>CM051824.1:137102359-142102359 GCA_028451465.1 Erethizon dorsatum
GATAATAATACTCCATTGCATTTATATGTCACATCTTCTTACTCATGCATCCGTGGACTTTCGAGTTGTTTATTCTTCTTTTTTATTGTGTATAATACTGCAATGAAAATAAAAATAATAGATGATTCTGGATATTTTCAGTGGTCTGACATATATGCTTGTATTTCAGATTCATCAAGAAAAGCAAATTTTATAATTTTTTAAATTTATGTTTTAAAATTGCTATTTTGCTACCATTCTTGTTTTTGTTTTGGTGGGGTATGAGGAAATATGGGGAAATTCTGTAACTGTGTCACACATGCTCACACAATACCTTAAGATCTCTCTCTCTCTCTTGCCCTCTCTCTGTTTCTCTCTCCTCTTTTTTCTCCTCTTCCTTAACAGCTATTTTAATGACTGTTTTGAAGATAAGTTGAAGGGATATTGACTCTTCAATAATACACACCTATGGTTAGAGGTCCCAAGAAAAACAACACTGACATTATCATGACTAAGAAATTGAAAAACAAGCTCAAATAAACAGCCTAATGTTGAATCCCAAACTTCTAGAAAAAGAAGAACAAATTGAACCCAAAACTTGTATGAGGAAGTTATAAAAATAAGAGCAGAAATTAATACAATAGAGACTAAGAAAACAATATAAAGAATCGATGAATAAAAAGTTGATTCTTTGAAAGAATGAATAAAATTGATAAACCATTAGCCAACCTTATCAAAAAGAGGAAAGAAAAAACACAAATTCAAGCAATTAAGAATGAAAAGGGGGAAATCACAACAGATCCCACAGAAATCCAGGAGATTGTCAATACCTACTATGAGAACCTATATTCAAATAAGATGGAAAACATAGAAGAAATGGACAGATTCCTAGATACAATCCAATTGCCAAAACTGAATCACAAAGGTGTAAAAATTCTAAATAAACCAATATCAGCCAATGAAATTGAAAATGTAATTAAAAATTTACCAACAAAGAAAATCTCAGGCCCTGATGGATTCACTGTTGAATTCTTTTTTTTTTTTTTTTGTGTGTGTGGGTACCGGGGAGTCGACCTCAGGACCTCGTGCGCCAGCAGGTGCCCGTGCCGCTGAGCGATATCACCGGCCCCTTTTTCATATGTGGGTTTCGGGAGTCGAACTCGGGCCCTCGCGCTTGCCGGGCAGGCGCTTACGCCGCTGAACCATCTCACCGGCCCTCACTGTTGAATTCTACAAGAAATTTAGAGAAAAACTTATGCCACTAATGCTAAACCTCTTTAAAGAAATTGAAAGGGGAGCAGTACTTCCAAAGTCATTCCTGGAAGCAAGTATTACCCTCATTCCAAATTATAGTGCTCCTGATAATCTATGGTCATATAACTAGTAACAATTACCAGGCAATGTGTAAGGCAATTGAGATCCATCTGTAAATTAAAACAATACATAGCTGAACACAGCCTGCTAAGTATTTACCAGTACTATAAAATGAATATATTTAAAATAATATGACATTTTCAAATGTGTTAAAATGCATATTTTACATGAAGAGTAAATAAAATGCAAATTTTAATTTTTGCCACCAGACTTTTTGGATTATACATACAAATAAATTTACTTTTATTACAAAGTTAACTCACCATCACTGATTTATCTATGAATTATGCAATGCTGATCATTTATTGGTATCAAACAGGTTATAAATAAGTCTTTTGCTTTGATGACTTTACAATTTGTGGAGAAGGGGTCATCTGTTTTTCTTTGAGTGGTATACTATAGAGTCCTTGTAATGTTCATAGCTTCTCTATCTTCCCATTATTTTCCCAATTTAGTTACAAAAATCAGACTTATTTTTTGCATCCCTATAGTCCATTTTCATAGTGGACTGCTTTCAGGATACTGGAATCTGGACTCCACATAGTTTTATTTATTTATTTATTTATTTATTTATTTACCAGAAATCGAATTCACGACCTCACACTTGCCAGGCAGACGCTGTGCTGCTGAGCTATATCCTTGAACCCCAGACTTGACATATTTTGACAGGCACATTTTGTCCCAGTACTTGTCCTTTGGCATTTGATTTGCAAGTTAGATCTTGTGTTACTTGGCAGTTCACATGCTACCATTTTCAGCCAAAATAACTTGTTTAATACTCATTGTACCTCTTGGAAGCAATTAATACTGGATACCAATGTACCATATTATTTGAGAAAATGTTATTGAATAAATTACCTATTTGCAGAAAAATGACAAAATATGACCACTATAACTACTTTTATTTTTTTCTAATTGTAAGTGTGGTAAGATACATATAAAACAAAATTCACTATCTTAATGTTTAACTGCAAAATTTAACACTGTTATGTATATTCATATTGTTGTGCAACCAATGTGAAGAACTCTTTTCATTTTACAAAAAAAAACTGTGTTCATTCAATGACAACCATCAGTTTTCTCCCTGCAGCCCATAGCAACTACTATACTACTTTTTTCTCTGCATGGATTTTTAAATATTCAGTGTTGCTCATGGAATTGAAATATTATAGTAATTGGTCTTTTCTGACTGGCTTTTTGCATTTAGCATAATGCCTTCGAATCTCATCTATGTCATCGCATATGTTGCATCATATTTTTCTCTAAGGATGATTGGTAGTTCATTGAAAGTAGGTACCATATTTGGATTATTCCTTCACATGTTGATGGGCTCTTGAATTGTTTCCATCTTTTGACTATTGGAACCACTGCTGCTACAGATATGGCTGAAGAAATACCTATTTGAGACACTAATTTCAATTATTGGAAAATATCCGAAGTTAAGGTTTTATTATTAAACTGCATTAGTGCTACAAATAGTATATTTTTACGTAAGTAGACTAATTTTTAGTTTAATAAACTACCTATGGGCTTCCCTTTCTCATTTTCACATATATCTCTCAATAGGCTTTTATGGTTTCCATTTATTTCTCTAGGAGGTACTTGGGTTTACAGAAACTCTTTAAGAAATTAACCTTATTCATATGTACATCTGAATTTATTCTGAGTATTCCTTTTCCACTGAAATTATTGTTCACCTTTAAACATGACTAGTTACCTAGAAAATGAAGAGAATTATATATTGGCAGTTTGTTGTTTTATATTATATTGTTAGTTATTGTAATGTTTCTTAAAGACCATCTTGTAATGCAAAATTACATTTTAAGCTCTACTACAATTTTAATCTCCTTTTATTCTCTATTCCAAGCTGTATTTAAATATTTGTTTTTGATTTCTAGTCCTTGAGATTGAAATTGCATTTGACCCACAAATTGGTTGCAGTTAAGATACAAGGGAATTTGCTTATTAAAGTTGGCACTAAACTAGCATAAATCATTTGGTAGTTAATGTTCTCACTCTTTAATAAAGATAAATACCAGTGTGCTTTGAACACTATTGTGCCTATGGACTGTACTCTTCAGAAAATATATTTATTGAAAAACATACTATTCTTCCCTGAATTAAAGCTATACTAGATTGTGTTTATTTTATTTTGAGATTTTTCCACCTCTTGCACTGTACCTAATGAAGTAATTATTCAGTTTGCAATATCTCACCTATTTCTTGCCCAAATGCAATCTGTGTGGTTTCAAATGTAATATAGTTCAGCATTATGACAGTTACAAATACATCTATTTGAAAAGTAGGATGAAGCAAGATATGGGAAACAGCTGCCCCTTTTGGCTTGACTTTTGATCATAAATGGTATAAATATTATTTTATAAAGTCTATGATGATATAGGACTACTATTATTATATTGCCTTAGTCAACAGATCTCCTAAATACCATTATTCACATCCACAAAAATTGTAATGTTGCTCAATTCAGTTATTTTTAAACTTTTAAAATATTATTACAAATGTAGCTTTACTGATGCATATTCATCTTCCATATTTTTTGAAAATTGAATGGTTAAAATGTACTAAAATATATCTTATAAATTATATTCAATGTACTAAATATTTCAATTATCAATTACAATAATACTTTATAATTTAGAACAGTATTTAGGTTAATGCATTAACACTGATAAAGAAGTATTACCTAGTGATGAAAATTGCATCCCTCCCCAAAATTTTAGCAGTGACAATATTATTGTATATGCTAAAAATACAGATAGTATGCTGTCAGCATATTAGAGCTAATAACATGTTAGGTTTATTGCTGAATTCAAAAACAATTCACAAAAATGGCAAATAGAAATTATAATGAAACATACATACAACTTTAAATGACAAATCAAACTATTATGGTCCTAAAGTGATATATACACAGTTTTTAAAATTATGCAGAATATCTAAAAAATGTTATTTAAAGAATGTAAGTGAACTGAATAAGTAGGTTAATATAATGTATCTAATATAATGCATGTGATCATATAATTTTATAAATGTAGAAAACTTGATCCTGAAATTCATTTATATTTCAAGCTAACAATAAACAGGAAAACAAGAAAGGCACAATATGAGCATTTGACTAAATAAATATTATCATACTGTTATAAATTTATTAGTGTAAGGAGTGTAGTGACTACATTCCTTTGCAACTAGTTACTTGCTAATAAAAGGTTCAATTTTTCCTAGAATTAGTGTGTCCAAAGAAAAATACAATCAGTCTCAATAATTGTGCATCAAGGAGTGACTGTAATCTCTACAATGTCCAGTTTGCCATCCCTGAAATTACACTAGGTTTGGGAGGAAATGTCTTTCCTTTTTCAATAAATGATTACTGGGCTTATTTCTACTTTCATTTTTCTCCCAGATAGAAAATCAGATGCAACAAACAACTTGAAAAACAACAAAATAAAACTTTGTTACAATATTCTTTCCAAAATGGAATAAAGAAACCACAGGCTTCAGGAGGGTTCTCTGGAAGCTAGGAAAGGTATGTAATAGTATTCTCCCATAAAACCTCCAGGACAGTATGCATACCTTTCAAAACCTTCATTTTTAAACAAATGAAATGTACTTGGCTCCTCTCCAAAAGAACTGTATTATAGTAAATGTGTTTTAAAACATTAAATGTTATAATTTGTTACAACAGCATTAGGAGAATATGGGTGGTTAGACAGATAGATACATAGATACATAGATGCATAGATACATAGATAGATATAGACATAAAGATATCCTGGGCTTCTGGGTGGGACATCAGATTGTGTTGTTACAGCAATAACCTCATAGTACCAGCTACTTGTATCGCTATTCCTTATGACACAACATGATTGGAGACAGATGTTACCTGTGCATGCATGAAATCTTAAAAGTCAACTCAGAGTTTATGTGGGGGAGCTGGCATATCTTCCCTCCTACCCTCTAAAGGGTGATACACTTTAACTCTGGAATGTAGATTTTTGTACACATTGGTATTTAAACAAATGGCTCTAAAAATATAAATCCTCAAATCCCTAAAGAGAAATACAAATCTCTAATTTTCAAAGTACATTGGTCATTAATCATCGTTTAACAAATATGCTAAGGTTGTTGTCTCCGAAAACAGTAGAAATTTAGAAAAAGGAAAATATTAGTAAGTATTTTATCAAGAGCATAATCAGTCCCTTTTTATATACTTTTTCAACAGAATGAGAAAATTATATATAAATGTAAAATATGTATATGTAATATATAATTCATACATTTTACATACATTTTAACTGCATAGATTTTTTTTTGGAGGAGCTATGTAAGTTCTAGTTACATGTATTTCAGTAAAACGAGGTTGAGACAAAATGTTGGGGGATTAAATTATAATAAAATAACACTGTACAACTTAATATGACAGGAACCTCAAATGTAGGCTGTTGATTTCATGTATGTGATATAATGAAAAGTGATGTACATTTATTATTAAGAAAAGTGAAGTAATTTTTAAGATGTAACATATTATAATGTTCACTTGATGACAGGTAAGTCTATAGTTAAACATACCTTAAATAAATCAGTGATGATCTATTTAAACAAACGGTTTTTAATCATGCATCAAGCTTCAAGGTTGTAGAAATATGTTTTGTCTATTAGTTTACATCATCTTGAAACATAACTTATTAATTTTCAACAAATGATTCTCATTAATTAACTCAAAGTTAGTGATCAGAGGCAGCATCTTAGACCCTCACTTTCATCGATGAAGAATAATTGTAGAGGGCTTCCCAGTGAGCAGAACTTTGAACAGCATTTGGGTGTATACTTTCTTCGGAAGGAGAAATGGCCAAAAATGTGACTGAAGGTTTATTTGGATGATCAAGTATTTGGAAAGAACTTGATTGCAAAATTGATGACAAGGAAATTTGAATTAGAAATATACAGGGGCACAGGAAAACATTTGTGTCCCATGTCACTCTCATCAAAGTGTGAGCTTTACAAAGGACTTCATATATCAAGTGGACAGAATCATCTGTTCTGTGGGTACCAGTCAGTCTTGTTTTCTTTTCACTTTCCAGTGAGGTCATGAACAAATTTGGCCTGTGATGGGGGTAGGGTTATACATGGGTTGAGCAACAGGAACTTCCAGCCATCAAGTCAGACCTGGTTACAAATATTACAAAGTGCCCATCTGCCAACAGTAGAGTCAACAGTGAGCACAACTCCTGAGCTGATCAACCAGCTAACTAATCATAAGATGATTGCAACTGACCTCAGGAATTTTGTTGTAAGAACACAGAGCTGATTAATGCAATATTCTACACACCTAAATTTCTCATTAACAAACTCACTTCAAAGCAAAAGATATGGCTCAGTGGGCTAATGCTCATGGAATTCACTAACGTTACTGTGTTTCCTTGTCATCCTAAAGTAACCATCTGGAGAGAGTGCCCTTTTGAAGACAGTAATAGCTCCTGCTGGTGGTAACACCTTCAAGGCAGGGGAATAGTTTTCCATAGGATTATACAAGTTATGATTCAGCATCCAATACTGTAAATAGCAGTGATAGCAAAGCTTTTAGAGCTTTCAGTGATACACACCACCCACTGAGGCATGCATGCCATAGGTTCACCACCACTGGTATATGGTAATCCTTCTCTGACAGCCAAAATTTATGGGTCCAGGGAACAAGGGGCGAAAATAGGAATTACATGACTATTAATGCTGGTGACACAGTACAAATGAACTCTTGCTTCCTATCAACAGTACTTTACACTCTGATGGCCTGCAGTTCTCAGCTTCAGAATGCAGAATGTTTTCACGAGGAGCCACAACAATCACACTATTAAATTTGAAATTAAAATTGCCACTTAGCTACTTTGGGCTCTCCTATCTGTGACTAAGCAAGCATGGAAGGGAGATGACATGTTGGTGGGGTGATGGATCCCATCTGCTAAAAGGAAATTGCAATAATATTTCACATTGTATATAAGGAAGAGTTGTCTAAAGCACAGAGGTTCCTTATGATATCTCCCAGTGTTACCATGCTCTGTGACATTTAAAGTTATTCAAAAATGATAGAAACCTAATCTAGGTAGGTGTTGGGGTTACTTTCTCTTAGTTACTTTCTCATAGCTGAGGCAAAATACCTGATATGCACAAGTTATGAGAGGAAAGGTTTATTTTGGCTCACAATGTGTGGAGGTTTCAGTCCATAGTTGGCTGGCTCAAAGACAGGGCAGCATGGCAGAGAGGAATCACAGAGGAGATAGTCCATGGCATGACAGGCATAAAGCAGCAAGCAGTGACAGAGAGCCTACCTTTTCTTTCATCCTGTCCAGGCTACAAGGCTTTTGGTTGGTGCCACCCACACCCAAGATGGGGCATCTGACTTTAGTAAATCCATTCAGCCACACCAAGAACTTTGCTATTTCCAAGCAGTGGGCTAATTTAATACCATACATCCTCAATCCCAGTATCATACAACATGGATATAGCAAGCTCCAAAAAGCCCAAACTATGAGCTCCTGAGTCTTTGGGAGATATCTAGATACAAACCATAACTATTTGTCCCCTTGCTTTATTCACATCCCTTTATGCAAAAGGCATTTAGTCCATCTATAAAAGTTGTCAAAGTCCTAACAGTTTCAGCATTGCTGAAAAGTCCAAGTCCAAAGTCTCCTCTGAGATTGAAAGAGAACTCTTAGCTTTGAGCCCCTGCACAAATGAAAAGAATGTTAAACACTTTCAACATTCAATGGCACAAATAAACATTACCATTCCAAAAAGTAAAAAGAGGGATATAGAAAAGAATCAGACCAAAACAAGACCAAAATCTCGCAGGGCAAACATTATGTCCCATAGTTCCATGTCCAAAATCCTGGAGATTCTGTGGCAAGAGGTGGATGCCAAAGCAATTGGGTGTCTCTGCCACTATGGCACTGGCAGTGCTTATAGCTCCCATAGATTATCTTTGGCTGACTTTGCTTACTCCTTGCAGTCTTCCTCAGACAATCCACAATTTTGGGCTTCTCCAACATTGCAGGGTCTCCACTGCACCTTTGACTTCACACTCACAGCTTCACACCCTGCCATCTCAGGGGCACAGTGCCTGTGCCCCCAGACTTCCTTCTGAAATCTGGGTGGAAGTCTTCTTGATGTCAAGTTTTGCTGCCAACTGGAGCAGTAGCCAGATTTCCTTCTCTTCTGGCTGTAGGGGTCAAGTGCCTGGATTGCTGATTGCTATGATACCAATCCCACAAAGCAAGTTCCCTAGGCCACTGTCATTATGGAACCTGGTGGTCTGGGCCTCTCCTCACACAGCAAAGTCTTTCACCTTTGCAATCTTGAAACTGCAAAGGGAGGAGTCCAGGTCATTCTTGTGATATCTCAGGCCATCTTTTCTATTGTCCTGTTCCTTTTTAGCAACCAAATTCTCTGTTTCATCTTCAAGTCCACAAATTATGAGAACTAATTTTCTGGCCAAACTCAAAACATTTTAAATCATTCTGCTGGGCTCTTTGGTTTTGATTCTCAACATAAAACTAACTAAAAACCCCCAACAGTAGATATGCCACAGCCTCAATATTAGACTGCCTAGAAATTTCTCCCACCAGATTGATTAGTTTGCTACCCTTAAACTAAGTCTCTGACAAAGACTCTGGACAAAGCAGAATGCAGACAAGTTTTCTCCCAAAACATAACATACATGGTCTGGAATCAAACAAACAATGGAGATCTGATTCCCAACTGAAACCTCCTGAGCCTGGTCTGTACCTGACACATTTCCATCAGCATTCTGGTTTTCTGAGCTCTGACCAGAATCTCCCATCAAGTTCAGCTTTCAGCACTCCAGGGCTGCTTCTTCAGCTGGCATCTTCAAAACTTTCCAAACACTTCCCTCAAGCCAGTTCAAAGACTCCTGAACAACATGGCCTGTTAACATCACAGAAATGACCCTACTTCTCTGGTACCAAAATCTGTCTTACTTTCTCATTGCTGAGACAAAATACCTGATACATAAAAGTTAAAGGAGGAAAGGTTTATTTTGGTTCATAGTTTGTAAAGGCTTCAGTGCATAGTTTACTGGCTGGGAGGCAGGGCAGCATGGCAATCACTGAGGAGATAGTCCATGGCATTGGAGACAGAAGGCAGCAAGCAGCAAAAGTGAGCCCACCTTTGTCTTTCATCCCATCCAGGCTACAAACGTTTTGCGTTGTGACAAGCACATCCAAGATGGGGTTTCTGTCTTCACTAAATACTTTCAGTCACACCTAGAACTATGCTAATTCCAATCAGTGGACTAATTCAAAACCACACGACCTTAATCCCAGTATCACACCTCCTAGATCCAACAAGCTCCAAAAAGATTCACCTATGAGCTCATGAGAGTCCAGGGGGTGGATATCAAGATACTGCCGTAACAGCAGAATAACTTATGTCTCAATGCTTTAGGAAATGAAGGTTTGGCTTGCTCCTTTAGGTAAAAATCCTTTAACAGTTGAGGTGTTACTGAAAGCAAAAGGAATACAGGATGATGAAGCAAGTGTTATAAATAGCAGTCATGACCATATGACCAGCTGTAGAAAATAAGATTGTAATCATCATGAATATTTTCCTCTGTTGTCCTTTATCATGTAACATAAAATATTTTTACTTTCCATCTTTAAATATTATTAAATTTACATCATAGTATTTAAATGTGGATATATCAAGAAAACAGAACATCACTTGTGGACTTTATAGGAAGGCATTAGTAAATCTAGTTGTATTCAGTACAGTTGTACCATTTTAGTGAAATAATGACTGTATTATTATCTTTACTTGAAAATTAAGTATGATTTAAGGGGATGTGTAGATGAGTGCAAAATTGAGAAAGGATGAAATTGCGATAGTTAATTTTATGTCATTTTGAATGAACTAAAGTTTACCTGGATAATTGGTAAATCATGAGTTCTGTTTGCTTTTGCAAGTATTTTCAGAAAAGAATAGTTTATATTGAGAAAAGTTTACCCTTGGATATACGGTGGGGATCATCCTATCTATTGTGGGCCTGTTATGGTTTGTGTCTAGATGTCCCTCCAACCCCTCATGTGTTCTTATGTGGGGCTTTTCAGAGGTGGCTGGATCTAGAATATGTGATGCTGAGATGGAGGGTGTGTGATTACTAAATTTATCCACTGATTGGTTTGGCATAATTCTGGGTAGGATTAAGGGTGTCCCACCCTGGGTGTGACTATTACCTGCTTTAAGGCCAGGTAGCCTGGATGGAATATAAGGGACATAAAGAGTATCATCACCTGCCACTTGCTGCTTGCTAATTTGATTCTTCACTACCTTTCTGCCTTCTGCCTGCCATGAACTGTTTCTCCTCTTCCATGCCACTCTAGTTTGGAGCCAGCCAACTAAAAACTGAAACCTCTACAAATTGTGAGCCAAATAAACCTTTCCTCCTTTAATTTTGGGTGTCAGGTATTTTATCTCAGCAATAAGAAAAGGCCTGAATAAAGATGTCTAGAAAGGGTGACTTATTCTCTCTGCTTGACATTAGACATCTGTCTTCCCTTGCATACAGGCATCATTGCTCCTGGTTCTCTGAATTTTTAGACTAAGTCCAGGATTTTGGTTAAAGATCAACATGATAGATTTTCCTGGGTCTACAGCTTGTAGATGGACATTTTAGACCCTGTAACCATATAAGCCTATCATACATAAATTTTTTTATATATCCATATACCTACATTATTTGCTCTGATTCCCTCATGAACTCAATATATATCTTTCAAAGGCCACTCTTCATAATCAATTTCTTGACAATTTTCTCAATTCCAAATTTGTGATAATTCTGTCCTAAGAAAATGTATGTTTTCAACTTTATACGACATCATTTTTTGCTTCATTTCTTTTTTCCTCTCTTCATCCACTCTTTCCTACCTCTTTTAGCTATGGATGCCTTTGTTTTTCCTTTGTTCAAAAGTATATATGTTACATACAATACATGAAACCACGCACACACTCTGGTAAAGTAGAAATAATTAATGCTAATGACTTTTTGTGGAAGTGAAATAAATCACTTTGAAAAAAATCAGTTCAGTCTTCCATGGGTAGAATCTGTTGTCCATAAAGTTGACGTAATTATTGAAGTATGCATCGTATATTCCTTAACAAAACAAACAAAAAGAAACCAAAAGAGAAAAGTGCTTCTAATCTCATTCAAATATTCTGCTCTCAGACATTTATCCAGGCTGATTTTAATCATAAATTTGAATCACAACATAAGGACTTTTGATTACAATAGGTGTATTGGGAATGACTATGAGTTCAAGGTCATCAGTGGACAGGTATCAGGGCATGGTTAAATGTGCAATAGATGTAACAGAGAACATATCTAAGCAATGAAGTTGTGGCAGGTATGGACATATTAGCAACATCATTATAGGCATCATCATCATGATTGTCATCATCCCAATTAAAAGACAAAGAAAGGGCTACTGAAGCATACATTTAATAGAATTTTTATAAGGCAAAATGATTGGTCTACATTTGAATATATTTTGTCTACATTAAGGATAGAGATTCTTTTTTTTTTTTTTTTTTTTTGTGGGTACCGGGGGGTCAACCTCAGGACCTCGCGCGCCAACAGGCGCCCGTGCCGCTGAGCGATATCACCGGCCCCTTTTCCATATGTGGGATCCGGGAGTCGAACTCGGGCCCTCACGCTTGCAAGGCAGGCGCTTATGCCACTGAGCCATCTCACCGGCCCAAGGATAGAGATTCTTAAAGATTTTATTATTCAGTAGAAATGTATATCTTCTCACTAAATTATCTTTTGTGTCCATTTGAACTGCTACGGTAAAATACTTTAGATTGGGTAACACATAAATAATTGAAATTTATTGATTACAGTGCTCTAAGCTGGAAGCCCAAATCAAAGCACTAGCAGAGTGGGTGTCTGGTAATGATTTGCTCTCTGCTCTCAGATGAATTCATGTTGGTGTATCATCACCAGGTAAAAGGCGGGAGGCATTAACATGATCCCTTCAAGTCTTTTTAAAACAAAGACATTAAACTCACTCATTAAGATGCAGCACCTATGATTTAATCAACTCTCAAATTTGACACATTTTAATACTAATGGTTTGGGAATTATGTTTCAGCAAACAAATTTCAGCATCTGCAGGACACAAACTCAGAGCATAGTGCTGATATATAGTCTCAGTTTAATTTATGAAACAAGAGGTGACTGCAATCATTGATTTGTAAGTATGAATGAAATATTTTTATGAATGAAATTTTTACTGTTCATTTCTATTTATCTTTAATCTAACAGTGATGCTCTTCATTTAGTAATATTCTTTAATTATGCTTTAAGTTGCTTGCTTCTTATTTCACAAATATCCTTTTATTTGACTTTTATTTGTATATGTTTGCAGTATGTAATGATTACATTCACTGTACAGGATTGGTATATGTACACAATACATTTGAATTCCCTCTTTCCCCCAGTTCCACCCCTTTTATATTTCCAGCATCATATTCATTTGTTTCTTATAAAACCATACGAAGTTAATTATCATATATACAGATTGAAAACCAGACTAATAGGCCAAAGAACATATAAAACATGTAAGAAAAGGGACAAGGGACACTTCTACATATTAGCTAGATAGATATACATAAAGATATAGATATAGATAGATATTGTATTTTTCATATAAGAAAATCCATGTGATATTTAAGCTTGTGTGTCTGAGTTACTACACTTCAAATTATTGTCTCAAGATGTATCCATTGCAATATGGATGACTCGAGTTTGACCTTCATTATGGCAGAGTAGTACATCATTGGGTAAAGATAGCACTTTTTAAACCCATTCATCTGTTGATGGACATATAGAGTGTTTCCAAGATTTCACTATTATTACTTTTGCTGCTATAAACACAGTATGCATACATCATTGTGGTATGATGTCTTTAACTCTTTAGGGAAAATATCTAGATGGGGAATAGCTGGATCAAATGGAATTTTTACTTTTAGTTTTCCTGAGGAATCTCTATTCAGATTTCCATACTGGTTGCATCAGTTCCACCAACATTGAAGAAGTGTCTCTTTCTCCCAACAGCCTCACCAGCATTTGTTATTGGTTAATTTCTTAATGGCAGCCATTCTTTCTGGATTGAGATGGAATATCAGTGGTAATTTAATTTGCATTTCTCAAATGGCATGTGATGTTGAAAATTTTAAAATTTATTTATTGACC
The DNA here is from genome assembly GCA_028451465.1 of Erethizon dorsatum. Taxonomy (NCBI): domain Eukaryota; kingdom Metazoa; phylum Chordata; class Mammalia; order Rodentia; family Erethizontidae; genus Erethizon; species Erethizon dorsatum. The sequence goes on from CM051824.1 coordinate 137,115,993, forward strand.
ACTTGTATTTCTTCATCTGAGAAATGTTTATTCATTTCAGATGCCCATTTTTTATTCATGACTTTATATGTGAGTGGTCTAATTTTTTGAGTTCTATATATTCTAGATATTAGTCCTTTGGGGAGTAGAAGGCAAAATTTTTCTTCCGTTCTGTAGGTTTGTATCTTTACTCTGTTAGTGGTTTCCTTTGAGGTGCAAAAGCTTTTTAATTTGCAGTAATCCCATTTGTTGATTCTTGGTATTATTTATTGTGCAGCTGCTGTTTTGTTCAGCAAGTATTTGCCTACTGTCTTAGTCACATTTCTTGTTGCTGAGGCAAAATATCCAACACCCAAAGGTAGAGGAGGAAAGGTTGATTGTAGCTCATGTTTCTTTTGTGTGTGTGTGTGTGTGTGTGTGTGTGTGTGCGCATTGGAAATTGAACTCATGAGCTTGCACTTACCAGGCAGGCACCATGCTGCTGAGCTATATCCCTGGCCTTAGCTCATGGTTTTTGGAGGTCTCAGTTCATAGCTGTCTGGGTCCATAGCACAGTGGTATGGCAGAGGTTCAAAACACAGAAGAAACAGTTCATGGCAGGCAGAGGAGAGCAAAGCAGAAGGCAACAAACAGAGAAGTAGTGAAGCAGGAAGCAACAAGTAACAAGGGACCATAACAGCCCTCTTTCTGACCCTTATATTCTGTCCAGGCTAGCCATACTCATGGCAGGAAACACTCACACCCAGGGAGGACCTTCCCATTATCCACTCCCAGAACTATGCCAAACCAATCAGTGGCCTAATTCAGTAATCACAAACCCTTGATCCCAGCATCACATGCTCAATCCCAGTGTCACACACTTTAGATACAGCCACCTCTGAAAAACTTATCAGTGCATGAAGTTTTGGGGGACATCTAGACACAACCCATAACACCTACATTTGTGTTTTAAAAGTTTTATATATTTTGTCTTCCAGCAGACTGTTTCTGTTCTAATGTTTAGATCTTTGATCCATTTTGATTTTAGCTATATACATGGTGAGAAATATGGGTCTAGGTTCAACATTTGGCATATGGATATCCAGTTTTCCCAACACTATTTGTTAAAGAGGCTATATGTCCTCTAGCAAAGGGACTTTGCTCCTTTGTCAAAATAACATAGTTGAGTTTGCCTGGAGTTGTTTCTGTATCCTCTATTCTATTCCTTTGATCCGTGAGTCTGTATTTTTTTTTTTTTTTTTGTGGGTACTGGGGGGTCGACCTCAGGACCTCGTGCACCAGCAGGCACCCGTGCCGCTGAGCAATATCACTGGCCCCTTTTTCGTATGTGGGATCCGGGACTTGAACTCGGGCCCTCGCACTTGCAAGGCAGGCGCTTATGCCGCTGAGCCATCTCACCGGCCCCGTGAGTCTGTATTTTTGCCAATACCATACTGTTTCCATCACTGTAGCTTTGTAGTATAATCTGAAGTTTGAGATTGTGATGCACCCCTGCCTTGCCCTTGTTGCCCAGAATTGCTTTTATTCTAGGACGTTTAGGTTCCATATGAATTTTAGGATCACTTTCTCCAGATCTGTGATGAAAGTTATTGGTATTTTGATTGAAATTGCATTAAATTTATGTAACAGTTTTGGAAGTGTGGCCATACTAACTATATTTCGTCTGCCTATCCAGGAGCAGGAGATATCTTTCCATTTTCTGGTATCCTCTTCAATCTTCCTTTTCAGAATGTGGTGAAATAATTAATGGTCAACGTGGTACAACCAGCTGAACTGAGTCAGTGTGGTTTTACGTGTGGAAGACCCACCTGAGGATGGTTGTCAACAGCATAAAAGAGGAACTAGAGGGGAAGATGGTGTGCTGTTGCTGGTGAAGTTCATTATGGTGGTTTTCCTGATATGAACCCAGCTGTTATCATCAGAGGAGCTCAGGTCCTCGCCATTGCTGAGGATGGCTGCTCTTCTTTTTGGGGCACTCTGATCCTTACCTTGAGTGTCACTTCCTGGCTGTAGTGCAGATCCCTCAGCCTGCTGGCACAGATCCTTCATCTCGCTGGTGCAGACTTTCTAGCCTCTACCACTGTCCTTTGGGCCTTCCCAGTGCAGATCCTTGATACAGACTTGCATGAGATATTGTTGTAGGCTCTAGGCCTCCAGCTGGAGTTGTTGAGGATATTGCCATGGGCTCTAGGTCTTCAGCTGGACTCATGCAGGACATTGCCATGGGATCCAGGCCCTAAGCTGGATTCTTCAGGTCTCTAGCATGTGGACAGATCCCTTGCACTCCTCTGCATTTGACTTTTTGGGTAAATGTTATGAAATAATCCTATAAATTATGTGTCCTGTATTAAACCTATTTCCTTGAAAACCCTGATGACAACAGAGTACTATATTTTTCATTGTAGTGGTTTTATACTTCCTTGATTACATTAATTCCAAAGTATTTCATTTTTCTTGATGCTATTGTGAAGGGTATTGTTTTTCTCATTTCCCTCTCAATGAGTTTGTTATTGGTTTACGGGAACACTATTAATATTAGTGTTGACTTTGTGTCTTGCTATGCTGCTGAATTTGGATATTATTTCTAGAAGTATTTTGGTGGAGTTTTTAGGGTCTTTTATGTAAAGGATCAGGTCATCAGCAAATAATAACTTCATTTCTTCTTTCCCTATCCATATCCATTTTGTTTCTTTCTTTTGTCTTATTGCTGTAGGTAATGTTTTGAGAACTATATGAAACAACAGTTGTAATAGCAGACATCCTTGTCTTGTTCCTGATTTTAGGTGGAAAGCTTTCAACTTCTTTCCCTTTAATATGATGTTGGCAACTGGTTTGTCATAGATTGCTTGTATCAGGTTGAGATAAAGTCCTTCTATTGCTATTTTCTTCAGTGTTTTTATCATGAATGGATGCTGCATTATGTAAAATGTTTTTTCTGTCTGTTGAGATTATCATGTGATTTTTGTCCTTACTTCTGTTTATGTGATGCATTACACTTATTGATTTGCATATGTTGAACCATTCCTGCATATTCTTAAAAAAAGTTTTCAGTCTCTTTTGTTGAGAATTCAATTGACATTCAAATATAAATATGGAATTAATTCTACTTTGTCATGGTATATCATCTTTTTGATGATTGCATTGAACTCTGTGTCAAAGACACATGTAGAGTGACTCATATCTCTGTAGGTGTAGAAATGAAACTAAATTTTAAATGGCATTTCATTCCCTGTAAATCCAATGAATTAATTTCTCAACATTAGCAAATTAGAAACTTATTCACAATCTGACTGTATTTCATATTTATATTTGAATGTCTATTGAATTTTCAACAAAAGAGACTGAATATCTTTTTTTACAATAGAGTTTCAAATATTGGGTTATCTTTAAAATATCACTTTTTTGTACAGGGAATTGAACTCAGGACCTTACATTTGCCAGGCAGGCATTGTGCCACTGAGCTATATCCCTGGCCCTAAAATATAATTTTTAAAATCTATTTCAATAAAAAATATAAAAAGAAATAGTTTTTCAGAGTAAATAATATGACATACACTAAATAAAATGAAATGGAAATTAAGAAAATAAAACCATTCACCTTTTATAAGATTTCTAATTGAATTAGTTTAGTCTAACTTTCATGATATATTTGAAAATTTCTAATATTTAATTTTATAACTTTAGTAATGTTATTTTTCCTTATTTTTCTTCCAATATTGCATTTATATCTATTATTTCCTATGTTAAGATAGAATGAGTTTTGTGTTTGATTATTGTTTCTTTTTGATTTCTTGTAAAATGAATTTTAACTATAAAGTAATTATTGTACAAAAGCAGGAAATAGCCACCAGCTTCTTTTTCCACATGTAAATTTATTCTCACTCTATCTTCTCCCACCCAACCCATACACACAAACACATTTTTCTCGTTTAGTTCTGGGTAACTCTATTGACTGTTGAGCTTTATTTCTTCTTTGTTATTAAGTTATCACATTCTATTGCTTTTTTGTTTTTGTCATTGCTTTCAGCTTCATAAAATATTCTGTAATAAATCAATACATCTTTTTTCTTTTAATTGGTAGTCTAAGGAGTCATTGCAAATAAATAAAATTTTAAATTCTTGGGACCTAACCTAACATTTGTTCATTGAGATTTAAATCACCATATAAATGCTTCAGTGATAATATATTACAGGAGATTGCTAGAGCAGAATAGTTATTATTTATACCTGAGAAGAGCACCTTTTTCATTTTTAAACCTTTTATTACAAATGCTAAAAAAATTAATGATTTGATTATACTGTATTTGGTTATATAATATATATTAGTTGTATTTATCTGCATGAAGTTCTCACATGCTCATGTAATAAAAAAAAAACTCACCAATCATGCTGGTCTTTCCATGAAATCAAATACCTATGAATTTTACTAAACATAAGAAAAAATTAAATGATGTGTTTCAATAATAAAAGCTTATTCAACAGTGTTAAGCAAAGCAAGCACTAGCCCATGGCAGTTTAGAAGTGGAATAGGTTTTTAAATTACCCAGTTTAGAGATAGCATGTAGTCTTCTGTTCTTTAAGTGATTAAAAGCAAAAACACCTCTTGAATTGCTGGAGAGGCAAAACAGAATCCAAAGGCAGTGTAATGTTGTAGTGGGAAATTGCACACTTCAGTCAAACCAGTGGAATTACGCAGCTCTACTGGATAATTTATACAAAGTTTTAAAAGTTACCACTAATATGATTTTGAATTAAAAACTATCTTTGCAATTTTTTCAGATTACACATAATACACTTAGTGAAATGGAATCCTTTAAGCTGCTATGAATGAATTATACTGTTAAGAAATCATTTCCTGGGGCCAGTGAGATGGCTCAGAAGCATAAGTGCCTGCCTAGCAAGCACGAGGTCCTGAGTTCGACTCCCGGTACCCACATAGGAGAAAAGGGCCGGTGATATCGCTCAGTGGCACTGGCGCCTGCTGGCATGTTGAGGTCCTGAGGTCGACCCCTGGTACCCACAAAAAAAAAAAAAAGAAAGAAATCACTTCCTTATATGTGTCATTTAAAATATTATATATTGTTATTTTTACGTAATATGCTTCACAAAAGTCTGTTGTGTCCAAAGTTGGGACTTTCAAACCTGATTGGAATATATGAGCAAAATACTCCACTGTGGATTCATTTCATAGCTGAGTGCACTATCAGGAGGTGGGGGCCAAATTGAATATACTGGCCATCATGGGCATACTTTTAACCAGGCTCTTCTCCATCTCTCTCTGCTTGCCTCTGTCATGATGTGAACACTTCCCTTCCTCATGCCCATCTGCCTTGATAATGCTGCCTTGTAGCCAAGTGATCATGGCCTGAAACCATGAGTCAAAAGTAAATCTCTCTTCCTTTAATTTGCAAGATTGAGTATTTTGTTCCAGTGAGGCAATGCTGACTAATAGAATACCTACATGCATGGAAAGTTAAGAAGTAATTATTAGAGCAGTCCGATTGCTGAAAAACTGCACAAGAAAGAGTTAATGCAGCATATCTTCATATTAATTCAACCTAGTGTGTTAGGCTATTTTAGCTTTAAGTACTTGAAAAAAACATTTAATCTAAATACAATGTGTATACAAATTCAACTTTGTTTTAAAACTCTGGCATGCTTATATGATGAGATTAAAGTACTGAAGAAAAAAGTCCATCACATGACAATAGTCCTAAGGAGAAAAAGAAAAAGAAAATTCTGTGTTTTGGGAAACTTTTTTATTGCTGAATATCTATTCAAGTACAACAAATAGGTCATGCTGAAAATTGTAAAAAGTATTGAAAGCTCACACACATTTCAGTTTCAGGCAAGAGAATGTCACAGAAGGAATAAAATTTGCAATTGTATGGAATTCAATACCTCATGTACCATCAAATATTTATACCTAGGAATACATCACAATGATACCAAAAGTGATATCTGTAAATATTTTAGAGAACAGAATTTGTAGCATCCAGCAAATCTCAACTCTCATTTCCAACTGGATAAAAGTCTTGTTTTTCTTGATGATACATAGAAGTGTTAAGCAACATTCAATTTTTCCACTTATTTTGATCTTTTCCAAGTTCAAATATAGTAAAAGTAGTGATTAAGCAAGATGAAATCAAACTAGGAGATGAGGAATAAATTCAGATTTGTTTTATTCCATTTACTATGACTTGCAGAAACATGTAGATTCTAATACCTGAATAAACTTGGTGCAGATTTAGACTGCAAAACAAAATAAATGTTATACTACTGTGTGAAATTGGATTTGCTTTTTATTTCAAGGTTTAAATGTCTGATCAGTGTGGTTTAAACCACTAAATGATAAATGTACTATAATAGATGTGTATTAGCATATTCAAAGGGGTAAAAAAACTCAAATTCACTAAAAACTGTGTGAAATGTATAAAAACTATTGAAACAATTTCTTGTAAGCTTATAAATTCTTTTTATTCTGCTTCCCTAATTTAAGATCCCAATGCTGTAAATATCCATATTAGACTATGCTGTCAAATAAATCAACAATTTCAATGTCTATAACATATATTAGAACAGGTAAATATGAGATGTCTTTGATGATATTGTCTTCATATAGTGAAAAATTAATCAAATTTCAGAAATAATTAATGCAAAATTATTCCTTACCATTTTTTCTATCGCAGAAACTATGAAAACAGAAAAAGCAGTAGAAGAACAAAGGAGAAGGTTTGCAAACATTGTTTGGAAATAAAAGAATTTACCAGAGCTTAATGTATAAACAGGGAATAGTAAGAACAAAATTAAGAAGTGTGTGTAGAATACCAGATCAAAACATCAGAGAGTAAACAACTCAATCAGTTTGTTTCCTAGACCACCATTTAATATTATATCAACTGGCAATATTAAATTAATTAATTCACCAATATAGGAATATAATCATTTCAACAAAAATATCAGGTAGGCTAAAATTGTTTGAAAAGCATGAGATATATTAAAATCTGGATAATTTTATATGAAAAAAACATAGTGAAAAAGGTTTAGGATAGAATAATACTGTTTTATCATCCCATCAATGAAAGCAATTCCAGGTGAATTGTAGATCAAAATGCAAAAGATAAAATACTAAAGAATCTGCTATCGACATGAGAAAATACCCTCTCTTTTGCCATTTAGCAATATTTCCTATATAGATTATTATGAAAAGCAATGACCAAAATGTTAAAAAAAATGTTCATCAACACATAACATAAAGATAGTGAACATCAGACGTGTAATGTGGCTAAACATATTTTCAAAATATGGAAGTGACTCTGAATGCCAAAGGTCTTAAATTCAGAAAATACAAAATAATTTTCAATTCAGTAGGAAAAATAAGTGATAGCACACTTTTAAAATATATGTGATTGGGGCTGGTGAGATGGCTGAGTGGCGTAAGCGCCTGCCTTGCAAGCGCGAGGGCCCAAGTTTGACTCCCGGATCCCACATGCGAAAAAGGGGCTGGTGATATCCGTCAGTGGCACGGGTGCCTGTTGGCGCACGAGGTCCTGAGGTCAACCCCCCGGTACCCACACAAAAAAAAAAAATAAATAAAATAAAATAAAATAAAATAAAATAAAATATATGTGATTATCATCTATGGCATCAATGTCCCTGACTTTTTCCATAAGTGTAAGAATAAAAAGGTATTCAACAGTCTATTTCATCAAATTTAAGATATTGGCGCCAAACCCATATATTTACATAGTTAAATTTTTGTATTCACTTACATAGGCTATGGTGCTGAAATCATTTGGCAAAACACTAGTCAAATTATGAAAAACTATTATTTTAATTTAAAGTACAAATAATAGTAAAGGAAGGTAAGAACAGTAAAATGAGACAGATAGTGAACGACAGCATGCATGGAGGGGCTTCAAAGTGTTACGTGAAGTCTATTTCTTGCACACTTTTTAGGTACATGATTACTTTTGATAGCACACTGAATTTTATATTTATATTTTGTGCATTTGTGTGTGTGAGTTTGTGTCTATGTATGTATGAAGCCTCTGTATTAAAATGTTATAGATAAGTAAAAAAAGTTTAGTATGTCAGTAACTATTTCAAGAAAAATGGTACAAAGATGCTTATTAAAGAAAGCCATATTTTGCAAATTTTTGCATATCATTGTGTGTCCTTGCAAGGACGTCCAATTTGATTATAATGTTTGATTATAGGCATATAAATAAAAATAGGTTTCTTAAGCTCACACTCCTTTTGCAAATAAAACATTGCTTGTTTACAAAAATGTTTTTAAAAAGTAAAATTCAAATCAACACTGCTTTAAAGTGACAGATTTGTGTTGCTCAAATTAATCACCATCCAGAAGTAGTTTTTCTATTGATGATTTTAAATTGCAAATTATCACTTCAAAGAAGAAATTTTCTTCCTATATGGTAAAATAATTCAACCTGAAAACAATAGCAGATGTTTTTAATGGAAGTGATCAGTTTTAGTCCTAATGAAATTAAAACATTTATTTAATTCTGCTTAATATTTATAACATTTCCAAACATGAGCATGACATTCTTGTAATAATTTATCACCCATTAACTATCATATTATAAAACCAAAACCAAATGGGACTGAGGTATCACAAATAAATCCTTAGAAAATGATTGTCATTTAAATAGTTCAATTTAACTGTTTCAGCTTTGTTTGTTAAACAAAATAAAAATATGAGCATTGTCCATTTAACAAGAAATTTAAAAATATATTTAGCTTTATAATACTAAGATGACTACAAAACTGGACATCACAGGAACTTGAAATTTTTAGAACTGGGATATCGTGCTGAAAAGTACTGTCCTCTTAGACGAAGAGTCTGAGTCTGGTCTATATCAAGGTGCTCATTCTGGACACAGGCCATGGAATTAGTGAAGTTCTGCATCCAATGCTCTTCTTGGGTCGAGAAGTTCATTTTGAATATTAGTCACAATAAACTGTTACTTGTTGTAGTTAAAATTAAATATACGATAGTTATTTATGAATAATTAAAATCTTGTTATAACATTCATTTCAATTTCTGTGTCTACCAGAGTAATAGTTACCACATTATTGATTTCCCTTTGAAATTCCTCCTGTGTAATTAAAATTTTAGCATGTATACTGTTTTGAAGTTTTGTTTCCATTCCTGTTTTCAGCCTAGAGTATATTGAAAACTTAGGATGCATGATTTTAAAACAGACTACTATAAGAACTGTATGGTCAAGAATTTAAAATAAGTACTACACAGTTAAATAATTAAATTAATATTTTACAAAGTAAAATTGAAATGTTTTGAAAATGTTTTGCCTTATAAAGCCAATTCCAGTTAAGCTACTGGATTTCACTTTGTCTTCACTAATTTTCCTTATTGAATTGTACTATTCTGAAAGTTTTTTGCATTTATTACTAAGCTTGGTATTACAAAAATATAGAAAATGATGCTTCTTATTGTTTTACAACTGCCATTCTTTCTGTCTTAGTTACTTTTCTTTCTTTGCTGGGACAAAATACTTGATGCCCAAAATTAGGGAAGGAAAGGTTTATTTAGCTCACATTTTTTGTAGAGGTTTCAGTCCATAATCAGTTGGCTCCAAGGCAGGGTGGCGTGGCACAGGGGTAACAGTTCATGGCAACAGAAGACAGCAAAAGCAATGACAGCAAAAAGGGAGGAACGAGAGAGCAAACCTCTTTCCCTCCCTTATATTGTATGCAGGCTACCTGCCCCAGGGCAGGTGTAGCACTCACACCCATAACCCCAGCACTGGACCATGAATCAATCACAAACTCTAGAAGGCCACCCCCATGACTGCATGAGGCTTTGGGGAGACATCTAGACACAAACTATAACACTTTGTTTAAAATTTTTGTCTCTTCATTGTCTTTTTTTCATAAGTTTCTCTTGTTCTTTGAACATAACATGAGCTGGTTAGATGTTTTGTTTTTTCTTTTTCTCTTGTTTTCTTCCCAGTTTTTTTTAAATTTTTTATGTAATCTTTTCTGCTCCAAAGTAGGGAAAGATATGTGCTTTGCCAGAGAATACTGTAATTCCTGGGAGGAAATTACTACATAATTAGAAATGTCTCCAGACATTATTCTTCTCTAGCACTGCACTGCAAGGTTTATGAAAATTGGTGATAATGTTTATTTTTTAACCTCTCTCCATTTCCAAAATATAAATGTTGTTGCATGTCACCGGTTTTTGTCAATGCCAAAATTTTAGTTTGCTGTGGTTGCTGTAACGATCTGCATTACACTGTTCCACACACTGAATCATTTAACCAAAGGTAATATATTTTCTCACACTGCTGGGAGCTAAAATTCAAGCAAAGGGACAGCAGGTTTTGTTTCTTCTGAGGTGTTTCTGGTTTGCAAGTGACCAGGCAAGAATGATCAGAAGTCACTGGAGGGAAAGAACAAAATCTTGGGCATGAGCAGCATCAATTGTAAAATCTGAGGCAATTTTAAGTGCACAGATCTTTCCTTAAATATAAATTCCTACCAGTCTTGGAAAGAACATTTTTACTTGAAAATTAACTACAGTTATGTACTCTGAAGTATCAATTACCTTTCAGAACCTCAGCATCACACTTCGCATTGAATAATTTTCTCAAATCTTAACAATTTTTCTTGTTATATTTACTTCTGTTGTGACATAACAGCAAATTGGCATACTGTATGTGGGGACAGGGACAGGCCATGAGAGAAAGAACTGTACACAGTCTTCTCAAAGAAGTTCTTTAATCATATATAGCTGATATATATGATATATATGATAAATATATATGATATATATGATATATATCTTTTTAAATGGATGCATGCATAAAATATAAAAATGTATAAATATAAAAATTCAAAAGTGAAACTTAAAAACAAGTTTTATGTTGTCATTTGTTGATCATTGTTGATATATTTTAAAATTTATTATTTAAGTATTTGAAAAGTATTATTAAACACATAGAAGAATCTGTGATATTACAAGAAATTATGAGTAATAACTGAAAATTTGGGCCAACTGTGAACTCCATTAAAACAAGAATCTTAAATCTAGAACATGTATTGTTAAGAAATCACACTCTTGCTCTTTCTTGACAAGAATGATTTGTCCTCTAAGGTAAAAACAACCTATTTAACCATTTTCATAAAATTTTAAAGAAGAAAATTGCTTCATATTATGTTTTATATCAAAAGTACCTCAGCAAAACATTTACTGTCTTGTTACTTTAACATTGTGAAGACATGTATTTGTCCCTATTCCATTTTGAAAATTCATTAAGAAATGTGAAATGGTCCAAAAGTATTTACATTGGTAAATACAAATAACTTAAAAACAAAAAATAGAGAATGATCCATCAGATTGAGGTGTAGAAATATAGAGATCATATATCATTTGATAGAGGTGTGGTAGTAGCAGGAGCTACATAGTTCTTCACCAATATTAATCAATTTATTCATTCTTTTGCATATGCCAATCAAAGATAAGCCTCCATTTGGCGACCAAAGTGCTTACCCATAAACACTGATTACAGGATATGCAAGATTACTCAGTGAAAAGAGAGGAGTTTAAATCAATATTGTTTATCACCAAAGCTCATGTGCATCAATAAAAGAAAAAAAAGATGAAAAAATATGAAGACTAAAAAATCAAAATGTATTTTCAACCACCACCATCCAAAATTAATATGGACTGAGAGAAAGTATTAAGAGGCTAGCAGCAATGCTTTCAAAAGGCAAAGAGAGGGTCAAAAGAGAGAAAAATAATTATGAACAAAACTGCATATGCAAAAGTGTAAATAATAAAATTTTTAAGAATACATAAAAAAAGAGTAGAATAATTTTTTCTAAAAAGTTCATGCAAAATAACCAATGGGGTTCTCATAAAAGTCCAATGTTAGAAAAAGTCTTTAAATTATTAGAATAAATAGAATGGAGCATATAAACATTTTAAAACATAGAATCATAGCCAAATGTATCATCTTCAAGATAGAAAAATAAACACACATTCACACATTTTTAACAAATTGACTTCAAATACATTCTTTTTGAGACAGAATTCATTTAAAGACGCCCTGTAGCAAAGACTCAGAAAGACAGATATTGCATTTCTCCCTCATATGTAGTAGTTAAACAGTTGATCTCAAAGTGCAAAATTGTAGATTGCTAATTACGAGACCCTAAGAAATGTGGGGTGGAGGGAGGCAGAATAGAACAAAGTTAGATAACAAGTGAAAGAACACAATTAGATACAGAAATAAGGTCTATTGTTCTATAGCACCATAGTGTAAATTTAGTTAACGATTACCAATTTTTTCTTTTAGGAAGTGTTAGAAAAGAGCAACTCAAAGTCTCCAAACATGAAAACATGATAAGGAGATGAATTTTTCACTCTACCCCATAAATATGTAAAATTATTATATGTAAATTAAAAAGAAAATAAGAAATTAATAAATAAATTTACTTGTGTAATATTTAGCTGATATTATTTTCATTATTGTGATGTCTTTCTCTATATTAATTCTTTTTCCACTTACAGTTCTTACTTGTTCATCTGTTTTCCACTTTAGTTTCCATTATTAATTCCCATATTTCAGGAAAGAAAAATGTATGTCTTAGTGATGTGTGCTTTAATGATCAGCACAAAAGTCTAGTCTTTGTTAGGGGAAGTAGCACTTTTACTCAACTGGATGATTTCCAAGACCATGTTAATAGCAAATACACAAAAAGTTATTAAGTTGTTAACACAAAAATTCAAGAAAACACAAATTTTCCATATTTTCCAAGATAATCCTTTTTCAAACAAAAGCCAAATTTCTTTCTTTTTTTTTTTAATGTGGGTACTGGGAGTGGACCTCAGGACCTTGTGCTTGCCAGGCAGGCGCTTGTGCCACTGAGCCATCTCACCAGCTCCAAATTTCTTAAAGTGAAAATTTTCCTACATTTTCCACACATCAATATAATTTAAGGATTTAAAATTGTTTTTGAAAAGGAACTGCATATATTTTATGCTTTGAATTTACGTGGAAGATCCTAGGATCCAAACTTAGAAATGAAGTTTATTTTCTAAAATGTACTAATTCATCAAATAATCTGGGATTCTCTGAGTCATTTGCTTCGCATGTCATTATTTTAATAGTTTTTTTTTAATTAGCAGAGTAAATACTCCAGTTTTATTTAAAATGAACAAAACAAAAATATAATAGAAAAACAAAATGTCATTTAATATATGCTTCTGTTTCATCATATTAGGGTTTTTTTTGATACTAAGGTAGAACATTTTCTCAAGTAAATATAACTTTAATTCATATTTATTCATGAAAAGCTGGAAAGAATCCCTTCTGAGTAGCTCACCATGGGAAAATTCCCCCTGGACAGGTTTGAATCTTGCAACACAGAATTGACTAAAAGCAGAGTGAGCCAGGTAGAGATATGGAGGAAATTTAATTCACACTGCGTGAGCTGTGTTTTCATTTACAACCTGTATTTGCCATGTCTGACTAGTGTTTCTATCTGAAAACATATGTACGCATGCTCATGTATTTCCTCCCAATTTGCTAAGGGATTAAAGGCAGCCACAATGAAAGCTTTTTTATGGTAAGTGCAAATACCAGGGAAAAGGATGATTTATGAACCAAGTGTTTCTCAATCAACATTGAAAGTAATACGTACGTTTGCTGGATTCCAAATGGAAGAGGAATGAGAGTCAGATACTTCAGAAAACAGTGTAAATGATATGCAAATTATGGTATTGCAGGGATTTTTAAGAACCAGAGAAAGCACAAAGACCAATAAAGAAACGCTCTTTATTACATAGTTCTTCTTTTCCCGTGTTTTTCATTTCTCCCTCATTTAGTTCATTTGATTTTTCCTGTACTTTCTTTTAAGCCATTGCTTGTAACATTGGAAACTTACATATTTTGAATTATCTATTTCACAAAAGTAATCATATATGGACAATTGAATACTATCATTCCTTTTGTCACCAAAGGCTGATCACAGGACTTGTTAAATAAACAAGGTATTTGTTTGGGGTCTTAGAATTATAACTCAGAAAGCACAGATTCCAGTAGGAACCAGAATATCTCACATTAGGGTAAGGTTTAAAGGGTCCTTTAATCATAAAGAGAGAAAGTTTAAGTGAATTAGACAGGTTATTTATCAAAATCAGTGATGGAAGGATGAACTTACTTTTGTAGCACAGACCAGTTCAGACTACACCAGTACTCTAGGGAATTGTATTGTACAGTCCTCAGGGTATTCCTCTGGAGGAACAACTTTGATTTGGCATGTCCACAGTTCACTGAGTGGCCACCACAGCAAAAAGTGGGGTCTTGTCATACACGGAGTCACTGTGAGTTTTCTTTCACATATTCCTAATTACACATAGTCTGATCTGCATTTTTATGGAAAATCTAACATTAAGTTAAAATTTTATTCTTTGATTAAAATATTTCAAAATGCAAATAAAAACATTACGAGCTAACCCCTGCTTTAATTAATACAAAACATTTAGAATATTTTCTGCCTGACTAGCCCAACTGTCATCTACTTGGTTAACCTTTAGACTGTTAGAAATAACTTAAAATTCCCTTCTGAGAATTTTTTTGAAGAATCCTTTTATAGAACTTACACTATTATCATAATTGTTTTGTTTTTAATTTTAGCCCAGAACCTTAGAAATGTTAATCTACTTTATACGTATTTCATCATCAATTCATTTCGCATCCTGAGAATAATTATGTAGCTATACGATATTGCATGTTTACAAATGCCTAATCTCTGTAATAGAAGATAGTTAGGTGACTATATTTCTTGGGAATGTTTCTTTTACTTCAAATAATATTTTATTACATTCTCTCTCTCTTCTTTCTTTTTCTTCCTTCTCCTTCTCTTCTAGAAAGAAAACTTTAAGGATGAAAACTAAAAAGTGAATGAGCTGTCCAAAAAAAACAAATTATAATGGGTAGTATCTAGTTTCCTGCTTTTGCTGTTACAACTGTTTAAAAATACTCTTATTTGTAGGAGACACAAATTTCAAGGTTAGGTAATGAGAGGGGCCAGTGAGATGGCTCAACAGCATAAGCGCCTGCCTAGCAAGTGTGAGGTCCTGAGTTTGACTCCCAGTACCCACATACAAAAAAAGCACCGGTGATATTGCTCAGCGGGGTGCCTGCTGACACGTGAGGTCCTGAAGTCAACATCTGGTACCCACAAAAAAAAAAGTTAGGTAATGCGAGCAGCTTAAAGTCACTATTTTTAAATTTCAAAAGAAAAAAGTTACTAATATAGTTATTGTAATATTTCCATCTACTAATAATTATTTTAAGCACAAAGATGTTACAAAATTAAATTTTTATTTTTTAAATATATAATTCTATGTGAATTTGATTGTCTTGTAAGTAAATCATTATTTGTATAGATACTATTATAGTCAATTCTGCCAATTTTAGGATGTATCAGCATCCATTTTGCATATGGATTCAACTTTCTCAAACCACAGGCAGGACTTAGCCATCCTTGGTAACTTCTGGTTTGCAACCTTCCCTCTCAGGTACTTGAGGTGTTGTTGCTGGATATCTGCTCTATGCGACTGCCTCCTCATGACCGCCTCCCTGTATGAGGCATCTAGGTACAGACTTCTTGATTCCTTCCACCTATACTCCCACCCTAC
The DNA here is from genome assembly GCA_028451465.1 of Erethizon dorsatum. Lineage (NCBI taxonomy): Eukaryota > Metazoa > Chordata > Mammalia > Rodentia > Erethizontidae > Erethizon > Erethizon dorsatum. The sequence goes on from CM051824.1 coordinate 137,131,669, forward strand.
GTGACCACCTCTCTGTCACAATCTGACCCCGCAGGTCTCCCTGCTTCTTGCTATGAAACCATCAATTACAAAATTACACCTCCCTGCAGGACATTCATTAGCGTAATACCTTAAACCCTTACAAAGGTTTCAGCCCACAGGTACCTCATTCGTCTCTGGTTAACACAGTGTCAGTACCTTTGAGGGACACTAGCACATTGTCTCAGGAGGATTCCCTTTCCCATTGTCTCGGTGTGTGCTGTGCTGCCCTCTTCTGCAAGGCATCTTATAAATTGCACACTGTTTCTGTTATTTCACTCTTGTAGGTGCCTCCTCTGTGTCTCCTATGATCAACACACTCAAACCTAGCTTATTTTCTAGTGGTGGCTCTAGAGAGAGGCCACATTAAAAGGAAACAAACAAACATTCAAACAAAACAAAGCAAAATTATTTGCAGGTCAGAGAAGAGGGATAGAGTGTCTGCCAGGGTAAACAGTTTTCTGATAGAAGGTCACCTGGTCACAGATTACAATCTTGGGTATCAGGCCTTATGTCTGCTTAAATAAATATTCTGTGAAAGGCAAACTGTACACATGTGTGATCAAATCCCCCACAACATCCTTGGGGAAGAGATGGAGTTTATAGATGCTCTCCAGAAAAAGAAAGGTCAAGAACAAATATAAAACACCAATACTGTAAGAATTCCCCCTTTTACAGGGAAGTCAGATGTTTCATCAAGAGTTCAAGAGCTGTGTCCTTTTTAAAATAACTTTCCCTGGGTAATATTTTGTATCTTCAAAAAGAAAAACTCCAGCCTTTATCTATGTAAGATTTCTTGCATTTCTTGCTCTCATTCTCATTCATATAAATTATAATATACATGTATTATGAATCTTGTATTTGTTTTTTTATATTTATTTTAATGCTAGTGTTTATGATTGTTATTCACCACTATGTGTAGTATTCTTCTCTATTTTATCATGGTTCATTTTATTGGCACATTTACTGGTACATTCATCATAGGGAATTTGTACCTGTACATAACATATCTTGATTCTTCTTTTTTCCCCCCAATCACACCCCTCCCTTCAACCCCTCTTCCCCTCAGTATTTACAAAAGTTTTGTTTCCATTTTTTCCTTTTATCCTCATTTTTCCTGTTTCCTTCCTTCTTTTCTTCCTCTTCCCTTCCTGTTTCTCCTTCTCTCTTTATTTTGTATCATTAAGCATATTGGTACAATTCAGATATGCATATTGATCACATCCGTCATAGGGAATTTGTACCTTTACATGATATATCTTGGCATCTCTTCATTTCCCCATTCTCCTCCCCTCCCATCAACCCCACTTCCCCTCCTTATTTACAAAGCTTTGTTTCCATTTTACCCTTCTTTTCTCATTATTTTCTTTTTTTTCCTTTTCACCCTTCCCCCTCTCTAGTTCCCTTATCTTTTTCCAACAATTTCTTCCTATTTTACAATACCTATTATACATTTTGGTTCTTATTTATACTATCACTTTCTCACGCCAGAGAGACAATGTGATATTTGAACATGTGGGTCCGATTTATTTCACTCAAGAGTATGGTCTCAAGGTCCATTCGTTTAGCTATGAAAGTCTCAAATTTATCCTTCTGTATGGCGGAGTAGTATGCCATTATATAAAAAATCCACATCTTTTATATCCATTCATAAGTTATTGGGCATTTGGGTTGTTTCCAAGATTTACCTATTACAAACTATGTGGCTATAAACATGGGTGTGCATATATCATTGTGGTATGCTCTTAATTATTTCACGAAGATACAAAGAATAGGAATAGCTGGGTCTAACAGAACCTTTAGTCCTACTATTTTGAGGAATCTCCACAATGATTTCCACTGTGGTTGCACCAGTCTAAATTCCCACCAAAAGTTGAGAAGGGTTCCTTTTTCCCCACAGCCCCACCAGCATTGGTTATTGGTTGATTTGCTGATAAAAGTCATTCTTTCTGGAGTGAGATGGAATCTCAGGGTTGTTTTAAATTGCAGCTCTTGAATGACCAGTGATGTTGAACAATTTTTCATATATTTATTTGCTGTTCATACTTCTTCATCTGAGAATTGTGTATACATCTCAGATGTCCATTTTTGGCCTGGGTTTTTAAATTTGGGAGGGTCTGATTTTTTCAATTATTTATATACTCTAGATAGTAGCCCTTTGTCTGAGGACCAGCTGTCAAAATTTTTTCCCACTCCGTGAGTTGTCTTTTCACTCTGTTGTTGATTTATTTTACTGTGCAAAAGCTTTTTAAAAAGAAGAGATCCTAGTTGTTGATTCTTTGTGATATTTCCTTTGAGATCCATATTTGTTCATTAAGTCTTTGCCTACACCAATATCTTCTAGAGTTCTACTCTACAGCAATTTTAGTGTTTACATTTTAATATTTAGATCTTTGATCCATTTCCTTTTCAGTTTAATGCATGGTGATAGACACAGGTTGAATTTTAGTCTTCAGCATGTAGAAAGCCAGATTTACAAGCATCATTTATTAAAAAGACTATCTTCCTTCTGGTGAATGAATTTGGCCCCCTTGTCAAAGAAGGTGGGTGAGTGTGTTTTGAGTTGTTTCTGCATATTCTAATTTGTTGCATTGATCCTCAAGTCTCTTTTCTTGTTGCATTCTGTTTGCCCAGTATCTTATTGAGAATTTTTGTATCTATGTTTGTTAGGGAGATTGGCCTGTAGTTCTCTTTTTTGGTTGGATCCTTCTTTGGTTTTGGTATTAAGGTAGTGCTTGCCTCTGGGAATGAATTTGGGAGTATTGCTTCCCTTTTTATTCCATTAACGAGTTTGAGAATTACATGTATTACACCTCTAAATTACTTGTTGAATTCAGCAGTGAATCCACTAGGGCCTGGGCTTTTGTTGGTAGGTTTTTAATTACATCTTCAATTTCATTGACTGATATTGGTTTATTTAGAGTTGTTAAATCCTGTTGGTTCAGCTTTGGTAATTTATATGTATCTAGGAACCTTTCCATTTCTTCTTTCTTCATTATTAGAATACAGGTTCTCAAAGTAGGTATTAGTAATATGCAGATTTGCAGGATCTGTTGTAATTTCACCCATTTATTCCTAATTGCATGGATTCAAGTCTTTTCTTTCCTTTTCTTGTGAGGGTGTGCTACAGTTTGTCAATTTTATTCAATCTTTCAAAGGACCAACTCTTTCATTCATTGATTCTTTGTATTTTTCTTAGTTTTGATTGCATTAATTTCTGCTCTGGTATTTATAGTATCCTCCCTCATATGAGCTTTGGGCTTGACTCGCTCTTCTTTTTCTACATGCCTGAGGTTCAACATTAGGTTGTTTATTTAAGCTCACTCTGTTTTCCTGATATGGCTATTCACTGTTATAAACTTTCCTCATAGAACTGCTTTCATTGTGCTCAATAAGTTCCAGTATGTTTTACTGGCATTATCATGTAATTGTAGAAACTGTCTAATTTCTTCTTTAATTTCATCTGTGACCCATTGGTTGTTCGGGAGGGCGTTATTTAAATTCCATGTGTTTATGAAGTTCTTGTGGTTTCTTTTGCCATTTATTTCCTATTTCCTTGCACCATGGTCTGAAAATATGCATGCAATAATTTCAATTCCTTTGCATTTTCTTAAGCATGTTCTATGAGCTAGTATGTGATCTATTTTGTAGAATGTCCCATGTGCAGCTGAGAATTTATTCTGATGTTTTGGGGTGGAACATTCTGTAGACATCTACTAAGTCCATTAGTTCAAAAGTTTGCCTCAGATATAATATTTCATTGTTGATTTTTTGTCTAGTTTATCTGTCTATTTGTGACAGTGCAGTATTGAGTTCCCACATAACAATCGTTTTAGTGCTCACTTGATTTTTCATGTTCATTTGTATTTGTTTTATATAGTTACATGCATATATATTTATAATTATTATCTCCTCCTCTTGGAGTGTTCCCTTTACAAGGATGTAGTGACCTTCTTTGTCTCTCTTGATCAGTGTTGGTTTGAAATCCACTTTGTCTACAAATAGAATAGCTACCCCTAATTTTTTCTGGTTTCTTGTCACATGGAGTACATTTTTTCCACGATTTGACTTTCAGTCTATGAATTTCTTTTTGAATTAAATGTATTTCTTGTATGCAACATATTATTGAATCTTGCTTCTTGATCCCCTCCATCCGTGTCTTTTGATTGCTGAATTGAGACCATTAACATTGATGATTATAACTGATATATACTGACTTATCCTTGTCATGTTATTTTCTTGTTGTTGGTTCCCCTTTTTCCCCCCTCTTTAATTGCTTCTCTTTCCTGGTAGATTCATTCTGTTGTGGTTCATGGAATTGTAATCTTGTTATCTCTTTCTACACTATCCTTCATAAAATTTTGGAGTGCTGGTTTGGTGCTCATGAATTTCCACAGGTGTTCTTTGTCATGGAAGTCATCTGGACCCAAATAACTCACCAGGTACTGGCATCCACTGTGTCCACTACTCCATTCCACTGGTGCATCTCTCTGTGGAGGTCTCTGGGGTCATCAGTAGTCACTGTGAATCTGCAGTTTCAAGCTGCCCCTCCCATGCAGTGAGTCTGGGCTCAGGGTGTAACTATTGCCTGCTACCGCCTTCTTCATTGAAGTCTCTCTCTTCACTCTCCCTGTGGGCTTCAGTTCTCACTTCAGATCCTTCCTGAGTCCTGGGACCTACTTCCCTCCTCCTTCTCTTTTGCATGTTGCTGTATTCCAGTGTCTAGACACCAAATCTCAGAGAGGCTCTTTCTCTGCTGCTTACCACTCCATCATCGTCCTGGACATCTCCCCCTTCTCTACTTTAAGTAATGACACAAATTCATTATATGCAGCATCAAGTGCATATAAAGCGACATTTTAAAAATAATGATGTCTTCTCATGTAGAAGATATTACTTTGCAGATGTTGGGCTCTTTCTTGCTGTAATTTATGTGTCTGTCTAATGTCCATGATAAAATTCAAAATAATATTTTCAGAAAAAATCTTTTAAAAGTATAGCTCTAAAATTTCCTTTTATTTATTTTTTTCTCCACACATTATCAAAGCTTTACAATATTTTGTGTTTCATTGGCCTTCAGTGCTGATAGAAGTCATATACTGAGTTTTGTTCCAAATGGTTTGCACAGATTATCAACAATACAGTTATTCAAAATGCTATTCTGTGTACTATGCATCACAGGAAATTATGTACACTATCTAAATATCATGACTGTCTTTTCTTTCAAATAATCAGTTGAATAATCTGGCCTTTTGTTGGATGTATATAGCTTTCCTCCCAAGTGAAAAATTAAAATACATACAAAATGAAAATTAAACACGTATCAGTTATTTAATAAGATTTTAATAAACTTCTTTTTTAGTTTTGTTTCTTTCTTTTCATTTAATTTTTGAAATACTCGTAAACAATCTTTAGTTTACAAAACACGAGAGAAGGAGAAATATGACAAACATTTCTCAAAATAATTTGCTTCATCATAACATGATTATTAATGTAGTTTCTTTTCCTATAATTCTTTTCCTATAATTCATAATTTCAATATGTAGACTTGACTAATACTTTAAAAGTTGGATATAATTTTACTGCAACATATTTAATTTTTCTGTCATAATTTTGGATGTAGAATTTGTTTTAAATTTTTATATTATGAAAAAATACTTACATAATAGTTTCCAGTAAATGTTATTTTCCACTAGCAAATTAATTGGGTTTATAGGATAGTTACTGTGCATTTGCAAAACATAGACATTTCTTATATCACCATTTGAATAATTTTTCTCATCACATCTTACGTCTAGTGTGGGGACTCTGAAACTTTTAATTTAGTTTCATAACAGAATATTTTACAGTGTATTATAGGGTAAGGTCATTCAGTGACAGTTATACACATTGTAATATGCAGCAAACCATATCCGCACAAGATAGTACATGAGAGTGCCTCTTGAATATTGGTGAAATTCTGAGGACAGGTCCTGTATTAGAAATTGGAGGATGAGAAGAAATAACCCAAAATGAGAAGAGACACGTTGATGCTCATTACCTGGGGAGACTACGTCATCTACAAAATTCCTCAACAGAAAAGTTCATGAATGTTTTGTAAAATGCAGACTTTGTGTTCAAATCTTATTGTCATTGTCCCACATCTATGAGCATACACAATTTTGAAAGGCCATCTGGGAAAGATGTGGCCATATTTTAACCTAGTGGCCTCAACCACAGCAAAGTATCTGTGAATACGTAGGGAAAATATCCACAAAATAATTCCTCATCCTATTAAGTTATTTTAAAATAATTCCATATATTAAATATATAATCAATACATTTATTTAAGAAAGAAATCAACAATATAAAAAATACTGTACTACTAAATTATTTGACTCATTACACATGGACTTGAAGCAATGATCAGAGAAAATCAAATATGGCATGGCTTATGTAAGAAGTTCCTTTGTCATGTGTTTCAAACTCAGTTCAGTACTATCATTAGGAATAGAAAGAATCTGAGAATCTATTTTTTTTTTTGTGGGTACCGGGGGGTCGACCTCAGGACCTCGCGTGCCAGCAGGCGCCCGTGCCGCTGAGCGATATCACCGGCCCCTTTTTTGTATGTGGGTTCCAGGAGTCAAACTCGGGCCCTCGCGCTTGCCAGGCAGGCGCTTAAGTCGCTGAGCCATCTCACCGGCCCCATACCTCATTATTAAGAATCTTTCCTTTTGCTATTTACTGCGCTCTGTCCTCATCTCAATTTGACAATATTAATGAGACCTTGATAAGATCTTTCTCACACAGCCACTCTGAGCCATCTCACCAGCCCTGAGCATCTATTTTTAAAACAACTATTTCAGTTAGTGGAAAACAAAGTGTCTTCAAACAACTCCATCATTCCCAAGGGGAATTCCACTCTGAGAGAGTTAAGAGAACACTGAGAATCATGCTGGTAACCTTCTGCTCAAAACAGAAAGGCTGCATATATGTGGCCTTCCGAGCCGATAGCCATACAATAGTTTACTGAATAAACTATGTATGGGGCACAGCATAAACTACTTTATTCTTTTGTAAAATTGCCCTATAATTTATTTATAACTTCAACTTACTTTTTTCATCTAGGATAAAAAATCCAGTTTTCTATTCAATAGAAGACAATAGTTAATTTCTCTAATAATGAAATGCAGTCCGAGAAACCTTGAATATTTCAAAAATTATTTTATTTTAGTGAAATTCAAGGTTATCTGTAGCCAGGAAAATCACAGTGGGGATAAGAATCATGCTTGTCTTTTCTTCTTTCCTCACCTATTCTCTATTCTAACTCATTTTTGGACATCGACCACATTTTGAAGAGCATGACAGAGACAGATTGAATACTACTGAAAGGATAAGGATGTCTTTTCTGTGTGCTTGTGTTTTCTAGTTAGGCTCATAAATAGAGTTTTCCGTTTGTGTAATGTTTCCATGCATTCTTTTTCTTTCTTTTTTTTTCCTTTTTAGTATCTGTATTTTGGAATAAAACACTATTATTTTCAAACAAAATACTAGAAATTTGAGAAATTTATGAAAATAAAAACTTGCAGGTAGGGCCAGTGAGATAGCTCAGCAGCATAAACGCTTGCCTGGCAGGTGCAAGGTCCTGAGTTCGACTCCTGGTACCCATATAAGAAGGGAAAAAGGGCCAGTGATATCACTCAGTGGTACAAGCACCTGCTGGCAAGTGCGAGGTCCAGAGTTTGACCCCCAGTACCCACATTAAAAAAAAAAAATGCTTGCAGGTATTCTCTACATTCTTGGGAGATTTCTCACCAGTGTGACCTTCACAACTGACCTGGAGTAGCAGTGACTCTGAAAAAATTATTCCTTTCAGCAGCACCTCCGACTGCATCGGTTCCTCATGTTTATACAGTCGACACATAGCTCTGTTCTGAGAATTTTCACAATTGTTAAAGGACATGTTAATCTCTGTTCCCTGGTGTGATTAAGTTTGGAGTTGGGGACTTTGAGATAGAATTAGTATTAAACATGGTCATGAGAAATAATGGGATGAAATTAGTGCCCTTAAAGAAGACACCAGAAATCAGAGACACCAGAATGCTCTAGCTTTTCTCCTCTTTCTTCTCTCCTCTCCCTAGGGACATAGCCACAAAACCTGTCTTCTAGCCCAGACAAGGACATTCACCATGAACTCAATCTTCAGTCTACCAGCATCTCAATGTTGGATTTACCAGTCTTCAAAACTATGAGAAATAAACATTTGTTGGTTAGGCTGCCCAGTATATTGCATTTTATTACAACAGCCTAAGCAGACTGAGACAATTTTCATTTTTGTCCTTCCACCCAAATCTACTGGCTTCTCTTTGTCATACAATTTTTGCATCAATATTTTGACTTTGTTTATTGTCTAAGGCTAGGGTTGTTAAAGTTGAATAACTTTTCAATTGTATACTTTTATAAAGGTTTACCAGATATTAAAAGTTTGAACTTTCTCTTACTATTGACTGCCATATTTCTACTGGACTTAACACCAGGATCCTCTCAAACTTTCATGGCATCCTGAAAGTTTTCATTTATTCATAATTCAGAAAAAAAGTCTCATGTCTTACAACTTATTCTTTTGTATACAATTTCTTAAGTGAACTATATATATCATTTTAGTCATAATATTGTTCCATAGTATTAATATAAAAGGAAATATTTATAATTTCATTTGTAAAGTAATCAACATTTTCATCTAATTCAAAATCCCTAGTCTTCTTCTTCTTTTGTTATACTTTATGGAATTTTACAAATAAGTATCTAATTAAGAATTAGTTCAGTTAAGATCATATAAGATCTTTACATGCATATAATTTAGAATTGATTTCAGTATGAAAGATGCGCTCCTGACATAGATCTTCCAAATTTCAAATTAATTAAATATATTTGGGAAGAAATGGTTAGGTCTTTTTTCTATCAACAAAATAACAATGTTATGAAGTTATAGCAAAAAGGTATAATTGGTGAAATTTTGTTACACATTAATTATTTCCTAAGATGCCTATTATATAAGGTTTAAGTCTTGTGTTTCATTATACAATTTTAAATGCTATTTCTTTAATTCTGTTTTCTAAATGGAAACCTCTTGCATGGCAACCCAATTGTGTTCTGTCAATCAATGAAGTATGCATTTCATAGGAAGAGTGAAAATATATTGCACATTTGACATGGGAATTCAAACTTGGAGCTATTGAAATGAGGGATAATAATTAATTGCCTGAGATGGGAACATGACATTATAATGGCTATTTTGTGAATGGCAGCTTCAGTAAATCAAGGCAACATACTCATTCACTGTGCAATATCGTCTCCCTAATTTTAGTTAATATTTGTTTTATTCTTTATTGATGGTCTCAAATAAAATTTTTTATCATATAGTTTTAGAAACCATTTGTATAAATAATATCTATTGATACAGAAGTCATTATGTATTTTATTAAGTAATATTTCTTTCCAAAGTTTAATTTTTTACTTTTATGAAACCTTAACTTCACACTAATAAATGAACAGTTTGCTTGAGAAAGTTATAAAATCATTAAATATAAAGATAATCTAATTTTTATTATTTTTTACAAATGGAAATTTTATTGAATTAAAACTTTTGTTAATTCCTCTTGATTAAAATTTGTAGAAACTGTTTTACTATATTTAAGTCCTATACCAGTAGTACCGTATGTCTTACCAAGGTCAGTTATTTAAATATTAAGCTAAAAAGTGGTAATATTTAAGTGCTGTCTTTGACTTCATTGCATGCTAGGAGTCTATTTTTTCTTACTAATCGGTCATGTCTAACTAAGTGTTCCTTATAGCTGCGTTATCATTTGAATTACATTTTATTTGAAGTTATTTTTCACCAATTTGATTATTTAAAAAAGCATTAAACGTATTACTGATAGCTAATATTTTTATAATTTAACAATTTAAAATGATTTTTCTTTCCTGTAGATAGTATAATGCATGTATATTCATCCTTTAAGAGATAATTTAAGGGTGAGTAAGGTGCTTAGTAGGGTAGGTGAGTATGATCAAAATATGTTTTATGATGTGGGGAAATATCACATGTAAACAGCATTGTTAAAAATTATTACACAATAATAAAATGCATTAAAATGTTTTCAATGAAGAAATCTTTACAGAATAAAAAGGTAAATAACAAGATTATGTTGTTGTCCTTAATGGAGTTCACCCTTATTTGTGACACAAAAGTAGATTAAAAATATTTTATGTGAAAAAATTAAACTTTGTCATGATTCAGGAATTCAATTATAGTTAGGTTTTTAAATTGTCCAGTTGCGGTTTTTTTTTTTTTTTTTTTCACCCTGGGGATCAAACCCTGGCCTCACACAGGCTAAGCAAATACCCTACCACTGAGTTGCATAGCTAGCCCTCCAATTGCATTTTTTTGATTGATCAAGAATTGAGGGCCGGTGAGATGGCTCAGCGGCGTAAGCACCTGCCTTGCAAGCGTGAGGGCCCGAGTTCGACTCCCGGAACCCACATACGAAAAAGGGGCCAGTGATATCGCTCAGCGGCATGGGTGCCTGTTGGCGCGTGAGGTCCTCAGGTCGACCCCCCGGTACCCACAAAAAAAAAAAAAAAAGAATTGAGTAATCATGATCTCTTTGCAAAAACACAACTTTATTGAAAAGTTTCTTTAGGTATTTGATCAGATTAAATGATCACTGGAACCATTAAGATACTATGTCTTTTAGAGGCAAGGTTTTGCTATGCAGTTCAGGCTGGCTTCAACTCACTTTGTAGCCTAGGCTGGCCTTGAACTTGCATCTATCCTCCTGCCTCAGCCTCCAAAGTGCTGGGATTACAGGAGTGCGCCACTGTGATTGTTGATACATAGTATCAACTTGAGAAGTATAGAAGCTTAACTAAGTAACTCAGCAGTTCTACATCCTAGTGTGTGGAGGACATGCCCTTACTTCTATAGGATGTTGTTCATTGTGTCAACTTGAGAAGATTAGAAGTTTAACTAAGTGACTTAGCAGGGGGCCAGGGTTCTCACTTTGTAAACATCCTGAGCCTGTGCAAGAGGAAGGCAGGGAGATGGTATGAGTGCTACACCTGCCTGAGGGCGGGTAGCCTGTGTACAATATAAGGGAGGAAAAGAGGCTTGCTCTCCCCCACCTTGTGCTCTTGTTGCTTTTGCTGTCTTCTGCCACTTTGAACTGTTGCCCCTCTGCCATGCCAACCTGCCTTGCAGCCAGCTGATTACGGACTGAAACCACCACAAACTGTGAGCTAAATAAACCTTTCCTTCCTTAATTTTGGGTGTCAGGTATTTTGTCTCAGCAGTGAGAGGAAAGTAACTCAGTCAACCACCATGCCCAACCATTAATATACTATGAAAAATCATCTAAATATTAAATTTATCTTTGAATAAACAATGATTATAAGAAGCTTAAATTACAAACTTTTACAGAAAATTAATAATCTACAATGTTGGATGAAATTAGAATTTAGATGCCATGGAACATATCTATACTATGGATATATTGAAACAGATATTGTACATAATTATTTCTTCCTATAAATATATTTTGGTATGAAGTAATCTCATAAAATAAAATTTTTATCCTATTATGAATAGTATAATATTTAATACAATTTAATATTATAGTTTACTCATAATATTATGAATGCATTGAGTTTTTCCTGGAGACAAAAATGTAATGATTAAATTCTTGTTTTTAAATACTAACACAAAAAAGAAATAGAGAAGCAAAAATCAAAAAGTTCGCTTAGTTTTTTATGGCAATCTGGAAGTGGAAATTCTTTATAATTATAGCATATGATATTTTCAGATGCTATAGTCTATTCAAGAAGGAAACCAGTCAATTCTTTGAAATATATTTGCAAAGATTTTGAATCATCCTCATTAGCTTTGTTCTGAAACCATCCTTTAAAATAAAATAACAGGCAGTTTTGAAAATGCCTTACCAAATTAAATCAAATTCATTTGTAGAGGCAATAGAAAAAGGTTTTTATTTCTATATGTTAATAAAAGTGATTACCCTTTGACTTTTGACATATTTTTCTGAAGAGGGCTAGGCAGTCTATAAGCTACAGGCCAAATCTAATCTGCACCATGTATCGTGAGAAGAATTTTTTTTAACATATATAAATGGCTCCATTTAAATTATTATATAACATCTACTTAATATTATCAATCTTGCCTCTTGGGCTACAGGCCTGATATAGTTTCTATGTAGCAATTTATAGAAAATATTTTTTCAACCTCTGTGACCTGAAACAAAATAATGTAACCATTTAAATCCACACGTTAAAATGTTTACTCCACATCTTTCCTGGATATTTTGGTGGGTTATAATAAAATAAGTAAAACAAAGGCAAACTAGTAGTTGGACTACTCTTTATCTCTCTCTTTTCCCTTGCTCTTTGCTATTACATACACACGTACATTTTCTAGGTATAAAGTGGTTAGAAGCATAACAACAAAAATACTCTAAGAAACAGAAATATATTTAATGATTAAATTAAAGGTTTTCTTTAATCCATTAAACTTTTTTGGAAAAAAGGAAAAATATTTATGAAATCAAGAGGAAAACATGTCAAACCACGATGATGTATCAAAATACTTCAGTGCAATGATTTTAAATGATGCATAATGAAATGAAGTATTGATATAGTCAGTGATGACAATATATACAGGAAATTATTCAAGGAAGTGTAGGTTACATTCTCTAGGCATATATATATATATATATATATATATATATATATATATGCATAATATATATGAAATCCTTAGGAAAAATGAATTTTTCCTTTCTGTTCCAATAGGTGTTTTAACATTTCGCTAGAAAAGCATAGGAAACACAACACAATGTTCCAATAAATTAGATATCCTGAATATAGAAGGATGTTAAAAAAAAAAAAGATTTTAGTTTTCTATTACTTAAAACTACCCTCAAATACTAGTGTTCCGTATAGTCATAGGACTTTGGAAATATAAAAAAGATTACTATTATGTTTTGTTAAAAATCACCGTAGGATAATACTGTAGGATAATACTATTATGTTTTGTGAAAAATCACAGTGGGATAATACAGATTCCAACATGTTGAGCTTTTAAATTCTAGTGTGGAGATCATTACTTATTCTAGCAGATATACTATTCACATTTTCTTTCTTTCTATACCATTTTTTACACTACTTACTTTTATGCAATTTCAGTTGTTGGCATTGGATAATGGTAGGGAGTAAGTTCTTCTGAGATTTTCCTTCTTGGTTCAACTCAAGGCTCCAGAGTTTCCTTTTCATGTGAGCTTGGAGAAGGTATCTATGATCAACAGTTCGGTTTTCTTATCTGTAAGATAAAATTTTACTAGTACATACCTGACACCATTAGTTTGTGCACTGAAGAACTGACAAACATTAATCATCATTTACATCTTGGTCCTGCTCAGAGCACAGTTAGAAAGTCTTAAACAGGATTTCAAAAGTGAAGAGTAGATGTGAAGGAGTGTGAGCATATCGCTATGTGTGTATCATCATTTTACAGAGTTTGTATATCATGAGGGATTCCCTTAAATAGTAATAACTACTAAGAAATAAAGTTGACAGAAATGGCCCTACTTTGTGATTCAGTTTGTGCTTGTCACTGTGATGATAAATCTATTAACTTGCAGACATTCCAAAACAAAGATTGTGGTGAGGGAAAACATCCTGAAGATCTTTTAAACTAAACTCTCTTAGAACAATTATATGGTAGGTTCCAGTCTAAACTGAACCACTGAACCATAGAAGTAAATATAACCTCAAATTATAATTCTTGACAAATGATATATACAATCAATTTACCCTTAAAAATGTTTTAAATCCCAGCTTATTGGACACAATCTGCTTTCTACTAGTATTTGCATTTCTTGAATTTTAATATCTTTACCTCTACCCTCTCCCTCAAAAAAAACCAAAAAGCAAAATACTGTTTATATCACATCTTGGTGAAGCTTCTTTGAATGATACTATACAATAATATATTAATCAACTTTGTCATTGCTGAATCACAACACCTGACATAACTTAAAGAGGAAAGGATTAATTTGACTCACGGTTTTGAGGACTCAGCCAATGGTTAACCAGCTCCAAGGCAGAAATATCATAATGGAATGGCCTGGAATAGGAAAGATGTTGCACTCCATGGCAACAATGAATCTGAGTAAGAGGGGAGGAGTCACAGACAGGTGATATTACCAGTGACCCACCATCAAGGAGAACGCGTCTCCTAACAACACATTGGCCCAAGAACTCATCAGTGTGGCCAGTGAGATGGCTCAGCGGTGTAAGCACCTGCCTGGCAAGCACGAGGGCCCGAGTTGGACTCCCGGAACCCACATACGAAAAAAAAAGGGCCAGTGATATTGCTTAGCCGCACGCGTGCCCGCTGGCACGCGAGGTCCTGAGGTCGACCCCGGTACCTACAAAAAAAAAAAAAAGAACTCATCAATGAATTAAACCACTGATGAGTATAGGGGCCTTAAATGTCACCTTCCAAACGTCCCACCTGAACACATGGCAATTTTAAGTAACATTTTAGATCTAAACTATAACAAATACAGTAGTAATACAAATTCTCATTATTTATGATTATATTGATGCACAGTAATCTTCTTTTGAATTCAATAATAAAAATTCCTTAAATCAAACATAATACATAATACAATTACTGATTTGGAAAATAAAGGCTTTATAACAAAAAAATTAAAAATTAAAGTTTAATTTCATTTAAACTCTTTTTCTATGAAAATAATAACCTTACAAAACAACTGCATCCAAGTACTATATAGATTATACCTGTCGATGCTAATTTTTTCCATTAATGCTATCTTTTTTAGGTCAGAAAAACAGTAAGCTACAAAGTTGAAACATTAAATATCAGATATTTATATTTATGAAATTATCTGATATATTTTATTGCAAGGAAAATAGTTTTATATCCAGAAAACTGGCATGCCTGAATTTTTTTTAATTGTGCATATTTGTACTGTACACTGTGATGTTTAAAATATATCTGTACAATGTATAATGAGAATTGAATCCTATCATTTACAGGAAAATGGTTGGCACTAGAAGTCATTATATTAAGTAAAATACGTCAGACACAGAGAGATAAATGCCCCATGTTCACCTGAATGCTTTTCCCCCACTAGTGCATTTTAATTTCCCAAATGAAGACAATTTTTTACTTTCTTTATAAATACTAACTCAAGGGCCAAGATATAAAACAAATTATTACAAACATACAGACATTCTATTTCAGTGAAGAAAATATATTTTAATTGGAGCAACATTACAAATTAGATGATTCAGCAATATTAGGCTGAAATTATGGTTGTATTTATTTTGTAATCCTTCATGTTGATCCTTGTGTATACCTCAACTTGTGTCACAATATTTGTTAACAAGCCAATTGAATGTATGAAATAATAAATTAATTGTATTGCTTGAAAATAAATATCCTATAACATGTCAAATTCTCTTGTCATAGTTTTCTGTTTTAAAAGTAGCTTATATTTTATCTTTTAGTCCAGATCAAAGATAATAAATTAAAACCAACGTGTTTATCTTTACCAGATTTGCTTTTTAATCAAAGTGTACTTTTAAACAAGTCATTTAGTGTGCTACAATTTTAGATTACCAAAATAGACTAACACACACTACCAAAGCAATAAACACAAAATAAAATGCCATCAGTTGTACAAAATCTATGGCACATGTTATTTTTGTTTGATATTTTGCAGTATGTTAATGACACCTTCAGATGTTCCTTTTTGAAAAAATAATTACTCATACATATTTGTAATGCATAGTAGTTCCATTCATCTTGGTTAACTGGCATATAAACATACGCATAGATATCTATCCATATCCATATCCAAATCCACATCCATCTCCATATTCACATTCATATCTATATGTATATCTATATATCAGAACTTGATAAATTTTATTCTCTCCTCCTCTCTTCCTCCTTACCCAGAAACCTTCATGATTTCCACAGAGTGTACCTCCCTGTTTCCGGCCTCTTTAATTTAGCTCCTGAAATTATTTTTATTTTTGGCCTCTCAGTACTTGGAACATTCTCTTCCTTCTTTCTCTTCATCATCAAACCTCACATGGCTGCCTGTTGGTTCCTAGCCACATCTCTGTTTCCTTAAATTCTGTGTTCCCAAGGCTGCCACTCCTGCTTCCAACTGCTTAAAATCTGTTCCTTTAATTCCCTCGCTGTCAATTTCTTCAATATTTTTCCATCCAGGAGAACTTTGTTTTGCAGTGGCTACATTTTACTATAGTTCTTGTTTGCTGCAAGATCTTCACCTGATCCTATATCAGCATAAACTCGGGAATTGGTTCCTGTGGTTTCAGCTACTTATCCATCTGAAAGTAAATTATTACTTTATAGAGTACTTTCCTCCTAATATTGATACAGGCAGAATTATGAATGGATTTCTTACTCTTTCTATAAATTCGCGAGTTTGAAATCCTTTGTGAAAAAGCATTTGTGAAGTTTCATAAGAGATCGTCCTGGCTTTCCTAGGCGGTGGGGAGGGCAGAGCTACTGACAGTTCTGTCAGTGCTGTCCACGGTGAGGAAGTGAAAAATCATCAAGTGAAAACTAATCTGTGTGCTGAAAAGAAGAAAGAACATTTTTATTCAAAATCCATAATTAGTACCGGTCTCTCTGCCTCTCCCTCTCAGCCCCACTCCCCACGAACAGCATCCAGAATTCAGATGGCTTTACATCTGCTGCTCCCCACCCCAGGGATAGCAAACAACTGCATTTATGTAACCGCATGCAATGAAACATTTCCTCCTGCTTTTAGTTTCAATTTTGGCTTTATCTCCATCTCTGAATTTGTTATTCCCTTGCCTTTCATAGGCAGGAGGTGCCTCGAATTATTCAAATTCTTGGAACATCGTGGCCTTCAAATATAAAATTAGAGTCAAGGTTGGGCATGGTGGTGCACATCTGTAATCCCAAAATTTAGGACGATGAGGCAGAAAGATCACTGTTAGTTTAAGTTTAAGCATGATTTGAGTTGCATGGTGAGTTCAAGATCAGCCTGAACTACACAGATGTTGTCTCAAAAAAAAAAAAAAAAAAAAAAGGAAGAAAAGTAAAACATTTACCCAATTTTTTTAAAGCCAAATCAGATGCAGGAAATTGTTATTATAAAGGAACGACATGATCGTGATCATCATACCTGGACTCTATTTTCTGTTGCAGCACTAATAAATTTGGGTAATATATATTTCACAATAATTCATTCTACATTACTAACAAATAGAGCATTTATTCATTCATTTGCTCCTTCAACACGCACACACACACACACACATATATATATATATTATATATATATATATTTTTTAGGAAGTGTGAATGTGCTAAGCAGGCCTGGACCCAGACTTAGTTAAGTCCACAGTGTAGGGAATGTTACACTGAAGCAGTTTACAAGAATATTGTGAATTTTCAAATATGTATAAATCCCTCAAAGCTATACAGTGTTACATATAATATTATATAGTATTTAGAGGTGTCTTTTCCCATAACCTTTTCCCTACTACCACTGGTGCAAAATGAAATTATAAGAGAATTCTGTTGATCAAAAGAGCCAAAATGTGAATATTTTTCCTCACTCAGCTTCTCCCTCTCTCCCAACTTAGATTTTTCTTTTTTTTTTTTTATCACAGACCCACACAGATGCACAACATCCTATTTTATAATTCCCTACTGGGACACACTCAGTACCAAGATTGGAGTAGCCTTAACCTGCCAGTCTCCACTGAAAACCTTTGGCACTACCAGCTCAGGTTTAGGATGACCATGGAGTGCTCCACTCCAAGAGGTTGTTGGCTCTGTGTGGCCACCTTAACCTTCCCCGAACCCACACTCACGTCCCACAATTGGCAGAATGTGGACTAACCAGTACCTTACCATTTGGCCCTGTGCCTTCTCTTTCTTTATTCCAGTGTTTGTCACTTGGAAAGCAGCTGCAGTAAGAGGCAGTCAGAAGGATGGAGAGATTGAAAAGTCCTGTGGCATCCGGAGAACAGCCAGAACCCAGCCTGGACAGACAAGGAGCGGCAGAAGGCAAGAGCAAAGCCGAGCATGCTGACAGCACAGTTCTATCAGCTTCACTTCCAAAGTCAAACTCAAGGATAAAACTATGAATAATTGCAAATCAGTGCCAGAGAGTCTTACATTTCCATCATGGGTAACATTTAAGTACAGAGTTCTGTGGCTTTGCACTAATCCCATATCTATTAAGCCATCCCCAGCCACCTCCTTAAAGGCTTGATATGAGAACTACAGGTCTGAGCTCTGTAATCAATGGGAATTGGTCACTACAGTTAATTTTTAAAATATGTTTAAGGTTCAAAGGTAATTAATGTTTTTCATTTTATAAATAAATAATTAAAATGATTTGAACTCTATTTTGTATTATTCTTTCTTTTCGACAAGCTATCACTGCTTCTATCTCTAATAGAAATCTTGTACAGTTAGATTTAAATAATAAAAATTGCCATCCTGAGAAATCTGTGTTATAAAATACCATAATTTTACAGCTTTGGAAATATGTTACTAGAAATATATTAATAAACTTTTAGAAGAACTCCAATAAAATCTTTCATCCAATATTCTATTGACTTAAATGATATAATATAACCTCGATTAATTATTTTTAATATTGACTATACTCTAAGTTTGTTTATTATATCATCAAAATATTTTAATCATGTTTAATACTTCTGAAGTTTTTAAAAATTATTTTGCCATATATAGTCATTTCTTATATAGTCATGTCTAAAATCAATAACTGCTGTTGGTATAACAGAACTACACAAACCTTGAATATATCAAACAATAATTATTTAATATGGGACTAATTTGGAGTGAATTTTAAAACATATTTAACAAACAAATCTAATAAATAACTTATCACAACCTAGTATGTGACGTGGTGACTGGTATTTAAAATCATCCTCTAAATATTTGACAAATTTTTTAAAAGGGAACAAAAGAATGCTAATCTGCAAAGAATTGAGGAGCGCTGTATAACTATGTCTATCTATCTCTTTTCATTTCCTAAAAACTTCATCATAATCATCACAATAATATTTTTCTATTAAGAAATCTAAAATTTCATCCATTGTCAAATGGAAATTTAAAAAGAGATTACCACTGTTGTTATCAACAGTCATTATTTATTTATTATGTATAATTAACTAGTGGAAAGTACATGAGATTCGGAACCCGAATCAGGTCTGAAACCCTATGCCAACACGTATTTTCTGTGATATTGAATAAACTGCCTGATCTCTGAGATTAAATATTTCATCAGACAAATATTTTAATATAATTTTAAGCTTGTTATGATTATTCCATGGTAGGTTTTTACAGGTTTTCTGGTAAACCTTGTTGAATAATTGTGAATTTTCCCCCAACTAGAAAGAATATCTATAAAATTACTACCAGTAAAGAAGGATCAGTAGCCACAAAATTTAGAAGAAAATAATCTTGGAATTCTCTGTTTTTCACTTTAGCTTCTTTCTTCCATAAAACTACTTTGACACGCATCTCAAAAATGAACATCTTGGTATGAGTACATATTTTCACGAGACATGAGAAAGGGTAGTCGACAAACGATTTAATATATTTTCTTCGCACAGTGTCATGATCTATGCGACAATGAAAGCTTGGATAAAAATTACTAAATCAAACTTTGACTTTGTCCTTGTACGTGTCTCATAACAAAAAACACTTTTCAAAGTGATCATGTTGGTAAACTTTAAATCCAGTGGAAGTTCAACAGCCAGTTTTGGGGGGATAAAACCATTAATATTTGATAAAAGAAGACAGGGGGTTATTCTTACTTTTAATATATTGCAATCACCATGTTCTAAAACTCCTTACAGTAATACTGGAAATACATTAGTTGGTTATTTGCTCCAAGTAAATTAAGATGCATCTGAATTATTGTAAAATATTAAATGTTATTCATATATATAAATTGAAACATTTTTATATTTACTTCAGGGATATTTTCCATTATTGTCTATTTTACTTACCTTATGGATTTCAATAGAAATACCTTAAATTGTCAACAATAAAACATTTATTTCTCCTACATTTTTTTAAATTCATTTTTCACTCAAAATCAGTAAAAAAAAAAAAACACCTTAATACTGTCTGTCGATTGTAGCACCAGAAGTCATTTATGGTTTGCATTATTCTTTCACACACCACAAAGTTAAGAATATCAGTCCTAGGGCCGGTGAGATGGCTCAGCGGTGTAAGGCAAGCACGAGGGCCTGAGTTTGACTCCCAGAACCCACATAGGGAAAAAGGGCCGGTGATATCACTCAGAGGCACGGGCGCCTGCTGGCGCAGAAGGTCCTGAGGTCGACCACTGGTACCCAAAAAAAAAAAAAAAAAAAAAAAAAAAAAATCAATTCTAACTCAAAACACATTTTTTTGGTCAGTTTCATGCTATTTCTTCCAGTATTAACTCCGTTACAGAAAGCGACATTATTTTGTAAATTATTGCAATATTAACTTGGCTGTCATCTCCAATTCTGCCTTACACCACCGTAATGCTCTTTGCACAAGAATTTGTAGTAACTTAACAAAAAAATTTAAGTATATAACTTTTCTGCTCACAAGCTGACCACACATTCATTACCCCTTGTTTTAGAATTTCCAAACCTCTACACTTGATCCGTACAGGGAGTACAATCTGCATTCTGAACACTGCCCTTCCATTTTCTCCCTTGCCTCTTTCTCACTTGATCACTGGTCTCCAGTGTTACCCATCTACATTTTTTTTCATTCAATTAATCATCTTCTTCTGCTCTTGCTCTGTCCTGCTCGAGTCCTCTCTCTCCTCTTTTCCTTTTTCTTATTATTATAAACGTCTCAGTAGTTTACATAAGTAATTGTTCTGGAAAACAAGGCCATAACCCAGACTTCCCGAGCCCTATTCCAACAGTATCTTCATTGAGCGTTTTAAGGATGAAGGAGTCTGATTCCTCGTTAAACACCTCCATGTGACTTTTTAAGCTTGTGCAAAGGCGATTACAAAGCTTCTCCTGGCAGGCCTCATAGGTAATGTGGCTCTCCCTGCGCCAGGTGATCGGCACACGGCCAGCGTATTGTAGTTTCTGACTGAAGGGGCTGCTGTCAGTGACTCAGGCCTGGCCCTGAATGTCTGCATTCCAGCTCTGGCACATTTACTCCTGGATCTCTGTGTCTGAGGTCCTAGGCAGAGGTCTTCTTCAGACCCCTCTCTTGAGGTCCTCTTATGAGGAAGTGGGGATGAGAGGGAAACCTACTTCCCAGTCTTCTTCCCAAGACCAGGAAAATGAAACCGTGGAGGCTTTTATTTGGGCTCTCTCAGGAAAAAGGACTCCATTTCTACCCTGGTCCACCCACAACTTGTGTGCTGGTCTGCCGGGAGGACTGGGATGGAACAGAAGCACCGTTTCCTCTAGTTTTAATCTCTTGTTTACAGGATCACAGTACGAGTTAAGAAAAGCTTAACTCTTTCACCTTTGACTTGTTGGCTTAATTGCTACTCTTATCACGCTATTTGGAGTGCAGCATTCTCTGCCAGCTAAATTGAGATTCTGACAACTGCATGTCTTTTCAAAGACAGCTTCTGCAATGTCTTTACAGCTAACTATGACACTTACATCTATTTGTGTTTACAGTCTAACAGTGTCGCCATACTTGTCAATAGGTATTCTACCCATAGAAACAGCTAGAGATTCTGTTTGGTCAATGTTTATCTACACTGCCAATTTTATAACCTTGTACAAATCATATGTGAAATATTTTTAAGTAATTAACAAAGGCTTAACAGGTGGGAGAACCATACATTCATAAGGAGAAACTTAACAACATTGGAAACAATTTCATTTCCTTGGAATTGAGCAAATAAAAATTCAAAGGTTTAAGTGACCCACTCAGATTGCAAATTTAACTTGTTATCGGCTCAGATAAAACTAAAAAACAATTTTGCTGGAATTCTAACGAGTGTAAATCATATTTTCACATTACCAAGTTCTTATGTTAATGCTGATAATCTAATTTTTATGACATAGCTAAGTTTAACACATATTCAACACCGTAAATCTCTATCAGCATGCCCAACACTAGTGGAGCAATGTATTAGTCAAATGAATATTTGAACTTAAAAACATGTATCTTAGCTGCTACTTTTTCTAAAGTAAATACTTGTTGAGTATTCAACATTGTTTATAAATAATGTTTTTCTTTATAGTTAAGCAAATTGTGTTATTCTTTTATTTTAATTTAAAAATTTATCTTTACAGAAATATATCAGTTGTGAAAAGCTGAGAAAATAAGCATTCATCTGTTATCAACAGATGTTTTCACTATGTGCTAGGCATCTTAAAAACTGAAATAATAAATGGAGATATTAGGGAATAGTAAATCCCAAAACAATTGTTTGTGTGTTTTCATTTCTTTTTCTCCTCATGTTGTGACATTTTTTCACTAGTAAATGTTTGCAGTACACAATGATTATGGTCATCATGGCAAGTTGGTAATAAACATAACCCATCTTAATTCTTTTTATGTTCCCTTTCCTCTCCCCTTCCTCCCTCCTCCATTTATCTCTTGGTTGCTTAAATTTTGGTAAAGACCCAGCTCCCTGTTTTTTAATATCTATCTTTCATTTTTCTCTTTCATTTATTTATATTTTAGATTTCTCATATAAGGGAAAGTATGATATTTAAGCTTGTATGTCTGACATATTTCACTTAACATTTATGGTCTGTAGGTACGACCACTTTCCTAAAAATGATTCAAATGTATCCTTTTTTATAATGGAAGCGTACTCCATTGTGTGGATCCCATGAACAGTCTATCAAGGCATACCCTCCATCCAGTGCAAACATCTTGCAAAACAGTGAGCACAGCTGTGTGCTCAGCATTAACGCAGTCAATATGGAGAACATTTCTATCACCACAAAGATCCCTCCTGTTCCCTTTGTTGCCTATGACATTTTCCACCTACCTTCACCCTCTTTAACCCTTATCATCTAATCTTTTCTCTGTTTTTAAAATACTGTCATTTTTAGATTGTTTTATAAATGAAATATATATTCTAGAATTGATTTTTTCAATCAGCTGGAGATTTGTCCAGTTTGTATATTTTAATTTTAATATACAATGTATTTGTTATAATTATATTTATAATTTATATTTATAATTTATATATATATTTCCATCTGTAGCTAAGTATCAGTCTCTGAAACAGATGTATCAATTTTTTCACTATTTACATGTTGAAGAACATTTGGATTGACTCCAGGTTTTGCTCTTATGATTAAACCTATAAATCTTGATATATATATATTTTTTTCTTGGTATATATGTTATTACGTGAATGCAAGTCTTCACTTCTCTAGAATAAATGCCTCTAAATCTCGTTATGGAAAACTGCCATGCTATTTTCCTAGAGCTCTACATTATGCTGGGGCATACTCCCACTAGCAATGCAAAAATGATTCCGTTGCTTCTCATGCTCATGGGCATTTGTTGTTGTCACTATGTATATTTTGGTTACTCTGTCATGATATCTTATTTTGGTATTTATTTGCATTTCTTTAATTTTAGTCATGTTGAACTTCTTTTTATATGTATAGCTACCATTTTTATACTCGTTCTTGTGAAATGAGTGCTGTTCATTACTTTAGTGCTTTTAATTGGATTACTTGGGAGTTCACTTATTTTTACTGGTTCTTCTAGGGAATCATTTATATATTCTAAATTTAAATATGTTTTAAAATAAGTATTTTATAAGTACTTCTTATTAATTAGCTTTTCTTTTCATATTCATGTGATGACTTTTCAAAGAAAAAATAATTTTAATAGAGTAGAATTTATCAAAATTCTTTTTTCATAATGAGTGTTTTGAAGTCCAGCAATGCTTTGCTTAGCTTTAAATCCAAATTTTCCCTTCATTTTTTAGCTTATTAGTTTTAAGCTCTCATTCATGTTTAATTCATCTTGAATTACTGTATGTGTCAGTCGTCAGACATAGATTAAGGTTCATATGTTTTACTTTTAGGGATATCCAGTTGCTTGAGAACAATTTATTGGAAAAATTAACTTTCCTTATTGATTTGAATGAAAAAGTAGATCTGAAGATGAAGTGACAGATATTTGTCTCCAAAATGTTGGAAAAGCAGAAGGAAATATATCTCTGAACTTCATCTACAGGCTACGCACAACTGAAAGTTTTACTGAACCTTTGAGTGTCCAAGGCTATGCCCTGCACAAGAAGATGAAAGACATCTCCTATTCATAATCAATAGACAGACGGCTCTTTGTGGGTGGTTATGCCACTGGCAGTGAACAGCTGCTAATAACTGTGCATAAGCTCCCTGTTGGGAAAAACTTAAAAAAATGGATAGGGAGAAATATCTAGCTGGAATAAAACCTACATAAAATAGTAAGCACCATTGTTCGAACCAGCTAGTCATCCTACGAAATAAATTGTAATTTTAGTTTATATTTTTAAAGTAGTCACACATGTGTGCTATGCTTAGAACTGTGTGTGGATATGTGTGTGTGTGTTTTATTTTTGGAAAAATATATATAAACAAAGGATATAGCAGCATAAATTTCTCCTCATCATTACACTGTAAACACCATGAGAGTAGGAAAGGAGATTTCCTTGGAGATCTTTACTTAACAAAAAGATATTTAATAAATGCATAATATTAACTGAGAAGGTTTTGTACTTCATGTATTTTTTATTTTTTATTTTTATTTTTTTTTGTGGGTACCGGGGGGTCGACCTCAGGACCTCGCGCGCCAGCAGGCGCTCCTGCTGCTGAGCGATATCACCGGCCCCTTTTTCGTATGTGGGTTCCGGGAGTCAAACTTGGGCCCTCATGCTTGCTGGGCAGGCGCTTAAGCCACTGAGCCATCTCATTGGCCCCATTCATGTATTTTTTAAATGTGAGTCATCACTTTGAACGCTGAATGTTTAATATGTACTGTTGAAAGAATAAAAGTAGACTGTACATCTGGGAAGAAAAGTATCATTTTTATTTTGTTATAATACATTTTCTGACAAATACTAAAGACTATTGGTTAAGACACATAGATAATTTTTTTAAAGACATTGCAGAGGATGACTTGGAATTTTTCTGCTTATATATACTTTCATGCAGTTTACATTTGCAAAAAACTCAAGGCAGAATTTTATAAATTATTTTTATCTCAACATTGAATGCATAAAAGTAAAGCTATCATTATAGATCTTTAATTTGCATGACCATTACTAATCATAATCAATCAATAAAAGGGTGTATGGTCTTTGTCTAGACTTCAAAGTACCCTTACGGGTTTTGCTTGAAGTTTTACTTTCACAATGATCATTTTTTGAAACATTGAAGCCTAGATATGAAAAAAAAATTAACATCTAACTTTTTTTCCTTGTTCTTTCTCCTTTCTTGTGTTTTTAGAGCAGTTATGACATCCTACTCAAGACTTGCAAATGCAGTTTAATATTTTTGGACTCAAATGTGTGCTTGTATCTCTCCTTGTGGTTTTCTGGTAGATTATATCAGATAATTTATTTGCTGAATATTAGAAGTCAAAGTTACTATCTAATAACAATGAATAAACTGGAGATATATATGAACATTTTTGTGTACACATGCCTTGATATATGTGTTTGGATGTTTATGTGGAGGAAGGGGGGGACCCTAGAAGATAAAAGGAAACACAAAAATGAAATAAAAGTTTGACCTTGTCAGTTTATATTACAGAGTGATTGAGTGAATATTCTTGTCCATTAAAGACCTCATCACCTTTAGAATCTCTCAGTAGATTTTAAAATATAATTTGAAGATTATCTTAATGATAAATTTGATTTGAGAGCAAGATTTATAAAGTATGGATATTCTAAAATTTTGCTTCACAGTTGTGACATAAGCAAAGTGCACTTTATTTTTTGTTATAATGTGTTGCAACAGAATATTTTGTTATCTATTCAATAAGTTCCAAATTAAATAGTTTTTGACTGGGATATATTAACTGAAGTAGAAAGAAAACTATATTTCAATTGTAGCAAAGTAGTCTTAATATGGAAAAACTTGTTATTCTGAATGTTTTCACTAGTGAGTAAAGTGGTTAATCAAGGAAATTATCTGGAAAATACAGCCTTCCTAATAATAAATACAAGTCTTTGGTTTAAACTATCATAGAACACCAAAGTGTGGAGTGGCTCCTTTCAACATTACACATTTGTATCCCAGAAAGTGCTGAAAAGTAGTGGATATGAGTTTTTCCTTAATGGAAAATGTTTATGGAATATTTTTCACCTCATGGGATTAAAATCCATAAAGACACCCACATTGACAGATTTTTGTTTTTCTTCTTGGTGCTGGATACAGAATAGAGATTCGTCCATGCTAGGCCAGTGCTTTAATATGAAGTTACTTACCCTCAGGTCCCAGAGCAGGACAGAGAGAGAGAGAAGATAGATACATAGATAGACCAATGAAAAATTTCACGTTACATTTTCTAATGTGCATTATTGCCATAAAAGGGAAATTGTTAGTTCTATTGCATTTATAATGTATTCTATTAATAATTCCTTGGAAATTATGACTCATCTTATGATGGCCTTTAGTTTATTTTAATGGATATTTTAGATATCTAAATTATAAATATTATGAGATTATAATTCTTATACTTACATATTTATACCTTTCAGTGTACTTTTCAATTTTCCAATGGAAATTAATTATTAATAATTCTAAACACTTTTCTTTTTTTGATTTTCATGAGATTCTTAGTATTTAATCTCAGATACATATTTGCAGTATATAAATATTAGATATGCTTTAGACAAATGTGAAATTTAATCTTACTTTTAATTATTATGTATGATCTAGATGAAGATGTGCTCTTTTGAGGTAATCATTAGGAAACTAATATTACTTGAATACTTTTCCTTTGATCTCCATAAACTAATGAAATGTAGTGGTACAATATAATGCATTTCTGTGATATAACCTAAACTATAAAAAATATATTTTATTTACTCCACTAACAGACAAAGTTACTACTTAATTTGAACAGCATTAAATAAAATATACTGTATTATGCAGCTATTGCCTTCTGCTAGGGCAAAAGAAATAAGCCATATTTTCTCATCCTGCAACCATATCCCAGAGCAGCTGCCTACTAGAACACTGTCCTTTGTAGCAGAAGTGTGTTCCTAGTGTTGCCAGTTTCTTACATGAAGTTAGGATTGGGTTGTAGTTTCTTTATCCCAGTGCTCTAACAACATCAAATACCAATGCAATTTAAAACAATCCTCCTAACGTGTCCATCAATTCATATTGCTCAATTCCATACTGTTTTCTCTTAGCCTTTAATTTAATCATCTGAATTGATTTACACATGATTTGTACATAACCTTTTCTATATTAATGAAATATAAGCTAAATCTTTTGTCTTTGGATAGGCAGGCTTCTTCCTACTTAAAATTTGCAACTACATTTATGTCAATCAACAGTATGCTTCCATATACCACAGCATTTGATTCTTTCAATAAATAATCATAACCACAGAAGCTCAAGAGATAAAATCCAAGTATTACCAGTCACTGCATCCATCTTAGGCAATATGTGTATCTCATCTATTAAAAATCAAAATCTAGCTTGGAATCTATGCACCAATAGATTTTCAACAACAACCCTATTGTAAATAGCAAGTGGAATTTACATTCCACTTAAATAGCAAGTGAATAGCAAAGTAAATAGCAAGTGAAATGTTACATAAAAAATTACATACTAAAATCATCAAATTAAAAAGGCCTTTAAAAGAAAATATTGGGGCCGGTGAGATAGCTCAGTGGCATAAGCGCCTGCCTGGCAAGCACGAGGGCCCGAGTTCGACTCCCGGAACCCACATAGGATAAAAGGGCCGGTGATATCACTCAGCGGCTCTGGTACCTGCTGGCGCACGAGGTCCTGAGGTCGACCCCCGGTACCCACCAAAAAAAAAAAAAAAAAAAAAAAAAAGAAAATATTGAAAATACTATAGCTCTTATTTCTGAAATTATATCTCAAAGATATAATTACTAATGTTAATTTTTACCCCTGAATCAACACTTTCCACATGATAGGTGAAGCCCTTTCCTCATGGTAGGTAAGTATTATGGTAAAATAAATTTATATCATTTAGATTATTTAAATAAGGCAAACAATGAAGTAAAGCATTTACTTTACACAGGCTATAAATTCTTACAAATAATTTCTCATCGATCTTGAATTCATTTTAGTTTTATCTCATGATATAATACTTAAATGTGTTTATATTCTTCTATGTCCTTATTAGGTAACAGTGGTAATATGCAGTATTATTTATGTTTTTAATCAGATTCATTTAACTCAAACAACCTAAAAAATATGTCTTTAATTTTATGTCTCCTCTCTTTTCCTTTCTTTCTTTCTTCCTTCACTCTCTTCTTCCCTGTCCTGTCATTCTTTATTCCAAGGACAGAATAGTCTTTCTCTCTTACTCTGCTCCTTTGTTCCTATAGCATGAAAATTAAAAATAATGTTGAAAACACAATCCAAATACACCATTTAAAATACTCACTTTTATATCCCTTGGTAGGTTCAATTTCCTATTGGATAGTGCGCAGAAATCTGAACGTGGTCATGTTCCAACAAAACTCAGAGACCATCAAACACTTTTGCAGTTTTGGGGGCATTAGGTGTATTTAGCCGGCTTTTCTTTTCTTTTCTTTTTTTTTTTTTTTTTGTGGGTACCAGGGGTCGACCTCAGGACCTCATGCACCAGCAGGCGCTGGAGCCGCAGAGTGATATCACCGGCCCTTTTTTTGTATGTGGATTCCGGGAGTCAAACTTGGGCCCTCGCGCTTGCCAGGCAGGCGCTTACACTGCTGAGCCATCTCACCGGCCCTGCTTTTCATTTTTGAGAAGCCATCCTGACATACTCGAGACACCTAGACCTTCAATACTGGTCCATCAATTAATATTGCTTCGATACTGGTGTGTATTGAAGACGATAAGCCCTTAAATTTAACAGATACATGTCCCAAATTCTAGGACGAGAGTGTTTTCGAATGTTGATCTCTGTACCTTGTACTTCTTGCGTAGACGGTTCCACAGATCCATGTCATTACTCAGTGGATCACTATGACTTCTCCAATTCCTATGAAAAATTATAGACTACATATAAGACAAACAAGGTTTGTAAATGCTTTCTATACTGAAAATGAAATTAAACTTATTCTACTCCTTTATGATAAAGCATTTGGAAATCAGTTCCTGTAAACCAGAGTCCAGGGGCCTGTTTTGACTTATCTAGCAAAAAGAACAAAACTAGAATGGCAATTGGTATAGTTAGTTTGATACACCATCTGATTCTGATTATAATAATCCAATGCCAGAATCTAAGGATCATATGATATCCAAATGGGACAAGTTGAGTAAGAACCACCAGTTCTGAATCATTCACATTTTTTAACAGCTATGCTTGTATTGGAACTTTCGCCAAAATGTGGTATTAATGAATGGATGGATCTTGAGACCATAATATTAACTACAACAAGTCAGTCACAGAATGATATTGTACCATTTCTTTAAGATGAGACAACTAACATCGTTACACTATTCCATCGAGATATTCAAGAATATCTGTTTTCCTTTTGACATGGAACATTGGGATTTCAATTGCAATGTTCACAATGTGAGTATTACAAACAAAATGAGTTAAAGTAATTCATCCTGGATATTTGTGTCCTTGTGTTTATGACCTACAAACATTTTTATCAATTATTCTATTATTTACGGCATATTTTATGAGAGGAAAATTTTCCTTTTAGCTTAAGTATAAAATGACTAAATTCAGACTAATATACATATTTAATAATTATCTTGGGAAACCAAAGAATGAATCTTGGATGCTGCAGATAGAAATATGAGGAAAACTGAACTACATCTATATCTATAGAAGATATTTCATAGCCTCCTTTGTCTTACTTCCATAATATGAAGTATTAGGACCTGGAAAATAAAAACTCTGTTAGAGTCAAGCCATACAAATCAATGCTTCTGCCTACAAAATCATGTGTGCCCTACACAGAGATCTTACAACAGTGTATGTTTCTGCATTCTGGATACATTTAGCAAAATCTAGGGCACAGACAAAAGTACTAGAACTAGAGGAACATAGTTGTAACTTTCCAGCTACAGTATGGGAAGGCATCGGAGACAATGGCTGTGTTACAGGTTTACTAAGCTGGGAGTTTTCCGTAATAAATGAGCTTTGTATAATAACATTCACAATATTTGACAATTGTTTTATGCATTTTCCTTATAGCATTAATTTAAAGATTTTCCCCTTAGTTGTTTTTAAAGTACTGATTGATTTTTTTCAAATAGGCTATATGGTCATTTATTTTAGGGGTATTAGATGATATTAAACAGAATGCAGTGTGTATTGGCATAGAAAATATGTAGGTCCAGATTCAGTAACAAAAAGAATCTAAGAGAACCTGGAAGCAACAAAGGAAGAAAAGTTTCCTAAAGATGCTGGATTTGTGATCCTTCAACACATAACCTAAGTGGAATAGCTAAAAAGACATAAAAATAATCCATAATCCAAATTTCCTTGCAACTTTGGCCATTTTCTCCATTGTGAACAATGTGGCAAGCTATATTTCTAAACAATGTGTTGTCTTATTGACAGAAAACCTGAATTCCTTTGTCTTCCAAGGTTTGCAAAACATGGATCCTTAAGAAACTCTCAGATGTAAAGCAGAAAAAAAAAAAAAGTGAACCAATAAAATCAACCATTTTCATCAAGTCAACACCTACATTCCTCTTATTCAATTGTTGATATGAGATTTCTACTTCCCCTTGGAAGGTAGAAGTTATAAAAAAGCAAAAGCACTCTTAAGATGGCCTAGAAAAAAGTACGAAATCTTCACTTTTCTCAATGCATCTGAGTGTTGAGGTGTCAAAACAACTAAGAAAATCAAATTACATAGGGGACAAGTATCAGAAAACGAAACAAAAACAAACATAAAAATGAGCCATTTTACTTTTCTTAGAAAATGGTAAAAATTATCTTCCATACAAATGCATAAGAACAACTTGGCATTTTTAAAATTCTTCAATGCCAAGTATAGATTACATGGGACTGGCTGCAATGGATCTTTGGAATTACTTGTAAAAGTTGCAATAATCCAAATAGTTTGAGTTATATCAGTCAATAGCTCATTTTCAAGTCTACATACATTATTGTTTTAATATAGTCATATTTTCTTAATTTCTGGGCTCATTCATATTAGCAGATATATTGGGAAACCTGATCAAATTTTTCATATTATAATCCTTAGTTGCAAAACAAAGATTTTTTTTAAGAAAAACTGCAGTTAAGTGCGTTTAAATGCTATTTCATGTTTATTTTTCAAAATATTAATAAATTGAAATTAAATGAGTGAAATAAATGAATAGTGAATTATATGTTATGATATACATAGATAAATTTTATGAAATACAATAGAGCAGGCATGTAATGGTTGACACATTGCATCAACTTGAGAACTGAGAAGTAGAAACATAACTAAGTGATTCAGCAAGGGGCCAGGGTCCTCACTTTGTAAACATCCTGAGCTTGTGCAAGAGGAGCGCATGCAGATGGTGTGGGTGGGTAGCCTACATACAATATAAGGGAGGCAAAGAGGCTTGCACTCCCCCCCTTGGGCTCTTGTTGTTTTTGCTGTCTCCTGCCACCTTGAACTGTTGCCCCTCTTCCCTGCCACCCTGCCTTAGAGCCAGCTGATTATGGACTGAAGCCTCCACAAACTGTGAGCTAAATAAATCTTTCCTCCCTTAATTTTGAGTGTTGGGTATTTTGTCTCACCAACAAGAGAAAAGTAACTTAGACAAGGCATTTACGAATAAATACTTTTACCTCTTAAGGACCATGTTCTGTCAGAAATGACTGACTTACACACTCACTGAGGATAACATTTGTGACTATTTTTTCTTTTCATTAGCACTTGTTAGCAGTACACCATGATGATATTCATTATAGGGTGTAGAGTGTGTCCTTAACACAGCTTCATTCATTTTGCTTCCCCTCCTTCCTTCTCTCTCCCCTCTCCCTTCATCTTTAGATACCTTTCATATTTACAAAAGATCTATCTCCCTGCTTTTTATTATCTCTTTTATTTTGCTTTTTAAATTATTTATATTTTGGGTTTCTCATAGAAGAAAGCCACATGAAATATAAACTGTGTTTCTGATTTATTTTACTTAATATGAAAGTCTCAAGATTCATCCATTTTTCCACAAATGATTAAAATTTTCCTTCTTTATTGCTGATTACTACAGATAGATAGATATCACATTTACTTTATCCATTCTTCTGTTCCTGAACATATAAATACCTTCCATGATTTAGCAATTGTGAATTGTGCTGACTCTTCTCCTCCGAGCTATCTCTTCCTTATACCATTGCATGTCTGTCCAGATAGATCTATCTCAAGAACACGTAGAGAACAAAAGAACTCCTTAAAGTTGAAGAACAGGGCTGGTGAGATAGCTCAGTGGCATAAGCGCCTGCCTGGCAAGCATGAGGTCCTGAGTTCGACTCCCAGTACCCACATAAAGGAAAAAAGGGCCGGTGAGATAGCTCAGCGGCACAAGCACTTGCTGGCAAGCATGAGGTCCTGAGGTCAACTCCCAGTACCCACATTAAAAAAAAAAAGTTGGAGAACAGAAAATTTATAGTTTTCTAAATTTATAATCTAATTTTATTTTATAGAATTAAATTTAGAAGATATTAACTAAAGCAAACTTAAAGTAAAATTTTAGAATATCTTGTTTTCTTTGTAGTTGCTTTTGAAGGAATAATCCCAAACATTTGCTAAATTATAAAATGATATTCCTAAGGAACCCAGCTTTTATTCCAATATTAACATTTTCTCTATAAAATCAGTGATGCATAAAGATTTAAGTGCATCTGAAAATTTGCTTGGTGTATGTTGTAATCAGGGTTTACAAGGAAAAGATTTAATACAGGACACATAATTTATAGGATTATTTTATAATATTCACCCAAAGAGTCAAATGCAAAAAAGTGCAGGAATCTGTCTATACACTAGAGACACAAAGAAACCAGGTGAGGGCCAGGATCCCATGGCAATGTCCTTCACGAGTCCAGCTGAAGACATAGAGCTCATGGCAATGTCCTCCACGAGTCCAGCTGGAGATCAAGAGCCCAGGACACTGTCTCATGCAAGTCTGTATCAAGGATCTGCACTGGGAAGGCTCAAAGGTCAGTGGTGGAAGCTAGAAAGACTGTGCCAGTGGGTGAAGATCTGTGCCAGCAGGCTGAGGGATCTGCACTGGAGCCAGGAAGCGACATTCAAGGTAAGGACCAGAGCTCCTCCAAAAAGAACTGCAGCCATCCTCAGCAACAAGGAGAACCTGAGGTCCTCTGACAATGGGAACAGCCGAGTTCATATCAGGACAGACAGCATGACAAGATTTTCCAGGAGAATCAACAGCACACCATCTTCCCCTCCAGTTCTCCTTTTATGCTGTTGGCAACAATATTCAGGTGGGCCTTCTACACCCAGAACCATGCTGATTCAGTTCAGCTGGGTGTTACAAGTTGCCCATTAGTTAATCCACTGTGATGTATTATCTAAACACCAATATAGTACAACAATAACGTAAGCATTTTATTTATTTTTTATTCCTAGGAAGGATTTAGAGGGATAATGCAATATGCATTTGCTTCATACTTGTAACAAACTGTTCCAATGAAAAGAACTAGGATATAGATATAGATAGATATAGACAGAGATATAGATATCTCCAGATGAGACTATTCAACGATTTTAGCATATTTAATTTCAGTCATTTTTCTCTATTAGAAATAAACTTGATCTCCAGTAATATTTCATAATGGGTGGTCTAAGAATTCTATTTATAATGTAGTCTTATATTTAAAAGTTTGTAAATAAAATGTATGTATATTCAAAGTTTCAAATATCTCAGAATTAGTTTGAGTATATATATGCATATATACACACATATACATATCTACATATATATATATATATATATATATATATATGAATGCATGTTTATGACGACTTAAACTTAGTAAAACTGATTAAGTGATTCAGTGTAGACACAGTGTCAACTGGATTGGCTTTGAGAGGCACCAGGGAATGGTGGAGTGTAGTTCTGCATGCGTCTGGTTGGGTGATGGGGTTATGGACTTGAGGTGTGTGTCTGGTCCCTGGCCCCTTCCTCTCTGGCACTGTTCCCCTGCTCTGCTTCCCAGCCCCCAGAAACTAAGGAGCTTCATTCCACAACACCATCCCACAGTGGAACCTAATGACTCTGTGCTGAGTCTCCCCAAAATGTAAGCCGATTAATCCTCTCCTCCTTTGTTCTGTGGGTATCAGGTATTATGTCCAACAATGGGAAACCTGAATAATACAGTTGGCTATTTTAGCAGAAGGCCAGCTTCTACTGTGCTAGAGGAGATTTGAAAATGTAAATACTACTGCATTATGCAAAGAAAGGAAAGAAAGTCACATCTATCACTATTATGTTTGAGGAAGGAAGGCCAGGTGCTTCCATATGGAACAAATATTCGATATTTTTAACATTTCTTGGAATTTGTAAATATTAAGTAACAAAGAAATTTGTAATTGTTTAGTAAATTCCCTTAGATTTTTCTCTCAATCACTGCTAAGTAAAGATAGACAAATAGGTAGGTAGGTAGGTAGGTAGATAAATAGATAGATATCTTTAATGTCAATGTAATATGCCATTTCATCAAGATATAATTCTACAATTTGGAATGTTGCTTAGATATAGAGCTCTGAGTTCTCATTCCGGGAATAGATAAGAATAAATATAAATAACTTAAGCATGAGTATACCTGCTGTAAATACCAGTATCCTTTTAACAACACCATGACAGAGGATATGTTCAAATAAATGATGTAACTAGAATAAGAAAAAAGATAAATAGGAATATTTCAAGAAATCAATAGAAGCATTTAAGGTTGACAACAATATACAGAATTGAAATAGATTCACAATTTACACAGCACAGATAACTTTTTAAATCACATTTTAATCTCTGAAATGGACTGATTTAAGATCTAGGGCCAGTGAGATGGCTCAGCGGCTTAAGCGCCTGCCCGGCAAGCGCGAGGGCCCGAGTTTGACTCCCGGAACCCACAAACGAAAAAGGGGCCAGTGATATCGCTCAGCGGCGCAGGCGCCTGCTGGTGCGCGAGGTCCTGAGGTCGACCCCTCGGTACCCACAAAAAAAAAAAAGATCTAATTCCCATATTATTTTTTGAAAAATGTTGTAGATAAGCATGGTGGCAAAGGGCTGTAATCCCATGCTCTGAGAATCTGATGCAAGAGGACAGCAAGATCAAGCCCACCCTGAGAAATTTAGTAACTTAGTGAAGCTCTGCCTCGAAAGAAATATTAAAATTATAGAAGGGGCTACAGATAGGCCTCAGTGCAAAATACTTGTTTTCAAATCTCATTACTCCTCCCAAAAAAGTCCTCTTTAGTAAAATACATGTCCAATTCTCCTCACAGCATAGGCTGTCTGCCAAATTCTTTCGAAATTCACACTTTTCAACATTGGAAAAGCTTTTTCCATTTTTCCAAAATGCCCATAGAAAGAGAGCATTCTTTTGCCATTAAAAATTGCTCAACATTCACATTTGGAATCATTGCATTCCGTTGTTATTCTGTTTTATAACTACAAAAATTTGGAACAGAAAGAATATATCTGAGTCTAATTCATTACTGTCCAATATCTAAAAGTTGCCACTTTCACCTCTAAAGATTTCATTGAGTGTGAAGAAGTCTACAAATGTCCCCCAAAAAGACTGTGTTGAAGACTTGGGTGCTTGCTGATGGGTTTCTGGAAGTGGTTGGATGATGAGGATGAGCCAGCATCATCCCTAGATTATCCGTTGGTGAGATCACACTTGGATAGTATTTAAGGAGTCAATACAAATTTAGGAAGTCAGGCCTGTTTTAAGGGATTTGATCATGGGGCATGAACTTGGTTCCATACCTGGTCCCTGGCCCCTCCCTCTTGGTGCTTTCCCTGCATCTCTGTTTCCAGGCAAGTAAATTTCTTCCTACACCACAGCTGCCATGACTTGTTGCCTCAGCACTGGCCTAAGCCAGGGTGCCAGGTGACTCTGAATTGAAACCTCTGAAGATGTGAGCCAAGACAAATCTTCCCTCCTTGAAGGTGTTTGTTTCAGGTATTTTGTTACACAAAGAACAGCTAACGATGATATTTGATAAGAAAAGAATAACTTTCAGGAAATGTGCTGACCAAACACTCTCAGATTATAGTCCCTTCTATATAAAAATAGATAATGCCTGACACTTTTGAACAATTATCTCATTGTTATTGTGCATGTGTGCGTGTGCGTGCGTGTGTGTGTGTGTGTGTGTGATTTCACTGGGTAACCCAGTGAGATAAACGGCCCAAAAGCATAACATGTGTTTGTGAGTAAATGGGATTCTAACATTTGTAAAACCAGAATGTTAAGAGAATCAGTGTGTGATAGTTAAAAACACTGTTTCTAGAATTACACAGGCATGTTTTAAATTTTTGTTTTAAATATTTATTAGCTGCCTGAACTTGGGTAAGTTATTTAAAGTTTTTATGTTCAATGGATCTAACTCTAAAGTGAAAGTAGTAACATTTTCCTTATCAGAAAATTATGTTTTATGGGCCGGTGAGATAGCTCAGTGGCATAAGCACCTGCCTGGCAAGCACGAGGTCCTGAGTTCGACTCCCGAGAACCCGCATAGGAGAAAAAGGCTGGTGATATCGCTCAGCGGCACAAGCGCCTGCTAGTGCGCAAGGTCCTGAGGTCGACGCCCGGTACCCACCAAAAAAAAAAAAAAAAATGTAAATCTTGATTTCTGCGACCTTTTCTTTCACTCCTTCTTTATCAAGGTTGGCTCTGCTTCCTTCATCTCAACCTCTCTCCTCCACAGGTTTCACTTTGTTTCAGACTTTTCAGACTACTAAACCAGAAAGTCTTCCATAACACTTTTCATAGCGTTTAACAAAGTCATGTGCTGTGTTCTGACATTTACGTAGGTTTTTACATTACATAACTTCAATATAGATTGTTTTTATTTATTTCTATCCTCTTGTGCCTCCCTAGTTCATATTTGCATTTAATAGAAGGTTCCATAAATTAATATTAATTCAACAGGTGTATTTTCCTTTATATTACCTCACCATATGTAAAGTACTTTTACAATAAAATCACCTATTTCTCAAAACACACACACACACACACATACACACACTTACACACTGGTCTTTTAGACTAAGGATTGTCAACATTCAGTTTAAAGAATTAGGCCACAGTAAGACAATTTACCCAAATTACATTATATAGAAGAAAAGGAATACACAATTCTAATTTTTTTTTTTGTGGGTACCGGGGGTCGACCTCAGGACCTCACACCCCAGCAGGCACCCGTGCTGCTGAGAGATATCACCAGCCCTTTTTCCGTATGTGGGTTCCGGGAGTCGAACTTGGGCTCTCACGCTTGCCAGGCAGGCGCTTACACCGCTGAGCCATCTCACCGGCCCTACACAATTCTAATTTTAAATATAGAAATAAAGTTCCTAAATAATGGGTTGAGTGAATAAGTAAGTGTATCATAAGTATTGAGATGGTTCCTAAAATGATAATTCTTATGATGCCTACAATTATATAGTCATCGCCATGACTATTTCTATTTTTGTGTCCCTTGTAAAATGTAAAAAATTTCTTGGATAATGATTACACATGACCATATACTGTGAACTACACATAGTCTCCTCTTTCCTACCTAATAGTATCAACTGATTATAAATAGGAATTAATCTCACTCTTATGCATATGCTAAAACATATAATATCATCAATATATCACATGTACCAATAAGTCATTATTGTCAATTACTTAAGATGTAGCAAGGATTTTAATTACTATGGTTCCCTAGCTAGATTTATCCAAACATCATGATAAATCATAAAATAGAAAGAGTAACCAGGTAATAGGTAGCACGTTTCTCTGCTTTCTTGGGGTTACAATTAGAGGAACTATCAAAAATCTGTCTCATTCTCTTTCCTGTCTACATGGCATGACTTTCAAGACAAAATGTAATATAGTGGCTGTAAAAACAGTTGAGGACTATACAGAAATATTGATAAATGATTACATATATGAAAAGGACCATCAGGAAATAATGAAAAGTCCCCATGGAAAAGAATTTAAACACTTTTACATACTTTTATTTTGCTGTGTGTTTGATTACTGCAGGTTTTAAAAATCACGTTACAAATCTAAATATTTCTTGTAATTTATATGTTTTTCTATGAGCAGGTACTGTGAACCCTGTTGTATAGTAACTCCTCAACAAAAGAATGTTTTGTTTTTAGAATAACAGGTTGAGAATTTTGCTTCACAGGAGAAAAGCTATGGGTGTTCATTAAAGAAAGGGCAGACGATGTCACAGGCATGAGTACATATTGAACTCATCTTGAGCCTCAGGCAAATCAGGAAAAGCTGTGAAATACTCTTAGATCCTCAGAAGAAAGACAATAAGAAGTGAAAATAGATGCTTTGAAAATTAATCTTATTTTGTATTATAATTTTAATGTTTTAAAACGTCAAAAATTAGATTACATAGATGTTTTGAAAGTGAAAGTTATTTAGCTAAATGAATTAATATAAAAATGCAAAAATATGAATTCATTAGAATCAGTTATCCCCTCTGGAGTATCATAATGACTTTGCCCCATACACCTCTGAAATTTTTATTTCTATGATGCAACAAACAAGTAAAATCTTAACTTGGCTGTAACAATGTAGATGTGCAGATGTGGTGGCAGTGAAGCATGAATTTTAGATGCCCAGTAATTCTTCTTTTTAATCTATATCCTACCTATAAAGATGGATAAGAGTACTGTCAGGAACAGTGGAATGTCCAAAACACATTCAAATATGGAAGCAACAACAAAAATTATATTCAGTTATCCAGCAGGAACCAAACTACTATCCATGTCAATCTCCCTTCTCAATTGTGAAAACTATTATTGAATTTGAGTACTTGAGCTATTAGCATGTGAATCACTTATGTTAAATCCTGATTCAACCATAGTAAAAAAAGTACAAGTGGTACTAAAAACTGTATCACAGATCTCGAGTAGCTGCCAACTGGCCCTCCCCTCTACTGCCAGGGATTGACAGGGGAGAGAATGGCAACATATAACACACTAAATACCTTCAATTTGTGTACATTGACAACATCAGGAACAATCAGAATTATAAGCAAAACATAAATTCAGCAGCTGATAACCTTTCCGAGTCTCCAAATCTGCCTACCTTTTATGATCATCCAGGGACAGCTATTATGTCCAGGGATAGAATGCATCTCTTATATCTCCGCATATTTCAAGTTCTTTGGCAAGGCTATGAGTTCCCCTTTACCTTCCTCAGTTCTCTATCAATTTTGTTGATCCACTTGAATACGTACAAGGAGATAGCTGGGGAGCAATTCCTGTGTTTTAGTAGTACTTTTCTGCATGTGACTCTCCCACTCAGGAGACATCTGTATCCAATTACAGGACAGAGAAATTCACACACATAGCATATCAATTCCAACTGTCCATTAAGGTGTAGAAAAATAAAAACAGTACAGAAAGTTAGCCCAAATGACCCTACCCTCAAGTTCACTTCTCTTTGCTGCTGTGAACCCCACACAAACAGTTATTTCAATTACCTCTCTCTTCCATGTCAGATTGAGTTCTTTTCTCCAATGCCATTTTATTCTTGAGACTACCCCTCACTGAAATTACCCATTATATATATATTTTTTTTTGTGGGTACCGGGGGGTCGACCTCAGGACCTCGCGCACCAGCAGGCACCTGTGCCGCTGAGCAATATCACCGGCCCCTTTTTCGTATGTGGGTTCCGGGAGTCGAACTCGGGCCGTCGCGCTTGCAAGGCAGGCGCTTACGCCGCTGAGCCATCTCACCGGCCCGTATTATATTTAAATAAGACTGTATCATCTTTCGTTTTGTTCAGTCACAAGGCATCTCAAGACTCTTATAATTACCTTGGTGTTTAAGGTGGCTAAAATGCAAATTAAAACAACACTGAGATTCCATCTTATTTTGGAAA
Source organism: Erethizon dorsatum (assembly GCA_028451465.1). NCBI lineage: Eukaryota > Metazoa > Chordata > Mammalia > Rodentia > Erethizontidae > Erethizon > Erethizon dorsatum. The sequence goes on from CM051824.1 coordinate 137,172,045, forward strand.
GAATAGCTGTTGTCAAGAAATCAAATAATAAATGTTGGCAAGGCTGGGGAAACAAAGAAACCATTTTATATTCTTTTTTTTTTTTTTTTTTTGTGGGTACTGGGAATCAAACTCAGGACCTCACGCTTGCCAGGCAGGCGTTTATGCTGCTGAGCCATCTCACTGGCCCCCTTTTATATTCTTAGTGGGAATGGAAACTAGTACAATCACTCTGGAAACCAATATAGTGTGTTATCAAAAGGCTAAAAATAGAAATTCCACTTGACCCAACTATTCTCCTTCTAGGTATCTTCCTGCAAGAGTTGAAGAACGTTATATTAAAATGGTACATGTATATTTATGTTTGTATATGTACAACTCATAGTAGCCAAATCTTGGAAGTGGCCTATATATCCATCAACTGATAAATAAAGAAAAAGTATTTATACACAATGGAGTACTACTCTGCCATAAAGAAAGACAAAATTGAATCATCTTCTACACTGAGACCATAATGTTAAGTGAAATAGATCAGACACACAAGCCTAAAAATTGCATGGTTTCTCTTATTTGAGAAATTCAAAGTATAAATAAATTATAAAGCAAAATGAAAGACAATAGAAAACAGGGAGATTGATCTTTTGAGAAAGGGAAGTGCCAAGAGATGGAAGGAGAGGAAAGGAAAAGGAGTGGAGTGGAGTGGAAGGAGGTGAAAAAAGAATTAGGTTGTGTTATGTCCATGTACCAACTCTCCACAATGACTATAATCATTATGTAATACATATATGTTCTAATAAAAATAAAAGGTGGTTTAAATAAAAGTAGCAGAGAAAGGAGGGATCAGGAGGAAAAGAATACCTCCATGGCTTTCATTAAGGTCTACCAATTTTGATGGTTTGACTTCTGATTTTTCTACTTTATAGTGGTGTGGCAATAGGCATTCAGTATAAACAATACATTAAATTTTGAATTTTAAATATTATCTGGCTTTTTAAAAATACTATATGATTTTTTTCCGCAGTGAGACAGAGCTACATCTCTTGCTAAACTGAATGGTCATGTAGATAAATGACCCATACTCTATGTACACTGCATGCATTGTTAACTTTTTTTGTGGAAGTTTATTCAATAAATGATAGGGGATATTCAACATTTAATAATATAAAGGGCTTTAAGTTGTATGGTGTTGCCAAACTGCAGGGTAATGTAATTATTCTTATTTTGTCTAACGTACACTAGGTGAAGCTATGATATTCAGTAAGTTTGGAATATTAAATACTTTTGACAAATAATTTAACATATGATGGGTTTATGAGGACGTAGCCCTTGCGTGTATCAAGAAATCACTATTTTGTGTTCTACATGGAATGATGGAAGCTTATGACTCAACAAGTTTCCAAATATTGATTTGTCATACACTTTTTATTGCTTGGTGAGATGCTCCTGGTTGCTCCTATTTATTTTTAGCCTTGAGAACTTAGTGAAAATGCAGCCATCGCTACATTGCTCTTTGGCTGAAACCACAGGATCTGTGCTCTATGACTTATTAAACTTTTCTAAATCCAGGCCATTTCCAATCTCCTCACCAAGACTGCTGCTCTTTAGTAATTTCCTGGCAGAAACATGACTGGAGGAGTGCTTTTCAGCACAGGGGGACTAAATTCATGATTGAATCTAGATGAATCAGTTTCTCATTATTCAGTGTATCAATTTAATTAGAATACAAACCCAAGCAGGGTTAATAAGAGCTGAGCTACTAGTCAATGTGTCTGTGTATTTTGCAAAAAGAAATGAAAAGGCAAGGTGGACTGTGGATGGATAAACATATGAGCTTTCCCACCTGTTGCATTTTTTCTTTAATACATATTTCACATTTCCCAAACCACCCAAAGTTCTAATAATTAAACTCATAGCAGTCAAGAATTTCCTTCCTTATACAAGTACTGTGCCTAACTCTGTCTGTAATTTTTTTTTCTTACAGTGGATCATGAGTTTTTTCACTCTTAAGCCATATCTTAACAAAAGAGAGGACCTGAGATTGACCATATTATCAAGAAAGACCTCAAAAAATGGTAGCACAAGCAGAATTTCATTTTTGCAGCATCTGTCACTGAAATTATGTTCCAGTAATTTGCCAGCACCCACCTCTCCATTTCATCCTCTTTACCAGACAGTAACATGGAAGGCGATGCACTGCAAAGATGAACATACAATTTGATTACCTATTTCCACAGCCTTCTAAAAGTTTGATTAATTGTCCATAAATCTTCCAACTTCCTCTCCCAGAAACCTATATTTCATTATCCCATAATTTTTACCAAAACTGACAAGGGTTGTAAAAGGTCTAACATTTTACCTAAATGCAAGCGAACACTCAAACCTGTTACTGTTTCATGAATACAAGTGGAAGTCGGAAGTCTCTAGCCCCAAGGATGAAATTCACCTTATTATTTACCACAATAAAGTAGCAGAAAGCAGAGTCTTAGCATTTTAGACTAATTCCCACATGGCTTGGGAAAGAGGGTGAGATGACATCTGTACAAGCTCAGATGTCTCATAGAAGTTGAACACTGAGCTTAGGGAACTTAAATATTTTTTAATGGCAATACTTATGCCTATCTTCAGTCCGGAGGAAGACATTACTTATATTGCAAAGGATCGCAAATCTGGCTGCCATTTACTTTGAGGGAAGTACTCTTTATTCTGAAACTGTTATAGAAAATAACTTTTTGTGATGTTAATACGAAACAAATGGGAGTTATTACCTTACTTATATATTATAAAAAATATAATAGTCCCATGGAAAATTGTTTCCCGTGAATTCAGTAATATAACATCACAGAAGAGAATAAAGTCTTGCTAGCGAATATTTGAAAACTTTGAATGTGTTCAAGGTAAGCTAATCATGTGTACTTGTAAAAGTAAAATAGTGCTTTAAAATGGATGTATTTTATTACATTAAAACTTTCATTGGGAATCATGTTGAAAAATCACACAGCCAGTGAGCTTAAGGATTCTATTTAGCAAAATATTTCAAGTTGGCAGATCGTAACCTGAATCCAGGTTTCACTCCATCAAATTTGCACTGTACCAACCTAAGTGATGATCAATAAAAGGGTGCATCAAATATACCCAAGCATTTATTGGATTTAAATCTAGGTTATCTGGTAATTTCAATACTTCTGCAATTTGTTAGATGCTACTTTGTGAATGTCACACACAATGGCATCCATTCCATCCCTCATCTCCAGTTCCATAATTTATATTCATTATTCAGTGTTTATATTCATACTTTTCAATAGATGGCTTCTCCGACAACTCTGATGCATCTCCCCTGCTGTTACCTTTGGGAGAACACATTACTTCTCTTTGCATCTCTTGTCCTAGTGACACTATTATTTTCACTGTCATAAAAAATGGCAACTTGCATTTGAAATTAAGGCTGAACATACTGGGAAATCAACAAGTGGTTTTAAAATAAAAATTGGTATTTTAACATATGAACACTCTTGAGGCCTTTCTTGGTTGATGTTTTTGCCCTTAATATGATTGTTTCTCCTGGGAAAACATTGGCCTCTATGGCTGTGGTGTTCACAGCCCTTAGTTTGTAAGTCTGCTCATGAATGACCTACTAAAAGTTCATGTTTCAGTAAGAAGTGCCATTTGCATCATAACATAGAAACTTGATGACATTTATGAGGTCATTTGCTAAAAAGGGAAACAAAAATGTTCTCTTAGCAATGATCTTATTCAATGTAGAATTTCAAATGACACATTTATGGCATGACATTTCCTTGTCAAAAGAACATTAGAGTCAGATGACAGATTCTTCAGGGAATATTACCATTACCTAATGCATGAATATTTTAAAGGCTAATATTAATGAAACTTATCACCTATATGAAAAGGACCCTGGTAATCTACAAAGTATAATTATAAACTGTTTTGAGACAACTATAATAAAAGATGCAAATGTGCTTGTTTTCTTTGTTTTAATTTTAAAAATATGTCTAAAAGAAACATTTATGTGACAATGGCAGGCAATATTTTACTTAGCCAAGTACTAAAGGATTTACGAAGTTAGTTCTGTTCTTTGAAACAATTAAGTTTATTTTATCACTTTCCATTTTCATCATTCTCTTGGTAATAAATCACTGGAGGTTTTTAATGAATTTCTACTGATGGCTCATTGAGCAACCAAAAAATTTTATATCAGTATGAACCAGAAGATTGATAACTTCTTACTTTAAACTGGTACTGCATAATTCTTTAAATATTATACCAACAGATGACAACCACCATATTTTAGAATATTTTAATGGACTAATTTTAAAATATGCATTATTATTATAATTAGAAATGGTGTGGTTTGTATGTTTCATAATTAATTCTGTATTATAGATGAGAAAAGTTGAAAAGTAAAAAGATTTAAATAAGGAATAATTGTTAAAACATTTAAACTTATATGTTGCAGTTTACAATTCATGTTCATTTCTTTTAAATTCATATTGAGTAAGTATGTTCATAACTGTTTAGGTATGAGGTTCTGATCATATAGCAGTAAAGTAAAGGACATAATGTCTACTTAGAAGGTATTAGTAACTTTGCAAAAATAATTTTTAAATAAGAGGATAGGGCCAGTGATATAGCTCAGCAGCATAAGCGCCTGCCTGGCAAGCGCGACATCCTGAATTCAACTCCCAGTACCCACATATAAAAATAAATGAATAAATAAATAAATAAATAAGAAGATAGCTGAAAATATTGAGTTCATAATAATTAAAGTAGTAGATTTATTTTACTTATGTAAATACATGGTACTTTATTCTATCTTTTTTATTTATTAAATCAACTCAAATATTTTGAAACATAGGTGGCAGGCAATGTGTCAGGCCCTGATACTCACTGATGGAAAAATAATACACAGACAACATTTTTACTTTCCTAGATATGAAAAGCAGTGGGGTAAAAACTAATCCTAGAAACACGCAAATGTGATTCATTCTATGTTCAATGGAAGTGCAAAAGAAACTGAATGATTTAAAAAGCACAGGTATTTTCTTAAGTATTTCACTGTCCAGGAGGGAGTTTTAAATGAAGAGGTGACATCATCTTTTTAAATAAAACAAATTGTATCTATTACAAGAATGTTGCAGTATGAAGAGACGATGTGAACATGATATTAATATATGTGAAGAGGGTGGGATAAAGCACTAAACATTTTAGAAGCATTAATTAAGAACAAATTTATGGTTTAAAATACATATTTTTATTATGTGGAAAAAAGTTTGGAGGGAGGAATAAAAATAGACTCAAATTATATATATATAAATTATATATATATGTCTAACTTACAAGTTGAAAATATATATTTGTCCATGTAATTAAAGACAGTCAAGATACGGAGTATGCCTATATTTTCAGTACTCTGAAGGGCTGAGGCAGGAGGATCACAAGTTTTAATTCACTCTGGGAAACTTACAAATTTATGAGATGTTATCTGAAAATAATTTTTTTTAAAGGCTGGGAATTCAGTTAAGTGCAGATGTTCTGGGATCAATCCCATCACTCAAAGCATTTTATTGTTCCTTTAACAATCAACTATCATCCCATTCCAATAGAGGCAGTATGATTTTTTTTCTGTATGGATCACTTCTTCCTGTTCTAGAATTTCATAGAAAAAGAATCATGCAGTATGTATTTTTTTAAATCCATTCACTTGGGCCAGTGAGATGGCTCAGCGGCGTAAGCGCCTGCCTGGCAAGCACCAGGGCCCCAGATCGACTCCCAAGAACCCACATAGGAGAAAAAGACTGGTGATATCGCTCAGCGGCAGGGGCGCCTGCTGGCGCGCAAGGTCCTGAGGTCGAACCCTGGTACCCGCAAAAAAAAGCAAATAAATAAATAAATTCATTCACTCAGCTCTGTGATTTTTTTTATATCCACTTCTTCTGTTACTTTTATCAGTATTTATTTTTCATTTTGAAGTATTATATTATTCAACGAATATTCCATTAATGATGTTTACATTTATTTGATTCCACTTGATTTTATTATAAGATTTGTATAATTCCTTAAGCCTGAGCAGTTTAAAATGATACAACCTTAATTCCTTCACAGTTATGTGGTTCAGAAATTGAGTTTGGCTTGGCTGTTGTAACTGTTTACTGATATAAGGAGGAAAAATGAAAGTGTAAGGAGTCTGGGCCATTGAGGGAGACTCTGGGAAAAATGTGCTTCCTGAATTCATTCAATTGTTGGAAGATTCCAGTTCTTTGAGGCTGTAGGACTGAGATCCTTGCTCTCTATTTACCTGTTAGTTTGTGTCTTCCCTAGCCTTTGAGCCTCTTTCTAGTCCTTGCACAGGTACCCCTGCCACTGATGCAGTAACAATGTGCCGAATATGCACTCTTGGAATCTCCCTGACTGCACCTCCTGCCACATGTTTCATACGCACCCCAGGGGTCAAACCTCTTCCTGTTACAGGTCTGGTGTTATTAGATTGGGCCCATCTGTATATCCAGGCCTATCTTCATTTTTGAAAGTTGGTAACATTGCATCTACAAGGTTCTTGTTCGTTTCCATGTATCACACATAATCACAGGTGCCAAAGATCAGAGCATGGGCATCTTTGGGGCATTAATCTGCCTTCTCCAGCTTCTTAGTTTCTGTAAGCTGACACCTGCAGGATTCTCATCTTTGGATGCAATATGTAAGGAAGTTGATGACCATCTTCAATTTGTTCCAAATTGCAAATAACCTCTGCCATGTATGTTTGTTTTTCGAGACTTATAATCTTGGATGAGGCTGCTTTTTTATTTTATTAAAAAAATTATTTTATACAGGAATAAAATCCCTGTATGTATGTATGTATGTGTATATAAAACCCTTGTGTGTGTATATATATACATATATATATATATACAATTTCACATATTTATTTTAACTCATATTTCTGTAAATTTATATGTTTAAACAAGATTATTGCTCATTCAAATTTTATTATCAGAACTTGTAACAGTATCTTGCTAACAAAGCAGATGTGCAATTAATCAATAAATTTGGAAAGCTAGTTAATTAAGTGATTAATAATGACTATTACTGGAGTCACAAATGAAAATTCATTTATATGGTGAAAATTCATTTTAAGTAGGTGTCTAAATCTAAATGTGTCTAAGAAATCTTTAAGGAACAGATTGTCTCTGTTGTAAAAATAAACCCTACCTCTCTGTAATGATTTCCCTTTAACTCATTTAAATACTCTTTTTCTCAGTATTCAGTTTCTTCATTCCTATTATATTTATCTCAGATCAAAACATACTTCTTCCACAAATCCTAAATAATTGTAATGGGCACATTACTGTCCCCATTCCCTTCAAAAAGATGCTTACAAACCACGAGTTCTGCTTCTCAGAACATCAAGGTCTATTGTGTTACATAGTAAGGAAGAACTAAGATTGTAGGAGGTATAAATAAAAAACACAGTGAATATTTAAATTTTTCTAAATGTGCATTGCACTAAAACACACACTGCCATTAATTATCCTCAGAATGCTCCCTTTTGCTCTGACAACAAATATAGCATCCCTGTTGTTGCTTTTTGGAGCAGTTCTGAAAGTCCTCTTTCACGAGTGCCTTTGGTGGTGCCATCATGGGTGCATCTGTGTCCTGACTCAATTCAAAACGCTTATTTTTCATGGGCTTTTGATATGGGGGAAGAAGCAGAAGTGTCACAGTGTCAGGTCCAGTGAATAAGGTGAATGAGGACACACAGTAATGTTTTTATGAAACTTCATTTCCATTTGATGACACTAGGCAGCAGCTTTTACCATATTTTTCATCTCACCTTGTCAGGATACTCAGAAAGTAGCAAAAACATAGCATACATATGTTCAAATTAAGGGAGAGCCTTCGGAAGGGGTTAAAGTTAGTGTCTCTTTTATAGTAACAAAATTTGTTTAATTCACCAGATATTTTCATCACACCTTGTAAAAGGAATTAAGACTGATAACCCTGGATTTTTCCAGCAGGCGCTATGAAAGACAAACAGAAAGTCAGAATAGTCCATGTCAGAATGATTCCGCGTCGCAAATCTTGATCTCCCTTAGCTGGAAGGAAATGACACACCGAATAAATAAGCAAATATTTTTTATGTGTCAATTACTTTCAGTTTCTAATTCCTTGTAGATGCTTTCCAAATCCTATAATTATTCACTTCTGACACACACTCCTATTTTCCTCCCTTACATTCCCAGCACTTTTCATGTATACAGTAGACGTTTTAGGAAGAGAAAGAAAACACGTTCTATGCCCCTGCTCTTACGATACATATTAACTCTCGGTGCAGATTTTCTCAGGCCCCAATTTTCAACTCTCTCATGCTTACTTAATGCATTCATTTTCTTGTTGCGCTCCTTAAACAAGGCAAGCTCTCCCAAGTGCAGGGATGTTGTCCTTCCCCACTTCTGGGTTTGGAATGAACATTCTACAGCTTTACTCCTGGCTCACTGATGACATTTCAGCTCTCCGGCTCATTTTACATATTTTTCCACAGAGCATTTATTAAATAGCCCCTAAAGTATATCTTTCCTGCTGCCTCTATTTTATTTTTTCCCATGATAGCATCTTCCAAATTTTTCCTTAGTAATATACACAATCAATTGTTTTGTAATTTTTGGCCTAGCTCTCACAGTACAATGTAAGTGTTTGAAGCCAGGCGCTACCTCTGTTGTTTCTATGCCAACCTTCCCTGACAGGACCTAGTACATGATTATGATGAACTGGTATCTCTTCAATGATTGTGTTGATAAAATAATATGCACTCTCTTCAAGCACTGCCAGCCACATAAAATTATGGTCATTTAGAACAAATTCCCTCAAATTTCCTTCTTTTCTTCTCTAGCCCACTTGCTGACTTATAGGTTAATGAGTGTTTAAAAAGAACTTTTTCCCAAGAGATTTTGCGTATGAGAGTTTGAATATGTTCTAAATTTTATAAAACAATGAGTTTTAAATATCTGTTACTATGTATGAAATGAGGCATTATTTGTAAGGGTAAAAATATAAATCCCAGAATTGAAAAATCTGTCTATTTCTTGGTAACTATATATGTGCATTTATTTGTGATATATATACATTATATATATATATATATATATATATCAGACATATAATACATTGTATTTATGGAGTTAAAAGTTTCACTTAACATCTTTTGAGTAAATTCTTCCTGAATATAAAATATTACTTTCACTCACAGTGGCTGGATTTACTGCATCTGGATGATGGACGGACATTTATGATGGACTTGATTGACCAGTGATTTCCCCAAATTTAAGCTAAATGACCTTGGCTTCTTCCCCTGATGGTGACCATCACTGTCTTTAGGAATGTGAGTGATGATGTGCTTTATGATGTCTAGGTGATGTTTCTTCTGTTACGGCTCAACAGCTGTAATTGTAATTTATTGTTTGCATTTAAATCTCACCAAGCTTTTAGGTCACTTTTATAAATTCTGGGTAAGTTTTACAGCAGTTATTCCTTGAGGACTCTCTCGCTTCTTATTTGATTGTCACATAATCACTCTCAACTGAAAGACCAGTGCTTGGTTTTGAAAGGTTTAAAGAAAAGTAATAAAGAATCTTCTAACACTGAATTTCTTCTGACAGCTCATGGTCTTCTCAGATGATAACTAATCTGTCCTCTACTACATGAAGAAGATTATTACAGGATACACTCATATTTCAATGTTCCATAGGATAATGTGTCACTTCATCTTCTCACTGTCCTTTGTGTTGCAACACACTTATTCAAAAATCACATTTCACTCCACTCTGCAATATTGTTCACACATTGCTTTTATCTGGCTCATATTTCCTCTCACATTTTCCATCAATCAATATACATTATTGCTACCTTTTCCTTATTTCACATATTAAAAGTAATTGTTTTGCATTTTTATAAAATATTATTAAAATGAATTTTTACTGACCTTAAATATTTCTAAACTTGCAAACATTTTTAAAAATTTCATACTTCAAATTCATGATGCTGTTTTAAATTAGTGAAAGCTTTTCTGAAAATATTTGATGTTATATTTATTAATTGTAAATTTCAAATTAAAAATAATTTGTTTACCAGATTATATTTTGTAGGCTCAATAATACTTCATTATTGTGCTTTTTGTTCCTTTTATAAAATCAAACGTATATTTTAAAAAAATTATGTCATAATTAAAAAGTGAAGTTTATACCAATTTTTTGTGTTTGACAGAAAAAAATGGTAAATTTAAAGTAACTAGGCAAACACGTTTACTCCCAAATTGTTTACAAATCTCACATGGAGAATTTTTATCAATAACTAATTTTAGACATTGTAGTTGAAATTTTTTTCCAATATTCTGTTATTTTTAGCACCATAACACTGTTGTAGCTTCTTATACCAAGATTTGGAATGAACTTGCGCAAATTTATTAAATGGTGTAGGGGATGCTCTACTATGAACACAGAGGTGTAGTAGTAATCAAATAAATCAATGATCAAAGTAAATAATAAAATAATGGTAAATTTGTAGTCTACAATAAAATGTCCATTTCAACACACGAGAGTGTGACTCAAATTTCACATTAATGAGAACCTATTATTTAGAGACAGGATCTTCCTGTACAGTTCAGGCTGATCTTCAACTCACTATGTAACTCAGGCTGGCCTAGACCTCACAGCAATCCTCCTGCCTCAGCCTCCCAAGTGTTTGGATTACAGGTGTGGGCCAGCGCACCTGGCCCCAACTCATTTTAGTGATGCGTTCATGCTTAGTCTGTTGACTAACAATTACCTTCATGGTCCTAATTGGTTCTCTGCAAAACACAATGTATTCTTGTCTTCTGTGGTCTCCTTCTCTACATTCAAGTTTCATAGAGCTTGGGAGTAGTGTGCTCGATCTTGACAGTCCTTTGTGCTTACAGGTACAGCCTAGATAGATTCTTACAATAAAGAGGATGGCGTGTTTCTAGATAGATAATATTTATTAAATTGAAATAAGACCTTTAAAATTTCACTTGCACATAATATAAAACTATGACTTAACTCATCGTCATTGAATAGAGAGGAAACAAAATAGTCAAAGGATTCTAATTCAATGAAATAAATTTATTTTTATCATATGAGCATTCAAAATCTGAGTATCTTGAACTCCAAGTAATTCTCCTTCTCTATTGTTAGAAAATATAGAACAAATAGAGGAAGACTAAATAATAAAAATAATGAAACACATAAAAATATCAGTAAAATTAAATGTTAGGCTGAGATTAATGCTCACTAGTATATTTTAAATTATGAGTGTAAAATAAGATGTTAAGAACATTAATAATTTTTGTATTGTATTCAGACATATCAAATAAAAGTGTTAATATAATAATTCAAAGTTTGTTTGGGTTTTTTGATTACTGATATTATGCTGACCAGGAAAGCTTCTTAAGACATATAATTTAGGTTTAGAGTAACTTCTAAAAAAGTATGTATTACAGTCTATCAGATAAAATGCAGGTTGTTTTCCCATGTGTTCTCTCAAACCTTCAAAGGCACAATAAAAATGATGATCCAGTATTCATGATATATTTTACTCTGCTAGATGATAGATAAATCTTTAGATTATCATTCATACATATAATCAATTACTTTTTTAAAGAACCTACTAATTAATGTTACTAAATTTTGTGTCCTTAAATTATAAGTTACTGTATTTCTAGAATGACTGTCTAAATACCTTGAAAGAGATCTTCACGTTTAAAAAATTGACTTTGAAATTATATTTAAGTAATCCATGAATTTGGACAAATGAACAGTTATCTTTGCCTAAAGTAGTCAAGATTAAGCATGTTTTTAAAGTCATTGCTCTAAAGATTTTCTGCTCTTTCTAGGAATAGTTGTTATCCAATCCAGTTGCTATGCTTTTTGGAATTTTTTCATAATGCTCATTGGAAAAATTTATGTCACCAATATATTTCCACTGAATATCATCTTCCTCTTTTGGATGAACTCACAACTGGTATTTGCATGCATTTGCTGTTAGAATAGCACTCACATGCGGATGCTGTGCATTTTTCAGCTTCTCACTCACCTCAGCATTTATAGTGTTATTGGCTGTCATTATCTCTCCTTAGTGTTAGGCTCAGACCCCCATGCTGCCATCTGTTGCAAAAGGAATTCCTTTGTGCAGAGCCTGATGGCATTTGACTAGATGGCAATACTGGATTGTCCAAGATTGCTTTCGTGGAACAAATGACAACTTGCTACTTTTCTTGCTGTTGGAATGAAATATTTCTTAGCAAATGTTATTTGGCCCAGAAGGAATATTTTGGCAATCTTCTAGTTTTTACACAAGAAGCAGGTAGATAAATTCGTAATATTTAAAAGGGTCATTATACCAATACTATTTTATTTAGCACTAACAATACACCAATCATAATTCTAACCATTTTCCAGGAATAACAGTGTCCTGTTTGAGGCAGCTATTATCCCCATTTCAGAAATGAAGAAAGTGAGATGCCCAACTTGTCAGATCAAACAAGTAGGAAGAGGTAGATCTTGATTCACACCAAGGCAAACATATTCTACTAGAGGTTTTCCATGTATTTTAACAAAACTGTCTCTCACAGTACTGGGAATGCATGTCAGATTGTTAGAGAAGAGGTGAATAATTCTTCATAGCAATCTGGAAGACTCTTAGTAGCAATGGCATCCAGACTTTCACTGTTTCTATTTGGGTGTTCAACTTTAATAGCACCCCAGCACTGAGATGGTCTCAAGGCAGCTACATGGAAAGAGAAGATCATGCTGAATAACTTCCCTTCCAGTATGAGTGAGTCTTATCTGGAAATACAGTATGAATTTCAGGGTTCAAACACTTTGGACTAAAGCTAATTATGGAAAAGAATTAAATATGGCTTGGAAATGTATATTGATGCAAAGAAAGTTCAAAGTTTCCTCTTCTAGAAAAATGGTTGAACTTGTAAATGGCAAACACGAAGTTTTACTGTTGGAATTCTGAATGTTTAGCATATTTCACCAAGTTTTTCATCCCTTAGGAACTAGTGCTACTTACGTGGGCATATACAATGAAAATAGGAATGAGAAAGAGAGTGTGTAGAAACATGACAGAACTCCGGACTAGGCTTCTTCTGAAACACCATTCATCAATAAGATAGTCATGGTGCCCCCAAAATAGTGACTCTTTTTGAAATTATTAGTCCCTTCTCCTTACATGGAACATTTAACTCAGAAACGATCCGACTGTGATAAACATGCGCCTGGAATTGAGAGTACACTAGTCATTCTTAACTATATAACACAAAGGAGTAAGAACATTTTGTATTTTTATACCACTGGAATTGAACTCCATATTCACAAACGTTAAGCCTCTGAATCAGTTCTGTTTGTATGAATATTGGGAATCTCAGAGTTAACATACCTGAAACTAAACTTGTTTCTCCCCCTTTGTTCTATTTCATTGATTTATGACATCATCTCATTAATCAACCAGTTAAGAAACAAGGAAGTAATTTTAATGATTGTTTTATTTACTCTTATATCCAATCATTCACTCTATTTAATTTAAATGTTCACTTCATTCTGCTCATTCTGATTACAATTTTTTCAGCCATTTTTTTTTAACTTGACAACTCCTCCATTGTTTTTTACATATTACAAGAAGGGTAATCTGTAGTAAAATCTCATTGATATTAACTTCCTGATTCAAAATTTAAATGACTATTATTTTTATGATGTAGACTTTTTTACAGAGAATACAGAGTGGTTAAATGTGCATTTCTTTGTAAAATTCCTCCTTCCCATTATCCAATGCTTCTACCCTATTTTTAGAAAACACAGCAATTTTTATCTTCTTGTATTACAACCCTATACCTCTGTCTTAATTCCAAATTATTCAGACTGGACTAGACCTCCTTTCCAGAGCTTTAAAGCCTATACTAATATATTCTGTACTCTGTTATTAATTTTCTTGACTCTAATTCTTTGTAATATAGTCAAAATCTGTCTAGGCAACAACTTACCTGTTCGTCCGGGGTAACACTGTGATGATAACATCAAACACAACAGTAAGCTTTAAAAAAAAAAAAGTATGTATTATAGTAAAAGAAATGTATATCTAATTACTGTGCAAAATATATTGATTTATAATCCCAGCACTTGGGAGGCTGAGGCAGGAGGATTGCTGTGAGTTCAAGGCCAACCTGGGCTACAAAGTGAATTCAAGGCCAGCCTGAACTGCATAGAAAAACCCTGTCTCAAAAAAAGAAAAAGTAAATAAATAAAATATATTGATTTATACTAAATACTTAAATTTTATACATTTCATTTTGCAAAATGGCCAATATTTGTTTTACCCTAAGAGTCAACATGGCATGGCTGTCATTCTGTAGTGTGATTGCAATGCTTATGTTCTTGCTTTCGTGTATGTTTTGCCATATAAAATCTGAATTCTTTCTGCTGTACAAGGATGACAGAAGAACTTTATGAACACATTTAAAAATAATTGCTACTTTCTGATCAGAGGGCATGATGGAATTACATTCCCTGGTTTTACACTGCTACGATATTTTTAATGTGCCTTCCCTAAGAACAATATTACTATTTAAAATCTAAGCTCAAAACCTTGTGCTGCATGGTTTCAACTTAAACCCAATCAAATATAGCAAATATTTATTATAGAAAGATATAACCTAGCCGAATTTCCCGAATATGTAACATTTTATCATAAGTTTCACCAGGTTCACATAGGTGAATATAAATTTTATTACTTTCCTTTTGATTATTGCGATTTCTTACTATAAATCTTTAAATTCATTTCTGACACGGGATTTGGGAGTATCTGTTTTCTACCATAGATACTGTGTAAAAGATAGAGAAACAATGATTTACATTTTAAACACATGATTCATAATTTCTAATATTGCATAGCTCTTTGGTTAATTTTCCAGCATTGTAATCAAACCCACAAAGACAATAAAAAAGTAAAATAAATGTGTTCTCTTATTGAAATTGAGCCAATTGACAGGAGCTAAAAAATTTCAAATTTCGACTCCACTGCTTTCAGATTTTATTTCCAGAATATGTTAAAAAAAAGTCATCCCAGCATTAAAGTATCCGAAAGTATTTGTTCCTGCTGGCTTGCTGAGCTCACCTCTTTCTCATTTTAAGTCCTCAGTTGGCATTCTTTGAATGCCATGGTTTCTACTAAGCCTGTGCTCACTTGCAGCTAGCCCTGCTTCCACAGTGGGCAGAGAACTCTTGATCCATGCTGCTCTCCTATTAGTAGGATCATCTTGCAGGGAAAATTCACTAAGCCTCACTTCAAATCATGTTTTAAGATGCTTGTCATGTAAGCCCAGCTCTCAATCTAATAAACATCACACTGCTTTGAGCTTTAGCTTATGTGCACAGCTACCTCTTCTGGGCTTTGTTTTATTCTACTACAAAAAGCCTGTGAAATCACCACTATATTTTTATGCAATTGCATAAAGAATCTGTTACTAATGTCACTTCTATCAAATTAAAAGAAAAGAAAAACTCTATGTTCTATTTTACTTGTCTCCATACTTTTCTTTTGGCAATGTTTCACAGCATTGTGATATGTGCTCAAAGGGCCAGAGACACAATAAACACAATTGTGGTGGTGAGGAAAAATTAGAAGTGAAGTAAAAGTGAAAAAGAAAATTCATAAATATAAATTTAAGGTTCCATTGGTAGTAAAAACAACATCAAAAGCACAGAAGTACAAGGAGGTAATTAAAATAATGATTTCTAAATATTGTAAAGCAGAAATAGAACAGTGACTGTATACATACGTTATAATTTCTATCTAACTATAGCAGTCCTTGAACTTTGGCCTGTGGATCTGTATATGTGAAATAAGAGGGCAAACATGACGGTTTCATGCATGTGGAAGGCAGTCACAAATGACTTAACAATGGAAAAGGGTTTTAAAATATGTACTGAGCAATTTATCATTGTGCAAACACAGAATGGGTTACACAGACCTAAACAACTAGGGCACATCGTTTAACAGGGACTCGATGCAATCAAGAGATACAAGTAAGCAAGAGATGTAACAGATGTTTTCAGGAAGCGGTAAGCTTCATTTATAAGTAGAAGGACCACACTCTGAAACACTTACAGAAAGTATACTGTAGTAAATATCCAATCCAGTAACATAGTCATTTATTGCCATCAAGTATTATGTGCTTTATATAATTTTATGTACTATACCTTAATACAAGTGACAGCAAAATAAGTTTGTTTATATCAGAATCACCACATGCATATGAGTAATGTATTATACTATAAAATTATAACAACTATGATGTCACTAGGCAAGAGAAATTTTTCAGTACTATTATAATTTTATAGAACCACTATTCTACATGCAGTCCATCATTAATCAAATGTCATTATCCAGTGTATGACACAATTATGTTATGTTATGCTATTTATTTATTTATTTTTGTGGGTACCGGGGGTCGATCTCAGGACCTTGTGCGCCAGCAGGCACCCGCGCTGCTGAGTGATATCACCGGCCCTTTTTTCGTATGTGGAATCCGGGAGTCGAACTCGGGCCCTCGTACTTACCAGGCAGTTGCATACGCCGCTGAGCCATCTCACAGGCCCTATGTTATTTTAAACAACAAAATGACTGACAATATTTAGCAATTAGTTGAATTATAGCATGTATACTTTACTTCTTACAATGGTTGAAAAATATTGCATTGTGTGCATATGCTACAATTTGTTGATTCATTTATCCATTCATGCACATTTAGACTGTTCATATCTTTTGGCAATTGTGAAGTGTTGCTATGAACATATGAGTACTTATTTTCAATTATTTTAGGTACAGATGTAGGAGCAGAATTGTAGAGTCATATGGTATTGTATGTTTAACTTTTTAAGTAAATACAGAGCTCTTTTCTTCAAAAACATATAAATAGCATCTTAACCAGGTATGGATAAGACCCTGAGTATGGACTACTTGGGGCTATAATTCATATCTGTCAACTAAACTATGAAAATAAAATACTATTTATCTACTTCCAAAATACAGTAGTGAGACAGACATACAATAGACATTAGCATTCTAAAAAGGAGAAAAAAAAGGTATGTGTAAAGGAATCATTGTTTAAAACTGTTTCTGAACCAATGAGGGAAATTCCAGTAGTTTTCAGAGACAGAGTAATTTACTATGGCGTGATATTCTGTCCTCTGAGTCTTCAGAAACTTGTCCTCTGATCCTCTTCAATTCATGTAAGTTATTTCCTCACGGACTAAAGTGAGTGTCTACTGGAAAAACATTCACTCTTCTATGACCAGTGATAATTCTCAACCTCTAAAGTCAAGGAAGTGTTGGTTCAAACTCTTTGTTCTGCAACCCATGAAACAATAGAGAGTGCTGGATTCACTGGTGTTTAAGAAATCCTTAGATCCATTCTGTATATTTTTACTTCTTTTTTTTAATGTAAGTAGTTTTATTGGCCAATTTCCTACCTACAGGTTCTTAGAAGTCTAACAATATTACTTCATTTCTTCCAATCTCTTATACATTCAGTTCAAGCTGGCAGTGTTCCTGCTAAAATGGTTCATTAGTTCCATGTGATATATATCTAATTTCTCTAGAAATAATACTTCCAGCTAACCTCAACTATTCTACCCTGAATATATAAACTTGATAGCACATTTAATAAACCTACCATACAAACATAGCTGCCAACACATTGTAGCATACACAGAACACCATAGAGTATCAGGCATTTACCCTTGTGATAGGGACTGACCAGGAGGTGAAGTTAATTTTCATTCTCCAGTATGAAGAGAGAGTATTGTACTATGTAGCATTATCCTAGAAAACATCAAAATTCAAAGTAAAATTTGTGTACATATCTCTTTCAATTCATCATTAAGTTGTAAGCCAAACCATCCTATGTTGGGAGCCATATGTATTAATTTCCTGGGATTATTGTAACAAATTTCCTCAGCTTGGGCAGCTTAAAACCATTGTGAAAGCCAGGAGTCCTTTATTAAGACTTCATCTTTATCTTTTTCCTGGAGATTTTGGGGAAGATATATTTTATGCTTCTCTCTTAGGTTCTGCTGATAGCCAGCAATCATTTACATTAAATTATAGCCACACAACTCAAATCTTTGCCTCCATATCATGGAGTGATTTCCCTGTCTGTCTGTGTCTATCTCTCCTAATTTTTCTCTTTTTTTATTGATACCAAGTAATGGACTAAGGCCGAGAGTGACATATTAAATAAAATTTTTGTAGGAGGCCATTGATTTGGACTAGGCTGCTGCACTGGGGCCAACAAACCAAACCAATAAGGAATCTAATTGCAGTAGGTGAGATTTAGTTAATTAGAGGAGGCTTTCTAACCGAGGAACCAATTAAGCTGTAGCCAATTAAATTGTCTCTATACTTCACTTACATTTTCCATAAATGTCAGATCACATTGTTGGTTGAAGTTCTTAGAACCTGCTCTGTTTCTGGAAGCTGCCCAATGTTTTTGTTTGTTTTGTTTTTATTTGCTCAAGTAAACTGTATTAAATTTAATAGGTTGAAGGAATTTCCTTTTAGCAGACCACATTTTAGTTTTATTACATCTACAAAGACTATTTCCAAATAAGATCACATTTACTAGCTACTGGGGAATAGGACTCAAAAATATTTTCTGTGAGAACACAATTAAACCCATTACACTTTTCAATTTAGATACATCTTATTTCTGATATTTGACTAACTGATTTGGTTAGAATTTTCAGTAAAATATTGAATAAAAGTGACAAGATGAGAAGTCCTTCTTTTAGTCTAATATTGGAGGATGACTTTAAGCCTTTCAAAATCAAATGTGACATTAGCTGTATGTTTTCATAATGTCATTCATCAGTATGATCTTATTTGCATTTCTAACTTCCTGAGACTCTTATTATGCCAAGATTTCAGAAATTGTTTGATACTTTTTGCATCAATTGAGATGATCACATTATTTCTTCCATTCTATTAATTATGGGAATTGCTTGGAACGGTTTCCATATGTGAAAGGACCAATGCATTCCTGAAGTAACTCTCACTTTGTCCTGATATATAATTCTTTTAGTAAGCTGATGGATAAAATTTTTTAGTAGTTTGTTTGAAATTTTCAAATTATATGATATGTGAAGTTAGTCTATAGTTTCTTCAAGTTATATCTTCTTGTTTTGGTATCGTGGTTTTGTACACCTCATAGAATGAATTATGAAGTGCTCTCTCTTCTCTGGCTTTTGAAATGGTAAGAGCATTAATGGTTATTCTTTCTAGCAGAATGTTACTACTGAAATGATTTATTTCTGGGCTTTTCATTGTTAAGAGGTTTGTGATTGATTATTGTATCTCTGTTTTAGATCTGTTCAGTGTTTTATCATTTTTAGTTTTGGTACATTATGTTTATAGAAATTTTTAAGGGCAATATGTTGTCACATAATCATGCATAGTATTCTGTCATGATTCTTTCATATTAAAAAGGTATTACTAATGTCCTCAAAGACTATTAGCTTGTATTTTTGGCCTTATGTTTAATACCTTGCATTAAGTGGAGTGGGATATTTATCTCCTTTCAAGGAATGTCCTCCTCGGTCTAGCTGCTTTTCTGCCTGAGATTTCTAAATTAGATGAAACAAAGGTAAGGACCTTGCATCAGTCCCTTTTATACCCTTCTATAAATTCACAGTGGGTAAACACAATTCTTTGAAATAATCTGATTTGCTTCCACTGAAACAACAGCTCATTCCCCCAGCACAGAATTTGGGCTGCCTCATTCAAAAACACCACTGAGCCAGAGCAGAGGGAGAGCAAGGACAAGCAAAAGCACTAGGAAGCTTTCCTCTTGGTAGTTTAAAACAGTAGAAATTTAACTTTTTTCTGGAGGTAGAACTCTGAAATCAAGGTGTTCAAGATGTGACACTTTTTGTCGTACCATTAGTCTTCCATTAAGGTTGGTGTGAGAGTTGACTAATTGTGTCAGATTGAGTAAGAAATGCCCAACTAATTGCAACAGCATAGTTCTGGGTGTGGCTGAAGGGATTTATGGAAGACAGAAGACCCACCTTGGGAGTGAGTGGCTCCAACCAAGAGGCTTAGCTCCGGAATGGAATAAAAAGAAAAATAAGGAAGGCTTTCTTCTGTTTCTTCCAAGGAGCTCCAGGCTCACCTTCAGCTTGGATATCATTTCCTGGCTTCCAGCACAGACTCCTCGGTCTCCTGATACGGACTTGCACAGGACTCCACAGTGAGCTCCAGGCTTTCGACAGATCCTTCCTGTCTCCACGCAAAGACAACCCTTTTGCACTCTTCCCCACCTGACTCTGAGGGTGGCCGTTGTAAGCCAATCTTGTAAGTCCTTCTATATTTACACATCTTATATTAAATCTGTTCTCTCTAGTGAGCACTGCCTGATACAACGGTCTTGTTGCAGCATAACTATAATCTCTGCCTCTGTCTTTACATGATTTCTCACCCGAGTTTCTCTTCTGTATCTATCTGTGGCTTCTTTCATCCCATTTCTTTTGAGAAAACCAAACATTGGATGTAGGGCCTCCCAAAATCCAGATAATCTCATCTTCTGCTCCTTATCCAAATTTTGTCAGTAAATCACCTTATTCCAAATGAGATCACATTCTGAGGTTCTGGGTGGACACATATATGGAACCATTATTAGACTCATTGAATTGAGAGTTTATGACATTATATTTTTCTACCTACAATCACTTCAATCTAAATATTAAGTCATAATTTATTATGTGTTATAGGAAAAATTTTATGAAAATCATAAAATTCTATGAAATGAACAGGAATTTGAAAATTGTTAAAGAAGAAACTAGGTTTCCAAATACACATCTACTAATGGATGCTCAAATACTTTCCACTATTTTGTTTAACATACTGAACTGCTTAATACAACTTAATTGAATAATTTCATGAAACTTAATTCCCAAAAATCTATATTTACATAAATCTCAGACTAAGAGAAATGTATGTAATTACTATTTTCTGACTTAAATGTTTTACATTAAATCATCAATTTACTTTCATAGATTTCCTGACATAATGTATCTAATAAAAACTGATGGGTGACTGTGAAAATGTTCTATAACAGAAATATTAAATTAATATTCATTGAGATTTCAGAATTTTCAAAAAGCTTTCACAGGTCATGTGAACTAGTGAACTAGAACTGAATAGAGTTATAACTTTTGACTATAATTCATGTTTTTATTTATGTGATCTTTCTTATATTTGAAGGGCATGTACTCTAACAAAGGTATAGTACCGTTATTTGTTTTTGGAGAGCTTTTTATTTTGTTACAAAACATACTCTCATAAAATTATAGAAACCTCATTGTACTAAGCAAAATAATAAAATACATGGCAATTTTCCTAAATTGTCATCTTTAAAGAGTTCACCATTATGACTAAGACACACTAGGTTTTCATTAAGGCTAAAAACTGCATATTTCAGAAACTGGCTTGTGTTAAGTAAATTTTGTAAATTAATAGCTAAATTAGCCACCATTGAAAAAATATGCTAATTTTTAACCTGCTGACTTATTCTTAGAAAAGTGCTGTGATGAAAATGTCTAAACATTTCAATTTGAGTACATTATTAAAAATGTAATAATAGATCCTTAACTAATTTTTCAGAAACAACTGAAATTTCCTCAAAACTTTCATTGATAGGAATCTTTCTGTGGTATCTTCTTTACTAAGCTAAATAAAATATTACATTGACATTTATTACATCTTCACATATAAATAATTTCTACAGACTTCCATGGCAGTTAGAGCTCTCCATTCATCTCCAACTTTTCTTTACTTTGATTACATATTATCTCTATGCACAATATTTTCTTCACAAGATCAGTTATATTTTGACTTTTCAAATGGTTTATTGTGCCCCCAAAATTGTTACATTTTCACTTCACCATAGTTTTAGTGTTAAAGCTGACAAGAATGATATTTCTAGGAGTTACAGCTAATCTCAGAAGTTAGTTTACTACTATGTTAAATATAGTGTTAATTATAACAATTTGATAGAACACATTTAAGTAAGCAAAATACTATTCCATTTCTTAAAGATGGCATTTATTCATAAATAAGCCAAGTTACTTTAAAATTTTTGGGTCAAAACTACTCTAACATGTTTTATTTTATATTTACATAGCAAAACATGTCAAAATATTTATATTTTAATATAACAAATAAGAAATTACATGATCTTTAAAGAAATGATCAAATTGCATATTTGCATAAATTAACTTTCAGAGTTCTCAGATAGAAAAAAGTAAGTGAAAACAAATTAAATAAAAATGTTAAGATATCTTCAAACTTGCATGACATTATAGATTTAATATGAATAAAATAAATGAAATTTCTTTGCCCTATATTTTCTCTATCACTTCATTTGCAGATAAACTTTCATAATCAAAGAATCATTACTGATCACAATAGAAAACTCCTTTATATCTGTTTTCCTTTAATTTTTTCTTTGCTATCTTTATTGAGTTCATCATAATTTGGTGATACTTCCTTTAAAGCAGAACTATAATTCTAAGTACTATAAACTTATTTACACTGTGCAGAATTTCCATTTCAAAATGACAGTTTCTTTTCTTCACCTATGAATCTATAAATATAAAAATTTGGCATCATAAAATAGTGTAAGTTAATAACAATGAAAAGGGTAGAGAGAGAGTGAAAAGTGTTCAGTAATTCTTTCCTAAGGTAGCAGTTAGAAAAAAATTTGTGATCAATGCTAGAAGTTGACTATATACTGTAATTACTTGGTAACTAAAATTGATTTTTTAAAGAAGAAATTTCTATCCAGGAAATGAAATACTTATTGACCTAAACAAATTATGGTGATCATTTTACTTTGGCAAGATCAATTGATAGATACACATATTATTTATGTGGCCTGTATTTGAATCATTTGGATATGCTTTTAGCCTAATAAAAGAGGAAGAGGATAAAGAATGGAAGTGGGAGAGAGAGACAGAAAGACAGACAGAGACAAAGAGAGACTTGT
Source organism: Erethizon dorsatum (assembly GCA_028451465.1). Taxonomy (NCBI): domain Eukaryota; kingdom Metazoa; phylum Chordata; class Mammalia; order Rodentia; family Erethizontidae; genus Erethizon; species Erethizon dorsatum. Next base: position 137,195,152 of record CM051824.1, read on the forward strand.
ACATGCCTATTAATGATGCCACATTGAGTAAAGATGCCATTCTTTCTCCTGAGACTTCTCTTTTGTAAACATGTGGGATGTAGGGAGGCATCAGATAGAGAACCGAGATGGCAGCCAGGAATGTGAAAATATCATATCTTTGCACAGATAAGAAGATAACAGCATGCACTCTTAAATAAACATCAAACGACTATAATTTTTAGGTCAGAGTTGAGAATTTTCTTACCAATACCAAAAGAATTGTATAAATGTGCTTAGAAATGATGTGATTAGAAGAGTCTTCAATCAATACAAGATCATCACATAAGGACTCTTCACGCAAAGTAAGGACGATTTTTCCTCCACAAGAATCATCAAGAAGGCTCTGGTGTCAGAGTTAATGTCTAAGAGCTTGAAAGTGTGAGGTAGTGGGAATTTACTTGAATGGCTGCCAACAGTGGAAAATCTAAGTCACTTGTAATATGCATATCCATCCAGGTTAGCAAAGTTGTTTGTGGGGGTAATTAAACTTTTCATTATAATTAAAATAAGCATGATCAGTACAGCAACAAAAGTCAGTGTTTCTTTCTGCAGAGTACAGTACTTGCATATTCTGATGTCCAGATCAAGAAAACACACCCAAAGAGCAAGCTGAAGAGGAAGTCACAAGTCTCTAACTCAGTGAAAATGGCTCAGACTTCCCCTTTATGGCCTACCCAGGGACCAGACCTAACTAGATCTACACCACAACTGAGGAGAACGACAGAAACTACCAAGATCACAAATGGAATCCTTGATCTTAAATGTGGCTTGAGAAACATCTGAACCAGGGAAAAACTAATAGAATATCAACAGAGAGGTCTATTTTAAAAATCAGAAAATAATAATCAAGGCAAATAAATATGAACCACTTTTTGTTTTGGGTTTTTTTGCTCTTAGAAAGTTGAGAAAGGCCCGGTGAGATGGCTCAGCGGCTTAAGCACCTGCCCGGCAAGCGCGAGGGCCCGAGTTCGTCTCCCGGAACCCACATACGAGAAAGGGGCCGGTGATATCGCTCAGTGGCACCGGCACCTGCTGGCGCGCGAGGTCCTGAGGTCGACCCCCCGGTACCCACAAAAAAAAAAAAAAAAGAAAGTTGAGAAAATACTGGTCTCATTAAAAAGAATGAACAGGACACAATAGTAAGATTCACTTAGAACTGATCAATTGAAGATAAACTGATATGTTTTCAGGTAATATAAAAATATCCAGTTACATATTTTCCACAGAATTAATGTCCCAAATAGTGCTCATTTATCAGCAGAAACACAAAAGCCAATAGACAACCTTTATGCCATTTTTACACTTATTATCATATATTGTAGGCAACAATATACATTTTGAACATATATTCAGAAAATATTTCCAATTTTATTCTTCCAGAACACAGTGAGAAATTTTACTTCTATTTTGCAGGTAATAAAACAGAAATAGTAATGATGTATTTTAAAAAGCCATTTTTACGGTTCACATATAAAATGTCCCCCCAAATCTCATGTATTCAAACATGGAACATCATGGGCACTATACTCACTCGCAAATCTAATTTTTGGAGGAATTCATGGCTATGTGTGTTGTTGAGAGATAGAGCCTGGTTGGAAGAGGTGTGTCACTGGGAACCTTCTTTGGAGCTTACATCTCCCTGTCCATCTCCTTTCTTTCTATACTTCCTGACTGGCATGAGTGAGGCAGCTTTCCTCCACCGTGTCCTTTCACCAAGCCATTTCTGCCTTGGAGTCAGCCAACTGTGGGCTGAAGCCCTAAGAGGTGAGCCAAATTGAACCTCTCCTAGTTTAAATTGTGAGTGCTGGGTATTTTGTCTCAGCAACAGAGGAGTTAATCCATTCTTAATGTTAGAATGCTTGCTGATACTTTACAGTATATGTTACAGACAAGATGAGAGTATGAAAATCATCTGCCACATTCTTCTGTAAGGTTCTATACAACTCAAGTTCTCATCTGAAGTTGTTTTTTTAGATAACAATTTTAATCAAACACACTTACATAGAACTAAAAATGATATTATTTTCATGATGAATTTTTCAATAATACTGTCTATATTGTGCATATTTTGAAGAGATTTGAAACTACTTAAAGATTTTTGACAGTGTTTTTTGAAAATGTTACATTATATAACTCTGTCTTGAATAAAAGTGAATTTAATGAAAAGGAAATGACACAAATAGAAAGTTGCACCAAATCCATATAGAAATTCTAGTAGAATTGTGTGGCTGACATTTTGAATAAGAAAGTGAATATATTGTTATATAATACCTATTTTCTAGAGCAATGATTCATTTCTAGTGTAGCACTGTACCCATATGAGACACAGCCACCACTCAACATGTCATATAATTGTATAGGATAACAGTAAAATTAAAATCATACAAATAATGGCTATTAACTAGATATATTCATAAATGAGACATTCAAATTCAATTTGAGCATAAAATAAACTGCAATAAATATTATGCAACACACTCAGCAAGCGAACTATAGCATTAGTAGTGCTGCTATGCTCATTTAAAAATGATTATCATACCTATATTGCTTTAGGGGAAAGTGAATTTGAAAGATGACCAAGGCATTGAAAATGTTGACACTGCTTCTTTTGTTTAATTAGTCTCTCAATCTGGTAGATTCTTTTAGCTACAATCTGACATTTTTTCCTTTTAATAGTTTTAACAAGTTCAAAGAATCAATAAATATTGAACAAAGTGGGAATACAGGACAGAATTTTAAGAAGCAGTGTTTCGCAAGCCAGGGTGATGCGAACAGATTGTCCAGCCTGAACACAAGCAGAGAGCACATCTGAATGCCACAGTTTCTCATGGTGAGATTTGATTAATTAATCTTAATTTAAGGCTTTGAGGTCTTTGCATACTTTATGCTGGTCCTAATTCTGTTGTTAAAACCTAAAAAACAATCATCACCAAAGTCTCATGTGATAGTTTGTGGTCTGTCACTCATTTTTAATTTATGCTAATTTATATGAAACAGATATATGAATTGCTAACATTTATTCCAAAAAGGAGGATCAAGAAAAGCTACATTAAAGTGCACAGTTGAGTCTTACTTGGCTGTTGAGTGATCTTCTATTAATTGCCATATGAAACAAAGATGGTAAGTGATGAGTCTGAAGTTCAAACCTGAGCGGTCTTTATACACACATACATCTATGCACATTCTATATAACGTGTGCGAGTATATGTGCATCTAAACACAACAATGATTAGGATTAATTTTCTCACCTTTTATCCTGTCATCACTACTAATTTCTCCTTAAGATATTTGTTACAGAATTCAGTATAATTTGAAATACTTTAAGTCATTGAACATATGCATATTATTGCACACTTTCAAGGTTTTTTTAAATAAATTATTTGTACACATGTACACACAATAGGATTTCAGCCAGGGCTTTCTACCTAATGAAAATGAAATCACAGTACTTTTTATTCAAGAGCATTTCAAATAAAGTTGATGAGTTAATGCTTACATTATATAAATGGGCAACTTTTATATAGGAGAAGTTCAATGTTTTAAACATATTTATGTGAATGTATTTTAGAACTTTATCAATATTTCCAAGTATATTCCTTGTGTTTTTGTATAGTTCATTTATATGAAAATTATTTTAATCCAGGATTTACTGGACATATTACCTTATGTTCATTTAAAAATTATAGAATTTTGCAGGAAATGAATTGTAGCTCATAAGTAAAGACCATTTAAACTTCATTATATGTAGTGACAAATTTATTGAACTGTGTATGATTTTGTTTTTATATAGGTAAACATTTGAAACCAAATGTTTAAAATTTACTGTATTAACCAACTTATAATAAATATCAATACTTTAACTTTCACATGTTTATTATAAAACATAGCAAGGAGAGGCTTGTAGCTCAGTGGTAGAATACCTACCTAGCTTTTGCAAGGCTCTGGGTTTTGCATTAGCACTGCAAAAATGAATAAATTAATTAAATTAATAATATAACTATGATACATACAAATTAACAATAGTATAATCATTTTTTCCTTGATCACTAATCTATTTAATATTATGAATTACAAGAATGTGCCACATCATTATGTCTGTTTTAACATTATTTTCCAATGCTCGGTTTTTATACTAGCGTTAAAAAAAACACACACACACAAGAAATTTGAACATAATGAAGCCATTTTCCTTTTGGGAGTATGTGTTCTTTTGATTTTTGTGTTCCAAGATATTCTATTACCTTTTAGTTACTTTCTCATCTCTGAGACACAATGCCCAACAATCACAATCCGAAGGTTTATTTTGAGCTCATGGGTTTTTAGAGGTTTCAGTCCATAGTCCGTTGGCTCCAGTACAGAAAGACCATGATGGAAGGACCTGCTGTGCTAGAAAGCTCTCACATCATGGCAGCTGGGAAGCAGAGAAGGAAAAGAGAAGCTGGAGAGGGAGATATAACCTTCCTGATCAAACCCCAGTAATCCAGCTCTTCTACCAAGACTGCACCTCCTAACAGCACACTCAACAACTGAACTACTTAGTGGGTGAGTCCACTGATGAGTATGGTGCCCCCATGATCCTATCACCCTAAAAGCCCAGCCTGTGAGCTCATGAGGCTTTGAGGGACATTCTCAATACAAACCATAACATGCCTTAAGCATTTATCTCAACATTGTTTTAAAAATAAAGTATGCCACTTCATTCTATAGTAAAAGTCAATGTATAAATTGAATAATTAATAGTTATTCTTTTTTTCCTTCAGACATGGTTTGATCCATGGAAAGCAACTGAAATAAATGAATATTTTTATATGAGGGACGATGTAGAGTTTTTAATGTAATGAGAATAATATATTCGTGGTTTAGAAGTAGGAATTCTTTATATGAAATCTCAAATTGGGAGAATTTACTAGATTAACAGAAATCATTTAAAATAAGAGGATTATGCAATATTTTGCATTCAATTTCCCATTAAATTGAAGTAAACCAAAACAAAATAAAGACTTTGGTCATAGTCATAGCACTGCTGGTTGTCATAGCAATGTGATCTAGAGACCCGTAATGACACTATAATGAGCATGAAATGAAGAAAATAATAATTAATATGAAGATTAATTAGTTATCCTGATCTTGGGTGACTGTCTAGAGATGACTTTTAAAGTGATTTAATAATGAGAAAGATTGAGGTCATGCTATCTGAAATGGAGGTGGAGGATTTAAGGTTTAATTTGTGATTATCTGCTCAAGAGAAATGCAGCTATTATGACAGTGCACACATTTGTTGCTGCATCTGAGTTTGTAGGAAGACCTTGTAGTAGAAAAATGTGTTACTTCTATTGTCTATTCTCCTGTTACTAATTGCACCAGTCTTTCTGACATGTGCTGAAATCATTGGTAGAGCAGAAGTTGGAAAGTATGGCTCCCTCCCCACACAACCTGTCTGTACAAGTATCATGGACTTTCACAGAATAATCATCATTAAGGTGTTTTGACTTCTTACTTTAAGTAAAAATGTTCAAATGGAAGTTGTGAAGTTTTGTTTACGTTTTGTATAACCTGCTTTATGACTACATTCTTCCAATTCTTGTATTTCCTTTTGGTTACACAAGGACATAACTGAATATTGATAAACATATTTCATTGGTGACCATTGTAGATTAAGTATATAATTCTATCTTCTGATTCCTGATGATTTGCATTCCTCTCATGTGAAAAATATACTGACCCCTTTTTGAAATACTCCAAAGTCTTTTCATTTTGATATTATCTCAAGAGTTATTGAGCTCAGGATTTTGTTAACGTGCAGATGATTTTCCTTGGATAGAGTTTTTTTTTCCCCCCAAGGAAGTCTATTAATGAAAGTCCTGTGAACTAAAAAGAGAGATTACTTTGAGTCTAAAATTCTGTATACCATATTGAGCTAGAGATGATATACATAAAACAATCAATCTTCTCAAAGAGTGGGGTAAGGGAAGGACTTGGAAGTTTAAAACACGTCAGTTTTGAGTTTACAGCCCGGCTATGTTTCCTGGAAATCATCTTTTTTTTCTTCATTCCTGCAATTCATCATGCTAACACTTTTGCTTTTCATAATGAATGGGCTTCTTTTCAGATACTTGTAAGCTTGTTACTGCTTGAAAAATTTTGAGAGTCCAAAAGCTTGTTTTCAAGATGTACTTTTGGCTGTACGAGTGCAATTACTTTACAAAGTATTCTGGGGTTCATCTGTACTCAAGTATATTCTACTTTTTAATATATTTTCGCCTTGCATTCCAACACCAACTCATCTCTCATTTGACTTGAGACTCAGAGCACTACTTCACAATTCTCTTTATAAGTTTTAAGTATGCATTGTTCTGGGTTCTGCTCAAAGGGACTTAGAACTGCATAGCTATATTCTGAGACTTTCATAGCACCTTGGACTCTGTCTTCACCTTTATTATATTTTTTAGTTTGCAGATCTTTTGCTACAAGAAGGGAGAACCACTAATATTTTTCAAAATCGACACCTCTTTCTGCAATATTTCCTCCAATATCTTTTCAGAAATGAAATAATACTTATTCAATTCATTATTTCTCATATTTTATCATTGACTGATAGAAGACAATGGAGATTTTCTTTACCCCAACTGGAATCTTCTTTGTCAGATACAAGAATTCATGAGATCATCTTACTATTCCCCATGTGATAGAGCAAAGAACAAATAGCATTTTCAATTGTTTGCTCTTTCCTAAAATAGTTTTTTCCTCCAGATTCCAAAGGTATTTCCCTCACTTCTGTCAATGCCTTAAGAACAGACTTACTAAGATTCCCTCAAATTTCCACGAGCTTTCTCTTTCAGGTCTTTCTAGTTTCTACCTGTCACCATTTCAAAACAATGTTATAGATTCTTAGTGTTTTCATATTGGCACTAAAATTCTGCTATTGACTTCTCCTGTAGGGGCATAGCAAACTATTCCCAGATTGAGTGGCTTAAAATATTTCTTGCTTCTAACTTTAGCCTCATAAATTTGGGGAGAGCTCAGTTTATCAATTATCAAATCCATATGGTATAAAATTGAATAACTTGATGATATTGAGCCAAAGAGTGCACTGATATAGAGGCAAAGGCGGCTTAATTTCCATGCCAGGCATTAAATTGCAATGATTGGTAAAACCAGAAATCCATAAGCCATGACACTTTTCAGTGTATCCTTCCATGTAACAGACCGAAGCTTCCAAACATGTGGTTCCTTTCTGTGTGTGATGTAGTTAGTATGGTCGCAGCTACTGCCTGAAGTAGAGATTAAGCAAAAATAAACAAACAAAATACAAAAAAAATCAATAAATAAACCCAGAGAGACTAAAGACATTCACTTTCCTCTGTGTTTTTATTTTCTTCTAGTGTTTGTCCATGATTCAACCAAGCATACACACTTAGATGTCAAACACACCTAGCCAATGTAGTATTGATAGGTCAAAATGGCGATGAGTAGATTTAGATGGTTAAGCAGAGGAAAATCAGAATAATTCATCAGTTTTCCTGTGAAATAACTCTTCATTTCCTTCCTTCAGTTGAAGCAAGCTTTGTATCCATTACCGTGGAGATGAAAAAAAGTGACTAACAGTTACAGTGCCATTGGGAACTATCATTGGGATAATTCATTGGAAAGGTGTTAATTCAATTGTTAGCTAGTTCTACAATATGTTAAAATATATGTTGCTGGAAAATGAATTTTCAGCAGTGAAAGCAAATGTTTATTCAGATAATTGAATTGTCTCCTAGAATGTACATTATAGCTTCTTAGTGAAAACGTGATGCAGTGTAATCTATTCGCAGGTAGCTGCTGACTCCATAGTGATCTCTACTATGGGCAGAGTAGGCACTAAAAGTGGAAGTCCAGTAGTGGAAATTCAGTATATGTATTTGCTAACCTTTCATAGCAGAAAGAATCGGGATCAGATAGATGCATTTGGGAATTCTACCAACTATTTAAGGAAAAAAATTTACTGATTTTCTGCTTTGTTTCAGAAGATAGGGAATACTTCCAAACTTGTTCAATGAGGCTGTTATTGTCCTAACCTTAAAACCAGAAAAAGCCATTACAAGAAAACTAAGCTACTCTCTAATATCTCATGAATTTAGATATATAAGTCCTCAATGAAATATTAGGAAAAAATTCAATAGTGCATGAAAAGATTTATGTAAGATGATCAAGTAGGGTTTATCCTGTGTGCAGGGATGTATTAACATTCAAAAATTCATCATATCAATAGGCTAAAATCCTATCAGTAGAAAAAAATTGACAAAATTGAATAAACATTAATGATAAAAATCCTTACTAAACTACAAATGGAGACAAATTTTTTCAATATGTTGAAGAATATCTCCAAAACTTACAGGTGCTAACATAATACATGGGTGGTGAAACACTCAAACTGTTACCACTAAGCTAGAATGAGACAAGATTGTCCCTACCTACCATTATTTTCAACATTATACTGAATATAATAGCTAATGCAATAGGACAAGAAAAGGAAGTAAAAAGTGTAAAATTTGAAAGGAAAAATAAAACTTTATATATGACATAAGCACCAAAATTCAGAAACAAAAAGAAATATCTTCTGGAATAGGTTAGCAATCACAGTAGGGTTAGAGCATACAGTAATACACAGAAGCAAATCTCTTTTCCTACATACCATAAAAGAACAAATTTAAACTGAAATTCAAAACATAATATCATTTACATCACCACCCAAAAGTAAGAAATACCTCTGTGAAAATCTAACTATATAATATATATATTAAAACATAATGCAAATATCAAAGAGGAGCTTTATAATGGAGATATAGCCCAAGTTCATTGGTAGGAATACTCAATGCTGTCAAAATGCCATTTTTCTCCAACTTAATCTATACAATTAATCTAATCCCTATCACAATCTCAGCAAAGTATTTTGTAAATTTAAAAAACTGGGTACAAAATTTATATGGAAAGAACAAAAGACCCAGTATAACCAATAAATTTGGAAGGAGAATAGCAAAGTTAGAAAACAGAACCCTAATCCAACTTTAAGGCTTACTGTAAAACGATATTGGTGAAGAAAGAGAAAAAAGTAGGACAATGTAATGGAATCAAGAGGCTAGAAATCAGCCCAATAAAATATAGTCCACTGACCTGTGACACAGGAGCAAAGATAATACAATGGCAAAAAATCCCTTTTCAATAAATAATGCTAAAACAACATAACATTGAGTTAAAAAAGAATAAAACCAAGCACAGAGCTTAAATCTTTCACAAAATTACTCAGAAATGGATTCCAGACTTAAACGCATGTATAAAGGGTTACCAGGATGAGGACAAGTCCAGCAAACACTGCTGAGGATGTGGATGGAGCAGCAGGAACTCACTCACTGCTGCTGGGAATACATAAAATGTCAAAAGCACTTTCTAAGACAATTTGGTGATTGATTACAAACTAAACATAATTTTACCAAATGATACAGTAGTTACACTCCTTGATATGTACACAAAGATGTTAAAAACTTACATTCACTCAAAAATCTGTGCATGGGTATTTCTGAAAGTTTTATTTTTGCCAAAACAAGGAAGCAACCAAGAAGTCCTTCAGTAGATGAATTTGTAAAGTGTGGTTCATACAGATGATAAAATACTATCCCATTCTACAAATGAAATGAGCCATCAAGACATGAAAAGATATGGAAAAATTTTAATGTCTATTAATAAATAAATGAAGCCAATCTAAAAAGATTACATACTGTAGAATTTCAATTATTTGAAAAGGCAAAGCTATGAAGAAAGTAAAATGATCAATGGTTACTAGAAGTTGGGGTGGGAATTTTATGATGAATAATCAGTGTAGGGAGGATTTTGTGGACAGTGAAAATACTCAGCATGATACTATACTGGTGGATACATGTTATTATGTTCTTCATTTGTCCATACCTGCAGAGTGTACAATGTGAAAAGTCCACCGTGTTGTTTCAGAATTTTTGCTTCCCATTACTATATTTTTACTCCATATGCATAGAAACACTGGTTCCCAAAAAGGAATAGTTACCCCCTTAAACACAGCTACAGATGAAACCCTGGAAAATTTGGATTACTTAGGTTAATGAACTGAAGGATGAAAAAAGTGGTTATTAACAGGGAGGATTAATTATTCTGATAAAATAAATTCAGTCTTGCTGCTTTGCTGTGAAAGCTGATAGGACAAGGACTATCACCTTTTCTTTGGTTCATCAATGTTTCCATTACACATGTGATGACTGAATAAACTAAATAAATAAATATGCTATCACAGTAATATGTGCCTTTTCTGTCTAAGCATTAAGAGACATTTACACAGTGAATACCCCTCTATTAGAAGAAAATCATACTTTGGTTTTCTAGGAGATATATCCAAAAAGTCTTTTCCAAATAGCCTACTCATTTTAATCTTGAATTCGTAAAATCAGTCGGTCAGCTCACTCCACCATCCATTAGTCACTGCATAAGCTCCTTTCCTCTGGCCACATTTCCTTCCTAACAATGGAAATCATATCTTGTGCTCCAAGTTCTGCTCTCTGGAAAGCTTGGTTTTCATCATCTATACTGCATAACGCTGTTTGTCAGTAGCCATCCACCTCTGGATGATGCCAGTTCACATGCAGACTCAGCTGTGAATTGGAGGCCATTTTTTTCCCTCTGCTGACAGACACAGTGAACACCCCCTGAGGTCGTATCTGTGTAGTGGGAGATACGTGGTAGAACAACAGGAGTATATTTTATGCTCATCTGAGCCACCTGCTCATGTAAATTACTTCCATCTTTTCATACTAGTTTGGATCTAGTTTGCATGTACAATTTCTATTTAAATTTGGAACGCTGCTCTGCATGTATCAGTTACACTCAGGCCATGATTTTTAGCTAAATTCAGAGATACTTGTTTCATGGCCAGACATTGCATTCATGATTCCTCAGGACATCACTGTAAGTCTTAAAAGACTTCTAACCAACATTGTGAGGCATAAACAATCACCAAAGCACAAGACTATTACCTGCCTGTTTCCACATTTAAACTTTATCTACTGCGATCACATGGCTACGGGTTAGACTTCCCCTAACCTACACTGTGCTTCTGGGCATATTTTACTATGAAGAATTTTCTGTAAGCTTAAGAAACTAATTAAAACCATAGACCAAGGCAATATTAGCCTTGTTTTAGAGATAGTTGTGTGTAGTGTGATAGTTTCAGCTTTAAGTAAAATTCACAAAGTCTCCAGTGTTTTTTGTTGTTGTGGTGGTGGTGGTGGTGATGGTGATGGTGATGGTGATTTTGTTTTATTTTGTTTTCTGTTTTTGTCTATTAAAACCCTTATTGTGGATTTCAATGTCAGGAGTAAAAATTGAAAAAGAAACAAAATTATCATAGTTGACAAAACATAATCATTCCTATAGTTAGAGAGATGGATAAATAAATAGAAATAAATGGATAGATGGATGACAGACAGATGATAGATAATCTATTCCTAAAAAGAATGTGTGGCTATAGCCTTATTTTACATGAAGAAAAACTATCAAATGTATCTTTTTTGACTACATAACCAAAGATGTTAAAGAAAAATTTAAAAAAATATATTGACATGTCAAAACAAGGGGAATGTTCATGGAAATTGTGTAATTCTTTAGGCCCAACACTATAATTATGCCTCATGGTACATGTTAATAGAGAAATGCCACCAAGATGCCAGTGAGAAAATTTACACTACAGTCATGATTTTCTCTTCACTGAATGTATAGTTTATTTTTATTTGGCAAAAAATACTGACCTGCTGAGATGTTGAGCAAAGGGATGGATTGTATTTGACATCTATGCAGTGTCACGGCAGAGGGAAAACCGGTACCTTAGCCACTGCCTGTTACTGTAGAGTGAATATTCCTTAATTATATGAAAGATTACATTTATTGATGTACATTAATTATAATTATTTTATATTCATTCTGATTTTCTTTGTCTTTTTATTGACATTTTCTGAAGCAAATTTATTATAGCACTCAAAAGAAAGTCTAGGAAAAATCCTGGGTAAAGGACAAAAAAGGAAATTACCAGTAACTCAAACGGAGAGAGAGAGACACTTCCACACACATACAAAAAATAAAAAATAAAAAAAGAGAGTATTTTTGTTAATGCAAGATCCAAAGAAGTAGTTTTTAAAGAAATGATATACAATTCTTATAGTTATATGATAAGTAAATTAAAATTAATTTAAGAATAAAATTTTTCTTTCATTTTTAAGATTAATACCATTAATATTTATACATTACAATTGAAATAAAATGGAAAGAACTGAAATTAAAGTATTTTGAGTAAATGAAAAATTTCTAAGAATGAGAATTGGTAAATATATTCTAAATATTTGCAAAGATATTGGTGTGCAATGAGCAAAAGTAAAATATTAATAATGATCCATTGACTTTCTTCAAACAAGATACTTGATCATATTTAAATCCTTATATAAATGGATTCATTAGGACAAAAGGCAGTGAAGAAAAGAAGATTTAGGATGTTGAAGAAACCAATACCAAACCAAATGGAAGACTCTCTGCACCAAGGATTTGGAAGGCAAATTTTTATTAATGCCAGCAGGCTGGTGGGAACCAGGTCCAAATCACCAGTGCCGACTTAGCGTAAAACAGCAACTTATATACATTTTGTAAGCAGGAAGTATAAAGCTGATAGATAGCAGGTTATTTTATAATTGGTTACATATGTTTTGTCATGTGTTAGGCAGATTCATCCTGGGCAGGTTTTGTTAGGGGGAGTTGCTTATGATAAGGCAGGAAAGTCTAGGTAGGGAGCTGGGGCTGAGCAGGTGAGTAAAATCCAGCATGTCCATGGCTGGGCTATTCTGTCCCTAGCAAAAAGTCCTTGGGACAAAATACATTTCCAGGCTGGGTAGTGCAACTGGGCTGAATTATCTGTGAGTTGCAGCTAACATTCCAGATCAAGGCCAGTTGAGTCTAATGGTCTAACAGTGAGACATGCTAGGCTAGCATAGCCTGTCTTAGCATGGTCTCAGGCTGTTTTCTAAAATTTTTATTACAAGGAGGGAAAACTGGATACAAGCAAGTACTTGTATACCCTTGCTATTTTTTTTGTTTTGTTTTTTTGTTCGGTTGAAAATTGCAGTTTCACCATACATATGAAGGGAATGCATGTTAAAATTAAGATATAGTAAATTTTAATAAGTTACAATTATATCATATATAAAATTTGAACATTATAATGATCTTATGAACATAAATATAAGGAAAATCTGGCATGTTGAAGAAAAATATTTGCAATTGCCAAAACCAGCAATGGAACCCAAAATGTTAGGAGATGTTCATTCTATATAGACCATAGATAGTCTAGAAATGGACTTAAAGTTCTGCTTTGTAGCTTTTGCCAATTTCTGTGTCATGAATACGCCTACCTCTTTGGCTAATAGGTATCCTTATATAATAACTCACTCATAGCATTCTTTATATAAGCTAATATGTTATATTGTCAGAATTGTAATATTTTAAGGATATTTACTGCAAACCTGTAAGACTACAGTGGATAAGTATTTTTTCATAACTACTGTGCTTTATTTCTGCTGTCTAAAAATGTGTGCTTCATGAAAAATCCTTTGTTGACTGAATTCATCTTTTAACTTTATGAAAATCTTATTGCATCTTTTGTTTCTTCTTTATGTTGACTAAATTAAAGTCGAAACTTAACTCAGATTAAAAAGAAAACCACCTATTTCTGAATCATCCCTACATGTTCAAGGATCTAGAAATTCTCAAAAAGTGCAAAACGAAAGATTGAAGGAAATATTTTAAAAATAATCGTTGAAAATGTAAAGAATTGGGGCTGAGTCGAGAAACTGTTCATTGCTGAGGAACGTGACTGTGTAGTTCCTGACAATGATTCCAGAATCTCAGATATAAAGAAATCTATGTATCAAACCTAATTCCTTTGTTGTACATAAGTGGTAACCCGGAAGTTAGCAGTTAGTGAGTTTGAAATATATTGCAAATATATTGGAAAATAGTCATAGGTGAGGGGGAGAGAGAGGGAGAGAAAGACAGAGAGGGAGAGAGAGAGTCCAAAAGGAATAGATACTCTATTTCATATTAAGGATAAAGAATCATGATGGGAACAGGTTGAAAGCGAACAGGGAATAGATTCATTTCATGTATTTCCTCTGGAAAAAATAGTGAAGCATTGACTTTCACATGAAATATCACTAAAACAGATGATATACCGAAAGACCTATAAAAGTGATTTTGAAATTCAGGGGAGAATAAAGCTTTTGGAGAGATAGTTGATGATTTATAAGTCTGTTGAAGACAGAGATGTTTTACATGTTTCAGTTAAAAGCATGCTTATGGAAATTAAGAAATTAAGTAAAAGGAGGAGATGCAAAAATATTAAGTTCAGGGCAGGTGAGATGGCTCAGCGGTGTAAGGGCCTGCCTTGCAAGCGCGAGGGCCCGAGTTCGACTCCCGGAACCCACATACGAAAAAGGGGCCGGTGATATCGCTCAGCGGCATGGGTGCCTATTGGCGCGTGAGGTCCTGAGGTCGACCCCCCGGTACCCACAAAAAAAAAAAAATTAAGTTCAGGAGAAATTAGCATGCTTGTAATTCCAGCAGTCTTGGAGGCTGAGGCAGGATTATTAAAGGTATGTGCCCAGCCTGGGCAATTCAGTGACTTAGTAACATTTTTTTTGTGTGTGTGTGTGAAAAGAAAGATGGTCCAAGGATGTCGCCCAGTTTAAAGGCCAGTACCTCCCTTCTCCGTATACACCCACAAAAGACACTATATGACAATGTTTAATAAGGAGAGTACTTCCAGAGAAGCTGAGTGAATTCAAACCCTGCATTAGCTGACATAAAAAAAAAAAAAACTGATCTTCAGAATATTTACCAAAGTAGTCTGCACCAAAAATTATAAAATCTATAAGCAATGTTAATAGTTCAGCTTATAATGTTTACGGTCTTATGTGATAGTTTGAAGTTTTACTCTACCCATTTGCCAAGATTCTTCCAGTATATTCATATTTCTGTCCCTCTTGTTTAGCTTTAAATAGAGTGGTGAAGAAAATTCCTGTTTATTTTCTTTGCTTTTTCTCAAGGGAGCACCAGTAACTACATGCCTTTAAAAATATTAATTTCCAATGTACGAATGGCTTGACCTTTCATCTACAGTCCATATTATTGACCCACTATCAAAATTCATACTGACACCTAAAGCACAGTGTGCTTATTGTAGGTGATGGGGCCTTAGAGAAGATGTTGTGCTGACAGTAGAGTCAATGTCCAGTGACTCATTTTTCCTTTCCATCATACAAGGAATGAAACAAGAATTGGCCTTACATCAACCAGAACACTTCTCAGACACTAAACCTGCCTTGATCTAGGACTTCCTGATTTCACTCTCAGCATGTTTTGTGATAACAGCCCAAGCATAATCATGCATGTTTTAGTTAAAACTGTCATGCAATATCATCATAAACAGTTCAATAAAAATCACAAGAGAAATTACCTAATAGCAACACTTAGAAACAACGATGGTTTGTTTCACCAACTGTTTTAACAAATTTGTATATACATACACTGGAGAATGGTAAAATCATTCTAGGCACCCTGGATGTGTAGTGCATCTATCTTTTAACACCTGGAACATATTGCTAGTGAATCCACTTGAGATTATCATAAAAATGGATATAAAATGACACTTAGCATGAAAAAATTTTCAAGTGGCAAGCAATCAGTAGGGAATCATTATCACCTTTATTAGAATTTTAATGCCTGCACTGTATTACATTTTATGAATTCACTGTAATTTATTTAACCCGACTTCCCTAATCAGGTATATAGACTATTTCACTCTGTACTAAAGAACTTGGCCCTTCATTCTGCCATATATGACCATATATTTAAACTCTCTTAGCTGCAGTTTCATCAAAAATGTGGATAATTATAACTAATATTATAGTGTCCTTGGGAAAAGTAAATGAAATAATGGAAGAAAATGTCTGTTGTAGCCAATAATATATAGTTAATACTTAGCACTCTACTTTTATTATTAT
Source organism: Erethizon dorsatum (assembly GCA_028451465.1). Lineage (NCBI taxonomy): Eukaryota > Metazoa > Chordata > Mammalia > Rodentia > Erethizontidae > Erethizon > Erethizon dorsatum. The sequence goes on from CM051824.1 coordinate 137,211,279, forward strand.
ATGTTAATTATTTTTAAATTTATGACGTTTCATTGCAAATCAAATACACAGTGTTGCATGTCTTTCTAAATTATTTGATAATAACTTCTGTTATTCTGTGCTAGTCAAAAACTTGGGTTAAAGTTTAAAGCTGAGAAATATGGTATTTGAATAATAGAGTATGTGGGAAGAACGGGACAACAGGTATTTATTTTTGAATATTATTATATGCCATTCTCTCTGTCAGGTGTTTTTTTTTTTTTTTTTTTTTTTTTGTGGGTACTGGGGGTCAACCTCAGGACCTCGCGCGCCAGTAGGCACCCGTGCCGCTGGGCGATATCACCGGCCCCTTTTTTCGTATGTGGGTTCCGGGAGTCGAACTTGGGTCCTAGCGCTTGCCAGGCAGATGCGTAGGCCGCTGAGCCATCTCACCGGCCCCTGTCAAGTGTTTTAAGGGCAGTATATTGTATGTTTTCAAAATATCACCTTAGGGAAGATGTAATTACCTATATTTTGCAGTAAAAATGAGTCAAAATACAATTTAATTTATATTGATTTGAATTTAGGTCCATCAAATTTTAAGACTATTATTCTTCTTTGCGATATAATTGTCTTTTTTTTTTTTTTGTGGGTACCGGGGGGTCAACCTCAGGACCTCACGCGCCAACAGGCACCCGTGCCACTGAGCGATATCACTGGCCCCTTTTTTGTATGTGGGATCCGGGAGTCGAACTCGGGCCCTCGCGCTTGCAAGGCAGGCGCTTAAGCCACTGAGCCATCTCACCGGCCCCTTTGGGATATAATTGAAATATACTATATTTAAGATACTTGATTTGTGAAGCTTTGACATATGTAACACATGAGAAATTATCACATTGGATAATAAATATTCACACCATTACCAACATAATTCTTTTGCCCCATCTTAGGAGAACTCTCCTCTTCTGAAACTCCTCCAAAATAAGCACTAATTATTTTCTACTACTACATTTAATTTATATCCCTTAGAATTTTCTTAATGTGAATAATACAATTTTTGGCTTCTTTGACTCTGCATAATTATTTTGAGTTTAATCAGTATTATCTTGTTAAATTTTATTACACAATATAGACAAAACACAGTGTTATCTAGTAGGCTTCTGATGCATATATAGGTTGTTTCCAATTCTTGGCCGTTGCTAATGAAGTTGTAATGAGTGTTCATGTGCATGTATTTGTACAGAAATATATTTTTATTTGTCAGTTTTAAATCTCATGGAATATGACAGTTGTACTTTACAAAAACCTTAGCAGTTTTTCAAGATAGCTGTATTATTTTTTTTCATTTACACTAATACTATATGAGATCTTCAATATCTCAATATTCTCACCAACATTTGAAAATGTCCAAGATTTAATTAAAGCTCTTCAAATAAATATGCAGAATTACCATGGTGAGATTTTACTTTGCATTTTCTTTCTAACTGAAAATTATTAATTTATTTTGATGTGTTTATTTCCGTATTTGTCAAAGAGTTGTCTCAAGAGTTTATTTTGAGATTACTGATTTTATTAAAATTAAAATATGCATCATTCGTGTTTTATTGATATTTATTTTGATATTCTTGTTACAAGGAATTTATGAGACTCTCTTTTGCAAATAAAATTTTACTACATCCTGTCCAACCTGGATGCATTTATTTATTTTTCTTGCTTTATTAAGCCACTGGAAGTTTCAGGAAAACATTTGATAGACAGGTGAAATCAAGCATATTTCTTTATTCCTGATATTAAAAAAATGAAAATTTCAATATTAATTTGGAGTTTTGGACATCCATTTTATTGGAAATTTTATGCCCAACTTACTGATAGAATTTTTTAGAAATGTATGTTGAATATTTTGAAATGCTTCTCACTACCTTTTGAGATACTCATATAATTTTTCTATTTTTAATTTGGTTATATATTGAGTTGTATCACCTAAAGACAAAAGTAAACTTGTATTTCCAAATCAAACTGCAGTTGATTATGATATATAAAGATTTTTGTATCATTTATGTTTTATTACATTTATTTATTTTTTTCTTATTTTTGTTTGTTTTGTGCTTGGTTTGGGTTTTGGTTTTTCATCATGAAATATATTAGCTTGTGGTATTCTTTTCTTGTAACATCCTTGTCTACTTTTGGTACAGGCTAATGTTCATTTCACAGTATGAGTTATAAAATACTTCTAATTTTATTCAATTTTATATGTTTTTTTAAAGAATTGATATTCTTTGTACTTGGAAATATGTATTTTTCACAAATCCGGACATTGATGCTGGAGTTATTATTATGAAAAGTTTCAAATATTTTAAAGAATTACAGGATTGCTTTTATTATTTGACAGTTGATAGCTGGTTCCTTTTAGTAATTTTTCAATTTATGTAAGCTGCTGAGTTTTTTGCCATGAAAACTTTATTTTAATCTTTATATGCCCTTTGTGTCTGTGGGATTTTCAGTGACCTCATTTCTGTCTTTCCTAATATTCCTATTGTGAATCTATTCTGGTTTATCCTCATTTCAAGTATTTTTTTGTTTTGTTTTCTTCTTGAGTTAAAAATAATAATATAATTTATAGGTATTTTATAATATGAAACTTATAAGTACTGCATTAGCTGCATCATCCACATTTTGAGGCAGTGTGCTTCTATTGGTATTCAGTGTAAAATACTTCTGATTTTCCTCCTAAATTTTAGTTTGATACATGTTATTTAAGCATACCTTGTTTGGTTACCAAGTATTTTAGGATGTTGAAGACATTATTATGTGCTAGTTTCTTATCTAATTGTCCAGTGATTAGATAATATATTTTGTGTGATTTCAAATATTTTATATGTGTTGAGAATTTTAAGGTCCAGATTATGGTCTACCTTGGTATATCATGTGTAACTGAAAAAAAGAAAGTATAATCTGCCATTTGTTGGATATAATAAAAATGCTATATTTACAATGTCTTTAAAACTTTGCATATCACTACTGTCATTCTTTCTGTACCAATCATCGAAGACATGTTGATACCTCTACAAATGATTGTAAGCTTTTCTTTTCCTCTTTTCAGTTCTGTTGGTTTCCATGGCAATTTTTTGTATAGGATTGATAGGTCCTTTGAAAAATGACACCCTATACTCTATGAGTATATATGTTTTGTCTCTGTTTTTTTTTTTTTAACATATGTTCAATTGTGAAATACCTGCACTTTCATGGGGTAGATGATTTATATTCAGTGTGATTGTTGCTCTGGTTAAGATTTTTTCTTTTTTTTTTTTTTTTGTTTTGGTAGGTACTGGGGGTCGACCTCAGGACCTCACATACCAGCAGGCACCCGTGCCGCTGAGTGATATCACCAGCCCTTTTTTCGTATGTGGGTTGCGGGAGTGGAACTCAGGCCTTCGCACTTGTCAGGCAGGCGTTTACGCCGCTGAGCCATCTCACCGGCCCATGGTTAAGTTTAAATCTATCATCTTGTTGATTGTTTCCTCTAAGTCTCATTCTTCTTTGGCTCCTTGATGATCGTTTGCATCCTTCAGCTGGAAACTATGAATATTTTTACAAGTTCATTTCATCTCTTTTTTGGTTATTAGTTATTTGTAACTTAATTGTATTAGTCATTATTTTGTGATTCAGACTATATAATTTTAACTTGTCAATCTCTAATTTTAATGACTTTTTTATGAAAAAATAAAATAAAATCTCATAATCTAATAAGAGAATAATAATAGTTATTACACTATCATTATTTTTAAAGTTGTTCCTCAAAGTACAAGATATAATACAAAAACATTATGAAAAATGAAACAGAGAATAATACAAATCTCTCTTTCGACAAAGAAGGATAAACCACTAGTATATATGAAACAAATTAGCATATATATTTAACTACTTTTAAAACAATGGAATTTGTAGTTTGAGGAAGTATTTGAATTTCTATTTCCTATTTAGCTGTCTTCTATTTTGTTCTTAATTTGAGTTTCTCAATAAAAGAAACTATGCAACATTTAAACTTGTGTGTCTGATTTATTTCACTTATGAGTATCTTCTCAAGTTGCACCCATTTACCTACAAATGTCTCAAGACTACCTTTCTTTATGGTGGTATAGTAATCCATTGTGTATAAATACCACATTTCCCTTATCCATTCAACTGTTGATGGACATATGTGCTGTTTCCAAGATCTAACTATTATGAGTTGTGCTGTTATAAACATGCATATGCATGGTTCCATATAATATTATGACTTAAACTCTTGGAAAAATACATTGAAGGGGGATAGCTGGGTCAAAGTGAATTTTTAGCTTTTTGAAGAATCCCTACACTGATTATCATGGTAGTTGCATTAGTTTACATTCCCACCAAAAATAGAATTTATTTTCTCCCACATCCTTGCTATCATTTGTTGTTATTACATTTTTTTGATGATACACATTCTTTCTGGGTTAAGATGGTATCTTAGTGTTGTTTTAATTTACATGGTATCACCTCACCTGTAACATTTGTCTTAAGGAATAACTCAATGTATTCTTTCCTGATTATTTGACACTTTTGTCAAATGTTTTACTTTATGTGTTATAAATCCCATTGGAATTTTTTTTGTCTCACTTTACTGGAGCATTAAATTATTTTAAAGAGGTTTAAGTAGTAGAAATAATTTTTGTATGAATTTATTAAATTCTAATTTGCTGCACTTTTATTTCATTTGTTTAGAATCGTATTTCCCTTTGATATAATTTTCTTTATTATTAAATCACTTTCTTTAGCATTTTTAATGTAAGTGTACTTTTGATAAGTTCCTTTAGATTTCATGTGTATGAAATTCTTCATAATCATTTTCAAAAGTACACAAAATTCAAGTTGACTTTATAAAAGTATATTAAGCTCTATTCCACTATAGTATTTTTAAATAACATGCACACTACTGCCATTTTATTTGCATCATTTCCAAAAATATATGCTGTCATCCTTGCATTTGATCCTCTATATGAAATATGTCTTTCTTATTCAGATGATTATGATGATATTTTTCTTTATCAGAGGTCTAGAACAAGATGATTAGGATATGCCTTAGTATAATTTTCTTTATTTTAATAGTACTAAAGTTCTATTGGGTATTTCAAATATGGACTTTTAAAGTTGTAATAAAAATTGGATCTATATGACCAAAAATTGTCATACTTTTACTGTAACACTGTCTTCTTTTCCAGCAATTTAAATTTCAATTACATTAAACTACTTAAAGTTGTCTTACAGCTCAGTAATATTTCTTTCATTTTTTCCACTCTTCTTTCTGTGTCTGTTTTGATAACTTCTATTTTCTTATTTCTACTTTTCAAGACTTTATTTGGTATTTAATGTGCTATTAATCTTAATATATATATATATATGGTATAATTTTCTTCTCTAAATATATAATTATCAAAACATATGTGTATTTCATATTTCTACTTAACTTTTTGAGCAGATGGAATGCAATTTAATTAAATGTTTTAAAATCCTTTTCTGCTAAATCAAACATTTTTGTAGGTGTTGTCAATTTTATTTAGCTAAATATTCTTCTCATTATGGTTTGTATTTTTCTGGTTCTTCTTATGCCTGATAATTTTTGTGATCATATAAACATCCTTGAGGTATTTGCATGACAGTGTTCGATGACTTTCAAAAATTGTATTTTTGAGGGACTTGCTTTAATGAATGTCTACCTAGGAATAGCATCTTATTCAATATAGTGCTTATTAATCCTATTATTTTGTTAAGATCAGTTATATAGTTTTCCCAATATCTAATGAAAGTTGAGGTTTTCTAAGGGCTCCTGGAAATGTACAATGTTCCTACTAAGTGTGAGTACTGGACAGTGTCACTTCCGGTCCTTACCGGTTGTTCTTTCTGAGTTCCCAGCTAAGTTCCTCATATGTATATGTATACACTGAATACCAGGGAAAACCCACTGGAGCTCCAGAATTCTCACTAGGCAGTTTTTTCATCTGAAGTTCTCTGTGTTGTAAGTTCTCTAGTTGCTTCAAAATTCCTGAAATTTTAAAACTTTCCCCTAAATGTAATAATCTATCTGACTTCTTCTAGGTCTTCCTTCATTTACTAGTCTGAAAACTTTCACTGGAATTAATCTGAGACAATTATGTATATTATTCATGCCATTTCTTTTCTTTGTCAGCAATATCACGTCTCTTGTCATCTGAGATCTTGTATCTTGTGAAATGTTCATTTTCCACATTGTTTTTAATTTTTGGTTGTTTGATTAGGAAGATAAATTAGGCTCTGATATCACATCCTATCATTAAAGTAAATGCTTCATTTTTAGCCATTTTACTGCCATCATCTCTGTAGTGTAAAAGAAAAAAATATAGTCATTCAAGTCAACACACACACACAAAAACTTTTAAAAATGTTTTATATACACACAGTAGATTACTACTCAGCCACAAAGAAAGATCAATTTGCATCATTTGTAAGAAAATGTACACACCTTGAAACTATAATTCAAAATCAAAGAAACAGACATTAAAAGTTAAATATCACATAAATTCTTTTACAGGAAATACCCAACATATAAAGAATTTAAAGAACAAAATAAAAGGCATATGGTAACAAACGGAGATGTAAACTTTGTGGAGATGGAAAGAGGACTTTCAGATGAGAGATGAGTGGGAAGGAAGGGAAGGGAAGGTAAAAAGATGTATACGTACCAGTTCTTCACAATGACTGTATTCATTATTTGTCACAAACATGCACAAATAAAAAAAAAATAAAATTTAAGAACTTAAAAAGAGTTCTCCCTTGTCTAATTTTAAGATTTGTAATCACTTTGTATTCCGTATTATTTTATGCTCTATTTATTATAAACGGTAATATACAAAACCTGGTGTGCCATTTAATCCTGTCAGTGTAACTGGTCCAGGAGACCATCAGATAAGTGAACGGATTATGTGGGTGCCGTGCTCCTCAGTGGATTAATCCATTCATGTTCATGGCTGGATGTGCTGTGACTTCGTGGGGCTCTGTTGCAGGAGGTGGGTCACTCACTGCCTAGGGGTCTTTGGAGAGACTATTTCTCGCTGGCAATCTTGTTCTGTGCTCTGCTTCTCTGAAGCCATGGAGTGAGCAGTTTGGCTCTACCATGCCCTTCTGCCATGACATTTCTGCTTTGGAATCAGCCAACCATGGTCTAAACCTAATAAATTTCTATTTCCTTAAGATGAGGGTGTCAGATGTTTTGTTCCAGCAGTGGGAAAGCTGACCAATATAGATGGATACTATCACTTTGATAATAACAGATCTGCATAGTCATTTCAATACTATCTTTAGAGTATTCTCATAGAAGTATGCACGCAATGAAACAACAGAATGTAATTGGCATTCAGCGATTGTGTAAATGGAAATTTATCAACTATTTTGCAAATGTTCCCTGGAAGAGTTGATTATAAAATTATAAAAATCAAGACACAATATTTTTATTTTAGTATCTAGGTTTTTAAAATATGTATAAATAATATGACCACCTCAGTTTTTTTGGATGCTGCTAAGTATGAAAGTTGATTATAAAATTTAATTGATGATCTGTTGTCGACAATGGAAGAAGAGATGGCATAGAAACATTTCACACACCAGAAAATGAAAAACATGCGAAGGTATTAAAAGAGACACTGTTTTTGAAAATTTTAAATACATTGCTGTTTCTGCTTTATAGGGTTGTGGAATGTGAATTCCACTGAAAGATGAGATTCAGGAATCAGAGTATTTTGGATCAAAAAGCAGTTTTGTAATAGCCAGCATAGCTGATCATGGCCTATTGATGAGGGTATGAATTTAAAAATTGAATAAAAAATAGAGTCTTTAAGAAATCAGTAACCCTCCAACAGAAATCAGGAAATACAATTTGTGGAATTACTATTTGGAAGGTTATGAGATCTTGAATCAAATATTGAGTCATCATAAAAATCAAGACACAATATTTTTATTTTAGTATCTAGGTTTTTAAAGTATATACAAATAATATGACCATATCAGTTTTCGTGGATACTGCTAATTATGAAATGAGCTATGGTGCATTTCAAAATAACAAAGAATAAAATAACACTGAATTACAGTAAAGGCAGGGTACAATCAGAACAAAAAATAATTACTTTTTGTTTGCTTAACCGGATCAAAAATTAACATTCTGAAAGTGCATCTGTTCTACTACATTTAGGAAAGTAAATTCAGCAAATAGTGTATATATATTTTTTTGTCTAATATACGTATACATATATATATATGTATGTATGTATACCATTAATGTATATATATATATATATATATATGTATATGTATATGTATATATATATATGTATGTATATATGTATATATATATGTATACATTAGTTTACTTATTTGTGTCTTTAAGGCCTGGAAAATAATTTAATCCTTTCTCAGTGCTATATTTATTTGAAGGGGTGTCAGCAGAGAAAAACATGATTTCTATAACATTCTCATGTCTAAATTTAGCTTGCATTTTCAGGCCTCCTTCAATCCTCTGGTCTTAATTATGATAATTCTATGTAAAGGGATGCTTTGAGACTTTCTGTTCTCTTTTATGGTATTAAATTTTTAGTCCCTGAGTCTTTTAATGTATAATGGCATACATTGGGACCCTCCTAAATGCCTTTACTCTTTTCAGCTAACACGTGTTCATCCTTTATGTTTCAGCTTTAATGATATATTTTCGAACAATTTTTCTCTACAGTTTCCTCTGTCACTGTCTCAGAGAGTTCAGTGTTCTTTCTATATCAGCAGAAACTGTTTACCTTATAAGATTATGTATCAACAAATTTTCTATTTCTATATTCATAATGAGTATTTAGCACTTACATGAGAATTCCTTCTGAGAATCATTAGTTCGCATATTAAGTTGTTCACAGAATTTAGGTGAATGGTTGCTACTCACAAACTCATTAAATGAATCTTTTTAAAGGTAAGGCCCTGCAGTAAGAATCTAGTTTTTTCCTTGCAAATATTTCTTAAAATATACTGAAAAATCAACAAGGATTACACTTTGTATTTAGGTTGCTTGAACATTACCTTATTTTATTATATCTGTGACACCTGTGTTTATCCTGATACATGTTGCCTAGGGAAAAATCACTTGCATAGCAGCAAATATTGTTTCTTCATTTTTCCCAAGGTCTGTGATTTGAGATTAACAATGTTCCTTAAATTGTTCTTTCCAGTATTGCAGCCTGGGAATATCTCTTATATGTTTATAGCTACCATTATCAGGACCAAGGCTCTAGATCCACTGTTTTCCTTTTTCTTTTGGTTCTGGCTCTTATTCCCCGTGTTTATATTTACTGCAGAGTATACATCTTCATTGCTGCTGCTGCAGCAGATTGTTAGTCACTGCCTACACAATCGCCAAAGCTGTCAGTCCTAAAATGGGCAGGAACTGCTCCTCTGTGTTCCCAGTACTTGTCATGTGCCGCCATCTACAACACTTTAATTATTTCCAAACAGTGATCTTAGTATTGTAAAGATTTACAGAGATTCTTTGGTGAAACACATCTTTCAGGTTTTTATTTTGTATTATCTCTCAGGAATTTCTTGATTTTTGCAGCCATTTGTTCACTGAGTTGACAAACTTTTATCATGCTCCTATTCAGTAGCAGTGTGATTCTAGGAAGTGATAACACAATGAACATTACTACTCCCTGGGAAAGCAAGTAGACTGTCTCATCTAAAAGATGAGATAAATGTGTAAAGTTTTTATGGTAAAAATGTATCCTTATGGGGAGAGTGTACTTTAGATAGAACAATCCTAATAATGTGACATTTAAGCACAGATATATAGAAAAGAGAAAAATATCACAGTCAGAAGGATAACAAACAGTAAAACATTCAAATACATTATTTGTTTTTAATTTTTAAGTAATTTCTTCTCAAATAAAATTTTACTTTCTTTCTTGTCATATTTCAGTAAGATATTGTGTTCAATTGTCATATTTATCACCTGTATTAAAATCATTCTCCTACATCTTTTGTCTCCTTACATTTTTCTTCCAAAATTAAAATGAACATGGATGAACGTGAGTGGCAAAATGTAAATAATTTTAATAAAATAGTTTTCCAATTTAAATGCCAAAGTTATTTATTAGTTACTAAAAATGGATTTATATGCATTCAAACTATTCTTTTCAAAAATCCTTAATTATTTGATTGAGGTTAATAGGCATAGGAAGCTAAACATCCACATTGATTAATCATCAACTAACAACAGTGATTCAATCAATGAAGTTAAATATATCACTCTGGCCATTTGTAAGAGGTAATTAGATTCCTTTAATATCACAAAAGTTCAAATCTAGTTCTTTATGAATGATTTACTTTGAAAGACTGTTCATGATTCCATGGTATTGTTACTCTAAAGGTATACTAAACAAAAAACAATTCTACATAAATTTCTTTCTTTCTTTTTTTTTTTTTTGTGGGTACCGTGGGTCGACCTCAGGACCTCACGCGCCAGCAGGTGGCATGCCGCTGAGCGATATCACCGGCCCTTTTTTCGTATGTGGGTTCCAGGAGTCGAACTCAGGCCCTCGTGCTTGTCAGGCAGGCGCTTATGCCACTGAGCCATCTCATTGGCCCAGAAACTCTTATACTTGCTTTTGCAATACAATATCTAAGATCTCCATTACTTCAAAACTACAATTTATAAAATCCACAATAATATTGAATATAAGTATGTGTGTGTACCCAGATTATATTTAATTTCCATTGGCAATTTAGGATTATATATGAATTTTGTACCAAAAGGAAAGTTATTTTTGGTTTTCTTTACAAATATTAAGTAACATGGTTATTATCTAAAATTTTTAAAGTAAATGCATCAATAGAGTTGGAGCTGCTTATATTTTTAATGAGTAAGATGAAAAATACTTTGTGCTGTGCTTCGTGATGGCCCTTTGTTTCCTCATGTTTAACATTTATGTGGAATTAAAAAACCCGTCACACTACTGCACTGTGTATTGGAAAATTTAAATGACAGTTATATGGTCTCTGAGTCTTTTTTGAAGCTAATGACCATTTGTAAATGTAGCAATAAAAACAGAAGCTGAACAATTTCATGACTTAAGGAGACATGAGAAATGAAGGCATGGAATTTGAATCATTTGCAGAATATAGATAATCCTCATTTAACAACATACCTTTTTAACGACTGTTTGGACTTACACTGTTAGGACTTAATGTCTGTTTCTGTACAGTATACCTTGTTTGTACAGTACTGTAATTTTTGCTGATTGTACTGTACAGCACATATTGTAATTTTATGTTCTGTTTTATATTACAGAAGTGCATGTGAGAGTAATGCAAATAAAAGCAATCATCAAGTTGGAGTTTCTTTTACTATTTCTTTGTTCTGAATATTATTAATGTACATACATACACAATTCCTCATTTAGTGACCAGCTCGGTTAATGACCTAGTTGCAGAAGTTAAACACAGTCATTAACCAAGGAGTATCTGTATAAGAAGCCAAGAGTAGAAAACATAGAACTTGAGCTAATTTTTACTTATCACCAACACTTTCTCAGTAAATTCCTAGCAAGATTTTGATACCTTCAATATTTCTCAGACATAATGTACTTTGCTTAAATTATGTTTTATTTTAGAGACTCCTCAATTGTCTTATTTTCTAAGAATTTATAAGGCATAGTTTTATTCCAAGATTTCCAAGTATAAATTCCAAGACATATAAGGAATAGATTTCTATGTATAAATGCATATGTGTGTGGATATAAAATTTTAAATGGAGTGATATTTCTGTTGGATTAATGTGATTAAGCAATTTTCAAAGGCCTCCAATTTGGTTATGTATAAACAAATAAAATTCTTTCTGGAGAGATCTTAAATAAATGGAAGAAAGAATTCTCGGGCTGGTGAGATGGCTCAGCGGTGTACGCGCCTGCCTGGCAAGCATGAGGGCCCGAGTTCGACTCCTGGATCCCACATACAAAAAAAGGGGCCGGTGATATCGCTCAGTGGCACGGGCGCCTCCTGGCGCACAAGGTCCTGAGGTCGACCCCCGGTACCCACAAAAAAAAAAAAAATTCTCTATGCTGAAACAGTAAAAACATGCCTTCTTTTACACTATTACTTGATATTTTTTGGCAAAGATATTTAGTGTAATACAAATAAATCCAAGTATAAGTAATTCTGATCATAAATATCTAAAGGAAGGCTATGCAGCCATTATTCTATATATCCATAGTATTAACTGAAAAATACAAAAAGAAATTAAAACAGAGGACATTTGAACAAACATGAGTACTGTGAATTGTACAAAGCTTGTGCATTACTATTTATTAACCGCTATACAATTTTAAACAAAAGTCACTTTTATTTTGGCAGTTCCAATTAAAGGGTATCTGTTTACCTTATTATCTTCAATATTTAGTAAAGAAGTAATTAACAATCAAAGTGTGAAAGAATGAAAATCTTCACTGGAGAATTATGCAAAATATTAAAATAATTTATTGTATATATGAAATATTTAAGTAGTTGATTATGGTTTTTGTCTACTCTAACATGAATAGTAAGCAGGCAGTGCAACTTTACATTATTCTAAGCTTTACATTTACTCTAAGTTTCTTTCTCTGATAACTTGACCATTGGAATTGCATATGGTAAATAGAAACTGTATAGAGTAGGATATGTTTTCTGAGAAATATAATGAGATTTGATTTTGATTAAGGAATGACTGGTTGCAAATATCTACAGCAAAAGTAAGGGAAATATTGAAAAACAAACAAATAAAACATGAAATATTACAGTGGGTTCCAAGTGAAAGGTTAACATGAAGATTCATTCTAAGAATGTGGATCTCGTTATCAGCATTATATAGATGTCTGCTGAAATCAAGACTCTGAATTAGGGCAGTAATCTGCATAGGTTTGCTATTTTCTGCTATACGTTACATTGACAAGTTACGATGTAGGAGTGGAATAGTCAGGTATTTATATGTTTGATTAATAACTACCACTTAATATATGCCTGAATTTTAACAGTAGTCTTCATTTGTACATCAAACATATTTTGCCAAACAAGTTTGATGACTTTTCAGTTAATTGCTTATAACTGTGAAAATAAAACAATATACTCAAGGCCCAAGAGTCTAGCTCACTGGAGGAAAATGTGCTCAGCATGTGCAAGGCCATGAGTTCAATTTTTAAGACAAAGAAACAAAACAAACAAATAAAAACACATGCACGCCAAGACTATGCTGATCTCATTTCTTCAACAGAATAAAGCTACTTTGGATGCTAGTGTTTTATAATTTATGGAGAAATTCAACTTTAAATAGGATAAACCTCTTTTGTACTTATAAATAAAATAATTTATATTTAAAATTATTTTTATGTTGATAAAGCAGATTATCGGGCTGATATTCTATCAACTGCTTACTGAGTCTGATAGTAGTAGATATGACATAAAATATCCTCTTTAGACTATTTGGCTCATGTTGTACTGCCACATTGGACATAATATTACAATTTCTAAAACTCATTAACATTTAGGAACACATATTGAATTTGGCTACTGCTCAAGAGATATTTTACTCTCCTCAGCGGTTTTCAGTTTCCCTCAATATATCAAAAACAAGTGAGAATTCTGTAAAACATTATGAAGGATCCCATAACCAGGAGCAATTCAAATGTCAGTTCCAAAATCATTCATTTAATATATGAAGTGGCAAAGGTAATACCATTTTACACTTTCTTCTCTCTTCCATGAGAAAAGTGGAAATCTACTGAGATGTATCAACTTTATTTAGAGAGAGGGAGAGAAAAACATAGTGTTGAAATTTTTTGGTGAGGTAGAATCAGAACAATTCAAATAAAATTTATTAATTAGACACTGATGCTATTATGTACATTGCAGTTTACTAGGACTGGAATCCAATCACAAACATTTCTGACATTCTTTAAGGGAAAAGTCAAATTTATAGAAGACATGAGAATTCCAGGTTTATGTGCTGTGAAAGGGGAATTGCAGTGTGCTCTAGGATTTTATTAAAAGAGATCTATGTCAGCCTAACAGACAAGAAAACTTTCCAAGGCAGGGTTATCTACTCTCTGTGTTGTTAGACTGTAAGATAAATATCTGTCTCTCTGTCTCAAGAAAAATAAAATGAAATGATAATGATACCTTGCAAATCATGCATTTAGAATTATTTTTCAAAAATCGCAACAAAATATTTATATTTTAGTGTCAGAAAAAAGCATTGTTTTTATCTTGGCAGTTTTACTTTTTGTTTTATCTTGTGTTCCAGGAGGTTGTGAAATATTGTTGTTCTCCAGACTTTAAGGAAAAATACTGTAATCAAGTTCTACATTTAGTTTGAAATGAGTATATAAATAGCAGCATATTTTAAAGCATCAGATTATATAAAATATCTGATAAGTAAACTTTCGTAAATATCAAAATATTATCTGTTTACTCTGCTAATTACATTATAATTTTATTTAATTAAATTTTGACTTTTTTAGATTGATAATATAAAATGACTCCCAAAATTGAGAGCTTAGAAAATACAATAAATTCAGGCATGCATTTATAAAGAATGCTTCTACAGTCTTATGTAGGCCTATATATTTTGAATATGTGGGTAATATTTTCAAAAATATATTAGTGATAAGAAGGAAGGAGGAAGAAAAAATTTGTTGATTTATTTTACTAGGTTTTCATTTTGTTTCACTGATCATATTTGTAATAAATTGTGGAATAATTCAGTGACAAAAGGGTATATCCTAGATTATAAATACGTATGATATACTAAAGATGTGTCTAAAAAAGAACAATACTAATATTGTCTAGCTATGATTTATGTGTAAATTGGATGATTGGAGTTTTAAGTAAAAGCAAACCTAATCTGTAATGGTTACTTGCCCTTCACTTGGACACAATATCCAACAACTACAAATCAAAGCAGAGATGTTTAACTTGACTCATGATTCCAGGAGATTCAGTCCACAGACAGTTGGATCCAAGATGAAAACATCACAGCAGGAAGGAATGACGGAGCGAAGCTGCTTAGTTCATGGATACTGGGAACAGGAGCAGGAGAACAGTGCTGAGAAGGGACCACACAGAGACTGCGAGGTGCTGCCACTGTGCCTCAATCAAACACACCCAGAAGTGTGCTCTACCACCCCCCCGGCTGTTCCAAAGCCAATCAAGTTGATGAAATCAGGTTTATTTTTATTTATTTATTTTTTTTTGTGGGTACCGGGGGGTCGGCCTCAGGACCTCGCACGCCAGCAGGCACCCGTGCCGCTGTGCGATATCACCGGCCCCTTTTTCGTATGTGGGTTCCAGGAGTCGAACTCGGGCCCTTGCGCTTGCCAGGCAGGCGCTTAAGCCGCTGAGCCATCTCACCGGCCCTGATGAAATCAGGTTTAACTCTCAAATAATCTGAACTAGTTTCTATAATGTTAGATCAACAAAGTTCAAATTCAGAAATCTGTGGAACTTCAAGGTAATCATCTAAACTCAAAGGAGCATAAAAGTCCTATCATTTCTTCCTGTCATCCCTAGAGATCCATAAAATATAAGATTACTGTCGAGGTTTTAAAATGGCAGAAACTAGGAAGTGTAGTTAAATATTTCCTACTCATGATGAACATCAAATAGAACATCTTCCTTTCAATGAATCTCTTTAAAGGATATGAATTCCAATTATTTTTCCCTCTCCTTCTTTCCATCCTTTTATTCCTTTTATTTTCTTCCTACGCCATATCAAAACAAATTCTCGGGCCGGTGAGATGGCTCAGCGGCTTAAGCGCCTGCCCAGCAGGCGTGAGGGCCCGAGTTCGACTCCCGGAACCCACATACGAAAAAGGGACCGGTGATATCGCTCAGCGGCACGGGCGCCTGCTGGCGCTCGAGGTCCTGAGGCCGACCCCCCGGTACCCACAAAAAAAAAAAAAAAAAAAAAACAAATTCTCTTCATTTTCCAATTTGATTGGAGGATGGATTTTTACACCCAATAAATTAAACTTTATATCTCTTATGAGATTATATTTCAAAGATATGTGGGTATACATTTTCCATGAGACTGAAGAATCTCAGATTTCCAAGACAACAAAGATACTCATTCTTGAGAGGAAAGGATGATTGAAGCTTAACCACCATGTCCCACCCCTTGTCAACCTCATACTCAAACACATCTCCTTAAATAATACTTAATTTCTAATTAAAGACTTTTTCATAATTCTACCTAACATAATACATCTGGGCCAAATGAAATAAAATAATGCTTTTCCCAAATCTCAATAATCCCAGTACTGTCAAAAATTCCTAAAGTCCCCTCTGAAACTCAAGGCAAACTCTCAAATGAATATACTTCTTTATAGTCATTATCTTTCCACTGTGACATCTAGTTATATGCAGAGCTAGTATTGCAACTTTGAAATGACCTTTGATTTCTTCATGCCTCTCTTCTCTTCATGCCTATAAAAATTAAAATCTAATCACATAACCCTAAGTTACAATGGCACAGGATAAAAATAACCCACTGAAAAAAGGGAAAAATAGGGGTATATACAAAATTCGAACCAAGACAGAAAGCCAGCACATCATCATTAAGACTTACAGCTCCATGTCTGGCATTTGGGGCACAAAGCATTCTAAAGTGCTTGGGTGAACATCAAATGATTGGCTTGGGAGCTGCCAATGAGTTTAGTAAAGCACACACTTTGTGCAAGATTTGGGAGGCAAGATTTGGATATTAAATATGGGCCCTGGTCCTTTTATCTCTGATGCTGCTACCAAACTCTGCTTCCCATCTGCTTTGAGCTAAAAACCTTTGCCCTGTCAACCCTTCTACAGTGCTGCTTCCATGCCCTAAACACCATGAAATCATGAAGCCAATTAAATTATCCTCTTTTAATTTAGGGCAGTTTGGGGGTATTGTATCCCAGTAATAGGACAACTGACTAATATACTTCTTTTTTTCAAACAGTGGACAATGGACATTTTGTAACGTTCTTGTTTGTATCTGCTTCCCTTGGTTGTGTGTTTAATCACCTGTTCCCTCACTCTTTTTTTTTCCCCCCCTTGGGAAAACT
The DNA here is from genome assembly GCA_028451465.1 of Erethizon dorsatum. Classification (NCBI taxonomy): domain Eukaryota; kingdom Metazoa; phylum Chordata; class Mammalia; order Rodentia; family Erethizontidae; genus Erethizon; species Erethizon dorsatum. The sequence goes on from CM051824.1 coordinate 137,228,387, forward strand.
GCATTTCCCAAAAATTTAGAATCCTTAAACTTTACTTAAATTTATATTATTAAGAAATTCTAGCTTAAGAAATACTACATAAAATTAAAGTTTGGATGATCAATCATAGGAATAGAGATGACTGTAATAAACACTGAAAGACAATAAACATAAATTGGAAAGAAGAGAGGCATGAAGAAATCAAAGGTCATTTCAAAGTTGCAATACTAGCTCCACATAAACTAGATGTCACAGTGGAAAGATAATAACTATAGAGCAGTATTGAGGATCCAGAAGAAAATTTATTGTCTATTCTTCACTCATCAGTATAACGATAGATGTGTTCTTTTGACATAGTCTGTTTTGCTTATAAAATAATCAGTATTATTACAAAAGAAGGAATATTTCGATGATGAACAAAGATTTAATTAGTCTTCTGTGAAGAAGAGTAGCATGGTCTCAGCAATGTGGGCTGGCTTAGAATGCAAGAGGGTGATGATTGGTCTGGGCTAAATAGGCTGAGTCCAGCTTCTGCTTTCTGATGCGCGCCATGTTTAACACGCGTTCTCCGAATGTTTGTTGGTGTTGTTTTGTTTGTTTTACAAATGGGAACATGGAATGATGGGTGATGATTCAGGACTCCTTGTGGTGACTGACTATGTACCCTAATTCCTAACATTATCTATCCTTTTCATTGTTACACAATTTTGACTTCAATATTTACTAACTTAGAATATAACACTCTGATTATATAGACTGTACCCTGGATGATTACTGTTTTTTCAGATTTTAATTTTTTTTTTCATCTCTACTGGGAGTTGAAACCAGGGCCTTTGCACTGAGCTACACCCAGAGTCCCTTCTTCTTACTATTATTCTGTGTTTGAGACAGACTCCATACATTGCTATGTTGCCCAGGCTGGGCTCAAACTTATAATCCTCCCGCCTCAGTCTCCCAGAGTGCTGTGACTACAAGTGGGTGTCACTGCCTGGAGGTTAGGGGTCTTTTCATTATTAATGGCTTTGTACACAGTGCTACTCTAAAACTTTAAGAAGGCTTTCTACCCTTGATTTATAGTATGTTTCATCCACAACAACCAGGTGTATTTTTTCCTTTTACTTTTTATTTTCCAATTTAGATCATACTCACTTTGAACAAAGAGAGCATTCATGATTCCTTCATCATTTCTCTTAAAGATAAGCCTCTCAGCAGTAATTAAATCACCATCATTGTGTCCATTATTACCTTTCCTTTTTTTCACTCGTTTGCCTTTTAGGAACACTCCCTTGGTCTTATCGTTATCATTTCCAATGTTTTCAGGTTGCTCCTGCTTTATCAGGGAACACATTATTAATTTCATTGTTCTATTTCTCCTGGCTGACATATTTAACAGGATCTGATAAAATTTTCTCTTCTTTTTTCCAGAAAAAGCCTCATGATGCTCTTTGTTAGTAATGACTTCCTTGAGAAAGCCTTTCATTTATTATGAGTTTGTTTGCTTGGCTAGGAGTAGCAATCTGATTAACAAACAACAGTATCCCTAATATTCTTTTGATTTAAATCAATGGCAGTTCTCCAGGAAATTAAATATTAATATAATATTAAAGTTTAATAGTTTATTTCATTTTTCTACTTGTCTAATTTATATAGCATTTGATGCATATTTAGCTTTGTATAGATTGGTCATTAATTACAGTTAAAAAGCTTTTCTTATGTCTGTAATTAATTCAATAATTTAACTTATAGTATTAGAAGGATAGCAATAATGTAATTACTTCCTTTTAGCAAGTCATACCTCAAAAGATTTTAAATGTTAATAAATTCATTTACTTATTTTTTATTCATAATCTAGCATGCAGTGCACAAAAATGGAAGATTTAAAGATAAAAAAAGTCTCTTTCTTTGTTATCAGGAGATTGTTCAGGTAAATAGCAACTTACTGCTATCCAAGGATTTTCATAGAAACCATGAAGGAGTAAAATTTGGTGTTTCCAATTCTGTTATCCTTGTATCACAACCAAGTACTAAAATTCCAGAAAGAATTTCATATGCTTTTCGGCAAATGTATAAATTTTTCTGGACCAAAGATAAAGGTTTATATTTTATCATCCTCATTCTGACAACTGTTGCTAGAAGAGAATACAATCCCTCAAGTGGAATATGTGGTTGGAGAGATCTTCTACTACTGGACACTGTGAAACATATGATTTCACTATTATTTCAATTTTGTTTTAACTTTACATAAAATACTATATAGAATAAAAATATACCTGAAGCACATTGAACAAAGTTTACAGAAAACATACAAGGTATGATTGAGTGTATGAATGAATGTTTAATTGTTTTAAATGATTACACTAAAAGACACATCAGCATGAATCCCCTTCAAAATATTCCTGCTCACTTCAAACACCCAGATATCCATTCCATTGTTATTGCCACTTTATGAAGCAGTCCTGGAAGTCTTATTTCATGTCCTTAGTTGTGCTGTTGTGGCTGCCTTAGTGTCCTGAATCAATTCAAAACAATTTGTCTTTCGGGCCATTTTCACTTCGAGAAAGAGCCAGAAATGGCACTTGCCGGAACCAGCGAATAAGAAAGATGAGAACACACTGGACTATTTTTATGAGCCTATCTTTCTGTTGGATGGTACATGGCAACAGCAGTCACTGTACTTTTGGTCACACCTCACAAGGAAACTCATAAAAGAGCAATTATAGCTAATTATAAACTAAGGAGGAAAGGTGTACTTTTATTTAACCTTGCTTTGCGCATTATTTCCATACTGTCTTATTCCTCAGAGTTGAACCATTTCCTTACATGTGGAAATTAAGTATTGATCATTATCAAAGAGTTTACATAAATCCTTTGTACTCACTTCCCATTGATGAATCAAAATACCTAACACCCATAATCTAAAGGGAGGAAGGTCTGATTTGTCTCAGTTTGGGGGAGTTAGTCTACTGTTGGCTGGTTTCAAGGAAGAAACAGCACGGCAGAATGACAAGATGGGAAGAAACTGCTCACCTTACAGCAGTCATAAAATAGAGAGAGAAGGGAGAAGTCACTTCTCCTAACAGCATATTTAGCTATGAACCACAACAGATCAATCTTCTGAGTGTAGAGATGCATTAACCAATCACTTTCTAAAAGCCACATATCTGAACACATGGTTAGACTTTTGGGGGGCATTCTAGACTGAAACCGTAACAACTTTGTTATTCATATCACTGGATTCATACATACAATATAGCACAACAAATACATAGGAACCATAGTATCTCTGAGAAAATATTAAATATTACATAAATTTTGCAAAATTTTTGGATTGTGCACATGAAATAGCAATTCTTCTCTTAGAGATTTGGGTACGGCACAAATATTGGAATAAACAATTATTAACTTTCAGGGGAGAAAGCTAGAACATTGAAACTGTTAAAAGTGGTGTTTGTTTTTCATTTAGTTTTTATGCTAAATTTGAAAAATTAGAATACATTCCCAAATTATTTAAGCAATCAATTGTTGAGTGGGTAATTCATTTCATTTAGAAATGTGCAATACAAAGTAATATGATGGGATATTGGAATTCAGTTTAGGGTTTATAATAAGTATGCCAGTCAAACCATATTAATTTATCTTCTTTATCTCCCAGTATGCTAAAAAAGTGTGCTAATAGACAAGGGAATAAATACTTAAAACATTTGAAATATTTTAATGTTCTTCTGAGTATTCTCTTGATGTGAAATAAGGTCTCCATTGGTGGTATCATTAGAGTGTGTGTATAAAAACAACATTCAAGTATTCTAATTCTAAAGCAAGTTTTGACAATTACTTTCTAAAAATAAGAGCTTGAAAGGAATGATCTAAGATATAACATATCCAATTTCCTGATAGCAAAGGAAAAATATTTCAGGTATATGATATTTTGAATTTCTATATGAAATAGACTCATAGAGATATCCTAGACTTAGACAATAATAACTAAACAAAAATAAATAAATAAAACCTAAGCAAAGCCAAAAGTGAAACAAAAGCTGAACCAATACAAAACAAAGTTAATTTATGAAACTGAAAATTTTAAAATAAGATAAATAAAGATCCACTCAATTCCCTCATATATTCAGAGAGAAAATATTTCTCAGTGGAATATAGAATATTTGAGTGACTATAGTTAAAAATATGTATATTTCAAAATAGATATAAGAAGACATTTTAATGTAGTCTCCAGAAAGAAATAATAAATGCTAGATATTCTAAACATGCTAATCAACCGGATGTCATCATTACACATTGTATACAAGTATCAAAATATTACATTGAACCTCATAAATATGTGATATTTAAATGTTTTAAAAAATATAATGCTAAGAAAAAAGAAAAATTAGGTAAGACAATTTAGAAAATCATCACAAAATAAAAATAGGAATTATACTTCATAGAAAACTAAAAATACAAGCTATATATGCTCAAAAATTGGCTGTAATAGTAGAAAACAATGTTCTAATAAATACTATGAAATAAAAAGATGGACATAAAATTTGAAAGATTGGATGCTGTCAATGGCCTGAAAAATGAAAGGCAACTGAAATTACATGAAGAAACTATTCTCTCTGGCACGTGAAACATCCAAAGATAGGTACGCCATTGGAAGTCCCATGAAGACAGCTTAGCCTCTGTCACTGTCCCCGGTTTGCTCTCTGTGTGACCTTCATCCACCAGCTACCTGCTGGCTAAACGTTACCTCATGTGACTCCTGCACACTACTCTAACCAGTTAAGTGGACAGTGTCAGTGGAAGAAGGACAGACATTTTTTTCAGGAAGTGCTGGGAAGAGCAGCCTCAGGAGTAGCCAGAACAGGGGAACCTCTCTGGGAGGGACATGGTGGTGACTATCCTGCCCTCAGCTCTGAGCCCACAGGGATACGAGTTTCTTGCAGATCTCTAATATGGTTACTGAGAATGTTCTGGTATGGAGTTGGCAAAACTTTGGTTGTCACCATCTTCTGTTGGTTGAGGATGCAGGAAGTGGGACGGGGAGATTGGCTTCCTCAGCCAGGAGAGGATGGTATGGAGATCCAGAAGCTGGCCATAGTTTGAACCAGCATCTATTATGTTGCAGAAATAGACTCAAAGCAGCCATGCAGGGGTGCTGTCAACTTTGGTACCCACTCTATGAGTATCGTGAGTACCCTATGTCTGGAGACAGATGTGTGACACCAAAGAAACGAGATAAACATAGTTTGAGAGAGACACTTAGAAAGAAATGAAAAACTTTTACATTCCAGTACCTGGAAGGCTCTCTTTCCCTCAGCTCTTTGAAGAAGAGGTCTGACATTTTCATTACACAGTGGACTGCACAAATTATGTAGCTGGTCCTGCCTATAACATATACTTTCTCAGTATACCTCACCTTAATTGTGCTGTAAACCCAAATCTGAATCATATTGACTAGGAAAAAATTATTTGTGCTATTTGAAAAATGGAATAAAGATGAAAATAGGATTTACTTCCTGAAGTTCCTGAAGATGCTTAGTATACAAGCAAAATATTCTAAGAATGAGACGTATATATATGTGTTTGTAATATATATATATATGTATGTATGTAATATATATATATACATATATAATAAGTGTATTTGTATGTGTTTTTTAAACACCCATAAATTTACCTCAGTTGGATTTTTTTCCTGTAGAGTAAAAACACCAAGAACACTCTATTAGAAACATTAAAATTCACTTTACATTAATACTTAGTATGTTTAATTATGTATTTTCTACATGTAATGAGTGAATATGATTGTATTTGATTGTTTGAATTGTCTCAGAAACTATTGTATATTATTAAGTAAAGGAAAAGAAACACCCGTTAAGATGTTTGTTGTTCTATTACTTTACAAAAATAAGGTATCACATGTGTTTTTGTATATTTGTGTAATTATATTTTCAGTTGACCTAATGTGCATAAGGACAAAATTAGTGATAAACAATCTTTAAATTTTGTAGAATATGATTTGCACAATTCTTTGTGTATATAAATTTCTAAAATTTCTCTTTCCATAATTATACATAGTTCATACTTCCACAATTGCTTGTTTTATAGTTCAACTGAGCCATAAAAAAGTGATTATTCCCAGGTTTTAAAAGTAGGCTTAAGCCTGTACTGTAACATATCTAGTCCCTCTTCTTCAATTATAGCATATTTTTAATCTCTAGAAAATTTCAGAAGAATCTTAGCTCATAGGAGAACTGAAAACAGTAAAATCATCAACTTTCCCTACAATTTTACAATCCTAATGTATTTCAAACCTCAAAATTATAGCTGCATATAGTGAATGTAAAGGAAAAATGAAATATTAGGAAATTTTTGAAGTCTCTCAAATATATATCATTTAAATGGGATTTCTGTTTTATAAATTGAATCAGAGCATTTACAAAGTAGTGTTTTCATAGTCTTATGGATGGATGTGAGTGAATTCTTTATTATTTTTGTTAACGTAGCACAGTAGAGAAATCTAAACAGACACATACAATTTTCTCTAAAAACAAGATCAATTTCATTTTTGGCAGTTTCTAAATTGTATTTGTCAATTGTAAGTGAAATTATAGAGATAGATGATCACTGGTCTTGACCTTTCATTACTCCAAGGCCATGGCGTGCAGGAGCAGGTTGCTGCTGTAAGTTTTCCTGATTTGTTTCAATTCCCAGGATCTAAGGTTTATTTATCAAAGTTCAGACTAAGATCACTGTCTAGAAAGGCTTGTGAAATACCCCCACTTACATTTTAGGATGTTACCAATCACTTCATGCTACAGCTTACTTTGTTTCAATTATGCAAATATACACACATTTTTTCATGTAATTGTACCTGACCTTTTCATTTATGATACGTATTTCTTGAATGAATGTAATTAAGTGGAATTTCCTTTAAATGAGAATACAGCCAAACGCTTGATTTTTAGCAGTAAAAAAGTGCCTCCATATAACTCCAATCCTGCAATTACATTATTTGTATACTTTTTTGATAAATCAAGTGTTACTCCAAAAAAGAGCAAATGTTGACACTGAATGAACTATGGACAATTTCATAAATAAATTAATTTTCGGTGACCACACACCTCCAGAACATAGTGTTTGTATGGTATTCTCTAAGACTGAAATAAATTAAATACGGCCTCACTGGGATCACATAGTCATCTAACATCATAGAAAAGGAAAAATCAACTACAATTCATTTAAGGCCTGTGGGATTACATTTTAATATTTAAAGGTCACATATTATCATTCTCTCTGTCACTGCACACAATAACATGAAACTCAGAGTAAAGAATTTTGAATGAAGTGTAGTGTATCCTTCAATGAACACTTTATACTCATAATCACTTTCCACACAAATTTATATATTTGCAAGCTAGAACCTCTCATCTACTCTAAACAGCGTTTATTATTTGAGGTTTTAGGATCATTGCAAAACACAGTGTCCTAAAATCATTTTTCTTTAATGTTAAAACTGCAAAATTATTTATTGGATTAAGATATTTTTTATGTAAAAACTATCTAATTTTTACTTTTAAGGCAGAATTATTATTGTATACTTTAATAATCACCCAAGAATGCAAATTCCATTTCCTGAAGAAGACAATGTAGGATAACATTTTGGTGTCAGAAAGTACCATTTTCCACTGCATAACAGCCTTGAGTGAGGCTGGAGACCATCACAGCTTAAGTTTTGTTCTAACAAATAGTGTAATGTAAGGTATAACATTTCCTAGGTAAATGCTTACATTTACTACCTTATGATTTTTTATTATCTATTATTCTGGGCAACTGTTGCTAATGCCTTATGCCTTAAATGTTATTACTTTGGTTCTCCTGTGTTAGCAAATGAACATGGATGAGAAAATTTCCCAAGAATTATGAAAGTGAAAACAATGATTTTCATACGGATAATTCCAAACTCATTGTATATATGTTCCTTTTACCCAGTAAAGGACTTGGAGTTACTTTTATGTCCTGTAAAAAGCTACTAAAATTTATTTTGTTCATGCTTCTGGCTAATTATAAATGACCATATCAAGCAAATTATTTGGGAACAATCATTCTCATCATCCCCTTCATCATCATTAAATTCTTTTAAAGACATTGCATGTTTTGTGTTCAGAAAGTAAACTATTGAAAAACATCTATTTTATTTTGTTAGAAATTCTTTACTTTTTTTAAGTTAGCCATTCCAGCCTCAATGTGGGGGCTATAATTGATATTTGATTACTACATTTAATAAATGGAAGACCTTCTGAAATCTCCAAGCCATGTACATTTTCTACAAACTTACATCTAAACCATTACAGAAGTTATTTTTCAAGTAATTGCCAAAATTATTTCATGTTTCTATATCCAAAAAAACTAAAAAATTTGACAACCTGCTCAATAAACTTAACAAAAAAATCTATTAGTTAAATTCATTTTTAAAAAAATTTTAAAAGCTACTGTCTTCTCTAAGAAAATCAGTTACATTTTACTCTTTACAACTCATGCTCCTAATTTTTACTTACATGTAAAAATTTCGATTTTTATATTTTCTTCTGTTTTCCTTATTGTGCATAATGGGAAAAAAAACACATTGTAGGCTTTCCATGGTATTTTGTGATCCTTCACACTAAATACCTGTTAAAAATAGAGAAAGAAATGCTTTAAAATATAATTAAGAGAAATAAGAAAAACAGGAAAACAAACATAATGGAAAGTGGATACTGTACTTGAGAGGATTATATACATATATAATTTATAATCTCGAGACCATTGAAGAGTCTATTTTGTGGTCATTACTCAAATTTATTTGAAAAAATCAATATTATTATCCAGTTAGAAAAGAATTCTTAGCGTAGTAACCAAAATTATGTACTTCTCTAAGCAGTGAAATACTCTATGATTAGAAAATGCTTTTGACAGGGCAAAGTGAAGCCAAAGGCTATACAGTTTATTTTTCCCATTACATATGTCATTCCTGTGTAAATCTGAGACTCTACTGGGACATTTAGTGTTTCTAGGGAAATGTGAAAATAAAGGGAATAACTCATGACATCCAGGCAAATAAATATTTCTACAAAATCACATCTTTAATGTAAGAGGAAGATAGCTACAACTTTCTGATCCTAATGAAGGGCTACATGTTCCAGTCAACACGGCATGGCTGAAGGTGGAAGCTGGCAACTTTGAAGACCAAGGTTCTACACTGCTCATCCAAATGAGCTAAACTAAACCCCTTCTGCCTCGAGAGTTCAGGCCGCTGTCAAAAGAGAGGCAAAGCTAAATAAAAAGCAATTTGTACTTATTGCAATAAATAAACATAAATATGATGGACAGACTATGTGCAGTTAGCCACGAATATTGAAGCAGATTACTGTGATTACTGAACAATAGTCTCCAAATCACTAGACAAAAGAACTTAATTTGGCCAAATCTTCCAATACAAGCAAATAGATGACCTGCTTCTCTTTTTTTTTTTTTTTTGTGGGTACCGGGGGGTCGACCTCAGGACCTCGCGCGCCAATAGGCGCCCGTGCCGCTGAGCGATATCACCGGCCCCTTTTTCGTATGTGGGTTCCGGGAGTCGAACTCGGGCCCTCATGCTTAACGGGCAGGCGCTTAAGCCGCTGAGGCCTCTCACTGGCCCTGACCTGCTTCTCTTAAAAAGTTACATGGATTAAAAAGTACAGAGGTGGTATATAAGACTAAAAATACAAAAACTGAAATTCAAAGAGTGTCTTGGTTAAGGTAAGTAACACTTAACTCCCACTTAGGGGAAAACAGAGCAAAGTGGAAAACTAAAAATGATACAGGAAAATACAAAATGAAGATAGTGATGTGGCATAAAATATATATAAACGAATTGTGTTCTGATTGAGTGTATACCTTTCTACTGGGAAAAAATGACTGCAGAAAACAAGAAAATAGTACTTCAGTTTTCTGAGGAAATACTTAGCAATTTAGAGTTCTATGGCCAAGTAAGTTATAATTTCAAATTTATTGCAAAATCTAAACATTTTCAGACACAAAGCAAAATGCATAATCCAAATTTATATGGATAAGACATACTTGCTATATCATGAACATGAGCTTATAATGAAGGGTGTGTTTTCAAGTAATAATGTTGGCTAAAAAAAACAGAAACTTATAAACTATCTTGAACCTAAAATATACTAACACTAGATTTTATTTATTTAAAGTCAAACTTGGAGAGAATTAGCACAAGTTTATAAAAGGAAGCTTGGAGTTATTGAAAGTAAAACGGCAACCATAAATGCATTGAGAAGCTATACATGGGGAGTTTATAAAGGGAGAGAAAAAGGTTTAGAAAGAGACAGAATATAGTAATCAGACTCTCTCTACAACAAAAGAAAAAATTGAAAAGACCAGGCTTATTGAAATGGCACACAAAGTATAACAGAAATTATAAATATAACCCTTACCTACAGTTATACCCTGAATAAAAGCTTCTAGTAAAACTGATTTCTAGAAAGATGGGAAAAGGTGAAAATAAAATTAAAAGTGAAATATTATGAGCATTACTTTTATAAGAACAAATACTTTATTTTAATAAATTTGAAAATTCAGTCAGATTATATAATTTTCAGATAAATAAAATCCAAATGAATCAAGAATAAACAGAAATGTTGAACACATCTATAATTAAGCTATCCAATTGTCAGGACCATTAGTTCATTCACCCTCTCTTAACAGTAAATGTTTTAAAAGCATACCTAAATCAAGAATGGGGCAGCACAACTGTTATCCCAGAACTCTGGATGGTTGAGGCAGAAGGATGGCAAACTCTAGCCAGCCTAGGGTATTTAGCAACATAGACCTCTTCTCAATGTCATCACAAAAGAGTTAAAGACTCTTTTAACTACACCAAAGACACCATATTATAATGACACACACATAGCTATGTTTATAGCAGCACAGCTCATAGTAGCTAAACCTTAGTAGGAGCCTATAGGCCCATTATCAGGTAAATGGATGAAGAAAATGGGGTATACGTAAGATAGAATATTTTAAGAGCAAAATAAAAGACTGATGACATAAAATATGGAACTTTTGTGGAATGGTGAGAGATGGAAAACAGAGGAAGGGTATGGAAAGTAAAAAGGATCAAAGCATGATATGTATATGTAACATGTTTCCTAGGATAGATGGATTTATTACATGTCTCAAATGTATACTAATAAAAAAGCTTAAAAAGTAGATATTTGACTCAATTATAACAAAATGGATGGATCTGAGACCATAAGGCTAAGTGAAATAAATCAGACACAGGTTAAGTATCACATGGTTTATCTTATATAAGAAACAAAATATATTAATAATTTATAGAGAAAAATAACAGACATGACAGGAAACTGGGTGCTAGACTTTCTGGAAAGGGGAAGGGGTCTAAGGAAATGCATAGATAGAAGGGCAGGAGGGGAAGGAGAAGTGAAATGATTGAGTTGTGTCTGTACCAATCCTCTAAGACGAATGTAATGATTTTATAATGACCAAAATAAATTAATGAAAAAGAAATAGATTTGAAAAATAAAAAGGCTGGGAAATGTAGTTATTTAGAGAATAGTTCAAAACATAATACTTTTAAGTTTCCTAACCCTTCAGTCTTATTTCTATGCATATTGAGCTGTTTATTAAGGTGGGTTTCAAGTAACTACATATCTTGGTAACCTTGGTTTCAATTGAATGAAATACACTAATAGTTATAGAAAGGGTAAATATTAAATGGTGTAAAGAATATTTCATTTCTTGAGTAATTTATTGGGAAAATATTCTAAAACAGGAAAAAAGAGTAACAACACACTATTTTCCATTAGTATACAATGTAAGAGTTCATGTTTACCTAAGGCATGAGTGAAAAGAAATGATGTCTGGTTGTCCATTTTCTTTCTTTTTTTTTTTTTTGTGGGTACCGGGGGTCGACCGCAGGACCTTGAGCACCAGCAGGTGCCCATGCCGCTGAGCGATATCACCAGCTCTTTTTTTGTATGTGGGTTCTGGGAGTCGAACTCGGGCCCTCGTGCTTGCCAGGCAGGTGCTTACGCTGCTGAGCCATCTCACCAGCCCCATGGTTGTTCATTTTCTAACTCATCATTTCAGTTGACAAGTTCAGTATTCCTAAGTAACACTTATGAGACTGCTTGAGTTTATTACTAATAATGTAATTTCGTGATTGTTGCTTAATACTTGGAAGGTTGTTTTTAACCATCTCCTTTTCTTAATGCGTGTTTAAATGATATTAACGGAGAATATACATTTATGCACAAAAAAGGTAAGGTGCAAAAGGAAGCAATGCAAAAAGCACATGAAAATTGCTTTTCATGCTCATTGATTTGACACAATTAGCCTGTGATTTAACAACATCCTCTGGAAACCCCACACAGAATTACCAGGTTTTTTGTGGCTCAATCCAAAGATATTCCAGAAAATAGATATTCTCTGTTTCTCCATTTGTGTATTAGCATTTATGTGGTTATAATATATAAATATGTGTATATTCGTACATAAATAACAAGGTACTTTTTAAACACAATTTTTAAAATTAAATTTTTTTTGATCATATTGTTATATTAGTACTTATAGGCCCTAAGGCTGTGTTTAGAAATCAGCAGACCCCCTTGACCTTAAACCATGTTTGCTAAATGGCTATATGGGTTATTTTGTATACTTTACAAGGACCAGTGAATCAATTTACAGAGTAGAGCTATTATATACAATAATAAAAACTGCAATTACATTTGCTATGAGAAGTGTAAATTTAATATTCTTGTATTTCTTTTTAAACCGGTAACTGGAAAACTGACTCAAATTATCTAAAACATGCTCTTTGATGAAGCCATTTTGCAATAATTGATCAAGATATAATAACTATAAAACAACTCACTTGTCTGCTGAGTCCCTCTCAAAGTCTGACATGGCAATGGAGAATCTCATAAATGTTCCTTCTACAGTGTTTCTTATCCTCTTACAAGCATGCCGTACATGATATGGAAAATGGATGTCACAGGTAACCTGCTTGTCACTGTCATAACCAAACCCTGATCACTGGCGGAACTTCAGTTCAGTATGTTGCTGCTATATGTAGCTGCTATCAGACACTGACAAATGGTCTGAAAATGTAACCCGATTAGCTACTTGTGTCCTTCATTTGCAATTGACTCATATGCAAAAGAGAAATCAAAGAATATTTTATAACCTACGTATGTTTCATTTTCTAGTGCAAAGTATCAGTTAATAAAGACATCTATATTCCTTACAATTTTAGTAGTTTATATACAGAGAATGTGAAGTGACTCATGTTTTGATAGAGTCTACTTAATCCTTAATAATGGCAAGCCACTGATAAGATAAATTTAGCGAAGTCAATTATATAATATTTTCAGAATTACACCCATAAATTTGCTAGATCTATGCTGTTTCTTTAAGTGAAATATAGTCATCAGGCAAACAAAAGTCCCTCTGTAGTTTCATTAGGGAAACATATTCTCTTCTTCCTGTATAATCTCAAGATCTGGTGGGGACTGGGTTATGTGCTCCTCCAGGAGGACCTGCTGCCCTCATTCATGGAAAGAATCCATCTGCTTTATAGTTCCAGTACCTCAGCATAGCATCCACTACAATCTTCTCCACAGAAGCTGATTTGTACATCTTTCCAGGAATTTGACACCCAAATAGTTGCCACTCCATCTTACTCCATTTTGTGCTGCAGTAACAGAATATCACAGACTAGGTATATCATAAAGATATGATACATTGTCTGACAATTTTGAGGGCTCAGATACCCAAGACCAAGGTACCAGCATCTGGTGAGGGCTATTTTGAAGCATCATCTTATGGGAGAAAGAAGGCACTCATGTGACAACTAATCTACTATGATAAACAATAACAAGCCCTCTGATTAACTCTCAAAAGTCTTTCCTCTTAACACTGTTAAAATGATGATTAACTTTTCAACATACGCCTTTTTAGGGACACATTCAAACTGTAGCATCCTCTTTACCCACAGATACTTCAGGAGACTGAAGCAATTATCTATCCAGTCCTCTGAAATTGGTCCTTTGACTTCCTAAACTTCGCTTACTCCCACTCACACTTCAGAAATTCTAACCATGGCTCATTCTGAATGGGCTGTGTTTGAATCCTGCCTCAGCTACCGACCACATATGAAACACACTGCAAATTACTTTCCTTAGATGAATGTCAAGGATGACTAAATAAAAACATTAAGTTCATGTGTGTGTAAAGGATTTTTTATCCAATAATTTCATATGAATAATTCTCAGAATTTAATTATTGTGCTCTTATCTACTGATTATATACAATTTGAATGACTTCACATTGCGCACCGAATAGCATAGGAAACTGTTTTGGGAATGTGAAACAATTCTTACTCAGTCCTTGCTTATATTTCTTAAATTCTACAACAGTATGGTCCTTACACGATGAAAACTTTTCAGAGCTCTTCTACATCTCTGCCCAATATACAATGAAAATACTCACTTTCCTACTAAAAACTCATTCTTTACATACAAGCTGAAGTATATTCTAAGTAAATCTACAGATTCACTTTAGTAAATTTGGGTACTTTTTTTTATTATGCACCTGTGTTGTAGTCAGGGTTTGCAAGGGAAACAATACAATACAGGACACATAATTTATAGAGTTATTTTGTAATAGTCACCCAAAGAGTCATATACAAAAAGTGCAGGAAATCTGTCCACACACTAAAGATCCAAAGAATCCAGCTAAGGGCCTGGATCCTACAGCAGTGTCCTGAATGAGTCCAGCTGAAGACTTAGAGCCCATGGCAATGCCCTCATGAGTACAGCTGAAGGCCAAGGGCCCACAACAATGTCTCATGCAAGTATATTTCACGGATCTGCACCGGGAAGGCCCAAAGGTCAGTGGTGGAAGCTAGAAAGTCTGCACCAGCGGGATGAAGGATCTGTGCCAGCAGACTGAGGGATCTACCCTGGAGCCAGGAAGCAACGCTCAGAGTAAGAACCGGAGCTCCCCCGAAAGTCACCACAGCCATCCTCAGCAACAGTGAGGTCCCGAGCTCCTCCGATGATGAGAACAGCCAAGTTCCTATCAGGAAAGCCAGCGTGACAAGCTCCTCAAGGAGAACCAACAACAGCAACTCTTCCTCTCCAGTTCTCCTTTTTATGTTGTTGGCAACAGTCCTCAGGTGGGCCCTCCACACCCAGCACCACGCTGATTCAGTTCAGCCGGGTGTTACAAGTTGACCACCAGTTGTCAGTCCACCACAACCCGTAACCTTTCTCTTTTGAAATTTAAAATGTTTATCCTCAAACTATTTACTGAAGTATAACACACTATAGAAAACTAGACTATGAGAACACAGCTTGCTAAATTATCACAAACATCTGTGTAACCTCCAATCAGGCTAAGGAGTAGACACCTAGCTAAACACATGAAACACTTTCTGCTCTTAACTCAAGTCTTTTATGTTCCTAGTTCCTAAGCACCAGTTCCATATTTCATATATATATCGGATATATATGCCACTAAAATCTGCAGCTAAGTTATGATCCCCATTCATTATTAAAATTCCCATTATATTTACCAGGAACTTTCCCAGATATTTCTGCTAAATGCTTCTTCATGTTTTGGAAGGCAATACTATCAAGTAATTCTGAAAAAAAATAATTAAAAACCAAACAATACCAATGCTGTTGCACTTCTTTCAACAGCTTGATTTGTACATTTCATATAATTTGTGTTTAAAACTAGAAAGTAAATTGAATGCTACCACTAGTGTTGTTATATAACCCTGAATAGAGCTGCTAAAGGGCCAGAAAAATGTTTTATCTCAAGGTTACAAAGCAGATTCTATAGACATTTCATTAATTGTGTACTAATAAATTTATGTATGTGAGGCAAAAAAAAACAGTATGTAGTATACTCTCCCTATGTCTTTTTGCCTGACAGCTTGAATATCAGAGGAAAACTTATAGTAAGAATTGAAAATATACATTTTCTGTAAGGAGCCCAATTGCCTTAGTTTATTTCATAGCAGCACATAAGTCCAATGTTTGTCTTCCCTTCTCCTGTCCTGATATTTCCTTAGATATATATATTTTTATTTTAAATACTTCTTGACCAAATTCTTTGTGGCTTTTAAACTAGCTCACTACAGTTAATACTGCTTCCAACTACTTGACAGAAAACTTAGGGGCTGATCAATACGGTGCAGAGCTGCTTCTTAATGATTCGAGTCAACAAGTCGTCAACTGACCGTGCTCTTTGTGGTGAGCACTCGCCCTCTATTGATGTGATGTTCTGCCTGTGTCAAACCACTTCGGAGCACGCTGACTTGCATGAACAGAGCAGCTTATACACATTCTAATAATTATCCTTACACTTCCCCAAACCCTATGATCATCCTGAGCAGTATGTGTTGTTAAAGCCAGGTGGGTTCCATGAAATTTTGTCCACTGTATTGATCCTGAATGACAGGCAGGGGCTTTCATACTTCAGGATGTGTTCTTTCCACCAGCCATCCAAGCAGACTTGAAAATGTAAACTACAGAGTGGAAGGAATGAGGGGAGCATTCCCTGTGCTCCCAGGAGGCTGCCCGGTCTTCATGCAGATGTTCCCACTCTCGCTTCCACAGCTACGCAGCAAGAAGCTTTTATAAAGTGCTGCTTTTGTCTGGGAACAATAGGTCCATTTATACCATGACCCAGTGTAAACGTGCCTTCTGGTTTAAGATTTGCATGAATAAAAGAAGATAGTTTTATGACTTCTTAAGAGGACAGAGATGCTATACCCCAAGGTGACTCTGTGTTTCTAGTTATAGAAGAGAAAGAAAGACCTGGCATGCGATTCTGTCTCCTAAAACCCATCAGGCATATCATATTTTATACCTATTCTTTTTCCACTTAAAGTCATCTTGCATGTTTGAGTTATTTTCCTTCAAATTATTGTTCTAGTAAATTCAAATAAATACTAAAATACAATTTTTACAAATTTATCTTTTTGCTATAGGTCCTACCTAAATGGTAAAATGAGGAAGCATCAATTTTTCTATGAATTTTATTCATATAAACAAAATTAATACTGTGAAGGATAGCAGATTATTGAAAATATTGGAAATAATACTAATTATGTATTACAAATTTCAAATATTTATAGGCATTATATGTTCAGTCAGCATGGATATAGAGACCAAAGTGTATCTGCATAAACAGGTTACCTTAAACACCTATCATTTATATTGCCTTTTAAACAATCTAAACAAATCCTATAGAGAGATTTGACTGTGCAAGTCTTTAGTTAGGAAATTACTTGCTTAAATTTAAATGCACTTATTCAGTATCATAATTACTGTCTTACTATCTAGCCTTTGCTTGGCATATTTCAAACTTCAGAATATTCCATTTTCAAGCTTTGGTTTAGTCTACAGATTGATACATTTATTTGTAAATAAGCTTTGCAGTTTTTCTTGTCCAATTTCATAATCAGAGTCTGATCAATTTTAGAACTGCTTTTGGATTTATTTATCAATGTTATGGTTGAAATTTAGTTTTCAGCAATTTTCTATTTCTAGATATCATTCTTTCAGAAGATTTTTTTTTCCTGGAGCCAATTTTCACTTTATGTAACATCTCATGAAAATAAATCTACTAGGTACATATCATCCTTAGAAAAATGATCTTTGTTTCTGATTTTGTGTGGGTTGTAATTTACTTTATGCACCTTAAAATTTAAATCTTCCCCCTTCCTCTTGCTTTCTTATACACTTCAGACATGTGTTTCTCAAGGACATGGGAGACATCTTTTGACGTATAATCACCAAGAGAGATAGCACCCACCTCTCCCAAACTCTCTGGAAGAGTCCAACTTCAAGAAGCAACTGTTAGCAAACAGTATTGGCCTAACTATCTTTACAAACCTGACTACCAGAAGTTTTTAGTCTGGTACTAATTCACCACAACACTTAAACTCTCAAACTTTTCTTTTAGCAGAATTTATTTCACTCTCTTTTCCTTATTGAAATATTCTCAAATATAATCTTTTCTTTTTCCTGTTTAACTCAGTCTTCTACAATTTTCCTTTGATATACACTATCTCTTTTTTATTAGACTCTTTTCTTGGATCCATAGTAAGTCTGAAACTATAGATAGAGGTAAGTTTCTCTATAAACATCACTCTATATGGGATTAAGTTCATCGTACAGATTATACAATGTCACATCAATTCCAAATTTACAAACTCCCAAATACATAAATCTACACTACTGACATTAGCCTGGTGGTCTCTCACAAGATGCAAAAGAAGCTTTCAGAAGATATAATTATTTTGTCTCTGATGGAGATAAATTATTTTTGCTTTTTTGCCACATAAAATAAGCAAGATCTTATTCAAACTTTATACAGTACCCTTTCTGTGACAACTTCTACACATGTAAATCTACTAATCTTTACTGTAGTAAGAATAATAATTACGGCACTCTCCTCTAAAGACATTCAAGTCCGAATCCTCAAAATCCTCCAATTTATTGCCTGGCGGAAAAAAAATAGGTATATGTATTTAAGAATTTTGAAATGAGGAGATTATGCTCTACAACACAAGTAGATCTAACATTATCACGAGGATTACGGCCAAGAAGAGGTTTAAAGGAGATTCAGAATCAGACAAAGCAGTCTAGAAGCTGGAGAAAGCAATGAAACAGATATTTCATTAGAGTCTACCGGTGCACAGCCCTGTTACCATCTTGATTTTTGGACATTCAGCATCCAGAACTGTAAAATAATAAAATGATGTTTCAAACAGTGCTCCTAATAATTTATTACTGCAGTGATATGGAACTAAAATATTTAATCGCTGTGTTTTTTTCTAGACTGGTACACAAGCATCATTTTGTTGCACATTATGAAAGTTATTAGAGTTATGTTTCTCTAATAGTAAAGAAAATAGAGGCTGAATAATCACATCACAAACATAGACAGTAGTTTGAACATTCCTATATGGTTATTTCTCATTTCTTCTAAAATACAAGTCTAAAGTTGCTTGTGTAGTTTAGTGTTTGATAATGGAATTTTAATATATTGTAGTAAATTCTATGGTGACAAAGGTAAAAAAAGGGCCCATGTTTTTAGTGAAATATATGTGCTATATTTGTTACTTTAAAAGTTTGTGCTGTCTATGGAGCTGCACAAAGCATTTGTTAACAAAAGGCATCTACTATGGCAAGTGGAAGTGCATGGGATCATTGAACACTTGAAACCACAGAAATCGATCTTCTCAAGTGGTAGCACCAAACGTCACAGTGAATTCTTACCTAAGAGCATAATGACAATATTGCACAAACCATGCAGAAAGAACACTTACATAGCAATCTGAAGATTAATTTGTTTCATTTTGGCCAAGTAATTTCTCTTAATTGATTTTTATCCCCTTTTTCAGAGTTTTCTTGCACATAGAAACCTGAATTGGTATTGTGCATATAAGTACTTCCTGGAAAGAAGTAAATATTTGCAAACTTTCACACTATTCTGTCTGTATCATCTAATAAATAAAATTGAGAATCAGGTAATTATAAAACACTTCAATAGTTTTAATCTAATTTATGAAATAAACATTGTTTTTGAAAGTATATTTACATAAAGTTGTATTGTATTGCAATGCAAATTATGTTATTTTAAATTTAGTCAGATTATATCAGTAATAAAAGTTTTTCAATGATAAAAATCACCCTAAGCTTGTGAGGCAAAATCTCCTTTAGTAGAAAATGTTTTTAATTAAGTTCAGAAATCTGTGAAGTTACAATAAACTTGTAATAAGTTATAGTATATATACATATATACTTATTGTAACCACACAAACTATAATGTTCTACCAAGTAACAAGAAGCCAAATTTATTAAATTTATATACACACAGATATTCACATAAACCACAATTTATATATTTTAATATAATGGGCCTGATGCTGATGCTGAATATACAAAAAGACTCTAACTTGATGATATTCATTTTCTCTTTGTGGCTCATTATAAATTAAAATATAAGAATGTACAGTAGTCTCTCATTAGCTCTGGTTTCTCTTTTTTTAGTTCCACTTACCTGTGTTCAATTGTGGGACAAAATCCCTACACAGAAATTTTTAGAAATATAAAGTTTGTAAGTTTCAAATTGAACATTGTACCCAAAAGCAGGATAAAATTTCACACTATCCTGCTCATGAACCATCCCTTTCTCGAGTGTATCCATTCCGTACATAGACAAGGTGGTCAAAAATACAGTGAATGTTTAAATTGTTCAAAATCTTACCTTAAAATATATTTTGTTGTCTTATTTATTGTTTTATTATTTCGGCTATCTCCTACTATGTCTCATTAATAAGGTGTGTATAGGAAACAAACAGTACAGTGTACTGTATATGTATCAGTACTATCCAAGGTTTTGTTATGTACTAGGTGTCCCTATATAAACTTTTGAAGAAGTATTGGCTGCTATTGTTATTAAAGAGTATTGAAATCCTTTCTTGATAAATATGGTAAAATTTGATTAGATTGTTTGCATTTTGTCCAATTTTGCCAAATAAAAGTCCACAATTTTCAATTCCTGAAGCTTTTCATGATTTACAATTAATGAAAATGAATATGGAAGAAGAAGCTAATAAAATTCATCCTGCAAAGCAAAACAAATTTAAAAATATTAGTGAAAGCGTTATTATTGGAGTGCAAAATTAACTGAAGAACCTTGAAGTCTATACACATGTGGATAGTATTCTTTTACACCTTTGTAGTTTTCATCGCATGAATTCATCATCTTTAGCAGAATGAAATGAAAATTAGAAAGTCAACAATATTCTAACATTAACATTTTGTGAAATAACCTATGATTGTTTAAATAACAACTTAATAAATTATATAAATGTATAAAAAATATGTTCTTAGCTTGGGCCAGAAAGTCTAGTTCAGTTGTAGAATACTTGCTTAACATAAGAGAGGCCATAGATTTGATAATAACACTAAGTAGCAAAAAAAAAACCAAAGCCAAAACAGAAAAATACAGTCTGAGTGTTAATGAAAGGAAAAGAAGACAAACCCTGTAATCTTGCATTTGTGTAAGTGATTGGACCACTGAAATAATAAATTACAATGAAATTGAGTAATTCCTGCCTCTACCTGAAGTGATTCTGAGCATAGATTAGCTGAACATACTTATAAAGTATATCCTTTCCAAAAAAAAAAACTTATAAACTACAAAGAAAAGTGAATTGAAATTATCACTGCTTTAAAGATTTAGTCATATACATGTAGTAATATGCAAAGCTCTATGGAATTATTTCCAGATAAAAAATAATTGATCATTTGATAAACAATTTGCTTTTAAAGGGAATGCTCTGAATATTAGAAACAGCAAGATCGAGAAGTTCATTAGAGTGCTTGAATAAATACAATTTACAAATTACTCTCATGCTACCTTTTTAAAGTTTGAATTTGTTTATCAGTACACATTTGCAATATATAATGACTACTTTCATTGTGGGGTTTTGGTACATATACATGACATGTCCTAATTCTTCTTATACATTTCTGTCTCTTTTTCCTTCATATTGTGGTCACCTTCCAATTTGCAGTACATCTATCCTCTTGTTTCCTTTTACCCATTTTTATTTATAGTATCCTTTAATATTCATATAGGCTACATGCTTTTTAAAAACAAATTTCATACTTTTGTAAATAAATTTTTGAATGGCTTTGAGTAGAATTATTTCACAGGCCTATCAACATAAGAATACCAATGAGTCAATTAAACATCATCAAATTGTGTTCATTTTATTGTATCTCTTCACTCTAAAAGTTTTAGGTTTTGACATTCAGTACATGGTCATCTTAATAACATCTTTGTCTTATTTGCAGGGGGAAATACAAAAGGAGACATCCTAGCCCATGCTCCCATAAAAGAGATGATTCACCAGAGAGACCCAATAGCGAATCACTTTGGGTTACTATCTTCTCTAAACTGTAAAACTACTCTACTTGGGTCTCCTCTGACTCCCGATATGCCTGCCTGAACTCCTTTTGGGTTTATGTCTCATAACAATTCTGTGAAACTGCTCATATGCTCTTTCATTTCCCAGCTCCACACAATCTACCCAGACAACCCTGTGAAGTTTTGCATTTCTGTGTGCTTGTGTTTCTTCTGGTAGGACAGAAATGGGTATTCACACAGTCAATTACAAATGCACAATCATATGGTGTGATTACACTGTGCAGGGACCAAAGATCAGTGAATAATTCATACCAAAGGAAAAACAAACTCTCCCTCTACACATATGCTGTAGTCTTTTCCTCAAGCAAAGACATTTCTCTTCACTTTCTTAAGTTTTTGAGTCCTCCTTCCTATTTTTTTGTTATTTTTGTGTTTTCCATAAGGTTTCTCTTGATTTTTTTTTTGTGGGTTCCCAGGCGTTGACCTCAGGACCTTGTGTGCCAGCAGGTGCCCGTGCCGCTGAGCGATATCACCGGCCCCTTTTTCATATGTGGGTTCCAGGAGTCGAACTCAGGCCCTCGTGCTTGTCAGGCAGGTGCTTACACCACTGAGCCATCTCACCGGCCCTTAATTTATTTTTTAAAGGTAAATTCTGTCTTAGTTACTTTTCTCTCATTGCTGAGACAAAATACCCAACACCCAAAGTTAAAGAAGAAAATGTCTATTTAGCTCACAGTTTGTAGAGGTTTCAGTCTATAATTGGCTGGCTCCAAGGCAGGGTGGCACATGGCAAAAGGGCAACCATTCATGGCAGCAGAAGATAACAAAAGCAACAAGAGAGAGAAGACTCTTTCTGTCCCTTATATCGGATGCAGGCTACCTGCCCTAGGGCAGGTGTAGCATTAACACCCTTAATCCTATCCAGAACTATGCTAAACCAATCAGTGGGCTGATTTACTAATCACACACCCTTAAACCCAGCATCACACACTCTAGATGCAGCCACCTCTAAAAAAATCCTATGACCTCATGAGGCTTTGGTGGGACATCTAGACACAAACAATAATAAGGTAAACTCCCAAGAATGAATTTAAGAAGCTGTGTGTGGTGGTGCACACTTGTAATCACAGCACTCGGGAGGCTGAGGCAAGAGAATCTCAGTGAATTCGAGGCCAGCCTGAACTATTTAGCAAGACCCTTTCTCAACAACAACAAAAAAAAAAAAAAAAAAGAAAGAAAGTGAAAGCCGGCAAGCAAGCAAGAAAACATCAATATGTAGAATGTAGGAGTGAAATTCCCACTAATTATATCTACTTAACCTATGATCATCACATGTGTAAGGAAAGGTTATTAAATTTAAATACACAAAAGGCAGTTCTAAAAGAAGTAGTGGTGGCTGGATAAGGCACACAAGTTTCTAAATTTATCAATAAACTTTTAGAAAGCTGAATTATGATTTTAAAAGTAAGTTGAACTAAATTCTACCTTGACAAATTCAAGCAGGGCAAAGAGTGACCAGATTTTTTTTTTTTTCTTTTGGATGGGTACCAGGGGTTGAACTCAGGACCTCGCACACCAGCAGGTGCCCGTGCCACTGAGCGATATCACCAGCGCTTTTTTCGTATGTGGGTACCAGAAGTCGAACTCAGGACCTCGTGCTTGCCAGGCAGGCACTTATGCCGCTGAACTATCTCACCGGCCCAGTGACCAGATTTTTAGTTTTAATATTTATAGTTACTAAAGCACTGTTATTCAGAATCATTTTAAGAGGGTTAGTATAAAATTTTTAGTCTGCATTGTTTTTTATGTAGTTCTGTGACAAGTTTCACACTAGAAAGCACAAGCTGAAATTGTACAAGAAAAGATACCCACATTCTTACACATACTCAGAACATAATTCACACAGAATATTGATCAATAATTCTACATTTAGAAGCATACAAATGGCTTATTTTTACTTGTATTTCAATTTTCCCAAGTGCTATTGTTGTTAACAGAAGACCTTGATAAATTCTTATTTTAATGTCTCTTTCATCATGGTACTGATATATTTATGCTGATACAGAATTTCAAGGTAGTGTTCTTAAAGGAATGAAAAAATAATTTCTTTCTTTGATTCTTCCATAATTTATATATTGCCCACAAATTATTTTATAAACCTTGAGCTAATATTCTTCATTTATATACAGAAAAATCTTCCTTGCCATGGACACAATTTTGATTTGCAGTGGGGAAACGTGTATGTAGCACTACATCCAATGTATAGGGCCACACCAAATGTACTCATCTCATTCAGGAAAAAAGAATAAAAGAATACATGGAGTCCTATATCTTTTTGACTCCAAATCTCTGGTTTCTCTCTGGTCTTGAAGTTTTGAGGTCATATATTTTTCTTCAACTGAGAAATTATTCCCTGCAGGGAATGAATCCACTTGGGGTCAAAACCTGCTGTGTGTATGACAAGAAGCCCTGTAGAGAATTTTCTTTTCAAATGTTTTCCTCTACATTTTAAATTTGGGAAACAAACAAACAAACAAAGACAACAAAAATTAAATAAGCAAAACAAAAACCTTTGTACTTATTCCAAGAGTATATTCAGGGAAATTATTTGACTGTGTTTGCTTTGAAAAAAATGCCACTAGAGGAAAAGAAAATTAAAAAACTGTACTTCTCCAAACTCTTTAAGCACAAAGATTCTGTTGGTTTTTGACACTTTTGTGGCAGAATATAAATGTATCCTCCAGATTAAGAAAAACAGCTGTGGAGACAGAATTCTACCTCAAGTTCTTTTTCACTTTTCCTCAAAATCATATAATCTGGGGCACCTAGAAATGTATTCTCAGAATTTTAAAGGTAAACTTTATAATTGAATGCTACTTTCCATCATTTATAAACCTTTTGGCAATAGAAATTTGTATGAACCCATTACAGATTTAAACAAGTAAGAGTTTATATGTGATGATTTTTTGAATGTTTTAGTACTGTCTTTTAAATAGGAAACAATAGCCTATAAAGTCAGTATCATTATACAAATAAAAGTTTTTGATGATATATTTTCCTCATTTCAACATAAAACATGATCATTTAAAATTTATTAGTGGTGAATATTTAAGATTACCAATTCTGGTCAGTTTTGTTACTAGGGAATCATCCTCTAAAAATGTTTAAATATACTAGATAAGATGAGAACTTTTAAATAGGATATAACATGCTTATAAATGGACAAACATAACATTATTGCAAATTGTCCAAATGGTAACCTAAAATAAACTGGACACCAAAATCCTAACAGTCTGTAACAAAATGACAGCAAATTTCATCTGATTAAAAAAATCCACATATGACCAAGCATAAAGGGTTTTTTTTTAAAAGAATAAGATATCCAAATGTATTATAAAATTATACTAATTACAGCCATGAATCATTGCAACATAAAAATTGCAGAAATTCACCCATGTATAATTGGAATATTAGTGTATCAAGTTTTAGAAATTTCCTGTGTGATTTTAAGTAACAATATCAGTGTTTTTGCAATAATTAAGTTATAATTATGAAAAGTGAAACATCATTCAGTAGAAAGTCATCTCTCTCACTCAGCATTACTCCACATTACAAGATTACAGTGAGGAAAGAAAAAGAAAAAAACAGGATATAGTAGGCTAGGTGCTTCTTTTTGTCCAAACCACACAATCTGTCTCCCCTACTGCTTTGATTCAGTATCATGGGGTTTGCAAAGAGCTGATTAGTGGGGAAGTAAAAAATCTTTTCGAACTAGAGGTATAAGTCTTCCCCAGATTCTTTTGTAATGTGTGCACTAACAATTCTGGACGTTTTATCAATGAGCATTCAGATTTTTATGATGGAAAAATTGACCAATCCATATTTTATAAAAAGGTACAGGGTAAGTAATGATGTTTTGAATTATTATTTTCATAAAGAATAATTTTCAAATGCTTTCTTTATACAAACCATATATAAAAGTCTTGGTGACCCAAATTAAATTTACATATATCCAGGTCAAATTAACCTGATTGTATGAATGCTAATATTTATAAATAAGACTCACAAAATTTGCCGATGCTATTTTCATACCTTAAATAATGTTCTCTCATGATTTCCAATAGTTTAGTTTATATATTGTTCTAAATATCTCACATTGTTACCCAGAAGAACCCATGACATAATCCTGCTAAATCAAAGCATCTTTTCCTGTACATAAAGACATGAAAATTAAATTAGACTATACAGAAAAAAACATAGGATATTTGCTTGGAATGTACTTCGAATATACTACTCAAGCTTGAACTAGAATAGCAGGGTATGTAACGGTGTTCAATTTTTGTGAGACCCTAAAGTCAGCCAAACTCAGACAAAAGCCAAACTATGGAAAACAGACTAAAGACATAAAATGAACTTTCCCGAGACAGAGACATATGAACCTGGTTATATTCTGTATTTTATTTATTTATTTATTTTTTGTGGGTACCGGGGGGTCGACCTCAGGACCTCGCGCGCCAACAGGCACCCGTGCCGCTGAGCGATATCACTGGCCCCTTTTTCATATGTGGGTTCTGGGAGTCGAACTTGGGCCCTCGCGCTTGCAAGGCAGGCGCTTACGCCGCTGAGCCATCTCACTGGCCCTGTATTTCATTTTATAGTGTAGTTCTGTTTGAGTCCTCTTTCAAAACTTTTTGCTACCAAACATATGTGTTCAAAGATTATGTTCAGTGGAGATAACATCACAACTTTTATGGATTTATAAAATGAATACGTATTAAAGCTTTTCTTTAATTCATTATTAATGTAGGAATGAAGCAGGTGTTTACAACAGGTTTAAAGGAGAATACAAGAAAGCTGGCATACTTTCAGATCAAGCATAATGAAATGAATTGGTAAATGCCTGCCAAAATCTCTTTGTGTTTTTATTTTCCTTTTATTTACTGACAAAGAAAAAATGAGACTCTTTACAGGAAAAAATATTTACGTGATGTTTGCCATTAGGTACAATATACCATGAAAATAATCCTATCAATGAAAGACTAGAAACAACTAAGGAACTTAGTGTGCTCACTAAGTAATAATTTTCCATTGTAGACTCTGTAAGAATAAATGAAAGTTATTATTAGCGTTTGGAAATGAGTAAACAGAATTTTCCTGTTTGTCCATTTTCTCCTTTGGAGACACAGTGAACCTAACTATGACATTTGTGATGACGATCATTTTCTCTACGAATTAAGCTCCAACTGCAGGTTTTACAAAGTAGATTTATTTCTAAGTTTGCAAGTCTGATAACATCTAAATACAGAAAAAATATCCTAGCAGAAATATTTCAGGGCTCACTTCAGGAAACTATCAGAAAGTGTAGTCCTCTTACCTCTTTTCTTTGTGTGTGTGTGGGTACGGGGGTTGACCTCAGGACCTCGCGTGCCAGTAGGCGCCCATGCTGCTGAGCGATATCACTGGCCCTTTTTTTGTATGTGGGTTCCGGGAGTCGAACTCGGGCCCTCGTGCTTGCCAGGCAGGTGCTTACGCTGCTGAGCCATCTCACCGGCCCCCTCCTCTTACCTCTTGAAAAGACAGAGAAGGTTTGATTGTTCCTTGATTTGTTTTACTGCTTCAATTTGTACAATATTCTCTCTACGTTATTCTTCTATTGCATTCATATAAAAAAGCATAGGACCAGTGAGATAGCTCAGTAAAAGAAAGAAAGGAAGAGAGAGGTATCCATAGATCCAAAGATTATTTTTAGTCTTTTTTTTTTTTTTAAGACAGAGTCTCACTTTTAGTTCAGGCTGGCCTTGAACTCACTATGTAGCCCAGGCTGGCCTTGAACTCACTATGTAGCCCAGGCTGGCCTTGAACTCATGGTGATCCTCCTGCCTCAGCCTCCCAAGGGCTAGGCTTACAGGCATGCCTCACCATGCCTGGCGGTCAAATTATTTTTTGAAGTAAAATAAAATTTATTTATTCTCCTGTTACTTAACAGTTCTATTCTACTTATTCCTATATAATTTTGTTGTTTTGTATCAGGAAACATTTTCTTTGATTGATGAATTTATGTAGAAAGATATGCACTAAAATCTGTACTTTTCTCTCTTCTTCCAGTACTTAATAATCTGTTTTTAAAGTGATTGAAACTTACATTTCGAAAGAATTTTCTGTATTTTCTAACAATTTAG
Source organism: Erethizon dorsatum (assembly GCA_028451465.1). NCBI lineage: Eukaryota > Metazoa > Chordata > Mammalia > Rodentia > Erethizontidae > Erethizon > Erethizon dorsatum. The sequence goes on from CM051824.1 coordinate 137,256,559, forward strand.
AGTAACCATTTTTTTTGAGAGGCTTTCACTATGTAGCTGGCCTTGCACTCACTATGTCACTGTGTAGCCTAGGCTGGCCCTGAACTTGCTCTGTCCCTCCCTCCTCAGCCTTCCAAGTACTGGGATTCCTGACCCAAACCACCAAGAGTTAGCAATTTTTAATTGTATAATTATATTATTTCCTGAACAGTTTTCACATGTTCTTTATTTATTTACTGAATTGATTATTTATTAGCATCCATCTATTCCTTATTTAGATAGTATTATATGCAGATACGAGGAGTCAAACTCAGGACCTTGCGCTTGCCAGGCAGGGCTTATGCCGCTGAGTTATATCACTGGCCCTAGATAGGCTGTTATTTTCTTCTCACTTATTTCAACTTCTTTCAATCTATTCTTCAACAAATTATATTATTGATTTACTTATTTATTTATTGGCAATATAGTTCATATGTGTAAAACAACTTGATGTACTTATTCTTTTATCATCATTGTGAATCATTTTCTATTTCATATACATGCATACTTAGAGAGATAAGTTCAGATAGATACATTGATAAGCAGCTAGATACATGGATGACGATGACAGTGATAGGCAACAGATGGATAGATGTGACCAAAATGAAATAGATTAATATACAAATAAATATATCAACACACATAAATTTTTAATTTGTCTTTTCCTAAATATCACTTTGTACTCCTTCAATCATTCAATAGACGTATTCTCTTTTAAATTCCATGACAACCATTACTGATTCTTTGTGAAATTTTTAAATAAATGCATTTATTTTGTCCTTTATGACACAAGGGTCTATTATATTTTTATTTTCTATTTGTGCTGAATATTCAGAAGATTTTATAGTCTATATGGATTGTTTTTCCTTTGAAAAGAATATTTTCTTATTTAAATTTTTATAAAGTAAAATTAACATAAAACATTCATTTATTTTAGAATTAAATACTCTTTCCATGTCTTTTTCTTAAGATTTTTCCTGTTCTTAATGTGCTCCCTGTCATGAATTAGGATAAAGAAATTTTGCCTGAAGCACTGAAAAATCTAACAGACATTTTCCCTTTTCACTGATGTTTGCCAGAATATTGTACACACTGTGATTGTACATTAACAGATTTTTCTTTTTTTTGTTAATATGTTTATGATACATAATAAATACATTCATTTTGGGGAAATATATATATTTGTTTCAACTTGATTCTCCCCTTGCCCTCCCCTCCCTCTCATCAACCTCCTTCCTCAGATCCCTTTGTCATCTCCATATCGCTAATTTCCAGCTTCTTATCAAGCATTCCTGATAACCAACACAATCCCACAAGAAGGAAATTAGGAAAACAATCCCATTCAAAACAGCCTTACAAATTTAAATACCTAGGAATCAACCTTATCAAGAAAGTGAAATGATTCATGAATGAAAACTACAATACAAAAAAAAAAGAGATCTAAGAGGATATGAGAAAATGAAAATACATACTCTCTTTCTGGATAGCCAGAATGAAAGTTGTCAAAATGGCCATATTACAAAAAAATGCTATTTAGATTTCATGTAATGCCAATCAAAATACAAATGGCTTTCTTCACAGAAGTAGAAAGATAGCAATGCTCAAATTTATATAGATTTAGAAGAGCCAAAGAATAGCAAAAGCAGTACTAGGCAAAAAGAGTAAAGCAGGAGGAATCACAATCCTGGAAATCAAGTTATACTATAAAGCTACAGTGCTTAAACACAACATGGTACTGGCATAAAAACAGACATGTGGATCAATGGGACAGAACTGAAGATGTAGCTGGGCATTGGTGGCACCAACCTGTAATCAGCATTCAGGAGGCTGAGGCAGGAGGATCACTGTGCTTTTGAGGCCAGCCTGGGATACATAGTGAATTCAATGCCAGCCTGAACTACTAGGTGAGACACTGTCTCAAAATAAATAAATAAATAAATAAAAACTGAAGATGCAAAAACAAAACCAGGCATATCCAGCCATGTGATTTTGCACGAAAGGGCCACAAGAGCTTCTTTAACAAATGTTGCTGGGGAAATTGGTTATCCACATGCCAAAGGATGAATCTAGACCCATATCTCTCACCCTGTACTTAAAACAAATTTAAATGGGTCAAAGCCTAGATTTTAAAACAGAAATACTTAATCTATTGGAAGTTAAAATAGGTAAAACTCGGGCCAGTGAGATGGCTCAGCAGCGTAAGCGCCCGCCTGGCAAGCGTGATGTCCTGAGTTTGACTTCCAGTACCCACGTAAAGGAAAAAATGGGGCCAGTGATATCGCTCAGTGGCAGAAGTGCCTGCTGGCAAGCGCGAGGTCCTGAGTTCAACTCTTGGTACCCACATAAAAAAAAATAGCTAAAACTCTTAAAGGCATAGGTGTAAGACTTCTAAACAGAACTCCAGTTGCAGTAAAAATAATACCAAGAGTCAACAAATCAGATCATAACAAATTAAAAAGCTTCTACACAGGAAATGAAACAACCACCATAATGAAGAGACAACCTTCAGAATGAGAAAAAAATTACCAGCTACTATTCAGACAGAGGATTAATATCTATAATATACAAAAGAATGTGGGCCCACCAAAAAAAAGGCACAATCAAGAAATGGCCCATTCAAGGGAATAGAAAATACTTAAAAGAAGTAAAAATGGTCCATAAGTACAGGAAGAAGTTTTCAGCATCTTTCACCATTAGAGAAATGCGAGTCAAAACAATAACTAAATTCCACCTCATTCCAAAAAGAATAGCTATCATCAATTACCCAAAATACAACAAATGCTGTTACTGAGGCTCGGCTAAAAGGAACAATTCTACATTGTTGGTGTGAATGCAGACTAGTACAGCCACTGTGGAAATGCGTGTGGAGAGTTTTCAAACATTTAAAAATAGAAATTGCATTTGACTCACCTCTTTTCCTTTAGGTATTTCCCAAAAATCTTTAAAGCCATCATAATACAATGATACATGCATATGTATGTTTTTAGTCAGCATGGCTCATAATAGCTGAATCTTAGAAGCTCTTTCTACATACATCAACAGGTAAACAGATAATGAAAATGTGTTGCATATACACAATGTAGTACTGCTTAGTCATAAAGAGGAATGAATTTGAGGCATTTTAGAGAAATGGGTCCACGTTGAGAACATAGTGTTCAGTGAAATAAATCAGACATAGAAGATTAAATATTACATGGTGTCTTAGTTAATTTGCACATTGCTGAGGCAAACTCCCCAGAGGTTTCACTCTATGGCTCCAAGACAGAATGGCATGGCAGAGGAGCACCCAGAGGAGAAACATTTCCTGGCAGGGCAGGCAGAAAGCAGCAGAGCAAGCAAAAAGCCTCACTTTCCTTTTTATTCCATCCAAGGTACAAGCTTTTTGGATGGTGCCACCCACTCCCAGGGTGGGACTTCCCATTATCCACACCCAGAGATATGATAAACCAAATAGGGGACTAATTCACATATAACACGCCCTATATCCAGGCAGCTCAGAGATGCTCCATCTACGAGTGCATGAGGTTTGGGGGAGAACAAATAGATACAAGATATAACACACAACTTTTCTTATATTGAAAAAACCAAAGTATATTGAGTTTAAGGAGCATAAACAGATTTTTAACCAAGGCAATATTTCTTTTTATTGGAGATATAGTATGTATATCTTTAAAATAAAATATTGCTAGGAAGCTTTAGAATGAAAAACTTCTTGTTATCTAAACACTTGTTTGGAAAATGAAGAATGTTTTGATTATTATGTTTTGCACACTTTCTACTTCCCCATTTCCAACAGTATGGTTAGCTGGATATTTCTTGTGTTTTAAAGTCTTAGTCATATTTATTTCAATTAGCAGTTATCTTCCATGAACCATCTTGTACTCTTTCCCACATATGTACAACATCCCATATATTTAATTAATATTTTACTGTATTACTAATTAATTCCAAACCAAAGTATCCATTATATAGTGCCTTTACTAAAGTTAATCATCTTTTATTTATTCTTTTTTTGTGGATACCAGGGGTCGAACTCAGAACCTCCCACACCAGCAGGCGCCCATGCCGCTGAGTGATATCACCGGCCCTTTTTTTCGTATGTGAGTACCAGAAGTCGAACTCAGGACCTCACGCTTGCCAGGCAGGCACTTATGCCACTGAGCCATCTCACTGGCCCTAAAGTTAATCATCTTAAAACTTCATGATATGCATGTAATATGTTTTCTGCAATTCTCTAGCCTTATTTCACTTAGAGCTCTTACTATTTGCATAATTAAGTTATTTTCCAACCCAAAACAAGACCAAACTAGGGAAACACTGGGAGGAAACCTTGGGAGGTACAAAATTTGTTTCTGAGCTTTTACATTTAACCAGTTATATCTTAACAAGTAAGATTCTTTCTTTTTAATCTCAAACGAAATATAAGCTCAAAGGCAGACAGTATTTTCATGTGTTAGAAAGCAGCCTAGAGGAAATGTTGTATGCTCTTGAAATTATAGAGTGGGATGAGAGGTTATAAAGAAAAAATTGTGTATACAGAAAGTAAACACTATATGATTAATATAAAGAACTCATTAGATGGGTTGAGAACAGAATGTCAAAGGACTGAGGGAGGATTCCTGTCATCAAATTATGGTCTATAGGTTTTTCGCTTATCCTGAAATAATGTTCAATAGCATTCATCAGAGAATGAAACAAAAACTGATATTTTGGATTCTTTTCATATTTTAATAGCTTAAAAATATGTGGATCTCTGAATGAAATACATGTTTGTCACAGAAAAATTTTTAGGAAAACAGTACATATATATCAATCTGCATGAACATTCCCTTTATATATATGCGTTAAAATCCATATATTAATCTTCTGAGATAAATTTACACATTTAAAATAGTATTTTATTTCTTAAGTATATTTTGCTGAGTTAATCTATTTCTCTTTACATGAATCAAGGGCATTCTTCCAAATCTGATAAAACAAATACCCATTCTTTATTTGTATATTATAAAGAGTTTCTCTAATAAAATAAAGTGAGCAAGAGTAAATACAGTACATAAAATTGTAATGATAAATTAATTTGCAGAATGCACTCAAGATAAATAACTTTTTTGTCATATATTTTCAATTACAAGACATTGTACTGACATAATACATTTGAAGAGGGTCAAAGAAAGCAATGCATATGCAAATGAAAGAACAGCCTATGATAATATATACAGTATGTGGGCTATGTTATCTTTAAAGCTTTTACCTTAAAGAGTAGTGCTGTTTAGAAATATGCAAGTGTAATTAAACCACATGCTGAATAATTATTAAAAAAATTATTATAGTAAAAGACATATTATCATTAATCTCCCTCAGTCCCATCCCCTTCCTTTCAACACACTTACCCATGGTTCTTGACACTTTCTCAAGTACTTCTGGTAGTCGTTTATCATGAATGTCTTTAGATGCACCACTGTGGCTCCCTTGTTGTCTAAAATCAATATACAACATTTACCTTTCGACTTCATCTTGACTTGATAGCCCCTGCAGCCAGATCTGGTAAATAAGTTGGGTAAGGACACACCATGATGAGTGTAGGGTGGATGACACTTGGTAGTATCATAAACCAGATTGCTCATCAGACCTCAAAAGGGACTTCCAGAACTGCTTCAGGAATTGTCAAGAAAGATGAGGTAAATGTATTCAATGTGAGGGATGATAGTTTGAAGGGGTTAATGACAATGTTTTTATTGTAATTTAAAAAAAATTAGACACCCACCATATATTATTAAAAATCTTCAGCAATAGCGAAACATAAAACAGATTAAGATTGATAGATACAGTCAAATTTCAAATATGTCCATGTCAAAAAAATTTAAAAATTGAGGCACTGGAAGATTGTTGAAAATTGGGATTAAGAGACTGTGCAATGAAAAATTATTGTATCACGGTTTATGGGGTTGGTGATTTACATGTATGAATCAGCATTCACAAATTCACTAAAAGTGACTGCCAGCTGAGATGTCTGTTTACAGGATGAAATATTTTGGAAGAAAAGGAAATATGGTACCTTGTAAGAAATATGCATTATAAATACTATAATATCAGAATCATACTGCTTGTATTGCATATGAGTTGTTAATAAAGGAAATTAGGGAATGATTTTCTCATTTTAGATTACAGTGTCTCAAATTTTGAGCAAGTCCTTCTTACTTTCAATTTTGTCTTCAATGAACTTATTGGTAGGCACAATGATTATGAAAAGTTTACTTGACCTCTCTTAACCTCAGGTATAGAATTGTATATCTAGAAAATGTATTAAGTGTAAGCACAGACCATAGAAAATTCACACAAGTAAGTTTACTGTCCAAAGGAAACTTGGCAAGGCAGCTGCTCCTGAAAATATTCCACAATTACAGGAGACTAGGACAAGAATGTAGAAGACAAATTATCTAAGTATCAAAAGATTCTAATAAATATAAAGGCAATGGAATTAATGATAGAGACTTTAAGAACATAAAGAGCACACTTCACATTGGACTAGCATGAAGTTGATAAGATGCCTGATGTGCTTACCTATATTGAGAGAAGAATTTAGGTAATTGGGGAAGAATTTGTTGATGAATTAATGACAAGTGAATAGGAAATTAAGTGAATAGAATTCAATTTTTAACTCCAGGGAAGCAAGATGGATCTAGCTGTTACCTGTGTGTGTATGTGTGTGTGTGTGCACGCACGCGTGTGTGTGTATATATATATATATATATATTATATATATATGTACATATATATATAATTTCAATTATAAAATGTGGAATACCCTTCCAGCTTTTAGATTTGGAAGACTCAAAAGTGGTATGTCAAATTATGCACATTAGCCATATGGAACTAAATGTCTTCTGTAATGATTATAAAGTATATTTATGTAAATTGATGATAAGGGAATTGACATTATCTGATTAGTTAAATTATTGAACAAATATAAGTAACTTTTACATTTTAAGACCTGGGTATTTTAGAAAGATTACTGTGGGAATATATAATTCAGAAAACAAAATAATTCACTGTAAAATATAAACACAAAATAATTCTATTTAATTTTTATATAATAAATATGTATAAATATTACCAATTACTTATTATACATAAAGCATTGTACATTGTGACTTCTTTGAATTTTTCACCTAAAAATTTATTAGCATGGAAAATAATTTAAAAAGTCTTTACCTTTCTATTTCAATAGAAATATTTTTAAAAACACAGGTAATCAGCAAATATTAGGGTATATGAAATTAGCATGATTTTATGGATTAGAAAATGTGATATTTTAATATGTGGTAAAAGAATTTATAAATTTTTTGCTTAGCTATTATGATCTAATTCCTTAGGTTCCTGATCTATGTCTTCTTGGCCATCCAAACAAAATATGTAATTAAAAATATTGTCATTAAGTGACCACTCATTAGTAAAAAAATCCTAAGTAATCAGCTGAAGTCCCATTATTTTACTGACATCATTCTGATAGAGTCAGCATTACATTTATCTCTTCCTGATGACTATAAAGTATTTCTAGATAAAATGAAGTACAAAAATTCATATGAAGTAACCTAAAATTTATAATGCATTTAAACTGTAAAATAGAGACATATGCAACTTACCATTGGATCCCAGAGAATTGCACATATAATTGGATGAACAATAAAAAGCTCAAAGGAACTCACACTAGCATGTGTGAAATGTCAAAGAATGAAGATAATTTTGATGTGAGAAGCCATTCCTATATAGGTAAGAGTGGTGGAAAGCTTCTTGAAAGGGAGTCCTCAGTGTGATATTACTGTACATAAAATTTTCACGGCCCTCTGTTTGTCCTATATAAATTTAATTATTTTTGCATGTTTGCTTCTTTTTCTGTAGTAAAGCTTGGTTAACAAGGTAACACAATCCTTTGACCCACTATCAAAGCTAGAAGTCAGTATTTTCATTATCAATTTTCTTGTACAATTAGGTCGTAACACAGATTTTCCTCTATCTTGTTAGTGGACAGGGGAAGAAAGCTCAACTCATGATTTCATCCATATTTAGATCCCTTTGAATTTCCTATGCATTAGCTTCTTATGTTGGATAAAATTTTTAAATTGCCCCTCAAATCCCCATCCTCTAGGTTTTTCTAGGTCATTCGAGGAAACACCAGTCTAGGTGTTGCTCAGAAGGGATTTTAAGTGTAAGTCTCCAATGATAAATAAATACATTAAATAAATATGATGTTAAATAAATATGTTCTGTGCACACAAGTCTCTGATGTTAAAGATACAGTCTCTGAAGGCTTAACTAATTGTGGGAACCTTTAAAAGTAATCAGGTTCTTCCTAATGAAAAGTGATCCAAGGCTGGAGAGGGAGCCGTAAAACAGAAGCCAGGTCCTCCACGAAAGGCTCTCAGCACCAGATCGTAGGACAAGCTGTGTCAGTGGCCTCTGGAGCAGAATCAAACCAAGCAGTCAATGACCAAGAAAACAGGGGCCTCAACTGCCATAAAAGAATTGTGACAATTTAAATGAACTCGAAAGCATTCTTTGCTAGTGCTTTCACAGATCTGCCAATACCTGACATCAGCCTGTGAATTTTTGAACAGAAAATCCAGATATGTGTGACCCGACTCAGCCTCCAGAAACTGTTTCATAAATTGATGTTGCTTAACCCGCAAGTTAATGTTAACTTGCTGCATAGCATTAGAAAACTAATACATTTGTCTTCATTTTTCTTAATCTTCATATTAGGAATGAAAATTTTCAGAGCACTTGAAAATTTAACACCTGATTTCATATCCTTAATATATAAACATCACTAGTTTTGAGTGGTAACAAATTCTTAACTAGCTTAAAACTAAGAATTTTAGAGTTTATTGTAAGCAGTTCTTAAGTGAACAGAATTTTTAACTGCAGGTGCTGTGCTTTTAGGTTTTCCTTGTAATAGAAAGCAACATAATCACCAGTTAGGAGCCTTATTACTTAGAATGTGAATCACTGTATGTCAAAGCATTGTATCAACACCATTAGCTAATGAAAGGATTTCCTTGTAGGTAATTAACTGATAAAACCATTAGTACATAATCAATTAGTAATTTCCAGAAATATTAAATATCATTATATATATATATACAATAAATGAAAATATCACTTCACATCAAATAAGGAATTCAGCTACTATTTTGCAGGAGATATATTTAGTTATAACTCAGGGAAGTGGTTATATTCCACAACTACCTATTTTTGTTATATCTGGATTTATCCCCTTTCTCTTACTACTCCTATATTAGACTATTTTAGTCATCTCCCAAATGAAAGAATCTATTATTTAATGTTTACCATATACTGAAAAGTATTAGCTGTAATTCAAAATTTAGTAAATATCTTGTCTGCAGAGGGGCATGAGGAAAGGGAAGGAGTGGGTTACAGTAAAGTTTAAAGTCAACATGTTTATAAGTTCTGCTTAGACAATGTAAATAAAAATGTCTTTTACCTCTCAAATATGCTGATCTAGGTCATGTGTTGTAATCTTGTCTCAATAGTCACATTACTATACCTTTTTTATGTAAATCCAAGCTCTGTTTGTATGCCTGTCGCCTGATTTTCTAGAATATGGTTTTACTTTTCATCTATGCTTGTCTTAATCAGATCATCTCTTGGAACATCGGTGGAGTTTCTAGATGTATTTTACTTACAGATTTGAATATAATTTCATATGTTATTAATTTGGTCTAGTTCCTTCTAAAGTTCATTTTTGTAAGATTTATTTCATTGTAAAATCCCTTTTTATCTACATGTTTGTTCACTGATTTATATACTGAATGAGAAATAAATTGTGTACATATCTATTATATTTTGCTCTGTTAATTGAATAATTAGTTTCACTGTATGTGTGTTATTCACTCGTTGACCTCAAATAAGTATTTGCTCTGGTGTCTAGGTACTAGAAGGTAGAAATAGCAGGGTTTAGGTAAGAGATCGTTAGGATAATGAAGTTTTGGTTCAAAATGTCCCTCTTTTATAATATATGTTTGTGACAGAGTAAATACATTCATCATGAGGAAGTTGGTATTGACAACTGACAATAAAAATTGTCATTTTTATCAAATGTAAAAAAATGTTAATCTTCACAATTCTAAATCCTATTCTGGGAATTACATTTAAAAATGGCAAAATCAATAAAGGAAGTGGAAAATTATATTCATAAAGACTATAATTTCAAAATTATTCCAAAAAAATTTTTATGGCAAACATACACTGCACAGAAATTTGTAGTTTTGTGCTTTTGTAGTCTGGCAAAACTGATTAGAAGAAAATTATATCTTTAGAGAATTGGACTCAATGCACCAGAAAATAACCCCTTTTAATTATTTTCTTTCAATTATTCAATACAAACTGATATATCTACACTAAATAAAATGTTTAGTGCCTTTGATGTACTCAACAATTACATAAAATTTTAGAGTATTTACCTATCCTGCTGTCTCTAATTAAGTATGCAATCATAATACCATGGTGATAATTACAGAATGCTTAATGGATATATTTATTCATATAAATACACATTTATATATGTTTATAATTGTATTTCCCAATATCTCCTTTAATACATAAATTTTTGTATTTACAAGTCAAATTGCCAATTTAGTTTGACGCCAAATACTTTAGTAAATAGGAAAAAGTTATTAGTTTTTATTCAATCATATATATATAGTGATTTATCTGTTACATAAAGATTAATGTAAAATAATCTCAGAAGTGCATCTACTGATAAAATTAGTATAATTTTAAAATATAATTAATTTCCCAAATATACTCAATGTACTTCTTATGACAGGAGTACTAAATTAAATGTAGTAAAAATCAATTAAGTGCAAGGAGCAGGTAGGTATTATCAAATATGTTTGTAATTACCCTGTTAATCTCCCGTGAACCCCTTTGTTCATATCATATTTTTGTCCCCCATGAAAGGACCAATCATTTCTATTTTCCCTATTTTACAGTTTTTATTTCTAGTAGAAAATTCATTATGTTACTCTATCCTTATGACTTTTGATTTTCATTAGAGATCATTATACATCTGTGAAATAATCACATTTTAGAGACGATATAAGCGGGGTCTTCTCAGCTGGGATTACATTGCATTGTGTTTTTAAATTAATGTCTGTACACTGAGCTCAATTAACATTTTTAAGAAAATAACTTCTGCACAACAAATTGCATTTTAATTATCTTGTGGGAGTTTATTCTCATAAAGTGTAATTTTAGAAAGCTTTTATCATTGTTTGGCTAAGATGAAATTGAAAGTCTGATAAATATTAATCCCTACAATAGATAAGAAAATAGGAAATAAACTTTCTGTTTAAGGTGCTAAAATATTTTCAGATCGAATTTCTTGTCAGAGTATTGATATAATCACGTAAACTAAGGCAGAATGCTTAAAGAATAATAAAGGGAAATAATGGTGTTGGTGGGCTCCTTGAGTCTCCGGAACACTTTACTTAGCAGCTAGCATAGCTTTCTCTCTAGCAGTAATACTTCCAACACAAAAATGAAACACAGAGTGTTATTTAAAAAGCATATATTAAAAGTAGATAAAAGTGGATAAACAGAAACATAAATTTTCATTCATTGGATCAAAGGATGAAATATTGCTGATTACATGAGAACAAAATACTTTCATTCACCATGTCTGATTTTAAATTGGAATACAATCCTTGCTGCTGTACACCAATGATCACATGTTGCAAACACGTTCAGAAGCTATAAACAACCACAGGAAAAAGACACCTTAGTGTTGCACATAATAAAAAAATCTTCATCCCTGAGTCCCAAGTTACAGTTCTAATTATAATGGTAAAAAATGCTTTTTCTTCCAACCACAAACATATATATTGGAGCAAACTGAGGACGATGCTGGATGACTGTCTTAGTAAAATTAACTGAAGCATCAGACAAACTCAGCCTGAGGGGTCGGATTTCACTTAGAACTTGAATATAAGAAAAAAATAGAACTTCTTTTAGCTAAGGTGAAAGTACATGAAATGCCGAAAAACTAAAATGTAGAAGTAAAAAACCAAATGCATATAAAATTGCACATATATATATATACAAATATATATATATGCACATATATATATATATATATATATATATATATTCACACACACTAATGACCTAATCTAGTGTATAATTCGAATATAGATAGCACATAGTATAGCATGGGTAAGCTTTGCAAGAAACTAAGTATGTTTTGGATTTGACTAAACTTTGTTATGTCACATATCAAAGGTATCACTGAAGAAATGCCAATATGTTTTTCAATGGAAATATTGAGTGCTTGCAACTTTTAAAATAGTTGTTCTTAAATCTCTGGATGATAAATTTTAATGTTCAAACAGAAAAATTGGAATTTCAGAGCAAATTCAGGAGTCACAAGATTATAAAAAATGCACAAATATAAAAACTATAGTTTTACATATTAATAATGAAAAACTCGTACTTTAAATGCAGTGATAAATTTTGTCAGATGGATGCTAAAATAGAAAATTCAAAATGGGCTTAAAATATCTAAGTTTGAATCACAGCTCTTTCATGAATGTGCTTAGATAAAACTTGGCAAGTTAATTAACACATATATACTTCAGCATTGTTATTTTAAATAGCAATGAGTATTCTGTCTTCAAATATTTATTGTGAAGAATTTATGACTTAATTCAAGAGAAAAGTTCTGGTGGGTAATGAAAATACAAAAGCAAATTTTTTTTTCTTTACAAATAAAGTTGCTTTTTTACAAATTATTTTAAGTAAAAATTAATACATGTAAAGAAAAAATTGAGTGGAAAAGTTTTAAAATAATCGTATATATGCTTGTACAAAAGAAGATGCTTTGTTTAAATGGAAACCCAGAAAAATTTTTGCTGTGGTTTTAATCATTTTTCACATAGCTTTCTTGCCTTTCGTTTATATGTAAGTATTACAAAAATTAAATTATATAGCTCTTCCCAATTTTAATTTTTAAGTATTTCCTATAAAGTGAATAAAAATTATGTTATTACAACCTGTGTCTGCAATTTAAATTTTTGCATTAAAGATTTTTGTGTGAAGTTTACTCCATGAATGGGAATTTACAATTATAGCTATAGATATAAATATAGATAGTATATTTTAAAAATATGAATCAAAACTGGAATGATTTATAGAGCATTTTGGCTATCTCAGTATTCCAATTGGACTTTTCATGGGCATTAATAACTGGTTTAGTGATTGTAGTGGATTAACTAGTGGTCAACTTGTAACACCTGGCTGAACTAAGTCAGTGTGGTTCTGGGTGTGGAAGGCCCACATGAGGATTGTTGCCAACAGCATAAAAAGAGAACTGGAGGAGAAGATAGTAGTGCCATTGATTTTCCTGGAGAAGCTTGTCATGCTGGCTTGCTTGATATGAACTTGGCCATTCTCATCGTCAGAGGAGCTTGGGACTTCATTGTTGCTGAGGATGGCTGCGGTCCTTTCGGGGAGAGCTCTTGTCTTTACCTTGAGTGTTATTTCCTGGATCCAGTGCAGATTCCTCAGCCTGCTGGCACAGATCCTTCATCCTACTGACACAGACTTTCTAGCTTCCACCCACTGACCTTTGGGCCTTTCCAGCACATATTCTTAATACCAACTCACATGAGACATTGCTGTGGGCTCTAGACTTCCAGTTGGACTAGTGGAGGACATTGCCATGGGCTCTAGATCTTCAGCTGGACTTATGCAGGACATTGCCGTAGGATCCAGGCCCTCTGTTGGATTTTTTGGGTCTCTAGTTCGTGGGCAGATTCCTGCACTCTTTTGCATTTGACTCTTTGGGTGCATATTATAAAATAATCCTATAAATTATGTGCCCTGTATTAAATCCTTTCCCTTGTAAGCCCTGACTACAACAGTGATGTATATAGACATGAAAAGAGTTGAAATTTCCATGACTCTTTGAATGAGACTAACAGTGAGAGGACTGTTCTATTAGAAAGCAATAATTAATATAAGATTATATTAATTAGATGGTAAATAACTAACACTAGCATAAAATAATATATAAAAGTATATCCACACATATCTGATGCTGTTTCAAATGTTTGTACACACACCAAAATTTAAGTGTTGAGACTTAACTCCAAGGAGATTGTCTTAAAAGGTGGAGCCATTAGGGCTGATTAGATCATGGGATTGGTGTACTTATGAAAGAGACTCAGAGAACTATTTGGTCCCTTCCAACCTATAAGGACACAGCTAGAAGATGCTGCCTATGAACCTGAAAGCCCTCATCAGAAACCAGGTCTTCTGACCCCCCAGTCTCTTACTTTCCATCCATTAGAACTATGTGAAATAGATTTCTGTTGTTTATAAGTCACGCCATTTATGATATTTTGCTACAGCAGCCCAAAGATACAAAGACCTCTGATTTACATGGGGGACGGTTTGCAAAAAACAGTCAGGCATGTAAGGAACAGTCACTAACAGTGTTTATTAGCTTGGAAATCACTATTAATAAAAATAAGCTACATCCTCACAATATTAATTCCATTAAAGTTTCTTATGTTAAAAACGGTATGGTAAATACTATTAAAGACAATATTCTGGAGAATCAAATTACCATGGCCTCAGAATGGACAGATCTTTGTTTTTATTTTCACAGATGTAAAAATAACCACTGACTATGAAGACAAAAATTATAAATGACTAAGTAATATTAAAAGTAAAAGGGCCGGTGAGATGGCTCAACAGCATAAGTGTCTGCCTGGCAAGCGCGAGGGCCTGAGTTCGACTCCCGGTACCCACATACGAAAAAAGGGCCGGTGATATCGCTCAGTGGCACGGGCGCCTGCTGGCACGAGAGGTCCTGAGGTCGACTCCAGTATGCAAAAAAAAAAGTAAAAAAAATTTAAATGAATATGTTTTAAGTAGAATAGAAATTCTAAGCCATGCCTAGAGATGATGCCCAAAACCCATATAAGCAGTTCGATTTTCATAAATAATACATTAAAAAACTTACACCATTAAATATAGAAAAATGAAAGAAGCCTATAGAAAAATGGACAAAATATTTAAACAGATATTTCTCAAATGTGCATATCAAATGATAATTAAACTCATAAAATAATTTTTACATATTTAGCATCATTATTTTTAAGGGAAACAGAATCAACCACTAACGTGAAAAAAATTCATTGAATTGAGTTAATTATAAAAAAATTTAAAATGAAGCATTTTGGGGTCAGCTAGAAAAATGAGAATTTTTATGCATCACCGATTGGGATGTAAGTTGTATTATCAACATTGGAGTATTGTTTTTACATTTAAAGAAGTTATGTATTACATGATATGATATTCAGATATTCCATTCCCAGGCATCAGCAGAAGGAACAGTGGCTTGCATGTACCTGGACACATGTGCAAAAATATTTCTAGTAGCACTTTACATCATAGCCATAAATATGCATTTTTACATGTGGTCATTATAACAATTTTTGTTTTCCTGATTAAGGAAAATGTCTTTGGTGACAGTACATTAATCCATATTTTATAGACTATTATATTGAAATAATTCATTACATTAGTTCTGACTCACTGTTATACCCAAAAATATCTAGATAATTCAAGTCCTGAGCCTAATCAAGAATTACAAACTTGAAATTATTGCCTAGAATTTTTTCTTTTTATAAAAGAAACAGGCCAAAAGTTATTTTAAAAATTGTAGATAAATCATGCCTCATAATTTATCTTGAATAAATTGTATGTTTCTAACAACTATTGTGAAAGCAGCAAGAAATACTGTAATGGGCAGATTCTAAAATTATTTTAATAATCCTCTGTAATAAATGTGAATGGTAACCTGATTCTAACCAATAAAATATGGAAAGTTGAGGGGAGAGCATTCCTTGATTATGTGCTGTTGTATGGGAAAGATAAAGGGATTTGGTAAATGCAATAAAGGCTCCTAATAAATTGACTTTAAGCTAATAGAAAGTAAATTACCCTTGTTAGGCTTGACATAATCAGGTTAGCCTTTAAAAGAGGGTCTGGCAACCAGAGCCTCTTTTATCACTGATCTTGTAGAAGCAACGCCTCCTTAATTTCTGTAGCTTTGAAGAGGTGAATTCTGTAGACAGTCCCATGAGGCTGAAACTTGGAAGATGACTTAGAATCTCAGGTGAGACTCATGCCTAGCAGACACCTGATTACAGCTCTGAGGACCCCAGCAAAGAACCCAGACTGTATACAGCTGTGTATGAATAACTGCGCATACTCTACCTCCATCATTCCTGTGGTAATTTGTGATGTGGATATGATAATCACCCTATCAATTAAAATAATTTTTCTGGATTTTCTAAATATTTTCTTTTTTTTAATGGGGTACCAGGAGTCGACCTCAGGACCTAGCGCTTGTGCCACTGAGCGATATCACTGGCCCATTTTTCCCTTTATGTGGGTTCCGGGAGTCGAACTCAGGACCTCGTGCTTGCCAGGCAGGTACTTAGGCCGCTGAGCTATCTGACCAGCCTCTAAATAATTTTTTTTTTTGTGGGTACCGGGGGGCGACCTCAGGACCTCGTGCGCCAACAGGCACCCATGCCGCTGAGTGATATCATCGGCCCCTTTTTCATATGTGGGTTCCGGGAGTCAAACTCAGGCCCTCGCGCTTGCAAGGCAGATGCTTACACCGCTGAGCCATCTCACCGGCCCTCTAAATAATATTTTTAAAGATATTTCTTATCCTTTTACCAGAAAGTTAAACATTTATAACTCTGTAGACTACTGATTTGAGTTTTCCTCTTTTCTTTATTTTCTCCATCATTAGGCCCAAGGAATTTTGAGTCTATATTAGAAGTAGTAGATAATCTTGTTTTTGTATCCACCCTAGCTCCATGAATTTCAGAAAGCTCTGTACTTCTATTGGTCTCACGGTATTTTTTTGGTAACTTGGTGGTCTCCAAAATGACTTATGTGGATGTTTAATAGGGAGACAATATGCTTCATTATTAGTTGCAAAGATACTATAACTAAGTCCGCATAATTTGTTTACTTAACCTATTAAAAGTCTAATTTCATATTTCATTTTTAAAAGCAGTACATTTCTGTGATTATGTGCAAACTATTTTAATGGTGTCATTTGGAGTAAATATGGTCTATTCCTAAGCATAGACCTCTACTTGAAAGACCAGTTTTTAATGAAATTTCAAGTCTCAGTACAATCAAAGCTAAGTTTGTCTTCTCTGCAACAGTACTGGAACAATGAAAGGTGGATATTCATTTATAAATGTTATTAACTAATTCAATAATTTTATTTTCTAAACAAGTTTGGTGAAGTAAAGAA
Organism: Erethizon dorsatum; assembly: GCA_028451465.1. Lineage (NCBI taxonomy): Eukaryota > Metazoa > Chordata > Mammalia > Rodentia > Erethizontidae > Erethizon > Erethizon dorsatum. The sequence continues at coordinate 137,273,945 of CM051824.1, forward strand.
AGAAATGCCTTATGGACAATATAATATTCAACAAACATTTTATGGAAAAATTTTGCACTAGCCTAAATGATTAGATTAAATGCTATACTTTTTGTTATTAAAATGATGCTTTCTTTAATCTCTTGAAACATCCCTTTTTCTCTTATCTGTCCCCATTGAGTAAGCTATGAAGTAGCATGTTAGTGGTAGATTTTGAAGTATTTTAAAAGATTTATTAAAATCTGTTTTTTGTGGTTTTTTTTTTTTTTTTTGTAGGTACCGGGGGTCGAACTCAGGACCTTGCATGCCAGCAGGTGCCTGTGCTGCTGAGCGATATCACCAGCCCTTTTTTCATATGTGGGTACCGGGAGTCGAACTCAGGACCTCACGCTTGCCAGGCAGGCATTTATGCCGCTAAGATATCTCACAGGCCCAAAATCTGTTTTAACATTAAAAACAAGGCTAGCAAAAACATTGAATAGTAATCGGAAAGCTATAATAACTATAATTTCACATAATAAAATTTATATTCTAAACACAAATTCTTATCCTAGGGATATGTACAGTAGATACTTGAGCTCTAATAATAAATTTTGAGCTTGTGTTTCCTTGTTTTCATATTTGAATCATAATAAGTGAAGACTGACACATGATTTTATCTTAGACTTTCTTAATTTAATAAAAACATTTTGCATTTTAGTTCTGAAAATGATGTATAGAATTAACATTTTGCTTCTTTTCATACTGAAATATTTTTCTTTCATATTGCTTGTAGCATAACCAGACATATAAACACAAAACACAAGCTAATGTCTAAATTTTTTGTCCTTGTTCATAACATATGCAAGAAATAATTGAACACTTTAGTGGCATTTCTGGGCACTCAATTTGAGCCAAAGATCTACTGTTTCTATGTAAGTTTTACAGTGAGTCACATTTCATGTTCAAACATAGTTGTGCTATTTATAAATTTAAAATAGGGGGGCCGGTGAGATGGCTCAGTGGCGTAAGCGCCTGCCTTGCAAGCACGAGGGCCCGAGTTCAACTCCCGGATCCCACATACGAAAAAGGGGCCAGTGATATCGCTCAGCGGCACGGGTGCCTGTTAGTGCGCGAGGTCCTGAGGTCGACCCCTGGTACCCACAAAAAAAAAAATAAAAAATAAAAAATAAAATAGGGGCCGGTGAGATGGCTCAGCGGCTTAAGCACCTGCCCAGCACGCATGAGGGCCTGAGTTTGACTCCCAGAACCCACATACAATAAAAGGGGCCGGTGACATCGCTCAGTGGCATGGGTGCCTGCTGGAGCGCGAGGTCCTGAGGTCGACCCCCAGGTACCCACACAAAAAAAATATTTAAAATAGGATAATAGTATCTCCCAAAGTTATATATGCGTTGTAGACTAATACTTCCTGTTGGATTATAGTAAACACGTGCAACAAAATAAATTACAAACTTGTTAAAATAATTTTAATATGTAACTTCAAATTAAGAGTCTTTTAAATGTATAAACTGAAATTATTAAAGACTAATGAAGATACATATGTTATTATATATCCTACCAGAATATGACAACAGTATTCCAAAAATACATGCTACGTGCATTTAAAATGCTGTTAAATTAGAGTGTTCAATATTTTATTTAACTGCTCATGGAGAAAAGTAACTAAGAGGAGTGATTTGCAGGCTAATATGATGCAACTGCTGTGAATCCTCACATTAACTGAAACTCACTCTTCTGCCGACCACAGCTGGAGCAAGAAGATGACTCCTGATTTTTTCCAAATCTCAAGCACATGTTTCTCTTTGGCAGCTTGTAAACTTTGGTACTGCTTTCAAAGCTTCTGGGAAATGCATTTCCAAGGCACACATTCTCTGTATATCTGGGGAGATAATAGGCAGGAGGAAGAGTGTTGCTTTCCAGCCAACATTCTAGAAGTGTCCATCCATTCTCTTCATCATTTATCTTGAATTACGCAGTGTCTGACTTCACTATATGATATAAATGTTGAGGATTAAAATTAATTTCTGGAGCTGTAGCTCAGTGGTGGGATGCTTACCTACCATTTACAAAGCCCTGTGTTCAGTCCCCAGATTTTCACACAAAAAAGGAATTTTATCATTTGAGTTATTCTGATATTCATGTCATCTTTATTGATATTTACTTCAATGACTCATTATTCAAGTTTAGTATTTTAGTCCCTGTTTTCCATATCATTGTAAATTCACAAAACACGATTTTTTGAAGTACCCAAAGTCCAACCTGGCTCTGCAAGATTATCAAACATGCTGATGTAACAGTTTAACTGACATCGCATGAAGAATGTCTAAAAGGCAGTTTAAACTTAACAGACCAAAGAATCTCCTGATCATTGCCATCTGTATCTTCTGTAGCTAAAATGGTATATAATTTATTCAGCACATGATCATATCATATATCACTTAACCAACACATTTCTGAAAGCAACTCAGAATTCTATTTTTAATTAGACTGAGACAACGATGTGACAACAAAGTAAAAATACCTATTTTCTTTTTTGTCTGTGCTTATTACCTGCTGTGGTCTATTGGTGAAATCTCTCCAGTGTGCTCTACCATCGAAAATATTCTGCTAGGATATACTAATATCAACATAGCAGATCATTTACTTTTGTAGAGTATATGTACCATACAATCCGAGTGTCATTTTAACTTTCCTTTTTTTTTTTTTTTTTTGTGGGTACAGGACGTTGACCTCAGGACCTCGCGCGCCAGTAGGCACCCGTGCCCCTGAGCGATATCACCGGCCCTTTTTTCATATGTGGGTTCCGAGAGTCGAACTCGGGCCCTCGTGCTTGCCAGGCAGGTGCTTATGCTGCTGAGCTATCTCACCGGCCCCCTAACTCTACATTTAACTTCTTTTGTGTGTGTCTGTGGATACTGGGGTCGACCTCAGGACCTCACACACCAGCAGGCGCCCGTGCCACTGAGCGATATCACTGGCCCTACATTTAACTTCTTAAGGAAATTTTAAATGTTTCTTCAAAGTGATTGCACCATTTTACATTGCAAACAACAATAAAAGAGCCAATTTATCTACATCATCATTCATACTTGTTATCATCTGCCATTTTTATTTTAGCCACTGGTGTATTTGACCTGGTATTTTATTGTATTTTTACTTTGATCTCCTTAATGTCAAATTATTTTTAGTATTATTTTGTTATATTACTAATTCATTTGTGCACCCACTTTGAAGAAATGTATGTTCAAATGTTTTTTCCATTTTAATTGGGTTTTCTTTCTCTTTTTTGATCTCTCTTTCTTTTTCTTTCTTCCTTTCTCTTTCTTTCTCTCTTACTCTCTCTCTTCTCTTCTTTCTATATATGTGATTGAACCAGGGATGTTTTAGCATTAATCTCTATCTCTAGCCCTTATTTAATTTAATTTAATTTAATTTAATTTAATTTTACTTAATTTTTTTGAGAAATGGTCTTTCTAAGTTATCCAGACTGGGCTTGAACTTATGATCTTTATTCTTCAGCCTCCCAAGTATGTGGGATAATAGATATGTAACCACTGTCCTTTGCTTGTTCTTTTAATTATGAAGCTATTTCTATTCTGTATATATTCTCAATGCCAGGCTTTGTGATGTATGAGATTTACAAATATTTTCCCTGTTTTTGTATGTCTTTCAACTTTATGAATAATATACCGTAAAGAATTTAAGCATTAATCTTTTGTGTAATTATAAGTGTATAATCATAAGTACAAACACATTTATGCTATTGATGTCCTAATTCAGACATCATCCCACAAGCCAAAATCACAGATTTATTCTTCCACTGTTTCTTAACAATTTCATAGCTTTACTTTCTATATATATGTATATGATAAATATTGAGACAATTTTTATATTTGGTGTAAGGTAGAACCTAGCATCAATAGATTGGCCCTGACTTCCAGTTAGAGCAGCACTATTTGTTGAAGACAAATATTTCCCCACTCAGTATTTTTTCAAAAATGTAAAGTATTTTTCTGACTCTGATTTTATTATTATTCAATTCTACTACACATAATATATTTTGGGGGAAAGGGTCTCTCTATCTTTATTATTACCAAACTATCATGATTATTATAGATGTATGGTGTATTTTAATCTCAAAAGTGTGAGTCCTTTGAATTTGTTCATAATTTCAGGATTGTTCTGGATATTTTTGTGACTCCAAATTTTCATATGATTTTAGAATTGATTTGTCAATTTCTGTAGAGAATTTATGTGATATTTGAATAGTTCACTGCACTGAATTTGTAGAAGAATTTTAGGAATATCACTATTTTAACAATGTGAAATCCTTACATATATAGCCATGAAGTATCTCTCAATTTATTTTGGTTTTATTTAGCTTTTAAATGGGATTTAATAATTTCAATTTAAAATCTTAGTCATCTGTGGCTGAGTATAGTCAATATTTTCAGTGTTGCATTTTTTTATTTTTGAAATTATGTCTCAGATTTATGAATATAAGAAAAAAATTCTCTTTTTGAAAGTATTGAATATATTTTAATAAATATGTGTAATTTATTTTTTGCCATCCACAATTTCCAAAGTTTTAGCATTTATTTTCAAATTTTATAACTTTGACTGTATTGTGTTTAACTCTGATTCAGGAAATTTTGACAGATACAAGAAAAGTTTTAATAGAAATGGAAAAGGTATTGTAGAAGTATTTCTTAAGCTTTAGTAAGGGTTTTTCTAAGAAATATATGAGAATGAAGGTCTTTCAAATGAGAAGGAGAAAAGAAGACTTTATGGCAAGGAAACAGTATAAGAATGCTAAGAGCTAAATAGGGAAATTAAATTACTAAATGAAAATAACAGAGAAGCTAGAGCACTACAAAAGAGTTGTCCCTGAATTTTGATTGAAAAACTGGATAATAAGCATGCATGAGATTAAAATTAAATTAATGAATTTCAGACTTACCGATGTCTGTGGATATTTTGAATAAATTATGCTTTATACACCCAAAGGAGTTTATATTCTGGAGAAATGAATAAGCATTGAAAAATAGAAGAAAAACCAGGTGAGGTGGTGCATGCCTGTAATCCCAGCACTCCGGAGGCTGAGGCAGAATTACCGCAAGTTTGAGGCCACCCTGGACTGCATAGTGAGTTCAAAACCAGCCTGCACTACATAGTGAGACACTGTCTCAAAAAAAAAAAAAAAGAATTTCAGATTATGTATAAAACTACTGATGGAGGTAAAATCTTGTCCCAATCAAGTGAAAAAGCTATAAATATATGTCACATGCTGCAATATTTGGAGACTTTTGGAAATGAGAAAGAATTGTCAAAGATATAAATTGGGATATGATCTTGGCAGTATTGCTGAAATGAACGAATTCCAGTATCCTCAATTGGCTTCTATTTGTTTTTGCAGAGAGATAGAGCAGAATGTTAATTGCTTTTAATGTATTGAAGGACAAATGGACAGGGTTTACAATTGAATGATGAAATAAAGATTCAATAAAAACTTTGCATATTCTTTCTTGCCAACTGGGGTTCTCTTTGTTTCAGGGTTCATGATAGGGCCTGAGCTGCCAAGTAAAGGGGAGCTAGTTATTCTCCCCGTAAGTGAAAATGTCTTACAGTGCATTATTTTTTGCTGCACATATCATTCACATGAAAAAGTGTGAATTGTCATACAATATTAAAAACCAAATCCCATTAACAATGATACTGCTATGCATATTAACTGACTTATATTACTACTTATTCAATAAATAATTCATAAATTATAACATTCAATACTTGAAGGAAATCTATTCACTAATGTATAAATTGTAAATATAAATGAGATTTAAATTCAGTTGTGCAGAGGATAAAGGCATAATCTTAATTTTATTATTTAAGTAAATATTTCCTAAAAATAATGATTTTTTCATTGTATGGAGAATGGTTCACACTGATGTGGACAGAAATATTTCAAAATGACTTATTAGTATTTTGAATTTCACTATATGTCCCTGCATAAGAGGAGAGGAATTGGCATTTTTTACTTTGTTTTAAAATATTCACGGTAACAAGCCAACAGCAAGTTGAAAATAAGCCATGCTGTCTATTTTCTATGATAATTATGTTTTCAGCATACATAGAACATTAGGATATACCTGTTTTGTTATACAAAATAGGAAAATACATTACAGTTGCTTATAATATAGGTTCTTAACATCCCTCTTTTCTAAGTGTGACTTATATAATAGTATTAATTTAGGATAAAATCAAGGCTTGATAAAACTAAGTAATAAGAATGCTTTCCTTTGATTAGAAGTGCTAAGCCCAATTAATTTCCTTTCATGGAGGAGATCCGAATTGATAAAAATTGTGACTACTTGTTACTAATTTCAGAGAAAAGAGAAAACTTTTCATTTATCATATACTTGTTCATTTACATTTTTCTCCACAATATATAATGTGGCTTTATCTTATTAAGCAGTACTTTTAGGCTATGAAATTTTATCAGTAGTCTACAGAAAATTTTAACACAAAAACATGAGCCCTTAAATTATGATATTAAACTATCTGTTAACATGATGAGATATTACCCATGATGAGATGTTACCCACTTTCCCTTTTTACATTTTATTAATTATATTTTGCTCATAAAACAGGATATATATATATATATATATATATATATATATATCAGGATATATAGATACTGGTATTTTCTTGTCTCACTTACAGAATTCTCTTGCCTCTCTTCCATGTACTGTGTATAGGTATAAGGTTTTGCTAATGAAAGCTGAAATAATTCAATAAAGTTGAAATAAAAGGGCAATGTACCTTTAAAATTCATGTAACACATTATTTCCAAAAATTGAATAAATTAACTCTTTGACTTCTAAAGAAAAACAAATGAGCATATTATGGCACACTATCGATCCATTATTTTATACACCAAAGAAGAATAGGCTTACATTTGAACAGCAATCAGAGAATACACCATTAGTCAAGATACTAGCTCTTTTGACACTAAGGCTTGATTGCCTTGGTACCAACAGGGACAGATATTTACCACATGATTCTTTTGAAATCATCTGAGCTCCATTAATAGTGACACTTCTAACAATCACTGCCAATATTGGCCATTTGGGGACATTCAGAGTCATTATCCCTAGACTGTGAACACAACAAACTGAATAAGAGAAAATAAGTTTGGTGTCAGGCATATAGTAGTAATGTGAGCAGCACCGTCAAGTTCTGAAATTCCATGTTCATCTCAATATTATGCAAAGAAAAAATAGGACACATTAATAAAATAAAACAGCATAGTAATTCGGTAAAACACATACTTACCAATATATATTTTATATTTGTATATATTTATGTGACTATATACATACATGATTTCACAAAAGTATTTTAAAATATTCTTTTGAAGAAGACTAAGTTGCTCATTTCCATTCTCAATTTAAAAGATCATTTTTTACTTGAAACACATTAGAAACAAACTTACAATGAAAATTAAAGAAAAACATTTGGCCATTATTTTAATTTGTTCAGTAACAGGTTATTTTGCTTCCATATTGTGCTCATATGCTCATCATTACACCTGGGTGAGTACCCGAACTGTGAATTTTCTTTTGATATATTTATGACTAACAGGCAAAGTTTAAAATGTCCAATGAATACTGAATATTGAGGGTTTATCCGGCATCTTAGATCTCTCTTAGGGAGCTCTTGGGCTCACCATTGCTTTGTTTCAGCAGCTGGTAAAGTTAACTGCTTTATGTGTTCCATGCGTTTCATGGAACCTCCCCTCAAACCCACGCTGTTGGTGTCTTACTTAAGGCCTTGAGCTATCTGTGCCTGAGACGCAGCAACTCTGGGAGACATTTACAGTTTCAACACAGAGACTCATGAACTACAGTTTCCCTACCAGAAGATCCTGAGCGTTTCATAGATTCTTAGAGAATATTTCTAGCAATCTTTCCTAAAAGCAGTCATGTCACCTCCACAGTCCACTTCGTATCAGATTGCCATTCCTTGCCTCACTCCCCATATGCTTCTCTATTCCCTGAGATTTCATGGCTTGACAAAGTACTGACAGGGAATTGATTGTTTGTGTGGTCTCCACTTTCTGCAAAACCACCTAAAGAAAACACAACAATATTTTTGTGTTATATTTTTATAATCACTACAAACTATTTTACTTGGGGTAAAAGCCTGGAAAAGGGGGCATAATTCATACTGAATTTTTATTCCCCAGTTTATTTTTATTCTTTGCTTTATTCTAAGACATTCTTTTGGTATAATGGAAAAATGCATGACTAATAAGTGGCCTTTTAAATGTGTCTTTTGCCTTTAATCAGTATTGTACCAAGTATGTTTTTGAGTATATAATTGTTTTGCTCTTATGAAAAGGAAAAGTAATCAGTTTTCATGAGACAAAGACTTTTGTCCCTTAATGTGAAAAAACTCTTTCTTTAAATTTTCCAAATTATAGTTATACAAGTTTTCCTGCAAAGTATAATTACAGTCTCCCTATAATTTCTCTCAGCACAATTTTAGCTCAAGCCTTCTGTATGGTCATTGTATAGCAATAGTACAATAGCATCTCCTCATGTAATCTATCTGTGGCTAAGATTTCTTGGCCTACATTTCCATAGAAGGCACAGAAAGCCAAGAAGCTGGAAAAACCAAGAATTTAGTTCTTTAAAAAAAAAAAAAAATGAGGGCCAGTGAGATAGTTCAGCGGCTTAAGCGCCTGCCCGGCAAGCGCGAGGGCCCGAGTTCGACTCCCAGAACCCACATACGAAAAATGGGCCGGTGATATCGCTCAGCGGCACGGGCGCCTGCTGGCGCGCGAGGTCCTGAGGTCAACCCCCCAGTACCCACAAAAAAAAATTTGAAATCCACACTTGTATTCATTACTTTGCAAATGCCTCAATACTGTGCAAAATTTTCTAAGTTTCTAGTTAAAAAATCTTTTATAAAAACATAAAGTTCTTAAAGAAATTGTAGACCAAAGATAGGGCTTAAAAACATTTGCTAGCATTCCTTATGTTGCTTTACCTAGTGTATTTGTATAATTTGAAGAGAAACATAAATTCTAAGGAAAATACTAAGCTGATAAAATGTGAGCTACTTTATTAAAGTATTTTGAGGCTTAATCATATGAGTTTCCTAAAAAATTCACATTAAAATCTATTTTATCAGTTCTATGTAATGCCAGTAGGTGGCAGGATTAAGGCACAAAACTGCCAGAATTTTGAAAAAGGTAAAAGAAATACATTATCTTTTTTCAGTGTCTTGGGATGAGAGTAATTTTTCTTCCTGTGTTTGCAGGTGACTGAAGTCATTCCTGGCTAGCCCTGAGCAGATTCATCCTTTTTCTTAAACTAGCTGAAGCTGTGCCCTTTTAAGACCCTTCTGATCACAAATCAGCACCAGTTGCAATAATTTTCAGCTTTTCCCCCAAAAGCAGGTCCAAAGCATATGGTGTACATAAATTTGGATCATCTTTAAACTGACAAATATTCTTTGCTTCATCAAACTTTAGGCAGGCTCCTGAAACTTCTAAGCCTGCCTGTACATTTTTTAGTGCAATCCAGTTTTAGCACAGAACACTGCTAAGTTTAGGAAGATCCTCCAGCCCACCACCATGCATATCTGACTCCCCTTGATATTTTTCAGGCTCCCCATCTTCCCCCAGTGGATATCATCACGTCTTCTCAGAACAATCTTGTTAGGTTTACTTTACTCAGATCACCCTTAACGCTGATATTTCCTTTTGGTAACTTACCAGTAATTTTCCAACCTCTGACTTCCATCAAGCTTTGTGGGTATCTGTTCTCCCTGGTCAATTTTGTATTTGGAGTTGAGCACAATTTCTCGCCCCAATACAAAATCCCATTACTGTGCTTCCTTTATCTGCTAGGATAGTTCTGAATAGTCTGAATTACTATGCTTTAACAAATATCATTGAACTTTTTCTTTAAAAATATTAGTTTAGGGCCGGTGAGATAGCTCAGCGGCATAAGCGCCTGCCTGGCAAGCACAAGGTCCTGAGTTTGACTCCCGCTACCCACATACGAAAAAAGGGCCAGTGATATAACTCAGTGGCCCAGGCGCCTGCTGACAGAAAGCAAGGTCCTGAGTTTGACCCCCAGTAGCCAAACACACACACACACACACACAAAATTAGGTTATACCAAGTTCTCTTTAGAAGAATGATTTTATTCATATAATGAGGAAAAGACTAAAATTGAAATATCTTTAATAATGCAAGATTTTACAGTGAATAAGCCATTATTGTCACACTTCAGGAAAAAAAATCAGATAATGAAGATGTGGATAAAGCAATAAAGAATCTAGAGTCTTTAAATACTGATATCCTTTTGCCCTGAAGTTCCCTCATATATTCTTGCTTCTTTTTCCCCTTTCAACACATACTCATATGCAAAGGTTTGGTGATGCAAAGGTTTATTCACCAGGTTTCTTGTTTTGGGTGAACTTAGTATTGTCTACATTTCTTTCACACTTATAGCCTTTGAGTTCACTAATCAGGACACTTTTCCCAGACAAGTAATTGTCTTTGCATTTCCTCGTAATCCTTTTAGTGTACAATGTAATTATAGTAGATTATATATTGAACCAGTAAAAAAACATTTCTATTGAGTATTACTACTTGTCAATCAATGGGATTGAAAAAATTGCATCCTAGAATTACTGAGTTTCTAAAAATTTTGTATTTGCTAAGAATTAAATTCATCAGCTTAAAAGTTCTCACAGATAATTCATATGTGTGCATCTTATTTTAATGTACTTCTTTCACATGAAATATATACATTCTAATTCTGGTTTTATTGCAGTAAAAATGTGTTCCTAAAGTAAGATAGGAAGAATTTAACTGTACATTTTCCATGATATAAAATAAGAAAAAAAAATTTACAATGACCAATTAGAAGGCTTTGTACATTATTAGCATTGTTATGGCTCCTATCTAGATGTCTTCCCAAAGCCTTATGTGGTCATAGGTGGGGCTTTTCACAGATTGCTGGATTTAGGGTGTGTGAATTTGGATTAAAGGTGTGATACTGGGATTAAGTGTATGGATAATGGAAGCTCCACCCTAAGTGTGGTAGCACCAATCAATAGGCTTATAGCCTGTATTGAATATAAAGGGACAGAAAGAAGGCAAGCTTGCTGGTGCTGCTCGCGGCCTTCTGCCTGCCCTGCCAGAACTCTTTCTCCTCTGCATGCCCCTCTGCTGTGCCACTTTGCCTCAGAGCCAGCATATTATGGACTGAAACCTCTACAAACTGTGAACTGAAATAAACCTTTCCTACTTTAACTTGTGGGTGTCGAATATTTTGTCTCAGCAAGGAAAAAGTAACTAAGACCGTGATTGAGATATCAGTTATAAATACTTACAGCAGGGAAACTGTGAAGATTTACCTACTAAGTGCCTTGCGACTTGGCTGAGAATTTATAAAGCAACAAGATGCCATTTTACATTAAAATCTAAAAGTTCTATGGTAAGACTTTTATAGTACTACTATTTATAGAGTACTTATTGTGTGTCATGAATTACAAAGTAAAAGATAGTTTCCTCAGTTTAATTAGATAGTAGCCCTCAGTAATAAAGTGCCTTTGAAGCCCAGGAGGAAGGAATGAAAATGTGTTCATTCTTAATAATGTATGGGTCTGTATCCATGCATTATTTTATATTCCACCTTGTATCCTCATAATTTCAGACTAAACCATAGACCTCTGCAGTATTTAAATGCCAGTCTGCATTCTCTCCATGTGTGGTTCAAAATAATATTCCTAAAATAGGCTATTGATAATAATCTTTATAATAATATAATCATGTTATAATGAGTAAAATAATGACCAGATCAGTATGTGAGGGTCAAGACTCCAAATTTAGTTTCAGTTTTATACTCATTACTTGATTTAATTCTTATAATAATTCTGACAAATGTTATTATTCCTAAATTATCTGTTTAGTCAGTGACTGTGAGTCTCAGAGAATTGCAGGATGTTAGTCGAGAACACACTGCCAGAAAGGAATAGATATTTGAATCTAGGCGGTCTGTCAAAGAGAAGCTCACTACCGTCTTCTATCAAAGAGAAACACAGTAGTGCAGATATGTTCTTGTAAAGTTATTAGCAAAACATACTTTCTTTGTTAAACTTGATACTCTGAAATTGTTCCTAAAAGTGTGGCCGGAGCCTGAGTACAGTAGGAATCACCAGGAAGGAAGGGAACAAAGGTCATAGTTATCTAGATGGAATAGGTGTTGTAACAAAAGCCTGAAGAAGATGACTTTCAATACAGCGACCTTCCTTTTCATACACATCTGACCTTGGGAAATTATGAGGCCATTTTATTAGGAATGGAAGAAAAGAATCATCGACAGCCTTAATCATATGGTAATCTGACAAGGGAAGCTGTGAAATGTGATTTCTGGATCAGCATGTAATTGGTTTTATAAATAATATGAAAGGACTTGCTGTAATATAAATTCTCAGAATGGTCACGCTATATATAGTCCATGTCACCTTATGCTCAAAAGGCACGCTTAAATAAACTCTTTTTACTTTGAAATTTTTGGTATATGATTATTATTTTTCTGCATCAGAAGTGTGGTAACTGAGAATACAATAAGTGAAGAATAGGTTAATTTATTGTTTTTGTTAGCTTTTTAATTCTAATGTGAGACTCAATATATCCCTCTAAAGAAAATTGAGATCAAAGGAAGTCTTACTGGGATTTAAGAGTATATTCTGGGGCCGGTGAGATGGCTCAACAGCATAAGTGCCTGCCTGGCAAGCGCGAGGGCCTGAGTTCGACTCCCGGTACCCACATACGAAAAAAAGGGCCGGTGATATCGCTCAGTGGCACGGGTGCCTGCTGGTGCGCGAGGTCCTGAGGTCGACCCCCGGTACCCACAAAAAAAAAAAAAGAGTATATTCTGAAGGGACATGCAATAATACCTCTTGGTGATGCTGGTATTGTCACATGATGGGGTCAGGAGAGGTTCCCCAAAGAGGAAATGGAAACACTGCCCCAGTCATGGGGTAGGATTTTTGACCCTCATTACAGAAAAAGAGTTTCAAGATGCATTAGTGCAGGGAATAGGCAGATTTACACAACCCGAGAGAAAATAGAGTATGGGTGCTCGAGAGAGAGAGATGCTCTATGGTCTGGAGTTGGGAATGTATATGTGATCTTGGAGGTCTTCTTTCAGATGGGTGATGTAAAATGTTTTACATAAAAAGTTATTTGAACCACTTTCATCTGTTTAGAATGCAATCACTCTGTTTATTTACCAACTGGTTAATTTATGGACTTACTCTACCTTTAAGGAATGTGGCTATGATAAATATGTTTGAGCATGTAAAAATAATTCAAAAGTGGAATGCAGTTGAGTTAAACTATTTGAACCTATTAAACATTTCATTCCGAGTCTGTGCATGGCCCAATCAAGCATTTTCATCAGATGTTTTAAAGCATTGCATACAAGCAACAAACTTTCGCAGGAGAAAACTAACTATAAAATGCTTATGTATGTGCTAAATATGCTTTCAGTATCTTTTTTTAGACTAGAAAAATTAATAAATGTGGAAGTAATGTAAGCTATGCTCATACTGACACAGAGAGCACCCTAGGTACAGAGGACAAACAAACTCCAGGGTACTTAACCCATTACTCATTCAAAGCAAGATTTGTGTTTTCTCCTAAGGACTTAAAAGTGTTTATTTGTTTGTTTGTTTTGTTTTGTTTTTTTGAAATTCATGACTCTGCTTGGGCAAGTAGATGCCCAAGAGGCAATTGAAAATAGTGAAAGCTTAGCATTCCTTTTGTAAAACTCTAGGTCAAATCTTTCTCAGTTCTGTGTAGAGCCATGCTGATCATTTAGAAAATATCTGTCTAAAAGCTGGCCATACAATGTTTATTAGCCTTAAATTTATCTAGCTTATCTTAACACTCTTGAAGATTGAGAACACCAGGATAAAAGATTTACAAGAAGATTTAGCTGTGGTCAGAATCTCCCTTGCACTAAATTTGTGGTCTTCTTGAATTCCAGCAGTCGCACAAGATTGAAATTGTTGCTCAAGTCATAATGTTTCATCTCATAGGAAGCAAATTGGCCCTAAAATCATCAGGATTACTCCTGATCTATAAAGGATGGACTGAAATAATGACTGACTTGACTGCATCTCATCATACACCCCATAAAACTGATCTCCATTCTTTTATGAGTCTGCCCTCCTAATCCTCTTCATGGATTTGTCTCCTCTAGCTACAAAAGCTAGAATCTTTCCCCCATTTTATGTTGCTTCCTTTTCGTAGGAAACCGGGTTGATCTTTGTCAGCTCTTCTGGCTACTGTCCTGTACCATTTTTCTTACATTTCAGTTAAAGCTTTTGCTAGCAAATTCATACTTTTTCTCTAGCTTTGATTTCCATTATCACTAAAGCAAGGACCCATACTAACCAGTTACAAGAAGCACAAAAGGATGCAATATTTATTAAAAAATTAAATAAATATTGACCTAAAGAATCTAGAAAAATGTGGATCATAAAGAAAGTAATAAAAAGGACTTTCTTTTCTTTTCTTTTCTTTTCTTTTTTTTTTTTTTTTTGATACTAAATCAAACTCACAACCTTGTGCTTGCCAGGCAGACACTGTGCCTCTGAACTATATCCCTGGCCCTCTGTTTTTTTAACATGACTAACTAAGTATAAATAAGTAGAACATCTAAGACACCAATACACCTACGTTAAATTTTTGTTGTAAGGACCTGAATAGGAGTTTCTTTATTTCACATGAGAATAACAGTGCTCTGGTGTTGAACATTTAGATTGACGATGAAACCAATATATTTTACCATTGTTGTTTCTACTCTGGCTACTTTCTCATGGAAGTTACATTGTCATATTTACAAAATGGGCTGGGAACTCTAGCACTAAAAACACATTCCAGGCAAAAGAAGCTAAAGAAAGTAAAAGAAAGTAGAGAGGAAGTTAAAAACAGATAGGGCTATACAAAATATGTACATTAGCTGACTGTATTCAATTAAAATAGTCATATTATTTTAAATTTTCACCAGTAAGCCTGGTGGGTAGTGCCTCTAGCCCCAGCACTCATGAGGCAGAGGCAAGAGGATTGCTTTAGTCTAAGAGTTTAAGATCAGCCTGAACAACTTCCAAGATCTTGTCTTCAAAAAGCAAAAAAAAAAAACTGTATAAAAATTTACCACTAGCAGATTTTTAGTGGGAAGTTACATCTCATTTGTCAAAAGTATGTTGAATTTTCACCAAGTTTCATGCGAATCTGAGAATAAAAATTTAATCTGGGATTTTAAATTTCCAAAGGAAATTTGGGATTTTAGTAATAAAAATAAGAGAGAGCAATGGATTTTCATGAAGGCAGCTAGCTGAGTTTTAGTTTAGAAAACTAGTCATCTTATACATGAAATATTAAAAATATGAACAAAGTGAAAAATGGTAAATTACGTCTTAATTACCTGCATGGGATAAAAATTGTATAAGTGTATATGTCTTGTGTCAGTCTGTCTTTCTTTGTCCTTCTTTGCCATCTCACATTCAGTTTTAACTAGCTTTTATTTTGTAATTTTCAGAGTTCAGTACTGATGCAAATGGAGCACTTAGATTAGATCCAGTGTAATATAAAAGACAAAATACTTTAATTATTACTAAATTTCTGGGACCTTTGCCGCTGTTGGCTTAAAGTGAAAATACAGTGACATTTAGCCACTCCTGCAGATGTGTCTGTATAATCACAACTGAATGTGTGCTTAGGAGCAGAGTCCAGTTGGAGGTATGTCGCTTGTGGTGTGGCTTTTGTGAGTCTGCCTCTTACTGGCACTGTTTGTGTTTTTCAGGCACCACAAAGTGAAGAGCTTTGCTACAGTACACCCTCCTCCCATGATTTTTCTGTTTGGAAGTTGGCTAACCATAGACTGAATCTTCTACAACCGTAAGACAAATAAATGTCTTCCTTCTTTAAGTTATGGGTATCAGGTGTTTTGTCCTATCAGTGAGAGAGCTGACCAAAACTTGCATCCATTCTGGTTACTTATTTTTATCTGAAATAGTCACATAGAGACAAATTAGTTAGCTAAAATTATTGGTTATATTGAATATATTCAATGGATATTTTGGCATCTTTCAGACTCAGTCTCTGAAATTTCATTATCGTGCTCTTACTAATAAGCTAACTCCTCTAACATACAGTAATTCATCACATATTTGGAAATATTGTGGTCATAGACAATAAAGACCATTATTATAATTTCATGAATTTAAAGGAAAACATGGGTAGAATTATTTGATATGAAATCTTATTCCAGTTTATGATATTATTATAGTACATTTTTATTAATCTGACAATAGGGAGACTATTCAACCTATTGAAATATAATGGGGCATATAATAAAAAATATTTTGAAAATGTTTAAAATTTAAAAAGAATACTGAGGATGAATAAACAGAAAGAGGAAAATAAAAAAGAAAGATCAAAATACAGGGAGGAAAATAGGATATCTTTAAGGAAATATAATTTTTAAATTTTCATAGTTTTCATTCAAAATAGCTATGTGTATTTATATTTATGATGTTTTTGATAGATGTATGCAATGTGAAATGATTAAATTAAGTTAATTAGCATATCCATCACCTCATTTATTTGACACTTTGGTTGTAGAACATTTGAATTAGCAATTTTTTTTTTTTTGTGGGTATCGGGGGGTCGACCTCAGGACCTCGCGCGCCAACAGGCACCCGTGCCGCTGAGCGATATCACCGGCCCCTTTTCCGTATGTGGGATCCGGGAGTCGAACTCGGGCCCTCGCGCTTGCAAGGCAGGCGCTTATGCCACTGAGCCATCTCACCGGCCCTGAATTAGCAATTTTGAAGCACATAATGTGCTGTTGGTAACTACAGTGACTATGCAATAGAATAGATATCAAAAACTGTTCCTTCTAATCAATTGATACTTTATACCCTTTGGCCAGTTTCTCCATTTTTACAGTTTATTCTTCTTTTTTAGCCTCTTAACCATCATTCTATTTCTATTAATTTGACTATTTAAAATTCCACACATAAGTGAAATCACACGATTTTTTGTCCTTTTCTTTCTGGTTTACTTCACTCAGCACAGTATCCTTTAAGTACATCTATGATGTTGCAATAGGAAAACCTGACTTGTTAAAATTGTGTGTGCTTGAATGGTATCACTAGCATTTAATCTTCAGATTTCTAACTCCTGTGAAATAAAGATCACTGTTTTACTTTTGAACAGGAGCTGCCTGTCTTGCAAACCACATTATTTTACTTTGCATTTTTACTATGTATCTATAAGAGTTAAATATCTGACACTTGGAAAGAAAGAGCGCAGGCATGCATATTTCAATAAGGTTTTAAGAATGTATGTGAATTTATTGCCTTATGAGCTATATCATACTTTTAGATGTTTTGTGAATCTTGCTTTTTGAAGTTCTTATTTATTTATTTTTCATCACGGTTGCTCCAGCAACTGATTACTGTACTATTTAGTTTTATGGCTTTTCTGATAAGCCTATCTTCTAATTACAGCAAGTTTATATGAGTTGGATCATAATTTAACTATCAATGTAAAGAGACAAAATATTAGTCCTATCTTGGCAAATTTATATTGGCTGCCTGTTTCATCTAGAATTATCTCCAGGCGATTAAATTCTGGTGAATTTTATTTTTCTAGTGATTAAGTGAACTAGAATCCCTATCACTTTCAGAAAGTCCAGAGAAAATGTAATCTCTGAAACCTTACCTTTCTGGTCAATGGTTCTGAGAGGTAAGTTGCTTTCAACTAGAAAATGTACATTTCAAAGACTTCTGTTTTGTTGTTGCTATGTTCTTCTGTTTACTTTGGAAGCATCATTTTGATTACACAAAATCTAAAATTAGTCACTCAAATATTTTTTAGCATTAATTTTTACTGTTCTTGAGTTACTTACATATTTAAAAAATATTATGGTGAATGTTTATTTTGGTTTAGTTGGGTTTATTCAGCTGCCTCATCACAACTTCTACATTATTTTAATGAGATATTATTTTCAAGTGATCTCCATGTATAATATTAATTTATATTAAATAATATGTATTTAAATCAACATTCCATGAAAACGAAGGAAACACAATCCTGTTGAACTCATGGGACAGTTTCTGCATGCAAATGTGTTCACAAATACATTTAAAAAGTGAAATCTGCCTCCATATGCAGTTATGGTAACATGGACTCATGTTTTACTAGAGTGCTAGCCACATTTGTTTAATTTGTTTCAGTATTTCAGAATATTTACTATGTTCATTTACATTCCTTTGAAGGTATTTGAACTCATATTTAGACATGATAGGAAACTGTGGCTGTGTTTTAAGATATTTTTTAGTTCAAATAACAAATAATTCTATGTATATCCTGCACAGTATAAACCTGATGTCAGTCTTTTTTTTTTTTTCTCATTTTTTAAATATTTACTTTCCTATATTGAATAAGCAGAAAGAGTGGGAAGGGAGTATCTATGTTTCTTTCAGAGAAGAAAATAAACAAATAAAAAACAAACAACAAAATCTTGACTTATGACAAAAGGCTTTCAGTTGTCCAGATTTCAGTACTGAGTAAAAAAAGAAAGAGTTTACTGAACTACTATTTTGTCTACTTAGAGTGGAAAAATATTTATTTTTGCATAATTGTGATATAACCACAAACATCAGTACTGCAAAAAGTCTCAATATTTTGTCATCAAATTTGTTCTACCTATTTTAGCTATTAGAAACGTTCACTTTGATAAAATATCTGTATGTTATTTTGCTATAAGTTCTGTTTTTTATTTTTATAATTATATTATTTCATTAGTATTTATTCATAATACCTGACATGTGCATTCATGTTAGGGAATAGGTATATGTACTTAACATAATTTGATTATATTTTTTCCCCTCCCCCTCCCCACCCACCTCCCTCATTGCTTCATTATTATATATTTCTCATGTAAAACATGATTTTTTGAAATATATATATATACTAAGTCCAGTTAAGAAATATATTGCCTCGGGCCAGTGAGATAGCTCAGCGGCATAAGCGCCTGCCTAGCAAGCGCGAGGTCCTGAGCTCGACTCCTGGTACCCACATACAAAAAAAGGGCCAGTGATATTGCTCAGCGGCACGGGCGCCTGCTGGCGCATGAAGTCCTGAGTTCGAACCCCGGTACCCGCAGAAAAAAAAGAAAAGAAATATATTGCCTGAAATACTTATATTTGTGATGAGAACACTTATGCTATTGTATATTGAAGTAAGAAGAGGGCTTATTATTTAATATCTGGGAAGTATAATATATGTACTTATAGAAAATGGAGGCAGAGCTAAGTGTCAATTCAGCATATCCATTTTTCATTCTGTTTCTTTCTATTGTTCTGTTCTTTTAGCTGCTGTCACAATTTTGACATGGATAGAAGTTCACGCACAGTATGGTTGTTTATGTTCTCAATTTACCGGACAAAGTGCCCTTGTTCAAATGCTGATCCATCTGAAGAGATGTCAGCAGAAAAATTAGTGTTTGGCAGGGTATATATATTCCAGCTATTGCCTCCCACCATTTCCTATAATCTACACAGAAAGCCTCTGTGCCAAATAATTTACTGAGGCTTGGGCAAGCATGAAATTATAATACAAATAGTTAAAAAGTAATTGCTTATGAAATACCACTTCTTTCATAGCATAAGCAAATTGAACCCTCAAACTTGAACCATTATTCTCATGAAAGTGTCACACAGACATAGTTTACTTCTAAGCTTCAGGTTTGACTGAGAGTTCTCTGAAATCATGTCTTTCCCTTGAATACAGGAGGTTTAACCAACAGTTCTGCACCCCTTTTACTTGTTTTCCTACCTCAATTAATTCATTCCGTACTATGTTTCTCTTAGTTGTTTGTTGTAGAAGTTTGGCTAGAAGCTGACAGAGCAGCTACGGATATCCACGATGTAAAAATTAAAGTTGGAGTCAAGTCACTTTATCCTTCCAGTATCTCTGGTGATAAATAATATGGATCAGGCATGGATATAATACACAGAAGCTCAGAGACAGACAGACACACACACACACACACACAAACACCCCAATCCCAGGCCCAATATACATACATACATGTTGGCACATGCAGATGCCTAAACTAGTCTAAAAATCTCTAATTTTTAACTTGGTATGGTTCTCCACAGGGAAGTCATTGCATCCAATTGTAAGGATGTCCATCGGAGTAGAATTAGATTCTGTAACAGATGTTTTTTCACTCACGGTTATCCAATCTATTTTGTAAATAATCCCATATTTTAAGATATTTGAACATTATTACATCTAACATTAAATAAAGACTGCAACAAAGAATATTATCTTCATCCCCCATATATCTAAGAAATGTAACATGAGTTATACCAGTTAGATTCACCTAGATTTTTGTTTACCTGAGAGCTAAAATGAGGATTCTGCATAGGAAAATCATATGACAGTGAGAAATGCTGCAGAGATCTGGCTTGCAAGCTATCAGTGGAGATTTCAGCGCCATCCAGTTTTCTGTAGGTGAGGAGGTTTTATTAGAGTCACAGAACAGAACTGGAGATGGCAAAGGCAATGGTGCCTTTCATATTTGTAGTATGAGTCTAGTTGTTACTAGTAATATTTACTTTGACCCTCTTTCTCTAACTCTGTCAAGATTCCGGGTGCTCTCTAAAACATATTGATTATTTCATGTTTCAGTGTAGCAACACAGAATGTCCTAAATTGTCTGAAGGTCAGAATATCAATTAAGACACTAATTAACAAATAAAATTACTTAATGAAAGACATCATCATGAACATGAAAATGTGGATTGGTAAATTAATGGGGTTGGTTTTAAAAATAGCACAAATGAGTAGATGTTGCATAGTGGTTGGTTTATGATATGGAGGAGTAAATATCTGCTATAGTAAGATTGAGAGAATGATCCGCTTTGAAGTCGAGACTTTAGACATCCAGGTAGCTGATGGTATGGAATATTATGGAAAATAGGAAAATTATAAGGGATGTGGGTTGAACTGGTGCTAAGAAGTTAAAAGGTACATACTACACCAACAGTTTAAACACTCAGCTCAAGTCAAATCAATATTTAAATAAGCACCAAAAAGAAACCATTTTTTCTCATTATTATGGAGTGAAAATAGTCAAGATGAAATATATTATCAGCTCTAATAAGTAAGAAATGATGATACTGAGTTCACCACCTTACCAGTTTCCTTTTATGAGAGTTAGTCCAATGACTAACTGAAGGAATGGATCCTGAGAATTAGAATAGATGCAGTGGGGAAATGTGGGATATAGAGAATACTCATATACCCAAATTATTTGGAGCTACTTGCTTCCCGAAGAAGTTTTCAAGATAACTGTCCTCATTTCTTACATCTCCCAACTCTTTTAGACAAAAATTTACAGAGATGTAATGAATAATGAATAAGATTTAAATTTAATTTCTGATTATTATGTTTTGTTTTGACATTTGGTGAAATCAGTAGGGATTTGAATGACCTAAGCACTATTTCTCCTTCTGCTTGGTTCATGTCCATGAGGTCCTGTAGCTAAGGTCTTCTTATTAAATGGATCATGTAAAGTTCCTGCTCAACCCTGAGCAGCTAGTATCAGCTTTTTGGCAGCGTGTGGTTCATAGAAGCCAATCACATTTTTTCCAGTGAATGAATGGACATCCGACTCGCAGATTTGTAGAAAAAATCACAAAACCTGCTTTTCACAGCCCTTGACTGTCCAATTGGTTCCTGAGTGCGACACTCTTGTCGCCCCACATGACATATGTGCTATCTTCCCACTCTGAATTATATTTGATATAAAAATAATGAAAATAACACTTGGAGTTATTATCTGTACAGTTTCTTGTATCATGTGGTGACCCATCCTCATATCCTGGAGTAGAAATCTCAGTCTTGTGAACAGGGAAAAAAGAGATGATTAAAACTTTAATGAATAACCTGTAAAGGGTGGCAAACAAGTTGAAATACATGGTTATTTTTTATTTTGGCAGAGCCAGAAGGACATGTTTTGGAGTATAATTTTTGGAACATTACATCATAAGTTTATGTTTAGGGCACTAGTCTTAAGATTAAATTATATTTATCAATATGTCCAAATTTTCTTAGTGAAACCTGTATTGAGTTTTGGCCCATGGTAAATGAGAACAAGATGCTAGATGTGTTTATTATAATATTGAAGAATTATCTCAATACTACAAAATTGGAAATTATCAATTTATTCACCCATTCCCTAGCTCTGGCCCTTGAGGGGAACCAGAAAAGACTTGCTTTATCAAATCACTCTGATATTGACGATAAAAAGCCCCCCTTTTTTTTTTTGAACAAATGCTGTTGACTGCCATATACAGATATTCCACAGGATTCTACCCTGGAAACAATTTCAGTGCAAAATGTGAAAAACCTGGGGAGTACAATCCAAGTGGCTGGAATTAACTTTCCAGGTAAAGGAAAAATGGTAGCAGTAATTGACAATGAAGTGGGGAATTAGAATTGCTTAAGCTGTAAAAATTTTAATGGCAGCTAATTGTTTATGGCATCTTCATGACTAAAATATAAAGAAAGGTTATTAAACCCACCTGAGATCTCCATAATCAAACTAATTTGATTCTATTAAATAGAAAGATAGCTTAGGCCAAGCTGATATATAAAAATTGTGATGCCACATCCAACTTCTAGACCCAAACTAGTAACAGAGAACCTTGAAAAATAAAGGACAGGTGCAAGTAAGGAAGAACTCTGCAATAAATTCACAAATACATAAAACTAATTTTCCTTCTCCTATTTCTAAGCCATCTAACTGCACACTGAGTAAAAAGAAATGGAGAAAAAATTTAGACACACTTGAATAGTGATCCTGGATTAATGTCAATATCTAGACCAAGGACACTACACTAATATGTTGCTGATAGTAGTCGGAGGTTTTGGGAGGATTATGAGATGAATGCATTTTGGCTATAGGTTGACATCTGGAGAATATAATTTTTCTTTGGCTTATTTACTTGTAAAAAACTCTATGGTGTTATAGATATATTTACCAAATTTCAGAAGCTGTAAACTAACTACTTGGTCAGTGGTGAGAATGTTCTCTCTGAGGTGATATTCTTCCTATGAACAAAAGTCCATGTCTGATTTGGGAAAAAAATCAGTATTTTAAAAGGCCTGGCTGGTGAGATGGCTCAGCGGCGTAAGCACCTGCCTTGCAAGCGCGAGGGCCCGAGTTCGACTCCCAGAACCCACATACGAAAAAGGGGCCGGTGATATCGCTCAGCAGCATGGGACGTCCTGAGGTCGACCCCCCGGTACCCACAAAAAAAAATATGTAATAAAGAGACTGTATGTGTGTTTTACACGGTATGAATTTCTCCATTGTACACTTTTGCGAAGGGGGGTGTAATATTGGGTAATGGGCCTTCACAGTAATCTACATCCCCCTACCTTTAAAAATATTTTTGAGACAGAGTCTCGCTATTTAGCTCAGTCTGGCCTTGAACTCACTATGAGCCCAGGCTGGCCTGTTTGAAGTGATCCTTCTGCCTCAGCCTCCATGCCCAACATAAGAAATTTATTTTATGGGGAAACAGGGTCTCGCTAAGTTTCCCTGGCTAGACTTGGATTTACAATCCTCTAAGTTTCTTTAAATTCATTTTTTTGAAAAACAATAATGGTAGCAAAGTGTTACGTGTATTTGTATAATTACCTAGGAAAATTAGAATTAGTTCTGAAGGTACAGAATACAGTAACTGTATTTTAAAGTTTACACTTGTAGGAAGAACTTATTCATTATTAATATTAAACACGAGTGATTAACATTATAATAAATGAAAAATAAAATTGATTGAAGATATCTGGTTCCAAAGTATTTATTAATACATGTATGATGGTGCATCTACATTTTAACTCATTTTAAACTGAGGGCTACTGTTTCATAATTTTCCCCCAGAAAGTAACTTATATGTTTGTTTACTTTTGTTTTTGACATTGTTACTGTTAGTTTTAGTTCAAAAATTACTTTAGCTCTTAATAGTAAAATTTGCCAGTTTTTTCAATGTATATTTTTCCTTGTGTGCGTGTGTGTGTGTGTGTGTGTGTGTGTGTGTGTGTGTGATACAGGCGATTGACTTCAGGACTTTCACATGGAGCTTCATTCCCAGAGCTTTGGGATATTTCTTAAAATTCGGAGCCAGGGAGGGTCTTGCTAATTCCCAAGTTGCCCAGGCTGGGCTTGAACTCGTGATACTTCTACCTCAGCCTTTAAGAGTGGTGAGATTGCAAGACATGGACTACCATACCCAGCTAAATGTATTTTCATTTTTCTAAAATGAAATGTATTTTAAATTTTTCTAAAATTTTTGTCACTATAAAATTTTCAATAAAATCATATCAGTTTTCTCTTTAATATAGTATTTTTATCTTTTAAGAAATGTATTCAATTCTGAGTTTCATTAAACAAATAATTGTAATGAAGGTGTTTTACCATGCAAACACCATTTCTCTCTTCTTTATCAGCGAGCCACCCAGCAGAGACAGATTTAATATTACCACTGCATTTTCTTACAACTAACAAACAAAAAAAACTTCATGATGAAAAGTGTAAATGAAATTTATTTTTAATGTGATTATAGATTGTCAAAAGTAAGAGATTTGCTTCTAATTTTCCAAATGATATAGCAAAGACATGTACATTCGCGCCTTTTCTAGAGGTACAGCATTTATGTATCTAGAATCTAAGAGAAACTTTCCCTGTGGATCTTGTTAAAGGAAATATTTTTTGATTGAGAAGACTATATTTCAACTGAATATGAACAATAAATTCATAGGAATTTCAAAATACTTTTGTGACCATATGTTAGGATTGGAAAACTAACATAAAAATGTTCCTAAGTGGAAAATAGTGCCACAAATTTAAAGATCCTCTTAGACAAAATTGAAAGTTTTAGATTATTTAGTGGAATGAACAAATTAAAGAGTCCTGACATAGTATTTCATCTTCAATAATATTTCATCTTCATTCTGATATATTTTAATATGAAGGCAGCATACTTAAGACTTATTTCAGAAAGGTGTATCTTGTCAATTTAGTTTTTACCTGTACACATTAAGAAATAGCAAGTACACTTAAGATTTTAAGAGAATATCTCATGTTGAATTTTATTACAGTAAGAAAATATACTTTAAAAAGGAAGAAATAGTAACTGATAGCAATGTTGTCTACCAGTTTTAAGAATGGAAGTATCTAACCAGTACATATTTAGGAAGGAATAACTTACATAGCTTTACAGAGATATGTGGACAGAATTCTTGCAGAATCGGATCAAGATGATAACAAGAAGCATATATATGACAGTTCCGAGTTGTGCCTGAGATAATGTTTTATGCATATGTGATAACTTTTTTCTAAAACCTTGTTTAATGAGCTGACAAAAATAATTTATCCTAAATTTAAAACAATTTTCTGATCCATCAAAATTTAGTCCCTATAAAAACATAATTTTCTTTATTTGCCAGTGGATCTAAGGAACACTCTATTTTTTATTTTTTATTTCAGTTGATTAGTACATGGGTGTAGTACATGAAGTTGGTACATGTAATAGCACATCTCTTTTTTTTTTTTTGTGGGTACCGGGGATCGACCTCAGGACCTCGTGTGCCAGCAGGCGCCCGTGCCCCTGAGTGATATCACTGGCCCCATAACAGCACATCTTAATTCCTTTTCTCATCGCCTTTCCCTTCCCTCCTTTTTCCCTCCATCCATCCTTTGATCCCATTCCTCTCTTTTAAATACATATTTGCAATAATTAATGTTTACTTTCCTCAAGTTGGTACATGTACAATTCCTTTTTTTTTCTTCATACCTTATCTCTTCTCTTCCTCCTCTCTCCCTCCATCTCTTGATCCTCTTCCCTTCTGAGAACAATTTATCTCCCTACTTCCTATTATGTCTTTTATGTTACTCCACATTTTTACTCCAGGTTTCTCATATAAGAGAAACAATATGGTACTTAAGCTTGTGTGTCTGATTTATTTCATTTAACATTGTGGTCTCAAGGTGCATCCGTCTGTTGCCTCTATGTACTCTAAGAAATCAGTTTTGTATTGCTTGTGAAATTCCATAATCTATGCATTTACCCAAGTCTACCTATTTCCACCATGTTTTTTTCTTTTAAATATTATTTTCCAACTCAGTGGAGCTTTTGGTAAATAGATCCTTGTCTGGGATACACATCCTTTTGTTTCAAGTGTAACTCATTGTATTCTAAGAATATGGATCATATACTTTTTCAAGAAAATTATATTTGCCATATACATATGGAATGAATTGGATTTTAACATAAGCAATATGCACTTAGCTAATAAAATGAAACTCTTGCTTTGTTTACTTTTATTAGATTTATAATTCTCTCAAATTCTCAAAATAATAGAAGTTATAAAGTGAGATAGTAACGGGTTTTATTTTCTGTGCTATTTCTTCTTTCACACTAGAACAAAGACAAATTTATGTAGGCTCTTGATTATTAATCATTGCTGGTTACTCACAAATAAATATTCAGAAATTGTGATATTTGATCTAAGTTATCATTGCTGAATCAACTGTGATGAAAGTGATTGGAGGAATTTTTATAGGGGAAAAAGAATATTTTGCAAGAAATTAAGATCATGTCTGCCTATTACCAATTCAATTTTTTATTGTATGACTTATAAATATGTCTATATGGCACTATGAAGTAAGATAAGTGAATATATTAATAAAATACCAGAATCAAATGCTCCAAGTAATCAAGAAAAATTGATGGAATAATTTAAATGCTATTTATCTACAAAATATAAATTGAAGGTTCTCTCCATAAGTAAAATACATATTTAGTTTCTGGGTAGCTGTCTTTTTATTAAGTTTATTGGTAAAATTTAGGTATACATAATGATCACATTCATCATAGGGAATTTGTACCTGTACATGGTATATCTTGACTCCTCTTTTTTTCCCATTCCCCTCACCTCTCTTCAACCCGTCTTTCATTCCTTATTTACAAAGCTTTGTTTCCATTTTATCCTTCTTTTCTTTTTCTTTCTTTACCCTTCCTTCCTTTCTCCCTCCCCATTCACTAGTTCCCCTTTCCTTTTGAACAAATTTTTCCTCTTTCAGAATATCTATTATACATTTTGGTTCTTATTTACACTTTAAGTTTCTCACACCAGAGAGACAATGTGATATTTACACATATGTGTCTGATTTATATCACTTAAGTACATGGTCTCAAATTTTATCCATTTAGCTATAAGTATCTCAAGTTTATCCTTCTTTATGGCTGAATAGTACTCCATTGCATTAAAAAAAACTTTTTTATCCATTCTTTGGTTGATGGGCACTTGAGTTGTTTCCAAGATTTAGCTATTACAAACTGGGCTGCTATAAACATAGGTATACATATATCACTGTGGTATGATGCTTTTAATTCTTTGGGAAAGATACCAAGAGGGGGAATACCTGGATCAAATGGAACCTCTAGTCCTAGTTTTTTGCGGACTCTCCTGTCTGATTTGACAGTGGTTGTAGCAGTCTACATTCCCACCAACAGTGGAGAAGGGTTCCTTTTTCCCCACATCCCTGCCAGTATTTGTTATTGGTTGATTTCTTGATAATAGCCATTTATTCTGGAATGAGATGGATATCAGCATTGTTTAAATTTGTATTTCTCAAATGACCAGTGATGCTGAACACTTTTTTCATGCATTTATTTGCCACTTCTACTTCTTCATCTCAGAAGTGTGTATTCATATCAGATGCCCATTTTTGCATTGGGTCTTTAAATTTGGGAGGTCTGATTTTTTTTCAGTTCTTTATATGTTCCAGTCCTTTGTCTGAGGAACAACTGGCTAAATTTTTTTCCCATTCTGTAGGTTGTCTTTTCACTCTGTTGGTGATTTATTTTGCTGTGCAAAAGCTTTTTAATAAGATCAGATCCCAGTTGTTGATTCTTTGTAGTATTTCCAGTGAAATCAGGGTTTTGTTCATAAAGTCTTTGTCTACACCTATGTCTTCAAGAATTTTACCTATTCTCTCTTCTATCAGATTTAGGGTTTCTGTTTTAATATTTAGATCTTTGACCCATTTTAACTTTAGTCTAGTGCATGGTTATAGACATGGGTCTAGTTTTATTCTTTGGCATGTAGAAAGCCAGTTTTTCTAGCACCATTTATTAAAGAGGCTGTCTTTCTTCCAGTGAACATGTTTGGCCCATTTGTCAAAGGTATGAGTTTGTTTGGAGTTGTTTCTGCATCTTCTAATGTGTTCCATTGATCCTCGGGTCTGTTTTTTTTTTTTTTTGCCAGTGACTTGCTGCTTTTATCTCGGTAGCTCTATAGTATAATTTCAAGTCAGGGATTGTGATGCCCCATGCTTTGCCTTTGTCACCCAGAATTGTTTTTGCTATTCAAGGTCTCTTCTGGTTCCAAATGAATTTTAGGAATGTTTTCTTTAATTTTTTTTTTTTTTTGTGGGTACCGGGGGGTCGACCTCAGGACGTCCCGTGCCGCTGAGTGATATCACCGGCCCCTTTTTCGTATGTGGATTCCGGGAGTCGAATTCGGGCCCTCGCGCTTGCCGGGCAGGCGCTTATGCCGCTGAGCCATCTCACCGGCCCAATGTTTTCTTTAATTTTGAGAGATAAGCTACTGGCATTTTCACTGGGATTGCATTAAATCTGTGTAATTATTTTGGGAGCATGGTCATATTTATTATGTTGGTTCTTCTCTAGGTAGCTGTCTTTATAAATGGTAATTTTTAAATTGGTACTAGATAGAAATATTTTTCCTGCCAGTCTTACCTTTATACTTCTCCCTTTTCGGTATAATTCTTTGTCCTTGGACACTCAGTTCTGGACTGCCTACTAGTGAATCCTTGCATTTGCTTAAAAGTTGAATATATCAAATAAAAGAAAATGATTATGTGAAGAAATAAACGTATGTCAGCTGAGAATGTATTTTATCCATTACTCATTAAAAAGGATGAGTTTGACACTGATGTGAATGTTTGTTTTCCATTCCCTAGCAAAGGAGTGTAGACTGTGTAAACAAGGTGAGCTTACTAGAACAGGTCTCTGTCCTCCGTGCAGGAAAATTATTAGAAAAGAAAATAAAAAGAAACTCATACATGAAAATAAAAGGTGAAAAAATACTGTTGACAAGAAGAAAAATAATGAAATAAACACTCATATATAGAGTACCAAAGAAGGCAAAATTTAATTTTTGAAATAAAAGTTCATTGAAGAAAACTGCAAAGGGTATAAACCTAAAAAAGATAAGAGAAAGAGAAAAGGAACCATAGGCAAAATCAGAATGAAAATTAAAGACTTTTAATAGATACTGCAGATATGTAAAAATATAATGTATGGTTTTTCTAAAATAAAAGAAACAAATGGCAAAACCCCTGAAAATCTCAACAAAAAAGTCAGAAGAAGGCATATAAAAATTCTGAAATCCACTACATCTTGAAAAATCTTTCAATGAGAAAATTCCATGCCCAGATGATTTTAACACTAAAAACTGCCACATATTTAGGGAACTAAATATGACACTTCTATGCAGTATTAGTCCAACAGTTCAATAAAAAAATGCTTTCACCCTCATTTAGTATAGCTACCATATCTTCACTGAAAAACAAGGCAAAGATATTACAAGGAAGAAGAGTTAAAGCCCTGGGAAACTAATAATAATAATAAACTTTAAATATATTTTGTAATTAATTTGATCAGTGGATTTTGTAAAAGAAAAACAATTCATCATATCTAGTGGAGTTATATTTCACAAATGCAAGACTGCTTAATATTTGAACATCAGTTAAAGCAATTTAGAATATTCATACAACAGACAAATACAACTATTATATCAAATGATGTGGACCAAATATTTTATTAAATTCAGCACATTTTTATAAGAAAAAAATTTAAAATTTGAATCCTAAAATATTTTGTTTACATGGAAAAGGTAAGTATGGCCTACGGTAAAAATTCAATTCCTACTTGTCTTCTAAATAAAGTCACAGAGGAATATAGCCACAGCTACTTATTTGCATATTTTTTCTGAGTGGTTTTGTGCTTCACTGACACATTTGTTTACTGGTGACAGACTGTGACCTGCAAAGCTGCAGAAACATATTTTTTTGTTTTTGTTGGGGAGAATCTATACAAATATTTATTTTTAAAAATTTATTAGTGTACGTTTGCCATGCATATTAAATATATCCATCAAGTAGAATTGGTACACAGATATATTGCATTTCTACCTTTTCTAGTTCCATTTCCTCTCAACTCCCTCCATATTCCTCTATCCTCAGATCTTTTTCCCATCTCTACAATGTCTATCTCCCTGTTTCCCATTATCTGTCTTTTATTTTGCATTTCAAATGATACTTTGGATTTCTCATAAAAGTAAAACCATGTGGGTGTTATTTATTTTGCTTAGCATTATGGATTCAAGGTGCATCCATTTTTTTCTACAAACAACTCAAATGTATCCTTCTTTATGACTGAGTAGTATTTCATTGTATGTAAATACAACATTTTCTTTGTTCATCTATTCATGGACATAAAGGCCACTTTCATGATTTAGCTACTATAAGTTGTGTTGCTGTAATCATAGGTATACATGTATTGCTGTAATATGATGTTTTGAGAAAATGCCCAAGAAAGTTGGACCAAATGGAATTTCTGTTTTTATTTTCTTGAATATTCCCTATACTAATTTCCATAGTGGTTGTATTAGTTTAAATTCCCTCCAACAATATAGAAGGATTCTGTTATGGCTTGAGTTTAGATGTCCCCCAAAGCCTCATGCAGTCATGAGGGCTTTTCAGAAATGGCTGAATCTAGTGTGTGATGCTGGAATTAAGGGTGTGTGAGTAGTAAATGAGTCCACTGATTGATTTGGCATAGTTCTGGCTATAATTAAGGGTGTGAGTGCTACACTTGCCCTAGGGTGGGTAGCCTGCATACAATATAAGGGACAGAAAGGGTCTTGTCTCCCTCCCTTGTTGCTGTGCTACCTTGTGGGCATCATTAACTGTTCTCCTTTGCGATGCCTGTGTGCCATGCCACTCTGCCTTGGAGGGTATGGATTGAAACCTCTACAAACTGAGCCAAATAAACCTTTCCCCACTTTAACTTTAGGTGTTGGTTATTTTGTTTCAGTAACAAAAAATGTAACTAAGACAGAGTCCCTTTTCTCCATTTGTTGCCAGCATCTTGAGTTCCTGATAATTAACATTCCTTCTGGAGTAAGACAAAGATACATGTAGTATTTGTTTACAGGAAAAGTTTGATGACCTATAAATTATAGTAAAATTTCTTGGGAGAATAAAAATTCTAGCTATTCTATTCATTATTGTACTAGAGGACATGGCCAGCACATTAAGAGAAGAAAAGAAATGAGGGTGAATACTTGAGAAAAAAGATATAAAAATGCTATTTTTTATAGATTGCTTTAGTAGGTAAATTGAAAAGCTGTAACAATTAATACATACATGATTAATAAATGAATTTAGCTAAATAACTGGATAAAAATCAGTATAGATGTCAGCTTGCTTTGATTTTTCTAGTAATAAAACATTACAAATTAATATAAAATATAAATTTATAATATTTTACATAATTTTTTGAAATAGTTGTACAAAATACATGCCAAATATTTACATTTAAATATAAGACTGAGATAAAATTGAAAAGACTTCAATAAGTCTGGGTGTCTACCATATGTGTATGTGGACATTTAATAGTATGAAAATTCCACTTTCCCAAATTTGTCTACAAAGACTATGGAGTCTCAGCTCTGTACCAAAATACATTTTTGGAGAGTGGTAGACACGGCAGTTGGTAAACTTTCCCTAGAACTCACCAGAAATTGCCAACAGACATGGATTTAAATGAAATTTTGGAGAAAAGGAGAGTGATAATATATATCAATATATTCTTTATAAATCTATTAAGATATGCACAACAATTTTATGGAAAAATTAGTTCTAGCTTATTAAAACATTTGAAATGTTTACTAAAACACTAGGTATTATTGGACAAATACCTGAATTAGCTAGAAAATACCCATATTTTCACAGACTAAGATTCAATATAATACGTCTTTTCTCCCCAAACATGATTTTTCATAAATCTTGAAGTAAATTCTAAAAAATATATTGAGTAGCAAATTACCCCAAGTAATCTCAACACTCTAGAGTTAAAGGAAACAGTACAAATGTCTGTTAAGCATCATCATGAAACAATCTGACTACAACAGCATGCTGATGAAGGCCCAGGACATCCTGCCCCATAGGGGACCTTGGCCTTTGAGAAAACAGCAAAAAGAAATGTCATCTCTGATATTCTCTGAACTTTGGCTCACCCTAGGAAATAAAATTTAGAAACTACTGCCTGATCCTCCCTTGAAGCAGATCATAAGAGCCTCATCTGAGCAGTTCTGTCTCTATAACCAGAGTGAAGAAATATCTTTACCTCCGAAGACACAGCAATAGGAGGAGAATCTGAAAGAACAAGCCTCAGTGCATTCCCCCTGATGTCTGGTCGTTAGATCATACACACGTGGTTCACTTGTATTTTTATGCAACAGTCTAAAATTCATCAAAGTCAGCATAAAAAATATGTCGGTTTCCTCATTTCCTTGGATCTGCATTGCTCTATGAAGGTTCGTGAATAAAAAGTCTATACAAAATAAATCGTGTATGGTTTCTTAGTTAGTCTTTTTTTTTTTAATAGGAGCATCAGTCATGCACACAGATAGGTGAGAAAAAGATATGTGTCCTCTATCCTCTGTCCTCTGCTGCAGTGGTATCAGGAAAGATTAGAAATGTAGATCAACAATTTTGAACAGAGAAGCCAGACATACGATCATACCCATCTGTACATATGAATTATAGCAAAGATGAAATTAAAAATACAGGGAGGAGAAGTCTTGTCAATTAAATCCTCTGATTCAATTGTATATCCATATCAGGAGAAAAGAAATGAATACTGACCCGGTACTCATATAAAATATGGAACTTTAGATATAAGTGTAAAAATTAAAATGAGAATGGAATATATTTAACAATATATATGAAAATATATTCATGAATTTAATGCAGAAAAATATTTTAAACAATTTATGCAAAACTATGACTGTAAAATAACTTATTCATTTGGATACATCAAATTAGGAAATTTATTTTTCAACAGGAAATAGTAAAAAATTGAATAGTATACTACATTAGGCAAGAAAATAGTAGCAAATTTATATCTAAGACAATTTTTATATTTGAAATGCAAAGAGAAAGCCTACATATAAACAAGAACAACATAAATAATCCAATAAAATAAAAAATATTTACAAAAACATTAATAAACACATCACAAATAAGTCTACCCAAGTGGCCAAGAAACATTTGGAATATGTTCAAACCCATTTGTGGAGGACTAACTAATGGTCAACTTGTAACACCCAGCTGAACTGAATCAGCGTGGTGCTGAGTGTGGAAGGCCCACCTGAGGGATGTTGCCAACAGGATAAAAAGGAGAACTGGAGGGGAGCATGGTGTGCTGTTGATTCTCCTGGAGAAGCTTGTTGCTCTGGCTTTCCTGATACGAACTTGGCTGTTCTCTTCATTGGAGGAGCTCAGGTACTCACTGTCACTGAGGATTTGGTTCTCTTTGGGGGACCTCTGGTCCTTACCTTAAGCATCACTTCGTGGTTCCAGTGCAGATCCTTCTGCCAGCTGGCACAGATCCTTCACACACTGGCTCAGACTTTCTAGCTTCCACCGCTGAGCTCTGGGCCTTCCCAGTGCAGATCCTTGGTACAGACTTGCATGAGACATTGATGTGGGCTCTAGGCCTCCAGCTGAACTCATGGAGGACATAGCGGTGGGGGCCAGGCCCTCAGCTGGATTATTTGGGTCTCTAGTGTGTGGACAGATCTCCTCTACTCTTTTGCATTTACTCTTTGGGTGAATATAAAATAAGCATATAAATTATGTGACCTGTATTAAATCCTTTCCCTTGTAAATCCTGACTACAACACCATCATCCTCATTGCTGTGCGGAAGTGTTCTGTCAAGTCCTCCCTGTCTTCATCATATTTTCTGGTTTATATAAGGCAGACATATGGTCTGGGGGGTCAGAAGTACATAGTTAGGAGAAAATAGGTTTTCTGTTTGGTAGATTATTTACAATCCTTATTCCCAGACACCTGCAGAGAGGTATAGTGCTCATGAAAGAGGAGGAATACTCCTAAACAACTACCCTCTTATTTGGAGGATAATTTCAATATCCATGCAGAAGCTGTGGGAATTCTTTACTTGGAGCTATTAAAGAGGACAAGGTTCTGAGCACAAATCTCAGACTTTACAAGAAAAGTGTAAAGAACATAGCTAAATTTATTTGTGAAATATTGCTGACAATGTGAAAAGTTCACTGTGAAGCTTTGAATATTTCTTTTATAATAAGTTTCAAATAATCAGAATTAACTACATATCAAGTCTTGTTTTGATACAGTGCTTCACCCATTATTTTGACGTTATAAATAAAATGAAAAACCGTAAATTCACAGTTAAGATCTAAAGAATTACTGATGCAATGAAATACGAAACATATATTTCACATCTAAAGGATGAATTATTGATTTTGCATTAAGAAACTGAAACTTGCTCATTTTTGTGCAGTGTAAATAACTGATTGCTTGCTTTATTACCTATGATGAAATCTTTAATACACCAAAATGTATTATTTATTAAGAAAATACAATTGTCTTAGTATTAAATTGATTTTACTTACTTATTCTTCTTGTTCTCATTTTCCATTCTATACATTAGTGTAGATTTTAACTTGAGAACAAATTACAAAATGATCAATTTCTTCAAATAATGGGTAATATATTGTAACAAATCTAGAAAAAATCAAGTTTTTTTTATTTTTTTATGTTGGTACCTCAGGATCTCACACTTGTCAGCAAGCACTTGTGCCGCTGAGCAATATCACCAGCCCTTTTTTCCTTTATGTGGGTTCCAAGAGTCGAACTCAGGACCTCGTGCTTGCCAGGCAGGTGCTTATGCCGCTGAGCTGTCTCACCGGACCAAATAAAACAATTTTAACCAAATTTATTGTCACTTAACATATGCACATTCACATCAGCTGTAAAATAAAGATTTCTATTTAAAGTTTCCCAAGAAGCAAAAATTCAACATGGAACATAACAGCTGTTTCCATATAGAAGGTAGAAATAAGCATGGAGTTATACATTTATTCTGTTACTGTAGTGTTACTAACTGTATCTGATCATAGTCAAATGTAAGAGATGAAAAGAAAATTACTCAGTAACTCAATGGAACTAAAAACATATTGAAGGATTTAGGCACCACAGAAAATACTAATATAATGATGAAAAGACTAAGATTTGAATAAAATGCAAAATTAAAGCATTTTATAGGTTCAATAGAGTTAGCAATAATTTCCATTATCCAAACCATACTTTTCTAATTTTTAGATATATTTGAACAAAATTTTAACTTATTTTTTCTAGTTTATTTGAATGCAAACTTCCAAAACTTAGAAATAGATGTGAGTCTACAAAACATTCAAAGGCACATTTTTGGACAGATAAGGAGATGGGAAATATATGTAATTTTTCAAAATTTTGAATTTCAACAATACTCATAGAAGATTTTTGGCAGTTGTACATAAAACCCTGATGAGATGATAAGTGACACTTAGAGAACAGTTACCTAAATTGCTGCAAATTTGGCTGTCCCTACATCACTTTTATCCAGACAAAGACCTTTATTCCTATCCCTGAGGTTAGCTCTCCTATCTAAGCTCAAAAGCTAAACCACCCAAGAGAAATAATTCATAAAGAGATGATTTGAGTGCTGTAGACCTGTGCATGGTAGATGCAGTTTTAAGTTACAGCTTTTGATAGTATTTTGCAAAGCTAGAATAACAATTTGTAATACATTTTAAAGTCTTATTATTGGAGTAATCCTATTACAACATCTGTGTGTTATGCTTTTCTGATTAGCATACATCTATTTCATTTGCTTTTGCTTAGACCCCTGCCTTCATGGTTCATCTTGCGGTTAGCCCTTGAGACCTAAGTAACAAATCTTTTATTTCCTGTCATCTTGCTACCTCTGTTTCTGTGCTGTTTACTAAGCAGCCTCATGGGTAGAGTCTGCTACCTGCTTCGTCATGCTCCTTTGCCTATCTCTTAAAGCTTGCCCTTTGCTTCTCCATGGTTACTTTTACCTATGTGGTTAATTCAGTTGTAAATTAATACAAGACAATAATTTTAATTCTGTGTTTATTAATTTCTGAGGGCTGCTTAATAAATACCACAATCTGGGTGGTTTTTGAAAAAGAGATTTATTTTATTACAGTTCATCCGTCTAGCAATCTGAAACCAGCATGTCAACAGGAGTGATTCCTTCCGGAAGCGCTGAAGGAAAATCTGTCCTGAGCCTCTTTCCTACTCGCCACCATCCTTTTGTCCCTAGGTTTGTAGATACATCCACTTAATTAAATTCTTCATCATCACCTCACAGTCTCTTTTCCTGAGTCTTGATATCTTCGGTATTTACAAGAACAGCAGTCATATTCAATTGGGGGTCAACCTAATTTATCATGACTTCATCATAACCACAATATATCTGCAAAGAATCTTGGAATAAAATAAGTTCACAATATAAACATTAAGGGACAAGACTTTGGCACATAGTTTTGGTATGCATAATTTAACCCAAAACACTATATTTTATAAACTTAAAAAACCAAAATGTAATATCTAATATGTGACCATTTATTGTATATAACACACTAACTGGGGACATTATACATAATATAGAATATTTTCTTTACATGTAATAATAGGTATAATTACAATAATATCTATGTTCCAGAAAAGGGAAATGCTACGTTAAAATGTTTATTGCCTAAGTCGCAGCAGTGACAGAATTAATTGAATGTTGCTGTGTCTTTAATTTTTATCATGCAATGGCTAGACTGTAAAGATACAAATTTGCTTAAGTGAAAATCTAGCTAAATAAATATTCTTCTAGCAGAAAGCATATCTAAAATTCAAACATCTTGTATCAGATTAAATCAAAATTTTTATATCTGATTATCTGTTATTTATCTTATTTAACACTAATTCAGACTAATAATTACATAAGATCATATTTTCTATGTTAACATTGTGACTGTTAAAGTTGATTGTCCGTTCGATTGCATTAAGAGACCCATTAGAGAGTAATAAAACACAGTTCTGGTTGTGTTTGTGGGGCGTGGCCAGAGATGATTGGCATCAGCAAACTGATGGGGGAAGACCCACCCTGAATCTGAATGGCACCACCCAATAGCCTTGCAGCCAGAGTGGAGCAAAATGGCAAAGAGAGATGAAATTGGCCTACACTTAAATTTGCACTCTACTTGAGTGCGTGTGTCTTTTACTATTGTCTCCACCTGTGGACTTCACACTCCAGCTTCTTCAGCCTTGAACTTGGACTTACAACTGTGACTCTACATGGAGCTTCCAGGCATTTAGTTGCATCTTTGATCTCTGTTTTATGGTTTCCAGTTTATTAGACTGTGAAGCCACTACATTCTCCTACTCTCTACCAAGTTTGCTCTTCTCTGTTCTCTATATTGCTGTTGTGAACCATTCCACCTTTGATCTTGTAAGTGTATCTGATAAATCCCCTTTCATATCTATATCTACCTATGTCTATTTACATAGGTAGATATAGATATAAACCAATAAAACTACATAATGATATGGACCTCAGAGAAATGTATTTTTGTGAACAAGTAATTTAAAACACAAAATATGTAAATTGTGAATACAGGAGCAAAGGAAATATATATGAGTGCCTTGTATGTATAGAAGAAAAAGATTCTTACTCTCAATTAGGAAAACATAAATGCAAAACCCAAAGAAAACACAACAATAATATATATCCATTTGAGTACTATAGTTGGGACTTGGATGCCCAGCAATTCAGTCCATCACAGGTACCCTAAATGAAACTTCCTTCTAAATGTGTGCAACTTTTGAAAGCATCCAATGTATAAATCCACAGACAAAAATAAATAAATAAATAAATTCTTAAAATTTCATGTTAAAAGATTCAAAGTGAAATTGATTTTTTTCTGTGCCCAGTGACCAGTGCATTGTCAAATTATAATCAGCAAATAGCATGTTGTTCACTTCAAAAGAAGGAATCTCTTTAGTAATGAATAAAAGTGTCACATTTCAGCCAAAAAATAAAAGACGACTGAACCTTTCCTGACAGTAGGACTCTGTTTTGGTTATGAAAAATGCCTTTGAATCTATGAGGTATCAAAATTAGTAGAAACCTCTAACAAAGATACATTTGCAAATTCTTCCATTTTAAACTATATTTTAATTTTTTTATTGTTTCTTCTATAGAGCCAAAGCAAAAATGTAAATAGAGCTTCTTAATTCTTACTGTTTAAGTTTAAATTTTAAGCCTTTCTTCAGTGAACCTCTAAAATTTCCTAAATTTTTCCATAAGGGAGTGCTTTACATTAAATTTTTCTCTTCAATTACTTTTAGATCATGAACTCAGATTATGAATGTTATAAATCTCACCTGAAAATAGACACACACAAAAAAGATGTTTCACTTTGTTGTCTTTATACTTAATAAAACTGTAATGATTAGAAAAAATTTCCCCTGGAAGAGAAGCAGTTGTTTTTAGTTGTGTCTGTAAGTACTCATGACAGGTTTGGTTTTGGAAAAATAATCCTGTGAAAACCAGCATAGAATAATATGTGTCCTAAAGTAGGTAGTGCATTTTGCTCACGTTTTACACAATCTTAATTTCTCTTATTCTATTACACGTCCCTCAAGGTCCCTTTCAGTATTATTTTGCCAAAAACAAGCCAGTGAGGTGCACAAGAAAACTGTGAAGATGTTGGTGGATCTCAATTCCTGCATAACAAATCTTTCTGAAATATATGAAGTTAACAAGAGATACAGCTTGTTAATGAGGTCAGAGGATAAATTCAAACAGTGGAGGGCCAATTTTATGGCTGCACTGAGACTTGTTTGTACTTTTATCAAATAATTAAGCACCTGTAATATATTTATGATGATCTCACAAATGAAATGTAACTTGAGTTTAAAGCAAAAAATTGTCTATGTTTGAAGATCATTTATAAAAACAACAATTGAATTTGTTCGTTTGACTGATTAGTGTTGATGACTCATAAACAAAATTATGTGGAAAGTGAAAGTAACTGAAATAGAACCAATGCCCACCCAGTGATAGGTGATTAATCCTGTTTTAGAAGAAAAATATATATAATCTTAAATTTGAAGTTCACCTTCAGGCATAGCTAAGCTTATCTACTTGGAACAGACTTTTAAAATTCTTTATTTGAAGATATCTGTGATCGATATCTCATGCAGTTCTTTAGAACCATAACCCTCTCTAGCCACCTAGCCAATCAATAACACCTCCATAGGTCTAAGATCTTTCAGTTTTATTGCATATGAGCCACTTGAGAAGCCTGCTAATAACACAGATTGCTGAGTCCCAGTTTCAGAATTAGGTCACATTCAGTGGGTTTACAGTATGCAGTGACAGCATAACAACTCATGTGATGCTGCTACGTGGACCACGATTTAGAAACACTGCATCAGAGTAAATCAAATTCTTCTCAAATCCTTTGCAATGTCCTGTCAAACTCAGACTCTGATAGTTTATCACTCTGCATATGCAACCACCTTTTATTACTAGTAAACATGCATGCATGTGACAAAAACTATGAAAATGGTTGCAATATTTGAGGGTGCATTACAAAGATCAGATGTACAAAGCTGATGCCTCCATATCAGGAGAGACTTACTCTTTTTTTTTTTTTTTTTGCATGGGGAATCAAACTCATGACCTCACACTAGCCAGGGCGGCCCTGTGCCTCTGAGATATATCCCCGGTCTGAGGCTTATTCTTCAACCTTATCTTGTTTCTGAAATTTTCATTTGCTTCACTCTTTTGATCGACTGTACACATGTACTATTTCTAATGTGAATACTAAGTTGTTCCAAACCTATCAGGAAGATCTTCTCTTTCTTGGACTGTAGCAGTTTCTTTCATTTTTTCCTATTTTCACTTTTCTGTAGAGTTGAGTTTGTCCTTGCTACTTGATTATGCATAGATCCTTTCCTGACAATGCTCAATTGCAAAATATAGAAAACTTCTCAACTCGAAGCTTCACATATTACCATAGACCAACACTCCTCACACGTTTCTCAAGCAATCTATAGTGCTTCAATATTATTAAATTACAATATTTGTAATATTATTGCTTTTTAGTATCTACTATATAAGTATGAATTAGTTATATAGCCATGGTAGGTTTCAAATATATATTCAATAAAAATGAACTGTCACAATGTGCCCATAAAATCGTCTTGTTTATAACTTCTTAGAAACAGACCAATAATAAAGAAAATATTAAGAGATAAATAACTGCCCCTAGACTGAGTTCAAATGCTTGCTGCAGCTCAGAAGACAGTGTCAATAGGCAATAGCTGGAACTAAAGCAATCTGCTCGAAAAACCTGCCAGGCATCCAGAGAAGGGGCAGCAATGACAAGAATCTGATCAATAAGAGGCCACAAGAAAACAGCCTTCTTCTCTGATCCTCTCCTACTCTAATGACCTACCAGCATCTCTCCTTGGACAAACTCAGGCATCAATTAGGATGAGCTTTGGTGAAAGGAATCTGTTAAGGTGATCAATGCAATAATCCTCTGCAGTACAGGTATGTGGACACAGAAATCACCTGAGGGCAAAAATCCACCTCTCACACAGAATAATTACTCTAAGAACTGATGTAATTGTTAATGGAAATATTGATGGCAATGATTATTGAATGAAAATAATAGATAGTCCAATGGCTAATTTCAGAATTTTAAAGGTGTATTTTTTCTTATACTGAAATTAAACAATTAGATATAACTATGAATAAAATAAACAGACTTAGTTAATAGAAATACTCAGTTTAGTTAAGAAGTATTAGAAGGATATAGGGTAATATGCATAAATATTATTAATGACAGATCTATAAATGAATGTGTGAAACCAATAGATGATAGCAATCGTAAGAAATGAAAAATGAGAAAATTTGGTTTTAATTTTGATTCATATGGCAAGCTGAATTAACGGTTTTCCTTCAAGCAAAATGGTACCGAATTTATGGCTAACATAATACCTAGTACTGCATAATGAAAACACAGCTGAGTTTTGCAGCATAGAAATTAGATGCTGAGCAAAAATCAAAGGCAGAGCCACACAGAGCTTTGAAACACAACTCTTTACCGCCTTCACTACATATTTAAGATTGTTATATAATTATTTTTCAAGATGCGCTATATAATAACTATTTGTGAAAACAATTATTTTGAATGAGGTTTGTAAATTAAACTGTGCTGAAAGCAAGCTTGAGATCTGTAGAGGCTTTTCCCTAAGTGAAAACTGCTGCAGGCCAGTGTATTTGACTGTTCAGTGTGTCATAACAGCATGCTATAGACTGGGTGATTTGCACAAAAGGTACTTATTTTTTTACAGCTCTAGTCATTCCAAATCCATGATCAGGTGTCAGCAGGTTTGGTTTGTCTCAAGGTCTCCTAACTTGCAGACAATCACATTATACTTGTGTCCTTATATAGCCTTTTCTCTGTGCCTGTCAGTACATAGTGTCTCTCTATTACGAAGATACCAGTCATATGGGATTATTGCCCCATGCTTTTGACCAGATTTAATGTTGACTCTTTAAAGGATTTATCTACAAAACACTTACTTTAGAAGTCATGATGACTTTTAGGGGACTCAATTCAGCCACGAAAGAAGCACCCAGACAGTTCAAAGGGAACAATCACAGGATCACACAGGGTCAGGAACAGCCCCCATATCCAGCAACCAGAGAGAAGAATCTCTTTCACTGAGTATCAGGTAGAAGGTATCCCCTCAGTAGTGAAGAAAATATTGACTGAGACAAAGAAAGATTTAAAATAATTTGGGCCTGTGATATAGCTCAGTGGCATAAGCACCTGCCTGGCAAGCATGAGGTTGTGAGTTCGACTCCCGGTACCCTCACATTTAAAAGCAAATTATAATAATAAGCATGATGTCATCAAATTTGCTTTAAATAGCAGATTTGAATCCAAAAGCAAAGGCTAACAGTATTCATAGGAATATTACATACTTAGTATCCAAAAAGTTAAAATTGAAAATATCTTTCATTCGATGAATTCCTGTCAATCCCTTGTAAGGGTTACCAAGCATGTAAAGACATAGTGAATTATGAAGAAATCATCAATGCATAAAACAAAATATAAATGGGACAAATTATACAATTATTAGAAAAGGTCAACACACCAGTATTTATAAACTATATTGCATATATTCAGAATGGGAAAGAACTATCTCAAATAGAAACATGGAAGTTATAATAGAAGACCCATCACATTTCTCAAGATAAAATACAATGCCTGAGATAAGAAATAGAGTGCCAGGCATAACATGGGGTGCATGGTGATCCTCCAGGAGATGTACCCCTCTACTAATCCCTGGAGCCTGTGAATGGTACTGTATTTGCATAAACATTTAGATGAGGATCCCGTGATAAGGAATTCATCCTGGATTCTCTCAATGAATACCACAGTGAGAAGAGTTCTTGTAAGAGACACAGAAGGAAGCTAATATTAAAAGGAAACAGATGTGACCATAATCTAAAGAATGCCAACAGCTACCAGAAACCAGAAGTAAGAAATTACTGTCCTTTAGAACCTCCAGCAGGAGTGTGTCATGCAGACACCTTGATTTTGAACACTTGACCTATAGAACTATGCAGAATAAATTTCTCTTAAGCCACCTGGTTTATGGTAATATAGATGTTAATAGCAGATTAACTGGAGAAAAAACCTGGAGGAAAAAAACAATGAGAGCAATAGAAATTAATAAAATGAAACAAATACAAAATGCAAAACAGACTAAAGTAAAAACACAAAAGAGCAACAGAGAGTTGGAAGAAGACAGGTAGATGACAGAAAACAAAAATTGAAGAAACATTTATTAAAATATTTCCGATTTTATGACAGTTATAAATGTATAGATCCAAGAAGATCAATGTATGTCACATGTAAGGAAAATAAAAGAAGAAAATTACTCCATATTGTAACATAACTAATTTCCTGAAATCAGTAGTAAGGAGAAACTCTCAAAACCAGAGAAAGCAAAAACATTACTTATAGAGAAACAGTGAGCAGAAAGACAAAAGATTTCTCATTGAAACACTGCAAGACAAAAAATTATAATGATTTCAGTAATGATCTGTATCAAAGAGAATGTAGGTAAATTTTCAGGTAGACTTTGATTAAAGTATATTTTTTAAAAATTCTTACTATAATTTAGTATTATGTTTACATTTTTATTGCTTAATTTATCAGCCAATGCTACTAAATTCTCCCTTTCTTTTTTCACTTATTGTAAAATGTAATTTTGATTAAAAATTAGAATTATTTTTCTTCCAGGGACCTTACCTTGTTGTGAGAAAGAGCTATTATATATAGGATTTTTTTGTGTTTTAATCATAATTTTGTCCATTTCATGTATGTTCATATGCATGTATTAATTTGAGAATGTGAAATAAAAGAACTCTAAAATCAAATATATGCATATAAAGCTAAATGATATCATCATGCATTTACATATCCATAAAATTACTTCTATTAGTGAAAACATTATCTTGATACCAAACCCTATAAAATATTGACAAAAGCATGGAGAAAGAAATGCAAATAAATGCCTATAATCCTTATACATGACAAAATCTCAATACAGTGTAAGAAAATTAAACACAAAACTATATTTTAAAATACATTAATGTAATATATAAAGAAATACAGACTGTTTCACATTTTATTAAAGTATTAAAAAAGAGGTATACTCGTGTGTACAGAATTTATGAGTGGTTAATTGTTTCTCTATTACATCATGGACAAGTAAATTACACTCAGGCAGCCTATATCCATGGCAAACATGTACAATATGATTAGTAGTAACATTATATGTTACTGTCTAAATTTTTAATAAGGCATCAGTAATTTTAGCCATTATCATTTTGCTACCGTCAGTGGAAATGTGATCAGAGCCTAATAATGTCTTATTATTATTAGGAAAATAATTTGACTTTAC
Source organism: Erethizon dorsatum (assembly GCA_028451465.1). Lineage (NCBI taxonomy): Eukaryota > Metazoa > Chordata > Mammalia > Rodentia > Erethizontidae > Erethizon > Erethizon dorsatum. Next base: position 137,318,304 of record CM051824.1, read on the forward strand.
AGATTTTTAAAGGTATTGCTATTATCTTTGTGTGGCAATATTTATCAAACACAAAGTAATTTGATCAGAGAGTTTTTGATTAGTCTCTCTCTCATGAAGCTATAGTGCAAAAGAACCGCTTTAATATTCCCCCTTCAAATAATGACTTTAAAAATTTTAATACATATATCTTTCTAGGCAAGTTTGAATATACATACGGGAACATTTAGAATAATCATCATAATATGTTAGTGTTTCTTATATCTGATGAAAAGTACGTAGTTTGCCTGAATGCTAATAATAAATGAGCCTATTTCCTGACTTGTGCATTAAGAAAGAAAAAAACAAAAACAAAAACAAAAAAACCTTCATTTTTGTAAAAATAATATCATGGAACATTAAAGTGGAAAAACCCTTGCAGGAAGCAATAGGAGCAGATCGTAATATGTAGCAGTTACTTTGAGTGGGTGATAGTCAGCTAACTTTTCCGCCTAGCGTGATTGTTTCAGTTCCCCAATGCACCGAGAAGCATTGCAGCTTAATTCAATGCCAGCTGTACCAAACCCTTAAGACTTGCTTCTCATTTAACAACTAAAGTTATCTAAATTGGTCTATTCCCACTTGCCACAGCTGATGGTGAGAAAGTGTTTTCTGGCTCTTCCTTTTCCTTTTTAATAGTTACATTCATCAAACATTTATTGCATCTACTATTTTCTAGACACTTTGCTAGGCACTAGGGATGAAGAAATCAAATCAGACTTTGTCTCTCACTGCAAAGAGCTCATAACCTAATTTACGAGTTGAATTGTGTCTTCTAAGCTTCTGCAGTCTACGGTTTGTATCAATATGAAAGGAGCTGACAACGTTCTATCACCTAATACAATTCGCTTCTCATGGAAAAATTGCTTTCAGAATACATAAGGTAGGCTTAAAATTCAGTGATCTATAATTAGTTTTCTATACATTACTATTATGCTAAGTACCCTCAACAAATGAAAATTATTTTATATTTATAAACAATTTTTGAGAGATATTTCAACCACTCAGTTTTACCAAAGTAATTTTGTCAGGGTCCCCCATGCATTCATTACAAACTCAATCCAGTCACTTACTCTGCTGTCCTTGCTTTTCTCCATTCTATTATCCTGCTTCACTGCGTAGCTAGCTACTCAGGGACAAATCCCCTTAGGATGATGAGAGTTAAGTCATGTCTAAAATATTCCCAGAAATAGTGCAGATATATTCTAATCTTCAACTCAATCTATACCAGAGATGAGAATAAGGAATAATCCAGAGAGCGGGTTTAGTATTTTGACTGATGCCAGTTAAGTATTACGGATGGTAAGAGCCTTTCCTGAACCATATGGAGTATGGCTCACATTGTAATAGATATTGTCTGACAGCTGTCCTTTATGATCAGATTTCCAATAATCCCTTTGGTACTATTTTTTTTTCAGAAACTGAGAACTGCTCTGAAAAGTATTTTGAAATGATTTGAAACTAGAGATAACTATGAATCTAGTAAAATGAGTGTCTAGTTCTTAGGTATGTTTTTCTTCCACTGGACCCAGGAAATAAATATAATTAACATTAGTTTGTTGTTTATTTGTGCTTTCCACATTTTTACTATTGTTTTCATTTTTTCCCCAGGGGGCATTGCAGAAACATCATTTAGCATGAGTGAAATTCACCTATGTGAACTAATTCAAGCTTGATATTCACTGGTCTTGGTTTCACCTAGTTTCATTTCCTTACTGTTCACAAAATAGGTCTTAGTTTATTTCCATTGGATTATTTATAAGATTTTCATTTTTGTAAAATATGTGTTCTACAAACTATGTAATGTCCACTGAAGGATAAGCCTGCCCTCTAATGACTTCTCTGATCTAACAGAATTGAGACTTAGTTTGCATCAACTTCAAGCCTAATGCTACATTCACAAAACCTTTAAATTGGCTTTGAAGTATAAAGTCATTTTATATGTATTTATTTGATCTACCCTAATACATGAATTCCTTTCAATATCTGATATTTTCTGCCTTATCCACTCAAGGAAAATTCAATACATACTTATGAAGTACTGTTTGAGAGACTAGAAACAAACCAAAATTATATCCTCTTATAGCCATTCAAATTTATAATTAACGTCCTATTATTTTTATTGGATTCAATTCTCCTTAGTAACATTACAGTGTGTTTTCCTCATTTTACAATTCAGAATCAAATACATATGTTATTTGAATTCATTTTATCTAAATTTCTAGAAAATAACACATGGGGGTGCTGTTTTCTCCTAATTTCATAGTTTAGGAAAATGAAAATTAATTATAATAATGATGGATTGCCCTAAGTCACAAATTTTAGGTTGTTGCTATGACTAAAAATCACATCTTCAGTGCCCACCCTGGTGATTTTGTAATCTGTCCTGATGTCGTGTGTTTCTTAGGAGACATTATCATGTTACTTTAGTTTACCTGTGAGTCAGCTTATAAAATACAGGAAAACTTAAACATTTAAACCTGGTCATTTCTTGTTTTTTTTTCGTTTTCTTTCTTTTCTTTTCTTTTTTTTTTTTTTTTAGAGACAGGTTCTCACTTTGTAGCCCAGGCTGGCCTTGAACTCATAGCAATCCTCCTGCCTCAGCCTCCGGAGTGCTGGAATTACAGGTGTGCACCACCATGTCTGGATAAACTTGGTCAATTCATTTTTTTTTTTTTGTGGGTACCGGGGGGTCAACCTCAGGACCTTGCTCGCCAGCAGGCGCCCGTGCCGCTGAGCGATATCACTGGCCCCTTTTTCATATGTGGGTTCCGGGAGTCGAACTCAGGCCCTCGAGCTTGCAAGGCAGGCGCTTACACCGCTGAGCCATCTCACAGGCCCTACACGTAGAATTTAAGCTGTGTAGAAAAAAGAGAATTTTGGATAAAAAGATCACAATAACTTGAGACTGAAATTTTAAAAACAGTGTTCATATTTGGCAGGAAATTAATTTACAAATATTTTACATTAGAAAGAACCTCAGAAATGATGTAGAGCCATTTATTTGGAACAGTACAATAGAACAGATCACCATGAACGCAAAATTAAAGAAGTAGATCTTGCTGTTGAAAATAGCGACACATTGCAAATTGTGAACAAAATTATAATTACATTTAGAGAAGGTTTGTCCAGGTTTGACATAAATATTTTTGTTAAATGGTTTACAGACTGGGATTAAGAAAATGAGCTGTGAGTCATGACAATTTAACTAATCCCGATTCAGATGGATGCTGGAGAAGCAGGGCAGAGCACTGATCTCAAGTGCTCCGGAAGAAACCTTCACTATACGTGGAAACAGATTCAAGAATCCCAACAATGTTTAGGTTTTAAATTTGAACCTCCAAAAATCTGATTGAATATAGGACAACTTCAGGCAAAGAAAACTAATTATAACCAAGTACACAAAGACTGTTAGGTTGTGTACATATACTAGTTGTGACAGAAAAGGACATGTTATGTTTGCAATAAAAACATACAGTAAAAAGCACATTGTCAAAAAAATAAATAAATAAATAAATAAACAAAACCTCACTGTTCCCTTGCTTGGAGCATACCCCATCTTTCTAGCCACTTTCTAAAGCAGTTCTAGAAGTCAGCTGTCATGGGTGTCTTTGGTTATGCTGTCATAGCTGCTTAAATGTCCTGAATTTATTCAAAATATTTACCATTCATTGTCATTTTATTTATTTATTTATTTATTTTTTGGTGGGTGCCAGGGGTCGACGTCAGGACCTCACGTGCCAGCAGGCGCCCGTGCTGCTGAGCGATATCACCGGCCCTTTCTTCGTATGTGGGTGCCGAGAGTCGAACTTGGGCGCTCGTGTTTGCCAGGCAGGCACATACGCCGCTGAGCCATCTCACTGGCCCTGTCATTTTATTTATGGAAGAGCCAAAGGTCACAAAGCCCCACATCCAGTGAATAAGTTGCATGAAGATACACCATTAAAGTTTTACAAGCCTACATTTTCACTGTATGGCATTAGCAGCAACATTCACAGTATTTTTCATCACGTCATAAAGACATTTAGGAATGAAGATTTCCAGAACTGCTTTGGAAAGTGACAAGAATGATGGAATAAGTGTGGTCAAAGGAAGGGAGACTATCTTTAGGGGGATTAATGTCAATAGGGTTTTCATTGTAATAATTCTTATAATTATTCACCACGTATTATGATTACCCTTTGTATACTATTTTATAGTTTTGAAAAATATTTGAAATGAATACCACATCTATCTTTTAGGGAGGAAACATGGATTCGAAAGAAGTAAATATTTTGCCCACATATCGGAGAGTGTAAATGGAAGAGACAAGATTCAATTTTCAATTCTTTATTCTCAGGATGAAAAGTTTTTCACTTTGTTCATTGCAAGTTATTCATTTCTTTATTATTTCTTTCCTCTAGTTTGCTAAACACAGGCTATTAATTGATGACTATTAATCAGTTAATGCTATGTGTCCTTATATTTTTCAAATATATGTAAGGTGAATATTAAAAATACCGTACTTGACCATTTTCAAATATCCCTAAGAAAATATAAATTTTCTTATGTCTCTCAAAAAGCTCATTTCTGAGCTGCTCTCCTCTTGAAATAACATAATAAACTCTGGTCTGGAGGCTTTCACTGATTTCGTTTTCCATGTTACTGATCACATAGTATCATCTCTTACAGAAAAGAAATTTGAGAAGGGACAGTAAATCTAGATTCAGGAGACAGAGAGTAGGCAAATCATAGTTGGGAAACTTAATGCTAGAGATTTTTTTTTAAGGAATGTGAAGTTTGCTCTTCAGTATTCAAAATATTTTTAACAATTGAGATTGCATGTGAAAAGAATGACAAATGAGACTATGAATTCTATGAAACTTGGAAAAGATAACATTGGATCACGAAAGGCAAGAGAACACTATGGTCAGGTATCGAGGAGCATGATAGTCAGCGTTGAGCTTTCTGTTTAGAGCAAGAATCTTGAGTATCAAAGGGCACAGACCTAGTTCTGTATAAATATATATTTTGGGGGTACCAGGAATCGAACTCAGGACCTTGCACTTGCCAAGCAGTCACTTGTGCCACTGAGCTATATCCCCGGCCCTTATAAATATTTAATATTGGAACTAATGATCTAATTATTTTGTTCATTTGAATGATTTTAATTCCCCTTTAATGATAAACAACACTGGTATAGGTCAAACCAGCCACTTGTATTTGAGGCATTATAATTAAGTTCGCTTTTTGTGTCATGTTTGTAAATATAGACTCTGTTATCTCTCTTTTCTTAGCTCTATTAACTTTGAACAAAACAATAATTGACTTTTCATAATTTCAAACATACTTTACAATAAATATGGGGCAAATTAGTAGGAATATTTCCAAGACTTTTCAAGACAGTAACATGTTCAATTTTTTCTGTGAGTACATAAAGATGGCTGATTTTAGAATCGATTATCTGATTTCATATGATTGACCACTATAGTCACCTGTGCTTTGATTTATTTCACCATAGACATTCTATCATGAAGATAAGTTTCATTCACTGTGGACATTCTAACCTTACCTACTTTGTTAAAAAATGACTTGTGAGGGCCGGTGAGATGGCTCAGCGGCGTAAGCGCCTGCCTTGCAAGCGCGAGGACCCGAGTTCGACTCCCGGAACCCATGTATGAAAAAGGGGCCGGTGATATCACTCAGCGGCACGGGCACTTGTTGGCACGCGAGGTCCTGAGGTCGACCCCCCGGTACCCACAGAAATATATATATATATATATGACTTGTGAAAATGTAGCACAATATGAACATCAGGAAAGTAACTTATAATCATTAACTTAAAAGGGTAGGCCGGTGAGATGGCTCAGCGGCCTAAGCGCCTGCCCGGCAGGCGCGAGGGCCCAAGTTCGACTCCCGGAACCCACATAGGAAAAAGGGGCTGGTGATATCGCTCAGCGGCACGGGCGCCTGCTGGCGCGTGAGGTCCTGAGATCGACCCCCCGGAACCCACAAAAAAAATAAATAAATAAAAAATAAAAAGGTAGTTGGTATTGTTTTCTATATCAGTTAAAATCTAAATGTATTTTTAAATAAGAAAAGTGAAGAAATTGTTACACCAAATAAGTTATGCATATATTTTAAGTTCATTGTTATTTTTGCTTATCTTTTAGGCCTTATGTATCCAGTAGTTGCATTCGATTTGTTTAATAAGTATTTTACCAGCAGGCCAAAGATAAAGGGAAACTACTTAAGAGTTATTTTCTACAAACTATATGTTATGTTTACTATTAGAATAACTTCAGCTAGATGAAAAATTCTCAGCTTTTTGAATAGAGCAAATAGAATAATATTGATTTTATGATTATTAAAAATCTATACACAAAATGTGTACTTCTTAAGTAGTTATGTTTTCTCACTAATATTTTATTTTTCCGGAAGGTCTTTAAAAGTATTTAATACATATACTTATTGAAATTTGTTTATTATTTATAATGGATGAGATTTTGGCCTATCATTCCTTGCCTCTTTTAAATAATATCAAATTAATATCACATTATTTAATATTTTCCTCAGGAGACCAGCAATTGTTGTGCCTTGGTGAGAACAGAAAAAATATGATAATTCAAATTTAAATTTTAATTTCACTTATAATTTCATACTTAGAGTATTTTTATTATGTCTCTAAGTATATGCTAACAAAGCAAAAGTAACAAGCAAATACTAACTCAAAGAAAGTTTATACACTGAATGGAAAAATACAGAATTACAGTTTTTAAGAGAGATTAATAAAAATGCTACACAATGAAAATATTTTTCATCACATGACATCAAAGTTTTAAAAAGTCCTTCCTTTAACATCTGTGAAGAATACAATGAAAAATAAACTAATATGGGAAAAGTTTTGATAGATGTGTGCATTTAATAGTATGGCATTCAAGAAATTGAGAAATCTTGTGTCTATGGTGTATACTTTAGAATAAATATATTAATGACTAACAAAGCAACTGGGGGAAAACAAACAGTGAGGAATGAGAAGGTAGTATCAAATAAAACTCAAAGGGTAGGAAATAGATTTTGTGTTTCACTCAGCATAAATGGAAGTTGATGAGACAATTTTAAGCAAAAATATGAAAGGTAAAGAATAATGATTAATGAGTATCATTTTACCTGCTGTGAGGATAATTGAATGGAAGAACACAAATGTAGATGTAAAAAAAATCACTAAAGAATATTTTTCAACCCATGAGTCATAATGAGCAAACGTTCTGAAGTATTTTATTTAACATGTCAAATCTTGTTTTGATATTTAATCTTGAGGTCACAAGATTTGGCTATGGATTACCTACGGTGTGCAACCCAAAGAAGCAGAAAATAATACTGCCTGAGCACATTTGGAAAGAAAGTATAGGAAGCTGAGAACGAGAGAAGAGTGGAGCTCTGAACCGGCACGGACCTCCGCTCCTCTCTCCTCACCTCAATCTCGTAGCATGCCTGTCCACTCAGATCAAATTCCGTCGTGGCCTTCTAAACAAGTTCCTTCTTCAACAAAGGCTTCAAACAGGTGTATCTGTTCCCACCTCATGACAAGAAAGCCCAATCCTTGTGTATCTGTATTGTTGATACAGGAGAAGAACCATGCTGCAAAGCTCTCGCCCTGCATGGTAAGCCCAAGTATGTAGAACTGTTGCCTGAGCAGAATTTTGGTGACTGTGGCACTTTTAAGCTGGGAGGCACAACAATGTCCATTTTGCCTTGTTTGGAGACCCCATTTACAAAGACTTCAATAAACTAGTATTCTGTGAAGTTGTCAAATACAACTGAAGCCTATGAAGCCCAATTTGAAGTGCACTCAAGCAGATCACTGATACAGTGCACAACCAACACCCCTGGTTTGGAATGGAGCAGAAATAGTCTCATGGGAGTGGACCCTTCCGCTGGCCTTCCAATAGCTTTCCTGGCCTCAAGGTCCACATTATCGTGCTACAGGAGCAGAGCGACTGTAGGTCAAGGATATAGTGGAAGCTCATAACTGTCCTGCATGTATGCCAGAGTCAAGATTATAGGAGTGAATGCTGAGGTCATGCCTGCCTAGTAGAAATTCCAAAAAGCATCCTGTGAAGGAATCCACATTGGAAATTGTTTCAACTTGCATGTTGTATGTGAAGACATTGATCCTATGCATTCCTGGGAACAGGAATGAATCAGGGTGCCATCACAATTTTAACTCTAAGGCTGTTGACCAAGACATAAGAGTTACTTTCATGACCGTTGCCCTTTTGTCAGTTGTGTCTTTTGGCACTGACTGAAGTTTTCACCTGCACATGTCTTCTCAATGACAGTGGTAATAAGTCTTTTCAGTACAAATACCAAGGGAACTAGGCTTCCAGTAATAGAGTTCTTTCTAGTTATTTGTCTCACTCTAACTTTCCCCTTCCTAGTTGACCTAATTGACCGCACTGTATCTCAAAGAGTGGAATATGAAAGTTTTAAAAATTGTTCATGCCCAATTAATCTTGTTTCCTTTGGCCAGGATGGAGGTATGGAGTTCTTAAACTGTTCACACTCACTTTCCCCTTTTTCCTCTGGAACTGAATCTTTCCAATGCTTTTAATTGGGAGGGGTGTAGGGGAGTTAAGCACTGCTTCCATCTCATCTACTGTGCTTGTCTAGCAGCTGTAGCTATTCGGACACAGTGGATGTGTTTGTGAAGAGGAGGGTGGTTTTTTCTTCAAAGTAGATGAAATGGACTCCTGATCTTGTGTAATATTTCCTTTCTTGGTGGAAAGTTGTATTTCTTAAAAGTTAAATTTTTTATTAAAAACTGAAAATGATGGAGAAGGTGGAGGGTTTGGGGATCAGGAAGGAAAATGCCCATGGTCTATTTCTGCAATGTTTCCCTTACTTGGGCTGTGTGTCCTCTCCTGAACATGAAGCTGTGTATAACCTGGTAGAGAGGTCTTTCTTAAAAGAAGCTTTTATTGCTTGGTCTTCCATTAATAGCAAACCTCAGAGAAATATTTTATATTTAAATATAAAAAGAAATAAAGGGTGTGTGTGTGTGTGTGTGTGTGTGTGTTTCTAAAGGACAAAAGCCATCATGGTCACTGGGTATCAAATTTGAGGCAAATAGTTTGATTTAGAAACAAAGATTTCCTTCTGAATAAGTCCAGAAAGTCTGATACTGGGAAAGTATGATAGCCCCTCATTACCACTTCAGGTCTTCCCTGCACTGCCACCCTTCTGTAGGAGGTGGACAATGGAGAGTTAGCAGGAGGTTTCACATTATTAACAGTCTAAAGATTCCTAGGTGTAGGTCTAAAAGACACACGTGCACAGGTCCACACACGGGTTTACAGACATGAGTTAGCTGGTCAATTTAAGAACATTATTGACATGTTTGGGGGGTTGTTTATTGATGGGACCAGCATATCACTAACACAAGATGTTTATATATTAAAAAACAAAGCTGAAGTTAGGCTTTTAATCAAATTTGTAGTGTTTCTAAGTAAATTTTACAGAATTTCTGGTTTGCTTCAACCATCTCCTTCCTTTTTTTCATTAATTAAGTTTATTGGTACATCTTAAATATACATAATGATTATTTTCATCACAGGGACTTTGTACCTGTACATGACTTATCTCAATTCCTTTATTTTTCCCATTTCCTTATCTTCCCTTGAGTCCCTCTTCCCCTCCTTGTTTACAAAACTTTGTTTCCATTTTTCCTTCTTTTCTCATTTTTTTCTTTTCTCTTCCTTCTTTTCCCCTTCCCCCCTTCCTAGCTCCTCTTCCCAGTTGAATATTTTCTTCCCATTTCATAGTATCTAGCATACATCCACTTGGCTCTTGGAGAGCTGAGCACAGGCCTGCAGTTAAACACTAACAATACTGCATCCAAGTATCTTTTCTTTTTTTTTTTTTTTTTTTTTTTTTTTTTTTGTGGGTACCGGGGGGACGACCTCAGGACCTCGCGCGCCAGCAGGCGCCCGTGCCACTGAGCGATATCACCGGCCGCTTTTTCGTATGTGGGTTCCGGGAGTCGAACTCGGGCCTTCGCGCTTGCAAGGCAGGCGCTTAAGCCGCTGAGCCGTCTCACCGGCCCAAGTATCTTTTCTTACAAGACAGAATATTTCTTTATTTTTCAAGATTCCTAAGAATTTAGTTTGTTTGTCTGTTTTTGCTTTTATATTAAACAAATTCCACCTCCATCTTATGTTTCCCCTACTGTTCTTTCATTCTTTTGGTGCTGGCTGTGGTTTCTCTTGCAGTGACAACTTCTAATTTCAGTGAACACTGTGTTCAGAATTAGGTAACTTGTCATTGTAAACAAACTCTCTAACTACCAAGAACAGTGCTTATAAATCAAATTAACACTTATTAGAGAAAATAAAGCAGTAATAAATGATTGCAATGGAAAACTAGAGGAGAAGCAGATAATAAAAACCAATGCAACATGCTTCTTTTTCTAAACAAGAGATTTACATGGTACAAGTATACAATTGTACACTGTACAATGTGAACAACTAAAATACAACCATTAAACAAGATAAAATAAACAAGTTTATAGTTTTCTAAGGTTGAAATTCAAGAAATGAAGGGCAATGGTCCTGGAGAGACAGGAAATAAAAAGGTGATCATTATGATTAGTTGGTAAGTTTATTGCCTTCATAGAGTTCCAGACCATGACATAGGGAGAGAAAACCCAGGGAATTCTGTGCAAAGACATCCTTGAGAAGTTAAGGAAACCCAGACATACAGTGACCATTGAGCCAACTAGAACAGAGAAAAAAGAAGCACAAAGAGAAAACTATGGACCTCTACATGCTATCCTTCATGTATTAAGCAGAGTGCTGGTAAGTGCAAACTATGGAAAAAATATCCAAGCCTGAGGGAAAACTAACACCAAAAAATTGTAGGGAATACTATTTAGAGTGGACCCAAGCCTTAGAATACCTAGTTCTATCAGTCAAGTAGAAAACCTCATGGAACATTCAATAGAGAACTAAAAAGAGAGTGACTCAGTAGTGTGGAGTGAAGTATGTTTAGATAAAATTCTCCCCTTCGTCCCCCTAAGAAATCCTAAAAGAAGGATGTACAGGATCGAAACGTTTTCAAGTTTTTAAGGACTTTTTAAAAGAAAAATTTCAAGAACACACATGCACACACACCTGGCATATGATTGCCTGATAGCCAGTTAAAAATATTAACAAAGCAATAAATAAATGCAGCATGTAAGGAAGTAAAAATATCAGTCAAATTGCCTAAGAACAGATAACGATGCTAGATTGAAGGTAATATTTCACAATAATTAATGTAAACCTTATCTATAAATTCAAAATGATAAAAGGTATATGGGATATATTAATGGATAAGCAAATGCCATAAAAAGATGTAAATAAAATTTCTAGAAATGAAAACATAAAATTCTGAAATTATAATTACAATGGAGGAAATTTGCAGAATGAATAAACTTTGCAGAACAGTAATATCTTTGAAAACAGAAATAGAAACTACACAAAAGTATACAGCAAATGAAAAAGAAAACAACAACATAACAGGAATATTAAAGAAAAGTAGAGCAACTTCAAGAGAACTAAAAAGTAGCTAGTTGATACAGCCAAAAAAGGAGAAAATTGTGAGACAAACAAAAAAAAAATTGAAGTAATAATGGCCAAAGATGACCTAAAGCTGGGCCGGTGAGATGGCTTAGCGGCGTAAGCGCCTGCCTTGCAAGCGCGAGGGCCCGAGTTCAACTCCCGGAACCCACATACAAAAAAGGGGCCGGTGATATCGCTCAGTGGCACGGGTGCCTATTGGCGCGCGAGGTCCTGAGGTCGTCCCCCTGGTACCCACAAAAAAAAAAAAAAAAAAAAAAAAAAAAGATGACCTAAAGCTAAAGCCAGACAAAAAAATAAAAGAAAAAAAATTTACTACTATTATCATGCATAAACTTAGATGCAAAATCCTTTACAAAATTTTAACAAATAAAATTTAACAATCTGTAAAGTTGTACTAGCATCATGTCAAGTTAGGTGTATCTTAAGAAGGCAAAGCTGACTTACAATTTGAAAATCTGTCAATGTAATTAACCATACTAATACATGGACAAGGAAATAAAATGATCATTTCTGTACTTTCAAGGGAAGCATTTGACAAAATCCAGCATCCACTCTTGATAGAAACTTTCTTTCAACTAGGAATAATCTTAATTTGATAAACGACATCTATGAGCAATTTAAGTCTAAAATCATACTTAATGTTTGAATTACTAATCCTTCCCCCTCAGATCAGTATTAAGGCAATGATTTCAAATCTCATCATATACTTCATCAATGTTTTATTTTAGGTTCTGACCACTGCAATAATTAAAAAAAGTGAAAAACGTCTTCTATATTGGAGATGTTAAGGTAAACAATTTTCTTTGTGGATTATTTTATCATTTGCTTATAAGTCCTCATCAAACTTGCAAAAAAGCTACTAAAATTAATAGGCAAATTTGTCAAGATAATAGAATAATTATATAACCTAATCACATTTTTATATACTAACACTGAGCCATCATAAATTAAGATATGATTTATAAGCTCATTAAAATACAGACATATTAAATAAAAATTTAACACCCAAACAGTGAGACTTCAAAAAACCCTCAGGAAATTAATTAAGACCTAAATAAATGAAAAAATGTGGAATATTATAATAGTTCTTCAAAAGACTCAAAATTTTTAAGATGTGGACATTTTTCAAATTGATTGTCATGGAAGAAAGTATTAAGGAGTATATTCTTACCAATTTTTACTTGCTTCAAAGATAGAGAGAATAAGGGACACTTGCCATGGTACTTAAGTTTTGTTTCTTCAATGGAGACGATGTTTGACAGAAATACTACACTTTATCTTAGGAAAAAGGCCTAGAAGCAAGGATGTTTGAAAGAAAAACAGCAATAGGAATTAATTTTTCTGAACATTATGCATGAATCTCTTTCTGTCTTTCCCCTTTTAAACAAAGCTTCAACTTTATGATTTAATAGAGAATCTTGCATGGGTCTGGAAAATATCATTATATTTTAAGAAATATTTTGCTTTGATCTTATTTATGAATTAGGCAAGAACAGATTTTCTTTATAATGTTATTAAATAGGCAAGTGATTTTCTTTTGTTAAAAGATGTATCAAGTAACATTAATAACTTATGTATACTTAAATTTTATAGTTTGATAAGTTTTGATATATGTATAAACCAAACCATAAGAACAATTAATATAATGTACATATAAATTGTCTTATAAACATTCCTCCTCTTGTGATTCTTTTTAATCCTTACCTCTAACCAGTTTTTGCCTCCTCTTATCCCAATGCAACATTTGTTAGTATTTGTTGCCAATAGGTTACAATGTATAGTACTTTAAATTAGTGAAAACACCATCTACTTTTTTTCCTAGTTCTATTAATTCATTCTAATTATTTTGAGATCTATTTATGTGACTGGGTGTATGAGTAGGTCACTGTTAATTGCTGAAGGAGATTATATTACATTTGTACACTCTAATTTGTTAATGATTTTATTTGGATGAATATTTGGGCTGTTACCAGCTTGGGAGTATCACAAAGAAAGTTCTATGGACTTTCATGTGCAAAGTTCTGTATAAACACGAGCATTTCTATTGAAAAGACTGGATTGTAAGTTAATTTTTTTTAAAATTACCAAAGTGATTTCCCTCTTTAAATTTACCTCACTGCTATCTCTTGCCTAAATAATTGAAACAGCCTTTTATTAATCTTTCAGACTACAGTCAGGCTTTTTTCCATTCTATTGCTTCATAGTGAATTCTGACTGATTATTCAAAAATACATTATTTAGTACTTCATTTCTCACTTCTCTCTTCTTTTTAAAACCTGTCAGTGCTGTCTCGTTTTTAGCATAATATCCACTTTTTTTTTTTTTTTGTGGGTACCAGGGGGTGGACCTCAGGACCTCGCGCGCCAGCAGGCGCCCGTGCCGCTGAGCGATATCACCGGCCCCCTTTTCGTATGTGGGTTCTGGGAGTCGAACTCGGGCCCTCGCGCTTGCCGGGCAGGCACTTAAGCCGCTGAGCCCTCTCACCGACCCCATAATATCCACTTTTTATGAAGAACATGGTATTAAGCTGCATGACTTCTGGTTATTTAAACTTATACAATCCAGCCATAATTAATTATTGGTTGCATTCTGTTTTTTCCTATTCTCTCTTTCTGAAACACTCTGGGACTCTGTCTTCCCCTTTACCTGGTTATCACAATTTTCGTTTTGTTGTAATCAGTGTAGACTAATCTTCCAAACGCCTAAGAAAACTGAGTGCACCACTTCTATAATTATGACTCATTTCTGCTTATACCAGTATTAAAATTGACTAGAGTTGATTGAATGTCCTGCTGACTTCTCTGGTTCCCATATGAGTTTGGAAGCATCTTGGAAGGCTATATTGCTACTTATTTACTATGCTGTAATGGAATCTAAAAAGTAAGAAATAAATATTTGTGTAATTATGAGGTATAAATGAGTAAATATAGGCACTGTAATAAACCAATTAAAACAACTAGTAAAATTATTGTGGATCTGTAAAGTCACATGACATAATTTCCCACTACGGTTATAATGCAAATTTTGATGTGAAAACATCTGCTTGAAGAGAGATAGTTACCACTTAATGATATCTAAATACATGATTGTCACTTTTCATATAATACATATGTGAAGCTATACTTTTATGATCTTTTTGACTTTATCCTTTTTGATAGCCTTTATAGACTTCATTCTATTTTGAAAAGAGGATCCCAGCAGTAAATCTCAACTCACTTTAATATTAATTCAAGATTCAAATTCAGCTGTCTCAAAACAATGTCTTATTTTCACTAATTTTTAAAATTTATTATATAAAATTATTATTCTTTAATATCACAAGTATAAGTCACAATGAGCAGGACATATATTTCTCGTATGCTATCTGTTCAAAATATTGCTCAAAAATTGTCATCTCTTTTCCCAGAAATGTCATCTTCCTCTGCCAGATCTTCTTCATTATTTAAAAATATGGATTACTAGTATTTTGTAGAGTAGCATATGTTAATTTAGTGTTTATTACTGTGCTATTCATATTGATGTACATATTTGCTTAGCACATATATACATATATGTACATGCATAAACATGCAGATATGAGGTACTGTTTATGTGTATGTGAGGCAGTATCTCTTTGTGGGGGGTACTGGGGTTTGAATGTAAGGTGTTCCCACTCTGCTACATCCCCACCACTTTTAAAATTTTATTTTGAAACAGGGTGTCCCTAAATCACCATGTTACCTAGGATGGGTTTGAACTTGCAATTCCTCTTTCGGCCTTCCAGAATGCTGAACTACAAGCTTACAATACCAGGTGTGGCTCCTATGAGCCACTATCGATAAAGTATACAAAATAGTTACAAAGAAAGAAGTGAGAAAAAATCTAATTGATCCAAATAAACGTTTTCCAACTATTGAATAATATTTTTCCTTGGCTTCTTGCTGAAGATCTAATGTGAGAGTAATATCTTATTTTAAGTTACTTACTTATACTTAATCATTCTTATTTGATTTTTTTTAATTTTTTTTATGCTTTTAGCAAATCATCAACTTAAAACAGTTATCTTTTAGAGTTCGTCCACTACCTGATAATATAATTACTGAACTGGTGTTAAAATAAAATATACCATCTATTATGTTCAGAATACTGTAACACATGGTCTAGTGGGCATCAAAGTAACTATTTTGTCCCATCATATTAATAAGAAGAAGCCTCAATAATAAAGAAGCCCAATGGAGTTAAATTCACATTTGGTTATTTTTCGAGTTGTGTTTCCATCAGGCAATTTGACTTCAGAATATGACGTAATGTTCTGCCTGATAGGCAGATCCTTCATTTAGTCACTTTCAGGACTTCTCGAATCATGATTATTTAGTTGAATTCAGCTTCTCACAATACTGAGTGTTCATGGAGTTCAAGTAGTGCTTTCCTCTAGGCAAGATTTGAAACAAGTTGGTATAATACTAGTATCTTTAACCTCAGGGTAAATTGTATCCTTCAGATTATAGACAGGAAAGTCAAGAAAAAGAATCTACCTTCTCAGATCAAAGTTTTTTGAGCTTGAAAGCAGTGTAGTACTTTTTCCCACATGGTTACCTATTACATTAGAAAATTATCTGCCTTCTGCTTTAACTGAAGCCATCCATCAGTTCAAGATTGTTCTTAGACTTGATTTTAAAAATATGATAGTAACAGATACATGTGTGTTAATGTGTTTATAAAAAAAACTCATATGTGCACATTAAACGTGGATTATATGTGGATCACACAAGCATAATTTACATGGTAGATTAATTAGCTTTCAAAACTTTGCAGATATCCACTTCAAATTCCAGATGAACTACTGTTACATCTTTCCATTTTAATAAATTTATTTTAAAATTAATTTGTAAATAACTAAAATATAAAATGTATACTAGTTTATATGTGTGCATGTGTATTTACACAAAAATACATAATTTTGTATGTATTTATATATACATAATCACAATGTTTATATACAAGAAAACATTTTTAATTTATTCATTCTTTAAATTAAGATTTATTGATTACAAAAGTGTTAATCAGTGTTATTTCTTAAATATGTTTGCCAAAATGTTTGCCAAAATTCACACAATACTTTTACATTCGAGCAAAATTTTGGATTGCTTTATTAAGCATCTGTATTATTTTATTACCCAAATGTCAATTTTATATATTTTTTTGTTTTGTAATGCTGAATAATCAGAGGTATTCAGACACAATTGAGTTTAATTAGAATGTCTAACCGGATGCCTCATTCCTAAGTAACCACTTCTTTGTGCAAAGATGGTCAGCAACAACATGGTACTATTTTTCTTTCTCTCCAAAATTACAGTTGAGTAGTGTCAGATTGACATTTTATAACTGCTGGTGGTAGAGTGAAAGAAAACAATTTTATAAATGATGAAACTTGAATATATGAGGTAAATTTTGTAAAAATTGAGGCAGTATGTTAAATCCTATTAAAATTAGCATAAAATTTGTTTTGAGTTACTTTGATTAGCGTTATTCCTAATATTTTTAGGAAGTTATCATTTTCCAATCATGAAATGTATCAAATTAACTAGTTTTTCATGTAGCCCCCTTTTTTATTTTTGTTTTGCTTTGTTTTGTTTGTTTTTTACTGGAGAATTATCCCAGGGCCTTGTGCATTTCAGGCACGTACTTTATCACTGAACTACTTCTCCAGGATGGGAAATCCCATATTTTCAGAGAGAAAAATATAACACCACAAGTTAATATACAATTTAAAATCAGTGAAGAGAGGAGGTAATTAAATGGGGAAAAAACAATAATTTTAACTATAAGTTATGACAATAAATATATCTTAAAAATATTGTGAAACATTTTGTTGTGTCAAATATCTTTTTTTCAAAAATTATGATTATATATAAACAGTGAACTAGTTTCCAAATTTTTATGTCAATAATTAATAATAAATAATTCCATATCATTTTGTTTGCAGAGGTTCCAGTATTTTTGAAACAATATCTTACTGTTGGAAATTTTGCTTCCTTTTTTTTTATTTTGCTATAATTGTGAATTATATTACTACAAATTAGTATTGCAAATTCATAGTTGCATAATTTCTGAATGTTGTCCAGAAGACAAATATTTAATTCATCCTTAAAGAGAAAGACACTTATAATGTAACAAATAAACATTTGTTTATGTGATGAATATAAAACATTGCTCTTGAATTTGAATAGCTGTTTAAATCTTCATCAATATTAAACAGAAAACTCATTTGTATATAATTTTTGATACTAGATCATACTATGCTCTTAAAATTTTTACTAACAGAGTTTATTTATTTATTTATTTTTTCTTTTATTACTGGTTAGTTTAATAGTTAAGATTCTTATGGATTTGCTTCAAAAACTTGTCTCCATAGCTGTGTCTAGTTGGTTGTTCTTGCAAAGTTTTCTCTTTTCACAGATATTCTTAAAGAATTCACATATGCTTTTTAATACTCAGAATATAGTTGATAATTCAATGAATATTAATCTTTAAAATATAGTTTATAATTTAATTTTGTAGTTCTGTGAACAGTCAGAACATGCTAATGTCCATATGATCATGTTTATCAATCTTAATTATTATTTTCATTCTCTATTTTAAAAATACTACTTTAAATATTAATTTGTATATAATTTAATGCATTTTACACACATTTATAAAAAGTCACAATATAGATGTGATAATAAAGAAATAAAAAAAATAAGGTATGCCCTTAAAATAATTAAAAGAGAACCATCTCATGACTATGTTTTTTTTTTGTGGGTACTGGGGGGTCGACCTCAGGACTGGCCCATGACTATGTTTTAAAAATTAGAATTATAGGGGGCCGGTGAGATAGCTCAGCAGCATAAGCACCTGCCTGGCAAGCGCGAGGGCCTGAGTTCGACTCCCGGAACCCACATATGAAAAAAGGGCCGGTGATATTGCTCAGTGTCACGGGCACCTGCTGGTGCGTGAGGTCCTGAGGTTGACCCCTGGTACCCACAAAAAAAAAATAGAATTATACCTTGATAATTTTGAATTTGAAATTTTGATACACCTGAAACTGACTTTATATCTAGTGCATGAGGTTGACATGTGGTTTTTCTTCTTCCAAGATGATTTAACCAATAATCCGCAGATCACTTACTAAAGTTACACCATCATTCTATGCCCTAGTCCCATGTGTTAGATTGAGGTTTAATATGTGTGTGAATAATATATTTTAAATTAGCTTGGTAGTAGTCTCCACTTTCCAAATTTGGTCTTCTTACAAAGAGTGAGTTTATATGGCAATTTATTTGTATCCTTTTTACATACCTATGTGATAGATAATTGTGTGTGCTTGTGTTTGGGCTATAATTTGTGTTTACTTTTCTGACCATATCATGTGGATATTTCCTTCAATCTGTGTCTATAAAATAGACTTAATGGTAATCAATTACTTTTCCACCCCTTATATATTGATGTAGGACAGACTAAATCTTACGGGAAAATCTTATGACCCATAGTTCATGACATATATTTACAGAAACTTCTTTTTGACTTCATCTGCTGGACACTGCTAACTCTTCCTGAATATGTTTTCACAAACTAAACATCATCTGGGTCTCCAGTAGCCACCTGGGTTCTCCATAACTACTTAATACTCTTTCTTCCAGTTCATCTGTGAGATGAATGGCTTCAGGGCTTCCCTGTGATTGGTAAAGCACGCATCTGGGTCTGCTTTGGCCGTGACCTGGAGATCTATATTTGGACTCTCACTCATTCCTGTCTGGTGCTGCTCCCCTGCTCTTCTTCCCTGCCACCAGGAACTAAGCCACTTTTCTCTGCCACATTGGCTGCCATGATGTTTCTACCTTGGAGCTAGGGACTGAATTCCCTAAAATGCTGAGCCAAATTCGAGCTTTCCTGCTTCAAGTCGTCATTGTCAAGGATTGTGTTCCAGCAATGGGGACACTGACAGTACTAGGGACCACACTAAGTCCTGGGGAAGCCAGTTCTGAAAGAGGACTGGAACAATTTCCTATTCTACTGCATCACCTATAGTCCTGCTTGTGCCTGATGTCGTAGCTCTCTCTGACTCTGTCTCTGTCTTTGTCTCTGACTCTGTCTCTCTGTCTCTGTTTCTGTCTCTCTGTCTCTGACTCTGTCTCTGTCTATCTCTATTTCTCTCTCTCTCTCTCTGGATTATTTGGCTCTTCATTTCCTGCATTATTAATTGAGCATTCCAGTGATCTCTACAATCTGAAAGTAATTTCAGTGACAGATATCCATGAAATATCCTTCTATTCACCCACTCACTCCAGCCATTCAATTAAGGATACATAAAATGAACCAGATATTGTGAGTCATGATTCTGTCTTAAATTGCTTTTCTCAAGAGAATTTCCAAGCTCCATTCATATGCATTTCCATTAGGCTATACTATCAAATCCCGATATGGATATAAACCCAAAAAATAAGTAACAGGCATTTGGACTCTAGCAATATTCTGCCAGAACTTTCATTGAACTCTTACGATACTGAAGCAGGACTTAAAGAAAAACAAGCTCTCCCAGCCTTTAATAATCTCCCTCCAACCACTCCCTCCCTGTGTCTGTAACTCCTTGTCCCAGTACAGGCAAGATTGACAACTATGACCTCTAAATAAAGTCTGTGACACTCCGTTCTCACCAGATTCATAAGGCTCTGTCTTTCAAGGTTAAGTGACTAATTGCTTTCTCTTGCTTCTGTACCCTCACTTGCAATCCCCTCCACCAGTTTCTCTCCACTGGAAAGACCAAACCCCTTAGCAAAATGTATGAAAGCTAGAGCCTTTCGATTAGGGCTTGCTCAGCTCTTTGGACATCATAAGATTGAGACGATCCAGGTGTACGCCTAATAAAATCCTCCTGTTTCTCCCATTGGTCTTTCTGAACACTTGGAGTCTACAACATTTCAAACACAAACATTTGAATCTCATAAAAGCTTCAGATATAATTGTTACATAACCGTGTGGTATTATATTTTTAAATTGTTCCAACTGCACAGAGCGGATGTATTAGAAAACAATGGACTTTTCTTTATTTGTAAAAGGAGTATAACTTATGAAACTACTTTGTCAGTTATAGCATATATATTTGCTGAAATTCTCTTGTAAATTATACGGCCTTACGTAATTTTGGTCGAGTATATTTTTCTCTAATTGATTTGGAAGTAATTTTGTTTGCTGTGAAGTGTTGATCTAATTCCAGCTTTACCATTATACAATCAATTTTATTTTTGCTTTTTTAATTCATGCCTTCATCTATTACATCTTCCACTCTGACAAACAACAAAGCAAAAAATAAGAAAACTCAAATTTTAATTCTTAGGGATTCTTCTGTCTTCATTTTTTTTTTCTGCCTGAAAAGTCTTTTTTTATTAAAAGCTCAGAACTTCTCCGAACATTTTCAAAATTAAAATAAGAGATAGGTACCTATATTGAGATATTTTACATTGTACCAAGAAAAATCAAATAAAAATGGTTAACTCCCAAATTTAGATAATATTAGATAACTTAGATAATAGCCATTTCTTGACTACTTACTACACGATGAACATAAATGTTATAAAATAGAATAAAATTTTGTACTGCTTCACAAGTCACAAATTTATTACAATTAATGGAATTATAATAATATATTCAGGTTGCCCATGGCATTGGCTAGGTACATATATTAATAAAATAACTCCTAATTGCAAGATTAGACTCTTAAGATAAAAGGCATAGATTTATTTAAAATGAGATAATTTATACAGGAAAATACAGCACCTTGTCTCAGTGTCCTCCAAAGCACCATTCAAAATCACAATACACTTGAACTCTTATTAAAGAAGGGTTATATGATCCACAAATTTTATAATCTGTTCAAATTTATTTAAGGCTATATAAAAGTGGTTTCAAATATGCAAGAATTCATTTTAAACTCATGAGTCCATCTTGGGAAATTACTAGAAGATTAATTTCGAACAAATGTGGAATGAGTTGGGACATTACAGTGAAGGACTAGTAGAGATATATGAATATATTTATATGAAAAACATATTAAAACAAAATTTTTCAAAAAGAAATCACGGAAATATTCTGTCTTCTAACCACTAAAACATGCTAAAATTAAATTATCTCAGCAAGAGTGAAGAGGATGTGAAATAAAAGGAGTTAACAGATTTCTTATCTATATTACTGTTAAGTGATATTTGTGAACAAGTTAATGAAAAAATAATGAAGAAGAAATATTGATGTACATGTATAAGCATTCTTAAGACCTGGAAATGTGAGTGAAACTATACCATAATTATATTACCTATTTCCTTTTAGAGAAAATAGGGCAACTGGGGTTAATAAAATGCAAATTAAAAATTTAACCATGAAAATCAATGAATTAATGCTACATGTACCACATGATATGGACATTCTGTTTTGTAATTATCCATTATAATCTTGGGAAGATATCCACATTAATTTCTACATATGGTTTACATTTTTATTTTTACACTTATGTGCCATATATAAAATGAAGAGGAAACATATTTAGGATGTAATATATCCATTATAACCAATTTCCCTTGTTTGTAGTCTGAACAATGAATATCATGTCTCTAAAAATGCTCTCATAGGTATCTTTTTTGCACCCATGTACAAATTTTCCTCCACTCATAGGAGTAAACTTTTTGGCTTAAAATATATTTTCTAATACAAAGCATTTCTTAAGTAGATGGATTTGCAAACATTTTTACAATTCTTTCATGGTACTATGTATCAATATAATTTATTTTTATTCAGTTCTTTTTGGAAGAATTATGTTGTATAATTAATGCTGTAGCCATTTCTTGACTACTTACTACATGATGAACATAAATGTTATAAAATAGAATAAAATATTGTACTGCTTCGCAAGTCACAAATTTATTACAATTAATGGAGTTATAATAATATATTCAGGTTGCCCATGACATTGGCTAGGTACATATATTAATAAAATAACTCCCAATTGCAAGATTTTCATCAAGATCCTGATAATTATGTCTATTAAATCTATCAGAATAAATAAAAATTAAAATTTTTCATTTGATGCATATAACCACATTTTGCAAATCATATTGAATTATTTTTCTATTTAGATTTAAATTTAGTCATCTTTATTGAATTCCAAGCTTCAAGAAAATGAGCAACCATAGATTAGAATAATAGCTAGCTATTACTTAACAGGTTGATATAGCTGAACAGAAGATAAACCACAAACAAAGCAAATAAATAAAAAACATACTACATCTTACAACTAAAATTCAAAAAGCATAAGATCTATTCCAGCTACTACTATTTATTCATTGTTATTACTTTTACTCTTGAGAGCTATATACCTAAAGCTTGGAAAGTATTTAGGAAATGAATTATATCCAAAAATTGCATCAATTCATTTTTTCCCTTAAGCTTCAATTGATCACATAACCGGTCCGAATTTCTGACAAATATTTACACATATTTTGACAAAAATATATTACACTATAATGTAATCTCACAAGTTCTCACACTTGTAGGAGGAAACTTCAGTTCCCTTATATCCTTTATCTACTTAGTTATGGAATTTTGAACAATAATACCTCCATTTAAGAATGCTTCTGTTCGCAAACAAGTAGGTTCTCAAACAAAAGGGTTCGACCAAATTTGGCTTCCATTCACAAATTCCACATCCGGTGACAAGCACAACCGTGGCCATCTTTCCCACACAAACACAAACATGGCCATCCTCCCCAAAATCATAAAACAAATTAAGTTTGTGGACTGACGTACCACTGTATGTTGTGGTTATTGTCATAAAGGAAATGCATCAAAATTATTTCTTACTTTTTGTGTTAGCTTAACTTTTCCCTTGGCTTGTTTATGCTCTTGCAATAAAGTCCTTATTCATCTACTCTCACACTGTTCCCTTCTTGTACTTCAGTTTTGCATACTTTCTCCTGTACTCTTTCCAAAATTCGGGTAGAGAAATTAAATAACTCATAAAATGCTTGAATAGTTTTCACTCCAACTCATAATTCATAATTCATACTTCAATGCTTTGCATAGCTTCAAACAATAAATGCTCATAAAACACGTCATGAGTAATGAATGCATAACTGAAATGCAACACAGGAGACTACAGAAGTCATACATTCCATTAGTGATTTTCAGTAGCATTCAAATAACATGGAAAATTTAATTCAATTTTAGTATTCATCTCTTACAAAAAGGGGACATAGAGATAGATGGAAAGGTGAGGAAGGTGAGAAGGGGATGAAAAAATAGTTTGAGATTTTTTCATATATATCAACTCCCCACAAAGAATGTAATCATTGGGTACTGCATACATGTATCAACAACACTAAAAAAATTAATAAAAATAATAACTAACTTCAAAGTTATTATTTATCTTAAATTCACATTTTTGTTTTTGATTGACTTATAATGCTATACATTGTTACTATTAACAAAAACACAAAAGTAATTGATTGCATTTAGCGTAATTTATGAAGGGTGTTAAATACTCTACACTTTCTGAGCATCCACTCATTCATTGCATAAAAATTATTTGAGTACCTAATGTGTGGCTAATATTGTCCAGATCGGTGTTCAAATTATGCTTAAAAAGTACTTTTTTATAAACAGTTTTGAATACCCAATTAAAACAATAAATACAAATGTAAATATTTTCTTAGGTGCTGCAATAATATGAAACATTTAAACAGAATTTTCATGACTGTGCAATTATATCATTTTTATTTCCTCTGTTCTAGAAATGTCAGTAGCTTTTCCCCAGGAAGTACAGTTTGTTGCTGTTAATTTTTATTATTGTCATAATTTCACTTTTAGAATATGACAAAATGATTATAAACTAAAAATATGTTACAAAGAATGTAATGAATGATCATAACCTAAATTCATAGATAATATCATTAATTTAATTAACAATTAAGTCAGTCTTTGTAAAATTAATTGCAGCTCCAGATACTAATGGATACTAATTTTTATGTATTTATAAAGAGAATTTGATATTTTTGTGCAATATTCTAACAGTTATACATGTACACTCAGCTCTTGATATATCTTCAGAACATATGATCCAACTTTTGGGAATGAGTTCACTTTACTTTGAAGCTGAGTGTATTTTGCTCATATTTTCTTTTACTGCATTATTTTTAATTTTACCACATAAAAATTCTAACTCTTACAGATTAAGGATGACTAAATTATGCTGAAATTTCCATATATTTGTAGTATTGTTGAATGTTTTTACTTTGAAAAATATACCTCATACTCTCCTCAATCCTGTAATAAAAAATTTAACCATGGCAGAATAAGATGCTCAATTTTGCCTTTAGTTTAAGTCATTTAAATAGAATTCAGAGGGATATAAAATGTCCTATACTCTTATCTTTCACCATTTGCAAGAAAGTATTTTCATGTGATCATCACCTATTAAGAATAAGACATATACTGACCTCAAGTTGTTATATTTTCATTTTCTTGATATTAAATAGCTATGAAGATATACATACACACCTGTTAAATTTTACACGTAATTATATTTGTGTTAGAGCCTAATAAGCTTAAATTATTTCTAAAAATAGTGCTGCTCCTTGTGATCTACAGAAAATTTTATATGAGTAAATTTTATTTTCATTTATTTCAGTAAGAAACTTTATTTTTGGAAGTTGTGTGCTTATAGGAAAACGGAACAGAAAAATAAATTGAATGGAAAGCATGGAGAATATGTTATACTCTGTCATGCTCCACCCAGTTTCCTCTCTTATTAATATCATGCATCACTATAATATATTTGTGACATTGGTGACTGGATATTATATATTGTATTGATACTTGTTTGTAATACGTAATATTTACATTCACAGTTGGCTATTGGTACATAAATATCATGCCAATCATTTTCAATTCCCTTTCCCCCAATCCCTACACACACCCCTTTTCTCTCCTCTCTTGCCCTAATTATGTTCTCCAACTTCAAACTGCCTGCTTTATTTTAATCTTTATTTTTATTTTGGATTTGTCGTATGAGAAACTTTGTGATACTTAACTTTCTGTATCTCTTATTTTGTTTGACGTTACGGTATCAGTATTCATACATTTTCCTGCAATTGACACAAATTCATTCTTCCTGGCTGAATAAAATTCCCTTGTGCATGTATACCATATCTTATTTATGCTTTTCTCTTTCCATCTGGTTCAAGCCTGTTTCCAGACTTCAGCTTTTGTGGATTGTGCTGCTATAAACATGGGTATGCATGCATTGCTACAGTATGATGTCTTTTAAGTCTTTCAGGAAGATGCCCAGGAGAGCTATAGCTGTATCGAATAAAATTTCTATTTTTAGTGTTTTGAGCCATCTACATCTTGATTTCTGTACTTGTTGTACTAGTTTCCATTTGCATGAAAAATGTGGAAGTGTTCCTTACCCCTTTGCCAGCATTCTGTGTGTGTGTGTGTGTGTGTGTGTGTATCTTCTTAATGATAATCATTGGGACTGGATTAAGATGGAATCTCAGAGTTGTTCTGATTTCCATTTTTCTAATGGCCAGAGATGCTAAGCCTTTTTTCAATGTGCTTATTGACAATTTATATTTCTTCTTTTGAGAAGCGTCTATTCAGTTCGTTTGCCCATTTTATGATTGGATTATTAGTTTGGGGCATTAGTTTTTAAATTCTGTTTATATTGTAGATATCATTCTATCAGTAGAGTGGCTGGCACCTTTTTTATGTCATTCTCCAGATTTGTCTTTTCACTGAGTTGACTATTTCCTTGGCTGTTCAGAAGCTTTTTTAAAATTTAATATATTCAAACAATATTTGTTTATTACGAACCATATTTAATCATGGTAAGAGAATCTTCAGGAACTTATCATGTAACACATGATTGGAAACGTTTCATCTCACAAAGTTTTAAGAAAGAGTGTAAGTCACTGCCATGCTTTTGAGAGGTAGAACAAATTTCTGTCCAACAGTTTCATCAAATATTACCACAACTATAGTAAATTTTCTTTTGAAAACTATCTGAAATTGAACGAGTTTCTGAATCTCAGTGTTTCCCAGTTTTTAGAATAAAGCATCCTGTTTTTCTTAAAATGAAATATTTTCTAACATTAAAATTAGATTGAAAAGAACTGCATTGTTCTGTTTACTAGGTTTTAACAGGTATGTAGTGTTCAATAATTCTAACATGTTTAATATAATTTTGGAACACTGTTTTGTTGAGTGTTAGAAGATTAAATGTTAAAATAAAGTGAAGCATCATAAAGGTCAAAGTTTTAAAACAGCTTAAAATTTGTTGACAACCAAAGCATTGATAAATAGATAAGAATGCACTAAAATTTATTCCTCCTCCCTGCAGATCAGACATGCAACTCTGTAAGTCTTATAGTGGGAAAACAAAGCAACTCTGTTGCTCCATGCTTTAAATCTGGACAGGTGAATGATACCAATATTCAGATCCCTTGTGAATATACTTTCTATCAAGATGTATGATTATCTCCTGGTTGTAAATTTCTCCTGACTTCCTTTATGAGTAAAGAGAAAAGATAATAGCTATTTTATTTTAAGAACAATTATTTTGTATTCATTTTATCTTGGCAGTAAGAAATGGTCATAAGCCCTTAAAATCATTATTGGCTAGAATTATGGGAAGTGAGAATTTTGGACAAATACTATGAGTAAAACTCAAAGGAATAGGATTTATCACAGCCACACAAGCAAATATAGTCGTGACTAGTTTCAAGATTTTAATTTTCAATGGTTTTGTAAAGGCTACCATCTCACTGTAGGTTTTATTACCAGTTTTGTAGTCAAAATATAGCCACATATTATTTGATTTCCAAGATTTCATTTTGTTGATGTTTAAACAAACAAAAAACAGATTTCATATTTAATACTGAATCAACCACTAATTGTTAACAGACATTATTTTAAAATTTATTTTAATATTGTGGCCCCCAAATGTATTTTGATTTTAAACATCATATTTCAAGATATTCTCTAAAATTTATAGAATTTTATCTCAAGGAAATTCTCTTTATGTACAAACAATCAGCACTTAGGAGTTGCTAATCCTTCTACATTAATCAGCATCACATCATAAAACAGACTTCCCACTAAAAATATAATGACTTGTAGAATAGTTAAAAGGCTATTGAAAAAGGAGTGAATGAGGTGTAGATAAGCACAAAGGCTTATTGGACTATTTCTCTTTGCTTGTTCACTCAAAAAATACTTGGTTTCTACAATAAGTCTATTTTGCTTGTTTAGATGCTTATCTCCTCTTATAAGTTCTTTGTATTATCCTGAGGCCCACTTTAATCAATTATCCATTCTGCAGTGCCACACTGACTGCATACGCAGAAATTGATTTCTACCAGTTATTTTCACTCTGCTGTATTCAGCTAGATTCCTAATTATTTGGCCCTATATATCTGATTAGATAACGGATTTGTGATATTTTCTCAATAGAAATGAATATTTTGAGAATCTTTCTATTGACTCAGAGGCATCTTGCCAATCATGCTAGTAATTCAAACAAATGTTGTGAAATAAACACATGTTAAATTGTGACTTGTTCTTTCTCAGGTCCAACCATGTATCCAAAATACCTCAAAAATTCTGCTGAAGTGGCAATGATGTGAGTTTAAAAAGTAATCTCAAATATAGCTCCAAAGTGTTTTTGTTTAACTTACCAAGTGGTCAAGAAATACATAAAATTTTGTAGTGCTGAACTATAGAAAGATGACTAGCATGATAGTGTTTTCAAAAGTTTTAGCAAGTTGAAAATGGAGGTTGGTATGGAAACTGTAAGTCAAAGTAGAATTGATTGGTGAATGAAACAAAGAACACATAAATCTCAAAAAGCAAAGTAACACTATCATGTTTATTCACATCACGTTTCCATGATAAGTTAAAACTTTGCTTATCACGGTCATTGAGGGACTCCAGGTGTTAGTGCCTGCATCTCAAAACATGTTAGCATTATCACAGAAGCTGCAAATAGACAATGAAACGAATCATATTGAAGTATCTGATCACAATGGTTACTTCTTCCTTCAACTTAAAGTTTATTGGTTAAAGAAAGGAAGATTACCAAATTTATGGGAAAAAAGTAAAGTAAAGTAGCATATAAAAGAAAACAAAATCAGCCATAGAGAAAACCACATGCATCTTTGTAGTGAGGTAATAGGTTTTGTCTGAAGAAAGATGTTTGCATTGATGGTATCAGCATAAAATTGATTATTTTAGCAATGAGAGCACTCATCATTCATCACATAACCATTCCACGATAAGTACAATTTTATCTGCCAATCTGAAAAATAAATAAGACAATATTAAAATTAGAAAAATCAATAAAATAAAATAAATAAGATTTTAAAGGTAAACAACAAACAGAAACATATGGGCAGGGTTTTCACTGTAGCTTAGGTCTATTTTTAGAACTGTGTTACTATGCTTAGTACTTATGCTTTCACTGTTTCTCATGCACTTCTAATTCAAACATCTATTACAGATTAGAATCCCCAGCAAATATGAAAGGCATAAGGGCAAATTAACTCAAAAAGTCTTTTCACCTGAAAATGTGATTATCAAAATGGCTATTGATGTTATTTATTCAAAAGAAACCTAAAAGAAAATCTTTCTTTGAGGAAAATAATTGAAGGTCTTTAGGTTTCAACTTCAGATGGGAAAAGCATAAAGAATTATAACTAAATTGCTTTAGAGTTGGTGTAATGCTTACTGGGTGTTTAGCCCAAATATTTTGTAGTACTAGCCAATGCAAGCACTGATTGTTTTTACTTGTTTCTCCTATATTCTAAATATGTCTTTAAAATACTTTGTATATATGAAACATAATGTTATGAATTTATGAATTTCAAACTCAGCTAGATGAGTGTTATTATCTAGAGATCTTAGTTTACTTCTAATTAAAGAATTGGAGAGCACAATAAATGTAGGAAAATTGCAGGCCAAGCGAAATAGAAAGTTTAGATTCTGTATACATGTGAAAACCTAGAGGTATGGGTAACACATAGAAAGTGTTAATGGAAGGCGCCAAACATTTTGGAACATGATATAAGATAAAATTTTCAGTTAATTATAGTGCAAGTCATGTTCAAAAGTATCACAATGTATTTTATATATAAAAGGATATCTTTAAGAAGAATAGCTATTTAATTCATATTTTAAAAACACAGTTGTATCTATCCAAAAATGATTATAAGAAAGCTACGTTTCTGAAGAGTGCAGAGATAAAATCATCAATGTGGAGAGAGGTGAGAGATATTTATAAGTTAATTTATGTAATTCAGTAATTGATTAGAAGAGGTAAGATTGAGAATAGATAGAGCCTTTTGAGATTTAAAGTTTTAACTGTAAGCATTTATTTTACATCACTTACTAAAAAGAGGAATCTTCTATGAAGAATAAATTTTGAGGTCTGGTGAGATGGCTCAGTGGCATAAGAGCCTGCCTGGCAAGCGTAAGGTCCTGAGTTCGACTCCCTGTACCCACACACACACACACAAAGAATAAATTTTGAGAAAAAATTATTTAAGATAAAAGAAAAAATCAATAAATTGATTTTAGGGAAATAATAAAAATAGAAGTTGTGTTTCAAAATATCGTATGGTTAAAAAAAGATGACAGATTTAGAATGTGGTGGCAAAGTGAACACAAGGGCCATGAACTCCACATTTTAACCTCAGAACAGACCAGATGGAACAGGGAGAATGTAAGGAAGAGAAAGGACAAAAATATTAAAAAAAGAAAACACAAAAAAATTATCCATTTGGTCATAAAATATTTACATCAACGGAGAACACTCCTACTTGTTGTTTTATATAAATCACACCTTTTTAAATAAAATATGAAACCTATAGTTCACCTAAAAATTAATTCCATAATTGCATTGCTTGTAAGGTTTAGATAGCTTACTTTCATAGCAAAACTATAAGCTGGTAACTGAGGAGCTATACACAGTGCTTATTAAAATGCATAACTAAATGCTATGTATTGCTAAATTATTTATACCAATAGTCAAAAAAGTTAATAAAATTATCTCAGTATTCCTAGTATTAAGGAGAATTCATACAGAGCTGATGAGTTTCAATAAGTCTAAAACATCCTTTCTTTAATAAGATTACTTACATTAAAAATTGAAATCTTTACATATCACTAAAATTTTCATGAACTGTTTGACTCTATAATTCATTTTTCTTATATAAGTCAATGAAGTGGATGTCATTTTGTTTGGAGAATTTTACAATTTTACATAAGTAATAAAAATACCTGAATTTCAATCAATTTTTTTCTAAATGACACTTATATTAAAATACAATCCCATGAATACATTTACAAGGTTTTTGTAAATATCTACTTCGCTGGGGACAGAGATATATGCCTATAGTCTCAGCTACTTAGGAGGCTGAAGTAGGGGGATTTCAAGTTCAAGACCAGCCTTGGTAATTTAAAAACATCCTCTCTCAAAATAAAATGTAAAGAAAGGCTTTAAATGTAACTCAATAGTAAAGTGTTTACTTGGCATCTAAGAATTTTTGGAATAAATTCAAAGCACTGCCCTCAAAATTAGAAAAAAATATTAGAACATTATTGGTGATTATAACTTTTGTATTATAACTTTTATATTATACATTTTCTCTATCATGAGAAAAGTTAAAAACACAGAAAAATATCTACAAACACACATAAACATGGATGCAATCACACATTTATGTAAGTTAGGATGATATTATTTAAGGAGGAAATTAATATCCATCTGTGATATTAGATGTACTGGTTTTCTGCAATAGAATAATGACAAACATAAATGTAGTGTTTATGGTAGGTAAAAGTACTCATAAATTATTTCTATTAATATGGAAATTATCTATTTTTGTGTAGTTTATCATTATAATAAAAGGTCATAATTGATAGCAAATGTGAAGTAGGAAGTTCAATACACCAGCTCTTATTGATGAATAATACCAACATCAATAATTTTTATCTTCCTTAGTATACTCAGAAAAATATAATTCACATTTATCAAAGTTTATGACATCTGCTTAATATTGAAGATATGTAATAATTGTTCCACTTTAATATGAACCAAATTTCAAAAGCTATAGCCAATAGTTTTTATTTTATAAAGATTAAATAACAAATAGTAGAACTGAACTCATATTGCACACTTATTCAATTACATTGGCCTATAATCGATTCTCTTTGGTGTATATTCTGTATCTGAAAAGTCAGAATATTTTTTTCTTTTTTTTTGTGGGTACCGGGGGGTCGA
Organism: Erethizon dorsatum; assembly: GCA_028451465.1. Taxonomy (NCBI): domain Eukaryota; kingdom Metazoa; phylum Chordata; class Mammalia; order Rodentia; family Erethizontidae; genus Erethizon; species Erethizon dorsatum. The sequence goes on from CM051824.1 coordinate 137,350,266, forward strand.
CCTCAGGACCTCGCGCGCCAGCAGGCGCCCGTGCTGCTGAGTGATGTCACCGGCCCCTTTTTCGTATGTGGGTTCCGGGAGTCGAACTCAGGCCCTCGCGCTTGCTGGGCAGGCGCTTAAGCCGCTGAGCCATCTCACCGGCCCAAAGTCAGAATATTTTATGCTGGAGACTATGGAATACAGACCAATAACTTTCAATGTTGAAAGTTATAAATGTAATTTCCAAATCATGTTAACATTTATGCATTTCAAATGCATTATTCATAATGCAATTATAAAATATTGCCAAGACACTGTAATTAAACAGCAAAATGTCCTTAATGATCATTTATAAATATTTTATGCAATATTACATGATGTGAAATATTCTTTGGCTTCACAATATTCTTATGGCAAATTTCCTACTTATCTCTCTTTTAGGTAGGGTAAATTTTTGTGTGATTTGATTTAAAATATTTGTGAAAGATATTTCATAAGCAAATAAACTAGGAAGCAATACATACTACATCTTTTCTTGTTAATTTATAATATTCATTTGCTATTACTAAAATTGGCAATGAATCTGAAGATAAAATACAATTAATATAGTTTAGACACTGTTGCCTAAAATTTTAGTGCAGAATTATTTTGTCACAATATCATTATAATTACTTTAGAGAATATTTTTTGTAGCCCTATGGGACTGCATTTTCACAGATGCTTAGTTCAAGATCATTTTTGTTAAATTTAACATATATTTTTAAAAGCACTTTATGCCAGTATAGTCCTAAGAAATTAAAAAATATTGACTGGTTTAAACCTAATGAGTCTATGAGGGAAGTACATCTTTACTGCTATGTCACCAGTGAGAAAAACCAGGCATAAACAGATGAAGGTAATATCCCCAAGTCACACAACCACAAAGTTTTAGATTTAAGACATGGGCTCAGAATTTGTGGTTTCCATGTCTGGGCTCAGTACACTGCAGTATATATCAATTCTGGTCTATCTGTAGTCTATTTTGTTTTGATTCATTGTATGTTACTGACTGTTCATAATAAAATTGGTTATAAAAGTGAACTTCGGTCTACGCATACACAGCTGTATCTGTAGTAAGAGACTACATCAGTGATACTTTGTGGGGTGCCAGGAATCAAACTCAGGACCTTGCATTTGCCAGGCAGGTGCTGTGCCACTGAGCTATATCTCCAGCCCTATCATCAATGATAGTTTCCGCAGAGGAAAATAGTACAAGATAGAGCATGCACTGATCTTTTAAGAATTTCCCATGTCGGTGGAGCAGTAGTAGTAAGTCCTTGAGTACATAACAGCAACAACAGTGTTGGAAAACTGGGCTTGATTTTGTTGAATGAATAGATTTGTGAACTTTCAGATAATATTCTTTGGAAACGTTTAAAATGGGGACTGAGCCAGAAATTAGGTTCTGTATTAGAAATAAGAAAAGTGGCCAATAAAATCAGCGTGATTGTTGATCCATGAGCACACAATGTGTGCACACTCGGGGAAATTCAGGGATATCTCCTAAGTTTGTCTTCCCTATCGTGATCAAATTAAAACACTCAAAAAGTTATCACCTATTGTCTGGAAGACACTAATGCTACTGTAAGCTAAAAGAATATTATATGAATTAAAATTACACAATTTACTTAATAGGTGTTTAAAATAAAATGATACTTGTACTTGATATTTGAATCAAATATTCCTATGTCAGCATGTGATTAGGTATAATGCTAGCAATGGGAACATTCAGAACTACGTACAATCTTGTTGTCTTTGAATCCAAAATATATCAATAATATCTAAAAATGCTGAGTTCACTAATCTTGTGCTCAGGAAACTTCGTTTCTATATTTGATCTGTCAATTATTAATGATTTGGTTTTTGATTTTTTTTCTGTTGCTTACTTTCTTTCCCTAAGAATATAAGACTGATTAAGTTTTTGTTGGCTCCAAGATTAAAAGATTTTCTCATGTGTTTGTAATCACATGATCTCTGTTCAGATGTTCTAGCATGGAAGGAGGGTAAGAAAAAATTTTGCTTGCTCTCCTGTGTTGAAATTCTAGGTATTCACACAAAAGGTATTGTAAACATTAGATGACAGTATAAGTTAATATTATGATCCTGTGTACATCAAAAGTGTATAATTAATTCATAATAACATGTATTGTGTCAGCATTAAAGAAATAGCACTGCGCCACAGTTTCACCCTTCATTATAGCTCCACAATATTTATGAAACTTGGCACATACAGACAAGATGTGTAAATGCTGATGTGGGTAAGCCCAGGGCACAGGTCCACTAGATGAGCTAACAAATGTTATGAGTCAGTCTGAATTTTTTTCATGAATAATGACCTACAATCTTAGACTTGAAGGATACACGATCATTATCCAGGTGAAGAAGAAAGCACAGTATAAGATGAGGAAAATAAAATGCAAAGACCTCTCCAGAAACTAGGCATTTAAGAATTTCAATTAAAGTTTGATTGGAGGCTTGCATTTGCTATAAGCACTCAGGTAGATACAGAAATTTCTTCAGTAAGGCATTGAAGCAGAATGGTCCATGTAGTGTAAAACAGTTTTTATCTATGTAAAGATGGGAAAAATTACCAGTATTTGTTCTTGATGTTCAATATTCTTTCCAAGCCACTTGAAGTTGAAAAGTAAGCTTTGTCAACTTTACTGTCACCATTCTCTCTTTTCCTTCACCTCTGCCTTTTGTCCCAGAGATATGGAAGTCTGTACAGACGTATCTCTCCATTTTCAATGGTGTTGATCAAAAAATTAATGTGATGTAACTGGTCCCACATGGTTAGTGTTAATTTCCCTGGACTGCATCTTAGGTTTAAAAGAAAACCTTTATAAAAGTGAATTGAGGGCCGGTGAGATGGCTCAGCGGCTTAAGCGCCTGCCCAGCAAGCGCGAGGGCCCGAGTTCGACTCCCGGAACCCACATACGAAAAAGGGGCCGGTGATATCGCTCAGCGGCACGGGCACCTGCTGGCGCGTGAGGTCCTGAGGTCGACCCCAGGTACCCACAAAAAAAAAAAAAAAAGTGAATTGAGCAGAGTTTATTTGAATAAAGGATAACAGATGAATAAGACAGCACTCAGAACCAGCAAAGGTTCAGAAATGAGAGCAGTGAATTCTTATAGAGTAAACACAGAAGTAAAGTATAATAACCACATGGCTCTCTGCAGATAAATATCTGTCTTCTTTGGGTGCACTTATTGGGATGAGTTAGCTGCCTGTGATTGGCTAAAACCAAGCCATCTGTTACTGAAATTTTACACTTGTTATACTCCTAGTTAGGTTTCAAACTGTTTATACAGTAAGGCGTAGTTTGTTATCCAAGAAATTAAAATGTAGTGACAGTCTCAAGCCAATAGTGTGCTTATTTAATTTAAGAGGTACATAAAACTTAGTTATTATTATTATTATTATTTGGTATCGGGAATCGAACTCAGGATCTTGTGCTTGCCAGGCAGACACTTGTGCCGCTGAGATATATCCCCAGCCCGAAACTTAGTTATCTTTTGGGAACATTGTGAAGTATATTCTCAGAAGGCATAACTAGAACAGTCAAAAGGTTCTCAGAGAAATGCTATCACATGCCTTGAGTAGTTCAGAAAAATTATGACATTTTCTTCTTTATCCCAGAGAGAATATTCTAAGATTCTTCAATTTATAAATATTATCTGAAGTCCCTTTTTCCTTTTTATTTATTAGGGAGAGTATTTCAACCTTACCACATTTGTTTCATATTACATCTTTAAAAAAATTTTTCATTTCAAGTAAAACTTTGTAAGGTGTGGGCAAAATTTAGTTTTACAGTATTAGCTTTACAGTGTTTTTTCCAATTTTACAACTAAAATATGTTAAAATTTTAATTAAAATATAGTTTATAAAACAAATAATTCAGACAATCAGTAGAAAGAATGGTTACTTTATAAATTATTTATTCCATTTTGATCAGATATGCCTTTTAATATATTCATAATTTTATAAACATATGAAATGGACTGAATGTTTTGGTAGACTAGATACAAGAGAAGCTTTTAAAGTAAGCTCATGTGGGCCGGTGAGATGGCTCAGTGGCTTAAGCGCCTGCCCGGCAAGCACGAGGGCCCGAGTTCGACTCCCGGAACCCACATACGAAAAAGGGGCCGGTGATATCGCTCAGCGGCATGGGCGCCTGCTGGCACGCGAGGTCCTGAGGCCGACACCCCGGTACCCACACACACACAAAAAAAGTAAGCTCATGTGGTTAACAATTTTTATCATTTCAAACCCAGTTCGGAAAATAACTGCTTTTTGTCAATGTTATTAATGAGTCATGGTGCCTTATGTCTATTTCAAATGCTAAATATTAAATCTGATGAAACAAAAATCTGATTACACTAAAAATATCCAAAACATCACATTCCTACTGACAGTTACAAAGGCGTTTGTAATTTTTTCTGAATGTTGACCTCTTTATTTGAGTTAATATATTCATTAAATATTTTTATTATCGCAATCGTATGTGAGAATAAAATGTTTTTATCCTGATATATTCTTTGCAGTATCCCTTTGAAGAGGATAGCATTCTGCAAACTAAATTCACCAACTTTTGGCGTTAAGTGGTAGTATTGATAAAGTATTAAAACGCTTTTCCTATACATGTTCTTTAGAATCTTGCTCAAGCATAAAGAACATAAAGAAAAAAGTTTTTCTTTGAGATGTCAATTATAGATTCTACTGGAAATTCTGTATAGCTTATTAAAATATTGAAAATCTCATTTAAGTTGAAATTATTATGTAGGATTCCATTAAAGTCATCAGCTGTCCTGGTAATCAAAGTTTAACGGAAGAACAGTTAAGCTCGACATTTAAAGATTCTTCCTATTTACTGTCACTCTTCACAATAAAGACTTTAATTATTTTGGCACACCCCAATTTCTTATTCAAGACAGAAAGAAAATGATCTGAATGATACAATTGGTTCTAATATCTATTACATATATAGAGAGAGACAGAGACAGAAAGAGAGAGAGATTAAGAACGGGAGGAAGCAATTGCTAGGATTTTTAAAGCAAACGTTAATATGAAATATCAAAATCTCTTTGCACTTTAGCAAAGTAAAATTATCTGTATGTTTCTTAAATTGCAAAATGAAAATAATGATTCACATTGTGAGTTCAGTTATAGAAAATTATTGTTGAAATCATTTATTACATATAGTAGCAAACCGTATGACTTAGTGGACAATTGCTAAAATGAACATAATGTTTGTAGAATAATTTTGAAGACTAAATGAGACAATGAAGTAAATAAAACTATCTGACATGGTAAGCACTGATAGTTGTCACAGTCAGAAAATCATAACTTTTATCTTTGAATGAATTTATAATATCATTTTTGTAAGCACAAACATTATGTTAAAACATAGTGTATGTCATTGTCGTTCAGAATATTCTATTTGATTTTATTGTGTTTTTTTTCTCTGATAAACCCCCAGCCAAAGATAATTTTAAACAGTAAATAATTTACAATGCTCTACAATTTTTTTATGTAGCTCTGCCTTTCAGTTCATTAGTCTCTGTCACTTTAACTTTGACACAGACAGCTTCTTTTTTCAAAAGAATCAATCATTAATACCAGGTCAACACTTATGCAGTTACTCATATGTATAAAATGATTTTAAAACATTGAAATTTGCAGCCCAGTGTTGTTTTTACTAGAGGCTTGAGAACATGTCCTTTTTTAAAACAGTGACAAGCAGGTTAACACAAAAGAATAAATTTAGGGAGGGGTAGGGAAAAAAACATTTCCCTTTCAGAATAATTATTATACTCATATGAGTTTGCAAAAGAAATAGAAATTCTGAGTCTGTAAACTATCTTGAACAAGTTGCAGTTACATTTAATTAAAATACTGAACATAATTTGGCAACTGCAGCTCATTTCCACCAAACTAAAAAACTGACCAAACAATGCATAGAGAAACTATGAAGAAATCTATTTTTAAAAAGTGGGTTTCTGCTGTTTCCTCACAATTCTGACTGACTTTCAACATGGTTCTCTATCCACTAATTCCAAAGTCTTAATCAGTTTTCTTTCTTTCTTTTTTTCCCCCCACATTGGAGGAGATTTTATAACACTAGATGAGAATCAGACAAAAATTGACAATTATAGTTTCAAAGACCAATATTTAGAAATATGGTTACTGAGTGAAGAATTTAATAAAACTGGTTCTGCAATTAGTAAAGAAAATTAAGCCTACAATATGAAAAAATGTAACATAAAAGAGTAGAAAATAAGCCTGAGCTTTTTTCCTCAGGGTCAAGTAACTTTGTAGTGCAGAACTAAACAGGGATTGGAAAATAAAAGAATGTTATAAATCACAAAGAAAAAATAGCTTTGTCATATTTGCCCTATCTCTGTGCCTTATTTCTTATCTATCATATTTGGAACAATTTGGCACAAAATTATAGGCAGATGTTTTGCTGGACACTTATTTCTTGTGAGAAATAAAGGAAGGGAATAAACATGAATAATGATATTGAAGAGAGATCAGAATGATGGATTTTTGAGCAAGATATTAAACTCAATATCCTTTGAACATTTATTATGTCAGAGAAAAGGATGTAGATAAATGTAATAATTTTAAAAATATATTTCCACACAATTTAATATATCTGAGGACATTAATAATAAAGGCAATTCAATTAAATATGTAACTTTTTGAATATATATTTAAATAAGTGTTTGACATTTTCTGAGAGATGTTAAACAGATCTGCTTCCACTAATACTATGTCCATCAGTAAAAAAGAAAACCTGGTACACTATATAAAGTACATAATAGATTCAACTTTCTCCAAATTAACTATTTGAGATTAACAACTGATGCATGACTGTGAGACTTAAAATTTTGTCTGTATATCTGTGACTTGGAAATATTAGCCAGTGAAAATAACTACTATTAACCAACTATAGTTTAAATCATTCTTTCAAAATTTACCAGATATGTTAGACATAGGAATAAATAAAGGAAGAATAGTGCCTCTTCTTGAATAACACATATTATGGTGGAAAAGACAAATAGAACATGACAGTGGCAGGATGCGTGCAGTACGATGAGTGCCCAGATCAGAAAGGAGTTCAGGATTTCAGTTCACGTGCCTTCTGAATGTAAAGGTGAAGCATCACCTCAATTGGCTTTTGGATCTGCTCAGGGATATAGCAGAGCGTACTTGTGGGTGTGTCTGAGTGGGACCTGGAGGGGTGACACTTGGATCTACGTAAGGTCACTCACCACTTCCTCTCTAGTGCTATTCCTCTGCTCTGTTTGCTGGCTGCCTTGAACTGGGCAGCTTTACTCTGCTAAACCCTTCCACTATGATGTTACTGAGTAGAGCCAGCCGGTAATGAACAGAAACTCTGAAACCATGACAGAAATGATCCTCTCATCACTCAAATTATGAGTTTCAAGTATTTCCTAGCAACAGGAAATCTGACTAATACAGAAAATTGCTACCAGGGGAGTGGGGTATTTGCTATGACTGTACCTGACCATGTAGTTTAGAAGCCTTTGAAACTCGCTTGCGAGATATATTTTTGAAAGACTTGGAGATGTGGGCTGGAGAGGCCAGAATGTTGTAAGCAGAGACTAATGTGTGGTTTTGGTAGGAGCTTAGAAGACCAGAATGATGACAAGAATGCAGAAAGTAAAGGCCAGTCTCAAAAGGATTCACTTTGGAATAAGACACCATTGGCATTTGTATTAAAGGGTATGTGTGTTACATGCAAGCAGAAAATCTGTCTAAATTTGGCCCATGACCTGAGACAAAGATTAAGAGCAGAAGAGTAATTATTCTGGAGGAGTAAAGTTCAAGACAGTCAAACATTCAGGATATCACATATGTACTGTTGGTTGTTTTAGCTAGATACGTAGTGAAAATTGAATATTTAAATTTATGCCCAGAAGAAACTATGTATAAAGTTGGGTCCTATGAAGGTGTGGCAGCTGACGAGATTAGCAGCATGAAAAAGGAATCAAATACTTTGTATAAGGACAAGAAAAAATTATGCCTTCAAGGCATCTCAGGAATCAGCAAGACCCCTCTTATTAAAGGCACAAAGTTGCAAAACTTTAAGTTGAAAGTGTTCAGTAGAGAAGAGAGCTCCAGGGCCTCTTGCTCTAGAAGGGCTGCTCAGGCAACTGGTGCCTCTGGATTCATTTCACCATACTCAGCCATCCAGGCAATTGGAGGCTGCTGCAGACATGTTCTAAGGGGGCCTGGCTAGTGTTCTTCTGGTGAGAGACACTGATATCTTCCACATGATGCTAGTATCACCAGTATGCATAATGTAAGAGTTGTGGAATCAGGGAGACTTCCACCAATATTTCAAAGGAAAACCTGGGAAACCAAGAGCACCTGGTGCAGTGTATGAATCTGTAGACATGCAGCCAAAAGTGCATTTGAAACCCCAGGAAATCAGAGATGCCAACAATGCAAAACCTCTGCCAAGGGAAGCTGCTGTTCATGAGTGCAACCAGCCCAAGAGAAAGGCCCAGTGAGCTGCATCCTGTAAGGCCATAGGATGCTCCCACCAAACCCTTAGAATTCAGTACATCTTTTAACCATGTACCCTAGATGCTGGATGTCAATCAGCAGGACTAAATATTTCCCCTTCTGGGTTTTGGTCTTGCACTGGTTCTATTATTTTCTATCCCCTTTTATTTCCTTATTGAAATAGGAATGATAACCCCGTGCAAATGTACCTTGGTGATATATAACTTGTTTCTGCTTTTTAAAGAGATTCACAGCTTCAGAATGTGACTACAGTCTTTGAAGAGACTTTGACTTGGAGTTTTGAAAAATGCTGAAACAGTTGAGACATTGAGGAGGGGATCACTGTATCATATGTCTTGTTTTATGCAAGATACTTGTATCATATTAGCGATAATTATAATTTTTTTTCATTTGGGGATTAAATGTAGTTTAAAGAGATTATTTGTGTATCAAGTTGCCAAGGAGTAGAATCTGATGTTTAAGGAGGAGTATGAACTTAATTGACTTTGGGGTTCACCCAGGGGAATGGGGAGGAACACACTTCTGTGTATGTCCCCGAAGTTCACATATGATCCCTCATTTCCATTCTGCTGTTCTTCCTCTACTCTGCTGCCCAGCTGGCATGAACTGAACAGATCCGTGCTGCCATGCCGTTCCATTATGATTTTCCTGCCTTGGGGCCAGGCCATCATGGACTGAATGCTGCAAAACCATGAGCTGAACTGACTTCTCCTGCTTTGAGATATCTGTGTCAGGTTTTTGGTCCCAGGGACAGGAGAGCTGACGAACACCCTACATCCCAAAACCTTAAAGATACAGCTGCAAGTCTTCACCATGGTTATCAAGGCTCATCACGTTTTGCCATGCATTATGCAACCCTTGTTTACGTTTTGAACTTACGTCACACAAACTCACAAACACCCAACCACACTCCATGTCTCTTAATTAGTGAAATGGGTGAGTTTGTCTCTCCCAGTCTGTCGCACTTGCTATTCCTTTGTACTGCAGTGATTTCCTTTGATTTCCTCCAGATCCACTGTTGATTTCAACTCTTTGAAATATTTTCTTCACTTTGCTGAATGAAGCAGCCTCTCTGCTGTTTTCGAAGATTAAACCCTTTATGTTTACTTTTTAATTCTGTATTTATTGGTTTCCTTTGCTGGATGCTGGTGATCTTCCCCACTAGACTAGAGTTCCATGAAGGCCAAGAACATATTTACATTTTTTTTGCTACACTGTATTTAATCCCTAGCATTGTGCTAGCATTGTGCTTCAGTTTGCTCTTCTGTAAAGTGCAAATAGATAATGAGATTTCACAGGATGATTTTGTGAATTAAGTAATGAATCTAATTATTTAAGAGGATGTTAGTTTACACAGCCTGTCAAGCAAATATTACTTACATTTTTTCACAACTGCATTTTGTGCATGATAGAAGTGTCTGGCTATGGAATGTAGTCAAAATTGTGTTGGAAATATATTAGCACATGTAGATACAAAAAGTTTATACTTTATGCATCATTACTATCAATGACATCATTTATATACATTTCAAATGTTATAAGCATAAAATATGCAGCAATTATTACATATTATGTTGATGCTGCAGATAAGAATTAGATATTTATATAAATACTAAGTATGTCTCTAAATTTAATGACGTGTATGTTAAATATCAACATATGAACAATAAATGTGAATAAAACAGACAACATTGATAACTCTGCATTGAGTCAGATATGTATGTTGTGTGTGCGTGTGTGGAGTGGGTATTTAAACTTTCAATTACACTAAGTCCATGACTTAGGAACACTTGAATTGCTTGTAAATACAAACAAATCTTGGAAGTAGCTCAGGTGTCTGATGGACACTGTCACAGTTGTGCTGCTGAGTGCTCACTGTACAGCACAAAAGTGCACAGTAGTGCAGGGCTCAATCAGAGCCCAGGATGTCCCGAAGCAAGAAGAAGAACAGTGTTGATGTGGAGGGACTGCTAGGAAGGGCAAGGAATATACATTGTATACTTGTGTCAAAAGTGTGTAAGACTCACTCTGTGGGACATACCAAAGATTCCTACATATGAATGAATCCTAGGGTTCCCCTGGAACTTTTTGGTAAGTCAGGGACTTAATGTAATGATATGGTCTTGTATAAGATTAAAATTGTTTCTTAAATGCAGTTTACATTTCTAAGTAAATTTATACTATCATTAGGAAAAATGCAGTGTAATACAGAATTTTCCTGTTACTAAATTTCCAATACTAAGATGGCATTTTTCTTCTTGTTATCAGTTTCCATAAAATTAAATGAGTACAGTGATGAGCAATTACAGAATGAGGTATCGCTGCAAACAAAATTAACCAGTATCATTATTGTTTTCTTGAAAAAAGTAATACTTTGTCGGAAAAAATACATGAATCTGTGGATATTATATGATTACCAGGGAAAAGGCAACTTAGAACATTACAGATATTATATCAATCCTTTCTTAGGAAAATTATGTAACATAAACTCAACAATTAAAATAGCACATTTGAAGAATTTAAAAATGCCGTGATTTTAGTAGTGCTTTATGTTAAAAGGTTTATTCTCCATTGCTGTGCTTTAAAATTACCTGAATATTTGGTGAAATGGTGATTTTAAGTGGATGAGAAATCTGAAATATGATGATATTACTAGGATGAATCAGATGCTAATCAAAGCACATGTCTTTTATGGAAGAAAATGCCACTCATGGGGAATTGGAAGGCAGATTTGAGGAAGCACCTCATGCATGCTTTTTACATCGCAGAAACACAGGAACATTATTGGACTATGGCACACCTTGAGAAATCTCTGAAGTATACTTATAAATCACTAGAGCTGTTATTTTGATTGGAATATTATTAAAGTCATTTAATTTTGTAACTTTATAAGAGGTAATGGAATTAATAACATTCTATATTTATCTTCACTTATCTTCACTTCTATCACAGTTTATGTAATCATTTTCTATATAAAACTATTTCTGTTCATTGCTCTCTCAGTTAAAACTCTCTACTTCTGTTCATTGCTCTCTCATTACGTTTCCTTGTAAATTTAAATATTAGTTCTCTATGCTTCTTTAGTAATTTTATGCTCCATTTTCTCAATTAATAGTGATAGCTACGAGCAATATGCCATTACGAAGAGGGTTCGTAGGTTACAGATTATGATTTTCTTCTAAATGTGAGATGACTATCTAGATGTTATTTGCATGATAAGAATGAGACAGATTTAGTGTAACCTTTTCTTGTTTATATCTTCCTTAAGGGTTCTAACAGATTTAATTATGTCAATACAACGGTATTTTCAAGCACACAATGCCTTCGAGGAAACAAGTATAGAAGCAGTTGATAAAACGTCAGCTCAATATGTACTTTTTAAAAAATGTCAGCACTTATTGGAACTAGAATGATGGACTTAATTTTCTTTCCACTTCAGAATTTTAATTCATTAATTTGACACTAATTTCTTTAGACTATTTTATAGTTTCTTCCAAATTAATTTTAAGGATGATCATTGAAAGTGACTTTTAAAGTACTGTGCTCAGAAAGGAAAATCATTTTTTAAAAATTCAAACCTCTTTCTAAACCTATAGTAATGTTGAAATATTGTCAGGAACTAGAAATCAGAGACTTTAGGAAAAAACTAATAATGATTAAACACCAATCTTTTTGAAGAGGACACCATTTAATTGACCTATTTTTAGCAGATATTTCTTCTCCATGTTTAGGAAATGTGTATCTTAAACTCTTTCAGTGCGCACACAACATAGTGAAAGGGATTGCCCTATCTGAAGGGAAAGTTGAATACTCTTATCAAGTTGTAGATGAGGGGTAGAAAAAAAAATTCACCACTGTAGAAACCCTTCCACTTCTCAGTATACTTTAAAATTATTAACTCTGAGAGCTTGTGATTTGCTTAATTATTTATCCACTTCGTGACTGTAAATGGAGGGTTTTTTAAATCATAAAGCAGCAAAAATAGACACCCTGAATTTCAACAGAAAATACCTTCATATGTTAACAAAAATACTCTAGACTTGTACTAAAAATTTCAGGTGCTAACTGCCAGAATTTGAAGCAAAATAATAAAAAGAAACTAGTGTGTGGAACATACAGTTGTCACTAATGCTAAGCATTGCACCTTGCAGTATTTGACAATTAATTTGGATATGGATCCCATCACTACCGTGTCACATCTGAAGGACAAGGACAAAAGAACATAAGAGATATAGAGGCATGATAAACAAATACAAGGAATATTTACAAGGAAACTTCATTAGAGTAAAAAACACAATGCCATAATTCCTCTCAAAGTATTTCCTGTCACTTGAACATATGTATTTCATCATTTTTGCCACATTCAGAAGCAGTCCTGGAAACTCTTTTTCATGAATATCTTCACTTGCGCCATGGTGTGTATCTGGATGTCTTGAATCCACTAAAATCATTTACCGTCACAGCTATGTTACTTTGTGCAAGAGCCGGATGTCACATGTGGCCTAATCTGGTGAATAAAGTGTACGAAGACACACTGCAATTTCTTTTTACAACCTGCTTTTCTGTTGGATGGAACTAGGCAGCAGCATTCACTACATTTTTTCTCACACTTCAAAAGAAGACTTCCAGGATTTTTTTAAGAAAGGAGAAAGAACAATGAGATTACTTTGTTCCACGCCAAGGGAAGCATTTTGAGAGGGGTTAATAGCAAGTTGTCTGTTGCTGTAATAATTTCTAAAGTTTAAATATTCATTTTATTTGTATAACACTTCATAACTTAGATAACATCAAAATTAAAATTATTTATGGTTTAAATGATGCCATTAAAAAGTGAAAGAATTTCATATTTGGGGAAAGGTTTCCAAATCTAATGGTTGATAAAGAATTTGGATCTAGAACATGTAATATACTTCATTCAATAATAATAAAATTAAGAACCAATTTAAAAATAAAGAAATTATTTGAATCCATATTTTTGGAGGAAGACATGCAAATTGCAAGCAAGCCTATAAGATACACAATATATTACTCATTAGAGAAATGAGTCAAAAATATAGTACAATTGTTACTTCAAATGTATTTGAATGGATAAATAATAAAAGGGACAAGGTAGAACATAATAGATACTAATAATGATGTGGGCAAATTGAAAAACTTTCATATTGATAGCAGAATGTGAACTGTTACAATCAAATTGTTAAACAGTTTGACATTTCTTAAAAATTTCAATCTGAAAATTTACTATATGATCTAGTCATTTCAATTCTAGTTATAGCCCAGAAGCAATGAAAATATGTATCAGTATAATATGTAATACACAAATGTTTATATCAGCATTATTTATATTTGCATAAAAGTGAAAATAATTATAATGTCCATAAATGGGTGAATAAAATATTATAGCCATAAAATAGAATGCCTCTTTTTTTTTTTTTTTTTTTTTTTTGTGGGTACCGGGGTCGACCTCAGGACCTCGAGCGCCAGGAGGCGCCCGTGCTGCTGAGCGATATCACCGGCCCCTTTTTCGTATGTGGGTTCCTGGAGTCGAACTCGAGCCCTCGCGCTTGCCTGGCAGGCGCTTACACTGCTGAGCCATCTCACCGGCCCCATAGAATGCCTTTTAACAATAAAAAGGAATGAAGTAGTCATAAAATACAACATAAATGAAACTTGAAAACATCAGGCTGAATGCAAGTAGCCAGTCATAAAAATGTCATTTTGTATGATCCTATTTATATTAAATGCAAACGACAGGTAAATCTATAGAAAATAAGGTACATTAGTGTTTTTCAGGGCTGAAGAGAGAGAATATAAGAATTGAAAGCTAAAGAGGAATGACAAAAATGTACTATAAGTAGGTTTGGTAATGATTGCACAAATGTAAGTATTTTAAGATAGCACTGAATTATACAACTTAAATGAATAAATACGTTATTATTACTTAATAATATAGAGTGTTACATCTCCATAAAGCTTTTGAACTATGTGGTTTAGAAAATGTTACTTTTATGAATATATGAAAAATAGTTTTATATTAAATGAGAAATGAGTCAAATTTTTTGAATTTCTGTTTTAGGTAAATGGAGAAATAGTGTTTGTATGTATGTTAACAGAAGTAAATGAAAATCAATTCATGTAGACCATGTTATCTTCACATGCATTGAAATTTTCTGTTTTCCTGTTGACATTTTAATCCTTAGAAAGTGCCTCTTTTTTTGGTAGAAATAGTCATTGTGTTAAGATAATTTTCTTAGTGTCAATTAAGCCATTCCATGTACTTTTTGATTATTGTTTATACATATGGTATATGCTTTCTCATTCTCTTGCTTCAAACTATTTGTGCATTTGAATCAGAACTATATCATTGGATAGATGATAAAAAGAGAGCGATCATATGATTTTTTCTATTCTTTCCCATTTTATGTTTTTATTCTATGGCAAAGTGATAAAATTTATGTATTTATCATGGACAACACAATGTTTTCATTTTTTTTCCACCCTGACAATCTCTCTAAATTTGAACAATATGATTTTTACTTTCATTGAACATTTCATTGAATATCACTATTGGTACACTTGAAGTTATTTCACACACATACAAAGAGATAGAAAGGGAAAGAGAGAGAGAGAGAGAGAGAAAGAGAGAGAGAGGAGAAGACCACTACCACTGCACTGGGTTATTTTCAATTAAACAAATATTTGTATGTGCATATACACTGGTACCTCGGTTCATGAACTACTTTGTTTGAGAACAATTTGGTTCACAAACAGAAACATTTGGCAAACTTTTTTTCAGCACTGCATTGGGTGATGAACACAATCACGCACATCTTTCCTGCAGGAACACAAACATAGCCACCATTTCCAGAATTGAGGAATGAATCAAGTTCATGAACAGAGGTACACTGTAGATACACCTTTGTATATATGTGTGTGTGTAGATATGTATATATATGTTATCATGTAAATATATTTAACACTTATAAATTAGAAATCATATGATTGTAAACTGTAAACAGTATATATTAAATGTATGAATAGTAACATAATATCATAATATTGTAATGCAGTAGCATTGCACTATTATATTTTAGTATACTATTATAATTTTATTATATTGCAATACTAGTTTCCTTATATTCCCTATACATGATGTTTACAATTCACATGTATATTATATATCTAATTGACATGTGCTAATATGTTGCATGCGTATTTTATATCAATCCACACACAGTTTTATAGTCTTTTTTTTTTTTTTTTTTTTGTTTTGTTTTTGTTTTTGTTTTTTTTGTGGGTACCGGGGGTTGACCTCAGGACCTCGCGCGCCAGCAGGCGCCCGTGCCGCTGAGCGATATCACCGGCCCCTTTTTCGTATGTGGGATCCGGGAGTCGAACTCGGGCCCTCGCGCTTGCCAGGCAGGCGCTTAAGCCACTGAGCTATCTCACCGGCCCATATAGTCTTTTATATTTATCATTTCAAAAATTTTGTTATTTCTGCTATTCTTGTTTTCTTTCTATAGATTTCAACAAAAATATATTTTCTGAAATCAATCACTCCAAATTTTAATCATCCATAAGTACTTTACTTTAATTTCACATTGGATTTTTTATCATTTTTATATTTTGACTTGTTTTTAGAACTTCTAGTCTTATTTATTTGTTCTTCTAAGTTGTAACGCACAGTTTCTTCCTATTAGTCTGTAAAATTTCTATATATACTGCAAGACTCAGATCAAAGGTATTTCATTCATCAAAATTTAAAAAATCCTCTGAGGTGAAATTAGTCTCACCATTTTGTATTTCTACAACAGTTTATTCCCAACTATGTACAATAGTATCATTTATTTTTATCTGTCAGCTTTGTATGTGTATTGCTACCTCTCATTTGAAGATAGGAAAAAAACAGCCTTGACCCTCATTTTTGTAGACTTTTATATCCTCAAAACTCACAACAGTGCCCCATACCTCTACAAGTTCAATAACTATGAAGACTTGAATTCAGCACAGTAATACTCACTATTATTTAACAAACCTAGATATATTAGCTTATAGCCATAAACAATGAAGAATGTTAGTTGTTATTATTGTATTATGGATGTGAATAAGACAAGGAGAAAAACACGAGCCAGTCAGAATTACTTACTAAGACTAGTAAGATTAAGAGGGCACAGTTCTTTTCATTAAGTTCATGAAACATGCAAAAACAAATAATGCAACACAATGTTTGAAGGGTACTGCTTGATTTATTCACAGTGTTCATGGGACACTTTGGTAATAAGTTTTCATTTTCAGTGGTAAGTGGAAATGCAGCAAAACTTCAGAAAAGTATAATTTTTGAAAATTGAGGGAGATATTCCTGTTAGAGTAGGTAAAAGTTCTCAAGAATAAAACACCATGATGTGTTCGAGGTGCCATGTACTGATTACTACTGAGTCTAGGTTGTAGGAATTAAATGAGGTTGTTTTTATGAGAAATGTTCTACTGCATTTTACAGAGTGTTTAGGACACAGTAATTTCAGTGAGTTGATTCTTTCAATACATAAAAGTCTCCATTTGATGACTATTAAAATAATGTAGGCAACAGATGAAAGATGATGAGATTTTTTTAAAAGGGATTCTTTCTGGTGGAATAGTGACAGATATGAGACTGACCCTAACAGGAAATTTTAAGAATTACAGTCAATAAACCTAAATCTCAGAAAGTACTTGATGTGGAGGAAAAGCAAAGTAAAAGTTAATATAAAAATAAAATGGGTATGTCTTAAAATTCCAACTGAGTAAACCAGTAAACAATGAGTTTATTCATAGAGATTAGATCCAAATAATGGTAATAAAGTTGAAAAATAATACTGTAAGGAAAAATATATTTTTCAGGTTGAGTATGATGGAATCGTGCACTTAAGATTGATATGTTGCACAAATAGAGGTGAAAATAACATGTAGATAGTGTGGAAAACATTGGAGAAGAGAGAACTGGGAGAAGCACATGGATTCAAGGCAAAATAGAACAGACTTCATCAATTTAATGTCAGTATAGAACAGACTCTTCATCTCATTTACAAGACAGAATAAGAGAATAAGACAATAAACTATCTGGGAAGCAGAACAAATACACAAATGGATTTCAAAGAAGATTCCTCTAAATGAGCCATAATTTGGTAACATTGTAGAACAATTTATTTCCCAGAGCTTTGTGGAAGAGATTTGTCCATCAATCAGCCACTAGTGGAATTTTACAGAAGAGATTCTACTCCTTCCTGAGGAACAAAATTAGAAGCTTAACATTTTTTGGAAATAGGATTCTCTGAAATAACTGAGGAAGTCCTGTGCAAATAATCAGGCAGATAACAATACCAAACTCCAGGACGACAAACTTTAACAATATATAACCAATTTGTAGCTATCAATTATGAAGAAGTGCAAAGAAAAAATAAAGTATGGGTTATATGTTTGCAAAAATAATACAAGGAAAATAAATGGCTTGTAAAATCACCCAGTTCATCATGTTTAACAGGATAAACATTCAAAAGTATCATTATAGGTATGTTCAAATAAGAAAAGTAAAGCATCATTGAAAACATAAAGAAAAGTAACTTGATAATATTGTAAGAAGGAATAACCAGGAAGAGGTAGAAATGATGTAAAAAGAACCAAATAGACTAAAACTAAGATACTAAAATAACTAAAAATTCTTTGTTGGGAATTAAAATTCATTGTTGGGAATAAATACTAAAAGTCCATTTTTGGGAATTGAAGGTAGATTAAAACCGGCAAAATAAAGAAGTTCAGAGCTTTAAGACTAACACAGATTTCACAAGCTGGTAAGCACAGAGAAAAAAAACTGAGCAATTTAAGGAAATATGAGACCACCAAGCACAACCTCGAATATGAGTGAACTTTGAGTTAGAGAGTAGGTGGCACAATTGCAAGCTATAGAAATTAAGAAAGGAGAAAATATCAAGGAGTAGACACTGGCCTGATGAATTTGTGTTGACTGAGGAGGATGTAGGATGAGAAGATACTTTTATTTGGCAACAAACATATCATTGTTTAGTGTTGTGAAGCAGTTTTATTTAAATAATGTTGGAGGACAAATTTTCACTCCTTAAGGCTCAGATTCATTGATAACAACAGCACATATTGTTTTACATTGAAATAAGAAATTTTTTTCATAAAGAGGATAATAAAGAAAATATTCCTGCTAGAAAATTTGAAAGATAAACTTCTTAAATAAAATGTTAAATAGGTAAATATTGGGGCCAGGGATATAGCTCAGCGGCACAGCATTTGCCTGGCAAGAGTGAGGTCCTGAGTTCGATTCCAGATACCAAAAATAAAAAGTAAATATTATTCCATATAAAACAAAGGATTTGAGTCACTCAAAAATAGGAAATTTAGGGCCGGTGAGATGGCTCAGTGGCTTAAGCGCCTGCCCAGCAAGCGCGAGGGCCCGAGTTCGACTCCCGGAACCCACATACGGAAAAAGGGGCCGGTGATATCGCTCAGCGGCACGGGCGCCTGCTGGCACGCGAGGTCCTGAGGTCGACCCCCCGGTACCCACAGGAAAAAAAAAATAGGAAATTTAGTTTTTACACAACGATGAGACAAAATGATGTCCTTGTATACCTGAGGAAAAATGAAATGGTGGAGAATGAAAAATGAATAAATAATACCAAAAAAGAATTTGATACTCAAGTAATGCCAGAAAAATTGGATGATTAGATAATTTATTTTGCAATTCTAATTGGTTAAATTTCCAAATCCTGCTTTCTTCCCCAAGCAACATATTCTCACATATTTTTAAAATATTTTTAAAATTTTACATGTTATTTTTAAATAGCTATATTTAAATATAATTATTGTTATATTTATAGAAGATACTGAAGAAAGCCTTACACAATGCTTCAACAAAAATCAAGGCTGATTGTATATACTGGTCAGTTTTCCCATTGTTGGGACAAAATATCCTATACCCACATTTAAAAAGAAGAGAGTTTTGTTTGGCTCCTGGATTCAGAGGATCCAGTCCATGATCAGCTGTTCCAAGATAGAAACTTGGCGGAAGGAAGTATTGGAGCAGAGATACTTAGTTCATAGCGTCTGAAAAGCAGAGGAAGGAATCAGCATGAGAGCAGAGGACAAGGACAGATTTAGTACCCAATGTTGCACTGAAGTGAGTCACCTAGACACACCCAGACATATACTTTCCTAATCCATTAGGTGGCACTGAAGCTGATCAAATGCACCGTCAAGATCAGCTGTCATTCCATTCCTTCTCAACTTGACATCTAAACACATCTTATTAAAACATGCTTAGGCCGGTGAGATAGCTCAGTGGCATAAGCGCCTGCCTGGCAAGAGTGAGGTCCTGAGTTCGACTCCCAGAACCCACATAAAGGAAAAAAAAGGGCCGGTGATATCGTTCAGCGGCACAAGAGCTTCCTGGCAAGTGCGAGGTACTGAGTTTGACCCCCGGTACCCACCGGAAGAAAAAAACGGAAAAGAAAAAGGAAAGAAAGAAAGGATATAAAAAAAAAAAAGAAAATAAATTAGAAGCAAAGCAAGAACAAACCCCAGCAGGGCAAACAGTGAGTTCTGTAGCTCCATGTCTGTCATCTAGGGCACACGGAGGTAAGATGTGCATGCCGCAGGTTTGGATGGCTTCTCCTCTCTGGCCTCGCTTGTTGCAGCCCACCCAGCTTCTCCCTCAGCCTGGTTTAGTTCTTTTCCTGTGGCTTTCTTCTTCAGACCTTTCACATTCCTTGTATATCAATTTCCTGGGGTCTCCTTCATCTTCCTTCTGACAAGTTCATGCACCCATCTGTCAGAGGCACACCTGGCGTCTCAGGCCATCCTTTGAAATATGATTGGACTCCTCCATAACCACAGAAGTCTTGCATTCTGCATGCCTGTACGAGTAGCAGTTCACGGACAATGCCGAGACCTACTGGTACAGTGAGCAGTAGTCATTTGTACCATGGTTGCTGTAGGCTTCAATTGCATTGGTGGCTGTCCTTGGAAAAATAAATACGAGGAACCACTTCCCTACTTGCCCTTCTCCATCAAGGTCTCCTTTCTTAAAGGAAAGATTTCCAGTTTTGTACTCTTCACCCTGGATGAGTAAGGTCTCCCCTTTTCCTGAGATTCCCTTTAGGGCATTGTTTTTCTTGTCTTCTTTGAAAGTACTTGGGTTTTGTTTAATGTCAGCACTCTCTTTAGCCACCACACTTTCTTTGGCCTCAGCTTTACATGTAGCACTTCTATTGAAAAAACTGTAAGTTTTTCAGATATTTTCATTCTGGTTTGTGCTCTAAATTCTCACTATAAATCTGCCTAAAAGCAGTCAGCAGTACACATGCCACAGCCTGAACATTGGGATACTTTGAAACTTCTGCTGATTAATTAGTGCATAACCTTAAACTAAGTCTCCTGCAAAGTCTCTGAACATGAATAAAATGTAAACAATTTCTTTGCCAGAGTTTAACAAACTTGGCCTCTAGTCCAGTTCCCAATGGAGTCTTTATTACAATTGGAACCTCCTAAGGGTGTCCTTTATTGTTAACATTCCTATCAGTATTCTGTTCCTCTAAATTCTGAATGGAATTGCCCACTGAGATCTACTTACAGTATTCTAGAACTTTTCTAGCTGGCATTTCCAAACCTTTCCAACCTTCTCCTACAAACCTTTTCTAAAGGCTTCTGAACCATTTGACCAACTACAATTGCAGACACAATAGCATACTTGGGACAAATTTTCTATATTTGCTAAGTTTTCTTTGCATGGACAAAATTTCCAACGCCTAGAATTTAAAGAAGGAGAGATTTAATTTGTCTCATTGTTTAACAGAATTCAATCCATGGTTGTCTGGTTTCAAAGCAGAAGCATCGCTGTGAAGCAATGTGGAGGAACAAAGCTTCTCAGCCTATGCAAGCCAGGAAGCAGCACAGGAGATTAGCACCAGAGAGGTAGGGACTGGGGATCAGACATGGAAGACAAGGTCGCACCTCCACAAGACACTCAGACTCACCCAGAAATGTGTCTTAATAATTTGCTAGACAGCTGTGAAGCAAACCAAGTTGACATTCTAGCTTAATGCTCACAAAATATTGAGCAGAAATAAGGAAATATCATTTTTAAACATAGGAATTTTGTTTTATTGCAGACATGTCTTGCAAGGGAGTGTTTTCATTAATTCAATAAATCCTATTAGAACATATAGGAAGGATGACTTGCAATTCTCTTAAATGACTGTGTTAAAAGGCATGATCACAACAGATTGTAGTGACAGTTTGCATTTATAAAAGTGCTGTGACATGTTCTCATTAGAGCAACATACACTCTTCATATACTGCTGCATAGGAACTGCCTGCAAAGTTTTAAACCGTACTGTGCATTAGCATAAAAATCAATCTTAGGAAGAACTTTTTTTGTTGTTAGGAGAGCTTTAATTGGAAATAAGGAGAAGGAAAATAGCTCCTTGATTTCAAGGAGGTCCCGGAATGAGGTGGCCCAGAAGGGAGTACTTCTGGTTAAGATTTTATTCATCTAACATTGCATATTTTCCAAGTTTCTACACAGTATTTATGTTATACCAAATGAATTTATAAAATGTATCCATATCACAATGTTGAATAATACAAGGTTATGTACTGGAAACGTTTATTTCTATGACTCACTTTAGTTTTAATTTTTTTTTACTCCTATTGTGTTAGTCTACTTCTTTTTAGCATTATTTTATTAAAATAATTTTGCAGGATTATGGTGATTTTTCCAAGGAATATAAATACTGTGTGACTTATAAAAAAGTAAAAAAAATCATAGTTTAGTCATTGGCAACTTCCATATAGTCCTTATATAATCAGTGCTTAATGGGTTTAATCTTTTGTCATATAAACACAAGTAATAGTGTACATGCTGGGATACTTTAAAATTTTCAGGTGTATTTCTTTGGGGTATATTGTCCAGTTTAGTAGCTTCTCATAAAATATAAAGAATGTTCTTGGAGTGAGATAAAATGGTTTTTGTACAGAATACTCTGCATAATTAGAGGTTTCCAGGGTAAAACCTATATTTTTTACAAGATTTATCTAAAAAATATTTTAATTCATGCTAAATGTCTTAGGTAGGAAAAAGTAACTTTTTTTCCAAGTACATACTTATTATTTCTCATAATTTTATTCTCCCTTTTCTTCAAAATGCATAGCGTGAATTAATTTTTAAAGAAGTTCACCATATACTTATATTTATATATTTTTCATATCCTTTTATGTTCTAAACTGGTTGAATTTGAGGTTTGTATTTTTAGGTGATTATAAGAACAGGTATTTTAAAAGATGCAATAAGAAAAATTGTTCATTGTTTCACCTTTAATATATCAGGATAGAATAACTTTTGAGTATTTCCTCAGAATATAGGCCAAATATGAAAGCTACCTAAGAATGTTGGAATCTTTTTACATTGAGACAACTATTTCTAAAATTATCAACTTTTTTGGAGCCAATTGGTTGATTTCAAATTATGCATGTCTAATTTTTTTCATTTAAAATTTCAATTAGATGCATATTTATACCATTCATTTTGAATAATTATTATTACAATATCCTGAATTTTAATTAGATACTTGGGGGATGGTTTGAGGAAATCCATTAATTCAACAATATTTAGATATTAAGGTAACTTTACTAACAATCATGTTATCCCTTTATTTCATTTTTTTTGTGGGTACTGGGGGGTCGACCTCAGGACCTCGCGCACCAACAGGCACCCGTGCCGCTGAGCGATATCACCGGCCCCTTTTTCGTATGTGGGTTCCGGGAGTCGAACTCGGGCCGTTGCGCTTGCAAGTCAGGCGCTTACGCCGCTGAGCCATCTCACCAGCCCCCTATTTCATTATTTTTTAATGGAGTCAACTTTGGCAATGAGAGTTAGTTTCAAGTGAAGTGGTGAAAATTTTATTAAGAACTGAGCATGCAAACATAAGTGAAACAAATGCTGAGAATGAAGTTAGATGCACACATTCTTATATTGCTCCCAGTCGTCTAAAGGCAGATATTTAGGTCACTATTTACTGTTGGCAATATCAAATACCATCATATTGGCTATCCTTCTAAATTTCTCTTTATTCCTCTGTGCAGTTTTTCTTTATGGATGTGAATACTATAATAACTGATTTGCTGGGTCACTGTGTATAAAGATATAAAATAATCCAACTTAGAGAAAATATGCACATTCAGCTAGCTCAGCTAATCATGGAACCAACATATTTTATCTGGTTAATGTGAGTCCAATATTGTTCTTGATACCAAAACTAAGGTTTGGAATTGTTCAGACACAAGCTAGAGCTATCATAGAAGCAAACATAAAACAGATATTCATGCAAATATAAAATATTTTTAATTCACCCTATTTTTCTGAAGGATAGGTATTTTCATTAAAGACTATTGAAAACACAAGTTAGATTACCAAAGCTAGTGAAGGCAAGGGTAGGAAGTGTTTCCCTGACAAAAGGACATGAAAGATGGGTGTCAGTTTATTTCAGGCAGCAAAGGCCTATTCCCAAGCTAGAAGGACAGTGGGAAGGTAATTTAAGGAAGTAAATTAAAATCATGTATCTATTAGACATAGAGTATAATAATTAAGTTATTGTATAATACATGCTTATTAACTTAAATAAGTAGATAAAGGCTGAGTGAACAATTTTACATTTAAATTGAGTACAGTCAAGGAATGTTATCAATTTCCAAAATATATTATTAGATGTTAAATATCTAAAAGATCAATATCCTGAAAAATTAAAACTTGTAATAAAAATGTGGCTGAATATTTTTCCTAATAAAAATTTAGGTAGAATTTTCAACATCTAATTTGTATGCTATTTATACAAATTACAACCAATGAGAGAATGAAGAAAAACTAATTACAATGATAAGTTTTTGTAAGAGAAGCAATAAAATTATCTTTATGAGGAACCAAAAGGAGAATCAACTGGTCATAATTTTATAGTATATTCATTAATAAGTGCGCATTCAGAATCAATTGTTTTCTTTGTAATAGTCTTAGAAGAATCACACTTATAATACTTATGAAGTTTTTCTACCATTGAAAATGTATTTGAATAAATTTTTATGTACTATTTAGAATACTGAAAAATAAGTCTTACAGGAGTAGAAAGAAAAAGTAGCTGCTTGATTAGAAAGTCTTGATATGAAAATTTACAAATCTTCAAATTTTTTCTCAAAATAAATATAAATGCAAAGTTGTTCCTGGACATAGAGAGTCATATGGTGTACAGAGTGGTGATAGCCTAGTGCTCCTGTCATAAACAACTAAGACACTATACAAAGTAGAGAAAATGGCGATTTCAGATGATGTCAGTAGATGAGAAGAGTTGACAAAGGAGGCATACATAAAGTGTGGAGTATAACCGCAATAGGTTTACAGCTCATAAGTTTCCAAGTAGATGATAGAACTCCATTTTATATGGAGAGACGGAGCTCAGAAATTGAACATGCTGAGTTTTCTTGGAAATGAGGAGGACAAAGCAGTTGAGAAGAAATGGATAAAGAAATATCTCCAGAAATCATCACAGTTATTTCCTTTAGTATTAGATTGAATTAACACAGTTTGTGTTTAAATTAGGTTTATTTTATATGAAGGGAGCAATTGTTATCATTTATCTGTCTGTCAGTCTGTCTATCTAGCTCTATATGTCAAGTAAGCCAAAGGTAATTTTCTCCCATTTTTATATTATTTTTCATTCTCAGAAATGCATTTCACTTTTTTCCAATGATACAATTAGATGAGTGAGGCAGATGATTTCACATTCAAATATTCAAACTTATTTAGCACCTCTTAGAGACTATTTCTATAAGGAAAAATGAGAAATGAAAAGGAAAAAATAAAGTTTCTTGTGTGAGAATTTCCAGTAATCTTATTTTTCTTTCATTTCCTTCTGTAGTTATTCCTGAAGTGCTATGATATTTCTATTCTCCAAATAGCCTCTCCTTTAAGTAAAAGTACCAGTAATTATAACTAAGATAATTGAACATGTAGAATCCATTTGTGAAATATAACAGAAAAGAAATACAAAGCTGAAATTCATAAATCTCACATCATATTTTATTGTAGAAAAGAATGCTATGTATACAGTGGGGATCAAAATATAAAATCAATGTTTCAAATTTTAAAAAGTATAGTAATATCTATTTTGCTAAAAATCCTCCTCCTAACATGTAATATACTGTGGCATCATTCTTAGCGCTTTCTGAAGCAGTTTTGGAAGTCCTTTTTTATGAGTACCTGTACAAGTTTTGACAGAAAATAAAAAAAAAAAGGAGACAAACAAAACAACCATAGTGAAGGCTGCAATTCAATGGGAAAGCAGGTTTGTGAATATATGACACAGTTTCCTCATCTACTTTATTCACCAAATCTGGTACCACATGACTTCTGGCTCATCCCCAAAGTCAAAATGACCATGCGATATAAACACTTTGAATCAATTCAGGACAACACGGCAGCCAGACCAATATGACTAAAGACATTTCACGAAAGCTCTTCCAGAACTGCTTCAGAAATTGGCAAGAGTGATGAGATCAGTGTGCTCGAAGTTAGCTGGAGTATTTAGAGGGGGATTAATGGCAGTAAGCCTTTCACTGTAATAATTTTTATATTTAAATATTCATCCTATGTTTCTATTACATTTTTATATAATTGAACTTTAGGAACTCTATGAATATTTTTAGTTTGACTTTAATTCCTACAGAATCATTTCCTTCCAAAAGAAATATTTTGAAGAAGAAAGACTGACTTTGAGAGTCTTTGAGACTGCTACTGAATTTAGTTTATGTTTTTCTCTAATTTCTTTATGTTTAAAAAAAACACAATTTAGCATTTGATAAGAAAAACATCTACTCCTAAAATATTGTAGTAGAATTATAGGGGTAGAGAATTTTAAACTTCTATGTATAGCGATATTTTTCCAACGTTTTGTAGTATTATGAAGCTGGTGCTTAGTGCTAACTTATATTTTATTCTTCGCTGTAGTCGATTCATGTGGTAAAAATTAACAAAGATTCTAAGAACTCAAGAAACACCAACATAGTTTCTTCCCTAGAAAATTAAAATTGTTATGAAAGTTTAAGGCATAAGTAGAATAAAAGTGCGTTAAGAAATTGTTAATCATAATTAGTGTATTTATATTTTCTATTTTTATGACTTAGACCTAAAATGTCCCCCAACAGCCTCATGTATTCAGAGGTGGGTTTTTTAACATGATTGGATCATAGAGGTTCATAGTTACCAGTGAACTCACTGATGAGCTCATAGCTGACCCTGTCATTAGTGGGGTACTGGTCAGAAAGTCACTGGAGGCATGAACTAAAAGGATGTATCCTTGCCACTGGCTCCTCCTTTGTTTTCTGTCTGCTATGGGTTGAACAGCTTTCTTCCACAATGATGTTTCTCTCTGACTCAGCTAATCCTGTAACTGTAATCACATACTGAATCCTCTGAACCATGAACCAAGTTAAACCTCTTTTCCTATAAATGGTGGGTATCAGGTATTTTGTCTCAGCAACAGGAAAATTAGTAATACCAAGATAGGTACTGACAGTGGGGTTGTTGCTGTGACTGTACCTGGCCAAGTGGTTCACAAATCTTTTGAAGTGGTTTGTGGGAGGGGATTTGAAAAGTTTGCATATGCCAGCTACAGAAGGCTTAGAATGGTATAAACAGAGATCTTTTGGGAGATTCTGGTGAGAGCTCAGAATATCTGAATGATAATAACAGTGTGTGAAATAAAGGTCAGGCTCATGGAGTTTCAGAATTTTAAGAAGAGTGTATTTCAAACTGTACTAGAGGCCGTTATGGCAAGGAACTTTTCTATATTTTGCCCATGTGCTAAGACATTGTATAAGGCTGAATTTAAAGGTGGTGGATTCATTGATCAGGTGGAGGAAATTTCAAGGCATCACAATGCTCAGGTTTGGCAAGGCTATCTCTGAGTACTTTTAGCCAGATTTTTAGTGAGAATTCAATGCAGAAAATTGGCCAGTATGATGTGAAAAGTTTGCAGTTTCACAAGAAAAGATGGGGCTAGGGAAAGAATGGTTGCCTAAAAGATTAGTATTATTGGTAGTGTTACATCCAGCAACAAACATTGGTGTAATCCATATAGTGTTTTTTCATGCATGCAGAATGCAAGAGTTGTGGGGTCATGAAGGCTTCCAGTAAGATTTCATCAAACAACCTAAGAGGATGGCCGCTGCGACCCTGTGAGGGTAGTACGTAGATTTTTGAGACTGAAACCAAAAATACATTGAAGACCCAGGGATTTGGAGAAGCCAGGAATGTGAAAGACCTGCTGACATAAACCACAGCCAGTGATTGGAGTCAACCCAAGGGAGAGGCCATGTGGACTATAATTAGCAGGGACATACAGGATGGGCTTCCAAAACTCTTTGGAGTTAACATCTTTCTGCAAATTAGCTTAGGTGCAGGACATTGAGCTACAGGATTTATTGAATATACTGCTGGTTTTCAGTCTTGCCTTGACACAGTTCCTTTCTATTACTCTATTCTTCCCTTTATGAATGGCACTGTATTTGGAAAATATTTAACTAAGTGTCTGTTGTGAATCTCAAAGGAGATTTTGGACCTGGACTTTTCAGCAATGCTGGAACCACTTAACCTTTGGTAACTCTTAAAGATAGACCAAATGATTCTGGCATGATGAGATGGACATACGCCTTCAGGTCCAGGGAGACATGAAATGGATTACATCTAAAGTGTTTTCTGAAAGTCTTATGTATTTAGAGTTGAGGTTTGGAAGGTAATTAGATCATGAGGGTGCTATACTCATCAGTGGATTAATAGCTGAATACGCTGTTAGGAGTTGAGTCCTGATAAGAAGAGTCGAATTACTCAGACTGTGACCTACAAGGATGTATCCTTGACCCTGATTATTCACGTCTCTCTTTGCTTCCTAGCTGCCATGGGCGGAGCAGCTTTCCTCTGCTATGCTTTTCCACTCTGATGTTTCTGCTTTGGAGCCAACCAATCATGAAATGAGTCCACTGAAGTGTGATTAAAATTAGACTTCTCCTTTAAGTTTTATGTGTCAGGCATTTTCTCCCAGTGATGGGAAAGTGACTAATATACAACTTTGAAATAAAATTTGATAAATTATCCCTTCACAGGATGTTAATTGCACCTATTTTCACAGAATTGATAAACATTGCTACATTTAACTTTTTTTTTTATTACACATTTTTATAGTCTTATAAAATGACATTTTTATATCTAAATTTTCTTATGTCTGGTTTTGTTATGCTTTAATGAAAGTGTGCACACATCTATTTATATTTTTGGTTCTACAATTTAAATTATTGTTCTATTTTATTTATTTTAATTTAATTTGTATTACTTTCTCTCTCTCTCTCTCTCTTTCTCTCTCTCTCTCTTTCTCTCCCCTGCTTGCCCCCAAGAGTGGATAAGCCATTGAGAGTGTTGAAAGTTGTAATTTTAATAATTGGGATAATTAAAACTCCCTCCTTTCTTGAAATTTGAACTAATAAGGGGAACAATAGAGTCACAAAGCTAAAAATGAAACTATAAAATTTATTAGTGGAGAAAGCTGTATGGACTGTATTTTCCATGAGTGCAGCACGATATGCTAGTAATCCCTACCTTATCTTACAGTTTAGAGGCTAAAATCACAACGGGATAGAAACTTAATGCCATAGAGCATACTAATTATTTCTTTACACAAAATCAAAGCATAGGACAAATGTACCAACATGTGGGGAATAAGTATAATAAACCTAACTGTTTGGGGCCGGTGAGATGGCTCAGCGGCGTAAGCGCCTGCCTGGCAAGCGCGAGGGCCCGAGTTCGACTCCCGGATCCCACATACGAAAAAAGGGGCTGGTGATATCGCTCAGCGGCACGGGCGCCTGCTGGCGTGTGAGGTCCTGAGGTCGACCCCCTGGTACCCACAAAAAAAAATAAATAAATAAACCTAACTGTTTGTGTTTAGGAATTTTGATAGAATATTAAAACTCAAGAAATATTTAAGTAACTATTAATTGCTATTCATGTAAAATAATCTGTGTAGTAAAACCAGAGCTACTAAGTTCAAGTTTTTTTTCTTTTATATATATATATATATATATATATATATATATATATATATATGCAGGTACCGGGAGTCGAACTCAGGACCTCGCACTTGCCAGGCAGGCTCTTATGCTACTGAGCTATACAGAGCTACTAAGGAATGAAAATCATCTACAGTGGAATATGAAAACTAGGAAGAAAATATTTCCCAGTATCCTCAATTAGTAATATAATGAATTTAATCAGGTTGTGTTAAAAGTCAAATTTACCACCCAGGCAAAAGGTCATATTATCAAGATCAAATTCTAGAGGAGAGAAAACATGGGAGACTGAATTGCAAGACAGGAAGATGAGGGGCACAGAAGGAGGACGGATCTTATTCAAAGGAGGCCATCTCTGCCACACACAAGTAGTGTGCAGAAAGCACAGACACGAAGAAAGAGGGATCACGTCCTTGCCCAACAAATTGGAAAGCAATATTTATGCCCTTAGTACACCCAAATTAGACAGGAACAAAGATTTAGGTTGATTGGCAAACATATTCACATAATTACTTGACTCTTACTCATTAGATAAAGAAGACTGGACTTCATTAAATTCACTTTGCAAGTTTTCTGTGAAATGAGGAAGCACTGAGGTTAAGTAAGAATTGTATGCTAAATCCAATTCAATGATAGTAATGTAATTAACACAATAGAATGTTTTATATTACCCCTTGTATTTTCTTACATGTGACATCTTCTAAAATTATGAAATAGGGGCCGGTGAGATGTCTCAGTGGCGTAAGTGCCTGCCTGGCAAGCGCGAGGGTCCAAGTTCAACTCCTGGAACCCACATACGAAAAAATGGCCAGTGATAGCGCTCAGCGGCATGGACGCCTGCTGGAGTGCGAGGTCCTGAGGTTGACCCCCGGTACCCCCCCCAAAAAATAAAATAAAATAAAATTATGAAATATATTTATGTAAATTATTTAAGAAAATACAGCAAGAGAAACCACCAACAGAGTGAAAAGACAACCCACAAGCTGGGAAAAAATGTTTACCAGCTATTCCTCAGACAAAGAATTACTATCGAGAACATATAAAGAATTCAAAAAAATCAGACATCCCAAATTTAAAGACCCAATCCAAAAATGGGCATCTGAGATGAATATACACTTCTTAGATGAAGAAATACAAATGGCAAATAAATATATGAAAAATGTTCAGTGTCACAAGTCATTTGAGAGATGCAAATTAAAACAACACTTAGATTCCATTTCACCCCAGAAAGAAAAGCTATTATAAGACATCAACCAATAACAAATGCTGGAGGGGTTATGGGGAAAAGGAACCCTTCTCCACTGTCAGTGGGAGTGTAGACTGGTGCAACCTCTGTGAAATCAGTGTGGAGATTTTTCAAAAAATTAGGATTAGAGGTCCCATTCAACCAAGCTATTCCTCTTCTGGGTATTTTCCCAGAAAAATTAAAAACATCATACCACAGTAATATATATGAACCCATGATTATAGCAGCACAATTTGTAATAGCTAAATCTTGGAAACAACCCAAATGCCCATCAACTGAGGAATGGATAAAAAAAGATGTGGTTTTTTTATACAATGGAGTATTACTCATTCTTAAAGAAGGATAAACTTTAGACTTTTAAGGTAAATGGCTGCAACTCAAATCCATACTCATAAGTGAAACAAGCCAGACTCACATGTGTAAACATCATATTGTCTAACTAGTGTGAGAAGCTGAAAGAGTAAATAAGATGTTATAAATGTGTATTAATGCTGGAAATAATGTCATATTTGCCCTCCAAAGTTCTTTTTCCTTTTCAAAATCATTTTAATGATTTCAAGGTTTTTGGATTTTCATATCAACTTTAGAAACCCTGCCAATTAAAAAAAAAAAAAAACAGAACTTTCATTAGAATTAGATGATTAGATCAGTTTTTTGGAAAATTGTTATCTTCAAGTATTTTACCTTAAAATGTATTTCTTGAAATCTTCAATTTCTCTGTAATGTCTTCTAATTTTTTGTATATAGGACTTGTAAACTTTGTGGTGAGATTTATCACTATTTTATATTTTAATACTTTTATAAATGATGTGGTTTGTTTGTTTGTTTGTTACCATGAAATGGAAGTACAGTTGCTTTTCAGTAAGCATTTAAAATTAAAAAAAAAGAAAATAGAAATAATTTTATTTGCTATTTAGTAGGATATGGTAGTAAATACCACTTATCATACCTCTGAAGAAGCCAAGGGTTTCTGAAAGAACTAGGTGTGCTGTAAAACTTTTATCCACTAAAAATTAGTGACTATAATCAATACTTTCTACTTAATGTTATTTGAGGTTGATACTCAAAGCAGAAAAAAAAGAATTATTATACGTATTTCTTGATTGCTCAAAGTTATACTTGAAGATGCACAGAGAGAATTTTAATTTATTTTCCCCAGATAATTGAATTCAATAAATTAAATAGACAAGGCAATGTGGGAAACATTTTTCAATGAAAAATTCTATTTATAATAACTAAGAAAATGTATAACTAGAAAAATTGTACAAATGCTTATGTGATGTAATATTTCTCTAAAAACTACACCATAATAAAGTTATATTTCTTTTTTTTTTTGTATGGGGAATCGAACTCATCACCTCACGCTTACTAGGCAGGTGCTGTGCTGCTGAGCTATACCCCCAGCAAAAAGTTGTATTTCTGCATTTAAAAAAATTAAATACAGGGCTGGTGAGATGGCTCGGCGGCATAAGCGCCTACTGGCGCGCGAGGTCCTGAGTTCGACCCCCGGTACCCACACACAAAAAAATTAAATAATGATAGCTGTTTACATTTCAAAAGATTGTATCTTGTAGATAAATTTGTATATATTATGTTTTGCTGCAATATACAGTGAATGAGTATTGATGGGAAATACTATTAATTCAAGGAAAAGCTATTTTATTTTCAAGTAGTTTAGGAAAATGTAGTCACTCAATTGAAATAAAATAGGTATAGACAATATTTTATTCCCATATTGTAAATTTGTTTTTCTGATGGTAATAATTTATTAAGATTGCAATTTAAAATATACTTGACATAGAATTCTACAAAAGCTAATACTTATAAACAAGGAGGGAAAATGCTAAAAAGCAAAAATTTGAAATTATACATTAAATGTTTAGAAGGCCAGTGCTAAAAAGAATTGTTTTAATAATATTACCACATTTGATTAATTCTATGAATTAAAAATATTTTAATATTCATAAAAACAGATACATAACAATGAATGGGGTAAGAAAGACTTGTGTAAATTTTAATTGTCTATGGTAACTTCTAAAAGAATCTAAGATGTTGCTAACTTTAAAAATTGATGGCATCTTAGAGTCTGCAAAAACACAAAGCTTTACAATTAAATTACAATTATTAGAGTGGAAAATATTTTAAATTAACCATTTCCCTCAACTGACAGTAAATTCCTCACAGGAAAATTGTGATTTGAATTGCTTTGCAAAGTCACTTATTTGCCCAGTTGTCCTTATGTAGCCTCTTTATTCTTTTTGTTGCCTCAAATATTGATTTATTATAAATTGAATTTTAATTTTATTCCTCTCCAGGAAACACACCGCACACAAACTTTGTCAATTTGGTTCTCATAAACCCTTTTTTAAATCTATGACATCAGTATTCTGAAAGCAAATCCATCCCCTGTATTCTTGGAGGTTTCATTTATATGTGGATTTTGTTCATATACAGTGTCCAAACATAGGTAGACACAAACACCTCTGGTCTTACATTGTGTTTTCTAAACTGGGAAGAGAGACTCAGATTCTTTATGGTGGGGTAATTTTGGAAGTGTCATGTGATTTGCACAGTGCCCCGATGCTGAGCAATGGAATTAAAAAAAAAAAAAAGAATATGCTCTTCTTAAATTATTTAGGCCGGTGAGATAGCTCAGCAGCATAAGCGCCTACCTGGCAAGCGCGAGGTCCTGAGTTTGACTCGTGGTACCCACATACGAACAAAAGGCCGGTGATATCGCTCAGTGGCACGGGCGCCTGCTGGAGAGTGAGGTCCTGAGGTCAACCTCCGGTACCCACAAAAAAAATTTATTTATTAACATGATAAGTAAAATCTAATCTTATTTAGTTAGTATAATAATATTCATTTGTTTAATTTTGGTTTTGCCTTAGTCCTGCACTGAAAGATAATCAGAAAAGATGTTTATGCTTCCAGCAATTTTATGGTTACATCACAACCATACTATACTAACCTGTTGCCAATATCTTACTAAATATTAATTCATACTTTAACTGGACTTCTTAACATTTTTTCTGTCATGGAAAAATTTGTCATTTTAAGGCTTTATTTTTTTAATATGAAACATAAAATATACATGATGACACAAGAAATTATCTCAAATGTTCTTATGATAATGTAAAAACACACATACTGTTCCCTAGTAATGCATTACATTAATCCCCTACTGATACATTAAATAATCCAACAGAAGAACAGTGAAAACTATGATTGCTATGATTTCCTTTAACGATGAAATTACCTAACTATCTAATGGTATAATTTGCTGCTTACTTTTATAAAGAAATAAATGATGGATTTTGGAGACTTGTGAAAATAAAAATGTACTTTTAACAAATGAAAGTCCATACAGCCTCTAACTGTTGTTATAATTTCATAATATAGCAGTTCAAATTAAACAGCTTCTATAGGATAGTGACAAGAATATAAATATGAGTAATTAACATATTTCTGTTTTATGATCTACAATCACTGAATTTTTACAGAAGAAAGTCCTGAGGTTTATAGTATTCTGTTTTCTAATAATAGGTGTTTTTATTTTATTGACTTTTTAAATTGATTGGTTTTATTGAGACATAGTGTCTATCTGTAGTTCAGGCTGACCTTGACCTCATATGTAGCCTAGGCTGTCCTCAAATTTGTGTGATCCTCCTGCCTCAGCCTCTAGGATGCTGGTATTACAGGAAAACACTACCACACCCAGCTAATATATATGTTTTTAAAAACCTATCACTCTGCCTCAATAATTCTGATTTACATTATTTGATTTTGATTTTACTTACCTGGTACTTTATTTTCAACTATCTTAAACTTAAAAAATAATTTTAATATAGCTTTACTTTAGACAATTTCAGTATGTCTCAGCTTCTGGAATTCGTAAAATATGAGACAAATGTTAATATTCTTTTTGAGAATAAATCAAATATAAGACATGCATTTAATACATTTTCTTTCATGTTGAATTAAAGCTGCGGAAAAATGTTAATATTATGTAACTTTTTAGAAGACTGTTGGTTGGTGAGATGGCTCAGTGGCGTAAGCACCTTCCCAGCAAGCGCAGGGGCCCGAGTTTGACTCCCGGAACCCACATACGAAAAAAGCGCCGGTGATATCGCTCAGCGGCATGGGCACCTGCTGGCGCACGAGGTTCTGAGGTCGACCCCTGGTACCCACAAAAATAAATAAATAAATAAAAGACTGTTATATAAAATAAGTGGCATTATTTTAAATCATTTTTGTGAATTTGCAACTCATTTATCAATTGATATTCTCCCATTTAAGTGTGAATTGTAATGATGTTTTATTGCCATTGGCAATATGAATTTTGTATATTTAATGTCATAAGTAAATACTGATATGTGTCCCAACTGAATGTGCATTTTAAAACATCATGTATTATTTATATATACCCAGAGCTGGCTTTTCAGGCAAGGATGTCTGTATTTAAATCTATGTTTCTGCTTTTTTTATCAGTCATCTGTCTTGTGTTAGTATATGTTGAGAGATTATTAAATGTATTAAATAAAAATGCTAAAATATCAATTTCAGCATTTACACATAAATGCCAAAAATTAAAAGAAAATTAGAATTGAAAATGTAAATAGTAATACAAATAATCATAATACAATCTGAATAGAAAACTTTTAAAAGTGCGAATGACACATATAATTCTCAATTTCCAGGGACGAATATGAAAAAATACAGAAGTGATTTCTTAAGTTTTACTAACTTTGAGGACAACATACTAATCTAAAATAAAACTCTAATGCAATGATATATTCAAGCGAAAATATCTTCAACAGCTTCTCTGCAGCGCCTAAGGTACCAGTTTTCATAGTGACACTTTGATGAAAGCTAAGCATGTGTTCCCGAGAGCAATAATGTGGAAAAAAAATAAACATCTTCTAAATATATATCTGTATCCTCTCCTCTATTCATGCAATGATAATTATTAGAATAGCTAAATCAATAGTTCTAAACTTTTGGTGTGTGTAACAATGAAAAGATTTCTTCTTCAAAGAGAAACTCAATCCCATCTGCAATTTTTTCGTATGCATTTAGTGGGAAAAAGAAAATGCATCTTTGTAGTAGTCCTCTAGGAAGTGCTAATGCGCTAGATGTCACTAGAAATAAAAGTATCCCATCAGAACATTTGTTTAAAAAAAAAGTAGCAACTGTTTTCAACTAAGTTTCAGAATTCCGAAAAATATTACAAGGCACTCAATTAAACTCAAGTGCAACAATTTAAAGAAAATATTGTGGGCCGGTGAGATGGCTCAGCGGCATAAGCGCCTGCCTGGCAAGCGCGAGGGCCCGAGTTCGACTCCCGGAACCCACATACGAAAAAGGGGCCGGTGATATCGCTCAGCGGCACGGGCGCCTGCTGGCGCGCGAGGTCCTGAGGTCGACCCCTGGTACCCACAAAAAAAAATAAAGAAAGAAAGAAAGAAGATATTGCTAATGTATTATCCATATTATTTATAAAACAAGATGTTAAAACATAAGCATCTACTATCTCTGATTTTCATTTAATACAAGTCTGATATGTAGTAACTAATATATTTGTGTATCATGTTACCCTTTTTCTATATTTATGTATTTATACTTTGTGCATATGTGCTACCATTTTGTACGCATTTTTCTTATCTTAATATAATGAAGATATATTTTCATACTCAAATTAGTTTACTAATCTGTTTTTTTATTAAGGATTACTAATTGAGACTTTTTAATTTTAATACAGCATAAAAATTTAACTATTCATTTATGATATTTGAGTTATCACAATTTCCTTTGCCGAAAAATATTATAAAAAATAAATCAACTTTATTCTGCACATGTACCTCACTTGGAGTATTTTTAAGTAGATGTTGTAGAAGTAAAATTGCTGATGCAAAAATTATGTACATTTTATATTTCATAGTTACTGCCAAATTGTCCTTTAATAAATACATATTTCCATCAATATTGTACAAGAGTTCTCGCTTACTCAAATTTCAGTGCACTAGTTATTATAATCATTTTATGTTTTGCCAGTCACATGTTGCATCAATATTCATTTCTCTGATTCCTGGTGAACTTGTGTGGTACTTAATATATTTTTTAAATTTTAGTGATTTTGTTGAACATTAGATTTGGGTTTAGCATTTCTTTTTTTTTTTTTTTTTTTTTGGTGGGTACTGGGGGGTCGACCTCAGGACCTCGCGCGCCAGCAGGCGCCCGTGCCGCTGAGCGATATCACCGGCCCCTTTTTTCGTATGTGGGTTCCGGGAGTTGAACTCGGGCCCTCGTGCTTGCCAGGCAGGCGCTTATGCCGCTGAGCCATCTCACCGGCCCTAGCATTTCTTCTATACATTTTTTTCTTTCATAAATCTATTCATAGATACTACATAAAGGAATATTAATCCTAGATCAGTTGTGCACATTTAAAAATAATTTCTGTGTTTCCTAACATAAGCATGCTAAAGTAAATTCCATTGGAATTCAAAATGTTGTTAACATGATATTTTTGTTTTATTGGCCTGATGGAGAATCAATGCCTTTAAAGTATTTCACTTTTGCATTAAGGTAATTATGTACTTTTCTATTTAGGTATAAATGCATTACCTTGATGAATTTCATACTGTTTTCATTAAGTGCTGAGATTATTTTTCTCCCTTTCCGAAATATTTTATGTTGTCAATGGGACTGAGATATTTTTGAACATCATTAATGCTTCTTTTTAATCATGGAGACATAGAAAGTTAATACATTTCACATACTCATATGTTCACTTAGGAAGGCTGTACTTTCATAGTTAAGAGCCTGGCTCTGTGTCAAACTGTCTTGGATTGAACATTTTGTCTGCCTTCCAGGTGTGTATTCTTGTCCGAATTAGTTTAGCCACTGTAATCCTCAGTTTAACATCTGTAAATTTAAGCTCTACATAAAGTCGTGCCTACTGTCAGTACTACTGGAAATGATGCTAATAGTTTAAATTTAAGCACAACATTGTCAATAGATTATTTATGGCTATCATTTCAAAGAAAATCAAAGTTACATTATTTTCTACTTTTACAAAAATGTGTTTTTAATTATTTTATCATATTTAGTTAGATTTGGCTAGCTGGATATCTGAAGGCTTGGATTACAGGTATACTACAGTGTTTATTAAAGGAAATTATTCTTCATCTCTAAAAGAATATTAAGATATTGTACTCTTTGGAGAAGAGGTGCATTGGCATTGTGATGATTAATCTTGGTTTTCAGTTTGACTGGATTGAAAAGTGGAAAATAGAAAATTTGAAAATATATACAGCACACTTCTAGGTGTCCGTGTGAGGGTGTTACCAGATACAATTGTCATACAGGTTGAACTACGCTGTGAATATCCATCTGGATTATGGGTGGCACCATCCGGGGTGCTGGGAACCAGGTGGAACAAATGTAGAGGAGGAAAGTTCTCCTGCACACACAAGGTTGATTGTTCTTGATCAGATGCATTAGAATCTGGATTCTTCAGCCTTTCAATCTAGTGTTCCAGCACCTACTCTCCAGGGAGCTCTAAGTTCTTCTGCCTCTGACCAAGGCTATGTCTATCGTCCTTCTTGATCTGAGCCTTGCAGTTCTTGTCTGCAGGTGGCCATTGTGGAACTTTTCAACCTATTGTAGATTAAGTCAATCTAACAAATTTCCCTAAGAATTACATATTTACACATAATATTGGATTTGTTTTTCTAGAGAATTCTGAGTAAAATAGGTAGATTTGTTATTAATTATTGAGTTTTAATATTTTCAAAAGGAAGTGTTAAGCAAGATTTTAAGTTTGTTCCTCTTTCATCTTCTCCCTTTGTACACTTAATAACCATTTAGATTTTAATTACATGCACATAACACTATTTAGTTTATATATAGATATACACATATATAATATATACATATATAACAAATTTAAATTAGGATATATGTATATATTCTCATGTAAAGTTTACACCAACTTATACGATGCATAGCAGTCATAACTTTCTTAGGTTGTTCTCTAATATATATGTAAATTCCTTTCTCCATTTTCTCACTAAATACACACTGAAAGAGAACAGATATTTATATAAATTTGTCAAAGACCAAAAAAGAAAGAATTCCTGGGAAATATAAACAAATATTTTATATGAAATTAGAATACAAACATTCGTCACACACCTAGGAAAATGCTGAACGTTTCATAACCGGAATAACAGCAACAAGCAGTTTTCTTAACTTGCGGGTTCTCACAACTGACTGGAGGATTCTCCTATCTCTGATCTCTAGGATTCCTTATAATGCAGTACCATATTAGTAGTACAGACTTCTCAGAAAGGCTGTGCAATTCCTTGGGTATAGTTTGTGTGTAGTTTGTATTTATATGAAGACACACAGGAGTAAGAGAAAAGTCATCTATCCTCCATACAGGCAGCAAACAAAGGGATACTTCTGCATTAGGAGATTAGGACTGGGTCAAACTGCTCAAACAGCTGGGCCAAATCTGTGAAATTCGAGGAGACCCCAGGGGACATGCATGGATCTCAACATCCAGGATGACTTTGCAGCTCCTGAGCATTGCACAAGGAACCAATCAGAAAAGTGCTATTTTCAATCCTTAATTTATACTGGGCAGGAGGCAATCAAGGCTTCCCGTAGGACAGTTTAAATCTGGTGCCAGGCCAGTGAGTTTGTGATAGGGCATCTATAGCAGTGCCTTATTTGTGTGAGTGAGAAACCATTTCAGAAATTTCAGATAAAAATGGCCCCTTTCCCTTATCCTCAGGGCTGAGCACTGGCGCACTCTCACTCTGCAGAGCATACTCTTTTCTACCTTCACCTTCAGTAAATATACATCCCCTGTAGCTTTCCTCTGTGTCCTATCTAGTTCTTTGTTCAGGACACCAAGAACTTGGACAGAATTTCCCTGGGACTCACCATCCGGTAAAATTTCCATTCCAAAGTACAGAACATAGAAAGCATATAGGAGTTACTGGTTCAAACCAATTATAAATGTAGGTGGCTGTGCTGCCTCGCTTTTCACTTGAAGATCGAAGAAACTTAGTGCTGCAAATGACTCACTGTGGCTTTAGGTTCTGCCTCCTGCATCACTCTTTTTTGTATTGAAAACACCTGGCATTTTATAGCTTAAAATGTCCTCTTTCTATCACTTACTCATCTATCCAAGTTGGTATTGACTGGCCCTCCTGCTGGTGCAGTTCTCCTACAAATCTTCATGGGACAGGAGGAGGGAAAGAGTGTATTTTATATGTGGGAGGGATAAAATGTGTGGCCAGAGGAAGAATTCTGGCACAAAAGTGGCAATACCAATATATATTCCTTTCCACAATCCTTTATTTCAATATGATTTTGACAAGCGTATATTGCTACATGCAGTTTATATTTTAAATCCCCACATCTTGCAACACCTTTGTAACTCTTTAGCCATTCAAATATGACAGAAGTTTAAAAGCTATGTTACAAAAAGTGCCAAATTTCTCTTAGATCCCTTTCTCTGGGAAGCCAGTTGCCTGCGTTTGAACTCTCCAGTAGCACCTTCTTGAGGTCCAAATAAATAATTAAGGTCGATTCAAAAAGACAGCCCCAAATTTCAGGAAAATGTGAATGAGATCATTTCAGAGCACATCTTGCACCCCAGTCAGACTGTGAAAAGTCTATCCAAGCTATGATTTGGGTAATTTGGGATATGACAGATCCCAAATGAGGAGTGCCTCACTCAATGCTTCTTGGCCTTTATCTAATTATTTAGGAGATAGAAGATGATATCCAAGCCACTAGAGATTTGAGAATTTTTAAGCTACTTTAAATTGGAACCACATTCCATCAAAATAATAAACAAATGTACTTCCAAAACCAGAAAACTTTATTAGAATAGGAATTACTGCAATAAAAGAGAGAAATTTTAATTATATTTCCATGATACATACTTAAGAAAATAATGAAGTACAGCCTGTTTGAAAGAAGCACTCAAGCAAGTGTTTGAAGAACATAAAATATCAGTATGAAAAAAGAGGAAAGTAAACTGAAATGACTCAAAACAAATAAACTGAGAAAGTTGAGAAAGTAATATCTATATCCATATATTAAAAACTGTAGCTTACTGCTACAAACTGAGTTAGAACTTGGGTAACACAATCCAGAAGTTTAAGAAAAATGAAATATCAAAGATGAAAAAAAGATACTCTAACATGAAAGTATGAAAATATCCAAATTTTTACAAATCGTGTTCTGTGAGGGAAAGAACAGAACAAAAGTAACATTTAAAACACACAACAATATATTTTAGGAAATTGTTCCCCAAGAAAAACAAACTGCTGAATTTAGAGTATTAAAGTGGGCCACTGAAATCTATTCATTCATTTTTTTGTTTGGATTTGTGTTCTTTTAAAATAGCTTTTCACATTGAAGAGGTTATGTATTTAAAAAGGAAAATTTAAAAATTACAGTGTTTTTAATATCTATTTGAATCATATTGTAAGATTTAGGCAATAGATAAGAAAACATAATTAATATGCAAGTAAAGATTATCTTGGGCCGGTGAGATGGCTCAGCGGCATAAGCGCCTGCCTTGCAAGCGCGAGGGCCCAAGTTCGACTCCCGGATCC
The DNA here is from genome assembly GCA_028451465.1 of Erethizon dorsatum. Taxonomy (NCBI): domain Eukaryota; kingdom Metazoa; phylum Chordata; class Mammalia; order Rodentia; family Erethizontidae; genus Erethizon; species Erethizon dorsatum. Next base: position 137,391,892 of record CM051824.1, read on the forward strand.
CACATACGAAAAAGGGGCCGGTGATATTGCTCAGTGGCACAGGTGCCTGTTGGCACGTGAGGTCCTGAGGTCGACCCCCCGGTACCCATAAAAAAAAAAAAAAAAGATTATCTTGACAGTATTTTTCAATACTTTAATTATTTTTAGTCTTTACAATAGATGTTTATAATTTTTTAATTCTGTGACTATAATATGATGACAGGGCAAAAAGATATCACTATTAATATTGGCAAATGTCTTCATAGGCATTACTTAAAATTCTTAATGCACTTGCTACAAATGAAAGAAAATTCTAAATCCTATTAATGTTTATGCTTCAGAAACTGACATTTTGGTTTAAAATTTAGAAATGATAGTGATGAGTTTGAATTAACCAGTTGAAGTTAGTCAAAATAAATTTATTTCTAATATTTAATAATTATGTTTGTCTAAGTTGAACAAACTTAAAATAAGGGTTACCCATCTGGTTCACCTCAATACAGTAGCCCTACATTAGTCAGGGTTCTGAAGAGGAAGACAGCTAATACAAAGAATTCATAAGAAGGGCTTTATTATATTGGTTTACACAGTCAGACGTGGGATAATCCCACAATGATTTTCTGCAGGCTGGAAAGACGGGGAAACCAATAACTTCTTAGTTCAAGAAGCTAGAAGCCTCAGAACAAGAGGGACCGATAAGGCAGTACCAGTTTGAGGCTCATGGCCATTCGGAAAAACTGGCTGGTGTAAGTCTGCATTGAAAGGCTGAAAATTTTGGAGTCTAATACCTGTGGGCCCTTGCAGCAGCAAAACCAACAACAATAACAAATCATCTACTCCAGAAAGATCAAGCTTATTTGCAGGCTATGTTCTCCCTTCTGCTTTCTGTGCCACCAGGGACCCTACCCTGTTGGGCGGTTTACACACCTTGCGATGTACCTTACCCCTCACCTAGTTGACTCAGAGGCCAAATACATCTGGAAACATCTTTACATGCATAGCCAGAAGTGTGCTTTCATAATCGTCTACGTGGTTCTCAATACACTCAATTTGACCACCACGACTAGGCATCACAACCCCTAACAGACTGTACTCAGTAGAGAGATGGCCCTGATGGAATCCAAAAGCTTTGAGATACAATAGTTGTAGCAAAGACCACTTAAAATTTTGAGTATTAGCTTGTTTTGTGATACATAGATCTATCTATCATCTGTCTGTCTATCTATTATCTATATCTTTGTTCATCAGATGCAGCAGGAGTAAAGTTTTGGTCCATAATATGTTACTAATATCATATTTTACAGAAACAAAAAGTTAGGGTTATCAATACATATTACTGTTCTGTAACAATTCCTTTCCTTCTTAGCAGTATTCAAAATAGAGCAGTTATTAAAAGTATTCAAAATAAGAAGTACAATAATGTTGAAAAATCTACATAACTTAATTATTAAATGTTTTAAATAGAACACAATATGGGGTGTATAGACATACAAACTAATTCATATTTTAATTGATTTTACTATCATTATGATCACATAGAAACTAAGCACTTTGTAATTTATTATCTTTAAGTATACACATACATATATAAAATATTGCTCAGACAATTACATAAAAAAACTGTTCATGTAATGTGTATTTTGAGAAAATAGCAATGTACTTAGAGAATATTTAGTTTTCCGGTCTAGAACACCTCAAAGATTGTTGGATATATTCACTTTAATGGACAAATAATTCTTTAATATTTATATATCAAAAACAGATTTCAAAGATGCTATATGAGTAAGTGCATTAAAATGTCTAAAAATATTTAGTCTAAAATAACATCCACTAGATTTAGTTTATAAGTGTTAGTTCTGAGTAGATTTCTGAATTTTACTTTATCGTAAATGAAAAATAAAGGTGATGTATTTAGGAATTTCTCTTGTAATAACTAGAAGAATATATATTTTATACTCTTATTTGTTCATAGTTTTAACTTTAAAGGTCTTTTATGCATTTCTTGATTTATGACAATTTTCAAAAGAAAGGCTAGCCTGAAGCACCACATTACATCATTGCTGACAACAAAAAACTAAAACAAACTCATGAATATTTAATGTTTAATAACAATTCACAAAATTACAAACCATAATAAAAGAAAAGATTATGACCGTTAAGGCTTTTGTTACTAATCACGTAGCACAAATGACACTAAAATTATACTGAAACAAGATTCTGTAGGTGAACATATTTTAATAACATTCTAGAAATAAGACTACCTTTTTATAAATTTAACATATATCATCAGGGATATTGTCTTCACATGACAGAAACTAATTCTTTACTTGTTGGGCTAAGATTACTAATAGAAATGAAGTAAATATTAAAATTGGTCTCAGACTACCTAAACATTAATGTAAAATGGAAAGGGCTTATCCTAGGTTCTTTTCATTAAGCGTGAAATGAGGTTGAAACTATTCTCTGAAAGTAAAGATTGTCACTATTTTAAATCCTAATCCACATTGCAGAGCCAGTCTTTTACTAAAAAATAATTATTTATTTATTCCACTTGGTGAGCATTGTTGGGCACAAATGTCTTTATTTAAATTTTTTTTAAGTTCCACTAAGCTCTTTTGATGAACATTTTAGCAAAAGTTACCCATATTCTATATAATAAGATCATTTTCTTCAAAAAGAATGTGAAGGGAAGAAGATGCACAAAAATTTAGTATGTGTTATGTACATGTACAAACTTCCCATCATGAATATATCATTACGTAGCACAAACATGCACTAAGAAAAAAATTTAAAAAGAATTAGGTGAAAATTTACAAATGCTATAATTGTGTATGATTGAAATATTGTTTATGTGTAAATATTATTTTGATTAACATAGATGTCAGTGTTTTTAATCAGATATCCTATTTTCCTGCTTTTTAAAATATGACTTTAGGGGCCGATGAGATGGCTCAGTGGCGCAAGCACCTGCCTGGCAAGCGCAAGGGCCTGAGTTCGACTCCCGGAATCCACATACGAGAAAAGGGCCGGTGATACCGCTCAGCGGCACGGGCACCTGCTAGCGCGCGAGGTCCTGAGGTCGACTCCCGGTACCCACAAAATAAAATAAAATAAATAAAATATGACTTTATTGTTCCTTTCTCTTTTCTAACTATGAACATCCTTTTTTGTATGGGGCATTGGTGTAAGCAAAGGGTTGCTATTAATACTAGAAAAATAATAGCTTCAACTTCTGATTAGAATGTTGTAGTGTAAACAATGCACTTGCTCATATGAAAATATTTTGAAAGATCAAATAAAAGCCTTATATTTCATCATGTTATCAAAAAGCAGGTGAAAATATTTTTAAAAGATCACATAAAAACCTTATATTTCACTGTGTTATCGAAAAGCAGGTCATACTCATTCTGCAAGGGGCTATATTGTTTCCCCAGTCATTCAGTAGGGTGTAAACAGCTGTTTATTTACTAATGGATACAAGTTCAAACCTACTATCCACTTATTTACAAGATTTAAATAAATAAATATTTCTTAAATAGGGCCAAACCATTAACCAAAGGGGAATACAAATGATACTTTAAATTTCATCAAAAATAAAAGCAAACTGGGCCGGTGAGATGGCTCAACGGCATAAGCACCTGCCTGGCAAGCGCGAGGGCCCAAGTTCGACTCCCGGAACCCACATAGGAGAAAAGGGGCCAGTGATATCGCTCAGCGGCACAGGTGCCTGCTGGCACACGAGGTCCTGAGGTCGACCCCCGGTACCCACAAAAAAATAAAAATAAAAAAATAAAAGCAAACTTCTATTAATCAAAAATCCCTCCAAGTATTTTGGAGGATTTGCTTCTGATAAATCTGTTGAAAAATTACTATTGATATTAAAAATATTTAATCTTACTCATTCAACTAACGTACCCATCCATACTTTATTTGGTATGAATATTTATCTTTCATTTTTCAGAGCCTGTTTTAATGGCTTTAACTATTGTTTAGTGTTGAGTTCAGCATTGCCCTGGAGGCCAGAAATAAGTTAGTGGATATTTAATAGCCATCAAGTTTATGAAATTAGAGCCACAAATTTAAAAAGTAATAAATTCTTGTTTTCACAAATGTTAAACATTCCATGATAATTTTATTTGAGGCAAGTTATTTAGTATAATGTTTATAAGTGTTGGAAATTTGCTGATTAACAAATACATTTCTTCAGTATTTACTACAAAGCAGAAGAGTCACTGGGTAAAATGAGGAATATTCAGCAGAGGATATTACTTTTCTGGTCATCTCATTCAGTTTCCCATATTTACAACTATATATATATTATATATTATATATATTGTATTAATATATTATATATATTACATATTATAATATATTATATTATATTATATATAATATATAATACATAATATATATTATATAATTATACATAATATATAATATATATTATATATATATTATATATATATAGCTTCCAAATGAAAAGGGGTCTAAGAAAGAATTTATGACATTTATGATTGCTTGATATACAGATGTCAGTTTAAAACCTAATTTCAAAAGCCTTTTAAGGAGCCTTCCACTTTTGTTCATGTAAATTTATACTACAGATGGGTTCAAGACTTGATATGTTGTTTTCAAATCAAATATTGTTTGGCTTCCAAACTGAAAAACCTTCTCTGACTCCAGGAGCTCTTTGAGTCCGACTTCAGTTCATGTGCCAGGCAAGTACCAGGAAGCAAATCAACTACTTTGGAGGGCTGCTTAACCAATATCTGTTGAAATGTATCCTTTATTTTGATGAATTTGAGGCAACTTTTTGCCATATTGATGCCTGAACCTTCCCAAAAGAATTAACACTCAGTTTACCATATTGCAACTTGCTCAAAAGAGAACAGCTTTACTTTTCCTGATTCATTTCTTCACTTCCTGCCAGTAGGTTTGAACACTTGGAGACAGAATGGATTGACAGGGGCCATATGTTTGTGGCCTTAGTCTGGATAATTAACAGGTTTTGCTGGTTTTTCTTTACAATACTGTACTTTTCCTAGAGAAGGAATATGCCAGCTATGTAAACAGAATAATGAGACTTCTTTATGACTCTAAATTATAGGTTACTTTGTTATGCAAAAAATAGATTACTTCAACACAATGGGAAGGCATCTTCTGTCTGTGACTCATATGGCGTATTAGTATATTTTTTGCAGAAGACTAATATGTTGGTGGCTCTTTGGACTATGTGACCAAAACTAGGAACATTAAAATATCCAGGCGACAGCTCAGTGTGTATGAATTACCCTCCTTTCTTTTTTTTTTTTTTTTTTCGTGGGTATCAGGGGTCGACCTCAGGACCTCACGCGCCAGCAGGCGCCCATGTCGCTGAGTGATATCACCGGCCCTTTTTACATATGTGGGTTCCGGGAGTCGAACTCGGGCCCTCACGCTTGCCAGGCAGGCACGTATGCTGCTGAGCCATCTCACCGGCCCTACCCTCCTTTCTATGTTAATGTGAAAAATAGTTGAATTTCTTTTTTAAAAAAAATCTAACAAGTTGTGTACCAATCACCACAGGTATAAAATAAATGATATTACGTATAGCACAAAAGATGATATTCAAATTATCAGTCAAGTAAGCTGGCAGTTATGCAATATCTTCTTACCTGTTTCTATTTTTTTCTTTTGTCTTTCATTAGGATGATAGAGTATGAGTTGAGTAGGAATTTAATAGGCATGATCACACCTATTATATTCAAATTTTATAAGATGGCACTTAAACATGGAGTTTAACTAACATATAACAGAAAGAATTTTGAGGCAGTCCGAAATTCAGGCTCTGGCATGGGTAATGCTGGCTTCATTGAGTCAGATTTATAATGAGAGTTAGAGGCAAAAAATAGAGCACAAACATAAAAATGTTTTCAATTCTTGCCCAGAATGGAAGCATATTTTAAATTAAAAATAAGGAGGTGTGGTTGCTGAACAGATTAGCACCATTAGAAGAAATCAACTACTGTATTTAAACTGGGACAAGAAAAAGGCTATTTTGAGGAATCTGCAGAATCCTATTACCCAAAATTACAAGCAGAAAGGAGCAAAAGTGATAATATAGTCCTTGGGTCACCTACTTGAGAAAGGCCATATAGGATGTTATTTCCCTGGATTCCTTTCACCGTGCTTAGCAATCCAGGCGCTCAGAAGCCAATGTTGCCATGGGCCAAGGGGGCCTGGCTACTTTCTGAGCTGGCAGTAGGCCTTGGCTTCTTCCACATGATGCTGATTTCACAGGCATAGAGAATGCAACTGTTGTGAGGACATGGAGGCTTTCACCCCAATATGAGAGGAAGGCCTGGGAGGACAGGAAAAATGCGACAGGATAAAAGTCCCTGCTAGAAGTCCCTGCTAGAAGTCCCTGAGAGGCAGTGCGTGAAGTTGTGAGAATGAAACCAAAGATTCACTGGAGACACATGAAAGGTGGAGATTCCAGTAACATGGAACATATGCTGGGGCAAGCCTCATACAGTGAATGGCACAAAGCCAAAACAGAGGCCACGTTGACTGCAACCCTCAAAGACAGGAGGAATAGGGCCTCTTGAACGCCCTAGAACTCACATCTTTTTATCATGTGCCAGATATGATGGACATGGACCAATAAGCTTTAATGTTTGCCCTGCTGTGATTTGGGTTTACTTCAGTAAATTTTTTTCTCTTCCCTCACCTTTTAGAAATGGCTATGTTACATCTCTGCCTAGTTTCTTGGGATTATGTGACTTGCTTTTCAACTTTACAGGTGTTCACAGCTAAGTGTTTTCCTTGAGTCACAGAGGAGACTTTGGACTTGCACATTTGAGCAATGCTAGAGTGGCTGACACTGGAAAAAGATTTATGCCTTTTGGTTGTACAGATTAAATGTATCATGCTAGATGGGATCATGACCTTATGATTGTGTTTATTTGGACATTAGGTATGGCTTAAAGAGATGCAATTATGTGTCCGGTTGACAAGGCACAGACTTGTACCTGGTCATGGTGATTATCGATTTGGCTGAATTAAAAGATGCCTGGATATGTTATTGGATTGTGATGTCACCAACTTCATCAATGGGTTAACTCCTTGAGGAGGAAGTGGATCATAATGTTTTCCTATCCCTTTCCTCCTAGTCTCTTCTTCTACTTTCTGCTTACTAGCTGCTATGAGATGAGCAGCTTTCTTTGGGCATGACCAGCATGACTGCCATCTGTGAAGTTTCTGCCTTGGAGCCAACCAAAATCTCTAAAACCCTACCTTATATAGGTTGTGTTAATGTGGAATTTTGTCTCAAGAACCAAAATTTGACCAGTACACCAACAGAGAAAATATCTGCAATATATATAATTGATAAAACTGTATGGACATTCCTCAAAAAATTAAGAAAACTACTATATGAGCCAACAGTCACATAGCTATGCATATTTCCAATGGACATGAAATCAGTATGTCAAGGAGACACCTGCACTCCCTTGTTCATTGCAGCAGTATTCACAGCAGCCTGGAAATGGAAACAACTTATGTTTCTACCAAGTAATGAATGGATAAAATAAATATGGTACATATCAATAATGCAGTACTTTTCATCCATAATAAAGGAATGAAACCCTGTCATTTCAAGAATGTGGAGATCATAATTTTAAGTGAAAAACAGAAGCACAAAAAGACAAGTACCATGTCATGTTACTCATGTGGGAAATCTCAAAAGACTAATCTCATAGAAGTTGAGAGTACAATGGTGATTACTAGAGGCTGAGGAGGGTAGCAAGGGAGAGAGGATGGTAGTTGGTACTAGTGATATAAGAAAAATATAACTCCTGACCTATGAGATCCTCAATGCGCTGAGTTTGTGGTCTCACAACATTGAGGAATGAAGTTGTGAACAAAAGGAGGAAGTTAAAAGTTTTATTGGCAATAAGGGGAAGAAGAATAGCTCCTGGATTTCCAGGACACTTAGCCCCTTTGTCAGGGCTAATTTATACAGCAAAGTCACAATGTGAGTACAATACAATGTGGATAGACTATAATCAACCTATAGAATTACAAATATAGTTGCTTAGCTAATATTGATCCAATAGGGAAATGAGTTCAATATCAAGGGTACATGGAAAGAGCAAAGGCATTTTTTGGAAGGGAGGAGAGTATGTGTCTGGATGTTCTGGTCACCCACCTGAGCATCTAATGCCTATCTGGACTTACTGGGCCAGGTGGTGGTAATTACCACATAATCTCAAGTTACTGTTTCCCCCTTAAGAAGGTTTACAGGCCTGGCCATTGTGTCTCTATCTTGCTCCTCCAGCCACAATCTTTAAGTCTTTATTTTTTTTTTTTTTTTGTATTGAATTCCTTCAGGGTCTCAGTCCCTCTCTGACTGTATATTAATCTCAATCTAATTTAGCTGTACAGAATACTAGTATATGATAAAATGGGAGCAAATCATTCTATTGTGCTATAGTATAGTAAATTGTCTGTAGATAATGATAAAATACTGTGTATTTTAAGAAACTAGAAGAATGGATTTTGGTTATCAACATAAAGATGTGATAAATATTTAAAGAGATAAATGTGATAAATCTGATTATACAATGTTTACATGTATAGAAACATTACACAGTACCACAAAATATATGGTTTGATGAGTTCATATATCTGTTAAAAATGACCTTAGATTCAAATATATATTACTGGTATGGAATTATTTATAAGGATTAAATAATATGAAATATGTGAAAGACTATTACCAGGGAAAACTTAATAAACACAATCCAAGATTTTTTTTAAAAGATTGAAAAGAGGAACAATATTAATAATTTACAACATCATTAAATAACAAATACTTGAAGAGTAATTCTACTTCATTAATAATCAGGGAAATGCAATAAAAAGCAATGCTGTTTTATATTCACATCATTATTTTTGAAATTATACCAAGTGTTTTGTTGTATATTATATGTTATTTTTATTAACAGGACACATTTATTTATTCATTTAACCAATGATTACTCTACAACTATGTGTCAGGGACTGCTTTTCTCACGTAGAATATCCACTAAATATATAAGTGAGAGATTCTTACTGTCATGATCCTTATATTCTTGCGGATGTTAACAGCCAACGAAAATGAAGTAATTCATATAGAATTTGTGAAAAGACATAAATACAAGAAAAATTAGAACAAAATAAGTGATGGTTCATTAAAAAGTACATTTGAACTGAAATTCAAATGTCAAACTTGAATTTGAACAGAGTAGTTACATGGTCTTAATGATATTTTAAAAAACCTTTGTGATCTTCACGTAAAGACTAAATATGGCACCATGAGTAGAAGTAGGAAGAGCAGTTCAGACATTACATTGAAAAATTTTACTTTCCTTTAATCAGTTTCACGTGCATATGTGGAATAATATTTATATAGGCAATTCCTCTAACTTCATTAAAAAACTTCAATGTAACAAATTCTCAGTGGACAATAAACAAATAGGTTTCAACACATTCATATAATGCCACTCTACAGCAATGAAAATGAGCAGTTTATTTCCTTAAACAATAAGGATGTTTTTTAAAAAAAATAGGTGTGACAAAATGTTTCAAATCCACATATATAACATGTGATATTCATATACAATAAAAATAAACAGATTTTAAAGATAAATTTTCAATAATGTCTGCCCTTCAGAGAGAATAGAAGGATAATGTGATTGGGGGAGTTTTCAGTATGAGTCAAATTTGTAGTAATAGTTTATTATTTCTTAAGCTTGATAAAACTATAAAATAAATTATGTGTGTGTGTGTGTGTGTGTGTGTGTGTGTTTTCTAAAAGAAGCTAGCACTGGAATATGTCAGGGATAGCCAAGGTCCAATGAGTACAGAAAAATATCCACTCATTTTATTTTGGTGGAGGAAATAAATGACTTTAAAAAAAGAAATTTATTAGAGTCAGGAGAAAAATCGTTATTGGGTTGGATTTATGAATGAGCTCTGGGCAGAATGAAGTGAAGCCGTGGCATCTGCAAAGTCCATACTCTTGCACTTAGGTACATGTTTTTGTTGCAAAACAGAGACAAAAGGAGCATTAGTAGAAAAATCTGGGACAAATTGGATTTTCTTATATTTTTCTTGTAGTTTTTTCAAAATACTACACGATATACATATGCTGATGTAATAATAAGAAATCAGTGATCAAGGAATAAGGCAAACTTGTTGCCAATATGGAGTCTTTGACAAGGTGAGTAGTGATGGAATTCAGTGGACAAGATGGGCAAATATTATCCAGGTGGACTCCCAGAAGCTGATACATAAATTTGTTGATGGGAAAATTAGAAGTTCCCTTCACAATGACTTTTAATCTCAGCAAAACAAGAGATAAATTTAACAGATGAGTATAAGGAGGGGTGATGTTAGAGATTTAAAGAGAAGACTTAGAGAAAAGAGATGATATGAAATATTTTTCCTGCACATGTTGGATAGAATTATTTTGAAATTTTTTTATGACTTTCAGTTACTTTTTAAAATACAACTCTGAGTTTTGGGCCAGTTTTTTGTTTGTTTATTTTCTTTTCTAAGGTTCTTTTCATGTCCCTGTGGGTTGAACCCAGCAGCTCACACATGCTAGACTAATACTCTATCACAGGGCGGCATTCCTGTATTGGTCGTTATATATACATATTTTTAATGTGGGTACTGGGAGTTGACCTCAGGACCTCACGCTTGCCAGCAAGCGTTTGTGCCTCTAAGCGATATCACCAGCCCTTTTTTTCTCCTTTATGTGGGTACCGGAAGTCAAACTCAGGAACTCGCACTTGCCAGGCAGCCACTTATGCCGCTGAGCTGTCTCACCGGGCCTTGGTCGTTATTTTAAATAATTGAATCGTTTCAACTTCTCTGTGTGTGTGTGTGTGTGTGTGTGTGTGTGTGTGTGTGTGTGTGTGTGAAGCTTTATTCATTTTATTCATTAATTCAATCCAGACACAGATTAGACAAGGAAAAAAACAACCAGATTTGGAGCTTTTGACTAATAAGCATGGGAGAGGAGGAAGAGAATCAGAATCCCTGAAAGTGAATGCAAGAGGTAACTACAGGGAGCCATGAAATGTAAAATAAATAAGAAAAAGAAGAGGTGTGAATAGTCAGGTAACAATTGACAGCAATATACACATCCTAAGAGATGTGCTGGTCCTGGAGTATGTCAGAGAGTGGGATGTATAACTTTGAATTTTTAAAAGATTGAAAAGTGATCAAGTAATACCAGGGTTTTGGGAGTATATTGTATAGTATAGGATGTTTTCTATGAATAAACAACTGCGAATAATAAGTTTCAACAGACGAAAAGTTAATTTGGAAATAAAGATTGATGATAAATATTATTTTCCTGTATTTTTTGTATGGAAAAAGAAAAAGACACATGGCAACATGAAGATCAACAAGACTTCATAATCCCAAGCACTCTAACTATACATATATTTTCATACAAGTCCAATCATCAATCAGTAAAACATTAACATTTATGGGTGATTGAACTAAAACCTTGAGCTTATATTAGAAAGCTTTTAAGTACCTTTTCTCCAATTAAATAGTGTTTAATATTAATGTTACAAAAGAACATTATTCACATTTATTCTTACTTCATAAAGTAGAAAGTGCTGTAGTTCTCTCAATTACTCATCTTACTGTATTACAACCTTAAGAGTTTTGAGATGATACCTTATAATCTTTTGAGGAACATGCACAAAAGAAAAAAAATTGTTCATATTGATTGGATATTTAACTCTGCAATGTGTTATTACTAAAGATTATGTATTACATGCAAATTTAAAATCATGCAGGTGTATAGTGACTAGGAAGACTACAGGAATTTACTGATAAGTGAAAAATATTTTAATATTAAATTAATATTATGTGGAGAATGTATGATTTTTATTAGTGATGTGACTATCACCAAGGATTCTCTTTATATCAGCCCTTTGGATAAACTTAGAAGTAAGAAGGACACCAAAAAATATTATTTGTTTACTCAGATCAGGTAAATAGGAAATATGCAAACTAAAATTAGAGAGAGTGAGAAAACAGAGACTAGGGGAAAAAAAGAATTATCTTTAAACATAAAGAATATATTCAAACTAAAGTATTTGTAAATGGAGTCCCAGAAAGAGAAGAGAAGAGAAAGAGGAAATAGATCAGGAATGAAAATATGTATGTATGTATTTATGAATTTCACAAAGTTAGCACATATATATTCAAGAAACAGAGAGCACTCAAAATAGTAAAATATAAGGAAAGTATAATTAGATTCATCACTGTCAAACGTATAAAAATAAAAAATGCAAAATAATTTTTCAAATACCTTTAAAAGAAAAGACATGCTATCTGTAAAGTATTAACAGCAATATTTACAGGTAAAACTTTAATCAGTGTTTCAGAAAATATGGAATAGCTAATCTAAATATTTAAAAAATAATATAATTCTCATTAGCTAATTTAAAATTACACAATTTTAGGCAAAAGAAAATGGGTAATTTGTCATCAAAAATTCTACATTACCAGAAGTGCTTGCATTAAAAGTAACTTCCTTAATTATCTTTAACAAGTTAATTCGTGTCTTTGTGACTGTCTCTTTACCTTTAAGTATATGATACAAACATTAACTAATTCATAAAGGTATTTAGGTTGTTATTTAACACATCAGCATACTTAAATCTGTTCTTCATACATAGGTCATATTTAATATTATACACTACATCAGCATTTATGGGTGTATAGGATCTCATTTTTCACTGAATAAGCCTCCACTGTGGAGACACACTTTTGTAAAAACACTTAAGCCAGGTATTGTAATTAATTTGAACTCCTCCCTGCTATGAATCTCCGCCTTCCAATTATTTTTTTTTTTTATGTGGGGCAAATTAGCTTAGTTCTTTGTGCTTCTACTTCTGAGCCTAATAAATAAATATATTATTTGTAGTTAAATCATGTATATGTAAGTTTAAATTAATGCTTGTTTAGAGGTCATGAGCTTATAGTACTATTTTTAAGAGATATGTTATTCATTGTACATGCATAAACACACTCGTGCAGTAACAACTACTACACACATTGCTGGTGCTCCTTCATAATTGGTTCCATCATATAAAAGTCTATACTTGGGTCACATGAGTCAAATGTAGTAACATTTTAAGGTGATGTGCATAAGCAAACTGCCTTTAGTAAATTCTGGAAACTTAAAATATCACCAGATATGTATGAAATAGTGCATTTTCCATGTCCCTGAAAGAAACATTTGAAGCATTAATGAAGCATTAATATCCTCATACCAATATTTTACAACTCAAAATATAGAGCTTTTAATATTCCCCCTTACATTTGCTTCAGATCTTAAATGTAATAAATCACTATCAATAATACAATGTAAAAATGAACATATATAGAATGTAGTATTCTAACAGATTCTAGTTTTATAAAGCAATTTGGAATAATAAACGTTATGAAACAAATATTTCATATGTTGGATGTATTTATCCAGATTATTATTTTATATTCAGCTGTATATTATTTGAACCTCTAAGATCAAGAATATTTGAAATAAAAAGATACATATGACAGGGTTTTAGTCTGGAAAATCAATGAAGGGATACAAAAAGGATTAGAAAAACATCAACAGAGTACAAAAGATAAAAATGGAAATATGTGCAAATACATTTAAAATAACTTAATCGTTTTATTCAAGTTAAACTTAACTGATAGACAAATAAAGACTAGTTAAAGACATGAAGTGTCTGATTTGTAAGAAAAATAAGAATATAAAAATTAGGACGTGACAGAACTTTGAGCACTTTAGGCACTCTATGGTCAGTGTCTTATTCTGCATATCTACATATTGTTAAAACCCAAGGAATTTTTGAAAGAGAATAATATAACTCACCTCAGGAAATAGAGGAGAAGCTTTTAAAAAGCAATTTTTTTTTCTACTGCTGCTGCTAAGGTTCAAATTGCCCTGCAGGAATTTGTGATTCTCTGGTACATTTATGTAGTTTTCACTTACTAAAGTGGAATAAAGCAAAAGAACTTGAGGAGGAGCCCTTTGTTTCATTTTTAATATCAGGAGTTGTTTTAAAATTCAATTTTAATGGAACAAAATTCACTAGATGTTTAGATGATGGAGGCAAAATAACACAACTGCCCCTTCAAACAGTTCTTTTAAAAATGGAGGAATTAAATAATTATGTAAGATAGGCTTACATAATTGCTTCAGAGCTTTCCAATTATATTTCAATGAATAAAATTGCTGGAAGACATATTTTTCTCCTCCTTAAAACTGGGGAGTAATCTGTTAAAGTCTGTTAGAAGAACCTTCAGATTTTCAGCGCTCCGATTCTAAACAACCTCGTTTAACACTTATAAATGCAAGAATATACCCTATATTAATCCTTTCTGCTTATTCTCTCCGCAGGATGAATTTAAAGTCCTCTCAATGACCTCAAGCAACAATTAAAAAAAGAAGCATAGAAATATCGTAATAAATCATCTGGATCATTCTTGATTTCAGAAAAATAACACCTCTAACTGCAGCCTTCACTGTTTTATTCCAGGCTCATTTTCAAACTCCAAATTAATAGAATTTTAATATCAGGAAAAATGTTAATGAAGAACAAATTTAGAGAGTTATGCAAAAATCAGTGAGAATATGGTGATTATGGTAGTCAATTTGAGCTGCTTGTGATACTATGTACTAAAGGGAATCTACCAACTGTACTCAAAGTTGATAGATTCAAAAGAAGAAGAAAAATCAAAATGGATTGTAAGTAATTGTAGTGACATGAAATGTCCATAAAAGAAATGACTATATCATAGTGAAAGATTTTGAAAAATGAATAAAATAACTAGGCAAAATTATATTAATTTCTTCAATATACAACTAGAATTTTCTTTTAAATACAATTTTGCTAGCAAACGCAAGGAAATCTGTTTTGATCTAAAGATCACACATAATTTATAAATTATGGAAAAAGTAGCATAAAATTTAGTTTTAAAAAATTTGACAGGCAATTTTAATTCTTTTAAAAGAAAATCTAATAATACTACTGTGGTTTACATATTAAATTTCCCCCAAAAGTCTCATTAGTTCAAACATGAAGCTTTTGGAATGTGATTGGATCACGAAACCTATATTCATCAGTATTACTTTGTTGATGAATTCATAGCTAAATGTGCTATTAGGAGGTAGGGCCTGGTTAGAGGCGGCTCTGAAAAGGCAGATGTTTGTCTCTGGCACCTTACTTTCATCTGTTTCATGTGACATGGTGGTAGCAACTCTTCTTTGTCTTGCCGTTCTGTCATGTTGTTTCTTGCTTGGAGGTGGCCATCCATGGACTATGTCCACTGTACAGTTCTATGTTTTCTATTTTACCAAACTAATTCAAGAAAATGATAAGGACTTTATAGTTCACCCATGTATGTTTATACCTGGTCTATTCAATCAAGCATTAAGAAGACCTTTTGTTACATGCAAGGTAATACACTCAAGGCCGGATAGTCTTGAATTAATAGAAATTATATTGATTTATGTTACATATAAAATGAGTTATTTGAAAGACCAAAAGAAGATTATATATTATATACTCTAATTCATCTACATTTAATGGAGGCACTACATGTACTTAAAAATAAATACCCCGTGCTGGTGAGATGGCTCAGCGGCGTAAGAGCCTGCCCGGCAAGTGCGAGGACCCGAGTTCAACTCCCAGAACCCACATACGAAAAAAAGGCCGGTGATACCGTTCAGCGGCACGGGCGCCTGCTGGCGTATGAGGTCCTGAGGTCGACCCCCGGTACCCACAAAAAAAATAAAAATAAAAAATAAATACCCCAATTTCTTTGCATAGTAAGATCTAACATAAAATAACTTCAAATACCAGTATTATTTGTACTGTATATGTGTTGTGCATGGCCATGTCTGAAAGAGCTCCTTATTGTGGAATTTTTCAAATAATATGTTGATGCATTGTGGCATACTGTGAAGTCTTAAATGGAAAAACCCATGGGCAATATACTGGTAGTTTAATTCCTTGGGGTGACCAAAATCACAACATTGACTTAGATGATCAAGTTGAGACCAAAGTTGAGTGTATTTTAGATAAATACATACATCTTAATTATTTTTAAGTATGGCATTTCATGAACATATTTGGAAAGTACTTTTTTAATCTCCCAAACACTGTCAGTAAACAATGTTAGAGATTTGTTTCACTAAAATAAATATTCCCTTTGTTGTATTAGTGAAATAGAAATCCATACAACAAAAAAAAGTGATTTATGCTATGAGTAGGATCTCCAAGCCTTATCAACTTTATGAAATGATTTTTTTTAATAACAATGAGCATGACTAGAAATGAGAACATTATGCCTTCATGCTACTTTATGTTTCATCTGTAGAACTTTAGGTCACTACCTATAAATTCCCTAACTCAAGCATAATGTTTCTAAAAGCAATTCAATGATATTTTCTTCCAAAAAATAAAGAAAAAAATTTCTTCCATGGTTTATCAAAGTTAAATGAATTTCTATTTTCTTAGAATAAAAGTCATCCTTGACTCTATTATTTTCTCTATTGACTCTATAACTTTCTGTTCACAAGCCTAAGCAATCTATCAGTAAGTTCTACGGGGAATTTTTTGAAGTATGTGTGAAATAACAGGTGTCACAACATCTATTGCTATATCTAGTCAAGCCCTCAGCACTTCTTCAATGGACTTTTCAATAAGCCACTAATGTATAGTGCTAATTCCATCTTTGTCTGCTAAGAAGCTATTCCATACGAAAGTAAAAATGGTCTATTGGCTTACAACTCTTCAAAAGTTTGCAATTTCAATCTATGTAAAAATGAAACTCCTCATCATATTGTACAAATCATTACATTGTTTGGTTTCTTTCCTTTTTTGGGGGGCTTTCTTTGTTTTAGTTTTGTTAATATATTATTGTTATTCCTAATAATTGGATTTACCTTAGGAAATCAATACGTATACGTATACTATCTTAATTTTTTTTTCTTGCCCTTTCCCTCACTAAGCTCTTGGCTTCCTTCATTCCAGGTCCCCTTTTTATCTCACAAAGTATACCTGTTCCGTTTTTTGCCTACATTCATTGATATGTAGCCTCAAATAGTGTGATGATTAAAATACATATGTGGTCATGACTCACATGTATTATCTTTGTTTATTCATCTTCTTACAACTCTCTTTTCCTTGGTAATTTGTGAAATGCCTTTAATTCTTCTAGACATCTTCTCTGACAGAAACATGTAACCAATCTATATAAAACTTAGTTGTCCTTTCAACTCTCTTTACCTTTCTTTTATTCTCTTTATAATATTTATAAAACAAGCAAACACTTTTTGTTTGACCTTCCCTACTACCCATCTAAAATAGTAGATTTTTGAAAACAGAAACTATTCGTCTTCACAGATAAATTGTCTCAAAGTGGTTCTGTCACATAGCAGATATTTAATGAGCGTTATTAAATGAAAAACAATGAATATTTAAGGGAGGAGATAGGGTTTTCATTTATTAAAATTCTTCAAACATCAGTACACCCTAAAGATTTCTTTGACATCTTTAATCACTGCCATTCATATTATCACATACCGGGCCGGTGAGATTGCTCAGCGGCATAGGGGCCTGCCTGGCAAGCGCGAGGTCCTGAGTTTGACTCCCGGTACTCACATACGAAAAAAGGGCCGGTGATATTGCTCAGGGGCAAGGGTGCCTGCTGGAGTGCGAGGTCCTGGGTTCGACCCCCAGTACCCACAAAAAAAAGAAAGATATTATCACATACCAAATTCATTCTCTTAGAATGTGTCAAGTGCCCTGTCATGATGATATTTTAATTGAAGTCTTTGGTTTGTGAAATTTATCTTCTTACCGAACAACTTGAAAAGTGCATGGATCATGCTATCAAAAAGTAAGCTTCCCTGAGACTAATATCAAAATTTTAACCATTCTATTATTAAATTCTTCCTGTGATTAGGTATTAAATGTAAAGTGTAATATTCATTACTTTCTGGTTCTTCATAACTTGACTACTATGAATAGTTTAGTCTTTTCATGTTAAAATATGTTGTTTTCATTCTTTATGGGCTAGCAAAATGAAATAGCTTGTTTATATGCTATTTATGTGGTTTGTCCTTGCTTATAGTCACTTTGCCATCATTTTGTATTCATACTTCAGGTCTAAGATCAGTTGCAATTAATAATATTTTCTACCTTTCCCATATTTTCAAATATTTAAAATATGTGTATTAAATAATAATATTTGCTAGACATTTAATTGGTTATGTTCAAGATCATAAGTTATCCTGAGAAAAAGCGTTGATACTTATTAGAGAAGAGAATGTAGAGGCAAGGAGAGGAAAGAGTCTAAAGCTATTGAGTATCAGGGCTATCAGTCAAATTTCAATCAGCTTGTTTTCAAAAGTAGTTTGTTCTCATAGGATGGCTTTCTATGAAATTTGTTCTACATTGTAGTGTTTGTAGGAAAGAGGTTTATTATTTCTTTTATTGGATACTTATAGCACCACACAGTAGCTAGAGAAGGCTTTAAAATGAATACATGTATTCCAAAGAAACAAGTGAATATTGATTTTAGATTCTAAATTTTTTGTCATAAAGAGGTAATTATTACACTTAAAAGAAAATCTGAATTATTTAGTAATAAAATATAACACAGAACACTCATGATGCAAAGAATTTTAATGTAAACTCACTGAAGAGAAAATTATAGTGATATTTAAGAAAACATTAAAGACATCTTGCAAGTCACAAAAATATGTGACATTTGTTTACACCCCAATGTAGCTTCATGGCAATTGTTTATCATGACTGAGTAATACCCTGGGAAACAAATGGCAAATGAAATATTTACTTTAATATTGCTCAATAGTAGCCAAATTTAGAATTGCTAATTATGCAAATTCTAATTGGAAATATAATATCTCTCTACATAGAACACATTTTTAAAAGAAAAGTAATGTATATTGTCATTTAGAGAGAAGCATTATCATCTTAATTACTATTTCAGAATTTCTCTAAAGCCACATAGAAATGCTATGGAAAAATGGAAAGTGTTATTTGGCCCAAGGTATTTTACTACTTAGTGAAAGATGCATAATACTAGCTCTCTGAATATTGAAAAGTCCTCCCCCATGGTGGAAGTCATTTAAATCCCTGAAAGAGTACATTTCAATTTTGGGATTTTATAATTAGGTTTGTATTATACACACATTTTCAGTAATCAAATCCTAGCTTGTGCTACAGAACATCAATTTGTTTAGAAAGCATTGTTTATAATGAATATATCTCTTTAGACAGTACACACTTGAACAACATAGCGAAATAGGCAAGAGTAGCCTGTAGGGAAATTTAAGAGTTTATTGTTCTTACAGCCATGACATTATATTACCATGCTTTGTGCAATACTGACTTATAATTTATGTTATTTTTGTCTTTTTTTAGGTTTAATTGAGAGTGAAGTCTTAGGCAAATGTTTAACTTATTTTAGATTTATATTAAAACAGTCAATTGCAGCACTTATAAAGTACTTTGATAGTAATTTTGCCTCAAAATATATTAACTATTAACCTAAATCTATTGTTTAGAGAAATACATATGCAATATGTATAGAATTTATCTAAAATTGCAAAATAAGAGTAACAATGACTACACACATCAGCAATACCCTGCACTATCAACCACAGGAAACTATTATTTCAATGTCGTTTCAAAGAGGCAGTTCACTAGAAAACTATAAAAAAAAGTCTTTTCTAAACTTGAAATATAAAACATAACTCTAGGAAGAGCTGTGTGTCTATATAACAGAGGACAGAGAACTAGTTACATTTCATTATTATTTAATAGCGTAAATACCTAAAGAAATGACTCTGTAAACATTTTAAACTAGCTTGCTTTCTGCATTTTATTTTAGCTACAATATATATTTAAATTACCATCCATATCTCTTAGGAAAATAAAAATCAGAGTCAAGATATTAATATAAATAAATTTTAGTAAAATTATTCTTTTCTAATAAATTACATTCAAATTTTATTTTATTTATTTATTTATTTTTTTTTTTTTTGTGGGTACCGGGGGTCGACCTCAGGACCTCACGCTCCAGCAGGCGCCCATGTCACTGAGCGATATCACCAGCCCTTTTTTCGTATGTGGGTTCTGGGAGTCTAACTCGGGCCCTCGCACTTGCCAGGCAGGCACTTATGCCGCTGAGCCATCTCACCGGCACATTCAAATTTTAGTATGGTAAAATTGATTTTTTTTTCAAGTGAAAGTTTATTCTGACATTATATATCTAAGGATTTTATACTTCCAATTTTTTCTTGTTTTAATATTTACTATATTTTCTCCATTCAAAATCTTCTTTAACATTTTATCTTCCTCTGCAACATTTTATCTTGCTCTGCAACATTTTATCTGAAGAATGTTATATCAAATGATGTAAATACACGTATTAACATAGATTAACTATTAATTATTATAAAGTTTTTAATCGACTGGAATGACCATAATGCTCTGATATTCTACCACTGATAAAGAAAACCTTGAAGAAGAAAGGTTATAGAAGTAATGCTTCATTACATAGAATAAAAATTTCTTCTTTGTAGAAAAAGGTGTCATCAAATCATTTTTTAAAGAGAGTAATGATAGGGCCAGTGAGATGGCTCAGCGGCATAAGTGCCTGCCTGGCAAGCGCGAGGGCCCGAGTTCGACTCCCAGAATCCACATATGAAAAGAAAAGGGCCGGTGATATCGCCCAGCGGTACTGGTGCCTGCTGGCGCGCTAGGTCCTGAGGTCGACCCCCGGTACCCACAAAAAAAAAAAAAAAAAGAAGAGTAATGATATACATACACCTGGATCGTAAATATAAGTTGCGTATCTGTGGCCAGGGATATAGCTCAGCAGCACAAGCCCCTGCCTGGCAAGCACAAGGTCCTGAGTTTGATTTCTGGTACCAAAAAAAAAAAAAAAAAAGAAGTTGTGTATCTGTTTTATAAAAGTATTGAAAATTATAACATTTTTAAAATAATGCATTTCTACTTTGAGATGTTTAGGTCTGTATGCCTTATTACAGTTTCCCCAAGATCACAGTGGTGTGAGCAATTTTGTATCATCCTCAAAATCATCCACATTACTAAGTATGCAGTGAGAGTGGGCTTCATTCTTCCATATATGAGATGTCAATTTTTGCTTCTAATACTTGCTAGATATCAAATAACAATAACTTTGATAGTATAAAATACTCAGTAATGTATTTAATTCAAGAGCATTTATCAAACACCTACCAAATTTTAGATATCTTTTAAACACATTTAGTAAGTAATTTTTCTTTCTTATTTATTTTTTTTTTGTGGGTACCGGGGGGTCGACCTCAGGACCTCGCACGCCAGCAGGCGCCCGTACCGTTGAGCGATATCACCAGCCCCTTTTTCGTATGTGGGTTCCGGGAGTCGAACTCGGGCCCTCACGCTTGCCCGGCAGGCACTTAAGCCGCTGAGCCATCTCACCGGCCCCTCTTTCTTATTTTTTAGGTGATACAATATACATTTTATAAACATTAAACAGTCAATTGCAATATGTTACTATTAAAAGCATGCTAAAGTAAATTTACATTAGGCAGAAAAATATAAATTTAACATATCTGTGTTGAGCTTTTTGAAAAATATCCAAAACCAAACAAATAAAATCCTTTCACCTAATTTATTTTTATTTGTTCAAATATAACTTCTAAAAAAATGAATGTGAATGTATGTTGTCCACTAGAACATACTAAAACATAAGAGATTACTTGCATGTCAAATGTTTAACATTCAAATGACAGATTTGAGAAAAATACTTTTATACTATTTTTTCCATACAAGATAGCAAGTAACATATGTTTTTTATAATTAATAATCCATCAGACAAAGTCAGCTTTTGTCTTGAATGGTAGGTACATTTTTTTTGTGCTCAACATTCATTCCTATAGTCATTGGAAAACATATACCAAATATCATCTGAGCCAATCATTATATTAATGTTTTGTTAATGTAGGTAGACTATATAAAAGACATTATTGGTATATGTCCTTATATTTAAATATATTAATATTATACTTATACATTATTTATTATCCTAATATGAAATATGCTAAAATATCCTGTTTTAGAATAAAATTTTATGACTGTTACAGCCCTAGAAAAATGTACAATTCATTAAAGGGATTTGATGTTTGACAGAATCTATGTAGAAATATGTAATTTATTATTGTAACATTCAAAATTATAAAGTATTAGAATGTGAACAATAGTATATTGCAAACAAAAGTATGTGATAGTTGTTATGGCTTATATCTAGACGTCTACACAAGCATCACACTCTCATAGGTAGGGCTTTTGGGAGTGACTGGATCATGGTTTGTGAAACTGGATTATTTCCCTGATTGTATTAGCATAGTTCTGGGTATAGATATTGAAAATATAAGATCCACCCTGGATGTAGGCAGCAGCAACCAATAACCTTGTAGCCTGGATGGAATAAAAGGGGAAGGAAGAAGGAAATCTCACTTCTTCCTGCCTGCCATGCCATGAACTGTTTCTACTCTGCCTGTTGTGGAAAAACCTGGTACTGAACCAAAAGGAAAATGCTCCACACTGAGGAGTTGGGAGGCAACTTGTTTATTGACACTGGTGAGCTGGTGGGACTGGGTCCAAATCACAAGCATTGGCTCAGAGTGAAACAGAATCTTATACACTTTTTTGCTAGCAGGAAGTATGAAAGCTGATAGCAGGTTATTACATGATTGGTTACATGAATTAAGTCATATGTTGTCAGGCTGATTTGTTTTAAGCAGGTTCATTTAAAAGGAATTGTTTATCATATGGCAGGATAATCCTGGAGGGAGGGGAGATTTGAGCAGAGCAGGTAGAATTACATGTGTCCTTGACTAGGCCTGTCTGTCCTGGACATAAAGTTTTTGAAGCTTGTTGGAAAAACTGGATATGTATCTTTAGGTGGGAAAACGCAGACATTGCAGCTTGATGTGGTCAGGTTGACCCAGCTGGCTGTCTGGAAGAAGCAGCTGGATGCATAGGCAAAGCTGGCTGAATTTAGTAGTCTAGCTATATAACAAGCAGCATGAGCATATCCTGTCTCAATATAGCAACTGGCTACTAAGTGATTTTTAATTTCTGGTATAAAATTTCTATAAAGTTGCTATTACATGCCAAGTCCATTAGCCATGCTGTGCTATCAGGGAAACAGCCAACTGTGGATTTAAACCTCTACATACTGTGAGCTCAAATAAGCCTTTCCTTCTTTAACTTATGGATGTTGAGTATTTTGTCCCAGCACAAGACAGTGGTGAATCTAAATAACTGAATACAAGAATTAATTGCTTTTTACTCAGACTGCTAAGTATACTTTTAAAAAGCTACTTTTCCTACTCAATTATCAAAAGAATGTCAGAGATTATTACCATCCACTTTTTATGTATAATATTCATAACATGTGGAAGATTGTATGGCCAGAAAGAGATCTTAGTGACTTTTGACAATGAGTTTTATGACTCCAAATATTTTATTTTCTGCAGTATCACTACCAATTTAAAACCACATATATTTAAAATACCTAAAATAATTTGGTTTTGATTAAACTATTAATTCATTATAATTACAGTCATGTTTTTCAACATTTATTTACTAAATATTTATTGTAATGTATTATGCAAGGTATTGAGGACATTACAGGTAGATAGACATAATTTGCCCTTGCCTTTATATGTCTTAGATTCTATTAAGAGAACAAGAAAAATTGTGAATAAACAATTACATACATCATTGTTTATGTTAAGAAGTATAGTGGAGAATTATGAACTGTTTAGATATTTATCTGAGATGTGACTTGTTCACTAGTCAGGCAAAGGGATGTTTTCTGATGAAGAAATAACTGATCTGAGACCTCAGTTAAGAAGATTCAAAGGTGCTAACAATTGCTTAGGTAGACGTGGTAGGCAAAATATTAATTCCCCAAACACAATTCTTATCCCTGGAACCTTTGGACAAATTACATCAGGTGGCAAATCTTTGGACATGTGATTGACTTAAGGTTACTGAGAATGTGCAATTATCATGTCACATCTGTTTGGACCTAATGGAATCACAGGGTGCTCATAAATAAAAGGGAAACATAGGAAACTCAGCATCAGAAAAGAAGTAGTGGGAGTCAGAATCAAAAATGGTTTTAAAGATGTTACACTGCTCATATTGAAGATGAATGAAGGGTTCACAAGTTAAAAATTTCATTTGGCCTCTAGAAAAGCAAGCAGAAAAGGAAATAGATTCTCTCCTAGAACTTCCAGAAAGAAGATGGTCTTACCAATAATTTCGCTCAATAAGACAAAATTTCAACTGTTGACCTTCAGAATTCTAAGTTAATACATAAATCTGCATTGCTTTAAACTACAATTTGGTGCTAATTTGTTAAAGCAATAATAGGAAATGAATATGGCAGAAAAAATGGAATATATAAACCCTGAGGTAGGAATAAATACACTAAGTTCACTTAAATACAGTGTATCTCTGAAGAAATTGAGAAAATAAATAATTTCTTAAGTAGATCTTTATAAAGTTCTTTACAAGTTCTCATTTTTTAATCTCATGTGGTTTTTATAATAAGATGCTCAGGCATGTCCCATATTTACACAGTGTCCAATAATTTTCATACAAATTGTGTACTAATTTACTACAGTATGACTGCTATTAAAATAAAATTAGAAACTGGTTCACTTGAAAAATGTACATTTAATTTCTCACATCTGTGGAGTCTGGAAGTCCAACTTCAGGGTGCTGGAAGATTTATTTCCTCTGACACCTCTTCCTTGGCTTGCAGATGATCTCCCTTTTCCTGTCTCTATACAGGATTTTTTTTCTGTGCACATATACTCTTTATGTTTCCCTGCATTGCAATCTCTCCCTAGAAAGACATCACTTAGATTATATTAGAATCTACCCTCATGGCCTCATTTTAACTTAGGTGCCACATTAATGACCCCATGTCCAAGTACAGACAGATTCTAAAGTCCAGGGTTTAGAGGTTTAACATACAAATCAAAAGGAGGTGCACAATTTAGCCCATAGTAAATGGTTGAGAACACCCAATGGCATTTCTCATAAAGTACACATTAATAACATGATCCTCAAATCTATGACATAAAACATGATCATTGATGTTGTCAGTGATCATATGAATTACTCTGATATGACAGGAAGTGACACAGGAAGTATTTATGTACTAACGCCTGATTCTCTGGTTTCTCTCTGTTGACTCCACAGGGCAGAGTCTTAATAAGATCAAAAGCTAGACAGGAAAAAATCAGCCATGTGCATATGTGTAATGGAAATGACACATCTTTTCTTGTTTTTAAACATGGGCATATTTGTTTCTAATACAATATAGCATAGTCTCTTCTAACTAATATAAAATTCACTGCTATCATAGCTATTGAGGAAAATTGATACTCTTTTTATATGTACAATTGTGTATTGTCTTATGAATGGCATAGTGTTGTTTATGTTTTATTCTTTTTTTTTTTTTTTTTTTTTTTTTTTTTTTTTTTTTTTTGGTGGGTACCGGGGGGTCGACCTCAGGACCTCGCGCGCCAACTGGCACCCGTGCCGCTGAGCGATATCACCGGCCCCTTTTTCGTATGTGGGTTCTGGGAGTCGAACTCGGGCCCTCGCGCTTGCAAGGCAGGCGCTTACACCACTGAGCCATCTCACCGGCCCATATGTTTTATTCTTATAACATGGTTTATTTTTTCCATTTATGGTAAGCATTGTCTCTTAACAGCTTCATCTATACAGAAGAAGATAAATAAAGATAATTCCCTTTCTTGTCATTGTAGAAATTAGGGTGGAGGGTCAAGTTGAGTGACTCTGAGGTACATCCAAGGAATTATGGAAACACACTTCTGGGTGTGTCTGGGTGGGCTGTGGATGTGTGGCCATGGGGGGGTCCCTTGCCTCTTTCTCTTTGGTATTACTCCCCTGCTGGGTTTCCTGGACACCATGCTACCAACATCTTTAATCTGACTTGCCTTTCCATTATAATGTTTTTGCCTTGGAGATAGACAACTGTGGACTGAACCCCTCAAAACTGTGAGCTAAATTAAACCTGTCCTCCTTTAAGTTATGAGTGTCAGGAATTGTGTATCAGCATCCCAGAAAATAGACTAATACATAAAAATTTTTTACCAGAGAAAAGGGGTAGTTGCTGTCACTATAACTGAGTATGTGGTTTAGAAGACTTTAATATGTACTGGCTTTCAGGCAGTGTTTGGAAAACTTTGGCGTGTTGACTACAGCAGCCTTAGAATGGTATAAACAGAGCTTCAGGGCAATCTGGTTGTGACTCAGAAGACTAGAGTGCTAATGGGAATACAGACAGTAAATGCCAGGCTCAAGAGGTTTCATTGGAAACAAGGCCTCCATTGGCAGTAGAAGGAGAAGCCATGTTTGTTACACACTGGCAGAATATTTGTCTGCATTTCACTGAAGCCCTGAATTTTTTGTGAGAGACTGAGATTAATTGATCTGACAAAGGAAGTTTAGTGGAAACTTAACATTCAAGCTGCTTTTAACCAGGTTTATAGTGAGAATTATTGGCAAAAATAGAGTAGAAAAGTTTTGAAAGGCTTAAATTTTGGCCCAGAAACCATGCGCAAATTTGAAGACAAAGGAGACATAGTTGCTGAAATAATTAGCATCATTAAAAAGAAACAAAGTACTTTGTACAGGAATACGAAAAATACCTTGAGGACAAATCAAAACTCAGAAAGACCCCACTCATTTGTAGGCTCAAGAATTCAAATGTGTAGACATTTCATTTGAGAAGAAAATCTCTGGGACCACAGTTCAAGAAGGGCCTCTTAGAGAATTGGTTCCCCGGGATTAATTGTACTATGTCCATTTACCCAAGCACTCACAGTCCACTACACTCACTTTATGGGGCCTGACTACTGTCCATGTTGGTGACAGACCTTGGTGTACTTCTATGTCTGGCATTGTTCCCCTTGTCTGTTTCCTGGCCATTATGAACTAAGCACCTTCACTCCCCAATCCCCTTCTACTATGATGTTTGTACCAGCATGCAGACTGTAGGAGTTGTATCATATGGGAGACTTCCACTCAGACTTCAAAAGAATGCCTCCAAAGCTAGGCAAAGACCTTCTGAGTGAGCAGTACATGAAGCTGTGGGAATGAAGCAAAAGGTACAGTGGAGATTCCAGGAATTCAGAGATGGCAGGAATGTGAAAAGTCTGCTGAGGGTAAACTTCAGGTCTAGAATAGACCTGGCCCAAGACAAGAGAGAGACCATAGGGCTACAGTGAGCATAGTCCATCATCATGTGCCATGAATGCCAAATATGGAGGTGTACTAATTAATATTTGCCTTGCTGGGATTTTGTGTTGCTTTATGTTGAATCTATTCTATCCCCCTACCCCTTTTTTGAATGGGAATGTTTACACTATGCCATTATACCTTGAGATTATGTAACTTCTTTATTTTTACAAAAGTCCACAGCTAAGAATTTGCCTTGAGTCTCAGAAGAGATATGACTTGGACTTGTGAAAATGGCTAGAAATGTTGAGATTTTGGAGATTAGATTATTTCATTTCTGGTTGCATATGATAGTTGTATTATGTTAGGCAGAATTATGAAAGTGCAATTTTCTCACCTTGGAGATTAAGTGTGTTTTAAGGAGATGTGTTTGCATATGAATTTGACAAGTAATGGGGTGTGGCAGTTAGGGTAGTGTATCAATTTATTTGGCTTTGGGATCCACCTGAAATTAGTGCAACACACTTCTCTGGATGCCTTCGTGCACCACACTGATATGGACTTGGGCATCTAGATCTGATCTATCACCATTTTCTGTCTGGCATTGTTCCCCTGTCTGTTTCTTGGCTGGTATGAATTAAGCATCTTCACTCTGCTATGCCTTTCCACTATGATGATTTTGCTTTAGGGCCAGTTGAGTATGAATCTCTGAAACCATGTAATAAAGTAAACCTCTCCTTCTTTAGATTGTAGGTTCCTGGTATTGTGTCCCAGCAATGGGAAAGCTGACTAATACACCTTATAAATTCATTAAATATGAATATTCATTTGATCTTTGAAGAAAATTTTTTCAAAGGAGGAAACTATTGCATTGGATCTCATTAGGAAAGTTGACCAAAACACTACTTTTTAGCAGAAAAGATACTGTTTGGTAGAGAATGTCTATTCAGGAAGAATATATCATGACATTAAAATATTAAAAAAAAAACCCTGAATAAATAATGTAACCATTTCCACCAAATTAAAAATAGAGCATAAGTAAAAGACTATACAAAACAGAACTGAAAGTCCTGGTATTTAGGAGTTCCTATGTTTGCTTTGACGTGTGTGTGTATGTGTGTGTGTGTGTGAAAGAGAGAGACACGAAATGTAAAAATTTATATATGTAATAGGTAATAATATTTTCATTCTCTTCAAGACAGATTAAATGTGGAAAAGTTTCATATGGGGAGTGTCAAATAAATGAAAAGATACATTTTAAAATACAGATCACTCTTTTTAAAGAATTTAGTTTTGTTTCAAATGTATGTACTATATTTACAAAAATGGTATCTGAAATGGTATCTTGATACAATTTAAATATTTATGCAGCATTCTTTTATCAAAGGCAACCTAAAATTAACACATAATTAAAATAAAATAGTATACTTTCATTTTGAGATCATATTTTTTCTTTTGAAAAAGAACTTTTGTTCCAAAATATCAAAAATATTCTTGAAAATTTCTGAAAAATATATTAAATTATAAAAGACATACCATACCCAATAATATAGATGAGATCATTGTAGCAAGAAAATTTATCTTAATGAAATATCTACATCAATCAAAATAATGACTGAAATTTCCAAATTCAAAACTACAGAAATGGTAATACTTTTCAAAAAAATCTTTGGAATAATACAGCCAAAAATACAAGGGTAAAGGGGAAAAGGAAGGAAGTAAAGTGTCTCGGAAACATTGCTTTAAAGCTTTGACTCTAGAACCATATCAATATTTATATATTTAATAATTAAGAGAATAAACCTAAGAGAAATTTAACAGTCCTCAAAGTTGAAATCCATCTGAAACTTTTGAACCATAATGTATGACAAACTGAACATTAAACTGCAATAGAAAAGTACTATTTCAAGCAATAGAAAATATAATATATTGATTACACATAATGATGGGAGCAAAAACTGAGAATAAAAACTGCAAATGAAACTTGTATTTCATAAATAGATCACTTAAATATTTTCCTTATAGTAATTATATTGTAATACTTACTTTGAAACTGTTATTTGTATTTTAAAATAAACTTCAATATAAAATGAAGCAAATAAATTAGTATATTAATATTTCCAGTAATTTTTTTTCTAAGGGAAAGAAACAAGATTGCCTTTTGAATAAAATAAATACAAGCTCAGTAATAATAATTTTAAATTTAAAATATTAATATAATCTCATTTATAAGCAGGCTCCTGTGTAGATCCAGAAGGTACTGAAATAGTTAGATGTTACAGACACGTATACTTTATTTTTAGATGGAATAAAATTCTTGTTAGGTTTTCTGATACATATTGCATCCTTTAGCTGAATATGATAAGCTACGGTTCCATACATATCTGGTTTTCACAAAGTCCTCAAAAAGGTCTGTTGAAACGGGAAGACTGAAAAACAGAGGACATTTTCTTTTCAATATTTTTCCCTTGGGTTATTTTTAATGAAATAATTATAGCAAATCATGAGTACTGATAAAAGCGTGCATGTTCTTTTAAATAAACAAAAAATATAACATTAAGAGAATGAAAACATGCAAATTTGTTAAATATAATACAGTCAAGGAACATTCTGATATTTCCCTCATTTGTCCACTTGAACACAGGTTTTTGGCAGGAATGTACTTCGGAATAATAATATACTCTAAGTAATTGTTTTAAAAATATAAACCATTTTCATTTCATAAAATTAGATTATTTAATTCTGGCACATTCTATTTCTAAATTTTTCACTTTATTTTGTTAGCAAAATTATAGAAGCCACTAAAATCAAGTGAAAAAAAATTCACTTATTTTGGTTTTCGATTTTTTTCATATTTCTTTCTTGTATGGATCAATGTGATGATGCAAACAATATTTTCTTTTTGTTTCTTTGTTCACACTTAACAATCTAAATATTTTAATTGATACATATTAATATGTATCACAGTTGCAAATTTCAAACAAATATATTTATGTTAATTTAACTTATATATTGATAATTCATACAAATGTATGTATGTAAGATATGTAGATATGCAAAATGTAATGTATATACATATGTATTTTGTATATTATTACATTTATTATATTATTGTGATATATATATATATATATATATATATATATATATATAAATATTAGAGAGTGAACCCAGTGGCTCTCTAAAACTGAGCTACCTCTCCAGCCTTATTTATCTATTTATTTATGTATTTGCTGTCATGTATGATGAAACAGGGTTTTGCTATGTTGCTTCAGGCTCCTTAGAAACTGTGATTACAAGAGTGTGCTGTTGGATTGGAAAAAATGGAAATAGCAGATAAGGAAAGGAGAATGAATACCAAAATAGAAAACAGTAGATCTAAAAGAGAGTGGGAGAATGTAAAAGGGAGAC
The DNA here is from genome assembly GCA_028451465.1 of Erethizon dorsatum. NCBI lineage: Eukaryota > Metazoa > Chordata > Mammalia > Rodentia > Erethizontidae > Erethizon > Erethizon dorsatum. The sequence continues at coordinate 137,422,674 of CM051824.1, forward strand.
AAGAGAGACAGGGGGGTGGTGGGAGAGAGAGATTTTAGCCGATGTCTATATTTATTCCACAACCATAATTTTGTTCTCTGAGTACCAAGTGTCAGCCCAGGACCTTCATAATACATTCCTCTGAATTTTTACACTAGTACAGGTTAATAAGTGTTTTATGTACGGTCAAATATGCCCTTACTTTTTCAGAATTATTGAAGAGATCAAATGGCTTAAAGTAGATGAAAGGACCTCTTAAACTGTAAAGCTCTGTACAAATAGTTTTCTTATTACAATGACATAATACTTTCCTAATGTTGACTCAGTACTTATAAGAGCCTTTATCTCCTTTATTCAGTGACTTTTAGTGATTCATAGGATTCACTTAGTAGTTAAAAGAGATGGTGATATTACCTTGCAATGATCAAAGGAAAACTGCAGCTACCAATGGATTTGAACCTGCGAATTTCACGCAGTATCACTATGTGACTACAAGTAAGCTATAAAAACCAGGTATTATCTCAATGATTACAGAACTTTGATAATGAACATGCATTATCTATGGGAAAAATCAAAATTATTTTCAGAAATTACTATATATTAGTTTTAAAATGTCATACTAAGAAGAAGGACAATTGCAAAAGCAGTCATAGATAGTGAAGGTTATTTTGTATGGGTAGGAAATAAGGTGTCATTGAAGATGATCTTTGGAGAGCTATCTTGTTTAGTATATGTGCTGCTGAAGTGAGCACTTGGAGAGCTACCTTATTTAACAATAGTTATACAAATAAAAAATACTAGGTGTAATATTCACATGTTACAGATTGATAAATCTGTGTATACATTCCAGATGTCCTCAGATCTTTGCTTTTACTCATACTTTCAACTGAGTTTTGTCAATGGATTTTGGAGCTAACTATACCTGCATATTAACATTTGTAGTTATTTCTTATGGATTTGTATATTCTATAAATCAGAGATAAATTGAAAGATTATTTAAGTAAGGACTCATTGACTTTCTACTAATGATCTTTTGGACTACAATCACAAAAGCTACTTAGTAACTCTTTGCATTCTACACATCCAGAATATATACTTGTTTTTGAGCTAGTTTTTACTCTTCTCACCATTAGCAAAACAATAAAAATGGCCAAAGACATTAAAAACATAAAAAGGTGTTCAATTACTTTGAACTTTTGAATCCAGCACATTATAAATCAATAAGCAATTAGTTATATCAATTACAGATAAGGCTAGGTTAAAGATATTACAAATTAACCAGTTTAATCTCTTCTTTGAAAAATGTGGTAGGGCCGGTGAGATGGCTCAGCGGCTTAAGCGCCTGCCCGGCAAGCGCGAGGGCCCGATTTTGACTCCCGGAACCTACATACAAAAAAGGGGCCGGTGATATCACTCAGCAGCACGGGCGCCTCCTGCCACACGAGGTCCTGAGGTCGACCCCTGATACCCACACAAAAAAAATGTGGTACAAATTTGCAAGGAAATATTACAGTGAATTTTGGAAGAATAATTATACAATAAACAAATGAGCCATTAATAAATGCTTACAGCGGCTGAGAGTGACCTGCTCTACTTAATGTGAATACATTGCCAAAGAACTAGAGTAAGCATGAGCCAGACACCAAAAGCCTTGCAATGTACAAGGTTTTCTTGGACCCTCTTTCAAAATAGGCAGGCAGACCTGTTTGCATTTTTCCTGTTCTTTAATCACTGTATTTCACATTGTCTAAAAAGTAAAAAGCATTATTTTGCTTCCTCAAGCACATAACACTACAATATAGCACAGCCCACTTTCAACCCACTGTACGAATTCAACGTTAACCAATACTGTACCATTGATGCATCATAGTCTATGATGAAATAATTTCCACAAAGAGGTGCTCGAGTAGTGAAACATGCTTGCTTGCTCATGATCTCATGCTCAGGCTCCTCTTGGCAGTAGCCCATTCTGTATGTTTTCAAGGTGATAGAGATTGTGCAATTGAGTCCTTCGTTTTCTGACTTTTAGAGGAACGTGAGAACAGGCACACATTTACTGACACTATTTGTTTTCATGTTAACTAATATGCACCCATTTAATGTATCTTGACTATGATCACTAATTTTAGTGACTCAAATTCTGAATTCAATAAAGGCTGATCGCTAGATTTTATATAGAATATGTGTATATTCATGGCCTTTTTATACAGATAAATTATTCTATTTAGAGGGAAGTGTGCAGTACTAGTTTTAATACTTGTTTTCTAAGAGTCAAGAATAAAGAATTAAAAGCACACTCTATGTTTAAGAATTATAAAAAATAAACAATGGAATATGAAAAGACTAGAATTAGAAGTTGAAATGGAAAACCTCTAATCAAGCTTTTGAAAGAAATATTAAGCATCAAAGATAAAAAGGAAAACTTAAATTTTAAAAATAAATTATCTTATAAATTGTCTGAAGGGCCGGTGATATAGCTCAGCAGCATAAGCGCCTGCCTGGCAAGTGCAAGGTCCTGAATTTGACTCCTGGTACCCACATAAAAAAATAAAAAATAAAAAAAAATTGCCTGGAAAGGAACAGTGTTAAAGAAAAAGACACCTGGAGAAACAATATGCCTTTGTCTGAAAAAAAATCAGACACTTTTTGAATGTGACAGAGATGTTTAGAACTATATTCAATGGAAAGATCTAGAATTTTTGTTTTTTAGCCATGATCTTGACAGTTATACATTTTGTTATTGTCATTGTATTTTAGTGTGAGGACCAAAAGTATATCGAATCATGAAAGGAATGAATTCAGAAATCAAATTGGAACAGACTGAGTAGATTATCTTAGGTAATCACAAAGTTTGAAAAAATATGCATTAAAATACACAGATGAGGGACAAAAATAAAATCCACTGGAGTTAATAGACTTGAAAACTCTGATAATGATGAGCTTTATACAAATTTGTGGTTTGAGTGGGTATAAAATTCATTACCGACTCCTTAGATTTTGTTGAAATTTAGGTAATGTTTGTTGCTGTAAAACAAATTAAATCTTCTATGAAGAATCACATCTAGAAGGTTAATAGAGTTGGATTATAAAGGAGACAAAAATAGAGCAAGTATGAAGATATAACAGATCAAGTATAGATTGAGGTATTTGTTGGACTGATAATTGACTCCTTTTTTGGAAATATTCTATTCTAGAAAGTGAAAGAATGAACACGTTCTCTGAATACTAATTATTGCTGCAGCAACACACAGGTCTAAGTACATGATCTCCAAGGCCCAGTGCAAAATAAAATGACTGGGATCCTGTTTTTAAAATATTAGGAAATTCAAGACAGTAACATAGAGCATTAAGACACTTGCAATGTTTAAACTAGGAGTGCTATACAAGAGCAAAAGTTGCAGACTAATGAAGGCAGCCAAGGAAATGAGAATCATTGTAATGAAAGTATCCCCATAAGATTTCTGATTATAGGGAACATAAATGCCCATTGCCACTTTTCCGTGCACTGAAATCCATTACACACGCTACGTAAGGTCTTATTTTCAATAGATTACTTAAAGAAAGGACAGTTTAGTCTATTCCTGGATAATATTTCATTTCTAACATATGACCTTCGCTTGAGGACTCAACATTACCCTTTCTATAACTTTTCTGGAACTGTACTTATCAAGTGTTCCTCACCTTCTTTCTTGAATAAAAAAGAGCATGTCTAATAACTACTCTGATCTTCTACGGCTCCCTCAATTCTCTTTCACCTATTATATCTTCTCCATGTGTAATTCCATCTTGTTTGTTTTTTGTAGTATTCAATCTAAAGTATGTCATATAAGCAGAGGTCTGAATCAATTTGTAAACCTTTCATTGAGATACCCAGGAGAAATGATCATAGATCAGAGAAATGTCCTTGCAAGTGCAATGCTTAAGTAATGGAGAAGTATGAACCATGGTACAGGTGACTTGTTACCGCTAATACTCTACAGAAAAATAATAAGAGACTTAATCATTTATATCTGATAAAGACTAAAGTCAATTTGTTTCATAGCATACAAGTAGAACTTTCTATTTTATATTGCAAAGATGAAGTTAAATGAGCAGACAATGGAGATCAAATAACAAAGGGTTGTTGAGTGTTTAAATATTCAAATGTAACACATTATCCTGAAGTATGGAAGTGTGCCAAGAATTGGATATTGATAATATTTGATCAAGGAAGTACATATAAAAAATACATACAAAATTTTTTTGACCTGGTAGTACTTTATAGGAATACAGGACTTCACAACTTGGCAAAGCTCAAAGAGGATGGACTAAACTATCTGTGAGCATATCTCTGAGAAGACTGCAAAAGTTGATGGCTAATGTCAAACACAACAGAATTAAGCTTCTCTGGTCACCAGTAGAGAAAGAAAGTAGAAGCTTAGAGAAGTGTACATGCTGGCATTCTTGGCAGCCTTAGAACTTAGTGCATCCTTTTTTGGAGTCTTAGGGAACACAAGCAGCTGGCAGTCTTCTTCACTGCCTATGGAATTACGTTCTACTGGAAGGCAAATAGTCACACCACTGCCCAAGGCAGTGAAGAATGTGCTAATGGAGGTAAACCAACATCACTGGGAAGTGCCGGGATGTCCCTTCATTGCAACCTACATATGACAATTGGAGTGGTGATTGTTTTAAGGGCTCAACTTTGTCCAAGAGACCCTATCTACACTAAAAGATACTAGGCAGCAGTAGTTAATTAACAGAAGCAAGAATGCTGTGATTACTTTAATGAATACTAAGGTTGGAGAGGTGGACAAGGAAACTTTACTAGCCAGAAATTGTGGATGACTAATGGCACAAGCCAGGGGAATTTTCTCAGTTGACTCCATATTGCAGGAGGAAGAATGATCAGATATCTTCACAACTATTGAATATAAATTTCTGAGATACTATGTGTACCCAGATATCCAAGTATGTCCCCATGAACCTCTTGCTAAATTGGAGATTAGAGAATACTGAGTAATAAAATGTGTCACAGTTTATATTTTCTCTACAGATGTATCTAATTTACTCTAACCCACGATATATAAGTAGAATTTATGGAGTGAATAGATGGAATAGCATCCAGGTTCGATCCTTGAAAGTGGTGTAAGAACTAACATAATGAGAAAGAAGAGTCAAAACCTCTGTAACTGCCACCTAACTTCATTAAGTAATATTCATGGCGCCTTGCTGGAGAAATTAGTGTTTTGGTTTATGAACAAAGAGATACGAAAATATTCTGATGCCGAAAAAGTGGCAGAAGTAGAATATGAGTAAATTGAGAATTAAGTTAAATATATTTAACAACTGTGCCTGCTTCAAAGTATTGAAGGGTCAACATGGACAAATTAAACTTCAGAGAAAGATTAAAGGAATATTTTATTGCTATAAAGAAGGAGGTGGAAAATAAGGCATGTTTTTGCTGTCATTGATACAGTGTGAGTTATTTAAGACCTGATAAACTCAGATGCCAAGGAGATTGAATGATTTGGGAAGGGCTAACTGTTGAAGCACACACAATTTCTTACTGGATGCATGTGGTTGCAGACTTTGAAAGCACCAGGAAAGCAGCTGCACTTCAGAAACTTCTTAATGATGATTCTCCAGCTGGTGTAAATGTTCAAACAGGAGGGGCTACTTTTCCAAAGACAGATTCTATGGAATAGGAAACTCAGGAGAAGAAAGGATGAAGGAAAATGAAGAAAAACACTGAGTAGATTACATTCCAAAACTTTCTCAAGTTTCTCTGGAGAAATGTGCACAAAACAATATGAAAAAGAAATAGAATAATACCTGAAATGTTAACTATGGCTTGTCCTGAACTTCATGTGCTCTGCTCTTAATAGAAAACAGAAAACAGATTTTTTTCCTCTTGCAGAGCCCATTTCTTCATTGTAATTCCTCTATGGTATTTTTAGGTAAGAAAATGGAAATCGAGTGCTTTTAAATATTTCAAAAGACCTTTTTGGCAAGAAGTTGTCATAAAACTAGCTGTGATTATAGCAAATTTGGACATAGTAATATGTCATCATCAATTTTTTGATGTATGCTTTGCCTTCCGTTTTAAAATCACTTGATAGAATCTCATCAATTGTCAGGAATTGAGTAGATTTCCTATGAACTTAAGATGAACCCCTCAGGGTTTTTTTTTCTAAATAGTCCATGTGATAAAATAAGATAGCAATATTATTTCAAGCAATATTTTTGCCACATCAACTGAAATGTTGGAGTGCTGAGCTAGAAATGTGATGTCCTTCGGTCATCTGGAATTACTAGGTAGATATAAGACACATGAGAGGTGCTGTTTGGGGCAAATTTGATAAATTTGAACTTTTTATTGCAAAGAAGCTCCACCCATTATAAAGGAAAAACATTCATAATAAAGCAAAAATATAGGCAGCCTCACTAATCCACAGTTCAGATCATTACCATTTAACAATGCTTTCTTTGCTCAGTAGCTACCCTTCAACTCCTCCAGGGCATACTGATTTTTCTGGTTGTAACTAGGGTTCATATAATAATTATCATTTTTTAAATGATAATTATCTTCCCTTGTTTGAGTTATTGATTCATCTAAGAAGTCTTGATTTCACAAAATCAGACTACACTATTTGGCAAAGCCAAGAAAGGAACCAAGTGTTTCTCTGGGAACATGAGTGCTTAGTTCTGCTTGTGGTCTTGTTTCCTGACATGTGTGGGAAACTTGCCCGGGAAAATGGAGCTAGTACACAACATGAAACAGTAAACAACAGGAAGAGATGAGGTGAAAAAAAAAACAAAAAACAAAAAAAAAACAAAAAAAACCAAAATGAAAGCCTTAGTTCCATGTGTGCTGAGGCTTAGCTTTTCTTTTGCTTTTCCTCAAATTATAAGAGTATTCAATAGGTGGTTTTTGGTCAAAAATACTATGATTTGGGCTTTCTTCAGGTTATTGTATTGAAGTAAAAATATAAGATAGTTTAAAGAATTATTTTTAATATGATTTTAATATTGCTTGGTGTCAGCATTAACTTATTTTTAGAAAAGAAGTAATACTTGATATTAAGAAACAGATTGTAGAATTAGTATATCAGTCACTTTACTACTGATGAAATCATTTAAGTTGATCTACATGATCATTTATTTTACTAAATAAAACCATATAAGAGAAAGGAGTTTTGTTTTGTTTCCTTCTTACCCTTCAAATCTAGTCCAAGTATAACAAAAAATGTTTTTGGGATGCTAAATCACTAACATAGTGCAATTTGCCTAGTAACAGGTGGCAAGCCCCATTTGTGTAAGATTTTGCCTTGACATTGACTTTAATAATGTATTTTTTTATGAAATTTTTCAAAGACCTTATGCCATTTTGCTGTCATGTAAAATTTGGAATGGTGTGAAGATTTTGCATGTTTTTACATGTAAATATGTAAGAATTTCCATGATTTTCACCAACTTTCCCCAGAGGAGAACATAATGAAACATATGTCGATCAACAGTCATTTAACAAAATGAACTGAGGAAGATAAGAGGATACTTTCTTCCTCTCATCATTTAACACAATAACTCATTCATATCATTCAAAGAGTTTCATACAACATGTCTCAGAGTAAGCCACAAATGAAGAAAGTCTTATCCTCATTTTCTGTAATTAAAGCTGCTTTCTAATTTGTTACCTCCTTGCTATATCCAATACATCTTCTTTCAGTAACAAATTGCAAGTAAAAAGAGTCCTTATTTCCTAGTATGTAAATCTATTATGGATTTTTATAATACCAATCCTTAAAATTACATCATAATATCCCTATCATTATTTCTTTTCTTTTTTTTTGTGGGTACCGGGTGGTCAACCTCAGGACCTCGCGTGCCAGCAGGCACCCATGCCGCTGAGCGAGGCATGGCCCCTTTTTCGTATGTGGGTTCCGGGAGTCGAACTCGGGCCCTCGCGCTTGCCGGGCAGGCGCTTAAGCCGCTGAGCTATCTCACCGGCCCCATTATTTCTAATATTAATAAGTCCATGTAGAAATATCAGTTTCTTCTAACAAAACAAAATATTTGATAGAAAAATATTTTCATGTGATTTAAAATGAAACAGCTTTTAACTGCTATACCTTGCTCAAAAAATCTATCAAGGCAGAATTCAAAGAATACTTTTTATTACCTAATATTATAGTATAAGTAATTGCAAAAGATTTTTCAACTTTAGCAATGGACAGTAGATTACTTCCCAATTAAATTGTACTCAAAAGCATATGAAAATGTCAAAATACTTTAATCAATCTAAAAAACAGTTAAAACTATTTGATTAGGATACTTCTTTAATTTATTTGCTTGCTTGCTTGTTTGCAGAGCTCCTTTTATGAAGAACCTTACAAATATATATATAAGCCTGGGAAAAGCTATGAAGGATTTGTATAAAGAAAACCCACAATTTTACTAAAGTTTATCTGGAAAAGGAAGCAACAAACACATATAAAATGAAAAATAAAAACAGTAAAAGTTTTAGTGACTTAGTAGATATTAAAAACAAGATAGATTGGTAGCAACAAAAGAATGTAACCACAAAATAGCATTACTAGGAACGTGTGTTGGGACTTACTAAGGAGTTACTACTGCCAGGCAGCCAGAATCACCCCAGCCCTCAATCTGAAATCTCTACCAACAACAATGACAACAATAACAACAACAAATAAAAACAAAAAAGCTAAGTCAGTATCTACCCATAGAAGGGATGTCAGTAAAACACCATTGGGAAGGCATGCTTTGTTTCAGGAACTAATTGGTAGAGTTGCCCACATCATCTTTGCTCTCTGTAAGATGTGAATCAAGCCAGAGAAAATACTGAAGGTAGTAGAGCTTCTTAGGGAAATTACACATTCCCTGATTAGGACAAGGACATTACAAGAAAAACTTGGTTTGTCTTGTGTCTATAAGAATCAAATTGCTTAAAAAATGGAGAACATTGACTAGACACAGAAGTTAGCTTGAAGGAGCTCCTACAGGTCAAATTTAGGAAAATTTAAACACTGAAATGCTAACACTAGTATATTCTATCACATTGATTAAGTTTGGAAAACATGATAGCATACTGCAAAAGAAAAATTGGAGGTATAGTAAAACTTTAAAATTTGGAGTAAATAAGAATTCATAAATTGAGAAGCATCAAAAGAGGCTTACTCTTCTGATAACAAAGCATTATAGACAAGTAAAGTATAGAAATTTTATGATAAGTAATAACTATACGAATATTTTTACAGGTACTTCAGGTACCTGCTAGTCTAGAAGAATGAGGTATACATGATGCAGACAAAACCTCTTCACAACAATGAAACCTAACTAATTCTATCCTGAAGTACCTGCATTCATGGTCAGTATGAAGGGAAAGCATGCCATTATCTACCGTAGGAAGGATGTTGGTAAAACAGCATTGGTCGGGAAGGCTCAACTGTACAAACCTATTTCAAGCTCCTGCTCACTTCATATCTAAAATATCTAATTGGCTATTGCAAGTTAGAAGGCCAGACCCTCTGTGTCAAAGGGTAGGAAGTCACACAGATGTCTAATATCAATACTACAGGGCTGTGAAGGATGGAGACCAATACTTGCATTTTTCTACAGAACTACCTGGTGTGTTACACAATGATGAATTCCCATGTCCTATATAAATTTGTGCCAATCACATGGGTGAACCCAAGAATGTTGCTACATCTGACTAATCTAACACTGATGCATGTTTTTTTTTCCTACTCTTGTTGATGAATTCACTATCATGTAATGTTTCCTAACTATGCTGTTTCTAGATGAAGGTAGTCTTCCTGATATTTGAGCCTAGGTATTATAAAATATTCTAGCATTGTAGTGCGTTAAGTCTATTTTATGGTCTGGAGAAATAATTTCACATGTAACTAAGAAAAAAGACCCAGTTCAGGAGCACTTAGCAAGTAAGGTTTGTGAATGTGAAAATGTGGAAAGTTCCAACATTCCATAAATAAAGTAAAAATTAAATAAATGCAGCATTTCCATGAGAGTTAAAAAGAAGCTGAGCATGGTAGCTCATGCCTGTAATCACAGCACTCAGGAGGCTGAGGCAAGAGGAGCATTGTGAGTTCAGGACCAGCCTAAGTGACATAGAGAGATCCTGTCTCAAAAAAAAAAAAAAAAAAAAAGAAGAAGAAGTATAAAGAAGAAAGGAGGGGCCAGTGAGATGGCTCAGCGGCGTAAACTCCTGCCTGGCAAGTGCGAGGACCCGAGTTCAACTCCCGGAACCCACATATGAAAAATGGGCTGGTGATATCGCTCAGAGGTATGGGCGCCTGCTGGCACGCGAGGTCCTGAGGTTGACCCCCGGTACCCACAAAAAAAAAAAAAAAGAAGAAGAAAGGAAAATAATAGTGCTGAAACAAGCTAGTTCAGGTTGACAAAGCTTGGGTTTATGTGTCGGCTGCAACAGAGAAGCTCTGTGACCTAATGACAATTACATTTTTTATGCAAAGCTAACTGATCTTTTGTCCAAAACCAGATATTGAGAAGCATATATTTCATGAAATTATTTGATATTAACCAAAGCGATGCATGTAAGGCTGAAAAAATGGTGCTTAGAGTAGCTCATTTTAAAAGCTTCTGGGACTTGCAATATATTAATATTATTTTTCATAATTGCTATTATTTTTTGCACAATAATTAAATTAGTCTATTATTAGATAAAAATAAATGGATCAATAAACACAAAATAAATTCCTAAAAGTTGTATGTATATAATTTTACATATATCACTATATATACATATATATCTATTTATATATCAACTGTATATACACAGGCATATATGCTTTAATGTGTATGATTATCTATGATAATATGTAGATAGATACCTCTTTTCATTAAAAGTATATTATATTTTTATTAATAAAATTAATGTGGTAATCTTTTTAAATATTTAGAAAAATAATAAAGACAAGTTACCTTTTTAGTGAATTTGTTATATTGTCCTTTAAATATATGTACTCATATATTTCTGAAATAATGGTGAGCTTAACATATAAAAGCAAAGGCTTATAGATGATGTGAATTAATTAAAATCTTCTAGCCCAGTTTCCAATACAGTCTTCATTCTCTGCTAAAACCTCATTATCCTGTCCTTTTCTGTTTCTACTCCTATCAACATTATGGAATTCAGAACTCCCACTAGCATTGCTTATAGTATTCTAATGCTTCCCTTACCAAAATCACTAAAAGTTTTCTAAGTGTCTCCTGCCCTCAGCAAACCAGTTCCTAAATCCTCTGAACCACATGGTCATATACATTCACAGCATTGTCCCCACTTCTCCGGTACCAAGTTTCTATATCGATTACTTTTCCATTGCTAGGACAAAATGTCTGGCACCTGCAACTTAAGTGAGAAAAGCTTTAAGTGGTTTATTCTATGGTTAGTTGGCCCCAAGTCAAAAACAACATGGTCAAAGGTTAAGGTAGAGTCATGGTCACGTTCAACCTATGGCAGCCAGAAAGCAGAAAGAGATGGAATAGGAATATATCCTGGGAATAAGTATATATCCCAGAGAAACAACATGGCTGAATAAAGGAGGAGCCTCATTAGAGCTACTCAGAGAAATTAAAAACACGGGTAATTGGAAGAAAGGGGAGGGACATATACCCTGAAACCAAAATCAATCTGAAATAAGATACTCATAGGTCAATCAAAACATAGATAAAGACTTAATAAAACAGACTGCCAGCCCACCTGGCCACTTGTGGGTCACCGGATCAGGACGACTGCCTGCCACACTTTGAATCTTAAAAGAAAAAAAAAAAAAAAAAAAAAAAAGGACATACTAAAATATTGTGGTTAAATCAAGCCATACAGGATAGACTTGGGATAAAAGGTCCCTTGCCTCTTTTGCCTTCCTCCAAACAGGACGCTGCAGCTTAGCAGTAAATTCCACTGGTATACACAGGAGTAAGTGAACTGCTTCCTCCCAGGAAATGGACCAGTTTTTCTTTTTTTTTCTTTTCTTTCCTTTCTTTCCTTTTCCTTTTATTTTCTTTCCTTGCCTTTCCTTTTGTGCACCAGGACACTAACTGGAACCTCTAGGAACAAGATTAAAGACTACAGAGGTGCATAGTAAACAGAACAGCTACCCCCTCCCCTGTGCCTTGTAGTTGGAGAGGCTTGAGGGATGGTGCATCCTGGGGCCATCCACACCCTGGGGACAGGAGCAGAAAGGCACCCCGCAGCACCTTACCTCACCTCACCAATAAAGTTACAGACCACAGTGGAGGCAGGTGGCATGGCGGCAGACCTCATAAAGCAACAAGTGGGAAGTTACCACTCCCCCCTCAAGAGAGGAATAAGAATTGGGACTGAGCAGTCTTGGATGGCAACAGCAGAAGTGGAGGACCATGCAGCCTGCAACAAACACCTGAGAGGACAGAGACTTGCTAGTGGAAGAGGAACACAGAAGGCTGAGGAAGGACCAGGAAGGGCCAACTGTGCATGGGACTGGGAGCAGCCCCCTGTCTCTGTCTGAAAGCAGCACAGCAACAGGGAGAGAGAGACACTGAGAGAAGCAGGGTAAGGAAACAGGCCGCTAAGGAACATACAGAAAGTACTGACCCCAGGGTCCCCACATCTGGAGGCCAAGATTAGCTTCAAATCCAGCACAAACTATACTGCAGGCTTGACAGTGTTATCCAGTAGCTTTGGGATCTCAGTGGACACCAGAGGAATTTTTTTTATATTTTTGTTCTAATCTATTTGTCTTCTACCCCTTTCCTCAATTTACCTCTCTAGACTTAATCACATTTTCATGAGTGAATAGTCTGTCTAGTTTTTCTAGTTAACTTCATTAATCCATTGCTTACTCCTTCATTCTTTCTCTTCTGCCCTCTTCTCTAGTTTCCCAAAGCTTGCGTGATCATCCTTTGTCCTCTAGCCTTGCTTCTACTTTCTTTTCAGTTATGTCTGTTTTACCCATTATTTTTCAATTTCCCCACCACAGGGTAAAACCACACTACCAAGGGGAAACACTTTGCATACAAGCTCCAAATTTATGATCAGTTCTGTTATATAACTACAGGTTTTGCGCCTATGGTTTAAGGTACAAAATTATTAGTTACCACAGTTTGTCAGTTTCTAAACTGTGCTTGATGCTATTGTTATTGCTAATTATACTACTTTAGCTAGGATGTCATATATGTTGTAATCAGTTGTTCTCACTTCTGCAACAATACTGGGAAGCTCTGGGGTAATAACCTTAACACACCCCAGCAACAAAGGACTGGGGACTGAGCCAAACAGATACCAACGTCTCATTCTTAATTAATAGAGAAGGTAGGATCTTGGGACAGACACAAACCAAGAACCTCTTACACAGAGAAGGCATCCCTGAAGAACAAATCTTACCTAGAGTGGCCTTGATACTAGTGATAAAGCTACCTACTACAAAATTTTACAAGCATTAACACAAAAAACAAAAATTTTTGAAATAGAAAATGATAAGATGCAGAAGCAAAATGCAACCTCAGACCTCCAGCCCACCCAGAACAAGTCCAGGAGACAATGAGATAGAGGAAAATGGAACACACACCTGACATTTCCGAAATGATAGCAACTGAAGTAAAGAAACAAATTCATGAGGTAATAGAGTAAATCTGATCAGAAGTAATCTCTCAGGTAAAAAAAGAAATGACAACTATAATAAAGGAATAGCTTAGTAAATCTAGAGTAGAGATATATATATAAAAAAAGAGGAGCACAGGAAAATGATGGAAACTTTGAATGACCAATAAAGAACAAAAATAGAATACATGAAGCAGATTCAAACAGATATCCAGGACATTAAAAATTCCACTGAAACTGGCAAAACCACTTGAATGAAACTGAACATAGACATTCAGACCTTGAAGACAGGATCATGGCTAGTGATCATGAAAGGAAAGTTCTCTTGAAAATAACAAGGGGTCAGGAAATAATAATTCAACAGCTGCAAGAAGATGCACAGAAAAATAATATAAGAATAATTGCTGTAAATGAAAAAGCAGGAGTCAATACAAATGACATAAAAAATCTATTTGCAGAAAGAAGATCAGAAAATGTCCCAAGCATGGGAAAAATATCACACATACAGATAAGTGAGGCATATAAAACTCCAATTAGCGAGGACCAAAATAAATCTACAACCAGGCATACAATAATCAAGATGCCAGAAATTCAGAACAAGAACAGAATATTAAAACTGTTAGAGAAAAGAAACAGATCCCCTATAAAGAAAAGCCCATCAGAATCACAGCAGATTTCTCAACACAAACCCTCAAGACAAGGAAGAGCTTGGAGTGAAGTATTTTGAGTGCTGAAAGAAAACAACTTCCAACCCAGATTGATATACCCTGCAAAACTATCTTCCAAAATTAATGGAGAAATAAGATACTTCCATGATAAAGAACAGTTGAAGAAATTAATGACTACCAAACCAACTCCACACAGGGTACTGACAGATATTCTAGACAGAGATAAAAATGACCACAATTTCAAGAACAACAACAGATAGAAACCACCAGGTAGGGCAAACAATTAAATGGAGGGGAAAAGCAGGGAACAAACAGCAGGAAAATATCATGACAAAGATAAGCAAATACATATCAATTATAACCATCAATATAAATGGCCTCAATTCACCAATCAAAAGAAACAGACTGGCAGAATAGATCAAGAAACAAGATCCAACAATATGCTGTATACAAGAAACATTTAACTCAAAAAGAAATTCATACATTGAAAGTCAAAGGATGGAAAACAATCTTCCATGCATCAGGAACCCAGAAAAAAGCAGGGGTAGCTATCCTCTTTGCAGACAATGCGAACTTCAAACAAAGCATGATCTAAAGAGGTACGAAGGTAACTCCATATTTGTTAGGGGGAAACTTCAAGATAAATAGATAACAATCATAAATATGTATGCACAAAATACAGGAGCACCCAACTATGTAAAACAAATATTAATAGACATGAAAAATGAAATAAGCACTAACACAATTGTAATGGGGGATCTTAATATCCCACTGTCACAAGTAGATTAACCAGAGAAAAAAATCAGCAAAAAAATCAGAACTGAACCAAACCTGTGAACAAATGGACTTAGTAGGTATTTTCAGAATGTTCCACCCAGCAACATCAGAATACACATTCTTCTCAGCTGCACACAGGATCTTCTCTAAAATAGGCCATATACTAGCCAATAGAACATGCTTAAGTAAATGCAAAGGAACTGAAATTATCCCATGTATATTATCTGACCACAGTGCAATGAAATCAGAAATTAATGGCAAAAGAAATAGCAAAAACTCCATAAACACATGTAAATTAAATAATACCTTCCAGAATAACCAATGGGTCATAGATAAAATTAAATAAATTAAACAATAACTACAATTAAATGAAAATGCAGATGAAACATACTGAAAGCTGTGGGATGCAGTGCAAGCAAGCCTAAGAGGGAAATTCATAGTGACGAATTCTCACATCAGGAAAACAGAATGAACATGAGTAAACAACTTAATGTTGCACCTCAAGCTTCTAGACAAAGAAGAACAAGTCAACCCCAAAACCTATAAAAGGGAAGAAATTATAAAGATCAGATCAGAAATTAATGTAATTGAGACTAAGAAAATAATACTAAGAATGAATGAATCAAAGAGTTAGTTCTTTGAAAGAATAAATAAAATCAATAAATCCTTAGCCAACATTATCAAAAAAGGAAAAAAATATCTCAAATTCATGCAGTGAGTAATGAAAAAGGTGAAATCACTACAGATCCTGTGGAAATTCAGAAGATCATCAATACCTACTTTGAAAATCTTTACTCACAGAGGATGGAAAACACAGAAGAAATGGACAGGTTCCTAGATACATATGAATTACCAAAGCTAAATCAAGAAGATTTAAAAATTCTGAATAACCCGATATCAGTTAATGAAATTTAAAACATAATTAAAAACTTACCAAGAAAGAAAAGCCTAGGTCCTGATGGATTTATGGCTGAATTCTATAAGAAATTTAGAGCTGATTTATTGCCAATAAATCTCAAATTCTTTAATGAAAGTGAAAGGGAAGCAATACTCCCTAACTCATTCCTGGAGGCAAGTATTACCCTGATACCAAAACCAGAGAAGGACCCAAGAAAGTGAACTACAGGCCAGTCTCCCTAATGAACATATATGTGAAAATCCTCAATAAGATAATAGGAAATGGAATGCACCGAATCAAGAAGATCATACACCATGACCAAGTGGGATTCATCTCAGGAATGTAGGGATGGCTCAAAATACTCAAATCAATAAATGTACTAAAACATATCAACAGTGCCAAATAAAAAATACACATGATCATCTCAACAGAGGCAGAAAAAGCTTTTGACAAAATCCAACACCCATTCATGACAAAACCCCTATGGAAAATGGGGATAGATGGTCTTTATCTCAGTCTGATAAAAGCCATCTATGACAACCCAACATCATACTAAATGGACAAAAAATAAAAGCTTTCATTCTAAAATGAGGAGCAAGACAAGGATGTTCACTATCACCATTCCTAGTCAATATAGATCTGGAAACATTAGCCAGAGCAATTAGACAAGAAAGAGAAATAAAAGGAATAAAGATAGGAAAGGAAGAAGTTAAATTATTATTCACAGATGACATGACACTCTACATAGAAGACCCCGAAAACTCTCTGGAAAGACTTTGAGATTTAATAACCAAATTCAGTTGTGTAGCAGGATACAAAGTCAATACTCAAAAACCAATAGAATTCCTGTACAAAAACAACAAACTCACTAAGAGAGAAATTAGGGAAACCACACCCTTCACAATAGCGTCCAGAAAATGAAATACCTAGGAATCAATCTAACAAAGAAAGTAAAAGACTTCTATACTGAAAACTATAGTACTCTGAAAAAGGAGATTGAAGAGAATATCAGAAAATGGAAAGATATCCCTTGCTCATGGGCAGGAAGAACCAACATAGTGAAAATGGGCATATTCCAAAAATTGTTGTACAGATTTAATGAAATCACGATCAAAATAACATTAACATATATTGCAGAGCTACAGAAAACAATCCTAAAATTCATTTGGAACCAGAAGAGACATAGAATAGCAAAGGCAATTCTGGCAACAAAGGCAAGAAGGCCCTCACAATCATTGACTTGAAATTATACTACAAAACTACTGTGATAAAATCAGCATGGTACTGAGAGAAAAACAGACCTGAGGATCAATGGAACAGATTAGAAAATGCAGACACAGCTACAAACATACTCAGCCACTTTATCATCTTTGACAAAGGGACCAAACGTGCTCACTGGAAGGAAGATAGCCTCTTTAATAAATGGTGCTGGAAAAATCGGCTCTCTACATGCTGAAGACTAAAACTAGACACATGTTTATCAACATGCACTAAACTAAAGTGAAAATGGGTCACAGATCTAAATATTAAAACAGAAACACTGAATCTACTGGAAGAGAAAGTTGGTAGAAATCTTGAAGACATAGGTGTATGTAGAGTGTTCATAAACAAAACCCAGACTTCATGGGAAGTACTTCAAAGAATCAACAACTGGGATCTCATCTAGCCAAAAAGCTTTTGCACATCAAATGCTGCCATCAACAGAGTGAAAAGATAATGCACATAGTGGGAAAATATTTTAGCCAGTTGTCCCTCAGACAAAGGACTTACATCTAGAATGTATAAAAAACTGAATAAAATTAGATGCCCCAAATTCAAAGGCCCAATCCAAAAATGGGCATCAGAAATGAATACTCACTTCTCAGATGATAAAATACAAATGGAAAATAAATACATGAAAAAATGTTCAACATCATTGGTCATTTGAGAGCTGCAAATTAAAAAAACACTGAGATTCCATCTCAATCTAGAAATAATGGCTATCATTAAGAAATTAACCAGTAACAAATGCTGGAGGGGCTGTGGGGAAAAAGGAACAATTCTCCAATGGTGGTAGGAGTACAGACTTATGCAACCACTTGGGAAATCACTATGGAGTTTCCTGAAAGATATAGGATTAGAGGTCCCATTTGACCCAGCTATTCCCCTTCTGGGCATTTTCTCAGAAGAATTATACACATCATACCATAGCAATATGTGTGCACCTGTGTTTATAGCAGTACAATTTGTATTAGCTAAATCTTGGAAACAACACATATGCTCATCAACCGAGGAATGGATAGAAAAGATGTGGTCTTTTTATACAATGGAGTACTACTCAGCCATAAAGAAGGATAAACACAAGACATTTATAGGTAAATGGTTTCAACTTGATACTGTACTTATAAGTGTAATGAATCAAACTCACATGTGTAAACATCATATTGTCTCCCTGTTGTGAGAAACTGAAAGAGTAAATAAGGTCTAAAGTTGACAATAAATATTGTGAAATGGGAAGAAATTGTTCACAAGGAAAAAGAAACTAGGATGGGGTAAAGGGGAAAGGAGTGACAGGAAAAGGGAAAAAAGCGAGTCAGTTTTACTACTAGTTTCTCTTAGTTCATTGAAAAGGAAGGTCTGTGCTAATATTGATTGGAGATTTTTTTTGCCAATACCTTGTACTGTCAGTGACTTCTTTAGAGGTAACGTTATGCAGTGTGATAACTATTGTTATTCTTCTTTTATTTTCTTATGAAATTTTGTTTCTAATTTTTTCCATAAAAAATACACAATTCTTTACAACTAGATATATTTCCTTTCAGATATTTCTCACAGTGTCCATGTATGAATAAACACATACCTCCTGTGATGGAATACAAAAAAGAATATACCCCTATAGGTCATATATTCTAGTGACCTTCTCTTCTGACCAGCCCATCCCTCTGAACACATGAGATTTATAACTTAACTGGATCTAAATTACATACATGTGATTTTTCCCTATTAGTCATACCAAATTGTTTTAAAATATTTACTCAGTAATATTTTGCTTCATTACATAAACTAATATAATGTCCTAATTTATAATAGTTCTTAATTAAATTTTTTACTAGATCCAATATCTAGTGAATTTAATTGAATTGTGCCTAGAAGTATGCACTTTGATTTTTCATGTACTTATAAATCACTTTGCCAGATCCAATTAAATTCTTTAATTTAAATTAATTATTCAAAAGTAGTTAATTAATATTTATTGTGATTGAAAATTAAATTAGCACTTTAGAATATATATTTAAATTTATATTAGCAATTGTCGGAATCTTGTCATATTTCCCTTTGCTATAACAAGGGAAACTATGCGATACCATTTCTTTACTTGTCACATATGCATGCACAACAATCCAAAAGTCTGAAATTTAATGTGATCTCATTATATACATACTTGCAATTTGTTCACTAGTAAGCATCTATTTGTTAACCATGTTATGGCAAACCCTGTGCTAAGTAACTTCATGGACTTTTAGTTATAAGGCAAGTTATATTAAACACAAACAAACAAAATAGTACAAACACTTGGTAAAAGTCAGCTGTTACTTTCTATGGAAACAGATTCAGTCAATCCTCCAATCACTGTCACGACAGGTAGCCATTCCTGAGTTCTAGCAGTGATCACATCTGGCTTTAGTCCATGTACAAAAAGGCTTCACTGACTGCAGGGAAATGTCAATTTCCCTTATTATGGAACACCCTAGTGTTTTAATTTTTGGAATAATAGTAAGATAGATGTCCAAAAATAACATTATAGCTGTGTCTGATAATTACTTGCATATATTGTTCATCTACATGATGAAACTAAATTGACTATGGTCAATTACTTCTCACAAATGTGGTTAAGTGATTAAAAGAAAATTTAAGTAATTTTAAAAAGATAACATAGTTTATGCTCTTAGTTTTTAACTAGATATATTTTGTATTATATATAATTAAAAATCATAGAGTTATGTATTATTATCTTGTACTATTATGTACATGCTTATATTCAGAAATATACATATTAGTCTTTAAATTTCTTGTGATGTATTGTAAAACATGATGACTGAAGTTAAAATAATATACTTCATTTTTGAAAATGTAAGGAGAATGTTTCAAACATTCTCACTACAAAAAATTAAGTATGTGAAGTGAGAGATATGCTGATCACTTTTTGTTAATCACCCCACAATGTATACATGTATCAACATGTTATGTTATTCCTCAAAAATTTATACTATAACACTGATATAGTAACTTACAGTGTATAACTGCATAATAACTTCATACTACCTTCAAGTATGTCCATGGAATACTGGGCATGGAAGCTCATGTCTGTAATCTCAACTCTGTGGAGACTGAGGCAGGAGTATCAGAAATTTGAACCCAGCCAGGAAAAATTTTAGTGACCTAGGGAGTCTATGTCTCAAAGATTAAAAAAATAAAAATTAGAAAAATTTATAGAGGTGTAGCTCACCATGAAAGTTCTAGGTTCAATTCCCAGTATGTAAGAAAAAAGCATATATCATAAGTATTATTATTGTTATTTTTTCTTTATTAAAATGTGTGTATGTGTTGACTCATTATTTAAATTGTTGAAGAGCTTTAGAGTGAAAAGGTAATTTTTCTATCATCTATCTATCCATCTATCTATCCAGGTATCCATTCATCCCACTATCTATCTCTAGTCTTAGTATTGGAGTCTGTGAAGATTAAGTGTTGCTCATCAGGTATTTCTTGAATGTAATAGTTGGTAGGAAATAAACCATAAATGCTACAATAATAGTGACTATTTTAATGTTATAAATTTCACTAATAGCTCCAGTATTAATCCAGTTAAATCTTAAAGTGTTTTATTGTCCTCACAATAGAATAAAGTGTGTGGGTTGTGATCCTGACAAGCTTCTGCAAAACTCTTATCAGACTCTGGTTGCTCTGGTGATCAACCATCCGGTTATATAATTGCAATTTCATTTCTTTTGGAAGATTAGAACTAAAAAAGAATTGAGAGTTCCTATTGTTTTTTCATTATGCTATTTTTTTTTTTTCAAAAGAAGAACAAATTTTCAAAACAAC
The DNA here is from genome assembly GCA_028451465.1 of Erethizon dorsatum. Lineage (NCBI taxonomy): Eukaryota > Metazoa > Chordata > Mammalia > Rodentia > Erethizontidae > Erethizon > Erethizon dorsatum. Next base: position 137,443,699 of record CM051824.1, read on the forward strand.
ATAATAGGAGGGTAACAATGGTTAATACATTACGTATTACTATCTTTAAGTTAGTTATTCAGGACACCAGACATTAGCATTCAATTGTCCAAACATTATTGGCACAAACCTTACTCTTCAATGAACTAAGTAAAAATGGTAGTGTATCTATCTTAACCATCTTATATATATATATACAATTTTTTTCCCTTTCCCTTCTTTCTTTTCCCTATTTCAGTCTCTCTTTCCTTTTGACCAGTTTCTTTTTGATTCACCATATCTATTGTACATTTTGGATCTTATTTACTCTTTCAGTTTCTCATACTAGAGAGATAATACGATGCTTACACATGTGCTTCTGGTTTATTTCACTTATGAGTATTTTCTCGAGTTGCATCCATTTACCTATAAAAGTCTCCAGTTTATCCTTCTTATGCTATTTTTTATAGGGATTTTAATGTTGGAAACTGGAAGTCATAGCGTCAGAACATTTTTTTAGAAGAAATATTTTGGCTTTATCTAAAATAAAACGGTCATGAACTTTAATAGCTTTCAGTAAGTCACTGATAGAATCATTTGCTAAATATAGGAGAAGGAATATAAATATTACTTCTTAATACGACAGAGTCACTGAATAAATGTACTTTCTTTTTTTTAAAAAGTGACATTTCCATGTTTATTAAAAGTAATATGCTTGTTTAGATTATTGTTCAGACAGAAATAATTGTAATTGAACTTCTTAGATGGGAAAGGGAATTATTTCATTTAGAAAACATCAGAACATGTTCTTCCTTTGTTACAAATTTTATTAAGTCTAACTGAGATATTCTGATGGACAATTAAGATATGTTTGGCAAAATCATTATGTTTGTACTGGTCATATGGTATAGTAAAAATGGAAAGAAAATAGAAAAATTAAGATAATTTTGCAAAGTTGTCTTGAGAGCTATAGAGAAGTATTTTTTTTTTTTTTTTCTGGGTACCGGGGGGTCGACCTCAGGACGTCGCGCGCCAGGAGGCGCCCGTGCCGCTGAGCGATATCACCGGCCCCTTTTTCGTATGTGGGTTCCGGGAGTCGAACTCGGGTCCTCACGCTTGCCGGGCAGGCGCTTAAGCCGCTGAGCCATCTCACCGGCCCGTATAGAAAAGTATTTTTAAAAAGTATCAATATTATTTTACAGATTTTTTTAATATACACAGAAACAACCTGTCTTTAACAAGGAAGACAGATTTTCCTCTGCATTCCTTATGTTTCTAACCCGCTAGGTACTGCCTGAGGATAATCATAACTTTAACAGTTTAAGCAATCTGGGAAAAGTCCTCTAGAACACACTAAGTATACATATAAACACAATTATAGATGCATAGTTTCTCCAGATTATTTAAACAAAGGGAGATGAAAATCTAGCCATAAGTAGGACAAAATCAATCTAATCATTGTATTAACTTAATTTGGATTTGATCTACCTAAAAGAGAAACATTCAGGGATAATTTGCTGTGTTATAAAATCAAAAACACTTTTCATCTTAACCCCATTGTTGATAAATTAGCTACTTCTTGCAAGGAAAATAATTAAATTAGTACATGTGTTCCTAGAAGTTATCTTATTTCTGAAAAATATATTGCTAATAAAATTCTGTACCTAACAATTCCAATATTCTTAATGTTTCCATTTCTCAAAAATCACTTTTGAGGGTCAGGGATGTAGCTCGGTGATAGAGTACTTATCTGGAATTCAGGAGGCATTGGGTTCTAGCTGCAGTACGGTATTTAAAAAATCATTTCTGATTCATCTTCCGGATTAAAAGTATACTATGCTTTAAACTCTTAACTGCAAACAAGATTCTAATTTTAGTAACTAATTTTAGTTAAACCTGAGTCTGAGATGTATTTAAGGTGATTTTAAAAGTACACACTATTCCTTAATAATATGAAATCCTGAAAAAGGAAAAAAAATGAGAGGTAAAGAATGAAAAAATAATCGAAATATTTTTATTATATGCTGATTTTATTATATGCTAATTAACAATAGCAGAACTATTTGCCCATTAAATGAAACACGCCAATTTATCATATATCTACTTCTGCCAAATTATGCCAGTTTAAAAATTCACCCAATTTTCTAATATATCATCATAGATGACACTATTCTATAACTCGTGTGTTTTCTTAACATATATTTCAAAGGGCATGCTAATATTTAATTAATAAAATAAAATAATTCATGAATATTGGTTTTTGTTGTTGTTTTTTGTTTGTTTGCTTGTTTTTGGTACCAGGAATCAAACTCAGGATCTCGTGCTTGCCAGGCAGGCACTGTGATGAATATTGTTTCTTATAGTACTTGAAATCTGCTACTTCAGGCTAAGCGTTGAGTATTATGTCTAAAGATTGTATCAGTGTCAAATATCTCTTTCTTTTTTTTTTTTTTTGTGGGTACCGGGGGGTCGACCTCAGGACCTCGAGCGCCAGCAGGCGCCCGTGCCGCTGAGCGATATCACCGGCCCCTTTTACGTATGTGGGTTCCGGGAGTCGAACTCGGGCCCTCGCGCTTGCCGGGCAGGCACTTAAGCCGCTGAGCCATCTCACCGGCCCAAATATCTCTTTCAAATAATCTGCACATCCTCCAATATGTCTAGGTAGTGTCTAAAATAATTACTTTTTTGGAATTCTGTTCTTATGGAATTACGTTAGAAGCAATTTGTGATAGAAGTTGAAGAATAAGACCTACCATGTTTCTTTTAACCAGAGTACAAACCAATGGGCACACAGTCAATTCTTTGTGAAGAGAAAAAATAAAACTGAGACTACTCTTTTCCCACTCTTTTCCGAGTAGGAAAGAAATGATTTAACACTTTGTGTTATAAGTGAATTCTTGCCTTACTGTATCAGCCTGATGTTATTGTTCTAGTGAGTGCAGCCACTTCTCATAAATAGCCTAGCAAGGGACATTATGACATTACATCTCCATAGCACAGCAAACCCTGTAAGTATGCAAAAGAGTAGGAATTGTATCATTACTTTTAAGATACAATGTTTAAATACATAACAAAGTTTCCCTTGAAATGCTAAATGATGGATGTTGACATACTCAGCCTAGCTTATATTAATTTTTTTTGTGGTTACCAGGAGTCGAACTCAGGACCTCGCACTTGCCAGGCAGGCACTTACACCGCTGAGCCATCTCACCAGCCCTAGCTTATATTAATTTAAAATTCAATGATAACAGAAATAGATCAAGACAAAATACCTCCAAGACAAGAAATAAGATAACATCATATTCTTAAATCTCATTAATTACTTCAATTTGCAAATTGTTGCAGCTGAGCAGTTAAAGCACTCATTATGTCGATTTTTAATAAACATCATAATTTAAAACTTTTTGATATCTAATAAAAATAACAATTTAAAATCAGATATAGTCTGATATGGGAGTACTGGGAATCATGAAAAATACTACCAAGATAATAAAATAGTAGAAAAATAAACATCCAGGAGGAAATTATTCAATTTTATTTTGTGTGTGTGTGGGGTATGTACCAGGGGTCGAACTCAGGACCTTGCATGCCATTAGGCGCCCGTGCCGCTGAGCGATATCACTGGCCCTTTTTTCATATGTGGGTACCAGGAGTCGAACTCAGGACCTCGCACTTGCCAGGCAGGCACTTATGCCACTGAGCTATTTCACCGGCCCTCAATTTGTTTTAAAAATTGTTTTCTGTCTTGTTTCTAAATATGCTACCAGAAAAATTCATATATCTTAGGTCAAATCCAGATAAAAATGAAGAAGAGTTTAGCACAGTTAAAAACACATTAGAATAACTATTTTAATATTTGGTAGATAATTTTAGATACATTTGATTTATTCCTTGGCTGAAGAATTTAAAATAACGACTATGAAGCAAGTATGACAGCATTGAAATAATGGAAGAATAAAAAGTCAAATGGCAGTACTCATATACCATAAAAATCAATTTCAGTATAATCCTAACATGAATTGTATACTTTTTCTTAAATTAAAATTAATAGATTTGCAACATAGCAGAATCCAAATTAACAACTGATATGAAATGTCGAAGACATTTTCCAGAATCTAGAGTTTACTTTCAGGAATAAGTGCTTTCCTGTAAACTTCACACAATATATGAATCAACCTCATCATGTGATTAACCTTACCCAATATTGCTACTTAAATATGTTACTGTCAGATTAACTAATTTCTTTTTATTGTGAGCATCACTGATTTGTATTTAATAAGTACTTCAAGAAAAAGACAGTTTTAGATCAGATACTAAAATTTAAATGTACAAATTACTATATATCCTGTATATCTGAAAATACTATGATCTTAAAAGATAATTCGGATTCTGGTCTTGTAATAATTACTTTTTCCTAAAAAACAGAAAATATTATTCCATTTGTTGACCTCTCTGTGAAACTTTTGCAAAATCACTGCTTACTACAAGCTGAGATTATGGAGAAAGAGATGTGAGAGTTTGAAAGAGTTCAGTATTTTTTAAATAATGCATCAAGCAGTTAGAAGTGGGTTTACTAACGAACAGAAAGGAAAATGTCTTTTGGAAATAGGATCACTATCATATTGCCTCTGAAACCGGGAGTTTGTTTTTCAGGCAGAACACTGGGGCTTCTTCCTCCTCCTGACTACTTGAAGAGAATAGGAAATCTGAGCTGTAAAGAGGTTTATCAAGCTACAATTCACTGTACCTGTATCAGTCAGCTCTTGAAATTGTTCATCCAAATACAGAAAGTGTAATATAGATGAACCCCAGGTAAAAGCCAAGGGCTTGACTCTAGAGAATCTGAATGAACTGCCTGGAGACAATTAGGGGCTCAATTTTGGGTGTTGGTGCTGTGAGGCTAGGTTGTCCTCATTTTAATTTCCCATGATACTCCTCCTTGGTCATCTCACTCTCCAGAGAAGATGGCCTCTTGACAAGATCTACGCACTCATTTTCTTAAAGATAAACCTACCAGGGAAACCGAACTAGTTATGCAACAGTGGCGGGATGTCATAATATTTTGTAGAATGACTATCTGCCAAAATAACAGCATATCCATACCAAATACAAGTATTATATAAAACCAATTTTAAAAAGACTCCACAAATGAGGGTTTTCTGATAAGTTACGTGGTTTTATTGTCTATATGGCACTTGCCTGTACCCACTGGAATGAGGGGTACCTTATACAAACTTTCCATCTGTATGAAAATCTCAGTCTAACTTCTATTTTTGGTCAAATTCTACTCAAGAGATTGTTGATAGTATGTGGCAGTGGGCGCTCCCAAATCAGGCTCTCACCACATGCAGCAGTGGGACACCCAAAGGAGACTAGGCCACATGTGCAAATCCCCACCCCCATGCCAGGGTCATGCTGTGTGTGCTGCCTGCCCTGTTACTCTAGAGTCAGAACTCCCAGGCCTGGTGGCTCTGCGCTGTTTCTTTTCAGTGACTAGTCTAGGCATCCCTCCTAATGACACAGAAATTCTGTCTATTTCAACCTTTATCAACAGATCAAGAAAGCAGAAAAAAGGAGTTATCCTAGGAGCTCCATCTGTCATTTTAAATCAGCAGACATTTGAGGAATGATGTCAACCTAAATTACATATATAAAATAAGCAAGCAATACATAGACAAAGACTTTATAAGCACACAGTTTTAAAAGATAATCTAAAATAACACAACTACAAAATTCTTATTGATATAGAGGAAGGAAGTTATACAATGACAAGATGCTAATTGAACAGTGAATGCATTCTTAAAGAAATTTAAATACAACTTTAAGTGCAAAACAAAACAGGAATGACACTTTATCTTGAAAGCCTGTTATTTGGGACCACTACTCTATAAACAATTAATATAACATCCCAATCATGTAACAATATATCAATTCCCAAAATTCCACAAGTTTTATGGTTTACTGCAGAGGAATGATGGAGTCTCCTAAGTCAGATCTAAAGGAGTGGAACCAGGATTTTATGAAGGAGTGGGTCTAATGCACATGTCTGATAGCGAGAACTGTTAATTTTACATCTATATGTCTCTAAACACTAGTGTGATCATAGGCAGGGCCTTTGGATTGTGATGAGACTATCAGGGCCTTGTAGCTGACTTCCTGGTAGGAATTGGGCCCTGACGGGAAGGACTGGGTCACTGGGTCTGAGGACGGAAGTGTTCTCTCCCTTCCCAGCACCTCCTTTGAAGCTCTCTGCTTCCTGTCTGCCAGGCCCTGAGAAGCTCTCCTCCTCTGTGCCTCTCTGCTCTGCTCTCCTGCTCTGGAGCCAGCCAGCTACGGACTGAAATATGAACCAAAATAAACCTCCTCCTTTCAGCTGTTAGTGTGGGGTATTTGGTTCCAGTGAGGAGAAAAGTGACTTAGACAAGAGCTATCACAAGAGATCACAAGAATTTCAGCCTTGCACCATCCATACTTCTGTGAAGACCTGTGCCCAGCAGCTGCCTATTCAACCTTGGATGAAGACCAATTTTTTAATTGATTCTTATAATCCAGGGAGTTAACAAGACTTTGAAATAGCAGCCCAATAGGAGACAAGCTGCAATTTTGTCCTAAAATGGGAAAAGGCAGCAAATAGTTAATTAAAGGGACAAGCCACGGCACCCCTTGAAAAAGAAAACAAATGCTGATTAAACAAGCAAGCTGCTATTCCCCCTTAAGAAAACAAATGGCTCCTCAGAGAGACAAGTGACTGCATTCCCTGATATATGAAAGAAGGACTCATGAGTGAATTTGATGAGACTGATGCAAGAAACTAAAGTCTACCCTGTCTGGACACCCTGCTCTTAAAAAAAAAAAAAAAAAAAAAAAAAAAACAGAATGTTTAATGTCATTTCTTTGAGACCTCAGAAAAGTGAAATTCCTACTTTGTTTGGGTTCTTTATCTGTGGAGTAGCCAGATTTTCTGTTTTTTTCTGGTACTGTTTGTTTCTTTTTCTTTTCTTTTCTTTTCTTTTCTTTTTTCTGTGAAGTAGTCAATTCTGTTGTTCTTAACTAAGCTACTTCAGCATTGATGTAGCTTGCTATACTTTTTCGTGTAATTAACTTCCATTTTATTTTTCTTTTAGAACTGGTAGATGTATAATTTTCATCTTGAATAAGATACAGAGGTGACACTTGTAACCAAGGACAATTTTTATTTTAAAATAATTTATGTAATTTATTTCATGTTATCCTGAAAATGTTTCCCTTCGTTTACCTTCACGAATATGTCTGTAGTGTATCATGACATACATACTCCAAAATGCAAACCTCAGCTCATTCTTGGATAAAATTTTTCTGTTGTTTCTCTGTTGTATTTGTTGTCAGGATTCACATATGATTTTAATGCAGATAACAGATGTGGTACTGAAGAAAAGAGGCAATAACCTGGAGTTTCACTGCTTCTCGGGGAGCAAAGATTAGGCAATGTGTATCATACACCAACAAGATATGTAGAAGGAATTTCAGTTTTTGGAGAGCCTGGGCGAATGTTTCAAGTAATTTTGTATTTCTGCAGGCCACATAAGCAATACAGATGAGTATCCGATTAGAGTAAGGGTAAACCATCATGAATAAACCCCTAAACAATGTAAACAAACTGCACACACTCTATGCCATAACACGAGCTAAGACAAATAACATCAACAAGAATGAAAAATGGGATTTGGAACCTGTGGGGGAGGGAGGGTGGGGTAATAAAGAGGAATGGAAAGGGGATTTTAAAGAAAGCAAGCTGTAATATGTACATGTAACTACTCCCGAGATGATTGTAAACTGCATGATTTGCAAACATGTACTAATATAAAAAGAGAGAAAGAGATTTTCACAAAAAAGATCATATTATAAATAATGATTCCATATCACCCCTACCTGGGCCAGGAGTTGGTTCCTAGTTCTTTAGCTTTGTTGTAGCGATGTGTTGTTTTGTTGCTGTTGTTGCTTTTCTGGCACTGTAGATTGAACCCAAGGACTTGCACAGACTACGCGATGTTTTGCCATTGAGCTAAATCCCCAAACTTTTAAAATTTACTTTGAAACAGAATCTTGTTGTGTTGCCCACACTGGCCTAGAATTTGTGAACCTCCTGCCCGAATCTCCTGGGTAGCTGGTATACGCCACCACGCGCATAGTACCATACTATTCAGAATCCCTAAAGTTCACCACAAAGTGGTCCCAGGCCAAGTGTAAGATAACACTATTTCGACAACACATACTGGTAATTATGTATTAGTGGATGATATATACATTTAAATGATCTTATAATATTTCACTTGCTTTTATGAGTGTACAAAATTACTTCATTTGATTGAAATTTATGCACTGATTTTCATATTTATGGCATATGTGCGTTTTCATACATTTAATTTTTAAAAGTTGTAAAAGTTACACAAAATGTGTTTATACTTATCTTTAAAGAAAGGAGTAGTTTGAGTAAGTGAACAAGAACAATGCCTGTTCAATAGATGTTTAATTCTGCAAAAAAATGTTTATAAATTTACATTATACATTTTTACAATATGTTTTAACTGTTTTCAGTAAAATGGCCCAATTCATTTTTAAGGCAGTTATATATAATCAGGAGTTTTTTAAAAATACATTTGGCTCAAATAAATGCATAAAGAAATAATATATCTTTTAGGTACATTATAAAAGAAAATCAAAAATTGGACTTTATCTCTATTTGATACTACTTCAGTCTTTAAATGATAGAGTGGAGATTTCTTGCACACTTTAATTACAGACTAAATTATAAGATGGATTTTTCAAGTTGGAAGCACAAATTTGTGGAAGAGCAATATAATAGCGTGCACTGATATTTAGCAAAGAGAATTGCCTGATATCTTCTGTTCAGTAGGTAATTAATTTTTACACAAATTGTTAATCATAAAATATGATTCCATTAGTTTGACCAATTAGCCAATTATATTCTGCACTCCTATAAATATTTTAATGGCTAAGAATTTCAGTATTAAATTAATTGTCTAATTACTAACTTTTCAAGGTGAAATTTAAAATCATTAATATTGTTATCAAAATAATAAATTAATGATTGGTCAATTCTTCAAGTTATTTCAGAACAGACATCTGTTGTCTATATAGTAATTATCTATTAAGTATTTATGCTAATTAAATTTATTTTGTATATAATAAATACACAAAAGACCTACATAGTTAATTAATTAATTTATTTATTTATTTTGTGGGTGCCGGGGGTCGACCTCAGGACCTCGCGCTTGCCAGCAGGCGCCGGTGCCACTGAGTGATATCACCAGCCCTTTTTTCATATGTGGGTTCCAGAAGTCAAACTCGGGCCCTCGCGCTTGCCAGGCAGGCACGTAAGCTGCTGAGCCATCTCACCTGCCCCGAACTACATAGTTAATTTAAGAACACCATTTTTGTGTTAAATTTTAAATATATGAGTGCTTTATAAATTTACTATACATGGAATGATAGGAAAGTACAAATCATTTTTTGCAACTACAGAAGAAGCAGTATCATTAACCTAATTAAAGTATTCTTCTAGTAAGCAATCTCTCAATTTTTTTCTTTCATTGTGTAAAATCAAAGGAAATTTAGGATCAAGTGTTAGCCATCTCAATGCCTAGAATTAGCTATAATCAGTTTAATTTTAATGTTAAGACTCACTTGAATATTAATATAAAAAGTAAATTTAATAGATTGAAGGCAAAATGTTTAATATTCTGTATATTTTCCCCTACTTTTACAGCAATTTTTGTATTCTGTTTGTGTGTGTATTCAGGTGTGCGTGTGCGTGCGTGTGTGTGTGTGGTCAAGTAGGAAGCTTCAAAATGACATGGAACCCTGCATACACCAGAATCACCCTGCTGCATGATGCAAATGAATCTACCCAGTTACTTCCTCAAGTTCAGCTGTTTGCCTGTCTCTAGTGGAGATGAATAGGAAAACACCCTTCTGAGCAGTAAATGAATGGTCCTGCAAAACGAGTCTTATAGTTGCAATAATGCCATCATATTCTCAACCTCTTGTTCAAAATGTATCAACAGTAGTTTATAATATGCAAGTAAAAAATTTAAAAATTCACTCAATGTGCACATAATTTATGTGATGTGTTTTAGTATAATCCTTAATAAATAAAATACTGGCCCATACTAGAAATGTAATATTTTATTGATAATGGAGCCACGTGATGTTGTTGATTCATATGTCTTACTTTTCTGTGACACAAATACTCATGCAAGTCCACTTTCATGACTTAGAGATGAATAAAAATATGTAATTAATAAGAAAGATTTGTATCATTAACATCATGTCTTAATTTTCTCATATATAAAAAGTAAAATAAATCAATATGAAGTGTAATATCAAAATCCTTCCAGGAAATATATCTATGTCATATATACAGAAAAGAAATATCAAATTAAATCCCATATAATGATTTCCATAATGGAATAGCATTTTTCTAATTTACAGTAGTACTTCCACTGACATATTAAATAGGAGATAGACACACTGCTATATATTTATGAATGATTGAACTATTTTTTCATTAAATATATTACTTTCTTTTTCAGCATTAAAAAATTTCATGTTAAATTTTATCCTGAAATCAAATAATAACAAAGTCTGGTAAGGCTATGGGGAAAAAGGAACACTTACCCATTGTTGGTGGGAACATAAGCTCGTACAACCACTCTGGAAATCAGTGTGATTATGCAATAAAATGAGAAATTCCATTTGACCCAGCTCTTTTCTTCCTAAGTATATTCCTAGAAATGTTAAATGCATCATATTACAATGACACATGCATATCCATATTTACAGCAGCACAATTCATAAGAGCTAAATCTTGAAAGCTTTCTATATGTCACTCAACAGATGGATGGATACAAAAAAATGTGGAATTTATACACAGTGGAGTAGTACTTTGCCATAAAGAAGCTCAGTGAGTATTTTGTAGGAAAATGGATGCACTTTGAGACCATAATATTAGGTGAAGTAAATCAGACACATGTTTAAATAGCACATGGCTTCTCTTATATAAGAAAGGCAAACTACAAACAAAGAACAAAATAAAAGGTAGATAATAAGTAGGGAGATAGATCTTTTTCAAATGCAAAGGGGATCAAGAGTTGGAGGAAGGAGTGTGGGAAGGTAAAGGGGATCAAAAGAGGATTGAGATGTGGTTTGTACACATACAAACACCCTACAAGGAGTGTACTCATTATTTAATGCAAACATATACTAATAAAAACTAAAAGCTAAAAAAAGGAAGCAGAATATGAGTTATACGATGGAAAAAATCTGCATAGCTATGAAATAAATTACTTTTGAAATGACAACAGTATTTCACTAATAAAAAACCTGTATACTTTAAATCTGGGATTAGCAGACCACAATTCAAAATATAGTACTAAATTTTCTAAATTTTAGGAAGTTTTCTAAGTTTTGTTATGATGGTCAATCACTTTTTTTAACAGAATCTTTACGTGTTATTACCTGAATGCTAATCAGGTGATGACAGCAAGGTTACAATAAAAAAAGAGGTTTTGTACATGGGGACATATTTTCATTGATACAGTCTGCTTTGATAGCTCCTGGATTTAATATTTCCTGTGACCATTATTAGTTTACTGAGTCATAATAAACTCTTATACTCTTACTCATACTCTTACTCATACTCATACTCTTATGTCATTGTTAGCAATATTATAATAGAGTTTAAGCCTGGACTTTTTTCTGGGTAACCTTAGAAAGTTAAATTTTATCAATTGAAGATACCAATAACAAATATAAACTGAAAACAAATTTAAAAAGAGAGAAGGGGGCTTCTATCCTTTGTTTCATCCTGCTTCTCCATCTCTTTCTTACATGTCTTGACTTCCCTTTTATATTACAGATAGTGTCTATTGAAACACGCTGCCAAGATTCGCCATTTGCTCAGGGGTGATTTTCCAATAATTTTTCATGGGTTCACAGCAGTCTTCCACTGGTACTTTGGATGGCAACTTGCAGGAGTTACTAGTGAGTCTCTGGTCATTTTTGCAAAGGATTTTCATGTTAACTCAATCAGCATACCAGCTATAACTTTTCTCCCTGCTTTGACTAACACTGTATCTGATACCCTTGTGGATTTCCCCACTGGTGAGTGATGACCAGAAATCTCCAACAAACTCTTACTTCAAGGTGTGATTGGATTTGGGAGAGCTTTTTCCTTTTTTTTTCTCTTCCTTTGCTCTGTTTCAGCCTTCACTGAAGTGGTTTCTCCCTGTATTTGCTATTCTGGTTTACATTATGTTCTTTTTATGGCTTCTATTTAATCTGTAGCTGTTAATTAAAAATTGGCTACATTAAATTTTCTCTGTTCAAATGACTGTATGAGCTTTGTCTCCTGGATAATCCCTGAGGGAAACACGTACTAATATTGAAAAACAATTGAATTTGACTTTATCTCCAAGACAGGGAATGATCAAATCATTATCAAGTAATTAAAACCCTAATTTTACACTCATTTTCTCTGTTTCATGCAGCACCATTATATTTCATTACATTCTTAAAAGATAGAAAAATTTAATAAGGAGATAAAAATTTTGAATAAACTTATTTTTCAAGCATGGGGATTACATATTAGGTTAGGAGTCAGACTGCTTTTGTGCTCTTCTGTTTAAAACACTGACATTCCCAATGGATAATGTCCTTAGAAATTCAAGACTCATTTCATTTATTTATTAATTTTTTTTTGTTTTGTTTTGTTTTTTGAGACAGGGTGTTGCTGTGTAGTTCAGGCTGGTTCTGACCTCTCTATGCAGCCCAGGCTGGCCTTGAACTCTCAGCAATCCTCCTGCCTCAGCCTCCTGAGTACTGGGATAACAGTGGTGCACCACCATCTCCAACTTCAAGCCTCATTTCTTGTGATTAAAGGATGACATAATTTTGATGCCTACACACTTGTCAGTTTTGTTATCCTGGAATTAATTTACAGGTTAAGATTGTTCTGCAAGAAATGCATTAGCAACTGCACTTGGAGTGAATGCCTTATTAAGATAGGATGAAGCAGTGTTGATAAGATATGCCTGGTTGTGATGCCATTGCAATGGGATGACTCTCGGCAGAACAGAGAGCTCCAGAGCTGTGATAGCCTTGTGTAGTCCTCAAGTGAAGTAGGGTCTAGACACGGACTTATTACCCACCTTATTACCTACTCAATCATATTCAAACTACTGAGAAGACAGGATGTGATTCCGGTGAATGTGAAGGCCTCCCAAGAGAGAAACACTCCTGGAAAGTGGAAGATAATGCCTTCCCTGCTAATGGAGGGAACTGAACAGTGCAGCTTGTATCTGCTACAGACCCTGTGATCGACTTCAAATCACAGGCAGTATGAGAAGTGTGTGTATTGAAGCACTTTTAAGATTTAAGGTACAATAAAATACTTCTATTTTAAAAACCTAGATATCATATATGATGATCCCTGTTAAAATCGAAGATTTGAAATAAGTATTTATTTGGGATACTAATTTGTACAGAAATTAATTTAATATTTAAAATGTTATCCAAATAAATGAAAAAATGAGTGCATAACAGGAAATGACTACCAGTATTTGCTTACTACATTATACAAAGAACACTGAATCAGAGTTGAAATAACTTGTTTAGGGTCACATGTCAGTGACTAAAGCCATATCTACATTACTCCATTAAATTTTTCCACTATATACAATCAATGTTTTGCATGGAGAAAGATGGGTATATGAACAAGCCAAATCAGTTACTGCCATACATTATCCAAAGAAATAATTAACAGTACCAAGTAAATGATTACAGTGTCATTCAGTAATGCCATGTTTTCTTTAAGGAATTTACTCTCAGCATTGATTTTTGGTATAAGTATAGGATGCATTTCCCCTTCCAATTTATATTTGAAATACTGCAGGTCACACAACATATGATAGTATATAATATAATATGTTAAAATTATTTAAACTCCATGCAAATGGGAATTTCCTAATCCTTCTTCAGTAATTTCATATTTGTCTTGTTTGTTTTCATTGTGAATTACCAAAAGGTAACATATTTGGATTTTATTAAACAAAATCTTAAATGAGAAATTCAGAAAGGATTCTATCAAAATTTAAATACCACATAATACAAGAGCCAAACCTTGTGAAGACAATTATTAATTTAAAGAAGTCTGGAGAAAAGACATGATGATAACAATGTCTATGATGGAAGGAAGCCAGGACCTTTGAACTGAACTCCAATCATTTTCATTTTTTTTTTAATTTTGAGTCAGAATTTTGCTATGTTCCTAAGTTAATTATGCTGGGTCAAATAATTTATTGTTAATAAGGTAAGTTATGCAACAAATGCTATATTTGTTTACAAAATAGATGATAAAGTAACTGTACATGGCAACAAATGTTATAATATGAATAAAATCTATCCAATTGCAGTGTTATTAAGCTCTCAAATAATAGCTTGCATTATGGTTGATTCAAGTTGTCCACTAAAGTTGCCTTCTATAAAGTTGTCTGAACACTGAATTAATGAAAATTGAGCAATTATTCTACATAAACTATAGTTTAGGTCTCTATGAACCATCTATTCCATCAATCAATTCATAGTCTTGTTTTATGTGTGTTTCTGTTTTTAAAAATCTCATTTAATATATATTGTAGAATCACTGATACTGAACTTTTGGTCAACAAAAGTATAACTCATACTTCAGTGATCTTAACATAAATTTTTCTCCATAATGCATATTGTAGGCCTTTGAATTTAGGAAAGCAACATTTAAAATTTTGTGGGTCTCATTTTAAAGAGCAAAATTACCAACAAAAAGCACAAACATGCAAATATCATGGTGCTGAACACACCATGAAAGAACACATGTTCACAGTGTAAGAGCAGAAAGAAGGCAGAGCATCACTTTGATCTCAGTTGGAGACATTTGCCTGGTTAACTATAATTTCTCAGTGCCCTACACCTAGGACTGAGTCCTGTAAGCACCAGGATAACAGTGAACTGTTAGCATGTGGGCAAATTTTCAAGTATGGATTCCGTAAACACTGAGGGTTATTTTTTACAAATACACATTACTTATTTTGTAAAGTGAAAACCATATGTAAAACTAAATATCGCTGCTATAAACTCATGCTGGACTCGTAAAATTACTAGTAATCTAATTTGTATGGACAAAAGACAGTCTACATCAATTTTAAAATATATTTATTTGTTAAAAAGTACTCACTGGATTAGTAAAAGTTATTTTTTTCCTTATAAGTCAAGATTTTTGTTACAAACCACAGAGTACAGCTTGGCTAATTCACTTAAAATGTTGGATGAGTCTTCATGGATTCGGAAAAGTTTTAATTTATGAGTAGCTTATAACATTTCCCCCTAATTCAAGTGCTATCAAGTGCAGAAGTTAAAATTGATGCTAAAAATATAGTCCTTACTCTCATATGTGAGTGACTAAAACTGCTTTGATCTACTTTAAGATGAAGCAAGATGTGAGTTTGAACTTACATAGATAAGCCAGACAGGGACAATATTAGAAGACAGGAGGAAAAGGAGGAGGGGGACCTGAAAGAAAATAACCAGCATGTGTTCTCTGAGTCTCTTTCCTTCTGCAGTTTTATGATTGGTGTCTTCACAGAAGGTTTCCAGGCGCATACTGAGAACTCTAATTAAGAGAGTTATTTCCATTTGTGCAGGCTTGAGGGGGCACTTCAATCAAGTAGAACTTGTTGAAGTGTGAATAGGAAAGGAGGGGAAGTCAAAGTGTCATCAGGAGAAATAAGTTGGCTGTCAACCAAAAGGCATCACAGGACAACTTACTCTGGTAAAAATATTCCTTTTACCAGTATTCTGGATTGAGTTTGTTTCTCATGCGTATGGTAACTTAACTGAGCTCTCAGATGCTAATATATTAGTTCATATGAGAATTTATTATTTTGCAGTAAGAAATGCTACTTAGTTCTCATCTGATTAAGATATGTCCTCTGTTAAAGATGGATTTGCTTTAGAAGTTGATGTATTGTTCAAGAATTGCATGAGTGTCTTGAAATCCAAAAGAATTGAGTTTTTAATAGTAATAAATTTTGATGGCTTGATGCATCTATCTCTTCAGCAGAGATATACTTATCTCCAGAACAGGTGAGGACATACATTTTCTGTTTATACAGCTTGAATAACACTGACATTTTTTGCTTCTATGACCCTCATTTTTTTTTTTTCTGTTTGCATTACTGATCATTCCTGCCAACTGGTGTATTTCAGAGTTCCTGACGGTGGTATTAAGATGTTCTACCTCTTCTAATCTCTTCCACTGATCCTCAGGTCTGTTTTATTTTTGCCAGCACCATGCTGATTTTATCACAGTAGCTTTGTAGTATAATTTCAAGTCAGAGATTGTGGTGCCTCCTGCCTTGCCTTTGTTGCCCAGGATTTCCTTTGCTATTCTAGGTCTCTTCTGTTTCCAAATGAATTTTAGGAAATTTTCTCTAGTTCTGTGAGGTATGCTAATGGTATTTTGATTGGGGTTGCATTAAATCTGCATAGCAGTTTTGGGAGTATGGCCATTTTCACAGTGTTGCTTCTTCCTATCCATGAGCAGGGAATATCTTACCATTTTCTGATATCCTCTTTGATCTTCCTTTTCAGAGTACTGTAATTTTCAATATATAGATCTTTTACTTCCGTTGTTAGATTGATTACTAAGTATTGCATTTTTTGAATGCTATTGTGAAGGGTGTGGTTTCCCTAATTTCTTTCTCAGTGGGTTTGTTGTTTGTGTACAGGAATGCTATTGATTTTTGAGTGTTGGCTTTGTATCCAACTATACAGCTGAATTTGGTTATTAAATCTGAAAGTCTTCTGGTGGAATTTTCAGGGTCTTCTATGTAGAGTATCATGTCATCTGCAAATAATGTTAACTTAATTTCTTCCTTTCCTACCCTTATTCCTTTTATTTATCTTGTCTAATTGCTCTGGCTAATGTTTCCAGAACTGTATTGAATAGGAGTGGTGATAGTGGACATTCTTGTCTTGTTCCTGATTTTAGAGTGAAAGCTTTCAGTTTTTGTCCATTTAGTATGATGTTGGCTGTTGGTTTGTCATAGATGGCTTTTATCAGATTGAGGTCAAGGCCATCTATTCCGATTTTCTGTAGGGTTTTTATCCTGAATGACTGTTGGACTTTATCAAAAGCTTTTTCAGCATCTATTGAGGTGATCATGTGTTTTTTGTCTTTGGCACTGTTGATATGGTGTATTACGTTATTGATTTGCGTAAGTTGAAACATCCCTGCATTCTTGGGATGAATCCGAATTGGTTATGGTGTATAATCTTCTTAATGATTTGCTACATTCTGTTTGGTAGTATTTTATTGAAGATTTTTCAATCTATGTTCATTAGGGAGATTGGCCTGTAATTCTCTTTCTTAGTTGGGTCCTTCTCTGGTTTTGGTATCAGGGTATTACTTCTCTCCAGGAATGAATTAGAGAGAATTGCTTCCTTTTGTATTTCACTAAGGAGTTTGAGGAGTATTAGCATTAAATCTTCACTACATTTCTTGTAGAATTCAGCTGTGAATCCATCAGAGCCTGGGCTTTTCTTTGTTGGTAAGTTTTTAATTATGTTTTCAATTTCATTAACTGATATTGGGTTATACGGAATTTTTACATCTTCTTGATTGAGCTTTGGTAATTCATATGTATCTAGGAATCTATCCATTTCTTCTGTGTTTTCTGTTATGTGAGTAAAGATTTTTGTAGCAGGTATTGATCTTTTGACTTTCCACAGGATCTGTAGTGATTTCACCCTTCTCATTCCTCATTGCATGAATTTGAGTTTTTCTTTCCTTTTTCTGTTAAGGTTGGCTATGTGTTTATCAATTTTGTTTATTCTTTTAGAGAAAAAACTCTTTGATTCATAATTCTTTTTCTTTGACAAAGGGGCCAAACATGTTCACTGGAGAAAGATAGCCTCTTTAAGAAATAGTGCTAGAAAAACTGGCTTTCCACATGCCAAACACTAAAACTAGACACATATCTATCACCATACATTAAACTGAAGTAAAAATTGATCAAAGATCTAAATATTAAAACAGAAAAACTAAATTTACTGGAAAAGAAAGTGGGTAGAAATCTTGAAGACATAAGTGTAGGCAGAGAGTTCATGAACAAACCACAGACAGCACATAAAGTACTTCAAGAATCGACAACTGGGGGCCGGTGAGACGGCTCAGCGGCTTAAGCGCCTGCCTTGCAAGCGCGAAGGCCCGAGTTCGACTCCCGGATCCCACATACGAAAAAGGGGCCGGTGATATCGCTCAGCGGCACGGGTGCCTGTTGGCGCGCGAGGTCCTGAGGTCGTCCCCCCGGTACCCACAAAAAAAAAAAAAAGAATCGACAACTGGGATCTCATCTTATTGAAAAGTTTTTGCACATCTAAAGAAATCACCAACACAGCAAAAAGACAACCCAAAGAATGGTAAAAATATTTATTCAACTGTCCCTCAGACAAAGAACTTCTATCTAGAACATATAATCAAAAAATATCAAAAATTCAAAGACCCAATACAAAAATAGCCATCTGAAATGAATACGTATTTCTCAGATGAAGAAATACAAATGGTAAGTAAATACATGAAAAAATATTCAACATCATTGATCATTCAAGAAATGCAAATTAAAACAACACTGAGATTCCATCTCACTCCAGAAAGAATGGCTTTCAGAAAGAAATCAACTAATAACAAATGCTGAAGGGGTTGTGGGGGAAAAGGAACACTTCTCTACGGTTGGTAGGAGTGTAGACTGGTGCAACCGTTGTGGAAGTCAGTGTGGAGATTCCTCAAAAAATTATGATTGGATGTCCCATTCGACCCAGCTATTCTCCTTCTGGGTACTTTCCCAGAAGAATTTAAAACACCATACCACGGTGATATATGTGCACCCATGATTACAGCAGCACAATTTGTAATAGCTAAATCTTGGAAACAACCCAAATGTCCATCAACTGAGGAATGACTAAAAAAAGATGTGGTATTTTTATACAATGGAGTATTGCTCAGTTATAAAGAAGGATAAACTCGAGGCTTTTATAGGCAAATGGTTGCAACTAGAGACAATATTCATAAGTGAGATAAATCAAACTCACATTTATAAACATTATATTGTCTCCCTAGTGTAAAAAAAATGAGAGAGTAAATAAGGTCCAACATGTGCAATAGATATTGTGAAAGTGAAAGGGGAAGAAACTGCTCAAAATGAAAGAACTGGGATGGGGGAAAGGAGAAAAGAAAGAAGGGAAAAGAAAAAAACATATATATACAAGATAGCTAAGATAATTACACTACTAATTTCTATTAGTTCATTGTGCTATATTGTTTGATCAATTTTTCATATCTATATCTTGAATCTGAGCAACTACTTTGAAGATTACAATATGCAATATATTAACCATTGTTAATCTCCTATTGTTTTGAAATTCTGTATCATCATTTTCATTATTTTTTCTTTAAAAAAAGATATTCTGTGTTCCCCAAAACATGATGATAAATTATGTTACCCTGCAAAGAATTAATTAGGCAAAATCAAAGCCTTATGTATTATTAGCAATCAATGGAAACAGAGAAAGTTTGTTTATCAATGTATGCTAAGTAGTTTGGAAAGCCTTAACATCTAATTACTATTTTCTGGCAGTAATCTTATGGAAACGTGTTCAGGGATTATATCATGATTATTTTCACTAGCTAAATTAATTTTTCCTGTTTTTTTTCACCTTTTTCGAAATATATTGTATGTTCATTGTGTTGGGTTAATTTTATTTCACGATTAACAATCATCATTGTTTCATACAAGACTTTATGTATGTACATCAGTGTGTATGAGTCTGTTTATCATCTACCCATATATCTACTTACCTATTTATATTTGTTCATGCAAAAACCCTGTGTATCTGAAAGCTGGAACAAGAAAATAAGATAACCTGTGGTCCTTTCCTAGGTCTTCTTCAATCCCAGCCATAGTTATCTGTATTCTGAAATTTGTGTTCATTATTACCTCCCTTTTGGTTATGTAGAGTTTGACAACATGTATGCATATTATGAGAGTACACATCACATATTTCAACTACATCTCTAAGGAAATCTTCAAATATCCAAATGTCCTCTGGGGGTGAGAGACAGACCCAGGAAAACAAATAGTGAGAATGATTTTCCTAATTTAACTGAGAAACTCTTTATAAATATATTTGATCTGATTTCAAACTCATCACACAACGTAATGAATACATAGCAGCTTTCCAGTAAATTGTACAGTGTCTAAGAATTTTACAAGTGCTTTGTCTGGTTGCAGTTCTCATTAAAAATTAAACAGTTTCTTTTCATTATCATTTGGCATGTCTTGTGGCATACCTAGAGGGAGAAGATACAAAGAAAGTTTGATTCCTTCAACATTAGTGCTGGAGATGTGATTGTAGTGTAAAATGTTTGCTCTGAGACTAAAATATTTTAGGGTATATTGAGAAAAATTAGCAATCCACAATTATTTGTCAAAGATGATAATTAAAATAAGAATTACCATGAAAACCATTTAAAGAGCATATATTTGTATTTGTACTGAAATCCAAAGTCTTCCATTTAAAAGTTGTGGACACTCTCTGATTCATATACCAAACATTTAATCCCTTCATTAAAGTATGATTGACATATAAAAATTCATACATATTTGTTTTACAGACTTGATTATTTTGTATACAATTATTGTGTATATACTTGAAACCATCGTCATAATCTACGCTATAAATACATAGACTTCCTATAGTTTCTTCCTGAATTCTTATTTTTTGCAATAAGAATACTTACTCTAAGATCTACTATTTTGGTAAAATTTTAAGCATAATAGATGCATCATTGTTCGGTGTAGGCATTATATGATATGCATGATGATCTTCAGGATATCTTACTGTGCATTATATCTTCCCATGCATATCCAAAATTTTTTATTCTCACAATTTTAATTGCACTATACCCTTAAGTTCCTTTTACTCTGCAAATAAATCATCTTGCACAGTCTGTGCACAAAAGTGCTCAAAACATATCACCTTCTTCCTCTTCCTCTTCTTCACGGCAAGGTGTATTTTCCTATATTGTGAACAATATAGCAGCTTATTTCATTGGATCTAATTGAACTACATGGCAATGCAAAACAATTATTATAACCAAAAACTCATGAAATGCATTCTTGAATATGGGATTTATTGTGTTCCAGACCATGTAAAACCATCATCTTTAAGGACACTTGGAATTTCTATGATCATATCACTGAACTAACTACTTGAGAGAGACTTAAATTATTCAGAAAACTTATATCTGTATAGTACCAGTTCTACAAATAGATCAGTGTTCTCTGTAACTCAAATATATAACTATTCAGTAATATTATCTCCAAATCTGTCATTACCAAGACTAACTGCAAAGGCTATAGGATACAGTCTAGAATCTGCTGAAGGAAAATAAATTTAGTTGCCAACACATTGATATGCTAGGCTAAGTACCAAATCATTAGGACCAATCAGACTGAGGTTATACAAAACGTAGATTGATTAGAATACAATTCTTTAAAAACTGTAATCAATACGAAGTGCAGAACATCAGCAGTGAAGGCTGTTTTAGGATCTCTCAACTCCTGCAACATCAATAAGTTTTGTCTATTTCATAGAATTATGTTATTTAGTGGCAAATTTTTAGAGAATAATGCAATTTATGTTGTGATGTTTTCTTGCTTTCTCTAAATCTTTAAGAACTCTTAGAAATAAATATTGTTTTGTAGTGCTGAGGAATCAGTAACTACTGTAATGAACCACCAAATTATTATGCATTCATGTGTAATTTATGGAAAATCTGCAAATTAGTCATCTGGCTTGCTTGCAGAAAGTTAAGAAACCCAGGGTCTGTCTAGGTTAATTGGTATATAAATCCTGGGATTCTACATTTGTGATTTTCTGATGATTCTTATGCATATATAAATTTGAAAGCCAATGGCAAAGGAAGGGATTCTTTTTCAATTGGCCAAAATATGGAAATATCTTTGTGGTAGACCCTACAGGCAAAGGACTTACTGAATCTCTATCCAAACAATGACAGGCAAATCAAGCATCCATGGATGCTCCTTAAATATATTTCTAGAAATACTCTAATTATAAATACAAATACAGAGATAGCTATTGCTTCTCATTATAAGTGAAAGATACAATAAGAGACAAATATTGTGATTGATATTTTGTTAGCAATAATAGATTCTATTGACCATACTACAAAGAAATAGACACTCTTAAATTTTAGTGTTTTGGGTACAAATGAAACAACCGTTATTGAAAAAAATTAGTAGTTGCAGTATCACAAATGTATATATCCATTGAATCATCGACCTACTTTTAGAAATGTGCCATGTGGTATACCTAAGAACTTCATCATCTCCATATAGATATTCTCATTTCTACATTATATAGAACATTTAAAGAATCAAACGTGGAAACCACTGCATCTAAAAAGAAAAATAGGGAAAGAGTGCTCTGTACTGACATCCATGTGGCACAAGACAAAATGATTTTTTTTTTAAATCTAACTACTGGAAAAGACATATGATATGTTAACATAAGTTAAAAGGAGGGAATTAAAATGTATCTATATTTCCACTTTAAACCCTGGTCGGTTTTATAAAAGACTAAAATATGTTTGTGTTTCTTTTAACTTTACATTTTTAATTGACAAATGATAATAGTATGTAATTTATAAGGTGCAGTGTGATATGACACTGGTTGAAGCTATGAAATGATTAAATTAAGCTATTTAGCGTATAGCTAAATGCTATTTAGCATTTAGCTCTTATTTAGCAGCTCCTAAGATATTTATCATTTCTTAATGATAACACCATTTAGAATTTCTTTTTTTAGCAATTTTGAAATACATTATTATTAGCTATAATCATCTCCAGAGAGTTTAAGAAACAATATTTTAGGGTGTGATTGGGGCCAGAACTCTCAACATATAGAATTTTATATAATTTTTTGTGACTTATTATGTATCATGTTAAAGCTAATTTGATATATTATATCTCAAAAGTAAACAAAATTTTCATTGCAAACAACTAGACATTTTCCATATGGTAGCTTTATTTCAGCAGCATTTAAAAGACTAGGAGCAAGTGAAACAACAGCAAGAAAATTTAGGCAAGCAAAAAATCAGCCTACATGCACACAGCTGAAATTATACTTAAATGCTCAAATAATCTTTTTCTTGTCTTTTATTCTCAAAATTAATTTCTTGATATTTTGAAGAAAGCTTTAGATAATGACTCCCTTTTTCAGATTTCTTTAGTGAATTTTCAATTTATCTACTCTGTTCTCTTAGGGACATCAAAGTTCTCAGCCTACAAAGATGATTTTTTACATGGCCCAATATTGTGAATACAGGATTTAGTGGAAGTTGAAAGTTTCAAGAACAGAAATATCTACAGTAGTACCAGTTCTCACTGGAATGGATGTTTGAACAGTAGGTTTCAGTTTAGATGCATTTCTTCAATTCACTGTAGACAGTCATAATCCAAATCTGAATTTCTCAATCAAGTTTTTTTTTTTTTTTTGTGGGTACCGGGGGTCAACCTCAGGACCTCATGCACCAGCAGGCACCCATGCCGCTGAGCGATATCACCGGCCCCTTTTCTGTATGTGGGTTCTGGGAGTTGAACTCGGGCCCTCGCGCTTGCTGGGCAGGCGCTTAAGCTGCTGAGCCATCTCACCGGCCCTCAATCAAGTTTTATAGACAGAAACCCAGCAGTTAAAAATTCTTAATTTTAACCCAGTTTGTCATATCTGTAACATATATGGCAATTGGAATGGAGGCAGATAAACCTAGAATAAATCCATTAAAATATTTCCTTTGTAAATATGCATAACCAAATATTCTTAAACAATGAATTTGAAAGTATATTAAAAATTGTCAGCTATACTGTAGGTAAATATCTTATTTTGAAAAGTATTTTTAAAACATATATTTCCATGAGTTTTCAAATTTAGCACCCCCAAATTTACCTAGAGAACTGAAATTTAAGAGAATTTTATATGAACTGAGCTAAATATCCTATCTCTATGACATATTTGTTATTTATCTGAAATATACTCTCCTAAAATTAATCAATTAATCACGGTAGTATATAAAATAGTTTTCAGAAAATACTAGTTTTCAAATGGCTTCATTTTAATCTGTATCACTTATTATTACTGTGACTATGAAAAAAGTTAAGGTTCTTATTCTTTACTTTCTCATTTTTATATTGAAAATATAATTCAAATCATTATGGTTCTCAAATTCTTTATGAGATCTTAAATCATAATCTTCATTTTATCCATGTAGGATAGAGAGAAATTATCATTATTTTTATTCTTATGTAAGAAAATTGAAACACATATGCATTAAATAATTTTTCTAGCTTATCAATAACATAATTACTATCATTTAGCCTTATGATTTGGAATAAAAATTATTTAATGGAATAGGTGTCTATAAAATACTGTTTAGAGAAAAGGCATTTATACTACTATTACAGCTCTATGTATTATTTGTTTCTAAAAATTTTCTGCATATTGCTATTACTTAAATGGATTTACAGTTCTTTGACTATGACTTTAAAATATTGTTTGTTATACATTCATAACTCATTTATTTTTTCTTATCTACTTTTGCATGGATTACAACTTTTACACAAAGCCTCCTAAATGTTCCTGATTCACTTGACATTATACTCAAAACTTGTGGTTCAAGTCATATTCCAAGACCTCTTTTCCTGGAATTCAGACATTGTCAGTAATGAGGAGATTGTAAAAGAAGAGTCAATATGGGGAAAATGAAAGCTGTATTGATTTGGCTATTAAATATTTCCTAAGTAAATTTATTAAAAACTTAGTCCCCAGTGTGAAAGTGTTGGAAGCTGGGGGAACCGTTAGAAGGTGGGTCCTAGTGGGAAATCCTTAGGATGTTATAATCCTCTCGGGCCATAATGTCTTCCTGTTTATCACTGGTTCCCAGTTTATGAGGAGCACAGTTTGTACCACCATATGCTTCCCGCACTGCCATCTGACATGACCACCAAAGGCCAAAACAATGGGTCTACCTGGTTATTGACTAGAACCTTTGAAACTTCAAGTCAAAATATATTTGTTTCATTATAAAATAATTAATTATACCACATACATTACAAATTACCTATATGTGATGGAAAATTGATAACAAATGCATGGCATTTCTTTGGTTACCATTTTATTTATAAATTTAAACGACAATAATTATGTTAGTTTGCTTTCCATTGCTGTGACAAAATATCTGAGAAATCAATTTAAAAAGAGAAATGATTTATTTTGGTTAATGGTTTCAGAAATTTTAGGCCATTGTTCCTTGATCTTGTCACTTTTGGCCTGTCTAGAGTGCCTTAATTACTTTTCTCATTTCTGAGACAAAATACTGGACACCCAAAGTTAAAAGAAGAAAGATTTATTGTAGGTCACAGTTTGTAGAGGTTTTAGTTCACAGTTGGCTGGCTCCAAAATAAGGTGGCATGGAAGAGGGGATGGCAGAGGAGAAAAAGTTCATGGAGGGCAGAAGGGAGCAAAGCAGTGAAGTAGCAAAGCAGCAGCAAGCAGCACTCTTTCTGTCCTTTATATTCCATCCCGGATACTTGCCCTTGGGGCAGGTAGCACTCACACCCAGAATGGGGCACACTTAACCAGCATCACATCCTAAATCCCAGAATTGTACACCCTAGGTCCAGCCACCTCCAGAAAGCCCCACCTATGACCACATGAAGTTTTGGGGGGACATCTAGATACACGCCATAACAGAGAGGCAGTACATCATGGTGGGGAGGACACATATGAAGAAGGAAACTGCTCAACTACTAGTGGCAGGAAGTAATGAAAGAGAAAGGGACTGGAGTCTGGATATACTCTTCAAGGGCAAATCTTCAATGATTTACGTGGTCTAGCTTGGCAGCACACTTAAAGCTATCACAACTTTTAATAGTGCCATCAGATGAGGATCCAACCTTCACATTATGAGATTTTACAGGACATTTAAGTCCAAATCATAACATTCCAAACCTAGTCAAAAAAACTCATGTCCATGTCACAATGGAAAAATGTATTTAATTGATCTGTAAGAGTTTCATTGTCTTAATGGTCCTATCATGGCTCAAACTTCTAGGTCCAAAGTTTTTACTGAGCCTCAAGGCATACTGTTAGCTGTGAGTTCCTCTTTAAAAAAAAATCATACACTTCTAAGATACAATGACACAGGGTAAACATTTCCACTCTGAAGGGGAATATTAGGGGTATAGGCAGGAGGGATTGGAACCCGCCTGATCCCTTGCAGGAAAAACATTAAATACTGTAGGTCCATTTCCCGCAACCTGAGGCACATACTGGTGTGACATGGGGTCAAAAAGTGTTCAGCAGTCCCATGTGACCTTTCTGTGTGCAGCTCCGAAGACATTTCTCCCTGGCTAGCTCTACTAGCTGCCTAAGGCTTTTCTTGGCAGATATTCAATGTTCCTGGCATCTATAATCTCTCGGGGTCACTTCTGGGTTCTGATTTTACTGTCACAGCTTCACTTACAGCCATGCTCACTGTATGCAAGGAATCTTGTTCTGCTGAACACTGCCTGGCCTTCTAGGCTTTCTTTTGAAATTGGTTGGAGGCTGTCATGACCCCACAACTCATCTGTTCTGCATCCCTGCAAAAGCAGCAGCATAAATGTAACATGAAAGCCTGGCACTGGCTTGAACAGTAGCTACGTCCATTTGGTCCATAGCCACAGTGGTCACTGAGTGACTGGCTGACTACACATAAGGAAAGGAATCCTGGGAAACAATTCCCAAGTCTTCTCTGTGTGATCAGGGTGACCCTGAGCTCTCTTCTTAAACAACAGTCTTTCATCCTGGAATGGATAAGGTCTTACTGATTCCCAAAATGACCACAAAACATCTTATTCTCCCAGTGCAAAGTACATTATTTCTTTTTAATGATGCTAGTCTCTTTAGTAACCATATCCTCCTTGATTACCACTTTAAATGTGCTCCTTTTCTAGAAAACCTACAAGTTTTTCCTATCTTTCCATTCTTTTTACTCCTGATTATCACTGTAAATCTGAATAAAAGCAAACTACCTAAATGTTGTTGCTTTGAAATTTCCTCTGCTAGATAAACTAGTGTGTCACCATGAAATTTTGACTCTCACAAAATCTCAAGGTATGGAAAAAAGTAAACAACATTTTTGCCAAAATGTAGCATGACTTGCCTTTAGTCTGACTTCCATAATGTCCTTATTTCCACCTGAAATCTCATCAGTATAGCCTTTTATTTATTTTTTTAATGTGGGTACCAGGAGTCGACCTCAGGACCTCGCACTTGCCAGCAAGCGCTTGTGCCGCTGAATGATATCACCGGCCCTTTTTTTTTCCTTTATGTGGGTACCAGGAGTCGAACTCAGGACCTCGTGCTTGCCAGGCAGGCGCTTATGACGCTGAGCCATCTCACCGGCCCCAGTATAGCCTTTACTAATGATATTCCTAACAGCATTTTGGTTTTGAGCTCCCATGAGAATCACCTATTAAGTTGTTAAAGAAAATATTTATAATATTTCATATATTAGAGGCACATGAATTTTTGTTTGTGCATGTGCATATGCATGCATTTTTCTTTGAGATTATTTTCTATTGAATTATTGTCCTATTTATTATCCATTTTGACAAACAGTTTGTAAGTATTGTTAGCTATTTTTAAGTAATTTGCAAGTATTTACAGAGGCCATTTTCTTACTTTTCTATTGCTATCACAAAGTACCTTACATACACAATTTAAAACAGAAAGTGTTTATTAGGCTCACAGTTTCAGAGGTTCAGTCCCTTGTCAGCTTACTCTGCATTACCAATATCGTAGATGAAGGAAATATCGATCTCATGTCTGTCAAGGAGCAGAATAGAGAGAAGGAGACAGTGGATGAGGAAAGTGGCTGTGAACAGGTGACTGTCCTCAGTATCTGTTCTATGTTCCTAGCATCTCCAGCTTATTGGAGTTTCTATTTATGCTTCAGCTTTACTTCCCTAGCTTCATACATTGCCCTCAAAGGGACTCCTGTGAGGGACTCTGATTCTTTCACATATTATCTGGAGTCCCAGGACTTCCTTTAAGATCTGGGTGAAAACCTCAATGACCCCATAATTCTTGAATTCTGCATACTTATAAAAGCAGCATCATGTAGACAACATCAAAGTCTGCTGACAGTGCAAGCAGTAGCCAGGCCCCTTGTGTTACAGCTGCAGCAGCCTCTGAGCATCTGCATTACTGCATGGAACGAAAAAGTTAGGCAGCCCTGAGTGAGCAGTGTCCCCTAGAATCCTCCTCTAAAAGTAAGATTTTTAAAGAAATTTAAACATGTACACCCTTCAGCCTGGGTTAGGTTGGCTCTGGCCAATTCCTGAAATACTCAAGACATCTTTATTTTCTAGTGAAAAGTACTTGATTTCTTTTCACTGACATTAAACTTTTCAGTCATATCTTCCTTGGCCACAAATTTGGCTCTTACAAAGTCTGAGCACATGGGCAAAATGTAGAAAACTTCTTTCCCAGAGTGTAACATGAAAGGGCTATAGTCCAATTTCTAGTAGAGTACTTGTTCCCATCTGAAACCACAATTATTATTCTCTACATCCCTATTAGCATTCTAGTCTTCTTGAGTTTGGACCTAAATCTCTAATTAAGCTCTGTTTATGGCATTCTAGGGGTTCTTTCATCTATATCTCCAAATCTTTCCATACATCCCCCACAAACCAGTTCCAAAGGCTTATGAAGCATCTGATCAGGCATAGTCACAAGGACAATCCTATTTTATTTTTTTGTGGGTACCGGGGGTCGACCTCAGGACCTCGTGCACCAGCAGGCCCCCATGCCGCTGAGCGATATCACTGGCCCCTTTTTCGTATGTGGGTTCCGGTAGTTGAACTCGGGCCCTCGCGCTTGCCAGGCAGGTGCTTACGCCACTGAGCCATCTCACCAGGCCGACAATCCTATTTTTGAGGAACCAATTTATTTACCTTTCTGTTGCAATATAAATATACAACTTAAAAAATTAAGAGAAAAATTATTTGACTCTTGGTTTTATGGATTTTTGTCCTTGGAAAGGCATGGCAGAGGACATTTCCTAGCCTTCTGAAAACAAGAAGCAGAGTGCAGGGGAAGAGTTAGACAGAGAGGAAAAGAACTGTGCAAAAAAAAAAATCACTCTTCCAATTTATACCCCCAATGAACTACTTCCTCCAACCAGGCTGCTCCTTCTACCGGGACATTCAGCTATGATCTTGTCAATCAGTTAATTTACTCATGAGTTTAACATCTGATGATCTAATCACCTTCCAGAAGTCCCACCTCTGAACACATGAGCTTTTTCACCAGAAATTTTAATCAAAACTAGAATTGGTGTAATGAATTAGTATTTCTTGGTCTTTTCAGGCTTAGTATAATTTTTAGAGAAATAAGATAATTTCCCAGGGCCGGTGAGATGGCTCAGTGGCTTAAGCGCCTGCCCGGCAAGCGCGAGGGCCCGAGTTCGACTCCCGGATCCCACATACGAAAAAGGGGCCGGTGATATCGCTCAGTGACACGGGCGCCTGCTGGCGTGCGAGGTCCTGAGGTCGTCCCCCCGGTACCCACAAAAAAAAAAAAAAAAAAAAAGATAATTTCCCAACACATTAATTAAAATTAGTTGTTGTCCTAATATTTTTAAATGAATTTTTCTCAGTGCAATTTTTCATGTATTGCAAATTAGACCTTATTAAGTCTGATTCCCAGACATTTCTTAAAGGAAAAAAAAAATGGATGCTGTATACTTGAAGTGTAAGTAGTTGACAAAGTATTCATATGATATAAACTTCTGTTTACCTGACTTTGGTACCCATTCATTTTGGATAACGATAAAGGAATAGTCATTATGTATCTGAGAATTGTCTAAAGAATCTGGATGTGTTGATTAATTTAATATCATCTAGACCGTGTGAAGGAAGTGCTCTTATCCACCCAGTTTACAAGTTAGGAAATTGAGACATAATGTGCAGTAAATCAGGGGCATTCATCTAACCACTGCAACTCACTCACTGTTTTTCACTCTGCTGAGCTGCAACCATACTACATAATTATATTTATTTAAGTCTTGAAATATTTAAAATTGAATATATCACGTAATAGTGGATATTGTTTCCTGCTAATTCACAAAATGCTAAGCAATGTTGGAAAGATTTTATTAAATTCATTCAATATATTTGATAACATTATCATATCATTTCATATTTTCTACAAATTATGTTACTTGAGGGATGTTAAAAAATTATTTAGAGTTAGCTGCAGCATGCCATATCAGAAATAACTAAAATAGTTTATTTGTAATTGTCTTTTATTTGAATAATCACTAAAATCACATGAGTAATATTGAAACACCATGGACCACAGTTCTTAGAAATTCTAGCCTGGAATTAGTCAATTTGAATCAAATATGTACTCAGTCATTGAATTAGTTTCATAGTCACAGACTTATATTTTTTGCAGACTTTCATTTCTATCAGGAAGAAAATAATGTGCTTCATGTTTTTCAAAAATTAAGTGAAATGTTGTAAATATTCACACACAAATGCTGCTGCACATACCTTAGCTATTATATTAAAAAGAGATAGTTAATTGTAATACAAAGAGAAAAACAAGATGATAATAACTTTATTTTATAAACCAGGATAAAATAAACAATAGATTTGGATTTTCTATCTCTAATGAACTAAAATGAAAAGCAAAATAAATATATATGATCAGACATGGGACACAAAGTATGCTGCTCTGCTAATTTGACTGGAAAATGATATTAAACTGATATCTTTTTAGCATCAGCAAAACTGACACTGAGAGGAACTAAACTAAAAGGAGAAACACAGTGATTGATGGAAGACAGTACATGGGGAAAGAACTTCTCCTCATTATTTTACTCGCCAAAGTTGGCCTAGCAATCATGACAGAGGCAGACACAGGAAGAGAAAACATGTTTTTTCATAAATTCCAATTTGTCAACAATAGAAAATGAAAGAAAAATAGCAGATACTGTCAAAAATCATTTCTGTTTTCTTCATTAGTCACAATGGAAACAAAAAATATACTGTGTAAGGTCCCTCATCTTTCCTTTCCTGTCACACTTGAGCTTCTTGCAATGATTTTAAAATGCAAAAAAGAAATGCTGTCTGTTGCCTTTGCACAACCCAGTAGAGGTACTTCCATATTATGTAATTTAAGGAGGTTTTAGGAATATTATGCTGACCTAAATACCTTTCACATTAGCTTGACCATTTTAAATTTTTAATATTTTCTAGGCTTTTGGGAAGCTCAGTGTTATGGTTTTTGTGTTCAGATATCTTCCCAAAGACTCATGTGGTCATGGGGGTGATTTTCAGAGGTGGCTGGATCTAGAGTGTGTGACAGTGGGATTGATTCACAGTGCAATGTAGGATCTAAGTCCCTAGAATTATAGGTGTGAATGCTAAGTAGCCTGAATAAGATATAAGGGTTAGAAAGAGCTGTGGTTATCCCTTGTTATTTTTCTACCTTCTGCCTTCCATGAACTGTTTCTCCTCTGTGATGCTTGTCTGCAAGCACCTGTGTGCCGCCTGCCTTGGAACCAGCCAGTTATGGACAGAAACGTCTATAAACTGTGACCTCTATAAATGAATGTTTCCTCTCTTAACTGTGGGTGCTGGGTATTTTGTCCCAGCAACGAGAAAAGGAACTAAGACCCTCAGTGTGATACTTATTCCCTGGAAGAACTTTATATCATATCAGCTTTTTTGATTATTAATAAGTATAGTTGCACAATTAATCTCATCCCTGCCTCCTAACCCTGGCTTCATTTCAATCACATTAGTTTATAATTTTTCAGCTTTCAGGAAAGCAACTAAGTACGTAAGCCACTCACAATTTAGCACATGAGGTATGGTCTCTATAGCAGCACATGCACATTTTTCAGTTAAAAAGGCTCACACTAAGTGAGTTGTATAAAGAATGTAAATCTTATACAGGGTTACTTCCAGTTTGCAGCTAAATGACTTTATTACGATTTTCAGACACTTTGGGGTTTTGTAATTATGAATGAGGTAACATCTAGAAGTCACTGCGTTTTATGAGGTAGTTAGTTATATAGCAACTGGAGCGAAGGCAATCGTGCACAAGCGAGAGCACAGAATACCACATGCTGTTTGCAGGGAAAGCCCAGAAAATGCTTTCAGAAATACTAGAGCCTGGAAGAAATGTGAAGATTTTTATTTTGCTTTGCAAAGTTGATATGTAAGTTAAAAATGGTATATCCGGTTTTAAAATTGATCTTATTATATGAAGTAAAATAATTCAAAGTTGCAAGGAATACAGAAAGATAATCGTATTTATGACAGAACTGCATGACGCACTACAAATGCACCTATCATTACAAAATTTTAAACGTTCTAAAACGTTAATCATACACACTTAATATCGCTACAAAAATTACCTGGTGAAGAATCTCATTAACTGACTAAATAGCAGAACAAAGTATATAAGAACTTTTAAACTTTATGAGAACATTAATCACTATATTAACCATGTAAAAACCTCATACATGTTCCAAACCTTTGCTTTCTGTTATACAGTTTTACTAAGAAATGCAGTCAAGTAATAAATCATTCTATTAATAGTATATTACTTAAAACAGGAATATGATCTTGTCTCTTCTACCTCCTAAAGAGTACTTATGAAATTAAGACAGAATACTTATTTATCATATTTACTTGAAACACATTCATATTTTCTCATATAAATATTCATAAGAATATGTATATATGCAATATGGTCAAAATACATGGTGTATGTTTAAACAACATTACAGTAAAGACACACTGCAATTAATCCCCCTCAAAATACTTCTGCTAGTTTCTAAAACATTTACAACATCATTCTTGTCACCTTCTGAAGCAGCTCTGGAAGTCCTTTTTCATGAGTGTCTTTACCAGGAAAAATATAGATAAATGCTGCCACCAACAGAAAGGCAGTCTCACATAAACGTTATTGTGTGTATCTCATCCACCAGATTCACAGGATCTGGTACCATTTAAATTCTGGCTTTTCTCCAAAATCATAATGACCATGAAAGGTAAATGCTTGAATCAATTAAGGACATTGAGGCAGCCATGAGAGCACAAATAAAGACATTCACAAAAGAGAACTTCCAGAACTGCTTCAGAAAGTGGCAAGTGAGTACAAAGTGAGGGAGAGTGATGTATTTTGAAGGAGATTGATGACAATGTATCTTTTACCATAATAATTTTTTTTTTTGAGACAGGGTCTCACTATGTAGTCCAGGCTGACCTTGAACTCAGGGCCATCTGCCTGCCTCAGCCTCCAGAGTACTGTGATTACAGGCATGCGCCACCATGCCCAGCTAATTTATTTTAATTTAAACGTTCATTGTACATTTCAATCACCCCATGTATGCACGCGCATGTGTGAAACCTCATGATAACTTTTGGTCTGTTCCATAATTGATTTGTAAATATTGTTATATAATATTTTTCTACTCATATGATTGACATAGCTCCTGAATACTTTTATTTTATAAAAAGTTGTATTTTATTTGGAGTATTTTTGAAATTTACCAGCCTTAGACTATATGGACGCTTACAAATGCATAATGTTTGTAATATTTTAGAACAAATTTGACTAAGAATTCCACTCATAAAATTTCAAATCACTTTTATATCAGTGGATGCACCTTTGGTTGTGGAAATGTGGAGTACAAAACAAAGGGGATTTTCTGTTTGGAAAGTTAGAAATAACAAAACAAAACTGGAGTTTTAGGTTCAGTTTTAGAACTAAACAAAGCTAATGTTGCATAAAGATGGTCTCAAAGATTAAAATATCAAAAATTCTGCATATCTGTAATGTGTAAGAATTATCTATAGAGAGGAAAATAAATTTAGCTTTGGAAATGTTACAAATGCAATCAATTGTCCATATCATCACTTTACAGAAGTGTGGGAAACAACATAAAGGAGATGAAAGAATAATTCCACTGGTGGAGAAAACAGGAAGTTGTAAGAAGTTATGTTAATGATTATCAAAACTTTTACAGGAAATTCCAAAAGCACTAGATGTTAACGCTGTTAGTGAACATCAATATTTTCAGTTTTTACACCATAAAAGCTTTTGTAGCAAAATCTATAACTATTTCTGAGGACTATGTAGCAAAAATCACGGAGGAACTGGAAGAAATACATGAGCATATGAACCCATTTTTTTTTCTCACTGCCTCACATGCCAGGGGATTTGACTTTCCTTACAACCCTACTTTCAATAACTCAAGGAATCAGAATCAGTGTATTATGTTGGATCCAGGATAAATAAAATTGTGGCTGAGGAAAATGAATATGACTAAGCATCATTACTTCACTTTTGAGATTAATTATTTAGCAATTTCTTAGTGACTGAGGTTGAGATTACACAAGATGCATCTATTCTGGAAAATAACACTTTTTCCACATGTCGTTCAGGAGCTTTATGGTTTGGCAAACTGTAACAGTTAATGGGATTCTAGGCTTCCCAAAAATGAGATAAGTCACGCACTCTTCTCTTATGTCCCCATATATCTTGAGTGGCTATAATGTGTATTGGAAGCTGCTTGTTTAAGTGATAAACCTGGGCCTTCTTACTTGTACTCTTCCTTCATTTAAGCTAAATAAGCGTCCTTTGCATAACTCCTATTATGTCGTGTGAATGAGAGCATCAAAGCAATCCAAAGACCTCTGAGTTTCTTAAAGACTGGGTGTCCCCAAGTTAATGATAAAAAAAAGCATAATAAATTAAACATAGTAACCAATGGGCTCAGTATATTTTGAGGAAAGCTCTGGGGGTAGAGGGTAGGAGGTTTGTATAAGGAAAAGAATTTGCAATCATACTCAATCCTTTTGGAATATGATTGATCAGACTGTCTAGTGTATATCCCATACATATTTTGCATACTGATTTACATCAAATTCACTATAATTAATCAATGCATTTTACAGATGTATCTACCTCCACCACTCATTTTTCTTGCTGTTTAGCTGGAACAATGGAATGGAGGAAAAGAATGGAACTTCATTTTCTCATTGCCAATGTAATTGACTTTGCCTGTAGCTTGAAGCTGTCATTAGACTGTTTTAGTATTGCCCCGAAGAGCAGTGGAATAATAAATGACATCAATAGGTACATATAAAAAGAGGGAAGAAAGGAAGAGAGAAATTCCAGAATGTGTTTTTCCCTAGAATCTAGTCATCTGCCCCCAACAAAGCCAAATTTCCACTGCCCTAAGATTTCTCTGTGGGTTTATCTTTGTTTTGTTTTGAATTTCTTATAATTTCAAGGTATATTACCTAAATCACCGTGGTGGTTACAACACCTCTGTTACCTTTTCCCATACTTGTTTTACTATCTTTGTATATGGTGTGCCTTTTTCCCAAAAACTTTCTGTATCTTCTATATATCTTAGAAGATTCCTATAGTTTTTGTTAACTTTTTCATATTAATTAACTTCCACATCCCTTCTACAACTTCTATCACAATCATTTTCAGAAATAAATTAGAAGCAGTTGATGTCCATCATAAATGTCCAAATATGAAACTATATTTTACTAGATAATTTTGTATAATTATAATCATTCTATATTTCTTTTATGAGATTTTAAAAAAGCAAATAAACTAAAAGACTATTATGGTGTTCACACATTAGAAAGAAGAGAAAATATATTTAAAATTGTCCTGTTATTTTGATTTAAAACATGCCATGAGTGTTTTTGTGTACATACCATTTTCCACAATCAAGTCTATTTCTTTATAGATATTTTCAGAAGTGAAAAGTTCAAGCCAAACCATTCAGCTTTAGAACTCTTAGATAATGAGCCAAGTGGAGTGTCACATGACTGTAATCACAGCACTCTGGGAGGCTGAGACAGAAGGATGCCAAGTTCTAGCCAAGCCTGGGGAGCTTAGCGACTTAGCAAGACTGCATCTCAATATTTAAAAGCAAAATAAATTAAAAAAAGAGAGAGATGGAGATGTAGCTCAATGAGAAAGTACTGGGTTCAATCCCCAGTAACACAACAACAAAAACCAAAACCTCATGCAGTGGAATTTGTCTTTAGATTTAAATAAGGATACTCCATCACAACCTTCCAAGTATAATTTTCAAAAAGTTATCAATTTGTTTGAAATGTGTCAATAGTGTCTATAATAATTTGAAATCATTAGATAAATATCATAGTAAATTTCCTCTGAAGATTAGATAATGATTTTGATGATGCTTTGTTTCCTGTATGTCTATCCAGTTTCTACATAAAAGTGAGTAAATGAGAATGCATGTAAAAATCGAAGGGCTGTTGAGATAGGCATAAGCGCCTGCCTGGCAAGCGTGAGGTCCTGAGGTCGACCCCCGGTACCCACACACAAAAAAATCAATATCCCAAAGAAGTTTTTACATTTCAAATTTTACTATAACAGTATTAACGATATCCAAGACAATGAATCAATCTCAGTGGTCATCTACAAGTGAATAGAAAGAGAAAACATGGTATACACAATACCATTGATTGGAAATTTCAGCCATTAAAAGAATGAAATCCCATCATGTGTGAAAACGGATGAGCTGGGAAGCATTGTGCTGGGTGAAATAAGCCAGGCATAGAAAGAAAAACACTGCAAGATATCATTCATGTGTAAAATCTAAAGAGTTTAGATTTGTAAAAGTAGGGAGTAGCGGGCCGGTGAGATGGCTCAGCGGCTTAAGGGCCTGCCCGGCAAGCGCGGGGGCCCGAGTTCGACTCCCGGAACCCACATACGAAAAAGGGGCCGGTGATATCGCTCAGCGGCACGGGCGCCCGCCGGCGCGCGAGGTCCTGAGGTCGTTCCCCCGGTACCCACCAAAAAAAAAAAAAAAAAAAAAAAAAAAAAAAAAGTAGGGAGTAGCAAGGTTCTTGTTCCTAGTGGTTACAAATGGTGGTGATAGGAAGTGATTGGACAATGGTATATTATTGTTAGAGAGGAGAAATAAGTTCTGGTCTTCTAATTCATGGCAGGATTAATTGCATTGTATTGAATGTTTCAAAATAGATGAGAGGCTCTTGAACATTCTCACCACAAAGCAATTAATGAGATGAAAATTCATTTTTTTTTATTATACTTTGTAAGCATGTATGGAAACAGCACACTCTAATTCATAAATATGTAGTTATTACGTGTCAATTAAAATAATTATTTTTTAATAATTAGGAGCATTTTTGAGGAAGATTTTATATTGCATTCAATTATGAAAATATATATTCTAAAACTTTGCTCCTTTTTTGTTCATATTTACTCTCTTTTCAGGATTAAAGCCAAAAACGTACCTTTCTTTCCACTGAGGTAAATTTCTATGCATTTTTCTGATATATATTCTTATAATTTTACTTCTTATTTGAGGAAGTTCTAAATATAATGTTAATAATGAAATATAATAGGATAACAAATTTCATGTGGACTTTTGACAGATTGTTTTCACCATCACTTATAGCATGAAAAAGACCAAATTTCCACTACACATTTTCTCTTTATGTTTTTTTCCATTCTTATATTTTCTATGAAGCTTCCATAAGAATCAGTCAGAAATATTTGTTTTTTAAATTCCTATAAAACTTTGTATTATCACATTCCACTATAGCTCATTAAAGTTATTTGTATTTATGTTACTTCCCAAAATTCTGAATCCTGCGAGGGCTGAAGCCATGAATTGTAGTCACTCACCAATTTTCATAATTTAGTTTTTGTCAGGAAAAAACAAATTTTATAACAGTTTTGAATATGCAGTGAAAGAAGTAATTGTGGATTAAGAAGGGGAAAACAACAGTTATAGGTGAAAAGTAATGGTATTTTTGCCGTGTAACATCTGGAAAGTTAATTAATGTAAGAAAACACATTGAAATTTAGAACCTTCATTGCTTCTGTAAGAAAAAGGGAAGAAACTATGCCCCTGTTAATTTTGTTATTTTCTGAATGAATGATTTTCACAAACAGACCTAAACAATTTTCTTCTTGTGGTTCATTGAGAAAAACTTCTAGACCCCAGGTATGTTTTGAACCCTTTGCTATGTTAATCTATGTGAAGTAAAAATATGATCCCTTTAAGATATTTCCTATCTGAAATATCTTTGTTACTCAGCAACTCATGTCAATAAAAGGCTAAAAAAGAATTAACAGTAGTAAATCACTTTCTAGAAGGATTTGTCATATTGTTTAATTGAATTTCTTTCATTACTTATAGTTTCAAAAATGCATCTTTTTTTTTTTTTTTTTTTGTGAATACCAAGGGTCGACCTCAGGACCTCGCACGCCAGCAGGCGCCAATGCTGCTGAACGATATCACTGGCCCTTTTTTCGTATGTGAGTACCGGGAGTCGAACTGAGGACCTCGCGCTTGCAAGGCAGGCACTTATGCTGTTGAACTATCTCACCGGCCCTCAAAAATGCATCTTTAGGACCGGTGAGATGGCTCAGCGGCATAAGCGCCTGCCTTGCAAGCGCGAGGGCCCAAGTTCAACTCCCGGATCCCACATACGAAAAAGGGGCAGGTGATATCGCTCAGCGGCATGGGTGCCTGTTGGCGCGCGAGGTCCTGAGGTCGACCCCCTGGTACCCACAAAAAAAAATGCATCTTTAATGACTAAAAGATTATGAAAATATTATCACTATTGTTCCAGTATCTGAGCACTGTTGCTACATTTTAAAAACTACAAAATACACAATTCACTCAGTTTCGTTGCCAGGATTCAAAGTCATATAGAAAAGCGGGGAAGAAATGAAAGAGAAATAATTGCAAGATTTTTAGGAATGGGAACGCGATCTCATAGCACTCTTGTGACTAAACTGGAATGTCTGTGAAGGTTTAAGATCTCTCATCATTATATTTCTAAAATACATAACTTGCTCCCTGAATAACAGATATTTGTTTGTGCTACCTCGACCTTAGCATTTATAAAAAGTACCAATTTTTTTCAAATAAATGTGCTTCAATGACAAGCAATTTCCTTTACACACCTCATAAATGTCATACATTCATTTGCTGTGCGAGATGTGTTACAGTGCAGTGCCACCTGCCTTCTCCCCAGGGGGTGACTGATGCTTTTACTCTCCATGTGTCACCCTCTATGGTAACTGTGGCCTGAGACAGTCCATCCACCGTGTTTCTCCACACTCCACTGCTGCCTCATGTCATGTGAGGCTGTGGCTAGTGAGCACTTGCAGAATTTCTCTAACCTGCTGTGTGTGATGCATTTTCTTACCTCACCATCCTGCAGCTGTCATCCCACTGTCATTTGTCCTCTGTGGATGTTTTCTCCAGTGGCACTTTTAGAATATGCATGCCTCATTGCACAAGAATTGGCTCCAATCCAAGAACTTGAATATGGCAATCTTTATGAATGAAAGCCTTTGCCAGTTCTCTTGCTCATCATAAGCATATTGAAATTTTACATGCGGGGCAGAGATCAGTTTTATACGTGCCCGCAAACTGGTAAAACAAAATTAGTAAATTTATCGAGGATTGCAATGTTAATTTAGAGGGGGCAGGAAAATAAATAGGACTCAGCATTAGTCAGTTATTCAAAGAAACGGACTAAAAGTATGTATGCATATATAGAAACAAATGTATGAAAGGCACTGGCTGAATGTATTATGGAGCATTGCATTTCCAAACCTGCAGGGTGAGCCAGCAACTTCATGATAAGGGAACAAGTTTGCAGTTTATGTCTGGTGGCCAGCTTTCCATTGCTGTGAAAATATACCTGAGGTAAACAACTTAAAATTAGGAACAATGTATTTTGGCTCACTATTTCAGAGGACTTAATCCATGGTCCATAATTTTGAGCATGTGAAATGAGGCAGCACATCATGGCATGGAGCACATGGTGGAGCAAAGCTGCCCACCTAGTGGTGACTAGGAGTGGGGAGAGAGGGAGAGAGCTGGAGAGGGAGAGGGGAGAGGTAGAGGAAAAGGGAGAGGGAAAGGAGTGAGGGAGAGGGGAGAGATAAAGAGAGAAGGAGGATGGGAGGGGAGGGAGCAGGGAAAGAGTGGGGCAGGGGAGGAGAAGAGAGGACAGGAGAGGAGAGGAGAGGAAAGAGACGGGAGACCAGGGTCCTATTTCACACTTTAAAGACACACTCCCAATGACCTACTTCCTCCAAGTATGACCCGCCTCCTAAATCTTCCAACCCTGGCACTAACACCATCAGCTGGGGACTAAGCAGCAACATATACAATCTGGAGGTATATCCAAGTTCCAAACCATACCAGTCAGCAAGCTGACACCCATGATTGACAATAATGTGCAGAAGTCTACAGGTAGTCTGTTGGAGAACTCCTTCTTGTTAAGGGGCATCTTTGTTCTACATAAGCTATCAATTGATGTGGCCATCAACATTATGGAGGTATTGCTCTACACCTTAGGTTCATCAGTTTAAAAGTTGTTCACCACAAAATACCTTCTAATTTGACCTAAAATAAAACATCACAGGTTATGTATCTTAGTTATTGAGTTTACAGAAATTCTCCCACTTTAAATAATTTTTTTGCTATTTATATAATCAAATTAACTGTGTGTAACTTAGTTATATCACTTCCAATTCAAAAATTACTGTAAAGTAACTGATCTGAAGTGTTTCATTTAAAAAATATTATATTGTGAAGTGAAATATATTCACTATAAGTGAAATGCTTGCTGGTGAGCCTAATAAACAGAAAATATGTAATTTGCTAAAAAAATTATTTTTTTATAACTGAAGAAGAAAGAAATCAACAACTTGCATTATTGTTACTATCTCTTTAAACACAGTTTTTGAGATTTAGTAAGTATTAAATGTGTTTGCAATTGATACAATAAATTTAAGTTGTATTATCATGTTTATGCATATTGTATCTTTACAAGTTTATTTGGGGTCTTTAATTACATTTTATATTCAGGTTGATTATGTAATTTGGAACTTGGATTCATATTATGTCTTAAGTATAAAATCAATTTATTTTCCTTTAATTTGTTAAATAATAGATTAAAATACAATGATAGTTTTCTGATTTACTAGTAACTATACAACATATATTTTGTTGCTATATCTTTTCCATTTTCTTCCTCTAGAAAAATTTACTTAAAATTACATCTAGTTTTCACTGATCTGTGAAAAGTACATATAACTATAACTGAAGTAAAAGCTCTTTTACGCTTGCGTCAAGATTTCCCCCCAAAGCCTCAGGCAGTCACAGGTGTAGCTTTTCAGAGGTGGCTTGATAAGTGTGTGATGCTGGGACTAATTGTTTGATGCCAGGATCAAGGATGTGTGACCACTAAATTAGTCCACTGACTAACTTAGTTCTGGGTGTAGATATTGGGAAAGCCCACTCTGGGTGTAAGTGCTACACACTCTAAGGGCGTGTAGCCTGGATAGAATATAAGGGACAGAAAGAGGGTTGCTGCCTTTCCTACTGCTGCTTCCACACTACTTCCCTGCCTTCTGCCTACCATGAACTGTTTCTCCTCTGTGATGCCCTCTGCCATGCCACCCTGCCTTGGAGCCAGCCAACCATGAACTGAAAACTTTACAAATTGTAAGCCAAAATAAACCTTTCCTCCTATAACTTTGGGTGTCAGATATTTTGTTGCAGCAATGAGGAAAGTATCTAGGACATATTATATACTACAGTTTAACTTTAAATATTTGCATAATCAAAATAGTTTAAAATAAATGACATTTCTTTGACTATATTGTATATTTTCACACATTAAGAATATTACTAAAAATACACATTTGAAATCTTTAAATGTTACCCTTTGTAGAATATATGTCCTCTTATGTGTTATTGTAAGACTATCACTATTTTACTTATATTATTGTACATTCATAAGTTACTTTGAGTGAGTAATTTTTCTTTTAGTATTTGTGTGGTTCAAGCAATGATCTATAGTAGCAATGACCATTCATTACGACTAATGAGAAAGGTAAGAAGGAACTAGGGTCTAAAAATGCATGCTAAAATATTCTGTATAGAACCAATAAATGAGTGAAAATAATCTTTAATAGCATGTTATCTTCGTAGCAATGATGCATCTGGATCCAGGTGTATGGAGGCCCCCTGCTTCTTCACATTAGCACACAAAATTAGCAGTCAACTAGTTCATTGTGGAATCAACTGCTGTGTCCAAACAAAAGATGCCGGCCTCCAGAGTCAGGGTTGCTAAGTGCCTGATTACCCTGACACAATGGTGGGCTGCCAAAGCACTCCTTAGCCCAGTTTTAACACTAAAGCCAAAAGACCTTTGGTATGCAAAGCAGAACATAGTCAACCGCGGGTAATTGAAAGATTTAAATTAGGTTGTTTCCATTTGATTGCCTTTTCTTACAATCACGTCCTTATATTTTCCTTGACCATAGTAAAGGGTTTGCTTGGATCTACATAATTTTTGTAAGACAAAAATGTAAAGATTCCCTAGAAATAACATGTGCTATGTCCTTATACTCATTTTATATTCATCAAAGATAATGTGATTTTAAAGATTTGTGCATGTTCATTTATTAAAGAAAATTTATGTCTGCAGGCACCCCCTGTTTTAATTAAACCCTATCTATCAATCACTTCACAGAAGTTATATTAGGTGTTCCCAGTGAATTCCTACCCAAAGGCATTCTTATAACCAAGCTCCATACACAGCGTAATGGATCTCTCCCTGAACAAGCTGTTAGGATTAGTTATTACCACTGTCACCCTACAAATAGACACGTGGGCTAATAACTTAGGAAGAAGAAGGCAAATGAAGGTTATTCACTTTCAAAAATATCGGGTATGCCTGGAATGTCTGGTCACTAACCAAATCAGAACTTCACTCATCTCACACCTCTTGAAGCTTTCTTTTCCTTCATTTCTTTCCATTCCTTCTCCACATTGGATTTTACATGTATCCCAAATAATAATTATGTAAATGCTTTAAATTTTTACATTGTTTACTTATATTTGAAAAAATTTTTCTGTCATGTTTATCTGGGATATTTTGTCATTGTTCCAATTAGACCAACTAGTATGGAGTTCTCCACAAATTAAGCATTTGTCAATTTTCTCTGCATCATGCATCTCCCCCACAATATTTTTCATTCATTCAGAAAACCACTACCTCTTACACAGTAATTGCTTTGTTGTCTCTAGTCTGGTATCATACATAACTGGTCATTGGATATAAGATAAAGAACACATAGAGATACGTCAATGATTTATACTCTGATACTATTTACTAATCTCATCTACTTCCCTCGCCTTCCTACGTCTTTATGAATGACCATACATGACTTACAGTTTTAGACACGCCTTGTATGATATTTTGAAAAATATCCATTAGTTTATTTTCTTATGTAGAGAATATTAATTAGTCACCAAGCAAAGCTTCACTGAGCCTTTGATTTTCTCTTTTTAATAGCAAAATATTCATTATCTATGACATTCAAGGTGCAAGAGAGCAGCTTGACAAACGAGTCCATAGATGATGCTTTCATAGGGTCAAGATATTTGTAACTTCTCACATTTACCAGACAGAGTTCCTCCCAGCAGGGAGAGACACTGGATGTTAACTATTACTTGCAGAAAAATAATTGCTAGAGGCAACACAGAAAATTGTCCTGGAGTTCCAAAGAGTGACCAAAGGAGCTATAAGAGAGCTCTAGGAAAGATGTATGGAGGACATTGCTAAAGTAAGGTCAGTTCCCTACAGAAGCTTTGGCAAGGCTTGCCATGTGCTGGGCAGCAGATAAGAAGCTGGAGACTGGTCACAGGACAGAAGCCACGACGGAAATGCAGCCCTTGAAGGATGGAGAATCTCTTACAGATTGCTGTGTTTTTCATTTCTTTCTTCCAAAACTATGCTTTCATTAGTTAAATTCCTATCATTAATTCTCTTCACGTGTCATGCAGTTTAAAAATTAGCCTTGACTATCTCACAAGTTGTTCATGATTTAAGTCTCTTATAGATCTTCCTTTCTAACTCTCTTTAGATTGCATTAGCAAAACATAAACAGAAGGA
The DNA here is from genome assembly GCA_028451465.1 of Erethizon dorsatum. Taxonomy (NCBI): domain Eukaryota; kingdom Metazoa; phylum Chordata; class Mammalia; order Rodentia; family Erethizontidae; genus Erethizon; species Erethizon dorsatum. The sequence continues at coordinate 137,487,906 of CM051824.1, forward strand.
TATTGAGAGAGAGAGAGAAAGAGAGAGATTTATTATAAAATGTAGGCTTCTGTTGTTTCAGAAAGTCGTAACAAAATCTTCAGTGTAGATCAGAGACTTGGAAGTTCACTGTTAACTTTGATACAGATGAAATCCAAAAGCATTTGGAGAATTCCTTCTTTTTCTGGAACCTAGTCTTTTTGATTTACTCACATTTTTAACTGATTGCATGAACCCCACTCTCACAATCTGATTACTGAAATTTCACTGGTAGAATGTTAACCTCTTCCAAAAGCATTTTACAGGGCTGGTGAGATAGCTCAGCAGCATAAATGCCTGCCTGGCAAGCGTGAGGTCCTGAGTTCAACTCCTGGTACCCACATTAAAAAAAAAAAAAGCATTTTACAAGTTGTCACATAAATTCACTCATTACTGGTGCATATTTTAATAATTATTTCTCCACACTATCTATTGTATAATATCTTTGATGGCAAAGACTTTATATTTCCTCACATCATATCAAAATTAGTAAAGTATCTCCTACATTGTAAGTGACAAATGAAGATTAATTAAATGAATGCATAGACTTATCTAGCCTCTCTAAATTTTGTTTCATTTCACACAAAAACCTTATGAGAAACATGGCTGTCTTCTTTCCAAATATGAATATATGATGATAGGTATTCAATTTCTTATTATTTAATTATCCCCTTTACCATGCTACAGGATGAATTCATTCATAGGGAAATTACTTATCTCTAAAGACAATGTGATTCCATCATACTATGCCTATTTTTTTCTGAAATTTTTTCATGTATATGTTAGACATGATGGAAAGGTTTTGATGCATTATTGATTTTCTGGAGTTCAAAGACATTGACACTTAAATTGAGACTCTAGAATTACCTTGCATGTTCTGCTATAACATAAATTTGTCTAAAACAGTTTCAAAGCTACCTTGTGATCTGGATAGCTGTTCCATCCCAGCACAAAAACTAACTACCTTCTTTTATGTTAATATTTTACATAGCGAGTTTCTTGTTAAATTAGTGTAATATTGAAAGTAACTGGTAATAATATGCATTAGTTGAAAGAAATGGCGATCTGCGAATGAGAGCTGAGTGCCTATGTCTCAAATTAACAAGTTAATAATTTTATCCCATATCGTATACCCATTGTCACTTATTATTTGTGTGATTATTAGAAACTTCTAAAATTCTGCAGTCCTCAATTTCATTATTCTAAATAAGAAACAATAATAACTATTTCAGTGATTAGGAGGATTAAATAAAATGCTAGGACTTGGAATTGATTATGTCTTGTACGAATATACATTATTAATGCCATTTGTCTCTTGCCACATCTGTAATTTTGTCTCAAATATGCTCCTCTCAAAATTAAAAATCTGGATAGTTTCTAATATAAGTTTAAAACAATAATTTGGAGATTAACATTGATATAAATAAAAATCAGAATTAATTTTACGTACCTAATTTTTTGTTACTTAATGGCACAGATAGTGAGTGTGACTATTGTATGCAGATAAATCTATTTTTTTGGAATTATATTTAAATAAAGGAGAATATGAGCACTTTTTCTAGCAGAATGTCTCCTTATGTGTAGGTATAGACTTTAACATATGAAAAAATATTGTCCATTCCTACTTTAATCCCAAAATATCACATTAAAATTATACATGGGATAATAAATCTTGAAATCCTTCATAATATGAAAGTTAACATAGTTTAATATGATATAAAAGTAACACATTATTAATTTAAGGAAGTGACAGGGACAATCTCACAAAGAAAATTATAAGAATATAACAAACTGTATGCCATATTTCAAAAATTCCCAATAACTAGTACATTATTTAGAAATTAGAACACTGATCATTATAATAATAAGCTTTTGAAACATTTCTACATATAATTTACTCAAATATTCACCTTCAAAATATTGTTCTTTTCTACGTAAATTCTTTCTCCCTTCTTTCCTAATGAGAATAGAATGGCAATATAAGCAAAATTAGACATTGAATTCAGTCAGGATTCTATAATAATTTTTTAACATATTTTTCATGTATTTGGCCACATTTTATTCCAAGTAATAGTTTATATTATTATACAAAGGATAAACCATAATCCTTTCTTGTAAAATGTGCAACATCTGTCTTTTCATTTCTAGCACTTTAATGAAATTTTATTAAATTCTTGTGAAAGATCTGTCTTAGTGCCAATAAGATAAAAAGTGAAGGAAATGCATTTTCTGAATTTTAGTAACACAGTAAGCATTAATTGAATTCACACTTTTCTAAATTCCATGCCAGATGATGAAATACACCTTTCAAAATCAAGATGCGATTTCTGTTTACAAGAATCTTATGTAATTGTATACCTCCAGGTATAAAATGCACTATAATATTTTCTTCCATATTCATTACATTTTAAAAACATATTGTCTTATGAACACATAGTTCCTGAAATATAATTGTTGTGATGTTTAAAATAAATACGGACAAAGAAAATGAAAGTCATGCAGTATAAATAATTATTAATATGAGTTTCAGATTGGGTTCTGTCACTTAATAACACCTACATAATTTTTGTTTTGTCTTTTTATAGCTTGATAGCTCATTTCTTTTCAGAACAAAATGTACCACCATGATTCCATTCATTTACTGTATTTTTTAACGTCTAGGGTTTCTTTTTTAATTATTTCAGAGAACTTCACCTCTCTTCCTACATTGCCCATCTATTCTTGTGAGCTGATTATTTTATTAATTGGAGACTTTGGTGTATAAGTAATATGTGTATTAAAATCCTGATCTGATCATTCCAACACCCATACCATATCTAAGTGTGTTTGTTTTGCTTGCTCTATTGCCTTAACTTTTTTGACATTTAATATACCTGGTAATGTATTTCCTTTGATTACTAGAAATGATGCCTTTAGTAGAAGGAACTGATATAAATATGACACTGGAAATGTATCAACTTCCAGGGGCGCGTCTGTATTTCTATGACTCTGTTTTACTCTTTTGGTGACCCTCTGTCCCTCTGGACTGTGAATTTCACAAATGATTCTTAGGGTTTTATTTCTTTTCCTGTCCATACATGGGCAGAACTACTAGAGAAGGCAGGAACTGGCTATTTCCCTCATCAGTTAGACTCTGATAAAATTCTAGTAGTTTAGAATATGTTTAAATAGTCTCTCCTGAGTGTTGACTTTGTTCAGGAGTATGCAGTGATCTCTTATGTTTCCAATTAATTTTCTCCTGCTCTTGCTAGAAGAAAAGGAATTTTAGTCCAACATTAAACTTGAGAACTAAGTTAAACTTCTTGTGGTAAAACTTGCCAAAGATTGAAGCCCCCCATGATTGCTTCCCATAGAGTTTTTGACTCTGATTTGACCACACTGAGCCTTCAACAATGCATAAAATATGTTTTTCAGTTTTCCTATCCTGGGCCTGGGCCTTGGGGGTGTTTTGGTTTGTGGGTTCCACTTTGATAAATCGTGAATCTTTATTCATCCATGTGTTTCTCTAGAAATTGGGGAAAAATTTCTCTACTTTGGGGAGCAGCAGTTTGCCTTGTTAGCACATTTCTTTTATGGAGCTGAGAAAAGTTGCTATTTTTTCTGGTTGTTCTGCTTTTTTTGTGTGGTAGCTTTCAAACTTCTTATAAGCTAGATTAAAAATCAGAAATAAATTCTGTTTTTTTAACAAAACTGTTTTAGGAGTAAGGTTTTAGGAGAATCAGGTTCTCAGTTAATTACTATAGATTTTTGTTTCTCTTATATGTTTAAGTTCATAAGCAAAATATGCACATATTTGTGGAGAACAATATGTTTGGTGTATGTATATACTGTGGAAGGGCTAAATCAGGATGTTCCTATGTTACCTGATTTGTTTCTGATGACAACTCCAAGTTCTTCCTTAACATTAAATTGTCAAGTAAGACTTGAATTCAAGTTATGTGGATATAAATTTCAAAATTCACGTCGTTAGTAGGTTACCATTACATATTTGAAAAAGTTTTTTCATTTTCACTGTTTAATCATTTCTAATTGAATATAGGCAAGTTTAGCTACAGTTCCCTTAATTTAATACATTTTTATATAGAATATGCTTCCCAAAATATAAGTTTGACAGATAGGCAGATAAGACCCTATCAAAATGATGATATCTCATTATCTACAAACAGTGTTCAAGAATTTTTTTTTTTACTCTACATGGCCTAATGATTTTTTTTCTTTGATACCTCCTATTAGTTTCTCTAGACTTGATCCCTCCCATAAATCACAGCCACAGTGGCCACAAACTCCAGGGTACAGCAAAGAAAATTAAAGAACAGAAAACTGGAGTTTTACTACTAAAAATTATATTCTTTACCCATTTGTTGTTTAATTATTTCAGAAAGAAACAATTCAGACTTTCTAATGCACCAGAAGATTAAACTCCATACCATTCCCAATGAACTATTTTTATATACTGCTATGATTTTAGTCTTCTGTTATATAAAAGTATTTTAAATAGCTTTGTTCATGTTATTCCACCTTCTGAGAACCCTTTCCCTCTTTTTCTTTTCTTTTCTTTTTCAATTTTTTTTTTGGTACCGGGAATCGAACTCAAGACCTTGTGCTTGCCAGGCAGGAGCCATGCCGCTGAGCTATATCCCCGGATCTTCACCTCTTTTTCAGAAATATCTGCAAACAATCTAGACATAGTTTCTCACCCGTTGGTTGTGTCAACAAAATTGGTTCATTGTAGTTACATTATTTCACAAGGTGTAATTTGGTTTCCTTCAGTAAATTTGAACTTCATCAGGGACTGCCTGTTTAACTTCATCTCCTCAAAGTCAGAGCCCATAATATTGCCTGTCACATGGTAAATACTGCAGATTTGAAATTCAATCCATTTAAAATGAATCAAAATAGTTTCAAAAATGTACACAGAATGTATTTTGATATGTAGCTATTTTCCTTCTATCACTCTAAGAATAATTTCAAAGCTATTTTCATACATATATACAATATAATATATACTTTCTTCTGTCATTCTATTCACATATATAAGTATATATTGAATATATATGAATACGATAAACATTTTCAACATTATTTATACAGTTGGAGCTATGATAGCTATAATAAAAAATTCTAAGCTTTGAATAAGTTTAAGAATATGAGTTCTAGAGTTTAAAATGGAGCATGTGTAATTTTAAGTAGGTTTTAGGATGATATAAATACTCTAAGTAACTCATCCCTTCTGTATTACATCATACTAAATTAGGCATAGAGAATACTAAAAAATGTTTTTATTAAAATATATTCTGCATTTAAAGTATAAAAAAGAAGTAGCAAAAGATCGTTTGAATATATCTGCATTGCCATTATTTGTATTTACATATGGATCTCAAATATTCAGTTGTATGACTTTCGTCATGTTAATTACACTTACAGGCTTAAATTTACTCATTTGTGAGCATAATATTATATTAAACTACACAAATTAATCATTCAATCAAAATAGTCAAGTATCAGCAATTTCAGAACCGAATGACTGTATGCCTTTACAGGTTTATTTTAGAAGATTAAATTAAATTATATAAGACTAAAATGTTTGCATTAGCTTGTGATCCTGAATAATTGCTTTACCATTATTATACTTTTTTTTTTTTTTTTTTTTTTTTGTGGGTACCGGGGGGTCGACCTCAGGACCTCGCGCGCCAGCAGGCGCCCGTGCCGCTGAGCGATATCACCGGCCCCTTTTTCGTATGTGGGATCCGGGAGTCGAACTTGGGCCCTTGCACTTGCCGGGCAGGCGCTTAAGCCGCTGAGCCATCTCACCGGCCCCACCATTATTATACTATTTGAAATGGATTTTAAAACAGAAAGGGGTTCACAATTATATATTCTTATACTGGATGTTTAAAAACATATTTGATGATTTCAATAAAATAATAAAATGGAAACTTTATAATTTAGAAATAGATTTTCATAATTAAAATCTCTATATCTGATTTGCTTTCTCTGTGATGAAGGAGTGATAAGTACCAGACTAGTATTTGCATCATGAACAGTTACATTACCAGGGAAAAGGGGCAAAAGACATGATATAATGGCTTGACATTTCAGGCCAGGGCAGGCTGGGACAGGGATCTGTGGTACAAACACGGTACTGAGACGAGATCTGCGGAGCGGTGACTCTGCCTAGAAGCATTTTCCGAACTCCAGTACGTGTGGGAAGACAGGTGTAGCTTGCAGAACTCCTCAGTCTCCTCAAGCTGAGAGGCCAGAGATCAGGGTCCCGAGTTACTGAGCTGGCTGCACAGGGCAAAACGCTGGGAAGCAGGCAGTTCAGCAAGTAAAATAGCCCATAAATAATTCAGTCTTGTTCTGACTTTCCAGTAAATTTGTCTGCATATTTAAATTTTGCATCAGTCTGGAAAAAAAAAAAAAGACTCAGGGGGACAATTATTGAAAAAAGAGTACAACTGTGTTCAACATAACCAGAATGGGGAGGTCAGGACAAATTCTCTAGCACTCTACAGGAGCTTTGGAATTCAGGAGGGACTAGAAATGTCTCAACTTAGCTTTAAGTCTACACTAAGCACAGAGTAAACACTACTTTCTCTGCAGTTTAACAAAATATAAAATAATCCTCTCAGAAATCAAATTAGTTTTGAAATAAAATAACATGTAGTCAGAATAATACTCAGACACTCTACAGCATGATATCAGTAATATTTAATGTAACATTCAAAATTATTAGAAAAACAAAGAGGGGCATGTGACCCATAAAACTTTTTCTGTAGGAAGAGACCCAGAAATCACTCAGACAATTGAATAAGCAAGTAAGGATTTCATAGCAACAATGATAAAACCATGTAAATATTTTAAATATAAGGTGAATGTAATATTTTCAGTAGTAAAAATTGGAAGCGATACAATTAAAAAATTGATTAGAATTAAGTAGAAATTTTAAAAATTCTACAGCTAAAATATAAAATCTGAAGTTTAGGGCCGGTGAGATAGCTCAGCGGCATAAGTGCCTGCCTGGCAAGCGCAAGGGCCCGAGTTCAACTCCCGGAACCCACATAGGATAAAAGGGCTGGTGATATTGCTCAGCGGCACGGGCGCCTGCTGGGGCACGAGGTCCTGAGGTTGACCCCCAGTACCCACAAAAATAAAATTAAAAAAAAAATTAAATCTGAAGTTTAAATCAAAATTGGTTTGGGCTAACAGAATTCTAGAAAATTTGTAACGAAAGGATGCAACAGGTATCAGGGAAATAAAAATCCTAGGAAATGAAACACAGTGTGAAAAAATAAACATAATAAATAAACAGAAATTCAGTGACTAATGGGAAATTATCAAGTTTTTTTTTTTTTTTTTTTTTTGTGGGTACCGGGGGGTCGACCTCAGGACCTCGCGTGCCAACAGGCACCCGTGCCGCTGAGCGATATCACCGGCCCCTTTTTCGTATGTGGGATCCGGGAGTCAAACTCGGGCCCTCGCGCTTGCAAGGCAGGCGCTTACGCCGCTGAGCCATCTCACTGGCCCAATTATCAAGTTTTTAATGGTGATCTAATTTTAATTTTAAATTTAATTTTCTTTATACATGGAAAAATTCAAACCTTTAATGAATAATGCTTAATATTTTGTCAATTATAAATCAATTATCCAGGGAAGTCAATACATTCATTAAAAAACATATTGAAAGGCAAATCATAATGAGAAGATTGGAAATCAATTATAAAGATCACATATCAAAATAGATTAATGAAAGCACATTAATAACAAATTAACAATGGCAAAAATCTCAGAAAAAAAATCCAATGATGATAAAATGATAATATTAAAATGTAGACAGAAAATAAACCAAAACAAAAATAATCAACCCAGAATTTTGGTGTACAAATATTCTTTAAATTGTAGGTGAAATAAATTTTTTGAAACAAATTAAAGCTAAGGAACATATTATTCGCTGGTTTGTACAATAAAATTGTGTGCAGTGAAATGGGTTTGCTTCAAACAGTGTGTTGATTAAAGAGGCCTAACATAAAATAGTACACTCAATGATTCATTTACATGTTTCTGGGAAGGACTAATCCCTAACTTATTTTACTTAATATAGTATCCTCAAGGTTCATTCATGTTGTTGCAAATAGCAGGATTTCTTCTTTTGTGATGAGTTAATAACCTACATTTCTCTACTTTATATCTACTGATTGATGTTTAGGTTGTGTGCATATCTGTCTATGGCGATAATGTTGTGATGGACATGGAAGTGTGGAAATCTCTTTAAGACACTAATTTCAATCCTTTTGGATGAAAATGAATGATATCAAATCAATAATGGGCAAAAGAATAGGGTAGAGAATGACCAGAATGGCACATAATGGATATTTGCAAAATGAAAACAATATTCTATACTTTAATAGTGAAATCTGGTACACGGATGTAGGATTTGAAAAGTCATACATAAAGTTGATAAATAAAGTTTCCGTGTGAAATTGGATACAAATGATGCATAAAAAATTAAATAATTTTACAAATATAAATTGTATATTATCACTCTTAATTCCTCCCCGTCTCCCTTTCCTTTACTATATTTCATACACCCAGCATATCTGAAAAAGAAAGAGTAGATAGAAAGCATATTGGAATTATCAGAGACTTGGAACAATTACAGTTTATATCAAGAATAATTAAATCATATTTTTATCACATATAGAGAAAGATTTCAGGAAGTGACAAAGCTATAATCTCATTGCCCATTACATTAACATTGTTAAGCACTCCTTGAATCTCCATTAGCTCCAAAGAATCATTATTGAAGGAATTAAACTAGACATTCAGTTTTAGGACATTATTACAATTCCCTATAGAAACACAGAAGCTTATAGCATTGTTAAAATAAGTTTTCATTTATTCTGCTGGCCAGGGTACTTGAAATTTCCCTCAATTATAAAAAGTCCTTATGTTTAGAGCATAATGCACATACAGACAAGGCAAAATGTTAGCAATTAATTCTTAAGTAGAAAGCCATGTGGGCACAAGGCAGTGTGATTATTCTATAGTGTTTCAAGTCCTACAAAGGGGCACTATCATCAAGAAGTTCAAAATAACTAGTTTCAAACATATAGTTAAAATTAATACGGAGTGTACTTTGTACCAGTATGAACAGCAAGAAGCATTTTAGACAAATACTATGTCTAATCTCATACCAACAAAACACCATGAACTTTTTCCAGCTCTTTTAAATTGATGCTTGGTTTTCAGTGGAGAAATTCTAGCATTCTCCCTACTAATATTTTAAAGAAATGGTATATAGATTTAAAGAAGATTAAAACATTTTGTTGAGCTTGTTCATCATCTGTTTTCCATACAATTCTCTCTGCAGTGGAGAACTGAATGTTTGACAAAACTCAAGATCGAGGACCGGTGAGATGGCTCAGCGGCATAAGCGCCTGCCTTGCAAGCTCGAGGGCCTGAGTTCGACTCTCGGAACCCACATACAAAAAAAGGGGCCGGTGATATCGCTCAGCGGCACGGGTGCCTGTTGGTGCGCAAGGTCCTGAGGTCGACCCCCGGTACCCACAAAAAAAAAAAAAAAAACTCAAGATTGATTAACACTTCAACATTTTTTTTTTTTTTTGTGGGTACCAGGGGGTCGACCTCAGGACCTCGCGCGCCAGGAGGCGCCCGTGCCGCTGAGCGATATCACCGGCCCCTTTTTCGTATGTGGGTTCCGGGAGTCGAACTCGGGCCCTTGCGCTTGCCGGGCAGGTGCTTAAGCCGCTGAGCCATCTCACCGGCCCCTACTCTTCAACTTTTAAGCCATAGCTGGTCCTTCTGTATTTATTGAAACAATTTCTTCCTACTCTTAAAATCCTAAGAGTAAAACTCAATATTGTATGGACAAGTTACAGATCTTATGTCTTAAATTATTAACAAAATACTTCATATGCAAAAATAATGTTTAATAATATATCTATGGAGACATAGAACAATAGGTAGCAATATTTTATGTGATCAAGTTTTTAAAAACGACAAATGCATATTAAGAGAATAATATTCAGAAAAGAGATTTTTTAAATTATCTATTTAATACCTATACAAAGAAAATTAAACTTAAAATTTTATCATTGCTGTATGATGTATCATTCTAAAATCATTGATCTTTACAGTCATTTGCTAGCACTGGTATAACAAAGTATCACCAACAGAGTAGCTGCTCACAATTGAAATTTATTCTTTACAGATATGGAGGCTGAAAGCCCTCAGTCAAGGGACTGGTAAAGAAATAATCATTTCTATGTATCTATTCTTTTTTCTGGTATGCTTGATGTTCCTAAGCTAGGAGATTCATCACTCTAATTATGCCTCCAGTTTGAGATGAAAATACTACTTAGATATTATCATTGTTTTCTCTGTCTTCTTATCTCTGTGTCTGTGTTTCTTCATGTGTGCACGTGTGTGTGTGTGTGTGTGTAGGCATGAATGCAAATTCCTCTTATGAGGACTCTAGTCTTACTGGATTGAGGGAACACCAGAACACAGTATGAAATTCTTTACTTTGTTGTATGTACAAAGACTTGATTCTCAAGAAAGAATACATTTACAAATGGACATAAATTTTTGAGAAACACTATCAACCCAGTTCAGTCATTAAAAGTTAAAGAATTTTTCATGTCATTTTCCCTTAGAGATTCAGTCTAATTCAACTCAATAAATGAAATATGTCAGTTAATCATTTATTTAATATTTTATTCAGAAAGATAGGCTACTTAAGCTACTGGTACTTTTAAAAGAGAAAGAAAGAAAGAAAGAAAGAAAGAAAGAAAGAAAGAAAGAAAGAAAGAAAGAAAGAAAGAAAGAAAGAGAGAGAAAGAGAGAAAGAAGAAAGAAAAGAAAGAAAGAAAGAAAGAAAGAAAGAAAGAAAGAAAGAAAGAAAGAAAAGAAAGAAAAGAAAGAAAGAAAGAAAGAAAGAAAGAAAGAAAGAAAGAAAGAAAGAAAGAAAGAAAGAAAGAAAGGAAGGAAGGAAGGAAGGAAGAAAGAAAGTAAGAAAAAGAAAGAAAGAAAGGTGAGGAGCAAAGGAGTGGGAGAGAGGGAGGAAGGGAAGGTAAAACAACAAAAGTACACATCGATAAATAACAAAATACATAATTTATTAATATTCTAAGACTCAAATTCTCTTTAACATTATAGGTGAAGTATTCAATGACAATAGTAATACCATTGTTAAATAGGAGGACTCCTGTTCAGGACACAATCTCATTCCATATGGGGCCTTTTACTACCAAGTACTACAGTTTTCTTCAGTTCAGCCCGCAAAAGAGGAGAGCAACCCAAACAGCAATAATCCAGACCTTGAGATGCTGATGATTTGATGATATGTGACAGCATTTGGGTAGAGAAAAAATTGCATATTCTTTCTTAAAACATAATTGCCTCATGTGGTCACCATAAGCAAAATATACCAAAATAAAAAAAATACTACACCCCATTACCTATGAAATATTCAACCTCAAATTACAATATGGAAATTTGTAAGGATAATTAGGCTGATTTTCAGCCTATTTCAGTCCTATCATTCAACGATTCCCTATGCATGCTGTGGAAACCACTGTTTGAATTACCTCCATGAGTGTAAAACATAGACAATCTTTGGTTTAAGATTACTAACTTAATGATTCAATCTTTGAGGATAAGTATAAGAATTTGCATTTAAATTGGTTCCCTGACAAATTCTTACATTAAAGTGCAACAACCATTACTATAGCCAGCACTATAAGAAGGAAAGTAAAATCCTTCCCACAGAATCATTATAACATGAAAAAGCAAAAGGCAGGAGATGAAAGAAAGATGGAGAGAGTGGAAGAACATTTGAGTAGCCAATGACAAGAAGAATAGTATGAGATAGATAAGTAGACTTGTCAAAAAAAAAGCCCATCTCAAATTCTTGTTGGTGAAATAAAATGTGCATAATACAGAGTCCAGTACGCCTAAAATGTTGAGCTTAGCAATGGACAAACACAGAGACACACTTTCTTTTTTCATTCTGGCACTGAAGATTTATTAGCATTATGATTAATTTAGTTTAATGACCAGTTTCCTTCCTCAGAAGTAAAATGATCTCTTTTCTTTGGGATTATGTATGGATGTATTATAAACTTGCTGTAGTAACTATAAGCTTGTTGGGAGAAATAGTATTCATAGAAAATTATGAGATGCATTTAAGTCCTTCTTTCAAAATGGAGGATTAAGAAACATAAGCTAAAAATGTTATGTCTGGCCAATATTAAGTAGGCATACTGTACATTTATTTTTATTAATCTATCTGTCTATTATCTATCTATCTATCTATCTATCTATCTATCATCTATCATCTATCATCTATCTGTCTCTCTAGCTGCAAAAAGTACTCTCCTTTTCAGAACACAAGTTTAAAATAATAATGAATAAAACTCCAGGCAAGTTTGTAAGTTGTAAACGTGACAATCATCCAAGGGATATTCAGATTAATGGGCATAATTAATGGTTTTCCATTGTTTGTAGAAACATATTAAAATAATTTATTGAGATCTTTTTATCTGACCTTTGCCTACCTCTTTGAACCACTTTTCTTACTTCACCTCATATGCACACTTTATTATCTAAGCATGCTGAAGATTACTCTGCCTATATCCAAGTATGTGTAATTTACAGTACCTGTAATTTTTTTTCATTTCACTACTTCATGAGTTACATATTATGAAGGGCTTCACTCTAATTATCAACTCCACATAAATTCTCTATATAAAGTTGCAAATAAAGACAACACATAACCTTTTACATAGAGTGTACCTTTTGATACTGCTATTGTAACATTTAATTATGATATTTGTTACAGTTCTCTAGAGGATAAGAAACAATTACATAAGATAATTTTTTGGATAATGTGGTGGATTAACTAATGGTCAACTTGTAACACCCAGCTGAACTGAATCAGGGTGGTTCTGGCTGTGGAAGGCCCACTTGGAATTGTTGCCAGCTGCATAAAAGGAGAACTAGAGGGAAAGATGGTGTGCTGTTGATTCTCCTTGAGAAGCTTGTTGCTCTGGCTTTCCTGATATGAACTCAGCTGTTCTCATCATCGGAGGAGCTCAGGTCCTCACTGTAGCTGAGAATGGCTGTGGTTCTCTTCAGGGGAGCTCTGGTCCTTACCTTGAGAGTCACTTCCTGGCTTCAGTGCAGACCCCTCAGCCTGCTGGCACAGATCCTTCACCCCACTGGCACAGACTTTCTAGCTTCCACCACTGACCTTTGGGCCTTCCCAGCACAGATCCTTGAACAGATTTGCATGAGACATTGTCATGGGCTCTAGGTCTTCAGCTGAACTCACGCAGGACATTGCCATGGGATCCAGTCCATCACCTGGATTCTTAGAGTGTCTAGTGAATGGACGAATCTCTTGCACTCTTCTGCATTTGACTTTTTGGGTGAATATTATAAAATAATCCTATAAATTATGTGTCCTGTATTAAATCTATTCCCTTGCAAATCCTAACTACAACAGATAAGTTTATTGCATCAGGTAGTCCCCAATAGACATCTGCATGCAGAAGATCCAAAGAATCCAGCAGTTTCTCAGTCCAAGATGTGAAAAGGTGCAGAATTGGAGGGATCAGGGATGTGGGCCCAGTCTGAGACTGAAGGAATGGTATTCTCTGAAGAGTTCCTGTTGTGAGTTTGCATTGAAATGCTAAAGAATCTGTAATCTAACATCCACTGGCTAAAGAAGTAGTAAAAGATGACTTAGCTCAAGCAGAATGCAGAATGGAGCTTGATGTAAGCAAACTTCCTCTTTTTTCTTACTGGACTGCAAGACTATTTATTGGATGGTACCATCCACAATGATGGGTAGGTGTCCCCCCTCCATGTGCTGGTCTGCATGCCAACCACCTCCAGTAGCACCCCATAGATATACCCAGAATTGTTTACAAATGCTAGACATTTCTTAGCACAGTCAAGTTGATAATCATGATTAATGGTCACATTCACCCCTCTTCAACTTGAAAATCAAACATTTCTCTTTAAACAATATTTGATCTCCAAATAAAGACAATAACAAGATCATAATTCTGTTTAATATGATAAAATTATCCTGTGTATAACAGAAGTGTGTTGATTTCTTCAACAGACTAAGAGACAAATTTGTTCTTTGGTAATGCTCGTTCTTCTCCTGACGTTCCATAATTAAATACTATGATGTGGATTTTAAAATATGTGCGTACTGATAGTAAGTTAATCAGTACTATCTCCCATGGCATAAGAATACAAAAAAATCTGCTTAATAGATGTGTATATACACACATAAGGATATTAGTAAAATAAAAAATACTCATGAATATTAAAATCCTTATTTCTCTGCTGGTCATGTGGTCATAGATGTTATTTGTATCTACCTTATTCTACTACCCATTCTGTACTCCCATAGTCTGCCAACCTTAGCATATTGGCAGGTTGTTTCTTTACCTCCTGGAGTGACCCATACCTTCATTCCTGAAAGATCTGGACAATTCATCATCCTATCTGGATTAACTGTTTTGGTTTCCTATTGATTTTAAAAGCATAGCAGGATGATACTAGGAGATTCCCTGATAGATTTCCTGCATTCCAAACATATTCTTCCTTACATCCATTGTTGGGGTAGTGGTCCAGTTTCTGCTTGGTAGTATGGATCAATCACCCACACCAACAAGGTAACTCCTTTTTTAGCCTGCTGACTTGGAGACACGAAGATCCCAAAAGAATCAAAGAGAAGTCTTAACTTTCCATTCAAAGTAATTATTGTTGAGCCTTCTGGTAGTAGCATTTCTCCCTCTGAAACTAAGTCTTACAGAATACAAATACGAGGTGATTGGAATAGAAAGCAAAAATTTTGCTGGTGGGTCCCTAGTAGTAATGGTGAGTGGTACTATTTCCATTTTCACCCCTCACTTGCTGGACCCATGAATTTTAGCTATGGGAGAAACCGTCCATGTGTTGGAATCTGATTCAGAAAATATACATCCTACAGGAGAACTTGCTGGCTGTTGCCATCCAGCTGCCACTGTAATCGCATCTTCAGGAGACTATTCCTTCATGTTAACCAGCTGCTTTGCATAGCGGGAAACATGACAGGACCTGTATATTCAATAAGCATAACCCCGTTGCGGCACTTGTTTGGTTTTGAACTACATTCCTTCATCAGAAATAGTGATAGGACATCCTATAAGTCCATATGTGGTAGCTTTTGCAGAAGCATTACATGCAGGGAAAGCAAAGCAATACCTACAATAAGTGTCTATTCCAGTAAGGATAAAGCACTGCCCCTTGCATAATGGAAGTAGTCCAAGATAATAAACCAGTCACCAGGGCACAGGCTGATCAATTCTGGGAATGGTGCCATATTGAGGGCTCTGTATTAGTACCTGCTGCTGGAAGACTGGCCATTCCACAGTGGCTGTAGCCAGGTTAGCCTTGGTGAGCAGAAGGTCCTGTTGCTGGACCCATGCCTAACCGAGCCACTTTATTCATGAATGCATTGGCCAATGATATGGGTGGCTAAAGAAGGAGTTTCGCTACTAGTCATGGAAAGGATTATCCTATTCATTTGATATTAAAGTCCTCTTCACTTAGGGTACCTTTTGGTGAGTATTTACATGGTTCCTAAATATCTTCACATCATTTTCCCACAGGAAGAGATCTACCACACACTGTACCACGAAAGTCTTTGTCAACAGTTTTCTACTAGTGTTCCTTAGAAGTTCCTGACCACTCAGTCAGACCATTAGTGCATCTATTAATCAGTATATAATCACACATCTGACCATCTTGCCTTTCAAATAAAATGCAAGGCCAGGTGAATTTCTCAAATTTCCAACCACTGTAAAGATTTGTCTTCAGTAATATCCTGTAGAGATGTCCTAAAGAGGGGCTATACTGCTATAGCTGTCAACTTTCAGGGGGTGCTTGTATAATATGCAGAACTATCTATAAACGAGGATCTAATGTTCCCTTCCTCTGTCACCTAGTCATAGATTATACATCCCATGAGGCCACAGGAAGCATGCATCCTGCTTATAAGGCAGTATAGCAAAAGTAGAAATCATGGGTACTCGGGCCACATCTTCATTTAATTTAAATGTACATTCAGGAGGGCCGGTGAGATGGCTCAGCAGCGTAAGCGCCTGCCTGGTAAGTGTGAGGTTTTGAGTTCAACTCCCGGTACCCACATAAAAATAAAATGTACATTCAGGACTTGCCTGTGGCTGGGCATGTATAAACTACTTCTGTCTGATTTCAGAATGTTGCTGTGCACATCCCACTTTATGATTCTGTGGCACAGATGGCACACGGTTTACGATGTGCATCTCAGGTCACATGGTAACCTGCTCTCCCATGGTCAAGGGTTTATTTTCCACTAAAACCAGTAGCTGGCCAGCAGCTATTTCTCAAAGGGAGAGTAGCTGTCTGCAGATGATGGCAGACCCTTGATCCAAAATCCTAATGGGTGGGGCCGGTGAGATGGCTCAGCGGCTTAAGCGCCTGCCCAGCAAGCGTGAGGGCCCGAGTTCGACTCCCGGAACCCACATACGAAAAAGGGGCCAGTGATATCACTCAGCAGCACGGGCGCCTGCTGGCGTGTGAGGTCCTGAGGTCGACCCCCCGGTACCCACAAAAAAAAAAAAAAAATCCTAATGGGCCCTTGACTCCAGTTCAGCTACGGGGCCTAACGGAAGCTTCAAACACCATCTCTATCCATTTATATAGACAATGGAATACTACTTGGCTGTAAAGAGGGATGAATTTGAGACATTTGTAGGAAAATGGATGCACCTGGAATATATAATGGTGAGTGAAATAAATCGGACACACAGAAATAAATCAGATATGCCTTGTACAGTAGCCTAATATCTTAAATGAATGTAAAAGTTAGATGTCATAAACATGAACTAAGAATAATAACAGGAAGAATGAAAATGGAAAAAGGGCATTTAGAGCCAGAAAGAGGGAGATGTGTGGGATGGGTAAAGGAATGAAAAAAGAAACAAGCTGAATTATGTACAAGTACCTACTTTCCAAGATGAGTGTAAAATTCATGTACTGAAAACATGAACTAAAAAATAAAACCACCATCTCTATCTGCCCGTGGCACATCAAGTACTAAGGGATCTGTAGATCATAAGACCCCAAACAGAGAAGCGTGCAGAGCCTGGTCTGTGGTAGAGCTTTCTCTTCTTCCGGAACTCACTCAAAAGTAGCTGCTTTCTGAGTTGCACAATAGATGGGCCAGAGTAACACACTCAAGTGAGAACATCTTACCTCCAAAACTCAAATAAGCCTTCTAAGAGTTATGCCTCTTTTTTGCTTGTAAGAAGGGACATAGGCAACAATTTATTCTTCACTTTAAAAGGGATATCTTGGGATACCCCACACCAGTTGACTTCTTTAAATTTCACAGAGATAGAGGGCCCTTGAATTTCAGTTGTGTTTATTTCCCATTCTCTGATAAGAAAATTGTTTACCAACAAGTTCAAAATCATTGCTACCTCTTATGTACGTGGTCCAATCAGCATAACATCATCCATCTAATGAATTGTGATACCTTGTGGAAGCGCATGGTGATCAAGATCCCTGCAAACTAAAGTCATAACTCAGGCCTGGAGTATTGATTAGCTCCTGAGGTAAGACAATAAATGTGTAGTGTTGGCCTTGCCAACTGAAGGCACATTGCTTCTGGTTGGCCTTATAGGTTGGTATGAAGAGCCATTTGCCAAATCAAGATCTGCAGAGCAGGTACCAGAAGATAAGTGAGTCTGCTCAAACAAAGAAACCATATCCGATAGAGCAACTGCAGTTAGAGTCACCACTTGAATAAGCTGACAGTCATCCATTCTCCAAGATCCATCTGTCTTCTGCATGGCCAAATAGCTGAGTTAGAGGGAATGTGATGAGATTCAATTCCTTTGCACCTTTTATGTTCTTGGTGGCACTAATCTGTGAAATCTCTACCAACACGTGACATTGTTTTTGGTATCCAACTTTCTAGAAAGAGGCAGCTCTAATAAGTTCCACTTGGCCTTTCTGACCATAACCGTCTTCACTCCACAAGTTAGGGAACCAATGTGAGGATCTGCCAAGCACTAAGTATATGTATCTCAATTCTGTATTGTGGAACTGGAAAATGATCACTGGATGAACTGGGGCACGTACTGTGAGTTAGACCTTGGTTAAAACTCCATTGATCACGTAAACTCCTGAGGCTCCTACTCTTACTGCACAGCCATAATTTTATTTCTGATCTCTTGGAATCAGCATCACTTTAGAGCCAGTGTCTAGTAATCACCAAATTATCTGATTATTTCCTTTCCCCCAAATACAGTTACCCCGTAAAAAGAGATCCAAAAAGCGACTCTGTAGGTCCCTTTAAGAAAGGACATAAAAAAGATTAACAGTGTCACTTTTTGGTAGTGTACAGGAACCTTCCTCCAAGAGACATGGGATTTTCTTCATTTGAGCGATTCTCAAATTTAAATTGGCTTCAATCAGGGAATTGGTTGAAGGGCGATTATTCTCTGTTCTTATTATTCGAGATAGTTTTTGTTCATTTACCCTAACATTTTTTTGTTTGTATATACCCAGCACAAATTTACTAGGCTTCCTCTCTACTTCACTTAGGAACACCATGGTAAGTTAGCCAATGTAATAGGTCTGCATGAGTCAGACCAACCAATGATTCCCTCACTTCTGATGTTCATTATGGTAGATACAACCACATTGCCTTTGGCAGGTGAGTGGTGCCCTTTAACCCAGACACTCTGAGATCCAATCCTACCCATTGCATTCATATTTCCCAACTGACTGTGATCCCCACAGCGAGGTTTGTTGTGCAGAGAAGAGCTGTAATGCAGAGAACAGCTCTTCAAGGATGCTGGTTCCCCCCTCACAAATCTGTTTCTTAAGGTATTAAATAATGAAGAGTACATCTTCTGAACCCTCTCAATGGGAAGAAGTGCATTTTAGCTGACAAATTCACATAATTTAAATACTGTCAGCCACTACTAAAGTCTTAAGGAACAAAATAAAGAATTACACTTGCCTTTTAAAATAATCCACCAGGGTAATAATATGTTAATAACCTCTGAAAATAAGTGTGACCATTAATCGCAGCTGCCAACTTCATTGGAATAAGAAATTCCTAACATCGCTGTTTGCATCATAAGTGCATGTTTGAGGTGCTTCCAGAGGTAATTTGTATGTAGGCCACCAAAGTGAGGAAGGGGAGACTCACCCTGATCGTGGGTTACACAATACAATAAGCTTGGACCTAAGGTATTTGCTTTGTTTTGTACATTTTCATCAAAACAAGTTATATTGAAATACAAAATTCATACTGAGAAATTTCATAGATAAAAGTGAGTAAATCAATGAAATTTGGGGATATGAAATTTGATCTTTGTCAAGAAATAGAGCCAAATACGAAGACTATCTGGACCAATCAAATTTTTATTACTAAAGTGACCGATGTAAGGCAGGCTACTTAATAAAAAAATATATTTATTTGGGCTTGCCTTTCTTGAGGTTCAAGGTCATTGAGTTGGTTCCTGTGATTGCATTCTTCTGACCAGAGTCCTGAGGTAAGCAGAGTATCAAATGAGAAGTGAAAATTGTGTGTGTGTGTGTGTGTGTGTGCACGTGCCTCTGTCTGGTCTCTATCCCTCTTCTTGTAAAGCCACCTGGATTCATTATGAGAGATCCACTCTAATGACTTTAATCCTAATCAAATTCCAAAAGCCCCACCTCTAAACATCACGGTCTGTTTAAATTTCACACTTCAAAAAGATGATTAAATTTCAACACATGAAATCTTCTAGAATTTCCAAACCATATACAAATCACAGCAACCTCCAGCTCCTCAAACAAATGTTTTTTCCCAAAAGGTAACTGGATTTGTAGAACTATAGATTAGTTTTACCTGACAGTGAACACTATATAAATGGGATGATACAGTTTCAAAACACAGTTTCAGCTTATGACTCTCTACTTTTTTCAAATTTTATTTTTAAAATGTAGGGCCGGTGAGATGGCTCAGCGGCTTAAGTGCCTGCCCGGCAAGTGCAAGGGCCCGAGTTCGACTCCCGCAACCCACATACGAAAAAGGGGCCGGTGATATCGCTCAGGGGCACGGGCGCCTCCTGGCGTGCGAGGTCCTGAGGTCGACACCCCGGTACCAACAAAAATAAATAAATAAAAATAAAATAATAAAATGTAGCCATGATGTTACTTATCTTAGTGCTTTATTCATTTTTGTTCCCACAGAATATTAAAGAATAAGCCACAATTCATTTATTTGTCTTCTCCTGATGGAAACTCTGTTGTTTTCCCTTTACATTTTCATATATAATATGTAAACTTGTGCTGTCTTTTGTTAAATATGTGTGTACATTTCTGTTGAGAATATACCTAAAAGTGGAAGCCTGTCTCATAAGTTATGTTTTCCGTTTAGTTTTGGTAGACAATTCTACAATATCTTTCAAAATGTTTGTAACTATTTTTACTCTAACCCACTCTGCTTATAATTTACATAAGCTTCATTGAGAAAGATAAGAATAGTAGCCTGAAAGCCTGTATGTGAATTATTTAATAATGCTTTAAAAATACAGTGCCTTAGTGTCCATATCCTAAAGTTTAATTGAATAAGACTGTGTAAGTGCCACTCTGCACACTTTCCCTAAGATTGGGATAGGTAGGATATAAATAACATATGTGCAATGCTCTGAATTGAAAAGTATGATTTCAGGGCTGGTGAGATGGCTCAGCGGCGTAAGCGCCTGCCTGTCAAGTGCGAGGGCCCGAGTTTGACTCCTGGAACCCACATACGAAAAAAGGGCTGGTGATATCGCTCAGCAGCACGGGCGCCTGCTGTTGTGCGAGGTCCTGAGGTCACCCCCGGTACCCACAAAAAAAAAGCATGATTTCAGTCTTCTAAATCAGAACCCTAGTACATGAATTATATTTACCAAAATAAAGAAGTAATCCGTCAATTTTCTAACTCTTACAAAATTTAAGGTTATTTTATGGAGATATTCCCATAGATTAGTGGATCTCGTTGATGAAGAAAAGATAAGTACAATGTAAAAAACAAAGTTATGGATTCACCTATAAATATAAGAATACAAAAACCTCACTTATTCTTTCAGAAAACACTATGGGTTTTGGTGAGTGTTTCTGGAAAAAAAAAAAAAGAAAAATTCCTCAATAGCAAACTTCTGATTATGATTTTACTTGAAGTCTATAGTTACCTCATCTCACTTGGCTTTAAACTTTTGTTCTTTTTGCAATGTGTTGAGTTGAATGCTCTAGCAGAGATATTTCATGAGTATGTCTGCTTTGTGCCATATGCAGAATTTGTCTTAAGAGAGTCAGCACCTTAAAATCGCAGTGCCTCTTTCAGCCTTTTTCTTCTTTCTCCAGGATCCTTCAAAAATGCATTTCTTCATGAGGCAGCACAAAATGGTGAAACTTCTGGAAGCCTAGATCCCCGTGTGAGGCAGAGGACTTCACAGATTTGAGCACATAACTGATGGTAGAATTAGTGTCATTTAGTGGGTGTGAGAGAAGCAAAAATCTGCTACAGTTGGTGTGACGGTTCTTATCTGAAGTTTCACCTGCCAGGGTTTCAGTTACCAGAAGTGTACTACACTTGGAAAATTTAAATGGAAAGTTTCAGAAATAAGTAATTGAAAAGTTTTAAATTGCATGGTTTTCTCAGTAGAAAGATGAAACCTCACATTTTCCCTTGTCCTGCCAGGGCCTACAACATTCCACAGGACTCATCACTCACTTTCCAATGCCTCTGTTACGAACCACTCTGCTTTTATAAGGGACTGGAGCGACCCATCACTTCCAGCATCTACTGAAGGCTGTTGGAACTTATTGCCTGTAGATAAGTGGGGTGAGGGCTACTCTATTGACTTAGTTTATAGGTGGAAGGAAACTGAAATGGGGAGTCATAGTACATTTGAAAATACTATTCTTGAGCAAAATATTTGTTTAACTTGCTGTATACAAGGTAGACACACTAAACAAACTTCTAACTGTGAAAGACTAGGAAAAATAAAGATTCAGTGTGTGCATTAGTTGTTATTAAATATATTTGACACATTTTGAAAACAATAATAGGCTCATGAAAGTACTGGCTAGTCCATAAGTAGAAATTGAATTTAAAAGAGAATCCAGTCTTTGTGTGCTTTACAGAATTACAAACACAGTTTTTAGTAAGAAATGGAATCAATAAATTCTTTACATGAAAAAGATTGATGTAATATAAATGTACCAGTATTATTCTATGGTGAAATTAAGTACCCATTATTGAAATAAGTATTATCAATACTTTGATAAAACCTCTGTCGTGGGCTGGGTTATTACAAAGGTATGATAAAGTTGAATTTGAAAATGGACACCAGGAGACAAGACCTTTACTTTTTACATCCTTATTAGTATTCACATTCTCCCTCTTCATTTGTACAGTCAACCATAACCTTCCAAACCTCTCCAAAACATTTGCAGCTTTTATAAATAAAATGTCTACAAGAACGTTTCTTATACCTACGTTAACACTCTGTCATCCGTGTTTGTCAGGAGGCTAAGATGTCCCTTAAGATATCCGTTCTGGTGTATATGCTCTGAATAACCTGCAGAGCTATAAAGATGATGGATTCTACTCCAGGATTGGGTCAGGCTATAGGTCACAGTGATCTTAAGATGGAAAGATGACTGGGTCTCACTAAATCACATGAGCCCTTGAAAAACAGAATGTTTTCTCTGACTAGAAGGAAAAAATGGAAATCAAAGGCAAATTTAGACTGTGTGGAAGAAATCAAACAGCCATTCTGTGAGCTGCTGATGGACAGGGCTACCCTCTAGAAGCTGAATGTGCTCCTCAGCTCACAGACAGCAGGAACGGGGTAACTTCAATTTCACAACGGCAAAGAAATTGAATTGCTCACAGTCTGAAGTTGGAAGTGTTTATATCCCATGCGGCCTAGCTCACATCATTTTAGCCTTGCAGGATCCTGAGCAAAGAATTCAGGTTTAATGCACCCAGACATCTGTGAGCTAATGAGTAGATATGGGGTTTCTATGCTACTAAATTTAAGGCAAATCGTATTTCAGCCATAGAAGCTACTACATTGTGCACATTTATCCAGAACACAGTATTTTCTTTTTTGGTTCTCAGAACCACAATGTGAAGTTTTCTGGAACCCTGATGAATGTCCTGTCTTATTCTTTCTTCCATTACATGCTACTTCCCCAAAGTGCTTGAGCTTACAGCACTAGATGTATACTCTAGAATTGTAATTCTAAGCTTGCAAACAGACATTTATAGATATTTTGGGAGTTAAACATAAAAAAAAAATTCACAATATAGTCTTATACATTTTTCCTGTTGAATAAGGGATAAGTAAACTTAAGCTAGTAAGTGAAACATTTTATGTTTCTGGAAAAATATATTTTCTTCCTGAAATAAATTAAAATACTAAATAGAATAAAAACAAAGTTCTAAATTTGTTCATCGTCAGAATATTCATGTAGTACAGTATATGTGTCATCCAAACTTTTTCTAAGACAGATAAGCCCTTAGATATACCCAGCACATTAATGAATATCACTGGTAATTAAAAGGATGAGGTGGTGTCTCCCAAGCAGAAATTTTCCAGCCATACTAAACTCTGGATATATTTGTGAGATGAGGAATTTTCCTTCAAGAGAGATGTTTTATCATAATTTAGTTTTAAAAGTTCTAGGAAACCCAATATTGACTCATTATTTGATAAAAATTATTATAAAAATATCTAATTATTTATATATTAATTTAAGTATGATTTTGAATATAGATAAATACATACACACTAAGTTGAAAGATCTATCTATATTGATAAAGTAAAATAAGCAAGTTACAACTATTTGAATAATGTTATTGGGTTACTGCAGAATTCATGATGGTAATTAAATGTAAGAGCATATTATGAAATTGTATATATTTTTATGTCATAAGGACATTAAAATTATTCAATTAATTGCTTAGTGAGAATTATTTTGTATGAAGCCTTGCAGGTTATTCAGAAGTGGAACACATTCTATTAATTATACATATAGTAGCAAAGTATTTACACCTTCATTTTTCTTTTACTTGAAATTAAAATAACAAAGCAGTAGGTTTTTTCTGAGACCAGGTATCACTAATCCCTAATTGTCCAGTCTGGGCTCAAACCTTTGATCCTTCTCAGGTGTGCGACATTAAGCACAGTCGGTACATTTGCTTTTTATTAAATTCTGTAAGTGATAATCTAGGCACAAACGACAAGTACCCAATGATGTCATTTATATGTGGAATCTAAAAAAAATGTTTATTTCATCAAAATCGAGGATACAGTGGTGTTTATTTGGTAAGATTTTTTTAAGACTAATGAGAAACTTTTTGTTTGTAAAGCACTTGGTAATTACATGTGGAGATCACCTATTATAAAAATTGTTTTTTTAAGAAGACAGGAAATGGGCCGGTGAGACGGCTCAGCGGCTTAAGCGCCTGCCTTGCAAGCGCGAAGGCCCGAGTTCGACTCCCGGAACCCACATACGAAAAAGGGGCCGGTGATATCGCTCAGCGGCACGGGTGCCTGTTGGTGCGCGAGGTCCTGAGGTCGTCCCCCCGGTACCCACAAAAAAAAAAAAAAAAAAAAAAAAAAGACAGGAAATGAAGTACATCACAGTCTTTATTCTGGATATTGCTTATATTCATGATTTAAAATAGATAACCTACTGATGGGTTTTTCTTAAATAAATGTATGTTGAGTTGCATCCTTTGCACATATGAAGGCTTATTACTTACTTGAGGCAAGTTTCTAAAATTGGCTCTCAGACACCAGGATTCCATAAAATCTTCTCTGATATATAAGCAGTTCTGGTTATGTTCAGTTCTAACTCGAAGGAGAAACTTGAACATGCACAAAATCTTTTCTATGAGAATGAATCCATTTCCAATTTCACCTTTTCCTGACACTACATTTAAGAAAAGCTGCCTCGTGTGTGTATATGCATGTAGTACACTTATAGGCAAGTATGTATGTACATACATATGATAAGGGTTAACTATAATGATTTGCATAATTCACCCAAATTTATTATCAAAAAAATGTCATCTTTTCAGAGACAAATTAAGATGCAGAAAAGTATCTATGGTCACATTTGGTTCCTGTCATCAGGATCTGTTAACACTGACTTATCTGTGCATTGTTCTGCCAAAGATAGACATGCCTGCAGGTGGCACCTGCTGAGATGTCTGGATACCCATTGTTCTCTGTTCTTCGATCCATGCATTCTGTATCCTTCATATCAAAATCCCTAGGATGTGTGATCATTTGATTTTCTACAATGCTGTCGCTTCTCTCTGGGTGGCAAAATGAATGAATGTATTATTAATTTCCCAACCCCTTGAATATAGACTTGGATATGAGACTTTCTTTGCTAACCCTGCATTTATAACGTGGCCGGACAGAAGTCTGCGAATACTTGTCCTAGCTCACTGTGGTTTGCGGTGCCGTGACCATCCATGAGAGTTAGCACAAGCTAGCCCGCTTGTTCAAGAGACACTCTCGACCATCACCTCAATATTAATGAAATTTCTGACCTATGAATGAGGTCTTCAAGGCAAACCACACACCACACAGCCCAACCTGAGCCGGCAGACAGGAATAGCTTCCCACTCAAACTAGACAAACATGAAAATAGTTAAAGTTCTTAGTTTTAAACTAGTGGAATTGACACGACTTATCAAAAAAACAAAAAATATAAAACAAAAACAAAAAAATTACAAAGGCAAATATAATCCAATTCAAAGAATGTTCATCATTATTTTCATTGATAATTTATTATTTTCCTACAAATAATGATGGCTTTAGAACTTAAAGGCCTTTAACTAGAGAACTAAACATTTTTCGGGGAACTTAAATAAACACTATTTTGACACACAAAGGCAGAAATACATTTATGCCTAAATGGAATAGTTCTCAAGTTTAAAAAAGAAGTATAGGGCTGGTGAGATGGCTCAGTGGCTTAAGCGCCTGCCTGGCAAGTGCGAGGGCCCGAGTTCGACTCCCGGAACCCACATACGAAAAAGGGGCCGGTGATATCGCTCAGCGGCATGGGCGCCTGCTGGCGCTCGAGGTCCTGAGGTCGACCCCCTGGTACCCACAAAAAAAAAAAAAAGAAGTATAAATAGCAAGAACATATTGACATTTTTTACAAAGAAATAAAACAAAATAAAGTAAAACTTCTCCTAGTATAAAAAGTACATGAACAAATGAGAATAATATGGGCTTAAAATACGACATATCAAAATTAAAAATTGAGTAACAATTCAAATTAGATCATAAAATTAGATTAAAATATTTCTATTCGGTCCACAGAGTGTCCATATTGAGTTGGAATATCCACACTGAGCTAGCATTTTCCAACACAGTTTGATAAAGTGCAGTAATTTGACCTTAGTTAAATCATTTACCTGAGTTGTGATTTCTTCTTAAGAAAACTTTAAAGAGAGAAATTTTTACTTACTTCTTTCAATTTTTATGTAGATAAAATTGATAATTTGCATAAATAACACCAGACTGGGTATGGAATACATTTCAGCAAATTTAATAATATAAGCATAGCTGTGCTGTGCATTGTACTTTTCTAATGTATGCCTTATATTTTTAAGTGTTTAACTATTAAAATCAGGTGTACTTATCAGTGATTTAATTATATTTTAAGTACTCAGCATAAAATATAAAATAATAGCCTACAGAAGAATGCTAGGGTTTATTTGACTTCTTTATCAAGGAACAAAAGACATGAGCTTTGTTTATTAAGTTCTGAGACTAGAGTAATAAAGCTAACTTATTACTTGTATTTTTAATTGGCAGATTTTGTTGGCAGAATCATACAAATTAGGGTAAAAACATTATATAATGGGTTATTTACAATGTAGTAGGACAACTAATGATTTAAAATAATATTTCATAAAATCTGCATGTATAGACAAGTGGAACCTGAGGGTATAAAATTATTTATAACTGAATATGAATTTAGTTAGGTTTCTAAACTAAATGCATACAGTTTCCATAATAAGTTATTGCAAATATATGGAAAAACAAATTAGATAAGGCTGTAAGTTAAAAAACTGAGGTGAATACAGATAAATTTAGCAACAAAACAACTAGAAAGCAGAATTAAATTATGTATGTAAATTACATTTTAAGAAAAATAATTTATGTATTATATTTATTCAGTAATGTTAGGATTCCAGAAATCTGTACAGAATTAGAGATAAATAAGATAAAGGAAAAAAAGATGAGTGCAAGTGTATTGAGTGGAAAAGCAACATATATAAATTTGTAATTCATGAAAAAAAGGGCTAGAATTAATGAAACCAGCAATAAATAAATACTAAATTAAATTAAATCTTCAAATTCAAACATTCACAGCTATACGGTTTATGCAGGAACCCTTCACAATTTAATTCTCACTAGCCCAATATTTACAGGAAATATTTCCAAAAATTATTCAAAATTAAATTTTTGTTTTAAAATCTCACATGATAATATACCTGCAGATGCCAGCAGAATCTTAAATTGCCTCTGAGTGGAATGAATGTATATCACATTGCAGTGTGTTACACTAGGAATGAATATTTTGCTTGCATTTTTTAAATGGGTTGTACAATTTTGCTGAAACCCTTACATTAGTAAGCCAAAATTCCTTTGAAAAAATTAGAAAAGCCTATGAAAAAATAGAGGAGTCTAAAAGGATTTTTGCAGTCTGCACTTAAGGGGAAAATCCAGACATAATAAATATATTTAGAGAACTGAACTCATAAAGCAACCATAGGCTTGGCCATGCATATCTGCACAATTTTGTGCTTAATTGTTTCTTTGGTTAAAAAAAAATAAAAGAAATTACACAAGTTCTGTTGGCTCCGGCACACTCCACTGCTTGGCTTGAGCATAGCTATTAAGAGACCGAGAGGGAGAGAGGAGAATTTGCTGTGGATCGATGATCACAGTCAGTGTAAAATGCCATGGATTGTATTTTGATACTGCTAACAGATCGCATCTCTTCAACGTTCTGAAGAAGGCAATGAAAGAGAGATGTGGTACACGTTGGAGTGTTTTCCAGAGCAAACTTGAAAGTGTTTTGAAAACTGAAGAATCACGAGTACACAAAAGATTAAAATTGAAGTAGCTTCTGATAGCTGCCCCAGCTATTTAGCACCAGTATCCATATTACTAAAAAATAATTAAATAAGTTAAATAATTAAATACTTATTAATTTAATTTAAAAAGTTAAATAAGTAATAAAATAGGTAGTCTGAAAAGAAAAGATGATCTCAATCAGAAGATGAGAAAAAATAAAAGCCTGGTTAAAAAGGACTCAAAGTTGTGCTAATATGGTGGAAATATTTAAGGCTTCCCAGAGCCAATTTTTTTGTTGATATATAACTCTTAAAATGTCCAGTAAGGGGCCGGTGAGATGGCTCAGCGGCTTAAGCGCCTGCCCGGCAAGCGCAAGGGCCCGAGTTCGACTCCGGGAACCCACATACGAAAAAGGGGCCGGTGATATAGCTCAGCAGCACGGGCGCCTGCTGGCGCGCGAGGTCCTGAGGTCGACCCCCCGGTACCCACAAAAAAAAAAAAGAAAAATCCAGTAAGCTGGCCATGGCGGTACACACCTGAAAATTCAGCACTCTGGCAGGCTTAAGCAGGAGAGTCACACGTCCAAGCCTACTCTAGGCAATTTAGCCACTTAGCAAGGCCCTGTCTCAAAAAATATTAAAAATGTCTGGGGACTGAGAATGTGGCCCAGGGTTGCAGGTCCTGTGTTGAATTCCCAATACCCCAGAAAATAATAAAGCCAATTTAATTAATATATGAAAGAACCCACTATCCATGAAAGGCCATTGGACTACATAGTGCAGAAGTTTTTAGATTAGAATATTAGTACATCTAATCATGTATCTGATGCAGAATCCTTTATGGAACAAGCCAAAATTGTTCATTTTCTAAGCATTTATTTTTTTGAGGGGATAAGTTAGTTTTGTTGGCATCATTATTATTTGTTGTTGCATTATTGTTTTAATGCCCTGTTATTAGTTAAGAAGGTGATATTAGAATAACAGAATACATTTCCCTAATTTCTCAAAACATACTCAACTATAAATATTAAGAAACGTAGTAGATTGAGATCATGATGTGATTTTTGCTTTTGTTTTATTTAGTTTATTTTTGTGTTTTGAAATCATATTTTCATACAGTCAGGGGTGTAACAATTTCAAGAATAAAGTCTAGTATTTCCAAAATATGACAGATACTTAAGACAGAAGGAGTTCAGTGGACAAAAAGCAAAGTTTAGCTTTGCATTTTTAAAGGTAAAGGAATAAATTAGGTTTTGTCTAATTTATATTAAAATACTTATTCTAGGGGCGGTGAGATGGCTCAGTGGCATAAGCGCTTGCCTAGCAAGCACGAGGTCCTGAGCTCGACTCCCAGAACACACATAAAGGAAAAAATGGGCCAGTGATATTGCTCAGTAGCACAAGCACCTGCTGGCAAGCTTGAGGTCTTGAGTTAACTCCCGGAACCCACATAAAGGAAAAAAAGGGCCAATGATATTGCTCAGCAGCACAAGCGCTTGCTGGCAAGCGCGAGGTCCTGAGGTCGACTCCCAGTACCCACATAAAAAAATAAAATAAAATACTTATTCTAAATTATTTTCAACTTCAATGTAGTATTTTTATAAGTTTTTAATTTTTTGTACAGACATTTGTCTACAGGAAATATTCAAATAATCTAAAAATATTAGTGTTAAACAATTTCTAATTTTTTAAAAAATCAAAAATTTCATAAAAAATTAACAATCAGCATATATTCAATGTAAAAAGCAAAGGTTGCAACAAATGCAAAATATTACTGGCTTATCTAATTAAATAAATGCTAATTAATATCATAATATCTATTTTAACAAGGTTGTAGACAAAATCTCCCAATAATCTTACTACAGCTTAAATAATATTTCATTTATTAATCAGATTTTATTGGTACATTTTAGGTATACATAATGATCACATTCATCACAGAGAATTTGTACCTTACATGATATAACTTTTTCCCATTCCCCTATCCTCCCTTCAAATCCTCCTCCCCTCCCCATTTACAAAAGCTTTGTTATTTCAAAACTGGCAATAAAAATAAAATTTTAAGCTGATATCATTATGTGTTTTAGCAATTTCACTTAGAAACTTACACCATTTTATATTTAAAAATCCCAATGGAACTATAGTATATAAAAATATAGGTGACTAATAATTAATAAATCCAAGATAAAATGTCAGTCAAGTAAGACAATGAACATAATTCTCTAATATATGTCAGGAGCTAATATGTGAAACAAGGAACCAGAAGAAAAGATGATGCAATGTTTTATTGATTTTCAGTAAAATTACACCTGTATGCTGTGGCCTGGTTCTGGATAAATGTACCCCAAATGCCTACTTGCTAAAGGCGTGGTCCAGGGCAGGCACTTGTGAAAGGTAGTGGAAGCCTTAGATATGGGGCGTGGCAGGTGGCCTTCCCTTCATAGGGATACTTGTTGAAGTGTGCAGCGGGACTCAGGCCTCTCCTCCTTCTATCATCGTGTCCTAGCAATAAGGCGAACAGGTGTTGCTCCACCATGCATTGATGTCATGGTGTGCTGCAGACCGAAATGCAATAGGGTCGATTAATGGGAATGGAAACTTCCAAAACTGTGAACCCAAATAAACATTTCTTTTTATATGTTTATATGCAATGAATTGACTCTTTCAGGCATTGACATAGTTACAGAAAGTTGACTACACAATACATATGATCAATAAACATGCCTAAGAAACTATAGTAATTAACTTTGAAGAAGAAGCCTGTTATTGAACTGCTGTATTGATGAAAAATGGTGTCATCACATTAAAATTATTAGAATTCACAATTCTCATGCAATTGTCATATTTCAATGAACAAAATAAACTGAATGTTCATTAAATATCAGTTATTTTATCATTTTTTTTCTTATTGTTTTAGAACTGCTCTTTAAGTACTGGGGAAGTTTTGGAAAATATTTGAAGGAAAATTGTTGGTAATTTAAATTTATAACAGTGAAATTCATTAGTATATTCAACAACTTCTGAATTAATTTTAAATAAATTAGGAACATTAAAATAATGATAACAGGGCCGGTGAGATGGCTCAGTGGCTTAAGCGCCTTCCTGGCAAGCGCGAGGGCCCGAGTTCAACTCCCGGAACCCACATACGAAAAAGGGGCCGGTGATACCGCTCAGCGGCATGGGCGCCTGCTGGCGCGCAAGGTCCTGAGGTCAACCCCCTGGTACCCACACAGAAAAAAAAAAAAATAATGATAACAAACCAGAAAATATGTGAAAAGACTATACGATTCAAAAGTATGTTTTTATTATATTTGTTTTGGTAACTGCAGTAAAATATGATTTCAAAAGGCATAAATTGTTCCTGATTCATATTATTCTTTCTAGTCTAGCTATGACCAATTTCACATTTCACCAGAATATTGCAAGGCAAATGTTATTTATGAGGATTTTACTCCAGGGAAAACTATGTCAAAGAATCTGTGATTTAAGAAGGATGCATTCACAGGAAGAAAAATGTAAAAACAGAAAATACCTTTCACTTCAGAGAATTTCTTCGATAAGGTTTTTTTAAAAATGATGGGCCAGTAAAAATCGCTAGAGAAGATTTTATGACAGAAAATCTTTCTCTCTCTGTAAATATCATAATCAAAATTAAGGTCTAGAAAGATTTATCTGGCATAAAGAAACAAGATGCAAAGAAATAGTAAAAGGAAAAAATTAATTCCAAATTTGGAATTCAATAAAAATATACTTTTGAATACATTTACAATCTATGGTCATTACAAAATATTTAGTGGTGAGATTGCATTTCAGATATGAGAAAAATTTGGGCTCAAAATTCAGTTAGGTGGGGCCGGTGAGATGGCTCAGCGGCGTAAGCGCCTGCCTTGCAAGCGCGAGGGCCCGAGTTCGACTCCTGGATCCCACATATAGAAAAGGGGCCGGTGATATCGCTCAGCGGCACGGGTGCCTGTTGGCACGTGAGGTCCTGAGGTCGACCCCCCGGTACCCACAAAAAAAAAAAAAATTCAGTTAGGTGAATTCAGAAGGAGTTAAACACTTTCATTAGGCTAGTGAGGAATGGACATGAAAACCCTACCAGAAGACTGTATACAATAGCTAGTATTTCAGGGTTACTAAATATTGCTAGACTGTGAATGCAAAGACAGGAACCCAGTTTAGTGTATTTGCCTCTTTAAACACCTCCTTTAAAAAATGAAAGTTAGGAAAACATTTTAAAAATTGCAATGGGTACAAAGCTAGAAAGTATAACTAATAATATAACAACACACCAAACTTATTTCAAAAAGTTTGAAATCTAAAGAAATGTATACAGTATGCTCTAGGTTTACAGGATGAAAATAATAGTTTTAAAAATAGTCCAGGGGCTAGTGAGATAGCTCAGCGGCAAAGCGCCTGCCTGGCAAATGCTAGGTCCTGAGTTCGACTCCCGGAACTCACATACGAAAAAAGGGCTGGTGATATTGCTCAGCGGCACAGGCACTTACTGGCACGCAAGGTCCTGAGGCCGACCCCCGGTACCCACAAAATAAATAAATAAATAAATAAATAAATAAATAAAATAAAAATAAAAATAGCCCATAAAAATATGTGCTTTATGTGCTTAACATGATTATGTGGCTGCCAAAATTATTAAAAGCCTCTTTGCAATGTTGAAATATTTTTTCCTTTGCTTTGATTAGAAAAAAATGGAGACAAATGCAGAGAAGTACCAACATTTTTTTTCTTTTCATAGAGACAGAGGGTGTAAAATGGATTAATCATGATAACATTATTTAATGATAAATATTTTTCACAGAATTGCAATAATCTGTTCTGTCTTTTCCTACGATTTCATTTGAAGAGTCTTACACAATTCAGAGAGTTTTGATTTAACTCTGTAAATCTAGATACTTCCAAACACTACCAGTGAAGGCAGAGAAAGAAAAAGAAGCCTTGCTGCAGGGAAGTTCTAAAAGAACTGGGTCGCCTTACGAACATCTTCTTTAACAGTTGATGTTTAGGTATTTTAACTGTGACATTGATGAGGTAAGTTACTGGAAAACCGATGTGTGTGCCATGTCATAAAAACATTATAAAATAAGAGCCGCCACCTTCGAATAGCTTCAGAATGTCACTGGAGGGTGAGGGAGTTAGACAGCCTTATCATTAACTTGATAGCGAGGAATAACAAGTTTAGGGAATGTCAAACACTGAGGATAGAACGCACAGATAACTGTTTTCTTTCCTTCCTGAAAATCTATGGATCAACAAAATAGGAGTGTTTTTTCACTCAATACTGTGAATTGAAGTTCATACCACTTTGCTTTATTTTACAATTGTTAATTTTGTTTGGTGCGTGAAGGTCTTCTTTTGATGGTAAATATAAAAAAAATTTCCTCCCTTTCAACATTTTTGAGTGTTTATTAGAGATATTAAGATTTGCTGTTGACTTTACCGTTTAT
This sequence comes from Erethizon dorsatum, assembly GCA_028451465.1. NCBI lineage: Eukaryota > Metazoa > Chordata > Mammalia > Rodentia > Erethizontidae > Erethizon > Erethizon dorsatum. Next base: position 137,521,617 of record CM051824.1, read on the forward strand.
AGATAATTTTACAGCTTGATGTCTATTAAATGGCAGCGGTGTTGATTTAAGGAACTTAGTTGTTAGCACTACCTGGAGACTTACAAACCAAAAGAGAACACGCTGAACTCAGGATAAAGTCAGAGTCAGGGTAAGACAGAAACATCTTCCTATCGTCGCCCAGCAGGCGTGGAGATCCTCAGCGGACTCTATCCAGACAAGGTGAAGTCGTTCATCTGTGAAACAGAGCTCACCTGCAGGCTACTGCCAGCCGGGGAAGGCGACGGCAGGGCTCTGCACATCTCTCCCTGACACAGGAGAGGCCTGAGAAAGCGCACCTGCTCTAATAACCTTGTCTTCTGGATCACGGACAAGTGCGCTTTGATCCTTTGTGGATGATATTCCTCCGTCTGTGTGTCTGCGTTTAAATCCAATGAATGTATTTTCACCTGCTGATCCTTTTATTCTTTAAATTAGATATTTTAACAGCATAAGCTTATTTGGTTAAATTTTCCCTGTATCAGAGAATTTTGAAAACTAGGTATAAAATACACTTGGATGACTATCCCTTACTATCACAAATATTTTGATGGTATTTTCAAAAATTATTTTAAAAATTCCAGTCACTGAATTGTGTGTATACATGGCAGTTTAATATCTTGAGGGTTCACATTCTAAGCTCGCATGAAAAGGAAACATGACCTCATCTTTTACTTTTTCTGTATACTTTATTGAATAATTTATTTTCTATGTAATATGTGAAATGAAAATTTAAATGTAAAAAAGTACACTACATGAAAAATAAGATAAAAATATGGAGAAGGCAAGTATTTTTTCCCAAGTCAAGACATAAATGAGTTAGTCCCTTTGTGTGTGTGCATGTTGCAAATCCTTTTATATTTCCTATCAGACCGTATGAGAAAACAAGACCGCCCAAGAAGATAGTTAACAATATTACTACAAATGTGCAGAGTGCAGTATTACTTTTCTTTCAAAATTTTTCACTCAACAATGTCTTTGGGAAATACCTCCAAACTTATTTTCTTTCTTCTAATTGTTATTTCATGTTTTCATACAGTTTTATTGTGCATACATTTCATAATTGTTCAATTCTTTCCAACAAATATGAATTTTTTTCATGGAGTAATGGAATAAGTATCATTACACACATTCTTAATATCACTGTCACTATAAGATAACTTACACAAGTTAAAATTTTTGCTTTTATCATCAAAATTCCACATCTTAAAGTTATTATGCTTGTAGATATGATATCTAATAAACATGTAAAAGTTCTCCATGTGTGTGTTTTACTTTCTCAGTGATTTCTTATTAAAAGCTAAACTGAGCTCAGTAGACTGTTCAAAAAATTTTATACAGATCTGATTTTGACCTAAATTCATTACCTAAATATATAATAGGATGGATATTTGAAAATTAGAGATAAGGATGAATATATTAACTTAGAGATAAGGAAAATTGTCCTGGAATAACTAAAAGTTTAAATCTCTCACAATAGTACACTTCCTGTTATGTGGTTTGATTTCAGCCATGGTGATAGAACTCTTCTTAGATACTGTCTTCTGTTTTGTAATTTAAGGATGCTGCAATGGTCTGGAGTGCCTTGGTGTATTAAAATATCCAATAAGCCAAAAATGGGCATCTGAGATGAATACACACCTCTCAGATGAAAAATACAAATGGCAAATAAATCTATGAAAAAATGTTCAACATCTTTGGTCATTCAAGAGATGCAAATTGAAACAACTCTGAGGTTCCATTTCACTCCAGAAAGAATGGCTATCATCAAGAAATCAATCAGTAACAAATGCTGGCAGGCTGTGGGGAAAAGGAACCCTTCTCCATTGTTGGTGGGAGTGTAGACTGGTGCCACCACTGTGGAAATCAGTATGGAGATTCCTCAAAAATCTAGGATTAGGGCCAGGATATAGCTCAGCAGCACAGTGCCTGCTTGGCAAGCATGAGGTCGTGAGTTCAATTCCCAGTACAAAAAAATAAATAAAATCTAGGATTTGAGGTCCCATTCGACCCAGCTATTCCCCTCCTGGGTATCTTCCCAGAAGGATTAAAAACATCATACCACAGTGATATATGTGTACCCATCTTTATAGCAGCACAATTTGTAGTAGCTAAATCTTGGAAACAGCCCAAATGCCCACCAACCAAGGAATCGATCAAAAAGATGTGGTATTTTTATATAATAGATTACTACTCAGCTATAAAGAAAGATAAACTCGAGGCTTTTATAGGTAAATGGATGCAACTTGAGACCATACTCATAAGTGAAATAAAATTCGCATGTGTAAACATCATATTGTCTCCCTAGTGTGAAAAGATGATAAAATAAATAAGATCCAAATCTACAATAGATATTGTGAAAGGGAAAGAAACTGCTCGAAAGGAAAGAACAACTGGGATGGGGGAATGGAGAAAAGAAGGAAAGGAAAAGAAAAAGAAATTATATATATGTATGTACACACAAGATAGCTAAAATAATTATACTACTAACTTAGTTCATTGAAAAGAATGGTTTGTGCTTATATTGTTTGATCAATTTTGCATGCCTATATCTTGTAATCTGAGCAACTAATTTGAAGATAACAATACGCAATATATTAACCATTGTTAATTTCCTACTATCTTGTTTTGAAACTCTGTATCATTATTTTTATTGTTTATTCCACTCTAAAATAAAAAATGAAATAAAATAAAATAAAATATCCAATAAGCATGTATCAGTATCTTTCAGGAGTCTATCGCCTTTATGAAATTTTAATTCTTACTAAACAATATCACGTTAAAGTACTATTTGGAGAAAATTCTTCTTTTGTTCTACATTTTGGTAAATCTAACAGACTAACAAATTTGTACCTGTTCATCTTATCAGAGGTGTATGTTTAGCAAATAGCTTCAAAAGAAACAGGAATATTCCTCTGTGTGAGCCAAGGAAAGGTATACTGGACAGATTACTGTCCATTATAAATTTCAGATTCATTAAGCTCAAATTTCCTGAACATTAATGTAATTTCTGGTGTTTGTGTGGGTTACCTGGCCCTCTTCTCATCATTTGTGGGAATGGGGCTCACAGAACTGCCACAAAAGAATGCTGGTACTCAGAGCTACTAGTGCTCGGAGGGGTGAGATGCTTGTTCCGGAGACAGATGACTCCTGCCTCCTGCCAGGACACCTGAAACTGGGGCAGGCTAATTTGATAGTTTGCAAATTTCCTGAACTCCAGATCATTACATTCTGCCGGTATTTGTATCGCTTATATCGTTTCATGGCCGTAACGTACTTAATCATCCCCCCATCTCCTCCTTCCCTGCCCCCTCCTTCCTCATCCCACATGCGTGGCTGGGGTGTTTCAATGCGTGTAATGTATTTTTGCCAAGCACTAAATAAAACGCAGTTAATTTATTTATGCTATAATCATATACAAATGCAAATGTGCATACACATAGAAAGACTTTTATCCCTTTTACTAAATATCCTGATATGTAGGACAGATGAAAAACTTTCTTACCAAAAGTCATTAGGTTTCAAGATAGAAGGCTAGTGAGAAAACCTTTAACTGAATTGTTATGTAGTTACTTTAAACACACTGCTGAGATAATAATTGTCTTTTAACATAGCATGAACATTAACAATCCTGATAATCCCATCATTTACTGTTTAGGTATTTCAATCTCTTAAACAATTCTCAAGTAAAGTATTTACAACAGGTAGATACATACTCTATGTTGCTAAATATATTTTTAAATACAGGTGTTTTTGGTTGTGTAATAAAAAATTCCTAGTTACAAGATCACAGATCGGATGGTAAGAGAATTGGGAAAGTAATAAAACATATTTATGTATTCTCTAAAGTAGGTACAAAACAGCAGAACACGAGTAAATGGAGCACATCCAGACTAATGGCCTGAAGGATTCATTTAGGGGAATATTTCCACCCCAGTAGCTACACCATAAAATATCTGGTGAGATAGTGAACTTTTCGGAAGAAATGGAATCAGCATGAAGGTTGAATGAGAACATATTTGATTATTAGCTTTAAGTAATTAATTTTAAAGTCTCTATTACCATTGTAGTTTTAAAAATTGTTATTATGCCATAAACATCACAATTATTACAATATGTATGAAATCACTGCTGATGAGATCTTTACATATTTAGTATAATATTTATTTATTTATTTATTTTTTTTTTTTTTTTGTGGGTGCCGGGGGGTCGACCTCAGGACCTCGCGCGTCAGCAGGCGCCCGTGCCGCTGAGCGATATCACCGGCCCCTTTTTCGTATGTGGGTTCCGGGAGTCGAACTCGGGCCCTCGCGCTTGCCGGGCAGGCGCTTAAGCCGCTGAGCCATCTCACCGGCCCTAGTATAATATTTAAAACTGCTCCTCAATTCAGTTTTCAGGTTTTCATATTATAGAATAATTGGCTCACTATAAAATATCCACTTTTCACTTGTTTAACTCCAATACTGTATGTGGGCAGCCACAGTCTCCAGGGCTATGAGTTCCAATTTTAATTAGGAACAAACTAAGTCTCTGAAACGGATGTGCAGTTTTACTAATATTTTAGGTCCTCATGTGTTTTATGATATCAAAGTAAAATCATGTAGGTACATTCAACAAGTAGTTTGTATTTTCTCTGTTAACATAAAGAGTGTCTTTCTTCTAAATGTGGCTTTTTAATGACCTTAGTTCCTTTCCCACCATGGCAGAACAATTAGAGATTACCGCATATATAGGTATAGATACAGATATAAAGGTTGTTGTAGTCAGGGTTTGCAAGGGAAAGAAATTAATACAGGTTGCAAAATTTATAGGATTATTTTATAATATTCACCCAATGCATCCAATGCAAAAGAGTGCCAGAGATCTGTTCAGACACCATAAAGACCCTAGGAATCTAGCTGAGGGCCTGGATCCCATGGCGATACCCTGCAGGAGTCCTACTGAAGACCAGAGCACAAGGCAATGCCCCCCACAAGTCCAACTGCAAGCCCAGAGCCCACAACAATGGCTCATGCAAGTCTGTTTCAAGGACCTGAGCTGGGAAGGCCTGAAGGTCAGTGGTGGAAGCTAGCAAGTCTCCTCCAGTAGGATGAAGGACCTGTGCCAGCAGGCTGAGGGATCTGCACCAGAGCCAGGAAGCGAGGCTCAAGGTAAGGACCAGAGATCCGCCAAAAAGAACTGCAGCCATCCTCAGCGACAGTGAGATCCTGAGCTCCTCTGATGATGAGAACAGCAGAGTTTATATCAGGAAAGCCAGCACAACAAGCTTCTCCAGGAGAATGCACAGCACACCATCTTCCCCTCCAGTTTTCCTTTTATGCTGTTGTCAACAATTCTCAGGTGGGCCTTTCCCACCCAGAACCACGCTGATTCAGTTCGGCTGGGTGTTAAAAGTTGCCATAAGTTAATCCACCACAGAGGTACAGATGTATATGTATGTAGATATATAGATATTCTTAAATGCCAATATATTAAAATGAATACAACAATCTAAATCATAGTTTATCATCATAGAAGACATTCATGCTTACAATGTAAGCTAAACATATATCACAACGGTTCAAAACTTACATATGGAATAAAAGAATTAACGAACTTACTATACAGATGCTTCATGTCACTGGTATATTAATTTATCAGAGTAGTTATAACAAATTGCCACAACCTGAATTGCTTATACAGAAGAGTTTATTCTCTCATATGTCGGCCAGTTAGGTATCTAGGGTTTTTTTTTTCTCCTCTGACATCTTTGAAGGAAGGATCTGATCCTTAACTGGTAGATAGCAGTATTCTTCCTTCCTCTTTTTATATCATTTTTCTACAGTGAATGTCTCTGTGTCAAAATTTCCCATATTGACAAAGATACACATCATTGGATTAGTGCCCAAGTCTACTAAGCACAATTTAACCTATTTCTGTAAATATCCTATTTTTTTAAATTAGATTTTTTTGAAGTACTGCTTATTATGATATTTATATGTGAAACTGTGAACATGTTAAACTGACAACATATTCCTTTTTTATTTAAAATAAAACTTCAAATCCTAGCACTAAATGGTTTCACTGATGCCTTGTAGCAGACTTTTAATGTAGAATATTCCCGTTTGGAAATGACATATATGATTAACTTATTACATCGTGAAGCCCATGTAAATTTTGCTATTTTAGCCACTTTAAGTGTGCACTTCAGTGTCATTAAGTTTATTTATAATACTTTGCAATGGTCAACTCCATCCACTTACAGAACTCTTTATTTTGTAAAACTGAACCCATATATCTATTAAAGAATTACTCTTCATTCTCCCCTTTCCTAACTTCTTGTCATCACTGTTCAACTTCCTGTCTTTATGAATTTAACTGCCCTAAGTAATTCTAATTATACATTATTTGTCCTTTTGTGATTGACTTATTTCACTTGTCTCCAAGTTTCATCCTTTTTTTTTTTTTTCTGTGGGTACCGGGGCGTCGACCTCAGGACCTCGCGCGCCAACAGGCACCCGTGCCGCTGAGCGATATCACCAGTCCCTGTTTTGTATGTGGGATCCAGGAGTCGAACTCGGGCTCTCACGCTTGCAAGGCGGGCGCTTATGCCGCTGAGCCATCTCACCGGCCCCTCCATTTTGTATTATGTGTCAGAAGCTCCTTTCTAACCTCTGAAATATATTCTATTGAATATGTATATCACTTTTTGTATCTCCCTTCATCAATGAGAAGACAATTGGAATACTTCCAGTTCTTTTCTCTATTGGGAATGATGCTGAGACGAACATATATATTTATAAATATATATGCTTACAATATATTTTTAATGCCACTTTCAATCACTTGAGATATATATTGAGAAGTTCAATTGCTGCTGAATCAGTTATTTTTGTTTTTCGTACTAGGGGAGGTGTCAAGGGTCTTTGCACTGAGCAGCATCCACAGCACAGTTTATTTTTTATCTTGAGACAGGTTCTCCCTAAGTCATTAAGTTGCCTGGGCTGGATCTGAAATTCTGATCTTCCTGCTTCAGCCTCCCAGAGTGTTCTAACTACAGTTTGCACCACCATGCATAGCTTGCTAAATCAAGTTTTAATTTTTGTTGTAATGACCATAATTCATAGAGTCTTGACTATTTTACATTCCCATGAACATTGCACAAAGAGGGAATTTTTCTAGTTCCTTGCTAACCCTTTTTCCTTCTTATTTTTTTGATAGTAGCTATCCTAATGCGAATGAGATAATAGCTCAATGTGACTTGAATTTGCATTTCCCTAACTATCAGATCATGGTAATCTTTACCTGCAATTATTTTCCTAAAAATTACTTATAAGAAGTGTTTCCTCTTATAAATAAGGAGGTAAAGAAATAAATAAATTTAATGATTTTTAGTGAAATAAAATGTGAAACACTTGCAATGTGAAATATTTAAATATAAAGTATGTCAGGCAAAGGAAGAGTACGTTGTTCCAATTAATACAGGAATTTTTGCCTATACAACTGCTACTGAAATTTAGTTAACATTTATGCATACGTTTGCAAGTTATCAACAATTTGGATTTACTTTTTTCAGTAAATTACTGTAAAATCTTCCTATCATATGAGAACCCATTATTGAAACGTAGATTATCTCTACCGAAATCCAATGCATTGAACAGATTTATAATGAACAGAAGATTTCATAAGGCTTAACTAAATCTACATGCACACATTTTTATAGTATTTTTAGGTACAATACAAATGGGTAAACCACTGATCTTGCTTATTTACATGGACAGGGTAACGTGTGTGTGTGTGTGTGTGTGTGTGTGTGTGTGTTTATGCATGTACAAGTTTGTTGCCATATATTCCATGTATATGTAATATATATATATATATATATATATGTTTGATATAAATTTTCTTTGCATACCCTTTTTATGATCTAAGATTGAAGTATTCCATGACATTAATTACTTGTAAGGGCATTTGGTGCAATTTTCATTAATGAACACTTGGTTGTATTCATGAAAGTTTATTTTTCTCATTAACCATAATAGCAACTTGATGAGCACTAATATTTTTACTTATGATTTTATATATATTCTGAACTCTTCTCAAGTTTTGAGGTTTTACTCTGAGGCAAGGATGATTATTCATTTGTCATACATATCATTAGGTTTGAAATACAACATAAGATAAATGTATGACAGAACCTGATTGGAAAGGCCTTGGATCTTTCCTCAAACTGAAGTGCTTTTCATTTTTTAAAATGTATATATACATCAAAAACATCAAAACTTGTCCTGAATTAAAATTATTGGACATTAATATTATCTTGAAAGGATACTTAGGATTAGGGTGCCTATGAGGTCAGACCAGAATCTTATCATGTCCGTGATATTCGAAGATTACTTTTGGCACCAGGAGGTCTACTGGCTCCAATTCACTAGCATCCATAGTTGCAAATTCTGCCTAGATTTTATATGGCAGTTGAGACAACTTACGAGGGTACAGCACTACATGCCAGCTAATTGGAACCACTAATGAACTGAGTGACTTTTTAATACTAACTGCTAGTAAACCACGCAGTGGGATTGCAGATGACTTTTTAAGAGTTAGCCACTTCAAAACCAGCATTCCTTTTGTCCTATGTCAAAGACATAAGAACAAGATGGAGAATAAAATTCTGTGTATGAATCCAAAATCCTCTGCTACAACAGAAAACTTGACCTCTTCACTTCATGGAATAAATACTATTGACTTAGCCTGATTTACTGTACAATAGCCAAATTTTTCTAGACAGGCTTATTAATCTCACTTTGATGATAAGATTTAATTCCTCACTAAAATCAAGAGTTTTACATTTTTCTCTATCATCTACTCAAGGCATAGTTTTAAATTTTATCAAAATATCTCTCATATTTTAAAATGATTTAAGGCTCAAGTTATAAGAAAAACAGAACACTTAATAAGGAATCAATCCCTCAAAATAATATTTACTGATTGTTCCTACTTTCTTTATCTAATTTGTGCATTTTAAGTTTAGATATCTAAAAATAAACTGGCTTAGTTGGATGTCTTTAATCCCAGAGGAAATATGTTTTAAACTAAAATCTCTTCTTTGAAAATAACTAGTTGGTGTCTTCAACCACAGTAATCTTTTGTTCTACAAATATTGTCTTTATAATGGTAGCCACACAGGTATTTTGCTTCAAAAGTGTGTCTTGGTAATAATTGTTTCATTCAATTTTACCCTAGGTTGAGTGAATTAATCTAATCAAGGGAATCTATTTCTTCCCCCCCCCAACAGTGACTTTTGAAGAGTGGATGGAAAAGTCAAATCATTTTAGGCAATAAGATTCAAAGAGATGTCTGCCACTGGGTTTCTGAGATAAACAGTTACTTGTCCATACGAGATTTACAGGTTTTTCTCCCCATTCTGTTGAATGTAAGTGAAATGCATGTAATTTGTATGGGTAGTCATCTCATAGTTACAAGAAAAAACAGATTTATAGTAATACCAATATTATGGTCAATCAAATCAGGCAAAAACGAATATGATCTTCGAGGATAAAATTGGCATAAAATATTATCTGTCTCTATCATAAATATAACAGAAGAAATTTCCCCAAATTTGAACCAGCTCAAATTATTTTCTGTTACCTGTCTTTCAAAGTCTTAGTTTTAAGGCAATGTTTGTCGTATCCCCCAATTTAATTGTTTAGAAATAGCTCATTGATTTTCACCATAGAATACTATTTCGTTATATGAAATATCACATTTTTTCACCTATTCAGTTGATGAGCATGTGGGTGAGATGCAGTTGGAGATTTATTCATTAAAATGTTATAGTGTTTTCATACAAAACTTTTCTTGATTTATATTGATTTTGTTTATATTAAAAATTCCAAATCATAAGGTAGTTTAATTTGATTTATAAAAAGCTAAGTTTTTCTTAGATTAGTGTTCTGGTACATATAAAGAGATTTCCATCTATTCCACAAGTTCACTTACACTTGCCATTATCAGTAACTTTGAATTTTAGCTCTTTTAGTGGTGTGAGGTAGGAGTTCATTTCATTTATATTTTCTGAATAACTAACAATGTTCAACATCACTGCATCTGAGCTTACCAGCTATTTCTATAGCTTTTTGTTTGAAATGACAGTTTCTTCCTAATTTAATTGAATAAGAATTTGTTTTATTGAGTTTTAGAAATTTTTAATACAACTATGACCTCAGTTATTTTTCTCAAATGATGTGTTAGAAATATTTATGGCAACAGTTTATCTTTCATAGTTTATTTTTTTGCCAAGGATAAGATTTAAATTCAAAGAAGTCTAATCATTTTTTTAACTTAGTGATTTTCAAGAGATTTATAAGGAATAATTTCATCTTTTCTAAGGACTAAAATATATACTCCCACATTTACTTCTGTAAGTTTCAGAGATTTTCTTTTAATATATGCTACAAATCAAATTAATTTTTGCTCATTGCATGAGGTAGTAATGAAAGTTTATTTTTGTGTATGTTGATGTGCTCTTTATACACAATTTAATGAAAAAATATTCCTCCCATCAGAACCTCCTGTGAAATATTCCCTATGTGAAAATTCAATTTATTCTGTATGTGTGAGTTTTTAATGGGCTTTTTCCATGTTAAATTGGCTGAGTATTTTATAATTACTAATATTACACCAATGCTGTGGCTTGAATATATGTGGCCCTCCAAAATTCATGTGTAGGTATATAACGACACGGGATAAGTGTAAGGGGCGGGGCCTTTGGGCAAGTATTGCAAGCAAACAGACACCCTCACCAGACACCAAATCTGTCCCTGCCTTGGCTTTGAACATTCCAGACATCAGAAGGAGAGAGAATAAATATCAATTTTTATACATTGCTCAGTCTCAGATATTTTTTTATAACAGAAAAAAATGCACGAAAGCAACAATTGTCATAATCCCATGACTATGGTTATTTAATACACTGAAAGCAGATCATGAGTCGCTGACCAATTGTCCCTTAGGTGAGAAATTGCCATTGCTAAGCTTAAACCTACACTACTCCTCGCTTAGCCTCCCGGAGTTCTGGAATTACAGGAATCGCCACCATGCACAGCCTCCACCTGTCTTACTTTAAAACTAAACTTGCTACCTTAAATCATTAATATGTCTATACAAATATAAAATTAATTTACCTAATTTTAAAGATGTAGATACTTTGATTTATAATAAGTTGAATTCTAAATTATTGAGACAAAATACAGTAAAATAACTTATTTTTCAACATACTCAGTTCTTTATTGCATATAAAGGTTTTCATGCTGAGGATTAAAACTTGGAGGTAACTTTATCTAAGAATTCCTCCTTTTTATATATACTACAGTTTCTCTATTCATGAATATATCTTCATCAAGATATATTCTGAAATATACCTTGATATCTTTAACTTTTGAAAACTATGAATAAATCAGCTATAAATATTCATAAGTATTTTTTATGTGCATGATTTTTATTTTGGTAAATACATAAATGCATGATTGATACACTGTATAGTTAAGAGTATGTCTAGTTTTGCAAGAAACTGCCAAACAGTCTTCCAATGTGATTACAATTTTGCATTTAGACTAACACGTAGATCTCCAGTTTTTCTATGCCCTCCCCAATAGTTTATCACTGTGATTTTGTTTATTCTGATCCATATTTAATGGTATTTGTTATGCTTATTTGGCATCTTCTTTTGTAAGATATTTGCTCACTTTTTATTTTATTTTATTTTATTTTATTTTATTTTATTTTATTTTTGTGGGTACCGGGGGGTCGAACTCAGGACCTCGTGCGCCAGCAGGCGCCCATGCCGCTGAGCGATATCACCGGCCCCTTTTTCGTATGTGAGTTCTGGGAGTCAAACTTGGGCCCTCGCGCTTGCCGGGCAGGCGCTTAAGTTGCTGAGCCATCTCACCGGCCCTGCTCACTTTTTAATTGGATATTTTCTTGCTGATTTTCAGAATTGCTTGTGTATTTTGGATGGAGGTAATTTATCATATGTGTGTTTTGCGAGCATTTTCTCCCAGTGTGTAGATTAACTACATAATGAAATTAAGGATGAACATGGAGATTTCCTTTCTTTTAAGTCTATCAAGTGCTGCTTTCCTATGACACTTCTTGTTTAATAATTTTCAATAGTGACTATATATAATAATAAATACATAAATGTCTCTCTCTGCATATGTATATATATGTATTGTACATATATTTTTTTTAGTCGATTATGGTAACATTGAGTATGTACTATCAGTATTTGTGTACTTGGTTCTGACAGCTTTTGTTTCATTGCTCTTTTGTTAGGTTTACTTTTCTATTAGTTTGTACACTATACATATATGAATAATATATTTATTTAGTGTATATTTCACAATTCTTTTGTCTTTTATTCATTACTAAAAGAGCGCACTATCCTTACGACCTACAACACTCTTCAAAATCAGATCAAATTCCTCCCTTATAATTTTTTTTTTTTTTTTTGTGGATACCGGAGGTCGACCTCAGGACCTCATGTGCCAGCAGGCGCCCGTTCGGCTGAGTGATATCACCGGCCCTTTTTTTTGTATGTGGGTTCCGGGAGTCGAACTCGGGCCTTTGCGCTTGCCGGGCAGGCACTTACACCACTGAGCCATCTCACCAGCCCCTCTCCTTTATAACTGAGAAAGAATTTTGAGGCAGTTTTAAAATTCCCTGCCCGTTGTATGCACCTAGTATAATACTCTCTTGTGAACTCGTGTGATTTAATATCATTCCTATAGGTTACATACTATCAGTTGACTTTAAAATTTATGAAAAGGGAAATTATCCATGTGTACCTAACATTATTAGGTATTCTTTTACGTGTTTTGTGTTATTCCTGCAATAATATTTGCAGGTAAAGAGGGATAATTGGTGAGGTTAGTTGGCAAAGACTTACAGGATGCCTTTGGGAAATAAAAGAGAGCTGTAGCTGATAGTAAGTGAACAGTGGCTTTCAGTGCTACTAAATTAAGTTGAATTTTGCCAACAATCTGAGGATGCTTGAAAATGGGCTTCAAGTTACAAAAAGAAATACAGCTCACCACCACCTTACTGTCAATCCTGTGGATCTTGAAGAAGGAAGTTATGTCAAGCATTCCAGGACTTCTGAACTACAAAAAGAATGTAAGTTTATGATGTTTAAAGATACTAAATCTGTAGCAATATGATAGCAGTAATAAAGCCAATGAGAACTTCTTTTCATGCCAATCAGCATATCCAATCCATGGCCCAATTTTAACAAACTTTATATTCAATCAAATCTCTGTTCTTTTACACACAATGTATTCCAACGTTTGGAAAAATCTTTTCATTCTTTTGCCTCTTGTTCCGCTCATTTTTCAAAATTCAACTTAATAATCATACCTTTGGTTAAATATCATAAATATCTATACATATGTATGATTTACCATATTTATGATTTATCTTAAGTTTACATCTACATTTATATTTACATTTCTATATGGCCCTTAGAATATGAGCAAATTAGCTTTGCATTCTCTGCATCTAGTAGTTTATTCGTACACATTTCATTTTTATTGATAAGGTAACCGACATTTACTTAAGCATGAAATTCATGTGCATCTGTTTTAAAAACTTTAGTTATATAATGTATATTATATATTATACATAAAATTTCTAAACTCATATTTAAGAACATATTTGCCAGGAATTGCAAATAAAAGTCAAATCTAAACAGACCCAATGATTACCTTTTTCCATCTCTATCAAACATAAGTGAAAATTTCGTGTGACAGTAGTTTATATTCTGTGTATTGTCAAGTGCAGATTCTTTCTGTCACTTCAGTCACCGCAGAGAATGGCTGAGAGTGCCTTACTGTGATGCTGGATATTGGCTAGGCTTGTAGTGACACTAAGGTCACTTCATAAGGACCACAGCTGGAGACCTGTGCACTAGCAAAGCAGTTAAAAAGAGCAGAATTGCAGGTCAGTTTTCCTTGACCAAAGGAAAGGGAAGGGTAATTAATCATTTTAAATCTATGGTTTCTTGATTATAACTATGAAAGTTACTGCAGAATTACTATACAGTTCAACCTCAGCCAAATCATATAAATATTTTGTAAAATCAATGAGTTATTTTGTTATCATAACTCTTATTAAATGATCTATTGTTACATTACCAATATTATACTTCCTATAGAAATGTAATTCACATTTTCCCCTACTGAATCCTGGATTCCTTATTGGCAGGATAGGCTTTTTGCATTAGTGTACTTCAGTATTTTCACACAGTACAGTTTATTTGTTGACTAATCAAAAATTTTTAAATGAGGAAATTTGTTCTGTTTCTACAAGTTACTCTTCTAATACTGACTTAAAAATAAAGTACCTGCTGATCTTACCCATCTCACAGAATTCATTCAACAGAGTCTATTGAAGAGTTCAACTACATTTAAATGAGGGAAATAAAGAGCTAGTATAGAGATTTTCTAATAACTCAGAAATATGTTACCTTTTCTTTTTCTTCTGTAAGAGTAAACACCACGCCGGGCAAAGGATTTAGATTTAAAACATATATGCACTCTGAGTTTTGGTTTTTAGCTGTTCGTAGCCCATTAATGTGAATTGCAAATGGATAATTTAAGTGTAGCCTCTAGCAAAAAATATTTGTAAATTAAATTAATTAAATTTTTTGAATAAAAAATTAAAAAATATATTTTACTGACATATTTTACTTTGAAAAATATGTTTTTAAAAATAGCTCATGAAGCTTCGTGTCTTCTTTGGTTTTTGGTGGTATCATTAATTATGCACATTTTTATAATGATATTAATAATAGATAAAAATATTCACAATAGTTAGGTAATTCATACTTTTTTCAAAATAATTTCAGTATTTGCAAGTTTTAACCTCATTTCACATTACCAAACTATAAATAGCATATATATAAATAAATAAATATATATAGATATATATAGATATATATGCACTGATGATTTTTTAACTAGCTATAATTTAAACTCAGACATTTTTATATATTTAGATAATTCAATTTTCTTTAAAATTATCTCTGGGTATTCAAATTATTTTTTCAAAGTGAATTACTAACCTTCAACCTATCTAATTTGGTTCTAATATTATGTTTATTAAATTAATATATTACTTTTTCTTGAAAAATCTAGTATAATGCCTTTGTTACCATCATACTGCTATCGTAATCTGTAACTCGTGTATGATTTTCTAAATTTTAGAAAAGGCATTTCTCCATTTTTTTATTAAACATAAATATATCAGCAAAACATTTTCTTATCCTTATTTCAGACTATGTAATGAATAAATTTATCCAGAATTTGCTAAATTATAATAAATAAATATCTTGAGCTTAGAACTTTTTCTCATGTCATTCTTTGAGACTATGATATAATACTTACACTATCCTTCAGGAACACTTATTTCTCTTCCAACGGTTATCATTGTTTCACAGACACTTGAAGTGATACCATTTAAGAATCATGAGGCAATTTAGTATTTATGTATATAACTAAAATGCTTTCCAAAATCAAAACTTATTCTAAGTTGTTGCTGCTCAGCATACAAATGGGTTTTCATTAACCATTCATGTATTTATTCTCTGTTCATTTGACTTAATTTTATTCTATTTTTATGTTAAAGTAATTTTATAAACTACCTTCTAATTAGGCTCACTGGGAGTATATTTTAGACTGCTTTAACATAAGTGAAATGAAATTTTTACATCCCTGTCTTACAACACATATGCATGAAATATTCTAAGAAATTAATAGCATACTGAGATGAGTAATACAAGGTTGCCAAAGTAATAGACACTTGACTATAATTTATCATATGTGAGGGTTTTCTTTTATTCTCTGAAATCTTTGTAAAATCTTGAAAATGTTTTTAAAGGAACATTGTATGATTCATTTTATGACTAAGGAAGCATGCTTGAAAGATAGCACAATGCCTTATGAAAAATAGAACATAATGGTAATAGCTTCAATTAGATGGACAGAATCTACCTTCGAAAACACAAAATTTAAAGCAAAACATGTCTTCCTAATAAATGTATTAAAATAAATAATTGATCATGAGCATATAAGTATATGTGTGCTGATAATTTTACTGTAAATACTTTTGGTGCATGATGCATATGAAGTACATATGAAGCCAAATTCCCATTATTCACAGATTGCATATATTTTGTATAAAGTACTCAGAGTATATTTGGAGATACATGATTTTATCTGAACTTTCTCAGGATTTTTTTCTTTTTTGTGTGTGTGGGTACCAGGGGGTCGACCTCAGGACCTTGCGCGCCAGCAGGCACCCGTGCTGCTGAGCGATATCACCGGCCCCTTTTTCCATATGTGGGTTCCGGGAGTCGAACTCGGGCCCTCGCGCTTGCCGGGCAGGCGCTTAAGCCGCTGAGCCATCTCACCGGCCCTCTCAGGATTATTTTTAAACAATTGATACCAAATCAGTGAATTTCATAATGATGGAAAGCATAAAACATACAGAATTGAAATAATTATTTTATTGACATATCCTGTTAAAAAAACTTTGAAAACATGTTTTGAATACCTGTTTTGTAAAAGTTAGTATATAAAACAATAAGCATAATGTATGGTAAATATCTTAGAAAATTACTATCACATTTAAGACATAAAAGTGAAAATAGTAGTAATGCACAGTGATGAGAATGCATTGATGACGAATAGAAAGGGAGGTTTAAGAGATACACAAGTTCAACAAAGATGTGACCAGGATGGAGTGCTTTCTCTCCATGAAATGAAATCTGAAGCAGGAGAGTCTTTTTTTGTTTGTTTTTGTTTTTTTGTTTTTGCTTGTTTTTTAGCATGATAAACTTCAACAGATACTTCCAAATTTGTTGCCATAGTTGACCGATTTATATTCTTAGAAATAGTAAATGAGCATTGGTAATTGTTGTTGTATTGTTGGCTATATATGTGGGTCAATGATAATATCTGACTGTGTCTTTCTTTTGCATTCTCCTGAATCCTAGCAAAGTTGAACAGTTTTCATATGTTGATTAACTATCCTACATTTTCTTTGTGACGTGTGAAATTTCTTTCCAATGGCTAATACCCCTTTGATTTCTTCTGCTTTCTTTGTGCTTATTATGTTTATGTCTGGCAATGAGTTCTACTTCTAATGTATGTGTTGCAAATAGTGTTTTTACTCTGTATATTGAATTTCATTTCCTCAATTGTATGTTGCTATTTTTCTGATAATAAAAGGTTTTAGTTTAGATAGATAAGTGTTTATAATTTTTACTATTTTAGAAGTCTAAAATAACTTCAAAAATGTATTTCATATTCTCTTCCAATAGTTTTATTGTTTTATCTCATTTTCTTTGCTTTTCTCTTAAGTGGTAACTTACACAATAATTATCAATTAATATAAGTGGATTGGTGAATTGGACTGAAGCTATTTATTGAAAACTTTGTTCATTGGACTGAGGCTATTTATTGAAAATTTTGTTCTTTACTTCTCAGGACTTGTATTTTTCCCATATATTAAATATTCATATATTTGTTGGTCATTTTCTGTGCTGCATATGCTAATAAGGGCCAGATTGCAGTACTGTGAATTTCTGCAGCTTTGAAATATCACTTTTAATTGAAGCTGATCTTTCTACAGTAACAGTTTCACTTTTATGTTTTTGTTTTTAGATATTAATTTTAAATACAGTTTGTCCAATTTCACATATATCTGCGTATATATTATATAAATAATGCAAATATGCACTTGCAGAAGTTTGACTGTGATGTTACAAAATATGTAAACTAAAAGAGGTAGAAAATAAATAATTAAACTTCTGAATATTCAATTTCATAATATTCTTCCATATATGTAGGTCCTTTTTAATTTCTTTAATGTGTCAGAGTTTATTATATTTTCTTGCTACTTTAGATTTTTTATTGTTTAATATTTTGTTGCTAATGCAAATAATATTTTTTTAAATTTCATATTCCTTTCTGTTAACTATATTTACAAATGAGTTAAACTATTTTTATGTGTATATTTCTAATATTTTAGGGGTTTTCACACTGTAATAATAGTGCTTACATCTAAGCAAAAAATAATTTATCAATAAATTACATCTTATGAATTACTGTGTTTACTTTTGTTTTGTTCTGGAAATTGAACTCAGGAGCTTGCATTTGCCAAGTAGGTACTGTGCTGCTGAGCTACATGCCCGGCTATGGAGCCTTACTGATGTGCACAACCATAAGATGCTATTTAAAATTCACCGTGCTTATTACTGCACATTTTGTACAATGATTTTGCACTAATTTGATTGACAGAATAAAACGTAGTGCTACGTGGGAGGAAAAAACTATTATTGTTTTGTAATCAAACTAATTCAATACTACAATATGTACCTCAATAAATTAATGAATAATATCAGTATATTATTAAATGAACAAAATTATAGAGTGATTCTGAACACCTCTTTTCACCTTCCTTAGGATTTAGATGAAACCAACAGGAGATCATAATACGAATGTCCCTGCAGCAGAATTTCCTCCTTCTTTGTCAGACGCAAGTTCAGCTGACCCCACAAACACTCATCCTACTGCCCATCATGGCCAACTCCCAGCTGCTTTGCTTTTGTCCTATGACGGATGAGGAGCAGGAATTACTGAGATACTATTTTCAAAGCCATAAAAAAATGTGAAACCTAAGAAGAAGGCTTAATAACATGACCTTTTGGCTTCAACAGGGGTTTCAGAGAAAAAGCATATATCTTAATATACAGGCAAAGTATTTAAGTACTTTGAAAATTTTCTCATTTAGTTCAACAATGTATACAACTTGTTATGGTTCTAAATTATTTTATGTCATATAATATAGTTCCATAAATGTTGAAAACTTAAAACACAGGTATACATGTATACCCCATCATACTGTCTCTATATAGAAATTTCATCTATCCATAAAAAGAGTAAAATTAAATACACCATATTTGATGGGTTACAATTTTTAAAGGGCTGGTGGAATATAATCACGTTGGGCTCTCCATCTTCTCCATTCATCTATTTACACTCTACAGCACAATTATCACATTGTCTTGTTCACTGCAGCTTTAATAAGTCACAAAGTGAGGTATTCTCGGGCATTCCAATTTGTTCTACTGGAGAATTGTATTGGCCATTTGGGGTCTTCATATAAATTTTAGAATAAGTTTGTTGCTATTTAAGTAATAACTATCTTATTTTGATATAGATTCTATTGAAATTCAAGCAATTGAGCTTTCTTCACATGTACATTCTATGGCTATCTGTAATATGTAACTTTTGGGGATGTCGATTGTATGTACTAGGGCTTAAAGTGGTTTCAATATTGTGATTGTGATAAAGAAAGTAGTATGAGCTATAAAAGCAAGCAGTCATGGGTTTGACTTCTTGATTATTCACTCATTATCTATGTTATTTTACAAGAACATTTGAACCATTCAATCCATAGTAAAAGAAGAATACACAATTAAACATGAATTCAGTATATTTTACCTTAATTAATACATGGTAAGTTACAATCCCTAATACACTTGGGTTACAGTTAATGGAGTGGTAGGGTAAAAATAATAACTGTTAATAAAATAATAGCATGAAGGAAGGTATTATTGGTGGTAGCAGTAGTAGTAGCAGAATTTTTTTTTCTGTTGAAGGAATAATTAGAGACAGATTGTTTTGTTCCAGAGTCTAATTAGATACATTTTAAGATCTCTCTTGACAGGGATGACTCCAAAGCAAGCAGAAAGCAGTCAAATCTGTACAAAGAGACATAATAAGAAAATGGAAATCCAAATGAAATTTATATCATCGAAATTCATTTCTCATATCAAAATCTTTCATAAAACTTTGTCTACCCAAGTAATTTCCCTTGGCTCATTCTCAACTGAATAATACATCTCTTCCACTTACCTTTTAATTTATCATTTTTTGGCAGCTCATTATTCAGATTGTATGTCAAACTTAGTGGAAATTCATACTTGAGCATTGATAAGTCTGGCAATTCTCTGATTTATCTACTTAGTGTCAGGCATTGAGCCTGATGACAGAAAATATACTTTTTAGTGATCACAGTAGCAAAGAACTCTACTTGATGGGATATTAACACTTTTAGACATAAGCGAGAATTAATGACTTGTTCGAGTTGCTCGGAAGTGTATCGACATGTGGACCTCTCACAGCCAGGAAATTATACAAAATATCTGAAGTAATAGAAGAGATCTGGAATCAATGAACAGTACAAATAAAAATGAGAAATTCTTGTGTTCTTTATCTTGACTGTTATCTGTTTTCTTGGAGGAGTGGGGTATTAAAATGAGATATGCAGGGGCCGGTGAGATGGCTCAGCGGTTTAAGCGCCTGCCTTGCAAGCGCGAGGGCCCGAGTTCGACTCCCGGAACCCACATACAAAAAAGGGGCCGGTGATATCCCTCAGCGGCACGGGCGCCTGCTGGCGCGCGAGGTCCTGAGGTCGACCCCCCGGTACCCACAAAAAAAAAATAATAATAAAAAAAATAAAATAAAATGAGATATGCAGAATTACAAAACAATACTCATCAATAAACATGGTAATCTATTAGTAAATGTCACATAAGTTGTGTGTATAAGGGGATAAATCTAAAATTAGTTAATGGAATTTGATTTGAAATTAGGTTTTAATATACAATTTTTCACAGCAAAAAAAAATACCTGTAGGTAATATTAGTAAAAATGCCAACCTTTATGTGCTTTGGATATTATGATGATTATTCTTGTTCGTCAACTTGACTGGATTTAGAGATGCTAGCAAGTTGGCAATACACAATTCTGGGTGTGTCTGTGAGGGTGTCTCCCGAGACAACTGGCGTGTGGGTCAGTAACAGAAGCCGCACCCTGTGTGGGGAGCGTACCGTCCAGTGGGCTGGGGGCCCGTGGAACAAAAAGCAGGACGAGGAGGAAGCTGCTGTCCTTGCCTTGAGGATGTCAGAATCCAGCTTCTTCAGCCTTTGAACGGGGACTCACAGCAGTGAATCTCCAGGGACCTCTCAGGCCTCCAGCTTTGGACTAAGGTTGCATCACTGGTCCCTCCTGTTCTAAGGCCTCCAGCTTCTCGGACTAAGCAGCTGCTGCTTTCCCTGGTTCCCCAGCTGGGAGCTGACTATTGTAGGACTATCCAGCATCTAAGTGTATAAGCCAATCCAATTCTGCTTGCCAACTTTCCATTGCTTTGCAAAATACCTGGAAAAAAATCAGTTAAAGGAGGAAATCCTTATTTTTGCTTCATGGTTTCATAGGTTTCAACACATAGTCAGCTGGCTCCATTGTTCACGGGCCGGTTGTGAGACAGAGCACCATGGCTGACGGGTATGGTAGAGCAAAGCTGCTCACCTCACGGTGTCCGGGGGAGTGGGCAGAGAGAGAGAGACAGAGAGAGAGACCCCCCAGTGACCAAGTCCCTCTCACTGGGCCACACTTTCCAACGTTTCTGCTACCTCCCAATAGCGCCGCCATCTAGGGACCAAGACTTCTACACACGAGACTTTAGGGGACATTCCAAATTAAAAATAAGTGGAAATATATCCCTTTTATAGTCACACAGACAAGGTATGTGTCTAATCTTCTAGAAATACTAATTAATGTTCATATATTGGTATCCTATTTTATATTAAAGTTACATTATTATCCTTCAATGGAATGAAATAGATATTTGTAGTATTCTGTCATTAAAATAATATTTTATTTACTTAAGTACTGTGGAACATAGTTTACTATTCATTAATTTAAAAAGGATATTGTGCATATATTATCAATCTAACAGAAATTACACTGATACTGAGATCACAACTACTTCATGGCTTAACAGGTGAATACAAATTTATTAAATATAATTAGTAAATTGTAGTGGAAAATTAGTTGTCTCTATTTTGTTTTGGAGAAATAGTAAAATAATTGAATATTTATGTATGTTTATAATATTTCAAATGGGCAAAGGTGGAAAATACATTCAAAATGAGGTTATTATCATTAAAAATAACAGGCAGCAATATTAAGAAGGAAAAGAATGAGAAGGAGAAGGAAGAAGAGGAAGAAAGGAGGAGGAAAGAAATTTGGGCCAGAAAACAGGAGAAAGAAAGGTAGGAGGGAGAAAGAGAGGAAGAATCTTTTTTAGAAATCAGGGAGTACAGCATTTCTAAAATACTGAAATCAGGGCCTGTGAGATAGCTGAGTGGCATAAGCACCTGCCTGGCAAGCGTGAGGTCTTGAGTTCGACTCCCGGTACCCATAAAATAAAATAAAATACTGAAATCAGAGCTGGTGATTTTTTTCTTTCTTCCTTTCTTTCTTTTTTCTCTCTGTCTCCCTTCCTTTAAATCTTGTACTTTGTTTTTTACCAGTTTTAAATAATTTCTCACTATTTTCTTGTGAAGACTGGACTTATGATCCTGGATACATCTTTCTTTTATCACTGATCATGTCAGCCTTGCAGGAAAAAAAGTGGATATGGATCATAGTGAAAGTGAATAATAGTTTTTACTGAGTTTATGATTGGCATATAGTAGAAATATTGGAGTACAAAAGTCACAAGGTACCTCTGGTTTTTATTAATATATTGTGAATCTCCTTATTTACATAATCTTTTAAATAGAGCAGGAGCTCAGAATGAGCAAAACTGTACAGACTCACATGACAACTACTTACATATTTATTTTGTTGTTTGAGCTTATTAACACATATACAGTGATACCTCCACTTACAATCTTAATTAGTTTTACAATTTTGGGGAAGATGGCTGCATTTGTGTTTGTGTATGGAAGACAGCTGTGGTCATGTTTATCAACCAATGTCGAGTTTGCCAAGGAAAGCAAAATATTGCCACACACTTTTGTTGGTGAACTAAATTGTTTGCAAATAAAAGCATTCGTGAACTGAGGTGAGTGCATATATATTTTCACCTATGCTGTGTCATAGATCATTTTTATTTTTATTTTTATTTATTTATTTATTTTTTGTGTGGATGCTGGGAGTCAACCTCAGGACCTCGCGCTTGCCAGCAAGCGCTTGTGTCGCTGAGTGATATCACCGGCCCTCTTTTTCCTTATTGTGGGTTCCAGGAGTCGAACTCAGGACCTCGTGCTTGCCAGGCAGGCATTTATGCTGCTGAGCTATCTCATCGGCCCAGGTCATTTTTAAATTAGAGAAAAATTTCATACTTTTAAAAAATTTATCACTCAATTGAATGTTTCTTTTTTTTTTTTTTTTTGAGACAGGTGTCACAATGTACTTCAGGCTAACTTTGAACTCACTATGTAGTCAAAGCTTGCCTTGAAGGTGTGGCAATCCTCCTGACTCAGCCTCACCATGCCCAGTTACTAAATTGATATTTTTATAAATTGATTTCAAGAGAAATTTTACATCTACTTGGGGAATATACATTTAATAATTATTTGTCTTTCTTTGGAGAGCTAAGGTTTTCATGATTCAGTATTTAATAATTTAATGATTTACTAGAAATGTCCTAAATATTTGAGAGATTGAAAAAGAAACAAATTATTTTCTAAATGTAAAATTAAAATTTATTATTTTTCTTATTTCATTTTGTGTGTGTGTGTGTGTGTGTGTATGTGGGTACCGGGGATCAACCTCAGGACCTCGCGCGCCAGCAGGCTCCCGTGCCGCTGAGCGATATCACCGGTCCCTTTTTCGTATGTGGGTTCTGGGAGTTGAACTCGGGCCCTCGCGCTTGCCAGGCAGGCGCTTAAGCCGCTGAGCATCTCATCGGCCCTCTTATTTCATTTTTATAACCTGATCAGTATATCATTTTTATAACAGAAATTTATATATGTATTATCTATAATTTCTCCTATTTTTGTTTTGCTTTGTTTTGTTTTGTGGGTACTGGGGATCGACCTCAGGACCTCACGCGCCAGCAGGCGCCCATGTCACTGAGGGATATCACCAGCCCTTTTTTCGTATGTGGGTTCCAGGAGTCGAACTCAGGCCCTCGTGCTTGCCAGGCAGGTGCTTATGCTGCTGAGCCATCTCACCAGCCCTAATTTCTCCTATTTTATAAATTTAAAATTAATTAACAGAAAAGCTCCTAAGGTATCTAATACAATCATTTTTATTTTAAAATATATAATTATGATAATAAATAAGTGAATTCTGCTAAATGAGCTATCATTCTCTAAAAAAATTAGCAGTTGAAGAAGAATTACTAAAATTAAGTAAAAGGTTAATGGGAATTATAATGTCAAAGTAACATTTTTTTCAATTGCTGAACTTCATTATTAGTAATTTGAACATGAATTATAGTCCGTGTCGACAAATCTAAATACCAATTATTAAATATATTTGTTAAAGAAAACTAGCCATTTTTATTTTTAAGTAGATAATTTAATTATGCTGCCACCTAAAATTTTTAAGAAAATTTCAAAAATTTCACTTATAAAATGTGTTCAATTTGTAATTGTCTTATAATTTTGAAGATCTATTTATGTAATTAGATTAGGTCAATATAGAGAATATTCTTAAAATTACTGTGCAAATGCTAGACATTATTAACATGATATTCTCAGCAAGATAGCTGACAAAATTATTATTTGGTTCATCATATATTCCCACCTTGACATAAAAATTGTCACGACAATCAAAATAGATTAATATTTTGTACTGTTAGTTTAAGAATGAATTCCTAGTTTTGGAGAATACTCTAAGAAGTGCATGGGGACCCACGACTGTAGTTCCAGCATTGAGGAGGCTGAGGCATGATGTTCCAGAGTTTGGGGCCAGCTGGGGCTATATAGAGATTTTTATGCTAGCATGCTCCATTGTAAACTTCTGTCTTAAAAAAAAGAAAGAAAAAAGAAAAAAAAAAACTAAATTATAAATTATCCTGAGTACAGTATTACACTGGGTGTTAAATTTTGTAAACAAAAACAAAATCAAAAACAAACAAGATAAAACTATGACTTTTTCTATTATAACCAGGTTATACACGTCAGATCAGAATTTTGAATGGATAGACAATACTATTTCAATATGAGTAGACATTTTGGGTTGAGAAGTCTACAGTCCTGGATCAAGGATTCTAACCCCTGTTTTGAGTTCCCCAGGATTTATGTCAACTTGGAGATCTATGTAGTGAATAACCTGGAGATTTTAATCTCAGGAGATTACAATGGCAGTCATTGAGTATTTAATACACGAACTGTTATTGTGGAAAGAGGGAGGGGGAGAGGAGGAAAGGAGACTTAAAAAGAACTAAGATGTGGTAGGTAGAGGTACCAGCTTCCCACGACGAATTTAATCATTATGTACTGTAAATATGTACAATAAAAATGATTTTTTAAAAAAATTACTTACATAACCATGTGGATTCATAAATTAGAGATACTGGTGATTCAGCTCCAGACTACTATAATAAAGCAAAGATTGCAATAATGAAAGTCTCATTTTTTGTTCCCCAGTATATATAAAAGTTATATTTATACTATATTTTAGTCTATTGAGTATGTTACAGATATGTTTTAAAATTTTTAAATGTACTTAGAGGTATTAACCAGGCTTCAGGGAAAAAGAAACAATAACATATAATATATAAGTATGTAACAGTAATATATATGTGTAAATATAAGAAGGGATTTATTAAGTTGGCTCACATAATCTATATTTGTCTGTGGCCTACGAAGTCAGAGAAACCAGGATTAGCTCAGCGAAAGAAGCCAGAATCCCAAGAATGAGAGAAAAATCAATATTCGGTTTCATTCCAAAGCTGATGGTTGTCAGGCGTGGTGGTACATTCCTGTAATCCCAGCACTTGGGAGGCTAAAGCAGGAGGATTTCTGAGAGTTCAAAGCCAGCCTGAACTACAAAGTGAGACCTTATTTCAAAAAAAAAAAAGAAAGAAAGAAAGAAAAGAAAGCTGATGACCACAAAGCCACACCCCACTCCAAAAAGCTGCCAGCGCAAACCTGCATCAGGAGGCTGTAGAACACAGAGTACAATATCCACTAAATATACAGTAGAAAAACACCACAAGTGGGAGCAGGAGAGTCACTCTTCTGATTTTCCTCTAATTTAGGCCTCCCTCTTATTGGATGAAGTTTCCATTCAGCGTGTGTCTCCTCTACTAACTTTACCGACACTTATGCCAAGTCTTTGGAAACATCCAGAAGTACACTTTACCGAGGAATCCCTCAGTCCATTCAAATTGACACTCAAAGTCAACCTTCACCGCACCATAATTTGTAAAAGTTATTCATTGCTGAAAAGGTCGTGTTAGCCTTCAGGAAAGCTTAAACTTTTTCCTGGTGAGTGGAGGGTCTTGTCTCAATGTTGACTCATGACTAATCTGAGTGATGGCTGCTGATGGAAGAGGTGACTGCGGCAATTGCTTAAAATAATAAACAGCAGGGCCGGTGAGATAGCTCCGTGGCATAAGCGCCTGCCTGGCAAGCGCGAGGTCCTGAGTTCGACTCCCAGAATCCACATAAAGGAAAAAAAAAGTCTGGGGATATCGCTCAGCGACACAAGCGCTTGCTGGCAAGCGCGGGGCCCTGAGGTTGATTCCCGGTACCCACATAAAAAAATAATAATAATAAACAGCAATAAGTTTGATGCATCAATTGATTCATGCAAGAAAGATTTCTTTGCAGCATGCAGTGCTGTTTGATAGCATTCAAGTCAGAACTTCTTTCAAAATTGGAGTCAATCTTCACAACCAGTCATCATTTTTTTTCACATAAGTAGCTGTACTATTCATAATCCTTTGTGTTCCTTTCAAAGATGTTCACAGCATATTTACCAGGAATAGAAGCCATCTCAAGAAACAAATTTCTTTGCTTTGTCCATGAGAACCAACACCTCAGATATTCAATTTGTATCAGGAGATGGCAACAATTTAGATTTGGAATTCATTTGTCCCAAATTATGTTAATGGTGATATTTTGACCTTCTTCCAAATATCACCAGCATTCTTAATGGCAACTAATATGGTGAACACTTCTCAGAGGTTTCCAGCTAATTATGCATAGATCCGTTAATGGAATCACTATCAATTGCCACTGCAGCTTCACAAAATACATTTCATGAATGATACTACTTGAAATTCTCTGTTGATTTGAAGCCTGCAGAGTGAGGGTTGTGTTAACAGACATAGAAACCAACAACGGTGTTATTTTCTAGCTCACTCAGAGCTCATGGGTGACAAGGTATTTTCCAATGAGTAGTAATATTTTAAAAGGAACATTTTTCTGAGCAATATTTCTCAACAGCCAATGACCATGAACTATTCAGTAAACTATGTTTGAGACAGATATTCTGCCATCCAGATATTGTTGTTCCATTTATAGAGTGCAGGAAGAGT
Organism: Erethizon dorsatum; assembly: GCA_028451465.1. Classification (NCBI taxonomy): domain Eukaryota; kingdom Metazoa; phylum Chordata; class Mammalia; order Rodentia; family Erethizontidae; genus Erethizon; species Erethizon dorsatum. Next base: position 137,549,022 of record CM051824.1, read on the forward strand.
AAATTTAGTGTAATTCTTAAGTACTTTAGGATTATCAGAATGCTAAATGAGCATCAGCTCCAACTTGAAGTCATCAGCCACTTTAGACCCTAACAAGGCTCAGCTTGTCCTTGAAGCAGGATTTTGATTTCTCTTCTCTAGCTGTGAAGCCTAGACGGAATTTGCTTCTGATATGATGCCATTTAATCTACATTGAAAACCTGTTACTTAGTGCAGTCATCTTTATCAATTATCTTAGCTAGTCATGGATAACTTGCTGCAGCTGTTATATCTGTACTTCTTGATTCACTTTCCACCTTTATGTTACGGAGATTGCTTCTTTCCTCAAACCTTATAAGTCAACCCCTGTCAGCTTCAAACTTTTTTTTCTACAGCATCCTCACATCTCTCAGCCTTCATACAATTGAAGATATTAGAGCCTCGCTTGGCTTCAGCTTTGCTTTAACTGACACTGTGACTGGTTTAATATGTCCGGTCCAGTAAAACTTTTTCCATATCAGCAACAAGACTGTTCCATTTTTTTTGTCACAGTGTTCACTAGTGAAGAAGTTCTAATTTCTTTGAAGAAGTGTTGCTTTGATTTCACAGCTTAACTAACTACAGTAAAATAGACTGCTTTTGGCCTACTCAGCTTGTAACATACTTTCCTTTCTTAGCTTAATCATTACTAGCTTTTTATTTAAAGTGAGACAAGTGTAGGTTTAATTTGAGCACCTAGAGGCCATTGTAGGGATAATAATTGTCCAAATTTCAATATTATTCAGTCAAGTTGAGCAAAATAACCCAGATTAAGGAAGACAAATTTGACATGTTCTGCCTAATATGTGCAATTTAAAAAAGATGGCAAGACAGTAGAAGAAAGCTATTAACAGAGAAGAATAACAAAAGAAGGAGGGGTGTAAAAGTGGATTTTAGGGGACATAAAGGTGATTAAAAGACATTATATATGTTGAAGCACCCAAAAATGTGAAACAAAGTGGGAAAGGCACAGAGAGTAATTGGAGAAATGATTAAAGTATACTATGAGAATGCAGAAATCTGCCAGATGAAACCCATTAATCTGTGTAAACAGCAGGCACTGTTTTAAAAATTTAGGGATAAGGATATTCTTTTATTTGCTACAACCTGTGGGATACTACAGTAAATGAAATAATGCCTGCACAGAAAGACAAATACTGCACAATCTCATTCATGTGTAATCTAAACCAAAGCTGAAGTCAGTAGAAGCGGAGAGTGTGGGGATAATTATCAGAGTGGTGTGGGCGCCATGGGGAGAGGGGATAAGTTGATCAGGTTTCAGTTAACAGGAAGTTTCCACGACCTGTGATGCAGTATGCTGATATAGTTAATAATAACCTATTTTAGATTTCAAAATTACTGAGATTTCAAATATATCATGAAATTATAGGTAGGAGAGGTGACAGATGTGTTTATCAACCTCATTTTTTTTTCCAGGATTTTCAGGGTATTTTTCTTTTACATTTATTAGTACAGGTTTGCAGTACAGAATGATGAGATTCACTGTAGGGGGTTGGTACATGTGCATGACACATTTCAGTTCCGTTCTTTCTCCCCTCCCCCTCTTTTATTTTTCCAGCATCAGATTCATTTATTTATCTCATAAAATTATCATATATACAGACTGAAAACCAAACTAAAAAGCCAAGGAACATATAATACAATTGTACAAAATCAAGGTACACATTTAGATAGATTGTCTACACTGGATATTAATTTAATTTAATCCTATTCTGTATATGTTTGTGTATAAATTTGGCGCAGCACATTCTGTAAATATACACAATTATTATACGTCCATTAAAAATTTTTAAAAGAGGACTAAACATAGACACAGAAACAAGGAGGGGAAAATGTCCTGTTACAGCATACACAGATGTACAGAGAGTGTGCCTCGTGATAGGAAATAGAAGTAGAGGCTCGAGTGATGAATGTATAAAATAAAAAACACCAAGGATTACTGATAATCACCCAAAGCTAGGAAGAAGCAAGGAAGTTTGCTTGAGCTTCCAGAGAGAGTAAGACTGTGTTGGAACATTTGTCTTGGACTTCTAGCTTCTAAAAATGTGAGAGAATGAATTTGTGTGAGCAAAAAGAGGCAAACAAAAAAGAACAAAACAAAAAGAACAACAACAACAACAAAGAAAAAGATATAAGATCTAACCATATATGGAATTTTCTTTTGAAGGCATGATTATTGTTTTATAGTAATGATAAAATTATGATTTGAAACATAGTTCAGTACTTTGAGTTTTTAAATGTTACCCTCCAAGTCATTGTAAATAGATGAATAGTTTTTACATATACACACTAACATAAAGGAGAAAATTATTACAGAAATCCAAATATATATATATATATATATATATATATATATATAGAGAGAGAGAGAGAGAGAGAGAGAGAGAGGGAGGGAGGGAGTTTTATGAGATCTTATATTCTATAGCATAAGTGCAATCATTTCCTGATGGGGCAAGGAGTTTGTCCAAGGATTAATATTGTCCAAAGGCCACATTCAAATAGATTAAGGCCACAATTCCTTTCTTCTAAAAATAATTAAGAAAAAACCTTGCTGAAAGCAATAGCTTCTTTTTTAAAAATTGTTTTGCTAATGTATATTTGTGATTCATAGTGATTACATGCAGCTTGTAGGACTGGTACATGAGCACATCGCATCTTCATCACTTTACCCCCATACACCCTGCTCTCCCCATCCCTCTTCCCCAAGACCCCCTTCACATCTTTATGGTCTGCCTCCCTGTTTCTTAACATATCTCTTTTATTTTGCTCTTTAAAATAACTGTATTTGTGTCTCTCATATGAGAGAAGGCATGCAATATTTAAGCTTTTGTGTCTGACTTATTTCACTTAACCTTATGTTCTTCAATAGTATTGAATATAACAATATGGTGAATTAAAGTTAGTATTCATATTCTCAGAAGTAATTGAAAGCATTTTAATGAGTTTCAAACCAGACTTAAATACTTATTTTTATTTTACAAATATTCTTCTATTGTCCCTTAAATAAATGCTAAATGATTGCTATACACAGATTTCTATAAATCTCAGATAGTTTTAACTAATTTTTATTGGTACATTATAGATGATATTTTATATTTTACTACACTGAAACCAGTGATCAGTGCCATAAAATGATTTTAAAAATTTGATTTTTCACATAGTTTATAACTTACATTTTAAAGGAAATACATTTACTGAATTAATATCAGATACAAATATATGCTCACACTGCACATGAATAAATGTTTGATCTCATTAAAAGGATATATTCAGAGCATTGAGTGAGAGTGGAGCAGAATCCTGCAATCTCAGCAATCTAGAAGATTAAGACAGGAAGATCACAAATTTAAGCCCAACCTGGGCATTTTAGCGATTTAATGAGATCCTGTCTCAAAATAAAAATTAAGAAAGGGCTGGGGCTATAGCCCTGTGTGAAGCCCCTAGGTTCAACCTCCAGTATCATCAAAATAATAAAAATCATAAAAATATATTCACACTCTCTGGAGAAGTGGAGATGTGGAAGATATAGTACTACACAGATACTGAATAAAGACTTATATTAGAAAACATGAAAGCAGCATGAGTACACACACGATATTTGCTAAACGAAGATGCTACACTCTGAACAATAGTAATAAAGACATTTTTAAAAATGGAGAAATGTTATTCAAGTTGCTTGATATTTATTGAGACTATCTCATGACTAAAGGAAAAAGAGAGTAAGTCCCAGGCTTATGAACTTTCGTGTTTTAGTTGAGAATAAAAATTCCACTAGCAAGTGGACTAGAGACCGTGCATGTCATACTTCGGGGAAAAAAGAAGAAGAAAAAGAAAACTAACTACATTTTGCTTAGGGCCTGGGGCTTTGAAGGAGGCTGAATTCTTGGGCAGTCCACTCACTGACCTGGTGGTTAAAATTTCAAGGTAACCTTTTCTTCAGGAGGTGGCATGGATATTGCTGGTTGCTTTGGAGCTCCCTTGGAGTAAAATCTGGGGATGAAAACAGATGAGAAATATTTGCAAAACTTAAATTTTGCCCTAACAACAATCACTTGTAAAGTAGAGGCCAAAGCATGTGTGGATGCTCAAGAGATTAACACCAAGTAGTTCAAACTGAGAAAATAAGAAACCTTGATAAAAATCTCAGGAATCGTCAGGACCCCACCCATCACAGGTTCAAGGATGCAAAAGTGTAAACCTTTTATTTGGGAAAAGAACTGCTGGTCCCTGTTCAAGGAGCACCACCTACAGAATTGGTTCCCTGGGATTCACCACTCTGTGTCAGTCATGTACACAGATGCCACCACAGCCACTGTCCATGGTGGCCTGGACAGTGCTCCTGCTGGCAGCAGATCTTGGCACCACTCACACAGTGCTAGTCATTCATGCATGCAGAATTCAAGAGTTGTGAGATCAGGGAGACTTCCACCCGGATTTTAAGGGAAGGTCTGGGTAGCCGGGCAATGTGCCTCTGAAAGGGGTAGGTATAAAAGTGTAAAAGTGAGGCTAAATGTTAAGTGGACACCTCAGGAATTAAGAGATGGTAACAAAATGGAACATCTTCGAAGGAAATTTGTAAGTTGTGAGTAGAGTCACCCCAGAGACAGAGAGAGAGAGAGAGAGGGAGAGACAGGGAAAGAGAGACTGTGTGAACTGCAACCAGTAAGGCCACAGGGACAGAGCCATTGGAGAGAGCTCCCTGGAACTCCAATTGCACCATCACATATCCTGTATGCCAAACATGAAGCTAAAAGACTCAGTGTTTCCTGTAGTATTAATGTCAATGGGACTCTACCACCCAACCCAGCCAACATAAAAAGTAGTATAAAGCTTTCAAGAATGAAGGCATGTGTCACCCTGCTAGGTAAAGAACAAAAAGCCGCTGAAGTATTTGCTGAAGGTTAAGGGAAAATGGGAAGCAGAAAAAGGTAGTTATAAATACCAGCTACTATCATGTGACTAGTTACAGTAACAGTATTATAAATGTCATGAATATCTATTTCCTGTTTTGTTGATCAGCTTGCGCATCTATACATGTGTATTAAGGGATGTTTCTTGGGGTTTTTTTGTATTTCTACAGCATGTAGCATTATTTCAATTGTCTTGACATTGTTAGTTAAGTAATGTTAAATATACATTATAAGCTACGTAATGTCGGGAGAGGGGTAAACACCACAAGAAAAAGAAGAAGAGTTGGGCTTCTGAGGAAGGAATTAACATTTTTCCAGTCATGTACAGGATAGTTGTATCATGTTGAGGGGAATTACGAACTTGTCACTGTCTTCATTTGGAGATTAAGTGTGGTTTAAGAAAATAGATCTGGTGAGCACAGGTTGTATTGTAGCACTTAACTGTAATATGACAATGTGACTGGATTAAGAAATATGAAGAGAACATGGTATGAGTATAAAACACATTTCCAGATGTCTGGGTGGGTTGTGGAGTTGTGACCCTGGCATGTGTATTTTTCCCCTTCCCCCGTTCTCTCTGGTGCTGTCGACTGCTGTTTCCTGGCTCCATGACATTCTGCATCTTTGCTCTGCCCTGACATTCACCATGATGTTTATGTCTTGGTGACAGCTGACTATGGGCTGGATATTCTTGAGATAGAGGCAAATTAAACCTCTCCTTCTTTGAATTGTGGGTGTTAGGTATTGTGCCTCAGCAATGGGAAATACATAATGAGATCTTATAAAACAACTGGGAAAAATCAAAACATACCTTACTGAATAGAAAGCATCTATTTCTAAATTGTGAAGAATGGGATTTTTCCAAGACCCTGGTAATGCTCATAAATGTGCTCACATTATCATATTTTGAACACAATTTTAAAGAATGATATTCCAAATTTTATTTTTAAAAGAACTCACTCTCTTCATAACCAACACAAATCGTATGAGCTTCAAGCTTCATAAAACGTGGAACTACCTCTAATAAGGAAATATCATAGAAAATGTGCATAGTCATTTTGGTCATTACTGTGAATGCAATAAATCCCTCTTATTTTTTCTTCAACATAGACTGAGTTGGAATTATGTTGGGAATATTTAATACCTACTATCTATCAAATCACTGTTCCCACAGTAAAACTAAAATTGTATAAGTATGTAGAACTGAGGATGAATCAGAGTTCAAGAAAAACTGTGATTTGTACTAACAATACTAAAAAAGCTGTGTGACATCTACAGAAGTAAATATACATACATTTTAAATAATAAATATACTTGTCAAGGAATATTTCATCATTTCTTAAATTTTTCCAATACCTTTTATCCATACATGAAGAAAGGTAAATGTTTACCACATCTTACAGTTATATTTCTAAAATAGAGTTACTAAATCTGTCAGATAGTTACCAAAGGGAAATGAGTCCATTTATGGATACATAATATTTAACTCTATTAATGACTTTCTACTTCTCATCATGAGAGGAAAAACATTTGTTATGGGATAGCATAGTATTAACAAATAACAAACATTAAAGCTTCTTGTTTCTTCTCTCCTAACTCTCCAATGATTAGGGACTACAATGAACCAAAGACAAAAACTAACAAAAAAGTTAATAATTTTATATTTAAGAAAATTCTTTAGGTGCTTATTACTATATTAATTATGTGCTTTTAACAAGATAGCAAGACTCTGGAAACCTAAATGTATATTAACAAGTAGTGGTCTTATTTACATATTTTGAATATATATTGTGCATTACAGTATAGAAAAAATAATATTCTGTGTGATTCCAGACTTAATGGCTACCCTTTTAGTTTAATCGGTGCAGATGCTCTAACATGAGTGAATGGTACGTAACGAAGTGAGTCCTCAACATTTTGTTTGAGGATATTTCATTTGAAAAAGATTTTGGTAGTTTTTGGTTCATATTTCCCTATGAAAAATGGCTACTTGGAATGATCAAAAATTCAAAGAACTCTAAACTTGACTAATATTATTTTAATGTCTCTAATATTTAATCATAAGAAAATTTTTCTAGATTATTTGCCCAGTCCACTAAATAAACTCTGAAATCATTTAATCATTAGCAATAATGTTCAAAAAATAACAAAAAAGATATTAATATAGCTGTATTCTATTATAAACATTTCTTAAAATTTGTATCTATTCGTTGAATCTTTTCAAATGGTCTCTGTCAGCATAAGACAGAACCCTAAACAATGTATATATTATAAATCACATACATATAAATTATATATTACATGCAGATGATTATAAGTTGTAATTTATTTCTTAGAATAAACATTTTAATGTTGCAATATGTGTGTTTTACTTGTGGTTATCTCAAGAGAATTAATTTAGTTTGATAAGTTATCATTATGTCTCCATTTTGAAAATCTAGACATGCAGATCTAATCTATAGTGACCCTGCTGCCAAGTGCTTTGTTTCCGCAGGCAGCCAAGAGTAAAGGAGGCAAAAAGAAACACGATCGTTTAACTCCCATGTTTTCTTCTTTCGGACTATTTAACTTTCCATTAGCTCACTCAACCTGCTCAGAAGTTATCAGTAAGTTAAGTGGAAATAGGGACTTCTAACGATTGAATTCAGTTTATATGCTCTTATTTGAATACTTAAGAGTTTTGTTAAGAAATTATGAACTGAAATTGACTCTTCAGCAATCCCCTGATATTTGGATAAAGGAAATTTTGTTGAATTCAACAGAACCAGAACAACCAGCTTGGAAGAGTAAATTCTTAGATGGTTATGAAAATTAAATAACCTCAGAAATAAATAAAATATCTATTAATAAAGTTTAAAGTTAATAATCTGATATTATTCTTAAAATATTGCAAATATTAATTGCTGAATCCAAAAATTGACAAACACTATAAATTATTTTGCTGCATTACCTTTTAGAAATTATTCAAAATAGAATTTTAGCTATGTATTGAAAATAACAAAAACTTTTGTGCTAGAGAGTGATTATGTACAGAAAACTAATATGTTTAAGATTATACAAGGTAGGGCCGGTGAGATGGCTCAGCGGCTTAAGCGCCTGCCTGGCAAGCGCGAGGGCCCGAGTTCGACTCCCGGATCCCACATACGAAAAAGGGGCCGGTGATATCGCTCAGCGGCACGGGCGCCTGCTGGCGCGCGAGGTCCTGAGGTCGACCCCCCTGTACCCACAAAAAAATAAATAAATAAAGATTATACAAGGTAAGTATAAATATACGTAAATAATTTTGTGAGCTTATACAAAGTTAAGCAATCACAACCAATGAATGAAAGAAAGAATGAATATACGAAGGGCTCATATTCAGTTGGGAGGTAACCTTTCATCCCTACCCAATACCTGTTGATAAATGCCCATTCTGTATAGTTTAAAACTGTAAATGTTATTCTGAATATTAAATATATTAAATTTCACTCCTTACAGAAGCATATTTGTCCCTTATAAAGGCAATTTCACCCCTTATTAAGGCCTATTAAAAACATCAAATGTGTATATAGATAATAGCAAACATTTCATGGCTTTGCTGCTAATTTGAGATAGATTTTCCTATGTACCCATTTATGAATTATGTACCCATTTATGATTTATGAATCAAAATGTAGTTTAGACTTGCACATTCACAGTATGCAGAAATAGCATGTGACTCTGACAGCAACTATTAACTGAAAATGGATACTGTCAGGTTACAATTAAAATGTAAGATGGGAGACTAATATTTTTCATTTCTACTCTTATGTTCTTGAAAAATATTTAGAATTAATGAAGTTTGTACCTTTTTCCTTTATTTTGAGAGTTAGTGTCCTAAAATTCTTCCTTCTGTCATCCCATGCAGTGGATTCTATGAAATAATTTTACAAACAATTTCTTACCACTCCAAAAAGTTTTCCATATTGCTTGAAATTTTATCTATATTTCTACTGACAATATCTGCCTCCATCTTCTCTAGAATTAATTCAGTTCATTTATTTTTCACATTTGATTTACAATTTTCAGAAAGCTGAGTTTGTTTTCATAGCTAACAGCCTTAATGCAATGTGAATTTGATAAAAGAAGAAAGGAAAATAAGAAAGCTATGTATTTTGGGGATGCAGTCAATTTACATATGATGAACTTTTAACATCCAGAGATAGAAAAGAGGATACATACACTGGAAAAGATTAATTCTCAAAGAAAAAAATAAATCCTATCCAAAACATCAAGAGTCACCCAATGGTTTAGTGCTCCTCTTCTCTAAGGCAGTAAATAGAGAATTATTTTATTCTTAATTTCTTAATGATCTTGCAAATATTGCATAAGTCTGAAAAAGGGCTATGGGAAAAAGGCAAGAGAAAATAAATAACAATAACTCTGATAAAGGTACATTTTAATCCTGCTTATTAAGACAATAACCTAAATTTGTAATGCACTGATATGTATAAGAGTAATATTCACTGCACTTGTTTCCTGGCTGTTTTATTCTGACTCAGAAGAAAGAAAAAGTGTGGAAAAACTTCTACTACTGAGAATTAAAAAAAAAAAAAAAAACCCTCTGGTCTTAGCAGAAAGTGATCCCACTTAAGAGTGTTAAATATGTGTTTGTGGGTAACTAATGAAAGACTTGATGTCTTGGAGGCAGTAGGTAGAATAACATCATGCCCAGAAGAATTCAATTAATGAAATAACAAGCTCTCAGCCCCATAACAGCTTGAGGCTATCTGTCATGAAAGTTCATTTGCTCTTGGAATCAGTGAGTCTCAAAATGAACACACTGGCAAGGATCTAAATTGTAGTTTCTTTGCAGAAGGCCAGTAAATATTTTTGTAATTCTTATTTTTCCTCCACAATAAATGTAATCCATGGTTTTTAATAAAATATGCTACACATTTATGAATATATGTGAATAAATTATTTCATTCTCTGAGATGATTTTGAATATGCTGATAAAAAGAGAAGCTGATTATTTGGCCATGAAGGTTTCAAAAATGAGTTCCAGAATCACATGCCAACTGTAGGTATTTTCTCCCAAAAGCTAAAATAAAAAATAAAAAATCACAATCATAAGGACTGCACACACATTTTATGGAAGTATAAGTACTGAAGGAGTAAGGAAAACAAAGTAGATATAGTAAATAACAATTCTGTTTCTAACACAAATCCCTAGAATTGACAACAGCAAATGGAGGGAAAACAAAAGAAAGGGTATTCAGGAGGAAGAAATTGTAAAGATCCTTAAAATATTTAGGGATTCGGTGACTGATGGAGAAAAGAAACAAGTGCCTAGGATATTTGGAGAAACATTGTGCAAGATGGGCAAATATTGAAGAGCTTCTCCAAACAGAGAAAGAGAAGCAGTAGACCCACAGAGCAGGTCTCATTGAATGTCCTGGTCAGAAAACTTTGATGAGGGCTGATCCTCTAGTAGTCCCACCAGAGAAGGAGACCCCTGCCTTCTATTCACTGCTGGGAGCTCTCATCAAGCTATTGCTTTGATAAAGCTGAATGAATATGATGTAGTAGCATTTAAAATACTTTTAAAATTTTTATATTGTGAATTAAAACAGACATACAAAGTATCAGAAAGGGTACAGTTGTAGAACACATTGTGATAGCAGTGATAGAGCTAAATTTTTCTTATCAATCTCATTACTCTATGGCTCTATGATCAGTTTACATTTTTTTGTATGTTTAGCATATTTACTGCTGACTGGGTCTGTTAGCATCTCAGGTCTATGTTCTGGGATCCTTTTCCTTCTTTGAAATGTATCCTTTAGAAATTATGAATTTTGGTATCTATCTGCATAAGAAATAGAAGGTAGAATGCTGTTTACTATAAGTTGACTGTAGGGAAAATAGGGAGGTATTGTGCACGGTGTATAACTCTTCACTTATGAAAATTAAATTCTAGAGAACTAATGTACAACAATGTAACAAGTTAACAACAACATTGAATATGTGCAGAGTTACAAAGAAAGTAGATTTTAAGTGTTTTAATTACTTAAGCGATTATGAGAAATAATGCTAACTACGTGAATAATGACTACATTATTTGCTTTACTTGCAATGATTATTTCATAACGTAAACATAACGAATCAAGTTGTAAACCTTTAATATGTAATTTTTAATTTGTCAGTTATATTTCTATAAAAGTAGAAAAAGTCAATAAAATATTTAGGAGATAAGGATAGTGTTTAACAGATGCTACACAGGATAGCAAAATATAAAATCTTAATCTCAGAAAAGGGAATTTTACTTATACCAGACAAGGGGTTACAAGTTCCCCTAAAATATTTGCAAATATGTTACCAATGACAGGAAGTTGAGTTAGATAATTGGTGCATACATATCTTTCTTTGTAAAGACTATTGCATACTCTGAGAGTATTGAAAGTGCACATATATTCTATCAATTTTCAATGAATAGTTATTTTCATGTATGTGCTAAAGAGTAATTAACAAAATCCTCTCATCGAAAGTAGAGAAAATAATTTTTGATTAAACTGCCACACATTTTTTTGAAACTGACTTAACCATCTTTCTACATTGCAAGTAGAGAGCAAAGAATATTCACCTATTTTGTATAACCCATTTGAATATGAATTTATAAATGCCCGATGGTGTTGGGTATATTAAGTGTATTGAATAAGGCTAAATATATACTGGCTCAAATTCCATATCTTCTATTTGTCCTCCCTTAGTTGTAATAATTCATGATGACCTCAATAAGCTCATAAATTTGGGAAGTTCAAAAGGCTTTTTAAGGGTACAAGTAGTCCAAGAGAAGCAGTGTATTTTTAAAACTCTAGTTATAAGGCACATCTCAATTTCATTTTCCCAGCAAAGTAGATCACAGTATGTAATGGCAATTCGAAACCATTTATATGTGATTATCTTATATATAGACATAGATAGATAAATGAAACCTATCTAATTTTATTATTCATAATGTACCATGAGCATATTTTATAGCTTGTTAGTTTTTGAATACTTCCACATGGTCTCACTCTATTTTTTCCTTTATGTTTAAATTTCGCTGACAACCTGAAAGATAAAAAATAGTTGACTTAGGGAATGAAAATATAATTTTCTAAAGCTGATATTTGAAAATAGGCAAGTCTGAACTTTTAATACAATGGCCCTGGTAAGATAAAAATGTTAGGGTGGTATTTGAGGAATTCAGAGAGGAAATGAATTGAACAACTTCTTCTGCATTTTCTCTAAAAGTAATCACTCATCGGTTAAGATGCCTTCTCCAAGAAGGCAAGAGTAAATGGGAGACATTTGACCAGCTATTCCCCTTCTGGGCATCTTCCCAGAAGAATTAAAAACATCATACCACAGCGATATATGTGCACCCATGTTTATAGCAGCACAATTTGTAATAGCCAGATCTTGGAAACAACCCAAATGCCCATCAACTGAGGAATGGATAAGAAAGATGTGGTATTTTTATAAAATGGAGTACTATTCAGCCATTAAGAAGGATAAACTGGAGACTTTTATAGGTAAATGGATGCAACTCGAGAAAATACTCATAAGTGAAATAAACCAGAAGCACATGTGTAAGCATCGTATTGTCTCTCTAGTATGAGAAACTGAAAGAGTAAATAAGATCCAAAATGTGCAATAGACATGGTGAATCAAAAAGAAACTGGTCAAAAGGAAAGAGAGACTGGAATAGGGAAAAGAAAGAAGGGAAAGGGAAAAAAAATGGTATATATATATATAAGATGGTTAAGATAGATACACTACGATTTTTACTTAGTTCATTGAAGAGTAAGGTTTGTGCCAATAATGTTTGGATAATTAAATGCTAATGTCTGGTGTCCTGAATAACTAACTTAAAGATAGTAATACGCAATGTATTAACCATTGTTACCCTCCTATTATGTTGTTTTGAAAATTTGTTCTTCTTTTGATTTGTTTTGTTTTTTCTTCTCTTTAAAATAAAATTAAAAAAAAAGAAAAAAAAAAAAAAAAAAGAGTAAATGGGAGGCAGTCAGTACACAGGATTTTTCTAGCTCCAGAGATGGTGGAGCTAGAATACTCAGTATTAAAGAAAGAACTTACACCAATCTACATTATCTCCCCAAGAAAATTAATTAAGAGGAAATTCTTCTCATGAGGAAAACATTACCTTCATAAGATACCAATAGTATACAAATTCCTTGGACTAGGGAACTACAGGAAATATCCCATGCAAGTAAAGCCAAACATAGTCTAAATAATATATTCATATGTACAATTTAGCAAGATATAAAAATATATTATATTTAAGTGAGTTTATCTCAGAACTGGAAGGTTGAGTGAACATTCATAATCAAAGTATGAAAGTCACTACTTTAAAGTCTAAAAAGGAAAACTGAAAGATCGTACATATGGAAGCAAAAAGAAAAATGAACAACAAACCTAGCATCTGACAAGTCAGATCTATATTTCTAACAAAAACACCCACCAACTTCCTTAGCATGTCAAGCAACATCTAGCGGCATACTTATGTGATTATGTGAAATATATAGATATAGATAACTGAAAGATATCTAACAGTGAATGATTAAATATTTTTATCTAATTCGGGAATAAAGCAAATTATATACCCTCATCATTGTATTTAACATTGTGCTGATGCATTTGTAAAGAAATTTTTGGCAGGAAAAGGAAATAAAATATTTTTTCTTCAAGAAAATAATAAAACCATCATTTTAAAATGGCATAATCACCTCTGTAAAATTTCATGGAGTCACAGAAAGGAAATAAGCAAAGGGAATAAAACTGTAATACTAATAACTGAATGTGGAAAATAGCAGAATACAAAATTAATGTGCAAAGTTGAATTTCATTGTTATTATGAGCAACCACCAGAAGCAGAATTTTTTTAATATGTCATTTGTAGTAGAAAACATACTCAAGGATAAATCTGTTGGTAAATACTGTATTATTAAAAGGTGAATATTTGTGTGCTAAAACTGAAACATTACTGAGCAATACCTAAATAAATACCTAAATATAATGAGAGTTTTTTTTTAATAAGTGAGAACACTCAGTATAGAGAAAGTGTCTATTCTGCTCAGATTTATCTTTAGCTTTTCGAAATTCCTATTAATGTTACAATAGGCATTTTTAAAAAATGAATGAGGGAATTTGAAAATTTTTGTAGATATTCAAAATCTCAAAACATTCAAAAATCATTGGAAAAGAAGGTAGAGAATTAACATTACATGATGTCAGACATTATTATAATGATGTAGTTAAGACTCTGTGGTTCTCTTTTGACTTAGAAAGCAAGATATATACAACAGAATAAGACGTTCAGAAATACACTAAACATGTATGGGCATTGGATTTTTGACAAATGAAAAGGACATTTGTACATACATTAACCTGCTCTAGAAAAGCTGCAATTAACATGGCCCAAAGGGAATTATTTTATAATTTGTATCATAAGCAAAATAAAATTAAAATAGATCATGCACAGTAAACACCCAATGGATCAATGAAAATAACCATGAGAAATAAGAATATATACAGAGATGAGTGAATATACCAGAACTTACACAACGCAGCAAAAAGAAATGCTAAGGACAAAACTTATACCTATAGATTCTTACATAAAAAATAATAATGAACTCCAATCAGAAATCTAACTTGAGGAGCTAGTAAAAACAGCAAAATACACCCAAAGTAGGCAGAAAGAAGGAAATAATAAATATTAGTGCAGACAATTTAAAAATATGGAACAGAAAAACAATAGAGAAAATTAAAGAACTCAAATACTTCTGAAAAGAATGACAAACTTGGCAAGCTTTAACTAGATTTGCTAGAGAGACAAGATAAATTACTGAAAATTTGTTTTAAGCTTTCCACAATGTATATATTCTTCAAAATATTGTGATGTATATGATAAACACTTACAATGCTTTGTATCAATTAAATATTACTGCTAATTCTACAAAGATAAAAACATAGCAAATGATATATAAAATTGTTATTAATTAACAACTTAAATGAAATAAATTCTTAGAACTATTCATTATAATCCTACTAGAAAACAACCAAAATTTCCATTAATAGAATTGATGAATTAGTTGTCATGGAGTCATTCAAAAATAAAAATAATAAATAGTATTGTAACATAGAAATTATAGATTAAACTCAAAATGTTAATTTGTGTGTGTGTGTGTGTGTGGGTACCGGGGGGTCGACCTCAGGACCTCGCGCGCCAGCAGGTGCCCGTGCCGCTGAGCGATATCACCGGCCCTTTTTTCGTATGTGGGTTCCAGGAGTCGAACTTGGGCCCTCGTGCTTGCCGGGCAGGCGCTTAAGCCGCTGAGCCATCTCACCGGCCCTCAAAATGTTAATTTTAAAGGAAAACAGCCAATCACAAGATAAATAAAATTATGGTGTAGAGCAAGGGTCATGTTTGGAAGGCAGAAATACTTGTGTATAAGGGGATTTCACATCCAACTTTAAATCATGTCAGAATCTATTAAACAATTGGTGAATAAAGCCATTGGCAATCTTGAACACAGAAGATAAATATTTTTATTTGATCTGAGTTCCTGTAATTTACATGAAAGAGTATATCACAATGATAAGGTAAATATTGTCTCATTAAGTTACCCAAAATACTACTTCCATGTTTTCCTGAAAATATGACCTAGCTAGGAAATAACCAGCCTTGAAAACTAGAGATCAAAAATGCCATCCCCAGTCAGCTTATCCTCGCCCTAGGTATCATCACTATTCTCTTGACCCATAGCTACTCTGTGAGGCAAGTAAGGCAAGGATAGGCTGATTGGGTCTGGCATTTTTTATATCTAGTATTCAAGGGTAATTATTTTCTGATAAGGCCTTATTTTGGGGATACCAAGATTGTTTCAAAGTGCCCAACAATTCATTTTATACAAAGATCCAAGAGGTTGTTTCCCTTTAGAAAATTTTACTTACACATAAATATTGTTTTATAGCTTCCAAGGATAAAGTGCACCCACAATCACAAGTCAAATTTGTACATTGATACTGTCAGAGGTTACACAATTTATGAACACCAGAAACTGTCTGCATTGAGATCAGAAATTTAACCCCAATAAATACTAATAAAAAACAGAACTGCCCATTCCACCCTGACCTAATTCAAAGAAGTGGAAGAAATTTAAGGCCTTGGAAAGATGATGTCATTTTTTCAGATAATATCTTCTACTCTCTTTCAATACACAAAAAGTGCAAACAGAAATGCAGTTGTCAACCATGTTTATTTTACCAGAAATCTGTTGATTTTGTCATATTGAAGATAAGATTTGTATTATTTTCTATTCACATTTTGTAACTTAATCCTTTATATTCTACAAAAGAAACTTTTTTTTTTTTGTGGGTATCGGGGGTCAAACTCAGGACCTCACGCACCATCAGGTGCCCGTACTGCTGAGTGATATCACCAGCTCTTTCTTCGTATGTGGGTACCGGGAGTCGAACTCAGGACCTCGCGCTTGCCAGCCAGGCGCTTATGCCACTGAGCTATCTCACCGGCCCCAAAATATTTTTAAATGTCACCCAAATGCATGTTTATCTTGATGGTTTGCAATTTAAACTTAGTTAGACATAAATGAAAATATTGCAAAAATAAAATAAGACAAAGTTTTATTTGTTTCAATAGAAATATTGAATTTAATTGTTTTAAGTCAAT
Organism: Erethizon dorsatum; assembly: GCA_028451465.1. Lineage (NCBI taxonomy): Eukaryota > Metazoa > Chordata > Mammalia > Rodentia > Erethizontidae > Erethizon > Erethizon dorsatum. The sequence goes on from CM051824.1 coordinate 137,565,684, forward strand.
AAATTATTCTATACATAATAGCTTCATGATAATTTTCACTGTTTTCAACCATAAAAAGAAGATTTAAAAAATGATGTTTTGTCAAGTCAGTCACTTGATTCCAGAAAGTCCAAGGTACATAATTATTTGTACTTATTATGTGATTTTAAAATTCTATGCAAAATAAAAATGAAAATTTTTTACCCATAAAATTTGCCATATATTTTCTATGATATTAATTGATTTGGGGAAAATATGATCAATTTAAATAAAATATAATTTTAATCGGGAAATAAGACATTTGTCAAACCTCTTTTAAACACAATCTTGAGAAACCATTGAATGCACTGGTAAAAGGAGCTGCAAATTTACATTTGCTTAAATAAAAACTTACGTTTATTTAAACATCACTGAATTTGTGGAATTATAGAAATGGATGAAAGAAAATATTTGCCCTAAAGACTCTTTATTCTTTTTTTTTTTTTTTTTTTTTTTTTGTGGGTACCGGGGGGTCGACCTCAGGACCTCGCGCGCCAACAGGCGCCCGTGCCGCTGAGCGATATCACCGGCCCCTTTTTCGTATGTGGGTTCTGGGAGTCGAACTCGGGCCCTCACGCTTGCAAGGCAGGCGCTTACGCCACTGAGCCATCTCACCGGCCCAAAACTCTTTATTCTTAATACAGAATACAGTCAGTTTGTCCGCGTAGTGATAAATACTATGACAAGACTATGCAAACTTTGCTACTTACATGTAAAGAAGGAAAGAAACTGCTGCTCCAGCAGCTGTTGGACCAAATTCTCCTTGCTTCAGCAAGTAAATATTTTCATATTATCAAAATCATGTGTGAACCTCCACCAACAAAAATGACATGTATTTTCCAATTTTAAATCATCACACATTTCATGTTACAACTGAAAGCCCCACATAAATTTCATATCGGTACTGTGATTAAATCTTCAGGTATGGTGACACTGATTCTACCCTACTCCCATGTCCTCTACCAGAGATCATTTCTCCTAATTTTGTTTAAAAAAGTATTTTGCTTCACTCGTATGGACTTACTACTAGCATTCATGTTTACGCATTTTTGAACAATTGTGAACATTATTAATCCTGTTGCCATAAAAGCATAAATCATTTTAAATTGATAATTTATGCAACATTCTAATTTGATGCAGTACTTAATGCTATCACTCAATAGTTAATATTGGACAACATTTCATTTCATGAAAATATATCTGAATATTTCAGTAGATGATATTATTCTTTAATTTGTGTCATTAGGAAATACTAGAAGAACCTAAATAATATATGTAATTTCTCCCTGGCAACATATATTATTGCCCTGGGGGATTTTTCTCTTTTATAATTTGATATCCTGTAAGTTAGTTATTAATATTATAATTGCACGTGTTTTTTATACTTACCATCATTATTACTGACTAAATTTGCTTACATCTCAAGTCTATTTTCTGGGATGCATTTTCTTTCAGTAAATGCTTGGTTTAGAAGTTATTTTAATTATTACTTATGTATGTGAATGACTAATTGTGTATATATTGGAAGAATTATCTGGCTATTTAAATCTTTGTATATAAGTTTAGAAAAATTACATCACCTTAGTAAGTTGAACACTTTTTTATTAATATTCCTTAGACTAAAATCATCTTAATTCAATTTTATTTGACAGAGTTACCTCAGTGATCTTTAGTAAAAGGTTTATATCTTTGTCTTTCCCATTATGTAACTTTTAGCTTTTCTGTATCTTTTCATTAATTTTTATGTTTGGCAATCTGGAATATAGTGATATTGTGCGATTCTAACACCATAAACCATCTATTTATGTTACTAAATTTAAAAAGTATATTTTAAATGAGGAGAATTCCCAAATACAACTAAAAGAATTGGTCATATTATCCAATATACTTGGTCATCGTAATAGGCTACTGCTCTTTTCTCATGTTATTATTTCTTGCATTAACACATTCCTGCCAGCTTGAACTACTGGTGGTGCATTCATGCCTGTTGTGTCAGGCGGCCTGAACCACCAGTGGTTAGCTATTTAACATCAGATCATAGAATTCAAATCAGAGCCAAGAACAGCAAGACATACAAATCATGGCCCCATTTTAAAGTGTTAAAATACAAATGTTTATATCTTACTCTACACAAAGCTTGAAGTTTCTGACATCTAGGTTTTTGGGAATGTTCTTGTTTTCTACTATTGTTGCTGATATTTTTCAGTGTAATTACTTATTTTGTAATTTGGGTTTTTTTTTCTTTATTATAGAAAGCCTATATTTGTTGAAATCCTACCAGCAGTAATTGTGTTTGCACTACATTTCAGTGGTGAACATGTGTGTACTATTTTCTGTGTGCCTATGCCCGTGTTTGTGTGCATGCGTTTGATGAATACAAGTAAGCAAAGCTTCCAGAACATGAACCACAATGAAAAGAGATGTTCCCCATGATGCATAGATTTTTGTAGCTCAGGAGGATCCTGGAAATGACCTGACATGGATACTGAGAGACAACTGTACAAATGCAATCTATTTGTTTGTTTATTTTTAAAAATTTTAATAGTTTGAATTCATAATTACTGTATTTGTTCAAAAGCTTCTAGTTTTCCAATTATTATGATATATATTTGATGAAATTATTCTCAAAAGAAGCTATGATTCCTTTTATTTATTTTTGTCATGAAGGTGTTTCATTAGGATTAAATCCAACATTTTAAATATCCATATCAGATTCTGAATAAGAATTATTTCTCAATGAATTTCTTTACTTTAGATGTCTAGATTTGGAGAATATTAATAAAGAGGACTCTGGGAGTTTTACATACACAACTCAGAATTTTTCTTATTCTCAATATTTTATATTAGCATAGCCCATGTGTAACAACTGAGCAGATATTGCTACCTTGTTAACTAAAGTCCACACTTCATTCAAATACTCTTAGCCTTTTACTTAATATTCTTTTTCTATTCCACACAAGATAATGTATTACTTTTGGTCATATCTCCTCAGGATTCCCTTGGCTGTGACACTTTCCTTGTCTTTAAGTAATTTGAGCATTTCAAGGTTAGAATTTCAAGGAATGTAATGTCAAGCAGTTTAGAAAACAGCCTTTGCTGCGGTCAGTCTGATGTTTTCCACTGGTTAGATGGTCTACAGGTCTTGTGAAGGAAAGTCAGAGGGGCAGAAAATGATTTTCACACTCCACCAAGAGTACACACTATCAGTATGATTATCATTGTAGATATTATACTTGGTCATCCAGCTGAAATTGTGTTTCTTCAGTTTCTCTACTGTAAAGTTTTCCATTTATACCTTATCCCACTTTTCGTAATCTCTTCTTTATGAGAAAGCCATTCTGCTTCGTTCATAATTCTTAAGTAGTAAAACTATGTTTCACCTTCTTGATGAGGGATTATTTACATAAATTATTTGGAATTATTTCACATGAAAATTCAATATATTTTTTATTCATGCTTTTATTCAATCATTTATTTATATCAATATAGACTCATGGATATTTATTTTATATTTTGGACTATAACCCAATATAACTTATTCTATTGTTGGAAATTTTTTTCTATCTTTGGGCACTGAGAGTTTTTTCAGTGTGGATTTTTCAGCACGTCTGCACTGTCTGGGATTCCAAGATATTCTGGATGCACGCATTCTCTGTCTGAGCCCTTGAATCCTCCATTTCTCCAGTAAGCCCTAGTTCTTTTAATAAAGATAGTGCTTGAAATTAATTTTGGCTGCTGTTTTCATTTCTACTGGAATATCCCTCTTATTCTAGGTCCTTTCAAGATGACGGGACAAGGAAACATATGTGTATATTAGTCTGTGAATATACAGAAATCTATAAATGTTTGTCTACACTTTTATCTGTTTATTGAGTTTAACATGGTTCATACTGATGTCACTGACTCTAAACGGTACAACACAGATCACTTTAGCCTTCTGTTCTCTATTCATAATCTATTCCAACAGTGAGAAACTGCCATCTGTCACACACTCACTAAGGTGTTTATTCATTTCAAAATCATTCACCTTTACCTCTGTACAAAATATGTTTAGAACTAGAATATATGGAGCTTGTGCAACAGTTTCTTTCTATTTTAGTATAATGGTATCCACTTAATCATTTGTAATACTGCTAGATTTTTGTTACATTTTGTCTTCCACCCTGGGTATCCCTGATGCAACAAATAAGCGTGGTATGTTTGTATATATTCTGCTTTTTTCTTTGTGTTGTGAAGTTCTATAGGCTCTGGCAAGTGCATAGTGCTTGGTTTTCTACCATTTTTATTGCATATTATTTTCACTTTTTAAAATATTTTCAGTGCCACAAAATTCACTTATATTTTACAAATTCAATATCTCATTTCAACTAATAAAAATAAAACAAAATTATTTGCAGCAGAAAAATCCAGGACATTGCACATTTCTCTGTTTGTTATTTTTATTTTTTTCATTTCTCTGTTTATAATCTCTATAATTTCCCTTTTTATTGAATATATTGCAATTAGAATCACATAGGATGTAACCTTTAACCATGGCTTCTTAAATTTACCTATATATATTTAAGATGTATCCTTGCTTTTGTGTAGCTTAAATAGCTCAAACTGTTTTATTTCTGAATACTGTTTTATTGTAAAAATGTGACATTTGTGTGTGTAGGGGGGTAGCCCTATTTAAGAACATCCTAGCTAGCTAAGCACGGTGGCGCACCCTGGTAATCTCAGCACTCAGGAGGCTGAGGCAGGAGGATCAACTCGGGTTCGAGGCCAACCTGGGCTACATAGCAAGTTCAAGTCCAGCCTGAACTACATAGTGAGACCCTGTCTCAGAAAACAAAACACACAAACAAACAAAAAAGAACACCTTAGCTGCTCATGGTTGTTGTTGCCTGTAAAATAGAGCTGTTGTGAATATTCACAAGCCAGTTTTTATGTGTGTACAAGTTTCTAAACCACTGTTGTAAATATTTAAGAAAATTATAACTTATTTTTGCTGTCTCTGTTTAGCTTTCTAAGAAACTGACAAACTGTCTTTCAAAATACCTCCTCCTTTCTGTCTACAGAAAGGAGGTTTTATTCCTCCTCCTTTCTGTCTACAACTTCATGAATTCCCATAAGATAAATGTCAAAACATAACTGAAACATGTGGGCAACTGTAATGGTCTGAAGGCATAGTAGAAAAATACCAAGTAACAAAACAGATCAAAAGATAAGGTTAAAATTAACATAATGTTTGAATTCAAAAAGTGACTATATATGTCTTTAAAAAGAAGTAAATTTAATATTATGTATGTTTTATCAAACTAAAACATCAAAATTCCTTTAATATATTTGCCAACTTGTTCAACATTATTGAAACTTAGTTTATACAATGGAATAACTTCAATGGGAAACAAAACACTACCGTGCTCACTTCTCAATTTCCAATATAAAAATACATACAAGAATAATTTTTAATCAACAGAGCAAGTTTTAATGAAAGTACTACCAGTGCTTCCTTTATTAACTCAGTATGTCTTAAAAATGCCAAATGAATATAACCATTACCCTTTACTTTTTAAAAGCACGCTTACTAAATGTATGCCTGGATGAAACTTTTTTATGGAGATCTCAGGATTTAGTAAGCATTCTAGATGGGTAGATGATGATCGATAGAATGGCAAATCTGGTAGTCTGCGGGGTCCCTCAGGCCAGGGAGGGGGCTGAGGTTCTTTCAGCCTAGTTCTGTGACTGCTCGTGGAAGAGGGGACCTAAGGTGTGGGCTCTTCCCTCAGGTTCACAAAACCACATATGAGCAGAGGCTTTGGGTCCTCCTTGCCGGATCTAAGCCGTAGCAACACTGAAGGCAGAATCTTTATAACATCATTTATGTTTTCCATTCCCCAAAAGCAGTTCGTGTATTTGCTGTTATTTCCGGATAATGAATAAGATGTGTCTGTAAGTATAAAATATTTCTTTGTGGAAGGTAGAAAAATGGAAGGAGGGGTATGTTGAGCAACTTAAACAACAAATACCAAATTCTTAGCCAAGAATTTGAGAATGACAGAGATTCAATCTGTGACTCGGGTTTTTTTTCCTGCTATTATTGCATCATGTAACAAACTCGCCAATACAAATGCTAAGAATAACAACATTTAATGAAGAATCTATAGCCCAAATATACTCCCACTTTCCATAGGCACTTAACCTGCACGAAACACAAAGATCTTTACAGTGTCTGCCCAAAGGGGACTTTTGAAATTGTAAGCATAATATATTTGAGTATATAGAAAACACAATATTCACTTAGTAATCCCCCAAATTCTCTCTACGGTGTTATTTACTTATGCCATTATAGTAACTTCGCTAGCAACAAAACATCACTCCACACACTGAATAACAAAATGATTTCTATTTAATATTTATTTACATTAAAATTCAACCCAAGAGCTTTCTGTGATCTTGGTTGTACCCACTTAGTAGTCCTTGGTCACAATTTACTTGCTGATATTACAAAGGTTGCTCATATAATAAAGCCAGTGATAAAATGAATCCATTAAAAACGAAAAGCGTGCTAAAAATCTGTTTTATAAAGGAATTTTCAAAATCTCATTCTTCTTATTGAAAGTATACAACTCGATAAGAATACATAATATATTCACCATTGTTAATCCTATTAGTTTGTTTTGAAATTGTGCATCATTGTTTTTATTGTTTTTTCTCTTTAAAATAAAAAAGAAAGTGACATTCACTCATTATAAATCATCTTCATATTTATAATTAAAAATTTCTCAGATATTCATTATATTTAATGTAATTTGGAATGAAAACCCCTTTGGTATTAACACCAGAAAATAATATACACATCTATGCATTTATGTCATTGTTTTTCATTTCTGTTCCATATCAAACATGGCAAGAACTATGAAGAAATTATAACATAGAAATATAAAGAATATTTTATCAGAGCACAGTTGCACAAAACTGTAGTCTCAGCTGCTAAGGAAACTGAAGCCCAGCTGTCTTGAGCACAGATGTTTGGTATCAGCCTGAGCAACATTCTAACTCACACCTCATCCTTTAAAAAAATTAATATTTTGTAACTCATAGATCTACTTATATTGTTTTCAGTATTCAACATATAGCCACTGTCTTATATGGGATTATAGAAAAATACATCGTAGATATGTGATCTTGAGTTTATATTTAATAACAAAATATATATTTTATATGAAACAAGATCATAATAAATTTTTGAGAAAATATGTCTGACAGTTATTTAGAAACTACTATTTAGAAGTTTATTTTAATCTTCAGCACTCATATCTTTTTTTATACCTTAAAAACAAAGAATAAAGCAAAATATAAATCAGGCATCATTTTAATATAAATATAATTTTTGAAATAAGTTGCATTTTTGGTAAATAGAAGTGCAAAAGAAATTAAAATATGCTAATTGAAATAATATTTGCATTAATTTACTATAGAACTATAATTCAATAAATGTCCATTATTCTTAATATACATTAACATTCATGTTTTCTCTAAAGTAATAATTACAAATTATGTAATCAGGCTTGGCGTGGTGGTGCATGCATGTAATCCCATCACTGGGGAGGCTGAGGCAGGAGGATTGCTGCAAGTTTGAGGTCAGCCTGGGCAACAAAGTGAGTTCAAGGTTAGCCTGAACTGAATATTGAAACCCTGTCTCAAAAAGACAAAAAAGAATTATATATTCAAATACTTCCATATGTGCATATAGAACATAGATATCTTAAGTTTTCTTCATGTGACCAAATTAAACACTGCACAATTCACAATATACTAAAAATGATATATCTTAACTTTGAAAAAAATGAGGAATTGTTAGTATTCCTAAGTATATTTCCTCTTAGAAATTATTTACTAAATAAATATAGGTGAAGACTTCAGTGTGTCATTTATATTACACAGTCTAATTTTTATCTAAGTGCTTGGTGTTTGACAACATTGGCTATAAACGCTTTGTTTACATTCCTTAAAGTCTTTGGTGTAATCAATGTATCTTGTCAACTAGTTTTATAGAGAACATACTATAGAATATTTGGAACTATTAATTTTTTTATCTGAAATTTAGTCAATGGTAGATTAGGCATGCATAATTATACAGCTCAGAATACAACAATGTCTACAAATAATCCAATATAATGAGCAAAAATGTGTCTAAAAAGAAAAAAATGGCAAAAATGAGCAGCCTGTGCCATGGCACATAAAAGCTATAAAAGATTGACAAAATCATATCTGTATAAAATAAATAGATTAATAAATGTGTGGATATCATTATGAGTATAGATATGTAATCACATAATAAATTACAAGCTGTCCATTTATTTCCCTTATATAAATAAACATACGTGGGTCTTGCAGAGTTTTTGTCCCCCTCCTGTGTGACTGGGCCTGAAACAGGTTAAGAAAATTTCAACAAATGCCCCACATTTGTCATGTGCCCTTCTCTCAATGTGGTCTCATCACCATTATTTCTTTTATTACATGTGTATTTTGGCTTCATTTTATATTCCAATGAAAATTTGGAACTGGTAGCAGGTAAATTTTTTTCCCGAAAATGTTGTCTTTCCCAGGTGTGATTAGGAAAGTGGCAGCAGCTTTCCAGAAATGTCACTGCTGTATTAAATAACTTTACTTTATAGATAGAAACTTTTCATGTATAAAATATAATAATTTGGCTAGCAACAAATCATTTTAAAAAACCAAATTTATGTTTCAAATTTTTTCACAGTTAATGTACTCCTTAAGGAAGTACTTTAAAAGATAAATTTGGAAATGTTACAATTTTCAATTTGAATACTATGATGTTTTCTATTATGGAAGGGGTTGTTCATGTAAATTACACTTTAATTAGGTTACCAAGGCACTGTAGTCAAAGCAGTGTTCTCTTTAATTTAGAGCTCAATTCAAATTTTAGAAATCCAAATAGTGTGTGATTTTTTTCAATATTAGCTGCCTTATTTTGAAATTGCTTTTAATAATGTCAAGTAGCTGTGAGAATTTCAATTGTAACTTTAACAATAAATATTGCCTGAAACAATTATCCACATTAGTTTCTATCTAGTCAAGAGTAACTTTTATTTTATTACATTTAAAAATTATTTCTTAATAATTGTTGTTGTGTAGAATATATATATATATATATATATATATATATATATATATATATATATACTTTTTCTTTGTGGGTACTGGGGGTCAAACTCAGGACCTCGCGCACCAGCAGGTGCCCGTGCCGCTGAGCGATATCACCGGCCCTTTTTTTGTATGCAGGTACCAGGAGTCGAACTCAGGACCTCACGCTTGCCAGGCAGGTGCTTATGCCGCTGAGCCATCTCACCAGCCCTGTTGTGTAGAATATGAAGTGAAAAATCACACCATGATATTACACACACACACACACACACACACCAACATATTTCAATGATCTTAAATTATTACTTGCCCAATGGCAACTAATTCTTTTTTGCATTGGCTGCACAAAATTTTGCCTTTTATGTTTTAGCACATCGAATACAATTCTCAAAATTAAAGTAATCTAGGACCATGTGATTTTTATTTTTGTCAAACAACATGAGTTTGTTATAATATTTGTAGAAGTTTTTTATAAATTTATATCTTTTTTATTTTTATAAATTTTTCTGCAAGGTAATGGAGATTGAAAATTTTCTAAAAATTATTATTTTCTTATGAGTTTAATTAACTGCTCCATTTTATCAATTTGTGCATATTAATTTACATTAATTTTTGTGCCACTTGCTAAACGAAATTAAGTGCCTCATAGAAATCTCTACTTTGAAAATAACTTAAGAATTGTAAATGATGTTGAGTAATATGTTGAATCACAATTACAGCAAAAACTAGGTCATACATCCTTCCTAGGTGCTACCGTTTGTGTTAATTCCCGAAGAGTTCATGTCTTGGGATGTTGGTCCTCAGGGTTGCAAAGTTGGGAGGTGGTTGAGCTTTACCAGTTGGAATTTAGTAGGAGGTCATTCTGGCCCCTCCCCATTCTGCCTTCTCTCTGGCCACATGATCTCTCCTCGCACCCACCGCCATCACTGTGGTGCCCTCCACCATGGAGTAGTGCAGTCACGGGGTCCCGTGCAAGAACTTGCATGCCTGTGTTTGGACTTTTAGCCTATAAATGTGTGTGCTAAATCAACTTCTTTTAAGTACCTACTCTCAGTTGTTTAATGAAAAATGGACTCATTCACTTGGTATCAATTTAAAGCTTAAAATTGCTTAGCATTCATTCTATACCTTTCAGATATAACTGGAAAAGTGATTAAATCTAATCTTTTAAGAGTTGGCAGAAACATTGCCATTATATGATTTTATAGTTGATCACATTATTATCTGTGAAAAATTAGCATACCAAGTTAATTCTACAATGAAAATCACAATAAGGAATCATAAATATAGAACTGGAGTGTTTAATTTTAATTATTGAGATAATTAACTTTTTTTGTAAAACCTTTCCACAGTATTTTTCACATTAATATTTGGCAAACAGAATGCATAAATAATGTTTTATTAATAGCTGTTCTTCATCAGCTATTTCATTTTCTGAGTCATTTTCAAATAAACTTCTAGAGATTTTTAAAGTAACCATTTTCAAATGGTGGTGCTGTAATCCCAGCTACTCCTGAAGCCAAGACCAGAGGATCACAAGTTTGCAGCCAGCCTTGGCAACTTAGGCAGACCCTCTCTAATATGAAATGAAAAGAGCTAGGGACATAGTTTCACATTACAGACCTTGCTTAACCCTTGGTTTATCCCCAGCATGAAACATACACGGAGTACAGTTCACAAATTTTACATGCACAGTTCTATGAGTATTTACTGACTGATCAACACAACATAAGCATCAATGATATAAAAAATATTACTAGAACCTCAGACAATTCCCTTGTCTCACTTCCTCGTCAACCTCACGCATCTTGAAGCCCTCATCCTCCAAAAATTGACCAAGGTTCTTTTTTCTAACACAAATAAGAAAGAAAAATTTGTAACTGTTGACCTGTCATCCATTCATTCATCATTAATTTTCTCTCCTGATTCATAGGAAGTCAAAACTAAAAAAATAAATAAGTAAATAAAAACCAAGAAAAAGCATACCTTTTCATGTTTCTCTTTTCACATGATAATTGCACTTCTGGGTAAATGAGCAGAAAGTACCTGACAGGAAAGGGATCCTTATCTATGGAATGACCTGAAAAAAAATGATACTTATTAAGAATTACTTATAATTAATATAAGTAATGAAGCATGAGTTAATGAAGCATGACTCCCAAGAAAATGACACACAAACAATGAATGATATACATTGGAGATGTCCCCAAAATGACCTTTGTGAATGTAAAGCTGCAAAACTCCACTTGAGGTCTTATCTATTGTAGTGGAGGAACTAATGGGCAACTTGTAACACCCAGCTGAACTGAACCAGCATGGTGCTTGATGTGGAAGGCCCACCTGAGGATTGTTGTTAACAGCATAAAAAGAGAAATGGAGAGGAAGAGGTGTGCTGTTGATTCTCCTGGAGAAGCTTGTCACTCTGGTTTTCCCCGATACAAACTCAGCTGTTCTCATTGTCGGAGGAGCTCAGGACCTTGTTGTCTCTGAGAATAGCTGTGGTTCTTTTCTGGGGAGCTCTGGTCCTTACCTTGAGCATCGCTTCCCGGCTCCAGTGCAGATCCCTCAGCCTGCTGGCACAGATCCTTCATCCCGCAGCCTCAGACTTTCTAGCTTCTGCCACTGACCTTTGGGCCTTCCCAGTGCAGATCCTTGAAGCAGACTTGCATGACATTGCTGTGGGCTCTGGGCTCCCGTTGGACTCGTGGGGAGCATTGCCATGGGCTCTAGGTCTTCAGCTGGACTCCTGTGTAACATTGTTCCAAACCAAGTAATATAGTTATGTCAGACTTACCCAGCCTTTTGTGAGACTAAGGTTGACCTGTCTCCTTGTCATTACCAATAAAACTTAATTTTTGAAAGAGCTCAGATTTCAGTAAATTTAGTTTGGCATTTTAATCCTTTGTGTTAGTTTAAACATAGATCAATTCATCCCATTTCAAAATTCTTTTTAAAGAGTATGTATTACTTTTATGTACTAAAACAATGTGTAAGGTTTAACTCAACATTATTTTGTTATTAGTTAGTGTAATCTTCTTTTCTATGCTTGAGTCAACACTTTTATTGTACTATTTATTTCCACTTTATACCTCTGTATACAATCGCAGCCTGTGAAACTTGGCAATTTAGAGAGATCCTGTTTGTAAATAAGAATGTAGTTCAGTGTGGGGGAAAAGATGCACACCACACACAATACACACACATGCACACACACATCCACTGATACAGGGAGATTGTTAGCTTCATTCCACACAGTTTCCTTTGCTTTATATTTTTTGTATTTCCAAATAGATGTTAGAAATTACTCATTAATATTCATAAAAACATGTTGAGATTTTTTATTGTTATTGCAATGAACCCATAGATCAATCTGTGAACATTTTAATAATCCAGTCTTCCCAGTCATACAAATGTTACATCCTTTGTATTCATTTAGATCTTCTTTAATTATTTTCACTAATGCCTTGTAATTTTTAGCTCTGATCACTTACAAATACATTGTAAAATTTATGCATTTCTATTTTGTGCCTTTTATGTTATTTAAATGAGATTGTTTTATTTTATTCTCGTGGGGTTTTTTGTTGTGTATATAGGAGTACATTTTTTCTGTTATATATTGACCTTGAATCCTGCAAACTTGTTATACTCACTCAATTTGATTTATACAGATGTCCACATTAAAAATTTTCTGATTGTTATATTTATTTTTTTAGTACATGTTTGCAGTTCATAATGATTACATACATCAGAGGGAGTTAGTACGTGTACAAACACATCTCAATTCATTTTACTTTCCCTTCACCTCTTCTCCCTCTCCCACTCCATGTTTTAGTAGTTTCTTGTTTTATATTCCTTAGGTTATTTTTATTGATTTTTCAAAAGATAAAGGTACAATCAAATACTTGTTCTCCTGTTCCTTTAGCTGACCAAAATTTAATGCTAGAATAAGATTCATTCAAGTAAATAAATCAATAGAAACATTTTGTGGAAAAGTAAAACTTGTTTCAAACTGGGAAATATAGTTATATGTAACCAATTAAATTCGTTTGAAAATTAAACTAGTTATAATGTGTAAAGCTCTTAAAACATACTGAAAACTGCATTTTTTCCTAGTGTATTGTGTGCTTATTATGTATGTATAATTATGAGGTAAATGATATTTTGGCAAAAATAAACACTTAAAATTAAAGCAATATATTAAAAGTTTATTACTTAGAACATGACTGTTTTATTACTACACTTTCTCTCATATTACCTTTTCCTATAAATTTCTGTGGCATTTATCATTGTTGACAAAAGATTTTTATTTTTGCTAAAATTGTATGAGAAATTGGAAAATGGGAATAATTTTATTATTTTACTTAGTGCAAGCCATGTAGAACTACCAACATGAAAATGAACATTTCCCTAGTGATTTTTGAAATATTTTTTCTTATTCTATAAATCTCTACAGCAGTATACAAAAAGCATATCCTGCATCTGGCTATTAGCACTTCCATTCCATCAACTGCTTGGTGCAGCAAATACCAGTGTTTTAAAGATGATTTATGGGATTCATTATTTCAATCCATATAGATAAATAGAATAAGAGAGTATATTGAATTGCATTGTTTTACAGAATTTTTTGCTGAAATTGAGGGAAATTTCCACAACTGAACAAAATGGTAACATCTGTAATTGATGCAGACATGAACATTTCACTCCTCAGTGATGGCTCAGATTGTTTCATGAAGATAAGGATGACACAGGGTGACATTTCTGAATATCTGCTTTAGAACATATTCAGATAGACTGGATTCAATGACAGTATTATGATTCCATGAATTCAAAACTTGGTAAATTTTCTATAATATAATGCATGCTCATTATCTAACTGATAGTTGGTTCTATTAGTATTAGCCAAAAATTTTACACAGTATATCAGATACTGATCTTCAGTGTATCTTTAGAATGCCACAAGTAAAGGGATGATATGTAATAAATCTGTTTCTGTTCATGGATTTGATAATAAATGTAAACACATGCCATTCTAAGTCTGATTTTGAAGAATATTTCCACTTGATTAATTTAAAATTTCTGATGAATCGTTTTCAACTGTCATTGTTTTTAACCATAATATTATAATTTCAATGAAATGTGAAGACAAAATGATTATAAAATAACAAAAAAGTGTTGTAGAGTTGATTTATTGATGCAACATTTTATGTTTTCCCTTAGAAGGAATACCTCTACATGCCCAAAACCACTGGATTCCTAAAAATTTCACTGAGGTAGAAGGACCTTGAATTTTAGTTGTATTTATTTCCCATCATCTGCCTCTCAACTGCTTTACTAACAAATCCATAGTGACTCCTATCTGTTGCTCATTTGGGCCAATCAGCGAATAACATAATCAATGTAATGGACCAGTGTGATACCTTGTGAGAGAGAAGGGCAATCAAAATCTCTATAAACTAAGTTGTGACACAGGGCTGGTGAGTTAATATAACCCTGAAGTATGACAGTGAAGGTGTATTGTTGGCCTTGTCAGCAAATTGTTTCTGATGGGCCTTATGGATAGATATGGAGAAAAATACATTTGCCAAATCAATAGCTGTATACCAAGTACCAGGAGATGTAGTGCAGCACAGAAACCGCATCTGGTACGGCAGCTCAATCAGAGTCACTACTTGACTTAGTTAATGGTAATCTACCATCATTTTTCAAGACCCATCCATCTTCCACACAGGCCAAATGGGAGAACTAAATAGAAATGTGGTGGGGACCACCAGCCCTGCATCCTTCGAGTCTTTGATGGTGGCACTAATCTCTGGAATCCCTCCAGGAATGTGATACTGTTTTTGGTTTATTTTATCAGGCAAAGACAATTCTAATGGCTTCCATTTTACCTTTCCAACTATGATACTCCTCACAATATGGGTTAAAAAACTAGGTTGAGTATTCTTCCAAGTACTAAGTATAGCTACCCCTATTATGCATTCTGGAACAGGGGGAATGACTACAGGATGTATTGGGGGACCTACTGAACCCACTGTGAGTCAGACTATTGTTCAACTCCATTGATCATGTGACCTCCATAGGCCCCTACTTTTACTGGAGGGCCAAAATGATGTTTCATATCCCCTGGAATCAGCATTAGTTCAGAATCAGTGTCCAGTAGTCTCTGGAATGTCTGATAATTTCCCTTCCCCTAATGGAGTCACTCGGGCAAAAGACCTTAGGTCCATCTGAGGAAGGATGAGAGAAAGATTGACTGTACAAATTTTTGATGGATCAGGATACTTCCCCAAGGGGACCAGGCCTTCCCTTCATTGAATGGGTTCTGGGTCTGTAAACTGGCTCAAATCCAGGAACTGGTTGAGGGGTTGTGATTACCTATTA
This sequence comes from Erethizon dorsatum, assembly GCA_028451465.1. Classification (NCBI taxonomy): domain Eukaryota; kingdom Metazoa; phylum Chordata; class Mammalia; order Rodentia; family Erethizontidae; genus Erethizon; species Erethizon dorsatum. The sequence continues at coordinate 137,581,239 of CM051824.1, forward strand.
CCACTATTTGAAGTAGGTTTCTGTTCATTTGCCCTTAAATGTTTTTGATTATATAAATCCAGTAAAAATTTTATAGACTTCCAGTCTATTTCTCTTTTGGAAACACTGTGGCTGATCAGCCAACACCATAGGTCTACAAGTGTCAGACCATTCTGGTCATTATTTTGCTTCTGCTGTCCATATGGTAAGTATGTGCACCCTGCCTTTGGTGATTAAGTGATGCCACTTGATCTCTGCCACTCTGGTATCCAATCACACCCATTGTCCTTAAATTTCCTAATTGAGTAACCATGGTTCCCACTGCAAGGTCTGACATACAGAGAAGAGCAATGACAGGGCTCTTCAGGGATGCTGGTGCTCCCCTCATGAATCTGTTTCTTAACGTGCTGGTGAAGAGCACATTTTTTGGGTCATCCCAGTGTGGAGGGTTAGATTTAACACGACAGATCCACTACAGCCTTCCTATTTCCCTAAACCTCTGAATCCCCTCATCAACAGTAAACCATGGACTATCAGGCACCTCTAACTCATTCACAGTGGGCCATCTTTTGATCCATACTTTTGCCAACCAGCCAAATAAACTATTAATACATTTTTTTACTCCATGAGATACAATATTAAATTCAGAATCCCTGTTTAATGGGCCTGTATCAACAAAATCAGCCTGATCCAGATGTATATTTTTGCCACCATTATCTCACACCTTCAAAAACCCATTCCCACACTTGCTTATCAGGTCTCTGCTCATAAGAATAAGAAAACTCAACAAGTTCTTCAGGATATCACAGCTCCTCATGTGTCACACTATGTACCTTACCCTTAGGAACCTTCTGCAATTTGAGCCTGGTTATTGGCCTAGAGGCAAAAATGGGTGGTAAGGGTGGGTCCTGAGTAATGTTAGCATTATCATTCTTAGTCAATAGAGGATTAGGTTCCTCAGGTGTCCTAGAAGAGGTCAACACCACAGGGGGTGGATCATTTTAGTATGGATTAAAGTCTTTCTTTTTTTCTGTACTTTTTGTTATAAGGTATTGTCATTTTCTTGTGGAGATTCAAATTGTCCAATAGCAGATAATAAATATGAGTCATGTAAATATTTTTGAACAAGTATTTTGTTGGTTTAACTTGTTAAAATGCTAGAGTCAGGTATGTGGTAGTGATATTTTCAAGGAATAGAAATCCAACTTTGTTTTAGTATTCTTCTTTCTACATTAATGAATAACAAAGCTAATTAAATACATATTTAATAGAAAAATAATGCCTTGGTTAATGTAAGCACCTAAATTTTCTTAAAAGAAGAGGCAGTTAAAAATTGTTTAAACTCAAGTGATTTTTACAAGTATTATGTTCAATGGAATTTGGATAACAAATCCTGGATTTTCTATCAAAAGCTTTATTATGAAACTGTACCATGTAACTTAAAATGCATGCCTGAGGCTAGATTTGATAACACTCCTCATTAGATAGTTATAAGAATACATCTATTCTGTAGGAAAGAAGAAAAAATCAATAACTACATTTCAGAGAGACAACCTGTAAAGTAGGCTTTACATGAAATTTACACTGCCTGGCAAGTATAGGTCCTGAGTTTGATTCCCGGTACCAAATAATAAAATAAAATTTACAATGAAGTGCTCTTTTTAAAAAATACTTTTACCATTTCAAGCAGGAATCCATCAAATTGCCAGCTACAGATGATCCCTCAAATTGATGTAAAATAACTCAAAAACAAAATGTAGGTGAAAGAAAAAAATTCCCCACCCCATCCTGCAAAGTACCACCTTTCTCATAACTTTGCTTGTATGCAAAGCTGCAAGTTGGGCAACAATTTTTAGAGTTATACTGATTGGGATAATCTTCTTCATGATGTGCTGATTTCAAAAGCCTACTATCCCTGGGGTTGAATTTGGAAAGATGTAAATTGGCTTCCTAACACTATATTTTGCAATATGTAAATTAATAACTTGACATTTCACAGCTGTTTTAAAGGCTGTGTTTTAAAGAATGAAATATCAATCACAAATATACATCTACCTAGAAATGTCAAATCCCACCCAAATGAATACCACTGCAAACTACCAGCAGGTCACATTGTTCTGCTGTCTTTCAGCTGTGATGCATTTCCTTACTTTCCAGGTTAAGAGCTCCCCTGGAGAGGATTAAACCCATTTCCTACCCTATACAAAAGATGTGTAGTGAGGTGCTTTAATAACAGAACATGGTAACCAAATGCTAAACCTATTTGAAAGAGGCAGTGTGATATAGTAAAAGAAGATATTAAACTAGGAGTCAAAAACACCTGGATTAAATTCCTAAGTCTGTGCTTGAGAGTTCTTTAGATTTAGACCTGCATGATCTCACTTCTCAATTCTTTAAAATCAACCTTACCCATTTCACAGGGTTATCTAAAAATTCTTTGTCTATCTCACATGGACTTACAAAGTTTGTATGAGCTAGTAAATATTCAATATTGATTTTAAATGTAAATTTGGGAAATTACAAAAGATTATTAATGCAATAAAATAATGTCTCTTCTTGTTATATATGCTTATATCAAGTTGTGTATCCTGTTCATGAGGTCACCAAGAGAAAGTCAATTACTCTCATATAAGGAATAATTTAGCAAAAGAACACATCATGTGATGATTGAGTGCATCTGAGTAAATAATAGGCAAAAGTGCTTATCTACATTTCATGCCTAAAGGACTTCTACCATCTCTTCATCAGTTTTCAAAATATTTTTCAAATTCTTTGTCTTTAATGTGTCATGTCATATTCCCAAATAGTGATTACACCTTGTAATTCCTTAAAACACATACATAGTTTTATTACTTGCATGGAATGTGAATTCTATGCTATTGGATTAAATGTATGTCTTTCAAAATGAACACTACAGTTAACCCTGGACATTCTGAGTCAATTTTGAGTGCATAAGCATGAGCAAACTAACTCAAAATTATAGTTTTCTCACAAAACATAAACTGAGAGTCAACATTCAGCTCTGAATAAATGTTCTAATTCAGTTAACTACATTGGTTTAGGATGGAGAACAGGTCTTAACATGTTCACTATATAACTTTAAAAAAGGTAGAATGTTTTATTCACTCATCTGTGTCCTTGGCTTCCAACATAGTGAAGTGTGCACAATAGGGGCTGAATGGAAACACGGTAAGTTAATAAGACATACATTGACATGTGTGTTATATTTAATCTCACTCACCCTTGGGGTCAACTGATATTTCTTAGCATCTTTATATTTTAAAGAGTTATAAAGGATATTGTTAAGAAAATATATTTCATCATTAATTAATGTTCCTATTTCAATGAATTACACTTAATATTTTAAAAAATATTTTGTTCCAAAAAGCTATGTATGCATGCCTTATTTCTCACATATTTGGAGGCCTATAGTCTGAAATAAAAGTGCTGACAGATTCAGTATCTGCTTGGCCCACTTGCTTACAGACCATGCCTTCTTGCTGTGTCCTCACATAACGTATGGGACAAGGCAATTCACGAAGTTCTCTTTTATAAAGACATCAATACATGAGGGCTTATACATGTGGGTTCTGCCTTCTTGATTAAATCAACATTCAAAGTTCCCTTCTCCTAATTCCATCATGTTAGAGGTTAGGATTACAACACATAAATTTTTGAGGGCACAATAATTTAGACACGAGAAAACAATATTGTAAAATATCTATAATCTGTGAAATTGTTACAAGTAGAGCCATGCATAATGGCTTTATCTGTTAAAATTTAGAGCACTACAAATATTATTCTTCCTATTTTTGAATAAAATTAGCTTCACATAATTATCTCCTCACTAATATAAAGTAAAATCCTGGTTTACATTGTCACACTTACATAGAACCAGTTTTGTATGTGTGTGTGTGGGTACCGGGGGTCGACCTCAGGACCTCGTGTGCCAGCAGGTGCCCGTGCCACTGAGCGATATCACCGGCCCTTTTTTCGTATGTGGGTTCCGGGAGTCGAACTCGGGCCCTCGTGCTTGCCAGGAAGGCGCTTATGCCGCTGAGCCATCTCACCGGCCCCATAGAACCAGTTTTGAAGATGTAGTGATTAAATGGAGGTTTTCTGATACACTATTGGACTTTGCTGGGATACCTACAACGTATATACAGGAAAATACTGAAACACCATAATTCAGTACAAAACCAAATCAGGCTCTGTTAGTCTACTAAGTAATAATTTGAAATAAATATTTTATTTCCTGCAAGGGCACAATTACCAGGCGTTTTGACTCAATTTTGAGAGCACAGGCATGCATATCTTATCTCAGACACATACTTTTCTTTTCTCACTAAACATAAGACTAACAACTTCCAGATTCTGAATAGACTTTCTAGTTCAATTGCCTTTATTGGGCTTGGATTGGGAAACTGTTTTGCCATATTAATTATAATTGCCTCCTGGTTAAAATTTCCTTTTTCAGAATGTAATCTTTCTGATCCTATCTATAAATGTTGAAAGAAATAAAACAAACAAAATAAATTTCAGGCATCTTTTCAGTTTCCAGTTGTTTCATATAAATTCCAATTTTTCCTTTATTTTTTAATGACATTGGATGAGAAAAGCCTGTCTGGGTTAAATAATCTTCAGAATTAGAAAATGGAGAGATCACCATGGTGGGCTACTGGCAGCAGAGCTTACAACTTGCTTAAAATGTGCTCCAAGAGTCCCCATGAATTTGGATATGAGAAGTGAATGCAAACCCAAACATGGGAATGTAACTTGAAGGAGAAGCTTATCAGATGAAATTCAGCAACTGGAGTGTTTAAAGAAGTAAGTTTAAAGACTGTAAAAGAAGTAAGGCTGTGTTCCAATCCCAGATTGAAGCTTAATGAGCAGCAGGTGGTAGGATGTCAGGCTGATCCGTGAGTAGCTTAGCAGCCATCACCTAGTGCCCACCTGGCTTATCTTTCCTTCCACTGAGAGATGGTGCTGAGTGAATGAGATATTTGCAAGAAAGCACCTCCCCAGATAAGGGCAGTAAGGAGAGCACAAGCCAGAGAATAATGGAGAGCAGTGACTGAGTTAGGACCGGTGGGCCCTAGGGACAGAAGGGAAGAATAGGCACAGTGCTGCTTAGGGACCCAGAACCAAGCACTGAGGGAACTCTGAGACAGAATTGCAGGGGCTTGGAATGGCTGTGACTGGTAGGATCTAACAGTGGAGAAAAGACAGGACCAGTGCAGGACAGGTTCTCTCCCACCACTTGCCAAACACTGCTGAGATCTGTGCCCAGGTGGGCTTCCTCCTGCCTCCTCTCTCTACAAGAACTACTAAAGTCCACGCAGAAAGGCTGTCTTACCCTGATCCCTAACACCATTAAATTTTTGGGCTGCAAAAAGAACTTTTATGAAGACAACTGACATGTAGTACCACAGGGAATAGAGAAAATAATTCAGACCAAACCCTGTGGAGGTTATTTCCTCCTGGCCCCAGAAATTACTTAAATTCAAGATCAGACTGAAAGTTGATAAGCCACAGTGTCGATTAGATCTGAGAATGAGGTTAGAGGTGAGGAAAGTATCAGGAGGTGCAGAGATGCAGAGACACTGCCTTCTACTTCATCACAGGGGACCACTAATTTTGCCAACCAGAGAATGGTTTGGCAGAACTGGGACATAACTGAAAAAGAAAATATGAGAGAATCAGAGAGGTGAATTTGGAAGACAAATAGGCACCCTGTGGTACAAACTCAACAAGAACCCAAGACTGCAATTGGAAGAGCACTGAAAACCTATCTACCACCTACCAGAATTTTGAAAACACCAGAGGCTAAGCAGGACTTCCTTTGTATATACCTTGTTTTGTGTTGTGTGTGTGTATGCATGTGTGCATGTGTGTATGCGTGTTTTCTTCTTTTAGTTCTTTGATTTTTGTAACCTACATATATATATATATATATATAAAAGCTGATACTTTGAGCACCGAAGTGGAGGAATTTTTTACACAGATTTCAATATATATATATGTATATATATGTATGTATATATAGACTATAGGTATGGGTATAGATATTCTACTGTTGAAAATTCAACATTTCATGTATTTTTCACATAAATCCACTTCAAATGTTTCTTTTTTTTATTATCTAACCTTGCTGGATTTTTAGATCAAGAGTCAGAAAAATCTCCCTATCTCTCTTCCTTCCCATCTACAATCTTATCTTTTCCATATTTTCATTTTTCTGCCCTCAAACTTCTATCTTTTGTCTCCTCCCCATTATATTATTTATATTATACTATACTATACTATATTATATTATATTATATTATATTATATTATATTATATTATTTACTTATTTTTTCCTCTCCATTTGTATCTATTCCTCTCTTTCATAAATAAACAATTAAAATTAATCTAAGTACTAGAGTATATTAACCTCTCATATTATGGTACCCCTCACTAAGGGTCGTTTCATAGGATTTCTAAAATTATTGTTTCTGTTAGGTCATTAGACGTCTCTCTGTATCTTCTTTCACTATCCACCTAAATTCTCTCCCCCATTCTCTTCCCTCATTTCCCCTCTCATACACTCACAAGTCTCCCCATCCACTCCCTTCTTTTCTTGTGTATAAAGCTATTATAAATATTTTAACTTTTCCTTTTTAAATTTTGAGTGTGAATGAGCACATATTTAGTATGAACTGTATGTGAGCGCTAAATATTATTTTGCTTATACAGTGTTTTACATGGACCTGTTTTCTCTCAGCAAAGGTCATTGCTTAGGTCTCCTAACATAGCGTATTCACACATTTATATGTTGGATACAATGTCCATAAGACTGTCCTACTTTCTACGTATAATTCCTTCCTTTCTTCCTTTCCCTGCACCACCACATATTCTCTTAAACCCCTTCATCTTCCCTCTTTATTTATGGGTATGAAAATTATATCATCAAAAGCTACTTCTTATCTTTGTTTCATTTGCTTTTGTTTCTTTTTAGTCACATTCTGTTTTGCTTAATTTTTCTTCTTTTATTTATTTTCTTAATTGTTTTCTTTTACATTCTTATACCTCCCAAATCTTTCTCTAACATTATTCATCCTTTTACTTCTGAACTATAGAAATCATAGTACACTTTTTTTTTTTTTTGTGGGTACCGGGGGGTCGACCTCAGGACCTCGCGCGCCAGCAGGCTCCCGTGCCGCTGAGCGATATCACCGGCCCCTTTTTTGTATGTGGGTTCCGGGAGTCGAACTCGGGCCCTCGCGCTTGCAAGGCAGGCGTTTAAACCGCTGAGCCATCTCACCGGCCCACATAGTACACTTTTTAAACATGTTCTAAATTATATATTGATACGATTATTTCTTTTGGATGTTGATGTAGGCAGTAGTTCTTCTTTCCTTACAATTCAGTGCTAGATATCTCTACTATAATGGTAGAATTTCTAGACCAACTAATCTACACACTCCACACAAAAATTAGGAATCATGAGGAAAAAAAGGCAATAAGATGCCCCCAAAATTTCATATCTCCTCGAAAGCTGATACTTTGAGCACCGAAGTGGAGGAATTTTTTACACAGATTTCAAAAACCAAATGATTATAATGTTTGAAGATTCTAAAGAAGAAAATATATGGAAGTAAATGAACAAAATATTAAAATATTTAAAAAGTTCAAATAAGATGAAAATATAAAAGAATTAATAAGGTGTTTGATGAGTTTAAAGAATACATAAACAGGGCCAGTGAGATGGCTCAGCAGCATAAGCACCTGCCTGGCAAGCGCGAGGGCCCGAGTTCGACTCCCGGAACCCACATATGAAAAAAGGGCCGGTGATATTGCTCAGCGGCTCGGGCGCCTGCTGGCACGCGAGGTGCTGAGGTCGACCCCGGTACCCACAAAAAAAAAAAAAAGGAATACATAAACAAATATCTAACTAAATTAAATAGGACAATGTGGGATATGAATGACCATTGTATTAAAGAATTTGAGGTTATAGAAAGGAATCAGGAAAAAATCTTGGAAATGAATACAAAATTGAAAGTCATACTAGTAAACATAACTGATCAGTGTAGAGAATATTATGACTTGAGAGCAAGAAGGATGTAGTAGATCACTTACTAAATGATACTGTAGAAACAACAAGAAATCATTAGAAGTTGATTTAAGAGCTTCCAGGTAACTCTAAAATTAGTCTAATATAAGACATAGAGGTGTCAAGCAGGGGCTACAGAAGAAAACTAAAGTTATAAAAATTTATCCAGGGATTCAACATGGCTGAATAGAGGAGGATCCATGTTGGGGTTACTCAGAGAAAATCAACTAAAAACAGGTAATTGAAAGAAAGGGGGGACATATATCCTGATGCCAAAATCAATCTGAGGTGAGAGACTCGTACATTAGAAAAAGAAAAAATAGGCACAGAACTTCATAAAATGGTGAAGCAGCTGTGGGCTGCCTATGGGACTTCTACCTGTGCTCAGAGCAGGGACCAACACACTGGGAAGTTCCCAAAAATCTAGTGGACCACAATATTGTGGCAAACTCAAGCCACACAGGATAGATTTGGGATATAAGGCCCCTCATTTCTTTTGCCTTCCTCCAAATAGAGAATGTTACAGCCTGACAATAAATTTCTCAGGCACACCCAGGGGTGAATGACCAGGAAGCTGCTCCCTCCCTGATGAACCACCAAGTTTGTGTGTGTGTGTGTGTGTGTGTGTGTGTATGTGTGTGCCACAGCAACTAACTGGAACCTCTAGGGACAACAAGGTTAGGAACCACAGTGGTGGCAGTGAAGGTAATGAGTGGAACAAGATTCCTCCTGCTTTGATCCCAGTAGCATGAGAGAGGAGAGAGACATGAGACTTAAGCAGCCTTGGGCCATTGCAGGGCAATCAGTGGGAAGTCTGTACTCTCCCCAACATGCTCAAAATGGCACAAGAGAGGAGAGAGGAGTGGGACCCGAGGAGCCTTCAGCTGTCTCCACAGCAGCGGCAGGGGCAGAGAGTTGGCCAACACCACCCACCCACCCTGCTCCCAGTGGCATGAGAGAGGAGAGAGACATGCCAGCAGAGTGGAAAGAGGAGGTTCCACAAGGGCCTGAAGGAGGCAACTGCATAGCCTGGGAGCAGCCTCGGTTCTATTTCTGTCTGAAGGTGCCACAGCAACTGGGACAGCATTGCAGAGACAAATAGGGTAGGTGGGCTGCCAAGGAACAACCAGAAAGTTGCTGGCTGAAGACTCTGGCCCAAGCCCCTACAAATGTAGTCCAGGGTCAGCCCTACACCCGGCACTAATCCTACTGCTGAGTTGGAGTTCTGATTAGGGCTCTGATTAGGTCTCTGATTTGGAAACAACCAAAAAACTCTGTATCTATAGAAATTTTGATGTTTGCTTGTTTGTTTGTTTGCTTTGTTTTCCTTTCTCTGGCCAGTTTTTTTTTTTTTATTTTACTTTTATTGTTTATTTTGTTTTGTTCTTCTTTTTTCTCTCTTTCCTCATATCTCCTTCTTGACTTTTTGATATTTTTATGTGAGTGAACATTGTCTCTAGTCTTTCTGGTTTGCTTCAATATTCTTTTGCTTTCTCCTTCATTCTTTCTATCTTATCCTCTTGTCCTTTTTTTCCCAAAGCTTGGATGATCACCCTTTGTCCTTTGGTCTTTCTTCTACTATATTTCTCTTCATTTATTGCTATTTTTCCCATATCACTCTAAAATCCCCCCTCAAGGTAAAATCACTCTACTGTGGGGAAATCCCTGCATAAAATTTCCTGGTTTATGTTAGATTTTGTTATATAACTCCAGATCTGGTTCCCATGATTAAAAGTACCAAATCAATAGTTATCAGTTTCTGGGCTGTGCTTCATGCTTGATGCTATTGTTATTGCTAATTGTACTTCTTTAGCCAGGGCGTCATACCTGTTATAATCAGTTGTTCTTCTTTGTATAACAACACTGTCAGTGTCTACATTCTTTATCATCACCATAGTCCCATATTAAAGGGCTAGGTGCTAAGCCAAATAGCAACTTCTCATTACTAATAAATTGGGAAGGTAGGATCTTGGGACAGACACTAAGGCCAAGAGCCAGCTACATGTAGAAGATATCTCCAAGGAGCAGACATTTCCTAGGGAAGCCTCAATACTAGTGATAAAGTTATGTACCAAAAGCAATTTATAAGCATCAACATAGAAAACACATTAAAATTTAAAAAATAGAAAATGACAAAATGCAGAAGCAAATTGCAACCCTAGAGCTCTAGCCCACACAGGACAAGTCTGTGGGACAATGAGATAGAGGAAATCAGACACTGCCTACCCAAATTTTCTGAAATGGTAGCAGCAGCAGGAAAAAATAAATAAATAAATGAAACTACAGAGAAAAACAGATCAAAAATAATCTTTCAGGTTAAAAAAGTGATGATGATAATAATAATAATGAAGGAATTGCTCAGTGAATCTAGAGTAGAAAATGTTGAAAGAATAGATGGAAACCATGAATGGCCCCAGAGGAAAGAAATGGAAACCATGGAACAGATTCAAACAGATATCCAGGAGATTAAAAATTCCAGTGAATGTACATGCAGCTGAATGAAACAAGGTGAGGACAGAATATCAGATCTAGAAGACAGGATTGCAGTTAGCAATCACAAAAAGAAAGATTTCTTTAGAAAAGCAAGGGACCAAGAAAAATCAATCCAATATGTACATGATGCAATGAACAACATAAGATTGACAGGAGTCAATGAAAAAGCAGGAGACAGTGTAATCATCACAAAATCTATTCACAGAAGTAATGGCAGAAAACTTCCCAAGCATACAAAAAGAATTTGACATAGAGATAAGTGAGGCATATAAAACTCCAATTAGCCATGACCAAAAGAAATCTATACCAAGGCATATAATAATCAGGATTTCAGAAACTCTGCACAAGAACAGAATAGTAAAAGCTGAACCAAGAATATATAAAAATTCTAAATAACCCATGATCAGTTAATGAAATTGAAGATGTAATTAAAAGACTACCAACAAAGAAAATCCCAGGTCCTGATGGATTCACTGCTGAATTCTAAAAGAAATTTATAGAAGATCTAATGCCACTACTCCTCAAACTCTTTAATGAAATTGAAAGGGAAGCAATACTCCTGAAGTCATTCCTGGAAACAACATTACCCAGATACCAAAACCAGAGAAGGATCCAACCAAAAAAAGAGAACCGCAGATCAATCTCCCTAATGAACATAGATGCAAAAATTCTCAATAAGATACTGGCTAATGGAATTCAGCAAATCATCAAGAAGATTATACATCATGATCACATAGGAACCATGCCAGGGAGGCAGGGATGGTTCAATACACACAAATCAATAAGCGTTAATAACCCTATCAACAGAGCCAAGGATAAAATTGCATTATCATCTCAAGAAGTAGAAAAAGCATTTGACAAAGTCCAACACCCATTTATGATAAAACCTTACAGAAAATTGGAATAGTTGGTCTTTATCTCAATCTGATGAAATCCATCTAGGACAATCGACTCTAAAATCATGAACAAGACAAAGTTGCCCACTATCACCACTCATATTGAATATAATTCTGGAAACATTAGTCAGAGCAATTACACAAGAGAAAGAACTAAAAGGAATAAAGACAGGAAAGGAAGAAGTTAAATTATCATTATTTGCAGATAACATGATACTCTACATAGAAGACCCCAAAAAGTCCACCAAAAGGCTTCTAGATTTAGTAACCAAATTCAGTTGTGCAGTTGGATATAAAGTCAACACTCAAAAAATCAGTAGCATTCCTGTACATAAATAAGAATCTCAGTAGGACTGAATTAGGGAAACCATGCCTTTCACAATAGCATCAAAAAAACTGAAATACTTAGGAATTAATCTGAAAAAGGAAGTAAAAATCTTTACATTGGATACCACAGTACTCTGAAGAAGGAGATTAAAGAGGATATCAGATAGTGGGAAGATATCCTTTGCTGTTAGGTAGTGTAATGGTTGATCGATTGATTGTGTCAACTTGAGAAATTTAGAAGCTTAAATAAATCATCTCAGGGGCCAGGGATATAGCTCAGCAGCATAGTGCCTGCCTGACAAGCACAAGGTCCTGAGTTCGATCCCCAGTACCAAAGAATAAATGAATAAATTAATCATCTCAGCAATTCTACACCCTGGCTTGTTGCCTGGATGGTATAAAGGGGAAATTAGGAAGGATGGATCTGCTTCTGTTCTTTGGAGGAGCTCCAGTCTTCCCCTTCAGTTTGGACATCGTCTCCTGGCTTCCAGTGCAGTCTTCAGCTTCTGCTGTGGATCCTTCAGCCTTCCAGTGTAGACCAATTGGCCCCCTGATGTGGATTTGCACAGATGCTGCATTGAACTACAGACCTTGGATTGAAACCTTTGGTCTCCAGTGTGCAGACACCTTTTGCATACTTCTTCATCCAACTCTGTAGGTGACTATTATAAACCAATCTTGTAATTTCTTACACATTTGTATATCTTGTGTTATATCTGTTTCTCTAGTAAAATACTGACTGATACAGGAAGGAAGAACCAATATAATGAAAATCTTCATAGTCCCCAAATTGTTATACAGATTTTATGCAATCCCCATCATAGAATTAGAGAAAACATTCCTAAAATTCATTGGGAACCAGAAGAGGCCTAGAATAGCAAAAGCAATTCTGGGCAACAGAGGCCAGGCATGAGTCACTATCCCTGACTTGAAATTATACTCAAAGATATTCTGATAAAAACAGCCTGGTACTGGAAAAAAAGCAAAAAGCAAATAAACAAACAAATGAACAAAAACAGACCCAAGGATCAATGGAACAGATCAGAAGATGCAGAAACAACTCCAAACATACTCAGCAATCTTATCTTCGAAAAAGGGAACAAACACATTCACTGGAATAAAGATAGCCTCTTTAATAAATGGTACCGGAAAAACTGGCTTTCCACATGTTGAAGACTAAAACTAAACTCATGTCTATCACTATGTACTAAACTAAAATCAAAATTGATCAAAGATCTAAATATTCATAAATACTAAACATTCTGGAAGAGAGAATACGCAGAACTCTTGAAGACATAGTTGTAGACAAAGACTTTATGAACAAAAACCCAACTTCATGTGAAAAAATAGAAATGGCAAATAAATAATGAAAAAATGTTCAACATCACTGGTTATTTAACAGATGCTATTTAAAACAGCATTGAGATTCCATCTCAATCCAGAAAGAATGTCTAGTATCAAGAAATCAATCAATAACAAATGCTGGTGGGGCTGTGGGGAAAAAGGAACACTACTCCACTGTTGGTGGGAGTGTAGACTAGTGCATCCACATGGAAATCAGTGTAGAGATTTCCCAACAAACTATAATGAGGGGTTCCATTTGACCAGCTCTTCCCCTTCTTGTTATCTTCCTGAAAGAATTAAAAGCATCATACCACAGAGATATACGCACACCCATGTTTATAGCAGCACAGTTTGTAATACCTCAATCTTGGAAGCAGCCCAAATGCCCGTCAACTGATGGTTGAATAAAGGAGGTGTGGTTTTGTTATACAATGGAGTACTACTCAGCCACAAAGAAGGATAAACTTTAGACATTTCTAGGTAAAAGGATCTACCTTGAGATCATACTCTTAAGAGAAATAAATCAGACACACGTGTAAATATTGCATTGTTTCTCTAGTGTGAGAAACTAAAAGTGTATGTAAGTACCAAAATATATAATAGATATTTCATGACTGCATGAGGCTTTGGGGGGCACATCTAGACACCATAACAGCATCTAACTGGAAAAGAAGCTAAACAAAATGACAATCCACACAGAAAAGAAGTAATAGAATGACAGGAATCAGTAAATACCTTTCAATAATAATACCCAATATAAATTTTCTTAATTTCTCAATCAAAAGATACAGGCTGGTAAATTGGATAAGAAAATAAAACTCAATAATATGTTATTTGCAAGACACAGCACACACACACACACACAAACACACACACAAAGTAGACTGAATGGATGGAAAATGGCTTTATGCAACCATAGCCACAAACATCCGGAATAGTTATCCTAATTTGAGACAAAATGTATTTCAAACAAAAACTTATCACAGAAGAAAAGGAAGGTTACTACAAAGGAAACAATTCAACAGGAAGAGATAACAATTGTAAATATATATGCAACAAATACCAGCTCACCTAATTTCATTTAAAAAGGTCATTATGTAAAAAGAAAGAGAGACAAGAACACAATCATAACATGGGATACTAGTACTTCATTATCACAAATAGGTCAACCAAGCAAAAACTCAAGGAAGAATTACTAGAGATGTACCATACCACTGAATAAATGGACTTAACAGATATCTACAGGGTGTTTATGCAAAAACAGCCAGATACACATTCTTCTCAACAGCTCTTGGAAGTTTTTCCAATCTAAACCATGTCTTTCAGCATAAAACATGCTTAAATAAATGCAAAAGGATTGAAATAATCTTTTCCAACCTGTCAGGTCAGAAAGGAATTAAATTAGAAATACCAAAAGAAATCACTAAAACTATGCAAACAAATGAAGATTAAGTAATTCATTACTGAATAATCAATGGGTCACAGAAGAAATTGTAAAAGTTCCTAGAATCAAGTGATAATGGCAGTTCCATGAAGGAAGTTTATGGTCACGAATGCCCAAATTAGAAACTCATAGTGATCACAAATAAATAACCAAAATGTGTACCTCCAGGCCCTAGAAAAATAATAGAAATATATAAGCAAAATTCAAAGAAAGAAAGTATAAATATTGCAGTGTAAATTAATAAAATGGAGACTAAAAAGAAATACCAAGGATAAATTAATAAGAGTTGGCTCTTTGAAAGAATAAACAAGATTGGGAAACTCTTACCCAAACATAACAAAAGAATGAAAGAAAACACCTGTATTACTGCCATTATAAATGAATAGGATAAAGTTGTAATGAACACTGATGAAATCCAAAGATTATAGGAAACTATTTTGAAAGTTAATATTCCAATAAATTGGAGAAACTAGAAGAAATGGATCAATACCTAGACTCATGTGAATTACCAAATTTGAACCAAGAGGATACAGAAATTCTGAACAGGGTAGTGACAGCATAACCTGGAGGCAGTAATCCAAATTCTACTAAGTATGAAAGCCCAGGACTTACTGGATTCACTACTAAGTTTCACTAAAACTTCAGAGAATGAATGTCAATATTTCTCAAAATCTTCCATGAAGCTGAAAGGGAAGGAAAACTGCCAAACTCATTCCTCGAGGTCCGAAGTACCCTGATACAAAACAAAACAAGGACTCAAAAAGAAAAAAAAAAGAAAAAAGAAAACTACAGGCCAATAACATTAATGAACATAGTTGCATAAGTCCTCAGCATTTATGCATACTTACAAACAGATACAACATGTCATCAAAAAGATCATAGATCAAGTTGGTTCCATCTTAGAGAGGCAAGAATGGAACAATATACATAAATCAATAAGCATACTGCACTACATAAGTTGAAGTGAGTATAAAAATCATATAATTATGTAATAGATGCAGACAAAGTGTTTGCAAAATCAATGTAAAAAGTCTGATGAAAATAGATATAAAAAGACTTTACCTCAAATTGATAAAAGCCTTTATGACAAACTCATTTACAGCATCACACTGAAAGGGAAAAACTGAAAGTATTCCTTCTAATCAGTGACAGGATGAGGGTATCCACTCTTACCACTCCTGTTCAGTAGTATGCAAAACTAAAAAGTCAAGCTATTTTTTCATTTGCAGTTGATATGATCCTTTACGTAGAAGACACAAAAACTGTACTGGAAGACTCTTAGAGCTAGTAAACCAATTCATAATAATACTAGGATACAAAATCCACAAAACAATCAATAACATTCCTGTGCACTAATAATGATTACACTGAAAATGATATCAGGAAAGAAATTCCACTCATGATAGTTTCTAAAAATTAAATATCTAGAAATCAACCTAACCATGTAGGTAAAAGTCCTTTCTAATACAAAATCTAATATTCTGAAGAAAGATATTGAAAAGAGTATTAGAAAATAGAAATATATCGTCTGTTTCTGGAAAGCAGAAACAGTATTGTCAAAATGGTCATATTATCAAAAATACTGTATAGATTTAAAGCCATTCCATTCAAAACTCCAAAAGCATTTTTCACAGAATTAGAAAATGATTGCTAAAATTGCTAGGGACTCAGAAGAGACTGTGAATAGCCAAAGTAATCCTGAGCAAAAGCGACACAGGGAGCATTAAAAGCCCAGATATTAACATACACTACAAAACTGCATGTTATGGTTTACCTCTAAAATGTCCCCTAAAAATCTCATGTATTTAGAAAATAATGGGATTGTGCAGGTGCTATACTCATCCGTAGATTCGTCCATTTAGAACCTCATTACCTGAATGTGCTCTTAGGAGATCAGATGTAAGTGGAGTCGGGTTACTGAGGGCATGACCCAAAATAAGTATTCTTGCCTGTGAATCCTCTTGTCACTCTTCTTTCTGGCCACCATGGAATTCACAGCTTTCCTCTACTATGCCCTTTTTCCATGTCATTTGTACCTTAGAGCCAGCTGACCATGGACTTAACCGAATGACACAATGAGCCAAAACAAAACGCTCTGTTAAATTGTATATATGTGCATAAATATAAGTACTAATTTCTCAAAACTAATTATGATATATTATTATATCATATATATAATATAATTATGTATCATAAAATTCTACTATTAAAAAAGACCAGGGGACCGGTGAGATGGCTCAGCGGTGTAAGCGCCTGCCCTGCAAGTGCAAGGGCCCAAGTTCGGCTCCTGGAACCACATATGATAAAAGGGCCGGTCATATCGCTCAGTGGCATGGGCGCCTGCTGGTGCGCGAGGTCCTGAGGTCGACCCCTGGTACCCACAAAAAAAAAAAAAAATAAAGACCATAAATGTCAGAATGGAGAATATTAAAGAGCCATGAAAAATAAAAGCAACATGTATCCATGCTTTGAGATCCAGAACATAAAATGAAAAAAATAATATAAGCTGAACAACAACAACAAAAAATGGTGTCATAATGAGTAATACACAAGATCTAACTGCCATGTGGAGTATCAAGGAAGTTAATAGAAAGAATTAATAGAAAGAAGAGCTTGTTTTACTCCCTGAATTGTCTGCTACAGATGTGTATGATTTTTGCCACAATTACAACTAAACTAGTCACATCTTTCCATACCAAGACCAGACAAAGTGAACAGAGCTTATCCTATGTTCAGCATATTCTGTATCACAAATGGTTGACACAATAACACTCTGTACACACATTACATTGCATCAGTATCTGCTTCTTATATTCTGTATTCTTTCTCTCTACTTTCATTGACTTGATTATTCTTTCCTTCGTAGTTTAAATATTGAACCACTGTGAGCCCATACATCCTCAAGAGGAACTAGAACTGCAGTTTAACTCTGTGAATGGAACTAAGTGGTACGGAAAATGGCAATGATGGTATGTCGAGAAATATGCGGATTTGATACAATTCATAAAGTAGAGATAATGATTTGTCCCTTATAAAAGTACGCATAGTTAGTCTGTCTTTGTTACTGCTGAATTTAATTTTTAACTTGTACAGTCAAAAGTAGAAGACTTATTTTAGCTGAAGTTTAATTAAATTTCTCATTTCAGTGAAAGAAATCCTACTCATTTTTGAATGAGTAAAAATTGAATTCTGAAAAAGAAGAGGCAGTGAAAGTCAAATTACAAATATATTTGTGAAAATTGGGAATGTACACATCAAATTTTTTATACAAATGCTCCACATTTTCCAAGAATTTCTACCCTTAAGATTTTGTTTTGAAAAAATTAAAATAGAATTTATATATGTAAATAAAAATATATATATATATAACAGACCAATTGAAATAAAAATTAGAAATCATACAAGGCCTAATTTAAAAACATAGATTAAGTATCTGTATGCTGTTTAATTTCTGAAATCATTTTAGAAGATATATATATATATATATATATATGTATATATATATGTTGAAAACAAAATTGTTGATACAAAGTAAACTAAAATAATAGTTCTTACAAATAAAGATCTTATCATGTTAAAAGAAATTCTACTAGAAGTTATAATCTTCAGTGTAACAAAACCCCTGCCTGGCAAGCGCGAGGGCCTGAGTTCGACTCCCGGAACCCACATACGAAAAAAGGGCCAGTGATATCGCTCAGCGGCACGGGTGCCTGCTGGCGTGCGAGGTCCTGAGGTCGACTCCCGGTACCCACACACACACAAAAAAATCTAAATGGGGCAGTGACCCAAATTTTAATATATAACAGAGATAGTGACAGATCCCTGAGAATGATAAATATCTACTGATAACACCTACATTAAAAGAAAGAAAAAGCTATTTGCAGTATCCAATAATTTTCAATAGTTCAAGGAAGTTATTCAGGAAATAAAATTATATAGGACATATTTCTATTTATTCCAGAAATTATGTGAAACTATCACTGGAATAAGAGGCCACGATGTCTCAGGTCTCAATATTTTGGGAACTTATGGGGTGACAATCTTTGAAATAACCAGCTCAAGTTTCATGTCCAGCAGCAGTGGAGCCAAATCCAAGAGCCAACCTTACAGTTATCATCACCTGTCACTCTGTCTTGTCGAACCAAGTTCATCTGGGCCTTTTGACCAGTCGTGAAGAATTCAGAGAAAGACTAAGACAAGATTTAGGTGATCCCCTTACTTCCTTTTTTTATGGCTGATTATTAAACATTACATTTGAACAGCTTCAATTCTGCTACACTGCAGGCTAATACATGCACTAGAAAAATACGCTTAAAAACAGAAGAATGTTCCATTTTCAATAGCTTTAATTTACAACTTAATGTATAATTGACTCAATTCTGGGACTTCCAGAGCTGGACTGTCAGGATGGGACATCATGCCTTGTAGCTGTGACTCCTGGAGTCTATTTCCCTGTGTATCCTTCGTGTCTCCATGCAACCTACAACTGGTTCAGCACATGATAAACATATACTCAAATCATGAATTATCCTTCTCTTTTTCTGACTATGTACATTTTATTGGATGGATAAGGCACAATCCAAATTGTACAACTTAGGAATCTACATTAATTTTATACATTCTCTCAATGTAAATAATCTCCCCCACTCTCTAATGCTACTCATGAAAATGAGTTGCCTTAGCTAAAAAAATAGTTAAATGCTTTCAGAATTTCTATTATGGCATTGTGATATTAAGCTGTATATCTTTGTCTATTCACCTGTCTTTGTAATAGCATTCCCTATTTCTCTACCCAACCAGTATAACCATAGTTTTATGCAAACTCAGTTTTATTTCTGAAGGCTATAGGGACATACATCAATCATTCTTGCTCCCTAATTTTCCAAACAGTGCAACCTTGTGATTTTCCTCCTCTAGTTTGTTATCACAACACACTCTTGAAATCTTTAATGAGTTTGATTCTAAATCTTGAACTTGCTTCACGAAGCAAAACATTTCAAGTTGCAGCCGAGTAGTCACACCTCTTATTAAATAAATTTATGATATTTTATAGTAGATAATAATTTCAGCAAATTGTCATGAAAATGAAAGTGGTAGAAAGTAAAGGGACAGGCTGTGCTTTCAAAACATTTCCCATACAAAAAATTAACCAATATTTTCATACCAGTTATCATTCCTAAAGGCAAATTTTGTGATCTTATTGGTAGAAATAAAACTTTTATGAAAGTTTTAGCTTATTTTTAAAAGGTTAATCTCTAGAGTTAAAAAGAAATTGAAGAACTGCTTTGAGGTCAGGGCTTTGCTGTTTGACAAGAAAGTACTAATTACATTTTGTCATTGCTTTCTACTTTATCTGTTGGGATAATTAATTTTTTACGACATTTCAGAGACATTGCTTATTTCTATACACAGAAAAATGGGGTTTAAGATGATCCAATCAACACATCCTGCCCCATTAATAAAATATTTGCAGTTTCCCAGAGCTCTTGATGCTTGTCCAAATAGTCTTCCTCAGAGGCAACTATACCAAACATAAAGTGTTTCAAACCACATTTAATTTTAGAATTCAGCAACAAATTCAATATCAATTTCTATGAATTCACATGAATTTTTTCACTCAATAATAGGATTACCTTATTTTTAATCCATTGAAATATATACATTAAGCTGTAATCATAATTGAAACCTTTAACTCTCTCTCTCTCAATTGTTGGATGTCATTATTTATATATGATTTTTTTCCTTTTACTTGTATTTTTACTGAGAGAGGTAGGACCATAAAATGACTCACGAACTGTTCTGCTGTTAATTCCTTTCCTATTTACCTAATGACTGATACTCACTCAAAGTTTACCATAGCATTAAAAAAAAGCACATGATTCTTTTATCTTCTTTCATGACTTCTATCCCAATCTACAAATATGTGTGTAGATATATAGCCATCCACCTATAGATAGACATAAATGAAATCACTATCACCATTAGAAATGGGAAACAAAACAACAGAACAGAGGCTTCCGAAACGTTGCAGACATTTCCAGCTCTTTCTTGAGGCATCGTTCTTCCAATATAGACTTTTGAACAGAATTGAGCTATTCAAGAAACAGAACCCTGGAACTCTTTACTGTAAGTACAGTTTTCTTTTTTTTATTATTTATTTATTTATTTATTTATTTATTTATTTATTTATTTATTTATTTTGGTATGTAAGTACAGTTGTGAAGCAGAGAAACAAAACTGTAAGACAATCTCAGACGCTGAATATGCAGGAAAAAGTGAGGCTTATTCTTTTCAACTACTGTGTGAAATTGGTTTTAGGAGTCTGGAATTGGCAAAAATAAAAATGAAGTTATGAAAGTTTGAGTGCAAATCAGCTGGATTTCAGATAATATATAATACATGTATGATTGGAACATTTATAGTCAAGTAAATTATATTATTTTAGTGCTACTATTCCAATGGAAAGTTTAAAAATACATACTGAAGTCAGCACTAAAATACTGCACATATAGCAATATTTCCTTTAAAACACCACATTTTAGATGTATAAGTAAAAATGATAAAAGTTGATAGATTATTATTACACAGGTCAGACACACCAGGTCAGCTGATTAGGAGACGCTCTTCTATTCTGTTTCAAGAGAGAAAAAGGAGAGAACAAACAACATCACAACTCACAAAATCTTATCGCATTCTCTGTTTCCCATATCGTATCAGCCCTTCAGAACAGTGCCGTTCCGTAAATTCAAAATGTCATGCACGCATGGCCACAGGCCAACCCCTCAAGTACTAGAATTTTCATTCATCTCTAATGCCATTTTTTGTGTCTAAATCTGATATGACCCAGCTTCCACATACATATACGCCTGAAAATATCTTCTTATTTTCCCCCTCATTATGACGTTTCAGATGAGAATTATTCCTATCTACAAACCATGCAAATTTTGAATTTTCTGTCATTTCTTTTCCTTTGCCATAAATAGCAGCTTTTGAGGCATAAAAATCTGTCTTAGCCTTTTTTTTCCAGATAGTGTTTGGTTATACTATACCAAAAAAGTCGTTGAAAAAATTAAAAAATTTGGAAAGGCAAAACAAAATAAATAATAATAAATTACTCAACCTAGGTTCCAAGCATTAAAACTATCAGTTTATGAGTTTTAATTTGATCATATTTTACATATCTTAAATACATCTATATTTTTTCTATGGACCATCTTTCTTTTTTCCAGTATTCAGTGCATTAAAAAGCATATTAGAAGATACTGACCATTTGAATTTTACCTCTGGCAATGACATCAAGTTACACTCTCAATGCAATAAAACATTTGCAATCCATAAATGGTCTTGATAATCATCCAAAATATCTCCTTTGGAGGCAATAGCACTGAGCAAGCAGTCTTTTACTTGGTGTCAGATACCTATTTTGGCTCATCTATTGGCGAAAAATGCTTTCACAAACAAGGAATGTGTAGACTTTATAGCTGGAGAGGTTGCTATAAATGACATTTCTAAAGATTGTTGTAAGATGCTCTTTCTGTCTTTATCTTTTAACCAAGTTCTTTAATGTTGCATGCCATTACTTGTGCTTAAACATATTCTACCCTCAATGATGAGTCTCTATCACTCATGATATATTTTTATTTTATTTTATTTTTTCATGGTATATTTTTAAAAAGAAGGGAGATTTTTCTTTTTGATGGAATGGCAGTTGCTAAGAACATAATACATGAGCTGAGAAGGAATTTATGAAAAAACCGAACACACAGATTGATAAGTCATTTAGTAATGCTTATTTTTCTAATTCAGTATCTATTTTTTTCTACAGTCTTTCTTGATCCTTCAAGAACATGAAAGATTATCTCACCTGGTTCCCTTAACAGTGGTCAATTTCAAAATATTCCTGAACTATTCACTGATCCCATTCTTTACACAGCAGTTTCCACAAATTGAGAGCACAGACCTGTAATTTTTTACTTTTAGACACACACATCTGTAGAAAGACAAGCAAGAAGGAAAAAAAAAAAAAAAAGGTGGGGGAAGAAATCAAGAGATACAGATGGAAGGACAGAAGGGATAGAGTTAGGGCATAAAACTTTAAAATGCAAAACAAACACAGATATAATGAAATTTTAAAATACATTTACACCCTTACACAAGTAACTTTGAAAGCTTACAGGAATATGAAATTGTTTGGCAGTTTTTTCATGACTCAAGAAAAAGGAGAAAATATTAAAGACCCTTGAAATCAAGTTGTACTAATATATCCTTCCAATACTTCCATGAAGCCATCTCTTTAAAATCAAGTTCATTTATACACATATCTATGGAAATATATGTGAAGTTTTATATATTATGGATATATATATGTGAAATTTTACAAAAATATTTATAGCTTGTTCAAATTATTTTTGTGGACAGAAAAAGAAAAGATGATGCATAGTACTTAATATTTTCTGAAAACCATATTGATATATTAAAATTAAAGAAGCATAAATACATATTAACATATGAACACTTGATGTGGTTGACAAAGTTATAAATAAAACATCATAAATTTAGAAATATTTAGAAAATGCTGTTTTCTGTATAGAGAACATATAACATTGAAGGAGAAAAAGATTCATCAAAACAACCAACAGTAATCATTTAGAACTTCTAATATATAATTCAAAAATTGAAAAGAATTCTGCTTATGTTGGCAATAAAAAGATTAATTTATCTGAGATATATTTTAAATTGTTTTGATGAATATCTAAAACTGCACATATAGATGAATTAATTAAATAAGTTAAAGATCTAAACATTCAATGAAAGCTCATTCAAAACGGTCAAATCATTACAAAAATATATTAAAATATAAATGAAAAACTTTGAAAAGATAGCTGTAATGTGTGTCACAGTCAAGAAATCCTGACATTTAAATTATGTAAAAACAATATCCCATCTCCCACAAAAAAACAAACAAGCAAAAGAAAATTAGCAGCCACAAAAACTAATGGGCAGGGGAACAACTAATCTGGTCATCACAAAAGGAGAAAGTACAAGTGAAATTAAACATAAAAATTTTTTTACCAAGTCAGTGAGGTTATTAAATAATGTACAATTTTTAGAAAAAAATTAAATTCTAAAGAGTATGGTGAGCACAAATTAAATTTCGTGTCTTTAATGATGTGGATTTAAACTGGGCAACTGGTATGAAGATGTACTTTAGTAATATTTAGCAAAAAGGAAAATACCTGTGTTTCACAATAGGTCATAGACAATATAGTCAATTTCTTCCCAATTTCTTTTAGATGATCACCTTAATATTTATTAGAGATATTTCTAACTTTTATTTTATGATTGTCCTCTGCACATCAACACTGTAATGGAAGTATTTAAATTTTATGCTATCCTATTTTCTGGGCAGAACTCAAATAAGAATGGAGATTTTTTTTTTTTACACTACCTTACATAAACTAGATCGCAAGTCTCCTTGATTTCTGTGTCCATTTCTCTACAATATGCATTGCATCTTTTCAACATCATCATGTTTTTGGTATCCCAATCTATTCAATCCCCAGATATTGACTTCACATCCACTATTTTGCCCTGAGCACCAAGTTAATCATTCTCCAGAGAATAAAGGGACAGTCCCAAGGCACTTGAACTCCAAAGACCTGTTAAAGTCCTCTTCCATTTGTTATTTTCCATCACTCTTTAGCTGATATTCCCATTTATAAAGAATTGGGTAGGGTTTCTTCGCTGTTCTCTGGTAAGTCTTGCAAAGCTCTTGTTTCTTCATCATAATTTTAATTAAAGTCCACAACCCAAATGTTCATTAACCAAGGAGTGGATAAAAAAAGATGTGGTATTTTATACAATGGAGTACTACTCAGCCATAAAGAAGGATAAACTTCAGACTTTTGTAGGTAAATGGATGCAACTTGAGACCATATCCATAAGTGAAATAAATCAGATCTTTACATGTGTAAACATCAAGTCAGTTATACTATTAGTGTGTCTTTTTTTTGTGTGTGGGTACCAGGGTCGACCTCAGGACCTCACGCGCCAGCAGGTGCCCGTGACACTGAGCGATATCACCGGCCCTTTTTCGTATGTGGGTACCAGCAGTCGAACTCAGGCCCTCGCGCTTGCCAGGCAGGCGCTTATGTGGCTGAGTTATCTCACTGGCCCTATTAGTGTGTCCTAGTTCATTGAAAAGAAAGGTTTGTGCTAATATTGATTGGAGAAAATTTTAATGCCCATATCTTGTACTCTGAATAACCACTTTAAAGATAACAGTATGCAATGTATTAACTATTGTTATTCTATTATTTTGTTATGGAATTTTGTTTTACCTTTATTCCATAAAATAAAAAAAGAAATAATGGGAAACTGAAAAAAATTGAAGTTCAAATTTTTTCAGTTGAGTATAAGCACCACTTACATCTTGTACATATTACTGTGATTGAAATATTTTTGATGATCATACAATCCTTTTTCTAAAATATCCAGGGAAACTGATATGTTTATCCCTATTAAATCTTTTTCTATGTAATATCTATGTATCCATGGAGTACTGATTGCAAAACCCACTTAGATATCAAAATCTGTAGATGCTTAATTCCCTTCTAAAAATAGGATAATATTTGCATATAAATTATACACAGCTACCTGTATCCTTTAAATCATTTTTTCTGTGTAATATTTCAGTTCATTGGTTGAAATCACATATGCAGAATCCACAGATACAGAGGACCAACTCTATATTCTTTGTAACACTGCTTTTACTGAAATCGAATCTGTCTGGTGCCAATATAGCTACTCCATATTTCTTTTTTTTTTTTTTTTTTTTCCTGTGGGTACCGGGGTGTCGACCTCAGGACCTCGCGCGCCAGCAGGCGCCCGTGCTGCTGAGCGATATCACCGGCCCCTTTTTCGTATGTGGGTTCCGGGAGTCGAACTCCGGCCCTCGCGCTTGCCGGGCAGGCGCTTAAGCCACTGAGCCATCTCACCGGCCCGCTACTCCATATTTCTTATGATTATCATCTTCCATGTATGTATATTTCCATTGTAATCATAGAAGACAGAAAATGTCTCCTTTCTTTTCCTGCTATATTAGAAGCCAACTGATAGGCTGACAGAGAAATCAGCTCACATATAAAGATCAAACATTAAGGTGAGTTGGGAGGAAGCATAAGGTTGTTGGTTTCCTGGAACAAACAATTCCGCACATTTGCCTAATGACCTATTGCTTTTACGACTGCATAGAATGGATGGATGCAGTATGAAGGAGTTACCAAAAAATTAGATAAATAGGAAGCATCAAGAAAGAGGCATCTATTCTTTCTCCTCCTGCAGGAGAGGAGGAGACATTTTACCCCTTCCAGGAACACATGAGCTGGAGGTTATGAGCTCTGCCTCAACAAATACAGCCCTGTGAAATGCTATCATAACTGGAAAATTTGAAACTTACAGAGCCATATCAATGGCTGTATTTATGCAGCTAATAATGGAAGGAGATGGTGTGGAAAGTAAAACCACGTCATTCAGAAAGTTCACAATATTGTATCCATTCATTTATTTTATCATCAAGTATGTTAGGAGAGGCTATTAAGGAAATGACTCATCATTAACAGTGTGAAAATGCCTTCTCTTATAGAATATATGGTATAGGAGAAAATACATTTCAAATACTGTATAACATAGTGTTTGGATAATCAAGTTTGGCATATTCCACCACCACATGGGAGAGAATAGATAATCTTCACCTAGGGGCATCATAAAAGGCCAGTGAAAGGAAATTATCTCTTCATAATGAGTACAAAATGGCAAGGTGAATGGATGGAAGTGGAAGTAGCAGTAAAAAAGAAAAATTTGTGCAAACATAGACTAAAAGGAAGGATGGACTCATTCAGGAAATGAAAGATGTTTAATTTTAGTGAATAAAAGATTACTCGTAGGGTTGTTTGTAAAGCCAGGAAATTAGCTTGGCCAGGTAAGCAGGAGCCACGTTATTGAAAGTAACATAATTCTTGTTAAGGATTTTGACACTTTCTTTAAAAAAGCAAAGGGAGCTCATGCAGATATGTTTTACACTAAAACTCTAATTTCCATTTTAAATGATTCTCTTTGTATGAATTGGAAAATGGATTACATGGAATTAAGATCTAGTTATAAGAAAATAATTAGGAAGAACTTGCAACAATCCAAACAAGAAATGATATTCACCTAGAACAGAAACTGGCCCTGCAAACAGAAAAAAATATGTGGATAAACCTTGACAACCTATGCAAAAGAAAAAATGAAAGACTTTTGGCATCTTTTGGAGAGAGAAAAAAGAAATTAAAAGGGAAAATAGGAGTGTTTCCTTAAACCGTATTCATTGAGGTAGGAAACTGATTTAGAGTACATAGAATAAATTAAACTCCTGTATTGGACATGTTGATTTTAAAGTATTTCCAAGCCACCAAATGAACATGTGCAGTAGTGAAATAGATGGACATATTTCGTTTCCTTCTTTTCTTTTCTTTTTTCCTGGTACTAGGGTTTGAACCTAGGGTCCTCACACTAAGCTACATCTTCAGCCCTTTTTAAATTTTAGTTTTGAAGCAGGGTCTTGCTAAGTCACTAAATTGCTCAGGTTGGGCACCAACGTGCAGTCCTCTGGCATAAGCCTTCCCGAGTGCTGGGATTACAGCTGTGCACCAGCACTCTCAGGTGGATAGTCAGATTTAAGCGAACTTCTTTTAACATAGTGATAGTGATAAAAGTTCAGCACAGGGAAGAATGCTGAGAAACACCAAATGAAAGAGTTAAATAAAAAAGAGACCAAAACTAAAATTAAAGGGAAGACATTTTTTATGAGGAAAACTGAGAGTGATAAGTTGAGGGAAATAAAGCCTTTTAAAATACAAGAGCAATGCTCAGTGATGATGGAAGTTATGGCAAGATTAAGTATGATTGAACTTAATGAAAGAAAATCTTAAATTTAAGAGGTGTATGGTAGATCAGAAAGACCATGAATCTTTGCTGTCTCACCTATTTAGAAGTAGACATGAATTCTTTTATGTTGGGCTGTCCCAAATAACTTGGTAGATAAACTACAATGAAATGACAAAGACTGCCAAGGTTCAGCTACGTAAATACTTAAGACCATGCCAGAGCTAACATGATTTCTGCACCACTGGGTAGAAGTCACTGCCTTGATGGAGATATGAAGAGAGACTCAGCCTTCCAGCCAGCCCATCGAGTCATGAGGCATATTAATAAAGACATACGGAAAACCACCTCCCTTCGCCCCAGCTGCCATCTAAGTACCAGTATGCTACCCAAGTCAACGCCACATGAAACAAAAAGCAATTGTGTCAGACAACCCCGAATAAATCTGTGACTCAAAATCATGATGTAGAATAAGATTATTTTAATCTGGGGCCGGTGAGATGGCTCAGCGGCGTAAGCGCCTGCCTTGCAAGCGTGAGGGCCCGAGTTCGACTCCCGGATCCCACA
This sequence comes from Erethizon dorsatum, assembly GCA_028451465.1. NCBI lineage: Eukaryota > Metazoa > Chordata > Mammalia > Rodentia > Erethizontidae > Erethizon > Erethizon dorsatum. The sequence continues at coordinate 137,609,306 of CM051824.1, forward strand.
TACGAAAAAGGGGCCGGTGATATCGCTCAGCGGCACGGGCGCCTGTTGGTGCACGAGGTCCTGAGGTTGACCCCCCGGTACCCACAAAAAAAAAAAAAAAAAAAAAAAGATTATTTTAATCTGTTGAGTTGTGATGTATGTTCTTTTTAAGAGCATAATAGTCAACTGGAACTTGTCTTAGGGGTGAGGTTCTACATTAACAAAAACCTGTAATGTGTACCATTGCTCTGCTACCTCAGTGCCACATAAGCTCTAAGGACCTAGAGAAGCTTTCAGTGATCCTGGAGCAAATAGTGTACCTCAGTATACTATAATGGCAAAAAGATCAGTGAACCCATCATCTATAGAAGCACAGAAAATATAATTGCTAGAAGGATTTAGCTACAGGGAATTTCAAGTTGTATGCTCAACTTGACTGTGTCAGTTAATTTTAATTGTCAGTTTGACTTGATTAAGAGACTGCCATAAAATGAGGAGTTCAGATCCTCCATTCACTTTTGCCATAGTGTTCTTGCCTTGTAGTCAGCTAACATAGAATGAAACCACTAAAACCATAAGACGAATAAAACATTTTCTCCTTTAAATTGTGTATGCCAGGCATTTGTCCCAGCGGGAAACCTGACCTATTGCTTTTTCTGGATTGCAATAGATATGTATAAGGAGAGAGAGAGGAGTTGAACATTTAGAATTCAAGCAGAAATTTAGAGGAAATGTAAAGGAGCTTGGACTTGCTGAGTTCAAAGATATAATGTTTTCTTATCCCCAGTTTCTCCAGAGATGAGGAGAGGAATTAATACTTAAAGCACAGATTCAGGGCAAATATTCAACATCCAGAGCACCGCCAGGAATGCAGAGATAAATTATAACCATTTCAAGAACTCTGACTATGAGGTCATTTGTTTAAATCTCAAAAAAAAATTAATGGTAGGAGGGCTACTAAGTATAATAAACTTAGTGTCAAATGAATGAAAGCATCTAGGAATCTTAAAGGTATTGTCCACAGCACTGTGACTCTCAGGTGCAGGTAGAATATGCTCTATCTTGCAAGGAAAGGAAGGCAGATGTTTCTCTAATAGAGTGGATCATGATATATAAAAAGTTTTTTACCAGCTTGGATAAAAAAAAAAGAAACTTGGACTTTTAAACTTGTATAGGCAAGAAGTAAGCTGAAAGGAATATCCAGTTGTAATGTTCAGACATGTCCTAGTAAAATGGAAAGTAGAATAGTAATGTGGAGCTAACAGTAACAGGGAAGCATTATCTTCAGGAAATAAGTCTTGGAGGAAACTGATCACCTATAAACTATACTTAGGGAGTGTCATCCCAAACAGACTTAATGTGGATCAATAAATCTGAGCTTTAGGGCTGGTGAGATGGCTCAGCGGTGTAAGCGCCTGCCTGGCAAGCGCGAGGGCCTGAGTTCAACTCTCGGAACCCACATACGAAAAAAGGGCTGGTGACATCGCTCAGCGGCACGGGTGCCTGCTGGCACACGAGGTCCTGAGGTCAACCCCCAGTACCCACAAAAATAAATAAATAAATAAATAAATAAATAAATAAATAAATAAATAATAAATCTGAGCTTTTATCTGACACAGTTTTATCTGACAGAATTGGATGAGATCTTTGGAGACAATCCAAGGAGTAAGTCTTTTTTTGAAGGTGAGAAAATTATAGTTTTATCATCAGGAAAATATTAGTAGTTTTTATTTTTTTCCAGCTCCTCCTCATTAATTGCAGAGTCTACTTCCTATTTCACTGGATCTGGTCCAGCTTTACTGAATATTCAAACACTGGATGATGTCAAAAGTAACATATAGTGAAAACCAAAATCAAGTCATACCAAGCTATTCAGCTTGATCTCCTAACCTTTCTTAGGAGTTTAACTTGGGGCCCTTAACTACCATTAAAGAAGGTTGATTATCCATGGAAGGGTCAATGTGGAAAGGTCTGGAGACTTCCTAGGTCTCATCTCAGAAAAGGCTGCTAGTTGTCCTTACTAAGGCCACTCCCAAGTAAATCAAACAATTTTTAAACAAGAGCCTTACAACCAGCTGCACATTACACAGTGGTCCTAAATGACACAATGAGAGACAGAAAACTCACCTATGTGAGTTCTACATGAATTGTTTAAGCCCTCTAAATTTCAGTGTACTTTACATGCAGAATCCAAGTACAATATCTTTTCTTGTCTTCGTGGTTTCTTTAGTCCTATTTTTTGCTTTCCTAATATCTTACTTATATTTGAACTTCTCTGAACTGTAATACCCATTTCTTGCTTTTATTTGCTAATTTCCAAAACAGTGCTGTTAAATCCAACTATTTGACTACACAGAGCTTGCACATGTACAGTTGAAAATGTCTGTATAAAATGAAATAAAATATTTTAGTAAAGACGATCAATGATTTTGATATTGCTATCCCAATAGTCAACATAAATTTTCCATTTCCTATGAATACAAACATATTACACACTTCATAGTGACCTCTTCCTTCTTGCCCTCAACTTTACCATTTATGTGTCTTTCATTTAGATATGTTACCTGCTATATTTTCCTTCATTTGTCCACACCATTTGAAAGAAATTGAAGGTCACCATGACACTGGCATTTATTTGTAATTATTTTAGTACACATCTATTATTAGTAACATCATTCTGCTGTATTGCAACCATACTATTATACAAAAATTCAAACCATTATTTCATTTAAATTTTTATTCAAAATTGTTTTACTTTTCTTGTACATTCTTTTATCTTACTTTTCATCAATCCAAAGCACTATGTACTTTGTGAACCATTCATCAATTTTCTACAAAGACAATACATTCTGGCTTACTCTAAATCATTATTTGATCACTTATAACTAGATCTTTCAGTTTTCTCAGACTCCGTAGTGTTAAACTACTGCAGGGGTCAAGTTATATGTACTTACAGCATTAGTCGCTTTTTCTGTTGTCTTGGCTACACATATTTTCATAATTTCAACAAATGCTTTTTAAACCTTTGAATTCTCTCTCAAATTCCAGACTTACTTGTCCAAATATTGGTGTGACTTCTGCAATTGGATAACTAATAGATTCCTCAGAGACATCACGTCTAAACTGTACTCTGTTCTTTTTCAAGCATCTTCCCACAGTATCTGAGAAGTCATTTAGAGGCAGCATCAATCTTTCAATTTTTTGATCAAAATTTTTGCAATTATCCTTTTTTTCTTACTTTCCTCTTGCTTCACTTTAAACTGTCAAAATTTATATTGTTTTTTTTCCCTAAAATACATTCATCACTTCTTGCTCTGAATCTTCCTGTTATGAGCTAGAATGCACTGAAAATATATTTCATAAAATGTTCTTAAGGTACAAGGTGATGAGAGCCTTAAAGAAGCTCTTGTGTTACACAGAAGCAAAATTGAGTCAGCAGCCATTGCTTTCTGAGGACATGATAATTAACTGCGAAAGCAAACAAAAACATAGAAGCTGGCGTGTTGAGCTCCCTTGTTCATCTCAGCATTGCTTTCACTTCTCCCCAGTTTTGGACAGTGTGTATCACACACCAACATGAGGAATGTAATTTTGGATTTGAAAATATCTTATACAGACAACTCTATCATTACCACGTCAGATCTCAACTAGAACCTCTGGATGTGTTCTGCTTCTCCAATTAATTTGTTGCTGATGCCTCCTGATTCCTTAATCTTCCTTTGGAACTTTATTTCCCAATTTCCTACAATAGCTGTATGAGACCTACCACCTAAATTAAACTTAATTTCTATGGTTTGTACTGGTTCTGCTTCCCTGATTACTACTGACTGATATGGCTAATAAGATCTTGACTATACACTTTCATTTTTTTCTTATGATTGATTTTTGTTACCATTCTCTATTTTCAAAATCAGCCAGTGTCCCTTTTAACATAGGTCAGTTTAGTAATTATTCTGCTGATAATTCTGTGCTTGTGTGAGCTGCAGGCATACACCTGTGGAGGAAGAATGAGTTTGATTCGGTAGACTATTGCAGTGTAGTGAAATAGGAATGGATAAGAAAAAAGAGGACTATAGATACAAGAAAGTAGATTCAGTTTTAACTAAATCGTTTCTCATGGTAAGGCTGTAAAATATGTTCCTCAGCCATGTTAGTATGTACCTATGTTTTTGATATAAGTTTTCCTTGATTAATTTCCCTTGCATAACCTTGTAGTTTCATTAGAAGATGATTTGGTAGGAAATCTAGAAGACATTAGTTTTTACTTATCAGTCTAGGTACAGCACCAAAAGCAAGATTCATACAAAGTACTGACGTGTGGACTTTATGCAAATAATGTATTTCTTTGTGAGACTATGTTTGGAAAAGGAACATAGAACCCTTATGGGAGAAAATAATTTTAAAGTCATTTATTTTATCAACTATTTGATAAAGCTCTTCTACCTAAAATATAACAAGAACACCTAAAATTCAATAAGAAAAGAATCCCGTTAAATTTGGACACAAAAAATCTGATCAGATAAGTTATCAAAGATGATACATGGGAAGCAAATAAGCACAGAAGGAGATGCTCAAAATTACAGGGAACTGTTAGTGAAAAGAACAATGATATAAGACTACATAATTACTGGATGACTCAAATCCAAAATATGAGCACCATTAAATGCTGAGAATACAGGGTTATATGAACTCTCCTTCGTTGTCCCGAGGGTACAAAATAACATAGCCACTTTGGGAAAATGCAGCAGTATATTGCAGAATTTATATTAGTGTTACTAAATGGTCCAGTAATCATACACCTATTTGCAAAAATGAAAATTTAGGTCTACACAAAACCAGAAGATAAATATTTATATTACTTTTATACTTGTCAAAAAGGATAGTTTCTAAGAGTCCTTCCAATTGGTGGATGGATAGACTCTGACATATCCACCCAAAAGATAGACAGAATAAGTGGATTAAAAATAGATAAGCATAAATGAGTTTGCAAGCCATGAAAAGACACGTAAAATATATTAGCAAATATTGTTAAGTGAAAGGAATCAATCAGAAAAGGTGACCTACATATTGTGTGATACTGGCTATACAATAGTCTAAAAGCAAAAAGTATACAGATGATAAAAACATCAGCAATTATCAGAACTTGGGTAAGAAAGGATACTGGGTGAAACATAAGGAATTTTAGGACAATGAAATTTCTCTATACATTGCTATAATATTGGTTATATATCATACATTTGTCAAACTCATAGAACTACATAACTCAAGTAGTTAATATTAGTGAAAACTACAGATATTAGTTATCAATATTATATCAATTTTCTTGTATTTATTATAACAAAAGAAATAATGTCACATTACTATAAGTAAGGTGAGCGACACGAAAAAGAAGTACATGAGAACACTGTAGTATCCATTGTTTTCTCTAAATGTAAAAGTGCTCCAAAGATACTATTTAATTAAAATTAAATTATTAATTAATAAATTAAATTAGTTGAATTAAGATTAAATTGTTATTAATTTTTAATTCAAGGAAAGGAATTCAATAATTAGCTCTTCACAAAATAGAGATATTACTCTAACATGTCTAAGAGAAAAACTGGCTGAACACTAAGAAAATTATAGTAGTATAAAAAAACAAGAGATACACACTCAAACATATGAAGACATACAAACAGATATGTATAAGCAGCTATCTTTCAAAAATGATAATGTTATATATATGGTAATGTTTCACCAGCACATTTAGGAATAGGTTGTTAAACATTTAGAATAGTTTAGTAGTAAACTGGTAGCTTGTGTAGATTTTATTTATAAATAATATAAAAATATTCATAAACATGGCCAAAATTCTATCATAACTTACTATAAGAAAATTAATAGTACAATACAATTTTCTTCTCTATCTGTATTTTTGGCCCGTTTTAGTCAGGTATAACTATGCTGTTTCCCTTTTCACTATCAGACAAAATGTATAGAAATTATACACATTGTAAAATATGTATAAATTGTTCAAAGTCAAAAATGCAGTTAATATTGTATTGTTAAATAAGTATAACAGCTTTGTTTACAAACTTAGACAAGGCACGTACCTGCTTTCCGTGTATTTGTGGGGATATATCACCTTCTATATTTAGTAAATGAAATTTGCACGCAAATCATCCATAGTAGATAAAAGAAAATATGAAACATGTAAATGATCTAGAGTAGTTAATAAGTATATTTTTCCAAGGCAAATCTCAGGCAAATATGTGAAGAATGACATTGAAAAATTTATGTAAGTGATGTTTAGTTTCCTCAGTTTTAGCACATATTCAATCTTAAGTAGAAAGTTATGGGTCGTGTAATAAAACTGCACATGTTTTTAAGTAAAAATGTTAATTTTTTGAGAATTCAAATATTAGTTTCTTTTTCATTTTGATGTGATTTTGGTATAATTAGACAGCTAAGGTTAAGATTTTAAATAAAATGTATTTTCTGTTTTTTTTTTTTTTTTTTTTTTGGTACCAGGAAATGAACTCAGGACTTCACGCTTGCCAGGCAGGCACTGTGCTGCTGAGCTATATCCCAGCCCCTATTTTCTTTCTTTTTTTTTTTTTTTTTTTGTGGGTACCAGGGGTCGACCTCAGGACCTCGCGCACCAGCAGGCGCCTGTGCCGCTAAGCGATATCATCGGCCCTTTTTTCGTATGTGGGTTCCGGGAGTCGAACTCGCGCCCTTGCGCTTGCCAGGTAGGTGCTTACGCCGCTGAGCCATCTCACCGGCCCCCAGCACCTATTTTCAATTGAAAGTTTTAAAATTATGAATCCTAAAGTTATACATTTATATACATATTTAAATTCAATTTCTCATTAAAATGCATGCTTTTAAAAAATCAAAAAAAATCATTGATTTAAACAATTTGTTTTATATATGTTTTGTTTGCAACACTTTGTAAGCAGCATATTACTTCTGCATCTGAAAATTTCAAATTTAGCCTAAGGATCATATGATATTTAAGAAAGCAGTCACTTACTAAGTGCAACTTTTGAAGAAATATGCCTTCCACCATGAGTTATTTCTTAGAGAGGAATACAAATGGGAAACCTAGCTGATATAATTAGCAAACAGATGATGGTAAGACAATTAAATAAAAGGTCATTTGCCTTATTTCCAAACAAAATCTGTCATCTCTGTTAGTTTATTAGTTGGTGGAATAATTTGGCTTATAAATGTTTCTGCTCATGCTGGCAATCAGTAACTCCCAAAATGGAATGCCTTGGTTGAACCTGATGTATGCAGATATAACACCGAGTGCTATGGATGCACTTTAAACTGATATGTTGTCACTTTAGATTACTTTGCATTGATATCTGTGGTTATTTAGTATTACAAGTTAATTTGGCTGGCTTCCAGAACAAATAAACAAATGCAAAACTGTCTCAATGCATTTATTGTGCTTGAATGATTGAAGGGCTTTTTTTTTTCGAATGTAGCTTTAATGTTCCAGAATAATTTTATCTAACAGCAGGAAGTGGCTAAACTTCCAAACAAACTGTTCTTTTATTGTAAATTATATAAAACCTCCACGAAAAGAATATTTAGTTTTAATTACAATAATAATAAATACAAAATGACTAAAACATCTCATGAAAAATTTATACACAGGGCAAAATAACAATAATTATAACAATAGCAATAAAATATAAATGGCAATATTTATAAAAAAATTAAAATAATTAATGGAAAAAGCAAGGATTTTGAACTGCTGGAAATGAAGTAATCATCGTTGAATGAACAGGAAAACAAAGGCTATTGAAAAAAATGAACAAAAACCCATAAAACACTAATTTTATTTTGGAAGCTAAATGATATACCCTATGAAAAACTACGAATTCAATAGGATCTAAGAAATCTGAGACAAAATTAATACACATCTATTCTATGTATGGCCATATGTAGGTTGTGAGTTTCCTGTTCTAACATTAATATAGCAGTCACCCTTCCTTATACAGCTATATCTAAAAGTAGCACTTGCAGCTGTGTAGCTTGGTGTTGACTGCTCCTGGGGCACTACTATTCTTTATTTGCATATTCACTAAATATTATAAATCCTCTGCTTTAATTTATATGTGTGAACTTATGTCTTCTTTCCTTATCTCTCAGTTAATATACAAAATATCTTAAGTTGCACTATGGTGGTGGTTAATTTTTTATGTCAACTAGGCTATGCTATGTTGCCTGTTTTATTTTTCCAAGCACCTGCCTAGACAATCATGTTATAAATACAAAATTTTAGATATGATTAACATATAAATCAGTAGATTTTTACAGAAAGATTATCTTCTACAATGTGGATAGGTCTTATTTAATCAGTTGAAGGTCTTAGTAGCAAAAACTATAGTTTACAAAAAAAGCAATTCTGCCAGGAGACCACAATATAGACACTGCACCAAATTTCTAGCCCTCAAATTTCAGGTTTAAGACTGTAATACCAACTCTTTTCTAAATTTGTATCCTGCCAGGTGTGGACATGCCTGTAATCCCAGCACTGAGGCAGGAGGATCACTGTGAGTTTGAGGCCAGCCTGAACTACATAGCTAGACTCTGTCCAAAAAAATCAAAATATAAAAAAGATAAATTTCAATCCTGCCTGCCCATCATACAAAGTTTACATTTACCAGTCCCACAATGAACTATAAGAACTACTTATATTCCAGCAGTGAGTGTGTGCACAAGTGCGTATGTGTGAGTGTGCCTCTCCTTTTGGCACTGCTTCTCTGGAAAACATGGACCAATATTTATAACTGTCAGGAGTCTGGTAGAGATTTCATAGTTTAACTCCATACTGAACCACTGATTTCTCCCCACTTTTCTGTGAGCTCAGAATACAGTAGAATCATTTTCTTTTTTTTTTTCTTTTTTTTGGGGGGCAGGTACCAGGGGTCAACCTCAGGACCTCGCGCGCCAGCAGGCGCCCATGCCGCTGAGCGATATCACTGGCCCTTTTTCTTCTCGTATGTGGGTTCCGGGAGTCGAACTCGGGCCCTCGCACATGCCAGGCAGGCGCTTATGCTGCTGAGCCATCTCACCGGCCCCCAGTAGAATCATTTTCAATGTAATTTCACTATACTAAATATTATGGAGTATTAGATTTCTGAAATCTATATAAAGCAGACCAATCTGAATCTGCTAAATTTTCTGATTTATTATCTAATACACTTGTAAAAGGACCTAGTGCGTCACATTTTCCATCCAGTATTCTCACAGTTGAGTCAAAAGCAAAATAGTCATTTTCTTTCCAGATAACCTCTATCTTCTCTAGTTCAATCACAACAGCTTTATTAGTCTATGAATAATAAAGTCCAGAAAAGTCTAGGTGGAGAGTGGGGTAATGGGTACACTTCTGAGTGAGCTGCATAAGACTGAAATCTCATAGCTATCTTTTGATATTTGTTACCTTCAATACATGACTAGGATTAGTTGCAAGAATTAAAAACACTTTAATATCTCAAGTTACAGGTCTCTAGCCATGAAAGAATATTCACTATCATACTAGAATACATTTTTTATTGTTACTCTGGTACTGTTTTACTGCTAACCCTAGGATATGCAAAAACTTTACCTGGGTCTACTCATATAAATATGAGTTCATTGACGTGACTTTGTCTAAGTAGATATGCATAGACTTGAGTTTCACAAAAAAGGAAGGACAGTTTTCAAAACATTAATATGCTAATGAGTTAAAATCTTACCTTAAATAACAATAATTAAAACCCCCAGAATAAACAAAAATCAGAAAAATAACTGCAAATATAAAAATAATAATATTAACAGTTCTGTACAAATTAATATATTGATTATTTATATCTATTAAAATGTAATATATTTGAAATTCGAATATTATCTCAACTTTATTATATCATGTATAATATTCAATACTATGTATACCATATATGTGTGTGCATATGTTCTATATCAATGTAGAGAATAATATGGATATATATATATAGAGAGAGAGAGAGAGAAAGAATATGTCTGTGTGTGTGTGTGATAGTTTACTTCATATGCCTACTCAACTGCACCATGGAGTACAAAAATTTAGGCAAGCATCGTTCTGGGTTTATCTATGAATGTGTTTTTGTTTTTCTTATCTGTGGACTGAGAAGAGTAGTTTGTCTACCCTAATTTGAATGTTGCTCCTCTAAACTTTGAAAACTTTGAATAGAACAAAAAGGACAGAGCCTTCTGAGTAGGAGGGATTACTTCCTGCTTCTACCTTGGGACATCTTTTTTCTATACCCTTGGACTGTAAATGAAATCAATTTATCAGAGTCTTCAGATTCCTACCAGAGATATTGATACTTGGAATCTTATCAGCATCTATAATCCTGTGGGTGAATTCCTCAAATATATATATATATATATACAAAGTCTGACAAAACTGCATACACATGTCAGGAAAAGAAAAACTTGTGTAACTATTTTAATTTTGAATTTATTGAGACATCATGAGATCAATACAAGTTACCTTTGGCATCAGCAATTACAAGCGTTGCTCAAAGTGGTGGCCATTAGCTTCCAGACATTAGTGCAGTAAACTGCTGTTTGGGTAACCTTGGTCATCGAAATTGCTACACATGCATTTTCAATTTCTTCTGTAAGCTCCAGCAGTGTAGTGGGCTTTCTACAAAATACATCATTCACTAGGATCCCCCATACAAAGGTAACACACACCACCTGTTTTTTTTTTTGTGTGTGTGTGGGTACCGGTGGGTCGACCTCAGGACCTCGCGCGCCAGCAGGCGCCCATGCCGCTGAGCGATATCACCGGCCCCCTTTTTTGTATGTGGGTTCCAGGAGTCGAACTCGGGCCCTCGCGCTTGCCGGGCAGGCGCTTAAGCCGCTGAGCCATCTCACCGGCCCCACACCACCTGTTGAAACAGCATCATATTATTTTTCTTTCCTGAAGTGTATGTACATTTTTGGAAGGATATATATATATATATATATATATATATATATATATATATATAAATTCAGTATAGCATTATTGGTTCTGTTTTCTAGAGAACGTAGACTCAGATAGATTTTAGTACTGAACATGATTTTAGAGAAACATAATTTTAAGGATTAATTTTTTTCATTGATTCTGCAGTTTGTGGAATTAGATCATTAATCTGATTAGATTTAAAGGTAACAATGACTGTAAGTTCAGTACTGAAGAGAACACTGACTCCTTGTAGTGTAAGGCAATGGAAATATGCTACATATCACCATTGATATTTCTAATCCACCATTTATGTGACAGAAGTGTCCAAGTGACTATGAATATGATAAATATGTTTTTGGTAAACTGGTGAATATAATAAAATTGGTTACTCCAAATGTTACCAGAAAAAGTAGGGAAAAGCAAAAGATAAAGTGAGAGATTTGAATTTCTTGCTGAAGTGCTTCATAAAATCCTGAAAGCTTTTAGGTATGACCTCAAGGAGATCCTTTTGTCTCTTATTATGCAGGCTAAAATTACTGATAATGAAATGCAGAAATGCACCTTGCAACTCCTAGACTGCAAGTCAATTTGAACTCCCAGCTTCATAGGGTGTCTAATGTTAATACAAAACCGTTGATTGGGAAGAATCTGGATCCTGAAATTAGGAGGGGAGTATATGGGCAATCCCTGATGAAGCTGGACATTGAGAATATAAATTTTAATGGATGTTCATTGCCCTTAGAAATAACCTCTCCACACACAATGTAAAAGGACATCCAGGCCAGTAGATGCAGTCAGCTTGCCTCCATGAGAAGTGGTCTCCTCATCCTATTTTATTGGGATTCATCTTGCATTTCCTTAAGAAACACCTTCTCTGCAAGACAATGCAAGAAGTAATTATAACATTTCCTATGCAAATCAATGCTGATATTCCTCTGTATTCTCCCCCCCAACCCATCTTTGCTTCTTCAGTTTTAACCAGACAAAAATCGCAGCAGACTCCTACAGGTGAAATGCCAAATGTGATCAATGACAGAGTGCACTACATTCAGAAAGACCACTTGATTTTTCTAATCCATATGGACAGAAATCTAGGGAACATACATAGGAATGGATACTAATGATATATAACAGTAGTGGAAGGCACACACAGTTGGATTGGTGACTGGGGTTACTGTAATCCTCAGTAGAATCAAAATCAGAATCAGAATAGTTTGATTCACCTTCAAATATGGTTATGGCGAGTTGACCATAATATTCCAAAAAGTATAACATCTCCCAGAAATGAAAAAGAAAGTAGAAAGATGCCTACTAAATTTGTACTTGATCTTTATAACCAAAAAGATCTAGGTCAAGTGAACAAAAGGCAATGATTAGCCTTACTACAGAGGTATAACCTCTCAAAAATTGCCATGCTTGATGCCATTTACAGGTACAGAAACACATCGAAAGAGATGAGGTCCATTCTTCTAATGAAAGGACCGGCACACCGCAAGAATTTATGTTGTTACATTTCCTCCCAGCTTTCCCAAATGATAGGTGATTCTTTAAATGGATACCTGTGTAGAGGGAAAAGGAAATAAAAAGAACTTTCAGGGACTATTGAATACTGGCCCAGAACCAACCCAAATTCCATAAATGTCACTATGATCCATCCATTTGAGTAGAAGCTGTGGGAGTTTGGATGATCAATGGAGTTTAAACTTAGACTTAACTCAAGTTGGGCTGTGTGTATCCCCAATCCCATTTTATGGTTATTTCCATGGCTTTAGAATATGTAATAAAAACAAATATGTTTAGTAGATGGCAAAACTGCCACCTAGTTTTCTTACCTATGATGCAAGGGCTATGATGGTGAGAAAAACCAAGTAGATACCACTAGAACTACTTCTACATCGGAAAATAATAAGCCAAAAGCAATACTACTTTCTTGGAAGAATCTCAAAGAGTCCCATCGCCATTTATAACCCAAAAGTTGCAAGGGTGACAATTTCATCCCATTCACATTCAACACACTTATATGGGTTGTGCAAAAGAGAAACAGATCTTGAAGAATAACAGTGAACTACTGTAAATTTAACCAGGTTATAATTCCAACCAAAGCTCCTATGCTAGATCTGGTTTCACGGCTTCAGCAGATTTCCACATCTTCTGCCATCTGGTATGTAGATGTTAACCACTTAACACTTTATCCTGAGTGTCACTCGGGCAGTATATTTATGCACTGACTATCCCAAGCCTCACTCAGGCAGGCGTCATTTCAACCAGTCAATTCTTGTATTGAATAAATGTGATAAAATTGTCATTTCATATTTCCATTATATTATCTTACAAAAATGAACGAAAAATATACAATATTTGGTCATCTTATATTTGAGTAGCTAGACTGGTAAGTGGTTAACCTGTCAAATGCCTTTGGCCTTTTCCTGAAATCAGAACCATCAAAACTAGTTTGCTTTCAGCAGCCATGGCCAGCAAAAGCTATCGCTACCCTCCCTCAGGAGTTCACCAAATTTCAAGATCTATGTCCTTATTTTGTTCATGGACATCTTTTTTTTTTTTTTTTGTGGGTACCGGGGGGTCGACCTCAGGACCTCGCGCGCCAACAGGCACCCGTGCCACTGAGCGATATCACCGGCCCCTTTTTCGTATGTGGGATCCGGGAGTCGAACTCGGGCCCTCGCGCTTGCAAGGCAGGCGCTTATGCCGCTGAGCCATCTCACCGGCCCTGTTCATGGACATCTTAACAATCTTTCCCGTCCACAAATTGTCATGTTGGCCATACACTGATCATGCTGGTTTCACCTAGACCTTGTGAGTAAGAAGTGGCAACAATGCTAGACTTACTGGAAAGACATTTGCCTGTCAGGGGATGGGAAATACGTTTGAAAAAATGTACACCTCAGTCAAATTTTTAGGTATGGAGTTTTGAAAATATATGCCTTCTAAACTGAGGATAACTTGTTACACCTGACCGTTCCTACAACAACAAAACAAATAAACACACAAAATTGTGCCTATGGGAGCTTGTTGCAGGCAACTTATTCCTCAGCTGGATATATTATTCTGGCACAATTGCTGACTGACCCAAAATGTTGCTAGTTTCTCATTTGCTTTTGTCGTTTAAAAAAGTGTCTCATCATCAAAGTGTCAGTAATTTGTGATTCACCTGTCGCAGCCCCCCTAGTAGCTGGGATGACAGATGTCCACCACCATGCAATTACATGTCAGGCCCTGTAACATGTATAGTATGCTGTACAAGCTACTTCACTCTCTATGCCATATGATCTAGTAGGTGCAATGTTGCTTGAATTACCAAAAGTTGTATGGTTTGTATCTGGATGTCCCCCTAAAGCCTCATGCAATCATAGATGGGACCTTTGGAAGGTATCTGGTAGCAAGGGGTGTGTCCCTAGGAACATGAATATCTTTCCACTGGTCTTAGTAAAAACTGAATGCTCCACATGCCAATAGTTTGCACTACAACCTGATCTATCTTCACTGTGAAATAATGTTATCTGATCCAACAGCCATTATATTTGATATGCTCAAGAGGACTCCATTAACAAATGGAAGTGCTATATATGTGATTAGGTCCAACTTGGCTATGACAGCCAAAGTAAGTTTTATGAAGACGTGGACAAAATTCCAGTTGTCACCACCTGTGCTAGACTAATGTCTATTGGCCTACACAGATGGTCTCAAGAGCAATTTCCTATCATCACTGGACAGATGAACGGAGCTGACAGTTCCCTTGTGTTTTTTCTTCTCTTATTCCCTTATCTTATCACAGGAGGTGCACTGAATTTATTTCATGCTGTTAATTTACAGTATATAAGCAGAAGAGTAAATGTCATCAAGAACTTTATCTTTTTTTCTAAGAAAGGCAGTTAGTGTATTTTCTCTTGTACTCATGACAGCTACATCTTTTTAGGCAGGCCAGGTTTACAAAATGTTCTGCATAATATGAGAAGTACTCAAAAGTGATCAGGTATAAATTTATAGTAAAATAGTTCAGAGATAATAGTTACATAAATGCACCACCATGACAAATTGTTTAATTGTTCAGAGATTCAGGAGGATACAATGGGAAAAGTATTGAGAGGGGTCTGGAAATTCCCCTATGAATATGTAAAGAATAAAAGATGTCTTTGTCCTGTGTGAACCCCCACCAAAGGGTGACCTCAACAGAAGAAGATTTTAATAATCAAGTAGACAGAATGACTCATTCTTTGGAAACAGACAACCTCTTTCCAAAGGTACTTCTCCCTTTAACAATGAGCTCAATAACAAAGCGCACATGGTGGCAGGGATTAAGTTTACCCATAGGTCCAGAAACACCAAATTTTACTTACCAAGCCAAAACTGCCCCAGCTACTCCTGGGAACTCAATTTGCCAGGAGCAAGATCAACAGTGAATCTCTGACACAGCACCTTTACCAGGAGGGATAAGGCAGGTGATTAGAGTGTATAGCTTTGATTATGGGAATTACAACATTTTGTTTCTAATGGAATAGATACTTACTTTGGATATGTAATGTTCTGCCAAAATTGCCATCTGTAGATTGACAGAATTTCATATCCCACTCTCATGGACTTCTACACAGCTTTGATAAGGAGCTCTAAAACAGATGATACACGGTAACAGACTCGACTTCACTGACTTAACCGTTTTCCTCACCATCTTGAAGAAGTTGCCTTGACAGAACAGCGAAATGTATTTTTGAAGACTCAGTTACAGAGGAGGTTGGAAGTCATGTTTTAAAGACTGGGGCAAGGTTTTCCAGAAGGTGTAATTTTGTCTGAACTGCAACTGATACATGGTGATATTTCTCCCACTCCCCGGATTCATGGAAACTTGAATTAAGGGATAACTCGTTTACAAATTTTACTTTCTGTGCACACAGCCTTACTCTGTACTGGATAACAAATTGTACCTTCAAGGACCAATACTTTCACTAGAAGATGGAGCCATCATCCTACTGAACTGTAATTGCACGCTGCCACCAACCCACGTTCGTCTGTTCATGCTTTTGAATCAACAGACAAGAAAGGAAGCTACAGTGATGGCTGTTTTGAGCTATCCTCACCATCAAATTGAAAATGAAACGTTACTGCACAATGGAGGGAAGAGTTTGGGGAACACAAAACATCTCCTTTAACGTGTCTTAGTTTTACCATATCCTGTGATGAAAGTCAGTGTAAAACTGCGATGACCTAATCGAGCCAGGAGTATTAACGGTTCAAGAGAATAAACGTTTGGTCCACACTACCAGGTAAACTGTACGGGTCAGCTTTCCTGTTTC
This sequence comes from Erethizon dorsatum, assembly GCA_028451465.1. Classification (NCBI taxonomy): domain Eukaryota; kingdom Metazoa; phylum Chordata; class Mammalia; order Rodentia; family Erethizontidae; genus Erethizon; species Erethizon dorsatum. The sequence continues at coordinate 137,625,563 of CM051824.1, forward strand.
TGGGACTCAATACTCACCACCCAAAATTTAAGAGGGAAGTTCAATTTGCTCACTGCATCAGTCTGGGATCTTCTGGCTCAAAGGCATAGACAACATGGTGGAAAGCTAGGTATAAAAACGGTGCTTAATTCATACTGTTTGGGAAGCAAAGCAAAGGAAAAGTGATGGAAATAAAGAGTGAAGCACTATATATAGTATATATGTGACTAATCTCTACATAACTTGGAGCATACTTTACTAATCTGCTAGGTATTTCTTAACCTAGTCCAGGTAAATATGAGGATTAATGGTCATAAGAACCGTGACCAGCTCAGGCACTTGTAGAAGGCACAAGAAATACAGAATTCATAATAACTTTGAAAAAAGTTATTAAAAATACCAATTACGACCATGTGGTCAGTCACAGAACATAATGTCTATAATTGTTATGAGTATTTTCTTCTCCTGTTTTTATGAAAATACATGTGCATAGCCAATATCCACCAATATCTTTGTTTTATCTATTCTATCATTCCCTTATCATACAAGAGTAGATACATGGACTTTATTTCATGCAATACACTTTTGATATACAATGAGAAAATTAAATATCTTCAAGGATTTTGTTTCTGCTTCTGAAAAAGGAGGTCTTGTTTTGTGAGTTGTACTCATGATACAGTATCATTTAAGGCCAAATTATTACCTTGTATTGTTTTCATTTGGAGACTATTATGGTAACCTATGGGCACAAAGTTGATAAGAGGTCAATTTGTGATTATAATTTTTATGTGTCAACTTCATTAGACCATGGCATGCCCAGATATTTGAACAATATTATATATCTCTAAATGCAGATGATTTGGGGTAATGTTACCATTTGAATGGGTAGTTAGAGAAAAAGACTGACCTGTGTTTTTGATATTCTTCATCCTGTTAGTTTAAATTCTGATTTTATTAAAAATGCTGACCCTCCTGTGGATAAAAGACAATTCCTTCTACCTGACTGATTGTAAGCTATGACATTGTCTGTTTTTCCTGCCTTTTAACTTGAGATAAATATTTGCTTTTCCTTGGTCTGTAGCGTGCTGGATTTAAGGCTAAATCAATATCATTTCCTCTCCTGGGTCACTGACTTGCTGACTTATGTGGAGACTTATCAGCTTCCATAATCATGTGAGCCAAATCCTCATAATAATTCTCATTTTACACATATATCAGTCTATTTGTCTTTTACTGGTTATATTTCTCTGAATAACTCTCCTGAATATAGTATGTTTAAACATTGTGGAAATAGCAACTCTAATTTTTGTCATCTTCTACATATGCTATTGAAATAACAGAAGATAAAGCACATAAAATAAAGAGCAATGGGAACTGTTCTTATCTGTAGACCAAGTATATGGAAAAAATATTCAAGATAAGAAGATGGCATCCAGATATTGGAGATACTAGAATAAACCAGCCTTAAACAATATTCAATTCTGATGGGTTCTAAGAGAGACCCAGAACTAGGCAGCTTATAGTAAAACATCAGGAAAAGAGAATATCTAAACACAGCTGACAATTAAAGACAACCCAGGATCAAAAACGGAGACAGAAGGAAAACATAAAGGAAAATTGAAAAATACACACAACAGAGCATAGGAAAATTTAACCGTTACCTAATCAAAAGGAAGATGGGTATCATAGCAATGAAGAGATGAAGACTAAAAATTTTCTAATGAAAAATATGTATGTACAGATTCAAGAGCCTAATATATCTGTCAACTCACAATAAATTGAAGTATAAAACAAAACCAAAGAGAAAATCTTGAATTTCAAGCAACCAGTGATAAAAACAAATATTTACAAAATACGAATAATCATGAGACAATAACTTCTCAACAGAAGTGAAGTCAGAAGAAAGTGACAGCGTAGTAATAGTAGCCAGGTGCGGGCAGTAATAACACATCAACTTGAAGTTGTAAAACAAATAAAAATGTATGAAAAAATAAGAACAAAATGCACATGTTTTGAGAGAAAAACAGAGAAAATGAGAGATGGAAGGGGGAGGATGGACACCAAACGAATCCATTTTTCAGAAGTTGTTTAAAATGTAATGCAACCATAGTTAAATCCATTCCAGATAGATGATATGAAATGGTAGAAAGAATCATTTGTAAAGTAGTACTGTTGTGGGGACAAATGGAGGCAAAGTGACGGTAAATAAGAGTAACTACGGAATAGTAACATGAGAGCTTGCGAGTTCAGAAATTGACCACCAATTCTGAAAGAAAAAAAAATCATCGTAACAGAAGAGATTGATTGGAGACCGTTTTACACGATTTCTCTAGTGTTTGAAAGAAGATAAATGGTATTGATTATATTTAAACCTCGTCAAATTAAGTTGAAAGATTAACAAATCCTGAAAACCATCACTATTTAGAAATTGTATTTGGAACTAAAATTAGAAGAATGTTCTGAAAATTGCTAATTAACGCAAAAGCTACAAGAAATCTTAATAAAATTCTCCATTATAAGACACTGGAAATAAATTCAAAATATTAGTAGATATGTTAAATATGAATGGATTGGTCTTTAAAAAATCCACCATTAAGTGGTACAACTAGTGCAAAAAAAATCCAGTTTTAAAACACAGGGGTTTTGATATTCACACTTAAACTCTAGTCTATACTTTAATTCACTAATTATTTTTCTTTCTATCTTATTTGCTTTTTTAAAAAATCTTTAGATATGGTCCCGTGACTTTACCCAGACTGGCTTCCAACTGCTTGGATCAGAAAATTCTGCCTCATCCACCCCAGTATCTGGGACTGCCAGTACTTACCTCTGTACCTAGCTGACCTAAATACTTTTCAAACTTCCAATATACATGGTTCACATCAACACAAAGTAATCTTTAATTTTGAAGAAATACTTACTATATCTAGTATTATTTACCTAGAAAAAATTCTATGTATTTATAGATAAAACCAAGCATGTTCTATTTGAAATTCTGTGAATAATGTAATATATTTACTTTAAATATTAATGTTTAAATGTTTGAAGGTTTAAATAAAGATTTTAAGTGTTAAATATACATGAAATTAAAATAACATCATGTCATATATATGTAATTTAAATGTAATATGAATGTTCCTTCCCTCATTAAAAGGTACAAAGGGAACATTTCTTTCTTAATGAATATTAAGGATAGTAGAGTAAAGTTTGAATTGTGGATACATTTTATTATTTTGCAGAGATCTAATCTGGAATCCATTGTGGGTTAGACCTTAGTAAAAGAAAAGTTTCCCAACAGGAGAGGATGTTTTCCTTCAGAGGAAAATCAGTATTTTATTCATTGTATCATTTCACGTTTAAAAAATAATGTTCTGCAGGAAGAAGTATAATTACTACATTGATATCACCTTTTTATAATTAAGTTTATTAGTATGAGAAAATGTTCTTCAAAATCAGTAGCCAGAAACAAGTGTGAGCTTTTACTTTCTACTACTAATACCCATTTATATTAAAATTAGACTTGCTTATTTTGTCCAGGCTTTCTGGGAAGATATCACTGTTCTTTGTCCTACTCGTGTATCACTTTGACAGAACTTTTAAAATCACAACATGCCCCAAAGGACTTTGAGAAAAACACTAAATAAAAACATAGTTATTCAGTGATTACATTCCTAAGGCAAAAACATTAATCATAACTATCATGTGAATATACTAGTTTAAATACCAAACGGAATTGTTGATTTGCATGCTTTCTTTTGATTAAAAGGCATTTCTTGGGCCGGTGAGATGGCTCAGCGGTGTAAGCACCTGCCTTGCAAGCGCGAGGGCCCGAGTTCGACTCCCGGATCCCACATACGAAAAAGGGGCCGGTGATATCGCTCAGCGGCACGGGTGCCTGTTGGCGCGCGAGGTCCTGAGGTCGACCCCCCAGTACCCACAAAAAAAAAAAAAAGGCATTTCTTTTAGACTATAAAGGCAATGTAAGATTGGTAGTTTATACTCCCATCTGTACATTTTTTCCAGAATTGACAAACATAAGATACAGGCAAAAATTAATTAGTGCTGGAAAGAAGGAAGGATGCCACCCTAACAAGCAACCATTAGCTGAGAATTCCAGATATAACGTATACTGCACTGGATATGTTAGAAATGAGGAGTGGGCATCTGAAAATTCTGACTCTCATTAAATAGCAGAGTGGCTGTGTGAGAAAGATCTTATCAAGGTCTCATTAATATTGTCAAATTGAGATGAGGACAGAGCACAGGAAATAGCAAAAGGAAAGATTCTTAATAATGAGGTATGTTCTTCCTTTTATTTTTTTTTTATTTTGAGTGGTTTTGTATCTTTGTTTTTTTCTTTATGTTTTAAATTGACATAAATATATATCGATATAGATAGATAGATAGATAGATAGATAGATAGATAGATATATGTAAGGGATAACATCGTGTTTCGATACATGTGTACATTGTATAATGTTCTAATTAGGGTAAATATTTCTTCCCCCTCAAACATTTAATTTTTCTTTATGGTAAAAACAGTCAAAGTTCTTCCAGCTTTTTAAAAATGAGTCTTTCATTCTTAAAAGAGTGGTCCCAGCAGGTTGAAAACAACTGCTTTGGGGACTCCGCACGATTAAGTGAGCAACAACAGCAACTAGCAAGACATGGAAATATATTACACATTTCAAAGAGGGAATGGCGCTGCATTAGCAAGAGAAACACATTTGTTTTCAAAAAAATTACTAAAAAACCTGTAGTCAAATTTTCTAAAATATTTCCAGAGGGAAATACTAAGGCAAGTAGTAATAAAGACAGAAAATTAATGGGAGGCGAAATTCAGGTAATGTGAAAATGAGCTTTGAATTAAAAATATTAAACAACAGATTGCTCATTATTGGAAATGGATTTAATGAGAAGTGTCACAAAACTGATCATTTTAATTTAAAATAACATATATAAATATAACCCTAATATAATGTTAAATATGAAACACTAAGGATCATATCATCAAAAGCAGCAATATTATGTGATATCTGCTATATTTACCCTGCTATATCTATATCTACCTATATCTCTATATAAATTACAAGCAATGAAATACCATTAGGATGAACATAGATGAAAAACTTAAAAATATATAAATTTTTATTACTTTAGTAAATGAAATTATCTTCCTGTAAGAGAAAAATCTAACATTTCATAGAACACCGTGAGTTGTATGGCAATGAATGCATATATAATCAAGAGCCGTGCACTCATTCAAATGTATTGCTAATACTGACAAGATTTAAATGTAGTAATGTGTCATATAGTGATATTTAGTAGGTGATTGTTCTATATATGGCTGGTGTTTGTGAAAGAACATAAGAGAGATTAAAAATTCCTGTCACTTCGTGACATCATAGATGTTAAGCTCGTGTCACAGCTCAATGGATAATTCCCATGGAAACAGATCCACTAAGAGGTGAATAATTGTACAACATTTGTGATTATGTGCTGTACATAATAACTTATACTGAAAATAAACAAACACATTACTGGTTTATATATTTACTATACTAGAATTTTATCATTCAAAACCAAAAATTACTATAAAACACCTTATGTTGCCAGGAGCTCCAGACACATCTGGTTTACACATCTTTTGATGGCAGGATGAGGCCACAAGGAATGATTCACCTATACCACCGGGGTTGTGCAATTATACGCTGATGTTTGCACAGCAGCAACAGTGCATCTTTCGTGATGTAATTTTTATGGGTAAGCAACGTGTCACGATCTACATGTTTTCAATCATGTATATATGAATAAAAATACAAAATTCCTAATGGTGTAGGTATATTTAAAATGTGCAGACTCTGTATGGATAATAAATAAGTGTGGTGAAACAAGGAATTGACATATTAAAACTCAGTTTTTAGATTAAAAAATTCTCCAAATTAGATCATAAATAAAATATAACACTAGTATGAATTTAATAATTTTAATAAATTATATACACTATGGATGCTTGGACAATTTAAGAACAAATTTAAAATAAACAAATTTAAATAAGAACAAATTTATAGACTTAATTTTTTAACTTATGGAATATTTTCATGTGTTTTATATGTATTAATGAGTACAATACAAAATATAAAATCACCAAGTTGCTGGAAAAGTTATTAGTGATGATTTCTTTCTTTCACTGGGAAGTCTTTTGACAATACGAATATGGAAATAACTTTTGTTGAGATTGCTTCCTCATTAATGAATTCGAACATATAAACTCATTATTAATAGAGTATTTTCCTTATTCATGAATCATCTTTTCATCTCTTTTGCTTATTTTTCTGTTTAGAACTTCATCTTTTCTGATTCATAATCTTTTTAATAGCAAATATATTAACTTCACAGTTTTTATATAAGCAGTTTAATATTTATATGTATTATAATCCCTATTTATTTTGCTTTTTTCTAATATAGCTTTTATGCTTAGAGAGTTTTTCATTCTTATAAATTACTTTTAAAGTTAAACAAAATAATGTGTTTCTCTTTTTCTTTTTAATTGTGCAGACACACAGCATAGCAGTGATAGCAGCATTGACCGTGAAATGTCATGGCAAATTAGAGCAACAGCAGCTCTGAAGTCTCATCTCATTCTACCACATATTGTGCAAAGCCGAGGAGTCCAGCAGAGCTGAAAGTCAGCGTCTTCACCAGAGAAGTATGAAGCTTTGGAACCGCAGGGCAAGGAAGCAAAAGCCTCTCCGCTGATGTGCTCAGAGGCTGGAATAGAAAGGCAATATGAAGGAGCAAAACTTCACTGCGCCTCGAACTTTCCAATCCTACGTTTTGTGACCATGGACAAAGGTAGGGAGCATTTGATACAAGAAACAGTAGGATTTTTCACCTCAGCATTCGTGACTGGAGAAGTAGCAACCCTACCTACTACCTGTGTTTTGTGGTTGGATTCCACACTTTGCAGTAGTCTGTGTTTCACTACTGCAGGTACTTCACCATAACCAGTTTCTTTGAAAATTTTCAGGTTCTCGTTTCTTTATTGGGATGTAATGTCCAGGTGATCAGTCTATCCCAAGTGAGTCTCCTTCAGCATCCCAGATGAGAATCTCTGTTCATTATAATCGATCAACAGCTTTTACCATTTAAAATCACAGATTGTGAGAGAAGTAACTGACAAGGTACAAGGTGGCAGAAGTTTAGTGTATTTGTTCCATTCACATCATCATGAAGTTTGGCTTGGATTTGATTTTTGGCCAGTAACAATAAAGAAAATAATATCCTTTTTTGAATTTATATTTATTATTAAGTAGCATTACTAATTTTTGCTATGGTTTAGATCTAGAATGTCCCCTAAAATTCTCTTGTGCTCAAAGGCAGGGCTTTTGGAAGGTGATGGGGTCATGAGGCCACTGTATCCATTTTTAGATTCATCCACTAATGAGTTGAGGAGCTGAGTGTGCTGCCAGGAGGTGAAGCCCGGGAAGAGCGCATTACTGAGGGCCATGACAAGGAACGGTTTATCTCCCTCCGCACCTCCTCCCTTCACTCTCTGTGGTCTCCATTTCCTGAGCTGCTTTCTTCAGGGGCAGACCCTTCTACCATGGTGTTTCTGCCTTGCATTCCACCAACTGAAACTTCTAAAACTGTCAGCCAAAATAAATCTATCCTTTTTTAAATTGTGGGTGTCAGGTATTGTGTCTTAGTAATGAGGGAAGTAATTTAAGACAATGATTAGCAATAAAATATTGTTAATGATTTATATCAAAACAGTATTTTCACATTATATAATGATCAAATCAATATAAATATTTACTGAGATTGGATTTCTGGCTTTAATTATTGTTATTAATGTTATTCATTTCAAGTTTCCTTTCATTCTCTACTTATACCATTATATATTATTTATCATTACACTAACCAATACCTACTTGTCAAATACAAAAGAAATATTCATCATGAGTTTTTCAGTTTTAAATACTACTTAAAATTACTTTTCTTTCTGAAAATTTTCATCCATTATGTTTGAAATTAAGCCTTATGCAAAATAATCAAAACATATTAACCTGAAATTCCATCCTAAATCTGAAAGTACATGTCTTCTCACCCCTTTAACTGATAACTATAGATATGTGACTCACAATTACTTCAAATTAAGATGCCCAAAATAAAAGTCAATATCTCAGTAAACCAAACTACCTTCCTCCTAAATTGCAAATCCAGTCAATTCCTATCCTTTTCTTTAGTTATTAAGTTAGTCAATCACCCATTAAAGATTTACCGAATATTTTTAAGCATTTCTGAGAGTGAGGTCCTTTTAGAATCCAAGAAATATATAATGCAATCAAATAAATATTGTCACTATTTTCATAAACTATACTTTATACTGGAGTAAAAAGAACTGAAATATTCGCACAAGTAAATGTAAAAATTGCATCCTATTACTGACATGAAATATAGGTACTTAAACATATGAACACATATGATAAAAATTTTGGCCCAGTCTAGAACAGATCAAGAGAACCTTCTTTGTTAAATTAATTTCTTGAAACAAAGTAGATCGGGGCAGTAAGAAGAAAAGTGGAAGCAAAGGACAGCATGCCAATATATTATGGTGGATACAAATGATAAGGAGAATAATTTAATGGTTCATGCTATCTAGACCTCATATATACTCCCTGTGTTCATTTGCAGTGGCTTCTGTAGCTATGGTTAAGTTGAATGGCTTAAATAGTAATCTGTTTTCTCAGTTTGTAAGGCAAGCAGTCTGAGAACATGGTGTTGGCAGAGTTGGCTGTTTCTCAGGGCTGTTGCAAAAGTCTTTCAGTGTATAAGTGACCATTTTTCACGTTCATACCCCTGTGAAGCCAGGCAATGGTTTTCACATCAGCTTAGTGCATCTTAGACTGTACTTTCATCACTTGCCGGAGCCTAGTGAGAAAGAATGTGCACACACAACAAATTATGTGAAGTTCCTTTATCATGGGCACATGGGCAACAAGGGATGATAAAAGTCTAAGATTCATGTTAAACAGGTCCCTAAAGGCTCAAGAAAGCCGTGTGTGTTCAACTAGCATCACAGCTGAAGGGCTACAGAAAGTAGTCTTCCTTGGGCTGTATAGCTCAGGATACTCAAGATACTAAGCAAAAGTGCTGAAGGACATCTGGTCCCAAAGGACCAACTAGGATAGCACTTAGGCTATCCTAGCAGCCAATTCCTTCTTATGTTAATATATTGCATTTCTAACACATGATAGTTATTCTTAAGAACTACAACCAAGAAAGAAAAGAGGGAATTAGGCTGGTTCAAGGTCACCCAGAGAACTATCCTTTAAAATCATGCTCCCAGTGTACATGTCTGTATCCACATTTCTGCCTTACATAAGGGTATCATTCATAATGAATTATCACCCCACTCTATTACAGTATGACTTCCTCTCAACCAATTACATCTGCAATGAACCCAGTTCCACATAAGATCACATTTTCAAATACTAGGGGTTAGGACTTCAACAGATGAATTTGGGGGGGCACAAACAACCCATGATGTCCCAAAGTCCCCATCTATATTGTACTACACCTTTCCCCAATTATTCAATGAAACCTTAACATGCGTGCTGCCATGAAGGAATATGAAGATGCAATTTCCATTAGACTGAATATAAGAAAGGACTATTACCTCAAGTGAAGTTAACCCAATAAAATGAGTCATTAAAAGACTGAATTCCCCCAGCCCTGTGATATTCCAATGATATAATTTCTCTGTGATGTCCATTCTAATGTAAACTATTTTCAAAACATTTTATACTCCTTGTATCCTTATGCATCATATCATTTACCATAAACCCACAATTTATTTGCAATATATGTTTCCCATGATATTTATAAAGTAATTTTACATCTTTCTTTCAGTCTTTTTTTAAGGTCACTGCACTTGGAGAAATTCTTTATGCTTACTCTGACCTGCTAACACTCTAAATTGCTAAAACACATCTTTTGCTGTTCCTACAATGCACTTTCTTACTTAAATATCTAATAAGATTGCTATTGATCTTTCTAAATTTAATTGCTAGCATCTTCCTATGATGTCTCCATTGCTTTCTCATAGCCAAAAATAACCTACCTTTGTCTACGTCTTTTTTATACAATTTCTCACTTCTCTTATACCCTACACAGGTACTATTGCCAAGCATTCTTTGTAATTCTATATGTCTTCCTGCTCAACCTGACTGCTATGTCTTCAAAATCTGGGTATTTGTGATGCAAAAATATGATACTGTGGGTGGCTGGGAGTTTCCTTAAGTAACTGAATTGTATAATATCATGATTCGTTCTATTCGAAAAGAAGACAAAAAAAACTTTCCCACTTATCAGAAAACAAAGAAATTTTGGCCTTGGAACAATATGTCATATGTTTTGTAACTGCTTCCAAACCTTTGCAATATTTTACTCACAATCATCCTCCGCATGATTTTGATCTCCTTTGGTGAACCGCATCTCCCATATAATTTATCAAATAAAAAGAGGATGAAAATATACTTCTGACTACTAGATTTAATGAAGTGTACAAACTGAATTGTTCAAACTTTATAATTATTACTGTATTCATTTTTAACATTTCCCATTTTCATGATGTATTATGCACTTTATATAGTGCAAAAATGTCTAAAAGGAAATTTGGCATTTCCTAATTTTCTTTAAATTATTGAAAAGCAAAAATCACTGATGTTCATTTTATAACTATATAAGCAAATGTATCTTTAGAAAGAGATACAAGAGATATTTTACATTTCCCAAATTCATATTTCCTGTTTCTGGTTCAACAATGATCAGGTGACAGTACACTTACTTTAGGAGTGTAAATCATGTAATCTATATTCTGTCATTGTTTCATCTTAAGATCCATGTAAATAATACAAGCATTTTTGTTGTTCTCTTTTCATCTTGAGAGTTCCTGATATCCTTGTCTTGCTCAAACCCAGCCACCTGTTCTCTGACTGTCATTCACCACCCCCGTCAGCTGGCAAATGCTGGTTCACAGGAGTTTCCATTTGTGTCACACAGCCTGAGATCCTGTGCTTCAGATTCTGCCAGCCTTTAGTTCATGCCCTGTTGTCATCCAACTTTGCTTACCCTAAGACCTCGATAGCTGGGCAGGAGCAGAACAATGCTGACAGACTGGCCATGCCCCAAGTCTTTGTTGGTAAGAATCCCGTCTAGCCATTTGGTCTCTCTCTCTGAACTGTCGGAAGCTCCAAACCATCCTGCACTCTTTGGCACCTAAACCACTATCCTCCTTCGTGGAAACCTTCCTTGAAAATTATTTTCTTAAACAGTAGTTGTACACAAATTCATTTTAGATGAACATACACTGCTAAATTCAAGATGACTGTTGTCAACTTGTAATTTAGAATAACTTCATACATACAGAAAAATTGTAAGCAAAAATTTCTCCACATGCTCCTTAAAGGCACTGATCAAATTTTGACTTTTTAAAGATTTATATAATAATTTGTTCATGAGTGCAGTACAAAGTTTTAAATGCATGGTTTTATAAACATGGTATATATCTGTATTTGCATATATATGGAAGTATTGGTATAAATATAGATACAAGTAATTTAACTTCAGGTGGTCCAGTAACTAAATATCTATTTCTAAATAGGACTGAATTATATTGAACCACTATAAAAGTGATTTTCTCATCAGAACTCTTACAAACAGGCAGTACCACATTACTTGTGTAAAACAGTAGAACTACTTTGGCTTAGAATTTGACCGTGTCTAACAAAAGTACATATATAGTTACCCTTCGATCTAGCAACCCTACGTACAAGTAACTACAAGTATGAGCCATGCTTATTTCCTATTAATAGAGAATAAGTTGAATAGAGAATGAAATAATTGAACAAACTAACCCAATGCAAACATAAAGAAATAATGGCAAATTTATCCATGAACTGATACTTCATGATGCATAATATATATTAATTGAAAGACTGCACATAGCAGAACAATGGTTATAAAATTTTGTCTTTTGAGTAAGAAAGGAAAAAAATATAAACATCTGTATATATTTATATCAACATGTTTCTAAAACTGTATGTACATACATTTGATTACTGTCACAAAACATTGGAAAATATTATACAAAGAATAACAGAATAAATCACACCATAATCGTCATATGTTTAGAGTTTTATCATATATTACCATTTGACACTTGAAGTAAATGATCTTTAAAATTGCATTTAATTTTCAAGTTTTCCTTTTTATTACGTTATGAAACTTTTCAGAATTTTTTTAGAAAATTTTCTCCAATTAATGCCTTATAAATGTTTTTATGTCTTGTGTGAATGAGTTATAAATAGAAGGTGATAACATAGCCTACAGAAAATTTCAAAATAAAAAAATAAATAAAAATTCAGTTTTGTCCACACAAATTTAACAACAAAAATATAAATAAAGATGAATCTTGCCCCCTTTTCAACCTCACTTGGACGTGGGCATTTATCAGTCATTGTAAATAGTATATTACAATTATGAACTAACTGGACTGAGAATTCCACTAGATCAACCAAAATGAGAGCTAAACAAAAAACAAAATACTGCTGTATATTGCATTGAGTAATGAAAACTCTTCAAAAATTTCAGCATTTGCCATCATTTATCACATTTATCATATATATACAATCATAGATACATATAATATTATGGTTTAAGTAGCTATTATTTAGAAAATGTACAGAGGCAAGTTGAGTTTGTTAGACAAAGGTGATGGTGCCTACTTTTTAAAGTTTCTTCATTTTATTTATGTTTCTTAGTACCTGTTTGCAGTACATAATGTTTGTAGTCCTCGTGCGGAGTTGGTACACATCTTCATTCCTTTTTGCATCCCCTCTCTTTCTCTCTTCCACCCACTATCTCATGATTGCCTTACCATTTGAGAAAGATCTATCTCCCCACTTCTTATTAGCTTTTATTTTACTTTTTACTTATATTTTAACTTTCTCATATAAGAAAAGCCATGCAATTTTAAGCTTTTTTTCTGATTTATTTCACTTAATATTATGGTCTCAAGCTGCATCCATATTCCTACAGATGACTCAAGTTTATCATTCTTTACAGTAAAGAGAAGTATCCTATTTAAGACACTCTTTATAACTAATAAGCTGTATTCTTCTAATTTTAGCTATTAGATATAATAAAATCTAAGTGCACTTTAGAAATATTTTGTCATGGAAGGAAAAATTTCCTTCAATGCTTTACTCAATATTCTGTGATAGTTCTTGATCAATTTGAAAAAAACACCTTTTCTATATTTCGATAATCATTTATTCAATTTTTCAAAGCATATTTCTGGGAAACCAGATTTTTTTAAATTAGACAGAAGCAGACAGAGCTCCTGATTTCTAAAAGCCTTATTTCTAGTGTGGAGGCACATATGACTCAGAATCATAGCAAGTGAAAAATCTAGTGGATTCAACAGAGTGGTATCTTCATCTTTCACTTCAATCTATTTTTCACACAGCGATTGGCAACATAAAAAAAGTGTTTTTCACTTGTTAAAAGCTAGAGTTCAAGAAAATTTATTTTTATGTACATATTGCACCCATGGAAGATTGCATTTTAAGATAAAAGAGCAAAGTGCAGTACCTCTGTTTTAACATAGCATATTTAAGTAGCAATGTTTCCATTGTTCTTTCATGAAAATTTATTGAAATAACAGAATTTTATAGTAAAATTAGAAATTTTTCATTTCCTGACAAGCAATATACTTCTAGATGCAGGATTTTTCCCAGGAAGTTCAAGTCAAAATTGTAACCTATGAACTTGTATGGACCTAAATATGTACACTAGGTCTACTTTAGCATCATTTAAAGCAGCTTGCATTACTGGCATCTGCAGTTCACTTAGTAAAATAAGGAAATTAGAGTAATGCAAGAGCGATTCTACTATATTGAAATATTGGATAGATATATATTTGCTTGACAGTTCTGGGATTATCATTAGAAAAGTAGGATACTGGAACCAAGTGATGAATTAGGTTATGAATTGTAGTCACCAACAATGAAGTGCTTTTGAAGAAATGTTGACTGAGTAACTACTACGGTATATGTTTTTAGAGGTATTAGGGGATAAAAAGGCATCAGAAATTCATTTAAATGGTTCAGCTAGAGTTTGAAAAAATAAGAAAAAATTTAAAATCTGTGCCTAGGGGCATCAGAGCATCAAGAAATTTCTAAGGAGGCTGTTAAACTACCCCTATCTTCCTAAGTTATTGAAATTTGCTTACAGAGTCTATCCTGCAGATAATTAGTTACAATTTATGTTGTTTCTACAGTCCACCAAACCTCCTAACTGGTATGTCAGGCATCAATTGGAGAAGCATTGGACTTTAAGAAACAGAATTTTCATAATTGAAATTATTCTATTGAGTCTATCTACCTCTAAAGGAACTCAGTAAACCTGAATGACCATTGGATTAGCTTGATCTTCACCTGTCCGATTAAATTGTTTCTGCGTTGTTTGAAGACTCAGCAATAAAATTATCAGAAATATCTGAAGCAATTATTTTCACTTCCCAAGGCCATCACCCTCATTGCCTTGTGACCTATAACTAGAATTGGCTCTTTCCATATTCCATGAAGCATTTGCAAGGCAGAAACCAGGTGTACAAAGAATAACACAATTGGAAAAATATGCCAAAAACTTAACTAATCTTAAGAATTATGTGTGGAGAATATTTCTGAAAGTACTAAAATCAGTAGGGAAGAATACAATTTTAAGTAAAACTCAGTCTATTTTATCAATATGGATATACTTGCCAGAAATTCTGAATTCAATCACAAACTCGAACAGCTTGAATAGGCTCTAATTTATTGCCTTAATAAATCCCCTACTAAAAATTGTTTGTAGTCAATGAAGTAATATAAAAAAAACTATGATGTTAAGAGAAGGCATCTGAAAACGTGAAGTTACTATAAGCACAAAAGATCTCAAAAATGATATCTAAGTTTAGGAAACTCCTTCATCATAGAATCAAGAGACACACACTAGTGATTATCTCAACTGGAGACAGGAAAGAAGAAAAACAAATAGTAGATTCAAGTTGTCATCAATGTTCTAATTTTTTGGTAAGGTTACATCTTTACAGATATTATTATTAAATTTAATAAGTGTATAGAAAGAGGATTTTACATGGGCTAACAAGGGAAGTATGTCAAGGACAAATATGATTAAGAAAAGAATAGAAAAGAAAGAAATTCATGAACAAGGAAATACCATCTTTAAAATTCCAACATAAGATATTCTTAATAGGCCAAAAGGGAATGTGGAAAGCAGTATTATTGAAATAGCATATCTGACAGCAAAGAAATACAATACAGGGCCGGTGAGATGGCTCAGCGGCTTAAGCGCCTGCCTGGCAAGTGCGAGGGCCCGAGTTCGACTCCCGGAACCCACATACGAAAAAGGGGCCGGTGATATCGCTCAGCAGCACGGGTGCCTGCTGGCACGCGAGGTCCTGAGGTCGACCCCCCGGTACCCACCAAAAAAAAAAAAAAAAAAAAGAAATACAATACAAAGTTCCACCTCAATTTAAGCCAAACAAAACCAGTAGGTGACCACCAAACTAAACAAAATTTGGTTGTTATATTACACAATGGCTAGTTATTATTAATCAGAATATTTTTATATGAAAATCATCAGTCCAAAGTAGTTTGCCAGCTTACTAATAAACAAGGTTTTGATGTAACCCAAAACAAATTCTCAGAAATAAGAAGACCTGAATTGATTCTCCATGACCAAAAGTGATATATGCACAATGAATTTCATGCCTAGTTAAAAGAGAAATCCAAGTCATTGCATCAAAGGAAGAGGGTAATCTTTGAGAAGACTCTTTAATAATCTTAAAAGAAAATTCATAATCATCCCTAAGACATCTGACACTATTTGGTAATTACACTAATGGGGAAAGAGGATTCTCTATGATGTCTGGGTTTATGGGTACATAGGCATTCAACTAATAACAGTCAATATTGTCCCAACAAATGTGGTCACATGTCCAGTATAGGAACTTGCGGGAATCATGTGGTAAATGGATTTGAAAGAAGGACCATCTCACGAAACTCAGTGATTTCATTTGCTTTTCATTTCCTTAGATCAAAAATGTGTACTTTGATAAGCAGATGCTGATTTTGTCTGGCAGAAACATAAAGTACTCTAGTTTTCTGGGGTTTCATACACTTTCTGTTAATCTCCATGGTTATGTAACAGCTCTATTTCCCCTCAATATTCTAGACCAGTTAACTCAACTAGCACAATAATTCTCTTATGTGCCTGCTAATTTAATGATACAAAGAGTCTCAGGTGGCATGGGGTGTCATCAATCTCTACATGAGACTCAATGGTTAACTCAAATTCTTATATCCTTTGTCAAGAAAAAAAAAAATTTACTCTTAGAAGATAAGCTTACGATAATGTTTTGAGTATTAGAATGATCAGGTATAATACATAAGAATATTATAGTTATAATAACCATATATTCTTTTTGCTGGTACTCATCCATCCTATTTTATGTAAATTGTCCCAGCACTCTACCAGTTTAACATCCATTTGGATTTTTCAATTTTTTAGGAAACTGTATTTCTAGTAACATCACAATTCTTATAAATGGGATAGTGGACCCCCATATAGTTTGTGTAGTTTCTGTTGGGCAACTAACGCTACCACTTTTCCCATCCCACTCTCTCCTAGATACACTTATGGATGCCTGTTCATCATCCATGGGAGGATGTAAAGCCCGTTCATCATGGAAAGCTGAGGGTATTTAAATTTTTACAAAAGGAACCGGCATGAGCTTGGTAGAGCCTCAGAAGGTTTTTAAAAGGTTTATGTCCTGGAAAGGTGGTCAAAGTACTTCAAGAGCTCTGATTAGTCTCAGGGTGATTGTACATCAGACTTTGGGAATCAAGGTCTGCGTGAGGTTTTAGCATAACTTATAGAGAATTATGAAAATCATAAGAGGTCTCATTTTTGAAATATAGAAGGCTAGAACGCTTTACTATTTCTGCATTTGAAATACTTAGATTTGAATAAGCTCTTAAAATAATTTGAACCTAGTTCATACTAAACATTATGACTTGATATAAGTAATTTTTGAATTATCAGTATTTTGAAAATTATTAGTTTTGTCTTATTTCTTTACACAATAAACACATCCCTTTGAAGGATAACAGGCATGGTTAAAAATATTGTTAGTCATTACCTTCATATTTCAATCATTACCTAAATTTAGATAATTAAGTATGTCATTTTCATTCTCAAAATTTTCCATTTTAATAAGATCAATTGTATATTATTCTTCTTTCACTTAAAGATCCTATTCTTATTTTCATTCTTATTCTTAACTTCATTTACTCAAATGAGAGGAGATATGGATGGTACCACAGAGCATTACACGACTTAATCCACACACCAATGCCCCAAATTTGCAAGACATTTTTCATCTAAACTAACGCCTGAAACTTTCACGGGAAGTTCTACAGTTCCATGAAGCCAACCTCACCTGGATGTTGTGGAACACAAATGACAATGGAAAATGCTGGGAACATTGGCTCACAACCATAATATCCCAGTTATATAAAGAGTCTAATAGTAGAAAAGAGAAAAGGCAAGTAAAATGGAGGGATAGGAAAACAAAGAGGAATGCAGGTAAGCGTTTGCTGTGGTGGCATTGCCTGAATTTCCTTAAATTATTATCTCATAGATTTTATCTCTAAAAAGACTGTGGATGTTTAGTTTTTCAACATTAAACTTTCATTTTACATTTGAATTAACTGAGCTTTGGGAAACAATTTACTGTATAAAGTTCATAAAACACATTATTAATAAAATATGATCCCTTTACCCCTTGTCTAGTGGGGCTTTTCTACATTTGAATAAAAATGTTACCTGAGGGGGCCGGTGAGATAGCTCAGCGGCATAAGCGCCTGCCTGGCAAGCATGAGGTCCTGAGTTCAACTCCTGGTACCCACATACGAAAAAAGGGCCAGTGATATCACTCAGCGGCACGGGTGCCTGCCGGTGCACGAGGTCCTGAGGTCTACCCCCGGTACCCACAAAAAAATTAAAAAAAAGTTACCTGAAACAAGGAATTAAAATTTTATTTTCTGTATTTTCCTGTTGATACATTTCCAATCCATCATCGATTTTAGGCAGTTGTGACTTATAGTCCTCAGGTAGTAATAGAAAAAATCAACAGTTTGGCTTATGATTCATCACACTGCATGGGAAATAAAATATTCTATCATATTTGTATTGGTAGTTGTTTTGCTATTACCATAAAATCAAGCAAAATGTATCTACAGCATTTTAGCACCATTGAAATGTCAAAAATCATCACAATAGAAAAGATAATTTTGTATTCTTGCTATGTGATACTAACAGACTATCTATTTAGAATTACAAGGCACAGAGAATATATAAGCATAAGTATCAAATTGTTCAGTTCCTATAAATCTATTGCACTTTCGCAAGCATCAAATCAGTGTGTTTCTTCTTTCTCATCTACTTAATTTATGGTAATCTGCACTGCCAGCAGGCTCTCTGAATACCTTTACATATTAAATGTATTTGGATAACACAAGCAAACAGATTACCATGAAAGTAACAAAAATTTTTTACTTTAATAACAAAAATAAGACAAATTTTTCTGGTAAATAGTTTAAAATATTTCTTAAAAGAAGAGATCATTTTTCAGGAGTGAAAACAGCTTCAACATTTAAGTGAAAATAGAAAAAGACAACATGGTAAAAATCTCTCTTGAGTCCTATTATCTAACAGTCAATGGTGTACACGGAAGAAAGTGTGTCATTTTCTCATTTCATGTGTGGACACTCTTCTTTTGCACTTGGTTCACAAGCTATGAAAATTTCTAAATTGTATGGCTTTTTGGCCAAAAGCCAAAGGATGGACACTTGACATAATTTTGGTTGTTAACATACACACTGGTAGGATGTAAATACTTTTCCTGTTAGAGTTATGTAAGCTGCTTTCTTTATTACCAATGACTTCACATAGTTGCTGCTCAGCAAAGTGTCACATTCACAGTTTGTCATTCTCCAGTGGCAATACTGATTGGGGCAAATGAGGAAGGGTATATCATAAGGTTTATCATAGAATTAAGAAAGTGCCAGGAAGGAACACCTGCTTTGGCTGAATGGATGACACAGACAGTTGGAGGGTTAAGCATGTTAGATTACATTATGGAGAGAGGAGGGTGAAGGGAGGGAAGAAAGGATGAAGGAGGAAGGCAAGAAGACTCAGAAAAAGGAAAGCAAGATATAAATTGATATAGTATCAATATAACTAAGGCCAGGAGCTTTTCCAAAAGATACTTCACTTAGAAAATAAATACACAAGCAACTAAAAGAAGAACATTCTATCTAGGTGTTCTTGTTTTCAAATGGCAATGTTTTACATCCACATTATTTCATCTCATTATCTTTAAAATTAATTGGCTCTACATTATATAAATCTTCCTTATAAGAAAACACTATAAAATTGCAAATGGATTCCTATTACTAATTAATCTTATTGAAACGAAGAAGTTATTAATAGAGATTCAAAATTACCCCCACATTATGGCATATATTGGCAGGAAGTAAAAGAAATAATGACTCAGTCGGTAACACTGAGCATTAATAATATACTTAAGTATCAAAACATAGATAAAATATATCTAAGTAGTTAGGAAGATGTTCTGCTTCCCCCACTGAAACATAATGACTGGAAGAAGGAGGCACACAGAGAATACATTTATAGACGAGAGCTTCAGCTCTATTTTCCTTCCATAAAGGCTTTTAACAAATATGGAAGATAATTGGTCACTAAGGAAAATTTTATCATCACAATGATAACTTTTAATGAGTGAACATAAGTTATAAAAGGAGCATTTTATTTTAAATTAAAATTTAATCTAAAATGCCAGAGAAATATAGATCTTTTTTGTGGAGATGATTTATTTTTCACATTCAAGTAATTTGTGTTAATTTTGGGACCAGTACAGCAATTTTATATTTAGTTTTGACCATTGTGGGAAAATCTGCTGCTTTAAATTTTTGAGGTAAACTAATTTATAGAGAGCCTTTTGTATGCTGGGTACTCTTATGATTATATTATTTCGATTTCAGTAATTTCCTAGATTATATGAACATTAAATCTTGCTGATATCCCATCCAGGTGGTCAGGGAGAGTCTCAGGCGGGATTTAAGGGTGGAAGCTAACATAGATAAGGGGGATGAAATTAGTCAGAAACTGCAAATCAAAGAAGGATGGCTGTGAAGTCTTTACTAATGAAAGCCAAGATCATTCAGATATGCTTGTCTAGAGAATCAGCATTTCTTGTCTTCTGCATGAAGAAAATAGAGCCAGAAACATCCTCACAATCAACAGAAGGAAAAGTTTAAGGTAATGGAGAGGCACATACCCTTTTTTCTTACCTTCCTTATCTGAACTCTAATGACATAGAGGATGAAGCAGGCAAAGAGGTCCTGGACACAGTCAATGCATCCTCTTCTTCTAAGGAATAAAACACAGACCACACTTCCCACTTCTATCATTTCTCCGTGCTATGGACAAGGATCATATTTAAACTGAGTATGAGATCAGAGTGTAAAAATGGAATCAATTGAAGTTTTTAAAAATAAGCAAAATCATTGGGAAATGTATGATACTGTCCTACAATATTGATAATATCTTCCATACCGTAAGAAAGAAAATGTATATTCGGCAAGGTGTGGGTGAGTGGAGAAAAATTAAACTAATTTTGTTTTTGTGTTTAACCCAAAGTTCAGACTGTTCAATAAAATTGTTTTAAAATTGCTCTAGAAGATATTCAGTGAATGATTTTCTGTTCTTTCTTTACAATAATTTCAAATAACTTATGTAACTTCCTCGAGCCCGGTTGGAAAATATTCTGTTTCTGTATAAATCATTTATAAAGGCCCCACTCAGAGTGTTTCATACAAAAAGCACTCAATGAGATGTTGGAAAATGAGTGTTTGAAATGTAGCTCAGGCATTAAATAATTGTTTAGCCCTTGCTATCAGTAAATCTCCCTTTATATCACTTTCCATACTTTAAAAATAAAGATATTTACTGTAAGAAATTTATATTATTAATACAATTCAAAATTTTATTTATCTAATGGCTATCTCATGATATTGGAGAAATAGTAAGATACTAGGTAATACAAAACTAATAGCGATGATTTTAAATAATACATTAGAATGTTATGGCAATTTAATTTAATTACTAAATATGTAACCAGTGTACCTGTAGTTATTGAAATAAATCACATAAGTTTAAATATATCTTTATCTCATAAAAGAAAGATATTTAACCACCTAGGCATATTCAAGGAATTCAGGTAATTTATTTTAGTTTAGTAAAAATCATAGCAAGCAATATGAGAATATTTCAAAACACATTGCAAAGGAAGGAATGGACAGAAGAAGTCATACTGTAAATAAAACAGGGTGGAGTAATCACAAAACACTTCAAAGGAGAGAAAGCTTATGAACATTTCCTGAGATGGGATAATGCAAAAAGATAAGTGAAGTAGAGCTCTTCAAGAAAATAAGAAACCAGAGAGATGTTAAGTAATTCTTTCCCCCACTCCAATTTAATAGCTTATGTAGTGTTGATTCTGGCCATGAGAGAGTACAGTGTTTCAGGGTTTACCCTACTGCCATAAATAAAGGTGAAAGTAAACCCATTTTATAAAACATGTATTTTCAGGTCTTTAACAAAAATATTCCAATTCTTCAATCCATTTTATGATGAGAGACATCGAATCTGAAGTTCACACGCCCTAACATTCTGCCTTAGATCCTTTTTCATAGGATTGTGCAGGGAAGTGAAATCCTCAGAAATCAACCTCGTTAGTGGGCAGAAAAACAAAACAAAACAAAACAAAACAAAACAAAACCTGTATCAGACTTTGGGATGGTAGAGATAAGTAAATTTACAAATCCAGTCAGGAAAGAAAAAAATCAAAGGGAAGGTGAACCAGAAATCTGTATAAACCTCTCCCTGACTGGCCAGATACATAGCTCTGTGTGCACAGAATGAGGCACCTTGGGGCCTGGGGGGATCAAGTGCTTCAGAACTGTGAGCTTCCCAAGGTTCCCATGATTCCAGGAGACCTGGAGTTGCGACTATTCAGTGCTTAGAGATTTCACTGCAAGCTTGCTAAAGCAGCAGAGGCTCCAAGGCTATACTGCTGAAATGAGCTCATCATGCCCCAGAATAAGAACTAATCTAGACAGGCCCTAGCAAACACTAAACAAAATTTCCAAGACATCATTATGACCAATCAGTAAATTAATTACCCTATGAATAAAATATATGAAACACTCCTCAAAGGAAGACGGCATAATCAAACTCTTACCAGTGTGGATTTACAATGCACACCATAAATTTATAAATGTACAACCCAAGAAACTGAAAACTATGAAGTATACAATATAAGAAAATCAGTAAAAGATACTCCAATGTTGATTTAACTGACATTATTATGAAAGCAATGTTATAAATGTACTCAGTAATTTTTAAGAAACAATGGCAATTATGGATACACACATAAGAAACTGAAAGTATAGAAAATAACAAAATAAAAACTTTAGAACTAAAAATGAAACCAGTATTTTGAAATTTTAAAAAATCATTAGATGAACATCATAAAGAGATTTAGCAGTTCTTAAATGAAAATCCTGTGAATTAGAGGATAGGTCAGTTGAAAGTATCAAAATTGAAGCACACATTAAAAAAAAAGAAAAATAAATAGAGCATCACGTCCAATACTACAATACAAATTACTACCCATATATATTAAAGTCATTGCACATAGGAGGTGACATTAACATCAACACATTATCACTTTTCAGTCACTGGGACAAAGGAAAGGCTTATTTTGGCTTACAATTTCAGATAGTTCAATCCAGGCATGGTCAGCTGAAAGAAAGAAAGAAAGAAAGAAAGAAAGAAAGAAAGAAAGAAAGAAAGAAAGAAAGAAAGAAAGAAAGAAAGAAAGAAAGAAGGAAGGAAGGAAGGAAGGAAGGAAGGAAGGAAGGAAGGAAGGAAGGAAGGAAGGAAAGAGAGAGAGAGAGAAAGAAAGAAAAAGAAAGGAACGAAGGAAAGAAAAGAAGGAAAGAAAGTTGGGTGATGAGCTGAATATTTTTGTACTTATTCTAACAAAAATTTCAGCTGTGCATTTTTATGGTCTTGTCAGAAAAAAGGGATGTTCAATATTTACTAAGTATTTTGTTTTGTATAAAATTCTTAAAGGGTATTGTATATGACTAAGTATTTCTTTATGATTATTACTCATGTTATTTACCTTCACTCTGTAAGAAATCCTCAAGCAAAATATATTTAATTAAATTTTAACCCCTTTTTCAACAGAGTAAATAATCTTGCTTTTTCTATAATAGCAGCCATTTTGCACTTGCTTTATCATACTCAACATTTTGAAGGTAATGAATACTTAGAATTAAACTTACTTGTTTTTGTCTCATTTTTTATAAATATCTGAGGAAGACATTGACTTTTCATTCTATGATGAAACATATTTTACTTATTTTCTTAACTTACTGCTAATGATGTAAATTTAAAACAATGCATGCAAACTAGCGTACCAGAGTATCAGACTGAAACACTATAGTTTTACTTTCATTAGCTACTGGATTTCTTCTTAAAATATAATTATTATTGGTGGCTTTTATCTTAATCCTTTGGTTTGCAAAATTGATGTGTGTCCGTATTAACATAACAGGGTTTAGAGCAGTAAGTACAAGTTAAATCTTTTAATGAAACTTCCTTTATCTTCTGTCCCCTACCAGCCAACCCCTACACCTAATATCAGTAACTGTAATGATTTATGAATTATGAAATGATAAATTCTTCCAGGTTTTAATACTTCTTCTGTAAAATGTTTTGAAAAGAATAACATAGCATGCAAGTTAAGAAGACTGGGAAATTTTATAGTGTCAAAAAGCTTTGTGAGCCCACATTTAAAATTTTTCTCAACAGCAATTCCCTATTCTCAACCTGTCAAATTTTGACCTATTTCTCTCTGTATACATAATTCAAATAATAAAACTTGCTTCCTTACAATAAAGATAAGCATTTTTACAATAAAATAAACACAGTTTCATGTTAGTAATTTAACTTGGAATAGATATAAGTACTTCAAACTGTGAATGCATACATTTGGCATATAATATACTTTGGGGGAATTGTATACAGTACTTCCTACCAGTATCAAATTTAAGTAACCAATAATGGAGGCAAAAAGTTGTGTAAAATTTAGCTCTTTTCTATGTCTTCCTTTTACCTATTAGAGTACTAGCATTTTTTTACTAGTCTTTACATTTTCTTCTTTTTCATCTTTGTCTTTACTTTTTATTCTTTGTATTTCACTAATTTATCTTGAGCCTAAGCAAAAAGAAAATGAATGAATTTATTAATCCTTCTCTATGATGAAGATCATGCAAGACTCTTTGAAGCATTTTACTAGATTTAGGATAAGATATTTTCTTAAGCATCAAATTCAACATAGCAACTATAATACAACCTATATCAAATACTTATATGAGAATTTAGAGAAGTAAACTAGTAAATTATTAAGCAGAGATACTGGTATATAGAAATTCCTCAGTGTTTCTATGAATTACTCTATATGAGATATAACATAACATTAGGAGTTTTACACAAAATATCTTACTGAACATTACAATTTGTAAAGTGAACAAAGTAAATTTGAGTCTGGCAATACACAAGGCTAGAAATTTACTACACATTTACCATAGAGAAAGTGGAATCAAAGCCTGTCCTGTAGTAACTATATTTTATTACTATGGAAATGCAGTATAGGATTCCTTCTGGTAGAAAGGTAAAATCCACTTCTATCAATACCACATATGTATTCAAGCCCTGGTATCTATTAAGTGTAAGGCTAAGGGAGGGAACTTACTTATAACTTGCTTATAACTTACTTTGAATGATACATTATATATATGTGATATATCATATATATGAATTATACAATAATAAATCTGCCAAACACAGTTTTGTCCTCTAGGGTTATAGTTGAGACACATATAAAACCAAAACTATATCAATATATGTTTTATCCATGGCCATCTAGTAAGAAAAAAATATGACAATACACTTGTGTCTATTACTTTTCACTTCAAAATTAAATTGCACACGTAGTAGTTGTTAGGTAAGTAAGATAATGAGAGTTCTTCACCAAGTATCTCCAGAAGTATGTCCTTCTAGGGAGAGGAGGCAGGGACACAGCACTTACTATACGAAGTTTTGAAGAACACAGGGGAAACAACTCGACACCCTGTGAAATGCTAACAAAGCTGATCTTTCATTTATTAAATTACATGCTTCTTTTCCTAAGGGAAAAGAGTGGGAAAAGATATGTAGTGAATACAGATATGGTTTCCATAATGATACTCTGCACGAACAGAGTCAAGATAGCTGATACCTCTTATAGGCAAAAGTGAACACAAGAAATTCACATCCATCCCTCAAAATTAGATAAGCTTTAAATTATTTGCTCAGAAAATGCTGCTATGTAGAGTGTCAGGCGAAGGAGTGATCTTGAAGGAATGTGATGATATAAATTGAATTCTTAGTGTACATTTGAAAATGACTTAAAATAATACACACATAGGGCATAGTCCCTTGAGTATATCGTGCCAGAGATAAACATGGCATACTTGGAATGAGAAAGGCTTTCACTGTGAAAAGACAGGGTTTATTTTGTAAGAATAAAATACTCACAAAGTCTTATGAGACACAATGCATACATAAGACAATAATATATAAAAATAGATACATAAATAGGTGATAGAAGACAATAGGTAGGTGATAGATAGATGATAGATAATCTCTGCCAATACTGGAAGGAGAAATTGGAGACTGCAAGATTACATGTGGAATTATTGAAAAACTAATACTGTTATGATATACACACTCTAGAGAGAAGATTTAATGTTTATAAAATTGAAAGTAAAAATACAAACATTAAATGCAAACTAAAAAAAATACTTAATACAAATATTGGTTAAAACTACAGTATTTGCCTTAAACATAAATAATTTTGAGGAATACATTTCAGTATTCTATAAATTTATATCTATTTTTAAAACATTTTCTAGTGTATTGTTAATCAAATAATTTCCCAGAAATTCAAGAATATTCTAGGAATTTTAAGTAAAAGTAATCATTAACTATAGCAAGATTATTTATATCTCTATTTATTTGCTGATCATTTTATTTAGCATTTGTTTGTTTGGACAAACAAGAAGACTTCCACTGTATCAATTAATGGTACCCTCTCTTTACTAGATTTTCAAAACATCATTCAGCTAATTCACATATGGATAATGACTTGTTTGTTCTTCTTTAATTTCTATGGAAAACTCTCCAATAGGGATAATGAACAATAACAAAATAATACCAGATGATATATTGTTTATTGTTTGTTATGTAAAGGACAGATTATAAGCAATTGGCATGTATCAGTTCATTTGCTTTTACAATAAATGTAAGGCATATATTGTGATTATCCAAATTTCCCAATGTGGAAACTATATTGGGACTCATTTCATTTTCCATTCACTGCTGCTATTCTTCAACAGCTAAAATTTGGCTCTTCTGAGTCCATTGGAGGTGCATTTTTTTAGAGGGCAAACACGCAGTTCTACTTTTCTGTTTTAAGTCTGACTTTACTGACATGATCTCAACATCTGAAACATAAAATGATTTTCTTTGCCTGTAAAATTTATGTACTGCTTTTATTCATCAAAGTTCAAAGTAAATATTTGAAGAAATGTTGGAAAAATGTGAACAATAAGTTTTTCAACCAAGATTCTGTTATAGGTAAACAATATTTGTTTGCACTTTGTTTTCCTTTTTAAAACAAATATTTATAAAATGTAGAGAACATTATAATTAACCCTTAAATCTAGAATTTAATGTGAAATATAACATTTTGTCACATTTCTTTCACCCTTGCAGTATTTTTCTGCTGAAATTTTATAAAGCATGCCTTTGAAATCATGGCATGCAGGCCCACAATACTTCATTATTCCTTTATAAAAGTATATTTAGGGCTGGTGATATGGCTCAGCGGCATAAGCACCTGCCTGGCAAGCGTGAGGTGCTGAGCTCGAATCCCAGTACACACATAAAGGAAAAACTGTATTTAAATTCTTAATATTAAAGTATCTTTACCAACCCTAACAAAATTAGCAGCAATAATTTAATAATTTCATCTAACAACCATTTCATATTCAATTTTTTTTCTGCTTTTTCCCATATATATATATATTTTTTTTTTCTTTTTTACAATACTTACATTCTAAGCAAAGTATACCTAGGACATTTTGAGGTTTTATCTCTTAAATTTTGAGCATCATTCCCACTTGTTTTTTTTTAGAACATTAACTTGATCAATGCTTGAGAACATTTGTCTTACAGAATTGTTGGCATTCTGAATTAAGCTGTTGTCTCCTCTTAAAGTTTAGCATATTCCTCTGCCTCTTATATAATCTATACACTTTATTTGCAAATAGAAGTTTGTATATGGTGTACATTATGATACATCAAACAGGAGATATAAAATACTAGTTGTCCCACGATTAGTTAACTTTGTTAGTGTCTCCAGGGACTGGTAAAATTCCTCCTCCTTTGTAACCAGCAAATGATCTCTGAATGAGTTTTGGCATGTAATGAAGAGCTATTTTCTCATCTATATTTGACCTAAGTATTTTAGCATTCATTCATATTATTTTTTTTTTTTTGTGGGTACCGGGGGGTCGACCTCAGGACCTCGCGCGCCAACAGGCACCCGTGCCACTGAGCGATATCACCGGCCCCTTTTTCGTATGTGGGATCCGGGAGTCGAACTCGGGCCCTCGCGCTTGCAAGGCAGGCGCTTACGCCGCTGAGCTATCTCACCGGCCCCATATTCTTTCTTAAAATGACTGCTTCATTAACATTTGCAAAATGACAGTTTTGCTAATTAGATTTCTCCCTCTGCATTCATTAGCAGATAATATTCTACAAAGAGAGACTTACTCTAATAGAAGATATATTTTAAAAACCATAAGCATTAAAGTAAACTAAGTAAACAAGCAAAACATATTTAAATAAGTTGATAGTAAAAAAATTATTGGACATTTCCAAAATTAAAAACTACCATTATTTATCATTTCCTCACATTAATTCCTTAAACTATGCAAATGTAATGTGTGTTTTTTGGATAATAGACCTTGCAGATGGAATACATAATTAAAATAAAATCTATATTTGGCTTCATGTTACTCAGACAAGTAGCCATATATATGGATATTTACAAATCAGGCATTATAACTGTTGAAGCGGTGAATTTTGAAACTACCTACGGAATACTGTTTTAAAAGATCATTGCATCTTTAAATAATTTTGTCTGAAATTCCTATTGTGATTAATTATCTACAGGGAATGTTTATTATTTTAGAAGCATCTGCTGAAAAGATTTAAAAAGGAAAAAACAACATTCTTAAGCCTAATTTTTATTAAAGTCATTTTGACAGATTCAGGTTACCTACAGAATCAATTCACGTGAAAGGCAAAAATATAACATTTATGTCAAGTGTAATGTAAGCAAATTATCATCAGTGAAGCTTTGAATAACTACAAGAAAATATAACTTTTCATATATGTTTTTATTACATTAAATCATACTAAATTTTCCTATGAAGAAGAAAAAGTTAAGATTATTTAGAAAGATGGAAATATTAAAGATACATCTATAATCACACGTTATAGATGCATTTTACTTGAAGTGTTGAAAATTCCATAAATCATAAATATAAAAATTTCACTACTTGTCTTTTGGAGAAAATAGCGTGATTGTATTTATATAACTTCTTTATTTTTAGGGAATTCACACAAACATTTATGTGCTATTTCAAATTTACTTTGAAAAAATATATTTAAAAATTCTTTGGCTATATAATTCACTAAAATGAGTCATTACCCTACTTAAGAAAGAGAATCAAAAAACTATTAACTATGGGCCGGTGAGATAGCTCAGCGGTGTAAGCACCTGCCTGGTAAGCACGAGGGCCCAAGTTCCACTCCCGGAACCCACATACAAAGAAAGGGCCGGTGATATCGCTCAGCAGCATGGGCGCCTGCTGGCGCGCGAGGTCCTGAGGTCGACCCCCAGTACCCAGAAAAAAAAAAAAAAAAGAAAAACTATTAACTAGATATCCCATTTCTAAAGACAGACATATTTACCAAAAATATGAAAAAAGAGACCCATGAAGGGTGTTGCCAATGACTAAAGCTGGAAAATTTGAACAAAAATAATTCGAATATAGTGGCATTGGACTATAACCTAATGCAAAATGAAATACCTGTGTATCTATAAATAATTAAAAAATAAACAAATATGAGAGAATATACAGATCTCCTGTGCAGAAGAATTTCAAATAATTTGTAGAACATAGTGACTTCTTGAAGACTAGTCTATGGGAACGTGAGGCAGGGAGGAGAATAAATTTATACAGAAAAATCTAATGAACCAAAGTGCAAAAGATTGTCAGCAATAGTGATGTTAGCCATGTTGCTTGTGGGCACAATTCATGTAATGTGATGAGAAAGCTATTCTACCTCCTGCATTCCTCCCAAAATTGTACAATCTCAGTTCAATCATTAAAAAACAAAGCAGGCCAACCCCATCTGATGACAATCTACAAAATATCTATATAGTACTCATCAAATTGACAAAATCATATAAACACACATGCGCACACACACACACACACACATTCACAGAGTCTTAGAAAATGTCATAGCTGAGAACAGCAACAAACTTCTGGTGACTAAATGTTATCTGGTTATATTGTAGGAAATCCAGACACAGCAAAAAGAAATGATAATAATAAATTTTTAAAATTTAAGAAAATCTGGAGAAGTGCAGAGTGTAGTTTGTTATAACACATAGATACTTGTTCACTAATTGTGACAAATATGCCACACTAAGACAAACCATGAATAGTGTAGGATATTGGATGCGGAGTACATCAGGACTTTCTGTACTATTTTAACAAATTTTCTGTCTTAAAAACTGTTCTAAAATTTAAAAAACAGAAGTTTATTTTTGAAAAGCCTGTGGGACTAAATCTGGGACACTCCTGGACTGGATCCTGGAAAAAAAGAAAATAATGAAGAGAGGGCAAATTCTTAATAATAAGGTTGCAACATAGTTAATATTATACCTGCTTGAAATTTATAGTTATAGAAATATACTCTCTTAATCATCACTCTGTCACTGTGACAAAATGCATCAATAACTCAACTCATAAGGAGAAATGACCTATCATGACTCACAGATTCAGAGGTGTCAGTAAATGGTTGTTTGGTTCTGTTGCTTTTGGGCCTGTGGAAGGGCAAAATATCACAGTAAAGAGGCTGGTGGTCAGAAAGTAAAGAGAGAGAAAGCGCTGATTTCCCAATATCACTTTCAAAGGCGCAACTTCAATGAACTAACTTACTTCCGGTAGTCCCTGTGACCTGAAGTTCCAAGATCTCCCAGTAGCATGCTGGGCTGGAGACCAAGCTTTCAACCCATAGTCAGGGGAATATTAAAGATCCAAACCATAACATGTACTAAGGTGACATAAGTTGTTGACATTAGTGGACGCTAGTAGAAAATCATGTAGAAACATTGTACTATTGGTGCTACTTCTCTGTTATCTGATAATTACTACAGAAAGTTATTTTAAAAGAGAAATGAACATAATTATACACCAGATTCAAGAAAGCCAATGAATTTTTAATATATTCAAAGATGACCCATCACCTGGATGACATGATTTCCCAGTGTAAAACACCCTGGGTTCAATCCCCAGTATGCCTGGATCATATGATTACTTAAGGTTCTAGTGCAAATGACTGTGGTACAATCTCCAATACCACAAAAAAGGAAGAAAGAGAGAAAAAGAGAGAGACAGAGAGGTGCACACACCACAGAGAGAGAGAGACAGAGACAGAATCTAAATGTAATAGTCAAAAAATGTTTTTTTTAAATATATCAGCAGTATCATATAAAAAGAGCTTGTCACTGACTTGAGAACGTCAACTTAGAAAAACCAATATCAACACACACTCTAACACATTTGTTTATATTAAAATATAAAATCCCTTGAGCATATAGATAAAATGAGTGAATAAGATGGGGAAGAAAATTAGATTATCAAACAATATATCCATATGATATTTTATAGTAGAAAAGAATGGAATAAAATTTTTAAGGAAATCAAATAAAATAATGAGCCAAAGGTTTTTCTTTGATTAACTACTGGAAAGTAAATACATACAAATTGTTATCAACATTTAAAAATTCAGTTAATGTGTTTTTATGAGCATTTTCCATGCACTCTAGTAGGGCAAGGGTTAGAAAACTACAAAATCTATGGATCAAATCTAGCTTGCTTTTGTGGTTTTGCTGTTGTTTGTTTTTGTGGTACTGGGTATAGAACCCATGGCCTTGCCAGTGTTAAGCAATCATTCAATCGCTGAGTCTTATCCTGAGCTGGATTTGGCAGAGTTCTGCACAATGGCAGCGTTCTGTAATTGCAAGGAAAACATATGTCCTGTATATTAACCACTTTCCCATCTCTGGAACAAAGTATTCACCACAAATATGAATTCTATGGCAGAAATTTTGAGTTTTGGTCTATCCATTATCCTGGATTCCTTCACAGAAATAGCCTTTCTTCTTTACTCTTCCAGTCTATGTGAATAAGAAGTATATCTGTCCCTGGTTCACATCCTACCAAGCCAAAAACCGAATCCTTTCAGCCACAGTCATTTTACCAGTAAAAGTTCAGGTGTCTCAATCCTACTAAATTTGTACATAAATAGTTCCTGGCTATCCATGATTTTTTCAAGAATAAACATGTTGCCCACTTCGTAAGCAAAAGAATCATGAAAACTATATGACTAATAACTGAAATAAAAACTCTCTTGTTTTACTAACTTCATGCCTATAAGACAGGATTGGGACTTAAGCAATTTTGCCACTATTTAATGCTTTAGAGAAATCAATATGGACAGAAAAGAAATAAAGGATTCTTTCTTTGATGAATTGTTTAAGACCCCAATTAATATGGAACTGACTTATTATAATTCCTGGCATTTTAAAAAATAAAATAATATTATTTTCTTGCTGAAATGAACTTGAGTTGAATTTTGTGGTAATTGAACAATTACAGTTTCCATGTTCTATTTGAATAATGGTATCTCCAAAAAGCATGATTTGTCACAACTGTTATTTTTGAATGTATTTAAACATATCAAAATCATGTGATAAAATGATTAGGGAGGGCCGGTGAGATGGCTCAGCGGTGTAAGTGCCTGCCTGGCAAGCGCGAGGGCCCGAGTTCAACTCCCGGAACCCACATACGAAAAAGGGGCCGGTGATATCGCTCAGCGTCATGGGCGCCTGCTGGCACAGGAGGTCCTGAGGTCAACCCCCGGTAGCCATAAAAAAAAAAAAACATTAGGGAAAGTATTTTTATAAACATATTGATAAATACATAGAACTGTATGACACTATTCATATATTTAGAATCCTATATCTTTTTTCCATTTTTCAAGTAGATTTTAATAATCACTATTATATGAAATATGTGGTTCTAAGTGTAGGAAATTTTTTTTAATTGTGGGAAATTTGAATAAGAGTAGACCGATGTAACACTGAATGAATATAACAGGAGAACACAGGAAGTTGAAGAGAGTAAGGGCCTTGCCTTCAAGGATCTGACACGCGCACACACACACACACACACACACACACAAATGCATATACATTATGTCTTAAGAATCGATAAATTCATAACTGTGCTTGCCTCATTCCATTCAACCTTCTCAGTTCTTTGTCTTCCACTGACATAACACCATTTGTCTTTCATCTAATTGCCTACGAGTGGAAACTAAGATGGGAATTTTTGTTAAAACAGTTTCAATGATTACTCTCAGAAGAAGGGCAGTAAATGAACTGGTATAAAATAAGGAAAGAAAAGCCAAAAAATGAGTTTTCATCTGAGGTCTAATTGTGGTAAGCCACTTGGAAGCTATGGGTAAAATTGTACCACAGATACACTTCCCCCTGTAAAGTCAGAGGGAAGAAATTCGCACCCTCAGCCATTGGCTAAGGAGCTCAGCATTCAGAGGTGAGATTTGGAGTAGCTCTTAGGAAGCAAATATTTGGTCTTGGCACACAGACTAATTCTGCAGAGACATAGGCAGTTGGGAGTTGCTATCAAACAATATTTTCAGTAAATGGCAAGGCCAAAGTAGGTCTAGCAGGACTTTATCGACTTCCACTTCTTCATGTTCATCCTGGTTAATGGTATTTTTGGACGTGCTGTGTTCCTGTAAGCTGCAGTTCAAGTTTGTCTTGCCAGAGAAAATTGAGCCTAACTTACATGTTGCTTATACAGCACTTTAGCTATGTTTCTATGATCGCCTATCACAGTATAATCTAATCCCATGCTGAGAAGCATGTCTTCCTGAGTCTGAGAGTTACTTGAGATTAATAATTAAGTAGGATTAATCATTATTTTCTTCCACGAACACAGTGATGGAATGATATGTTATTATTGATTGCATGTATGTTAGCTTTTAATTCTTTCAAAGTTCTGGCAAAAGAACAAACACAAAGGTGACATTTTGGATTCATAAACTGGTTATATAGAAAGGTAATTTAAAGCCAATTGTTTTGAAGTAAATAAACAGTACACCACATGGTTGACCAGAACGTTCTTTTAACTCTCTAAGCCTCAGTTCCTTAATTTAAAAACAGATGATTGGGCCGGTGAGATGACTCAGCGGCTTAAGCACCTGCCCGGCAAGCGCGAGGGCCCGAGTTCAACTCCCGGAACCCACATACGAAAAAGGGGCTGGTGATATCGCTCAGCGGCATGGGTGCCTGCTGGCGCGCGAGGTCCTGAGGTCGACCCCCAGTACCCACAAAAAAATAAAAATAAAAAATAAAAAAAATAAAAACAGATGATAAATGTTGCCACGAGCCTGTTTCCAGGGCTAATTGACACATAAGTTATATAAAGGGATAAGTCCAGTAAATAATAAATGTTCAGTGTATACTAGGGATTACCTTATTCCATTTACATCTTTGGTGATTTTACTGAAAACCTTAATGACTACAATATAATTACAAGTGTCAAAATGTTGATATTTTAATAATTTAATTTTTTTATAAAATCAACATATGAAAGACAATGAATATTATACCTGAATTTTATATTTTCTGTGTTTATATTTTAGCAGATAGTAAAATTCATTGTACATATCAGAATACATCATGCATACTGTTGCTTTTCCTGAAGCTATTAGTATTACTGAGATCTATAGCCTCTCGTTACCGAGGCTACAATTTATTCTGGCAGAACTCAGTATAATGCGTTAATGTCATCATGTTATTGGTCCCCAAAGGGAAGTTTCACGTTGTAATAACATATAGCACTATAAATTTATAAAAGATATCCAGGCAGTGACAGAATACATGAAAAAGAAAGTACCTTGAAAAGTAAAGGCCTAACTCTTGCAGCTATTTTAATTAATTCAATTTATTTAATCAGGGATCCCACAAGATTGTACTCACTATAGCAATGTTTCAATGGGCCAGAGGACAAGAAAAGACCATCAGGTTATCCCTGAGACAGTCTTCTGATTTGCTGCAACCCCAAAATGTGGCTTCAATAAACTTAATTCCCTATCCTAAATTACACCAAGAACACTCAGATAAGTGTTCCTATAATGCATTCTCATTTTTCTGAAATTTTTGCTAAGAAACATTATTAGCAATTTAAACATCTAATTTCAGATAAAAGACTTGTATTTCACCTTTTTTATTTTAATATGGAATGCTTCACGAATTTGCGTGTCATCCCTGCGCAGGGGCCATGCTAATCTTCTCTGTATCGTTCCAATTTTAGTATATGTGCTGCCGAAGCGAGCACTTCACTGCTTTTTTTGTATCTACGTCTTAGTTACTTTTTCACTGCTGGTACAACATACAAGACACCCACAAGTTAAAGGTGAAAAGGTTTATTTTAGCTCACAGTTCGTGAAGGTTTCAGTCCATAGTTCGCTGGCTCCAAGGCAGAGGAAAAACTGCCCATTCCGTGGCAGGCAAAATGCAATGAGCCTGGGCCGGTGAGATGGCTCAGCGGCTTAAGCGCCTGCCCGGCAAGCGCGAGGGCCCGAGTTCGACTCCCAGATCCCACATAGAAAAAGGGGCCGGTGATATCGCTCAGCGGCACGGGCGCCTGCTGGAGCGCGAGGTCCTGAGGTCGACCCCCCAGTACCCACAAAAAAAAAACAAAAAAAGCAATGAGCCTGTCTTCCTTCTATCCCTTTAAATTCCATCCATCCAGGCTACAACACTATTGTTTGGTGCCGCCCACACCCAGGGTAAGGCTTCCTGCTTCAGTAATTCCATCTCCCAGAACCATGCTAAACAGAATCAGTGGACTAATCCAGCATCAAACACAGAAGCCCTATCCATGAGTTCATGAGGCTTGGGGACATCTAGAAATAAATCATAACAACCTACTTTAAATATTTTGTTCTCTCTTCACAGCTCCATATTAACTTGGGGGGGAATATGTGGATTAAAATTTGTACATTGATATGTACAATCCAAAGAATGGTAAGGATTGCCTAGTTTCCCATTTTTGTTAAAAGTTATGAATAAATAAAAAGAGTGAATATGTATTGGACTAAACTAGATTTGGTTGGCGGAAAACACTGTAGTTCAGGTGTGTTTGTGTATTCTATCACAATACAACAATCTAGAAATACAACTGTCAAAGAAGCTTCCCTTGATGGCACTCTACATCCAGAGTATGGAGCACTTGACTCTTAGAAGTTTATCATTGAGGGCCGGTGAGATGGCTCAGTGGCATAAGCGCCTGCCTGGCAAGCGCGAGGGCCGGAGTTTGACTCCCGGATCCCACACACGAAGGAAAGGGCCAGTGATATCGTTCAGCAGCACAGGCGCCTGCTGGCGCGCAAGATCCTGAGGTCGACCCCCGGTACCCACAAAAAAAAAAAAAAAAAGTTGATCATTGAAAACTTCTTGACAGAACTGATCAGCCTAATAAAATACAATATTTAATCAATAAAACTAAAAATATTCACAAGTCATTCAGTTTCTCACAATGTAAACTGCCTGCTTTTCCTTTTCTTTTGGTTTGCTTTGGTTTTAGGTGTCATTATTATTATTATTTATTTTATTTTTTGCAGTAAAGGGGTGCTCTACTCCTAAGTTACATCGCCAGACCTACTTATTACCTTGTTTTGAGAAAGCATCTCATTCTTTTTCCTAGGCTAGGCTTGAACTTGGAATCTCCCTGCCTTAGCAACCTATCGGTGGAATTACTGAGAGACGCCACCAACACCTACCTTTAATATGCTTGCTACTTCATTTAGATACTCACAGTCCAATGTTCACTACTCTTTTGCATCATATGCCAATATTTGTCTGGCATTTTTCAAACTCTAAGATTAGTTTTTCACAATAAACAACTGTTTGTTCATTCATTCACTCATTCTAGTGAGAGATACTTCTTGAATACACATTGTCTAACACTATACTAAATGCTGAGACAAAGATAACAGAATTCTAAGTAAAAGAAAGCAGAAGCATATCAACTCACTATCTAATACATTTGTAAATGAAATATGATGCACATTATTCAGCTTAATTATTTGGTGACTTTGATTACATCATCATATGTGCTTCATATTAATATTGTAAATTTTTAGAGAAATCAAAACCAGTGATTTTACACCCTTTCTAATCCAATATTCAATTGGATTAAGTCAATTATCCCAATGACTGAACCCACTACAGCAAAGCTTCACTCTTTCAGAGGATTAGCGAAGAACATGAGACCCTTCCTAAGGACAAGGTTCAATTAAATCAAGTGTTCTAAAACAAGTATTTAAAGTTTTTGTTTGTTTGTTTGTTTGTTTGTTTCTTCTTGAGACAGAGTCTCACTATGTTCAGGCTGGCCTTGAACTCACTATGTAGCCCAGGCTGACCTTGAATTCACAGTGATCCTCCTGCCTCAGCCTCCCGAGTGCTGAGATTACAGTCGTGTGCCATCATGCCCAGCTTAAATACCCAATTTTGATATGTGAGCAAAATTAAAATATTGAAATTTTACCAGTTATCTTTCCTACTATAAATTCTACCTTCTCGTTATCAGAACTCAATATATTTATTTCCTTTAAAATTATGGATACTTTTAATTTTATTTATTTATATATGCTCTAAGTTCATTAGACTTAATGAATAGGATATACAAAGTTTCTATTACCAGCTAAACCATATATTAATTGGGAAGCCAGAATATAACTTTTTTTTTTTAATGTGGATACCGGGCATCGAACTCAGGACCTCGCACCTGCCAGGCAGGTGCTTACGCCACTGAGCCATCTGACCAGCCCCCAGAATACAACATTTTAAATGCAGTGGTATCATATCATGGTAGGCGCCCTGAAGAAAATGTAGGGTAACCAATTGTGGGACAGTGGAAAATCTGCTTTAGATAGCTGTGCAGGGACAGCCTTTGTGAAAAGCTAACACTGAGCAGACTCCAGTGACATAGGTAGGGACATGTGTTTTCAGAGGACATAAGGTGTATACTCCCTAAGGCAGAAATGAGGTTGGTGTATCTCAGGAACAGGAAAATGCCCCCCCATTAGAAGAGAAAGAGATGAGTACAACAATGCGCTCCTCTTAGCTGTTGCTAGACCTCTGTGTTCACTCGCTTTTTTTTTTTTTCCTTTTTTTTTCAGGTCAGAATTGACAGCACCTACCCCAGGACACAGAGGGGTTCTGTTCATTCACTTGTTGCCAGACACTTTTTTAATATTCTTACCCTCTCTGTATCACGCCTAGGACCAACTTCATTAAAAATCAAGTCTGCTTCTAAATGGTGGCTAAAAACTTTCATATAAATTGCTTCTATTTTATGGGTCCAATTACCCTTAAGGTCTAGTCAGAGAAATGAGATATCTAAAATTATTCTTGGGTCACAAAACTTCTTTTTCTTAGAGATTTAAAACTTAATACATAAATCAATATTTCCCTGAGCAGATCATTCTAACTAGCACAAAGTTATATAAAATTATAACTAACTCTTAAAAAGAAATTGTGCTGACGATTTGATTATCAAAGTTAGATCCTCTGCATTTTGCCCTTTTTTTTTTTTTTTTTGTGGGTACCGGGGATCAAACTCAGGACCTCGCGCGCCAGCAGGCGCCCGTGCCGCTGAGCAATATCACCGGCCCTTTTTTCGTATGTGGGTTCCGGGAGTCGAACTCGGGCCTCGCGCTTGCCAGGCAGGCGCTTATGCTGCTGAGCCACCTCACCGGCCCCTTTTTTTTTTTTTTAATGTGGGTACCGGGAGTCAAACTCAGGACCTCGCACTTGCCAGGCAGGTGCTTATGCCAATGAGCTATATCACTGGCCCTGCCCTTTATTTAAGATGTGAAAATTATTAATTGTTGTTTTGGGAAATTATCTAAGCTTACACTGAACCTCATTGTCATCCTCTAAATTTATTTTTTTAATTCTCTTTTTAAAAATTT
This sequence comes from Erethizon dorsatum, assembly GCA_028451465.1. Taxonomy (NCBI): domain Eukaryota; kingdom Metazoa; phylum Chordata; class Mammalia; order Rodentia; family Erethizontidae; genus Erethizon; species Erethizon dorsatum. The sequence goes on from CM051824.1 coordinate 137,664,308, forward strand.
TATTAATACGTGTTTGCAGTACATAATGATTACATTCAGTGTAGGGAATTGGTACATGTACATAACAAATTTCAAATATTTTTTCCCTTTCTCTTCACCTCCTTTTATTTTTTCCAGTGTAAGAATTACTTATCTTATAAGACCTTTTAAAGTGAATTATTGTATATGCAGACTGAAAATCAGACAAATAGACCAAAGAACATATAAAATATGTAAGACAATTGTAATGGGTCAAGGTATGCTTTTAGATACATTGGCTGCACTGGATTACAATACTGTTTTTTTCTCTTTTTTCTATTACCTGTCCTTTATTTCATACATATATGTATATGTTTAGATGTTCACAAGCAGAACTTTAAACAAGATTTTGGTGGATGTAGAAGAGCATTTCCATCTCACTGATTACTTTCCCTTTAGACAGTCATTACTTAATCACTGAAAACAGAATTCTTATCACAAATATTCATAGAACAGAATATTAGTAGTTCCTATCATTCAGCCTTTCCTCTTGAATATGACAGCTACAGCTACCATGCTGTTACTGCTATTGTAAGATTAAATATATACAAACAGAGAAAAGAAGAAAAAAATTTCCTCTTAATCATAAGAGGAGAAACACTCTCTACCATAATCTTTCTTTTCTTAGTCTTTAAAGTAAATTTTCCCTGTCTTTTTGAAATGTACATGAATTTTTATAAAAGCTAAATGTTCTTCATATCAATTTTAAGACCTAGAAATGACTTTCTCAAGAGCCTCATGATAATTTCTTAAAAATGAAATATTTGGGGAAAATAATAGTCCTATTTCTACATCTCTGTAGGACGATAGGAGAATAAATTTGGTGGGCACTTGGTTCCAACTGGCAAACTATCTCTTGTCATAAAAGTCTAAGTTTATCCTCTGGATAAAACAAATTAACTAAGATGTATGGTCACTAGAATTCTCAGGAGAGTCTGGGATGAAATACGTGTGACAAATTGTGCTGTCAAGTTCTCTTACTTGAAGACCACCAGTTCTGTGATCTTGAGAGCATGTAGGTAATGAGTGCAATCCACTTGGCTATAGAGAAGATGCAATTTTTTTCCACTTTTGAATTCTCTTAAGGAATTGTCTCAGCTGAGCATTACAGTCTGGTTAATATTTACTCCACAATAAAGTGTTTTTTCCCCTCTTCTACCATTGCGGAGAAGTATTCTGGGTTGGGAAGAGATTTTTGTTTTTAATTATATTTCTCCAGCAATTCATAGACTTCTAATATTGAGCAAGGATGGAGATAGGGGAAATATCTGCTTGGAGCTAATGAAATAGGAGCTGACAGATATTTTTAAAATACATCAGGTTGTGAAAGGTTATATGAAAACATAAATGGAAGGTGCAGATATTGGATTCAAGACCTGAGAAATGAGTTAGTGATATAACAACATATGCCAAATGGTGGTTTGAAGACTAAACATTGATTTCTAAGATGTAGCATGTGGAATGGTAACATAAACTGTGACCAAGAGTCTTCATTTTATTCAACACCATGGGGTTGTACTGGTGTTTTCTATTTCATTGTATTGAAAACAAGTGTGTGGGGCCGGTGAGACGGCTCAGCGGCTTAAGCGCCTGCCTTGCAAGCGCGAAGGCCCGAGTTCGACTCCCGGGTCCCACATACGAAAAAGGGGCCGGTGATATCGCTCAGCGGCACGGGTGCCTGTTGGCGCGCGAGGTCCTGAGGTCGTCCCCCCGGTACCCACAAAAAAAAAAAAAAAAAAGAAAACAAGTGTGTGTCAGTGTGTGTATCTATATTTACATGTCTGTATATATATATATATATATATATATATATATGTCTCTACAGATATATCTGTATCTATATCTATATCTGTCTCCGTCTCTGTTTCTATCTCTATATCTATATGTATCTACCTATTTATATATAAATTTTTCTTCCTTGATGAAGCTACCTGCAAGAATATTCATTTTTCAGAGTATGCTAGACAGCAAGACTTCAACAAAATTCCAAACTATATTTCCAAATAACACTTGTCTTTCCCTACAGGAAGAATTAAACAAATGAATCTTTAAGGAGATTTTATTTTGCTCTTTAAATTAGAAGTAAACTTTAACACAAATTTTAAAAAGCAAATATAGGCTCTGGAGCAAATAAAAGATTTATTTTTATTTTCTCTGACATAATGCTAATGAAGGCAATTATTTGGGCATGTTGAACATTCAATTTTTATTGTCATTTATTTATTCTCTAAAGAATTTAAATCCTCAGTCCGATTAATTTATAACCTCATGAGCATCTCATTGAATTAATGTACAAATCAACACATAATGCTGTTTTATGGATTTTTTTTGGTGGAGGAGGTTGTAGGAAGTCTATGATTATTCAGTTTTTATCAGAAGAGTAGGCTTGAGAGATCCTAAATTCTAAGGGAACTTTCTCAAACCAAAACATCTCAATGAAAAGAATCCGTTGAAACTCGAAGTTCAGCAAAGTCAGAAATGAAAAAGTGGGTGAAAGAAAAATATAGCATTTGTGACCTAAGGGCAAAGGAAATTTGCACTCTAACCTGCCTGTGTGCTCTCTGATGCTGAGTAGGCGTGAGCTCCCAGGTGTATCCTTGTGTCTGTGTGTGTTTCTTTTTTCTCGTACAGTAAGAAATTAAACTATAGTAGTTCTCATTTATAATAGTGCTGAACACTAATTTTTTGAGATTTATAATCAAACATGTAGCAAGAGGTATAATTTAAATAGAGAAAATGGATTTTTCCTTCTGTGTATTGTGTGAGTGTGTAGTATTTATTTTTGGTAAGTCAAATATTTCAGGGTAGCATTTAATCCAAACTCATTTTAATTATTTGTTTATATCTGCCTTGCATGTTAAAGAAACAACTTAAATTTCCATCCTTATTTCTAACATCCCAGGAAATAAAAATAATTCAGATTATTCCTAATGACTTTGATTTTCTCATGAAGTGACTATCTTTATATGTATGTTTAATCACCTCATTTTGTATAAATATGCCATAATTAAACTTTATTGCTTGTAATTTACACCATAGATAATTGTGGCTGAAAGGTCATGCTTGCATTCTACGCCATGCTCTAAAATAGAATGCCCTTCCAAACGAATAAATGTTCAGTACTAATAACTGCCTTTGGAAGTGCTTTCATCTAAAACTACTTGTACTTCAGAAATAGTCAATGTTACTATTTGGTATTTTAACAGAAAAATTAGTTGCTATAATAGCAAAGCATGTCCTTAGTAAAAAAATTGGGAAAGTGGATTTCTATCAACAACTGTGACTTTTTTATTTAAATTTCAATATTAGTGAGAAAAAGTATTTTATTTCTTTTTAAGTATTTGATCTTTAACCTTTATTTGTATCTGAATATTTTTAAAATGTGAAGTTTTCAGCAAACAGCTGCACATCTGAAACTAATTATATGCATAATGTAGATGATTATCAAGTTTTTGGTAAGTATCAATTTGTTGATTGGCAATTTATCTATCCATCATGAGAGAGATGCCACAATAAAGAAAACAATGCTATTTGTAATACATTTTTTATTATTCTAGAATATGTTAAAATATGTAGCACACTTGAATTTAAAGGTATCACAATACTTGTTAAAATAAAAATTTATCTTCTTTAGGCAAATAATGAGTGCATGTGTGGTAGAAGAAAGACATGGCCAGGCCCTAGTTATGCCACCACCTGTGAGGTAATGACTGTTTTAAGTCACTATGTTTGTGGAAATTTATTAAGGAAGCAGTATAAAACTAACACAGAAGTATCCAGGGAAAGAATGTTCCCTTAAATCTTGAACATCCTTAAAAATTATAACTGTAGATTTTCCAGTTTCTAAGAAAAGAAAAAGAAACACCAGTGAAGCTAATGGTGTAGTAGACATTTTGAATTGCAACTTGGGGTGTCTCTCTGCAGATAAGCTGAATGTACCCCTTTCTGTGCTCTGGACATTGGGTCATTCTCATACCTGCAAATCTAACAAAATGAAGACTAAGGGTAAATTCTGTTTCCCTGCTATCCTAAATGGTATTGCTGACTCTATTCTCCAAATTGTATGTGCTAGAAAAAAATGGAACTTGGGGTTCAGGTAATTCTGGGTTATGCATGATTGGAATTAGAGCTTAGATATCTGTTATTTCTGGGGAAAGGCAGAGTCTTGGGAAATGAATTCCTCTTTCATCACTACATAACAGTATCCAAGACACAATGGCTACAATTATTTTGGATATTCCTGCTTCCTTTGATTTGGTTGTGATTGATCATCATTTAACAAACACTATTTGGCATGTATATTTTGGGGTATTAAACTGAATGTGTAAGCATACACACTATGGTAGCTGGATACATACATGAGTTTTTGTTGTTGATTTGATCACTACGTAAGCAGTGTACTTCCAGATATGTTCTGTCAAAGCCTGTCAAGGTTATATTTTTTAATGACGCCTTATGCCGGTAGATGAAAAAGTGATTCATCTTCTCACTAAATATCATATAAAGGCTGAAGTCTTATGGAATGCTATTGAATTAACTGTGGACATCACTGAAGCATAGACCTCTTATGTATCAAGGCTGAAAGAGGGAAATAGTTCCTGCTGCACAGGCAACAGCTGACATCATAACTGGAACTGAATGTTCTTCTTGCAACAAATACGAAATGTTGGACATTACCAACACTTTCTTTTGGTGGTGATGATCTTGCAAAAAAGACCAATATCGTTTTGCTTCCATGTGGCAATACCTGCAAAATATCTGTGCATTTCTTTTAAAAAGGTATGTGAATGATTTGTAACATTTCATCAGTGATTCAGACAGGTTTTGGCATATTATTAGCAATAATTCTATATCGAAATATTCATTTTCATTGCAGATATCCTGATGGTGGCTCCCACTGAGAAAACCAGCCCTATGAGAATAATTAAAGATATGTGGGTCTCAAATGATGATAAAATGTGGAGTCTGCTACTCCAATGTCCCCTACTGTGATGCGGACACACCATACCCTACTAAGGGTCAACCAAGATCCCCATGGCTTTGGCTATTTGCACAAAGAGATGCAACCTACCCATGAGTCACAGAACCAGTACCACACAATTATCTGAATTTCTGCTGCATGATTTGCTGATAAAACAACCCACCTGCACTACGGCATATCTGGTGCAGTGTTGCTGCAGTCTTCCAGAAGCAGAGCTGAGTGCACATGTCAGGGAATGCTCTCCACAGTAGTCTGAACTTCACCTCCTGCTCTTGCGTATAAGTGCGCCATTTTTAAGAAGATTGAAACCCAACTTTACATAGATTTACAGCTCACAGATGTTTACAATTCATGACCCACCTGTCTCATGAGCTCATTGCGACACCAAGGTATTGATCACAAATTATGTAGCAATATGATGTACATTTACCTTATACTCTCTCACTTTCAATCTTGCTCTCTCTTCCCCCTCATATATATATTATATATATAATCACATATATAATCATATAATATATATGATTGCTCAAATTATTACAATAATGGGTATAATGAACTACTTCTGTCCATATATCCAGGTATACAGATGAGACCAGGATAATTAGCATATTCACCACCTTGAACACTTATTATCTTATTTCTTTAGGTTGGGAATATTCAAAATCCTCTCTGCTAAATATTTTGAAATATACAGTCAGTTGTCTTCAATAATAGTTAACTCATTATACTATTGTACTCAAAACAATAAAAATAATTATTATGTGTCCCGTAAAAAAATTAAAATAGGCAACAAGTAAATGTTCTAAATGTGGTAAGGTATAGCTAGTAAATTTAAACAACCTATGGTGATCTGAAATACCACAAAGGACAAGGACTTTTCTATATGCACCTATACTCTTCTAAGAAGAATTCTACAAGACCTATTTTCAGTTGCTTTTAAGTTATATACAATCATTTCTACTCTACTTATGCTGAGTTATCAGGCGTCAAGGGTGTGAGATTAGAAAATGTTTAGAAATAAAGCATGGCCTCTTTTTATCATTTTCAATTTTTATGACTGATCTTCATCCCTTAAAGCCCCTTTTATAAATTAGCTCACAATAGAATTGGTATTTCTTCAAAAATCTGGGAATAATGCAAAGCTTTTCTGCGATGTCCTTACTTTACTCTTCTCCATCATGGGGCTACCTGATACATCCAACCCTACACTCCACAATAACACCCAGACTGTGTGCCACCGAAGGATGTATAGGAACCAGACAAAATCAGATATCATCTTGACTCATACTGTGGGGACACTGTGCCTTTATGATAATTTTTTTTTCCTGCAGAAGAAGGCCTTCCCCTGCCTCTACCTGACCAGGAAGTTGCATTTTCTTCTAGAAAAATGATATAATTTTTGATACTGACCCAAAATCCCATTATCATCAGTGACACTTCCTCTTACTATCTTGGTGCCCACACTGTGATCTCGTTTTGGAGACATAGGCTCTGAACCCTTAGCAGAGGTAATTATGAACCTCAGGATATGATCCTCAATTTACATGACACTGTATTGGAATTTTCTAATCGGATCGTCTGCATCTTTATTGCTAAGCAAAACAGTATTAACGCTTTGTCCTTTCCCCTGTTAGAAAAAGATAAAGGCAGCTTACCTATTCTGGGCTGGCCCACTCATACCTTAAGCTATGCATGCTGTGGTAGTGATATGGCTCTAAAGTGACTCTATTTCTTCTTAGGCACCAATTTGTCTTCGGTTTGTCTCTGCCTAACCCGTAGATAAACTCACTCCTCAGACTCCTTCCCTGTTAGCCATAAAACCATAAAAGGAGAGACAAATGGTTTTAGCACAGGCTGGTACCACTTACCCCCCTTCCCTGTGTTAATTAACCTGATGTTTGAGAAAAACCTTGTGAAGTTCCAGAGAGGTGATATAATGAAGAATGCAGTTTCCGTGGCAACCAAAGACTTTGCAAGGCCTCCAAAAAGTGTATTTAAGGAGGGGGACACAAAAGCTCGGGGTCAGCTTCTGCTGTCCCCGGCCGGCATCAATAAAGAATTCATTTGTTTCTCGAATCTCGTCTTCCTGTGAGTGAATCTTGTGATTTTGTCGTAACAGTAGCACATCCTATACTGCCACAGCCTATTCAATAGAAGCCTGGCAAGCACGAGGTCCTGAGTTCGAATCCCAGTACCAAAAAATGTATATATAGATAGATGATAGACAGATAGATAGACAGATGATAGATAAATAGATAGATGATAGAAGCCTCAAGCACTCCTTTAAATAGAACTGTGCAACCTCAAGGGATTGTGTATGTTCTGCTCCCTTGTTGTCAATAAATCTAACTAACACTTTCTCATTAATGGTTTGGGTCACTGTTCACTGTGGACAGCAACACACAGAATCCTTGTGCTTCTGAGGAAAGACATGGCAGTGTGTTCTCACTTTCTTTTTTTTTTTTTTTTTGTGGGTACCGGGGGGTCGACCTCAGGACCTCGCACACGCCCGTGCCACTGAGTGATATCACCGGCCCTTTTTTCGTATGTGGGTTCCAGGAGTCAAACTCGGGCCCTCGCGCTTGCCAGGCTGGCGCGTATTCCGCTGAGCCATCTCACCGGCCCTCACTTTCAACTTAGATTGTGAATACCTACATTATTAAAGTAGAATTTCATATCTCATTTAACCTAGGAATGTCTAGGAATAAAGTATTCATAGGGGATATTTCTGGAAGGAAGTTCCAAGTTTACATGATGGATTTATTTAAGTTTTCAAAAATTACATCTTGTCTCTCCAACTTGACTGCCTGTAGTATCTGAATAGACATGACTTCTTCGAAATATCTACTGATAAGTTTATCAGCAGGAAGTTATCTTATGCTACGGTTTGTATAAAAAATAATATTAATGGGTAGAATATTTCATTTATTCTGGACTATCTCTGGGTATATTCAGAAAAATGATGATAGAGAAAGATAAATATTTCTGAATGAGTAGCACGACAGAACATTTTTATAATTTTAATGTACATTCTGTTTCTATGAGGTGCTTATTTTATATCTTCCAAATAAGTACATTGTTTACAATAATAAGACTGCTTCCAATGTGATGAATATGGTCAAACCACAGGTCAATCCATGAGCTTGTAGAACACATTTAAAAATTGTAGAAGGAGGGTTTTGATGAAATTATTTTAAAATCAACAAAAATTACAAAATCATTACTAAAAAATTAAATAATTTTAACAGATGGCTACCTATAATTTTATATAAAAATCAATGTATAAAAATGACCTACTTTTTTCTCTTCTCGGGTTATTACTTTCATATCATCATTATGCAAGCACACACTTGTCATTTCCATCTGAAAAATAGCAGCTCTTATTTATTTATATACTCCACTATCCTCTTGCCATACCTGAGACTAAAAAAGTCAATAAAGACATTGTTTCATAAGAAGACTTTTACATTTTTGCTAATGTAAATGTACCAACACATCATCTAGGCTTTTGGGATCACTACATATCAAAGGTCAATTTAAGACTCTCTAGAAAGTTATAGCCCAAAGATTTTGACATCAACAATTTTATTACTTTTATTATTCTTGTTGAAATATGTTGACTAAGCTTTCCTGCTGTGAAAATGTATTTGAACCATACAAGCATACGTGTATTTGTGCACATGTATACCTGCGTGCGTGCACGCGCACACACACACACACACACACGTTACTACTGAACACACCCTTCTCCAGGTTTAACATGTCATTCCTTTGTAATAAGGATCCCATGCCAGTCTACCAAGTCATTCCCTATTGTTTCTTTAACAAATTACCACCTACTTAGCTATATCCTATTGTTACTTTAAAGCAGTATCTCTTCCTTAGAGGCTTAAGACAACACATATTTATGACTTCACAATTCTATATGTCATAAACGTTCGTTGCTTTAGCTGAATTTTCTGTGCAAAGTTTTGTAAGGAAGATATCAACCCAACAGTGTCAGGGTCCATGCCTGAGTTCTCAGCAGGAAACTCTTGTAGAGTTTTATTTCCTCAACTAGAGAATGTTCCCTGCATTTAAGTTCTTCTGGTTAGACTGGGCCCAGCTAAATAATACAGATCCTAGGATTTGTGGCTTTAATTTTATCTGCAAAGTACAGTTTGCCATGTAAGCCCTTCAGAGATTTTGAGGATTTGAGTGTGAACATCTTTGCAGGACAATTTTGCCTACCATACCAGTATCTCCCTCATATCTTCTTTCATACCAATCATTTACATTCCATGGTTCATTAGCCTCTTCTGCACTGTGTTCACCAAAGCCACTGTAACACTCATCTTCAATAATTTGGATCTAACAAGTCTATGCCACCAGTCTTAATATGTAATATGTTCTTTCCCAAGTCTTCAGATTAGTCCCTTTTTCTCCTTTTTGGCCTGTTTTCTGTCTATTCTTGATTGCTCCCTGTAGTAAATGTTATTGGTAATGGAAAGTCCTATTTCAATTCAGCAAAATTCCTGTTCTCAACATAGACAACAAAATCCATAATCCACGTCTTCTGATATCACCTATATATAGGGCAGGACATTCAATCCCCTCTTTGTTTTAGTGAGATACCTTGTGTTTTAAATACTTTCTAATAATGCATACTACATTTTAAATGAGTGATCCTACAGATAGTTTCTGTGCCAAATCTTATTAAATTGGGTAGCATCATCTTCTTCTGCTGTTACTCAGCTTTAAACTAAGTTCACATTGCTTTCTGAAGAGCGACCTACAGAAACCCTGCAGGATGCGGCACTAGCTGTGTGGGAAAAAGAGGTTGAGGACAGAAAGAATGAGTTGCTCTTTACCCTGGATGAGACCCTGAGGCAAACAGAGGAGCCATCCCAGCTATAATTAAGGCCCATGATGGAAGTCACTGTGACTTTGCCAAATTTTTTATAGAGAAAATTTCTTTGTTTAAACAGAATGCACATAGTTTACATGAAGGCAACACATTTTACCAACTTAACATGGAGGGAAAATAGTATTAATTTCTGGACTTTCTCCAAAATTGATATTTATTAATTATTCTGTATATTGCATATCATGAACAAAAACATAATCAAATTTGAATGCACACATAGAAAAAAATCAATTGTAATGTAAAATTACAACAATCTAATTTTACATCTATCTCAGGAGATTTCCTTATAAATAAATCTGGTTGTTACTGGGCCAAATTTCTTTGTGGGGGTGAAACAAGCTCTTGCTCTGTAGTTTAGGCTGACCTTGAACACACTACTAGCCCAGGCTGGCCTGGAGCTCTGAGTGAGCCTCCTGCCTCAGCCTTCTGAGTGCTGGGATCTCACCATTCCTGGCACTAGGCAAGACTTATTAACACACTTTAAAAACTTACTTTGTAACCACTGTTTTGTTAAAACATAACTGTTTATATCTCTGACAGACAGACTGAATTTCCTAAGGTTAAGAACTGTGCTTTGGGGCCCGTGAGGTGGCTCAGCGGCATAAGCGCCTGCCTGGCAAGTGCGAGGTCCTGAGTTCGACTCCCGGTACCCACATACGAAAAAAGGGCCGGTGATATCGCTCAGCGGCACGGGCACCTGCTGGCGCACAAGGTCCTGAGGTCGACCCCCAGTACCCACAAAAAAAAAAAAAAAACAACTGTGCTTTGGAACTTTTATGTCAAATAAAAAATGCAATTTTTTAAGTCAGTGAGATTCTATTGATATTAAACAAATTAATGTTAGCTACAAAGAATTATTCTGTTTAAAAGATTAAGTTATTTTGTCACTTCAACTGTTGTCAAAGCCGTGTTTTCTGATTTGGACCCACCAATTCAGCAAAAAAAAAAAAAGAATACAGAATTAAATCTAACTGTTCTCCTGGAAAAGATGTGAGAAATATGGTCTGCTTAGATGTTGAGATTCAAAGCCACATATGATAGAGCATTTTGAAATTCACATATAAAATCCTCAAAAAAAATCTGTCATCACATTATCATTCCCAATATAGAAATCACATGAAAAAACATATACATTTCCAAGATCTTTCCAGTGAATCCGAAGATTGCGTTATGAAGCAGGATTTTTGTTCTTTGTGAATAGTATCCTAGGGGTTAATGCAGTTTTGTTGAGCATCAAATCAATAAAATGAAGTTAGAAACTAGATGACAAATTTAATTAATATTAAACTCAATTATAAATGCTTCATATTAGATATGATAGATTGGCTATTTTTAAAATGTTTTTTGGCTATTTTTATTCCATTTTAAAGAAATGCTATTAAACACATTCTTTGGTGTATCATTTTTCTTCATAATTTCTTCTTTTGTTTTAATATATCTATCACCCCAGCATAAGGGTATGAAATCCAGGGGTTTGGCAGACATGCCTGTAATCCTAGCACTCTGACACGGGAGGAGGAGGATACAAGTTGGATCCCAGCCAGGACAATTTAGTAACATAGCCAGACCCTGACTCTAAATAAATAAGTTTAAAAGGCCTGGGAGGGCTGGTGAGATGGCTCAGCAGCATAAGCACCTGCCTGGCAAGCATGAGGCCCTGAGTTCGACTCCTGCAACCCACATAAAGGAAAAAAAGGGCCGGTGATATCGCTCAGTGGCACAGGTTCCTGCTGGCGCACGAGGTCCTGGGTTCGACCCCCAGTACTCACACAAACAAAAAATAAAATAAATAATATAAAATAAAAAGCCTGGGAATGGAGTTCATTGCAAAGGTCCAGGGTTCAATACCCAGTACCTCCCGGGCAGTTGGGCGGGGGGAGAAAACACACAAAACACCTCTTGCACAGGTTTTTTTTTTTTCTTCCTTTTTTTCTTACTATTTACTTTCTTTTTTTTTTTTTTGTGGGTACCGGGGGGTCGACCTCAGGACCTCACGCGCCAACAGGCACCCGTGCCTCTGAGCGATATCACCGGCCCCTTTTTCGTATGTGGGATCCGGGAGTCGAACTCGGGCCCTCGCGCTTGCCGGGCAGGCGCTTAAGCCGCTGAGCCATCTCACCGGCCTACTAGTTACTTTTTGCCTCTACTCTCACCTACTCAGGATCTTTAACTGTACTCCTCTTGAAGCAATCTCTGACAATTAGAATTAACTAGAACTCAAACTATATCCAGATTCTACCAATTCTCTCATCACTTTCATTGCTACTGCTAGGGTTCCCATCACCATCAACTGCCATCTACAGTACTGCAAAAGCCTTCTCACTGATCTTTTGAATTTTACATTTATCCTCGCAGTCAATTCTTCTCAAAACAACCAGGGTAATTGTTTTTAAAAATCACGATGTAAAGTTCATTTGCCAAAACTATCTAGTGACTTTGCATGGTCACTCACTTAAAGTATGTCAGAATTCCTTATCGCTACCCCAAAGGCTTTCATAACATTGCTTCTTGGAAGGACCCTAACCACCCCAGAGTTTTGATGCTGACTTGTTTACATCTCCTCTCAGCAGAACAAAATTGTGGTCCCAAATACCAAGGCCACCACGGAAGGAGAATAGCAGACTATTCATAAAGAAGGAAAGGTGGCATAAAGTAGGGAGATTTTGAAATCGTCATCATTATGCACATTCTCTCGTGTAGTTGACTGTGACCGCATGACTAAAATCGCCAGTAGAATGATTGTTGCCTCCTGGAAGAATTACAAAAGCCTCTCATGCGTGGTTCCTCCAAACTTTGTCCCTTTCTTGGCTGGAATCAAAGGACAATAGTCGGCTACACATTAAGAAATCTTATGTAAATATGAAATGAATTTTCGCTGTTCTAAACCACTGGAATTTTGGAATCAATTTGTTAGGATAACTTTACTTATTCTTGCTTTTTTTTACCTATTATGTTTTACATTCTTATAACTTTAGCCTAAATTTGTTAATTTGGTTAAGATTACTTATTAATAGCATAACTGAAGATTTTTCTTTGCAAATCTAATATTGAGAAAATCTTCTATAAAGGGATTTTATTTCTACTTTTCATATAATGTTATGATTAAACTTTTTTATAATTTTATATCTCTATGTATCATGTGCTTCCAGTTTGTCTATTTATTTTCAGACTCTTTAATTTGCTATTTATGAGGTTGCTGTTGTTTAATGTATAATGCTTACCACTCTTATTGACACTAATGCATACTTTTCTAGGTATGAAACATAATTTTTATTAGTATTTTAAAATAGAATGCCATTGTTTTAACATGAACTGTTTCTTCCTCTACTTGATTCTCTATTTTTCTCTTTTGGTACTGAGCCATTTAAAATGTAGCCTTTAGAATACTTGTAATTCTGTAGTCTACTTTCTTCTCTTCAATGAGGCTTCCGAATTACTTTACCCTTCTAGTCTTAGGTTTCCCAGAGAAAATGTAATATTTTTAGATGTACAGTAGGGTTAAAATTTTTTTGTAAAAGTAATAAATAGCATAAGTTTGGGAGACCATATGGTCTCCGTTATACCTATTCACATCTCCCATTGTAGTTTGAAGACATCTACAGATACACAGAAAATACTAGATGTGGCTTTTCTCCAATAAAATGTTATTTACAAAGGAAAACAGTGGCTAGAATTATTTCACTGACTACTGATCCACAAGACTAATGGAATTCTCCCTGTAACTCAGTATTTTTAAGATTATTTTGAATCCAAATCCCACTTTCTTAGTCAATCTCTTCTATTCAGATTTATTAAAAAATTCTTTCAGAAATCATTGCTTCTGTATCCCTTTCTTTAAGTTTCAATACTGGAATTGTTCAGTTTCAATTATATCTAAAATATTTTCATTATGTAAAGAAAGGGTACAAAATATAACTGGAGGTTTTAGAGTATAAAATATATATCAGACCTGGGGATATAGCTCAGCGCTGCGGCGCCTGCCTGGCAAGTGAGAGGTCGTGAGTTCGATTCCCGGTACCAAAAAAAAAAAAAATATATATATATATATATGTATATATATATATATATATATATATATATATATATATATATATATATTCTAACTTTAAATAAAATTACTGGTTGTTTAGAATGATTAATGTGTTATCCATTTTTCTTCAGATGACGCTGCCCTGTCTCCTGACTGACGTGTACAGTGCTGGTTTGAATTTTTCATTTGTAAATAATTGTTTTCTTTCTGGTTGTTTGCAAGATTTTGTTTTTAAACTTAAAATTCAAGAATTTTGTCAACAAATGTGAAATCTGATCAATCTTATAATCCTAAGTCAATTTTTTCAATGTAGGTCAGGTTTTCATCAAGAGAAAGTATTTTCTTCATTATGAAATAACTGTTTCTTCTTCCTTGTATTTTTCCCCTTGAGAACAGTCATCACACAAAATATAGATCTATATTGTATATTTGCTAATGATCTTATGCTTCCTTCATGGTTCCTGAGTCAACATTTTTTCTCTATGGTTCTAGATACATTTCCTATTTGACTTCCCCAGCCAACAGTCATACTCAAAACTGACAATGTTATTAAAGTTATGCGTAAATTATAATAACTTTTAAATGTATTATTTCCAGAAGTTTTTGGGATCTTTTATATATATAATAATTATTATAAATCATTTATTATTTCTTCTTCAAAGTACCATCTGATTCTTACATATATTATTGTAACTGGAAGCCACCTTGTTTTTGAATCTTGCTTGTCTTTTCATATTGTGGTTGCTGAACAATATCAGGCTGGCCATTTTCATGCAATTAAATGTTTCCTCAGTCCTTCCCTATCTGTTTGTTAATCGGAGTGGAGGCTAATTGTTCACTTAATTTGAAAAACCTTGGAGTAGTTTCCTCAAGCACAAAGACACTTTTGGGAGTAAATAAATTTTTCAATATCTTTATTGTAGTGATGGATTCATATATACATATATATGAATATATGTATATATAAATATATTTGCGAATATATTTATAAATATATACAAATATATATATTTGTAAATTTTGATGTGTCATTTATTAAATTACACTCATGTGAAATACATTTTTAAAATATAATTACAACAGCTTTCCTGAAAATTGTAGCAAGTGAAATGTCCCTGTATACACACACATCTCCATTTCATAGTGGTTAAGGTTTTATAGGGAGAATTTTCTCTGCAGTGTTCTGAATACTTAAATTTGATGTAGGTCTATTCTATATTGTAATGTTTTGCAGATACTACGAGGTATGTATGCCTGTGTTTTGTCAGTCCTCAAAGGTTGTATAAAACAAATTAAATTATAAGAAAAAATACTTTTAAAACTTTGAAATGAAATTTAAACACAAATTGCACTTTATATGTAGATATTGGAAAGCATTGATGTAAAAACCACCAGTGGACTACACTATATAATATTATTATTTGCATACTGTTAGTGCTAATTTATTGACAAAACATATTTTTCCCAAATGATGTGATATGACTAAACATCTCTTAAGCAACTGAAGATATTAAAGGAATGCCATGTAACACATAAAAACTTTATTTTAAAGAATATTAAACAAAGTATCCAATGAAGATAATTTTTGTGAGTCAAAAATATGCTTCAAAATCTCGCTAATGCCTTTTGAATCTTTTCAAGACAGCAACAGAAAACAGATTTTTAAATTACATTCATTCTTCAGAAAAGGTATTACCTATCATCTTAACTCTCTCTTGCTGTCAAGATTTGTCATGCTGTTTTTTAACAGGGAAGCAAAAATATCTGTCCGTAGCTATCAATTTTTTATCCCATAAGTATTCACAAGGAAAAATGTATTTTTCTAAGAACTCATACATGTAATCTTGAATCAAATTGCCATTTCCTGTGACTCCTATGAAATTTTATAATTTTAAAAAATGACACAATTTCACCCACCAAAAAAGAAAATCATGTGTCTCTCTGAATCTTCTTTGAAGAAAATGCTTCATTTTTATAAAGAGTTTGTTAGCCTTTTTACCAGAAAATATTAATTCATTCTAAGATGATTTATATAAGAAAAGATAGTGCTGATATACTTACTATGGGGTGAGAGACAGAAATATTTTTATTAATAGTTCTATATTCCTAAAAAGAATACAGTTATATTTCAGTGCTTTCCTTCACCTGATAGATAACCAACCATGCTAGTCTTTATCACTTTTTAATTCCTAAAATGTTTAAATCTACAAAACCGTTAACTAGATTGAGGGAAATAAAATGTAATTTGTCACTTAAATAGGAGTGAAGGGAGGATTTTAGTATATGTGCTGCCGAAGCAAGCACTGAAGGGAGGATTAAAGGGCAGAAAGTTGACATAAAACAACCTGTTAGAGGACGATAAAGGAAAATGTCCTTTTTATCCAAATTATGTTGCCTTGACTACTTCCTCGTAGGGAAAATGTATCTTTACCTATCCATCTATTTTCCTATGTACTTCTATCATCTGTCTCTAACTCATGTATCAATTTATCTGTTTATCTCTAAGATAAACATCATTTCTATGATTGTCATGATTTTATTTTTCTTTTATTTTTCTTCTCTGTTATACAGATTCTTCTTTTTTGTTGCATATATATTTACTGTAGGTATATAATACGGTATGGGAAATATCATTCTAGTTGTAATATTAAAATCTTTTATAAATCTAAAATGGGATTTAAAAAACTTTTAATCTGTATTCTTGTATTTTTATTTCCAGAAAAGTTTAAATTATATATATATATATATAAAATTAGAATTTTTCTCTAATTTCAATTTTTAAGTTAAACTCTGCATAAATTAATTATAATTATCTGTATAATTATCTGTATGTGTTAGCTATAGATCTTTAATATAGTATTTTCCTTTTATACTTTTGCTTTATTTTACAAATTAATATGTGACTATGCATGTAAGCATATGTGCATGTGTGTGTGTGGGAATGCACACATCATATATACCTGCAGATACACTTATCCATACTGGTTACAAAGGAGATACCATGGGTATTCTAAAGATTTTCAATGAAATACTTTTACCCATATCACACTGAGTGTCTTGAAACATATCAAAACTCATAGTATAATAATTACAGAAGAGCCTCCGAGCAAGGTATACCGGAGAGAGAAAGCCTCCTAAACACAAATGCTCCCAAACTTACGATGTTACAACTTGCAATTTTGGGGGGTTACAATGGTGAAAAAGTGAGATACATTCAGTAGACACTGTACTTCAAATCTTGAATTTTAAGTTTTTATGTGTTAAGACCCTCCCTCACCATACTTAGAGGTGGCAGTGAGCACAGTTTCCAGTGAACCATGGGATCGTGAGAAAAACGCCCAATACGCAGTATGGTGTAAGCTAGGAATTTTGGTGGGTTCAGTGTCAAGCAGTATTGAATGACATTATTTTCAATTTATTATGAGTTCGATGGGATGTAATCTCACCATTAGTAGAAGAGCACTCATAGATCCTAACACTTTTGGTGCTTGTAATAAAGAGGAGCTGTCTTTACTGTATAGACCTATTTTCTCTATTTCAAAACGGTCTATGCATCATTGCTTTGGAAAATTTCAGTATTTTCTTACACACAATTTACTGGAAGAGTTAAACATTACCCTTAATTCATGAAGATTTTGCAAAACGCCTATATGTTTAAGTATTCCCTAGGCAAGAGACTGTTGCAGCAACACGAATGTCTTATATAGATGTTTCTACCTACTCAGAAACACAAATTAAAAGAAAAAGAAGCAAAGAAGAAAGTTTTCATATGTAGAAAATTGCCTATAAATCCAATACCTTAGATAACTTGTGTAAACCTCGTGATATCTAGGAATGAAGCACAAAAGTAAATTAGGCAGTACATTATGCTTCACTTTAGATATGTTTGTAGTCTTCCTTAGCACTAGCAGTCATGAAATAAATATAGTGTTCCCTAGTTCCAAAGATACTACTCTATCTGTGTATCTAACCTGGTATTCATAATACTATAGATCATACACACTTTTTAAAAATTCCCTTTCATTCTCACATGTTCCCTAAGTTGAGAGTTACTAAATGCCCATTTGCTACAGCTATAAAAACATACTTACGTGTAGTTATTTGAAGAGCTGTTAAAGCACAAGAATTGAGGAGTGTAACTTTGAACTTGGTATACACAACCAACTGCATTTATTTTTTCTTATCTTTCCCTATACTTTCATTTTTTTTTTTTTGGTTCTTAATAAGAAAAATAGAATTTGAGTTTGAAAGCATTTTCAAAATCATCTAGATCAGTGTGGCAGACTAAGGGTCAACTTGAGTGGGAACGCCCAGCTGAACTCAGTCGCGTGATTCTGGGTGTGGAAGACACACCTGATGATTGTTGTGGGAATGGCATAAAAGGAGAACAGGAGGAGAAGATCACATGCTGCTGATTTTCCTGAAGAAGCTGCTTTTTGGCAGTTTTTCTTCAAAGGAGTTTTGGCTGCTGTCTTCCTTTGGGAGAGCTTCAATCCTCGTCTTCATGGTGGACATGGTTTCCTGGTTTCTAGTGCAGATTTCTCAGCCTTCCGGCACAGATCCTGCACCCTGCCCGTCCAGACTTTCTAGGTTCTGCCACTGGCCCTTAGGCCTTCCTGGTGCAGATCCTTGATAAGAACTTGCATCTGACATTGCTGTGTGCTTCAAGCCCTAAACAGAATCCTTCGGGTCTCCAGAGCACAGATGTACTTCTCTACATCTGACACTCCTAAGTACCGACTAGTACAAACAGTGATAAATTCTAACCTGTGCTGCCCTAAATCTAGTGTATTTTAGATATAAGGTTACACTTAATGTAGACATTGAGAAAGAAATGAGTTTTTGTAGCTTAAAGTAAGCCCTTTGATATTTTCAGATTATCTTATCTTTTGGAAGAGAAACTTGAAACTTTGTAAAACACTGGCCTTTGGTATCATTCATAGCTACTAAATAGGTAAAATCTTGCCTCAATTTTGAAGGAGAAAAGATTATAAAAGAATAATAGTTAATATTCCTGATTAGTGTTAATTTAATAATGGCATATTATGTGGCTCCTAGCCAGCAGATATCATTTTTAAAAGAAAAAATGACTTTATTTTACCTTACTTTATATGTAGAAATCAAAGTATTTATGTACATAATTGTTTCTAAAAGCCAAAAATATACATTCATTTAAGCAAAAAATTTTTTTCACTTTTAATATAGGGAATCTAAATGAAATTTTCCTGTTGTATATTGAACGGCACATTTTATGAAAAGTAATACTCAGGTATCAGGAGATCAGTCAACACAAATTGAGAGCTATCCTTAAATATTTATGTGCCATAAGATATCTATTTAAACTAAAATAATGTTTATCAAATAAATAAGGGGAATTATCCTATCTCAATCATAAGAATTATATAATTGTAACCATGCTTTCTTTCTGCTTTTCTAATCTTTATATACAGACATCATTTTTTCCTCATTTTTGTGTCATTGTTTGTGAGTGTATGTGTGTATATGCATACAGCATAATTGTTCCAAAAAAGTCTATCAAGCCTATTTAAAAGATTCTATATGAAGCATTTTTAAATGTAGCTTTGAAAGTATGTGGCTGTCATGAGTGGTTATTACAACACAAATCATGTGTTGGCCTATAACTGTTGAAATCCCTAGCTGGTGAATGTCCTAGAAATTAAATTATATTTTTCTTCTTCTGCACTCTGCAGAATTTGAGGCTGATCTCTAAGGTTAAATCACTTTTTTGACCTCAAAGATCTCTAGAGCTTTCCACTTTAAGGTAACAAATGATCTGAGTAGTGTAGTTAGTAAAAAAAAAAGCAAGAAAAGTTTTAGTGAATACCATCCATCCAAATTCATGTGAATTAGAATCCTTTTGAGGGATGTTTGTCCTTTCTTCATTTTTTGTAACAATTATCTAATTTCTTTAAAAATAAAATAATTACGGGCCGGTGAGATAGCTCAGTGGCATAAGAGCCTGCCTGGCAAGCGCAAGGTCCTGAGTTCGACTCCTGGTACCCACATACGAAAAAAGGGCCGGTGATATCATTCAGTGACACGGGCGCCTGCTGGCACGCGAGGTCCTGAGGTTGACCCCCAGTACCCACACAAAAAAAATAAAATAATAAAATAATTACAATAATCCGTAAGATATTAAAATATAGGAAAGATATGTGATTGCACTTAAGCTAGGAACCACAGGTTTTCTTTAAATACCAATTTGACTGGGTTTCAACATTCACTTCTCTGGACAAAATAACCTGAGTTATCTGGTAATTGAGCAACAGTATTCATGTTTCTTAATTGGTCAGAGCTAGTTAAACAAAGTGGTAGATGTAGGATGGATCTCTCTCTCTCTCTCTCTCTCTCTCTCCCCATACATATATACATATTATTTTTCATTTTCCCTAGATATCTATGGGAAGCAAAAATGTTATTAAATGGTATTTCTTACAACTTCAATTTTTCCTTTAATTGGAAATTAAACAGAAAGTCTAATGAGCATAGTTTTCTTTCTTCACAGCAGATGAATTTAAATTTAAATTTTTCCCAAATATATACGTGATGTTTGGATTCTGTATTAGTATTTCTGTTTTATTTCTTAATTACCATGTATGTGGTTTGTGAAACTGGTTTTTGGCTTTGTCATTGGGCACATTCCATCAGATTTACCATAATAAAAAAATTGCAAATATGTGGTATTTTTGGAAAATTTTAAAGAAAATTATCAAGGTATAGTGAAAGGTGAATGACATTGTTAATTTACTTTTTCAAACTTGTAGTATTTTTTTTTCCTTTTCATATACACAGTGGCTGTCTTTAGTATGTATGTAAAGGAACACAAATCATAGAAAGCCCTGAGGGGATTCCGAGTCAGACTTCACATATCATAAAAAGGGGAGCTGATAAAGGGATAGTGAATAATACAAAGAAACACATTTGTGATAGAAATAGCACTCAAATTTATAAGTACAATTAAGTATGTAATAAGTGTATATAAATAAAATGTCCATTACTATTACATTACAGTAAAAATATATTACAGAATCTCTGAGAAAGCCTAAAGGCTTCACAAATTCTATGTATTTACATAAAAAAGAATTTAAAATGTAGACATGTTTTATCCAAAGAAATATTAGGTAATTTCCTGAAGAAATTTAGGAGAAATGACTGACAGTGATAAAGGACACATGTCTGGTAATTTAGGTATTTCTGATCCAGAGTAAATAATGCTATGAAAATAATTAAAGTACTACTAATCATAAAAATGATAAATGAAAGTGGATGTCAATGTGGGCCCTGCCTTTGGAAGATGACCTGGTGTTTTGTTATTCTGTGGCTCAGAATTGGGTTTATACATCAAGTTGTCTAGCACTGAGCTCCCAAATATATTTGTGAAGGTAATCACTTTTCTTAGTTCAGAATATATTATTCAGTTTCACACTTTCTTTGAAACAAAGCACCTTAATGGAGAGGGTATTGGGAGACAGAGAGAGAGAGAGAGAGAGAGAGAGGGAATTTTCAGCAGCACATCTATTGTGATGAGCCTCAGTGCATGAAAGTTTTCATATAGTATTATGGCTTTTATCTCCATGTTCCCCCAAAGCCTCCTGCATTCACTGGTGGTGCTTGTGGGAGGTAACTGGATCATGGGTGTGTGATCCTGGGTTAGTGCACTGATGGACTTATAGGTGGATGTGACATTGGAAGGAGAAGCCTGATAGGAGGTGGGTCAATGTGGACATGGCTTGGCGATTATCTCCCTCTTACTCCCTTGAGCACTGCTGCATCCTGCCTGCCTTGCCATGAGCTGTTCCTCCTCTCCGATACCTCTCTGCCATGCCTCCCTGCATTGGAGCCAGCTGACAATGGACTTAAACCCCTACAAATTGTGACCCAAAATAAAGCTCTTCTCCCTTGAACTATTACTGCTAGGTATCGTATGTCAGCGATGAGAAAGTAACTAAGACATGTAGCCGCAATGCCCCACTGCATTTTGGAGATGTTTTCTTTATAGTCAACAAGTGCTGTCCTGATTGTCTTTCTCGGAAACTGAGGTCAATGTTTAGTTATTTGACTATTATAACCCCATCAATTTGGATTATTAATGTGGAAAACTCATTTCGTTTTCTTGGAAATCTAATCTCAACACTGCTGTACAATGTATCATACATTTGGGGGAAATCTGTTTCAAAGAAAGTTTTTAACTTATTTTACAGCTGAATTGGTGATGACTGATAGAAACCAGCATGAGACTATGGGACCTTTCTTATTTTGCTCATTATGGAAAAGTAAGAATATATTCATTGGTATTTTATTCATTCCTAACTCATCCTTTTGTATTGTATTAGTTTATTATAATCACAATCTCTTATACTAGAAAAACACAGACTTAGCAGATGTCCAAACTGTTTCGATCGCATGTAGTAGCGACATCCTTTTAAGAAAATCTATGCCAAGTATCATAGGATTTTAAAATGGAATATTGGGGCACAATAACTTATTCTGAAGTAATAGAATAGACACCAGAAGTATTCCAATTACATTTTGCTTTCTTTCCTGCAGTTAGGCTGGGTTACAGTTACAAAAAGTAAATGTCACTATTCAAGCTTCTCTTGCATTTAAGCATAGCCAGGTAAATACATATTAGTAAATGGGATGAATGCAGAACTAGGACTATGTAGCTTTTGCAGTGCCCTTACCATCAGAGAGCATTGTCTGTTCCATCTTTCCTCCTCACTGCTGTATTTGCAGATGCTTACCTTGTGGAATGCCTCCTGTAGCCAGAAATCCCCTGCCTACTCTGGGGGTGTTACACAGGCAGCCATTTCCGGAAGAAAATCTCATTTGACTCCAGTGAGATTTCAGTGGTTGTGAGCCCAGTGAGGACTGCACTATGCGGATGATGAAGAGAGCTGAAAGGAACAGATCTTTCATGAATCACTGAAGTTGACTAATGACCTGGTGACATTTTACAAGAGATTTATCACATCCTAAACCACAGTTTAATGCCTCTGGGGAATTGGGACAGTTACTATATGTTCTTCAAGCAAGGTTGCCTTTGGAAACACTATTAGTGTCTCCCTGTCCCTGTCTATCTGTCTCTGTCTCTGTCTCTGTCTGTCTGTCTCACACACTCGCGCTCTCTCTCTCTTTCTCTCTCCCTCTCCCTCTCTCTCTCTCTCTCTCTGCCATTTTGGAATTCTTGAGCCCTGATACATACTTGGGGTTATTTTTATTCCTTCTCTCCTTCTGTTAACTTTTCTTTCTCAGATTCTATAGCTGAAATAATCTGAAAAAATTTTAAAACATTCTCCAACAATTCTTGCTGCCACTTTACATCTGCAGAAGGATATTTCACGTCTGTAACTTATATAATTTAATAAGCTAAATTTAGTGAATTTACTATCATCTGGTAATGGCTGAATATATGTTAGTCCCTAGATAATATAACATTAAATGGTCCTTCTGCTCATTAAAAATAAAGGTTAAGGTATATAATGTGAACATGTCAAGATGTTTGGATTATCAGCTATGACAGTTATTATCTCTCAAATTTCTACCTGAAGGTAGATAGCTGCTTCTTCCACATATGTGTAAGTCCAGAACTCCCACAAACTAGGTGTAAATTTATGAATTTGTTACATTAATTACCTTGAATATGAGCCTATATATGGTTGCATACACACATCACATATATATATATATATACACACACACACACAAACACAATTGGCTTTCACCTGAGAAGCAGGTATTTTTACTCCATACTTATTGAATTATCATATTTCGTACATACACCGCTGACGACCACTGACTGGAATCAAAACACTGAGTCCCCATTTGACAGCATTGATGACACTAGGAATACTCAGTTTACTGTGACAAAGTAGGCAGTTGTAACATAAATAGCTTCTGGCTATGCTTTAGAAGGAAATTTTTCCTTAGATGGCTCTGTAGAAACCTGTTTGAGCAAGCTGTTATATCTTTTTCAAATCTGCCAGCTACTTTTTATGAGCTTCAGTTGCTCTTTATGACTATAATAAAAGAAGAGTAGAGGCCATGTGTGTATCCAATGGCCCCCAAAGCAAGCATCCAAACACAGAAAACCTAATGAGATCTTTGGATGTTCTTTTCCCACAGCTGGATGGTTGCTCTCTTAGTTCCTTTTTTCCAAACCATTTCATTGTCACCATAATACTAAAATATGTACAAAGTATGCACAACAATGACAGTTGTTATTGTTTCTCAAGTAATCGCCAAAATATTATGTTTATTACCAAAATGAACACATAAATAAAATGTAAATTATTCACAGTGCCATATAATTAATTTTTGAAACAATAATTATCTAAAAATGTAAAGTATAAATCTGTGACTATAAGTTGTTTTAAGGACAGAGTTAAATAACATTTCCTTAAATTTTACACTCACTTAGATATAATTAAAATAAAATGTAGGAGGTATATATAGTAGATTTCAATTATAAAAATTAGTCATTTTAAAAAATGTGTATTTTTTTAAAAAGTAACTTAATTTAGTAATTTTTATTCTGTTGACTTTTAAACAACTCACAGCTAATTTACCTTATATTTTGCCGACATGTAGGAGTTTCCTGCTTACACACTGAACTCTGCCTTAATCCATAATCAATTTTATTTTTAATCTTATTTCTACTCAATTTCCTATGTCTTTGAATGTTTCTTTAGTTTTATTTTAAAATTATAGCGAATATAGTCATATTCATTTTATATCACTAGAATTTTTTCTCAGTGATAGTGTAAAGCAAATCAAGATGTGAGCATCAAATGCATTTTACTCAAGACTTGTTTCTCGAGATCAGCACTGCATTATTTTTCTCTACTTGTCACCATTTTCCACAAAATATAATTTCATCAGAATAATTGTAATAATCCAAGTACTTCTATGACATTCTAGTCCACTTAGTTACCCCTAGTTTGGCATTTGGATAGCAATTTACCAACATAAAACAACTTTTAAATTCCCATACATGCCCCCTTGTTGTAACCTATACCTACAATATTTGTCTATTTTTTTTATCTTCCCAGAGTTGTACTTTAATATTTAATTTTTATATTACCTTTTTCAATAAAAATGTTCCTGACCTCCTATTGAGCACAGCATCTGCAGTGCACTGGGCATTTGTCATTATAGCTCTCATCGCAGTGTGATCAGATTTTCTAATCACTGGATACTTAACTATTGACCCAGCTCATCTCTTATCACCACCACTACCTAAAGTAAACATTGTTTTGCTTTTCTGCAGTAATCTACCTGTCTTTTTAATTGCTTGTTTGTTTTTATTTAGAAATCTTTTTCCATACTTTCCTCTGTTAATTACCATTCAGATCTCATCTTCTCCATAAAATGTCTCTCAACTCCCAAGATTTTTCTGACCTGTCATTCCTCCGAACTACTACAATCACTGCCATTTATGCTCTTCATGTGGTATGTTGAATGCACTGTATATTGTTTTTAGTGTCATTAGTTACAGACAAAACATGCCCTGCACTCTCAACCTGTCTGAAAACCCTAACACACTGTCTCTTATCTAGGAGTACACAGCTGATCTGAAGTCGCTCTCCTTAAGATCTATGGATCTTAAGGAGATCTTGGGTCATAGGAAACCTTCGTACATTTATAGGTATACTCTGTTCTCTTAAAAAACCCATACTCTCAGTCTTTATCAAATTAATGAAAGCACTTCTGTCTAAAACTAATTTATATAAAAACATCAGGAATCATGATTTCAACTTCTTTCATTCTTTCTTTTCTGCTTGCTGACTTTTTCTTTTTACTGTCAGGCATACAAATAGAATGTGTTTGACAAATATTTGTGACTCATTCCCAAAACCCTAGGCTGTCACTTGGAACACCCAGGGAGCTAGATAGAGAAAAATCAGATAAATCAAGAATAACAAAACATGCAAATGAAAAATGAGTTAGCACAAATCTCTCCCATTGAATCATATTAATTACATTATCATTTTAAGAGTAGTTCTGTGAATTTGGTTTTCACATAAATTATAAGGTATAAAGAAAGTTAAAATATATCCAAAATTAAAGAATAATTAGAGAATGTCTATGTGAATACCATGAAAATCAAGATCTAGAAAATTGCCAGCATGATAGAAATTATTTGATAGACCCTCCACATAGGAATTCCCTTCCTTTATCTTACAAATGAAAGTATAAATATACAAGTTGAGATATTCTATGATGGTTGAATATGGAGATTCTAGTTGAGAGAAAACTTGTCATGGGTCTCGTATATCTCTGCATGTTTTTTGTCCACAGTTACCAATTCCATTTTTTCCAACTCTTTACAAGGATGCCGGATCACAAACTGCCTTAAGAAAAGAAATTTTTTAAAAAGAACAGAATGGAAAAAAATGCAAATAAAGCTTCTGCAAATAGAGAAGGAAGAAGGGTTGGGGGAAGGGAGGAAAAGGGGGCAAAAAAGAATTAAGATATGTTATGTACATGTACAAATTCCCCGTGATGAATGTGATTATTATACGCTGTAAACACTTACTAATAAAAGATAGACACTGAGTATATTCACTGTCCTTTGTAAAAAAGAGTATCTCTTTCTCAGGCAAAGTTTAAGCAGGCTATTGTCCAATAAAAAATGTGTCTCCTAAAAGAGTATTCATGAAAATGTGGCAGGCTAATCGTACAGTTTACCTGTAGAATAAAATTTTAGACCTTCAAACTTCTGGACAATTCCATTTTATGAACATTTGAAGTCTCCAGGGTAATTCCAGTTGTAATACAAAAAATTTGTTGAACGTGATGAATGTAGTAATATATAGTGAATATCCTCAAATACTTTGTGTGTATTTATGTATGTAAGAAAAGATGAAGGAAATAATATTCCTTAAAAAACACAGGATGTAAGGTGATAGACTACAAGATACCATATCTTTGTGTATACCTAGGTTGATTAAGACTATGTGGAACTGGTTCAAACAATGGAAACCAGAAAAGTACTGGAACACAAAAAGTCTAATACTTACATGAACACTATGTGTAGACATACTTCATGGTAGATTAATGGGAATGGAAGAAATATTTTAATAAATAGCATGCCTTCATAGCAGTACCAAATTTTTTAAATTGGATTCTTATAATTTATCATTTTAAAAAGTTATTACCAGGCATTTTCAACAATTTTAGGAGATTTTAAGCCATAACTCACCCAATATCACTGATGCTCCATTTCTCTCTCCTCTTTCTCTAACTGAATTTAAACTTCTGTAATTCTACTTCATCACTTACTTCTATAAAGTATTTTTAAATATATCCTTATGTGGGAGTGTCCTATGTACTAAGTAATTTATTTTCCCTATATTCCAGCTCACTGAGTCCCTCTGTAATGTTTACTAATGCTCTCTTTTTTTTTTTTTTTTTTTTTTTTGTGGGTACCGGGGGGTCGACCTCAGGACCTCGTGCGCCAACAGGCGCCCGTGCCTCTGAGCGATATCACCGGCCCCTTTTCCGTATGTGGGATCCGGGAGTCGAACTCGGGCCCTTGCGCTTGCAAGGCAGGCGCTTACGCCACTGAGCCATCTCACCGGCCCTACTAATGCTCTCTTTAAAAGACAAACTTTTGAAGAATAATATCAGGAAAATGCTGTGTAGGTACCTTCGAAGCCCCACATCACCACAGAAATATGTTTTTATTAAAATATTTTAGAATGCATTAGCTTTTCCATTGCCAAGATGTAATACTTAATACACACAACTTAAAGGAGACGAGATTTAATATGAAGAGGTCTCAGAGTATTCACTCTGTGGTCAGCTGGTACAAAGGCAGGCATAACATGGTAGAATGGTGTGGTGTGGTGCAGGGATGTGTAGTCCATGATTGCCAGGAAGCAGAGAAAGGAACCCCTTTCAGGAAGAGAGAATGGGGCCAGAGCCCAAGCATATACACCAAGGACAAGTGTCTGTAACCTACACAGACACACTCAGAAGTCTGCTCACACCAATACCCCAGGGGATGCCACAAGTGATCCAGTTGACACTCTTCCCTAACATCGACACTTTGTCAACTGCTGGACAACCATTAACATTTTACAATTTTAAAATAATACTAAAGCAAGAAAAAGGCAACCAAAAATGCTAAAACAAGCAAGTTGTGTTTATTCTTTGTTCTTGCCCCAGTTCCATTATGATTTGGTGGCAGTCTTGAAGAATAGGATTTAATCCTGGCTTCCATAAGAAACAGATTTCATTAACAAATTATTGTGCTTGTCTGTTCTAACATGTCTGGATGCTGTCTGAAGGAATGGCACAAGGCATTCATAGCTTGAAACATAAACATGGTACCAAAGACATTGACATTTTTCAAAAACATGATAAGGGGACTTCAAAACCAGCATAGAGGGACAATATTGTATGGTTGTGACAGACTATGGATTGCCTAAGGAACGAAGACAGAATATGAGAAGAGCATTTCTTCTCCAAATTAGGGCATCATATGTGCTTTTGTACGTGGAGGAATTTAAAAAGCAACATGCGTGTCGATGAGAAAGCATGATCTTAGAAGACAGAAGACTAAGTTTCATCACCCACTGTGCTGGCAGAAAGTCAAGCTGAATCTGAGAAACAATTGCAAATGGCATGATACTGTGTCAAACCAGTGTCTCAGCATCGGGTCAGTCAACAAAAATTAGAAGTATTCATTCCTGTATATTTTGTTTGACCTTCGGGAAATAAAGAAAAAAACTCTAAAAACAGCGGCTGAACCAAAGGTAATCTTCAGCAATCAATAACATCAAACCTCAAGGAAGTGGGACATTCTGATTTAGAGTGTTACCAAATAAAAATACTCAAATTTTTCTATACAAACTACAAACAAAACCACAAGCAAATAAAGAAATGTAAAAGTAAGACCCATCTAAAGGGAAAGTAGTATTTACAAATACTGCCTATGAAGAACTACAGGTATTTGATTTACTAGACAATAACTTTAATTAATTTTTAATTATTTTAAATTTTTTTGCTGCTGGGGATTGAACTCAGGGGCTCATTTATACTAAGCATGCACTCTCACTGAGCTAATCCTCCAGCCCTACACAATGATTTTAGATAAACTGCCTTAGATATGTGCAAGGAGCTAAAAATCTAAAAGAAATTTAAAAAATTATTCATGTGCAAAATGAGATTGTCAATGGCAACATATAAAAAGTTATGAAAGGGAACCAAACAAATATTCTAAAGTTGCAAAATAAATTAAATGAAAATTACAAGGGCTGGTGAGATAGCTCAGCGACACAAGCGCCTGCTGGCAAGCGCGAGGTCCCAAGTCTGACTCCCGGTACCTACATACGAAGAAAGGGTCGGTGATATCGCTCAGCAGCAGCACGGGCGCCTGCTGGCGTGCGAGGTCCTGAGGTCGACCCCCGTACCCACAAAAAAAAAAAAAGAAAGAAAATTACACTGCAAATTTTCGATACATTTGAATAGGAAGCAGAATCAGTAAAGATGAAAAGAAGACAAAATTATAACTTCTTAGCAGCAGAAAGACAAAAAAAAAAGTGCACCAAGACTAAGGGACTTACGGGACAGCAACAAATGGAGCAAAACGTACGTGTTGTAAATCTCAGGATGAGGAGAAGAAAAAGTGACAAAAAGGATATTTAAAAACATAATGACCCAAAAACTATAAAAATTGATGAAAGATATTAACTGCTAATCCAAAGAAGCTAAACAAATTCTAAACAGGACAAAATCAAAGAAATCCACACAAAAATATAGTTGATATAAAGAGTGGATGAAAATGTATAGGAATACATTGCTTTATACTAGTGAAACTAATTTGATTTATTCAAACTAACTAATTATGAGCTTATGGTTTTAGTTGTAATCCTCAAGGTAACTACTGAAAAATTATGAGACCCAGAAAAAAGAAAAGGGAACCAAAGTTGTAAGGTATGTAAAAATTTACAAAAAGGAACAGTGAAGAACAAAAAGAATATAAGAAGAACGAAACAAAAAAATTCACTGTGCTCTCAGTAATTTAAAGTACAGCAAGTACAATTATGTACAATGTATAATACTTGATAAAGTTACCAGTTTACCAGTATGGTCAACATGTATGTTGACCGTTAACAGTAAAAAATACATTTTCATTAATCCCTACAATATACCTTTCTCTCTTCTAACCCTTTTTTTTTTTTTTGTGGGTACCGGGGGTCGAACTCAGGACCTCGTGCTTGCCAGGCAGACGCTTATGCCACTGAGCTATCTCACTAGCCCTCTTCTAACCCATTTATCTCAACATTCTTGCCATTTTCTAAGGGAGTTTTGGAAGTCCACTTTCCTGAATGTCTTCATAAATTGTTATCAAAACTATGGTGAATGTTGCTGCTGAGTGCCATTCAATAAAAAGGCAGGTTTGTAAAACTATTAAGGTGTATCTTCATCTACCTTATTCATCCAGTCTGGGGTACTGTATGACTTTGGTCTCTTCTCCAAAGTCAGAATGACCACGAGAGGTAAATATTTTAAGTCTATTCAGGACACTGAGTTAGCCACAAGAGTGAAACTAAAGATAATCATGAAGGAAGACATCTAGTACTGCCTCAGAAAGTGGAAAGAGGAACATAATAAATGTGTTTGAAGTGAGGAGGACGTATTTTAAGGGTGATTAATGGCAATGTTTCTTTTATTGTAATTTTAAAAATTTAAACATTCATCACTTCTTTGATCAGACTTCGTATGCATCAATTATATCAAACTTGTAAACATAGTGAAAAAACTACACACTTTCAACTTGTGTAACATGTTTACTGTATAAAAATATGCCACACAAACCAACAGCAGCTCCATACATCTTATAGTTATGTGTCTGTTGATTGCACCGAGGCCATATGAAATATTTGCTTCTTAACATGGGTATTTTTGAAAGTACACTCTATGATGTTAACACAATAATGAAATCAGCTACCACGCATTTCAAAATGTACCCCACATTGAAATGACTCATGATTCTACATATATGTGCACATAAATATACTTAGGCAATTACATATGTGTATTGTATTTATGTTTATATAAATAAGTATATGTTTTCACTTATTTTAATTTCATCCTTACATAATTTACCTAGGAATAATCTCTCTTAATTTCAACTGATCTTGAGAAATAGCACCATTTATGTCTGTGTTTTAGTGCAACTATAGAATTACAATACTTTTCAATATTCAGTTTCCTGCCACACACAATCCCCATCTTTATCCTGGGTGAACACTCTTTTGGAGAAAGAGGCCGAGTAAGAGGAAAAGATTTATTAATTATTTAATGTCTTATATGTGTTACTTTTGATGTAATTTTTCATAAAAAATGTATTACGCTCATATTTTATTAACAATACCTTAATTTTAACTTTAAATATCATGTGTAAATTTGTTAAATATCCTCAAGCACTTTAATAATGGTGTTTAATTTTTACACTATGGGTAATAGCTCTCACTTTTTAATTCACCTTGTTTATTTTAGCTTTGTATTACTTTAAAAAAATACAGAAACTTTCTTTTTCCTTAATCCAGCCTTCACTGAGCTAGGGAGGGGAAGAATCTTCTGATTTTCACCCTGATTCGTATTTCTTCATCTTAAATGATCGTATGAGTTTATTAATATATGTGAGGTTAATTATGTCAAAACCCGAAAGCGAGCATTGGCAAGTTTTTCTGATGTATTAATGACAAGCTAAATAAGCTCTCTTCAACTTTTTTTTCCTTCATGTATTAAGTGCTGTGGGAAGACCCAGCTTCATACCTCGAGTAAGGTACACAAACCACTCTTCTACATTTCTGCTTCTCAATAGTGGGTAAGTTTTCCCAGATTCTCCAGCTTGTGCTGTGACGAGAAGAACTTCCTATCCTCCACGAAGTCTGAATAGCCCTGATACTTTAAATCTCACATCATTATTCTCTAACACTCACAGATTGGCTGGGTGGAGCAGCGAGAAAGTGGCACCATAAAATTCAAAACTAATGATGCACTGGCTAGAAAATCTGGACGTGAACTGTGAGAGCAAACAAACCACAGCTGGTTTTGCAGGTGCAGGCCAGGTGGGCCTTGGCAGATGATTTTCAACTGTGTGAGTTGTAGCTCTTATTATCTGGGCTGCAGCTGATATGGTGGGTTTTGCTAAACTGGTGAATTTTCAGAAGGTGTCATTAAGTTTTAATTAAGATTCACTTCAAAAAGAGGTAACTGTTCAATCTAAATATTGTTTTAAATACATATAATATTCACGAGCTCTAAAGTGTGCACTTACATCAGTTTTGCGTAATTCTTGAAGCCACTGATAATAAGATTAATGGGATTGCTAGGCAGAAACAAAATCATTCTTAAATCTTTCTGATAGTTTTAGAAATATATGCTATAAGTTCAAACTCTGAAAACAAATGAATTATGAGCAAACTAGGTAGATACTCTGTCACATGACAATTCTCCATTTTTTATATGCAAGCTGCACAAAATGACTTCATCCTAAGAAGCAACACTGCTATCAAGGGAGGAAAAATAAGACTAACTCTAAAGTAAAAAAAAAAAAAAAAAGACTCTCACAGCAGGTGATCAAGTTTACTATTAGCAGCAAAGAGTTATGTTGATAATATATAGTCTTAATATACTCTGAGGGAAATGTCACTACATTTCTGTGGTTTCCTCCCCCAAAGGCAGGAAGAAACCCCGTTTCCTGGGGAGATAAGCACCAAGTAGAAACCACGTCAAGGACATACTACAAAGGACCTGACCTGTGCTCTTCTAGGCTGTCAGGTCATCAGAACCAAGGAAAGTTTGTCACAGCCAAGAAGATGCTACGGAGACATGAAGTCTCAGCATAATGTGGTATCCTCATGTATAGAACTCTGAAACAGAATAATAATCTTACATACAATATCAGGAATCTGAATAAGTTGTGGACTTTAGTTAATAATGTAGTAATATGTCTATACTGAGGTGACCAGCACTTCACTCTGACATATCACGGGATGTGAGATACATAGAAACTCTCTCTTACTGTCACGGTATTTGTGTAAGTCTAAAACTATTCTAAAATAAAGTTATATTGTTAAAAAACACAGTTATAAATAATATAAAACTGTGGATTCTGCTTCATCAGATGTGTGTCGGAGCCTGAGATTCTGCATTTCTAATAAGCTCCAGGTTGCATCCAGGCAGTTATTTCAAAGGGTGATGCCTGGGTCTGCAGGATCAACATGACCTGGAATGTCTTAGAAATACAAATTCTTACACTTCGGTGCTACTGAATCAGGAAGTCTAGAGTTCAGACCAACAATATCTTCAGTAGCCACTCCTCCAGGATACAGAGCCGCGCCAATATAGGAGAGCTATTGATCAAAAACCAGAAGCTAGTCATCTATTCCTTCTCTCATTTTTTCTCATTTTTTTCTTCTGAATAGGTATGGGAGATAAGTTGGATGTAAGGGTATATTTCTGAATGCTTTGCTCACTGAGTTAATTCTCATAAATGGTTTAACTTTTTGTCTTATTTGGAATTGAAGTCAAGCCCAAAGAAGTAGACACATACAGCTTGTCCACTGCTGTCCAGAGTCAACACTTCATGCAAGCTTCTCAAGTCTGTTCAAGTACAGAAGAAGCCTGACATGTACATGACTTAAATCAGTATAAATGATAAATTAATGTTCTTTTATATTTCAAAAACAATTAAAGTAAAAGTTAAAATTTAAAGTGCATTACTTTCAATTGTCTAATTCGAGCCCAGGCATATTGAGACCAATAGTATCTTTGTGCACATCGGTTGTTTACTGGAGTTACTAGATAAATATACACAAAAGCTATTTTTTCTGAATGTATGGTACAATATATTTTATTACATGTTCTGCTTATAAGAATAATCTATTTTCTCTATGCTTATGTTTTAGGGGGGCCGGTGATATGGCTCAGCGGCATAAGTGCCTGCCTGGCAAGCACGAGGTCCTGAGTTTGACTCCCGGTACTCACATTAAAAAAAAAAAAAGAAGAACCTCTATGCTTATGTTTTGTTGGTTAATGTTATGTTTGTTGATTTACATGTTGATACATCTACAAATATATTGGAATTCCACAAAAATCTATTACATAACTAGAGCACACCTCTTGTTTTTTCCAGGTAATTGTGCTTTGCTAATCTTTATAAATAGAAATGACGCTAAAATAAATAAATTGGACAAGACTTCTTTGGTACAACTGTTATGATTTTTATAGGACATATAGTTAGGAATAAAAATGATAACCCAAAATTATGCCAGTATTTCACTTTCCTAGATATTATCCACATTTCTCCTTAGGGCTTATTTAATTTTTTTCCAACATAGTACTTTTTGAGGTTTCCTATTATTCTTCATACAATATTTGATTTTATCAAACTATTTAGGGGACAGTGAGATAGCTCAGCGGCATAAGCACCTGCCTGGCAAGCACGAGGTCCTGAGTTCAACTCCCGGTACCCACATAAAGGAAAAAAAGGGCCAGTGATATCGCTCAGTAGCACAAGAACCTGCTGGCAAGCACAAGGTCCTGAGTTCAACTCCTGGTACCCGTGTTAAAAAAAAAAAACTATTTAATTTCAGCTAGTGGTATAAGAGTGAGTTCAACACAAATTTCCTAAGTAAATAAATACCATCTAGGTTTGTGATATTATAAAATTGACTATATTTTTAAATAAATAAATAAATAAATAAAATTGACTATTATAAAATTGACTTGATATTATAAAATTGACTATATTTTTAAACATTTGCTGTCTTTTCTGTTTCCTTCTCTACAGATTGCTTCATCATATCTCTTGCCAAGTTTTATTTTGGGATATTTACATACTGTACATGTAAGCATGTATTTTTAGATTCTAATATATGTTAGTGTGTGTGCTGCAAATATATTGTGCATGCTATGGCATGTATTTTCAATCTCATTTTGTCTTTTGAGAAACAGAAGATTTTAGTTTTGCACAGTTAACTTCATTATCTTACTTTGCAGTTTTTATCTTTTTCTCTTCTTCTTTTAGTTCCTCTTTCCATAGTTCTTTCTTTGTTAGAGTTAGCTATAAGGTTTTGTTTTTGATTGATTGTTTGTTTGATTGTTTGTTTTTTGTTTTAATTTGCAATTCAGAAAGCAGAAGTGAAGCCACAGCCATTACGCTGTGAATGTCAGTGCAGGAGGCAGACACTCGCTCACCATGTGGTTCTTCTACTGGTTCACCTGGTTGGCATGAGACATCAACCAATTGCTTCACTTTATGCCTCCATTGCCCCTTAATCAGGTCTACTTCAGCTTCCTGGGCCAAGAGAATATATAGAACCAAGTAAAAGGGTACCATCTTCTCCTGCTCATCAGTTATTTTGCCAAGGACAGAGACAGCAAGAAACAGAGTCCTGCTGTCTTTATGGATTTTAGTCTTACCTTACACTCTATACTTCACATACACCATTTCTCCCTTAATGTAAGTACACAAACCTAGATGGTATTTATGACAATCACAGCACACGGTCTTGATGCAATAAGGAGACAGGGTGAGCCAGGCGTGGTTGTTTGCCATAAATTCAAGGCCAGCCTGGGCTAAATAGTGAGTTCAAGGCCCTCCCTCAACAGAAAGCACATAAGAGAGGTGGTGAATATGAGTTACCAGTGTAGTAGAGAACATCATTTTATAGTAAATATTGTTTAGGAGTAGAAGGAATTCATTCCAAAGTATTGATAAAATATATACTACAGTAAACACATAAACCAGTATCAAAGCCATTTAATATCACTAACAAGTATTATTAACCTTGTATAATGTTATGTGTTATATTTTTTACCACTGTCAGCACTGTCGGTTTGTTTATGCTGACATTACCCTGAGCAGGTGAGTCTTGTTTTGGATTATGACATTATGATGACTAGGACAGAAGCAGGCAGTAGGAATTTTTCAGCTCCATTGTGACCTTATGGAACTACCACTATACATCCAGTACATCCTTGACCAAGATATCTTTTTGTGATGTTTGACATTAATTTGTGATCAGTTTCATTTACGTATATATTACATATATATGATGCATATATACATATATATTTATGATATTATATCCATACTCCTGTATACATACAGTGCATATCTCAGATTAATTTGATCTCTGTATGCTTGCTTATCTGTAGATAAAATATGTATCATTTTTATTTTAAATTACATTTTAATATTTTGACTTGTTGCTCTTACATAGTCTTATATTGTCTTCAATATATTAAGGTTATACCTCACAACTTACCAAAGCCTCTTTCTTGTTATCAGATTTTCTTGGCTTTACTAGTAGAAAATAATACATTGTGCAAATAGTGAATATTTATGTATCTTTATGATCTCCCTATATTGTTTTCTTATTCTTGTCTCATTATTCATGTTGGCGTTTCAGTGTAGACTACTTCAGTTACAGTAGGCATCTCTGGCTTCTTTCTAATCTTAGAGGACAGGTCTTCCTGTAGAGTTATTCTACTTGGCTCCGCTCATTTTAAGGACATTTATTTCCATTACTAATTGGATTTTTCAAGTAATCAGTGAGTTTAGATTTTGATCAAACATATATTGCACTTCTTGGCTTTATCAGCATGCCACATGAAAGGATGGAGAGTTTAGAAAGAGGTAGTGTGCAAGGACAAAATGTCCATGCTGATGGTGAACAAAACAATGTCCTACAGGAGAAATGCCCCACGATTATATAGGACACATATTTATCATATTTTCATTGTTATATTCTAGATGTCATGTTGATATCTATTTTCTACTGAACAAATTTCAAGCTTTAATTAATCTAATTATTCTATTCATGAATTTATATTTTCAATATTGTTTT
Source organism: Erethizon dorsatum (assembly GCA_028451465.1). NCBI lineage: Eukaryota > Metazoa > Chordata > Mammalia > Rodentia > Erethizontidae > Erethizon > Erethizon dorsatum. The sequence continues at coordinate 137,701,138 of CM051824.1, forward strand.
CATTTCTAGGACAGCAATATTTTCTTTCTCAGACTAATTAATCATTTTGACTTTTGTCACTGGTTGATAATAACAACTCATATTTATTTAACTAAGTAACTACACATTCTAGTTGTATTTATATGAAAGTTCTAATATCTGAAGTCCCTGGAGTCTAATTATGCTCTTTATAACGCTAGTCTTCTTCTGGGAGAATTCTGATAGACCTGAATCAAGACTTTCTTAATCTATAATGTTCACCTTTGTTACTTCTAGGCACCCAAGGGTATATTAATCTATAATCTTTTTAAAGTTAATTTAAATGATTGAGGTATATCTGAATATTCAAGTAATTTTGTTAGTGATAAATACCAGGTTCACATTTTTCTGATTGATTCAGCCAATCCTTAAAGCCCTCAGATTTGGGAATTTAGTTGGCTATCTCTTCTTCAATCAGAGGGAATAACTTACAAAATGTGTATCAGATATTCAAACTCAAAATTTCCTTAAGTCATTTGTTCAAGGTCTTAAAATTAGGTGATTGGCTAGGAAGAGCCCTAATTTAGATATTACGCTAAGCTACTTTCAGTATATAAGCATCCTCCATTTAAAGAGCACATATGTTTGATATTATCATCAATTGACTTTGTCTTTTGGGCTCTAAATTGATAAAGAACTTAAGGAAGTCAAAAAAGACTACTATTTGGACATCTTAGCACCTCAAAAATAAAAATAACATATAATCATTAAAGGTTTCACTTTATAAATATTAATGGTGAAACATAAGTATACTCTTTATAAATATAATAAATATCCCCAAAAATTTACTGAAAAATGAATCCTTTACCAGGAGATAGAATCAACCTTAAACCAAGGAATATCAGGTATCTCCAGTTCATTCAAAGGGGACCATCTTTTGATCCACGTTTCAGCCAACTGATCAAATAACCTATCAGCACCTACTTTATTTACAAGAGCTGTGATCTTACATCCAGAATCTCTACTTAATGGGCCCGTGTCAGAGATTCAGCCAGATTCTGGTTTATGTTTCTACCACCATTTCCCACATTCTTAAAATCCATTCCTTTATCTGTCCCCTTGACCTCTGCTTGTATAAATTAGAAAATGAGAGGACACTGGGAGTGCAACATACTTCTTTATGGGTCCCTCTGGGTAATACACTTTAGGAGCCTTCTGATATTTAAACCTGGCTATAGGTCTGGAACTGTGAGGATGTTTCTGAGGAAGGCCAGCACTGTCTTGCTTGGTAACTGTATCAAGAAAGGTCATTACAATTTCCATAAGCAATGCAGAATTAGTTTCTTCAGGTAGAGGTTGAAAGGCCAACATCATAGGGGTTGGGAATGAGGATGCCTCTGCCACTGAAAGTGGAGAAATCTCTACCTCTGGCAAAATAATCTGATCGCAATTTAGGAGTCCAATGTCCCCAGCCTCTTCAGGTTATTCCCAAATATCTCCATCTCAATTCAGGGGATCCCATTCTTTTCTTATCTGTGCCTTCAGAGTAAATGCAGATACCATTTAAATCTGAGCATTAAACTTGTGTTATGATTTAGTCAATCACATTATGAAGGATTGTGCTTGCTTTTCAGCAAACTTAGCCCTGTGACTAAAGGAGAGAAGATGCTCCTTCAAGCAACGCTCAGAAGACTTTATATTGTTTATGTGAACTCATGATTTTCTGTACTAATTCATCCAGAAATGCTAAGAGCAACATCCAGCATCATTATATTTCTTACTCTTCCAAAAATATTCAAAAATATTGCATATAGAGTCATTAAATTCTTTGCATCTCAAAAGTAACAAATGAGAAAAATCAAATGGATCTATGTTGTCTATTACTTTTAACAGTTCACACCACAGAGTGTCAGCATTTTCTACATCATCAAAAAAAGAGAACGCACCAACTTTAGGTCTCATCAAATCAGAAAACCAACTCCACTAACCACTAAGCCAATTAGAGAAATGCATGCTTAAAATTCTGTTTCTTTAGAACCACTCCTGGTACCCAAATCTGTTTTTGGTAGCATTCTCTAGAGTAACAGAATCAATAGAAAATATAGTCATACAAAATGCAAGAGGATTTATTATTTGGCTTACAGGATCAGAGGTGGAGGAATCCACAATGGCTGTCTGCGTGCTGAAGAGCAAGAGGATCTCAGCCCAAGATGGAAGCCACAGAACAAGAGGGACCAAAGATGCAGCACCAGTCCAAGACTGAAGGCCTGGAAGCTCACTGTGGAATCAGTGGTGTGAGTCAGCATTGGAAAGCTGAAGAAAGAGGAGACAAGATGAATGTTCAAACACAATATCAAGGACCAGGGATATAGCTCAGAGGCACGGTACCTGCCTGGCAAGCGCAAGACCCTGAGTTCGATTCTCGGTTCCTCACCCCCACAAAAAAAAGACAACAGCAAAGACAGGAGCTCTTTAGAAACCCCCCATCCCGCCTCTTAGCCCATTCAGGCTACAAGCCTAATTGTTGGTACCACACACACTGGGGGCAGGTCTTCCCCCTAGTTTAATCTCCCTCATCTCATTCCTCCACACATGCCCAGAAATGTGTTTACTAATCTGCTAGGCATTTCTTTTTCCACTCAATTTGATGTATTGTGATTAATGGTCACAATTATGAGACAAAATTTTGAATTAATTTCAGTTATTATTGGTAATTTCCAAGTTTGAATAAATAGGAATTTTAAACCAGATATAGTTGAGTTCTTGGTTTTATTCAAACAAAATTCTTACACTTCTTAATTTCAAAACAATACATTTGAAACTATTCTATTTTATAAAGACACATGAGCAATAACGAAAATAAAACCTGAAAGCAATGAGAAAATCATATTTATGCTAATTTGGTACTGTTAGTTTAATTCTATAATTGTCATAGCACAAACACTAAGAATTTTATGATCAGTTCCTGGGCTAAATATTATACCTTTAAAAAGGATGTTTCATGAAAAAGTTATTTTGTATGCATAAATCCAAGGTCATATTTACAAAAGAGAGTCTTTCTCGGGAATATGGGTGAAGTTACATGGCTTCTTGCTGTCGCTGCAGTAATTCACACTCTTTAGCTTCTACAGTACAGCTGTGAAGTCAGTAGGGAATCATTCAATTATTTGTGATTTTTACACATCTGTCAGTTAAATTTAAGCATCAAATGCAGAATTGTACACATGGGGACCTTCAGGGACTTGTGTATCTCCCTGGAGGGCGTTGGATCTATATGCCAATAAAAGATCCATAAATGAGTTTTTCCATCTGTAAGAGATATATATTCATTTTCTACTATTGCTGATGCTATACCAGCCCTGACATTTTTGGAAACAAAAAGAGGTCCTATAATCATGAGTAAACTGAAAATGATCCTGCAGATTAATTTGGCATCCTTTTTAGAAAATATGAGATTTCTGAGCAACTTGTAGCATCATAATGAATACCGCTCTGTATTTTAAAAGGTTTTAAAGTGACAGATGATGTAAAATTAGACGGAAATTCTTCAAATCTGTATTAGTTTGGGTAGGAGGTTTCAAAATGAACTATGCATTTTAGAAATTTGTGGTCAGATACAACACAAACATACCTCATTAATTGTACAAAATTGCTTGTAATGAGATTCTTGTAGAGTCTCTCAATTTCAGAAAGAATAGTTTTGTTAATTGCTATGCCTAAAATTTAAAACTTTAAATAACCTATACTACAAAATTTTGCTTTCTGTGTAATTATGAAAAATTATGGATTATTTGCTCTATGCAATCAACTTGAAATATAAAAATGGCTTGGTTTCCAGTTCTAAAATTTAAATTTTGGGGCCTGTGAGATAGCTCAGCGGCATAAGCGCCTGCCTGGCAAGCGCGAGGTCCTGAGTTCGACCCCCGGTACCCACAAAAAACAAAAAATAAAATTTAAATTTTTAAATAGTACTGAGACATTAATTCTTCCTATGTACCTATTTCATTTCTTATTTTTATTTTCATTTATTTTATTCTCTAATACTATATGGTAAAAATATCATGGCCCAAAAAAATGGTATTAACATATTAGCCTTTTGCTTAACAAATTTATACCTAGATTAGTGGCTCATCCTTTAAAATCAATGTTTTTACCTGAATTTCAGTAAAATGCAAAGACCTCTTGGGATTCTTGTAGATGGTAAATGAGAAAACACATGTATATATATATTTGAATTAGTAATAAAACTGCTAATACTGTTACTGTGACGCAGAAGCCTGGGTGCTGGTGAGTCCCAAGGGTCAAGGTTCTTATGTGTTATGAAAAAAAGAAGTAGACGAGTCACACAGATAGATACAAATGAGCAAGCAAGCAAAATTTATTGAGGTAATAGTAGCGGCAAAGCCGAACAAGCTTGCCCGGAAAGGGGACGGCACGAACCTGGAGTGTAGAGATGGAGGTGTCCGTCACGTCTGGTCAAGAGTCCAGTCTCAGAGGGCTGTGCGGGGTGCGTGTGACAGCTCATGCTGAGTCACGTCCTCTGTGTGAACTGCACGTGTGCTTTCCCGTCATTCACTCTGTCAATTGTCCTTGAGGTGCAACCCATATAGTTGAGTAGATAGGGAGTTTATCTGCAGCCAAAGGTCACTTGCAGACGTTCTGAGGTGTTTCTCAGCCTGTACCTGAGTTAGAGATTTCCCCAAGAACTGAGCTATGGGCTACTTCTTTGACTGTTGGCTGTTGTTTGGGAGTTAGAGAGGGTGTCCCTAGTCAGGACAAGGATTCTTAATTATGCATGGGGATGTGTTCCTTTGCCATGATTAAAAGAAAGTAAATCCTGGGCCCATGCTAACTATTATTCTAATACTGAGAGTCTCCTACCAAGCTCCAGTTAATATTAGCACAATTAGTGTTATGTATTTGAGATTGTTTCTGTGATCAGATCATATCTCATATCTAGATGTAACCTTTATTGATGACCCTCAAGACCAAGGTAAAATGACCTGTTTACTGGAGACTGAATATCATTTCCTCTCAAAATTCATATACTGAAACAATCTATAATGTGATTTTTTTTTTCTTTACGTGGGTACCGGGAACCAAACTCAGGACCTCATGCTTGCCAGGCAGGCACTTATGCCACTGAGCCATCTCACCAGCCCTAATGCGATGTTATTTAAAGGTTGGGACTTCAGGAGTTGATTAGGATATGAGGGTAGAGCCCTCATGAATGGGATTACTGACCTGAAAAAAGAAACCTCCGCAAGCTCCCTTGCTCCTTCTAATATGAGCGCACACTTCCAGAACAGATTCATCTTTCAACCAGGAAACAGACCCTCACCAAACATGGAATCCGCGTGAGTCTCGATCACGGTGGGCCCTGCCTCCAGAACTGTGAGAAATGTTTTTTGTTGTTGTTGCTTATAAATCACCCAATCTATCGTATTGTCTTTAAACAGCCCATCATGATGCAGACACCTCCCTAAAAATGCAAGAACTCTCTGTACATTATTTACAGGGACAACATATATTACTTTGGGATTATATCTATCTATAGGAACCAGACACTAACTTCCATCCTTCCCTAAAATATGATGACTTACACCTAAAAGATGATCATAAGAAAAATTCAATTGTTTCCAGAAACACCGTTTATAGATGAATGCAAAGATCTCTCTAAGGATTACTCTTGTTTAATTAGCAAAGATTCTGTAGGGAATACTGATTTAATATTGTGCAATCTAGGGAAAGTAATTCACAAAATCATACAATGCTCAAATGTAATGGATCTTGTTCAATCTCTGTCCACAAAAATTGGAGTGGCCCAACAGTGTGACATAATTTTGGAAAGTTCTCCTGAAATTAGAGCAATATAGGGAAAAAGCCTGGATATTTTTGGGAGAAAAATCTCCATAAGCTTCTCACAAGTCTGTTTTTACTACTTTTTCTTCTGGGAAACTTTTCAAGAATGACTCTAGAGAGAACAGCCTTGAAAGATAATATCTCTTTCAGGAACAAAGGGGACATTTCCTTAAACTTAGAAAATGGAAAGCATGTACCCTCCGGAACAAAGAGCAGAGAGGTTTACATGCATAATAAAATATTCAAATTTCATAGGATCAGAATTTCTCCATTATGAAACAATCTGCACTGCATGGGCAAGTGCTATCGGGCTCTCATTCCCTCACACTAAGGTGACAGGGGCTTGGGGAACAAGTACATAATTCTTGATATTTAGGATTTTATTCTTGTTGAGAATAATAACCTATTCTTTGTTTTGGACTGAAGAAACTAATCTGCTACCAGTATGCATAACATTGTATGTAGCACATGTATTTGTTGCATGTCACATAAAATCTCAGATTTTTTGCAGATCTGTACAACTAAAATTTCTACCTTTATAATTCAAGGAACAAAAGTTGCACCAGTTTACTACCACCCTTCATTGTCTCAAAAGTCCAGTATCATACTTGACTATATCTACCATTAAGTCTCATTGATTTTAGGCAACAAGTAAAAGAATTAATTGTAAAATTAAAGAAACATTATTCTACCAACACTATACTAAATATTAAGGTATAACACATTTAGACAATCTAATCTTTCCTTTCCAATGGCATGGGCAACATAGATTGAAAAGGGAATACACTTTTTCCAAAGAGCAACAAGTCAAAATTGGAGAGAGGGAGAAACACTGCTATATTATTGTTATAGAAATGTATTCAATGAAAGTCTATACAAGTTTGGACAAGACACTACCTGATTAATGGTACAATTCTAGATTGTACCCGGTGGTCCTGCAAATCAGTAGAGTCTAGAATTATTGGTCAATAGCTTCTGGTGTCCATCTCAGTTGCTGTGATACATGATAAAATGTTGTTCAATTGCAAAGAAATAAAAATGATATTTTAATTCAAATACGCTATGTAAAATACCATTTTCAGATCACTCTTACATTAATGTATTATAAGACAAAATTATAATTTTATTGTTAGAATTAAATGAAGATCAGAATTGTATAGACAAAGACACACAGAATGAAAGAATATTTCTGTAAGCTTATTTGGTGTTTTTAATGAACGTAATACCTACTGAAAATTATTGACCAGAAAAATTAATGGATTTGGCTGTAAGAATATGATATACAGTCTTTAAAATGTTCAAATGAGTATGCATAAAAAACAAAATTAATTGATCTGGAAATACACTGGTAAAAGATCTAAAAAGGAATATGGCTGCTATTAACACATTTTATGACAATACTTTTGGATTCCTATTATATGTTTCAAATACAACCAAGTGTCATGAAGGTGCTAGGAGTTTTATTTTTCCAAAGAAATTTTGCAGAAAATTTTTAAGATGCCTTATATAAAGATAATGAAGATGGATGTGTAAAGGAGATATTGTTAATAGTTGGAATGTACGTCGAGAAGCAAAACACGGTCAAAAGACCTAGCATACATTTTGACCAAATCTCCTTGAAAATACACTAATAAAAGATATATACAAAATGCACTGATGTTATTTACTAACAGAATGTGCCCAACTTAACTACTACTGTTGTATGGCAAAGAAACCTGTGATCTATAAATTGGAGATGATGGAAATTGTTTCTTTGAATATGTCAGAAAAGCTATTGATATGTTAAAGGAATTTGTTTCTTGATAAAAGTAACTATTTTTTTCTAAGTAAGGATAGCATGTAGCACTTGAGAACTCCTATATGATATCTGGATCTCAGTGTTTCCTAATGAGGTCAGAAGAAAAATAGAAAATATGTATATGTAGTCTATATTTATTGTTGTTTCAGTTGTGCCTCACGACTACTCCCTTTGGAATTATTATTAAAGTTTCACTTTGTGAAAGATTTCAAATATTTGTATGTAATTGGATAATTTTACCATAAATGTTACACAAACCTATAATTTCTTGAAAGGCAATGTACATCTTACTTCAATGACAAGATAATTTTGTACTATTTCAGTGTTTTTTCTAAATTTTACATTGCTGTAAGAGGGAGGAAAGATAAAAAAAATCCTCATATCACTGAAAGACAACTCGAATGTACCACTTCTGGCTCTAAGTAGCAATCACGACCCTTGTTACCTGGACTTCAGGATTATTTTGTTTGCTGAGAAATGAGGAGATTGGAGTTTAATGGGTTTCTTGTTGGCATCACTTGACAAAGTTTTATAATTTATTGAGTTATTTACTTTTCTATATGTTTATCATCTGGTTCATTTTCCCAAAGATTAAAGGAAAAATATAATGATGTTTTTTTAAAACTTATAAAAAGAAACAGGTAGAACAAACAATTATTTTACGAAGTATAGAGATATTTTTCTTCAAACTATCATCTACCAACATCCAAGACACTTTCCTACTTAAGTATTTTAATATCTGTTCACATAGTTTCTTTGTATACCTCCACCTCCATAGTATCAACATCCAGAAGGACAAATTATCTAAAACTCTGGAGTCTAAATTTGGCTCATCAACAAAACACCCAAGTACCTGTTTGTGCTTTTCCTGCTTGCATCCTGGCAGGTGAAACATCTTGACCCCTTTGCTTTAAAATCACTGTGAGAAATGAAACCAAATCATCTCTCAACTCCATCCCCAACGCTGGTAATTCCCTAAGACAAGCTACTTTCTAATTGCATTATTGTCCTTAAAAGTCAAGTGTTAGTTGATAATAATATGTTAGTTGATAGTCACATGATCACAGTCCTATCCATTATCCAGAAAAATGAAGGACTTGCCATATCTTTCCCCTATCAAACCCATGTGGTTTGTCCTCAACTTCTCCACCTCACTCCATTGTAATTTCCTCATACTACATATTAACCTGAAATTAGCTTATTTACATATTGCCTTGCTCAGTTACTTTTTGTCTTCATTCTAGGTGAACTACAAGCTACAATAAAGAAAAGAATGGCCTCTAACTTGTTCCCTCTGGAATCTCCAGGTTTAGAATATTGTCTATCACACTGTAGGTGCTTAATTCAGTAATTTAATCTTGGAAACCTATTTTATTGTAATTTACTTAAAAATGAACTAGTGGTAGGTAAATGAGTTTAACTTAAAGAGAAAGGACTTTTTTCTGTGCCAACAATTTTAACACAGAAATTGAAAACTTCCTTCACTTTTGCCTCTCAGGAAACAAAAAGTTGGCACTTGATAAAAGAAGCTATATTTACTTTTCTTGGAAGCATTTCCATTTGAATTATATTGAATTACCTGAAGCAGCACAGCATTTTCAAGATATTTTTTTTAAACATTGCATGCATTTTTCAGGCCAGATTAAAATTCTCACCTTTATGTGTTTAACACATTATGAGCCTGCCAGGTATGGAATGCAGTTCTGTTTTCCTGATCTGATCATTAATTACTGTTTATCTGAGAAAGCTGATAAACAACATTTTCTTTACTCAAGAAACATTTGTTTTAGAGTAGATGCTTTGAGTGTAAAAACAAAGTCACTAACTATTTTAAGCACAAAATGTTTTGCAGAGTTCTTCTACATTCCTGTATACGTGATTATATTCATCATAATAAAGAGGAAAAAATGAGAATAGGGAAAGGAAAATATTAAAGAGGGAGATGAGGAAAAGGAAGAGGAGGAAAGATGAAGTAGAGTCAGAGAAACAAAGGCATGCAATCTCCAACTTTAGCTCATATACTGTAAAACTAGAATCCTGAGGATTTTTCTCACAGGTTCCCTTCCCATGCTATTCCCGGAATATAGGGGCCTTAACGCACAATTTAGGAGGTTTTTTTTTTTTTTTTTTAATCTCTCCTTAGATGTCAAATGAAGGGCCATCACATTTTCACAATGCATAAAACTACCACCAAGGGCTCCAGATTTTTTTTTGACTGTACTTTTCCTCAGTCAGTGCCTCACATTTCCTGATCATCCCCTCTCTCCAGGTATCTTAGCTTACTGATTCACACTCTGGATTCAAAGTTGAATTTCTTCCATTCTCTACCAAAAATGAGTCTCTCTCACTACCAGTATGCCTTATATTAAAAAGGAGCCATAGAGGGAAGTTATTTTAATTACTCTTCAGCCTAGGGAAATGGAAGTAAAAAATGGAAGTTTTAGAAGTCTCTCCCCATACTCACATATCTAATTTCTTGATCAAAGAATAGCATGGTTGGGAACTCATATATATTTTTGTGTAAGAAGCTATCATGCAATCAAAGAACATGTAGAAAATATATATTCCCAACACACATGTACATTTTCACTTTTTGTAACAAATAAGAACTCCAAGATGTGCTATGAAACAGCACTCCGGAGTCTCCCTTATCAATTTCTAGCCACCAACAACTGCAGAAACAATGATGATACTTAAAATAATGATACCCATATTTTTCATTAACAGGGAAGACTTTCTGGAGGTACACACTGTTCTCAAGGCCCAGGGATTGGGCATGCTTGGGTCTTTACCACAGTTCATGGCCCTAGAATGCATAAAGTATGTCACCCTTGTCTTCTGTTCTCACTGTGAGGTGTGCTGCCTAAGGCCACTAAGCCTTTCTACCCTAGAGTGGCAACATCTGTGGTTTCACTAAGTAATTGAAACTCTTTTGACCTTTTAACAATGTTTCATTCTTCTCATGAATAACATTCCAAACAATAAACTACCTGGATTAACAAAATTTAGGTTTATAAATAAATTAATAAAATCAGGAGTTTAAAAATTAGTGAATGCAAAGGGAAAAGGTATACAGACAAATGTGATGTGTATAGCTTTTGGGTACCAGATGCTTTGCATAAACTCACTAAAGTTTCTTGACTTTATAAACTAAATATTTATTAATGGTAGTGAATGAATTGACTCTCAGAGAGTTAAGGTCAAAATATAGCTTCAGATCTTCAAACTACTTTCTGGTTTTCTCCGTGGAATTTGGAGGTAAACTTTTTAGAAAGAACTCACTAAAAGGAAATATATAGGAGAAAACTAACATTAATTTGAAGAAATCAATTTTCATCCCTAAACTGGCAGTTCAACAAAATTGTGAATTAAATTACAAAGATTTTATTTGCAAAAACATTAAATTATGACATATTTGGAGAGTCATCCAAATTTAGATGAAGCCAATGTACCAGCTGATCCATATATCAGGAAATAAACATTTTGCCTATATTAGAGGGTGATAATGGGTCTCTAAATGCACCAGGGAAATAGTTCTGTAATGACAAGAGGGTACCCTGGGAACTCATACAAGATTCACATGAACTCCTGTTTCCATTCTCTTAGACACATTTTTAGATTATATGTTTTCATTCTTAATTTAGTAACACTTAGAATTCAGTGTACCTGATCATCCTGAATAATCTGTAATATCCTGAATAATCCCTTGCTCAATTTTTGAAATTGAAGCTTTCTAAACAGATGAAATCAGTTAACTTAGGAATGACTTTGTTCCTTTTTTTTTTTTTGGTACCCAGAATCCAACTCAGGACCTTGCACTTGCTAGGCAAGCATTTGTGCCACTGAACTATTTCCCTGGCCTGACTTTATTTCTTCTACACCTCCCTGAAACCTCAGTTTTCCCTTCCATTCTTATTACTGAGTACCGTCCATTACCATTGACAGTGTTAAAAAAGAAAATCTATAAAAATTGTTGCACACTATGTATTTACAGTCTTTGTGCATGAAAGTACTCCACAAGAGTGAAAAAATTTAAACAAGCCACTGTACACACAGCATTTTACACATTGTATTCACAGCATTGTACATACAGAATTTGTTGTACATACAGTATCTAGACTGAATGGAAGATGAGTTCATTATCTTTATTTTCACTCTTGAATGGTAATAGAACAAAAGCATTTCTGAGAAATGTAGACTATGTTCTCTATTGTTTGTAATTTTTAAGAAATTACTTAAGAAACAAGTGACCCTACAGATAAGACTGAAAGCACAGTCTGTAACCAAAAAAAAATTGTGTCTGTAAAGTGTGAGTAAATCTAATTAAATCTGGACAATAAAACTGAGATTTCCTCATATGATAACTATAAAAAGTAGTGGACAATAAAATTCTGTTAGTAGGGCATAGAAGGGAGTAATTTTAGGTATAATATTATGAGACCACTGAGTTGTTTGAAAAGAGAATTGAGAAATTTATTCACCTCAACATTTTAGTGAAATAGATATAATTTCAATAATAGCCAGTTAGAAGATAGAAGTGGAGTATAAATGTTTTAACTGTTAAGAGACAATATAAGAAACACTATATGACAAAAAAATCTATTTGACAGAAAAAAAACACAGAACTATCAAGTAACTGGCATAAATAGTGACAGATTGAACAAGGCAATGAAGTGAAGAACTAAACTAAGTCTTTACCTATCATAAGTTAATTGCTGGAAAATTTCAAACATAGTATTAAAACATATAAAAAAGACCCAAAATATATCACAATCTCAGGCAATATATAAAAATAAATAATTTCCAAATATATTAAAGCTATATGTGAATGGAAAATATATTTAAAATTTTTGAGGAACAGCATACCACTTTGATTATGAAAAATTTATTAAATCTGGCTTAAAAGCAAAACCAGTAAAGTAATGATTGATAAATTTTACTACATCAGCATTTTAGATTTTTGCTCCTCAAAAATATCCTAACCTATGAAATCATATATTTTAAATGAATAGACTTTGTTATTATTTGTAATGTGTAGGAAAATCTACAAGTCAAAAAGTAATAACAAGTTCACTTTTGTATATACACTTAAGAGAAAAATCTTACAAAAAGCAAGAATGAATTACTATTTGTATAAGGAAAACGTGAGAATATGGAATAATATGCAGATATATTTGCATGAAATAAAAGGGAATAATAATGCATAATAAAATTCAATGAACTGAAGTTACATGTATCAAATTATGAATATTGAACTAAATCAAAGTTAAATTTAATAAGCAGGTTGCAAAAGATGGAGAGAATTTTTATAAAATAAAATTTGTAAGCTCTGGGAAGTCAATATAAGTATTAAGCGTGAAACATATATTTAGGAAGTGAATATAAAATGAAGTATGAATTTTTTAAGAGTTACAGAAATGATATAGAGCCAACCTCAGTAAAAGACTACATTTAAGGGAAAGACGGATATTATCGGTCAAGGTAAACAGGAGCTTCAAATGCACATAGCATTATAGAAAAAGGCAGCTGTTCATGTTTTAGTATTTAATTCTATTATTGTTAATATTTTGAATATTTAAAATATTACATGAGTTTTTAACTGAAATAATTTATTCTCATGTTATTCTGAGAATTAGTAGTTATAAAACTACAACAGGTGTTACAATCAGAATAATTTATTGTTACTGAAATTATGACGATGTCTATACGTATTTAGCAAGGCATCTTAAAAAATGCAATGTTTTGATAATCTGTCTCCAACCCATGCACAGTAAATTATATTTCAAATGCAAAAAATAACTTTGCTCATCAGTATTTTAGCACATGTTCCAAATGTAGCAATAACTTTGAATAATAATGTTAATATCAGAAAGTCTCTGTTTTGTGTTTTTAAAATTACTTTATTTTCCTTTGTTTTGAATTTAATTTTCAGTGCTTGAAGTTGATACTCTTTAATATCACATAGATGTTATTGATCACTTCATTTAGGTGCATTTATATTTTACGTTCTAATAATAATAAATATCAAGTTACAAGGTAAGAAACAATAGGTAACTTATAACTAATCAGGACATTGGTGTAAATAAAAATTAAAAACACTTAAAGAATAATAGAAAAGATTATAGCCAAAGATTAAAAGCTAAATGATAATAAATAGAAGACCATAACTTCATAATTATTCTGTGCCTCCTACAGATTTCATATCACCACAATCTAAGTGGATGAAAAGATTCAGTAACAGTACATTTTTCTTGCTTTCTTCCCATGATATGCATTGTGTATACATCATTTTTCTGTTTTTTTTTTTTTTGTGTGTGTGGGTACCGGGGGTCGACCTCAGGGCCTGGTGCGCCAGCTGGCGCCCGTGCCGCTGAGCGATATCACCAGCCCTTTTTTCATATGTGGGTTCCGGGAGTCGAACTCGGGCCCTCGCTCTTGCCAGGCAGGCGTGTAGGCCGCTGAGCCATCTCACCGGCCCTCTGTAAGTGTTTTAAATTATACAAGATTTCTCATTTTGGGTGAAGGGAATAAATTTGAGAATTTATATACTCTGAAGGAATTCCACTCAAGCAATTGATTAATGAACCAAATAAATTTCTGTCCTATTTACTTACTCATTCTTTAAAAAATAATAACTAGAAAGTTAATATATGTTGCTAATAATTTCCAGGTAAATGTAAGCAAAATTAATGTTTTATATACTCAGAAAATAAAGGTAATAAAGTTATCTTGGGTCCACAAATTCTATAAGCAGGTGCTTTGGAAAATATTTTTAAAAATACATGAAAACTTATTAAAGAAATTTAAAAATTCTAATAAAAATGTGAATATAGTATAAAGTAAATTAGTAAAGGTAAAATAGAAAGAAAAATAGACATGATACTTTTATGAAACAAATAGCAAAATGACACACACAAAGCAAATATATTAGTGGTACATTAAATGTGAATGGATTAAACAATCCAATGCAAAGGCAGAGATTGTCAGACCAGATTATTAAAAAAAATGTAGCCTAACTTATAAGGTGTAATTAAATAATAACATAAATGTTCAAAAAATTTTACAGTAAAAGACACATTGCCATTGATTAACCTTAAAATATTTCCCTTCACTTTGAACACCCTTATCTCATTGTTTTTGCCATCTTCTGAATCAATTCTGTAAATCCTTTCTTGAGTGCTTTTAGTTTGACTGCATTTTTAGTTTGTTGTTTTTGCCTCAATGTCCTGAACTGATTCAAAATGCTTCCTCTTCAAGCTCATTTTGAATTTGGGGAAGAGCTGGAAGTCCTACAGTGCCCAGATCTGATGAATAAAGCGAATGAAGAGACCATAATGATTTTCTGAAAAACCATTTCCAGTAGATGGCACTCAGCAGAAGCACTAACTGAATTTTGATCAACTTCATAAAGACACTCAGAAAAGAGGATTTACAGAAATGGTTCAGAAAGTGGTAGGTACGATAGGAAAAGTGCATTCAATGTGAGAAGGACCATTTTGAGGGAGATTTATTGCAATGTGTCTTTTGCTGTAATAAAAATTTATATTCAAGCATTCACTGTATCTATTGATCATACACACATACAAACATATATATTTCTACACGATTGAATAGGTTGAAAGTGAACTATACAAAATGATATTCCATGGAAGCACTCACAAAATAAAATCTGGAGAAGCTGTAGTAAATCACACAAAATATTTCAAGCAAAATATTGTTTAACACAAAAGATGTTTATCTAAAGATAAAGAGGAACATTTAAAATTATAGAGGCATCAGTAAAAGGAAAATATTGCATTTAGAAGTGAAAATACACTTAAATAGGAAGACCTGGCTACATTAAGCAAAAGTGACATAAATGAAAGTACAAAAGAAATTTCTCTAATAATAATTGGAGACTTCAGTACCTGTTTTACAACCACATACATAGCAACCATGCAGAAGAATAACAAAAAAAAAATAGAACTAAACAATGTTTAAGTCAAAAAGGCCTATTGTAAATCTATTGGACACTTGACCTCCCAAAAAACAAATACATATTCTTCCCAAATTCTCATGGAATATTTTCATAAGCAGAATGTATATCAAGCTATAAAACAAGCATCACCAAATGCAAGGGACAAAAAATCATACCACACATATTCTCCAACCACAGTCAAATGAAAGTGGGAATTACTGCCAAGAAAATTAAAACTATGTGAGAGCAACATACTGCTAAATAACTAACGGACAAAAACTAAATCACAAAACTGCAAATGCCTCCCAATCTTCAAAGTAGGAGTCTGTCCTAGTCCTCTGGGGAGGCGACCATTGGCTAGACCAGTTTCCGTGGCTTGAACAATTTATCAGCTTTAAAGCCAGCTTGTCCTCTCTCTGAAGTACTGAGTGTTATGAATCATGAGGTAGACTCAGAAGCAGAACCAAAATTATCAGTAAAAGCAAGCCCAAAAGAAATAGTTAAAGTCTATGGCAACAAATCAAATGTGGACTCAAAAAAGAGGCAACATATAAAAGCAAAATATTTGTGGTGTTTTTTTCTTTACCCTTCCTCTACCTCTTTCACAGCATGGTGATAGTCTCGGAGGCAATCTGTCTTCCCAGTGAGGGACCCTAGTGCCAGTTTCTGGAGAGAAGAAAACAGATCACATTTGCAACTTTTTGTATTTTTATACTTTAAACTCTTTGAAGACTACCTGGATAACTAATAGCAGATGCTAATCAATCAATCACATAATTCATAACTCAGACTGGAAAAAAGTAAAGATTGCTAAAAATTTGGCAAGATGATGTAAAGTCTCAAAAAATGCCTGGATGGGGCCAGTAAGATGGCTCAGCGGCGTAAGCGCCTGCCTTGCGAGCGCGAGGGCCCGAGTTCGACTCCCAGATCCCACATACGAAAAAGCGGCACAGGTGCCTGTTGGTGTGTGAGGTCCTGAGGTCGACCCCCCAGTACCCACAAAAAAAAAAAATGCCTGGAGCAAAACATTAAGTTTTAGATATATAGTAGGCCTCCTGACCCCTGCGAGGAAGGGTGAAGGTAGTATTTTGTAGAAAATTAGATCATTCAAAAGCACTCAGAATTACAGGGCAATTTTAAAAGCCATGTGTATGTCAGAGCAAGACATATCCTCAGCAAGTACCTGAGAAGACCTTAAGTGGTTTTCATCTCACGTTGATGCCTAGCCTTACTGCATGTATGGAATGATATCTAAAGAGTAGTATAATATAGAGTTTGCATTAGTTACTGTTCATAGAGGAACAGACTTAATATGATGCATAATATCATATGATATATATATACAAGGACATACAAATGCATTTGCATTTAGATTTACAAGGTAAACTTACAATGGCCACCTGCAGAGTCAGGTATGGAAGAGTGCAGAATGGCTGTCTGTGTGCTGGGCATAAAAAGGATCCAGCTGAAAGCCAAAGGCCTGATTGTAAAAACTGTCTGATTTCTTCTTTAATTTCATCTGTGACCCATTGACTATTCAAGAGAATATTGTTTAATTTCCATGTGTTTTCATAGTTTATATGGTTTCTTTAGCCATTGATTTCTAGTTTCATTCACTATTCTCTGATAATACTCATGAGACAATTGCAATTCTTTCACATTCTTTATTCTTTATTGGCTGATATGTGGTTTATTTTGGAGAAAGTCCCTGTGCTACTGAGAATAATCTATATTCTGTTGTTGGATGAGGGCACTCTCTAGATAGATATTAAGTCCATTTGTTCAAAGGTTTGTTTCAACTCTGATATTTCTTGGTTGATTTTTTTGTCTAGATGTTCTGTCCACTTGTGAGTGTGGGGTATTGAGGTCCCCTGTTGTCGCACGCTTCTGCTCGTCCAGCGAGAAGAATCACACAACACGGGTCGGTGAAAGCTTGCTTTAATCATTCACAGCTCCAGAGCCTCTACAAGCGTCCGCCCTGTGGCGGCTCCGTCCGTGCTCTGCCCCTAAAGGGCAGCTTTGCATGTTTTTATAAGGATAGGGGTGCCAATAGCAATACAGCAGGAAATGAAAGCTCATAGGCTATACTCATCAGTCTCTAGGCAGACTCACACATTTACAGGGCGCGAGCAACAATGACCGCAACCAGGAAGCAGGAACCAGGCGCCATCTTGCCCAGGTCGATGGGAGGGGTAATTTAGCACAGGCTTTGAGTCAGAAATACAGGCCACGCCCGAGGCCTAACTGTGATGTTGGCCCCCAACATTTCCCCCTTAAAAATCACATAATAAGGCAGACGTAGCCCATCTCGAGTGAATGTATTGGCCTGCACCCCACTATTAGCCCGGTGGTCGTTTGCGCCGGCTGCAGTCCAGCATCGACCATCCTGGGCCTCATCCTTTTTTGTGGGGCTAGGAAGTAACTGGATGGAACCTAGATGCATGCAGGCATGCATTAGGTGTTCCGCCATTAACCCCCCTGCGGAGCACCTCATGACTTTCCTAGTCACACACTCGACGGCGGTCGCCACGCAATGGGATGGGGCCTGTCTTAGGTTGAGTCAAGGCTGGGGATCCTTGCTCTTACCCGTCTTTGGCTCACCCACCCAGCTAAAAGCGATGTTCTGAGACCCTGAGCAGGTAGGCAGCCGCTGGCCTGGCTGTAGGGCCTCCATCCGCCAACTGCATGGCAGCCATTGCTGTCAAGCACAGCTGTTGTTGAGTCTGCATTAATCTATCCAGCAGGCACTTGATAACAACCAAGACAACAAGAATACCGACTCCGATTGCAACCCAAGTTGCCAGACTGGGCCAGCTAAACCAGGAGGTGACCTTTTCCCACAATTTTGTGATGACAGTTCCCAAACTGGACAGGTCAAAAGTAATAGGCTGTAGTTGTATCTTTTTTACATTATCTAAGCCAATAGAGACCTGCTCTGAGAGATTTTTGAATGAGGGCAAGTATGTATTTTTGAGCCAGTCAGACATCTTGGACAAGGTCCGTGACCTATTAGTCTTAAAGGGTCGGAGGTCTACACATCCTCCTAGGGGTTGCAAGCTTGATATTGGCTGAAAACCTGGACCCCCCAATTAAGGTAATGGAGCTGGATCTCTCTACATACCATAAAATGCCCCCATACGTCCCCCGATGAACTGCAGTTTTTTATCTTGGTGACATTGGGTGGCCTTACGGGCCCGGTTGTCCATACCCCCCACCCCGAAGGAGAGTTTATCCTAGCGGTGCCATAGCACGAGTGTCAGGTTTGATTAACAAATTCTAAGAAAGGCAGAGAAGAGTTGTTAGGCTGACACTGTGCAGTAACGTTAGCATAAGAAAACACTAAGGTATCTGGAGTAACTGGGAAGCTGGTATTAAAGGCAATGGAAAGGGGCTAAACTGGGTGGATGGTGCCACAAAGCCCACAGGTACTCATCTGTGCCCTCACTCCGACTCTGGAGGGTCAGAGATGACGAGGTGCCGAGCAGGAGCCAGACAATCACCATCGACGGCGGTGGAATACCCATCTTCCTTGGTGGTCTGGTCTTGGTGGGTTTTTGGTATATTTGCGGTCCTCGTCAGTCTTTTGGGGACCCACACCGGCTCCCGTCCAGGATCCTGTGGGAAGACACAAACCGCACCTCGGACCCAGCTGACCACCGGGTCCGGGCCCATCCACTGCCCCGTGATGACATCCTTCCAAGTGACCATCCCCTTATTTTGGGGGGAAGGATTGCAATGTTCCATCGCAGGGGAGCGGTTGTCCGAATTTAAGCTCAAAAAATTGATGGTAAATAGAGCAAGGGAGAGCTTCCTTTTTGATGAGAGGCCAAGGCCTATCCCCTCCTTTTGTTTATTTAGAGTATCTTTAAGCGTTCGGTGTGTTCTTTCAATAACAGCCTGGCCCATTGGGTTGTATGGAATGCCATGTTTAAGGACTATTTCCATGGTTGCACAGAAGCTTTTGAAGGCCGCACCTGTATACGCGGGCCCATTATCTGTTTTTAGTATTTTA
Source organism: Erethizon dorsatum (assembly GCA_028451465.1). Taxonomy (NCBI): domain Eukaryota; kingdom Metazoa; phylum Chordata; class Mammalia; order Rodentia; family Erethizontidae; genus Erethizon; species Erethizon dorsatum. Next base: position 137,720,725 of record CM051824.1, read on the forward strand.
GGCTTTCCCCATGCAGCCCAAGCTGCAAGGCAGTGATTGATAACATTAGATGTCTTTTCTCCCGTTTCTGCCGTGGCAAAAACAACTTGAGAACAAGTATCTACTGAGACATGGACATATTTGACAGACCCAAATTCTGGGATGTGTGTTACATCCATTTGCCAGATATGACCCGGTCTGAGTCCTCGCGGGTTAATCCCATCGGACCGCTGGGGGCGCATCACGGCGCAGGTACCGCAATGCCAGACAATGTCTCGAGCCTGGGCCCTGGGGATCAATTTCTCTGCACACTCTAATCCATTTTTCTAACCCCTCATTTCTATGTGGTGTAATGGCCGCGCGGCATTCCCCAGTGCATTGTTCTGTTTAATAAGAGGTCCTGCCAGGCCAGGATCATGAAAAACCTTTTGGGCGGCCTCCTCCATTCTGGCCACAAAGTCTGAGAATGGCTCTCCCAGGGTCTGAACTATCTTGGTGAGGCAAGCCTGGTGTTCCCCTTGGTTAGCCAGAGGTCGCCACGCCTGGGTGGCACACTGGGTGATTTGGTCATAGACAGGATTAGGATACTGTAATTGGTTTTGTGCATAAGGGCCTTTGCCAAGCAACATGTCTGCATTCCACCGCCTATTACCTTCCCTGTTGTTGCGATCAGCTCGGTCCATGCAAAGGTCGGTATTCCATGCTTTCCAATAGAATCCGACCCCGCCCTAGAATTAGCCCTCGAGCTCTCCGAGCGAGCCCTCTCAAAAGCCTTGTGCACCTCTGAAAGCGGTACAGACCCACCTGGGCTGTCCTCTACCTTAAGGCAATATCTAACCATCTCCCAGAGGGGGCGCACGGAGGGGTCAATGACTCCCTCTTCCTCAGCAAAGCTGATATCATGTCCTAACTTTTCCCAGCAGGGTAAAGTAAGGTGCCCAGTGGGCCAAAACCACGGGGCGATCTCATGTATATTTTTGAAAAAATTTTGAACAGTTTTAGAACTCACCTTAATGCCTCGCGCTTTCAATAAGTCTCGCATCGGCTTGTGCATCGGGGCACTGTCGGAGTTCCCCATTGTGAAAACGAAACTGCTCCAGCGACACCGTCCCCGCCGTGAGCACGCCCGATATATGGGCAACCCCCGCCTCAGCAATTGAGAGCGGAATTTCCCTGAAAGTGCGTCCACCCAGGGCCAGGTTAAGCCTCCCGCTTACCTGAAGGTACGTACCGTCCTGTGACTCGATGCAGCTCCACCAGACCCCGCACGAAGGGTGATCAGTTCCCCGTACGGGCCACCAAATGTCGCGCGCTTCTGCTCGTCCAGCGAGAAGAATCACACAACACGGGTCTGTGAAAGCTTGCTTTAATCATTCACAGCTCCAGAGCCTCTACAAGCGTCCGCCCTGTGGCGGCTCCGTCCGTGCTCTGCCCCAAAGGGCAGCTTTGCATGTTTTTATAAGGATAGGGGTGCCAATAGCAATACAGCAGGAAATGAAAGCTCATAGGCTATACTCATCAGTCTCTAGGCAGACTCACACATTTACAGGGCGCGAGCAGCAATGACCGCAACCAGGAAGCAGGAACCAGGCGCCATCTTGCCCAGGTCGATGGGAGGGGTAATTTAGCGCAGGCTTTGAGTCAGAAATACAGGCCGCGCCCGAGGCCTAACTGTGATGTTGGCCCCCAACACCCTGTTACTATTGTGTTGGTGTTTATCGATTTTTCATGTGCATTAGTGTCTAATGAAGTTATGTGCACCAGTATTCGGTATGTATATGTTTGTAATTATTAACGCTTCCTATTGAAATGTTCCCTTAACTAATACACGATGACCTTCTTCGTCTCTTCTGATCAGCCTTAGCTTGAAATTCACTCTATCTGAAATTACGATAGCACTTCCTGCTTTTTTCTATGTTCCCATTGTATAGAACATGATTTTCATCCTTTGATTTTTAATCTGTACCTCTTTGAATTAAATGTTTGAACTAAATATGCTGCATATTGTTGGATTTTCTTACTTGATCAATTTTGTCAGTCTGTGCCTTTTTTTTTTTGTGGGTACTGGGGGGTCGACCTCAGGACCTCATGCGCCAGCAGGCGCCCATGCCGCTGAGCAATATCACCGGCCCCTTTTTCGTATGTGGGTTCCAGGAGTCGAACGCGGGCCCTTGCGCTTGCCGGGCAGGCGCTTAAGCCACTGAGCCATCTCACCAGCCCCAGTCTGTGCCTTTTGATTGGAGAATTGAGACCATTCACATTGAGAGTTATTACTGAGCAGTATTGACTTATTCCTGTCATGCATTTTTTTTTCTGTTGCTAATTTTCTCCCCTTTTGCTGAACTACTCCTCCCTCCAGGTGTATTCATTCTTTTTGACTTAATGACAGTGTTGACTTCATTATTTCTATCCAGGATTTTCTTGAGAGTTTTTTGTAACGCTGGTTTGATAGTCATGAATTTCTTGAGTTGCTCCTTGTCATGAAAATACCTTATTAAGCCATCAATTTTAAAGAAAAGTTTTGCAGGATATGTAAGTCGGGATTGGAAGACATTATCTTTTAGGGCTTGAAAGGTTCACTTCAAGCTCTCCTGGCCTTTAAGGTCTGTGGAGAGAAGTCTACTGTGATTCCACTGGGTTTACCTTCGTATGTAATTTGTTGCTTTTCTCTAACAGCTTTTAAGATTTTTGCCCCTGTGATAGACTTCTGGAATTTTGCATATAATGTGGCGTAGAGAAGTTCTCTTTTGGTCATGGCTATTTTGTGCTCTCACTTATCTGTATGTTTATTTCTTTCCCCATACTTGGAAGTTTTCTGCCATTATTTCTGTGAACAGATTTTTTATTCCATTTATGCTACCTTCTGATTTGTCACTTATTCCAATTCTTTGCATCATCTAGCAGTTGTTGGATCAACTTTTCATTTTCCCTTGCCATTTTTAAAGCCTATTTGAGTAGTTGATCTTTGAAGGCATTATCATCTCCTAATTCTGAAGTTCTGTCTTCTGATTGATCCATCCTGCGGCTCATATTTTCAAAATGATTTTTAATGATTTTTAATTTTAATTAAAATCTTTTCTTGCACTCTAATTCTTTGGTAAACTGTACATTTATGTTTTGTATTATTTTGTTTATCTCATCTAGCTTTTTTCTTGGTATCTTCTGACAACTCTTGCACTTTTTATCACTTCTGTTATATGATTAGTTATATCTTCTCTAATCCTGCTGAGTATCTCTTTGAGTGAGCTGCTTTCTATCCTTTTCTGCTATGCTTTCTAGGCATTCAGATGTGTAGCTCGTACTACTGTGCCCTTTCGTGCCCTGTGGTTTGCCTTTGGGACCTGGGGGCTTGGGGAGGTCTTTTGTTGCCTTTCTTTCCCATGTTTCTTTGTTTTTGTTCATTTGTTTGTTTTGTTTTGTGCTGAGGTTTGTGGAGGCTTATAGTCTAAAGACTTTGTTGCTAGTATAGACATCTCTTTCTTTTCTTCTCCGTGATATACTTCGAGTGTGGCTATCTACAATCCTTTGTCAAAACCCCAAGATTCAACCACCTTGGTTACTTTGGGAAAGGAGGATACAGTGTAATTAGTCCAGCAACCAAGTTCTCTGGGATTGTTAACGTCAGAAAGGCAACCTGAGTGTTGGCGTACAGAGAAATAGTAACAATTGTGTTACCCTGTTAATATCAAATGAAGCAGCTACAGTACTATTACACAAGACTAATTAAATATTAACATACCATAAGAGTCAGTTATGTAACAGCCTTATTCCTAGAGAAGAAACTGTCAGTTATGATATTATTGTTAAAGCAACCCGAGTATTGACTTACAGCAAATATGTGCTAAATGCAACAGCTATATCTCTGCTAATGGTAGAGAAGAATACAATAGTAATCTTACAGAGTTAACTATCAAGCTATGAGCAAAGCTTTATGATTACTCAGTATGGATCTGGGCAATGCCTGCCTCCATTGTCTACCAGGAAGAGCAGAGTCACCCATTGAATTGGAAACTGGCACAAAACTCCAGACTCCAGAAGATAATTGCAGACTTGAAATCATAGAGAAATTTCTGTTTTTCTTTGTTTGTTTTTTTTTAATTTTTGTTTGTTGGTTGGTTTTTTATTTGATTTATGTGTATGTGTGAACCTTTCTTAGTGTTCTTGTTTTGTTTTGTTCTTGTTTCTGTTTTTTCTTCTTTCTCCTCTCCTGTCTTCACCAGTTTCCCAAGGCTTGGATAATCTTCTTCTTTCTTTCATCCTTGCATCTAAATGCCTTTTCTTCTTTTACTTCTCTATTTTTTCCTCTTCTCCATTTTAAGTTTTCTGCCTTAATTACTTCTCTCTTACTTTCAGTATAATTTATTTCTTTCTGTCCTATTTTTCTTTTGTCTTTTATTTCTTGCCACCTTTTTGTCTTACTTTTATGTAATTCTATAGACATCCTTCTACTACCCAATAAGATCCTTTGTACCACCTCTCTCTTCCTTCTGATATCATAGAGTTTATGGTTTCAAAGTTTTCCTTTTGCATCACCCCCAAATACTTAATAGAATAATCATGAAGCTTTGTTCATAGTTTGATAGTTAGCAATGTAAAATTACTATTGTATTCTCTACCATTCACAGAGATACAGCTGTTGCATTTAGTACATATTCACTGTAAGTCAGTACCTGGCTTGTCTTAATGAGAATATCATAATTGACAGTTTCTTCTCTAGGAATAAGGGTGGTACATAACTGACTCTTATGGTATGTTAATATCTAATCTGTCTTGTGTAATACTACTGTAACTGTTTCACTTGATATTAACAGGGTCACATAATAGTCACTATTTCAAATAAAAAAACAACCAATAAACAATTTTTTTTTAAAAAAGCAAAGAAAAACAGGAATTTCTCTATGATTTCAAGCCTGCAATTATCTTCTGGAACAGTTTCGTGCCAGTTTCCAATACAATGGGTGACTCTACTCTTCCAGATAGACAAAGGAGGCAAGCCTTGCCCATATCCATACTGGGTAATCACCAGCAAAGTGGCAGTAGGATTAGGTTTGGTGCCAGGTCTGGGACTTTAAAATCCATAAAACTCATGCTGAACCTGGCCTCTGGTCATGGAACTGGGGCCTGAATTCTTTAGTTTATAGTACTCTGGGTGTCTCTTGCCAGCATGACCACGACTCCCTGAACATACACATCTCCTGTGGTAGTCAACTGTAGAATTTTAGCACTGGGAACCCTGAGATGAAGCCAACTTACAGCTGCTCATATTTCCAGGTTCACTGGCCACTGCCTGGAATGGCATCTGACCAAGGACATTCTCTAGGGGATATGGCAGACCCTTGGATTGGAGTCACTCACGAGCTATTGTACTGCACAGAATTCCACTGCTCTGTTCCACTACTGCATTTCTCTCCAAAGGCCTCTGGAGCACCCTGCTTTTACTGTATCTCTGTAGATTCTAGATTCAGTCTTCCTTGCTCATGAGCCACAAGCCACCCACCAGGATCTGGGGAGAAAGTATAGATAGACACTTCCTTTTTCTACACTGTGGTCTGTCTCTTTCTCTCTAGGCTCCAATTTTCACATCAGATCTTTCCTGGGTCTCTAGGGTCCACTTCCCTCCTTATTTTTTCCCCAAATATTTATTTTCCTTCGTCTGGATTCTGAATCTTGGAAAGGCTGATTTGTTACTACTTAGCACTCTGCCACCTTCCCGGAAACCAGTATGACATGACACCGGAACATATGAGATGCAAGGAAAGCAATTCTAAGAAGGAAGTTCATAGCAGTGAATTCACACATCAGAAAAACAGAACGTGGAGCTGGGGATATAGCTCAGTGGCACAGTGCCTGCCTGGCAAGCGCAAGGCCATGAATTCGATTCCTGGTGCCAAAACAAACAAACAAAAATAAATAAAGAAACAAACAAAAAAACCAGAACATGATCAAACAAATAACCTAATGATCCACCTCAAGGTCCTAGCAAAACAAGAGGAATCCAAACCCAAAACTAATACGAGGCAGGAAATTATAAAGATCAGGGCAGAAATTAATGAAACTGAGACAAAAAAAAAATACAAAGAATCAACAAATTGAAGAGTTAGTTCTTTGAAAGATTAAACAAAATAGACAAACCATTAGCTAATCTTACCAAAATAAACAATGAAAAGAACTAATTCCATGCAATTGAAAATGAAAAAGGTCAAATCAGAATGCATTCTGCTGCAATCCAGGAGATTATTAATAACTACCTTGAGAACCTGTTCCTAGGTGAATATGAACTATCAAAGCTGAACCAAGAATATATAAAAATCTTGAATAAGCCAAATCAGTCAGAGAAATTGAAGAATAGGAAAGTCTACAAACTAAGAAAAGCCCAGGTCCCAAAAGATTCACTGCCAAATTCTACAAGAACTTTAGAGAAAAGCTAATGTCAGTACTCCTCAAAATCTTTAATGAAATCAAAAGCAAACCATCACTCCCAAAGTCATTCCTGGAAGCAAACATTACCCTGATTCCAAAAAGCAGGAAAGGATGCAGCCAAAAAGAGAAAGGCCAATCCCTTTCATGACCACAGATACAAAAATCCTCAACAAGACATTGGCAAACAGAATAAAGCAAATCATCAGAAAGATACTATATCATGACCAAGTAGACTTCATCCCAGGATGTGGGGATGGTTCAGCACATGCAAATCAATAAATGTAATATATCACATAAATGGAAGCAATGACAAAAACCACATGGCCATCTCAAGAGACACAGAAAAAGCCCATTACAAAATCCAACATACTTTCATGATAAAATCCTTGAAGAAATTAGATGTAGAAGGACCTCATCTCAATTTGCTTTAAGCCATTTATTACAATGCCTGTCATCTTAAATAGGGAAAAGTTGAAGGCTTTCCCCCTAAGTCCAGGAAAAAATACAAAAATATCCACTATCACCAATCCTGTTTAGTAGAGTACTTGAAATATTACCAAAGCAAGGCAAGAGAAATAAATAAAAGGGATATATATAGGCTAAGAAGTCATATTATCATTATTTGCAGATGACATCATCCTCTACATAAAAGACCCAGAAAAATTCACCAGAAGAGTCCTAGAATTAATAACTAAAATCAGTAATGTAGCAGTATACAAAATCAACACACAGAAATAAATAGCATTTCCATATCAATATAATTCTCACCAAGAAAGAAATTAAGAAAACAGTATTATTCACATAGCATCAAGAAAAATTACATACTTAATAATTAATCTAATCAAGGAAGGGAAAGATTTCTACAATGAAAACTATATTACTTTGAATAAGCAAATCAAAGAGGACATTAGAAAATGGAAAGATACTCCCTGTTTCCTGATAGGCAGAACCAAATTGTCAAAATGGCCACATTTGCAAAACTGATATACATATTTAATGTGATCCTAATCAAAATAGCAATAACATTCCAAACAGAACTAGAAAGAACAATACTACAATCCATGTGGGACAAGAGACACAGAATAGCAAAAGAAATTGTGGGCTATAAGAGCAAAGCAGGAGGCATCATAATCCCCATCTTCAAGTTATACTAAAAAGTTGGAGTGACAAAAACATCTTGGTGAGCCTAGCACCATAGTGCATGTCTACAATCCCAGCATTTAAGAGGCTGAGTCAGGACTGCTATGAGTTCAAAGCTAGCTTGAACTACATAGTGAGAACCTGACTTAAAAAAAAAAAAAAAAGACAAAAAAAAAAAAAGTAAAAAGAAGTAAAAGGAAAACAGCATGGGATTGGTAGATTGGTACAAAAACAAACCTGTGTGTCAGTGGAACAGAACAGAGGATGCAGAAACAATGCTAGGCACATTTAGCTTTCTAGTCTTTGATGAAGGGGACAAAAACATACACTGGATTAAAGATATCTTCTCTAACAACTAGAAAACTGGCTATCCACATGCAAGAGATTGAATTTAGACCACTATCGCTCACCCCGTGTGGTAAACTAAAATGGAAATGGATCAAAGATCTAAATTTTAAAACAGAAATATTTGATTGGTTGAAAGACAAAATAGGTAAAACTCTTGAAGACACAGGCATAGGCAAAGACTTTCTGATCACAACCTCAATTGTAAAATAAAGAATATAAAGCACCAATAAATGGGATAATACCAAATTAGAAAGGTTCTGCACAGCAAAGGAAACAATCAACAGACTGAAGATACAACCTGCAGAATGTGAAAATATATTTTTCCAGCTATTTCTTGGATAGAGGAGAAATATCTTCTATATATAAAGAACTCAACAAAATTTAGCCCCCTCCAAAAGAAGACCCAATCAAAAAATGTGCAACTGAAGTGAATAGACACTCCTCAGAAAAAGAAGTACAAAAGACCCATCAATACATAAGAAAGTGCTTCAAAATTTTTGGTCATTAAAGAAGTGCTAATTAAAACAACACTGAGATTCCACCTTAATCCAGGAAGAATGGCTTATAATGAAGAAATCAATCAATAATAAATGCTGGCATGGCTACAGGGAAAAATGAACCCTTCTCCAAAGATGGTATGATGGGGGAATGTAGTCTAGTACAACTATTATGGAAATCAGTATGGAGAGTCTTCAAATAAGTAAAACTAGAAATTCCATTTGACCCAGCTATTCCCCTTCTAAGTATTTTCTCAAAAGAGTTAAAGACATCATATTACAAATATATATACATATATATATCCACGTTTATAGCAACACAATTCATAATAGATAAAACTTGGAAGGAGCCTATATGTTCATAAACACATGAATGAATAAAGAAAATGTGGCACTTATATACAGTGGAGTACTACTCTGCAATAAAAAAAAACTTGCGTCGTTGGTAGGAAAATGGATGCACCTTGAAATCATAATGTTAAGTGAAATAAGTCAGACACAGAAGCTTAAATGGTTTATGGCTTCTTTTACATGAGAAAACCAAAGTGTAAATAATTAAAGAGCAAAATAAAAGATAGATAATAGAAAATTGGAAGATAAATATTTTGCAAATGGGAAGGAGACCAAGGGATGGAGGGAGGAAGGGAGATGTGAGAAATAAAGGAGATGAAAAAAATTGGCACGTGCTATGTACATGTACTAACTCCCCATGAGGAATGCAATCATATTTATTGCAAACATGTATCAATAAAATAAGATATTAACTAGAAAAAATAAAATGCAACTAGAAAGCTATCAATCTGTAATATTGTATTATTTTAAATATGCAAAACAACTCACGGGTCAGATAAAACAGAACCCTGAATACTTTTGAGGATAACGTTCAGAGGGAGTCACAAGAAAAGCGTGTGAAAGGCTTACAGAATTCTAGCACTTGATCCATGATTATGACATGAGTGATTTCCTTTTGTATAAATTCATTAAGCTTTACAGTCCAAGCTCAAATTTTCAAGTATGTGTTATTTCGGTATTCAATAATTTTCAAAAGGTACAGAAACATTAAAATCCAGTCTCTTGTATGAACACAAGTGAAAGTATCCTAATAAAATATTAGCAAAAAAGTTAGTGCAAATATATGTCACAATCATATTGTATTTATTCATGTAAGCTTAATTTAAAATTATAACATAAAATATCAGCAACTAATTAAACAAACTGAATATGTTGAAACATGATTCCTTAGTAGAGAAAACTTAGTAGTTACAATGTGACCTCACTTTAAAGAAATAAAACTCAAGCTGGGGATGTAGCTCAGTGATAGAGTATTTGCCTAGCAAGCACTAAGGCCCTGGATTCAATCCCCAGCCCTGGAAAAAAAAATTCAAATTTAAAAGAAACAAAACTCAATTGATTAAAGGGTGAAGTATGCCAGGGAAGGTTTGAAAAATTTCACAAGAATGCACAGGAAACATAACTCCTTGGTGGAAGAATATAATTTTGTAAATAAGAACAAATACTGCTAATTTTAAAAGAAAATATTTAGAAATATAGTTTCATTAATATAAAGAATATCTGCCTTCCAAATACATCATGAAAAATTAAAAATTAAGTCAGTATCTGGGAGAAAATTTTAAAACATAAAATATTAGTTATTGATTACAGCTTATTATTATAAATATATACTTTCCAGGAAAATATAATCATAAGGACAAATAAAAAATGAAGGAAAATATATGACCATTAAATGAGAAAAATATCATTTTGCATAGCTGCAAGAAACAAACTATGCAGGTCACTTGTGATACAGCAAATACAAGCATTTTCTCCAAAGAGAGCAAAATTCAAATTTTATCTCGAAACAGACCCAAGATAGACTTGAATTTTGGAGCTGTTCACTCCTAATCATTGGTCATTTGTATTACTGACTAAATTGCTTTATTGGGAGTTCAGAGGTGAATTGGCCTATATTTAAATTGATAATTAGAAAACTAGATTTAAATTCCAAAAGGAGCTGGTAATTACAAAATACCCGTGGAGAAAGCAAAATAAAGAGCAAGTGCAGACTGAAAAACAGCATTGCTTATGTCCAGACCAAAACTGTAGTTGCCTTTGACTTCTAAGTTTTGACCATGAACATAGCTCTAATGGAGGTAAATGCCAAAGTTGACGAGCATTAATGGGCAGAATCAAGATTCCAAACCATCTCTTTCCCTTTATGGAAGATTTCAGTTTTCATAGTAAATACCTTTAAAAGTATCTGATTCTGATTTTGTATATTTTAACTTAATCTGTCCTAATGATTCAGATTTAGAAGGTATCTCTGCTTAAGATTACCAAAAAGTAATGCATGACAAATTAGAAGTCAAGCATATATCTCATTAGCTCCTCACAGATATTAAATTTATTTAAACATTCAGAAAATTAATGCTGTGTTTCTGGATTTTGTTTTGTAATTTACTATTTTCTATCCAATTTCAGAAAATCTATACTTTTTTTCTATTTTGTAAATTATAACATTTAAAACTTGTAAATAATTCTAGTAAACAAACTCTAGGAGTTTTAGAAATTAGTATATGAATTTATATTATATATTTATAAATCCATGGAGAATAAAATTATATTGTTACTCCACATACTTCACATGCTATATAATCTATATACACTATAGTGTGTACCATGCACCATGTATTATATACACACCATGCATATCATGTATGTTATTTCATGTACACTATATAGTATTATGAATACATCATTGCTTTGATAGCTGAAAAAGATATCCATAATGGGATCTTATGTGACTATGTAAACCTGCCTTTTCTCAGATTTCCAATTAACTTTTTTCTTAAGCGAGTGAGCAGCTAAGTGAGAAAAAAACTGAAAATGTTATAAGTGAGTTCTTTCTATACAATTAATCTGTCTTTCTTTTATAAATGCTATTTAAACATAAACAAGTAATTTCCTTTTAAAATAATGACTGTATTTACCCAATTCACTTTTTTTTTTGGTACCCGGAATTGAACTCGGGACCTTGTGCTTGCCAGGCAGGTGCTTCTGCTGCTGAGCTATATCCCTGGCCCCCCTTTCACTTTAAAAGTGGAACAATTAGCCCATAATTTTAATTTTCTCTCTCTCTTTCTCTCTTTTCATTTTTTGTTTGTTTGTTTTTATTTTTGTTTTTTTGAGACAGGGTATCACTATATAATTCAAACTGGACTTGAACTCACTATGTAGCCTACGCAGACCTCGAACTCACAGAAATCCTCCTGCCTCAGCCTCCCAAATGCTGAGATTACAGGTATGCACCACCATGCCCAGCCATAATTTTAATTTTCTAAACAGTTTTATTAGGACAAAGGCTAAAGTGCTGAATTTTATCCCATGCACATTGCATTTAAAAGCCCAGATAACCTAGAAGACGAGGCAGCTTTCACTCTGTGTTGTGTTTTCAGGACTTGACTTTTATCCAATATACATTCCATCATATTCATATATGTGGTCTTCATCAACATGACTGATGCTGTATTTTACCACACCATTTCAGTCTGCAGAAAGGCACAAGACAGAAAAAGCAGGGTCAAAAATCTAGTGAACAAAGACACTCTTCACTCCTGCTTACATTTCATTGGTATGAATTTACATTCAGAGACATCACTACACAGGCGAGGAGGAGAAAAACAGTTCATAGCTGTGCAGCCATGTGCGCCCCCAATAAAAACAGGGAAAATAGATTTAGGGGAACAACTACCAGAATCAGACTCTACGCCCACCAAATATTAGTGACCACCCTTCTTCCAACAAATTAAAATCACTCTTACCCAAGGACAAAAGCAGCGGCCCCATCCTATCAGCTTCCACCCAAAGCTTAGAATACTCATGACTGTCCTTTAGGTCTAGTCACTGATCTTACAACGTGGCAACTTACAAACTAATAGAGAAATTATCTGCTTCTTAGATCTACCCTCTCTTTTCACAGACATATTCATGTATACTCTAACATGCATAGTGCGAAAATAATATAAGATGGGGGATGCACATCATACACCTATGCTGTCATCTGAATATTTGCGTCACCCCCAAAAAATCCTATGTTGAAACCTAGTCTCCACTGTGATAGTAGTAGAAGGTGAGGCTTTTGGCTGGGGACTAAGCTGTGAGCCAGAACTTCTGCCCTGCGCTGTGGTGGAAAGTGCTACCCATTAGAACGCTAGCCAGATCGAGAGCATCTTAGACTCCAAAACTACGAAAAAGTGAAGGAGGGGGAGGGGGAGAAGGGGATGAAAAATAATTAAATTGCGTTCTGTACGTGGACCAACTCTACATCAAGCACGTAGTCATTCTGGACTGCAAACGCACACTAATAAAAATTAAAAACTGAAAAAATATTTCTATTAAACTATTCAATTATAGCATTTTGTTACATCAGCCCAAACACACAAACTAAATATTTAAAAATTATACATCAGGCAAGTGAATTATACATCAGTCACATAAAATGTCTTCTATTCACCTATTTTGAAAGACTCAAAATATTCAGATTCCTTGATTTACTGTTTTTATTTTTGATCCCGTAATGTTCTTGAGCAAGGGGGTGGGAAAAGGGGATGTAAGAAGAATTAGGATGCATTATGCACATCCAATTCCTCACGATGAATGTAATCGTTATGCACTGCAAACATGTACTAGAATAAATAAAACTTTAAAAAATATGATAACACAGAAAAACATATTCCCTTCTAATCATCAGACACAACTCTTTCTTTTCCTCACAGGTCCTTCCTATAGTCAGCTGCATGACAACACATCCTGCAAATTCAAATTATGTTCATTCCTCCACTGGACAGCTGCTTAGCTGGTTCTTGGGCTTAGGGTCTACGTCCATTAGTACAGCCAGTAACTCCAAGAGTCACAGACCCATGTAATCCTCCCCTGGTGATCTGGGTGAGCCTGAGGAGATGCAGCCACGTGTGCCAATGGTAATAAGGATAATATATGATGGTGGAACAGGAGCAAAATAATACCTGTAGTAAAAATAGGTAAATAAATAAATAATTATATTTATTCAGATTAGAGAATGGGAAATGCATGAAAAAGCCCACAAAAATGACAAGAACCTTATGGCAAAATAAAAGCAGACTTTGCTGAAAGTTGAATAAATCCATTGGTTTCATGGAGGTTCTGAAAGGTAGGAGCCACCTTGTTCTCTGTCTTCTTTGGCACATGATTTTATCTTCAAGGAGATTCTCCATTATGTTCATTAGCTTCCAGGGCCATAGATGAAGCAAGAATCTATATTTCTCTTGGAGATTCTATAATTTCACAAACTAAGTTTTGCAGTTCCAATTCTGGAAGCTTCCATTTAGAGATAAAGGATCAGATTTCTTAGGGTAGTTTATGAACTCTTTAGAATTTATTAGATTCATGGCTTATTTGTTTTTCCTCAGTACAAACATGAAACAAATCACAGAATTACAGTGTTCTCTTCTGGAAACAGTCCTGACTTTTGACTAGCTTCTGTGTACCCATTTATTCCCACCTTATTTTAATGAAATTTCTTATATTTTTCATCATGGATTGGAATGAAAGACAACGTACCTAACTCAATGTTTGACACAAGTTTAGATACATTTTCTTGCCTCAGAGTTCTTAATAAGAAATCTTGATAAATGTTTTTGAGTGACATTTTTACATTTCTATTTTTAGGGTATAAAAAATGTATTGGATTACCCAATTCTGCAAAGGCCCATATTTATGAACTTTCCCCTTCACATTGTCTTGAAAGCCTGTTAAACTTTGTCTGAGGCATTCTCTTTATTGTAGTAATTTTCATATAGCAGCAAGAAACAGGCAATATACATTTTCATTAATAACCCTTTTAAATACTTCTCCAAAGGTAAAGACTCAGCAACCATGTGTTCTGCTTTTCATGTTATCGAAGATAGCAGTTTACAAACTACAGTTGCAAAACAAGCGTTATCGGATTTCCAAACTTTATGGTTGCTGTCATACTCTCAGAAAGACAGGAAGAAAGCATTTTTGGATGAAAGTGAATGTAACATTTTAACTTTAACATGAGGACATCACTCCAAAAAGAACTATATATATATTATATATATATATATATATATTATATATATATATTTTTTTTAAGTACCAGGAATTAAACTTGGGACCTTGCACTTGCCAGGCAGGCACTTAAAAAGTATTCAGTTAAAGGTCAACAATGGCTATTCAATGATTAAATTCAATAACATATTTTTTGCTATATTTGCCTAAACCACTTCCCCATTCCCATTCTTCTTTCGTACAATACTTCAGCATTTGATAATATCCTCTTGCACCTTGAATTCCTTCTCTCAATCCATCAGAATCAATTCTTCAATTATTCTTCTCTTTATTAAAATGTTGTATTTTTCTAAATTCTAGGTTTCTCTGTCTGCTTTTCTTATTCTATGTTATGTCATCAGTCTTTAATTTTTGTTTCTATTTTCTTTTTTATTTTAAAGAGAAAAAAGATAAAAATAACAACATAACAGAGTTTCAACACAGGTTAGTAGGAGACTTAACAATAATTAATACATTGCATATTTTTGTCTTCATAGCTGTTATTCAGAGTACAAGATATAGGCATGATATCTTGTCCAAACAATATTAGCACAAACATTTCTTTTCAGTGAACTAAGGGAAACTAGCTGTATAACTATTTTAACTATCTTGTGTATACCTATATTTTTTTCTTTTTCCTTTTCTACCTTTCCCCTTCCCCCATCTCAGTTTGTCTTTTCTTTTGAAAAGTTTCCTCCCAGTTCACAATATCTATTATACATTTTGGGTCTTATCTACTTGTTCTGTTTCTCACACTAGTGCGACAGTACACATACGAGTTTACATATGTTTACACATATGGTTCTGATTTATTTCGCTTATGAGTATGGTCTCAAGTTGCATCGATTTACCTATAAAAGTCTCCAATTTATCCTTCTTTATGGCTGAGTAGTACTGCATTATATAAAAAAAAAAAAAAAAAAAAAAAAAAACTACATCCTTTTTATCCATTCCTTGGTTGATGGGTATTTGAGTTGTTTCGAAGATTTAGCTATTACAAATTGGGCTGCTATAAACCTGGGTGCACATATATCGCTGTAGTATGATGTTTTTAATTCTTCTGGGAAGATAGCTAAAAGGGGAATAGCTGGGTTGAATGGGACCTCTAATCCTAGTTTCTCAAGTAATCTCCACACTGATTTCCACAGTGGCTGCACCAGTCTACACTCCCACCAACAGTGGAGAAGAGTTCATTTTTCTGCACAGCCCCGCCAGCATTAGTTATCTGTTGATTTCTTGATGACAGCCATTCTTACTGAGGTGAGATGGAATCTCAGTGTTGTTTTAACTTGCATCTCTTGAATGATTAATGATGTTGAACATTTTTTCATGCATTTATTTGTCATTTGTATTTCTTCATCTGAGGGAAGTGTATATTCATCTCAGATGCCCATTTTTGGATTGGGTCTTTGAATTTGGGGGTCTGATTTATTTCAATTCTTTGTATGTTCTAGATACAAGTCCTTTGTCTGTGAGACGGCTGGCTATATTTTCTCACTCTTTGGGTTGTCTTTTCACTCTGTTGGTGATTTCTTTTGTTGTGCAAAAGCTTTTTAATAAAGTGAGATCCCATTTGTTGATTCTTTGTAATATTTCCCTTGCAGTCTGGGTTTTGTTCATGAAGTCTCTGCCTACATACACCTATGTCTTCAAGATTTCTATTTTCTCTTCCAGTAAATTTAGCATTTCTATTTTAACATTTAGATCTTTGATCCATTTTGACTTTAGTTTAGTACGTGGTGATAGACATGGGCCTAGTTTTAGTCTTTGGCATGAGGAAAACCAGTTTTTCCAGCACCATTTATTAAAGAGGCTATCTTTCTTCCAGTGAACATGTTTGACCCCTTTGTCAAAGATAAGGTGGCTGAGTGTGTTTGGAGTTGCATCTGCATCTTCTATTCTGTTCCACTGATCCCCAGGCCTGTTTTTTAGTCAATACCATGCTGATTTTATCACAGTAGCTTTGTAGTATAATTTCAGTTCTGGGATTGTGATGCCCCCTGACTTGCCTTTGTTGTCCAGAATTTCTTTTGCTCTTCTAGGTCTTTTCTGGTTCTATTTTCTTATATTTTTCTTCAAAGCTACATTCTGCACTTCAAACTGCCTATATAATTTCTTAACATTATAATTCCACTTTTGGTTCTAATATAAAATAAGAACAATATTCAATCTTAAGTTCAGATTCTGTGCCATTACTTATGATATATCCTATGTTATACATAAAATCTTCCTTATTCTATCTCTTTGTGTTAACACATGGCAAATTACTTAATGTTTATGTCAAATGCTAAAAAGGAACAATGTCAACAGGATTCATTCTTACACGAAGACTTGGTCCTGGAACTTCCATACAGTTCCCTGCATTCTTTATGTGATCATAAAGATCACATAATCACATAATCATATAGTCAAGGTTAGTTAGTCCCTCTCATTAGTCCCCCATAGTCACTCCATAAAATGTGCTAAATTAGGACAATTTGTCTGGCATCGCTTGGGGACACATGCTGTTTGAGTTACACACTTCTCTTCCCTGCTTCTTTCTCTGTGGTGAGCTATTCCATTCAGAGTAAATGCCTTCAAAGGACTTTCAAACTGATGACGACAACTAAGAAGGTAAAACTACAGACTCCAAGGAAGGCAGGCTGTTTTCTTGGTGCCCACCCAGTAACAAGGTCCACAGTGGCCATGCACAAGTTTGTCAACTGTGCAACTTTAGAATTACTGAGGATAATTAAGGAAAATTAAAGGATGATAGTGATACATTTAAAATTGTTCTGAATTGATTTATAGTCCATGAAAAATATGTACAAATAGACTAAAACATCATACATGATTGTTTGTTTTGCAAAGCCCCATCTGGGGCTTTTGTCTTTTCAAATTCTTCATTTTAATTTCAATTCACTCATTCTTTTAGCTGATGTCACATCACAGATTTTATCTGTCTAAGAGGTGTGGTCAAAGAATGCAGTTACAGTTTAAATTTTTGAAGTTATTGTAGTGAATACAAATTGTCATTAATTCCCATAAATATTCCACCCACCATTCAAACACACTTGTCCCACTGAACTTGACACAGTCTGAAGTAGTTCTCAAAGATCTCTTTCATATTTATCTCCCATTGCATGGCCCTGGCTGCTCAGTATCCAGAAGTCAGAACACATAACTTTCATGGTCTTACTGACTTTGGAGAAGAGCCAGGCATGTTATGGTGCCAGACCCAGTGAATAATGTGGAGTAGGACACACTGTTATGATTTAGAAGTCCAGCTTTCACTTGGCGGGCACTTGGCAGCAGCACTCCCTGCATATTTATTAATTTTTTGTTTAATTCAATGATTATTTTGATTTATAGAATTACCAGCTCTTAATATGCCTCATTTTTTTGTCTTTTTATGGTCCTTAGATCACTTTTCACTTTGAATATTTTATGATTATTTTAATGTCTCTTTCATACTCTTATATTTCTAGCTCTGACCATTACTTAATGTGAAACATGAAAGTTGTTTTCTATTGCATTTTCTATTGCACTCCAGAGGAATGGAGTGAAAATTCCTTAGAAAATATTTATGCTTTTTAACACATATTACTTGCTTGAATTCAGACCACTCTCTAAAATAATTGTAGTGTTTGAGTGCTGCCTTTGTATCCTGCTACGCTGCCAAATTTGGATATTAGTTCATCAAAAAGTTTTCAATGTATAATTTCGAGAATTCATTGACTTACATAATCTAGAATATATATTCATGCCCTTTTAAGCATCCTAATTTCTTACTTCATACCCAAAACATTGAAGTAAAAATTTATATTCTTATTTCAGGGTTGAGCTAGTATTTCTTTCATAATGGTTTAACGCAAGGTTGTCAGTTTCCTATCTTTAGTTCTATATGAAGTTCTGTTGCATGACTGACTTTCTTATTCGGATTTATGAGTGAAACACTTTTTGAATCAAATTAAATATTGATTCTAGCTATCTCCTTTATGTCCTTTATATTTTTAATATGGAAATTGATTTCCTTTTAGCATCTTTTGAGCTTAATTATGTATGTTACAACATTAATACGACAAGTTTACTTTTCTCTTGGGTGGTTTTCCAATGTAGGGACCCTTCCCCCATTATTTCATTCCACTATGTTGAGAAGAACTCTTTCCCTATCATCTGAGTCTATATTTTTCAAATACATTAAATCTTGGTTCTTTTTATTCCTTATCTGTGGCTTTATTTTACCCTAGGCTCTATACTCCTCTGTCGTCATTATTATTTTTCAACGAATCTGAAATGTTCATTCCAGAAGAGCATATTGCAAGTTATACTAGCACCAAACTGCACTTGGGACTTCAACATGCGCAGAACATTTCAAGATGGTGAGAGAATTCCAAAGCCTAAGCTTGTTCAAATTTTCCCATGATACCTCATGCGCTTTCTGCTATTTCTGGAAATTAGACAAAAACTAGATCAAATAACCAGAAATAAAAACATTAAGACATAATTGCTCCGCCTTATAAGATCACTATGATATAGAGAAATATTTTCTTATCTGCTTATAAAATGTATACTAGCTCCTGCTATGGGAGGTTATTTAATATTATTAGGAAAATTTCAAAGTATTTTTTGTCTCTGTTTATCGATGTTCCCGGGCTATGTCATTGCTCATGAGTATCCTAATCTCATCTTTATTTTTTTCACCACCAGTTGATTACAAAATTTGAAATTTTCCTGCTAATGCCTTCATGTCATTCTGGGTCAGACCATAATCTGAGATCAAACAGCATTTCACTGTAAAATGGTCTGGATAGTGTAGCAAAAGCTGACATTGTGGGTCAATGGAGCTGAAGGACAGAACTCAGCCTTTTGCAGTAACTTTAGTTTTATATGTGAGTTTGGAATATTTGTGTTAACAAACATTAAATTTGGGACTTTAAACATAAAAAAGTTTCCTTGAAACTTACTTCTAGATGCCAGTTGCTAATACAAAACTTTTAATTAAACTTTAACTTTGATAATATTATTTAAAGCCACATCAGTGCCACAGGACTGAGAATTCAAGACCCGTACAGAGTATGTGTAAGAGTGAAAAGCTCATGCACTCTTAAATAAACTGGAAGCATTCTCAGTGGCTATCTAGTCAGTAATTATCTGTAAGTAATATATTTGATCTAACAATTTATTATTTTTCTTATGGTTTATAATGCCAAATGCTTTTTGTTACTATATAAGATAATGATTTTGAATTAGTTTTATCAGTAGAAAAATAAGAGTTCAAGAGGGGAAAATAGCACTTGAAAGATGTTCATTTTTACAAGTTATATATGCTAATTGAGAAAAAAATACTTTTGAGTTGAAAACAAGTACTCTTTCCATATCACTTTATAACTTCTGTTAGTTTCCTTATAAATCCAAGGAAAGCATAGCAGTTCTCTTGTCAGTGGGTACTTCATCAGTTCAGTAAACCCATGAAAAACAATCACCTAGATAATTCAGAGAAGAAGAAATACAAAGGGCCAATATATCCATTAAAAAATGTTCAATAGCCCTGTTCACTAGAGAAATGCAAATTAAAACTATACTGAGTTACCATCTTATCTGATACAAAAACAGCTATCATCAAAAATTCTAATAATAACAAATGCTGGTGAAGCTATAGGGAAAAAGAATTCTTCTACACTGAGGGTGGAATTATAAACTAGTAAAACCACTATGGAAATCAGTGTAGAAACTACTAAAAAAACTAAAAATAGAAATTCCATTTAACCCAGCTATTCCCCTTCTAGTTACCTTCCCAAAAGAGTTAAAATCAACATATGATAGGGATACGTGCATACCCATGTTTATAGCAGTACAGTTTCCAAGCTAGATCTTGGAAACAGCATATAGGTCCATCAACAGATGGATGGATAAAGAAAATGAGGCATTTATACACAATGGAGTACTACTCTGACCTGAAGAAGCATAAGTTGAGGATTTTGTAGGTAAATGTATGCAAATTGAGAACAGAGTATAAATTGAAATTAGGCAGAAGCACAAGATTACATATAGTATAGTTTCTCTTATATAAGAAAATGATATATATAATATATAAGACATAATATTAATATATATTAATTATATATCTAATATAGTAATATATATAAATATTCTATAAATATATAGACAGAGAGAGACAGACACAGAGACACAGAGACAGAGCAAAATAGAAGACAGATAAATAAGAAATAGGGAGAAGTTAAAATAATTCCCCAAATTGTCTATACCATTTCTCAAAAAATATTTAATATATATGTTAATTTGTTTCATTTATACTATTAGTTTCTCTTAGTTCGCTGAAAAAAGTTTTGTGTGTAATTATCTGTTTCTTTTTCTAAGAGAGGATTTTTTTTTTTTGTGGGTACTGGGGGGTCGACCTCAGAACCTCGCGTGCCAGCAGGCGTCCGTGCTGCTGAGCGATATCACCGGCCCCTTTTTCGTATGTGGGTTCTGGGAGTCGAACTCGGGCCCTCGCGCTTGTCGGGCAGGCGCTTAAGCCGCTGAGCCATCTCACCGGCCCCCAAGAGAGAATTTTTTTTGTCTGTCTTCAGAGTAACTACAGTACTTTGAGGATAATGGCATGCAGTATATTAACTATTGTTATCCTCTTAGTTTGCTATAAAATTGTGTTTCCAAACTTTATTTTTTCATAAAATAAAAAAAAAGAAACCTATTACCCTTTATTGAAAAAAATACATTTTTTAAGGTGAACAAATGATTATCTTGGTAATTTTCTAGTGGTCCCATAATTGATATTTATATTCATTACTCAAAAGTTATTTTCCAAGTATTTCAATTTTTCCTTTTTGTCATTAGTCAACAATCAATGAGATAACAATTTCATATGTTTTGGTACATTAATCATCTAGTGTTTTTTATAATAATTTATGTCTTCTCCAATTTTTACTATGTTGATCATTCAATGGTGATTTTTCTTTTTTTTTTTGCGGGTACCGGGGGTTGACCTCAGGGCCTCACACGCCAGGAGGCGCCCGTGCCACTGAGCGATATCACCGGCCCTTTTTTCCTATGTGGGTTCCGGGAGTCAAACTCGGGCCCTCATGCTTGCCAGGCAGGCGCTTACGCCACTGAGCCATCTCACTGACCCCAATGGTGATTTTTCTACTTATCCCATTCTTTGTAAAATTTTCATCAGCACTCTCTTATAAATAAGTACTCATTTCTTCCCATATAGTCTTAATATTATTTCCAAATTTTGCTAAGTGATTAAGTATAATTAATTATGAAAAAATTGAGGGTAACAAAATCATAGGTAGAATGTAAAGTGAATTTATACCCATAATTCTAAAATAATTTTTACCAAATGTCTTTATACCTTCTTCTTAAAGAATCAATTTCATTATCTTTGTAAAGGTTGTTCTAAAAATGTATTAAATGTAATAAAAGTGGGATGATTTTAATGACTTTTTTGGAATAAATTTAACAATAAAATTAGGAAAACTTGAAATTATCATTATAGAGCATTGAAAGATAAAATTAATCTATTGTTTCATTCAAAAATACTTACAGCAAACAATGGCTGAAGAGATCAACCAAGAACTGAAAAACAGCTTTGAGGAAGTGTAAAAGCAACATGTCACAACAGCAATTTTCTTCTGTGAAGATAAAAGCAAATTAACAAAAGGACACAACAATCATAAGATTGGTGCAACAGAAGAGTTTCACACTATATAAAACTATTACAGAATATACATTTTTTAAAAAAAGTAATGGAGAAAGCTGTGCATTGTGGCCCATGCTTGTAATCCTATCTCTCTGGAAGCCGAAGCAGAAGGATGTCAAGATGAAGCCCAGCCCGTGCAACTCAGCTAGACCTTGTCTCAAAAGAATAAAGTAAAAGACAGGGGATGTAGCTCAGTGAGAAGGGTGAGATTTCAATCCCCAGTACTTCAGGGAAAAATATAATGCCAGTACTAAACAACTGAAAGAAAAACATTCCGGTTTAATTTCTGTATGAGATAAAGAAAAGTTTTTATCAGATTCTGGTAGAAAAATGAGAAATATATTTGAATTTTACTTTACTATGAGGCTAAAAATAAAATCCTTCATATTCTTAAAGTACCTAGAAAAACTTAAAACACTATATAAATGCAATATATAATTACCAATAATATTTCCATTGTCATTATTTTAAGTAATAGGCTTCAATAATAAAACAG
This sequence comes from Erethizon dorsatum, assembly GCA_028451465.1. NCBI lineage: Eukaryota > Metazoa > Chordata > Mammalia > Rodentia > Erethizontidae > Erethizon > Erethizon dorsatum. The sequence continues at coordinate 137,743,415 of CM051824.1, forward strand.
ATGTATGGCATTTATTTCTAATACATAACAATGGTATTTTCCCAAGCTGTCTCAATATAATGAATTATACACAATACCAAAAGTTGGATTGTTTCATTTATCATTTTTAAAAATTTTAAACCCTTTGAAAAGAATTGAATTTGTGACATATAATTAATTTACTGAATACTTCTATCACTGTGAAAAAGTGATCGTGAAAAGCACAAGAGAACACTAGTTTTGCAAGATTATTAGTTAAGTAAATATAATAACAAAAATATATTCTTCTACATTAAAGAGAATTTTGATTATTCACAACGCTACTACTTCCTGACAGTAAAGTGAGTAATTATTTTACCATATTCCTCCCTTGTGATATTTTCTTTTATCAGAGACTACCTAAAAGATAATTATTATAAATCAGAAAATTTTAACCTTCATGGAAACTCTATGAAATAAATAATTCTAAGTATATCCAAATATAAATTTGTAATACCTAAGAAATTAATAGCTTACTTTTTAAGACAATAGTTTGAAATAATATTGAAAAGTAATTGGTGATACTTCCTATAGTGGGAGAAAATAAATTATTTATCTATACTTACATAAAAAGCAGCAACAAGTATCTTATTAAACCTCAACACCTACAACTAAAAGTAATAGGTGAAAAATAGAAGTGTGGCTTCTGAGGAAGAAATAACTGTTGTTTTTTTTTTTTTTTTGATTCAGTCGAATGCAGCAAAAAATGCTTAGCTACATCCCTATGCATTCTCACCTCAATTAATTTTAAAGCCATCTGCAATTCTCCTTCCTCACACCGTACATGAAGAATACATGCAGGGGCCGGCGATATCGCTCAGCAGCACAAGCGCCTGCTGGCAAGTGCGAGGTCCTGAGGTTGACTCCTGATACCCACATAAAATAAAAAAAAAAACAACCATGCAGTCAGGGGAAAATTGTACACTTTGGGGAGAGGTGTTTATTCAGTGAATGCTGTGTCCTGACCGCCTGCCTCATCAGTGATGCTTCGTGCACTGTGACCACTTCTTTCTTCTTGCCAGACACTTCACACTGTGCTGAGATAGATCACTTCTAGTTTGAAGACTGTTACAAGTCTTTGTCACATTTCTGAATTTTCATCCATAAACTCAATAGTTGATAGAAGCTATAACAATTATCTTTCTTTCACATTAAAGAAACCTCAATATCTGAGGCGCAGTGCTTTCTCTCTAATATTATTCACAAATGGATGCTGAATTTTTATCGGATATTTCAAATCAATTACTAAGACGAGTTTATTATGTATTTGTTAAATATATAAACACATGGTTAAATTCTTTGGTGCTAAAGCCCTTTTAGATAGCTGGACAAAAAATTTAGATGTGATTTTTTCCCCAGCCTCCTTAGATATTATTTTTAGTACTTTTGATTAATACACTGCATAGTTGATACATGCATGTAATGCAGCTTAGTTCCTGTTTTCATCCACTTTCCCTCCTCCTCCATTTTCTGGATTTATGTCTTCCTTTTCCATTTGAGTCTACTCTGTTTCCTGCTTTCTCCTCACTGGAGTTAAGTCCCTTGCTGATTATTTTGTTTTGAACTCATGACTATTACACGGCCTGGATTTCATACACAATTTTAAAGTTTTTGCTTTCCACTCATGAAAGAAAGATCCTAGCAGAGGTTTCTTAGAATATGCCCATTTTGCCACAGTGCTGGGGCGATGTTCCCCTGCCTCTGATGCCTCCTATCGTTGGGGTGAATCTGCAGCGGTGTTGTTATGCTGCCCTTAGACGTGACATTTTTCTGCGTGCGTGGTTAGGAATTTTCTCTGACGTTCTCATTCTGCTATTTCTCAATAATAATTTAGGTGAGAAGGTATATTCTGGAAAATATAATATGTCCTTTGTTCATTCCTGCTTGTGTTTTTTCTCTCATTATCTTTGTCTAATGAATCTATGGATTCCTTATTGTGGATTTTGTCTTTGTCTTTGTCCAAGCTAGAGCTCCTTGTGTTTTGAACTGTTAGATGCCACTTTCTATTATTTTCATTTGCAGAATTTCTAATTTGTTCTTTATTGCATTCATCTGTTACCTCTTTTTAAAGACTCTATCAGCTGTGATCCTGGGTCACCAGCATTGTTAGCACTGGACTCCTTGTAAGGAATGATTATACTACTCGTTGTAGACTTAGTGATTCAGATCCTGTACTCTAACAAGGTCTCTCAATAATTTTTGTACCTGTTAAAGGGTTATTGTCTTAGTGGATATTAGGTGTATTTGTTAAAGTCAATTTTACAGTGTACTCTAACGTGCTTTCATTTATTTTATCAATTCAAATTGAACATTAAGATCTTTGACAAATTATTGCTTGTTTTCTGTGTTTACCCAGCTGGGTCATCTCTGTTGCATCTACCACCTAGATCCTCCAGATAAATACTATTGGAGACCTTTACAAATATTTCCATGACTCTTGTACTAGAATATATTTTACTGTGTTTTTCTGGCAGAGGTATATATGAATAATTTACATTATAGATATACAATTCCATGGCTTTTAGGTTTATAATTTGTTTTTGTGCATTTGGATATGAGTTTTAAACATAATTTCAGAGTATGCTGAGGACTTCTAGTCTACTTCATGTTTAATAATTTGTTAAATGTATCAATTATTTGGTTAAGTATTATTATATTCTCTTTTAACAGAAAAAATGCCAAGACTTTGATTATATATCTGAATTCATACAGTGCACAATTTCAAACTTAGATTTTGTACACAAAAGTGCTCAATTACATAATGTTGCAAATAGTAAGGAGGACTTTTCATGTATTCTTTCCCAGCACTTTTAGGGATCACATATGATGAGCACAACATGAATTCATTCCACAAACATTTGAACATGAACATGTGCAGACATTGGAGTATGGATGCACAGTGTTTTTAAGAAAATAAATGAGGAGTAAGATATTAAACACATAATTGATGTTTTGGTAAAATTTGTAAATAAATGCTATCCAAGAATAACAAATAATTTGAGATGGAGAGATCCATGGCAAACTCCATTTAGTTATGGAGGGAAGGAAGGTGTCTTGGTTACTTTCATCTCATTGCTGAGACGAAATACCTGATGCCAAAAATTAAGGAAAATTTAGCTCACAGTTTGTGGAGGTTTCAGTCCATAATCACCTGGCTCCAAAGCAGAGGGGCAACATTCATGGTGATGGAAGACAGCAAAAGTGACAAGAGCAAAAGTGGGAGAGCAAGCCTCTTTGTCTCCCTTATATTGCAAGCAGGCTACCCACCCTAGGGCAGTTGTAGCACTCACACCATCTTCATGCCTTCCTGTTGCACAGGTTCAGGATGTTTACAGAGTGAGGACCCTGGCCTCACTGAGTCACTTAGTTAAACTTCTAAACTTCTCAAGTTGACACAGTGAATCAACCATAACAGAAGGCTTCTATAAGAAGGAACATGGAATAAGCACAAGATGACTTGCCTATGTGTAAAGAGGAAGGGAACCAGCACTGGGACAGTAGTGCCCATGATATGGTCAACGGCACTGTACAGAGGGAAGAAAGAGGGCAGTGACTCATAAAGAGGCTGAAGAGATATGCAGAAAACAGATCACGTGGGCCAAAGGAAGGAGTCTGGATTTTGTACTAAATATAAAGCCACTAAAATGCTTAAGCAAAGAGTTAAATATACAGTACCTGAATTAAGCTTGGAGAAAATGTTTTTTTCTGCTATGAGGAAAATAAAGGAGGAGAGGAGACAATCAGTGTGGGGAAGATCAAATCAAAATGTGGTGCAGTTATTTAAGTGGTTCGGACTAAGTTAATATCAACAGGAATGGAGATAAAAGTCAGATTTGAGCAACACTTTGAGAATATAATTGGTAGGCCTATACTAATCTTTTTGCGAAGTTGAACTCAATGATGTTCCATGTATAAAAATTCATATTATTTGCTCACCTTAAATTATCTTTGCCAGACTTTTTTCTTCTCACCTTTCGATACTATATTTTCTTTTTTTTTTTTTTTTTGTGGGTACCGGGGGGTCGACCTCAGGACCTCGCGCGCCAACAGGCACCCATGCCGCTGAGCGATATCACCGGCCCCTTTTCCATATGTGGGATCCGGGAGTCGAACTCGGGTCCTCACGCTTGCAAGGCAGGCGCTTACGCCGCTGAGCCATCTCACCGGCCCTCGATACTATATTTTCATTCAAAATCATTCTTTGTTACTTTCACAGAGTAGAAAACTCATTTTCAGATATTAAAAAATCCAGCTAAGATTAATATGAACATTATACAGTATCATCCATTTAAGTATGTCCTTTCTCTGGCTGGAACATGGTCTGAGACTGTAACAGAACTTCCGGGAAAGGTGAAATATTACATCCTCACAAACCACAGTTCTCTCCCCCAAACCTTGCTGCCTCTCTCCCCCACGCGGATGGGAAACAAGGAGGTAGGTGAAACAGTGTGATGATGGGTGTTCTAAATGACTGGTGTTTTTGTAACCTGACATTTGTATTTTCCTGATAGCAGTTATACTCAAATAATAGATTTATTCTTTCATCACATGCACTGAAAACTTTTTGGGGAGAATGTTGCTCTTCCACAGAGATCTTCAACACTTCTGTTTCCTTGCAAAATGGTAGCCTTTCAAGATGTCCTTTGGAGGCACAGGTTTGGTTTCTTCTCCAGAGGCCCAGAAACTAATCATGACTTGCAGCTGCCACTGTAGGAGGATGCAGCCAGGCCAGTCTTGCACCTTGAGACTTCTCCAGACAACAGCTATGATTCTGTGTTTGTGTTCATCAAACTCTCCAAAGGGACAGGCCGTATGCTCACAAACCCGTCTCTGCAATAACAGTATAAAACAATGCAAGGTTTGTCAGCTAAGACATCATCTGGCAGGAGCTGAGAGGTCATGCTTGTCTCCCATATCTACCCTTTCCTTCCTAGTCTCTTGGAATATTTTATAACTCTCTGATATAGTCTTGAAGATTTTTTTAATTTCTGGTGAGTTCAGGAATCAAACTCACAACCTCACACTTGTCAGGCAGACACTGTGCCACTGAGCTATATCCCAGCCCTGAGCTAGAAGCTGTGCCGCTGAGATACATCCCTGGCCCTGAGCCAGTCTTGAAATAAGGGAAATTTCCCAGAACTGGAGAAAAAAGAGGGAGATAAAATGAAAGAGCTCTACCAAATACTTTTAAATCTAAGACATTCTTCATCTCAAGTCCAGTGATTAACTTTTCCATGTAAACTTAAACATGGATAATAAGCTAAAAGTGGTAGATCTAGCTGTTGGATCATTTTTACTAAAACTGAATATATTCTTTATCTAGCTACATTTTACTTTTTTTAAACAACGTTTTCCACTTAACAATGATGTCTTCAGGTTAGGAATTTTAAAAATTATCAGACATAGTCAAAACCTCATCTTATATTATCATTTAATTCTTTTTTTTTTTTTTTGTGGGTACTGGGGGTCGACCTCAGGACCTCGTGCGCCATTAGGCGCCCATGCCGCTGAGCGATATCACCAGCCCCTTTTTTGTATGTGGGTTCCAGGAGTCGAACTCGAGCCCTCGCGCTTGCCGGGCAGGCGCTTAAGCCGCTGAGCCATCCCACCGGCCTATCATTTAATTCTTAAGGGAACTTTACAATTTAGACTTATTTTTCCTGCTTTTCAGAAGGAGAAACTCATGCACACGGAATGTGAAATTTACATGCACAATGTGAAATAAAGTAGGATACCACCAGACTACCAAGTTATTCTGACAAGAAGATAAGAAGCCAGAATTCTATAAACTGGAATTAAAATATTGCTGTAGCTTTCCTAGGATAGGAATATCCATGTTAAGAAAACAAAATGTATGTCTTATTTGCTCAAAAAATAAACATAGCCTCAAAATGAACTCTTGTTTTATTGTGCACGTCACTTATGCAATAGTAAAGAATGAACTTAAGTTTTTCTTTGCTTATGCACTGCATGTAGCTTCTCAGTTCAATAAATAACCTTTTCCATAATCTATGTACATTCCTCTCATTAGAATCCAAGAGAAGGAATATCTTCTTAGATTTTGGCAAATGCATTTGGAACAACCACAACTATAATTTCATTTTTATCCTTGGAAAATAGAAAATATAATTGAATACTAGTCTGATTAAGCATTTTGGAATTATTTGCCACAAAAGACAAAGCATTAAAAAATGATGTTTTGTAGAGGTTATCTGTAGCCAACATTTATCTACTATTGCTTTCTTGTTTTCTTTTTTGAAAAGTGGTTGGCATTTAATTCTAAAAGGCTGTGTGATGGCCAAGCACAGAAAAAAAAAAAAAAAGAAAAGAAAAGAAAAGAAAAAGAAAAAAGGTAAATTGAGCCATTATACATTCTTTGTTCAGAAGAACTCAGTGTTCAGATCTGAAATACTCACCACCCACTCATGCATGTCACTAGAAAGAGAACGTCTGCTGTACTGCTAGAGAAATATTTTTCTGCTAACCAGCAATCATATTTTTTCTGAGGTCCTAGACAAAGAAAATTATACTTTGTACCCTATTTGGCCATATCGATTTTATTTTCTTTCAATCACTATCATATAAAAACTATGAATTTCAAACACTCTGAGATATTTCTACTTTGCATTTCCCAGATTATACACTAAAACCTGGTAGTTTAGTGTCCTAGTTTGAGACTATTTCTTTTTCTTCGAAGAGGACTTAGATAGCCTCATATGGCTGGAAGTAGAGGAAGCTGTATTATTACAGGAACCAGCCTAGGGTTTATTATCAGGGCTGTGTAAAATGTCCAACCCTGTCCCTTAACAGCCAAAGACACTTACATAAAGGAAAGCTTGTTATGGCTATAATAGCCTCATTTGTAAAATAGAAAGCGATATATATCTCTTGAGTATATGATGAGTACAAAATGATAACACTTTTGCCATTGCTTTGCTACTACAAAGATTGTGGTATTATTAAAATATTTCAACAAAGTAAATTACATAATTTTTGATGTTTTGTTAACTATTTATGGATACCAAACTACCACGTTGTATACTAAATCAGCAGTGTACTGAATGGTACTTTAGTGGTCTGCTTCCAGTGACTAACTTCCGCAGGGGTATTATGCAGTTGAATAATGAAATGTGATATATAATCAAGTATTGCACATTAACTTATCATTGGGAAATTGGAATTGTCAGTCCCTGAGAAAATAATTAAAACCCATGCTTCCACAGAAAGATATTGAAATTCATTTCTTTGGTAAGATATACGTGTGGGAAAAAATAAAAGATAAAATTGTTTTTTCTTTCTTTTATTTTCAACAAAATCTAATTCTTGGAGGAATCCAGTCTGATGCTTAAGGAACAACACGACTGTTGATTATGAGCTTGAAAGTATTATCTTAGCCACAATTAGAAACTAAGAGAATACTCTGAAAAATTCATTGAAAAGTCGGTGTAAATACTAAGACTGAATAAAAAGACTCTATTTAAAATGATATTTAAGGAATTAGTAGACCAAGTATGTACCTTCAAGAGCAAAGTTACATTTTTTCATTTTTGTTTTTGTTTTTGTTTTTGAGATAGGGTCTCACTATGTAGTTCAGGCTGGACTTGAACTCACCGTGTAGCCTAGGCTGATCTTGAACTGGTAGAGATCCTCAGGCCTCAGCCTCTTGAGTGCTGGGATTACAGGCCTGCGCCAAAATGCTTAGTGAAAAGTAGCCTCTTAATAACCAAACATGCTCTTATTCTTTTAAAACTCTGAGGGCAGAATTAGCTTTCTCACAGAGCCTTGGACAGCACAAGACTGAAAAGCAATGAGGAATTACTCTTTTGTCCCTCCTGTTTTTACTAAAGTCACTTAAATATGTCTACAAAGAAGGGTGTTGGGTTGCCTCTTAGGCTTCAGAATTTTGCTGTAATTAACAGTACTACCACATAAATAAATATTTTGCACCACATTTTAGTTCAATATATTTGTTTTCAACTTGTTGGTTGTTTTAAACACAGCAAATAGCTAAATCCAATCAAAATATTAAATTTTCTTTTCTGGTTAGTTTGTCTTCAATGTACACTTTGTATTTTAAATCAAGTAACCTTCACTCAGACAATTCAGCAATTGTTACAGGAAAAAAAAATATTAAAGAGTTCATTCAGGTTACTTGTTCAAGTAAATTCAATCTATTCTGTAGCTGACAACTTGGCACTCACCTATTCAGACTTGGAATTTGCATCATAATTCCAAATAATGATTGAGGAGTAAGGGTCAAGCAGATCTTCCAATTATAATGGTAGTGGGACCTATTTAATGAGCTTTCAACCTTCCCAAAATCAATCACTGGTTCTCTCCAAATGCTCTTAAATTTGAAAAGCAAGGGAAATCAATTATATGGCTTTGTACATAGCAGTAATTATATTGCACTCAGCTTCATTACTAAAACACACACACACACACACACACACACACACACACTTCTCTCCAAAGTCCTGTGGCAACAAGGTACTGCCCCTCATCCTCCCTTTATTATCAACATTCTTAGAAACTCCCATTGTATATCTTCAGGATGTAAAGAATGTCTTCTTTTTGTAATTCTGTTCCTGCATTTCCTACTTCATTAGGTATTAGTTGTTAAAGTTATTAGAAACAGCCAGTTTCTAATAACGAAGTGGACTTCTCTGCTCCCTTTTATTCTTTCTGCACATTTCTGTAAAATTTCAAATGTGACTTCTTCCAAGACAGAATAGATTCCTGATATAATATACTCCTCTAAATTCTATGTAGGGGATATACTCCAATATACTTCTCTAAATAGTATTTCTCTATGTTATTTTCCAACTCTTTTTATTTCCTCCATCTTTTGAACAGATAATGTAATTATTTATAATGATAATTTTCCTAGCTGTTATAAAGAATATGAGTAAAAAAATATCTTCCACATACTCCTTAGGCTTTTCTATTAAGAGTGAGATGTCTGGAATACCAGTTACCCAAGTTCATGAAGTTTCTTTTGCTGTCCTGGGAAACATGACTCTCTTTTTTTTCCACATCCTTATCTTGCTACATGACTTATTCTCCCAAATCCAAGAACGTTTTTCCTGTATTCTGCCACTGTAAGCAAGAGCTGTCACATGGATATTACTCTCAGTTTCTAATTTTTTGTGATTGAGCCAACATCAATTCAAATTTACTTTGCTGTTTATAGCTGTGAGGGGCCGAATTGTACCCTTCATTCCAAGAAAGAGAGAGCGAAAGAGAGAGAGAGAGAGATTTTGAACATTGAAGTCCTAATCCCCAATACCTGTGAACATGACTATTTCAGAACTGTATTTGCAAAATTATTCAAGTTAAAAAGAAGTCATATTAGAATGGGCCTTAATCTGACTGATGTCTCTATGAGGAAAGGAAAACTTGGACATAGCTCAGGAAGAATTTCACATGAACACACGGAGACAGAAGGAAAGCCAGGAGGAAAATGGTCATATGAAGAGAGAGAGAGGTCGGAGTTATGGTGCCACACCCAAGGAATGCAAAATCCCAGCAGATACTGAGGGTTCCATACCTGGCAGTTTCAAAAGGAACACGGCCATGCCAACCCCTTTATTTCAGATTTCCAGCCTCTAAAACTGTCGGAATATAATTATCTGTTATATTAAGCCACTCTATTTGTGTTACATTCTTATTGCAGCTCTAGAAAACTAATACAGTATCTTTGCTGTGTAACGTCACTAACATTTTCTTAATTGCAATCCTCCCAAAGCATTTACAACCATATTAACTTAAAAGGGAGGATAAAGATGACCACAGTGCCTTTAGTTACTTAGCAAATATGTCATAAAGACTATCTAGCATGCCATACTAAACTATTTCTCTTGATTGTCTCACTAACCCTGGAGGAGAATATACACGTAGTTTATGTTTATTTCTGTGGTGAAATCCCCTACAACTATTACATTTCTTATTAGGTGTATGGATAATAAAGATTCAATCCTACCCCTTGTCTAGTATCATAACTGGGAGTCTAAGTCAATCGCACTCATTAGCCATCGCATTAACCCAGACTGTCCATTGACAAATATTGCAAAATATAATCTCATGCAATTTACCCTGGTATGACAGAGTTCTCCCTGTTGTTGCTACTAGCTTTCTTATCTATAATTACAACCCAACAAGTACTTTCTGGTGTAGCCTTTTTAAAGTCCTCACAATAGTTAAGAAAATCAAGAGCCCAGTTTACCTGCTTCTGTGTCTTACATCATCCTGTCTCATTTTCTTCTATCACAAAAAATGTAATCTCTTCCCTACCCTGATATCTATCTACTATCAAATTTAACATTAGCTTACTACCTACTAACCACCTATTATCAAAAATTATAATATTTTTATAATTACCTGGTGTCAAATTTTAAATTTTTTATAACTGAATTCCTCCCCTTCTTAGGAACTAAAATCTAGAAACTTCACCATTTATGCATGACTGTCAAGCCTTCCCACTCACAAATGGTTAAACGTGACAGTCTCTACGTCAAGTGTAGCTCTTTTCCATCCTCTGCTATGGGTTTTCATTAGTACTTGCACTGAGAAAATTTGTAGTATTCTTTCCTCTGTAAATGAAGGGTTTGTTTTCCTGGTGGAGCAAGTACAATGGTGGAGTGGAATTTCAGCCGTAGAGTCTCTTGCTCTCCTTTAGTCAATGATACAGAGAAGTTTTCTCAGATTTTCTCTGACATCTGTTTGAGCACCTAGCAATGGGGTGGGTGCTAACCTCCCTATACTTGTGACCCCAAGTGACAGAATGTTCTCATGCTAGGAAATATTTAGGAATTTATGATAGCTTGTTATAGATATCACTGCCTTAAGGTCCTGAGGAACCTGCTTTAGGCAAGTAGATTCTTATGCATCTCTTTCCACAGATTCCAGATTACTCAGTTTCTGTGTTGTGCTTTAAATCTAAAAAGTCCGTGAAAAATCTCATGTGCTTGGGAAGTGGGGGACCACAAGGGTGCTTCAGCAGCAAACTGTGCTTTTACGGTTGGGGCTTGGATGGGGATAGATTACTGGGGGCATGACCTGGAAAGGTGTATTCTTGTCCCTGGCTCCTCTTTTCTGTCTCTGCTTCCTGGCCTCTTTCATGTGAACAACTTTGCTCCACCAAGCTACTCTGCCACGCTGTTTCTCCATTAAAGCCAGCTGACCGTGATCTGAAATCCAAAAACCGAGAGTTAAACCTTTTCTCTCATTGTGGGTATTGGGTATTTTGTCCTAGCAATGGGAAATCTGACTAACACAGAAAATTGGTAACAAGAGTCAGGTTCTTGCAGTGTACCTGAACATGTTTTAGAAGCCTTTGGAACTGCTTTGTGGGAGAAATCTGGAAAGTTTTGGAAATGTGGGCTAGAGAAGCCCTAGAATGCTGTAAACAGAGCTTGATGGTTGATTTTGGTCAGAGCTCAGAAGACCACAGTCTTAGTCACTTTTCTCATCCCTGAGACAAAATACCTGATGCCCAAAAATTAAGGGAGGAAAGATTTATTTGTCTTACAGTGTGCACAGGTTTCAGTCCATAATCAGCTGGCTCCAAGGCAGAGTGGCACATGACAGAGGGGCAACAGTTCATTCTTGTAGAAGACAACAAAAGCAATAAGAGCAAAAAGGGGAGAAGCAAACCTCTTTTCTTTCCTTATATTAATTGCATGCAGGCTACCTGACCTAGGGTGGGTGTAGCACTCACAACCTGAATCGCAGCACTAGACAATGAACAAATCACAAACTCTAGATTCAGTTGCCTCTGTAAAGCCTGTCCCCCCATGACCCCATCAGGCTTTGGGGGGACATCCAGACACAAACTATAACAACCGGAATGCTGATAGTAATGCAGACAGTAAAGGCCAGGCTCATAAGGTTACGGATGAGATCAAGAGTCTTGGTGTTGGACTAGAGGCCATGTGCGTTGTACTCTGGCAGAAATTCTATCTACATTTTTCTCATGGACTGAGTCTTTGCAGGACACTGAGATTAAAGGTGATGGACTAGCTAACCTGGCAGAGGAAATCTCAAGGCAGCTCAAATTTCAGGCAGGACACTGAGATTAAAGGTGATGGACTAGCTAACCTGGCAGAGGAAATCTCAAGGCAGCCCAAATTTCAGGCTGTGGCATAAATACTGCTGGCTGTTTTTGTAAGATCTAGAGTGAAAATCAGGAGAAAAGGGGCAGAGCTGAATCATTTCAAAAGTTTGTACTTTTATAAGAATGGAAGGGCCTACTAAGTTTTGGCTAAGAGAATATGATTGCTGAAAAGATTAGCAATAAAAATAAACCAAGTACATTGCATCATGACAATAGGAAAGCAGGCTTGAAGGCATATATTGAATTGTCCTGACGGTATGCTTGCAGGCTTAAGGATGTACAAGTGTAAACTCCCTGAAATATTTTGTTTGAAAAGAAAAGGAAACACCAGGATAACTTGCCTTTTTATGGCAGCCTAGCAAAGTGTTTCTCAGAGTTCAGCCATTCAGGGTTCAGCTATCTAGGCACTCAGAGGCTGCTGTGGCCATGATCCAAGAAGGCCAGACTACTGGATGAGCTGTGGCAGACCTTGGTGTCAATTGTGTTGTGCTGTTTTCAAGCATACAGAAAGCATACAGAATGCAAGTGTTGTAGGGTCTGGGAGACTTCCACCCCGTTTTCAGTGGAAGGCCTGGGAGGCCAAGAAATGTGCTCCTAAGAGGGCCATGGGTGAAGCTATGAAAGTAAAGCTAAAGGTGGTATGCAGACACCAGGAAATTGGAGACTCCAGGAATGTGGAACATCTTCTGAGGAAAGCTGCAAGCAGCAAGCAGAATCCGGTCAAGAGAGAGGCTATATGGGTTACAACTGGCAAGGCCATAGGAGTAGAGCTGCCCAAGGCTACTAAATCTCACATCTCACCATGACCTTGTCCTGGATCACTGAAGTGGATTTAGAAGATTTAATGTCTGCCCTGCTGAATTTCATTATTGCTTTCTTCTGATTGCTTTCTTCATTGTAGAATGGAAATTTTGCCCTGTGCTATTTCATATTGAAGTGTTTAACATTCATCTTTTATTTTTAGAGGGGGCTCACAGCTAATTGGGTGTTTGCCTTGAGTATCAGACCAGACCTTAGGTTTGGACTTTTCAGCAATGGTGGAACTCTTAAGACTTTGGCAACCCTTAGAGATGCACTAAATTCATTTCCCATAATGAGACGTAAATGAGTCTTTAGGGGGCTGAGGTGAAATATTATGTGTTAGATATAAAATGCACTCTGAAAGTCTCATTTGTTTGGAAAGTGATTGGATTATGGGATGCCACTCATCAGTGAATTCATCTATCAATGAGTTCACTAGCTAAATGTTGTCAAGAAGTGACTCCTGCTTAGAGGTGGGTCACTGAGCATGTAACCTGAAAGGGCGTATCCTTGTCTCTGGCTCCATCTTTTCACTCTCCTTGGCTGCCATGAGGTGAGCAGTTTTCCTCTGCCATGCCCTTCTATTTCTGCCTTGGACTCAGCCAACCATAGACTGAAAGCCCAAAACCATGAGTCAAATTAAACCTCTCTTCCTTTAAGTGGTGGTTGCTGGGTACGTTGTCCAAGTAATGGGAATGCAGACTAATATATTCTATAATTTCAAGCATCTAATTGCTACAGGAAAAAGAGACAATATGCAGTTTGCTTAGACTTTTCATTTTCAAATTGTCAAGAATACTCTTTCCACTTTTCCTTTTCTATAAGTTTAACTTCTAGAACTCATATAAACTATTCAGAAAAATATTTAAAATTTATTCCTTTAAAATGCCTTTTCATATACCAGGCCATATGTAGTTATAAATGTTATAGGTAGCATTTCATTTTTATTTTCTGATGCCTGTATCATAGCATAATCAGTAATTTCTCTCTCATTTAGAGGTAAGACATTTTATCATCCCAAGTATATATTGCAGTGTTACCTTTAGGAAAACTCAGTATTCTTCATTGTCCCAGAGAGTTCAGAGAGTTTGTTTATTTGTTTGTTTGGCTGGTTGCTTTTCTTCTTCCTTGTGTCAATATCAATGACTACTGGGACAAGGTTGAAAATCAGGGAGGGAATTTAATTTCATTATCTATACTTCTAGAGAATTTTCATTGTCATAATTCACATGTATTTTCTACTTTTCTACATTAAAATGTCTTTTTAAACAGATATTTTCTCGTTTTTGCATCTTTACTGTGAGGTAACTTCTACATATTAGATTTTGAATAATTATTGAATTTATTCAATAATAAATCTTCAAATTCTCATCAATACTAAGCCTATTTTCTGTAAAAAATACAAGTAAAGTAGATATATTGAGCATAAGAAATGAAACAATGAATATAAAAAATCCAATGTGCAATATTATTTATACCATGTTAAAGTGACATTACTATTACATGGGTTTCTAGCACAAAACAAGTCCCAAGATAATACAAAAGGATATTTCGGTCAGTCAAAAGGCAATATGAAGCCAGGTGTGGTGGTACACACCTGTAATTCCCACACTTGGGAGGCTGAGGGAGGAGGATTGCTGTGAGTTCAAGGCCAGCCTGGGCTACATAGTGAGTTCTAAGCCAGCCTGAACTATATAGCAGGACCCTGTCTCAGGGAAAAAAAAAAAAAAAGGCAATTTGAAGTCATATTACTAATTAATGAGTGAAAAAAGTTAATGATAAGTAAGAAAAAGATTAAAGGGAGAGATGGAGTGATATCAGAAGCAGATTTCACTTCATTTCTCTCGAAGTTAGCCTTTCTTGTATAAATAACTGAATGAATGTAAAAACAAAAAACTATTATCTAACTTTGATAGTGTCTCCCAGAGTTCTAATCCCATTGTCACTCAAAATGTTGAATAGAAAGAAGCTGCAGAAAAAAAAATACATTAACTGATTTTGTGACTTGGGGAATACTGCTGTGATGATATACACACTGATGGAAGTAGAAGGCTACAAAAGATAATGCTAGAAAGAGCTATTAAGTAATTTATTCCAAATGTAAAAAGGTCATTACTTTATGAAGCCACCTTTCATTGTATTCTAATGACATAGTTGTTTCTACACTAGTAATACTCAGTTTTTGGTAATAGTTCTGTTCTTCTCAGGTACTTTCTTTACAGGGGTATGAGCAACACAGATAATTTGCATACTGTCAGGTAAAGCTGACTCACCTCCCCCGTCTTAAGCATTTTTTGCTATGTTTCATCCTAATCTCATTCTTTTTACTGTTGGTTGTCTCAAATTGTTATTTATTTATTTATTTATTTTTAATGTGGGTACCGGGAGTCGACCTCAGGACCTTGCGATTGCCAGCAAGCTCTTGTGCCACTGAGCGATATCACCGGCCCCTTTTTTCCTTTATGTGGGTTCCAGGAGTCGAACTCAGGACCTCGCGCTTGCTGGGGAGGCGCTTATGCTGCTGAGCCATCTCACCGGCCCTCTAATTGTTATTTTTAAACATATTAGGAAAGTTTTCCTTATGCAATTTTAACAGAGCACATATGCATTAGATCCCAATATCTAAAATTTGGTTACACTGGTAAAAGTCAGTTTTCTTTCTTACTGGCCCAGGGAAAATGAGAAATTTCAAATGGCCCAGTTTAAATTTTTTAGATACAGTCATTAGAATAAATAACCTTGTACAAAAAGAAGAAAACGATGCTTACCGTATAGCTGAAAAAAATTTGAGTCAGGAATTTTGGATCAAGGAGAGTCAGGGAGAGAAGTGTAAACCTCAGTGCAAAGAAAATATCCTCATGTATGAAAGCAGGAAAGATCATACCACCCAAGCAGAATATAAAGGCAATCAGATTTTGTCATACTTCCTCTCCAAGAAAACTAATTGGGCTAAAATTCTTATGAATAGGTTTTATGTTTCAAATGTTTGAAAATATGTAGTAATCCATATTGACATCCCTACTGTCCAGTGAAATGTGTTGCGTGCCCAATGCTGTTATACATTTTTTTTTTTTTGTGGGTACCGGGGGGTCGACCTCAGGACCTCGCACACCAGCAGGCGCCTGTGTCACTGAGTGATATCACCGGCCCCTTTTTCGTATGTGGGTTCCGGGAGTCGAACTCGGGCCCTCGCGCTTGCAAGGCAGGCGCTTATGCCGCTGAGCCATCTCACCGGCCCCGCGATTATACATTTTAAATGTAAAAGCATATCTTATTTCATATAATAATGTCTCAGTGAATTCTATCAATTAAAGTAGAATGGAACACAAGTACTAAATCTAAATTTTATCTGCACTATTCCTTTCATTCTCATGCCTAGGCATTTGTAATGGACTTTCCTAGTCAAGACCTTTCAGTTTGGTCTTTTAAAACCTGTCTATCTACATATTTATCAATATATCTCTTCTATAAAGCATTAATTCACAATCTTAAAAAGCTTGTTCCTCTTTCTGTGATGTTGTTTTCCATCTTATATTTTTTTTTAAATGTGGGTACCGGGAGTCAACCTCAGGACCTCACGCTTGCCAGGCAGGTGCTTATGTCGCTGAGCCATCTCACTGGCCCATGTTGTTTTCCCTCTTGCAACATAATCAAAAGCACCTTTTAAACTAATTCCATTTATTCCTTTTCCTGGGCGCTTCTGTTAAATAATATTGGTCTGAAGCAACTTTGCTCTTAAAGTCATTTTATGGAGCAATGATGTATATTGTATATTTTTCCTTAGCAGAGATGAAAAGTTGGAATCATGTATAATGAGTGCTATTTCAGAGAAAACATTGATACAAATTAAATTCGCCATATCGTTTAATGAATATACATGTGATGGCTGTATTTTTTTTCTGTTGCATCCATTTTAGACTCCCAAATGGAGACTTACAGAGCACTAGAAACCTATATGAGGCTCTGCACTAGCTTTTCATATCTAAATATAATAAATATGCGTCATTGTAAAAAAAAACATTTTCTGATGGACTGAGGAGTAAATTTAATATAATCTGGTACATATAACAGAGACGCATTAAATCTTTGGTTTATTCCTCTAAAATTTGTGCAATGTTCATATTGGTTAAAAATGTTTAGTTTTCTAGTTTTATAAGCAAGAGTTGGGGCATAGAATGTGAATATGAGTAAGACTTCATTCCTCCTTGTAAGGATTTTGGTCTAGTGACAGAGAGCATGAATAAAACCATTATAGTAAAGAGGTAATTACCAATCGGTTCCTCTAATGCGCTATCATAAGGATTTCAGGAGAAGATGCACTAACTCCTCATGCAAAGAGTCTTTCCCCAATGGAAATCCAAATCTTAGATTTCTTAAAACTTAGGTGAAACCAAAAAGCTGTATTTATGTTTCTCACTCACCCACATATTATTTCCATGCCTCCTTGGTTACCTGGACATATTTGACTCACAGCAAATATTTTGTGAATATAAGTTTATAATAGCCACAATAACATTATATATGAAGCTCTGAAAACATAATTTTTTAAAATATTTGATTTGTTTTTTCAAACAAAACCCCAAACTGCCACAATAAAGGTTATAATTGCAATATATCCTTCTTAATGTGACTATTATACACTTTAGGTACAGAAATATGCATGTATTTAATTATTGGATACTGTCTCCAAAACTCTTTAGGGTATTATGCTATATTTGCTTTGTGACTGCATTACATTTTATTGTAAACGTGTGTGTGTGTCTGTGTTTCATTTCAAAATCCATGCAGCCTAAAGGGTCTCAGAAGACAAGAATCTGTCTTGTTTGTGCTTGAGCCATGAACTATAACCTGCCCAAACAAACTTGCCTTTGACTTTTCTTCAGACATGGCAGCTCCTGCTGCAACATTTTCCTACTCCTTCAGAGTCGTCAGTTTCAAATCCAGGTTCAGTTGCAAGGCAGGTCCAGACAGCAAAGAAAATTCTGAAAAAAAAAAAAAAAAAAAGTATCCTTAAAGGAGCAACATTGTAAGTACTGTAAAAATTTTCCTCTAGGACAACTATACCCTTCTTTAAGGTATACAAACCACTCAGTGACTCCTCTGTGTACTTGAGAAACACAGAAGCAATAACGGAAAAGTATTTTGCTTAAGTTCAGAGAGCTTCGACATCAAGCTAGGATGACTGAAATGTCAATTTATACAGATTTCCACAGTTTCTTCTGGTCAATTTACTTGTGATGATCACATTTTCCTTATTCTTATCTTTATTCTAGATAGGACAATGAACCAAATGTTTATATCTATATAGATATATAGATATATAGATATATAGATATATAGATATATAGATATATAGATATATAGATATATAGATATATAGATATATAGATATATATACATATGAATTTATTTATGTAAAGATTTTAGTCCAGATTGCAGAAAACTGATCAAATAAAACTGCTATCCAGTAGCAAATACTAAATTAACATATAGTTTCTTCCATAAAGTATGAGTTGTAATTATAATTATCTTACACTTAAACGTATTAATCTAGGACATTTTTTACTTCTTTTGGTCTTCAAATAGGTGAAATGTTCAAGGAATTTATTTATTTATTTATTTATTTTTGGTACCAGGAATCGAACTCAGGACCTTGTGCTTGCCAGGCAGACACTGTGCCATTGAGCTACATCCCTGGCCCTAGGAATCTATTTAGAATGAATTTTATCTGTACATAAATTGTTTACATGAGATATTTTTCTCTTTATGTAGCAAAATTTAAAGCTTTCATTTTCTTTCAGTAAGTTACAACTGTAACTTTTCTTTAAAAAATTAGAAAAATACAGCTAACTCTTTGGGTCCTTTAAAAAATTTATCTTGAGAATTCAATTTCTTTTCCCTCTTAATGTCTTAAGTTTCAATCATCTCTTTCATTTTTACAGAACAAAAAACAGTAGTTTTCCTTAAATTGCTAAGTTCTATCTAGCACAATACATTTTCTACCTCAGGCCATTCTTGAGCATTCGATGATTACCACATTGTATAAAGAATAAAATGAGCTTTTTACTTCTGAACGGGAGGAAAACAGTATGTCATTGCACTCCGGCTTATTGTTGAATGTTAGGAGAGCAGTACAAACAGAAATTGTCTGTGGTGATCCAAACTGACACCTTCCAAAGATTTCCAGGAAAAACTTACATAGCACTCCATTCCCTTTGTACAATCCTTCATATGTAGACCTGAAATTTAACATAAATTCCATCGAAATAATTCCAATCAAATACGAAAAACCTGCAGGTATTTTGTTTGTTTATGTTTTAGAGTGCAATGTTTGTTTGTTTTATGGCAAAATATGATTCGAAGATAAAATTAAAAAGTAGAGAGATGAAGGTATAGCTCAGTAGTAGAGCATTTGCTTAATATGGGACTATGCCAATGGCCAAGTTCTAATCCAAGGACACAAAGAAAAATTCACTAAAATTCTATACATAAAAATATAATTTAAAAAATGAAATTATACAACTTGTCACAAATTTAATGTAACTGCATAAAATGCTAATGTTGCTTAGAATGAACTGAAAAATATTATATGCAAATTAAATTGATTAATCATGCTAGTATAACATTAGGTGAAGAATGATAGCTCTACGTACAATGGATTAAAGGACCTAGTAATTCACCTTCAGATCATAAATCACCCTACCTTATTCTATATAACGTGATTTTTTTCTGAACATCTGTCTTCCAGTTAGACTATGAGCTTCATAAGACAACAGAATTTGACTGCTCTATATTTTCATCAAAATGATTCCTCATAGTACACAGCACATAACTATTTTTTTTTGTGGGTACCAGGGGTCGACCTCAGGACCTTGTGCACCAGCAGGCGCCCGTGCCACTGAGCGATATCTCTAGCCCTTTTTTCGTATGTAGGTACTGGGAGTTGAACTCAGGACCTTGCGCCTGCCAGGCAGGCGCTTATGCAGCTGAGCTATCTCACTGGCCCAGCACATAATTCTTTCTTTCTTTTTTTCTTTTTTTTTCTGGGTACCGGGGGTCGACCTCGGGACCTCGCGCACCACCAGGCGCCCATGCCACTGAACGATATCACTGGCCCTTTTTTCGTATGTGGGTACTGGGAGTCGAACTCGGGCCCTCACACTTGCCAGGCAGGCACTTACCCCGCTGAGCCATCTCACCGGCCCCACATAACTATTTCTTGAATGAAGGAAAGCAGCTTGAGGAATTTGATGAAAGTAAGGAATCTACAACTCTAAAAATATGTCAGAGATATTAAATAATGTATTTTGGGAAAATGAAATAAAGTCTATGAAAAAATCTATAGCAATTTGAAAAGGTTTGAATTTATTTCATGTAAAAGACGAAATGCACCTGTTTTTGTTTCTGTGGGTGTGTAGAACTGCGATAAAAGACAAGAAATTTCATCAAGGTAGATTTCAGGTAAAAATAAAGGAAGACTTTTATAAAAAGCAGAAAAGTTTATGATATAATCAGTTGATAAGTGATGTACCAAGAGCTCTAAAAGAAATTTAAGCGAAGAAAGAATATATGTCAGTTCTTGTTCAAAAAATTTTACAGGATTAGTTGGGGTTTTAGATTACAATAATTCTAAAATCTCCTACAACTTTGAATTTTGTGATTGTCTGACATCATTACCTAATGTCAAATGAGAAATTGGAATTATTATAGTTCACTAGATGAATGAACTTTTTAAATCATCTGACTTACTCAATGAACTCTATTTTGTAGATGTTATACTGAACTTAAAACTTTTTAAAATGGAGTTTAAAAAACCTTAACAGAGGGGCCGGTGAGATGGTTCAGCAGCATAAGCGCCTGCCTGGCAAGCGCGAGGGCCTGAGTTCGACTCCCAGAACCCACATACAAAGAAAAAGAAAAAGGGCCGGTGATATCGCTCAGCGGCATGGGCACCTGCTGGCACGTGAGGTCCTGAGGTCGATCCCCGGTACCCACACACACACAAAAAAAAAACCTTAACAGAAGTGAAAAGTCAATCAATAAATCCAAATGTAATTACATGTTTAGTTAAAATAGTGAATCTCACTTTGATACTGCTCAAATTCAATTAAGAATTGTAATACTTTGATCGCTTCTCAGCCTTTGGCTATGATCAAGTGAAGAATTGTAATACTTTGAATGTCATATCGGTTCTCTTAGAAAAAAGCCCCAAAATTAGTCAACATTTTCTCCCACAATGGGGCCTTGCCTAATGCATTTGCGAATTGATTTTTTCTATAGATTTAGTCTTTTGAGCAGAGCACATTCCCACTCTGCTTCACTGCCCCTTATGTTTGAATAAAAAATGACTGATAAAAATGCCTGGGTAAACAACTGGATTGATGGAGCCGCAGTGACCTCCTGTTATCATTCTTATCTTCTGGAGCTCACACACCCAAGATACATTTTGCCCGACATTGTGACTCAGACTTGCTTCAAACTGACAACTTCATATGTGAGGGATGATGACAGATCATGCCCTTCATGCTTCCAGATCAACTGAATAAAGTATATGCAGAAGTTTCAGGGTTGGCTGTAGCAACTGTGAAGATCATGTTACTGTTGTCCAAATTGGTTGCTGTTCTTCCCTTCAGTGAACCCAGAGGAAACAAGTATCCCTATCTCATCAAACTTGGGGATGGTCATGTTACTTAATTTTAAGATATGTGAGTGGAAGTATCTTTTGTCATTCCTAAGCAGACAGTTTAGGAGTCTTATGTCTCTAGTCACAAACTAACCAAATGTTGTCAGCACCAGACTTGCACGTATGGCACTGTGGAGCCACTAGGCAGGCAGGAGCCAACCTGGGATTGGTGGTGAGTGGAAATTGTCCTTTTTTGTTATAGATAGCTGAAATTCAGGGCTTGCTTGTTACCACAACATATCCTATTCTAACCTGATGGATTCAAAAGTATACACACTGGCAATGTAAATATTATGCACTGAAATCATGTACAAAGGAAGGAAAGGAATCAAGAGATGCATGAAGGGGTGAGGGAAGGGAAAGTAGATGAAAAAAGGAATTAAGATGTGTTATATACATGAACCAAGTCCCCATAAGGGATGTAAACAGTATGTACCTCAAAGAAATACTAATGAAAAAAAGTATAAAATGTGAGATTGTTTATGCCAGTGATGTGGATAGAAACAATAATCAAACTGTACCAGGCCCTGGAAGCAATGTGGAGAAGCAAATGTAACAGAGGGAGGATCTATTTGCATCATCTGAAAGGGGAGTGCCAGGGTAATCAGAAGGAATTCAACATCAGTTGATTCAGAAGTAATTTAAAGTAAAATGTATAATCACCTTGGATGGAAAACAGAAACTTTCCCAAATTATGTGGTTTAATCACAGAAAAAAAAAATGTTGGAGGAGAAGAAGAGAACATGTTCATGTAGATAAAGATATTAGGATGAGGTTTTTGGCTTCAGGAAGAGAAAGGAAGCGACAGCTTTTAAGGACAGGAACAGGAAGAAATAACAGAATTTTGAAATGTGTCAGATGAACAGCCTGGATGTGGGAGAAAAATAAAAAGAGTAGGTTTGTTAGTGATGCCAAGGTAAAGTGGTTGAAAAATGAGCATGCCACCAAATGGTGAGGGAGAGGGAGAGAAAGAACACAGATAAGGAAAGACAGATGAATGCAGGAAGAAAAAGGGATGGCAGATAACTTGCTTATGTGCAAGCACTGGATATAATGAGTTTGTGGCGGTAATTACCATGTATGCTGCATTGTTCCTTCTCTCCTATGCATGTAGAGGAGGAGGAAAGGTCACTACTCAGTATTGCTTCCAAAGCATTATTCATTCAAATGTGCGAATAAGCATAGCACTTGAAAGAATCCCATTCACGTATAGAAAATTCAGTTTATGGCTAAGTGAAAACATTGAGAAGATGTTAAGAAAATACTGATGTTGTTTATTTCTAAAGGCACCCAATTCTAAAACATTAATAGAGTATGGGGCAACCTGAAGGTATTTAAATTACTAATCTGAATATATCTGTAGAGTACTTCAGAAGAATAAGATATTCTGTGTTTTAGAAATGAAAATAAATACAGATATTGGTCCAATCTAGAGATTAATAGCCAAAGGTAGACAATACGTCTTAAGGGGAGAAGTGAGGTAGGCTACAATGCCTTTTCATAGCTATCTGATATGCCAATAAAGGAACTATCACTATCAGAGATTCCAAATAGTTGGGGATGAAATATTTTCAGAAATGTTTAGAAATTTCAAAGTAACTTATGAGGTTAGGATGCAATGATATGAAGAACTGAAGGGATCATCTACCTCTTTGTTATTTGAACATTGAAGCAGGTCACAGAATGTGGATAAAGAAGATGCCACATGGCATGAGAAAGCATTGGTCTCATCAGAAATACCAGGGCCAGAGATGCTAAGGTAAACTGATCTGAGTGCCAATCATCTGGAGACATAACCTGGAATCACTTACTCACCCATTCAGATACTTTTGGAAGGAATGAATGCTACCTGCCCGGCATTAGTGAATGTACTGAAGCAAGCAAAATCATTTCTCTAGGGGAGATTAAGCTCTAAGGAAGACAATAACAATATATAAAGTGGACTGCATGCTAGATACTATTGAATAATATGTCAAAAATGAAATAATATATCAAAATAATATAATAATATCAATATATTAATAATACCAATAATAATATCAAAATAATGAAATAATATCAAAATAATATTTAAAAAATGAAAAAAGAAAAACTGGCATCGACAGCAAAATTTAAATTATTTTAATCAGAGGAGGCTGTGCTTGAACTACCTATTAGTGATGACCTGTGAGTACTGCGCACTTGGGTGGTGACTGACGCAAGAAGAGATGGATTCTATGATGAGGCTGAGCCCAAATGCATCAGGGAGCTGGGGCAGGCATTTAGCCAGCAACACTAACTCAGGACTCCTTGGTAATCTTCCTGCTAGAAGGTAGAGGTAGAAGAGCAAAGGGTGGAAATCAAGGATCTCTAGGGCACATAGCTTACTCTCAGATAAAATGAAAATGAATAGCTTTCTCCTGGTAAAGGTGCGTGTGAAGGGGGTGGCAGTTTTCAAAGAAAAAATAAGTATTTGATCTATGTTCCCAAATCTTGATGTGGACTGAGCCAGTGAACGAACATCCATCCCATCAACATTTCTAAATGAAGAAGGTAAATCTCAAAAAAGCATTTAGGTACATTTCAGATCACACACTAAAGACAATTCTCAGCAGCTTTATTTCGGCCTCAGCGAGCTAACATCAGAGGGTCACACAGAGCCACTCACCTTAATCTGCGTCTGTAGGCAACATTCACAGAGTTTTCTTCCAAGGTTTGTTTGTTTATGTATCTTTCTTTTTTTTAATGAAGCTATAAATGTATATGTCCAAAATTCCAGATTCTTTTGATAGAATTTTTTTCTGGAAAGATATTTTTGAGAAATTCTGGACTATTGGTTTTCTTTTTTTTTTTTTTTTTGTGGGTACCGGGGGTCGACCTCAGGACCTCGTGCCCCAGCAGGCACCCGTGCCGCTGAGCGATATCACTGGCCCTTTTTTCGTATGTGGGTTTCGGGAGTCGAACTTGGGCCCTTGCGCTTGCCAGGCAGGCGCTTATGCCCCTGAGCCATCTCACTGGCCCCTTGTTTGTGTTTCAATTCTGTTACTGTTGCCGTCCTTTGTTTTCATTCTCGATAGTCCTTCTCCATATATATGTATATAATATCCGTATATCCATGTATACATATATATATTATGGATCCATATATATGATAGACATAATATATATATGTATATATTATATATATTATCTAGGGCATGCATATATATATGTATATATCAGCTCATATATAAAGAAAACAATATCCTTTAATGCACATGTCTTATTCTTGAATCTCCTCCAAATTTTTTCTTTTGCAAAGTAACAAAAGTATGTATTCTACGTTTACATTTACACTTTAAAATATTTTCAATGGGCCAAAAGAAACATAACAAAAATTATATTTGCAAATATTTAAAGAATGGGCATATGAAAATTATTTTTGTGAATAATTTTTGTAATGAACATTTGTGATAAGATTTTTTGCCAAAAGAATCCTACTGTGATATTTAAAGTTTTGTGTTATTGGCAGAAAAATTTATTTCAAGTCAAAATCTATCTTAATAAAAGACCAAATCCAGCTTTTGACAACGTGTAATGTTTATATTTAAACTGGGTATGTTTTGGAGGTAAAATAAGAAATCTACATAAAATACAAACAAAACAAAATATAACAAAAATGAATATATGTGTATCATAGGATATTCTTGTAGCAGAATTTTGTATCCTGCAATCTAACTAATGATCTGTTAGTAACTTTTAGAGAGGTTCTTGCACTTTGATAAGTAAAACAGAATTCCTTATTCTCATTAAACTTTACCAGAAATTATACTTGTTACTTATGATTATATTTAACAAACTACACAAGAATGAGCACTATCTGACTCAAAATAGTATTCACACAAATTTTCCTGTCATATGGCTGGGCTGTAGTTGGCTTTAATCATGATTTTCATGTAACACTATCTTGAAATTATGACAGTTATCAGACATCTTACTAGAACTTTTTATTTAATACATTAACCACAATGAAACATCCAATGTTAGAATGGCTACTAGACAAACAAATAACAGATGATAGCATGGATGTAGAAAAAGGAAACTTTTATACACTGATGAGAGGAATGTAAATTAGTACAGTCAGTGTGAAGAACACTGTAAAACTTCCTCAAGAAACTAAAAGTAGATCTACCATATGATCCAGCCATCCTACTTCTGAGTATATATTAAAAGCAAATTACATATGTATATTAAAGTGATACCTGCATGCCCATATTTGTTACAGCACTAGTAATAATAGCTAAGATACAGAATCAACTTAGACTTCAACAGATGAATGGATAAAGAAAAATGTGCATATATGAGTATACACAATGGTGTATTATTATTCATCCACAAAATAATTATTTTGTAGTAGTGGGGATTGAACCTAGGGCCTCATCCATCCTAGGCAAGGTCTCTACCACTGAGCTACATCCCCAGACAATGAAATAATTATATATATATATGGAACTTTTGAATGCAACTAGGGGACATAATGTATAGACAAATATATCACACAGAAACACAAATATCCCATGTTCTCTCAGATTTGCGGATGCCTAAAATATAGTAGATCCAAAAGTATAATAATGATTGCTAGAGTCTGGGAAGGTCAGGGAGAGGAACGACAATGGGAGCTTCAATATTGGGTACCAAACATACTCATAGGTATATGTAATAAGTACTACTTTTCTACAGACCACTGGGGAGAGCAGAGCTGCAGTAACTTCCTAAATATTTTATGCACTACTGAGAAAGAGGAGCTTGACAGCTCCAAACACAAAGTAATGATAAAGCAATGGAAAGTTACCACAATTTGATCAATACATACTGTATACATGCAATAAAATACCACATTGCAGCCCTTAAGTAAGTACAATTATTATGGGCTAGTCAAAATGTAAAAAAAAAATTGTTTTGACAGATGGAAATATTAACTACCTTGATTTGATGACTATATAATGTACACATGTATTGAATTATCACTGCATCTCATTTGTATAATTAAAATAATTAAACATACAAAATTAAATACCAAACACTACTTCTTTTAATTATTTATTAGTAAGATATCAAATCATTAACCAAATAGAAGAGAAAGTACATCAGGAAAGCATACTTTCCTTAGAATGAATGACAAAAGTATAACAAAGAACAATACTCATCATCACTTAATCATTTAATTTTATTCACTGGAGACAAAAAGAAAGCCAGTATTTTTCCAAACATGTCTATTCACTATTTCTACTAGTTAGAAAATGTCTATTCATTATTTCTACTAGTTAGCAAAAAATGGATATTATGTATGTCTATTTTAAAACTGAAGTATAGGTATATCAATTACATGAGATTACTCAGACAAGTAACTGCATATGTTAAGTAGTGACTGACTGAGAGAAGATGTTTGTTATAAAAAGTATTGTGCACTGACATCACTACCATTGATTTTTCCAAGTAATATTAAGGATCAGAAGCACCATCATTATTTTATAGATGGTGGCATTAAGAAGTAGAGAATTGTGATAGATTATTAATTATCAGAAAATATTCCCATTCTTCCAGCTAGAAAAAAAGAAAACATAAATGGAGCCAACTGAAACTAAAGCTGGATTCAATTCCTGAAAATACGTTCAACCAATCATATGAGAGACGAGGTCATCCAGACGGGCACATAACGGAGCCTTGCCAGTGTCTATACCAACAACCGCAAAAGTAAATGCTCTTGGTTTAAACAGCTCAGTTTGAACTAGGTATTTTGTAACATTACTTTGAAAAGAGCTAAGAAGTATAAACATTGTTACCAGAGACAAGGTGCTGATAGTTTTGTGTGATCAGGAAACTTTAAAGGGGCTTAAAAATAGAATAGCTCATATGAGGTAGAGATGAAACTTCTGATAAGTTTGTCATTTTGAAAACTTGGAAGACTTCATAAATGTACCTAGTAATCTTTTCACTTTCTTTTCATCATATAAGTTTAGAGGCACAATGTTAGTCATGTGACCTGCACTGAATAAGGCAAAACTACAACTGCAAGATGAAAATCTTAAGATGAGAAAAGAACGAAGCAGTTTATAAACAAAACTGAGAAAAAATAGAGAAAAATAAGGATCTAAAATGTAAGGCTGGGTGTTGTGCTGCACACTTGTATTCCCAGTACTGGGGAAAGCAGAAGTACGAAGGTTACAAATTCAAGCCCAGCCTGGGCAATTTAGGGACTTAGTAAGACCCTGTCTCAAAAAAAAAAAAAAAAAAAAAAAAAAAAAAAAAAAAAAAAGGGTTGGCAATGTAGCTCAGTAAAAAGATTCTGGGTTCAATCTCCAGTAAAAAA
This sequence comes from Erethizon dorsatum, assembly GCA_028451465.1. NCBI lineage: Eukaryota > Metazoa > Chordata > Mammalia > Rodentia > Erethizontidae > Erethizon > Erethizon dorsatum. Next base: position 137,771,360 of record CM051824.1, read on the forward strand.
AAAAAAAAAAACAAACAACAAAACGACGAGGAACAACAAAAAAAAATTATTGAGTAATACTGTTTCTAACCAAATCAAATGTGTGACCATTAAAAAGCAACCTCCTGAAAAAGGTTAAACTCAACATACAGTCATTGAACAGGCCATTGCAATAAAGATAAAATCAAAGACATGGAAGTGGATTGAGGTGACTTCAATAGCCAAAATTTGCTAAAGACGTCATACTACAGTGACACATGCAGGCCTATAAAAACAGCTCTACTCAAAACAGCTAAATCCTGGACAACCTATATTGTACGTGCAACAACAAATTAATATATAAAAAGAACATGGTATTTATTTACAATGGAGCACCACTTTGCCATTAGTAATAATAAATTTGTGTCATTTGTAGTGGATGCACCTTGAGACCATGTTAAGTGAAATAAATTATGTTTATATGCTTAAATATCACATAGTTTCTCTTATAACAGAAACCCAAAGTATAAATAATTTAAAAAGCAAAATAAAAGAAAGATCATAGGAAATACAGAGATAGCACTTTTGAATCTGAGAAGGGGACTAAAATATGGAGGGAGAGAGAGGAGGAGAGTGAGGGGAAATGGAAGGAATTAGGATTTGTATCGTGCATTTACCAACTCCCCAAGGTGAACATAATCATTATGTACAGCAAACTGCACTAATAATATATATATTTTTTTTAATTTTAAAGTACCTATAGTCGAGACTACAGGGAGTGAGGGAAGGAGGAGAAGTGAGGAAGAGAGAGAGAGATGGGAAGGAGAGGGAGACAGACAGGAAGAGAGAAGCAGAAACAGAGAAAGTACCATACTGAAAGAGTATGAGTGTTTTCCTTAGAACATGGAATGGACAGAAATCATACACAGCAGACTCACAATGTATTTGAAACAGTTGTGCTAATGAAAGGTCTCACAACAAGATTAAACAAAATGAGACTACTGGAGATGGGAAAACAAAATGCACGTGCTATCCATATCATACTAGCAGTAATTGGACAGGAAAACTTTTCTCTTGCCAGGATGGGAATACTTTCCAATTCCTTCCTGGAGAATCATAGAAAAGAAAGGTATCCCCAGAAAATGAAGCCCAAACCCATAGATTATATTGAATTGGGGATCTGAATAAAGAAACCTGGATTATTTCTGAGTTGCTACCGATCACTGAATTTTATGTGTCTCAGGGTTTTGTTTTTTTGTTTGTTTGTTTTTAACTTTTAAATGTTACAATTCCATCATTTTTTCACTCATCCCTTTTTCATCATTGCATCTTTACCTATTTAATTAATTTCTTTTGAACCAGGAAGAGCCAAATGGACACTTAACATAATCACTCGATCCTGAAATCCAGCCTAAGGTTATATAGATAAATGAGACTTTCAATAAATCAAAAGGGGAAGTTTGTATGTATTTTTTACGCAGGAGGAAAGTGTGTACACTACAAGAGGTTGGATTGTAAGAGAGTAATTACTGTTCAGTAAATAATCACTTCTCTCCCTCTCCAGGAAGAATTCATTTTCCTGAAAGTAGGATTTTCCACTTAGGCAGGTAATTCTAATTGTCTAATGAAATATGTGTCGAAACGACACCAGTAGAGATCTTAAAGAAAATTTGCTGTCTGGCGTATTATCTTGTGCTCCACTGGTCTGTCATAAAAGCTTGTTGTATGTGGGTTTGCCACCTTCAAAACTTCAAAAACACCTGAATTCATTGCCCAGTACCAAGTAACAGGGACCAAGCTTAGCCAAGTCCAAGTAAATCATAGCCTGAAGCAGAGCTGCTCCAAAGGAACTGCAGACAGCAAGAAAGGAAAATAAACATTTTCAATAAAAACCACTGAGGTTTGTGGTGATGTGTTACACAGAATTGTCTCATGGCTCATTTACATTACAAAGATTTCTCTTTTTTTTGGAAGTGCAATATATTTAATTGTAAAATCAGGGCAAAATCTGAGAACTCCTGGATTAAACTCTTTATTAAGTATTTAATTTTCTAAGTCTTTCTGTCTTTAGTTAGGAATAAACAAATTTATTTATGGTCACAAAATTCACTTCAAGAATATACTCTAATGTAAAAGATATTATTATCATTTTAATGGGTCAAATCATTTGTTATTCAAGACAATGTTCTGTTGATTTTACCTAAAAAAGGTAGAGCATCATGACTGCATGACAAGTGGGAAATAGTAAAAGTGCATTAGAAAATGTATTTTATGATACAGAAGTATGGGTAATACAATCTAACAGAGCATTATAACAGATGGGGTCTGTGATATATTTATTTTTAGAATCGGCTTGTGGTGTTCATTTTTGGAAATATTAGATACTGTTATGACTTCCATCTGTAAAAAATTAGCTGGAAATTATTTGTTTTATTTTTTCAGAAATAAGCAATAATTGCTTTCATGAAATTGTCCACCAATGCAGTCTTTCCATCAATAGCCTGTCAATATTTTGCCTTGGCTGCATTTATATTACTTATCTAAAATGTCTTATTATGATATCTCAAATAAAGAAGTCCCATTTTTTTACGTACAAGCTGAAATGAGGCTCATCACATCTGAGCACTGAGTTGGCATTTCTTGCTTTAAGTGGAATTAACAGGAGAATTCAAGTAGATATGAACATTTAGGGCAGATAGTTAGAGGAAGATTATATACAATGATGTCAGCACAAAATATAAGGCTTAGAAGGCTTTGGCATCCATCTCTCTCCTCACACCTACCATATTTTTAGAAAATATAAAACACCAATGCTCTCCATTCTTATATGCAGCAGGAATACAAGTGTCTTCTAAAACATTGGTGTTTCTTTTATTTTGCTTTGTTTTTTTTGGGGGGGGGTTCTTCTTTCAAGACTATAGGCCAAGTAAAAACAATGTTTTTACACTGTGAATCAATGTAAAATCAATGGTCATTTAATATACCCCTGTGGCTCTAAGTTCCTGTAAGAGAAAGTCTATAGCCTCTAAATAGTACAAAGTTTGTAGCCTTGAAGCCAGAAAAAACATAAATAGTGGCTAGCATTACATACCAGAATAGTTGGAGTTTAGATTTTATGTACTAAATAATATGCTTTGTAGCTAGGTCTTAGAGGGCCCAAAGATCTATACTAAGTAGTATTTTATTGACATGGGGAAGCATTTAAATCTTTCCAAGGGAACAAATCATCAGAATTGTACATTGGATAAATATATCTTGTGACAAAGTTAATGACATATTTGCAGGTAAAAACTGAATGCAAATGGACCATATAGGAATTGACCACTACCACCTAAGAACTGACTGCTGTGCAAAAAACATCTGACAAAGACTTATGAAATTGGCAATACAAATGAGGAATAATGTAAATGATATTATATTATCAATCCAATAGCACTGTGTCAAGAGTAGAAGAAAGGGACAGAAGATGAGGATGAAATTGAGATTCTCAGGTGACTTCGTTTATAGGAGGTTGACAAGAAATTGAGATGTGGACGCAAAAGAATGCTTCTGACTATTTACTTAATTTGTATATTTCACAAAAATTTATAATACAAGTAAATTCTATTGCAAGAAATTATGTATTATTTCAAAAATATCTCACTGACATTTTCAAGCATTAAAAGGCACCCAAATAGCCCAGATATTCTGAATTTAAGCCATATTGTAATTTACTGTAATTCATGAGGTAAAATCATCATCCTAATATTATTTTAATATTTTAAATTCTTATGAATTAGAACAAATTCACAATTTTGATTTCCCATGTAAGTATATGTTTTCCAAAATAAATAAATTGCAAATACTTCTCTTAAATTAAAAACTACACATTTTGCATAAGATGATATGTAAATAGATTATGTTAGTGTTTGGTTAACTTTCATACACTTGAATTAAATCCATTTTAAAACCAACATCTATGAATGGAAGAGGAAAGAATTTTGAAGTGTGACAATTTATTCCCCATTTATAATTGTATGGAGGCCAATCTCACCAATGGCTAATGACAAGTATTAAGTATTAAATAAAAACTTCATTGGGTTTTATGGTTTTGCATTGATTTTTTGTTATTGTTATTTCTGTGTTTAGATTTGGTTCTGTTTGATTTCTACCCAATGAATTTTTGTTCTTTGAGATGTGTCAGAAGAAAATAATTTATTCACTGTCTCTTGTTATCCTGGTGTTGATGTGATCATTGTTAGTTGGGAAAAGATTAATAAAATCAAAGTTATGCAGTCAACATAATTGAATTAAAAGGAAGGCAGATGTTCAAGGAAAGTTAGTGCTGCCAAAGCCCTCATGTATTGAGTGGGAACTTCGGTATGTGATTAGATCCCGGGGTGCTAACTTCATCAAAGGATTAACACGCTGATGAGTTCATAGCTGAAGTGACTGTTGGAAGATGGGGAAAGGCTGGCGGAAGTGAGTCAGTGAGGTTGCAACTCTGAAGAATATCTTTCCTTCCTCTGTCTTCCTGATCTCTCTTCTTTATTGCTGCCAGGGGTTGAGCCCCTTTTCTCTGCCACGCCCTTTTCCCATGATGCTTCTGCCCTGGAGCCAGCCTACCACGGATGGAAATCTCTGAAACGACGAATCAAAATGCAGAAAACCTTTCTACCTTTAAGTAGTGCGTGTCTGGTATTGTGTCCCAACATTGGAAAAAATGATTAATATGCATAGATGGATAGACAGATGGGTACACTGATAAATAGATATGAATATACATATTTCTCAGTAATATGATTATAATCAGAGATCTCATTATTACTTTTCATTATCAAAGCCTATAATTGACTAGGGTGCTCATAGTTAACCAAGTTTCTTTAAAATGAGTAAATTAGAATATAATAACTAGTGATTGATTTATAAATCTAAAAAATTATTTTCTTTCCAGTAATCAGAAAAATAGTGCTTGTAAACAAAATTATATTCTTCCAATTATAAGAGAAAACAAATTCTACCTTCAGAGGCTATGAAACACTGAGCAAAATAAAGTTCATCGAATGGTTCTTTGGGAACACAGTGCCTGTGACGCTTCATGTTACACTTCATAAAGGAACATCTCAAGTAATGACAATTTTCTATTTTTCAAACTGTGTATATAAATGGCTATATCTACCTTGAGAAATATCATGGATATTTCCACTTATAAATTGGATACTGCTATGAGTTAAATATATAGCGTCCCCCAAAGACATGCACTGCAGCGAGGTTCAGAGGTGGTCCCTACAGGTCACTGGATCATGAGGGCACTGACCTTCTTAGTGGATTGGTTAGTTGATATTCTGTAGCTAAAATAGGCTTTTTAAGCATTGGGATCCAGTAGGAGAAAAGAGGTCAATGGGGACATGTCTTTGAAGAGTGTGACATGTTCCCAAAGCCCTTCCTTCTCTCTTGGCTTCCTGACTGTCAGGAGGTGAAGCAGCTTTCCTCCATCACGTCCTGCTGCTACAATAGTCCCGCCTTTGAGCCAGCAAACTGTGGACAGAAACTTCTGAAATTATGAGGCAAAATTAACATTTTTTTCTTTAACCTGTGTACGTTAGGTATTTTGTGCCAGAGAGGAAACATGATTTATATAGAATACAGATACTTTATGCTTTCATGTTACACTTCGTAAAGAGTCCTTAAAATTAACTTGATAATGCCAGATCGTTGGAAATACTGATGAACATCCACCACACTGCCAATACAGCAGGCGCTGCATGTAAGGTAGGGCTCTGGAACACCACCCGATTAAATTAATTCAACCCTCATGGCAATCCTATGAAGAAATGCTAATTATTACCTTGTTGGATGGATGAGGGAGCTGATGTCTGAAATCACCGACCAGGTGAGTGCAGTTTTGAAAGCAAACTTACTTGCTCCAGTGTAATGCTATCGTCCCTTTCAGACAAGATACTCATTCCTTTGTAGTGAAACAACGCCCATCTCCTGCAGTAACAGTAAGTGTATTAGAGCAAGTCTATTAAAGCAGTAAGTCTAAAATATTACTATAGTAATGCTGTGAGATATTTGCTCCTATATGTACTGACTTAAAAAGGACTTCTTATCTTTGCTTGATAATTCGTGTTTGAGGTAAATTGGAGCTCGATTATTTAAGGTTATAGATTTTAAATGTATTTCAATAACTATTTCTGAGATGGCACCCATTTCTGTTAACTGAATTTCAATTTTGTCTATTAATTTTACTGCCTGACTATCCTGCTTATATTTTTATTTCACAAAACAGAGTTCCATATAATCCAACATTTCTTGGTTTCAAATTACATTCTTCATGTCAAGAAGTTAGGAAAACCCTTTCCTCCTCACTAGTTTTTCACAATACACACCTCTGAATTTTGAACTATCAAAATATAATTTAATATGTAGAATCTCCCTTATAAATATTGCCTATATATAACTCTTTTCCCTTACTCAGGCCTCAGCTTAAATATTATTTTATTTTTTAGAACAGTGATTTCCATGAGAACACTTATGTTTTATCACATTAACATTTTGTCTTTTCACCAATTATCGTTTTCTGAAAATTAAAGTATATAAGTCCATTAGGTAATTTGCCCCAAATCCACAGCAATGAAAAGCTAAATGCAGAGGAGAGGAAAACTTCTTCGCCTAATTCTTCATGGATTTGGCAGTTTCTGGATTAATGCCTGGAATACTGTAAATTCTCAGTGAAAACTTTTGATGTCAGTCACTATAATTTTTATTCCTATTATAATGCACATCTCAAAAAAAGAATGGAACTGCAATGTTTTTAATCACACCAAAATTGATTGAATTAACTAATTAATTTTATAGGAAAACACCTCTTTGGTCTTTTTTGAGAACCTAAACATTATTCATATGTGTCTTCTGGTGTAGTAACCTATAAACAGCATTGCAGAGCCACGTGTTGACATCCTTGACACATACAGTACGTTACTGTATATCATTGAATTACATTTTTATTTTGAGAGTCAACAACGTACATTTCAAAAATATTAAAGCAAAGAATGCTTTTTGACTAAAAATCAAGTTCTGTAGAATGATGCAATAAACAGACAATTTCAAATTCTTTATAAATACATCCTTATTGATAAGTATTACTTTAACAATCTTTTATAATTGATATTACAACTAGACTACAACTGATATGGTAAATTATTTTCAAAAAGTGTTTTTAAAGACTTACTTTAAAAATTACAGCAAGCAATGGTTGCACTGCCGTAACAAATCCAATGCTCTTTCTCAAAAGACCTACCAAGAATAAATTACTACTGAGTAACAAAAACCCTTATTAAAAAGTTTCCAGGTCATTTGTTAAGTGTTCATTATTTGGAATAATACCTTTAGAAGTAAGAGGAAAAATGACTACCTACTTTTTAAATTCTAATACATAATAAATTTTGCTAAAAGGGAAATGATTTGAGAAATTTCTTTTATGATAAATTACAAATTGTCAAAAGTCATGGAAAGTTACTGAATTTCTTACAATAACTTTTAGTGGTACATATCTTTTTTGTTTGATCTTTTACTTCCTAAGTTTTATTCCTGCAAGTTTGCAGTAAAACATGAATTTCATAAAAATAAATTAGTACATAATGATAACATTCATTGTGGGGAGTTGGTGAATGAAACATAACACATCCTAATTCTTTTTACTTCCTCTTCTTCCTTCCCATTGCTCTTGCCTTGTTTTAGAATAAGGAGGAAAAAAAAAAACTGGAATGATTTGACCTTTTTTTCTCCAGAGCCTTAACCTCCTATATGAAACACAGACTGAAAAAGTCCAATCTCACCTTTCTGGTACCTGGGGACTTGAGGTGCTGGTTGCTTTACCCCTCCCCACCTCTCTTCTCCGAGTCCATGGAGGCAGCTGCCCTCCTACTTTCAGACCTTGCCTCCCTAGCTGTAGCTGGTTCTTTGAAGTCCAAACACTGAACTCAATCAGATTCTCCTGCTTGGTAATTCAAACCTAGAGACCCAGACTTTGAATAAGTGACTCAGTAGAGGTCCCTTCAAATGAGCATACATAAAATGCATAAAAATGCATAAAAATAGGAGTTGACACATTTCATACATTTACACAGAAACTCAAGTAATACATTTTATTCTACAGAATGTATGAATCACAAAATTTAGAGAAGAGGAGATCAATGTAGTTATTAGTGGTAAAGTAGATAATATTCTTATGGGCACGTGTAAGATAATGAGTACTGTAGTATGGAGTCATAGCACAACACACAGGCTTTCCCACCTTTTTGGGGTGCTTGGAAGCAAACCCAGGCCTTATGCATGCTAAGCTACTGCTCTATCACTGAGCTACACCCCGGGCCCCATATCACAACACATTTTGAAATGACTTTCAATTCGATTCTGACATAAAAGTTACTATGTTGGAGACACTGTTCACGGCTATTAAATACTTTGAAAGAAAGGGTAGACCAAAAATAAAACTCATCTCCCTTGAGTTGGATGAAAGGACATGAACTGTTTCTGTCGGAATGGTTAAAATGTAGACTATTTTATGAGTTAAATTATCCATGACTAATTCTTATCTTTCTGAACAGTAAAGTCACACCATTATTTACTCAATTTCATGCCCAGCGCACACCGTGGAAACTTCTTCCATTCACTTTGATGCTTCTAGAACCTATTTCATATTTAACATTACTTTGACTTAACCTTAGAATCTAAGTTTGTCCTAATAATAATATTCAGGGAAGTAATCATTTTAATTTTTTTAGTTATTATATTAATCAATTAGATAATAGATTTTTTTTTTGCAGTGCTGTGCATCAAACCCAATGCTTCAAGCATGCTAGAGAAGCACAGTACTACAGAACTATGCCTCCAGCACTCCAATAGATGCTTCGAATCTCAATTTTTCTTTAAAGAAAACAATTAGGTTAACAAGGTGTTGCAATAATTTATCTTAGCTTTGTCCACAGAGATCTAATATTAGTGTATTTATTTTTTAAATTTCTTTTATTACTATATGTTTGGAATACATGATCTTTATTTTCATTTTGGAGAGTGGATAACTTTACTGAACATACCTTGATTCTTTTTATTCCCCTCTCTCTCCACAACCTACTACTTTGGTCTATCTCTAGATTCTCTTTCTCTACTTCATTATTATTATTGCTTTTGTTATTTTTAGTTCATGTTTGCAACGCATAAAGATTTCATTCATTGAGGATAGTAGGTACATGTACATAATACATTTTAAATGTTTTTTATGCTCCCTTCTGTAATTGTATGTATATTGAATTACATCAGTTCTTAACATAAAATACTTTTAAAAGTATTAAGTATTAATTAAGGACTAAATTCTGGCTAAAATATTTACGAATGTGTGAACTTGGCCAAGGTCTTGCTTCCAGTTTCCTTTTTTGTAAAATGCAAGTAATCATACTGTCTTTGTCACAGGATTAGTCTGAGGATTTAATAAGTTACACAGTTAATAAAAAGCTGAACATGATTTTTGGAGCATGTTAGCATGAATAATCATTGTCCAGGTGGTAGGAAAATGTAATTCTCAGTACTATCCTAGGCCTAATAAAGTTCTATATGCTGGGTATGCAACACAAGAGGGCAGGACAAACTGTAGACAAAATGATAATATTTAGAACTTCATGTTGTGGTACTGATAAAGTTTAAAAATAAAATCTATTTCAGATTAAAATAAATGCTAGAGGGAACAAAACAAAATGAGTGTAGGGAATAAGGAATGCCAAGGGAAATGTATTTTATAGCCACTATTCAATGTTGTTTGGTAACTTCTTGAAAAGAAGATTTCCATTGCAATTGAGGTGCAGCTACATTGAATTAATTATTTTATAAAAATAAGTTGTACAGCAAAAATAGCTTTTAGTTATAACAAATATGTAATAATTCATTTGAAAATTTATGATTTTATACTAAATTTATAACACAAGTATATACATCCCAATACTAGCTCTTTTAATTAATGCTAGCATATTAATGGTATATAATCTCAATCAAATTATAAATTGGAATATTTATCCTGCAGGATGATGGAAGTTTGCTCCACAAATACTGTACAAATCTTCTTAGAATCATGTATCACTATAGATTACAAACTTCAGATTTGTTTATAGATACATACAATTTCATGTTTACACACATATATGTAGCTATGAATTGTAAACAAGAACATCTCCCAACTGACCAACATGAATGAATTCATATAAAAAATTTGACAATAAATTTTACATACATACTTAAGTATATATTTACTCCATTCAGTTACTTTAAACACAGTCTTAGCCTATATAATTAGATAAGACTTCATAATGGGAACGTGCAACTTTAACAACAATGTCTAGATATTTTATGATATTCTCACAAAATAAACACTATAGAACATCCACTCTTTTATATAGTATGAAAAATTAAATAGGAATTATCTATCTTGTGACCACAAATATATCCATGTTATCGTAGGCCCCTGTATTATTTTGCATTGCTTTTCTCTATTCATTTAGGTCCATATATAGTTAGTTGTCCATTTTTAATCCAAATGTGAACATTAAATACAATTTTATAAATGCAAGAGAATTGTTAATACCACTGTTAACATAAATATTCAGCAGACTGGGAGAAATATTTAGACATTGACATCATGAATAAGGTATGCTTTCTTAAATATTATCAACAGATTTTAACTGATCAGTACTTAAAATCTGATGAATATGATAAACAAAATCTACATAGCTATATAAGTGTTTTAAAATAAGAAACTATATGAACTAATAACTTGATTAAGAGGGTATATTATTGTGAAAAAGTGATGAAATATAGAATTCAGGTAATTAAAAAACTCAACATGTTGTAGAATGAGATATAATTGTACTTTCTGTTCAAACTAATAAAATAGTGAGTTTATTCACACTGCTATAGTGTGGAATAGAAACAACGCAATAAAATGAAAACGAAATTGCATGATTCTAATAGGACACTCAAAATAGACATAAAAGCATAAAATATTCAAGAAAAACCAATTATCATCTTATTCTATTATGGACCATTAGGTCTCTAGATTTCCATTAGCTATGAACTTATTTTACTTGCTAATTTTATTTTTGAGCATCTAAAATCTCATTTCAAACTTCAAAATCACATTAGGCAGACATCTTAGCATACTTTATTCTTCCCCCAGTGCCTAGAATTTGGAAGACTGAGAAAAATCAAAATGAGAAAACTAATTTTAACATATCCCTAATCAGTAATATTCTCGAATATTTGTGAACTTTATAATACTATAAGAAACATAAACTCATATGTTGTAATTCATCAAAACTTTTACTATACTACCATTATAATATACTATCATTACTGTGATATATATATACATATCTAATATATATCTAAATTTTGTTCCTACTATTTTCATTCACATAACATTTATTTCAGTGAAGCTTACCATATATTTTGCTTTTTGTTGTAGTGTCTTAATTCTATTTCCTACTTTATAGAAAATTAAATGTATAGTGTTGCTCAGTCCTCTGTTCCTTCTACATTTGCTATGCATACTAATTTTGAATTTTATTATTTCTTTTAAAATGCCATTTTTTTCTGAGCCTCGCCCTTTATAAAATTTTCTCTACTTCGTATATTATTAGCTCTATTTAAAATGTTCTTTTTGCACTTCTCTCAAGAATATATCCACCATTCTTAGGTTCATATTTTCCATTCAGATTTTGACTCATCTGAAACAAGATTATTCTGTAACAGAACAGGAGAGGAGCAGGGAAGTTTATATATATATATAAACATGAAATTTGCAATCTGATAGAAGGTCTGTAAAAACCATTAAAAATATTGCAAATTAAATTACCTTCATAGAAATGCAACAAGTTCACCCATCTTTATAGCAACAGTTTGTTTCTCAAATACGTTTAATTTATGAATTCATTCATGTATTAATAATTTATTCATTAAAATTAATGATCCATTTTCTAAAAATAACTCAACCTTATAAATTTTTGCTATACAGATATATGGATACAGTTATAGATGCATAAAACAATACAGATATAGATTTATGTATATAAAATTTTGACTCATAAATTTGGAAAATATTCTATAATGTAATAAATATTTACTGAAATAGGGTGGAAAAATGTGGGACATGTTTTTACTCTGTTATTTGAATTCCTAGTTAGTTTGACTCTAGTTTTAATTCTGAAGAGACCAAGAAGAGAAGACTCATGTGGGGAAATGTCTCAGGTCAGGGTCAAGTTCAAAGCAAGGAGAGAAAAACAGTCATATGTTGGGCCAATCTGGTGCTAGTGTCTGGGTCTGATTTAGGGAAATGGGGTTACCCACTGGAGGACGTTTTGGTGAAAATGAGGGATCCAAGAAGGTTCAGGGAGGAGATACCAGAGAGGCAGCCAGACATGAGTTGTGGGAGCTCAAGCAGCGTAAGGAGGATCATTGTGCAGAGATCTGTGCACCAGATCCAGTGCAGGATGAAGAGAATGTCTACTCCTAGAGGCAACTTGGTGTAGCTTGTCAGGATCAGAAGAGGATGCGAAGGATGTCTGTGATTGCCAGCGTACACTCTGGCAGGGATGGGAGTCCATCTACAATGCAGAGGATACCTATGTGAGGGAAAGGCCTATCACAGGCATCAGAGAAGTGCAGAATGGAAAATGAGAAATTAATTCTCAAGGGCAAACATAATATAAAGCAAATGGGTAGTTCAGTGAAAATGGATGGGTTATTCTGAAATGATTCTGGTAAACTTTTATTCCTAAGAAAATAAATGGATTTGTATCACACACCATACTCTAAAGACTTTCAAGTGAAATAGCATAAGTTGATGAGAATTAGTGAATGTGATTTTGATAATAGTATTATCATACACAATTTGGGGTATACTTTAAAATATAAATCAGTGAATAATATTAGTTACCTTATATTTTTTTTTCTTTCTATACAGGGAAAAAGTAGTGAGACTAAAATAATTTTTACATAAAAGAAGGAATTAATAAATAAAACTGTTTTAAGAAGTTTGCTCCTGAAATTACACATTTATTTATTTAGAATGTGACAGGAAAAAAAGGGGGGAGAGACAAACTAGAATCATTATTTCAGTACAATTATTTTCTGAAGGATTCTAATGTGAAATATGTAAAAACACCATAAAAGTATAGGACAAATGATAAACAACCGGGCCGGTGAGATGGCTCAGTGGCTTAAGCGCCTGCCCGGCAAGTGCGAGGGCCCGAGTTCGACTCCCGGAACCCACATACGAAAAAGGGGCCGGTGATATCGCTCAGCGGCATGGGCGCTGGCTGGCGCGTGAGGTCCTGAGGTCGACCCCCTGGTACCCCCAAAAAAAAAAAAAAGATAAACAACCTGTGTAAACATGAGCAAACCTTGCCAAATAGTTTATAGAAGTGAAATTGTAAATAATCTGTAAATAAAAGAAAATACTAAAATTTAAAAATATTTAGGAACATGTGTATTAATGATACCACTCCACACGCAGTAGATATCTAAATTGTACCAATTAACTTAATTAAAAAAAAAAAAAGAAGTGAACGGAGCCAAAATAAATAAATAAATAAAAACTGAAGGCTATGCAACATGAAGTGTTTGTCATGTAATAAATTAAAAAAAAATGCTGTTGTTGGTCTACCTACAAGTATAACTTGATTGATGAAACTACTTTCAAAACCATCTTCACCTTACATAGCAAAGTTTAACAGGAAAAAAAAAAAAACTATGATCTAGAAATAACTATTCAAGATAACAACCATAAGCACACTTACACCCAGAAGACATGCATGATAATTGCTATAGCATTAGAGTTCAGTATGTAAATCACTGAATGTATTTATAGTACAGGGAAAATATTTTGTTTTGTGTCCATGTAATTGATAACTATGCAACAAAAACACAATAACATTGCAGATTCAGACTTCAAAATTGGATAAATTGTCCATCATAATACTGAGCACAAGAAACACAATTTAGAAAGATTCATTATAGTACAGCTCCATTCAAATGAAGTATAAGAATTAGCAAAACTAAACAATGTATTGCTTAGGGATATATATGTAGAAAGTAAACACAATTAAATGTCTATCATAAAATTCTGGAATTTTTTTTTTTTTTTGGTTACCGGGGGTCGAACTCAGGACCTCGTGCACTAGCAGGCGCCCATGCCGCTGAGTGATATCACCAGCCCTTTTATCGTAGGTGGGTACCGGGAGTCGAACTCAGGACCTCCCGCTTGCCAGGCAGGCGTTTATGCCACTGAGCTCTCTCACTGGCCCTCTGGAGTGGTTTTTACTCTGAAAGTCAGAAAGGAAGTATTGGTCCTTTTGGGTAAAAAATATCTAAATTATTTAAAAATTTTATTTTTCTATTAGGTTCTGGGTTCAATATTTTTATTAACATTTAGTAACAGACTCACACACACATATATATATTTATATACATTCGTATTATAATAGAAATAGTTTACTTATATAGCACATGCATATTAAAAATGTTAGTAAAATTAGTGTGTATGTAATATACACAAATTATGAACTTGCATGAGTATTATATGTAAATATATGCTAAAGGAAATACATTAAAAACAAAATTGTATGAGTTTTTACTGGAATTCTGTGAATGTTATGAGAACTAAATAATATAGTGTAGCATTTATTCATTTACAAGTGAAAGTTTCACTTTTTATCAGAATGTAGAAATTCTGGGATTCCACACTCTGACTAGTTAAGCAAATTAAGGTTCTAGAAGTATTTTAAACTAGTTACATAAAAGGAATGCCATTTTGGCTAAATAACACCGAACAATTTGATAAGATTAAAAAAGACTAGCTATACTTTATTTAAGAACAAATTAGACCTATTCAAATTTATTAAGGAAAGCTGGTTTCTCAGTAATCATTTTGAGTGGAAAGCTAATCCTGTTGCTTAGGAAACCTAGTTAATTTAGGAAAATTGTTTAAATAAGTAATAAAGTAATCATGCACTGGAAAACAAGAAATGGAAAAAAATCCAGGTTCCTTGACAAGTAACTCACAATAGATTATAGCAACATTGATAAGAAAAAAACAAGCTGATTTTAAAAATAGGCTCTAGGGCCAGTGAGATGGCTCAGTGGCTTAAGCGCTTGCCCGGCAAGCGCGAGGGCCCGAGTTTGACTCCCGGAACCCACATACGAAAAAGGGGCCGGTGATATCGCTCAGCGGCACGGGCGCCTGCTGACATGCGAGGTCCTGAGGTCGACCCTCCGGTACCGAAAAAAAAAAAAAAAAAAAAAAAAATAGGCTCTAGAAGACATATATAGAAAGTTATCAGACCAGAAAAGAAAATTTCCAATGACATGTTATTTAGTACTTTATATATTCATGAAGCTCATGCATTTAATGATAAATAATAAGCATAAGAAAAAGCACAAAAACATTTCTATATTATATATACTCTCAATCTTAAACATTATATATGGGATTATCAGATTTTTATGTACATTACGTTCAAATATTCTCCTAAAAGAGCTAATAAAAATGTTATAGGGTGTAGAAATTAATTTATTGGTAGTTCCAAATGCAAAAGATCTCTAATTAGCCCTGCTTGGAGGAGAATTCAATGTTCTTAGTCATCAAGGCTTCCAGCTCTGCTGAAATGGAGTGTGGTAGACATTCCTCCTCTTCTAGATGAGGACTCACAATGCAAATCACTTTTTCAACATTCTTTTATTCATTATTCTATTTCTCAGAAGGAAAGAATTCTTTATAACATCTAACCAATGATATTCAAAAATGCCCAGCAAAGGGTTTCATATATACCATGTTCCTTACAAACATGTAGGACAATTTAGTACATATGAAATCAAGGCAGCTGCCTAAGATATAACGCATGGAAGCTTTCTGTTTGTTTTTTGTAATTTAAATATTCTCCATGGTAGACTAGGCTAACAACCTACCCTGTGAAGAAATGTATTTGTTCAAAGAGAAAAAGAAAAGAAAAGTCACCATCCAAAACATAATGTTTTTTTTTGTTTTTTTTGTTTTTTTTTTTGTGGGTACCGGGGGGTCGACCTCAGGACCTCGTGCGCCAACAGGCACCCGTGCCACTGAGCGATATCACCGGCCCCTTTTTCGTATGTGGGATCCGGGAGTCGAACTCGGGCCCTTGCGCTTGCAAGGCAGGCGCTTACACCGCTGAGCCATCTCACCGGCCTAAAACATAATGTTTAATGTCACAGAAAGTGATAAGAATTTCTACATTTGGGTTTCTACTATATGTGGTATAATAAAATGCAGACTATAAACTAAAATTATTATACTAACGTTTTGGTAAGAAAAACATAAAGCAAATCTCCTAAACTATGGTTAATATGGTGCTGGTAATTTACAAAAAAATTTCTATAAAAAATACTAAGAATTTGCCTTTTCTATCAACTATTATATATATATATATATATATATATATATATATATATATATATATTTACATATAATTTAGAGACTTATATTCCAAGTGCTAGAAACCAAACATAATGCAATAAACCATACATACATAGTTTCTATTAACTGAAAGTATATAATTCAGTTATTTAGAGAACAAAATGTGTTTAAATGTTCTGACTTACAAGACCCTAAAAAATATGTGGTCTCCTGGAATTTGCCAGACCTGATAAGTAATTTCAGTATGATTATAGAGAGGAAAAAGCAAGCAGTTAAAATAGATCAGCTACAAATAGATCTGTAGATCTATTTTGTCCAGACAAAATCAATAGTGTAAAGAGATGGGAAAAAGTTGAAGAAGAAAAGGAAGACAGAGAAAAAAATAAATCATTTATGGCTAGATAATTTTCAAGTTGATGCCTAGAGTAAAAACAGCCAAGGGGAGAATGCAGGGAAAAAACTTACAAGGAATTAGGAAATTCATGTGTGAAAGCCTTAAAATGTGGAGGTAGTGGCTCTGTTTGAGAAAATGAATGGAGGTCAGGCCAGCCAAAATAAAATAATAGGGAACAGAGAAGTTTTAGGTTTTAAAGGTGACAAAGTACTCAAACAGAAAGGATCATTTATATGAGTTTTAATTTTAATCAACATATACTAGAAACTCACAGATATTTTTCAGGTGCAGTGATAAGACCCTCTTCTTAAAAGTTTATTCTATATACCATGTGGAGAATAGATTGAAAAGCAACACATGAAAAAGGGTAACAAGGAAAAACTGCAGCAATCGAGACAATATGAACTCACACAAGGTAGGTGGCAGTAGAGATGTAGAGAAAAAAATAGACACAACAAATTTACACAACTTCTCTAGGGATTATTGGTAGAGGAATAGAGACCAAACAGCAAAAGCAAAGCATAACATCAAATTTTGGATTGAGCAGTTAGCTGGCTTATTGGATTATGGTAACCTTTAGAGAGACAGGAACGACTGATGATGTTAAGAGGCCTTGATAATATGAAAGAATGTGTTTGATGATTTTAGCCGAAGTTTCTTCAGAGGATTTTAGTAAAGGTTAATGGACAGAGTAGAAACAGAGATTGAAGGTTATTAAACTGATCAAGAGAAACAGCACAGTATTTGGAGGAACATTTGGAGCTAAGGGAAGTGTTTTTAGTTTGGTTTGTCCTCCCAGGTTCATGTTCGTGTCAGTGGTGATGGTTATTATGATGGTGGGGTTGATGGTGAAGCAATGACTGTGATTATGTAATTGCTCACATAATAAGATGGAAATTTTTCTTGTTTAAATTTAAAAAAAACGACATATAATCTACATCAAACTCTTATTTTCTCCTTTTTGAGAGAATGTCCTCCTCCTTTTCTTCCGCCTCCAGCAATTGTTTAAAAATTAAGAGAATTGTATTTTAAACTAGTTTACAGCTATTTAGAAAGTTAATGAGTACAGTTTTTATATAGTTCTTTGGTGCCATTTTATAACTTAATTGCAAAGTCTCTGTAATTCAGCAACATTTCTTAAAACACTGAAATGTCAGTATCACCAGCACTGAAAATATGGTTCATCTATGGAGTAGAATTCAAACTACGTTCTGACTTACAAGAATGTGAAAATGTGGTCCAGAGGAAATCACTGTCGCTGGTGTGAATTTCACTATAATAATACCTGTTATTTTATTTATCTAATATCATGCTTACTTGAAAAAATAGTTGGCAGAATATGTATCTTCCGTAAAGCAGGGAATTCAGTCTTTTGTTGTGAAGTACAATTTGTCTAAATGAGAGACCATCTGTTCATCTTGAATGAAGCATAATCTGGCAAACAGGAGCAAACCTTGAGTCACAGTGTTTTTCATTAACATATTAATTGGTTCACGTTTAACATCCCTAAAACAGTTGTATGTGTACAATTTTAATTACAGCTATGAAACATAAGTCTACATTAAATGAATGTTTATCTGATCTTTTCTGAAGTCTAATTGTCATTGTTTGTGAGTCTTGCTGAACATTAAAGAGCAAGACTAAATTAGCAACTTGGCCACATATTGGAATGTTCTCATGTTTTCAATTTTATTTATTGTAGAAGCTTTCTTTTTTAGTTGTTGGTTTTATTTGTTTTGTTTTCTAGTCTTCCAATGAGTATGCAAGAAATATAAAAATTACATACAAATCTAAATGATGAAATAGGAGACTGACCGATAAACTATCAATGTTCCACTAAAGTTTGGATGTGTTCCTCCCGGCTAAGAACACTAATGTCCCTTTTATACAGCACTTCCAATTCTAAATGCTTTCTCTGCCCCTTTGAGATGTAAATTTTCTCCTAGCCTCTTGCCAGTTTTATATCCAAAAATGTCTTTCTTATAAACCCAGAAGGGATTTCTTTGAAATTTAAGCATCGAAAAAGACATTTTCCATATCTCCCATCTCTGTGAAAAGGTAAGAAACTAACTTCCCTAAGTGCCGTTTAGCAAACACAGATGACGTAATGATCTGGGTCAGCCACCTCACTTTTCCATACACCACAGACCTTAACTCCCCCTTCTTTTGTTCCAGAGCAGGTAAGTTAAATCTCTTCCCATACTGCAAAGGTCTTTGTCTTTACTGTGATAATTTGCAATAAAGTCTCTCTTACTTGTTCATTCTGTGAAATGCAAATTTTCTCTGACAATATACATGATTTATATTCCACATAGTCTTTCCTTACAAAAAACCCACAGTTTATGTTAATATACTTTCCTTCCATATTCTAGAAAATCTAGAGTACTTCTTTATTAAATTGAATTTATTAAATTTCTTTATTATAAATTGGAGGGGGTTAAGATAAAAATATACTCCCTTAAAAAGCAGACAGCATATTTATGTTTTGCTTCTAAGAAAAATAGTTTCTTCTTGTGCTTTTCTTATGCCCTTATTAGAATGTAGACACTACCAGACTTTAGAGTCATTGAAGACCAGGATAATATCTTATATTTTAAAACTCCTTTGGTAGGTAGTAGATGTCTAATAGATGGAAGGTTATTAAATCAAACTATCAGCTACTAAGTCAAACGTTTTTATCTCCTTTGGTTCTCTCACATTTTTTATAATAAACATATTATATTATCCAGTAATAAATCACAAAGATATCAATAAAATGAAGGGTAAACCTTGAAATTCTGAATTAGCAAGTCATATCAAAAAGAATATATATATATATATATATATATATATATATATATATATATATAATGACAGTTGACCTTGATAATTCCACAGTGGCCAAAGATGTGTACAACATTTGGCCATCCTCCCTAAAGAAGAGCAAATGTGATCAAATATCTTTATCTTGAGAAGAGAGACTGAGGAAGAGCACTGGAAATCAGCAAGAGGAAAAGAGAAACCCTGCAAGGCAACGAGACCTGGCGTGGCAGCTCAGAAGGAAGAAAAATGCACAGCAGCAACTCTGAACCAAGGAAATTCTCTATTGCAGGACAAAGGGTTATTGGGACAGTCTCAAGAGACCCCTTTGCTGGGGGTATCAATAATCCTAGGTATGGGAGAGTTCCCTGGTCATCACAGGCTGGGAACCCTGGTAGAAGAATACATGGAGTCTGCATAGTGGATTTGTTTTGGAGCAGGACCTCATATAGACTCTCCCTACGGACAACCTCTGTGCCCAGGTTGCTGTACATCAGTGCTGTCATAAGACTGGAGACACTGTCAAAATTCATACTGCTCTAAGGTACAGAAGCCTCTGAATATCCCCATTCCTGGGCCGGCACAGACATTCTACCCTAATAGCACAGAGCAAGTAATCACAGAAACCCAAGTAGAAAAAAACAGTGCAACTGTGTTCCTGAACCTGACCCTAGCCCCAGTGAGAACATGGTTTGGCCTAGTGGTACATGAGGAAATGTGTACCAGGCTCCATGTTCTCAGCACCACCACTCCCATTGCTGGAGTGGTCACAAAGTGAATGTCCTACCCCATTTCTGTGTGTGTCACACCTGGCTGCACCAGGAGAGCTACTCCAACCTCACATGGCCCCTAGGATAGATGGGCTCTCCGGCCCTGTGCCACATGCTCAGCATCCGAAAACACTTATTACAACAAAAGAGGCTACACTAGAGGGCCGACTGAAACCAGTGTTCATGTAGCCTGCCAAGCCAACGCTGGAAGATAGATCTTCAGAAGAAAACCTTTTCATAGGAAAGCCACCTCACATAAGAAGTAGAATCAACTCACCCACCAGGTGTGCAAACTTCAACATAAGGATAGAACGTGATTTCTCCCAAGGAACACAATAACTCTCTAACAAAATTGATAGGAAGAAAACAAACAATATCAGAACAGAAAAAAATTAAATATAAATTTAAAAATGCAAAAGATAAAGGAAAGAAAAAGTTGTTTTGCAACAAAAGAGATTAAGAAAATTGACAAATTTTTAACCAGCCTAACCAAGAGAAAAGAAGACCAGCATATATAAACTCAGAGCTGAAAAAACAAATCATTTAAACTGTTTCCACAGAAATAAAAAGGATTATTAGGGACTATTATGAACTACTATCTACTGAAAAAAAATGTAAAACCAAGAAGAAAGAAATAACTTTTTTGAACATATATAACACAGCAGAAATGAAACACAAGGGCATAGAAAACATAAAATGACCAATAAAAAGTAATTAGGTTGAAACAGAAATTGAATCTCCCATCACAGAGCCCAGAACAAGGTGACTTTACTGAAAAGTTTTACCAAACTTTTAAAGAACTAACATCAATTCTTCTCAAACTATCTCAAAGTACTGAAAGAGAATCTTTCTGTGAAGCCTGATACCAAAACATGACAACACAACCAGAAAGAAAGAAAGAAAGAAAGAAAGAAAGAAAGAAAGAAAGAAAGAAAGAACTGAATATTATATTTCTGATGAAAAATAATGTGAAAATTTTCAAGAAAATATTAGAAATCACATACAACATCACACAAAAATTATATACAATGATCAAGTGGCCTTTATCTAGGATACAAGCATGGTTCAACATACACAAAACAATAAACTAAATAATTCACATTAACAGATTGAAAGACAAAACTGTGTAGTCACTCCAATAAATGCAGAAAAAGCACTCAATAAAATTCAACATTTTTTCATGATAAAAACCCTCAAAGAAGAAACATATATCAGCATAATAAAGGATGTAAAAAACCCACAGCCAACATCCTTCCAAATAAGTAACTCAAAATTTTTCTTCTAAGATCTAGAACAAAGTAAAGATATGTACTTTTCCCTCTCCTATTCGACATAGTCCTGGAGGTTTTAGAAGAACAATTTGACTATGAAAAAAAGTGAATAAAAGGCTTCCAAAATATAAAAGTAGAAGTCACGTTACTCATGATTGCAGATGATATAATCTTATACATAGAAAACTCTACAGGTTCCACCAGAAAACTGTTGGAACAAACTTAGTAAGACACAGAATACAAAAGAAACATAGAGAAATATGTAATATTTCTATATAACAGTGGATGGATTGAAAAATAAATCACAAAGGCAACCCTATTAACAATTTCCACATGCAAACCACAAAGACCCAGGATACCCAAAGCAATCCTGGGGGAAGGAGGGTTGGAGTCATCGTGATACCTGACATTGAAACAGATTACAAAGTTAGTTACAGCAATCAAAACAGTATGGTACTGGCATAATAAATAAAATTAAAAACAACTAAAAAGAAAAACTAGTAGACCCATGGAACAGAATGTAAATTTCAGAAAATAATCTACCTCTCTATACAGCAAAATGGTTTTTGAGTAAAGCTCTGAGAAAATACATTACAGAAAAGGCAATTTTTTACTCAATAAATAGTATTTGAAAAACTGGATATACATGAATAGAAGAATGAAACTATACCTCTCACAATATGCAAAAATTAACACGAAATGAATTAGGAATCAAACGGCATGACTTGAAAATGTGAAGCTACTAGAAGAAAATGAGAGGAAACACTTCAAGATATTGGGATAGGAAACATTTTCTGGATAAGGCCCAAATACATGCAACAAAACAAATTAGATACATGGAATTACAGAAAACTAAGATTCTACACAAAGAACAATGAACATTGTCAACAAACAACCTACAGAATGAGAGGAAAAATTGCCAAATTTTCATGAGACAAGGAGTTAATATTCACATGGCAAAACACAAATAATCTGATTTTTAAAAATGGGCAAATGATCTAAATAGACATTTCTCAAGTAATACACATAGTTAAGAAGTGTATTAAAACAATATCACTAATCATTACAGAAATGCAAACCCAAACCCTAAGAAATATCATCTCACCCCAGTTAGAATGGCTATTATCAAAAATATTTTTTAAATCAAAAATGCTGATGAGCATGCAGAAAAAAGGGGAATATAAATACAGTTTTGATAGGAATATAAATTAGTACAGTCATTGTGTAAACTGTGAAAGTTCCCCCCAAATTTAAAAACAGAATTACCACATGTTGCAACAATCTCATCACATGGTATATATCAAAGGAAATTAAATCTGTTTGTCAAAGAGATATCTTTACTCTCATGTTGCTGTACGATTCACAGCATTTGAGATGTGAACAACATAAATGTCCATCAAATGATAAATGGATAAATAAAACATGGTGTGTGTGTGTGTGTGTGTGTGTGTGTAATGGAATATTATAAGTCTATAAAAACAAAGAAATCTTATCCTTTACTTCAACATGGATGGAACTGGGGAGGTCATCATATCAAGTGAAATATGCCAGGTACAGAAACAAAAGCTCTATACAATCTTATTCATTTGTGGAATCAAAAAAGTGGAGCACACAGATGTAGAGAGTAGAGCAGAGTTCATAAGAGGAGGGTAAGGGGGTGGAAAGGGGTTAGAGTAAGAGGGTGGACAATGGTAGGAAAACACAGAATTGGGGAGGTAGATGTGATGTCATGGCAACTATATCACAATTAAGTACATTTCACAACAACTACAGAAGAGTTTGTAGGTCCTCAGTACATTGAAATAAGATTTGAGGGCTGGTGAGATGGCTCAGCGGCGTAAGCACCTGCCTGGCAAGCGTGAGGGCCCGAGTTCGACTCCCGGAACCCACATACAAAAAAAGGGCCGGTGATATCGCTCAGTGGCACGGGCGCCTGCTGGCGCATGAGGTCCTGAGGTCGACCCCTGGTACCCACCCAAAAAAAAAAAAAAAAAAGAAATAAGATTTGAGGATATGTAATCAAGTCATTTCATCCCCACAGCCAACTAGGAGGTGGATTCTCTAGACAGAGGAAGAAACTATAGCCACAGTCCTGATACAGCGTTCATAACGTCATACGGATAGGAAGTGGCAGAACCAGAAATAGAGTAAGGTATTCTAGAGGTTCTGAAACTGATTCATAGTACTGTATTTACATCAAATTACCACAACCACTGGTAAGAGAAAACAGAATATTCTCAGGAGGTGGAAACTTAGAGAAATTTCATTTTGAATACATCATGGTTTTGAAAATGACTTTAAAATCTACTTTTCTCAAGTCAATTACATAGTTGTACTCAACCTATAGCCAATGAAAATAACAAATGAAACCTATCTTTCAGGAGGAAAGCAAAGGAAGCCTCTAGCTCAACCAATAACAGTACAAAGTGCTGATCTCATCAGGCTAAAGGAGAGCACGTGGGGGTCCTCAAAGGATTCTTCTTAAGAAAAGCACAGAAACTCCATGGGAAGTAGTAGTGGACAGGTTGTCCAAAGGCTGAGACCACCCTAATATTTTTGAGTGAAAGTGGTAAATTAAGTGCCAAATGTGAACACATTACTCAGAATCCCTTTTATAGCTGTGGTTGAAAATTTTTCAGTGGACTAGACTGAGTGGAAAATCTCAGTGGCAGAGCAGACTTTTCTGTCGTACTCTGGTTCAAAACACCAAAATGGTGCCAGAAAGGAGTTCCTACAAGAGCCTGCAAAGAGTGTTGGTCCCAGAACAACAGCTCTTTTCACCAAGAACAGCTGGATTTGGGGGTGTGGGATAGCAACAAAACTAAATCACTAACTCACAAAAACAAAAGTAAAAATAAATTAAACCCTGCATATAAATTAAGTTTTCCTGCTGGGAAACATCAGACTCCTGATCACTGGACTATGATACAAATTTATATCCAATTACAACCTACTTTGAGATTTAAGAGCAACTTGATAGATGGTAAAATACAAGCTGAAACTGCGAAACATCCATTTTTGTTGTCAAATTGAATAAATAGAAACATGAAAACTTCAAATGAAGCATAGGATGGGAATTTCAAGAACGATGATGCTCTAGACCAAAATGTCAGATATTTTAGCACTCATACTTTTTAAAATTTTGAATGAAGCAATCTAAATTTTAACAAAGATATCAGAAATCTACACTTTAGTAGGTTCACAAACTTATGCTTTTGCCGTCAATCTAACTTTGTGTGTTCCTCTTTCAACATAATTTTCAACAGAAAATAATATTAAACAGTGAAATTATTCTTGTGTGTTTTGTGCTTATGTTCTACTAAAAACTAGCATGTTGACTTAATTTAGAAAAATTCTTAAAGTGTCAGATTTATGACATCTATGTGGTCATATCTATGCAAGCCAGCAATTGTAAATAAGGTGTTCTGTTGACTAAGGTGTTTTATGAACAGAGTTGTCATAGCAAGGTTCTTGGACAAACCACATGAGTAAGATCATTTATTTCACCCTCACTTTTCCTTGAGAATGTCATCATAATAATCTGAGTTGCTCTTAGAATTATACGCATCCCAGTGCTATCTGAACACCAACGAGTCATTTTCAAAACCATGATGTATTTAAAATAAAAGATCTTGGGCCGGTGAGATGGCTCAGCGGCATAAGCGCCTGCCTGGCAAGCGCGAGGGCCTGAGTTTGACTCCCGGAACCCACATACGAAAAAAGAG
This sequence comes from Erethizon dorsatum, assembly GCA_028451465.1. Classification (NCBI taxonomy): domain Eukaryota; kingdom Metazoa; phylum Chordata; class Mammalia; order Rodentia; family Erethizontidae; genus Erethizon; species Erethizon dorsatum. Next base: position 137,796,754 of record CM051824.1, read on the forward strand.
CCAGTGATATCGCTCAGCAGCACAGGCGCCTGCTGGCGCGCGAGGTCCTGAGGTCGACCCCTGGTACCCAAGAATAAAAATAAATAAATAAAAAATAAAATAAAATAAAATTTATCGAAGTTTCCACCTCCTGAGAATATTGTGTTTTCTCTTACCAGGGTTGTGGTAATTTAATGTAAAGTTTACTGCCATTTATTTATTTTTAGTCTTTTTGATACATTGAATGCTTATGAAAGACAACAGTCATAAAAGAATAGTAACAAAACAGATTTAAAAATAATTTATCAAAAAATTCAAAGAAATTCCAAAAATATAAGCAATAATTTATGTACTACTGGCTCATCAAAAGGGATAGAGCGCTAAGCCCAAACATGAGAACTTTAAAGATCATCATTGATAGCATAAATTCTCTTGTATTAAATTTTTCTTGACTTTAAAATAGTCTTGGGGCCAGTGAGATGGCTCAGCGGCTTAAGCGCCTGCCCGGCAAGCAAGAGGGCCCGAGTTCGACTCCCAGAACCCACATACGAAAAAGGGGCCAGTGATATCGCTCAGTGGCACGGGCGCCTGCTGGCACGCAAGGTCCTGAGGTCGACCCCCCGGTACCCACAAAAAAAAAAAAAAAAAATAAAATAAAATAGTCTTGCCAGGTGTGGTATCACGTTCTTATTATACCAGCACTTGGCAGGCTAAGGCAGGAGGTTCCGTTCAAATTCAAAGTCAGGCTGGGATATATAGGGAGTTCAAGGCCAGGCTGAACTACATAGTGAACCCTGTCTCTAAATAAATGAATAAATAAATAGTCTTAAGATTTAATGTAAAGTTTATTGCCATTTATTTATTTTTAGTCTTTTTGATCTGTTGAGTGCTTATGAAAGAGAGGGGTCATAAAAGTCTTTACTGAAATGTAACAAAATATATCTCACCCAGTCACAATGGCTGTTAAAAAAATACAAAAAGACACAAATATTCTAACTACAGTTTCATAGGTTTTCCAAAAGTTAGCAGAACTGCATAACTTCCAAATCTAACAGATCCAAACAACAGAACATTGTTCACATCCCCAGAAAGTTCCTGTGCTCCTTTCCATTCACCGCATCCCATCCTGAGCTCGAAACACTTTCCATCAGTTTTCCCTTTATTTAAAACTGATGTAGGGCTGGTGAGATGGCTCAGCGGCATAAGCGCCTGCCCGGCAAGCGCGAGGGCCCGAGTTCGACTCCCGGAACCCACATACGAAAAAGGGGCCGGTGATATCGCTCAGCGGCACGGGCGCCTGCTGGCGCACGAGGTCCTGAGGTCGACCCCCCGGTATCCACAAAAAAAAAAAAAAACTGATGTAAATGAAATTGTGAAGTGAATCGTCTTGAGTCTGCTTATTTTTCACAAAACTATTTTAAGAGTTCCTTCCATACTGATTTGTGCACTTGTTTTTTCTCATTCCCATTACTATGTCATTGTTATATACTGTAGCAGTTCCAAAGTAACTAAGCATTTTGTATTGTTTTGACTTTTGAATGTTATGAACAGAGCTATTTTGAACATTTTGAGCATATCTTTTATGGAATATGTGTCAGACATAAACCATGAATTTCTGGATACTATAGCCCTAACTGAGGGTACTTATTTTACTACATTAGACACTGCCAAACAGTTTTTAACAAAGCAATTGTGCTGATTTATACCAGTTGCTCCACACATATCACAATGTTCAGCGTTTTATTACTTTTCTTAATATTTATTACAGTGAATGGGTAGTAGTGATATCATGGGGTTTCCTGATGAAAAAAATTGAAAAGGTTTCATGTTTATTGACCATTTCATAACTGTTTAATACAGATTCTGTTCAATGCTTTTGTCTATTTTCTAATTAGCTTATATGATTCTTTCTAATTGAGTATTTAAATAAATGTTGGTGTTCTGATGAAATTCCTACTTTTCCTTTCTTTAAGATATTTATCAAGTTGTGTGTAAAATCCTTGCTAGCTAATTTCAGAAGTGAATCAGGGGCCGGTGAGATGGCTCAGCAGCTTAAGCGCCTGCCCTGCAAGCGCGAGGGCCCGAGTTCGACTCCCAGAACCCACATACGAAAAAGGGGCCAGTGATATCGCTCAGCGGCACGGGTGCCTGCTGGTGCGCGAGGTCCTGAGGTTGACCCCCGGTACCCACAAAAAAAAAAAAAAAAAAAGTGAATCAGCATTGATCTGTTTCCTGTGATTTTTTTTTCTTTCATTTTGGCTCTATAGTTTGGGTGTCCTTGGTAATTTAGTTTTAACGACAATATGTTTATTAAAGTCTCCACATGATGCTGTCTTCCTGGAGAGAAGATAGGCCCTTTGGTTACAGAGTGGAGGCTGATTGCCGTAACCCAAGTGGGAACTGCACTCAGGCCACATGAATTGAAGACTTGACCATTTTGTCTCTATCTGATTTCCATTTGATCACCCAGGTGTTTTAAATTTTGAGTTCACTATCTAGACTGATTGTCCCCTTCGGTAGTACTTACTTCTAAAGTCTTCTCACAGGAGTGAGAGTATGGGCAGGCTTTTAGTTTTCTACACTAAAACCTTTAGACTGATACATCTCCTGCAGGCTGGAGACCAAGTTCCCCATTAGCTCTCTGCTTACACAGTTTTCTAGTACCTGTTCATGCTCAGAATTAGCAAATTCCTCCAGAAAGAAAGAGGATGGACATGTCCGCTCCTCTTTGAAGGTGTTTCATCTCTGGGGTTTTAGTCCTCCAGATCTCATTACCACTGTAGTTTGATTTCTTCCAAGAGGTGATTTTTCTATTTTATCTGGGTTCTGAAATTTTCTCTGGTTGGAATGCTGATCAAATGCACACTACTTCATCTTATACAGAAGCAGAAATGCTTGACAGTACACGTACTTTAAATATGTATATTATTGTTAACATGTATATTCACATGTGTATATTAATAAATATGGAGTATAATGTTTTGGCCTAATTAAAGTTGTATTTAAACTCAGCTTTTTGATTTTTGAGACATTAAAAATAAACAGGAAAATAGACATCAGTATAGTACAGAAGCTTTTGTTAGAGTTCTTCCATTTACAAGTTTAAAATAGTCTGTAATCTACATTTAATGAATATCTATTATGTGTCATGCTGTCATACATATTTTATTTGAGTTCTGCAATAGCAAAATAGATATTCAATTCTATTCTTTTATAATATCATCAGGGAACTGCCGTTTCTCGGAATAGATCTATGCTTGGGGAAAAATGGAAGAAAATTAGTTGATTTATCCTACTTGGGGGGAGGAAAAAAATGAAAGGGTAAAATAGCATCAAAGTTTAAATCTTAAAATCCAACAGAAATAAGAATGTACATATGTAGAAATAGCAAAGAGGGGAAGGAAATAAATATACCTATGGAAGGAGAAAATATATTTAGCTAAACAGAAAAAATGAGATAAAAATGCCTTATTCATTTTTCTGTCTTTATCCAAATAATTGTTCCTTTTGTGCTGTTAAAAAATATTCATGAAATTATAAGAACTGATTTTCCTACCCAATTAAAACTGGCAATGAACAAATGTCTCAGGATCTTTCACTTTCATATTTTTTTACCTTTACTTGTTTTTACTTTTAAAAATGGCAACATTCTCAGATTTCATCTACTACTTACCTCTTTTGTCTGATCATTAATAAAGATATCGAACAGAGTCCACAAATTACTTTATACATTGGGGCAAGTTAAGAAATTAACTTTATCTTTTAAATCATAATCCATAGAATCTCACAATGTTATGACTTCCCACATTCCCAACATTTAATTTCATTAGTTTCCCTAAATGGATACTGCCTAGATGTTTACAGCAAGCATTAAGCTGTAAAAATTAGAAAGAAAATTCCTTGCTCTTCTTAATCAAATGTGCTTAGGCAAATGTAGAAGCATATTGCATATGTTTTACCGTCCATCAATTATTTCTCATTCCTTCTTAGTGTAAACATCAGAGTAAATCGAACCTAAAGGCATGGATGGGAAAAAAGGTCTACACAACATTTTATGTTTTAGTTCATAAAATTAACCTATATATTAACATTTTAATATATATCTAAAAGTATAATATACTTAAATTGAAATTAGAACAGTATGTTCTGAAATTACACATCAGAAATATAATCATTTAAAATATGCTTGATTATAGCATGTTTATTATTATTTTCTATAAAATTGTTATACCGTTGTTTACTAGTATTATTGTTAATCCTTCCATGAATTATTTGGTGTTGATAATAGAAATATATCAATCTTTTCAGGCTGCTATAACAAAATACTTTAGAAAAAGTAATTTATAGAAAACAGAAACATATTGGTAACTATTAAGGAGATTGGAAGTCCAAAGCAAGGTGTCAACAGATCCAGTATTTGATAAGGGCTAATTCTCTGCTTTAATAATAGTATTTTGTTTCTGTGTCTTCACACTGCAAAAAAAAAGACAAATAAGATCCCTCCAGCTTGTTATATAAGGGCACTAATCCCACGAATTCCCAAGGTTCTACACTCCAGTGCTACTGCACTGGAGATTAGGTTTCATCATATGAAGTTGAGGTATAAATTTTTCAAGTTATATCATGACACGAAAAGATATTTCACATATTTTACAGACAACACATCCATATTTACACAAAAAAGTAACTAGTAGATTTTACTAATATTTTAATGATAAGTTGTTAAAAGAAATGTGCATAATAGGGTCAATATGTACATATTTTGGCTTACAAATATAGAAAACGTTCAATAAATAGAAAATAAAAAGAATTTCTAGACCTAAGCAGTCCCAGAACAAAACAGACATCAGCAAAATCTGGCATAGGAGACGCTGGATCCTCCTTTCCCATAAATGCAATGACTCAACAACAGTTAATAGCAGAATTTCTTTGTGAGAAATCCTAAAATGAACTGAAAGGCTCTGGGACAAAAGTGAATATGAAACCATCAAAGCCATGAGGGAGATGTAGGACACTTTTACCAGCATCACAGCCCCTGGCATAGCACCATGTAATCAGAGAGACATACCCCAGCTCCTAGATTCTCGCAGCGGAAGGAGAGAGTTTGTCCACATATTCACGGCCACATTTTTTCTGCATAATACTTTCTGCCCCCAGAGAAGTGGCTTCTGTTTTGAATGTCATAAAATAACAGTGGAACTGGTACAATTAAGCCACATGGTAGAGAAATCAGACCATGACTTGGGGTAGAAGTCACCATATCTCCTCCACCAATCTCATCATCATTTAAGTGGAGGGAAAATCTGAAATCCTAGCTGCTCCCTGTGAGGGAGAGTTGGTCCACGGGTCCAAAGATCCAGCTTCGCTAGAGCAGCCTATCACTGAATACTAAAGGATCCAACATAAACTGACTGCCAGGGAGGGACAGAGACAAAAGCTTAGACTATCACTCATCATAGCCCCTCCCTCCAGGCACAGCAGATAACGCATGAAACAGTTCATACATGAAAAATCTCTACTCCCACTTTCTCTCTGGGAGGGTAAAGAGTTAGATGATGCACCCAATGACCCAACATTTCTGGGAATGCCCAAGGAAGTTTCTTTAATATCAGTGACTGTTGGAATACCTGTCCTAGACATTAAGGCCACTCCAGCTAACTAGACCTTGCACAGGATCATAAAACATTGGAGTGGCATACATTTTTGGTGATCCCCAGAATTTCTCACTAATTGGTGACAGTCTTCTTCTATATGAGGCCAGTCTATAAAGACTTAGTCTAATGCACAGTAGTAAGGAGAATCTGTGAAGATGAAGAAATAGGAAATCAAACAAAAGAACGAAGTCAATCTCCAGAAACTGATCCTAATGAAATAAAAGTATATGATTTACCACACAAGATTTCAAAATGACATTCCTAATGATATTCAGTGAAGTCAGGAGAACAATGCATGAACAAAGTGAGGATTCCAACAGAGAGGCAGGGCCTGTGAGATAGCTCAGCGGCATAAGCACCTGCCTGGCAAGAGTGAGGTCCTGAGTTTGGTTCCCAGAACCCACATAAAGAAAAAAAAAAAAAAAAAAAAACAGAGAGGCAGAAAATTAAAATGCACCAAAGAGAAATAATCAAGGCAAGGAATATAAAAACTGAACTAAAAGAAATCACTAGAAGGGTTCTAAAAGAAACTAGATTAAGCAAATAAAGGATCAGTGAATTCAAAGGTCTTTGATATTTATTTAATGAGATAATCAGGAGAGCTAAAAGCAAATAAAATAAAATGAAAAAGACTGAAGAAAACGTAAGTGACTTATGGGAGAAGATCAAGTGAGGTAATATGTGTATAATTACTTTCCAACATATGAAATAACCAAAAAGGAATGAATAACTTCCTAGAAACATGCAACCTATCAAGAATGAATTAGAATGTATTTACAGACCTGTATAGTATAGGTATGGAATCATTAATCAAAAGTCTATGAATAAAGTCAAGTCTAGGAACAGTTGGCTTTGCTGAATTTTACCAAACTTTTAAATTATCTCCATTCTTCTCAAAACCTTCCAAGAAATTGAAGATATATTATTTTATGAGGCCATCCATCTTCTGAGGCCACCATTACCTTGTCGCCACCTTCAAGCAAAGCATCACAAGAAAAGAACACTGAAGGAAAACATTACAAAAACTAAAGGACAGATAAAGGTGCAAAATCCTCAACAAAAACGAATGAATTGATTTCAACACAGATAAGAGGATCATACACTATAACCAAGTGGATTTATTCTCCTGATGTAAGGGTGGTTCAACATTAAACTCATTTAATACAAAAATTTTATTAATACACTAAGGTATAAAAATCATATGATCATCTCAATATATTACAGGAAAAGTATTTGACTTAATTGAACACATTTTCCAGATAAAATCTCTCAACAAACTAGAAGTACCTTTTCATCATATAGTGCAAGCATGGAAAATCAATATATTATAGTCAATGACAAAAAAATTGAAAACTTCTAAAAACAGAAACATGACAAAGATATAAACTCTTAACACTTTTCTTCAAAGTACTACTGGAATTCTGAGCCCAAGAAATTAGATAAAGAAAAGAAATAAAACCATCGAAATTGTGAAGGAAGAAGTTATATTGTCTCTGTGTGCTGGGAACATAATCATACACATAGAAAATTCGAAAGACTCTATAAAAAATGTCATATGACTAATTCAAAATTTTAAGAATTTGCAGGATGCAAAATCAGTTTACCAAAATCAGTTTGTGTTTCTAACACCAGCAATGAAGTATCTGAAAAGGAAATTAGTAAAACAACCCTGTTTACAAAAAAGTATCAAAAAGAATAAAATATTTAGAAATAAATTTAACTGAGAGGTTCATAAAATGCTTGAACATGAAAACTACAAAATATTGAAAGAAGTTAAAGGAGACAAAAACAAATGAAAAGACATCCTGTGTTCACCTTTTGTAAAATTTGTTATTAAATTTCCGCAGTATGTGAAGTAATCTAAAAACTCAATGACAATCTCTACAAAATCTCAATGAAATTCTCTTTCATAAATAGAAAAACATCTTATAACGTGTATGTAACTATCCCCAAGAAAAAGAAAGAAAGAAAGAAAACATAATTACCAAAGCAATATTTACAGGAAGAACAATCATAGAGGTATCATAATTTGAGATTTCAAAATATACTACAAAACTACAGTATAAACTATACCAAACTAAAAAGTTCCTTACAACGAACAATCAAGAATGCAAAGTAATCCACAGAATGAGAGAAAGCACTTGAAAGACATATCAGAGAAGTGAATTCTCTAGATTTATCCTATAACTCAATAAAATAAGAGGTGTATTCTTTAAACTCCTGTAACTCAATAAAATAAATGAAATAACTCATAAAATATGCTAAAAAATCAAGTATGCATTTTTCCAAAGATGATATAAAAATGACCAAGTAGTGTATAAATACATAATCATTGTTTCTCATCATCAAGACAATAGAAGTCAAAACACGCTGAAATATCACTTCACATGTGTAAGCTATTATTAAAAAAAAACAAACAGGGGGGTGGGGATCTGGGAAGATCTATATCTGATCCTCAGCACTGGAAAAAAAAGATATTGTTAAGGATGTGAGGAAATTGGAACCCTTTTGCACCACTGGTGAGCATGCAAAATGGTACGGCTCCTATGTAAAACAGTATGAGTACTTCTCAAAAAATTAAGCATAGAATTTAAAATGATCCAGCAATACCACTTTCAGATATTTATCCAGAAGAATTGATACCAGTATCTTGAAGAAATGTAGCATGCCTTTGTTCACTGCAGCACTGTTCATAAAAGCCAAGATGTGGAAGCAATCTAAGCACCCATCAAAGCATGAATGGATGAAAACGATTATGGTATGTTCAGGTAATATAGTATTTGTTAGCAATCTGTGACAACGTGGATGGCATTTCTCAAAAGGGTATGTGGTCATTTCTTGATGGCATCATTTCCTTCTTTGTAAAAGGATATTTTGCAATATGTGGTAACAGAGATGAACCTGAAGGACAGCAAAATAGCCAGTCACAAAATGACAATATCCATATGACTCTACTTATATGAGACATATAAAGTGCAAAAAGGCAAATAGAGGTTGTCTGACTCTGTGGATGGGAGAAATTAGAGAATTGCTAATCAGTTGCATGAAGTTTAAATATGATGAATAATTGTGTAGATCTGCTGTGCAATGTTGTATATATTACCATATTATTGCTTAATATTTTCTTAGCTATTACTACAAGTGCAAAAGTTTGTATTCTGACATATGTTTATACTTATAATGATGCATCAAAATAACAGAGCATTTACTTTTTTAAAAATTTCATTATTTCTAACTCAAAAATATATTTTACAAGACAGTGAATCTTTACATATTACTATGTATAAATTTAGTTTTAATTTTTAATGAAAATAACATGCTGTAAAATTTTTAACTATGCTTGGATTACTACTATAATTACCATAGTCTACAAGACTCTGTTTTAGAAACACTCTCTTTATGTAAGAATACTTTTTCCTTCTCATAGTAAAAATAACTTTTATAATTAAAGTTGTCATTATGAGTCATTAGGATAAATATAAAATTTGCTTAATGAAGTTCTTATATACAGAAACAAAAATTACATCAGCTTGTATTATGTTTTCAAAGATAATTTTTAACAAATCATTTTTATTACCTCCTGAAGCAAGTAAAAGAATTTCAGAAATAGTAACAATAAATTATTTGCATGCTCTTCCATTTTTTATTAGCTCTTGAAATGTCTATTTAATTTATGACTCAAAGTGGAAATTCTCTGATCCACCTTGCAAAGCTGCCGTATTGGGTAACTGTTGCAGGAATAACCCAACTATGATCTTTAGGTAGCCACACCTACAATAATAGTTCCCTGACTATCCTAGTTAGTGAATTTAATAATGTCCCATAAATTTTGTATTAGCACAAAACCTCAGAAAAATGATTTTATTTGAAACAGGGTCCTTGGAGAAATTAGTTGAGCATCTTGAAACACATCTTTCCAGGTTTGGAGTGGATCCAAAAGCCAGTAACAGATATTCTTATAAGAGGACACAGGGATATCTATAAGGAAAAGGCCAACTGAAGATGGAACAGAGAATGTAGTTAAGCTCCCTCGATCCACAGAATGCAGACATCCAACAGGAGCTGCAAAAGACAGGAAGGATTCTTCTCTAGAGCCCTCAGAGGGAACATGGCCCTGCAGACACCGTGATTTCAGCGTTCTAGCCTGCAGGTCTCCGAGACTAAATCTAGCACCCGAGTTTATGGTACTTTGTTAAGGCAGCACTAGGAAACTATTACATTTGATACCTCATGAGAGATGCTCTAGAGCAATATTTTAATGCAGTTATTATAGAAAGTTATTCAGCTTCTATATAATTACAAAAGGAATTCAGCCATAAAAGAAGGAAAACATGCCCTGTCAATAGATGTCATTATTGTTCTGCTTTCTCCCGTCAGGAACATTTAAATTAAATAGAAAGTAAAGTTCAACATTTTTTACTAGACATGTGTTCATTGAGTACTCATTGTCTCTTTAAGAACCAGAAGGCACTGTATCTTGTTCCAATACACCATCAACTCTCCCCTGAATTACTCAGTGTCCTTTGAATTGATGAACCTGCTTTTCTACCCATCTGTAGTTTAGTTTTCAACAAAGTAGTTAAATTGATCTTGTCAACATATAAACTGGATTATGCCATTCTTCTACTCTAAACCTTCCAAAATCTCTATGTTCCACTCAGAATCAAAATCAAAAGTCATTCAAAATTTCTGACCACCTCTCTTCACTGACCAATTCTAACCACACTACACCTCCGGTTATTTCTAGAACATCCTGAAGTTTCCTGTGCTAGCCCTGGAAGCAGTGCTCCTTTTCTAGATTTCTGCATGGCCATTCCCACACTGCACACAATGTTTCCTCCAGTTTCACTTTCCTGTGGGTCCAAGCACAGGTACCATATTTCGAGAAGCAACCCCCTTACATTCCTAATCTTACCCTACAGACCTTTTTATTCCTCTCTACTCCTGTATCATTTTTGGTAAAGTATGTGTCACTCCTACAAGATCATATAGTTGATCTGTTTTAGGCTTAACATTTATGTGTATTCCCTTAACTAGAACACAATTATAGGAGAAAAGAATTATCGCTTTCCTTTCTGCTGAGGTGCCTCTAGCACAGTATCCGGCTTGTTGTTGGTTTCCACTAAATATTGGTTGCATGTGTTTGTGGACCTGTTAGCACATATATTTACCACCAAATGATTCTACCACTTCCTCCCAGAATAAAGTAACAGAGAGACCTGGGTTGTCTGAATAAAATAGGACAGGGAGTTATTTCACCTTAATTAATAATTTATATGATGATATTTTTAGCTTTTGCTGCTTTCATTTTTTTGCACTCATTTGTTCAGTAAGCAGAAAATGGAGCTTGATTTGGAAAATACATATTCCCAACGTATGCACAGACTCTCAGAGAAAATAAAGGGGAAACAAAGAAAAGCAAGGCGAGGCACCAAGAGTGAAGAAAAGAAGATACAGATCCCTAATAACGTGCTTTTAATGTCTGAGTAGAACTTTCCCATAGTCTAATTCAACCTCTTTCAAACTACTTATATGAACCAATTTTTACTCACACTACATTAATTCATGTTGCTGGCAATTATGTTCCAAAAATTGACTAACACTTTGGAAAGTTGGAGATGTTTTATTGCTTTTTGTTATACATTCATCAGAAGTTCTAACCATTAGTCTTAATGGGTCTAGAAAATTTATTTTGCTGAAGTACCTAAAATAATTATACTAAATCAGAACTAATTGATTCCACATTACAAGTAAATTTTAGGATGACCCAAATAGCTCATTAAAATTATTTTATGCACCATTTCCATATTTCAAAATCAAAATTTCTTCTTGATCTGCAACATTTTCAAACTCAGGTTTCTAACCTCATTTACATGTCTTCGATAATCCATCAACTTTTCCTGATCATTTTCACTTAGAAAAACTAGCTCATCTCCATTCCTTTTACATCTATAAATATGCCCATAGCTGCTTTAATCTATAAATATGCCCAGTACTATGAAATATGTACTTCTTTCCTTAACTCTGCCTCCTTTTAAATTCACATTTTTGTTTGCTCTGAAGTAACATGAACAGACCCCGAACTTCCCATTTTCTAAATTGTGCAGCAGCTTTTTGTACAATTTCATATTACCCTAAATCTCATGCTTGCCTTCTCGCTTATCTCAGATTCCCTTTTATCTCCCAATCCATTTCATGATCCAGTTTAAAATGCCTGTCTCTCTGAAGCATTCACAGAGATCTGCACTCTCATTTAATTTCACTTCCTATTCATCTGGCCCTTTGCAGTTACAACCATTACTTAGATGAGAACATTTCCTCACTTCTAATGACTATTTTTGTGTCTTCTGTTTAATCAGTATTCTTAAAACTCGATATAAAGCAGTTCTTCATGTATTTCCTAAAAATTCTTCTCTGTATGATTTCATTTACAGTTTTCTCCATAAATTAAAAACTTCATATACATGAGTGTCCTATAACTTGCAGAATTTTTGGAATTTATCTATTTATTAGTATACTTTATTTATTTATTTATTTTTGTGGGTACCGGGGGGTCAACCTCGGGACCTCGCACGCCAGCAGGCACCCATGCCACTGAGCGATATCACCAGCCCCTTTTTTGGTATGTGGGTTCCGGGAGTCGAACTCAGGCCCTCGCGCTTGCCTGGCAGGCACTTAAGCCGCTGAGCCATCTCACCGGCCCTATTAGTATACTTTAAATGAAAGTTTCCACTAATCATTTCCATAGCTCTTCACAGCAATGACAAAGAAGATATTGGTGTTAACAGAAGTATTGCTTTGATAGATTAGTGACTGCTATTCGTGTTCTTTTCTCTTAGTGTCTTTGTTAATTCTTACTGTATTAATTCACATATCAGCAGATCTCTAATTTGCTATTACTTATTATTGTACCTTTACAAACATACTGCTTTTCATATATTTATTTTTCATGAAATATGTTCAGATTTGTAAGTGTAAAGTAAGAAAAGAAAATTAAGGCACATAATTGTGAATTACTACAAAATTAAATATACATGCATATTTATAAATTGATCATTATTAACCAAACATAAAAACAGTGATCAAAATATATGGTAAATATTCAAATTTAAAAATGTTTATTATTGTAAAAGACACATTGCCATCAACCTCCCAAAAAACACTCGCCCTCACCCTGGACGTACTTATTCCACTATTCTTGCCACTTTTCAAATTAGTCCTGGAAATCCCCTTTTGTGAGTGTCATTTTAAGGTGTGATCAAAAATTGAGTGAATGTTAGTGTCTAGCATCATCCAACAGAAAGACAGGTTAATAAAAATGTTGAGGTTGTCCTCATCCCCTCGATTCACCCAGTCAGACACTGTTAAACTTCTCTTTTTTCTCAAAGTCAAAATCGACCATGAAAAGTAAATCTTTTAAATCAATTCAGTACATTGAGAGAACCACAATAACTCAACTAAAGAGATTCACAAAGGAGAACATACAGAACTGCTTCAGGAAGGGGCAAGAAAGATGAGATATGGGTGTTCCAAATAAATGGAAGTATTTTGAGGGTTAATTACACTGTGTCTTTTACTGTAAATAGTTTTTAATCAAACCTCATACTTCTGTCAAATGTAAACTTTAAAAGTACCTATTGCTGGGTGTGGTGACACACGCCTGTAATCCCAGCTGAGGATTGGGAGGCTGAGGCAGGAGGATTACTGTGAATGTGAGGCTAGCCTGGGTTACATAGTGAGTTTAAGGCCAGCCTGAACTACTCTGTCTCAAAACAACAACAAAAAGTGTACCTATTTTTCCTTACAATTAACACTAATATAGATTTGGTATTATCAAGTGTAGTTTCAATAAGGTATACAAAATATGCTGGCCTCGCCTGATGGTGAATGAATGCCACTAAAATAAGTGGAAATGGATAAGAAAATTTTTGAGAAGTATTTAGGTGCTTTCCTCCACTCACCTAGATAATGATACTGGGAACAGTCAAATGGATTATTTTGACTATAGAAGATTTCTGAAATAACTAGATATGTAGGTATTATCAAAAGGGAGAAAATAGATGTTGGATGTTCAAATCTCACATCCCTTTTACCATTCAGTCCCTTCAGAATCCTGGAAAATTAGACTTATATCTAGAAACCAGGCTTAACTCTGAACAAGAGATTGGAGAACTCTGCTGTGCAATATTTATTTTTGTCAAGAAGAAAGATTTAAATAAATTGAAATGAGAAATTACCCAGTGTTCACCTCATTCAGTTCAGACTGCACTGAACTGAGAGGTCGCCATGCTCAACTCTGAGCTCAGAATTTAACGGCAGGGAATTTAAAGAAAACTCAATATAAACATTAAAAATAAAGCCAAAATACTTAGAAAATTGAATGAGAAGAGAATATGAAACAAAAATTAAGTGATGACAGCAGATTTAAGAATCATCTATACAGGAGGAAAATTATCAATAAATTTCCAGAACCAAGAAAATGCACATTTTCAGATTAAAAGTTATCATCAAGCGATTACCTTAGTTGACGAAAATAAACACATACTGAGTTATAGTCCCTAAAACACAGTTTTGTAGAATATTTGAGTAATATGTACATTGAGAAGCTACAAGAAACTTTTAGGGAAAATACTAAAAGTCACATAGAAAGAACAAGGTATCAGAAAAGCTTGAGATTTCTCAATGACATCAGTGGAAGCAAAGAGGTAAAAGAATAATGTATAAAATATTCCAATGGAAATGATTTTCAACCAAAGCATTTTATACTCAGAATATCAAGTAAAGGAATAGAATAAGAATACATTCAGGGGCCGGTGAGATGGCTCAGCGACGTAAGCCCCTGCCTGGCAAGTGCGAGGGCCCGAGTTCGACTCCCGGAACCCACATACGAAAAAGGGGCCGGTGATATCGCTCAGCGGCACAGGCGCCTGCTGGCGCGCGAGGTCCTGAGGTCGACCCCCGGTACCCACAAAAAAAAAAAAAAAAAAAAAGAATGCATTGAGACAGTAAAGAGCTTGGTAAATTTTTTCCAAAAGTATAATTTTAAGTCAATTTTTGGAAGATGTATTCTTTAACTAGAGAATAACCAAGAAAAGTAAAATAGTGGCATAAAGAGAAATATCAAGAAAAACACATACATGAGTAAAATTCCCAGTACACTGAGGAGAGATGTCAGACTGAGACTTTGTACAAGGTATGAAGAATAAGCAGTTCATGTGGCACGAGTGTGATTCAGAGTATTTACTTTGAAGACTAAGAGGTGCAGTGCTATACCATATTTTTATTCTTAGGATCAAATGGCTGAGTTAGCCAGACCAAGGTTCTCTTCTGGTCTTTGTGGTGACCATGTCTTAAAATCCCGATGTCTCCCTTTACACTGCTGCCTAGATCACTGGAGTATTTATCTCATCATGCAGAAGTATCTGCTGTTTCCTTCTACTGACAGCTGAAGTCAGACCACAGTGAAGTTCTAGGTAAAAAATACAAAGAAACTCATTTCCACTGATAATATCCTTTCACTCTTGAAAAGCATTGAAAAGAGGCCCAAACTACCATCAGGCCCAATGTTCTGATTATGATAAAACCTATTACTATGTTGATATTTTCCTTGTCTGTTTTTAACAACAAATATGTTGTACATACCATGTACAAAGGTCTATTTTGCATAATTTGGGAAAAGCACATGCTTTCTCATTTCTGAAATAAGAATATTTGTAGCTCTTAATTCACAGTGTTTTTCTTTACGATTGAGTCTCTCTCTGGCTCTTTACTTATCTAATATAATGTACAGAAAATATATGATATATTCTTGGTGCATAAAAACATTTTATATTATTGTCATTATCATCATTATTACATAAAAACAAAATCCTGATCTTAGCATTTCTCTCCTTAAAAAATCCTCAGTCTCCTCTACAGTGCCCACCACCTTTACTCCATGATACAAAAGCACCTCAGGGAATCATGGAAGAGCATCCATGCTGTGAACTCTGATATCTCTCGAAGATATTTTCTGCTATTCCCTGACTATACATGATTCAATGTAAAGTCTATATAAGTTTCATGGAATGTTGTTAATATCTTTTTCATAACTATAAGCAGCAATCACGCTTTTCAAAATCAGATGAAATGCTTTTATTTATAAATTTCCCTCTCACACACATACGCACACAATTGGGAGAGATATCCATAAAGTTCCTACTTAGCGTTTCTCATAGTTTTGTTACTGCACTCATGCATTCTCCTGGTATTGTTTTTGCTGACAAAAAGAACATTGTCTTATTCTTTGGTATTTTCTCTTTTGTTTTTCAGTTGACTTTAACATATTCAGAATTTATTTGGTGTGTCCTGTGCTCCAGGCTCTCTTCAGGATTTCCTTTTTAAAAAGTGCTTATTTGTTGTGAAAAAATAATGAAACCAATTTTTGGAAAAAAATACAAATAGTATTTGTCAGTCTTTTTCCTCTATTTGCCACTTAATTGTATAGAATTCAAATCTCATTTCCAGATCTGTGGTCAATTGACGTAGTCACCTTTCAGTCCCAAGCACTGTTCCATTAATTGTGTCTGCATTCCTTTATCTAATATTTGAATGAAAACACTTAAGTTAGATTAAAGTCTAGCACAAGGTAAGTACAACATTTCTGTTGCTTCAAACAAAGTAATAGGCCTTATCATAGTCATAATATTGGCCAAACTATAGTTTGGGCCCTTTTCAATGCTTTTCATGAATGAAAGAATACTATCAGTGGTAATGAGCTTCTTTATATCTTTTGTTTCTAATTTCATCATGGCTTAACTTCAGCTCTCAGGAGAAGAAAAAAACAGATACTGCTCTGTGATAAGATAAATGACTTCGGGCCGGTGAGATGGCTCAGCGGCTTAAGCGCCTGCCCTGCAAGCGCGAGGGCCCGAGTTCGACTCCCGGAACCCACATACGAAAAAGGGGCCGGTGATATCGCTCAGCGGCACGGGTGCCTGCTGGCGTGCGAGGTCCTGAGGTCGACCCCCCGGTACCCACAAAAAAAAAAAAAAAAAGATAAATGACTTCAAGTGATCCAGGCAATAGTGTAAGAGAAAGATTAGGATTTTATTACAGCGTGTTCACCCCAAAGTGTAGAAAAGAAACTTTCTTGATCTGGCTCATCTAGCTATTTGATCCTCACAATAAAAAACATGATATGATACCACTGAAGAGCATAGACAGTTTTCAAGTATTTCTGAGTCACACTTGTCCAATATGAACTGCTGTCTTCCATATCTCATACAAAGGTCTTAGTTTAGTACCTCTATTCACCGCACTGGGAATTTTACTCATCTCATTCATCTCAGAATACACCACTTCCAGTTAGATCTATACCAGTATATCTGAATTTTCTAGTGGAGTCTAGAATTCCCAGGGTGTAAGGTAGTATTTCAGACATATCACACTGACTGGTCATTAGTAGGGAGTGACAGCTTCTGAATAAATGTAAAGCAGAATTTCTTGTACAATGTTAAGTCTATAAATAAATGAGATCTTACTGAAATGCAACTTCTGAATTAGCCGATCTAGGAATGGGGACTAAAGTCCTGAATTCTGGGCTGATGAGATAGCTCAGCAGCATAAGCGCCTGCCCAGCAAGTGCGAGGTCCTGAGTTCGACTCCTGGAACCCACATAAAGGAAAAAAAGGGCCGGTGATATCTCTCAGTGGCACAAGCATTTGCTGGCAAGCGCGAGGTCCTGAGGTCGACTCCCGGTACTCACATAAAAATAAATAAATTAAGTCCTGAATTCCTCACATGCCCTCAGTAGTACATTGACAGTCTGCAGAAACTAGCTGAAAAAGC
Source organism: Erethizon dorsatum (assembly GCA_028451465.1). Taxonomy (NCBI): domain Eukaryota; kingdom Metazoa; phylum Chordata; class Mammalia; order Rodentia; family Erethizontidae; genus Erethizon; species Erethizon dorsatum. Next base: position 137,814,216 of record CM051824.1, read on the forward strand.
CACGGTATATACTCAGGAGATTAGGAGGCTGAGGTGTAAAAAGAGTGGTGATGATGATGGTGAAGGTGGTGCTCCAGATGCCCCCAAAAACAACATCCTTTCATTAGAGCAAAAGTGCTAACACCAGTAGTATCCTGGTGCTAGAAATGTGGACATCTTTGTCAATGGAGAAGCCACTGAATGAAGGATTGTATATCTTTTAATATATTTAAATAAACTGAAATGTTCCATGCTGTCATAATAATCTATCAATAACCCCCTTTATCCAAGCATGTTTTTATAATTATTGAGTCCTATACACAACATTTTGCATATTTATATGTATTTCTTTTTTTTTTTTTTTTTTTTTTTTTTTTTTTGTGGGTACCGGGGGGACGACCTCAGGACCTCGCACGCCAGCAGGCGCCCGTGTCACTGAGCGATATCACCGGCCCCTTTTTCGTATGTGGGATCCGGGAGTCGAACTCGGGCCCTCGCGCTTGCCGGGCAGGCGCTTAAGCCACTGAGCCATCTCACCGGCCCTATTTATATGTATTTCTGATTTGATTGTATTATTACTCTTAGTTTACAGGTAAGGAAACTGAAGCATGAAAATCCCAAGTAAATTTCCTCAGAATCAATAAGGTAGTAAGTGGTGAATCTTTGGCTTGAATTTAGTAAGCTTGATTGCTCTGCTGATGTTTACAACAAATGTCTAGAGATTGTGGAATTTAGAGTCTAAATGTGCATATAGCATGTGAGAAAAGAGAATCTTAACCTAACCAAAAAAAGGAAAATAACTGTTGATTATTTAACTGCTTCTAACTATCAGTTGTTAATCATTTTCCAGTTTTTATTATTTTCATTCCCTTTCTTGAAAGTCTTAACAATTCTTAAATAGGAAGTTCAAGCTGGTTATTGAAAGGATGCCAGCCATATGGCATTAAACCAGAAGTCTTATGAATTATTTGGAAGCTTCTTTTGATCTCAGATGTGAAAACAGCATGATCTCATTTTGTGTCAATCTTCTGGATTTATTTTGGAATCTTAACCTATTTAGAATAACTCTTTGTTTTCTTGGTTCCGAAAAGTCAACTTCAAAAAGCCCTAAAATTCTTGATACTTGATACTTAGCAAAATGCTAGCCTTTGATTTTAGTGTTGGCAAAATTGCACAATTAAAAATGAAAATATCATTTGATTGTGAATCATATCCTTTTAGAAAATTCAGAATGTTTTATTTCTCATCAATAAAAATACGGAGCCAGTAACAAGGGAAATGATATCCTATTATTCCTCAGCTGCTGAGGCATTATTTAGAGTGCTATGTTCTACTGGGAGACACAATTTCAAAGGGTCATTTAAAAACTGAAAACTTTTAGAAAAATGTGTCAACAGAGAAAATATAATTAGAAATCTAATTATACTAAGTGTGTTTGAAAGAAACATACACAACCTTTAAAGGGAAAATACATATGAGACAGAATAGTTGTATTCAAATGTTTGAAGTGCAATCTGGCATATAGATTAATTAATTATTTCTCATGTGGCCTGAGAATAACAGAAAAGGATGAATGCAAGAAAGGTGCAGGTGGGGCAGGTGAGATGGCTCAGTGGCGTAAGCGTCTGCCTGGCAAGCGCGAGGCCCCAAGTTCGACTCCCAGAACCCACATATGAAAAAAGGGCTGGTGATATCACTCAGTGGCACGGGTGCCTGCTGGCGCGCGAGGTCCTGAGGTCGACCCCGGTACCCACAAAAAAAAACAAAAGAAAGGTGCAGGTTATCTGATTTATGATCATGTAAAAAAAGAGTATGACTCCCCCAAATTAAAACCGCCAGACTATGAATCAATGTAGTCACGTCATCGATTCATTCCCTCACACCTAGGCCATTTCCTAAGGTCTCCTCTGCAATAGACAACGTTCTATTTCACTTTCATTCTTGAGACTGTGTCTCACTGTTGCCCAGGATTGATTTGAACTCATGATCCTGCAGCCTTAGCCTAGAATGGCTGGGATTATATGTGTGCACCTCCACACCCAGTAGGCATACGGTCATTCTAAAATGACCATAAAAATCTACTCTCCCTGGGATTTGAATCTAATGCAAGACTGAGGCATTGTTATAGTGGATACAATGAGGAAAATATAAGGTAATTTGGTTAAGTAAAGTTCCTGCAGATAGATGGAACTATTGTACGTAGGATGGCCTGGTAAAGATGAATACATGAACTGAGAACTAAAATATGAGGAGTTACTTACTTGCTATGGATTGAATTGTGCCAACCCCCAACTTTCACTGAATTTTATTGAAGCCCTGACTGCAAATACAATGGTCCTTGGAAAGAAACTCTGGAACGTAATTAGGTTTAAATCAATTCATAAGGTTAGAGTCCTCTGAATCCGCTTGATGTCCTTATAAAAAGATACACCAGAGGACTTGCTCCCAATCACTTTCCACTATGTGAAGGCCCAATAAGAAGGCAGCCAGGAAGAACGGTTTCGTCAGAGTTTCACCATGCTGACATTCTGATCTTGAAATTGCGGCTGACAGAACATGTCTGTTGTTTGAGCCACTCAGTCTATGGTATTTTATTATGGGAGTCCAACCTGACTAAGATACTATTATGCGAAGATCCAGGAGACAAATAAGCCTATATACACAGAGAGCTCCAGGAGATGATTAGCTTGGAACTTCAGAGGAAATAAAAGGCCAAGTCTGCCTTGTAATGAGTGAGAGGGAGGGCAATGCATGCTGGGATCTGAGACACAGGCAGCTGCCCTTCTCATACCTTGAACAGCTAGATAAATCCTTAGAGTACCTTCCAATTCACTTCCTACGAATATTCAAAACTTCATATGTCATATTACAATTGTTTAGGGTAAGTTATAATATATACATTATTTAAGTCTAAATAAATATTTTATTGTCCACAAGGGAAAATAAAAGGGAAATTTAAGATCCACTGGGCAAATTCAATTCTAAAATATTAGTAACAAGATCTTTCATTCTTCGTGCTTTTAAAATATCACATTTACTCCTCTCCCACGGAAAACATGGGCTTCATATGTCCTCCTGTTGAATCTCTGGAGTACAGCAGAAGTTATATCATGAAATTCAAACATAGGTCCTAAAGAAATTACATTTTCTGCCTCATCTTCTTGGGATGCTTGGCTTTGAAACTGGATCATCATGGGGTGAAGAAGCCCAAGTCTCAGACACATGTGAGAGACTAAGCCTTTGAAGCCATTCCAGCCCTGGCTATCATACAACTTGAACCAAATGTAAATCCTTGGTCAGGAACCACTAAACTGATACTGATCAGCCCTCAGAAACATGAGCGAGAACAGTAAAACAATAACTTCTGCTTTAAGCCACTAGTTTTGTGGTGAATTTTTAGTTCAGTAATATATACCCGGAAAAGACACATTAATTCCTTATTTTAGTAATAGCTAATAAGTAATTTTTATTTTTACCCTGTGAATATGTCTTTTAGGGCCCAGACACATTTTTTATTCTTTGGTGGCCTAGGAGCAAAATCATTTTCAATAATTATTTTCTAAAATGTTCCAGAAAGTTTTAGAATTTTTATATTCTTTTGTCGCTTGTCTCTTACACTCTGTTGGTAGTGTTTGGACTTCCTTTACCCTTTGTCTGAAGCCATTTTGCAGGGTGTATTTGTTTTATGTCTTTAGTACCACCACATAACTGAAGTGGGTTTTCTCATAATCACCTTCAATTGTACTGTAAATACACTGCTATTGATTACTTTATCCTGCTTTATGTACTATACTTTTTTTATATCGATTATCTTTTTATTGCTAACATGCTTTTATTTGATTTAGGCTTCATTTCATTCTTATTCTATGCTCTAAATTGTCATGTTACATATATATATATTTTTTTTTTGTGTGTGTGTGTGTGTGTGGGTACCGGGGGTCGAACTCAGGACCTAGCACTTACCAGGCAGGCACTTATGCCGCTGAGCTATATCACCAGCCCATCATGTTGCATATTAATAAGGAAGGACTTCAAATCATAAACATGAATAAAGTGATAATATCAATTGACTATTTCTAACTCACTAAATGTAAGCTATTAAATAATATCTATACTCAAAGTATTTGAAAACTAATTTTGAAAGTTAGATGTCCAATTTAAGCCAGTAATAAATGTTTATTTTATGGTATGAATGTGAGTTCTCAAATGGGGTAACAAAAATGGCTGAGACCATAAAAAATTTATTTCTGGCATTTCTGAAACAATGTTGCAATTCTTGGGTACTTACTTTGAGAACTATTAATATATAGATCACTGAACTCATATTTTGCTTTCTGCTCATCCTGGGAGACATAATAATTAATCATACTTTACTGGGACTGAAAATATTATTTCCTCCAAGTAAGAATATCGTAGAGGTGGGATGCAGCACACTGGTACAGTGCCTGCACAGAATGCACTAAGCTTTAGGTTCAGTCTCCAGCAAACACAATAGCAAAGAAATACAGGGGACTGAGCATTACAGAGGCATTTACAATCATTTCTTTTCTACAGATGTATCTGAAGGAGTACAGAATATAAAATTTTGGCTAGGCTATAAAAAGCTCAGTATCTAAACACGAACCATCACTACTCTTTATGTAAATAAAAGTCTAAATTCTAATATACTTAAAGGAAAATGGACTAAAGCTTAGTGATATAAAAATAAATACCGAATTCCGGTTAAAAATGTTCAAGTGAAGAATATCAATTTTTTTCTGCCACATTCCCTTTCCTTACAGTAGTAGATCTCAGCCTTTTCATATACATGTGTGGATTAAACAGGGGGAACTATTAAATAGAAATGCCAGGGCGATGTTCCTGAAGATCCTACCAACTTGTCTGGGTTGAGCATGGCTATCAATATTTTTTAGAAATGTCTATGTGATTTTAATATACAGCCAATGTTTATAGTTACAGTTTCACTTTATCCTCATTTCCTGAAATACTCTCCAAGAATCTGGAATTATAAATTTAGAAGGGGTTATAAGACCTTCATAAAAGTTTGGAAAACTTTGCTTACTAATGCCATATATCTTCTTTTTATTTCTTCCTTGCCTCCCCTGACTTCAGCACAGATAAGATAAATTCCTTCATGCCATCAGCACAGAGTTACAATTCATGAGCATAACGTATATCACATTCAGACAGTGGTTCTGTGTGTGTCTGCATGGTTTCACGTGGTGTTTTGTCTCCTGTCATTCACCATAAAAAGCCTACACCAGGTAGATTCTGCCCCTTCACACAGATCCTAGAAAGAATGATGTTTGACAAACAACTACATCCGTATCTACTTGGTCCTCAGGTCTGTGAGTAAGCAGTATATGTTTACCGTAAGCCACAATTTAGGCTTTGTAAAAAATGCACCACCACCATAACAATAGCTAACTTAACACACACATTTAAAGCTGTCATAACTAAAGTTTCCGAAAATATATATAGTAGCAAGTCTGTATCATGAATCTTTTATGAGAGCCCTGAATCATGCAGCTTTGCAAACTTAATTCAATACACAAAATTTATTTCTGGAATCATCCCGAAAACTAATTTTCAGTAGAACAAACTGTAGGAAAATAAAAAACACAGGATGAACATTTAATAAAATACTGTATCTCTACGGAACTATTAGAATCATATAGGATATGGAATCAACTAAAATATCTAACAATATGGAGGTAAGACTTTATATTTTTACTTTAAGTGAAGTAATAACTGAAAAACGTAAAACTTGAGGGAAACGATGAGCACTGGTACAGATATAGAAATAAAAAAATGTGTTTGGACTAGATCTTGTGCTAGTAGTTAAAATTAACATAAGCTTCATAATTTGAGACATGATTTATATATTATTTAATTGCCCAATGTTAAATATATAACTCAATGATACTTAGTAAATTTACCAAATTTTGAAACTGTCCCTCACCTTCAATGTGTCTTAGAATGTTTCTCTCACTCCACTAAGATCCCTTATGAAATTTTCTGACTTTCCCTCTCCTCCATTCATAGTACTTACCAATCTACTTTCTGTCTCTACTAGTTACATTCTCTGCACCTTTTATATAAATGGAAACATAAAACAGGTGTTTTCCTGTATCTAGCTTTTTTCGCTGTACATAATGTTTTAAGGTTCATCCCTCTGGAAGTATTTATTCAGTTTGTGTTATTTTGTTAAGCTAAGTAGTAGTCTGTTGCCTGAGTATGCCACATGTATTTATCCCTTCAACAGTTGATGGATAATAAGATTGTTTTCATTCTCTAATGTTTGAATAATATGTACAAATCTTTGTGTGGATATATGTTTTCATTCCTCTTGGGTAGATACCTAAGAGTAACATTCCTGAGTTGAGAAGTAATTCAGTTTTTTGGTGCTATAGTTCATTTGAAAACAGAAACACTATGTAAAGAGAATGGTGTGATAATGCCTTTGAAGGTGGTATGAAACCAATTCAATGGAACCAAGGATATGTGCTCAAGGAAGAAATAATACCTGTTTTGGTAGCAGATGGACAAGTAACAATTATTTAAGAAAAGAAGATAGGGAGGTTTCTTCCAAGGCACTGATGTCAGGAAGAGTAAAATCCTACTTTGTAAGACAGCATGATGAATACCTCAAAGAAGGGCAGGTGACACAGTAAGGTAATGGATGTTGCCCTTCTGCTCATGGTTATGTGGTTTGTGAAACTGCCCCGACTCCTAAAATCTGATTCAGGGCTACATCTGCCCCAAAGAAGTTATTTACTAATTCATTGACTCATTCATTTATTCATTACCTCCTTCCCTCTCTCCTTCTCTTCCTACCTTTCTCCCCTCCTTTCCCTTTCTCCCTCATCCCTCCCTCCCTTCTTTTCTTCTTTCCTTCCTTTCTCTTATATCATGCTGTCTTGCTTTCTTATAAAAATGCTATCATGTAAGTCAGCTGTATAAATTCAAAATTATTTGTTGGGCTAAAGCATATATGCTTTTAATGGTTTGTACAAGGGTATTATATAGTGCAACTGTGCATGCAAGACTTGTATATCAGTGAAAGGACTTTTGGTTTTCTGATTTAGTGCTGTCCACAATTATTCACTTTTTATAGTAGACAGAAAATGAGGGTGTTTCATGATGCACTAAAGTAAGCATGCCTTGTCCTGTGCTGGGGCACTCCTGCAGGCAAGGGCCACTTGCTGTTGTCCTAAGAGCAGAGGAAATCTGTATCTACTCTCAACCCTAAACCCTCTGTGAAGCATGACTGAAATAGGGAAAGAGGGAGTTTTTGATGGTTTTTTAAGCTTTATCTCAAGAGATTAAGCAGAAGTTCACTTGCAGCAGTTGCCACAGGCTGACAGATAAATTTGAAGTTGCCAAGAGTTGACATAGAAAAATAATCATACAGTGGAGGCCCTCATCCAGAAAAGACATAGTGTGGCCCTTCCCTGGACTCAAGTGTAGGGAGGAGCAATGGAGACCAAATTGAAGTATTATTTAGAAGACATAATAAGCATGCCTTAATGAAGAGGAAGCCTAAAATGACTCCTAGTTTATTTTATTGCCATACTGTAGTCCATTGTTATTACTATAAGAAAGTGTCTGAGGCTAGATACATATAAAGAATGTAAGTTTGTTTTACTCACAGTTTCTCATCTGAAAGTTCAAGCAGCTCAGTACCAGCACTTGCAAAAAGGTCCATTGGCTGAATCACCTAATGTGGTGCAGGAGAATGGCAGGAGCACCTGCAGCAGAGATCACGAGGTGAGACAAGAAGCAGAGGGGAGAAGCCAGTCTTTTTCTGCTTGCAGCAGAACTCTCACAGGAACCAACTCAGTCCTAGAATTACCTTAATCGCTTGTCATTAAGATTTTCTACTGTGATTTCCTACTGCATGTCTACCACCCTTTGCAGTGTACACATGCAAAATTTGCAGTGCATCCTACAAGTAAAATTTGCAGTGCATCATTTTCTTTCCCAAAACCTATTTAGGTGCTGCTTACAAATTTTATATATTAAAAAAAGTGCAAAGGATATTTTATAAGATACTCTTTAATTAAATGTAGTAACTATGAAGAAATATAACAAACGATTTTGAAACCCTCTATAATGAAAATATTTTTAAAATTTTAGAAATATTAAGGAATACCTAATAAATGGAAAATAACTATGTTCAAAGACTGCAAGAATCTGAGAAATGGATAAAAAAGTAGTGGTATTTCTATACAATGGAGTACTACTCAGCTATAAAGAAGGATAAACGAGACATTTATAAGGAAATGGATGCAACTTGAGACAATACTCATAAGTGAAATAAATCAGACTCACATGTGTAAACATCATATTGTTTCCCTAGTATAAGAAGCTAAAGGAGTAAATAAGATCCAAAATGTAAAATAGATATTGTGAAATGGGAAGAAACTGTTCAAAAAAGAAAGAAACTGGGATGAGGGAAAGGAGAAAAGAAGGAAGGGAAAAGGAACAAGAAAAAAAAATATATATACAAGATAGTTAAGATAGCTATACTACTAATTGCTATTGCTGTAGTTCATTGAAAAGTTTGTGCCTATATTGTTTGACCAATTTTTCATGCCTGTATCTTGTAATATGAGCAACTACATTGAAGATAACAATACACAATATACTAAACATTGTTACTCCCCTACAATCTTGTTTTGAAATTTTGTACTATTGTTTTTATTTTCTTTAAAGTAAAAAAAAAGAATCAATATTGTAAAAATGGGCTAGGCACTTTGCAAAGGACTCAAATCATGTTAAAACATTCTTACAAAGGTATTAGAAACTGAAAAATTATATAGAATATTAGCAAGATGCCTGAACAGGCATGTCAAAAATGAAGCTATACAAAAGCTTACTAAGTACAAGAAACAGTGGAGAATTCATTAGAACTTACAGAAACACATGGTGTGGTGTTTCAATATCTATATGTAATTTATCCCATAAACGTGTGTAACTATTATGTGCCAAATAAAAAACATAAGTAAATATTTATTGGTTTATGTAGAAATATTGCATTGTATATTATAACATTTTTACAATCATTATGTGCCAAATTTAAAAATAAAAAATCAATAAATACTTTTGCATTTATTAGAAAATATTATAGAAGTATGAAATTATAGTAAGGTATACTAATACACATGAACCAGGATTGGTTATATTCAAAGACTAATAACCCGATCTATATCCAAGAAAAAGTAAAAACAAATCTTCTACTTTGGGTTATTTAATTTATTTGGGTGATCTAATTTCTTTGAGTTCTTTATATATTCTAAATACTAATCCTCTGTCTGAGGAACTCCCTAAGATGAATGCGAACTACAAACATGTACAAATAAAATAAAATAAAAAATTTAAAAACTTCATAAACTTCTAATGATAGGGTAACAGTGACATTTAAAATATATAATCTTGTAGATTAAGGCTAAACAAATATATATATATATATATATATATATATATATATATTCACTAAAACTACAAATTTCACCTTTGTGTGTATCTTAATGCTTACACAGGTGCACAAAATACTACAGGGTTGTTTATAATAGCCAAAACTCTAAATAACTCAAATTCTTATCAGTAGATGATTGGATGCATTATGTTATTCTTTATACAATAGAATACCTCCTGTGGCAAAGAGAATTAATGCACTATATATGTGGGCTAAAACAGTATATTGAATGAAAGAAGCAGACACAATAATATATACTCTAGGATTCCATTTATTTTAGGTTCCCAAACAGGCAAAACTGGAAAAAAAGAGAGATTGGAGAAATCGTTGAGGCTGATAATAGAAGGAGATAGCAATCGGAGGAAAAAGATAAGGAAGTTTCCGGAGTGTTGGCAATATTTTTTTTTCTGACAAGCAGTCACATAGGTAGTTCCTTTATGTTAATAAATTCAGCATTTGAATTTTGACCACATTTTTATTGATGTATGCTATACTTTAAATGAAAAGATAAACTATGAAAATGCAAGTAAACATTTGAAAATAATACTTATACATTTCAGGAAAAGTGTTCGAGATATAAGATTTGCATTTGTCAAACATACTCCATGTCAGCAATAATACATCCTCACTCAGTATTATGCCTTCCTAGTAAATAATAAAGCAATATTAGGTAACACTGGAACACTTAGTATGAGTGCAAGTACTATTTTAATTTTCTTTGTTGTTGTTGTTTCGGTGCTGGGGATTAAACTGAACTACATCCCCAACCCTGTAATTCCTTTTTCTTTTTCTTTCCTTCTTTTTTCCTTTTTTTTTTTCTTTCTTTCTTTTTATTTTTTTTTTTTAATATTGGGTCTAAATTTCTAAGTTGCCCAGGCTGGGCTCAAACTTGCAATCTTCTCGCTTTAGCTTCCCAGAGTGTTAGGATTAGTTGTGAGCTACCAAGCTCAGCTGAAAGTGCTGCTTTAAGAACATTACAAATATACAATCAGTTCAACATCACAACAAACTAATGAGATTGGACATATTATCACCTTGGTGATATTAAATATTATAGTGCTATTATGTAATTGGGATTTAAAATCCTAATTAGCACCATAGTCAGAACTCATATTCTGGCAGTTTGCCTCACTGTTAAATCTGCTTAACCACTGTCTTTCCCCTGATGTACATCACCTGATCATGTTTCTAGAAGCAGAAAAGAGAAAGAATAATGAACACATTTTTAAAAAATTCTTCACAGTTAAATTCTAATTCAGTGGGAAGCCAAATAGTTAGAGTGAAAATCAAAAAACACATGAAATGCCCCTGTGGACTAGAAAACTCATTACAACCACAGAACATTTATATGGCATTTTTCTCTAACTGAGAGTGGGGGGAAAGAAAAGGACCTAGGATTGAGCAAATTGTAAACAGTATACACACAGCTCAAAAAAAAAAAAAAAAAAAAAAAACAAGAAAAAGAAAGAAAGAAAGAAAAAAAGAAAGAAAGAAAGAAAGAAAGAAAGAAAGAAAGAAAGAAAGAAAGAAAGAAAGAAAGAAAGAGAAAAGAAAGAGAAAGGAAAGACTGGAAGGGCTGGGGCAGCAGGATCAGAAGCACAGAAGAAAGAACAGCTGAATTCCTCTCCAACACAGTGGTTAAGGGTATTGCTACCAAATTTCAAAAATAGGTAATGCATTGTTTTTGTTCATGCATTTATTTTTGCGGTACTGGAAATTGAACTCAAGGCCTTGTGCATGCTCTGCAGCGGCTCTACAACTGAGCTACATGCCCAGAATTCTTACATATTTTAAAGATATTCTAGTTTATACAAAATATTAGAAGGCTTCCAATCTTATTTTGTAAACCTAATTCTCAGTAAAACAGAATCCAAAATAAAGGAAAAGATAAAATGTGCCTATAGTAAATACACGTAAAGTGAAACCATAAACAAAATATACATAAATACAGACTTGGTTTAGAACATTGAAAATAATTAATATGTGTATAAACTTTTGCCTAGAAAACCAAAATAAATTTTTAAAAGCAGAGATACAAATAGGAATTTTAATAATAGAAATAGAAAACTGCATAAAAGAGTGCTCAAGCTCAGTCATAAGCAAAGTAATGAAAATTAAAGCAATCATGATTATATTGGCAAAACTTTAAAGTTTAATTGCATCCATGTAATCGGGAGGGGTGTAGAAATTGAAATGCTCATGTCTTAGTTACTTTTCTCATTGCTGAGATAAAACAGCCAAAACCCAAAGTTAAAGGAGGAAAGGAATATTTCAGCTCACAGTTGGCAGAGGTTTCCGTTCATAGCCAGTTCCAAAGCAGGGTGGCCTGGTAGAGGTCATCACAGAGGAGAAACAGTTCATAGTGCCTGGATGGCAGCAAAGCAGCAAAGTAGAGAAGCAACAGCGGCTTCTTTGTGTCCCTTATATTCCCTCCAGGCTACTGGCTCTTTGGGTGGGGAGCACTCACACGAAGGGTGGGGTATCCTTAACCCCATCATCACATCCTTAATCGAAGCATCACACACTCTAGATCCAGCCAGCTCTGAAAAGCTCCACCTATGACCACATGAGGCTTTGGGGGGACATTTAGATACAAGCCATAACAGCTTGTAAGATTATAGGATCATTGTAAACTTTTCTAGCCTCCAGAGGACAATTTGGTAGTACTAAGAAAATTTTTACAAATTGCAAACCCTTATAGACTGAATTTCAATTTCTAAAAAACAGCACAGGGAGTACTAAGATATTTAGTATTTACCCAGAAACGTTTTCACATTATTACCTGCAGAGAGGAATGTCACCTTTTGCAGAGATTAAAGAGTTGCAGATAATGTGAATTTTGAGTACTAACTGTCTTATTTGGGAAGTATCTCAAGGGAGGTTTAACTTATAGGCCCACATAGCACCTTTCAATCAATTTCCCAGAAACCATGTTTTCTTTTATTTTTAAAAGATTGTTTTATCTATAATCCATCACCAAAAGAAATAGCAGCTTTGGATCTGGAAGTCTTACCGTATTAAAACTCACATCTACCAACAGTAGAATTTCACTCATTACTGTGGTAAGATGCACTTGTTATTAGAGGATAGGATCCGGGATTCTATTCTGGATGGGAGAATATAACCAACTCATATTCACATTAAAGAATAATTAAATGTTAGGTAGCATTATGTGTAATATTTAAATTAATTCTTCCTTTGTTATCCATTTAACTTACTTTGTTCCCAACTAAACCCTCATTCCAGGTATAACTAAGTATTAACAATTGCAAGCCACTTAAATAAAAGTGTGCATTTGTATGCAGCAGTTAAAAGTAAACCTATAGGGCTGGTGAGATAGCTAGGCAGCAAAAGCGCCTGCCTGGCAAGCACGAGGTCCTGAATTCAACTCCCGGAACCCACATAAAGGAAAAAAAAGGACCAGTGATAGCGCTCAGCAGCACAAGCGCTTGCTGGCAAGCACAAGGCCCTGAGGTCGACTCCGGTACCCACATAAAAAAAAAAAAAGTAACCCTATAGAATTATAGAAAGTAAGAATGTGGATCTCATCACCTCCTTTAGTGACTGAAATAAATTTCAGTCCAATATATAGAATATCATACTAATTATATAAACATAAATTTCAAAGACCTGTGCTTAAGGCCCTGTAGAGAAGCTTAGAAATGCTTTAGGATGGTGAGCTCTCTGGTGAGATTTGAGACAGGACAAGGGCCTGAAGATGAACCATCATCACACTTTCCTAAATATCACACTATACCTCACACTTTCTATATTAATTTGTTCCTCATTAGCCTCATCCTAACTGTTGACTTGAAATAGTAATTGTTAAAACTTCCTAATTTTTGCTTCTAATCTGTGCCTTATGCTATGACTTCTACTTTTAGAGACCTTTATATCTAAATGTCTGAGACTGCCCACTTAGATGGATAATAAACCCTTCATATTTAAGGTGTCAAAAGCATGCTTCTGTTTTTCCCCTCTAAACTTTGCCACCTGCAGGCCTCCCCATGCAGGGAAATTGTAGCACTGTCTTTCAATGTCAAAGGAAAAAAATTCAGAAACCAACTTGGCTTTTCTCTTTAAAATTCCAGTCACTCTGTCCCCAATTTCTATTGGTGACTATTTCTATTTCATCCTTTTTCTATTAGCATGAGTTTAAAAGAATTGCATTTTTCTTGATCTTCCTGCTTCTCCCATTGAAAATATGTCACTTTCTTTCTTCTCATTACTCTACACATTGTGGATTTCTTTCAGTACCTGAAAATTGTTTATCTTCCTTACTTTCAAGTCTTCTTTTTAATTATTCTTTTAGAATGTAATGTCTTTTTGTACACCAAAAGTGATTTGGCTCTCCACTCCCCTAGCAAACTGTGCTGCACATTAAAAAAAGAACATAAACTTCCATTATTTGTATATCTATTATTCCTTTCTACACAGTAAACTCTGGCAGTGAAGATCACATAAATTGTGTTGATGACTATTTCCAGCATGTGCAAGCAAATATTAAGAAATGATTTCCTAAATGAATAATTAATGTCATTAATATATCATAAATATAAGTACTGGCAAAAAAGAGAAACATTGTATATATAAATGTATATCAAAATGCATATATCAAAAGGAATGTATATATATATACATATACATGAATATCTAGAAAGACATGGAAGTCTAGGCATATTTGTGATTAAACAGGCATTTTAAATAAATAAGAAATAGAACAATTATTCCACAAATACAGTTCATTGCAATTTTGAGGTCTTTTTGTTGCATCATGTTGACTCTACTTTTATTAGCACAGTGGTGATATCCAAAATTGGAAAATGCAGAGAGCCAAGGTCTATGAATGAGAGTTCAAACAATGGAAGTGAAAGTTTTTAACTCCTTCAAACACAGACAATAGTTTACAAAGCAAAGTTCATTCTACATACATAAGCAAGTTAAATTTATCGTATTTCTATATATTAGTTCAAGCAATGCATATTTGAGGAAAAAAAATCTTTCTTGCTGTCTCTTCATTCAAGTAAGTCTTATGAGGTTCTACTAGTTTAATTTCCCTCCTCCTATGTCCCAACTTGCTTCTGTCTCCCTGCATACACTGTTGGGTTTTTGAGATTTTTTTTCTTTTCTACCTAGTATTTGGTTAATATAACATATAATTATATTTTATCTATTATGTACATTGTTAATACACTGTATTATATATGTTTATTATAATGTATATTCTTTTTTCAGAAGCACTAAAGTTGTTATCATTAATAACATTTAATTTTTAGCAAATAACTAAGGTTTTGTTATAGTTTATATCTACATGTCCCTCTAAAGCCTCAAGCACTCATAGGTGGGGTTTTGGGGAGGTGATTGGATCATGGGGGCTATGACATTCATCACTGGATTAGTTCACTGATGAGTTTATAGCTAAGTGTGATTTGGGAGCTGAAGCCTGGTCAGAGGACTTTGGTCCCTGGGGGCGTGGCCTGGAAGGTCTATCTCTCCCCTTCCTGCCTTGATCCCTCTGTTGGTCCTGCTGCCAAGCAATAAGCAAGCCTCCTCTGCCATGCCCCTCTGCCATGCTGCCCTGCCTTGGAGCCAGCTGACAACTAAATCCTGTGCAAACAATGAGCCAAAAATAAACCTTTCCTCCTTTAAATTGTGAGTGTTGGGTATTGTGTCTTAGTGCCAAGAAAGTAACTCAGACAGATATCTAAACTCATAGAGTTCTCCACTCCAATGCTAAGTTCATTCTTGCAGTCATCTAATCAGAGGAAACACAGTGGACTCTCGCCCTTGCAAGCTCACATAATCTTTATAGTATTTTTGGCCACTCAGCCTCCTAACCTCCCTCCCAAAGAGGAAGTAGGCATGCTTAAGTCTGCCCACTGTCAGTTTGTAATATAAAAATGTGTCTTGTAGTAACCGTTACTACTTATTTTTTATTTTTATTTTTTTATGTGGGTACCAGGAGTCGACCTCAGGACTTCGCACTTGCCAGCAAGCGCTTGTGCCATTGAGCGATAACACTGGCCCTTTTTTTCCTTTATGTGGGTTGAGGGATAACACTGGCCCTTTTTTTCCATTATGTGGGTTCCGGGAGTCAAACTCCGGACCTTGTACTTGCCAGGTAGGCGCTTATGCCACTGAGCTATCTCACCGGCCCCTGTTACTACTTATAACTAGAGCAATGTTCAATGGGTGCTATGCACAAGAATTTTAAAATTACTATATGCTTGGTATGCTCCATATTATTTTCCATATTAAGGTGAATTTCTAAAAGTAAATGAATGTAATATCCAAAGTTTTGTAGCTAATTTCATATTTAACAACTTGACCACAGTAGATACTTATTTTGTTTCATGAATATTTATTAGAAATATTTTAAGTGCATTATTATTTTGTGGATTTTCCTTATTACAGTTTTTTGCTGAACAAAATAGGTTAGCAATATCTGTGTTGCAAAATAATAGACCTATGAACTCAATACTATGGGGACAATGACCTGTGACTACTAGAATCATTTTTTTCAGAACCTTGCTTTAAGCTTTTTCTTAACTATTATGTAATTTCTGGGCAAAAGACTTAAGGGTAAACAAATTAGCCACTATGCATGTTGACCTAGGGCAGACTGTGCATGTTTAGCCTTCCTGATAAGTTTTTTTTTTACAAAAGTGTACTAAAATGCAACAAAGATCTTATTTGAGAAATTCTATATATTTATCCCCTATTATGAAGTATTTTTAAAACTCCATTGTTATGTTTCTTTATATTTGAGATGGAGCAAAGTCATGAATTAACCCTTCTTGAAAGTTTTTGCTATGAAACTGTGAAGATACTTTTAATTTTTTTTTCAAAAATGGGCCCATTTATCTCATTCTGAAACCAATAATTTTATCTCTGAGGAATAGAAATGCTATTTTTAAGGTAATCAGTTAAATCTACCATTTACATTACATTTACATTATATATGACTTTCTACTATAGATATAAGAGCATTTTAATTTTTGTTCCAAACTTCTACAAGTCTCGTGACAATTTATATTAAAGCCATTAGAGCAAAAGTTTATATAATTTTGGATGAATTTTTTATAAATCAAGAGAGCTTTTTCCATCACTATATCCAGAGTCCTAACATATTTTAACAAATTTTATTACTTGGGGTCTTAGAGATTATTCCCAAACTCTTACTTCTTTTGAAGAAATGGAAAGAAGAGATACAGTAATATTAAGTAGTCATGGAGAGAAATGGGAAAGGAACATATGTGTACAACAAAATACAAGAATCCACCAGAATATGGGAAAGCCTCTCCAGGCATGGTGGTGCATGCCTGTATAATCTTAGCACTTGGGAGGCTGAAGCAGAACTGCCAACCCAAGATACATAGTGAGTTCCAGACCAGCTTGAATTAAAGAGCAAGACACAATAAACAAACAAACAAATAAAAGAAAAGATGGAAATCCTTGCCTTTTTATGTAAGACATGATTTTATGCAAACCAAACCTAGACACTAACTAGGAAGGAAGTTGATGGGCTCTAACAAGGAGAAATGATTTCCATGCTAAAATATGAAATGCTTGGAACTTAGAAACATATATTTTCTAGTTCTGGCCCAGAATAATACTAGTTATCTCAGTTTTAGCCTCTACTCATTTAACTACCTATTCCACAATGACAATAAATTATTCTCCAAGCATTTCTTTACTGTCGATTATGTGAAAATCATAGCCTTATGTAATCTGAAAAACAGAATTGGTGTCATTTTCAAAAATTCTACTACTTATATAAAGATTAACTATATAAAGCACAATTAGCAATATGAGATATAAAATGAATGTCATGAACATGTTCACATACAGTCCTAAGACTGCTTTACTTTGGGAACTCCGACAATCTTAACAATGCTGAGGATCCTAGGAGCTTTAATTTTATTTAATATGGGTAATATCTATTGATATTATTGTGTTAAAATTAAATCAGAATATTAAAAATATGTACTTGTTTGGTAATAATTTAAACCATAAGACTCATATAACGGTTAACAAAGGAATATATTTTAATGACAAATAATTATTCTCCACAACACAAGTAAGTTTTATGAGAAAAACAGTGTTGCTATATATTTTTGTGAATCTCTTTAATGTGTGGCTTAAGAGTAGACAGCTGAATTTTCAACTTTTCTGTAAAGTTGTGATATGTTCTTTGGTAGAAAGGTATGAAGAAGAGAAGCTTCTGGAAAAAAAAAGAGAAGGATATACTAAGAGCATGGTGGTCCACTAAAATGCCACAAACAATATTGTGACACCTTGTAATGTACTGGTTTAATTTGAATACCAATTATAAATAAGGGATGTAAAACACCATTAAGGAAGAGAAAATTAAGGTGCAAAATGTTTTTGGGGTAGAACTATCCATATTAATCTTTTGACTTAGACAATGACAATTCTTACTTTGAAAATTTAAAAGTGAAGTCCATATGTCCAGAATAAAATGTATGGCCATTACACTGTAGGGATTAACTCAGTGTTAATGAAAAATGATGGAAATTTTAATAGGATTCATACAGTGTATACTTCATTAAGAGTATAGAAAATGATAGATGATGCATCCTGAACTTGCTGTATTTAGTAAATAGTGGCTGATGTAGTTATAAAATATTTACATGAATATTTAAGCATGTTTTACTATATGACACATCCTAGAAAGATGGCTGGGGGTTAAAACAAGGAAAGGATAATCTCCATAATTTATTTTTTGAAGAGTAGTATTCTTTCCATGTGACTTAGAATTTTTTAAATGACACAGACTGTTAGAGCTCAATATATTTTAAGAAAATATATTGAATTCCTAATCTTATACATTTTAGTCACCATATTATTCCAATTTGTGAGACTTACAATAAGTAATAAAAATGACTTTGCAGACTTAAAATTTTCAATATTGTACTTTTTTATTTGGACAGACATTCAGATCTACTTAGGAACCAGACAGGAGTTTACACATTTTACTTGCATATTTACCTCCACATAATGATTAAAACCCACAAGTAGATACTGCATTCTTGCAAAAACTAATGGAAATTGGTATTTTTATTGAAAAAATAGTATATCAATTTTATGGATGATTTTGGTCACTATTTAATTGTTGTTGTTGTTCTGGATATCTAAACTCACAGGAAAAAATGTAGTTTCACATGGTACTAAGCTTGTTACAACTTTTAGGACACATACTTCAACTACATAATGCATTTTAATTAAGTAAAACTTATCTAAAATATCAAAAGTTTTGATATTATATTCACTCATTAAATCTTACAAATCTATGCTGTTTTATAAACCTTAGCTTATTATATGTAACAAATATGCTGAGTTAATTTAAAAAAATCAAATGTAAGGGATATATCCACCTCAAACCAAGATGAAGGGAAGAAAGAGTTGTTCTTTTTAAATGACTGTATAGAGTAAAGATGTAATAAATCTACACCTAAAATTCAGTCTGAAATCTTTGTTAGGTAAATCAAGGAGTGAAATATATATCAAACATGTTTACATATACACATACATACAGACAGAATTATGTGTATTTAAACATACAAAATACTTTACTTTGCATTCTATTGAGGATCCCAACAATTTTGACTTAGTAATAAAATGCCAATCTTATGAAGTTCTCATTATGTGGTATATTCTTAGAAAAAACATTGTAACACCTATAAGGAAACCCTTATAAGGAGATGATGTCATCTGTACAAGCATGAGACTTAATTCAAGAATATTATCCACCCACTACTGATCCTGAAATTTCAAAATTTAAGATGATTTAGCAATTGCCTTAGCAGGAAGGAAAATTAGATTAAATAATTTCCTAAATGACATGGCTTCCAACTAGAAAATTATAGAAATAGTTTTGAATATAATACTTCAAGGAACTCATTTATGTTCAGAAAGAACAGGATCTCCTTTAGAGCCAGGAATGCCTGAAAAAGGGAGAGGGAAGAGGTGAGAATTTTGAAGTCACGTAAATGGCATGGTATAAATAAATCCATGGGGGGCCGGTGAGATAGCTCAGTGGCATAAGCGCCCACCTGGCAGGCGCGAGGTCCTGAGTTCGACTTCCGGAACCCACATACGAAAAAAGGGCCAGTGATATCGCTCAGCGGCACGGGCACCTGCTGGCACGCAAGGTCCTGAGTTCGACCCCCGCTACCCACAAAAAAAAAAAAATAAATAAAAAATAAATAAATAAATCCATGGAAACACAAAGGAATTACTGAAGCAATACATTTTTATACACTTTTTCAATTTGTCTTTCCTATAGAGTCAGAGAGGAAATCCCATTCACAATTTTTTTTTAATTTTTGTTTTAATATACTCTTAGAGGCACAAATTTTGGTCAAATGTCTTTTGATCTTTTGGGGATCTGTGCTATATCCTCACTGCACAGAGCTTAAATGCTTATTCCTTAATCCTAGTTTTTATTTTCTCTTAATCATACTTTAAGATGAAATATATACATATATAGATATGATTCTGAAACACCACAATGTTAACTGAAAATAATAAGTAGATATCTAACAACCATTAGAGCATCAGAAATTTAGTGAACAATTACTCTAGCTTGAAATGTTTATAGGATAATTTTCATGTTAAAAAAATTCTCGCTGATACTGAAATCAATTTAAATTATATTGTGTTAATTAGGTACTTAAAAACATAAATTGTACGATAAACTCCAAGTTATTCTTGTGATTTATAGCCATAAAGCCAAAGGGGATTTACGAGTTAATGTAGTGAATTATAAAACCCATAAAATTAAAATTAACAACATAAATTTGAGGGAATAGATCATGTTCTTTTAACAGTAAATTTCCAAACACAATTTAAATGAGATATGACTTGTGTGACAGAAACTGCTGTTGATTTATACAGCCCTAGTAATCCTCAAGATATGTAAAGACTCGATTTCTCCTTTTTTCCTACTTTAGGGTGCTACCAAAATTTTGTTGTCTTGTCTGCATGTAATTTGAACTTCACTTGTACATATACATTGTGTACGTAGTTTTTCCATATCATTTTTCTTCAACTTTTCATCATTAAAATGTTACTTTGGGCCAATTAAATCATAAAATCAAAGGCAGTCATGACACTTAAATGAAAGAGCTGTACTTGCTCATACAAATGATAAATAAAAGGCTTATATAAAATTATCACAAAATCATCAAATTGGGAACGAAAACTCAAAAGTAAACATTCCAGAAAAGAATTTATGAAACCTGAAAAATATGTCCTCAGACCTCCACATGTCTGTATTAGCAAAATTGGGAAACACCATCTGAAGGATATAGAGAAAAAATAAGTACTATTTTTCACAGAAGCAATTGTTAGTAACCATTTTAACTCTACCACACATTAGAAAATTGAATTCGTGTCTTTTAGGAAAAGACCAGTAAAATTATAGTTCTGCACACCTTTACAGCACAATTTAGTTCACTTCATAATTCAGCTGAAAACTTTGAATTTTAATAAAAATCATAGAAAGTACTTCACTAAAGTTGCTATTTAATTTCCAGCACACTAAATAAATTATGTAAATTCCTTCACAGTAGATTCTCTAAGTTTCACAATAATAGTAATTAAATGAAAGCTCAAGAGTAATATTTGAATGGGTATTTTCTTTAAATTAATGCTGACTGCAAGTGCTGGAGGAAGCCAGATTTAATTACTGAAGTAGCAGGTTCAGAGCACCTTTTGCAATGCTAAAAGTGAGTGGTTGGACAGTGGGGCCTTAAATTTTTTATTTCATTGGTTGTTGACTGTGCCTAATTTATGTAGAAACCTAAGTGTCTCATCCTTCCTTAATAGTGATATCTTCCTAGAACTAGGCTGAAGCTTATTTTCTATTATTGAATTTTTATTTTGGCTCAAAAAGAGAGAGAGAGAGGAATAATACATGTCACTTTTTGTTTAATCATTTGTGGAAATCACCAGGGAAAATTTAATCTTCCAGACATCTCAACATTTACAGTGCGCTTATTTTTTTCTACTATAAAAGGGAAATATTTGCACTACAAAATATAACAGTATAGATAGCCATAGGTGTAAAATAATGGAATTCTACTATCTATGGATCATACTGTTTCATTTTTACCATATGCCTCAAGGCCAAAATGAAAATTTAGATTGATTGATTGATTGTTTTCCTTGATTTCAATCTCCAAGTGCTTTGGGTAAGAGATAAGTTTTTCCTATGTGATTGTAACTAACATTTCCATAGATCATATCAAACCCTCTGGGAAGATAAAGTTACATTTATAGTAATAATCCACTTTTTACTGGCTCTTGTTTCCAAGATTTATGCAGGAACGATACACCTTTGTAAATTTCCTCCTTCTTGGTTCATTTTTGTCTTTATTTGTAACTTATGAGATTTTTCCCAAGTGCTCACAAATACGCTGAAGAAACTAGATCCATGCGCATCATGGGTTTCATCTAAACCTTGACTTCTTAGTGCTACGATCTATCCTGAGCCATGTGATCATTTTTCTAAGAAGCCCCCATACTTTCAAGGCAAACATACACTTTTATGGAAATATCACTGTTTCTTCCAGACATGGGAATCCCTTGAAGTAAGGGTAGTTTTATGTGTTTACCAATTTTTTCAGTGTGACTATCCACGACATGTTGGTTTTTACATGAGCCCTGTGTTCATGGAAGACAGCAAAGGTTAAGAAACCCCAACAGCCCTTTATGCTTCAGAAAATGGTTCACTGCAAAGACCATCTTTCTTAGGTGACTTGGATAAGATTCATGGATGTCGTCATTGTTTATCTGTGACAAGGCTGAGATCCAACCCTCCAAATTCCCATTCTTTGCCTCATATATATAATTAGCAGGCAAGCAGTCATCCTTCACTTGTTGATGGTCTTGGATGACTATGCTGTAGCCACAATCAAAAAGTATTATTTGAGGAAGTAATAGGAAGTATTTGAAGCTAATTTCATTGTTTTATTAGTGTATCTACTATGTTTTTTCAGCATTTAGTGTTATATTATTCTGCAGATGAAAAAGAAAATATAATTTATTGATAACAATCATTAAATTTTATATATATATATATATATATATATATATATATATATATATTATATATATATATATACACATACACACACACACACACTGCTATTTTGAATGAGTAGCATTCTAAAGAGAAGAAAAAATATTTAGAGGAAAAACAGAAATGGATTTTCTTGGTTTTTTTAAATTACTATTGCTAAATGCGTTCAATGGCTGAAACGTACTCAGTATTCAACGTATGCCTGTTCAATGGATTGAAGAAGTGACTATGTGATACAGTTGTGAAATATGATCCTGAGAAGAAAATGCTATCAATTTGACAGTTCAATATTGAAAAAGTATAATTACTGGTGAAAGATTACTTATGACATAAAGGAAAACAATAATTGCTCTGTGTATTCTGGATGAAGCGGCTCAAATCACAAAATAATCAAGTATAACACATAGTACTTAACTGACCTCAGGTGCTAACAAACCAGCTATTAAAGATAGACTTGGAATATCTGAATATATTCTAATACAAAATCGATACTTAGTAATGTTAGGTAAAATGTCTCAATTTTTCTAGTTGTGATAATAGCATTGTGTCAAAATTGGAACACTTTTATTTTTGGAGATTGCATACATAAGATACACAGGAAAGAACTGTGAAGGCAGCTATAATTTACTTTAAAAAGTAATAAAAAAACATTTAGTAAACCAAATATAGAAAAATAGAAACAATTTTTGAATGCACATTTTATGTATTTGACTGATCATTATATTATTTCTTATTATAATTTTCTGGATAGATAAGAATGTCTATGTTTACAGAAAAAGAGATATAAGTGAAGAAAGAAAATATTTAGATTAAAGAACAAAAAATAGTAAAGGAATTATAGCACACTTCAAGCCTGAC
Organism: Erethizon dorsatum; assembly: GCA_028451465.1. Lineage (NCBI taxonomy): Eukaryota > Metazoa > Chordata > Mammalia > Rodentia > Erethizontidae > Erethizon > Erethizon dorsatum. The sequence goes on from CM051824.1 coordinate 137,837,642, forward strand.
TCAAAAAACAAGGGCATTTTATATGTTCCCTAATGAATTTAAAGCATCTGAGAATACAAGAGATAGAAATGCCAAGCTGAAATGTAAGTAGAGGGCTACAGAGGCCTCCTCAGCCAAAGGCAAGGGTGATGGTCTGCCTGGCTAGCCAAGAAAACTAAATCGCCATGTTCCCATGGGATAGCCCTACTTTTCCCTGAGATTCATGCCAAAATGTGTTTAGTTCATGAAAAGTATGCAAAGTTATTTTTAATAAAAACTCATCTGCCCGTATTACTTTTTTTACATATTATTTTTTTATTTGTTTGTTCATTTTTGAGAGTCTCGGTATGTAGCTCATGCTGGCCTTAAACTTGCAGCAATCTTCTTGTCTCAGCTTTCTGAGTACTGAGATTACAGGTGTGTTCCCCCACGCCTGGTCAGTTATTTTATATTCATACTGTTTATAAAGTTACTATATTTTATAATAGAATTTGATACTATAGGTTTGTGTGTTATCTGATCATTTCCTTAGGATAAATTCCTAACAACACAATTATTGGGTCAAATATGCAAATACTCTAAAAATTTAAAACTAAGGGTTACAGACTTCTTTCTAGAACATGAAGACATGATTGTAAATTATCGCCTCGGTAAAGACTACATTTTAATGTAACTTAATGCTACCTTTAATGTAATGCCAGTATGTAGGCATTACACATAGACTGTTACATGCTTTATTTTCATAATTCATACAATAACCCCAGTAAGTAGATATTATTATTCCAGTTTTACAGTCTAAGAAATTAGGGTTTAAATAGTTTAAGTAACTTGCGTAAGTATATAGAGAAAGGAAATTATACAAATTTATCCGTATTCTTTCCCCCAACATAAATATAATTTCTACCAATAATGATTTGAATATACACATCTCAACAATGGTTCTTATACTTCTTTAAAAGATAATATATTGTAGGAAAAGTGTTTCTAATTACTGTAATGGTTGATGATTTTATTGGTCATTTATATTTCTCCATTCAGAGTTGTACTTTACTACTTGGACATCCATATAGTTTTTATGAATTAATAACTAGTTTAATTAATATGGCTGATCATCTGACATTTGGGTTAAAAATATTGATGTGTCTGTACTGTGAATTGAAAATGAATCATACATCTATTAAAGAAATATGAGCTGTTAACCTAAATCTAAACAGAAAAATGCACGAAATTAATTTTGAATAATTCATATGGAAATAAAATGTTGAAAAACACTCTCATGGGCCGGTGAGATGGCTCAGCGGCATAAGCGCCTGCCTGGCAAGCGCGAGGGCCCGAGTTCGACTCCCGGATCCCACATACGAAAAAGGGGCCGATGATATCGCTCAGGGGCACGGGTGCCTGTTGGCGCGCGAGGTCCTGAGGTCGACCCCCCGGTACCCACAAAAAAATAAAAAAAAAAAAAAAAAAAAAAAAAGAAAAACACTCTCATTGTGGTTATAAATCAAACTTAAGTTACCTGGACTTCTTAATCCAAATATAATATTATAACGACGTTAATGCACGTTCTGTTTAATGCCATTCATTACTAGTGTTACTGTACATTTAGCTAAAGTCTACATGTGGGGGCCGGTGAGATGGCTCAGCGGCGTAAGCGCCTGCCTTGCAAGCGCGAGAGCCCGAGTTCAACTCCTGGAACCCACATACGAAAAAGGGGCCGGTTATATCGCTCAGCGGCACGGATGCCTGTTGGCGCACGAGGTCCTGAGGTCGACCCCCCGGTACCCACAAAAAAATAAAAATAAAAAAAATAAAGTCTACATGTGAATTTTTAGAGAATATGAAGACTGAATAAAAAATGAAAATTTAAATAGCTTGATTTTATTACATAATTCTCCTATTTTTTCTACTATGATGTTTCTGATTTGCAGTCCTATCATTTGAAAAAGGTTCAGGTTCAGTCAAGCAATAATAAATGTTCTTAGGATATTTTACACCTTAGCCTAGAACACTGCATCCCACTAGAGTAGTCATTCACTTGAGTCGTAAATTCTTTTAGGGGCATTTGTAAGAAGGAGAGCTAGGAGGAATGTTATTCTCTTCTGTAACATTATTCATATTTTGCAAAAGTGAACTGCTGGCTTTCCTCTGGCTGATTTTATTATAGTTTAGGCAAGTCGCAGTGAATCCTGTTCTCCACACACTTGATTTGTGAACAGAGGTACAGAGTTCACTTCAAGACAGAAAAGCTCATAAATCTTGATGAAGTCCAAAAATGAAATAAATGGCTAAAAAAAATTAAGTCTACAAGAATCTGGTCATCTTATTTTCATAACATTCTGCATGTTTTTTTTAATTTGTGAGAAATGGATTTATGACTATCCTAAAATAAAATTTCAAAGGAAAATTTATTATAAACTATAATTTCCTCAGGGAAAGAAAAGGGCTGTAATTGGCATGCCAACTCAGTCTATGAGACCATTTGAGTTCATGTAGTTTATTAATGATTAAAATGACCAAACTTTGCAACATTATGAAAATATGAAGGAAAGAAAGTGACACAGAGGAATTTAGTGCATTTTTAACTCCGTCCCAACCTGTTACTTGTCTCCAGCGGCCAGCGAAGAACAAGTTGTGACTCTTTTGATCCTGTAAGCCTTAACTTGTCCCTTTATACCCACTCTGAACATCTATCTACTTTTCCTACTCATATCTAAATCCTGTGTATGGCAATATGTATCCCCCCTACACACCTCTGACTTTTCTTTTTTTTTAATATGCGGGTACCGGGAGTTGAACTCAGGACCTCGTGCTTGCCAGGCAGGTGCTTATGCTGCTGAGCTATATCACCAGCCCATACACCTCTGACTTTTTTAAGGCCTACATTTTTCTTGCAAGCCTACTAAAACTGAAAAACTTGGAGTAGAAAAGGAGACTCACTTTAATGAAAGATATCAGTATTTACCATGTAAGCAAATTAATAAATATTCTTATATTTTTATATACTAACAGATCTAGAATGTTAATTCCTGTTCTCCTTAGTAGACATTACCTCAAGCATGTCACTAAATTTATATTAGACTCTTAAAATATCTAGATATTATAGATGACAATTCTTTTTTTTTTTTTTGGTGGGTACCGGGGGGTCGACCTCAGGACCTCGCGCGCCAGCAGGCGCCCGTGACGCTGAGCCATCTCACCGGCCCCTAGATGACAATTCTTTCCTTTCAGTTTGTGGTAACTAACATTTGCATGTTTCCTCCATCAGTGAAACTGTAGTTTGTTTCTACATAAACTATCTTAACCTGCAACCACCCATTTTCTAGAGCCATACCATCAAAAAGGAGATAGCCAGAGGATACAGATACAAATGCACAGATTTTATTAATAGCTATGGCTCTCATCCAAGTCACCGTGGATTCATGAGTTAGAGTACTCTATAAATTTTCAAGACCCCTTTTGCCTAGACATCTGGCAAGATTTAGCACGCTAAAAGCTGTACTAATTTGTTTCTTGGCCCTTTTTCCACTGTCCTTTGCTCTAAACATGATTCTTCAAACACTGTAACTTTAATGATGAAAAGAGAGCTGCCTGTAAAGAAAAACTAGGGCCGGTGAGATGGCTCAGCGGTGTAAGCACCTGCCTTGCAAGCGCGAGGGCCCGAGTTCGACTCCCGGAACCCACATACGAAAAAGGGGCCGGTGATATCGCTCAGCAGCACGGGTGCCTGTTGGTGCACGAGGTCCTGAGGTCGACCCCCCGGTACCCACAAAAAAAAAAAAAAAAGAAAAACTAAAAAAAAAAATAAATAAATAAAAGGAGAAAATCAAGGATTCAATAACACCTCCAGTCTCCAACTGACTGGCACTTTGTGTTCACACAGTAGCCATCTTCACGCAGCAGGGTCTTTTTCTTATATTATACAGCCAATTGTGCTTGTGGAGAGGAATTCACAAAGAGGAAACTGAACAACACACCCAACAGTCATTAATCAAATTTTCAATGTGTTCCAGTTCTCTGCAAATGTTAGTATACACATTCTATACTATAAGATGGTATGTTCTAGGTAAGGTAGGAATTTTGACATTAAACATTCAAATTAGAACATAATTTAAAATTGCTGTAGTACTATAAAGGGACTAAGTAGATGATGTGGGAGAAAATAATATCTTTTATATTGGGTAAGAGGTGTAATCCTCCCTGAGCCAGAGCTATTTATACTGAACAACAAGCAGGATGTGGAAATACGAGACGGAGTAATTTAATTAAAAACTTCCTAGTACCTTAAAGGAATAATATCCTTGCATTACTTACTCAAATGAGAACACCTAAATCCCTAAGGAAAGAAAAGAAAGAATTTAAAGACATCAATCTTCTTTTCCTCTTGGGGTTCCTCCCTCCCGGTGACTTCCTATTATTAGTCTTTCCACCAACAGCCACATTGCTGTCCTCCATTATCTGCATCGATTTTTTCTTTAGTGAATTTTCATATCCTGTTTCCCAACTCAAGTTTATACATTTTCAATATTTCAACTGAAAACATTGATGTAACTGCTGACCTCAAAAATTCTATGATTTTTCCACAAATTCTATATCGATTTAGCCAAATTTCAACTTGCCCTTTCCTCTTACAGAGTTATCAGAATGCTACCAGATAATAAAGTAAACTATATTTTAATTCCATTCTACAGGAAAGGTTGTTCTCAGTAATAGCAATATATAGGTGGCTAATCAATGCAAAACTCTAAGCCCATCTTGTTCAAGTCAATGCCAAATGTTTCCAAGATTGATGCAATTGCCTTTTAACAGGGCAAGTGGCTTCTAGCCCTATTCACCACTTTACAGACGATTCTTCCAACGGTACTAATTGTGTATTTTGAAATAAATGGGTTATGTCACCTGCAGAAGAAATTACTAGTTCTCCCTTTTTTATCTTTATTAGTAATAGAAACACTAGGTTTATGTGAAGCCCTTGAGTACCATCTTTTCTTGCATTTAGTATGATACAACTGAGGTTCCAGTTAGAGGGGAGCAGCTATCGTATGTGTCACTTATAGAGAACATGACATGCATTCCCTTGGCTTTTATCAACCTGCAAGGATGCAGTGTTTTCTATGTTAGGCAGGATGAAAATCACCTTCTGAGAATTCAAGACGAGGCCCACCTATCCTGGCCTATTACAGTAACACAAAAATTAAAGGATGAACAAAAGCAAGAAAAGCGACAAAATGAAAAAAAATCCTCCTAAGCTTTTACAAATCATATCATTGTCTTAACAGTGACAATTCTAATTTTGGATCATATTTTTCCCAAAGTGACTTCTATGCTGTATCTGATTCTACATGTTTCTCTTTCACTATGACTTTGACCATTCTCCTAACGAGAAGTGAGATTCTCTGATGCCTTTAATTCAGTCTTTGGAGGCTGCAATTAATAGTGCCACGTAACTTGCAATGCTAGGTTGTAAAATTCCACATAGTTCTACTGAGCCACTCATTCTTGGAAGCCAGCCACTGTTCTGTAACAGCCCAAACCAGCCCACGTGGAGAGACCACACTGAGCAGACCTTTAACGTATAAATACAGAGATACGGCCAGCCCCAACGCACCTGTTTTTCAAGCTCTGGCCACAGCTGACTGCCAGTGCATGATAAACTGCAAGCTCAATTAATTGTTATTGCCCCCTAGCAGTCTCACAAGGATTTTAAGTTAGACTAAGAATACTCTCAGAGAGATTCATAAAATGTCCATAAATTGTTCTGGTGTGCACCCTAGCAGCTCAGACTGAAAGGGACAGAGACACCACTAACTGGAAATAGGACTTCCATCTCATGAATTTTTATGTTCAGAGAACAGGCTGGGAAAACTATTCAGACACAAACATGAGCCATATTTTACCAAAAAGTGGAAGATATGTCACAGGGTGAAAGAAAGAATAAAAAGGGAGAAGCCACCATGTAAAGAATCATCCCTGGGAAGCACCAGCGTGAGGCAATGAATAAACTAGCAACATTTTCCCAGCTGGATTCATGATATTTATGGATGAGTGCACTGTGGTTCCTATCCACTCCGCCCTCTTTAATGACTGTGGTTATTATTCCACACCTGTCCAACCAATAAATGTTGGGAGTCTTGGGGGTGATAACTTGCCTCTTCCTATCCCATGGCTTTATGTCAAAGACAACTGCAGTTGAGGAGACATAACCAAGAACCACACCTGAACAGCAACATCCACATCTATACACCATTCAGATGATGAGATTGTAGTCCTTGATGCTGTCCCTGATGTTGTGATGCGATGGATATTATGAAATTTCTTGGACAGAGTCAGTGAGACTCCTGACTGAATTCGAGCCTTTAATTTCACCCATACATGTCTAGCTAGTATGACCCAGATGGTATGAAAGAGCCAAAACAAGCCTATATTTTACCAGATTTCAGATTGGTAAACCAAAGAAAATGTTGTTCTTTTATGCCAAAAAGTTTGGTATGACCTGTTAGAAAAAAAGAACTCTAATTATATGTACTTCATTGTATTACAAGCCTCCAAAGAATTCCCAATGAATTGGAAAACAGACACAAGCCAAGGTTAATTACCAGAGCCTAATAAATCCTTTCTGACTTGATATTTTACCACATTTCCAAATTCATTTCTTTTTATATTTGCCATCTCATAATATTGTGCAAGTCTGTAAAGTCCTTAATGTTTTTCATGTAAATACAATTTTCTCCCAACTCAGCACCTTTGTTCTTTTTTGGGGGGTTACCGGGAATTGAACTCAGTACCTCGCACTTGCTAGGCAGGCGCTGTGCTGCTGAGCTATATCTTTGGCCCCCTACCTTGTTCTTATTGACTGGAATTCTCTAATAATTTTACTGAAATGTGCTTCCCTTGGAGTTCTTTTATATAATACGATATTTATTCCTTTATAACATTTACAACTATTGCAATTACCTCTATGACTAGATTCTGACATCTGTGAGAAAGAGATAGTGTTTACCTATATCCTCTAATGCCATGTGCAATATACATCATGTTAAAAATACATGTGAAATGAATATGCATTCAGTGACAAATATAATCTATGTTTTCATGTTTTATTCTTATCTTTCTGTCACCTGTTCCTATCACTTGGTGATGTCAATGTCATACTCATATTTAACAATAAGATAAGAAAATTACAGAACTTTCTAGCATGTCTGCATGGTTCCATATATTTATACAGGCCAAAATGTAGTGTGTTCTTTGTTACAATGATGAGTTGAGTTTTGCCATGTATATAATTTTAATGGAACTTAGTTTGAGTGGATAACATATAAGATATTTAGGGTTTATTTTTTCTGGAATTTTTAGGAAAATTTAAGCAAGATACCCCTAATGTTAAAAATAATGAAGAAACTCTACCATTCACCTGTGATAGATGTATAGATCAATGGAACATAATCAAGAAATATCTAGGTTTTGTAAATCTGTTGATTCTTTTATTTTTTATTTTTTTAAAGAGAAATAGAACAAAATTTCAAAACATCATAATAGGAAGGTAACAATGGTTAATACATTGCATATTGTTATCTTTAATTTAGTTACTCAAGGTATAAGATATCGGCATTCAATTGTCCAAACAATGTTAGCACAAACCTTTCTTTACAATGAACTAAGTGAAATTATTAGTGTATCTATCTTAACTATCTTGTATATATATATTTTTTTTTCTTTTCCCTTCTTTCTTTTCTCCATTCCCCCATCCCAGTTTCTATTTCCTTTTGAACAGTTTCTTCCTGTTTTACAATAGGCCTTTTGGCTAAGATCAACTGTAGTATCTGTTCTTATCAGTTTAATCTGTTGATTCTTGAATGAAAGATAGTTGGACTAATTGATAAATGAATTTTTCTAAAAAACATGGAGGCATAGATCTTGAAACAGATGGGTTACACTTGAAATTCAAGTTCACTTGTTGAATGAATCTGAACAAACTGTAGATATTTATGCCTCACTACTACATCACTTTCTCTCATCAGCTGAGGCCAGAACTTGGTCTTCTTGAAAGACACTTAAATTTGTGATAATTTTTTCTCCTCTGTGCAAGCTGCTGCACAGTCCTTCAAGACCATCTGGCTCCGAAACAATTCTGTTAGTACAAAATTTCACCCCGGATGATATGAAAACGGAGACATTCTTTTTATTGTTTATTTTAGCTAATATTCCCTGATTACATATATTTCCAGAAATATTATAAGCACTTTTAATTATGTTAATAAAGTTAAAATTTTTTTTCTGTAGCGTTGCTAGAATATAAATGAAGAAACTGAAGAATGAGGAGAGTAAGTAACATATCTCAAATGAGACACACATTTAACTGTGACTGAATCAGAATATCTAAATTTTGTTTTTATACCACTAAACTAAGTTTTTATGTTATATATTGTCATATTTAATTTTTTCAGGATGCCTCCAATTGCATACCCTTGCAAAATAAATTAAAACATAAAATGAGTTTATTTCCCAAAAGATGATCAAATCTGTATCCTGTATTTCATATCGGACTAAAATAGTCATTGTTATCAGGATAACAAATCTGACCATTCTTTAAGTTTCTTTTTTTTTTTTTTTGGTACCAGGAATAGAACTCAGGACTTTGCGTTTGCGAGGCAGGCGCTGTGCCGCTGAGCTATATCACCGGCCCTGATCATTCTTTATGACACTCATATTTAAAGTATAACACATTTTTTATTATCTTCTTAATAGTTCCTTAAACATTTCAATCCAAAGAATTCCCAAGTTCATCTCAGTTTAGGCCCTTGTAGGAATTATTTGAAGAAATTATTTTAACACATAATAAATTAGTTTTCTTTATTTTCCCTAATAGCTGATCTGTTTCAGACATTCCTACAGCAGTAATCTACATAATAATCAAAGCTTATCATACCAATTTCACATGTAATATTTTTCAATGTTACTCTACAGTACAATGAAATTGGAGCTTCTTTTTACTGTTTCTTTACTACAGTGTGAGTTTTTGGAAGGACAATATTACCATTAATTCCCTAACCCAATTTTTCATACTAATAAAGGATTTTATAAATGAAGAGAGTATATAAATATAAAAATTTTAGAAACAGTATAGCAATTGAAAAACATCAATCTGGCTTATACTTTCACCACATTTTTATTATGCTTTGGCAGTATCCACAGGAAAATACTAATTAAAAGGCAGGTTTCACATTAATTTGTAATGGATATATTATCGGTTAAATAGTACAAAAATTGAGTTTCTTTATCAATGATGTTTGTAAATAAGAGGAGAAGGTATCAGAACACATCAAATGAAGTTTCCCCAAACTGAAAATCATAAAAGTATTTAAATTTGAAATTAATTAGTAGCAATATTTATTAAAGATTATGATAATAATAATTGCCTAAAATATTTTTCAAAGTTGAGGAAGAGAGCTACAGTATATTTGTAAAAGGAAAAATTAAATAATAGAAAATAACGTATATGAAAGTCAGTGGGCAAAGACATTATACTTTAAAAGAACTAAATGTTTTATTGAAGAAAAATAAATATGAACTCATTTTGAAGAAATGGTGGGGACATTTAGTTATCTCAATTGCAAAAACAAATTGCCTATACTATATATGTGTATTAACATAGATGTGAAGAAAAACAATAGTTTCTTTGATTTGTTTTATTTATTTTCTTGCTTTATTTATTCCTTTGCTCCTTCTTTTTAATTAAAAAATTCTATCCAGGTTTTTTATTACTATGTTAATGGGAATTTTTACAAAGTAGAAAATTAATTAATTATGAAAAGAAAGAAAAATTACCTACTTTGATTATTGTCACAAAACTTAAAATTATTAATTTAATTAACTTTGAAGTTCTCCATACATTTAAGACCATTTAATTATATTGCACATAAGCTTCATATATTAAAACAACAAATTTATGTATATAAATTCTGGAAAGACAAGAAAATGAATGATATAGTATCAAAATATATCTTAAGACCAAGAAATATTTCTGAAATTAAATAAAATGTGTATTGTCAATTAAAATGAGTACATTAATAAAGTAAAATAATTTTACTTATAATTTAAATATTTTATAATGTGATATCTCACTAAACAGGAATGTGCATACAGTGATAGGGGAAGAGGGGTTGAAGGGAAGGGAAGGGAATGTAAAAAAAAAAAGAGGAATTGATGTAAGTGTACAGGTATAAAGTCCCTATGATGAAAGTGATCATTATGTATATTTAAAATGTACCAATAAACTTAATTTTAGAAAAAGAATTTAAATTTAGTAATAAGAAAATAGTAATTAAAATTGTTTAGTTGAGAAACCCAAGAACATACCACTTTACCACTTTACTTAATTTTAATGCTTTTAAATATGAGTCTTTTTAAAAATAATTGTTCTATGTCTAATTTCAATTAGAATTAGTCTCATGGAGCAAATCTTTCCATATTTGAGAAGGGCTAACTGTGTTGGTTTTCTATATGCTTAATTACACACAATTGTTGTGAAGATAAGGGTTAACTTAATTTTTTCTACTTTCTCTTTTCAAATTCATATTCTTTGTAAAGAATTAGAAGAAGTAAATGAGAGATGATCATTTAGAAATACTGTGACGATTACTATCTGTGGTATAATATGTAGCCTCCAAAAGGAAAATCAAACCCATCTTACATCTCTGTTCCACTGTGTGATCTGATGATGTGGTAATTTAAAATGTGCGTCTACACACAGACATATTTTAGTCGACATAAGCAATTACGTCAAATATGCAAAATCCTGAAAATCACGGACTCCCCTGTCGCCAGTCCATGAGGCTGGAGAGATGAAGTTTCAAATAGACTTGGTTAGGACAAAAAGGAGAGAAGTAAAGTAAGAGAGATAAGAAAGAAAAGTTATAAGCAGGAAAGTGAAAGTGCAGTTACTGGGAGGCTAATATGCTAATTTAAAGGGTGTGTGTGAGCCTGTGTGTGTTTGAAAGTAGTTGTAAATAATAATGCCTGAGCATGTAAGTTTCTCAATCTTAGAAAATTCAAAACGTTTTTATTAGGAAAATCAGAGTAACAAGATTGATTAAATTCTACTTTAGAAGAAATCATCTGAAAGCAATGTATTGGATAGATGGTGTGATCAAAAGTTTGGAAGCAAATAAATCAGAAGTTTCCTCTAATTCTCTGGATGAAAGGTCATAGAACCCTCGAGACTGGTTTGGGGCAGTGGTAATAGAAAGAAAGGGACAAATTTGAGACATTGTGAGAAATAAATTGAGTGAGCCTCCTGAACAATTGAAAATAGAAGTGGAAAGAATAGCTACATGTGTCCATGACAATACTCTGGGGTGTACTGGAGTGAGGGCTGGCAGGATTTTTGTGATCCTTGTTACATCACTCAGCTTCTGTTAGCCTTTTTAAATGTTAATTATCTTGAAAATATTGCTGATATAAAAATAATTCACATCTTCTCAGCTTTCTATAAAATATGAGAGAAGTAATCTTTATAAGTTTGAATTATGTTTTATTGTTTAAAAATAACAGACTAAGTGATTGCTATGGAAATCTTAAGACAATTTTTCAATCCTCGATTCCCCTTCCTCTGATGTCACCGAGCCACTTTCTCCAATGCCTCCTTCATGTTATTTCTGAAGTACCACAGGTCAGGGACAGAGCTGAATATCTCTAAGGTTGATTAAATAATAATAATAACAACAAGAAAACTATAGACTGAGGGGCTTTATGCCAAAGGAAAATGTAGAATTATTTTAGAGATGAATGGTGTTTGAGATGGCACATTATAGGTGTATCTATCTGGAATGTAGAAAGGTAGGATTAAAGCTCAGTGTGAGGTCAGGGAGAGAACTAAGAAACCAATGAAAAGACAATCTAGGGACTCAACTCCAAGAGACAAAGTTCAGTAAACAGTAGCAGAAGTATATATTAAAACAACAAAAGGAATATGAACTAGAGAATCATAGAATTTTGGTGTGAAATAATACATACTCCTAAGAGGAGAGTGTCAGAATGAGAAGCTGTTGATCAATGTCAAGCACTGCAAAGTCAAAAAAAAAATAATAATAATGATGGCATTCACCATGTTTCTTAGTTATTTTCTAGTACACAATACCTGACACCTACAACTCTAACAGGGAAAGGTTTATTTTGGCTCACAGTTTTTAGAAGTTTCAGTCCATAGTGGCCTGGCTTCAAGGCAGGGCAGCATGGAAGAGGGACATAGTGGAGGAGAACTGCTCATGGCGTAGCAGGCAGGAAGCAGAGAGATCAAGGGAAGAGCGAGAGAAATATACCCTTCCAGCCACGTTCCTATTGCCCTACCTCCTCTAACCAGGCTTCACCTCCTAACATCATATTTAGCTACAAACTCATCAATGGACTAATCCAATGATGATTATCATGCTCCCATAATCCAATCACCTCCCCAAACCCCACACATGATTACAAGGCTTTGGGGGGACACCCAGATAAAAACCATAATACTATCCCTAGGTTTACATACGCTAATAGAATATATGCAATAAAAGATCTCATAGTGAATCTTAAGAAATAACATCCAACAAAAGATTACCAATAAAAATCCGTTTTTAGGGTTTTAGATAAGATCATATAGTAAAGTCGAATGTATGCTTAAATTCAACGATGTTGCTTTATATTTAAGATAGTATCTAGTATGGTGTCGCAGTTGTATGGAGGGTAATGAGTAATATAGTTCATGACTAAAAAAGGAAAAGCAATATTATCTTTTAACTTTACAGAAAATTACAACTTACTAAATAAACACTATGGTTCAGAATTTTGGTAAGTGTTTAAATAATGAGTTTATTCAATTTTCATAAGGCCCAAAACCCATATCATAGATTTGACTGGAAAATGAATTTAAGCACATAAGGCAATAATTCATTGCTAAAGAGATCATGAATAATGAAAATAGACTTCAACTTTCCAAGTTTCAAACACTGTATCTTTCTATATTGTGCATGTCACACTTTTTAGGTTCATTGTCATATATAAATGAATAGGTGAATAGAGTCTAGGGAAGTTTTTGGAGTAGGTCATAGTGATAAATCAAGGGGCTAAGGAAAAGCAGTGTTGTCTAAAAGAAGAGGAGTGTGTTTATTAGCATGGATGCCCAGAGAAACACAAGCAAAACAGGAAAGAAGCGGTAACCACATTATGTGCGATTCCATCTCATAGCTCTGGACTGCCGCTGTGATTATGGAACTCCAGAGAGTCAAGTAAAAATATCTAACTTACTCATATAAAAGCAAGTTTATGAAGAACACAGTAAAGTGTGAACCCACAGAGAGCTAGAAGGAAGCCCTGACAAAGACAAAAATTGAGGAAAATAATGAGAAATAGAAGGAAAATGCACAATATGCTTCACGCATGCTTTATCATGTGATTTTCATGAAGTTTGAGTTAAAACTCAATATGTACCTCAAAAGCACAATGAACAAATACGCCTTTTTAATCTAAGAAAACATTACTCTAGTGTAGATACATAAAATTTTATAAACAGTAAACCTCTCAAACTCAGCTAACTAGTCCTAAAATATTGACTTACCTGCATGGATTAAGATGTTATGGTTATGTTAGTCCACATAAATATTAATAATAAACTAATTCTAATACAATCAATCCCTTAATTATTGCAACTATTGATATATTAAGATGGTTTAACTATATAGTGTATATATAAATCTGTCAATATTTCTCTGAAAATGCTGTACCAGTAATCATTTCAAATACTTGTAAATGTCATATAAAACTAAACCTAACCTAAATATAATAGTGAAGAATGCTTTCATATTATAACTAGAGAAAGTTTACATTGAGAGGTAAAATATAATTCCTGATATTATTTTATTATTATGTGAAATAACTTTGGTTGAATAACATATCAATAAAATTTATTTTTGTTGCCAGGGATATAGCTCAGTGGCACAGCGCCTGCCTGGAGAGCGCCAGGTCATGAGTTCAATACCCAGTACCAAAAAAAAAAAAAAAATTTTTTGTCAGTTCAAAAGTGGCAATATTTTTTCATTTATTCAATAGACTATATTTTAAAATGAAAAGATAGCAAATTATTTTCCACTCAGCTATCTGCCTCAGTATTAAGAGACAGAATAAAAATTAAATAAGAAAGAACAATGATTTATCTCAAATTCTTTTTGATTCAGACTTAATAGTATAAATGCCCATTATATGGAGATTTCCTTTCTCTATGGTTGCTGTCAATTCCAATCACGTTCAGAAAATAGTACATAAAAGGCTTGCAAAATGCTAAAATGGTTTTGCATTAAATGTAAATTGTTTTCCATTTCAATATTCTCTAAGGAATTAGTGAATAACACACAATTCACACAAATACCAATAACCCAAGAACATGTGGATTATACACATGTATTTTATACATCTAAATATTATATGTAATAAATATTATATATTTTTAATTTTTATATGTATTTTAAGTTCCTTAGAAAACTAACACCAGCATACTGATAAAATACATTTCCTTTTTATATAAAAATATACTTTAGAATTAACAACACAGGCTCATTTCTGGAAATTTCTGTGTTGAATCCTTTTAGCCAAATAATTATTTCAGAAACTGAATATTTATAATTAAAGATGTTTACAATCATCATTGAAAAGTATCGTTATGGCTGAAATGATACATGTTTTTTATAAAATGATGACATTAACAAAGAGAATTACTATAAATTTTTCTTGAAATTAGGTTATTCTTCTAAACATTGAAATTGTTAACTGTCAGTTCAACAAATTCTTAAGGCTGATGATGTCTTCATAAATGTGAGTTGTTAACATGGATTGCTAATTCTCTGCATGAAGCGGGAAACTAAGTCTTCCTCATAGAACACCCTGTGTCAAGTTCAAGGCATAAACACCAATGATAATACCCACTAGAGTTGTTTCTAGTTACCTGTTCTTTAACTATTAGAGATCTTTTAAGATTATAAAACATTATCTTAAAATGATTTCTTCAAACCTATTCTTTCCAAATTTATAAAATTGACACTATAATAAACACCTCATTCTCTATCAAAAAAAAAACAATACAAGAAATATGTCAATGGAAATTAAGCTTCTAAGTCTCTATTAAATTTTCTAATAAGTAATCCTTTCCACATGAATACTTCTGAATTTTGAATTATTTCATAAGTTTAAATCCCAACATTTTGATAAACAGATTTTTTCTAGTGACTTTTTTCATTTATCTTATTATAGAGAATTCAACTTTAAAAATGAATATTTGGCGATACAGTTTGCCATACAAGGAACTCATGAATATGTTAAATATCTTACTACCTTCTATTTCATTCAGATGAAATACTAAAGCCCAGATGACCTGAGATACTCCTGTGACCCCACAATTTGGGAGACTAAGGCAGGATGATTGCCGATTCAAGTGCACCATGGATAACGATGCAAACTCGCAAGACCCTATCTCACAGTAAAATTTAAAAAAAGAATAATATTATGGCTAGGAATGTGGCTTGGTGTAAAGGGCCTGCGTTCAACAATTTGCACTGAAAAAAATTAATGTGGAGAATATTACTGGATATTAACTTAAATGGGATATTATGTGTATAGCTATGGGACTGTGAGTGCAGTCCATATTTTTTTCTCTGGAAAGAAAGTAAAAAGAAGACAAACTCTATATCACTTTTCTGAAAATGTTACAGTGAGTTTCAAAATTTTGACAGCCATCTCTACCTGCAATAGAAATATTTTCTATTTATCTATTGAGCATTTCTAAAGAGAGAAATTAACACTCAGGTTGTGTTAGCAGTCAGGTGAACATATCATTTAATGTAAGAAATACATTGGAGCACTGTTGCCCAGTGTACAAATGCAAAACAAACATAACAGAGTAAAGCATGATATTTGATGTGAAGTAGTTTGTAAATTAACGATGATTAGGCAAGAACACAGTAACCATGATATAATGTGAAGTGAGAGAAGTTTCACAATAAATAAGCAATATTTATTCAAAAGGCCACAAAATCACATGCAATTGAATAATGAAGAAAGGAAAGGTGGGTATGAAACTGCAATGAGCACAGGCCATTAAATGGTTTCTATAGGAAGAAAGTAGGGCACTCTCATGAGAAGAGTATATCACGGGTAAGGTGTCAGAGTTAACATGCAGATAGGTACGAGAGCCTACAAACAGCCATGTTGAGCATTGTGCATGACTTGTGTAAGGGACACTGGGATAAAAACCTAAAAAAAAATTTAACTCCCTACTGTAGTTTCAGAATAAGGTATTGTAAAAATAGTAATACACATTAACTTCATTTCGATTCCTTCATTTTACTGATAAGCAAACTGTTGTTGGATGTAGCTACTTGCCTTGCCCAAGGTTACTCAGCAAGCTTAAGGACCAGACTGCACTTCAGGAAGTGGCTCTTCTTACTTTGAATTCATTGCTTTGTTAAAGTCCACATCCCTATGAATCGGAGCCCTGCCTGGGTTTGCACTGTATTTTTGATTACTAATCCTTTTTTTTTTTTTTTTTAATGTGGGTACCGGGGGTCGACCTAAGGACCTTACGTGCCAGCACGCCCGTGCCACTAAGCGATATCACCGGCCCTTTTTTCATATGTGGGTTCCAGGAGTAGAACTCAGGACCTCGCGCTTGCCTGGCAGGTGCTTATGCCGCTGAGCTATCTCACCGGCCCTCGATTACTAATCCTTGATCTTCATGAATTTAGTTAACCTCTGTCGGCTCCTGTTCTCCCATTTGTAAATTAAAGATACCAGTAATGCCAAGATAACATAATTGTGAATACTGAATTAGGCAATGCATACGAAAGGATAGAACAGTGACTAGTACCCAGCAAGCAAGTACCTAATAAATGCTATTCTATTATCTTAATAATAATGTTCCTGTTATCTGTCTCAGGTGATGGGTGTGCTAAAGGCACAGATCATGGAGTGTCTTCACAAATATATATTTATCTCCATATCCATCAGTTTGTATACATACATATGCATTTACACATATATGGCATTATGCACAATATATATCATAGATTTGTATATGAATTACATTTCAAGAGTGGTTTTCTCCAAACATTAAAAGATTGGTTGGGGCCGGTGAGATAGCTCAGCGGCATAAGCGCCTGCCTGGCAAGCGCGAGGTCCTGAGTGCGACTCCTGGAACCCACATACGAAAAAAGGGCCGGTGATACCGCTCAGCGGCACAGGCGTCTGCTAATGCACGAGGGCCTGAGGTCGACCCCCAGTACCCACAAAAAAAAAAAAAAAGATTGGTAACCTTGTCCTGCAGACAGATTCTCACAAATGTGTAAATATTGGCAAATCCACACTGACCTAGAATTTTGTTTTTCTGACCACAAGAAAATTGATGTAAGAACTATCAATTAATGTATTCATATATCAAATATTTCTTTGGAGCCTACTATTTCATTTCCCACCTTTCATATTTAAAAAGTTGATACATTATGAAGAAGAAAAAAGATGATATTTATTTTGATAATATTAACAATATTTTATTTAACTTAATATATTCCAATATTATTTCTACAAGTGGTCCCTGTAAACATCGCCAATATGTTTACACTTTTGCATTAATTTTTTCATACTAAGACTTCAAAATATGTTGCATATACAGCACAATATTGCCTCTTTGGCAATGTTTGAAGAGCTTATGGCTACTTGTGGCAAATGCCTACAAAAAATAAGACATGGAAGGAAGGGAAAAAGAAAACAAATACAAGATAGTTATACTACTAGTTTCTCTTACTTCATTGAAAAGAAACGTTTGTGCTAATATCGTTTGGAGAATTTTTTTATGCCAATATCTTGTACTCTGAGTAACTACTTTGAAGATAACAATACACAATGTATTAACTATTGTTATTCTCCTATTATTTTGTTATGAAATTTTGTTTTTTTTCCATAAAATAAAAAAGTATTTCAAGTTAATTGAATACCCATATGGGAGAAAATAAAATTTGATCTCTATCTAATGCTATGTACAAAACATACAACATCTAAAAGAATGGACTGTTTTGAGTGAAGGAAGTATTTTTTAAAGCATAATTGAGAGATTGACAAATATGTCTACATTGATAGTAAGAATTTCTGATAATGAAAACATAATTTTATATAAATGATTTCTTCTCTGAGTGGCTTTTTCTTTTCATTGAAAATTATGCTGTGAGAGTCATCTGCAATGGGATGCTTCATGTTCTATACATGGTGAATGGGTCAGGTTTCATTTCTACGAACATGGACAAAACTCAATTCATTAGTGGTTAATATCAAGATAGTTACTAGTAGGAAAATTAAGCATAATATTTGGCGTGGAAGCATAGGAGCCTCCTAAGTTGCTGGCAGTGTTCTATTTCTTGTCATGGGAGGTTACACGGGTATGATCATTTGGAGATATTTCACTGAATGTACAAATATGATATGCCCACTTTTCTTTATACATATTTTACTTCAATAAAAACTTTTTTAAAAATAAATAATAAGACACGGAGACAAGACAAAGCTGTTTTCTGCATGACGAGGAGCTGCGCTGCTTAGTGTACATGAACAGATTTTCCAGCTTAATTTTGAATCTCACTCTGTTCTAACAACATTGAAAAGCTGTGTAATTTTCAGTAAGTCACTTGGTGTCCTGATCTCTGTGTGGTCATATTATAATGAAAATTTGAAATCTCTAAAAAGGTCATAACATAATTAAATGAGCAAAGGCATGTGATGCTTGCAGAACTGTTTGAGGATAATTCTGAATTTTGACTTCCTACCTCTGATCACATATTGTGAAAGTCACCATGCCTCACAGGCTGCCTCCTGAGCCACACCGTATGTAGGACACATAATAAGGACTTAGGGCCATGAAGAGAGACGGGAAAAGTTTTCTAGTATTTCTGCAATCATGATTCCTGGAGGTGTTAATTAAAGGAGTTCCTTATATCTTTTTTGACACTATTTCTATAATAGTTGCTAATTACTTCTCAATATGGATGTAGTTACAGTTGACACTGGTACAATAGAATTAGGGCAACAGATTTTAGTCAGTAGTAACTAGGAAGTTTTATTTTAAGTACTTAAGTATTACATTACTATTGTTAATGTATTAAATTACCATGTTTAGAAGAATTTTTAATAAAAAGACTACTGTATTTACAATGACAAAATTCAAATTCTTTGGAAATATCACAAACTAAGATCAATTTTCCCAAAATAAAATAAATAAAACTAAGAATAACTCCTCTCTCTCTCTCTCTTTCTCTTTCTTCCCATATATATATATGGAGAGAAATAATGAAATATTGAAAGTTTTGGTTATCTTTAAAACATCATGTATATGCAAGGAACTGTTACTTTTATTACAAGTATAGTTGTAATTTTATGACATACTTACACCTCTATTTCTAGAATATGACTGCTAGAAATCTCAAAAGCTAAATTAAAGTCTTTGAAATTTGCAGATGAAAGTTCTGTAACATTGGCAAATCTCTAGACTCATTATTTTTAAAACATTTAATTTATTCTTGGTACCAAATATTCTCTCAAGCTATTGCTCCTGTTCTCTCTTTTTTAATATTATATCTATGGGGAAAAAGCCTTTTAAGAATAATAAACATGGGCCGGTGAGACGGCTCAGCGGCTTAAGCGCCTGCCTTGCAAGCGCGAAGGCCTGAGTTCGACTCCCGGATCCCACATACGAAAAAGGGGCCGGTGATATCGCTCAGCGGCACGGGTGCCTGTTGGCGCGCGAGGTCCTGAGGTCGTCCCCCCGGTACCCACAAAAAAAAAAAAAAAAAAAAAAAAAAAAAAAAAAAAAAGAATAATAAACATAATCATTGTGCCAAGTAATTTATTTAGAATGTTATTTTCTACAAAAAAGGGACTTTTAATGTATTCCTTTTAGTCATTGCCCAACAGGCTACATCTCATTCTGGTAAAATTTCAATATGATTTAGTGATATACTGTATAGGAAAAATTAGATCTACTATACATACATATATTCATTTTATTTAATGGTGTTGAATTTATTTTATGAATATATTTTATAATTCTATAATATAGACTACAGTTTGGCTACAGTTTGTGAATAATTAAATATATATTAATATGCACATAATTATTTATTCTAATACTGTGTAATCACTAACATTTTTACCCTCATCTTGAGCATGATTACGGAGCTTACAATTTGTCAACTTCCAGCAATAGAAATAACATGATCATATCTAAATTGCTTAGACTAAACAGCTACACACTAAATTTCTGCTGGTAGTAAGACGAGTAAATACAAATCACCCAATGTTGAGGCCCTTATAAACTCATGAATAAAACAGTTAAAATGGCAGTAAAAATGAAATTAAAAAGAGAAGGACAGAAATAAACAAAGTATGCTCTGAAGTGCAACTGTATAATTTGATACACAAGCTGGGATAGTGGAGTGTGAGAGTAGTCACTATAAATAATTCAGTAGAGAAACAAACGTAAACTGGGTCTACATCTGGAAACATGTGTATGCTCACCCTAGTCGTGTGGGAGAACACCCAAGCACCTCAGGATGCAAACAAACAGAGTCAGGAAACATTCCAGAAAGAAAGAGACATCCACACTGCACTAAAAAGATGCATTCTTGTGCAATCAAGTAAAAGTGAGTTGGAGAAGAGAAGTTTTGCAGGATTTGCCTCCAAACATTTCCTTGATAAGCAGATGAGCAAGAGAGGGCATCACCAGATCAGAAAACCACAGTCATGCACTGAGATTGTGGCTAGAGTTTTGTAGATGGCAGGTGGCATGGGGAGCGATAAACCTGGATAGGCAAGCAGGAGAACAAACTGCTTTTAGATAGGGTGTTTAAAAAAGAAAGAAAAAATCCACTTTCTCACTGTTATCAAGCTATCTCTCCAAGGCCACACAGATCACAGGTAGTCAACTGGAACTTCAAGTTTATATTTTTGATGCCCAAGTCAAAGAAGTATCTACTACACTAAGAGAATCTTATTCCTCAATTCAGTGACTCAAGTAACTTTCAAAAATAAAATATCATATTTTATATTAACACTCCAAGTTGTCAAATAAAATAGTCACTTGATATTTCTTATAAAAAGTAACAGTTTTTCAAAGTAGTTGGCTCAACTATTTTTAAGATTTTAATCGTATCATTTAAACCCTGTTATGTCATTGTCAGTGTATCTATGGACTTGTGTAGTTGTTTTTTAAATAATAAATACCTTAAATATTGAGAAGGTGTCTTCAGAGTTCTGCCAGGATTCCTAGCGTTCTGAAGCTTGAAGTGGCCGCTGACTATATCAGTACTGTGGGGCATTCATTTAAAATACTGTGGTAATTAACCAGAGCAAGCTGCCGATGAAGTCAGCTCTGATTAAATTTAACTTTAAATTTAACTTTCGAGGTCCTAGAAAGTTAAAGCCTGGATTTAGACAAAAATGTTATTGAAAATGGAAACATTTAACTAAGATCACCCAGTTACCTTGTCTTTATTAACTTTTGTCAACTTTTGGAAATCCAAGCTGTACTCCCTTACACATACCCAGAGCCATTCAATTACTTGAATACCTCTCATGTGAACAGGGAGAGACTATGCCATAAGAGTAGCATAATGTTCATTCATTTTTTCTCTGTCACTGGAGGCTAAATTTATAATTTCTAATAAATCTCATATACTCCATAATATTAATAGGTTATGAAGGATAGGGAAATTGTTTTAAAAGGGGGCTCCTGAAAGCAAGATTTTAACATAAATTATTGAATGTTTGGCTTTATAATTTAATAAGATAGGAAAATTAATAAGATTAGATACCAGTTGTTGATTCTTCATGATAGTTCCTGTGTGATTGGGGTTTTATTCATGGTTTTCCCTACACTAATGTCTTCAAGAGTTTTACTTATTCTATCTTCCAGCAGATTTAATGTTTCTGTTTTAATATTTAGATCTTTGATCCATTTGGAATTTAGTTTAGTGCATGGTGAAAGATACGGGTCTGATTTTAATCTTCAGCATGTGCAGAGCCAGTTTTTCCAGCACCACTTATTTATTTATTTATTTATTTATTTATTTATTTATTTTTTTGTGTGGGGACCAGGGGGTCGACCTCAGGACCTCGCGCGCCAACAGGCGCCCGTGCCGCTGAGCAATATCACCGGCCCTTTTTCGTATGTGGGATCCGGGAGTCGAACTCGGGCCCTCGCGCTTGCAAGGCAGGTGCTTATGCCGCTGAGCCATCTCACCGGCCCCATCCAGCACCATTTATTAAAGCAACCCTTCTCCACTGTTGGTGGGAGTAGACTGGTGCAACCACTGTGGAAATCAGAGTGGAGATTCCACAAAAAACTAGGATTGGAGGTCCCATTTGACCCAGCTATTCCCTTTCTGGGTATCTTCCCAGAAGAATTAAAAACATCTTACCACAGCGATATATGTGCACCCATGTTTGTAGCAGCACAATTTGTAATAGCTAGAATTTGGAAACAACCCAAATGCCCAGCAACTGAGGAATGGATAAAAAAGATGTGGTGTTTTTATACAGTGGAGTACTACTCAGCCGTAAAGAAGGATAAACTGGAGACTTTTATAGGAAAATAGATGCAACTCAAGACCATACTCATAAGTGAAATAAAACAGATGCACATGTGTAAACATCGTATTGTCTCCCTAGTGTGAGAAGCTGAAAGAGTAAATAAGTTCCAAAATGTACAACATATATGGTAAAATGGGAAGAAACTGTTCAAAAGGAAAGAAAAACTGGGATGGGGGAATGGGGAAAAGAAGGAAGGGAAAAGCAAAAAAAAAAAAAAAATATATATATATATAGACACACACACGTATATGTAAAAGAGAGTTAAGATAGATACACACTACTAATTTCTCTCAGTTCATTGAAAAGAAAGGTCTGTGCTAATGTTTGGACAATTGAATGCCGAAATCTCGTACTCTGAGTAACTAATTTAAAGATAACAATACGCAATGTATTAACCATTATTACTCTCCTATTATGTTGTTTTGAAATTTTGTTCTATTTTTTCTCTTTAAAATAAAAATTTTTTAAAAAAGGAAAATCATATGAAGATAAAGGACATTTTTGACCTTTTAAATTCCAATGTTCCCTTCATGGCAATGTTTGATTATTTTATATTCAGCAATTCTTGACTGGTGTTCCCCACTGGAGAGAAACCAAAGGATTACAACAAGGAGAGGTTACAAAGTGCTTTCCATTTGCGTCCTTTCTTCATTTACAATGAGGAAAACAGCGCTGCATTGGAAAACTTATAATAATGTATGTATGAGAGTGGACAACATTTTGGTCAACTATCCAACTAAGAAAGTTCATTTGTTAAGAAATCTAAAGCAGAAATTCTACAAGCATTTAGTGACAACCTTTAGCCAGTACGTCGCATGCTATTTAGTACAAATACTTTTATGTTACAAGGACATTTAATAAGAGAAAAAAATGACAGAGACAAAACCTACACTTGGACCTGTAGCTAGAATTTTTTACCACAATACATCTCAAAATCCAATTATATCTCTAATACTGCATTTCTGAATTACAATGATTAAATTCCATCTAGGCATACAGCAATCTGGATAAACTTACTGTGTTCTTTAATAGCCAGTTAAATGTTACTTGACAAAATATTCATATTTCTTTGCTTTTATTATGGCAAAGATAGTTTTAACCATTGTATTGCCTTCTGCAGGTTCAGAGAATCATGAATGTACCTAATGTCACATGGTCAGTATATAGTAGGGAAGACAAATCTGCAAACTATAAATGCTATATTCTTAACATAGCTTACTGTTCTTTATTAAGTATGGAAGATTTGTTTACAGAAATTTCTATTTCTATTTGTTTTGTTCACCTAGATTCTATTAGAAACTATATTATTAACAAGCTTTGTGAATTTTTATGCATCTCTGGATCTCAGTTTTATCACCTGTAAAATATGATTATTGAACTTGGCAACCATTTACATCTGAAAAATATTTCCATTTGTATTACATGTTTTTCTTTTCTTTCATTATTTTGATAATTTTCAAAACGCTCTTATCAGCTTCTTGATTTAACTAGCAATCTATTAAAAATACAGAGAAACAAGGTACATTTTAAACCACACCACAGGGGCAATCAGTACAATGAAGAACAGGAAATGGAGCTAAAAATTTATCAGATATTTTGCAAAAAAAAGAGAAAGGCAGAGAGAGGGAAGAAATAGAGAAAATGAAGAGTAAATGCTAAGAACCAAATAGAGTAAATACAATTTAAAAAGCAAATCAACAGATCATAATATGTGGATATCTTAATTCATAAAACAACAATAAAATTTATGAGACAATCAGGAAAATCTGAACTTTGGTTACTGGCTGATATTAAGGAATTACTATTGGTTTTTAAGTGTGAAATGATTTTGCATTTATGCTTATAAAAATCAATCTTTATCTTAGAGATCCACACTAAAATGTGAGTGAAATGCAATGATGTGTGATATCTCAAAATAATCTGGTCATTGAATATGTAGGGGTATACATTCAGAATGTATTATGAAAGTTGTAAAAGGAAAAGTATTAGGGTACATTTACAAATTTCAATTAAAATTATATGTATCATTCAATGTAATATTTGTTGGTAATATATAGAATATTTATTTTAAACATAATTTGTTGTTTAACAAATGATGTGTCAAATGAACACACACTAAAATTAGCAGCTTATAAAACTAGGTTGGATGACAGAAACCAAGGATTCATACAGGTAGTTACAGTTTTGCACACTGCGGATTTTCGTGTTCATACATCAAACACATTTTTTAACATGCCCTGTTTATTTTTCCCATTGTTAGTATGTTTATTTTAAATTTCTTCCTCCTCTGACAAAGATAAGGACAATAATTTAATGCCTTTAGAATAACTAGAGAACTTTTACTGCAAATATTTAATGATGTAGATTTCAACCCTAAGTTTCTACTTAACTAAAACAAGAAAAGTCTACATAATTTCACTCATATTCACCAAGTTCTAAGGAGGGATCTAAATATTTGTTAGTATGGAAATGTAACTTTTTCTTTCCATTAAATTCTGCCATAGATTTCAAAGTATATTTCCAAGGGAATGTGAAAATTACATGTGCACAAATAACTAATATTAGCATATAATTTTTACACAAAAATCCACCCAAAATGTTATTTTTCCTTAATTTAATTAACAGCTTTATTTGCACATTTCACTTTGATTTCTTACATGCAGCAGATCGAAAAATGTGTGAATGAGTGTGTAATGGTTCTAAACAAAAATCTGCCACTGATACCAACTACTTGTTCTGATGACTACACATTTTCTATGGCCATATTTTCAAATATATTATCAAAATATAAATTGTTTTATTTTTAAAATATGTAGTAGGTACAAAGTCTTCAAAATTTTAAAAACTCATTAATATTAGCTTTTTCAGAATATTTTGCCATGTCATTCTATAATTTTTATATTAATGTTCCTCAAATTAATAACACTTAATGACATCTATGTCGGAAAACACATTATTAACCCATGGATATTAGTTGCTAAAAGTCAAGATTGGCAAGTATTGCAACAATTTTTTGGGTTGCACCTGCTTGACTTAAATAATTATGATGGAAGCTGTTTATAATTTATATGAAACTTGTCATAAAAGCAAACTTACTCATTTTTCTCTACTAATTTACATGTGTTTCTTTTACAGTCGAAAATCTCAAGAGCTTTTAAAGAAGTACTGCTGCTTGCTCAGGAATGCAATATTAATCATACAATTTTTTTTTTTTTGTGGGTACCAGGGGGTCGACCTCAGGACCTCGCGGGCCAGCAGGCGCCCGTGCCGCTGAGCGATATCACCGGCCCCTTTTTCGTATGTGGGTTCCGGGAGTCGAACTCGGGCCCTTGTGCTTGCCGGGCAGGTGTTTAAGCCGCTGAGCCATCTCACCGGCCCAATCATACAATTTTTATGTTGTTGATTTTTATGTCTGAGCTCATATACTTTGAGCTCAGAATTTTAATGAAAAACCATAGAGAAAAATGGAGAGGACAGATGCTTTGAAATCTGTACAAGTTCACATAAATTTGTAAGCCAAGGAAACCTTAAACTAATCCTAGGTTAAATTACAGATAATAATTCAAGGAATATCTGGCATGCTGAATAGTTTCAAAATTATTGATTTGCTGTAATTTTAAAAGTTAATGTAGTTATTAATGTATTCCAAATAATGTATTCCAATGTATTTGATTTTATATCCAAAGATTTTTCTCAAATAAGCCTTACATGATAGATTGCACTATGAGAAATTCCTGAAGATCTATACGTTTAAGACTGTACAACGTTCAGGTCCATTGCCATAGCTATTGTGAACGTAACTGTCCAGAATTTACACACAACTTAATTTGCCAAAGCATTAATTCTCAAAGTGATGCCTTCTCTGCCATGGCTTGTCTCTATGCCAGTTCCTGTTGTGCAATCACTTGGTTTCATCTAGTTAGCAAGAGAAAACCACAACACGATTAAGAAATAATTAACTTTGAACAATGGAAAGACTGTTTGTACTAGAATATAGAGGAAAAAGATTTGAATTCTGGCACTACTTCTGGGAAAAATTACTCAATTTCCCTCTATACAGTATTCTCTTTCATAAACTAGCAATAAAAATATTCAATAGCTATTGCTTGCTCACTAACTTTTTAATTTTCCACCAAGAGAAAGAAATGTATGTTTATCAGGAGCTGCTTCTATGGGATCCTGGATTCTGTCATCACAATTCTCATTACACTGGGAAGTTCTAAGTACTTATATTACAATAAAGCACTAAGGCAAATAAACCATTATTTTTTTGGTGTAGCAGGTGCTGTCACAGAGGTATACAGTTTCTCTAAAGGAAAGAAAGACATCTATAAATCTTATGAAAGAGCCAGAGAAAGTATTTCTAAGGGAACTGACCTTCAATGTGTTTTGAAAATATTTAAGCAAAAGAGTTAGGTAAAGATGGGGAAGAAGACATTGCAGACAAAGGGGAATACATAGGAAAGATGTAGAATTCTTTATTTCAAAGCTTTGAATACTGATGCCTAGGCTAGGTTCAACTTAGTTATATGTAACACATGTATTAGTTTCACTTTTTTATTGTGGAAATAAAGTTGTATTACATAGTCAACCGTTTATTATAAGCACTATCAGACAGATGACTTTTGTTTGAAAGTCCAAAACCTTCTATTAAGATCAAGCAAAAGCATAATCAGTACATGGCGGCTTTGGTAAAATACAAAAAGAGATGGAGATGGAGTTGATGTTAGAGATAGAAAGAGTTTCAGAGAGAGAAAAAGTGACAGGAAGAGAATCAGAAAGGATATGCTTCTGCTCTTGCACTATGAATTTTTATCTTTCTTTTCAGAATTTCATAAAGCCCTATATATACTCAGGTTTTCTTCAGGTACAATGCACGAATAAATTTCTGCACTTCCTGGGGATGCCTGTGTGCTACTGCTATGTCCACCTTCAATTACTTATGCTGAAGAATGTAGGGCTCTCACAACAAAGAATTATGCTTCTCTGTGAAACAAATCACAAATTAATTTAAAATGCAACCTAAAACTCTCTCCCTTTCAGTACTGATTTAGAAGTATATGTGTAGTTAAAAAATGACACAAGATGTTCATTTTGCATCAAGTCATAATGATTCCAATCCCTTGTTTCTAAATTATACAACTACAATATTTATTTTACATTCAAATTATAGCAGAATAAAGCTACGGATAAGCATAATTGAACAAGTCCTAAAAAACATGTTCTATTCAAGTTTATATGTTCAAAAAAAATAAACTTTCATCCATTCCGTATTAGCCAGCCTGGGCTGCTATAATAAAGCACCATAACAACAGAAATTTATTTCTCACAGTTCTGGTGGCTGAAGTCCAAAACTAAAGTGCAGGCTATTTATCTCCTGGCAAAGGGCCATGTCTTGGCTTATAGATGACCACCTTTTTTTGTTCTTCATGTGGGTCCACAAAGACCTCTGGTTTCTCATTCCGTTCTTAGAAGGCCATTGATTCCAACATCCAGCCCCCTCTCATAATTATCTTCCATAAACCTTGTCTCTCAATACCATTTTACTGGGGATTGCAGCTTTCACAAAGCTGAAATTGGAGGAACACGTTTCTGTCCTTAGCACTTGGTCCAGGCAAACCCATGTTTATAGCAGCATGATAGCTAAATCTTGGAAGTGACCTTTATGTCCATCAGCACATGAATGGATAAAGGACATGCGGTATTTATACAACACAGAGTACTACTCTACATAAAAATTATAAATTTGAGTCATTTGTAGGAAAATGGATGCACATTGAAACTACAATGGTAAGTGAAATACATCAGACATACAAGCATAAATATGAAACCCAAACTAAAAAGAGCAAAATAAAATGTAGATAATAGGAAGTAGGGAGACAGATCTTTTTCAGATGGGAAAGGGATCAAGATATGGAGAGGCGGGCCGGTGAGATGGCTCAGCGGCGTAAGCACCTGCCTGGCAAGCGCGAGGACCCAAGTTCGACTCCGGGATCCCACATACGAAAAAAGGGGCCGGTGATATCGCTCAGCGGCAGGGGCGCCTGCTGGCGCGCGAACTCCTGAGGTCGACCCCCCGGTACCCACAAAAAAAAAAAAGATATGGAGAGGTAGTGAAGAGGGAAAGGGGATGAAAAAGGAATTGAGCATATCATTGATTACGTGTTTTCGTCATTGTTCTCATAAACAATTATAAATAAAATCAGTATTTATTATTTACATAATGCATAATTATAAAAATAAAAATGTGTGCTAGTCATTTTGTTGGGGAAATGAAATTATTATACCACCAATAATAAAATATTTCTATTTTGAACTGGGCTCTACAAGTGTCATCTGGTACAAGGAAAAGATAATGTATCATTTAACTTTCAAAAGTAAATGTAGGGGCAGTGATACAGCTCAGAGGCATAAGCGCCTGCCTGGCAAGCTCGAGGTCCTGAGTTCATACATCCCAGTACCCACACATTAAAAACAAACAAACAAACAAACAGAAAAGCAAATGTAGGTCTGGCAGGTGATAGTCCATGCCTATAATTCCAACTCTAAGGAGGCTGAGGCAGGAGAATCTCACTATTCAAGGCCAGTCTGGGCTACATAGTGAGTTCAAGGCCAGCCTGAACTACACAGGGAAACCTTGAACAAACAAATACACACACACACACACACGGAAAAAAATAGCAAGTGTAAAAAATGAGATCAGATTAAGGATTAACTATGGGATTTCAGGAATAAATTTAAGAGCATAATATCAAAATCAAAGAAGACAAGAGTGAAATCTGTACAATCAGAACCCTCCTGTTAGGCAATGCACAAATTTAAAGAATATCAGCTTAGAAAGATTAAATATGTTTCATTCTTAAGGAACTAGTTTTTGAGCACTTTTTGAATTTGATCAGTGTTTACTCAAATTTTATTTCTTCTACAACCATTTTTGCTTTTAAACTTTATCTTTTAAAAATAAAAATTCAATGGATTTTTAAATAATAATTTGGCAACTGCCTATTGACTATGCTTCCTTTGAAAGAGTAAATGTTTTATATATGTCTGCATGTGCTGGCAGACACCCAAGTACTATTTTGAATAACGCAATTAGAGGAATTCTAAAACAAAGAGAATTACAAATAAAATACATTTCAAAATGTTCTGTTTTGATTAAAGCATTCCAGTGACAATCTTAAAATTTCACATGGCAAATTCAGGAGCTCTGGAGGGCCTAGCACTTTAGTACAAAGCACCCCTAGTAATAACTGCCCTAGAAGATGCCAGAAGATTCTGCCGTCCTTTAAACTGGCATAGAGAGGTATATATGCTCACCCACAAACCTGCCTAGTCGACCAGTCATGACGTATGAAAGCCGGGCAGTTCTCACAGGTTTCCTGTGGCGTACACTCCCCCCATGACTGGAACGGGCCTTGAGCTTAGGCAACTATGGAGAACTACTGTGCTCCAAGGCCTCTCCCTTTCCGTGTGGTTGGTCACAGAAGGCTATCTGATTGTGCATTTTGTGTGAATATGCCTGGAAGATTGTGGAATAAATTTTTAAAATCAAAGTACAAAGACACAACACCTTGCATAGATTTTAAAAAGGAATAGATGAGATGGGATTTGGTGACTGTGCCTCAGTATGTCATCTGAATATAATCCCAACGCAGGACCTTCATGTATATAATCAAGGCCATAACTATTACATAAACATCTAAATTTCCAAATGGCAGCAAAATCTGAATCATTGACTATTCTTCTACCAAAAGTAACTATTAGCTAAACTTTATACACAATAAGAATTGTTCTTCAAATACTGGGCAGGTATGACAAAATCATAATTTTTATGTGAATTTCAATCAACAGTGCACTTCTGGGAGATAACAGTGCAACACATAGTTGCTACTATCAAGGAAATTATGAGAATACATTCTCCTAATTGTGCTAATACAGAACAATTATGAGAATACGTAAAGAGTTTATTCTCATATATGTGCTATTTTGAAATTGACAGCAAACAGTAATTCACTGTTTTCAGGATGGTAAACACATTTTATTATACTTTGGTATTTCCAAATTATATACTGAACATAGGTCACATTCTTATTTTCTCTTTTTCTCCCTCTCTTTCTGTGTGTGTGTGTGTGTGTGTGTCAACTAAGTTATCCACCTTTACTAGCATGACAGCAAAGTTACCATAAAGATTACAGCCTGATTTTATGTGAAAATTACTATCTGGAAGTCAAATTCATCAAATTAAACTGCAGAATCAAGCAAAATATCCATGACCAAAATATTTTCTTTAAGAAAAATTATACTTTTCTTATATCTGACTTGAGAGGTGATAATTCTTCTTGGCTTCAAAAGTGCTCTTTGAAAAATTATTTTTATTTTTAATAGTGGTTTTAAAAAATAGACATTAAACAATGAAATTCAAAGTAGGTTTTTGAGCTTAAATATAAATTCAAAGTCTACAGAAAAAGTAAGTGTTTTTAAATGTATATTTCAATTCAAAGCAGCATACCAAACCATATAATTTCCAATATATTTGCATATATGCTGACAAAAATTAATAATACATCTGACAATAATCAGAACTGACAGATATATGTGCTTTACATTCAGTATTTTATATTAGGCTTAATATCCCTGAAAATTTAAATTGGCTCTCCCTTACTTTTCTTTTTTTTTTTTTTTTTTTGTGAGTACCGGGGGTTGACCTCAGGACCCCACGTGCCAGCAGGCGCCCATGCCGCTGAGCGATATCACCGGCCCTTTTTCGTATGTGGGTTCTGGGAGTCGAACTCGGGCCCTCACACTTGCCAGGCAGGCGCTTATGCTGCTGAGCCATCTCACCGGCCCTCTCCCTTACTTTTCTATAAAAATAACTTTCATTTTTATATCTGAATATTGACTTTGGTGCATATTTTAACATGCCCAAATTATATTTTCATTATGATGACAGTTGTAAGGGTTGCTTTAGTGTATCGAAACATATTTAACACACATACTTGAACTAATTTCCCATATACCATATAATGTCACTGTTTTTCACAAATAGTGACACTGATAACCCCAAATATAAAAGTGGGGTTTGTCATCTACTCTGTCTGGTAGATCTTTTATGACAGTGAGTATGCATGAGCTTCGTAAAATTCATCACCAGAAAGTCCCATCCAGCAAGAAGTCCCATGTTCTTAATCCAGTAGCCAAAAAGAACTCATAAAATCTGCATGCCAGCAACTCTTTATCTTATGGTGGACTCTCAGTATTATAAATCCATAACTAATCAAAAATCAGTTGATAATGAGTAAAAATATTTTTAAACAATATCTGTTCTGGAATAAAAACTCTGAGACCCTATATTGCCTTCTCCACCTCTTTTCTTTTCCACATAGACACAAATTATATTGATGCCTAAAACAGCTAATGGCATAATAAGACAGTAATAGTAGCTAACACTTAATTACTGTTTGCAATATGCATAAAACCAGAAAGGTATTTTGTATGGATTATCTCAAATAATTCTCAAACAAAAGTAGGCCTTACTAGGAAACAGAATTAAATAAATTCGCCAATGTTTCAGAGTCATTGAAAGCCACAGGTGGCATTGGAATCCTATGGAATGTTTATCCAAACCTCTAATCACTGCACCACCAGTGCAAAGGTCTGTCATGAATGGTCAAAGCAACTGCACAATCAAAAAGAACACATACCTCCCCTTTCAAAAGCATTAAAGTTATTTTGATAAAAATAAACTATTGGCTAGAAAATGCCATGAAAGTATTTAATAATTTAAAGCAATTTTTCCATCAAAAGTAATGATTTGAAAGAAAGACAAGACCGTGCTATATACTTAAGACTCATTTGATCTCCTTGTATATGTACCTTTCTCAAATGCCTTTTGGACACAAGTCTATATTTTAATTTTCTTCTGTTAAAATGTGATCAAGTTCACCAACACAATACCAAGTGTAGTGTCCCTATAATATATTAATCAACATCAGATATGTGCAAATTAGTCCACTAACAGGAATAAGGTTACCCTATAGCTAACCTAATTAATAGGCATTAATTGTTGTGTAAGTAAATACCCAAAATTATAGGGCACATTCCTCTTAGGAAAACTGTATCTCCATTAAGTTAACCTACCTATTCCATTGCTTTTTTTCTGTCTGTGTACATGTACCATGAAACTACAAATTAACAGTTGCTCACCTTGATGAGGAAATTCTTCAGTTATCCCATTTGAAATTATAATGATAATCCAGTAAGTATATGAAGGCTTAAAGTAAATGATATGGAATGCTGCCAAAAATAACATAGGACATAGGAACTGTGGTGAATAATGCTTTGGTTCTATTATTCTGCTTTACAGAGTAAGTTAGCAACTGAATTGTACACTTCCTTTAGCCCAACTTACAATGGTCAAGGAGTCAGAAAACTGAGACCTATCCATTTCCCCAGTAAGCAGTAGTGCAGTTGTTAAAACATTCAAGGTTGTCAGTTTCCTTTAAATTAGTTTGTCATACTTCATGATCTCTAAGGGCCCTGAAACTCCTAAAATTTACAACTGACTTTCCCTTTCATTCATAAAAATATCTCCAAAATAAATTCAAATGTTGGCATTTTAAAAGGTTCTAATTGTTTTTATTTTTAGGGGATGATTTAAAAAATTATCTTAAAGTAAATCTTAATTCACAAAATATTAAGAATAAGATTTTTATATTTAGAGACTATTGATCAGCTAAATGATTCAATAATTAAAATCAATACATTTTATTTATTTATTTTTTTTTTTTGTGGGTACCGGGGGGACGACCTCAGGACCTCACGCGCCAACAGGCACCCGTGCCGCTGAGCGATATCACCGGCCCCGTTTTTGTATGTGGGTTCCGGGAGTCGAACTCGGGCCTTCGCGCTTGCAAGGCAGGCGCTTAAGCCGCTGAGCCGTCTCACCGGCCCATCAATACATTTTAAATGGGTTCCTCCACTTCAACCATTAAGCGGAACAGTTATCCAAACATGAGTCAATATACACTGGGGGGTAAAATCACGTTAAGCATTATAGAAACAATTAAAAGCTGGTTTGAAATATTTCAGACATTTTCAAAAAAGCATGTTGAGTCTTTTTCCAAAGTAATTCAAGGTCAAGGGGACTAGTTATCTATAAGGGCATACAGTGGCATCTGACTAAACATTTTCAGGAGAGTCATCATTTTTCCTAAAAAATACCTAAACATAAGTTTGGAAATTATTCCAAATTGCAAATCTTATTTACAAATGTAGTTTGCTTTTGTGCTATTCTGCTTAGCTATATTATAATTCATTCTAATCATTTCATCAAGTATACATGACACAAAATACCTACTCATGTGTGCACTTTCTCAACCACACATTCTCTTGCACACTCCCTCACTCCCGGTTTTGCTTTGCAGTCTGGTTTACATTGCAATTTCTGTAATCCTAAATCTCATGCACCCACTGCCCCCAGGTGTCTGCAGGTGTCTGCCTACAAGAAGTTCATTGACAGTTTGTTGCAACAAAAGTACTCTCACTGGCAGTAGAAATCAGCTGCAAAAGCACTGCAGGCAAAAGTAATGTTCCAGGAAAAGGATGTTTCATGTACTGTGAACGCATATTTATTATTGGTCAAGAAAAAATGATTCAGCTGTGATATTTTTCCCATGGAAGAAATAGTTATCAACTTCTAGCGTCTACAGATATTGTCAGTGTACGGGAAGGACTGTAGCTGTACTATGAGCCTCATGGACATTTAACTTCTGATGGCTGTGAATGCTTCTTTGTGAATGCAGACATTGCTCTTTGACTCAGAGTTTCTGGAAGAGATCCAAGATGCAATCTCAAGTGCTACTGCAGGCTCTCTTGGTGGATATTAGAAGGTGGTCGGAAACATCATGCATGGCTAAGGTGGAGAGATGCATGTATGCTTTCTTCACAAACATCTATCTCAGCACAGATATCAGTAGATGAAATGACAGCTTATGATTAATCTATTACTTACAAACTTTCAATATCTGGAGACTCAGTAACATCAAATCATTCCATGTGTAATTTTGCTTCCAAGAGGAAATACTGACATCTGCAAACACTGAATTATTTTCTTTGAAATATATGGAGATTCACTAACTGTATTTAGGACGAAATTGTTCTATTTGACGTGGAAGCTCTAAGTGATTTTTAGATGTTTAAAAAAATAAGTAAAATTTATTTGTAGTGGTTATTGGTCATTTCTGAATAATTTCATAAATCATAATGAGTTTTCAGTTACTTAAAAAATTACAGTAATGCCATTTTACTGTATGTATTGTTTGGGAAAAACAGAAAATGTGTCAATAAATTTTAAATTTTATAGTACTCATAATAGATGCATATCAAAAAGGGCTACATGGTTGTATTCCAAAACTTATACAGTGCCTCAAAAGTTTTACGTGATTCCTGCTCCAATGAACCAGTTTTACTTTCCTATTGATATTTTAGGATGTATGTAATGCTTATTTTGAACTTTGGCTTATTAAACATAAAATACTTATTAATAATTATTCAAAAAGTCAAAAAATAGGAAAAATTATTAGCGAGATTTTCTACTTAAGGATACATTATACTGTGTGTGTACAAATACCTATTTTATTCTCCATATATGAGTTATTGTAACAATGATTTCTGTTAATGATATTCTTAATGTTCATAAATTAGATCAATAGACAATTTATACATATTTTCACAAATAGTTCAAGACATGTTTTAATAATTGAAAGAGCAGTATAATGCACTAAGAATTTGGAATATATTTTTAATATTTGGTTTCTCAAAACATAGTTTACATTATAGAAATATTAAATCGCTTAGAAATTATCCCCATGTGGGCTACTGGGAATTTATATATAAATATTTAATTTTTCTTTTAAACAAGGAAAAAGTCCAAAAGTATTAATTTTAGATAACATAGTTAAGTCATGAGGTAAGTACTGGGGTTTCTTGTAATTCATAATATTGTCTGGATCTGCTATCTACTCTATGTGTGAAATATGGAATATCACAACTTTGGTGACATCTAGTTTTTTCATCTATATATAATATTACTACTACTTCATGAAATCCTTACGCTAGGTAAATAAAAAATGAGTCAATTTACATAAAATTGTTAGCATAGCAAGTGATTATATGTAGGTATGCATTTCATTTACCTTTCATTTTATATTAAAATGATGTAACAATTGTTTGTGAATGCTGGTTTTAATTGTGACTGGAAAATTACATTAAGTAACAAAAAATCCAGTCTAATACATTTCTATTCTTTGGAAAAAGTCAATTAGGCCATCTTTTCTCTATATAATAAAATAATTCTAAATTATATCACTATATTACTTCTAAATGGAATGTTTCTAAAAATAAAAATACCTAGATATAAACTTTTCAGTATCCTTATTTGAGTAAGTGGCACTGCAGTCATTGATCAAATTCCTATAGCAGTGACTACTATAGGAAGTAAGGACACAGGTTAATTTTAGAATAAAACCTGCTTTTCACATCAGTGATCCAAATCCAAATTGGTTATTTCTTCACAGGAATATGTAATAATCAATTAAAATTGCAGTATACACTGTAACATATCATAAGACAGTAACTGTGAATCGAGTGTCACTGTAAAAGCTTCATTAGATTGATGGAATGTTTTTAACTGCAATATAAAATATATCAAAAACTGAGCTGGCACAGAGCTGTTTTTCACAGAAGGCTTCTTTTCATTAAGTTAGCATAAAATTATCATTATTTGCTTAAACAAACATAATTATATTTTAGGGTAATATACATAGCTTAGAATCTGTAATTTGAAATTAATACCTACATATATATTTTTTTTATGTGGGTACTGGGAGTTGAACTCAGGACCTCGCGCTTGCCAGGCAGGCGCTTATGCCGCTGAGCTATCTCACCGGCCCTATAATATTTGATATGGTAGTGTGCCAATCATATGGTTCTACGAAGAGAAAGAATGGTAACTCTCACAACTACTCTAAGGATGTATTTTCACAAATACAGATGTACAACTGGTGGGATGTCACAGTCAAGATTATGTTCAAGATCCCTGAGAACTGCTCTATAGCTCTGACCTAGGTGAATTCCTACTTACTTTGGACTTAAGTCTTTAAGCAATTAATGATCTTTTTATATCTATTGTTTGTGTAATAAAAGATGTATAATATGGAAAATATGTTAACTACACACCAATATTTTTTACAGATGAATGAAAACAAGTTTTAATATTAATGAATTCTTTATTGTAACTGAGACTGGTTACCAAGCTATCACATATTGAATTAAAATATATGAATGATTTTACTTAAACTGTGACTTACTAAACTCATGAAGGAAATCAGAGATCATTTTAACGAATTCAGTAAATGAATTATAATTTGCTTTTCCAACTCTGCCCACTATAATTGTACAAAACACCACTAAGCTTCAAAGTTCAGCTTTTGTATTAAAACAAACAGAATGTGAAAGTTTTTTACTGCCTGACAAAACATCTTTACACACAAACATATTCTATATAATTCCTAAAGCAAAATACTCATTTAGGACTTTCTTTTCCAGTTCAACCATCATCCTACTCTGATGTGTAGAAAATTACTTCAGAGATTACCATGCATAAGAAGGCACTTATCTTCTAATAAAATTCTATTGAATTAAAATAATCTATTGCTCCTTCTTCATAGGAGTATAATGACGGTGTAATGAAGAATTTAGAAATGGCTGTAAAATACCTTGAAAACTTTAAAAAAATGGTAGAGGTTCTCAGTATAATTAGAAATAATTTAATAGAGACCCTCCACAGAATGTAAATCAGGCCCCTTTCCAAACACGAATCCTAACTGTTCTTATTTATTGAGGGTGTTGTACTCATAATCACTAATCATAAATGCAGTGTTTATTTTGACTAAATTTCCAAGGCATCCCAGAAATTGTATAATACAGTTTCAATCTTCTAGGAATTTATACTCTAGACATGTGCTGTCCAATATGGCTATAAGCCACATACGACTATTTAAATTTTCAAAAATTCAACTCAAATAACATTAAATATGTAATTCCTCCATGACACCACCTACCTTTCAACCTCTCGATAACCCTGTGTGGCTGATGGCCACCATATTAGATAGCATAGATAGAGATTATTTCTGTCATTATGTAATGTTCTATTGATCAGCCTTTTGTAGAGGCTTGGCCTGAATATCATACATCAAAAGTTACTTGAAAATACAATTAATGAAATAGCGTTTTACAGATTGTATCTCATTTATTTTGAGTTGGAAAGATAATGCTTTGTCACAGAGTCAAAATACCTTTAGTATCATTCAAATTTCCTGATATGAGTCAACTTTTTATCTCAAGCAAAAGAGATAGTGTCTAGCATGTAAGTGCTAAATATTTTATGAATGAATAAATTCACAAAAAAATATTTTTGTATATACAAAGAGTTTTCTGGAGCTCATTTCTCATGCCATCTAATGGGTAACAAACAATAAAATTATTTCTCAATAAGGAATGAAAAATCTACTTTGGAAGAAACTAAACACATTAAGCAATAGATAACTGTGCTAAATCACCTGATAGATAATGCAAGATAATATTAAGACGAGTAAGTCTTCAACAATGAAGATTTCTCTGATGGAGAAGGGCCTTACATGAAATTCTGTAAAACAATAGATAAAATGAAAGTGAAAAGCTTTTTGATGAAAGGGTAGTGAAAGCCAGTTTTAGGGCTAAAGAGAAGGCTGATTATTTTGAGGGAATAGAGAGATTGTGAGAATGCCCTAATAGATGAATGATTCCAAAGGATGAAGTCAAATACTGTACATCAATTTAGACATCCTCATCTACAAAACAGTTCTGCAATTGTTTGTGATGAATGTGTGTTTTAGGATGATTATTTTTCTCTTAAAGTAATAGAAAAGAGTCCAAAAACACAAGAATAATTTAATGGCAATTTGGACTCAATTTCTAAAAATTACTAAAGTTAACCAAGAACCAATGGGTCCCAAGAAGTTAATCATAGCTCTAATAGAGAAATACATAGAAAAGCAAGTCTAGCTATGCAATGAAGCTGCCTCTTTTCCAGTGGGGTGTGAATATTTCAGTGTTAGCATTAGCTAGATGCCATTAGCCTTGGTTTTAGCAGGGTTTGATTATATATTTAAAATGTCACGGGCCGGTGAGATGGCTCAGCGGCTTAAGCGCCTGCCCGGCAAGCACGAGGGCCCGAGTTCGACTCCCGGAACCCACATACGAAAAAGGGGCCGGTGATATCGCTCAGCGGCACGGGCGCCTGCTGGCGCACGAGGTCCTGAGGTTGACCCCCCGGTACCCACACACAAAAAAAAAAGTCACAATTACACACTCATCTTCATGTACCTAGCAATAAGAACTACTGGTGATGATTTGAAGTATTATCACATATCTTCTTTACAGAACCATTTACCCATCAGAACTTCAAATAAACCCCATGTTCCCAGAACACAACATGATTGTGCATAGTGAATATAATGGAAGCTAGATTGTAGTAATTACTATTCTACTAGTTGATGTGGGTGCCATAATTGAATGTCACATAAAAGTTATTAAGAGAAATCATTTTAACAAATTTACACTCATGTAGAAACATATTCAGTATCTATTGATAGTAATGTATCATATAAACAGTCAAATTTTAGATAACTGTGGTAGAAATTAATCTACAGAAGCCATTTTCAATGGATGAATTATTAATTCTTCCAAATATTACCCTTACTTATCAAATACATTCCTTTTTAAATTTTCATTGTAAATGTGTACATAATTTGAAATTTTCAAATAATAAAAAGTAGAGTATCTGACAAAATATCAAACCTCCACTCAAGAATTCCAGTCTTCTTGCAAGAAGTAACTACCATTACTGGATCTGTGTAATTCTCATTCTCTCTGTCCCTCCCTCTCTTCCTCTCTGTCCCTCTCTCTCCCTCGTTTTCCCTCTCTCTTCCTCTTTCTCTTCCCTCTCCTTCTTTCTCCTTTCTCTCTGCCCCACTTTCCCTTTTTCTTTCCCTCTCTTCCTCCAGTGTATATATTTCGTACTATATGCTCTATTAATGGCAGGAGAGTATTGCTATACACCCTGTTATTTAATGTAGATGAATATTCCAAGTTGTAGATGGCTATGTACTATTTTTCATTTAGTCATTTAAATTACTGCTAGTGATTTTCAAATTTAAATATCTGTTACAATGATTATCTTTCAATATATTGCTTTGTATATTTTACATCTCTGGGTACCTTTCAGGAAAAGCAATTGTCCAAAAGATACATACTTTTTAAATTTTAGGAGATATTTCCAATTTTTCCTCCAAAGAATATATGTTAATATATAAATCTACCACAAACTCTGAGGGTGTATTCACAAAGAATTGTAAAAGACGAGGAAGAAAATTGTCTAACTAATGCCCATATTTCAGATATGTCTCTGATGCTTATTTCAAGGACTGCAAACAACTAATTAAGTCTACGAGAGGTCTCAGTACTGTTAGTCA
Source organism: Erethizon dorsatum (assembly GCA_028451465.1). Lineage (NCBI taxonomy): Eukaryota > Metazoa > Chordata > Mammalia > Rodentia > Erethizontidae > Erethizon > Erethizon dorsatum. The sequence continues at coordinate 137,877,841 of CM051824.1, forward strand.
CCTTTGCCCACCATTTTGGATTTCAGAGATACCATTTCATTTCATGGTGGTCATAATGCCAAATGTAACAGATTCTTCAAAGACATGTGCCTTACAGCCATTAATTTTACCCACTGCATATTGAAACAATCATGAAGGACAGCTCATTTCTCTCCTTCGAGGGTAAAACATTAATTTCTTCTAGTGGTATACAGTATATAGAACTTCATTTGAAAGACATAAGAAACAAATACCTCTTAATCTAGATTTTAAAAGTGTATCATTTGTCAAATTGGGAGGTACTGAATTCTTAGTCTTACTAAGACAACAGTAACTTATTAAACCCAGTTTTGGAAAAGTCTGAAGTCTAGCATTTAGAATGCCATAATCATAACTTGCCATTTAAGCTAATAAAAAAACCATGAAAAATCTGCTGGATTTAGATTTCAGTGAGATCGACCCATACTTATAAAAGTTTCACAATTATTACCAAAGAATTTCTCTGTTTATAATTGTCATTAGGTTACCTCATGAAGGACTAAAATTCTCGACTAAGGGTTTTAATATTCTAAAGGTTCCATATCATGATATATAAATAATACACAAGGAAATACTTTAAGAAATGCATTTAATGTAAGAATTACTCCAAACCCATTTACAAGGCACTAAAACAATAATTCTATAAAAAGATAAATATGGACTTATGAAAATATATAGTCATTTTGAATAGAAAAGTGTGCTATTTATGGTTTGAACATAAATTTTAATGTACAGGTGTGAAGTATGGCCAAAATTTTGATTAATTACTGTCAAATATGTTTCCATACATAATATGTATTTATAATAGTACTAGTTCATGTCCTAATTATAATATGCTAAATATATTCACAAATATTTGGATAAAGATTCCCAGCTTTTCGTATCCAACTCAAATGTTGCTTAATTAACACTAATAACTTTAATTGTGGGAAGATTTATTTGATAATTTTCTAGTGCCCAAATATGTAATCATCTATGTTTACCTAAATATTGTGTAAGCATGTGTACACATATGTCGGTTAATAAAGGCCAAAACAGACATGTTTGTTCATGGGAGCGAAAGTCTTGGCTCAAATCTGATCCCTAGTATGTGATTCATTTACATCTTCTCCAAGCACCAGTCAATATTCTAACCAGACGGACATCTACAGATTAAAAATAGAGGGTTTTCCTTATTTCTATGATATTTTCCCTCTTGTATTCTATTCTAATGTCTTTAGGTCACAGTATTTTCTCAAAATTCACTTTCCTGAAGAGCAGCTTATAGAGACACCCAGTGGCAAGTAATGAATCATCCTTAATACTAAACTAATGGTAGAAAGTTTTCATCATTTATTTATTTGAACCACAAGAGGCAATCTAGAATGTTAGTGCAGTATAAGTCTTTCTAACAAACCTACAAGCTAAATTAACCCAAACATGTTCAATGCTTTTTTTAAGAAATTAGGCCAGTAACTTAAAATAGAAATAAAATTGTAAAATCAAAAAGAAACTAAAATTTGATATTAAAAGGAATTGTGAAGATTTAGAATAGTAAAAAGACAATGAAATAAAATAGCTATTTTGAGAAGTTTAATAATTTATTCAGACCTTTATAAAATTTCACAACTTCGTTAAAGTTAGTAAATATTAGAAGCTGTATTTCTGATGGGACTCACCATTGATATTTTGAAGGTTTGTAGCTATGATTAATATGTAATTTAAGCCGTATATTATACTTTAATTTTGAAAATATAAAAGCAATTTATTCTTAAAAATAATTTTTCTAAACATTTATATCATATTGAAAGATAAATAAAAATAGAGTAACACTTGTTTTGTAGGTAAAGTTTAAGCGTTGTCTGTATAAAGTACCTGTAGCCTGTAGCTGTCATTCTTAGAGACACGTTTCTAAATTTAACAGGAATTTCCACTATAAGATTTTATTTTTATTTTTTGACGTCACAGATTACTTCTTTCCCCTCTCATTTTACAAAACCAAAATTTACACGGAACAAAATTCTTTCCAAAAAAATAAAGTATTTATGGCTTAACTTAAAAATATGTACACAACAGATTCAGAGGAAAATTTTTAAAGTGTTGCAAAACCTCAGGAGGCTTCAATATTCATCTCCTCTAGAAAACTCATTTAATTCAACATATACAGATGATGGGGAAAGGTGTGATATATATGGATACACATATATATGCACACAGTATCTCTAAATAGCTATTAATACTCATGGCTAATCAGAATACGACCACAATATTATCCCAAATATTACTAAGAATCAAACAATATCAGTTATAGTTAAGGCATAATTGATTCCAAAGACAGACAAAAATGTCTCTACAAGGTTCCCTACCTACTTGTCAAAGGAACAGGCATATGTGCCTCTGCCTGCATCAGGTCACTTATTATGACCAACTTTTCCTCTATACTTGGGATGGACTACAGGCCTAATATTCCAAACACAGAAAAACGCCTTAAGAATGTAAAGACCTCCTTTTGGGGAAGGACGTGTCTGGTTTCACGGAAAGAGCGAGGAATACTTACTGTAGAGACGACGCTAGTGAAGTTTAGCAGGTGACTCTTCAAGAAACTTGCTTCCTATCGATACTGCCTCTATTTAGGGCTTTTCCAGCTCTTAGTTCATAACAAATGCATTCACAAACATTTATGTTTTTCTGAAAGTCGTTCACCTTCCCTTGAACTGCCCAAACATACTTATACAAACGTAATCCTTAAAAATAAAAGTAGCTCCCTCTTTACAGCTAGGACGAACCACTCCCTCGTCCAGGTCCTTCAGGGTAGGTACCCAGACGGCAGCAAGGACTCTATCGTGCTAAATGGAAGAGGAGAGGAGGCCAGCAGGACAGGGCTGGAATCGCTGTCCCTGACCACCGCCAAACCTGGCGCTGCTGGGGTAATTTCATTCCTCCTCCTTTCAATACGAGAACTGCACACTCCCACGCTCGCGTTACACACATGGTCCAAGACGCCTCTGTCTCCCACGACTGTGACATCCACCGGGGCTCCGCAGCGCCTCTGGAGCCCGGGGCTCTCGCTCTCGGCTGCCACCTATCGGCCGCCGAGCGCGCGCTGCGCCCCGGGCCCATCATGTCTGCTGCAGCGTGGCTCGCACCCGCGGCGCGACCATAAACAAGTGCGGACGGGCCCCAGCGCCGGCCACCGAGCGGAGGTCTCAGCGACCCGGGCCGTGCTGTCCGTGCTGCCACCTCCTCAGCGCCCAGCAGAGAAGACGCGACTTTCTCTGAGTTTCTGAGAGCCTCCGGGTGGCCCGGACGCGCCACAGGCGTAGAGCAACGCTGTTCCAGCCCCTCGGACCCCAAAGGATGTCGGAGATAAAGAGTTCCAAAAAATGACGATCGTGCGCCGCGTCTGGGGAAGGGAGCGAGGAAAACACCCTGCACACGCCGGGAGCGAGGAAACGGCCCAGAGGAGGCGGGAGCCGTGCAGATACTAATCAGGGGCCGCGGCGGCGGCGGGCTCAGCTCGGGGACCTCGGCGGCGGATCCCAGCGTGGTGGTCGCCGCGCCGGGGGCGGAGGACCGCGCAGGAGCCGCAGCCTCCGCCGCCACTGCCGCCGCCACTGCCGCCGCCGGAGGAGCCCAGGGGCCAGGGCCACCTTCTCTCGCCCCCTCACTACCATGTACAGTGTGCGCTGCAAGAAGAAGCCGGGCTATGCGTGCACAGCCTCGCGCCCCGCTCCCTCCCGCCGGTCCCCGAGCGTCCGCCACTGAGCAGGGAGAAATGTGGTGAAGACGGCGCGGAGCCGAGCCGCGGGGGGAGGGGAGGGCAGGCCGGGCCGGCGCGAACCCAGGCCGGAGGGTGCGAGGAGCCCGAGCAGGCTGGAGGGGGCGTCGGCCATCGCGGGGTCGGAAAAAGTTGCCCCCTCTGCAGATGGGAACTGTAAGTACCCGCCCGGGGGGTGCAGCAGGGGGGCTCCCAGGAGCCCCCGGGTGGCTGCTAGTGTGTGAGGCGGCGTGAGTGTGAGCGAGGGGCGCGAACGCTCGGCGGGGCTGACCGTCACGTTGGCAGGGCCGGCGGGGCCGGGCAGCTTCTCCGCGCCCCCTCCTCCCGCCTCGCGCCTCTGTGCGCCCCGCCCGGCTCGGGCTCGGGCTCCGGCTCCGGCCCCTACTGCGCGGCGCCGCTCCCGCCGGTGCGCACCCCTCCCCCTCGCCTCCCATCCCACGGCTCGGGGTCTCCCCCGGCCCCCCACCCGCCGCCCGCGCTGACGACCGCGGAGCGCGCTGGGGAGAGCCGTGCGGGGAGCCCCGGAACCCGCGGTCGCCACCGCGGCGGCGGCCCGGGGCTGCCGGCGTCCGGGCGCCTCTTTGCTCCGGCGGCTCAGCCCGCAGTGCCCGCCGCCTTCTTTCTCCGCCTCGGCTTTAGAAACCCAGTGCGCACCCCGAAGAGGTTTTTTTTTGAGGGTGGCTAGGATGAGTGGGCCCTGGAGATGTGAGACGGGGTAAGTCTGTCGTTTACTTTTGCAGAAGAGGCTCGTCTGTGTGTGTGTGTGTGTGTGTGTGTGTGTGTGTGTGTGTGTGTAGCAGGTTGGCTTTCTTTCCCTTTCCTTCCTCCCCTTCTTCCCTCTACCCTTCCTTCGCTTTGGGGCGGGCTGGGGGAGGGGAGCCTCGCGTCCTGGAACTCCTGGTGCTCCGCCTGGGCGGCCGTTCCAGCAGCTGCGCCCGGAGCTCCGGGCCCGCCTGGGTGCTGGGCTGCAGCGCGAGCGGCTCCCTGCTGCCTAAGCCAGGGATGTGCCAGGCGCTGATCTAGGGTCTCAATTCTTTTGGGGGGGGCAAATACAATCCTCCCGCCCCCGCCCTCCAAAAAATTTAATCTGAGGATGTGTCGCGCACCCGCGAATTTACATCGGTGGTGCGATTTCCAGTCAGAATGTCAGCCTTCCCCAGGCTCATTCAACTTTATTTTCTTAAATTTTTGGCCTCCTTTGATGGAAAGGAGGAGGGGAGAGGGAGTGGAGCGAGAGTAAGCTCTTCGACCCTTGCTAACCAGAAGTGAATTAAAGTTGTAAACGCTCGAGTTTAATCCTGGCTGGACACAATTTGCAGTGGGCTCTCAGATGGGGAAGGAGGTGGGTGGGGGCGGGGAAGCACCGGGAGGGAGGGGGAGGGGACCCAGCCCCGCTGAATGGATATGCACATTTGATCCGGCGGAGAACCGAAATTTCAAGGTAAACGTTTTGCTTTCCTAGGGTGTGTTTGAAGCCGGGAGACGTTTGGCGTGGTGATGGGAGTCGGGGGATACTAGCGGGGTTTATCCACTGTGGTTCCGATTCGTCTCGACACGTCTGGGTGGCCAAACGTGAATGATTCGCAGGCACACTTGCACATGTGCCTGTGAATGCGGGCGCTTTTAATAACGCGGGCTGGAGTCGACTTGGATCAAGAGCGAGGTCTCCAGGCTTTAGAACCTGTGCCTGAAAAACGTCCTAGCTTTAGTTCTGGGTTGCGATTCGACATCCGACTTTGATGGTGAGGCAAAAGCTAGGTTGACCAGAGAAAAAGCATTGGTTCCCAGAGCCCAGCATTTACCAACCCCCGCACCACCACCGCGCGCCCGCTGCCCCGCTAACCAAGGCAACACGCACTCACACACTCACTCCTTTTATGCCCTGCCTTTAAGAGTGCCGTTGTCGACCAGAAGTAGGAAGTCGAGGGAAGCCTTCAAGGCGACAAAAAGAAAGAGAAGGGGGAGGGGGAGTGATTCACTGGGAAGATGAAATTCGGGTATTAAAAGCGCTGACCTATGTCACTTGCTGTTCTCCCTTGCACCTTTCTATTTCGTCTCAATCAGCTCAGGAGCTCTTTCCTGGGGGAACGGCGTGGGGAGGGCATTGGCAATTCAATGTAATAAGCAACTCCAAAGATGGAGATGTTGCCGAGGTGGTAGATCATTCCAAATCTTGCCAATTCAGTAGGGTTAGTTTTGCACACTGTGGCACACAGACGCGGAGCCCGGGGTAAGGGACGCTTTGCAGCTGGTCCTTGGTTACTTTCAGTTGATTCCGGCTAAGCGGTAGGAATGTCCTCTTTAAACTCAAGGCATTCAGAGGTGTTTCGAGATTGCGGATGCCGGTGCTGAGTTCTTTGTAATCCATCGTGCAGAACTATTTCAGTGGCTTAGAGATGCGGCTTGGTACCGTCGCTGACATGATCAGTGAGGAGAAGTGGTCGCAGGGCACTCTCAGGGAAGCGCTGCTAAGTGGCACCGTGCATGCTATTAGGACGCTGATGTGCTTAATAGCGTGATAGTGAAGTCCACCATCAAAGCCAACTCGCTCTCCTTGTTGTCCTTACTCATAGCTCTGGAAGACAATGGGTGATTTAAGAGCTTGTCCTGACTCCTTTTAATGCATTATCTTGCATCTTTTTTTGCCTCTGGAAAGTATTCTTTTAGGTCCCCACCCTGGCATTTCTTGTGATGGTTTAAAACAGCCAAAGTATTGTGGCGCCTTGCTTTCTGTGCAAATGGGAGCCCTTCATGGTGAACTGTTAACTGAAATGATTCTGAAAGAAACGGGGGGGGCGGGTATAGGTGAGGAGGGGAATCTTGTAAAATGATGCTCCTCTTCTCTTAAATTAGAAGCATAAAACCGAACTGACAGCCATTTTATGTATATTTATGGATTGGTTTTGTAAAGGGGGGGAGCAGAGTAGAACACTAAAATGGGATTTTATCTGCCCTTGTCTTGTGAAGAGCAGCACATTCGTGGCATGCTCATTAGAAAATGAAATGAGCCTTTAAATAAAAATGAATATCAAATTTTAATACAGTCTGGAGACTGTCTGATGTTCCACCGCGGTGGGGGTGGGGGTTGCCACTCATGTCCCCTCCTAGATTTCAGGGAAGAGAGAGACTTTCTGAGTAATCCCTTAAATTTTTGTCATATTTTGTTGTTTCCTTGTTTCCTCTCTCCCTTGCAGGAGGTAAAATGCACACTTGCTGCCCCCCAGTAACTTTGGAACAGGACCTTCACAGAAAAATGCATAGCTGGATGCTGCAGACTCTAGCGTTTGCTGTAACATCTCTCGTCCTTTCGTGCGCAGAAACCATCGATTATTATGGGGAAATCTGTGACAATGCATGTCCTTGTGAGGAAAAGGATGGCATTTTAACTGTGAGCTGTGAAAACAGGGGGATTATTAGTCTCTCTGAAATTAGCCCTCCCCGTTTCCCAGTCTATCACCTCTTGTTGTCTGGAAACCTTTTGAACCGTCTCTATCCTAATGAATTTGTCAATTACACTGGGGCTTCAATTCTGCATCTGGGTAGCAATGTCATCCAAGACATTGAGACTGGGGCTTTCCATGGGCTTCGGGGTCTGAGGAGACTGCATCTGAACAACAATAAACTGGAACTTCTGAGAGATGATACCTTCCTTGGTTTGGAAAACCTGGAATACCTACAGGTCGATTACAATTACATCAGCGTCATTGAACCCAATGCTTTTGGGAAACTGCATTTATTGCAGGTGCTTATCCTCAATGACAATCTCTTGTCAAGTTTACCCAACAATCTTTTCCGTTTTGTGCCCTTAACGCACTTGGACCTGCGGGGGAACCGGCTGAAACTTCTGCCCTACATGGGGCTGTTGCAGCACATGGATAAAGTCGTGGAGTTACAGCTAGAGGAAAACCCCTGGAATTGCTCCTGTGAGCTGATCTCTCTCAAGGATTGGTTGGACAGCATCTCCTACTCGGCCCTGGTGGGGGATGTGGTTTGTGAGACCCCTTTCCGCTTACACGGCAGGGACTTGGACGAGATATCCAAGCAGGAACTTTGCCCAAGGAAACTTATTTCAGACTACGAGATGAGGCCACAGACACCTTTGAGCACCACGGGGTATTTTCACACCACCCCGGCCTCAGTGAATTCTGTGGCCACTTCTTCCTCTGCTGTTTACAAACCCCCTTTGAAACCCCCTAAGGGAACCCGCCAACCCAACAAGCCCAGAGTGCGCCCCACCTCTAGGCAGCCCTCTAAGGACTTGGGCTACAGTAACTATGGCCCCAGCATCGCCTACCAGACCAAATCCCCGGTGCCTTTGGAGTGTCCCACCGCGTGCACTTGCAACCTGCAGATCTCTGATCTAGGCCTCAACGTAAACTGCCAGGAGCGCAAGATTGAGAGTATCGCTGAGCTGCAGCCCAAGCCCTACAATCCCAAGAAAATGTATCTGACGGAGAACTATATTGCTGTCGTGCGCAGGACAGACTTCCTGGAGGCCACTGGGCTGGACCTCCTGCACCTGGGTAACAACCGAATCTCTATGATCCAGGACCGCGCCTTTGGGGATCTCAGCAATCTGAGACGCCTCTACCTGAACGGCAACAGGATTGAGAGGCTGAGCCCAGAGTTATTCTACGGCCTGCAGAGCCTGCAGTATCTCTTCCTCCAGTACAATCTCATACGGGAGATCCAGGCGGGGACTTTCGATCCCGTCCCAAACCTCCAGCTGCTATTCCTGAATAACAACCTTTTGCAGGCCATGCCCTCTGGCGTCTTCTCTGGCCTGACCCTCCTCAGGCTGAACCTGCGGAGTAACCACTTCACCTCCTTGCCAGTGAGTGGAGTTCTGGACCAGCTGACGTCACTCATCCAGATCGATTTACATGACAACCCTTGGGATTGTACCTGTGAGGTGGTGGGCATGAAGCTGTGGGTGGAGCAGCTCAAAGTGGGCGTCCTTGTAGACGAGGTGATCTGTAAAGCACCCAAGAAATTCGCCGAGACTGACATGCGATCCATTAAATCGGAGTCGCTGTGCCCTGACTATTCGGATATCGTGGTTTCCACGCCTATGCCCTCCTCCATCCAAGTTCCCGCCAGGACCAGCGCGGTGACCCCCGCCGTCAGGTTGAACAGCACCGGGGCCCCCGCGGGCTTGGGCGCAGGAGGAGGGGCGTCCTCTGTGCCGCTGTCGGTGTTGATCCTCAGCCTGCTGCTGGTCTTCATAATGTCTGTCTTCGTGGCCGCTGGGCTCTTTGTGCTGGTGATGAAGCGCAGGAAGAAGAACCAGAGCGACCACACCAGCACCAACAACTCCGACGTGAGCTCTTTCAACATGCAGTACAGCGTGTACGGCGGCGGGGGCGCGGGCGCGGGCGGCCACCCCCACGCGCACGGGCACCACCGCGGCCCCGCGCTGCCCAAGGTGAAGACACCCGCGGGCCACGTGTACGAGTACATCCCGCACCCCCTTGGCCACATGTGCAAAAACCCCATCTACCGTTCGCGAGAAGGCAACTCCGTGGAGGATTACAAAGACCTGCACGAGCTCAAGGTCACCTACAGCAGCAACCACCACCTGCAGCCGCCGCCGCCGCCGCAGCAGCAGCAGCCCCAACAGCAGCCCCCGTCGCAGCTGCAGCTGCAGCCCGGGGAGGAGGAGAGGCGGGAAAGCCACCACTTGCGGAGCCCCGCCTACAGCGTCAGCACCATCGAACCCCGGGAGGACCTGCTCTCGCCGGTGCAGGACGCCGACCGCTTTTACAGGGGCATTTTAGAACCAGACAAACACTGCTCCACAACCCCCTCCGGCAGCAGCCTCCCAGAATATCCCAAATTCCCGTGCAGCCCCGCTGCTTACACTTTCTCCCCCAACTATGACCTGAGACGCCCCCATCAGTATTTGCACCCGGGGGCTGGGGACAGCAGGCTGCGGGAACCGGTGCTCTACAGCCCCCCGAGTGCTGTCTTTGTAGAACCCAACCGGAACGAGTATCTGGAGTTAAAAGCAAAACTAAACGTTGAGCCGGACTACCTCGAAGTGCTGGAAAAACAGACCACATTTAGCCAGTTCTGAAAGCAAAGAAACTCCCTTGGACCTCTTGCGTTTAAAACAAACAAGCGAGCAGACACACACGGTGAACACCTTTGATTAATTGTGTCGTTTCAACGTTTAGGGTGAAGTGCCTTGGCACGGGGATTCTCAGCTTCGGAGGAAGATACTGAAAGAGTGTGCAATTTCCTTTTAATTTTACACGGGGGAAACATTTGTGTAAACTGGGCACATCGCTTTCTCTTCTTGTGTGTGGGGGAGGAGAGGAGAAGGGCTTTACCGAGGGCGATTTGCTGCGAGGGTGACTTGTTAAAGGTCTCAGTCATTTTTGTAGTGGTTGGAAGTGCTAAGAGTGATGGAAGATGTCAGCGCATAGATTCTACTCTTCTTCTCCCCCTCCCCACCTCCTTTCTCCCCCTTTAAGCCATGGGTGGGTGTAAATGGCTTTGGTGGAGAGATTAGCACATCCCAATTGAAATAGGAAGTTTGATCTCTATCCTTCCTCCCCTCCTTTCCCACCTTCCTTCTTATTTCTTTCCTTTGTTGTTAAAGGATGTGTTTGTATGCATTCTGGACGTTTGAATAAAAAAAAACTAAAGTATTGTGATCCAGAAAAAGATCACTAGAGATGTGGACAAATCATTAAAATCACAGAGCTATATGATCCATAATTGATTAGTCAAAATAACTTATTGATGAAATATACAAATATTTTATTGTAGCACCTATTTTTATATGCGCATTTAGCATTTCCTCTTTCCTTCACTATTTAGCCTATGATTTTTGCAGAGGTGTCACGTTGTATTAGGAGCTGCGTTTCCAAAACTGAAGTGATTGTCAGGAAGGCATTTTAGATCATTAAAAATATGGAGCACTAAATGGCAAAACCTTTAAAAGCCAATGCAACCCACCCAACTGAACCTGTATTTTTTTATACTGATTGTATCCCACTGTATAAAAGAAAAAAAGTTAGGGTGACTAATTGGGCCATTCAAGAGAATTGTGTGCAAGTTTTTGGTTTTACTAGAGAAGATTTCAAAGTATTTTTATTAGTGAACCAAAACTGTGTATTGATTTGACTACTATTGTAGCCAATTTTCAATTGTTTAACCAAACCCACTTGCATTTGTACGGATCCACAGGTACTGGCACCTCAGAAGACCAAAAGATGGACTGTACAAGTCTCTCTACAATGTCTTTATCCCTCTGGGCGACAAGCAATGATGATAATGACCAACAGGATCTCTGTATGATGGGGCTACTGTTGTTACAGTCTCATATGTATCCCAGCACATGTAATTTTTTAAATAGTTTCTGAATAAACACTTGATAACTATGTCAAATACGAGGGACTGAAGTAATGATTACTCAAAGTGCAGAAGACTTAGCTATGTGTGATTGGTGGAACCTCCATAATTAACAATTTAAGATATACTAGGTAAACTTTATTTCTAATAGAAAAGGGTTTTCTGCTAATTATAACAATTTCAAGATATACATTTATATATATATATATATATATATATATATATATAAATTATGCTTTTCTTGGTTCAGGGAAGTATGTTTTTCTGCTGCCACTTAATGTATTTATTAACAGTATTTCAATTGATTATGTTGTTTCCTTACTGAAGTATTCATCTAATACAAGGAGCATGGTAAGTATTATATTCCATATTCCTTTTATCTTAATATTATGTATTTTGTCATGTTAGTAGTATTCTGTTTAATTTTTTCAATAATTTCCATATTTTAAAGTACATAAACCTAACATCAACATTATGGTGGTTACTCTACCTGAAGTTGATCAGTGTCCTAAATATTCAAAATGTTGCTGGGTATAAGCTGTTCACCTCTAAGTGAGGTTTAAGGGTAGGAAATGTTTAAGTTAACCTGAAACGTAGAGAGCCATGAGCTTCATTTCTTTGGTGAATGTCCCCATACGTAGTCTCACCGGGAATAGGAACAGTACCAAGGGCTGTTCATGCACTTTGTGTTTAAGAAACAATTGCCATGGCATTCTGCCACAAAGAGGCAGCATTCACCCGTGAGTAAACTGACAGTAGCTACTTGAGTTCAGATTGAACTGGTGGTAACAGTTCCCCTAATGAACTAAAAAAATGTAATGGTATGTCGAACAAGTGTGGTAAACTATCCATATTCTTCACAACATTTTCCCTACCATTTTTTTCCAAAGGGGAAAGGAGTGAGCTTAATAAGTCCCATGATACTATCATGAGAACACAAATGTATCTCTTGCTCTTCATCTACCTCCTCTATATTACATCCAGGATTAGAAAAGAAAAAAAAAATACTAGAATCTGACTTTGCATTTAGTGTTGTTATTAATTTTTCTTTACAATGGTAGTTACGATTTTCTTTGTAAAATGTCTATCACTTCTTTAACATTATTATATAAAGATGTAACAGTATTTTATAAACTCAAAAATATTAATGCAATCCTCCATGTAACGAAGCTTTATTTCTTAATGCATAAGAAAAAAAGGTAAGAATTACACAAACTTAAAGACATATTTCTAGACAACATAAGTAATATCCAAAGAAAGTTGGTCAATGTATTTTCCAAAGATTTACAAAGTGTTCCATATTTTCAAATCAGTACTATTTCATATAATCTTGTCATGCAGTCTTGTTAGATGTTGCATGTCTACCTTTATTGTTCCTTTGTGTCCAACATTTTTGAAGATGGAAAATAACATTTTTATAATTCATTAACAAAGGTTACTTTTAATTTTTGAATTTACCAACTATTTTAAGAAGGTAAATGTAAACTCACCCTGGCTGTAATAAACTTGAAAAACTTTTGTCATGTCGGCATCATGAAACTGTATAGAATGAAAACATGAATTATTTTTCTCCTCATAAATGGTTTCCTTCCAATATACTACCATATACAGTAGAGTTCTGTTGTGTGCTCATGCATATCTGACTTTTTATTGTTTAGGTTTTTCATTGAGTAAATAATCAGACTGAGCATATCAGCAGCATATGATTGGGTTAAGAAACATGCAAATTCTCTCCATGGAATTTTGGAATACAACAAACACAATGTTTCTGGCTCAATTAAAATCTAGGTGCAAACAAAGGTTAATCGTCGTGCTATTTCATGTGTTCCATGATCTCATTTAAATATATTTTCAGGTATTACAAAATGTTTTTATTTCAATATGATTACAGTGTGAATGTTTAAATTGTCTTGGGTATGTTAAATATACTCCATACTCTAGATGTGAACAATTTGTATACCTATATACAGAATCATTTAAGCTACATTATTGATTGAAATTACGAGTTATATATTATACTTGAACGCATTTCTTGTTTAGGCAGAACCATCACTTTCACAAATGTAAAGTAGAAAAGTTTGCAAGTGCCCTGTACATGTGCAAGTTTGTCCTTTGCTGCTCTTCTTTCTATCCCAGTGTGAAAATCAAACTATTGTGTGAAAACATCTAAACATAATGTGAAAAAGGATGATAAATCTATGTTATTAGTTTCTTATCTTATACATTAATGCTGTTCTTGCTACGAGGTTGCATTTTTGGCAAAACATGGTTAATTTTCTTTTACTGTGCTGGTCTCTCTGCCTCCCTCATTCCTTCTCTGTTCTTATTTCATCACTATCACTCCCGTACAAAGGAAACAGTGAGAATAGTTCAGGCCTTGTTTGAAATGCCAAAAAATGGCTCTTTAACTTCTAGAGCTCAGGGGATTGTTCCCTAAATCACATGACTCCAAACTAACAAAAATAAAGCATACCACAAATACGTTTTCAATTCAGTTGAAATTATGCTCTTACTGTACTTTTCAGATGGCTCCAAATTAAGATATTCGCAAGCCATGCTAACTTTTTGTTCTGATTACTTTTAAGAATAGATTTTATCATGAGAGGAACTAGCAACAACAAAAGAACTAGTTTAAACACTAAAACTCAAGCATGTTTATTTAATTGACTTTCAAAGGGAAAACATTTTTTACAAGTGGTAAATAAATTGTTATCCAATTAACGCAAACTTATGGATAATGTTCCTCAAACCTCTTGAAGTTCTCTATTTTTTTACAAAAACGAATACTTGACAATTAAAATAGTCATGTGCCTAAAAACTCTGAAATGTATGTCCAGCTAAACCTTATATTCATTAATACTGTATTTGGTAGCTATACATTTTTATCATTAATTTTTTTTTTTTAATGTGGGCACCAGGAGTCCACCTCAGGACCTCATGCTTGCCAGCAAGCGCTTGTGCCACTGAGTGATATCACTGGCCCATTTTTTCCTCTTTGTGGGTACCAGGAGTCAGACTTAGGACATCACGCTTGCCAGGCAGGCGCTTATGCCACTGAGCTATCTCACCAGCCCTCATTAATTTATAATCAGTTCCATGTCTTTCTTCAGGTGCAATATCCATATATATTTCCCTCAGTATATGTAACATCTGTGGCATAGAAAACAAGTGGATTATGATACATTGAATATGCAGTTTTCATAGAGATTTGTATTTTAATATTGTAAAGAACTTTGAATTATAATTTCATGCTTCTTGTTTTAAGAATATTAGATTTGAAAAAGAAAACTTTTGGTGCAGTGTGTTTAAGACAATAATGTGATACTTTTTCTTTTTCCTATTTTTAGCAGAACATTTGATTTAACACATAGGTCAAATACTTCTCCTGATGATTGTATCAAAATTATAAATCCAATAATTCTTCTACAGATTTTAAAAGAATAATATTTAAATCTAATTAAGCTTGAGTGTTTTAAGTTATTTTTTGCAAAAATTTTGAGGATTGGAATAAAAATATTACATATAGAACTGATATAATGCAAGCCAGGCATAGTGTCCCATCTCTGTAATTCCAGCACTTGGAAGGCTGAGACAGGAGGATCATTCTAAGTTCAAGGCCAGCCTGGCCTATGTAGGGAATTTGAGGTCAGCTCAAATCACGTAGTGAGACCCTGTCTCAAAAACATCAAAAGAAAATTGATATAATGCAAATATGAAATAATTTCACTTTCTAATCTACTTACTCTTGAAAATGTAGTGATATATTCCATAATGCAAAGCAGATTTTTTTTAGATATTAGCAAAGTCATTTTATAGAAGTGATGTATACAGCAGTATGTTGAATAGAAAACTTCCAATGATTTTTTTAAAATTACTTATCACAGTGAAGGAATATTGTGTATTTCTATAAAATAAATATGTACGTGTTGCAAACTTACATGTAGTTCTAAAAGTGAAAGCTATGAACCAGTGTTTAATGGGTGAATTTTTTGTCTTTCAGTTTTAAATTTAACAAACACATGGGCAGAATTGTTACTTGTTCTTGAAGGTTCAGTAAGGTTTTGGTTTACTTTGGACACACTTATTTGCATATAAATCTTTTTAAGAAATATTTCCAATATACTGTTGCATAAATTCACTTCAAATTTAACTGTACTATTTCGATGTTGGGTCATATTTATACTTCAAGTAGCAAAATTCTGTTACTTTTCAGTGTTCTGGAATAGGAATAATTTAAAGTTTTACTTGCAAATCATTTAGCCCATCAGTATGATATTTAGTTTCCCAACTACTTCGTTTTTTAAGAATATTATGATATAGTTCATTGAAAACAAAACTTAATATTCAGCTAGAATTACTCTGTATTTTCTGTTTGGTACAAGTCCATATGCATTTAATAAAAAGGAGGAAGGAATACTAATTACATTTTAATTAATTAGAAAATTTCTTTGTCATATACTTTGACCAATATAATTTATACAGGAGAGATTTATCAGAGACATGTTGACTAAAATTTTAAATATAAAATATAAATCGATGGCTAAAAATGAACAGTTGACAATTAATATATCCTTCATAAGATGTTTACATAAATTATTCAAAATAATTACACATTTTTACATATAATTGACTATCTCTTGCTACATTTAAATACAAAATTAAAATATATTTCACTTGTGAAAGTCCTAATAGTAATGAAAAGCTTGTAGCTATCGTATTTATTTAAATCTTGAATTTTTGATCTCTTTTAAATTTCCATTCCTAAATATGCTTCACATTTACTATGTCATTTTTTTCTGGTTATCCATGAACTTTGTCTTTGCTCAAATCCCTTTAAAATATACAGATATTCATAATGTTATTTATATTTTTACTTTTGTTTGGCATGCAAGTATCAAATGTTAAAACATAGTCATGAACTAGCACTTGTTAAATTGTAATATTTTATTTAAATAATAATTTCAATTTTATAATTATCCCCCAAATTTTAAAGATTTATATAGGTACCTCCAAATGATAACACTGAGATTCAGAAATTGCTCGTGCATTTCAGAGACTATTCAAAATCATTCACCAAACTGGCATTTAAATGCACTGAATCAGTATAATGTTCTTTTCATTATATAGGTGTGGCCAGAGTCCCAATTTTTAGATGAAAATTTAATCTCATTGAAAAGTATGAAAAGAAAGAATGTAAAATAAATATTGAATATTCAATTCTAAATTTAAAATATCTCCTCCGAAATTAACAAAATTGTACATAAAATAGAACACTTACAAAAAGATCTTTAGAAATTGCACATTTTATGAAATTGCTAATTCCATATGGTCTGCGTTTTTTTGTACTTTTCAGTGGCAGTTAACCATCTTTTTAAAAGAATTTTTATTTCAGAAAATGTATTTTTTTTGGGCCGGTGAGATGGCTCAGCGGCTTAAGCGCCTGCCCGGCAAGCGCGAGGGCCTGAGTTCGACTCCTGGATCCCACATACGAAAAAGGGGCCGGTGATATCGCTCAGCGGCACGGGCGCCTGCTGGCGCGCGAGGTCCTGAGGTCGACCCCCCGGTACCCACAAAAAAAAAAAAAAAAAAAAAAAAAAAAAAGAAAATGTATTTTTTGCATAGCATGCCTTTGGCTAATCTTGCGCCATTATGACTCAGGCCCAGGTTCTTCATATAAAAGCTCTGTGACGAAGGATAGAAATACTGAAAATGGTTCATGTTACTATGTTTTAATTCTTGACATTCAAATTATCCCCTTTAATTAATGAACTTAAGTTAATTAACATCTCCAATTCAGTAATTTACATGAATTTTAAGAATATTTTCAACCAATTTAGTGATATCTCCTAATATTGTTAAAATATGGCTATTCATATCATTTTTAATGTAATGGTAAAATTCTGTGTAAGCTGAACCAGCTGTGACAATTTGTTAAAGTTTTTAAAATCTCACCCTTTATCAGGAATAGCTCATACAATTTACAAAGTGCCATCATGGTATGCTTACAAATACCAATGCCATGCTTGACAAGCGGTGACCCACACAAGTCAGTTTCTTAGAAACCTGTGTGTTATCTCATCAGAAGAAATTTATTTTCACTTCTTGACAAATTTGAAACCTTAGCTTGGATGAGCCTCTTCCATATTCTTTTAACCTGACAAAATATAATATTATCTGCTAAACTATGAGATCATTTGAGTTTTCACACTTATTTCATTGAAAAAATTGTCATAAATTTTCAGGTACTACTCTGTGGAAACTCAGAGTTTATTACTGCTTTAAATATAATACATGAGCCAGCAAACTTTATGTAGGCTTATTAAAAAAATCAAAATCAAAAGTAATGTCTTCAAAAATGCTGGGAGCATAGTAAGCATGACATTCATCAGAATACTAATAAAACATTCTCAGTGAATATCACCTCACAACTTACAACATTTGTATTATATAACCTAGTGTTGTATTTCTATTCTGTAAAAGATATTTAACCCAACATTATTTGGATCTGAATTTTTTTCTAATTACCTGACAAAAATTATCTAAATAAAATAAGAAAAACTGTAATAGCATTTACTATTAAAAGTAGCAGAAGAAAAAAAAATAGTTGGCATAATGGTTGCATCTATCATCAGATCTTAGAACTGTGCCTGGCACTTCTTGGACACTCACTTAATGAATTAGCAAATATGTACTTATAGATATCTACAGATTAAAGTGAATTCCGTGAATATCATCCAGTTCCTTAATGATTCATTACAATACCATTTATCTCAGCATAAACTTCAAGGATAACTGAAATTTCAGTAAGAATATTAGATGAGTGTTTCATACCCTAGCATGAAAATTTGTAGAGAAGCATTGAGGATGCTATTAGTGAATTTTAAATATATTATAATAATCATAGGAAATATTTAAATGATTTTGTTTTAGCCCACCTTTCCAAAAGCAAAAGGTTCAGATAATTAAGGGGAAAATGAGGGAAAAATTAGGTCACTTAGTCATAAAATTCATATACCAGTTTTTTATTTTAATTTATTTTGCCTGTTAGAATAAATGGCTGTTTTGTTTTACTTTGTTTTGTTTAATAATAAAGTGATAGTTTCTGTTCTGCAGTTACATTGCTGTTTTAAATTTTAGGGCATGCCTTAATGGAGATGCTGGTGACGATTTCTGAAGATGTTCTTGGTGTTTTTAAGTCTGGTGAGGTGTTTATCTATTTAGAAAGCTTTTACTGGGCACTATGTATTTTCCCTTGGGTATGAGAAAATCAGTTTGTCTTTTTAATGAGAATGCTACCTCCATGGAAAAGTAATCCAGAAGGAATAATACATTCCTCAGGACAGTTGCCTACACAGGGACATGTATTTCTCTAGGGCTGACTGCATGTTTATTTCAGCTGAGAGTTTTAATATTTTAAGATATCAGTGCATCTTCTCAGAAGGTACTATGACTACAGGATGTAGTATTTGAAAAATACATATTGACGTATATTGCTAAGCTTTTTATGCATTAATCATATTTTATATAATTTTATTGTGAACAATATAGGTGTCTTTTTTAAGGTACAATGGAGTAATTATTCACATGTAATCGACACGTTTTGTTAGATGTAGAGACAGAAAACAGGCATAAGTGAAGAGTGCCTTCTGAGTTTCATTTATGAACTCAAAATAACACAATTTTAGAAGTTATTAAGCTAATATATGCAAAATATGCATATATTCATTCTTTACATACAAGGTTTTTTTTAATTTTAAAAAAATTAATGAGCAGTTAGACAATGAAATATTTATTTATTGTCATCACTTCATATATTTTGGAGAGTTTATGAGTTGAGACTATGAAACTGCTCGACTTTGTAACCACATCTTTTAATTCTTTATCATCATGTTGAATATTTGCATATTTCAAAATTCTAAGTCGCTACTTTTGCCCATTAAACATATTGAAAAACTCTTATGAATCCTTGGATTTAAAATACTAGCTCTTTTTTTGTTTGTTTCATAGATTCTGTAAATTTTCTTCCAGGCACCAATTATTTATTAAATGTGTGATTTTGATATATTAAAATATGTTGATATTTCACTTTTGTTTGTAAAACATATGCTTGCATAACTAAACTCTATTAACTTTATTTCATAAGATATTAAAATTATAAAAATATTTCAATAGATATCTGAAGATAAATATGAAAAATGCATTACATTTTAAGAGTAAAAACAAGTACACTTTAAAAATATTTAAGGTAATCAGTGGAAAATTTAGATTTTTGTATTTATGGAAGATATTTTCCTTTTGGTATTTTCTCTCATTTCTCAATAGCAAATGAAGTCCTAGTCTCATTCAGAAATTGCTTAACTTCAATTACTACTTAATGTGAAAATAAAATCACCGTTTGTTATTTAAAATAAAAATAGGTTAATCGATTCATAAATTTGACGTATCTATTTGCATATTCAAATAACTTTTGAGCTAAACTTCATTAAAATTAAATAAATTATTTTAGCAATGAAATACCTTTCTACCTTTCATAAGGTAGAAACAAAATCTCTTGGTATGCTAGGACATATTATACACTTTTAAAAAAGAAAAATGAGTACCTTTTCAATAATTTGAATCTCCTTTTTATTGGAAACAGTTGATTCTATGAAAAGTACTAAGCTGCTGCCTTTTATTTACCTGGCTTTTTAAGTGGAAATGTGAGTATTTTATGCATGATTACCCAAATAATGTCTTAGTAGTTGAAATTATATATTTTTTATTGAATTGGTAAAAAAGAACATCTAGAAAATTAAGTGAAAATTTTTGTGCTAATAAAATATATCATATCATAATGAATACTTTTGTAAAGTAATTTTAAAAAATACAAATATTTTCAGATTTAATATTTTTGTTGAAAAGTTAAATGATATATACATGTTTTATTCAATTTTATATAGTGAAATTTCTATTTGGAAATATTTTAAAAGTAAAATTACATTAAAATTTAATCTGTTATATATGATAAGAATATTAAATATTAAAGACAACTTTACTGCCAGTACCAGAAGAAGACAAACCACTTAAAGTAATCTTTCTTTTCAAATAACTAGAAAAATTATATTTTGGAAGCAAATTCCAGCTTATTTTTGATTTCACACTTTTTGCACAGTAAACCAATTAGTAATATAAATTTTCAGACTCTCTGTATATTCATTTATATTAACTAATGCCAGTATCTAAATTACATGCGAAAGAGCCTGCTTTATAATATCACTTCAGGGCCGGTGAGATGGCTCAGCGGCGTAAGCGCCTGCCTGGCAAGCGCGAGGGCCCGAGTTCTACTCCCGGAACCCACATATGAAAAAAGGGCCGGTGATATCGCTCAGCGGCACAGGCGCCTGCTGGCGCGCGAGGTCCTGAGGTCGACCCCTGGTACCCACAAAAAAATAAATAAATAAATAAAATAAAATAAAATATCACTTCAGAAAAATTAAAACAATGATAATGAAAATTATTTCTGCATACTTGGAACCATCACTTTGAAATATTTTTAAATATCCCAATTGGAACTACAAAGCTTCATTTAGTTTTGTTCTCTTATATTAACTACTAATAATGATCCTCTTCAATTTCAGTATCTTCCTGAAAAACAGGAAATGTCCCATACAGATTAAATGGGACAGAAACAAAGGAAACTTAGAGTGCAGGTAAAACATTTTAAAGTAATAAATAAACCCTAAATTAGTTTTAGAATTTTGACTTCAGTATCTATCAGGTAGTAAACAACTAAATATGATAGTCACACAGAAACTTTGCATGGGTATTTTAAAATAAATTCTTAGTCCTACTACATCATGATCTCTTATAGTGTGCTCTGAGATTTGCATACAGAAATATTGGAAGCAGTGGACCAAATTCCATTTGATGTAATCGTCTTCAAATGAATCAGATTTTTGTTGCCACTGTTTTTGTCTCCTTCTTTGCTTAAGCGCTATGTAGGTCTTATCACCTGGAGTCCTTGCAGGGATGCTGTGAAGAAAATCCATTTTATAAATAAAAGTAACTTCTCATACTAAATATTTATTCAGTCAGGAAATATACAGATCCTTACATTTGGATTAAGTATTACCACTGTTTTATAACTGAAATCCTGCAATGGCAATGTGTATTGGTGTCTTACATTTTCCAACTAACTTCTAGTTTCCCAATGGATACAAAATTTTGGTACTTAAGTTTTTTATAAATGAGTTATTCACATGAAGCCAATTCATGTTTTTATACTACTGCTGGATTACCTTTCATGCTATATTATTATCATGTCTATAGTTATAATTATATGTGATTCATGAGCCCTTAACATATTTATGTTTATATTTAGATTGTACCCTCTTCCTTCCATGCATTGTACATAATGTAATATTTTTGTCTGATAATTTTTTTGTAATGCAATGATCCAGATGAAGTTGTTTACTGAAGCAAATAGAGTACAAAGATTTCTGCATATGTCTATATATATAACTCAAGATATTTTAAATGATTATAAAGCCTTGTGTGTATTGACAATATTAGATTCAGTGAAACTCTATGTTGGGATCACTCTTTAAATTTGTTATTGACATTACTTCGATTTTGACACTTTTTAAATTTTTGAGACTTTTTTGCAGTGGTCTAGTTGATCATTTTGAAATTCACTCAATTCGAACTTAACCTAGGGAAACTGAAGTAGGTAAATCATACCACCTCTTTCTGTCTTGTTCTCTCTGTAGCTTTCATTTTAAGCTGAAGTTCATCATTGAAGGAAATTATATTCATGTTTTTACCAACTTATTCTTTCTGATTTTTAATTTGTTCATAACATTGTATTGCATGATTGTGATATTGTGTTAAAGGTACATCCAAGAGTAAAAGTGATTTTAAGGCTAAGAACGTACTTCTAGCTCTAAAACTACAGATTATGTGATAACAAATGTAGTAGGAGATGCTAGGCAGGAGACTTAGCTGAGCACCAGAAAGTGTGTGGTTCGCAGAACATTCATCTTATGAGAGGCCAAGCGTGCCAGTCAAATAGAAAAGCAGACACCTGAGACAGCAACTCTCCTCTGTTTTGTGGTTTATATTTTACACATTCGATATTCGTTTAAAAGTATCAAATGATGGTGTTGAGGGATAATAGATGGGACTTTATCAAGACATTATATCAGAGCCTTAAAAATGAAACATGTTAAAATTGTATTTGCCTCATTTTTCAAATGATACTAAAAGAAAAATGCAATGCATTTATAATAGTTACCAGTTTTTCCATATAGTATACTTCTTTTCATTGATTGGCTGATACAACAGTTATGTATTTATGTAATATAAACTTGGAAAAACCATGTTATATTATGTAATTTTAAGTCATTTATTGGTTCACTTATCTTTTATTTCTTTTATTTTTTTTTGTTGGTACTGGGAGTCGAACTCAGGACCTCGTGCACCAGCAGGCGCCCGTGCTGCTGAGCGATATCACCGGCCCTTTTTTCGTATGTGGGTACTGGGAGTCGAACTCAGGACCTCATGCTTGCCAGGCAGGCACTTATGCTGATGAGCTGTCTCACCAGCCCTATTTTTTACTTCTGCTTCGATTTATCTGTTTCAGTTTTGTAAAAGCTGTGTTCAAATGGACAGCTAATTCTTTCTTTTCAAGTACCTCTTATTTCTGATTTAAATAACCTCTTAGGTAAAAACATAACTCTTTTTTTGTGTGTGTGTGTGTGTGTGGGTACCGGGGTCAAACTCAGGACCTTGTGCTTGCCAGGCAGGTGATTATGCCGCTGAGCTATCTCGCTGGCCCCCATAACTCTTAAGCAATATGATTTTGTGATTCTTTTCTGAATAAAATAAGATTTTTGCACTTACCCATTTAAAATGCAATCTAAACCACAGAAATGTTTTTGGTCTTGTGAGTCAGATTTTTAAAAAGAAAACCCAAACTCAGGCATTAAATACTTTTCCTATAAAATCATCTAAATACATATGATAAAATGATTATTCTTTATATTCTCAGTATTCAATACCATTAGTATTTTTCAGTATTCCAAAATACTCCAGTGGGTAATAAATACAGAAGAATTTAGTTCACAATTTTAATATGGTGAAATAAACTAACCTTTCGGGTTTGCAAATATGAGATATGGAAAAGTTAAAGATGTCCTCTTTGTTCAGTATTTTTTAGGGTAATAGTTGCTTTCATGTTGTGCTTTGCAAGTTTAAGAAGGTTGCTTGATGTATGTTCTGTTTCTTTTTATTTTATATTTTGTAAGCATTCGAGAACATTTTCAATGTAACTTACACAAGGAAGAAGATTTGAAGGAAGGAGCAACATTATATCTTAGCAATCATTTCACTCCATTAATCACCAGAAGAAAATGATGTAAATTACAATCTCCATTCGTCTTATTCTTTTTTTTTTTTTTTTTTTGTGGGTACCGGGGGGTCGACCTTAGGACCTCGCGCACCAACAGGCACCCATGCCGCTGAGCGATATCACTGGCCCCTTTTTCGTATGTGGGATCCGGGAGTCGAACTCGGGCCCTCGCGCTTGCAAGGCAGGCGCTTACGCCGCTGAGCCATCTCACCGGCCCCATTCGTCTTATTCTTAAGACAGAGTAGGTTAACTAGTGTCTCAAGAGTAGGCTACACCTTCTCAACTACGTATGTGTTTGCCATCTCACTTCAGGAATTGTAAATAAGATGTTAGCAATATTCATTCATCTTCATACTTCATTGTTAAGTATATAAATATTTGAAAGCATAGTCTAGGCCCAGAAAAAATTAATGAGATTCAGAATAAGCAATGTAGACAGACAATGCAGGTCAGAATTAAATAGTTTTGTTTTTTGTTAATTTCTCCTTTTTACAAATAATCCAAAACTAAGTGTAGTGTAATTGAGGTAAGGCAAAAAAGCAAAACCATGGGCGGTATTGACTCTTACTGTAAATTAGTCTTGTTTTCAATTTGTTTTGCCTCATAAAACCTAACATAGGGGGCCGGTGAGATAGCTCAGCGGCATAAGCACCTGCTCACAAGTGCGAGGTCCTGAGTTCGATCCCTGGTACCCACAAAAAACAGAAAAATGAAAAAAACATAACATATTAAGTATGTAACAGAACGTTTATTGATTACTTTTGCCATTCTTTTTGGAATTATTTGCCTATTTCTCATTTCCTCTGCTACTTCACTAAAACTCAAATATTTAAATTATTGAAGCATACTAAAATACTTCTTGTTGTATAATTCCAGGTCATTTGGGGTTTGAGTTTTAGACAAATTATTGTTATAGATAATTCAGGATGTAAAACACAGAGCACCCCAACCTTTTCCCCTTTTTGTGTTCTAGTGGTCTACTTGCTGTGCACTAATTTTCCTTTCCCTTGATAAATTGTATAATGTGGATCCCACTTTTAGATGATATTTACATGATTACTTAGAGGTTCTTACTAAGTTAAATAATGAAAAATCATTTTGGGACCTAAACATTTTAATTTTTAAATTTTTTTCTTAATTGATATATGTGTAAAAATTAAACCTTAACAATTGGGAAAATTTACTCTTAATTTTATTGGCGGAGGTACTCTTGAAGCCTCAAAAGCTACTTTGAAAAATTATATAAAACATACAATGCAAAAGTGAATGTTGTGTTGCCAGGCATGGTGGCACAGGCCTGTAATCCCAGCACTTGGGAGGCTGAGGCAGGAGAATCACTGCGAGTTCAAGGCCAGTCTGGGCTACAAAGTGAGTTCAAGGCCAGCCTGAACTGCATAGTGAAACCCTGTCTCAAAGAGACAAAAAAAAAAAAAAAAAAGAGTGAATGTTGTGTGACTGTTAAGCATGAATAATTCATTTGTTTCTGGGTCATTTTCTGTTATTTTATTTCTCAGTTCACCTATAATTACTTAAGTTTGGGATATAAATGGCTATGAATTTAGATCATTGAATTTAAACAAGAATGATATCCAAATTTCTTAAAATTATAATAATTGATTCCTGTTAGTAATCAGAGTCGCTTGGAGATCTTGCTTTGGAATTGCCACCCAACAGTAGTCATAACAGCTCAGTGTTTCTTCGATCAGAGCATTTTTCTGCTAATTGAAATTAGCAGCTCTCCTCAGTGCCTGTTCTCAAGAGAGATGTGTCTTGGTCTTCTTAACACTACACAATAGACATAGGTAGGTAGGCAGACAGATAGACAACAGACATGAATGAACTATATACTTGTTTTAAATGGCGTAAACACTGTAGTTATTGCTGTATTCTATTATTTTGTGGTTTATGGATGGAATCCTAACTAGAATTAGAGGATAGAGAAATATTGAAAAGGAGACTGGGATGCTGGCCCAAGACGTGTTATATCTTCAAGAGTCTCCTTTTTATTCTTCTGTCCCTGGGGCTGCTGATGAAACCCTGAGTCCTGAGCTGAGTCATATACAGGACATTTATCTCCTCTCCACAGTATTCACTGAATACTATCTACCTTGAAGTTTTTTCACAAGCCATGAGAAGTATTATTAATTTCTTAGAATTGGAGAAGTTCCTGTTTTCGTATTTAGAGAAGGGAAAGGAAATAACCTGGAAATGTATTTTGAGCAATATAAATTAGGCTTTAAAATTATTTTGAACATTGTTGCACATGGTTCTTTGTAATACACAGGGTAATAATAAAGGGACATTATAGACTAAATTGTGTTTGTTGGCAGTTTGTTTTTAAACTTTGATTTATATTAGGAAAAAAACTTCAAAGAAAGACTAGGAATAATTTTATTTAAAATACTCATTAATTTATTTTGATTATTTGATGATTATTAACTATGCATTTAATTCATTTTAGTGACAAATATATAAGAATATGTGTATTAAAAATTAAAATTTCTATGCTTTTCATTTGGTAATTGAATGATGAGGTCTTAAAAACATCATTCATTACCAGGTAAATTAAATGATGTATTTAGGCACATATTACCTTAAAGGTAGTCTGACATTACAAAAGATGTGGCCATGATGTTTCATGCAGTTATATGTCTATTTAAGGAGACAGTTTTCGTACTTGCAATAGGTATCTTTATCTTTTAAAAATCATACTGTAAACAATTTCTGTGATTTTTTTCTGTTCAGACTAAGACATAAGAATGCTGTTATCTCTCAGCATGACTTTTTAAAAGATTGATTTAATTTTACCATGAAGGATAGATAGTGTTACTTAGAAACTGTACTTCATCACTTTTTAAAAGAGCCTTACAGCCTTGTGTGTTTCTAATTAGACAGTATTAACTTCTTTGGACATCCTTATTATGTATTGATTAGTCAAGCCATGAATAAGGTGGCCCACTGATTAGCTGAGCTAGATTGCGAATTAATTTCTAATTATTAAAAAGGGCTATGAAGTTCTATTGGTTCTATCATGTGAGTCAGAATATCATGTGAGTGTGAACCTTATGCGATGTGATTTGAAGCACAGTATTCCTATGTAGGGACAGGAGCAGATTTTTCTCACAAGAAAGTATATGTACTTTTGTGAGAATTATATGAAGACAACAAGGCAAAGAGAAGAGGTTTCAGATAGGGAAATATTTTCTGAAAATAGGAAGACAACCACCAAATAGCAGCAAAGATTTACATACTGTGCATATAAATAATGTGTATTATATATAGTAAACATAATATGACAAGTAAGAGGATAGCCATTCTGACCACTTTCAGAAGAACCAGGACATTATTAAAACTGTAAGGTATGTTATTTTCAAAATTTACCACACTGCTTTTATCGGGAGGACTTGGTAATGAACTGAGTCAGGTCAGTGTTGGATTAAATAACTGAAGAGATTACATTGGTTACTTCTTGATGACTAGTGTAGTTCTTGTTTAGAAAGTGGTCAGTTTTGATTGATTTGCTAGCATAGCAGGCACAGTTTAAACTCCTTTATTTTGAATAAATGAATGCCAAGTCTTATTAGGTTAATAGATATTCACCAAGCATCAAAAAGACATTTTCAAAAAAATCATACTAAAAACTTAATGTACAAATTTATAATTTTATATTCTCACTTGAATTTGGAAATCTGGCTAAAAACATTGTCATTTAAATGTGAAACCCTTATTTAAAGACTGATTATTTTTAATTATTTTCATAGTTCTGTTAAGTCACAGTCATTCATTGCTGAAACCATACTGTATTTAAAAACTGTTTAGACCATTCCATCGTATTTCTGTGAGTTTGACCCATGTCATTTAAATTCATCTTTGTTAAAACACCGAGCAGTAAAAAACAAGAAACAAAAAGCGAAAGAAACACTGAGTAGTATTTATCAGTGCTATGAAAACATTTTTTAAAAATGGTTTTAGCTAATTTATTTTGAAGTTAGTATTTATACTACTATGAGTTGAATATTCTCTCCAAAACTATTGTTGAAATGTAATTGCTGCTATAATAGTATTGAGTGGTAAATGGATTAATAGATTTGGCAATTTGGCCCAGTTTTTCTCTTTTTCATGCCTGCTCGCTTGCCCGTCTATAACACAGACTGGAGGCCCTCAGGAGATGGCCTACAAAACTGTGGGAAATACATTTGTTAAGTAAATTTCCCATTCTATCATATTCTGACAGCAGGTGAAAATCAATGGTGAAAGATAATCAAAAAGTAACTAGTGAAAATAGGAATGATAGACACTATACCCTGAATCTTACATGTAAACTTACTACGAGTGAGTTAACTAATTGTCTAGATGAATAACAACAGTTTCTGCAAGACATTAAAGAGAGTTCATTTTTTGTTTTCTCTTCCTCCTTCTTTACCTTTTCTTAATAAGTACTCGAGCCAGGGTTGTAGCTTAGTAGTAAAGTGCCTGCCTGACAAGCACAAGCTCATGAGTTTGATTCCCGCTACCAAAAAATAAATAAAATAAAAGTACTTGAAATAATTGAGTTTAATAATAATAATAATAATAGTTTTTAAAGCTTGCAACTAAATAAGGCTTTTCTAATGGATGGATTAGTCTTAATAAAAGCAATTTACAGTTTACTCTGATTAATCTCTTCTGCCTAAAGATATCCTAGGTTCTTTGCAATGTAGTAATTTCAGATATTACTTTGGTTTTAGCTGTATGAGTATAGCAGAAAGATAGCTAATCTTTAAACAAAATTTAAAAAAATAATTTTGAGTAGTGTAATATACAGTGAAACTTAAGATATGAGAAAATCCTCAATTCCCTTAAAATACGAAAAAATAAAAATTTCAAATTTCAGCTCTATAGATTTATGTAGATTCTTACCTAAGTTCACCATGTTTAAAATTCAAGCAGTCCTGCTATTTTTCTTAGTAATAGGTGAATAGTTCAAAATGTATTAAATTGACAAAATGTTATAAATACTCTGTCTATATGTGTTTGTTATCCTAAAGAGGGACAAAACTCATGTACAAAATGTTTGGTATCACAATTTTAACTAAACTTTTTAAATTAAAACATTCTTGAGCTCTGAGCTACCAGGAACTGTGCTAAACTATTGCTCTTTTTTTGATAGTTTATATCCAAAATTGGGTATGTTTATAACAAGTGTATACTACAATATTGTTGTATGTATAATTAGAGTACTGTCTTTTGCCAAAAAAATGTTCACTCTTTTAAATTCTTCTGAAAAACTGCCGCTGAAAATACTGCTTTTACTTGTTGGCAGTGAAAATCAGTAGACTATCGCAATGGTATTGCAGCAAGTTGATTTTTTGTATTTATCAACATTCATATATGCTCAGTGTCTTATTTTCTTTGGATTTCTATGATTTACTTTCATGAGATTAAATAATATATGTCAAATTTAATTTCTACATACAAATCATGTTTACTAAATAATGATTCTTTTAATAAGAAATTTACTTATAGTACTACAGCTTGAAAGCTTTCATTAAAACTAATTTTTGAAGTCAGCAATGAGAAATATGAGGTAAGAACATAAAATACACAAGTAAGGTCAATATATAGTGCAGTGTGCTGTGGTGTGTTTCTAATATATTAAAGTAAAACGTCCTTAAATAATGAAACCATAACTGATATTTTGCAAATCATTTCCTATGGATGGAAAACAAGCAGATTAAAAAATAAGTGTATTCCAGTGAATGCCAACAAAACATATTCAGTATGAGTGTCATGTTGATAAACTTCAATGCGTACAGTGTTGCATTCATGAAATGAGTAAGTATGCATGTCTGTCCTTAAACAAAATGCATATTTTATTTTCCTACACAGAATAATTAGCTTAATTATTTGAAACACTCAGGTCTGTGTCTAGTTCTACTGGTCTGGGGAGTTTCTCGATTTTAATATAGAAGATATTATTTCTAAATTTTTCTGTGACTATAAAAGATTTTAACATCACTTTGAGTTAGCATGACTAACTTTGGTGTTCTTTTGAGTCACATGAAGTGTTGTGGGGTGTCATGGAAACACAATCCATGTTTTTCAAGTAATATGGTAGAATTCCTTTATTAAACATTCAAAAATTAATTTCATTTTATAGTTTGTGCTTATTAAACCATTATTTCAGCTGCTCTTTTTCCTAAAGAGAAACAGATGATCAAGTGGTATATTTTGTTCTTAGTGCTGGAGATAAGACTTTTTCTGCAAGGTGTTCTTTTGTGTTTCTATGACATATGAAACATTCCTTAACCTCTTATGCAATTTGTATGTGACAAATGAAATGAGTAGGGTTGGGGTTCAGCACCTAACAATGAGGCCAACTGCACAAGGCCCTCTATAAGTTCTCATAGAAGATACTGTGTACTTTGGAGCTCTGCCGTGGCCTCCTTGCCCTGTCTTATCTCCTCATTGAAAGTAGAGCCACTTAACACTCCCTTTTTAAAATCATGTGGAAATATATCCCTAGGCACTCATCCTGAGAAAGGACATGAAATTGAATGGATATAAATTTTCCAGTCTTTCTTTTGAATCTCAAATGAGGAAAAAAAGGCAATGAACTATATATAGGATGATGAGAAATGTTTAGATTCTGAATTTCTTGGATAGGTACCTAAAATTTAAACCATGATATAGATGTGATAGTTTCTTGGGAGAGAAAATTAGTAAGAGCTAAACTTTTATTTTTTTTTTCTTTTCACTGAAGAAATTCAAGCGTTGGAACACTGAATAGGATTTGGAAATCAAAAATGGCGTGTGTTTAACTAGCTGTCTACAGTTAAGGTTATCAAGTCTACTTTGCTCTTTGCCCATAGTCTTTGTTTCATCATTTTTCTTTCACTTCCATATATCTTATAACTCTTGCTCTGGACTTTTACTTTCAGTGTATAAATATGCATACCTCCTGTTCATAGGAATTTTCAAATGCTTCCTATTATCCAATGATTCATCCACCTATTATGCCTCTTCCTCTTTCTTGCATAATTAAACAGTTCAAAAGAAAACATGATCTACAGTTCACTTCTAAACCCATGTCAACTGGATTTTTTCTCAACCATTGTTAACTGTATGTGTAACTCCACAACTGTGTTCATTTTGCTTCTGCTAATGTCACCAATAGTGACCTATTTTTAACCCAGTAAACGTGTTTTTGTTCAGTTAACCTCTGTGTCGTGTTTGACAACTAATTTTTCCTATATTTTAAGAATGTATCTGTGTATAGCTTCTACCTACTTTATTTAATTTGTCCGGCAGCTGTTTGAAGATTTCCTCTACCTTCACTTTGAACATCACTTTTCTCTGTTCCTCTTAATGTGGCTGTACTTTTTTCTAAATGTCCAAATTGACCCTCCTAATCTTGTTTGATTTTTCTATTGTTAAAATTAAATGTATATTAATTGATACATACATGCATGAAAATCATGTATACTGTGGAGTACTATGTGGTGTTTCCAACATAGGTACGTTGTATACTGTTTGCATCAGGGTAAAAATACCTGTCTCCTCAAAATTTTAACATTACTTATTTTTAAGAGTAGGAAAAAAGTAGGAAGTATTTACTGAAAGATAGCTTCTGTCTCAGATGGACAGAAGGGGTCCTGAGTGGGTGACCCCAGGGACCCTACTTGTCAAGGGAATTTTATAGAGCAAAGCCACAAGGTGAGGCGGGTATAATAAAGTGGGACAAAACTAAGCAATTGACACATACAATTTAAGGCATAAGCAATTGACAAAGACAGAGCATGTAGATTTAAAGCATACGCAGTTGACAAAGACAGTGCTTAAAAATTCCAGGCATAAAACATTTTGATTACCTAAGCAAGTCATAATCCAGAATCTATGAAACAAAAGCAAACTCTTGCCTCCATCCAATTGTTTCAGTAGGAGGCCTCCAAATGACACAGGGATGAAACAGGGCCTCCTAATAATACAAATTATGTAAGGGAAATACGACTCCCAACCTGCTAGATGTCTGATACACCGAGTTCGTGTTCTCTAAAATCAAAGAATGAATTCTAGGAACAGCAGAGGTTAAGAGTAGGTAGAATCTATTGAGAGAAAGAAAGCTTCTGTCTAATGGAGACAGGAGAGGAGTCCCGAGTGGGTGGCCCCTTAACACTACTTTTGACGAAACCATACAAAATTCTTTCAAATTTTGAAATACACAGTACATTACTGTTATCTAATCACCACACTGTAAAATAGCATGCCAGAACTCCTTATTTCTATCTAGCTATAACTCACTACCCATTAATCATCCTCCCCTTCCACTCAACTTTCCCATACTTCAGTCGACCTCTGGTAACCACCGTTTGATTTTCTACTCATATGATACCTTCTCTGAGATGTCTTCAGATTCCATATGTGAGTTCATGAAGTACTTTTTTTTCTTCACCTCTCTTGTTGTACCTGATGTAATGACCTCCAGTTGTCGACATTGACAGGATTGAATTCTTTTTCCTGGTTACTGTTCTATTGTGTATGTAGAATACACAATAAAATGGATATTTTATTTACCCGTTCATCACTTGATGGCCACTTAGATTGTTTGCATTTCTTGGCTATTGTGAATTGTGCTGTAATAAGAGCATTTTGACATAGTGATTTTATTTCCTTTGAATATATACCCTATACTGGGATTACTGTATCATATGTGCCTTCATGCTGTTTGTCATAATGACTGTGGTAATTAACATTGCCATTGCCAGCCTCGGTGTGGAAGTGTACCCTTTTCTTCACATTCTCACCAGCACTTGTTATTTTTTTTTATGATAATTCTTTCTGAAGTCAGATCTCATTGTGTTTTTGATTTGTATTTGTTGCCTTGATGATTACAGATGGTAAACATCTTTTCATATATGTGTTGGAAATTTGTATGTTTTCTTTGAGATATGTATATTTAGGTTTAATGCCCATTGGTTAATCAGGTTTCTTTTCATTCTTTCTATTTTTCTATTGAGCTTTGTTTGAGCTCGTTTGTATTCTAATATACATGTATACATACATATATATATTCAGATTTATAGTTTGCAAGAATCTCTCACATTTTGTAGTTTTCATTCTATCAATTATTTCCTCTGCTAAGCAGGAGGGTTTCCTTTTGATGTAATCCTAGTTATTTATTTTTGCTATTGTTTACTGTGCTGTAGGAATCTTATCCAAAACAAAATCCTTGTTCATTCCAATGTCTGGAAGTATTTATCCTATGTTTTCTTCTAGTATTTTCATAGTGTCAGTTCTTAGATTCAAGTTTTTCACTCATTTTGAGTCGTAGTCATTAGCATACCTATATCCTAATAGTAAATTTTCTGAAATAGAAATCTAGAAAGAAATCTCATGTACATAGCTACAAAAACCCTGAACAGTAAATTTAGCCAAAAACATGAAAGATATCTAGTATGAAAATTATAAAATATGGTGAAAGTAATTTCGTGAACACAAAAATTGGAAAGACATCCAATGTTCATGGAGTGAAAGAATCTATATTGTTTAAATGTCCATACCTCCCAAAGTAA
The DNA here is from genome assembly GCA_028451465.1 of Erethizon dorsatum. Classification (NCBI taxonomy): domain Eukaryota; kingdom Metazoa; phylum Chordata; class Mammalia; order Rodentia; family Erethizontidae; genus Erethizon; species Erethizon dorsatum. The sequence goes on from CM051824.1 coordinate 137,910,914, forward strand.
TCTACCTTATGAAGAGACCAATGACCCTCCTCAGATCCATACAAGAAAAAAAAAGTTTATATAGAATTAAGGAAAACAAAAAACCCAAGTATCCAAATAAATCTTAATCAAAATTAACAGAGCAGTAAGCATTACATCATTTATTATCAAAATAAACTACACACCTGTAGTAGTAAAAACAGCATGATATTGGCATGAAAAGACACATAAGTGAATGGAAGAGATTAGCGAATCTAGAAATAAACTTATATATCTCCAGCCATCTGATTTACACCAAAGATTGTAAGAATATACATTGGAAGAGCCGAAGATATAGCTCAGCGGCACAGCACCTTCCTGGCAAGTGCAAGGTCCTGAGTTCAATTATGGGTACCAAAAAAAAAAAAAAAAAAAAAAAAAAAGGAGAAGAAGACTATGCATTGGAGAACGTATAGTCCTTTTAATAAATAGTTCTGGGAGGGGCCAGTGATATAGCTCAGCCGCATAAGCGCCTGCCTGGCAAGCGCGAGGTCCTGAGTTCAACTCCCGGTACCTGCATATAAAAATAAATTAAATAAATAAATAAATAAATAGATAGTTCTGGGAAATTTGATCTCTACATGCAGAAGAATGAAACCAAACCCATATTTCTCACCAGTTATGAAAACCCTCCGCAAAATAATTCTAAAACTTTGATGTGTTTGTATGTCATTTTTGGAGTTTATAAAAAAATGGGAAGGTTTGGAAACTTCTTCCATCCCTTCATTTTCATGCTGATTTCACTGGACTGGAGATTCTTCAGTGGGAAAGATTGCTCTTACCATTCCTATTTACCCTTCTCTTTCCCCCCATGTTGCTATTTTATCTTGCCATATTTCTCAACTCAATCTCTTTTATCCTTCTTAATATTGTTCAAAAGTAAGGCATTCATTTGTTTTTAATTGTCATAGATTATATAGAACATAAAATTTATCATTTGAACTTTTTTCCTCTCAGGAGGACTAAACCTACTATTGCACTGAGTTACATCTCTGAGCCTTTTTAAATATATATGTATATTTTTTTAAATTTGAATGCTGGGTCTGGTGGTGCATGCCTGTAATCCCAGCACTCAGGAGGCTGAGAGAGGAGGATCGCCGTGAGCTCAACGCCAGCATGGGCTACAAAGTGAGTTCAAGGCCAGCCTGAACTGCATAGTGAAACCCTGTCTCAAAAAGACAAAAAAATAAAAAAAAAAAAAAAATAGAAACACTAACAGTAAGTTTTGAGGCAGGATCTAAGTTGCCTAGAATGGGCTCCTCTGTCAGCATTTCAGGATACTGGGATTATAGCTGTGTGCCAGTTCACCCAGCTCTATTTTAACTGTTAACATACAGTACAGTAGTATTAAGTATAGTCACATTGCTGTCCTACAAATACCACTATTCATCTTCGGAACATTTTTTATCTTCCCACGAGGAAGCTCACTGATCAGTAACTCCCTATTCTCACCCACTGCCAACCCCTGACCGCCACCATTTTCCTTTCTGTTTATGAATCTGACTGATCCAGGTACCTCGTTTTTGTGGCATCATGCCCTATCTGTCTTTGTTACTGGCTTAATTTATTTTAGCACAATATCTTCAAAGTTCACACATATTTTAGCATATGTTAGTATTTCCTTCCTTGTTAGGATGAATAGTATTCCCTTTACGTGCAAACCATGGATTCTTTTATCCTTTTTGCTGTTAATGGACCCTTGGTGGCTCCCATCTTTTTACTCCAAAGAATGATGATACTATAAACGCGAGTACACATACATACCCTTGAATCTCTGCCTTCATTTCACTGGGAGGAGTTCTGTGATATGTGGTCTTTTTTATTGAGGAACTGTCACATTTTTTTTTTGTCTGTTTTATAGAAGTGACCTTTCCAACAGCAATCTACATCCTCACCAACTTCTATCATTTCTCTTAACAGTGAGGCCCTTTTATGAGTGTGAGATGGTATCTCATTGTGGTTTTATTTATATTTCTATACTGACTATGGATTTTGAATACCTTTTCATAGATTTATTTGTCCATACCCTGTGTATATTTTCTCTGGAGAAGTATCTGTTTATGTCCTTCCCCCATTTTACATCAGGTCCTATATTTTTATTGTTAAGTTAAAGTATAACTTTATATTTTAGACATTAATTGGTATATATAATTTGTAAATATTTTCTCCTATAGGTTGTTTTTCACTCTGTTGGTTGTGTCCACAATATAATCCACAACATTTTTAATTTGGATGTAGCTAACCTATCTATTGTTTTTCTTTTTTGCCTATGTTTTGATATCATATCTAAGAAATCATTGCCAAATTTATTGTCCTGAAGCTGCCTCCAATGTTTAGATTTATAGTTTTGCTATTACATTTAGTTCTTTAATCCATTCACTACTTATGTATACAAACAAAAAGAAAACAAAAAATAAAGTTTATATAATGTAAAGATCTAATATTATCTATGATTGTGGCACTGTTTGCAATGTTATCCACCTTCATTATCCTACACCTTTATTAGAGTAATTTCTATAAATTGGATCATGCCATTTTCTGATTTTAAATTTCTCTAGGGTATATTATTTTCCCATGGAAATTAGGAGAAGTTTTTAAAGATAGCAAATAAGATACTCAATGTCAAAGTCCTTGCCTCACTCCCCACTCAGCATTAATAGGCAGGATGTCACTTATGACTCATTAGCCTTTGCTAATACTGCCTCTCTCCCCGTGATATCACCTCTCCTAGATCACACCTTGGGCAGAAAGTCCTTTATCACTCACAGCTTTCTAAGCACTATATTCAAATAGGGATCATTTCATATGCATCTTTCAATCTCATACTTATTTCTAAGTATCACTTTGTTGCTTTATAATTATGCATCCCTATGATTTTTCCATGCCAATCTATAAGCCTAATATGGAGGGAATTGTTTTATTCACTTTAAATCACCCATGATGTTAAAGTTAATATTGAATTAGTGACTAATAAGGGGGAACTTGAGGAACATGTAGGACTTGAGATAGCTGGGGTGAAGGAGTATTTAAAAGTCAGCCATAGAAGCCCTATGAGCAGGAGAAATGTGAGGATCTCTTAGAGCAGAGTACAGTAATAAAGACAACATTTGAGTTCAGTTCAATTCCTATGAGAGAAGAATCTAGATAAAGGCAAGAGAATGAATACATAACTTGGATCAGAGAAGCATTGAGGAAGGTCATCTGACTTTGGAGGTCCAGAACGTCTAGCAAAGTAAAGTGTTTCTCTCTGGGCAAAATGCCAACTAGAAAAACTGCTCAAAGAGAGGCATAGCTACCTCCCTATTAAGAAACAAAAATTGCTGTCAATAGCAGTTCAGCAGCAGCAGCAACCACAGCTATATATATTTCCTATTAGAGGCTGGAACCATATCCATGAGGAGAAAATAAACCCTGACTCAGCCTCTGGAAGTACTTGGAAGAAAGGACACAGCACCATTTAACCACTCATTACCTATTTGGGTTGGAGTCCATTTCCTACTATAAGAGATATTGCAACCAAAATCATGGGACAAATAGGACCCTGTAACCTACAGTACAGACTCTTGTAATTCCCAGGATATTAAACCCAGTAGTAAAATTGAATTACATTTCTTTTGAGACGTCTTTATGTTCTGTAAACTGGCATGCCAGTATTCTGCTGATTAACCAATTAAGATTAATGTCAAAATACAGAATAAATTTGTTTCTAAATAACTGCAATGGCAGACATTTTGTGTTGCTTTCTTAATGGTGAACCTTTAAACATTTATTTAGTTCACTTCAGAGGTATTATAATGCAATACATACTACTTTGAGTAATTTAGTTTTTGACTGAAAATTTATGTGATTTTATCTGGGAATATAAGCTTCTGTATCTTTGTAAGTGGGTAAAACCATATTTTTGTTTGGAAAGTTGTGTAAAGAACAGCAAAGAATCTATGAATTTGGCTCATATAATTCATCAGGCAATGTAGAGTCAACATCACTCTAAAGAAGTTTGTCAAACAGTATTATGATGTATGCAAGCTGAAAAGAGGTTGTTGTTCATTACACAGGAGCCTAATCCACTGGGGTTGAATGGAAAGGGAGAGAGAAAGCAGCTCTCTGTCGTGGAACAGCTGTCTTCTAAACTCTATATTAAATATATCATACATCCTAGTATTGGATTTTTGTTAGAGTTCTGTGCTTTCTGTGTTTTAAATCATTCTTGCTTGTCTGTCTGTAAGCCTTCCTTGTCTTTCTTTTTTTTTTTTTTTTGTGGGTACCGGGGGTCGACCTCAGGACCTCGCGCGCCAGCAGGCGCCCGTGCCGCTGAGCGATATCACTGGCCCTTTTTTCATATGTGGGTTCCAGGAGTCAAACTCGGGCCCTCGCACTTGCCGGGCAGGTGCTTACGCCGCTGAGCCATCTCACCAGCCTTGTCTTGCTTTTTTCCATTGTTCTTTTCATTGTTTTTTTTTTTTTTTTCTTAGGCCGCAAAGATATGTTTTTACTGTTTTTATATCTGCACTGAAAAGGCACATAATCATTTTAATTTCTTCTCATCGAGACTCTATCGAACTGTTTTAACTCCTTTTTTCTAGAAGTCCTTTAAATGTGGCATGTTTATAGTTTGTCTAAAATGAAATGCTAAAAATGTTCGAAATTTACATTATCAATTGAAGCATCAGATGTTGCAATCCAGTACAGTGAAAGACTAGCAAACTTTTATAAGCAGCTTGACCTCTGTATGTCAGTGGTTCTGGAAATTCAGGGCAAATTACAAAGCCATATCCAGAGTTCTTTGGTCTCTTTCTAATTTTTTTGTTTTTCTAATAAAAATAAGTTTTATTGTGATGTTTTGGATATAATATTCTGAAATGTAACGCAACTAATTCAAAATAATTTCTTTTTATATTCTATGTGTTAGCATGTTATCCATGCATCAATACAGAACATTGAATGTTGGCATGAGAAACTAACATGCATTGCATGGAAATATATTTGGTCTAATTTTACTTGCCAGGGATGGAGCAAAAGCAGAGAATCATAACAATTTTAAGAATCATATATTATTAAGCCTATGTAGTATACAATCTAGCATATCTTTCAGGTAAGTGATCTAACAGGTATTGAGCACCTTTCCAGTGGCAAAATAACTAGCTAGATGGTTGCCAAAATATTTTATTTTGTACTTATGAAGAAATACCTGAAAATTATCTGTTGTACCTATTTTGTAAAAGAAAAAACTGAATTTGGTGAGATTGAAAGAACAAGGAATCAGCGTTGTCATGGAAATCAAGTTTATCTGTACGTAAATCCCATAATTATTCTGCTATATCATGTATTACCCAACAGGAAAATAGCCTTTTTCAAAATTATGAAATCACCAACCATAATATATATGTGTGTGTGTGTGTATATATATATATGTAGAAATCTTGAGATTTAACTTTTTAGCCTTAATATATTGGGAATAGTTCTGAAAGTATACTAAATATCATAGATTTTTTTTTGTTTTTGATTTAGAAAATTATCATATCTTTCTGTGTCTAGTTCAGGATGCATACTCAATAATACAGAAATAGAACATCAGGTCTAATTGATAGAAATTTCTGTGGAATAACAGTAAGGAGTGCATCACTCATCTTTCCCATTGCTGAGACTCAAGACCCGACACCCACAATTTAAGGAAGAGCGGTTTAATTTGGCTCACAGTTTCAGAGGATTCCATACATGGTTACTGGCTCTAAGGCAAGACCATTATGGTATAAGCATGAGATGGAACAAAACTGCTCAATTTGTGGCAGCTGAGAAACAGTACAGGGTAACAGTGCCGACAGAAATGGGACTAGATATAGTACCCAAATTCACACCTCTGTCACCAACTCAGACACACACTGAAAGGTGCTCTGCTAATCCTTAGGTGGCTCACAAACCAATCAATTTCACAATTCATTTTATCATCAGTTTTTTTTTAATGGAACTAATATTACAAATATTGATTGGGGTAGATGGAATATGACTACCTTTATCTCCACCAAAAATACCTACATCCCAAATCTTGAAATTTAAACCTGTGAATGAATATTTTATAGGTTAGAAGAGACACTTAAAGCTTTTAAGTTCCAACACTTAAAATGGGAAGGTTATCCTAGCTTATCTAAATAAACCCTAAGTGCGTAAGACCTTACAAGGATAAGGCAAGAGATTAAAGGAGGAAAAGGGGCAGTGCGGTGCGGGATGCTGATACTGGAGTGATACAACTCAGGAATGCTGGCAGTCCCCAGAAGATAAAGGAGGAAAGGACTGGATTCTCCCCCTGCAGACTTCAGCAGCAACTGGCCTTACCGACTCTACGACATTTCCACTTAAAACTCATTTTGGACTTCTGACATCCATGTCTGTAAGAGAGTAAATCTGTGTTAAGCCACTATGTTTGTGGTGGCTCATTGGTATGGCCACAAAAAATGCATACACATTGAAAGTATTATTTAACTCCTTGTTATTTTCTTGGATTAAATATTAGATAAATTTATTAAGTTATTTTAAAATCTAGTATTATTATTAAAAGTATACACTTGTAGATTTGCCTAGACAGAGTTTTAGAACTAAATCAAATTGTAAGAGATAACTAGAATCTTTTGTAATACACTCATTTCATTATCTAAGACAAATTATCCCATTACAAGTACTAATCCCAAAGTCTCAATGTAACTTCAGTAGTTCCACTCAGTGGAAAAGTTACACAGTGCACTGTAGAATTAATTGAGCTTAAAACTCTCTTATAATGTATGTGTAGTTTTTAGAAGGATGCCAAGAAAGACCCTAGGAATGATAAATAAAATTTTGCTGAGCAATTTCTAATAATACACAAAAAATTGCAGAAAAATTAAAACTTGTTAGAAATTCAACTTGCCTTCATTAGAATAAGGTTTCTGTAATGAAATAAAATTCTTTAAAAAAAATAAAATATTAACTAAGTGTGGTGGCTCATGCCTGTAATCCCAGCACTCAAGAGGCTGAGGCAGGAGGATCGCTGAGAGTTCGAGGCCAGCCTGGGCTACAAAGTGAGTTCAAGGGTAGCTTGAACTACGTAGCAACACCCTGTCTCAAAAAGATAAAATAAATAAATAAGTAAATCTGATATTTTGTGTAATAATGTAATTCCATTTAAAAGTTCCTTTTTTTTTTTGCAATATTCTAAAAGTTATTTCATTAGAAATGAGGCAATGGGTGAGTGAAAAAAGGCTCTGTTGTTGCTGTTGTTTTCTTCAGTGTTTCAAAATCAACAACTTACAGTTAGGAAAGAAATGGCTCTTTTTCATATAAGAGAAACCATGTGGCATTTAAGCACATATGTCTGATTTATTTCACTTAGCATTATGGTGCCAAGATGCACCCATTTTCCTACAAATGACTCTATTTTATTCTTTATGACACAGTATATAAATGTCACACTATCTTTATCCATTCATCTCTTGGTGGACAAATAGGCTGTTTCCATGACTTAGCTATTATGAATTTTGCTGCTATAAACATGGATATGCATGTATCACTATAATGTGATGTCTTTAACTTTTGATAAGATACCTAGAAAGAGAAGAGCTGATTTGAATGGAATTTCTACTTCTTGTGAAGTCTCTACTGATTTCCACGATGGTTGTACTAGATTACATTCCCACCGACAATGCAGAAGGGTTCCTTTTTCTCGGCATCATGTCCAGCATTTGTTAATTTTTGATATTTTGAAGGTAGCCATTTTTTCTGTAGTAAGGTGCAATCTCATTGTTGTTTTAATGTGCTTTTCTATAATGGCCAGACATGCTGAACATATGTTTCATGTATTTATTGACCATTTGTACTTCTTCCGAGAAATGTCTATTCATTTCAGTTGCCCATTTTTCTCTTAAAGACCAGACATAAGCAGCGGCTTTCTGAACAGAATTCCTATTGCACAACAAATAACATAAAAATGAACAAATTGAATTATCAAATTAAAAGGCTTCTGCATAGCAAGGGCAATTACCATTAGAGTAAAGAGATAACCTACAGTATGGGAAAAAATTTGGCAGCTATTCCTTGGACAGAGGACTAATATCTAGAGTATACAAAGACCTCAAAAAAGTTAGGACCCCCCCCCCGAAAAATGGAATATGCAATTAAAGTTTCTTCCTGACAAGCCACTCAAGTATCTTTTATTTTTCTGTGGGATCATATTAAAAATAAAATCTCCAACACCAAGAAAAGCAATTTGTTTTAAGAAATTTTTTAAATGGTTGTCATCCACGTGGCACTCTTTCTAAATAGTTGTTAGAAAATGGCTATAATAGGGGAGTATGAAAAAGTAATTTAGGAATTAAATATCATGCTACATTATAGAACTTCATCAAACTTCATTTAGTAGTTATGCATTTTTGATTTGTTAACTTTTGAAGTATATTTATAACTTACTGTTAAGTATATTTAGAGAATGATACTTTTAAAAATTGAGGGATATCAGAGTAATTATTTGCTTATTTTCTTCCATGAGAAAAACTATTGGTCTACATATATAAAATTTATTTATGAATTGGTTTTGATTTACATTTTTCATGAAGTAAAAATCTCATAGTGACTAAGACACATTCATTCAAATATACATTTATATTTTATCTATAACATATTAAGCACTCTCCTAAGTATGGGGGTTTAACAGTTTCTGCTCCTAGGATCTTTATCTGATGAGGATGTTAGAATCTATGAATTAATGTAACTTGTAATAATATTCAACATATTAACATTTGTATTTCTCCCATTTATTGAATGGTATTGTGCTTTTTAAATGCACACAGATAAATCTGAAAACATTTAAATCACTTTAAAATGTAAGCACTAATTTAGTTAATACTTATTGAGTGTTTGCCAAATGCCAAACACAATGCCGAGCATTTAAATGCACTATACATTTGTAACTATTAAATGAGAAAATAATCCAACAACAAAAAGAGCTACTATTATTCTCATTTTACTATTAAAATTCTTGGAGACTAAAGAATTCCCTCAACTTCACAAGGAAATTAATTGGCAAAGCCAAAGAACCCACATCTGCATGCCACAAGTGTTTTGCTTTTACGTACATCATTAAATTCATACTGAATTTTATGTTTTATTATCCTGCCTAAATATGAATTTTAAATTAGTAAGTTTCTGAAACAAAATATCAATTTATGTAGATGAAGTTAATAGAATTGAAATACTGCCATTAAGTATTATGTCAAAAGATATTTTCTCCCCCAGCTAAGTATAAATACATGCTCCTCTCTGTACCATCAGTAAATGTATCCATTGTGATGAAGGGCGTGTGTTGGAAATGTTCTGCCTCATTTTATATCAAGGTTAATAATTCTGTCTCTGGCTTTTGAACGGTGGGAAACTAGCTGTTCCAGAGATTGAACTCAAGACTTTTATTATGTTAACATCATGTTCTCTTCCATAAGATTCTTTTAGTATTTACATTCACTATAAATGAAGATACAAAGACTCTTCCAAAGCAAGCCTAATCACATCCTGCTTGAATTACTTTTTTTTTTTTTTTTTGTGGGTACCGGGGGGACGACCTCAGGACCTCGTGCGCCAACAGGCACCCGTGCCGCTGAGCGATATCACCGGCCCCTTTTTTCGTATGTGGGATCCGGGAGTCGAACTCGGGCCCTCGCGCTTGCAAGGCAGGTGCTTACGCCGCTGAGCCATCTCACCGGCCCGAATTACTCTTGAAATGGATATACTTTAGAGTATTCAAAGAGTTATCTGATCAGTTAATAAAGCAAGGTCAGGATGTGAAGCTCACAGGTACAGACCAACTTCATGCAGAGGTTATAAATGTTCCATGTACCACCACAGAACTCACTGGTAATTTCCTTTTAATGTCAGAGTCACATTTTGAGAATATGTATCAACTCTGTATCAGATTGTTGTATTAAATCTTTCAAAATCTGAGCTTCTTTCAATAAGTATATTTTATTTCAGAATTTGAGTTGAGCAGAAATCTTAAAAACAGAAGTCAGTTTTTAGATATTCATGACTTAAAATTAAATGCTCAGTTTAATTGTTTTGTAACCCATCAAGAGTTTAAGAATCTGTACAGTGTTGAATATATTTCTGCTTTGGATAAAACAGTCACAAAGATAGTCACATGGAAACATCATGGTCCTGCACAGTATATTCAAATAATTCACATTTGTGTTAGAAAATATTTGTGCCAATAAGCAATGATGAAATACAAAAGGGATCATTGAAAATTTTCTTAATCTTTTAGAGAACTATCATCTCAAAGATTTATAAAGTTAAATTTTGTCTAGAATGGTGGATTGGAACCACTCTGAAAGGCAGCAAGTTAGTAATTTACAACCTACTCTGTTAGATAATTTTCATTTCTTTCTTTAAAGCTTCAAGAAATTTTCTTTGTTTTAATACAGTTTGCTGCATTGTACTTCTTTCTGTTATTTTCTAAGCTTCTGGAATTTACACGAATTATTATCTGTATTCTGTTATATCATTTCTGTCTGTTCCTACACCTTTCAGTGTCTGATTGGGTGAACCAATCAGTTGTTCTTCTGTGTTACCTTCTAGAACACATCAGGCTCCTGGAATAACCTTGTGGATTTGTGTCAGTCTGAACGGTGTAATCTTCCACACTCAGCTGCTTGCCCCCAGTTGTTCTCTGTATGAAATTTTCCTTTCTTGAAGGATATTACTTAATCCCTGAAAATGTCTCTGGTCTTAATAATTTAAAACCCTTCTTTTCATCTAAAATTGAAAATTTGAGACTAAGATAAAAAAATATGATTCTCTTGAAAACCAAGGTTTTATCTTGAATTCTTATGAGAAAAGGAAAAAGAGAAAGAAGGAATATTCAGAGCAGAGAAATTCATCCAATCCTTTAATACAAGAACAAAAGAACAAGGATATAGATTATATATGCATATATCCTGAAACATACACATACATTTTTTCTCTATTTAGAATCAAAATTTTGTGTCACCAGTGAACTTTTCTTCTTCAGATTTATTCCTCAATTTTTTCCAAGACCTTGTGTTAAGCTTAGAAGATAATATTTTCTCTTTCCTGTTTTTAAAAATATTATCATATACTAAGTTGAGTAAAAAATAAATAATTAACAAGGTAATTAAGTGTAAGTCTCAAAAACATAGTAGCGCAAAGTCAGAATTTAGAATTTTTCTTTTTCTCTCCAAGATAATCTCATATTTAACTTTGCTACCATCTACTCAAGTCATATAAAACTACAAATAAAATTATTAAAAATAGCCTTCAAAATCATATCAATATAAAAGTTTCTAATATACATTAATAGAAACAAATTTCAGAAATAGTTAATTTCTAATGATTTGATCCTATCTAGTGGATTAGATTATCAAAGCTATATGAATCTATATTTAAATAATGTTCTCTATGTAATAAGAATGTGGAAATTAGCTTACATGTAATTAAAAAATATAACCTTATAGTTTTCTACATAGATAGAAACTATATCTTATATGCTTAAAAAATCTATTATTCTCAATACCATGGTGTTCAATTAGACAAATGTATTTTGTTTTGCTCACATTCTACTAGAGAATTATTTTTTATATTAATTCTGCCATAGCATTGATTCTTTCCTCAGCTTTCATTAGACATATCCCAGTTGCTTCTGTTAATTATGCTTTGAGTAGAAGCTAAGGGAGGAGAATCAATTCTGTGTTAGAATTAATATATTTCTCCAGTAGACTGCGAGTAACTCAAAGTACAAATCATGTCTCTCTTACCTTTATGTACCCTCTAATATATAGAAAGACATGGCAAATACTCATTAATGCTAATAACACCTAACATTTATCAGTAGTGTTTTAAATGTATGTTATTTTAGACTCTTGAAAGGCATCTCTATGTTTTTTACTTATACTTTCCATTTGATATCAGGTAAACAAAGCTTTACTACTAAAAAGGAGTAGAGTTGAAATCGAATGTGCAGTTCTGTCACTCAAGTGTGGTAAGTTCTCCAGCAGGCTAGACTCCGGGCATGCTCATCCCCTTGTTCTGTTTGTATTCTAGGCCCATTCCAACCCCTGTACGTTCAACTCAGATTGCTCCTTGTAACTGAATGGCTTCTCTGGTCATCCCAGCTCTTTAAAGCTTTGTAATATTTAGGAGCTCTGGCTTCCTTGACATTTGTTCCAGCTGTCTCTGTCTTCCTTAAAAGATAAGGAGACCTTCTGCATGTTCTCATTGCATATGGAATTTAAAACAATTGAACGTATTGAGGTAGAAGGGAGGACGGTGGTTACTAGAGTGCACAGAGGCCCAGTTAGATAGGAGGAATACCTGGTTGTTTTGTTGTTTGTTTTGACATTTGTAACACAACGTGACCATAGTAATACTTGAGCATTGTATGTTGCCTTGTTCCTGGGAAAGTGGAGCTTGCATGTTCCCATGATGGAAAATATCCTCAAACATGGGATTTGATTTGTTCAAACCTATGACCAAATGGGGTTGGTTGGCTTCATACAGTTATTTTGTGTTGCATTAAAAAATCACAACATGGTATTTATGGTATTTCTATACCATAAATGTATACAGCTGTAGTTTGTTGAGCATAAACATTTAACAAAAGCTAAAGAGACCTAAACATGAAGACTGTGGGACCAGCCATGCAAACAGGCAAAGAACATAACTCTGGGGGACCTGAGTTGTTGCCTGTAACTCCTTTCAGAGACTGAAGCACATTGGCTGTGCACGAAGTCTGGTATGAGAAAGGCTCTGTTTCCTGGTGAAGCCTGCCATGGAAGGCATTGCTAATTGCCTGTGGTTGAACCTGAAAAACTATAGGAGAATTTTGTTTGTTTGTTTGTGGTGCTGTGGATTGAACCCAGGAATTTGAGTATGTTAGGCAAATTCTGTACCACTGAGCTACATCTCTACCCCTTTAAAAATGTTATTAGTGCATGTTAACTTTATAGAATAATGGATATTATTATGACATACTAATAAATATCTTACTTTTGTCATACCCACCCCCCATTTCCTTCCCTTCCTTCCCTTGTGAGTTTTGTCCTCCTTTCTATAGTTTCCTTTCTACATTCATAACATCTTTTTTTTCTCCTACTTTCTACACATGTCTTTTTGAATCTGGCTTATAACGAACTCCTGTTCTATACATTGTCCTAAAAATGACATGACATTCTTATTTATAGCAGAATAATATTCTGTTATGTATATGAACCACGTTTTATTTATCCATTCATCTGTGACACAGCACTGTATTTTACAATTTTGTTTTGAGACAGAATCTCACTAAGTTGCCCAAACTGGCCTCCAAGTTAATAAGTTGGCATCCTACTTCGACTCCCCCAAGTACCATTGTGTGTGTGTGTGTGTGTGTGTGTGTGTGTGTGTGTGTGTGTATTACTGAGAATTGCAGCCAGACCATTCACACTAACGATCGCCTTCCTTTTCAATTTTTTCTTTTGAGACTGGGTCTTGCTAAGTTGCCCAGGGTGGTTTAACTTGCAGTCCTCCTGTCTCAGCCTCCCAGAATACTAGTTGGCTCCAAGTGGGTTTTTATTTTTTTTTTTGTGGGTACCGGGAAGTCGAACTCAGGACCTCACGCGCCAGCAGGCACCCGTGCCCCTGAGCGATATCACCGGCCCCTTTTTCGTATGTGGGTTTCGGTAGTCGAACTCGGGCCATTGCGCTTGCCGGGCAGGCGCTTAAGCCGCTGAGCCATCTCACCGACCTCCAAGTGGGTTTTTAACATGAAAATTGGACTCATCCCTTCATCTCACTATTTATTTATATAGCCAGTGCTGTAAAAGAATATGCTTGGCATCTTTCATGAGAAGTTTCTCCAAATGTTTTAGAAATGTCGATAAACTATCATTACAGATAAAAGGACTGGTAACTAAATAGCAAAATTATAAACTAAGTCACATGCATTTATGTTCCTCGATACAGAATTCTCTTTTTCAGTGGTCTGTAAAATCCAGGACGCTCAATATTCACTGCATGTTGCCTTCCAATTAAGAGAAAGATTTTAGCAAGAAGAAGAAAAGAGAAGTGCCAAGAGGATCCAAAAGTGAACTAAGAAGACAGCTAAATGGGAATAGTAACATTGTATTATAAATTTTTCAATTTTATCTTAAAAGAGAGAAAAAGCCAAGCCATAGTATATTATGCAGGCCTTATTCCAGGCACAGATAACAGAACTTTTGAAAAGCCTTCTGTACTAAAAAATAAATTTCAAATATGTGTTCTTGAATGAAAGAAAGGTCATTTAGGGTTGTTTTCTTTCTTTGAGAATAACTTTATGAGGTCCAGAGAAAACTCATTAAACACATGTTCAATTATTTATCTCTTATGCTCAGCCTCTTGGCCATTTTATAGTTGAATAATATTTAGAGAATCATTCTTCCCAGCATCATAATCCTAAAGATGGAATATAATTGTAAATGTGTATTAACAGGTAGGTGTATAATTATACATTCTGATTCCAGTGACTCCACAGATGTGATAACTATGGATGTGGACTCCAGGTGAACAGAGCCCACAAGGCTGCCAGGGCATCCTGTGCCATGGGCCCACGCAAAGTTGAATGATAAACTGCACTTTGAGGGAATGAGGAGATGGAAATAGCTTGCACCAGCCAGTGCAATTTAATCCCATTTTGGAGGGCACTGCCACCTGCATCTGACTGTCACCTGGCTAAGTGACTCAGGATTTGGGAAGCTGCTCCTCTTCCCCAGGAAATCTGCACTGACAGGTGTTACTAAGTTACAGAGAAAATGGAACCAGAAAGAAAATGAGCCTGAGGGATGCTTCAAAGTAATATTTCCACAGAAAACTGGGTTAAATATGCATTGATTTTTAATAATAAAACAATATATTTAGCTGCACACTGACTCTACCATTAGTAGACAAAATTTATTTAAAATTAGGTTTTGTGAGATGAATGGTTTTCAAAGATTGGAATATATCTTGTATTTCATGTGAAAGTTGCTTCATGCTTTGAACATGAATCTTTATGAAATGGTCTGAAAATCTACGATTCCAAAATTTTAATCTTACATGAGCATTAGAACTAACTACAAGAGGTGAAACTGATATTTCATAGATTTGTATGCTTCTACATATTTATGTTCCCTTGCCAAAAATCAAAGTCCTGTTCTCCAGCTCCACAGAAATGTATATCTACTCTAAAAAGGTTCCTAAGTGTACTCTAAAACATGGCATGTAATATCATTTTTTGTTTCTCGCACTTGCTTTCTTTCATGCTCTATATTATGCAAAGCTGTTATGCATGAGATATGACATAAAAATCCAAAACAAATTACATAGATTAGTTAGAAGCATGATGCTTTTTTGAAAACTTTTCTTTTAAAATCTACAGAAAGGTTTCTAAAATGTACTATGTGGAAATGATAGATCGAAAATGTTATGAAATTATATTACATAAATTAGCAGAGCTTGCAAACTAAAAACTATTAAGAATGGGCTTAAAACTGTGTGAAACCAGTATAGATAACAAAATAAATTTCAACTTACTGAATTTTTAAAAATTTAAGCACAAAACACTAAGTAAAGAATATATAAAGTGGGGGCCGGTGAGATGGCTCAGCGGCGTAAGCGCCTGCCTTGCAAGCGCGAAGGCCCGAGTTCGACTCCCGGAACCCACATACGAAAAAGGGGCCGGTGATATCGCTCAGCGGCACGGGTGCCTGTTGGCGCGCGAGGTCCTGAGGTCGTCCCCCCGGTACCCACAAAAAAAAAAAAAGAATATATAAAGTATTTCTCTCCCTTTTCTAAGCATTATTCCCAAAGCAGATTTTAGAAGAATAAAAATCTGCAGATAAATTAAAGTAACTCTGAGAGTTGGTAAACTACTTTAAAGGCGCATTGCAAAGTATTTGTAGCACATCATATATAAAAATATCTGATTCATTAACATGTAAGGAACTCTTTGCAAATCAGTAAAAACCATTTCAATCTCAAAATACATAAATTATTTTAATCTGTTTCTAAAAGTGAATATATGAAAGCAGTTTCAAATTTATTGTTAAACAATTTTTAAAAATTATCATTATTAAAGTGCCAGATGTTAAAAAAAACAAAACAACACTATCTAATGCTGGGCCCACATGTACATACTAATATCGAAAAGTGTTTATTAACTCATAAACAAACAAAAAGTGGTTACATTCTCATATGCATAATTTTAACGATGTAATGTAGATTGACCTGGAGCTGTGGTGACTGGCAGGAAGGGGTCAGAGATGGGCTCCTGCTCCCTCCGTTGATGGGACTCAGGGACTGTGGACTGGTGGGAATGGCAGGGGCACAGTAGGACCCTGGCTAGAACACACCGGCTGGACAGGCTGGACTAGTGGCATGGGAAAGTCTGAAGCAACAGTAACAATAGGAGCCAGCAGGCAGTAAGTAAGGTGACCCAGCTTTGTGTTTGGGGACAAAGACATGCAGAATAGAAGTGGGCGGATAGTGCCATCTTCTTTTCTTTTCCTTTTCCCTATTTTTTTCTTCTCTCTTTTTTTCATTTTTTAAACAGCTGGGGAGAACTCCAACCACAGAAAACTAATCCCACCCCCAAATCCAGATACAAAGATCAGATCCAAACCCAGCACAAATCCAGATGCAATCTTGGCTAGAGTACATGTTCTGGGATCAGACTTGGACCTACCACAGAACTGTAGACGCTAGAGGAATCTCACTGCTTTTATTTTTCCTTGTCTGATAGGCTTTCCTCTTGGTAGTCTGCTCAGTTAGTGTGTTTTGTTTTGCTGTTTATTTTTATTTTATTTTTGTTGTTGTTGTTTGTGTTTTTTCCCTTTTCTTTTCTCTTTTTCTCTCTGTTCTGTTTCGCCCTTTTTTTTCTGTGTCTGTGATTCTTTTTATTTCCTGTTTTCTTTCTTTTCCTTCTCTTTTCTACATTTTTTCCCTCTTGTTCATGATTTAGATCTGTAAAATTTCCCTTTGTATTATTTCACTCATCTTTTCCTCTCTTTCATCAACTATCTTGCTCATTTTTTGAGACTTTTCATCTGGGTAAACATTGTTTCTTTTCTTTCTGGTTCACTTCAATACTCCTAGGCTTTCTCTTCCAAACCCTCCCTTTTGAATCCTACAATTACCCAAAACTTGGATGACCATCCTTTGCCCACCAAATTTTCTCCTACTATATTAAACCCAATCCACATCTCCATTCTACCCCATACCCCAGCTAACTCCTCCACAACAGGTTAATATCACTCTACTAAGTGGAATAATGTTGCATACAAGTACTTAACATAAGTTGGATTATATTATATAATTATAGAACTTGTTCTTATAGATAAAGATATCAGCCTAATATTTACCACAGTTTGTGAGTAGCCAGGCTGTGCTTGAGTCTATTGTTATTGCAAACTGTACTACTTTTAACCAGAATGCCATATCTGTTATATTCAATTTTTTCTCTGCTGTGTGACAACACTGAGTTTGCAAGGGCTGTAACCATCACCATAGTCCAGTAACAAAGGAATGGGTCTTGAGTCAAAAAGATAGCAACTCCACATTCTTAATATACTGGGAAGGTAAGTTATTGGGAAATCAGAAAGACCAAGAAACACCTATATCAAAAACACATCCCTGAGGAACAGACATCACCTAGGAAAGCCTCAAAACCAGAGATAAAGCTAACTAACATAAGAAATCTACAAGCATCAAAAGAGAAAACAAACTAAAATAGAGTATAGAAAATAACAAGATGAAGAAGGAAAATGCAACCCCAAATGCCCAGCCCATCCAGTAAAAGTCCATAGCACAAAGAAAGGAAACCAGAGGCCAACCCTGGAACTCTCAGAAATGGTAGGTGCAGAAGTGAAAAAACAAATGGAAGAGGCCACAGAAAAAATAATATCAGATACAAAAAGAAATGAAATCAAAATGAAAGACATTAAAATAGATACAGATAAAAGAGGAGGTTAGGAGAATGATGGAAACCATGAATGCCCAACACAAACAAGAAATGCAATCAATGAAACAGATCCAAACAGAAATCCAGGAGATTAAAAACTCCATTTAAAGTATATGCAGCAGATTGAATGAAGGTGAGAATAGAATATGAGACCTAGAGGACAGGAATGTGACTAGAGACCAGGAAAAGAAAGATATTTTAAAAATAGCAAGGGACCATGAAAAACCAATCCAACAGTTACAAGATGAAGAAAAGAAGAACATAAGACTGATTGGAATCAGTGAGAAAGCTGGAGACAGTGCAAAAGCCATTAAGAAACTCTTCACAGAAATAATGGCAGAAAACTTCCCAAATGTGGATAAAGAATTTAACATACAAGTAAATGAAGCATAAAGAACTCCAAATAACCATGACCAAAATGGAACTTCACCAAGGAATGTAATAATCAAGATTCCAGAAATTCAACACAAGAACAAAATATTAAAAGCAGCTAGAGAAAATAAATAAATCACCTATAAAGGAAAGCCCATCAGAATCACAGCAGACTTCTCAGTACAAACCTTCAAATCAAGGAGAGCATGGAGTGAGGTATTTCAAGCCCTAAAAACAAACAATCTTCAACACAGATTGATGCACCCAGCAAAACTATCTTTCAAATTCAAAAGAGAAATAAGATACTTCCATGCCAAAGATACAACTGAAGAAATTTATGACAACCAAACCAGCTCTACAGAATGCTCTGAAGGACATATTAGAGATAATGAAGACCACAAACACATGAACACCAATAAAAATAAACTGCCAAGCAGGGCAAGCAGTTAACCAGAGGAGAAAAACAGGGAACCAACAATAGGAAAATAACATCAAAAGGATAAGCCAATATATATCATTTATAACCATCAATGTAAATTGTCTCGACTCACCAAACAAAAGAAACAGACTGACAGAATAGATCAAGAAACAAGATCCATCAATATGCTTCATTCAAGAAGGAATGAACATTCAAGAAGAATGAACATCAAACTTCTAGAAGAAAAGCAAATCAAACCCAAAGCTCATATGAGGGAGGAAATTATAAACAGCAGAAATTAATGAAATAGAGACAAAAAAAAAAACAATGCAAAGAATAAATGAATTGAAAAGTTGGTTCTTTTAAAGAATTAAAATTGAAAAACCATTAGGCAACCTCATCAAAAAGAGGAAAGAAAAACACAAATTAAAGCAATTAGGAATGAAAAGTGGGAAATCACAACAGATAATAAAGAAACTCACAAGATCATCAATTCCTACTATGAGAACCTATATTCTAATAAGATGGAAAACACAGAAGAAATGGACAGATTCCTAGACATAATCCAACTGCCAAAACTAAGTCAAGAAGATATAAAAGTTCTAAATAACCTGATATCAGCCAATGAAATTAAAAATATAATTAAATTTTACCAACAAAAAAAGCTCAGGCCCTGATAGATTCATGGTTGAATTTTTTTTTTTTTTTTTTTTTGTGGGTACCGGGGGGTCGACCTCAGGACCTCGCGCGCCAACAGGCGCCCGTGCCGCTGAGCGATATCACCGGCCCCTTTTTCGTATGTGGGATCCGGGAGTCGAACTCGGGCCCTCGCGCTTGCCGGGCAGGCGCTTAAGCCGCTGAGCCATCTCACAGGCCCTCATGGTTGAATTTTACAAGAAATTTAGATAAGAACTAATGCCACTAATGCTGAAACTCTTTAAGGAAATTGAAAGAGAAGCAATACTTCCAAAATCATTTCTGGAGGCAAGTATTACTCTGATTCCAAAGCCAGAGTAGAACACAACCAAAAAAGAAAACCACAGGCCAATCTTTCTAATGCATATAGATGCACAAATCCTTAATAACATACTGGCAAATGGAATGCAGAAAATCATCAAGAACCTTATACACCATGACCAAGTTGGATTCATATCAGGGATGCAGGGATGGTTTAACATATGCAAATCAATAAATGTAAAACACCATATTAACAGAACCAAAGACAAATTCACATGATCACCTCAATAGATGCAGAAAAAGCATTTGACAAAGTTGCACAACCAATCATAATAATACCCTACAGGAAATTGGAATAGAGTATTTATCTTAATCTGATAAAAGCCATCTATGACAAACCAACAGCTAACATTATACTAAATGGTCAAAAACTGAAAGCTTTCTCCCTAAAAACATGAACACTATAAACTCTCCTATTCAATATAGTTCTGGATACATTAGCCAGAACAATTAGAAAAGAGAAAGAAATAAAAGGAATAAAGATAGGAAAGAAAGAAGTTATCATTATTTGCAGATGATATGATACTCTACATAGAAGAACCCAAAAGCTCCACCAAAAGACTTCTAGATTTAATAACCAACTTCAGTAGTGTAGAGGGTCACAAATCAACACTCAAAAATCAATAGCATTCCTGTACAAAAGCAACAAACAGAGAAATTAGGGAAACCACACCCTTTACAATAGCATTCAAAAAATGAAATGCATAGGAATAAATCTAACAAAAGAAGTAAAAGATCTATACATTGACAATTACAGTGCTCTGAAAAAGTAGATCAAAGAAGATATCAGAAAATGGAAAGACAGGGCCGGTGAGATGGCTCAGCGGCATAAGCGCCTGCCTTGCAAGCGCGAGGGCCCGAGTTCGACTCCCGGATCCCACATACGAAAAAAGGGGCCGGTGATATCACTCAGCGGCATGGGCGCCTGTTGGCGTGCGAGGTCCTGAGGTCGACCCCCCGGTACCCACAAAAAAAAAAAAAAAAAAAGAAAATGGAAAGACAGCCCTTGCTTATGGGTAGGAAGAAAACCGCAAAAATGGCCCTATTCCCAAAACTGTTATATAGACTAAATGCAATCCCAATCAAAATACCATCAGCATGCATCACAGAAATAGAAATATCATTCCTAAAATGCATTTGGAACCAGAAAAGACCTAGAATAGCAAAAGCAATTCAGGGCAACAAAGGCAAGTCAAGGGACATCACAATCCCTGACCTGAAATTATACTACAAAGCAACTGTGATAAAATCAGCATGGTATTGGTAAAACAACAGACCTGAGGATCAGTGGAACAGAATAGAAGATGCAGATGTAACTACAAACACACCAAACCACCTTATCTTTGACAAAGGAGCCAAACATGTTCACTGGAAGAAAAACAGTCTCTTTAATAAACGGTGCTGGAAAAATGGGCTTTTCACATGCTAAAGACTAAAACTAGACCCATGTCTATCACCATGCTCTAAAATCAAAGAACTAAATATTAAAACAGATACCCTAAATCTACTGGAAAAGAAAATAGGTATAAATCTTGAAGACATAGGTGTAGGCAGAGACTTCATGAACAAAACCCAGAATGCACAGGAAATACAATGAAAAATTGATAAATGGTATCTCACCTTATTAAAAATTTTTGCAAAAGAAATTACCAACAGAGTGAAAAGACAACTCACAGAGTGGGAAAAAATTATAGCTAGTTGTCCCTCAAAGGACTAATATCCAGAACATATAAAGAATTGAGAAAAATCAGCCTCCCTATATCCAAAGACCCAATCCAAATATAGGCATCTGTGAATATACACTTCTCAGATAAAGAAATACAAATGGCAAATAAATATATGAAAAAATGTTCAGCATCATTAGTCATTCAAGATATGCAAATTGAAGCAACACTGAGCTTCTATCTCACCCCAGAAAGAATGGCTATCACCAAGAAATCAACCAATAACAAATGCTGGCGGGGATGTGAGGAAAAAGGAACCCTTCTCCACTGTTGGTGGGAGTGTATACTGGTGCAGCCACTGTGGAAATCAGTGTGGAGATCTCTTTAAAAACTTGGATTAGAGGTCCCATTTGACCCAGCTATTTCCCTTCTGGTATCTTCCCAGAAGAATTAAAAACATCATACCACAGTGATTTATGTGCATCCATATTTATAGCAACACAATTTATAATAACTAAATCTTGGAAACACCCGTAATGCCCATCAACTGAGGAATGGATAAAAAAGATGTGTTTTTTTTTTTTAATATAATGGAGTACTACTCAGCCATAAGGACAGATAAACTGGAGACTTTCATAGGTAAATGGATGCAACTAGAGACCATAATCATTAGTGAAATAAACCAGACCCACATGTGTAAACATGACACAGTCTCACTAGTGTGAGAATATGAAAGAGTAAACAAATTCCAAAATGTGCAATAGATATTGTGAATAGGGAAGAAACTGTTGAAAAGAAAAAACTGTGATGGGAGAAAGGGGAAAGGAAGAAAGGGAAAAGGAAAAAAAATATATATATATGCACAAGACAGTTATACAGCTGGTTTCTCTTGGCTCACTGAGGGGAAGGTTATGTGCTAGTAATTTTCTGGACAATGTTTCATGCCTATATTTTGTACTGTGAACAACTAATATGACTATAACAATATTCAATGTATTGATTATTGTTAATCTACTAGCATATTTTGAAACTGTTTTATTGTTATTTCTTACTTTTGCCTCTTTAAAATAAAATATAAAATATAAAATAGTAAACTGTAGACAAAAGATCAATGATAATAATTTTGTTAACTTGATATTACTCATAATGCCAAAAAACTGCTTATATTTTGACTCAGTTTGTGGTGATGTACTAGATGAAATTTTACATGAAATTTAAAAAATGATTTTTCACATGTGATTTGTCACTTTGTGATTTTTTTGTCTTACACAATACAAAAAAGATTACATAGTCAAAACGATGAAATATTTTTGAAAAATTTACTTTTTAGAATGATAGATTGACTTCCAAATTATAACATGTAGAAATATAGATTGAAAATATTATGAAATTATATCCCAAAAATTAGCAGATATCAGCATTTTTATGATTAGTAAACTGATGCTGATCTTGAATTCTTAATTCTCTACCTTACAGTTAGTTTTCAACAAATTTTCTTTATCAAATAGAGAATATTTAGTTCTATACAACAAAAGCTTCTAATGAGGTAAACATGTGCTGAGTTACAGCTTAAAATCAAACAGTGCCAGAGTTATAATATTCCAAATATGTAATAGAAACATTTTTTGTAATAGAAACTTTATAATTTTATCTTAATTGGGGAAAATATAGGCATCTGAGAACTATTGAGTAACGTGGGAAAGGCTAATACACAAAATTCTTTACATTAATTACAGCAGTGTCTGCACAGAACTGCAAAATAAAATGCACTAGCAGTCTTTAATTGTAAAGCCAAGAAGATGAGTACATGACAAATATCCACCATTTTGTTAGTACCATACAAATTTTCTGATGTAGATGATTATGGATAGTAATACTCTTCAACAACTAGTTATCAATTGTGAGACTGCCTTGAGTGTACAAATGGGAGGGAAAATAAAGAAGTGCTTCCTTAGCGATACAGAAGAAAATAAGATTACTGAATTTGACAAAATAAAGCAAATGAGATTTCAGCATGATATAAAATATGAGTGTGGTTTTTAATACAAAACAATATTAATCCTATTTTGCCATTTATCAAAGTATTTCATTGAAATTTAACATTACTCCCTAAATAAAAAAAGATTGAAATTAGCTTTGATCATTATAGGATATAAACATATATGGAAATATCACACTCAGCCCTATTAATATGTACAGTTAGTGTACATTAATACAAAAGTGAAATGTATTAATAGCACAACTTTTAACTCATTTTTCACTTCTCAAATTATATAAAAATGGTAAAAGAATTTTTTTAAACCCAAGTTAATTTAACTGCTCATATAGGAAAATACTCGTGAGGTCCTGTGGATTACATTTATAATTCCACTTGGGAGGCTGAGGCGGGAGGATTGCAAGATCAATGTCAGCCTATAAAAATAGTAAGATCTCACTTAAAAAAAAAGAACAGAAAAATTCTTCTTCGTGTGCTAAAGACTTGAAAACAATTTCTTAATGCACATTTGTTTTACTTGTCATAATTAGGGATATTTCAAATAAAATATTTCCTTATCCAGTCATTCACTTACTTAAAACACCACTACATTTAAGGAAATACATTTTTCTCTGTCAGTTTATCCAGATATTAGGTAAATATGCGTTTTTCTATTTGATTGGTTTGTGCATATAAATTCTACTTTGGCCAGGATAATACCATTTTATAACTGTTGGAATAGTGTGGAACATGATTTTAAATTTATCCCTTTTTTTTATTTAAAATTAAGTTTTAGTGTTAATATTTGTATTAAAATAAGCTACGATGGATTTGGTAGAACTCAACTTTGTGTGTCTTCCTTGGGTTTTCTAGTGGTTCATTTACACAATTAATAGTCTGTTTAAAATCATTTGTGACCATAGTTATCTCTTTACTAAATTGTAGGTAGCCAGCCTACTAGTTTGTGCCCTGACCTGGGGGTGAATGAGGATGAAAGACAAATAGACACAGAATTAGTTTAACATGTGGGCAGCCAGGGGGCTCTTGCATCTAGTGGACTGAGAGCCCAGAGCATCTGGCTCGACTTGCTTTTATTCTCCCAGACACAGGTACAAGCAATTAGAGTAACACAACATTCATCTGCCTCTCATTACCTATAGTCCATGTTCAGGTAAACAACTGGGTCAAAGTTGTGTTCACTTTTCCCTAGAACCTGCAACATGCCGTCCTCCCTGTGTGTTGCCTAAGGAGCACAGCTTTCTGTTTTCTCCTTGGTGCTCACAGAGGAGGTAAATTAGGCCTCCATTCTCATCTAGTCTCCCACCTTAAATCCTTTCTAGAACAAAGTCATCAATGATTCTTTTAAAAATATCACCTCTTTTGTTGGTTGTTGGCAAAAAAAATATGGCCAAGTAGAAATAGAAAATGGTTTGGTAATATTTTTAATAAAGTATTTATAAGTAAAGCAACATAAATCAATTTAAGGCATAAATATTTCTCTCTTTATTCACTTTTCAAACCTGTTGAATTTTCAGAATTTGCCTGAATGGTGATAAACCTTATAGTCAACACTACTTATTGCCACTATTGTAAAAAACTTAACTTCTTATTGTATACAAAATTATGCCAATAAAAATCTCTGAAAATTCTGTAAACACTCTTGAATAATTAAATATCAAAAATTTAACTCTGTGATCAAGCCATGTAAAGTTTTTGGCATGATATTATATTCAACTATAATTACATATAACACTTATTTAAAGTATTTTAACTTACTGTCTTGTGCACTGAAAATATAATCATTTTTGTATAGTATTTTATATTATTTGACAAATATACTAAAGACTGTTAACTATTTTTTATACGATGGATGAAAATGTACTTAGCTCACAAGCCACTATTTTTCATGTCTTTCAATACAAATACAAAAACAGTCAGAACATCTTATTCCTTTGTTTGAGTTGTTTTGTATTTTTTTATTAAATCGGCTTGCATTCATCTTTATGCTGCAAATGAGTAGTGCAATGATGAAAAGGTGGCCAAGACCAAAGGAAAAAGAATGCAGCTTCTGATTATAACAAGCAGAATTTTAGTAGTTTTTAGAGGTACTTTTTCTAAACAGTATGTTCCCTTTAGAATTAAAAAATAGCCTGTTGTAAAACAACTCATATTCCTATGAATTACAACTGCTATTAGAGAATAAATTTAGATTAGAAAAAAGTATAGAGGAAGTATATATAATCTTCATTTCAAAATGGGGTATTGGTGCCCAGGAAAATCTGGAATTGATAATCTGGTCTGTTTGGGATATATGACTACTCTATTTGTCATAGATCAATCTAGGACATTTTGAAAAAAATAATAAATCATCAGTTTTAGGGGTGGGTAGAAGAAATAGAAAGTGAACAGCAAAATTGTAAAAGAATTTAAGCTTCTGGAATGACTTCAAGGAAAGCAAAATTAGAGAACTATTATGGTAATTAGGCCTAGTTTAGACAAAAGATCTAACCATGGCAAAGTCTACATCTTACAAAATGAATATTAGTAAGATTACATTTGCTATTATTTTTGTTACTTATACTCATTTGATATTGTCATTATTCCTCATTTTGGAAAAAGCACTGGAAGTAGAACATCTGCTTTCGATTAAATTGGTTTACCAGTATTTCTATACAAATTCCAATTATAATTAAAGGTTACTATTCCTATCTTCTCAAAAGATGTTCTGAAAATTACATCTCATTTAGAAGAATTACTTTACTTTTTATCTAATAGTTATATTTCTTTTTGTTTCTCAAAAATAATAAAATGATCCATTCTGTAAAGGTTTAAGAAATTGTTTTGAATATGCTGTAGCTTGTGGCAGATGGCTGTCTTGGTGAGTTTAGCTAATAAATGAATATTCCAGATACCTTTCATATGCTTTATTTCTGAAAGTTTGTCAAAACTCCAACATTCTGCAAAGAGCTCAGTTCTTTTACTTATGTTTGATAGTGCATAAGAGGACTGCTAATTTTATTTTTTTTTTATTTTAAAGAGAAAAAAACAATAGAACAGATTTTCAAAACAGGTTAGTAGGAGAGTTACAATAATTACTACATTGCATATTGTTGTCTTCATAGTAGTTATTCAGAGTACAAGATACAGGCATCATATCTTGTCCAAACAATGTTAGCATAAATTTTTCTTTTCAGTGAATGAAGAGAAACTAGCTATATATCTTAACTATCTTGTGCATAAATACATTTTTTTCTCTTTCACTTCCTTCCTTTCCTCTTTCATCATCACAGTTTATCTTTTCTTTTCACCAGTTTCTCCCTGATTCACAATATCTACTGTATATTTTAGACCTTATTTACTCATTCAGTTTCTCACACTAGTGAGACTATATGATGTTTACACATATGGGTCTGATTTATTGCACTTACGAGTATGGTCTTGAGTTACATTCATTTACCTATGAAAGCCTCCAGTTTATCCTTCTTTAAGGCTACTAGTACTCCATTATACGAAGAAAAAAAATACATCTTTTTTATCCATTCCTCAGTTGATGGGCATTTGGGGTGTTTCCAAGATTTAGTTATTACAAATTGTGTTTCTATATACATGGGTGCACATATATCACTGTGGTATGATGTTTTTAATGCTTCTGGGAAGATACCAGAAGGGAAATATCTGGATCAAATGGGACCTTTAATCCGAGTTTTTAAAGAAATCTCCACACTGATTTCCACAGTGGTTGCACCAGTCTACATTCCCACCAACAGTAGAGGTTTCCTTTTTCCCCACAGCCCTGCCAGCACTTGTTATATGTTGATTTCTTGATGACAGCCATTCTTTCTGGGGTGAGATGAAAGCTCAGTGTTGTTTTAATTTGCATCTCTTGAATGACCAATGATGCTGAACATTTTTTCATATATTTATTTGCCATTTGTATTTCTTCATCTGAGAAGTACATATTCATCTCAGATGCCCATATTTATATTGGGTCTTTGGATATTGGGTGCCTAAGTTTTTTCAATTCTTTATATGTTCTGGATATAAGTCCTTTGTCTGAGGGACAACTGGCTGTAATATTTTCCCACTCTGTGGGTTGTCTTTTCACTGTGTTGTTGATTTCCTTTGTTGTGGAAAATATTTTTAATAAGGTGAGAGACCATTTGTTGATTCTTTGTTGTATTTCTCATGCATTCTGGGTTTTGTTCATGAAGTGCCTGCCAAGATCTATGTATTCAAGATTTCTATATATATTCTCTTCCAGTAAATTTAGTGTTTCTATTTTAACATTTAGGTCTTTGATCCATTTTGACTGTAGTTTAGTGCCTAGTGATTGACATGGATCTAATTTTAGTCTTCAGCATGTGGACAGCCAGCTTTTCCAGCACCATTTATTAAAGAGACTGTCGCTCTTCCAGTGAATCTATTTGGCTTCTTTGTCAAAGATAAGGTGGCTGAGTGTGTTTGGGGTTGTGTCTACATCTTCTATTCTGTTCCACTTATCATCAGGCTTTTTTTTTTTTTTTTGCCTATACCATGCTGATTTCATCACAGTAGCTTTGTAGTATAATTTCAGGTCTGGGATTGTGTTGCCCCCTGACTTGCCTTTGTCGACTAGAATTGCTTTTGCTATTCTATGTCTCTTGGTTCCAAATGAATTTTAAGAGAGTTTTCTCTAGATCTGTGAGGTATGCTAATGGTGTTTTGATTGGGATTACATTAAATCTGTATAACAGTTTTGGGAGTATGGCCATTTTCACTAGGTTGGTTCTTCTTATCCAAGAACAAGGGATATCTTTTCATTTTCTGATATCCTCTTCAATCTTTTTTAGCGTACTGTAATTTTCACTGTACATAACTTTTATAACCTTTGTTAGATTGATTCCTAAGTATTTCATTTATTTAGATGCTGTCTGAGTTAGTTTTCTGTTGTTTTTGGACAAAACACCCGACACCCAAAACTAAAGAAGGAAAAGTTTATTTAGCTCACGGTTTGTGGAGGTGTCAATCCATAATCAGCTGGCTCCAAGTCAGGGTGGCATGGCACAGGGGCAACAGTTCAAAGTGGCAGAAGATAGCAAAAGCAACAAGAGCAGAAAAGGGTGAGCAAGCCACATTTCCTCCCTTATATTGTAAGAAGGCTACCCTATTCAGGAGGGGTGTAGCACTCACACCATCTCTGTGCCCTCCTCTTGCACAGGATGAAGATGCTTACAAAGAGAGGACCCTGCCCCCCTGCTTAGTCACTTAAACTTCTGTACTTCTGAAGTTGACACAATACGTGAACCATAACAGATGCTATTATGCAGGGTGTGGTTTCCCTAACTTCTCTCTCTGAGAGTTTGTTCCTTCTGTACAGGAATGCTATTGATTTTTGAAAGTTGACTTTGTATCCCAGTACACTGCTGAATTTGGATATTAAATCTAAAAATTTTTTTGGTGGGGTTGTAGAGGTCTTCTATGTAGAGTATAATGTCATCTGCAAATAATGATAATTTAAATTCTTCCTTTCCTATCTTTATTCCTTTTATTTTTTTCTCTTGTCTAATTGTTCCAGCTAGTGTTTCCAGATCTATATTGAATAGGAACCCTGGTAGTGGACATCCTTGTCATGTTCATGTTTTTAGGGTGAAAGCTTTCAGTTTTTGACCATTTAGTATGATGTTAGTTGTTGGTTTGTCATAAATGGCTTTAATCAGATTGAGGTGAGGACAATCTATTCCAATTTTCTATAGAGCTTTTATTATGAATGAGGGTTGGACTTTGTCAAATGATTTTTCCACATCTATTGAGATGGTCATGTGATTTTTGTCTTTGGTTCTGTTAATATGGTGTTTTACATTTATTGATTTGCATATGTTGAACCATCCCTGCATCCCTGGGATGAATCCTACTTGGTCATGTTGTCTAATCTTCTTGATGATTTGCTGCATTCTGTTTGCCAGTATGTTATTAAGGATTTTTTCATCTATGTTAATTAGAAAGATTGGCCTGTCATTTACTTTTATGGTTGCACTCTTCTCTGGTTTTAGAATCAGGATAATACCTGCTTCCAGGAATGATTTTGAAGTACTGTTTCCCTTTCAACTTCTTTAAAGAGTTTCAGAATTAGTGGCATTCGTTCTCTAAATTTCTTGTAGAATTCAACAATGAATCCATCATGGCCTGGCCTTTTTTTAATTGGTAAATTTTTAATTACATTTTCAATGGCTGATATCAGATTATGTAGAATTTTTATATCTTCCTGATTTAGTTTTTGCAATTCAATTGTGTCTAGTAATCTGTCCTTTTCTTCTGTATTTCCATCTTATTAGAATATACGTTCTCATTGTAGGTATTGATGATCTCCTGGATTTTGTGGGATCCATTGTGATTTCCCACTATTCATTCCTAATTGCTTGAATTTATGTTCTATCTTCTTTTTGATGAGGATGGCTAATGGTTTATCAATTTTATTATTTCTAAGAACACACTTTTTGATTAACTGATTCTTTTTACTGTTTTCTTAGTCTGTATTGCATTAATTTCTGTCTTATCTTTATAACTTCCTCCCTCGTATGAAATTTGGGTTTGATTTATTCTTCTTTTTCTAGAAATTTGAGCTTTAATATTAGGTTGTTTATTTGAGCTCATTCTGCTCTCCTGATACGTGAGTTCATTGCTACAAATTTCCCTCCTAGGACTGCTTTCATTGCATCCCATAAGCTTCAGTATGTTGTATTGACATTATTGTGTTATTGTATATACTGTGTAATTTTGTGTTTAATTTCCTCTGTGACCCATTTGTTGTTCAGAAGGGTGTTGTTTAATTTCCACATGTTAATGTAGTTTTTGTGATTTCTTTTGTGTTGATTTCCAGTTTCGTTGTGTTATGGTCAGATATTATGCATGGGGTGATTTCAATTCCTCTACATTTACTTAAACACATTTTGTGGGCTAGTATGTGATCTATTTTCGAGAACATCCCATGTGCACCTGAGAAGAATGTTTATTCTGATGTTTTGGGTTGGAACACTCTGTAGACATCTACCAAGTGCATTTGTTCACAGGCTTGTTTTAATTCTCATATTTCTTTGTTGATTTTTTTGTCTAGTTGATCTATCTATTTATGAGAGTGGGGTATCCAGGTCCCCCACTATAATTGTGTTAGTGCTTATTTGGTTTTTCATGTTTGTTAATATTTGTTTTATGTGGTTGGGTAAACCTGTGTTTGGTGCATGCATTTATATTTATGATTGTTATCTCTTCTTCTTGGAGTTTTCCCTTAACAATAATGTAGTAACCTTCTTTGTCTCTTTTGATCAGTTTTGGCTTAAAGTTTGCATTGTCTGCAAATAAAATAGCTACTCCTGCTTTTTTCTGGGTTCATGTGGCATGGAGAATTGTTTTGCATCCTTTGACATTTAGCCTATGAATTTCTTTTTGGGTTAAATGTGTTTCTTGAATGCAGCATATTGATGGATCTTGCTTCTTGATCCTTTCTGGCAGTCTGTTTCTTTTGATTGGTGAGTTGAGATTGTTTACATTGATGGTTATAACTGATGTGCATTGGCTTTTTTTTATGTTTTCTTCCTGTTGTTTGTTCGCTGTCTTTCTCCTCTGTTTAATTGCTTGCCCTTCCTTGTGGCTTCGTCCTGTTGATATTCATGTGTTTGTGGTCTTGATTATCTCTTTCTAATGCGTCCTTCAGAGCATTCTGTGGAGATGGTTTGGTGGTCACAAATTTCTTCAGTTGTGTCTTTGGCATGGAAGCATCTTATTTCTCTTTTGAATTTGAAAGATAGTTTTGCTGGATGCATCAATCTGGGTTGAAGATTGTTTATAGGGCTCGAAATACCTCACTCCATGCTCTCCTTGATTTGAGGGTTTGTATTGAGAAGTCTGCTGTGATTCTGATGGGCTGTCCTTTATAGGTGATATGTTTCTTTTCTCTAGCTGCTTTTAATATTTTGTTCTTGTGCTGAATTTCTGGAATTTTTATTATTATATGCCTTGGTGTAGATTTATTTTGGTCATGGTTATTTGGAGTTCTTTATGCTTCATTTACTTGTATGTCAAATTCCTTATCCATGTTTGGGAAGTTTTCTGCCATTATTTCTGTGAAGAGTTTTTTAATGGCTTTTGCACTGTCTCCAGCTTTCTCACTGATTCCAATCAATCTTATGTTGTTTTTCTTTGCTTCATCCTGTAACTGTTGGATTGATTTTCTGTGGTCTCTTGCTATTTTTAAGAAATCTTTCTTTTCCTGGTCACTAGTCAGATTCCTGTCTTTTAGATCTGATATTCTATACTCACCTTTATTCAGTCTGCTGGGTATATTTTCAGTGGAGTTTTTAATCTCCTGGATTTCTGTTTCAATCTCTTGTATTGATTGCATCTCTTGTTTATGCATTCATGGTTTCCATCATTTTCCTGAGCTCCTCTATTTGTTTATCTGTGTCTGCTTTAATGTGTTTCATTTTGATTGTCATTTCTTTTTGCACCTTAAAAATTATTTTTTCTATGGCCTCTTCCATTTGTTCCCTCACTTCTGCTGCTATCATGTCAGAGAGTTCCAGTGGTTGGCTTGTGATTTCCTCTATCTCTTTGTGCTCTGGGTTTGTCCTGTTTTGGTGGATGACCTCTCATGATGACCTAGGACAACTTACCAGGTAAAGCACTTACATAAGCAATAGTACTAGACCTGCAATGGGACTCCAAAATAGGTGGTAGAGAATGAAGTTAATGAGTAGCAGAAAGTACCTCACAGCTTGCAATAGGAACAACCATAATGGATCATAAGAGTCCTCGTTAGTTAGTTTGGTGATACACAAAACTGGAATCATGGAAAGGCATTTCCAAAAGGGAGTGAAGAAATGGAGCAGAATAAAGAAGAAAATACAGTGTTGTGATTGCTGTTCTTTCTAGGATCCCTCCCTGATCCATTTTACAGGCTCATTCTGCTATCCCACAACTGTTCTGAGTTTGACCCGATAATTCACAATTGTCCCTTTCTCCAGAGAATCGCCCCCAAAATAAGTCATCGTTCCTGATAGGATCTCTCACACTTTTATAGTCAGACTTCAACTATGACTGAGTAAAGGCAGTGAGTGGTTGCTACAGGGTAGAAGCAACTCTTTGTTGAAATTTGTTCCCCAAGACTTAGGGGAACAAATTAAGACTCAGAGAACTGTCCAGCAGAGACCTCATTTCTATTTAGCTTTCCCACTTCCTCTCTGCCCTACTTGCCTAATACCCTTTCTTGTGAGATGATCTTACTCATAAAACATTTAAATAAGAATCTCCTTTTCAGATGGGTGTGGTGGTGCATGCCTGTAATCCCAGCACTTGGAAGGCTGAGGCAGGCAGATCACTATGAGTTGAAAGCCAGCCTGGGCTACATAATGAGTTCAAAGCTAGCCTGAGCTATACAGCGAGACCCTGTCTCTCTCTCTCTCTCTCTCACACACACACACACAATTCCCCTTTTCATCTTTACTTCTAGGGGACCCCACCTAAGATACTGCTCATGCCAGCCATGTGTTCATTGATCATGGGGATATGCAGTCCTTTTATCTGTCTAACAAATTCTTAGCTATATTTTAAACCACTTAAAATGTCTTCTCCTGGGGCCTGTGAGATGGCTCAGTGGCGTAAGCACCTGCCTGGCAAGTGCGAGGTCCTGAGTTAGACTCCCAGAACCCACATACGAAAAAAGGGCCGGTGATATCGCTCAGCGTCACAGGCGCCTGCTGGCGCACGAGGTCCTGAGGTCGACCCCCAGTACCCACACACACAAAAAAAAGTCTTCTCTTAAGGGAAGGCTTTTTAGACATTCAGTGTTAGGGACCCATTTATTTTCAGAACTTATGTTCATGTCAGTACTATAAAATTATATCATCATTATTTTTTCTCATACTGGAACAAGTACTTATGCATTTTTCTTTCTTTCCTTCCTTCTTTCCTTCATTCCATCTTTCCTTCCTTCTTTCTATCCTTCTTTCTTATTTTTCCATCTTTTAACATATATTCAGCAACATCTATGCATCATTGCTAAAACTCAGAGTAGTAGAAAAGTTTAAAAATTACTATTTTAGTTTCATAGAAGTTTACTTTTTATCTACTTGAACTCTAAAGCCAATTTTTTAATTAAAAAAAACTATTTAACCGAAAATATTTAACCAAAAACTATCATATTGATAGCTATTTAACCAAAACTGTCATATTGATTATTTTTCCATATTTCATCTTGAAGTGAAAGTTTGTTTCATACTTAAGTAAACTCATTTTTTTCTTTTTATTTAAAGAAGAGAATTAAGTAATGCATATATGCTTTGATAGGTGATTTCTAAAATATTTAATTTCAAAAAATTTCTTTTTCTTCATTAGAGATTTATGAAAAAATGGAAGATCTTGATTCTATAAAGTTAAACTAAATTTTATGTAATGCACATATTTATCTGCAGCATATACTGGATATGTCAATATGTATCATACACTAAGAAATATTTATTAGAACATAGAGCTTCCTTTAATGAGGGATTATTTTGCTCTAACATTTATTATATATCTCATAAAATATTGTTAAACTGTGCATGCAGAAACATCAATTTTAAAATGCATAAGCAAGTAACAAAATATGTAAACAATATAAAGATACACAGACAAATATTGAATAGACCACATTAACCAATATGTGAAAAACAAATCTCAATATTTTAATGTTATTTAGACATTTTTGTTATCACTGCTTTAATCTATGTTAAAAATTCATAAATACTGTCATTGATTCTCCAGTGAAGACATGTATCTGTACGATATATTGCTTATAATAAACATTTACACTTCTTAAGATTAGTAAGAAGTTACTAATTAAGATTAGTAAGAAGTTACTGTTACTATTTGCCTTAAATCTCACAACAATATAACATTGATTTCAAGTAAAAATTAACCATAGTTTATAAAAGTGGAACTCTTGTGACAATTGTTAAAACTACTTAAAAGCATATTAATCTGTAAACACATCATATTTCCCCAAATTATCCTTATCCATATACTTAAAGGAAGTATAAGATTTTGAAACATTAAGTAAAAATTTTAGAAGAATAACTAGTAATCTTTGGATCAACAATATGATAAATGTCATCACATTCCTAAGATTCCACTTTATTATGAGGTTTCCTGAAATTTATCTTCTCATGATCCTAAAACTATCTTTAGCCAAACTACAAATACAATGATATATTTAATATGACTCAATTTGATGAGAGCTGGCATTGAACATAATATATACTCTTGTGGCTGATATCTCAATGCCCCCCGCAAAGCTTCATAGGCTCACAGGTGGGGCTTTTTTAGAGGTGGCTGCATCTAGGGTGTGTGAATGTGGATTATGGGTGCATGATAACTGGATCAACCCACTGATTCGATTAGCATAGTTCTGTGTACTGTTGAATGGATTTACTGATGACAGAAGCCCCAGCCTGGGTATGGGTGGCACCAACCAACAGACTTGCAACCTGAATAAAATAGGGAAAGAGAGGCTTGCTGGTGCTGCTTGGTTCTTTTATGCCTGGCCTGCCATGGACTATTTTTCCTCTGCCATGCCCCTTTGCCATGCCACCCTGCCTTGGAGACAGCCGACTATGAACTGAAACTTCTACAAACCATGAGCTAAAATAAGCTTTTCCTCATTTATCTTATGGGTATCAGGTATTTTGTCCCAGCAATGAGAAAGTGAGACACAGATCTTCTTTGCATTTTGCTATGTTATGCTATAGTGATGGACAAATGAGACTACTGTTTTGAGTCAACTTGGCTAATATTTCACATATTTACTGGATTAAACCTTTGCTAGTGATCTAATTAGGGACCACAGTCATGAGGATTTGCTTACATTTCAGAATATGTCAGTGTTTTCAGATATTATGTAACCATCGGTGTTTACCTATTGCATTTTTCTGCTGTCAATACCATAAAAGTACCAGAGACAATGTAGCTTAAGGGCAGAATTGTATTTTCTCACAGGTCTTCAGGTTGGAAGTCCAAGTTCAAAGTGCTGGCGGGCTTGCTTTGTCCTGAGTTCTCTGTTGTTAGCCTGTCGATGGCCTCCTCCACACACTGTTCTCACACAACCCACAAACATCTCCAGTCTCTCCCTTTGCTTTAAGGGCATTGGTTACACTAGGTTATAACCTCATCCTTACACATGACTTTCAACTTGGGTTCTCAAGAAAGGCCCTGTCTCCTAATGCAATCACATGCTAAGCCATTGTGAGTTAGGGTTTCAACACCTGAAAATTATGGAAACATAACTTAGTCCATAATACATACAAAAAAAATCAAAATTCAGTAATTTCATGTAATAAGAATAGAATGATTCGGATGATGGCTAGTTATTCCCAAAAGAACAAGACTATGATGTAACAAATGTTTGTAAGGATGTGGACCTATGAATTGGTCACTTTATAGTCATTTGGGAAAACATTTTGTGCTTTTTTTGAAAATCAAGAAAACAATAGATGATCCAGCAATCCTACTTCTGGGTATATAGCTAAAGATATATTTTTTGGGGGGGTACCAGGGGTCGACCTCAGGACCTCTCCTGCCAGCAGGCGCCCGTGCCGCTGAGCGATATCACCGGCCCCTTTTTTTGTATGTGGGTTCACGGGAGTCAAACTCAGGCCCTCGCGCTTGCCAGGCAGGCACTTACGCCACTGAGCCATCTCACCGGCCCTATAGCTAAATATATTGAAATCAGTACATTGAAAAGATATCTGGACCCCATATTCAACTTCAGAATTATGCTCAATGGTAGAGACAAGAAGGGGAAGCAAAATGAATTAGGATTCATTATGTACCAATACCAGCTTCCTATGATGTATGTAACCATTATGTATGAATAAAAATTTAATGTTTTTCAAAAATCCATGCTAATTATAACAGTGGATCTTAGACATCCAGACTATGGGTGATGGTTGTGGACATATTAATTGCTATATATTTTAATAGTGATATTACTTACATGGGAACTTTCCACATTCTTGAAATTAGGTCCTAAAACTTGTATCTAGAATGTGTTAACTTTCATAAGACAAGCGATTGAAAATTGTAATAACATGTTCTAACCATTCATGTAATTCAAACCATAGACTGAGGAATACATACAAAAATATAACAAGGTGAGTAACTTTATAAGCACTTCAGTAAAGAAATTCTTTGTTACTCTCGTCTCTAATGTGATATCAAAAGGATTTAATACATAACATATATCCACTGTTATTTTTGTGTCCACAGTTTTTATGTTTTCCTCTTTTCCCAGAATAAACTCTCCCATTGTCAGGTTTCCTCCACCATAAATACTGCATTCTGGTGTCCCAGCTATTATTCCCTGTCTGCCTTCCTTACTCCATCTCTTTGGCTCCCTCTGTTAGTCCTCACATACCTGAGTCTTATTTTGGTGCATTCTCTGATTACATGAGGAACAGATGGATATGGCTGGTTTTTTGGAGCAGAGGTGGTGGAATTTGGGAACTGGTCAGGATTTACTCCAACAATTGTTACACAATATTTAACAAGTTGAAGAAGAAGGATATTTTTAATCTATTTTTTCTCAGCAGCACCATGAATACAAGAATTTTAAAGGCAGTGAAAACTATTCCTTAGAGATGTATGTGTAGGTGTGTGTCTGTATACTTAAATTTTGACTATGTTAGAAGTCATCAGTAGTTAAAGGCTCTTGGAAAAATGAGGTTTTTAGATTAAGAAATACTCATATGAAAGGAAATTGAAAGATATACTAAAAAATAACAATGAAAGATGGTCGAGTCCTCTAAATACAGGTCTGGAATGAGGCATATACTTAGATGTAGCTTATAAGCCTGATAATAACAGAGTGTTCAAGAAAGATTCTAGGAAGCAAACTGAAATTGCTCACCTAGGTATTGGCAATAAACTCTGAGGGTTGAAAAAAAATAAATAATGGAATCCAATGGGAAATTTCTTCTAGATGGGTAAAGCAACTACATAATGTGTTTTCACCAACACAGAAAAATTTAGGCTAGTCAATATTCTTGTAGGTAAGTCCTAAGAAGAAACATGAACCCCTCAAAAAAGAATTCAAGGTTAAATCCAGCATTTAATTAGATACTGTATCTACAATAAATAGGGTAACCAAGCAATTCATTGATCAAATTGGGACACATTTGAAAGTGAAAGACAGCTGTATTTATAGTTAGATGAGAAAAAATAAATATCGTGTAAATTAAGACACTACTGGGAAAATCAGATATAGGGCTCTTATATCACAGCCTGTATCCTGTATTAAGTTATCATTTTCTTTGAAGTATCAATGTGTATGATTTGCATAAATGACGTACTTTCAACAGTGAAATAGCTAACTATCATTATAGCTATGCCTCCAAGAAGTTGTTACGAATATATACTTTTGTTATGAATAACAAATGGAAATGGAATGTGGCGATATGCCAGGATTGAAAATAAAGCAAATCCAGAAGACTAAAGCCATACTCACTGTCACTGTAACATGATGAAGACTTAATATTATCATAAATATTGTTGTAAAGCTCAGTATGAAGTATAATGTAAAACACTGAAGATTTGGAGTTAACTTTTTCTACCAAAACAAAACTAATTCAAGAAAACTTCAAATTTATTAGATATAGATCAATTATAATTTAAAGGAAGAGGCAAATGTATCTTTTTTAAAGAAGAACTATGTGTTGTGTGTTGATGTAATGTTTCTGAATAAAAATTTATTAATGCATAGTGGTTTATGCATGAGTACAGTAAAATTTAAATGTTACCAAGTCCATTATCCCTTAATTTTATATATCTAGACATACCCACAAATGTGGGATTCTAGTCAACAATCTTTACTTAAAGTGAAAATTGGTTTTATTGTATACCAATGAAGGAAAGATGTCAGTGCAAATTTTTGTCACATCAAAAATAGGCAGAGAACATGAGATCCATTAGCAAACTTATCTACCTATAAGAACACTTTTAAGAATACAATTATCATTTGTTAAATCGTGGTTTTGAAGATTTCTTGTTAATACACATTAGCTAGAAATTACAGGAATATCAGAAAATAACCAGACATACCTTGGATGAATTAAAGGAAAATAATTGCTTGTCAAAGTTGGGGGAATTCATTTTTCTCAATTAGAAAATAAGCTGGAGTTCCACTGTACAATGTGCTATGTTCAACTAATTTTCAATGACAATCAGCTACACAGAGAAAAGCATCACCTAATTTAGAAATTAGTGAAAGACATGATAGCTACACTTTTGCATGGCTTCATTAATATCTAATATAATTTTTAACCTTCATGCAATAATAACTGCTACTGTTATAGGCATTGTAATTAAGTGCATGAGGGAGAAGAGAAATTTGTGTTACATATCTAGTGAGAATTTTACCTCTGAGTAATCCTGGTTGTATTTTCCCACATCCTTCCCTAGAAAAGTATAATGAGTAAAACCACTACAGCCATGACGGGGTGTCTTAATTAATTTTCTTTTTGCAGAAACAAAATACCTGGAATGTACAGTTAAAGGAGGAAAAATTTATTTTAGCTCAGAGGTTTCAGTTGATAATCATCTGGCTATAAGGCAGGGCAACATGGCAGAGGGGCAGCACAGAGGAGAAATAGTCCATGATGTGGCAAGCAGAAGGCAGCAAGCAACAGCAGCCAAAGCAGCCTTCCCTCTCTCTTTGTATTCTATGCAGGCTGTAAACCTATAGATTGGTGTCACCCCTACCCAGGGTGGGGCACCCTTAATCCAAGATCACACCCTTAATCCACATTTGCACACCCTAACCCAGCCACCATCAAAACTCTCCACCTATAGCGACACAAAAATTTGGGGGGACATCTAGATACAAGCCGTAACCAATGGACTTTATAGTCTGTGGCTCCAGAGAAGAACTTGACTTTTCAAAATTATCTTAAGATAAACCCAGCAGGATGAAGTCATTTTTGTCCTAACCTGTTGCTGACCCAGTACTTCCATTTGTTGTCTAGGATCATCATTCTGTCTGTAAGTCAGTAAATAGCTCTCTGGACAATCCTAGATCTTTTTGCCTCTCTTTCTTTGGTCTCAAAGTAGCTTGGGGCCTATCTTCATACACTAGAACCAAGTTGTCCAGACAAGAATGTGATAGCAGTTGAAAATGCAACAAGAGAAAAAAGGATTTCAGGAGCTAGTGTAATTACAATTTCCAGGGAGAAAATAATAGACCCCTGGAATTCAGTAAGCCTTGGTAATTATGTCATGAGGCCAAATAGTTAAGCTTGAATATTTTAATAGCAAAGGAAAATTGACCCTTGATGATTGTAAATGAGTTATGACACTAAAGGCAAAATACTATTCTTGTTCCAAAATGCATAATTTGTTTCTTGCCCCAGATGAGTTCAATATTAGGGTTATAGATACAGAAGTTATCTACAAATTCACAAGCAAAAAATATAATGTACAAAAAGCATGATGCATACTAAGACCTGCTTGTGAGTAAGGGAACACTTACAGAGGAATTTTCCAGTTGTGTAAGAAGCCTAATCTTCCCAGATAACTCAAGCCATTTTCACAAAGGAGAATTAAATCTAGCTTTCCTTTAAGGTGTGGTAGGCACAAAATTATGTCTCTTCCCAGGCAAACAAGAATTAATCTCTAGTTACTCATAAGTGGAAAGTCATGTGGTGTCTAAGGACACATTTTTAAATTGAAGATAGTTTCATATTCAGAGATGAATTTAGGAAATGAACCTGTGAAAATTTTTACTGAGGTCCTACAATGCCTGGGCAGAGGAGGGAGACAGGAACAAACAATCTAAACAAACACACCATCTACCCTATGTAATTCATTGGTTTTTCAGTAAAGTAAGAGCTGAGGTAAGAAATTTGGGAATCTGGTAACACATTGATACAATCTTCTATACAATTAATTAAAACTCATATTTTAATAAGAACAATATTCTCTCCAGAATGAATATAGGTTTTTCTCACTAAATTTCAATTTGCTGATGTAACTGGAGAGATTCTAGCCTGTGAACCTTCCTATACAATAATTTTCTCTAAGATTATTGACTTAAACAATTCATCTACCAATGGATTGGAAAATTTAAGGAATTATGAATACATATACACATACAAATACTGTATATGTTGCAAGAAACTAAAAGCACCTGGAAAATTAGAAAATAAAATCATCTTGAAGAGGGTGAAACATTTATTTAGTTATATCCTCACACCTGTTTGATTTTCTTTTTTTTCTGTTTTTTTTTTTTTTTTTGTTTTGTTTTGTTTTGTTTTTTGTTTTTTTGTTTTGTTTTGTTTTGTTTCTTGAGCCAGTGTGAGATCTGGAAGAAACCATGCTACTCAGTTTATGGACTGATTGGGCATCTCCCATCGCCCTACCACTTTTCTTTAAAGATTCACAAGTTATACAGGGATTTATGGAGGAACATGCCCTGTAGTTATTCAACTCAATTTCTGTGGGGATGTTGTCAAAAGATAGGAGATGGAAATACAGAGATAAGGGATCTTTGGAACCACAGCTCAAACCTCCTGGGGTGCAGGTTAAAGATCATAGCATAGCTTACAGGGCAATAGTCCAAGTAGGGTGGGTCAAAACACCTTGCCTTAGAGAGTGTCTGCCCTGTCTCTTGTCCTCCCCACACTCTGACTAGCTACTTAGATTAACCCTAAGGTCAGTCATGTAGCCAACCACCCCATCCTTTCCTTGTCCTATCCCTGTCCCCTACATGAATTCCTGCACAGGCATCTTGCTTTTTTCCTTTATTCTGGCTTCCTGGATCTATCAAGAAAAAGCCATAGAAGCTTCAACTTGGGGCTGTTTTTTCCAGAGACTCTCTCACACAGAGGGATTTTGAGTAAAAGCAGAGCCTCTGAACTCTCTGAGGCAAAACTGGACGGACTCCAAGTAGACTCTCATCCTTTGTGCCTCCACCATCAAGAACTTGTTTTCTAGTAAATCAAGGAGATTGGTCACATGTCTTAGTGAGCATACCATGACATTAAAAGTGGTCTAACTTTTCAGGGTAATGGAAGGTAAATTAGAAGTTTTAGAGAATTTAAGTATTTCTTCCAGTCTTCCATGGTATAGATAGTTTCGACTCTGTATTATATTTGTCCACAAAAGATAGCTAAGGAGAGCATGTATAAAAGGTTAGTAAAATCCATAAAAGAACTACAGTTTTATCAGTGACCCTTTCTCTCTTTGGGATCCACTGGGTAGCTAATTATTTTCTCAACCAATGTCTAGCCCCCTTTCTTCT
The DNA here is from genome assembly GCA_028451465.1 of Erethizon dorsatum. NCBI lineage: Eukaryota > Metazoa > Chordata > Mammalia > Rodentia > Erethizontidae > Erethizon > Erethizon dorsatum. Next base: position 137,952,659 of record CM051824.1, read on the forward strand.
TACCTTCTTTGTTTCCTTCCTTCACCACATGTGTCACATTTTCTACACCAATCTATATTCTTTCTTGCCCACTAAGGTTTAGTTTTGATTTGTTAAGATGCTAAAGAACAAAGAGATAGTCTGGAGTGAGTTATTAACTTAGCAAGGGGATTTCAAATCATGTTTTCCACTTTCCATAACAATTTGGTATTAACAATCATCATCTCAATGCTTGCACTGAAATAGGGTGGTGCTAGTGACCTGCAATTGAACCTCTGAGAGTCTGAGAACTGCTAGGATTGCAGGTATCATTCTTTTGATATGTCTCCATCGCTAACCTATTTAAGATTTGTGCATTGTTTTCCAAACAAAGCAAGTTGAAGCCTAATAGGATTTCACAGAAGTAGACCATGAGGGCGATATTGCTAAGAGACTAACTTTTACATTAGAAAAGTTTATAAAGATATCGAAGGAGTGAAATTTCCCTCATATACAAGTACATTATGCTAGAAAATTTTTGAAACTTCTGCTCTACTATTGGCTGCTAGTATCTCTTCTATATAATGCCTCCATGTCCTGATAATTTTTAGCTTGTTGGATTTTATCAATTTGAGAAAAGATTAAAACTAATGAGGATAATTCTAACATGAAAATATTATGTGTTTGATATTCCATTTAAAAATCATTAGGGCCGGTGAGATGGCTCAGGGGCATATGCGCCTGCTGGCAAGTGCGAGGGCCCGAGTTTGACTCCTGGAACCCACATACGAAAAAAGGGCCGGTGATATCGCTCAGCGGCACGGGCGCCTGCTGGTGTGCGAGGTCCTGAGGTTGATCCCCGGTACCCACACACACACACACACAAAAATTAAAAGTATAATAATTGATTTTTGCCTTTCCTATTTTAAATCTTATGTTTGTGTTGTGCCTGTTCTTCTTTAATATAAAATATGGTTAACCCAAGCTAGTATTTTATAACTTGGAATCAATAAGTACATTAATATATAATGTGTTTTAGTTTTCTGACCACTCCCTAAAAACAATATAATTTTTATGAAGGACAAGTGCAGTATACTAAAAATGAAAAATCTTAGGTTATTCTAGATAAAGGTCCCCAGTATCCCCTGGGGAAAAAAAAAAAAAATCTTTGCTGATTTTTTGTCTGGTTGATCTATTTGTTAACCATTTAACAACAGATAATTGTGTACCTTATTGTAGATCTTAAAATAAAAAAAGCCATTGAAAAAGAATAAATAAGAAAGATTAATTAAGAATTGTATTATTAAATGATTGATTTTCCTATTTTGTAGAAAAAGAATTTGAAGGGCAAAATGCAAGTATAACCATTAAACAGGTTGTTACATTAATTCAAGGAAGAGATGATTTTAGCTTGGATTAAGGCACTGGCAGAGAATATGTTGAGAAATGAAAAGTTTGAGAAGAGAACTATTTATGAAGCTAAATCAATAAAGTACAGATTTCACTGGTGTGGGGGAGGAGAGAAAGTAGGGTATCTTGAACCATTCTCTGGTTTCCAACTTGTACAGTTGGATGGATGTGGTTATGGATCATTCAGATGAGCTCAGGTAGCAAAAGAGCTTAAAGTTCACTTTGAGACGTGGAGACACACAAATATGGAGTCAGGTAGAATTAAAATCAGAGTGCTCAGATGCAGGTGGACACAATTTTACATATTAAGTGACAGGGTATGCTGTGCCTGACAATTGCAGTCATTCATGCGGTGTAAATATTAAAGGCCTTGGAGTAGGAACGGATAGATAACCTTGTACTGTACAAACCACAGACAAATTCAACAATTAAAGACTAAATAGAAAAAATGGATGCACTGAGGGATTGAGAAGAGAGAGTCAGAGGGACAAGAGTAATAGTAGGTAAATGAGTATATTATCCAACACGGGAATATGCTGTTATTTTTATTGATACTATATAAATATTATTTTCTTTAGAAATAATGTTTATAATAATGTGAAATTCTTCTAAGATATCACCAACATGGACATTAGAAAATACTTACTAGACTTTATAATCAGGAGCTGTCCAAGCCGAGGTGTCAGTAAACAGGTTGGAAAAAAGTGAAGAATGAGAAAGTGGTGAAGAAAATCTCTGAAGAAATTGGGCTATGAAAACAATAGTATACAAGGTGGTATGTTTGTAGGAAATTGCATTTGAAAGAAGTGTTGTTTTTTTTTTTTTAATAGTTTTAAAGTTTCAGAAATTCCAGCCTTTGTCAATGACAAGGAAAAAGATAAAACAAACAAATACGGTATGGTATACACACAGAGGGTTGTGATTAAATATATAATTAATTGGGCAAAGAAGATCAGGAGCAGCTGAAATACACAACCTACCTGGTGCAAAAGGGGCAACAAGGGAGGAAGATGCACACCCTAGAGATGAATGTTTAGGACATCCCAGACTCCTTCTAAATGTTCACGTACATTAACTCATTTCACCCAAAGTATGTGAGCTACAAACTACTAAGATCCTCATTTTATACATGAGAGAGTAAGCAAACCGGTCAAGGCCAATTTCGTGCCTGGCAGAGGCAGGAGTCTACCCTGGAGAGCTTTCTGGGTCGAGGTGATCAGCCACTGCCCTCTATTGTCAGTGTGCCCCAACAGTTTGAGAAAACACCAAGGGAAGCCTGTCATATGACCGCCTTTTTTTTTGGTAAAGAGAAATTTAATATTTGTAATGAAATACACCTGATTATTCCAGCAGTTTAAATAAGGAAACAAAACAAAAATTTAGAGGAGATGTGAAATGTCCTCAATTTCCTATGTAGTAAATGATAAGGAGCAAATTTGAATCCAAATGTGTCTTAAATTTAAAGACTTTCTCCTTGCCAAGATAAATGAATTTTCAGAATCTCGAGGTTGAAATCTGTCACCCTGCTGGTCACAGACACTCCAAGATTGATCCCTCAACCCCGCTTTGTATGCAGGTACCGGGAGTTGAACTCAGCTTATGCCGCTGAGCTATATCACCATCCCCTCAATCCCACTTTGGAAAAGAAAACATTTTCCTTTTTCTCTTTCTTCTTTTCTCTTCCTCTTGAGAGCTTACTACAGTAATTCAAACGTGTTGCACTCTTCAGTGCCCCAGACTACCCCATACCTGCTTCAATCACAGCACATCTCTTTGTTTTGTAATCATTTGTTTAATTATGGAGCAGTGTAACTGTTAACTGGATTTTTAAAAAATAAGAAATGCTGCCTGCCACAGTTGCTAAAAAAGTAGCCTTGCTGATGAAAGTAAGCTGAAACAAATCTCATAGATTAGCAAACATTACATATTTTGGTGTGCTCAGCTTTATAAAAGTATTGGATAAATTTTATATGGTGTCCTTGGGCTTTTCAAAGCAAGGTTTTGACTCCTTGCATGGTTAGGGAAACATTTGGTGAGGAGAAAAAGTGGCATTTTCTGATGTCTTTTGGAAAGTGAAGACCTCAAAAACAAGGGTGGGGTTTGCTGAGCTGGAGGGCAGGGCTTGGTTATTTCCTTACCTATCTAATCCCCTACTTAAGGCTAGAATGCTTTTGAAGTTTACTAGTTAGATTTGCCAGGTAATACCTGACCATGGGAGAAATAACTGGAAAACATCAACTTTTAGTCCCTTGCACTGGATTCCACTGTGGTTCTGGGCAGTTCCTGACCAGCTGTGCCTCAGAGCTGCAGTACAGAACTTTCATCCTATTGCTGTGCAGGACCGAACCTAGACAGAGCACAGTCTTTAACAGTGAGAAACAATGTTGAAGCTCTGTACCTTTTGCCACCCATCCATTCCCTTTCTACCGACTGACTCAGGTTTCTAGGACCAGGCTTATAGAGGGAAGGACAACTCAGGAGACAAACATTGGATTGATCCATTTACCAAGAAGCATAAAGGATGTTAAAGGTAAACAAAGCAAAACACAAGTTAAAGTAGTGAAGCCAGATTTTCAAATCGGTAATAACTATTGAAATAGAAGAAAACACTCCAACATGAACTGAACTCAACTTCTGTTTGCACAGAGGTGAGTGATCTGCTGACACTAAGCTAGGCAACTGTCGTTCCACAAAGGCAGGGATATAAGGCTGATATTTAAAGGTTGGCAGGACAAACAGAATGACTTAGTGTAGGCTTGAATTTCCTCAGGCAGACACTTTAAGAGGGACTAGGAATATTTTAAGGATGCATCCTTAAGCTGCTAGAAGTGATACTAGTGTTTATTCAAGTCTTTACAGGCCAGGGTTAAGTGGTAGTTGCCTCTAAATAATTGTAATAACTAATTCGTCTATGGCATTTGTAACTGCAGTGCTAGAAAAATTATAGGCATTATCTCATTTAGTACTGAAAATAACTCTGTAACATAGGTACTGATATTTTGTTCAGAATTGAGTCTTAGGGGCTGGTGATATAGCTCAGCAACATAAGCGCCTGCCTGGCAAATACAAGGTCCTGAGTTTGACTCCCGGTACCCAAATAAAAAAAAAAAAATTGAGTGTTAGAGACATTAAAGTAGTGGGCCAGCATTATATTTTTAGGTACTGGCAAAATCAGGTTTGAATAAAGATTAAAATATAAGCAGTTCAATTACAGAAGACCATACCTTTAATCTTTAAGTGTTATTTTTTAGTGAGTTAAGTGCAATAGGTTGAAATTATTTCAAATAGATTTTGTATGAGATAAAATTTTATCCACTGTCAATCTTTCTAAGCCTAGATGCCTTATGGTTTTCATCAAAAAAACTATATTTCAGACACAGAGTAAAGATGAATTAGACTAACATTATGTTTTCAGCATTGATTAAGTATTGATTTTTGAGAATGTATTTTTTAACTTCAGTAGTCTATTTTTAAATTTACATCAAGAATTTTGGAAAAGAAACCAGAGTTACAAACAATGTAATTTGAAATTTTGTCTTAGTACCCAGTGACTAAACAACATTTCCTAAGTGGTTTTTTTTTTTTTTTTCTTTTTCTTTGGAAGACCACAACCTGTTTAACTTTTTCTGTGACTACTTCTTTGTTAAATCATACATGCAAACATGGAGAAATCGCACTAATATAAATTGCACGAAAGCATAGAAGTTTTATTGAAATTGAAGCAGAACAATATAATATTTTTTGTGTAGGTTATAAATTCCCTCTCTCTCTCTGTCACTCTCTTTTTCTCTCACTCTCTCTATCTCTCTCTCTCTCTCTCTCGTCTCTGTCCCTCCCTTCCTTTCCTATACCTGGCACATGGATTCACATAGTGGATGTACCTTTAAATAACTCAACTCACTGCTATGACAATATGATAATATATCTTTCCATATTTCTAAGAAGAAATGTATGACACAGTGTTTTGTGTTGCAGTAGGGCACTATAGTTATGGATAACTAAATTTTATCTCCTGAAAGAGATAGGAAAAAATTAATTAGAAATGAATAGAAAGAAGATAGCCTTTTCTCCATAGTTTTATTCCTTTCTACTTTACATTCATCCTTTAGATCTTTGAATTTCATCTTTATTAATCTTTGGATAAATCATGATTTTGTTGCAGATAATTTAATGGGCATTGATACTCTTGAAGTCCTACTAATTTATTCAGGAGAAAAACATATTAGGAAACAAATTGTCAAAAAAAAAAAAAAAAGGTATTGTACACAAAAAAATATCACAGAGAGTGGATTTTCAGTTTTTGGGTCCTAGCATTTAGAATGAGGAAGGGTTATTCTGAAGCTATATTTTTTTTACTCTGGATATTAACAACCACAGAAAATGCAAGAGTATGATTTTAATTCAAATTACCAATATAGATTCTTATAGTTTGGGTTCTAGAGTCTGAGACATAAATTGTTTCACTTTCAAATTTATTTATTTATTTATTTTTTCTTTTTTGTGGGTATCAGTGTCAAACTCAGGACCTCGCGCCAGCAGGCACCCGTGCCACTGAGTGATATCACCGGCCATTTTTTTCAAATGTGGGTACCAGGAGTCGATCTCAGGACCTTGCGCTTGCCAGGCAAGCGTTTATGCCGCTGAGCTATCTCACAGGCCCTCACTTTCAAATTTAAATCAGATTATTTTTAAGGCAAATCAAAGGAAGTTTAAAAAATCTCTTCATCATTAAAAGAAATGATTTTTTTGTATTTCAATGAATATTCTTAAGGAGAAATTTTGATAATAAATAAGATATTCAATTAATATATCACTATGTAATTCTAATATCCTTTCTAAAATATTAATTTGTGAAGTAATTAAATAACCTGATATTTTCAATAAGATCTAGTTATTTTAAAGCATCCGATTTGAAAATGTTTGTTGCAAATTTACACAGACTAATTCAAATTAAGGTTAGTCTCCTAGTGATCATTCATTTCTGCTTCCATTAAACTACAGGTTTTTATTCTGAAATTCCTATTGACGTACTGCCATATGCATTAGTCTGCTAGGCCTGCCTTAACAAAACCCCATGAAACGAATGGCTTTAAGTTAGAATCTGATTGTGCCACAGCTCCAGATGACTTCAAGTTTGGACTGGGTTGGTTATTCCTGGTGCTTTAAGGAAGGCACTAATCCAAGCCATCTGTTTGTAGCTGTGGACGCTGTCTTCATATCCTCATGGTGTTCTATATTCATGTCTCTCTATAGTCTTCTCTGTCGTAAGGACACCAGTTATATGGTTCAGGGCTCACATTAATGACATCATCTTAATTTCCCTAGTTACATCTACAATGGCCTTACTTTCAAATAAATTCATATGTGGAGGTCCTGGGAGTTAGCACCTCAGAATTTGGGGGCCCAGGGTGTACAATTCAACATATTACAAAATGGAATGTTATAGTTCAGTCTTTATGGAAATAAATTAAAAATAGTATCTGGATCTCTGATTTCTCCTTTACATATGGACATAAATGGGTACTAAAACAGTAAATGAGATAATAAACAAATGAGTGCTTGACCATCTACAAAATATAAGGTAGTTTTTCTCATTCTTCTCTGTACCAAAGTAGGTACCAGTAAGTTGTACCTGATGACTTACTATGCAGGATAATTCCAAAAAGCCTTTTTAAAAATCATGTTTAGTTTCTGGGTATTGAGGAAGGAAGATTGGGGAAATTACGGTATACTCTATGTGTGATAATTGAATAAATTTCTTCCCAGTATATTTTGGTTCCAGAAGATCACTCATTTCCTAGTATCACTATCAACCCCAAAATGATAAATATATATATATGCACATACATATCCCACTTCTGAGGTCAGGTATTGCAGTCCATAAAACATGAAGTGCAATACAAGTAACAATTCTAGGGATATAGTAAACCTATTTCCATGGTGTTCAAACTGTAGTTAGTTTTGGTGTTTCAACCACTTTGGATTTATTATTTGAATATAAACATTTTTCTTTGACAAACTATCTTTTAGGGCAAAAATTAAAAATTGTTAAAAGCTCAATGAAAGAAATTACAAATTATCAGGGATCTGGTGCATGAACCAAGATTCTGGTTCTTTCTTCTTTTGGATTGATTTGCTAAAAAAGGCAGCAATTCTCAGTATGGCTGATGTAATACTTATTAATCCCTATTCTTCCTTCTTATTTATGATTCTTATGACTTTGTTTTTAACTGTATTCAGCAGCTTTTTGAAGTATCTCCTTCTCTTATTCTTTTGAATACCTCCCTTTGATCAATTTTTTCTATGACTTGGTTTTTTATATTTTTACATTTCACAAAGTATTCTCTATTAAAAATTAGAGTAGCAGTAATTAGAATAGCAGCAATTAGAATAACAGTAGTCTCTAATTAAAGTAAAGTTAGGACAAAGCACAAAATCTAAGACATTGTTCTAAGCTCTTCAATGTAGTATATATTTTTATCTCGAACTTAGTTAAAAGTATTTAAGATTAAGTATAAAGGATTTTAAGATAAAGTATTTAGTCATTTTGCCTGGATGTTATATAATGGTAGAATGGAAAGTTTGTGTAACATAAATATAGATTGATTTGGACTCATATCCTGTTGGTACAGAGACTGTTCCAGATAACATTGACTCTTTACACATTGACAAGTTATTTTACATTAGGCAAATTACTCAAACTTTTCAGACTTCAGTTATCTCATCTACAACATAACAACAATAAGTACTTGATAAGTTTGCTCAAGGGTTAAGAGAGATGACCACTGTAAAATGCTTTGAATATAGTGTGTGTTAAGTAAGTGATTAATAAGATCATCAGTATTACTGTGTACAATAAAATCTGAAATATTGCTTCTTCCTGATACAAACCAGCTAAGAAAATAATCTTGAGCAATAATCCTTGTTATGCCATAGCCATACATAGAAATCGGTTCAATAAGTGTTATTTTAATTCTGAAGGCCTCTGAGATGTTTAATTATGGATAGGTCAATTTGAATTGATTAGGAACTACCCAGTGGTTTAGTGAAGCACAGTTCTGGGTGTGTCAGTTGATGACTGACTTGTAGTTCAAAGAACTGAGGGGACCCACCCTGATCATGGGTGGCAACAACCAACAATGTTAGTACCCTGTATGAAGTAGAAAAAAAAAGAAAGAAAGAAAAAAAGAAAGAAAGAAATGTTCTCCTTTTGGAAGAGCTCCAGTCTTCACTCTTGCCTTCGGACATCAGTTGTCATTTTTCCAAACTTCCAGTAAAGACTCACTCTAGTGCCTCTACAGTGAGCTTCCAGGACTTGACCTTGGACTGGTGCTGAATCCATGATCCCTCTTGTTCTATGACTTTTATCTCCTTGGGATGAGAAGCTACTATATCCTGTAACTCCCCAGCACCCAGCCGCTGTATCTCCAATCTCACTGATGGTCACTGTGGACTCTTCCACCTCTGGTCCTGTAAGATGACCTCATAAATCTCCTTGCATAATTATACAATATTTTCTGTTGATTCTGTTCCTCTAGAGAACTCAAACTAATGGGTGCTGGGAGCATATGTGGTTCTAGAGAAACAAAATTCTAGGCATGAGTTACTTTAATTGGCTTAGTGATTCCTGGAGTTGGCCCTTTCATTGGCTGAGACGTAAAGTTGCCATGGTCCCCCCTTTCGATAATGAGGAGAGTACTATGATTCTTGGTTTGAAGCATTTAAAATAATATGCAACATAGATCCATTTGATTATCCTAATTTGCCACTTGTGAGATGCAAGGAATTTAGAAAATGTATATACACAATACTTTTGAATATTTTTTGGAAGAATAAAATGTAATGATGATACACAATTGCTCTTTGTATCTCTGGACAAACAACTAAAGAAAAACAATAAGTTCCAGGCACTTAAAAACAATCCAAAACTTTCCAAGTGTGTTAATAAAGTAATAAAGGAAAATAATGAGGTGAAAGATTCAAATTCCCACTCAGCTTCAAAGGGTACCTGCAGTTAAAGGGAAAGCACTGATTTGAAAAGAAAGAGTTCCCAAAAATGAGGATGGAGATGTTTGGGAGGAACCTGAGGAGGCGTAGGGGCACTGAACTCCTAAATACTGTTGACATTATTTTCAAGAGGATGAGATTGCCCCATCCTCAGTTGTTGAGGAATTCCCACTCCCAACCTCTGTTTTGTTGGCCTCTCCATCTCTGCCTGAGGAAACTAATCCTGTGTTGCCTATGGAAACTACAGGTTCACTACCCACAATTGCCTATATGCCTATAATTAGGCTTAAATCTCAGAAGGCTCCTAAATGTGAGGTACACATGTACCTATATTACACTCCCAAAGAACTTCCTGGACTTCCTAATTTTTACAAGCAAATGTCTGGGGAAAAAGAATAGGAATGGATTTTAAGAGTTTGAGGTAATGGTGAAAGAAACATAAACCAGGATCTGGCTGAATTACTTGTTATGGGACCACGAATCAGATATTCTGGATTTAATGTCATGGTTCCTGGAGCCAAACAGTGTACTAATAGTTTATTTGGTTGGCTGGCTGAAATATGGATCAAAAAATGACCCACTGTGAATGAGTTGGAGATGCCTGACATTCCTCAGTTTATTGTTGATTAGGGTATTCAAAGGCTCAGGGAAATGGGAATGTTGGAGTGGATTGCCAGTGACAACTTACTCCTCCACACAGGGAGAGATAAGAAAACTATACCATTCCTTAAGAATGGTATCTTTAAGAAATAGATTTGTGAGGAAGAGTATCAATATCCTTGATGAGTTCTATCACTGATCTTCTCTGTATGCCAGACTTCATGGCAGGGTCTGCAGTAATTCATTTAGGAAACTTAAATGCAATGGATATAATTGGACCCTCAATTGGCAGGGACAAAGTGGCAGCCCTCAATTGCCAAAAGCTAGGTGAGCATAACCAAGCATAATGGTGAGCAGAAGCGGAACAATGAACAGAATGGTCTGACATGTAGACTTATGGCATTGACTAGATAGGAAGCCTACTAAAGTTTTTCTGGGTTTATATAAGCAGAAATATTTTAGGACAAATGAAAAACAAATTTATCTAAAGGGGTAGTAACAAGGAACCATGGCCTCTCAACCAATTACCAGACTTGAGCCAGTTTACAGACCATGAACCCCTTGAATGAAGAGAAGATCAAGTCACCTGGGATATGCACCCTGGTGCACTACCAAAAAGTTACACAGCTAATCTTTCTCCCAAACTTTCCCAAAGGAACCTATGATAGCCTACCCTTTTACCAGGATATCTGTACATTGGGGAAGATAAAATAATCAGATACTTCAGGGACTACCAGACACTGGTTATGAAATAACACTTATTCCAGGAGACCCAAAACATATTTGTGACACTGCAGTAAGAGTAGGGGCATGTGAAAGTCAGGTTATCAAAGGATGTTTAGCTGCAGTCTAACTCTAATGGGACCAGTAGTTTCCAGAATCCACTTTGTGATCATTTCCCTAGTTCAAGAATGCATAATTGGGGTAGATACACTCAGTATTAGTCAGAATCCCCACATTGGTTCTCTCACCTGTGGTTTGAGAGCTATCATAGTGGGAAAGACTAAGTGGAAGCCATTTGAGATGCCGTGATCTGGACAAATAGTAAATCATAAACAATATTGCATCCCTGGAGGGATTACAGAGATTAGCATCATCATCATATAACTTGAAAGATGCATGGGGGGTGGTTCTCACCACATCGCATTTAACTCTCCTGTTTGGCTTGTGTAGAAGACCGAGGGTCTTGGGGAATGTCAGTGGATTACTGTAAGCTTAATTAACTGGTGGCTTTAATTGTATTTGCTATGTCCGATGTGGTTTCCTTGCTTGAGTAGATTAACACATCTCTTAGTACTGGTGCGAAGCTTTTAATTTGGCAAATAGATTTTTCTCCATACTTATACATATGTCCCCCAAAAAGCAATTTGCTTTCAGGCTGCAAGGCCAGAAAAACAATATTACTGTCCTATGTCACGGCTATATAAACTCTCCAGTCCTGTGTTGCAACTTAGTTCACAGTGATCTTGATTGTTTTTTTCTCTTCCACAGGCTATCACAACAGTCCATTATGTTGATGACATTATGCTGATTGTAATAAGTGAACTAGAGTTAGCAAACACTCAGGACTTGTTAGTAAAGTATTTGCATGTAACAGAATGGGAAATAAATCCACTAAGTTCAGTGCCATTTGTTAGAATAAAGTGTTTTGGGGCATGAAGTGATAAACTTCCTAAAATTAAGAATAATTCATTGCATCTGGCCCCTCTTACAAACAAGAAAGAGACAAAATCTAGCAGACCTATTTGGTTTTTGGAAACATTCTTTTCCTCCCTTGAGTGTGTTACTCCAATCCCAAGCTACTAGGTTTGAGAGGGACTCAGAATAATAGAAAGCTCTGCAAGAAATCTGGGATATTGTGCAGCCGGCTGAACTAGCAAATCCAAGGTACTTGAGGTCTCATTGATGCTGTTTGGAGGCTTTTGCAGGTCCGTGCAGGAGAATCAGAGCAGAGGCCCTTAGAGGCCCTTTTGGAGCAAGGCTCTGTCATCATCTGCACACATCTACTGTCTCTTGAGAAACATCTCCTAAGCTGCTACTGAGCCTTAGTGGAAACTGAACACTTGGCCAAGGGACACCAAGTTACCGTGTAACTGAAGGTGCACTTCATGAACTGGGTGCTATCTGACCCGCAGAGTCGTAAAATGGGACTACACAGCAACAGTACATCATTAAATGGAAGGGGTATGCCTGTGATCAGGCCTGAGCAGGTCTGGGAGGCACAAGTAAGTTACATGAAAAGTGGCCCAAATGCCCATCCTTCCTACTCCTGCTATACTACCTTCTGTCCCATAGCATGCACCTTTGGCCTCATGGGATGCCCCCTATGATCAGCTGACAGGAACAGTAGACTAAACTCTGGCTTACAGATGCTTCTTCATATTTTGGTGGCACCAACCAGAAGTGGACAGTTGCACCACTAGAGCGCCTTCCAGGATATCCCAGGACAGTGGTGAAGAACATCTTCACATTGGGCAGAACTTTGAGAAGTATACTAAGTTGTATATTTTGCTTGGATGAAAAATAGCTAGATGTGCTATTATATACCACTGATTCATCAGCTACAGCTGATAGTCTGGATGGATGGTCAGGGACTTGGAAGGAAATGACTGGAAAATTGCTGACAAAAATATTTGGGAAAGAGATACATGGATATACCTCTTGATATGGGCAAAGGATGTGAAGATATTTATGTCCCATCCAAATGCTCACCCAAAGTTGACTTCAGAATAATAAGAAGGCTTTAATAATAAAATGGAATAGCATTCCATCTTCTGTGGGTAGCTGTCAACCTCTTTCCTCAGGCACTCTTGTCATTGCCCAATGGGATCATGAACACTTTGTTCATGGTAGTAGGACAGAGGTCATTTATCAGCTCAGCGAGATGGATCTCCATTCACCAAGGCTGATCTAACTCCAGTCACTGCTGAATGCAGCAGAGACTAACAGTGTGTTCTAATATGGAAAAGGTAATCAGCCTTTCAATCATGGGAAGGACAACACATTGTCCTTACAAAAATGGACACTAATTTCGGATTTGCCTTTCCTGTAAGAAACACTTCTGCCCATACTAACATCTGTGGAATTAAAGAATGTCTCATCCACTGTCAGGGTTTTCCATGCACCATTGCTTCTCACCAAGGAATGCACTTCACAGCTAAAGAATGGGCTTGTGCTCATGGAATTTTGTGGTCTTAGCATGTTCCCCACTGTCCAGAAGCAGTTGGATGATAGAATAGCGGAACGGCCTTTTGAAGATGCAGTGAGAGCACCAACTAGGTGACAGTACATACGGAGCTGGGACAAGGTTCTCCAGAAGGGTTTATATAATCTGAATAACCCTCCAATATATGCTACTGTTAGCCAGGATACATAGGTCCAGGGATCAAGGGGTGTAAATGGGAATGGTACCAGTCGCCATTACCCTATAGTGACCCACTAGCAAAATTTTTGCTTCCTCTTCCTGCTACTTAGAAATCTTAGTTCTAGAGGTGGGAAGGCTTCTCTTGGGAGGCAGAAAAATGAACAGTCAAAACTTCCTCCTGGTTATTTTGGGCTCCTCATGCCTCCGTATCAACAAGCTAAAAGAGGAGTTATGGTGTCAGGAGGGGTGATTGATCCATACTACCAAGGGAAAATTGGACTATTATTTCACAATAGGGGTAGCAATGAATACGTTTGGAGTTCAGGAGATCCCTTAGAGTATATCCTAGTAATCCCACACCCTGTGATTAAAGTCAATAGGAAACTATAGCAGTGCAATCCAGGCAGGTAACAGGTGACTCAGCACTTTCAGGAGTGAAGGTAAGAGTCACCCCACCAGGAACAGAACCAAGACCTGCTGAGGTGCTTGTTGAAGGCCAAAGGCATAGAGAATGATTAGTAGGAGAAGCTTGTTAGGTGACAGCAGTGATCGCTTGACCAGTTAGAGAAAGAAGGGTTATAATTGTCATGGGTATTACTTTCCTATTTTGTTAATATCTGATGCATGCATACACATATATTAAGCCAATATCTGTTTTCTTTGTAACATAACATTGATTGTACTTAAGTATTGTTAGATCTATATTATAATATTTAAGCTATGGAATGTTAGGAGAGGAGAAAGAATCTCAAAAAGGAAAAAATTGCTTTCTATCCTGGGGAGGGAATTAGAGTGCTTCCATTTGTACCCAGGGTTGTTGTATCATCTTAAACATAATTACAAACATGCTATTGTATTTGGAGATTAAATATGGTTTTAGGAGATGTCTCAGGTTGTCAAATTACAAGGGCTGAATTGTGACCATTAATCAAAAAACATCAATTTAAATGGATTAAGAAATGTCTATAAGGAATAAAATGTATAATAGGTTTTGTGAAACAGGAAGAAAATGTTCAAATGGGGAGGGGAAAAAGGGATGGGGAAGGAAGGAAGGAAAGAAGGGAAATGTAACAAAAAATGAGAAAAGAAGAAAAAAATGGAAACAAAGCTTTTGTAAATGGGGAGGGGAGGAAGGATTGAAGGGAGGGTAGGGGAATGGGGAAAAAAAGAACCATGTTATATCATGTAAGGCACAATTCTCTATGATGAATGTGATCATTATATATATCTAAAATGTACCAATAAAATCTGATTAAAAAAAATAAATGTCTAGCAGATTAGTAAAGCCGAGTGTGTGTTCATTCCCAGCCTTTCTCTTCAGTCTGGCACGGCATAGGAGACCCTCTTGTTCTGTGGCTTCCTTCTTCCTTCTTGGGTGAGCAGCTACTTCCCAGTACACAGACAGCCATCTGGAATTTTCCTGCTTCTGTTCCTGCAAGACTATCTAGTGAATCCGCTTGTATACTATGCATATATTTTACATTGATTCTGTTCATCTAGAGAATCCTAACTAATACATATATAAGCACACATTTTATCAACTTGTCTAATTTTTAATTAAGCAATAATATAGCTTTTTGAGTTTCAAAAGGACTGATTAGAAGCTGAAATCAAATATAATTTATCCTGCTGTAAAATAAAAACACTGTAATAGAGATATTGCAGATTAAAAAAGGAGATCCAACTCAAGGTAATAAAATGAAGGTGAAAGAAATAATAGAAATGTAGTTTTAGATGGCTTATAAAATTAGGTCAATGCATTTGTTAATTGCTTTTTCTTTTGAAAGGTCTTTTGAGAGAGTTTAATATAATAGTTTTTTAAAGAATAAAATATCTTTTTTTCAAATTGGTCATTAATATTTAAAAAATATATATATTTTTATATGTGGGTATCGGGAGTCAAACTCAGGACCTCGCGCTGGCCAGGCAGGTGCTTATGCCCGTTGAGCTATATCGCTGGCCCTAAAAAATTTTTTTAGTATCAAGGGAAACTTACCATACTGCATTTTGCATCAACTTAATTATATGCATTAATTATTTATCTGTAAGAAAGAGTTCACACATTTCCTGATATAGTAACTTTCAAATTAGGTAATTACAAAAGGATTTAGTGTATATATTATATATTATTTATATTATATGATTAAGATTATCATTAGAATAAATAGACCAAAAAATGTGATGATCTGTTTTTGGAATTCACTGTACAGGTTTAATTGATATGCTGAAGATGAGCATTAATCTCCTACCAAAATTGTTAAGAATAAATATAGATGATAACCATAAAGGAGTAAATTTGGATATTTATATTGTATTTCAGAGATATCATATGAACAGTTAATATAAAAGATAAAATGTCTATCACAAAACTCATAATGTGATGAGATATTATGAAGAGATAAAATAATTTTAAAGTGCACAAATAGTATTTGTTTTCATGTTGCTAGAAAATTTATTTTATGTGTTTAATAACAAATCTGCTTTAAGTACTTAGTCACCTCCAGAATTTCCTAATAGCGGAAGTGTGCTTTGTCCTCTGTTATGTTCCATGGATAATTTAGCTGGACACTTCACACGTCAGTAATCAATAATTGAGATACGAATAGATAATGAATATTCTGGTTGAACTGAACAATAATTTATAAATAAATAATATGATCTGGTCACAGATAAAATTATTTGTTAACATGTATTAAAATTTAAATAAACGCGGTAATTCAGGAACATACATCATATGTCAAAATATATTAATTTTAAATCGGATCACAAATAGCAGAACATAGACAATGTATTTGGAATCAAAATTAGGATGTATTACTGTGTTCTTGGCTCATTATATGACATATGTCATTGTTGGCTATCACTACTTCCCTAATTGAAGATAATAAGAGATAGCATTGATATTTTTATCACAAAGTTGCCATCTCTAGGTACATGGTTCTATTCAGTGACAGGTATTTTGTATTTTCTAAATGTGAATGATTCTTTAGAGCTACTGAGTTTGTTGTATTGTAACTGTCCAGTGAAAACTGGGAAAGAGATAATGATGGCTTGAAAATGCTGCAGAGAGAATCCATGTATCAGTTTTGAAATGGTTTACAAGAGTGACATTCAAATTGGATTCTGTGAATTTCTAGGAATTCCTTTCAAGATGCCAATGGTCCTTTTGGGGCATGAAGGAAGAGTCATGCAGATGGTGCTCATGGGCCTATGTCCGCGTTTTCAGTAGGGCAGACTGATTTTAGCAATCTTATATGTTAGGTGGCCTGAAGGATTTCCGCAGAAAAAAGTATTATGTGGTTTTTTAAGCTTGATAGCCAGTGTAATAAAAACCCTTGAGATTCTATTTATTTTTAAGTTACCATAAATCAATAAATCCACAAAATAAAAGATATAATCTGTTTGTATACATAATCTGTTACTCTTCCCTCTTTAAGAACATATTTTTTCTACTTAACGGAGGAATGTATTATGTATATCCTGTGAACCATACGACTTGTTTGGTCCAGTGGAGAATGAGTAAAATGACACGTGTTACTTAATGAAAATGGTTTAAGAAATAACACATTTCATTATGTTGTCTTTCCTCTGCCTCTGGCTCCCTGGAAGCCCTCGTTAAGATGTGTCCCCACCAGCCTTGGAACCTAAATGTTAATGGCAAGCGTAGAGCCTACTGACCTGCTGTAGACATACAAGGAGAATAAGATATTTATTTTATTATTAGAGCCACAGAAAATTATGGTTGGTAATTTATACTACACCATGAGAAAGAAAGAAAGCACCAAAAGTACTTGTAAACATTGAGCCAAACCATTCATTCAGAGAAACCAGAGCAGCCTTATTGCCCGTGTGTGATTTGCTTAGAGATGACGTCAGACTTCCAGCACACTCCATCTTGGCTGTCAAATCATGAAATTCCTCTTCTTTTTTTTTTTTTTTTTTGTGGGTACCAGGGGGTCGACCTCAGGACCTCGCGCGCCAGCAGGCGCCCGTGCCGCTGAGCGATATCACCGGCCCCTTTTTTCGTATGTGGGTTGCGGGAGTCGAACTCCGGCCCTCGCGCTTGCAAGGCAGGCGCTTAAGCCGCTGAGCCATCTCACCGGCCCGAAATTTCTCTTCTGATTGAACTTCATGCTTTTGATATAAAATCTCTGTCTTCACTAGTATGTGAAAAAAATGCTTTCCTAAAGATAACCAACAATAATCTACCTTCTGTTTACACTATCCTTGGTCTATTTCATCTATTACTTTGTTGCTTTCTATAAACTAACTTGTGGGTAAAACAGAATTCATAGCATGCGATTTTTCTTTCTAACTGCTACTTTCTTTTTCTGCTGAATCTTTTACCTTTCAGTTTAAGTATAGGAGCTTCCATAGATTGCACCAGATTTTTCCTTCTTATCTTAAATTCTTCCCTTACCAACGAAGTTTTAATTAAGGTCATTATCAAATCATTCTTCAGTCTCCATCTCCAATCGTGATCTAACTTTATTCCCATCTCTATATTTTTCTCTTACCTTTGCACGTGAAAGTTTCCCTGATAATCTCATATTAGGATTGCATTCCATTTATGAGCTACTTGAATATTCATGGTTATATCTCTTTCAGGTAGCTTAAGAATTTGAATATCTAGCAAAGAAAATATTTCTTGTAAAATTTTTGTATTGTAAAAAAGGTACTATTTATTATAATAGAAATTAAATAAATAAGAGCAAGAACCAATGTATTGTAATACCAATATAACTAACTACTGAAAAATGCACCGATTTAAAGCAACATTTTCTTATGTATCATTTCTGTGGATGAGGAGGTGAGGAGTGGCCTATCTTGCTGGTTCTGGATGAGCGTCTATCATGACAGTCTGAGCTCAAGATGGTTACGTGGCCTTTGGCAGGAGGCTTCTGTTCTTGGCCTGATGAGTGGTTCAAGTGCAGCAGCAGCTGGCATCTCCCAGAGAGAATGATACAATAGAGAAAAGGAAGACTGTAATATCTTTCATGACTTACTTTTGGAAATCACACACTTACTTGTTATATATTCATTTTATTAAAAGATAAATACAGCCCATACTCAAGGCAGAGAAATTATTTTCCACTGATTGTAAGGAGGAATATCGAATAATTTGTGGACATGTTTTACACTTACTAAGGTATTAAAATGACATAGGAGGAGATTGGAAGCTGAAGGTAATTGTTTATGAGACTGAATTATTTTCACACATATGAATAAAGAAGAGGTGGAGGCACATTTCATGGAATTTATATTATATATATTGGCCAAAGCTTCTCAAAGGCAAATTTAAGGCTCATTAATAGTAAATTTGGGAAAAAAATGTAAATAAAGCTAAAGAACAATTGTCTATTATTTCCTTTCCCCTTTGGCATTTTTCTTGGCTTTGAATATAAAGAGATGCAAACACAGTTAAAGAAATCAAATAAGAAATACAGGAGCCCTGTATTTACAGAAACATTAGTTGTCTGTATAGTAGATTGTATATAAGGATAAGTCAACTTAAAATGCAGATTGTCTACTATAAAGTATGGAAATGTACATGTTTGGCATGAATTAAATGGTATTCTGAAAAGAGTAAGTACAGAATATATAAAAGGAAAAATAATTATACAATACATACTATTAAGATGATACATAAAAAATGAAAAAAGATGATATATGAAAATGTTATTCATTTTTAAAGCTTTGTTCCGAATAGCCTCAAATATTGCAAAGGTTGTAAGCACAACACAGAGGTTTTTTTCTGTAATATTTGAGAGTAAGTTGCTAATTTGTTGTTCTTACACCTATACATTCTTTAATGTATATCTTCTAAAAGTAGCTACAAGCTGCCAGACACATAACCAGGATACAAGAGTCAAAATCTGAAAATTAACATTTATATTGAATGGTGGTTTAATCCTTAGATCCCACTCCAGGTTTATTGATTATTTTTATATTGTTCTTTGTAAAAAGTTGATAAGGTTCAAAATCACACCTTGCTTTCATTTGCCGTGGCACTTTGATCCCCTTCGACCTTCAGAAGTTCTCATTGTTTCCTTAATTTTCATGATCTTAAAACTTGTGAAGATCATATTGTAGAGCACTTCTCAATCTGAGTTTATCTGGTGCTTGCTCATGATTACATACAGGTTATATATTTTTGTGAGGAACTTCACAGAAGCAAAGCAGAGTTCTCTCTGTATTAATTGCGTGGTTCTGATTTTTTCCAATAGTGATGATCACTTTGGTCAGCTGATTAAGGCTACTGTGTGGGCTAAGCTTCTCTACTGAAGAGTTTCTCTGAAATCTTTGAACTTGGTAAGTATTTTGTAGATAGATATATTGAAAGTATATAAAAAAACAACTTCCTTTTCAAACATTGTGTTTACTTTTTTTTTTATTTATGCCAGAATGGACCCATGATTTTGTATTAATTCAATGAGTTAAAATAAAAACATTATTTATTTGGCCAATGAGAGAGCATTTGTAAATTCTTTCTTTAAACCAGTTACAATGTGTGGAAACTATGCTAATTTAATCCTTCAAAACAACCCTATGAGGTAGTGACTCTTGTTAATATAACATTAAAAGTTAGGAAAGTAACTCTCAGAGTATTCACACCATTAAAATTTATACAGCTTGATCCCCGTATTTAAAATTTTACACTGTCTGACTGAAATTTTTAAACTTCTTTTACAAGGATATAAAGGGAAACTGTTCTAAGTTCCAAGCCATATATTTTTTCACTGCCTGCACAGACAATATGGATTGAGAACATTTAAATATGTGATCTTTTAGTCTTATGACTTAAATAGATTGTTTTTATAGATGTCTTATTTGAGGCTCACAACAGCTCTTTATATTGGAGAATATTATCTATATTTATGAATACAGAAGCTGGAGTTCAATGAATTTGACTAAATGGCCCAAGGTTACACATTTAAAATAAGCACATCTTGGATTTTGGTTATTGCAAGCCCTGAAATCTGAGAATTTCAATTTGGCTCCTCCTACTGCTACAGATGAATAAAAGAAGAAATAGATGAATAAAAGAAGGGAGAAATTGTGCTCTCAGATGTCCTACTTAAATTACCCTACTAGAAACTAAGATCAGAGCATGACCAATCCATTAGCGAAGAAAACATCATCATGTTCATGTGTAACAAGTGCATTCTCTACAGGGTGTAAACTGTGAAATTCTTTTGCCTTCAGGTACTGGACACAAAGTCAATGACAAACAAACGTGTCACAGACTTCCATGAGAAGTTTAAATAAACATTTTCCATACCACATATCATGTAATTGATTTTAAAGAAGTTAAAACATAGTATTTCCAAGATTATAAAGTACCTATGAAAATATAATTGATCATTTTATCTAATTATCAGAATTTTATGATATAAGTCAATTTAAATGATAACCAGGGAATATTTCTATATGTCTCCAAAGATAATCTTTGCATGAAGAACAAACATAGTCAAATCTATTCAATTCTTAAAGAAAAATAAGATAAGAAACTAAGGAAACATTGTAGCAAAACCCGTGAACTACTATATAGTGTTAAACTTTATGAACTTAATAATTATCAGGGCTGGTGAGATAGTTCAGGGGTATAAGCACCTGCCTGGCAAGCGTGAGGTTCTGAGTTCAACTCCCGGTACCCACATTAAAAAAAAAAAAATCAAACTCAGAAAACTAAAATTAAGGTTACAGGTTAGAGATTTTTAAGAACACAATATCAACATTTTACACGTTTTAAATGTAATTTACCCTTTAGTGAGTAGTTACTTTTTAGTATATATTCTACTGGAAGCCGTAATTCTATGACAAACTCATTAGGTACAGCAAACATGCTCACTATGGAAGTAAATCTCAGCCAGTGGTTAAGAGTGGCCAGAATCTCTTCTTGGTTATTATCCACATCCAGAAAGAGACATACATTACAGTTTTATCTAAATAACAGCCTATACAAAAATCAACAACAACAACAACAAAAACCCCTAACTTGATTTTGGGAAAGGAAACCTTCATCCCAATCTTATCCTGAAACTGTGCCGAGTGCTTTTATTTCATTCTTATATGAACTCTTTTTAGACAAGGAGACTAATTCCTCATTTTCTCTACCAAAACATGTAACATTCCTTACCTCTATCCCTATGTCATGGTGCCTATGAACAAAGTTATACATAATTTTCCAATAAATGGAATTGCTTGATCAAAAGATCTCACCATTTAACTGTTTTAGCAGACATAGTTAAACTAACTTCCAAATGTACTTTCTCAATTTGTAAAAGTACTTACTTTTCAAGGTACTTAGCAATGTCAAATAAGATATATTTTATTTTTATTTATTTATTTTTTTTTTGTGGGTACTGGGGGGTCGACCTCAGGACCTCGCGCGCCAGCAGGCACCCGTGCCTCTGAGCGATATCACCAGCCCCTTTTTTCGTATGTGGGATCCGGGAGTCGAACTCGGGCCCTCGCGCTTGCCGGGCAGGCGCTTAAGCCGCTGAGCCATCTCACCGGCCCAAATAAGATATAAATGCGTTTTTCACTGTTGAAGGAATGTTAAGTGAACAATTACATCAGAATATTATTTTGGGAATTTGATTTTCTAAATTTATATATGAAAGTTAAAATCTAAACAGAAAAACAAAGGAGAAATAGGGAAGCAGACTTTCTGAAGATGGGAAAGGGGATCGGAGAAGGGAAGAGAATGGTGGGGAGGGAAAAGGCATGAAATATGATTAACATATGATATATATACTAATTCTCCAAAACAAATGTAAATATTAGGTATCACATATAGTTACAAAAAATTTTAAAAATTAAAAAAATTGTCATTAAATTACCTTTATTTTGGGAGGAAGTACCTTTTATATATTGTATTCACTATTCTTTCAGACTACTTGTATTTTTAATTTTGTAAGCTGTTTTTATTATATCCAGAATTTTATAATCTTAATAACATTATATATCATTTAATTTTAATAGAATTAAATTTACATGCCATTTTAATTTTATTTATTTATATATATACAATTTTTTATGTGGGTACTGGGAATCGAACTCAGGACCTCGCTTTTGCCAGGCAGGTGCTTGTGCCGCTGAGCTATCTCACTGGCCCAATAATTTTATTTTTGAAAGTATTTGTAGTTTTTCACTGAAATCTTGTGCTTTTAGTTCTTAGTTTACCAAAATATCAAAATAACGCTCCCTATAAAGTATTATAGTTATGTTACTAATTTCTCTTAGTTCATTGAAAAGAAAGGTTTAATATTGTTTGGACAATTTTTCATGCCTATATCTCGTACTCTGAGTAACTATTCTGAAGATAACAATAAGCAATGCATTAACCATTGTTACTCTCCTATTATCTTGTTTTGAAATTTTGTTTATTTTTTTCTCTTTAAAATAAAATAAAATTTTAAATGTTTAAAAAATAAAGTATTTGTTGAATAAATTTTGGATAAAAGGCATACACTCTACCATAATACGTAATGTTTTTATTTAAAAAATGATGCAATATTTTAAGAATGTTATAGAAGAAATTTTTACTAAACAGTAATTGTATCAGATGATTCTGTGCTCTGATAGTCTTTCAGTTTCAGTTTGTGGAATTGACCATTCTCAAATTGTGCAATTAATATGTACTGATTTGGGAAATTCTTTTTCGAAAATGAATTTTTTTTATGTGGGTACCGGGAGTCGAACTCAGTACTTTGCACTTGCAAGGCAGGTGCTTATGCCGCTGAGCTATCTCACCAACCCCCCAAAAAGAATTTTAACATATGGTGCTGGTACTTAATGAATCTTTTAAAATGTTTGTCAGAAATCTAGTGCAATTTTCAGAGTCCAGATGTTAGCTTGAAACTTCCATTAATGTATCCATCAAACATTCAACAAATGATTTTGTGATACATTGAATATTTTTATGTGAATCTATTATTTCATTAGGAACTGATACATGGCCAATTTCTATTTCCACATTTCTGTCTGCATTTAGTAAGAGGCATTATTCTTCATAATGGAATTCATTATTAACAACTATGTACTTATGTCGAATTTAAGAACATCAGAATATCTATCATCCATTTTGGTACTTATTTGTGCTTTTGGTGTCTTACACAAGAGAAACATTGTGATATTTAAATGCATATCTCATTTATTTTACTTAAAAATATGGTCTCAAGATGCATCCATTTACCTAAAAATGTCTCAAGTTTATCCTTCTTTAAGGAAGAGTATGACTCCATTGTGTATAAAAACCACATTTTCTTTATCTACTCAACTGTTAATGAGTGTCTGGGCTGTTTCCAAGATTTAGCTAGTACAAATTGTGCTGCTATAAACATGAGTGTGCATATATCACTATGGTATGATGCTTTTTACTCTTTTGGGAAAATACCAAGAAGGGTAATAGCTGGGTCAAACGGAACATCCAGTTTCAGTTTTTTGAGGAATCTCCATATTGCTTTCCATATTGGTTGTACCAATTTACATTCCCACCAACAATAGAGAAGGGCTCCTTTTTCCTCACATCCTTGCCAGCATTTGTTATTGGTTGAATTCTTGATGATAGCCATTCTTTCTGGAGTGAGATGAAATCTCAGCATTGTTTTACTTTGCATTTCTGGAATGACCAGTGATGTTGAACATTTTTTCATGTATTCATTTGCTGTTTGTGCTTCTTTATCTGAGAAGTGTTTATTCATTTCAGATGCCCGTTTTTGACTGTGTCTTCAAATTTGGGGGGGGACTGATTTTTTTGAGTTCTTTATATATTCTAGATATTAATCCTTTGAATGAGGAATAGCTGGTAAAATTTTTTCCCACTCTGTGTATTGTCTCTTCATTCTGCTTTTGGTTTCTTTTGCTGTGCAAAAGCTTTTTAATATCATGAGATCCCATTTGTTGATTCTTTGTAATATTTCCTGTGTGATCAGCATTTTGTTCATACAGTCTTTGCCTACACCTATGACTTCAAGAGTTTTACCTATTTTATCTTCCAGCAGATTAAGTTTTTCTGTTTTCATATTTAGATCTTCTATCCATTTCAATTTTAGTTTAGTGCATGGTGAGAGATAGAGGTTAAGGTTCCATCTTCAGCATGTGGAAAGCCAGTTTTCCAAGCACCATTTATTGAACAGGCTATCTTTCTTCCAGTGTAGAGCTTTGGCCCCTCCATCAAAGATAAGGTAGCTTAATGTGTTTGGAGTTGTTTCTGCATCTTCCATTGTCTTCCACTGATACTTGGCTGTTTTGTTTTGTCAGTATCATGCTGTTTATACCACAGTAGCTTTGTAGCATAATTTCAAGTTAGGGATTGTGATGCCCCCGCCTTGCCTTTGTTTCCCAGGATTGCTTTTGTTATTCTAGGTCTCTTCTGGTTCCAAATGAATTTTAGGATGGTAGATATTGGGAAGTAGGAAGAAAATGTTCAAATGGGAAGGGGAACGAGGGAGGGGGGAGGGGGAAGTGAAGGAAGGGAAAAAAAGATTTAAGATGTGTTTTTTACATGTACCAACTCCCCATAATGAATTTAATTAACAATTATGTACTGCATACATGTACCAATAAAAATTTTTAAAAAAGAAAATCAGAATAATGTATGTTTTTTTTTCAAAATTAAAAAAAATTCCAGAATAATCAGTTGATGCCCCAAATAATCTGTATAATTGATGGCTGGGTTAGTTGTTAAAAATCAGCTTGATACACTTTTTGATTACTATATCTTGAAGTTAAAACATTTTTGAATTCAAAATATAAAAAGGTCAATCATTTTTTTGTTTTGTTTTTGCTTAAGGTACTGAATTTTAGAGAATTGGAAGCTCTTCCCAATTTGTTCCTGCATCCTATTGACAAACGCCTTTCGTTTTATACTTTTTCTGTCTGGGGACTCAACAAAATGATAGTTACTGTACTAGACCTGTATTTAACTACTTAAATGGCCCCAGTGTCTTTTGGAAAATAATATTTAGAATCCATAATTTGGGTAATGGGAATTGAGGATGATTCATTTAATGACCTTTTATTAGGTAGACATGGAGATGTTTAAAAGGAAATTAAGCACAAGTTCATTCTGGTATTTCCAGTTCAGATATAAAGTTGCAATTTTTCTTTCTGTTTGTAGGACTACCAGTTTAGTTATTTTAGCATCACTTCTCATTCTTTAGAAAATAATGGGGTATACAATAACCAAAAACAATAATAAAAATCAATTGTATAGTCCACTACTACAAAACTTAGCCTCAGATTTGCTTTATTTTTACACAGTGAACTCAAACTATATTTACATTCCTCTGTACTACTAGATTAATTCTAGATACTCCTTAGATCTGCAGTTAATTCTGGAGATCCTTGAGATTGAGCCCAGCTTTGCTCCTGTTATTCAAAGAATACTAAAAAGCAAATATTCAAGAATAACCTTGGCTGGTATTTACAACATAAGAAGATGAAAATATACCTTTTCAATAATGTACCACAAATTATCTAAGTTTTGTATATGGTTACTACACTTTTCAAACTTTAAGCAATTAGATATTTTATTAAGTCAAAGTTTTACAGAAAAGCCTGATGTGAAAATGAATGAAGGCAGAATGGTTCTGAGTGGGGAGATTCTTATATAAGATTACATTTCTAGAATGTTCCTATAGCTCAGGCCACTTTGAATCATGGTATGAAAGTCACTCTAAACAGAAATATACATTTTTAAAAGTTAGCTTTTTGTTTTAGCGTAAGATTGACTAAGGTCTAACTTCTATTTTCTAGTTCAGTAATTGGGGAAAATATCTCACGGGGATATGGTTTCCTTATATTTAAATGAGAATCTTATAAAAGGATCTAAAAAAAATAACAAAATCATGATTTTGAAAATACTTTATTTCTTGTAAATTACATAAAATTGCATATTGCAATTGTTGCATACTGAATTTTAATTTTCACCAACTACATTTACTATTTTAACCCTGATCTTGCAATTCAGATTTGTCACATCCTCCCTCTCAAAAAATATTATATGGTTGCCATGTACTCTCAGTTCTGAAGTGCATTTAAAACAAGTGAATACGTGAGGTTTCTATCTTTTACATGAAAGCACAAAGCTCTATTGGTAAACGATGCTCACTCTTGACACTAAATCCTTCTGTGTAAGTTATGGTGTAGTCGGATGTTTTGCTGCACCTACTGATATTTTAGGGCCTGGGATATTTCACACATTCCTATAAATTCATAACATCTCTAGTTTTGTGACACCTCCAGCATACGTATAAGCTATTAAGGAAAATCTGACCCAGTGGAAATTTTACTATCAAATTTCGACTTGAATACTTGATAGAAGATATATTCTGCATGGCAAGATGAAACTAATGAATTCTCTGTTAGGATCATTTCATTTCTAAGTTGGTCTCATGGTGTAAAATTTGAAGGAAGACATTATTGAAAAGGTGACAGTTTCAGTGTCATTTTAATTACATCAGTGACATCGAATAGATGTCCAAATGTTTGACTAATATGTAGAATATCAATAGACAACGTGCATACTGTTACCAGTCATGGTTAAGTATCTAGTATCTTCTTCGCTCAGTAGTGCTCATTTATTGGACTCAGAAAAATAGAAATAAAATTAGCCTAAGAGAACTTGAGGAAGATTCTCCTGTTTTAGAATGTTAACACGAATGTTCAACAGTTAAAGAGTCTTAACTTCAGAGAATGTTTGGCAAAACTGCATTTAAAAATAGTTGAAATTAATTATTTGAACAGACTGTTAATAATTATGAGACACATTATTTCATTATTTGTTCTTTCAATAAGAAAATGGGTATAGGACATTGAAGAATAAAGTTCAGACCTTGCAAACAAGTAATTTCAATGAAGATGATGTGAAAAGTCGGCCCTGATATCGATATAAGAACAAAATGTTTATAAATTTACCATGCTAATGTTCTGGCATTGTGTACCACTGATTAAATTCTTGAAAACTTTGTGCCTTAAAAACGCAATATAATAATATGTTGCAGTGTATCCCCAAATTAAAGTCATTTTATATATACATATTCATTTCCATATGTATATTTTTATTGTTACACATGTTTTAGATGATAATTAGCTGGACAAAAATTAATGCAAAAATCTAATGTTTTTAGTCAAATGTCTAACATAGAGTCAGAACTGTTAGTTTACCTTTAAAACAAAGAAAGCAATACCTTACTCTCAAGTTACTTTCAAATCTCAGTATTTGTTTAGCTTTGTTATTAAATTTGTTCAGTAGCAGTCTAACCTTGTAAACACTTCATATAAATCCATTCAATACATAAAGAGCAAAAATCTTGTTTTTAGTCAAATGTCTAAAATAGAGTCAAAACACTTAGTTTACCTTTAAAACAAAGAAAGCAATACTTTATTCTCAAGTCACTTTCAAATCTCAGTATTTGTTTAGCTTTGTTATTAAATTTGTTCAGTAGCAATCCAACCTTGCAAATGCTTGATATAAATCCATTCAATACATAAACAGGGTGTTTTTGGCAGTAATACAAAAATAGCCAAAATAATACAAAGTGAAAAGGATTATTAAACTTATCATGACTTATTGTAGACTTCTTGATAAAGTTTGATGTTGGACAAACCATAGGGAATACTGAGTGATCACGTGTTTATAAGGAAAAGTATTGAAGTGAAAGGAAGACTACCTGAAAAATTAGAAACTTCCATTTCAGCAGATAAATAGCATGTACCTGAAAGGAGGAAAATAAACTAGCTTGGTTGCTAAGGGAAACTGTAAATGCTACTTCTTCAAGCATGACATTGCATTGTAAGATTCATGTCTGTGCCTTTGCTATTTATCTATCTGCCAGTGGTTAAGATGATGCTATTTTAATTCAGGTGTTCACACAACTGTCAGCAGTCAAGAGTTGTGGAGCAGAGAGTATAAGCACATAGGCTTAAATTCCATACCTGATGTGGTGCCCAAGGTGCAAAAGTGAAAGCCAGGGAATCCGGGAGCATGAAGAAATGTGAGCTCTTATCAAGGAGAATGTTGTCCTTGTCAGGTAAGGTTGACATTCACTAGAGTGGAACATGGTACCCATCTGTTTTGATCAAAAACACAATTGAGGTACAGTGGAAAATTACCTGAGATTAACTTGAAATATTTGTTTTGCAGGTCATTTTCCAGTGACCTGACAAAAGCTTTACAAAATAAATTAGGGATGTGAAAATTAAACAAATTAAATTTACGGTAAAAAGACTCATAAAGGACACTCTGCCAATTAGGTCAGGTATTACAATGACTATTAATATTTTGTAACCTTTCCTGGGATATTATTTCAAATGATATTTTAAAGTTGTATCAATAATATTCCAAGTCATATAAATATTTATAATGATAATTTTAAATCAAATCATTTAATGTTATTCTTGTGAAATTTGTGATGTTTACATTCAAAGAAAATTACTCACTGGATTTTTCTAATGAAAACATGGTAATTGTTGAAATAATCCATTATCACTTGAGTATCTGGTATTCTCTATATAAACAGTTTTGGGGCTACAGTAGATTGTATTTCCCATTCTGTCACTATGATGTAACATAATTTGAAGGCAGGTATTCCTTTCAAATTTGTATCCTTAGCATTCTGCCAGTGTTCGACAATGTGAGCATTCAGCTATACCTTTGGATGAGTTATTGAATTTGTAGTACCTCAGCTACATTAACTAGAGTATAGATATTGAAACTCAAGAAAAGCAACTTAACTTCTCATCCACTATGGTCTAAAAGAAATTTTTAAGTTTTAGTAAGAAAATGGCTTAAGGACTTTGGAAAGGGACATATCCAGAGAAAGAAAAAGCTCAAATGTAGTCTGTACCTAGCATACATAAACTTAACATCAAAACTATCCCTTCTCTTTGCACCTGCAACAAATAAGTCACCAGTAGCCTGCTGAGCACAGGTGTTATGTTCTGAATTCATCCGAGACTCCTAAACAGAATAAACTGCTAAACTGTCTTCTCCATGAAAACTCTCAGTAGATCTTTATGAAGCTCTTGATAGAGTTAAATTCTATATATCCCCAAAAGTAGTTAGGTCCAAATTCAATCCCCTTGTTTGTGCCAATCAGACATTAAAAAGTCTGAGGTCTTACTTGGAACATCAAAATCAATGTGTCTTTCTTCAGAAAGCTGATGCAGAAATGGGTTATATGATAAAGTTCCCCATTTGCTGATAAAAGAGATGACTCTATCTGTTAGCAGTGAGGCTTGATGAATTGATTTTCTTTAATAAGCTCAGCAGGTGTCTCCAAGCCTAGAAGAATGGAGAAAAGGCTTATATTATAGACGGGGCTTTTGAAAGGAGGGGTGATTTTGAAAGGTGTAGCTTCTCAGGCTTTATACCCTGAGATGCTTATTCAGGAGATCTGCTTGGGGCCGGAAAATACGAATGTTTAGCAACATTCAGTTCCCAGGTGTTTCTGATGCAGTTAACCTACAGAGTGAACTTTTATTAAAAGTTGGTTTTACAGCGCTATTACATACATAAATAAAAAACACCCTCACCACCAACATAATGTACATATGGAAAACTTTTACCAATACAGAACACTTCCCCTGTCCTTTTGCAGACATCTGCTTTTCTTTCCCCAAACACCTGATAACTCCTCAGCCACTCATTTGTTTACCATCAATAGTCCCGCCTTCATTAGAAAGTTACATAAAAGTAGTCATAGAATATGCATACTAAGTCAGCTTCTTTCATGTAGCATTTTGCTGTTGAGATACAACTATACTGTTGCTTTTATGAATAATTAATTGATGAGTAACATTTTACATGTGTACAATGATTTTTTACTTGTTCACATTTTTATTTTACCTTGTACTTTCCTAATCAATATATAAAATTTCCCCCCTAAATTTTTTTGCTTCTTTCAAATTTGAGGATGTTTCCATCCCTCCGTTTCTTTTCCTTTGCTTTCCTTTCCTTTCCTTTCCTTTGCTTTCCTTTCCTTTCCTTTCCTTTCCTTTCCTTTCCTTTCCTTCCCTTCCCTTCCCTTCCCTTCCCTTCCCTTCCCTTCCATTTCCTTTCCTTTCCTGCCTGCTTTTCTAAAGAAAGAAGTAAGCTATTACTTTTTTAAGGAATGCAAGAATTGTCTTCCAAAGTGTCTGCTTCATTTTTTATTCCCATCAGCAAAGACCAACAGCGTCTTTCTAAATTTTTATTATTATTGGTACATGCTTGCAGCACATAATGATTACATTCCTAGTGGGGAGTTGATACAGGTACAGAACACATCTTAATTCTTTCATCTGCTTCCCATCCTCTCCTTCCATCTCTTGGTCCCCTTCCCTTTTGCAAAAGATCTATCTCCTTATTTCTTGTTGTCTATCTTTTATTTTGCTCTTTATTTAAATTTCGTATATCTCATGTGAGAGAAAGCAGTCAATATTTAAGCTTGAGTGTCTCATTTATTTCACTTAACATTATGGCTTTTACCTTGTATTTTTTTTGGCCAGAAATTGTCAATCTCATATCTTGTTTTGCTTTTTAGCTACTGCATTAAGCAGGTATTGATATCTCATCTTAGCTTTGTTTTCCTTAGCAAGTAAAGATTTTGGGGATCTTTTCATACACTTATTTACCATTTCTAAATCTACTTATGTGAGGTGACTGTTTATATCATTTGCCTTTTAAAAATTGTTACTTTCTTATTGATTTCAAGTATTTCTCAGTAAAATTTGAGTACAAGCCCTTTATCGGATATTTTATTTTTCAAATATTTTCTGTTATTGTAACAGCGTTCTTTGCATAGTAAGTTTTTAGTTTTAATAAAGCCCAATTAATCAATTCTTTCTTTCATAGATTATGCTCTCAGTCTTTGTCTAATAACTCATCACCAAACCCAAGGTCATATATATCATCATCTATGTTTTCATTTACAATTTTCATTGTTCTTCATTTTACATTTTTTTTTTAATGTGGGTGCCGGCAGTTGAACTCAGGACCTCACGCTTGCCAGCAGGCGCTTGTGCCACTGAATGATATCACCGGCCCTTTTTCTCCCTTTATGTGGGTACCAGGAGTCGAACTCAGGACCTCGCGCTTGCCAGGCAGGCACTTATGCCGCTGAGCTATCTCACCAGCCCCACTTTACATTTTTAATGATAAATTTGATTTAATTTTTGTAAAACATATAAGGTCTATCTCTACATTAACTTATGGTATATTGACATACAAATGTTCCAGAATCATTTTTAAAAAACAAACAATATTATTAGATTGTCTTGCAAGTATGTGAAAATCAGTTGACTATATATGTTTCTATTAATTTTTATTCCTATGTTTATTATAGCATTAATTCTATCTGCTTGGTTTTAATTTTTTCTTTTTATAATTTGCTAAGGAAGAAACTCAAATCTTTGATTTTAGTTTTCTCCCCTAACATAACAATTAAAGTATAGAAAATTATTTATTATAGGTTTGGTTACACCCTTCAAATTTTGCTATGTTTTATTTTCATTTAATGCAGTAGGAAATAGGTTTTAAAATTCTCTTGAAATTTCATCTTTGATCCTTGAGTTATTTAAAAACTTAATTTCAAAATATATTTATTTCCAAATGTTTTCCTGTTATGAACTTACAAACTACTTGTTTAAGTCTATGCTTCATATGACTTCAACTCTTACATTTGTTTAAACTTTTTTGCAGAAACGGAATATGATTTTACTTTCAGACTGCTCCATATGCACTTGAAATGAATGTGTAATTTGACCAGAGGCAGAGTTCTGTCAAAGTCAAATACGTCAAGCTGATTTCTTCCACACTGAACTTATGTCTATTTGATTTAATAATGTTGCACGAGTGTGTTAACCAAATTCGTTATGTAATTCTCTTTTCACTATTATGAATTTCTACTTTATTTTGAAGCTCTGTTATTAAATAAGTAAAACTTTATGATTTTTAAAGATTGATAAATTATCATGTTACTATTATGTAGTGAACATTTTAATATCCTGCAATATTTCTTAGTATAGAGTCCTCTTTTTTTCTGTTAGTATAAGAACCTGAACATTCTTTTGAATAATATTGTTAGTATAATTTTTGCATAATTCTACATTTTATCTGTTTAATCACATAAATAATGTCTCATGTAGAAAACACTATGTTTCTCACAGAGAGGAACTGAAATTTATTATTCCTTCTGTCAGATTTTGTCTCATAATTGGGGTACTAATGCCATTTTTATTTAATATAATTATCAGTTTGGTTGTGCTAAAATTAACTGCATTGATATTTGTTTTCTTTTTGGGTCAATCTGTTATTTTTTGCTCCTTTTTTAATTAATGAGCATTTTATATTCCAATTTTACCCCCACCATTGGCTTGTTAATAGTATTTGTCTCTAATAAAAGATTCCTCCATAGTATAAGTCTATGACTTATCCTGCTGTCTTCCAAAAACTTTTACAGCACTTAATTTTTTAAAGCCCCTGAACAGAATACTTTCTTTTTATTTCTGTGTTATGCTGTTACAGAATATATGCCTATAAATGTTACCCTACATCATATTGTTCGTGTATTTTTTAGTCAATTATCTTTAAAGACTAATAAACATATAAATGTATCTTGTATTTCTTTACATTTTATTGGTTTCAATGCTTTTGTTTTCTTAGTATGCATCTAAACTTGCATTTAATATCACGAGTCTTTTCCTGTCTGAAGAGTTTTATTTACCATTTATTGTACTACAGTTCTTTGGATAATGAGTTCATTTGTATTTGTTTGAGAAATACATTTTACTATTGTTTTTGAAATATATTTTCACTGGTTCTATAATACTGTTTCAATATATTTTTACTATTAAATATCTCATTGCATTGTGCTCTGGCCTACACAGTGTATGATTAAAAATTCTGATATTTTTCTTTTCCTTTTTATATACTGTTCCTTTTCCATTCTGTGTCCTTTCTCAGTATTTTATCATTGATTTTTATCAATTTGTTTATAATGTAGATAAGTGTGTGTGCATTTTTTGTATTTTTTCTTTTTAATTGTGTTTTTGTACAAACACTGTATACCTATTCATTTCTCAATTGGCTCTTTCTTGTATTTTCCACTATTCTCATCATAATTCCTATCTGCTCACAACTTTTTTTCTATTTTTCAGTAAGTTGTAAAATATTAATTATAGTTACCTGACTCTCTTATAGTAGCAAAATCTCAATGATTACCATTTCTGAGTTTGATTACTTTCTCTCTTGAAAACGGGTAGCATATACTGCTATTTTGCATGTCGTGATTATCAATCAAATCTTGGACCTTGTTTGATAAAATTATGCTAAAACTCAGGTAAAAATATTTATGCCCAGAAATATATGATTCTCTTGTGTAAGTGTGGAGACCTGAGTTAACCCATTCGGTAGCTAAGCTCAGTTTATTATTGCCTGAGTCACCTGAAATTCAGCACAGCCTTCCAATTCCTCCAGCGGTGGACTGCTGCTGTCTTGCATTTAGAGTGACATTTAAAGTACCTGACCATTTTCCCCAGCGCTTCTCTGTTCTCCAGTTTCAGAGAGCCTGTATTCCTGCTTCACAGCTGACTTGCTTTTCTCTCCAACCTGTAAAATGCTGCTGCTTCTCACATAGAGTTCACGATGATAACGGGATGGCATTCTCATACGTGATCCTCAGGGATGAGTTTATCTTAGCATCTTCAACTATCCACAGTGAAGGTAAATTCTACCTGCATCACCAAATTGTCGTGTCCAGGTCTGCTTCCTGTCTCTTTCCTAGGAACAAACAGGTTACAGCTTTTCTGCCAGGCGCAATGGGCTTGGTGTATTATCAGTGTTGATGGAGGACTCTGCATACATTTCTTCTTTAAATTGTTGCCACTGGCTTTTGCCTGACACTTTTGCCTTGACAGTTTCCTGCCAAGTTCTTAGATCCAATAGCTTTTGCTTCTACTGATAGCGCAGTAGCAAAAAGCTACCAAGGAGTGAAGTGGAGGTGTTAGCAATGAAGGGATTTCAGCCATTCCCTTGGAGGCAGAACATTTCTTTTCTTTGTATGGAAGAAGTGCTCCCTCGTTTGCACCTATGCTGAAGCAAAAAGCTATCACCATGTAGACCTTTGCACCACCAAGGGAAGCTCTCGGGTTACCTGCCTCAAACATAAACTTTCCTATGTGTATCTGGTGAAAGTCCACAGAAGAGCTGACAAACGGTTGAGAGGACTTTCATTTGTTTGTGGCTATTGGACATTTTAAACCATCAGACTAGCTCAGACTT
This sequence comes from Erethizon dorsatum, assembly GCA_028451465.1. Lineage (NCBI taxonomy): Eukaryota > Metazoa > Chordata > Mammalia > Rodentia > Erethizontidae > Erethizon > Erethizon dorsatum. The sequence continues at coordinate 137,987,269 of CM051824.1, forward strand.
GGCCATCAAGATTTGTTATTTTTATATATTTTTTCTCTTTACCACTTTTGTGGTTGCCACTATTTCCTCTTACGCTTTTCCACAGGTAAAACACATTCATGTGCCCTGTCAATGTTTGGATTATGATTTTGTAGGTTATATGAGTTTCAAACAAAAATAAAGTAGGGAGGGAAAGCTAAAAATAAATTAGAAATAACGGATATTCTTTTCTAGTAAAAGAGTTGCAATAAAAGATCATATTCTGCATGTCTACAGTTTAAATTATAAGTTGATCCAAAATATGTGTAGATTTAAACAGCTTTTGATCTAAAAGTTCTTTCTACTAAGACCAAATCTTCTTTCCCCTATCCTGTCTTGATCGTGAAATACAAAGTATAGTTTCTTTACTCTCTTTAGAGATTTTCTAATCACTAATACAAATTATTAATTTTAAAATAGAAGCGGTTCTGAAGGATTACAGAGAATTAAAGGAAATTTGATGAGTTTAAAAAGTGATAGTAGTTATCATTTAGGAAAAACAATTATCCTATAGGCCCTAGTGCTGACCGTTGATGAAATATTTCATCCAGTAAGCGAATAGCATGCTTATAAGAGCTGGAGGAGTTTGGAATTATTTTGCACATGTACCTAGAAGTGGTAAATTGTATAGTAAATGAAAAATAATTAAGTGAATGCATATCAACATTTTTACATTCTTAACTAACAGATAAAACATAAACCTTGTTGAGGTAAATGGAATGAAATAAAACTGAAACATGAAAAATTTAAGATTCACATATAGAAGGAAAATACCAGACAAAAAATGGCAGACAAATTTATTAAAGTCATAGTAGCCTCCCCAGAAGAATCTTAAAGGCCTGTCCTGCTAGATCATCTGAAAAGGGCCTGGGGGAACATACACATACAACATGAGGAGAGGTAGGAGTTATTTCACCGACTGCCAAACAGGCTGTTTATATAACTTTAATACTTTTGAAGAACAATAATCATAAATAAGTTTCACAGTATCAGTAGGTACAGTTGGAAAATAGATCACACTATTAAAAAGTTTAAACTACACAAACTGAGATGAAATTTTGAACTTATCTATATATCAATCCCATGAAATATATAATATTGGAATGGAAAAGCTATTCATATTCTAGTGCACAAAAACCATATATCATAATGAAAAGCTATGCTAAAATTTGCTAATTTATACTTTATTCTTAGTGTGTAATATTAATAACAGGAAGTCAGTAATTAAGGCATACTAATTTTGCGATAAATACAGTATTCAAAATAATTAATAGGACCCAATATTTTCTGGACAACTTTTACACACCAACTTCTCTGTTACCTACTTTGCAAATACTATTTCATTAAAATATCTTAATAAACAAATGAGGCACATAATATTATTTTCTACATATGTAGAAGTAGAAACTCTTGCTTAAATATATTGACTTGTCCATGTTCATATAGCTATAAACTATTTACGCAATATAGCAAGATCAAAGACCAGGGCTAGGCTCCTTAAATCAGCACTTTTCAAAATTTAATGTGCATTTGGATTATTAAAATAGGTGATAATTCAGTATTTCTGCATTTGGGCTAAGGATTCTGCCTATCGATGACCCAGATGATCCTGCCTCTCCAAAAATCACAAGTGATTAGCAAGGTGAGGGAGTGAATTTTAAGATTAACATATATCATCTTTATATTCACATTCATTGAATTAATCACCAATAAAATTGAGGCAATTTTGATATTGATGTATGTGTAATCACTATTTGCTTGTGAATGATGAGTAGTGTGGCTGGATTTAGAAATCCTGCGTAAGTTAATAATAGCTTAAATGGGAGAAAGAACTTTGGAAATAATATGGTAAAGTCTCCCAAAAGTTAAAATGCAAAATTTCTTTTTATCCAGTTGGCTTTTTATACATGTATTGTAGCAAGAGTCTCACAAGTTCTCATATCTATCTATCTATCTATCTATCTATCTATCTATCTATCTATCTATCTATCGATCTATCTACCTATCTTTATCTATCATCTATCTCTTGGTGGTAGGACACAAGGACACAGCTTATGCTAGGTAAGTAGCTTTACCTCTGAGCTACAACCCAGTACTCAAATATATTTTTAGATAATATTGATTGCAGCTTTATTTGTAATAATGAAAAAAGAAATTCTCTAAAGTATCAAATATTAGAAGACCAAATGAAATAGACTTGTCTACCCCAAATTATATTTATTTTATTTTAAAAATGATATATATGAAAATGAGAAAAGATATCTTTCCTTATTGAAAACTATCTCTGTTTTGTAAGCCCAGAGATGATAGGAAATGCTTTGTTTTTGTCTATAACTTACACATGAATGAACCATTCCTTTCACACAACTGCTCAAGATGCAGTAATTTTTTGTGGTATGAATGAACTCATGATTTCTATAATATGGTACTGAGTGAACAGATGTATAAAAGTATTCTGATAGATTTTTTCAGGGTTTTTCTGTAAACTTGGAGTAGATTTAGAATCGCATTTTTATACAGCTCTCCAAGGTTTGATTACTTTATAAAGGCTTTGCTCTTACTGGGAAAACAAAATTAACGTATACAAAAAGAAGCATCAGAAATATCAGGAAGTTAGCGTGTTGGTCCTGAGATTCAAGTCCGTCTCTGTTTTTGGTTGTGTTAAAATACTATATAACATAAAGTTTACCATCTTTACATTTTTAAGTGCACACAGTTCAATATGGTTAGCTGTATCTATGTTGTTGTGAAACATTTCTAGAATTTCTTCATCTTGCAACTCTGAAACTGTATACCCATTAAATAACAGCTTGACTCTTTTACAAGTAGAAATTCCAGTTAATGAGTTGGATCAAAGCTGAATCTCTTTCTGGATTTCTTCCACATACTTAATTCACATATTTTTTGTGCAGCCGAAATTATCCTTATGTCTTCCTTTTCAGTTTTAAAGGTTTACTTTGTTTAATGCTGTTCTGCAACACATGGTTGTAGCCAGATTAAATTAAATTAAATGGGACCACATTATTTTATGCCACTATCAAATTCTGTCAGTTTACAGGGTTAAACATGAAAAATTATGAGATATTTTGGAAATGAAATGGGAGAGAAATATTCTGATATGCATCCCGATTCTTTTCAGAGGTGATCACAGGCTACATTTTCTGTTGTTTTTGTTGTTTTGTTTTTTTTTTTTCTTTTTTCCTTTTTGACACAGGGTTTTGCTGTGCTGTTCAAGCTGTCTTGAACTCACTTTGTAGCCCAGGCTGGCCTTGAACTCGCATCAATATAGTCAAAATTAAATTGTATGGTAAAACTTGCTTAAAATCTCTAAGAGCATAAACTTCAGATCCAGATCCTGGAGCTTTGTGACACTGTCTAAACTTGTCATGATTTCTTCCTCCTCATGTTTTTTGAAAATGCAAACACCTCTGTTTCTTGAATTGAATCATAAATGACTTATTTGAATGTTTAGACCTTGAATTATTTTCTAGGAAAAACGAATACAGTATTGGAATATTTTAAAAGCACTCGGGCCAGAAACATTGAGTCTTGAAAATTTTCTTTTCTTTGGTTAAGTTCATCAGCAGATAATTTGAAAAGAAAAAATTCATTCTAAGCTAAGCACTAACACATGGGATAGTCAGGTCTGGCATACAACTAGAAATGCTCCTTCATTAATGCTGTGGTCTATCTTGTCAAATTTCTCTTTGTGTATCTATGTCTGGCAGAACAGAGCTGCATTTTATAGATAGGCTCCTGGCAGGAGGCATGCAATAGGTAAAGGACACAGACCAACGGTATGGGCTGCAGCAAAAGCTTGTGACCTCACATGTACTTATGGGCAAAGTGATTGACTCCACAGAAATTTCTGATTTATAATAATGGACTTTTTGTTAGCTAGGGTTCTAGGGCATAGACCATCTGTGTTACCCTCTGCAGCTATTTTCTGTAGTTAATGTGGAAGCCTGTTTCTTACTTTCTTATTACCTGCCTTATATTCGTCAATTATTTGAATAATTATTTACAGAATCAGCAAATTAGATATAAATTTTAAAGCCTACATATCAGGTATACAGGAAAAGAGGCTGGATGTTTTGTATATGTGCTGCCGAAGCAAGCACTAGGCTGGATGTTTTGAATTAAACTTCTTTTTCAAGTGATAGATAAAAACATTAAAATTGTACATAAAATTGTACACATGGGGTACCATGTGATGTTTTGATACATGTGTACATTGTGTAATGTTTAATACAGGTTGAACATATCTATCACCTCAAATATTTGCCATTTCTTATGGCTAAAATGTTAAAAATATTTTATTCTAGCTTTTTGAAATGTACAGTGTATTATTACTTGTAAACACCCTAGCATGCTGTAGCATACCGGAAATTCTTGCTCTTATTAATAGTATCCTAATACTCATTGATCAATTAGTCCCTATTCCTCCCTCCACACTACTCTCCCCAGCCTCAATACACAAGTATCTATTATCAATCTCTATGAGATAAACTTCATTAGATCTCACATATGAGTGAAATCACGTACTTGTCTTCCTAAACCTAGTTTATTTTAATTAACATAATGATCTCCAATTCCATGTATGTTGTAAATGGCAGGATTGCCTTCTCTTTTGTGCTTAAACAATATTCTGTTGTGTACTTATTAGATTTCTGTTGCTGTGACAAATACCTGTGATAAGCAAGTTAAAAGAAAGAAAGGCTTATTTTGGCTCCTGAGTTCGGAGGTTTCAGTCCATGGCTGATTGGCCCCGTCGCTTTGGGCTTGTGGCAGTACAGTACATCATGGTGGAGATGGATGGCAGGAGAGGACCATTCAGTTCATTATGACTGGGAAGAAAAAAAAGAGAGAAAGGAAGAGACTGATGAGGGTCCCATTGTAGCCTTCAACATCTTATCTCTAGTGACCTACTTTCCAATAGATCCCCACTTCTTAAGGTTCCACCACTCCAGCAGTACTGTAGGCTGTTGACTGAGCATTTAGCATAATGGACCTTTGAGGCATATTTAAGATTCAAACCATAGCAGTTGTATGTGTATCAAACTTTCTCCATCCATTCATTGGTTTATGGACATGTAGGGTTTTTCCATTTCTTAGATATTGTGAATAGTACTGTAATAAACACAGATGCTTCTCCAACACACTGATTTCATTTTCTTTGTATATTTTCCCAGGAGTAATATTGCTGGATCATATGGTAGTTCTATTTTTAATTTTTGAAAAACCTCCATACTGATCACACTGATTCTAGTAATTGTTACACTAATTTACATCCCCATCCATGGTGTGTAAGAGTTCCTTATCTCTATAGCCCCACTGGTAGTAGTTATCTTTATTTAGTCTTTTCAGTAAGTTATTCTTACTTGAGGTGAGGTGACATCTCATTGTGATATTAATTTGCATTTTCCCATTGATTGGTGGTGTTTAGAATTTTTCATACACCTGTTGGTATGTGTTCTTTTGAGAAATCTCTAGGGCCATTGCCCATTTGACATTATTACTGGTTCTGAGCAGTTTATGTATCTTTTATATTGCATATTTTCCAAACTTTTGTCAGATATATAGTTTGGTCACATTTTATCACATTTTCTAGGCTCCCTCTGTTGATTGTGTCCTTTTTTGTACAGGAGCACTCTAACTTGATATAATTCTATTTGTCCTTTTTTGTTATATTTTTGTTTCCTGTGCTTTTGTAGTTTGGTCTAAGTAGAAATCCTTGCATATGTCTTGAAGCATTTCCCCTATTTTTTGTTCTAGCAGTTTCATGTCTTATTTTTTAAGTCCTAGACCCATTTTTAGTTGACTTTTGTAGCTAGTGAGAGAGAGGAGTATACATATGGATATCCAATTGTATGAAAATTATTTATTGAAAAAACTTTTCTTTCTCCAACAAATATTTTTGACATTTTTATGTTGAAAATCCATTGGCTGTAGATGAGTGGGCTTACTTCTAGTCTCTATTCTATTTTACTGGTTTAAATGCCATTTTTGTGCCTATGCCATGTCATTTTTATGACTACAGCTTTTGTATATTTTTAAATCAAGTAATTGAATGTTTCCTGCTTCGTCGTTTAGCTCAAAAAGGGCTTTATCTAGTTGGGTTTTGTTTTGTTTGTTTCCATTCCATATAAATTTTAGGATTTATTTTTCTACTCCAGTGAAAAATGTCATTGGTATTTTGACAGAAATTGTATTGAACCTGTAGATATTATTGTATAATATGGAGATTTTAATAATATTAATTCTTCCTATCCACAAACAAAAAATGTCTTTCTATTTTCTTCTGAATTGTTTACAATGTAGGTGAATGTGAAATATTCATTTTAAAAGAACACCATAACAAAAATCCTATAGGGTAAATGGTCATAACAGTTTACATAAGAATATTGTCACTGAAGCAATGGGGAAAAAATATTACAAACTGAAAAAATTCCTTATGTTCACAGTTTGTCTTGTGCTGCTATAGCAAAATGCCTGAGGTGGAGTAATTTATAAAGAACTAAGATTCGTGTCTTAGAGTTCTCAAGCCTTGGAAGACCAAGATCAGCGGTGAGGATCCTCCTGCTGTATCATGCAAATGCAGACAGGGGGAGAAGCAGGGAGCAGAGAGAGAGGAGAGAGTGTGCATACTCAAAAGGGGAGCAAACTTGTATTTTTATCAGAAATTCATTCTTGTAAGAGATGACCTACTCCTGAGAAAATGACATCAATCAATTCTTAAATGTAAATTAATTAATTAAAGGTGCTTCAATGAAGGTAATTTAACATCTTGAAGGTACGAACACTGTTGCATTTGGTATTAAGTTTCTGACATGTGAACTCCCTTGGACACATGCAAGCCAAAACACAACTGAAAATGAGGTAGGCTAATCAAATGTCTAGAATCCCAGCAGCGTGGGACTCTGAGACAGAAGAATTGCCAAGTTCAGGCACTGGGCAATTTAGTGACTTAGCAAGATGCTGTCTCAAAATTAAAAGGGGCTAAGAATGTAGCTCAGTGTGAAGGCTCTGTATGGATTTTGTGCCTTGTATTGAAAAAAAAAAAAAAAGACAATCTATTTGACTTTCAGTAATTCTCCATGTGTAATCTAGGGTTCAGTAACATCAACATGACAAGAGAGGCTTTTACAAGTGCTGGTTCTCGGGGCATTGTAGTCTTACTGCATCTAATGGGGAGAGTCCCCTACCTGTATTTCAAAGATCCCACTGGGAGATTTCACTTCTTGCTGTAGTTTACAAAGTACTAAACTGTGGGGTCCAACGTGGTTTTTATGACTCACTCATCAGTGCAAGTATTCTTACCTTACAAATAAAGAGAGAAAATAAACTGCCCTAACTATACATCAGATATTTTTGTAGGTCAAATTTTTAAGTGATTTCTAATTTTGTATTAGTCTCAAATTTCTGTAGCTCAGTGTGTGGCTTTGATACTAGTTCCATGCAGGTTGTTATGTATTTGTATATGTTTTTATACCGACTATTCAAAGATTATTGTTCATCAATGTTAATTGTGACACCAGTAATTTCTATTTCAATGCTCATCACTTGTGAGGCTGCAGGCGTGGCTGCTTTGTGACTGTGCTCCAGCACAGAGTGGCCTCCACTCTCCAGCTGAGCCCTGGATGCTGACAATACAGGTGTAGGAAGAGGTCCTTGTGCAAAGCTAATTTCAGGTGCCTTTGTGAGGCAGTGATTCTTTCCACAAAGTGGCTAATTATGAAAACTATGACACGATTGATATTCTTTTTTCTTCCTGCTGTTACCCAGCTTGTATGCTTATATCCCTGGTACTGCTGATGGGAATTAGACATGGGCAATGTGGATGGCTCAAAGGAAATGCAACATTTGGACTAAACTATCCATGAAATTGCTGTAAAGGCTAATTTGGGAATGGGCAATTTCAGGCAAATGTTGGGAAAGTGAAAACAGTTTTTGTGCTAGTGAAACTCTAATAGGACTTACGTAACAAAATTAGATTGGGGCTTGAGAAGCATACATAAAGAGCAATTATTCTCTTACATCAAATACAGGCAGTTTTACTTAGGTGTTTATTTAAACACTGAGACTTTATTTACCTGAGACTTCATCGTATACAGATATAATGTTTTGTATGCCTGTTTATGAACCCAAAATGCATAATCCTATTTTTTATGGTACATATTTTCAGATTTTCTTTGGGTATTTCACTAGCACTTATCATAACTAACATGTTTGATTTGTAGCATGTTTAGTTTCATAATTTAATTTGGAATATATATTGTAAATTTGTGACACAACCAGTTGGCTTTAGATTTATGAAAATTTTAAGATGATGCAGTTCTAGGAAACAATAATTGTCTTATGCAATAGCTAAACCTTCTTGCAGATTACAAGAAAGGAATTTCACTGAAATACAGAACGAAGTATTTACTTTAGTAGAACTCAAAGATGATATGAAGACTTTCTCCTCAAAGTGTACTGTGCAGATCAGCGTCATTTGTGAGATTTGTCAAATATGCATTGTCTCAAGAACAACTGAAGAACAAAGAAAGTAAAATCTGTATTTTAACAAGACCCCAGTTGATCAGTGTGCTTATCAGACTTTCAGGTGTGCTGTGTTAGGATAAAATAAATGACATTTGATTTATTCTATACATTGTTCTTTGCCATGAAAAATGAACATGTGCTTTGATTTACTGTATTTTTAGTAACCATTTTGGGGGTAGAAATGTACAAAAATGACCATGACATTAACACAAGTCTTGTAAAACAAAGCATCTCCCATAAGTATATAAATAATCTTTTGTATTTTTGTACTTACTATATTAGAATTCCTTTCATTGTTGCTATGGTTTATATCTAGATATCCCCCGAAGCCTCAAGCACTAAGAGGTGGGGCTTTTGGAAGGTGATTGCATCATGGGGGCGTGATAATGATCCGTGGTCCACTGATGAAATTATAGATGAATGCGTTGCTAGGAGGCGGACCTGGTAGAAAGAAGTGGGTCACTGTGGTGTGGCCTGGAAGGGCTTATGCCTCCTTTCTCTCCTCTGGCTATTTCTGCTTCCTGTCTGCCATGCCACAAGCTGTTTCACCTCTGCCATGCTCCTCTATCTTGGAGCCAGGTGATTATGAACTGGAACCTCTACAAACTGTGAGCCAAAATGAACCTCTCCTCCTTTAAGTTGTGGGTGTCAGGTATTATATCTCAGCAACAATAAAGTAAGACAGTTGTTTCTCGATATGAAACAGGTAATTTAAGTTTTCTGATTTTAAATTTCTTCATCTGTAAAATGGGGGCAACAATGATACTTCTAGTATAAGGTTTGTGAGAATTAACACATTCTCGCCAGCTTGAACCACCAGTAGTATATGAATGACTGTTCCATTGGTTGAATTGTACCATTAGTGGTACGAATGGATCTAACTTTTATCAACCTTTTTGATAATAAAATTAATAAAAAGACACTCGATGAGATACCCATGCATGTACCACTGGTGGTTCAAGCTTCCTGGCTATGAGACACACAAATTACAGCCCCAGTATGAACCTGTTAAATGAATGATATGTGTAATAGTACTTTAGAATAATGTGGGACACATACTAGGCACTCCATAATCATTTACTCTTAGAATTGTATTTTGATATTAGGTACAAAAAGTGATTCTTGTTCTTCAGAATAAGTGAAAGGTGAGAAAAGCAGCCAAGATAAGGAAATAAGCAGGAGATGAGCGTAAACTTAATGATGGTGTTGAGAGATCACTTAATTGACCTTGATTCTTCATGATAACCCTTCCTCCTGGGTGAAAAACAACAACAAAAAATAAGTGATGCTTATCAAGCTTCCGGGTCATCATTGGCAAAAGGAAGTTTTTGATCATATGTTCCAGAGAAATGCCCCTGGTTGAGCCAAGTTCAACTAGGGCAGCAGAAGTCATAGCTAGCGGCACTCACAATCAATCAGCTCCGTGTCACAGCAACATCCATAAAAGTGCTATAGTACACCCCAGAAAGCAGTTGGTAGCACCAAAGACAAAATTGAAAGAAAGAGAACAGTCTTATTTTTTCTTTCTTTTTCTTTTTGTTTTGGACTAAGGGGCATTTACAGAAAGGACGATACTCTTAAAAGAAAAATCTGGCCACAGGGTAAAAAATCAACCTGGTATTCTGGCCCCTCTGCTATTGACATATCTCTTGATTTTTAAAATACTGTGCTTTTACTTAGGATTAGTTTTTAAGGGAAGATTATATAGGATAAAGCTTTCAGAAATATGATTATTTTGGATAAGTATATCTCTTGCTTAAATATTTTGCCAGTAAAAAGTGTATGGAATGAATCTTTCCTGAAAAGGCAATTTCAGATATTGTTTCACTGAGAATTATAAAGAATAAGTGTAATATTGGCTTCATCTTTTTTTAAAAAAATGGACTAGGAAAAGACATAACTAAAAATGATAATTTGAAAATGAAGGGAATTTTACTTGTCATATTGAAAGTGTTTGTGATAGCATTTATGGAATATACAAAACTACATATAAATCCAAAGTGAATGATAATAATGGTAATGTTTATTTTAGAAATAAATGCTATTATGTATTTGGCTTTTATGAGTTGAAAATGACTTTGAATGCATTGCTTCTGATCTTAACAGCAAAAATCCAAGGTAAATATTATCATTATCAAGCATTATCATTTTTATTTTAAAGATCAGTAATACAGGGCCTAAGAGTATAGGTCAACTGCTTTGCATCCAAAAGACCCTGGGTTTGATCCCCAGCAAACTCCTCCCCACCAACAAATGGAAAGGAATATAATGTTTAAAAATGTAACATAACTTGTTCCAGGTCACAGACAGGGCTTTGCCGAAAGACAAGCAGGCAGGTCCTTCTCATTAGTCTACATCATCAACTTCCCAAAAGGGAGGCCAAAGAAAATTCCCTTCAAAGAATAATATTTCTGCTTTTCCCAAACCGGGCTGCAGCACTAATTTTTATATTGACATCCACTGTACTGGTAACGGAGTAAGGAAGCATTCAGTCTGTGTGTGTAGGACTCTGAAATCTCTACACTTCAAAACATTTATTGTCCTTTAAGTGACCATTGTGAACAAGGACTGGTGTACAGAGTCTCATTTGGTAGAAAATAATTTCCAGCAAGAAAACAAAATAATCTGTTTCTATTCAGGTTGCTTATAGCACAGGAACAAGAATATTTCTCACAACATTGTTTCTCCACATCAAAGATACTGCAGTGCTTTCCCATATTTTTTCCAAAATATCGGTCTGCATAGCATACAAATAGTGGGTGCTTGATATATGTTTGCTAATAAGTAAAAAGAAACACCTAGTGAAGTTTCTTCCCTTAATGATGTACGGGGCTTCTGAGAAGGAAATCTTCATTTCCTTAAAAAAAAAAAAAGATAGAAAATTAATGGAAGAATTTTTTTTCTCTAAATTTACAGTGTGTGGCAGTGTTTTTCTCGTTAGATACAAAGGAAAGTTTATATCTACTTTGCTTGAATATGCTCTTGATATTTTTAGCTGTAAGCAACCACATTTTCATTTGCCTTGGAACAATTAATATTTGTTTCTGGTTCTTCCTAATGCAAAGTTCAGATCACTCTTCCTAATGTATAGACAGTTTTCATAAAGATCATTTTCTATCTGTGCTTAGGTACTTATTACTCTAAACTTTTCTCACTGATTTTTTCTCTCTAAAGGCTTTTTGTTTCAAATTGCTTTATTCTTTTAGACTGTTTCAATTTTTGAAAATTCAAAACCTAGATTTAGAATGCAAGGAGTAATGAAATATTTACCGGACTGGACAGTGTCCACAAGATCCAGAGTATGATTTTTCAGTGTAAGAGATGTATACACTGGAAGAAGAAACCGAAGGATAATTCAAAAACGATATCATTAACGATTCAGGAAATTGTTGATGAAATCTCGATATGTATAGCTCTGAGCATTGATATTTTGGGACTGAGATCACTTCCCAGGGAGAGAGAGCGTCCTGGCAATCAGAACATCACTGTGGGACACACAGCCGCACTGCGCCACACCGTCTCCTCTGTGCGGCACACCGGGTGACAAGGAGGCTTTGAGGAAGAAATAGGACTGCAAAACGCAGATGACACAGCTTTGCAGAGGCACTGGGTAAGGACCGTCTTTTGAGAGGCAGAAGAAATGAAGGAAGGAAGAATGGAAATTTGCATAGTTTTGCTCACATACAAACAAACATAAAATATCCACACGAAAAGGGGCATTGCAATAGAAAAATAGGTGAATAAATAGAATCTTAAAATACTGAAGACGAAATATAGCCAATAAGCCTACAAGCCTTATTTAACTTCCCATAGTAAATAAGCGAAAGAAAAGGCAATTAAAACAATGCAACGTTTCCCTTGGAAAAGTGGAATCAGGCATTTTAATATACTGTAGTTGAAAATGGACAAAATGCAATATATGTGCATTTGCAGGATGAAAAACCTTACCTAAATCCTAAAGTGTCTATGATTTTGGTACCATAACATAATTTCTTGGAATTTATTACAAACAGAGATAAAAATGTAAAAAAACAGAATATGTATTTATTATAGCACTTATTCATGTTAATGGAAATGCTGATAATATGTTAGAGTTTAAACATAGTTTATAATCTCTGGAACATATTCATAAATAATACAAGAAAGTAGTTGAAATATTAATATTAAAATACATATAAAGCCAGGCATAGTGTCACATGTCTGCAATCAGAGTACTGGGAAGTTGAGATAGGATTGCGATTTGAGCCCAGCTTAGGTAATGCAGTAACTTAGTAAGACTCTTTTTCAAAACAAAAAATAAAATGTAAAAACATGGTTAAAGACATAGCCCATTTCAAAGGTCCTGTGTTCAATTCCCAGTAACAGTACCACAAAAAGAAAAAAAGAACATATAAGGATATGGGGAATAATTACAAATACTAGGTGCAAATTATTTGTCTAAACAACATACACATTATAACGTCAATTAGGTTACTGTAACATATGAAAACTCAAAACCAAATAAAAAAATCATTCCATTTGGATGACGGAATTATGATTTGATTTACTCATTAACTTTTAAATGTCAAATTCATATATATCTCTATATGTATTATACATGAATGTTATATACAGAATGTTATATAATTTTTATTTTTAAAACTTATTATTTTAATAAAGGTATGTAATTAAGAACAAAAATTTTCTAACCTTATCTTCCCAACCTCCAGATTAGTCACAAGGGGTGATGAATTAAAAATAGCTTCTTGTTTGTAGTTCCAGAGGATACATCCATAACATTGGATAGTACCTTGCAATACTAATTATCTCTCTGGTATACATAAAGATTTAGCTCATGTATAGCACTCCCACCTATCGTTTTCCTTTCCTAGTATAGTCATATTATATAATGTAAGTTTTTGTTGGTCAAATTATTAAGGTAAATAAAACACTTAAGCTATATGTCTGTAGAAAAGACCTCTTGACTCCTCATTTGTGAGTTGAGGCTGAACTGTCCTATCCCTTCATTTACTTCTTTTCTGTCATTTATTTTATTTCTGCCATTATGATGGTATTTTTGCATTTAAGGCAACATCTATTCCTTAACCATATTAACAATTAGGGTTTATGCAGAGGTTGATTCTTAGATTTTAAAACAATTGGAGAGGATCACTTTGATTGTTACTACATATTTTTACTGCAAGCAAAGCCTGATGATGTGTTGTCATTTCATATTCTTTGACTAGCATGTCATAATCACTGGGCAAGTTAAATAAAATATTCTCTAGGGACTCAGTTATTCTTCTCATTATGCTATGATAATAATGAGAATGACTAGTAAACTTTCAACCACAGGGGATGTGTTAACCAAGGCTCCCAACTACAGCAGCAGACTTCCGGGGGCAGCTCCTAGGCAATGACTGCGTGGGACAGTCGTGAGACAAGCCCATCCCTGGAATACTTGGAGCCCTTTCTGTTGGCTGCTTATGATCAAGGACTCTGTAACGCCTTCCTGCCCCTGCCTTTGACTGCTCAGCAGGCTAGAATGACCCTTGCTATCTTCCTTCCCTTTCCGCTTTACTCAGAATTACACTTGCATCACACTCTGACAGGTCCTCTGCCCTTGCCAGCCTCCTTCCATCTCCTCTTACAGTCATTCATCTTAATATACATTCCCAGCAAAGGTAATGCTTCATATCATCTGCTTCTTTGGCCACTGAGGCTAACAAAGACACCAGTCATTCCTCAAAATCATGTAACGCTATAATTTGTTTTATATTTTAAACACTAGTTTAATGCATTTTCCTTATATATAGCAACACTAATCATATATGATATATAATATGCTATGAATGTGCTAATACATAATAATAAAAGTATTAAGCAACTAACTTACTTGTAATCTGTTTTATTAAATAATCATTTTCCCCAAATTTACAATTATCCCTTCAATCCTGATGCATCCCGTTTTATTTTCATGTCCATGATCAACTACTGCTTTGTTTTCCTGCTTCAATCCTTATCCTAAAATTTCCTTCCACTGTTCTCTAGGTTTGAATTACTGTTCATCAGGGATTTCTCTTGACTTATTCTTCCTTTTCCTTTTGAGGCATGTACTCAACTAATTTTTAAATAAAGGATATATCAGAAATAAATTTCTGAGCTTTGGGTTTTAATAATAACTTTGTCCTGGCTTAGGTATTGTAGATAATTTATCAAGGTTTTGAAATCTAGGTGAAAAATATTTTTCCCTTGGAACTTTGCAGGGAGTCATCTAATGTAAGTCTTGTTCTTAAGAATACTGAGATGAGTAAGAACAGTTTTTATTTTTTTACATTATTGATAATGTGATTTTCCTTTATAAATTCTCTTATAATCTTTCCTGTATTATTCATATACTGAATTTCACAGGAGTACCTAAAGAAATTTTGTCCCTCTGTGTGTATTAGGCAAAATACATTTTTAAAAATTTTTAAATTAATTTTCAAAATGTCAAATAAAATCAGAGAATTGTACATATTAATAGAGCAACATGTGTTGTTTTGACACATATATGCATAGTGCAGTGTTTAAATCAGGTTAACTATATCTATCTCCTCAAATGTATATCATTTCCCTATGCTGAAAACATTCAAAATAATTTCTTTTTGCTTTTTTGAAATATACAGGACACTGTTGTTCAAAAATACTCATACTTTTAGGATCGACTTTTCTCTCTAGCTTTTGGTTATTCTTACCTTTCATGATTTCCTTTCCACATTTTCTTTGCCATCCATTTCTAAAATAGCTTCAGTATAAATTAGATGGGCTGTGTTGATATTCTGTTGTTTATGCCTACTCTACCTCCATTATTCCTTTAGCTTATATCTAGTCAAGATGGCAAATACAGCTTCTATTATTTGATAGCTGATTTGGTATTTCTTGTGGATATCATGGTACTTCTAAAGATACATATTCCATTCAACCATATCAGTCTTTTCCTGTTAACATAGTCTATTCATAGTCCAACTCCCCCACCCACCCAGTGCTTGTCTAAATAGTTCCTTTTATATAGATGAGTTTCTCAGCTCGTGATCTGCCTAATCATCCTCAATATGGCAACTGCATAATCAGTGATCTTCCTGCGCCCTTGTGGTTAAAAGGATCTCGGATTCATGCATGTCCCTTAAATTGGAGCTTTATTCTGCAGAGAGGGGCTGGAA
Organism: Erethizon dorsatum; assembly: GCA_028451465.1. NCBI lineage: Eukaryota > Metazoa > Chordata > Mammalia > Rodentia > Erethizontidae > Erethizon > Erethizon dorsatum. Next base: position 138,003,012 of record CM051824.1, read on the forward strand.
AGCTATCTTTGGACTTGGGACAGGTCTTGCTTAACATTTTGTAGGTCATGTTGACACCTACTGCTTTGATCTCTTCTACTCCATTTACCTTTGATATTCAAGTTCTCCCATTTATGGATTTATTTTCTCCCATCATAGGCCCTTCACCTTCGCTCATATACACTTTGGTGGTCACAGAACTGATGTGGAAGCCAAAATTCATCAAAGCACTATCAAGCATTCTCTGTGCTCCTTCAGGGAAAACAGGTTGCTTTTCTATGTGCTCAGATTCACTTACATATTTCGATACATTTAAAATTTGCCCTTTGTTAAGATTGAGAAATAATAGATAAAGCAATAATTAAGTAAGGAGACTTCATCATTTTATAATTATCCTACTTATTCCCCTAATAATTCTGAAAGTTGGAGAAAGGAGCACCCTATTTTTTTATTTCTTCCACCCAAAGCTTTGTCTCATGACTCAAAACAATGATAATAACAGTGAGGAATAAAAACTGATAGAAATGAACAAGTCAGTATGCATTTCAATACTGTATTTACCACTAGTCTTTTAAGTGGTCACTAACAAAAAATTCTGTCTTCCCTCCTAGGTTTAAAACTTGTGGGGCAATAAGATGTAGGAATCAGACCAAGGGAGAAAAGTTTTTTCCGATAAAACTTGGATGAATTCAGATTTAAGAATGTGGTCTCCTGGATTTGTAAAGCTTCGCCTTGGTGTTAAACAGACTGACCCACCTAATACAGGCAGAAATGAGCAATGCTGACCTTCCTGATCAGAAGAATTTATTCTCTACAGGAAAAAGCAGGCATCCTGAAAGCTAGGAAGTCCTAGAGGAGAATGTGGACTATCCTGAGCTAATCAAGTACAGGGATCACTTTTCTGCCCTTGGGTAGAGGAGAGAGAAGGAGCCAAATGTAACTCAATGTCTTCTTTACATATCTTATTTACATATTTTATTTCTTGGGTTATGAGGCGGGAATATGTTCCTCATTCAAAAAATATGAGGAATAAGAACTGAATATTCTTTCTCAATACTCCACAGGTTATTTTTTGGGGGGTAGGCTAAACAATTAATTCCCAAACCACTCTCATTTAGCCAAATAGAGGGTTCATTTATTAAAATAGTCTTGACTCCAAGCTCATGAAGTCACTATCTCAGTACCAACAATGTTCCTACCTTAGTCTTCCTGAATTCACTGGCAGAAAGTTAGATTTTGACACAGAGGGATTTCAAATGGGTTAGAAACTTACTAACACAGACCGGAAGCATCATCGCCTGGGGGCTTGTTTGAAATGAGGACCATCAGACCCAGTCCAGATCTGCTTTTCTATAGTTTAACAGGTAATTTCTATAGATCCCCAGGTAATTCCTATGTACACTGAAGTTGGAGAAGCACTGAATTAAAGCAAATCATTAAGTAAAATAACTTAAAGGCTCTGTTAAACCCTAAGCTGGATATTGCCTCTTAGCTTCCTAACAGAAATTATGCATGAACACCGTCTTCAATGTACCTCCCCAGAGATTATGAGATGAAATTAATCAGTAGTGGATGAAATAATGGCAGAGATTAAATAGTAACTATTGTAGAAATTCTTTAATGCCCTCTTCAAGTATAGTTATCCACATGTTCTCTATATTTGAATTTAAGCTCACTCCCGTGATGAAATGCATAAGAAAAGATTATAATCCAAAATTTGCATCTCCTTACTATAATATAAATATCATATAAAAAATGAAAGTTAATAGTTATTAAAGTAAAAATAAAATTGGATTCTAAAAATGTAACTCCTTGACCTTGTAAACTAAAGTCCCTTCCAAAGATACCAGGGCAGAGACCCCACCTGGAGGACTGCGCAGTGGACACCTCTGTCATAGCTGGGGCCACAACTGTCGTCCACTTGCTACCACTGTATCCTCACTCAGGAGCTGGCATTTGAGGAGTATGTTCCTTTCAGCAATGTGTGTAAAATTGTACTGATTGTGGCCCAGTTCCCAGATCTGGAGGTTTTGTTCTTTCCTGTGCTGTTGGGAAGAATATCAAAACAATAAAATAACAATTTAAGAAGAAATCCTCCTTGTTGACCAACACCTCTAACACTTCAAAGCCCTGTTTTCTGCTTTGAATATTCCCAGCCTTGCTCAGCATTCATTTCTACTCATTTTCTCTGCAGTAGTAAATTGTACCTTTATTTATTTTTCTTCCTTTACACCCCATAATTTTAGGAAGGCTCAGTTGATATTTTAGCAGTTTAATCTATTTGAGTGCATTCTTTTTCCTTCCACATATAGAGCTAGCACTTTTGCTAGATATAAAGACTTATTTTTTCCCATTCTTTGCTGGTAGTAGACCTAGGTATTTCCTAGAAAATCTTCTAGATTTTGTTTTATGACTTCCTCTTACCCAAGCAGAGAAAATGAACAAATTATGGGGCTGCAAAAATTAGTGAATGTTCAAGGAAATATTATGAACCTTCACATACCTGGTGTGAATCTTTTACTAAGGGAATATTTTCCCAACAGATCAGGAGTGGACATGATTTATTATTGTTCTGCCTGGCTCTTTTCACGGTGTTGCATCTCCTCTGTGCCTGTTTCCTCAAAATGCAAGCAATACTTTTCCACAAACATAAACTGGGCCACCTTGAAGCTCACTCAGATATCAAAAGATTATATACAGTGATCTTTACAAGCCAGCCCTTTCAGTTGTTTGTGTTTTCTCTATTTAATATTTCTTGGGGCCGGTGATATCGCTCAGCGGCACGGGCGCCTGCTGGTGCGCGAGGTCCTGAGGTCGACTCCTGGTACCCACAAAAAAAAAAAAAAAAAAATTCCTGAGTATTTCTTCACCTAGTTCTTATATTCAGATTGTGATTCTCCAGTTTTAAACAGGTTTTTGAATCTTTAAGAGGATATTTCTCTATATTTTTGGTCTATTTTTGAGGGTTTTTTTCAAACCCAGTCACCCTCCTTGATCTAGTGGAAACTAAAACAGGTGTCCCTTCTTTAATGACTTCCGTAAAACTAAATACATCCAGGTGTGCCTTCTCCCATCCCATCTATCTGCTTGGACCACCCCAAACCTTATTTTTCTTTCATATGTGCATATTCTTTCCTTTAAAACCACAACATTTCTCATATGAAAATTCACTCCTTATCCGGCTTAACTAGCATCTATTTATTATGTTTTCACACTGCACTACTCCTGATATCAAGACCAAAGCATATTTTTAAATCAGTTTACTCACTCCTAGGTTTCCTGAGAAATGAGATTTTTAGAGACAGAATGTTTCATCTTAGGCTTTTAAAATTGCCTTTCTTAAGTCTTTGTACTTGCAGGAATTGACATGTTATTTTCCCTCAATCAAAGTTGATGGCTTCCTCTTTATAAATTAATGACGAGTCTTTTTGTCATATTTTTGTAATAAGATCTCCTGAACTTATATGGATGCAGTCACAATCTGGATTTTTAAAATCTAAAACTTTAAACAGATTTCAAAATAATCCACATCAGATCCTGTTTGAAACCAAGTGATAGGGACTGACTTGATATGATGTGTTTTTCCATACACTCTGAGTCATAATATGCAGGTGTAACTTCTAATCTGAGGTAATGGCTGAGGAACATAAGAAAAGCAGGGAAAATTAAACCATAGGTCAATGCTATAAATGTTTGTCTAATGTTTTTTTTTTTAGTTTAAAGCGACTTCAGTGGGGTCACTTTCAGTTGTGAAGGACCATCTTATGCCTGAGATCAAACCAATGTCAACTGCAGCAAATGCTATTCCTGCTTATTAAGTCCTGTTTAACCCACACTGAATAATTCAAGGCACCATTAAAACAACAAAACTCTAACACTAGCTGATAACCTATGGATAAGTGCCTGTGAAAGGGTGACTTCAAAATGTAATATGACCTTCACTCTCTTAAAGCTTTTTGCTAGCATTATACCAGAATTTTTAATCTTATATAGTTCTCAAATAGTAGTTCTTACATATTCTCAAGGATTCAGAATAATATTATAGTATTAAATTAAATAAATAAGAGATCTTTGGCCTGAGGCTTTCTCCAAAGTGTGACTTCCTGTATAAAGAAATCACAACCTAATTTAGTATATAAACGAACAGAAACCTAATTTATATTTTGTAACAAACAGGTGAGTTTCAGCCAATCACAAAGAGGTGAGCTTCACCCAAACGCAGGCAGCCAATTCACCACCACACCACACCCAGTAGAGGCAAACTTAACTGTAGCCAGTCAGGTGCTCTGTACTCTGCTGTGTGCAGGCTGTAGAAGTTCACTACCCACCTCTTCTTGCTCTGAATGCTGTCCCATTTGACTTCTGAATCAATCTTTGCTCAAGTAAGTAGTTCTAAATTTTGTCCAAAGTTGTTTTTTTTGACAATAAGATACTGAGGTTTTCTGGAGAAATAAAGAAAATGTCATTCCCACTCTTCTCAGATATGAAACAAGAGAACAGAAAAATGAAAGATGAAATGATATGTTCATTACTAATAATGCTGAGGATAGCACTTTGGTTAATTTGATAAAATGGACTCGTTTATCCTTCAGAGGAGAGTTACATAAACTTAGTTCTGCAGTCCTCAGTGCTGTGGGGCATCTGCATACCCCCCTGCAGAGAAGAACCAGATTAAGCTCACTCCTAGGAACAGCAGAGGAGGCCCATGTCTTGCAAATCAGCTGAGAGCCAAAGGAAACCTAGGAGACACTGAGTCAACCATATTCATTTCTTTTCTTAAACGCATTAGTCATACGTTTCTCCCACACATTTCTTCACTGGGGAGTGGAACATAAAGCCATTCCCTTCTAAGAAAGCAAAAGAAATCAGGAAAAAGCACCTTCACTTGATAACATAAATACGGATTTAAAGAATGGTTTTTGAACTTATTTTTTCCGTCTACTTTTTAGTCAGATATTTCGGAGAGCAATGGAAAATGAGTAAATTTTGTCCTCCTCAAATCATGAAATATGAATTAGCTTTAAAATCATCTTTTCCAATTTAAGAAATGGTTGTGGTTTTAGCTGATGCTCACCGAGTAAACGAGTGAATTTCTGACAGGCTAACAAGATTACTGAGAAAATGTGTATTTATCTGTGTGAGGTAGTGCAGGGAATACTTTTTAATGAGGTCAAAGCGATACAGGTCCTAGTGTTAGCTCTACTGCTTGCTTGTAGGCAACTGACAGTTTCTTTGTGTTTTCACCCACTTTTTAAAAACAGAAGAGAAATACTTCATTAAATTATTGTTAGAAGAGATGAAAAAATATGTGAAATTTGTAGTATAACATATTCGCTGACCTGTCGCTCAGTAAATTTCACACGCTGGCTATTAATACTTATTATCAGCTGGATGCAGTGGCCTGCACCATCATCCGAGCTATGCACGAGATGGAGTCAGGAAGATCATGAGTTTAAGGCTGGCCCGGGCAACATGAAGAGACCCTATGTCAGAAAACAAATTATCGGTATCATTAGAGAAAAATGTTACTTTGTGATGTCATTTACCCCTTTATTATTTTCATATATATTAAATGTATTAAAAACTTATCATTATTGAAACCATTACCTTATCTCTTTTTTTCCCACCTGAACAAACTATTATTGCTATTAATCACTTACCTGTCTTCAGAAGAGAATTTTTTCCCTGAATTTTTTCCCCTAGGCAGCCAAATGATAATAAGTAAAATATGTCTCCGAAGAGTTGGCTGTTTATTAATGTCACAGCAAACGGTGTATAATACTTCCTCCAGCATCTAAGCAGGCGTGTACTCAAGGACAAACGGTGCTCTGAAGGGGTGTGTCTGTGAATTTCTTCAAGGAAGCAATGATAATTGCAGTGATGTGAACAAGGCAAGGGAGAGACATACAATTCAGTCATAAAAAGACAAGTAAACAGCCCTTTCAAAGGATAACCAGAGGATAAAAACCATAGCATTTGCTAGTTTCCCTGTGGAAATCAGAGACATAAAATTCCAAAAATTATTTACTGAACTGCCAACTAGATTGCCTGTAATTTGGTAACCTCTGTCTGCGTACATCTACCTGGAGCCATGAGGTGGCAGATGAAGTGGGAGTTTTAGGGTAGGATGTAAACAGAATTCTGCAAACTTCTTCCAGATACAGGATTACAAGACAAGATGATCTTTGTCACTGCCTGAGGCCTAGATATCCTGGGCCAAATATTAGTTCCAGAAAATAGTGAGGCAGTGACTTCTGTGATTGTTTTCAGCTGTGGTTAAGTCGAAGGTATTGTACTTAGTAATGAACAATACCCTCAACACTGCTTCGGGCACTTACGTTTCTTCTCAAGCAAATGTTAGTCAAAAAATAGAGGAACTCTGGGCCGGTGAGATGGCTCAGCGGCTTAAGCGCCTGCCCAGCAAGCGCGAGAGCCCGAGTTCGACTCCCGGATCCCACATACGAAAAAGGGGCCGGTGATATCGCTTAGCGGCACGGGAGCTTCCTGGCGCGCGAGGTCCTGAGGTCGACCCCCCGGTACCCACAAAAAAAAAAAAAAAAATAGAGGAACTCACTCAGAGATTTCTGTTTTATTTGCTGGAAACACATCCTTAGGAATATATGCATTATTAAATTAAAAACATCATTGATTCCAAATATTGTTAAGAATACTACCTTGTATTATTAAGTAAAACATGAGAGTGACTTAAAAAAGTGCAGAATATATTTGTCTTAGTTTTTAATATTATTAGGGGAGCTGGAAGGGCTGCCTTTCTCTCGTATCTGCCAATACTTTACAATGAGAATAACAGTGACCTAACAGGAGTGATGTTAGTGCTATTTTTCAAAATCAAGACATATAATGCAAAGCCAGTGCATATATGTGTAGAAAAATCTCCATTATGTGCAAGTACTGTTTTAAGAGATGTGAATCCAATTATAATCTACAGTTCTTACAGAATTTCATCAAGAAAATTTAAACCTCTGCCAAAAATCTTTGAAAAGCTAGGTGTTGACAGGAACACCATGAAATAATTTTATTGTAATGAGAATTCTCCTTTATGGACCCCTTCCTGAGCTTGCTGTTTCACTGACGGGATATATTATTTTTGCCCTAAGTTTGACAATGTACTATAGATTATAAGCCATGACTTGGTGTTAGTCAAAGCTCATAGTACCAAGACTTATCTAATTTTGTTTAAAACTAAATTTCAAATTCTCAGATGCAAATGAAAGAGCACAATGATAGCATCACCCTTTAGCTCTAGTTATTATGCTAAAGAAACTAGTCATCAAAAAGGAAAACAGTTGCTTCAGATAGAAGAAATACAGCAGAAATCTAGTCTGTTAATTCTTTTAAAGTTTAAAAATAACTTATGAAAGCAGTATTCAAAACTATTAAAATGCAGGAAGGAAAAGATGTCATAGTATGTTTAGAAATTTTAACATATGTCATATATGCATTAATGTATTTTAGGGAATATTTTTTATTTAATTTTCTAGTAGAATGTTTCAGTAGCATGACAAAGATGCCACTATTTGCTGATGTATTTCCTAAGCTTCTGTATAAATAAACATAGGCATACTAAGAAAGTTACCTGCAACCATAAATTTACATATGCAATTCTTAGTACTGTACATATTTTAGAACATTGTTTAAGGACAATGGAATGACAATTCAAGTCATTGATTTGTTGATTCATTTATTTACTTGACATCCACCAAATATTCAATTTAATGGCAGTTGTAAAATCTATACATTCATAACATTGATCAATTGTAGGTTAACATTGATGTTTAAGCACAATCTTTGGCAATTTTTTTTTTTAATATGGGTACCGGGAGTTGAACTCAGGATCTCACACTTGCCAGTCAGGCGCTTATGCCGCTGAGTTATCTCACTGGCCCCAAATTTTTAGTTTAAAAACTAGAGAATACAGCAGTGACTCTAGGTGTACTCTAGAGCACAGACTGCTTTTGTCTGGACTCTTGTGTTTATTTGGGCCACAGTTGTCGTTAGCCACTTTATCGTACTGAAGACCCAAAGGATCGCAGAATAACCCTCACAGAGCAGCACATGCTGTGACGTACACCCATGACTGGTCTCTTATCCTAGGTACCGAACTCCTTTATAATACTTCAAATGCTTCCCCATATAGATGAATCTCCTGAATGAAATTCTAGTTGGATTACAAGCATTATGAGGACACAAAAAAGTGGCTCTGTAGTTCATAGAAGCAACACATGGGAAAGTGGGTTTGTTAAATGGATATTTGAAAAAAACTTCAAGGACATGATGCCCCTGTTTGAGACCAAAAATTCCAACATTATATGCAGAAGATTATTATGGGCAAAATATACTGAAGTTATTTGTTCAACTCCACTCTGACATTTACAGCCATAGATTCCTCAGCTAGAAGACGGCCGGGTAGTCTGATCTCCACGTCAGTGCCCTGTAAATCTAAGAATTTCGAACTGTTTTCTTCATCCCTTCTCAAAATGCTCAATAAGGTTGGCTTTTATTTTCCCACTTGAAGATGCCCTGACAGAAGGACAATAAATGGGATGATTTTGCACAATAAAATCTTGAGAGCAAATGCAGCATGACCTGTAGGAAAATCATAAGGCAATATACTTTCCTGAATAATCATGTTTTAAGTATGTTACCTCTCAAAATAGGAATCTCGAAAAGAAGCGTTACCTGTGATAACTATGGTAATTAACCACAAAAAGATAAAGATGATAAATCACTTTAAAAGTTTAAGATACTTATGCACTCAATAGCTGTAGTAAGAAGAATAAAAGCATAAGTCATAGTGGAGGTCTTACTATCCTGCTCAAAATAATTAAAAATATGAAAGTAAAAGAAAATGAAAGTTATGTGGTTTTATACCTGGGAATAGAGCTACATAATTCACTACCACAGATATAGAAGAAGAGATATTTTCATGAGTCATGTTATAGTTGTGAGCATTTTCTAAAACATTCTGTAGCAAAAAAATTTACTAGCAACGTTTTTTATTATTCATGAGACATCACATATAATAGTATTTTGCTTATTTTTTAGCATATTATTATCTTGTTATGAATAAAGTATCCTTTTGCGTATGAATATCTGCATATCTCAGCATGTCAGTTGTACTGTGGGTTTAATAAAAATTGATGAGCTTTGAAAACAATATACAGGAAGTAAGCATCCTTGATCAGTACAGAACTTCTTACTGAACAGTTGTAAGAAAAATTGAAGTTTTAATAAAATGGGATTTAAATGACTGTTGTGAAATGCAATGAAACAACAGTATAATTAAGTCCATAACCTGGAATAAAATATATATAGGAAATTTATTCAGAGAAATAAATTTAAATCAGTATAGCAGTAAAGATTAGACTTTTGTGGGTCGGGGATATAGCTCAGAGGCACAAGTGCCTGCCTGGTCCTGAGTTCGATTCCTGGTACCATATAAAAAGATTAGACTTGTGAATTAAAGACTTAGTCATAAGATGAAAATTAATGTTTTAAATGTAAACAAAAGAATTTAGTGTTTGTCAGCTGATTGTGCTCTTGGAAAAGAGGGAAAACATTTGAAAATGCATCCTATCAGAAAGTCCTAGAGGACAAGCCTTCATTATCATTAAAAATAGCAGAAACCAACAAAGTACCACCTGCACTCAAAATTTTAAAATTTATTTTAAAATTAAAATTATTTAAATCTATGAAGTGTGTATTTTTCAAAAGCATAATTTTTTTTTCTGAAAGCAATTGTACTTGGCAATATAATGCATAGTGGAAACTGTAAGATAAACTGTTTTCATTTATTTTGTCTTCCTGTAAATGTCTTAATTTTTTTCAAAATACATTTCACACACTGTTAAAGAATTCTTTATACATCACTTCTCAAGGTGGGAATAACTGTGTCAACATCCGGAGACATTTACATTAGAAGCAGCGGCAAAGCAACAAGTAACAGTGAAAATCACATGAGATCCAAGAATAAGGACAATGACACAAGTAGTCTGAGTTTATTTATTTATTTATTTATTATTTTTTTGTGGGTACCAGGGGTTGACCTCAGCCCGTGACTCTGAGCGATATCACCGGCCCCTTTTCTCGTATGTGGCTTCTGGGAGTCGAACTTGGGCCCTTGCGCTTGCCAGGCAGGCGCTTACGCCCCTGAGCCATCTCACCGGCCCAAGTAGTCTGACTTTAAATTCAAGATTGTTCCCTTAGTTTCTTTGAAACCTTAAGCAAGTTGTTGAACTTTACTTTTGGAGCTGATGTGAAATTTAGTGACAATATATACAAATTTGCTTTCTCAGGCACCTCATAAAAGGAGCTGCTTATTTATTGTAATCCAAATCCACTGTTTCCATATTTTGTGATCTTGGCAAAGCTTCCTGTTTCTCCACCCTAATATTTGGGAGTGACACTTGCCTCGTATGCTGTCCTGAAGCATGCCTGATGCTAAAAGGCTGATGATCCTGTCCTGACTCAGATTCTTACTTTGTCCCCTTTTTGCCTGTTTTGAGCTCATAATCAAAAATCCTTTTCCTTCTCATGCATTGTTTCCTTTAATAACTAAGTAATGATGTTAAAACTAGGAAATCTCAGTGGCTTTGGCCACTCTATTGTAGAATAAATCCCCTTTTTGTTATTCTATGTTCTGTGGAAGTAAAGTGTAGTACATAAGATAAGAAGGCCCTTGAAGTCTAGTTTCTCCCTTCCTCTGCCTTTAATCCTATGGGACGTGTATGCTTTAAGAGGTTACTGTATATATTTTGAGAGGGTTTATGGTTTAAAATCAAGAATAGGGCCGGTGATATCGCTCAGCGGCATGGGCACCTGCTGGCGCGTGAGGTCCTGAGGTCGACCCTCGGTACCCACGAAAAAAAAAAAAAAAAAAAAAATCAAGAGTAACCCCCACGACTCTCATGTGCTCAGAGGCAGAGCTTTGGGAAGGAGATTGGATCCTGGGGTGCTACAGCTGACTTGCTGTTAGGAGGTGCAGTGTGACCTGGAAGGGTATAACCAGTTCCCAGCTGCTCCTTTCTCTCTGCCTCCTGCCTGCAAGGCATGAGCAGCTCTCCCACCACACCGTTTTTCCCTTGGAGCTGGCTGGCATGCGTAGACTGAGATCTCTGAAACTACAAGCCCAAATAAAACTCCCCTTCTTTAAATTGTGGGTGTTGGGTATTTTGTCCCAGCAATGAAGAATGTCATTAAGACAAGGGGTATATGTTTTTGTCATAATAAACTAATTAAATAGGTGATCTTGAATATATGCTGTACTTTTAATTCTACGAGATCAATCTCCATATCAGTGGGTAGGTTTCTATTTTCGAAACTCTTCTCTGCTATTCCCAACTTTTTGCCTGACAATATTTTGTTCCATTTTGTTAGCTTGAGAAATAAAGTCAGACATTAATGAAGACATAATTGAAATTTCTAAACTTGCATAGGCCGTAGACATCGTTCCATTCCAGAAGGTACCGACAAGATATTCTTTAATGACAGAGACAGGCTAATAAAATATAGAGGGATCCTCAAAAATTCATTTCAGATGAAAAAAAATTTAGAAAGGATACTCTGCTAATCTAATTTCTGTATGTGTTCTTATAAACAGTTCTTATAAATAATGTACATTTCCCATCATTTTCTGTATTATTTGGAATCAGTGTTGTTTTGAACACTGTGTGTGTGTAAAATTGCGTGTTATATGAAAGATTTAACATTAACACATATGTCAATTTTAGGTTAACACAAGTGCCAATTTTCTTCAATGTGTATAATAAATTGTTTCGCTGATCAATTTCAGTACATACTGATTGGAATATCATACTGAGAATATAGATGCTATTTGATAGTTATTACTTACGTAGTCTAATTATTAATATTTAGATATAGAATAATTCTATGTGATAAAAATTATAAAATTGATTATTTTCCCCATTTCAATATCTGGAGATTGTTAAGATAATAAGAAAATTTCCAAGAAAGTAAGTGACAAGGAATGATAAGAGGCCATGGTTTAAATCATTGACTCTGAATGATAACATTAAAAATATCATCCTTTCACCCAATAATTAAAAATAAAATGTAATTCAGGCAGTCAACTAAGGTAAATAAAAATATTGTCTAAGTTTTTAGATTTAACATTCTTTTTAGAAAAAAGGCAAATCTTAATATAAATTTCTTTGGGCAGAATTATTAATAATTTATTCTAATAAAATGGTACAAAAAAGTCTTCAAACCCAAATAGTTGAGACACCTAAAATGAAAAGTTGCATAGAGGAATGCTGCATGTGAGGACTTAGGAAATGTACGCAACGAAGGAAGAGGAAGAAAGTCTGTTGTTACCATTGCTGCAGAGGGGCCTGACCATCCAAGAGCCAAATTAGCACACAGTTCTGTGGAACCAAGGAAACATACACCACTCCTTAGAGAGCTCCAGAATGGGTTTGTATGTTTTCATTAGACCCATACTTCTGCCACAGGAAGTACAGGAAAGAACTAGATTTTATATTCTGAAGCAATTATTAAGCAGCTATTTTTGTATGTATTATTTCACTTAACTTTCATTTGAAACATGTGTTTGATTTTTTATAATATGAGAAAAAAGAGACGCCCGGATGGAATTGTTGCGTCACTGGGAAAAAGTTCAAATATGAATAGGTTATCTGAGTCTAAAATCCATGTGCTCTTTGCACTGTACTGATATGCTTTACGTGACAAGAAAGAGCTGAATCAGAAGAGTCAAACATATCATGAGCCCCATTAAATATTTGCTATGTTGCATAAGTGAGCTATACAAGCGAAATAGCTATACTGCAAATGAATTAATGTTTGGGACAATTTGGGATAAAATGATATTTTATGAGGAAGAAACAAAGACGTTTTCATTAGAGAGGAAAAAAATCAATAAAAGTTGATAAAATATTTATTTCTACAGCTTCTTTGTTGAAATGTTATTGAAGTTTTTCATCAAAAGTAAATTTTTAAACTCAAGAGAAGAAAAAAAAAATAACCTGATTAAAAATGGGTAAAGAACCTGAGCAAACATTTCTCTCAAGAAGACATAAAACTGCCTACTAGATATATGAAAAGTGTTCAATATCACCAGTCACCAGGCTAATACAAATTTAAAGCACTGTGAAATATCTCCTCACATCTTAAGTTAGGATGGCTATTGTCGGAAAGACAAGATATAACGAATGCAGGTAAGGGTGTGCAAAAAAGGGAACCTATTTCACTGTTGGTGGGGATGTAGACTAGTGCAGCCATCATGAAAAACAGTATGGAGGACCTCAAAAAATTAAAAATAGAGCTACCATATGACCTAGCAGTCCCCCATGTGGATATATATGAGATGCACACCAGATCTCTTTCACGTAGAAGAGATGAAGTCACCAGCTGTAAAGATGAGTACACTCCGTGTTTGTTGCAGCATTATTCACAATTGCTAAGATATGAGAACAACTGAACAAATATATAATTGATAATATCATGCATATACACAATAGATAATGTCATACGTATACACAATGGAATATTGTTCAGTCTTAAAAGAGAACCTACTATTTGTTGCATGAATACACCTCGAGGATATTATGCTAAACGAAATATGCCAAACATACAAAAATATTGCAGGATCTCACTTATATGTTGGCCAGAGTGAATGGAGGAAATGGGAAGTTATAAGTGAAAGAATACAAAGTTGCAGTCATGTAGGTAAAGAAGCCTAGAGTTATAATGTACATGAAGAACACTATTAATAAAATTTTTTAATGTTGGAGATTTTTATTAAGTAGATTTTAGCACTTATTATCACCAAATAGGTTACTATTTGTAATGATAGTTTTGTTAATCTGTTCCATTCAGTATAGGTTCTACCTGTATGCCTCCCATAAAATGTTGTAAACCTCAAGTATACACAATAAAATCAATTTTAAAAAATGAGACAGTAAAGGGAGAATATATTTTAAATTATTTAATGTAACAATTGCCAGTTTTTGAAACTGCTCAATTATTTTTATTTGGTTTATCAAATTTTGCACGGTGTTTATAAATGAAATGAAAATAACATACCCAGCTTTTTCACACAACAAGAGTTAGATGTTGAATATTCCAATATATCAATTTCTAATGAATGACATAACATATGTATATCAATGGCTTTTGTTTCAACAACTAGGTAAAAATGAAACATGCTGGGCCAATTAAAGACTATTTAAAATTAAATCTATTTGAAGTAACTTAACAACATTGTGAATACACTATTTTTATCCTGTATCTCTTCTATGGGTTGCTTTTTTAGAAAAGAATGCTCTCTTTGCTTACTAACTTTTGAAAACAGGTTAAAACTAACTGCTTGGGCCACTGTACTATACTATTGGAGTATAACTGAGCAAGGCTTTATTTATTGAAATTGTCATTATTAATTAAATACAACACAATTCATTTACATTTGACTCCAACAGTGTACTTAAAATCAGTTTTATTTAAATAAAGTGACTCAATGGGCAGAGTATGTAAAATATTTCAGTAAATATTTGTTAAAAGAATGAATGAATGCATGTATAATTAGACAAAGCCTGCATCTCTCATAGAGCTAAATATATATGAAAAAGGGAGATGTTTGTGTTATCCTCTCTTAGTTTGGGTTTGTCAAAATATGAAAAATATCAGTTGGTTTCCAAGGCTCTTTCATGTCAAAGAGATACCTTATATTTTTGTTTGTTTGTTTTGAGACAGGGCTTGCAATATAGTTCAGGCTAGTCTTGAACTCACTATGCAGCTCAGTGTGACCTTAAACTCATGGCAATCCTCCTGCCTCAGCCTTCCAAGTTCTGGGGTTATAAGTATGTGTCACTACATCAGGCATCCAAAAATGTACCTTATTCACACAACTAGTAAATCAAACCCATGACTAAGTGTCAGAAAGAAATAAGTACCTTCATCATGGTGGATTGGTATATTTACTTATCATATCTTCATCCCATTTACTGACTCCCTCAGCCCCACATTCCTTTCCTATCTCCACATAGTCTGTCTTCCTGTTTCCTATCATCTGTCTTTTATTTTGCTCCAAAATTAGTCATACTTTGGGTTTCTCATATGATTGAAAACATGCAGTGTCTAATTTACTTCAATTAGCATTGTGGTCTCAAGGTGCATCCATATTCATATGAATGACTCAAATTTATCCAATAAATTTTTAAGTGCTGAAATTTAATGAAAAGTAAAGTGGTCTTGTGTGGCAATGTGAAAAATCCAAAGTCTAATTGAGAACTCTGTGTGTATATATATTATACACATTTTCAATTTTAAGTTAAATTATAGAAATAATTTTAACTCTCATAGTAAAAAAGCAAATTTCTTCTTAATTTTTTATTTTCTGATGTGTCATTTATAAAATTAAAAAAAAGACTTTAAAAGCTGAAGGCATTTTTCTTTAATGCCTATATATGAGCATATATGTATACATACAGTTATTTTTGGAATACTTAATCCCTATAGGGAGTGCTTACTCAGCAATAAGTTATCATACGCTCATGAATTTATAATTCAAATTGATATCTCTGTATACAATAATTGACACTTTCATAAATAATTTAGTTTTTCTAATCTTATAGGTATAGACTTCTTTGAACACTACATAATATAAAGGTATTTCCTGGCACTACTTCTTGATGTTAAGCTTCCTAATTTGGTTCCCTTGAAGGACAAATTTTCATTATATTCTTAGCTTATTTATGAGGCAATAGTTTTGTGATGAATCATTGTCCCACAAGTGTATCACTGTATTTAAGAACAAATGTCTAAAACAATACAAATTTATGTTGTATTAATTTGCAACTCATGAATATGTTTGCCTTATCATATTTGTTTTTTCCTCTGGGATTTCATAAAATCAGAGATTCTTAGCAGGGTGCGTTCATACATTCCTATAGTGCTAGGACACTGGGAATCTGAGAGAGGAGGATCACAAGTTTGAATCCAGCTGGACAACTTAGAAACTTAGCAAAACCATGTTTCAAAAAAATAATTAGAGACAGACAGACAGACAGACAGTGGATGTAGCTCCATGTGAAGCACCAAAATAAATAAATAAATAAAATAAATAAAAAAGGATTTATTTAACCCAAAAGAATGCAGTTCAGCAATTTAGGCTTGCTCTGCTGGGAAACAGTTTTCTGGTCTCTACTACCTCACGTTGACTTTAGTTGAGTGGCTTGCTGTTACGGAGGTTGGAGGTGATTGAGCCATATGTTTCATCCTCAAGGGCCTTAGCACAAGAATACTTTTACAGTCGTACTCCCAAAACTCTGGCCCAGTTAAGACTCTGAGTAATGATCTCCTACATTCTAGTGGCTTTAAACACCCTTCCTGGTCGAGTCCAAAGTCATGAAGAAAGGGAAATACAAAGTTACATAACAGAAGAATGAGGAACTACCGATGTAACTGATGTACCAAAGCTTTCTAAGCTCTTACTGAAGATATAATAAAGTCTTGGAATTAAGATAGGATAACAGATATGTATTGAGGAAAGCTATAACCATTATAGTCAATACAGAATTAAGAGGATTTGGAATTTTATTTATTGTGAGGGATCCAGTTGACTGATAAGTAAAAGATGATTGAGATTTCGATTATGGGCTGTAGTAGTTGTGTTAAGCTTCCTAGAGTTTTAGAAACAGAATTCTGCAAGCTGGGCAGCTCAAACAAGAGAAATTTGTTTTCCCAGGATTTTAAAGGCTAGAAGTTGGAAGGTCTGACAGAACCACGCTCTCTGGGAAACCTGTGGGAGCAAACATTTCCTCGGTCCTTCCTGCTTCTAGTTTTTGCTGGCCATTGTTGGCATTCCTTGGTTTGTAGAAGGTCACTGGGAACTCTTCGTCTGTTGTCATAGGGCTGTCTTTACACAGTGTATCGTACTCTCCTCACAAAGGCTGCTGTCTGTATGTCTCATTCCCAATTTCCCTCTTCTTATAAAGGCTCCACCTATGTCAACTAAGAGTCAACCTAACTCCAGCCTGACCTCATCTTAACCAACGCTTCAATCTCAGACCTCTTTCCAAATAAATTCATATCCTGAAGTCCTGAGGGTTCAGACTTTGGCATCTCTTTTTGGGAAAAAAAGTTCAACCATAATAGAAGTGTCATTAATAAAAATAGCTTGTGGATAGGAAAACAAGATCATTCAGAGATGGCATAAATTTGAATCAGAGCTGTTTGAACTTAACCTGTCAGAATAATATCTATGGTTTTGAAAAACTGAATATACTTAGAAATGTAAAATTAGTACAGGGAAAAATTTGAAGCCACAGAGAGCAATATAACAGCTTCCAAGTTAAAACTTTTCCATGGGAGATTGGATAATAAATCTAAAGACCAATGGAAAACAATAGGTACACCAATATAAAGGACTTTTTGAAGAAGTGAGCATTAGGAAGATAGGAATAGATACAAAGTTACATACTACCATAGAATTAGGGGAAAAAAATGTATCTGAATAGACTCAGTAGTAGAGATTTTCCAGGATAGACTTTCTAGCAGTTAAGACTAGTAGAATTGTAGTAATTATTGTTAATTTTTAAAATAAATCTAAAATTAAAAATACCATTTTTATTATTTTCAAATTAAAGAATATTACACTTATAAACTTTAGAAATATAACACAGTACTTAATATTATTTGACCAAAGAGAATTTCAACCAAAAACTTTATGAAAAACATTTATCTGATTTTTCTATTAAGAATCATGAATGCATGGGGCTAAAGAAAGCCAGGCTTAGATTATTTTAATTATTATTTTTTTTTTTTGTGGGTACCAGGGGTCGACCTCAGGACCTCGCACGCAAGCAGGCACCCGTGCCGCTGAGCGATATCACCGGCCCTTTTCTCGTATGTGGGTTCCAGGAGTCGAACTCGGGCCCTTGCGCTTGCCAGGCAGGCGCATATGCCGCTGAGCCATCTCACCGGCCCTTATTTTAATTATTGAATTTTAATTTACTGAACATATGGTGGATTTTGAAAATTAAATATTCCCTTGAAATGCCTAATTTTAGTGAAGTATCCATTGAAACTCGAATTGAAAATAAAACATAAAAGGAAATATATTTCATCATAGTTGTAAGAAAAAGGACATTTATTGGAAGGTGATAATTCTTTTCTTAATATTTCTAATACATCCTTCATTACTGGGAAGCACATTACACAAAGGAAATAGGGAGAATGTATTTGAAGCCAGGCTCTAAAATATAACTTTAAATCCTGGAAATACCTTAAAAAAAAAAAAAGCAACCCATTTAAGACAAGCAAAATGAAAAGCAAATGTCAGTAGCTCAAATGCTCAATTTGGAAATTATTATTTTTTTTTACAACCTATCTTTCCAAATGTGTTTCTTGAAAATATTAAAAACTGCTTGGGTTTTTATGTTATTTCCAAGCAATTCTATCTGGAATACCCTTTTGGCATGGAAACTATGGCATTAAGGGATTTAAATGAGTAATGATGCTGGTATTATTAAAAAAAGAAAAACTAAAAGTAATTTTGTGGTATTTAGTGGGAAAACATGAGATTAACAGGCAGCAGAAATAATGAGTTGCCTAATTTAGTACAAGTTAATCTCTTGCTTTGAAAAATGAAAATACTAAAACCTGCTTACACTATTGATATAAAGGGTAGCTGACATGATGTAAAGTGCCTGATTTATAAGCTCAACAGTTGTTATCTTTAACCTTTCAACTGCAAAATAACATGTTTGCCATTTTTATAACAAATGCAACAATATTATAGAATCATAGAGAATTTACTTTTGTATATGGTTAGTTATAAACGTAAGTAAAAATCCTCATTTATTTAATATTATTATTATCTCCCAAATTATTGTTAAGAATACCTATGATCAATATGTCTTTATAACTGGATATTCCTTGACAGATATGGTTTTATGTTTTCTTTTCTTTACCATGTTTACATTAGTTTTGACATCCTTAGGTGTGTCTTTGAAAGCAAACAAAATTTTGCATAGGTGGTTACACCTATATAATCTAAGTAATTATATGTGTTATTGCCATATAAATTAGGAACTTCCTAAGAGTTGCTTGGTTATAAAATCATGCATGTGAAAAATGAGACAGGAGGATCAAAGATGCCTAGATCCCAAGGAATGAAAATACTGGGTAAAAAGGAAGCTGTGTTTGCACTTGTACCAATTTCCTTTCTGCTAGAGGGTTTTCTGGGGTTTCTACTGCTGGAAAAGCACCCAGGTCACTCCTGGCAGATGCCCCGTGACTCGGGCAGCAGCTGGTTCTTATGCTTATACGTTGATTATGCTCCAGATGGAATGAAAAGATGAAGTAATTATGAATTATTACAGAAAATTAGGTTTTAGATTTTGACAACATGAAGAAAACAAACTCAAACTCATGATATTTCTGAATTGAAGTGATTAAGGGTTTATCTTCCCTTTAATATTAATAATGAATATATTTTAAAATAAGCACCCAAATCCTGTCAGTAGTACTTTTAAAAATATATATTAAATATTATAAAATAAATCAAGCATCTTGTCTGTCCTTGTGAATATATAACAGATGCCTGTTCAGAGTCCTCCCATCCTTGAAAATTCTCAGACTTTCTGTGTTTGGACATAAGAGATTATTGCCTCAAAGTTTCATTAAGAAGAAAGACATTGTCTCAAATTCTCTCACTAAAGAACTACTTGCTGTGAGTCTTAATTATAGCACACCTGCACAGTATTTTCTCAACAAATACTTAAACATATTATCATTAAATAGAAGCAGTAAACTTGTAAATTCAGATTAGCTTTGTAAGTTTTGAATAACATCATTATTTTCAAGATTTCACTCAAACATGCATTGATTCAATAAAGTTGGGGATCTGACACCAAAGTACCTTGGGGAGCAAAAGTCAATGAAACACTGAAAGAAATTATCTATTTTGAGAAACATAGAAACCTGATAAAATGGTATAATAATTACTAAATAGCATCTCAGTGACAAGAACATGGCAGATGACTCAGTAAAATTTTCTAAGAGAAAGGCAGATTCAAGTAGCAATGTAGAGAGGAGGAAATCCTAGGGTCTTTCTCTAGTTTTATTTGAATGCATCACACTTTCATTCAATGGTTACCTAACCTCTACAGGATGTCAAAAAAAAATCTATGCCCCAATATTTTAAATAAATATTACTGTCTTGTGAAAATGCAAATTAGAAATGATAACCTATTTAGCACTATATGGTACAATAGATTACAGACAGAAAACATAGACATAAACAAGACGTAATATCTTTCTTTGAGAAGATCAATGTCTAACAGAAAAATCTATATAAATGAGAGCCTTACCAACAATGAAAAAAATCATATATTAAAGTTATGCGTATACTATATGCACATACATTGTGTCAGTCAACTTTCTTTTGCTGTTACAAATACCAGAAATAAATCAACAACCAAAAAGGTAAAGGTTGAATTTGGCTCACAGTTTTGGGGGTTTCGGGCAGTATTCTGTTGTCCCTCTTGCTTTTAGCAATGTGACAAGGCTTTGTATCCCAGGAAAAAGCAATTGGTAGAGCAAACTGCTCACCTCATGGCAGCACAAATGCAAAACAGAGGAAGAGAAGGAGCCCGAGTTTTAATATCTCTTTCAAAGGTACACTCCAATAATCCAGGACCTCCCGTTAGGCTCCACCTATTAAAGCTTCCATTTTCCAAGAGCACCAAGCTGGGGATTATGGGAATATGTCTTTAACACACTCCCTTGTGGGGGTGGCTTTTAAGACCCAAACTATGGCATAGATATATATGCATAATTATGTTTTATAAAATGTACAGATTTAGACTCAATGTATAATAAAAATTACGGTGACATTGTCTCAGATATTCTAATTGTGTAACTAATTGTTCAGTCTTGATTATAACATATGACCACTAATATTTTCTCAATAATTATTTAGAAAATATCACTGAGTGGAAGCAGCAGTCTTACAAATGCACATCAGCTTGTGCTGTTCAATTGTTTATGATTAGGATATTCTTACACTATTGACCAGATTCCAAAAGCACATAATATGAGGGAAACAAGTACAATTATATTCTAAACTTCTATTTTTATATAAGAATAGATAATCAAGACTCTCCAATAAGATGGAGATTATTTATTCAAACTAGAATGGATTTCCTTGTTGAAGAAATAATATTTAGTTACAAAGTTCGGATGTGGCTTGAATGTGTCCCCCATGGGCTCATGTGTTGGAAACTTGGGCCTCAGTGTAGCAACATGGGAAGGTGATGAGACTTTTAAGAGGTGGAGCCCAGGGGGATGTAACTGTGTTACTGAGGGCATTGCCCTGGAAGGGATTAATGCTAGTCTCACAAAGATCTTGGGAGAGAGGTCGTTGTCCAAAGAGTAAGACTGCCCTTTCCTTGTGTCTGGTTTCCTGTCTCACCATGTGACCTCATTCACACTCATTTGTGATACTGAGATACCATATTTGACTGGATACTTTTACTAGAGCCCAAACCCATGAGACGGTCTTGGACTTTTAGTCTTCCAAACTATGAGCTCAATAAATGTATTTATAAGCACTCAGCTTCATGTATTTTGTTATAGAAATAACAGAAAATGGCAGCCAGGCATGATGGTGCATCCTGTAATCCCAGCACTTGGAAGTCTGAGGTAGGAGGATCGCCTGGGAGTTCAAGGTCAATCTGGACTACAAAGTGAGACCCTACCTCAGGGAAAAAAAAAAAAAAAGAAAAGAAAAGAAAAAGAAAGAAAGAAAGAAAGAAAGGGAAAATGGATTAATACTCAAGATATTATTGGACCATCAATAATTTTATTTTGTTTGTAACTCATGTAACATCCTAATGAACATTTATAGAACTAGAACAGATTATAGAGACAGTAGATTTGTATGTGTTGAATAAAAAGTTGGATATCAGTAAAAATTAAACTGTTCCGTATGTGAACCACATAAAGTACAAAATTGAACATTATCTGAGAAACTTTATGACCTACATTTTAGCATTTTTAAATATAATTTTAAAGCCATATGTCTGTTTTCATCAGGAACACACCTATCTTTTCTACAGAAAGGCTAAAAAAAAGAAAAAATAGAAATCTTTTTTCCAAGCTCTTACCCATTTCATTTAATATAAATGAATTATAAAAACTTTATTTTTAAAGGAAATAAGTTACATCTATTCCTCTTGAGGACAGTCATATAAAAACAATAAGAACTATATGTCTTTTTATTTAAGTGCTTTAAATGAAAACAAGACAAATTAATGAAAATATTGGGATATTAAATTATCTTCTGTAAGATTTCAGAAAAGATAGAATTCATGAATAGTAACTATATCACTAAGATTTTATTAAACAAAACAGCACTGAAAATAATACATTCGTTTAAAGAATTGTATTTGGTAAAGTTGTACTAGTGTTCTGTAGGCTTATTTAGCAGATATAGTTTTCATTCCAGATGTACTATTTCCTCTAAACTTTGAGATTCTGCAAATATTTGCTCTTCAAAGGCAAAGAGACTTATTTTCCACACTTTACCCTTTAATACTACAATGCAGATGAAAGATTGTCATTAAGTAAATACACAGTCTTGGTAAATTTAGAAAAATCTATATGGTTTCTCTGTAGTATTGCTACTAATATTTTAGAAAATATTTTGATCTATACTTTTGGAATTTCTAATTCTAGTATGAAGCATTGCTTACTTTCCTTAGATATGTGATTATGTTATAGACATTTTAAACCATAACATCTAAGTATCACCTTATTGGTTATTGATAATTGCATGCAATCAAAGAGCTTTGTTAAACATTAAGACAAATTTAGCCACCATTGGTTCAGGATTTGGTATCTCTACGTTATTGCTACATGACATACGATAAGGTAGAGCACTGTGAAGAAGTTTTGTAAATGTCTCCCCAACCCTTCTAACTTCATTTTAAGTGTGCTACCTCTATGTAAGTCTTGCCCACGAATTCTCACACATCCTCGTATTTTATGCTTATTTCCCCACTTTCCCACCTAGAAAATGAATTTTAAAAAGAACATTGTCTTAGCTATTTCCTCATTGCTGGGACAGAATACCTGACACCCACAAGCTAAAGGAGGAAAGGTTGATTCTAACTCACCCTTCGTATAGGTTTCATAACAGTCAGCTTGCTCCCAAGCAGGGCAGAATGTCAAAAATAATAATGAAATAGGCTCAAAAAAATCAAGTATTAATACAGTCTGTTCATCAGCTACTTGAGAAAAGAAATTATAATTCCCAGCTAGATCTGAAAAATGTTCATGCCTTCTGATGAAGCATTTCATACAATGAGACAAAAACTTTTTAAAATGAAGAAATAGGGAGTAAAAAAATAAGGGCAGAAAAATATGAGAGTTGTAGGTCAAAATAGTGGCAAACTAAAAGCTGTGAAAACAAAACAAGTACCATTAGCTTTAGTGGGTAGAACACCTGGTTATCAGATCTTTCAGGCACAAAATAAATTTTCATTCATAATGAAAATTATAAGTAGCTACTTAATACACATAGGCATTTCTCAATAGAATATTTTTTCTAAGTGGTTTCTGATCTAGCTGGCACTCCGTAATATAGAGGAAGATATGCTGCTCAGCATCCTAAAGACATTACCACATTTCCAGAGCACCTTGCTTTATCGTCTCTCAAAATAGATGGATGGAATGATGCCAGCAATTGCTAAGTGCACACCTGCAAAATGTTTAAATAAGCACTCTGTTCTCTACTGCTATGGCTTAAAGCAAAAATAAAATTAAGAATTGATAGCAGGGCTGGTGAGATGGCTCAGCGGCGTAAGCACCTGCCTCGCAAGAGCAAGGGCCCGAGTTCGACTCCTGGAACCCACATACGAAAAAAGAGCCGGTGATATCGCTCAGCGGCACAGGCGCCTGCTGGCATGCGAGGTCCTAAGGTCGACCCCCGGTACCTCCCCCCCAAAAAAAAAGAATTGATAGCAGATGGAAAGACTATGCATATTTTAGGGATCTTCAATGAATACTAAATTTTACAGTAAAGATTTGGCTAAGAACTAGGTGGATTAGAGTACAAGATCTAATATGAACTTACCAAAATGCTTAAACTAAGGAAACTAAATACTTAAACTAAGGAAGTTGAAGGGTAAAACTTTTTGAAGCAGAGAATGGGGAGGGAGCTATAGCATTAAGTATTGCTAATCATTCTAAGCAATTCTCCAAATTCTAAACTAGCAACTGATGAATAGAAAAATGTGTAAATTGCTAGAATTTTTGCCTAGATTTTCACAAATCTACAAATTAGTCCCAAAATCATTCATTTTTTTTTGTATCTGTTAAGTATCCTTATTCTTGGCTCTGTATATTTCTGTACCATTTAACAATTGAAGTTTTTTTTTTTAATTTAAAGAATTGTTTTGGATATCTAACTCATGTACCTTGTTTTAGTTTCTGTTTATAGTTGATGTAATTTCTAATCTTTTTTCTTCCTTCAGATTCATCAAATTTACATTGATCTTTGCTAAAAAAGAAGTGATCCTAAAATTTATGTATACTGTTTTTATTCTATTCCTGAGGTTTATTAATTATGCAGCTTGGTTTTATTTTAGCTGCAACTTGTTTTCTATTTTTAAAAATCTGCATTATTTATATCTCCAATTTAAAAATCAAAATTTAACAGATACTTTTAATGCCCAGTTAATTTACATAAGGTTAACACTTTTACTTCCATATTTAGATAATCATCCTTATAAAATTAGCTTCTTTAGAATGATATTATTAGATAATATATCTAATTAGAAAAGAATTTCTTCACTTGAGTTTTGTACTTCTGAATGCTATTATTTGTTTTAACAATTTTCTTCAGTGCTTAATATCTTTCTGAAAATTTTAGTAGAGACATTGTCCTATTCCATACCTTACTTTTTATGGATTTAGATATAGAAATTTTAATAAAGGCAGTAAAAACACATTTGCAAAGTTAAGATAAACACTACACCAAATATCCACCCATACTAAATATTAAAAAAAAGATTGTGCCAAATAACCTTAATAAAAAGTTGATTGAATTGCACAGTACTTTCACATCAACTTATTCCCTCTTGCTTATTTTAAGACCATTTCTTAAAATTTTTTAGATAATTTCCTCTATTAGTGCAGGTCATGTTTATTTGCTCATTAATTTTTCCACTAATATTAGACATGTTTAAACATAGAAAACAAAAAATCAACATAATGATATATGAGAAGATATGTAAAAGTAGTAATATTTGAGAATGATTTTTCCGGATATTATAATTTCATCAAAGAATCTAAAATTACAGGAGACTCAAATTGCTACTTATTAAATTTTCTTTTTGTTGGGTCTTGTGACTGATAATACTTTGTCTAAAATTAAATTTCTGTATTATAAGTAGTATTGTTTATCTTTACTATTTCCCGTACCGTTCTTTCACAGTTTACTACTAAAAACTGTGTAATTAAGACTGTAAATAATGAAATGTTATAACATAAAAAGTAGAAAAGATCACAAAATTACTTGAATTACACATGTTAAACCATTAAGAGCTAATTCAGAGTGTCTTTATGCATGGGTCTAACTAGAACATGCGTATCCAAGAATATTTACTATTTTATTACGTGTAGGTATCATTGAAATTACCTTCTTTGCATGAACATATGTTTGACAGAACATATGTATGAACATATGTATTCTATAAACCATGAACGTGTCATAAAAATATTAGGTATTGTTGTTTTGCTTATTTTTTCTGGTACATGGAAGTGAATTAAACTCAGTATAATTTGAATTTAATTTAGGCGATATTTTAGTATATGTGCTGCTGAAGTGAGCACTAATTTAGACAATAATAGTATTCTTGTTATTATATCAAAAAAGCATAAAGGAATAAAAAATTAAGCATACTTTTATTTTTCTACTGTCATATAAATGTTTTGTTAATTTTTATTATCAGACTGTTTTCTAAAAACTCTCAAATGGCTTGAGTGTATTCCAGGCTTCTACTACTTAACCATTTCATTTAGAAAGTCATTTATTCTCCCAGATATTTGTTTCTATTCCTCAGAGATAACATAATTTCAGAGTTGTGGGAAACTGTACTATCACAGAAAGCATCATCTCCGTTTTATAAATGAAATCAGCGATGACACTGAAGACTCAACTGGATCAGTCACACGCGACAAGTTTAGTAGTTGCAGAGCCAAGCAAACCCCTGTCCTTCCGCCTTTGCATGATCCACTGCATACAGACTTCTGGCTGATAGTTGCACGGGGTGAAATACACAAAAAAGTATTTAAAAACATAGCATGTCCTACAGTTTGAGGTCTTATTTGAATATCAATGAAAATTTGATATTGCAACAGAGATTTTTACCATAGACAGCATTTCTTTAGTATTTATATTTTCATTAATCTCAATCAAGTGAATATTTGATACATATTTTAACATTAACAAAATGAAAGCAAGATTTTGAGAGATATTTTGTATCACCAGATAGAAGCAAATTCTGTAAGAAAGCAAAAGATACGAGAGCCATCATCTATCATGAACACCCTTCATTTATTGCATATTTGATAATATATTTTGATGAATAATAGCCCTCAAAATCTATCCTCAACTTCCTAAGAAAGATTTATGCAGCCACCTACATGCACAACAGAAGTGAAAATATCCTTAAAACATCTAAGAATAATGAGAAACACTGAGTATATTTAACAATCTCACAGACATACTTAAAAATGAACGAGTAAAATGGATTGTAAATTACTGATGGATAGGGTTCATTTTGAAGATGATCCTTCATATTTTCAATGCATATTTAAAACTTTTATGGAAATCTACAGGCTGAATACCCAGCTATAAATATCACATCTGACTTGTGTGAGGTGGCAGCTGCTGATCTTATTTTTTTTAAATTGTCTTTTAAGAAGCAAGCCTCTTTTTTCTGTCGGAAAAGCATTTTATTCTAGCATGTGTATTCTGCATGCTTCATCTCTTCCTTTATGCATTTTTCAACAGAAGTAACCCAGATATGAAAGTTTTAGCATATATGATGGCATGTATATATAATGGCATAATATATATGGCATAAATTAATGGTTGGATTAATATACATTTCTCATTTACTCTTTCTCTATTTCAATGTATTCCATACAAACCTCTTACTAAAAAGACTGTGAACAAGTCATGTTTGTACTCTGTTAGAACTAATCACAAATCATCTCTCTTTGATTATTTGTGTATGAGTGATTTATTGATCTGGTGAAAACATGTTTCAAATTTTTAAAGTAACCATTTCCCAAGCATACAAAACTAAGAAAGCAAAACTTTCTGAAGCTTTTATAATTCAAAGCACACACCCAGGTAAGCTTTAGCAGTCTTTTAGTCATTGAAGAGTATACCTTCAATGAAAAATTTAATCTTACCACTATTTACTATACCAAGCATCTTTAATAACTAAATCTTATGCCAAATTATTTTTCCAAATACTACTCGGACCTGTAAATATGTTCAGTCCTTTTGCTTAAAAAAAGAGAATTCAGGGCTGGTGAGATGGCTCAGCGGCCTAAGCGCCTGCCTGGCAAGCACGAGGGCCCGAGTTCGACTCCCGGAACCCACATACGAAAAAAGGGCCGTTGATATCGCTCAGCGGCACGGGCGCCTGCTGGCGCACAAGGTCCTGAGGTCAACCCCCGGTACCCACAAAAAAAAAAAAAAGAAAGAAGAGAGAATTCAAAGATGAAAAAGGCCATCTATTCCATAGCTGATTATACACATTTGAAAAAAATGAGTGAAGAAATTATAGAATTATTAATGTATGGTAAATGTTTTGGTGTCAATTCTTTTTATTCCTCTCTCAACACCTTTCCTCAGTCCATCCTAGATAACAGCCAAACTGACAAAAATTTTTGTGTTTTTCTTGTTATTTTTGCCTTGAAAAGGCAAAGTGAATAATTTTAAGCCAATAAATGTATTGGTGCATTTTAAGGAATCAATAAAGAGACTTCTGGGATAAATTATTCAGTTGAGTCCTCAATCTAAGTAGGAGTTAAACAGTTGAAATATAAGGTAGGAAATGTCTTGGATGAGAAGATGGGAACTAGCTATAAACTAATTTCTACTTTTCTCCAATCAATCTCTTCTCCCATTATAAGATTGGATTTACACATGCTTAACTAACACATGAGTTACATTTTTCTATCAAATTTGTTGATATCACAGACTCTTGTAGTAAAAGATGAGACAGAGTTTTTTTCTTTTCTGTTTTCAGTTCCATTCTGCTTCATTCCTTTCCCTTTCCTGTGCTAGAGACAGAACCCTGAGCCTTAAGCATGCTAGGCTAGCAATCTACCACTGAGCTAAATTTCTTTACGTTATTTTATTTGACAAGTTCAAAATTGAAATATAAAAGGTAAAATTTAATAATTTGTATTGTCTATATTTAATTACATATGATGTGCTGCTCAGTTTTAAAAGATTGCTCCATAGATATAGATAGCATTTTTCTCTGATGGGTAATTGCTGTCTTAGTCAGAGGCTTCAGTAAGTGTTAAGATTAAAATAAATTATATAATGTGTAATGTGTCTAACAATCCATATTTTTGGCAAAAGAAAGTAGCCATTATTTTTAGCTTGTATATTTGTCCCACAATAAATAATTCATAAGTGTTATTATAGCTGATAAAAATGTTCATTACTTATATTTATAATTAAAATACAGCCCCACACAAATTTTGATGAAATATCACAAGTATTAGAAGTCTTATTATTCTAGATTAATATTAATTTAGACATTCCAGATAATAAAATTAGACAACAGGAATTAGTGGTAAAAATATAAAATCATTGAATATAAATTATGACATCTTTTGAGTAAATAAAGTGATTTTTACTCACAGATACAATAGAGGTGTTTTTTAGACTTGACTAACATATCACTACATTGGACTTACGTCTAGCCAAAGTTTACAATACATTGCACTGTAATCAGTATAAATTTCAAACCACCAGGCAGCTTTTCCTGATTCTTTGTTCATGACTTTATATTAGCAGTTTAGAATTGGCTAAAAATGGGAATATTTGCAAGATGGAAATGTACAAGTACCACAAACTGGAGTCTACCCAAGTTTTAGTCTACCCACTTCCAGCCCCAGAAAGCTGATGGTTAAGTTTTACCGGCACCCCACTGAATTTGATTCAGGATTAAGCAACTAGAGTGTTTCCATCGCAGCTGTAATATGTTCATGAATTCAATGTGACCTAACATCCTAAAATGGACATACTAGAGGACACCTTGGGACTAGAAAAAATGTTGTGTACCTGTGTGAGGATCTCAAAAGCAGGAAGTTTACAATCTGTCTTTAGCTTCTGGTCATCTGTATGACTACCTCAAGTCAAAATCTTTGATAAGAGATAGAAAACAGAGTACACATAATAGTGTCTGTATCAGTCAGTGTTTTACTAGAGAAACAAATACAACACAAGATATATAAATGTATAAGAAATTACAAGATTGGCTTACAATGGTCAGCCACAGATTTGGATGAGGCAGTGTGCAGAAAGGGCGTCTGCACACTGGAGACCGAAGGTTTCAGTCCAAGGTCTGGAGTTCACTGCAGTGTCCCATGCAAGTCCGCATCAGGAGGTTGATGGGTCTGGGATGGAAGGCTGAAGAGTCTACAGTGGAAGGCTGAAAGATCCATACTGGAAGCAGAACAGCCTGTGCTGGAAGCCAGATGATGTCCACAGTAAAGGCGAATGCTGAAGCTCCTCTAAAGAAACAGAAGCAGATCAGGCTTTCCTTATTCCCCTTTATACCAGCCAGGCAAAGAGCTGCCCTGGGGTGTGTCCTCTATACCTTAGGTGTATAATTGCTGAACCGATTTAGTTAAGGTTCTTTTTTTAAATTTTTATCCATTTAGTTATTTTTATTAGTACATATCTGCAGTGCATAGTGTTTACATCCTTTGTGTAGAGTTGGTACATGTACATAACACACCATAATTCCTGTTCACATTCCCTCCCCCCATCTCTTGGTCCCCTTCCCACTTAAGAAAGATCTATCTCCTTACTTCTTATTAACTATTTTTTATTTTGCACTGTATTTATAATTTGGGCTTCTCATGTAAGAGAAACCATGTGATATTTAAGGTTGTACATCTCATTTATTTCACTTAACAATATGGCTCAAAATGTGACCGAAATTTCTATCCAGTGAAAATATACAAATCAATGTGGTGTACTCGTAAGACAGAAATTATTCAGCAATAAGAAGGAATAAAGTACTGAGATGTGCCATAAAATGGGTGAAACTTGAAAACATTGCCCTACATGAAAGAAGTCAAACCCAAAGACATATTAAATTACTTCATCTATACGAAGAATCCCAAATAGAAATATCTGTAGACAAAGACGGTGAGCATGAGTTTTTTGATATGTGAAGAAGAAACACAGAAATAGTTCTTATTAAAGACCTTAGAATGATAAGTTACTAGGGAAATAAGAATGAAAGTCACACTTCACATTATACTTCACATATACTAGTGTTAGGCTGGAGCTGGAAAACTGGAGAGAAATGGCCAGTGACTGCTGGGGGTATAGGATTTCCAGGGAGGAAAGTAATGAAAATATTCTACAATACCTGTAGATTGAAGAACACATGATGTATGAGATCATAATGTGTGAAATGATAAGCACAAGTATAATTGTTTGCCCTGGTTGGGGTGGGGCACCACAGTTGTCAAGAGATGCTATATATAGAGAGAGGACTATTATAATTGTGGTTGGAATGTTTATGTTTTTTTTAATTAAGAAATTTTCTAGAAGGCAAAACATTATCTAGCTGCTGATCTCACTAGAGAATACATAATTTCCTATCTTTTTGGGATTTTCAAATCACTTGCAGGGCTTCTTCCTTGTCTTCCTGGTAATTTATCTGACAACTCTCCTGGGGAATGTCCTCATAATAATGGCCACGAGGGTCGGTCCTGTTCCCACAAGCCAGTGTATTATTTCCTCAGCAACCTGAGCTTCTTGGACATCTGCTATGCCTCTACCACCATTCCACTCATGTTGGTGAACTTCTTCCAGTGGAAAAAGGCCATCTCCTATGAAGGCTGCCTTTCCCAGGTCTTTTTCTTTGTGACACGTGCTGGCACTGAATGTGTCGTACTGGCTGCCACGGCTTATGACCACTACGTGGCCATTTGCTGCCCTCTTCAATATCCAGTACTCATGAGTGTGAAGGTGTGTGTTTGCCTGGTGAGAGGGTCCTGGCTCTGTGGGCTGGTGAATTCTGTGACACACACAGTGCTGGCAGCCACTTATTCTATGTGGGCCCAATGAGATCGGCCACTTTCTCTGTGACATCCCATTGCTCCTGAAGCTCTTCTGTTCAGATATTTCTGTCAGTGAGTCTGTGCTCCATGTGGCCAGTGCCACCATTGGCCTGAGCCGTTGCCTGTTTACTGAAGGGCCCTACATACTCATCATCTCGGCCATCCTTAGGATCCCCTCTGCTCAAGACAGGAGCAAGGCCTTCTTCATCTGTGCAGCCCACCTGACCGTGGTGGTGGACTTCTTTGGAACAGCCAATTTCAACTATGACAGGCCCAGAGAAGGCTCCTCTTTGGACATGGCCATTCTGGTCTCTGTTCTCCTCTGTGTAGTAACCCCCATGTTGAATCCCATCATCTCCAGCCTGAGAAACAAGGAGGTCAAAGGTGCCTTGGCAAAACTGATTGGAAATTATAGTTAAGCTTCTCTTAACTAAACTTCTCAAGTTGACAGTGACTCAACCATCATAATGCCTCTTTCTCTCTAATGTTGCACAAAAAGCCACACTACACTCAGATTTCTACAGATGTAAATGCTGCTATTCGGATATGCTTTAAATATGTGATCCATGTGCTCACAGTTTGGAAAGTTGGTCCTTAGTTTAGAAATGGGATGTGGTAGTTCTTTAAGCAGTGGAGTATCCTTAGATACTTTGTCAAGCATCCTTAGATCAATCAGTGTGTTTCCTCAGAAAGGACTATATGACCCCAGTCTCTGTGGGGTACTGTTTTTGAGTTAGGGTCTCTCATTTCTCTATGTTTTCTTTCCAGGATATGAAGCAGCTAATGGAGCCTTCACCTAGCTGAGATGAGCCAATGCCAGAACGATGACCTGATCCTTCAAATCTATGTGCTCAATAAATATATTTTGTTTATAAAGTAACACTACCTCAGGGTATGTCATTATCATAACACAAAACCAACTAATATCAAAAACTGCTGCCCAAGAGTACAGTTGCTACTGTAACTGTCCTGCAAATATGGATGTGGCTTTGAAACTGAGGAACTAGAAGAGAGTGGAATAGTTTGGATAAACAGGATAAATAAAAAGCCAAGAACGTTATAAGCAGAATGTTTTAGGGTATTTTGGTGAGTGCTTAGAAGAGGGGGCTGGAGAACTAGTCTTACATGGAAATAAGGATTCCACTGGAAATTGGATGAAAGGCCTCCTTGTTATATGGTAATAAAGAACCTGGACATGTTGTGTCCATGTCTGAAGACTTTGTGGAAGGTCAAACCTAAGGATATTGAACTAGTTTATTTGGCAGTGGAGACTTCAAAACATCAAATCAGAATACAGTGTAATCATTAGTAGCTGCCTTCAGTCAAATTTATAGTCAGACTTCGGAATAAATGAAAGCACAGTAGAAGTATGTGGAAAAATCACACCCTGGCCAGGAAAGGAGCAAAAACATACATGAGGGTGTGGTCAAGGAGGTCATGCCTGAGCCATGACTCAATAAAGCGCTTGCCAGGAATGCTAGTAGGAAGGGTGATTAGGAAAAAGCCTTCAGAGGGTCTCAAATATATTCAAGGTCACACCTTTCACCACATGCTGTGTATTTGCAAGAGCAGAATTATTTCATTCAACACCTGACCACTTTGCAAAGGCTCATTACCTAGTGCTGCTTTGGGATTTATTTCCCCTGCTCTTAACCGGTGAAGCCCTCAGCAGCTGCAGTCATGTTCAAGTAAACCCGAATGTAAATCACGCCAACGGCAAACATTTTTGGTGTTTATAGGGTGTTGGTTTTCTAAGTGTGCAGAATGAAAGAATTATAACGTCATAATGATCTCCAGTAAGATCTCAAAAGAAAGCCTAGGATTTCAAGCAGATGTTTCCTGCACCACTGCAGCCTCTACTGTGAGCCCCTCCTCAGGCAGTGCCTGATTGGGGGTGGAGCTACCGAGGGGACCCTAGAAAGGTGAAGTGGCCAGGAATGTGTTATTACCATGCACGAGATCTACAAACACATACAGCTCCGCGAAGCCGGGCAGCAACCCACAAAGCCACAGGGGCAGAAATACCCAAGGCCTTGCAGGCCCACTCCTGTCACCATGTGCACAAGATGCTGGACTCGAAGCTTGATGATTTTATGTCTGCTTTTGACTGATATCTTCTTTCTTCCATCCTGTTTCTTCTGGATTTTATGTCTGCTCTGTTACATTTTGGTCTTACACTAGCTGATATCTCCTTTTCACTTCTTTCTTTGTCCTTTTTTTTTTTTTTTTTTGTGGGTACCGGGGGTCGAACTCAAGACCTCGCGTGCCAGCAGGTGCCCGTGCCGCTGAGCGATATCACCGGCCCTTTTCTCATATGTGGGTTCCGGGAGTCGAACTTGGGCCCTCGTGCTTGCCAGGCAGGTGCTTACGCCGCTGAGCCATCTCACTGGCCCCTCTTTCTCCCTTTTGGATTAAGAATGTTTATCCAATCCCTGTCCAGCTATTGTATTTTAAAAGTACGTGTATTATTCACCCTTCCAGTCCCTGGGACAAAATACATCACACTTGCAATGTAAAGGACCATGAGTCAGAGTTGGGCTCACAGTCTCCTGTATTCACATGGGAATCTGGGGGGACATTTTAGATCTAAACCATAACATTCAGCCCTGGTCTTCAAAGGCTCAAGTCCATCTTATTATAAAGAATGCATATATTCCATCTCTAAGAATGAAGGAAATTTTAAGAATTTTAGCATTGCTAAAAAGTCCAAGTCCAAAGTCTCTTCTAAGACTCAAGGTAAACTCTTAGCTATGAGCCCCTGTAAAGATAAAAAAGAATATTAAGTACTTCCAACATACAGTCACACAAGATAAGCATTACCGTTCCAAAAGCAAGGAATGCGGAATAGGAAAGATTTGGACCAAAGCAAAACCAAAACAAACCATAGCAAATGTCAAGTCCGAAACTCCATGTCTGGCGTCCAGAGCACAGAGTGGTAAGGTATGAACTCCAAAGGGCCTGGGAAGCTGTGCTCCTATGACCTTGTTGGTCGTAGCCCACACGCCTGACTCCACTCCCTCCCTGCGGCTTCCCTCAGTAAATATTCCAGGTTCTTGGAATCTCCGAATTCTTGGAGATCTCCACTATATCTGTGGTTTTACTCTCACAGCTTCACGGATTGCCCTTTCAGGAACATTGGCTGGCCAGTCGAGCCTTCCTTTGAAATCTAGGTGGAAGATATATGATTCCATAACTCTTACATTCCGTATGCTAGGTAAAAAAGCACCACAAGATGACACCAAGATATGCTGCCAGCTTGAGTACTGTGCTGGGCTCCCTGGGACCATAGCTTCAGTGGCCTCTGTGTGCCTGGATGACTAAATTTGGGGATCTAGTTCTTCAGGTAGCTGTCAATGAACAGGGTATCCTGTAACCCTATTTTTAAAGCTAAATCTTTGAAAGCTCTTTTAAAACTTTCAGGCTGGTCAAGCATGGGGTCTGTCCAATTCCTGAGATGACCTCAAGCCATCATTCCTATTGTGTTTCGCCAAAGTACTAGGATTCATTTTAACAATATTAATCATTTTAGCAAACATATTTCTTGCCCACAACTTTGCAAGTACCTCCTTTCTGGCCAAGATGTAAAATGTTCACATTTTTCATCTGTGTGTTTTCTCATGATTCTCACTATAAATGTGGCTAAAACCAGGCAACAATACTCATACCACGGCACGAACACTGGTCTGCCTTGAAATTTCATACCCCAGGTTAACTAGTCTGCCAAACCAATAAATTCAGCTTCATACAAAGTCAAAACTTTAGGACCTGGGCAAAATATAGACAAATTATTTGCTAGAATGTAGCAAGCAATAGTACAGTAGTAGTCCAATAACCCACTACAGTGCTCATTCCCATCTGAAACCTCATTAGCCTGTGCTTTACATTCATAAAAACATTTTGATCTTCTGAGCTCCAACAAGAGTTACCTATCAGACTCTCCTTACACCATTCTAGGATTTCTTTAACCTAAATGTTCAAATTTTCCAAACTCCTCTTACAAACCTTTTCCTAAGGTTTCTGAACCATACGGCTAATTATAGTTAAAACAATGACTCTACTTCTCTGGTACTAATTTTCTGTATTAGTCAGCCCTTCTGTATGTGAGACAAAGTACTTGACATTTGGAATGTAAAGGATGAAAGGTTTATTTGGCTCATGGTTTTAGAGGGTTCAGTCCATTTCTACCGTGGATCCAAGGTAGAAATAGGATTACAGAGAAAAAACTTGCTCAACTAATGGATACCAGGAAGCAAAGTAAGATAGGGGAGAAGTCTCAGCCAGAATATATGCTTCTGGTTCATGCCCAATGACTCACCTCTTTTATGCAGGTTCACCTTCCTAATAGCACATTTACCTATCAAATCATTAATGGATTAATCCCCCATAAGTATAGTCTCCTACAACCCGATCATCTTTCAAAAACTCCACTTCTGAACATATGAGTCTTTTGTGAGCATTTTAGGTCTAAATTACAGCAGAAAGTTGACTTTTGCGGGGGCTCACAGGAGCAAGAGATTGTCTTGAATCTTAGACGAACCTTTGGTCTTGGACTTGTAGAGTATTAGAATAAGTGAGACTTTAGGACTACTGAGAATGGAGTTTTATGTTGTGAAATGAAAATGAATCTTGGGAAGATAGAGGTACTATACTCTGATATGGATATAGTTTAAAACAGAATGTTTGGGTCCAGATATAGTTTAAATGTGCCCCCCCCTCAAGTTTTATATATTGGAAGCATTTTGGTGAGAGGTGATGGAGCTTAAAGAGGAGAAGCCTAGTGGGAAGTCCTTACTTAACTCGGGTGTGTGCCCTCAAAAGAGATGGTGAGACTCCAGTCTCTTTGTATTTTTGTTTTCAAAATATGATGTATTCTTCCTGCACATGCTTCTATCATAATGCCATGCAACCATGAGGGACTTCATCAGACTGAAGTCAATGCCAGAACCGTGTTCTTAAACCTCCAAAACTGTTAGGTCTTTTCTTTATAAAGTTAGCTTGCCTCAGGTTTTTCTTATAGTAACACAAGATGAACTAATAAGTAAGCCAACTGTTATTTTGTTTGTTTTTCCTTTCTTCCTCACACTATCAGTATTGATTATCTACCCTTGAAACACATTTTTTGTGAATATCACATATATAATAATAACAAGCCCTAAAGTGTTACTTACTCCAACTCTTCAAAAATAATGATTAGAATCCTTTCCCAATGTACTTGAAGACAAAAAATAAAGACACTTTTCACCTTTGTTTGATGTCTCAGTGATAAAAAATAAATATATTTTCATTTACCTTATTTTTGAGAGGAAATTTAGATTATGAAATGTGTCTGAGC
This sequence comes from Erethizon dorsatum, assembly GCA_028451465.1. Classification (NCBI taxonomy): domain Eukaryota; kingdom Metazoa; phylum Chordata; class Mammalia; order Rodentia; family Erethizontidae; genus Erethizon; species Erethizon dorsatum. The sequence goes on from CM051824.1 coordinate 138,039,721, forward strand.
TCAATGGTTTTGTTTACCTAACTGAAAGTGTCCAATATTATTTTTTTTCTTCCATTGCCTTTTCTAGCCCAACTTCTTAAAAGAAGATTATTTGGAGAAAAATTGTTTTAAATTATTCCCTGTTTATCTTAAATACTTAACGCAAACTCTAGAATGCCTAACTTTCTCCCAAGGAATAGTTAATATCCTGTGAGGAGCCAGCTATTTGCACAATAACGTCACAATCATGTTTCTCCAAAGGAAATCACCTCTGCTTATCGAGCCAGTGTTTCTCATCTGTCGTCAAAATAGTGCATCAGAGAAATTATATACACGTACCAACTCCCACAAGGTATGAAATCATTGTGTACTATAAACATGTACTAATAAAAAATAGAAATTGAAAGAAGGAAAGGTAATCACTAGTTTTGCTTGTTTTTTATTAGCAGGATAATCACATGATGCACTGAAATGTATAAATTGCTTATGTGAAGAGTGCCATTTTTCTTTAGGGAAGAATCTAACTTTTTATAGGACATCTGAAAGTTTCTCTGAAATTATAATTTTGATATTACCTTAAGTATATAAATTACACCATGAAATAGAATTTCAATTTACATAAAACCAAAGTTACATGATTACCAGAACGTTACTAAAGGCTCAGTTGCAGTAGCTCCTGCTTCCCAGTACATCCTCTCAGTCAAGGAAAATACAAAGTATAGGAATAGGAAAAAAATACAAATGGAAGAGACAAAACAAGGACCAGAATAAGTTAGATATAGCAGAGATATGTGAATTATCAGACTGGGAATTGAAAACAACGATGAATAATATGCTAAGCTGTTGTGTTTTTATTGTTATGATTTGTTTTCTAAGACAGTTATAAGTTTTCTCCTCTGAGGGAGTCTGTCAGGCAGCATACCTACCTATAAGGCAATCTCACACTGAGAAAAAATAAGGCTCGGTTGTTTTGATTACATGGGACACAATGAAGAATTGGAACCAAACTACATACAGCAGAAGAAATTAATTACTTGTGATTCCAGAGAGGTTATTGGCCAAAAAGAGGTGAAAAGAAAAACTGGTAGTAACACAAAGCTCAAGTAGTGGGTGAGGAATGATGAAAGTGGGGCTATGTCTTTTTTAAAGTTTATGAACATCATTATCCCTCAGGTTTCCCACACAAACTGTGGATTTGTTAGTTTAAAGAAATGCACATGAAGAGGGAGACTTATGTGCACCACTCTGGTATTACCGACATATTTTATCATGGTTGGGAGACATGGGATATGTTGGGTTTTAGGTCAGTTAGATGAGCAACAAGCAGAATAAAACCCCCACCATCACTCAGTGAGGGGAAGATTTCCGTAGTTCAAAGATAATATGGTACCACTGGGCTTCTACCTATTTATGTCAGGCTCAAAATGGGTGCTGAGGCAGCAACTTTATTATAAGAGTTTGTGACAAAAGGGCTCAAAGCGATGAAATAGATAGCTTGCAGAAAAAGATGGGCAAGGTAAACAGAGATATATAAATTATAAAAAAGGCCCAAAATGAACACTGGATTTAAAAAAAAAAATCTTGTAAAAGAAATGCAGAATGGCTTTGTTGGGCTTATTAGTAGTTGGATATGGATGAAGAATCTCCAAACTTGAGAATATTTCAATAGAAATATTACAAACTGAAATTTAAACACTAAAATAATGACTGAATTAAACATAAAAGAACATAAACATAAGAGAACTGTGGGACAAAAACAAAGCATGTACATATAAAGAAAATGGCAGAAAGCAAAAGAAAGAAATGAACAGAAGAAACATTTGAAATGGTAATGAGTGAGAACTAATCTCAGATATCAAACCACAGATCAGAGAACTTCAAAGCACATGAATCAGGATAATGCAAAATAAATAACATATATGCATATTATTTTACTTTATTTTTTTATTTTGAAGAGAAAAAATATAAAAGTAACAGCGAAACAGAGTTTCATAACAGGTTAGTAGGACAGTTACAATAATTAATACATTGAGTATTGCTGTCCTTGTAGTAGTTATTCAGAGTACAAGATACAGGCATGATATCTTGTCCAAATAACATTAGCACAAAACTTTCTTTTCAGTAAACTAAGAGAAACTAGCTGTAAAACTATAGGAAACTGAAGATATTTTAAAAAATTACAAAAGAAGCCAGAGGGAGGAAAACACCATACTTAGATAAAATTGTATCGAGTTTTATCATGCAAGTAAAAAGTGAATAGCCTGGGCCGGTGAGATGGCTCAGCGGTGTAAGCGCCTGCCTTGCAAGCGCGAGGGCCCGAGTTCGACTCCCGGATCCCACATACGAAAAAGGGGCCGGTGATATCGCTCAGCGGCACGGGTGCCTGTTGGCGCGCAAGGTCCTGAGGTCGACCCCCCGGTACCCACAAAAAAAAAAAAAAAAGTGAATAGCCTGATATATGTAAAACATTGAGAGAAAAACAAAAACAAAAAACAAAAAAAACAAAAACATCATCTTAGAATTCTGTATCCACGGGCCGGTGAGATGGCTCAGTGGCGTAAGCGCCTGCCCGGCAAGCGCGAGGGCCCGAGTTCGACTCCCGGAACCCACATATGAAAAAGGGGCCGGTGATATCGCTCAGCGGCATGGGTGCCTACTGGCACGCGAGGTCCTGAGGTCGACCCCCCGGTACCCACAAAAAAAAAAAAAAAAAAAATTCTGTATCCTGCCAAATTTTTCTCCAATGTGAGGGAGGAATAAAGACTTTCTCAGACAGACAAAACCTGGGAGAACGCATTGCCAGTACACCGATGGTCAACTGATCTTTGACAAAGGAGCCGTAGGAATACAATGCAGGGAAAGATAGAATTTTGAACAAATGGTGTTAGAAAACTGCATATTCACATGCAAAGTCTGAAAATGACTTCCATTTGCCTCACCCTAATAAGTATTGCTGTGATACAATATAACTATCTTTACAAACACAGATGAAAAGACAGAATTCTCTCACAAGCCATAGCTTGCCCATTCTTCCTCTACATTAATGGGAATTTGGGATAATATTAGAGAAAATAAATGCACTCTGAGCGCATTATGTTAAGTGAAATATGTCAGACACAGAACACGAACACTGCATGTTCTCTTACATATTTGAAAATATGTATATATAAAAATAGTTTGAACATGAAATAGTAATTATTAGAGGTGAGGAAAGATGAGAGCAGGGGAGATAGAGGGAGATTGGGTAATGGGCACCAAAACAGTTACTAAAAGTAAGAAGTTCGAGTGTCATAAAGCACAGTGCATGACCATCGCTCAAAGTGATCTATCTTTAATGAATAATAAAAGAGAGGAGTTGGAAGGCTCCAAACACAAAGTAATGATAAGGTGGTAACTATAGATATTACCTGCCTTGTTTTGAACAATAGCATTTTATACATGTTTTGAAATGTCACATTGCACTTCATACCAATGCATAATTATTATGTGTTAATAAAAATTTTTAAATATCTCTAAGGAAATCATAAAATTAAAACACAGAAAAATATGTTCTGGAAAAATATAAAGTTATTATTTTGGTAGAACAAGAGAACAGATTTATTGACAAAACTGGGGTGAAGAAATCATTGACAAATAAGAGAAGATAGAGATATATAATGCTTATTTTGTAGTTTTATTTTTATTTATTTATTTTTTTTGTGGGTACCAGGGGGTCGACCTCAGGACCTTGCGCACCAGCAGACGCCCGTGCCGCTGAGCGATATCACCGGCCCCTTTTTTGTATGTAGGATCCGGGAGTCGAACTCGGGCCCTCGCGCTTGCCAGGCAGGCGCTTAAGCCGCTGAGCCATCTCACCGGCCCTATTTTGTAGTTTTAAACAGATATTTGTGAAGAATCCGCCTGTCCTTCATCTGACCCACTTTCTTTAGGCAGTGCAACTAGAAGCATCAAATGTAAAATAAAAAGTCAAGTAATTACACCTACATTGAGTGGGCCATAGACAAAAGCTGCAACAAAGAAGTAGAAGAAAATAAAACACCAAAAACCGAGAATATTCTTCAAAAGAAATATAGAAAAGAACTCTGTAATCTTGAGTTCTTATAATAGGGCCGGTGAGATGGCTCAGCAGCGTAAACGCCTGCCTGGCAAGCATGAGGGCCCGAGTTCGACTCCCGGAACCCACATACGAAAAAAGGGCTGGTGATATCGCTCAGCAGCACAGGCGCCTGCTGGTGCGCAAGGTCTTGAGGTTGACCCCTGGTATCTACAAAAATTAAAAAAAAAAATAGAGTTCTTATATTAAAGACTGTAACAGTTCACCAAAATATATAAAAATATCTTAGTAAAGGACAGCTTAAATTTGGCCACATATTTTTAGAATTGTTATATTTTCTATGATATCTAGCATCCAATGCCATAAGTATTAGTAAAATAGAAGACACATCCTTATAAATAAAACTTCTTTCACTATTATTAATAAGAATTTTTGTCAGTTCTATCCAAATAATGGAAAAAATGGGAATAGTAAGTCTAACAGTTGAAATGAATGAGGCAACAATTATTTTATCAGCATCATAATAAACAACAAAAATTATTTTAAAAAATATTTCGAATCTTTTATCGGCTGATTTCCTTTCTAGGAAATAGTCCCTTTTAGGAAATAATTAGATAAATACAAAATATATTCTATTTGTTACATATCACAGAAATGATTTGCAATGAAATCAAATACTTGAGGATAATTTACTATGCCTCTCTACCTACCTGTCATTTTTCTTAAACATATGATTTGCTAAAAATATTTCAGCCAAGTTTTTGCTTCAGTATTCCACTTCTGATTAAGGTTGTGTGTTCACGTTCCATCACATTAACAGAATATCTGAGATGATGAAATTATATATAGGAAACAGTTATTTTAACGCACACTTCGGGAGATTCCAGGCTATGACTGGTTGTTCCCATTAGTCCAGACCTGTGTGATAATGCAGAATCACTCACCTCATGGCCAGGAAGCAGAGGAGAGGAAGAGAGTGAGGAAGCAACTGGGCTCCTACCGTTCCCTGCGAGGACACCTCTTATGAGGTAAAGCCATTCTGCTAGGCTTTACTCACAGGTTTCCAAAGCCTCCCAGCAGCACCACTCTGGGGACTAGAACTTTAACAAATGTGCCTTTGAGGAGCCTTCAAGATCCAACTATCAGAGGTCACTAGGGGACCCTTCCTCTCTCCCACTGAATCCTATGCTCTCATCCCCATTCCTCATTTCACGGATGACTTTTTAGCAGAATAAATCAACTAGTATGGCTCTTTCTTTTTCTTTGATAAAGTTTCTTCACTAGAAACAGAGTCTTTCTTGCTTTCACAACAGCCTCACTTTTTGTTGTTGTTGTTGTTGTTCTTTCCGTGTCTAGTTTGCTGGCTCCTTTTCCGTCCCTTTTCTTTCCATTAGAAAGCAGAGAGCTGGGTCCTTGTCTTCTGTTCTTCCTTTGACAGTCATTGCCTTGGTGATCTCAACCTGCTTGACATCTTTTTAAATGATAACTACATGACAGACGCTTTGAAATTCTATCTCCAAATTGTAATCTTTCTCTTGAACATCTTTTTTGGTTTTGATTTTCTTGAGACAGGGTCTCACTATGTAGTTCTAACTAGTCATGAACTCACTATGTGCTCAGGCTGGCCTCAAACTTGTGGAGATCCTTTTGCCTCAGTCTCTTGAGTGCTGGGATTGCACATGTATGGTATCACACCCAGCTTCTCTTAAACTTATGCTGCTTTTAAACTTCTTTTTTCACGTCTGTACTTAGTTAATAAACACATACATGTGATTTATTTATGAGAACCTGGAATCCAGATCTTGCTGTTTGTGTTGGAAAGAAATACATCTAGCCATTGCAGAGTATAGTAGCCTTGGCCTAAAGTATAACTGGTCATTTAGGTCCTGGATTTCTGTTTATAAGTTTTTCCTTTTACTCAAAGAATATTAGCAATTCTTTAGGGAGAAAAATATGAAAAATATATAAAAAATCAGAAAATAATATTTCTTATTCCCATGAAGGCAAAAAGAAGAAAGATTTTCGTTTGTTGTTTCTCTCACACATATTTTAAGACAAGAAGAGTTTATGAATCTAACTGAAACTTCTATTTTTGGTTCATCTTTTCTTTCTCTCTCTCTCCCTCTCTGTTTCTCTCTCTCTTTCTCTTCCTTCCCCTTCCCTCTTTCACTCTCTCTCTCTTTTTTATGTTTTTTTCTCCATTCACTTTCTATTGTACTAGTCTTGTAAGAAACAATTTCTATCCATTAAAGTAAAACAAAATCCCTGCTAGAGGTTTATAAGACAATTAAGATGATCATGCTTGCATTGCAAAAGATTAGGGAAAGGAGAAACTACATCATGGTATTTGTTTAGGAAGCTACTTCATTAACTCAGCTGTGAGATAATTATTGGCTTCAATATGGAAAAAAGTAAGTAGATTTGAGAAATATTTAGGGAGTATAACTAATTTGCTAATTCATTGAACATTGAAGATTAAGGAGGTAGATTTGTTTGGAAAGATTTGAGGAGTTTTCTTTTTTAAGGACAGCATCTTATGGGAAGCGTAAAGAGTGGGCCAATGGTATAGGCACACTAGAAAATGTTATTTGCAACCTTGTCCTCCCAAAATCTTTGCTGATTTCTTGGAAGATGTCTCAAAGATAACCCTTCCAGGAGGTAGGTAACTGCATATTCTTTCTTTTCCTTAATAATTACAAACATGTTTTAAAGCCTGTGGCCTCAGAGATGTAAAGACAGATTGCTCATGAGGGTCTTGTGCTCTGGGGTATGTCGCTAAATCCTGTGGAAATCAAATAGTTTCACAGATAGAATTATTGATCACATATTTCTTTCTTAAAAGCAAGCAAAGGGCCAGGGATATAGCACAGTAGCACAGCACCTGCCTGGCAAGCACGAGGTCCTGAGTTTGATTCCTGATAGCAAAAAAAAAAAAAGCAAACAAAAACTTTGAAGAAAAATGGAGTAAACTTTTTTCCTAGGCAAACATGCTTACCACTAAGCTCCTACTCTACCACTGTATCTCCAACACAGAATAAACCTTTTAAATCACAAAGATAAATTTCTCTATACAATGCAATTGCAAATCTATCCATACTTGTGATTGTGTATGTGAATGAAACACTCAATTAATGTAAATGATCATCACTCTACGATGGGAGTTGGGTTGTTCTAATCTTTACTTAACTTACATTTTGAAAAATACCAAATGGAAGTTTTAATTTTAATCTGAATTAAAACAAATTGTCTTAAGTTCTTAGTAACATTCTCACTATCTCTGTGACCTTGGACATTTTCATTAGGCTCTCAGCCCTTGGGTTACATATATATAAAATACAAACATATTATTTATATGGTACAATTGATGTGAGCAGTAATTTAGATCCTGCATGTAAAACATAGATTTATGCTGACTTACAAACACTAAATGAGAATTATTCTATCTCTGCTGCTTATTTTTGTTTTTTTTGTGTTTTTTTTTGTGGGTACCGGGGGTCGACCTCAGGACCTCGCGCACCAGCAGGCACCCATGCCGCTGAGCGATATCACCGGGCCCTTTTTTTTGTATGCGGGATCCGGGAGTTGAACTCGGGCCCTCACACTTGCCAGGCAGACAGGTAGGCCGCTGAGCCATCTCACCGGCCCAACTGCCCCTGCTTATTTTTGTTATGACAATTAGTATGGCTCTTATTTAAAATTTTCAATATGGGTTTAAATTCTTTTAAAACTTATAAGGAAGCCTAAAACACTTTAACAAAGGATTAACATCATAAGATAAATATGTGTTTATGCTTGAGATAGAAAATTATTATTTTAAAACAATTTATTAGATAAGATATTTGAAAAATCATATATTAAGATATGCTAGGCCATATCTATATATATACGACAATATTTTAGGAGACCTTATATAAAAGACAAATTTTCAAAGATATATCCCATTTGCAGCAATATTTTTGTAGCAGAGTATGTTTCAAAAATAAAGCTGTGGTCATGTTACTACCTTACTTTGATAAAATGGACCTCATACCATTTTATGACTTTCAATGGACCTAATACCTAAATTCTATAAAATAAAATCCAAATTCTTTCTTATGGAACCTGATATCCTTCACATTGACCTATTTTCATTGTCATCTCTCTTCTTATTATGAACTCAAAATGCTGTTTGTTTCCATTATAAGCTCTATAAATGTGCCTTAGCTAGCATAGTTTCTGCCTTCTTCCTACAAAAAAAAAAAAAAATTGCAATGTCCTTCTAGAATTTACCTACCAAAATTCTATTTGTTTGTTTAGAGTCATACCAAATGTAAATTTATTTGCTAAATAGTCCCAGGTTTGTCCACTATAGGAATAGCTATAGCTATCCCTAAGGGCCAATGGTCCTTTCCTTTTCCGTTATTATATGTATCACATTTTATCTTGTCAAGTAGATTATTGGGTACATTATTTCTTTAACCTTCTTTTAAGTAATTTGAAGGAATCTCTCTCTTAGTGAAAAAGACTCATAGTTTTGCAAATTTAGTCAAAAAGTGTATTTTGTTAAATTATTTTTATAAATGATTCACACACTTACTTTACCAAAGTAAGTTCTTCCATCTTCATAATGAGAAAGTTAGAGATTATCCCTAATGCTTCTTCCAAATTTAATGTAACATCATGGAAACAGTGAGCTGTCCTGTCTTCAAATAAGAACTGGGTAATAAGATTGCCTCTGAGAGCTAAATCACCACACAATAGATGTAATTAGCCATTTGTTGGGAGTAACTCAAATTGTCTTTAAATGTATCACTGAAAAGTCTTGGAATTCCTAAATCCCCCATCAAAGTAGCCTATAATCATCTCAGGAGGCAATACTGAAAGGAGGCAGTAATTTAAGTAGAAACCTAATAGACCATATACAATCTCTTTCATACTTGTAGCATAGAGGTGTTTGGAAGAAATAAATCGGAAAAGGCAAATTTTTTAAGAGTTGCTGCTATTTTTGAGGACAAACCTATGCATTAAACCCATTCAATCCTAAAAACTGATATATGAATATATGAAATGCTTCCATTTATTTTATTCAATTTGCAACATACAGTTAAATTCTCATAAAGATGTAGATGAAAGGGTAGAAGATGACAGTGTTTCTAGAAGCATTTCAGTTAGTGAAGGAACAATCACATTGTAAATAGGCTTAATATGCAAATAGAATTAAAATAAAATTCCGTTGGCAAATGCAGGAAAACATTCAGTCCCTTTCCCTTATACTTTCACCTATATAAGGATTGACATTTAATGTATGGTAGAACAGTCTGGAATGGCAAGAGATTTATTTTAAAAATTACCTTAGTTTCTTCTGTTTTATTGAAGTAGCTGCTTTAAGTCAGACATTCCAAGTCCTTCCTCCAGTCATAATCTGAAAATATCCCTGATGCTCTGAGGAAATCCTAAGGAATAGTAATGCTACTTGACTCTACAATTTAAGTATTATAAAGCAGTGATAAGAAGATAATTCTCTAGAAGACAGGCATAAAACACTCCTCTCCTACAAGCCACCTTGGGTTTTCACTAGTCTATTTATTCAAATTTAATTCCAATTCACAAAATGCTCTTTTTGGATAGACTTGAGACCATACTTTATTTTTGGCTAAGTAAAAATAATAATGGTGTTCAGATACCATAAGCCTGACTGGTATATATAACTCCTACTTGGGAAAATATTCTGGAGTTTGTAGCATCATGTATGATATAATTAATGGTTCTGTTTCTTATGACATATAAAACAAAGCATTCTGACTTATTAAATGCATGACTACACCAGACAGATAGGAAATCAACATAATATTGTTCAAAAACTGTTTTCTAGCACATAATAGGGGCTCAATAAATGTTTACTAAATGAAAGGAAAATATTAGATTTTTTTTAACCTGTAAAATTATCACTCCAATTTCATGAGATATTAAAATTATTCTTTTAAAATTATTTCAAAACAGACAAATTAAGTAAACTTAATCTTTGAAAGTGGTAATTCAAGTAGCCAGAGGTAGGAAAACTAACACTGTTCTGGCATGTTGGAAGTTTTGCTCCAGGTTAGCTGGATTTGAAAACCGCATTCTTTTTCCAAAGTCCACCTTTCACAAATCTTCCTTTTATCCCTTTACTTTCCAGAATACTCATCTTGATACTCCCTTAAATAAGGCTTCTGCTACAGATTAGTAATTGACAAATTGTTTGTGTGCTGTCCAAAAGAGATCATAAATTTCACTAAAGTTAGTTCTCCAGTAATCGTGGATTGACTGAAAGAAGGAAAGATTAACCCTTATCCAAGGTGAGTCTCTTTTGACATAATGTTTCAACAGAATTGAAATGAACAGTCTTTTGAATGTATTCTTTAGTCTTCTCATGTGGCGTAATTATTATAGCCCTCTTTATCATGCATATATTTTTTCTTTACGAGTATAATTTACCAAGTTATAAATTACTAATAGTTTATAAAATTGTTCTTAGCCTTTTTTGCATAATGCTTACCATAATCATGGTTCATAAATACCATAATTTCCATTTTATAAATTAAAACTTCTTCCTATTTGTTATTCATGAAAGATATCATGGTACCTGGTGTAATCAAAAAATATAATGAATGTTTAAATCAAAAAAAATCACAAGAAAAAAATACATTGCTATTAACCCAACTGAAAATACACCCTTACTTCAAACGCAGCATGGTTCTTGCTATTTTCTGAAGCTGTTCTGGAAGTCTTTTTCATGAGTGTCTTTAGTTCGCATGTTGTGCTTACCTTGATGTCTTAAATCAACTGAAGACATTCACATTTTATGATCATTTTAATGTTTGTCAAGAGTGCTAATTCTGATGTATAAGGTGGATGAGGACACACCATAAAGTTTTTAAGAGTGGCCATTTTGTTGACTGGTACTAGGCAGGAGCATCCACCAATTTTTTTTTTTAATCATGTCTCATAAAACATTCACAAAAGAGGACTTCCATCACTGCTTCAGGAAGTGGCAAGAAGGATAAATATGTTCAAAGCATGGGGAGATATTTTGAAAAGTATTCATAGCAATATGTCTTTTACTATAATTTAAAAATATTTATTTAAAAATTCACGGAATTGCTGGGCATGGTGGTGCACGCCTATAATCCCAGCACTTGGGAGGCTCAGGCAGGAGGATCACCAAAAAAATTCATGGTATATTTTGATAACACCTTGTAATCCTTCTCAAAAGACAAGTGATGAAAATTTGCCTTTTTGTAAGTGGTCTTAAATTTTAAGTGAAATATTTAGAAGATTAACAATTTCATGAGTACGGAAATACTCCCAGGTTTACCCTAAGTGACCTCACACAATTGTCTTTAAGTATTGCCCAGCCTTCTCAAGCTTTAGCTGTGCTTTGGTTTTCATTCTGACTTGAAGATGAGGTTTCACTGTGTTGTCCAGGCTGGCCTTAATCTCAGATCCTCCTGCCTCAGCCTCCTGGATAGTTGGAATTGCAGGCACCCACCACGGTACTCAGCTTCTAGCTATATTTTGAATCATCTCAGATTATATTTCTTCATCTGATTTTCTAGAATTTGGTTGCCTTTGCATTTTAGATGTTACAATGTCAAAACAATGTTCTAAGTGATTTTGTTTTGAAGCCAGGCCAACTGACTGCATACACGCAATATTGCAAATCTGTCTAAGGAACAACCGCATTTATTAATGCTGAACCATATTCACATTGATATTAGGGAATTTAATCCATAAACAGTTATGAGAGGCATCTACCAAGGTCAATGCTTTATAGCAGATGCTTTGAGCAAACAAAACTAATGATTTCAATGTTATGGGCATATATATTCTACTTTTGGAGATTTAGTGGAAGTGGCCTTCTCTTGTTGGAACAATGTTTTAATGAGAGGACTGACCAGCAATTTCTGGTTTTCTACAGAGAGCATCACTAAATCATTTCAGTTTAGTCGTATAGTAGTCACATAACAATGTGTATGATTGTACCGAAGAGAACACAGTAGTTCAGATACATGATGACCCACTCAGAAGTAGCAACGAAGTCAGTGATCCACTGAGCTGCAGGGACCACAGACTCCCAATGCTCCTCTTCAAACTTAGACACTTACCCATGTTAAAACAATACCACCTCTATCTGTACAGTGCCCAAAGTTAAGAGAAAAGAGAAAATTAATGAACAACACATGTTGTCTCAAATAGCCTCACATTTGTTGACATGAACTGCTACTCTTTAAATATATATCGTTGTCCTAAGAATTACAACATACTATATGGCTATGGTTTTATTAAATAATTACACAATTTACTATACAATCTTAAAAGAAAATAATTTATCATTAACTTCATCGTGGACATTTTATTTTTTAATAAATCCATACTGGCAAGGAGAGTATTAGAACTCACTGTGATTTTTCTCATTTGTATCAATATAATTTTATAAAAATAAATAGTATCTTATTGCCCTAGTAGAATGTGATTTAAAAATCATATTTTGCTTATTTCTGCAGGGGCAAGAAGCTTTTCCTAGTCTTAAGAAAGTAACTTTCTCATTAGGAATGTCTAGTTAAGACTATTAAGTTTTTGTAACATTAGTAAGTTAATTTAATCTAATTTTGATAAAATTAATTAGATTAAATTTTGAAAGTGTCTCCTAGTAAAATTATACCTTTTAAAAGTTCTATGTATGTATTGTGTAGAAGTGTTTTTTCTTTAAAGCTTTAGATTAGGAATTTTTATTTGATGCATACTAATTGTACATATTTATAGTGTATAGTGTGAAATTTCAAAATACAAAAACAAAATGTAATTACTAGAACAGAATAATTGGCATATCTATCATCTCAAGCATCATTTCATTCTACTGGGAACATTCAAAGTCCTCTCTACTAGCTACTTTGAAATATTCAACTATTTTTAATCAACCATAACTTTCCTATTGTGCTATAGATCATTAGAAGTTATCCTTTTTATCCAACTGCACTCATGTATCAACTAACCATCCTCGCTCCACCCCTCTGGTAGTCTATATCCTTCCCAAGCTGCACTACTCCATTCTCTACTTATTGCAGATCAACTATTTATTTATTTATTTATTTATTTATTTATTTATTTATTTATTTTGTGGGTACCAGAGGTCGAACTCAGGACCTCACGCTTGCGAGTGGGCACTTGTGCCGCTGAGCGATATCACCAGCCCTTTTTTTCCTTTGTATGTGGGTACCAGGAGTCGAACTCAGGACCTTGCACTTGCCAGGCAGGTGCTTATGCTGCTGAGCTATCTCACCAGCCCAGACCGACTTTTTAGATCCCACATAAAGTAAAAATAAAATTATAATTTTGTCACCACCTAAAAGTTACAAATATCATCAATAGTGTACTTTAGCTCAATACACAAGGATAATTCAATCTCTTCTAGCCTCTGGGAAAGTGGCAAGAGGGAGAGAAGTCCAATATTGTCTGTAGTCGTCTCTCTCCTTGCCTCAAGTTTCTCACTATAAACCATATCTGTCCATGATGAGGGCTCTGGGGAAGACAGTGAAAAAGTGTAAATGTAGAGAAGCAATTTCATGCTCTGTTGGACATATGTTGATATAGTATAAGAGAAGGCAAATTTCTTTCCCCAGGAACACCAGAAATTATACACATTAGGGGTGGGGTCATATTATTGTGTTAATAGTTAACTTCTAATATTTTCTTCTGAACACATTCTTTCTTCTTGATTGCTATGAAAAAAATAATTCAGAATATCACTTAGTGAGCTTGTTTTTTTTCTAAATCCATCAACTGCAATTCAACAACTTAAGCCTGTCTCATTAAAATTATCTGTATAACAATATACTCTATTCTTGAAAAATGCAGTGTGGAATGTTCACACAAAAATGATATGTGAGGTAATGTATATGTTAATTAGTAGATTTAGTCATCCTGTTATATATAAAACATATAAAACAGCATGTTGTTGTCAATAAGTACGATTTTATCTGGCATTTTAAAAAATAAATAAGGAAACAGAAAAATTATCAAAAGATAGATATGCAGCATTATCAAATTGACCAGTTGATGGACAGTAGAAGGCAGGGAGAGTGATTTCTTAGATATTACATTCCTTCTCCATGCTGAGCAAGTTTCTATCCTTTCATATACACCTTAATGATAAATGTGAGAAATTCGTTGTTAAACAATTTTGCCATTGTGTGAACATCATAGAGTGCACTCGCACACATTTAGATGGTACACATTAGTTAGTGGATGTGGCCCCTTGATGCAATCAAGATCGGCAGTAAACATGGGATGTATGTAGCCATTGCTAGTGCAATACAGCATGCTATTTCACAGTGAAATATTTTTATAAATAAGAGGATATTCTAAAATAACAAAAATTATAGTACAGTTGTCTAAAAATAGTATAAAATGTCTAAAATATAGTCATAGCTGTATATTTTTTATTACCAAGTATTATGTATTACACATAATTATATGGGATGTATGTTAATAAGGCAGTGTAGTAGGTTTGTTTACACCAACAAGTACATGCAGGTACTATTACATTACAATGGGTACAAGGACAGGAGGTAAAAGAAATTTTTCAGCTCCACTATGATTTTATGAGAACATAGTAGTATATATATGGTCATTGTTGAGCAGGACAGTGTTGGTCAATTCATGATTGTATAGAAAATGTTGCTATTTCCATATTTTTATGGATGTATGATCTGAGGCCAAAAGATTTTGCTAATTTGCTGAGGTATTGATCAAATCTGGGCTGTGTCCCTAAGTTTTACAACTTCCAAAAATTGTTTTCTATATGAACTTGCTGCTTTTCCTCGGATATCTTATTATCATTGCACTCATTAAAGTCAAGAAGGATGAGAAGGGTGAGAGCAGTGAAAGGAGAATGGACAGATCTTGAACACATAGGCTAGTGTATCCATGTGCATGCTCCTGAGGCACCTCTAGATGGCAGGGGTAGGAAGCCATGGCAGAGCCTGGAGCTGGGGATCTTGGTGACTGATATTCAGATCTCTGTACGTTTCTGCAATCCAGTGTGTAATTTCCCATATCCATGAGAATTCAAAATATAAACCTGGGGCTCAAGTGTTACGAGATGTAATTATAAGGGAAAGAGAGAATATATTTTTTCCAGCAAGTTCATTAAATATATTTACCATTTAAAATCTTAATAATATGGTATATGGAGCTCCATTTGTGTTTTTGACCCAGATATTGCAGTGTTATAGGAGATGGAAAAAAAGAAGAGGAAAAAAGAGATTGAGCCATTGGGAATAACGTATCCGGAAGCCACAGCAAAAATAAGTTCCAGAGATATGTGGAAATAACTAGTGTTTTAAGTTTTGCCAGGTTATACTTAACCTTTAAAACCAAACTGTTCTTTATAAACCATTTTAATAAGTGTAGGACCAAAATATTTTTATGACTTTGGATTTTAAGAAAAATTCCAGAAGTTTGGAAATGGAGAAAAAGTATGAAAATTCTTAAAAGTCTTAAATTTTTTTCTCCAAAAGGTTCATATTATTTTCTTTATTATTGAAAAGTTTTTTGTTTGTTTTGTTTTGTTTTGTTCTGGATTAGCAAATGCTCTTTACTTTGGAGTGTTAGTTGTCTTCCCTTTATAGTTGCATTGTACTTACCTTAACAACAACAAACTTACCTTAACAAACATCAAAGGGAAAAGGCTAGTTGTCATAAGACGATTGCTTTTCACTGTCCTTGGGTGATTTCAAATGTTATTATTAGGACTATTTATTTGATGGGAAGATACTTAGTATGATTACTCAAACTGTATGCTACATAATATTTTAAGGCAGGTTAAATTTGATCTCTCACAAGATGTCATTATGGCTTTCATAAACAATCTGGTAGTTACTTTTAAAACTGCTGTAGTTAACGTGTAGTCTTTTGACATTTGTGATTTTGGTTAGGACAAACTTCATTCATAAAATGTCATGGGTTAATGTTTGGGAGAAGGAGTACAAGTATGAAGGAAATAAATACAGCCTGAGAGAACCTATAGTAAACATGGGCAAGCAGAGTACATATTACTTTCCTGAAGGTGACTTTTATTTACAGCATGGAGAAATATACTGGAAGTCACTTTAAACACATTGTAATTTTAGTTGGTAAAACCCAACATTGAAACTGTGGGCCCAACAAGTCAAGGCAAATAAAGCCAAATACCTCATAGTTGCATCTCATTAGATTCATGCATGTAAGGTGTTATGATTTCAATTGTTACAATTTTTTTCCTTAAAAAATTGTTATGTGGCTATGAGTCAAGATAGCCACATTCTAGTTAGGGGTGCTAGTGGGAGGCAATAGAGAAGTCTTAAGGCAGCAGGGAGCTCAACCAAGAGGTGGGCAGAGCAAGTGAGAGAGGGAAATATGAAGATGAAAAAAGGAGAGAGGGAGAAAGAGAAGAAGGGCTTGTGGGACCAGGCCTTTATTAAGTTCCATGGATTTTATCACCATAGGGGTTATAAATTCACTAGTTTAAAGAAAACACATGTGAAAGGGGGAATGTGTGTGTGTGGAATTCTATTACCTACATTACAGCTTATTATGGTCAGCAACATGGGGTGTGTAGAATTGGGGTGAATTTAATGTGGAACAAGAGGGTTCTGTCATAGCCACACAGGAAGGAAATTTTAGGCTGAAGGTGACAGGGTCTGACTGAGTTTTAAACCACGTATGTCAGAATTGAAAGTGAATGCAGAACTGAAAGTGAATACAGCAACTACATTAACACATACATGAGATAAGGCATTTTGCACCTTACCATTGAGAGAAGCACAGGCACTCTGAAATATGGTGGACAACTGTGACTGGTATTACTTAAGTGTGTAGGGTAGATAAGGGCTCATAGTAGTTACCAGGCATAATGCCTTGATGCTTTGTTATATAGTTGGTACAGGTATTAGTATGGCCTCTTCCAGGACAATTCTTGCCTTGCTTTTGCATTTCTATTTTTATTTTATTTTATTTATTTGTTTTAATTTTTATTTTAAAGAGAAAAAAATAGAACAAAATTTCAAAACAACATAGTAGGAAGATAACAATGGTTAATACATTGCATATTGTTATCTTTAAGTTAGTTACTCAGAGTACAAGGTTTAGGCATTCAGTTGTCCAAACAATATTAGCACAAATCTTTCTTTTCAATGAACTAAGAGAAATTAGTAGTATATCTATCTTTACTATCTTTTATATATATATATTTTTTTTTTTTTTGCTTTTCCCTTCCTTCTTTTCTCCATTGCCCCATCCCTGTTTCTCTTTTCTTTTGAATGGTCTCTTCCCGTTTTATAATATCTATTGTACATTTTGGATCTTATTTACTCTTTTAGCTTCTCACACTAGGGAGACAATATGATATTTACACATGTGCGTGTGGTTTATTTCACTTAGGAGTGTGGTCTCGAGTTGCATCCATTTACCTTCTCTTTTTAAAGACTTTTTGTGATAAACATTATTTCCACATTACAAGTTACGGCACAGGTTGTCTAAGTCAACTTGAAAGTTTTCCTTACCTTTCCAAAGTCATAAAATATTCCAATAACACTTTGGAGTAGTCAAGGACAATAATATCTCAGGTCGACATCTTGCAAGGTGCAGCTGATAGCACAGCAGGACATTCATTGGTCCATGATTAAAATTTACCCAGGGATAGTGAAACTAGGCTCTTTCATTTCTAGATCTCATATTCAGGAGAAGATGGCTGTCGATTCAATTTCAGTTTCTGTACATTCAAGGTTTTCAGAATTTTATTCTTGTTTTAGCAGCTTCAGCTGATCATCATAGAAGATAATCACTACTGAATCTGTTCTTGGGTGCCCTGTGTAAAATCACTGTCGTTATAAATGGAAAAGCTAGTCCTAATTGGAGGAATATTTCCAAACAGTAAATCTATCAATGTTGTGCTTAAATGTTATGAAAGTATATATTTTTACAACTGGCAAAGTATATATATCTCTGAATAAACTCAACCTCAATATTTGAAAATGTTTATTAATGAGGATGAACAACACTGCTACTATTATAAAGTGTGACTACATTTTGAGCTTGACAAATAAAAATTATTACTATAGTATTGAAATACAATAAAAAGTGGTGTGGCATGTATATCTTATTATTTCCATGACCTCAATTGGGAGTAAAATGAGCAACTGTGGATCACCTACAGTGACCAAGCAGGCATCTGAGGTCTTAATTAATTTGGATAAAGCAGTCGCCATGCTAGTTCTTAAAAGCTCTTCGCTGATTTGCTGGCCTAAGCCAGAAATAGGACAATGTCGTGGAGATTTGTCATAGAGAACTAGTTGTTGGCTACATATTAAAGCTAAGTTGCTCCTGAAAAATAGCAATGAATGTTGTTTTATCAATAACGTCCTTTGTTTTGAATTGTGCTAAAATTTTATAACAACTATAGGAAAAAGTAAGTTAAAATACATAAAAATGAGCATTGTAAGTACCACTGGGCTATTTTACTCCAGTAGGGGTAAAAAGCCATAGTGTTCCTACAGTCATTCTGTCATGTAAATTATTGATGTAATGCACATGAAATAAATATGGGCAGGTTATCTCTCCTTCAGAAGACAAAAGGAAATTTTGACTACTTCAGTTAATAAAAGTCCCAAGACCAATATTCTTTGGGAATGTCTTTCGTAGGAAATATTTAGATAAAATATGAGATCAGAATTTTTAAGTGGACTCGATGTGCTGTCAAATCAAACTTTTGCTGTATAGCCAGTACTTCGTGACACTCAGAAATTTTTGCCTATGGGTATTGGATACAAAGCTGGGTTCAGGGCCAGTGAGATAGCTCAGCGGCGTAAGCGCCTGCCTTGCAAGCGTGAGGGCCCGAGTTCGACTCCCGGATCCCACATACGAAAAAGGGGCCGGTGATATCGCTCAGTGGCACGGGTGCCTGTTGGCGCGCGAGGTCCTGAGGTCGACCCCCCGGTACCCACACACAAAAAAAAAAAGCTGGGTTCAATGTGGAAAAACTGGCAAGAATGATATGATGTGGGCTGGTGAGATGGCTCAGCGGCATAAGCGCCTGCCTTGCAAGCGCGAGGGCCCGAGTTCGACTTCCAGATCCCACATACAAAAAAAGGGCCGATGATATCGCTCAGCGGCATGCGTGCCTGTTGGTGCGCGAGGTCCTGAGGTCGACCCCCTGGTACCCACAAAAAAAAAAAAATGATATGATGTGCAAGACCTATAAAAATGACATGAAAAATTGACAAGAGTGATATGATGTGTAAGAGCTATAAAAATGACATATCATCAATACAACATTGGGAAGGTATGTTTGAGTCTAAGGGGAAGAGTGAATGCTCTATGTAACATGGATTTAGTTAGAGATGAACCTAGATCATCAACAGAAGTGCTGGTGCAATGAGTTCCAAAAAAGAACACTGTAAAATTGTGTAACTGTGAATAGATGATGGACAAATACAACTTAGATCTTCATCTTATTTTTCTTTATGACATCTAGTTTGCAAGTGTTCTTCAAACACTAAAAAAATATATTAATATACAAATAAATAATCAAATACATAAAAATATACATAAAATTAAAACAAAAAAATTTTAATAATAGACTATAACCAGACCAGTGCTACGTAGTCTCAAAATAACTTCAATGATCAGTCATTTCTTTCTCTCACATTTTTCAAGATGTTATTGTGATTGGTGTCTTCTGCATATAGTTAAATTTTGTTTAAATCTGAATCAAAGTGCTTGGGCCTTGACCTATTCTGACTCGTTCTATAAATGCTGAAATTACTGTTTACAATAGTACCTGTAATTTTCAGATTTATTCTACAGATGCTGAATGTGTTGTTTAGTATAAAATGTTTCCAAATTCCAAGGTCGTGGCTTCAGCTTCCTGCCACTTCTGTGTAAGTGTTCATTTTATAGACTACATATAAACCTTAAGTCCATAAACGTGCCTTCCTTCCTCACATTTGGACATGTTCGCTCAGAAATGTTCAGCCCACTGAAGTTCTCTCTACCTAAAATCCTTCCTCTCAAGATTGAGTTAAAATGCTGTTTAGTTTTGAAGATTATCCCTGACAACTCAGAGTGAAATTGGGGTTCCCAATGTTTACAAATTGAAGCCTTTTCTTCTAATATCGACTGATTAGATTAGACTTGTGGAGTTTACTTATATTTTTTACTCTAGTGTGATTTGCTAGAATACAGAGTCATGCTGTTTCATTTCTATAGCATCAATGTCTGTGTTAGATCTCAGAAATAGATTCAAATGCTGAGACTATTATCAATACTCAGTTGCTAAACCCCATTGAACATGTGCCCCCAATTCACTACTCTCTGCTTGAGAAACTCCCAGTGTTCTTTTCTGTCGGCTGACTTGGGCTTGGATGCACTCCGTTAGGCATTTTTGTTCCTCCCCTCTTAACAAGAGTAGGAGAAAAGGAGAGCGGAAAGGTCAAATTTAAGTTAGGCTATTTTTGTCTTTCCAGTAGTTTGTATGAAAATAAGTTCATGTACTCTTCTTATATAACAACTTCCCTTCAATTTTCCTTTTCAAAGACTGTTGAGAAGCATGAAGCCATAAATGTAGCTCGTTCAGGTCAGTAGGTGAGATCTTTCTCTCCCTGGGAAGTTTTCTTGTAAAGCCCTTTATTTGAACCATTACTTTTTCTCACGCTCTGTGCATTGTTTTGTTTCTTTGCACAGGGAGTAGAACTGATTCATCGTATCCATGCTACGAGATATGCATCAGCACATAAAAGTTTAATTTTGCTCCAGGTACGTGTATGTTATCCTACAAGGATACAGATGCTATGTGCAGCAGGAGAGATGCTGTGAAATGCAATAGAGCAAGAGTTCAACCTGCTTTAAGAAATTAGAGACTAAATACAAACTAAAGCCAAAAAGTCTTCTCTATTAGCTGGAAGACATTATGACTTTGCCTATCGATACAAAAATGAGGGGTACAAGTTCAGTAAACGGACCACAAGGTGAATAGTGGGATAAGCATAGATGTCTATTGCATGCTAGCACATAGCTTCCTCTGCCACCATTCTAAGTAATTAGTATTAGCAAGTACCAATTCTTCGAAGTACATTGCTGGATATTCCAAATTAGCTACAAAGACTGAATTTGGGGATCAAATCAAGGCATTATAAAAATCTTTATATGTAAGCTAAAGTTCTATTTTAAGCCGTACATTCAAAACAAAATAAAGTGAATACAATGAGAATAACGGAAGATAGTTAATTTATATACCGAGAAAGCAAAGTAAGGGAAAATTATAGAATGTTTTGGAGGGTTAGGAAGATTTTTTCAAACACTATTCATGGAATTGTATAATGGTAAGATCTTTCTGGAAAGTTGACATTTTATACAATGAAGGTAAAATACTTATTCTTTTTTAGTGGATCATTCAAATTCTTGGACTTTATCATAAGAAAATGAAAGAATATCATCCAAATTATAGTGGATGATAATGATCATATCCTTCCCAGAGCTATGCATAACAGAAAAATATAGCTAATGTAAATGTTTAAAAGATAACATTTGAATATATGATACTGCAAATACAGAAATGACTATCAGGAAATATATTTCAGAGAATATTTAGTGATGTAAGAGAAATATGAAAATATTATTGGAAAAAGATATTTTGCAATGACATTTTCAAATTTAATATTTCCAATATGTTCACATATTATACTTATAAATGAACACTAGTGTATATTTCTGTGCAGTGTGAATATGAACCAGGTATTTTTCTTTCAGTTCCAGATTTTCCAAATTTAAATAATGTAATAGATTACTATGTGGAATAGTAAAAAATCTGGTATTTAGAATACTTTATATTAAAATGGAATGAAATAGACATAACACTCATTTATTAACTCCCAAGAGTAAGTAAATAGAAATATCAAAGTATATTAACTTCAGGATACATATTTAGCAAGTATAAAATTTAACTAATATTCTTTATTATTAGTCTTTTTTATATGTTTTTGATATCTTTTGTTTTTAACTACTTTTAATATGCTACACCCTTGTTACAATTTGTATTTTTCATTGCTAACCACATATCTTGAAAAGATTATAATATTGAACGTTTAACTACGTGTATGTTCACACATTGTTCCATTCATGAGAAGAGCTCTTAGATTGAAGACACAAACACTGATATATGTGAAAAAATCATAGTTTTCAAAATTCCCAGCATCCCAGAACAAGCATTTGATTTGTTCTGGTTCCACTGAAAAGGAGAACATGCATTTTTGAAAACACTAATTGGAAAAATAGCCCAATATTTTTACCAGAAGAATTATAATTTCTTCAAGTTTTTGTAGAGATAGGGTATGGTGAATATTAAAATCAATTTCAGGTAGGATAATTAAGTCCAAAATTGAGCTCAAAGTAAGGTAAAAGCTGACCCATTTTGAAGTATTAGTAATATGATTACATAGGAAACCAGCTTTAATAGTTTGGATTCATTCCTGGAATGACATTTTTCAATGCCTCGTATAGTAAAATAAAATCTTCCTATTATAACCATTTTGGAGAGAATTCGAGAAGCAGTAAATATGTAACATAAATTCATATGCATAGATGTACATATACACAAGAACATATTTAAGGTATAGTATCATGGATAACAATATCATTTTAAATAAGAATTATTCTGTATAAATTATATTATTTTGGATAAAACTGATAATTCTTATATTATTATGATTAAAATATATTATCCTAGATATTTATATAAATTTATTATCAAACATACTATTGACTAGTAACAATGCATTGCTTATTGTAATAATATAAAATTAGTATTTATGTTCTTAATTGTCTTAATGAAGTAAAAATAGATGCCATGGGATGAATATTCATCCTCAGAGAGTTATAACTAAAAGACTAAAGACTGCTTCCTTAAAATATAAATATATTTATGGTTGCATGTGCCTGTGTGTGTCTGTGTATGTGTATAACATAATTGAAGAATATGACACTACAGCCAATAGTTGAGTAAAATTTACTCCTTATAACAGTTATGCAAATAGTTGGAGATGATATAGGAAGATGTATCAAAATATCAAATGGGAAAGAAGGCCCCATTTTGAAAATGTAAAAAGTACTTAATAACACTTTGATGCATATATATATATATATATATATACACACACATATACATATGTGTGTGTGTTTTAAATACATACTTAAATATATGAGAGACAACTGACAATATTAAAATTAATAAGCTTATATTACATGAATTTTAAAGTAGATGTTTAGTTTTCTTTATATATTTTCATTCTGATCACATATGCATGTACTTGTGTGTCGGTATATACATGGGTATATGTGCACACGCTTTCATAGACAGAATGAGAAAGCCAGCAAGATGCTGAAGCAACATGGCAACACCTGCCTTCCTTCTTGTGAGTGCACCCCTTGGAAGGAGGGTTCTCTAAACATCGGCTTTCCATGACCTAAGTGCTATTGCATTTGGGTTTTCCAGCACCAGTCTCCTGAGTAAGCAATGCCTTCTCTTGAACCTGACTTTTAAATCTCAGGCAGGTCCTCTAGAACCAAGCTTTGCTCAATGATTGACTTGTCCGAATTTCAACACCCACGAATATATGGCTTCTTGAGTTCGTGGTTTCTGTAGAAAGGCAGTTTCTCCAGAACTTGTATTCTTTGGCACATTTGCGTTTCTCCAGCACAAAAGTTCCTACAGAATGGTGACTTCTCCAGGATTTAGGTTTTGCAGTATGCAGTGGTCCACAGAACTCACAGGCCAGTAGATTCCCCTGAATTCCAACTTTGGGATATTTTTTAGTTAGGTGCCACTAGTGAGATATGGTTGCATGAATGATGTCTTTAAGTTTTTAAATTTTTTGTATACCTGAGAGCAGATTTCCAGCAAGTCATGCCAGCAGTCTTCTCCATATTCAGTAAGCCTTAGCTATATTATCTTAGGCTGGACCTAAGTTCTAAGGAGGAGGCACATTTTCAGTGCTCCAGGCCAGTCTTAAAAGTATCAACTGTGATTTTTATTTCTATTCTATATCCAATAGATTTCCTATAGATTTCTCTTTACTTCCCTCTATTCCTTACTAGTCAATTCCTCTCCAGTCTTTTTTCTGCAGTCAAGATTTTTTACTATACAGTTTTCTTCTTCAAGTAGCAATATGGTTTCTCTCTCTTGACTGAATCCTGATGGAAACACCACTGAACAATTATTTTTTAAAAGGTTCTTATGGCCGGTTTCTATTTTTTTTTTTTTATTTCATTTCTCTGAAATACTGGACATGTCATAGTTGCTTCTGCCTGGAATTTTAAAATAAAACTGTTACCTAAATAAGCTTTTTTGATGGTGGTCAGGACAGTGAAACATCTTCAACTCAGGTCTTTTTCTGGAATACTCAAATGAGACATATACCTTGCAATATTTGAATGTTGATTATGTGTCTAAAAAATTAGACTTGTATAGATCCTTGGAGGGAAAATGGCTCATACAGTTTTAGAAAAATAAATGAGGTTATAATAAAGAAGGACTTCTAATAATTGGTAAGGTTAAAGATGGAGTAATAATTTCTGTCACTAAAAATGTTTAAGTTTAAATCCAGGTAACTACTCCTCTCAGCTATTATTGAAAAAAAATTGTTACTTAAAGTGAATGCTGTTAAAATCATTTTCAACTCTGCAAGTCATTAGTCAATACATCTCTTATCATAGTGTCAAACAATAATTGTTATGCAAAATAATTAGTGAATGATTTCATCTTTTAAGGAGCTTGTATATAATTTTGCAGTTTTAGTTAACACTTATGTATGTTTTTCTGGTTACTTTAGTTTATTAAGGTCAGTGAAAAACATTTTATTCAAATATAATTTTTAAGTGAAGTCACTTTGCTTGAAATACACAAGTTTTTAGCAGCAATGAAATTAAAATCAGAGCAAAAACCCATATAGGATTTAAATAATAGAATATTGCCATAAGATGACAAGACTTCTTTCCCTTAATATTAAAATCTTTGTATTATAATAAAATTATTTTTCTTTAATTACCTTATTCTGTTACCTTCACTGGAAAATATGGCTCATGTAAGCTACTACCTAAAGTGTTAAATAACAATTCAATCACAATACCATTTGAGTAAACTTTCTATGTAATTTAAGGATCCTGAATGAGATGAACTAAGCTGGCATCTGTCCCAGGCACTAGAGTAACGTGAGAGCTTCAGTGAACACAGTCAGGAATCTGATTTCACTTTTCAGCCTTGGCACTTGAGCCATTTTGAATCCTTATATCATTCCTGGGCATTGGTGCATTTCTAACTCTTTGGAAGTGCAGTATCTGATGATCCATCTGCACTATTATGTACTGTCCTTAAATGTTCTTTAAAGCTCTTTCTTTCCTATTTTATTTTTAAATTAAAAAATTTAGCACTTTTCCATTTGTATATATCTGATTGAATTAAACCATCTGTTCTAAACTAAACAGGTAGGGATTTATGAGTTTGCTTATCCACTTCTTTCAATGGTCAGCTTAATAATATATGGTCCAGGGATATTTTTAAACTGTATTACATGCACTCGTGCATATATTTACATACCTGTATGGATATTCAAACAATCATTCTTTGATTATTTACTAGTGTTCTTTATTGTACTATTCATATAAAGATCAAAATATTGTATATTGTCCTTTCTCTGAATGTAAACTCCCATATAGCTTGAAAAATTGAATTGTAAAGGATAAAAAATCATGGTAGACATGTTAATTTGCCATGAATTAGAGAGAAAATGCAAGCATAGCCACTGTGAAAGGGCCATGATATCATTTAAACAGTCTTTACATAGGCTACTAGAAAGAATAGAAGAAATTTTTTGGATAAAAATAAGCCAAAAATTGTGGCTAAATTTAGCTTAATACTGTTGGAGGTTAAGGCAGAGATGAGAAAATGAGGTTAAATGAATCTGGAAATGGAAGTAGATGTTAGGAAGTGAAACACCACCAACTTGTACGAGATCTGTACCTGAATTACCTTTCTATCCCTTTATAAAGAAAACACCTAAAATTCTAACTTACATTAAAACAAACAAAATCAGTGAATAAAAGACTTTGAAATCATTTTGATTCTATCTTTTATCTTTCCTTTACCCTCAGATGTGTCATAGTCATTACAGGAAACAGATAACACATTCAAACAATAATTTGGAAAGCACTTAATAAAGAGATGATGTAAAGGTGAAGACAAAAAGTATAATCAAGTATACAGGCAGAATTGTACCCTAAAGAAGTGAGATGGAGGGATGAGCATTACAGTGACCTTCAGGTGAGGGAGAAAATCAGGACAGGTGATATAGATGGAAATGCAAAGCCTAGATTCACATTGTACCTTTCTACTTATCTCACAGTGTTCCCACTAGCCAAAGCACCACAGTAAATAGTTGGGACCTTCTCAAAATCATATTTTCTAACACTCAAAGGTGATGGTACAAGGAGGTGATATAATTAGAAAGTGATTAGATCCTGAGGATAGAGGCTTCACAAATGCACTAGTGGTGTTATAATGAGAGACCAGATTGCTACTTGGCCCATCTTCATGTGAGGCTACAGTGAAGACAGTTGCCTAGGGAAGGGGCCCTTGCCAGGTACTGAATCTGTCTTGACTTTGGACTTTTCGGTCCCCAGTAATGTGGGAAATAAATGTCTGTTATTAATCAACTATGTGCTTAGTGGTATTTTGTTACAGCAACCTGAGAAGACTGAGACATGAACCCAAATAGGAAGCCAAAGGAGAGGGGCTATGTTGACAATGATAGAAGTTTGCTTCTGCTATGTCGAGCAGAATGGAAGATAGGGCAGGGCATCCAGAAGGCCAATAGAAGACATCCAGTGCCCTGTTCTGTACAACATTCAAGTCAACAACAATTTTTAAGTTTGCTTCCTATGTTTCTCTAGTATCCTTGCACAAAAATATATGCACAGCTAAGAATTAGGATTTTATTTAGATATACATAAGATTCATAGAAGGTATTTTAGAAAGAAAAGGCATGTTTAGATTTGTATTTTAAGATCAGCCTTTATGACATTTTAATATGTATGATGAAGAGGAAAATCCAATGACAGTTTTCCAAGTGGATGAAAATATATGCCTGATTCACTGGAAGAAAGATAGCCTCTTTTATAAATGGTGCTGGAAAAACTGGCAGTCTACATGCCAAAGACTAAAACCTATCACCATGAACTAAACTAAAGTCAAAATGGATCAAAGATCTAAATATTTAAACAGAAACACCGAATCTACTGGAAGAGAAAGCAGGTAGGAATCTTGAAGACATAGGTGTAGGCAGAGACTTCATGAATAAAACCTAAATTGCCCAAGAAATACTCCAAAGAATCAACAACTGGGATCTCATCTTATTAAGAAGCTTTTACATATCAAAAGAAATCACCAACAGGGTGAAAAGACAACCCACAGAGTGGGAAAAATTTTAGCCAGCAGTCCCTCAAAGGACTTCTATCTAGAACATATAAGGAATTGAAATAAATCAGACCCCCCAAATTTAAAGACCCAACCCAAAAATGGGCATCTGAGATGAATATGTACTTCTCAGAAGAAAGAATACAGATAGCAAATAAATATCTGAAAAATGTTCAACATCATTGGTCATTCAAGAGATGCAAATTGGGCCGGTGAGACGGCTCAGCGGCTTAAGCGCCTGCCTTGCAAGCGCGAAGGCCCGAGTTCGACTCCCGGAACCCACATACGAAAAAGGGGCCGGTGATATCGCTCAGCGGCACGGGTGCCTGTTGGTGCGCGAGGTCCTGAGGTCGTCCCCCCGGTACCCACAAAAAAAAAAAAAAAAAGAGATGCAAATTAAAACAACATTGAGATTCCATCTCACCCTAGAAGGAATGGCTATCATCAAAAAAATCAACCGATAACAAATGCTAGAGGGTCTGTGGGGAAAAAAGCTCCCTTCTCCACTGTTGGTGGGAGTGTAGACTGGTGCGACTGCTTGGAAATTGGTGTGAAGATTCCTTAAAAACTAGGAGAGGTCCCATTTTACCCAGATATTCCCCTTCTTGGTATCTTCTCAGAAGAATGAAAAACATCGTACCACAGCAATATATGTGCATCCATGTTTATAGCAGCACAATTTGTAATAGCTAAATCTTGGGAAAAAACCCAAATGCCCATCACCCGAGTAATGGATAAAAAAGGTGTGTTTTTTTTTTATACAGTGGAGTACTACTCAGCCATAAAGGATAAACTTGAGACTCTTATAGGTGAATGGATGCAACTTGAGACCATACTCATAAGTGAAATAAATCAGTCTCACATGTGTAAACATCATAGTGTCTCCCTAGAGTGAGAAGCTGAAAGAATAAATAAGATCCCAAATGTACAATAGATATTGTAAAATGGGAAGAAACTGTTCAAAAGGAAACAGAAACTGTATATATATATATGACACTTAAGATAGCTATAATATTAATTTCTATAAATGTGTTAAAAAGAAAAGTTTGTGCTTATGTTGTTTGATCAGTTTTTCATACATGTATCTTGTAATCTGAGCAACTACTTTGAAGATAACAATAAGTAATGTACTAACCATTGTTACTTTCCTACTATATTCTTTTGAAATTTTGTATCATTGTTTTTATGCTTTTTCTCTTTAAAGTAAAAAAAAAAAAGAAAAAGAAAACATATGCCTGCATTTTTTAAGTAACATTGAGGATGGAGAGCAAACGGGGAAAAAAAGTTTATCATCAGCTAAGTTACACCGAGTTTAGTACATATTTGTGAGTCTGTGTCTAAATGAAAGGGTCTGTGAGGGGTCACAGTGTAGTAAAGTATAAAATTAAAATTGATTTCAAGGATTCATGTCAGAGTTATCAGTCATGACATGGGCCTAAATATAGGGGGAAAAACACATCTGCTCTTCCTGGAGATGAAAGTAAGTTCAGTTGGGATGCTAAATTTGAGATGGTCAGGAAGCACACAGATGTGATTAGTGATAAGTAGTCAGATATATGTGTCTGAAGCTCAAAATAGGGGTTTCAACTCAGATACAAATTAAAGATGAAATCATAAAAATAGATAAGATTGCTCAGGGAGATTTACTGTAAAGAAAAAAAAGTCATATTTGTACATTTGTGTCAAAATGTATTCACAGTTTTAAATTTACTGCATATAAGGAAAAGAAATAAAATATCAATTTAAATGTAAGAAAATAAACTTTTCATTATTCACAGATGAGCGTAATTATATTGGTAGATAATCTGAAATTTGTTAGAAGAAAAAAGTAAACCTTATTATATATAAAAAGCAAATTTAGCAATTGTGCAGAACACAAAATCAATTATATATTACCATGCTAGCACTGAAAATTTGGAAAATTTAAAAAATATACTTATGATAGCTTCCAAGTGCATAATATCCTAGAATTACATTTAACAAAATTCTTCAAGGTCTTTATATAAGAAACACTATAAAACATGGCTGAGATCATTTTTTTTTTTCTTTATGTGGGTACCAGGAACCAAACTCAGGACCTCATGCTTGCCAGGCAGGCACTTATGGCGCTGAGCTATATCACCTGCCCGAGGTCATTTTTTAAAGATCCGAATAAGAGGGTAATGCACCACATTCATGTATTAAAAAACTCAAAATTATTAAATTATAGTTTCAGTGCATACCAAAAAAAGTCTCAGCAGGCCTGTTTTATATGTAATATTGAAGTGATTTTAAAATTTAAATAGAAAAGTAAAAACTCTAGAATAACCAAACTAACACTGAGAAAGTAATACAAAACTGGAAGACTCTCTCTTTGTGAGTGCAAATTTTACTATTTTACAATAAACAAGAGTGTAGTGCTAGAAAACAGACAAATCAACCCCCAAGTATGATCAAATGATTTTTCGTAAGGCATTTAAGTAATACAATAGGGAAAGAAATTTCTCTTTGAAAAGTGCTATCAAAATCACTGAATGTCTTCACGAAAAATATAACAAATACAAGACTTGACCTGTAACTCACACAGTACACAAATCAAAGCACTATCTTAAATTCTTGACCTAACATTTAAGATATAAACATTAAAGGTAAAATTCACAAAATATCAAGTTCTAAAGAAACCATAGAATTATTTGTTATTTAAGGTAGGCAATTTTTTGCATAAAGGATAATTATTTTTATGTCATCAAAATTAATTTTTTTCAATAAATTCCTGCATGAGAGTAAATCGTTTAATCAAAGATTGGGAAAAATGGGGCCGGTGAGATGGCTCAGTGGCGTAAGCACCTCCCTTGCAAGCGCGAGGGCCTGAGTTCGACTCCCGGATCCCACATACGGAAAAGGGGCCGGTGATATCGCTCAGCGGCAAGGGCGCCTGTTGGCACACGAGGTCCTGAGGTCGACCCCCCGGTACCCACAAAAAAAAAAAAAGAGAGATTGGGAAAAATGTTCTAAAACATCTGATAAACTATTTGCATCTTGATGTACTGTATAAAGAACTCTTAAAATTCATTCAAAAATTGATAACAATGTAATATACTTTGCAAAAGTCTAAAACCAATACTTCACAAATTACAGAAAATTGAAATTTCTCTAAACTACGAGAAAAAGTATTCTATATTATTAGTAATTGGAGAAACTCCACTTAAAAGTGCAAGAAACTACCACTACATGAGCTTCAGAGTGGCTAAAGCCAAAATTAAAAAAAAAAAAATTGCCCCCAATTCAATATTGTGAAGGATGTGGAGAAATCAGAAATCTCAAATATTTTTCATAAGTTGTAAGATGGTACTACTACTCAGGAAAGTAAGTCAGTTTTTAAAGAATTTAAACATTAATAGCTATTCTATTCCAATGTACTATCTGAACTGAATGAAAACAATCGCCTGTAAAAAGAATCATGCAAGAATATTTGTCATTGTTTTGTCTGTGATCTTCGTATTGGCAATAACCCAGCTATTTAGCAACAAGAACAACTGTAGAATATTCATTCAATGAAGTAGTATTTTGCAAATCAAAACTACTGACACAGTACAGCATAGTCAGATATCAAAAAGGGTATAGTGAGTGAAATAAATCAGAAAAGAAATAGTAAATTTTATGATTCCATTTATATGAAATTCAAAAAGCAGCAAAAGGTGATTGCGATCAGATTAGTGATCTCTGAAAGTGGGGAATGCTTATTAACTGAGAAGGGACACAAAGAACTTTTCTAGGTGATGGAAATTATCTGTATTTTGCTACTGATATGCACTGCAAAAAAGTACACATTTTTAAAAATTGATCTTCCTATACAAGAACTATTTCATGTTGCATTACATGAAAACTACACCCAAAAGTAGAGTTAACATGATATTTCATAGTATATTTGCCATAGGAGAGATGTGTTCTTTCTATATGTCTTCTTCTAACCATCTTATAATAAAGAACAATTTAAAGAAAAACAGAACAGCCTTATGGTGTCATGTGGGTAATATATTTTTCTGTAGAAAGTGATGATCATTATTACTGCCTGGCAATTGAATTTTGCCATGAAACAATTAGACATGGCAATTTGGCATATGTCATGTACTTAACAGTCATGACTTGCATATTTGTTTGATACTATTTTTTAAGCTATAATTGGAATATATTTAGAAAAAGAAAAGAAACAATATGACATTCTGGTTGGCTAGAAAATATTCTCTCACATTTGTATTAAATACTAAAAAATGTCAGAATAAACTTCACCTCGCTTTTGAAATGTTATTAAGATGTTGGCTGTTATAGTTACAATTAAAATTCATATTTTCCAAAGGGTAATCTGGCTTTCAAATTCAAAATATGCCAGTGGGGCTGGTGTATAGCTCAGTGGTAGAGCGCTTGCCTACCACATACAAGGGCGTGGATTTGACACCCAGCACAATAAAACATACAAAAGACATTTAAATAGAGGAATTCAAATTAAACATAATAGTTCATTAAAAGAAATTCTATTTCAATGAATATTTTTAGTGAATGACATAAAAGTAAAGAAGCATACTTCACATTAATATAACATTTTCTTTCAATTAACAATTTTTCATGGGATTGCCATTATTAGCTTTGAGGGGAGGTAATAGGTTAAATTTTAATTAGCTTGTACATTGTATACTTCCTTCTCACCTGTTTTAGGGATTGTTTGTTTGCTGTAGTTATACAAAACTGAACATTGGACACCAACAATTATTATTTACTTGTTAAATAAACATTGTGTTTGAAATGCCAATAAAAAAAGGAACTAGATTTGGGTTTGTCTCCTTTTCTTCCACAAATACCTATTTTTAGTGGGAAAGTACCAGGAAGACAGGAAATTGTGTCAGTAACTGTGATGGTCAGTTTCGTATGTGGACTTGATGGGATCATGGTTTGCCCAGTTATTTGGTGACCTTTCCCTGGGGGGAGGGCAGGATGTTTGTGGATGAGAGTACTGTAGGAATCTGTGGGCTAAATAAAGCAGAATATCTTCCCTAGCAGAGACGGGCCTCAGCCAATCAGTGGAAGGTCTGAATAGACCAAAGAAACTGATTCCCCTGTGAAGAAAGATCTCTTCCAGCCTGCCTGCTTTGAGCTGTAACAAAAGTCTTTTCTGACCTTCAGACTCAGACTCAAACTGATTTTTCTTGGGTGCTAAGATTGCTGGCTTTTAGGCTGCCACTGCACTCATTGTCAGCTTCCCTGTTTCTCAGACCTTCCTCTTTGTCTCCAGCTTGCTGATTGCAGATCTTGAGACTTCTCAGCCCCCAAGAAAATGAGATGAAATTCATTATGATAAGTCTCTTCGTATATAACTACGTGAATCCTATTGGTTTAGTTTCTTTAGAGACTCTTAACTAATACGGTAGTAATATTTTGGAACAGTAAAATCCTGTAAAACAGGGAAGAAGAAACCCATTTATCCTCAACAGCGAATTTAGAATCCTAGCATGACTTGGACAAAATTTTCACCTCGAAAACAGATTCATAGATGAAAATTGGGACTATTTTACTCCTCTACACAAGTCCTAGGAAAGAGAGTGGTGGCAGTGAAAATAGAAGTGTGGGAGAAACTTCAGTGACTATTCACACGGAAAAGGTCCATATTAACAGAAAAATCCCCGTGTTCTTCCCAACAATGCTGACATTTGTTCCTACCTGTACTGACCCATAGCATTATACCTTCTTTCAGAACTATTCCTTATGAAATGTGCTGAGTGAGTGTGCCTTTTTTATTTATTTGTCTTGAAATAGATTATATATCCAAATTATAGAAGAAAATATAATAATTAGAAACTCACTTCTCAAATTGAGAAACAAAGCTTAACTCCAAGGCTCCTGTGTATCTCTCCCAGTCCACATTATTTCTCCTCCCTGTTCCACTGTACGAAAGGTAATCCTGGGCTGGTGAGATGGCTCAGAGGCCTAAGCACCTGCCTGGCAAGCGTGAGGTCCTGAGGTCAACTCCCAGAACCCACATATGGAAAAAAAAAAAAAAAAGGTAATCCTATGGATATTGGCATAGGTCAGTTGCTCAGGTGTCTCAAAATTTTGTTATGTTTATCACAAAACAATACATTTGGATTGTTATAGTCTTTGAAGTGAATTTATTATATTAGTTATATCTTTCTGCTACTTGCTCTTCTCTACTGTACTGTATCAGTGAGATCCTCCTTGTCCACACACTCTGCTCTATTTTTTTCAACTTCATTTCGTCCAAGAGTTGATAGAGATAGCTCGTGAACTTGTTTTGGTCATTTTGCCTTAAAAATGTTCTCCTTTAGTAAAGTCAAAAGTACGCTGATGAGTATTTCAGGCATATTCTGGGTGAGAGCTCAGGCTTTGGCAGGAGTTTGTATGCCACACTTGTTTTCCCTTTTCAGAGCTGAGCTGAAGTGTTAATTACTTATTCCAACTGGCAGTCTTGCAAAAATTTCTTTGAAAGCAGGGGCTAAAATTGTGGAGATAGTAGCTGTGAAACAAGAGCAAGACAGCCCACATTTACACCAAACACAGTAACAAAAATGGACTAAAGTATTGTCCCTAAAACTGACCAAGACTTAAAGAGAATAAAGGAAAATACATATTCATCCAAAAAAAAATCACTGGAAGTGATATAGCTGGAAGAAGCTTTGATAGTTCTGCCATTTGCTCCAAATAGAAGGATGGCACTGTTTTTCCAGCTCGGAGAATGTGGGATGCTTTTGGAACCAGTACCAAGGAATTCTGAGTGAGTCAAGAATTCTCTGGCCTCCATCTGTCTGCCTGAATAGTGTATGCATTTTGTATATGGATGGAGTGATGATGATGGTGGTGGTGGTGGTGGTGATGATGACAATAATAATAATAGCATTTTTGAATACTTACTGTGACCCTAGCAACTTCCTAAAAACCTTACATGTAACAGATTAATTCTTTACAATAATCCTATAAAGATGAAATTATTTTTAATTTGTGACTAAGGAACATCAGTACAAATTGATAAGTACTCAGCCAAACTATACAAATCTCTTTGAAAGCCAAAATCAAATTCCATGGTAGAATTTTCTCACTTTATTCAGATAGTATTCACAGACATGCCACTCCTCACCATGTCTGTGAAGGCCTAAGGTGAAACTCCAGGAATAATCTCATTTAGTATCCCCTTAAACCCATTTACATATGAGCATCTTTGATATTCTGGAGGCTGGTTTAATTCTTTCAGATATACTAAGGGAAAATGAAAAGAACTTGGGTTTCTTTAGAAATAAATTTGCTTTAAATACAGATCTATTGCTCATTAGCTTCAGGACGAACAGTAATATTTTTCATATTTGGAGTGGCATAATAATGGTACTTTATGCACTGCTGTGATAAACAAATTAACGTATAAATAGTTGTGTTAGGTGGGGTTCCTGGAATTAGATGTGAGATACACAACTGTGAATAAAATGTGTGGAAGGCCCGGAGTTGTGAGGTTAGTGAGTTGTAAACTGTTAGAGAGAAAACTCCAAATACATTCTTAGAGGATCATTTCAACAGAAGCAGTCCCGTCACCATCTCCGTCACCAGCCGGGTGACTGAAAGAAAAAAGTGGAAGGCAGCTGGCCACCGCCTTTGAGTTGACTGCAGTTCGTAGAAAGAGGCTCTCCCATCACCTTTGCTTCCAGCAGGGAAAAACCATCAAGAGATCATAACGCCCAACCACCCAGCACAGAATCTGATATTCATACTCTGGCTAAATATTCACTTATTCATGGACTATGTTGATATTCTCAAGGTTTTCAGAGATGGACAAAATCATGAGCAAGATTTTACAGTTCAGATAGCCAGAAGTGAGGGCAAGGACAACCCCCACCAAAACCTCCACCTATTCCGGAAGTATCGATCCCTTTCATCCACATAGCATTCAGGATTGTCAGCCATAAGACAATGTAGCTATAACTTTACTGAGGACAAAACCAGAATAAGAAAAAGAAATACTCGCTTAATTTGACATGGCCATTCTTCTGGAGGCAATCAGAATTTCAATTAGCAATGGACAAGTAATACCTGGCTTGACTGCTTAGGATTCAGCCTTCATCTGCAGGACTGTCTTATGCCACCAAATTCTAGTGGAACTCATAGAAAATGAACTACAAGTAACTATGAATAATGATAGAGCAGACATCAAATTTACTACAGAGATTCTTAAAAGAAGATGATATTTATTTTCTATCAAGAGCTTCCCTTTCACAAATCTAAATGGTCAGCTACAGAAGGGGACAAGTAAGAGAACAGATTTGTATTTCCCATTGAACTCCAGCCTGCTCAAGCAGTTTAGCTTGCACTTGTAGTAAACAGGAGCTAAGAAAGGAGAACTTTGAATAAAATCAGAAACCAAAAATGTGAAAAAATGGCAATGTTGTGAAATCCAAAATTATAAGTTTGAATAGTTTTAGGTACCTGAAATATATAGAATTAAACTTAAATTTTATTGAGGAATCCAGATATCCAGTGATAAAAGTAGAAGTCTTCATGCAAAGTGCTTTTAGCCATTTATAGAGAAATAGAGAAATAACATTAAGTGAGTCTTCAAACATCAGCAAGTTAAAATCGCATACTTGATCAGTATGCTAGTTAGTAAGTCATGGCCTCACCCTCGTTCTATAACTTGTTTTTTATTTTTATTTATTTATTTTTTTTTATGCTGGTGTTGAAACTATGGAAACTACAGTTCTGATTCATCCTCAGGTTTCTCCTATGAATGGCAGAAAATAGAGTAAGACTGAAAGATTGGTGAAGAGATTTGCCTTTGTGTTTGTTTCCTGTGTTGTCAGTATCCCCTCTACAACATTCTTTTAACTCTTTATACTTGGCACACCAGCTGGCCAACACCATCTTCTCAAAAGTATGACTTACAAATCTACTGAATAGCACCTTGCAGATTCTAGGTTCTAATATACCCATCTCTTTCCTTTTTTACTCTCAATATTGGGATGAAGGGTATTTGGTTCTAAAAGACTGACCATGTTAACCATTGTACTAATTTTGCATTTCCAGTTTTCCACCATTAGTTCAGCTATTTCTTGCAATAATAAATATCCTCTTAAAATAGCAGGTGGGTTTTTTGTTGGTTTTTTGATTGGACACTGGTTGATATGAATAAGTACAGTAGCTACAGGCTTAATAAGTAGTAGTAGCAACTCAGCTCATCTCAGCTCCTGTCCCTGGGCTGCAGGTGGAAATAAAAGTTGAAATTCTACTGTGCTTTTCTCTCCATAGAGTACTTACTTGATTATTAATAGGGATACTGTATTCAAAATAGGACCATGAAGAAGTTTACTCAGTCTTGATATAACAGTGATATATACCACTGAAGTGTACATATTTTACTTAATTTTGGACATATAACTATACATGTGTATGTGTGTGTGTGCACAATGATACATATAACTGCCTTGTGTGTATATATACCAGAGAGAAAAATAGGGGACCATTAAGACCATTGAGACACTTATACTGAGCTTGCTTTAAATGGCATTAGCAAAATTTATATATCACGATTTCAAGGGCTCTGCCTTTTAAAGCCTTATACCTGCTGACACTAACAATGTATATTTCTGTGTATTAAAAGTTACTACCTAGGTCACTCCATAGGAGACTTAAATTTTAATCAATACATAATTTAGGAAGGTACTTTACAGTCAAGTCTCTGGGCTTGGTACACGCCCCCTGTCAGGAATGATAGCCCCTTGTTTTGCCATTGAAGAGTATGGCTGCATCGATATAAAATCTTCCTTGTGAGAGTATGAGCATTTCTTGATGTTGTATTTTCATCACCAATTTAATTAATTTTTTAAGAGTAGGAAGAATTTATTGAGAGAAAGAAAGCTTCTGTCTAAGAGGGACAGAAGGGGGTCCTGAAAGTGAGTTGTCTTAATTAAATTTTATGTTCTGCCTTTACTTAGATTTTTTATCTTTTTAATCTAATAGTTTCACACTCTTTGATGAACAGCCCAACTCTCTCCCGAAAACGATATGAACATTAGCTGTTCAACAGGATCAAAATCTCATTCTACAACAAGAGGACAGACATTGTTTACGTCAACTAGTAAAGAATCTTAATTCTGGAATCTCTGAACGCTTTGATTTTTTGTACTTGGAACAGAGCCTAGCTTCTGTAGTTTCTTGTTATCATTACCGTTGCAGTACATTTTACTCAGAAGAAATATGGAAACCACTGAAAAATATTGACCAGTGGAGAGTATTTAGACAAAAGTTAGAAATAAGAAACTTGGGTAAAATTCTATTGTTTGGCAAAAGAATAACTGAGGCAAATATGGAAAAGGTAGCATTCTGTGATATCTTGAAGAAAGTTCCAACAGAATTTGCTGAGGAATATTATATAGGACATGAGGGAAAAATGAATCAAGGAATACAAATATTGGTCAACAGTTTTGGTCACCTGTGATGACTGTATCGCTATTTTAAATATTTCTTTTTTATTTATATAATATAATTCTATTAAAATATTTTGCAGTAAATTTCAGTTTTTTCACTTCGTAGATGAAAAAGTGAAGATGGCTAAAGGAGCTATATTTTGCCTAAGTCAGAAGTTTGCCTGTGACAGATCAATGATTACCATCCAGGCAGTCTAACATTTACCATCTCTTTCTCAATGACTGTGCTTTACTGACTCCCCATGGTGGCCCTCAGAGAATTTGTTTTGAAAAAGTATGAGAATAGAGAATATAGCTACACTGAGTAATATGCAAAAAATTGGAAAAGACTTTGGTAAGAAAAATCAAGAATTTGGTTTTGGAGATGTTAAATGTGAGGTGTCAAAGGGAAGTCAGATGTATAGATCTCCAAGTAAAAATGGGGATTCAACTTGTAGAGAAAAATTTGACATCATCAGACTGAATGGTGTTTAAACTGAGCAAAAAAAGTTTTGTAAGATGTCATTTTAGATGGGTCTACCTTCTATTATTTTAAACCAAAATAAAAACAACAATAGAAAAAAGTATGCAAAGAAGAAATCAAGTTTGGAGAATACAGTATTTGTCATATCAGAAATAGTCTCTTTTTATTGTGTTTTCATATGGCGTAAATGGTTAAGAACAGTTGTGACAGACAAGTTCCTTTTTGTTCTTTTATTTTGATGTATTAAAATAAAATAATTTTCAAAGTAAAATTAAATTTTCACTATAAAATTTATGGGAAGGGCAAAGTGTTCCTTCCTAACAAAGATAAAGCAACTTGAAAACAAATATATCCTCTCAAACAATGAACTAGGTGCAGAATTAATATAATGTTAATTCTTATGCAATCTTCATTAGGAATGTATGTCACAGAAATATGAGACAATCTGATTATAACACTATTTTAATTACCATGCAATTTTATTTTCTAAAACAGATAGATTAAGATAGATACACTACTAATTTCTCTTAGTTCACTGAAAAGAAAAGTTTGTGTTAATACTGTTTGGACAATTGAATGCCGATATCTTGTACTCTGAGTAACTAATTTAAAGATAACAATGCGCAATGTATTAACCATTGTTACTCTCCTATTATGTTGTTTTGAAATTTTGTTCTATTTTTTTCTCTTTAAAATAAAAATTAAAAAAAAAATCAACAGTCTGAGGTTTAATATTAAGATAAAAAAAGAAGACAGATTAAAAGTTATACCAATCTTTAATAAATTCTGTTTTATTGAATGAAGATATTGTAGTATGTATTGTGTCAGACACTGTGTAAACGTCACAAATATTAATCCATTTCACCATCCTGACAATAGTATATGTCATATAACTAATTTAAAGATGAACATTTTAAAGATAAGTTATATATGCTTAGAAATACGCATTTAGCTCCTGGTGGTGCCAGGATTTTAACACAAGCAGACTGTAATAAATCCAAGCTTTTCATCTGTATAAAAATGTCATTGTAATAGATCATTCACTTTGTTCCTATTTATTTTATTTATTTGTTGACAACTTGAGTGTACACATCAAAGATTCTGGAAGAGAGATTTGCACTTTGAACTTGGGTAGGCTTTTGATGCTGTATTTCTCTTAGTGAAGTTAAAGACAGTTATTTCATTTTCCCAGCTTCCCAAGAGAGGCTTTGCTTCATGAAAAGCTCTTTCTATGTTCTCATATCTACTTACTTTTACACTTTCTCTTTGCTTTCCCCATCCTCTAGAAGACAGAGGTCAGCCAGTATGGTCAGCTACATTTTCTCCACTCATAAAGAGTAACAATAGTCTAAACTGAAAGGAATTTAAGAGATATTTTAATGGCAATATTCTATTTTTTATTGGGAGAAAATTAAGGCAGAATAAAATCTAAATCCATTCAGCCAACATTTGGTTAAATAAAGACTTGATCTAAAGCAAGGTCAGTGATCTTGTTTATGCACAGGCCAGAGAGCAAATCCTCTGAACTTGTTGTGCCATATACTGTCTGTTCCAAATTCTTTATTGTATATTTTAGAAATTTTATAATGCAGAAACCATTCTTTACTCTTAAAATTGTAAAAAATGTGGCTTCAGGCATGATTTAGCCACTAGTCATAATCCACACACCCCTCATCTAGGTATACCCTGTTTCAAAAATTGCCAATTCCAATTTTCCATTGTGATTGTGATTCTAGTTATTCTTTATCCTTCCTTTATTCAACTTTCCAGAAATACTTATGAAACTTATATCACCTTGGGATCTCATCCTTAAGGCTGAAGATACTGCATCAAGCAGATTCAGGCTCCCCTGCGCTTCCTCTGCTGTAAGACAGGAAATAAGAACATATAAAAGAAAATATAAAACTATAAATTCAGATATTTGTAAGTAAAATGAGTAACACGAAGCAAGGTACTAGAATAGGTTGGACACGGAAGTGGGTAGGGCCTACTATATGTTGGGTGGTTAGAGATGGTCCACCAAGAAGATAGGGATATAAATGGCCATGCCAGTGGTGTAAGGAAAATGCCAATATAGGGGATCACGGCATTAGACTGGCACTTAGGTATATTTTAAAGCTCAATTCTCTTTCTTGAGTGTCCAAATTGCTGATAGCTGATAACAATCAGCTTGTGTTAATATCCTGGCACCACCAAATGCTAACTGCACATTTCTAAGCATATATAACTTACCTTTAGAAATTCTCACTTATCGTCTGTGGATGAAAGAATTCCATCAACAAAGTAATTGGACGAGGAAGTTTTTTAAGAAATAGGCAAGGAGCAAAACAGTATCCCTGGACCTTAGTTAATTGAGAAGGCTGATGATAAAAATAGGGTATTTTTGGAGGGGTGGGGGTTAAGATTATTCTCCTATGGGATTAGCAATTTACTTTAATTTCAGTGGCAAATTATTTCTGGATTTAAGCAAAGAAGAAATATTGTAAGATTCATGCTTTAAAGAACATTATCCTGGAGAATGTATTATTAAGAGTACAAGAGTGGAATTTGAAAATGTAGATGTAATTCCTGAAAGAAGAAAAATCAGACAAAGGCACCAAAATGTTCTACAATGAATACTTAATTTTCAGAAATAAAGATCTAAGCATAGCTTTATTTTAATGGTTATGGCTTATTTTCCGTAGCAGAGCTTCAGGCTTCCCTATAATCTTTATTTTTTTTAAATAAGAGAGCACATTGGTAGTATACACATAAGAAATATAGCAACAGGGGTTCTGTTATTTGTAATAACAGATATTGTAATGACTTGTAATATTGTAATAACTTGTGTTTCCCAAAACATTAGAAATTGGCAGATTCTGGAAACTCAGGTAGCACATCAATGTGTATTGATTTTCTTTGGGAATTAATTTGTGCACCTTTATAAAGAACCATGAAATGATACTTAAAATTGAAGAAAAAAACCAATAGTTAATAGATTTGATGTGCACCAATGATTCTTCTTCCTTTGAAAATATTGAGTTCTAGTTAAGCATAATTGATGTATTTTGTTTAAAAGGAAAATGAGGGTCCGCTTGTTTATCTTTCAAAATTATACTTACCTATTAAACAGAAATAAAGAGGAAACAAATTAGGAAAGAAAAAAATCAAAGAAAAGAAGATAAAACATAGAAACAATATTAATTTTTCACAAATGTAATTATTTAAATTGCTGTCTGTGTGGGGCATATTTGTTTGAGGTATTTAGAGGAAGCCAAGTTTTTATATGTTGTCAGATGCATTTACTTGTATATTAAAGCTGATTTTAAACCTGTTTCTTTTTAATACTTTCTCCACTTGTAAACAGGTAAGTGTTCTAACTGCATCCATCCTCTCCCCCATTACATTAATATTCTTCCTTTATGCACTAGTTGGTGGTTTAAACAAAGGAAGAAATGATGGGGCCAGTGAGATGGCTCAGCGGTGTAAGCGCCTGCCTGGCAAGCGCGAGGGCCCGAGTTCGACTCCTGGATCCCACATACGAAAAAGGGGCCGGTGATATCGCTCAGCGGCACGGGCGCCTGCTGGCGCGCGAGGTCCTGAGGTCGACGCCCCGGTACCCACAAAAAAAAAAAAAAAAAAAAAAAAAAATGAAATGAAAGTGTTACGGGGTGGCAAGTAACAATTCTCTAAAGAGATTAGTGGATTTTAGCTACATATCCTCATTCTTTGAACTATCAAAATCATTAAATAAATGATAAAGACTATACTCGAGCTCAGATACAAGAGAAAATTTCCAACAACACACAGGAAATTTCACAAAAAGACAATGAAACTACAATCATGTTATGTCCTAGCTTGGGTGGTCCATTTTTGTCCCTTTCCCATTAGTAAAAGATGTATTTCCTTGTTCCACTTTTATCTATTTTTTTAGTTTGTTTTATTCATACTTTCGTTTCTTGTATAAGAGAAACCATGCAATAGTTAAGCTGTGTGTCTTATTTATTTGACTTAACATGTGCTTTCAAGGTGCATTTTCTTACACATGACTTAAAGTAGGTTATCACTATGTTGGCCAGGTTGGGGCTCAAATTTGTAGTCTTCCTGCCTCAGCTTCCCACAGTTCTAGGATTATAGATGTGTGCCAGCATACCCATTTTTAAATATATGTGTTTAAATATACCTCGGACATTGGTGCTTGACATAAGGTTACTGAAAAATAATATTTTATTTTGGAATAAATGAAGGGGGTTGAACAATAAGCACTAGTGTAAATTACAATATGCTTTTTCACTTGTCTCTGTCTTTACATGGATGTTGGTAATAAAATCGATAAGGTGGCTGGAGGTGTAGCTCAGTGTGGAAGCATGTGGCTAGCATGAGTAAAGCTTTTGGTTTGATCCCCAACACTACAAGCAATTGATAATGATGTTTATTAATCTTGTTCATCTTCAGAAAGAAACTGTTGCAATCACCCTTTGATACCATGAGAAAAGAAAGAAAATCTTTAGTGTGCCAGGACTTCATAACTACTATTTAAATTGTTGTTTTGCTGCTTACCTTTCTTTTTTTCATTTGCTTTTTAACAAACAGCTTGTTTCTGAAGTAGACACACACAATTTGGCGCAGTTCTCTACAGTTCAGCACAATATGGTCAAATTGGCTGTTTCTGCTCTAAGAAAGCCATTATTGTCTCAGCACTGAAACTGCATTAGTCAAATCCCTACAGAAGGAGATCTTACAAGGCAGGGATAAGACTAATGGAGTGATGCAGGCACTGATACGCTAATCTTT
Source organism: Erethizon dorsatum (assembly GCA_028451465.1). Taxonomy (NCBI): domain Eukaryota; kingdom Metazoa; phylum Chordata; class Mammalia; order Rodentia; family Erethizontidae; genus Erethizon; species Erethizon dorsatum. Next base: position 138,082,962 of record CM051824.1, read on the forward strand.
ATACTTTTTCCAAAGAGACAATATGGCTAACTGGCTTACAGTGAACATGACTTCTTTGGTAATTAATTACAAAGAAACAAGCATTTCATTTGCTACTTCTGTATGAAAATTTAAAAGTATCTCTTTACTATATTCATGTGTTATATGTAAAATTAATTTTAAAATATATTTCTCTACGCTTACTGTAGCATTAAAATATAATAATAGTTCACAAAATATTTATATTTTAAAAATTTACTTGCAAGATTTGCTGGTTGTACTAAACATATTTCACAAACTTATCAGTTATCAGAGTTCAACAAGGGACAAACACAAGAAAATAGTTAATATTTCTCTATAACTTAAATCATTTTCTTATTAGTTATTTTTTAATGTTTCACAAGTAAATGATATATTTCCTATTCTAGAAAAGTACAAAATAACACACATAATAAATAAAATTTCCTAATAATCTCATCACTATTATCAGCCATATGTGCACAAGCCTGTAAAAATTGATCTTATAAAGTTAATGATGTATTATTTTATTTTGTAGAACAAAAGTGACAGTCTAAAATCTTCTTTAAGCTTGAACACACTAAATACACACACTCATGCCAACATACACAAACAAAATTACATATATTTAATTTCAGGTATCATCTACATTTAACATTTCAAATGCTGTATTTTTTTTTTTTTTTTTTTTTTTTTTTGTGGGTACCGGGGGGTCGACCTCAGGACCTCGCGCGCCAGCAGGCGCCCGTGCCTCTGAGCGATATCACCGGTCCCTTTTTCGTATGTGGGATCCGGGAGTCGAACTCGGACCCTCGCGCTTGCCAGGCAGGCGCTTAAGCCGCTGAGCCATCTCACCGGCCCTCAAATGCTGTATTTAATACTAAAAGCACTTGAAATTTCTAACTCAATCTTGTATTATAATACAGATTATGAGAAGACCTGCCACTGAATCGATAATATATTTTTGTAAAAATGCTGGCATGTAATACTACATATAAGATATTATGTATAAAATGTGCTAAAAGTAGGCTAGATGTTTGACTATAAGGCAAGGAGAATCAGTGCCCTGAAAGGAAAATAACAGGAATATGCGACCAAGTATTGAGAATATTTTTGGATGTGCTCAATAACAATGAATATAAACTTAAAATAATAGAAACAACCTTTCTTTTTTAGCAGAATTATCCCCCAATGTCTGGAGACCATCCAAAGTGCATGCCTGAGGTGGATACTTTGTAAGTTGATGTTTGCACTCCAAGTTTTATGTGTAACCTCTGCCCATTACTTCTAGATCAATAACTAAGATCAAGACTTAGGATGGACAAAGAGAATAAATGAAAGGAAATGGATTATTCAGCAAAGAACCTGGAAAACATTGCTAATATTTATCAAAAGGAATTAGGAATATATGGAAGTGAGCACATAAATTAAAACATACTAGAACAGGAGACATGGAAATAAAAGTCAGGGCAAAGGAGAGTGAATGTATAGAGAAAATTCTTATGACTCAGGATTTAATATCCTGATGAAGATGCCAGGATTGGAATTTTGAATTCTGGAGATATAATGGCTTACAGGAAATAGGTGGACATACTGGAAAAGGCTTGAGAGTGTATTGAGGAAGGAGTCAGAGGGCTTGGAGACACACACAGTGTAAAATATTTATTGTGTAAATCTAGAGAACTCCTTTACTGATTGTTTTCTTCTAGAAAGCCCAGAAGACTTTCATCAGTAGAACAATGAGGAATATGCTAATGAGAGTAGCCCTGGAATTGGTGAAAATGTCCAGTGGTGGCTTCTCACCTCAGTCCAGTGGTTTATGGAAGGTAAAGCTATCAAAGTGTGCTTACAAATGTCGATGTGAGTAAGATTCTCTAAACACAGAAGACAGGCACTAGGATCTCTCTTTATTACAGACAAGTTGGGCACATTTCTAGTGCATACAAGTCTGAAATGGTCACCAAGGGTCTTACCTGTCCATAGCCATGCCTAAAAGACTATCATATTACTAGGGGCAAGTTACACAGCCAGAAAAGAAATTGCTTGGGTTATGTATACCTAATAGGTAGAAAGTTATTCAAGAAAATGGTGATACTAACTATCATAAAGGAAATCATTATTTCTTTCCAACTTTGTATATCTAGGCTGATTCTCAACATAACACCATAAATTAAAAGACTATGTTGGGGATACACCTCAGTGTTTGAGCACTTGCATAGCATGAATGTGGCTCTCGGTGTGATCCACATTTTAACAAAAAGGGGGATTCCAGGCATGCACCACAATCCCCAGCTCAACACAAGGTTTTAAAGAAGTTATTCCCAAGCCTTTCCAAAATTCAGTTTTTTTGTCAAATCCATGAAGTCATTAGCCTAATAAAAGTAGGAAGCAGCTGTTTCCTTGTAATAGGAAGGTTCCATTAAGAGATCTCCAGGTGCAGGAACTATACCATAGGGTGTATATGCAGAGAGACAACATCAACATCCAAACAGAAAGATTCACCTGCCAGGAACACTGGCATTACCCAAGGCCTTGCTGTCTCTGTGTGGTTTGCAGTTCCAGGTGAACAGGTGCTTTGCTAACCCAAGGAATGGGGGACAAAAGCAGCCTCTAATCCCCTCCAGATTTTCTTCTCTTGAGTGAGAAAAGACATGTCTGCAACTGTATTAGATTTTACAGAATTGACCTTGAACCAGCTGCCACTCCTAACAACAGATTTATGAGAGTTCTCCTTAGTCCACATCATCAATATCAGGTATTAATTAGTAGAATTAAAAATTTGTTTCCAAATTTATTTTCAAACATTTATTAGCCTAAATGATAGGAAAATGTAACATGCTATATCCTTAAATCTCTCCAGTTTCAAATCAACTGGATAGTTTACCTTGTCTTTATTCTCCACTCAAATTTCCTTCTAAATTGCATGCTTATATCTTTGATCATGTTTTAAAAAGATTGCTTTTTGATTATTGTTTTTTAAAAGGATTTTATATTTTCTGGTTACTAATATTTCTGTTATATGTGCTGCAAATATCTTGTAGTCTGTGGCATGCACTTCCATTTGTGTATGAAATATTTGAATACACAAAAATATTTATTAATAAATTTTAACAATACTTTCTTATTCGTAATTTTTATCTTACATAAGCGATAATTTCTGATATTAATGCCATGTAAATAATTGCATATGTTTTGTTCCTTAATGCAAATTATTATCTTCCTATTTATAATCAGGTTTATTTTTAGCACACTGTGTTTAAGAATCTTCACTCAGTATAACCACAATAGAATCAGTGTGTAGATTTCTCAAAATACTAAATCTAGAAATTCTATTTGACACACCTACTTCTGTTCTAGGTATCTTCCTAAAATAATTAAATTAATCATATTACAGGGATACATGCATATCCATGTTCTTAGCAGCACAATTTATAACAGCTGGATCTTGGAAATGGTGTATACGCCCATCAGCAAATGAATGGATAAAGAAAATAAGGTATTTATACACAATAAAATACTACTCTGCCTTAAAAAAGATAAACTTGGAACATTCATGGACAAATGGATGAAATTTGAGAACATAATGTTAAGTGAAATAAGTCAGACACACAAGCTTAAATAGTACATAGTTTCTCTTATATGAGAAACTCAAAATGAGAGAGAAAGAGAAAGAAAAATAGAAAGAAAAAAAGAAAAATAAAGAGAAATGGAAGATAAACAGGAAGTAAGGAGATCTTTTTCAAATGGGTGGGGGGACAACAGCTAGAGGGAGACAGAAGGAAGGGGATGGGAACAAAGAAATGAAGGAAAAAAGTGATGCTGAAAATAGAGCTTTTGCAGAGTGGAAGGGGATAAAGAGATGAAGGGAGTAGACTGAGAGCTAAGAGGTAGAAGATAGAAAATGGGGGAAAAGGGAGAATTAAGGTATATATTGTATATGTACCAACTCCCCATGATGAATGTAATCATTATATACTGCAAACATGCATTAATACATTTAAAAAATAGTTACTTTTATCAGAAATTCGCAGTGGGACCTCAGCATTATGGCTAACTTCTATATAAACAGTATCTATTTCTGTATGTTCTACTATATTTTATTAATATAACTATCTCCACCACCACCCTAGGACACTGTTAGTCACTGTAATTGAAGTACAAGGACCAATATATCATAGAGAAATCCTCTCACCGTTTATGTTAAAAAATATTTTAACTGTATTAATGCTGTGTTCTTTCATTTATATTTCAAGATTAATGCGTCAGACCCACAATGAAAATTACTTTCATTAAAACTTATTGTATATTATTTTAGCTTAATTTGAAGAGGAATGAAATAATTACAACGTAGACCTTCCGATTTTTAGGCACGAAATTCAGTTGCTTTATTTAGAAGTACCTTAATATTTAATCTTTTTAGTCATCTTGCAAAAACTTTAAAAGTAAATATCTCTTGAATCCTGATCTTAGGAAAGGCATTAGAGGGTGATATTATTATATTACTTTATGAATTTGGAAGTTTTGGGAATAAAGCTTCAATTTTAACTCCAAAACTTAGATCAACTCTATGATAATATATAATAAAGTATAATTGTTTTATTGTGCTTTTATATTACATCCAGAATCTAAGTAAAGTTAGACGGGATGAGTTTTCTTTTCTTGCTGTTCCGATTTTGCTCTTGATATATTCATTCTTGAGACATTAACTTTGCAGATTTACAGCTCTGCTTTGGAGTGAAAGTCCGTTCTTACGTTCTAAAGCAACACTTAACCCTGCTCCCCACCAAGTAACACTCCCTGGCACATTCTAAACAACTAGATTATATAGGTGATGTATCAGTCTGATTTTTAATTTCTTCATTTGTTTCCCACAATTAATCTTGTATATAGCCATATATACTTTCTGAAAAATATCATTTACTTAGAATGCTTTATACTTGCTATTATATATTTCCTAGACCAAAATAATGGCAGAAAGCAATGTTTAATTCAAGATTATGGTTATGAGCCGGTGAGATGGCTCAGCGGCGTAAGCGCCTGCCTTGCAAGTGCGAGGGCCCGAGTTCAACTCCCGGATCCCACATATGGAAAAAGGGGCCGGTGATATCGCTCAGCGGCACGGGTGCCTGTTGGCGCGCGAGGTCCTGAGGTCGACTCCCTGGTACCCACAAAAAAAAAAAAAAAAAAAAAAAAAAAAAAGATTATGGTTATGAGCATATTCTAGTCACTAAAAGTTTCCCAGTCTTTTTACTACCTTTGTGATCCAGAAGAATAAGTTCAAAAACAGTTCAATATCAATTAGGGAAGTACTACTAGATTTTCTACAGGTTTATTAATATGCCTATTTAGAAGTAGAAATATGAGTAATTCACATTTAAACAGCCTGAAAAAAAGGGAAAACTATAGAGCCTAAATTCTATTGATGTCAATAAACACTCTCATTCCCTGCTAAAGTCTCACAGAAATTGAGAAGATGCTAATGGAAACAAATTACTCATAATTTTCAAGGATCTTAGTAATTGAAAGTAAAATAACTGTAGGGGAATGCCAATAATATAGTGATTTCAAGACACTTTTATAAAAATTTGTGTAATTATGAATCATCTATACATATACTTTTATACTTAGTGTTTTGCAACATTAAATGAATGGCAGAAGTCTTGATGAAATTCAGATTTAAATTTCTGGGCAAACCTAAATATTGTACTCAAAGCACTCACAACAGACAACCTCCTTTCCAAAATAATTGTTATATACTTGAATTGAGTAATCCATCTTGAGCATGATCTATTCTAGTCACCAGGTTTTGTGAATTAATGAATATCACTAAAATCAGTTTTACTGGTTTTATGGGATTTTACTTTTGATCCTGTAAATTTTCACATCATTGAGAGAGGAATTTTTATCCAATTTTCTTCTTCTTTTAAAGCAGTTTGAGAAATGGTATTCTTTCCACACATAATGATTTTCTGAGAATGGATACAACCATATAATCTAATAACATTATTCTTGAACTGAATCCCTCCCACATTGTATGATCTTGTTGAATATTACTATCTTTCAGCATTTTGAAGCACTACAATGATGATAATTTGTGTTGATAATAAAGCTCCCAAAATGTTTTCTGAGTCATCAAAGAAAAACTAGATTAGGTTCAGAATAGTTTTAGTTCCAAGTGATGCATCTGTCTCATTAATCTGCTAAATTAAGCCTGAAAGTCCTTCAGTGTATTCCTTCAGAGAAACTTGCACTCCATAGTTCTTATTAAGTAGTGTTAAACTAGGTCTTTTTTAAAAAAATTAGGTGGCAAAATATGTATGTTAAAATAGGTCTGCACTTTTCATGACCTACTACATATGCAATTCTAAGCACCAGAAACCATCTCCATAAATACTTGCCCTTATCTGTAAAACTGTTTAATAATGCTTTGCTTAAAGTGTTTTTTTTTTTTTTTTTTTTCCTGTGGGTACCAGGGTTCGACTGCAGGACCTCGCACGCCAGCAGGCGCCCGTGCCCTTTTTTCGTATGTGGGTTCTGGGAGTCGAACTCGGGCCCTTGAGCTTGCCAGGCAGGCGCTTACACCGCTGAGCCATCTCACCGGCCCTGTTTTGTTTTTTGACAGTGCATACAATTTGCTTAGCTTGGAGCCTGGAAGTGTGGTAAGTACTTTCATGCTCTTAAATGTCATTACTTTGTTAATTATTCTCATCTATTATTTTAATCACCTTCCATTGTTTCCAATAACAAAAAATGAATTTTTATTTACTACCATAAATGAACTAAATTTCTCCTACTTACTATGCAAGAGAAAAATGAAATATCCGTACAACAAAATCACTCTCACATATTACAAAATTTCTTTGTGTTATCTTAAGATTCTTTCTGTTCATGATATGTCCCCTTCATTCATGAAGTTCAGATATATATAGTCATGATGTTCAGATATGGAATTCATGTTTGTATCTACAAAAGAAGTATATATGTTAAAAGTTTAATCTCAAAATGATGCTAATTGGAGATCAGGCCTTTGGAACATGGTTGGGTCACGAAGGTAGAGCTGCTGTGGTGGGCTTATTGCCTTTATTGTAAGTGATCTGGGGAGCTTCTCCTCTTCTCCACCACTCGGTACCATCACTGTGTGAGGACATAAGATGTAGTGTGAAATCTAGGAAGACTGTTGTCCCCAGGAAATGGATCTGTCAGCCCCTTGATTGTGGATCTTCCAGCCTCCAGAACAGTGAGAAATGAATTAATATCTGTTTTTAAACTATGCTGTCTATGGTTTCTGTGTTATACAAGCCTAAACTAAATCAAGAAGCATACTGTTAATTATCTCATCATGTGTTATATTGTTCTGGAAATTTCTTTTGTATTTGTTTCATTTAATTACATTACACACTTCTCAATGGCCAGAATGTCTCATATTTCTATCCTACAATTTTTGTCAATTATTCATGTTGCTGAGCACATTATAAGGGCTCAAAATTTTATTCTTTGGGCGCTGAATCAAAAGAATGCTTATCATTATTACAAGTTTTTCATTATTCAAATAATTTAATTTTGATTTCTGTTTAAAAACAAAATTGAGGTATTTAAAAAAAATAGAAATACAAATGCCATATTAACATGTGAGTTTACAGAAGAGAAAGTGGGAGTTGTACTAAGAGTGGATTTGAAAATTTTAAAATATGGATGGCTCACAATAAAATATTATGTATTTTATGAAGACTAGGGGGAAAGAAAATCAAACATTATAACCATAAAGAAAAATTATACCCACGTGTCTCACCATATACCACACTAAAATCAAAATAGATCAACTAACTAAATATTAAAATAGAAACACTAAATCTGCTGGAAGAGAGAATAGGTAGAACTCTTGAAGACATCGGTGTAGGCAAACACATTATGAACAAACCCCAATTGCACAGGAACTATCACAAAGAATCAACAACTGTGATCTCATCTTATTAAAAAGCTTTTGCCTAGCAAAAAAAAACCACCAATAGAATTAAGAGACAACCCACAATGTGGAATAAATTTTGCCAGTTGTTCCTCACACAGATGACTAATATCTAGAATATATAAAGAATTCAAAAATATCAAACCCCTCAAATTTAAAGGCCCAATCCAAAAATGGGCATCTGAAATGAATAGACACTTCTCAGATGAAGAAGTAGAAATGGCAAATAAATATACGAAAAAATGTTCATCATCATTGGCCATTCAAGAAATGCAAATGAAAACAATGCTGAAATTTCATCCCACCCTAGAAAGAATGGCTATTATCAGGAAATCAACCAATAGCAAATGCTGGTGGGGCTGTGGGGAAAAAGTAACCCTTCTTCACTGTTGGTAGGAGTGTAAACTATGGAAATCAGTGTGGAGATTCCTCAAAAAACTAAAAGAAGAGGTTCCATTTGATCCAGCTGTTCTTCTTCTTAGTGTCTTCCCTCCCAAATTAAAAGCATCATGCCACAGAAATAAATATACATACTCATGTTTATACTGGTACAGTTTGTAATAGCTAAATCTTGGAAACAGCCCAAATACGAATCAAATGATGAATGTATAAATAAGATGTGGGTTTTTTATAGAATGGAGTTCTACTCTGCCATAAAGAAGGATAAGTTGGAGACATTTCTAGCTAAATGGATGCACCTTGAGAATACTCTTAATGAAATAAATCAGACACACGTGTTTAAATATTGCATTGTTTCTCTAGTGTGAGAAACTGAAAGTGTAAATAAGGACCAAAATATATAATAGATATTATGAAATAGGAAGAAAACATTCAAATGGGAAGGGGAACTAGGGAAGGGGAAGGGGAAAGGAAGGGAAAAGAAAAAAATGAGAAAAGAAGGAAAAATGGAAACAAAGCTTTTGTAAGTGGGGAGGGGAGGGAAATGGGAAAGAAAGGAGAATGTAGATATATCATGTACAGGTTCAAATTTCTTATCTTGAATGTGATCATTATGTATATCTAAAATACACCAAAAAACTTAACTGATTTAAATTTTAAAAAAGAAATAATAATGAGATGAAAATGCTAATTATCCTGGCTTGAGCAATATATATTGTATATTTGTATACATGTATTGAAATATCACAATACACTCTATATGCATGTACCATTATTATGTGTTAATTTAAAAGAAAAATTAAAATGGTCAGAAGTTTAGAAATCCAGTAAAGGATAAAGCGTTTCTTATTCCTGTGCTCATGTCAGATTAGTATCATGTTAGCTTTCTCTAAAACGAATCTCAGCAAAGATTTAGAAGAATACCTATTTCTTAAGAATAATCCAGAAACAAAGAAATAAAATCTTTGTGTAATTCAGGTAGATTCAAAGCTGTCTTGATCAGGTGTTATGAATGGGGAATGTGAACATCTCAGTAAGACGATGAGTTGAAAGGACTAATTTAACTTTATTCTTTTCTCCTCTTTTGGTGCTTCATATAAAAATTGTCTTGCATCACCTCAGGTGCTACTAAAGGGGACCTACAAATGCAATACGTAATGTGTGCCACTGGATTAAGGAATCTAGGCAAAGTAGCGTTTGCCAGTTGATCTGACCCAGAGTCTTTTTTGCTCATTTTCTCTCACTTAAAGTCCCCAAAACTGAGGATGTCTTTTTTATTTTTATATTTTTTTGCAATGCTGCTTTTGGCCAACAGTTACATGGGAGAAAAAGTGACAGAATGTTTGCTAGCTTGAGTACCACAAATATGAGTCTTTTATAATGTTTCAGTGATTCAGGTCTTGCTCCATATTTTATACTTTATTTGCAAATCCCTTTTGGTGACATTCTCTCAGAGATGAGTATTCTCTTCAGGAGATTGGGAAAATGATCCTGAGGGCCACAGCTATGAAGAAATGAATAACTGAAAACTAGAAAGAAAGGAGATCAACTGGAATGAAGTTGTAATGTTGCCCTCGGCCAATTTCACAAAATGCTTTGCAGAAGAAATTGCCCACCAGATTCCCTCCCCACATGCCACCATCAATCAGTCGGTTGATATAGATTGTTTTCAGGAAAAACAAGTTACCTTGTACTGAGTAGTTCTTCTCACCTAAGGTCAATTCCTGGAAGGGGCAGTTACATGAGTCTTCAGCTACCAACACTCTTGGTGAAAGAGCAGGCATTACCAACCCATTTGTGCACTTCGTCTATTCAAAACATAACAGATCTCCCAGGCTCCAGCCTTTCCTCATAAAATTTAGTATTACACAACATGTTTAAACCATAGATCACATCATTTTATTCCTGTACATAAATCCATCAATGAATAATTTCCTGGAAGTCCAAAATAGTTTCAACAGTAATAAAATTAAAAATTAAAAAGATTCTATGACATTGCTTGGGCAGAGTAGAGTTTCTCTCGTAAAGTACTGGGAAAGTATGATCTCATGTTAAATGAATTAGGCCCTAATGTCGCTTAGAGATAACTAGTTAAAAGAATTGGGAATTCATACTTACTGTGTTGTTTTTGAAGAAAAAGATCAAGCCCTATGATGCCCATCTCCCCAGTCAAGGCAGGAACAGAACTTCAAGTAGCAAAAGCCACACTGAATGCTCATAGAGGAAATGTAGTCTGTTAGTGGAGACAAATTCTTCACTTGTCATTTCAGGGTGGGTTTGTGTGGGGCTCTGTGCGAGCCCAATGCAACACATAGTTTACTTGGTGTCACTTCACACAGATTTTAATCACATTACTCATCCACTATGCTGATGCAGTAGAGCATTTATTATGTACACAGACATTAAATACCAGTGAAAATTTATTTTATTGATGAGTTAAGAGGTCCTTACACGATCTGGGATGAGTTTCTCTTTCTGAACCTCTGTTCTCAACATTAACTCTGCTACAGCCACACGAGACACTTTGCTACTCTTACCTTACATCAGGCTTTGGAGTTTTTTTACTGGTTGTTTCTCCTTTGAATCTTTCCCCAGCTATTACCCAATACCCTTCTCTCCTTCCAATCTTTACTTAATTCTTAGCTCTTCAAAAAGTCTACCTTTGTATCCTCGTTTATTACAATATTCTATGCTGTTACTCTCGATTTTAAAAATTATTTTGCACTAATATCACTTTTCACTTAAATTATGCTATTTTACTATGCTTATTTCTATTTGCCTCTCAACTAGACTGTAAATACTACAGAATGGACACCCACTTCCAAAGTTCACCTCTGGCCTTCACTCTGATTCCATTGCAGCACCGACTCTGAAGAGATTTTGAAAATTTGAAACTATACTTTAGGTATGATTATAGCAATGTGTGATATATGTATGTGTGACAGGTTTTTATACTTGGAAGTGTCCTATATTTAAAATGAGAAGATCAGATCTCAACATTCTTACCCACCAGCCACTGAAACTTCACTTAACCTCTTGGTATTTACATGGGTGAGACTGGTACCCATCTCGATTGTCTGTATTAAGTCAAGTTCCCCAGCAGTAGATCATAAAACCAGGTTTCATAAACTACATTTTTACAAAATAAAAATAGTCACCAAGGAACTGTCAAGGTGTGGATGACTCAATGAGGAAGGGTGCAAACCAACAAGGGTGCAATTCTGAGAGATGTCCACTTTCAGTCTGACCATTTAGTAAAGCTTTGAACTATAAATTATACCTTAGCATTTTCTAGTCAGAAGTCAAGACAATTAGACTTCATATTCCCATGAAAATAAATCTCTGTCTATCCTACAAATGCTACCCATGAATAGTAGCATTTGTAGCATTTCCCCCGAGAGTAGGGGGAAATACTCTCGGTCACAGTTATCTAATCAAATGAATCTAGTAGGCCGAGATTAGTCTTCTGAAGTGTATGGTAGCTGGAGTGGTTGGAATAGAGGATAAGGACATGCTAGGAATAAGCACTCAAAAACATTAAAATTACTCAGTACTCAAAAACATTAACAACATCTAGTTAGCACAATGATAGAATCTAAGTCCCTCCAAAAGGAATTGGTTTGATGGGTCAACAAACTGTGTGGAGTTCCTTGCAAACACCCAATGGGTCAATGTCTGCTTGGATTGAATGGGGGTGGAGGGAAGACTGCTAATTAGGAGGAGCTGGAACATCTTGAAGATGGGATGTTTTGCCAACTCGAACAGAGATAGGCCTTACTGGGAAAACCAAGAAGCTCCCTATGAGACAATCAGATAAAAGGTAATAATTCAGCCAAACTGTCACCATGCCTTGCTAACCTGAGACAAACCTCTGCGCTCAGCAGAACGCTGTGCCTTTGTTGTTCCTCAGTAAATCTGGGAGTTTGAGTCAGTTTCGGCTCCATTTTGGCGAAGTCCCCTGACCTCCTGACAAGGATATTCTCTGCCTCTTGAGTCTTCATTTGTCTCTCTGTCAGGGTTTGCTGCCCCAAAGCCGGCAAAATTGCATTACTTTAAAGGATAGATTCCATTCTAAGCTATAAATTTTTCTGCTTCCAACCAAAAAAATTCATGTAGTCATCTTGTCTTTTAAATCATAAATTTCACTTACTTGTCCTGTTAAAGTATTTATAGTAACTTCATTTTTACAAGGACTTTTGGAAAAACTAAAATAATCCTTATAAAATAAAACATGATGTTAAGAAAATCAGTTAATCAAATGTATCATAAATGCTGGAAAAATGGAAAAACTACAAGCCAGCTAAAGAAACTTTTATTTATTTACTTAGGGAGTCTACCAAAGTGTCTAAATTGTTCAGTGAATTGAGGCTAATGAAAGATGCAGTAAAGTCTCAAATTACTAACTCCAAGCTTCATTTCTTTCTGTTTCCACTACCTTCTGAATGGAAGGAATGGAAAAGAACATTACAGTGGAGATGGGCAAAGCAAAATGTCGAAAAAATAATTAAAGAGGATATGTAATTAAGAAATAAAAATTAGAAAAAATGGTACTTAGAAATTATGTGTCCTTCGGTTTTTACTAATTGCCACCAAAATCAAAATAAAGGTATATATGCAGAAGATGACTATTATTGGTGTATTGCAAAGAACTGTTCTCAAAAATTAATTGAGGGCCGGTGAGATGGCTCAGTGGCATAAGCGCCTGCCTTGCAAGCGCGAGGGCCCGAGTTCGACTCCCGGATCCCACATATGGAAAAGGGGCCGGTGATATCGCTCAGCGGCACGGGCGCCTGTTGGCGCGCGAGGTCCTGAGGTCGACCCCCCGGTACCCACAAAAAAAAAATTAATTGAATAACTGATTGATAGATTGATTGGCTGTTTTTTTGTTAAGGATTACAAGGCATCCTGTCCTAGGAGTTTAGGCATACGAATTTTTTTTTTTTTTTTGGTGGGTACTGGGGGTCGACCTCAGGACCTCGCATGCCAGCAGGAGCCCATGCCACTGAGCGATATCACCGGCCCTTTTTTCATATGGGGGTTCTGGGAGTCTAACTCAGGACCTAGCACTTGCCAGGCAGGCGCTTATGCTGCTGAGCCATCTCACCGGCCCTTTTTTTTTGTGTGTGTGTAGGCATATGATTTTTAACATCTATTATATAAAAATATTTCATTTTGTTCTTTTGGATGTTGCAACAAATAATATTAATATAAAAATCAAATAGAATATATATCGGTAGAAATCCAGATTTTTTTTCATATAACACAATAGTAAAATAATATCAGTAAAATACATCTCTTTAGGAATAAACAACCATCTGCTGAAGCTACTCAGACATCTTTAAAACAGGAAGCAATACAAAATAAATGGGAATAAATCATTACACGTAGCCCTTTAGTCAAGACAAAGCAGCAAACAGGACCACATTTTAAAGCTCCTAAATTTGAACCTCTGGGATTAGAACATTTTTATGCAATGAAGCAGCATTGTTAGGAATCAATTCCTTATAAATTGAACCAACAATGTCCTTAAAGCAAACACTTGCTTTATTTCAACCTTTCATAATGATGGCAAATCACAAAAACTATATCATAACACAGATTCATTTAGATAGGAGCAAATAAAGATAAAAAGCATAGCAAATCATTCTGGAAGCTTTGTCAAACAAACCTTTCAGAGCTGAATGGTTTTAGCTGAAAATGGCTCTACAATTTTTTTGGAATGTTTACTATTCATCAGCAAAAATGTGTGTTTCTATGAAATTTGACAAAAGAGCAAGCTAAATGTTATACTTGTAATGAATACTTCATTAGCAAAATGGGAAATATAAACAGTTCTGAATTGCTTTCAAATGAACAAGTGAATAAAAGGTAGGGTCCACTGTTGCTTAGTTTGGCAGAGAGGGAAAACTTAATTTTCATTTTCATGGTTTGTTAAATGTTAAAATATTTTGAGGAAACAGAAATAAAGAAGTAAACATTTAAAATCATTCATTAACCTAATGGTAAATTTAATGTTACATATCAATTGCTAAAACTAAAGAAACTCTACCCTTGAAGACATCAATATGCAAACTCACTTATAATGGGCAATCTTGAATCTTTGTATTCTTATTATTCTATATATTTTCTTCAAATGTGTATTCCTTTTTTTCTCTGTACATATGAACTGTTCAAAAAATCATGGAATTTTACTGTTTTCTATTATAAAATTTTACTTTATCTTCAAAATTTCTAATTTTCTATAAATGCTCTCAAGTTTATTTTTCTTCTTAAACATAGTAAGTAGTTAATTTATAATCTCTCTATAGAAACTTCATTACATACATTTACCATACTGTTTTTGGTCATGTATATTTGTGTCCATCGTGACTGATTATATTTCTCTGGTTATCAGATACACTGAATGAAATACACATACATAATTTAAACTTTAGATGTTTATACCTCCTTGGAGAGAATATTTATACTAATTTCCTGAATGAAGATAGACTATGACAATAACCTTCACAATTTTGGCAATTTTTCCAAACTGAAATAACTTTAACATGGTTTTTAGATTCTGTAGGGTAGGAATATGTTTTATCCATTCTTTGTATTAGAATGTACATGTAAAATTTTCAACATAAGCTCAAAATGTTTACTTATTAACTTTCCCTACCCAACATTTATTAGGTACTGAAATTATCTTCAATTTATATCTATTAGGCATTGACAAATTATATTTCTCTTTATCCCCTTCCATGCTGAGAATGATTTGACTCTCTACTTTCTGTTATCTATCTTTTATTTTGTTCTTTATTTTTGCTTCATGCTTCTCATATAAGAGAAAAAAATTTGATACTTAAGCTTTTCTGTCTGATTGGTTTCATGGCTTTTTTTTTTTGTGGGTACCGGGAAGTCAACCTCAGGACCTCGCGCGCCAGCAGGCGCCCGTGCCGCTGAGCAATATCACCGGCCCCTTTTTCATATGTGGGTTCTGGGAGTCGAACTCGGGCCCTCATGCTTGCCAGGCAGGCGCTTAAGCCGCTGAGCCATCTCACCGGCCGTGGTTTCATGGCTTTAAGGTCAATCAATTTTCCTACACATCACTCAGTCTTTCCTTCTTTATGGCATAGTAGTACTTCATGATGTAAAAATCACATTTTCTTTATCCATTAATCTGTGGATGAACATGTGGACCACTTCCAAGATTTAACTATTGTGAATTGTGCTGCTATAAACATGGGCATACATGTATCTCTGTAATACGATGTTTTTACTCTTTCTGAGGATACCTAGAAGTGGAATACCTGGGTCAAATGGGCTTTAGATTTTTGAGAAATCTCTGTACTGATGTTGTAGTCAGGGTTTAGAGGGGAATAAATTTAATAAAGGACATATAATTTATTGGATTATTTTGTAATATTCACCCAAAGAGTCAAATGCAAAAGAGTGTGGGAGATCTGTCCATGTATTAGACACCTGAAGAATCCAGCCTAAGACCTAGAGCCCATGGCAATGCCCCCTACAAATCCAAGTAGGGGCTTAGAGCCCACAACAATGTGTTATGCAAGTCTCTATCAAGGATCTGCACTGGGAAGGCTCAACAGTCAGTGGGGGAAGCTGGAAAATGTGCACCAGGGGGATGAAGGATCTGTGCCAGCAGGCTGAAGAATCTGCACTGGAGTCAGAAAGTGATGCTCAAGGTAAGGATCAGAGCTCCTCCAAAAAGAACCGCAGCCATCCTCAGAGACAGCAAGGACACGAGCTCCTCCAACGATGAGGACAGCTGAGTTCATATCAGGGAAGTCAGCATGACAAGCTTCTCTAGGAGAACCAACAGCCCACATTCTTCCCCTCCAGTTCTCCTTCTATGCTGCTGTCAATGATCCTCAGGTGGGCCTTCCACACCCAGAACAATGCTGATTCAGTTCAACTGGGTGTTACGAGCTGACCCTTAGTTAATTCACAACAACTGATTTCCATAGTGGTTATACTAGTTTACATTCTCACCAAGAGTGGAGAAGGGTTTCTTTTTCCCCACAGCCTCTCCAATATTTGTTATTATTTGATTTCTTGATGATGGCCATTTTGTCTGGGGAAAGATGGAATCTTAGTGTGTTTTAATTTGTATTTCTCTAATGAGCATTTCTGCATGTATTTGTACTTCTTTTGTGAAATGTATTTTCATTTCATTTTGATTAGGTCTTTTATTTAGCGGTTGTCTAATCTTTCTGAGTTCTTTATATAGTCAGAATATAAGTTCTTTGTCTGAGGAATTGGTGGCAAATTTTTTCCTGTTCTGTAGGTTCTCTTTTCACTCTGTTGGTTCTGTAGGTTGGATGTTTCTTGTTTAACATTTAGTTCTTTTATCCATTTTTATTTTACTTTAGTACATGATTAGAGATATGGATCTCAGTTAAATCTTGTGCCTGTAAATAGCCAGTTTCCCCAAGACTATTTAATAAAGAGGCTATCCTTCATTCAGTGTTTCTTTTGGCTCCTTTACCAATGATCATATAGTTGAATGTACTTGGAGTTGTTTCTTCATCCCCTATTCTGTTCCACTCATCCTCATGCCTGTTTTTGTGTCAATACCACACTGTTTTTTTGTTTTGTTTTGTTTTCTTTTCTTTTCTTTTTTCACAGTAGTTTTATAACATAACTTCAAGTCGAGGACTGTGATGCCTTTCACTTTACTCTTTTAATCCGGATTGCTTTTGCTATTCTGTCTTTTCTGGATCCATATGAATTTTAGGATTGTTTTCTTCAGTTCTGTAAAGAATGCTGTTGGAATTTTGATGGGGATTGTGTGAAAATCTGTTTATCAATTTTGAAAGTATGGTCATTTGACTGTATTAGCTTTTCCTATCCAGAAGCATGGGATATCTTTCCATTTTATGAGGTCATCTTTAATTTTCATTTACAGAGTACTGTAGGTTTCACTTTAAAGGTCTTTTACTTCCCTTCGTTACATTAATGCCTCGGTATTTAATTTTTGGAGTGACTATTATGAATGGTAATTTTTCCCTAATTTCTTTCCCAGAAGGTTCATTATTAGTGTAACTGAACATTATTGATTTTGTGAGTTGATTTTGTATCCTGCTACATTACTAAATTTGGTTATTAATTATAAATATTGGTGGATTTTTTGGGATTTTCTACATAGAGAATCATGTCATCAACAAATAATTATAATTTGATTTCTCCCTTTTCTATACATGTCCCTTTGTATCTTTTTTTACCTAATTGATCTTGCTAATATTTCGAGTACTATGTTGAACAGGAGTAGTGATAAAGGACATCTTTTTCTTGCTTCTGATTTTGGAGGGGAAGCTTCGGTTTTTCTACATTTAATATGATGTCGACAGTAGAATTGTCATACATTGCTTCTATCAAATAGAAATAAGGTCTTTTTATACCTATTTTCTTTGGTGCTTTATCATGAAAGGATGTTGGATTTAGTCAAATGCTTCTGTGTGTATTGAGATAATCATGGGCATTTTGTCCTTCTACCTTTATTAAGTTGCATATGTTGAAACATCCTTGCATCCCTGGGATGAAGCATATGTGGCCATTATGTATGATCTTTTTTGACAATTTGTTGCTTTCTGTTTGTCAGTAACTTGTTGAGGATTTTTGCATCTATATTCATTAAAGAGATTGGCCTATATTTCACTTTTTTTGTTCATTCATTTTCTAGTTTGAAAATCAAGGTAATGGTAGCTTCCATTAATGACTTAGGGAGTATTCCTTCCCTGTCAATTTTTTTAAATTCTTGAAGAATATTGGTATTAGAACTTTCCCAAAGTTCTATAGAATTCAGAAGTAAACCTGTCCAGATCAGGCCTTTTCTTCATTGCTTAGGTTATTTTTCACTGCTTCAATCTCATTGCCTGTTATTGGATTATTCAGGATTTTTAAATCTCCTTGGTTTAAATTTTATGAATGATATGTATTTTGAAATCTAACCATTTCTTCTTTTTTAACTTTTCTAATAGTACGTATTTTCATATCTACTGATCATATTCATCATAGAGAATTTGTACCCATATAAAATATATCTTTCTCCTTCTTTTTCTATTCCCCTCTTCAACAATTTTCCCTCTCCATTTCTAAGAGCTTTGTTTCTATTTTTTCCATTCTCCCCCATCCCACCATACTCATTCCCATTTGAACATGTTTTTCCAACTTCTCAATATCTATCCTCCATTATGCTCCTTATTTATCCTTTTGATTTCTCACACAAGAGAAATAGGGCAATATTTAAATTTGTGTGTTTGATTTATTTCACTTAAGATTATGGTCTTGTGGCACATTGATTTTCCTACAGATAACTCAAGTTTATTGTTCTTTATGCAGAGTACCTATAAATACCACATTTTATTTATGCATTCATTTTTAATGGGTATATGAGCTGTTTCTTAGGTTTGTTTATTATAAATTGTGCTGATGTAAACATGTGTATGCATCTATCACTGTCATACGTTGCTTTTAACTCTTTCAGGAAGATACCTAGAAGGGGAATGGCTGGGTCAAATGGAACCTGTAGTTTTAGATTTTTGAGGACTCTCCATACTGATTTCCATAATGGTTATACAAGGTCACGCTCACACCAGCAGTGGAGCAGGGTTTCTTTTTCCCCACAGCCTTGCCAAAACCTGTTATTCATTGATTTTTTTTTTTAATGGTAGCCACTCTTTCTGGAGTGAGATTGAATCTCAGTGTTTTAATTTGCATTTCTCGAATGACCAATGATGTTGAACATTTTCTCATATATTTATTTGCTGTTTGTATTTCTGCATCTGAGAAGTGTCTATTCATTTAAGATGCCCACTTCTGAACTGGGGCTTTAAATTGGGGGTTCTGATTTTTTGAGTTCTTTAAATGCTCTAGATGTTAGTCCATTGTCTGCAAAGTAACTGCAAAACATTTTTTCCCATTCTGTGTGTTGCCTCTTCACTCCATTGGTGTTTCTTTTTCTGTGCAAAATATCTTTAACTTGATACGATTCCAGTTGTTGACACATTGTAAGATTTCCTGTGCAGTCTGGGTTTTATTTATAAAGTCTTTGCCTACACCTTAGCTTTCTAGAGTTTTACCTAATCTATCTTCTAGCAGATCGAGTCTTCCTGTTTTGATATTTAGATTTTGGTCTCTTTCAATTTTAGTTTAATGTCTGATGAGACATATGTTTCTAGGTTCAATTTTTAGCATGTGGAAAGCCAGTTTTCCAAGTACTATTTATTGAAGAGGTTATCTTCCTTCCAGTGAAGGTGTTCGGCCCCTTTATCAAAGATAAGTTGGCTGAGTGTGCTTAGAGTTGTCTCTGCAGCTTCTATTCTGTTCCATTAATCCCCAGATCTGTTTTTTTTGCCAGTAGCATTCTGTTTTTATCATAGTAGCTTTGTAATATAAATTCTAATCAGGGATTTTGATGTCTCCCATCTTGCCCTTGTTGCTCACAATTGCTTTTGCTATTCTAGGTCTCTTCTGGCTCCATATGCATTTTATGACCTTTGTCTCTAATTCTGTGAGATATGCTGTTGGTATTTTCATTGGGGTTGCATTAAATCTGTATAACAATTTTGGAAATATGGCTGTTTTCACTATATTTGTTCTGCCTATCCAACAACAGGGGATATCTTTACATTTTCTGATATCCTCTTCAATCTCATTTTTCAGAGTACTGTAGTTTTTAATGCATAGGTCTTTCACTTCTTTGTTATATTGATTTCTAAGTGCTTCATTTTTCTTGATCCTATTGTGAAAAGTGTTATTTCCCTAATTTCTCACTTAGTGAGTTTGTTATTTGGGTACAGGAATGTGATTGACTTTTGAGTGTTGAGTTTGTATCCTGCTATGCTGTTGAAATTGGTTATTAATTCTAGGAGTCTTTTGGTGGAGTTTTGGGGGGTATTCTATGTAGAGTATCATGTCATCACCAAATAATGAAAACTTAACTTCTTCCTTTCCTGTCCATATGCCTTTTATTTATTTTTTCTATCTGATTGCTCTGGCTAATATTTCTAGAACTATATTGAACAAGAGTGGTGATAGTGGGCATCCTTGACTTGTTCCTTATTTTAGAGTGAAAGATTTCAGTTTCTGAACTTTTACTATTATCTTGGCTGTTGGTTTGTCATAGTAGGCTTTTATCTGATTGAGATAAAGACCTCCTATTCCAATTTTCTGTAGGATTTTTATCATGAATCATTGTTGGAATTTGTCAAAAATTTTTGCAGCTATTGAGATAATCAAGTCACTTTTGTCCTTGGTTCTGTTAATGTGATGAATTCCGTTTATTGATTTGCATGTGTTAAACCATACCTGCATTCCTGAGATGAATGCTACTTGGTCATGCTTATAATCTTCTTAATGATTTGCTCCTTTCTGTTTGCCAGTATCTTATTGAGGATTTCTGCTTCTATCTTTACTAAAGAGATTGGCCTGTAGTTTTTCTTTACTTTTTCTTTTCTTTTCTTTTCTTTGTTGGATCATTCTCTGGCTTTGGTATCAGGATAATGTTTACTTCCAGGTATGACTTTGGGGTATTGCTTCCCTTTCAATTTCATTAGATTTTGAGGAGCAGCGGCATTATATCTTCTCTGAAGTTCTCATAGAATTCAGCAGTGACTCTATCAGGACCTGGGCTTTTATTTGTTGCTAATTTTTAAATTACTTCTTCAATTTCATTGACTAATATTGGGTTATTTAGAATTTTTATATCTTCTTGAGTCAGTTTTGGTATTCATACGTATCTAGATATCTGCTTATTTCTTAAATTTTCCATCTTATTGGAGTATAGGTTTTTAAAGTAGGTATTGATTTCCTGGATTTCTGCAAGATTTTGTCCTTTCCTTTCCCAATTGGATGGGTTTGAGTCTTTTCTTTCTTTTTTTAATAAGGTTAAGTAAGGGTTTATCTATTTTATTTAAACTTTCAAAGAAACTCTTTGATTTATTGACTATATTGATTTCTTTGTCTCAATTGCATTAATTTGTGCTCTGATCTTTATAATTTCCTCCCTTTTATATGCATTGGGTTTCTCTTCTTTTTCTAGAAGCTTGAGGTTCAACATTAATTTTTTTTGAGCTTGCTTGGTTTTCCTGATGATGAATTCACCACTATAAATCTCCCTAACAAGACTGCAGTCATTCTGTCCCATAAGTTCCAGTATGTCATACAGGCATTACCATTTAACTGTAGATACTGTCTAATTTCTTCTTCAATTTCACCTTTGTCCCATTGGTTGTTTACGTATTTAATTTCCATGTGTTTATGAAGTTTTTGTGGATTCTTTTGCCATTGATTTCCAATTTCATTGCACTATGATTTAATGATATGCATGGGATAATTTCAATTACTTTGCATTTACTTAAACATATTCTATGAGCTAGAATATGGTCTATTTTGGAGAAAGTCCTGTCTGCTGCTGAGAAGAATGTGTATTCAGTTTTTTTTTTTTTTTGAGTGGAACACTCTGTAGATATTTCCTAAGTCCATTTGTTCAAAGATTTGGTTCAAGGGGCTGGTGAAATAGCTCAGCGGCATAAGCACCTGCCTGGCAAGCGCGAGGTCCTGAGTTCGACTTCCGGTACCCACATATGAAAAAAGGGCCAGTGATATCGCTCCGTGGCACGGGCACCTGCTGGCACGCGAGGTCCTGAGTTCGATCCCTGGTACCCACAAAAAACAAAAACAAAACAAAAAAAACACAAAGGTTTGGTTCAGCTGTGATATCCTTTCTTGACTTTCTTGTCTAAATGATGTGTGTGTTTAAGCAGTGAGGTATTAAGTTCACCCATTAAAATTGTATTAGTGTTAATCCGATTTTTCATGTCCACCGGTATTTGTTTTATATAGTTGAGTAAGCAGGTATTTGGTGAATATATATTTATGGTTAGTATCTCTTCCTCTTGGAGATTTCCCTGTGCAAGTATGTAGTGACCTTCTTTGTCTCTTCTCTATCTCTTCAGTCTTGGCTTGAAATCCACTTTATCTCCAAATAGAATAGCTACCCCTATATTTTTCTGGATTCCTGTCACATGGCATATTGTTTTCCATCCTTTGACTTTATGTCTATGAATTTCTTTTTGAATTAAATATATTTCTTCTATGAAACATTTTGTTGTGTCTTGTTCTTTATCTACTCTGCCGATCTGCTTCATTTGATTGGTGAATTGGAGAGACCATTTACATTGATGGTTATAATTGATATTTATTGATTTATCCTTGTCATATTATTTTCTTATTGCTAGTTCTCTTTTTTTCTTTTCTATCCTATTGCTTGCCTTATCTGGTGAATTCATTTAATTAGAATTCTTAGAATTGTTGTATTTGTTGTCTTTTACTAGAATATCCTTTAGAACTTTTTGGATTGCTGGTTTGGTGGTCATGAATTACTTCAGGTATTCTTTATCATGGAAGTTTCTTATTTCTCCATCAATTTTGAAAGATAATTTTGGGTATATATGAATCTGGGTTGGAGATTGTTTTTAGGGCTTGAAATACTTCAAGCTGTCCTTGACTTAAGGGTTTGGGTTGAGAAATCTGTGATTCTGAAGGGTTTTCCTTCATAAGTAATTTGTTTATTTTCTTGAACAGCTTTTAATATTCTGTTCTTGTGTTGAATTTCTAGAATCTTGGCTACTTTATGCTTTGGTGTTGTTTTTCTTCTGCTCATGACTATTTGGAATTCTATATGCCTCACTTATCTGTATTTTAAGTTATTTTTCCAGGCTTGGAAAGTTTTCTGCAATTACCTCTGTGAACATTATTATTATTATTATCATCATTATTATTATTATGCCTGTGCTATCTTCTGATTCTTGCGCCTGCTGGCATGCAAGGTCCTGAGGTTGACCCCCGGTACCCACAAAAAAAATGCTAAAAATAATGTTCACACACATGAAAAAACAAAGAAACAAATCAAATGAATAACAAACAAAAGTAAAGAAAAATATTCTCTGTGATTTCAAAGCTGTGGTCATCTTTTGGCGTCTGTGGTTTTGTGGTAGTGTCCAGTTCAGAGCGTGGCTCCAGTGTAACTAGTAGACAAAGATGCAGCCAGAGCCCAGATCCACGCTGGATTACCCCAGTGACCCTGCAATAGTATTAGGGCAGGGTGCCAATTCTGGTACAGAATTTTCAAATCCATGGAAGTTCAGGCTTATCCTGGCCTCTGTTCATGGGTTTGGGGCCTGAGTTTTTCAGTATACACCAGTCTAGGGTCTCTTGCCAGCCTGACCACAGCCTCCTGACCCTGGATCTCTACCATGCTTGTCCCTTAGCCAGTCACTGGGATTTCAACACTGGGAGCTTTGAGATGAAACCAACCCATGGCTGCTCTGAGTCCCAGGTTCAGTTGGCCCCTCCCTAAAATGGTGTCTTGTGAAGCGCCCTGTCTAGAGAACATGGCAGTCCCTTGAGTCACTCATCAGCTGTTGTAGTGCACAGCACCCACTGCTTTCCACTGGTGGATTTCTCCCTGGACGCCTCTGGAGTCACCTAACCTCACTGTATCTGTGTAGATTCGATCCTCCTCTCTCACACTATGAGCCAGGATCTGGGGAGAAAGTGCAATTTCCCCCTTATTTTTCCCCATTGAGGTCTGCCTCTTCACTTTCTCTGTTAGCTCCAATTTTCCCTTCGATCCTTCCTGCATCCTGGGGACCACCTCCCTCCTTTTCTTCCCCAGGTTGTTATATTCCAATGTCCAGATTCCAAATCTTGGAAAGACTGATTTGTTGCTGCTTACTACTTTGCCATTTTCCAGAATTCTTTATCAATTTTTTCTGAATTCTCAATTTATTGTTGAACAAGTTTGCAAAGTTGTTGTTAACGTTATTTTATATTTCTGCAGAGTTCCTAGTTATTTCATCTTTTTCATTTCTAATTGCATTGATTTAGATCTTTTCTCTCCTTTTTTAGGTAGATTGGCTAAAGGTTTGTCTATTTTGTTTATTCGTTGGAAAAACCCACTCAGAAATTCATTAATTCTTTCTATTGTTTTGTTTTTGGCCTCAATTTCATTGCTTTTTGCTCTGTCTTTATAATTTCCTTCTTGTACTTGTTTTAGGTTTGTATGTTCTTATTTTGCTAGGACCTTTTGTTGCAATGTTAGGTTATTTATTTGGGCTCACTCTGTTTTTCTGATATGGGTATTTGCAGATATAAACTTTTCCCTTAAGGATTGGTTATATTATATCCCATAAGTTCTGATATGTTGTACTGGCAGTATCGTTTAGTTCCAGAAACTGGATACAGTAAATATTGACTTAATATTATAAGTGAAGAACATGTAGTTTGCTAACTCTGTATAAAATTCTTTGACTCACTGTAATTATCTCCATGCATATCTGGGAAATTGTTGTACTTTTCTCACAAAGACATATTTTCCTTGAATTCAGACCCACTTATTACGCATTTTTATTCATTCAGCACCTAGCGATAAACAAACAACATTGCCCTATTAAAGACAAAAATGGCTGACGATAGCAAAACTTTTAGTGTAAAAACATGAAATTACAATAAAATTTTTAGGGCTATATTTGTAGTGGGGTTATGTCAAAAATGTAGAAAAGCAATAGACTGTAATAGATATGATCTGATGCTCTGAAGTTAGACAATTCCAGGCAGACCACTGCAGCAGAGTCCCAGTCCCTACCCTTGGGAAATTTCTGTCTGTTCTTATTTGTATCCAGCTTCCAAGCTAGGCCTGTGTGTGTAGTTGAGGCCTCTTTTTCTCACTCTTCTCATAAGAAAAAAAAGACTGTCCATATAAGAAATGGGCCTAAGAATTGAAATTCACAGAAGTTTTCCTTAACTACTAACTTGATAGTTCCACTAAGCTTTCCCTAGCTGTACTTTCCCCAGCTGTACTTTCCCCAGCTGTATGACATTTACTGTAATTCCGAAAGTTTTCCCTTGATACCGAACTCTAGATTCCCACATTGTTAGCTAGATAATGGTTAATCTGTTGCTGACTCAATTTGTTTCTCTGACTCTCTTGCTCACTCCTCAATTAATATTGCCTGTATTTCTCAAATCAATTGCTTGCACTGAATTTAGTTTTAGGATTTTCCTTAACACATTCTACTTTTGTATAAAAGCATTACATTATATTTGTCCCAACAGGCTTATTTGAAAAATGCAGTCACAAAATCATCTATATTTTCATTTTGCCATGAGATATAAATGAGCTAATATATATAAACACTTAAACCAGAGGCTGACATGGATTAAATACTCAGTAAATCTGATGTAGTTTTATTACTGTCTGACTTGACTTTGCTTAGTACAAGTACAGATTCTTTATGAAATAATTACAATAATAGACTGAAACTTAAAGGGGAAAAATAACTTGCTGAAAGCTGCAGAAGATATCTGAAAATGGAAGCTTAGTTCATGTTACTTCAGAGTAAAATTCTTTTTTTTAGACTTTTAATTTCATTTTTGAAACTTGCCAAGTATTTAGCTGTTCATTTACAGATATGTAATGATTAGAAAAATAAAGAAAATATAGATCATATAAATTTATAGAAGTTTTCAAATTTTTGTATGGGCAAGATTCAATTGGGGTACCTTTTAAAATGAAGTTCTTAGTCCCAGACCAAAAAACGCAGAGGCAATTGTGTGAGTTAATCTTGATTTGAAAATATCAACTTGATTGGATGCAGAAATACCTAGGAAATAGTAAAGCATAGTTCTGGGTGTGTTTGTGGATGGTCCTGGGATGCCAGGCTCTGTTTTCAGCAATGGCTCAGTCTACTGATCAGATATAATTTGTTGGCATTATTGGGAGGTAATGGAAGTTTTTCAAGTGGGGCTTCAGTGAAGGAAGTGGGTCATGGGCATGTCACCTTGGTCACTATATCTAGCCCCTGATCCTTTCTTCTTTGGATCTTCCTTCCTGCTTCTGCTTCCTAGCTGCCCTCCCTCCACCATTCTCTTCTGCTATGATGTTCCTACCTTGTCACAGGCCTGAAGCAAAGGAGGCTGGACAAGAACAGTACAAGGCAAAACAAAATTACCTCTGAGTTGTTTTTTCATCAAGTATTTGGTCACAGCAACAAAGAGTTGCTCAACACAAACTGATATTGGGTAACGTTTGTATTTTTACAAGCAGCCTGTTTCTTAGTCAAATGGTACCAGAAACACAGTGAAAAATAAATATGTCTTAGAGTACAGAAAAACCCTGGCTTTTACAGTGTATTTTGTGAAATTACAACACTGTTCCTCATCCCATCATAACAGCCATGAGGTAAATCTAGTTACTGGAACAAGGAGGACTAATTTATGTTTGTGTTACTAAGAAGCTCTCAATAGAAGGCACTCAGAACTTTTTTTTTACACACCTTTTCTTATTTACTTCTTTATTTTTACACACTAAGATCATTTGGATCTTTTGCACAGTGGAGGTTATATTCTGGTCACAGTGAATTGGTCCTATAGTTTTTTTTTTTTTTTTTTTTTTTTTATGTAGGTACTGAGAGTCGGCCTCAGGACCTCGCACTTGCCAGCAGGCGCTTGCACCACTGAGCTATCTCACCGGCCCTGTTCCTATAGTTTTAACTTCCATAAAAAATTAAGGAAAAAGCTCTTTTTATTTGGAAACATCCCTTTTTTGGTTAACACATGGAATCTGTGGGAGGTTTCACAATTAAATTAGTGAATAAGGAGACATAGTATTGACTAATGCAGAAGTAATGTTTCAGCTCCTTGTATTCTCTATGGTACACATTTCTAAAGTTTAAAATATAACCTTATAATTCTTAAACTCACCAGAGGTATGTACCTGTTGCCTCTCTCCAGAGTATTCCAGCAAAGAGACTTTTTTTTACCAGCTGTTTTAATTCACTGTCTTTTTGATCACCCTTCTTAAAATGCAATGTATCTTTGGATTTTCCCTGGGAGCCAAACACTTGTTTCCTTTCACTGATAAGTAAGGAGATGCTCCAGGAACATCTGTTTACTTTTATTTCCATAGGGAATTTGTTTCCATAAAAGAAAACAGCAAATGGCTACAGGATTTAAATTGTAGCTTTGTACCAAGACATCATTTCAAAATCCTCAAGACAAAATATTGACTATGAAGAAAGAAAACATGAAAAGTAACTAATGTTGTCAGACTCTATTGTACTTTTCCACCACATCAACAAATAAATTTTAAGTCTGTCCCTGCTCTGTTTCTTCCACTTTCTCTTGTAGTTGGCAGCTAGAATGTTTAAGTCAAACAATAACTGGATTATGAATGTCTGCCAATTGCTTTCTTTGCTTACGAAAACAATTTTTAGAATCCTGGCCAAGTCAACTAATTCCTACACCGAATGAAAAAATTAACTCATGCAGATTAAAATGAAGAAAAACAGCTAAGATGTAGCAGTAAGGTAGCACTCAAAGAATTGTGAATGACTTTGTACTTTTGTATAAGGGTGTGAGACTTGCTCTAAAAAATGATGAGCTTTAACTTCCTGTCTGCATGTGTTTGGGCTGCTAGAGCAAAATACCATAAGATACCATAATGGGAGATAGGCTATAAAAAACAGAAATTTGTGTTCACTAAATATCTGTGTAGGGCCAGTGATACGGCTCAGCAGCACAAGCGCCTGCCTGGCAAGCGTGAGGTCCTGAGTTTGACTCCCGGTACCCACATTAAAAAAAAAAAAATCTGTTTAATTGACAAAACTATTTGGATAACAGAGAAAAATAATTTGATTTCCCCCCCTTCTTGCTTGTGCATATTTACCATGACAAAAATGCCACTGCCTAATAATAGGTTGTTATTTCATACTTTCTGAATCAGTTATACTCTATTGCTGTCATAAAGGATAATGAGCTGTGAGATGACTCTATAATGAGCTTCAACTTGCCTTATTAGTAACTAAAACTTTGAGATAGTTTGAGAAAGAATTATCTCGGGCAAAATTATTTCCTATAGAAAAATGCCATAAGCAAATTTTATTATTATCTTTATGACAAATACAGATTTTATATGTGTCATTCTTATTATATTAATTAAACTCTATATGAAAACATAAGAAAATCTATGGACAAAAGAACACTGACCTAGTTTTCAGAACAATAGTTTCTCAAAAGTGGTCTCAGGAGATTTCATGAAGGTTACTCAGAAATGGGTAATGATTTAAAAAGGGAGGATAAAAGGAGATTAAAGTTAGCACTATTGGGATTTGGAAGGTAAGAGATAAACTGACAAAGTATAGTGAAATTTACTGTTTTTCTGATGATGACAACCAGATCTGACTTTCTAGAAAAGCAAATTGCATTCATCCATGTTTGGCTGAGTTAAAAGGAGAGATTGAATAAGAATAAATGCTATGAGAAAGGCAATCAAATATTCACTCAATGCTTACACTGTGACAGTCATTGCATTCAACACGAGGGAACAAAACATGTATAGTCTGTCATACTAAACATTTCTTTAAAATCAGAGTTTTTTCTTTCTGCCTTGGATGCTAGAAATACCATTTCTACCTACCTTGGATGGTGGCCTTAGAGATACAAGAAGGGATCCATGCACTCAGATTTTTACAGATATTAACTGTAAAATGATACTGTAATCATATGCTCCTTAGTGTCTTCACTAAGCCTGGAAATAGGTCTAGACTTCCCCAAGTTTCAATGCAGACAACTAGATAAATTCACAAGTATCAAAGAGGATATAAATTTTGTTAATCATCTCTGCAAGAAAGAACTCTGACTTTTATCATGTGTTTCAGCCATATATAATTTGAAGAAATATGGAAAGAGACATTTGTGCTATTTTTGTAATGACCAAAAGCCTTGAGCAATTTTTAAATTAGCTACAGTGCCATGAATTCCCCCAATATGTACTTAATAAAGTGAATAATGGGTAGTATAGTTTTTGTGATTCTACTGTGTGTCAAGTTCTAGACTATGTGTTGGATAAAAGTGACATTTTCACTTTAAAGATAGATGTGGGGGTTCATGTCACAGGAAAATAAAATGTCCCCTGTGCATTTATAAAACATAATAGTTTTCTCCTACTTCCTCTTTTTCATTCTCAACTCTCTCTTTCTCCTTAATCACACATTTATCATGATCCTTGTAGAACCACAATTTTAATGAAATATACCTAATTGTTCACCTGGAGTATGCCTTCCACTATTTTAAGTCATAACCTAAGTTCAAATATAGAGCCTTATAGAATAGTAACTTGATCCTTGCATAAGCCTTGAGTTTTAGAGATAAGACACACTATGAAGCAAATTAAAATTCACTTCTGAGTTCCTTGGTAGAATAAGAAAATCTTTTCTCTGATGTAAACATATAAAACCACTTTAACTATATGGAAAGGAAGAACAGGGATATTTTAATGATTTCTTTTCAATGGGATCTGAGAATACCCTATAAATAAAACAAGGATCTGTTTATGATGTACATAACCTGTACATTAGGCTCTGTGGGTGTTGGTCCCTGAGATTGTGAATTAAGGTCAAATAGCTACTTCCACTCACCTAAATTTGCACCTGGAAATATTTTAGATGTTTGTGAAAGGTGTGCCTGGGGGTCGACAGAGGGCATCTCATTGATAAGAAACTCTGTGCAATTGGAGAGATCCAAAACAGTATAGGGCTGGAGAAAGACAACGATATAAAAATGTAGGGGCCTATCTGTTCAGGGGAAAAATGTGTATTCAAAATGAGTTCCCAGTGGGCTTGGTAGTGCACACCTGTAATCCCAGCACTCAGGAGGCTGAGGCAGGAGGATCACCATGAGTTTGAGGCCAGCCTGGGCCACAAAAGAGAGTTCAAGGCCAGCCTAAACTACATAAAGAGACCCTGTCTTAAAAAAAATGAGTTTCCAGAAATACTTAAATTTCAAGCAGCAGTCCAAATCATGGTTGATACAAACTGATACGAATGGACAAATATATATTTAATTAAATTATAGTGCTTCCTTCCAAAAAATTGCAAAATTACATCTAAAATAGTCCCATATTAAGCAGAGTGAGCTATAATATAAATAAAAGTAGGAGATATATATATATTTAACATTATAAAGATTGTCATTGGAAGAAAACAATAGAAAGTCTTAAAACTTGTGCAGTGTAAAGTAATACTATAAATGAGACAAGAGAATTGAAATGTTTCATGATGCATCAAGGAAGACAGATAAAAATTATAAGCTAGCTATATAATTTAACGGCTAAAGAACTCAAAAATAATAGTTGCATCATAGGAGTTCTCAAAACAGTGAAAAGAGAATGGAAGTGGTTAATGACAGAAACTTACATAGAATTAAAGAAAAATATCCATCCTCAGATTTAAAAACTGCACATATAATTGAGTTATGCATTTTTAAGCTTTTTAAAACTGATTAAATGAGTGAACTCAGAAAACAAACAAACAAAAAAGGCAAAGAAAAGCCATTAGAGAAAACAGTGAGATTGGCCATGACTGAAAGGCAATACAACTGATTTAGATTTCTTATGTTATCAGAATAGAACTGTATAATATCTTTAAAATACTAAACAAAAAGCCAAACCTAGAATTGTATAACAATCCATAATTTTGAGTGAGAATAAAATATCACATCTTAGACATAAAATTAGTAAGAAATTTTAGTGCTCATCGACCATCATTATTAAAACTTATTCTATAATGAAACAGATACATGAAATGAGACTGCAAAAGAAAGAAAGTTGCAATGATCAAAAGTGAGCACAGGGGGCCGGTGAGATGGCTCAGTGGCATAAGCGCCTGCCTGGCAAGCGCGAGGGCCCGAGTTTGACTCCCGAAACCCACATACAAAAAAAGGGCCGGTGATATCGCTCAGCGGCACAGGCGCCTGCTGGCGCGCGAGGTCCTGAGGTCGACACCCAGTACCCACAAAAAAAAAAAAAAAAATGTGAGCACAGAAATTAGTTTTATAAACCTAGGAAACAGTTATAAAATTATAGTAGTTTGTGATTTTAAAAATATAAACATTCCAAGGCTCAGAATATGGAAGGTGGGGAGTTGGGCTTCAGTTGTTACTGATTAGAAAATTTAATGTATGTATTAGTGATAAAATGACAATCAGTAAAAAAGTAAAAATAGAATGTCTACAGTTCAATAGGTTGTGAACTAATAGGTGTAAAAAATTAGGTAAAACTATCAAAAAATCAGAAAAAAGTAAAAGCATGTAGCAAAAAGGAAATAAAACTATATGTATTAGCAATCAACTTAATTAAAAACAGACTAAATTCTGCAATTTAAAATCAAAGACTCTCACGTGGAACTTTCTCAACTCAGGTGTATTTTCTTTATACTTACCTAGTTAATAGGTAATGAACGCAGAATGTGAATGCAATCAGAAATCCAATTCTACATTCAATATGTGACTCAAAGATTATAACTTCTTTTTTTTTTTAATTTTTATTTTAAAGAGAAGAAAAAAACAAAACAAATCAAAAGAAGAACAAATTTTCAAAACAACATAATAGGAGGGTAACAATGGTTAATACATTACGTATTACTATCTTTAAGTTAGTTATTCAGGACACCAGACATTAGCATTCAATTGTCCAAACATTATTGGCACAAACCTTACTCTTCAATGAACTAAGTAAAAATGGTAGTGTATCTATCTTAACCATCTTATATATATATATACAATTTTTTTCCCTTTCCCTTCTTTCTTTTCCCTATTCCAGTCTCTCTTTCCTTTTGACCAGTTTCTTTTTGATTCACCATATCTATTGTACATTTTGGATCTTATTTACTCTTTCAGTTTCTCATACTAGAGAGATAATACGATGCTTACACATGTGCTTCTGGTTTATTTCACTTATGAGTATTTTCTCGAGTTGCATCCATTTACCTATAAAAGTCTCCAGTTTATCCTTCTTTATGGCTGAATAGTACTCCATTGTATAAAAATACCACATCTTTCTTATCCATTCCTCAGTTGATGGGCATTTGGGTTGTTTCCAAGATCTGGCTATTACAAATTGTGCTGCTATAAACATGGGTGCACATATATCGCTGTGGTACGATGTTTTTAATTCTTCTGGGAAGATGCCCAGAAGGGGAATAGCTGGGTCAAATGGGACCTCCAACCCTAGTTTTCTGAGGAATCTCCACACTGATTTCCACAGTGGCTGTACCAGTCGACACTCCCACCAACAGTGAAGAAGGGTTCCTTTTTCCCCACAGCCCCTCCAGCATTTGTTATTAGTTGATTTCTTAATAGTAGCCATTCTTTCTGGGGTGAGATGGTATCTCAGTGTTGTTTTAATTTGCATCTCTCGAATGACTAGTGATGTTGCACATTTTTTTGTATATTTGTTTGCCATTAGTATTTCTTCATCTGAGAAATGTGTATTCATCTCAGATGCCCATTTTTGGAGTGGGTCTTTAAATTTGGGAGGTCTGATTTTTTTGAGTTCTTTATATGTTCTCGATAGTAATCCTTTGTCTGAGGAACAGCTGGAAAACATTTTTTCCCACATTGTGGGTTGTCTCTTCACTCTGTTGGTGGTTTCTCTTGCTGTGCAAAAGCTTTTTAATAAGATGAGATCCCAGTTATTGATTCTTTGGGATAGTTCCCGTGTGGTTGAGTTTTTATTCATAAAGTCTTTGCCTACACCAATGTCTCCAAGGGTTTTACCTATCCTACCTTCCAGCAGATTTAATGTTTCTGTTTTAATATTTAGATCTCTGATCCATTTTGAATTTAGTTTAGTGCATGGTGAAAGATATGGATCTAGTTTTAATCTTCGGCATGTGTAGAGCCAGTTTTTCCAGCACCATTTATTAAAGAGGCTATCTTTCTTCCAGCGAATGTGTTTGGCACCTTTGTCAAAGATAAGGTGGCTTAGTATGTCTGGGGTTGTTTCAGCATCTTCTAATCTGTTCCATTGATCTTCAGGTCTGTTTTTTTGCCAGTACCACACTGTTTTTATCACAGTAGCTTTATAGTATAATTTCAAGTCGGGGATTGTGATGCCCCCTGCCTTGCATTTGTTGCCCAGAATTGCCTTTGCTATTCTAGGTCTCTTCTGATTCCAAATGAATTTTAGGATTGTTTTCTCTAATTCTGTGAGATATGCTGTTGGAATTTTGATTGGAATTGCATTAAATCTGTATAACAATTTTGGAAGTATGGCCATTTTCACTATATTGGTTCTTCCTATCCAGGAGCAAGGGATATCTTTCCATTTTCTGATATCCTCTTCAATCTCCTTTTTCAGAGTACTGTAGTTTTCAGTATAGAGGTCTTTTACATCCTTCGTGAGGTTGATTCCTAGGTATTTCATTTTTTTGGATGTTATTGTGAAAGGTATTGTTTCCCTAATTTCTCTTTCAGTAAGTTTGTTATTTGTGTACAGGAAGGCTATTGACTTTTGAGTATTGACTTTGTATCCAGCTACACTACTGAATTTGCTTATTAAATCTAGCAGTTTTTTAGTGGAGTTTTTGGGGTCTTCTGTGTAGAGTATCATGTCATCTGCAAATAATGATAATTTAACTTCTTCCTTTCCAATCATTATTCCTTTTATTTCTTTCTCTTGTCTAATCGCTCTGGCTAAAGTTTCCAGAACTATGTTGAATAAGAGTGGGGACAGTGGACATCCTTGTCTTGTTCCTGATTTTAGAGGGAAGGCTTTCAGTTTTTGGCCATTTAGTATAATATTGGCTGTTGGTTTGTCATAGATAGCTTTTACCAGGTTGAGATAAAGACCCTCTATTCCAATTTTCTGTAGGGTTTTTATCATGAAAAGGTGCTGGACTTTGTCAAAAGCTTTTTCTGCATCTATTGAGATGATCATGTGATTTTTGTCTTTGGTTCTGTTAATATGCTGTATTACATTTATTGATTTACGTATGTTGAACCATCCCTGCATCCCTGGGATGAATCCAACTTGGTCATGGTGTATAATCTTCTTGATGATTTGTTGGATTCTGTTTGCCAGTATCTTATTAAGGATTTTTGCATCTATGTTCATTAGGGAGATTGGCCTGTAGTTCTCTTTCTTAGTTGGGTCCTTCTCTGGTTTTGGTATCAGGGTAATGCTTGCTTCCAGGAATGAATTTGGGAGTATTGCTTCCCTTTCAATTTCATTGAAAAGTTTGAGAAGTAGGGGCGTTAGGTCTTCTCTAAATTTCTTGTAGAATTCGGCAGTGAATCCATCAGGGCCTGGACTTTTCTTTGTTGGGAGGTTTTTAATTACATCTTCAATTTCATTGGTTGATATTGGTTTATTTAGGATTTTTAAATCTTCTTGATTTAGCTTTGGTAATTCATACGAATCTAGGAATCTGTCCATTTCTTCTGCATTTTCCATCTTAGTAGAATATAAATTTTCAAAATAGGTATAGATGATCTTCTAGATTTCTGCAGGGTCCGTCGTGATATCACCCTTTTCATTTTCAATTGCATGGATTTGAGTCTTTTCTTTTCTTTTTTTTAATAAGGTTGGATAAGGGTTTGTCAATCTTATTTATTCTTTCAAAGAACCAACTTTTTGCTTCATTGATTCTTTGTATTGTTTTTTTATTCTCCAATACGTTAATTTCTGCTCTGATCTTTATAATTTCCTCCCTTGTACGGGCTTTTGGCTTAACCTGCTCTTCTTTTTCTAGAAGCTCGAGGTTCACCCTTAAGTTGTTTATTTGCGCTTGCTTTATTTTCCTGATATAAGTATTTAATGCTATAAATTTCCCTCTTAGGACTGCTTTCATTGTATCCCATAAGTTCCGGTATGTTGTACTGTCATTATCATTCAGTTGTAGAAAGTGACTAATTTCTTCTTTAATTTCATCTGTGACCCATTGGTTGTTCAGGAGGATGCTGTTTAATTTCCATGTGTTTAGGGAGTTTTTGTGGGATCTTTTGCCATTGATTTCCAATTTCATTGCACTATGGTCTGATAATATGCATGGGATAATTTCAATTCCTTTGCATTTACTTAAGCAGGTTTTATGAGCTAGTATGTGGTCTATTTTGGAGAACGTCCCATGTGCAGCTGAGAAAAATGTGTATTCTGATGTTGTAGGATGGAACACTCTGTAGACATCTACTAAGTCCATTTGTTCAAAAGTTTGGTTCAGTTCTACTATTTCATTATTGATTTTCTGTCCAGTTGATCTATCTTTTTGTGACAGTGGAGTATTGAGATCTCCCAATATAATTGTATTAGTGCTTATTTCATTTTTCATGTCCTTTAGTACTTGTTTTATATAGCTGGGTGCATTGGTATTTGACGCATATATATTTATGATCGTTATCTCTTCCTCTTGGATTGTTCCCTTTACAAGGATGTAATGACCGTCTTTATCTCTCTGAATCCTTCTTGGCTTGAAGTTCACTTTGTCTGCAAAAAGAATAGCTACCCCTGCTTTTTTCTGGGTTCCTGTGGCATGGAGTATTGTTTTCCATCCTTTGACTTTCAGTCTATGAATTTCTTTCTGAATTAAATGTGTTTCTTGTATACAGCATATTGTTGGATCTTGCTTCTTGATCCATTTCGCCAGTCTGTGCCTTTTGATTGGTGAATTGAGACCGTTAACATTGATGGTTAAAACTGATATGTATTGACTTGTCATGATATTTTCCTGTTGTTGGTTCCCACTCTTTGTTTTTCCGCTTTCCGGCTATTTAATTATTTGCCCTGCCTGGTGGATTCCTTCTGTTGGGGTTCCTATCTCTTTCTAGAATGTCCTTCAGAACGTTTTGGAGTGCTGGTTTGGTGGTCATAAATTTTCTCAGATGTTCTTTGTCATGAAAGTATTTTATTTCTCCATCAATTTTGAAAGATAGTTTTGCGGGGTACATCAATCTGGGCTGAAAATTATTTTCCTTTAGAGCTTGCAATACATCATTCCAAGCTCTTCTTGAATTGAGGGTTTGTGCTGAAAAGTCAGCTGTGATTCTGATGGGTTTTCCTTCATAGGTGATTTGTCTCTTCTCCCTAACAGCTTTTAAGATTCTGCCCTTCTGTTGAATTTCTGGGATCTTGACTATAATATGTCTGGCTGAAGTTTTTTTTTGATCATGTCTAGTTGGTGTTCTAAAAGCTTCACTTATAGGGGTGTCAAATTCCTTTTCTCTTCCAGGAAAGTTCTCCCTGATTATGTCTTTGAACAAGGTTTTAATGTCGTTGATGCTATCTCCTGCTTTTTCATTTATTCCAATTATTCTTAAGTTGTTTATCTTTGAGTCATCTAGCAGCTGCTGAATTGATTTTTCATGGTCCCTTGCTATTTTTAAGAATTTTTCCATTTCATGATCACTAATTGCAAGCCTGTCTTCTATATCTGAGATCCTGTCCTCGCATTGGCTTATTCTGCTACAAATACTTTCAATGGAATTTTTTATCTCTTGGATATCTGCTTGAATCTGCCTTATGGATTCCATTTCTTTCCTATGCTGAGCATTCATGGTTTCTATAGTTTTCTTAAGTTCATCTATTTTTTTGTCTGTATCAGCTATAGTGTCCTTAAGCATGGTCTTCATTGTAGACATTATCTCTGCAGTTATCTGTGAGATTATTTCTGTTTTAATTTTTTCCAGAACCTCATTCAGTTGCTTTGTTGTTACCACTTCAGATAGGCCAGGTGGGTGGCTTTCGGATTGTCCCACCTCGTTGCTCCCTAGGTTTGCCTTTGGTGAATTGGATGTGTGGGGTTGCATCTTGTTTAAGTGTCGTCTCATTTTTTCTTTCTTTAATTCCTGGGGTGATGTTTGCAAATTACCTATAGTAGGTTACTTTATTGCTAGTGTTTAAGATCTTTAGAAGATGACTACTTCTCTGCAGTATCTTCCAAGTGGAGCTTGCTTTTAGGTTTTGAGCTTTCTGCCAGATCCTACCTCTTCAATTCGTTGGGTATGCGAAGTTGCTACCTGTTTGGCCCAGTCCTTGATTCTTTGGTACTGTGCCACTGTATTTTCTGTGTCCCTTAGTCAATCTCAATCATGAAATATCAGGAAGGAAAGATGTTTAGAACAATTATTTCACATTTGGCTATAATGTTAACTAAAGCATCAAACACAGCCTAGAAAATGACAGACTGAGCTAACCAGTTATTTACCACTTTTAGCTGTATAGAGTTGCGGTTATATAACAAAATCTAAAACACACCAGAAAAATTATATGCAGTATACAAGTCCTGTGTATGTCAATTTTTCCCTGAGGAGTTTAAATTTAAAATGAGTTAAGGAGGAAATAGAGTATTGGGAGAAGAGGAAGGAATTAGATGTAAGGTTAGAGGACCAAGAGGGATCCCACTAAAATTGGGACACTAGTGCAGAGGACAGGTGGTAGAAAGAGAAGGAAGGGATAAAAGGAAGAACAGATCACAACCACAATCACAAAGAAGTTAGAGGCGCTGTTTACACTCATATAAAAAACCAGAGAGAATAATGAAGAAAGAGCAAATACACATACAGAAACAAAAACGAAGATAAAAACAATAAAACAGACAGATCAAAAATAAAACCCCACCAAAAAACAAAACAAAACAAAACAAAAACAAAAAAACCCTTCGCCAGAACAAAAAACAAATCAGTGAGAAAAAAAAAATAAAAAATAGGAAATAAAAATAAAAATAAAAAAAAATAAAAAGAATCAGTTCCAGGTGTTGACTCTGCTGTAGGCAGTTACCCTGTGGTGACAGAGTCCTGTTCTGTGCAGGTCCGTCCCAGTAAGCCAGGAGCGCCCTCTGGCTGGCGGTGAGCAGAGGCGCGTACTTTCAGGCAGAGACCAGTCTAGCTTGCCTCCGCTCTCAGCGCCCTTTCACGATCCCTGGGCCTGAGAGGCTCAGTGCGCTGTCCGGAGCGCGGGTTCCCTGCACTGGTTCCCGCCGCTCTGGTTTTTCACCACGCCCCTCACAATGGCGCCGGGCCAGTAGCTCTCTGGCGCGGGACAGGTGTGGCTGAGAGTCCAGTCTCGTTCGCCTGCTGACCTCAGCACACTTTCGTGGGCCTGAGAGGCGCCGTGCTGCCCTGTCTGGAGCACAAGTTCCCAGAGCAGTTTTCGAGCCGCTCTGAGTTTCGCCACACCCCCCACAATGGCGCCCGGCCGGTCGCTCTCTGGCGCGGGGCAGCTGTGGCTGAGAGACACTCACCGCCGGTCAGCGCCATTCTCCGCCGCTCCCCTGCCCCGCCGCTGTCTCTGGATCCTCCGTAGGAGCTCCCTGGGCACCAGCTGCCACCGTGTGTCCGTAGAATTGAGCCTCCGTGGCGCTGCAACTCCCGGGATAGTAGAAGGTGCGCGCGCGCGGTCTGCTCCTTCTTTCCTTCTTCTTTGTTGGAAGTCACCCGTCACTGGTGCCGGGGGTCCCAGATTGCACTTCAGAACTTCTCTGGGTTTCGGGGAGGCATCTCCCTCCCTCCTGCGCTTTCCGGGTCGCTATATTCCCGTGTTCCAATGGTAACTTTTAGAGAGAGTTTCGCTGCCTGCTTCTTACTCATCCGCCATCTTGAGGTCCTCCAATTATAACTTCTGAGGCTTACCCTTCCTTCATCTTTCTAGTCAGATATGGTGTGTCAGACATTTATAGTCCTTTTATTTTCTGAACCTTTCTCTGAACATCTAAATTAGTGTCACTTTATTTAGGATTTCTCAGGAAAACTGTTAGACCACAATGTGGAGGATAGATATATATGCTGAATTTTAGTGGTTAATTTAGTATCATGTTAATAACTGTAATTAAGAATTTTCTAATACCTTACAAAGATAAAAAGAAACTTTCTTTAAATTTAATATTTTGTTAGATATTCAAACCTATGCTTTTATTTTAGTCCCAAGGTAGTCTTTCTCATGACCATGTGATACATCACTCCTCTACTGTCTATATTTTATCTGTTCTACACAACACATGCAATCATGTATGTTATTCTTATTTTGTGTGTTAGAATTACATAAATGACATCACTGTCTTTGTATCCTCCTACAATAGTATATTTCCACTCAGCATTGTGATTTCAGGTCCATCAGACGCTATGCTAGTATCTACAGGGTGTGTGTTGGGGGGGTACTGGGGATTGAGCCCAGGGTCTTTGCATTGAGCCATGTCTCCAGTCTTTATATACTTTTTCTTTGAGAAGGGTCTCTTTAAATCACTAATTTACAATCCATTTGCCTCAGCTTCCCAGTGCTGGGACTATAGGTTTTCAGTATTCTTAATGATATCAGGATTTCCTCTTATTGATATCACGTATATACATATATACCACATTGTAATTAAGGGACCGGTGGCCAGAAAACAAACATGCAATTATCATTTTATATGTGTTTGTGTTTTTGTGTGCATACATGTGTGTGCAGGTGAATTTGAGAAAAAGGAGATGCCCTAAAGCCATTTGGTGATACTCAAAGCATGATTTTAAAAAATGATTTTTCACATACATGATAAGAATTTGCACAAATTCTCCACATGTATAAGATTTCTGAAATGCCTTCATATAATCTATTTTCTATTTTGCAGGCCTTATTAAGACAGTTATTCATAAAAGCATTTTATGAGTTGTCTTTTTTTAATACAACATATGAACAGCTATTTTAATGGTCAGAATGCATATGTTTAAATGTTTCCTGCAAAAAAAAACCCCACATAATGTTAAAATATAAAGAGAAAAGCAGACAGTTTTAATGAGGATTGTACACAAGATATCTGCAGGCTATAAAAATAAAAACTAAAATGGTGTGCAGACTAACGCCATAGACCCGCTGGGCTTGTGATCCAAAGCAGTATTATACACTGGTTTAAAATGTTTCCCTTAAGATAGGAGACAGATCCAGGTTCATTGTGGAAAGCCAGAGACCATGAAGGCAATTCTTCAGTTTATGAAAGGATAATGGAAAAACTAGTGTGGCAGAATTCCTCCTGGAGCTGTGCATATTCACCTAGACAAGGAAAACACAGACAAAACCTTGGACCCAGAAACCCAGCCAAGATAGTCCATGTCACTCTTGCTGCAAAAAATAAGTCTAAGATCACTAGGGACACACTTGTAGTCAAACAAATCTGACTTTAGGAAATGTTCATTATTTCATGTGAAACAGTAGACTTCAAACCAGTGGAACCCTGTTGTGTCTCGGAAGTGTTAAGGGGCAATTGTTATAGTAACTGTGCATCATTAGTACGTGGGAGGATGGCCCCAAGAAATGCGAGTCTGTTTGGGAGGGGGTGCTGTCTGAAACCAGTGAAGAAGCAGCGAGCCCCTGAGATGGTCCAGAGAAGAGACTATTTGGTTAGTTACATTGTTGCCTCGTGTATTTGTTTTCACTGTTCTTGATGATAGAAGAGTCTTGTAATTTTCTCTTTCCATCAGCATCATGGGGAGGCCACTCTGATGTTGATAGTCTGTAAAAATACTTATTTTCAGCAAGAGAACAACCTGGCTCAGCCCATGTGAACTAGGCTAGATACAAAATTCCAGCCGTCAGGACTGCGTGTTTCCTCGTCACTACAGGGCAGCACTGATATGGGCAGACCTGTTCATACACGAGGGCCACGGAGGACTGAGTGGGTCCGTTCACTGTCCAGATTATAAGAGGTGCACTGAAAGAGGAGGGAAGGAGAAAAAGAAATGAACATGAATATAGCTTTTAATTAAAATATATGGGCAAACCAAAATTCCAAAATTCACAAAGAAATGACAAAAAAAAAAAAGAGAATAGAATGTACTCCAGCTATTTTATTGAAATATTTTGTATAGCCACTTGCAGATAAGTATGCATAGTAATAATTTCCTTTAAACAGTATAAAAATAGTTGTCAATAATCAGTTTAGGGATAAACTTGTTTATTTTCTTATTCTTTTTATACTTTGGTGCCTTTTTGTGTGTTTTAAATTTCTCAGAAGCAAATTTTTGAAAACATTATGAGATCACTGAGGGTCGAGCAGGTACTCAGCATCCATGAACTAAGGCACAGCTCTTATCATCTTGAGCAGCGAAGGCGTAAAACGTGTCGTCCTACCCCAAGAGCTTGACACTGGAGCTCA
Source organism: Erethizon dorsatum (assembly GCA_028451465.1). NCBI lineage: Eukaryota > Metazoa > Chordata > Mammalia > Rodentia > Erethizontidae > Erethizon > Erethizon dorsatum. The sequence goes on from CM051824.1 coordinate 138,124,278, forward strand.
GATGACACAGTTATCAAGTCATACAATGAAAGGGGAGCAAAATGTAGCATAGAATTTTTCTGAATAATAAAATCCAAGTGATATGTGTAGAATTAATTAAAATGGCCACTAAGTAATAAAAAGTTAGTATATTTTAAAATGTATTTTGGACTAAAGCCAGAAAATCTGTGACAATGCAATTGAAGCAAAATAAGAGATTCTGTATATGTTTCTAAAGATAGTATTTAATTGTATCAAAAGTACTTAGGATAAAACTTAGATAACATTGTATATGGATGATTAGCCAGCTATTCTATGAAATAAATGGAAAGAAAATATTTCATTATTTTAACTTATAAAATGTTATATTTGAAATTTTCTTTTACATTTTATATTTTGCTATCTCTTTTAACTTGTGATAAAGTAAATATCTATAACTATGTCTATATCTATATCATCTATACCTATATCAATCTATATCTATCATCTATATCTATCAGTATCTATATATCCCTCCACTTCAGCTGCAGAGTTGCCCTTGGTCACTTTATCCTGGCTTAACTTCCAATCATGCTTCCCTTGCTCTTTGGTAACTTTTGTTCCAATGATCACCCTCTGAAAAACTTTTTGTATGTTATGCTGATCAAAAACATTTGCCATACAAATTCATTTATTTCTGTGTTTATATCCAATATATGTCATTATTTCACTTAGCTCTTCAGTGAAAAACATTTGTTCTGGGTTCAATATATTTCTGAAAGTAAGTAGAATTCAATGAATTTCTACCTGAACACTAAAAGGTCACATAAAATGACTGAGAAAGTCAAATGGACATGTTATCAGTCCCTCTCACTCCAATTTACTGTATCATTGGGATAACTTGCAAAACACTGATTAACCATTGACCAATTTGACTTTTTAAGAGATAGAAAATAAATTCCAAGCTACAGAGATTTATGCTGAAAATATCTGAAAACAACAACAACAACAACACAGAATTCTGGTAATTGAATGACCAAGAATCACATCTAACATATAGCTATTTCTCCCTTAATTCTTCTCCAAAAAATGAAATCATTTCCTTCTGAGAATAGTACATATAAAAGAGAATACATACATTCTTTTATGAGCTCATGCTATTTAGAGTATCATATTTATACATAGTGCCAACAATGCACTAACAATTTTAAAAATGATGGAAGTGAACATAACGCTACTACACTTTGAATATGACAGGTATTTTACTAGTTGTAATTTAAAGTTAATCCCCTCAAAGAGCATAATGATCAAATGAAAGAAATGTTACTTTAAAATTACTTATTCTTGCTTTGATTATTGATAATTTGCCACCAAACAAATTTTTTCATTTAAATTTATTTTTTATTATTTATCTTTATGGTAAATAATTGTATGAAGTTGATTTATCTATTTATCTACGTTTACATATATTTTTCAACTTCATACTTCACAATATGAGATCAAAAATCTGCAAAAATGTAAAAGTGGAATCAACAGTTAAAGTGATGACCCAACAAGCTCGTTGATTTCTCACATTCAGCATTCAGACATCATTATTTGGTTGAATGATTCTTGCACTAACCACTGCCCATTGAGAAGATAAAATATGGATAATACTAGTACTACTTGGCAGGATTGCATAAATTATGCGTCATTGGAAATTGGGTTAACAAAATTGAAAGAAAAAGAAATGACGCAAACCTTCCACTGTGCTTCAATTATTCTGCAATGCACATCTTAGTTTCTAACTGCATATCTAGTTTTCCAAATTTTTTTCCTTTTACCTATTTTGTGGTATTTTTTTTTTTTCTCAAACTGAGACTGATTTCCTTCTAAATGTAGTTCTCTGAGTTCCCTGTTCTTAGACCACTTACTTTAGGAAATATACAATTGTAAATTCTCCTTCTGCTGCTTTGAGATGTAAATACTTTCCCAGCCTCTTCCCAGTTGTATAACCCAGAAATGTCATTCTTCTTAAAGACCTGTGGCCATCCCAGATTAAGGTAAATAGTGGCCCTATCTTCCTGTGACATCTCATCTGTGCAAATAACACATGTGAAAGAAAAGCTGACAAATAACATTAACCCACCGCCCCTAAATACTCTGGTACTTTCTCACCCCAGTGCTTAAATTTTTTCCTGATGTTGGTGGAGTTTGTGGGGTCTTTTATATAGAATATCATGTCATCTGCGAAAAATGATAATTTAACTTCTTGTGTTCCTATACTTCTTCTTTTTAATTCTGTCTCTTGTTTAATTGTCCTGTCTAAAGTTCCCAGAACTATATTGAATAGGAGTGGTGGTAGTGGACATCCTTGTCTTGTTCTTGATTTTGGAGTGAAAGCTTTCATTTTTTGTCTACTTAGTATGATGTTGGGTGTGGTTTGTTATAGATGACTTTTATGAGATTGAGATAAAGACCATCTATTCCAATTTTGTGTAGTTTTTTTTGTTTGTTTGTTTGTTTTTAACTACAAATGGGTGTTGGACTTTGTTAAATGACTTTTCTGCACCTATTGAGATGAACACATGGTTTTTGTCCTTGGCTCTGTCAATATGGTGTATTACACTTATTGATTTTCATATGTTGAAGCATCCCTGCATCCATGGGACGAATCCTATCTGGTCATGGTAATAATCTTTTGATGATCTGCTGCATTCTGTTTGCCAGTATCTTATTGAAGATTTTTGCATCTATGTTCATTAGGGAGATTGGCCTGTAGTGTTCTTTTTTGGTTGGATCCTTCACTGTTTTTCGTATCAGCTAAAATGTTTGCTTCCAAGAATGAATTTGGAATTATTGCTTCACTTTCAGTTTCAAAAGAGTTTGAGAAGTAGTGGAATTAAGTTTTCTCTAAATTTCTTACAGATTTCAGCAGTGAATCTGTCAGGGTCTAGGCTTTTCTTTGTTGGTAGGTTTTTAATTACATCTTCAATTTCATTGACTAATATTGGGTTATTTAGAAGTTTTGTATCTTATTGACTCAGCTATGGTAATTCATATGTGTCTAGGACTCTCTCCATTTCTTCTGTGTTTTCCATCTTATTAGAAAACAGGTTTTCAAAGTAGATATTGGTGATCTGGATTTCTGCAGGATCTGTTGTGATTTCACCCTCTTCATTCATAATTATATGGATTTGAGTCTTTTCTTTGCCTTTTTCTTTTATAAGATTGACTGAGGATTTGTCAATTTTATTTAATCTTTCAAAGAAACAACTCTTCATTGATTCTTTGTATTGTTTTAATAGTCTCCATTGCACTAATTTCTGCTCTAATCTTTATAATTTTCTCCTTTGTAAATGCTTTGGGCTTGACTTGCTTTTCTTTTTCTAGAAGACAGAGGTTTAATATTAGGTTGTTTATTTGAGCTTACTCTACTTTTCTGATATGAGAATTTACTGCTATAAATTTCCCTCATAGGACTGCTTTCATTCAGTCCCATAAGTTCTGGTTTGTTGCATTGGCATTATCATTTAATTGTAGAAACTGTCTAATTTCTTCTTTAATTTCATTGGTGATCCATTGGATTTTCAGGAGGGTGTTATTTAATTTCCATGTGTTTATGGGTTTTTGTGGTTTCCTTTGCCATTGATTTCCAATTTCATTGCACTATGGTCTGATAATATGCATGGGATAATTTAAATTCCTTTGCATTTACTTAATATCAGAATACATGATGGGGGGCATCACAATCCCTGACTTGAAATTATACTACAAAGCAACTGTGATAAAAACAGCATGGTACTAGGGAAAAAAAAAAAGGATCAATGGAACAGATTAGAAGATGCAGAAAAAACTCCAAACATACTCAGCCACCTTATCTTCGACAAAATAGCCAAACACTTTCACTGAAAGGAAGTCTTTTTAATAAATGGTGCTGGGAAAACTGGCTTTCCACATGCTGAAGACTAACTAGACCCATACCTTTCACCATGCACTAAACTAAATTCAAAATGGATCATAGGTCTAAATATTAAAACAGAAATAGTAAATCTGCTGTAAGAAAGAAAATGTATAACTTTTGAAGACATTGGTGTAAGCAAAGACTTTATGAGCAGAACTCCAATTGCACAGGAAATATCACAAAGAATGAACAACTGGGATCTCATCTTATTAAAAAGCTTTTGCATAGCAAAAGAAACCATCAACAGAGTGAAGAATCAACCCACAATGTGGGAAAAAATTTTTTTCCACTGTTCCTCAGACAAAGGACTAATATCTAGAATATATAAAGAGCTCAAAAAAATCAGACCCCCCCAAATTTGAAGATCCAATCCAAAAATGGACATATGAAATGAATAGACAATTCTCAGATGAAGAAGTACAAATTGCAAATAAATATATAAAAATATTCAACATCACTCGTCATTCAGGAAATGCAAATTAAAACAACAGTGAGATTTCATCTCACTCCAGAAAGAATGGCTATTGTAAGAAATCAACCAATAATGAACGCTGGTGGGCCTGGGGAGCAAGAGTAACCCTTCTCCACTCTTGGTGGGAGTATAGACTGGTGCAACCACTGTGGAAATCAATGCAGAGATTCCTCAATAAATTAAAATTAGAGGTTGAATTTGACCCAGCTATTCCTCTTCTGGTATCTTCCCAAAAGAATTCAAAGTATCATGCCACAATGATATATTCATACCCATGTTTATAGCAGCACTGATGGTAATAGCTAAATCTTGGAAACAACCCAAATGCCTATCAACTGATGAATGTATAAATAAGGTGTGTTTTTTAAAATATAATAGAATTCTACTCTACCATAATGGATAATAATAACCTTGAGACTTTTCTAGCTAAATGGATGCACCTTGAGACCATACTCTTAAGTGAAATAAATGGGACACATCTGTATAAATACTGCATTATTTCTCTGGTGTGAGAACCTGAATGTGTAAATAAGGACCAAAATGTATATTAGATATTGGGAATTGGGAAGAAAATGTTCAAATGATAAGGGGAAAAGGGGAGGTGGGAAGAGAAAGGAAGGAAGGAACAAGAAAGAAATAGAGACTAGAAGTGGAAAATTGGAAACAAAGCTTTTATAAATAAGGAGAGAGAGAGGGATTAAATGGAGAGAAGCAGAATGGGAAAAAAGAAGAATCAAGATATACCATGTACAGGTATAAATTCTCTATGACGAATGTTATTATGTATATCAAAAATGCACCAATAAAAATAAACTTAAAAAAATTTCCTGCTTTTAGTTTCAGGAGATTTGAGTTCAGTATCTACATTTGCAGTAGCCTCTATTTGTGCCAGTCTTGGATAAAGTATTCCTTGTCTGTTTCATTATTGGAGCCATTTTTTTTGACACTGTATATATTCCTTCACCAAATTTGGAAAAGGGAGAAGAAATGATGAATACATATCTCCCAACCCCTGAGTTGATATAATTTAAGGGCAATATGTTGTTGGGCCACCAGATGGTACATGTTTTAATTTCACTTCGTTTACTCTGCATGAGTCCAGATCACTTTTCTCCTTAACATTTTATCCAAAAGAGAAATTTCCCCATATCTCTTCCATACAATTTGGTTCTTATTTACACAGTCAGTTTCTCACACCAGTGAGATAATGCAATATTTACACATGTGCGTATGATATATTTCACTTAAGAGTGTGGTCTCAAGGTCCATCCAGTTAGCTATAAATGTCTCAAATTTAATCTTCTTTATGGCAGATTAGTTTATACCTAAATCGTACCAATAAACTTAATTAAATTTAAAAAAGAGGAATTTCTTCATTGTTGCATATTATATATACATCAGTTATAAAATTATTTTAAATACTTCGTAGAAAACTATGTCATTAATAATTAATTATTGATCCCAAGTGCTGCTTTTAGTACTAAATTTTGCATCTTCTGTTTTAAGTGGTATTTTCCAAAATCCCCTAAATGATTTTGTATACCTCATTTGTATCCATTATAATGATTTCATATAAGGAGAAAGTATACTTTTTTATTTTAAATGAATAAAGTGAGGTTACCTCAAACCAAATCATATAGCATTTTCAGTGTCTTCCCAGATTCTAAAGACAATCTTCCTGAGTTTGTGCCTCTTGTACAAATTCAAGTTCAGTATCAGTAGCTCAATGTAGCAGAGACACCTCTGGTAGACACAAGCACATCCTGAACTGAGATTTATTAAACTTCACGGGTGGAGGATTTCAATGGACTCGCACCTTGTTCACTTGCCTGGCATCAAGACAGCAAATTTGGGGCCGGTGAGATGGCTCAGCGGCGTAAGTGCCTCTCTGGCAAGTGCGAGGTCCTCTGGTCGACCCCTGGTACCCCCCCAAAAAAAAAAAAAAGAAGACAGCAAATTTGCAATTGACATTTTTTTTGTGGGGTTGGGGGTGGGTAGGTGTGTAGGACTGATGCCAGAGCTCTCATACTAAGCTACTCCCTCCCAGGACTTTCTATTTCTTGAGACAGAGTCTCAGTAAGTAGTGGAGGCTGCCGTGAAACTTGCAATTTTCCTGTTTCAGCCACTTGAGTAGCTGGGTACATACCATCTTCTAATAAGAAATTCCTATGTCAGCATGGGAAATATTTGTAAAAATGATATAAAGAATGTTTGAAGTAATAATATGTTATTTTTATAGAAATTATGCTCCCAAAATTCTGCATAATGTGTTCTTTTTCCTTAACCTACATTGTTCTTATTATTTCTATGATCAAGCTGTACTACACACATTCATGAATTATCAAATGCAATGGACTCCAATGTAAAGTGGAGCATTTTCCCTTTCTTCTCTATATATTACATAACCTACATAGAAATATCAAAAGCCTGAATGGCAACGACATGTGGCATACAGTGATAAACTAACCGTGCTGGAGGCCTGCAATGCCAGGCAGTAAATACTGAAGTCAAAGAAATGAAAAGCAAGCTATAATCACTATGCATGGTAAGTATCACTGAGGACCTCAGCTTTTGTTTTACTCTAACTCATAGATTAGTATGGAAGTAATATCTTGCTTACTAAAGTAGATAACTTTACAGCAATCAAAATATAAAGCATATGGTCAAGTCTCTTTGTTCAATATGTAAACATTTTTTAAATAACATGATCCAACAGTTAATGAGAGGGCTAAATCCACAAATGTGATCTTTGTCCAGATGTCTTATTTTCATGTTTCTGTTTATTTTTCTTTTCTCAACATGCTTTCATCCTTTACCAAGGTTACAAGCCCTTGATTGATCTTCATATTCTCAGTTAATCTCCATCGGAATTCCCTGTGTTACACCGATAATTCAGTGTAGTCAGGTAAAGCAAACATTTCAAACAGATGCTTCTTACCAACATCAGTTCTTTCAATTGCTAGATGAGTACGTTAACCCTGTAAGTTTCAAGCATGAGAACTATTGATCACAAAACTTTGGAGTCAATGGCCTCTACTGACATTTTGCTTCTCACAGTGATTTTCTGATCTTAAGATGTTAGAGAAGCACATGATAACTATACTTCATTAGTTTGAGGTGAATGTACAAACATTTCACTCATGGAGTTGCCCTAAGTTCAATAAGGAATAATAAATCTGAAGCACTATGAACGCATAAGGCAGCATTACTCCTTACTCCCCTATCGAAGCAATGAAGGATCCAGAAAAATACCATATAAAATGGTATTGTATTCTCCCAAAAAGTGAGCAACGTTGAATTCACATAGATCTTTCACGCTGCTATTCTTTTTCACTCAAGTTCATCTCCAGTTGACTCTTTCATGCGTATGTTCTATGTTCTCAAATTTATTAATCCGTCTCTTTAAACATTTACTTTATTCTTTGGCATTCCAGTATTTCACACTCTGGCATTTCCTCCTACTCCTTTAGGAAACAAAAGTAACCAGCCCTGTTTTCACTGTGTCTGTCTGTATGGAGAATTTATTCTTCACTTTCACTTGCGTTTTTTGCTCTTGCTCCTAAATACAAGGTAAGATGTCGTTAACTGTTCATTCTCATGAAATTATAGATACTATTCTCCTTCCATCAGGCAGCTTACTATTTCACTTACATAGTCAATATTTTTTGAATCTTCACTGTTTTCCTTTGTCTTGGATGTGCTTTTCTTGAGAAACTACTCAGTTATCTCATTAACACTTAGCTCTGAACTTCGCAATCATTTAAGTTACAGTGATTTCACTTTTATTTCCCTCACGAGAAATTTTCATTTTAATCATTATTTATGAATATAATGGAATATAAATATATGTAAATATATCATTTTGCAGACATGTTCTAACCTATAGAAAATTTGCAATCACAATGAATTTTCTTTACATGAATCACTGGAAAAAGGTTGCCAACACTATGTGCTGTTATCGTTAATATTTTAATGTGTATTTCCTACTACAAGAAGAAATTCTCTTACAAAACCATAACACAACCATAAAAGTCAGGAAGCTATTATCAGTCCATTGCTAATAACTAATCCTCTCACATCATTTATGATTTACATAGTTCATAAGTTTGAATATACATAAAAGTACTGTTATGGTTTGTATCTAGATTGGCCCCCCACAAAAACCTCATGCAGTCATAGGTCTTTTTCAGAGGTGGCTGAATCTAGTGTGTGATGCTAGGATTAAGTGTGTGAGGGCTACACCTACCATAGGGCGGGTAGCCTGTGTGCAATATGTCTCCCTCCCTCACATGCTTTTGCTGTCTTCTGCAGCCATGAACAGTTTCTCCTCTGGGATGCCCCTCTGCCAAGCCACCTGGTCTCAGGGCCAGCTGATTTTGGACTAAAACCTCCAGAAACTGTGAGCTAAATAAACCTTTCCTCCCTTAACTTTGGACATGGGGTATTTTGCCTCAGCAATGAGAAAATAACTAAGACAAGCACCAAAAATATATACTGAAAAAATGAGTCTCTTTTAAAAGGTGTATTTGTCAGCTTTCCTCTTGCTAAACAAAATAGCCAACACCTACAACTTTATGGAGGAGAGGTTTGGTTTGGCTCACATTTTCAGAGGGTTCCATCTATGGTTGGTGGCTGATGGAAAGGCGGGGCAAGGAAAAGCTGTTCAGTTCATGGCTTCTAGGAAGCAGAGCTGGGGAACAGTGCAAGACAGGAAGGTTCAAAGGACCAAATGCAGTACCCAAGGTCACAGCTCTATGATCTACCAAGAAGTGTGCTGTGCTACTCCCACAGAAACTCTGAAGAAGATCAAATTGGCAATCCAAGTTAACTGCTACATTGCACCTCTGATTAACATTACACTGAAACACGTCTCCTCAAACCAAATTAAATCTCCAGATAAACATAAGGCCTGGATTCTGACATACATAACTATCCTATATACAATTTTAAATGTATTAATGACTTTACTAAATTCTCAAGAGCTCTAGCATTGCATAAAAGTCCAACTTGAAAGTCTCTGAGACACAAGGCAAACCCTTAGGCCTAAAATCCTGACAATTCAAGAAGCAAGTTACATAATTCCAATATACAATGGTACACGATAAACAATCTCATTCCAAAAGGAATGAATACCAGGATAGAAAGGTGTCAGATCAAAGTAAGACAAAATCCCAGCAGGGAAAATATTAACTTCTCTAGATCCATGTCTGGCATCCAAAGTATATGATGACATGTAAGTTTCAAAATGTATGGTTGGCCCCAACCATATGGCTTTACTATTCACAGTCCACATGTCCTCTTGCTTGGTCTGGGATTGCTCACTACCTGAGTTATTTTTTTGGCAGACATTCTGCAGTCATGGTACCTCTGACTCCCAGAAGTCTCCACATCTCCACTGTGCCTTTGATTCGACTTTCACAGTTTCATGTACCACCCTCTCAGGGGTGTATTCCTTGGCCTGTAATACATTCCTTTGAAATATGGGTGGAAGTCACCATGAACCATAATTATTGCATTTTTCATGCCTGTACAATTAATGTTGTATGGATGATTCTAAGATCTGCTACCAGTGTCAGCAGTAGTCATATCCCTTTAGAGCACTGTTGTGGTGGATACTGAGTATTGTACTTGGAAAGCTGGTATAGCGAATCACAGGGAATCAATTCTTTAGGTCACTTTCCCAATCAGTGGACACAGGAGAACTTTTTCCAAATGAAACATTTAGCTTTTTGACACATCAACTTGTGATAGATGGGGTCTTTTTGATTCCTAAGATGCCTACAGGGTATCTTTCTTCTTGTCCAATTTCTAAGTTCTTGGTTTCTTTTTAAACATACTAATGTCTCCCGAAGTCACAGGTCCTTTAGTGCTAACTTTACACACAAATATTTTCATGCCACAATTTAAGATTTTCAAATACTTCTGTTTTTGAAATATTTGTACTTTCGGCTTCCTATTTTCACTGTACATCTGGCCAAAGCGAATACAGGTACTTATGCAAGAACTGGAATCTTAGGCTACGCTGAAATTTTCGCCACCAATCAATTATTCCACTGCTCTTAAACTCAACTGACCACTAAGTCTTAGGACATAGGCAAAACAAAGAAAAAAAAAATTATCAAGAGTGTAACATGCATGACTTCTAGTTAAATTCCTAACTGAGTTCTCATTTCCAATGGAATCTTCATGAGGCTGGCCTTTACTGTTCACATTTCTTTCATCACTCTGGTATCCTGAGCTCCAGTTAAAATTGTCTGCCAATTTCAAGAAGCAAGTTACATAATTTCAATATGCAATGGTACATGATAAACGATCTCATTCCAAAGGAATGAATACCAGGATAGAAAGGTGTCAGATCAAAGTAAGACAAAATCCCAGCAGGAAAAATATTAACTTCACTAGATCCATGTCTGGCATCCAAGGTATATGATGACATGTAAGTTTCAAAATGTATGTAGGGCTGCCAACTGCAGCATGCTAGGGCTTCTCTAATCTTCCTCACCAAACCTTTCCAAACTCCTCCCATAAACCACTTTCAGAGGGTTCAGAACCACATTGTCAGTATAGTCATAAGCAACAAGTAGTCACTGAAACCACCCCATTCTGGTATCAATTTTTGTATTAGTCAACTTTCCTGTTGCTGGACAAAATACTCAAAACCTCCAAAATATGGATGAAAGGTTTAATTTGGCTCATGGTTTAAGTGGTCATTCCATGGTCTGCTGACTCCAAGGCAGGAACATCATGGTGCAAGAGCAAGGTACCACAAAGCTGCTCAGTTTGTGGCAGCCAGGCAGCAGGTCAGAGAAACAATTCTAGAGAGGAAAGGGCCAGGGATCAAATATAGTACCCAAAACAACCACCATGACCTACCCAGACACAACTAGAAATGTGCTTTATTAATGCTGTAGGTGACTCTGAGAGAATCAAGTTGAAAATACAGCTTATCTGTCATACAAGGGTATTGAGAAAATTGTATCTTCATATACAGAAGAATGAAAGTGGACATTTATCTCATCCCAGATACACTGACTTAAAGATTCAACCTAAAATTATAATATTTCTAAAAGAAAATCTGGGAGAAAAAAAATACATCAGATTGGTCCTGGCTATAATTTTTTTGGATTTGAATCCAAAGCCTCAGACCACCACCACCACAACAGCAACAACAAATAAAAGAAGAAAGAGGAGGAGGAGGAAGTGGAGAAGGCACATAGTATTACATTAAACAAAAAAGGTTCTTTAAGGAAAAGGAAAGAATTTGAAGATGGAACAGGGATTGAAAGAAAACTACAAAGCATTGCTAAAATAAATTAAACAAATCATAAATAAATACAAAGTCATCCCATCTCAATTGATTGAAACACTTAATATGAAAATGTTAATTTTCCCCAATGTGATTTACAGATTCAATGCAATGCCTATCAATATCCCTATGACAAATTTTGTATAGATTTTAAAATATTCATTTAAAAATTTATATGGAAATTGAACAGCCAAATATATTGAGAAAAAACAAAGTTCGAGAAATCATACGTACTTATTTCAAAACTTATTATAAAACTATAGTAATTAAAACAGTGTTGGGGGCTGGTGAGATGGCTCAGCAGCATAAGCACCTGCCTGGCAAGTGCGGGGACCCAAGTTTGACTCCCGGAACCCACATATGAAAAAAGGGCCAGTGATATTGCTCAGTGGCACGGGCGCCTGCTGGCGTGCGAGGTCCTGAGGTCAACCCCTGGTACCCACAAAAACAAAAAAAAAAGCATTGTACTGAAATAAAAATAGACATATAAACTAATGGAATGAAGCAGAGCATCCAAAAATAAACACTTATGTATATAGTCTAATGAATTCTTACAATAGTTCCCAGAGTATTTGATGAGGAACGAAAACTTTTTTTAAGAAACAGTGGTAGGGCCGGTGAGATGACTCAGCGGCGTAAGTGCCTGCCTGGTAAGCACGAGGGCCCCAGTTCGACTCCCAGTACCCACATATGGAAAAAGGGCCGGTGATATCACTCAGCAGCACGGGTGCCTGCTGGCACACGAGGTCCTGAGGTCGACCCCCGGTACCCACACACACACACACACACACACACACACACACACACACACACAAAGAAACAGTGGTAGCAAAACTGGATACTTAAATTTGAAAAAATTAAATTTTACCTTTACCTAATATAATATATAAAAATTAACTCAAAATCAATAAAATATCTAAAAATCTGAGCTTTATATTTTATGTCTGAACTATTACTCTTAAAACAGGAAGAAAGTTTAATGGCATTGAATTTGGCAATGATTTTGGGGTATGATACCAATAGCTATGTAACAACAACAAAAAAATACAGACTTCAAAAATTTTTTGAAATCTATGTGTTATAGATGAGTTTCAGTAGAATGAAAAGGCAATCACTTGCAAAAAATTATATGACAAGGGATTGATTTTTTAAATATTATAGAATTTCTAAAGCTCAACCACTAAAAAGCAAAGAGTTCTATTCAAAGCTGAGCTAAAGAATTAAATAGACACATCTCCAGGGGCTGGTGGGATAGCTCAGCAGCATAAGGGCCTACTTGTCAAGTGCGAGGTCCTGAGTTCTACTCCCAGAACCCACGTAAAGGAGAAAAGGGCCGGTGATATCGCTCAGTGGCTCAAGCGCTTGCTGGCAAGAGCGAGGCCCTGAGGTCGATTCCCGGTACTCACATTAAAAAAACAAAAAAATAGACACATCTCCAAAAACAGATGAACAAAGCCAATAAGCAGAAGAAAAGAAGCTCAACATTACTAATTATTAATAAAGTTCATATTAAAAGCAAGACCAGAAACCATCTCATACTGGTAAGATGCCTACATCAAAAAATCAAGCAATAATTGGAACCTTTATGCAATGTTAGTGAGAATGTAAAATGGTACAACCACTCTGGAAAACAGAATGGTAGTTCCTCAATAAATTAAAATAGAATTGCTTATGATCCCTTAGATCACTGGTGAATATACATCCAGAAAAACTGACAAGAGATCTCAAAAGATATTTATACACCAAAGTTCATAGCAACTTTGTAGTTTAAATGTGAAATCTACTCATGTCCATCAACAGATGAATGGATAAGCAAAATGCCGTATATACATGATATGTATGTAATTAAAACTTAAAAATGAAAATAAATTCTGATGTATGCTCCAACATGGTTGGCATTTGAGGACGTTATGTTTAGTGAAATAAGCCAATCACAAAAAAAACAAAGTGTACGTTATTCCACATATATGATGAACTTTGAGTAGTCAAAGTCATAGAAACAAATTAGAATAGTGATTTCTAGTGGCAGTGCAGAGATAATGGGAAGTTGTTTAATGGATAAAGATTTGCAGGGTTTTTTTTAAAGGCGAAAAGTGTTCTGAAGATACATGGTGGTAATTGTTTCATAACCATAATGAATTTAATTAACCTCACTGAATCGTATACTTACAAATAGTTAAGATGGTAAAACGTGTGCCATATGTATTTTTCTACACTAAAAATATTGAAAAACATCAAAGTAGTTTGAACATCATTACCTTATTGTAGCACCATTGTAAACCCAGTTTCAATTATTTGATTTAAAAAAGAAACAAGCTTGATTGTTGCAATAAAATGTTTAAAAATTGGTACACAGTTGTGAGTTCAAAATGTGTATATAACAACCTAATATAGGTTTATAATTTACTCAGATGTTCTTACTGAAATAACATCTTAGAAGCTCAAATTTATTTTCTTAATTTATTGTTAAATTCATTTAATATGTCTTATGATATATTTAACAATTAGTTAAAATTTAATTACTACTAGTATGTACACATTCAATAACTGATGTGTACACTTATGAAATGTTTCCCTAAATACTTATATTTGTTCTGATTGTATTTTCTTAAATGTATTTTCATATGTTAAATCTGGTAATAAAAATTTAAATCAGTTTTATACCTTTCTTCTAGTAGTTTATTTCGACTATATGTTACCTAGATACTGCCCAAGAATGTTTTTCCATAGATCGTAAGAAAAGCCCTGAACTAGCATGACTCCTTTCTCTATTGTTTTTTCATAGCTGCCGATGAATACTTTTAAGGTGCTTCAATATCTCTTGAATATGATTCTTTTTTTTTCTCTTCTTTTTGTACCAGGAATCGAACTCAGAACCTTGCGATTGCCAGGCAGGCACTGTGCCGCTGAGCTGTATCCCCAACCCTCTTGAATATGATTCTGCCTTCACTCATCAATGGTAAAGTCTTCCTGAGCTTCTTCAATACAGTTTTCGGTGGTCCTATAAGATTTAAAATATGTATTTTGAGTGTCTGCCCACTTAAATAACATTTTAATTAATTTTGTATGCTATCAGTAATCATGCCTTCACTGTCTCTAATGTTTCTATGGATTGTAACACCGTTAAGAATTACTATCCTGACACAAAAGTCAGAAGCGATAACTTCATGTTGCATTCCTCCATAACTTATTTGTCTATTATAGTTATACTCATGGTGTACCTTGTTTTGGAGATACTTGAAGCAGAACCAATACCTTTTTCTGTGTTTCTCTAGTTTCTAGTACCATATTTTATAGTATGCAATAGAATTTATATTCCCAGTCACCTCTGAAATAATTTCCTTTTGGCCTTTAAATTCTCCTTGCTCTATACAAATCAACAAAATAATATCACATGCTAAGTGTAAGTGCTCTTGAAATTTCCTGAAGAATATCTAAGTTTAGGCCTTTTATTATTACATATACACCATCATACTACAAAAGAGAAACTAAAAACAGTAAAAGTAAGTACAATTTTTCTTTAATCAGTACTAAACAGTGTCAATACTTCACTATGTATAACTTCTGGTCCTCAAAAACAGATGAATATTCAAATACAAAGCAAATTTTTTTGCGTGATGAGTTGTGGTGTGTTTAATGATCAATTTGTTATCTTTTCTCCCTATTAGATCTGAGAAATTAGCTCGTGATAATTACATTTCTTTTCCAAAAGCTGCAGTGGAGTGTGTCGCCATGAAACCTGTTGGTGTGTCAGTTATTCTACGAGATTCCATTTGGCATTTTACATATGGCATGTCTCGTCCAAAGAGATTCATTTCCTTTTCTTAAATTTTGGATGCTAGTGTTATATGGACATATAGCAGAAATAAAAGAGAATTCATTTTTATAAGTTACAGATGGTAAAATTAGGTTAACTTCATAAAGTTAGCTTAACTAACGAATCACTGTGGCTTGGTGAAGAATTAATCTAAATAGGTTAGAAACACCCTGTAGAAATATCAAGGTTTTATCCTAAGTATGAAAGATTTTTCATCCAAGTATTATGTGTAGAATACATTTAAAATGCATTTAAAAATCAATACTACATTTTATGTTTAATCCAGGTCAATAACAGTGTATCTCAGTGGAACCAAAGGACATTTTCCCCAAAGGTAGTACTGTGCTGAGATTCTCTATTTCCTAATGCCTATTACAGTTCAGTGAACTTCTCTATTATCTAATTCTGAGATGCTCCTGGTTTATGCCAAGCAGTTTCATCAACAGTTTCTCAAGACTGAATAGGGAATGGAGACCAAACTGGTGATCACCACTCAGGTTTTCTTTTAACCCCTAGTGTCTACCTTCATGGGTCCCCATGCTATTCAGAAACATGACTATTCAGTCAAGAAGAATTACATATTTACAATCAAAGTTCTTATTTTTCTTTCCTAAAGGGCATTGACTGCTACTTCACAGTCTTATTTCATTGCATTCATATGCTTTTAATTTTATGTACATTTAAAATCGGAAGTCATTATTTTATATAATTTTTATACTCACTCAGGGCTTTAAAGCCATGATGACTGGAAATGACTGGAAATTTTCCAAAGTTTATTATTTCTTTAACCTGAAAGCCATGATAATAAGTGTTAAGTGAATATCTTCTCAAAAAAATTCAATATTTATTTTCAGTTATCTTATTATCTATCAGTCCATTGTACATAAGAGCTCTGTGCTATTGTTTTAAGCTTTTTAATAAGATATTGGAAACTTTAGGTTTGTGAATAGTATAATAATAGTTTTGGCTTACCTTCATGCTCTATGAAATTTTATATGTTGATTGTTGCTTTAAAAAGCATCCAATGGTGTGGTTGTGTTTGTTAAAATTGTGTGCTTTAGTTACACATGAGCCCCTTTACCAATAATCTGGTAAAGATTACTGACCACTTTTCATAATTCTTAAATATGCAAAACACAATATGAATTTGAGGAGGATACAAATTATGTTAAAGTTCAGGTATAGGAATTATAAAAAACCACAAAAATCAGAATGGTATGTGTTTTTAAGGTGGTAAAATAAGATATAGCAACATATTTAACAACTACAGTGTTGAAGTGACATGCACAGCCTTCCACATATTAAATTATTTTGGAGGACTATTGCTCACAAAGATAATGGTACTTTAATGTTGCCTATGTCATAATTACACAAAAATAATTACACTGCCAACAGAAGTTAATGAAAATGACATGCACCTCTTCCTATTTAAGTTCATCTACTGTCAACAAAAAATTATTTCAGAGTCTGTGGACTTGTAGTAGTATTTTAATTTTCCTACTCAGAATTTCATATGACCATCAACAAGCTTTTCTTGAGCTGTTATACTGCAGAATATATGATTTTACTGCTCTTGTATCCCCACATCCTTTCAATTTTTAAAGCTAACATGAGCTTTGGAGTCTTATAACTCAGAGGTTAAATTGATATTCGTCATGTGTTACCTGCCTGAAACTATGCAAGTGATATGCTTTGGAAGTGTGTTTCTTAACATACTGCTTGCAAATTTTTTGTAAGAATCAGAAATAATTCTGAAAACTTAGTTCTCCATCTGGAAAATTTGTTCTAAATAAGCAGTAGCTTAGAAAAAAGGGTTTCAGTATAAATGAGAATTTATCCAGGTAATATGTTAATGTACACTAGCCCAGAGCTAACTAATTCACTTCTGAATTTATTGGAAGCTACTAAATAAATAGAGAACTGGAAGGCAGGGCAGAGAGGACCAAAGAGGAGAAGAGTTGATATGAATAGCAAAAAGAAAAGGAGGTTGCTTCTATCAACTGATCACCTAGGGAGAAGAATTTGATTATAACCAGAAGAATGAGCCAACACTATCAGACTTCAAGAGTTTCTTAGTCTTAGTGTGAAAAAGTGTGGCATGTTAAGCGAGCAGGCAGAGGCATAGCCGGGGTTCATCTACATGTTTTTGAGTGGCTATCCTCTTTGTATCTGCTATCTTTTTTAGATGGAGGGGCTAATTTGAAAAGTGCCTTGTCATATACTCAGATTTTTATGATTAAAAAACTAATTTAAGGGCAGGTGAGACAGCTCAGCGGCATAAGCGCCTGCCTGGCAAGTGCAAGGTCCTGAGTTCGACTCCTGAAACACACATATGAAAAAAAAAGGGCTGGTGATATCCCTCAGTGGCACGGGTGCCTGCTGGTGTGCAAGGTCCTGAGGTGGACCCCCGGTACCCACAAAAAAAAAAGAATGCCCTAATTTAAGATTATTGTTAATGTTAATTTGGAAAAAAAAAAAAAAAACAGACCTATAACTTACATAGCATTTCTATGTCTGGAACTAGGTTTCCCTGCTTGCAAAATCAGCAGTTCCTACAATAAAACTGAGATAGGTACTGTCTTAGTCCACTTGTACTGAGAACAAGATCCCTGAGACAGGGTAAATTAGAAAGAACAGAAAGGTGTTCTGTCACCTTTCTGGAGACTGCAAAGTTGAGATCAAGCATCAGCATCTGAAGGCAGAAGGGCAAGGAGGACCACGTCTTCCCATCTGCCCCGCTGTGAGACAACCTAGTGTCATTCACAAAGGAAATGCTGTCATGGCTTAACCACCTTTAATGGTTCCACCTTCACATCAGCAGCACCTAAATTTTGGAGGGTATACGTTCGGACTATAGCAGATGCCCTCAACATCCCAATTGTAGATGAGACAACCAAGGCACACAGGACTAGATAACTCACCTAAAGCAATTTTCTAACAAAGAAAGCGAAGTAACCTAAGCATTTCATATCATAACAACCTTGTGAAAGTCAGAGGCAGTAATATAAACTTTTTCTCGGTGTGACTCTCATTTGTAATTATTCTGTGTGGTACCTCACGTCACCTACTAAAGTTTTGCCTTTTTATTGTTGTTAAGAACACAAACTCTGTAAAACACAAACTCTGGCCTTAATTTGATATTTTAGGAGAATAGATAAGAAACTTAGGTAAATAAATGAAAGATAGACAAAAGATTTTATAACCATCAGAAAGGTACAATAACATTGAAGGTAACACCGTGTTCTTTTTAAACTTTATCCGTGATTTTATTCAAGTATTGGTATTCAAAGCACATTAAAAATAAAGCAAAGCATGGGAAGTTGTGAACATATGGAGCATTCGTCAACAGTGACAAGACTGATGATAAGAATAATTCATGAACTGTTCTGAAGTTTTAACTCTTGCTCCGAATCTATTTTGTAAGGCATTACTATTAACATAAATAAAATCTAAAAACAGCATTCCATAATTAAACACTCAGTGGATTAAAAAATGAGGAAGTTGATAGCATTTGCATTTGTCCCTAGGAACACCTGCAGTTTTTTCTAGGATCTTTTCGTAAAGGAGAAACACAGCTGCTAATGTTGTGACTAATGAAAAACATAAAGTTAAAGTCATGAAGACCTGGCTACATTATGTATTTCCGATACTCTAAATAGAAAATAGAACACTTGTATGAAAATCAGAATATTGTAAGTACATATTATTTTTAATAGTAATTAATTTTGAGGTAAAATATGATGTTAGCCTTTTTTTCTGAAATGGAGGGAATTTTGAAACATAAGCAGGTAATTATTGCCAAATGACATAGATTATATGCTTATAACACATGTGAGTTCAACTAGACTATTAAGGTGGGATATTTAAGCACAAAACATAGCATTCACTTACACACACAACCCCAGAAATAAGTATTGGTTAGTTTTTGAAAATCACCCAAAGAAAATGGAGGGAAAGAAATTTTAACATACACTTTTATACAGTTATCAAATTTTTGAATTATTTGAAGGATCATTTGTTGTTATAAAAATTTAAAGAAAAACATATTTACTTTATAGACATTTACATTTAAAGAGATAAGAATATGAATAGTTAAACTACATATTTTAAAAGTTTTACAAGTTTCTAATTATCTGAAAGCTTAAGACACCTTAAGAACAAACAAGTTTATTGGGAAAAATAAATGATTATTTTTATTATTATTTTAGTTAACACTGAAACAGAGGTAGGATAAGGCTTGGTTGACTGAAAAAACATTTGTGACCTCAATAGTCGAAAGTCATTTTTCCTCCCAATCATCAGTATTTTCCATTTTCCTTAAGTCTCATTTGGAATTTAGGTATAATTGCTGTTTTATTTTACCTAAAAAAAACTAGACTTTACTATGTAACATTTTCTATCAATCTTCACTTAGATTCACTCATGTCTTACAATCTAGAATATTTCATTTGGGTTTATTTACATTTTTTCTTAAGTACATGTTTTAGAGTTGCCATTAGTGTGAGTTTTGAAGTTATTTTCCTTTTTAAAGAAGTTTGGAATATATTTGCTTTTGTTATGGTTAGTGTCTAGATGTCCCCCAAAGCCTCATGCTGTCATAGGTGTTTTGCAGAGATAGCTGAATCTAGAGTGTATGATTGATTTATGGTTTAATGCTGGGATTAAGGGTGCTTGGATTAAAGGTGGGTAATTGCAAGATCAGTCCGCTGATTGGATTGGCACCACCTTAATCCTGCTAGACTGGATACAATATAAGGGAAAAAGAGGCTTGTCTCCCTCTCTCTTGTTGCTTTTGCTGTCTTCTGCTGCCATCAACTGTTGCCCCTCTGCCATGTGCCACAGTGCCTTAGAGCCAGCTGATTATGGATTCAAACTTCTACAAACTGTGAGCTAAATAAACCTTTCCTCCATTTACTTTGGGTGTCGGGTATTTTGTCTCAGCAATGAGAAATGAAATTGACAATATTGCTTCTAGTTTTGAACTATCATTTGCTCTTTTATATTTTTAGGCCGAAAGTCATGCTTACTTAGTGCACTGAAGGTAGTACATTATTGACTGTTGGCATGCAATTTTGTTATTTATAAGTAAATCATTAGTATAAAACTACTGTTTTGTAATTAGTCTTGCGTCTCTTCATTTCTCAGGATGATTTTAAGGTTTCTTATTTTCATCTTTCTGTAATTATTATTAATTTTTGGAATTAATAATTGGTTCATTTTCAAACTTGATATTATAAAAATTCTACACGTTAATTTTTATATTTCAGACCTTTTTGAAAGCATATTAATCATTTTATATTTATTATCTCATTGATCCATGTGCTCTTTAGATGAAAGATACTTTCAGTGCTTTAGTGATAGTTTACCTCCTAATAACCTCATTTAATTTTTTTCTGCTCTTTTTTATTCTTCCATTAATCAGCTATGAATTTAGTGTACATACATTACAATATGTATCAGAACATCATTAAATTGGAAATAAAATATCTAGAAATATGCATCTATAAATAATAGAAAAATTGAATATATTACTAAATTCTACAGGTATTGCTTAAAAACTTCATCTTTTTTGTAACCTGTACAATAGAGAATTATGTTCTAAATCATTCTCAAAAGAAGATATACAAATGGCTGATATATGAAAAAATGCTGGACATCATCTAATCATCAGGGAAATGTAACAAAAACTACAATGATATATAACTTCACTCCAGTAAGAATGGCCATTACCAAGAACACAAAAGTTATCAATTCCTGGCTAAAATGGAACTCTTCCACAGTGTGGGTAGGAATTCAAATTAGTACAACCATTACAAAATACATTTTGATGTTCCTTTAAAAAAAATACAACTATCACACGTTTCAGGAATCCCACTACCTAATATAGTATGTACCCCACGGAAATGAAGTCAATATGTTAATGAAATATGCACTTCTGTGGCTACTGCTTTACTCTTCACAATGGCCAGGAAATGGAAATAATGTAAGTGTCCATCAAGTGATACACGTGTAGAGCATGAGGGACATGTACGCAATGGAATACTTTTGACAGCCATAAAAATAATGAGTACTGCGATTTTCCAACAACATTCCTTAAATTTGGAGAACATACATTAAATAAAATTAGCCAGGCACAGAAAGAACAGTCCTGAATGATCTCAATTGAAGTTGGAATATCAAAAGCTGTTCTCACTGAAGGTGAAAGTAAAATGGCAGTGACCAGAGACTCGAGATAATAAGGAAAAGGGGTGGAAAAATTTGACTAGTGATTAGAAAGTTAGGTAGATAGGAATAAGAAGTTCTGGTGTGTCGTCGGACAGTAACCTGGACAAAAGTAAAGTACTATATATTTCAGGGAGGTAAAAAAAATAATTTTGAAATATTTTTCCATAAAAAATGATAAACACTTGAAGAGACAGATATTTTAATTTGATTAAATATTATGCAAGAAGTATTTGGCAAAAAGCATGACATGGTATTTCAGTAACATGTGCACTTGTTAAGTTTTAGCTATCTTTACTTTAGCTATGTTTATTTATAAATTTAAGTATAAATTTAAATTAAATTTTAAAAATTTGAATTATGTGAATAGCAAATTCAGACAGAAAGATAAATGAACACAGACATATAAAACACATACTGTGTTTGATAAAACTGGATTTTCAATAACATTTGTATTCATAAATGAATTGAATCATGGTTTTGGGGGATCCTTTTTTGGCAAACAAATACTAAGATGAATACATTTCTGTAAGATATCAAATTTAGAGTAATGCATAACAAAGATGTTAAATGGGTGTTGAAATTGACTCCATGGAAAAAAGAAAGGACAGTTGTTTTGTAACATAATCTGTTGGCATGAGTTCATATCAAACACTATAATAGTTACCAAAAGACAATGCCTTGAAAATAGCGCTCCTTTTTATAAGAAATTAAAGTCAGAAAGCATCACTTTTAATAATTTCTTTTTTTCAGTTTTCAAAATTCCAAAAAAGTGGGCCGGTGATATCGCTCAGCGGCACGGGCGCCTGCTGGCGCGCGAGGTCCTGAGGTCGACCCCCCGGTACCCACAAAAAAAAAAAAAAAAAAAAAAAATTCCAAAAAAGTACTCTAAATTCAAAACATACTTTAAATAATGATAAAAATATATAAATATAACTACTACTCATAAAACATACCTCTTTAAATTTAATTATTCTGAATATTCAACAAATATTTACCAAATATCTTCCTAATACACTGTGACCTCTCACTATTAGTAAAATAATAAAGCATGATAAAAACATTATACAGCATTAATGTAGTAATTAATATATTATTTTTATCTGTTCTAAAATCCAGTATACTTGTCACTTTCAATGTATACCTTCTTTGAGAGAAATGAGAATTTTTAAGCAATAGCTAAAAATTATATAAGAAAAACATTTCTATTTTTCATATAATTTTATCTTTAATTTTTATTCATTACATTTATGTATTGAAAATATAATGTTTACTAAGTATCCTTAAATATATGCACTGAAAGTAATGCCTATTTATCAGAGACTATAGTACTTGAGAAAAATATATTTGAAATCATATAGTTTTGCACTAATTGTGTTATAAATTTTTTGGTTTTGACAAAATATAGTTACTTTTAAATTTTTATTTATCAATTGAGAAGTATACAAATTTTTTATTATATGACAAATATAAGGTGAACATAAAAACATAGACTAAATAGAAAATTGTGCAAACGGAAATCACTGTTCTAGCATTGACTCAACAAAATATGCTAAAACTGTATTATTTGACAATAGTTGTTAATTTTAAAGAAACTATGATATACCAGTCATTTTTCTGAAAATAAACATAAGAAAAACAAATAAATTGTAAATGCTTGAATGAAGTTCAACTCAAAAATAGAAAATTGTTGGGCCAGTGATATAGCTTAGTGGCATAAGCACCTGCCTGGCAAACGCGAGGTCCTGAGTTCGACTCCTGGTACCCCCATATAAAAAAAAAATTGAATTGCTATTTAAGAGATAAGCACTATGCCTGTTGTTATAACTTGGATCTAGGTGTCCCCCCAAAGCCTCATTTGCTCATAGGCAGGGCTTTTCAGAGGTGGCTGGATCTAGGGTATGTGAATGTAGATTAAGGGTGTGAGAATATGAATTAAAAGCGTGATAACTAAATTAGTCCGCTGATGGGTTTAGCACAGTTCTGGGTGTGGATAATAGGGAGGCCTACCACAGGTGTGGGCGGCACCACATAAAAGGCTGGTAATCTGGATGGGATAGAAGGGGAAGGGAAGCTTGCTGATCACTGCCTCCTGCCTGCTTTGTCAGGAACTGTCTGTGGTGCCCCTCTGCCATGCCACCCTTTGTTGGAGACAGCTCGCTATGGACTGAAACCTCTACAAATTGTGATCCAAAATAAACTTTTCCTCCTTTAGCTAGTGGGTGTCAGGTGTTTTGTCTCAGAAATGAGAAAAGTAACTAAGACAATTATTGTATATAAAAGTAATATAAATAATGTCAGTGACTCTTATTAGGCACAGACAAAACATCTATTTAAAAATTAGAATTTCAAATTTTAGAAGGCACTTGCTTTTCATCATATTTATCTCTATCAATTTATGTGCTATTATTCAAATGCATTTTATTAATTAGTCATTAATGCAATATACATCATAGACTAATACATGTTGAAACCCTACAAATGATAGGCTTTTATTAAACTGAGCATCTTTTTAGAAGTGTTAATGTTTTTATTCTAAAAACTGTATTATACATTGCTGTAAAACAGATCGACTGAATTAATTGACTTAGTTTTGAGCTCTTGTTAATAAATTAAACTAAAAGAGCTAAATACTTGGGTTAAAGGTATTTTAAACTAGAACTTTGTATGCATCTGCTTGATTTCCACTTCAAGGCCTTCTTAACAGATTTTGCATTAACACACCAAACCAACAATAACCCCGGACCAATGTGCCTTTGAAATTAATCACAGGAGCAATGAATTCCAATAACTAAAACTGGCACAGCATAACTCCTCTTGTACAGTGGTTTAAAAATGAAACAGGAGCTTAATTTCTGAATGTTACAAGGTATGATGAAGTCTTCTTTTAAAATAACTTTTTGATGTAAACTTTCATTGAATCAGTACTTTTTGATAAATTGCTTTGATGCTCACTTTGCTCATCTGCACATATGTGTACTGTGTTTATCTTGGAGGATAATTTTAGGACTAGCAATGGTATGGTTCAGCACTAGTTTAGTTGATAAAATCTTAATGTATCACATTACATGCCCAGCACATTCTAATTAAATTCCTTTTCATTTCAGTCTGTCTCAAAGGGTTAGAGAAGCTCAAGAATATTTAACAAAATTCGACAAAGCAACTACCTGAAGTTGATACATTAACCTTGGCATGAAAGTTACTTTATTGTATCCACATATGCCAGAGCCATCATTATACAATGACCTAAAAATGACATTATTTCACTCTAACCGGAGAGGCTGTAAATGAATAATGATCATTTCTGACTCATTATATGTATTATGTATTTTGCCCTGGGAAATTTCAAGGATAAAAACAAACATCAGCAACAATAGAAGTCTCTCCTACTAAAATGTAAAAACCTAACCAAAATCAGACTGGATACTATTGACAAAATTCTTTTCTTCCTAATGAAGAGAATGAATAAACCTTAATAGTTGGTAGCATATTCACTTATAGTTAACATATGCCTCACACACACAAATATGTATATATATATATACCTGCATTACATTTGGATTCTAATACAGTAGCATATAGTTATAGAGAAGACAATCTTTTTTATGTAAAATTCACTTGAAATTGGTGATACTTCTTCAATAGAAACAAATTATTCATATGGACAGTGGGGCTGGAAGAAGAGGTCTATCTCTTTGGTTGTCCTGAAGGGTCATGTACTCTTCTATAGAAATCACAGCTATACATTCTCACCATTCCAATATAGTTTATCCCAAGTCTGTACCTGCATAGTATTACACAATTCCATTGGCTTTTTAGATTTAGAATTGTAATAACTTATAGATATATACTTTATATAGTGTGTATCACTCCCAGTTATAACAACCTTGATCAAACATCTTTAATTTTTGTCAGGGACACAAAGACTTCCATACAAGACAGGGTAAATAATGACCAAAAATAAACATATCACTTTATCCAGTGTTTTTTATATAGGGTCATGTTTTGCTGCCAACTCTATTACAAAATCTTTCAGTCCCTATGACTTTTTTTAAATTTTGTATTAATGGTTTGGAAACTGTGAGCCCATGGGATTAATTTCTGAAGACCACTTACGCTTTCTGTTCGGGTGACAGTTCACCATACTCGATCCCGTGGCCACACCGTTGTGTGATGCCAAACTAAAACAAGGAAGAGGTGGTCCAGCATCCTGAAAAACTAAACAAGTCAGATATTGAGTGCACAATGCAGGGGTTTAGATTTTTTTCATTTGTAGCCCTTTTATTTTCTTGTCTTAAAACATGTGGCCAAGCTAAAGCTAGTGGTACATTCCTGTAATCCCAGCACTGTAGGAAGCTGAGGCGGAAGTATTTCAATTTCAAGCCAAACTTGAGCACTTTAGCCACTTGAGGAGACCCTGTCTCAAAATTAAATAATAAAAAAAAGTTGGAGATGATTGTTAGTGCAAAGGTCCTAGGTTCAGTCCCCAGTACACAAATAGTTTAGTTTGTGTGTGGAAACATCTGAATATTTTCAGCTACTCTTTATTATTTTACTAGTGGCTGAGATACCTGTCCCAAATACTGCTCTCTCTTCCTGCTCATTACCAAATTTTAAGCATCACTTTCCTTTCAATGTCTTAGCTGTCACATAGGAACTAATCTTTGCTACCCCCACTTGCTTTGCTATAGGCCGTGACAATTCCCTGCTGGCTGGTTTACCCCTGACCTGCATTAACATTTTCAGCTATTCGAATCAAGGATTCTGGAAGTAGTAAATGAGGGACAAAGGAAAGGATAGTCGCAAATTTTTAACATTCATAGGTCTGAATATCGTCTGTCAGTCATATGAAAGGTTTTGAAGAGTACAATGGGCAAATAGGACCTTAGATTTAGAGCAGATGACATGGCGGGTTTTGAATGAATTGGGAGACAAACACACACACGGTTACAAAATCCGTCTGGATACTCTTGACAACCTTCAGGTAACACATGCGGAATGTGTCATCTAAAGTTTAGTGATGAGAGTACAGCGAGATTGGATACATAAAAGATGTGATCATATTTTCAGTAGATTTGGGGTGAAAATTATAAATTTAGGAAGCATCTGAACAAAAGCACTGGTTAGAGTAATAGAACTGTAAGTGACTCAACACAGAGTTCTTAAAGGACATAGGACACAGCCAATAAAATATGTGACTAATAAGTCACATTTGAGGGAAGAGAACAGATTTCTGAAGGTAACAATGCAAACTGAAAAAAGCTGGTTATGTGTCTTGAGGAAAAATGATACTTTTTCTCAAAAATTTACTTTTTCTTTATTATTATTTATTCAATTATTTGTATTGATGCTGTATACATGCTGCAGTGTTTTTTCACTGGTCTGAACCGTGTATCATTATACTATTTATATCTATATGGATATCACATATATGTCAGAGTTTTATATATGCATTTTATAAGAGTGTAAGTAGAAAAATTTGAAATATATGCAATTGTACGTATATGCAAACTGTGAAAATATATAGGAATTATTCTATACAGATTAGTCAAAGAGAGAATCAGCATCACACACTGATTGATTGGAAGAGTGTCACCAAAGAAATGCTAACTGGACAGACATGATTCATCTTTGCCTATTCTGGAAGACAAGGTGCACATAATAAGGTGATAATGTAACACAATGAAGTAAATAATAAACAATACGAATAGTGAGAAGAATTTGATGGATATGTTAGAGACAGACGTTAAAGAAGTAGATAGATCGTACATAGGGAAAATATGAAGTAATGAAATAATGCTTTAATTTTTAACCTATACATATTGATATAGAATATCACTGAGACAATGCTAGGCTACATCTGAGTGTGCGTGCCAAAGAGATGTGTAGCTGCCCTAAATGGAGGTACAGTAACTGCCCTCCTTATTCTCCTTATGTTGTCTCCAGCTTGTTACAAATACAGGAGTCAAACTGCATAAATCTTCATAAAACTACTTTTCTACAATTTGTCTTTTTTTTTTTTTAATGTGGGTACCGGGGGTCGAACTCAGGACCTTGCACTTGCCAGCAGGCGCTTGTGCCACTGAGCGATATCACTGGCCCTTTTTGCCTTTTTATGTGGGTGCTGGGAGTTGAACTCAGGACCTTGTGCTTGCCAGGCAGGTGCTTGTGCCGCTGAGGTATCACACTGGCCCTAGAATTTGTCTTAATGATAATAATTTAAGTACTTTCTGCAGTCTGAAACTTGTTTAATTCAGTTACAGTCTAGGGCTCATGTAAGATAGTTGGAAATGCTTTCATTTTGATCTATGTTTGGGTCATTAAAAAAAGAAGATAACATAGATTTTGATGTTAAGTAATGGGATGAAATAATTTTCCTAATTATCAGTTATTTTCAACCATTCCTTTTACCTAACAGCTCAAAGATTGTAATGGCCTCATAATTGCTCAACTTTCATCTTTCCCAATGTGTCCTCTTTTCTCCAAGTCCCTATCTTTGTGGAGCTAATGTTTTCTTCTGTACATGCTTCACTCAGAACATAACATGAAAAATAATTTGATTAGAAGAAAGTAAAAGTTCAGATAATTTTTATTAAGCTACTCACTCTGGAAATTCCAAAAATATAAAATAATGTTATGCATCTCACTAATTTTTTTTTGTTTAGAAAGTATAATTATACTTTTAAAAATATGCTATTCATATTAACAGAGTGGGTTCTCTTTTTTTTTTTTTTTTCTGTGGGTACTGGGGGGTCGACCTCAGGACCTCGCACGCCAGCAGGCACCCGTGCCGCTGAGTGATATCACCGGCCCTTTTTTCGTATGTGGGTTCAGGGAGTCGAACTCGGGCCCTCGCACTTTCCGAGCAGGCGCTTAAACCACTGAGCCATCTCACCAGCCCCACTTTTGTTATTTTTAAATGAATAAACTATTTATTATTTTAAATATTCCTCCATTTTGATTTTTAATTTGTAAGTCTTGTGATATGTAACCCACATACCTGAAGTTACTCCTGTAACAATTTTTAAGAGTGAAGAATAGGCTCTGCGGTGGAATAATTTGTGGGTTGCATCAGGGACACTGTCAGCAGAGTTGTGGGACTGCATGAGGCTGGAAAGTCTCCTGTGACTTTCCACAGTTTTCAACAGTGCCTTTCAATATGCTCCTTGGACCTGAACCTCTAATGGAAGATCCAGAATGTCTGCTGAAACAATTGGCACACAGTGTCAAGGCCACATCTCCTAGCAGGCCATAAAACATTCCCACATCTACTTCATTTATGTCCCCTAAACTAATTGGAATTATTTTGAATTCCCAACATTTGCCCCATCCAGTCCCTCTGAAATACTGTTCTTATCTTCTCTGAATATCTGAATTATAGTCATACATCATCGATCTATAGTCAACCCTGTAAAACTCCCTAAAGCATCAAGCTTTTTTCTCTCTTTGCTAAACACATGAATTATCCGTTATTTTTTTTTTTTTTTTTTTTTTTTGTGGGTACCGGGGGGACGACCTCAGGACCTCGCGCACCAACAGGCACCCGTGCCGCTGAGCGATATCACCGGCCCCTTTTTCGTATGTGGGTTCCGGGAGTCGAACTCGGGCCTTCGCGCTTGCAAGGCAGGCGCTTAAGCCGCTGAGCCGTCTCACCGGCCCGAATTATCCGTTATTTTCAACCATTCCTTAGGTCTCCCAAGAGGCTGTTGAATAATGCATGTCGACTGAATCCCATGCACTCTTCAAGCTGCCGAGGCAGTACTGTAAGGACAATCTAATGAATTAGCTAACCAGTTAGTATACAGGTGTCCTGAGAGCACAAAAGAGAAATTTGAAATGAAGTCTTGATGGACAGATAGCATTTATTCTGAAGATGGGAGAGAGTGCATACGGGAAAGAGATTTCTGGACAGAAATAAAAGTATGAAGCAAAGTGAATGCAGAAAGAGATTTAACCCATGAAATATTTTGTATGAGAAGTTAATCATTTTGACATTAATGCAGGGACAATTTGGAGTACCATAAATGTTTCAGTAAAAGGAGAATATTTTCATATTTCCCTTTTCCTTATTTCCTTTCATAGTTTATATTTTTTTTACATATTTCAATTAATGGAGCATTGATTTTATATTTCAAGTGTTTAGTGTGTATAATCTATGAAAGTGTAATAAATGACTCCTCTCATGTAAATATTTATAAGCAAATGAAAAATCTTTAAAATATATCAGTAGTTTGATATTAAAGATGATAAAATGAATTAAACCAATGAATAAAGGCAATATCATAAACCTTGCTTTCCATATACAATCCAATCCAAAATTATGAAACAATTTTCTATTTTTGGATTTATATTATACTATTAGTTTTGACATCATTTCAAAAATTCTACTTTTTTGAGGTACTGGAAGGCTCTTCCTTATTTACATCATCTATGGTACTGATATTTAAGTTACTATAAATTTTAAAGTTACTTGTACATCAAGTAATGCAGTTTATTCTTTTAAGTGTCATTACAACTTCTTTCACCATTTTGGGATATAATATTCTAAGTTAGAAATTGAAATAAAGTAACTATTTCAAAAGCTGTATTAATTCCCAATAAAAATGCATACATTTTTATTATCTTGCCTGAAATTACATCACTGAAGAACTAATTTGAGCCTGTCAGTAAAATATTGAACTGCAGGATCAAAGTACATTCATGGCAATGCATCAGCAAAATCACTTGAAATCAGAAAATGTGTGTTTAGTGCAGCATTTACATGCTTATTTATTAGAATTAAGTCAAACTAAATCTCAGAAGAAAAGACCACAATTAATCATTTGCTAGAAACTTCTTAGGGTCAGGATAGAGCAGACTCCATAAATATTTTACAGTCATGCAATTCTACCACAAATTTCAAGAAAAAGAAAAAAAAAACTTCTCTTTGAATCCAATCTCACTTAGTCATTTCAGTTTTATATTCTTCCCTAGAAAAAGGAGTACATTTTAACTTCTCAGATTTCTGTTCAATTTCAAAAGTCATTATTTTAATAAAACAGTGTTGAAGATCTTATTAACAATTATCTCACACATCCAATTTTCTTCCTTAATGTATTATTTCTCTATTTATGTAGTACAACCATACCTTACTCCCCTGAAAGCCAAATATTTTTAAGATAAATCAGAAAAAATAATTTCAAATGGTCTATCTTACACTTTATTAATGCCTACCACATGTCACATAGCTTTGTTTTAATATGTTACATTTAAGTTTGTGGCAAGCACAAATGTGCTTTATTTATAACATTCATGATAATTATTAATAAATATTCTGAGTACTATTTATGAATTTGCTGTATCTCATAAGATATTTTTAATTGAAGAATACCCCAAAGGAACTTCAATAAGTATGTGGAAATTTTATAAAAAGCAGAAGTCTTGCTGAGAGACTTGTAATTTTAATCAGATGGATTTGGGGTGGAGACAAGAGAAGGGAAGGAGAAAACAGATGTAGGTCAAAGAATTTCAGTAATTATGACAGGAGTAGATAAAAGTTTAAGCTAAAAATAAAGAAATATGGAAGACATTTTTTTGTAAACCTAAAGCCTTCTGCATGCTAGCCAAGTGCTCTACCTTTGAACTATATCCCAACTTCAGAAGTAAACTTTTTAAAATTTTTTCCACTAAAGTCAATGAGTTTTGAAATACTGCTAAAATTTGTACTTTAGATTTAAAATTGTATTAGATAACATGGAGGTTTATATATTGCAAATGGACATTTTTGATGTTTAAGGATATAGATAGTCCTTAATAATTTGAGATCTTTTTAATACAATGTAAATATCTTAATGATTTTTTCTTATATATGCCTCAAAATACTATAATTCACTTATAAAATCTATCCCTTCCCAAATTGTTCTTAATTTAAATTAGAATCAACTCCTTGACAAGATTGCAAATAAACACAACTTCTCCCGTGTGTTCCACAAATCCAGTGCACTCTTCAATATATACAATGAATACTAACTTCATTAAAATAAGACTCATTACAAAATTGTAGCTCAGAAACACAAATAACAACATATACAACAAAAGGCTTATAATTAAGCATAGGTATCTGGAAAATGTAAAATAAAATCTATAATCATCATGAAATTTTATAATTTCAAAGCAATTTTGTATTTTAACATTAACAATTAGTAATATATTACTAAGATTTGATAGCTTTGAACAATTTGCTTCTGATATGTTTGCTCAAGGATAAATTTAAAAGTAAGAATTATGTATCTTGGGCGGGTGAGATAGCTCAGCGGCATAAGCGCCAGGCCCTGAGTTTGACCCCTGGTACCCACATACGAAAAAAGGGCCCATGATATCGCTCAGTGGCACGGACGCCTGCTGGCAAGCACGAGGCCCTGAGTTCAATCCTCGGTATCCCCCCCAAAAAAAGAAAGAATTATGTATCTTTAATACTTTAATCAACATTTATAATTCATTATTTCCCTTAAAATATCAGATAATGGGATAACAGAATCAGCATTAACATAGATTTTATAAATTATATTCAGCTCAATTATAGGCAGTCATGAAGCATAAGGACTTATTTTTGTTTCTACAAATTGTTTTCTCATACTTAATGGAAAAAATGAGGCTTCAGGATTTTCACATCATTTAGTAAACATTTAATTGAATAAGGTTGTTGATTAACCTGTCCAGAGGTAACTTTTTTATTTACATATTTCTGTTCTCTTTTTTTAATTAAGTTTATTGGTACATTTTAGGTATACATAATGATCACATTCATCATAAGAAATTTGTAACTGTACATGAAATCAAATATGCAATTTACGAATGAAAAATGAAACTATTTTTGGAAAACATGGTTGAGATCATTATTGATGGTTACCAATTAATGTTGTGATTTATAATATAATTAAAATATATTTTAAAATGGTTATTGTCTCTATTTTCATAGTAGTCTAAAATCATTTATGAAGTCACTGGGAGAAAGCACTAGAAGAAAAAGTAAAGGATGTGCGAAGTATCTGCTCACATCTCACTACTCCTTCAGGTGTGCACATATGTGAAGCCTTTTATATTTAATTAATTATTTGTTCAGATTAAATGCCAATCAACATTGTCATCAACATTAGAGTAAAGTTTTCAAAACTTTCCTGGAAAAGTTTAGATTATATGGGATAGGATTTGTGTTAGGCAGGAAATGATCTATTATTAAATAGGAAAGTCAACTGCAATTGAAATAAAGATATTTAGAATCACTTCAATAAAATAGAAGCAATACACTTGTAAATACCTGGATGAAGGAAAAAATGACAAGGAGTGTGAAGTTAGAATCCGGGGCCAACAGATTTGCTGGGCTGCATTACTAGCAGGAGTGAGCAAGTTGATCTGAAGGAAGCATTTAAGAAAAGATGTATTTTCAGAATTCAGATTGTCTGTGAGACAATTTGGGGTGGGGGAGATTCTGTTGATTAGGGTCCAATCAAAGTATGCTGCAGTTTTGTCAAACACATTTCTCAAAAAGTTAGAAAGAAGAAAACAGTAAATGACTTTCCAACAGGACTTTTTACTATAGAAAATTATCATATCAGTCTTTTTCAGACCCTATTATGATTCTAGAAATACAGTATTTAATCACACCTATGACACTTATTAGCCACACTCATGGGGAAATTACTTTTTATTTATTTATTTCAGAATCTTCAGATATAAAAAGATTTGGAAAATAAAATTAAGGGAAATGTTAAAAGCAAAGGTCTTAGTGGAATGCCTGGATATATTAAGTATGTGCTATTATTATTGTAAGTTTTAATAACAATTTTCCAAGCATGTCCAATATGCAGTAATAGGGAGAACATTGAACCCAAATTGGCCCAAATTGAAAGACTCATGTTGATATTTCTGCAGTGGAAAGGAAATTATTACAATATCAAAAGCATGGGAGGTAATTGATATAGCTTGGGCAACTATGGATTAATGGGAATGTTTTAAGAATTTAATAGGTGAAAAACGTAAGATCATAGCTTATTCCAGAATGGAAGTGTCTTATCCTGTAGCTTCCTCACATTGGATTCAATGATGGAAGAAGAAAGTACTCCTTTTATGGATTTGATAAAATCATCTACACATGTCCTCCATGCTTAAGAGCTATTGTAATAAAAAGGAAATATTTCACAATATTTTTTCTGCTTGCACTTAATTGCAAAGGCAAGTATGACATGTAAGCATCTCTAGACCCTGATCCCGTGAAAATTGCCAGTGGAAGGAAAAACAAAACTGGACTGAGATGTGAAGAAAGAGAAAGAAGAACTCCTTCTTCTAAGTTGTTGACATTCTATATTGGTGATTAAGAACATGAAAAGCTAATATTAAAAGGGATTTTTTACAATCCCTGAATTTAACAGCTCTACGTTCCCAAGAAACTCAGTAAAAACTGATTCCGCCTTCATCTAAAATCCTCTGTTCTGGGAATCAGTATCTTTAGATTTTTAAGTTATTGAGAATATGTATAATACAAGGACGTGTATATATACCTTGATATATCTAGTACAAATTTTTGCATATAATATATGGTCAATAATTACTTTTAAATGAATGTTTGTACAATCTCCATTCTGTGTTTAACTTGAGAGTAAATTCATGATCTCTATTATGATTCTTGTCCAATTCACAGATTGTATGGGGGTCCTTCTGTATTGTTTGATTAATCAGTACTTTACATTTCAGTAATGAAAAAAAAATAGCGTTATTTTGCAGCATGTGTATCTGTGAAATCAAAGGGAAAATCTCTTGCTTTAGGCAAGGCTGAGTCTTGAATTTCAAAAGATGTCATCAGTTGTATGTTTCTTTTTTGTTCACTTTGATCCATTTTATATAGTTTTTTAAAACTTAATTCTCAAGAAGAATTTCTGTGCATGTTGCCTTAATATATACTCTGGCAACTCAAAGATCACCTAGTTCTCAGTTATATCCATTTCAAAAGGAGCTGGTCCCCCTTACTAGAATCAGTAATATTATTAAGGATTCTTATTATCTATGGTTGTATAACCTTTAATCCAGTGACTATATCTAGGGGGAGTCAGATATTATTTTCTATCCTAAGTCATTTACCTTACCTTCCACCCCAAATAAGAAAATAATAATGTTAACATCATCAGTTGGGGAAAGAATTGTTTCTGAAAGAAAAAGAAAATGTATCGATCATTCCAAGAAGAACAGAAGTACATCATATAGTAGAATAGTGCCTCTACTATTCTCTATTATTAATGTAATTTAATCATATATGCTTTCATCAAACTTTTGTATTCCTTCTCTGCATGCATGCTTGTCTTACACATCAATTGCTGATAACAAACAAGATTAAAATTAGTGGTGTAAAATTAAAATTTTCATCTGTTCATAATTTTATAGAAGGCCCCACTTGGCAGTTTTTATTCTGTCCATATGGGAAGAGATGGAGTGACTAAAGCTGGTAGATTCGTTTCCAATTTTTTTTAACTTAATATCTGATGCCTTCGTGCTCTTTTCCTCCTTCTTTGTCAGTATTTCATCTCTCTTTTCAAGAATGCATGACATTAGACTTGTTTTTATTAGTACATGCTTGCAGTATATAATGTTTACATTCCTTGTGTGGAGTCGGTACATTTATGTAAAACATCTTTATTCCTTTTTTCATTGCCTTTCCTAGCCTCCTCCCCAGTCCCCTTCTATTTCTTGATCTGTTTCTTAGGACTTTTTTTAATGGCATTTTTGTCTCTGAGTAATTGCACTTGTCACAGTGTACCTAGGAAGGGTAACTTGGTAGAAAATTTTAAGCCTATGCTACGTTATAACTTCTACCGTCTAATAGGGAAGACGAAAGGGAGTTACAAAATGTAGTAGCCTTCGTGTCTTCATATCAGAAAGACACACTGAAATTGAAGAAACAAAAACATGTGAAGGGCGATATTGTTGTGATGTTTTTGGTAATAGAGATTCCTGCAACCAGTTAGGCATCTCGTTCTCATCAAGGGAAAAACAGTAGGAAGCCTCTATAATTCTATTTGGGTAAGAATATCAGAATTTGAAAACTCATATCTCTATCATTTTATTAGTAGGTGTTGTACAACTAATTATTATTTTAAGCATTAAAATTATAAATGTGTCTGTTCCCATAGATTTCTTTTATAAAACAAATAATTGTTGCTCTGTGTTAAAAGTTGATTACTGATTAACATCATGATACCACGTAAGTTTCTTGATTGCCTTTGAAAGGCAACTATTTACAAAAAACCTCACACTATGTGATTGGAGAAAGTTCTACTTTTATTAATGACAAGTTTTTAAATATGTACACATGCATAACACAAGCCATGCATTATTTTAAAAAGGAAAAATGTAATAGGTATAGTCCTTACTTGACCAAATAAATACACCATAAATATGAAATCATACTATTCTCATTATTAATGTTAACTGTTGTATGACCATTTTTATATATTTTAGAGGAATTTAAATGCTTATATCTAGTATGCTGTAGAATATGTGCCTTCTAAAGTAACATGATTTTTTTTCCTCCTAAAATCATTCAAGTAGTTACTTAGGAAAATATTATGAAAACCATGTTTAAAATCTAAAGAGCTACAGTGTGTTTTTAAAGAGACATTTGAACATACACATCAGTGCTAAGACAATGCATATTTTTCCTCAATGGTACTTAGAGTTTCCCTGAAGATGATTGAAGTCGTCTTACAAGATGAGAACTATGCAGTCTAACTATGTCACACCAACACTGAAAATGTGCAAAGCTGCTGGTCCTAACACACTTGTGGAGAAGCTCGAGTGCTCACAGCAGCGTCGCTGTCAAGCATCCCATCACATATCAAGTAGGTGATCAGAGAAGGGTCTAAAGATACTTTTAAAGCCTGTAATAATTCAGGATATGGAGAGGAAAGAGAATTTAATGGCACTAAAGCTATTTGTGGACTATGAGATGCAAAAAATTACTACTAACAGTCATTTTGATTTTAAAATTATCATCTCAGGTAAACTAAGAAAATCCCTGCCCTGACACTTTTCATTAGGAATTATTTTACTATTTTAAATTATTTTGAGATGCAGAGTAGAACCAGGAGGAATTTATTCTATGTTTAGCCTGGGTTCTTTCCAAACAAATATAAATATTAATTCTGAGTACTCTTCTCACTAAACTTCTCTCTTTAACATTATTGAATTTGAGTTACCTAAAAAGTGTTACAAATTAAATAAAAGCTATGAATTAAGCAGAATATTTATTGACTGTTGTAATTTATGTTAGACTTACTACAAGATTTTTTTCAAAACACTGTGAAATGATTAACTTAAGTAAACTTTAAAATAAGCTAAAGTTAAAAGATACATTAATATTTTGATTTTAAAATGGTCAAAACATTGAAATAATGTTAATCAATACCATCAGGAGATTAAGATAAATTCAGTATAAGTTTGATGTGTGGAGAACAATGTATTCAGACAAATTTATCAAAAATGTACCAATGTGCCTCAGATAATAGATGATTCAGATATATCACTTTTTGTAGTTATTTGACAGAAATACTACAGCTTTGGTTGTAAGCAATAAACTTGTGTGTTACTTTAGGCAAAAAAGTTAGATGCTTTAAAAGGAAAAACAAGTGCATTAGGTTTCATCCTTAAACCCAAATAAAGGGAAAATATTATTCATGAATATTTACTATAAAGGAGCATATGAATTTTACCAAATTATGACATGAAAATTATACACCAGTTTAGCTACTCTGCTCTCAGCCTGCAGGTCTCCCAGTGTATGTGTGTCAGTTAGATACTGGCTCATTTGAAGATGGCATTTCTACCAGGAGATTGACACAATTCATTTGTGACATATAAAGGAATTAAAAATACTAGGAGAAGTCTAGAGATAAACATACATTTTAAATTCTGAAAGTAGTGCTGTACTACATGGTCTGTTTAACTTAATTAGAGATGTAGAAACTAGGGATGTGAGAATGTTCCAGGAATACAATACACATATTAAACATTCTCCCAAACTTCAGAAGAAAAACTAAAAACTGCTCTTTAAAGCATTAAACAAATAACAAAATATATTTAAAACAGATAATTATCTAATCATGAACAACAATTAGAAATCTGGATTAATCCATTTCAAATTTTCTTAGAAAGTTCAGACAGTCAAGGATTATTTTTATATTCCTATGTAAACATGCTCAAAGAAAACATTATTTATCTCCAATAATGTATTTCAGCAACTATGACTTTGTCCTTTGGAAAGAAACTAGTTTGACTGTTAAAACATACCATGTGAAATGTTAAAACAAGGACAACCTAAGTTCTTGAGTAATAAAGTATGTAATTTCTAACTTCATCTATACCCGTCACACAAAAATGTTACTGACCCATTAAAGAACATCTCTGCTACAGCACTGGACTAAAGAATCAGGAGAGAGAGAGTCTTTATAAAGGCAGGCAGTGAAGGTCCACGTATCCTCTTATGAGACTTCAGCCTCAGGCATTTTATTTTCATGCTCATTAATTCTGATATGTCACAAATGGAAGAGATATTTTTGAAAGGTTATAATATTCAGGGCTGGCTTCTATGATTCATATCCACTTAAAGTTTATTGCACTGAGTATTTTAAAGTGAGAATAGTGCAGGCAGGGAAACACTTAACCCAGTATATGAAATATGGGACATACTTTTTGGATATTCACCCAGAGACTTAACAACTTTACTTAAAAACTATAGGAGGACTTAGGATAATGATAAGGATCAAATGTTCTGAATTACACAGACATGTCTACAAACTAAGGCAATAATAGGTGGGAAATTTTTAAATAGTTTAAATCTCACTAGACGCTAATACAGAATGCAGACAGTAGCTCTTTGATATATTTGACAAAGGATAAGGAAAGTTGTCATCCTTTTATAAATCACTAATTTTCCCTCCTTACTGCTCCATTTTCTTCTATCAGCTGCTAGTTACCTCATCATAGTCCTTCTTGGTTTGTGCAAGAAGTCGTTCACATCACTCATAAACTAATTTCCCTCAGTCAGGGCTGAGAAATTGTTCACTACGTCTGGAGAAATATGATGCTCAGAAACACATATATTACAGAAATGTCTTCAGTGTTCATATCCTTAAAATCCAAGGCGAGGATAGTAAAATGTTCTGACTTGTATGATACTGACGCAAACTTTATATAGAATGGCATTTTTTTCCTACCTTCCCGAGTCAGTAGCTTTTCCAAATATGCCATTAATCAGAGTTGGGTACATTTGGAATTGGGTCAGAAACTGAATGCATCTTACATCATCTTTGATAACGACACCACAGAAACAAGAGATGGTAGGAAAGTATCACTTCTTATAACTTAGAATTATCTTGGTATGTACTGTATCATTTGCAGATGCCCCCATTGTACTCCAAAACCTAGTCAGTATCAGACTAATAGTACTAGGCATGTAAAGTCTATGAGTTATCCCCTAGTTATATAAATTATATACTTACAGATGGTTTTTAAATTTTTTTCAGAGCTACAAGATAAGTTTTAGTGCACTGATTCAAGACAAAAATAAAATTATTTTCATCTTTCCAAGCACTATGCAAATATACAATGCTTTAAACAATATCCACTGTAAAAATTATCATAAGCTTGAAAAATCAAACGTATAATCAGTAGTATACAGAATTCAGAGAATGACAATGTATAAATTTTGTTTGTATGTATACTTTTGTATATACTTTTTCATATATATATATTTGTATAAATTGCTTTATTACACATTTTTAAAATTTCCCTAAACTGTCATCATTTTAGAGAAGGAAATATATATGAGAGATATACACATATATAGGTACACAGTAGATAAAATTTCCTCTTGGGTGTTTTGATTACCATTCTTATGACTCATAGAAGATATAAAATATGAATGGTGTATTATTAAACTCAAATATTAGAGTGTTAAAAGGCTTTTGACCCTGGTCATGTACTCTGCAAAATCTTT
This sequence comes from Erethizon dorsatum, assembly GCA_028451465.1. Classification (NCBI taxonomy): domain Eukaryota; kingdom Metazoa; phylum Chordata; class Mammalia; order Rodentia; family Erethizontidae; genus Erethizon; species Erethizon dorsatum. Next base: position 138,164,018 of record CM051824.1, read on the forward strand.
CACAAAACAACTGAGATATTCAATTTTATCTTGTAATGTCCTTTTGATTCCACATATTCATAAAATGCCTTCTAAATGGTAACTTAATTAGTCACAGTTACTTTCTTATTGTTTTTGTATTCATATTTAGCTCATGAACGGAAAAGTGTTTGTTTAGTTTGGGATTACAAAGCAATATAGGTAATCTCAGTACCAGTAGAGATATTAGATTCATGTGTGCTGAAGGCAGAGGATATAATTCAATTCCCACTTGTAATTTTAACTAGATTGCATTGTATAATGTAATATTTTATGACCTAAAATGTGGAGAATATCACATCCACCTCAAATGGATCTTGTGATATAAGCAACAAAAGTAAAACTCTTAGCTCTGTTCCAGGCCCATACTAACTGTCTTAGTTATTTTTCTCATTTCTGAGACAAAGTACCAGACACCCAAAGTGAAAGGAGGAAAGGTTATTTTAGTTCACAGTTTGTAGAGGTTTCAGTCTGTAGTCGGTTGGCTCCAAGGCAGGGTGGCACATGGCAGAGGGGCATGGCAGAGGAGAAACAGTCCGTGGCATGGCAGGCAGAAAGCCAGAGAGACACCTGCCTTCCATCTTTCCTCTTTTACCAAGCTACATGCCTATTCGTTGGTGCCATCCACTCAGTGTGGGACTTCCCATTACCCACACCCAGAACTATTCCACACCAATCAGTGGATTAATCCAATTATCACCCCTTAATCCATATTCCCACACCCTTAATTGACGTTCACACACCCTAGATCTAACTACCTCCAGAAAGCCCCACCTGGAGTGCATGAGGCTTTGGTAGGACATCTAGATACGAGCCATAACAGTAGCCAATTAGTTAATATTGAATTTAATTATTATTACTTCTGGTGATAAGATGTTCATTTTTAACTCAACACAAATTAAACATGAAATTTAAAATATTATGGTATCTATTGTATTGTAGTCACTGGTTTCATTCTAAAAATATATTAAAATCAACAGACTTGAGAATGCATTGGTATGTCAACAGAATTACTCAACTCAAATTCTGTAGAAAAGATTTGTTATAAAGTCTGTCTGATGGGTTTATGTGGTAGAAAAAGCAAAATGATATGATTGTCTTACTAAATAGCCTGTTAATAGTCTCCTTATCCTCACTGTTGTTATTATATCACTTTTGATTAGATTTGCACATAAATGATAAATATATATTTAAAATACACCTACTAGGTAGATGCATATATAGAGAGATGAATATATAGATAGATGAATATGTATCTAAATATTCATGTTTATATTGAAAGTTTGAACCCCTAGCTAGTGACCAGTTTTCCTTCTTGACAAGATGTTTAAGTCTACCTGACCAAAAGTTTTATTCCATTATTGAGTTCTCCCTCTCTTACATCCCCTTTTATCCTCTCCAAAAGCACATACCGGACAACCTGTACCAGCTCCTATCTCCCACTATTGTAACTAACCAGTCATAAGCCTGTTTACTCTGGGTGGCCTGTTCCTTCCCTGGGAAACATCAATAAATGTACTTGCCCAGAATTCCACTCTTTCATTCTGCTTCACAATTATGACAAACCCAGGGCTTCTCTTCATAGGTGCTAAGTAGACTTATCTGCTCCCACCCAGAAAATCATATCAGAATTATAAAACTCCAGTTTTGCTCTCTTGATCACCTTGTAGGCTCCTCATACCTTATCCAGGTTAAACTGTTAAAGAGCGAGATTAGGAATTCAGGTAAGAGGACATTTGTAGTACAACGCTGGAGTTACTTTATAAGTCCTATGGACATTAAAAATAATTGTTTCATTCCATCACTTTATCTTCTAGAGCCTACCAACTGTATTTTCTGGCAACAATGTTGCCCAATTATTGTCAGAAATAACTTTAAATGTTGATGCTTTTAATCTTGTAAAATATTTGTAATAAAATGATTACTTGAAGAATATTTTTAGTGGCACAAAATATTGTCATTTCTTGAGAAAATATTATGAATAATATACATAATAAATTGTAAAGTAGATTAGTCAAAATGGGCCCAAGGTTAAAAATGGTTTAGTAACAGGGTTACCTTTTGATTATTAGTGGGGCATCCGAATAGATACAAATTTTGTGTGTGGTGCCCTTTCTGATCTAAGTCCAGTAAATTCTTACCCTCAACTGTTGCCCTGCAGGAGTACCTATTGGGGCTCTATTGATTACCTTGTGTTCTGGCTTCTGGTTATGTATAATTAATGGATCAGTTCCCATTCTTCTTATTTGAACATTGTAGAGTTGCATCAAGTGGTGGCATCCCTTGACCTGAGGTCAGTTTCCTTAAAGCATTATTTTTCTTTATACTTTTTCTATCTGGGTGCTGGTCTTTGCTTTCTGCCTTTGTCCTCTCAAAACTACGCTTTGTTAAGAATCAACTTCTAGCTCTTAGGATATTGCATTTTTCCTATGATTTCTAATATTCCTATGCCATTATAAATGACTACTAATCAATATTTTTAAAAATTTGCCAAGTGAGTTTGAAATTGATTTTCTGATTGTTGGAATCCTGATTGCCATAAAATCTTCTCTATTTATCAGAAGATCTTATTCTAGTGTTCTTTGTTAATTAGCAATCCACAGAGTCTATGAAATGCAACACTAAATATTTTCTTTTCAGAGAACATAACTTTTAATTTTTCAGTTCTTCAATGAAAAGTCCACTTAAAATAAATAAAACAGTACATGAGTTTAGCTCATCTGGATGTAATGTTCTATATTTAGCACAGACAATTCAAACTTGAAACCATGGGTCAGATCAGAGCATCAGAAAAGAAAACACAGAAATCACATCATTTTAATTTTTTTTTATTGAGTTCATTTCTTGTAATAGACTCTAGAGTTACATCTTTATACAGCCTTAAGGGCTGTTATAAGGAAAACAAAATAATATAATGTTCAGAAATTGTGTTTACTGTTTTGATGATATTGACCCTGCTTAATCATTTCTTTTAGAATCCTCTTAACCAGGTTTTTTGGAAGAAACATTTCTGAGTTCTCTGCTTTGTGAAAAAGAAAATCTGTATATCCTAAAAGTACACAGGGTTCATTTTAATCTTTAGGAATAAGAAGGGATCTGGGGATGGGGGAGAGAGGTGGGAAGGGAGGGAAAGGAGAAATAAAAATGATTAAGATGATATAAACCTACTAATATATATATATATATGCCAATTCTTCATTTCATGTAATTATTATGTATTATAAATATATGTTACTAAAAAGAAAAAGTAAAAATAATCTTTTTGAATTTACGAGTATTTTAGCTGATCATAGTTTCTCTTTTTTATTGACTAAAATGCTTAGAACACTTTATAATTTTTTATTTATTATGGGTTTATAAAGTTTATTATCTCTAAAGTCCTCTATAGCATCCATTCCTGAAAATTATTCTTTTACTGACACACTTCTTTTCTAACTTTATGTTACACCCTGATTCCATTAAAAATTTCTTGTGTTTTTGTTTTGTTTTGTTTTTGTTTTTCAGTACTGGGGATCAAAATGTGGGTGTAACACTGAACTGCAGCCCAGCCTTTTCTATTTTATTTATTTTTATTTTTATTTTTATTTTTATTTTTACTTTTAGGCAGGATCTTGCTATATTGCCCTGGTGTGTCTCAAACTTGCAATCGTGCTACCCTGTCTTCCCTCAATGCTGGGATTACAGGCATGTACTACCACACCTGGCTGGTACTGTCTATGCTCTTATCAACTATTTATTTGTGAACCAGAGCAGAAAACAGTGTATATACAGGTTAATAGAAATGCTTCATCTTAGAGTTGACTATTCAGAGTTTGGAGCAATGGGTAAAAAGTATTCCCAAAATTTAATCCCAAACAAAGTAGAAGATGATCCATGAAGATGATCTACAATACGCAAGTGTGTGCATGTGCAATTATTGTACAGTAATATCTCGATTCATCAAATTTTCTGTTCACAAACAATTCCCCATCTTCCCCAGAATCATAGAACAAATGAAGTTCATGAACCAAGGTATCACTGTATTTTTTACATTATATATACATATATATATTATATTTCATACACCACAAAATTAACGCTCAAAGTGTACAATTAAATGGATTTGGATATATTATACAATTGTGGAAATATCATCACAATCTAAATTTAGTGTATTTTTATTACCCAAAAAGAAACATCAAACTCACTGGGTTAGCCTTATCCTCTGAGTCTCAGGTTATGCCAACATCAATCTAGTTTCTATCTCTACAAACTTACTTATCTTTGACACTTTATACAAATTAAAGAATCATAATATCTGTAGTATTCTGTGTATGGCTTTTTAATTAAGGTTTTTAGGGGGTATCCATGTTGTAGCATGTACGAGTAATTTTTTCATTCCATTTTTCTGCTGAATAATACTCCATCATATGGAAGTATCGCATTTTGTTTATCCATTTACCATTGATAGACATTTGGAATTTTTTAATTTTTTGGCAATTATCAGTAGTAATGCTTCTGTGAACATTCTTGTACATGTCTGTTATAGATGGACATGTTTTCATACCACTTGGGTATATATAACTAGGAATAGTATTTTTGAGCTATTTGTAATTTTAGTGCTTTTTGGAACTGTCAAACCATCAGAAACAACTTTTGAAAAATAGTTCTTATCATGTAATTTGAACATATAAGAGAGCACATAAATATAATCTACTAGGTAGGACAGGGAAGTGAGTAGAAAGAATTTACTTCGGTAGAGTATGCAATGATCAACCTTCCAGGGTATATGGAAAAACCTACAGAAAGTTTTATATAAATCACAGCACACCCAGGATTAGGTACCTCTTTCTTTTGTAATAAATGGTGACTGACAAATCAAGAGAAAGATTTAGAAAAAGACAAGTAGTGAGGGATAAGTATGAGACGCAGAAGGGGAATTTTCATCTGTGTCAGAGTTCTGCATGCGGAGGTCTTAAGAATACTCCAGGAACCGCTGAACACATGAAGAATCAGTATTGGGGGCCAGTGAGATAGCTCAGTGGCACAAGCGCCTGCCTGGCAAGTGTGAGGTCCTGAGTTCAACTCCTGGTACCCACATACGAAAAAAGGGCCAGTGATATTGCTCAGCGGCACAGGCACCTGCTGGCGCGCAAGGTCCCGAGTTCGACCCCTGGTACCCACAAAAAAAAAAGAAAAAAGGATCAGTATTGGGCAATTGATCATATGCAAGGCAAAGGTCTGCAATCAAACCCCTATCAGTCAAAATGATATGATTTCTGCTGGTTGTCTTTTTTCTGTATTTCTCCTCTATTTTCCACATTCCTTTCAAATCTTGCAATTACAAAACCTGTCTAAAGAAAAGAGAAAGAAGGAAACAGGAAATTATTAAAGAGAACTTTCATTTCTTTAAACTGAGTTATCTCTCTTAAACTCCGGATGCTGCGCGAGTCAGGAACACATGTTCCCTGTGTTCTGCTTGGCTAACTTGAAAGTTGTAGCTTTCACTTCACCTTACTTTGTCCCATCAGTCTTCCCTGGAACACTCTACAGTCCTAGCTTTGAGATGAGGCCTGATGCCACTCTTTGTCGAACTTAAAACACGTTGCTCTTTTCTAAATAATCTGATAATTTAGTGTTGTGTATCGAGAGTTCCTGCTGATCTTGCTATGCGTGGAGGTAAACTAGATGGGGCAAAGTTACTAGGACATCGTGGGATTCACTTCGCAGCTACTTCTCTAAAACTTGACATAGTGTCCAACGTTTAATTATGCTTAATATACATTCTCTCCCCTAGTAATTACATAAGGCCTTGACCTTGGATTCAGAAGACAGAAGGCCAAGTTTAAATTTTCTTCTTAACTTTTATCACATTTTTAATCATCATCATCATCACCATCATCTCATTTTGGAAGTCACTATACTGTTAGACACTTCTGCAAAATAACTATGTTGCACAAAATGAACATTAATCATTTTTCTATCATCTCTGATTAAAAGACTTAGTTGTAAGGGTAACTTTTCATAAGAAATGATTTATGTTGAATTGAGTTGGAGATGTCATAGCCAATTACTAAGCCCTTGGTCAGAGAGCAGTGAAGCACATCATTTTAGTTTGTTCTGTTTACCAGGACAAAGGTAGTTTCCTCCCCCTACTTACAAATATTCAAGTGATTCCACACACAATTGTCTAATAAAAATGTAGTCCATGATTTTCTAAGTATTTTCAGTATTATTTTTCTTTGATCAGGTAATAATATTGAATCAATATGTTCATATTTATTCTGATTTTTATCCTCCCTCAAATATTTCTGGCTATTTTTCTTTTCCTTAGATACAAGTAAACGTATCATAATAAAACTGGGGGTTTAAGAAGTAGTCACTTGTCATTCATGTTTTCCCATTTATTGCTTTATAATGATAACACTGGTTTAGGAGCTCATAAATTTTTAGATAAACAGTAATATCTTATTCTCTCTGCTGAGTCGCAGTATGATTTTATTATTAGACAATACAAGAAAACATGTAGAATCATTTATTATTTAACTCATACAAGATAATTTTCATCTTCGTGCAATATGGTTTATAATTTTTATATGTATGTCTTTATGAACATGTATGGTACATGTAAAATTTGACCTGAGTATCCACAAGAATTGAATTCGAAAAGTATACATTTATAAATGTTGTATTGTAGCTGCTTATAAGACTGAATTTCATTTATTTGTCTTCTTGAAGAGTAAGCAATTAAAAAAAGAATTATCAGAATACTGTATATACAAGTAAAAGAACAAACATCAGAAAAACCAAGAGCAACTTACTAATTATCTTTGAATAATTTATACCTGAAGTAATTATACCTTAAATGCCTCTTTTTGGGAAAAAGGAAACCTGGAAGTTTAGTATTTCCTTTGTAAGTGTATGAGTTGAACAGTGCTTAGGAGTGAAAAGAAAAATGAAATGACTCAAAAATGCCTGAGATGATTGGAGAGATAGCCAGATAATAGAATGCCTTCAAGGACTGTTGCCTCCAAAATTCATGTGGAAATCTAATTGCCACTGTAACAATAGAAAGAGGTGAAACCCTTAAGATGTGATTCTTCCATGAGGGCTCTGTCCTCATGGGTGTGGTTAGCAACATTATAAAAGGACACATTAGGTTCTCCTTTTCCCTCTCTTTCTATTCCACTCTTCATCCACATGACAATCCCACATTTCCTTCCTGTGAAGGATGTGACAAGACACCACCTCACAAGAAAAGAAGGCCCTCACTACGATGCGACGGTGCCGGCGGTTTTCCTTTAATCTGTGCAGTCTCCAGAACTGTGAGCTCTCACATTTCCGTTTGTAAAGTTCTCTGTCCATGGCGTTTTATTATAGCAGCACAAAGTGCTGGAAGACAGAGCGGGACCATGGGAATTAGATTAGAGTTAGAGGATCAGTCAGCTTACTCCACGAGAGAAGCTTGATGCTACTTGGCAAGCTGAGAAAACAAACAGTGCACTCTTTTCCCTGCACTCACCCTTAATGTACTAGAAAAGAGACAAATTAGATTCAATTTCTTGTAAAAGATAATTCATATGATTCTTCATTCCATATTTCATATTTTAGAGCCTGCTGGTCAATTCTTAAAATATTAAGTCAGAATTAAAACTTTCAAGCAATAAATCAATGAACATATCAAAGACTTGGAGATTATGGGATCAGAATTTTCGATTGAAAAACAAAAAAAGCTTCTACAAAGGAGAAGAATGATTCCTGAAAAAGATAAATGTATGAAAAGCAGATGGTAGAAAGAAAACGTTTTTAACTTGGCTTTGTACTTCTTCACTTGACAAAGAAACTGCACTGGGGTATTTTCGTCACACAGCTTTTAAAACATGAATACCTATTTTAAATTATATAAAATATTATCAGTTATACATCATGTATTCTTCTTCTAGTGAAACTTCATGTATGTTTCTAAAGAAAGTCATCAAACAAGTAATGCCCCTTTAATTTATTTATATCATTTCCTTCAAAACTAATATTTTTATATATCTTACTGTTGAAAATATGCTGTGTGCTTTCAGAAACAGAAAATAGCTGTTTACATGGAAAATAAATGTTTACATGGAAACTGTCCACCAACTTTATTGTGCTAGATGTTTGTAGCACTTGGAAAATTAAAAATGTGACTTACCCTGAATTGATAGGGTGGTAACACATTTTAGTTGTGTCATTTAAGCAGACTTTTCTCAGAATACTGATTGCTAAAGCTGTTGTGCCATATTGTTTTTTTTTTTTTTTAATGTGGGTTCCGGGAGTCGACCTCAGGACCTCGCGCTTGCCAGGCAAGAGCTTATGTCTCTAAGCTATCTCACTGGCCCACGTATTCTGTTTTGACTTTGGAAAAAAAATCTGTAGTCTAATTTCCAAGAAGTTGAACAGAAATCTTTGTCCTTTTTGGTTCATCGATAGATTGACTTAACAACTATTGGGTCTTCTGTTCCAGAGTGCAGAGTTCCAGGTGTGTCCTGCATAAGAAGTAATTGAGCACAGAGAAGCAAATTAACCCTCCAATATTACTATATCAGGAGATATGTAGATCTACTCATGAAGTGACTGTAATTAATTATAGCCAGAATTATATTGTTAAGCTTAAATTTACAAAATCTAAAAGTGTTAGGAGGCTATTTGGATGACTAAATCAGGAACAGCAGCAAATTTTAGAACTTAGGTATTCTACCAATTACATCACCTCTGAAGTTGCAATACATAAACAATAAAAGCAATTATATTCAATTGTATATTTTATATTCACCCATATATAAATAAAAAACTAACAAATTAAAAGTTATTTAAAATAGGGCCGGTGAGATGGCTCAGCGGCGTAAGCGCCTGCCTTGCAAGCGCGAGGGCCCGAGTTCGACTCCCGGAACCCACATACGAAAAAGGGGCCGGTGATATCGCTCAGCGGCACGGGTGCCTGTTGGCGCGCGAGGTCCTGAGGTCGTCCCCCCGGTACCCACAAAAAAAAAAAAAAAAAAGTTATTTAAAATATAGTTTACTCAGTTGAAATTTGAAATGACATTTATAAATAGTTGGTGTGTTTAGAAGGTTGCATAGCAGCAGTAACTAAAGAATCAATATACTAAAAATGTCTTTACTTCTTCAACCTCTTTCTCTACTCTATCCAATGATATTTATATCAAATTTTAATCTGAGAGGAAAATATAAGAATGTGCTAGGAAAAAATTTGAACACAAACACACACACGTATGTTTTTAAAAATTGTGCTTTAGTCTAAAAAATATATGTTGGTGCAGCTTAGTCAAGAGTGCATTCATGGGGTTTTGTTTTTGGCGGTGCAGTCTGCACTTTGGCAATGCGGTACCAGGAAAGATAAATATAACTTTATAAGAATCTGATTAGGAACTTTATAAAATGAGCACCTGTACTATTAGTGAACAAAGTTCTCTGAAATTCCAGGATATTATAATAAATAATGAAGAAAATAATTATCTTACGTACCAAGTAAATCTTGTTTTTGCTAAAAATCTTGATAACTACCCTACATAACCTGTAGGGATTGTTCATATTTTAATGTTTTATAACCATAGTTATTCCTCATATAAATACATGGTTTAAAAAAATCACTATTTTGGACCAAATCCAGATATATTTTTAGTAAGTAGAATTTATGCAGCCAAAGAACACTGTATTACAGTGTCTTCATTACAACCATATTTTAAATTTCAGTACAATAGGATGGCAAACATATAATGAATTTATTAAGCAAGTTACAATGCGTCAAGATACCATGCTTTTTTTCTACATGTGAAACAACCTGCACACTCTTCATTTTTTTCAGTCATTGAATAGATGTAACTAAATTGAACCAGAAATTGGTGCAAATTAATTACCTGTGTTTCTCAAAATTCCTTACATAGAAACCACTATGCTTCTTAAATAAAACTTTAAAAAGTCTCCTGGTCTGATTTTAAAATCCATGCAGGTAATACGTGAAATACTTGTTAATGTCCAAACTCCTTCAATTCCTTTCACAGTAATAGGCAAGTCTTAGCAGAGTGTGTTGTAAATGCCAAATTACCCTATTCGCAGGCATATTTATTCATTTTGCAGCACCTCATAATGTTCCTGTTCTAAGTTTATTTTTGTCTGTATGATATAAAGTTAAAACAAACCACAGTAACTAAGGATTTGCTACTACTAGTAAAACAGGTATGTGGAAAACAAGTTCAAATGAAGAAAATGCAGTATAATCTATAATTGGCATGCCTCTATTGACTTTTGTTATTAACATATACGATATATCCAGTGGAATATATTCTTCATAAAGGTCTCAGAAATCTTATGGGTCTATATTGTGTAAGAAATCTTTTATTTTCAATACCGTTAAAAACAAAGAAAACATTATACTTATGTATATTTACCATAAATTCTTGTTATGGTGGTCTGTATAGAAAAGAAAAACCTCATGCTCTCTGTAGACTTAGTATTAGACAAATACTAAACCCTGAGAATTGTTATGGATACGAATAAAAGAAAGTAAAAGGCAATACTGAGTTTCTATATGATCATATTCATTTTCATCAGAATAAAAAGGCAAATTTGCTAAGAATATTTCACATATATCTCATAAAAGTTGTGTCATAATAATGTAAGTTTAGGTCATCACAAGATCACTTTTCTTATTTATTTTACTTTCTTTTTTTCTAATCGGCAATCAATTTTGTGACTCTGGCACTCAAAAATATTTTAATTTCTACTATTTCCCTTCAGAAATCATGATAAAATATTTAAAAATATCATGTAATGCTATTTCTTTGAGATGGAACAACTTCTTCATGTAATATTTATTTATTTATTTATTTATTTATTTATTTATTTTTTGTGGGTACCGGGGGTCGACCTCAGGACCTTGCGCGCCACCAGGTGCCCGGGCCGCTGAGCGATATCACTGGCCCTTTTTTTGTATGTGGGTTCCGGGAGTCGAACTCGGGCCCTCGCGCTTGCCAGGCAGGCGCATACGCAGCTGAGCCATCTCACCGGCCCTTCATGTAATGTTTATAAGGTGCCCTCCAAGTACTCACTGTATGTCACACACATGAATAAAAGACTAAGTCTTCTTTGCCAGGAATAAGGAGGAAAATTATATTCCTTTTTTTGCCTTACTGTTTTGTTGTCTCATTGAGTTCATTTCTTTTCGTGGGACTGTAATTTGACCATAATAAATTTATGTAAAGCATTCATAAGTAACCACAAATTGGATCATGTTATAAGACATTCTGATTACTTGGAAATTTTCCTATTAAAACTTTCTAGTCAGTCATCTTACGTAAATGTCATATGAAACTACCATTCTGATTTCTACCAACTTTTTATGCCTGTGTTTTTATGCCTGTTTTGTTTTGTTTTGCCCGTTTTAGAACATCACATCAATGGAACATGGTAGTATGTGCTCTTTTGCAAATGCTGTAGAGGAGCATTCTACTGTATGGGTACACCACGGTCTCTTCAATTAAGACTCATCCTTTTAAATCAGAAAAGTAGGGTCGGTGAGATAGCTCAGCGGCATAAGTGCCTGACTGGCAAGCGTGAGGTCCTGAGTTCGAACCCCGGTACCCACCAAAAAAAAAAAAAAAACAAACAAAGAAAAGTAAGGAAATGTTGTAAGCAAAGTATTTGTAAGACCAGGAGGAAACTTGGATAACAATAAAGGTAATGTGTACAAGAAGACATTGAAGTCAACCTGTCATTTCTTAGTGACAAAGCGATATAAGTAATCATTTAACTAGAAGAATCATATGGGTATATACAGGGTACTGTTTGAATTTCTGACCAAAATTTAGCCTGAAATCTAATATTAACCTCTCATACTTTAAATCATGTTAATAATTTAGATAATATCCTTATACATTATTTATTAAATATCTTAATACTGATTTTCTAAATCATTTTATCAAGCAAAGTCCATTTTAGCCATTGCTCTGTACCAAAAGATATGTACAATAACTTTTTTCTTCTGTTGATGATCTATAAGTTTAAAATATTTCCAAAAATACAATTGTCACCAACAAGTGAATTTAACCTCTGTACACTATGAAGCAATTGTTGAAAAATATTTCTAAATATATAATTAATTATGCACAACAGAGTTGAGAACCACAATTGTAATGCAAAAGTTTTTGAATTTGACAAAATACTGCTGATTTATTTCAGTAGACTGCTTAGTTTTGTTGTTGTAACATGTCTTAAAATATACTGTTTTCTTTTAAATCTCATGGGCTTTTACAAATATTGTGATAACAACATACACCTTTCATTTTTTATTAATTGATATTATAATAGAAGATATTATCATCCGAGAAATGTTTATGTACCATAGAATATCTAGCAGTTATACTAGAATAAATTAAGTAAATGTTTGTGTGAAAATGGTGATGCAAAATTTAAGAACCAATAAATCTTTTAGAGTCTGATATAATCACAATGTTTGCTTCTTTTTAAAATTATCATTTTATCCATTCATATTGAAACTAATTTTCTGCTCTCTGATTTAAAAAAAAATCTTGTTTCCATTCAACTATGTAGAAAGACATCAGGGAATTATTGTGGAGAAAAAGTCAGTTCTATTTCATGCAAATCATAAGGTTGCTGCAATGCTCAGTTGTTTCTATTTGTAAGACAAATATATTCCAGAATATCATTCCTAGAGGATGTTTGAAGATTATTAATAATATACTCTTAGCCCCTATGTTTTGTGATATTATCAAAAAGAGTATGTTAATGTTTCTTCAGATATATTTATAATTATATAGAGTACAAATATATATATATGCATTGCATGTTGCTCATTAATTCTTTGAAAAACATTTATTGAGCACATTTTACACTCCAGACAATAGTAAGGAGAGTGATGAGACAACAGTGAACAAAGCAGGAGGCAAAATATGTGATATGCTTAATAATAAGAGTTATGGGAATATTCAGCAGTCAGATAACAGGAAGGCCTACAGAAAAAGAATCTTTTTACTTTATACTGGATAGTGAAGGCATATCTCCCTGAATAAGTGATATTTTAGCAAAAACTTGAAGAAACAGAACCAGTCCTTATGTAGGAAATGATTATGCTGTAGATGGTGTAACAGGTTCAAAGTCCTTGTAGTACAAGCAGGAGATGACATGGTTATGGGAAAGACTGAAGCTGAAAGTAATGACAAGTGGAAGGAAATAATAAGAATGGGACATGTTGGCTTAAGAAACTAAATGTGCAAAGCAGCCATTACTCGATATGAGAAAGAATAAAGATGAAATAGGCTTGAATTATTCAAATAAAGAGTTCAAAGTTAGGCTTATTAAATTTGAGATGCTGTCAGATAAGCCAGGGGAGATGTTGACCAGGCTCCTGTATGATTCTAGAATACAAGGGAGACATGTGGACTGGAGATAAAAAAGCAATGATCATTATCACACAGTTGGTATTTAAAGCCGTGAAAACTCACTAGGGAAGATAAGATGGACAGAGAAAGAGGAATCCTCCAAGGACTAAATCCTGGTTCAGAGACCATTGCTGAACAGCTGAGAGGATGAGGAGAAGACTAGGAGTACGAAGAAGGTTAAAGCTGAAAGTTATGAGAAGACCACTCTATAGGGACTGTGGCTTTGTTAGGGGGTTGGAAACCCCTGCAAATCCAAGGCCTGAAGCCAACCACAGACGGAGGACTCCGAAATGCCTCAGCCCTTCCCTCTATTCTGCTGTCTCGTTGTATGTATTGATCCTAATGGGAACACAGAAAGGCAGAAAACTCAGTTCAAGATGCCCATAGGAGCGTGTCTTCTGGGACACATGAGGGGAAATGAAAGAATAATTAATCTGTAGGAGAAAGAAAATCAACTGATTTAATCTGGGTTGGTATTGTTTGTAGCAAATATGATTTATGATGCGAGAACAGGGGATTGAGGATAAACATAGAGGTAATGACAACAAGAGGTAAATACCTACAATGCTTGAAAGTTAATGCTGCATGCAGTTATTTTCAAGCTCTATGGTATGATAATAAATATGCTTGGTTAAGAAAACTGGAGACAAACATAACTTGAGAAAAAGAATTCCAAGATAGAAGTTAGGGTACTCAGAGAACTGGTCATGTGGAAATTGGGACCAACCCCATGAATTAAGGCATTCGAATTGATTCCCTTGTCAGTTTCTTTGCCAAATTGGGGGAAGGGCTGTGGAGTCTGCTAGTGGTCAAACAAGAGGAAAGAGGTCCCCAGGGTGGCATAGGCTCGTGCCTCCAACACCAAACCTGGGAAGTTTCAGGCAGAAGGGAATCAAATCACCTGGAAAGACCAAGATAACCCTTGGGTGAGAAATGTGAGAGAGCATATCACCACGACTTGAAGAGGCTGAAAAAAACATTTTCCTGTGGGGTGGAGACGTATCAGTGAGCGCAACAAATTAATGTGAACATAGAGGAAACAATGCTTGCACATTACGCTGCTGATGGAGAGTGAATTCCAAGTTAAAGGACTTGTTGAGCTCATTTGGGGTGGAATACAAAGTGAAATAAGTGTGGAGAGTTAAGTGGGGTCAATAATACTCTGGGACTTGGTGCATTTGTGAGAATGATGCAAACACGAGCTGTAGTTCAGAACAGACTTTTTGATAATGAATCCCCAGCCCTGAGGAAGGGGGTACATCTAGTGATAGAAAGAGGAAATTTTCAAATATCTAAAATGAATTTGCCTCTTCCTAATTCTATTGTGGAGGCCAGCAATAGCACTGTTGGACTAAGAAGTAGCTAATTATGGCGCCCTCTTTATTTATAAATAGGAATGTGGGTAGGTGGATGTGTATGGGGTGAGTGCACTCATATCATTCTTTTCATAATTATCTTACATTAGCAATACAGAAAAAGAAATTCGGTTTCATATTGTTTAGGTGCATTTTCAAACTGGGCACAGATATTGCCTGAGTCATATGGTAAATGATTTGCCTATGAGTGTATATTAAATCAGAAATATTCAGTTTAGAAACTATTTTATATATAATATTTTGAATAACAATTAAACACCACAACATATATATTGTGCCTTTTGAAGAAATAATCTTGTGCCTACTTCTGATGTAATTGTCTTTGAAAAGAAAAGAGAAAATAGATTTCTTGTGGGTATGAATTTGTAGAGAGAATTCACTGTAACAGTGGGTGCCTTGGGCAGGCAGGGCAAGCTATCAGTCTCGGTGATATTCTGAGCCCTGAACAGACACTTTTAATTTTCTTAGAACAAGCCTAGGGGGAACTAAGGGCAGGGAAGTCATGCCATGGGCCAAGATGTTCACTAAAATCATATGTTCCCCAACCATATATTTTTTTTTTCAGGAAATGAATATCCAGATGTTGAGATCTTATACACTGGGAATAGGAGTAGAAATATGGAAGTAAGGGACAAGGTACTCTTTCATGGAAGGTAGGACTATGGTGGAATGGGGAATTGCTGCCATGTCCACAGATACAAAAATAGGTACATTTTAACGTATGTGGAAGCATTACAAGATTTTTCAGTTGTGTAGTTGAGAGAAAAACTTGGACAAAATAGTTTGAAAGTGATTCAGCACCTGGCAACTTCTGCTGATTTTTCTGTTTCTGTTAGACTTTTGGCGGGGCTCAAGGGCAGGAGAACAATGAGAAGGTCGGAGAAAACTCTCCCTATCTGAAGGTACAGAATTAGAACAGATAACTGCTGCATTTATATATTTACTGTGTAATTGACTCTTTTCCTGTTCTTTAATTCAACTCCAAACAAAAATAGTTTATGATGTATTAGCTAGAGAACTAAGTTTAGAAATCTTAGAAAATTGTCTCTTCTACTCTTGTAAATTTCATACATTCACAAAAAAAGATTTATGTTTAAGTTTGGCTGTATATCTTTTAGTATAAAGTGAACATATTTTCATCTCACTCAATTTTACTTTTCATTGCTGTATTTATTACCAGTGGAGTTTATCTTCTTACATTATAATTTATTTATTACAGTTTATTTCACCCGAAGTAAAAATGATTCAGAAGACTTTGTTTGCTCTGTTGAGTACTGGATGATTAGAGCTTAGAATGAAGCTAGAAAGACAGTGAATGAGTGAATGAATGAAAGCATGCATGAATTCTGCATTTTTTTTTTTTTTTGTGGGTACCAGGGGTCAAACTCAGGACCTTGCATGCCAATAGGTGCCTGTGCCACTGAGCGATATCACCGGCCCGAATTCTGCATTTTCAAACTTTTTATGCGGAAGTATCTTCAGAGAAGGAGCTTATTCACTGTGCAGGACTCCTTTTAAAGAGTACGATGCACCAGGATGTAGTCCTTTTATATCCTATATTTTAAGAAATGATTCTACTACAACATAGTTCTAATAAACATGAACTTTTGAAGTACTTTTACAAGGAACTCAACCCACATAAACCTCTAAAACTTGAGAATTTGGGGATGACTTCATCAATAATTCTAAAAGGAAAATAATTATGATTGAATGCTTCAAATGTTTCTCTCTGTTGCTTTCAGAAATAAAATAAGAGGGCCGGTGAGATGGCTCAGCGGCTTAAGCGCCTGCCCGGCAAGCGCAAGGGCCCGAGTTTGACTCCTGGAACCCACATACGAAAAAGGGACCGGTGATATCACTCAGTGGCATGGGCGCCTGCTGGTGCGCGAGGTCCTGAGGTCGACACCCCCGGTACCCACAAAAAAAAAAAGAAATAAAATAAGAGATCTGTACCAATATTTCAATTCACATTATGAATATTTTATTACCCAAATACATGAGATAGCTATTTTCTTCAATTTATAGTCCATAATGTGTATAATTCCAGTAGCCATTGTACCTAATAATTACTCAAGATGACCTTGATTTATGACTGTGCTGATTATCTTTCTAAATATAAAACTTCAATGGTTTATCTGAAGTGAAAAACCAGGATAGAGTGGAACACACTAGTCTATGTCAGAATGTTACTCAAAAATTACTGGCATAAATTGTATAATTAATATAATTACATTAATATTGGTTTGTAAGGCTGTCGTAACACACAGATTTATAAAAATATTAAATTAGCAATTTTTAAAATTTGCAATATAAGGTACAGACACTTTTAAAAAATAACCAATATATCTATAATCAAATAAGATAAACACTGGGTTTATCCTTTTTAAAAAGCTATATTATGAAAGGTTTGGTATTGAAAATCCTTCACTTTGATAAAAATGATTTATAATACAATATGAGCAAACTGAAGATAAAATTTGAAAACTGTGCTCTCAAGTGCTATAATGTCTCTTGATTTGACATTTGTTCTAA
The DNA here is from genome assembly GCA_028451465.1 of Erethizon dorsatum. Taxonomy (NCBI): domain Eukaryota; kingdom Metazoa; phylum Chordata; class Mammalia; order Rodentia; family Erethizontidae; genus Erethizon; species Erethizon dorsatum. Next base: position 138,181,368 of record CM051824.1, read on the forward strand.
ACTTTGAAAATAAAAAAATGTTGGAGGGATTTTTTATTATCTTTGGAAAAAGTCAGTACTTAGTCACAAATTTTAGAAAGTTCAGGAAAGATAAATAAATTTAACATTGCCATCTGCATTTGGCAGCATAAACTGATTCCCATGAAATAAACATTGACATACAATATAAAATAAAAACATACATATAAAATACATATAACAATATATATAAAATAGCATGACATATACTATATAAAATTATAAAGACAAAATGTTATAATAAATTATTTTGTCTTGCTAAAGTGAATTTTCCTTGAAAGAACTTCAACTCCCTAAAAATCTTTCACAATCACACACACACACACACACACACACACACACACACACGCATATTTCTCGGTATGTCCTATTCATTACCATTACTCAGACCACTATCTTCATCTTGGTCTAAATATTTTCATATCTCACTTTCCACAACTAAATTCTATGACTTGCAAATACATTAAATTTACAGTTATTCACCTAACTCTTTTGGCCTACATAGCCCTCATTTTTTTTCTGTCTCTCTTTTCTTTCTCTTTCTTTCTCCTTCTTTCTTTCTTTTTTTTTTCTTTCCTTTTTTCTATTTCCTTTAGGATATATTTTCTTTATTTGTTTGTCTATTGAGGGACATATAGGCCACTTCCAAAATTTAGCAATTATGCATTGTGCTTCTATAAACATGGTATGCACATATCACTGTATTACAATATACTGTCTTCAATTCTTTTTTACTAGCACAAGTTTTCAGTACATAATGTTTACAGTCCTTGTGTGGAGTTGGTACAGGTGTGTAACACATCTTCATTTCTTTTTCATCCCCTTTCCTTCCTCCCTCCACCCTCCCTCTAACTCTTGATCTTCTTTCCACTTGAGAAAGTTCTGTCTCCCTACTTCTCATTATCTACTGTCTTTAAATTTTTCAGGAAGATACTCAGGAGAGGTATATTTGGGTCAAATGGAATTACTGTTTTTAGTTTTTTGAGGAATCGCCATAATGATTTCCATAGTGATTGTACTAGTTACATTTCTTGCAACAATGTAAACAGTTCTTTTTCTCTACAATCTCTCTAGATTTATACTTTTTAAAAATGTTACAATACAAGTCTTTTTCCCCTATTGCTTGAATACATTGGTATATTGAACAAACTATGGAAGTAAAAATAATGATCCCCCTACTATGGTCCATGACCCACTTTCCAAATTTCTCTATATGCCCCCAATATCATTAGGTTCTACTTGTTTAAAAATTTTTATGTGCAAGGAGAAAGATAATTTCACAAAAATTATGATAGTGCTGTTTAAAATCTTGGAAATAAGTACTTCCAATGACCTCATTTTTGTTTTACATAATGTTTTAATGTTTTCCTCTGTCATATTCCTACTTCTTATTAGGATATCTGTGACATTTAATGTTATAATGTCATCCATGGTTATGAAATAACATAGAATTATGCCAGAAAGAGATGAAATTAATATATTCCAGAGGCAAATAATCTAACCAATGAGGCATGTTTTTTTTGAGACTGATAACACATTCATGTTTGATGGGAAGATGTTACATGAAAGCTTAAATAAAGAAAAGGGGTCTTGAAAATAGACCATCCAAAGATAAAGTGAAGGTTTCTCTACTTGATCTTTTCAAACTCATTGCTACGTGATCTGCTGAGCATAGAAAGCCAAAAACAACATCTCACAGATTTCCTAGAGACGCATGTTCTGATTGAGGCCTACCTTCTGCTGAGGAAATTTACCTGCAAGAAGGCAAAGCATATTTGGAAGACAAAGCTGAAATGAAGCTCATGAGAAGGGACATAAGAGCCTGTGGTTTTTCTCATTCTGCAAAAGCTAAAGCTCTGATACCCAGTTTAATGGGTTTTGTGGGTGTAGGGTCTCCTTGATATGCCATAGAGAAAGACAGGTTCTAGAGCCATCCCGTGTGTCAGAATCATTTTAAAATCTTTACAGTAGAATAGAGAGCAACTTGCGCTGTAGGCCAGTTTTGTGTCTGGTGCTTCTGGTATTGCTGCTGGAAAGTTCCTCACAGCTCATCTTGGAGTCTGTTCCTTCAGACATTCTAACAATTTAAAAATAATTAAATCCATGTTTGGCAAACTTTCTATTGAAATGACTACAGAGAATTCTAATTTTTGCACCTGAATTAACAGTAAATGTATTTTTGTATTTCAAATAAGTCTTTTAAAACCACATAAAATAGTAAATATTGTCATTATAATTTAGTTCCATTTTTTAAAAATTCTCTTTTTGGTCAAAAAAGCTATGAATTACTTAAAAATGTACAGTTTCAATTCCAACTATTGAGGGATTTTGCAGCTATCTTTCTCTGCTCGTTCCATAATATACTTTGTATAATTTCTACTCTTAAATTTATTAGTTATCAAAATGATAAGTGGTTATTTTGGTAATTTGCCACTAGACCTTGTGAAGAATGTGTATTCTGCTACTGTTGACTACAGTGTGCTATAAATGTTAATTAAAGGAAGTTGATTAATAAAGCTGTTTATGTCAATTGTATTGTTTTGAATTTTATGCCTACTAGATATATTAATTACTATAAAATGGATTTCATGGCTTAATATTTAGAAGAGTTGTCTATTTTAGCTTTTAATTCTATCAGTTTTTATATTGCGTTACAATGTTTTGTGAGCTGTACACATATAGAGGTTTTATGCGTTATATGTTTTTGGACAATTGATATCTGTTTTATTATTATGCAATGTCAGTATCATCCCTGATAATCTTCTCCATTCTGAATCCTGCCTTATCTGGAATTAATAGTTATTCCAACTTTACTTTGTTAGCAAGTTGTATTTTCCTTTTTTATTTAATGTTTAAACCTCTTCCCAATCTTTATATTTAAAGTAAATTTATGATAGACCACATATAGTTGGGTTTCCATTTTCTTTTTCTTTCTGAAGTTTTCAGGCTTTAGTGGGTATACTTAGACAAGTTAGTTGAAAATAATTATTACCATGTTTGGTGTAATGTCTACATGTTGTAACTCTTTTCTGTTTGTTGAAATTATTTATTTTATTTTAATTATTGCCTTCTCTAATTTTAATTGAGCATTTTATATAATTTAGCTCTTGTTTTAGCATGCCTGCCAGTAATATTTAAAGATTGTTTTTGAGTTTGCATTACCCTTTTAACTTATGTGCTTACCCCTTCAAGTAATACTATATCAGTACAATTAAGCAGTATTCTTATAGCAAAATTTGTCTGTTTTCCTCTTATCTTTCATGAAATCAGTTCTTCATTTTACTTATGCATATTTTAGAAATGCCCACGACATTAATTATCATTTATTATAGGTTAATCAATAATAAGAAAAATAAAATATTAACTTTCATGTTTTTTTTTTTGATGTTGGTTATTTTTTTTCCTTTAGTAGATCAGTTTCTGGTCTAATAATCTCCTTTTTGCATACATTCTACCATTGCAGGAGAACTCCTGCGATGCTGTTAACCACTTCAGTTTTGCTTGTCTGAGATAGTCTTTACTGTTCCTTCACTTAAGGATATTTTTACGAGACATAATATTCCAAGCTAGTTGTATATACTTCTACATTTTAAATATTGAATTTCACTGTCTTTTTACTTGCATAGTTAAAAAGGTAAGTCTACTGTAATATTTACTCTTATTTCTCTATATGGATCCATCCTACCCCACCCCTACCCCATATCTTCAAAAATATCGCCTTGCTTTTCCATGATTATAAAAGATTCCCCTAATTTGTTGGTATTTATTTTGTTTGGGGTTAATTTTTTTGACCTGTGTTGTCCATCATTAATTTTAGGAAAATTTGCACTATTACTTCAAATATTTTTTTTCTGTTTCATTCTTTCTCTTTTTGTTTGGTATTACCATCACATATATATTTTTACCAGTTGAAATTATCCCAGAATTCTTGCATGGTCTTCTTTTTTTTTCTTTTTTATATTTTGTTTTGAATGCTTCCTTTTCTATATTTTTACTGATTCTTCAGTCCACTAATGAGAATATCCAGGGCATTTTCATCTCTATTACATAATTTTTTTTAATTACTGGTGCTTTCCATTTTATTCATTCTAATCTTTTCATCTTTTCACTCATATTAATCATCTCTTCTTCAGGCAATCTTCTTTGTTCCATTAGAACCATAACATACTAATCTAAATAATTTCACATCCCCGCTAAGATAAGACAAATCCGTGCCATTTCTGAGTTTGTTTCTGGGTCTTCATTTGACTTATGAGTCTTTGTTTTGCTTCACTTATTAAAATGGCTTTAAATTATTTGTTGACAGCAGGACATTATGGAGGTGGTAATGAGAATGGAGGCAACTAGCTCTCTAGTGTACGGTGTACGTTAGTCCAGCTACGAGGTGGTCAGTGTTCTATAAACTTTAGTTTACAACTCAGTATTTCCCTTCGGTTGTGACTTTCATGATGGTTCGGAGCTTACCATTCTTCAGTGCTTTGAATGATAAAGGAAGGCTACAAGTAGCTGAAATTGAAGAATTTCCCTTCTTCTAGGCACCATAATTCTCAGGTAAAGTATTTTAACCTGCAGAGTAGTATTTCATTGGAGATAATACTCTGGACATATATCAAGATGTTTACTCCTCACTAACCCTGTCATACACACACAGAGAATCTTGCTTTGCTTTTCACCACGGTGGTATTCTCAGAGATAAAACAGGTAAAACTGTGGACCAAAGACAGGAGGAGTGTCACACTCAAGCTAATCCACATCAGCTTTCAGGAGTTTAGCAACATTGTCATCGATTTTACTTTGTCCAGATTTTCATGTTGTAAGGATGAGAGAGATTACTCCCAAGCATTTATAAGTTGGATTGGAAGACCTATTATCTTTAATGTTTTGTAGAATACCACCTGTATATTCCTCTTTTCAATTTCCTAACAAAAAATTAGATAAGACATTTGATATTCTAGTAATCTGTTGAGTCTGTAAACAAATTCCATGCTTTTGAGAAAGGCTTATATTTCTTCAAGTGATAACAATTAATTTTTTTCAGAATTGCATTTACAGGGGCTGGTGAGATGGCTCAGTGTTGTAAGCGCCTGCCTGGCAAGCGCGAGGGCCCGAGTTTGACTCCCGGATCCCACATACGATAAAAGGGGCCAGTGATATTGCTCAGCGGCATGGGTGCCTGCTGGCGTGCGAGGTGTTGAGGTTGATCCCCCGGTACCCACAAAAAAAAAAAATTGCGTTTACAAAATGAGTAAATCCATCCGAAGCCCCCCAGGTAGAGAGAGCAAGTCTAACAGACTTTTTGCTGATAGAACATCTTTGATAGTATATTAAATTTCTGACACAGTTTAGGTATTTTGTTCCCAAAATAAATTGCAGAAGTCTGATATATTATAAAAGATTTGGTCACTGAAAAATAAATAACAAAGTTCTAAGTATTTAACAAGTAGCATGGAGGAAATATTGAATGAAATTATTTTTCTACCATGGGGTGGGGTTGCTGAGAAAAATAAATCAGTAGGAGATGAGCATTTGGGAAACAAAAAAAGGTATGTCTTTTGATTTCTACTCTACTTCTCATATATCCCCACTGACAACTGAGAAGGAACTTCATACAATTGGGAAATAAAGCTAAGAATTATAATGTCATAATATGTCTACCAAAGGCTTTTATTTACACGTGTTTGTAAAATACTCTTAGTTTCCAAGGTCCTGGGAAAGGACAAATTTAAACAGTGCTGAGAGGAGTAAAATTTGGCAATTTATATGAGGAATCTTAGAGTATTAATTCAGTGAATTCATATCCAGGAATTAGTCCTAAGATAGTGATCATGGGCCTCTACAACTTTACCATAAACCAATAATAAATATTTTGTTTAAAAAACAACAATAAACAAAGGAAACTACTGATACGTACAAGGCTAGAAAGCAACCAAACAACAATGCATACTTTCAGTTGAACACTAAGTAAACAATATGATTTTATAGTTATTCCTATTGTGCTCTGTTTCTCACAATAGTAAACACATTGTCATATTAAGTATTGAATAATTTAGAATTACATGGCATGTCACAAACTTTGTAATTTCCCTAGTACTGTTAGTGTTTTGCTATATGTCTCATAGAACTTAATCACTACATTTTCAAACATGAATACATGCATGTGAAAATTTTATGGCTGTGCGAACAATCATGTTTAAGTAATGAATGTACTTTAAATATGTTTTAAGTAATCATTTGATGTGCTATAGAATACCCATTTCTCCTCATCTAGCTGAATGCTTAGAGATTTCCTGTTGATATACATATAAACTTAAGTAACGCAGCATTGTCACTTATTTAAGTATTTTCTTATGTATAACATTTAGTAGTTTCTTTCTCTTAGGAGCCCAGATACGAGTTAATCATACGCCTCCATCTCCACATCCTTTTATCTCCAAACCATAAAGCTGGCGGATGGTCTATTTTTCTCTTTGCAATTGTTTTGCTTCACTTCTTTTCACTTTTCTTCTCTACCTCCTTCATCTTATTTCCCTTTTCTACCACTTTCTTAGGAACATACTGGTAAATCTAAATATATCTTCATATTCAAACATAGTTTTCCTTTTGCAGGTATTTTAAATTTATAAAACATATTGAACTCTATTTCTCATTTGATTTACATTGTTTTAAACACAATGCATTTTACACGATTTTCATCTGCATAAGTTTTGTTCTTTCAACGTGTTTATGCATAGGACTTATTCAATCTGTGTATTTACTTTGTTTGCCTTGTTTACAGGTACCAGGTTATTGCAGCGTGTCAGCGTGTTTCTGTGTGGGCGTGCTTCCCATCTGGTATCGGCTGGAAGAAATGACAAGTGCTTATCATTTTTAATAAAATGTGGACTGGGAATGCGCTGTCACATGTTGTAGAGCATGTCGCTAATTGGGTTGTATGAGCTTGTTTTCAAGGATAGCCAGGCTAGTTCACCCTGCTGCCAGCAGAGGAGGAGGATTCTTAATCTGATGTCTTTCCTACATCTTGCCATTTCTGACGTGGTGGTACTTTAACCTTCTGATATATGTAGGGCAGTATTTATTTGCTTTTGTGAATTTAATCAACATGAAAATTGATGAGGAAATTTCTGAATTTTGTTATTAACATTCCAGTTCGTTTTCCAAGAACTGCATATCCATATTATACTCTGGTTCTCTATTTTATTTAATGATCTGTCTTAATTTCCTGACTTTCAGGAAGAGCAATATTTCTTCTTAATCTGGTACTCACTTGTATGTTATATTCATGTTATATTTCCTTAATCAGATGTCTTTGCATATTACAAATTTGTTCACTTTTTTATTCATTTTATTTTGATGCCTGTTTAAGAAAGACTTCAATCATCTGGATCAAAACTATATTTTTCTAAATTTTCTCCAATGGACTTGATGTTTCCAGATTTTTTTTTTATCAGTTGGTCCTTAACCATTTGAATTGGATGCATCCCAGTTTAGATACAAAGTGAAACAATCAACATTTCCCTTAGATTATAAAAAAAAAATCCTAACACTAGCTTTTAAGTATATCATCTTTTCTGCAGTAATTTCTAACCTAAAGTCATCTTTATTAAGTCTCCAGGAGTAAGATTTATATTTGTTCTGTTTATATTTTTCCTTCTATTGGAATATTTAAATAACTGTTACTTTAAATTACATTCTGATGTCAACACAGAGAGTTTTCCCTAGTGTTCTTTTTCACAATGGTTCTGATTCTCCGTGGTCAGTTAAGTTTTCATACTTTCAATCAGCTTCACAAGTTTGCAACATAAACTTGCTCCCATTTAAATTATCTTTGTATTGATCAGTATGAGAAGTGACATGTTAAACTGCCTACCTTTCCACAAAGATATCCTCATTTTCTGAATTCTCTAGATAAGGGACATGTACTTTTTTTTTTTAATAAAAGAGCAAGTAATTCATAGGTTTTATCTTTTGCTAATATAGCAGCATTTAATTTTATCTCATTTTCTAACTGACAATTCCTTTATATAGATAATATAACAAATGATAGAACAGGTGTAGAGAAAAGAATCCTTGGAGGGAGGGGGAAGGGAAAAATGATTAAAACCAGTGAATCAATAAAAAAATGGAAATAGAGATTTTTCAAATGGGATGGGAAAGGGATTAAGAGTTGGAGGGATAAGGGATGGATGGGAGGGGAAGAGGCCATCAAAGTATTTAAAATGTGTTCCCACCATAAATGTAATAATTATGTACTGCAAACATGTACTAATAAAAATACATTAATTAAAAAAGAAAAGAATTTCTACCTAAGTTGTGAGTTCGATTTCCGGCACAAAAAAATAAAAAAGGGAATTTATACTCACCATTGTGTGTAAAATTTAAATTAATCAGCAACTGTGGAAAACAGTTTGAGTATTCCTCAAAAAATTTACCTAGATAAATATAGAATTAATGTAAGGTCCAGCAAACCGGCTCCGGTATACATATCCAAAGAAAGTAATATTCACACCATGGAGAGACATCTGCCCTCCCACATTTATTCCAGCACTATTCAAAGAGGCAGGATGTAGAAGGAACCTAAATATTTGTCAACAAACAGGCCAACACAAAGTGCAGCGTTTACACAATGGAATATTATTTAGTCACAAATGTATGAAATTCTGTCTTTTGCAGCAATATGGTGGTTATGATGGACGTTATGTTAAGTGAAATAAGTCAAGCACAGAAAGATAAACGCTATAAAATCTCATTTCTATGTGCAATCTAAAAATATTTATCTCATAGGAGCTGAGTAGAACACTGATTACCAAAAACTTGGGAGAGAAGGAAGAGGAGGATCTAGGAGGGCTAACTTGTCAATGAGCACGATGTTACAGTAAGATTGGTGAAATAAATTCACTGTTCTACAGCACAATAGGGTAAATATAGATGGCAGGAATGCATTGCATTTCCCAAAATAGTTGGAAGAGTATATTTTGAAAATATTCACCATAAAGAAATGATAAAAGTCTATGGTGATGGACATGCTATTTGCTGAGTTGATCATTACCTATTGCATATATAAATCAAAATGTCATATATATATATAAAGGTTATGTTTAAAAAAGTAAAATTAATCAGTAAAAACAAGTAAGTCTCAAAATACTTAAGGCTTACACTTTGATGTATATCCAGTGGTCATTTATGTATTCCTCAATTCTCCAAGGTATTTTGGGTCCCATGTACTTTTCCTCTCCTCCTTTAACCCTAGGCCGACATAGCAGTGACACATTTTGGAACCCAATGACTTCATTTGATCTCAGACATCACTATTCCTTCCAAGTAAGGACAAACAACAGGCAGTGCTTTTCTAGTGTATTATCTAAATTAAAAACGAACAAACAATAAGAAAACCTAAGGAGTTTGCTTCGTAGTCTTGATCTACAGACACGTTCCTCTTTGAGAACTGGTCTTACTACTCTTTATTTCAAATCTCAATTGTTACTGCTTATTTGAAACCTGGATTTTTTCATCCAAAACCATTTCTCTCAGTGGCTTATTTTCCATTCAATTTGATGTTTTAACTATGTACTGAAATCAGGGATGTAGTTATTATTAGTTTTCTTTTTCTATCTTATATAAGAAAACAATGATACAAATCAAAACTATTTTTCTTTTTGTGAGTACCGGGGGTCAAACTCAGGACCTTGTGCGCCAGCAGGCACCCATGCCGCTGAGCGATATCACTGGCCCTTTTTTCGTGTGTGGGTACTGGGAGTCGAACTCAGGACCTCGCGCTTGCCAGGCAGGCGCTTATGCCACTGAGCTATCTCGCTGGCCCTCAAAACTATTTTTATCTGTTGATTTTAATCATTAATACAAAGAAATATCTAATTCCTTTACTTAGAAAAGTACATTCAAACCTAAAACATATTAAATGAGCCGCTAATTATATTTTCATAGTGAGATAACAACATTCTTTAGAAAATTCCCTATTCAATATTGTATAGATTTCTAAGGGCTTCTAATTACTTATTTAATTTCACTTGCTGCTCTATATGCATTTTTGAGTAATTAGTTATGTAATTTGGAGTACTCAGAGCCTTTGCCAAGAAATAAATTCAACTTTCCCACTTCCTTTAATTAATATGTACAAAAGAGATGTATATTGTATCTAAAGATTTATCAATACTGGACTGAGAGACCCTTTGTTTTTAGGTGTTCCTTTATAATGCTTTTGTTTCTTCATTTGTATAGCAGATATTGTTACCAAAACTTTAAGGAAATTCAAGTAGATAAAGCATTTGTTAAAAATCATTGACCACTTTCCCTTTCAACTCCATTGTGTTAAATTACATTTTAACAAAATTTAAGAAATCTTTCCTTTCTCAGCTAAATCAGAGTAAGACAATTCTGTAAAGTTTATGTATAACTCAAAGTTCATGCTGCCTTTAAAGAAAAAGAAAGGGATATTAATGAAGTCAAACTCTTCGTTTTAGGGGAAAAATGGAGCCTACTGAGAAATGTTTCTAAATGGTGCATAACTGTTTTATGAATCAAACAGAATGAGTTTGTGCGCAGTTATAAAACAATTAATGTTATTCATTGGGCCTGGAGTAGTGAAGTGAGAGTTCAGAGCTGATAGCATTTTATCACTGGAAGAGCAGGGGAACAAAAATATATTTATCATTAAGCTCTAACAATTTATTTGAGGAAGATTTTGTTTCTGCTAGGCTGATAGAACAAACCAAATGTGTGAAGAATTAATTTTCTGGAAATCATGTCAACAATGAAGACTTTTAAAAAGATAACCAAAAGAGGAGACAGAAAGTGGTTTAATGCTTAGTTACAATTGAATTAGAAAAATAAGCTAATATAGTCAGTAGAATTTTAAATTTCTAGGATTCAAAGACTGAAATATACCATAATCAGTAGATATTTTAAAAAATACCTTTAACTATACCCTCATTAGGTTATAGAGTACACCATACAATGATTGACTTCATTTACATTATGCAGTTTGCTTGGGTAAATTACCATAAACATCAAAAGAAATTGAAACACCCAATAATAGATACAGCAGACACTGCTAATTACCAGAACATCTTAATATTGAAGAGATTCCATTATTCACTGGGCAGAGAACATAAAGTTACATTACACATTTTGATGGAAAGAGTAAAAGGATTTTAATATTAGAAAAAGTAATTAGCCAGATATAGCGGCACATGCCCATAATCTTGGTACTCTTGAAGGCTGAGGCAAAAAGATATCAAATTTGAGCCCAGCCTTGGCAACTTAGTAACTTAGTGAGACTGTGTTAAAATAAAACAAAAAATGGTCAGAGGACGCAGCTTAGCATGAAAGCTCTGTGTTCAATTTTAGTATCACAAAAATAAAAATAAAATATAAAAACAGTAATGAAAATAAATTAAGAAATGAGATAAAAGATTTCAAAAGAAAAGAAATGGATGGAAAAATTCACATATGTATTACCTCAGTGTATAATGAGGCAGAGTTTATAACCTGATTGTGTATTCAACTGCCTGCCTACATATGAAAAGCTTGAGCTTTTCATTGCAAAAGAGACTTTCAGAGCAAGATAAAAATGTGTTAAACACTGCCAAATCTAGATTTCAACTCTCTATAACTAGATTTTTTATGTTATACAGTAGTATAATTTGACAAAGTGATAATAGGCTTCAGTGAGAAGAGAACCAAATTATATTGCTCCGAGTAGAAAATCTCATTTGAAGACTCAACTCCTCTCCTGTTTAGCTCGCGTATTATACCTTAATGAGAAACAGGCACTCCGATGCCAATCAGCAAGTCTAGACACTATTTCAATATTGTGTGACCAGATAAGAACTCTAAATTTGATTCTCAATTCTGGAAATTAATATTCAGCATTTACAGTGGATTAGTCCTCTGTATGTCTCCCCTGTCCTTCTCTAAAATAAAGGTAATATTTCTTCCTCTGTCCTTCCCACACTCTTACCCATAGATGCTTTGATACCAGCATACTTCTAATCGTAGAATTCATTTTCTTAAACTCCTATCAATGGCTTCCATTTGCTCTAGAATGAAGCTAAAAATGTAAATTTTTTCACAAACATTATCATTAGTTCCCATTTAACTTTTTTTTTTTTTTTTGGTGGGTACCGGGGGTCGACCTCAGGACCTCGTGCGCCAGCAGGCGCCTGTGCCGCTGAGCGATATCACCGGCCCCTTTTTTCGTATGTGGGATCCGGGAGTCAAACTCGGGCCCTCGCGCTTGCCAGGCAGGCGCGTACGCCGCTGAGCCATCTCACCGGCCCCCCCATTTAACTTTTGAGACTTATGTTCTACCCAAACATTGTGATTATAGTGAAAATATTTTAACACTAGTAAAACACAAATATGGGTGCAAATGAATTGCCAGCTGGTAACTCTATACTCTGTCAGGTATCATCTATTTCTTGGGTCTTGAAAGGCTGAAGGTATATTGGTAGGGCTAGAGAGGCTCAAGTTAAAGATTCTTTATTTCCTTTTCCCCAGATCTCCTTTTGGATACTACCATTGTCACAGAAGTACTTGTTCTGATACATAATTGTGTTAAACTCCTAGTTTGCGGGGGTTATCCTTGTTTCATCTTTCAAGAAATTCCTCTCATTATCTAATATTTTCATCTGGTTAAGTATGGATCTTTCAGGTCTTATATCTTTAGTACAGTTTTCACTATATGTGTCCAGTTATTGTCCTTGTACATTGTACTTTGGTTGCACAAAACCACTAATCTCATTATATATTTTAAGGTAATCAATTATTTAGTATCATTCTGTTGCTCACTAAAACAATGTTTTTCATACAGTGGAACTGCAAACTCCTGGGGTCCTAGTTATTAAATATTCTAATTCTTGGAATCCACTCTACAACTAATCTGTCAGATTCACTTGCTATGGCTTAAATAGCTATAATGAAAAAAAAATTCTTGGTGATTGTTATGCCATTTACAGGCTAAGAACTACTCTGTGAAGACAGTATTTAAGCCTGCTTTTTTTTCTTTTGCTGTATACCCTGAAACTAGTATACAACATAGCAAATAATTGATATCTTTAATTTTTTGAATAAATGAATGCATGTAAAATAATTCATTGATATGTATTTATTTTCAAGTGTCAGCTTGTGAAATTAGATGATATAAAATTATCTGGGAATAGAGCTAATGTATGGATTTAATAAAACCTTTATTTTGTTTTGAAATAATCACTAATGCTGAATCTTTTAATATGAGAGCTTTTTCTGTTACAAGATCTCTGTGGGGTGATGATATTAGGTAATCTCTTCATCACTGGTCAATATTACTTTCACTTCCTACATGAATCTTTTATTACTCATCCTCCTGTTATTCATATTTTATTGTGGTTAATTGTTACTCCTCTCCTTTTAACTCCTTAACATGTATGTTGGGCTTACTGATTCACATTGGTACCCAAGGAAATGGATAAATCTTCAGTAGCCTCTCAATTCTAAGAAAGTAGTAAGGTAAACAAGTAATATGCAAAATAAATTAAAATTCCATACCAATGGTCTAATTACTCTTTTGATAGGCAAATCAGACTACTATATTTTGATATTTTTATGTTTACACATTTATAAATTCAAATATCACAACATCAGTTCCTGAATCAACTGAACTTGGAGTAATAAAATCAATATTTGAATCTCATAGACTGTTTTGAGTTAAAGCTAAAATTTAAGTTTCAATTAAAATAATGTAAAAAGGCTTTATAATATGTAACATATTTTGATACCTAGAGATGACTGAGTTTAGTTATCATTCAGGAAAACCATAACAATAAATTCAAGAGTAAAAGATTTGGAGATTTTCTGTTTCTGAGAATGGAAGTGCTAAAATGACAAGACATGAGATAAGAAAGAGTGAATGAAATAATCCCCAAAGTTTCATGTTTTTAAGGCTTGGTCTCTGTATTAGTTAGCTTTTTGTTGTGGGAACAAATTACCTAATATACACAACTTAAAGGAGGAGAGGATTCATTTGGGTCACAGTTTCAAGGGGTCAGTCAAAGGTCAGCTGAGTCCAAGGCATAAAAATCATGACAGGAAGGCACATTGGAGCAAGGCTGCTCACTTAATGGTGGCTGAGAAGCAGAGCAGGGGGACAACGCCAAAGAAGTAGCTGGTGACAAGATATAGGTAAACACATCCAGCGGCGTAATATACTAATCCCCAAAGTAGATTGCAAAACAATCCAGTTGACAGTTAAGCTTAACTCTCACATTCCACCCCAACTTGACACCCACACACATCTCTCTAAATTATACTTAATAGCCAGTAAACCCAAAGTCGCAGTACCACTTAGTCTGATATAACTATTCCACATATAATTGAAAGATCACAAATTCCCTCACCAAAGTCTAAATAGATCCAGTATTGCACAAAAGATTTGTCCGAAGTCTCCACTGATGCACAAAGCAAACTTTTAGGTGAAAGCCCTAAAATTCAAAAAGCAAGGGGCCAGTGAGATGGCTCAGAGGCATAAGTGCCTGCCTGGCAAGCATGAGGTCCTGAGTTTGACTCCCGGAACCTACATACGAAAAAAGGGCCAGTGATATCGCTCAGTGGCACAGGTGCCTGCTGGCGCGCAAGGTCCTGAGGTCGACCCCCAGTACCCACACACACACAAAGAAAGGCAAGTGATATAATCACAATATGTTATAAATTTCCATTTTATTAGGGAGAAATTGTGGTAAAGTAAGGAACAGGACCAAACTAAAACCAAAATCCAGCACTGCAAACATTAAGTCCTGTAGCTCTTTCTCTAGCTAGATGAGAAGTGAGTTTGAAATGGTTTGGGTGGTTCTATCATTGTGATCTTGCCAGTTTCAGTTCACACAGCCTCTCTCCTGGGCTGGTTCTGCTCTTAGCTTGTGGCTTTCCTCAGCAGATGTTCCATGATTCTGGTATCTTCAGTGTCCACAGATCTCCACAGTAATTTCAGCTTCATTCACAAAGCATTAGGCATACTCCTCTAAGGGGCATCTAGCCTAGCCTACCAATTCTTTCTTTGAAATTTGGGTATTAACCACAGTGACTCTTGTACTCTGAATACCAAAACAGTCAGAACTACATGTAAGATACCAAGGTCTGCTGCCATCTTGAGCAGTAGCCCCCATGGACCATAACTGAAGCAGCCTCTGAGTACCTGGGTGCCTACAAATGTTGAAATTAATCTCAAAAACCAATTCACTAGATGGCCCTTCTCAAGAAGGAGCCTAGAGGCTCTCTTCCTGAATGAAATGTTTATACATCCACCCTGAGCCTAGGGTAGATGGGGTCTTTTTGATTTCTGAGATGCATTTAAGATCTCTCATGTTTTGTCCTTGTTCAAAGTGTTTGGTTTCCTTTTAATGGAACTAATCTTTTCAGTAACAAAACTTCTTTTAATCCCAACTTTACATGTGGTTCTTTCAGGCCCAAATTTGAATACTTCTCATCATTCTGCTCTGATTTTTTGCTCCTAAGTCTCACTATAAATATGCATAAAATCAGCCTCAGTACCCATGTCATTCCCTGAACATTGAGTTCTGTGACAATTTATCTTAATAGCCAACTTAATAAGGTTGAGGGAAGCTGAGAGGATTAGCAAAACTCACTTATGGGTGAATCTGGGTGCACCATAGAGGTGTGACCTTCGGTAGTATTTTGAGTTCAGATCTCTTCCTCCCTGTACCTCTAGTTGGCTTCCTGGCTGCTATGACCTAAACAAGCATTGCTTTGCCATGCCCTTCCAGCATGAAGTCTTTGAGACAGAGTGTTGGGGTATTTGGTAGCAGCAATTGGAAAACATCAATACAGGCACTCTTGAAATTTCTTCCACCAGATCAATTAATCCATAGCCTTTAAATGCATCTTTCCACAATGTTTCAGGACATGGGCAAAATATAGGCAGTTTCTGTTGCTGTAATATAAAATGCCAGGCCTCTAATCCAAATCCCAATGGAATCCTCATTCCCAACTGAAAATTCATGAGCCTCCCTTTCATTCTGCTCATTATTATCAACATTCTGGTCCCCTGACTCCAATCAGAATCTCCCACCAGCTCTGCTTTCAACATTTTAGGCATTTTTTAACCTACTCCTCCAAACTTTTTCAGACTACTTCTACAAATTAGTTCCATGACCTAAATGGTCATGTATACTTACAGCAATGACACCATTCCAGTTTTCTGTACTGCTCAACTTTCTGATTAATGGGACAAATTGGCCAATATCCACAATTTAAAGGATGAGAGCTTTGATTCGGCTTATAGATTCTGAGATTCAGTCTATGGTGGGCTGACTCCAAGAGAGAAACATCATGGCAGAAGGCCATCATGGAGCAAAAATGTTCATTTCATGGTGGCCAGGAACCAGAAGATAAGAACGTCACAAGAGAGGACATGGCCAGGGACTAGATGTAAACCCCAAGTTCACTTCTCCCTGACCCACCCGTATCTGTGCTTTACCAGCCCTCTCTGTGGCTCTCAAGCCGAGCACATTGACAAGCTTAACTGTGACAGTCTCCAATACAGCAGTGCTCAGAGCTTGGCCTTTTGAGCAGGGATTGAACCATGAAGGCTCTGATCTCATTAACAGATGAGTCCATTCATAGGTTTATAATTGAATAGACTGTTGAAAGTTGGTAGAAACCATAAGACATGGGGTATTGTGGCTTGTATCTAGATGTCACCCCAAAGCCTTATGCACTTATAGGTGGTGCTTTCTTGGAGTGCAATGCATCTAGGTGTATGATACTGTGATTAAGGGTGTGTGGTACTAATTAGCCCACTAATTGGTTTAGCATAATTCTGGGTGCGGTTGATGGAAAGGCCCACCCTGGGTATGAGTGGAACCACCCAAAAGCCAGTAGCCTGGACAGTATAAGAGGGAAAGGGAGGCTTGCTGCTTACTGCTTCCTGCCTGCCCTGCCGTGGACCATTTCTCTTTTGTGATGTCCCTCTGCTAAACCACAGTGCCTTGGAGACATCCTACTATTGACTAAAACCTCTACAAACTGTAAGCTAAAGTCAGCCTTTTCTCCTTGAACTTGTGGGTGTGGGGTATTTCGTCTTCACAAGCAGAAAAGTAACTAAGA
The DNA here is from genome assembly GCA_028451465.1 of Erethizon dorsatum. Taxonomy (NCBI): domain Eukaryota; kingdom Metazoa; phylum Chordata; class Mammalia; order Rodentia; family Erethizontidae; genus Erethizon; species Erethizon dorsatum. The sequence goes on from CM051824.1 coordinate 138,198,498, forward strand.
AATGAGCCACATTTATGGAGGTCATTGAGGTTATAACATGGAAGGATATATTACTTTTTGACTCCCTTCCTTTCTTTCTGCCTCCTGTTTACCATAAAGTGAGTTTTGTTTCACATCATAACCCATCATGATGTTCTGCCTAACCATAAATCCATAAACAATGGACTCAAACCCCTTAAATCATTAACCAAAGTAAATCTTTTCTTTTTGATTTGTTTTTTGAAGCAGTCTGTCACAATGACAGACAGATAACAAATAGTACCCTATTACTGAAATCTGCCTTTTTTGTAGAATCTTTTGAAATAATTAGTTTGTATATCATATATCTTAGTTTTAAAAGCTGCAAATTCATCAAATATGTAAAATATCACATTTTCATGTAGCAGAAAGTTGTCACTAAATAGATTATAAAAGCTTTCTTTACTATTAATCAGAGATGCACTCTTTCCTCTAGACTGTTGATAATAGTCAAGCCATGAGGATTATTAACATTTTTAAGACTAATTTAAAATACATATAACTTAATTGAATTATTAAAGATATATCCTCAACTGTAATTTATGAGAATTAGGATAAACATTATTTTTGATATATTCCCATCCAAAGTAGCGGTATATTCTTAGAGTGATGATTTTCATGTTTTTAAAAGTGAAGAGTCTTTATTTTTTTCTTTTTTTTTTTTTTTTTTTTTTTTTTGTGGGTACCGGGGGGGCGACCTCAGGACCTCGCGCGCCAGTAGGCACCCGTGCCGCTGAGCGATATCACCGGCCCCTTTTTCGTATGTGGGTTCCGGGAGTCGAACTCGGGCCTTCGCGCTTGCAAGGCAGGCGCTTAAGCCGCTGAGCCGTCTCACCGGCCCAAGAGTCTTTAAAAAAATAGAAAATAATTTTGCTTTTTTCCTAGAGGAACAGTTTTAGATAGGGAAGTCTAGTAAATCTGTGATCCTCCATTTGAGAACTGAAATTGCACAAGTAAAAACTAAAAAGATATTTGCCAGAAAGAATACAGTTTCCTTCTGCAAGTATTCATTCTGGTTAAATTCTTTATTGAAATTAAATATTATCTCTGAAACATATATTTGGATAATATTTTGACTGGAAGTAAAAGAAAATTTCCTGCTCTATTTCTGATAACTCTCATGATTAAAAGAAAGCTATAATACTACAGTGTAAGCATTTAGTAAACACAACAGAATCACATAATATTCTCTCCTTTTTATTGTCCCACATTTTACAGGTTAATTGTATGTGCTATATTACTAAACTAAATATTATGATAATCAATTTGTGTGCTTATATGTTGTTTTACATTTATGGGACTATTTTTCTGGATAGATTAGTGGATAATCATAGAAATCAAATATAATATATAATATTTATTAAGTAAAATTATAAGGACCCATTTTATAGAGTCACATGACATCCAATGCTGTAATAATTTGTACTTATGTCAGAGAGTTCAATATTATGCTTACTAGACACTCTATTAAGTCAACTGATCTCAGCTTTTCTCTGATACGGCTGGTTTGAATTTGAGCTTCAAAACAAATAACATATTACCTTTGATATTAATGAAATTTTTAAATAATTCCTATTATTGGCATTAGTAAATTCACACAGTCTCTAATCTAGTGAGAGTTAAAGTGTTATTGAGACACAATATAGAGAAAAGGGCACACAATATTAATTAATACCTGCCATGATTTTCTGTATTACTAGAGAGTGCAAATTGTGAGAAAGATCATTTTATGAGAAATCATAAAACACACAATTATGCGCTCATCTGGAAGCCATTTCTATCTTTTCAGTATATGTGATCAGAACTCTTAGAGAATAGTCCTTGGGTCTTCACTATTGGTTTTTATATTATCTTAAGATGTTTGAATGCCATCATTTCCTTATCATATCTATGATTTCTTTTAAATGAAAGTAAAGTAACACAACATCTGATAAATTAAATTTTAATTAACACACAACTTTTAATTGCATGCTTTGAAATGTTGATTGAAATATTATGACCACTGACAAATTAGACCAGAATTACATTTTTGTGTTTGTTATTCTGATTGACTTGATTTCATGTTAACAATATTTTAATAATAGAATAAACCTCTACTAGAGTGTAAAGATTTGATAAATTTTATAATTATTATGTCAATTAAATTTAACTGCTTAATATTAGATATTTATTTTAAATATAGTTTAGAGAGGTGTATCAGTCAGCGCCTTACTAGAGTAACAGATATATATAACACAAGATATACAAATGTGTAAGAAATTACAAGCTTGGTTTACAAGTCACTCACAGAGTTGGATGAGGAAGTGTGCAAAAGGTATCTGTACACTGGAGACCAAAGTTTTCAATCCAAGGTCTAGAGTTCACTGCAGTGTCCCATGCAAGTCCGAATCAGGAGGCCCATGGGTCTGAGACAGAAGGCACAAGAGTCTATGCTGGAAGGTTGAAGAATCAGAGGCAGAAGCTGAAGAGTCTGTGCTAGAAGGTAGGATGTATCATCCAAACTGAAGGCGAAGACAAACTCCTTCTCTGAAGAACAGAAGCAGAACCATCTTTCCTCATTTACTCTTTATATCATCCAGGCGAAGAGCTGCCCTAGGGCACATCCTCTACACACTAGGTTGCAGAATTTCTGAGCTGATTTAGTTAAGCTTCTAAACTCCTCAAGTTGACCCAATCAATCAACAATTACAAGAAGTAAATAAATTTGAATTACAAAATAATGTAGTATCCTGTAAAATAATATAGCACAATGATATACAATTTGGTATAAAGTGATATAATAAGAAGTGTATCTCAGTAGTTGAGTGCTTGCTTAGGATGAGTTAGCTCTGGGTTCTGTCCCCAGCACTGCAAGAAAAAAAAGATATGATATAATATGTAATAGTGCACTTGTAAAATAGTGCACTTGCATATTTTTCCACAATGATAGCTTCTTTGTAAGTATAAAAGTGTTACAAATACAAATACTACAGGTAATTTTAAAACAACAATAACAATTCCACATGACTTTTCCTCTGCAAAATGATCTTTTAACTATACTTTCTGTTTTTATTTTTATTATTGATTTATATTATTCATTTTTCAATTAATCCTTTATAACTGTACAATGATCATCTTAATAACTATTTTAGCTTTTGACTTAAAATATACTTTATCCGAGGGAAATATAGCTACTCATGCTGCCTTTTCATGTAATGTTTTTTATCTCTCACTTTCCCCATATGTATGACTTTATAGGTAAAATGTAGCTCTTGTAGACAGACGATAGCCAAGTCTTGATTTCATAAAAATCCTCTTCTCAACTTTACATCTGCTGATTAGAAAACTTAATTCATTTATTATCTAAGTAATTATTAATAGTTAAAGTTTTTCTACTGTCATTTTGTTGTTTTCCCTTGTTTTCTAGGTCCTTTTTTAGTTTCTTCCTCTGTTGCTGTCTTTATATTTAGTTAAGAGATTTTCTCTGGTGTTATGTTCTGGTTCTTTTCTTTTTCCTTTTTCCTTTTTTTTTTTTTTTTTTTTTGGTAGCATCTACTATACCTTTTTATTTTGTGGTTACAATGAGGCTTGCAAAACACATCTTATAATTATGTCAGATTATTTTTACCTTAACTTCTATTGCTAAGAGAAAGGTGAAAAACAAAAACAAATTGTTTGCATTATATTCCACTTCTTCCCTGAAATTTTGAGTTATGATGTCAGAATGTTGTGTGTGTGTGTGCATGTGTGGTATTGGGGAAGAAACCCTGGGACACTCTACCATTGAGCCTTATCCTTGCCTTTTCACTTTCTATTTTCGGACAGTATCTCAGCAGCTGTCCATGCTAGCATGGAACTGCCTCACCCTCCCAAGGACAGGAGCTGGGATTGCCAGCCTGCACTACTGTGCCTGTACAATTCTAACTTTCCTATTGCTTTTCCCTTCACCTAGGCTATTATCTGTCTTTTCTCAACACAATTAAACTGCCAAATAATAGAACGTATATATTTTTCTAAACTTCTTAGCTATGACCAAAGTCTCACCATAGGAAATAATCAATAAATACATGTCAAATAAATGAATAGATAATGAACTTCTTAGAAAATTATTTATTAAATATGCATATATAGCATGTTAAAACATTAAGATTTGAGGGACTGAGCCTAGCAAATGTGAGACCCTGGTTGTTTCCCTTCCAGTGCACACACACAAAGGAAGATAATTAACAGTACCACATTTTGAATATCTGTACATCTCTAAAAGTGAGGTGCTCCTTCAGAAATCTCCACCAACTTTAAATTAGTTTTGGTACAAAATCTGTGCAACTGCACAAAAATAGGTTCACAAATTAAATTAAACCTGTTTGATGAAACCTCTTGTCTATCCCAATTTTAATGGGTTCATTACTTGCCCTTACTTGTGATGATATTATTCTTGGTGGTTAGGTATTTATGTAATTTCATTGAGCAGCACAGACTTGAAAATACTTGTAAATTTTGAATTATGATATTCTGATACCCTCTGTGTATATGAACACAACAAAATACCCACTTTTCACTTTGTAGTTCAAATATGAAAAAAATTGTTGATAAGATGATTGTTACTTACTTTCAACCAACCTAACTGAGTTAAAGGTAAATATGTTATAATCTTATGGGAGGAAATTTTCCAACTACCATTTAAACATCACTCTCCTGGGGGAAATACAAAATGCAAAGCATTCCCTAAGTGACATGCTCAAAGACATCTCTAAACTTCAAAGATCACTGTCTTAGTTACTTTTCTCATTGCTGAGACAAAATACCTGTCACTGAAAGTTAAAAAGTAAAGTTTTACTTAGCTTACAGTTTGTAGAGGTTTCAGTCCATAATTGACTGGTTCCAGGACATGGTAGTACATGGCAGAGGGGAAAACATTCATAGTAGCAGAGGATGGCAAAAGTAACAAAGGCAGAAAGACAAGACTCTTCCTACCCCTTATATTGTATGCAGGCTACTGGTCCTAGGGTGGGTGGACACTCACACCCTTAATGCTAGCCAGAATTATGCCAAACCAATCAGTGGAGTGATTTACTAATCACACAACCTTAATCCCAGCATCACACACTCTAGATTCAGCCACACCTGAAAAAGCCACATGACTGCATGAGGCTTTGGGGGGCATCTAGACACAAACCATAAGAATCACTGTAAAAGCACAGTAATATTGTTGCCCCTAGAAGTGTATCAGATTTATTATATATTTCACTATTGCAAGGACATTTCAAATCTTCCATTTAGATAGAAGAACTACACCATAAGAAAAAAAAATGTATTATTGAATACTGTACCACTTCCAAGTAGATATTTAATAAGCAGTCTTTTCTCTCCCTTTCTGCTATTGTGATCATTTGGTAAATCTTTTAGGTGATTAATATTAGTATTTATTTTATCTCCCAAGACCCCATAATAAGCAAATTCATTTCTTTTCAATTATAAGTTTATATTATCTTGTAGTCTCTTCTGCTTTTAAAGAACAATAATTACTATTTTAGATAGAAGGAAAAATAAGATTTAAATTCAAGAATATATGAAGAAAAATATATATGAAGAGTCATCTGTAGCTTAGGGGAAAAAAAAAAAAAACTTACTGAGGTAAATCCTGCTCAGGAATTGTCATTTCATGGGAGATATTTAAAAAGAAGATGCAAGTGATAGATAGATAAAACCGTTATATATTTATAGCATGCTGATTGGAACTAATTACAGAAGCACATAATGTGGAATTTATTTTCAAGAGAGGTAGTAACAAATTTATAATACCATTTACATTCAGTCAACTATACAAGGAATCCTCCATTTTTAACTTTGAAAAATAAAATTTTTCCTCAACAAAATGCTAAAAGACAGTTTGTATTTCAAACTCTACTCTGATGTTTAGTTGATATGAGAAATTGAGAAAGTAAATTAATTTTTCCAACCAGTAAGATGTACAAAAATTTACTGTTTACTTTAGAGCCTTGACATTTACACAAAAAGAAGTTTCAGTGTCTTGTATTTTATAAGAATCTAGGCCAGAGATATAGTGCAGTGGCACAAATACCTGACTGGCAAGTTCAGGGTCCTGAGTTTGACTACTGGTACACAACAAACAAACAAACAAACAAACAAACAAACAAACAAAAATCCAAGAATATATATGCCATAGATTCTATTTATTACCAGTGTGCTAGCTCTTCTGCTTTTCAGGTGCTTTGGTTATTTGTACCTTTCAGTTTTTTGAAACTATGTCTCATCTTTTGATATTTTCAGTGAAATGTGAGCAGAAGTGATTTGTTCCATTTCCAAATGGGCTATTTAAATTATTATTTTTGTGTGTGTGTGGGTACCGGCGGTCGACCTCAGGACCTCACATGCCTAATAGCAGGCGCCCGTGCCGCTGAGCGATATCACCGGCCCTTTTTTCGTATGTGGGTTCCGGGAGTCGAACTCGGGCCCTCGTTCTTGCCAGGCAGGCACTGACGCTGCTGAGCCATCTCACCAGCCCCGGGGTATTTAAATTCTAAGGATGCTTTGTGATTTTTATTTATTTTTCTCTCTCTTAAGATAACATTTCGAATAGTGGTTATTTTTTTAAAGAGGAGAGTGACACAGTTTGGAGATCTAAGTAGCTTATTAAATATGTAAGTTGGGTGAGAAATTAGGAAACAAAAATATAAATGGACAACCATCATAGCTTTAAGCTACTGTTTGGAATTCTTTATTACTGCAGTATAAGCTAATCTCTTCTGCATGATTCATGATCCTTTCAACATTTTTCACCCCGATAAAGTATGGTTGGAAAGTAAAACTTCACTCAACAATTCCCAAAAGCATGATTGGGTAAACCATCAATTTATGTACCATTCCAGAGGGCAATTTTAGACAAAGTATAAATTTTCCTTAGTACTTGTTATTTTATTAAAGTGCCTGGACTATAGAAATATTTCAAGGATTATTATTACCAAAAATACATTATACGTCACATTTTTAAAGATGACTCTAAAATAATACATTTTATTTCTATAATAGATGAGGATATCATACCTTTCAAAATGTCATACATTTGTTTTATTGGTTGCTGATAAATACAATAATTTAATATTTGATGCTTTCATTTCATTCATTAATTTTATAGTCTAACAACATTAACTTCTATAAAATTCTCTTATGAAGACTATTAAAATTTATTTAGTAAAATCACATAAATTTAATTTGATTCTGTCATTACAATCACTGTCATGCACAAAACCTTAATACTTCTGAACACATTTTATATCACCACAGACCTATTTATTTCCAGTCATACTCTTTCTGTCGCTTGGTGGAGGTAGGGACCCTTTCTATAACATGACTAACACAATAAATAAAATATAAATTAATAATATCAACTGATTGTTCAACAACAAAACTTTAAACATTTACTTCATCATTCTTTTACTGTCTAAAATAATTTCATCACACCTTGAATATTCAAAACTTAAATCTCATTTATATATTTTTATCCTCTGTGTCTCACATGTTATGGAAATTGTATATATGTAAGTAGATACTTTCTCAACCTCCATATCCTAAACTTATACTTCTACCTGCCAGCACAATTACTTCTTTTCTCCTGATGCCAAATAGCACATGTGATTACCCTTATGACAAACAAACTCTCCTTCACATGCTCTACACTCCTTTTGCTGCTAACTTGTGCAAGTCCTGCATAGCCTGTTGTTGGCTTCTCAGAACCTCCTGTATTCATCATCTTTCTCATGCATGTCTAGCATCCACATACTTCTCAAATATGCCTCAGAGGGCTGTAAAGACTACACAATAGAGTATAAAGTCCACTACATTCTCTTATCTGAAGAAAATTAATATTTAACCACTTCTTAAACATTTATTTCAAGTAACATTTGATAGATTATTTCTCTTCATTTACAAAATGAGATATTTTGTAATAAAATATCTTCATTTCTAAATAGCAAAAAATACACAAACAGAATTTAAAACAGGAGAGATGATTTCATCCAAACTATTTAAGTGCATTCTCTCAGCTAAGTCATCACATATGGAGAAACATTGTTAGCTTGTCTCTGTGCTACCTGCACACCACATATTGTCCATCAAGTCTATAGCATATTCTTCCATAGCTACATGGCACAATCCTCAAACATCATCCACATGAATGAAAGTCATTCAAATCTCAAAACCTTTCACACTCTTGAAGAAGGGGGAAGGTCAATTAGAATCCCCTGGGGAGGTTAGTAAACTATACTTCTTCTTTTCTCTGACACAGTTAATTAAGGATTCACAGAAGGGGGAAAATGTGATTAGGTTATGTTAATTTGAAAAAAGTAAAGCATCTTCCCAAGTCCTTCAGATGTACTCTACAAAACAAACTCACCTCTTCTCCTCATTTATAATCTGTTATAGCTTCAATTTAAATCTCTTCTTCAGAGAATTTGATAGAATTTTAAAACTTGAATTAATCTTACATTAAAATAATGTCTGTATTCCTTTCCTGTAGTATCAGAATTTTAAAGACAGAATTTATCACATTATCTGGTATAGACAGATAATAGGGACTTAATCCACATTTTAAAAGTATTTATGTGAGCAAATTTTACCCACCTTACAATATAATGGGATATCTTCTGTAAGCCTTTCAAGCTATATATTACATACTTGAATTCAAAGCAATATGCTAGTAAAAATATTTAAGTGCCTTAACCTCTATTGTTACCTAATATAATGTGACAGTTTTCACAAAATATCTCTAGTTTTACCTTTATGGCAGTGGCTGTACCATGTTCCAGAATAGCAGCAGCATAGAGAATTTGTTCCTCAGGATTGGATCCAGGTTTCTCAGCAATCCAGGCACTCAACCCCTAAAGCCAAGAGAGAGGGAAGCCTGGCTACTGTTCCAGCTGGCTGCAGACCTCGGCATCATCCATGTGATGCTAGTTTTAGGTGTATGCAGAATAGAAGAGTTGTGGTGTCAGTAAAGCTTCCACCCAGATTTCAGATGGCCTGGGAGGCCAGGCAGTGTACCCCTGAGAGGGAAGTGTGTGAAGCTGTAAGTATGAAGCCAAAGGTGCCAAGGAGACCACAGAGTTTTGGAGAAGCCAGAACATGGATTGTCTGAACAAAACTGCAAGGAGGGAACAGAGCAGACCCAAAACAGAAGCCAGTGGAGACAAAACCACAAGCAGTGAGGTAGGGGCAGCGCCACCCTTTAAATTTCACATCTTGCCACAGATTGCTTCAGATACTGCACATGGAACTATAGTACTTAATGTTTGCCCTGCTAGATTTTGGACTTGCTTTGGTCCCATTCCTTTGTATTCCCATTTGTAACTTTTGGAATGGAAATGTCTATCTTGTGCCATTGAATGGTGGAAGTGTCTAACTTTTTTTTCTTTTGTACAGGGCCTCACAGCCAAGAGTTTGCCTTAAATCTCAGAGGAGACTTGGGACTTGGATTTTTCAGCAATGCTGAAACTGTTAGGACTTTGGCAACTTTTGGAGAGGGACTAAATGCCTTTACATAAAGGGACATGAATAAGTCTTAGGGGGTTACAGGGGCAGAATGTTATGGTTTGTGTCTAGATGTCCTCTCAAAGCCTCATGCAGTCAAAGTGGGTGGGCTCTTTGGACATGGCTGAATCTAGAGTCTGTGACTGATTCATGGTCCAATTCTGGGATTAAGGGTATAAATAATACACCCACCCCAGGGCAGGTATTTTGTTTCAGCAAGAGAGAAAACTAAGACATTTAGAGTGAAAAACTTGAATTCGGAACTCCTCCTTGTGATGTTGGCAGGAAATTACATTAGTCTACTTTTCGCAGTAATACTTTGAGCAGAATGCCTATGACATAGTAACTTTTGGTTAATAGTTATGTGTTTTTAGACACACTCCAATTTTCACAATGTGAATGACATTGGTATGTACTCATAAAGACACTGCTTAAAAAATAGGTTAAAGGGAAAAAAATGTGTGATAACTAGCAAATAAAAGATTGATAGAGGAGAAAAATGACCAAAAAATGTAGGTATGTGCTCAGTTAATGAAGAATATGTTGTTGCTCTTCTGCATCTAAAATGTTTGATGCAAAAATCTATTGTTTCTTACTTTGCTGCCATGATATTGACTTTTAGCTTTGTAACTTGGCTTTGCTTTTCTTTGGGTTTAAATTTCACTAAACAAAACTTCTCCCTAGACATTAATGGTGCACTGCATATATTAGCCTTATGATTCTATTATCAGTTTTGGCTATAAAAGACATGAATGTGGCATTTGACATGATATTTTTAGTTTTTATTTTTTTTTTGTGGGTTCTGGGAGTCAAACTCAGGCCCTTGCACTTGCCAGGCAGGCACTTATGCCTCTGAGCCATCTCGCTGGCCCGACAAGATATTTCTTTAAATTAGTATTTTTCTTTGACATTCTTGGCATAACTGTATGATGATTATTAAGTCTGCTAAGCATGTTGCTATGGCTTCTACCTAGATGTGCCCCACAAATCCTCATGCACTCAGAGGTGGGGTTTTTGAAAGTGAATGGATCATAGGTGTGATAGTGGATTAGTCCATTTATTGGTTTAGCATAGTTCTGGGTGTGATGGATTTACTGAAGATGGTATATCCTGGGTGTGGGTGGAAAAAAGTAAAGCTTGGAGCTGAATGGAAAAAAAGTAAAAGGAAAAGGAAGGTTGCTTCTGCTTTCTGCCTCCTATGCCATGAGCTCTTTCTACTCTGCCATGCCACCCTGCCTTGAACCAGCTGACTATAGACTGAAACCTCTACAAACTGTTAGCTAAAATAAACCTTTTGTCCTTTAACTTGTGGGTGTTGGGTATTTTGTCCCAGCAATGGTAAAGTAACTAAGGCAAATGGAGAATCTCATTCTTGAGATGTCCACAGTATATTTGATGGTGTAAAATAGATACACAAAACCAAACATCTCCCAAAGCTAGTATATTTTAAACCTCAAACTACAGCAGGTAAAGCCAATGTAGAAGGAATTTCTGAATATTTTAATTACATATTAAATGAAAAATTGGAGCTAAGTATTTGTGAGTTTGAAAAAAAACCAAGGAAACAAAATATCAGCATGGCCTGATTTTGTTAAAAAACAAAACAAAAAACCAAAAAACTGATCTTCTTAAGTAATACTAACATTGATTAACTTCACCCATATATGGGAACTCTACCTAAAGATTCTGGAATTACTCATTTCTTTACCCATTCACTATGGAACATCTATTACATTTCAAGAATTTATAGTTCCTTTTTTTTTTTTTTTTTTTGTGGGTACCAGGGGTCGACCTCAGGACCTCATGCGCCAGCAGGCGCCTGTGCCTGAGCGATATCACCGGCCCTTTTTTCGTATGTGGGATCTGGGAGTCGAACTCGGGCCCTCGCGCTTGCCAGGCAGGCGCTTACACCGCTGATCCATCTCACCGGCCCTATAGTTTCTTTATGAACATTATTTGATAGAGAAAACATACTATGTTTCCCGGAAAACATGCAGAGAAAGCAATGGTGGGGCAGAGAGAGCAGAGAGAGAACTGTGTTACTCTAAATAAAATTTAGGTCCTAAACTCCATAAAAAGAGCCAGTCACATGGCACCAGTCAGTCTCCAGAGGACTGGAAAATATAGTCTTGGCTGCAGACCCCCGTCATCTCATACATCAAGTATTACTAATATGAGTTACACTGTTTCACATTTTCTTTTTCAGACATTAAGTGCTAGTTTGTTTAAGTTTGGACATTACATAAAAGCTCTTTTATCAGCAAAATGAAAAATGTTCAATTTTGCCTTAATACAAATTAAATTACTGTCCTGGTTCCAGGTGAACAGAAATAATTATTGATATCTATCTGACTTTTGTCTGCATCAGACTCTTTTTCCTCAAAATGAAACATGGAAATAAAAGCCTTGCTCTCAAGGGTTTATTTTTCCTCTTAAAATAAATGACATGAATTACTTCTCCTTTCAGAATTATCTTCCCCCAAGTGTTGCTGATGGGTTCCTTTTAAAATGCTTTGCATTAGCAAGTGCCATCCAGAAGAAAAGCCCATTTCAGTTTGACATTAATTTTACGCTCAGTGCATAATACTCGACCTTGTCATTAGGTCAACTATAAACTGCCATGACTGAAATGTAATTTTCCTACTACATTGCGATTTGTCCTTCTTTTATGTATCCCCTAAGGTATACGGTTGCCCTCTACTCTCATCTTTGTCCACTTTTTATGTTTCTCTTTTTACTCACTAGTCCCCATCAGTAACATACCTATTGTTTACAAAAGATAAAGTTCCTTCTAGTTTAAATATATGAGTTTCTTTCTCCCATCATTTCTTGAAAAAATATTATAACAACAACAAAATTTTTATTAGCTAAAACACACTGGTGTTTAAGTTTTTGAAGCCCACAGTGTCACATACGTCGCCTCTGTCTTTCCTTCCATGTCCCTTTCAGACTGTGCTGTCTCCTGTGCTGAAGTTTGCTGTGAATGCTGTTTCCAGTGATCTGTTTGGAAACATCTTCATAGAACAAGTAATCACTACTTTGTTATTTATGCAGATATGCTCTTTAACAACATTTACACTTTTCTGCCATTCTGATAACTACTTTTATCTTCAAAAATTTGAAGTCAGTTTACATTAAATGCTTTCAAAAAAAACAAATACCACATTCTCCTATAATGCATGTAAGTCATTTTAACAGGGTGTATAACAAAACATAATGAGAATTCACTGTAAAGTTGAAATGATTATAAGATAGGATCAGTTTGGAAATATTGATTGTGGTAATATTTCCTGTATCAAAAGGTGGCATATTTAAGCCAAATTAAACAACAAAATGGGGCCAGTGAGATGGCTCAGTGGCATAAGTGCCTGCCTGGCAAGTGCGACATCCTGAGTTCGGCTCCAGTACACACATATGAAAAAAGGGCCAGTGATATCGCTCAGCGGCACGGGCACCTGCTGGCACGTGAGGTCCTAAGTTCAACCCCCAGTACTCACAAAAAATTTAAAAAAATTAAAAAATTAAAAAAATAAACAACAAAATGGTCAAAGAGTTCAAATATAACAAAGTAGCAGAAAATAGTACTCATCATGGGTAGGAGGAGAGGAAGGATTGGGGAAATATAGATAAAAGGATACAAAGTAGAAGAAATGTAAAACAAACAAGTCTAGACATCTAAAATACCATGTAGCACTATAATAAAATTATGTTGTATTAAAGATTTTTATCAAATAAATGGAATTAGCTTCTTTTGTCACAAAAGGTAACTGTGAGATATGGTGAGATATGTTTCCTCGGTATACTAATCTTTTAATATATATGTATTCCACTACATCGTGTTATAAAGCTCAAGTATACACAATAAAATTTCCTAGAAAATAAAACAAATTTCCAGGTTCTTTATTAATGCCAAATTTATGTCACACAATTACATAAATTATTGGTTTTCAGTTGAATCTAAAAAATACATGCACCTCAATTTAAGATGTGGTTACAGCATGAGAAATCCATCATTAAGTTGAAAATGGAGTAAGTAGAAAACACATTCAATACACCTAACCTACCGAACATAATACCTTAACAACACATTACACTATGTAGTGTCAGTGTTTACCTCCACAGTCAGGGGGCTGACAGGAAACCGTGCCTGCCACTGCCTGGCTACAACAGCTAGCATTATATCACATATTATTACCCCAGGAAAAGTTCAGAATTCAAAGTTCAGTTTCTACTGGATGCTTATAATTTTCAACAAAACTTTGTGAGTTGAAATATTGCATGTATAGAACCACATCGATGTCATTGTCCCTTATCATCACTTTTGCAGTTGATATTCAGCTATTTGCAGATTTAGAGTGTTCATTTGAATTGTGGAAATTGTGAATCAAATAAATAAGAAAACCTATTTAAGAATGAGGCAAAGACAGTTCTAGGAAATTATAGTTACAACTGCAAACATTTTCTTTGTATTTATTTATTTATTTATTTATTTATTTTTTGAGACAGGGTTTCACTATCCAGTTCAGGCTGGGCTTGAACTTACTTTGTAGCCCAGGCTGGCCTTGAATTCACAGCAATCCGCGTCTCATTCTCTAGAATGCTGGTTTTACAGGGATGCAACACCACGTCCAGCTGCATTTGCTTTGTATTTAGGAGTGTGCTGCTATCTTACTTGAGAAGCAGGCAGCATATATGTATTTAATTTGCTTGAGGTAATCTTTTTTTTCAATCAGATTTTATTGTTACATTTTAGATTTACATAATGATCACAAATAGACTGGTGCTTGAGGTAATCTTATTATTATTATTTTTATTATTATTTTTTGAGACAGGGTCTCACTATGTAGTCCAGACTGGCCTTGAACTCTCTTGTGTAGCCCAGGCTGGCCTTGAATTCATGGTGATCCTCCTGCCTCAGCCTCCCTAGTGCTGGGGATTACAGGCTTGAGCCACCACACCCAGGTGCTTGAGGTAAATTTATGATTCGATAATTTTAACTTAGTTTTAATCACAAATAATAATATATCATTAGCTTGAATGTAGTTGTGGTATTTATTTTCTAGCTATATATAGTAATACTAACAAAAACCAACTTACTGTAAAGTTGTTTAAAATTTAGGGACCACCTTAAAATTAAGTCCTCTCTTCTATATTAGGATATATCATCTGTCATTATGAACAATCCCACATCTATGACTTGTACTATATCTAACTTCTGTTCACAATTCCAGGAATTCATGGCATTTCAGTAAGTATATGTTGAATAACTATAGCAATGTGAATAAAGTACATTTAATCAAAAAATATCTTCAAACTTTTGGCTTATAGAAAATAAATAGAACATATGCAGGGAAGTATATATAAACTTTTCATAAAAATTTTTAAAAACTGGGCAGACCTTTTTCCAAAAGACTTCCTTCAATTAGTTTCTAAAGAAACCCAAGTGTTCTGTAAATTGAGGTTAAAAATCATTAAAATGTAGCAACAGAATGGAAAGAAATGATGATGCTGATGCTAGAGGAAGCTACAAAATTAATTAGTAGTATTGTCTTTAAAAAATAACTTCCTTTGATTCTCTTATTCTTTAAATTCAACCCCTAAAATGGTTAACATCCTGTTAACATGCAGATCCCCTTATGATAGGCAGCCCAGTTGTTTGCCATGTGGGAATCCAAGTTTACCACCTGTGTCACCAGATAGGCCTTTAAATAGAATCTTCTGCTCATTTGCATGCAACATGGAATCATGAGGAGTTAAATAACCCTTGTAATTACAAAATGAAAAATGTCTTTGAGTAACATTGGCTTCTCATTTTGCAATTTCTCTTTCTACGCCATGATTCTTCACATTATCTTCAACACGGTGGCATTGCATTAGAGTAGTTCACTGTTAATTCAGCTTTCTGCAGTCATACAGCCATATTCAGACTGGGTACTTCCCAATCTTTGGCATTGTTCTTCAGTTGCACCTTCAAAAATACCATAGTGAACTACAGTATTATGAGATGTAAAATTTTAGAATTTCACATTTCCATGTCTGTTAATGACTGATTTATGTTTTGTCATATTTTCCCTAATATTTAGGTGTCTAAAAATGTTTCTTTATGCTCACAAAAATACTGGAAGATCATAGACTGAATGCAACTTCTGTAATTCTGGAAATTATTCAGCTTTAACTTCATTGCGGACAAGGACCAAACCTTCATTCCTTGAAGAGAATATGTACACAGGCCTGGCCTTGCAGTACCTTTCTTTTCCTTTTGCTGGGATTGAATCCAGGGCCTTCTTGATCCCTTTGGCTCTACTCCAATGTGAATATAATGTTAATAGCATTTCAATTGTATTTATTTTCTCCTTCATATTTCTTAGAGAATCTATCCTAGAATTTGACAACATTAGTTTTATAGTCCACTAAAATATAAAAAATAGGGCCGGTGAGATGGCTTAGCGGTGTAAGCGCCTGCCTGGCAAACGTGAGGTCCTGAGTTCAACTCCCGGTACCCATACACACACACACAAATATATATATATATATATATATATATATATATAATAAAAAATAAAAGTTATAAAGTTTGCAAATGCAAATAACAGAAATTCCAAAGACAAGTCTGGTAGAAAGACCATTACAGAAGTGGTTAATTAAGTGGCTAAACAAGAATAGTTTTCTCTTTTTTTGCTCTCTTCAGATTGTTGATTCCTTGATAGTAGTTGCAAGGTGGCTATGCAGTTCGAGGGGTCACATGGAAAGACAGACACACACACACAAAAAAAAGCCCAAAAACAAAACTAAGAAAAAGACAAAAAGCTCATTTGTCTTTCATTTGCTATTAGAATACAAAAATCCTTCATAGAATGCATTCTAGAAACTTCTTTGTATGTTGAATTTGCCACAAATTTGTCAGTTTCCCTTGACTGAAACAATAACCAAATAGTAAATTGGACCACTACTTTTGGCTAAGAAAAGTCAAAAGTTACTACCCATTTTCAAGAAAGGCAGAAGATCCTTAAAAGCAAATTCTTCTACAGAACACCAAAATATAGTGTTTTTAAAAATGCAAGATATCTGGGAGATAGTTATGAGGAGACAACAAAAAATGGCTCCCAAAACAGAGGCCACTTTGGCTAATTTGATTTAGGGTCCCCTACTTCCTACTTGGAAATACTTAATATAAAATGATGTTAACTACTTTCTCTCTATCAAGTATGAAGGCAGGAAATTTTTTTCATTCTTGACCACAGTGTGAGTATAATTACCATCTGTATTAAAATTTAAATTAATAGATTTTTCCGATGAGGTATGATTAAGAAGGAATTTAAATTAAGATTTCTCCAAAGATTAGTTTGGCTTGCTTCAAATCCTACAGATGGGAGAACAAAAAATATTTCCAATAAAATAAGCCCAGAAAAATTTTTTTCCAGTATCTCCCGAATATTTCATTTTTGGAAGAATTCCTGGAGGAAGAAATATTAATAATCACTCTGCTAATATTATAATTATTTTCAGAACTTGTATATAATAGCTCTTGATTAGGTTCAATCTTTCCATGTATACGTATGAACAGTAGAATATGAAATGATTTTTATGAAATATGGACATTAATTTTTAAAATTCATTCCTTCAATTTATAAAAAGAATAATTGCATACATTCTAATTATTTTATCTTCTTTTCTTATGTAGAAAATTATTGATTTTTAAATAACATTTCCTTCCTAGGGTAAATCTTATTTTTTCACAACATACTAATTTTTATTTTTTTTTTATTTTTTTTTTTATTTTAAAGAGAAGAAAAAACAAAACAAATCAAAAGAAGAACAAATTTTCAAAACAACATAATAGGAGAGTAACAATGGTTAATACATTACGTATTACTATCTTTAAGTTAGTTATTCAGGATACCAGACATTAGCATTCAATTGTCCAAACATTATTGGCACAAACCTTACCCTTCAATGAACTAAGTAAAATTGGTAGTGTATCTATCTTAACCATCTTATATATATATATACAATTTTTTTTCCCTTTCCCTTCTTTCTTTTCCCTATTCCAGTCTCTCTTTCCTTTTGACCAGTTTCTTTTTGATTCACCATGTCTATTGTACATTTTGGATCTTATTTACTCTTTCCGTTTCTCATACTAGAGAGACAATATGATGCTTACACATGTGCTTCTGGTTTATTTCACTTATGAGTATTTTCTCGAGTTGCATCCATTTACCTATAAAAGTCTCCAGTTTATCCTTCTTTATGGCTGAATAGTACTCCATTGTATAAAAATACCACATCTTTCTTATCCATTCCTCAGTTGATGGGCATTTGGGTTGTTTCCAAGATCTGGCTATTACAAATTGTGTTGCTATAAACATGGGTGCACATATATCGCTGTGGTACAATGTTTTTAATTCTTCTGGGAAGATGCCCAGAAGGGGAATAGCTGGGTCAAATGGGAACTCCAACCCTAGTTTTTTGAGGAATCTCCACACTGACTTCCACAGTGGCTGTACCAGTCGACACTCCCACCAACAGTGAAGAAGGGTTCCTTTTTCCCCACAGCCTCTCCAGCATTTGTTATTACTTGATTTCTTTATAGTAGCCATTCTTTCTGGGGTGAGATGGTATCTCAGTGTTGTTTTAATTTGCATCTCTCGAATGACTAGTGATGTTGCACATTTTTTTGTATATTTATTTGCCATTAGTATTTCTTCATCTGAGAAATGTGTATTCATCTCAGATGGCCATTTTTGGAGTGGGTCTTTAAATTTGGGAGGTCTGATTTTTTTGAGTTCTTTATATGTTCTCGATAGTAATCCTTTGTCTGAGGAACAGCTGGCAAACATTTTTTCCCACATTGTGGGTTGTCTCTTCACTCTGTTGATGGTTTCTCTTGCTGTGCAAAAGCTTTTTAATAAGATGAGATCCCAGTTATTGATTCTTTGGGATAGTTCCCGTGCGGTTGAGTTTTTATTCATAAAGTCTTTGCCTACACCAATGTCTCCAAGGGTTTTACCTATCCTACCTTCCAACAGATTTAATGTTTCTGTTTTAATATTTAGATCTCTGATCCATTTTGAATTTAGTTTAGTACATGGTGAAAGATATGGGTCTAGTTTTAATCTTCGGCATGTGTAGAGCCAGTTTTTCCAGCACCATTTATTAAAGAGGCTATCTTTCTTCCAGCGAATGTGTTTGGCACCTTTGTCAAAGATAAGGTGGCTTAGTATGTCTGGGGTTGTTTCAGCATCTTCTAATCTGTTCCATTGATCTTCAGGTCTGTTTTTTTGCCAGTACCACACTGTTTTTTATCACAGTAGCTTTATAGTATAATTTCAAGTCAGGGATTGTGATGCCCCCTGCCTTGCGTTTGTTGCCCAGAATTGCCTTTGCTATTCTAGGTCTCTTCTGATTCCAAATGAATTTTAGGATTGTTTTCTCTAATTCTGTGAGATATGCTGTTGGAATTTTGATTGGAATTGCATTAAATCTGTATAACAATTT
Source organism: Erethizon dorsatum (assembly GCA_028451465.1). Classification (NCBI taxonomy): domain Eukaryota; kingdom Metazoa; phylum Chordata; class Mammalia; order Rodentia; family Erethizontidae; genus Erethizon; species Erethizon dorsatum. Next base: position 138,217,536 of record CM051824.1, read on the forward strand.
TGGAAGTATGGCCATTTTCACTATATTGGTTCTTCCTATCCAGGAGCAAGGGATATCTTTCCATTTTCTGATATCCTCTTCAATCTCCTTTTTCAGAGTACTGTAGTTTTCAGTATAGAGGTCTTTTACATCCTTTGTGAGGTTGATTCCTAGGTATTTCATTTTTTTGGATGTTATTGTGAAAGGTATTGTTTCCCTAATTTCTCTTTCAGTAAGTTTGTTATTTGTGTACAGGAAGGCTATTGACTTTTGAGTATTGACTTTGTATCCAGCTACACTACTGAATTTGCTTATTAAATCTAGCAGTTTTTTAGTGGAGTTTTTGTGGTCTTCTGTGTAGAGTATCATGTCATCTGCAAATAATGATAATTTAACTTCTTCCTTTCCAATCATTATTCCTTTTATTTCTTTCTCTTGTCTAATCGCTCTGGCTAAAGTTTCCAGAACTATGTTGAATAAGAGTGGGGACAGTGGACATCCTTGTCTTGTTCCTGATTTTAGAGGGAAGGCTTTCAGTTTTTGGCCATTTAGTATAATATTGGCTGTTGGTTTGTCATAGATAGCTTTTACCAGATTGAGATAAAGACCCTCCATTCCAATTTTCTGTAGGGTTTTTATCATGAAAAGGTGCTGGACTTTGTCAAAAGCTTTTTCTGCATCTATTGAGATGATCATGTGATTTTTGTCTTTGGTTCTGTTAATATGGTGTATTACATTTATTGATTTACGTATGTTGAACCATCCCTGCATCCCTGGGATGAATCCAACTTGGTCATGGTGTATAATCTTCTTGATGATTTGTTGGATTCTGTTTGCCAGTATCTTATTAAGGATTTTTGCATCTATGTTCATTAGGGAGATTGGCCTGTAGTTCTCTTTCTTAATTGGGTCCTTCTCTGGTTTTGGTATCAGGGTAATGCTTGCTTCCAGGAATGAATTTGGGAGTATTGCTTCCCTTTCAATTTCATTGAAAAGTTTGAGAAGTAGGGGTGTTAGGTCTTCTCTAAATTTCTTGTAGAATTTGGCAGTGAATCCATCAGGGCCTGGGCTTTTCTTTGTTGGGAGGTTTTTAATTACATCTTCAATTTCATTGGTTGATATTGGTTTATTTAGGATTTTTAAATCTTCTTGATTCAGCTTTGGTAATTCATACGAATCTAGGAATCTGTCCATTTCTTCTGCATTTTCCATCTTAGTAGAATATAAATTTTCAAAATAGGTATAGATGATCTTTTGGATTTCTGCAGGGTCCGTCGTGATATCACCCTTTTCATTTTCAATTGCATGGATTTGAGTCTTTTCTTTTCTTTTTTTAATAAGGTTGGATAAGGGTTTGTCAATCTTATTTATTCTTTCAAAGAACCAACTTTTTGCTTCATTGATTCTTTGTATTGTTTTTTTAGTCTCCAATACGTTAATTTCTGCTCTGATCTTTATAGTTTCCTCCCTTGTACGGGCTTTTGGCTTAACCTGCTCTTCTTTTTCTACAAGCTCGAGGTTCAACCTTATGTTGTTTATTTGCGCTTGCTCTATTTTCCTGATATAAGTATTTAATGCTATAAATTTCCCTCTTAGGACTGCTTTCATTGTATCCCATAAGTTCCGGTATGTTGTACTGTCATTATCATTCAGTTGTAGAAAGTGTCTAATTTCTTTAATTTCATCTGTGACCCATTGGTTGTTCAGGAGGGTGCTGTTTAATTTCCATGTGTTTAGGGAGTTTTTGTGAGATCTTTTGCCATTGATTTCCAATTTCATTGCACTATGGTCTGATAATATGCATGGGATAATTTCAATTCCTTTGCATTTACTTAAGCAGGTTTTATGAGCTAGTATGTGGTCTATTTTGGAGAACGTCCCATGTGCAGCTGAGAAAAATGTGTATTCTGATGTTGTGGGATGGAACACTCTGTAGACATCTACTAAGTCCATTTGTTCAAAAGTTTGGTTCAGTTCTACTATTTCATTATTGATTTTCTGTCCAGTTGATCTGTCTTTCTGTGACAGTGGAGTATTGAGATCTCCCAATATAATTGTATTAGTGCTTATTTCATTTTCCATGTCCTTTAGTACTTGTTTTATATAGCTGGGTGCATTGGTATTTGATGCATATATATTTATGATCGTTATCTCTTCCTCTTGGATTGTTCCCTTTACAAGGATGTAATGACCGTCTTTATCTCTCTGAATCCTTCTTGGCTTGAAGTTCACTTTGTCTGCAAAAAGAATAGCTACCCCTGCTTTTTTCTGGGCTCCTGTGGCATGGAGTATTGTTTTCCATCCTTTGACTTTCAGTCTATGAATTTCTTTCTGAATTAAATGTGTTTCTTGTATACAGCATATTGTTGGATCTTGCTTCTTGATCCATTTTGCCATTCTGTGCCTTTTGATTGGTGAATTGAGACCGTTAACATTGATGGTTAAAACTGATATGTATTGACTTATACTTGTCATGATATTTTCCTGTTGCTGGTTCCCACTCTTTGTTTTTCCCCTTTCCTGCTATTTAATTATCTGCCCTGCCTGGTGGATTCCTTCTGTTGGGGTTCCTATCTCTTTCTAGAATGTCCTTCAGAACATTTTTTAGTGCTGGTTTGGTGGTCATAAATTTTCTCAGATGTTCTTTGTCATGAAAGTATTTTATTTCTCCATCAATTTTGAAAGATAGTTTTGCAGGGTACATCAATCTGGGTTGAAAATTATTTTCCTTTAGAGCTTGAAATACATCATGCCAAGCTCTTCTTGAATTGAGGGTTTGTGCTGAAAAGTCAGCTGTGATTCTGATGGGTTTTCCTTTATAGGTGATTTGTCTCTTCTCCCTAACAGCTTTTAAGATTCTGCCCTTCTGTTGAATTTCTGGGATCTTGACTATAATATGTCTGGCTGAAGTTTTTTTTGATCGTGTCTAGTTGGTGTTCTAAAAGCTTCACTTATAGGGGCGTCAAATTCCTTTTCTCTTCCAGGAAAGTTCTCCCTGATTATGTCTTTGAACAAGGTTTTAATGTCATTGATGCTATCTCCTGCTTTTTCATTTATTCCAATTATTCTTAAGTTGTTTATCTTTGAGTCATCTAGCAGCTGCTGAATTGATTTTTCATGGTCCCTTGCTGTTTTTAAGAATTCTTCCTTTTCATGATCACTAATTGCAAGCCTGTCTTCTATATCTGAGATCCTGTCCTCGCATTGGCTTAATCTGCTACAAATACTTTCAATGGAATTTTTGTTCTCTTGGATATCTGCTTGAATCTGCCTTATGGATTCCATTTCTTTCCTATGCTGAGCATTCATGGTTTCTATAGTTTTCTTAAGCTCATCTATTTTTTTGTCTGTATCAGCTATAGTGTCCTTAAGCATGGTCTTCAATGTGGACATTATCTCTGCAGTTATCTGTGAGATTATTTCTGTTTTAATTTTTTCCAGAGCCTCATTCAGTTGCTTTGTTGTTACCACTTCAGATAGGCCAGGTGGATGGCTTTTGGATTGTCCCACCTTGTTGCCCCCTAGGTTTGCCTTTGGTGAATTGGATGTGTGGGGTTGCATCTTGTTTAAGTGTCGTCTCATTTTTTCTTTCTTTAATTCCTGGGGTGATGTTTGCAAATTACCTATGGTAGGTTACTTTATTGCTAGTGTTTAAGATCTTTAGAAGATGACTACTTCTCTGCAGTATCTTCCAAGTGGAGCTTGCTTTTGGGTTTTGAGCTTTCTGCCAGATCCTACCTCTTCAATTCGTTGGGTATGCGAAGTTGCTACCTGTTTGGCCCAGTCCTTGATTCTTTGGTACTGTGCCACTGTATTTTCTGTGTCCCTTAGTCAATCTCAATCATGAAATATCAGGAAGGAAAGATGTTTAGAACAATTATTTCACATTTGGCTATAATGTTAACTAAAGCATCAAACACAGCCTAGAAAATGACAGACTGAGCTAACCAGTTATTTACCACTTTTAGCTGTATAGAGTTGTGGTTATATAACAAAATCTAAAACACACCAGAAAAATTATATGCAGTATACAAGTCCTATGTATGTCAATTTTTCCCTGAGGAGTTTAAATTTAAAATGAGTTAAGGAGGAAATAGAGTGTTGGGAGAATAGGAAGGAATTAGATGTAAGGTTAGAGGACCAAGAGGGATCCCACTAAAATTGGGACACTAGTGCAGAGAACAGGTGGTAAAAAGAGAAGGAAGGGATAAAAGGAAGAACAGATCACAACCACAATCACAAAGAAGTTAGAGGCGCTGTTTACACTCATATAAAAAACCAGAGAGAATAATGAAGAAAGAGCAAATACACATACAGAAACAAAAACAAAGATAAAAACAATAAAACAGACAAAACAAAGATAAAACCCCACCAAAAAAAAAAAAAAAACCCTTCGCCAGAACAAAAAACAAATGAGTGAGAAAAAAATAAAAATAAATAAAAAGAATCAGTTCCAGGTGTTGACTCTGCTGTAGGCAGGCACCGTGTGGTGACAGAGTCCTGTTCCATGCAGGTCAGTCCCAGTAAGACAGGAGCGCCCTCTGGCGGGCGGTGAGCAGAGGCCCTTACTTTCAGGCAGAGACCAGTCTAGCTCGCCTGCCACTCTCAGCGCCCTTTCACTATCCCTGGGCCTGAGAGGCGCAGCGCGCTGTCCCCGCGGGTTCCCTGCACTGGTTCCCGCTGCTCTGATTCTCACCACGCCCCCCACAATGGCGCCGGGCCAGTCGCTCTCTGGTGCGGGACAGGTGTGGCTGAGAGACCAGTCTCGTTCGCCTGCTGACCTCAGCACACTTTCATGGGCCTGAGAGGCCCCGCGCTGCCCTGTCCGGAGCACGAGTGTCCAGCGCTGTTTTTCTTTCGCGCCGCTCTGAGTTCCGCCACACCCCCCACAATGGCGCCTGGCCGGTCGCTCTCTGGAGCGGGGCAGCTGTGGCTGAGAGACACTCACCGCCGGCCAGCGCAGTTCTCTGCCGCTCCCCCGCCTCGCTGCTGTCTCAGGATCCTCCCTGGGGGCTCCCTGGGCGCCAGCTGTCACCGTGTGTCCGTAGAATTGAGCTTCTGTCGTGCTGCGATTCCTGTAGAAGGTGCATGCGCGCGGTCTGCTCCTTCTTCTTTGTTGGAAATCACCCTTCACTGGTGCCGGGGGTCCCAGATTGCACTTCAGAACTTTTCTGGGTTCCGGGGAGGCATCTCCCCCCGCCTGCTGCGCTTTCCCAGTCACTATATTCCCGTGTTCCAACGGCAACTTTTAGAGAGAGTTTCGCTGCCTGCTTCTTACTGATCTGCCATCTTTTTTTTTCCCTCAGAGGCATTGTTCTAATTTTTAAAATCACTATATTATTTCTGCTAGTTATGTTTTGAATTTGCAATTACGATTTTGAGAGAAATTGGACTGTAATTTTCTTTGTATACATAAGAAGGATCTGTATAATATTGCTATTATACAACTTCCTTTAATGTTTAAAAAAATAATACACAGGCATCTGTACTTAAACTCTTCTTCGTGGGAAGAGAGGACGAGTCATGTTGGAGTTACTCAGAGAAAATCGATTTAATACAGAGGTAATTGGAAGGAAGAGAGGGACATATATCCTGATGCCCAAATCAATCTGAAATAAAAGAATAGTAGATCAAGCAAAACACAGACATAGGAATTTATAAAACAGTGAAGCAGCCCACAGGGCTGGCTGTGGAGCTCCACCTGTGCACGGAGCAGGAACCACCACTCTGGGAAGTTCCCGAAACACTGACGGACTGCAGCAGCATGGCAAATTCAACAACACAGGAAAGTTTGGGATATAAGCCCCCTTGCCTCTTTTACCTTCCTGCAAACAGAGGCTGTTGCAGCCTAGCAGCGAATTTCACCAGCACACACAGGGGAGAGTGACCCGGAAGCTGCTCCCTCCCCAGTGGGCCACCAGTTCTTTTTCCTTTTTGTTTTTGTGCTGAGCCACAGCAGCTAACTGGAACCTCTAGCAACAAAAAGATTTGGGACTGCAGCAGCGGTAGAGAAGGCAGTGAGTGGCACAGCACCACTTCTTCTGCCACGCTCCCAGCAGCTTGAGAGAGGGACATTGAATTTAAGCAACCTTGGGCTGCAGTGGAGCAACGTGTGGGAAGTCAACACTCCTCCCACCCTTCTCCCAGCAGTGTGAGAGGAGAGAAATAGGCCAGTGGTGTAGACCAGAGGAGGCTGTGTAAGGGCCAGGAGGGGCCAACTGTTCTCAGGACTGGGAGCAGCCTTGGCCTGTCTCAGTCTGAATGTGCCACAGCGCCTGGGAGAGTGACATGGAGATAAATGAAGTAAGGAGATGTGGTCAGGGCAGAGGGACCCACAGAAAGTTGCTGGCTGAAGACTGTGGCCCCAGCCCCTACATCAGCAGGGAGGCCAAGATCAGCCCTGCGCCCAGCACTAATCCTACAGCAGACTTGGCGGGGCTGCCCAGCACAGATTTGCACGCTCACTTGGACACTACCACGGAACTGAGCACCAGAGGAATTTTATTGTTTTTGTTGTTGTTGTTTATGTGTTTGCTTGTGAGCCAGAAACACTAGAGACAATGTCCACTCACATGAAAATATCAAGAAATCTAGAAAGATAGGTGAGGAAAGAGAGAAAAGACAAACAAACAAACAAAAAATCCAAATAATAAAAGTAAAAACCTAAACAACCAAAAACAAAAGAATAAAATTCCTCTGGTGCTCAGTTCTGCGGTAGTGTCCAGGTCAGAGTGCAAATCCGTGCTGGGCAGCCCGCCAAGTCTGCAGTAGGATTAGTGCTGGGCGCGGGGCTGATCTTGGCCTCCCTCCGGATGCAGGGGCTGGGGCCACAGTCTTCAGCCAGCAACTTCCTGTGGGTCCCTCTGTGCCCCGCCCACGTATCCTTACCTCCTTTGTCTGTGTCCCTCGCCCAGTCTCTGTGGCACATTCAGACTGAGACAGGCGAAGGCTGCTCCCCGTCTCGTGTACAGTGTGCCCTCCTGGCCCTGGCAGAGCCTCCTCGGCTCCACGCTGTGGCACCTCTCTCGCCTCTCCCATGCTGCTAGGCGCACAGTGAGGGGAGTTCCCCAGCTGACTCACTGCCCCGCCACCGCCACCGATGCAGAGAGCACAGGGCTGCTCAAGTCTCACCCCGCTCTCCTCTCTCGTGCGTTTGGAACAGGACTGGAGGGGGTGCTGACTTCCTGCCTGTTGTCCCAACACACACCAAGGCTGCTTATAATCTTTAGGGTGATGGAACAGTGATGACAGTCCAATATTCCCAGAAAATAACTTAATAAAGTTGGTTGAGCGCTAACCCTTCAGCACAAAAGAATTGTTCATATTCTTTTTTTTTGGGGGGGTACCGGGGGTCAACCTCAGGACCTCACGTGCCCGTGCTGCTGAGCGATATCACCGGCCCCTTTTTTTCCTATGTGAATACCGGGAGTTGAACTCGAGCCCTCGCGCTTGCCAGGCAGGAGCTTACGCTGCTAAGCTATCTCACCAGCCCAAAGAAATGTTCATTTTCTAGTCTGGAAATCTGAAACAAGAATTACAGTCTCTGGTTTTCAGTTGTAGATGCATAATGTTGGCCTTGGGAAGCCAGTATTTAAAGATCGAAAAGTGGTGTTGTTTTAAATCTGGCTCCTGGGGTAGAACACAAAGGAAACAAGTCGCACATGTGAGATGTTAAGAGCAGAAAGTAAAACCAAGAACACTGTGAAGCTCCAACAAGGATGGGACAAAGCAGAATGAGAGCAGAAAGGAACAAAATTGATTTGGGGAACATTTAATTGAATTTTAAGAAAAATGTACAAATTCTTAATATTTTAAATCAGAAATAATATTATTCATTACTCGTGACTAGTATCAGTGTTTCATTTATTTCAGTGATTGAAATATAAAGCCCAAATAACTTTAAATTGAGAGCGGTTTTTTGTTTGTGTGCTTGCGTGTTCATTTTGTCTGTTTATTTACACATGGGCCCCGGGGTTGCCTGAGCTGACCTCAAACACACGATCCCCGCACCTTCGGTTCTTGGGTAACTGAGGTTGTAGATGCTTATCAACATAACCAGTAAGTTCATTTTTTTTTTTTTATTAAAAGAGCCTTTACTAATAGTAACAGGCCTTGGAAATGTCAAAAGTCTTGTTTCAATTTTCAGAAATATATCTTTAATCATATTATTCATTTTAAATTTTTTCAAGCATCAGTTGCAAAGAAAATGAAAGCTTCATCTTACGTAACATTATTTTCACTTTTATTTAACTACCAACACTACAAAATATTTTTATCCTTTATTATTTAATCAGTCATTTAATAATATTTTTATTACAACTACTAATTTCTCCTACTACACAATTATCTTATTGAAAATAAATATTTGAATATTATAGTATTTTTACATACTATTAACATTAAAAGAGAAAGAAATCATGCAAATGTTATCATTTTTTTTTATTTTAAAGAGAAGAAAAAAACAAAACAAATCAAAAGAAGAACAAATTTTCAAAACAACATAATAGGAGGGTAACAATGGTTAATACATTACGTATTACTATCTTTAAGTTAGTTATTCAGGACACCAGACATTAGCATTCAATTGTCCAAACATTATTGGCACAAACCTTACTCTTCAATGAACTAAGTAAAAATGGTAGTGTATCTATCTTAACCATCTTATATATATATATATACAATTTTTTTCCCTTTCCCTTCTTTCTTTTCCCTATTCCAGTCTCTCTTTCCTTTTGACCAGTTTCTTTTTGATTCACCATATCTATTGTACATTTTGGATCTTATTTACTCTTTCAGTTTCTCATACTAGAGAGATAATACGATGCTTACACATGTGCTTCTGGTTTATTTCACTTATGAGTATTTTCTCGAGTTGCATCCATTTACCTATAAAAGTCTCCAGTTTATCCTTCTTTATGGCTGAATAGTACTCCATTGTATAAAAATACCACATCTTTCTTATCCATTCCTCAGTTGATGGGCATTTGGGTTGTTTCCAAGATCTGGCTATTACAAATTGTGTTGCTATAAACATGGGTGCACATATATCGCTGTGGTACGATGTTTTTAATTCTTCTGGGAAGATGCCCAGAAGGGGAATAGCTGGGTCAAATGGGACCTCCAACCCTAGTTTTCTGAGGAATCTCCACACTGACTTCCACAGTGGCTGTACCAGTCGACACTCCCACCAACAGTGAATGTTATCATTTTTATGTGAACATATTTTACAAACATTTATCTTTCGAGATAACCTTTCCCCCACCTGCCATATAATTTATTTTTTAAAAAAGGTGATTTTTGATAAGAGAATTTAAGATTACTTGGTTGTGAACAAAGACTTTGTCTTATTAATGGTCACCTTCTTTTCTATTCTGTTATTTAGAAACACAATTTTAGATCTAGAATAAATAACAATTCAGAATCTTAATTGCAGAAGCATTTAAATAGTTTAAATGCTTTTAATTACATATCACATATGTAGTAATGCATATTACATAAAATCTTTGTATTGGATCTGGAAAAACATAGGTGAGGTCACTCCATTTGAAAAGATAGGGCTCGGTGCCCTGAAGGCTCACTTTCACTTAGTCCATTCTGAGTTGCTTCTTGAAATACCTCCCATCACCCCACTGGAAATCTAAGAAGCAGAGATGAGGAATCACTCTTGTAGTCCATCTAAGTTTAGCAGAGGATGTAGCCCAGAGCAGTTATTTCCATCCTTTTCTACTAAGCTGGCTTGTGGCCTACTTTCCTCTAAAGGCTATTCTCCTAAATGTCTGTTTAGCAGATGTTCCACCATTGTCCCCCAGTATATTATAACCCATTTTATTAGAATGGCCTGCCAAATTGGAGGCAAAAATCACATCTATCTTCCTCCCTGACTTCCCAGGATGCTCAGGACAATGAAATCTGAGGACAAATGCACATTCTGGAACAGAAATAAAATGGTAATTGTAATAGTAACTCTTCATGATGGCAAGATGCATTCTGTATTATTTACATGAGGTTTTTCTCTCTCCCTCTCTGTCTCCTTCCATAGATCTATTTTTTATTTATTAGCATTCATGTCATAAATAAAGTCAGGCCAATTTCTAAGGCTATACTACAGTTAATCTAATAATAATTGAATATTGTCTGCAATGCACACCTTAAGGTTCTTGGAAATAAGTTACATTCATATAGACAGAATTACAATAAATATAATGACATCATTATTAACCAAAGTTTACTTAGTAGTATATATTTGTACTCCTTAAAACATTGCGAAGGATTTTAAAGTAATTTCCTGAAAAGACTCTTTATAGCTGTCACTTAAACTGTAATCATTTTTATACTTTACCTACTAATTTAGCATTATCTAACATCCGATAGAAATGTTATATCACCTTGCCTAAACAAATAATTTTTAAGTCCAAGATAATCTATTTTTCAATAAGTTATACCAAACTGTCAAATAAATTACACTTGAAATAAACCTTAGTTTATTTCTTGAAGGAAAATGGAGAGAAAGAAAAGAAAATAAAAGAAAAAAAGAGAACTTTCAAAAATATTTAAAAATCATGTATGAAATATAAGAACAGTTTTATTTAAAATAAATTAAATGAGTAAATGTTTGGATAATGCTACATTTGTACATTTATCTCTGATTTATTGAATGTTTTCTGTGCTCCAGGCACTTGCAGGTTGACAAGAACACAGACAATGCCAGCTAATGGTGTGCAGTCTCTTAGGACACTGATGAGAACAGGCAAACCTGATCCTGTAACAAGTGTTCTAATAAAGACAGTCCAGCTTCTCTTGGAGTGCATCAGAGGGATAATCCTAGACTGAAAGTCTTTTATGAGTCCCCAAGGGGGCAGCAGGGCTATGTTCCTTTCTGGAGGGTCTAAGAAAAAAAAAATCAGTTTCCTTTCTCAATTTTATTGCTGCAAGATTTCAGTTCCTGAAATCTGTTGGACTAGGGTTCCTATAATTTTGCTGGCTATAAACCTAGCACTAGTCCCAATTTCTAGAGTCTGTCACATTCCTTAACTCCTAATCTACCTCCCCCTTTTGATTCAAGACCAATAAGAATGACTGCAGTTCTTCTCACACAAAATCTCTCCGATATGTTTTTATGGCTGCCTATTCCTTTAAAGACTCATATTTTTAGATCAACCCCACCAGGTAATGCAGAATAATCTTGTTACATCAATGATCTTAGCTTTGTATCTTACTTCTTAATGACATTTTAAATTATTTTTGTGGTGCTGGATTACCTATTGGCCGATCTAGAGATTAGGGCATTATAGGAAGAGAAAACTGGCTACCACAAATATTCAACCCAGACTAGCTAAGTGCTGGAGCAGACAGAAAAGCAGTAGGTAGCCTTAAGAAACCTAAATATATAAAAATAAATAAATAAATAAATACATAAATAACTGTGTCTAGTGGTACATACCTATAATCATAGCTATTTGGGAAGCTGAGGCAGGAGGATTCCAAATTCAAGAACAGCAAAGGAAACTGAGCAAGATTCTGTCCCAAAATAAATAAAAGGTCTGGGAAGTAGCTCAGTCGTAATGGGCTTGCATAAATCGCACCCAGTCCTGGGCTCAATCCCTAGGTGAGAGAGAGAGACAGACTTCTAACATGGAAGTTCTAACTTCTAACATGAAATTGCAATAGATTCAGTCTTTTGCATGCAAAGAGGCTAATAACTCAGGCTCTTCACAATTCTTGTCAATTTTGGCAATGAGAATGGGATGCTGACAGAGACACAGTATTCACTCTGGAAAAATTAAAATTGAATACATAAGAGAAGAATGGGATCCCTGAACATATTGGGCTAAGAGGACTCAAGAAACAGGCTTCCATCACAACCACCTCCAAGTAAACTTTTGATCCTCTGCAAGCTTGCATCCTTTCCCCAACTCATACTAAGACCAGACCAGGCCAAGGTTGCTATATCCTGTGCTGAGAGCTGAAGTTTTAATTAGAGCAGAATATTGGAAACTTATAGATAGCCACCTGCATCATAGTGCCACTAACTCCCTTTCTCAAGAGTTTCTTTCTTCCTGCCCTGCCCGTTTCCCCTTTCAGAAGACTGGTTTCTACATGCAGTTTAAATTACTCAACTGCTCTCTAATAGGACACCTTGCTACCCTGCCTGTACCAATCTAAATTTGTTTCAAACTGCTGAAGTAATTTCCCTCTTCATTTGTGGTTATTGCCTTTAAAACTTATTTAAAATCTGTGAAATCCTGAAGCACATGTTCAGCCTGCTTGAATTTATGTTACTCCAGTTACAATTCTGATCAGCCTGAATAGACACTGTTTCTTACTCAATTCTCATCTCACTTTCTCCTGAGGTTCAACACTAGAAAAGGAGGAATTAGGGCTTGTGAGTCAAATAACAATATTTGAGGAAAATCCATGGTAATCTGTATTGCAAAAATTAATCCTACCTTATAGTTTTCTAGTTAGTAAATAACGATTTGTTTTTTTCCTGTGAACCAAGGTAAACTAGGAGAATAATTACAGCAGGGTACAAAGGAGATTCAAAGGCACTTTACTTGTTGTTAACCCTCCTTAGAAGCAATTGTGTCACAAATGTGACAGTCTTAGGTGCTTAGGTCCCTGGATTGGCAGCAGTTTTTGATCCTTTTAAGATAACAGTTACTAAGACAGGCACCAACTCTAAGCATGAAAAATCGAATTTTCAAGCAGTAAGTGTAAAAGAAAACAAATCTTCGCAACTGTTGTTAGTTCATTTGAGAGTTGGTGTACAATGATTATTAAGGAAGAATTGCATCAGTTGTACCATTTTATGGCTCAGTTCCTTCGGTAATCTCTCAAATCAAACTTAAATTTGTATAAAGGTATGAAAATATATGAAAATTTTTTGTAGCAGGTCCTGGTTATCATAAAGCTATTTTAGCCCTCCTGGGGAGATTTTCCTGGGGCAGACAAATTGCCTTAGGTGACAATAGATGAGACATTCAATATTGTTTACAAGAAGGGTTTGTTCTTGGAAGTGATCAAGTATAATCAGGCTGCTGATAAACTCCGTACCTTACAGATAGCAACAAGTTGCCTGTATTCACCATTAAAGTAGACATGGAAACATACTCATTGTTGTGGACTGGACTTAAATAAAGGACTCCATCTGTAATGATTAAGGGAGAATGCCAAATTGATTGGTTTGGAAACCACAGAGGAGATTAGTAAAGTACACTTCTGGGTATGTCTGGGTGTGTTAGAGAGCTGTGACCTTAGAATCTACATCTGATCCTTCACTCCCTGTTCTCTGGTCTTATTTCCCTGCTCTGCTTTACAGCCACCGTGAACTAAACAGCTTTGCTCTGCCACATCTGTCCCCATGGTGTTTCTGCTTGGGTGCATGCTGACCACAGACTGGGAGTGTGAGTCATATTAAACCTCTCGTTCTTTAAGTTGTGGGTGTTGGGTATTGTGTCATAGCAACAGGAAATCTTATTAATATGCAACTTTTCTCAAGCAGACTCTACACTTGCATTCTAGACTTCTAAATTTAAAAAAAAATTGACCTATTTATATTTGTAGTATGGGAGGCAAAATCATAAGAAATGTTTACCCATACCACCAACCAGGAAATTAACTAAATCAAACCTATGGACCACACTCAGGATTAAGTTTTCCAATATAATAGGATACCTAATTTTTTGTGGCATTGAAAACAGAATGACAATCGCAATATTCAGGAGGCACAGGGGAATAAATGATAATCTGCGGATGTAGAAATAGAGCTAGGGATGCAAACACAGATATAGAAGTACAGTACAATATTTATGTAATTGTCATATGCTTTCAAGGTCTCCCTTTAAAGCCTTCCTTATAAATGAAACTGTGGTGGGGATTTCCTGAGCTGCTCCAAGTTCCTTAAATATAACATACTATCATGGTGCCTACCCTGATTATAGTTTCCCTTAATGTTACCAAGAAGCCTTTCAAAAACAAAACATGTTCCCAGCTTCTTCTCTTCTCAGACAAATCACCCGTGTACTCTTCAATGTGTGTGTGTTTTACCCTTATTCCTTTCTTTTGGCTTGTGATCCTGAATGGCATTGATCTTACTCGAAGGCTCCAACAACTGTGAACAAAACTTTTTATCCAGGGAGACTACATTGGTGGTACTGTCAGCCTGTACCTCTGATTGAGGTAGGTTCCAAAATATAATTTCACTAAAATGTTGTAAACATTTTAGTTGAGAAACCCAGAAATCTAGCAGTCAACAGTCTTTCCTCCTCCACTCTAAAATCGACATCTTAATAACTTAGCCTTATTTATTATGCTATTTCAGCACAGCCTTTTACTAAGCTTAATTTAGTGCAGCAGCTATAATCTAATTGGCCTCCATATTTCTAACCCTGTTACCCAAAATCTATTCTCCCTTTTCAACAACGAAACAAAACAAAACCCTCAAAAAAAAAAGATGAAAAAATCATTTCTCTGCTTCATATTCATAAAGCAAGCCTCATATAATTTAGAATAAAGGTCATGACACCTAGCATGGGTTTCATGCAATATTCTTCATGACCTGGCATTCATCTTCTTAACCAGATTACATCTACTTGTGCCAACACCTTCTCCATATACACAAAGGCAACTCTACCACGCAGTTCTTACTGATTCCTGCAGTTCTCTCACTACATCATATTGCTTCTTTCTGCTGTTTTCTTTTTGGTTGTTCTTTCTGCCCAGTTTTGCATACTTCATAATGTGATTCATATTAAATTTGCATATTCATAATTTAACATTACAATACTTATATTTTACATTTAATTTGGGGTATCCTTTTGGATTGAAATCCTCAGGAATTTGATCATTCACTAAAGTGTTTCTACAGAACCCCATAAATATCTTTAACATACTTCATTCCATGTGACATTATTGTATTTACTTGCAATAATCCCCAGTATGTAATGAATTCTTTGTAGGCGAAACTCTTCTCATAAAGCACTCCTCAAAAAAGTTCAAATACAGTTAAATATTCAATAAAATTTTGACGAATGAATTAATTAACATAATTAACAAATTAATGTATTCCCCATATTCCTATTTCGGTTGTAAAATGTTGTTTTATAAAATAGTCAATTGAAGATTAATTGAACATTAAAGTAAGAACAAAACTACCATTTTGTTGAAGATAATTTAGTTTTTTATCTTGTTATATTATTATTCCTTTGAGTTGCTAATGTAAAAAGTTACATATAAAAGCATGGTACTAATTTTTTATGAGCACGTAAATAATGAAAACTCCTTTTACACATAATTAGCAATTATATTTTCAGATTAGTTGGCTGCCACATTGAAAAGTGCACAGATCTCAGATTATGAGATGCTAAATAGATAAGAATAAGTGCTAGGCAGATCTTCACCTAATATTACAGATCTAGTAGGTTGTCATGAAAACACAGAGCAACAAAAAGGGAAAGAGGAAACACACTGAAGATTAAAAGATAGGTAATGCACTTCTCTGTTTCGTAGTGTTGCTCTGTATTGTGGAGCTCAGAAGACAATGGAAAAGTGGTGGAATGTGGAAAAGCTGTAGCGTCCACTCATCAGCAAGAAAGCCATAGCCTAATGAGGTAACGGCTGCAAAGAGCCTGTTGGAAGAGGGTGAAAATGGGAACATTTTTGAAAGGATTTATAATTAGAAAGTACAGTTGTATGTAGATAAAGAGAAGATTTTGAAAATAAGTTAAAAGTGTTGAATCTATATAAAATCTCTTTTGATAATTTAATTTCGATTAATAAATGCATATACTATTAAAATATCACAGTCATAAAATGATTGTGATAATCCTAAAAAAATAACACAGTATGAGTATATATCTCAAAGTGATAATGTGGAAGTTTCCTCTGAAATTGCAAAGAGGAATAGAAATTATTTCCCCACTTTACTATTTTACTTTCATTTCTGACACATTCTTTTTGTGCTCTATTTTTCACATTAAACCCATATATTTTTATCTTTCCTCAGTAAGCTCTGTGACTGTAAGATGAATGTGAAGACTTGTTTATACCTCAGTAGATTTCATGAGAGTAATAAACAGCATATTTCAGAGGTCTGCCAACATTGTTTTCCTCTAATAATTTTCTTGTAAGAATCGTAATTTTAAAATTATATCGAGGGGCCGGTGAGATGGCTCAGCGGCTTAAGCGCCTGCCCGGCAAGCGCGAGGGCCCGAGTTCGACTCCCGGATCCCACATACGAAAAAGGGGCCGGTGATATCGCTCAGCGGCACGGGCGCCTGCTGGCGCGCAAGGTCCTGAGGTCGACCCCCCGGTACCCACAAAAAAAAAAAAAAAAATTATATCGAGAAATATAGTCAGTTATAAAAACTATGAACTCAACCTCACTCTTCAAACATAGTGATATTCTGTCACTATCAATGTTTATAAATTATAAATTATTTATTTTTAATTTTAGTTTCTCAGCACATAACATTTAAAATCTCCCTTTTTCACCTAGAGAGTGTCTGCCAAAACAACAACCTCGAAAAGGACGTCTCTCTTTTTCTGCTCTGTTACTTTCCTGGTTTATATCATTGTACAATGTCAACCTTTTGGAAAGAGCTTAACTGCCTTGTGCATTTAAATCACATCAATTACTCCCTCATTTATGGATGACGGAATATACATCTATTTCCTCCATTATCTGTATTTCTCACCTGTATTTCTCTCTTAATCTTCTACCTGGGAATTTGAAAGAATAGATTTAATTTGAGATTGAGTAATATGCTCTACATGTAGATACGTTTTTAGTTGATACCTACTGATTCCTTTCACCAAAAAATAAAAACAGGAACAAAAACAAAACCAATACATTTGGAGTACATTACAACCTGAATCAATTTATTGTATACTGTAGATAAATTAGTAATTATCTACTTCCATCTTTCTTTCTTAGCTGTTATTCCTAGATTCATATAACATACATTCATCAAAAGTTTCCCATGTGTTTTATGCTGAGTCTGGCACTTTGAGGCCCATGAAGATTTCAATCAAAACTGTGATACAGTCAGGAAGGAGGATGTGGATAATACAAGGACAACTCATAGGAAGGTCAATAATTGCAGTTAGTAGTTCAGGAAAGATTGAAAATGTTGGGTCCTTTATTATTGGTCCTTGATGGATAAGCAAAATGGACTAAGAATGAGGTAAGAGTTTCAGCAAGAAAGAATATACGTTAAAAAAGTAATCAGAGGACAATTTTCATGGCTAGTTCAGTATCAGTGAGAGAATGTCAACTCTGTCTAGGCTACAATTGTATAATAAAGAATTGAAAAGACTCATTATAGCATTAGGACTTCATCCTAAATCTAATGCAGAGCCAGCCAAGGAAGGGATGATAATTTGTGTTTTGCAAAATTCACCCAGGCTGCTTTCAGGAAAATGATTGAAGATTATCACTCACCCACATGAGAAATAACAGCTGCCTGAAGTGTAGATGCATGAATAAGGATGGTAAGAATTGGAGGGTTGGAGAATACTTCAAGGGTGAAGTCAATCAGATATGATAGTTTATTACTAGATAATGAGAAAACGACACAGGAATGGCCATGTTCTTATTTCTGACACTAACAATTAGATTTTGGTGTTGCCAGTTACTGGGAAAGGGAATTGAGGTGAACAATTAAGTTTGATAAGTAAGGTGCATTCGATTTAAACAAGACGGTAGGTTTTTTTGTATTAAAATCCTTTAAATTGCATTAATAATTTTGCTAATAAATGTCTAAAGCACATGATGTCTTTGTAGCACCTCACAATTAGGAGAAATGAACTCTTAGAGCTATGGTGAAGGTTGTGTGAATCTCTGGCTAATAATATTTGAAGTGGATATATTTCTGGTAATTTGCAAAAGATACATGGGTAATTTTAAGTGTGCTTATGACATAACTTATAAAAACATAAGGTCAAAAGGTACATTAAGGGAAACATGTACTGATATAAAGATATCAGCAATAAAAATTTTATAAAGCAAAAGTAACTCTCCAAGTGTAAATAATTAAGTCAGGGGCCAGTGAGATAGCTCAGCGGCATAAGCGCCTGCCTGGCAAGCGTGAGGTCCTGAGTTCGACCCCCAGTACCCACAAAAAAAATAAAATAATAATTAAGTCGGATACAAATTTTGACAAACTCAAGTTACTAGAAGTTGTATTTCGTGTTAGTCTTAAGCACAAATAATACCCGAATAAATTTTGATCTAATGATCTTAAGTATAAACAGAGAAACAAATAAAATTAGTGGGTTAACTTTTCTCACCCCATTCTAATGATGAAATAAAATTCCGACAGTGTTGTACTTTCTACTGAGAAAATGTTAACAAATTGTATGATATGATTTGTTCCAATGGGGACAGCATATTCATATACTTAATGTTTTGTCTCTATGAGCCAAACAAGTTTGGGTATCATAAAGAAGTTTTACTGCCTGATGATAATTTCAAGAAAAAATAGCTACAAATCCTCTATTACAAACAAAAAATATCGCAAATCTGCTAGTAACTTCATTATAGACAAACCCAATTATCTCAAGAGTATAAAATTAGAAACTAGCTGTGGCAAGTGTGAACATTTTCCGAAGTATTTTATGAAAAATACATTGGAACTATCTAAAGTTTCTCTGTACCCTACTTCAAGGATATTAAATATTTTATACTTTGAGTCTATTCACAGAGAGTCTTATAATGATCAACATAAGAAAATTAGTGTTTACTGAAGCTCCCCTATTGTTTAATCCTCACAGAGTTCAAAGCTATCTTACAAGTATACAGTAGACCTTCACTTAAAGTAGTGATTACTTATGAAAGAATCAGGAAGCTATAAGTCATTTGTTTTCAAGAACTAGAATATAAAAGACATTTTAAATGTGAACAGATGGACTTTCTAGCAAACTGTTATTTCTTAACAATTTTCAAACACACACACACACACACACACACACACACACACACACACACACACACACACATTCCTTTCCTGTTTTTTTAGAAAACTTACAAAAGCATTTCCGAAAACAACTGTTCTTACAGTTTCCAGAATGGAACAGGACAAAAGATCCCAAAGCTGAGACATGAAAAATTGGAACATTCTCCAATCCTTAAATTTTGTACCACTTGTGGGTTACATAAATGATTGCCTAGTCCAGACCACAGGGAAATGTTCCCCTTTTTTTCTATTTGGCAAAGTTGTGCATCTCTGCTTTCTGCTTTATCTCAGTGAATTATGAGATACTCAGATTTTAATTTATAGGCATGAACAACTGAAATAAAACTTTTAATCTCTCTGTTTATTTTTCTCGCCAGCATCAGCATAACACCTTCTCATTTTGAGTAGTATAAAATGTATCTCTCAAATGGACAAAGGAATATACAGCTTGCTAGTAGTAGAGGTTGTCTTAAAAACTTAAGTATACTGTACTAAATTCAAGATTACCTGGTTTCACTGTTTTATCTTATTTTCTTGTTACATTTTTTTTCTTCTTTTTTGCCTTTTGTAGATTCTCAGTGACATAAGAATGATGTAATAATATTTCACAGTACTCAAGTCACTGGGACAAAGAAATATGCTAACCAATTTCTTCCAATCAGCTGGATTGCTTCAGCTCTGTCCACATTATGACTAGGCACATGGGTCTTCTTGTCTCCAGTAGGTGTCAGATGCTTGTGTGTAGAGTTTAAGCTCCATAAGAGTAAAATACGTTTATTTTAGTATACTTAATAAATATGGTAGTACTACATACATACTAGACATGCAACAAATGCCTAAGTACTATATATATATATATATAGATAGATATAGATATATATATATATGATTACAAGTTGTCTCTTTTTAATGAAACACTGTAAATATCAGTAGATAGCAGTTGAGTATAAAACTCTAAAAAATTATAAAATTTGGATTTTCTATAGAAGATGTTTTAAAAATAAGTGCTCCTAAGATAATAAGTTCTATATATGGCTCTGTAAATGGAACATTTAAAAATAACTCAAATTTAAAAAAAAATCTCTACATTTATTACAAAATACTTTTGCTTTGACAGAAGGTTTAAAAATACTTGCTTAGTTTCAATGGAGAACATTTTCTCTTAATAATAAGATTTCCTTTAAGAGAGAAGATGCAAATAAACAAAATCAGAAATGGAAGTGCAAACATTATAACAGAAGCCTCAGAAAAAAAATAATTAAAAAATAATAATAAAAGCAAATTAGAAGGGACTAATATGAACAATTACTGTCCACAAATTGGTTAGCCTGGAAGAAATGAAGAAATTTCTAAACATGTTACAACATCCAAAGATTGAATGAGGAAGAAATAGAAAACCTGAACTAATCAATGACAAATAGTAGATTCAAGTAGTGAATAAGGATCTTCCAACAAAGAAAAGCTAGTACTATAAGGTTTCATTGCCAAATTCTAAAACAAACAAAAAATTCAAAGAAGAGTTAATACTAAATGTTCTTAAATTTTTGCAAATATTAGAAATAGAGGCGGTATTTCCAAACTCATTTTGTAATGCCAGCCACATCTTGGCAGCAAAGCCTACAAAGATACCATAGGAAAAGAAAACTATAGGCAAGTATCTCTAATGAATATAGATACAAAAATTCACAATGAAGTGCTAGCAAAAAATATTCAACAGGACATCAAAATGATTTTACTTTATGACCCAGTGGGATTTTTCACTGACTTACAAGTATGCTTTTTTTTTTTTATGCGGTTATGGAGAGTCGAACTCAGGACCTCGCCCTTGCCAGGCTGAGCTATATCACCGGCCCACTAGTATGCTTTAACACACACAAATCAATCAGTGCAATGTATCAATTAGCAAAATGAAAGATAGGAAAATACATGGTCACCTTAATTAAAAAAAATTGACAAATTCAACATACCTTCAAGATACAAATCCTGAATACATTATACAAAAGTAAAATGTTTTCTGCACAATAAAGTATATGAAAAACCTACAACCAACAACAATCATAAATTATCAGAAAATCTTAAAAGTTATCATTTAAGTCAGAATACAAGGCAAAGATGACTAGTTCTTAAAATACTAGCAAGAACATCCAAGCAATAAAAAGAAATACAAAGTATCCATTTTGGAAAATAAATAAAATTATACCTATTCATGGATGACAAAATTCCTTGTGCAGAAATCATTTCAAGCTCATCAAAAATATATGTTCGCTGGGCTGGTGAGATAGCTCAGTGGCATAAGCGCCTGCCTGGCAAGCGCGAGGTCCTGAGTTCGACTCCTGGTACCCACATAAAGGAAAAAAAGGGCCAGTAATATTGCTCAGGGACATAAGCGCCTGCTGGCAAGCGCAAGGTCTTGAGTTTGACTCCTGGTACCCACATTAAAAAAAAAAGGGGGCCGGTGAGATGGCTCAGCGGCATAAGCGCCTGCCTGGCAAGGGCGAGGGACCGAGTTCCACTCCCGGAACCCACACGAAAAAAGGGCCGGTGATATCGCTCAGCGGCACGGGCGCCTTCTGGCGTGCGAGGTCCTGAGGTCGACCCCTGGTACCCACTTAAAAAAAAAATATATATATATATATATATATATATTCACTAAAAACTGAATTTATTATATTTACAAGGTACAAAATAAACATACAAAATTTGCATTCTATATATCAATTATGAACTATCTGAAAAAGAAATCAAGAAATCTTCCTATTTACAATACAGAAAAATAAAATGCTTTAAAAATTTTAAGCAAGGTGGTGAAAAGCCTGTATATTGAAAAGTCTAATTAACTCTAAAGAAAAAAAAAAATTGAAGAAGACACAAATAAATAGAAATAATCTTGTATTCATGGTTTGGAAGAATTAGTTTTGTTAAAGTATACAAGTTACCCAGAAGACTACACAGATTCAATGCAATTCCTATCAAAATTTTTATTTCTTTCCTCAGTAAAAAAAATAAAAAATATTACTGAACCACAGAAGACACTAAATAGGCAAAAGGACCTTGAGAAAGAAGAATAAAATGTTGGAGACATCATACTTTCTCATTTCACAATATACTGCAAAGATATAATCGTCAAAACCACATTGCAGTGGCATAATGCCTGACCAAAAGGTCAATGGATAAGAACACAGAACTTGGAAATAAATGCAAGCATATATAGACAAGCAGTTTTTAACAGAAATAGCAAGAAGTAATGATGAATAAATGTAGTCTTTTCAACACATGGTGGTAAGATAAATTCAAAATACAGAGGTCCCAGAAAAATTAAAAGAATAACTGCTATATAATATACTAGCCATTTTTGGGGGTATATAACAAAAAAAAAGAAAGGAAATAAAGAAAGAAAATCAGAAGCCTGTAGAAATATATTCACTCTCATGTTCATTACTGCATTGTTCTTAATAGCTTATGTATGCAAGAAACCTATGTACCCTTCAAAGGATGAAATAAGGAAAATGTGATATATTAATATATAATATATTAATATATAATAATATATATTAATATGTGATATATGGGTATGTATATATGTATAGACATATACACAATAGAAGATTAATCAGCCATAATAATAAAGAAATCCTGAAATTTTCAACAACATGGACAAAACTGAAGCACATTATGATAAGTTGAATAATAGACACAGAAAGAAATACTGTATTATTTCACTTATATTTTGAATTGAAAAAATATGGGTTTACTACATAGAAACTATGAAACAGTGGTCGCCAGGGGTGATGGGGCAGTGTCTGAAGGAAATGTAGAGATATAGGTCGAAGGATAAATGTTGGAGATATATAGGATGGTTAAATCCAGAGATTTAATGTACAACATGAGGACTATAGTTAATCTCACATTGTATTCAGGATAATTGCCACATGAATAAAGTTTAGGCCCCCTTACCCTACCACATATATGAACACACACAAAGAGTAATGAATGAATTAATAGATATGTTAATTTGCTTTACTACAGGAACCATTTCACTTTGAATAATTATATCAAATAATAAACATGACAAAGTGGAAAATCTATCTAAACAAAATAGAATACAACTGGAAGGAGGGGGCCGGTGAGATGGCTCAGCGGCATAAGCGCCTGCTTGGCAAGGGCGAGAGCCTGAGTTCGTCTCCCAGAACCCACATACGAAAAAAGGGCCGGTGATATTGCTCAGCGGCACGGGCGCCTTCTGGCGCGCAAGGTCCTGAGGTTGACGCCCAGTACCCACAAAAAAAAAAAAAAAAAAAAAACTGGAAGGAGGAAAGGATGGAGTACTTTTATAACCCAATGACTGTGGAAGTATGAAATCAGTAAGTCCCATATTAATGAATTGCTCTTCTAATTTTACCTACTGTTTTCATTTCACTGGACCGAATATAATCATTTTAAGGCAGCTGCTCTGCAACTTTAGTTCTATCTGCAACCTTAATTTGCCATTTCCATGTAATATAACGTACTTATAGCTGCCAGTGACAAACATGAAAATTTTGAAGGAACCAATATTTTAATTTTGATACTAATATACACAAGTATACACATGGATGTAATAACTACAAAGAATAATTATTCATATTAAATTATTTTATAAGATTTTTGCAAAATTTGCTCACTGTTTTAAACACATGAGCCTATTTTAACACATTTGAATCAATACGCAAATATGTATATGTAATTATGTTTTCATAAGATGAATAAAAATGATTTAAACTTCAAAAACTCTAATAAAATTGTTCCATTTTCTCAACTTTTCATTCTTTTTCTCATATTTGAAACTGAAAGCTTACTGTAGTATGTAGACTTACATACTATAATGTGGAGTAAAGTATATACCCAAGTCATTTGCAGATACCTTTAATCATCATTTTAATTTATTTAGTATTTTAGACACTTTTATTTAAAACCATTATTTACTCAGTCATGTGTCACTTTGAAGGTTTTATGATGATGGCAAGAAAGTAAGCAAAAGAATAAGGACACATATGCAAGTTGAAATGAGTTAAGGTATTAAGGGTAGGGATCCCACATTTTCTACTATTAAAGAGGAGATTACTACAGATAGCCTCTTGAACAAATGGTGCTGCAAAACCTGGTTATCCATATGCAAAAGTTTGAAATGATCCATAATGCTCACCATGTACTATACCCAAATGTAAATGGTTCAAAGATTTAGATATCAATTCAGAGATATGGAAAATGCTGGAAGATAACTTAAGGTAAACACTTGAAGTCGTGGCACAGGCAAGGACTTCCTAAACAGAAGTCCAATAGTGTAGGAAATAATAACATTAGAGATTACATTAAAGTAAACATTTCTGTAAAACAAAGAAAACAATCAACAGAGTGAATAGACAACCTAGAGAATGGGGAAATATACCAATATCTAAGATATATAAAGAACTCAAAAACTAACCCCTGAAATCATATAACCCAATCATAAATAGACCACTGAAATGAGTAAGTAGTTCTCAAATGAAGAAGTACAAATGGCTAATAAATACATGAAAAAAATTAGTATTTTTAGCCCTTAGTAAAATGCAAATAAAGACAAATCTGAAATTCCATTTTATTCCAATCAGAATGGCCATCACCAAGAGCGTGCAGACACACCCACACACCCACACACACACACACACACACACACACACACTACTGGTAAGGATGTGGGGAAAAAAGAAACCCTTCTACATTGTTGCTGGGAATGTAAACTACTACACCCACTATGGTAATCAGTATGAAGATTTCTCAAAAAATTTAGATAAATTTGATCCATCTGTAATACCCGCTCCTGGGTATATTCATGAGAAAGTTGTGGACATCACGCTATAATAATGTATACATACCCATGATTATAGCAGTAAAATGAACACTAGCTAAGCTCTGGAAACAGCTGGATGCTCATCAGTAGATGAATGGATAAAGAAAATGTGGTCTATATATACAAATTGAATATTATTCAGAGATGAAGAATGTAGTTATCATTTGCAGGAAAATCAATGGAACCTGAGATATAAGTGAAATACGTTGGAAACAAGAAGTTAAATGTTGCCTGGTTTCTCTTATATGAGAAACCTAAAATATAAATAAATAGAAGAGTAAACTGAAACAGAGATGGTGGAAAACAAAGAGATAGAAAAGGAGACTAAGGCAAGGGATGAAAGAAAGTTTGTGGAAGGATAAAATATTTGAAAATGATCAAGATTTGCTATGTACATGTACCAATTTCCCCAAAACAAATGTAACTATGATGCATTGAATACATACACTAAATAAATATAAATTTAAAAATATTATAAAGGAAAGGATTAATAAATTTGAAGGGGGGCCAGTGAGATGGCTCAGCGGCGTAAGTGCCTGCCTGCCAAGCGCGAGGACCCAATTTCGACTCCCAGAACCCACGTACAAAAAAAGGGCCGATGATATCGCTCATTGGCACAGGCGCCTGCTGGCACGCGAGGTCCTGAGGTCCACCCCCGGTACCCACACACACACACACACACAATAAATAAATAAGTAAATAAATTTGAAGGGTAGAAAATCTGTGTTGTTGAATCAAAATTAGAAATGTCATGTTAAATAAGTTTTACCTTACCTTCCTTCCCTCTTTTCACTAATACTACTTTCGCTGCATGGATACACATTTATTGTACTAGGATTTCAGCGGTGATTACTTTTCCTTCAGTGACTCCCTCCTTAAACTGGATGAGCTCGAACTTGCTAGCCTGGGTGTACTCTCACATCTCCTTGAGTTTCTAATGCTCCAATCCCTATTGCACACACACGTAGGCCCCATTTAGCTTCTGATTCCTATGGTTGGCTGTCAAATCCTCAAACAGCCCGGAACTTCCCTACAGTCTTTATCTGTGACAAGCCACAGCTCATTGCACTTTACTTCTCCCTTTCACCTGACATCAACATCTTCTCAATACATCTCGTGATGTTCACCTTATCTTATGTAGAAATAGTCTTTAACTTGCTTTGGCTCTGACATACAGACCTGGGTCACCATTTTGCTCACCTGTTTTCCTCACAATTTTTGGACTCCTACACCGCATAGTAACATGCTATCCCCACAGCATGCTTCTTGTATCTCTGTCACTGTCTGTCACCCCCTGTAGAATACTGTATTTCCTAATCCTAACCTAATGCCTTCTTGTTCAGTCCCCTCTAAGAACAAAGTACTGGGGAAAAGAATGGAAGTAAAGGGAAGGAAAGATAAAGTAGTTATGACAGAGATAATAAGGAAAAGGAAGAGCCCACTATAATCTTAAAAAAATAGTCAGTAGTAACATTTTTTGAGGTTCACAAAATTAATGAAGTGTCTTTACATCTTTCATAAAGAATATACATCTGAAAAACAGTGTTCAGTTCTGGCCTCAGATGAAAAAGTATTGTGTCCTGATGAATATTCCGAAAGCAGTGAACAAGATCGAGTATAAGAAAAACATATCTTTGAAACATCTAAATGAATACAATATGACATAGACCAGTGATCAATTCTGGACCACTCTAGTACAATCTAAGTATTTGTATGACTGCCTTGAGTCTCAGAGGAAATTTTAGATAGGACTGCTCAGCAATGCTGAAACTGTTAAGACTTAGGCAACTCTTAGAGATGGAGTAAATATGTTTTGCAAAATGAGATGGACATATGCCTTTTAGAGACCAGGGGTGGAATAATATTTTTTGGATCTAAAGTGACCCTCTAATGTCTCATTTCAGGGGTAGGTTTTGGTCCGAAGCTGGGAGTTGGAGAGAGAGTGTGAGTGGGGACACGACCTTTTATTCCCACTCCTCCTTTCACTGTTTCCTGACCACTCTGCACTGAACAGCTTCATGTCAGGTGTTCTGTCCTAATGGTGGGAAATTGGGTAATATAACTTGTTTTGTGTACTTTACAAGTTCTGCACATACTGAGATAATGTAGAAACATAAATAATGTTTAAGAAATCCATTATCTATTTTAGAAGTAATTCTGATAGTTCATTTTTCTAATTATAAATTTTAAAGAAAAATTTATAATAGATATAACACCTTAAGATTTATTTAAATGATTCTTTAGGTCTTCTGAAAATATACTCAATCCTAAATGTTAAAAATGTCTCACAGGGGTGGTGAGATGGCTCAGCAGCATAAGCACCTGCCTGGCAAGCGCGAGGTCCTGAGTTTGACTCCCGGAAACCACATAAAGGAAAAAAAGGGCCGGTGATATTGCTCAGCAGCACGGACGCCTGCTGGCAAGAGCAAGGTCCTGAGGTAGACTCTCAGTACCCACATAAAATAAATAAATAAATAAAAAATAAAAATAAAAATGTCTTATAGCTGGATCAGGGCTATTTGACATGACATCTTTTAAAACACCAGTGTTTTAGTCTAAAATACTACTGAGCTCAGCTGTAGATTATAAAGTTAATAAAACAAATACATAGCACTGAAAGAGTGTTTTCAAAACTGGGACTGTTAATTAAAGAATACTTTAAATGCATATTACATTAATAATGATTATTTCCCTTGAGCCTGAAACCCATTATTCATTGCTCAAGTTCATTGATAGATAGCTTGAGTTCTAATAGCTCATCTCTCCCGTCGACCTTTTGAGATAGGAAAGTTGAGTACCAGGCAGTTTTCTCAGTGGGTGTGTAAAATGAGACTTAACAGCTCAGTACCTTTATTTTGCCCATTAAAATAGAGTTTATGTTCACAAACTTTATAAGGCATGTCACTATCCTGAGATTTATATAAAATCAAGCTAAATTTGACAGTGATATTTTCCCCCTTGTTTTGACACAAAAACAGGATATCTTGATACTATACAAGCATCATCTTCAACACTTACCTCATTATTGACACAGCATATTCAATACACTTTTGAATAAAAAATAGAAGTTAGCTTCACTTCATTTCTATAATAATCAAAAGCAATTTGTATCTTTTGTTCTACCATGAAGAAACTGTAAGCCTAAAGGTCAAATATCCATACAAACAGAATATTTTTTACTGAAACAAAATGTATTCATTAAACGCCAGGTAATAGGGAAATAAATCATGCTTTCTTGTTTTCCGAATAATACTAGGATTCTAGGAATTTGGAATAATTAGGCAAATAAATTGGAAGGTCAGTATTAAAATTAAAAGATAGGGAAATAGATTTGTGATTCTTATAGCGTGACATGACTCATTTAAAGGAAACAGCATAAGAATACCTTTATAAATATTTCAGTTTTTCATGAGTTTTAGAAAATAACTTGGTGCACAGTCATTTGCAATAATATAAACTAAATAAAAACCTAATCGAATATGAATAAAACATGTCAAAGAACACAATAATATGCCATTTACAAATAAGTAGCACAAATTTGCAATTTTATTTAAGCCCTATGTTTGTAAGGAAAATATTACATTTGAAATAAACTAAATTTTATTGTCATTTAGATAAAAATATACACATTGTAAGCACTTTTCTTCCCTATCACTCAAATATTCTACAATTATCAATACGTGGATAATAAGTGGGTGTGGGCAGTGAAGAAAGTCAAAGAAAGATCTTATTTCCCTGTTCTGGAAGTGAACGTCATTGTTTGGATGTATGGGTCTTAAGAACCTATATACTAGAGAATCATTTGAACTGTCGATCTTTGGATTTCTAACAAAATGACTGCCTAACATATTTTTGAGTAATTTTACTTATTCATAGTCTGTATTCTATTGTGGCCAGAGGGCTACATTTGTAAGGTGAAAAGCTGATTATGAAATGCCATCTGTTATTCTATATAAAAGTCCTTTTGTTTGATGTGGTTTGTAAGGATCGAACCCTCAAACCTGACCTCATCAGCATCATGATATAGGTAATGGGTCTAGTTAGTACCAATATAACTCATTCATGTTTTATTGTAGAATACATTTGGGTTTCTCAACTCATATTTGATTAAATTTCCATTAATCATTATTAAATATTCTTCTGTGCAAATGAAATGGCATTTAGTTCATTTAACATGTAATTGAGTTCTAATTGAGTAGCAACTGTTTCACGAAACTGTTAAGTACTTTTTGAATGTAAATTAGCACAGGTACCAATTTTGTAATTAAAGTTTCCTATAGCACTCTGGCCACTAACTTCCATTTCTATCTATTCATCAGTGATTACTGGCTCACCTTTCTTAATACTCTGCCCATCACACAGTCCCTTCATTCAATTTTGAGGTATCATCCTTTTAACAAAATAAGTTTGGCCTTTGAATATCTTTTTATAATTATGTAGTTTTCAGTTTGTGTATAAAGATAAAAGTTCTTGTTGTAAAAAGAAAGTAATTCCTGATCTTCTCTTTGAGAAAAAAAAATTTTTTTTTTTTTTTTTGCCTCAGAGGAACTTTTTCTCTAGCTTGTAAGGAGTATCTGGAAACACAAGAAACTAGCATATTATTTACCTTTATCAAAATCGTAAATCAAATGTTTCTATTTCAATTTTTTTCTGCCTTTTCACAATGTAAAAATGGAAGCCCTGAGACAAACCATTTGTGTGTTTGCATTTGTACAATTTATAGTGTGTAGTTTTAAGGTCCAATTTTATTTAGCCTAATTTTTTATTATTACTTTATCCTCTCCTGTCAAGGATTGCCTATTTGTAATATATTGCCTACTCTATAAAATGTGTTTGTAACCTCAAACTAAATATTAGCAGCAATTTTGTGGGCATTTGTGGATATGCACAAGTTCTCAGCTGAAGTCACACAAGGCAAATCTCTGATTTCTTGTTTCACCTCTCATAAACAAGAGTCCTTTTCCTAATATATTTAATGCCACATTTTTTATAATTTTTCCCCTTTTCTGGTGCTTCCGGTATTTAAAATGGCCCATAAGAATAATGCTGATGTGATGTTTAGCTTTTCTATGTGTAAGAAACCTAATGTGCTTCACAGAGTAAATACATGGATTATGTAAGATTTGCTCAGTGAGAGTTACATGCATATAGTGTTGGTGGTTGTTAATTCATTTGTGTCAATGAATCTATATATTTCTTACATTGTAAGTCAGGTATGTTTAATTGTACATACACATAAAACAAAATTACGTGTCTATTTCTCTTTAAAAGTGTTTTTTTGTTTGTTTGTTTGTTTTGTTTTTTGTGGGTACTGGGGGCCGACCTCAGGACCTCGCGCGCCAGCAGGCGCCCGTGCCGCTAAGCGATATCACTGGCCCTTTTCTCATATGTGGGTTCCAGGAGTCGAACTCGGGCCCTCACGCTTGCCGGGCAGGCGCTTACGCCGCTGAGCCATCTCACTG
Source organism: Erethizon dorsatum (assembly GCA_028451465.1). NCBI lineage: Eukaryota > Metazoa > Chordata > Mammalia > Rodentia > Erethizontidae > Erethizon > Erethizon dorsatum. The sequence continues at coordinate 138,247,796 of CM051824.1, forward strand.
GCCCTTTAAAAGTGTTTTGATTGAAGGATCACTCGAACCTAACTGCATATCTCTCCTACAAGCACTGGATCAGTATTTGGTGGTTCAGGATGTGTCTGTAAATTTATAGAACAAAATTAAGAGATAATAAAAAAGCATACATGTGACACAACTAAGATAACCTAAAATATATCATTTCTTATAGTCTCATTATTTCTAATTCTCTAAAAGCTAATTTGTGATTCTACTTATATAAGGTATCTAAAATATTCAAACTTGAAGATTCAGTGTGTGGATTGGTGGTTCTGAGAGATTGGACAGGGAAAGTGGAAAGCTGTTATGAAATGGGTGTGAAAGGTTAGTTATGCAAGATCAATGGGAAGTACTAGAGATCTGCTGTACAAGGAGATATCTCAACTTAAAACACTGAGCATGGGTTTAAAAATATTGTTAAAAGGTAAGTCTCATATAAAGTATTCTTACCACAAACAAAATAACAAGAAACATACAGAAAACCCAGAGGCATAAAGATATATTCTGCAGTGATGGATGTGTTCATTATTTTGATATCTTGATACTTTGATGAGTGTATGAATATGTCCAAACTCACCAAATTGTGTTTATTAAACATGTGAGGGTGTTTTTCTGTCTTTTATGTTCCAAGAAAATTGTCTAAAAGATCAGTTATCAAGATAGAATTTTTGAATATTTTAACAGATAAAATTAATGCAAGATGTGTATATTGCATGAAATATCAAAATCCTAGAAACAATTAAACTTGAAATAAGGAATGAAAAAGAAAACTAAATATTTACTAACTGAAGTTTTTCCTGTATCAATCTCATCTCTTGACTGTGTATTACATAATAAAAATTGTATAAACTTTTCTCTAAAATCCTTTTTTTTTCTACATCCCAAGTCTACTCAAGAGTATATATTGGCTATTATAAATATTTGTGCTTATCAACTTATTTTTTGTAAGTGTTTTTTATCTTTATTTCACGACTCTAATAGACACATGAAGCCAGTTAGTGTTTTAGTATCACATTTTCTTCTGACATGTCCCAGTCATCATTCCTGAGTTATTAAGAGTATTATGCACAACTTGGGTTCTTTTAGTTTTACATCAGCAAATGTTTAGTAATGTGTTTTCACTTGTTTCGTATTTTGTTGACAAATCTCTACCACAATATTTTTGCATCTTTGTCTTATTTTTAGTTATCTTTTTCGTGTTTCCCTAAGCATGAACCTACTTTATTTTATCAGAAATACCTGGCAGTTTTTATTTTCATATGTTCATCAAAATCCATTGTAATTTGACCTTTGAATACATTTTTGTCCTTATGTAGTAGGTACAAATTTTCCCCTCTCTGTGAATACTCCTATTTTTCTCCCAAAATTTAGTCTTTTGTTAGACTTACAATGTATATATGATCAATAAACATGTATTTCACCACATGAGACTATTTCCCTCTTTTGACTGTCACTGTTTATTTACCTCAATTTTACTAAATGGTACTGTGATTAACTTCCAGTCAGATCATTCTTTAAAGTATTATTTTGCTCTCAAAAGTTATCAATTTTGCTTAGAAATTTAGGTTCAAAATATATTTTCCACAATATTTAAGACATTTGTTTTCTCAAAGGAAGTATATATGGTTAAAGTTTCTGAAATTTATTATGGTGTGTCAGAGTGCATAGGTTTTTTATTTATTTATTTAAGCTTTTTGTGGGGGGTGTTGAGACAGGATTTCGCTATGCAGTTCATGCTGAACTTCAACTCATATTGTAGCTAAGACTGTCCTCAAACTTATGTTAATTCTCCTGCTTCAGCCTCCTGAGTGCTGGGGCTACAGGCATGCGCCACCACACTCAGCTGAATGCCTAGGTTTTTTAAAATTTGTTTTGTTTTTAATGGACAACTGAAGACTTTATGCCTATGTCATGTTAATTCTTAGGTAGTTTCATCCTTTCGATTTTCCATAACTTCCCTTTCTGAGTTTGTAAACATATTAAGCATTAAGTGTGCTTGTTCTATATTTTTTAGTATTCTATTTTTTTCAAGTTGTCTTAATATTAGTTAATCTTTTTTTTTTTTTTTTTTGTGGGTACCGGGGGTCGACCTCAGGACCTCGCGTGCCAGCAGGCGCCCGTGCCACTGAGCGATATCACCGGCCCTTTCTTCATGTGTGGGTTCCAGGAGTCAAACTCGGGCCCTCGCGCTTGCCAGGCAGGCGCTTATGCCGCTGAGCCACTTCACTGGCCCAATATTAGTTAATCTTAAAAGTCATAATTTTAACTCATTGAGAGTGCCCTTTTGATGTCATTTTATTTTGTACAATATCCTTTCCAACATCACTGAGGACATAAATTATTTACTAATTTAAAAAATATTAAAAGTTTATTATTACATGTTTGAGGCACATATTATAATCATTGTGGATAATTTGTATATAACACATCTTAATTCTTTTTACTAATTTCTTAAATGTCCATAAATTTTCTTCATTTTTCCTTGATTTCTATATTTTCCTTAAATTTCTAAACATATTCACTTACATCTCACTTTTCTATTTGCTGGTTTTCTTCATGTACTCATTGCTCTATTATCCATTCACGGTTAAGAAAGATGAATTGGGGCTTTATCTCTTCTAATGAAGGATTAAATTTTATGAGACTTGTTCCTCTGCTATAAGCAATTAAAAAAGATAGAAATCAATAAAATATATATATATTTTACAATGAACAGTGAATATTGCTGGACTTTGGTCCTTGAGAGAAGGAAAACAAGTCCAAAACCAATCTGGTTTATTGCCTAGAGTTTGCTGACATGCTTCATAACAGGTGGAGAAAACAGAAGAGGAGCTGTGGAGTCTTGCTGAATTGTGGTGAAGGCACTAAGTTCCGGAAGGCAAAGATGCTTGCCAGCCTTTGGCCATCAGGGTAGCTGAGAGGAGGAATCTACATACACAGAGAGTTCTAGATATCCACTGAGGCATCCCCTTGAATCTGTCTGCAAACTGATGTGCATCAGTGTGGGAAGAAACTCCCCAGGGCAAAGGAAAGACACTCTGAGGCACTCGGTAACCAACAATTCCGGGGCTTCTTTGGGTCTCTGAGTCACTTTATATTTCTTCCGGTTGGAGTGATCTTGTAATGTATAAGAATCCAGTAGGAAGAATTCTCAGAAGGATAATGTTTTAGAATTGGGGCTTTGTTATTAATACCAAATAAAGCAAGGCTGTTCTGGACATGTTAAGTAAAAGGATGGAAAAATGTTGTACCATGGAAAAGCAAAGTCAAGTTAATCCATTAGAATAGTTGTTTTGAATTCCTTATATAAGTAAATCATGTGATATTTGGCTATGCCTGACTTTTTTCACTTCACATAATTTCTCTCAGACACATTGATATTGTCTCACACAAAAGGGTGTCCTTCTTTTTTAAAGCTGTATACAACATCACAGTGTACATACACCACATTTTCTTTACCCACTCATCTGATGATGAAAACTTGGGTTCATACAACATCATGGGTATTGTGAATAATGCTTCTATTTATAAGGGAGTGTGGATATCACTTGGCATAGTGATTTTCATTTCCTTTGCATCTATACCCAGTAACGGAATTGTTGGAACATATGCTAGAATTTTAAAATGTTAAGGAGCCTCCACAATGGTTCCATAATGATCCTAATTTGCATTCCCATCACCAGTGTAGAAGGATCTTTTCTCTCCTTATCCTTGCCAATGTTTGTCATCTTGACTTTTTGGTTAATTAGACTTTGTAAGGGTTATGGGATAAAGTCTAATAATAGTTTTAATTTGCATTTCCCTGATAATTGACATTGTTGAGCACCTTTTCATATACTCTGTTGGCAATTTTTATGTCTTTGGAAACATACTTCAGGTCCTTGCCCATTTTTAATAGTTTTTCTGCTATTGAGTTTGAATTAGTTGTTCATACATTTTAGATATTAACTCATTTCCGGATATATGGTTTGCAAATATTTTTCTCAACCCATAAGTCGCAGCTTTATTTTCTTCTTTCCTTTATTGTGTAGAAGATTTTAGTTTGAGGCAGTCCCATTTATTTCTTTTTACTGGGTTAGCCTAAGCTTTTGGGTTATGGCCAAAACAATCATTGCCAAAGGCAGTGGTCACTATGTTATTTTCTAGGAATTTTATGGTTTCAGGTTTTACATTTAAGTCCTTTACCCATTTTGAGTTGATTTTTGTAGTGTAAGATCACTGTCTAATTTAATTATTTCGGATTTGGGAAGTAAGGTTTCCTGGTGTTGTTTTCTGAAGGGGCTACCTTTTCTCCATTGTGGCTTGCTGTTCTTGTCAAAAATTATTTGAATATCTATGTTTGGATTTATTTCTGTCCTCCATTTCATTGCACCAGCCTCTGTGTCAATGGGTAAAGCAATTTATTGGAAGTCATTTTTGAGCAGACATTAAAATTTTTCTTCTTTTTTGTTTCTTTGAGTTTTAACTTTTTAATCATAAAAAGTTGTAGAAAATGTATGAAGGGAACTCATGTCTTCATTCTTTGAAGAGGCTGAAATACCACCTTCCCACACACCCTCCTACATTACCCCAGAGGGCAACAGAAGGCTGCACTCTTAAGAGCTGAGTGGTGGGGAAGTCCAGTGGCCCATGGGCTGCTGTCGACACTACAGAGTGCATGGGGGTAGGGATGTTACTTTTGGGTGCTGATGAAATTCCTGGATTTCCATTAGGCCTCGTCTCCATACTGCCCCAGTGAGGAATGAAGGAGGCATCTTCTTGCAGCCATGGGAGGAGTGGATATTTCCTCTTTGCACTCAACTTTTTTTTTTTTTTTTTTTTTGTGGGTACCGGGGTCGACCTCAGGACCTCGCATGCCAGCAGGTGCCCATGCCACTGAGCGATATCACCAGCCCTTTTGTGTGTGTGTGTGTGGGTTCCGGGAGTCGAACTTGGGTCCTCGCGCTTACCAGGCAGGCGCTTATGCCACTGAGCCATCTCACCGGCCCTTGCACTCAGCTTTTGCCGAGTGGTTTTTCCCATGCTAGTTGGCTGGAGCAGATCAATCACTATTTTAAAATGTTTAGTCTTGCAACATTTTTCCTTTTCTGACCCATTGGCTCAATAGAACAGGCTTTACTTTGAGATTTCTTTTTTAACATATTTTCCTTTTTTGGCCTATTGTTTTTAAGTTGAATTCCAGGGAACATACTGCCATGTAGTTCCTTAGGAACAAGGAGCCTAATCTATGATCTTCTTTACACTTTTCTGTGTGGTTCTATATTTTTAGCTATATTTAGCATAAAAATGCTGAGAAATATGTCTATTCTATCTTGTTTAGAACTTGAAATCTGCTTTTCTTTTCACAGCATATTCTGTTATAAAAATTAACTTTTCAAATGTTAATTTAAGTTCAGGTGAATAATTTAAAACAAAGTTCTTCACTTTGCAAAGTAATTCACTTTGCAATTGCAATAATGTATCTCTTTAGTAAATTTAATACATGATCCAATTTCTTTGAATATAAAAAATTACAAGGCTTTTAAGATATTCATCATTTTATGATATGATGTTTATTTTTACTGAAAATTCTAATATTGGCACTGGGGTGATGATTTTAGAAACCATTTATCTTTAGCACATGGTATGCAGTATTGTTTTGAATATGTAATTATAGCAGGAGCTCAAAAGTGACTGACATTCTTTACAATGTTCTTTGTGCTTTAATATATAGTTGTAACATTCATAAACAGTGAAGGCAATGTGGTCCTCTTACTCTAAGAAAGTAAGGCTAACACATTTGTCTATTTTTAGTCAGAATATGCTGAAAGTGCAATTACAAGATTTTTGGCCATTCATTTAATCCATTATATATACAGCCATTGTGCAGAAATTAATTTGAACTTTGTGTTCAATTTCACAGCAATCCACAATTCTTTAGTTTTAAAACAGCATAATCTGAACAGAATGTTTGTACAACCCATTATTTAAAACAAAACAAAACAAAAAAAAACTTTGTAAAACTACTAACAAATCACTAAAATGTCCAGATTCCAGAAAAAAAGTGAAAAACACTTCTGGTCTTTTCCTGTTAAAATTATCAGCACATTTAAAATTATAATCACATCTTAAAACTTCTGTATTCTGAAGTAGTTTGGTATTATAAAACAGGTTTCTTCTTTTCTTGCATTTTCTATATCCCTGTTTGAATAATACATTTCTTAGAACATTTTGTCCTTTAAGGTCTAAAGTGAATTTTGGCAAAGAAAAATTAGACAGCCCTTTTGCTATCTAACTTTGATCTTAGAGTGACAGCTAAAACGCTCAGAATTTTGTGTTTCTACAATTCTTAGAGACATCAAACTTCTTATTCTACATTCATTTGCTTCTATATAACTCTATTACTTACTTGATATCGAATCATTGATGTCTTGCTTAAACTATTTATAGCCAGCTTGAAATAAACCTGTTTGATACAACCTGGTAAATACTATGAGCTTACTGATTAACTCAAATAACTCATAAATTCTGCGACTGAATCTGTTTTCCTCATGCGTGTAATATCCCAAAGACTGGATTGAGTTCAAAGTAGGCGTACATCTCTCTGCCAAATCCTCTTTAATTAGTACAGGCTTGGTCATAGCTTGTGGTTTTAGAAGACAGTTCCAGCTGCTATAATATAGTTTATGAAAAATCTTCTCTGGGACATTTCATGTGTGGATAAATCCCTTTCTTTACGTAATGCCTAAAACATATAAAGAAGCCAACCTGGAGATGACTGATTTTTTTCTATTGTTCTACTCCAGTATTACATTTTTTAGACAGAAGAAGAGTAACCATTTGCTTGCTTTATTTTCACTTTTATTGTGTTATTTTGTGTGGTTTCATTTGTGTTATTTTTCTGGATTTTTAAATTGACAAACTGGACAAGGGTTGAGAACTGCTGGGAAGATCCATTAGTAGCAATCATCTTTTTTTTTAGGTAAAACAGAATATGTCAACCCAAAGGTCTACATTTTGCAACAAGAGGTAAGACATTTATTTTGACTTAGACTAAAACACATTTTCCAATCAAGCTTTTACTTCAGCTTTATTTTTGGTGTAAATTTTTGGTCCTTATATCAATATACTCTTGTTTGGGAATGCTTGCAGAATTTGGATCCTATTTTTCAGATAACCCGGTGCCGCCACACCCAGCCACCAAGGCAAAGTAAAATTTAATAAGACTGTTCTGCAGAATATGGCCCTATGATTGATGGTAATGCCATTCAACAAGTATAGTCAGGACCCAGGTGTAGGAATAGCAATCACTAGTACTAGATTTAATGTTTTTGATAAAAGAACCATTCAGAAGCCAACTTTCTAGCCAGTTTTTCTTAATTAAGTTTCCGTGACCGCCTGGACAATTGCAGAAGGAACACACAAAGTTCTTATGACTAAAATTTTTAACAGGAGTGTATTCAAACTATGGGGGTGTGATATAGAATTAATATATTTGTGGTTGGCAAAATCATGTTATAATTTTATGCTAATGAATTCCTTTTAGTAAAAGAAGAGATTTAACTTACAGTATTATCTGTAATGTCTTGCACAAGTGTTGCCATGAAAGAGATATTAAATAGATCTCCTGCTCCAAAATTAATATATAGCAAAAGAATGAATAGTTCAAATATTTGGTGAATATTTATTTAGTGAATATTTATTTACACATGTGCTAAACATTTTGCTAAATGTGATACTTTTGATTCTGGCAATAGAAAAGTTTAAAAGTCATTGCTCTTGATTCAGTGTTTTCTAATTTTACTATAGAATAGAATTAAACACTATATAAAGAACAAAAGAGAGGGTTGAATAGGAGTGGTGTAGCAATGAATGAAAAATATGACAAATTAAATAAAAATATGAGAAATTGAAATGCTCAATAAGTGAAGAATTGTAACGATGATAAGAAAATAGAAACAAACTAGGGCTTAGTAAAGAGAGGATACTACAAAGGAATTCTTTAAAAATGCAGGTGGAAGAGGAAGGGACAGAGGAATATCAAAGAAAGAAAGTGGTAAGGGCAAACTAGAATGTAAAGGAGAACTGATGTGAATTGGAATACAGAAAAAATATTCCTATATCTCATGCAATTAGTGCATTGCAGTAGATGGTGTGTATTTTTACTTTAATGGCTCAGTAGCAAATGACTTAAAATTATTAAGCATGCAGTTTTGAGATTTTTTTGAAACACGTTAATTGGTGGTACTAAAAGAATAAACAATCACTGTGTAGAATAATAATGGTTCAAAATCTTAAGAGGTAAATTCTTGCCCAAAGTCTACTGCAACAACAATTACTATCTTAGGTAACAAACATAGACTTCCATTAACTTCAATTTAAATCAAACTGACAGGTTTCACTAAGAATTTGTTATAAATGCTGAATATTGTAAAATTATGTAAAATAAATCTTCCATTATAAGGTAACACTTATATATGTGAAATAAAACAGAGATGCCAGTTTTGTTTTTTATTTGGAGATTTTAATTAATTACAAAATACTACCACACATATAACCATGTAATTTGTAGCTGTAAATGCTTTCTCCTTTCTCTCTCTCTGTTTCCTCTTTCTCTCACATACATACACACATGTACAGAAAACTATTATGTATAGATGTTCTTAATAGTTGTTGGTACACTTTTTAACTGTCATTAACACCCTCATTTCCTTTTATCTGTGATTATCTGGCCTCCCACTACAGAAGTATAGTGAGATCTGACAAAAAAAATTAAATTAAATTAAAAAAAAACCTTTCATGAGTTTCTTACCTTCCCCACACTCTTACCAAAATTTATACTGAGTATTTTTAGCTAAGAAAAAAATTATTAGAGAGAGCCTCTGTCTCTTGAGTGTTACAATCTGTACCCATCATTATTGCACCATAAAAATGTCAGATCAGTCCAGAGCCCACCTAACATTGCTTATTTGTATAGTCTTGGCCTCCAGCACCAGCACAAAGTAGCCCCAGGGATGACCTTGATCTCCATGGATCTGAGTACTCCTGCTGTATGTTCAGAAATCCTGAAGTCTAAAATTGTCTAGCTTAAATAAAAGGATGCAATCTAGGTCATTTTCTTTAGTATACTGTTATTTCTGAATATGCTTAAGCATGTGGAATGAGTTGTTCATTAATATCAGGGATTGACAAAGTCTGGAAATGTGCCTAGAAATCCAAATCAATCAGAATGCCATTAAATGAATGTAGATCAAAAACTAATTGCTATTGTGTGGAGAAAAATAAATACTGTTTATTCTCATTTCCTGAACCTTTATTTGAAATGTTTTCCAATTACAGAAGGATTGACATTCAAATAATTCTCCTCATTTTAGGAAAAAATCGAGAAGTTAAGTCATATTTATATGACCTAAATGTAGTAAGCCAGGAAATATTCACAAATGTACACATACAGAGAAGTGCTTTTTTTAAAAAAAATTTTGTATTTTATGGAAAAAAGGTAAAACAAAATTTCATAACAAAATAATAGGAGAATAGCAATAGTTAATACATTACATGTTTTTATCTTTAAATTAGTTGCTCAAGGTACAAGATATGGGCATAAAAATTTCTGCAATAGATATTAGCACAAACCTTCCCTTTTAATGAACTAAAAGACACTAATAGTATAATTGACTTTCATTTTTTCCCTTTTCACTATTGTGCTTTCCCCTTTCACCCATCCTAGTTCTTTTTTCATTTTGAAAAATTTCTTCTCATTTCATAACATCTATTGTACATTTTAGACCTTATTTACTCTTTCAATTTCTCACACAAGGGAGACAATACAATGTTTACACATTGTGAGTCTGATTTATTTCACTTATGAGTATGGCCTCAAGTTGCATCCATTTACCTATAAAAGTGTCAAGTTTATCCTTCTTTATGGCTGAGTAGTACTCCATTGTATAAAAATACCACATCTTTTTAATCAATTCCTTGGTTGATGGGCATTTGGGTTGTTTCCAAGATTTAGCTACTACAAATGATGCTGCTATCAACATGGGTGCACATATATCACTGTGGTATGATGTTTTTAATTCTTCTGGGAATTAATTCTTAATTCTTCTGGGAATTAATTCTTAATTCTTAATTCTTAATTTTTCTGGGTAGAAGGGGAAGAGCTGGGTGGAATGGGACGTCTAATTCTAGTTTTTGAGTAATCTCCACACCGATTTCCACAGTGGTTTTACCAGTCTACACTCCCACCAACAGTGGAGAAGCGTTCCTTTTTCTCCACAGCCCCTCCAGCATTTGTTATTGGTTGAATTCTTGATGATAGCCATTCTTTCTGGGGTGAGATGGAATCTCAGTGTTGTTTTAATTTGCATTTCTTCAATGACCAGTGATGTTGAACATTTTTTCATATATTTATTTGTCATTTGTATTTCTTCATCTGAGAAGTATGTATTCATCGCACATGCCCATTTTTAGGTTGGAAGTAAAGGATCTACATATTGAAAATTACAGTACTCTGAAAAAGGAGATAGAAGAGGATATCAAAAAATGGAAAGATATCCATTGCTCATGGATAGGAAAGACCAACATAGTGAAAATGACCATGCTCACAAAATTGTTATACAGATGTAATGCAATCCTGATCAAAATACCATTAGCATACCTCACAGATCTAAAGAAAACATTCCTAAAATGCATCTGGAACCAGAAGAGACCTAGAATAGCAAAGGCAATCCTGGGCAAAAAAGGCAAGGCAGGAGGCATCACAATCTCTGACTTGAAATTATACTACAAAGCTACTGCGACAAAATCAGCATGATACTGGCAAAAAAACAGACCTAATGACCAGTGGAATAGATTAGAAGATGCACACAACTCCCAACTCACTCAGCCACCTTATCTTTGTAAAAGGGGCCAAACATGTTCACTGGAAGAAAGAGAGCCTCTTTAATAAAAGGTTCTGGAAAATATGGCTCTCCATATACTGAAGACTAAAACTAGACACATGTCTATCACCATGTACTAAATTAAAGTCAAAATGGATCAAGGATCTAAATATTCAAACAGAAACACTAAATATACTGGAAGAGAAAATAGGTAGAAATCTTGAAGACATAGGTGTAGGCAGAGCGTTCATGAACAAAACCCACACTGCACGGGAAATACTTCAAAGAATCAACAACTGGGATCTCATCTTATTCAAAAACTTTTGCACAGCAAAAGAAATCAACAACAAAGTGAAAAGACACCCACAGAGTGGAAAATGTTTTAGCCAATTGTCCCTCAGACAAAGGACTTCTCTCTACAACATATAAAGAAGAGAAGTGCTTTTATTCTTTTCCACAATTTGGTTGAGTCCTCCCAACAGCCAGTAAGTTGTTTTAGATTGGCAAGGCGGTGCAACCCAGGATGAGGCTAATAACTTGGTGACCTATACCAGTACCTGAGTGCACATAATCTTTGTAGTCCTGAGAATAAAACATCATCATCATCATCTTTGTAAATCATTTCAATAGCTATATAATCTTGTAAGTAACCAATTATCATACATTAAAATATTATATTACTATGAATAATTCTTTTTTTTTTTTTTTTTGTGGGTACCGGGGGGACGACCTCAGGACCTCGCGTGCCAACAGGCACCCGTGCCGCTGAGCGATATCACCGGCCCCTTTTTCGTATGTGGGATCCGGGAGTCGAACTCGGGCCTTCGCGCTTGCAAGGCAGGCGCTTACGCCGCTGAGCCATCTCACCGGCCCTACTATGAATAATTCTAAGACATTCTTCTTGGATTAAAATTAATTTGGTCTCACCCGATATTCACTTCTTCCACATTATAGTAAAGATGTTTTTCATACTTTGATCATAATCTGCTCTTCTATTTTCCTGTGCTTTTTTTAATGCAGGTACCAGGGGTCGAATTCAGGACCTCACGCTTGCCAGGTAGGCGCTTATGCCACTGAGCTATCTCACCGCCCCTTTCCTGTGCTTTTAAACCAAGTTACCCCATTTCCTCCACTTTCTGACATGAATATTTACTTACAGACTTCAATAACTTTTAAGATACTTCATGACATCTGGATGTATATATTTTTAATCTCCTCTGTTTCTATTCCTTCTCAAGAATCTTAGAAAATTGTATTAAAATGTACATTACCTTATCAAAAGGCTGATGTTGTTCACATTAGGGCTAAAATTGGTATTTGAGGGGGCAAAAATTTTTCAATATTACAATGGTTTTTAAGTCTCCAAAGCTTAACACTATGTAGCAAAATCTTCATCTGTAAAATCCATCTGTAAAATGTGAGTGAAGTGATGATTAAGTAAAAAGAATGTCTGAAAAATATCCTCATAAAAAGGAAGGGTAATAAAAAGATTGAGAAACACTAGAACATCTTCTTCGGATTTCCCATCCATTGTTAAACTCTGTCAATGTTATGTTGCTTTTTTCTACCTGGGATTCTTCAATATTTGATGGCTTTTTCTTAGGAAATTTCATTGTTCTGGTGTAGTTGAAATGTTAATTCTGTTTTTGTTTCCTTGGATACATTCATTCAACATGATCCTATATTCTACAGGTATTAGAGATCATACGTACTGAATATCTGTTTCTTCCCAAATTTATACCCAGTTTCAGTGTGACGGATTTTTGCAGATAGAGCTTTGGGAAGTAATTAGGACATGAGAGTGAAACTCTTACAATTGGATTAGTGTCCATATATGATGAAAAAGAACTAGCAAGCTCTGTCTCTTCCATAGAAAATACAGTTTGCAACCCAGATGTAGGCTCTTATCAGAGCTTGACCATGTTTGTTGAATTGTGAGAAGTAAAGTTCCTTTATGTATAAACCACCAGAATATGCCATTTTATTAGATTAGCCTGAACTAAGACATAGCACTACTGTATATGTAACTTTTATTTATATATTGTTCTTCCTCCTAATAATTTAAGTGTCTTAATACTTAGATTCTTAGTTTATTCATTTTTGTAATTTATAGTCATAAGGGGTTGTTAGAAATTCCTTTTTAATAAAGAAGTAACACCTGAAATGATGATGACTCTGTTGTGGGGAATGAACAGGTAAATATATAATCCTACATAATTCTAAACAAACTATAATCAAATCTATTTACTGAATATGGAATAGGATCATTGAAGGCAAATGCAGGCTTCCAAAGAAGCACAAACTGAGCATGTGCTATGCATGTTCTACTGGCATCATGTTCTTGGCACAACGAGGATAAAATTATACTCTGTAGATGACAATGAAAATCCTGGGTAAAAGAATATGTATCCTATATCTATTTAACTGTATCTAGTTCCCTCTATATTAATTGATCAACTTATATTTACATAAGTAATATAGTAACTGTGAACTCAGCATAAATCTACACTAAATATAAACTATATATCTCCAGTAAATAAAAATTCTCAATATAACTATATATTCATTATATATAATATATTTCTGTGTATACATTTTACAGTCAATAGAAGGGAATTATGATATGGTTTATAAGAAAATAACATAATGTATTATGTTTGTTAGTAAGTCTTGTAATTTTAAAAACAATTTAACTTAAAAGAGATATTGCTTTACTTTCCAAGGATTAAAGATAGCATGAAGTAAACATATTACTAAGGAAGGTCAAATTTTAAATCTAGCCTGCTACAATCTTTCTATGAAGCTGATTTATAAAGGGCAACTTCAAAAAATATCAAATATATAATTTAGAGTTTTTTAAAAAGTCATATGGGCCAGTGAGATGGCTCAGCGGCTTAAGCGCCTGCCTGCCAAGCGTGAGGGCCCGAGTTCGACTCCCGGAACCCACATACGAAAAAGGGGCCGGTGATATCGCTCAGCGGCACGGGTGCCTGTTGGTGCGCGAGGTCCTGAGGTCGACCCCCCGGTACCCACAAAAAAAAAATAAATAAATAAAAAGTCATAAAGTTTTAAACAAGAAAATAGTCAAAAAGAGATACCAAAACAAGGAGCTTTCATATTCACTTGATTTACAAAGCCAGACAAACATACCTGTCTAATTCAATACATAAACGTAATAGGAGAAAAAATAACAGAAAAGATTAAACATAAGTAAAACAACACTGAGGCCTGGGAATATAACTTAGTGGCACAGTGCCTGCCTGGCAAGCACGAGGTCCTGAGTTCAATTCCGGTACAAAAACAAACAAGCCAACAAAAAAAGGCCATTGAATGTTAGAGAGATGGTGACTCTTTATGAATACACTTCATATGGGACTATTTTGTAAAGTAACCAACATATGGGGAAAAGAAAAAACAATGGGAAACTAAAAAGAAAAATATTGCTTAAGATTAGTTATTTGATACAGTATTAGTCTTTTCTCTTGCCAGGACAAATTACCTGACATATACAAAGGAAGAAAGTTTATTTTAGCTCACGCGGTCAGAGGTTTCAGTCCATGACTGGCCGGTTCCATGCTAGGAACAACGTGGGGGAACGCTATCGCAAACCAAAGCTGATGCCTTGTGGATACTAGGAAGTAGAAAGAGAGTAAGAGAGCCAGAGAAAAGATATACCCTCCATGCTTTCAGTGATCTACTTGCTCAAACTGAGACCCATCTCCTAATCATCAATTCAGCTATGAACGCGACACCCTCAGATTGTGAGTCTTTGGGGGACGCTTCATATTTATACCATAATTATACCATGGTATTGGACATTCCTCGTCTTGATAGTAGAGATCTTCTTGCGCTTCAAAACAGTCTTCAGTTTCTCCAAGCTAGACTTTTTCTACTTGGCAATAATATAAATGCCCTTTCCAGCCTGAAGAGGAAAATGCTTATCACATTTTAGCACAATGGAATTTTAGGTAAATGAAGGTTAGAGATCAAATAAATATACTTAGAAAAATTAGTTCCATAAGCATTCTCCATAGGCTGTACTTTTCCTTACTGAATTAACAATTGCAAAGATCACCTCAAATCCTTCACATTTGTTGAGAATTGCACTTGCTGCATATACAAAATTTTCTTCTATCTTGATAATTAACACATTTGTTGGTAGCATCTCAATAAGTAAAAACAGTTTCTTCCTTTATTATGTTATGGACTTCATCTCAACAGGATGTCCCTCCCTGCCCACCCTAATTAAGAAAACTGGCATATGAAACTTTCTACAGATGGATCAACAGCAGGAGCTGCAAAGATTTCTTTCACGGGCTTAATAGTTCTATCAGCAGCCCACATCACTTGAAAATCAGTACTGCTGCTTTCTGTACTCAGAGGCCTTCCTGAGCCAGTGTTTCTTCTAAATTACCACTTGTTTTCCTCTCAAGGTTCTCCAGAACACACTCTTCTGCATGTCAGGGATTTTTTTTTTTCTGACACCACCACTTTCTCTATTTTTTTCTGGCTCCCACACATTGTGTTGCTTTTGCCAAGAGACTATTTCTGCCATTTTAGTACTCACATATCACAATTAGAAGATTAATGGCCATTGGATTGAAGATAATGAGCAAAATGCAGTAACTTCTAGCTAAAAATCACCTAGTTTAATTTATTTTTCAGTTTTGGAGAACAATTAAAATGCTTCTTTGTCTTGAAAGTGTTACTTATAAGAATTTTTCCTGAACTAGTTCTAACCAATTTATGTCTGTCTGCTATGGAGAAATAGCAAGACAAAAAGAAATGCCCAAATTTTTTCCCCATTGCTGCCCATCAGATATCCCTTCTTCCTTCCTTCTTACCTTACTTCTTTCCTTTCTCTCTTGCTTTTTCTCTCTCCCTTCCTTCCGTCCTTCATTCTTTCCTTCCTTCTTTTCTTCCTTCCTTGCTTACTTCTTTCCTTCCTCTCTTAGTTCCTTCCTTCTTTCCTTCCTTCCTTCCTTCCTTCCTTCCTTCCTTCCTTCCTTCCTTCCTTCCTCTCTTCCTTCCATTCTTTTTATATTACACATAACTAATATATTCCCCACTGTATTTTTGGTTTATTTTTTGGTCTCCTAAGGCAGGTCTAAAATGATTCCTTTATAAAATAATTTGAGATAAGATGTCTCTGGCATCTTGCATTCATTTACAATCTCTAATGTAAAGAGAAACACACACATAAAAAATAATTGTTGTTTTTCACCCTTTTCATAGTAAGAACTTTTTTTTTTTTTTGTGGGTACCGGGGGTCGATCTGAGGACCTCGTGTGCCAGGAGGCGCCCATGCCGCTGAGCGATATCACTGACCTCATTTTTCGTATGTGGGTTCCGGGAGTCGAACTCGGGCCCTTGCGCTTGCCGGGCAGGCGCTTAAGCCGCTGAGCCATCTCACCGGCCCAGTAAGAACTTTTTGAAAATCTTACTTTTTAAGTACATGCAAAGTATGATGATACATTCTAATTTTCAGTCATCATTGGGGAAAATCCTCATGTAAGGTTTAGAATAAATTAAGGAAATATAAGCCTATATCATTCAAGGCTCTTATTTGCATAATACAAAACATATTTTAATTAAAGCAGAAGGGCTGTGCATAAGCCTTATAACACAAACGTCAAGAGGGTTGGGGGATGAGTTTGGAGAATACTAAACAGGAAGGTTGTCCAAACCACACAAGTGCAGTTGTTTCTCTACTCAGGAACAAGATTCCAGCAGTGGGATCCTGACAACCTTAAAGATGAACACATCTCAAAATATTGCTTTCAGCCAGAGGAAGATGCGTCATCTAAGACTGCACATATCTTTCGTATACTCAATGATGGGCTAATATAGAAATGAAGTCTGACCCCTTACATATCTTAATTTCGAAAAATGATGGATTTTTATCTTAGCCTTTCAGCGTTCCAAGGCATTAGCTGAGTGGTCTGATGCAAATTTATGGGATCTTCACTTCTCTTTCTGCAAATTCTCTTAAAAGTAGGTTTTCTGAAATATACCTCTGTAATTCTGGCTAATAAATCTTGATCTCAGAAGCTATTTCTCAGGGAATCCTCCCAAAAACATGAAAGTTTTATCTTATAAAGACCCTACTGATGAAAACTTACCTAGAGATAGTGTAGTTGTCTGCATTACTCATAGCAGTGGATTCCTAAAACTGTCAGCAACATATCAAAAAGTCACCCTTTACACTAAATATTGCAACTGAATGTTGTATTATTTTATGTATGTGTAGCTTATTTCCTTGCGTAGGCATTGGTAGCAGCCATACGTCATAGCATATCAATATATTTAAGTATGCTTACTTTACTGTGGTGCTCACTATAATGTAAATGCTTCTAAATATAATCAAGGAATTTGCTTTCTTTACTGCCTTATCTGTTAATGGTGTGATGCATGATCTATGGAGCACCAGTTGCATATATCCAAAAGTGATTTTCAATTACTAGAAAAAAATATAATAGAAGCTTTAAATGACCCACATTTAAAGTAAATTTTATTTTATTTTATTTTTTTTTTTTTTTGTGGGTACCGGGGAGTCGACCTCAGGACCTCGCGCGCCAGCAGGCGCCCGTGCCGCTGAGCAATATCACCGGCCCCTTTTTCGTATGTGGGTTCCGGGTAAAGTAAATTTTAAAAAAATCATCTTAAAGTTGAGATTTTTACATAACTTCTATGGGTTTTTTAACAATAATTTTGACAAAATAATATTAGATCATTTGTTGAAATTCCTATATGCAGTGAAATATTAAATAAGAGAAATCCTACTGGTCCTTTATTTGGAAAGTTTCCAGTAAAACTGTAGAAATAGAAAGTAGTCATATAGAACAAGCCAAAGAAAATGGAATTTTGGCATTGGAATTTTTAAAAGTCTATTTCTGTTTACTAAGGTCAAATAAATTTCAAGTTTCTCTCAATTACAGAGTAACACAGATAATCTTCACTTTGCCAAATTAATGCTATGCTTTAGTTTTTGACTTATTTTCTCAACTATATGAAACCCACTCTTCTTACAAGTATCCCTTCTAGGATTTGATGCTAATTATGTAACCCAAGAGATATTTTAAGATATCAGAATTGAGTAAATGGTCCTATACTGTTGATAACCAAGTGCAAATAAGGAAAATAAGGACTCAAGACCAGCTTATATAGTTTAATCTGAATCTTTCATTATATAATGTCTGTAAGCATCTGTTTCTAATATTCTAGAACTCTGTGATTCCAGATGATGGTGTTGAAATTCATTATGATAAACTTCACATTTGGGTGAACACAAGGAAGTCTTCCATTTAGCAGCCAACAGAAGATTCGGATTTTTCAATGCTGAAGAAATGAGCACCCCTTGCACAATCAGTGCTGTAAAATTTAGCAAACAACAAGATTCGCTGGAGGCAACATTGGAGGATTTGCAGCACCAGTGTGTGGCATGCACCCAATTCCTTGTTTTTTCCTCATCAGCCCCAGCCATCTAGGTCTCCAGAGTCTTTCCAGCTCCACTATTAATCATGCTCATGTTTTCCATGCATCCTGACTGGAAAATCATCGTTATATACAAAAATCTGTCCTTTGACTTGGTGTCTGTCCAGATGTTCAGACTCACGATCTATGTTATCCAACACATATTCCTAGGATTCAGTAGTTTCTTTACTGCCATAAACTAAGGATTAATAACAGGACCCCAGTTGTATTCATAGAACGTAGGACTCCTTTCCTGCGAGGTAACTCATTTCTCACAATTGCACATCTATTTTCACTTATTTTTCTTACTTTTCCCCATCACAAATGGGTAACTAGCTCTTTATTCTTTTGCCCTAAGCATGTCTCTATTGAGAATGTTTAGTATTTCTAATACAGCATACATTATAGTAATCACTTTACATAACATCTGTTTGAACAATACAAGTTACTGTGGTGTAGGCACTTTGTTTCCATTGCAGAAGTAGACATCCCTCTGGGAAATCAAGTATTTAATCAAATACTATACAGCTAAATAATATGATATATTCTGATACCTATCTCAATTTCTCTTTCAGTTTTTCTGATTCCAAAAACCAGCTCTTGTGGTGTTTAGTTGCAGGAGAATTATCCAGTCTTATCTTTACCCAACTTTTAAATAACTTTTTAAATTTTTGAATGAGGTAGGCTTTTGGATATTTTAACTTTGATGGCCTAACATACTTCTCTAGTAAGCAGTGTCCATATTTGATTTGTTCCTTCTGTACCTATGCTACCCAAATCTTGGTAAATTTCCAAACTCCTCCTTAGTAACCCAAAACCAAATTCCTATTAGTACTCAAAAAAATTGTAAATTTACTCCAAGTCTTTTTCATTTTCACTGAGCAGCCTCTACCTCGTGGTTGGTACTTAAAGCCTTCAAATATAATTGAGTTTTGTATTTTGTCAACCATCTGACCCTTTAACACCTACTGCTGTATCGTTTAACGTCTTCCTTTCCCAAGATGGTAAAGTCTCTCTTGCTATTGTTTGCTTTTCTTATCAGTAAAGAAATAAACTGAATTATTTTACATCAGTGGTTAGTGAAATAGTGTATTTGGTGTAACCAAAATGTTGTATGCATTCCTCTCTTTTTGTTTCAATGTTAGCAATGATTGGTGGATTCAGGCATGGTTAGCCTAACCCTCTTTTAAAAGTATCTCTCCTAATAATGGAGGCAGCCATTACCGAGATTTTGTGTTCTAAGCTTTTGGTAATTATTGTAATATGATGGCAATGCAATTTCACGTAGTCCCTTTTTTTTTTTTTTTTTTTTGTGGGTACCGGGGGGTCGATCTCAGGACCTCGCGCGCCAGCAGGCGCCCATGCTGCTGAGCGATATCACCCGCCCCTTTTACGTATGTGGGTTCCGGGAGTCGAACTCAGGCCCTCGTGCTTGCCGGGCAGGCGCTTAAGCCGCTGAGCCATCTCACCGGCCCACGTAGTCCCTTTTATTAGCTAAAATCTTTACAAACAAATTTCAGCAATTATTTATTTACAATTTGTACAAGAATGTTAAAAGGAACGCTTAAGGTTTTCACTTTATTTCTCAGATCACAGAGGCATCAGTCACCTGGCATTCAACAAAATAACTAGTGATACTTTTTATTAAGTAACTATAAATTTACAAATTTATCATGTTATTAATTTTTAATATTAAATGTTGGGGGGGCCGGTGAGATGGCTCAGTGGCATAAGAGCCTGCCTGGCAAGCATGAGGTCCTGAGTTCAACTCCTGGTACCCATATATGAAAAAAGGGCCGGTGATATCGCTCAGTAGCACGGGTGCCTGATGGCACGCGAGGTCCTGAGTTCAACCCCTGGTACCCACACAAAAAAAAAATTAAATTTTTTTTCAATAACATCCACTTTTTTTTCTTCCCAAATTACCAAATTCTAACAATGGGAGCCTCCACAAATCATACCATGTGTCCTTTGATATTTTCCTGGTGGCTTTTTGAAAGCTTCCTAACAAGATATTTCAGATAAATTTTATACATTTTTGATTAATATCTGAATTTATTGATTTTTTTTGCAGGTCTCCTGATTTCACTTTAATGGAAACGCTGATTAGAACATCACTTTTGAGAATGTGCTCATTGCCATTGATTTGTCACTATTTCCGGGCTTTTTAGTATATGAAGCTTGGAAATGTATAAGTATATACAGGAGGAAAAAATGTGTGCATAATAATATTTTACATTGGCAAAGCCATATTAAAATATCATCATCAATCATGATCTGATAGATATTGAAATAATTATATTTAGTAGTGGAATATTATTTTTCCTCTTGAACTAGGTCCTTTTGCCAACTTCTTAAATGTCAGTCTTTTGTATCTTAACCCACTCATTTATAAAATGGAAAAGTTATATTTCTTTTCATTGGTACAACAGTGTTATCATGACACATGTATAAAACATTGAAAGTGTTCAAAAAGAAGAATATTAGAGTCATTTTTCAATCATAAGTAGGCAGCTTATACTTTGGTTTATCTTAGCTTTGAAAATTATCGACAAGAAATCGTTAAATGATCTATTGGGAAACTTAGTGGAAATGACCTAGGGAAAACTAAATATCTGTAAGCATTCAGAATTAAGCATCTAAGAACTACACTTATAACAATCAAAGTGGACACAATTACTGATATTTTGTTCATCCAGATGTGAAGGGAATAATTAAGGTATATTGAATTCCAAGACAAAACATGGGATACTTTTTTGCACACCAGAGCTGCAGCATAAGACCCAGGAGCTGTAAAGACCATTTTGAACAATGGGACCATCTGCAGAGGAGTGTTTGATGACATTTTTTGAAGCATCCGTGATGAGATGGGTCATTCACCCAGACTTACAGCTATGTCACCCTCACTGTGGTTTGGTGGAAGACTCTGAAGCGACCCAATGAAGAGCTGCGATTGACATTTTCTAAAAATAAGAAGTGAGAAAGTAAAGTTTTGGCAAACTTCTTCAATTGATTTCAACTCAATAAGCATTTTTGAAGGCTCACTAATGTGCACCGTCTGTGCTGTTCTTTGCATCTCTCCTCCCATTAAATGTTCATCCTGCTTAGATCCCTGTCAGATCTATCCTTCATGCTGCTGATACAAGAATCTTTTTCAAACATACTTGTGAGAGGGTCACCACCCAAGCTGAAATCCCCAGGATAAAATCCAGTAACTTCAGTAAAATACAAAATGCCATTAATGATCTGTCACCTCCATCTCCTTTAATATCTCTTATCCCCATGCCACTGACATGCAAAGCTATTTATGTCTTCTGGTGTTATTCTTGTCTGAATCTTTCATCCAATGCTGATGCTATAACCTCTTCCTAAAATGGTCATTCTGTCTTGATTAGCGAGTATACTAACTGGCCTTCAGAAAACTCACATAATGTTTTCTACATAGACTCTTCCATGTTTTTTCAAGCTTGCTTAAATGTTTGTAGGTTTGCTCCATTAAAATGTGAGTAATTAAAAGGCAGTAGACTGGCTCAGACCTTTTTGTGGTTAGCCATCCCTTACTTCTACAATAGTACCAGTAAAAGTAAATTCTTGTAAAGGATAATTTACTTAAGTTTCATAACCAATCACAACAGATCAAATATCTGCCATTCTGTTAGTGAAGCATTTGATGTCTCAAAAACTAACACTGTATCTCTGTTTCTATGGGATTTGAAAGAGAATATTTCTTGATAGAATGTTCCAAAAAGCAAACAATAAATGTGAAATATGAAATAAACTGCACAGAGTAGTTTTATACTTGTCAGGAAAGAGATTGATTTACTTTCTGAATCTTCAGAATGGCATACATTATTTTATTGTTTTGTCTTACCCAAAAGATAACCAAATTTACATCCAAGTAACAAATGGGTTCTATAAACAAATACAAATTGCATTTGCATTGAGAAGTGTCACTGTCTCATTGTGCTCGAAGGGTGCCAAGAAGTCCTGCCGGCTGTCTTTCTGCTGATGCCATTGAAAAAGTCCCTACGGTGAAGGTGGCTTTCCAAATAACCAGCTGGAGCCAGAACCTGAAGCATGTCTCAGTTTCTGAATTGTTAATCCATTGTACATTACATTGCACTAAAATGATGACTACCACATCATAAAAATATATATCACAGAAATTTATTGTAGTTTTCCCTTTATAAAAAATTTCATTATAACCAACACTTAAATTGAGACTAAAATTAATAAAATACATATAAATCCTATTATTATGCTTTTGCTTTTTGAGCATAATTATTTTTAGACCTTCATATAAGCAGTTTAACAGTTCTTTCTAGCAGTAGACTGATAGCCACTTCAAACAATTGCATTTTCCTTATAGCATTAAATAAGGCGAGTATGTGAGAAAAGTAATGAGAGAAGTCACTTCTTAGTACAAAAAATGGGGTTTGTTTGATAAAAACTGAAATAGAATACAAATGAATGCAAATATCATAATAAATATTTGTGAAAAGTAGAAAAAATGGACATTTACTTTGCCTGCATGTTGATCGTGGACTTTCCAGCTTCCACCTGTATGAGAAATAAATATTCGTTGTTTACAATCTATCAAGTTTATGGTATTTTGTTATAGCAACCTGAAGAGACTAAGTCAATACAATAGGGTACAAGGATAAGAAATCATTTTATATCTGAAGCACAGTGGAAAAACAATAATTTCATGACATATCAAGCATCAGGAGTTTTTATATAAATACCAAATAATTTTAAATATTATCACTGTATATAGAAAGTGGTTGGAATATCTCCGATGGGTTTTAATAAATTTTAAATTCACATTCATTTGCTTGAAATGCAACTTTGTAAATTTGGTTGGTTGTAGGAAAGGTGAAAATCAGAAGTCTTCTCAGAAATTGTCTCTGCTATGTTGGTACAGGTAAAGGAAATATAATCAATGCAATTAAACACTGTAACATAAGAAATGCAATGAAATAGGTGCCTCAAATTTATAAAAATTTATATAAATGAGAGATGCAAGGAAAATACTAATAAGCACATTCTCTGAAAAAAAATCCTTTAATGTGAATTTCTTCTTTTAATTAGTTATTCATCTCTATGTATTTGTGTGTTTTTTCTCCACATAAGTATGCTATATTTGTGACATTTGTATCTTAAAAATGTCCTGCAAAATTGCTATTATTCTATGATATTTCCCAGTTAGGGTTTTACTATAATGACTTTCCTATTCTTTACCTTGCAAAACAATCAATTTAGAGCTGCATTCTGCCTTCCATTATAGAACTTCCCCATCTCTGAACCACTCATACAGGATATCTTAAAGCAGCAGTTCTCTTCCCATGTTTTCAGTGGTTCCTGCTCTCTTAGAGTAGCTACTAATGTATCTTTTCTACATTCCAATAAAATTTAGTATCATTCTGGATGCAAAGCAATTTTTCCAAATAGGAAAATGTTTTACTCAGAGCAGTCCACTACTAGCTGATATTAAAAATCTCATTCTCTTCAACTAATAATTTCTCTTTCTTCCATATATGTTGGAAAATTAATGAAAACTAGATTTTTAAGGTACTGAAGTCAATGTCATATATCTCATAATAAATTTCCCCAATTTGATTCATACAGTATTGAAAGCCTGAGTTATAGTTTAATATTACAAATTCTTTTTGCAAGACCTACTTCATATCGAAGCCAAGTTCTAAGGTTAAGCAGATATGAAGACTCATGAATCTCTAAATGTTTAAAATAAACTTTGTAGTGTACATGAAAGTAATCATTTTGCATTTGCACTAAAGCATATATTTTCCCAAGGTATATGCAAAGTCTCCCTATTTTTGGAGAAAAAGATTCATTACTAAATATACTACTATAATTTTCTTCTGTTTTTCTTATATTTATTTTCTACATTGAAATTTATCAGTAATAAATTTATCAAGGCCATCATAGCAAATTTGATCTTTTGGAGGGAGGTCTTATCACTTCCGCTGGAAGTGTACTACAAATTGGTTCATTTGGAAGACTTTTAACACATATTTTTCTAAGTTTGAATATATTAGTAATAAATAAAATGCATTACCTTCTATATTTAAACAAGATAATATAATAAAAAATTAATATCCTCACATAACATACCTAAAAATCTTCTATTCTTTTTTATGCATTTGTCACAGACAGGCATTTTTTCATTTCTATTACTGACATATTTTGAAAGGATACTGATGTTTCATTTGATGGGTGATTATCTTTCCTATCATACTACAAGCTCTGGAGACAGTGCTAAGATAGAAGTTCTTGATATGTTGGTTTTCATTCAGTTTATTTTCTTGTCTTATTGCTCCTTTAGCTAATTGCTCAGCTGCCGATCATCACTATGGAACTCCCTTTTCAACTTCACTGAATGCCTGATTAAGTTCAGGTCAGAAAAAGAGAAATCAAGTTAATTTTTTCAGTGAGGGTGGCATTAATATCAGCAGTTGGAAACAAGAAGTAATAGAAAAGCTGAAGTTCAACTATTGAGAAGTGAGGCAACTCGTACCTAGCAAAATCCAAATTCTCTGACACTTATTTTTACTGACAAGATAATGGGAGGAGATTGTGTGTGTGTGTGTGTGTGTGTGTGTGTGTGTGTGTGTGCGCGTGTGTTTATAAACAAAGACATTCCAGTTGCAGTTAGCACCATGTGAAAGTGGGGAATAAAGAGCTTCCCTGTACTAAGGGTGATTACAGAGAAAGGAACTGTCTTAACATGACAAAGTAATAAATTCATTGGAGGACAGAGAGAGCGAGAAGGAGAAAGAGAAAAAAGAGAGGATTTGTTTCAGTGACAGTTTTGAGTGTTGTGTGGTACTGAATTATAATTTTACTAACTTATAAATATATGGATACTTTTCTAATGTATTTAATTTTAGCAGAGAATAAAGAAACTGTTCAGCTATGAGTAAGATTTGATGGAATGGGGATTTGGAAAGAATGGAGGTGTAAATTATATTTTTAGGAAAGAAATAGTAAAGAGATGAAAAACATATAGTAGAAAGGACAAATAGTACTGAAGGCCAAATTAACTCATGGATTTAATTGAATTAGCCAGATTGTATGTTTTTCCCCACCATCAAGTAGACAGCAATCTGAGTTTAAATTCTTGTGTTTTTGCCAGGTACAGAGGTCCGAGCGTTCTGCTCATTACATCTGGATGTATCACTTTTCAGCATCCCGAGTGTTGACCTCCTGTGGGACGGTCACTGAGCAAATTTTCACTTTGTGCTCTTAAGGGTAGCTGCGTTTTTATGAGCTACCCTTTCCAAGTCTAATTACCTTTGGTTAGTACAAATAAGTAACAAGTCTGTTTTACTCACATTTTCCTAGAGATGCAATGGATATAGGAGGTTTGAATACCACAATCATATCCAGTCCATTCGTGCATCCATTCTACCCTATTTATGTTGCCTTTGCAAGAACAATGAGATCTAATATAGATTAAAATTTAATTTGGAGACAAATAAATATCTTTGGCAAAAAAAATTTATCTGCTTGTTCTCCCCAGTTTTGCCTTATTTGGTTATGGAGTTTTTAACCTCTTAATTCAAATTCTACATTCTAGTTTACAACCTATTCACCAATTCTATACAGGAGTTATCATATTCTTGAAATTAAACATGCATGTTTAAGTTCTCCAAAGACAAGAAGAAAGAAACAAAAAGTAAAATTTCCTTAAAGTAAACCAGAATTGCACTAAGAAATATAGGCTAGCATACAGTGATTATAACACTTAACTAAATTGAAGCATCTTTTGAACTTAAAGAAACACTGATTTTTTTCTGGATTTTCATCGTATGAGTAAGTGACTACTACAGTATAGTAAGCTTGATTGCTGTGGTGTTAATATTTAAGTAGTTGCTGAAACACAGACAAGAAAACAGAGTAACACACATGAGGAAAAAAAGATACATATAGACTGTACTATTTTCTTAGTTATATGACCAATTATTAATATTTATTGATATAAAATAAGTAATTTCTAATACAAAGAATGTGCTTGAAAATGTTTCTCAAAAGTGAGTTATGGGGGCTGATGAGATAGCCTGGCAAGTGCAAAGTCCTGAGTTCGACTCCCAGTACCCACATATGAAAAAAAGGCCGGTGATATCACTCAGCAGCACAGGCACCCACTGGCACATGAGGTCCTGAGTTCGACCCCTGGTACCCACAGAAAAAAAGAAAAAAAAAGAAAAAGTGAGTTATGGGAAAAATCCTAACATATTATTATTGAACATATATAGTTTTAAAACTCCATAGACAGTGGATATGCATATTTTTATATTCTTAGTTTACATTATTTTTTGAACAAATGATTAAAAATCAACAGAGCAAAATATGATTTGATTTTATTTACAGTAGCTAAGAATATAAGAATGTCTGACTCAACAATTGTATGAATAAAGCAGCATTTTTAAAAAAGGATATATTTGATTTGGAATTCCCTGAATTAAACAATAAGGAGTTACATTAATATCAAAGCTGGTATTCGTTATCAATAGCTATTTTACAATGGCCTCATATAACTTCGAATTCTTCTCATCACTGATTTCTAATAAGAGATCATCAATTCAAATTTGTTCTAGATTTGTTAGGTGTTTCTTTCTTATTGAGTAACTATTATACATGAAACCATACGGTTTAAATTAAGTCAGTCTACCTCAAAATCTTACATGATTTTTTGTGACAAAAACAGAGAAAATCAGACTTAGTAATAAACCAATTAGGCTGTTGTTATGTTAATGAATTTCATTCAGGCCTCTCTGCTGCAGAAGGTAGTATAGAATTTGGAGTTCTGCACGTTATAAAATAAACTCTGAGCCAGATTTGGAATTAGCAACATTTTATTTTACTATTGTACTATTTGGTCATTAAAGTTAAATGTACTCTTACACACACTCAACCACACAAATTCATATATGACTATTACTAACTATAAAAACCATTAAAAATGGAAAGGATCAATAACTTCATGAAACCACAACATCTAAAAATAGAGGACAGTTCCAAGAACATATACCCCTACGTTCATGAAACCGTTATTTAATCATGCATGCTTCTTTTCTTTAAATTGCGGATGATAAAATTTTTATACGATTGGGTGTTGATAAGCAGATCAGCTTTTGGGATTCCCAGATAATATGGACAGAACTGAAACAGTCAGAAGGCCAAGTTTTAGTTAAACCTCCCTTACTTAGTAATCATGGTAATAACATTAAATTTCATGTCACCATTTATTTTTCTGTTAAACAAAAAAATATATAATTTTCCTAATTCAAAACTTCTACAAAATGAAAATATATATGTGAAAACATATTGGAAATTATTCCATCTAATACACTGGTTATTAATCCTTAACAGTACTTGAAGAAATTTGAAGAAATTTTTTGTGCTAAGGCACAGGGTGCTACCTTGGCCTGACCAATAGACAGCGTTGTCACCAGAAAGGATAATGACACAAGCCCTGATTTGAATTAATTTTTCACATAAGTGTCTCAATTTCTTTGTCAATGCCATGAGTTCTAAATTTGTATTGCATGAGAAGCAGATCCCAACTGATTTTTGCAAGTTCTTTATACTTTCTAATATTGGGCAAATTTTACAAATTTTGAGGGGACAAGTGTGCATATTTTTAAAATATTAATAACCACATACTTATCAATGAGGACAAAATAAAACAAATTATTATTATTATTTTTGTGTGTGTGTGGATACCAGGGGTTGAACTCAGGACCTCGCGCTTGCCAGGCAGGTGCTTATGCCTCTGAGCTATGCCACCGGCCCAAACAAATTATTTAGATATTGACTTAATATATACATTTGCCAAATTTTTATATGATAAGAAATTGACTAATAAATTCATTAGATGAAAAAAATTTTTCCAAAATATATTTATTTGATTAATAATGAACAGAATCAGTTAAGAGAGCATTTATATAAATACACATAAATTTCTCTAGAAAATAAATGTAGAGAACTATAATTTTAGGGGGCTTAAATACAAGTCTCTCAAAAAAAGGTAGATGGGAAAATTAATGACTTAGCAACATAATACTTAATACTTAGCAACATAATACTTAAGCTTTCTATTGAAAGTATAACTAATACTAGAAGATACACATTCTTTCCAAATATTTTAAAACTATAAAATAAAGTATTATTTTAAGAACAGAAATATTTAGTATTTTAATTATTTTACTATTTGAAATATTTAAATATTTTCAACACTGAAAATGTAGATTTATTAAATCAATGCATGAAAAGGCATAAATGCAGAATTAATGTAGACAGATTTGATTATAATATAACATACTTCTCAAAGTTTATTTACAGAAATATTTAGAGGCCAAACCTAAAATACTTTCAAAAATCACAAAATTCTAATGAAATTTAAATGGTTAGTATTGGAGGAAACAAAAGACTCAAGTATATTTATTAGCTCAGTATGAGACTGATTTCAAAACTTCACAAATATGGGGAAGAAGAATGCTAGATGTTCATCTTAAGATTACAGTGTAACAGGGCCGGTGAGATGGCTCAGCGGCGTAAGCGCCTGCCTTGCAAGCGCGAGGGCCCGAGTTCGACTCCCGGAACCCACATACGAAAAAGGGGCCGGTGATATCGCTCAGCGGCACGTGCGCCTGCTGGCGCGCGAGGTCCTGAGGTCAACCCCCCGGTACCCACAAAAAAAAAAAAAAGAAAGATTACAGTGTAACAAATTCTAAGAAAAATGTTAATAAATAGAATCTAGCAGACCATTAAGAATACTATACCATGAATAAATTGAGTTTATTCCAGATATATAAGAATGTATTTAGTACTATTTAATGTACTGACGTGTTAATGCATTAAACAGTATGTATTAATCTATGAATATATTCATAATATATTCAAGTACAATTATATTTTGTATAAATATTAAGATTAAGATTGTAATAATTTTTATAAATATAGACTAAGAATTTTTAAAAATACAATATTTATACTTGATTTTTAAAAATAAAATAAATTCTTGGACCGGTGAGATAGCTCAGGGGCATAAGTGCCTGCCTGGCAAGCACAAGGTCCTGAGTTTGACTCCCTGTACCCACATAGGAAAAAAGGGCCCGTGATGTTGCTCCGTGGCAAGGGCGCCTGCTGGCGTGCGAGGTCCTGCGTTCGACCCTTGGTACCCACACACAAAAAAAATAACAAAAAAATAAATAAAATCTAAATCAATAATAATTTATTAACAAGTCAATGTGATAATTTAACTTATAAGAAAGTAAAAGAGGTTACCAATTCAATCTGAAATAAAGAAATATTATATTTTCTATGATGATGCAGCACCATCTTTGAGAATTGTCTGAATCATCTTGACCTAATTGTGTATTGGTCAATGTAATTAGACAAAAATAAAATACAAATTAAAATATGGTTCTAGTTATTATAAAAGTATACTGAATATGTGTATAAAAACCCAAGACGCTTGAAAGATAGTACAAAGAAAAATATAACCAGCATAAAAAACTGATATCTGGCAATCATTATTCTTTTTCTAAGAAGGTAATGACCACCCCAAATTCACAATGCATGAAAAAGCCTGTCTAGAACTTAGTGTGCATACACACAGACACACACACACACGCACACACACACACAAGCAAGAGAAGATGCAAATAAAGTTAACAAAGGAATGGGTGAAGTGTGCAACCTATGTCAGCAAAAATGTAAAACATACATGAAATAAGTTAAAGAAAACCACAAATGCACATTATGCTATTGA
Source organism: Erethizon dorsatum (assembly GCA_028451465.1). Lineage (NCBI taxonomy): Eukaryota > Metazoa > Chordata > Mammalia > Rodentia > Erethizontidae > Erethizon > Erethizon dorsatum. The sequence goes on from CM051824.1 coordinate 138,277,943, forward strand.
ATATTGGACATTCTTAAAAATTAGCATCATTCTCAGTAATATAGTAAATATTTCCTAGATTATTTAGTAAATTAATATGCAGTCTAATATCATCAGCTTTTTTCTTATATCAAATTTCAGACATAAAAATAAAAAATCTAACATTGCCATTTTCTATGAAAAATAAAAGCAATGAATGAAAACTTGTACTACAAGGTCCTCAAAATATTACTAATGCTCAATAAAATAGTGAATAGAGAAAATGCAGAAATACACTAAGATGACATCAGATTCAATATACACTAAGGTGGCATTCAAGGTTAATGAAGGAAAGATGCAATTTTTAATTAATAATGGTTTGATACTAATTAAGTCACTGAGAAAGAAAGATGGCTTTGATGATTATGAGTGGCTCAGGATTTTAAGTGTAACAAGACTAACATAAAAAAAATATAAAAAATAGTAAATTATGTTTACTCTTGAAATGTGCTTGATTTTTAATCTTTCAGAGAATAATTTTTCAATTTTTAATATTCAACTGAAACTTGACTATTAATCTTCAAGTAAAACTTTAGCTTATCAAGAAATCCATCAAATCAGTGTTGAAATCATAACTATATAAATATATTTAAAATCTGTGTATTGCCAAATATATATGAACAGTGTCAAAATGCATTGCTGCACTAGGAAAATATTTTTGATTTGTAATCAAAGCAATGAATTACCCTCTACTTTCTTTTGTAGAAAGTCACTAAAACTTGAGAAAGATGTATAAAGGCAACACAGAAATGTCACAGAAATGGTATGAAAGACAAACTCTTCAGAGAAAGGCAATTGTTGCTTAAAGTTGTATTGCTAATCATTCATAAAAAAATTCTGTAATAGAGTGCAAGAAGATATTACTGATCAGCTCCTGGATTGGTAAAAATCTAAGGATATGCAAACATTCAATTAGTGTAGCCAAAAGAAAATCTCATTTTATTGTATTCTGGGTGGGAGTGCAAAATTTTAAAACTCCTATGGAGGATAATCCAGCCATAATCTATTAATATAAATTAAAATATTGAACCTTGACTAACACCTTTGGGAAATTACCTTGTAGGTATATGTAGATACATAAATTAGGTTTATAAATTTTTTTATGAAAATATTGTGTGTTAATAACAAAGACTGACACAAATTAAATATTCTACAGGACTAGTTTATAATAGTATGATAGACCAACACAAAGGAATACTATGAAGCTAGAAGGAAGAAAGAAAAATCAAAAGAAAAAAAGTAAATGAATAAATTATCTTTCATATTTACTGATATTTTAAGTGAATATAGGAGCCACAAAACACATTTTATAGTGTACTTTATTTATGGAAAGGGTAAGAACACACTCATTTCTACAAATATAATAGTAGAATAATTGTGTATTATTGCAATATTTTGATGAAGCAAAAAAGACTATAATTTAAACTTAAAATTTAATGGTGCATTAAATCAGAGTGTCTTCCTGATATGATTTTTTTCCTAATATGATGTTTGCCCATTCTTGTTGATCTGATATATTGAAAAACATACTATCTTCTGAAAATTGTAAAGATACTCAAATTCTAATATTGAGTCTCTTCTGTATTTTGAAATTTATTTACAAAAATAAAATGCATTTATTTAATAATCTTTTTATAATTGCATAATGTTTATTCAATAATTTAATTTTTAAAAATTATGTACCATATTTTAAAACGTTAAATATGGCTCCCAATAAGAATTAAAAGATAGGCGTTGGGAGTACAATTCAGTGGTAGAATGGTGGTTTGTGTGTATAAGGTCCTGGGTTCAATCCACAATACCAAAGAAAAAAACAAATGAAAAAATAATTTGATGTTAATTGGAGTTTACACCATATCCATTTAGTAGATTAAGATAATATACTCTTATTGATAAGAACATATAGTTTTTTGCTAGCTTGTAGTAAAATTGCTCCTTTAGGCCTAGTATATTGTTAAATATAACTTTAAGATGCAATGTTATTGTCTCAGTGTATTGATAGTAAGATAAAGCTCATTAAATTACAACTGTTTCTGAGATAACATTAAATTATGTATGGTGGATGATTCCTAGTGAGGTGTATCATTAACAAATATATTTTCTAAAATATTTGTAAAAATAGAACTTGAATATGTCTTCAGATTTTCTCCACATATATTCAAACCTTTCCCAGTCAATTCATACAGTAGCAATAAAATAGTCATTTTATAGAGGGAATATTCTTTTAAAGCCAAACACTGGTTAAATAGATACAAAATTTAAAATAGACTATTACAAGCTTCCATAAAAGCTTTGTTTTACAGTCTTGCAGTGAACAGATAAATATGTAGATTAAGTAATGTTAATGATTTTAAGAGTTGTTTGCTTAAAAATGATGATATAATTATTGAAATATAACATTTGAAGGACATATGGGAGGAGGAAGGCTAAGAGTACCAGTGTTATTTTCTAATATATTGGAGAAACAATATCATCTATGTAAAATTACATATGTATGAAGATCGTTAATTTACAAATTTTATGTTTTTCATAATATTTTACCCCTAGAATGATTTTTATTAGCGATTATTGTGTGAATTAGACTTTATCTATAAATTCAAGGAAATTTCCAAATAAAACCTCAATAGTGGTGTTTATATATGTGCGTGTACATGGAAACTGGCACCGTGAGCCTCAATTTGCATAAAAATGCAAATAGGCAGGGCAACTTAAAAAAAATCCTAAATTGAACACTCTCTTAAATATCCTTATGTAGAGATGGACCGCTGAATTTTACCTGTAGTTGTTGTCAAGGCCATATTGCTATCACAATACAAACCAAGAGCATATTCTATTTCAAAATAATTTTTCAATATTTTAGACCATTTGCTTGTTTTACATCCTAATTTTACACATGGTGAAATTAGATTTTATACAGTGTTTCTTACAATCTACTACAAATGATTAGCTTTACCATTACTTTTGTCTGTAATCTTAAGAGAAATTTTGATGAACTTAATATGAATTATCACTTTACTCTTGTTTTTTTCTATAATAATGTACTCCTACTGTCATTTGAAATACCATTTTGTAAATGTTATTCCTACACATCTTTTAAACTCTATAATGCATTATTATGAAATAATTTTGTAAATATTTACAATGATAATTGTTTTGTAAACATACACATTATCATGGAAAGCAATTTTGAGTTATTCATTTTTATTAAAATCTTATTTTTATCTATTTTATTTTTATTTTAAAGAGAAAAAAGATAAACAATGAAACCGAGATTCAAAACAGGTTAGTAGGACAGTTATAATAGTTCATACCTTGCATATTGTTGTCTTCATAGTAGTTATTCAGAGTACAAAATATAGGCAGGATATCTTGTCCAAACAATACTAGCACAAAACATTCTTTTCAAGGAGCTAAGAAAAGCTAGCTGTATAACTATCTTAACTATCTTGGGTATACATATATCTTTTTTCTTTTTCCCTTTCTTCCTTTCCTATTTCCCCATCACAGTTTGTCTTTTCTTTTGAACAATTTCTTATCAGTTCACAATATCTATTGTATATTTTGGGACCTATTTACTTATTCAGTTTCTCACAATAGTGAGAGAATGTGATTTTTACACATATGGGACTGATTTATTTCACCTATGAGTATGGTCTCAAGTTGCATCCATTTACCTATAAAAGTCTCAAGTTTATCCTTCTTTATGGCTGAATAGTATTCCACTACATAAATAAACCACATCTTTTTTTATCCATTCCTTGGTTGATAGTCATCTGGGTTGTTTCCAAGATTTAGCTCTTACAAATTGTGCTGCTATAAACATGGGTACACATATATTGCTGTGGTATGATGGTTTTAATTCTTCTGGGAAAATACCCTGAAGGGGAATAGCTGGGTTGAATGAGACCTCTAGTCCTAGTTTTCTGAGGAATCTCCACACTGATTTCCACAGTGGTTGTGCCAGTCTACTCTCCCACCAACAGTGGAGAAGTGTTCCTTTTTCCCCACAGCCCCAACAGCATTTGTTATTGGTTGATTTCTTGATGGTAGCCATTCTTTCTGGGGTGAGATGGACTCTCAGTGTTGTTTTATTTGTATTTCTCAAATGACCAATGATGTTGAACATTTTTTTATGTCTTTATTTGCCATTTGTATTTCTTCATCTGAGAAACACATGTTCATCTCAGATGCCCATTTATGGATTGGGTCTTTGAATTCAGAGAGCCAGAAAGAAAAGCCCAGACCCTGATGGATTCACTGTTAAGTTCTACAAGAAATTTAGAGAAGAATTAATGCCACTAATGCTGAAAATGTTTAAAGAAATTGAAAGGGAAGAAGTTCTTCCAAAGTCATTCCTGGAAGCAAGCATTTCCCTGTTTCTAAAACCGGAGAAGAACCCAACCAAGAAAGAAAACTACAGGCCAATCTCCCTAGTGAACATAGATGCAAAAATCCTTAATAAGGTACTGGCAAACAGAATGCAACAAGTCATCAAGAAGATTATACACCATAATCTTCCAAAATGGGATTTATCCCAGGGATGCAGGGATGGTTCAACATATGCAAATCAATAAATGTAATACACCATATTAACAGAACCAAAGACAAAAATCACATGATTATCTCAATAGATGCAGAAATTGCATTTGACAAAGTCCAACACTCATTCATAATAAAAACCCTACAGAAAATTGGAATGGGTGATCTTTACCTCAATCTTATAAAAGCCATCTATGACAAATCAACAGCTAATATCATACTAAATGGTCAAAAACTAAAATCTTTCATTGTAAAATCAGGAACAAGACAAGGATGTCCATTATAACCACTCCTATTCAATAGTTCCTGAAACATTAGCCAGAGCAATTAGACAGGTGAAAAAATAAAGGAATAAAGATAGTAAAGGAAGAAGTTAAATTTTCATTATTTGCAGATGACATGATACTCTACATAGAAGACCCCAAAATCTCCACCAAAAAATTTGTAGATTTAATGTACAAATTCAGTAGTGTAGTGGGATACTCAAAAGGCAATAGCATTCCTGTACAAAAGCAACAAACTCACAGAGAGAGAAATTAGGAAAAGCACACCCTTCATGATAACATACAAAAAAAAATGAAATTCTTAGGAATAAATCTAACAAAGGATGCAAAAGATCTGTACAGTAAAAATTACAGTACCCTAAAAAAGGAGATTGAAGAGGATATCAGAAAATGGAAAGATATTCCTTGCTCTTGGGATAGGAGAAACCAACATAGTGAAAAGAGCCAAACTCCCAAAACTGCTATACAGATTCATTGCAGTCCCAATCAAAATACCATTAAAATTCCTCACAGATTCAGAAAAACATTCCTAAAATTCATTTGGAAAGAGAAAAGACCTACAATAGCAATAGCAATTCTGGGCAACAAAGGCAAGTCAGAGGGCCTCACAATCCCTGACTTGAAATTATACTACAAAGCTATTGTGATAAAATCAGCATGGTACTGGCAAAAAAGGACTGAGAATCAGTGGAACAGAATAGAAGATGCAGACGCAACCCCAAACACATTCAGCCACCTTGTCTTTGACAAAGGACCAAATGTTCTCTGGAAGATAGATAGCTTCTTTAATAAACGGTGCTGGAAAAACTAGCTCTCCACATGCCAAAGACTAAAACTAGACCCATGCCTATCACCATGCACTAAACTAAGGTAAAAATGGATCAAAGATCTAAATATTAAAACAGATACACTAAATCTACTGGAAGACAAAGTAGGTAGAAATCTTGAAGACATAAGGGTAGGCAGAAGTTTCATGAACAAAACCCAAACTGTACGGGAAGCACTTCAAAGAATCAGCAACTGGGATCTCATCTTATTAAAAAGATTTTTCTTTTTTTTTTTTTTTGGGTACCAGGGGTGGACCTCAAGACCTTGCGCACCAGCAGGCACCCATGCCGCTGAGCAATATCATTGGCCCTTTTTTTGTATGTGGGTTCCAGGAGTCGAACTTGGGCCCTCATGCTTGCCTGGCAGGCACTTACACCGCTGAGCCATCTTGCCAGCCCAAAAAGTTTTTTTCAAATCAAAAGAAATCACCAACAGAGTGAAAATTAAACCCACAGATTGGGAAAAAAATTTAGCCAACTGTCCCTCAGACAAAGGACTTCTATCTAGAACATATAAAGAATTGAAGAAAATCTCATTTTTAAAAGCATGACTTCTCACATTCATTCTTGGGGGGGGGAATTATCCTAATTGCAAAACCAGAAAAAAACCCAGCCAACAAAGAGTGCTATAGGCCAATCCCTTTAATGAACACAGATGCCAAATTCCTCAATTAGATACTGGCAAACAGAATGCAGCAAATCATCAAAAAGATCATGACCAAGTAGGACTCATTCTGGGGATCCAGGAATGGTTCAACATACACAAATCAATGAATATAGTAAACAAAATCAAGGACAAAAATCACATGGTTGTATCAATAGATGCAGAAAGAGCATTTGACAGAATCAAACATCTATTCATGATTTTTAAAAGAAAAACACCAAAGAAAATAGAAGGTCTTTATCATTTTATCTCTGATAATATCTATCTATGACAAAGCAATGGACAACTAAATGGAGAGAAGGTGAAAGCCTTCCTTCTAAAATCAGGAACAAAACAAGAATATCTGCTATCACTATTTCTGTTTAATACAGTTCTTGAAACATTAGCTAGAGCAAAAAGAGACAGAAATAAAAGGGATATGGATAGGGAAGGAAGAAGTTAGATTATCATTATTTGCTGATGACATGATCCAATACACAGAAGACCCCAAAAACTTCACCAAAAGACTCCTAGAACTAGTATCCAAATTTGGCAGAGTAGCAGGATACAAATTCCACATTCAAAAATAAAGAGATTTCTATACACTAATAACAAACTCATTGAAAGAGATATTAGGGAAACAATAGCATTCATAATAGCATCAAGAAAAGTAAAATACTCTACTTAGAAATTAACCTAACCAAGGAAGGGAAAGACCTCCACAATGAAAATCACAGTGCCGTGAAAAGGGAGATTAAAGAGAATATCAGAAAATGGAAAATAGGCAGAATCAAAAAACTTAAAATGGCCATACTTCCAAAATTGTTATATGCATTTAATGCAATCCCACTCAAAATACCAAAAACATTCCTTGCAGAACTGGAGAAAGCAATCCTAAAATTCATATGGAACCAGAAGAGACCTAGAATAGCAAAAGCAATTCTGGGCAATAGAGGCAAGGCAGGAGGCATCACAATTCCGCACTTCAAGTTAAACTATGAAGCTACAGTGATTAAAAACAGCATGGTGTTAGAAAAAAGCCAGAATCATGGATCAAAGGAATAGAATAGAAAATACAAAAATGACTCCAGGCACACCATATTAGTTTTAGCTATGTTAGTTATGACAAAGGGACCAAATCCCTTCTGTGGCGGAAATATAGTCTCTTTAACAAATGCTGCTGGGAAAACTTTGTATCCCCATGCAGAAGTTGAACTTAGACCTATATCTTTCACCATGTACTAAACTAAAATCAAAATGGATCAAAGATCTAAACATTACAACAGAAACACTTACTCTGCTGGAAGACAAAATGGGTAAAACATAAAAATATAAGTGTAGGCGAAGTATTTCTGAACAACTCTGCTGCACAAAAAATAATACCAGTAATCAATAAATGAGATCACATCAAAGTAAAAAGCTCCTTTTTAATTTTTTTTATTTCATTAATACAGTTTTGCAACTCATGCAGTTTACAGTCGTCTTGGGAAGCCATTACATGTACATAACACAGCAGTTTTTAATTTCTTTTACCTTCACTCCCCCACCCTCCCTCCTAATCCAGTTCCCCATCCCATTTTTCATTCTTGTTGATATTATTGATCTTAGCTCATTCTATGCCACATAATGTTTACAGTCATCAAGGTTATCAGGTTCCTGTATGTGGCTTATCTTTATTCTACTTATTTCCCCTTCCTCTCCTTCTTACCCCTCATGCTTTTTCCCTTGGACCACTTCCCTATTGCAAGAGATTCACCTCCGTGTCCCCTTCTAGCTATCCTTCATAACTCTATTTGTTTTTAGCCTCACTCAAATAAGAGATACCATACAGTATTTAAGTGTGTGTCTGGTTCATTTTACTCAACATTATATTTTTCAGGTGCATTTCCTACAAAAATCTGGAATCTGTCATTCTTTATAGCAGAGTATTATTCCATTATACATAGATACCATGTTTTCTTTATCCAATTGTTTGTTGATGGGTATACTGGCTGTTTCCAGGATTTAGCTAGTATGAGTTGTGCTGCTATAAACACTGGTATGCATGTATTGCTGTAGTATGATGTTTCAAGCTTTTAGGGGAAGATACCTAGCAGGAGGATAGCTGGATCATATAGAATTTCTTTCAGTTCTTTGAGAAATCTCCATGCTCATTTCCATAATTGTCGGACTAGTTTATATTCTCAGCAACAGTGATGGAGAGTTCCTTTTGCATCACAGCCTCATCATTTGTTATCAGTGGTTTTTTAATGATTGCCATTCTTTCTGGAGTAGTCTCTTGCCCATTTCTTGACTTGATCTTTAATTTTAAATTTTAGGTGGTTTAATTTTTTTTGAGCACTTTGTGTACTCTAGATATTAGTCCTCTTTCTGAGGAGTAGCTGACAAAATTTTTTCCACTCTGTAAGCTGTCTCTTCACTCTACAAATTGATTCTTTTGCTGTACAGAGCTTTTTAGTCTAATATAATCCCATTTGTTGATTCTTGCTCTTATTTTTTGTGCAATTGTGGTTCTGCTTAAAGAATCTTTTCTTACACCTATGTCTTCAAGTGTTTTACCCATTTTATCTTCCAGTAGGTTTCATGTTTCTGTTCTAACATTTAGATCTTTGATCCATTTTGATTTTAATTTACTATGTAGGAAACCACTAACAGAGTGAAGAGTTAACCTGCAGAAGAGGAAAATAAAAAAAAAAATCTACTTCTCAAAGGACTAATATCTAGACTATCTAAAGAACTCAAAAATTTAGACCCAAGTCTAAAGAACTGATTAAAAATAGACATCTACAATGAATAGACACTTCTCAGATGAAGAAATATAAACAGCCAATAAATACATGAAAAAATGTCCAACATCACTGGCCACTTAAGAAATACAAATTCAAACAGCACTGAGATTTCATCTCACTCCAGAAAGAATAGTACTGTCAAGAAATCAATCAATAAAAAATGTTAGAAAGGCTGTGGGGAGAAAGGCATTCTTCTCTGTTGTTGGTGGGACCATAAACTGATACAACCACTATGGAGATCAGTATGGAGATTCCTCAAACAACTAAAAGTAGAAATTTTATTTGACCCACCTCTTCTCCTTCTAGATATCTTCCCAAAAGTGTTAAAAACATCATACCACGGTGATGTATGCATACCCAGGTTTATATCAGTGCAATTCATAATAGCTAAGTCTTGGAAACAGCTTATATGTCCATTAAGAGGTGAATGGATAGAAAGGGTGGTATTTATACACAATGGAGAACTACTGTACCATAAAATGGATAAACGAGTTATTTCTAGGAAAATGGACACACCTCAAGAGCATAATGTTAAGTGAAATAAATCAGACACACAAGCTTAAATATAGTACGGTATTATATGAAAAACTCCTCTCTCACTCCTATCTCTAGAGAGATAATAGGAATAAAAGGACACTGTAGTTCAGTATGGACAATGTATCTAAAAGTGTTCTCTGACTTAGTATAATTGTCTCAGATGGTTAATATGTTCTTTGGCCTGTTAGTCTGGTTTTCAATCTGTATATATGGTAATTTATAAGATCTTATAAATAAATCTAATGCTAGAAAAATAAAATAGGGGAGGGAGGGAGGAAAAGGAAGGAAATTGAAATGTGTTATGTATACGTATCAAACTCCTAAAATGAATGCAATCATTACATATGTGAGATACATACTAATAAAAGTGAAAAATAAAAAATAAACACTTCCTCAAAGTTTGTTCTGCATATGCCATGGATTTTATTTTTATTTTTAAAGTGTAATCACAATATGTATATAAATTCTTCCCAAATATTATTCCATTGTCTTTTGGCTTCTATAATTTCTCATGCCAAATAGGTCACTATATTTTGAAAGTAAAATATCCAAGATGTGTGAAGCTTTCATTGTTTTCCTTAAATCTTTCTTATTATGACTTGCTACACTTTCTAAATGTGACAATTAAAGTCTTCTACCAGTGCTGAAATAGTTTTGGCTTTTTTTTCTCTTTGAGTATTCTTTTTTCCATATTTTACCTTTTCTTCTTCTACGACTCCAATTTTACAAGGTTTGATTGCTCACATTAAAATGCATACAGTAAAAGATACATTACCATTAGTTCCACTCAAAAATGCATTATTAGAACTATGGATTTTTACTTCTTTCTTTTATCAAAGGCTCAATGTGGGGATCGACTACTTCAATCTAAGCAGTATTTGCACTAGAATGATGACAAAGTAGGATTTTCATAAATCTTAATTTATCAAAATTAAGTGACATACATACATCTGTTTGTATGTCACTCCTGATAGTTGGAAATTTTGCCTGTTCAGTTAAAGCATAACTTTCTTAAACCTTGAAGACCCCAGGGGTTTAAAAAATTCTTTTGCAGTTTTCAGTAATATTTTAGTTCATGACCTCACCCAAGAGAGACTGGGTATATCTGCATGTATTCCCATCTCCAGGTTGTTGCATTTCTACAGAAGCATCCTGATTTATGCTGCTTCTCTTAACACCCAGTGTGAGCCTTCTGCCGAGTCTGAATTTTTCATTTCTGTCTCTACCCAGAATTAACAATAGTCACTCTGGAAAAAGTGATTATGGACATTCCATTTCAATTTACCAATCCCTGTAAGATTTTGACTTTCATTTAAATGGTATTTCTGTTACATAATACATAAGAGATTTTAGAAATTTTCATTTTACCTTTCATATGCACATAGCCTCAGCATTCATCAAAATCAGCATACAGCCTCATGATTTAACAATAACAATAAAAAAACATCATTTTATGGGGAAAACGGGCCCTTCATATGGCCTTTATGTCATTCTAGTGAGATACAACTGCCAAATTTATTCTACAGCCACCGTTTAACTGTTGTAATCCTCAGCCAGTGTCCAGATTTATCCTTGCATGAGCATGAAATAAAAACCAAAAGATGATTCTATACTTACCGTTAAGTTGTTTCATTCCCTTTAGAGCTATAATCCACTTAGTCTTTGCTTTTTACATCACTCTCTAAAGTCTTTAGAAATGAATCTTGGAACTTATCCTGATTTTTCTATTTGTAGTCATTGGTTATACTAGCCATTTAAAGTCTATTATATGCTATCTAGAACTAGTATTTAACTTCATCTTCTATTTGGTATTTCTAAAGCATTAAACACATATGGGTAATACAGAAGTTGACTTTGTACAAAGAAAAAGATGGATTTTCTTTTTCTTGGCTCCAGGTAGGTTATCTATCATACTTGGTAGGAGTAGCTTTGATTTGAGTAGGCACTGATCACATGGTGGGAATGGGTACATTCAAAAGCATTAGGGTGGGAACTTCTCATATCCAAATCACTAATTGTGGTATTTAGTGTGGACATTTTAGTCCATGTGGCATTAATTAAACTCAAGGCTGAGACTAACCTTGTGGGAAATCAATCAATAATCTACTTTATGAAATCTCAATAAAAGTTTAATAGATTCCAGAAATAAACCCACACATCTACATCCAATAGATTCATGACAAAAGTGTCAAAAATGTATATTCAAGAAAGGACAGCTGCTTCAAGAAATGGTGCTAGGAAAATAGATATCCATGTGAGAAGCATGACATGACTCCTATATATCACCCTGCACAAAAACCAACTCAAAATGGAGCAAAGACCTAAATATAAGACCTGAAACTTTAAAATTACTAGAAGAAAACAGAAGAATGCTTCAAGACATGGTATAGGCAATATTTTCCTAGCCAGCACCCTCAAAACAGGAAAGAAAAGCAAAAAATGACAGAAAATGATCATGTTAAACTAAAGAGCTTCTGCACAGGGACATAAAGTATCAACAGAGAGAAGAGACAACATATAGAATGTGAGAGTTTTATTGACAAGTATTCATCTGACAGAAGGTTACTACTCAGAATATACTAAAAAAATTCATAAAAGGTAATCAGAACAACAACAAAAAAGATCCAAATGAAAAATGGGCAAATGATCTGAACATACATATCTCAAGTGAAGAAATACAAATGGTCAATAAATATTTGAAAAATATTTTTTCAGTAATATTAGTCAGCAGGGAGATGCAAATCAAATTTCTAATGAGATACCATCTTACTTGCCTGAGAAGGGCTATATCAGAAATATATGAAAAAAAAAAGTGCTAGAGAGGATGAGGAAGAAAAAAACATTTACACTGTTGTTTAGAGCATAAATCAGTACAGCCACTATGAAGAACTGGGTAGCTGTTCTTCAAAAAACTAAAAAATGATCTACCCTATTATTCAGCTATCCATCTTCTGGATATGTATCCAAAAGAAATGGGATCAGCATATCAAACAGAAACCTGCATGTCCAAGTTTATTAAACCACTCTTCATCATAGCTATGATACAGAATCAGCTTCTGTGCCCACTGATATATGAAAGGATAAAGAAAATGTGGTGTATAAATGGAGTATTGCTCAGGGAAAAATAATAAAATCTAGCTATTTACAGCAAAAGAGTTGGAACCAGAGGATATTATGTTATGTGAAATAAGTCAAACACAAAAGAAAAGTACTGAATATTCTCTCTTTTACATGGAAGTTAAAAAAAAAATCAAGCCAAAAATACAATAGTGATTACCAGATAGGGGAAGGGTCCATTGAATAGAGAGTGGAAAAAGAGAGCTTGGATTTGATGCACGGTAACACATATCACACTGAACACCATTAATATGGACAATAAATATGTGTCAGTTAAAAACAGGGAAGATATTCTGGACCCTGAAACTTAATAAAATTTCCATAGTTTATAATATCCTGTGCATACTGTAACATAGAGATGTCAGAATTGTAAAATGTCCTAATTTCATAGGGACAGGACCATGGAAGCTTTGTATTTCAAACCTTCCTGGACTCTTTGCTATGTACTTATTCTTCGGCTGATCTAAATGTGCATCTTTGAACTGTAATAAGTTCTAACTGTAAGTACAACAGCTTTAACTGAATTCTGCAAGTCTTCCTAGCAAATTTTGATTCTGAAGGTATTGGGGACCTCTAAACTTGCTATTGGTATGTTGGGAATGAGAACAGATTTGTGTACAGAACTTAACCTCTAACTTCCTAGTTGTCTAAATTTATTTCAATATATGTTAATATTATTACATTTTTTCTAGTAACGAAGATGTTCTTAGCAAGTGCCCAGAAATTTCACTGCCAGTTTTATAGTCCTGGGAGCCTTTATCACAGGTAAGTGTTTAGCGTCAGTCATAAAAATAAGGTTGTTGTTAGTGGAAGCCTTAGTTTTACTAGTACAATATAGAACCAATACAAATATCCACTAGTAATAGGAAGAATAAATAAACATTAATCAACACATAGTGAAATGTGTTGCATACATCAACAAATAGTTTAATTTCAAATTTAACAACATAGATTTGTCTGAACAAAATAACTTTTGGAAAAACAAAATAGGAAAAATTATTGAAAATGATTTATTCTGTCAGGGCAAAGAATTATTATGTTCTTTACCTAAGATTTCACTCTTGCAGAATGAGTTGGTAATTGTAAGGCTCAGAGATATAAGTCATGGAAATGATGTAAGATTAGTCCTTTGCAGGCTATAAAGAAAGACTCTTAAAAACCTAAGTATTGCTTTTGGACAGGAATTAGCTTAGGGATGCTAAATACTCAGCATGTATCGCTACTCGGAACATAAGGGATAATCAACTCTAGAATTTTAAAACACAGACATTAGACATTTATCTTTTCCAGACATCAAACTTTATTGTGTGAGAAGGTGAATCTTGGGACAGTTTAAACCATCCTGATACCATGAGAGAGAATATTAGGACAGCCAGTTCTCAAACTTTTAACCCACTAAACTTGTTGAGAATCCCAAGGAGCTTTTATTATGTGTGTTAAATGTACCAACATTAACATATTATAATCATAACTAAACACATTTAAAATATTAATTTATTCATTTATTTTAAAATAAAAGTAATAATCTATTATGTAGTAATATAGATTATTTGTATTAAGTAGAATCATAATTAAATGGGAAGACTCATACTATTTTTACATTTTACATATCTTTATTTTCTAGTTGTTTTGAAATGAAAATTTATGTTAATACAAAACCTTTCCATATTAGTATATAAAGGAGAGAAAAGGCTATTATTAAGCATTCAGAAATATATCCATGCAGGTGGTCTACTCAAGAAACTATGCACTTAGAATAAAAATCACATGATTCATACTGAAAAAGGACAGCAAATATTAATATCCCAGTGAGAGACAAAGGGCTGTACTTGTGATGGAATATGTTATAGTTCGTGGTAGACTCTTCATTTAACTCCAAGGGTAGGTCTTGTCATACATATTTGGCACATAAACTTAATCCATATCTATATTTGTACAAATGGGGCACTAAGTGTGCTTCATGGAATAGAATATTCCTAAATTCCTATCCATCCAGAACCTAAGGATGTGTCCTTATTTGGAAGTTAGGACTGCGCAGATGTAATTACTTAACTTAAGATGAGGCCTTACTATTTTAAATCCAATAACTGGTTTCCTAATAAGAAAGCCATGTGAAGATGCACAAAACAGAGAAGACCATCTGGTGATGTGTGCAGAAATTGGAGTGATGCAGATGCAAGTGAAAGAAAGCCAAAAGTTACTGGCAGCCACAAGAAACTACACAGGAAAGAAAGGATTCTTCTCCTAAGTGTCTTTTGCCCTGAAGAGACAAGGGAGGGTTCTTCTCAAGGAAGCACCCTTTCCTTGACTTTTTTCTTCTACCTCCAGAAATGTGAGATAATAAATTTCTGTTATTAAAGATACCAAATGTCTAGTAATTTATTGTGGAAATGCTGGGGAATTAATTCAGATTTTGGTTTCAGAGAATGGAGTGCTACTGTAATACACACCTAAAAATGTCAAAATGCCTTTGTAATTGGATAATGGGTAAGAAATGGAAGAATTTTGAGGCAAAGATAGAAAAGACCTATATTTCCATGAAAAGATGGTTGGCAGAAATGTGGAAGCTAACAGTGCTTCTGACGAAGATTAAAAAATGAAATCCACAAAGTTTCTGGTCATCTTGAAGAATATATGTATATTTTCATGAACAGAAAAATGTTAGAAATATGACCCTTAAAGTTGCCTCTGGTAAGGTCTCAGTTAAGAAGGAGGTTATTAACAATAACTATGTTATTGGACAAGAAAATGTAGATGAATTGTATTGATCAACTGAGTGTATGATAGAATTTTTATATGGTAAACTTTGAATTTTTTTTGTAGTACTAGGGATTGAACCCTGTGCTTACGCATTCTAGACATACCACCCACTCTTCCATTGAGTGGCATCTCCAGCCCTGAATTTGGGAATTGAGATGAGGAGATTTCCAAACAAAATGTGGAAGATATAGCCTGGTTTACTCTTGGTGCTTTCAGTATAATGTGATAGGAGAGAAATACATTGGGGAAGAAATTGCTAAGCAATGGAACCAGGACTTGATTTGAAACATTTTCAGTATAATCAAGTGGTGTCCTCTGACTGGCCAAAAATAATTAGTGTGGCTGGCCAAATTTTCACTAGTGAGATGAGGCCTGTGACTTATTGATCTAATCAACCATTTCAGCAGAAGAAAGGAATAGTGACTAGGTAGTCGGGAAGGATCTGTGGAGAGCCATCTCGTCAATGGAGCAGAAACCCTAGTCACCCACATTAGATGGACCAGGTTTTAAGAATCATCTGTCAGCAGATCCACTGCCAGCTTTGAACAATTTGGACACAGACAGGATGGCACAGTGGGAGGTTATCAGATGACTGGGATTACACAAGTGAAAAATGGAGCGGGGAGCCAGGCCTGGGGGTGAACCACTGTAATCATAGCACTCAGGATGTTGAGACAGGGGGATTGTCGTGAGTTCAAGTCCAGCCTGGACTACATAGAATACATAGTGAGAACACATCTCAAAGGAAAAAAAAGGAAGGAAGGGGAGAGAAGGGGGAAGGGAAGGGAAGGGGAAAAAAGAAAAGAAAAAAAAAAGGAAAGAAAAGAGGGAATCAGTGTTGAGGCTGAAAAAGCTGTGTCTCTGCTCCTACCAAGAACTCAGAAAATTTATTCTTGCCTAGAGGCTGACTAACTCCAAGTGATCATGCAGATAGAACCAATGACAAATGCACCAGATTCCTTTTATCGGGATCCACCAGATCAACCTTGTAAAGAGAGTTTGTAACTGCTAAACCACATCACTTCTCCCTGAGGCCTATTAGATTAGCTCTCTAGAGAAGGCCGCTCACTGCAGGAGCCCCTATGCTGACCTTTCTCAGCTCAAAGCAGCTACGTAGAAACTATGCTCAATCTCCCCTAAACGCAGTTAGGGATTCTAATTCAGAGGGGGGAATATTATAGACAGCTAAGTTATTTAGAAATATTATATGGCCGGTGAGATGGCTCAGCGGCGTAAGCGCCTGCCTGGCAAGCGCAAGGTCCTGAGTTTGACTCCCGGAACCCACATACGAAAAAAGGGCCAGTGATATCACTCAGCGGCACAGGCGCCTGCTGGTGCACGAGGTCTTGAGGTTGGCCCCTGGTACCCACAAAAAAAAAAAGAGAAAGTGAAATATTATAGGCAGTCAGACAGGACTGAGCCCTGGAAAAATCTGTGGAAAAGACAACTGTGGCTGGAGGTGCATTCACTGAAGGCCAGGATTCAAGAAAAAGGAACAAGTACACCCTCATACTTCCCCTTGGGATAAACAGCAGTGATTGATATTCTGAATAGGCATGAATCACCTTGGGGTGGAGGACAAACCTCCTTAACCCACCCCTTCCAGGAAGGTCCTTGTCTGTCCCATGTGTGCTTGCTACATGATTTGCTTTTCCTCTTGATCCCCATTTAATTGATAATATCTAAGCGACTATACTTGTTATCTTATTAGTTGACTATAGTTTTGTCTAACCTTGAACTCACCTCACCTCATGAATTTGCTCAATAAAACACCCTTGAGAAGTGGGGTCAGCAGGTACCCACTTGGGACCCCTTCTGTCCCTCTTAGAAGCTCTCTTTCTCTCAATAAAATCTTCCTTCTCTTAAAACAAACAAGAAGAAAAAAGAAAAAAAAAAAAAAAAAAAAAAAAGAAAGGAAGGCCGGTGAGATAGCTCAGCGGCATAAGTGCCTGCCTGGCAAGTGGAAGGTCCTGAGATTGACTCCCAGTACCCACATACGAAGAAAGGGCCGGTGATATCGCTCAGCGGCACAGGTGCCTGCTGGTGTGCCAGGTCCTGAGGTCGACCCCCAGTACCCACTAAAAAAAAAAAAAGAAAGAAAGAAAGAAAGGAAAAGAAAAGAGAAGAGAAGTGAAGAGGAGAGGAGAAAAGAGGAAAGGAAAGGACAGGACAGGACAGGAAAGGAAAGGAAAGGAAAGGAAAGGGAAAAAAGAAAAGAAAAGGGAAAGGAAACACATGGGGTAAAGCCTCACAGTATTATTTTCAGGCTTTGAAACATAAAAGGATTTTTCACTGCTAACTTTTGGTTTTGGTTTAGACCAGTGGTGCTTTTTTATTTTTCCATTTTCTGGAATGGGGATGTCTGCCCTTTGCTTATTTCACCAATTTATTTTGGAAGCAAAATATACATTTTCTACTTACCCAAGCACCCAGAGGGAGACCTTGCTCTAGGATGGATGTGACCTACAGTCTCAGCTATTCTGGCTTTAGATGATGTTGAAATTTTTTCTATCTTGCTTAAAAGACTATGCTGTCTTTATTAACACACTCAGTAATAACATGAAGGAACACCCAATCGCATACTTACATATGTAACTAATATTTCCATGTTTATTGTGAAGTATAAAAATATATGAGTTTAGACTTAAAGTTATGAAACTTTGAGTTGATAGTATTTATATGAGGTTTTTTTATTTTAAAGAGAAAAAATAAAATTTCAAAACAAGATAATAGGAGGGTAACAATGGTCAATATATTGTGTATTGTTATCTTTAAATTAGTTACTCAGAATACAAGATATTGACATTTAATTGTCCAAACAATATTAGCACAAACCTTTCTTTTCAATGAACTAAGAGAAATTAGTAGTATAACTATCTTAACTACCATATATATATATATATATATATATATATATATATATATACACCTTTTTTTTTTGCTTTTCCCTTCCTTCTTTCCTCCATTCCCCCATCCCAGTTTCTCTTTTCTTTTGAAGTTCCTTCTCATTTTACAATCTCTATTGTACATTTTGGATCTTATTTACTCTCTCAGCTTCTCACACTAAGGAGACAATATGATGTTTACACATGTGTGTCTGGTGGTTTATTTCACTTATGAGTATGGTCTCAAGTTGCATCCATTTACCTATAAAAGTCTCCAGTTTATCCTTCTTTATGGCTGAGTAGTACTCCATTGTATAAAAAGACCACATCTTTTTATCCATTCCTTGGTTAATGGGCATTTGGGTTGTTTCCAAGATCTAGCTATTACAAATTGTGCTACTATAAACATGGGTGTACATATATTGCTGTGGTATGATGTTTTTAATTCTTCTGGGAAGATACCCAGAAGGGGAATGTCTGGGAATATGATATTTTTATTGAAAGTTAATGATGGAATAGGTTAAGACATATGGGGATGCTTGGATAAGGTGAATACATATTGCATATGGGTGATAGATTGGAATTATGGGAGACTAGAGGGCAAAATGTACTGGGTTGTATAGTGTCCCCCTAAAATTCATGTCCACAATGAATCTTAGAATGTGACCTTATTTGGAAACAGAGTCTTTGGAAATATAATTAATTAAGATATGGACATATTTAAAGTACACTTATTGTGTCTTTGAAGGTGATGACACACAGAAGAGAGAAGGGCAAGTGATGAAAGGCATAAATTGGAACAATGCAACTCTAGGTCGAGGGAAGTCAAACAGTGTAGATGATCAGAAAGAAGACTGAATTTTTTGTCCCATCCCTGTCACTCAATGAATATATTAAATTGGTCTTGTTAATGAAATGCACTGAACCTCTTTGAGGATCGAGAGAGCTGAGGTGGATTTTATTGGCTACATGTTGTCTACCACAAAGAGCTGAACCACATAATTTTCTTCCTACTCCATTCATAATTCAGAAGGAGGCGCAAGTAAGCAACCAGGAAAAATATTTCATAAAAATTCTACATCTCAAAATAACATAATTTATACAATACTTTTATCTTACGAATATTTCCACTGTCAGAAAATCCTAAATAACCATGGAGATTTCAAGATTTATATTGAATTCAAGTGAAGGTATTTCTCATTTCTTTTTGTATTTAGAAATTAAGACGTCCATCAATACGTATGTCTGTGAGTCAAAGACAAAGATATACCAATTGTTATGCATACATAGGATGATCACATCAAAGGATTATTTTATAAAAATAAGAAAAATATTTATGTAGAAATAGAAAATAATAAAAGTAATTTAAAAATTTGAACAAGTTTTTGGAGCAACTAAAAAAAACGTACACAAGAAATTCATTATATAAATATAGGGCCACTTAAAACAATCTTATGCTCTTATCTATTAGATGAAGGGACAAAATCTACATAGTTGGTCTGTTTCTTCTGAATCATTACCCAGTTGATTTTATGTTACCACATCTTCTAATCTTTTTACCTCCTTTATTCGTATCCTAAATAAAAGTTTCCATATCTTAAATTTTACCTTCCTGAATTTTTATTTGGGTATAGAAAGTAATTTAGAAATTGCAAAAATACATCAAAATTTGAAAGAAGCATCACCTAAAAATTTGCAAAAAATAAGGTTCTCTGAATCTAGAGCTAGTACAGTTATCCAATAAATATGGGGAATGAAAAAGAATAGGATCGGTGCAACACCAAAATCCAGCAGGGCAAGCATTCAGTCCTCTGAGTCTATGTTCAGCATCTAGGGCACATGGTGGTGAGACGTGACTTCCAAAGGGCTTGTACAATGCCATCCTTATGACTTTGCTAGTTGCAGCCCACATGAACTCTCTGTTGCGCTGCTCTACTTATAGCCTGCGGCTTTCCTTGACTAATAGTTCATGTTTCTGATATCTCCAACTTTCTGGGGTCTCTAAAGCACTTTCAGCTTAGTTTATACAGCTTCACACATCCACTTCTAAGGGACACCTTTCCTGGCTTAACAGAGTTTTCTTTAAAATCTGGACAGAAACCTCCATGACCCCAGAACTCTCACATTCATCATGCCTGAACCGCCAAGATCATGTAGATGATGACGGGGTATGCTGCCCGCTCATGCCATAGCGGATCCTCTTGAAACATGGATGCAGTAGCCTCTGAGTGCCTGGTTAGCTGAACAGAATGAAATGATTCCTAAATGTCCCTTCTTAAGCAGGGGGCCAAATTGTTCTTTTTTCAGATGAATGATTTTACTTTTTACACCCTTCAGCCTACCATGGGAGGGGTCTTGCTGATTTCTGAAATATTCAGACATCTTTACTATTGTTCCTACTCAAGGTAGTTGGTTTTCTCTTAGGTAGTGGTTATCTCTTCAGCAACCACATACTTTTTGGCCCCAACTTTCCATGTGGTTCCTTTGAGGCCAAACTAATGTTTTTTGTATATTTCTGCTCTGCCTTGTGCTCTAGTTCTCACTGTAATTATTGCTAAAAGCAGCAAGTAGTACCCATACCACAGCTAGAAATTTGGGCTACCTTGAAATTTTCTCTGCTAGTTCAATCATTCCATTGCCCTTAAATTTAGTATTTGGATAAGACTCAGGACATGAACAAAATGTAGGCAAATTATTCACCTGAATGAAACATCCTTGCCCTCTAGTAAAATAATGTATGAATAGTGCCCTCATTCCCAACTTAAACTTCATGAGTCTGACCTTTCTGTCTTTATTCCAATCATCATTTTAATCTTCTGAGCTCTGACCAAAATTACCAATCAAGATCTTCTAGTATTCCAGGGCTTCTCCAGCCCACATCTCCTTCTATACTCTTCTTATAAACAAAAAACTTCTGAACCATATGGTTCACACCCTCATGATGTAGTCACCCCTCCCCAAATCCCCATCTAGGGGTACACGAGGCTTTAGGAGCACATATAGATATGAATATTAACATACATGCTCCTTAACTTCTAATGGAATTACTTCTTGTGCTAGTCAATTTCTGTCATAGTGACAAACTACCTGAGAATATTAATTTGAAGGAGGAGGCACTAATTTTGGCTCATGGTTTCAGGGTTTCAACCTAAGGTCAACTCATTCCATTGCAGTGGGCCTGAGATAAGGCAGAAGCTTTTGGCAGGGATCATGGTAGAAAAATGCTGCATGATTTAGGGCAGCCAGGGAGGAGAAAGAGGAAGAGAAAGAGAGAGAGAGAAAGGAGAAATGAAATATACTGTGTTTCCCTGAAATATAAGACCTAAGCAGAAAATAGGCCTTAGCATGATTTTTCTGGATG
This sequence comes from Erethizon dorsatum, assembly GCA_028451465.1. NCBI lineage: Eukaryota > Metazoa > Chordata > Mammalia > Rodentia > Erethizontidae > Erethizon > Erethizon dorsatum. The sequence continues at coordinate 138,299,703 of CM051824.1, forward strand.
CTCATAATATAAGTTCAAAAAATAGGTCCCAGTTAAACTCATCAGCCAGATGAATGCCATTAGTATGGCCTTTGCAATACATATTAATTAAATATAAATAAATATCATTGACATTAATACTTAAATTACAATATAAATATTAACTAAATATCCAAACAGCCACCTTTGGAGGAGAGGTAAATGTCTATGTGAACAGATGAATTTGAGACTTATTGCTTAATTTGAGACCAACTGAAGTTCAGACACAACCCATGAACAACATGCACACCGGATAATGAACCGATGTGGTTGTGTCTAATTTGAATCTTCGTAATTCAATATGTTGTACGTTGTAATGGATGAACTATATATGGCAAGAGCCTTAGCTTAAGTGATATCACATAGGTTAAGTGCCATGTCCAACATAATATATTTACTTTGCTCATAGATATTTTGAGGGATAAAACTACCAAAAAAGAAAGGAAGAAAGAAAGAAAGAAAGAAAGAAGAAAGAAAGAAAGAAAGAAAGAAAGAAAGAAAGAAAGAAAGAAAGAAAGAAAGAAAAAAATTCTCCTACTTCTCTTTCCGTTTATTATACCTTCTTTGTCTCTCTCCATCCTTTCATTCCTTCTCTCCATCTTTCTTTCTAACCCTTGCCTTTTTACTTCCTTTCAATTCCTCCAAATTAGCTTTACGGTATAAAAACATTCCTCTAGGGCCGGTGAGATGGCTCAGCGGCATAAGCGCCTGCCTGGCAAGCGCGAGGGCCCGAGTTTGACTCCCGGAACCCACATAAGAAAAAAGGGCCGGTGATATTGCTCAGTGGCACTGGCGCCTGCTGGCGCGCGAGGTCCTGAGGTCAACCCCCGGTACCCACAAAAAAATAAAATAAAAAGTAAAAACATTCCTCTAAAATCAGACCACAGTGTCATGAAAGGAATCAACTCTATTTTACATTTCACATATGTTCTTCAATGGTTCTTTGCTTATATTTTAAAGAAATAGTGAATATCCTTAAATTGTAGAAAGGAAAAACAATGTTTTCCTATCTATAGAGATAGTTTCAAGTGTCAAAATAACTAACCAATTCTGAGAGGCAATGATTGATACAGCAAGAAAATACATTTCAGGGGGCAAGTTCATTCAACTATATATATATATATATATATATATAGATATAGATATATATAGATATATATATATTTTTTTTTTTAATGTGGGTACTGGGAGCGACCTCAGGACCTTGCACTTGCCAGGCAGGCGCCTATGCCTCTGAGCAATCTCACTGGCCTTCAACTATATTTGTACTGGATGTAGAAACCATTATCACAGAAGCATGTTAAAGACCCACATTTTATTTTACAAAATAACAATATTGTCTGCATAAACAATAATAAGGTAGAAAAGTATTTCAATCTTCACATTTTGGTGATACTTTTAAGAATTAAGGCTATTTGGTAGACCAAAGAAAAAGTTTAACTCAATCCATTTCTTTCTTATGAAATACTTGCATTATCTCACTTTTATTCCTCTACACCAAAATTGTATGTATTAAATTTAAGGCAAAAATAAGCCTGAATTTTTTTCTGTTTTTATTTTTTTTTGCTTATAAACATTATTTCAACCCAGCTTATTTAAATCCTATATTATGTTACTTCATTTCTTTGATCCAACGGGGAAATTTCAAAGGTTTTTTACATATACAAAGTACACATATATATTAAAATATGTTACATACATATCAATGTAAATTATATATTAATGGTACACTGATACTCAAGAAGTGGGGACTATCAGACACTCTGGTTAACTATACATCAAATTTAAATTCAATTCTTATAACAAATACATTTTATCCAAAATGTACTTTACAAACATCATAGTAATATAAAAATCCTTTTAAACTAAAGGTAACTTCTCTGCCAATTATTCCCAGTACCATACATCTGCTTCATACAATGATAAAAAAAGAAGAAAGTGAATCTTAAATGATTGCTTGTTTTCAATTTACATTTTCCAACATAATTAGAGGGAAGATAGATCCTAGGAAAATAAATAGAAAGTTTATTCATAGATTGTTTCTAAGAATACAAAACCTAGAGAGGTTTCTCCCATGCAATTTTGCTTGGAAAAGGAGTAATTTTTAAACTATATCTCTACTAGCCAAAGGCTACGAGAGATTTCCTGATGTATTCTGACTTTTACTAGCAAAAAGGAAATATGTAGTAACTGTAATATACTAGAAAGTGTGCCAGGTCCTGTAAATTTAAAAATGAAATACACAAAACATTTTCTCGGCAGGAAGGCACAGCCTAAAGAGGAAGACAGATTAATATTCATAGTAATAAAGGACAAGAATACATATCCTATGCAAAAACTTCAGCATACTCAAGGAAATCTTCACAACAGGAGAGGTCTTACTAAAGCAATTAAGAACTTTGAATTTAGAGAGACAGCAGTAAAAAAATATCATAAAAACTGGCTTCGTTCCCCAAGACATGAACTGAACTGAAGCATAGACTTGATGTGGATGTGGAAGAGGGAAATGACCGAGAGCATTGTCAAAGGTTCATTACTTCACATTACCATTATGTGAATATCTTCACTTATCCATAGAGAGTGCAAGAAAGTGTAAGGTGTCTAACTGTAGAATTCTCTTCTAAATATCTTTGGTCTCTATTCTGTGTAACTCAAGTAGAAACAAAACACAAGTGGTAATAAAATTTTATGAAGTCTGTATAGAACTAATGCTATTTGGGGGTTTAGTGATATTAGACACAACTTTTTTTTAGATTCTGCCAGACAAAAGGGAAAGAATAATCATTAAATTTAACCAGTTCATCTCATAAGATGAAGAGATGAGGCCTTTTGGTTCTTAATTAACTTTATCCATTATAGGACTCTAATTGAATGTCAGAGGTAGAAGAGAAATCATCTTATTGAACCTGGAGGAAAGAAGGAGGAGCAAATATGTTTTAGAAGTATTCTGCGGCCTGTAATTTTACCGCCTTCACCATTGTGCTTCAGAGAATCTGACACAGATGCTTTGAAAGTGGTGAGTTCTCAACACCAAAATAGACCGTCTGTGGTTTTATTCATATTTAGGAGCAGCAGTTTGAAGGAAGTGAATCTGCAGCTGTACTTTTCCATGTTACTTAGCAACTGGTATGAGTCAAGGAAACATCACTGAAACTCACAGGCGCTGGTGGGAACATGACAGATGACATTTGAAAAAAAAAAGTATTGAGGTCAGTCTACCTATCAGCTACCAGAGTGCTGTTAAAATATAAAATAAGGGTCATTACCAAGTTAGTGATGCAAATTTAGTTTTAAAGACTGGTAGTAACTGCCAGGCAAAGAAAGCCACCCACAGCACAGAGCACAAAACGCCCCTTAAGATAGATTCTCCCAGTGAGATTTACAGAATCGAATTATTAGACAAATATTTCTTTTCTAAGCCACTGATTTAAGGCACCATAAATGTGTGTCTTGGCTTTGATATATTTTTATGAAGCTTGTGAATGATGTATTTATTATTTGGAGATATTCAAAGTCTATCTAAAATAACCATATTCAAATATAAATAGACATACATGTAAGACTTTTGGGTAAAAAAGAAACAAAAAATAAAAATGAGATACTCCCTAAAAGAAATCAATGAAAATGTTGAAAGAAAATGATAATGTATCAGTTACTTTATATTTAGAAAGCTTTTTGCTTTTAAAAGTAAAAAATGTACTCTACATCACAGAAATTATTTTTAAATAGAAAGTTACTTATAACAAGTAAAACGGTTTTTAAATTTAAAAAATGCAGAAAAAAACTCTTTCTAAAACCTAGATAGGATTTTGACAGTTTGCGGGTACCCAATATATTTTAAAACTCATAGATATTTTCACATAGAATTTATCTGAAAGGAAAAAATATTTTTAAACATTCTAAGATATTATTTCAGTGAGTGTTCTGTACATCTACTTAAAATCTATATAACTATTTAGTAACCTAAACTGAGCTCTTTGTGTCCCCTAATGCAAATAATAGACTCTGTAAAATCGGTTTCTATTTTATCCACCCCTCCTTCACAGCTGTATTCACCCTAAACCTGACCGCAGTCATTTCTCATGTGAATTAAAAAACAAACAAACAAACAAACAAAAAAAAAAAAACCACAACTCTTTCTAGTGGTTTCACTACTGTTCTGCAAATACCTCTTTTTTTCTCCTTCTATCTATTTTTAAAGGGTTAAAAGCATCATACCACGGTGATATACGTATACCCATGTTAATAGCGGCACAATTTATAAAGCTAAATCTTGGTGATGGGCACCCCATGTGCCCATCAGCAGATGAACGTGAAAACAAACCGTGGTATTCATTTACAATGAAGTACTACTCTGCCATAAAGGACAACATCGAGTCATTTTTAGGTAAATGGAGGCACTTCAAGGGTATAATTTTCAGTGAAATAAATCAAACACTCAAGTTTAAATGTCACGTTGCTTCTCTTGTGTGAGAAACCCAAAGGGAAGATAGCTATTGGGAAGTAGGAAGAATGTGTTCAAATGGGAAGAGGAATAGGGCAGGGGGGGAGGGAAGGAATGAAAAAGGGATTTTAAAGAAGGAAAAAATGGAAGCAAAGCTTTTGTAAACGGGGAAGGGAAGAAGGGCTAAAGGGAGGGAAGGGGAATGGGAAAGAAGAGGAATCGAGATCTATCCTGTACAGGTATAAATTCCCTATGATGAATACGATCATTATGCAAGGTAAACACGTACCAATTAAACAAATAAAAATAAATAAAAATTAAAAGGGCTGACACTATAGCTCAGTGTGAAACAAATAACCCCCAAGAAACAAATGCATCTTTAAAAATCTCCAGAAAGTCAGAATGACATGGTGCATAAAAGGTAAACATATTGTTAGATCAATCAGTTATTTTCAATTGCTTCAAATGTCCTAACTCTGCAACTCCATCTCCTAAGCTACTTACCGCACATATTCAGTCCATCTTATATATTCTTGTGTCATATCCCTCTGGATCTTGCTGTAGTTTTAAAACTTTATTTTATTACAGTATTATTTTTTTAACTCATTCCATGATTTGTAGTTTTTCCCCAAGGCAAAAGCAGGCTAATATCATCTCACAGCATTTTTTTTTAAGAGACTTTGTATAAAAGAACTTGTTTAACCTGTGAAGTATATTCTTCTGCATATCCCTGAAGACCTCAACTAAATTTTATATTTTTAAATGTCTTTTACCTCAAAAGATGCTAGGTAGCCTCTTCTAAACAATTGCTTGGTAATTTATTACCTTATAAGTCGTTACTTGGTAACCTACCAATATCATACTAAATTAAACTTTACTTAATTCTTTATTTGTAGGCTCTTGTCACTTCATGAGGTTCTTGGGAATAGAGTTTTTGAATGAGCTTTCCATTTCTGCATACTCCTCAGTGAGTCACATTTTGCAGTAGATAAATATTAGCTGTCTACATAAGTACATAGGTGGTAAAGAGTACAAACTCATATAGGTGGAATAAAAGAAAAGATAATACAGAACACAATGGAAATAAAAAGAGTAGGCAAAAAAATAAAATATGTTTAAAATAATGTTTTTTCAAAATCTGTGTGAACACAGTGCTGGAGTCACTTGCAGAGGACACTTTCAGAGCTGTCACAACCTAACCCATCTTCCACCATCGCAGACCCTGCACACTCGTGTCAAGATGATGGCTCCAATAAATGTTGGGAACTCCGTCATCACAGATCCACTAAGTGCATAGAAGAAGAAATAAATGAACACTGGATCTGTAAAGAGCTCTAGACTCAGGTCTTTTTTTTTTTTTTGTGGGTACCGGGGGTCGACCTTAGTACCTCGTGTGCCAGCAGGCGCCCGTGCCGCTGAGCGATATCACTGGCCCTTTTTTCATATGTGAGGTTCGGGGAGTTGAACTTGGGCCCTCGTGCTTGCAAGGCAGGCGCTTATGCTGCTGAGCCATCTCACCAGCCCTAGACTCAGTCTTTAATCTTACAAGGAGCCTAAGGATAGGCTTCAGGGAGTGAAGGCATATATTTTCATTTAAAATACATACTAAATATTCAATGTATATATAACTTTTTAGAAGAGGGCTCACAAATTCATCAGAATTTCAAAGGGTATGCTTCACAGCCTCCCATAAGTCTACAAATCAAACAAATCATAGAATTATTTTTAGAGTTGGGAATGGATCCGAGGATGGGGCAAGAGGGGAAGGAGCTGGAGAGTACTAAATGTCAAGATGTTATATATATAAATTCCCTGTGAGTAAAGTATTTAAAATATATTGCAAACCTATACTAATAAAGTAAAGTAAATATATGAAAACAAAATAGCCTGGTTTATATTCAGATAGAAGTATTTCACATCAAGTTGGGATGAGGGACGTTAAATTAAAATCTAAATTGCGTTAACTAATCTGCATATATTTCTAGGTATTTTGTCTAGCATATTTTTTCATTTCTCAAAGATGACATTTATGATTTATTCATTTATGTCTAACAATATCAAGTAACAAGGTTCTAAAATTTATTCATCTCTATTACTGTAATGAAAAATCACAAAGGACATGATATCTCATATATCCAGTATTTTAGTTACTTCGTTCATTCATCTAGAGTAGCACACGTAATAGGGGTTTGTGAATAAAAGTATAGACTTCAATACAAAAAAACATGAATCCTAAGTCTGATTACAGATGATTATGTGACTTTAGACAAATCATTTTCCATTTCTGTGCAGCAGCCTCCTTGTCAGTAGAATCAGTAAGGTCATCACATCTACTTATTATCATAAATTTAATACATAGAAAACAGAAAGTGAGGTATACACACAGTAAGTATTAAGAGTTTTAATTTTGGATGACTCTGATATGAAATGGTTTTATTTACCATGGTTTAGTTAAATATCATTAGCTCGTCTAAAACACAATTCAAATTTAAGTTATCATGCTATATTAACCATGGTATTTAGATAAAGTATAAACTAAACTCTTACCTCTTTAGTACAAAAATCTCTACGGAAATAACGGATATATTTGAAAACCAGTGTCTCTCAAAGCCCACCTGTGATTTGCTAGTACACACATGTTATTCAGTTCCCACACAAGCACAAAGCATTTAGTTGGTGTCCTTGTCTCACATAGGTAAACCCATGTGACATTGTACAAAAATGGATAGCTAAAAGAGGGAATTGGACAACAAAGTTGATGGTGCAGCAAAGAAATAAAAATAAATAATGCCAGAATTTATGAGGTAAAGAAAATAGTTACTATATATGAGTAAAAGAGTTGTGGGGAGGGCCGGTGAGACGGCTCAGCGGCTTAAGCGCCTGCCTTGCAAGCACGAAGGCCCGAGTTCGACTCCCGGAACCCACATACGAAAAAGGGGCCGGTGATATCGCTCAGTGGCACGGGCGCCTGCTGGCGCGCGAGGTCCTGAGGTCGTCCCCCCGGTACCCACAAAAAAAAAAAAAAAAAAAAAAAAAAAAAAAAGAGTTGTGGGGGAAAAAAAAAAAAAAAGAGCATCTGAGGGGAAAGTACAAAGAATAAAATGTTGGGAGCTGGTCCAGTCTTAGAAATGAGAATGATTGTTTCCTCAGGCATAGAAAAGCTATACTTTTTTTGTCAAATATTAAACAATATGAAGTAGAAGCCAAACAGTGTCTGAAATGATAAGATTTTTTACAAATAAATAAAATGCTTTACTCCCAATATTTCTAATTTTTAAAATTATGATGTATTAAATGCTAATTTTAATGATTTTGTTTTCCTGTATGTTCACAACCTACAGTAGGTGAGGTTCTAATGTTCTGACAAAAAGAATTAAAGGTCGTGAAATAATTATAGTTCCCAGCACTCATGATCACTTTGTATGGTTTCAGGTAACATGGTCATTTTCATAGTGTGGTATTACCATGCAAAGTTCCTACATTAAATAAAAGTTAGGTATAACTCACTGGTACAGTTTTATACTGTTATTTACCTTGTTCATATTCTTTCCTTTATTCTGATGATTAACTTCATCTTGTTTGAATAGACTTGAACAAGTTCTTTGCTAATTAATATATCTAATACTTTTCATCTAAAATTGTTAAAAAATAAACCCCTTTCAGATTTTATTTTATTTTGGAGCTTGAGTGTGGTATCTTTTATATAATTTTTTTTAATAATGAAGCTTTTTAGCCTTCTGTTTGGCTTTTGTACCAGATTCAAGAGCTAGGGGGCATTCAAGAAAGTGATTAACCTTTTAGTCTTTGTTATATTTTATCTATAAGATAGAGGCAGCATTTCTATTTATCTCACACAATTCTTGTGAGAAGTAAAAATGCATATGTGTAGTATGCCCTATGATAGTGGAGTGAACTATGTTATTACTATTATCTTTGTTATTACCAAGTACCAGTAAAGTTACAAGGAATTAGAGCAACAAAAGAGCATAGTTACTATTCCAAGAAATCTCAAAGTCTCATGGGACACAGAAAAATACAGGCTTTTTAATAGTTATAAAGATAAAATAGAAATATGCAGATCAAAACTGCATTCCTTAACCTAAGACAACTAGCACTGGTAGTTTCAGAAAAGTGATTCAAGGAAAAATGATATTCATACTGAAACAGAGGTGTAAAATGACATGTAAAACAAGAATAAGTTATGCAAAGAGAAAATGTACAAAAATGAGTATCAAAATTACATAAGTGCATGTGGATCCAGAAGTGAAATGTTTAAAAGGCTGAAATTACTACTTCAAAAATGCATCTGTAAAGAAAAGACAGGAATGTATGCAGATGTAAATAGTTACAAGAGCAAGTGAAATATATTGGCCAGTGAACGGTCATAAACATACTTGCATTATAGAACAATCAGTTTGGATTAAAGAATAAGACTGCCAGAAAAATAGGATGTGAGAGATGGTTGAAGGGATGATGTATGTGAGAGACGATGGGAAACCAATAATAGCCATGGTTGTGGTGGGATGGAGCAAAAGAAGAGTTTAGAAGATGCTGGGAAAATAGAACCTAAAGACAGGGTACCAAGTTCTGCCTTGGCAAAAAAAGAGGCTGAATTTAATGGTAAATTACTACGGGGAAAGCAAGCTGGTCATGGAATTTAATACCACCAGACTTTGTTTTAATATGTGAATCTTGCTTTTTAATTTTAAAAGTAAATTTAGCAATATCCCTTTTATTTCAACTACTGATGTGTATTTTTCAGAGAGTTAAAGATATTCTCCCATAAAATAATTTTTACATTTATTTAAAAAAATAAAATATGATGAATTACACAGCACAGTCTTGTATCTGAAAAGGCTTCAGATTCTGTGGCAAAGAAATTCTCATCTCTTAAATGTGGAGTATGACACTCTGCGTACACCTGATTCCTTTGCATCTCAACATCCTTTCATAAGGACCATCAAGAGGAAATGCTGTCAGATTTAAGAGTGCAGCATAATGTATTTTGTCCTTAGCAATTGTTTTGTTTGTATCTCATGGACACTGTAAATTTTATAACTTACAAGCTTTTTTATTTATTAGTCAGATCTATTTTTATAGCTTATCTACCACAGGGTCCTGGGTTATTGTGACATAGTTTTCTCTTTCTGGATTCTATTTTGTTCCCACATTTTTTCTGAAATGGCGCTCTTCTGTATCCATTTTATACATCCTTGTAAGATACCTTAAATCACGTTAGGAATAATATGTGACACACATAATAAATAAAAATCAGTCCCATCTTGATTCTGTCTGCATTGGGAAAGTGTTTTCTATCCATGAAAGTTTGAAGACTCTTCTGTAACCATTCCCTATATGCTATAAACATCACTCTAGGTGAAATCACTTTCCAAGGAGTTGATGCTTTGGTCATATATAAACTCAGCAGAAAACTATTGCAAGTGTAACTACTCTCCCTGTGAGTCTAAAAGCCAAATTCAGCCCCTGCTTTAAACTATGTCTTAAACATGATGAATTTTGACAAATGTGTGAAGAAAAAAAAGTTAGAAGTGCTTACGTAGAGAGGCAGACATCCTTGCTCATTGTGTGAGGAGGCACGACATGGACTGTCCCTCTCTCAGTAAATGCAAAGCCTACTGTATAAATAGTGGAATAGAAAAAATATCATGGATATCCAATGTTTGATGTTCCTCAAGTATGTATTGCTAAGTGCTCCTTATAAAACTCTACTGGAAATTTCAAATTCATTATGTTATGGAAGAATGACCTAATTCAAAGGCATTTCTGCTTTGATAAGTAATCTACCTTTAAAAATCACATTTCTTATTTCTATTTTCTGGCTGCATAAGAAGTAAAAGGGAACATATTTGACAGCTTTAGAAAGATAATTGATGGTGATAGAGAAAATCATATAGCTTTGAACTAGAGCGTAAAAATGACAAATCTATTACATGGGATCTTTCTCTCTCCAGCTTTAGTTATTTGGCCCTAAAATGGATCTAATTTATATAAAAGGTAGCACTGTAGCATAGCAGGCTTACATTTTGATATATCACTTATTAGGGAATAAACTCTGCAACTACAAAATGAGATGTATGCTGTGTCTGATAGCAGAGCAGGGAAGACTGTCTGAAAGAGAACTGTGATATTTTCTTGTGATGAAAAGTATTCTCTTTTCATGATAGAAGATCCTCCTTTCACATTTTATCCTTCCTGGGTAAAAGTTACTAGGAGCTAGAATAAATTGTAGATAAATTATATTCTACACATAGCAGTAGAGCTTAGTAAATTGGTTGTCTTAATTAAGACTTTAGATCTATGAAACAAATTATTTACATTTTTGGTATACTATCTTCTTTTTTTTTTTTTTTTTGTGGGTACCGGGGTTCGAACTCAGGACCTCGCGCGCCAGCAGGCGCCCGTGCCGCTGAGCGATATCACCGGCCCCTTTTTCGTATGTGGGTTCCGGGAGTCGAACTCGGGCCCTCGCGCTTGCCGGGCAGGCGCTTAAGCCGCTGAGCCATCTCACCGGCCCCCATATCTTCTTGATATCAAGATATAATTCCCCATTTTTTATTTATACACAAGGAAACAAGTATTAACTAATGTGTCACTTAAGCAAGTTCTAATTTACAAACAAAAACAAAAAAATCTCTGAAGATGGATCTGGTGCTTTTATAGAAATAGAGGATTATATAAAACTAAATGGATTGTCTTGGTCAGAAATTATACAGTGGAACATGTATTTTTGAGGATTTTGGTTATTTTTATTACCTTTAATTTCTAGGCAAAGTGCTAGATTTTCTAGTCTCGACCTGTCTATATTTGATATGTGTATACCCTGATTCATTTCTCTAAAGTAATATTGTGAAGATTAAATTAGGGCAGAGTATTTAAAAGCTCTTGAGATATATATAGAGATTCTAGACTATAACTGCTTGAATTCAGATCCATTCTCCTTTAATCTCTACTTATAGATACTTCCCAATAATCATAAAATAAATGCTGTGATCTAAAGGTGGGTGCATGCACCAGTATAAAACTGGAGTAGAATATTCTTTTTTTTTTTTTTTTGTGGGTACCGGGGGGTCAACCTCAGGACCTTGCGCGCCAACAGGCACCCGTGCCGCTGAGCAATATCACCGGCCCCTTTTTCGTATGTGGGTTCCGGGAGTCGAACTCGGGCCCTCGCGCTTGCAAGGCAGGCGCTTACGCCACTGAGCCATCTCACCGGCCCTGGAGTAGAATATTCTTATTAATGTGCTGGAAATGGGATAGAGGATACAGCATCCAAAAAAGTTTGACCTTTGGTTACCAGGCCGAAGTGAAGAAACATGCACACCTTTTGCCCATGTTAACACTCATTAAGAAAAAAATAAAAAGTACAAATGGTAGCTGAGCTTGTGGGCCAAGTATTTCCCACTTTGACACTGAGATTACAGGGATTTTGAAGAGTAGCCAGCTTTCCTGCGAGGGGCTTCGGCAGAGGGCTGACAGCACGCTGTGTAACACAAAGCCTCAGGGTCGGACTCCCTTGTGTTAAGACTTTCAGGGCTCTCACAGAGAGAGACGCTTTTACAAAGAGGCCGTAGTTTCTAAAATTCCAGAAGAAAGAAAACATCCACTTAGAGAGGCCCAATAGGCAAACAGCAGATAATCAGACAGAATAATTGGGACAGGCACTTAGTGAGGTTGAACTGTTTAATAGGTAAGCAACTGAATAAAAACAAAAACACAGAGATCATAAGGTGATTAGTGAACTACACGAAAACTCAAAACTTAAACCACAATGCAGAACAGTAAAAAACACACCAGCAAGAAAAATTAGCACAAAAATAAAATTATTTTGGAGCTTAAATGTGTAACTTCATCTAAAATTTCACATTCAAAATCAAAGGAGAAAATTGTCTCTGTGAAGATTCAAGTGTGAGGACCAGGGGTGAAGCTCAGTGTCATAGCCCTTGACTAGCACATGTGATGCCCTGGGGTCAACCCTCAGAGACAGACAGACAGACAGACAGACAGACAGACACACACACACACACACACACACACACACACACACACACACAAAGAGTTGTGGGGAGAGACAGAAAAACAGAGAGAGAACTTAGAGACCTAAAACAAGTTTTCTGTTAAAGGCCAGATAATAAATTATTTGGCCTTGAGGGTAACACTTGTTTTCTTTATTAATCTCTGCCATTGTATCACACAAGTAGCCATGCAAGTATACGGACATGTTTCAGTAAAGATTTATGAAAATGTAGCAAGTTGTGTTTTGCTATAGGTATTGCACACACACACACAAACACACACGTATACACAGAGAGTGTGAGAATGTCAATTGCAAGATATATCTGAACTAGAGTAATGGAATAATCTAGGAAAATAAAAATGCAAGTAATATGTGTCCTGGAGGAAAAAAAAGCAATGAACAGGTATACAAGAGGAAATAAATGGATACTTGAAAGGGAATTCTAGAGATGTACAAATTGCTCACCATAATTTATAACTCAATTCAGCAGATTGTAAGGATTTAGAATTTCCAGGCCAGATTAAAATAAATAAATAAATAAATGACACAAACCTAAGCATGCTCATTTCAAATCCCTGATGATTAATGAAAACGAATCTTACTATATTCATGTAACACAAATATTCACAAGGAAAAAATCTGTCATTAATTTTCTCCTATTAACTATTACAGTACAAATGACTATCTAGTAAACACTGTAAAATTAGAGCTGTCATCCTTCAATCTTTATCCAGTCAACCTATCATGACCTAGTAACAAAACCATTCAAATGAATATGAAGACCACATTTCTTCCACTTAACAAAAATAGTTGAAAAAAAAATAGTCAAACAGTGAATGACAAGAGCCTCATGATGGGGAAAGAAGTAAAGAGGCGCAGAGACAGTGGTGAGTGTCGAGAGACAACGATCTTCCAAGGCTCTGTCACGCTACCAGAGGCACTGTCAGCATTCTCAGATCATCTTGTTAAGGCGATTTTATAGCAAAGAGCCTTGGGAGATTGAGAAAAGAATTTCCCTATTGATTAGGCAGCAGGTTTATTAACTCTCCAGAAACAACACGATGTGCTAAAAATCATAGGAATTACAACAGTGATATATCTCTTGGGTCAACAATGAATCAAATTTGTTTGATGAAATATTTGGGCTTCGTACACTTGAAGTACTTCAGCTATTTGCCTCGCATCCATCTGGGCCATCCCTGTAGCGCACACTGGACTTGTGGGCCAAGGGAACCTGGTGCCAGCATGAAGCTCACGCTGCCTGCCATGATGTGAGCTATGAAGTCTTTGATACCTGTCCTAGGAGCCCTCTGTCTTCTGCTGGAGTCCACAGGACTTTGGTAAACTAATTGGTAGCTTTCAAGAAGAGCATTATCTCTGATCTTGAAAATAAATACCTCTAGACATTTTTTGTAAACATGAAATGAAAATTCACCTTTGGATGAAAGAACATTTATAGGAAAGAAAAATAAGTAAAAATGAAAGCCAATAAATACTTAAATATCTTAATATGTTATAGGGCACCTATACCATGCTACATACAATATGCTGTATAATTTATTTTGGGGAAAAGTGGTAGCATTTTAATAATGGAGAAGACTCAGGGAGGGAGGTGGTGACACACAGAAAAAATAATCAACACTCATATATAAAAAGAAAGTATTATATAAACCATAATTTGTGAGAGTAATTTTCTTATTTTGTTTGTATCCAGTGGGCTGTGTTGACCCTGGGTTAGCTAAACACATTATTTACCCCAAGCAGCTACACGAAGAGTGACACTCTTGAATTCTAAGAAGATTAGAGGAGGGATATGACAGCAAGAAAGGTCTCAGCAATCACAGGAATCAGTCACCTCATTATGTGTACAAGGGAATTAAAATGCAGCAGACTGTCCCGAATGTAAGAAGATCCTCAGTGTAGTAACGGGCAATACAAAATAATTGTAACTAGAATTTCCAAAAACATTTAATATATACTAGTTTCAGTGTCATTCCGCCAGTTCACTCTGCATATGACAAGCCCGTTGACAGAACTGCTTCTGTCCTGGACCAGTGAGTAAGAGTTCAAAGTAAAAATCAAAACAAGAGAAACAGCTTTTGAGGACGGGCACTTAGAATTTCTCTAAATCTTATCTAGTTCTAAGATAATGCTACTGCTCTCCCTGTCCATGGCTTCTGTTTTTCTCCTATAAGAATTCGCTGAACAAATTTAAAATAGCAAGCATCATTTAACAGGATGAACTTTTTCATGTTTTTATTTAAAATTACTTTAGAAAATAATTTTATTTACATTACTAAAGGAATAACATTCATATTAGCAAAAATAAAGAGCAGTTTTCAGTGACTTTTACAGTTTTGGTTTTTCATGCATTGTTTCCTCCCTAATACACTGCAGTCATTTATGATCATGAGTTCAATCCCAGTATAGAAAAGACAGTAATTCAGGGGATTATTTTCTGCAGATGAGAAAGCTGCACATAAGTATGTATTTGTGCATGTCTGCACTCACCAGAGTGATACATACATCACTTCATCATTTTGTTTTTGTCAGAAATGGAAAACTATTATTTTGTGTGACCAGTGACTACTCATTCAATAGAAATCAGTCAATGCTACTAGGGGTATTCCAATCACTAGAAAGGAAAAAGAATGGAATTGTGAAATCAGTTTTGCTAGAATTTTGGTGGCTGGGGAAGCCATGTAGATTGACTTTACAAGAGCACTGGAGAAGAAGGTTGTTTAGATTAAAGTAATAGCTAGAACAAAAGAGGTCGAGAGGGAAATACAAACATCAATGTTCTTTATGTTTTATAGAGAAATTTTTGGTTTAAGATGTTCAATTTTCTTTTTACAGTTTTCAAAACATATTTCATCCCCGCTATTCAGAATGACAAATGTGAAGCTTTTTTCATGGGTGTGTATTTGTATTATAAGAATTTTACTCCCTAGAAAACCCAGAACTAAACTTCCTCAGGTGTTCTTTTTCTTTTTCTCAGGGCAAGTTCTTTCTATTACTTCTTATGTTAATCTGTTTCATGTGATTAGCATTTTAACTAAAAGTGGATAACTGAAATAAAATAAATCCATATCCCTTGCTAAGTAGAATGACTACACAAATAGTGCACTATGGCTCTTAACCCATCTGCTTCAATTTGTGCATGAGTACGCAAGTAATTAAATATCTCATGCAATTTTCTTATCATAAGATAAGGATATGCTGTTGGAAAGACAATACATGTAAATTTTTTTGTAAAACCTCTTAGACAAAATAAATACTCAATAAATATTAACTATTATTATTATGACTTTGTAAATATGTCTTTTTCCTAGGACTTTCATGGCAAGCAGCAATACATGATAATACTTCTAACTGCCCTTTAGTTTTGATACTTCATTTATCATATATACTACCTAGGGATCTGTATTCAAGTTGGTCAGACACGTATATTAATATCTCTGGAATAAAGACAGAGATCTTAATATCAAGATACAAATGGAAAGATGGGAGACAAGAAAGGATTTAGAGTACAAATAAGCTTTACTGAGCCCATATGCTTCCTAAATCACAAGGATAAAAAGCTCTTCTCAAGAACCCCATCTTGTGTATTTCAATTATGCAAAACTTTAAGCTGCCATTGCTCTCAACTAAAGTAGAAGACAGAGATCAATGAAGATTTAGGTTTTTGTTCTACTATTGCAAGAACCAAAGCAAACTTTTTCTTAGGATAATTAATCTTAGAAATATTGAAACTTTGCTTATTGTTACATGTGTGATTATTATTGGGTTCCTTGGTCAAGGCAAAGATGGGGGTACCACATAAAACTGACATATGTTTTAGGTATTATAATGGACTGAATTGTGTCTCCTTCCAAATTAGTGTCAAAGCTCTAATTCTTAGTGCTGAGGTATGATAGAAGAAATACAGATAAATAGAAAGGAGACTCAAGTTTTTGTCTCTCTTTCCTTAAAACTCTGCAACAGATTCCTATACATGTTAATCACTTAAGGAGTGTCTATATTAGATGGTTTATTAAGCCTAAATTTTCCCCCATCAACACTGATGACACTAAAATAAGAATAACCGGATTAACTTTCAGGGTTTTCAGGGGTGCCCAATTGTTAGTTTTTACAACATCCAATTCCAACCCTGCCTTGAACGATGCCTAGAAGTGTCCAAACCAGCAATCACCTTAGATTCCAGGAAAAGCAGAGCCTTGAAGACTACCTCAAAATGAAATCATCTTCTGCCAAGCAGATACAGTTACCTCATGATGAACAGTCAGCCAACCCCATCAAGAACATTTCTCTCATAGGAAAAAAATTACCCATCAAGGCACAAGGATTCCTCCTGGGCTACAAAACCAGAAGTGAGATAACAATTCACTGGACTCTGGATGACCTCGGCTAATCCATAAAAGTTGGCCTTGTGCTTTTGTGAGCAGGCCAGTTTGATCTTTGCATCAGGGTATATCCCCTCCAGTTTTCCAAGCTAGAGTCTATTTTTTCCCTATTTTTCCTCACTTTTAACTCTGCCTGGTAAATCTACATATGCCTCACACTAACTTACCCTGAAATTTGTTTTCTGTGATGAAGCAAGTGAATCTACCACCTACTCCATGTAGGGAACAAAGAAAAGTCCCCATCTCTTCCTTGGAAGACCTCCATGGACCATACTTGGTGAGAATACCTCACAATAGGACTATATTTGGAGATAAGACCTTTAGGTAATTGAAATTAAATGAGCTCAGAAAGGTGAGGCCCTAATCCAGTATGATTACTATTATCATAAAACAGATATGGACACCAGGGGAGTGAACACTGAAAAGGATCATTTAATGACACAGCAAAAAGGTGGCCAGCTGCACACTAGGGGAAGAGCTCTCAATAGAATCTTAATCTGCAACAGCTTGATCTTTGATTTCTAGTCTCAAGAATAGTAAGAAAACAAATTTCAAATATGTAAGCCACTGAGTCTATGGCATTTTGTAATGAAAGTCCTTAGCAAAGTCTTAGAGGTTATTATATTTTAGATCTGAAATATCCCTCCACATTTTCTTGTGTTGAAGGTCACTGGATAGTTATCAGTGTGGACACCCATTGATGAACACAGTAACTGAATGTGCTGTTAAGTTGTACAGCCTGGTTGGAAGTGGGTCATTGGGGGTGTGACCTGGAAGGAAGTGTATATTCTTGTCCTTGTTTCCTCTCTTCTATGTTTGCTTCTTGACTCTCTTGGGATAAGCACTTTTCCCCTTCCAGATCCTTTACCCTTCCTGCCTTAGAGCCAGCTGATGATAGACTAAACCCCTAAGTCAAAACAAACTTCTCTTTAAGTTATGGATGTTGAGTGTTGTGTCATGGTGATGGTAACTAAGAAAGGTATTGGTAAGTAAAATGGAGTCACTGTTGCAACTATATCTGGTCATATAGTTCAGCTGCTTTTAGAACTCATTTGTCGGAGGGGTTAGAAAAGGTTTGGAGATTCTGGTTAGAGAAGTATAAGAATACTGTAGGCAGAATAAGCAAAGATGGTTGGGAGATTTTGGTTGGAGTTCAGAAGACCAAAATGCTGATAGAAATGAGAAAAGTAATGTCCAGGCTTAGGAGTTTTCAGCTAGGAAAAAGGGCTCACTCCATTGGCAGTTGTACTAGTGACCATGTGTGTTACACATTGGCAAAATTTATCTTGGTTTTGCCCTTCATCTGAGACTTTAGAGAACAGTAGACTAATTAAGGGTAGTAGACTAATTAATCTCACGGAGAACTTTTCATGAAGTCCAATATTCAGGCTGTGAAATGAGTAAAGATGCTGCTTTTAGCCATATCTATGGTAAGAATCAGGATCAAAAAGCATAACTGAGGGATTTGAAAAGTTTGCAGTTTTGGCAGAACATAAATGTCTGCAAAGTTGGGGTAAAATAGAGTATATTTTCTGATAAAGTTATCATTGAAAAGAAGAAAGTACTTTGTATAAGGACAAGAAGAAAGATGTCTTAAAGAAATCTCAGGGCCAGTGATATAGCTCAGTGGCATAAGCGCCTGCCTGGCAAGCACAAGGTCCTGAGTTTGACTCCTGGTACCAGCATATTAAAAAAAGAAAAGAAATCTCAGAAATCAGCAAGATACCAAACAGACTCAAATGTGCAAAATTGCAAATCTTTCATTTGAGAAGAGAGCTCCTGGGCCCCATGCTCAAAAAGGACCACCTATAGAATTGGTCTCCAGAATTTGTCTCACAGTTCTCACCCATCCAGACACTCAGAGGCCACTGCAGCCATGGTCTGATGGGGCCGAGCTGCAGACCTTGGCATCATCAATGTGATGCTGCTTTTCCAGGCATGCAGAATGAAACAGTTATGGGGTCATGGAGATTTCCACCCAGAATTCCAGAAGAAGGACTGAGAGGCCAGGCAAACATGTGTGGCAGGGTCATAGTACCTGCATGTGCACCTGAGAGAGTCATGTGTGAATTACAAGAACAAAGCTGAAGGTGCAGTGGAGATCCCAGGAAGTTGGAGAAGATGGAAATGTGCATTATTTGCTAAGGAAAGCTACAGGTAGTGAATAAAGCCAGCCCAAGAGAAAGGCAATGTGAGCTTCAACTGGCAATGCCATAGCTGCAAACCTGCACAAGCCCTTGGGACCTCATCTCTCACTATGCCCTGCCCTGTATACTGGTCATGGAGCTGGATTTAATATTTGCCCCAGGTGGGTTTTTTTCTCACTTGGGACCCATTCATTTCTCTGCCCTATTTCTCTCTCTTGAGATGGCCATATTTACTGTGTATCATTGAATGTCATCAGTGTTTAATTTTCTTTTAGATATTTAGAGTGATGCACAGCTAAAGTTTGCCTTGAGTGTCAGAATAGACTTTGTATTTGGACTTTTCAGCAATGCTAGAACTATTAAAACTTGGGTGACACTTAGAGATAGACTACATGCATTTTGCATAATGAGATGCACATGAATATTTTGGTGTTTGAGGGCAGAATGTTATAGTTTAGATCTAAAATGTCCCCTTAAATGCTTATGTGTGTGCATCATGGAAGTGTGATAATCAGTGTACTCATCCATTGAAGGGAATTTTAGCTGAGTATATTGGTACAGTGTGCACCCAGGCTTGAGGTTGGTCCCTGGGGAAATGATCTGGGAGGGTGCATTACTGTTCCACACTCTTCCCTTCTTTCATTGCTTTTTGGTTCCTAGGTGATGAGCAGCTGTCCTCTGCCTAGGCCCTTCACCATATCCTTTCTTCCTTGGTGTCAGCCACACACGGACTGAAATCTTGAGATAAAATAAACCTCTCATTCTTTATATTCTAAGTGTTAAATATTGTTTCCAGTGATGCAGAAAATGACTAAGACACCAATATTGAACCTGGGTGAAAAACACTACAGGATTTAGATGTATAGCCATTACCTAATAGTTCTTGTGTTATAGTTCCCAAAATAATGAATGAGAAGATATATGCATAATCCTTTCACAAAAGTTAGGGATTCTTTAGGTTTTACATAATATTCTTCCATGTCATAGAGCAATAAAACACTTTGGATTTTACTTTTGTAACTCCTTCCCATTTTCAGCCTCCAGGAAAAATTACAAGTGAAGATAACTAATTCTCATCTCCCAACACTCACTTCCCCATCTCAAGATAAGTACTTCTAATCTATAAGTTTCTCTATAAGCATCATAAAAACTTGAATTGGATTAAAGACCAAATACTCCTTTCTAGCCAGCTCAAGACAATTCTGAATTTCAGCTATTCTTTCCAATCTTGAAGCGCCTAGAAGACCAGAGTAGCGCATACTACTTTCTTCACTTATGTTTATGTCTGGGAATTATAGGTTCACATATGAGTTGCTGTATAGAAATCTTAGGCAAAATGGCATTAGATCTTTTAATGCTAGTGATAATATTAAGCCTGAAAAATGAATATATATATATATATATATATATATATATATATATATATATATATGTGTGTGTGTGTGTTATATATAGTCTCCCTTTTCTTTGAACTTACTCTTTTGTCTGTCTTTTGCTAAAATCTTCTTTGAAGGGTCTTGGAGCTTCTGGGTAGCAGTTGTGTAGAAACAGAATATAGGCTTATAATCATCACAGTCTTGATGACTCTAATACTCTGTCATACTTTCCCTGACTTACTACATGTATCCGTATGTCCTCAAATTCTCCCAAATCATACACCGAATCATATGTACCAAATATTGAAATCATGCTCACTTAAGGAAGAATATTGGATAAAAACAAAACTTTACTGTGCTTAATTAGCCCATCCCATGCCTTTAAGATTACCTCCATATCACTCATAAAAGAGACTTCTAGTGCTTATACACAGTTATCTCTTTTTCCTAGGAAAGTTCAAAAGACTAAACTTTCCAGGTAGGTGTCAGTTCTCAAATAACATCATGAAACTGTTATATTAATCTCCACTTTACACATATGAAAACAGAGGTGTACAAACATTAATGCTTTGTCTATGTCACCAACCAACTGGTGGAGCCATTGTTGAAACAGAAACAGCATAGTTTCCAAATCTGCATTCTTAAGTGACAATCCATTGTTTACTTTTTTTCATTGTACATTCCATTCTGGTGTCATATTGTATTCCAAAGCTTGCTTTTTCATTCTAATCTTGTTAAAATTACATAAGTAAAAATGTTCTAGGTTAATGCTACAGGGTGGGCAGGAGGTTAAAGTAGATTAAAAAAAAAACTGTCTCAATAATTGGGAGAATAGTAGGGCTTTCAATGTATGAAATCACGTTGGAAATTTTTTGCTGGCTAGACATCCATTGCTATTGGATCTCTTTAACACTTATATAAGAAACTAATTAGACATCTAATTCAAAGAGCAGTAAATAACATTAAGTATACACCTGAATAAAGTGGCCATTTAATTGGTGATCATCTTCCTTAACTAACCTCCAATCGTTATTTTAAGGTTAAGTGCCTTGTAAAACGCACCAAGAAGAGAGGCAGCACATGGTCAGTTAAGCTACAGGCCATTAGAGATCATCTAAGCCTGGCGTCTCCTCTTGATACTATCACCGACTATCATACTTTACCTTTGCCTTTCTGGATTTACGAGCACATCATTTTTGCACCACTTCCATTTTCAGTTCAGGCTGCATGCTTATTGAATAGGGACAAACTTTTTGAGATATTTATGTCTCCCTAATCTGACATCAGACTCTTCTAGGAGATCTTCTTTGCTTCAAAGCCACCTACCTGTTCTCTCAGATTCCATTGTTGGATCTCTCTATCCATTCTTCAAACAGTGGAATGATGACTAAAAAATAAGCATAAATGAATAAATTAGGTCATACCATTTCCAACTCAAATTTCTTCACTGGCTTTTGTTGCATTAAAAATAGAATTCCAACTATTTACCATGGCCTACAAAGCTCTGCTTTTCTGGTCCCTGGATACCTCACAGGCTTTCCTGATTCATATAGCCACAGTCCACTGGCAGCCCTTTTGCTTCAGGAATATATGAAGGGTTCAATCTCATTCTTACTTTAGGACCCTTGTACTTGCCATTCCTCTGTGGTGCTGTTCTTATAGCTGTCACCTTCATGTCAATCATGTTTCAATTAAAGAATCATTACTTCATAGAAGCCTACATTAGCCTTCTTTCTTCTCCCCTTGTATTTATTACTTTATTTCATTCAGGTAATATTTCCATAGCACTTAAAAAACCTCCTGAAGATATTTTGCCAATTTGCTTACCTGGTATTTTATTTTCTCTCCCTTTCTATTCAATTCCTCCACTGGAATGTCAAGTCCATGAAAGCAAGGCTCTGGCTAAGTTCATTTACCTATTTGCTATGGTTTGGGTAGGATTCCTGCCCCAAAGTTTCATGAGATAGAATACTGGTCTCAGGTGTGGCATGTCCCATATTATCTCATGGGAATGGGTCATGTCTCCTGTAATTGGATTAGTTCTCATAGCACCACGTTTTCAAGAGCAAGTCTGGTCCCTCCCTAGTCTCTCTTGCTTCCTTTCTTATACATGTCCCTTCTGCATGTGGCCATTTCCCTTTGCTGTTCTCTATCATGCTGTGAGGATCCAGGGAACTCTTAGAGAAGCAGAATAGATGGAGTTGCCTGACGTTCAGCTGTGCAGCCACTGGAATCATGAGCTAAATAAATTTCTTCCCTTATAAAGTACTCAGCCTCAGGTATTTTGTTACAGAAACATAAAATAGGCTAAGTATCTCTACTGACTAGAACAAAATCCGGCAGAGGCAGTTTGTTCCCCCAGCTAATGTGGCTGAAAATCAGGATTCTTCACTTACATTCTTTTCTGTCAGTCTGCCCTCTGCACCTCTGTAATTATAAAATCACAATTTTAACTATTTATACCTTAGCTACCCACCTGTAAGAACTACTACAAAGAAATTAGTGTACATTTTACTAAGTCTTCCTTAAAGTAACTTCTTGTAAAACAGGAGAAGAATATGATGATTAGAAGAATGACAGTGACAGAAAAATACCAAACACACCAACAAAAAGATCACTACATTTTCCTCTAATTGTCACACTCACACACATGTCCCTTTCTGCCATTTTTTTTCCAAATTGATCTTTGATGATCACTAATGCAGTGTGTTTTTCAATAATTTTGTCATTTAAAAATGTCATATAAATGAAATTAAACAATTTGTAGGGCCGGGGATATAGCTCAGAGGCATAAGCACATGCCTGGCAAGCATGAGGTCCTGAGTTGGACTCCCGGTGCCCTCGCATTAAAAAAAACAAAAAAACAACAAAAAAAGTTTGTAATTCAGTTTGGAGGGATTCTCTCTTGTCTCCTTCAAGCATAATTTTCTAGAACTCCAACCAGGTTTTCACTTTGAGCATAGTTTACTCTGTCATTGTTGAGCATTTCACGGTGTGAAAGCACTACAACTGTTTAATCATTCATTTATTAAAGGATACCTAAGTTGTTTTCATTTTTGACTCCTGGAAACAAAGTTACAAGCATCCAGTAGCAAATTTTCATGTGGATGTAAGTTTTTCTTTCTCTTTCATAAACTCCCAGAATTGTGCTGAGTCATGCAATAGTTGTACAGTTTTCAACCACCTGCCAAGCTGTATCCTGCAGTGCCTGGATCACTGTAGATGCCAACACAGAAAATATGAGTGATTTAGTTTCACATGAGCAGTACAGAGTTGGGCTGTGTTTTCTAGTCTGCCTTGCAAATTTCTGTTGTTTAGTTGATGCATTTAGGCATTTGCCTTTGATGTGTTTGCTATACCTCTATTGACATGTGAGGATTTAAATGTGCCCCTTCATTTTTAACTTCCTACTTTATTCTGTGATCTTTTTCATACTGTCTTTTGAGTTAATTGAATACTTTAAAAATTATTTTGATCACCTATAGCATTTTAAATCAATATTATAGTACAGCAGTTTTTTAATATATATTAGCTTATTACAGTCTATAATATAATTTTTACCAATTTGAGTAAAATGTGGAAGCCTTTCCTCTCTTTATATTCCTTTACACTCCTTAACGTATAATACAATTTTCTTAAGTGTTCTACAAACCCAACATTTGGAACAAAAGCAGACAATGTTTTAATTTTTAATCATCCACATAATTTTAAAAATATTAAGGAAAAGAATGTTATTGGTCAACTTTCCCAATGCTGGGACAAACTACCTGACACCTGCAATTTAAAAGAGGAGAGGCTACACTTTGGCTCCTGGATTAAAGCTTCCGTTTATGGCCACTAGCTCCAAAGTTAAATCATGGCCAAGAGTGTTGGTGGAGCAAATCTGCTGACTTTGTAGTGTCAGGAAATCAGAGCACAGGTAGAGCGTGCCAGCAAGTGCTATGTAGTTCAAGGGACTGCAAATGATGCCCCACCTTCAACTGGGCCCCACCTTCTAACAAAGATTCACTTATGAGATCAGTGAGTTACTCCACTGACGAGTATGGAGCCCCATGATTTAACACGTCTGCCAGAGTTTCTTAGTTCAATCAAGTTGACAAATAAGATTAACTGCTTCAGAATGCTTATTGAATTTACACATATTTCTGCCGTTCGTTTTCTTTTTTCCAAATATTCCAAGATTCTTTTATCAATTCCTTTGTGTTTAGAGAGATTTTCTTTAGCCATTCCTTTGGATACATCTGCTGCAGACAAATTTTCTTAGTTTTCCTTTCTTTGAGTATATATTGATTTGTCTTTGATTTCTGAAAAATGGTCTCACTGGATATAAGATGTTGAATTGACAGTTACTACTCTTAGCATTTGAAAAATGTACATTTTCTTCTGCCTCTGTGGTTTTTGGTGAGAAATCTGTTGTCCACTGAAGCATTTTGATTTGGTTTTCTCTTATAAGTAAATTATTATTTCTCTCTCAGTGTTTGAGATATTTTTTTTTGTGTTTAATTTTCAAAAGTTTGTTTCTGATGAGTCTCGCTGTGGATCTCTTCAGGTTTATCTTGAATACACAGATTCATGTCTTTTAAAAAGTTGTGCAATTTTCACAAATTATTTCTTTGATAACTTTTTCATCCTTATCTTATTTCTCCTTTCCTTCTAAAGCTCCAGATACACAAATGTTAGGTACTTTTGCTGGGTCCCACAGATCCCCGAGACTGTTCTTTTTTGTGTATTTTCTATTTTCTTTTAATTCAGATTAGGTAATTTCTGTTTTTCTATTTTTGGCTCATCAATGTTTCCCTATATTACCATTTCATTGTTGGACACATGTACAATAAAATTATATTTTATTTAAAATTTATTATGTTTTTTGGTTTTCATATTTCTTTTTTTTTTTTTTTGTTCTAATATTTCCATTTGCTGGAACTCCTCTTTCTTTTCCAAGATTTTCTATTTCTTTTTTGAGACTTTTATGTTTTAATTTGTTTTGACTATTCTAATTCCTCACTGAAATACTTGTATAATATTTTTTCAGATAATTCTAACATATCTGTCATACTGGTCTTGGTGAGTCACTTTTTTTTCATCCCATTAGAAATTTGTTTTCTTGATTTTTACTAAAAAACTGGGTATTTTATGTTATGTTATTAGATTCCAGATCTAATTGAAATCTTTTAGCTTCTTCCTGGGACCCTGTTCCAGCAGAGAAAGGTGAGAATGCTAAACCCCCAGTCAGTTAAGACTGAATTCCAGGTTGCCCTTTTGTGACACTTGTGGGGTGGCTTCCTTGTTATTGCAAAATGAGGGTGGAAGTTTTTCCTCAACATTCACCCTCTACTAATAGTTCACTGGCTTGGAGCAGTAGGAAGGTGTCATTACTGCCCTCCACATGGCTTCCATGACATTACAGAGGTAAGAATGCTTTGGCATTGCTGCGTGGTACCTGCAGCCTTGCCACTGGTCCTCTTTTCATCAGTCCTAATGTAACTTCATCCCCGCAGACAGAGTGAGAGGCACATTTTTACCTCAGGTTGAAGATAACGAGTGCTGGGTCTCTATCTGTTTTCTCCTGATGCTACAGAAGGTTATATGGAGAACTTATTATCCTTCAATTGGGATGAAAATTTTGGTTCTTTATTTAGTGTTCTGTGACTGAACTGGTGGGACAAAAATATTTCCTCTACGTAGAGTGTTAGAAATCAACACTGCTCATTCTGCATCAGAAAAGGATGACAGGATGGGAGACACAATTACTTTCTCTGGTAATTCTCAAAAATCTGGAATATACTGTCGAAAAGCTCTCTGTCTTTCCAGACTGCTACCTTCTTGGCCCTTTGGGTGAAGAGGCAGAAGGAAGACTCAATTTTGTGTTATTCCTGTGTCCCAAGGTTTGAGCCAGTCTCCCTTCTTTGGCCTTTCGGAGTCTTCTTATGCTTATTTTATATATAATATATGGAATTTTTAGTAATGCTTAGTAAGAACAGGAAAATTATTTCTACTTCATATTCTTGAAGATGGAAAGCTGTAGTTAACTTTGTGCATGTGTGTGTGTGTGTGTGTGTGCGTGTGTGTGTGTATGTGTGAGACACTGAGATTGAACTCAAGGCCTTGTGTATGTTGGGCAAACATTCTACAACTAAGCTACAACCCCAGCCCTTGGTCTCATTAAGTTGCCCAGAATATCCTTGAAATTTTGATCCTGCTGGCTCAATCTCCCAAACAGCTGGCACCATGCCCAGCCTGAATGTAACTCTTAGACATAGGGTTTTTCTTTTTTTTTTTTAAATGAGGAACCATCAATTTATAAAAGTTTTAGGCCTTACAGAACCCATATTCATCTGTTGTATATTATATGATATATATATAATATATATAATATATATCATATAATATATATATATATATATTGAACTGGATATTTATTGCTATGATAGTTTGGACCTCATAAATGGAATGTAATAAAATTATAATACTAGATGTTGAATACACAAAATAATATTTCTCTTGAAGCACTGGAAATTTGTAAAGAAAATAAATTTAATCTGAAACAATTCTTATGAAATAATGGGCCGGTGAGATAGCTCAGTGGCATAAGTGCCTGCCTGGCAAGCACAAGGTCCTGAGTTCGACTCCCGGTACCTGCATATAAAAAAAAAAAAAAGAAAGAAAGAATGATTACTGAGTATCTGCAATATTTTGATGTTTGGGGTCCTATATTTGGGCTTTGAAAAAATGAATGCAGCTTAAGAACAACAACAGCTATGTGCTGACTAATTGAGAGGGATAGGAGAGCAAAACAGGAGTCAGGGATGATGCCAAGAATTTTGCCTTGAATTATTAGAGAATTGGAATTGAGCTGGAGTAAGCTTTATTCTTTAAAGAAGAGAAATCACAAATTCAATTTGGATGTTTACAGATTTTGTACTGCACTAGAACAGATGAGTAATTCATAAACTTTCTCTTTATTTTTCACCTCTTAACTAGCTTATACAAGTTCGGTCTTAGGCAAATTTAAACCATGTTACATTTTCCCATATGCTAAATATAATACTAATTTGACACATGTGTTTCAGAAAATAATCAATGTGATTTTTAAAGCACTCAGATTATTTTTTAAAAAAAGTAGCATGAATTATTACGTAAGTGTATGCAGTTCTTAGTTTTAAATTGTGCACACACACTCTGAGTTCCAGTCTGCATAGCTCTTCAACTGGTTAGGCAGAAAAGAATGAGAAAAAAATTTTCCTGTCTTGAACTATGACTCTTACTTGATGTGAGGTTTTCTTTTTTAATCTAGAAATTCCTAAACATTATATTTAGCAAAAGAAAGAAATAATTTTTTTCTAAATTACTGTGTCTTGATTTGGATTATCAAAGTATGTACTAAGTGCCCAGCACTGTACTGATGCTAGAGAAATATGAACATCTTAGAGATGCTCCCTGTCTTGAATAAATTTACACTTTTCTCAAACAACCAAGGTATGTATGCGGAAATAATTAGAGACTAAAGACATTAAGAACTGTTTTGGTATTCAAAGAGTAAAAAAAAAAAAAAAAGAAAAAAAAGAAACCAAAAAAAAAAAAAAAAAAACAGGAAATCTTCATTCCCATCCTTACATGACAGTAATAGCTGAGCAAGCAAAACTTAATAACTTTGCTTACACCCATTAGAAACTTGAAGGCACAGGGCAAAACACTGAGTCATAAGTAGGACAGAGAATCAGATGCAAAGAATTCATTTACCAAGAACTTAGGTAGGAGAGTGGAAGAATACTACCACAGCTAATACAGATAAGAACATATAAACTGTAAGTGGCCAGCTGATGGAGTTTCCTAATGGGCTAAGTGAAGATTAAAAATTATGGGGAATAAGTCTTAGGGGGTTTACTTGCAGTAGCATCACCAATTTCTTAGAGTGAGGGGAGAATTCCCTTTGGGATTCTATAAAGATGTAGTAAAAAGTATCACATATGCTCAATCAATTTTGTTTATTCTAATAAAGGGTATATCTCTAAGAAAACTATTTTTGCAAAGCCTTCACAGCTTAGTTTTAGATAAGTTTAGTCTAGAGATAATCTAGTCTGCCTGCATAACTATGGCCCCTGGTAGACTATGATGTGGAAAAGGCATTGTACAATGATAAAAGGATCAATTTTACAAGGAGATAAACAATCACTGAAGTGTATCTTCCTAACAATAATGTGTCAAAACACTTGAGTTGGAAACTCATGTAACTACAAAGAAAAATAGACAAAACTACCATTATAGTTGGAAACATCCAGACCTTCCTATCAGATTCAATTGACAGATCCAGTTGTAAAAAAAAAAAAAAAAATTATTAAGAATACAGTTGAACTGAATAGCACCATCAATCAACGATCGAATTGGCATTTATAGAAATTCACACAAAAACAGCACAATAATTATTCTTCTCAAGCTCATACTGAATATTCATACAGTCCACATTCTCTTCCATAAAACACACTTTAGCAAAGGTAATATAATAGAAATCACACAATTATACACTCAAACCACAGAAGAATAAAACTAATGGATGAAAAGCACAAAAATATTTAGAGACAAAACAACACAATTCTAGAGAATACATGAATTAAAGAAGTCTCAAATTGTTTTTTAAAATTTGATATAAATGAAAGTTAAAACTTATCAAAATTTATGTTACATGGTGAAAGCAGAGCTTAGAGGAAAAATGATACCACTAATGCATACATTAGAAAAGGAGGGCCGGTGAGATAGCTCAGCGGCATAAGCGCCTGCCTGGCAAGAGTGAGGTCCTGAGTTCGACTCCTGGAACCCACATACAAAGGAAAAAAGGGCCGGTGATATTGTTCAGCAGCACAAGAGATTGCTGGCCAGCGCAAGGTCCTGAGGTAGACTTCCAGTACCCACATAAAAAAAAAAAAAAAAAAAAAAAAGAAAGGCATATATCTGAAATTTACCATCTAAGCTGAAACCTTGGGAAACTAGAAAAGAAGTGACAATAAAATCAAAAATAAAAAAAGTAAAATGAATAATAAATTTTGAATCATAAAGAAATTATAAATAAATAATAAACAATAGCTGAAATAATGAAACAATATATAAAATCAGTACAGAAAAATGAATAAAATCAAAAGCTGGTGTTTGAAAAAAATCAATAAAATTGAGAAAACTCTTTTCCAGTCTCACCAAGAGGGAAGAAAAAGAAGAAGATACAAATTGACAATATCAAAAGTGCAACAGGGGCTGTCATTACTGATGCCACAGACATTATAAGGCTGAGTGGAACATTATGAACTCTAGGTCCACAAATTTGATAATTTAGATTAAATGGACGTAATCCTTAAAATACACAATCTATAAAAACTCACACAAGGAGAAATAGATCATCTGAATATGCCTGTATCTATTAAATAAATTGAATCAATAATTAATAACTTTAAATGCATAAATATAGGCCAAGATAGTTTAATTAGAGAACTCTTCTAATTACTTAAGGTAGAAATATCAATTCTCTATAATCTCATCCAGACAACAGAGATAAAGGGAATGTTTCCTAACTCATTTTATGAGACCAGACTTACCCATAAAAGAAAAACAGAAAGAAAATCAGGTGAAAACACTATAAGAGAAAACTACTGTCTAATATCGTTCATGAATATAGATGCATGACTCCTTAATGAAATATTAGCAAATTCATGTTAACAGTGTATAAAAAAATTATTCACCATGAACAAGTAGGATTTATTCAAGATGTGGAAGGCTTAGACAGCATTTGACAATAAATCGATATAATGTATCACATCAACAAATGAAATAAGAAAAATCATATAATCATCTCAAAAGAAGAATTTGACCAAATCCAATATTCACTCATAATAAGAATGCTCTGAATACTAGAACTAGAGTGAAACTTCCTCATCTTGTTAAGGAATAAGCATAGAAATTCTGTACCTTCTATGATATTAAATGTAGAAAAACTAGAAACTTTCCCCCTAAGATCAAGAACAGTATGTCCAATTCATAATTCCCATTCCAAGTCATTAAAGAAAACAAGAAAATAAATAAATTTATACATATTGGATGTGATGTGGTGGTACACATCTGCAATCCCAACATTCTGGGAGATTAAAGCAGGAGGGCCATGAGTTTGAGCCCAGCCTGGGCAACTTAGAGACTTAGTGGAGACACTGTCTCAAAATAGAAATAAAAAAGGGCTGGGTAGCTCAGGGCAAAAGTCCAGTACCACTCCACCCCCAAAAAATGTTATATGGATGAGAAAGAATGTATCCAATGAAATATACTTCTCTTAATAGCATGTATGACATAATCATTTGTGTAGAAAGAAATAACAAAAAACCCAAAATATTCCTATTATTAATATACAATTATACAAAAGTTATATGGTACAAGGTTAAAAATAAGGTATAATGGTTTGCCCATATACTAGCAGTACATAATTGTAATTTCAAAATTAATAAAATTACCCCCTGTACATTGACACCAAAAAGTGAAATTATTAGGTATCAATCTGACAAAATATATGTCAGATCTATGAGGGAAATAAGACTGTTACAAGAAATGCAAAAAAGGTCTAAGTAAATGGATAAATATTTCTTGTTCATTGATAAGAAAATGAAATATTGTTAGGATATTAGTTCTTTCTAATTTTCTATAGACTCAATGCAAACTCAGTCGTATTCCCTGCAAATAATTTTCTGAAAATGGACAAATAATTCTAAAGGTTATATAGAAAGCAAAAAAAAAAAAAAAAAAAAAAACAAAACCCACAATAGTCAACAAAATATGAAAGAAGAACACACTTGTTGACTACTTGAATTCAAAACTTACTAGGGCCAGTGAGATAGCTCAGATAGCATAAGCACCTGCCTGGCAGGCATGAGGTCCTGAGTTCGAATCCCGGTACCCACATTAAAAAAAAAAAAAGACTTACTAAATATCTGCCATAATGAAGACACTATATTACTGGCCAAAGAATGTATAAGTAGGCCAGTGGAACACAATACAGTGTCTAAAAATAGGCTCACACAGTATTGTCTTCTGATCTTTGACCAAAAAGCACAGGTATTTTATTGGGAAAAGGAGAGTATTTTCAATAAACAGTGCTGGAACAAATGTACATCCACACACGAGCAATGGATGTGAGTATATATTACACATTTTCATTTTAAAAAAAAGCACTTGAAGTGCATCATACATAAATGTCTAGTGCAAAACTATAAATATCCTACCATATGATGTGGGAGAAAATACAGGCGACCTTGGGTTTAGCTGTACCACCAAAAGCACTCACTGTGATAGAAAAAAATAAGCTAGATTTCATTGAAATTAAAAGTTCTATTCTTTGAAAGATAGACAATGGAAGGCCAAGCTACACACTGAAAGAAAATATTTGAAAGTATATATCCAAAAGATCACTTATACCCAAAATATAAGAAAAATTCTTAAAATTCATTAACAAATTTGAATCTTTCACTAAAAATGGATTAAGGATTAAAGCAAAGGAAAATATGAAAAAAATGCTCAGTATTACATCACCAGGAAAGTGTAATTTAGAAACACACTGCCCCCATTAGACTGGCTAAAATAAGAAAAAGATTAATAACACGAAACGATGGTAAAGTTGTGGGGCAACAAGAATTTCATTTGTCACCAGTGGGAATGCAAAGTGGTAGTCACTTTGGAAGTTTCTGAGAGCTAATCATAATCCTACCGTGCGATCCAACAACTATGCTCCTCAGTACTTACCCAAAGGCACTGAAAGCTTATGTACAAACTAAAACTCGTGCACAGATGTTTATAAAAGCTATCCTTCATAAACTTCCACAATTTGGAAGCAACAAAGATGTTTCTTAGGTCAATGAATGAACTGTTGTACATTTGCTCAATGGATTATCTAGCTATGAAACACATACAGGAGACAGATACATGTGACTGCGGGAAAGAAGCCTTCTAGGATGCCTCTATACTGCATTAGTCTAATTATGTGGATTTCCGGAAACGGGAAAATCTGATGAGAGTAAAAAGTTCAATAACTAACAAGGATTTGGGCAGAAGGAGTAAGAGATGAATAAGTGGAATACAAGGATAATTTTAGAACAGTGAAGCAATGGTATTCACTATAATATTGTGATAATGGATACAATATCCATTTTTTCAAAATCTATGGACAGAAGCAATGCTAAGTGTGAATCCTATTGTAAAGTATGGGCTTCAGTTAGTAATGAATGAATGTCAGATAACCATTTGTAACAAGTGTACTACACTAATGCATTGGATTAGGATGAGAGTAGAGCAGGGCAAAGAGGAAGGGTATGAAATCTCTGTTGTTTCTACATAGTTATTTGCATAAAAATCAAATTGCTTCTAAAAATCTACCAATGACAAAATGTGACACATGGATAATAATATTCTTGCTCGGTACGACTGAAGGTGAGAGAAGAAATATATTAGGATAACTGGGAAATGTCTGTAAAGTAATTAAAGCGGAATTTGGGCTAGGCCTCCAAGGAACTTGGAATATGGACTGGTAAAGGAGAGGAGATACAGCACTCGCTAAGGAAGACACACACAATCTAAAGTACTAAAAAAGTTCTGCATAACGTTATAAAGTTATCGAAACTGCTGCTGTAACCTCGCTTTGAAAAGATTGAATGTATTTGTCAAGATCTGCTTTCAGAACCACGGTGAGCTTTGCGTCATCCTGAGCAGGGAGGATAGACCCCTATGCAGCAGGAGCGGGATTAACGTAAACCATCTCCCTATTCAGTGCCTGAAACTGGTCCTGAGAACTAGCTTAACTCTGTAAGCAACAGGTGGTCACACGAAAGGTTACAAAGTTAATTTCGTAATAGAAATAGAAGCGGGGCAGACTTTTTTACTACCCAAAGGACTGGAAAGACAAAGCAAGGACCTGCTGGTTGCCACGTCTGTGAAGTATTACAAGAAGCTATTGCTGTCCCTTCCCCTCTCTCCTCACGTGGTTTAGCTCTTGCCCTGAGGGTCTCGCCTTACTGATATGTGTTCTCTGAAATTACTGCATATAAGCTCTTTCTCCTATAGATTAAACAAAGAGCTCCCACTTACACCCTGGACTTAAGTATAACCACCCTTCTTGTTAAGAGAAGACTTAAATATATGTGTCAAATGCTTCAGTGGTTGAAACATTGCAAAACTTGAAAAAGTGCATAAGAGTCTGGCAACTGGATCACTGCGCTCTTAAACCTTTTATCCTTTCCGGGGTGCTTAAAGCTTCCGGGCTCCCTGTGCCCGCAGCGGACTTCTCTCGGGATCCCCTGGCTTCAACTTGGGCAACTGCGATGCCTCCCACTAACGGCCTTTTCTCTCCCCAAGCCCTGCTTTGATCTTGCCTTCTCTCCAAAGCTTCCCTTTTCTAGCAACTTGTTTTGCCCGGCTGACCCAAGGATCCTAGACGAACACACAGATTTCCCTGGCAGCCCCATGGTGCTTCCTGGCCCTACTTCCACTTTGGTCAGGGAAGAATATATAATTTTTTTAAAATATGGGAAACAGTGCATTTATTACCGTGACTCCAGTTAAGCAACTGATGCTGCGGATCCAGTTACTAAGGCCTGGTGGCCTTGGCGACCCCGCCCCTCCTCGCCCTGATTCACAGCGGCAGAGGGGGTGGCGTCCTGGCGCTGACTTTGAGGCCGGGGGTGGGGTGGGGTGGGGTGGGGTGGGGTGGGGTGGAGAGCTGGGGTGGGGGTGGGTGGGGGTGGGTGGTGGAGGAGTGGAGGAAGCGGATCTCAACTTCTCGGGTCTCCAAGGCTGGGCGCCGAGGTCCCCCGGTAAGTGCCGAAGAGTTCCTTCAGGCCGTGGACTGTTTGCCCTCGCGCGGGTGGGCAGCGGGTTAGCGGCAGGTGGGCGCAGTGCCCGGCGTGAGCTCGCGTCCCGGTCACACACAGCCGGCGCTGGGAGCTCCCCCAGGCAGTGGCTGTGCGGGCGCCGGCGCGGGCTGGGTGCACCGACCTTCTGCTCTCTCCAGGCTGGGCTGTGGATGGTTTCTACTCAAAAGCCGGGTTTCTGCAGAGTTACCAAAACTAACTTCTGATGTCTGTCTCTGAGCTCGCTACGTGCAAAGCACCTGCGGTGAGTCTCCAGGGATTTCTGCGCAGAAATGTGATATCTGCAGTTTTTACACTTTTGCGCCGACCACGGAGGGGGTTCCAGCGAGTATCTGCAGGGTTCAGAAGTTCGGGTTTGTCTTCCCTGCATTTCCCGCTTGGTAGAAGAGGGCTGGGTTATGCAAGTCCTGATGGTAAGACCTTGCCACAAAAAGTATTTATGAGTTGTTTTTTCTGTCGATAGGCAATATTTACGTGAATACAAACTTTTGACATTTTGAAAGTTACGTGACATGAGGAGAGAAGTTGATAGATTCACAGCTCGATGTTATCTTGGGGGCGTTTGCTCAGGATAATCAGTTTGTTCACATGGCCCAACAGGCGCGTGGACTCGGAGGAGCAGATCTAAAATTCTGATTTCAGCATATCTTTAACTTAGTACGCATTTAGAGGTGAAACAGATGACTAAAATAGTCAGATAATTGTTAATTTTCTTTTTTAGGTAAATTGCCAGATTTCCCCTTTCTGGTTTTGCATTTAGAGTGATCCAGGAGTTGGTTCACCAGTTGATAAAAGTCTCACTTGCAAATCACAGCAAATACTCTGGCCTGTTTCTCAAGGTTCACTGGTTTAGTTCAAGTGGATGTGTGCCATAGACCACAGTTTATGTCTGAGTTACTAATTAATGGTCGTTAAAATCTTCAAACTGCTAATAAATATTAAACAGAATTCCTTTTTTGCTTTTTAAGAAATATTGAACATATTCTGTTCCTGTCTGAAAGATTCAAACACGTGCTCACAATGACAAAATGCACTATTTTGGTTGGCTTTGCCTTGTGAAGAGAGATACTTCTGCATTTAAGAATTTAAATGAAAAACCTTTTCAAATAATACATGGAAACAGCGTCCATAAATCTTTAGATTCCTGTTCTGAGAGAAGGAAATTACCAGGTCTTGTTCCAAAAACATGGCGCTTGCTTTTTCTAGTGGCCGAGGTACTGAGTGGTTGTGGGCGATTGGGTCTTCAGCTGTGGGGAAGACCTGCTCAGACGTCAGGTGGGTGAGTCGCAGAGGGAAGAGCTCAGTGTTAGTGGATTTGAAATCCCCACAGCCGCTCTCCTCTCCGCCTCCCTACCCCCAGGTAGAGTGGGCAGGACGGTTTCACTGTGCTTTCTTGTTTGTTTCCTTTGCTGCAATGGATCCCGTGCCTGTTAGCATTCGTGAGTCCCCCTTCCCCGTTTAGTTTGTAAGAGTTCTAGTGAGCACCTTAATCCAAGCCATCATTTCTTAGTTCCTTACTTCCTGTGCTTCCCAAGGCTTTCATAACAAGGGACCAGGAAGTAGGCAGCTTAAAACAAAACAGAAATACTGTGTAATAGTGCAGGCAGCTAAAAATCCCAAATCAAGGGTCAGAGGGTGACTTTTCCCTCGAAAGGCTTTGTGGAGTAATCGTCCCCTACCCTGCTCCTACCGTCTGGCTGTTGTCAGTCTTCCTTGGTGTCCCTTCACTGCCAGGTGCTTCATTCCTGCCCCGTTGTCACAGGGCTGTCTCTCCTCACTCACGAGCACCTTCTCTCCATGCTAATGGTGACAAGGTTGACTCTCTTAAGGGGAGCATGGTGACAGGAGTAAATGCCCTGCAATGGGGCTTTTTAGTGGAAGGAGAGATTGTACTCTAACACCAACAAGGACAAGAGGCATTTATAACAAGGAGTAAGGTAAGGGTCAGTAATGGAAAATGACCTAAAGGAAACATCAAGGATAAAGATTTCTGGTCAACCGACTCGATAGGATTAGTGCTGAAGACGAGGTAGACTAGAGAGATACTGAATGTGCTCAGATACCCAAGGTGGGCCACTTTTGCTAAAATACTGGAACAGGACTCCTGTGGAAATCAGATCTAGGAGCACAGGGAGGGAAACCCCAGGATGGTCCTCTTCAAGCTTAAGATTCAGAAGCCTGAGTACAGTTATGATCAAGTACAGAGTCTTTGTCACTAGTTGTACTGGAATAGAAGCCCGTCACAGAGACCTCCTCTTAACTTGATTAATATCATCTATAAGGGCGGGGATACAGCTCAGTGGCACAAGTACTTCCCTGGCAAGCACAAGGTCCTGAGTTCAGTTCCTGGTACCAAAAAAAAAAAAAATCATCTACAAACACCCTATTTCCAAACAAGGCCAATAGTCATATTTGGAGTTAGGACTTCAATGTATTTTTGGCAGACTTAATTGAACTGGTAACACTTTTCATGACCTTTTTATGTACTCTAGCAAGCATCTAGAAACTTTGTTTCTCCATCCATTTTAACTCTTCTATACCTTAAAGTGGCTATGTAGACCATAGAAAACATGGGATACATAGGCCAACCTTGAACCATTACTTTATATGTTGTTATCATTGTTCTTTGCAATGCTAGGGATTGAACCCAGGCCCTGTGTGTGCTAGGCAAGCACTATACCCCGGAACTGCATCCTCAGACCATTTATTTATTTATTCTTTGAGACGTGTTTTCAATAAGTTGTCAAAGCTGGGCTCAAACCTGTGATCTTCCTGCTTCAGGCTCCTCAGTAGCTGAAATTAGAGGGGTATACATTGGTTTGTCAAAATAGACATGAAATGCTATGTTAGCCTGCTACCATTTATATGTTAACTTATGTTGTAGTCAGGATTTAGAAGGGAAAGGATTTAATACAAGAGACATAATTTATAGGGTTATTTTATAATATTTACCCAAAGAATCAACTGCAAAAGAGTGACTGAGATCTGTCCACACTCTAGAGACCCAAAGAATCCAGCTGAGGGCCTGGATCCCATGACAATATCCTGCATGAGTCCAGCTGAGGACCTAGAGCCCAGGACAATGTCCTCCACGAGTCCACCTGGAGGAATAGAGCTCACAGCAATGTGTCATGCAAGTCTGTGTCAAGGATCTGCACCAGGAAGGCCCAAAGGTCAGTGGTGGAATCTAGAAAGTCTGCACCATCGGGATGAAGGATCTGTGCCAGCAGGCCGAGGGATCTTCACTGGAGCCAGGAGGGTTAGGACCAGAGCTCCTCTGAAAAGAACCATAGTCATCCTCAGGGACAGTGAGGACCCGAAGACCCAAGCTCCTCCGACAATGAGAACAGCTGAGTTCATGTCAGGAATACCAGCTTGACAAGCTTCTCCAGGACAATGAACAGCACACCATCTTCCCCTCCAGTTCTCCTTTTATGCTGTTGGCAAAAGTCCTCAGGTGGGCCTTCCACACCCAGCACTATACTGATTCAGTTCTGTTGGGTGTTACAAGATGACCATTAGTTAATCCACCACAACCTGATTCTTTGAAATTGACTGGTATCATTTTTTCAAGCAAAGTGCTTCTAATATACTATCTAATTTATCTTTGTGATTTAAAGCTAATTAATCTTTGTGATCTTTGTGGTTTTGTTGCTGCTTCTCAACATACTAAATTATTGTCATTTGTAGATATTAATTTTATACGTTTTACTTGCTTGAATCCTTCTTTCCAGGGGCAGTCTTAGTCTTCAGCATGATACCTAAAATTTCATAAAAGAAAAAAAAAAATTTACACTAGTAAAAGCAATATGCTATAAAACTTTTGCAGTCTCATGGAAGAAGTATAAGGAATGACTTTCCACTCAGTTGTTGTGCTGTTTTAAAAGTAACAAGCACACTTTTTTACATTTCTCTATTTTCATGAAATTTTGATTACTGTCTAAAAAATATATTCCCTTTCTTTTACCTTGACAGTTCTGTGAGTAATGCTTTGAAACCTTCTTTGAAAAACTGAAATTCTCTTATGTCCTAAATGATTTAGAGTTTATTTATGTATATATTGATACACACCTCGGAAGATACATGTACATCTTGTGATGCAGAGTTGAATCTAGTAAAGGCCACATGCTGGCTTCTCATCTCTAGTCACTATTGGATGGAATGCTGCCTGTAACTTGGCATCATCATTAGGTCATAGGAATGAGTTAAAGGAAAACAGGAGCTTGAGGGTTGTCACTGAATTCACAGGAAGAGGAGGAAAAGTGATGTTCATCTTCTAATATATTTTTGTAAATTTTAGGATAGATTCAGATTTATAAACATCATTAACTTAGTACATAGAGTTCCAACATATGGTGTATGCAGTTTCCATCCTTACTAACTTACAGGAATGTGACAGCGAGACTGGGACATAGAGGGACAAAGGGCAGGGGCCTGAGTAAACTGAGTGAACAGAAAGGCAGCACCTGGAGCAACTGAGATGAGCCTCGGGAAATTGGAGTGCAAGGTACAGAGGCCTAATTGGAGCATGAAGGAAAAAGGACTAATAAATTCTGCTGGTGACGAGAAGCCTAGCGACAGCACCAGCGTCAACTGCAAACCTGCATGTCCATCCATCCCTTTTGCACCAGAAAGCTACATACAAGCCCCTAGATTCAGGTGTTTCCTGTGTGTCTTCCCATAGAGCCCCCCTCATCTAGTGAGATCTTTCCTTCGTTCTTTCCAGTAAACCACTCCCCACTGCTGTCCTGTCCGAGCTCAGAGGAAGAGAATTGGTTACAATATATTTGTCATGAATTAAGGAATCAATAAGTATTAATGCACCGTCAGCTAAAGCTCATATTTCATTTATATTTTTTTGTCTGTGTATGTATGTGTGTATGTGTGTGTATGTGTGGTACTGGGGATTGAATACAGGAAGCCCTGAACTACATCACCAAGACTTTTTATTTTATTATTTTTTTTCTTTGTTTTGAGATAGGGTTTTGCTGATTTGTTGAAGCTAACTTTGAACTTGTGACCTTCCTGTCTCAGCCTCCCAAGAAAGTGGGATTACAGGTATGTGCCACCATGCTTGATGAGATGTCCTTAATTTTTATATAATGTTTCTTTTTTTCTTCCAGGATCTCATCATGGATACTAAATTACACTGAGTTGTAACATATCCATAGACTCCTTTAAACAGTTTGACAGTTTCCTCTATTAATTACAGTGTACATCTGTTGGATCCTGGGCACTGTCCTAGCCATTTTGTATTTACCATCTCATATGATTCTCACAGTGAGTGAGACAAGTAGTGTTCTGTTTTGCAAAAGAAGAGATGGATAGTTTGCTCAAGGCTCCCTCCTATTCCATACCCAGTTTCCCTCATGAGCATCATATATATTAGTATGACAAATTTGTCACGAGTAACAAACCAATATGAATATGTTATTTTCCACTGAAGCTCATAGTTCATTTAGATGTCCTTAGTTTTTGCATAATGTTCTTTTGCATTATTGGTAAAAGACCGAGCCAAGCCTGGAGCCCAGGTCTCTGTGTTTTCAATCTATGCTCTTACACTTTTTGTGTTTAGCACCTTTACGTTGTACTTCCTGCACCGGCAGTTTGCTATGTTTGGACAGGTCCACACAATGTTCTTAATCTCTGCACTGTTGATCTACCAGTCACAGAATTCTGACAACCAAAAGTATCTCCACATGTTGCCAAGTTTCCCATGGGGTGAAATTGCTGACTGTGATGCGAAGTGAGTTAACATTTCTTTAAAAGTAAGATTTTCAGTAAGAAGCAATACTCATATCACTATTCAAAGTTTTTGAAACTCCCCAACTCCTACAAAAAAGAATGATAATTGTCCCCTGGTGCCAGCAAAGCCTTCTACAATATAATCTAGTCTGCGTTTTTAATTTTACCTTTCACTGTTCTCATTTGCTTTGGCCAACCTAACCCCCCCCAAAAAAGAAGCAATTATCTGTAGCATGTACTGAATAACCTGCTGTACCAAGTTGAGACAATCTGTGAAGCAACTAATTAGTTTGATCTTCTAAATGTTATGGAGACATTAAAAGAAATGCACTGATTGGCCAGTGAGATAGCTCAGCAGCATAAGCGCCTGCCTGGCAAGCGTGAGGTCCTGAGTTCGACTCCCGGTACCCACATAAAGGAAAGAAAGGGCCAGTGATGTCATTCAGCAGCACAAGCGCTTGCTGGCAAGTGCGAGGTCCTGAGGTTGACTTCCGGAACCCACATAAAAAAAAAAGAGAGAGAAAAAGAAATGCAGGGACATTACGTTTGTTAAATGTATTAGCTCACTGTGTCTTAGTTTCCTAGTTGTCTTTAAAGATTTATGGAAAATATAGGCCATGTAAATTTTATTTTTTAACTCAGCCTAATGATTGAAGATGAAAATGAAATTATTATATATTCATTTAGATGTTCCATGTTGTAGCAACTCTGTGCTTACTTTTAATCTTACCTTGGGCCCCAATTTTGTAATGCTTATTGATATCTTTTTAAATATTTTAATATATTATCACTATTTGAGGTAATTATAGAAAAAAAGTGCCCATAAGTAGTTCTCAGAGCAGGTCCATAATTGATGCTAACTGGGTGGGTCATGGTTGATGTTGATTATCCCCTTGTAAGTTTTGACCAAACATAATTTACTTGATATATCTGCATTATGATTTGGGTTTTAGGGAATAATTATAGTAAGTTGATTATTAAATATGTATCTTTAGCAGCAAAGATGATTCTTAATAGCATTACAAATGTTTGGCTTCTGGAAAATATAAATTGTTTTCAAGCAAAAAGATAATCCTGCTTGAAAAATGTATTAACTATCACACATTTATGTAGAATTATAAAAAGCAGGCATAGAGTGCCAAAGATCAGGATAAAGCAAGTTTTTAGCTTCTTCTCAAAAGTTTTGTACCTGAAAAGGCCAAGTTTATTCCCATGTTTCATTTTTTCTTAAGTGTATGCCTATTTTTTTTTTTTTTGGTGTTCACTAGATGAATGAAGGTACCATTTCAATCCCTGAAATCCTAGATGAACAATTGATACCCCAAACCTTAAATATGGTTTTGAGTGAACATTTACATAAATAGATAAAAAAAAGAATGTAACCTACCAAGGTTAAGTCTCTCAATCAGTGTTATCACAGCTAGTCACCGGAGACTTTGTTTTATTGGTTGTGGTGCTTCTAAAAAATACTTTATCAAGTGTAAAAAAAAACATACATAGGAGACAGAAATGAATTTTAAAGAATTGTCCACATCTTAGGCAAATGAGATTTGAGGACAAGTTGAAGTTTAAATTCTGATTGCTGTACTCATCTATATTATCCAATTAATGCTTTGCTCTCATGAATCTTGCTTAGAATTATCAGTAGAATAACAGTAATCTGAAGAAACCATGGTCTACAATAACAATGTTCTTTTCCATTCTTATTTTGTTCTGGGTTATGATAAATAAGTAGTTTTCAAGAGGCATGTGAAGGATCTGTGTTCATCTGGTAAAGTCAGCATTTAAAACTAAAAACAAAGCTAGCCTGGTGTAGGGCATGTTAACCTATCATTTCCAGAGCCCTTTATTTATGGAGGCATCTGTATGGACATGACTTAGTTTGTGTTTGTGGGTGGTGATGCTCTTAGAGAAGTATCCCAAGATGCAGTTGCTGGTACTTAGCTATCAGTGAGAACAGAGGGTCCCCGAAAAGGCTAAATTGTACCATGCCTGGAGGACTTTGGAAATAATGTGATTCATAGGTGCAGAATGTCCTGCTCTGTCATGTTCTTAAATTGCTTATATTCATTTGTAAAACTTCCTGATTCTTGTATTTATGTAGCAGGTTAATATAAACAAATTTATTCTTCTCCTTTAACTTCTCCTATGAAGATTAGCTTTTGCATGCCATTAAGGCTTTGTACTCCCTCACAGTTTGACCCCTTTCTGTTTTCTGATTGGTCTCACATTAAAAGTGGCGCAGTCTTATGTCTTGGAATCTGTGTGCTAACCTACTTGTAGCTTACATTTTGACATTAGTGACATTAGTGACATTAATATAAAGGATATAGCTAGTCTAGAAATCTGTTTTGCTGGGGCTGAGAATGCAGTCTGGTCTATACAAATTTTAATCTTGTCTTTCTTTCCTAACTTGCCCCTTGTACTTGTGTAGTTTCTTACAATAGCAATTTATAGTATCCTATCTTATTTTAGCAGTACTGGCTACCAAGCGTTTTTAAGTAGCTTGTTTAGAGTTCGTAAATCTTTTTTTTTTTTTTTCTTTTTTTTTGGTACCAGGAATCAAACTCAGGACCTCACGCTCGCCAGGTAGGCGCTGTGCCACTGAGCTAAATCCTGGGCCCCAGAGTTCATAAATCTTACAATTTTTTATTTCTTCTTATCTCTTTAGCTCTCTTAAACTGGTTATACTTAATCCAAATTTTCAGTGACAGATAGTTGACTTTTAATATTATTT
The DNA here is from genome assembly GCA_028451465.1 of Erethizon dorsatum. Lineage (NCBI taxonomy): Eukaryota > Metazoa > Chordata > Mammalia > Rodentia > Erethizontidae > Erethizon > Erethizon dorsatum. The sequence continues at coordinate 138,342,494 of CM051824.1, forward strand.
TTAAGTATTATGAAAAGTTAATATATATTTTCTAGCTATGTAACTGCGGTATTATGAACTGAACATTTGTGTCTCAAAAAAATTGATATGGTGAATCTTTAATCCCTGTTGCACTTGGAGATAGGGTAACCATAGAAGTAATTAAAGTTAAGTGAAGTCATTCATAAGAATGGAACCTTGAACTGATAAGCATAGTGTCTTTAAAAAAGAGAAACTAGACTGCACTTTGACCCCTGTCCCCACCCCACCTGAACCGTGAACCAAGGAAGGGAGGGCTCTTTGTGAGGGGCACATAGAGAGAGGCCCTGTCTACTAGCTAGGACGAGAATCTCACAAAATCCACATCAGGCCAAAATGTTGATCTTGGATTCCTCGTCTTCAGACCTCTGAGAAAATATTTTGCATGTGTGCTGGGGACTGAAACCAGGGATTTCACACTGAGCTATATCCCCAGATCCGTATTATTACATACAGTAAATTGAGGGAAGTCTAAGCCTATCATTATCACATTGTAAATATTCACATTGTACCTGTTAATGGGTTCTGGACACCTTGAATGACCTGGACTAATTTTGAGATTCTACCAAATACCACCTTGTGTTTCTTTTTAGAAGAAACTAAATGCTGAATCTGTGTCAAAACTAATTCTAGCTTGATTTTTAAAAAATAGTCCATAAATCAGTTCTTAAAGTCATTCATATACTACATGGTGACTGAAAAGTTATTTTTATTGTCTAATATTGCTTATAAAATGTCTCCAGTTTTGAGATATTTTGATAACTAAAAACAAACAAAAGCAAGAAAAAAACCCAACCTTCTTGATAAAAGACATCATATAATAGATAAGTCATAAATTACTATTGAAAATATACAAATAGCATATTTCATGAGTGTCTTATGTTTGTAATCTTCATGGTAAAGATGTTAAAATTGCTTATGGTTATGTAATGAAAATGTACTGTATGTAAACACAGTGTAGTGGTTCACTGGACTCCTTATATTTATTGTTACACAATAAATAAACTCCCAGTGATCTTATGACTAGTGAATTAAGTAGAATTTTAATATTCTTTGGGAACTAATGCTTTCATTTTCACATTTTATTTCTCTGAAAGGTAGGAAAGCAATTTCAAGTACAAGTTTCCTTAATCATAATTCTCCTTAATTCCTTATTATTGTACTGCTGTGTTGTTTTCTTTTTTTAGACTATCTTAAAGATAGTAATAACTTTCCATTTCTGTGCCAAAATATAAAATACAGCAAGTAATCTAGTCTCCAAAATGACTTGAAATTAGACCCATTGAATTTTCAGAAGATCAGTGAAAAGTATAACACAAAAAAAGACACATTATATATTTATGAGAGAGACAACCAGAAAGCTGATGATTAGTGCCATTTCCATCAGCTTACTAAAACCGAAGGCCTATTTCTGAAATTTTAAAATTATTTCTGCTTTTCTTCTTTGTAACATTCTCAAATTTCAATTTGCTGCAATGAGGAACAATATGATAGCAGCAAATTCTGGAACTAATTCTCTCTCTCTCTCTCTTCTCCATTTCTATGCCTTTCCTATCTTTGTAGTAGGTTATAACTTCCTACTGAGCAGGAATTGTTAATTTATATTGTAGCAAATTATTTAACTCATCAATCTGCATAACAGGAAGATAAAAATATTGGGAGTTTTATTCCCAAAAATAATATACATATCTAAAATACACAAAACATTGATATGACTATATTGCACATTTGAGTTACATGTGACTTGAAATCGTGTAGACCATGAACCCAACCCTCAATACTACCTCTTAATAGGTTTGGAATCCCCAGGCTCCTTTCTCTCTGATTTCACTTCTCCCTGTTGTCTCCTTTGCTTCCCTTGTACTGGCCTTTCTAGCCTCCTTGCTGCTTTGGTGCTGTACACTCCACCTCGGGGCCTTTGCTTGTTTTGTTCTCTGTTCATTGTCCCGACAGCTCCAGCACTGTTTTCTTCCTTTCATTCTGAATCCTTTCGAGTTGTCATTTTACCAGAGAAGCCTTTCCTGGCATCTCATCTAAAATATGCTCTTCCTTACTGTGCTTTCTTTTTGCCTTCTTAGTGTGGTTCTGACACATGTTTGGTGATTTGCTTCATGGGAAGATATAAATGACTAATGTCTAGAGAATAGTTCACTGTTATATCCTAGCACGTGGGACATCATTTGGCCTATAGTGTGTACAGCGCTTTTTAAGGAATTGTTATGAACCTTTCCAGGAAAAACAGTGCCCAGAATTTGAGAGAGTAGTTGCAGCCCTTCTAGATTGATCACACCTTACCAAGATAACCAAACTGACAGAGACACACTGTGATTGCTTTACAGGTTATGATATAATAGATTATCTTGGGCATATTGACATGACTTTGTCTAATTTCTATGAGGAGGTGCCTGGCATTACATTATTTTTTACACAGTAAGTTAGGCTAAAATTTACCCAAGTCTGGGTAAATTTAATGAAGTACAGTGAATGTTTATTTTTTTCTAATTATTTCCTAGAATTCTTGTTCATGTTTTGTGCTTAACAGAAAAGAAAATCAACAGAATTTGATTGCTTGCTTATTAAAGTTGCAGTTATTGTGCAAAAAGTGTCAGACGGTTTATATAAAGCCACAAGTGAGAGTTTGAAGGCAGGCATGAAGAATTTTGAAAGGAAGATGTGATCCAGAGGTTGGACTTGATCCGGCAGGTGTTGGGAAGCACATAGGAGTCTAAGCACACCGATACCCTCCTCTTCACCTCAGTATGGACAGCCTGCCTATTGTGCAGAGTTAGAAGTCTACTGCAATACTTCATTCTACTTGTGATGAAGGCTAAATGATTTAACCACAGCACACTAGGTACTGACCTCAGCGGATATAATAGGATATTTACTAATCTATAAAAATTTAAATTGCAGCTCTATCACCTAAAGTAACAGATATGAGTGCTGTACTTATCTGAATTTTATAATTCAGAACCAGCATTAATGATAGGAGTTACCCTAAGCACCTAGAATACAGTTGATTAATCTGAAGCTCAGAGACAACCCAATGAATCACAACAGTTTTCTACAGATAGAGTACAAGATTAGTTTTTTAAAACTAGAAGATGATAAATTTAAAATTAAACATAGCTATTTTATTTCTTGAAATGAATGTATTTTGTAACTGAAGCTTCCTAACTGAAATTTTACTAGAAATAGTTGTTAATATACACTTTTTTGGGAGGTTTATTTTCTTCTTTTCTCTGGTAGCCAAAGTCAAACATGATAGATCATAAACCCTGCTTTGAAATAAGCAGGATGGTGTTGGAAAAATAATAGTATGGGATTCAGACCTGGAATCTAGTTCTGGCTGTGATTCTGGGTGTATAAATTAGAGTATCTGGGTCTCCATTCTGAATTTAAGTGGTAGAGTGAATTTTTATGTCTTTTTCAGCTGTGTGTAGTTGATACCATGCTATAGCTAAAATTTATTAAAATGTATGTTAAGTTGCAACTTTTTCTGTGATACATCAGCTAGCTCTATATTTAAAACTATATGCACAGAAATGTATTCTGGTAGGGTACAAATGTGAAATTGCTAGTACTTTAGGTACTATGGGTATTCATTCTCCCTTGCCTTTTAAAATAATATATTTCCCTCTAAGAATGCTATTTCCCTGATACTATCGACTACTTACAATACAAGCCAGACAGATGATGTTGGACATAAGTAGAAACTTGCCCAGGCCACAAATACGTCAGACCTGGTGAAAATTTCTATTTTACACGATTCAAAAATATTATAGTGCTAGGAACCTCTGCCAAACTACTTATCTTATGTTTATAATAGGAAGGCAGAACTCCTAGATAAGATCTTTGTGGATACTAAATTTCTTCTGGGGGAAACAGGAGAAATTTAATTGATCTCAACATCAAACCAAAATATTCAAGCTGGATGTGAATCAGGATCAACCTATGACATTGTTGAGTGAGCAGTGTTCAAATTTTCAGATTGTCTCAACTGGTTTTGCAGGATTTTTTCACATAAGAATGCAACTAGGGTTCGTAACATGCTGAGTAAATACTTCTTAAATTTCTCAGGGTGTTTTGTGTATTTTGTTTTGCAGTGCTGAGGATCATACCTGTGGCCTAATTTATGCTACACAAGTGCTTTACCACCAGCTACATCTCCAGCCCTTGAGTTTCTTTTAATCGATATGTGTGTTTGATTTTTAAAATATTTTTTAATTTGAAAAATATGTAATTATTAAATAAATCCAGTTGGTTTACCCTGTTCTTGAGTCTCACATGGTCTGAATTTTGCCAAATGGAAGCCCTTTTATGATATATTCCTTTGTGTCCTATTTTTCTTGTAAATTGAACATTAGATTTAAAGGCTTTAACAACCTTTAAAACAAATTAATGATTATTGTGGTATTGTTATTGTCTCAAGATATATTTGGAAAATGGACAATTATGCAATTGATCAAATTTTCTTGTAAAATAAATTAGGAAATAAAGTTGTATTACCAAACAAAATACAGTTTATTTATTATTGTAAAACTGAGCTATTTCAAACAAAAGATTAAATTGCATCTACTTTGGATTTCAACAATGGGTGGAGACAACTTAATTGGTGCATTAATATATTAGTATGTCACAATCTGTCATTCTCTAAGAGCTGCTGATATGGGCCATTTTTAAATGAGATTTAGATTTACAGCATAAGTTGTTCTTAATGAAGTAGGAAATTTATGTTATAAAGATATCAGAAAATTATAGAGCCTTGTTTTATATAATACAGTTAAGGAGGGGAAGCGGCTCTTTCAATAATTAGGAGATAAAAAGTTCATGACTTATGTTTGAGGAAGTTTTGCAAAAAACAAGCTGATGGAATTGTGATATATAATTGGCACAGTGACAATATGTGTACTGTCAGATGAGAATCATTGTTTTGCACATAATTGAATAGCATGATTTGGGGCTGACAAAACTACCAAAGATAGAGCTAACAATCTCCTGGCTTACATATATTCATGCTCCTAAAAGATTCAACATTCCGTCAGTCCTGAAGAATATTATACTAAACCACCATCTTTTAGGAAATCTGGTCATATTTACTACAAACATGACTAAAATTTTAAACAAGATATCTAATATTGCCCTGAATATCTTGGGCAACCTTTTTGTATTTAGTAGAACTGTCAGTCACTCTTTTGTGCATCTTCATTCATTCCTGTATGGAACTTTTTTTTTTTTTGGTGGGTACCAGGAGTCGAACTCAGGACCGCATGCTTGCCAGGCAGGCACCTACTCCGCTGAGCCATCTCACCAGCCTTCCTGTATGGAACTTTAAAGGAAACTTTCCCTGTTCTTAGAAGATGAGTCTTGCCCCCAGGCCAAGGTTTAATGCCTGAAGAAGCCTAGTATAGGCAAAGGACACTTGCCTATCTCTGAAAAGTGCAAACCTTTATTTGTATCTGCAAAAACCCTGTACAATTGGGCATGATGTATGGATTTTCTAATTTAAAATAATTCATATTACCAAACATTAATTTTGTGATAATTTGGTACTTTGTAGTATAAAAATCAATAATTTAATTCACTTCTTCCAGTAATTCATAATTCATTTTAATTTTTGACATATATTGACTGTGTTGTTGATTTAAAAATGACTATAAATAACTTCTTCTTTGTGTGGGTTTGAGCTACTTCTAAGTTTGAAACAGTATATTTGTATTCTAAGGACTACAACAAAAAACAGTGTTTAATTAAACTTTCTTTTATAGAGATCACCTTGTCTACCAGCAATTATTTTAGTGTTCAGTCTTGAACCATGGACTTTCTATATTCTTTACTTATGCTGTTCACCTATATGAGAATTCATGATGTTTTGATACACTGCCTGCAATTTATCATACAGATGGTAGTCATTTCTTTAACGTAGACAATTAGCTCTTCAGTTTTCCATTCATCCGACTTCATGGGTAATGCGACAATTCTTTCTCTCTTTCTCTATCTCCATCTCTCTCCTCTCCCCTTCTCTTGCCTTCCTTCCTTCCTTCCTTCTTTCTTTTTTTTTTTTTAATTTTGAGACAGGATCTTACTAAGTTGCCCAGGCTGGACCCCACCCTGTGATTTCCTGCATGGCCTCCCAGAGTGCTGGGACTGTGGGCCTGTGCCACCACACCTGGCTCACTTGACTTTCCCATGTGTTTCAGACTGTGTCACATTGCTATCTAGTGCTTAGTTGTTTATCTTGAGAGTTTAGGTGTATAATGTGATAATATTTATGAATTTGTATTGTCTATACACATTTCTTAAGATTTGTTTTATAATAATTTCTGGAGAAATTTTTTAATCAGGTAATATTTGAAGTAGCATATATATCATGGTTTCTAAATTTAAATTGTTCAGTTTGTCAGTGTCTTAAAACACTGTTTCTGATACTTAAGAGGGCAACTGAGTTCTGTTTTATGTCTGTTAATTCCATTTGTCTTCCCTCTTAATTACAGATTTCTCATTTCTGTTAGCTCTATCTTTCAAATGTAATCCCGTGAAAGCATTTGTTCTTTATACTCTGTGAAAGAAAGAAATGCAGAGAAAAAATGAAGCTAGCAAAATTGTGGTTCTTAGCATTTGCAAAAAACTGGTAAAATCATATGGCCATCATGTCAAGTGACTGAAGAGAGAACTAGAAAGACTTTAAAATCCTCCTTAGAATTGTTAGTTCTTTTGCTCCCTGAAACATAACATGCAGTCCCCAGTACCTCATAAATAGTTTTACCAAAAAGGTGGTGCAAAATATATTATGAAAAATTTATGTTTGCAGCATTAATAATTATAACTATTGTGAACATATTATGCATGTTGTAAGTACCCAGGCATTAATTCAGAAATTTAAATGTGAAAAACTTGTAGCCCTTTTCCTATGGGATTGTGGCATTGTAAAGGTAGCAATTTGCACTAAAATTACGCTAAAGTGAAGACTACTATATGTGCTCATGTTATGATATTAGAATTTTTAATTTTTTCTATTCGTTTACTTTTTCCTTTGAGTCTCTAAATTGCCATAATTTAAGGTGGTTTTAATTTAGAAGGATATCATTAAATTTTATAATCGATCTATGTTAATGATTCAGTGTATTGAGAGTGCTTCCCAGTCCTCATCGTAGTCCAGGAAGTTTATATTTGTAATCCCATGGAAAAATTATTGTAATTCTAGTGAGTTAATTCCAATCTACCACTTCCAGTGCAACCCATGGAGACAATTTAGACACTAAGTCATATTTGTAGTTGTGGGGAGCCAACGGGGTCCTAAGTCCAGCTACAATGATAGCTAACCAGAACAAAGGCCAGGACCCAGGGCCAAACCCAGATTTTATTAATTCATCAAGAGGGGAGTGGCTTGAGGATGAGTGACTATACTTGTGGTGGGAAGTACCTAAGTGCCATGAACTGTGCTAGTTAGGAGGCCTGAAATCACCTCTGCAAAGTGCAGAGAGAAGGATATTCAGAAAGAGTACTCTGCATAACACATTTTGAGGTAGTATCTAATGTTTTGGAGTCTGTGCTTCAGCTCTGATGTGTAATTTTTTATGCTCTGGGAATTCATAGCCTCTTATCTTGAGGCTTAATCCCAGCCAACAGCGTGGAGCTTGGCTCTCCCTCCTGCTCGGTTCACACATGCTTTTTGGAGGCTATGGGGTGGGGCAACACTGACCTGTCACCTTGCTTCAAAGAGTACACAGCAGCACCTTGGCTAGACAGATTTGCATTGCTTAAAGCCAATGAGGGGATAAGGAAAAGTCCTAGCCAGCTCTGTACATATTAATACATGGAAACAGGGCCAGGTTTAGACAAAATGGAGATAATTGGTCTTCTTTCAAGGAGAGCCATCCAGGTGGTCCTCCACACAGTGTCTATGTCTACTTAAATCCAAAATATAATAAAATTGTTTAAAATATATTATTGTTTTTTTTTTTTAATTTTTTAAATTTATTTATTTATTTTTTTTTGTGGGTACCGGGGGGACGACCTCAGGACCTCGCGCACCAACAGGCACCCGTGCCACTGAGCGATATCACCGGCCCCTTTTTCGTATGTGGGTTCCGGGAGTCGAACTCGGGCCTTCGCGCTTGCAAGGCAGGTGCTTAAGCCGCTGAGCCGTCTCACCGGCCCCATAAAATATATTATTGTAATCATTACTGTAATTGTTAACAGATAACAAGTTATAAAATGAAGGCATTGTGTTTGTTTTGATAACTTTTTGATGCCAACAAGTAAAAAGAATCAGTTGAATGCTTTAAAATATTCAGAATTATTAATATATACTATGGAAAATCTCAGCTTTTTAAGAGCAAATTATATATCTCAATATAAAATTTAAAATGTAAGAGGCATTAACACATTACAGTTTTAGAGAATCTCACAGATCATATAATAGAATCATATTTGAAAATACAAAGTAAATATCTCTTATCTGAAGCTATTTTTTTCAAATTTCCTTAATGTTCAGAGAAAATGAAGCATTTTTACATTAATTTAAATTAGAATGAAGTTAATTTCAGGTCATTTCATTACTCTAATTTAGGAAGGGTTGTCTTTTTCACACCATCTAGCAGCTTAATACCACTAACATGAATGCTCATTCAGTAGAATTGTTAAGCAATCTTCTATAAATTAGAATATTTCAGGAGTGCTTTACAGATTTTCTTTATGCTAATGAGGCACTTAAAATCATCTGTAGTGTACCTAGAATTCCCTTGCCTGTATGTCAATCAGATTTGGAAAACGATTTTCTAAATCGCTTTTTCTCATGCTCTTTTAAAATTAAAACCCTGTGCTGTCACTGTGTTAATCCATAAATTATCATTGTATATGGAGGGCAATTCTTGAAATAGATACCTATTTTTGCTTTCAAAATCCTCTTCTCTAAAATTAAGACTAAAATATGATTATGATTTGTTAATGTTTCTTTTGCTTTTAATATATACAAAGACCACTTCAATTAATTGTATTTTGTAAGTTATATATTTTTTAATGTGATAATTCATTTAATATAAAGCATGATACTGTTACTTAGGTCTATTAAGTAACTGGAGTATCTAAAAATTTTTCAGCTACTTTATATTCAGTGGTTAATTTTTATATATTTGTGATATTACCATATTGCAAGTATTGTTAGATATTTTCTAGTCTAATCACTGAAATCACGAATGGAAAAACCTAGCAGATTAAATGTCTTTCCCAAGATTTCCAACTAAAATTTGAATCAGATCTCTGAGCTCCTAGAAATCATAAGAGTGGATTTAAGGCTTGCATTCACAACCTCCTAGAGAATGCATAAAAATGAATAAAAATGCTGTAGCACATGCTTACACACTCATGACACAGGCACATTCAGGCATGTTTGAAGCCACATTTCCTTTGGTGTTTTCTTGTTAAAACCCAAACTACTTTTCCTTAAAAAGTTATTCCCTGTAACCTACATTAATGACACTGTGAAACAAGACAGGTATTTAATAATAATACCTAAGTGCTAAATATTATTTTTATGAGCTCATATGTAAGTAAGATACAGAGTGTAAGAATGTAGTTACTTATCTAACCAAAATGTAACTACAAAGATTTAGGGAACAGCTGAATCCATTGTGAAGCATTTCTAGTTATTAAGTCAAGATATTGATGCAGCTACTAACCATAGTTATGGAATAAAAATAAAGCTTTATATGTAAGTTAGCAGTATGGGTGTATAAATTGAAGTGGTCTTTGTGTGTATGAAAAAAGACTAATAACTTCTATTTAGCAAGATGAAAGTGCATGACCTAAATTACAGTGTAGACCAGAAGCCCAAGACCATCCTCATGTAAGAGAAAAAAATTAGTATATCCTGGACTATGAGAAAAGTAACAATGACCCTAGTAAACAAAGATTATCATTCTGCTTGCTTTCACTGATTCTCTGGTGCAGACATCTAAACTTGTTAGACGTGCCAGAGCATTTTATTCCAAAAACAGAAACTGACTCTGGCAAATATAAGAAAAGTAAAGAAATTGTGATTTTTTTTTTCTGTCTCACGGATTTCATGAGAAGATTAAAAAGCCACACTTAGAAAATAGGAGATGTCAAGGGAAGCTGTGCAAAATGAAATACAAAATAATACCGTACTCTCATAGGAGTACTCCTGTCACTCCTGCTGCAAGCCCTTCCCACCACAGGAAACTGAATCTGTGGTGGCCACAGACAGTGCCTCAGCCCATAAGAGTGCTTCACTTCAGTTCAATATCCTGGGTGCTGCTGGTATTGGACTGGCTGAAACTTGGTCCTGCACATGTCCTCTGGTAGCTGGAAGCCATGAACAAAGCTCTGTTCAAGACCAGGACTGATCCAATGTAGGATTTTAGATAAATTGGAAAAATGCTTGGATAGTAGGGAGAAAATATATTACTGCTATGCAATGTTTATTATTCTAATTTCTCATTGTTGTTTTAATTAAAGACCTCACCTACCAGATATCAGAATAAGGAAGACTCACTTAACTCATGTACTCAGTAAAAACACAGCACCTCCCTTACAGACAGTTGTGTAGACCAGGTGTGTCACTGATGCTGTCCCTCTGGAAGGTGTATATCTCACTGTGCTCCTCTTCCCCTGTGCTCTGCTTCCTGGCCATTATGAAGTGGGCAGTATTCTTTCACTAGGCCCTCCTACCATGTCATTTCTGCCTTCGAGTCATCTGACCATGGACTACCCCCTTTAAAAACAGAAACCAAAGTAAACATAAATTGCAGGTGTGATATATTTTGGTCCAGAGAAGGGAAAACTTACTAATACAGTATCTGATGGAGTTAGTGATCCTCCTCTTCATAGAGAATGTGAATTATACAAAAAACAAAAAGAAAACAACAACAAAACAAACTCTTTTTGGTAAACAAGAAGGGTCATTTACAGTAAAATAGGAATACATTCTATGTTGTAAAAATAGTTATGATTATGTAAATAAATGTAATATTTTTTAATTTCAAAAATACAATTCTGTAGATTTGGTTTAATCTCTGAATTCTCATGTGAGTATTTTTTCCAGTACATAAGTTATTAATTAAAATATTTTATGTTAATGGGGTTCTTAGTTTAAAATTTTAAAAAAATGATATATGCTGTACGTTCTTACTGTATTTGTATTGATCAAATCAAATACTTTAGTGACTTAAAACAGTAAGTAAGCTTTTAGTATTGTTCAAAATTGTAAGATTTGATATGTTAGTTTTACTTTTAACTATGTTTACCCATGTGTCTTCAATTTTCTCTATATTAGACAGATGGATATCTGATTTTGGCTTAGGTCTCTTCCATTTTTTCACTGATGTAAGCTTAGGCCAGGATAGTTGGGCTTTGGACCATATTGCTTCTAAATCACAGGTAGGATACCTTTTTTCTTACATGGCAGGGACAGATTCCAAGAGAGCAAAAGTTATGTTCTAGGACTCCTGAGTCCTAGGCTCAAAACTATCAAACTGTTCCATTGAGCTATAGAATATACAATGGATAATAGTCAGTGTACAAGTAAAAATAAAGCTGAACTATGATCTGTAGCATCCAGTTCAGGAAGTCCCACTACAGTATCTAGTGAGCCATCCTAGGAAGCTCAATAATTCTTCTAACAATCAGGCCTAAGTGGGCAGGACTTGATTAATAGTGGACAGCTGCTTTAATAATTTTCCTTACATTCAGGTTTGGACTAATGGGAAAACATCAAGTATGCACTCGTAATTTATCGTGGAGGATGTCTTGTTTCTAAGTAGTATGAGTGCAGTTGCCACATTCCAATAGTGTCTAATTAAGGCATATCTAAAGCTCTCTCTCTTTCTTTCTTTCTCTCTCTCTATTTTTTAATGAATGATAAAGCTTCTCTGCTTCATTGACTGGTTTTGAATCTTTGCCAAAATACAAATGATTGTGGCTAATATCCTACATAGAGCAAGCTCTAGTCTTTGCTTGTTCTCACTTCAGTGTGCATTTATGATCACACCACTATATACTCTTGGCCAAAAGTAGTCATAAAACCAACTGAATTCAAAGAGTAGGGGAAGTGGTTTTATCCCTCATAGGGGGAGCTTCAAAGTCACATTTTAGGAGTTATATACATACATGGAGGTGATATTGTGAAATCAGTTTACAATACCTACCTCCTTGGCTAAAGAACTTCGTGTCAATTAATAATGAAATCTTTATGTTTAGTTTTTACTAGATCTATCCACTAAAGGAAGATGAAGGCAAATGACTATAATCTTTAGTATGTTGATAATTAAGTTTAGATTAATGAATCAATGCATTTTATAGTAATGCTTTTATAGTAATGCTTAAATATTTTTTTGCTAACATTCAGAAAATGGTTCTCTGCAAAACTCATTCATATGAGGTGCATTTAAAATTATGAACACCACGAATTAAATGTAATAACTAGGATATTTTCAATTCTTACTCAGGAGACTTTGCCTCAATCAAACATTTTTTCATGGCCTCTTAAACTGTTCCCTAACAGATTGCCCTTTCTGTTTGTACCAAGTGTTTTCCTGACATTGAATTGACAGCATCCTATCTATAATGAACTTTGATTCTGTGCTTTGGAAAAAAAAAGACTGAAAAGAACTAAAACCTTCACTGAGCAATTTTGTTACTGGGTAACATATAGCACTTTCTGCCAGAAACAGGGAGACAATTTTCTGACTGATTTGAAAAGCTATGAGAAAGAAAATATCTGAAGAAACAGCATATCTGCACAAATTCTTCCTTAATTGCCTATGTACAGTTAAACTTCAATAAAATAACTGTGAATCTTTCAAAATTCCATGCCTCAGTGGAGACATTAGTCTATTTCTTCTAGCAAACTGTGGTGCTTATTTTCCCAAACTCATCAAGTAACATTGTTTATATATAGGTATACTAGATTCACAAGACTCATAGAATTTCTGGTAATTTGGCTAAAATAATAATTAACAGGAAACATTTTATGCATAGCATGTTATTCTCTGAGGGTAAGATCAGAATAGAAATCTGCAAGCAGAAAGAAAATGAAAAAATTGCTGAAGTTAACTGTAAATTCTAAGAGGCAGACAAGTTTGGTCTGTTATATACTCTGAAAATGTGAAATTTAATATTAAAAAAACCATTGCAATCAATCTCATCACTTTATAAGGTACATTTGCCTATCACTTGTGTTGGAAAAATTTAACATAATAACAGTTTAAAATACTATGTGAATTTAAAAATATTTCTGTGAGAAATGTAATATTATTTCCAAGAAAATTAAAATAAGTCTATGTATCATTTAATGACAGATACACATTCTGAGGAATTAGGCAAATTTGTGTTTGGCTAAATACCATAAAGCATCCTTCACAAACTAAGATGTCTATGATGCAAATAAATACAGTAATATAATCTTACAGGACCACCATAATATATATGATCCTTCATTGGCTGAAACATGAAGAACGTGATTACATGGGAAAGAAGAAAATACAAAAGCAATTTGATAATCACCTGAAATGAGACTATAAAAATATTTAAGCTTTTTAAATATTTTATACACTATCAATTATGCACATTTGTATAAATACTGCTGTTTCACAAAAATGGACCAGAGAGTTCATAGAACATCTGATTTTTTTAATGCAAATACATTGTGAAATATTTTAAAGACAGTAAATATGTATCCATATGATTTTTATTATATGCCATATAGTATTTAAAAATATCTATCTTTAGGGGCTGGTGAGATGGCTCAGCGGCTTAAGCGCCTGCCCGGCAAGCGCGAGGGCCCGAGTTCGACTCCCGGAACCCACATACGAAAAAGGGCCGGTGATATCGCTCAGTGGCACGGGTGCCTGCTGGCGCGCGAGGTCCTGAGGTCGACCCCCCGGTACCCACAAAAAAACAAACAAACAAAAAAAACTATCTTTACATTGTAAACTGACTTTTTAGTTTTGTTTTAATGTAACTATATCTGTGAAAAGTAATTTATCTGTAATTTTGTCTACTTTTTACATGGAAAATATTAGAATTGATATATCTTGTTTAAATTATTACTGATAAATTAACTTCCAGGTTTTTTTTCTTGCTTTGTAAATTATGGATTTTTTTCCTTCATATGCTTGCCAATTGAATGGAAGAAAAATTCATTTAGTTTGTATTCCACATCTATACATATATATTCTATGCATTTAATCATTATAAATACATTTTGTTTTTAAATGTGCAACTGTACACTTGTTTCAGGGAATAATTAAATCTAACAATTCCTGTAGGTTTCTTTTGCAGGATCTTATGCTTGCATATCTATGATTAGTTGATATAAATTAATAAACATTCAAATGATACACTGAACAATAGCCACATTTTTCCAGTTAACAGTGTGGCATATTCTTCTAAGTAAAGAAAGAACTGGTCTCATAGTCTGTGAAGCATGAACTATGATGTCATTCAGAGATGAAACACTGAATTACTTCTAATGAAATATATTGCACTTGTATTACACCAGCTCAGTGAGGCTCAATATAAAACGAAAATAGAGTAACATGATAGAGATGTTCGATATGAAAGCAATAATTTTTACACATTTATACTAACATTAAATTTAGAAAAATCAGAACTGTTTACCTTCTGGAAATCTTATGAACAACCTAATGATGGGGATTTTAATTTAAGTTTATGTATTTATTTTTGTGTGTGTGGATACCGGTGGTCGACCTCAGGACCTCGCGCGCCAGCAGGCACCTGTGCCACTGAGCGATATCACCGGCCCTTTTTTCATATGTGGGTACCCAGAGTCAAACTCAAGACCTCATGCTTGCCAGGCAAGCACTTATGCTGCTGAGCCATCTCACTGGCCCTAATTTAAGTTTAATAGCTATCCCAGATATGTCCAGTACTGTAGGCAACTGGTATACCAATACATTAGTGACCCAAATGTTTACTAGTACAACACAGCTTTGTGTAGCAGTTTGGAAACAAACAGCAACAATAAAATCCATATTCCGAGTGAGGTAGGTTTATCTTTTCAATGCTTGAATGATAGTACTGAAAATACACCATACCATAATACTGCAGTAATTAGTTTTCATTCCTAATCAGCTGACAATTTCTTTTTCTCTAACATGGGTTGTATATGGCACATTAGTATTGTATAGGTTTATAACTTCTATATACCAGCTCTTCACAATTTGCACATTCTGCTAAAACAATTTGACTGCATTTTACATTTTTAAAAAATGAAATACAAATATATAATGATAACGTTAGACTCTGAGTCATGAAGTCTCTTGGGCTGAATTCCACCATTTTGAAGCAGTAGGAAACAGAGATAACTGTACCTACTAAGCCAGATAAACACATTGCAAATTGTAGGAGAGTAAAATTCTAGTCTGCCTTAACCACTAAGGAACTGGGGAATACAAATCAGTGAACACCCCAATCCTGGATCTTGAAGATAAACATGAAAACCATAAAAGAATAATCTACTTTTCTGACTTAGATTGTAAACCTGCCTTGAAAATAATCGATTTCAGGGCTCACTGTGCTCAAGGAATTGCATTCCAGTGTATTTATGAACACAAGCTATTTGAATGACTTAGGCTCCAACTGGAAGTGTTAGAACTGCTCCTTCGCCCTTTTTTCTTGCATGTAGGCAACTATATTTGGCAACAACAGAGTTTTACATTAAGTGAAGCTGATGATTTCTGGTTTTATGGAAAAGAAAATAATAAGAGTCTGTCATTGCTTTATCCACCTACCAAGTGTGAGCTACACTCTGCAGCTACGATAGTCTTTATACTTCAAGATGTACAAGCCCTTAGCCCTGCAATTTTGGATGTCCTGACCCTGAGAATGTAGAGTGAACACCCCTGTGTAGTACTTTATTAAGAGTTCTTTCTCAGTCTTCCCCAAAGAGCTCATTAATAGGAGAAGACAAATGATTTGCATTGCATGGAATTACTTTCCTATAACATGAGGTTTTCAATATTTACTCTCACAATTTATATGAAACTGGTCTCATTCTCATCCTCACAATTATTTGTGAAGCTTAGATGTTTGAGAAAAAGAAACTAATATCATTGGAGACTTCATATAAAGGAGAGGATGGAATCTAGAAACTAGGAATAAATCAGCACTAAATCCAAATCTCACAGGATGATTTTCTTAACTGAAATTTCTTTGAACCAGGTTTTTTCATTGATAAAATGGTGATCACCATATATACCACTGTCTGTCTTGGTAATAAGGTAGCATAAATGCAAATTCTTGTCAAAGAGTACATCCTCAATAAGCTATCTTTTTTTTTTTTGAAATGATGCAGAAGCCACCGACAGTGATTTATTAAACTGCAGAAACATCTAGATAGTTTATGAGAGCAGAAATCCTGTTACATCTGACCATCTTCAAAATGATTGCACTCAGTGAAATCATTTTCCCTGTAGAGTCTTTGCACTTATTGTTCACTCTGCCTGGAAAGCTTTTCCCTAGTATTTTTACAAGCCTCAGATGAAATGACACCTCCTTGGAAGAGCTCTACTGTCACTCATGGACCCTTTGCTTTATTGTATCAGCATTCCTTTATAAAACATTGAATATTTGTTTCTGTGTGTTTGATAGAATGCAGATGTGCGAACATAGCAAACATTCTCTTTCTGAACTGAAAATAACTGTCTCCCCATGGTCTCTTGCTACACACACCAGGCCACCTATAATCCTATGCTTGCCTCACATTTATAATTGTAATTGTCTCACTTCTTAGAGTAGAATAAAATCAAAATCAAATTATTTTCTTGGACCCACTGTGATAGTCACACATTCTTTGGATAACCTTAACTAAAAACTTTGTTTCTCTTTGGAGTATCCTCTAAATACTTCTGTATCCTTGTAACTCTTGTTTATTCTAGAAAGTGTAAAGGAATACAGAGGGAGGAAAGGATTAGGAGATGACAAGAAATTTAAAATGTGTTACATACTTGTACCAGTGCCTCAGAATAAGTGTATTCATAGTGTACTGCAAACGGGTACTAAAAAAGTAAAAAATTAAAAAATGTGACCTTGTATCTTGGATTATTTATATAAAGGAACTGAAATGTATGTTGAAAGAATTACTGTGAGGACAAAATAAAGAATGTGCCCAGTAGATATGCAATAAATACTGGCTCATTTTTCTCTAGGCTTCGGAATCACACTTTTAAAGATTATCCCATCCCATCATCTTCTTGACCACATTGGAAGTGGCTCTGTTGTCTACAACTCCACTGGGCATTGCATGATTTTCTCAGCTTTTTCCTTTTTAAATACTGCATGCAAATTCGTGAAGCATTCCATATTTTTTTGCCAAGGCCTGTGATTAAAATCGAAATGCTTAATAATTACTATTGTATTATTTCCCCTTGTTATTGATATAGGGAAATATCTCTCAACCTGTTAGATGTTAGATATGTTGAGTTCATGTTTCCTGAGGTCAAAGAATGAATTTTAAGGAACCATGGAGGTTAAGAGTAGGACAATTTATTGGGGAATAAGAATGGGGAATAGGACTAGCTCCTGAGAGACAGGAGGGGCCTCAAATATGTTGCCACTTCTCTGATAAAGTTTTCCAGAGCAAAATCGTGAAGCGTGTACAATGTGGGTCAAAACTATAATTAACCAACAAGATTACTAATATAGCCACTTGGCTAATACTGATCAAAAGGTAACAAGGGTATATGGATGACATCATTAACCTTCGCCCATAAGCTATAGTCTTAGTCTTGTCTTTAGTCTTATTCTTATTAGTCTTAGTCTTAGTGGTCTTAGTCTCATTCTTAGTGGGTAGGAAAGGATGGCTCACCCCCATTTCAGATAATGGTTTATTTATATGGGAAATCTCAAAAGGGTAGTACCAATAATCTCAAGCTTCTGTTTATTCCTTAAGGAAGTAATTAAATCTGGCCATTGAAACTTTAATCTACTTCAGATGTGCTTCCAGCCAGTGTTTTGATGTGTTTTCATTTTCCGTAATGACCCCCTCTAGGGCATACCCTGTCTGAATGCTTATAATACGTTTACTTAACTTAGTTGTCTATAATAGTCACCTTCTCTGAAGAGGTATCTCTAACTGTGATTAGGGGAGAATGGATGTAACTTTTATCTAGCTGCTTTGAACTGAGAAGGGTCAGTGTAGGGAAGTCTGCAGTTGGGGACCTTTTTTAGGGAGCTAATCTAATGGACCTCGAAGAGAAGTGATGTTGCAGTTTAGCAGTTGTGAATTTTCTTCACAAGATCAATCTAATAGATCTCAGTAAAAGGAGCTTGGCACTTTTGTCATTGGTTCCATCTACATGATCATTTGGAATTTGGCAGCCTCTATGCAAGAATAAACAATTTTCCCAAGAAATCAAAGCATGGACACTAGAATTCAAGAGCAGGTTGGGAAAACAGCCACATCCAGACACTGTTCTTAAGGGACTGGTATAGTAATTGTAACCAGTTGGCCCTTAGACCCCCTCTACTGGTGGAGATTATCTATAAGTTTGATATTTTTTGTCATACGTCCCTCTAGTTTTAGTTGTAAGAAGATGGAGAGTTTGGTGATTTCGAAAGACAATTTTAGGTAAGGAATTTAAAGACTCTTGTTGAGCTTTTTATAGGTTTTACTCTAGTTTTTTAGCCTCACTGAACAATAATAGTGGTCCACAACCAGTGTAGCTGGAAACTGCCAGAGAGGGTCAGTGATTGGATCTCCTTTTTATATCTAGATTTTATTATCATGATATTATTTTTATACATCTTTTGGTTATATTTTCTTGTTGGGTGTTTAAAACTATGTTAAAGTGAAATCCATATTAATTAAAATTAACCTCTTGTCTACTGAGGTCAGTTAAATCTCCTCAGGTATCACTTTTAGAACCATGTGTAGAGCCTCCCAGCACCTGTCAGGGTCAGCTGCCAGGATAGATCATGGTCTTGTTTGCCCATGCTGCTTTCTGTGAAAGCATGGGAAGCTTTTTACTCTTTGGGGACCCTCTTTTTTGGCACACCTGATATTTATTGATTTTTGTCCCCTGGGGTCCAGCAATCTCCCTAGTCAGAAGGTTGAGTGACTCACCAAAGTTGTGGGACCTTGGAGAAAAGTTTTTTTTTTTTTATGTCTTGACCATGGAGGAGCAGGGCCAAAATACTGGCAGTCCTCAGCCCAGGTATCATTTTAGTTTTGTTCTCTAAATTTTAGTTGTTGAACACGCAGAAGAGAGGAGCATTTACATCTGTATTGTAGTGGAAGCAGTGAGTTTAACTATTATAATTTCATCTGGATATCAAGCATTTTAAAATGTAAAGTATAACCAGAGCACTGTCATTTTTTACCAATCATGGTTGATTTAGAAGTTGAATCTCTGCAAGAAAAAAAAAAATTTTGTGGGTTCCAGGTGTCAAACTCAGGACCTTGTACACCTGCAGGTGCCCATGCCACTAAGCAATATCACTGGCCCTGCAAAATTTTAAAAGACATCAATTACAAAGTTTTATAGAGAAGACTTGAGCCACTCATATTATTTCAGCATGACAATCATGTTAACTTTGAAACACATTTAAATGTTTCAGTACAGAATAGCCTTTTTAGTCAATAATCTCTATCTAGTATACAAAGAAGCTCTCACCTAATTTGTTACCCTTTATTAGGACATCTCAAAGAAGCATGTGACATTGTCTGGACTGCTCAGTGCCTGAGCATCTCTAAGTGTAGTGACACATATATAACATATACACCACATAAGCTTTAAAAACAACAACAGCAAAAAAAGAAACTTGAGTGGTGGTCTCATGTTGGCTTGCCATGTATCTTTTACCACAAGTAGGTGGAACACAAGAGAAAGGCAGATATCTTAATCTAAAATAAAAATTTATCACCATAAAAAATCCTAGTTTTAGGGCCAGTGAGATGGCTCAGCAGCATAAGCGCCTGCCTTGCAAGCGTGAGGGCCCGAGTTCGACTCCCGGATCCCACATACGAAAAAGGGGCCGGTGATATCGCTCAGCGGCACGGGTGCCTGTTGGTGCGCGAGGTCCTGAGGTCGACCCTCCGGCACCCACAAAAAAAAAAAAAAAATCCTAGTTTTACATCTTAGAAACCTGTACACCTGGAAACGATGCATTTAGTACACATGAAATTAGCAATATGAGTGTCACAGTGATATGGAAAACTTTGTCTCTTAGATTGCTACCAAAAGCATCTTTTAATAAGAAAATCTTATTGTTTTATCCACAGAAAACATAACCTTTTGATGATAGCCAATGTAAACATATTATCATAATGTTGGGCAATGTTTATTGGGGTATGACTGCCATAAGGCTATGGAAATTATTGGGGTCCCATTAGTGAATACAGACTAGAATAAATGTTTCTACACAGCTGCTCTTTTATTCACCAAGGGAGTATTGTCTAGCATTTTTTCCAACCTAAGGGATCCTCATTTAATTACCTTAACAAATTTTTCGGATGACCTATGAGAACCAGCTCATAATAAGTAACACATTTTTTGACCAAGGAAAGACTCCCAAGTTATTGTGTATAGACAACAATATGCTATTGTGTTTGTAAAACCAGTCTTGACATCATTTTAATCAGCAGGCAACCTGGGTAGAAGCATGTCCTTAACCCTAATAATACTTATCTATAAGCCAAATTCAGTTGTAGACATAAAATTAAAAATCTAAAAAAGCAAAAAAGAAGAAAAAATTGTTGAGCTCCAAGAAAATAGCTCCAGATGTTGTAACCCATCACAAATGGAACACACAGACAGGCACACATAGGACAATTGTTAATAAACCAGAGTGTACTCAGATATATTTGACCAAGTTGAATTACAGTAACCTTTACAGCTTTTAGGATCATAATTATATATACACTAGTCAGAACTTTTTATAGGTAAATTAAGAGAGATCTCTTGTAATAAGAATCAAAAGGAATAAAAACCTATTACACGTGTGGAAACAAAGACAGTCATTAAGATGGGGCCTAGGCTGATGGTTTATTTGATTTGACTACCCAGCTATATAGGCTTCTCACTGTTGCTTTGATAGCCACAGTTGTTTGATACCTGTAGCCCATAGCCAAAACTGCTGTTTCAGTAGACACATATAACTGTTCCCTCTGAAGGGTCAGACTGTTAAAGATAATTTTAACTATTTCCAGGGATGGGGTGCACAGACCAGGTTTGGGTGTAGAAAGAGACTAGGTGGCACTTTTTGGAGCTAAGTATGTATTCCAAACATTAGGGAAAGAAGTCCTGCCAAGGCTCTAATCTGCCCTGCTGTAAATGTCTATTCATAACGGGTTTTTTTTTCCCTGTTTTGAAAAGAAACAAGGGGAAAAAAGGCATCCCTGTCTATCTTTCTTGCTGTGTGTCTAATCTAAGGTGTCTCCTAGACTTAACCCAGTCCTGTGTCAGTGGCGGTAAACTAGAGGTGTGAGGAAGTGGCCAGGACCATGTTAGCCACTCTAATCATGCACCTGGGCCCCCTTTCTCATGATCCTGTGACTCTTACCATGAGACAAAAGCAAAATTTTACCTCCTTCTAATTATCTTGGTGGGCCCTCTAAAATGATATAGGGGGAAAATATGTAACTCCCAACCTGCTAGGTGTTAGGTGAGCTGAGTCCATGTTCCCTGAAGTTGAAGAATGAGTTTTAAGGAAAAACTGAGGTTGAGAGTAGGAACATTGGGGAATAAGAACAGGGAATAGAAATGCAGAATAAGAATAGTTCCTGAGAGATAGGAGTGGTCCCAAATGGGTTGCCAGGAGCCCATTTTCCAGAAAAGTTTTATAGAGCAAAATCACGAGGTGGGAATGACATGGTTCAAAACTATAATTAACCAGTAAGATTACAAGTATAGCTGCTTGGCTAATATTGATACAAAGCAAGGGTATATGGATGATATCATTAACCTTGATTAATAATCTATAGTCTTAGTCTTGCCTTTAGTCTTAGTCTTAGTAGTCTTAGTGGTCTTAGTCTTAGTGGGTAGGACAGGACGGCCCACCACTAATGAGATAATGGTTTATAAGGGTGGTACCAATAATCTAAAGCTTCTGTTTACCCCTTAGGGAAGTAGTTAAGTCTGGCCATTAAGACTTTAATCTTTAGATATGCCTCTAGCCATAGTTTTGATGTGTTTTCATCTTGTGCACCGACACCCTCTACGGCCTACCCTGCCTGATGGCCTATAATAAATTTATCTAACTTAGCTGTCTATAATAGTATTAAATAATAATTTGCAAACCAAGAATAAATACATTTGTATTCTTGAGTCATTTTTAAGATGCTAAATCTTCACAGTCATCAATTATCATGACCTGGGTTAGGTGTCATTTAGCTTGCAAATGCAGTTATAATGAATTTAGAGATTGTTTGGCAGCCATCTTGGATCCAACCAGTTTTGCCTAGTCCACCTGAGGACAGACCTCTGCCTTACAACGTTGTCTCCTCAACGATAAACAAGATTAGAGTCCGGTAAGTGGGGGGAGTACAGTATCAGGACATGGTAATGTATTTATAAAACAAGCATTAAAATGTTTAATTCACTTAAAAATAATAAATGCATTGTATGTTAATGGAAATAAAATTTTCATAAAATATTTTCTAAAACAGAACTGGTAAGAAGTGTTCTTCACAGAGTGAAAATCTCTCTAATGTGTAGCTTAAGAGAACAGAGCTGGATTTTCATTTTTGAATTACCTTAGTCTTTTGTGATATGCTGTCTTGAAGTATAGGAAAAAATTTAAGACTCATGTGGATAGTTAGAAATTGTATAAGTACTTTATGGTTGTATTTTCAGATAGTTGTGACACAGTCATGACATAGAGAGACCACTGTAGGAATGGAGAACAAGCAGAATCTTTTACCAAACAAGTAATAGTTTTTGCAGGATTTTTTTTTTTTGCAATGTAGATTTGAAAACTAAAGAAAAAAATAAATTATCTTATTCTAAGCTCCATTGGTTTATTTTGCAAAGTGAATGAATCATTTATTCATGCATTATTTTCTAACTTAATTATATATGGTTATTTGGGAAGTATAATTTCACTTTGTCAAGCAGTAACTTTTAATATTGGCATATTTTATTATACAGTATCAATACTACAGATATCATCAGAAAAAAATTTAAATACTGAATGAAACACAAAGGTATACATATTTTTAAACTTTACTCTTGATTCAAATCTTGAATGATTTCATTAGTAACAAATACTCTCATTTCTTTTCCTTAAAAGGACAAGCTTATTTAAGTTATCTTTGAGGAAATGCTTGATAAATGTCCAGATCATGACTTGTTGGTCTGTCAGTTGGTCATTGGAATGAAAATGAGTTTCTATGAAAGAAGCTTCTAATTTGGCTTATGACTTAATTATATAAGGGCTTTTTTGGGGAAACAATCATTGTTCTTCAGTGTAAGAATAGATATAAATTTTTAAAATGAAGATTAATTCTCCATTTTGGAAATAAGGACAGTGACTACTTCCTCCGTCCTTTTCGGTTAGATCATTTACTTAGAAACACTGTAGCTATAAGTTCCTTCTCATTGTCTTTGAGAAGTATTAAATGTCTTTACAACTTAAACAACAGTCAGCTTTACAAACCAGGAAGATTTCTCTCAGGCACCGGAAAATCTTCTCTTACGGATGTAACTAACCAAGGAAGATAGCAACCCTCTCTCTCAGTTTCTGGGAGATGATCTGTGAATAAAATGGAAATTTAACAAGTCTAGTTGTTCTGCTCTCAACTGCAAAGTTACTTCCTGTGATAAAATTGGAAGTGAAATTTTCTATTGTGCAAAATCAATTTTGCTAACATAGGTGGTCATCCCCAATTACCAGGTGAATTTAGGATGAACTATAAGTAACAAATGGTGCCGTCAACTCGTCTCACTTGGGCATTCATTTAAGAACAAGGATATAACAGGTTGAAGTGCTTGACTGTAGAAAAAGATGAGATTTTTTTCTACCTTTGCAGTATCCAAGGGAATTACCTGAGTTGTGCATGTCATTTGGATTTAAAACTTATTCAATAATAAAACAGTTTCTCTATTGTCATTGTGAAGAGCTTTTCTGAGTTGGGAGAAGTTTTGCTCTCGATTCTATGTCCCCGACATATATAGGCATGTTTTAGGTGTACTTCCTGTTTTGTCACACAAGATATCAAAACTGTGTGACTACAAAATTCAAGATTTAATTACATCAGTGATTTTAAAGCTTTATCAAGGGCATCCTTAATTAAATTTCTTTTTGTTTATTCTTCTGAAAGTGTTTGACAATGAAGAATTCAATGTCAAAAATTCAACACAGTTTTAGACAGTCCCTTGGTTCATGCTAAAGCACAGAAACTTTATTCACCATTACTTTTGTATCAGAAGTAAAAAATATAAACACAGTGAAAAGACAAATAACATCTTACTATTATGAAAGACATGCTTTGGTAGAGAATTCCTGAAAGAGCCACAGTATCCTTAGGGGTTACTAGACTCTACTTAAAATTTTGCTAGTCTCTGAATCCTATTTAGGTTTGTGGGGGATTCAGAAGAACCAAGTCTTTTGGGCTCATTCAAACTGATGATTTGTCCCCACACTCTTAATTTTACCACTAGCTAGAGATGATTTAATTCTTTCTGAGATTTTAACAATGAGATAAATGCTGTAATGTTAATTGGATGAACATTTCAAGGGCAAATGTCTAGGGATTTTTAAATTCTAAATCATAGTTTTATTTCTTTTTTAATTTTTATTTTTATTAGTAAATGTTTTCAGTATACAATGATTGTATTTATTCATGGGGAGTTGGTACATGCACATAACACATCCTAATTATTTTTATGTCCCCTTCTCTTCATCTTCCCTTCATCTCTGTGCGCCCTTCCATATTGCCAAGGACCTCCTATCTCCATTTTCTATTATCTATTTTTATTTTTGTGCATAAATTATAAAAGAATATGAATTACAAAGATTAGTTCCTTTTATAATGAACCAAAATTTACTTTCTTATAATCACAATTACCAATTGCCCCTGGTCTTGCACTTAAATATTTGCAGATATTTATCTAGAACTTCTTCATAAGACAATACTCCCAACATTTAAACATTTAAATATTAATCTTTTCTAAGTTTCCCTAAGTTAAGTCTCTAATTCCTTATTGTGTGTGTCTCTGTGTATGATACTGGGATAGAACCCAAGGCCTTTGCACTGAATTACAACCACAACCCACAGCCCCCATTTGTTTTTTATTTAAATTTTATTTCGTTAGTACATTTTTGCAACACACAACGTTTACATTCATCTTAAGGAGTTGGTACATGAACATAACACACTTTGATTCTTTTACATTCCCCTTCTTCTCATTCACCTCCCTCTCTCTGTCTCTAGATCCCTTTTCCTCATTTTCATAGTTATTGTTATTTTTGTTGTTTTTAGTTCATGTTTATGACACAGTGTTTATATTCATTGTGGGTATTTTGTCATAGTTTTAGAGTTTGCTTTTTGGTTTTATCTGCCTCAACTAGTGATCCAAAATTCCTGGACTCCCTCTGTTTCCTTATACTTCTTGCAATACAGTCATTTTTTTTTTCCTTGCAGTCAACTGTTCCTTGTTATACCTTGTATATTACACCCACCAGCAGTCAACAATACTGCTAGCATCCGTACATTCATTCTGCACTGAAGTTTACTAGGTATATTATCTACCCGTACAGTGCTACAGCTGACTAATGATTTTACCAAATATTTAGAAACTATATAACATAAAATGATGTAATTCCAACATCCAATTTCAATTTGTTCAACACTTAAAATTAAGATGATCTGAAAATTCAGGGGATTTGAGTTACAGCCATGACCCTCTTTTGTTATCAGTTTCTGTAAAAGTGAGGTAAGATTGTCCTGCAAAATAATTATCAACACAGCATTCTAGGCAACTTCACATTCTATGGCAAACTTAAGCATAGCTTTGATGAATGTGGCAGAGAAAGTGATATTTGAATGTGTAACATGGATAATTAAGTGCTCCATTTGAGAGGTGATATATACTGTGAGTTCATAGCCCATTGGCCACAAAGAGTCTAAGCCATAACCACATATATGTATTGTGGAGAAGCTGAGGTGCCGGACGTGTACTGAAAAGGTATCTAAATATCTGACTTTTTCTTCCAATAATAATAAAGAGCAACTGATGCAACTTTGGGAACTTATCACTGTTTCAAAATATTTCAATAAGGCCCCTAAATTATAAAGCACACAATAAAGGGCAAAAATTACATATTATGTTAATATTGTTAATATTATTTACATTTTCCTGAAATCTTTATGAGAATCAATGTTTCCATTAAAATAACATCAATGGAGTTGTTTCCATTATCTCAAATTTATAGTTATTAAATATTCTTTGAGAGAAATAAAATGTGTCATATTTAGAACATTTTTGTTATTCTAAAGAGATAAGAACTAGGGCCGGTGAGATAGCTCAGCGGCATAAGTGCCTGCCTGGCAAGCACGAGGTCCTGAGGTTGACTCCTGGTACCCACATAAAGGAAAAAAAAGGCCAATGATATCGCTCAGCAGCACAAGAGCCTGCTGACAAGCACGAGGTCCTAAGGTCGACTCCCGGTACCCACATTAAAAAAAAAAGAGAGAGATAAGAACTATACACATTTAATACCACTCTTAAAAAGTTTCTATGTATGAGTTTAAAAACTCACTGTAGTAATATAGATTAAAAGCCATTTTTGAAGGATATGTTATGATTTATTCAAATAGTACCTTATAGAGTTTTTCAAATTTAATTAAATATTTGCTCTTGCAGTTAAATTACTGAAGCAGAGTTGTAAACCCATACATTATAGATTTATCCCTGAATCATTGAAGAAGATCCCACTGTTTAATACAAATTCCAGTCTGAGGACAACTATTACATAGATTATTTGATAAAAATATTTCAGCCATTTATAAGCTTATTGAATATGAAAATAGACCTCATGACCTCCAAGTAATCAAGACCATTTTTCAGTTTAAGTTATTGTATTGCACTCTCCAGAGAAACTGAACCAATAAGTGTATTTATTCATTCATTTATCAGTTATAGGAATTGACTCATATGATTGTGATTACAGAGGCCAAGAAGTTGTCCATGTTGCCTGTTAACTGGAAAATCAGGGAAGCCAGGATGTCATTCATTTTGAGTCTGAAGGCCTGAGCATCAGTAGTTTAGAGCTCAGAGGGCAGGAGATGAATGTCCCAGCTGATGAAGACAGATTTGCGTCCCTCCACCTCTTTTGTTCTAGTCAGGCTGTGAGTGAAATGGACCATGCTGACCCACACTGGAGAGGGTGATCTTCATTACACAGTATGATGATTTGAGTTCTCATCTCTTCCAGGAGTACCTTCACATATAGACCAGAAACACAGCTGTGTCTACCCAGGGGTCCCTTAGCCTAATCAAATTGATAGTAAAACTAAATATCACAGTTATATGTAACAAAAGAAGCATTTAAAATTGGTTGTAGCAGTGGCTCTCTTGTCTGTCTCTCTCTCTATATACACAAAGTAGCACTATCAATGATAATATTAAATAAGAATTTCAAATTTCTTTTATTTAAGATACTTTGAAAGTCTGGGAGATAATGGCAACAAAATATGCTGTCATGTGTTAAGTTGAATTTCTATATATTTTTCTACCCTATCACTTCCTTGATAATAATTCTACTATGACATAAGTAATACTACAGTACCTAGTAAATCCTTCAGTAATAATAGGACATATGTTTAAATACTTATTTTTTTCATAGTGGTATATGCATAATTCACATTTTATTTAAAGATGGAATAAACAACATCCTAAACCTTGAGCTAGATCGGCAACTTTAAATAGGATATAGATACAAAAATATTATCAGGTTGATTGAAATGAGAACTGTCCTTTCATAGTTACTGATACTGAAATCTTAAAGAAATCTTGCTTAAAAGTATACTCCAGGGCTGGTGAGATGGCTCAGTGGCATAAGCGCCTGCCTGGCAAGTGCAAGGTCCTGAGTTCGAATCCCGGAACCCACATTCAAAAAAAGGGCCAGTGATATCACTCAGCAGCATGGGCGCCTGCTGGTGCATGAGGTCCTGAGTTGGACCCCTGGTACCCACAAAAAAAAAAAAAAGTATACTCTATATGTGTTAAAAATATTGAAACTACTGTGCATGTATTCTGATATTGAACAAATAATTAAAAGGCTGGTGCAAGGTGGGAAGTAACTTTCTCATAAGAGGCAGAAGTTATGTATAAGAAAGGGGAAACCATTAGACTAAATCTTGTGCTGCCCAGTTAGCATTGGAAATATTGGTATGACTACATTCTTACCATAATATAGATATAAATATGTAGAAAAATAATTATGAATGTATGTATACATTTGTGAGTATATATATGACTATTTCCTCATTGTGTTCCCAGGGAAACTAGACAACAAAACTTTGATAACAATGATTATATCCAACATTTTTATTTTGGTTTCTAACACCATTGTCTGATTAAAAGAACTGGTGTTACTTGGTGAAGTGACCAAATTTATGGCAGCAATATAGTGTATGAAAGATAAGCCTCAAGCATCTTCTAGTACTGAAAAGTAAAAAAATGTGAAAAAGAAATCCAATATTGAAGGTACTTTAAAAGGAAATGGGAAACAACCCTTAGAAATCTCAGTGACCAAATGTACAAAAGTTTGAGCAATACAAAATAATACTGTATTAGATTATAAACCTACTGTAAAATGAATATCTAGAATATCATGTTAAAATAATAAATGGTTGGAAATATTAATTGCATGAAAGAGCCAATTTCTTGTATGGAATTCCATGTACCGTCAGACCTCTATATTTGTCTATTTCACATTGATTCAAAAACTGTGATTAAAAATAGTCTAAAAAAAGTGCCTTGTTACTAAAAAATACGGAGTACCTTTTATGCCATTTAATAAAAGTATAAAGCATAACAACTACTTGTATACAATTTGCATTGGGTTATGTATTATAAGTAATCTAATAATGATTCAAAATATATAGGAGGATGTATACAAGTCATACATAAATAGTATACCATTTAATATAAGAGGTTTGAGCCTCCACAGATTTTAATTATCCATACAGGTTTTTGGAAGGATCCCCCATTGGTATTGAGCAATGACTAATTTATGCAGCTACCTCCTCTCACAAGGAGTTGAAATGTAATTCTCCATTCCTTAAGTATAGCCAATGTGTACTGAGTTGTTTTAAAAAATTGCAGCATGCAAAAGAGGGCAGGTGGTTACTTTATCATGTAGAAACCTGATAAATATTCCCTCATCCAGGTGATCAAGGTTAACATGCAAGATATCTTACTAGCATATTGGCTTTTTGTTTCTGTGATCATCCTGTCAAAAACCCATGAGCACCATATTATCATGAAGAAAACCTCAAACAAATCAAAATAGAGGTACATCCAAAAAAACAAAAGGCTAATTCTCCTCAAGGTTTAAGTTCATCAAAAACAAGGAAAGCCTTATGAGATATTATACTCCGCAAACGCCTAGAAAATGATATGACTTCATTCAAAGTGGATGTGACTGTAAAACAGGGAAAAGTGGACATTACAGAAAAAAACTAATAAAACCTAAGTAAAATGCAGAATTTAGTTAAAAGCCCACCCAAAGCCCCAAATTTACTGTAAATTTCTAGGAGCGGCATGAGGCCTTTAGGGTTAAGAGAAGAAACCTCTTAATTTGATGAAGAAAACTGTGCCTCACATCATTCAATGTTCTAAAAATCACGAAAATTTAAAACAAAGGTTTTTTTTAATGAGATAATTTTATTAGGGCTTGAATATGACTTTGTATTTTTTAGTAGTTATTTCTCTTTGTAAAATCACATTTAACTTAATTTCAGAAATATGCACATTTATTTTCCTTTACAATGTAATTATTTATGAAGAAAGAGTTGTGCTGTATTTGTCCATCACCAGCTTTTTTGCCTGACGTACCAGGATGACAAAAATGACCAGAAGAGAACATAAGACAGGATTTTAAATATTAGGAAAGTGATTGCCAAAAATAACCACTGCATCTTGGTACCCAAAGCATTTTTGTGCTTGGCAAAGCTTGCAAAGAAAATTATTTCAAAGAAAATGATGAAATTTTTTGTTCTGTTCTTCAGTTTCTATTATCTGTGATTTCCCAGCTCAACTGGTAGCTTTTTCCATATTTTCTATTTGTCACTTTAAAAAAATAGTGGGCTATAGATTTTTAATGGATTTTAAATTATTACCAAGTTTCTATATTTTATTATTTGGCAGTGTATCACTCAGAAAGAATAGATTGAATGTGCTTAAATGAAAGGCAATGAAAACTAAAGAAGTTTCTTAATATAAAAGAACAAGATTAATATGGTTTTTCTATCTTGTTCTACAATATATTATCTAGTTTATGAGCCTTTCTTTGGCTCAAATTTGGACAGGTATATGCCTGATCATAAACTCTATACTATGAAAATGAGAGAGGAAATGGTGTCCCTAAAATCAAATATATATTTTATATGCCTTACAATGGCTTTTGAATAACTTACCCTTCAAACCACATTACCAACCCATTTACTTTTTCTTTATTACTGTACTGTGTTAAGGATGTTACTTTTTTATTGTATACTTTTATTCTGCATATTTACTCCATACTAATAGAAATGCTTTTGTCGGATTTTTAAAAATTATTTTGCAAGCACTTCTTTCAATAGGCTAGAAAGACTAAATGCATACAACTTACTCAGTTATAGAAATGGTAGGGGGCCGGTGAGATGGCTCAGCGGCTTAAGCGCCTGCCCAGCAAGCGCGGAGGGCCCGAGTTTGACTCCCAGAACCCACATACGAAAAAGGGGCCGGTGATATCGCTCAGCGGCACGGGCGCCTGCTGGCGCGCGAGGTCCTGAGGTCGACCCCCCGGTACCCACAAAAAAAAAAAAAAAGAGAAATGGTAATTTTGATAAATGCCACAAATTAATGCCTAAGTAGAATCCTGATCCTATTTTTTTTAATTTAAATAAATAGCTAGATAGAAACTATAATTTGCAAGTACAAGTAATTGTATTTTTAAATAGAATACAGAGGTTGAAAACACAATTCTCAGTGATATGGAATGAAAAGTTTGCTCTTATTTAAGGTGCTCCACAACTGGATCTGAGCTTCATACACCAAGTGAATGAAAATTAGTAGGTCCAAAAACATTTATCAGTAATAAATAGGAAAATATGTCAATCATAGAAATTGACCTCAATATAATGAAACCATCATATGTAAAATTCATGTTACTTCAATGGAAAGATGTAATTGTTCCTATCCCTGGGGACTCCTCAATACCAATTTGGAAAGAAATAAATTTAGGAATTTATATAACAGGACATGTGGTTCAGATGGATTAGAATCTCAAATACTAAAATTGAGAAAGAGAAGTTTTTCAAAAAATATCTGAGTACCCCTAAATAACAATATATTAGGAGTAACTTTTGCAAATCATTAAAGAAAAAAATCTCAGATGTTCTAAAAAAATACAGATAACACTATTATGCAAATATTTAATGCTTTTAGATATGAATCTTTCTGGGTTGTAGAAAGCGTTTAAAATATCGAGGAAAGTTGATATCTTTATTATATGAAAGTTTTGCAAATTCATTGTAGAAGAGAAAGGGTGACAGCTTATTACCAAATTGATATAACTTGTGTATGAACTATAATCTACATGTGGGACTTTTTATTTGAAAATGGACATCAAACTGTTCCAAACTACTTGTTAAAAAGATTATCCTTTCAACTTTAAAGTATTTTAGTGTCTTGATACAAAGTTTGCTGACCAAAGTCTGGTCCATACATTGATCAATATATTTATGCTCATATCATAGTGTAGATTCAGAATACATTTTAGAATCACATAGTAAAAGATTTAAATGTTTATTGCTTTCAAAATTGTTTAATTCTAGTAGATTGTTCTGCTGCTTTGGTTAGGATTAGGTGAAAGCAATAGATCAATTTGGGTAAAAGAATGTCATTGTGACTGTATCCATTCCTCTACTCTAGACACTGGCATTTATTTTTTTTTTCTTTCCTATTTTTATGACAATTATTTCATATTCTCTTTATACTTCTGTCAAGAACTTTGCTTTATTATTCTTCATAGAGTGAAGGCAGGTAGAAGCATTCAGTCTTCCAATAAGTATTGTGGAAGGTTAAATGGAAGTTTTGAGTGCATGCCTTTGTCAGCTAATACTATTTCCTATTATTCCATTTACTGATTATTCTTTTTGAGTTATGTATTGACACTGAATTTGTCAATTTATTTCTCTCTACTTACTGTGATAATCATGTTTTAAAAAATTATCTAGTCAATATTAATTGAATGTATTGCCTTTCAAATGTTGATTTAAGCTTACATTCCTGGGTTATAGCCAAAGCAGTCCATATATGATGGACTTTTAAAAATTTTAAATATTTTTATTAGTACATCTCTGCAGTACATAATGATTACATTTATCATTGGGAAGTTGGTACCTGCACATAGCACATCTTTTTATTTCTCATTCTCCTCCCTACATTTCTTGGCCCTCTTCGCATTTGCAAAAGATTGTTGGACTTTCTTTTCTAAGATTTTATAAAGGATTGTAGAATTAAATTTATAATGGATATTGTTCTGGAGTTTCTGGTTTTTTAGTCAACATATGCTGGATTCATAAAATTATGTGGACAGTGTCTTGCTATTTAGTTTTCTGAATTTTTGAAGCACTAGCAACATTACCTATATATAGTAACAAAAAAGGCATGGTAAAGTCTAAATGAATTTTTACATAACTAGCAATAGAATTTCAAAATACAAGAAGAAAGCAGAAGAAATGAAATCGTGTTACAAGCAAACTGTAATAAAATGGAAAATGAAAAGCAAATAGATAAACATAAATGAAGTCAGAGCTGCTTTATTTTCAAAAGAACATTATAAAATTCTAGCCCCAGACCAAGCAAAGAGAGCAGATGGAGAGAGAGAGAGAGAGAGAGAGAGAGAGAGAGAGAGAGAGAACCATTAACTATTATCAGAAATATTAAGTGAACAGGTTTATAGACATTAGAAGCATCATTAGAGAATAGTATGGACTCTATACATTTGTTCGAATATGTATGAAAATAAATGAGTTAGGGAAACATCTAAGAGACACAAATCACAAAAGCTCACTCAGAAGAATTACATATTTTGAATCTAAAAATTTAAATAACCTCAGAATACCAAATGTACAAAAATACCTTGAGCATATATAATGCCTGATTATTACTTTATAGTCATTGAAATAAAGACATAAACTAGAAATTTGAATTTAGACCAGTCATTAATATTAGGTTAATAAAAAGGTAAAATACAATAACTCTGATACAAGTATAAAAAGAAATTATGTATTATGTAAGCACAACATACTTCTTGTTCATGAAAACACATGGTGATAAGAAGTTATCCTAGGGCCGGTGTGATGGCTCAGTGGCGTAAGTGCCTGCCTGGCAAGCGCAAGGGCCCGAGTTCGACTCCCAGATCCCACATACGAAAAAGGGGCCGGTGATAGCGCTCAGCGGCACGGGCGCCTGCTGGCACGTGAGGTCCTGAGGTCGACCCCCCGGTACCCACAAAAAAAAAAAAATACAAAACAGAAAACTAGGAATCACCAAATATTGTTTCTTATTGTAGACGGACCAGTAAATTCAACAAAAGAAGTAGTTATTACCTCAGGAATTGAAAATTAAGTTACTACACAAAAAATAGAAGACATATATCATAATAAATATTGCTAGAAAATTCATAAGGACAGATTTCCATAAGAGAAAGATAGATAACAGAATGAAAAGAATAATGTGGGCTGGTGACATGGCTCAGCGGCATACGTGCCTGCCTGGCAAGCGCGAGGGCCAGAGTTCAACTCCCAGAACCCACATACGAAAAAAGGGCCGGTGATATCCCTCAGTGGCACGGGCGCCTCCTGGCGCGCGAGGTCCTGAGGTCGATCCCCGGTACCCAAAAAAAAAGAATAATGATACACAGTGGTACATCAGTTCACAAACACTTTTTTTTTGCAAACAATATAGTTTACAAACAGAAGCCTTTGGGAAAATTTTGTTTTCGTTTGCAAGCTCTCCACTCAGTGACAAACACAACCATGGTGATCTTTCCCACACAAACACAAATGTGGCTATGTTTTCCAAAATTGTAGAACAAATTGAATTTGTGAATGCAGGTAACTGATACATATATCAGTCATTTTTATTGATTTAATGCTTTCACTAAAGAACAAAATGATAAAGCTAGAGGATGGTTCTAGATGACATTGCAAAAGAACAAAAAATATACAGATGCTTTGTATTGGACAGATGTGAATGACAGAGAAGTTTTTGGGAGTACTCATATACTTTTGTCAAAATTTAGAAAGATGCAAGGGAACAAAATAGAGAATATAAAAAGAGAAAAACTGAGCTTAAAAACATCATTAATCTTCACATGGCAATTTCCAAGAGAATTTTGATGAAAATGGTATCAAATGAAGCAGAATGTGATGACACTGTACAGAAACCTAACGTCTTAGAGGTTTGCAGGAGAAACACTACCTCTTAGTCATAAAGAATAATATGCAATAAATCAGATACTTTAATTGAAATGACATTGGAAAAAAAAGTTTGGGCTTTATATGTGGACCACCTGTATTTAATTACATAAAATTTAGAATATAGGAAAAACAAAAAAGATACTATCAATGTGATAGGAAGGAGTTCAGAAATGGGTAGTGTCAACGTTTTTGAAAAAGAGAATTTGTTCACTTATGGTAAATCATGTTAGGAAGTTGCAAAAGAAGCACAAAGAAGCAGACATTAAATTTCAAAATACATAGTTTTTGTTGTCCTAAAAAAATAATTTTATTGGAAGGGAGAACTAAAAGAAAATTCCTATAAAATAAAAATAACTGAGGATAATGAAATGTAGAAATTTTATCTACATTTTATTGGAAAAACTCTTAGGGAAGACCACACAGGATGTGAAAATTCTGAATGATATATGGAAAGAAGAGATTCTTAAAGAAAAGGAAACTTCGAACATCACTGAAGGTTTATGAAATTGTGAGAATGATGATGAGATACTGAAATATTTACCAAGTAGGTTTTGCTTTGTTTGGAGAAGGAACAAATTATAAAACAGGAATAATAGTGACAATGCAATATGCATTTTCAAATTAATTGCTGGGAAGGTAAATGCTTTCTACTCTGATTAAATCTTTTTTTTTGTTTTTTTCTTACTTAGAAGTGTGAAACTATATGTTATCTTAAAAGTAGTTTTGCTAGGAGATGTTCAAATGAGTGCAAAAGAAGATTTTTTTTTTTTTTTTTTTTTTTTTTTGTGGGTACCAGGGGTCGACCTCAGGACCTCGCGCGCCAGCAGGCGCCCGTGCCGCTGAGCGATATCACCGGCCCCTTTTTCGTATGTGGGTTCCGGGAGTCGAACTCGGGCCCTTGCGCTTGCCAGGCAGGCGCTTACACCGCTGAGCCAACAAAAGAAGATTTTTAATAACCTTTTAAGAAAAAGAAAGTGAATCTATCAATGTTGACTTTGTGATACTCATCATCAAATATTTCAACTGAATTCATGTGGATGCCTTTATCATTTTTTAGCTTTCCTGGTATTTCTGTATCTTAGATATAGAAATAATTGATGAAAGTTTCCTGCAACCTTGCACTTTTATCAGGATGAAAAGTTTGGAATAGTTCTTTTCTTTTTTTTTTTTTTTTTTTTTGTGGGTACCGGGGGTCAACCTCAGGACCTCGCGCACCAGCAGGCGCCTGTGCCGCTGAGCAATATCACCGGCCCTTTTTTCATATGTGGGTTCCGGGAGTCGAACTCGGACCCCTGCCCTTGTCAGGAAGGCACTTATGCCACTGAGCCATCTCACCGGCCCTGGAATAGTTCTTTTCAATAAAATAAATTTAAGTAAGATCTCTGTATTACTGCTTGACAAACAGGTGAATCTGAG
This sequence comes from Erethizon dorsatum, assembly GCA_028451465.1. Taxonomy (NCBI): domain Eukaryota; kingdom Metazoa; phylum Chordata; class Mammalia; order Rodentia; family Erethizontidae; genus Erethizon; species Erethizon dorsatum. The sequence continues at coordinate 138,378,606 of CM051824.1, forward strand.
ACAGAAGAGAAGGTCCTGATTTTCCCCAAGTGATACTTGTTTTGTTCCTATTTGTTTTCAACATTTGACAGCCACAGCTGTCCCAACTGATGCACAATAGCTCCTGGAGATTTTTGCTTTGGCTGTGGCAGCTACATTAGACACATGCAAGCATATTGTTAGTTTGCCTCCTAAGACATCTGGATGACTCTGTCCCTCTGCGGGCACGTTAAATATTCCTACTCTGGTCCATGAGGAGTCCGTTCTCTATCCATGACTAAACAGAAAGTCTGAGATTAACTAGCAGAATGCTGTGTGCATGAATGAGCACACCTTTTTGTCTATGTAAACAGATATCTTTTTACCCTTATTGGATCTGTCTGTATACTGCTTTCTCTATGCTATAGCGTACAACCTAGTAAAGCCTCTTTCAGATGGTTTTATTTTGTCTGTTTGTAATTCCAACCTCTAGGAGAGCATATTGAGCTGGTTGTACTAAGAGCTGCTATCACTAAAGATTTCAGGTACAAAAAGTGGTCAGCAGCCGGGGCTGGTCACACTGAGAGCAGCTGGCACCTGGAGAATGACAGGAAGCAGTGGAGACTTTCCAGGTGCTGTCAGCGCTGGCTGCCAAGAGAGTAATGGGGACAGCTGATGATATTGGGAACTGAAAGTCCCTGGAATTCAGAGCTCTGTTCTAGTGCCCCTAAGGGAGCTGCACTTCATCATTTTCTTATTTATATCTGAATTGAGCGAAAGAAACCTGGACTGTTGCTAACAAAGTTGTGAGAGATTATTGCACAGTGAAAAACGTACAAATAATAACTTTTGGCAGAATAAGAACTTGGAAATGCTTTGTAGGAATACTGTACTTGAGTTATCAGATTGGTGAGTTAGAAAGTTGTGACCAGACTGGTGATGTTTCAGAGGGAAGACAAATATTAAATTATCAGTAAAATAGATTCTCTGATTTCTAAAATGTAGCCAGCTTTTGCAACTTATTTCAGGGAATGTCTAAAGGAAAGAAATATAAAGGAGACTAAAGTTAATTTCTTTGCCTTACTTTTCTTTAAGAATAAATAAAGATACATTACATGATGTTAGAGATCCCTCATAGGAAGAGAGAAATTGTACCAAGTCAAGACAAACAGTTTTTAGAAACTAAGAAAGTGAATATCCTTAGCGACAATGTTGAACTTTCATGAACCCAGTACTTCTGTAAAACACTGCACATTACGAACCCCTTTCCAACCTTCTGTGCTCAGGAAAATGGCGCAGCACAAAGAATACCCTTTCCCGTGGGACATAAGTAGATTCATGGATGTCTTATTTACCAACAAGACCAGACACACAACCTCAAAATTCCGGTTACTTTTTGATTAGCTGGAATTCTTGTCTCCATTTATCAATGGGAACAAAATGCCTTTCAAATTTAAGATCCCTCTTTCCCCTAGGACCATGAAATTTGTTCTACCATCTGCCTGAGTTGTATCAAGTTCTTCTGAAAATAGGCTGGCCTCAGGGAAAACATGATGTCACTTATTTGGTCACACTTTCATTCTACTTCCCCACACTGGGCTCCTTCAGGCCATATTTACTCCTCTTTGTAAAAGAAAGCTCCTTTCTGCTTAACATTTGAGATAACTGCAGACCTCAGATGCAGTTATTTCTCTAATGTGAAACTCCCTTTTGCCCCTTGCAGTTATCCTTTCGAAGAAGTCTCTCCTTAATAATAAGTCCAGATTTATTTTGTTTATTTATATATTTTTCTATTTGTCATTTTTTTATTTTAAGTTATTTATATAGAGACACAGAGAGGGTGGCCTTTGTGCAGTTCCCCATTTGACATTTATAGGTTGGACCTCCAGAATAGACTTAAGAGACCACTGGTAGACTAAATTTATGAGAACTGAGGATCTGAAGATTGTAGTTCATAGTTCCATATCTATTCATAGGGGGAAGTTAAAAGCTAGCAGTAACTTAATTCAATAAATGAGTATGTAAATAATAAATTTATTGGTGGCTTTTCAGGCACAAAAATTCTGTCATACTCAATGCATGGAGTTTAATCATCATCAACATATACAAAACTCTCTTAGGTTATTTTTTTTTAATCTTTTTCCAACACATATCTCCCCTGGATACAACCACATTTGTATGTCTTAATATATGCTTATGTTATACTATTGGATTTTAATTTACATTAATTTAAAATATATTTGAGTTAAATCTTTCTTTTTCGGCCCAGTGCTAAAGACCAACTATGTTTTCGGCATATCCATTAATCCATGACTTCTTAGTGCTGCATTATATTACTTATGAATCCACTACATTTTGCTTAGCTACTCACCTAAGTAGAGCATGAGCATTGCAAGGAGATATATTTATATGGTATTTTGTGTCCAGTTTGTGAAATCTCTACAGTATGAACCTTCAGTTGGGCGAATCTGTTTTATTCAGCTATACTAAAAGAAAATGATTAATGAGTAGTTGAAATGATACCCATTCTCTCCACAAGCAAATAAAAATTCATTCACATACAATCTCTTTCAATTCATGTCGTTTTATATAATTTTATTATAATTACCTTGATCTTAGAGTATTCATATAATTATTAGATTAGTTCATGTTTATAAGAATATGTGTGCTTTTAAGCATCTTTGTATACCTATTAGCTAGTGTGTTTTTAATCTGCAAAATTTTTCCCTTTCATATATTTTTCTTGCTTTGTATTTCTTTGGTAGGTTCTAAATGTTAATTCCTTATTGTTATAAAATATGATAAATATCTTTTCTGATATTTGCTTATTATATAGTTTAAATCACATTTTTAATGTAAATCTTTAATTTTATGATAGTCAAATATAACAAAAATTGTACATTTAAGAAGCTCATTCTAATGAAAAGTTTTAATTTTTGTCAATCAGAGTTGCAGTATGTCTTTTATATTTAGGACTTCAATTTCAGGCTCACTTTTCTATGTGATGCAATCTCGCATTATGTTTGGCCACTTAATGAGAAAATTTTTCCAGCAGATTCTAATATACATTTATTATCACATTAATTTCAGAAAGTTCCACTTTATATACTTTCCTTGAGCTCTCAGTTTTGTGCCAGTGACTTCGTTCCTATCTAAGTGAAGTCTACTCTTTTTTCAACAATGATGTTAAAGTGTTACTCTTTGTTGAGTTCAAAGCTTAATCTGTCTTCTTTTGGAAAACTCATAGACATTCCTTGATGATCATCTTATATTTTAGAAATTATTATTATTTTTTTTTGTGGGTACCAGGGGTCGACCTCAGGACCTCACGCGCCAGTAGGCGCCCGTGCCGCTGAGCGATATCACTGGCCCCTTTTTCATATGTGGGTTCTGGGAGTCGAACTCGGGCCCTCGCGCTTGCCGGGCAGGCACTTACCGCGCTGAGCCATCTCACTGGCTCCCATGTTTATTTTTAAAACAACCAAATTATAATGTCATTCTTCATACTTTATGAATTCTTTAAGATTTTATGAAGCAGCAAATTCATGAAAGCCAATAGAATAACAAAGTTATTGTTTTATTTAAATCACTTATATGCTATAGTAGAATATTAATGGTCTCCAATATAATTTCTGATGCATTTTTTAATAAGTTTTCTCCTAAAGAGACATCATTTTTATTCCTAGGGTAGAGTCAGTCATCATTTTGTTTTCCTAAAATGTCATTTCTTCTAGATTGCAAAGTCAGAGTCTTATCAGAGAAAATCTAGGAATGAGAAAAACTATAAGAATCACACATATTCTATTACTCTAGATCAGTTATCTTTAACATTTTATCTTTCTGCTTTTTTGTTTGTTTTTTTGTTTGTTTCTGTCTTTGTTTTTTGAGACAGCATCTCAGTACGTAGTCCTGGCTGGACTTGAACTCACTATGGAGCCCAGGCTGGCCTCAGACTTATGATGATCCTCCTGCCTCAGCCTCCTGACTGTAGGAATTACAGGTGTGCACTACCATGCCAGACTTTAAGTCATTTTTTTTCTGTTCTTACATATTTTTCAGTGATTTAAAAAATGCATTTCATTTTTTTTTTTTTTTTTTTGTGGGTACCGGGGGGTCGACCTCAGGACCTCGCGCACCAACAGGCGCCCGTGCCGCTGAGCGATATCACCGGCCCCTTTTTCGTATGTGGGATCCGGGAGTCGAACTCGGGCCCTCGCGCTTGCAAGGCAGTCGCTTACGCCGCTGAGCCATCTCACCGGCCCACATTTCATTTTTTAAATTAAATTTTGGAAATAATCCTGGAATGTTTACTTCTTTAATTTTCCTATTTAACATTTTATCTTTTAAATTTTTTCATGTATTTCAGTTAAAGTTTCTCAGATAAATACATGAAATTTTATCTATAATCTTTATTGCACTTTTCTGATATATGCAGTTCTTAGGGACAATAGTAGCAATTTAAGATTAAATTAGAATGAAATACTTTATACACTATAAACATACAATGTCATTTTTCTTCTATCCAATTTGTCATGGTTTCTATTAAAATAATGTAGAAAATGGAAGCCATTAAAGATTTCATTTTCTTTTTATTGTATCCATAAAAGTGCAAATCCTCTCATATGGGTAAGAAATTATATGATTATGTTATTTGCAATGGATCACACAGTAGTAAAGGAAGGCAAATCATCTCTAAGTATCAGTACGGAAATTATATTTATTAAAGGGTATATAACAAAATTGATAAAGGAAAATTACAAGAGCATTTTTTTATTAAGTAGCTATCAAGTAATAATAAATTTAACCATCAGTATCTATCCATAATACAAAATTATATATTTCTTATGTTTGTGTAACAGTAAAACTAACATTGATAACTGTGCTTGGTCATTTTTCTTTATTTTGAAATACAGTTCTTCATTTTATGCATATAATTACACATGGAAAGTAAACTCTGGAGAAATACTGCCAGTAACACGAAGGAAGTTATAATTTAATTTAATATGAACCTCTTAGGTTTAACACACTTTATGAAACTAACCTGTGGCTTCCAAAAATATCAATAGTGCTAAATCAAAATTATTTGGCATACAAACCACTTTAATTTATTGTTTGTAATTTTACTCAATAAGAATTAATAGGGGCCGGGGATATAGCTCAGTGGCATAGAGCCTGCCTGGCAAACGCAAGGTCCAGAGTTTGACTTCCGGTACCAAAAAAAAAAAAAAAAAAAGAATTAATATTGCATTAATTTTTTTCTTCTATTCCAATTCTTATTTTAGCATTTCTATGTCATAACCAAATAAATGGTCTCCAGGAGAAAAATAACATGGAAACATAGAATTATGACTATTTAGTAACTATATGTATAATTATATCTTCTATAAAGTGAATGTTACTCATTAAAGTTATGACATGTTGTTAGTATCTCCCCATTTATATGTTGAAGTTCTAATTCCCAATACAGTGAATGTGATCTTATTTGGAAATGGGTCATTGTGGATATGGTTAGTTAAGATAAGTTCAAATTGGTGTAGGGTTGGTCCTGATATGACTTTTGTTTATGCAAGGAGATCATTTAGAACAGACACGATCACTGGGAGAGTAACGTGTAGAGCTTGGTTATGCTGTTAGATGCTGAGGAAGCTAGGAGAGAAGACAGGAACTGATAATTCCCTTGGCAAGTGTGTCAGTCCTGTAGCAGTGGGCTGAATATGCCTGGCTTTCCTGGACGCATTGAGTAAATAAGGAAGGATACCAAGGGATGGAGAGAAGAGAGAGAAAGAGGAGGGGAGCAGAAGGTATTGTGTACAACTACCAACTCCCCACAAAGAATGCCATGATTAACATATGTACTACAAACATATACTAATAAAAATATTGCCTTGGGCCAGATGTAAAACATATAGTTAAAATAGAAGACTATCAAAGCTTCCTTCTTTAAAAATAGTTTTTATTATAACACAGTCACATCCAACCATGCAGGACACGAGGTGGGTATGCCAGAATTTTCAGAGAGAGCATGGGTCGCCTGACACCTTGACGTTGGATTGTAGCCTCCATATCTGCATAAGGTGTGGCATGTACATGCACCAACTCCACACAGGAATGTAAACATTATGTACTGGAAACTAATAAAAAATAAAACAAGTGAATAAAATGTCAACAATACATTTCCGTTATTTGACCTACCCAGTTTGGTTACCTAGACATTAACTAATACAAATTTGCCATCAGGTTGTGTGATGCTTCTGTAAGAAATATATTTAAAAGTATGGAAGTGATTTTGGGGCCAGGCAATGGTAGAAGCTGGAAAATCTTTGAGGAACATGTTAGAAACAAACAAACAAACAAAAACCTAGATTGCCTGGAAGAGAATGCTGCTAAAAATACAAATGAACTCTGATAAGGTGGGGACAGACATGAGGAATATGCTGTTGGAAACTGGTGGGAGGCGAATCCTTGCCATAAAGTAACAGAGAATTTGTCTGCAATGTTTTCTGTTTCATGGAAAATAGAACTTATTGGTGATTAATTTCTCCTGGCTAGTTATAGTAAAATGAAACGTGAAAGCTATAAATGAAGAAGTTGGTATAAAGTAAAAATGTACCAGAACCTTCAAATATTCTTTGCCTATTCATACTTAAAAAAATGAGAAAATGTGCTCTGGAGAGAATTCCGATAGTGGAGCTGGACAACCCTGTGCTAAACAATTACACATTTGACAGTTGGCTACCATCCGCCATTTTAACAGAAACAATGCTCTCTTGGATTAAAAGGACACTGAATGAGATGAAGATTCTCACATTTAAATGTACAGCCAGGAGACCTATCCTTCTGTGAACACGTGTCCTTTAAGAAGAGATGATGCTCAAAGTTGGGGCAGGGTCTGGAGGCTAATGTCCTGATGGCAAGTTTATCTCCTTGGTTACAGAAACCCAACCACCAACCAGGGACTACAGAACCAGAAAAGACTAATGCACTGCAATAATCTATTAAGTCTGGTTGCTTTAGTATACTACTTTAAAAAAAAATAACAGTTGCAGGAGACTATTTTGTTCACAATACTGGGTGCCTTTTGATAGGTATAGCTTAAAAGGAAATATCTTAGATTCATTATCATGTAGCCCCTTTCCCTGTCAGCAGGTAGAAAGTGTCTTTTATTATTTAAAGTTCAGCACTGGAATTCTGTTAGCTAACACTGGGAGAAAAATGTAATTTCAAGAGATCTTAAATTTACCAAATTGTGAAGAAAATGGCTGCTTAGTTTATTGTCAGATACAATGTGGAGATATATGTTTTCATCAAGAAATTTTCCTAGGTTGGAATAAAGTGAAGATATTAAGCATCGAATGAAACAAATCTACTCAGGAACAAAGCAGTTTTGCTGAAATCTGGGAGAAACACTGCCCTTGGTAAGAACCACATTTGTCACTCTATTATGTGTGTGAGGTATGTAAAAGGAATCATACCATAAATGAAAATGTCAAGAATTTATAAACTGGGCTGGGGATATAGCTCAGCGGCACAGCACCTGCCTGGCAAGCGTGAGGCCGTGAGTTCGATTCCTGGTGCCAAAAAAAAAAAAAAAAAAAAGAACTTATAAACAGTGTGAAATACAACTCATCTTAACTGGACATTTAAAGCTAATATAGGACCAAGCAGAAAGAAGGTCCGTAACATATGGCACAGCCGACTACTCGAAAATAAACATAAAAATTAATGATTAAATTATGTGACATCATTGAATGTCAAGTTACTTTATGCTATGATCATGTTGATTTAAAATAAAAATGCAGGGCCGGTAGGATGGCTCAGTGACACAAGCGCCTGCTGGCAAGCGCGAGGTCCTGAGTTCGACCCCCAGTACCCACAAAAAAATAAAAATAAATAAATAAATAAAAATAAAATGCAGAAGTAATGTTGCAGTTTACTTGATAAGTTATGAGTTTCTTTTACAGTTTTCTTCAAATATAAATGTAGTTGTAAGTGAAAATTTGTTTAAATTAAACATACAGATATGACTACTCTGAGAATATAAAAGTTATTGTCCATTATAATATTAGACCAGGAAATAATCTTTGGGTGGTAGCTGCATGAGAAATGGTAAAAAGTCCATCAATACATAAATCCTGGAATAGATTTTGTAATATATTAAATAATTTTTTATGACTCAAGGATACATTTCCACGAAGCATCAGAAATTTCTCTAGCTAATAGGGTATGTCGAAATAGTTTGGTAAATCTTTTGGTGTGGCAACTTTAAAGATTGTGGATCAAATTAATTTACACCAACTATGAAGGTTGTCATCTTTTTCTCTGAAGGACTTTTATGAAATTTAAAAGCCCATCTTTTCTATTCTACAAATATACTTTTGAAATACTCTTATTGGTCCACACTACCTACACACTTATCACAGAAGCTTAACTCTTGAAAGTTGACAGACTTTGCCTCATATCAAATATTGTGTGGGCAAAGATTTTTGTAGAATGCTGAAACAATTAAGTGTTCATTTGGCAAAAGCCTTGGAAGTTTTTATTCATTCTGCTTCTATTGTGAGTATTCTAATTAAATATACCTTATCTCCCTAGGTTTAGCTGTAATAAATTTCTGCTGCAAAATTAATCTTTTGTCTTGGTTTCATTCTTAATTTCTGTTTAAATTGTACTTTTAGTTTCTAATTTAAGGGTATCATTCTAATTAAGCCCCTAGCATAAATAAAACATATTCTGTTCAATAAATAAAAAAATACAGACATGCAAAAAATAACTGAACATGGAAATTATTGTATTCTAAATTAGACTGTTTACAAAAATGAACCTTAACAAGCAAGTGATAGAAATGATCATATAGCCCCCTATTCACTTATAAGATATTAACATATTTAAAATTAGTCTTGAAAAATGAGATAACAAAGAAATGTGACCTATATATTGCAAACTTATGGAAATGATAAAAAGATTTCAACAAATATCTAAATTTGTTTCTCACTTCATGGTAAAAAAGCATTTCTTACAGATGAATCCTGTAGTCCTAAATTTTTACAATTCTTTACACATAATGGTCATTATTATCATATAATTTTAATCTAATTATGATTTCCATATCTGTGATTGAAGCAACTAACTTCTGTCCCTGCTAGATAAAATATAAATATCATATATTTTCAATAGTATTCAGTATCATTCTGATTTTGAAGGTATTTCAAAGATAATACTATATGTTCTATCTCTACGATTCTCAGGTTTTCAAAGTAAAATTAATTTACTCCATTTTTTACTATCAAATGTTGCTTTATGTTCTGAAACTGAACATAATGGAATTTGAAAATGGTATTTGAAAATCTCCAGGAAAACCACATTTGAACTGAAACATGTAGCCAATGACAAATAAACATTTTTTATTATTCATATAGATTGTGTTTTTGTGATTACTGGAATTTTACTTAAATTATTAATGTTAACAACCGTTTGTATCTTCATGACTGAATTAGTTTGGATGACTAATTTTTTTTCTGGGAAAGTCCATTTAGAATGTACTTTAACATTTTGACCATGGGGTCTCTATCACAGCTACTCATTTCTGCTGCTGCAGTGTGAAAGGAGCCACTGACAATACATGAAGAAATGAGCGTGGCTGGGACCCAGTGAAACTTTTAAAAAGTAGGCACCAGCCCAAAGTAAGCATATGGCCTTCGTTTGCTGACAACTAGGTTTTATAATTTCCAGTATATATGTTCTCAGTTTTTTTGCTGCCCTTCTCCTCCTTGTTGTTCCTTATTTTATTCAATATGTCTGAAACTGATTTTCTAATTTTGCCCCAATGCTCATGATCATCCAGCACAACTCTTAGAGTTATCTGTATCTTGTCTTTCGCTTTGGCCTCTCTCCTTCTCTGCATGTTTTTGTAGATTTTACTTTCACAGTGTCTCAACTTTTACCCTTCTGTTGTTCATCTTCCTACCCAAATTTAGCGTGTAGCACTCTTGCTTTGAACATTGCAAAATTCTAAGTCAATTTCTGCCTAATTTTTTTTTTTTTTTTTGGCCACTGCTGCACTGTTCATTGTTTCTCATCTCTCAGGTCTGCTAATGTTAGAATCCTAAAACTGAGATTGTCACTATTGAATCAAATGCAGCACCTGATTTTTGTTTTTGTTATTGTTTTTTGTTTTCTATATTCTCTGATATAGGAGTCTTTACTACCAACTTCCCTTTATATGTGGGGTGCTATATTCTCAAATTTTCAAAGATACTGAAGATTAACTTTTGTTATAAAGAAGGTAAATTTCAATATAAATGAATTATTTCAGGGATTTATTAATCATGTATTTTAGCTTTATAAAATAAAAAGAAAAGTTGTTTTCAAAACAGTAGCAATAAAAACATTTTCTTTACAGTGATTATTTGTCACAGATAAGAAATAAGATAGATATTTTTAAAAACAGCATGATGTTTACTGGTAGTCAGTTACTTATCTCATTTAATAAGGGACAATTCTAAGGCCTTTTAACATAAATGAAAAACAATACAGATTATTGTACATTGCCATAATATATAGTGTTTTCACAAAAATTAACAAGCTCATGATATCTTTGAAATGGGGATCCAGAATTTAATATATCAAAATAATAGCAATACCCATCTTCATTTTTACGTTTTTTGAGTATTACTCTTGAAATCATTTGTACATATATAATGTGTAGTATTTAAATTCAATAAGCAACTTTGGCAAGACTTTTAAAATGTATTTCAATGAAAATTTGAGAGGCAAAAAGGCCAGTGATATCACTCAGTGGCACGGGCGCCTGCTGGCGCACGAGGTCCTGAGTTCAACCCCCAGTACCCACAAAAAAAAAAAAGAAAAAAAGTGAGAAAGATGTGATTATATGTGTGCTGAAAATTATTTTTTAACACTGGGCATAATCTATAGTCCAAAAGTTTGAAAATAAGCACAAATTTAATAATGACTGGAAGACAGTTCCCCAGATGAGTATCAAAAATTCTTACCAGACATACTGGATATCCCCCTTTTCCCTTGTGTCCAGAATGGCCATGATTTGTCTTGCTTGAGACCGATGAGATGTGGCAGAAATGAAACTATTTCAGAGCTGGGCTTAGATCTTAGATGGCCAGAAGCACCACAGACAGAGATCCAGGATGCACAGCAGGGGGTACTGTATGAAGAGAGATGTACCTGCCCCACGTCTAGTATAGAGGTGCCAGATATTTGACAGAAGGAGTTTAGTATCTTCTGGCACTCACTGAGCCTCCAGAGGATCTTCAACAACCTAGTTAAGCCTATGAGACATCTTAAACAATCAACTAGAGGAGGTAATTAGCTGCAACCAGCCTGTACCAAGGAATAAAAACTAGATAAATCTTAAATACTGTTTTAAACCACTAGCTTTTCGTGGTTTGTTATTTAGCAATAGATAGCATCATGTAGTTGATAGCTAAAACAAATGTGTCATTAATGCAGGGATTCTCTGAGTCTTAAATCTATCAAATTATGTTTTGTCTCTGTAGAATAGGATATGTTCATAGCAAATTCTCTGGTCAATTTGGAACAAATTATATAATATTCCTAAAATGTTCAATATTTTATAAACATTTGTGATGTTCTAAAGTTATATCATAATAGAAATATAATAGGAGCCACTGTATTTTATTTCTTTACTCAATGTCAGAATTTGCAAGGAAACTATATATATATATATGAGTTTATTTAATAGATTCATCCAGGTATCTTCATGGATTGATAGTTCATTCCTTTTTATTGGTGAATAGTATACCAAAGACTATCCATTTATAACAGTGGTAGGTATATTTAATGCAATTCTAGGTTGTGAGATGCTGCTTCTCTTGTGGTATGCCAGCTCAGCTGAAGGATTGGGAAGAGTTTAGTTCTGAATTAGTATGCTTTTCTTAACTCCATGTACTTGATTAATAATTAATATAATGTAACTAAAGAAATATTTAAATGCAAATAATTAGTCTGGAATAGCTAGATGGTATTGTGTTATGCTAGCAAATATATTATAATGAAACTATGGCCTTCACATGTAAGTATATAATTTTAGTTCCATTTATCACAACCATATGTCAAATCCTGGCAGAATACTAATCTAATTCATAAACTTTCTGGTATCTATTTCACCTCCTCTCTAAAAAAAGGTTTCAAACCTTCTCAAATCTCTTTTGTATTTTAGCTAAGTGTCAGTATTGCGCTTAAATATACACAAAACACTACCTATTATTTCACATTAATTATCTCTCAAACAATAAGTCTGTTTTTAAAAAAATCACTGTGATTTTTATTTAATGTAATCAGAGCATAGAAGAATGAAATAATACCATAAGTGTAGTTGTTAGGAAATATTCTTGGAGGTGGTGAAATTTCTGTCACTTGAGGGATTTAGCAACATGGTGGAAGGCAAAGAAGATGGGGGAATTAGCAATAACAAAACAGAGATCTCTTGAGAACAGACAATGAGTGTTTTATGGTTGATTTTTCTGTTTTGTTGTGTGTTGCTTTCACTGTGTTACAAAATCTTATTTCCATGCTGGTGGTAGCAGACAGCTGTGTCTACTTTAGGGCATGAGCCTTATGTTGAAAAACCATGAATAATTGTTTGTTATATTAGGTGTCTAGATTATTTGTGACTCAAAATAATAATGACAATAGTTATTATTTTCATGTGAATGCTCTAGCATTTAATTTACATATAATAGTCTCTCTCTTTTCATTCTTTGTATCTAGTTATAAGGCTTTTGATAAACTGGCTTCTGAGAATGAAAATTATTTTCTCCATAATTGAATCCATACCCAAACCTCTATGTATGGTGTTTTTAATCTTCTTTGATACCTCCTACTTCCTGTATTATATCAGGGTGTCTTGTGAATAAAAATGAACATTTTAAAATGAATATTTAGTCATTTGAATTTGATAGCAATTAAGGAAGATCACATTATGTACATTTCTATATATTAATGTCAACTCACTCAGAACACTAAATACTATAATTTGTACAACTCTTCAGGAAGTTAAAAGTCATGTTGTATGTGTTAGTCAAGGATCTTCAGCAGACCAGAGCCAAGATGGTGTATGTTTCTGTGTAATATATATGGAATTAGCTCAAACAATTATGGAGGCTGACAAATCCTAAAATGTGCAGCCTGACTTGGCAAGGTGGAGACTCAGGAGAGCCAGTGGTGTACTCTCAGCCCTACTACAAAGGCCTTCAAGCCATAAGAGCCAATTCTGTGATTCCCATTGGAAGCCTGGCAGTCTTGAGACTCAGAAAGTGCCAATATTTTAGTTTGTAACTGAGCATAGACAAAAGCCAATGCCTTAATTTGAAGGCAAGGAGCACTCTCTCCTGCTTGGAGAGAGATCAGCCATTTTTTTCTCTTTGGGCCCTCAGTTGATTGGCTGAGGCCTAGTTACATTAGTGATGGCAATCTGCTTTCTTTATTCTACCAATGAATATTGATATCATCCATAAATCACCTACAAGGAAACACCTAGAACAATAGTCAACTCAATATCTGGACAGTTCCTAGTACAGTTAAGTTGGCACATAAAGTCAATTATCACACTGGATTTGAAATTAATATCAAAAATAATTCTATACTAATGGCAGAATAAGAAAGTCTTGATGCATGCTACTGAACCAGCTGTCAAGATAAGATAAAGACATATCTAGTGATAGATAATTGTCCATCTCACAATGCTGTAATTAAATGCTAGCATATGAATTTTTGTCAGTTGTAGACTTTCCTTATACCTTTGGTCATCTATTACACCAAGTCAGTTTCACTTTTACATTTTACACTTACATCCATACACCGTTGGAAAGAGTGAATATTGGACATGGCTCCCACATGATACTATCAATGAGAACAGTAGAATGGGACAGCACTGGGTATCCATGCTGCCCTTAGAAATGTGCAACAGGCCCTTGAATTCCTGAATATCACATAAACACCCAAATTTGAAAGACCTTTTTTTTCCCATTACATGAAGAATATTTTGAAAGCTTATGTTAACAACTGAGCAAATGGAGGCACAGTTACAACTGAGGGAAACATTGGTCAAGTTAGCCTCTCGGGCTAGACGGTGAAGTATTCAGCAGTATGGAGTTTTATGATCTATGTCTAGGTTTTGTCTCCATTTATCTCTCCCAATTCTAGGCAGATTACTTTCCCCAAATCACAATAATCTGTCCTTTATCTATGCTTGTATGAAATAATTTTGGAAGCATATGGAATTGCTGGACAACTCTGAGTTGGAAGTAGATGATGAGAAGGATAAGCACTTTTCAGTCCTGACCCCTTGAGTAGCTTGAACTGACAGTTCTCGTTGAAGTTTCAGGCAGGTCCAGTTTCTGCCTGAATGTGTGAACTGAGTTTATTCTCCATGCTGTCTTCAGAAGATCTGCACAATCACTTGATGGTAGGGCTGACCCTGGGAAAGCAAATACATTAGTATCTTCCCACTCCCAAGACATTATTGGGAAGAACCACTGTAGTCCTTCTGGGAGACACAAACTAGGATAATTTATAAGTTTCAGTATTTAAACTGATGATACATGGGCCTATGTTGGCACCGTGGGTCTGTGTTTTGACAGTCAAGGCAATATGAGAAGGTGCAGCTTATGAAGGGCCAGGAAATTCATGAAGGCAAGATTCCTGCACCATATACCTGAGGCAGGGCTGGGAAACATGGGAAGGAGAGTTGAAAAGAAGGTAGAGAAATATGTGAGTGTAGAAGTGAGTCAGAGGTATTCCAGGGCTCATCAAAAAGTGTAGCAAAAGTGCAACCAAGTGAAAGAGTGAACAGCCAGGACTAAGACTAAAATCCCCTGACCCTTTGTCAAAAGTAATGTGAGGAAGGCAGCCTTTACCCTTTTGGGTAAACATTTGTAATTGCCAGGAGTCAGCCCTGAAAAATGAGACAATAGTTTTTAACCAGGGGCTGGGCCAAATGCACAGGCATGTTGGAGACATTTTTTTTTTCTGTTGTAGTGACAACATTTTTATGATAAATACATGTCAGTTAGGAAAGGGAGTGTGGAGAAAGCAATCTAAAAGGCAGCAATCTCAGGGTTCTGAAATCTTGGACCTCAGAAAGTAAGTTACCTATGTATAGGTAACTATACATACGAAAATATTCTAGGGCAGATATACATCGGGAAGGTAGTACTGAAACGAGAATAGGCCAAAGAAGAGCCATGCTTATTCATAGATGCATGCCTTTAGTAATTTTAAAACTGAGATAGAGGGTCGGTGAGATGGCTCAACGGCATAAGCACTTGCCTGGCAGGCGTGAGGTCCTGAGTTCGACTCCAGGTACCCACATATGAAAAAAGGGCCGATGATATCGCTCAGCGGCATGGGCACCTGCTGGCGTGTGAGGTCCTGAGTTCGACCTCCAGTACCCACAAAAAAAAAAAAAGAGATAGAAAATTCTATGATAGAATAATATTGAAAGCATACCAAGCAAATGTGAAAAGGTGTCAGAGCAACACAAACTAGAAGGAAATAATAAAGTAATAGTGTTTAAAGTACTCATCTGCATTTGTGAGTTCTATTTTTAAATTGTCACTCTTTCTAATTGTATACTTTTTAAAAATAGTTTTAATATGTTTGATTTCTTCAGAAAGATTAGTTTATCATTTTTTAAAGTTTAGATTGTCATTTCTCTCAGTGGATTGTATTACCTTGTTTTTCTTAATAACTTTAGGTAAGATGAAATCTTTTTTCTTTTCCTCTGTTTTCAAGTTTAAGTCAGTGACTTTCACAATATATCCAATACAAAGAGTCTAGGCCAAGATAGCTGTAAACCACTTTACAGTTTTTTGCTCTTTTAGCTAAAACTTGGTTTCTAATTTTCCAATCCTGCTCTATTTGAACACACATCCAGAGATTTCTCCTTGACATGAGATTTTGTCTGAGAGAGTTAGTTGGCTAATTTCATGAGTTGGTAGAGCCCAGAAAATTACACTATGAACAACTCTTTATGGGTCCTTTTATACAATTTAATTGGTGCTTACACAGTACATTGGTACTTTTTTCTGCAGTATTCAGACTCATCATTTGTGGTCTCCAGTTGCCAATTAGAATAATTTCCAACACCTAGGATAAGTTTGTCTTTCTTCTCTATCAATGTTTTGGGGACTCCTGTGAAAACTGTATCACTTTAGGTTTTTATGTTGTATTGAAGTTTTTAGCTTGCTATCCTAATTGCTCTATTTTGTGGAGTTATACGGGAAGATAGCCCTGGAATCAATACTACTTTCTCCTGAAAAACCTTCAGATTTTTCAAGTTGTGTTAACTGTACCCGATGTTTATCTGCTGAGTTTTACATAGCAGGGATCGTGATTTGTATTAAGTATATACAAGGATAGTACGCTCATACATGATGCTGTCTATTTCACTAATAGAGAACAAACCATAATATAGTACTCAGGAATGGTGGAAAACGAAGTATGACATATGTATATGTGAAAGGGAGCTGGTTTAAGTAAGGGTGTGTTTCCATATATAAGAGCCATGGTTCAGGAAGGTAATATCTTAACCAAATTCCAGTGGAAAGAAAAATAGAAATTAAATTAATGATACAGAAAAATGCTTGCGCTAAGGATTGGAGAGAAAAATACATTTTCTGAAAATTATAATTTAATATGACTTATGTACACAGATCAGCTAAAAGTTCTATACTTCATTTGGAGAGAAACAAATCGGAATTTAAACATTTTTGGCATGAGGCTTTCATGGTGTGGTAGGAAACAATCCTAAGATTGAGTATTTTTCTAACTTTCTTGTTGTATGACTGACAAGTGAAAATTATATATGTTTAAGGGGCATAATGTGATGGCCTGGTAGCACATACATTATGAAATAATTACCATAATAAGCTAATGGACATATCCATTACCTCATGTCATTATTTTCTTTCACTGTATTTTTACTAGGCTGAAACACTTTAGAATTACTCTTTTAGTAAATTTCATCTGTGCCATGCATTATTATTAATTATATTCATAATAATTAACCATAATGTGATGATCGTATGTTAGGTATTCAGAACCTATTCATCTCACAACTGCAAGTTTATACTCTTCAACCAACTTCTCTCTAATCCTCAGCCCCTTGTAGCTAACATACTACTCTATGCTTCCTTGAATTAAGCATTTCACACTCTGAATATAAGTAAAATTATGTAGTATTTGTCTTCCTGTGCCCGTCTTTTTTCACTTTACATAATGTCCTCCAGGTTCATTCACATTATTGCCATCATTGTAAATGAGAAGATGGCCCCAGAAAGGTACAAGGTTTGTGTAACACGTTTTCTTCGTCTGTTCTTCTGTTCTGGGATATTTTGGTTAATACCATATCTTGGTTATTGTAAAATATGAGATTGCTCAGATATCTCCTCAAGATAGTAATTTCATATATACATATACATATACATATATATATATGAATGTATATGTATATTCATAGATAAAATAGCTACAATTTCAATTTTCTGAGGAAACTTTATAATATTTTCTGAAATTACTGTACCAGTTTACATTCCTACTAATAATGTATAAGCAGTCCCTTCACATTCTCATTATTAAGACTTGCTATCTTTAGAGTTTTTGATAGCCTTCCTAACAGGTGTGAGGTAATAATTTATTAAGAACTTCCTTTGAATTTTTTCATGATTATTATATGGAGCACTGCTTCTTGTGTCTGTTGGCCATTTGTGTGTTATTTTTTCTAGAAAAAATAATGGCTATTTAAATATTTGCACAGTTTTCATTTTTATTAAATTTACCATATTCCTCAGCTCCAGAATTTCTATTTGGTTCTTTTTAATGATTTATATTTCTTTATTGAACTTTCATTTTATTCATGCATATTTTATTTCATTAAATATTGTGTATTCTTTTGTAGTTTGATGAGCTCCTTTAAATATAATTTCGGATCTTTTTTCAAGCAATTTGTACATCTCAAATTATTTGGAGTTTTTTTATAGGGATATTATTGTGTTGTTTTGGTGATGGTGTTCTCATAGTTCACTGAAATAGTTCATTGAAATACTTTTATTACGTGTGTGTGTGTGTGTGTGTGTGTGTGTGTGTGTGTGTTCCTGGAGGCATCCTGTTGCTTTCTTTGCATTTGAAAAGCTCTACTCTCCTTACTGACTTGCTGCGGGAAGAAATGCACAACACAGTTAGTGACTCTGAGAATTTCTTGGACATTTTCTCTGAAAGTCCTCACTACACGCCTCTTGATTGTTTTTTGGTGGTTGGTGGTAATTTAAGATTGTATGCCTTCTTTCCCGCCTGAGTGCCACACACTCAGCCAGGAGCTGAGAACCTTACATTTGCTTTCCTGTTGGGGGTGCTATAGGGAAATTTGACAATTGGTGAAATTTATGTTCTTTCTCTCTGTTTTTACACATTCAAGGTGGCTGTCTGCATTATACACTTGCTCTCATTCTATAGACGGCCAACAAGTAAGCCAGCATTGTGGAGCTGTGAATGCGACATGCAGAGTTACAGACGTCTGTCTACCAGTTAGACTTTCCACGTGCGAGGTGTGTCAGGCAGCTCAGTGACAGGCTTCCTGGTGGAGAACACAGAGTGGTTGGTAAGGTCCATTGCCTCTCTTCTCTTCTCTTCTCTTTTCTTTTCTTTTCTTTTCTTCTTTCTCTTCTCTCAGTCTCTCCCAACCATTCTACAATGGTAGGCAGAATATTTTTTGAATGCAATATGTGCAACTTGTATATTTTGGTATCTGTTTATCAGTTAGTTTCTCAAATGTAAATTGTTTTGAATGTAGAAACATCTTTCTTTTTACTAACTAGTTCATAGAATAATTTGTGATTTCACCAAACTTAATGTTACACTAAATAATATAAATTTTATTTTCATATATTTGTATAATTACTTGGTGTATTTCATTTTCTTTCAATAGTATTACTTTATTTTAGACTTTAGCATTTCATTATAATGTGAACCCTGTCAAAAAATTCAATCTAATTTTTAGTAGTAACTTCTACTAATGTCCCTGTTCTAACTCTAACCATTGATAAATGGTTTTATGTAGCCATTAAACACTTTTCTTTCCTCTTATTAGTGTTTAACTCCTAAGAAGAAAATACATTAGATTTTTTTTTTTTTTGTGGGTACCGGGGGGTGGACCTCAGGACCTCGCGTGCCAGCAGGCGCCCGTGCCGCTGAGCGATATCACCGGCCCCTTTTTCGTATGTGGGTTCCGGGAGTCGAACTCGGGCCCTTGCGCTTGCCGGGCAGGCGCTTAAGCCGTTGAGCCATCTCACCGACCCCTACATTAGATTTTTTAAAAATTTCAAAATAGTCTTTTTAAGGTACTGGAAAGCAGTAAGGAACATGGTACTGGAAATAAAATCTGTTGAATTTTACCTGTCAATGTAATTAATTACATGTAATTTCACTGTTTGTAATTTTTATATTTGGAGGTTAAACACCATGCTCAAACCATGAATTTAAAGAGCATGCTTAAGAGCTCCTCATTTAAAACAACGGACTTAAGATTCAGAACTGGATTAGATCACCTAGACACAAACTCTAAAAATATGTTTAAGTAAACTTTAGTGAAGTTGCCAGAATTTATTTTTTCAGATCCGTCATGGAGAATGCAAAATATACAGAATTGCTTTTTGATAAGGTATTGTTTGTTAATTAATTTATTTGTGATTTTTATGCTGTTAAGGACTTTGAGGAAAAAAGAGCGGAGAAGAATCCTTTTTGCTATTGTCAGGTTCTGGGTCACTGACAAGATAGTTAATGTCTGTGAACTGCTTTCCAAATTCATGATGGTGAAAGATTTGTCACGAAATATAAAGAAAAAGAAATAAATTGCTTAATGTTTTCTAGCACATCATACAACTTATTCATATATTATCAAGACACTAATTTTACCTTCGCATGGAATTTTAGGAAAAATCCTCATGGATATATATAAGTATTTGTCCAATGCTAAAATAAAGACATATGGTCTATCAATTATTTCTTTCTTTATTTGTTTTCTACATGAAATGCATGCTAAGCAATGTTATGGGTGAAAGAGTTTTGGGCTTGTGCTGATGGAATATGGAGTATGTATAAAAGGACTGAGGAAAAAAAGAATGATATTCCCTGTTATTTTTCTTTCTTTTGTCATAGATCATAAGCAAAATGGCTTTATTGTCTATATCTTATGGTAATATTTTCTGTTTTCAGATACTATGTGTATAATTTTAAGATGTAAAGTGACTTTGATGTCCATTATTCCTACAAAAAAATAGTCACAAAGACAAATTTTTATTCCCACACATATCTCCTGGAAAGATAAATTGAAGTTGAATTGAGAATTGCAAAAGTAGAGGAGGTAACTTCAATAAACTAATCCAGGTGGAGTGTGTAAAATGCATTAGTAATATGTTCGATTTGAAAAAATGATATGCTTTTGAAATAGTACTATGAGATGAAGAATAGATTTTTCTTTAAACACTTGGAATTGATGTGTGTTGAATACATACATCAAAACATAGATTTGCAGTTATGCAGTACCTCATTCGTAACAAGAAATTAATATTTTGGGCTAAACAATTATCAATTTACTTATGTGCTAAACCTATATCCAACCTTCCAGCACACCTACCTTCTTTGTTTTCTATCATAGCTACACATGACAGTTGGGCTATGATCTAACTACAACCAAAACCTAAGGGAATAAATTAATTTCTCACATATTCAGTTTTGTAATTTTATGTACTTGTCTGTTTGATGTTTGAAAAGTCAGCTTTCAGTTTTTAGCATTCATAAAAAATCACAAATATCTCCAAATTCAGTGAGGAAGTCAAACATTTATAATACATACAAATGATTACTAATATTTTGGTGATTTCTCATTGAAATAATTCATGACCTTTAGAAGTTCTTTAAACAAGAATTCAGTTTTCTATTACCACATTGCAACTTTTTGGAGAGGTAGATTCTTTGATCGCATATTTGGACATAATTTCATATTTAGCTGTAATACAATAATTTGCCAAATAAACATTCAATGTTTGGTCAAGGAAATATATATACACACTGAGAGATTATTTTATAGTAAAGATTGAACCCAAGTTCACTCTGACACTGAGTTACATCTAAAGAGCTTCTTATTTTTCATTTTGAGACAGCATCTCATGAAGTTGCTCGAAGTGGTTTAGGATTTGTGACTCTCTTGCATCAGTCTCTGGAATTGCTGGTATTATGGAAGTGTGCTACTATGCCCAGCACAGAGAGTATCTCTGAAATGCCTGGTCGACATTCATAGATCTTCATCTTCTTTGCTTATCTGCCAGCATTTTCCAAATACCCTCCCCATTTTGCTGAGAAGATACTGGATCACCGAGACATAAGGAGAAGACTTTAGATATGATTAGAATTTTTTTTTTTTTTGTGGGTACCGGGGGGACGACCTCAGGACCTCACGCGCCAACAGGCACCCGTGCCGCTGAGCGATATCACCGGCCCCTTTTTCGTATGTGGGTTCCGGGAGTCGAACTCGGGCCTTCGCGCTTGCAAGGCAGGCGCTTAAGCCGCTGAGCCGTCTCACCGGCCCCGATTAGAATTTAATTAGTGTGTGCACATAGCTGAGTTTCTTTAAATCAGAGAAGTTATATACCGTGGGAAGCTCAAATATAGATTATGGACCTGCTTACTTATTATTTTTGTAATCATGGAGGAATTAATATATTGATCATTTGAAGATCAGATTACATATATATTTATATGCACATATACATACTCCTATATCTATCTATCTATATCTATATCTATATCTATATCTATATCTATATCTATATCTATATCTATATCTACAGAGTTTGGATAGGGGAGCTGCATAAATATTTGAGGACATTGGTAGTAATATTCACAATCTATTAAGAAACAAGGCAATAGCTCATTGTTTTTCCTTGATAAGATGACAGATGTTACCAATATTGTTCATGATTTTGCTTCTCATATAAGTCCACAGTAAACTCTGTATTCTATTTGGAACAACTACAAGAGAAAATGCTTTCAAAGCAACTGAGAAAACAAGCACAAATGTAATTGCTGGGATGTGTAGTAAAAATATACATGGATCAGATAAAAGATTAGTTGGGAGAATATGCAAATCTTATGAAAAGAGAAGGTATTTAAAATCTTTATTAATTCATTGTATTATTCATCAGCAGACACTTTAAAGAAAATTTTATTCTATTATGTTAACTATAAGCTCACTGATGAATTTTTTTTACTCTTCACATAACTATTGTCAATTTATGTGACTTAGAAGTATAGAAATTATTTTATGATGCCTTTCTTATTGAAACAGTATATATTTTTAAGCTCCCCCCCAAAAGGTATCAATTCAAAAATCATACTTCAGATGTCCTATTTTCTTTTTCTTTCACTCAGCATTATTGGTACAAATATCCCCGGAGGACACCAGTGCATCATCAGATAGCAGCCCACAGGCCACACCAATCCTTTGTCCTCATACAGGCAAGCAGGAGCTTTCCCTCTAGAACCTGTGTGGGAGCATGAGTGCCTTTGGAGCCTAAGATTGAGTTCGAACTTGAGTGGCCAGTAGAGCTGTGGGCAAAGCCAGAGGTCAGGTTAGCATTGACCTTAGACTTTGACAGGAAGAACATGAGACCCTTGGCAATTTGGTCATGAGCACATTTCCCTAGTATGCACTGGGCACTGTGCACAAGGCAAGTGATCTTGTGACAGACGCTTTTTGGGATCTTGGGCTGGACCTTCTTATGCCTCATGAGGGCCTTGATAGCTGAGCACAGGCATTCATTGCCTTGGTGTTCTTGGCATGTATCTATTTCAGACACTTGCAGTGCTTCTCAGCAGAGCTTATATTTCTCATTTTTCCCCTTTAGGAGAGTCTTATCTTGTGACTGGGATTTCCTGTGACATATCTGTTCCATTTTGAGGTCTGGTTTTGTGTGGTGTAGTCATTAGACTTGCAGATGGTTATTGTTTATGTCTAGATGTTCTCCCCGAGCCTCATCCACTCATCCACTATGGGGAGGTGAACTGATCATAGGAGAGTGGATGAGTCCACTGATGAGTTTATAGCTAAGTGTGATGTTGGGAGGTGAAGCCTGGTCTGAAGAGGTGGGTCACTGAGGGCATGGTTGGAAGGGTTTACCCTGTACCTCCTGTCTTGATTGCCATCTGTGTCACCTGCCATGCCATAAACTATTTATTCTCTGCCATTTCCCCCACCATCTTGCCCTGCCTTAGAGCCAGCAGACTATGGTCTGAGACCTGTGAGCCAAGATAAACCTTTTCTCTTTAATTGTGGAATTAAACAGCAAGGTATTGTTGTCACAGCAAGGAGTATTGTGTCACAGCAAGGAGGTATTGTGTATTGTGTCACAGCAAGGAGAAAGTAACTAAGACAGCTATGCTTGCACAATAACTTGCATGATTCTTGTAATTTTAAAGTGTTTGTCATACCTTTGTTTCATGTCAACAAAACTGTATTATTGTATTCGTTATTTTTAACATTTGTAAATGATTTTGTAGGTGTCGTAGCAGGGCTAACCTTTGACAAATGACAGGGATTCTGTTCGTATATTATTTATATTCTTGTAAAGATGCTGAAATTATCATCAAGCTCTTCAACACTGAAATTTTTGAAAATTATATTGTCAAGAAGAAAAAGATCATATTGGATTATGTGACCATATCCAAGGAATGTGCTGTATTACCATTATGGAAAAAGTAAAGTTTTCCATTCTGTAATCCAACATTAACACAAACTTAGAAACACAAAAATGTTGGTATTTCCTCAGCCTCATCGTATAATTGCACAGATTTTGTGCTAAGAAAATATGCGTATAATTATATCCCTGTTATTTATTTTTAGTAGCTCTTATCTGGTCTCCAAATACTGATGAGTCAGATTTTGTTTCGTTTATTTGTTTGTTTGTTCTTATTGATGATTATGGGTTTCTATTATAAAATTAGGTATAGAAGGTATGTAGTAGTTTATAAAACATTCAATAACTATGCTTAGATCAAAGAACTGTTGTTTATCACAGAGAAAAAAATCTTTGACGAGTTGCAGGCTACTATGCTGTGGAGTCTTTGTGAATTTAAAAACACATATTTCTCATATTTATTTGAATTATTCTTCACTTCTTAAAGCAAAATAAAAATTAAAGGACATTTAGCTACTCATTTAAAAAAGTATATGGAGAGCCGGTGAGATAGCTCAGTGGCACAAGTGCCTGCCTGGCAAGCCAAGGTCCTGAGTTGGACCCCCGGTACCCACAAAAATAAAATAAAATAAAATAAAGTAAAATAAAATAAAATAAAATAAAAAATAAAAGAGTATATGGAAATGAATCTCTCGTACTTGAGATTTATGTTTATTTTGATAAAATCAACTATTTCATTAGTTTTCTATATAAAAAATTACAATACCAAAGAAAAGTATCAGCAAAAATAATGCAAATTCTATGAGATTTAAGAATGCAGAATAAGGCCATAAGTGATGTTTATAAATATTCTAAGTTTGTAAATATCTATAACTAGGTACAAAATAGTAATGAACAAAACAGCCTTAAAAGCTGCGACCTGGGAGTTTCATGTGAGAACTTGTATGTTTGGGCTTCATGACCTGCTATCTAAAATGTTTTATAGTCAAATTCCATTCTAGTATTTTTAAATGAGATTAAAAATTCTTAAAATATCTTAAGAACCAAGGCTTTAAATTTTTAGAACACATGTTTATATGCATGCTTCACTGCATTGTGAATAATATGACAAACACAATTACCTCTCAAAATGCTAAAATGCTTGCTATACAGAAATATAAACATGTAATAAGGATATCCTAAATTTACAATTGTTGTCTGATCTGCATGTGATGCATATATATTTTCTCACAACACCTGTGCTTTGTCACTCTCATCAAATTAATTGCATTAGTAGCAGCTAATTTTAAACCACTGACTTCTGAGGAAACTCGTGTTTAGTTTATTACCTTTTAAACTCTGTGAATGTAGCGACATTAAGGCAGAAGGTGAGACTCGTGATGTTCGATGAAAGATAAATAAAATTATTTCACTATCCTAAGCACAAAGGACAATGTTGTATAAACTTCAATATAACAATTTATACTGTGATTTGGAACTCAAATATTTGTTTTTTTCCTTGTCATACATACTGTGTATCACATGTAAAATGATGCTAATATGTTGATGAATTGATTTTATAGTCAGTATCATAAATCAAAGTTTTTTGTATCAGATCATGGGCTGTAATAATACCCTAATATGTTACAGTATGGGAAATAGTCCCAAGAATAGAATATCTTAAACTTATATTAAGTGTGATACAAAGGTGATTGAAACATATGATGAATGTTTAAATTATAAAATAGGTTATTACAGTAAAAACACATTGCCATTAATTGCCCTCTAAATATTCCCTCTCACTTCAAATATATATGCCTGTCATTCTTACCAGTTTCTGACACAGTTCTGCATTTCCTTTTTTGTGAGTGGCTAACTCAATGTCCTGTTTGAATTCAAAATTTTACTTTTCACGGTCATTTGGACTTTGTGGGAGACCTAGAAGTCACATGGTGGTGGATTGGGTGAATAAAGAGATTGAGGTCCCACTCTAATAGTGTTATGAGTCCACCTTTTCATGGAATGTCACTCGGCAGCAGCATTTATCATATTTTTTTTACTTTTAATCAACTTTATTGAAATATAATTTACATTTTAAGACACACCCATTTAAAGTATAAATATGTATATATACTTCTGTAAGAACCACCACATTATAGATATTTCCATCACACAAAAACGTCCTCTTTGGTCCTTTGACCACTACTATGCTATAACCCCAGATTCAGAATAATCTTTTCGTCACTACAGATCAGTTTTCTTCTGTCCAAGAAATTCATACAAATGGAATCATACAGTATATACTCTAATGTGTCCAGATTTTTTTTTTTTTTTTTGTGGGTACCGGGGGTCGACCTCAGGACCTCACACGCCAGCAGGCGCCCGTGCCGCTGAGTGATCTCATTGGCCCTTTTTTGTATGTGGGTTCCGGGAGTCGAACTTGGGCCCTTACGCTTGCCAGGCAGGCGCATGCGCCGCTGAGCCATCTCACCGGCCCCAGATTTTTTTTTGACAAAGCATTTTGTGAGGTTTATTCACATTGTTGCGCATAATATTCCTTGGAATTGTTCAATATTCAATTGCATGTATGTATGTCTGTGTATATATGTATATGTGTATCTATGTATGTATATACATGTATCTCTTTTCTCTTTCTCTTTCCAGAGAGAGAGAGAGAGAGAGAGAGAGAGAGAGAGAGAGAGAGAGAGAGAGTTGTTGCCAACAACCTGAAGAAGCTGTGATGTTAAAATATTTGAGAAATAAATACCTCCCTATGAAAAAGCTTTAGTTTGAAGCCGTTTTGATTGAGAATCAAAAAAAAAAAAGCCACTTATTTTTTTTTTTTCCAGGAAACCACTGGACAGGTCAAGTAGTATCTCTTCTTAAAACTAAAGTTATGAAACACTTCCAGTTCCACCTCTCTCTGGCACTTCAAAGCACGCTGTTATTTTTCAAAGCCGCCAGACAGCTGGGAAGAGAGGGACCAGACCATAGTAAGTGAAATTGCCACAGAACTCACTCTTCTAAGATTAAACCAATTTTTATTGAAGAAAATTGGTTGCTGCAAGTTTGGTTAACATTTAGAGTTATGAAAAATCTATTCTGATATTTGCCCAGTTTTTTCCACTGTTTTCATAAAGGATTAAACTTTTGTAAGTCCTTACTCTGTCATTTTATTTCATAGCTGCTTGTCTAAGAGTATTTTAGTCAAAAATTTTAGCATACGCAACCATATTCATAGGTTAGTTCAAGAAAAATTCATAGTTGTGTGTATTAACTCTGTAGGCTATATAACCTTATCTACACTTAGATGTACACATTCTACTAATTCGAATACTACTTGGCTCCATGTGCTAAAGTATATAATTTAGTTTCTGAAGAATATAAACACAAATGAAAGTCATACTTAATATTTGCTCAAAACATTCTACATAATTTTTGTTTTATAAGTATACATGTTTAAAGATATATGAAACATAAATATATTATAAGCATATTTAATAAAATATATCATATAATATTTAATAAACTGCATTCTTATATTTAATGAAATATATATTTAATGAAATGTATATTTAATGAAATGTTATAAATATATGTCCTTAAATATTACAGAAGTATGCGATACTGTTTAGATTTCTCATTGAGGGACATTTGAATGGTGTCTTTAACTGAAATCAATCACTATAAAATTAGTGATTTTATATTGGCAAAATTCTAGGAAGTTTAAAAGACTGCAAGATTTATTTTTTAAGGTTTCATGAGGAAAAAAAATGTGCTATATACTTAATGGATGCTTCATAATAAGAGATGACTCCTATAGAAGCTTTGTGGAATATTTCTAATATCTTCTGTATTCTAATCTGAAATAGACAAACTGATAAGATTATTTCACAAAAGGACATTCATTTTTTTCCCTTGTATCTATAGTATTGCCCAGTGAAGTGCTCTTATAGGATATGGGTTATTTCAAAGAATTACAAATGGATAAAATAGAAGATGGTTGGTAATAATATTTAGGTGTAATGGCAATTAGATTAAATTACTGATGAAAGAGATAATTTAAATGTTTTATATATATAGTGCTGAACTTTATTGAGAAGATGCAGGACATTTACTTAGGTGATGACATAAAAATCACTAATTAATTTTTTTAAAGTTACTGATAATACTTATTAGTTTGGGCTATAGTTCACATTTAGGAAGACACAGTCAGATATCAAAAGCTAAATCTAAAATAGTAGTAAGGATTTATAAATTTAGAATCTGAAATTAATATATACAAAAAGAACAATATGGATCATAGCTATTATAGCAAATGGTGAGTATAGAAATAAAGGTTACAGTTAGCTGAATTATCACAATATTTAATATGGTGAATATTGATTAATATCATATTTTAGAAAAATAAGAACCTTTGCTTTTTCATTTTAGGAAAGTATAATAGGAAAAATAACTTTTAATTTAGATATCACTCTTGAACTTATCTGTATCTGTATGTTAAATTTCAGTCTCTTTCATACCATCAGTTTATTTACATTTATCTACATTGTAATCTGATCTTGAATAAATAAAAGTTGAATGCCAACCTCTCAGAGTTAAAGTTTCTATAGAAGAATACTGTGAACAAAGAGCATCAAAAAAGTTCTCTAAACAAACAGACTTTTGAGAAGAATGGAAGTTATAGAATTATAACCTGAATTTTATATGAAGTGATGGCCACATGAATTGTTGTCAAATAGTGTGATATTCCAAAACATAAGAACGTGCTAGCAAGAATAGAAGGAAGATAAACTTACAAGTGGTTTGGCTCTTCTCTTTTGATCTGTTTGTTTGTCATTTGGTATTCTGCTTATTTCATTTTGAG
Organism: Erethizon dorsatum; assembly: GCA_028451465.1. NCBI lineage: Eukaryota > Metazoa > Chordata > Mammalia > Rodentia > Erethizontidae > Erethizon > Erethizon dorsatum. The sequence goes on from CM051824.1 coordinate 138,407,151, forward strand.
GAAATATCTAGGGTCTATGAAAAGCTTCAATGTAGTAAATTCAAGCAATCTCTGTGGAAAACCATACTCCACTATACCTATCCTATCACCATCATTCCCAGGGAAAAGACTGTGTGGAGATAACTAGGTAGACGGATGGATGGGTAGATAGATAGATAGATAGATAGATAGATAGATAGATAGATAGAAATACATCTCTATATGTTTCAAACTGCTTTTTACCGTGATTATATTCCAAGAGTTAGTAAACTTGCATACTAATTTACAGACATATGGTAAGACATAGATATTAAAGTTGTAAATTATTTTTGTCTAATAGAAAAGATAATTCCTTATAAATATGATTTAAGATGCCATTAAATATTATCCAAATTTATAGTTAGGCTAGTTTATCCTAACATAACATTGTCTAAAAGTGAACCATTTTCTCAAATGACCGTTTTATACTCTTCTGTTTCTCTTACTTAGTTCAGTAAAATATTTGGCATATGTTCATTTTATACCTCTATGATACATGTTTTTAAATTATAGCATTTAAATATTTTAAATTCCTTTTCCAGTCTAATGATTTTGTTCAGAGAAAAATAGCACTCTTTTTCTCTCCAAACTTTTTGCTACAACAGACATTATTCATAAGGAAATATCATATGTTAACTTAATAAATTAGAAAATAATATTACTTGAGTACATACTGTTCTGCATGATCTGCATTAAGATTATTGTTTTAGTAGAGATGAAATGGATTGAAATTGCAAAACTATTATAAACCATTATTAAGGTCAAATACATTCATTTATCACCAACATTGAGAATATAAACATTAATATTTTTCTAGCCATATTATTCCCATTCAAGGAACATCATTACATCATTAGAAACTCTATATCTAAAAGTGAGGCCATGTAACTCTTTTTTTGTAAAGGCCCATAAGTGTTTAAAACTTAAAGTCTACTTCAGAATGATAGATCTAGTTTTATAATGGAGAGCCTCTCAATTTTTAATAATTAATTTGTATTTGTCAAAAGCAAAGATAATAATTAAAAAATTGAAAAATATGTATAATAAATTTCATTTGCAGAGGTAAATTTTGATATATGTATAACAAACTACATAGAAACCTTAATGCAATATTTAATATTCATGTCCATATCAAGTATGCAAATACTCTGTATTTTGGAGTCAGAACAGAAATGACTGCCAGTTTCAAAACATAATATTTTAATGTCATTTCTGGTAATGATAAAGAATTCATATAGGCCAGCTTTAAAGGAGTCAATTGCAAAAAGAAATCAAAATGCTAAAAAAAGTATTAGCTTTGAAAGAGACATTAGAGGATGTCATGGCAGTAGAAGTGGTGACACCTCAGGTGCATGTTGGAAACATAACTTGACATTAGTTTGACTAGAGAATGGGCAATCTTGAGAAGTCAGCCAGTTGAAAAGAAAAAGGATTATAGCAGGGATATCGAAGAGCTAGTTCCTTAGGGAGTGAAGGGCAAAAACACATACCCAGATGTTTTTAGTTCATTTGCATTTGTCTTAATTGTATCCTAATATCATCCAAGATATTGGACAATTTGAAGTCAATAGGACTGAAACAATCATACACTGGGATAGCAAACAAACAAAAATGAAAATAAAATTTACCTGCAACAGAAGCTAATATTATCTAATGGTGGAAATTATCTCACCAACTTTAAAACCAATGGAACTATCCTAGAGAAAGGTCTACTCAGGCTTGTTGTGGTCTAACTCATCATAAATAACTGATGAAATATTAATTATTAGATGTATAGTGTCTGTCTTTCTACAAACTTCACTCCAATTCAGGGAAGCAGTGATCACGGTAAACTGTGTATCATATCAATGCAGGGCCCTTAAAGTCCTGGGTACATCTTTCTATATCTAACCAAACAAAAAATATAATTAAATTATAGCATAAGTGTATGTATGAGTATATGTAAATGTGTTTGTGTGTGTGTGTGTGTGTGTATGAGAGAGAGAGAGTAAGAAGAAGGAAGAGGAGGAAGAAGAAGAGGGAAGGGTGGGTGGGAATAAATTTGTGTGTGCACCTGAGTATGTGATATGTTTGTATATATGTACAACTGTATGTAAGTGATTGTACATGAGTGTGAATGCATGGATGGGGAGGGTGAGTGATACTGGGTGATAGCAATTTTTACTCTCCAGATGGCTTAGTCTCTGTTGTGTGTCATAGTCTGAAATCTTATGAAAAAAAAAAGACACCTTAGAATGTAGTGTTCATGCGAATTTAAAAGGATCTCCTCTAAAAGACAAGTTCAACAGGTTATGAGGTAGGAGTAATTTCTCTAGTAGAGTTGAACTAATGTGATACTTATCAGAGTACCACATACATGCAAAGAGACATTGCAGAGCGGTGTGCTGTTTCCCTGTGGATCACACACAAAGCATTCTATTTCTATCCAATTAATTAGACATCAAGATCAAGAAAAACAAAAATCCCTACTTTTTAATGTATTGGGTCAATACAAGTCTCAAGAGAAAATTAAAGTCATCTGTTTGCAATGCTGAAAGAAACCGGAAGACTACATAATTAATTCTATGCTTTCTCAATTTTAGTACAGGTATTAAAGGACAAATTGGCAGATCTTTCATTCTAATATCATCCTTTTTCATAAAATATTGTGTAAAATTATACTAATGGGTAGTCCATAAAGAAAATCATAATCAAAATTATTTATGAAAGAATAGTAACTTTCATATAGAATTTACTACATATTTCCCTTTATTATTATCTTATTTATTTGTATGTAGTATCGTATTTATTCTTATGTTTATTCTTATGTAGAACTCATAATAAGTTCTTACATATTTCACCTTTATTTTTATTTTTATTTTTTTATATGCGGGTACTGGGAGTACTGGAGTCGAACTCAGGACCTCACACTTGCCAGGCAGGCACTTATGCCGCTGAGCTATATCACTGGCCCTTCACCTTTATTATTATCTTATTTATACTTACAACTTCAAAAGTAGGTAAGTTCTATTACTTTGTTGACTTGCGAGTGAGAGAATGAGTTATGGATGGGGTCCACAGTTCAAGTCAATTAGACTGGCTTCATTTAATCACTATGCTTTGAGTCCTTTTATAGTTTTTCCTCATATCTTTTTTCAGTGGAATATTTTCCTATTTTCTATAGAAATAAATTAATGTTTTTGAAGTCTGCATTTCCAATGTAAATTTTTTTTTAAATTTTTTTGTGTGAGAGTAACAGATATTAATGGAGATCTGAACAGTTGTTCAGTGAAATATCCCAATAGGGACCTTTTCTATCAGTTTGCAAAGTATTCAGCTTAATTTTTATTTCCATTAATTATTACCATTTTGCTTTGGATTCCCTGAGGAACATAGTCTGAAATAGAGATGCATATGAAAGAAGTTCATGGAGAATGCTGCAGGGAAAAGCAGTTAGAAAAGACTAGTTGAAGCAGTTGCAATAAAGGCCTAAGTTAATCTTGAGGGAGAAGCCTAGAACTGGCACAGCCCCCTCAGATTCCTCAAATTGCATTTCTGAGTTGAGCAGTCACTGGATGTGGGTTGTCCCTTCTGGAAGAGGGGTGCAATTTTGGGGAAGGCAATTCTTGCCAGTTGAGGTGTGTGGTGAGGCATAAGCTGCCAGCCCTCAGCAATCAAGGTTCCCCGCAGGGCTATAAATGAATGCCTTAGTCTTGAAGAGCAGATTGAGGTACCATACCACAGAATCCAATATAATCACTTTTTTAAAAATTTGCCTTATGGTGCTTTTGTTTATGCTTGATAAATTGACATGTCCTAGCATAAAATTCTAATGTTTTGACAAACACATATACATGCAACCACCTAGACAGTTGGAAATGCAGAACAGTTCCATTATTACACAAAAATTCTTTGTGCTCTTTTGTGTTTGCTGAATTCTTTTAGTATATAAGCCATTCTTTTGACATTCATTCATGTTTGTATTATCAGCAGCTCATTCCATAGCTCACTATCAGTAGATCATATTATTGATTGACATTTTATTGTGTGAATATACCACAATTTGATTATCCATTTGGCAGTTGAATTTCATTTGTGGTGTTCTCAGCTTTGCTGATTGTGATTAAATTTAAAGTGGTTTGGGTAAAATATTTTGTGAACATAAATTTTTAATTTTCTTGAATAATTACCTAGCAGGGGGATTGTTTATTTCTGTGCACTATTAATGTTTTATCTTTATGAGAAGCTTTATACAAAGCAGAAATCTGCACATTTTTCAAAATCTCTAGGACATTTGGAAAAGACTTTTTTAAAACTATGGTAGCCATTCTGATTAGTTGTACAGTTTAAACTCTTCATGATTTCATTTTTCATTTTTCTATTGGCTAATGCAGTACACATTTTTTCATGTGTGTATTTTTCATCTTATATGTTCTTTTCAAATGGTTAGTTCAAATATTTTACTGTTTTTAAATGGTAAGAATTATTTTGTTACTATTTTCTGTACATGTTGCTTTCTTATTTTAAAGAGAAAAAAAATAAAAGCAATGTTACAGAATTGCAAAACAAGCTAATAGGGGATTTGCAATGGCTACTATATTGTGTATTGTTATCTTCAAAGTAGTTGCCCAGATTATAGGACATAGGTATGAAAAATTGATCAAACAATATAAGCACAAACCATTCTTTTCTATGAACTAATAGAAATTAGTAGTGTGGTTATCTTAGCTGTCTGATATATATATATTTTTTTTTCTTTTCCCTTCCTTCTTTTCTCCTTTCCCCCAAACCAGTTGTATTTTCCTTTTGAGCAGTTTCTTTCCCTTTCACAATATTGAACATTTTGGATCATATTTACTCTTTTAGTTTCTTACTACGCTAGGGAGACAACACGTGCGAGTCTGATTTCACTTATGAATATGGTCTCAAGTTGCATCAATTTACTTATAAAAACCACAAGTTTATCCTTATTTATAGCTGAGTAGTACTCCATTGTATAAAAATACCACATCTTTTTTATCCATTCCTTGGTTGATGGATATTTGAGTTGTTTCCAAGATTTAGCTATTACAAATAGTGCTGCTATAAACATGGGTGCACATAGACCGCTGTGGCATGATGTTTTTAATTTTTCTAGGAAGATACCCAGAAGCAGAAGAGCTGTGTTGCATGGGACCTCTAATCCTTGTTAATTAAGGAATCTGCATGCTGATTTTCATAGTGGTTGCACCAGTATACACTCCCACCAACAATGGAGAAGTGTTCCTTTTCCTCCACAGGCCCGCCAATATTTGTTATTGGTTGATTTCTTGATGACAACCATTCTTTCTGGGATGAGATGGAGTCTCAGTGTTATTTTAATTTGCATCTCTCAAATGACCAATGATGTTAAACATTTTTTCATATATTTATTCGCCATTTGTATTTCTTCATCTGAGAAGTGCATATCCATCTCAGATGCCCATTTTTGTATTGAGTCTTTGAATTTGGGGGGCCTGATTTTTTTCAATTCTTTATATGTTCTAGATAGAAGTCCTTTCTCTGAGGGAGAGTTGGCTAATTTTTTTTCCTAATCAGTGGGTTTTCTTTTTTTTTTTTTTTTTTTTTTTTTGTGGGTACCAGGGGGACGACCTCAGGACCTCGCGCGCCAACAGGCACCCGTGCCACTGAGCGATATCACTGGCCCCTTTTTCATATGTGGGTTCCGGGAGTCGAACTCGGGCCCTCGCGCTTGCAAGGCAGGCGCTTACGCCGCTGAGCCATCTCACCGGCCCATGGGTTTTCTTTTTTATCTGTTGGTGATTTCTTTTGATGTGCAAAAGCTTTTTAAATTAGATTAGATCCCGGCTGTTGATTCTTTTAAATACTTCCATGAAGTGGTTTTGTTCATGAACTCTCTGCCTACCCTTATGTCTTTAAGATTTCTACCTACTTTCTCTTCCAGTATATTTAGTATCTCTGCTTTAATATTTAGATCTTTGATCCATTATGACTTAGTTTAGTTCATGGTGATGGACGTGGGTCTAGTTTTAGTCTTCAGCATGTAGAAAGCCAGTTTTTCCAGCACTATTTATTAAAGAGGCTGTCTTTCTTCCAGTAAACATGTTTGGTCCCTTTGTTAAAGATAAGGTGGCTGAATGTGGTTGCAGTTGTGTTTGAAGCTTGTAATCTGTTACACTGATCCTCAGGTCTGTTTTTTTTTTTTTTTTTTTTTTTTTTTTTTTGCCGGTACCATGCTGATTTTATCACAGTAGCTTTGTAGTATAATTTCAAGTCAGAGATTGTGATGCTTCCTGCCTTGCCTTTGTTGCCCAGGATTGCTTTTGCTATCCTAGGTCTCTTCTGCTTCCATATGAATTTTAGGAGTGTTTTCTCTAGATCTGTGAGGTATGCTAATGGTATTTTGATCATGATTGCATTAAATCTGTATAACAGTTTTGGGAGTATGGGCATTTTCACAATGTTCGTTCTTCTTATCCAGGAGCAAGGGATATCTTTCCATTTTCTGATATCCTCTTCAATCTCTTTGTTCAGAGTACTGTAATTTTCAATGTATAGATCTTTTACTTCCTTCGTTAGTTTGATTCTTAAGTATTTCATTTTTTGAATGCTATTGTGAGGGTGTGGTTTCCCTAATTTCTCTCTCAGTGAGTTTGTTGTTTCTCTACAGGAATGCTATTGATTTTTGAGTGTTGACTTTGTATCCAGCTACACTACTGAAATTGGTTATTAAATCCAGAAGTCTTTTGGTGGAGTTTTTGAGGTCTTCTATGTAGAGTATCATGTCATCTGTGAAGACTGATCATTTAACTTCTTACTTTCCTATCCTTATTCCTTCTATTTATCTCTCTTGTCTAATTGCTCTTGCTAATGTTTCCAGACCTCTATTGAATAGGAGTGATGATAGTGGACATCCTTGTCTTGTTCCTAATTTTAGAGTGAAAGCTTTAGTTTTTGTTCATTTAGTATGATGTTTGCTGTTGGTTTGCCATAGATGGCTTTTATAAGATTGAGATAAATACCATCTATTCTGATTTTCTGTAGGGTTTTTATCATGAATGAGTGTTGGACTTTATAAAAATGTTTTCTGCATCTATTGAGATGATCAAGTGATTTTTGTCTTTGGCTCTGTTGATACGGTGTATTACATTTATTGATTTGCATATGTTGAACCATCCCTGCATTCCTGGAATGAATCCCTCTTGGTCATGGTGTATAAACTTATTGATGATTTACTGCATTCTGTTTGCTAGTATCTTATTGAGGATTTTTGCATCTATTTTCATTAGGGATATTGGCCTGTAGTTCTCTTTTTTGGTTGGGTCTTTCTCTGGTGTTGGTATCAGGGTAATACTTGCCTCCAGAAATGAGTTAGAGAGTGTTGCTTCCCTTTCCATTTCATGAAAGAGCTTGAGGAATATTAACATTAAATCTTCTCTAAATTTCTTGTAAAATTCAGCAGTGAATCCATTGGGACCTGGGCTTTTCTTTGTTGGTAAGTTTTTAATTACATTTTAAATCTCATTAACTGATACTGGGTTATTCAAAATTTTTATATCTTCTTGATTCAGTTTTGGTAATTCATACATATCTAGGAATCTTTCATTTTCTTGTGTGCTTTCCATCCTATGAGAGTAAAGATTTTAGAAATAGGTATTGATGATCTCAATTTCCACAGAATCTGTAGTAATTTCACACTTTTCATTGCTAAATACATGAATTTGAGTCTTTTCTTCCTTTTTTGATAAGTTTGGCTAAGGGTTTATCAATTTTATTTATTCTTTCAAAGAACCAACTCTTTGATTAATTAATTCTTTGTACTGTTTTATTGTCTCTATTACTTTAATTTCTGCTCTGATCTTTATAATTTCCTGCCTTGTATGGGCTTTTTTATTTTATTTTATTATTTTTTTTTTTTGTGGGTACCGGGGGGACGACCTCAGGACCTCGCGCGCCAACAGGCACCCGTGCCGCTGAGCGATATCACCGGCCCCTTTTTAGTATGTGGGATCCGGGAGTCGAACTCGGGCCTTCGCGCTTGCAAGGCAGGCGCTTAAGCCGCTGAGCCGTCTCACCGGCCCCTTGTATGGGCTTTTGTCTTGAGTTGTTCTTTTTCTAGAAGCTTGAGGTGCCACATTAGATTGTTTATTTGTGCTCATTCTGTTTTCCTGTTGTGAGAATTCACTGCTATATATTTCCCTCTTAGGACTGCTTTCATTGCATACCGTAGGTTCCAGTAAGTTGTATTTGCGTTTTTGTTTGATTGCATATATTGTTTAATTTCTTCTTTAATTTCATCTTTGAACCATTGGTTGTTCAGAAGGCTGTTATTTAATTTCCATGTGCTCATGGAGTTTTTTTGGTTCCTTTTGCCATTAATTTCCAATTTCATTGCACTATGGACAGTCAGATAATATGCATGGGGTAATTTTAATTTCTTTACATTTACTTAAGCATGTTCCGTGGGCTATATCTGGTCTATTTTAGAGAACGTCCCATGTGCAGCTGAGAAGAATGTGTATTCTGATGACGTTGGGTGAAACACTCTGAAAATATCTACTAAGTTCATTTTTTCACTGGTTTGCTTCCGTTTTGATATTTCTTTGTTGATTTTTTGTCTAGTTGACCTATCTCTTTGTGACAATGGTGTATTAAGGTCTCCTGTTACAACTGTGTTATTGCTTATTTGATTTTTCATGTCTAATAATAATTGTCTTATATAGTTGGGTACTCCTGTATTTGGTGTATACATATTTATGATTGTTTTCTCTTCCTCTTGATGTTTTCCTCTAAGAAGTATGTAGTGACCTTCTTTATCTCTTTTGATCATCCTTGGTTTGAAGTTTACATTGTCTACAAACAGAATAGCTTCCCTGGCTTTTTTCTGAGTTTCAATTGTGTGGAAGTTTGTTTTCCATCCTTTGACTTTTAGTCTATGAATTTCTTTTTGAGTTAACTGATATGTATTGGCATGTCTTTGTCATGTTATTTTCCCACTGTTCGTTCCCATTTTTTCCCTGTTTGATTGCTTACTCTGCCTGGTGGTTGCTTTCTCTTGTTGTTCTTGGTTCTTGCAATTGTGGTCATTTTTATCTCTATCTAGAATATCTTTCAGTACTCTTTGTAGGGCTGGTTTGGTGGTCACAAATTTCTTCTTTGTCATGGAAGTATCTTATTTACCCATTAATTTTGAAACATAATTTTGCAGGGTACATCAACCTGGGTTGGAAGTTATTTTCTTTCAGGACTTGAAATACTTCATTCCAAGCTCTTCTTGACTTGAGGGTTTGTGTTGAGAAGTCTGCTGTGATTCTGATGGGCTTTCCTTAAAAGGTGATCTTTTTCTTTTCTCTAACAACTTTTAATATTCTGTTCTTGTGGTGAATTCCTGGATCTTGATTATTATATGTCTGGGTGTAGATTTATTTTGATTATGGCTAATTGGAGTTTTATATGCCTCACTTAACTGTATGCCAGATTCTTTTCCCATGCTTGGAAAATTTTCTGCTATTACCTCTGCAAATTATTTTTTATGTCATTTGTGTTGATTCCTGCTTTTTCATTGATATCAATTATTCTTATATTATTTTTCTTTGCATCATCTTGCAGCTGTTAAATTGTTATTTCCTGATCTTTTGTTATTTTCAAGAGATCTTTTCTTTCATGATCGCTAGCCATGATCCTGTGTTCAAGGTCTGAAAGTCTGTCTAGTTTTGTTCAAGCTCTTTTGCCAGCTTTCAATGCAATTTTTAATTTCCTAGATATCTGTTTGAATTCATTTCATGGATTCTATTTCTTTCCTATATTGATCATTCACAGTTTGCATCCTCTTCCTATCTTCATGTATTTTTATCTATCTGTACTCTAGATTTACTGAGCAATTACTTTATAAATGGTAACTTATTTTTACCTGAGAGATTATTTCTGACATGATTTTCTCTATAGACCAAACGTTTTGTTTCTTCAGTTGTTATCATTTCAGAAATGTCAGGTGTATGTCTTCCATTTGCCTCTATCTTGTTGTCTCCTGGACTTATGCTGGGTGGACTGGAGGTCTGAGGTTACATTTTGCTTCTGTGCCTTGTCATTTTCTATTTCAAAAGTTTTTAATACGTTTTCTGTGTTGATCCTTGTAAATTTTTGTAGTAGGTAGCTTTGTCACTAGTACCAAGGCCTCTCCATACAGGGATTGTTTTTCGGTATGTCTTGTGTGTAGGAGGTTCTTGGTTTGTGTCTGTCCTAAGATCCTACCTTTCCAAATAATTAAGAGCATGATGTTGGTATCTGTTTGGCTTGGTTCCCAGTCCTTTGGTGTTGGGGAGTGTGAGGATATAACCCCAGAACTTCCCAGTATTGTTACAGAAGTGAGAACAACTGATTACAATATATATGACATTTTAGCTAAGGTAGTAAAATTAGCACTAACAATAGCATCAGGTACAGTTTAGAAACTCACAAACTGTGGTATCTATTAATTTTGTGCCATTAGCCTTGGAAGCAAAATCTACAGTTACATAACAGAAGTGATCATAAATTGGGAGCTTATATGCAAAGTATTTCCCCTTTGTAGTGTGGTTTTACCCTGTGGTGGGGAAATTTAAGAAGGATAGTGAATAGAACAGAGATAACTGAAAGAAAATAAAGTAGAAGCCTAGCTGGAGGAAAAAGGATGGTCACACAAGCTTTGGGAAACTAGAGAAGAGTGAAGAAGAGAAAGAATGAATGAGTAAGCAAGGGATTATTGAAGTTGACCAGAAAAATTTGAGACTATTCACTCATATGAGAGTATCATTAATTCTAGAGAGATAAATTGAGGAAAGGGAGAAAGAAAATGAATACATTAGAACAAAGATGTAGGTAAAAGACAAAAAAAATGGAAAAGGAAAGAGGAACAAACTACAAACCAGCAAGAAAAAAAAAATAAAAGGAGAAAAATAAAATAAAATAAAAAACCAAAATTCCTCTGGTGTCCACCGAGATTCCAAAACTACTGGATATCACTGCCAAGCCTGCAGTACAGTTTGTGCTGGATATGAGGCTGATCTTGGCCTCCAGATGTGGGAGCCTGGGGCCAGAGTCTTCAGCCAGTACTTTCTATATGTCCCTTAGTGGTCTCTTTCTACTTACCTTGTTTCTCTTGGTGGCATCTCTTTCCCAGTTGCTGTGCTGTTTTCAGGCAGAGACAGGGGGCTGTTCCCTGTCCTGTGCAACTCTGGCTCCTCCTGGTCCTTGCTCAGCCTTCTGTGCTCCTCTTCCACTGGCCAGTCTCTGTCCTCTCAGGTCATCTGTTGCAGGGTCGGGTGGGATGCTGTGATGTGGTCTGGCCCTCTGCTCCTGTTTTTGCAGTCCAAGTCTGCTCAGTCCCAATTTTTAGTCCTCTCCTGAGGCGGTGTGCTAACTTCCATTTGGTTGTTTTACAGGTTCCACTGCCACCTTCACCCACCTCTGCTGCAGTCTGTAACTTCCTTGGGCAAGATGGGGTGTGCTGTGGGGTGCCTTTCTGCTCCCACCCCCAGCAGGGAGGGGACATCCCGAGGCTGCACAGTCCTGAGGTGCAAGGCTGTTTAATTCCCCACGCCTGTCTTGGTGTTGCTATTTATAGTCTAGATATGTTTTCTTTTTCAAGTATTTTCTAATTTCTGAATTTTCTCCTTTTTCTTTTTAAGACTATATTGGAAGAAAAATAAGTTTTTAATTTTCCTAAATTCATCAATCGTTTATTGTGTAAAATGCACCTTTATTATCTTATTTAGGAAATTGTGTAGACAGCATATATTTGCATTTTGTTCTTTGTCTAATTGACAGTCTTGAATAGTAGTTGTTGCATGGAAATGTATGTTTTGTTTATTTATATTCCATAATATTATGTCTACATGGGAATTAACATCTATCTTGTTAGAGATCATTTTCCTTTATTGTTGCTCCCTTTTCTTTTTATAAATGTTTTAGAAAATTTATGATTCTAAATTATCTTCACTACAAGTATATGACTTTATACCTTTTTTCATTCATGTCTGGATGCCACTGAGAAGAAGCCATCAGTTTACCTTCAAATATTATACCAACTCATGCATAGTGTTAAAACGGTGTACTTTTAGCTGCTCCCTTTTATTTATTGTCTTATTAATATTATAAATTTTACATTTGCATATTCTATCAATGCAAAATAGTAAAGCTTCAATACTACTTTTGCTTTAGAAAACATTTATCTCTTCAAAGAATTAGAATACAAATAATATTTTAATTTACCTTTATAAAAATATTATTATGAGTTCACTTCTTGGTGTAAGATCCAATCTTCTCTGGCTTGCCATATCACTGTTGCTTAAAGGAAATCTTTGGGCCAGTGATACACCTCAGTGGTATAAGTGCCTGCCTGGCAAGGGCAAGGCTCTGAGTTTGACACCTGGTACCCACACATTAAAATAAATAAATAAATAAATAAAGGAAATCTTTATATTTGTGCTGTGTCCCTCACCGGAACTCATTTATTTTATTTTCATTAAATATACTTTGGATGTAAAACTTGATGATTTAATATGCATATACATTGTGAAATAATCACCACAATTAAGCTTAATAACTTAGGCATTATCACACTTATTTACTTTTATAATTTAGTGAAAATACACAGGATTTATGCTCTCAGCAAATTTCAAGTGTACAGTACATCATTGTTACCTCTAGCAACTCTGGTATATATTTTATATCCAGAACTTACTCATCTTTCATAACTGAAATGTAGGGTTGCTGTAGACATTTTTATTCCTTCAGTTTTGAAATCACTGTTTGCTGGCTTAGCAGAATTTCCTTTCCTTTTTCTTTTAGAGTACAAAAGTTGTCACTTCATTGTCTTTTGACTTACAAATAAGCACATTTGATAAGAATTTAACTTTTATCTCCTTTTCTCTTATACAATGAGTCCTTTCTGTCTCCATGGTGTGTTTTTTATCTCTGGTTTTCATAAGTAATAATATCTTTAAGTATTACCCGTTCACTTGTTTAAAATTTTGGCATTTGTTTTAGAGTACTCTGAGATTCTTACATCTGTGGTTGGTTACTTTTGTGTTTATGAAAACTCATTCAACATTGGATCTTCAAATGATTCTCCTTATTGCTTTATGTTCTTTTCTTTCTGGGATTTTAAATGCAGTTATGGTAGATAATTTTATTTTTTTCCCACATTTCTTGGAGGCTTGGGTTTTTGCATTTTTTTACCTCCCTCTTTATCTGGCTTGGTTTAGGAAATTTTTATTGATCTACCTTAAAACTCACTTGTCTTTTTCCTAACTCTGCCAAAGTAGACTCGAGAGCCTTTCAAAGGCTTTCTTCATCTTTGTGACTGTGGATATTTGTTTTCTTCCAGCATTGTATCATTCCATGTCTTTTATTTAATTTCCATCTTTATGGAATGTATCCATCTGCTCATACATACTGATTACTTTTTCACTAGAGCATTTAGCATATTAAACATAGTCATTTTCTGTCCTTTCCCACATAGATCCACACAAGGATAGTCCCTGAAAATTGATAATCATTTTGCTTCCTGTCATAGGTTCCATCATAGATTTGCCTTACTTGGCTACTTTGTTTTCAAAAATTTCTTTTATTGCTGACAGTAGTGCCTAGACTATTAGAGGCCAAGATAAATAAAACACATGCTTTGAAAACACGTGCTTTTTGTGAGGATGGTATAAGGGGTGTTAGATCAATTCTATCATGGGTTGAGCTGGGTTTGTATTTTGTTGTTTCTACGGTTACCTCCGTATACAAGAGGCTTCACATATTTCTGATGTTACCTTAGAATGAAGTCCTTATGTTGGAAGGTTTTTCTCAGTATTCCTTTTCTGCCTTGCTGTTTGTCTCTTCCCACATGTCTGCCCCTGCAGTGAGTCTCCTTCCATCTCTTGTGTCTTCCCTAGTAGTAGACTAGTGGGTCTTGCTGCTTGCTGCTTATTTGCTTGCTGGATGCCCAAGGTGAGGGCTACTGCATTCATCCTGCCCCTCATTTAGTGGCAGCAGATCCCCAAGGTCTCAGCCTGAGAAGAGTTTTATGAAGTTTTCTTTTCCTCCAGCTGCAGTGTGTATCCTCTCAGGACAGCAACCAAGTGCTGTACCTACTCCTTGTTTCCTAATTAAATGAATGAAAATCATGAATTATGAAGTGAAATTAATTAATTATAAAATGTTGAGTAACTTCTGGTTGCATTCTACATTATATTCAAATAGGAAAACAAATTACTTTTTGTTGTTATACTACCTGTTTCCTTGTCTTTCTGCTTCTTTGGGATATAACTACTGATTATTACTCATTTATTGACATAAGTATCATTTTACCTTAAATAATTCTTTATATTTGTGGCATTTTGCTTATTATATATTTACTACAGATATGAAAAAAAATATTTATTTCATCAGTTGTAGTAATAGCCATAAATCTTTTCTTTTTGCAATGAGTTTTCTATTTTTATTTTTCTCTATTTCTTTTTCATTTTGCCTTCATCTTTTCATTTTACTTTTGCATTTGAATATTTGCTTATTTTTAGTATATGCCAAACATATTGCTGTATACAAAATTAATTTTTAATGAGGCGAGGCTGCCATTGTTACCTATACAGAAACTATTGGTAAATTTATGTATAGTAAAAGAAGAATCAGAAAATGTAGCTGGGCAATCTGACTTTCATAAAATATTCTTAACCATTATTTTTGCCTGAATAATGTGGAATGTTTCTTTTTTTCTTAGTATTAAAAATGCACTAACCCAATTTCAGTTTCTTTTTCTCAGTTTTCTCAGATATGGTAGCTTTTATGCTCACAGTGTTGTATAATGCCTAATTTTGGTGAAATATACTTTAATTCTAAAAACAAAGTCTTTGTAAATTTTTTCCAGAATCTCATTACTGAACATTAATTATCCACATTTGACATCCATATGTTGTATCATCTGCATCTATTATTCTAATCTCTATTTTTACCTCCATATTCTAGAGAGATTTATTTAAGATGCCTTCAAAACAACCACAAACATTTTTCCATGTTAATTCTGCCTTTAGTTCAACTAATGGAGATTGTATGCTCATTTTTTTTGTTGTTGTTGTTTTTATTTTTAAGATGCATTAATCATTTCACTCTTCTGAAGTACACCTGTAGTTTCATCTGGTAATGAATTTTTTAATCTTGTAAGTTTTTTTTTTACCCCTAGCTTCCATGTATTTTAAAATGTAATAGAAAATTCAAGATATAGATCTTATCTTAAAATATAAAAATTTGTTTTAATACATAGTCTTTGAATAGTTTTATGCTGTTCTCTTCTACACTTATTTACACATATTTTATACATATTTTAGGAAAGATGCTTTTCTCTCATTTTATATTCACTCTTAAGCAGAAAGATCAATATAAGCCTGACATTTGCTGGAAAACTATAGATTTTTCTAAAATACTGTAACTATCCAATTGGATTCTAATAGCATCATCTTCTAAAATTCTAAGGCAGAAGTGTTTAGTTAACAAAAACTTTGAAAGCCAGTTCAATTTTCCAACCATCAGATCAACTTGGCAGACAGCCACGGCTCCAGAAATTCATTTAGATAAATTTTGTATTCTTATCATTTATTCTCTTTGTTTGGTGAGAATGTTGTGCCAGGGGCCATGTTTTCTGTGAACCAATTTTAGTTTGGCCCAATTACCATCCCAATTACTTTTCTCTGCTTCTGTCTTTTTAGTGCATCATACTTTGGAAGGAGCCGTGCTTCTTCAGAAGCCGTTTCCAGTGGAATGGTTTTGCTTGAGGTTACTGATAGGAAAAGCTAAAATCCTCATATCTTCACTGGATGGAAGTCATCGAGTCACAGATGTGAAAAGGCCAACACTGAGAATTTTTCTAGCTTCTTCTTTGTGTGTCAAAGCTGGATGTACATTTTTGGTTTTTGTAGCCCTCATGTCCACCATCCAGAAATGTTGAAAGTAATTGCGTGCCTCAGAGAAAAAGTAGAGAGTAATGCACACTCATTCTTCTACAAGCGGTCCTTTCTTAATTGAACTTCATTTCTAATAATGACATAGGTCTTCAAATTTTTATGACATTCCAGTGGTCTTGTCAATATTCATAAATGCTGTGATTAAGTCACCATTCTTATCATAGTTACACTTCCTTATTTTGAAATTTGTAAATATTTTGGTCTCTTTTAGACATATTCTATTAACTCTGTTATCTTTTCTTCCAGAGTTACTAACTATTCTTATTTTCTTTTGAATGCATTTTATGGCCTTTTTGCTTGAAATATATTCTTCACCATCTTATTTTTTAGTATTTTCTTTTAGTCCATATAAACTCCTTAGGAAAAAGAATATGTATTTCACATATATTCTGTAACATGATTTCAAGTAAAACACACATTGAAATACAACTAACCATATATATCTTTTAAATTCTAGTGTTCTAATATCGTGTTTTGATCTGTTGTAGAAAACTCATAATTTGAGTATCACACAAGTACCTCAAATGCAATATGCCAAACTATTTTTAATAGGCAGGTGTTATGAGTTGTATCTAGATGACCTCCCAAAGCCTCATGTGGTCATACCTGGGGCTTTTCAGATGTGGCTGGATCTGGAGTATGTAACGGTGGGGTTAAGGATGTGATGCTGGGATTGATTCATGAAGGGATGCTAGGATTAAAAGTGCCTCACCCTGGGTGAGTGCTACGCACCATTAGTATACAATAAAAGGGACAGAAAGAGTGCTGTTAATTTTTGCTAGATGTTACTTGGCTGCTTTCTGACTGCCATGAACTGTTTCTTCTCTGCCATGCCACCCTGCCTTGGAGCTAGCCAACCATGAACTGAAACCTTAATAACTGTGAGCCAAAATAAACCTTTTGTGTTTTAATTTTGGGTGTTGGGAATTATGTCTCAGCAATGCAAAAATAACTAAGACAGCCTGGTTTTCCTAATTCTGTTTTGAATTGTATGGCATAATTTCAAAATTATCTAAAGGAGAAACCAGGAACCAATTCTTAATTATGTGTATAATAACTACAAGTATTCCAATTCCTTAATACCCTATTGTTGTTATATTTATTGTTTATGTCTACAATTCTCTGCTGCTATGCCTAATATCTTAAATCATTGAAATTAATTCTTTGACTATCCTATAGTAACTATTTCATATGTGGTTTTCTACTTCATCATAAATATCCATATCCTCTGTCAATCTTCATGAGTTCTAATTTTTTTTTTTTTTGTGGGTACCGGGGGGTCGACCTCACAGGGGCGATATCACCGGCCCCTTTTTCGTATGTGGGATCCGGGAGTCGAACTCGGGCCCTTGTGCTTGCAAGGCAGGCGCTTACGCCACTGAGCCATCTCACCAGCCCCATGAGTTCTAATTTTTTCATAATGTGTATCTTTTTCATAATATATATTATAGCAGACATAATCATTGCTATAATATATACTCATTTCTCTCCTTTCTTTTCGTATTGAAAGGTTATTATGTAAGAATTTTGTGACATACTCTCTTCATTGTAAATTTTTGAATACATATTTTCTTTTTTTTTTTTTTTTGTGGGTACCAGGGGGATGACCTCAGGACCTCGCGCGCCAACAGGCACCCGTGCCACTGAGCGATATCACCGGCCCCTTTTTCGTATGTGGGTTCCGGGAGTCGAACCCGGGCCCTCGCGCTTGCAAGGCAGGCGCTTACACCGCTGAGCCATCTCACCGGCCCATATTTTCTTAAACATTAAACATTTTTTAAAAATACTGTCCCTTGTTCCATAACACATTTTGCATGAGATTTTCTTTCCAACTGTTAAATTTATTAGTATTTCTTATGTGTATTCCCCACCACTTCATACTTTCAAGGAGCTTTGAGGTCCTTGAAATAACAGGTTGTTTATTAGTCATTGTTTTATTCTCAGCATATATTTTAGTCCCTGCTATGACTCTGTTTAAGAAATCTTTTCTGCTTTTTTTTTTTTTTTTTTTTTTTTTTTTTTGGTGAAGGGGTCTCACTATGCAGTTCAGGCTAACTTTGAACTCACTATGTAGCCGAAGCTAGCCTCGAGCTCACGGGAATCTTCCTGCCTCAACCTCCAGAGTGCTGGGATTACAGGTGTGCAGCACAATGCCCAACAAGAAATCTTTTCTGAAAGAAACACTACATAGTACATCAACATAATGAATCTTAGCACCTCTTCAAGTATTACCAAGTGCTGTATATGCTAGGCTTTTCCTCTCAACTATTGTAGTATTTATCATAATGAGTTTTCTTTCTTGTCTTTAAAATAGAATTATTTCTGGGACCACAGATATTGATGGATGAACTAAAACCTTGAAGGCTTAAGGTAGTTTGGTTTTAGTTTTATTTTGTTTGGTTTTTGATAAAATTTCAGAGGAGAGAAATATAATTACAGTATTTGCCTTTATTTGTTAATAACTTTTAGTGCACTTCCAAATTAGAAAAGTTTCTCAAAAATGTCATAATATGCTCCCTAAATTATCCAAACTAATACTAAATATCATGTTGATATCGTAGATAAATAAGCAATTGAATAATTGTGGAAAAAGTTGAGGGAACTAATTATTTTTCTCAGAATTTAGAGGTTAATTTTCATAAAAGCAATTCTATAATTTTATGGATAACAGTATCATATATAGTTACTGAATCTATTTTAAATTCATTTATGCCTTTTAACACTTTCACTGTATTCTGAATAAATTTTTAAATTATCATGATTACTGCGAGAGAAATAAATAGTACACAGAAAAATGTAAATGTTCAGAAAGTAGTACTTAATTTTCAAAATGTGTTGTTTAATTTACTTTCAAATTTTTTGAAGCAGACATGCAAAGTAATAAAAGATAATTTACACAGTAGGTTCATTTTTCGACAGGCAAATTTACAAATTTATTAACAGTAAAATATTAAAAAAAACTGTTTTGATTGGAGGAAATTGATAATATTAACTGTTCTCTAATCACTGAAAACAATGGAGATTAAGGAAAATCAGTGACCTTCATGAGATTAAAACATGGTTATTTTCTGCTCTTATATACATAGTGGAACTTGAAGTGAAACATGGACACATGATGACAATCACATAGCATCTCTTTCCCTCTCTCTGCAGCCTGTGGGATCTAAGAGAATATACATAACATGTGACTGAGACATTTGATCAGACGAAGAAATATGGCCAGGTGTTGGAATTAAAATAATTCAAGAATACATTGAATATGTCCATAAGTTTCTCAATTGAAATAAATAAGCTTGATATGATACAACTAATTCATAGGGTATTTTAGAGTGCTTTACATCATATGACTTGGAAAGATCAAAATTGAGGTACCACAGGACAAAAAATAAGCATTAACATAACTAACAGAAATGACAGATTTTGGGATGACAACAGTAAATGAATTAAACAGCAATCTCCAATTCAGAACCATTTGATGTATCACTTTAATTAGATAAAATGAACAAAACAAAAGAATCAGACTTTTGACAATCAAATCTAAACTTGGTAAATCACAAAATACTGAGAAAAAGTAATTTTCAGGGTTCTAAAGTTGCTGAGAAATCAAGTGCCTTTGTATTCAATAGTGAGTGAGCTACTCTAGTTTTAAAATTAGCCCAGGGACAGATGCAAACTCTATGTAAATTGATGCACATAATAAAGCGGATCATGTAAGACATGGGAGGCATTCAACAAATGGCCCTCAGTGGAACCATGTTGTATGTAGTCACAAAATTAGAAGTTATATTTCCAATTCACTTTAACTTTAGATCCATTGGTCTTTGAAATAAGAAATGGTGTTTAAACGTGCCAAAATTTAAATAAAATTTACTTCTATATAAATGCATTCCCATGGGTAACTTTTAAATGTGTCATTATGCAAAATGTGCTGTTTTCTTTCAGAACTCTGCTCTATTAAGTACTGCAGTTTTTACCAAAAAGCGTAGGTGATAAACATGTGGTGAAAGTCAGAAATCAACTGGACATATTTATGATTTATGTATGGAATGAGTGTTTATGTATGGATGCTTTTTGTGGATGACTGCTTTTGAAAATGAGAAAAACCTAGAAACAAACAGCATTAAAGTATAAAGTGCTTTTCAAAATAGACAGTTAAAGCTCTTCTTTTTCATGTACTTACATGTATTCATAATTGAGTAATTGTGAGCACGAAGTTTAAATAAAGTGAATAGCTGAAATTATAAACCTATAATGCTATTGTCAAATAATGCTACCCCAAAAAGAAAGTGGTTTGAATTTACACAGAAGAAATGTTTTCTGGGCAATGGATGATGCAGAGATGTATAAACTTTCTCACATTTTCTGAGTCTTTTAATGTACTAATAAATAATTATATTCTTTTTTGTTTCTAAAACTTAAGATCATTGCCTATGGGTCCTGAAATTGAATGAGAATGAGAAATATAATATATGTTTTAAGTATATAACTTCATTATAAGAGTTAATTTAAAAAAATTGGCCCTTTTTAGGTTGTCTCTTCATTCAATTGGTTGTTTTCTTTGTAGCAAAGAAACTTTAATTTGAGATAATCTGGTTTGCTGATTCAGCAGTGAATTGTACTATTGAGGTCCTATTCAGAAAGTCCCTACCTAGGCCTACATCTTAAAGAGTTTTACCTGTTTTATCATCCAGCAGATTAAGTGTTTTCATTTTAATGTTTAGGTCTTCAATCATTTTTTACCTTATTTTAGTATGAGGTGAGAGACATGAGTCTGGATTCAGTTTTCTGCATATGTCTAGCTACTTTCTCACCATTATTTGTTAAAAGGTCTATCTTTCCTCCATCATATGTTTTTGACTCCTTGAAGGTCAAAGATCAGATGTCTGAAGATAATGCAGGTCATTGCTAAATCTTCTATTCTGTCCCACTGATCCACATGTCTGTGCTAGTACCATGCTGCATTTATCACTGTAACTCTGTATTGTAACTGGAAATTACAGGGTTGTGGTGCCTCTTGCTTTGCTCTTGCCCAAAACTGCTTTTGCTATTCAGGGTCTCTTCTCATTTCATATACATTTGTGGATTTTTTTCTAGCTCTGTGAGTAATGCTATTGGTATTTTGAATGGGATTACATTAAATCTACATATTTCAGTTTTGATAGTATAGATATTTTGATAATACTGATACTCTCTATCCAGAAACAGGGGATAGCTTTTCATTTTCCGATGTTCTCTTACATGTCCTTTTACAAGTACTCTAGTTTTCATGGTAGAGGGCCTTTACTTCCTTCATTAAGTTAATTCCTACGTGTTTAATTTTTTTCTTGATGCTATCATGAATGATATTGCTCATATAATTTCTTTCTTGGTGAGTTCATTATTGGTGTACAGGAACACTATTTTTTCTGTGCTGGTATTGTATTCTTTTACCTTTCTGAATTCGTTATTTTTCAGAACTTTTTGAGTCTTCTCTCTGGAAGGACCATGTTACCTGCCAATACAGATAGTTGTCTTCTTCCTTTCCTATATGCATTACTTTTATTTCTTTCTCTGGCATGATTGCTCTGGCTAAGGTTTTGAGTACTGTACTGAACAGAAGTGGTAGTAGTAGACATCCTTGTTTTGTCCCTGATTATAGAGGAAAAGCTTTCCATTTTATTTCATTTAGTATGATGTTGGCCATTGTTCTATCATAAATGACTTTTATCAGATTTAGATAAGGTCTAGTATCTAGAATATACAAAGAACTTAAAAAATTAGATCCACAAAACTGGAAGATCCAATCATAAAATGGGCAATTGAAATGAATACACTTCTCAGAAGAAGTACAAATAGTCAATAAATACATGAAAAAAATTCAACATCTTTGGTTATTAGAAAAATGCACATTAAAACAACAGTGTGATTCCATCTTACTCCAGAAAGAATAGCTACCATCAAGATATCAAATAATAGCATATATTGGCATGGCTATGAGGGAAGAAAAGCAAATCCTTGTACATTGTTTTGGAGAATGTAAACTAGTACAATTACTATGGAAATCAGTATGGTGATGCCGCAAAAAGCTAAAAATAGAAATTACATTCAACCCAGGTATTCTCATCCTAGGTATCTTCCTGAGAGAGTTAATGAAATCCTATTACACTGGCATTGTTTACCATGTTTACAGCAATAAAACTCATAATAAGTAAATCTTGGAAAAGGCCTATATATCCATCAACAGCTGAATGGATAAAGAAAGTGTAATTTTCATACAACGGAGTACTGTTCTGACATAAAGAGTTATAAATTTAAATCATCTGTGTGAAAATAGGTGTATCTTGAAACCATAATATTAAGTGAAATAAATCAGACACACAAGCTTCAATATTGAACAGTTTCTTCTATACGAGAAATGCAAATTATAAATCATGTAGAAATCAAAGTACTAAAGGATGACAATTGGAAACAGGGACATAGATCTTTTGCACATGGAGAGGCGATCTAGAGATAGAGGAAGGCCTAAGGGAGGGGATGGCAAGAGAAAATAAAAAGAACTATACTAACTCCTGTAGTAAACATAGTTGTTATGCACTACAAAACACACTAATAGAAACATTTTAAAAAGAGTTAATTTCATAGCAGATAAAAATCTTGAAAAAGAAATTTTCAGCCAGAAACATGTCTGGATAAACAGGAGCATTTGTACTGAGTTCTGATCAATTGCACCAATACCTTATCTGTTAATTTTAATGGAAAAGGAAAAATATATATAATATATATATTACTGAGTATAATTTACATCTTTGTAATTATCATCAAGTTTCAGTAACTTTATATTGAATTTCATTTCATGTGTTTCCTCATTTCATTAATCACTGTACTTGATAATTTTAAATGTAATCTCAAATACCATGCTACTTAATTTATTTGTATTTTATAATATATTGAAATGAATTAAATTATAATCCATAATAAAGATTATTCATTGCAATGTTAATAAACATTAAGTTATTAAATCTTCATCTCTCCTTATTGTCTTTATAATTTCTTTGTTAGGTAACTGAGTCCTATTCTCTGTAGAATTTCTTGCAGTCTGAATTTTTTACTGCATTCCTCTTTTGTTAACATATTATTTATATTTCTTGTTTTTATAAACTGTTAGCAAGTCAAAGAATGTTTACCCATTTAGCTTTGTGTACATTTGCCGTAATACTTCACAGGTGGAAATATGTAATCTTGTTATGAGGAAAATGATACTCTATCTCTATTTTTTAATTTTGATAGTCCTCATTATCTTAGCAAGATCAATTAATTTAGTAGCTTGAAATAGATAATATCCTCTTCTACTTATTATTTATGAAATACTTAATATTTTTCTACATTGGTTAGTTTTCAGAACAAGTCGCTACCTTAGAATCCTATTGAGTTGATCAGTACATTTTATTTCCTAATTTTTTAATGCAGTCATGATATTAATCTGTTTGATTTGCTTAAACATTTCATGGCTGCACTTACAGACACTTACATTGTCTCCTCAATGAACTAATCACTTCCGGTTGCTGCCTGAATCCTCTTGGTACAATGGAAGTCGTTCTGTGCTTCTTTCTTTCTAGTGTTGAATGACCTACCAAGCTCATCTTACACGTCTTCCCCTGGCAGTGGAATCCAACTTCTCTCTGACTACTCTTGAATGTTTTGAAGGGAAATTGACAATTAGAAGCTGAAATCTGGCTTTTCCCAGTGCCTATTCCTGCAGAATTAATTGCTGTTTAATATTGTAAAAGTGAGAAATAGAAAATATAGTCTT
The DNA here is from genome assembly GCA_028451465.1 of Erethizon dorsatum. NCBI lineage: Eukaryota > Metazoa > Chordata > Mammalia > Rodentia > Erethizontidae > Erethizon > Erethizon dorsatum. The sequence goes on from CM051824.1 coordinate 138,430,920, forward strand.
TATATATTCAAGGAATTTTAAGACTTAAGAAATTTTAATGAAATTCTTAAATTGATGTGTCAATTTTCACTTATTTTGAAAATCTTTAATCCAAGTTGCTAATTTGTTTATATCATCAACTGAAACAAGTAGATTTGAGTCTTTCTGTTAGATTGAAGATCAAAACTTTCCAGCGCTGCCTGATGACACTTTCTGGTTTTGTATCTCACAGAAATATCAGAAATTCGTTTTCTTTCTTGTTCTCTTACGAGCTGTTTCTTTTTCTTTTTAATTTTTTATAGTGTGGGGATCCAACCCAGAGCCTTGAGTACGGCAGGAAAGTATTCTTCCTTTGAGCTTTATTCCCAGCCCTCTCTCCTACTTTTTCATGAAATCATACGCAACTTTTGTTATTTGTGATTTGGTGAAATCTGCTTACATTGTGAGGATTGAGAAAATATGTCTTCATGTAGTTTTGTTGCAGATATTGTTGGAATGTCTGCTTTGGTAGGAGAACTACTTTGATATATTAGGGGAAGAAAATTTGAAAGTATAAATACTGTGTGTGTGTATGGGTGTGTGTGTGTTGTATCACCCAGGACTTCACATTTGTCATTGATCTGCATTCCAAACCACTTTTTTTTTTTTGAGACTCTGTCTTACTAAATTGTCAAAGGTGACCTGAATGTGTGGTCCTGCTTCAGCATCCTGAATACTCAAAATTACATGTCAGTACCACCACAACTGGCTTTATCATTTTTTCAATTCCTTATGTGCTTAACAATTATCAGGGGCGGGTGAGATAGCTCAGTGGCATAAGTGCCTGCCTGACAAGCACGAGGTCCTGAGTTCGACTCCCGGAACCCACATAAAGGAAAAAGAGGGGCCAGTGATATCGCTCAGTAGCACAAGTGCTTGCTGGCAAGTACGAGGTTCTGAGGTCGGCTTCCGGTACCCACATAAAAAAAAAAATATATATATATTATCAGGCAAAGTTTAAAGTAGGAAAATTTGAAGTCAATAATATCTAGTATTTTTCTCAAAATCTCATAATAAGTAGGAATTAAGTGACGAATACACATAATCTGTGTCATTCCCTTAACCCCCAATCCTGAAGCTGAAATCCAGTCACAGAAACAAGGAAGCAGGAACTATGCCATCATCTACAACTCCTAGGAGAAAGGTGCTTCTTACCAAAAGAACTGAGGACCAAAAGTGGTGAGGGGCTTCCTATGGCAATTTTTTTTTTCCTTATACTCTTATAGTTTGCCCCTCAAAACAGAAGGAATCCTTTTGGGAATGTGCAGCAGAAAGGGATACTAATCTCCAGCAAATTTTAGCCAGAGGACTCAGCAGAAGTTGCATCTTCTTGTAGGTAAGTCCTAAGCAAAGTACAGAGAAGAGGGATGTTAAAAATGGTAGGACACTGAGTTGTGTATGAATACCAGGGCATACGTCCACTTTGCACATTTTTTGGACATGACTTTTATCAGCATACTGAGTATCCAAGTACTAAAAAACAAATTAGACCATGTTTAAGGTCCTAGTTCACCTGTGGGTGAAACACATGCAAGACAAATGTAATAGCAGTGAAAGGTATTAAACTGAACTGATTTAGAACCAGAGTGCATGGAAGATGTGTCAAAGCTCAGGGAAATCTTAGAAGATACATTTCATACTAAAACAAGTAAACATATTTAATATAAACACAAAAGTATATTTATTTTGTATATAATTTAAACACGATCCGTCTGCCGATAATATTAAAAATGCCACATGTACAATCCTACACCACTTGATGAAACAAGAAACAGGAAAATCTGAAAAATTCTCTAGAGAAAAAAAATCAACAGACATGATACTCATCGTGAACTTGATGTTGGAGGTATCAAAGAGTATAAAAGTGCAGTTATAAACACACAGAAAAGGTAAAACAAAACACTTGTGGAATAACCGAGATAGGAATTCTCAATAGGAAAATAGCATTAAAACATAAAGGAAATTTCAGAATTGTAAAACAATAACATCTTCACATTTATAATTGTGGGTATCCTCTCATATAGTACATGAAAACATCGCCCAAAAGAAGAGTTAACTTGAATAGCCCTTTTTTGTTAACATATATTTATGGGCCGGTTATATCGCTCAGCGGCACAGGCGCCTGCTGGCACGTGAGGTCCTGAGTTCAACCCCTAGTACCCACAAAAAAATAAAATAAAATAAAATATATTTAAAATGATTATGTTGTAACTCTGCAAAGTGAAGCAATGTGTACAAGATTTCCCTGGAAAATTCTAGTGATTGGTTAAACAATGATTATATGCAATTACACACATTCAGTTTGTAAAATGATCTTTATTTTCATATTTCATTTACATAAATTTTTCAGTAGTGTGTGGAAACTTACAGAACCATAAAGAAGAGAACAGAAATGACAAAACTCCACAAAACAGAATGAAATATCCAGGAAATCTGAGATATGTACAAAAGTAGTGACAGGTGAAAAAGGAATACAAAAAGAAGAATAGGAAAAGAGAACAGAAAAAGTTTTGAAGAAACAATGACTGAAAATTTTCCTCAAATTTCTGCAAAACTACATTTCCAGGAATCTTAGTAAATATCAAAGAAGATAAAGGTCAGAAGACTAACCCAGGCATATAATCTTCCAGCTAAAGATAATGAAATATCTTGAAATAAGGTAGAGAAAATACACCTTACCTACACAGAAACAAAACCAAGAATTATGTGTGGATTGTCTTGAGAAGTTGTACAAGCCAGAAGATAATAAGTAAAATATTTAAAATGTTGCAGAAAAAAAAGAAAGAAAGAAAAAGCAAAACCACCAACCTAGAATTTTGTACCCTGTGAAGTTATCCTTCAAAAGCAATAGAGAAATAATTTGTTCTCAAATCAACAAAATTAAGTGTATTTTCCATCAGTAGATGTGTTTTGCAAGAAATATTAAAAGAGGTTATTTGGTGACAAGAAAAATAATATAAATCAGAAACTATGATCTGCATAAAGAAATGATCATTAAAGAAATAATAACAAGTTAAATTCAGGGCTTTATAGATTCTTAATAAGACTAACATATACTTCTTAAAAATAATAACAATAATGTATTATGTTGTGTAGGCTTGTGTATAAGCTATGTGTATATTTATGTATATATATACATAAATATATATATATATATATATATATATATATATATATGTGTGTGTGTGTGTGTGCTTCTATCTGCTACAGGCAAGCATATGTATCAGTTATGCCCCACATTATAATGTTTAGTCAATGACTGGCCACACATATAATGATGGCTCTATAAGTTTGTAATAGAGCTGAAAAATTCCTGTGGCCTATTGATGTTATAGCTGCTGTAACATCATAGGAAAATGCATTACATATTAGTTTGTGGTCATTTTGGGGTAAACTAATATATCACATTTCCAGTCATATAAAACTGTAGAACATAAAATGATGTAAATGGTGTACCTGATGATACTGAATAACTGTTAATTATGTATTTCCATATATTTTATCATTATGTTAATGTGTGTTTCTACTTATTAAAAAATAACAGTAAAGCAGCTTCAGGCAAGTCCTCCAGAAAGTATTCCAAGAAAAAGCATTGTTATCATAACCGAGTCACTCCATGAGTATTATTGACCTTCAAGTCAGTCTGGTGGCACAAAATGTAGAGGTGGACCACAGTGATACTGATGACCCTGAACCTGTCTAGGCCTAGGATAATGTGTATATTTGTGTGTTACATTTAAACCAAAAGTTTAAAAAGCAAAAGAAAAATAAAAATAAATCGGCTGTATTGTATAACTTAGAAATTTGGTAAGCTATACTATTTAGGTTGTATATATACACTTTCTGATGTTGGATGATAAAAATACTTAATGATGTATTTCTCCTCATATATCTACATTGATAAGCCATGTATAATCATATATGTGAATTGGTGTATAAGTGCTTCTGTTTATGTATATACAGGTTTATAGTTATACATATTTATATGCCTATATTTATGTATGCATAAGTGAAATTAATAACAGCAAGGGATAAGAGTAATGAATTAGGATTTTGATATAAAATTCTCAAAATATTCATTAAGTAGCATGCAAATCTTACTTTAAAGTGAATTTAGACTAATTGGAAATGTATACTGAAAAACCACAAGGGTAACAACTAAAAAATGTAGAAAATATATAACTCATGTGATGAGAAAGAAGAGAAAATAAAATCATACAAAATACTCAAAGTCACAGAAGGAAAGAATAAAAACGAAAGTTAAAACAAATGCATTAAACACAAGAGTGAAGAGATAATGGTCTTATTATACCAATAATCACTTCAAATGGCAATAATCTAAAAGTAATAATTAAAAGACAGATATTTTCAGGATGGATTAAAAGCAACAAGGTCCAGCTATATTTAAATTGGGTTGTGTCCAAGAAATTCAATTTATATATAAAGACATTTATACTTTTAAAAACAAGTGAGTAGATAATAGTACTGAAAAAAAATGAAAATAGCTGTATTAATTTCAGACAGGAAACTTCAAAACAAAGAAAATTATCACAAATATATTTGGACAGTAGATAACAATAATGAAGTCCATTGTCCAGGAAGACATAACCTTAAGTTTCTACCATATGCACCTGACAGCAGAACATCAAAATGTATGAAGCAAAAAAGGCAAGAACTGCAGGAAAAACAGACAAGTCCAGTGGAGTACTTGGAACCTTCAATATCCATCTATGAAAAATGGACAAAGCCAGTAGGAATAAAATGAGAAAAAAACATCATTGAACTCAACAATATCATCATTCAAAGGGATATCATTGACTACACAGATTATTTTACCCAACATCAGCCAAATACACATTCTTCTCAAGGTATTATGTCACTCTTATCAAGGTAATCCACATTCTAAGGCATAAAACTTATCTTCACAAATTTAAAATTGAATAATCATTCAATGTCTCTTTTCACTTCACAGTGAAATTTAGTTTAGAAATCAGTAACAGAAAGATAACTGGAAAATAAGAAAATACATGGAAATTAAACAATACATTTCCAAATAAGACCCTGGTGAAAGAAAAAAAAGTTTTACTAAATGAATATAAAAATACAACTTATCAGTATTTGTAGACTAAAAAAACATCTTTTAGAGGTAAGATTATAGCATTGAATATATATATTAGAAAAGAAGATATCTGAAACCAAATATCTAAGCATCTACCTTAAGGAACTATAAAAAGAAAAGCAAATTAAATGTTAATTTAGAATATCTTTCAAAAATCACTGATACGTAAATCTCTACTTAGTTGTAGTAATATAAATATGCTTGGTTAAGGAAGTTATATCCATAGGACTAAATGTGTTTTATAGGAATTTAACCATGAGATGGGTGTATTATTAAAGGATTTAATGAATAGAGTTGAACAATCACTGACAGTACTCAAGTATTTCCAACGTTAAGCTTCTATGATTCTCTTACCAAAGTCTGTGATATCATTATATATGGAAACCCCTTGAGTCTGGGAAGTCATTGGTAACCCACTTTAGCATTTAGGCATCAAATATTTGGCAACTATTTTACAGATTTTTCTGTCAGGACCGTTTCCTAGTTAATCTGACACAGCTGCCTGATTGAATGCCTGCCCTATATATTATTAACTTCATTCTTTTGGAACCACTTCCAATGACAAATCATGTCCTGTCATTTTCAACTTTCTTTTTTGCCATTGTAGTTGACATCTCTTGAATATCTATGTGAAGATTCGAAATTTTTCCTGTATGAGTAGAGAATCTTGTTCTGGAGTCCTTGAAGTGGCCATCCTAGGTTGACTAATGCTGATAAATACATGTGGTATCACAGAAAGGAAGTTAATGAAATAAGCAAATATTTTCACAAACATGCAATATGAATGCAAGACAAATATTTTGCCCAATAATCAAATACTTAAAATACTTTTACAAATTTTAACATTTTGATTTCACCATATACCACTGTTCAAATGGATAAAAGTTATTGTTTCGGTTACACAAATAATGGAAAATAAGAATCAAAAAGCCACTCAAAGGCTCTCAAAGTGACATAGTCCTTTTGTTGCAGAAGCTAAGTAGAACACCAAGTTTCTGACCTCTAGCTCAGAAAAGATTTTTCAATATTATTTTGCCACTCTTGCATAGGAAATTATGCTATGGGTTTGAATTTTTGTTTTTCCCTCTAAAATTCATGCTCAAACTTATTCAGAAGTGAGGCCTTTAGGAGGTGATTAGGCCCCGAGGTCTCTGTCTTCCTGGATAGGATCATTTCTTTTTAAGAGAACTCCAGAGGGAAAGTTAGTTCCTGTACTCCTTTTTGCACTGTGAGGAGATAGAATTCATCCCCTCCATAGCACAGAGCAACAAGGTGCTCTGGGAAGCAGAGGAGCCCTCACCACAAAGTGGTACTTGGATCTTGAACTTCCAGATCTCTAAGGATATAAGGAACACATTTATGTTCTCATGAATGGCCCAGGATGTGGTATTTAGTTATAATAACACAAGTATAATAAGGCAAAAGATAAGTAACTGAAGCCAGTTTCTACCTTTTTCATTAATTGAAGAAATGATTGAAAACAACATTCTATTTCATAACTCATTCACCTAACATATACAAAGTCTCCACCCTACCCTGAAATTAAAAGTCTGATATTTCTAAATGCCATGGCAAAATCCAAGTCCATTTCATTTTCTTTCAATTTTCATTGTGTATTTAAAATGTATCTTCGGCCTGTGAGATAGCTCGGCGACATAAGCACCTGGCTGGCAGATACGAGGTCCTGAGTTCAACTCCTGGTACCCACATACAAAAAAGGGGCCGGTGATATCGTTCAGTGGCACGGGCGCCTGCTGGCGCTGACGAGATCCTGAGTTCTACCCCTGGAACCCACACACACACAAATATAATAATAAAATAAAATAAAATAAAATGTATCTTCTCGTACATTCTGTCCTCTTCATCTAGGTAATGGGATGTGTTTAAGTTTAGCCTTGACTATGCTGCCATCTTTTCACTGACTTCCATTTCACCACTACCTTTACTCTATTTTGTCCAAATGTTTGTATTTAGACAATCAGATAAACTTGGAAAAGCTGCACAAAGTTCCTCTTGTCTAGATGAGCTTTCCAGCTAGACTGAATGAACAAGTTCAGCATAGTTTGCACTGTCTTTAACAGTTACAGTAAGTCCCAGACTTATGAACAAGTTCCCTTTCCAGAGAACCTTCATAAGTCAAATTGAGTGAGTCTTATGCAAAGCGAGTCTTACACACCTATGACAAATCATACATTGTATATTGCTTTGTGCGCTCTAGTAGTTCCCGCCACATCACCACCGCTTTTCCTCCTGATTCTGGACATCCTAGGCTCTGCTTGAGCCCTGTACTGCTGCACACTATCGCACAGCACACAGCAGCACAACTGGGACAGTGTCTGTAGACACCCGAGCCACTTCCGCGATTTGTTCGCATCTAGGAGAGTTCCTAATGGGAAGTCTGTTCGTAGCTGTGAAAGTTCACAACTCAAATGTTTGTCAGTTAGGGACTTACTGCTCTTGTTATGCTGATATCAACTAACTAGGTATATTATTATATACACATTAAACATACCTGAATGTACTTGGCATTTCATGGTTATAAATTAATAATCAGCTTTGGGTACAGTATTCCTAACATCACGATTATGAAGCTGAAAAACTTATTTTCTGTCACTCATTTAGAAAGGAAGTCACTTTCTTTTTATTAATTGTTCTGGACAGTGTGTGTGTGTGTGTGTGTGTTTGTGTTTATGCTCTTGTGCCTGAGGGCATGCATGTACAGGTGAAAAAATAGTACACTTTTAGATTCCGTGTTTAGGTATATATTGAAAATGTACAGCCAGATTGTCAAAAGAATTTTTCTGCACAAAACACAGAGAGTATTTCCAAGTTTCTGTGTGAAATAAAGAAAAAAGAAAACAGAGATAATGTGGATATCTGAATAACAAGAATCATAAAACTTTTCATATAGATATTAATGTCAAAACTTGAATATGTATTAATTAGGGTTTCATTGATAATAATAGTGACTATATTTCTTAGCCAAGATTTAATGGAGAAAAAATGTTGCAGAAATTTATAGAAATTTGAAAACATTTCTGGAATTTTATATTTAAATTTATTAAATCATGATTTGGTTCAAGTTTGAGCTGATGTCTATGCAGATGAATGCCAGGTTACATCTGCTTTATACATTAGGGCAGTAATTATTACAAGCCCAATTTGCTAATGAATATTAGAATTTGAGATAGAAAAAGTATTTACTTCTTTATTAATAAGTTGAATGACAATTATATGGCAGCATATCACTTGTGTGAACTTCTGGACGAAACAGGAATCTTTTACCAATTCTGTATCTTTCAGAAAAAAGCATCATAATTTAGAACCCTAAAGTATAATTCTCAGTAAGAAGAATTTACATTATTGATTATTATAAGTGTTTGAAATGGACAGGAGAGTGGAATTGAAAATGTGTTTCCATCTATGCAAGTAACTATTATTTATTCATGTAAAACAGTAGAAATTTAACTGATGGCATTAAATTCAGCTTTTTCCAAAAAAAAAGTAAATTCAGCTCTTTCTTTTTTCTTTCTTTCTTTCTATCTTTTTATCTTTCTATCATCTTTCTATTTATCTTTATTTTCTTTCTTCCCTGAAATTTGAAATCTATTTTTCAACATATGGGGTGAAAACATTGGGAAAGTTGTTTAACTAGTCAGTTTTACAGTTTCTTGGTAAAATGGCTGTCATAATAATATTTACATCATACAATCATTGTGATGATAACTAAATTCACATAAAAGAGTTAATAAGTACCAGAATTTAGAAGTGTCGTATGCTGTCCCTTGAGTAAGCATCAGTTAACAACATACATTTAAGTCCATTTGGAGAAAGTATTCTGTTCTTGTGTATCATAAAAAACTCAGAGCAAATAAATTACTGTACTTTCCAACATACTTTTTTCAATGGATAGATATGCCTACTGAAATGACTTTTGGAAAAAAATTAAACTATAAAAATAAGCTGTATATAATATTTAATTTTATTCACCACTTTACACAAATAATATTTATGATTTTCCTAGTTTATCAAGTTGTATGGTTATGTGGCATGCATAAGTACATGCATGCTTTATTACAATGAAGTTATACATTTGTTTACTTATAGCTTGATGGGTTAAAGGGTAAAGGTAAAGAGTTGGCTTGTTAATTATTCAATTTTAAAATGGCACAGCTTCAGATTTGTGTAGGTACCTAAATCCACAGCTGACCTATTCATTATTTTTATTTCTGTATTTATGTAGTTTATGATTATTAATTTATTATATACATTAGCAGAGTTTGGAAACAAAGCATTCTGCTTTTCTGTAAATACAGTACAATTTTAAGCAATTAGCTCTCTGGTATTTATTAAATAAGGCACTCTTGTGGTTTTTAGGTTTTTTTAACATGGAATCCTGTTATTTTTTCCTTTATTTATATTCCACCACCACACTTACTAATCATACTCTACAATACCTTTTTCTAATGATATTAGAAATATTAAGAATATCATGTCATACTCATATAGAAATTAGACAATGAGCAATCATCTGGAGTACAGTTTCTTCATTTCTCTGAGATGGAGAATAATTTGTGAGACATCTTCTGTATACCTTACATGCTTTGTGAATCAAAGTGCATGAAGAATGAAGAGGCATTTAGGAGTCATTATATATTTTTTAGATTTTAATAAGATGGTAAACTTATGGCCATGTGGAATTCAAATCTAAATTTATCCACAAAAACAATGAGTGATTTTGTGAATGAGAGTCAGTCATCATTCTAAAAATGACCATAAAATCAGAAATCATACAAACTAATAAGAAATTAGAACAATTCACAGCCTTTAAAACTTTTGTCAAAACATTAAAATATTTCTGCAGTAATAATTATATAAAGAAAACAACAAAGTATCATTTATTATACTGTAAATTAAGATATAAAGTCCTTTGAGAGTGTATTTTATTTATTAATAAAGAAGTATCAAATGTATTTGAGTAGTGTTTCTGTAAACACTGCTTGGACCATGCTTACATTACTTAGAGAAGATTCTCTGTTACAGTGAATTTTCATACTCCTTTCTAAATTTAAACCAGCTTCCAATGTTTCCTCCTCTGTGCTTTCAATTTTGTGAAAAACATCCCAAGGTATTTTAATCTGAAGTTTTTCATGATATCATTCAGTATCTGCTGGAGCATTGTTGTATTTTTTCACCCAAACCACTTTCTTTATTTATGCTGATAAGTATAGAGTCACTGGTTTTCTGATTATATACCTAGAATCTCTCCAAATGTGATATGGTCAACATCCAATAGTCAACAGTTACTTTTTAACTCCATTTATTTTTATTACAATTTCACTCATTATCAATTTCAGTTTATTTTCTCTAATTGAGCTTTGTTGGGCATTTTGCCTCTTTTATGTGATATGAAGTGAGTTTATTACTGGGAGATGGAAACAACACAAATACAAGGTTTGCAGTCTGGGTCAACGCAATAACAAATATACTGCAGCAAATTACTGTCAGACTTTGAAATAGTGACATGGTTGGTCACTGATCATGATGTGCAAGTATTATTTATGAAATCACTAATGGATTCAAGGTTTATTAGTGGTTTGTATATTATGCAATTACTTACAGTTAATATATTATGATGATTTAAATTTGAACTATAATGTTGAAGGATACATGTAATTTAACTAAATAGTAGTATTGACATTCATGCATATTGGAACCATCAAATGTAAGACATGCTTCAATTTTATTTTAATTATAGACCTTGAATTTCTCATAATCTGGTAGCATAAGTAAAACACATTTGATTCTTAAGACTTATGATAAAGAATATTGCTTGAAAAAGTAATAATAAAGTCATTATTGCTATATTAAAGTCATTATAGTATCTTACATGGGTGTGTATATATGTGCTTGTGTGTGTGCTACAGTGATTTGAATTGTTTTATAAAATGTGTAGACTCAGTTTCTAAGTGGTATCTTGTTCAGTAATATTGGCATTTAAGAATTACATATTAATCTGTATACACTCTAGAGTAAGTGAAAAATAATATTTAAAGTAATATAAAATGCTTTTTGAGAATATATGCTTGCTTAAAGATAGAGGGCATTCCAAGGCGTACATTGTCACTGAGATGTTGGGAACTTCTTTTGAAAATGATGCGTGCCTGACAATTACAAGTCATTCTCCATGTCAGAGATTTGACAATTTCTTTCCTAGCTTATTTGAAAAAAGTTTGTCTATCATATGAAAAAATAACATTTTGGTATGTTATTATAATATTATTTTATTAAAATATGACAATGAAATGAAAGAGGGCAGGGTTAAACAAAATTACACCATGATAAGTTCCTTGTATTGAAATCATTTAATGTTAATTTAAGATAAACTGTAGTAATTTTAAATGATCATTGTCACCAAGAATAACCACAAAAGATTAATACAATTGAGGGTGAAACTTGAGATGAGGATGGAATAAAAAATGTAATTAATTCAAATTATGTCAGGAAAGAATACAAAGGACATAATGAAGAAAGAAAACAAATAGACAATGAACAAAATAGTAGACTTCATTCCTATTATGTCTGTGATCTAACCACATTTAGTACAGATGTGCAACTACCACCAATTAAAAAGTTAGATATTATGATCAATTACTGTGGACTCAACTACATGGTATTTATGAGAGATAAACTCCAAATTAAATATAAAGAGCCAAATAGTTTATAACAAAGATGCCATATATATGTATATTATATATATGAAATCTGATAGTTTATTACTGTGAAACAGATAAGACTTCCAAAACAGGGCATAACCACAGAGAGAAAGATATACAAATACTCTAACAGTCTATGTGCAGGCACCTAATTATAGAGCTTCATATGCACACTACATATAAAAACATATATTGCTTATGTATTTATCAATGCAAATATTACCGACATATTTAAAAGAACAAAAACAAATGTACAATTTTAAATTAAAGCTTAATATCCCTATTTTAGTAGTGGCAAGAAGAAACAGGCAAAAAACAGCAGTAAGCTCACATATGAGTTGAGTAATACCATCAACTAAGTTGAACTAATAGAAAGATATAGGACCCTATAAATTCCAGCCATCCACACGCAGAAAGTCATGTTGTGAACCTGCGTTTCTTTTTTGTGCCTGATGGAACATAAACCTTCTTTTAGACACATTGAAACTTCTTCAGTATAAAGCATATACTGAACCATAACACAAGTCACACTGAATTTCAAAATTTGAAATACGACAAAATATGCTATCTTTAACAATAAAGAATTTCTTAAAAACTGAATAAAAGGAGCACATTGTTTATAAGCATGTCTTAACATAGCCAAAGCAAAATATTAGGGCAATATTTATTATTGCCATGTAAGATGCACTCTGGTAATTTATAGTCTATTTTTATTGTTTATTCTACTATTTTACATTTAACACAGCATGTTACAAATATTTTTATTGATTTCATCAGCTTAATATCACTGCTTTCTCTTGGAGAAAATTCCTTAAAATCCAGAATGTATTTTTTCGTCACTCTTCATTTTTACAATAAGTCTCATTATCACTACTGAACACACAGACAGATTTGAAACTTTTAATCTGCTTCCATTTTGAACTAAGAAAAATATACCCCAAAAAATATTGTCTTCATTACTGATTCTTTCAATGTTTATGACCTTCTCCCTTGGAAATAAAATATAGAAATCTGAAATTCTTTATACAGCAGCTGTTATATGATGACAGACTAAAATGAGCCCAGTGTTGTTTATCTGAAATACAATCCTCACAGCTGGCAAGTGTCAGGACATTATTCTTGGAAATGCTACTATTCTCTGTAAAACTGCATGCAAAAAATCATTATCTATTGAGCTATTTTGTACTTTTCATTTATTTGATTTTTAAATATTTGACTGAAAATCACATATATGTATGCATGTATGAATATTCACACACACACGCACAAACACACACACACAGGTTCAAATACCTTCATAGATTTTAAGAAGATTGGAATATTGCCACAAATGAAGAGGAAGCATAAAGATTGAATAAACACACACTTTCTTTCAACTACAATACACTTTACATAAGTGAGATTTGTGGGAGTAGATATTGGGGGATTGTAAAACTATCACACGCAGATATACTTTTTGAAAAATGTAGTTCCTATTTCTAATTTAGTTATGTTTATACAGAGGTGGTGCAGATGTCAGTGTGACTATGTTTGGAAACTGTGAAATGAGAAGTAAATTAATGAATACTATGTGCTATCTTTATCTGTTCGGTCCAGCATCCGTAGATTCAACTAACTGCGGACTGAAAAACTGGAAAAAAATGTTTCTGTACTGAAAATGTACAGACATATTTTTGTCATTATTCCATAAATAATACAGTATAGCAAATATTTGCACATCATTTACATTGTACTAATTATGAATACTCTAGAGATGATTTTTACAGTACATGAGACAATTTCTAGGTTGTATACACATTATATGTCACTTTACATTAGGAATTTGAACATCTTAAAATGTTCATATCCAAAAGGTTCATAGAACCAAGCCCTCTCAAATACTGAAAGACAACTATATAATTTGCTTTCAAGAGACACATCTTCTTATAAAGAGATTGATAAGTGTATACATATGTGTGGCTACTACAGCTTTCTGTTCTGATCAGAGTAGAGACTGAGTGACAGAACTGAAAGGAACTCTCACTGATTTGACTTGTTTTACATTGGAAAATTCAGAGCATTGTTTCTGGGAGGAGGAAGGACTACACACTTAAAATAGGGTGAAGATCCCACTCAAAAATCAGAGAATTTGGCTGAATATGAGGATAGGCCTAGGGAAAAATTGAGCGGGTGACTTGGTGAAGCATGCAGTATACATGTTTGAGGTTTGGAGAGATAATTAGATAACAAGTACTGTAAACATTTCTCTCCAAGTGTTACGGGTTGCAGCACCTTTCACATTTGTCAAGACTGTTGGAAAGGATTCCACTAATTTGTCCTTGATTTTGAATGCTCAGCTGAATTCTGTAATACGCTGATACTCATGAGACTCAGTTTTATTGAGTTATATGAATAAATAAGTTCAGAGAGTATATCATTTTAAAGTATACAGCCCAATTTTTTTGTTTTAAAAATTAAAGTAGGTTTCTAAGCATGTGTACATCATGCTCCCCTTCAATTTTATTTTGTTTTCGTATTATATATGTCCCACAGTTAGACAACGATAATTATTTGCCAATGTAACTAATTTGTTTTCGGGTCTTACGTATTTTTTATAGTTTTCAATCAGATGTTATTGGTACATTTTAGATATATATAATGATCACATTGATCATAGAGAGTTTGTACCTGTACATGATATAACTTGCTTTTTTTTTTCATTCCCCTACTCTCCCTTCAACACCCCCATTTACAAAAGCTTTGTTTCCATTTATTCCTTCTTTTCTCTTTTTTTTCTTACTTTTCCCTTCTTTTTCTCCCTCTCTCCCTTCCCTTATTCCCCTCCCCATTTGAACATTTTTTCCTGTTTCACAATACCTATTACACATTTTGGTCTTTATTTACACTTTTGGTTTTTCACACTAGAGAAACCAATGTGGTATTTATACATGTGTGTCTGATTTATTTCACTTATGAGTATGGTCTCAAGGTGCACCCATTTACCTATGACTGTCTCAAGTTTATCCTTCTTTATGGCAGAATAGTACTCTATTGTATAAAAAAACCACATCTTTATCCATTCACCAGTTGATGGGCACTTTGGCTGTTTCCAGGATTTGGCTATTACAAACTGTGCCACTATAAACACGGGTGTGCATATCTTATGTATTAGCACTTTATTTTATGAGTTTCTGCAACTTACCACTTTATTCAGTGCTTTGGCCCCAAATAGGCAGCTATCTCCAGTCTTTAGAGCTACCCTTTCCCTTACTTTTTATTTACCCCATGAATACCAACTTTGCCTCAACTTAAAAATTATGTCATTAATGAACTAATTATTTTCTCTGAATAAATGTCAATAGACAGTTCAATTCATTGTAGTAATGCTTTGTCTTCAGGATGTCTTGAATTTTTTGTCTTTGTTTGTTAGTCAGCTTTTTATCACTACATATGTCCTTGACTTCTCTTGGCCCCTGTGGCATTATCCTTTGCAGAGTACCGTTTGTGGTCCAGTTACGTTCCCATTTTCTCTTCAGCACTCATACTAGTAACTGCATATGTCACCTCACTCCCCCACCTTTACATTCAGAACCACAGAAGGCCTAAGGTGACTCACACTAGATCAGGAACCAGAAGCCAGTCCTTGGCATATCCTTTGCTCTTAATGAGAACTATGATTTGATTAATCAGATGAGTGAACAAAAACTCATGCCATGCCCAGCTGTACCACTTCACGAGCTGCCCCTCCTAATACTGAATTCATTTATAGAATTGGACCCCTGCCTTGGCATGTTCTCCCAATTTTCAAATTTGAACTGTTGCCTAGGATGACTGGTTTTTATCTTTTGCTTATTACTTGGGAACTTTGGAGGCCAATAATTACTTGAATAATATCCAAAACACTAATTTTTAGATGATATTCATTTGACCATTTGGCTGTCTACAGTGAGACGAATTTCTGCAAATGTGATAATGCTCATATCATTGCCTAATCCTGGCTCTCTGAAACCCTACTCATGAACTGGATCAAACTGAGGTAGGTATGTGAATTCATCAGTAAACACTTTCCCAAATTGTGTTCATTTATCACCTGAGATTGCATTAACAATCTTAATTGTATATATATAATGTCTATTAGATATATGAAGAATTCAGACAATCGATCTCTGATTAATAAATACTTTAATTAACATTCAATTTATTCCAGACTTTTCCCACATTTTTAAGATGCAAACTTACTTACAAGGTAAACAAACTTTTCTTTAAATCTGAATATATCTATTGAGTCATAACTTATATGAATCACTAAAATTAATTATTGGACCTAGATGTTTATTACTATATAACTGTCTTATTATCATATTTAAATTAGCCATGTAGACATGAAAAGTGGCATTTCTTATGTAGAATTCTATGATTTTAGTCTCTGAATGCAATTAATTAAATGTTTAAAACATCTTTAAACACTCAATATGTAAAGTCACATACTACTATTTCTTTCTTTATTTTTTTTTAATATGCAGGTACCAGGAGTCAAACTCAGGACCTTGTGCTTGCCAGGCAGGCATTTATGCCACTAAGCTATATCCCTGGCCCTATTTCTTTTTTTTGGCATTTAAAAAAATTTTATTAGGGCACATTTGCTGTACATGATGTTTGCATGCCTTATGCGGAGTTGCAACATGCACACAACACATCTTCCTTTTTCTTTTTGTGGGTACTGGGGTGGAACTCAGGACCTCAAGCGCCAGCAGGCACCTGTGCCACTGAGCAATATCACCTGCCCTTTTATCGTATGTGGGTACCGGGAGCTGAACTCAAGACCTCACGCCTGCCAGGCAGGCGCTTATGCCGCTGAGCTATCTCACCAGCTCATCTTCCTTTTTGCATCCCCTTTCCCTCCCTTCCTTCCCTCTCCCCCATCTCTTGATCCCCTTCCCATTTGAGAAAAATCTATCTCCCTACTTGCTATTATCTATCTTCTATTTATAATTTGGGTTTCTCATATAAGAAACTATGCAACGTAAAACTTGAATAATCTGATTTCTTTCACTTAACATTATGATCTCAAGGTACAAACATTTTCCTAAAATGACTCACGTTTTTCTTTATTTCTAAGGTGTAAATGCTGCCATCATGGTTGATTTTGTATCCAATACAAGGTCACTGAAGGTGTAACTTTAAAGACAAGTACATAAGCTTTTCACCAATATGGACCCATGCTGGCTCACTATGTTAAGTATTTTCTGTGTTCTGACTGGTCTTTGAATGAAACAGTATTAAATATAATGACATATGAGGGAGTAGACCCTCAAAAATGGTATTTTGGGATTTTTAGCATTTAGTAAATGGTTTTTGCATCAGATTGAGTTGCTTTACAAGGAGAAAACATCTACTGGAAATGTGGTATGTTTTGACATCTGCATATTTAAATTATCATCACTGATTGCTTAGGATGAAACATTTGGAAAAGACCAAGCTTTGGCAAAGAAAGTTAGAGTTGTGTCACCTACTAGTAGTTGAGAACAGTTATACATAACTAAAATGCAAAGTATATAGGATAAAAATAATGTGATCTAGAAAGAAAAATTACCTTCAGTCACAATGATAAATTCAGAGTAAATTAGATATGAATTAGATGTTACTGAAATTCATACACCAAATGTTGATATTTGTTGCTATAAATCAAGCATATTGCAGAAATGCTATGTAATCCATCAGTTTTGCAATCATCTTATGTAACAACCTGGGGAATATTGATTCCGCAGGATATCCTGATCTTCATTGTGAATAGAAGCAATGCATTAAAAAAAAAATCTTTAAAAAACCCACCACTATTGGAGACTGAGGCAAAGGCAGTATGATCATAAGTTCAAGATCACCGTGAAGAATTTAGAAATTATCAAGATTATCTCAAAATAAAATATAAAAAGAAGTCCTGGGATATAGTTTAGGGCGAAGGCCAGTGCCACTAACTAACTAATTAAATAAATTGTGATATCCTGTCATTAGGAAGTCCTTCATAAGAGAATGTTTATTCCTCTCAAGATCCACTAATTCTATACCTTAGTTCTTCTATACCTACAACGAGAATCATGAATCAATTTGCTGTGGGGATTTCAGCTTCAGATTTAACATAGGAAGAGAAAGTGTGCCCTCAAGAACCATTCTAAACTTTTGCTAACTTGTAATTATGGAGTTTTGTGAGAAAATGCATAGTATTAGATTGCTAAGGTCTAATAGTAAGAAATTCATTAGTCGGGGAGAGGGTCAGGTTTCATATACTGTTATGTGATTCCTCAACTATTTAGAGGAGGGCAAAATTAAGAGAAGCTGTTATCAAATTAGAGTAAAGATGATTGCTATAGCTTAGATAAAGTTTGTCTCCCAATGGTTTATGTGCTGTAAGCTTGTCCTGAAGTGTAAATGTATTGAGAGGTAGCTGCAATTGTTACAAGGTGAGGCTTTGTGGAAGGTAATTAGGTCAAAAAGAATCACCCTGGAGAGATCAATGGCCCCAGTTGTAGGATTAGGTCTCTGGACTCTGCTTAGAGCAAGTTGTTACTGATAAAGTAGGTTGTTTTAAAGCAAGGCCACGACATGTGTTTGACTCAGTCCACATATATTATGGGCCTCCAAAATTATAAGCCAAACTTAACTCTTTTCCTTATAAAGAACCCACTCTCAAATATTTTATTACAGTAACACAAAATGGACTATGATAAGGATCTTATAGAAAATATAATTAATCACAGTAAATTAACATTTTAGAGACTTTATTGCATGTTCCGAATGTTTTATACTAGTTCAAATAATTAATTGTGGCTGAATTTTGTAGTGAACAGATTGGAATTTGAACTCACTATTAGCTTTTATTTAATGAGGTTAGCCATCAAAACTGCTCTGATGTAATGTAAGTGAAAAAAATACAGATGCTGAGGGTGATGGAAATCTTGAGATGCAGTCTGTATGAAGCATCTGCACGTATACACACTCTTAAATACTTAGAAAGAAATAAAAAAAACTTCTTTAATGAAGGGTTGAGAGATTCATTAGTGGGAGAGAGAGAGGGTCAGCTTTCATATAATGTTATGTGATTCCTCAACCATTTGGAGGAGGGCAAAGTAAAGAGATACTGTTATCAAGATAATGCTTTTAATTTCAAAGTAACTATGACTTTATTATCATTCTCAACCTCCAAAATTAAAAGGAATAACATTATTATATTTGGAAGCAGAAACAGAAGGGTAATAATGATTTAAAACATAGAGGTTTTTGTGATGACAAAATAATGACAAATTCCTAAGAATATAATATGTGGGCTATATAGGTAATATACTAAAATATTATTGGATTAAACAGATACATAATTTTTAGATCTGAAGGCGTAAGTCTGATACAAATTCACATATTTGAATATTTCAATGTTTCTCCAAACTGCAAGACCAATCTGGAATTCCTAAAGTCAGAATTGCCTTCAAGAAGGATTACTCAATATTAATTAATGATATATTAGAAATCTTTCCCCATAAACTCTTATTAATTAATTATATATTAGAAATCTTTCCCTATAACCTCTTCACTGAGAAGTAGCTCCACTTAGTATGATAATATCAATAGGGCAAAATAAGACTATCCATCCTTTAGTAGACACAGGATTGGTGCTGATATTTCCCTAAATACTCCTAGCACAATTGTGGCCTATGATCATGAAGTTCAACTACATAAAGTAATAAATTAAACTTGGGCCTAAGTCTTGTACATGAGTAGATCATTTCTTCCATGAAATCGACATGTCATTTATCCTCTGCTTCTTGAATAGGAAGAATTGTTTGGTAAACAGGAAATTCCATATCTTGGCTCTCCAAATCACAGACCGATGGCTATTATAGTAAATAGAGCTATGTGAAAGGACTTTTTAAATTCTTTTTACCAGAACAATAAATTTCAAAAAAACAAATACCACATCACTGGGTGAATTTAATAAATGAAAACGTTTAACACACACACACACATATTTACCACTCAAAAAACAAAAATGGTGCTTTTAATTACATTCTCAATTAATTTATCCTTTTGGTCCATGTAGATGTTTGTTAAGGTTCAAGTATGATGATGAATTGTAGTAAAACAATGTTATCCTGATTTCTTTTTTAGCTGCAGTTTAAGGTGTAATATTTTCACTAGTACAAAACCTGTACAAGTTAATATGAAGGTATTTATCTTGCAAGTGCTCTCTTCACCGTGCTAATTAAGAAGGACCACTAGAAACCTATTTTTTTAACCAGAAAGAGAAAATAATACATTTTTGTGGATTTGCCTCAAGTCAGTATTAGCATTCAATCTCTATGCGGACAACAGCGCAAAGACGTTGACTTCCTTGACATAACAGAATATAACAGATTTTCTGGTAGATTGATAGCAACATACAGGGTAGCCTGAGAAGGAGGAATTAGCAAACAAATTAGTAATTAGTTATGTCATATGCATGCTAAAGGGTGAGAAATAAACTTCAGGCTAATTCAGGGTCCAGGTGCTCCAGCAAAATTTCCAGGGATTTGCTAGTCCAATACCCTACCATGATACCTCTCCAAATTTGGATATAACTTGTTACTACCTCCACAGCCCATCATGTAAAAGATGTGTAACACTTGGTTGAGACCCTTACATTTCAAGGGAAGTACATGCTGTATTCAAGGAATTCTTAAAGCTGCAGGTTTCGAGTGGGAACCTGAGAATAAAATGCTTTGCAACAATTCCAGGGCAGATCATGAGCTTTCTTAGTTGACTAGTCTTCATAACCAGCAGGACCCATTGTGCTGTAATAGTTGATTACAAATAGTTACATCATGATAAACCTTTGAAAAGCCCCAAAGAAGATTTACAGGTTATGGGGCTCTTCATGTGTATGTTGTATTCATCGAAGCTTGCTATTGTTATAGGCAGCTAAGTTAAATAAAAATGTAATAGGCAGTCAGATAGGGCTAGGCTCGAGCCAGTGCAGAAGATGGGATACCTTGCAACTGTGGGGGAAACAGGCACCTCCACTGTGGGCCAGACCTCAAGACAAAAGTTGAAACAAACGCACCCACATACTCCCTAAAGATAAACACCAGGGATTGATATTCTAAATAGGTATTGATCACCTTGAGGAAACCAGGAAAAGCCATTAACCCATCGCCCTACAGGAAGAGCCCCTGTTCTATATTCATGCTCACTTGATACATGACTTTCTTCCCCATTTGATCCCGATTTAATCAATTTTACCTGAGCAATTATACTTGTAATCTTATTGGTTGACCACAGTTTTGCCCCACCTCATGCCTACCTTGTGATTTCCCATTTTTCCCCACCTTGGACCCACCTCATCTTATGGTTTTGTTCCATAAAATCCCTAGAAAAGGCAGAGTCCTTGCAACTCACTCGGGACCCCTTCTGTCTCTCTCTCAGACAGAAGCTTTCTTTCCCCCCATAAATATATTCTGCTCTAACCTCCGTTGTTCCTAAAATTCATTCTTCAATTTTAGAGAACACAAAGTCATACCAGACAACTAGCAGGTTGGGAGTTTCTTTCCCCTTTATCACTATCAGGACAGAAATTTAATACCTACCCTTGAGATATAAGGTGCTTACTTATGTGACCTGAGGTGTTATATTTAATTTAATTTAGTTTAATTTAATTTGAAATTATATACATGCTTTACACTGAGTATGAGTAGTTCATCTGGCAGAGGTAATTTTATAAATATGTTTCTTAATCTCCCCATGGCTGTTTTCTGTTCTCTTCCAAGCCATGTGTTCCTTCCCAAGCGGAGTTCTTTGAATATTTGTGGAATTTTAAAAAATAGTCTGGGTTCTACACTATATTTTTTACTTTAAATGAAAATAGCCTACATCAGCAACAGAGGCATCCATAAAACGTAGTAGCAAACTCATCAATATATTTATTTGCTTTCATTGTCTGAATAGAGTTCCTCAAAAGTTTACATTTGCATTTACGATCTGGAGGAAATGTTTTAGCTGAATAGTAACAGCGAACTAAGTAACAGCGAGCCCATAATATCTCTGAAAAATATGCCTGGAGTTATGGATTAACATTTGGGAAAAGGAATACTATACATACATGTTAATATTCCGGTAAATGGTACACACTTGCATACAGAGCGAAAAGCTATAGTAAAAATATTTTCTATTACACACATACATAGTATGTCTTACTATTTATTAGTATTTTTATGTCCTTGACTAGAATTATATCTATCAGTTCATATAACATTTATTTCACTGTTTCTACTACTAATAACTTTGTTAGGTAGAGAATACATAATTATGTATTTGGTTTTTCCCTGAATAAATTTAAAGTTTAGTTGGGAAACTACATTTAAAAGTATAAAAATAATGTATATTATGAGTTTTCATGTGTTTATCCATATATATGTGTTATAGATACATATGTATAGATAAATTTATATATGTATAAATATACATGTCTACTATATATAAATTTATGTATTTATATATACACATGTATACATAAATTTATATGTGCATAAATACACATAAATTTTATATACATGCATAAACTTAATATACATAAATACATAAATATACATAAACTTAAACATAAATTTATACATGTATAAATAATATGGTGTGGAATATACATGTAAGGAAAAGATAGGGTCTAACCACTGGCATGGGGTATGTAATTTACTCTTTCATTCAAATTTGACTTCTTTCTTTTTTTTTTTGTGGGTACCGGGAGTCGAACTCAGGACATCGTGCGCCAGCAGGTGCCCATGCTGCTGAGCGATATCATCAGCCCTTTTTTCGTATGTGGGTACCGGGAGTTGAACTCAGGACCTTGCACTTGCCAGGCAGGTGCTTACGCCACTGAGCCATCTCACTGGCCCCCCAAGTTTGACTTCTTTAAATAGCTTTTTGAGAAGGCCTTGAAAAGCTCCTTCCTTGTAGAGACCCATTTTTTTTTTGTGGGTACCGAGGGGTCGACCTCAGGACCTCGCGTGCCAGCAGGCATCCGTGCCGCTGAGCGATATCACTGGCCCCTTTTTGTGTATGTGGGATCTGGGAGTCGAACTTGGGCCCTCGCGCTTGCAAGGCAGGCGCTTACGCCGCTGAGCCATCTCACCGGCCCCCCAAGTTTGACTTCTTTAAAGAGCTTTTTGAGAAGGCCTTGAAAAGCTCCTTCCTTGTAGAGACCCATTTTTGAATATGTCTTGGAAATTTTAGCCACCAACACTCTATTTTTTTCTAACTTGCCCTAGTTTATTTGCATAAATCATTGTTAGATATTTAGTTCATTTGTTGTTCATTTGTTATATTCACAGACCCAATATGAGTATTAAAGTTCATTAAAGCTCTGTTCTTTGCACCTACAAGGATACCTGGTTCCAACACTATTGCTTGAATGAATTTAAAGGAAAGCTCTTAAGTTGAATAGTTATAAATATGATAACTGGCTCTGACACTGGTTAATTGTAAGCTCATACTATTCGTTTCACAAAATCTCAGTTTTATCACTTGCCATTTAGGGACAATAAAGGCACATTTACAGAAAAATGTGTTTGCATAAAATGACATACTGTACAAAAAAGGACATATAAATCCTTATTATTTACATAGTGACTCTAGCAGAATCTTTTCATTCCTAGTCACTTTAGATATTGTGCACTAGTGTTAATTTGCATGTTTGCTTGAAGACGAACATTTACTTAAGCACAAGTCATGTTATTGTCATGCTTTATACACATCCTATGTTTATAGATGTTTGAATCTTTACAATAACTGTAATTCAGAATTCTTTTTATTCTACCAATTTATCTCAATTCAAACATTACTTTAGCATAGTTTATTTATATATTATTTTTCTATGCATTGAATTTCTGTATTTAAACTGCATGGGAGACCAAGCTGTGCTTTCAATTAACTCCAAAAAAATCTTCCTTTTGCAGCAGCAAGGAGTCCCATCATAGAGGGTAATATCCTCAATCTGTTTTTCATAATTACACAAGAAATCTTGTAACAAAGGAATGCTCACAAGACACACAATCCAGTATAATCACACATAGATGCAGATCAGTTAAAATGTCTTGTTTTTTGTTGTCTAAATTTTTTAAAAGATCTAAGTTCTTTTGGTAGATTTGAAGCAAAGTCTAAGAAGCATTTAAGAAACATATGTACAATTAAACCCTTCGTTTTGGTTTGCCTTAAATGATGATGATTTTCTTTCCTGGTAAATGTTGCTCTTTATAAAATGTGGTAATACATGCTAGCTGTAGGAGCCTAGCTTTGCATCTTGTATTCATTTATAATCAACTGTATGCCCTAGAGCAGGTTGTTCAATATTTCTGGTTCATAATTTTATCACATGAAAATCAAAAAATAATAGTAACATACAATAATATTACTATAATTTTCAAGGAAATTAAGGTACAATTCCTAAGTTAAACATTTTTGAATAAGTATCTACTAACTATTAATATTTAATCACATATACTTCTTCAAGTACATGAAGTTTCAACATCTTTATGAGCTTAGAACCACAGGTATTTAAGGTTCCAGTGCAGGTTTGAGCTCATAAGTAGTATATTACTTAATTCACTCCATTACTAGAATATTGATCAATTCACTCAGGGTTCCTTTGTAGTTTTGGTTTTGTTTTTCCTCCTGGGGTATTGGGGACTGAAGTCAGGGCCTTCGTATTAATCTACATTGCCAGCCCTTTCTACATTTTGTTTTGAGACAAAATCAATCTAAGTGGAACAGACTTGCCTGGAGCTCATGTTACTTCTGCCTCAGCCTCCTAAGTAGCTGGAGTTATAAACAATTGTCATGTACATGGCTTCTCTGTAGTTTAAAGCACACTCCTCCATTTGGACAAGATATCTTTTATCAGAAATAAATTAAATTCATCCATCTTTCTTAGATAGACTTCTCCTGTTGATAACTTTACATGCAAAAAAGAGAAATGACTTAATTTTCCCAAAACATAATTTCCAGTCTTTTATGTTATTTCTGTGTATCAGTCATTTTCCTTTCCTATAAAATAGCTGGTACCACAGGTTAACAGTTTTATATTGGCTCATTATTTTAGTGGTTTTAATCCATGGTTGGTAGGCTCCAAGGAGAATGGCAGAAAGGTGTGGAGGTGAAAACCTACCATGGTGGCCAGGAAGTGGAGGGAGGAGCTGGAAATGAGAACACAAGCTTTCAGGTCATACACAGGCCCCATTGCCTAGCAGCATACTCAGCTACAAACTCAACAATGAATTAATCCATGATGATGACAGCATCCCCAGGATCTAGTTGCCTTCCAAAGCCCCAATTCTAAACACATGAGACATTAAGGGGAGATTTTAGATCCATCTATGGCTCCCAAAAGGTTCATGGGCATCTCATTATATGAAATATATTTAGTTCATCTTTAAGAGTCTAGAAAGTCAAAACAGCTCCAGAATTCTTGAAAAATACAAGTCTAAATTCTGCTCTAAGACTCAAGCAAACTTTTAGGTGTGAACCCCTACAAAAATGAAATCAAAAGTTGAAAATGTCCAAAATGCAATAGCAGAGTAAACATTCTCATTTCAAAGGAAGAAATATGGGAATAAGAAAAAAATAGGCCAAAACAAAGCTAAATAACTGCAGAAAAACATTAAATTCTGTAGGCTCATGACCAGCATCTAGGGGAGATTGTGATGAGAAGGGGAGCTGCCAAGGGCTTGGCCAGCCCTGCAACTACTGCCTTATGGTTGCAGTTCACACTTGGTCTGGCTCTGCTGTCTGCTGCTTTCCTCTGAAGACAATCTACATTCCTGGCGTCTCCAAGTTCCTGAGGTCTTCATAGTCCCTTTGGCTTCACACTCACAGCTTCAGGCATCACCCTTTCAGGAGCACATTGCCTGGTCTCACAGGCCTTCCCTTGAAATCTGGTAGAAACCTACCTGAACCCATAACTTTTGCATTCTTCATGCATAAAAAAGTCAGTACTGTTTGAATGATGCCAATGTCTGCTGCCAGCTCCAGCAGTAGCCAGACCCCCAATGGACCACGGCTATAGCAGCTTTTGTGTACTTGGATGTCTGAACTTGGGGATATGCTTCCCTAGATGGTCCTAAGTGAGCAGTCTGCCCCAGAGATTTCTTCTCAAAGCTAATTATTTTTAAAAGTTTACTGTTTTATACCCTTCAGCCTGAGATGGGTGGAGTCTGGCCAATTCCTGAGATCACACCAACCCATTTTTCCTACTGCCCCAGTGCATAGTGCTGGCCTTCATTTTAATGGTGTTAAGCGTTTCAGCAACCACATTCTCTTTTGCTGCAAATATATGTGTGCTTCCTTACTTGCTAAGGTACAAAACTTCTACATATTTAAGTCCTGTTTTTTGCTCCTGATTCTCATTGTATATTTGGCCAAAGCAGCCAGCAGTTCTCATGCCATGAATTTTGGGCCGCCTTGAAGTTTCTTTGACAAGATTCATTAGTCCATCACATTTGTATTTGGTCTCATACAAAGTATTAGGACAAAGAAAAAAGGTAGAAAGGCAAAGACATAGTCTTTGCTAAAATAAAGCATATGTGACCTCTGAAATTTCCAGTAGAATTCTTGTTTTTAACTAAAACCTCATTAACCTGATCTTTACTGTCTGCATTTTCATCTGCATCTTGGTCTCCTCAGGTCTGACAATTATCACACATCATGATCTGCTTACAGCAATTTGTGGATACTCTAGACTGCATCTCTAAAAGTTTTCAAACTCCTTACACAAACCAGTTTCAGAGGGTTTTGAATTATGCAGTCAGGTATACTCATAGCAATGACATCACTTCTCTGGTAGCAGTATTCTGTGTAAGTTACTTTCCTATTGCTGGGACAAAATAGCTGACACTACAAATGAAAGCAGGTGTGTATTTGGCTAATGGTTTTGGTGGGTTCAGTCCATGTTTGGCTGACTCCAAACTAGAAACTGCATGATGGGAGGTCATGACTGAGGAAAGCTTCTTAATCTTAGTACCAAGAAAACAAATAGAGGAGGGAAAGGAAGAGGATGGGAATACACCCTGCCAAGTCATACACCCAGTAATCCATGTTCTTTACCCTGGTCCCACATTCTGACAGAACTTTCAGCTATGAATTCCTCACTGGACTAATTCACTGATGAGTATGGCACCTTGTGATCCAATCACCTTTTAAAAACCACACCTTTGAACATATGAGATTTTTAAGGGATATTTTAGGTCTAAACCATAACATTCTATATGGGATGAGCCACCAAACTTTAGTTTTGAAAACTATACCTCCTTTCTTCAGGCTTCTTTAACACTGTGATGTTCTCTGATCATGGTCTTAAATAAACATGAGCCTTACATATATTTCTTTTCTTGCATGCTATTTGCCATTTCTCTATATTATAATAGCTGTATATAATTCATTCATTGGGCTCATTTAGTAAACTACATGAAGGGCAGTCATGCTTTCTTGATATAAATGATTTTTGTGAATAATTATAAATATATTATATTTAATAGTTCTTTGCTAAGTGAGTGAGGAAAATGTGGTCTTTTGAATTGGACTCCTGAATTTTTGGAGGAGATACTGGAGAGATAGTTGATGGATTTTGACAGATTCTTCTTCCCTTTTGATTAGTGATATACATGCAAATTAAATTCCAGTTTTTGCAATTGCTTTAAATATACTTTGAAATCATTTATTGGCATAAAATTTCTGACATAAATATGTATACAACTCAATGATTTTGGAGATCATTCTAAATCAATTTCAATATTTCTTGACCCCACAATTATGTATTTGTTTATCACTTATAATGGTATTAATATTTTATAACATATCTTGAAAGTGGATGAACAAGTCAAAAATCTTATCATACATGCATGTGCAAAGAAACACACTCATATAAAGTAAAACTTAAGCAGAAAAGAGGAAACAAAGAAAAATTTGAATGCTTCTCTGATGAATTAAACTATTTGAAGAAAAATATAAGCACTGAGAAATTGGAGTAAATATAAACATAATAGGTAGTATATATTTGCCTGTCTAACAAAAAGGAGTAAAGTGAAATTAGTATGTTGCTGGCCCTAAAATGTTAGGAAAATATGTCTCTTACAAGTAAAATAGTTGTATCTCATATTTACAAATTTTTCCAAATAAATATTTGACCCTAAAATTATGCATTTCAAGCAATGTAATTCAATTTAAAATATAAATATCCCCTACTTAAATGACTATTTCTATTTGTATATTTATCTATGCAAAATTTCTTACTATTTTCTCTTTATTGATATGTGGATTTGTGTCTTTGTAGTCATTTTTTTGCATGGAAAAAAGCAAATTTCAATTAAAATGGGTTTAAACATGCAAAATATAAAATTTCTGAAGGAAAATATACTTACAGCTTTGACACTGAAAGGGAACCAGATTGAAATAAACTGAAAGAATACATAAGTAATGTCCATTATATTCTTATAATCTTAAGTGAAACTAGCAGAAAAGTTTTGTCTATAGAGTCTTAGTACTTACCTCCTTAACGCTTCTTTCATTCATTACTTTATTAAATTATTCAAAGTGCCTGACACACATCACATATAATTTGTAAAGGTATACAAATTTTACTAGAGACCAAACTCTTTCATTGTTTGAATGTGGACCCATAAAATGAAGTATTTAAGTCCACAATGGCTATGCGTGATTGTATATAGGAATAACACTAGGAAAAGAACATCTTGTACAGAATAGAGTTCATAGTTAATATAGATGTTAACTTGAATAAATATACTTTAATAAACGTTAAAGAAGATTGGCATAGCTAAATCATAGGTAAAGAAAGGTTTAAATATTAGGGAGAATAACAGAAACCAAGAAATGAAATCATTTACAGATTTTTGTTTATTTCCATATTTGGACATTAACTGAGGTAAAATGACTAACCACCATAGAGTAGGTAGGTAAGTAACATTTTCAGGTTTAAGTCTTAGGGAAAAAATCATTCATTCTACAGGAATGGAGAAAAATTATTAAAGCTTGAGAAATTAGTCATGGTTTAATTGCCAGAATGCTGAGTTTTGAGATGATTATCTAGTAATCTGTAACCATCAGAAGACAGTGGAGATAAAAAATAACTGGAATTATTCAGAATTTTATTGTTGGGATCTCTTGATGAAAAGTGAGAGGATTGGATACCAAAAATGTAAACAAAATGCTTCAATTTCCAGTACTGACAAATGTACGTCTGTTGGTGATACTTATTAAACTAAAAACCATTGAGTTTTTAAAGAAGATCAGAGAGAAAATATAGCTACAATTTTGGACATATTGAGTTGTAAATTCCTACAAATTTGCAAGTATGCATGTGGAATAGTGAACTGCTGCCTGAATATGAGAGGTACTTTGACTGAAGTTATGAATTTGAGAATGTCAAAAAACAATTAGAAGTCATAAGTTCTATTTTTCTACACCACAGTGGGTGACTGTATTTCAAAAGAATCTATTATATATTTTATAATTAACTACAAAAAGGAGCTCTAGAGCTCCAAGCACAGTAATGATAAAGAAATGGAAATGTTTATTTCATTGATTTGATCATTATACATTGAATGCATATACTATGTATATACTACTATATACTATATATACTATGTATATACTACTATATACTATATATACTATGTATATACTACAGTATGTACTGCAATATGTACAGTTACAGTAAAACTTTGGCTTGTGAGCATAATTGATTTCAGAAACATGCTTATAATCCAAAGCACTTGTATATTAAAATGAATTTCTCCAAAAGAAATAATGGAAACTCAGATGATTCATTCTACAACTCAAAAATATTCATATAAAAATGATTATGATGCTGTAATATAAAGAATAAAGGAAATACAAAATGCAAACAAAAATAAACAACCTGCAGTAACCTTTGAAAACTCTTGTGGCTGGTGTGAGGGAGGAAAGAGAGAGGAGGGTTACTGTATAGGACAACTTTCACTATCATTAAAGGACTCACTACTATCTCTTGGGTCAGTGGAGTCTTTTTCTATTCATGCTAATTTAAGAAGAAACCTAGCCAATGGGACTTACTTTTGCCTCCTTTTGAGGATTTCATGGAAATATGACATTGCATCCTTGTTAAACAGATTCATCTCTTGCACTGCTACAGCCTTATTTAGGTACCACTTTTCCACAAAATTTGCAGTTTCTCACATTTTATACATCTCCCTAATCCCATTTGAAGTAAGGGATTTCTCTACCTTTTTCTCCTCCTTCTCTGCAGATGAGATCTCCTCCATAACCTCTTGCTGTTGGGAGATGATGACCCACAGTCCTACAGCAAAAGAGAGGGGAAGTGGGGAATCATTGGCTCAGTTGTGATCTTGTGACATTCAACATCTCATACTTCTGGTATTGTGAAATACCATTCTTTTATCAAGTTACAATTTACTGGAAATATTTGCTCCTCTTGAGGAACACTCACTGAACAAGTTATTCACAATAATAAGTTTTACTGTACATACTAAACAAAAAAAAATTTAAATGTTTAAGGACATGGAAATACTAATAACCCAGAGTTGATCACTCACACATGGTAGATGTACATACGATTATCATATGGAACCTCATAAATATGCACCATTTAAATATGTATAATTAAAATTATAATACAAAGTTGAATTAATTGCATTGTGAAAATTTAAGAAGACAGAACTCAGTGACAGGGCTGGTGATATAGCTCAGCGGCATAAGCATCTGCCTGGCAAATGCAAGGTCCTGAGTTCAACTCCCGGTACCCGCATATTAAAAAAAAAAAAGAACTCAGGGACAGGAAGAAAATTGGTGAAAGAGGAGGACTGAAAAATTTTGTGTAGAAATAGAAATTACTAAAAAGTAAAAAATCCTGGGTCAATATGCAAACCAATTGGAGGACAGATATAAAAAAGACTTGAGTTGTCCCATTCATAAATATTGCTAAGAAGTCAATAAAAAGGATACTTTAGAAACTAGACTAGTGTTTCTAGAGTGCATATTCAATGGGATGGCAAGAAAAAGATCTCTAGGTTGCAAAGACCTGAGAAAATCATAGGAGAAGAAGAAAAGTCAACAGCAAATGTCTATATCAGCAAAAATATACTCAGTGGGAAAGTTATAACAGAGATTTAGGAAGATTGCTATTTGTTGTTCATTTTTTTCTTTCTATCTTTATTCAAATATGCTTGAAAACTTAAAAATGTATAAATTTAAAGTGTACAATGAGACATTTTGCCATACATATTTGTTGTGAGATTATTACCAAAATCAAACAAATTAACATTGGCATCATTTCACCTAGTTACCTTTGTTTCTGTGTGTATGTGAGGAAATGACCTAACATCTATTCTCTTAGCAAATTTCTAGTTTACAGTGCAGTATTATTAATCATAGGTAACAATCTATATATTCAATTTCCAGAATGTATTCTTCCTGCATAATTGAACCTTTGAAATTTTTGACCAAAATCTTCCCATTTCCTGTAATTCCAGGCTTTGATAACCAGTGGTCTACTTTCTGCTTCTATGAATTCAATTTTTTTAGATGCCATTTATAAATGATATTATGGGAGTACTTGTCTCTTGGTGTCTGCTGCATTTTACTTAGTGTAATATCCTTCAGTTTCATCCATACTGATACAAATGGCAAAATTGTTTTAAGGCTGATTGGTATTCTATTTTATGTATTTGCACACAAACATATGCCATAATATTTTGACTCAATTATTCAATTATTTTTTGATAAATAGGTAGTTCGTTTCTGTATCTTGGTTATTGTGATTGACGTAGACATTATCCTGAAAGTGAAAATGTCTATAATGGATGGATGTACTCATTTAGAGTCTCACTAACAGCACAAAGAGTCCCTTTTATCTATCTCCTATCAGTTGCTACCTTTTGTCTTTTTTAAAACAGCCAATCTAACATGTGTAAGGTGATGTCTCATTATGGTTTTGATTTACATCACATCATCCCATCAAGCAACTAGAAACTATTAGAAGTCAGCTGGTAAGAAAAACGTTTTATACATTAAACTTTGAGTTCCTAACACAATTCATTTGTGACTGTTCTTTTAGTACCTTAAAATTTTTAAAAATGTAATTTTAAGAATAAATAAAGTTAATTTATGGGTATATGTGAAGCAGGTGTTAACAAGAACACAAGTAGGGTGGACAGGAAATTAGGTACTAGATAGAGCTTTCCAAAGAAATATAGGACCAATACATTATTGAACTAATCAATACATGTATTGAACAATACATTATTGAACAATACATTATTGAACTTACAATCTCATCTTGATGCATACCATGATAATGAAAATTTTCATATAATTATATCAATTATTATGTAGATAAAATTAGTAAAAACATTAACACTTTGATGAATAAACTCAATATTAGCTATAGATAAATTTCTGAATCAAACAATGATAGGATCTATATTCTTAATCCTCTTCCTCTTTGAGGAAGATCTATCACTCTACTTCCTATTATCTATCTTTTATTATGCTTTTTTATTTTTACTCTGGGTTTCCATAGAAGAGAAACCATGTGATAATTAAGCTTGTGTGTCTGAGTTACTTCACTTAACATTATGGTCTCAAGATATATCCATTTTTTACAACTGACTCAAGTTTATCTTCATGACAGAGTAGTACTCCATTGTGTGAATATCACATTGTCTTTATCCATTCATCTGTTGATGGACATAGAAGTCATTTTCAAAGTTTAGCTACTACAAATTGTGCTGCTATAAACATGGCTATGCATGTATATGCATGCAGTATGATGTCTTTAATTTTTTTGGGAAGAAGCATTATGTGCTGCAAACATGTACTAAAAGAAAGGAAGATGATCAAGAGGGTTGAAGGGGGAGGAAAGGAAAGGGAACGAGAATTAAGATGTGTTATGCACATGTACCAACTTCCCACAAGTAATGGAAATATTATGTACTCCACACGTGTACTAATAAAAATGAAAATGAATCCATAGTCTTATTAAAGTTATATGCAGTGTAGTAGGCTATGAAAAATTCAGATTTCACAGAAAATATAATACAAATTCAGTACAAAAGCTTTCTACAGTATAAAACTTTTAAGATATGAATCATTAGTAAAAATAAATAACTAAATATCTCTGCTCATGAAAAAATGCTATAACAAAAGTGGCAATCCAAAATTATGAGTTAATGCATTTGCATTACATACAGCTGAAAGATTTAAAAAATTCTTAAAATCTTTAAGAGCAAGAATTCTATAAAAACTGTATAGTTAATTTGCAAAATAATTTTGGCATTGTCTACAGGTGAAGATACATATAATGTGACAACTCAACAGCTCTCCTCTTAGATTGTGTCCTGGAAAAATTTTCATAGGTGAATTTGAAAATAATCATGAAAATATGCGTAACAGTGTTCTTTGTAATAACATCTGAAATCAACTTCAATTTCCATTAGTAGTAAAGCAGAAAATAAATTCTGGTAAAAATCACTCAGTAGAATATTATAAAGCATTTAAAATCAAATGAAAGTGTAATAGTAGAGATAGTAGATAAAATTTTAGGAATATTATGTTAGCAAAAATTAAACTGAAAAATCCCATATCAGCATAAAAATTATGATGAATATCAAATCCAACAGAAACTCATCAATTTATTGTTTGAGGGCACATGCATAAATTAAGTAAAGTTGTTCTAAGGAATAAAGAAAGCATCATTAATGTAAAATTTAAGGGCCAGGAGTCAAACACATGATATTATGATGAAACACGGGAGCTACGTGCCAAAATCTGTCCTTCCTTTTTTTAGGTCACAATATCAAATAACTCTGTGGAAATGACTGAATGCCATGCGGCTAACTTCTTTTGAACAGAATGTGAATGCAGTGGCATGCACAATTTAAAATCTAGAATGAAGGCCTTACTTTGCAATTTTCATGTGACAGTAACCCAATTTCACCATGGAAATGATGCGAGTGTCTGTAGATGAGAGAATGGCACTACACAACTTCAGGGTGTTAAGAGAACTGTAGATCTGACATTTATAAGGCTCACTGTGCCCATTAGAAAGATAAGAAAGATTTCAATCTTTCTAAACCACAAAACCGGTTATTAATTTGTGTCTTTCTTCCACAATCTACAGTTGGTATAGCAAATACAAATGGAGTGGGGGAAGCACACAGGAATTTGGTAATTTCTAGTATTAATTTGGGATGGTTGGGTGTTGAGTAGCAATTCCCTTTTGTGTCAAATAAACTGCATTTACTTTATATATACACGTACATGGCAAATATCTCACAGACATAAAAAATGAACTTCCATGAGTTCTAATATAAAACCATAGATATCACAAGTGATAAAATGTACCCTAGAGAACTAACATTCCTTAAATAAAATATAAATGAAAACATCAAATATATGTTGATTTTAATTTCCAAGGTATTTAACTTCAGAAGCAACTTCACCAGTTCATCAGTTTAGACAACAATAATATGAATAATGTACTGACTTCATTTTTCAGTCTTGCATATGTTTAAGAAGAAACTGGAAGTGCTCTTGACCACATTGTTTTATTTTATTATTTTATTTTATTTTATTTTTTGTATTTTTGAGACAGGCTTTTGCTGAAAATTTGCATTAAGTACAAGGTTTAAGAGAGCCAAAGAGATTAGAAGAAATAAAACAAAATCTTTTTTTTTTTTGTGGGTTACTGGGTGTCAAACTCAGGACCTCAAAGGCCAGTAGGCACCCGTGCCACTGAGCGATATCATCGGCCCTTTATTTTGTTGTTGTTGATTGTTTGTTTGTTTTTTTGAGACTATAGGTTCTCATTCTGTAGACCAGGCTGGACTTGAACTCACTATGTAGCCCAGGTTGGCCTTGAACTCACAGCAATCCTCCTGCCTCAGCCTCACCAGTGCTGGAATTACGGGAGTGCGCCACCACACCTGACTGCACACAATGCTACTCTAGTGCGCAAAGGATCCACTACCTTACGATTTACTATTTAGACCATACAACTCTGGTGGTTGCTTCTACAAGTGAAGAGACAGCAAAGCATATCTTTCCAAATTTTCTGCTTATATATAGAAAATTGCGATTAATGTACACATTAACCTGAGTGAAAAATGTCTATAATAGATGGGTGTACTAATTTCAAGTCTCACAAACTGAACACAGTGTCCCTTTTATCTGTCTCCTCACTATCACTTGTTATCTTTTGTCTTTTTTAAAATAGCCAATTACATATGCCATGACTGATATTCTTTGTATTATAAAATAGTCACATGACATTGTCTAACTACAAAGATGGAGAGTGTTCCTCCAAAAGCTCCAGAAGAGTGGATTTTATTTTTTATTTTATTTTTGTGTGTGTGTGTGGGTACCGGGGGTCAACCTCAGGACCTCCTGTGCCAGCAGGCACCCACGCCGCTGAGCGATATCACCGGCCCTTTTTACGTATGTGGGTTCTGGGAGTCAAACTGGGGCCCTTGCGCTTGCCAGGCAGGCATGTATGCGACTGAGCCATCTCACTGGCCTGAAGAGTGGATTTTAAAGAAAAGAAAAACATGGATATTGTATATTGAATTCTATGAATATTAAAAAAAAAAAACAAGAGTAAAATCTTTCACAATACACATTTTTGTGTTTTCATAACTGGTTTATACATCTTCCTACAAATACAATATATGCAAGCCCTTTGTAAGTAAGATAATCCAGTAGTCTTATCCAGTTTGTAGTTCAGGAATTCTGAATGTCGACTAAGAGTAATATTTTTGGGGAGAAGATACTGTATATAATTAAACCGTATAATATATTTGCATCGGCTTTTTAACATCTGTTAATTGTTCTAAAATCCACTGCTAAAATTGGCCATATTGAAAAAATTGACTGAGTATCTGTAATATGCAAACTTTTTTAGTTTGAATTCTTATTTTGATTTTATGAGACAGTTCAGACATATTGAAACATTTCTCAAAAAGCCTTTTGAGGGCCGGTGAGATGGCTCAGCGGCTTAAGCGCCTGCGCGGCAAGCGCGAGGGCCCGAGCTCGACTCCTGGAACCCACATACGAAAAAGGGGCCGGTGATATCGCTCAGCGGCACGGGCGCGCAGGCACCCGAGGTCCTGAGGTCGAACCCCCGGTACCCACAAAAAAAAAAAAAAAAAAAAAAAGCCTTTTGAAAGTAATACTAAATTAACATGAAATTTAATTATGAATACTTTGACATATATAACATAACGAGTAATTGAACTTTTGCAAATTTTTCTTCCTCTTCCCTAGGATGGCATTAATTGATATTGGTTGTAAATTTACCCCTGTTTTCTTATCATAGAGTACTAATAATGTATTATTTAATAGACAATATTAACATAATACCATTTACTCCATTATTACTCAACTCCTAAAAGGCTATTTGCAGAAGAATTTATATTTAATTTAAAACAGAATATAAGCTAATCTTTAATTTTAAAAGTGATATCATTATTGCTTTTTTAATACAGATATTTAAAACATTTTCTTATATTTAATTATCTTATTGAATATTTATAAGCACAAATACAATAAAATAACAATAGTGATTTTAAAAGTGAATTGCAAGCATCCATAATAAAATTAGTGTTTTTTTCTTCCTATGTGTGCAGATATAAAAATTACCTACATTAGAGCCAGTCTTTCCTCAGTTATATAAAGTGAATAGTAATCCCAAGGATTACATGGAATGAGACTCTACCTCCTTAGCTGGTTAATGGTGATTAGACTTGACAAAGTTTGTATCATTAAATTTTAGTTTTTTGATTTCTAAAATGTAGGTAACAATAACAAGAACCTCATAGGGATATGGTAAGGATTATTCTAACATACTTGGTGTTGCTCTAGCACATAGCAAGCATTGTAGTTGAATTCTTATCCTTGCTTCAGAAAAAAAGAAAGATGTGACGAGGAGTGTGTGAAGGCTAGCAGTTTTGCTGGAACATCCTTACCTCCCTCTCAAAAACAAACAAACAGCAACAACAAAAATCTTTATGAAACATTTCCTCTGGTAACAAAACTAATTTTCTAATTCTATGGCAGACGTAAAAAAAAGAAAAGAATGGTATTTAATAAAACCCTGTCAGGTAAATGATATGATTCTCTTTTAAAAAGTCAGCATGATTAGCCACAGTTACTTCCTACCTTCTATTAAAATTTCTTCTTCAAGGGCCGGTGAGATGGCTCAGTGTCATAAGCGCCTGCCTGGCAAGTACAAGGTCCAGAGTTTGACTCTCGGTACCCACATAAAAAAAAAAAAAAATTCTTCAAAATTTTTACTGAAATAGCTTCAATAATTATATAAACAATTTTTGGCCTTCCAACTACTTGTGTATATCCCTTTAAAGCAAGATAGCTCTTCAAGGGGTCAGCACTCTACTGAGTAATGTTCTAGCGAAGTCAGTTGCTGCTGGCTTAAAAGTAATCATTGAGAGATTCGAAAATAGGTCAAAAATCTTCACTCTTAAGGACCTAGAACAGTGCTTTGCATATAATTAGGGCCTAATGCATGCAAATGAATACAAACTGCTAATTTTGTTTACTTGGTGTATCTCTATACTCCCTTCATCATTTCTTGATTTGTTGTCAAGAAAGATCATTTAAAATAACTATATCCAATGTTAATTTTTCTTCATATATTGTTTGCTTAAGGGTGAAAATTTTTCTTATACATCTTGTATGTTGTCAATTTGAACTCTTTCAGGATGATCCATTCCTGGATTCACACATATCCCACATAAATGTTGAGTTTTCATTTTTAAAAGAATACAGCACGGGTTGTCTATAAATTATGAAATAAAATTACCATTTGTAGTGACAATTCAAAATAGTTTTTTTTTTTTTACATATACATGACTTCAGTTTCTTGATTTTATATAATACCTGAACATTGATGTCATTATTTGTACCTACAAAACAATATGTTTTGGGCTGGGCATGGTGGCACATGCCTGCAATACCAGCTATCTGGAGGCTGATGCAAGAAGATCGCTGTGGGTTGGAGGCCAGGCCTTGGCTCCATAATGAGTTTAAGACCAGCTTGAACTACATGGTGAAACCCTGTCTCAAGTAAATGATTTTAGTCATTGAAGGTTTATGAGGAAAGAACAGATACAGTGTTAATTTGTAGATAATAAGTTATAACAAATAAAGACTAACCAGGGTCACAGTTTCCTATTTAGAAAAAGAAATGTGCCTTAAGCAAAAGAGAACAATAATAGAATAATTGAATTATAGCATAGAACACAGTAATCAATATCTCCAAAAATGCAAGAGCACTAAATTAGACCAGGTAGTATCTCTCATTAAAACACCACATACACCAATTTTTCCTTTCATATACTAATGTTTAGTTCACTAACAACAACTCTCATATATTGTATCTTTACTGGGTAATAAAAAAATTTCATTATTTCTTGTTTTTTCAGTGTAACATTTTGGAGCAAAGTATTAAACTGAATGACCAGAAACGATAATGGATCTGTAGTTTGAAACTATATCATTGAAAAAAAGAATATAGTGTCAGTGAATATGACAATAAATAAAAACAATTACTTTACACCCTAACTGAAGCAAAATTAATTGAACAATTAGCTGTGAATGTAGCTAATTTGTATTTATTGGTTTTGTGGTCACTGTTTTTTTTTTTATTTTAAGAGTGTCTTAATACCAAGGAATTTACATGCCAATCTTATTTGTAGTAGCCAAGGGACTTACTACCGCATCACCTTCATGAACTGTGGCAGCAAGCAGAACCATTGCTAATGTGAGCTCGCCACACCCCATCTGGTGGAAAGTCACCAGTTGACCTGCCGTCTGCTGCTATCTGCCAAATCCGGGGAGCTCTGGGTAGCAACTGCATCTGCTCCTGGGAACTATTTGTCTGGGTGTAGTGACAATTTTTTTTCATTGGGTGTAGTGACAATTTTCAATATGATTAATAATGTACTTAAAATTTAATTTTGATGTATTTTTAAATGTATATCCCACATTGAAAGCACTAATTTTATGAACTGCCTTATTATATTGATATTTTTAATATTTGTGTAATATTAATTACTAAGCAGATATATGATAGCATGTTGATATGTGCCTGTTCCAAAACGATTTTTCAAATACAAGGATTCCAGATGTTATCACTCTTTATGTCTCAGAATACATTTTTGAACAAACAAGACAAAGTGATATGTATAATACTATTATTCTGATGAAAGGAGCTACCTTTCTAAATATGTTCATGAACAGTTTATTTGTTAAGGATTGATTATTTCGATAATGTTGGTCTCTGATATAAACTACGTAAATATTTTTTCTCACTAAGTTTGACTTTGCTCCCCATGTAATACTTCCTTCTAAACAAAATTAAAACTGAGAGAAACCCAGTTTCACATTGTTTAATTTTACCATTTTATTATGTTTGAACTATTTTATCTTCTTAATCCAGATACATATTTCCTGTATTAAAGCTGTCTGTCCTTATATGGATACAGTATATTACATTATAACTTATATTATGCAGTACTTGGAGAATTATCATTAATGATAGTCTCCTTTACTCTAGAGGTGCCATTTAATGCATCAGTTGAACATGGATTCTGGGGGACCAGAGTTCAAATCCAAACTCTACCACTTAATTGTCATGTGAATTTTGAATGCTTCCTGAAATCTTTTCACTTTGGCTTTTAAATCCAAATAATAAATTGAACTAATACCAAACCTAACTAAAATATTATAGTATCTAAATGAATTACCATGGGGCAACCCACTTTCCGGGGCCCCTTCTGTCCCTTTCAGACAGAAGCTTTCTTTCTTTCAATAAATTCTTCCTAGGAAAAATAAATAAATAAATAAATAAATCACCATTTATGACAAAACTGAAATACTTTCTGGTACACAGAACAAGGTAAGTGCTTCTAAATATCTTACTGCTTTTCCAAAGCACGTATTCCTTTGGAATATCTTGGTGCTTTATTCTGATGTTTAAAGCCTTTACTTTTTATTGTGAATAATGTTTATTTGAGATGATTCCTCAAGCATACTGCTCAAATAACATTTTCAGTAGTGTTTTCAAATTGTTAGGAAAATGTTATTTGGGGAGTGCAGCAGACGGTGAGTGGTCTTATATGGGTTATTTCTACTTACCAGCCAAAATGATCTAAATATGATGGCTTGATTAACTCTTAGTATTACAAATCAGTCTCTTTCCAATGACAGCTTGAACAGAAAAGGAGCAAGAAGGAAGATAGTTTCCTAATATATTTACTGATCATTTACATATATATATATATATATATATATATATATATATATATATATCTTTTTTTTTTTCGTTTATCTGCCACCCATTTGGATTGGTTCCATAGATACACCTTGACTAACTGCTTTGTCCTCTAAGCATACCCTTAAGGCCACTAAACTACAGAGGATAAATTACAAATGAAATAAAACCAAAAAATCAGTCTGAGTCATTCGATATGTGCACACAGGTATTTTCCTTATGCTGTACCAGACCCCCAAGGAAAGATCCATTTGTTCTCACTGTATAAAACCCGAAAGAGAAGGGAGAAAAAAATTCCCACCTGCTCTGGCATGTGTAATTATTCATTTTATATTATTAAGGGATTCTAATTATTAATTTGAAATAACAACAATTGCAGGTATTTCCCTCAGAAATTGTACTGCGATATGGTCGGACTACTAGCAATTCTAAATAGATTTAAGCATTACATGTAAGACCACAGTTCATAGTTGTCATATTTGGGGGAAAATGTACTTGTCATATCTCTGCGTCCACTTATTCATCATCTCTCATCTATTTTAAATCTATCATCTTTCAAATTATGTATCATGAATCCATCTTGTCACCAATCTGTACGTCTATCTATAGACGTCTTACCTATAGAGAAAGAGAAGCAATGTTTTCCAGGGGAAAGTATGAAAATTTCACTGCTGATTTTGATTTTCTTATAATATGAATAAAATAAATATGAAGGGCCGGTGAGATGGCTCAGCCAGGTAAGTGCCTGCCCGGCAAGCACGAGGGCCCGAGTTCAACTCCCAGAACCCATATACGAAAAAAGGGCCGGTGACATCGCTCAGCGGCACGGGAACCTGCTGGTGCACGAGGTCCTGAGGTCGACCCCCGGTACCCACAAAAAAAAAAAAAAAAGAAAGAAAGAAATAATTTTAGACTGCTTGATTATTCTTGAGATATCTCAAGATCTCTTTCAGCCTTCTGATCATGTGCTTCTGGAAATTTTGGTTTATATATTTGTGATGGAACAAGCAAAACCGAGTTTTATTCAGAGAAATTTGTAAATGTCTTGAAAAAATAATTAACATATTGTTTATTACTAATGCTTTATTAAAATTTATTTTGTATTTGAGGCACTCTATTATCTTCATCTTTTTTTCTAATAATATGTGAATCTTGAATTTTTCAAAATCCATTATTCTAAAAGTACAGTTTGTTATCAGAATTTTTTTTTTCAGTAGCAGTTTACCTCAAATTTGGTGTTTACATCAGAACTACTTTGAAAAATAACAATCTGTTTCTGGAAGTAGTAAAAAGAATACATTTGGACACCTCTTCTCAATTAAGATACATCAGTTCAGTGACTAAGTAAGATTTCCCTGTGGTTCACTGTACACATCAGCCATCAGAACTGTGTTCACTTGATGAAGTGTGTTCGATACTTTCAGGCAAACTAATTTACTCTGATCGAGTCTGAGGGTAGAGATACTTGAATACCGTGTTAATAGATTTGACATGTTTCATATTGCAGAGGCCAATCAGGTTATTGCATCCCTATGTTTATTACATACAGTAATAGCAATACTATCAATAAGTATAAAAGTTGTTCCTGAGAAATGATTAGTAATGTTCTTTTCATAAATATTTCTAATTTCAAGGTCTGTTCAATCATTTATATACTCATTTCTTAAAATGAAAGGATTAGGGTATTTAAGTTCCAATGATTTTTCAAAATATATATTTTCTTCCCTTATAAGAAGTTTTGAATAGTCTTAAAAATAATAAAGTTGGGCTGGTGAGATGGCTCAGAGGCGTAAGCGCCTGCCTGGCAAGAGCGAGGGCCCGAGTTCAACTCCCGGAACCCACATATGAAAAAGGGGCCGGTGATATCGCTCAGTGGCACGGGCGCCTGCTGGCATGCGAGGTCCTGAGGTCGACCCCGGTACCCACAAAAAATAATAATAATAAAGTTGATTTTGAAATGAATAAATAAATTAGCATCCTAGGATCATATTTTTTTCTATTTTATCCTCAAAGCATATTTTGTTAAACAGCTAAAACTAAAGACTGTATAGGTAATTCTGTCACTATTCTAGTGTGTATGAAGATTCCAGATATCATTGCATGATTGTATCTATTGCCACTTTGGGATTACTTTAAACACTCTTGTCTATGTTAAACTTTGATGTTTCCACGTACAGTGAAACAAAAATGTTAGGACATTGGCAATAACTCCAAGCAATTGTGAAATGATATAAACTATGAATTGTTTGAACAATACATAGATAAGCTCTTTCTTTTAGAGCTTTATTTAAAAGTGAATAGTTTTAATTGCCTAAACAGTGCTAAATCCAAGGTCCAAGCTTGCTTGTTGGGGCAACACTTCACAGAGAAATTCTCCTGAAGTGATATGTGTTACTGTTAACCTCTTCAATAAAATGATCGCACAATGATAAAGGTAATTATGATCTAGGACTATCATGAGATTGTAATTTATTTTGCCTTGGAAACATAGAGGCATATGTTTTCTTACTCATGTTGGAACATACACCTGTTAATAAAGCATAAAATGCATTCATGTTAGGATTTGCATGTTTACAGTCATTCATACTGACTTACAGAGAATCAATGGAGCACAACTTCAATGATATTTCAAGTAGCAACTCATGAACTCATTAAAGAACTCCTTGAACTTTTGTCTTGAACTTTCCCATGGTTGAAGATATCAGTGTTACAACTATATAAAACATAGAAAACTTTTTATGTGTGAGAGTAAAAATACTAGTTACAATTTTGATTTAAAGTTACCTATGAGCAAAGTAGGGAAAATTAAGGCAATATGTGTTTTGCATAACATGCTGGTAATTCAAAAAAATATAGGATTCTTGCTAAAAAAATTTTTAAACTGTGTTTCTATAAACAAAAATGTGACTAAAGTTTTTTTTGTTTAAATAAACTATTTCTTATGTTTATAATAAAGTTTGAATTTTTAGTAAATGTTGGCTTCCATCCTGGGATCCTCCAAACCCTCAGCTGATTTTATTTTTGATTTGAATCAGTTAAAGTTCACTTATATATTTTAATGGCTTATGAAAAATGAACTGTCATGTATTCAATTAGCAATAATCACGCTTCAAATAAACCTCATTGGCTACGATACTGCCACTGTGCAAAGCTACTGTCGTGTATTCAACAATACAGTGCCGTGCAATTTTTTTCTAACTTCCTAAAATACCTGTTGTTCTCCTACTCAAGCATTCCCCACTCATACTTTTGGTAAATTTATTTTTATAACTATATTATGTAGTCTCTTCTCACTCAGAACAATGTTCATAGGATTGATCCACATCACTGCAATTTTTCTTTAGTGACTAATATGACAGTGTGTAGATGTACAACAGTTCTTTTAGCCTTTAATCTTTTGAAGAATATCTCAGATGATTCCAGTTTCGGGCAATTATGAATAAAACTGTTGTAACGATTGACATTGTCCGTGTTTCTAAATTTTCAAGTCAGTTGGGCATGATCGCTAGACCCTATTATAACTACAGTACTAAAAAGAGTTTCTTACAAAATGTAGCAGTGAAAGTCTCACTTGAATTGTAGCCACTTTAATGTTTTACTGTGCATTTACTGATGGCAAAAGATATTGAGCTTCTTTTCATATGCTTCTTTGCCATCTGCCATCTTTCTGATATCTAT
Source organism: Erethizon dorsatum (assembly GCA_028451465.1). Taxonomy (NCBI): domain Eukaryota; kingdom Metazoa; phylum Chordata; class Mammalia; order Rodentia; family Erethizontidae; genus Erethizon; species Erethizon dorsatum. The sequence continues at coordinate 138,474,799 of CM051824.1, forward strand.
TTAGTTAGTGTTGTTTTAAGAAAACATTTGTTTTTATTTTTTGAGAGTGTTAAATTTATCCTTGAAATTTTACCTTTTTAAAAATGATTTGTGGGGCTGGTGATATAGCTCAGTGGCATAAGTGCCTCCCTGGCAAGGGCGTGGTCCTGAGTTCGACTCCCAGGACCCACATATGAAAAAAGGGCCAGTGATATCGCTCAGGGGCACAAGTGCCTGCTTGCAAGCGCGAGGTCCTGAGGTCGACTCCCGGTACCCACATTAAAAAAAAAAAAAAAAAAAAAAGATTTGTTAATCAGAAATACTCCTCAGATAATTTTTAGCTAAAGCTTGCTAAAGGGACCATGCCCAAAAACATGCTACCCTAGTAATTGTTCTAAAACATGCTTATTTTACTAAAGTAATTGAAACATATACTTCATTCATTTGGAAAATGTTTGCCAAACTAATGAGCACTTTATTTGGTGAACTAAACTGTGATTTTTACTAAATACAGAATTTTAGAGAGAAATGTTTGATGTCAGAAAAAGAAGCCAGTGTTCACAAAAAATATTTTACTTTTACCCTGATTATTTGAAATGAAACTATAGGTAACTATATATTTTAATATCTATAAGCTAGTGATAGCTTATAATGATATTTATTTTGGGGATAGAGCTATATTTTTAAAAGGCATGTTACACATTAAATGCAAAATATTTTAATACACAATATAAAAATGTTAGAGTTGGGCTGGTTAGATGGCTCAGCGGCATAAGCGCCTGCCTGGCAAGCACCAGGGCTGGAGTTCCAATCCTGGGACCCACATACGAAAAAAGGGCCAGTGATATCACTCAGCGGGACGGGCGCCTGCTGGCACGAGGTCCTGAGGTCGACCCCAGGTACCCACAAAAAAAAAAAAAAAGTTAGAGTTGCCATGTTGTATATTTAATCCATAGAACTTGCTCCACCCATGTAAGGAAACCTTTGTAGCCTTTGATCAAGATCTCCTGCTCCCTTCCCTTTCCTTTCCCTGACAGCCATTCTACTCTGCACTTGAGGAATCAGACTGTTTTTAGAACTAATTGTTAAGTGGGATTATGCACACATTTTATTTCTCAGTTACAGCTCAAAATGCTGGAAAAAGACAAACAAAGTCATTTACATAAACTTTAGTGCTTTACCTTAAACTACTCTAACTTCTCTGAACTGAGTTTTCTTTCTAAATTATCTTTGTGAATACAAGTATGATTACTATATGTTGATATTATTACATAGTAATATAGAAATGTAATACTATGCATTAATCAACTTCTGGCTACAAGTCATATTTAATCAAATATTTGTATGTAACATTCTTATCCTCTTTAGAATTTTCTATATATGTGACATTTTATACTTTAGATTTTCAGTGAACTCCGAGGCTTAGAGATTATTATATGATAAACACATAGTTGTTCTCTTACATAATTTCCACCTAACGCACCAAACCTTGTTTCATGGCTTGAGAAAAGGATGCTGTTTCTAAGAATAACAATAAATCAATTCAGTTTTTCTTTGTAAAATATTTTATTTGACTCATCATATGCATGTTCCTGTTTATATTTATTATTTGATACCTAATAGTATATATTTTACAATTGCTAATCAATCATACAGGAAAGCTATAAAAGGGTGACCCTAGATAAGTGACAATATTCAACTTATCTAAATATCATAATCTTTGGTAATTACAAAAAGAAAACAAAACCTTTTGTATTATCTCACACTTTCGGTAGGTCAGAAGTCCGTGTAGAATATGGCTGTTTATTCCTCTGCTCCGGTTGTTATAGGGATGGGACCAGAGTGCTACTAGGGCTGACTTCTTTTCTGTAAAACCTAGGAAAGAGTTCACTCCCAGCATCAATCAGATTTTTGGAAGAAGTTAGATTCGTGTAGTTCTAGGGCTGAGGTTCTTATTTCCAGTCTGAATGACAGACAGGCATCCCTACCCTTACCTCCGAGAGGTCTCCCTCCAGCCCACTCACGGACGTGCTTACATCTGAAAGGGTGTGTGAAGCCACGCCCAGTGGGGGGAGCAGGGGTCTTTCTAGCATCCTCTTCTACTGTATCTTTTCTACCTTCTCCACTGCATCTCCCTGACTCCAGTCAAAGAATGTTCTCTGTTTAAGAACGTATTAGAAATGATTTAAAAATTGACTATTCGTACCTACCCAGATACTTAAGAGGTATCTCTGTATTTTATGATGTTTACAATTAATATAATCTGTAAATTCCCCTTTACTATGAAACACAACATATTCAAAGGTTATGGGGATTGTGGTGTGAATGTCTTTGCATGACCAATGCAATATGTGCCAGATGTAAAAGATTTTGAATGTGTTCACCTAAAACTAACTTCTTTCAATTTATAAAAATCTAATTTTATAATTTTTAAGCTTTTATACTTATTTAAGCATTTAAATTCACGAAATATAAAAATAAGAAGGCATTACACATTGTGGTACATATTCAACTCAACATAAATTAATAATTTAAAATATCTTAAAATTAAGCAATAATATGATAAGCTATAATATACATATATGAAAAATGCAGACTAAAGACCTAATGTATTTTTAAATGCATTAATCTAGTAAAATTTATTAATGTATTTTTCCCTAAACAACAATATCCATTAGGAGAAAGTAGAATTATTTTTATCATTGTAATGTGCAAATTGTATTATATGTCTTCTGCTGCTTTTGATAGTTCAAAGATAGTTTTTGCTTTATTAAGAAATAATTACTGCATGGACAATTCAGTGAATGAAAACATACTGCTAGATTTTCTAATGGTGAAAAAAGTATCTGTAGTAAAAAGCAAATGTGATTTAAAGGAAGCATTCTGGTATGTTACTTAGATCAAATCCAGTGAAAGTGTGATCTGTAGCTTAGTCACTGGGAGGGTCCGACCATGCTCACGACAAAAAAATCATACTGGGAACAATCTGATTGCAATCAAGCGTCTGACCAAAGGTACTGAAAATTAATATACTTGATGTTGCCTGTAATGTGCATTATTTCAATTTCTTATTCTAAACCATACCCCAAAGCTACATTAAAGAAAGTCCCTCAAGAACCAAGAAAGAATGGCATTATGATTTTAAAATTTATCTGAAAACTTCTTTCTCTGAGTTTAGTTCATGCAATTTTCTTATACTTAACTGTAGTTCCATCTATCATTACAGCCATTTGGAAGTAGACAATTTTCTTTTGTAGATATTCATGACTTGTCAAACTTAAAATAATGACTGTTGAGAATGGGGAAAAATTGTCAATAGCTTTCTGCTTTACTTGATGCAGTGTTTGGTGGCGCATAAGGACAGTTTCCTTCTTTCCCAAGTAGGTAAAATAACATTTCATTGTACTCACAATTTAATATAGGTTTGGAGAGCACTAGATTTCTCTGAGTTCAGTCACTAAATGCTGATTAAAGGACTACCCAATTATACAACAAGAAAAAGTGAAGGTGTTTATTCATTAAAAGAAGAAAACTTTAACTGAGAAAGTGCATAATTTATGACGTTTACTGCTACTGTGGCTAACATTCCAATTATAGTCATTCAACTTTATAGATTTATTTTTCACCTACAATATGCGTAGTAGCTCAGAAATCCAAATCCAATTTTGTGATGATAATATTATTAATGTCTAAGGCAGACCAAGTATATTCACACTAGATTATTCAGGATATAATACCAAAGAAGTTGAAAAAAAGGTAACTTTCCATTGCATCTCAAGAAGGATATTGAAGTGCTTGGTCATCATTCAGCATATTGCAGCTATACAAAATTAGAGGCATTGAAACAAATAAGATGACCAAGTTGGAAAACAAATAATAAACAAGAATAAATAAAATGATCTACATGGTGTGAGCAGAGACACTGAATGATACAAAATTCACTAGAAGACGCCTGTACATGACTCATGAAGAATGATCCCTCAAGGCTTGTTTATGACCATGTATAGATCCAGAGCAATAGATGCTGGTTACTGTAAATTTGTTTTCTTCTTCACATTCATTATTTGTCCTTAGTTGTACAGCAAAAAGACATCGCCACCTGTCTGTGTATCTATCGTCTATCATTATTTCTTTCCTGTTGATGGTTATAAATTTCCACAAAATTAGTGGTTTAAAACCACAAATTTATTATCTTACTTTTCTGGAGATCAAAGAGTTTTATCTATTTTATCTAGTTTTATCTATTTTTTCTTCACCATGCTATATTCAGGTTATGAAAAGGGCTGCTTTAATTTTGTATGCTTTCTGGGAAAATTGGCTTCCTTCCCTCGTTTAGCCTCTAGAGGCCATCTGCAGTTTTTGTGTGGTGACCTCATTATTCTGTCTTTTATGTCAACAATGTTGAGTAGGATCATTCACCTCACAATCTTTCTCATGCCATCATCTGACCTCTTTCTTTGACTCAGACTCTACTCCTAATCATTCAACATTTTAGGACCTTAATGATCACAGTAAGCTCTCATGAATAATACAGAATTGCTGTATTTTATGACCACTTTACTAGTTTAACTCAAATATCTATTACATTTTGATACATATTGTAATATATTCACATTCTGGGTATTACCATGAACATCAGTGGAGGCTGTTATTTTGCCTATCACAGTATCCATCATCTACATTTTATTCTAACATGTTATCATCACAATTTTGGTATGTTATTTAACACAAATATGTCAATATTTTATGATGTCCAAGCATATTTGTTGATGTCCATAAACGCCAGTAAAATCAAACAAACAAAAAAGAAGTTCTCTGTTCCCCATGATGAAATAACAGTGTCCACAGTCCTGTTAATTATTTTTTTATGATTTCATTTTTTTAAAACTATTATTAGTGAATGTTTACACTTTATAATGTAGGTAGTACAATTCACTGTAGGTAATAGTACATATACACAACTCATTTCCATTCCCTTCTTTTTCCCCTTTCCCTCCACTTCCCTTTTGTTTTTCCAGCATCAGATTAATTTCTTTAGCTTATAAGTCCTTATAAATTTAATTATCATTTATACCAATTGAAAATCAGATTAATAAGCCAGAGGAATTATAAAATATATAAGACAATTGTACTAAGTCAAGGTACACTTTTAGATACACTGTCTGCCTTGGATTACAATACCTTTTTTTCTCTTTTTTCTTATTATCTGTCTTTTATGTTGTACTCTATAAACACATTGAGTTTGTCATATAAGAGAAACTATGTGATATTTGTGCTTGTGTATCTGAGTTACTTCACTTAAAATTGTGATCTCAAAGTGCATCCATTTTTCTTCCAATGTTTCAGGTTTATCCTTATGGCAGAGTGGTATTTCTTTGTGTGGATATAACACTTTTTTATCCATTCATCTGTTGATGGACATATAGGGTGTTTCCAAGATTTAGCTATTATGAATTGGGCTGCTATAAACATGGGCATGCCTACGTTACTGTCGTATGATGTTTTTAACTCTGTAGGGAAGATACCTAGAAGTGAAATAGCTGGGTCAAGTGGAATTTCTCATTTCAGTTTTTTGAGGGCTCTTTATTGTGACTTCTGTAGTGGTTGTATCAGTTTACACTCAAATCAACAATAGGGAAAGGTTCCTTTTCCCCCATACCCTTGTTAGTATTTGTTATTGATTGATTTCTTGATGGTGGCTGTTCTTTCTGGAGTGAGATGAAATCTCAGTGTTGTTTTTATTTGCATTTGAAAAATGGTCAGTGATATTGAACATTTTTTTCATGTATTTTTTAGCCATTTGTACTTCTTTATTTGAGAAGTATCTATTCACTTCAGATGCCCATTCTTAAATTGGTTCCTTGATAATGAAGAGTCTATTTTTTTGAGTTATTTATATATTCTAGATGTTAGTCCTTCGTGTGAGGTGTAGCTGGCAAAAATTTTCTCATTCTGTAGGTTGTCTCTTTACTCTGTTAATGGCTTCCTTTGCTGTGCAGTATATTTTTAATTTGATTTTATCCCATTTGTTGATTCTCAGTATTATTTCTTATCCAGCCAGGGTTTTGTTCAGAAAGTCTTTGACTACAGCTATGTCTTCAGGAGTTTTATTTATTTTGTTTTCCAGCAGAATAACATTTCTATTCTAATGTTTAGATGTTTACATTTTTGATTTTAGTTTTGTGTATGGTGAAAGATATGGGTCCGAATTCAGTCTTCAGCATGTGGATAGCCGATTTTCTCAGCACCATTTGTTAAAGAGGCTATTTTTCCTCCAGCAAAGGGATGCGGCTCTTTTGCAAAAATAACATAACTGAGTATTCCTGGGGTTGTTTCTGTATCTTCCATTCTGTTCCACTGATCCATGGGTTTGTTCTTGTGCCAATACCATGCTGTTTTTGTCACTGTAACTTTGTAGTATAACTTGAAGTGTTGGATTGTGATGCCTCTACCCTGCCCTTGTTGCCCCAAATCGCTTTTGCTATTCTAGATCTCTTCTGAATTTTATGATTGCTTTCTACAGTTCTGTAAGGAATGTTATGGTATTTCGATTGGGATTGTGTTAAATATATACAACGGTTTTGGAAGTATGGATATTTTCACTATATTGGTTCTGACTATCCAGGAACGTGATATCTTTCCATTGTCTGGTATCATCTTCAATCTCCTTTTTCAGAATACTATAGTTTTCATTGTAGAGGTCCTTCACTTCCGTGGTTAGATTAATTCCTAAGTATTTCATTTTTCCTGATGCTATTATGAATGCTAATGTTCCCCTAAATTCCCTCTCAGTGAGTTTGTTATTGGTGTACGGGAATGCTATTGATTTTTGAGTGTTGCCTTTGTATCCTGCTTTGCTGGGAAATGTGGATCTCAGTTCTAGAAGTCTTTTGGTGGCATTTTTGTGGTCTTCCATGTAGAAGATCATGTCATCAGCAAACAACAGTAATTTAACTTCTTCCTCCCCTATTAATTCAGTGTGGATATTGCCTATCTCTGAATAGAACATATACATACAAAACCAGGATAACTTCAGTTAGAAATAGCAGTATATTCATGGCAACACAGAAAACTAGTATTTAGGGATGCTCATTAACATGAAAGCAAACATTTCATAGATAATTGATAAGTCCTCACTGCTAGACTGATAGTTATTACTGGAAGACTTGAAACATGTAAACCAATGATGGGAGAAAGAAGAAATAGTATAACGAGGGAGTTGACTTTATTAGCTTAAAAATAATCTGGAAATAAACTTGAATACATGCTCTAGTATAGGTTAGATAAATAATTATTTCTTATTTTCACAGGGTTTTGCAAATTGAAATATGATCAAGAATAAAAAATGGAACAAAAAACCTCACTTAAGTTTTCATAGCAATTTTATTCCTAGTAGTCAAAAACCAAAAAAGAAGCTAAATATCCTCAATGATTGAATAGTGTAAGAAATTCTCATACATTCCTAAAATGGAATACTATTTAACAATAAAGGGAACAAATTTTTAATACACTCTGCAATATGGATGGACCCTAGAACATTATGCTTAGAGAGAAAAGTCAATCTGAAAATATTATATACTACAAGATTCATGTATTCAATATTCTTAAAATAACAAAACTATAGGAAAAGATAATGACTGCTGGGTATCACTTGGGGACAAAACTGTATTGCAAATATAAAACTGTAAGACTGTGTTTTATTATGATGGAATAATTAAAATACAGGTTATGGGCCAGTGAGATGGCTTAGAAGCACAGGTGCCTGATGGCACACAAGGTCCTGAGTTCGACCCCTGGTACCCATAAAAAAAAAGATAAATAAATAAATAAATAAATAAAATACAGGTTATGCAAATGAAAATATATTATAAAATTAAAGTGCACATAAACATACATGTAAAAGAGAATGCATGTAAAATGGATGAAAACTGAAAATTTTAATTAAGTTAACCTTAACATTTCACTCATCTTAATTTCTATTTTGTACTTCATTTATATAAGATGTCCCTTTGAGGGAAAGGTTAGTAAAAGGCTGATGTGACTTTTTGTGTTATTTTGACACCTTCATGAAAGGCTATAATCATTTCAAAATTAAATGATAAAAATGAAACAAACATGTTAATTACCGACATAAGACCTGATTCATAAATGAGAACTCAATAAATTATGATTATTATCTTCAGTATGAGACATAAATTTGAAAGAGTGAAAAGAAGCAGGAAGTATCACAAATTTGAAAATGGCATAATTAAAATTACATTAAATTACAAATTTATTCATAAGAAGGTCCTGGATTTTGTGACTGAATTCAGAACCCATATTACATAATTATTGAGTGTGGATTTAGTGATTTCCAGAAAACAATTTTACTATATTTATAAACATTTGTAAATTTTAAAATTTAACAACAAAATATATAGGCAGTTAAATATAAATATCTAATTGGTATATATACTAATTTTTTTCTAAAATATTAGAATATAAAGTAAGGATAAAACCACAGTCCACCTGAATTCTGCCTATAAAAACTTAATTTTTTCAGAATTGTTACAAATTTAAATAACAATTTATTGTGGCTCCAGATCTATGTGTATTGATTGCATGCAGTTATTCAATTAGATTTTATTATAAGATGATATTTTTCCATGAAATAGATCATTCCACATTAAAATTAGAAATTAATTAAAAATATACATCCACCACATGTATTGTGACTCATGTCACTTCATTATAATTCACTTTGAGCCCATATACAGTACACCAGCCATCCTAATTAGTCAGCTTAAAACTTCTGCAACCTATTTTGAGCAGAGGTAGAGGAAAACAATTCCTGAAGCTCCTACCTTACAGTAATCATTCAAAGAACTATTTGTATCATTATTTAGGTACATTCCTTCGCAAATAAGGAATGGGTTAGATTGTGATAAAAATAATGGCAACCTTTATGTTTGTGTTTATATTTATGTTTGAATATTAGGAAAACAGCAGGTACATAAAGTTAGAAATGAGATAAATTTTATATATATTTTGAAATTTTTCTTATCTACCATCTATCATCTACTATTTATCTATTTATTATCTATCTATCTCCCTATTTAAATACTCACCTACCTACTTACAGGGGGAGAGACAGAAGACAAAGTAAGTCAGAGAATGAATCAGAAAATGTGAACTTATTTGTTGCTGTTGAAAAATGACTGGTTTCTGATTTTATAATACAGTACTATAGAGATAATACATATTTTATGGAGAGAACAATGTAAAATGATGATAAGGATTTATACTATTCTCCCATAAATCTTATTGGAATTCTCTGAAATTCTTTGCTCATCAAGGACATTCGTGGTGATTTTAAAGTAGATTTTATGTTAATACACACACCTAAGTTCTGTGGATTTAATTTTTGTGCTGATTTACAAAACACTTTCCATGATATTCTCCATAGAAGTACTGTCTAAGAGATCAAGTCTAGTGTTTTCTTTCATCACAGCTTCAACTACAAATTCTGATTTGATGAACAAGGTAAGGAATCAAGTTTAACATGGAAAAATTTTCATCAGCAATGAAATATTTTTCATTTTTCTCCATCTACTTGATTCACCAATGTCTGTTTGGCTGCACATCAGTGCAATTTCTCAGGCATCTTTAAGAATGCTCAAATGTACATTGTATTGTCTATTACTTCTACTTGGAATTTTAGTTCTATACTTCAGAAGTTATTAAAAAAAGAATAAAATTCCTCATTAAAATTGTTTCCACATGTATGTATACATATATGTCAGATGATAATATTTTTGAGAAGGTACTAACAGAAAGAATACAAAATGTTTAAAATGTATTCTTATATCTATAATTCTAAAAATAGCCTGACATATTACATTTTAGTTTCTATATTTTTGTAATTATTTCAAAAATAGTGATTATATATACTATAATACTTCCAATATATAACAAACATATGCATTTTATTATTTTATTGCATATTTCAAAATTTTTAAATTATTTTGAATTCTAAATAGACAGACAATATTGTCAATATATTAATCTATGTGTACATAAGCAATTTAAAACATCACAAAATTTATTTCACTCAGTCACATTGACTGCCAAAAAATAAGTTATGAATAGTTTATGTTTTAGCCAGAGAAGGAGTGTTTAACAATATGCTGATTTAATTAAAACTAAAAACAATTTTAGGCTTAGTAATTATGGCTACAGCTTAATAGACAAATGATCCTAAAACATATTCTCATCCCCAGATGGAATTAGAGATACATTTTCTGTGTTTCTATGACATATGGCAATTACCTCCAGTCTAAGTTCCTATCACATATTTTTGTTATTAATACTTAATTATTAGTTTTTTCTTGACTGTGATCTTGAGGGCAGAGGCTGTCTTTTTTAAAGCCAGTTTGCTAGTGTAAATATTAAGTCATCTTTCTTTAAGAAATTATTGAATGTTTGCATGGATAAACATAGTTAATGTCTTTTTACCATAATCTTCATTGGAAGTAATGAGCATTATAATATTAGAAGATTCACTGATGTACTTGCATTAAATTCTCATAATGAAAGCATTATGTAGGTGCATCAGCCTTTGAATCATATTTATGTTTGAATCTCAGTTCATTCACTTAATAACTGTACAAAATTTTGCTCATAATTTGTATGACAATAAAATATATTTGAATTTTAAAGGACAGAATGAGCCTGTTTCATTTTGTATTGTGTCTACATAGTTCCTTCCATACAAACTTAATTTCTTAACTTACTAAGTATGCTCTAACTTATTTTTTCACTGCTTACCAATATATCATGGCACCTGTTATGTTTTGTGTCTAGATGTCCCCCCAAAGCCTCATGCAGTCATGTGGGGGGTGGGTTTTTTGCAGGGGAGGTGACTAAATCCAGTTTGTGGTTGATTCATGGTCCAATGCTGGGATTAAGGGTGTGAGTGCTACACCCCCCCCCCTAGGGCCAGTAGCTTACATACAATATAAGGGAAAGAAAGAGCCTTAGTCTTCCCTCTCTCATTGCTTTTGGCATCTTCTGCTGCCATGAATGGTTGCCTCTCTGCCAAGCCACCCTGCCTTAGACCCAGCTGATTATGGACTGAAACCTCTACAAACTATGAACTAAATCAACCTTTTACCCCTTTAACCTTGGGTGTTGGGTATTTTGTCTCAGCAATGAGAGGAAAGTAACTAATACAGCACCCCCAAAATAGAAAAAGAAAACTTGAAAATGTACTATTAATTTTTTTTTTAAAGTTTGTGGTGCTATACTTTGGAGAGCCCTCAGTCTGCATTACAGTTTAATAAAAAGTGGTTAGGTACATTCTGAGAAGAAAATAACAGCTACAAGGACTCTTGAAGAAAAAAGCTAATTATGATAAGACATGTGTTATATTAGGTTTCTTGGAAATAACCATGTGATTGATGAGTTAATCATGATTTTCAACTTGAGTGAATTGAGAAGCACTTGGGAAATTATTAAAGCTCATTTCTGGGTGTGTCTCTGAATAGATTTATAGGGATTATCAGCATGTGATACAGCAAAACTGTACCAACTCCAAACCTGAATGTCTGCCATACCCACCTGCCATGATGTTCACTGCACATCCCCAAAGAAATGCATTCAGGTGACCATGGACTAAAACTTCTGAAACCATGAGCCCAAATCAACCTTGCCTTTTTGAAATTGATTTCTTGCAAATATTTTGCCACAGGAACAGAAAGCTGAGTAACATGATTGTGCATTAGTTGTTTATTTAACAAGTTTTCATAGCAGTGAGAGAAACAACAGGAGAGTTACGGAAAAAATGTAGACCTTGGGTAAAATCATGTACTGTTTACTGTCTGCCCAGCCTTATGGAAGGACTGTGTAATTTATGCATCAGTCTTACAGGTTTCTGGACTCAGCTAAGGGAGGTGGCTCCCACAGTCTTTCCCACATCAGTTTTAAGGTATAGAATAGAGCTTTATGTGTATCAGAAACAAGACAGGGTGACAGGAATGGCAAAGTGGGCTCCCACTATCTAATGCCACTTTTAAATATAGCAACAACTCTGAAGCCCAGAGCAGTCAACATGTTAAAAATGTGAAAGGAAACATCTGCATGGATTGCAGCCATTATGTAACCATGTTTATGTGCATGAGGGGAAAAAAGAATGGTGACTGATAAGAAATACAGAAATGATAACAGTGAAGGGGGAACAGAAGATCCAGCTTTGAAACATAACACCATTGACCAGTAGTTCTTTTCATATAACTACTCTTCTAGGGAAGAACTGAACTTTTATTTACAACAATTTTGGGAAGTTATCCTTTAATCTTTCTTTTAACATTTCCAGAAAAAAAAAAAATCACAGAGTTTTTTCCTGGTCTGCCACTTGTATAATGAACCAGAGTCCTTTTCGTTTGTTCAAACTATTTGGTCTGATTCATTTCATCATTGACAGGTCATAAGGAATCTGAAATGCCAACTGGGATATCTGCTTTTAGACTGTTTTCCCCACTCAAGGAGAAACTGTTTATTTATGCTTCTCTGTGTTCCTCTGAAGACATGCCACAAAGTATTGCAATATTATCAGCTATTGTTTTATTACCTATCAGCTATTATTTCAGTTAAATACTTTAGATACTACATTGTGTTCATTTTTGTATGTTTTTTGACCCACACATTTAAAAATTAAACATGACCATCCTTTGTCTTTGGTATTCTTGACAGTACCCTTTCTACTTTCCAGGAAAATAACAACGTATTTCATCAAACCAGAAGCTCAACTATCATGATCTAACTATGAAAGAAAATGGAATAGAGTTCCCAATTTTTTCCAATGCATTTTCTTGCTTAACTTTTGGCATATATAAGGAAGAAAGTGAGAAAAGGAAAGGGAACTTGGGAAACACTAGCTGTTTCAATCAAAAAAATAACATCTCTGATTAGTTTTCCTTGTTATATTTATTTTATGTATAAAATTTCAAATACTAAGAAGCAATTCTTATGAAGATAGTTAAATGGAGCCAGTGAGATGGCTCAGCATCATAAGCGCCTGCCTGGCAAGAGCGAGGTCCTGAGTTTGACTCCTGGGATCCACATATGGAGAAAAGACCAGTGATATCACTCAGTGGCACGAGCACCTACTGGCGCGGGAGGTCCTGAGGTCGACCCCCAGTACCCACAAAAAAAAAAAAAAAAAAAAAGAAAGATAGTTAAATGCACTGATCTTGGAAAATAATAATTTCTGAATTTTTAAATTGATATCATATGCTTGCTTCACTTATAACTCAGGGAAACATTTAATAAAGGATGGGGGTATATCTCAGTGGTAGATCACATTCTTAGCAAGTGTGAATCCCTGGCTTCTATCACCAGAACAACTGCAACATAATAGGGTATTTGATATGCAATACAACTCAGAGTTTTCTTCAATGATTAATAAACTCCTTATTCATATTCCAAGGAACAAGTGCAATATTTACTTTTCCAAAGATTATCAACTTTAACCCTTAACAAATCCCAAGTCTTGATCTGAACTTTTGTTTTAATTCGCCAGCAAACAAATATCGGTTTTGAAAACGTAATCAAAATAGTAGTCTCTTGAAATAGATACACTTGCAAACAAAAAGAAAAAAACTTTTCCTTTTTTGGGAATTCTTAAAGTTTCTATACATAATGACAGATTTTTATTTTGCTAAAAATGCATTTTATGAAAATGTTCCATTTCCTATTTCTGTCCCTAATAAACTATAATTCCAACATGGAAAAGGAAGGTTGTATCTACTCTTAAATATAAAATCTAGTGCCTATAATATAAGTATTCAGTAGTTACGCAGTAAATGAAAGAAATAATAATGCTCAAAGCAGTGATATAGCAAAGTTTTCTTAGTTATATATTCACGTTAGTTTCCTCCATCCTTGATATAAAACATTTTCAAATACATATACTTAATTGTATCTATTTTTGATATTATCTTAATGTTGTTTCATCTAGTGTGTTTTATAGTCTCTTCAAATATTCTAATTCCCTCCAGCCATTCCCTAAATCCTACTTTAAATTGTATTGCTTGAATAGTTTTGTTTATATTCTGTTCCCATAATTAGTATTAACTGCAACCTGGGACTCATTTCAGTCCAAAGAGTATCCATACCTCTTTATTATTATATTAAAATTAAGCTCTGGACAATAATTTGCAATAGGATATTATGTCTGATTTAAGTCCATTTCAACCTCAGAACATGCAATGGGAATTAAGAATTTTCTCATAAAAAACAATTAATAACTGTCCATGTATCTTCCTTAATCCATTTTTGTTTGTCTAATTAAAACTAGAGTATCCAAAGAACAATAGGAGAAAGAAGGCATGTGTTTTTAGTAACAAGGCTTATATAAAAAGATGAAAGGAAGTAGTAAGTTTGCTAAGAGACAGAAATGGGCTCCAGAGTTCGTCCAAATCAGATTTAATTAATGTGTTGGCTCAACAGGAGGACAGACCACAATGCCTACCATCAGCCCTAGTCTTTTTATGTATTATCTCTAGAAGACATAGTAAATTTATAGTAAATTTATCAAATGCAGGTATCTTGTTAGATGTTGTATTTTGTGTTCATTTTGGTTATCAATTATTTTGGACTCACCTTATAATTACTGTAGTAATCCATTATGGGATTTTATCTTTATGGCCTCAAGGAGCTGAAAATATGTGTATTATGTGTAAAATTGAAATATTACCTGTAAGTTATCAGATTCAATGATATCATTCTTTTGAATATGTTTTTACTTTTGTTGACTTAAAAAAGGAAAAAAAAGGTACAGTCCTTAAGTACGGGTGCATAGTGAGATTTTATCCAGTATTATTTTCCAGCTCTAGCACATTTCCACAGAAAAGTGATGGATATATATTCACTGCATGAATTTATGAGAGAATAAACTATTTGATGATATGGTAAAATATCCTGTATTCATTTTTTTCTTCTATAGAACTTGGATTGAAATGGTTTATCTCTGTAAATAGATCTGTTGTGCTTTAGATCTAAATTGCACTCCCCTTTCACATCTTTGGAGGGCGAGTGAATGATAGGGGAGCTGTAATCATCAGCGTATTCATTCATTGATGAGTTCAGCAGCTGAATGTGATATTAGTAGATTGGCTCTGGTTGGAAGCCACAGGGGCTGTAACCAAGAGAGGTATGTTCTTGTTGGTGGTGCTTATCCTCTCTCTCTGCTTTCTGCTTGTCATGGGTTAGCAGCAGCTTGACTCCACCAGGCTTTTCCACCACGCATTTACTGACTTGGACCCAGCTGACTATGAACTGATACTGTGAGGCCAAATAAACATCTTCGTCTTTAGGTTGTATTTGGAATTTTGTCTCAGGAAGAGAGAATTAATTTAGACAGATCAAATACATACAATTTTTATTCTGTGCGAGGAAGTTCCAGAGAAAAGAAGTGCTTGGTGGCTATCTCCTTTAGAGAGCTATGACAATTATTCCCTCATAATGGATGTTTTTGCTGTGTTTATATCATAGTCCTCACTATATTGCCTGGCTCTGAAAAGTTCTTGAATATGGTTGTAGTTCGGATCTCAAATGTCCCCCAAAAGTTTCATGTGTTTGGAAGTTGCTTGAATCATGGCAGTGTGACTTTGGTACTATATATGGTGCCTAGCCTATTCTTCTCTAGCAGTCTTCCTCTGTTTTTGTCCTACAATGAAATAAGCAGCTTTGCTGTACCACA
Source organism: Erethizon dorsatum (assembly GCA_028451465.1). Taxonomy (NCBI): domain Eukaryota; kingdom Metazoa; phylum Chordata; class Mammalia; order Rodentia; family Erethizontidae; genus Erethizon; species Erethizon dorsatum. The sequence continues at coordinate 138,490,517 of CM051824.1, forward strand.
CCCTTGCACCATGATGTCTCTAACCTGGAAAAATGAGATCATGGACCAAATCCCCCAAAACCGTGAGTATAATTACACCTCACAACATTAAGTTTTGGGTGTCAAGTGTTTTGTCCCAGCAATGGGAAAGTTGACTCACACAGAATTAGTACTGTAGAAATGGGATCATGGCTATGACTGTACTTCACTATGTGGTTTAGAAGCCTCTGAAACAGGTTTGTAAGATAGATTTGGAAAACTTTCGAGATGTGAACTAGGGAAGCCCTAGAATATGGTAAACAGACCTTGATGGATGGTTCTGGTTAGACCTCAGAATACCAGAATGCTAATAGAAATGTGGACAGTAAACGCCAGGTTCAGGGGTTTCTTTCTGTTGGGAAGGCCTCTATTGGCTGCTGGGTTAGGGTACTACATGGATATTACATTCCGACAGAAAATTTCTATGCATTTTGCTAATGTTCTGAGAATTTGTGTGAGGCTAAAATTAAAGGTGGTGGATTAGTTGATCTTGTGTGGCAAATTTCAAACCAGCCCGACATTCAAGCAGTGGCATGTACTGCTGGTTAGTTTAATCAGATCTACAGTGAGAATCAGGAGAAAAAAAGCAGAGGTGAATGATTTGAAACATGTGCAGTTTTGTTAGAAAAAAAGCACCAGCAATGTTGAGACACAGGAGAATATGCTTGCTAAAAAGTTTAGCATTAAAAAGAAGTCAAGTACTTTGTAGCACAAAAATGGTAAAGATCCCTTAAAGGCATCTCAGAAATTGGCCAGGTCTCATGCTTCACAGGCTCAAAGTATAAAATGGTAAACAACTTAGAAAGATTTTGCTTTGGGAAGAGTATCCCAGAGGGCCCGGCTCATTCAGGGTTGCATGGGAACCCAGAAGTCCAGCCATATAGGCTTTAGAAACAACTGTAGTCATATTCCAAGAAGGCCTGGCTACTGCTTTCCATGGTAGGAGACACTGGCATCATTCATGTGGTAGCACTATTTCAGATAAGTAGAATGCAAGAGTTGTGGGGTAGAGGCTTCCACCCAGGTTTCAGAGAAGGCCTGGCATGGCAGCCAGTGTGTATTTGAGATGCCAGTGTGTGAAGCTATAAAAGTAAGCTGCAGTGCAATGGCAAGCGCAGGAAGTTGGAGGTGCCAGAAATGTGGAATATCTGCTGAGGAAAGCCTCAAGCTGTTAGTAGAGACAGGCCATCAAAGAAGACCATGTGGGTTGTAATCAGCAAGGCAATCAGCGTGGGTGCCCCTAAGTCCTTTGGAGCTCACATCTCCCCATAACTTATGCCAGGTCCTGGACATGAAATTAGAAGAGCTAATGGTTGCTGTGCTGGGTTTTGGCCTGACTTGGTCTGTTTCTTTTTCTATCCCCCTTTCTCTCTTTTGGAATTAGAATGTTTCTCCTGTTCCATTTTAAGATAGACATATTTAACTATTTGATTTTCATAGGGCCTCATAGCTAAGAGTTTACATTGAACTTGAAATTTTATCACTAGTGGAACAGTTAAGAATTTAGAGCTGGATTACACGCAGTTTACAAAATGAGATGGACATGAATCTTTTGGGGCCAGGGATGGAATATTATGGTTTGGATCTAAAATGCTCCCTCCAAATCTTATGCGTTTAGGAGGTAATTGGATCTTGGAGGCACTTTGTTTACAATGTGTGCTTCCTAGCCTAGTCTTCTCCAGCACTCTTCATTTGCTCTGCTTCCCAGCTGCATAAAGAGCTTCACTCCACTACACCCTTTGGCCATGATACCTCTGCCTTGGATAAAGCAAATTTTGGGCTGAAACCGTGAGCAAATTAATTCTCTTCTCATTTAAATTGTAGGTGTTGTGTATTGTGTTTCAGTGATGAGAAATGTAAAACAATTATATATTTATTTTATGAATGTACATGCCTTAATGAGCTTTATTTAGTTTAGGTTGCTTGAATGGAGTCATCATCCATCAGCAAATAAATTTCTAAAGCTTTGTGATTTCAACAATCCATAACACTACAATTTACTTTACATTTTTCTTTGCTCTTAAGGTATAAACTTAGTTTGTGCTGTAACTGTACCATCTACCAGGTGGTTTTACACATGAAAAAAGTGTATTTTTAACAATACTGGGATGAAAAGTCTGAGATTTCGGTGTTAGCATGTTGGGAGTGAGGACCCTCTTGTGGAATGGAATGCAGAATACCAACTTCTCTTGTATTTCACAGGTAGGAAGAGTACAAGAGCACTCTCTGGAGCTTCATTTATAAAGACACCACTCTCATTCCCGAAGGCTCCTCTTTAGTAACAAACCACCTCTCACAGAACTTACCTCCTAGTTGTATCACATTGGAGTAGAATTCAACATGTGAATTTCTGAGGAAATACATTCAGACCATTGTATTTAAAACATTTAATGATATAACACATTTTTCAGAATTCTCAAAAATTTAGTATTTTGAAAGACAATAACTCCAGAGCCATGCTAAGAAGGGACAAAATGTCAAAAGAAAAAAAATATGGAGTTTTTATCAAAAGATAGACTCCAATAGAACATTGAAAGAAGTCCTTCAGATATACTATAGAAAAATGCTATAAGATGCAAACTTTGAACTTGACTTAACAGTGTAAAAGATTTTTTTTTGCCTAATAAGGGTGATTTTTAAGCTGTGGTTATAATGATTTTTGTTACCTTTTCTTTAATTAAATAAGTATTAATTGTGAGCTCATCCTACATAGGACCATTTGTGAGATATGTAGGAGGATATCTTTTAAAACAGTAAGAAAGATAAATTAGGTAGATGATAATATTCCTATTAAGGACCTTATGAAGAAAGTGGTGCTTCTTCGTGAATATTTTAGCTTGTACAGCATGCACTATCTTATACAGAAACTTAATAATGCCACAGTGTTTTGTTAGAGGTTTTAGAACACAAAGCAAGGAAAGAAACCATAATAAGAGCAAAGAGGTTGCTTGAAGAAATATTCACGGCTATTTTTTGAAATCTAGTTTAAATCATTGTAAGAATTAAAATACAGTATTTGATGGAGCTGATGCACTACATACGATTCTAAAAATAGAAGTACTAGGAACATAAGACCCTTAAATTAAATGATAGTAACAGGTGCAGGTTTAATGAAATACATTAGCATCTTAAAATAAAGCTAAGCAGTCAGCTGGATAATGATCAACATCTTTATTTTCTGTGTTCCATAGCAAAGACTAAAACATCAGAAAAATGTATCTTTAAGATGAGAAAAGCAGTCTCAAAACTATTTTAGCTTTAATTTACTTCAAAATAAAGTTGCTCCATTTTTTCCATCCACACAGTTAGGATAAAAAGAGCTGGCAAAATTATTTGAATACATCAGTAAGACAAATTTAGAAAGTAAGTAAATAACTGACCACACAAAATCCATTTCTATGTATACACTCCAAAAAAAGAAAAGAAAAAAAAAAAAAAAAAAAAAAACAGAATGACAAACACAAATACAGTGCTGCTGTGATATTTTTGAAACTCCTCCCTCAAGCCCAAACTCCTGCCTCATTTTGTTGTCTTCCAACCAGTTTTCTTATGAATAATATCAGGAAATTTTTGTTGGGAATATTATTTTTGATGTATAAAAAACATGAGTGTTTAGAGAGGTCCAGGCATATCATGGTGTGTTGTGTGTGAATTCTTTCTTTTCCTGAAAGTTCATGAAGATTTTGATTATCTACCAATGGTGTGGAATGAGAACCCTTGAAATAGGAACATCTTTAGGAGTGAGAATTATAGCACCAGTGGTTGCCAAGGTCATATCTACATAGCTTGTAGAGCCTGGAGAAAGTACCAAAGGCCTAGGAAACTTGATAATAAAGAAAGTAAGCAATTATTTCTTCTCAAGTTTCTTCCTTGAGTTAGACAAAAAAAATTCCACTTTGCAAAGTGAAAACGGAATTTACTTACCTACATGTTTCAGAAAACAATAATTGTATTGTTAATGTCTACTTTCAATCATAAAAGTACATTTTACAGTCTGATCCTCTAGAATCTTGATAACACCAAAAACATTCTCACCATTACTGTACTTTAAATCTTTGTCTGCCATTTAGTGGGGATGGAGAAGTCACCTTTACTTCTCCAGGAGGAATTGCTGAAAAATAACTATCACTGACAAGCAAGCATAACCCAACTAAAAGAACAGACAAAAAAGTAAGTAATAAGATTAGTAAGGTAGTCTAGAGTCCATCTTTTACCTTCAAACTTCATCAACAATAAAAAAAGAAAATCAGTTGGAATAAATGTGTTCACTTTGGATAATGTAGAACAATTTTATACAATCTCATTGTATATCTCAGAATGAATATAAATAACAACATAACACATTCAAACTTACACATTTTAAGAAGAGATCAAACAAGAAAAATATGGTATAAATTTTCATGCATTTGAAAATATATATCACCTGAAAATATTGCAAATTATAGTCCCAAATTTTATCAGTAATAAGAATCTATACATTCTTTGTCAGAAAAAAAAAAACTCTAATCAATGATTTTTTTTTTTTTTGTGGGTACTGGGGGTCGACCTCAGAACCTTGTACACCAGCAGGTGCCTGTGCTGCTGAGCGATATCACTGGCTCTTTTTTCGTATGTGGGTTCTGGGAGTCAAACACAGGAACCATGTGCCAACAGGCGCCCGTGCTGCTGAGCAATATCACCAGCCCTTTTTTTGTATGTGGGTTCTGGGAGTCAAACTGGAGCCCTTGCGCTTGCCAGGCAGGCACTTAGGCCGCTGAGCCATCTCACTGGCCCAAAGATTTTTTTTTACATAAATTTTCTTCCTAGATTTTTCCCTTACCTATTTATATTTACTTATTTCAAAATATTTGCACTGTGTGAAAACTCATTTTAAGAAACAACAATGTTTGGGCCTGAAAGAAATTAAATCAAACAAACAAACAAGCAAACAAATAACCTTAGCATCTCCAAAGATTTAGATTCCTAAGGAAGTTCCAAGTTGGAAATTGTAGCTAGTTCCAGCAATTCACCAAATTTTATTTCCTGCCTTAATTTCCCTAACTTGGAACAGCATTAGTATACAAGTCTATCCTTTGTCTACCCTGGGCTAAATCATTCTGTTCCTACAAGTCTATCCCATTTGGTAGGTAAAGATTTAAGGTAGGCAGAAGCAAAAGGAAAAATATCTATTAAAAACACTGCACTTGATATGGATAATATATCTGGAAGAATGACTAATATTAAAATACATCTTAAAGAACAGAAGGAAACATACTCAACCATTACGTAAATTATTTAATAGTACAGTTCTTCAAAATCTAGGTTTCCGTTCATGTTCACTGTGCTCAATTTCAGTATTTTCACCACCATATCCAGCTTTGGATCTTAAAAGGTAAATGATAGAGGAGTTAAATAAGTACAAAACTGCTTTACAAGGAACATGCAATATGAATAAAGGGGAAAATTGTTGTGTTAATGCACTGAATTTTTGGAGGATTTTTTTGGCAACATTATACAGCCAATCCTACCAAATAATTCTCCTGACTGCCTTGCTCTCTCCAGCTCCCAAATGGTTATGTATATATGTATATGCACATGCACGCACATATAAATCACAGGCAGAATCAAAGATGTTCTCGTGACTTCCCGCTCATTTTCTAAATACTTTTTTGGGGGCTGTGAAATTCATAGTTCAAAACATCTTCACCAGGATAGTTTTCTAGCTTCTCTTCCATGCTAGATTAGCTTGCACTTTAATTTTTTTTCCATGAAACGTATTACATAATATGTATTCTTTCATGTTGAATAAATTTTTTATGCTATTTATGCCAATGGGTTCATCTGATATGCTATATTTTCTTTTCTTTTTTTTTTTGTGGGTACTGGGTGTCAACCTCAGGACCTCGCACGCCAGCACACGCCCGTGCCGCTGAGCGATATCACTGGCCCTGTTTTCCTATGTGGGTTCTGGAGGTCGAACTCAGGACCTCGCACTTGCCCGGCAGGCGCTTATGCCGCTGAGCTATCTCATCAGCCCTGATATGCTATATTTTCTTTATTCACTTACTTCTTTTTCTTTTTTTTTTGTGGCTACCAGGTGGTCGACCTCAGGACCTCGCGCGCCAGCAGGCGGCCGTGCCGCTGAGCGATATCACCGGCCCCTTTTTCGTATGTGGGTTCTGGGAGTTGAACTAGGGACCTCGCGCTTGCTGGGCAGGCGCTTAAGCCGCTGAGCCATCTCACCAGCCCTTCACTTACTTATTGAAGGGTATTAATGTGTTTCCATTTTTTTTTTTGATGAAGCCCCTATGTAACTTTGATAGAAACCTTTATGTGTTCTATCTTTTTGGGGGGGATTGTTCAAAGAGCTGAAGAGCCATATTATATAATGCATGTATATGTGTGTGTGTAACTTTCTAAAAAATGGTCACATATTTCCATAACCACTAGTAATAAATTATTTCCTTAACTTTCCACAATATCTTTAGAGTTCACATGTACCTTTTCTTTTAAACAGTAAAAAAAACTCACATACGATTCTATTTTTTCCCTCCTCTCTGTCAATGTTACATGGCTTTTAGATGTATAAAGTCAAAGATAAATACATAATATTTCTATTTATACAGATATTAAACATTTCTTGTGACATTTAATTTCTGTGCATGTTTAACTTTCATTCTTGTGTTATTTCCCTTCAACCTAAAGAAAATTCTTGTCACTTTGCAAGGCAATTCTGGAAGTCTATTTTCATGTGTTTGTATTTTCTTGGCTGTCTCCATGTTCTAAGTTGATTCAGATATCTTCCATGATCATTTTGACTTTCAGGGAAGGACCAGATTTTTCATGGTGCCACATCACATGAAAGAAGTGGACAAGGACGCATCCTAATATTTTTATGACCCCACCTTTCCATTGGATGACATGTGACAGCAGCATTCACTGCAGTTTGATCACCCCTCATAAAGACAAGAAAGAGAACTTCCAAAATTTTGCAGTCAGTGGCAAGACAATGCAATTTGTGTGTTTCAAGAAAGGGAGAGTATTTTGAAATGTCAGTATATCTTTTACTTTAATAAATTTTTAATGTAAACATTAACAGTAATATCTGATCACCCCTTTTATATGTTATCATTTATGTATGTGTTCTTTCTGTGTTCATTGCATGGGATTTGTTGAGGTTCTTGAAACATTAAATATATCTTTTCTCAAATTTAGTAAGTTTTTGACAAATACATTCCCTTTCACATTTTTTGCTTTCTCATTTTTGGGTTGAAGTTATCATAAACTAGGCTTTTTTTTTCTGAGACTTTTTTCAATTTCTCTGTCTATTTTCTAAATTTTCAGATTGCATAAATTAATTATTTTCCTGCTTACTGTTTCTTTTGTCACCTTTATCCTAAGCCCTTAATTTATTTTTTAATATTTTATTTTTTAAAAATCCTGCATTATCTTTTATGTCTTCCATATGTTCCCAGTTTCTCTGATAAGATTTACTATGTTTTACTCTATTATGATATTTCTTTTTTTCTCACCTTTCTGAAATTTTTACAATAATTTCTTTTAAATTATGTTCTGGAAGGGCCGGTGAGATAGCTCAGCAGCATAAGTGCCTGCCTGGCAAGCGCAAGGTCCTGAGTTTGACTGCTGGTACCCACATATGAAAAATGGGCCAGTGATATCGCTCAGCGGTATGGGCACCTACGTCATGTATCCTAAGTATATTAGGTCTTAAAGACTATGAGTTCTTTTTATGTAATTCTGACCAGCAGTGATGCTTTGTTTAGCTCCACATTGAAAAAATCTGTAAGCATAGGTTAGATTTTTAGTTAAAGCTCTCTTCCTACTTTTCTCCCTTTCATTGACTAATTCTCATTTGACCATGGTTGCTGACACACTGTTTCCTGTTTATCATTTTTTTTTTTTTTGTGGCACTGGGAGTTGACCTCAGGACCTCATGCACTAGCAGGCACCCGTGCCTCTGAGCGATATCACCGGCCCCTATTTTTGTATGTGGTTTCCGGGAGTTGAACTCAGGACCTCGCACTTGCTAGGCAGGCGCTTATGCCACTGAGCTATCTCACCAGCCCTCCAGTTCATCATTTGAGAAAGAAGACACACAATCTATTGAAGTGTTGCCTTTCCTGTACCACACACAAAAGATGCAGTCTTCCTTCATTGGAAAGCCACAAAACACAGTGCTTTCCCCTTGCTCATAGCTCCCACAAAGTTTTAACTTCGTTCAATGCTTCACTTGCTTTCTTTAATGTTGTCTAACCACTGAATAGCTGTTTTAGTTTATAATGTATTCAGAGTTTATAGTTAACTGTGAGGTGATCAATTTGTAGTGGGTTTATAACAACATGTAAGAAGTAATATATATTTTATAACCTTGAAAGTTCATTGTATTTAATTTTCATTACAGAGTAGGAATTCACAGAGTATGCGTGGGATGTAGGAGTTATAGAATATGTACTGAGACCTGTACACCACCTCTTCTTCTAATGATACATAGTCATAACAACATTCAGTAAATAATATTTCTTCAGTTTTTATGTATAATTTTGCAGGGATGATTTAGTTACTGTAAATCCAACAAATGTCATAAATAAGGGAATTTAATAAGACAAATATTTTCACAAATCAGTTAGACTGTCATAAAAATGGAGTGAAATGGATAATCTATGATTAGAAATATTCACCTCTTTTAAAATTACATATGTACAAATGAAAAATTCCGTATTATATAGAAAAAATCTGATGCTATTTTTAATAAAGAAGAGGGAAATGTTCTGAGTAAAACATTGTGTTCAGACGAAAAGGAAGAAATTATATTAAAATTAACATTAGTAAATGAAATATTTCCTGCATTAAAGAAAAATATTGGGACAGGAATGAAAAGACATTTGTATATGAAGGAATGGGGAATACATAACTTGTGTTCAAAAGTGGGAAAAAAAAAGAAATTAAGTACATTTGCCTGTGTTTCTTCCAAATTATAATATGATTTTTTTCTGTATCTGTTATATAGATATGATAAATATATGTGTCACAATATCCATTATAAAAGTACTAAATCTATGCATTTTCTTAGTTCTAAAATGTTTATTTATCTTGGCAATTGTGTAAATTTTTACTTTTTATTAGTATATGTTTGTAGTACACTATTCCAATCTGCGTATGGAGTGGGTACATATACATAACAAATCTCAATTCTTTTTCCATTCTCTTTTAAAGGGCTCATCTTCTAGAAAGAATGGTTGTCATTGTGAAAGAGCAGTTATATATTTTTTCATTGAAAATAAGTATATATTGTACTTATTTTTCAGAGAAATAAGTTGATTTCTCTGAAAAAAATTACAACTTTGGGCTGGTGAGATGGCTCAGCGGCTTAAGTGCCTGCCCAGCAAGCGCGAGGGCCCGAGTTCGACTCCTGGAACCCACATACGAAAAAGGGGCCGGTGATATCGCTCAGCGGCACGGGCGCCTGCTGGCGCGTGAGGTCCTGAGGTCGACCACCCGGTACCCACAAAAAAAAAAAATTACAACTTTAACACAATATGTATTATCTTCTCAATCTCCAGTATTAGTTGCATTAGTTTTGCAAACTTTTTCTAACATATAATTAGCAGGTAGGTACCACACAGAATATTCGAATACCTGATGAAGCATTATTTTATATTTAGTTACACATTTAAACAAACATAATGGTTAATGTCACTTTGGACAGTTTTTTTTTTTTTTTTTACTTTCTATTCTCAATTTTAACTGTTTTGATTACACATTTGTTACCACTCTCCTTTATTGTTATCAAGAACATACATCATAAGTAAATAAATGTTATCTGGTATGGCCTTGTGCTTGCTAACATTAAATATAATCAAGATATAATAGGCTGAATTTGTCATTCTTAAATGAAAACAACCACAAGAAATAGGAAGAGCTATAAAATGATTTAGAAAAACACTGCTTAGCCCACCTCAACTTTATCATATGATTATGATTCAGGTTTTATACAGGATGTTTTTGTTTCATTTTGGCTTAATGAGTTACATTTTACTATCAATTACTAAAGCTTCAGTGGTTGGCAAAAATGCAAACTTGATGGGGCTTCAAAAACAAACTATTTTTTCAGCTAATAGTTCTAAGCTCTTGGTAAATCATAAAAAAATACAATAATGTTTCTCTGAAATATAAGCCCTTATAATACCTGTTCTACTACAGTATAGACTGGTTTATGGTTTGGATCTAAAATATCCTCCCAAAGGCTCATTGTGTTGAAGGTTTGCTCTGCAAAGCAGCAACGTTCCACAGGTGGGGACGTTGGGAAGTGATCAGATCATGAGGTTGTTAACTTCATCAGTGGATAAAGCCATTGACGGGTTCATAGCAGAATGGGCTATCAAGAGGTGATACCTTGTTGAAAGAGTAGGTCATGGGGGCATGACCTTGGGGCCTATGTCTTGTACCTGGCCTTTTCCTGTCTAACTCTCCTATCTATGCTTTCTGGCTGTCATTCTGTGAGCAGCTTTTCTCTGTCAAGTACTTGTGTCATGGTATTTCTGCCTCTCTACAGGCCTAAAGAGAGTGGAACAAGCCATCCATGGACTGAAGCCTCTGAAATCAAGAGCCAAAATAAATCTTTTCTATTCTAAGTCATTTTTTTCAGATATTTAGTTACAGTGATGGAAATCTTACCAAGGCACTAGTTTTTTAATGTTATGAAAAAATTTATATATAATACTATCATTAAGATAAATTCATTAAAAGAAAATGTGTACCTTTACTCATCTTTTAAAACAAACTTTTTATTATTTTTAAGAATAATTTAAGGCCAGTGAGATGGCTCAGTGGCTTAAGCGCCTGCCTGGCAAGCGTGAGGGCCCGAGTTTGACTCCCGGAACCCACATACGAAAAAGGGGCCGGTGATATCGCTCAATGGCACAGGCACCTGCTGGCACATGAGGACCTGAGGTCGACCTCTAGTACCCACCAAAAAAAATTTTTTTCAGAATAAATCCCACATGCTCAACCAATTATAAAAAACAATCTGAAATAAACACCTCCAAGGACAAAAGGCTTATTTTGTTTCAGGATGCAATGGTTTCTGCCCATGGTAACTTGGACCCTTTGCTTTTAGGCAGGTAGTGAGGCAGAATATTGTGGCAGTGGTCACACGGTGGACATAGCAGTTAACCACCTGGCATGGAGAAGTCATAGAGATATAGATGGATGATGCAAGAACAGGGTCCAGCAACAAGATGTACCCTTCAAAGGCAAGGGCCAGTGACCTATTGTCTCGAAGAAGGTCTCATGTCCTGAAGTTTCCACCTCCCTTGACACTGCAACTGTGTGGGGATCCCAACTATAATAATTGGGAAGATATATTTTTCTATAATTGATAAAACAAAACAGCATAATATTACTAATACTTTTATTAAATTATTGCAATTCAGAAAAATGATTGCATTTTACTAATGAAATGAAACAGAAGGGGAGGGAAGGGGGAGAGACAGAGAGAAAAGGAGACAGAAAGAGATGTTCTGCTAATTTCTCTCACTCCCTCTCTCTGTCACACACACAGAGTAAATTTGTAAGATGATGTATTTCTTTAATAGTTTGATTATGTTAATCATTTCTCAATGTGTCTCTTTGCTTTATGTGTAAATATGTTGTATGCATACACATTTTTAAAAATTACACCTCAATAAAGATTTTAAAAATAAAACAATGTAATCAACTCTAAGAAAGCAATAAGGTGAAGAACAAAATTAGTCATTTATATATTTTTTGTTCATTAAACCTGTTGTCTTTTAAAGTGGAAGTGGTATTCCTATTTTGAAGTTTGGGTGGTAAGCCAAAGAGAGACTTCTTCCTGCTTGTCATGGAAGGAATTTGATACTATCTGCAACACTACAATAAATACCGTGTTCCCAGAAAAAATAAAATAGGTATTTTAAGAAACATTGAGGAAAAACATTGAAAATAATGTTCAGCATGCTTTAGTTTTTTAACATGGTAATGTGACTTTTTCTGCTTGCAACCCAGTGCAAAACACCCAGGAGCTAAGTACCCTTAGTCATGCTTTGAGGCTTACTCTGATGCTGTGACTGTGTTTGCCATTTGCATTTATTTTGTGACATAACAAGTCCTTTTTCTTTAGAAAATATTAAAAAAGATCTTTTTTGTATCTTTTCTGATTCCATAGCACACCTTCGAAATGTCATTGCTAATAAGAATGTGTTTGACAATATGTTGCTAAGAGCTGAGGCCCTGGGAAGATACCCATGCTTGAGGAATCCAATGCCACTCCAGGGCAATCATGCTAATACTAATTTATTTCTGATCATGACCCTCAAAGCCAATATATTTGAGGCTAGGAATTTGATTAGAAATGGTTTAAAATTAGTACCAGCGATGTTTTCCAAATGATATTTGTATAGCTTTATTCAAAGTCCCCCAACATTACAAAGGCCAACCAAAAAGGATTTGAAAATGAAGAGCTACTTTATAGATGCTATAACTGCAGAATATGATTAGCCAATATGTGCTTCTGGAGAAGCTTCATGATGGAGGTTTTTTTTATTTTTGTAGAAAAATTTATGCATACCAACAACAAATTGTATCTGCAAGGCAAATTATACAGTGAATGAATCACATAAAAATACACACAAAAACACATGATAAAAACTATAATTATTCATTAATAGCCTAACATATTATTCATTTATCCTTCAAATGAAAAATATTTTAAACAGAAAAATATTAACAGAAAAATTTAAGTTGATAAAAGGTTAATGTTACATGAAAGCTTACTGATGAATAAAACAGATGTGTGTCCCATCCACAGCATGCATACAGGAGTGGCAAAGACTCTCAAACCTATGTTTCCAAGAATAAAATGTGAATTTAATAAAAGAAATTATGCCTCTGTTTATCCATGTGTATATTCAGATATTCCAAACAGCAACATTTATTACTTCATTTGATCTTTACTTTTGAAAACTAGAATACATGAAATGTCTAACAAGTTATAAAAATGTTTAGAATAATCTAGTATATTAAACATCAATAAATGTTTCTAATTCTAGAAAAAAGAAGAGTCAAGAATATTTTTTTCCCTGTGGCTTATGCCTTCAAACCTTTGAAATAGGATCAAAGTAGGGATTAAGAAGGCAGACTACTTTTCCAGATTTCTCTAACAAGATTTTAAACCTATTAAAACATACACTTTTGATTTTATTATATACTCCAAGAAAGAAATACCTCCATTTTGAAATAAAGGGTCATGATGTTGATATAGAGCTGCAAGTTATAATGATGTGCTTACAATGATCTACCATCCAATAACGTGTAACAGATCTCGTTTGTATTTTAGCTAATATAATTGATTAACACATAGTTGATGTGTCCTTAAAGGTAGTGTAAGTAGGCTACATAGGTATTAACAATATAAGAGATTAAAAGGAACAAAACAATTGAGGTAACTATATAATACTTACTTTTAATATGAGAACAAAACAAAAAAGGAAAAGGAAGAGCTTCCAGAAAGAAAGAAAAAGAGTGAAGAGAAAGAAGAAAGGAAAGGGAGTAGTGACCAAAAAAAAAAAAAAAAATCCAGAATAACCAAATAGATGCTATTTTTTTCAAGTAAGCTTATTGTTTATCAGCAAATCTCCAAATCGATGACAGCACTGATTTAAAAAGGCTCCAGAGGATGGCAAGATTCATTGGCAATATATTCCAGCTACCTCAGCTGGAATATTCAAATGACCTTTGGAAGTATCAACTCCCCACATTTCAAATTCACAAAATTCAGGTCATCCGTGCTGGCATCTACGTGTATAATGAGATCATGCACATAGCTTTTAATCTTATTAACATTACGATATTTGTATGATGTGTGTCTATGCAGCATATAGCCTATAGGTAGACGAAAATAGGAAACAAAAATCATAGATATTTGGAAATTATTTCTTACAACAAAAGAATCACTAAAATTAGAAAATATACCCCATGTATTAGAAGTGGTCATGGTAGAATAATCAGGAAATAGCACTTTTGTTAACACAAAAAATGAAAGAAATAACACTATAAATACAATTATCTACAATAGAATGTTTAAGCCATTAGTGTCTTTAAAGACATTGGAACAAACCAACAAAACAGCAAACAAATGAAAACAAAGATTTACTTTTGAGTTTACCTTTAAAAACTTGCATTTTGGGGCTAGGGAATAGGTCAGTGGTACAGAGCCTGCCTGGCAAGTGCGAGGTCCTGAGTTCAATTCCTGGTACCAAAAAAGAAAAAAGAAAACCTTGGATTTTTTTCTCTCTTCTCTGTTTTTCTTTTCTTTTGTCCCTTTTTATCTTTCTAGAGCATTCAGTGAAAGTGATATGTAACACAACACACATAGCCTTTTCTAATAGTATTTTAGGAATCTTCACTCCATATTTTTAAAAAGATCCTTCCTTTTGTTCAGTGAGGAAACCTCACCTTCCACAGCTGTCCTGTGGAAAGACTTGTCCTTTGGATCTACTTGGAAAGCCATTTCTCTCTGCATATTTTGTAGTTCAGTCCAGCAAGCACATGTTCATTATGTAGATGATTAAAAAAAAAAAAAACCTGTATGTGTGTGTGGCAAAAGCCCTGTGCTGCTTACTAGGAGCATCCTGAGGTCAAGAAGATACATTCTTATTATCCAGGAGTCCAAAGGATAGTTGCAAAATTAAGGCGCATTAAATACAATAAACAATATAGGAAAGATCTGAGACTTACATGCTTTCAACAAGATGAAAAGATACTCATTAAGCTAAGAAAATATTATTTGAGGGAATGAGCTTCAAGAGTGCCTCAACTAGCTGTAAGACATTTAAAATCAATACAATTTTAGATTTTGAGGCACTAAATGAGGTCTGGAAGAAGAAAAGAAAGACATTAAAATGATCTAGATATTAGTCCTTTGAGGAATAACTGGCTAAAATTTTTCCCACTCTGTGGGTTGTATTTTCACTCTGTTAGTGATTTCTTTTGCTGTGCAAAAGGTTTCTAATAAGATGAGATCCCAGTTGTTGATTCTTTGTTATATTTCCCATTTAATAGGGGTTTTGTTCATAAAGTCTTTGCTTACACCTATGTCTTCAAGAGTTCTGCCTATTCTCTATTCCCGCAGATTTAGTATTTCCATTTTAATATTTAGACCTGTGATCCATTTTTGATTTTAGTTTAGTGCATGGTAAGAGACATGGTCTAGTTTTAATCTTCTCATGGGGAAACCAGTTTTTCCAGGACTATTTATTAAAGAGGCAATCTCTATTCTGGTGAAAGTGTTTGGCACCTTATTCAAAGATAAGCTGGGTGGGGCCGGTGAGATAGCTCAGCGGCATAAGCGCCTGCCTGGCAAGCGCGAGGTCCTGAGTTTGACTCCTGGAGCCCACATACAAAAAAAGGGCCGGTGATATCCCTCAGCAGCATGGGCACCTGCTGGCGCACAAGGTCCTGAGTTTGAAACCCAGTACCCACAAAAAAAAAAAAAAAAAAGATAAGCTGGCTGAGTATGTTGGGAGTTATTTCTATATCTTCTAATCAGTTCCACTGATCCTCATATCTTTTTTTTTTTTTTTTTACAGTACCATGCTCTTTTTAATCACAGTAGCTCTGTAGCATAATTTCAAGTCAAGGATTGTGATGCTTCTTGCCTTGCAATTGTGGCCCAGAATTGTTTTTGCTATTCTAGATCTGTTCTCATTCCAAATGAACTTGAGGAATGTTTTCTCTGGTTTTGTGAGGTATGCTAATGGTATTTTGATAGGGATTGCATTAAGTCTTTATAACCATTTTGGAAGTATGGCCATTTTCACAATGTTGGTTCTTCCTTCCCAAGAGCAAGGGATACCTTTCTATTTTCTGATATCATCTTCAATCACCTTTTTCAAAGTACTGTAGTTTTCAATGTAAATATATTTTACTTCCTTTGTAAGATCGATTCCTAAGTATTTCATTTTTTTTTTTTTTTTGTACCAGGGGTAGACCTCAGGACTTCATGCACCAGCAGGTGCCCATGCCGCTGAGCGATATCACTGGCCCTTTTTTTGTATGTGGGTTCTGGGAGTCGAACTCAGGCCCTTGCGCTTGCCGGGCAGGTGCTTATGCTGCTGAGCCATCTCACCAGACCCCAAGTATTTCATTTTTTGGTACTATTGTGAAAGGTGTTGTTTTCCTAATTTCTCTCTCAGTGAGTTGTCATGTGTGTATGAGAATGCTATTGCCTTTTGAGTGTTGACTTCTATCCAGCTACGTGACTGAATTTGCTTATTAAATCTAGAAGTCTTTTGGTAGAATTTTGGGGGTCTTCTATGTAGAGTATCATGTCATCTGAAATAATGATAATTTAACTTCTTCCTTTCCTTAGTCCTTTTCTTTCACTTGTCTAATTGCTCTGGCTAATATTTCCAGAACTATATTGAATAGGAGTGTTGATAGTAAACTTCCTGATTTTAGAGTGAAAACTCTGTTTTTGATCATTTAGTATGGTGTTAGCAGTTGGTTTGTCATAGATGGCTTTTATCAGATTGAAATAAAGACGATGTACTTGAATTTTCTGTAGTTTTTTTATTCCGAATGGTGTTGGATTTGTCAAACCCTTTTTCTGCATCTATTGATATGATCATGTGATTACTGTCTTTGATTCTGTTGATATGGTGTATTACATTTATTGATTTGCATATGTTGAACTATCCTTGCATCCCTAGGAAGAATCCTATTTGGTCATGGTGTATAATCTCCTTGATGATTTGCTGCATTCTGTTTGTCAGTACTTTATTGAGGTTTTTTGTATCTATGTTCATTGGGGAAATCAGCTTCTAGTTCTCTTTTTTGGTTTGGTCCCTCTTTGTTTTTGGTGTCGGAGTAACACTTGCTTCCAGGAATGAATTTGGGAGTACTGCTTTCCTTTCAATTTTATTAAAGATTTTGAGGTTTAATGGCATTAGATCTTCTCTAAATTTCTTGTAGAATTCTGCAATGAATCCATCAGGACCTGGGATTTTCTTTGTTGGTAAGTTTTTCATTGCATTTTTTATTTCATTGACTGATATTGGGTTATCTAGAGGTTTTATATCTTCTTGATTCACCTTTGGTAATTCATATGTGTTTAGGAATCAGTCCATTTCTTTTGTGGTTTCCATCTTATTAGAATACAAGTTCTCGAAGTAAGTATTGATGATCTTCTTGATATCTGCAGGATCCATTGTAATTTAACTCTCATCATTCCTATTTGCATGATTTTGAATCTTTTCTTTCCTTTATTTTATAAGGTTTCTAAGTGTTTATTAATTTATTAAATCTTTCAAAGATCCAACTCTTTTTTTTTGTGGGTACTGGGGGTCGACCTCAGGACCTCACATGCCAGGAGGTGCCCATGCCACTGAGTGATATCACCAGCCCTTTTTTCATTTGTGGGATCTGGGAGTCAAACTCAGGCCTTCATCCTTGCCAGGCAGGTACGTACTCTGCTGAGCCATCTCACCAGCCCAAAGATCCAACTCTTTGATTCATTGATTCTTTGTATTGTTTTCTTAGTAACAATTGCATTAATTTCTAATCTGATCTTCATAATATCCTCCCTCATATGAGTTTTGGGCTTGACTTGTTTTTCTTTTTCTAGATGTCTAAGTTTCAATATTAGGTTGTTTATCTGAGCTTATTCTGTTTTTCCCAATATGAGACTTCACCGCTATAAATTTCCCTTGTTTAACAGATTTCATTGCATCCCATAAATTCTGGTACATTATCATTTAATTGTAGATACTGTTTAATTTCTTCTTAATTTTAGCTATGATTCCCTGGTTGCTAAAGGTGGTGTTATTTAATTTCCATGTGTTTATGTATTTTTTGTAGTTTCCTTTGTCATTAATTTCTAATTCCATTGTACTATGGTCAGATAATATACATGGGATAATTTGAGTTCCTTTGCATTCACTTAAGCATGTTCTATGGGCTAGTATGTGGTCTATTTTGGAGGATGTACCATGCACACCTGAGAATAATATGTATTTTGACATTGTGGGGTGGAACACTCTATAGATATCTACTAAGTCCATTTGTTCACAGGTTTGGTTCAGTTTTGATATTTCTTTATTGAAAAAAATTTTATGTGGGTACAAGGAGTTAAACTCAGGACCTCACACTTGCCAGCAGGCACTTGTGCCACTGAGCAATATCACTGGCCCTTTGTTTTTCCTTTTTGTGGGTACTGGGAGTTGAACTTAGGACCTTGCACTTGCCAGGCATGCGCTTATGCTGCTGAGCCATCTCACCGGCCCTTTTTGTTGAATTTTTTTGTCTACCTGATCTATCTCTTTGTAACAGTCAGGTATTAAGGTCCCCTATTATAATTGTGTTAGTTATTATTTTGTTTTTTCATGTTCATTAATATTTGTTTTATATAGATTGGTGCACCTATATTTGGTGCATATATATTTATTGTTGTTATCACTTCTTCTTAGAGTTTCCCTTTAACAAGGATGTAGTGACCTTCTTTATCTCTTTTGATTAGTCATGGCTTGACATTCACATTGTTTGCAAATAGAATAACCACTCCTGATTTATTCCCAGGTTCCTTTCACATGAAGTATTCTATACTTTGATTTTCAGTCCATGTATTTCTTTTTGAGTTAAATGTGTTTTGTATACAGCATATTGTTGGATATTGTTTCTTGATCCATTCTGCCAGTCTGTTCCTTTTGATTGGTGAATCCAGAACATGTAAAGAACTGAAAATGATCAGAACCACAAATTCAAAGACCCAATCCAAAAATGGGCATCTGAGATAAATACACTCTTCTCAGATGAATAAGTACAAACAGCAAATAACTATATGGAAAAAAAAGGTTCAACGTCACTGTCATTCAAGAGATGCAAATTAAAACAATGCTGAGACTACATCTCACTTCAGAAAGAATGGCTATATTAAGAAGTCAACCAAAAACAAAATCTGACAAGGATGTGGGAAAACAGGAACACTTCCCCACTGTTGGTGGGAATTTAGACTGGTGCAACCACTGTGGAAATTAGTGGGGAGATTCCTTAAAAAATTAGGATTAGAGGTCCCATTCAACCTACCTATTCCCCTTCTTGGTATCTTCCCAGAAGAATTCAAAAAATCATACCACAACCACATATGTGCACTCATGTTTATAGCAGCACAATATGTAATAGCTAAATCTTGAAAACAACACAAATACCCACCAATCAATGAATGGATAAAAAAGATGTGGCATTTTTATACAATGGAATGCTACTCAGCCATAAAGAATGATAAACTTGGGCCGGTGAGATGGCTCAGTAGCATAAGTGCCTGCCTGACAAGCACAAGGTCCTGAGTTCGACTCTCAGTACCCACATATGAGAAAAGGGCCGGTGATACTGCTCAGCAGCATGGGCGCCTGCTGGCACACAAGGTCCTGAGTTTGACCCCTGGTACCCACCAAAAAAAAAAAAAGAATGATAAACATGACACCTTTATAGGTAAATGGATGAAACTTGAGACCATACTCACTGAAATAAATCAGACCTACATGTGTAAACATCATATTGTCTCACTAGTGTGAGAAGCTGAAAGTGTAAATTAAAAAGCAAAATGTATAATAGATATTGTGAAATAGGAAGAAATTGTTCAAAAGGAAAAGGGAACTAGGGAGGGGGGAGGGGGAAGGAAGGAAGGAAAGAGGAAAAAAATGAGAAAAAAATAAAATGGAAATAAAGCTTTGTACGTAAGTGGGGTAGAGGGCTTGAACAGAGGGGCGGGGAATAAGAAAAAAAGAAGAATCAAAGTTTATCATGTACAGGTACATGTTCCCTATGATGAATGTGATCATTATGTATACCTAAACTGTACCAATAAACTTAAAAAGTAAAATTAAAAAAAAATAAAGCATTATATAATACCAGTAAATTTATTCATGTTTTCTCTTGGGAGCAAAGCTGTGTGTACCTCAGGTATCTAGGACAAGGCCACTGCCTCTCATGAGTCTGGCGGGGCCCTCTGAGAAGTGTGCACAGCACAGGGAGCTGATATGCACAAAGTGACTTGATCTTCACTTGAGAAAACACAGACAGTTTTCTCTTGTCCCCGTGAAGCCATCAGGACATACTGTTCTAATACAGATTAGATGTTCTCCTGTCCCAGTTCCTACCCTCCCCTTAAACTCTCCATGAACTTACTCATATTCTGAGTGCATAAATAAACACTCTGCAGTGCTGTGCTGTTCCTTCCTCCCATCAGGAGAGAGGGCTCCACCTGAGCTCAGCTTTTGTTTATTGATTCCTGTCTTTCTTCACCCTTGCTGTCCTCTCACCAAAGTTGCAAGAGCTGCACTGGATGATGCAGTTTTCAAGATGTAGGGAGAAGGTAGTGTAATGTAAGATCAGAACTGTACCTATTTACGTAACATTTATATATTTTCCTATTTGGGTACAATCTACAATACTGTTAAAAGTCAATCATAGGGGCCGGTGAGATGGCTCAGCGGCTTAAGCGCCTGCCCGGCAAGCGCGAGGGCCCGAGTTCGACTCCCGGATCCCACATACGAAAAAGGGGCTGGTGATATCGCTCAGAGGCACGGGTGCCTGCTGGCGCGTGAGGTCCTGAGGTCGACCCCCCAGTACCCACAAAAAAAAAAAAAAGTCAATCATAGAAACATAGTATTCAGTATGGTAGAGATATTAAAGAGTATCTACTTACATACACTTTCTTTATATCCTGGAGTTTCTATTTCTGTTGATTCCTTTGACTTTCACAATGGAAATATTGGAGAAGTTGGATCTGTGGAAGGTTTTGAAGACTGAGAAGAGGAGTTCTCTTCTCATTAGTTCCTATGTTCATGAGAAAACTATCTTCGAGAGATTAAATGTGGCTTGTTCCCTCACAGATAGGGATAATAGAATTCTTGCTTATGAAAAATATAGTAAAATATTCTGTGTAGTGTGAATCCATTTGCAGTTTAAAAATGAAAATGAAGATTGTATTTTAGTATATGAAGTACTATATATATATATATATATTTTTTTTTTTAATATATGTGGGTACTGGGAGTCGAACTCAGGATGTTGCATTTGCCAGACAGGCACTTATGCCACTGAGCTATATCACCAGCCCCCACAAAATATATTTTATTTTATTTTATTTTTTTGTGGGTACTGGGGGTCAACCTCAGGACCTTGCACGCCAGCAGGCACCCATGCCGCTGAGCGATATCACCAGCCCTTTTTTTGTATGTGGGATCCGGGAGTTGAACTCGGGCCCTCGCGCTTGCCAGGCAGGCGCTTACACCACTGAGCCATCTCACCGGCCCACAAACTATATTTTAAAAAGAAATGTTACATTCAATTGGTTTATAGTTTGTAGAGAAAAAACATTAACAGTAGTTATGAAAGGGTTAAAATATCTCCACATTTATGTACAAATTAAAATTTTAATTGTTGGAATCTGTCATAAATCTAATAAGTGTAGATACTATTTCTCTGTGTTATTTTTATTGTGTCTTTTTACTTTATTCATCCTGTCAAAGATAGTTATAAAATATTATTTTTAAAAAAGATCTTTAGTTCTTTAACATATTTATTTAAATGAATGATTTGAGACTTCAGAAAGCTTTCTTAGTGTGTCAAAGAAGTAAAAAAAAATGCTTGCATATTCCTTGAAATTGAGTGAGCTCATTTTCCAAAATTGACTGTAAGCTAAATTATTCTGTCACAATCATTACAACTTCCATGTCATATTTGTTTCAGGTAAAGTAATTCATTCATCCTAATATGGGATTCTACTTGATATGTGAATGTGAGTATTTAAAGGAACTGAAGCAACTTTCTGATATGTGCTCATCTTCTTTCACTTAATTTTTAAATTTTTGTGTATTATTTTTGTGTATTTTTTCAATGTCAGAGCCATTCACCATAATGAGTATTTTTCACTTTTATATATACCTACTTAAAAATTACTTTGGTTTACTTTGACCTATTTTATTGTCTTCACTACATTTAGTTTTTACAAAGTACATCTTTAACATTCACTAAAAATACATTGTAAAATACTTTCTAAGAATTGGTGTAGTAGCTTATAAACATTCCTACCACATCTGTTGAAAAATATGACCACAAAAGAAAAAAATCAATACAAGAAAGGCTGGTATTTATAGTACATATAGGTCAAGATTGCAAGTGAAGTTTAGCAATGAAAAAAAAAGGTGGGAATCACCTATATAATGACAACTATCAGAATTTTCCTCTCCGAAGAAGCTTGAGTAAATCTGCTGAGAAAAAATTCTACTAGACAAAGATATTACAGAGAGGAGGTTACTTCTACCATTTTTATTCTTACATATACACATGCAAAAGTACTATATATTCTATATTCTGCATATGCATTTGTATGTATTCTGTATATGTATACATATATGCATATATATATACACATATACATATATGTATGTATGTATATATATTTGCTTTTTAACTTTTTATCATAAAAATGCACAGTTGGAAAATACCTGAAAGCCTAGTTAAATCATTATAATCATGTCAAGGATTTATGTATATTTTTATGAAAATATAGATACCATTAGAATACTTCAAAGTAAGAATGTGAAGGGGAAAGCAAGAGTAGCTGGATTACAACCAATTACATGCTCATGAGAAAAAAATGATATGGTCATATCCCTTTGCAAATGGGCTCATCTGACCTCATGCTGGAACTTACCATTGGAACACGGGGAATTATTAGTTGATGCAATACTTTTTTTTTAATTTTAAAGAGAAAAAACAAAAAAAAAACAATGATACAGAATTTCAAAACAAGATAAAAGGAAATTAAAAAGGGTCAGTATTGTGTATGGTTATCTTCAATGTAGTTGCTCAGATTACAAGATATAAGCATGAAAAATTATCAAACAATATATGCACAAACTTTTATTCAATGAACAAAAGAAGTTAGTAGAAGATAGCTAATAACTTTACCTATCTTGTGCATATATGTATTTTTTTCTTTTCCCTTTTTTCTTTTCTCTTTTCCCCCATCCCAATTGTTCTATCCTTTTGAGCAGTTTCTTTCCCTTTTACAATATCTATTGTAGATTATCACTCTTATTTATTTTTCAACTTCTTACACTAGGGAGACAATACGATGTTTACACATGCAAGTTTGATTTATTTCACTTATACGTATGGTCTCCGGTTACATATAATAATCTGGTTAATCTATAAAAGCCTTGAGTTTAATCTTCTTTATAGCTAAGTAGTACTCCATTAGATAAAAATACTACATCTTTTCTATCCATTCATTGGTTGATGGGCATTTGGCTTGTTTCCAAGATTTAGCTATTACAATTTTGCTGCTATAAACATGGGTGCACATATATCACTGTGGTATGAAGTTTTTAATTCTTCTGGGAAGATACCCAGAAGGAAAATAGCTGGGCGGAATTGGATCTCTAATCCTAGCTTGTTGAGGAATCTCCACACTGATTTCCACAGTAGAGGTGGGAGTCTACACTCCCACCAATGGTGAAGAAGGGTTCCCTTTTCCCTACAATCCTACCAGCATTAGTTATCGGTTGATTTCTTGATGATAGCCATTCTTTCTTGTGTGAGATGGAATCCCAGTGTCATTTTAACTTTCATTTATCAAATGACCAATGATGGTGAACATTTTTTCATACATTTGTTTGCATTTGTATATCTTCATCTGACAAGTGTGTACTCAGATGCCAATTTTTGGATTGGCTTTTTGAATTTGGGGGCCGTGATTATTTTCAACTCTTTATATGTTCTACATAGAAGTCCTTTGTCTGAGGGACAGTTGTCTAAAATTTTTCCCACTATGTGGGTTTTCATTTCACACTGATGGTGATTTCTTTGATGTGCAAAAACTTTAATAAAATGAGAACCCTGTTGTTGATTCTTTGAAATACTTCCAGTGCAGTTTGGGTTTTGTTCATGAAGTCTCTGCCTATCCCTATGTATTCAAGATTTCTACCTACTTTCTCTTCCAGTAGATTCAGTGTTTCTGTTTTAATATTTAGATCTTTGATCAATTTTAACGTTAGTTTAGTGAATGGTGATAGACATGGGTCTAGTTTTAGTCTTTGGCATGTGGAAAGCCAGTTTTTTTCAGCACCATTTATTAAATAGGATCTTTTATCCAGTGAACATGTTTGGCCCTTTTGTTAAAGATAAGGTGGCTGAGTGTATTTGTACTTGTGTCTACATCTTCTAATCTGTACCACTGATCCTCAGGTCTGTTTTTTGCCAGTACCATGCTGATTTTGTCACAGTAGCTTCGTGGTATTATTTTAAGTCAGGGATTATGATGCCTCCTGCCTTGCCTTTGTTGCCCAGGATTGCCTTTTCTATTCTAGGTCTCTTCTGTTTCCAAATGAATTTTAGAAAGTTTTTCTCTAGATCTGTGAGGTCCGTTAATGGTTTTTTGATTGGAATTGCATGAAATCTGTATAACACTTGTGGGAATATGACTATTTTCACAATGTTGGTTCTTCCTATCCATGAGCAAGGGATATTTTTCCATTTTCTGATATCCTCTTAAATCTCTTTTTCCAGAGTGCTGTAATTTTCAATGTATAGATCTTTTATTTCCTTTGTTAGATTTCTTCACAAGTATTTACTATTTTTGGGATGCTATTGTGAAGGACATGGTTTCTGTAATTTCTCTCTCAGTAAGTTTGTTGTTTGTGCACAGGAATGCTATTGACTTTTGAGTGTTGACTTTGTATCCAGCTACAGGACTGAATTTGGTTATTAATTCTAGAAGTCTTTTGGTGGAATTTTTGGGGTCTTCTATGTAAAGTATCATGCCATCTGTGAATAATGATAATTTAACTTCTTCCTTTCCTGCCCTTATTACTTTTATTTCTTTCTCTTCTCTAATTGCTCTTGCTAATATTTTCAGGCCTCTATTGAATAGGAGTGATAATAGTGGACATCCTTGCCTTGTTCCTGATTTTATAGTGAAAGCTTTCAAATTTTAACCATTTAGTATGGTGTTGGCTGTTGGTTTATCATGGATGGCTTTTATCAGATTGAAGTAAAGACTATATATTCTGATTTTTTTCAGGGTTTTTATCATGAATGAGTGTTGAACTTTATCAAAAGCTTTTTCGCATCTATTGAGATGATCATGTGTTTTTGGTCTTTGGCTCTGTTGATATGTGTATTATGCTTTTTGATTTCTACATGTTGAGCCATCCCTGCATTCCTGGAATGAATCCCTGTTGGTCATGGTGTGTAATCTTCTTGATGATTTGCTACATTCTGTTTACTAGTACTTTATTGAGGATTTTTCAATCTATGTTATTAAGGTGATTGGCCTGTAGTTCTGTTTTTTTGGTTGTGTCTTTCTCTGGTTTTGGTGTCAGAGTAATACTTGCCTACAGGAATGGGCTAGGGAGAATTGTTTCCCTTTCAATTTCATTAAAGAGTTTGATGATTATTGACATTAATTGTTCTCTAAATTTCTTGTAGAATTCAGCCATGAATCCATGAGGACCTGGGCTTTTTTGTTGGTAAGTTTTTAATTATGTTTTCAATTTCCTTAACTGATAATGGTTTACTCAGAATTTTTATATCTTCTTGATTCAGGTTTGGTAATTAAGATATTTTCAAGAATCTATCCATTTTTTCTGTGTTTTCCATTTTATGAGTAAAGATTTTAGAAGTAGATATTGATGATCTTCTGTATGTTCACATGATCACTAGTGATTTCACCCTTTTCATTCCTTATTGTATGAATTTGAGGTTTTTTTTCTCCTTTTTTGATAAGGTTGGCTAGGGATTTATCAATTTTATTTATTCTTTCAAAGAACCAATTCTTTGATTCATTAATTCTTTGTATTGTTTTCTTAATCTCAATTGCATTAATTCCTGCTCTGATTTTTATAATTTCCTCCCTTGTATGGCCTTTGGGTTTGACTTACTTTTTTTTCTAAAAGCTTGAGGTGCAATATTAGGTTGTTTATTTCTGCTCTTTCTGTGTTCCTGATCTAAGAATTCACCGCTATAATTTTCCTCTTAGGACTACTTTCATTGCATCCCTCAAATTCTGGTAAGTTGTATTAGCATTTTTGTTTGGTTGTAGATATTATTTAATTTCTTCTTTAATTTAATGTGTGACCCATTGGTTGTTCTGGGGGGTGTTATTTAATTTCCGTGTGTTATGGAATTTTTGTGGTTCCTTTTGTCATTAATTTCCAATTTTATTGCAGTATGGTCAGATAATATGCATGGGATAATTTCAGTTCCTTCACATTTACTTAAGCATGTTCTGTGGGCTAGTATATGGCCTATTTTACAAAACATTCCATGTGTAGGTGAGAAGAATGTTTATTCTCATGTTTTTGGGTGGAACACTCTGTAAACATCTACTAAGTCCATTTGTTCACAGGTTAGGTTCAGTTCTGATATTTCTTTCTTGATTTTTTGTCTAGTTGATCTATCTCTTTGTGACAATCAGGTATTAAGGTCCCCCATTACAATTGTGTTCTTTCTTATTTGATTTTTCATGTCTATTAATGTTTCTTATATAGTTGAGTGCTCCCATATTTGGTGCATATATACTTATGATCATTATCTCTTCTTAAATGTTTCCCCTAACAAGTATGTAGTGACCTTCTTTATCTCTTTTGCTCATTCATGATTTGAAATTCACATTGTCTGCAAACAGAATAGGTACCCCTGCTTTTTTCTGGGTTCCTGCTGCATGGAAGATTGTTTCCCATCCTTTGACTTTTAGTCTATGAATTTCTTTTTGAGTTAAATGTGTTTCTTGTATACAGCATATTGTTGGATATTGTTTCTTGATCCATTCTGCCAGTCTGTTTCTTTTGATTGGTGAATTGAGACCATTTACATAGATGGTTATAACTGATATGTATTGCCTTATCTTTGCCACATTATTTTCCTGTTGCTGGGTCCCTATTTTTCCCCATTGTTTAATTGCTTGCCCTGCCTGGTGGTTTCTCTCTATTGTTGGTTTTGGAATTGTGGTCATTTTTATCACTGTCTAGAATATCTTTCAGTACCAGTTGTAGGGTTGGTTTGGTGGTCATAACTTTCTTCCATTGTTCTTTGTCATGGAAGTATCTTATTTCTCCATTAATTTTGAAAGATAATTTTGCAGGAATCAATCTGGTTTGGAAGTTATTTTCTTTCAGGACTTGAAATACTTCATTCCAAACTCTTCTTCATTTGAGGGTTTGTGTTGAGAAGTCTTCTGTGATTCTGATGGCCTTTCCTTTATAAGTGATCTGTTTCTTTTCTCTAACAACTTTTAATATTCTCTTCTTGTGCTGAATTTCTGGGATGTTGATTACTATATGTCTGGTTGTAGATTTATTTTGGTTATGGCTACTTGGATTTCTATATGCCTTGTTTATCTGTATGTCAGATTCTTTTCCCATGCTTGGATAATTTTCTGCTATTTCTTCTATAAATATAATTTTTTAATGTAATTTGTGTTGACTCCTGCTTTTTCATTGACAACAATTATTCTTTTTTTTTTTTTTTGCATTGTCTTGCAGCTGTGGAGTTGTTATTTCCTGATCTTTTGTTATTTTCATGAGATCTTTCATTTCATGATCACTAGCTGTTATCCTGTATTCAAGGTCTGAAAGTCTGTCTTTAGTTTCATTCAAGTGGTTGTGCCAGCTTTCAAGGGAATTTTTAATTTACTGGATATCTGTTTGAATCCATTTCATGCATTATTTTTCTTTCTGATATTGATCTTTCACTGTTCCCATTCTCTTCCTATCTTCCTCTATATTTTTATCTATCTGTATTCTAGATTTGCTGAGCAATTCCTTTATAAATGTTGAGATTTCTTTTTTTTTTTACCTGAGAGATTATTTCTAATCTGATTTCTTTTATAGCCTCATGGATTTGTTTCTTTACTTTGGTTGCTATCATTTCAGAAATTTCAGGTGTGTGTCTTCCACTTTCTTCTATGTCAATGTGTCCTGGTCTTATTCTGGGTGGGCTGGAGGTCTGAGATTGCATTTTCCTTCTATGTCTTGTCATTTTGTGTTTCAAAAATTTTTGATTGTTTTCTTTGATGATTCTTGTAAGTTTCTGTAGTAGGTAGGTATATCACTAGTATCAAGTTTTCTCTAGGAAAACTCTGTTCTTCTGGAATATCTTCTGTGTATAGGATGGTCTTCATTTGTGTCTCTCACAAATTCTACCTTCCCTATTAAGAGTGGGGGGGCCAGTGAGATGGCTCAGTGGCGTAAGCACCTGCCCAGCAAGTGCAAGGGCCCAAGTTCGACTCCTGAAACCCACATACAAAAAAGGGCTGGTGATATCGCTCAGCAGCACAGGCACCTGCTGGCAGGTGAGGTCCTGAGGTCGACCCCTGGTACCCACAAAAAAAGAGTGGGATGTTTGTGCCCATTTGGCTGTATCCCCAGTCCTTTGGTGTAGGACTATGATGAGGTTATTATTCCAGCGCTTCCTAATATTGTTACAGGAAGGAGAACAACTGATTATAACATATATGAAATCCTAGGTAAAGTAGTAAAATTAGCAATAACAATAGCATCAAGCACAATTTAGAAACTGACAAACTGGTAAGTATTGATTTTGTACTTTAGACCATATGAGCAGAGTCTATAGTTACATAACAGAACCAACTGCAAATTAGGAGTTTATATGTAAAGTGTTTCCCCTTGGTAGAGTGATTTTACCCTGTGGTGGGGATATTTAAGGAGGATAGTGTATAAAACAAAGATAACTGGAGAGGAAGTAGAAGCAAGGCTGGAGGACAAAGGATGATCATGTAAGGTTTGGAAAACTAGAGAAGGCGGTAGACATGAAAGAATGAAGGAGTATTTGAGGGATTATCTGAACTTGGTCACTGGATTTGGGGAATGGGATTAGTTTTCTGTGGCTGGAGTTTTCCACAGCCATTTAGAAAAGATATAACAAAAGAACAAAAGAAATAAAGAAAGAAAGAAAGAAAAAAGAAAAAAAGAAGAAAAAGAAAAGAAACGAAGAGAAAAAAGATATTGAGAGAAAAAGGTTGGCTACCGAGTCCTGGATTATTGCAGAGCTGGTTGCAGGTCCCATGGAGGCCTCAGTCACCTGTTGGCTCATATTGTCATTTTTACTTCGGGCTTTTTATGCCAGTAGTCTAATCTATCCATCATGTGCACCTTAGTTGGGACCCTCCTCTGTTGCTGGCTTTCCCTCTGGTCTCTGAGCCTTCCCGAGCATCTCCTCTCAGTCCTGGCAGTAGACATGGGAGTGGCCACTCTCCTCTGGCATGGTTCACCTGAGTAGTGACTATGGAGAGGCAATGGGAAGGGCCATCCTCCTCTGTGTCAGTTCCCATGGTAGCCATAGAGATGGGGTGATGCAATACTTTTAATAATACATATCTTGTTTATCTGAATAGCTTATAAACAAATCTCAAATTTATGGTGCATCGGTCACTACAAAATATTTGTGAAAGTTTGGGGTTACCAGAGAGTAAATGAAGATGTGATATGACTGCAATGAGTCCACCTTTCCTGGTGGTCCCCTGAAGCACATCGGAGGAACTTGCTTAAGTCTAAATAGGAACCTGTCCTGATATAAGAAGAAAGAATCTGTAAGGTTGATTCGTCACTACCATATTTGTTAACTGCTAGATTATGCCTGCCTGCATCCTTTCAAGTATTAGTAAAACCAATGAGGGTAGAAGATATTCCTTCTGTGGGTTGAAATTTGTGTTATGTCTGTGAAAATAAGTGACATTTTGATCTGCATACACTAACTACTAAATGAAATTAATAATCATGTACTTATGATGTTCTGCTGCTCAGAAACAATATTCTTATTGTATTAATGAAAATTTAAGGAGAATATTTTAAAAGATGACAATCCTTTGCAATTGTCATGTAAGTCAATGATTGTACACTGATACTTATCATGTAATCTAAAACATATTTGTTCAAAAATTGTATATGAATAGTCATAGTAGCATAATTCATCACAGCTCTGTCATAGTCTCAGATGCACATTAATGAATTAATGATTAAGCAAATTTTGGTATATACACATCATGCAATACTCAGATATAAAAAAGGAACTACTGGTATTGACAGCTTAACCAGGTAATTTTAGGTGTAAAAAGCCATTCCTAAAAATGTTATATAGTGCCTAATTTCAATTCTACACCATCTTTTGAATGAGAAAATTTTAGAGATGAAAATAGATTAGCAGTTAGGCAGATATAACTATCAAACAAAATACAGCTATAAGATTGAAACTCTTTTGTGATAGAAATCTGGCTACTTTCTGTAAGTTGATTATAATAATGGATATATAGACTTGCACATCTGATAAAATCACATAGAACTAAACACACACAAACAACCATGAATTAGAGCAATCTGATAACCGAATGAGACCAGTGATTTTTATTAACATTGTTAACCTTATTGCAATAATGTAATATAGTTTTGTAAAATGCTGCCATCTGCAAAAATGGTATATTGTATATGGAATCTCTCATTATTATTTCTTACATGTACAGGTGAATCTATAACAACAGTTGCAAATGAACAAATAAATATTTGCATTTCATCAGAAAACCTTACCCTACACTAAACATTATGAGAAAGATAAGACTTAAAAAGAAAATAAGACATCATGCATGGGTTTATCATAATAAAAAGAAATATATGTAAAAGATATTTTGCCTTAACCTATAAAAACATGCCTTGCATTCCATAGAGCAGATATTATATTGCTCACTCGGAAGTGCACTATAGCTAAAGTGTAAGTTTACAAAATTTAATTTAACTTTGAAAAGATTGGTCTATGAGTTCAAAAAGCTCAATCATGGAATACTCTGCCATTTAAAGTGCTATACATCCTTCTTATTAAAGTACACAAGTGGAAATTACCCGGATGCTTTGTTGGGAGATTATAGTTGAAATAAAAATTGAGTATGCTTCTGTAATAGAAAGTTGCAAGTCCATTCAAAATTCAAATAGTTTTGCTTTTATTGGACAGATTATTTGTGAGATAACTTATTAAATACTTTTCATTCCTTACATTCAGGCACTATACTGGAAACTAGAAATAAAATGGAGCAGAATTAGATAAAACTCTGCCTTCCTAGTTTACCAATTTAAAAATGTTAGTTGAATGAGCTTATGGACAAAGGTCATGCTAAACCAAATGTTATCTCTTCTAAATGGTATAGGAGAAAATTGATAGGTAGTATAAAGTAAAAACAAACAAAACCAAGAATGAAACCTCATATAATCTTGACTTTCCCTCAGAAAGTAGTATTAGAGCTGTGTTTGTGTTGCTGAACAGGTTTTACCACTTCACAGGGGCAGAAGAGGGAAAAGTAGCCAGGAAAAAAAGGGCCAGTGAGGTAGAACATAGAGGGTTTTCCAGGGGTGAGTTTAAAGATAGAAAATGTTAGTTTGAGTACTTAAGATGTAAATACTTCCCCATAATTATAGCAATAGGGAAATTTTTGTATCAATATTAGTGAAAGGCTATAGAATGATAATTGCACATGGAGAAATACACTGGTGCCTCACTTCACAAAAACTTTTGTTTGCAAACAAGTTGGTTTGCAAAGAGAAGCATTTGGCAAAAAAAAATTTTTTTTGTTTGCAAACTCTGCATCGTGTGACAAACACGACTCATCATATTTCCCACACAAAAGCAAAACGTTGCCATCTTTTCCATAATCGTGAAACTGATTAAGTTCGTGAACTGGGGTACCACTGTAGTTGTCTTTGAATGTTAATGCTATTGCTCTGCGTACACTGTGGAGAATATAAGTTAAAAGAATGATTTACTAACATATGTAACACAAAAACACCCATAGACAAAGCACAGATCAGCTTGGCTGTGTTCAAGAAACATTTATCTATTAAAACAAGTCATGGTCCAGAACAAGAAATGTTAATTTGCTGACATTTACTATTAAGCTTTTGAAATTTTGGAGTATGTTTGTTACCTCAAATTAGCCTGTCCCAGCTAGTATACATTTGTTATGAAAACACATAGGCACAGGAAAATTAGGTGTTTCAACGTATACCTTTGAAACAACAGTTCACAGAAATGAAGTTATAAAATCAAAAGACAGGAAAACAGTGAGATAAAGATATATGAATTGTAAAAAAATAGGACATAACAAAAATTTGAAGATGATATTAGAGAGATTGATTTACCGAGCAAAGTGGAAATAGTTTTAAATTAGTACATGGGAGTTAATAACAAGCTCCACAGCATATTATTGAGAAAATATAACAAGAATCAAAATGCAAATAAGTTGTGTTTATTAATAGTAATTGGAACATTTTATCAGTGTAGTAATTCAATGTAAAAAGCCAAGTTAAGCCAAGATTCAACATTTATGTAATGATAGATGATAAATGCAATGTGAACATTTTAAAATTATATCATGAATACTATATGAATGTTATAAACACATAGATATGTGTGTTTGTGTGTGTATGTTTGCATATTCCTGATAGAAGTTATATTGTAATAGCCACAAATACATATATAAATTACACACACATATATACATACAGATTATATGTAAATATATATACATATATACATAAATATGGAAAGAGATGTATAGTTAGATAGATAGTAAGGCATAGATATCGGCCATGAAATCTTCGCTACTAAGATGTAAGACAAATTCTTCTTTTCAGATTTTTATAAGGCCAGAATTTCTCAAATATAAAATAAAACGTGTTGTACATTATAATAATATAAAGTAATGTAGAGTTTCCATTATTAAATGACCTCTAAAAAAGAAGGGTCATTTTTTTCTTCTTTAATGATGAAGTAGTCTAAAAGTCCTTAAAGAATCCTAAAGGGAATCTGTTTTGTTATCACTCTAAATAACTAGAAAAACGTTCTTGAAAGTAAATATAAAGGAAAAGTGTATGTAGATGTTTATAATCTCAAAATGTAAATTAAGGGCAAAATATCTTGTTCATATTTAGGTTTTCTGATGTGAGCTGATATGTAGCAGTTTAAGAACACATTTTCTCACAATACACTTTCTGATGCTCTGCCCTGTATTGTTTTGGTCTTTGAAAAATATATTATTAATTTATAGTATTATTAAGAAGTACTGTTTCCCTCTTCTCCATACAATAGCACCTCAGTTCATAAGTTTTTTCATTTATCATGCACTGACTCCCTTTAGCCAAGTACATTAACTGATGTTACATTTGCTGAGGTGCCAAAGTGATGATTAGCTGAACTGCTGAAAGTATTTGTCCCAAAGAGTGGAATAATCACAGTACAATTTTCTTAATTACTAAGTAACCTACTTGAGAATAAACTATTTGCTGAGATTTGATATAGAAGAAAAATCTGCTCACTTAGATTATAAAGTTAACTTTTTTGTGTGTGGGTACTGGGTGTCGAACTCAGGACCTCGTGTGCCAACAGGCACCCGTGCTGCTGAGTGATATCATCGGCCATTTTTTTGTATTTGGGTACTGGGAGTCGAATTCAGGACCTCATGCTTACCAGGCAGGCACTTATGCCACTGAGTATGTCACTGGCCCTATAGTTAACTTTTGAATGAAACTATTATGAAAGATAAAATGATGATATCTATAGTGAGAGCTCTGACAGTTATACCTTAATGGCTCTAGATAAACACTGGTCATTGTCAGAAGTATAGAAACAGGTTTTAACCTTGTATTTTCTATTAAAATTTTTATTAGAAGGTAATTAAGACTTTCTGTTAATATTTTTTCTTCAGAACATATTGCTCCCTAATATTTCCTTATTCAAAATATTATTTATATACTATGCATAACCAGTATCTGTTTATATTCAATACTTTTTTACTTTTTTCAGATGAAAGAAAGATATAATTGGGAGTAAACCCATTGATTGGCATTCTACTATACATGATAAACTAACATTTTTTTATCTTGATGGAAAAATTAGTTTCTCCTCAGCCAAGATTTGGGAGTCTCACTTTTTGGGAGTGTCAGACCTTTTAGTTACATGAAGGCAGGTACTAGGTAGTAATTTAACATGAGTTAGCTATTGTTAGTAAAAAATTCAGGCAGGTATGAACAAAGAATGAAAGAAGGAAGAAAGGGAAGGAGGAAGGGAGGGAGGGAGGAGAAAAATAATTGCAAGCCCTAAATTAGAAATGAATTTTCCTTTGCCATTTTATACAATTAGTGTTCAGGATACATATACCAGACTTTCTGTCCCATTTATGCACTGGTAAGAGCCTCTATCCTTCATGGTATATATACATACATACATACACTGGATAATGAATTGAATTGAATAGAATTCAGGAAAGATTAGATAATTGCCCTCAAAACTTTGTTAGACGAATACTTCAACACTACATTCTGTTTTCCAGACATTCATTCACTTCCCCAACTATGAAGAGAAACGGTGGAGTTGTCTTAGTCCAATCATTCCTTACATAATCTGGTATCGACAGGAAATTGTCCAAGGATTCTACCACGGTGAGAAACAGCTGCCTAAACACCCACCTCTGTGAAAAAATGAAAATTTAAAAGCAGGCTATCGGTCTTAGAAGGGAAAGGTTTCTGCAAAAAATACTGATCTTATTTTTACCTGAGACATTTTCTCATTTTGCCATGAAAACATCACAATTGTGGAGAATTTTAATCCTTCAATATCTGCAACACACGGGGAGTTTTAAGTATAGTTTTTATGTATTTTACTTCTTAAAGAAATAGAACCTTTCCATTAGTAGCTGATTTTCAAATTACACAGAACTAAGAGAAATGCTCCCAACCACCGAAATAGTTACAATTTCAAAGAAGGAAGGAGGAAGAGCAGTCTCTCTGTCTGTGACCCTCATCTGCTAACATGGGAACACTACCTCCTGGACGGGATTTTACACTTAGCAAACGTGATGACATGTGTACAAGTGGCTATCATACTGCCTGCATGTCGGAAGATATTGACATTTGGTTTAAAAAGAGATAGAAGAATACATGAGGATTTGGATGGCCTTTAAGCTGCCATCACTGCCCTACAAATGGATTGGTAGAGTGCAGTGTTGAAATCGTCTAATTTATTAAGCTGCTTTAAGACATAGAACATTATTCTACTGGCCTGAAAAATTAAAGCAGCTTCCAAAAGTCCCTATTCACTATTAGTTTAGGTACTAGGTGTGCATGGTTTAATGTGTACATTAATATGGTTATTTGGAATAAAATAATAGATTATCCCAGCACAATAGCTATATTGACAGATATATTTTGTTTATACTCTATCCCATCTGTTTACATGGAAAGTTGCCCATTCATAAATTAATCAAGTCTTCCCTGAGAGGATCCTCCAAAAAGGCATTACTTTGGAAGGACTATCAGTTAATTTTGTAATGGCAAACACAATTAATATATTGAATAGCAATAAAAAGCCTGAATACTATATGATCATTTCTAAAGAAAAGTGATTTTTAAAACAAAAATATTGCTGTATGGCTTATATTATTTAAAATAGTTATTATCAAATTAATAAAATTATATAATATGATCAGAAATATATCTTACATTAATTCTTATATCAATTTGGAAATGCAAGCAAACTATATATCATTCACACTGTATATTTAGTACTTCTAATTAATTTTCTCTATTCTCTATTAAAAAGGCTAAATAGAAAACTTGGCAAGACTTTCCTGCATTTTCACTTTGGCAGAAAAATCTTTTCATGAATTTATGGCAGATTTTCTCTTCCTGTAGGGAAACGTATGACTATGTGATAGTTTTCTTGGAATTACATTCTGAAGTTTTACATTTAAAAAAATGTATTAGAATATGTTTATAGTGGAGTTGGTATATATACATAACATAACTTCATTCCTTTTTTCAACCTTTTTTCTCTCCTCTCATCTGCTTCCCTCTGTCTCTCGATAACCTTCCCATTTGAGAAAAGTCTATCTTCCTACTTATTATCTATCTTTTATATTGCTCTCCATTTATAATTTAAGTTTCTCATATTAGTGAAACCACATGATATTTAAGCTTGTGTGTCTCATTTATTTCACTTAATATTATGGTCTCTAAGGGCATCCATTTTCCTACAATTGACCCAAACTTATCTCTCTTTATGGCAGCATGGTACTCCACTGAGTGTAATTACCACTTTTTAAAACTTTACATTTTTAAAGAGGATACTGATTTGCATTTTTCTTTTCCTCCCCTATTGAAATTTAGTCATACTACTCTTTGTCCTTTGTCTAAGGTTATTATATCCTAACACAGGATAATTATGCTGATAGCATAATTTTTACTCATGCTAAATTCTTTACAAAGAAGACACTGTTTATTGAGCTCAAAGATATCTAAATGCTGCTAATGCTGAAAGACTTTTTAAAATAACTGTAGCATTTTAAAATAGACACCTTACAAACCTATTACTACAAGTGCCTCATGCAATAAATATCTATCCACTACATGGATAGGAATTCCACCATATAAGCATACCATAGTTTATGCATTCAATGTGTATAATATATTACTCTATATTGATTTAAAGTTGTGACTATCATACAATATGTTTAGTTTCTCAGCTTTTATCAAATAACTTTGTTAGGTAATAGTGGTTTTTTGAAAAGATTCAGGAAGGCAGTAACATTTGCACTAGATCTTGAAAAATGAGTAGGCATTAAGCCAATTCTCGTATAGCACTGTTGTGCCAAATAGAAATTGTTGGGCACTTTACATTACTAGTAGAATAAATTATTTTATGGTAGATATCAGGAATTCAGACTAAGAAAGATGATGTATAATGCTATGGAATATGTTAAGGGAAAATTATCCTGCTGTTCTATACTTCAATTTAAAACATGTTTTTGGTAATGATTATTCTCAATTTAAATACACTGCTATAATATTTTAAATTAGGCAAATCTAGTCTCTCTCCATTTGACTGTCAGGCATAATTCCTACTAATGGTAATCAAAGCCACTATTTTTGATACTATGTATCTTATATTCATGCTAATAGAAGAGTAATAGTGCTTTTAGAAATCATCCCATAACATCTGAATATTTACTCATAAGTCCCTTCTCAGACAAATTACCAATACCAGAACACAGTCATATGTCACTGCATGATGGTGATACCTCCTGAGAAATGGATCCCTAGACAATTTGGTCAGTGTGCAAATACTGTATTGCATGTATGAAAACTAGGGCTATCATGCCATCATGAGGTGTTTTATTCATATGAGATCACTATTACATATGAAGTTTGTCTTTGATCAAGATGTTATGCACCACGTGCTATATGTATATGCTAAGATCATGAATGAGCTTTTTTTTATATGGGTACCGGGAGTCGACCTCAGGACCTTGTGCTGGCCAGCAAGACCTGGTGCCACTGAACGATATCACCAGCCTCTTTTTTTCATTTATGTGGGTTCTAGGAGTTGAACTCAGGATCTCACACCTGCCAGGCAGGCACTTATGCCACTGAGCTATCTCACAGGCCCCGATAAATGAGCATTTTAAAGGATAACAAGTAGGAAAACGTATGGTTGAATTTTATATGATGAAATTCTAATATAAAAAATTACTACATGTGCAGAGAAGTAAAAAAAAATCAGCGATACATACTTGTTAAATGTATCACTATTCCTATCTTGATTTACCAGATCTTATTATGAAAAAAAGGATATTCAGATCTCATGAAGAAAGTTTGACAGCAATGAGAGATTACTACGTGTGAAGAATAAAATAGAATGGTACATGGTGGTGCATGCCTGTAATCTCAGCACTTGAGAGACTGAGGTGAGAGAATAGTAACCTCAAGGGTGGGTTGAGCTATGAGGCTGCATAGTAATACCCTGTCTGAAAGAAGGCGACAAACAAAAGGACAACAACAATAAAACATAAAAGTGAGATAAATTTGAGTGTTTTTGTTTTGAAGTAAAAAGAGATAAACAGTAACAAATAAAAGATTCCTATTAACTCAATTATTTTAACCACATAGTGACACCTGAATTGAAGCATTTGTGGATTGAATTTATTCATCATACTTCTGATTCTTCTATAAATCTTTCTTTAAAAATAATTAATAGGGCCATTTACAAAAAAGTTTCAAAATCCTACTTAACATTCTATTCTTGGTTTATTAAATTCTTGGAACAGGTTTTTTTTAATTTAAAAAATAGTTTAAAGAACATGCCAACATAAAAGAGAGTAACAACTCTTTACTATATGAAATACATTAAAATTAAAATAAGTCCCAGTGCACAGTGATTTTAAGGACAGAAGATATTAGTCATTGATAATAGCTCAGGATAGAATAACAAGAATTGATAAGGTGATTTGCATCAAATTAAAAAGATGCCCAATAACAAAAGAAACAATTAGAGTGAAAGACACTTTGCCAGCTATTCCTTTGACAGAATATTAATATCCAGAATATAGAAATATCTCAAAATATTTAATGCCATATGAACAAGTGATCCATTCAATAAATTGGTAGAAGAACTAAGCAAACCCTTCTCAAAAGATGTACAGATGACCAATAATTACATGGAAAAATTGTTCAAAATCTTTAATCATCGGGAAATTGCAAATCAAAATTACATTGAGATTCCATCTCACTCTAATCAAAACTACTATCATCAAGACTACAAAAATAATGAATGTCGGTGAGAACGCAGTATAAAAGGTACCCTTATATATTGTGCCAATGTAAATGAATAGAAGCTCTAAGGAAATCAACAAGATTCCTCAAAAAAGTGAAAATGGTACATGATCCAGCTGTACCATTTTTCTGTACATACCCAAATTATTAAAGTAGGTTACTAAACCAAGATTTAAGTCAGACTAAGCCCCCATCACTAGATGATTGAATAAAGAAAACGTGGCCTATATATACAATGAAGCAACTAGTCATCCATGAGGAATAAAATCATTTCATTTTCAGGAAAATGGATAGAACTTTAGAATCTCATGTTAAGCAAAATAAGCCAGACTCAGAAAGACAAGTATCAGACAATTTCTGTCATATGTGTAATCCACCAAAAAAAAGGAAGAAGACATGAAAGTAGAAGTGATTATCTAAGAGACCAGGAAGGAGATTGGGGGACAGGGAAGAAAAGGTAGGGAAGAGTAGAGAGAGGGAGAATATCATCAAAGTAATTTATATGCGTGGATAAAAATGCTACAATTACACCCAAAATTCTGTATAATTAATATGTGCTAGTGAAAATGGGAAATAAATAATAATTATTTTGTAGAAATACAAATATTAATTGTTGTTAAACAAGACTAGTTGATTTTTCCTTTCAGGCTTCAAAATACACATATCCTTTACTATAACCCTACTTTTAGAAAATTTTCAGTCAGCTACACTAAATGTAGTTGATAGAAGACAGAGTAAAAGTGGAGTGCATTACAGTTTTGTATAGAATTCAGAAATATCAAATGTAGTTTCTAAAGGAATGTCTGAATTATGCTACATTTAGTTTACTTTTAAATTTGTCATTACATACTGTTTATTAAGCATAGTAAATATGAAAAACAAATAGATTTTTATAGTATAACTCCCTTCCTCAAGGTCATATTAAAAATAAAAAAAATAAGCATCACATAGAAACAAAATAAAATTTGAGTAGCTTGTGTTTTGTTTGTATTTTGGTTTTATTTATTTATTTATTTATTATTCTGCCATCTATTAATATGTGATTAACTACTTGAGTAGCAGTACTATTTAGTCTTAATTACAGGAGCTTTGTAATGCACTTTTCTTATCTGATAGATCTTGGCTATACTTCGTCTTACAGATTTCTGTACACAATTGTATATGTTATTCAAGTCCTATACACACACAATTACACACACACAAACACATTCCAACAAACATTTGAGGATTTTCAGTAGGATTATTTTGTATCAGGATATCAATTGGGAGAGAATGGACGTTTGAAAAATAATGAGTTTTCCACAGTTTACGAATATAGTGTATCTTTATATTTATTTAGGTTATTTTTGCTGCCTGTCAGTAAAGAAAATAAAATTGATCAATTTATTTTTGTGGTTAAAAAGTCTACTTTCAGCATATAGAGAAAATTATTTTTTCTCTGATAGAGGGAATATGTAAGAGAAAAAGCAAAGCAAAATATAAATGCCACTAGGAAAGGATTTAAGATTTTACTGATGATCCTGTGTCATTCCTATATCTTCTTAGGAAACAAATGGTCATAGAACAACATATCTTCTTTCTTAGATTTGTCTCACTGTCTTAGCTTCCACTTAGGGATAAAAAAATAACATAACTGTGATTAGAAAGCTGAGAGATTTGGGAAGAAAAGAGCTTACATATTTTTCAAATGATGCAGTCAAAACACCAGTAGAGATTTTTAGGAATTTGACAAGCTCACACTAACATAGTAAGGAAGAGCAAAGGGGCAAGAATACACAAGAAGAAAAATAAAAACAGTGAAGTGTGAAAAACATATTTGTATATTTAAAGATGTATAATACAACCAGATTAATTAATATTGTATTGCTTTGGCACAGGGATCAAAAAAAAGGGAAAAAGACAAAACTAAACAAAATCAATGAAAAAGTCAAGTGATCTGAAAATATAGTTATAAACATGCATGTATAACTTATTGCAGAGTTAGTTATAGATTATTAAGAAAATCATTGCTAATTCACTAAATGTTTTTAGAACAATATATTTTTTACAGGGAAAAACATTATTCGAATTGGATATTTATAGCATTCACAATAATCAGCTTCATGTGGATTAAAATGCCAAAGTAAAATTATATATTTAAAATGTAATATAGGTAAATATTAGAATTTTAATAATATATGTCACAAAATTTACCAGTAATATAGGAAAATTGAAAATTGATCATATTTAAACTAAGACAAAGATATATCAAAATAAATAAAATGAAAGAGAAAAGACAAACTAAACACTAGATAAAATTACTTGGCAGGAAAAGGACACAGAATCCAGAATGTATAAAGTATATTTTTAGCCAGGCATGGTGGCACTTGTCTGTAATACCAGCATTCAGGAGGCTGTGGCAGGAGGGTTGCCATGAGTTCAAGGCCAGCCTGAACTACATAGTAAGACCCTGTCTCAAAAAAAAAGTATATTTTTGAGTCAAGAAGCAAAATATAAAATAAAAATAGTGACAATAAATGGAAAGAATCGAAAAGCAACATTGCACTGAAGATCAATAAATGACCAGCAAAGATGATAAAAGTGATTGTGGTAAGGCCTAAAATTAACATTATATGCCTCTTAGACAACTTATTAAATAAAGAGGATTCCATGACTGAACCACAATTCCCCTCGGTTCTGTTTTTGTGTTCTCCTAGACACACAACTCTTGTTATCAAATGAATGAAGTGCAGGTTTTGCTGTCCCAGAGTTGCAAAGTTTCTGTTTCTCACCAGACCTTGGAAATATGCAAAGCAGCCAGTAACACCCTGCCCACAGGGGACCTAAAAGGAGCTCATCTTTTCCTTACTGTAAAGCCTGCCTTTCACAGCCTTGTATTTTTCTCTGTTTTCACAAGTTTAACCCTCATGTGACCCTGAATGGCAGGCCGTTTTCCCTTTCCCCAGACTGTGAGTATATATGACAAATAAACTATTATTCTTGACCCCATCTATCCAATGTCTGATCACCCCACAACCCTAGTATGGTGCCTCTTCCTCTCCTAGAGGGGAGAATACACTTCTTTTTTTTTTTTTTTTTTTATGGGCATACCAGGAGTCGACCTCAGGACCTTGTGATTGCCAGCAGGTGCTTGTGCCACTGAGCTATCTCACCAGCCTTTTTTTCCTTTATGTGGGTACTGGGAGTTCAACTCAGGACCTCATGCTTGCCATGCAGGCACTTATGCCACTGAGCTATCTCACTGGCCTGAGAATACACTTCTTGAGGATAAGATGTGATGATTAGAATAACCTATAATACCACAATAAGTAGAATATCAACCAACAACTTTCATACATGTGAGAAAAGTTGAATGGTAAGAAGTGTAAATTAGGTAGTTAAGAAATGGGAATTCTCTATGATAGGGAGGGGAAGATATTCCAAGGGTTGAAAAAGTTGTCTGTGTGTTGGGGAGTGGTTTGGGGAGATATCCCTATAATGTACACTAGTAGACACAAGTGGACATTTCATAATTTTGTTAGTCTGCTTTCTAGCAAACACCCTTGCACACCTCTGCATTTTTTTCTAATATTATGACTTTTGTTGTCCTTTATATAAAATAATCCAGGAAATAATACACCACAACAAATTAGAGAAAAAACATTTGTGAAGATGTTATAAAAATATGATCACAATTTTTATTTACAATTATAGTTGAATTTTAGAAAGATCAAACAATTGAGAAAGTAGAGATGAGACGCCTGAGTTTAATCTTCTTTCTTTATAAATATGTGAAAACTTTTAAGAATATTATGTGGGGCATTTGGAAGATTACTTTTGATTTCTGACCTCAAAAAAGAAACAGGGGCCAGTGATATAGCTCAGGGGCACAGCACCTGCCTGGCAAGTGCAAGGTTGTGAGTTCGATTCCCAGTACCAAAAAAAAAAAAAAAAAAAAAAGAAAGAAAGAAAAAAAGAAATAAAGAAAAATGTGTGTGAGAATTTAAGTTCCAAATGAAAATTGAAAAACAATATATAGGACTTCAGGGTCAATGTACCAGGCTTGAGTTGAGGTTAAAAGACTACTTTAAAATAAAACATACAGTCACTGTAATCTACACAGGTTTTCAATAGGATGTGAATCAAAGAGGATTTTCAATGTATTTTTCATCCTCTGTTACATGAAAACTTTGGCAATGTCATTGGTGTTATACATTGAATATATCTCTTAGCTCTTTTCATAGACTTA
Source organism: Erethizon dorsatum (assembly GCA_028451465.1). Lineage (NCBI taxonomy): Eukaryota > Metazoa > Chordata > Mammalia > Rodentia > Erethizontidae > Erethizon > Erethizon dorsatum. The sequence continues at coordinate 138,533,447 of CM051824.1, forward strand.
CAAGAAGATACATACTCAGTATCTCCAAGATGTAATTTGGGTACTTTTAGGTGATTTAACATTAGAATTTCTTTTCAGCAAATATTTCATCTAAATGCATTGCTGAAGATGATGAAACCCCAAACAGGTATCTCACCTTGATTAAAACCAAAAATTCAGCCAGAGTAGTCAATGGTGACTTAACCAGTCTGTCTCTATATCCATGCAAGTCCAGCTGAAACAGTGACACAAATAGAATTGGTGCCATTGCACTTTCAAAACTCCTGCTTATCTGCTGAGAAGAGCCTGGAGACACCTTTACACTTCTCTACCTCCAACAGTTATATCTACAGAAATGTGGCTTTAAAAGGGCGAAGAGACTTAAACTGTTTTATGAGCAGTGGGTTGAATTTTAATGGCATCATTAGGCTGTGGTGTGTGACTTATTGTCACTCTAAAGTGTGCATTATAAAAAAAATCAAAAGCTAATAAAAGTGTTAGTTAGGTGATCACTTCATCCAAAGAAGGTCAGGTGTAAGAGTATAGCAAATTGACTGGCTAATTGTTCTCATTAAGGATAGAGGTTATCTTAAATTTGTATTATTAGTATGACCTTCAAGGAAAAATGTCCTGGACATTTCAATAGCCTCTCTCTCTCTTTCTATCTATCTATCTATCTATCTATCTATCTATCTATCTATCTATGCAAGTACTTTGTTTAAAAATTCCCAAATTAATGTTTACATAGTAAAGGATTTATGTACAACTCTAAAAAAGTGTAGGATGGAAGAGCAAATGATGAACAAAAATATTCACAGTTAATAGCAATAATCATTTACATCAAAATGTGCTGTTCTTTGTCGTAAGAAAAGAATCACAAGGACATGGAAAAAGACTTTGATGCATGTGTTTATTAGAATCAAAATGCTGAGCTTTGATGTACATTGTTAATGAGATGTATTTGGTGAGCACTTCAGCACAACAAAAAAATTTTGAAATGTCTATTTGAGTGATCGGCACTAATTCTAAATTAAACCCTCTTTCTCTGGAAATGAAGGTGATCACTTTTCTACACTTGTGCTGAGATGACAAGGCCAAATGCTAGGATATAGAATGTTGTTGCAAAACCCATCTTTATTTCATAGCCCAGATGAGCTGTTAGTAGTAATAACTGTTGGCAATGCCTGTCCCAAAGTTATTAGAAAAATGTTGGACATTAAATTAGGAGATCCTGTATTATTTAGTTCCCCAGCCTCTGTAAATACATCTTGATAAGGAGGATTTAGTCAACTTTCAAGTGATTCTGTTCTGTATTTACAAAATAAAAAGAAAAATCTGAGATTTTCCTACTACATATAATATTCAAGAGATTACTATTCTATTCCATTATTTAATATAATTTTGTCATTATTACAAAGTAAATCATATTATTCTTACTTTACATAGAAAAAAAAGTGAGGTTGGTTCTCAGAAGTTGAATAATCTGTCTAAATGCTCCAATCTTAATGCAAAGATGTGCATTTCTCTGTCAAAAGAAATCAGCTAGATGAATTGTGGACTATTTCATAGTTCAAAATGTATAAGTATTAGTCTTTCTGCCTATGAGCAATTGTTGCTGATGACTATAATTTAAATTTAGTGGTGAGTATGGGAGTCTTTTTAAAATTAAGACATTAATTTTATTTTTATGATAAAAACATTTAACATTTGAACTATTTTAGGTGCAGCATGCATAATGTTAAGTATATATATGTTTGTTAAATTTTTGTTTTACTAGTGTAATAGGCAGCTAAATTAGATAAAAATCAATATACAGTCAGTGAGGGATTGGGCTCTCAAAGAGGTCAGCAGAAAAATACAGACATCAGAATTCTCACTGGAGATGCATCAGAAGACCAGGTCTCAAGATAAAGATGCAACAACCAGGCCTACATGCCTCTCCTAAAGGACAAGCAAAAATGATACTACAATTGTTATCACCTGGTCCAGTACAGTCCAGCTAGACATCAGTCACTCAGGTGGGTGACCAGAGCATTGGGACCCATCCCTTCCCAAAATGCCTTCATTCTTTCCATGTACCCTTGCTATGTGACCTGCTTCCCTATTGGATCAATATTAGCTAAGCAGCTATTCTTGTAATCTTATTGGTTGATTATAGTTTGACTCACGTTGTACTGCCCTTATGATTTTGTACCCACCTCATGATTTCAATCTATAAAATATTCTTAGAGAAGTGCCCATGGTGGCAACCCACTTTCACATCCTCTCCTGCCTCTCAGGAGTTATCTCTCTCAATAAACCTTTCCTACTTTAACTTCCATTGTTCCTTAGAATTCATTCTTCAGTTTCTGGGGACATGAACTCACACATCTGACATCTAGAAGATTGGGAGTTATATTTCTCCTGTATCACTAGTACATGTTTTCAGTACTTAATGATCACATTCCATTTGGGAACTCTTAAATTATCCAGTGTTGCATGGTACATTCAGAACATATTCTCTTTCAGCAATGACAATATGTAAATTGTATCTGTGTGCCAAATGAAAATCACTAAAAGAGTTTCCTTTTTTAAAGAAATACATTATTTTAAATCTACTGAAGGCATTGAAAACCTTAAAAGGCAGGAATAGTAGAGATAATGTTGAAATCTAATTCAAAACAATAATCTCATTATTGCAGAGAATTCCCTTGGAGATATTCTGCCATTCCAAGGAAGGAGGCTGGGAAAATTTACAAAGGTAGTGATTTTTAAATGGAGTCATAGAAAGAAAAGAGTTAGAGTTTGAATTCAGGACATAAGAAAGTTGAGAATTCTTATGAATGGCTAATTTTGTACTGATGAGTGAATAGGAGTAGGGGTGAGTGGAAAACATCCTGACTATTTAGAAGCTTTGCAGTCTTTAGAATTGATTTTAATAATCATAATCAGTAACATTACCTACAGGCTAGAATGAAAATTAAAATAATCTTTTGAGGGGGGTAACATTATACTAGGTCTCAAGTTATGTTTCTAGTTTTCATTATTTTTTCTAACAATCAGGCAAAAACAGTAATAATTAGTGATTGGGAAGGGGGAGGGTGGATAAAATGAGTCTGGGATTGATTATAGTACATTTAATCCACATGTTGAAGTTTTACAGTAAACTACATAAATATGTATAATTAGTGTCTATTAAAAACAAAATGAAAAGGAAACGAAGAAAAATAACTAACATTATAAAATATGTTCCTGAATTCCAGATAACAATTACAATTAATAGAATTTAACTATGCTTGATGATGTGATTTTTTTGTTGTTGTTCCAGAAATTGAACTCAGGACCTCACACTTGCCAGGCGGATTCTGTGCTGCTGAGCTATGTCCCTGGCCCTGCTTAATGTTTACGGAGGAAAATAAAAAAAAAAATTAGCTTTGAGGAAGCAACACTTAAAAAAAACACTTAAAATGAAAAAGAATCAAATGAAAATTCTGAAGCTATGTAAACAATTTTTTTTTGGGTGGGTACCGGGCGTCAACCTCAGGACCTTGCGCGCTGGCAGGCGCCCATGCCACTGAGTGATATCACTGGCCCTTTTCTGGTATGTAGGTTCCGGGAGTCGAACTCAGGCCCTCGTGCTTGCCAGGCAGGCGCCTACACCACTGAGCCATCTCACCGGCCCCTATGTAAACAATTTAACCAGGAATTTGCAGTCAAAATTAATGAACTGCATAAAAAATAAATAAAAGAAAAATAAACTTTCAAATTTGAAGCGTAGATAATGTATAGATTTGCATGATAATGGATATGGTATATTACTAAGGGTTTCCCAGAGAAAAAGAATACCTCATTATTTGTGGAGATATATATATATATATATATATATATATATATATATATATATATATTCAAAAATACAGACATATCCCTGTGATTTTTATATGTAAAGTTATATTATTAAGACAGAGACATGGAGAGAAACTGGCTCTTGAGATTTGACCAGAATTCTATAGAGGCGAGTGTCAGTCTGTACATTCACGTAAGAGCTGATGTGGCAGTCTTAAATCTGAAATCTACAAAGCAAGCCAACAAGACAGAAAATTAGGCAAGTTTTCTATGTGCTTGCTGTGAGGCAAAATTTCTTCTTCGGGAAACCTGTCTTTGCTCTTAAAATCTTAAATTAATTGAATGAGGCCAACCACATTATCAAGGATATGCCAACATTAATAAAATCCTAGGGCTAGTGAGATAGCTCAGCGGCATATGTGCCTGCCTGGCAAACGCGAGGTGCTGAATTCGACTCCCAGAACACACATACAAAAAAAGGGCCAGTGATATCGCTCAGCAGCACGGGCACCTGCTGGCGCATGAGGTCCTGAGGTCGACCCCTGATACCCACAAAAAATAAAATAAAATAAAATTCTACACCCTGTAATATGAATCACATTTTAAAAATACATCTAAACTAGTATGTGCCATGGCCTAATCAAGGTGGCATATGGTTTTGATAATCAATAGTGATATGAATCAAAATATAAAAATTATAGGTATATAATCATATGTATAATTCATATCACACAAAGAGAGGAAAAGAAAAGTAGTATCTATGGGATAAATGTTGAGAATATTTGATTATAAATACAATATACCAGGACACAGACTACAGAAAAATTTAAAATCACAAACACTATATTTTAAAAAATACAAGGTAGAATTTTAAAAATACAAATTCCATTTCAAATGGACCTACAAAGAGAGCCAGCAATCCCACTACTGGGTACATGTCCAAATAAAATAAAATCAGTTTATCAAAGAGACATCGACACTCCTATGTTTAACACTGAACTACTCAGAGTAGTCAAGAAAAGCTAACAATTTAAGTGTTCTTGGACTGATGAATGGATAAAGAATATGTGGCCCATATACATAATAGAATACTATTCTGCCATAAAAATGAATGAAATTCTATCATGTCTGAGAAAATGATCAGAAATGGAAGTCATTATATTAGGTGAAATAAACACAGGAAAACAAGCACTGTATGATCCCACTCATGCAGAGAATCTTAAAATGTTGAATTCAAAATCTGAGCACAGAATGATGATTACCAGAGGTTCATGACAATGAGAACAGGGGTAAGAATGTCTACATTCAAAACTATGTAATGTAAGCATGTGCCAAACATGAGGAGGGATGACATTAACTTGCACAACTTTTATGCTTTTTTAGAACAGTATTAAAATAATCAATAAAATAAATAAATAAATAAATAAATGCTAAATAAAAATAAAACACGATTAAGCAAGGAAAAAATAACCAATAAATCTAGAAGAAAATTAGCAGATTATCTTTAAAAGAGTGACAAAATTTACAACTTGTTTCTCTGCAGAAATAATGGCTATCTATAGGAACTGAAGTGGTATTTTAAGTATTATAAAAATGATTGATATTCTAGTTTCTATGCTAGGTAAAATAACTCAAGAAAACAAGGGAAATAAAAATACTTTTGACAAAAATTTACAAAAATAGTAAATAGAATAATTGAAATTCACCAATATTGTGGTACAATTAACATACTTCTGTAACTAAAAATACAATAAAAAAATCTTGGATGTGTTTTTAATGATTTGAATAACATGATTATAAACCATTTGATACATATAAATGAATATATGTATGTCATGTATGTAACATACAGACATGATATGCATAATAATATATGTATAAAACCCACAAGAAAAATTTAATCGGTGGTCTAGAAAAAAAGCTTGTGATTTCCTGGCAATGTTTTATTCTATTTTAATTGCTGGCTAAATGTATGTTATCTATATGATAATTCATTGAAAATAATATTTATGGAACATTTGTTTTGTGTATACACTATACTTGATTCAAAATATTTAAAACAAATTGCTGAATGTAAAACTATTCAAATAAAAGCTGAAACAATGGCAGTTGCCTAATAAATTTAGAATAACTAGATCATCAAATAGTATTATTTAACACAAAATAAATTCCCCAATACTTTTGGCCAATTTTCAGACAGAGAGAACTAACAGCTGGAAGTCAGGTGGGAGTACACAGAAATGGGAAAGATGAAAGAAATGTGGGTGGGTCAGACTCAGGCTGTACTGGTAACTTCACATGACCCAGATCCAGTGCTATGTATCACATAAAATTAGTCCTCTGCTATCAAGGGTTCTCTAAAGTACTAGGCGTCCAGACAGCAAAAGTGTAATGAAATAATAAAAGAATGCTTATTGGGAAAGCCTTATTCACTGTTGGCTGACACAGTAAACCTCAAATATGCCCTCAGTCTCTGTCTTCTTTCTCTACATCCCGTTGTAGCTGGTCTCAGTTACTCGCTCAGTAAGTAACTTAGAACTTTATTCCTGGCAGCTCTAGAGTCTTGATTACAATGCATTGTCATTGCTCATTACTACAGTTCAACATTGAAATACACACTCCTGGAATCTAAATGTTTGTGAAACACTTTTTCCTGATCTTAATATGGGAAACACCAGATCATTTATAACAAATGACATTTCACTTCCCATGAAGTGGGCCCCTCCCTTTACCTGCATGTTTACAGTATTTAAAAAGCCCAAATAGGCCTTGGCAGTAGTAGTTTTAACAATGATCCCTACAGCAGGAAGTTGCAGAGATAGGAACCCAAGTTTCAGGGATAGGAAACAAAAATCCTCCAAGTGAAAGTGCCTGTGAGCGACGGGATGAGCGTTTACCTCTCCTTCTATCCCTGTTTACAAATTATCACAAAAGTCAGCTGGGGATATTATGAAAATTTTGTTTCAGATCTAGTCATTGTAGGAGGGGCCCACACAGTTCTGAAACACTAGCACAGCCCACTGAAGCCAAAGCTGTTGATCTATTGACCACACTTGGGCTAAAAATGTTACAGATCGGGCCGGTGAGATGGCTCAGTGGCGTACGCGCCTGCCTTGCAAGCGCGAGGGCCCGAGTTTGACTCCCAGAACCCACATATGAAAAAGGGGCCGGTGATATCGCTCAGCGGCACGGGTGCCTGTTGGCGCGCGAGGTCCTGAGGTCGACCCCCCGGTACCCACGAAAAAAAAAAAAAATGTTACAGATCATTTGTGGTTCCTATCACTTCTTTTATTTCCAAGAATAAGATTATTGCTATTTGTCCAGGAAGGGATCTAAAGAATTTCAGTCTGCTTTTCTCAAGATTTGCTTTCAGAGACCATTATAAAAGTCCTTATTCTTATTCTTCTAGTCAGTTATCAAGACTAAGGGTCTGTGTCTTTTATAATAGTCTCCAATTTTTAGTTTGGAATATTGTCATTTCTTTTCTGGGCTTTACACATCTACTAAGCTTGTAACTTGTCTCTCATCACAATATAACCCATATCCTACATTGTGTATAATACCTCTTTTAAAATCATACTTCTCATCATATTAATTCCTCATTTATACACAATAAAGAAGATGAACTTTCCCTCTGGATAATTTTAAAGGATCTATTTTCCTTGTATTGGACACTCTCTAAACTCTAATTTCAAACAATAATTTCTTTTTGCCTGTTAATTTTCAGCAATAAGAATGTTTCTAAATGATAACACAGAATTTCTAAGAAAAAAGATGGTATGAAAGGAATTTCATGTAAATTTTATTATAATTACTAGGTACATATTGCATTTTTTATTTAATTCAAATCATTTCTATGAGATGCAGGAGTAAAATTCTGTTTATATTTGCATTTTATGTGAAAATAAAAGAAGAACTAATGGTCAATGAATTTAAATTATTTTAGTTTTACATTCAGAGTCTAGAAAATAATTTTTAAAAAGTCAAATCATTTACCAAGTCATTTACTAAAGTCAAACAGCCACTGAGTGATAGAAATTTTAAAACCCTGTCTGACTCCATAATCATCATTTTCTCTTACAATATCCCAAAGTTATCCTGTCTGACTACATAACCAGCACTTTAATTTACATCTGCTCTCTTCAGATGTAAATAGTATATTTGAGATTGTCACTTTTTTATACATGTCATAATACTAGGATACCTGAGCCAATTTCAAAGATCAGATATTTAAACCTCTTATTCATATTTCATTCTTCTGCACACCACAGCCTTAAATTTTTCACCATTGCTTAGTTTATGACACCCTTGATTTAGTTAGCATATAAACTTAAATTTAAAATTTTCAGAAAAAGAAAAACATTACATTTATTTTGTATTGTCTTCATTTTTTGTTTATAAACATTGTGAATTCAATACCAGTATACTTTACTTAACAACTTATTCAAGATGTTCAAAACATTTACTTCCAGGTGAACACCATCCAACCAAGCCAGGTGTGCCCTTCCATGGACTTTATATGCAAAACATATGTCTAAGTAAGATGAATTCCTCTCTCTACATCCTTGTTATTTGTGCTTTCTCTGGGTTTAATTTTCATTATTTTATATGCTCTTTAATCCCTGAAGATTTCTTAGCTACTGATACACTTTTAAGTTTTTTAATCTCTCAAATCACCATTCTTTGTACCTTTGTTTCAGATTTAGTTTTTTTTTTTTCCAAATGTTGAAAATATAATTAAGAAAATTATTCTTGATACATGCCAATAAGTCATAGATAAGTGAAAAAAGAGTGCAGAAATTATCTATAGGGTGAGTGGATGCTTTTAAAAGGATATTTATCAGGAAATAAGCAATTAGAATTGTAATCTAAAAAGCTTTTTATAATTGAATTGCAGAAAATTGTTGATATGTGATGGTAGTGAAGAAAAGACTCGAGATTGGGGTGAGAGTCTGGTATGCTGAATATTGAGACACACAAAACTTTGCTTAGTTTATATGTGTCCAGTTGAACTGCTGAATTTGGGGATATCATCCTGAAACCATCACAAAAACAAAGCTGCTTGTAAACCTCCTTTGAGCTTATAATATAAATCTTTCATGATTAATTGGTTGTTGCTTTGAAAGATGTGGCATTAAAATACCATGAAGACATACATGTTCTCTTCGCATTAGAAAGAAATAAATCAAGTACATACTATTATAACCTTTAAGGGTTGGAGCAAGTATGGATTATTTGATGAAAATTTGGGTCAGAGATAGATAATTTTTTAAACACATATCTATTTTTCAAAATTTCTCTTGTTACTTTCTATTAAATATATAACAAAAATTAAATGTAAGGAGCTGCTCCTTAACATTATTTATCTATTCTGAAAATCACATTATCTAACTTAAACCTGTATCTTTTTTTTTTTTTGTGGGTACTGGGGCGTCGACCTCAGGACCTCACACGCCAACAGGCGCCCGTGCCGCTGAGCGATATCACCGGCCCCTTTTTCGTATGTGGGTTCCGGGAGTCGAACTCGGGCCCTCGCGCTTGCCGGGCAGGCGCTTACGCCGCTGAGCCATCTCACCGGCCCAAACCTGTATCATTTTAAATGAACAGTGCTAAAACATGTTGCACTCTACGTTTCAAACCCAAATCTTTAACCAGTTTTGATATGAAAATGCATCTAAAATTTACCATATAACAGAGAATATGCAAAAAAGTTTTCTATTCATCACAAAATCAATAAAATTATAAATTTGTTAATAAACATGTTGTTTTTAGTAAGTAATTTGGCCAATTTATTGCACCCTGCAAAATATTTTGTGAGAATAATATCACATTTGTTGAAGCCACTGGAAATCAATTTATTTTTCTTACCTTAAGGCAAAATGACTTTTAAGTGATACAGAATAGTTGCTGAAAACTACCAGAACACTCTATGCAAACACAGGATGTGGAAAAAACAACTTCATCAAAATTCTAATTCACAATTAGCAAGACTATTATGCATCTAGTAACTGTTTTAATTGGAAAACAATTATAACATAAGAATAAAAAATTTACAGGAAAATAATTTGATAGCTCATATGATTAAAGAAAGTCTTGAATTCAAGGCAACATGAAAATCATAAAAGAGGATAGTTTAGTGCTATTGGATTAGTTGAAATTTTTTATATTGTTTTAAATTTCTATGAATAATTTCTATGAATGATTTCTATGAATAATGTAATTTCTCTCAGGCCCTCTATGGGCTCAATATTTACATTTGTACAAGAGTTGAAGAGTGAGTCTTGTGTGTTGCTGTAATGTATTCATAGTTATGGATATAGCAGGAGCAGTTCCCTATATGAAAAAAATGCCATAAAAAGTAAAGAAGTTTCTCAACATTCTTTCTCTTGACTGTAAAGCAAATGCACAGATGCATATCTGCACAACACATATATTTCTTACTAAAAGTAATTCTAAAAACTATTCTTGGAGTTTATGGAATGTCTCCCATACTGGACAAAGATAAACTCACTTATACTGATTTAGTTTCATGCGTTCTCTGACCTCTTAAGTTGTAATTTAACATTGGCCTTATTCTTGCTGTCGTTTCATCACAATTGTGGGAAACAGAAAAATAAAATAATGCATACATCATATCTAATAAATTTTTGATGTACTTTATATTTGCTTTTGTACTTAGCAAGCAGGACATAGCAAGCTTTTGTATTTAGGAAGGAAGAAAATACAGTTTTTTCTAACAGTGGTGTTTGTGAATCCTATGCTCCATTTTTCAATAATTTCATTTCCTGCCTTTGATTGCCCATTTGGTTGATACTACATATTGAGTAGATAATGATCCTTGAGTAATATTCTTTCTGTCTCTGTCTCTGTCTGTCTCTTCCTCTCTTTCTCTTTGTTTGCTAAATGCCATAAGATGAGCAACATTCCCAATGAATTGAACTTGAAGAACATATCATTTTTTTAATCAAAATTGCCTTAATCAAAATCCAGCTCATCAATTTAGCAGATTTATGAAAACATTCTGTTTCTTCTTCAAATAATGTCCATAACAATTTGAGGATTGGAGGTTAATGCACCTTCTCTGATAAAAATGCACACCATACTCCCTGTTTGGTTTGCTTAACACAAATAGGATTTCTTCTCAAGCCTATGAAGGTTTATAATAACCACTGGAAATAAATAAATTATTGTACAAACTAGCAAAAATATGTCATTAAGAAAGAATTCCTTTTTCTGAAAAATAAAAAGTTCAGTAAAATCCAATTACAAAATAAGATTAGGCACTAACATTGGTTTATGAAATTAATAATATGCAATACAACTTAATAAGATGGAAAAAAAAAGAAACCAAATCTATACACATTCCATATTAAGTCCATTCAAATATTTTTTATGTTTCCAGTATACTTTAAAGAGCACAAAAGTGGGCCGGTGAGATGGCTTAGCGGTGTAAGCGCCTGCCTTGCAAGCGTGAGGGCCCGAGTTCGACTCCCGGAACCCACATACGAAAAAGGGGCCTGTGATATAGCTCAGCGGCACAGGTGCCTGTTGGCGCGCGAGGTCCTGAGGTCGACCACCCGGTACCCACAAAAAAAAAAATAAATAAATAAAGAGTACAAAAGTGAAAAATAATAAATTCATTGGATTGTATAAGAAAAATAATGAAGAACTCTAATAAAATTTATAAATATAAAGTTATATGCATTAGATATGTTATATATACAATATTTTCTAATCTTAACTGTGTACAATTCATCAATTAACTACTGAAACTGATTTAATAATTCTAAAGAAATTTCAAAATATTATGATTTATATCCGTTACAATAAATTTTGTCAAAACTTCTTTCCTTTTCCTTTTAAAAGTAATTTAGTGATACATAACTTAATTATTTTACAATGCATTTTTCAGTTTTAAAATGTGTACTTCTGCATTTATCATCTAAGATAATTTTAAGATTTGCATCACCTTCAAAAGAAACACTGCAGTCATTAATGTTCACTCCCTATCCCATACTCCTCCCAGACTCTGAAATCCACTAATCAACTTTCTGCCTCTATAGATTTGACTATAATAAGCATTTCATAAAATGGAATCCAAACTTAATTTTGGTTTTTTGAGGCAAATTCTCATTCTATCACTTAGACTGGTCTTGAACTCACTATGTAGCCCAGAGTGGCCTCAAACTGAGAGATCCTCTTGTCTCAGACTCTAGATTGCTGGGATGACAGATGTGCATTACTATGCCAGCAGGGATCATAACTTTTACAATTCTACTTTGACATTCTTCTTTCATTTAGCAGAGATTTCCCAAGACGTATCAATCTATATTTATTCTAATTGCTAAATAATATTCCACTATGTAACTATATTATATTATTTATCCCTTCATCTGTAGGTGTGTATTTGTGTTGAACCTACATTTTGGCTATTATGAAAAATACTGCCATGAATCATTATACACAAGTTTCTGTGTGGATAATTATTTTCCTGTCTACAGGGTACATATACATTAATGAGTAGATTTTCTGGCTTTTGTGTTAATTTCACATTTAGTTTTTGAAAAAAATAAAAAAAATACGTAGAATCTGCCCCACTTACATTCCCACCTGCATTCTAGAAAATTTCCTATTTCTCTCCATTCTCTTCAGTATATGACAATATATCTTTTCTGATGATAGCCTTTCTGGTATGTTTATAAAATGATATCTAATATTCCTTTTGGAACCATTTCTAATGGTTTGCATTTCCCTCATGAACAATGATATTCACCATCTTTTCATATGCTTATTATGGCCATTTGTATATCTGTTTTAGAGAGATGTCTATTCAAATCCTTAGCTAATTTTTAATTTTAATTTTTTAATTTTTAATTTTTAATTTAATTTTTTATTTTTTATTTTTCTTTATTATTATTTTTTTGAATTATATTTAAGATGAAGTACATGTAGCTATATATTACATATGTATACATACACATATATTCATTAAAAGTATTTTCTTCCATTTCTGTGAATTCTGTTGCCACTTTCTTTATGGTGTCCCTTTTGGTATAAAAGTTCAAAATGTGATAAATCCTAATTTATTCATATTTTCTTTGTTCTTTATGTTCTTATTGTATTTTAACAAACCTATGCTGCATCCATAGCATTATAGATATGTTTTCTTTTAAGATTTTTACAATTGTAGCTATTATATTATTTTAAAGTTATGTAGATGATGTTAGGTAATGGTCTAACAATTCTTTTGCATGTGGATAGCCAGTATTGCAACACTATGTTTGAAAGGCCTGTTCTTTATTGAATTATTTTGGTACCACATTAGAGAAACAATTGATCATAAATGTGAAGGATTTAACTGTATTTGGTTGCTTTATATGTCTATCCTTTCATTACTACTTTCATGTTTTGGTTATGACAGCTTTATAGTAATTTTGGAAATAAGACAGTATGAGTCCTACAAAATGTATTTTGCTTTTTCAAAATCATTTTTCTTATTCTAGATTCCTTGTTTTGACTTATGAATTGTAGGGTCAACTTGTCAACTTTTGACAAGAAGCCAGCTGGAATTTTCATGAAGATTCCATTGACTCTGTTGAGAATTAACATCATTGTCTCACAATATTTTTTCAATTTTCTTAGATCTTCTTTAGTTTGGATAATACTTTGTAGTTTTTAGTATATGAGTTTTGCACTTTTTTTGGCCAAATGTATCCACATTTTATTCATTTCAATGTTATTTAAATTGGAATTGTTTTACTTTGATATATGTTGAATTGTTCATGGAAATCATGCAAAAATACTTTTAAGTATTGTGTATTCATCTGTAGCCTGTAACCTTCCTGAACTTTTTTGCTAGTAATAACAGTTCTTTACTGAATTTTTCAGAATTTTTTCATAAAAGCTCATACAATCAGCAATGGGAGATAGTTTCACTTCATATTTAAAATGTATATGACTTCTATTTTATCTTATTTTTTGTTGTTGTCATTGCTAGAATCTACAGGAAAATGTTGAATATAAGTGATACACTTTAGTAGACATCTTTAGGTTTTTCCCTTATCTTAAAAGAAATATATTTAGTCTCCCATCATTAAGTTTGATGCACTAAGTTTGATGAAATGTCTGTAGATCAAGATGAGGGAATGTATTTGTGACTTGTTGAAAGTTTCTTTTTACATTATGAAAGATAAAAAAAAAGTCATACAATTTTCTGCTTATGTTTATAATTCTTTACCATATTGATATAGTTATTTTTAAGATATTAAACACACTTCACATTTATGGGATAAATCCCACTTGGTGATTGTGGGTTATCCCTTTTGTATAGTACTGGATTTAGTTTGCTATTACTTTTGAAAATAATTACATTTATTAGAAATACTGACCAGTTTTTTATCTGATGTCTTGTCTGGCTTTGGTGTTATAGGTGCTCCACAACATACAATGGAATTAAGTGTGAAGGAAGTCATCATAAACCGAAGCACTGTAAACTGATGAAACATTAGTATACCTCACCTGCTGAACATCACAGCTGAGCGGCACAGCTCAATTAGAGTTTAAGTTGTTTGCCTTCATGAGCACTTGGATGATCACAAGCTGTGGGCTCCTGTTGTTGCCAATTTCTACAAGACGGTATTATACTGCATACAGAGATTCCAGGAAGAGTTCAAAATTTACAATGTGAAGTACAGTTTCTCGTGAATGAGTATGACTACCACACCAATGGGAAATAGAAAAATTAAAAGTCGAAGCATCGTATTTTTTGGATGAGCCAATAAAATTTTGATGTTGATTCTTCATGTATGTTCACAATTCACCAGTAAAACACTCTCGGACTCTGTTTTATTTGTGAGTAGTTTATTAATTTCAATTTAAATTGGTTTTATGTACCATATATCCATTCAGATTGCATATTTTTCTTGAGTTAATCTCAACTTTTTATGTATTCTAGGAATTTTTCCATTACAATCAAGTTTTCTATTTTTATATATAAATCTTCACACTACTCACTTAATGCTTTCTATATTTAAAAATTTCTTTTTTTTTTGATTCTCAGCTTCAAAGTAGGGTGACTCCGGTTAACAATAATATATTATATATCAAAAATGAGTATTTTAGAAGTTTTGTGCAAAGAAATGCTAAATACTTCAGATATTAGACATAATAATAACCCTGATTTGGTCAGTACATAAAATATAAGTACATCAAAATATTTAATCCTTTCTATTTCTATTAAGTAGATAATGAATTCCTTTATTTACTTCTGATTGCAATAATTTGAATCTTATAACACTTTCCCTCTTTTGTCAGTCTATCTAAAGACTTTTTTCAGTTTTCCTAACCTTTTCCAAGAACCAATTTGTTGTTTTGTTGGTTCCCAGTATGTCATGAATTTTGGTGCCAAAGACAATATTGATCAAGTTAGGAAATTGATTTTATTATAGCTGGTAAAATAGGGTGAGCAGTCCAGATTTAAACAT
Source organism: Erethizon dorsatum (assembly GCA_028451465.1). Lineage (NCBI taxonomy): Eukaryota > Metazoa > Chordata > Mammalia > Rodentia > Erethizontidae > Erethizon > Erethizon dorsatum. Next base: position 138,548,734 of record CM051824.1, read on the forward strand.
AGAGTATCTTAGTGGGATGGTTTTGCTTTATACCTTTATTGAAAAAATGAATAAATTATAACAGATGAATTGACAATTGGTATTTATATTACAAGCTATGCAAGCTTCAGTCAATGATCTGAAAAGGAAATTGTTTATTACTATACCAAGATAGTTTCACAGAGACAAACAGTACAACTAATCACTCACCAGACAGAAAACAAGGATATTGATGAAAAAGGAAAAGTCTATGTGTAGTCATGTCATAGTTAAACAAGGGAGTTATTCATGAGAAGAAATTGAACCCCAAATCTTATCTAAGTTATATGAGCAGGTTGGTTCTTTATTTTAAACCACTTTTCAGGAAGCAAAATGAATTTTTTATGGGGGAGGTACTAGGAATGGAACTGAGGACCTCACACTTGCCAGGCAGGTGTTGCGCCCCTGAGCTAAATCCCCGGCGCTACAAAAGAGATTTTTAAGCCATCAGTCTTCCTGGGTTGAGTAATACACAGCACCCAACTACCTGGGTTGGGTAATACACAGCATCATTGCCATCCTAATATTTATTATCTCTTTCCTTCTACTTTGTTGTAGGTTAGTTAGCTCTAATTTTCCATTGTCCTAATATGAAAGTTTACAACATTGAATTCTTTGTTTTTTTTAACCTAGAAATTTATAGTACTAGTTTTCTTAGAAGTACTGCTTTACCTGAATGTCATAAGTTTGGTTATGATGTCTCAAAGTATAAAAATTGTCACTCATTTTCATGATGATAGAATGTTATTCATCACTGAAAATTCAGAAGCAGTTCTTTTATCTCCTGAGTCAGAAGAATTTGGTTATAAGGAAGAGACTAGAGGATTCTTCTTAGTATTTGCCCTGTAAAATGAGCTGAACCCTCTTGAAGTATGATGATAAAGAACAGATAATTAAAATAATGAATATAATATTCCTTTAAAAATCAGACCTAAAATGAAAAATATAAATACTGATTTAAAAGGCATGTTAAAGAGCTAGGAGTTGAATCCTGGGACTAACCTCTCCAGAATCCAAGTTATTTTGTGCAAATCATTCTATTAGGCAGCAAAGCTTATTGAGTTTTTGAAAATATAGCGCTAGCATTCTTTGTAATGTACAGTCTCTTGATTATCATTTGTGTTATGGCATGGATGACTTGAACATTTCACTAGACTTCATTAATGACCCAGACTTCAGCTCAGTCAGAGTGAAATCCAGCCCATGCTTGATCTGTTGTGGTGATAATTTTGCAAATAATATAAAAACCTGTTTGGATTTTGCTGGCAATACTTCTTCTGATCTTGGGAAATAAGAAGCAGCTATAAGACAATCTAGAGTTATGATAATGAACTGGTCATTCAAATTTTACTTTTTGTGATTAAATAGGGAGAATTAGTTATTAAAGTTATAGCTGATATTGAAGGAAAAGGAAGGAATTGGATTTTTCATAATCGTGTTTCCAAATACATCCTGTTAATACGTTAGACAAACTTTTATTGATCATCCAAATAACGATATTGTTATGAATTTACTATATTTTCATGAAGATAAAAGTACTCAATAGGAATTTCCAAATTCCAAAATGTTAAAGAGGGTAAAAAAGTACATGTTTTTCATTTTTACTCATAAAATTCATAGTCTACTAAGTTGGTATGACATATAAGATTGTTTAAAAAAGACAGGCTCCATATATTTAGAAAATACACTACTAAAATATATCAATATTTCAAACAAAACTCCAAATCACACTGCTTAAGAGTCATTCGGTGTTTAACTTTTGTTCCACTTAATCTTGTTAATCTCTGGAACACATCTGCTTTTCCACTAAATTTCTAGAAATCTTGACTTAGTCTACTTTTGTGATCTCCAAGTTACATACAACCTTAAGGTCTGTATCTAAAAGTACCTGTTTAGGACAGACAGTCATTTTCTTAGAATCTCTGATACAGCCACTTTAAAAAAAAGGAAGTTAAACTGCTCTACTATAGTTGATTTTCAAATGCTTTGAGAAAACAGCAGAGGAAAACAAATAATTATATGTAGATCACAAGAGACTTAACATCATGTTGGTTAAATTATTAATGATAAAATTTTGAAAGCAGAAAATCTGCTGACTGTAAATTTTATGAATAATGTAACTGACATAAATAATTTTGAGGTGTACAAAACAAATTGAATTCAATTAGGAAAAATGCTTATATAAAATATCTATGAATATAATAAATATCCTTCTTTGGAAGAAAAGTGGATATTATATCTAAGTTATAAAAATGAATGAGCATTGGGTCCAGTGAGATGGCTCAGCGACGTAAGCACCTGCCTGGCAAGCGTGAGGGCCCGAGTTCAACTCCCGGAACCCACATATGAAAAAAGGGCTGGTGATATTGCTCAGCACCATGGGTGCCTGCTGGCGCACGACGTCCCGAGGTTGACCTCTGGTACCCACAAAAAAAAAAAAAAAAGAATGAGCATAATATTTATTGAGTAAAACAATTCAGGCATATGATAATCCAGAGATACAAATACTATGAATAAACCAATCATAGAACACACAAAATAGTACAGACTTTACTTGACTTATGATGAGATATTTTTCCCAATAACCATCTTAAATTGAAAATATCTTGTCAATTTAATGCATCTAACCTACCAGTCATCACAGCCTAGTCTAATCTATGTAAACCTTTCTGAGTAGTTACAGTAGCTTACAGATGGGCAAGGTCATCTAACACACTATTTTTATAATAATATAGTGAATATCTCATTGTACTTTTGTTGTCTAAGTATTATGAAAGGTAGCACCAGTACTCTGAGAAATAGTAACGTATTATAGACAGCAAAATCATTGATGAATCTTTAGAAAGCTTATATAATTTCTGCAATATATTTAATAGAATTTTAACTAGACAAACTGAATCCAAGGAGAGCTAAGACTTTCTTCTGATTTGACAATTTCCCTGAACTCATATCCTATAACTTAATTATTTATAATATCTCTCTTTTTCTAAGTAAAAGAACAAATCTTTTGTGATATTCCCACTAGCCTTTGGGAAATCTCAAGAATAGCATTAAATACAAAATACATTATTAAAGATTTGATTTGGGGCAGGCAAAATATCAAAAGTTGTCAGAAGGTTTCAAAATGTGATTGACTAGAATCATGAGTTAGTAAGAAACAATACTTGGCCACCCATTTAAGGAAATGAACATGAAATATTTTTCAATTCATCATAGGAGGTAACATGATCACAAAGAAGCTAAGCTCTTTTTAAAAATGAGAAGCCTTTGTTCCTTTAAATAATTAGTGGTATGAAAAAATCAGCATAAACCTGAAAATTATTCACATAAGAGACAAAATCTTTCTCTCAGATTACTCAGAGGCATATAAAACCATTTTACCACATTATATCAGAAGAAATCCAGTAATCCAAGTAAATTTTGATGTTCTAACATACAGAGAATCACATCGCAGTTTTACCAGTACAATTTTTAAACTATAGCTCTTTTAAAATCCTTTTAAAATTTTTTGTTAGCCTTGGCAATAGCAAATAAAATTCCCTTTTCTATGAACTACAAACAATTGTGTATGTTCTTTAAATTTTTGTTCTGTATGTTTCTCTTTCTCATTCTGAATCGTCACTTATTTTTTTTTACTTACATATAAAGTTGCTCTCTACCACTCTTTTTCCTAATAGAGTCTCATTAAAAAATATTGACTGTGAATTTATTCACTCTGATTTCAGTTTCATAGAGAAAAATAGGATATGGATAACTTCAATTGCTTGTTCTACACCAGCATTTTGTACAAATATGCAAAGCTTATAAGTATACATATGACAACTGTTTATAGCTATATGCATCTTCAAAGTATGACTGATAAATATAGCAAAAGATCTTATTTACTAACAGACCCAAATGTATAGCCTCTCCATACCCTATCCAATTACTGGAGAAAGCAAGTAAAATTATTCTGAGTAAATAGTGTTTCAGTATTCCATTATATAAACTATCTATATACTTAATGAATATCCATTCACTAATTTAATTTAGCCTAAGTCTAGGATTTTAATTATCTAAAGATCTGGGAAATGATTTTCAAGACAACTATGGACAAAACATAATTACTGCTGAAGTAAAGAGTGTCAGAAAAATTATTATTTTGGTTAAATATACATTTCTATTTTATATTATGTAGCTCATCAAAAATACAGCTAATTCAGTCAGAAATTTGTATAAGTTTACAGAGACCATACACAGTAGAATAAAAAATGTGACTGTTTTATACTCCATACTGGTAATTTAAAAGACATACAGTTTTTATTATGCCAAAATTTTTTCTTCTTAGTCAAAGGTGTACCTAAAAGTTGTGTGAGTTTGAACTGTTAAAATATTTGCATTTCGGGCCGGTGGGATGGCTCAGCGGCAAAAGCGCCTGCCTTGCAAGCGCGAGGGCCCGAGTTAGACTCCTGGAACCCACATACAAAAAAGGGGCCGGTGATATCGCTCAGCGGCATGGGTGCCTGTTGGCGCGCGAGGTCCTGAGGTTGACCCCCGGTACCCACAAAAAAAAAAAAAATTTGCATTTCAAAATTGAGTGCCAAGTGCCTCTACTGAGTTTTTCATTTCACTTTTATGTTTAAATCTAAAATATCCACTTTGCTTTTTAAAAAGTAATTACTATACTTAAACTGATGTCCTGCATTTGAGGAGACATTGTCATCTTACCTTCCATTGGGATAAACTTATGAATGCTTTGATGTCTTTCTTTTTAAAATCCAATATCCCTCTTACAAAAAATTTCTATGGCTTGCTTTGCTTCTCTGTAGTAATATATTTTAGTAACTTAGGATCCTAATTCCCACTGTCCCTTCTAGTTCTTTTTCGGTTTATTTTGTGCCTTGCCTTCCCTAATGAGTCTGTTTTTCTGTCATTGCTATATCTCTGGTGTCACTCATAAGAAGATACAGTCTCCTGCATAAAGCCAGTCATGCGTGGACGGTGGTAGTTTCAGCAGGAACTGTCACTGCCTCATTCCCAGCATCTCTGTTGAACCACCTACTGCTGCTGGAATCGCACCCACATTTCCATCTGCACTACCTGTCAGATGGTTGATATATTCTTCTCAAAGATCCCCAGCGGTGCAAATTCTTCCTCCATGGGATCTAACTAACCTCCTGCTCCTTTAAAGAATTATTTTTGAGGATTCTTTTCCTTTTTGCCTTGACTCCCCAAATGTTCTTCTCTTGAGTGACGATTGGCTTTACTAGGAAGGCAATAGGTATGGATAACATCTGATTTCTCAGTTTGCCTCTCCTATTGGGAAAGCTCTACATAAAAGGCATGCTGGGTCCTGGTGCTCTTAGCCTGTCATGCCTGACATCCAGCTTCTGCCCTGCTAGCATGGGCTGGCAGGAGAAAGGAAGCCTGAAACCTCTGACCAGAACTTTCTCAGAATTTACACAATTTATAGTGTGTGGGACTAGAAATGCTTGTAGCTTCCCCTCCTAGGAATTACTGTATCCGTTGACTGAGAGCTGTGGGAATAGGAAGCATAAACATATTTGTTTATGTTATATTTGCTTATGAGCTAATAAATAGAAGTAGAGATACTGTGTTTTCATGTTGAAACTTTGGAAATTTTTGGAAATACTGAAGCATTTCAGTATTTCTCGATATTTCCTTTTATCTATTAGATATGTACAATAGATATTGTGAAATGGAAGAAATTGTTCAAAAAGAAAAAGGAACTAGGTTAGGGAAAAGGAGAAAGGAAGGAAGGGAAAAGGAAAAAAATGCAAGTTAATTATACTACTAAAGTCTTATAGTTCATTGAAAAGGAAGGTTTGCACAAATATTGATTGGAGAAATTTTTATGCCCATATCTTATACTCTGAGTAGTTACTTTGAAGATAACAACATGCAATGTATTAACTATTGTTATTCTATTATTTTGTTACAAAATTTTGTTTTACTTTTTTCTCATAAAATTGAAAAAAGATTAGATAATATTCATTATTCATGACATTATTTATTGGTGTAGTATGTGCCACAGTAATACTTCATTATTAATAGACATTAATGTGTCTATTAAAATATGAACTCAAGATGTGCTTGCTAGCCCTGTAGTCAAAGACATCTGCCAAGACAAGAAATAACTAACCACTCTGCTGTTTGAAAACTTTGCTTCTGGATATTAACACCTGCCGCACTACACAAATATGGTTATAAAAAGTAAACCAAACATTTCAAATTGTGTGATTTTATTTTAGCATATTATTGTAATAGGAAGGACTCAGAAACAAGAAGACAATCATAAGAATTGGACTCGAGAAGAAATATAGTACATAAAAATATGCAATTCCTTTTCATAGACCAGAAAAGAATAGAACATAGATTTACTATGAGTAAATTAATACCAGAGAAAATATTTGAAGAATCAAAATTTAGAGAAGAATCAAACTATTACTTAGGTCATGAATGAAAATCAAATTGTTTCTTTTAAAGACAAAGAATATATAAAGAATCTATCTACATTGATTAAAATCACTGGAGAAGTGCCACCTGTCCATTTTACTTTGCTTGTGTAGTTAGAAACTAGGAAATGACCATGTGACTTGAGTGAGGGGAATTGAATTTGTCGGAGGACAAGGGAATGGGGTTAGTGTATAGTAAATTGCTTCTTCAAGTGCAATTATCTACTCAAGACATAAAGCCAATACAGTTCTACCTGTCTTTGGTTTTCTATGCTATACACCTTTGCTTTACTTCATTGTCTTTTTTACATCACATGTTTTACTTGCTTATATCAATTTTCTCTTCTTTTCAGTCTCAGTAGATGTTTTCACTGAGTAGACTTTTTTCAGTGGATCTTGGAGAAATATTATTTTTTAAAATGGTACCAATATTGAAACCATGAATCTTGGCAAAGATTGTATCAAAGTAAATATGTACATACTTGAACACTGATATTTTGATACTATTTTAAAATTTCTTTTTTATACCAATTGAAAAAAAAGAGATGTACATTTTCTATATCCTTTAGATTAAGGCTAGTCTCATACACACACACAAACACACACACACACATTAATAAAAGCCAGTATTAGCATTATTCCTGTAGGGAAGCTATAATTCAACATAAATATAGAAGATGAAGTCTAACTCTTTTTATAATTATTTTTCACTGCAATGATTATCTTTTTGTCATAAAAATATTTTCTCAAATTTTAATCTATCTGAAGTACTACTGTTACTTAATTTTGATTATGGATGCAATTGCAGGACTTCTTGTAAAGGAAATTTTAAAGTAACAATAACAGTTTTTGGGAAAATCATAATTTGAATGATTTATCAGAGACACTTTAACCATTCAAGTCTTTTAAGGTGACACAGAAACAAAATAATAAAGACAAAGTGGAAAATTATATCATATTACTTCAGATTAATGGAATTCTAAATGCATAAGTTGTTTTCTTGGCTGGTCTTCAAAAAATGTTCTACCTGAAATCATTAAATAAAATTGCTAATCAATTATGGTAACTAAAATATTGATACATTCTTCTGAAATTAATGCTCACAAAATATTCAAAAATCTCTAAAGAATTTTACATACCATAATAGCATATGATATCAGTGCTGTACAGATTGCCCTTGTCATGCACATGGACTTCTAGTGTGCTTTTATTCCCCCAAATCAAGACGTGCTTCTCTTTCTCAGAGTTCTGTTATAATATTTCAGTCCTCATTTGGACACTATGTACTCAGATGGCTAAGTGGTAAAGAATTCATGTCCCCCAACTAAGACACATTAATCAATGGGTGAGAGGCAACAGGATATGAATATTCTAGTTTTCTTCCTCATGTTAGTATGCTTTTACGGGATGTACATTATTTGTAAAATTTCAATGCAGAATTGAATCAGGTTTACTGCCTGTAGCACTTGGCTTGAAATTGTGTTTTGCTGGGGGAGTTTTGCTTAGTAAGTCTCACTTCCCCACTCATAGTACCCACCCACCTCCTAGAACATTTTTATGCATTTCTGTCTAAATTGCTAGCTGGGCTTTTGTTTCAGGGAAACTCAAACTAGGAGAAGTATTGTCATAATTGCTACTAGGAAGCAGACAGAGTAGGAATCTGGATTGCTGTTATTACTGGCCAGATTAAACTAGAAGCCATATCTTTCATAGTAAGTAAGGAATAGATGATCCATATTTTGCTATAGCACCTTATTGACAAACATTCCATGGAGTCAATTGGATAAAATTTATATTAAAGGTGATTCATTGGTCTGCGAAATATTTCTAATTCTATATATATATTGAGAATGTGGTAATTAAAATGTAAGCATGTTTGTTAGTTTAGGTAAATTCCGTTGGTGTTCTGAAGGAAAATATAGTAATCCATTAAGTTATTTACTAACTCAGGGTATGATGAACATTTCAGAACATGTCTACAAAAAATGAGATATTTATTTTCAGTACCTTGATCATAGGGCTAGAACTAGAGAAAAGGCTAATCATAAACATGAAATAAAACTTCATATGCCTAAGTCACGGCTCTATGGACGAGAGCATAGGTTATAAGATGTTGTTATGAAACAGAACTCCCAGTCAGTAGAGTAGAAAGAGCTCTGAAAAAGTGGAGGCTGGGTAGTAGCTGTTAATCACCAGATGCAAGACAGACATAATTGTCATGACTAGAATCACATGAAATCACTGAACATGATGCACAGGCAACTGTGCCAATAACAAGCTAAGCATATAATTCCTTCAGAAAATATGGATTAATAACCAGAAAATGTAATTGATATCTTATGTCCTTTAGCGGTGATTGTCAACTTGATTGGATTATGAGACACCCAGCAGGTTAGTAAACCACACTTCTAGGTGTGTCAGATTTGGTCAAGGGGCATGGAACCTTGGAATTGTGTATGGTTCCCAGTCTTTTCTTCTCAGATGCTTTCCTCCTTCCTCTGCTTTCTGACCACAGTGATCTGTTAAGCTTTGTTCCACCACACCCTTCCACCATGATGTTTCTGTCTCAGAGCCAGCTGACCATGGACTGAATCCCCTGGAACTTTGAGCCAAAGTAAACCCTTCTTTATTTAAGTTATCTGTATTAGATACTTTGTCCCAACAAATAAAATTTGACTAATACATGTTATTTTAAAAAGTATATGCTTCCCCAAATTACATATAGTATTTTGTTGTTTCAAAAATATTATTATATATATGCTAATGTATTTCATTATTTTAGTACTTTATATTAGTTGACTGAAAAGACATTTGGTATTATTTTTCTATTTTGTGAGAATCTTTTGGTTTATGTCTTGTACTCTGAGTGATTTTGAAGATAATGAGACACAGTGTATTAACTGTTGTTATTGTCATATTAGTGATGAAATTTTACTTTTTCACAAAACAAAAAATAGAAAATAGATGGCTAGAAAACTGAAAGCAGCTATCCCAATGGAAAATCATAATTTCCCACTATCTAAGATAGTGCTTCTCAAATCAGAGATAAACACTTCAAAACTGGCTAATAATCCTTAAAGAATCATGCTACAACACAGAAAGTGAATGCAGTGGTAAATTTTCTAGGATTTTTCCAGAATTATGTATAGTCATTCACCCAAAAAATTGTATACTGGGAGAGAAAGAAATAACAGCTTTTACAAAATGTATTTGACATTATATCTGAGATAATTATTATCATTTCACCCTTTTAGATGTCAAAGGTCACCAAGACTGCATAAACTCAATGATTGGGTGGTCAGGATCATAGGTTCCCGAATTCAGAAGAGCTGTTTCACTCACAATTTGCTGCTTTATTCATTTACTATACTTTTCTCATTCTATAATGTATTTCTTATCTAAAAAGTTTACTGTAAAAATATGTCATCTTAGATGGGCAGCAAGCTCATATATCTCATGTTTCTTGTGTGTCTTGATTGCACTAAAGCCACATGGAGTGATTGACATATATCTTTTTTTTTTTTTTTTTTTTTTGTGGGTACCAGGGGATCGACCTCAGGACCTCGAGCGCCAGCAGGCACCCGTGCCGCTGAGCAATATCATCGGCCCCTTTTTCGTATGTGGGATCCGGGAGTCGAACTCGGGCCCTTGCGCTTGCCGGGCAGGCGCTTAAGCCACTGAGCCCTCTCACCGGCCCTTGACATATATCTTTTAAATTTGTGAAAGCATACTCTCATGTTCCCCAGTCATGAAATCATCTAACAGTGTGTGTACACTGACATTAAGTGAGGCAAGACTATACTCCTTTTCACAGTTTAGAGAGTTCAGTGTATTCAACTTAACACTTTTTTTTTTTAATGTGGTACTGAAGGTTGAACTCAGGACCTCGCATTACTAGCAGGTGCCTGTGCCACTGAGCAATATCACTGGCCCTGTTTTCCTTTTTATGTGGGTACCGGGAGTCAAACTCAGGGCCTCACACTTGACAGGCAGGCATTTATGCCACTGAGCTATCTCACTGGCTGACAACTTAACACTTTTTCTGGTGGATTTCTTTGATGCATACAAAAAATTTGGACACTACATTTTACAATTATTATCATTTTCAAGTACTATATACTATACATAATTGTATGTTCTATAATTTGATGTGCCTGGCACCTCAGTAGATTTGTTTACACCAGCAATGCCATAAATGTGTGTAATAAAATATGGCTGTAGTATCACTAATTGATAAAAATTTTTAAGCTCTATAATAATCTTTTAGGTACTCTATAATATTTGTGGTCCATTAATGATGAAAACCTCATAAAGTGGTACAGGACTGTAATTCATTTTGAAGAAAACAAACTTGTATTTTTTTTAACAGTTTCCCTCTCCTGTTATGGTCCATTCAAATAGCAACATTAACCCAGGGTTAAGAAATTATCCAATCTTATAATGTGGGACCTCACACAGTACCAACACTGCATTGTCCAAAGGATTTGCTTTCCGACCAGGTGTATAATAATGGGCACAATCATGGGAATCATTGGTCATGCCTCAAAGTGAACAATTGAATTTTGATCAAATATGTGAAAGACTTTTTATGGACACATTTGAGATGGCATCTTACGGGTTTAGTATATATTCTTCAGGGAATAGTATATGCTAGAAATCAATATCCATTATATGGTTTGGTGACTCTGAAAAAATGAATAAAATTGGGAAACAAACAGTGGATTATCCTGATAATTTATTAGACCTATTACAATTTTAAATTCAGTATGGCTAGAGATTTTGGGAAATACCATGTCACACATTGAGACATAAAAATAAGACGGGGATATATCTCAGTGTCATGGTGCCTGCTGGGTAAGCACAAGACTGTGAATTGATTCCTGGCACCAAAAAAAAAAAAAAAAAAGAGAGAGAGAGAGAAACATAAAAATAGATGTAACACTGATGACTGGTTGTTTTTAGGTATTTGTTATAGTAACAAGTTGGAAAAGAAATTGAACAAATATTTAATATTAATCATCATGACATTGTAGAGTATTAGATACGTAATGAGTGTAAGAAAATATGTAATATGTGTAAGTCTGTAAACCCAAGGAATCCACTGGCCATGTCTTCATGTTCTCTTATATAATATAACTGCAAAAATCTTATTTCAGGTAGGTGAATTGTGACACGGATTCAGGAATGTCAGCAATGAAGGTTACTTAGGAAAGCACCCTGTACTACAGAAGTATGGGCCTAGTATTAGGTAAACTACAGCTGGTGCTAGAAGATTCTTTTCAGCTCTGAAATTACAGTGATTTGTCCTAAACAGGATTGAAATATTTTCTGGCAATTATAGCTTAAAATTTGCAACAACTTAACAGCAGGATCTAAAGCTCATCACAGTAATTGTCCTCTTGTGTTTTTCCTCCTTGTAATAATGAGTAGTTACTCATTATTACATTGTGAAGTATCAGTGTAGAGAATCCAATGTGAGGCATGCATGTATCTGAGACACAGCAGATGCTGGTATTGCTTTGCCTATGAGCTCTTATCCCTTTATCAGTTTGGAGCTTATTAATGTCGAATGTGCTTGTGTTACCAGCAAACAGAACTAAAGGCCTTTGACCGATAATTTCCTTTAATCTCCTGGATATCACTCACATTGCAAGTGAAGTGTATCTGGAAATGTCTGGGCATTTTCAAATCCTCAGGAGCAGCATTAGTTAATGCTTACTTGGTTTGCAACAACTGATTTGGACTACACTATGATTCTGTATGGGGGACTTTACACCACAGACCTATTTGCTGGTATTTCCTTTCTACGCCTACTGTTCTATTGGTCTTTCTGGGAAATGCATTCTTTCTAAACAATCATTTTTATGGACTTCCTCTTCTCAAAGTCTGCTTCTGGAGAATCCAATTTACAAAAATATACAATGTATAGTCTACTGAAATCAGCTCATTGCAAAATAATGCTTTAGTGTTTTACTTGGAAATTAAGCACACCTTAGATTTAAGAAGCATAAATATAACAAAATGTAAGATAATAACATGCCACAAAAGCAGTAACATATATTTATTATTTATCATTTAGTGGTTTAGCTTTTCTCACACATTACACAAATAATGAAACCACCACTGTAATCAAGACAGAACATATCGGGCCGGTGAGATGGCTCAGCGGCGTAAGCGCCTGCCTTGCAAGCGCGAGGGCCCGAGTTCGACTCCCGGATCCCACATACGAAAAAGGGGCCGGTGATATCGCTCAGCGGCACGGGTGCCTGTTGGTGCATGAGGTCCTGAGGTCGACCCCCCGGTACCCACAAAAAAAAAAAAAAGACAGAGCATTTCAATCACTCTCAAATCCCTCATATTTGTTTCCATGCTTAATCTTTCTGCCACTAGTCTATGGGAACATTGAGCTGGTTTCTGTTGCTAGATTTAATTTATTGTTTTATATAAGTGCAATCATATAACATGCAGTGTTTTTTTTTTTTTTTTGTGGGTACCGGGGGGTCGACCTCAGGACCTCGCGCACCAACAGGCGCCCGTGCCGCTGAGCGATATCACCGGCCCCTTTTTCGTATGTGGGATCCGGGAGTCGAACTCGGGCCCTCGCGCTTGCAAGGCAGGCGCTTACGCCGCTGAGCCATCTCACCGGCCCAACATGCAGTGTTTTATGACTACCTTCTTTCATTCAACCTGTTTAAATTTATCTGTTGTGTGGAGTAAAAATGATCATCCTTATTAATCATACAAAGTCTTGTGAATAAATCACTCAGCTTCTCATATAAGAAATAATTTACATAACTGTAGTAGGTTGTTAAAAGGATGACATGCTTTGTTATTAGACTGCATGACATATTTAGTTTTCACCATTTCTTTACATGGACCCTTATATATGTATACTGTTTAATGAAATTCTCTCCCATGAATGGATTTATAGAACCAGTTATGTAATCAAGATATACAATTATTCTCTCACCATAAATAAATTCTTCTCAATATCCCTTCATAGTTTCACTGGCTTTGGGATCTATCCAGGGGATAGGTGGAGAACATTTCATGGCATGTCTTTGTGGTTCATGGAGGCATGGCCTTGGAGTGTAAGTCTTGTCTCCCATCCTTTTGCTCTAGCACTATTCCCTGCCTCTGCTTCCTGACAATCATAAACTAGGCAGCTTCGATCTCTCAATTCTTTCTGCAGTGAGCTTTCTCTCTTTGAGCATGGTAATCAGATTATGTAATGAAACTTCTGAAGCTGTGAGCTAAGTAAAATCCTCCATAAGTTATGAGAGTTGGATATATATATATATACATATATATATATATATATATATATATATATATATTTTTTTTTTTTTTTTTTTAATGTGGATACCGAGAGTCCACCTTAGGACCTCGCACTTGCCAGCAAGCGCTTGTGCCTCTGAGAGATATCACTGGCCCTTTATTTTTCCTTTATGTGGGTACTGGGAGTTGAACTCAGGACCTCGCACTTGCCAGGCAGGCACTTATGCCACAGAGCTGTCTCACAGAGGCTGGAGAGTTGGATGTTGTGTCACAGTGACAAAAAGACCTACTAATATAGAAAATTGGTATCTATAGTTGGGTTCTTACTGTAACTGTTCCTGACCATGTGGTTTAAAGCCTTTGCAATAGGTTTGCAGGGAAAGTTTGTAAACATTTGGAGATTCAGATTAAAGAAGACTTAGAAATCTGTAAGCAGAAAATGATGGAATTTGCTGTCAGAGCTCAGAATGGAAGATTTGTGATAGGAATGGGAACAGTTAAAACCAGATTCAGGAGTATTTAGATGGGAAGGATCTACTGGAAAATGAACTACAGTACATGTGTATTCCATTTTGGCAAAGAAATTTGTCTACATTTTCTTATTGCCCTAAGACTTTATGTGAGGTTAAATTTAAAGTTAGTAGATTAATTAAACTGGCACTGAAAATTTCAAAACACCTCAACATTCATGCTTGCTACTGCTTGCTGCTTATGGCCAGATGTATAGTGAGAATCAGGGGCAAAATGTAGAGCAGAAAAGTTTGAAATATTTAAATTTTGTCCCATAAGGAACCACATGGAAACTAGAGGCCAAAAGAAATATAGGTGTTAAAAATATTAGTGCCTTTAAAAAGAAACTAACTCTTTTGTACAGGAATAAGAAGAATGATACCTTTAGGGCCTCTCAGAAGTCAGTAAGACTTTACTCATTCCATATTCAAAAGCACAAAAGTGTAAACATTTCATGTGAGAAGACAATCCATGTGGTGCCTATACAAGAAGGGTCTCCTAGAGTACTGATTACCTGTGATTTATTTCAGTCTGTTTAGTCATCCAGGCACTTAGAGGCTGCTGCAGCCATGGTCCCAAATGGCCCTGCTACTGTTCAAGCTAGCAGCTGACCTTGGTTGTGTCGATGTGATGCTGGAGTTAGTGCAAGAGTTTTGGCATCAGGGAGTCTCCCATCACATTTTAAAGGACAGTCTTGGAAGCTAGGCAAAGAGCCTGTAGGAGAGAAGTGGATACAGCTGTGGAAATGAAGCCAAAGGTACATTGATCCCACTGTACAGGTACAATGAATACCCTAGGGAGACTCCAGGAAGTTGGAGATGCAAGAAACAGGTAATTTTTGCCAAGGAAACATGAAGCCTGAGAGTGGAGCCAGCACAAAGACACAGGGATATAATTTTTGATCAGGAATATACATATGATAGAGAAAACCAAAAAATGTATACACACTTTTCAGGAAAAGAAAAATAGTAGGATGTTTTTTCAACTGATGGTGTTACCCTAGTATGGATGATCCTAGAAGATGTGTAGAAAATCCGTTACATTGCTGGCCCTTAGAGATGAAATTGAAAATGCATATGCAGGAATCTCAATTACCAAAGTTACCCAAGCAATGATTTGCCATACTAATAATTGTCTAGAAGCTAATGGCCACCACTTTGAGCACCTCTTATAATTGTAGAGGCCAAAGGTGACTTGTATTAATCTCATGATGTTTCAATAAACATTTATAAAAGTTTTTATTTTTCTGAAGTATGTATACATTTATGGTAGTCTATCTATATATATTTATATTTACATTGTTTATATTTATATTATATACATTTGGATACATATATATGGATACATATATATTTGGATAGATATATCACTAGAATTGGTATAAGTTAGAAAAATGACATAATGAAGTGTATCTTCAAAATGCTTTAAGAAAATATGTAACAATTTAGATTACATATCTAGTAAAAACATCTTCAATAATAAAATTAAAATAAGGATTCTTTATTAGCCATCTTTTCTGTAACTGGGACAAAATACTTAACACCTGAACTTAGAAGGAGGAGAAATTGGGCTGGTGAGATGGCTCAGCAGCATAAGCGCCTGCCTGGCAAGCATGAGGGCCCGAGTTCAACTCCCAGAACCCACATATGAAAAAAGGGCCAGTGATATCGTTCAGTGGCACGATCGCCTGCTGGTGTGTGAGGTCCTGAGGTCGACCCCCGGTACCCACAAAAAAAAAGAAGGAGGAGAAATTTATTTTTGGCTCAGTTTCTAAACGATTCAGTCCATGGTTGTTTGGCTTCCAGGCAGAAATGGCATGATAGAAAGACAAGGCGAGGGAAAGCTGCTCATCCCATGGCACCCAGTAAGGAGTGACAAAGAGGCAGGGGAGTGACATGGAGAGAAGAAAGAGATTTGAGGACAAGAATACATTTTCCTGATGATGACTCTAGTGACCCACCAGCAACTAGGCCCCACCTCCTAACAACACATTGAACAATGAACTCAGCAATGGATTAAGCTGCTGAGGAATACAGCACCTTCGTGATACAATTATCTTCCAAAACTTCACCTCTGAATACATGAAACTGTGGTGATCATGTTAGATCTAAACATAACAGATACTTTCAGGAAAATCTTATCTGAGGAATCTGTCAGGAACATGATTGTAATAGAAGAGGTACTAAGAGACAATTCTTATGCAGAGGTATATGACATCAGGGGGAAAGAGAATTAAAGGTAAATGAAGAGAAACACTAATGGAAAATACAGGTACAAGTAATAAGTAAGCACAGAACACATAAAACAACTGCAGTAACATTTGATGGGTGTATGAATGACTTACTCATTTCATATTGCTGTAACATAATGTTATACACTGAATCGCTTAAAAACAACACATATATGTTTCTCATAGTTCTAAATGCTGGCAAGCTAACATCAGGTTACTGGCATGACATGATTAGTTTCTAGGGAAAGTATTTTTCAGTTTGCATATTTTCATCTCCTCTGTCTTATCTTTACATGGAAGAAATGGCATGATAGAACTTTCTGGTGTCCCTTCTACAAGGACCCTAATACGTCATACGGGCTCCATACTCATACCAAAATTACCTCCAAAATACACCACCTACTAATGCCTTTATAATAGGAGTCAGTATCTCAGCATGAAATTTGAGAGTACAAAATTATTCAGCCCATAATAATTCATACAGTATTAAAACTTATGATAGAAGAAATTATCACTCAGCCAATGTGATAAAATAAATAGTATTTGTATAAGTGTTTAGTCAACTATGGATGCACTTAAAGTGTGACTATTAGACTATGAAAATCAATTTACAAACTTTTTTGAAGTTTCTATTTTTATACCTATTTAAATGTGTGGAATAGTTTCAGATTTACAGAATAAAGGGAAAGGTAATACAAAGAATTCCTATGTACATCATACAGATTTTCCTAATATCACTATCTTACATTAGTAGGGGCATTTGTTATAATTAATGAATCATGACTTATACATTATTCTTAACTAAATTTCATCACATACAAATTTCCATATTTTTATCTAGTTCTAGGATCCATTTTCTGTTCTAGGACCCTATATATGATACAAAATTACATCTAGCAGTCATGTTCATTGAGTTCTTCCAGGTTCTGGTAAGTTTTCAGACTCCTTGTCTTTAAAAACCATGGCAAGTTTAAGAGAACTGATCAAGTATTTTATAAACTTGTCTCTAGCTTGGAGACTGCCTTATTCTTTTTCACTGACTGAGAGAGTTGTAGGTTTTATGGGGGATAGTGGCCCATAGTGACATTTTTTTCTTCCTCTTGTTTTGGATTTACTTTGCTCTTGGTTTTCTACTTTCAAAAGTTGAAGCCAACTGAAAATGCTGGTTTTAGCATTATATTCTTCCTTATATTCTTACATGAGCAATTAATGCTGTAAATTCTCTGAAACATACACAAGTGTGATTTTAGTTGTTTAGTTATTGTATTTTGTTTTTTTAATAAGTAAAAAATAATATATACTGTAATTCCCTTTGGATTTCTTCTGTTACTTGTGAGCTATTTAGAGAAGTGTCATTAAGTTTCTGAAAGAACTGATATTTCTGTTATTGAATTTTGTTTTAATTTCACTGCTGTCAAATATCCGTTTGTATAGTATGGATCATGTAATTATATTGTACATTATTATAATTATATTGTAATTATACTGAATTTCTTTGGAGATGAGGATATATATATATATACATATATATACTTAATTAGTTTTTTATATATTTATAAATGCCTTGAATATTTTTATTATACTGAAGCCCAAACTATGTTCTATATTCTGAAATCTTTGTATTAATTTCAATTGGAAATTATGGGTAGAGTATTTGTGAATTTGAAATACATCAAGGTGGTTGATAAAATTATTGAAAATATCATATACTTCCTGATTATGTGTAGTTTTTTCTCTCAATTATTGACATTGACACAAATCAACAGAATAAATACCTTTATTTTCCAGTCAAAATATCAGATTACCTAAATTTAATTCTATCAGTTTATTCTGTTTATATGAAATGTATCTATATATATTTATATTGCACAATTACATAACTAAGAGGTGGAATAATTGATAGGTGGTTTTGAGTCAGGAAAAAGACAACTGAAATCAACAGGAGCTCTGTCACTTATTAGCTATGTAGCTTCAAGAAACTCATTTACTTCTTATTCTTCACTTATTAAAATGTAAGCAAAAAGTATCATGGGTTGGAGTGTAGCTCAGGGGTAGAGTGCTTGGCTAACATGTGCATTGTCCAAGGTTTGATCCAACACATCAAAGGAAAATCTTTATTTCAAGGAGCTTTGGGAATAGTAAAATTGAACAGTGCTTCACATAAAATGTAGTTTGAATAAATTTTAACTTAAGTATGATTATTCTGTTTTAAATTATATTTACAGTTTTACTATTTAACCGTGTCTTGGAAAATCATATTATATTTCAATTTCTGGTGAACAGGAGATATTATTTTATGACAGTTATACAGGTAATAATTTAAAAGCAGAGGATTAAATGGTCTGCTTAACATTATATTAGTTATTTTGATAAATACTAATGTTTTTTCTAACAGCAAATCATATTTGAGCTGAAGCTTTCTCTATTTATAGTCTATCCTTCAGTTAATATAAAATTAGTATTTTTGTTTCACACATTAACTAGATAAAGCTCTATAGACGAATAAAGGTGTTCTCGTACTAGAGCTCATGTTAAGATATTATGAACTAGTATAGACCGATGGTTCTTAAGTGACTAAAATTCATTTCCATGCAGGTTGGAAAATACATGTCATTCCATGTCCCGCACTATTCTCATCTCATCAGTTTTGCTCCTCCTTAAGGACCGCCCCACCGGACATCATCGCTAACATTTGGAAGAACTAAAGTTTCCCAGAATATTATTTCCATGTCTAACACCACAATGTGCAATATTTTTTGTGTGTTCCTATTCTGTATCTAGCATTAAATACAGAGAATATAATTCAAGTTGCAAATAGTTATTGGGACAGACAGATGGATATTTTTTGTGATATCATGTGTAAAATTTCTTCAAAATGAGCTGGTTTTCCTTTCCACTGTGCATCAATTAATACATGCTGGGCAAATTCTTAGGAGTTTTCAAACACTTTATTGTGGTAAATGATGAGTTATTATCTTCCCAATGCCAGGTGACTTTTAGTTATAAAACAGTAATTCAGGCCCCTGTCCTAAATATGGTAAACATCCTCTGCATCTCCTGATTTGGAAAATTAACTCAGGAAATACGTACACAGCTATACACTGCTAGTCACTTATAAATATAAATATAAAATATAGTATAAAAATATAAATATCAGCATTTCTGACTCAGTCTTCCACTATAGATAACAATATCTTCCCCAGCAATCAATCTACTTTGCTTTTACACAATGCACTGATAAAAAATAAAATGCTATTAAACTTGTTTTTGTAATTATAAGCAAATATCTAGGAAAATCGTGTATGTGATTGTGAGTATTATGTATATATGGAAATCTAAGAAGTATTTTCTCTCCCTATTTAGTTTTTAAGGCACTCAACACAAGATACCTATAAGAGAGTGGATGAGGCAGGAAGTAGTGAAGCATCAAAATATATGTAAACTAAAATAATTTTTGCTTTAGTTTAGACTGCTGCTGCACACAGACGTAGATTTTAGGCAAATATAGCTGTAGAATGTGACTTCAGCTAATCTAAAATTGTATAGATTATTAAGGAAGGCATGTTTTAATCTTTCTCATTTTCTATCATACAAGAATTTGTGAACTGTGTAGAGAACTGTTATTTTTATCTGCTATGATCTGGAAGGAAGGCCACAGAACAAAGATGAACAAGGTGTCTAAAATATCAAGTGAGAAAAAACAATATCTTCTCCAACATTTCAAACACAAACCTTCATTTCTGCCATTTATGAACTACTAGCTTCAGGTGTCATTCTCTCAGTTCTCTCAACAAGGAGAACATAGATTTTGAGGGAAAATTACCTGCATACAATTCAGCCAATTGTTTGCAGGCAGAAATCTATCTTTGTAACATGCTATATAATATTTGAAAAATTAAAATTCATATTTTACTTTTAATATTTATATCACCAACTTGTGTTCTCAAATATTGGATTTTACTTACCTGTGTATTTTTCTAATTTTGTTAATTGCTAATAAGTTTTACTGTATGCTTTCTGCAAGATTAATCTCAGTATTTTCCAAATATATCTAATTATACAATTATAATTGTGTTTCCTTTCCTAAATTTTGAATTTTCCAATAATTTTAGCAACCTTTACTGTAATTTACTAATTAAATCCCTACCTATCAAGAGTCTTATCTTTGAAAAACTATAGAATTTGTATTTTTAATTGTCCTACTAGATCATCATGGCAAAACATACAAGTTTTTATTTCTTACTTAACTTTCTAATAACTAAGATCTCTGTTATCACATGGAATGGGTGATCCTTTATGATCAGTCACACAGGCATAGGTAAAATTTATTATATGGAAAAGAATTAAATAACCTATATTTCAGACAAATAAAATTGAAATCTTACATTGTAGACTTGGCAAAAGGAATGAAAGAATGGATCAAGTAAGTACAGAATTTCTGAATTTCTGAATGTTTTCCAAAATGTATTTTGTCCTGTTCATCCATTAGTTTGCTGAAGATGAGGTTCACAAAAATAAAAAGCAACCTTGAGGACTGTGACCTTTAAAAATATCTGGAGCCTAAACTTCATTATGTACTGAAAAACCTTTGGGAAT
This sequence comes from Erethizon dorsatum, assembly GCA_028451465.1. Lineage (NCBI taxonomy): Eukaryota > Metazoa > Chordata > Mammalia > Rodentia > Erethizontidae > Erethizon > Erethizon dorsatum. Next base: position 138,569,821 of record CM051824.1, read on the forward strand.
TCAATGACAGCCTTGCTTGAGATTGGTGAACTTGTGTTAGCCTTTTCAAGTAGATTTCTGTGCACATCATGCTCAGAACTGCTCTATTAAAAGTGTGTAACAACTACATGACTACTGTGGATAGAGATTATCTTCCATTCTTACTTTGTGAGGACATTCTTGTGGGAGGTGACCTAGTTGGCTGTGACATCTCATTTACCTAGTTGCAGGCTATGACTAGTTCTGCAACAGCTATGAATTGACTTCCTTCTCATGCCTTCTAAGAATCAGTCCAGGGAATTCTGAGAAAGTTCCAGGACTGCTTAAAATCTGAGCTCTGATTTTGAGGATACTGTAAAGTACATGGGAAATCTATTATTTTAAAAACATTTTAAATAAATATTTAATGCTAATTGATTTTTCATGTATTTTGCAAACATGGAGTTCATTGAAACTTTATAAGAATTAATATTTGCCTTAAAATAAAATTTATTAGTACTTATACATAACAATGAATTTTTAATTTTTTTTTGGAGGAAGGGTAGTCATTTGAGACAGGTGCATTCATGGTGACCCTCCTGCCTCAAGCTCCCGATTGCTGGGATTAGTTTTGTGCCACCATACCCACAGAACATTGAATTTTTGAAATGATTTCGCATCTTAATTTTATCTATAGAATTGTTATATAATCATCAGCATTTCTCTTAGGCTATGTTGCTTGAATAGAATTCATTAAATTCTTATTAAATTATGGCTGAGTAGTACTCCATTATATAAAAAAAAACCACATCTTTTTATCCACAAAAATTTATCACACAAAAATTTAAGTCTTTCTAACTTGGTAAAACTTCCATAGGTCAGTGGTATAGAGCATGTTGAGCTATACATCTAATGTGAAGGATGTGTTCTTATCAAACCCTTCCCAAAACCAAGAAGGGGTAAAATATCATGCCTCTTAGAATTTTGTTTTCATTGGCATCTCTCAAATTACCAGTGACGTTGAACAGTTTTTGACACTCTAATTTGCTGTTTATACGTTTTTGTCTGAGAAGTGTCTATTCATCTCAGATGCCCATTTATGGATTAGGTGTTTAAATTGTGGGGGTCTGATGTTTTTCAATTCTCTATATGTTCTAGATATTAGTCCTTTGTCTGAAGAACAACTGACTAAGATTGTTTTCCTACTCTCTGATTTTCTCTTCACTATATTGGTTAATTTATTTGGTGTGCAAAAGCTTTTAAATAAGAGGAGATCTCAGTTGTTGATTCTCTGTAGTATTTCCCATGCCATTGGGATTTTGTAGATAAAGTCTGCCTACACCTATATCTTCAAGAGTTCTGCCTATTCTCTCTTCCAGCAGATTCAGTGTTTCTGCTTTAATATTTAGCTCTTTAATCCCTTTTGATGTTAGCTTAGTGCATGGTGATAGACATGGGTCTAGTTTTATTCTTCAGTATGTGGAAAGACAGTTTTTCCAGCACTATTTATTAAAGAGTTTCTCTCTTCCACTGAAAATGTTTTGCACCTTTGTGGAAGATAAGTTGGATGAGGGTATTTGGAGTTGTTTCTGCATCTTCTAATTAGTTTTTTTGATCATTCAGGTCTGGTTGTTTTTTGTTTTATTTTGTTTTGTTTTGTTGCAAGTGCCATGCTCTTTTTATCACAATAGCTCTGTAGTATATTTTTAAGTCAGGGAATGTGATGCTCTCCACCTTGTCTTTGTTGCACAGAATCATTTTTGCTATTCTAGATCTCTTCTGGTTCCAAATGAATTTTAGACCTCTTTTCTCTAGTTCTGTGAGGTATGCTAATGATATTTTGATTGGGATTGAATTAAATCTGTATAACAATTTTGGGAGTACTGCCATTTTTACTATGTTAGTTCTTCCTACCCAAGAGCAAGGGATTTCTTAACATTTTCTGATATCCTCTTCAATCTCCTTATTCAGAGTACTATAGTTTTCAATGTGGAGATCTTTTAGTAATTTTGTTAGATTCCTAAGCATTTCAATTTTTCAGTGCTATTATGAAAAGCACAGATTCCCTAATTTCTCTTTCAGTGAGTTTGTTGTTTGTGTACAGGAATGTTATTCATTTTTAAGTGTGGACTTTGTGTCCAGCTACACTACTGAATCTGGTTATTAAATCTTGATGTCTTTTGGTGGAATTTTTAAGGTCTTCTATGTAGAGTATCATGTCATTTGCAAATAAAGATAATTTAACTTCTTCCTCTCCTATGTTTACTTCTTTTATTTGTTTATCTTGTATAATTTCTCTGGCTAATGTTTCCAAAACTATACTGAATAGTAGTGGTGATAGTGGACATCCTTCTCTTTTACCTGATTTTAGGATGAAATTTTTCTGGTTTTGACCACTTAGTATGATATAGGTTTGTCAAAAATGGCTTTTACCAGATTGAGATAAAGACCATATCCTTGAATTTTCTATAGGGCTTTTATCAAGAATTGGTTTTGGACATTGTCAAATGCTTTTCTGGCATCTATAGAGATGAGCATATGATTTTTGCTCTTGGTTCTGTTAATATAGTGCATTACATTTATTGATTTGCATATGCTGATCCAGAAAGGCTGTTGTCAAGCAATCAACCAATAACAAATGCTGTCAGGGATGTGGGGAAAAAGAACACATTTTCACTGTTGGTAGGACCGTAGACTGGTGCAACCACTGTGTAAGTTACTGTGGAGATTCCTCAAAAAACTAGGATTAGAAATTACTTTTGACCCAGCTATTCTCCTTCTTGGTATACTCCCAAAAGAATAAAAAGCATCATACCACAGAGATACATGTGCACCTGTGTTTATAGCAGTACAGTTTGTTACAGTTAAATATTGGAAACAATGAAAATGACCATCAATCAATGATTGGATAAAAAGATGTGTTTTTTTTATATAATGGAGTACTACTCAGCCATAAAAAGAAGGATACACTTGAAACATTTATAGCTAAATGGATGGACCTTGAGACCATACTCTTAAGTGAAATAAACTGGACACCTATGTGTAAATATTGCATTGTTTCTGTGGTGTGAGAAACTTAAAGTGTAAATAAGAAACAAATTATATAATATATATTGAGAAATAGGAAGATATTGTTCAAATGGAAAAGGGAACTGAGGGTTAGAGGAAGGGAAAAGAATAATAAGAAAAAAAGGGATAAAATGGAAATAAAACTTTGTAAATGAGGAGGGTAATGGGTTAAAGAGATGGGAGGGGAATGGGGAAAAAAATGATGAACTGAGATATATCATGTACAGGCACAAGTTCCCTATGACGAATGTGATAATTATGTCTATCTAAATTATAACAATAACCTTAATTAAAATAAATAAATAATAATTTAAAAAATAAAATTCAGCCACATATAAAAATAATAGTAGAGGGCCGGTGAGATGGCTCAGCGGCTTAAGCGCCTGCCCGGCAAGCGCAAGGGCCCGAGTTCGACTCCCGGATCCCACATACGAAAAAGGGGCCGGTGATATCGCTCAGCGGCACGGGCACCTGCTGGCGCGCGAGGTCCTGAGGTCGACTCCCCGGTACCCACACACACAAAAAAAAAAATAATAATAATAGTAGAAATCAACATAAATATACAATTAAAAAAATTAGAAAAAACAAAAATTTATAAAATTAAGTGTTAAGCTTAATTTAAAATAATCACATTTGAATGAAGTCCCATAAAAGAAGTAGAGAGTAAATTTGGCAAAATCAATACTTTATAACACATCAACAATTTTTTTTATGTTTTCTGTTGTTTCATTGAAAATCTTTAAAGAAATCAGAAGACAATGTGAAAATCCATTTCCTACAAATCAGAGTACTTAAAGAGTTATGGTAAATATTTCTTGTTGCAATGATTTAATCATTTGATACATAACAGAAAGTATAATCCTTGGTAAGATTTAACCAAATCAGCTATATAAGATAGAGAGTCAGTGATTTGGTATCAAACTTTCCTCTTTTGTTCACCTACTTGGGAATTTTAAAAATGTACTTCTGCATTTGAAAAATGTAATTTTATTCAGTTTCATAGATCAATCAAAGGAATAATATAAGGAATGTTTTATATGATATGCACAAGCTAACAGCATCTACTATTATATATTACTTAATGAAGACAATATATTTGTCATTGATGTGCTACTCTGGCTAATTTATTGAATGACCTCAAAAGTGGATAATTTTGAGGAGGTCACCAATAACTCTACAATAAATCTGAGCTTCCATGATTACTACACTTCCTCTGGGGTCATATGTTCCAGAAGATCCAATGGTTCTTTGTTATTGACAGTTTAGAGACTTTCCCAGGCTTCTATCAAGGAATCACTGTACAAACCCTTAGAATTTTGGAGAAAATCTCTATCGTCCTCTGTAAATTACTACCCTCCTTTTGAAAAACAGCTGTTAAAGACTTAATGGACTCTTAGTAAATACTGTACACTTAAGCATGGGCCACCAAATTACCTTGTAACCTGAGTTGCTATGATGAACTGGATGTTACTTAATTCACTTATCTATAAAGATGGGAACATGTAGCAACCCAGTCATTAAATGGAAGTGATATGCATGAAATTATTATTTTTTTTGTAGGTACCAGGGGTCAACCTCAGGACCTCATGCGCCAGCAGGCCCCCGTGCAGCTGAGTGATACCACCAGCTCCCTTTTTCATATGTGGGCTCCGGGAGTCAAACTCAGGACCTCGCACTTGCTGGGCAGGCGCGTATGCCACTGAGCCATCTCACTGGCCCCACATGAGATTAATTCTATTCTTGAAAAACTTCATAAACTTCATGAAGAAGAGGACTGCATATCGATTTTCCCTATTCTTGAAATTATACATTCTCTCAGCCTGTACCTGTGGACACACTGGCATTTACCTCCAATCACTTGACAGGGTAAGAAAATACTTGCGTTTCTTTTACTGAAAGTTTTTTACTATATGTACACAATGCCTAAAATGGCCATGTGAAATGATGTTATGATTTCAATCTAAATGTCCCTGAAAAGTCTCCTGTTTTTGGCGATTGATTGGATTATATGGGGTGCTATGCTCATCGGTGGATTCATTCATTGATGAGCTCCAGAGCTGAATGTGCTGTTAAGATATAGGGCTCGTTGGACGTGGTCCAATAAGAGTGCGATCTTTAAGGGTTATTTTCTTGTCCTGGATTCCTCCCTTCTCTCTTTCTACTATCAGGCTGCCATGGGTTGGACAGATTTCTACCACCATGTGTTACTGTCTTGGAGCCAGCCAAACGTGATCTGAATAAAATAAAACCTCCCTCCCTTAATATATGAACGTTAGGTATTTCTTCCCAGTGTCAGGGAATGTGACTAAGACAAACACTATAGGCCCTTTGTGGAATATTCCTGGAAAGTAGAGAAGGAAGACACTGAGTGGTCAAACTCTGAGCAGTTCATGTGATTATTCACTTTTGCAGAAGGAGAAATGGCTAGATATGTAAAGATATATTGACCAATAGGTTGGGGAATATAGTTTGACTAGATTGTCCTGTAAAAGGCAGGAACACGATTGGACCTTCTGTAAAAGAGAGAATTAAGGGAGGAGGTAAGTAGCTGTAATTCTTTGAATGTTCAAAACTGAGGGTAATTATGTCCCCGTGCATGTTTCAAAAAGGATGATCTTGTCAAAGTAAGATTTTAATAAACAAATAGGATGACAATTTTTTAGATACCAGTCAGTCTCCTTTCCCATCATGACAAAATAGGTTCCTGGACAATGAGACCATGGTGGCAATGATGGAGGTAATGCATTGGATCAGCTACATGGGCTTCCACTAACCAAAGTTGATTTGGATTCCAGAAACAGAGACTAATTCTGAGTAATTGGTACACCCTAGTTTCAAGAGGTATTAGTTATTAGATATTTGGAGGGAGATTGACTACAAATAGTTATATTTGTATTTGACTACAAATAGTTATATTTAGTCTCGCTAAAATTCCTATGCTCAAGTTTAAACAATTCCTTATCCACCGTTATGGTACTTTACATGCATTTCTTTGGATTAAGGGGTTTATAGTGAAAGAAATGTAATGAGTCCATTCTCATGGATTTCACTGACCTTACCATACTTTCCACCACCCTGTAATAGTTAACTCCAGGAATAAAGGTAAACTAAAGATTCTATTACTATGCCATTTAGGTGGAAGCACCTTGCAGGGCACAAGTAACATTCTATAGAAAACTGTAGGCTCTGAATCTGTATATCCATGATTTCATAGCCAAGATTCATAGCTCCAAGAAACAAGGAAATAAAATAATTTTTTATTACTCTTAGTGACCCAATAGCAAATGTTTAGCTTTGTATTTTCATGAACTTATTTTTTGTTAATCTTGAGGTCTTATTTAAAAAAAAAATAGTGCCTCTACCGGGTGACACAATGATTCCATGTGCTGGCTAGCTAGGATGATTGTGAATCATCAAAGAAAAATTGTTCACTCCTCTTAAAATGAGATATAGTGTGTCCAAAATTCAGAATTCTCTTAGGACATCTCTTAATATAACCATGCTTTTTGATTAAGATCAATAAAAAACTATAGCAACCCATCATGGGTAAGACTACTAATGGCCCAAACTATTCAGAATTGGAATATAGGGTCAGTTAACCTGATTAAACACACACACACACACACACACACACACACACACACACTGTGATGAGATGCTTGTTGAATATTTAGGCAGTATATAATAGTATTTGCATACATAAATACCTTCTATAAACACCATCTATGACCACATGTCCATTTTCAGAAAAGAAAATATGGCTAATTTGTCATGAGAATTCCCTGTTTATTTTGTCATGAACATATGTGTATTTATGCATAGATAAAGAGATGTTTAGTTCCTTTCTTATGTCTTCATTATGTTAACATAAACTGCACTGACCTTTTTGTAGTGTTTAGCTATTGTTAATTGAGTATTTATGGCATGGTTTAACAATAAGCTAAATAAGTGTCACTCAAAAACTTTAATTCTTTTCTGATGAAGAGGTTAGTAAATTTGAAATTAGATGCAGAATAGTTGTATCATGTTAGGTGGAATTATGAGCTTGTTATTGTTTTCTTTTGAAAATTAAGTTCCTGTTAAGGAAACGTATATGGTACTAAACTACAGAAATGTGATGTTTATGTTTATATGTAAACTTGACTGGCTCATAGATAGCCAAGGAACTTGGAAAGAATTAAGTTCATGTATAGTTATGTTTTCCTTTTGTGCTTATGATAGAATGATAATTCTTTTATGCGGGTACTGGGAGTCAAACTCAGGACCTCGTGCTTGCCAGGCAGGTGCTTATGCCACTGAGCTATATCACTGGCCTGATAGAATAACTTTTACCTTGTGATAATATACTGATATATTTATTCACAAGTGGCTTGGTTTATCTACAAAGGCCTTTCTAGAGTATCTTAAAATATAATTTCATGTCTGTGGCTCTTGTATATTTTTGGAATTTGTTACAATTACAAAAGGCATACTGTTTACAATATTTTATTTTGCTGATTTTGTCCCTAAGCCCAGAATAGTTTCTAATATCACAGTTTATACAATGTTCTATTTAAAGACATATTTCACTCTCTTTTTATTTTTATAATCTGTTCTATTTTTCTAACCATTTTCATAATATGACTGATTAAAATTAGCCATTGCTATAAGTAGCATTAGTATCTGAAATTCTTCTGTTTACTTCAAAACAAAAGATGAGAAAGAAATTATCAAACACAGATAGGTGGTTTTCTTGGATTAGTATAATATATGGGAAAAAAATAACAGCCAACGCTGGTTCTCCAGCACTTAATTATGTGTATATAAAAAAGTGTCTCTTACTCCAAAGTGTGGAAATAATACTTTCAAAAAGACCTGATCCTGAACTTCAATGGGTTAATTTAATTTACAAATCAGGTCTCTTTGTTTTAATATATTTAATTTGACTTGGCCTCAAATGTATGTTTATCCACATCTGTGTGTGTGCCACTCCTGCATCTACAAGAAATAAATGATGGCAAAAAAAGCAGATTTTTTTTGAAGAGATCCTTTATTCTTTTCCTTAATAATTACCATATTCTTACAGGCTATATGTTATTTCATTTCATAAATTTCTTTGCTTTAACTATTTCATTATAGACTCACCTCTTCTATTCACTACTACATTTATTTCAAATAAATGCAAATATTGTACACATCTACCAATTTTTGTAATAGCCAACTTTGTAATCCAGTTTAAATGTTTTATTACAGAATAACACTTGAAAAATCAGAGCATGGAAGATTGATCTAAGTATTAAGTGTATATTGAAAAAATACTTTCTTGGCATTAAAAATTGTTAAATAGCTACCTGATTATAAATAATTAATACATGAGCCATTTACATTCTGAAGTGGTATAAAATACTGCTTATTATGGCAGAGGAATAGAAATGAATTTTCTTTCTTCCTTCAAAAGTATGTCTCCATAAACTTTTAAAAAATCCATTAATTTTATTGGCAAACAAAATACTTGTCCTTGAAATCCTACATCCTTCACTGCAGTTTGAATGACTCGTCATATTGTTAACATATTAGATAATTAAATGGTCACATAAGTGCTAGCTATTTAAAGCAACTGGGCATAATAAATTCACTAAGAATATATAAAACACCAAATTCACAAAGTAAAGAACAAACATGTAGTTCAAGGAGAGGAAGGAGAATATGTGAAATATAAGCTGTTATCTGCCAAGTAAACTGCATTTTGTAGTCAGTTGTCAAATTTGATTAATAATGAGTTCAGGGGACAATCAGTACATAGTGCCCTTCACTAGATTCAGAAATTTCCTATGCCCTTCACCAATAGTCTGGATGGATCTGGTTACATATTGGATTTCTCCTGCATTGCATATAGATTAGTAGAGACACACACACACTTGTTATCTTTCACGTGGGAAAGAAAAAGAGTAGAAATAGGAGCAGAGGTTTAGAAATAACAGGTCACATCTACAATGATCTCAAAATCATTTTTAAAAGGAGTTAGTTCTAAATTTATGTAGTAGTGTAAAAGAATATGCATCATGAAGTACTTTTCCAGGACAAAAATTGCAATTAAGCATGCTTTAATGAGATAGAGTGAAAATGACAAAAGAATTAGAAAACTTGCATTGGGGAAAAACCTCTTTGTCCCCCAACTATAAATAAGGTAGTATGCACTTTTAAAAAATACCATTTCGGGGCCGGTGAGATGGCTCAGTGGCGTCAGCGCCTGCCTGGCAAGCACCAGGGCCCGAGTTTGACTCCCGGAACCCACATACGAAAAAGGGGCTGGTAATATCGCTCAGCGGCACGGGCGCCTGCTGGCGCATGAGGTCCTGAGGTCGACCCCCGGTACCCACAAAAACAAAAAATACCATTTCTGAGGTTTGTACTATTTCATTGTGTATTCCTGGGTATTTTCTGGAATTTCTTTTCTTTTTTTTTCTTTGAAATTTCTTATCATGGCTCATGAGCTTCTGATTTATCATTTTCTCAAGATATCTGAAAATGTTCATGACTTTATTTCTAAAATATATGTAACATTAAATATATATCAAAATACATTTTTACATTTTGTAACCAAATATTACACAATAATTCTGCTTGAAAATTAATGTATGAGTCAATTGCATTCTGAATGTAGCTAAAATTGTTTGCTAAAGTATCTGACTGAAAATGTTAAAATAACTCTGAGTTTGCAGCTACACATCATGGTTACCATAATATCTAATTGTGTTGGATCTGCTTTGTACAATTCTTTGTGTCCTCCCAAACTCAGATGCTTAAACCCTAACCCATAGTAAGATGGTATTTGAAAGCAGAGTGTTTAGGAGCTATTACAACATTATTCACAGCTCTTTGTGCTCTTACAGAGAATGACATAAAAAAATTTGTAGCATTTTCCACTTCAAGTCAACTTGGCTTAATAATAGTTACTATTATTGGATGGTAAGCGGGTTATGAAGATTTCATCTTAATGACAGGATTAATGTCTTTATAAAGAAGGCATTAGAGAGCTTTTCCTCAGCTCTGCCCCGACACTTCCTCATCTTTTTTCTGCCATGTGAGGACAGAGCAAGAATGCCTCCATCTATGGGCAAGGAGGCAGCCTTAACTGGGAGATGAATCACCTAGCAACTTGATCTTAGACTTCTCAGCCTTCAAAGCCATGAGGAATAACTTTTTGTTGTTTAAGCCACCTAGTCAATGACACCTTTGCTATAGAAACCTAAATTAAGATATGCAATTATATTTTCAATACAAACATTAAATTGGGAGTTTTTTCTCAAACAGTTTTATCAATGGAATACCTAACAGCACAGAAACTATCAAAAGGACTTAAATTCAAAAAGGTGAAATTCATATTGTGCTTCTAGTTACTGCCTGTAATCTTAGACATATATTAACAGAGCAAGGGTAGAGTATTTTGAGAAAAAAGATCTTGAATCAGGCTTTAATGTATATTCAGGGTTTCCTACTTACATAGTATAGTATTTTGGCTAATGGCCTAACATTTATGAATATCGATGTATTCCTTATTATTGACATGTATGATTTTGAGAATTATATGATACAAAGATTTGTTTAGAAAGAGTTTGAGTAAAATATCTATTTCAATATTTACTCAACTTATTTTAAAATTATCTTTAAAACAGGAATCATTATGCCAAAATGTAACCCTTATCTTTAGGACTATATACTTAATCTGGTACCAGCATTCAGAAAACAAGGGCTATGAAACATATGATTTAAGTTAGAAGTAAAGGATAAGGCATGTTGCAAATATTTTTATGAAATTTTAGATTTGGTGTCATTGTTGATTGTAATGATGTTTTTTTTTGTGTGTATAAATGAAGAACTGAGGTCAATTTTGCCTACTAGGAACAAAAAAGCAAAATAATAGGAGGACTGAGTAAAATTTTCCTCATGGGAACTTATTACTTTAAAATTGTCTCATTAGACCTAAATCACCTTGTTTCTGTCATTAGAACTAGAAGAGTTCTTACGAAAAGAACAAAATGAACAAACAAAAAATCAAAGTTTTGGTATCATAATACTGCTCCATCTCTCCTCTAGAGCCACTGAATGAAATCTTTCAATGAAGTTGTCATGAGGGTCAGAAATGTTCCAACAATGTTAGTTTCCTGATGTCCAAACGTGACATTCAAAAGACAAAGTCTGTATGTTAATTGCCTTCTAGTATGTTTCCACAAGTATTATTACAGATAAGATAAGTCATGAAGAAATGGGAAGCAAAATGAAATACAGAATAATTTGATTATTGTAAGAGTAAAATTGGCTTCTCATAGTAGATGATATTAGTGGGAAGCTAAAAAAAACACATTATGCTTAACTATTTTCTAAGACTTCTGGTATTTTTCTAGATTTATTTAATTCATTCAGAAATCATATTCCTTTTATAAACATTTTCTACCTATCAAGCTATCTTTTTTCCAAATCATTGTTATCCTATGTAAAGTTTAAATATTTTGCAAAAGAAAACATTACAACTTTCATATTATGAAATGAAATGAATTACAATGGCTTCTATTAAAATGAAATGTAAATATTTTATCATATACTAAGTACAAGTTGACTTTTTCCTGAAGTTGTCAGTCATTGACAAAATCACATGTGTGAAAAGAAGTTTAGCCTTCAGACCTGTGCTAAAATCAAAAGAAGACAACTATTTAACAAAAGCAGAATTAAAGTTTGAACAGGAGTGCTTTGTCTGGGAGGAATTCCAGTATTGCTTTTGAAGGATATTCAGAGAGACAGCTATAAAAATACGACAAGTTGACTGAAGTTTGTAAATTAATTTAGCAATTGCTATGACAAAGCTACAGGCATAGAGCTAGCTAATAAAATGTGCCATTCATGTAGCCTTTAAATAAAGGTGCAGGAGAGTAGTCACTGTTAACTTTAATGGTGTTGCAATATTTAATCTTTTCTTTCAGATATGACCTTGTATAATAAATCCCAGGTTGTTTTCTGGGAAAGAACTTATTATAACTATACAACTCTCATATTTCCAGTACTTTGTTTTCTGTTTTCTGTTTCATATTTTTTGAATTTTTAAGTTAAGTTGACATGATAATAAAACAATTAGGAATTTATAGAGAGATGAAAATTCACATGTTTAGGTATAAGATATGAACATGTTAATTTTCCACAATTTTATTAAATATGGTCCATTTTAGATATAAACAGATCTCTACTTGGGAATTTGAAAAATCATAAGCAAAAAGTAGATCAAATTTTCTATCATATTGATTAACTGTATAAATAAAACAGCATAAATATCTGCTTTGTTTTTATGTCAATAATTCTATAGAAATGACCATTAAGTTGTGGCCTCTTCTTTCCATCTAAATAAGGATTTCATATTTCCTATGATAAATAGTATAATTGCAACACAGAAGATAAGTATTGCAGCCACCTGCAAATCATTATGTTTTAAATAGAATCCTATCAGGATAAAAATAAAATCTTTAGAATAGCTAAAAATGTAGCAAATACTCTGCACACAAATATAGACTCATTTGCATATAACACATGTATACATATTTAGAAAACACGTCTACTTTTTTACTAACGTAACATTTTCATAGATTTTTTTTAACTTTTGACCAGAATACAATATAATTTTTAAATACAGTTCAACTTTTTAAGTCTGAGTCACAGAATTTTAGGATTTGAAGAGACTTTAAAAAGCACTGGCAATATATACATACACATGGTGGAATGCTAATATGGGTCTAATTTATGTATACATTACTTCAAATTCTCATGTGTTAATACTAAGGATACAATATTTCTTTGAAGTTTTTTTAGAATACAGTAAATTGTGATTAACTACAACAAACAACTTATGTAATTAATAGATCTCTTGAACTTATTCCTAACTAAAATTTTGTGTCCTTTGACAAACGTTTCTCTAATCCTCCCTTTAGACATTCCACAGTGTGTGTATATATATATATTTTCAAAGCACATAGTATACCTGATAACTATGTAACTGTCATTTATTAATTTAAAAGAATCTGTCCATGTTAGCGCCATCAGTGGATCGAGTTTAGATCTGAGAAGAGGCCCCTGGATTTTACACTGTGTTCTTTCTGAAATAATTAGTATAAGCATAATCCTTATGGTATAATTTTACAAAGCACTTTAGTCCAACTGTACATCTATTGTTTGAGTTGTCTCTGTAATGGTAACATCAGAGATCAATCTGCTTCCCCTGGTTTAGTGCAACCCAAAGACATATGTTTCATCTTTCTACAGCTGAATGCTGGGCAATTTTCCCTTGAAGCATACTTCCTCCTCCACATTCATTAGATTAATTTTCATCTGGTCACAGATGCTATTGAATGCCCATTCTCCTTACTATTAACATTCAGCTGAAGTGTTTTTAATACACATGTATCTTGCGCTAGGGAGACCAAATGCTATACTTCATCCTCTGGACTACCACAAATATGCCAGCTAAGCAGCTGTGTATTGGGCATATACCTTTCTGGTTAGTTGAATTGCACAATATGTGTGTGCATGTGCGTGTGTGTATCTCAAGAGTTCTCCCTATGGTTTAGGATAAATACCTGATAATCAAGAATCTTTCATCACCTAATTCTACAAGGGCTTGAGAGTTCTCATTAGTATTTTCAGCTTGCATCATAAATTTCTAATTCATACTTACCTTTGAAATTATACATATTTGAAGCCTTCCAACTTCAGATATTATTCACACTAAATAGAAAACATTCAAAATCTGCATTTATTTTCCTATTAAGCTGGTTAAGTCAATTGTTCTTTCATCCCCTTACTGAGAATGCCCACCTTACCCAATCAGAGGATCAAATATAAATGCTGACACAAAATCTTTGCTTCCTTTTCTTATCCACACAGAGCTGTATAGTGCTGGTGGTGAATTTTTGGCTTCTGATATCAGACTCCCTAGAATCATGTCCTAGATTTAGCATCTTTTTTAAAAAATATTGCTTCACACTGTCCTCATTTCCTCAACTTTGTAGGAAAGTAATGATATTGATAATTACACATACAGTTATGAAGAGGGGAGGACACAGTGTGCTTAAATATGGAGAAGGACACTCAGAATAACACCTGGCAAATGGTAATCACTCTATAAATGTTAAAATGTATCCCTCTTTAATTTGACTTATATTGATATTGTACTTCATTTTTTTTTTCCTTTATGTGGGTACAGGGAGTCGAACTCAAGACCTCACGCTTGTCAGGCAGATGCTAATGCCGCTGAGCTATATCACCGGCACTGTACTTTGTGGTTTTCAAAGCACTTCCTCAAATACAATCACCTGTGATACAGGCAAAGAGGAGTCATTTTCACTACTTAAAAATATGAAATATTACTGGGTGAAACAAGAAGGGTTATATTTTACTTCCTCTTCATAAAGGGAGGAATAATCTAAATCAGTACAGATGAAGGTAAAGAGCTATTGAAGAAGGCTGCATCAGAAAAAGTTACTTGCTTTTCATATCCAAGAAAAAACAGCAATATGCCAGATCACAATAGAGAGAACATGTCAGATTCCAAAAAGAAATAAAGGAGTGAAGAAAACCCCCCGAGGACTTACATCTACCAAAATCTTGTTTAAGGAATGAAACAGCATAAGGAGATGGAGAAAGGACTGGGGGTGACTGAAACCACATTGCCTGAATTATATATTCCTCATAGTAGCACCTCTGTAAGGATGTTACAATATTTTTCCTCTACTTTACTTATTTTATCCCTATAACAAGTAAAATAATGTTTTCTATGAGAATTAACATAATATTTGTGAAGAGGGTGAAACAGTGAGTCACATGTTATGTGTTAATTTTCTGCTACATTAATAAAATAACAAAATGTACAAACTATCATAAAACTGCTTGTGATTAGTTTTCAATTTACATTACCATGGGAAGCTAGGCATTTAGAGTTCCAGATAGGAGGTTTTTGATCAGAAGTGTCATTAATGAGTGTGAATAAGCATAAACTATAAGATGCATGAAACAATATATTCTTACAGTCTGCTCCACAGATGTTCTAAAGCAAAAGAAAAGTGGTTTGCTTCAGGAATCTATATACTATAAAATATTCTGATCCAGGAGTTATATAGATAGCATGGGGAGAAGAACTGCTATGAGATCGTGTGAACCAAGTTATACAGCTCAAGTCACAGTTTTTGTTTCTATCCTATCCCCTTCTTCACAATAACTGGGGCTTATTTTTCCAACAGGGAAGAAGAAAATTGGAACATTTTGACTGCTACAAAAAACAACTCCCCCTTCTTTCTCTTACAATGATCAAGCTGTTGTCAGCTCTATGGATTTTTGCCAACTGTGTTTAGCAGAGGGGAACTCTGACCATGAATAAGAAGTACTTAGGAGGGCAGAATCCCTTTCTACTCAAACTGAGAAATATAAATGTGAACTCTTCCAAATTACAGTTGAGGTGGAAAGTGGCTTTATGCTTTCACAGCTGATCAAGAGTAAAAGGAAGAAGTACAACTGAATGTTCTGCTGCAGGGACTGCAAACCCCTAATCACGAGCAACATAGCCTCCTTCCAGCCAGGCTGAGCCACAACAGCCGGTATTTCTCTGACAAATAATTATTGACTCTGAATACACAAAGTTTGCTTCTTTGTTTTGAGCACCTCTATGGAAGCACATTTTTTGAAGTCTCATGGGAAATATATTTGCTTCTTAATACTTATAGATTTTTTTGAATACAAGATAATCTGTTGTGCAATAAAGTTATTTTAAAAGTTTTAAAAATCAAAAATATTACATACTACATGCCATACTACATTTTGAACAGCACACAGTCGTTGAAAACTTAAGCCTCCAATACATATTCCCTGGTTCCATATGGTAAACCTAGAATTAAGTACTTTTTTAGATTTGGTTTTTGTAGCTTTGTTGGTACAAAATCTCTACTAAGTGAAATATGCTCATTTGTCTTTTGTCCAGGAAAAATATCATTTCCCACAATAACTAGTCTCCTAGAGGGTTTCATAGCCATCTAGTCAGTTTACAGTTAATGCAATTTATCATATGCAAGTTAAAATGTCCCTGAGTGTAGTATAGAATCTGTGGGTCTTAAATAAAGTCTTCCCCATTCCAAAGACAAAATTGGAGAGACAATTAATCCAAATTTTGTTCTAGAACTTTCTTTGTAAATCTTTCTTTCTTTCTCTTCAGAATGATTCATTTATCTCGGTACACACTACACAATTGCCATGTGACATGCATTGGTTCAGAGAACAGGAATGTATTTACAAGTTTACTTTTCAGAGTCATTTCCTTTACATGTTAATGAAATAAATCATCATTGCCTTAGCTTCTGTTAGCCCATCCCCATGTCAATTTCTTTTCTTCATAGAACTATTATAGCATCAAATCCAAAACTCATCCCTGTTCATTTCTTCCTATCAAATTCCACTGATCTTTTAGTACAATATTATTTTATTAACCTTTAACACTGCTCTTGAACCAAAGGTGTTTTTTCTTAACTTACAAAAATATGGCAATTATTGCTTTTATAGTTACCTGCAGGACAAATCTAATTACCTCTATTATTTTATTCACATTTCAGTATTAAATTATTCCTATAACTGAAATTATTATTACCTCTTGTTTTCCCCAGTTTTATCAATGTGCAAACATAAGAAGTATGTACTTATTTCGTCTAATAGCAAAAGATATCCATTAATTTGATAAACTGTAAATGCATATAGAAGTATAAGCCAGATAATCAAATGAAAGATTGAATAAGAAACATATACTTTGTTATTAATAGATATATACTCATTCTGGATCTTAATTAAAAGCTTTATATTACTTTTGTGAATGAATTGTAAAGACTGCTCTATTTGAAGTATAATTTCATGATGCCACACTTACAAATGTCCTACTATTGAAGATGATGTGTGAGTAATAGCTAAAAATGATAACATGTAAAACTCCCCATTTTGCCACTTCTATGATGTGCAATTTTGGGCAAGTTTCTTAACTTTTTTTGTGCCTAAAGGCCTCAAATAGCATCAGAATGGTAAAGGGAATTTATGTGTTAAATAAAAACACTTAGAAGAATCCTTCTAATACTTAGAAACTGATCAATTTTAGCTTCTTAGTGATAGCCTATTTATTATACGCTAGCCATTGGTCTGGATAAAAATGTTAATCTTCTGGGCCGGTGAGATGGCTCAGCGGCGTAAGCGCCTGCCTTGCAAGCACGAGGGCCCGAGTTCGACTCCCGGATCCCACATACGGAAAAGGGGCCGGTGATATCGCTCAGCGGCACGGGCGCCTGTTGGCGCGCGAGGTCCTGAGGTCGACCCCCCGGTACCCACAAAAAAAAAAAAAAAAAAAAATGTTAATCTTCCAACAACCCTAAAAAGGCAATATTAGTTATTCAATAAATATTTAAATGTCCATTATATTTGTCACTTACTTACTTAACAAGTATTTCTTGAGCAGGAACTCTGAACCTGGAAGTATCATGTTATAAATTCGACAAGTGAATCACTTGCCATCATGAAACTTTCATTTTGGAGGTGGGGAGACAAATAAATGACTATGTCAATAACTAAATATCCTAATATTATGTAGGAAAATCCTGTAAACTTTGCCAAAGAGATATAAAGTGACCTTCAATGTCCTTTAGACTGTGGGGTTAAGAAAAGTCCCTATAATTAGAGATATGAAAAAAAGTAGGAGATAGGAGGAAACTTACAATTGGAATTTTCCAGGTAAAGAGATCCCCAACAAATGCAAAAGCCACAAACAAAGAATAAAATTTGGTATACTTAAGGATCAGAGAGCAGCCTATGGTTGTAGCTTCATGTGTGAGGGGGAGACCCAGGAAGGCAGGTGACACTATACTGCCACAAGGCGATTGAAAAATCTGAATTTTATTTCAAGGCAACAGAATAGCACTGGAGGGGTTTTAAAAAAGAAAATAATATAATCTGATTTGTGTGGTAAAATTTCACACTGAATGCTGTGTGGAGAATGGATTGTAAGAGTGGAAATGAGAAGGTGAAGATAAGCATTAACAAGCAGTTCCAGTTTCCCAGATATAAGGGGACCATGGCTTGGTTAGAGAGAGAGAGAATACACCTAGAAAACTGATTTACTTAGACCTTTCACTCCAGAAGAAAATCCTATCCTTAGTAATTTAATTAGTGCATTATGCTAATTAATGAATTACAGCACAGCCCTCCTTACAGAATTAAAAATTAGAAAAATGAGCAGGGCTTAAAGTAGCAAGCGACAACTCGTGCTATTATATCAGACTACAGCTCTACGATATCTTGTCAAAAATATACAAAATTTGGGCTGGTGAGATGGCTCAGCGGCATAAGTGCCTGCCTGGCAAGCACGAGGGTTCGAGTTCAACTCCCAGAACCCACATACAAAAAAAGGGCCGGTGATATCGCTCAGCGGCACGGGTGCCTGCTGGCATGCGAGGTCCTGAGGTCAACCCTTGGTACACACACACACACACACAAACACACACACACACACACACACACACACAAAAATATATATATATACAAAGTTTAAATGGTATAATATACAATACTTTTTGTTTTCTCTCATTCTTTTTATTTTCTCACAGTGAATGATATATTTTCAGTGTTTAAACACATGAGCAGCAGCTGTAACCACTTTGCAATTTCTGCAGTCCAGGGAAGAATGGGAAAGCAGATCTTCGTGAAATGAAATGTTTGAGTGCTTGCAGAAAGTTGGGAAGTGGTAGTGGAAGAAAATAGAAACCTCTTATGGGAAAAAAATGTTTTGGTTGATATATGTAAATTAAGTCTCCAAGTAACATACATTAAAATCCCATTGACTGTATTGATTTGAATGCAATATCAATGAAAACACTTTATATAATAAGTGAACACAAAACATTCGCTTACCCATATACTACCTAGGAATTTTCATATATATTTACAGAGAACTGTTAAGAACAACCTCCTGACTATGCTCTGAAAGATTTTGTAATTGTTTTGAGGATTGGGACATAAAAACTGATTTTTTAATATATTATGGAAAGTGTGGAAGTGGAGGTAGGTACAAAGTTATCACACAGCACAACAAGAAGACAAGTATTCTAACTTTCACACTTAGGGAGAGTTGCATAGAGAAAGTACCTAAGCTACCTCTTGAAGGAATAAATAACAGTATGGCAGGTGAACAGACAACGAAAGAGCTATTCTGTTATGGTGACATCATAAATAATATAAGTGTATCCTGAAATGTGTAAAAGTAATTGTCAAGTAATTGTATAACAATATGATGGGGAGGAGTGAGGTTTGATGTCACAGAAGTAACTGCAGGAAGCTCATAAGCATTGACTTATTTCTCTCGAAGAGAGGGACTGTCTTAATAGTTAACATCAGTTGAAGCCTTTAATAAATACTGATAGAAAAAATGGAAATAAAAAATACATTTTATACAATTATTATTTTATACAATTATATTTATACAATTGTATAAATACTTTTATAAAATTATATTATAAAATTATTTTATAAAATTTAATATTAATCATATGCTCGTAGAAAAACCTTGATATAACTAAACTATAAGATATTTTATCAAAAATACAAGGAATGTTTAATAAAGTATTACAGTTAAAGATGCATTGTCATTAACACCCTTCAAAATATCCTTTTCCAATTCAATCACACTTATCTCATCATTCTTGCCACTTTCTGAAGTACTCCTTGAAGTCTTCCTTCATGTCTCAGGTTGTTCTGTCATGGCTGCAGTTGTGTCCTGAATCAATTCTAAATGTTTACTTCCGTGGTCATTTTGACTTTCAGGAAGAGCCCAGACATACCAGAATGATGCTACAAGGCTGCCTTTCCAATGGATGATACTCAGCAGCACTATATTCTTGATCACATCTCATAAAAACACTTAGGAGAAAAGGCTTCCAGAATTACTTTAAAATATGGCAAGAATGATGGGATAATTGTGTTTGAAAGAAGAGGCAACATGTCATTTACCCTAATAATATTTTTTAAATTTAAACATTCACTGTATTTTAAAATCAAATATTTTGATCATGCCTGGTGAAAAAAACAAATTCATGTATTCATGCATACATATATGCAAATATACTAACATTCACATTCACTAATATTTACTGAGATTGTAAATATAAGCTGAAACCTACCGCAATTTTTAAATTAGATATATGGGGCCAGTGAGATGGCTCAGCGGTGTACGCGCCTGCCTGGCAAGTGCAAGGGCCCAAGTTCAACTCCCAGAACCCACATATGAAAAAAAGGGCCAGTGATATCGCTCAGTGGCACGGTCACCTACTGGCACGTGAGGTCCTGAGGTCGACCCCCGGTACCCACACACACACACCCAAAAAATAAATAAAAATAAAATAAATAAAATTTAAAAAAATAAAAAATAAATTAGAAATATGACAAGTATATAGAAACCAATTTGGAGAGCATCCTTTAGCAAAATCTAGGAAAATGTATAAATTATGTTTATTATCAGGAACTATGAAAATTAAATGGAGGATTGACATAGAACTGGATACTTTAGTGGAAAAAGAAAAATGCTACAAAGCCATCATTGATTATTAAGTAAACCAACACTAAAACAAAAATATAGATTAAAGAAACATAAATATTAATTGTTGGTGAGGTTTAAGAAATACATTCCTTTTTTTAGTTAATACCAAATATGATAAATCCAACAAATTTTCAAATAATTGAGGGTAAAATATGTGTATGTGTGTGCATACAAAGAAAGAATAATAAAAAATACCATTTACAAATTTTAAACAAAAGAATTATGGAAAATTTTCTTCTATTTTCTCTTCTCTTTCATAAATTTCAGAGTATATTTAAATAAAAAGATTTAATTAAATGACAGAAGAGAAATATGATTAACAAATGACTCAAAATATCTTCATTATCAAAAATCTTACTTTAAACCAATCAACTGATAATTTCATAGTCCTTTTTAATCTATCAGTGTAATTAACTTACTTTTTTTTTCTTGAAATGTTAAAATTGTCTAATAAACATATTTAACTAGATAGTTTCAGTTGAGGAAACTTAGCACATAATTACTATATAAGCACAATTACTGAAGAAATAAATGAATAAATGAACTAGTAATATAAAGATCATAATCATGCTTGATCTATAGAGTTACTGAGATCCACATTAATGAACCCAAGTTTTCATGAAACATGAAGTACTCAATGTATGTATCGCTGGAGTCCTTTTCAAGAATATTTTTCAACTATGTTTTTATACCTAAAATGGGCTGCCTGCCTCAGAACCGGGAAGAATTGATAGCCATGCAGCCATCATCTAGTTTACATTCAATTCAGATTGAATTCATGGTAGAAAATATGAGATATACAGGGTGAATGAGAAGTGAGGAATTTTTAAGTTATCTAAAATAAATTTTGAATTATATCAACTCCATTGTAAGTTAAACTTTTCAAATGTATTGTCATTGTATGTATGAATTATATGGTGAATAAAATTTTGTCCAACACATAATGAGCAGTAATGAATTGTAACACTTACATTAGTTTTATAATTATGAATCTTAATGATAACTTTATATGATTTACATGATTTTTGTTTACTATGAGATTTCCATAAAACATCTAAATTTTAAAAATACATAACTTTGAATAGTTTTGGGTGATTTGTATGATTTCCTTAGAAATATTTCCCATACATTTTAATTTTGTAATGTTGAACATGATTGTGAAGGGTTGTGAGGATAATGTGAATGTATTTCCTTCTATGTAATTTTTATCTGCCTCCATATACATAATTTTTTCTTGACTTTGAGGTTTATTGTATTACCAGAACATAATTTTACTTGATTTAACTTTATTAAGTATTACTGAATCATGATGATACATTTCGGTCTACGGATTGAAGCCTGTACATTTTAATATTCTGAATAGATTTTTTTGCTATTTTATTTACTCTCCAGTTTATGTTCATCAGGTATGCATATGTTTGATTTTTATTTGCTGTTCTTTCTTATAACCTTTATTCTGGGCATTTTGTTGTTGATGTTGTTGTTGTTGTTATTTTCTGGATTGTTGGAGTTTTCCCAAGCCTTGCAGCCCATTTTCATGTTTTCTTTATAAAATTCTATAAATTGCTATGAGTTAAAAGCATAACATAACATTTAAGATAATTATCCTGCTCTTTTTCTTTTTATTTCAGGTTGACAGGTGAGAAAAAGATCAGTTTGCTCAGTGATGATTCATTGTTACCTGAAATTTAGTAAAAAATTTCATTTTATTAGTTAAATTTTAACCTTTCTTCACAGATCTCCTTCATATTTTATTATATATTTTAATGTATCTATTAAAATATTACATATACTATTTCATATATATATAGGGTTCTGGATTTTTCTTATTAATTTTAAGCTTTTATGGTGCTATATGTTACCATCATTTTTTCACATTTTCACATACCACACATCCTCCTGTTTTTTTATTTTAAAAATTCTTACCTATTTATATATTTCCTTAGAAATAATTAATTTTTATATTACATCCAAATACATTTTAGTATGATCAGTATTATTATAAAAATATTGTATCTGAATATTGTGACCCTTAAATTGAGGTGACAATTTGACCAGATTAAAGCATGCCCAAAGAATTGGTATGACATTATTTGAGGTGTGTCTGTGAATAAGCCGGGTAAACAAAGATCTATTCTCGGTATGGGCAGGCAACATCCAATTGACTAGGGCAGAGAGAACAAAAACAGTAAAAGAAAGCTCATCTCTTTTTCTTTTCTACAGGAACAATGTGCTCTCCTTTTTTTGGCCACAGCATTACAAGCCATCCCTACTTTGGACTTTAGCATTTAGACCAGAAGCCTCTAAATTTCAGACCTTTGTACTTACACAGACCCATGCTTCCAATATTATAACATCTGCAGCTTGCAGATGGCCTGGGTTGAGACTTCCCAGCATTCATAATTACATGAACCATTTTCCCTAATAAAGCTACTCTAATTTATTTATCTCTCTGTATATATCCTATTGCTTTTGTCTCTCTGGAGAAACCTGACTTATACAACCATTATAGGAATTTTGATCTTATTTGGAATATAAATCAATTGATAAAATTGCAGTATTTAATTATACATATTTTGGTATAATTTAATACTAGATGGCAATAGATGAGTGTATTTACTTCTAAAAATGTGTGATATTATTCAGCATACAAGTTTTTGAAGTTGATAGCTTTGACTATCTTCTTGTTTTAATTTGCATGAATCAAGGTAATAGTGACAGAACATTTTCATATACAGCATAGAGTAATTCTACAGTGTTGTTCTATTCCTATTTATTTGCACACACATTTTCATAAATTCTCTTTCTTCTTTATTTCATGTTCTTTGTGAATACTAGACATTAACACATTTGTTGAAAATATTGACATTGCAATCAAATTCTCAATACATTTTGATAATACTTTTGTTACAGTTCAAGTTTCCACATCTCTATTTTTATGCTCTCCAGTTGTTTCATTAGTTAATGTCTTTGTGTTGGACTTAATCCCACTTCATATTTTGCTATCATCTTGTCATTATTATTAAGTATTTGGAGTACTGATTATTGTCATTTTGTTGCATTTGAGATTTTTTGCTATTATCAATAATTATTCTTATATATACACTATAATGTTTTAATAATTTTGTTTTTTTAATCAGGTTATATTAGTAAATTTTAGATACATAATGATCATATGTGTCATAAATGACTTGTACCTGTACATGATATAACTTGGTTCTTTTTTTCTCCATTCCCCTAAACTCCCTTCAACCTCTCCTCCCCTCACCATATACAAAAGCTTTGTTTCCATTTTTCATTCTTTTTACTTTTCCTTTCTATATTTTCTCCCTCCCCCTTCTTTATTCCCCTCCCCATTTGAACATTTTTTTCTATATCATAATACTTATTATATATTTTGGTCCTTATTTACACGTTCACTTTCTCATACCAGAGAATTAAGTTTATTGGTGTAATTTAGATATACATAGTGATCTCATTCATCATAGGGAACCTGTACCTATACACGACATATCTTAGTTCCTCTTTTTTTCCCATTCCCCTCACATCTCTTTAACCCCTCCTTCCCCTCCTTATTTACAAAGCTTTGTTTCCATTTTATCCTTCTTTCTCATTCTTTTCTTTTTGCTTCCTTCCTCCCACCCCAAGTTCCCCTTTCTTTTTAAATAATTTCATCCTATTTCACAATATCTATTATACATTTTCGTTTTATTTACACTTTCAGTTTCTCACACCAGAGAGGAAATGCAATGTTTGCATGTGTATCAATTTATTTCACATAAGAGTGTGGTCTCAGGCTGGGGATATAGCTCAGCAACACAGCACCTGCCTGGCAAGTGCAAGGTCCTGAGTCCAATTCCCAGCACCAAAAAACAAGAACAAAACCAAAACCAAAAAAACCAAAAAACAGTTTGGTCACAAGGTCTATCCTTTTAGCTTTAAATACCTCAAGTCTGTCCTTCTATATGGCAGAGTAGTACTCCGTTGTACAAAAAGAAAAACACATCTTTATCCATTCACCAGTTAATGGGCATTTGGGCTATTTCTAAGATTTGGCTATTACAAACTGCCACTATAAACGTGGGTGTGCATATATTACTGTGGTATGATGCTTTTAATTCTTTTTTGAAGATCCCAAGAAGGGAAATACCTGGGTCAAATGGAACCTCTAGTCCTAGTTTTTTGAGGAATCTCCATAATGATTTAAATAGTGTTGTACCAGTCTACCTTCCTATCAACAATGGAGAAGGGTTCCTTTTTCCCCATAGCCCTGCCAGCATTTATTTTTTATTGATTTCTTGATAATTGGCATTCTTTCTTGGGTGAGAAGGAATCTCAGCATTGTTTTAATTTGCATATCTGGAATGGCCAGTGATGTTGAACATTTTTTCATATATTTGTTTGTTGTTTGTATTTCTTCAAGTGAGAAGTGTGTATTCATCTCAGATACCCATTTTTGGATTGGGTCTTTAAATTCAGAGGTTTGAGGTTTTTTTTTTTTCTTGAGTTCTTTATATGTTCTCAATAGTAATCTTTTGTCTGAGGAATAGCTAGCAATTTTTTTTTTTCCACACTGTGGGTTTTCTCCTCACTCTGTCGGTGTTTTCTCTTGCTGGCAAAAGCTTTTTAATTTGATGAGATCCCAGTTGTTGGTTATTTATGATAGTTCCTGTGTGATTGGGGTTTTGTTCATAAAGTCTTTGCCTAAACCAATGTGTTCAAGAGTTCTTCCCAGTCTATCTTCCAGCAGATTTAATATTTCTGTTTTTATATTCAGATCTTTGATCTATTTCAATTTTTGTTTAGTGCATGGTGAACGATATGGGTCTAATTTTCATCAAAGCCAGTTTTTCCTTCACAATTTATTAAACAGGCTATCTTTCTTCCAATGAATGTGTTTGGAACCTTTGTCAAAGATATGATGGATAAGTATGTCTGGAGAGTTTTGTGCATCTTCTAATCTGTTACATTGAATATCAGGTCTGTTGTTGTGCCTGCAGCATGCTGTTTTCATTACAGTAGCTTTGTAATATAATTTCAGCTTCCAATCATGATGCCCTCTGCCTTGCTTTTGTTTCGTAGTATTGCCTTTGATATTCTAGGTCTCTTCTGGTCCCAAATAAATTTTAGAATTGTTTTATCTAATTCTGTGAAATACACTGTTAGAATTTTGATCAAAATTGCATTGTGTCTGTATAACAATTTTGTGAGTATGGACACTTTCACTGTATTGGTCCTTCCTACACAAGAGCAAGGGATATTTTTCCATTTTCTGATATCACTTTTGATTTCCTTTTTCAGAATACTATAGTTTTCAGTATAGCGGTATTTCTCTTCCTTCATTAGGTTGATTCCTCGGTATTTTATTTTTTTGGATGCTATTTTGAAAGGTGTTGTTTTCCTAATTTCACTCTCAGTGAGTTTGTTGTTCAGGTACAGGAAGGCTATTGATTTTTGAGTGTTGACTTTATATCCAGCTAGGCTACTGAATTTGGTTATTAAAACTAGAAGTCCTTTGGTGGAGTTTTTGGAGTCTTCTATGTAGAGTATTATGTCATCCGTGGATAATGATAATTTAACTTTTTCCTTTCCCATCCCTATTCCTTTTATTTCTTTCTCTTGTCTAATGGCTCTGGCTAGTTTCCAGAAATATATCAAATAAGATTGATGGTAGTGGACCTGAACAAGACATTGTCTTGTTCCTGATTTAAGAGTGAAAACTTTCAGGTTTTGTCCATGTAGTGTAATGTTGGCGGTTGTTTTGTCATAGATGGCTTTTATCAGGCTGAGAAAAAGACAATCTATTCCAATTTTCTGTAGGGTTTTTATCATGAATGGATGTTGGGTTTTGTCAAATGATATTTCTGCATCTTTTGAGATGATCAAGTAGTTTTTGTCCTTGGTTCTGTTAATATGATGTATTATATTTTTTGATTTATGTATGTTGAACCATCGCTGTTATGAATCCTACTTGGTCATGATGTATAATCTTCTTGATGATTTGCTGCATTCTGTTTGCCAGTATCTTATTGCCAGTTCTCAAGTAGGTATACATGATCATCTGAACTTCTGCAGGGTCCATTGTGATTTCACTCTTTTCATTATAAATTGCATGGATTTGAGTCTTTTCTTTCCTTTTTTTTTTTTTTTTTTTGTGGGTACTGGGGGTCGACCTCAGGACCTCGCACGCCAGCAGGCGCCCGTGCCGCTGAGTGATATCACCGGCCCCTTTTTCGTATGTGGGTTCCGGGAGTCGAACTCGGGCCCTCACGCTTGCCGGGCAGGCGCTTAAGCCGCTGAGCCATCTCACCGGCCCAAATCTTTCTTCTTGAGCCCTTCTGCCAGTCTGTTTCTTTTGATTGGAGAATTGAGACCGTTAACATTGATGGTTATAACTGATATGTATTGACTTATCCTTGTCATGCTATTTTCCTGTCATTGGCTCCCCCCATTTAATTGTTTGCCTTGCCAATGGATTCATTCTTTTGGGGTTCATGAAGTTGTAGTTCTTGTTATCTCTTTCTGGAACATCTTACAGAACATTTTGGAGTGCTGGTTTGGTGTTCATGAATTCCTCAGGTATTCTTTGTCATGGAAAAACTTATTTCTCCATCAGTTTTGCAGGGTACATTATTCTGGGATGGAAGATTTTTGTTTCAGGGCTTGAAATGCTTCAGTCCTGTCTCTCCTTGACTTGAGGATTTGCGTTGAGAAGTTAGCTGTGATTCTGATGGGCTTTCCTTTGTAGGTGATTTGTTCCTTTTCTCTAACAACTTTGAATATTTTGTTCTTGTGTTGAATTTCTGGAATCTTGACTATGATATGCCTTGCCACTGATTTTTTATATCATGGCTAATTGGAATTCTAAATGTATCACTTATCTGTATGTCAAATTCTTTTTCCCTACCAGGAAGTTTTCTTTCATGATGTCTGTGAACAGGTTTTTTATGTCATTTGTGCTATCTCCTGCTTTTTCATTGACTCCAGTCAATCTTACGTTATTCTTTTTTGCATCACGTAGAAGCTGCTGGAGTGATTTCTCATGGTCCTTTGCTATTTTTAAGAAATCTTTTTTTTCATGACTACTAACTGCAAACCTGTCTTCTATGTCTGAGATTCTGCCCTCACATTGGTTTATTCTGCTGCGTATTCTTTCAGTGGAATTTTTGGTATACTGGATATCTGCTTGAGTCTTTTTTATTGATTCCATTACTTTGCTATGTTTGGCATTCATGATTTCCATCATTTTCCTAAGCTCCTCAATTTTTTTTTATCTGTATCTGCTCTGGATTCACTAAGCATGTTTCCATTGTGGTCACCATCTCTGTAGTTGCTTGAGAAATTATATCTTATTTGATTTTTTTTCTAGAACCTCATTCATTTACTTTGTTGTTACCACTTCAGAGAGACTGGTGGATGACTTTGGGTTTGTCCCACGTCATTGCCCTCTGGGTTTGTCTTTGGTGAATGGGATGTCTCTGGCTGCATCTTGTTTAAGTGTCTTTTAATTTTCTGGCTTTTAATTTTTTGGGTTTAATTACTTGGTTGATGCTTGTAAATTGCCTATGGTGGGTTGCTTTATTGCTAGTATTTATAATCCTTACCAAATGACTACTTCTCAGAGGTGTCTTCCAGACATAGGTTGATTTGGGGTTTTGACTCTGTTGCAAGATCCTACCTCTTCAATTTGCTGTGGATGAGAAGTTGCTGCCTGCTTGGCTCAGCCCCTGGTTCTTTGGCACTGGCCCACAGTATTTTCAATGACCCTTAGGAAATCTCAGTCTTGGAATACCAGGAAGAACTGCTGGTTAGAACAATTATGTCACTTTGGCTAAAGTGGTACAATCAGCAATAACAATAGCATAAAACATAGCCTAGAAAATGACAAGCTGAGGTAACCATTAATTTGTCACCTTTTACTGGGTGAACTAGATTTGTGGTTATGTAACAAAATCTAATACAAACCAGAAAATTGTATGCTGTAAAAAAGTCCTTAATATGCCAATTTTCTCTCTTGGGGGAGAAAATTTAAAAAGGGTTAGGGGAAAAAATAGAGAAAAAGAAGAAGAGGAAGAGATTAGAAGCAAGGCTGGAGGACAAAGGAGAATCATGCTAAATTTGGGGAACTGGTGCAGAGGACAGGAGGGAAAGAAAGAAGGAAGACATAAAAGGAAAAACAGAAAAGAACAATACCCACAAAAAAAGGTAGAAACCATGTTTACACTCATATAAAAACAAGATCAAACAATGAAGGAAAAACAAACAAGCAAACAAACAAAGAAACAAGAAGAAAGAGAGAAAGAAAGAAATGTGTACTTCCAGGTTTGTCCCTGCTGTCACTGGTAGACAACGTGTGGAGACAGAGTCCAGGTCTGTTGATTTATTCCATCAAGCCAACTGTAGTTTTATGGTGAGGTAGTGGATAATCTCAGTGAGCCTGCACCTTTATCTTCCCTGAAGTTCAGGCTGTATTCTGACTTTGAGGGCTGATACCAGACCCATTCAGCCTGCAGCAGGCAGTGTACCTTCCTCGGGCCTGAACACAGCTGGGAGCTGCTAGATGGACCCAGAAGCTGTTCTGAGTTCTGACCTAATCCAATCACTCTCCAAGATGACTCCCAGACAATTGTTCTCTCCTGCAGTGTGACCAAGCCCTCAGCACTCACCCCAGCTAGTGTAGTCCTTGATGTCCACTTCTCCCCTCCAATGCTGCATCTCTCCATGGTGACCTCTGGTGTTGACAGCAGTTTCCTTCCATAAACATGTTTGAACTGTTCCTTCCACTCAGTGAGTCTCAACTCAGGGAGAAGACACTGCCTGCCACCTCCTCATTCTACATTAATGTTTCTCTCTTCACTCTCCCTTTGGGCTTCAACTCTCACTTGAGACTCTTCCCGGGCCCAGGGGACCCACTTCCCTGCTTCTTGTCTTCCTCATGTTGTTGTATCCCAGTGTCTGGACAGCAAATCTCAGAGAAGCACTTTCTCTGCTGTTTAACACTCTGTCATCTTCCTGGAAGTCTAATAATTTTAATTCTATAACACGTACTTAAAGCTATAAGTAAAAATACTTTATATTGATTTTGCTTTGTGCTACATGTGTTTTGAAAAATCTAGGTAAAGAATTCTGTAAATATATACTAGAGAAAATAATGGCATCATAGAATTTATTTAAGTTGAATTTTAATTGTTGATGTCAAAGAGAAGTCCATATATTTTGTAAATCCTTTTCGGTGGGACCGTTTGGGAGTTGCATGTAATTTCTAATATGTGATGTTATAATGTTTAATTTAATTATATTTAAAATTAGCCATTTTGTTGTATGTGCAGTTGTTTCTCAATTTGAATTTGTATTTTCCTTATTACAAATGAAGCTGAAAATCATTTTGGGTATTTGGTGTTTTTTGTGCTTTTGTGTATACCATTTGAAAACTTTTATCAAAATTTCTATAGGGTTGTTTGTTTTCTTCTATAACCTGTAACCCAGGGAATTAAAAATTTATGGCTAATAGCCTTTTGGAGTACATAGCACATATAAAAACATGATTTATCTGATATGTATTACAAGTGACACATACATGTATATGTATAGATTTATACATGCATTTGGGGATTTAGAAAAAGAATTATTAAGCATACCTAGGATTTGTTGCATACTAAGGAGAAGCAACATTAATAATGATAAAACTGGGGGCTGGTGAGATGGCTCAGCGGTGTAAGTGCCTGCCTAGCAAGCATGAGGGCCCAAGTTCAACTCTTGGAACCCACATATGAAAAAAGGCCGGTGATACTCAGCGGCATGGGCGCCTGCTGGCACACGAGGTCCTGAGTTCGACCCCCAGTACCCACATACAAAAAAATAATAATAATGATAAAACTGATAATAAATATTAAAACATTTAATTACTGAGAAAATCTGTGCACTTTATCTGGCCACAGATAATGAGGTACTGACTATACATATTATGATGTTGCCATACAAAATTCCCCATTTTACTTTTATTTATTTATTTTTTCTTTTTTTTGTGAGTAATGGGAGTTGAACTCAGGACCTCATGCTTGTGAGCAGGCGCTTCTGCAGCTGAGTGTTATCACTGGCCCTTTTTTTCCTTTGTATGTGGGTAGCAGGAATCAAACTCAGGACCTTGTGCTTGCCAGGAAGGTGCTTATGCCACTGAGCAATCTCACCAGCTCCATACTTTTATTTCTTTACTATTATACCTTTTAAGGTACCATGAAGTACACACTACATTTTATACAAAGAGCAAGATTAATTTAGGAATAACATGGCTTTACATTCTGCTTGAAACCATAAAATCTCTGGAGCACACTGAAATAAATAATTTCCTAGTCACTACTGTGAAAAAATAAAACATGAACATTTACATAAACACAATATACAAGGAATGGATAAAATTTCTATGCCCAAGAGAAGTTTTTTTTATTTACAGAATATTCTTTTTTCAGGGTCCCCTATCAAAATATATTGTTGCAGAAAACCTTTTTGAAATGATGAATTTTCATTATATATTTAATTTGCAAGTGAAATCCTATTTGGGACCAAGAAACTCAAAATATAAAAAGCTTATTACACACTACTGATATTTTTCTTACTGTTATTTTCTCTACTTTTTTCAGAGTTTTGGACATCAAATGTCCTTAGTTGATGGAGAGTGTTTTGAGGTGTGAGTTGATGGAGAGTGTTTTGAGGTGTGATTATTTTTTAAAGTGTTAGAAACCTTAAGGAAATTAATATATAGTTAAATATTTTATTGATATATGAAACTCCAATTCTAATTTTTGTGGTTCTTTGTATATTAATTCATTCCTTGTGCTTCAGATGTTTGATTATTTCTGTCTACTATATAATTAGAGTGATTTGTTTGGAATTGATATGATTCTTTTAAACATATTTTTGCTTTTATGTTTTCATAAATCCATCTTGCTTCATTTGTAATCTCTGTTCATACCTTGGCTATATATAGCACTTTGCAGATGATACATACTTTCAATACAATTGTAACTTAGAGTGATTTGATACTGAGATCGTTTAGCAAAATTAATTCAATATAATTTGCAACTACTGGTATTTATTACATAATAAAAATTGAGATTGGGGGCTGGGGATATAACTCAGTGGCACAATGTCTGCCTGACAACTATGAGGTCCTGAGTTTGATTCCTGCTACCAAAAAAAAGTTCATCTATAAAAACTGAAATAATTTGCTTTATGTAGAAATTTGAACAAGACAATTGGTGAGAAGTAAGCATGCTTTTAACCAAAGTGGGTAAACATATACCAACAATGCAAAAAATACATATAGAAAGTGCTGAAAAAGACAGGAATATCATTTTTAAACCCAGACATGAATATCAAATTATTTATAATATCATTTATTATCATCATACTTGGCTTATACATATTTATATTTCATAATCTAAGGAGGCTATTTACAGAGCACAAATATGGAGTAAATAATTCAAAATTAGGCTGACTGACATCTAGAAAGCAAAATGATTTGATTTCAATATAATTTATCAGTTAACAATAGAATATCAAATTGTAACTTGCCAAAAAAAATAATAAATTATTTTATCACTGGCCTTCTAGAAATACAGTCCATTACATAAAACCTAAAACAGTATATCTCTGTCTCATTGAAGAAAGCTTTATATTCATATGTAATAAAGATTTTGATAGCATTGTAATAATATGAACAGCAAGCTGCTAATTAAATTTCCTAGAGAATATAAAATGATCTAAAGTGAAAGATATTTTATTGTGCTATAAAAAACAGAGTAAAATCTGTTTTCAGAAACAGATTGGCATATGTAGCAGAGTGTCATAAAAATAAAAGCAGTGCCTAACACATACAAAATGTAATGTATCAGGGCCAGTGATATAGCTCAGCAGCATAAGCACCTGCCTGGCAAGTGCGTGGTCTTGTGTTTGACTCCCGGTAACCACATAAAAAAAATGTAATATATCAATACAAAATGTTTTGTAGGTATTTAAATGTAGACAGAGTGCTCAGGTAAATCCTATCAGTGAAAATAGGAATAATGGTGGGACTCTATAAAGATGAAACAATTTTATTCATATACAATATGATTCAGGTCTTTCAGCTTTTGATTAATTTGTTGTAAATAACTCAAAAATGTATCCAGTTGTAATTAGACATTTCAGATTCCAATACTGCATGTATAGATTGTTTCATTTTAAAGATGGAATGTATTTCACAAGTTAAAGCAATAGTTTTTCAACTACATCCTCTAAACTGTGCTTTCTTATATTTATGAAAAGGTAAAAAATAAAATAAGGTTAATTTATCAGTTACTCTTGCTAGCTGGCACTGGAATATGAAAGTACTGCATTGATCTATAAGAAGTTTGTGTGAATTTACTTCTACAAATTAGCATATAACCTAATAGTTCTATGAAAACATACAAATGTTATATTTCACACACATAAAAAAATCCAAAGAAATTTATTTTTTTTAATGATAACTCAATAAAATAATGATTCTGTGATGTGAGAACTAAGGTATGAGCTGCAGATTATACATCTTTATATGTTTACTAAAGCAGGGCATGATAACAAATGTAGTTAAAAAAAGTATCTGATTTCCATAATAGACCAATTTAGAACTATATGTTATTTAATCCATTAGAGCATTCATATGAATTATTAATTTTCATTAGTTGAGGCAAAGAAGACATTTTTTTATTTTACATTTGTTCATTCAAACAAACCTATGTTCATTAAAGAATATTAAAGGGCTGAATACTGAGTTCATCTAGTAAAGTATGGTAGAAAGAGCTAAAATTCCTATTATGGAACAAAGAATACTAGGAACAAATAGAAGAACAGGAAGCCAAAAGGGGAAATCTTCCTATTTTCATAGGATGATTAGAAGGCCAGCTCCCACATTTGAATTTATCAAATTTATCAAAATTTGCATGGTGGCAAATATTATAATGAGTTTAGACTTTAAAACAACCGATATTGGGGCCAGTGAGATGGCTCAGTGGTGTAAGCACCTGCCTGGCAAGCGCTAGGGCCCAAGTTCCACTCCCGGAACCCACATACGAAAAAAGGGCCAGTGATATTGTTCAGTGGCATGGGTGCCTGCTGGCGCGTGAGGTCCTGAGGTCGACCCCCGGTACCCACAAAAAGTAAAAAATAAAAAATACATAAATAAAACAACTGATATTCAAGAAAATGTCCTTAAGAAAGAATCTCAAGAAAATGTAAAATATTTACACATAACTGTCAACTACCATATACTGCTTATAGCAAATTGCTCCATGAAAATATTTATATTTTTCTTATTAATGTCAAAAGAACAACTTGAGTACTGACACTCTGAATTAATCCAGTCACCACAGTTTCTTCCATCTATACTGATTCAAGAAAGTTGCAATTCCTTCAAGTTATAAGGAACCAAAATGCCCAGTGTGGGGTGTAAGGTACTGTATATTATTTGATAAAGCACTATTACACTTGAAATGTGTTACAATACATGTGTGGGAGTAAATGTTGTTGCTAGATATTTTTGCCACAAAGAGATTAGGTTTTTAGAACTGAGAAATGAGCTTGCTGACAAATGTTCTATGACTAATGATCCCTTTAATATTTACTAGTAAGATCTTAGGATTTTATTTTATGGTAAATGTTTCCTTTGCAATCTGGGGTAAGAAAGAAAGACGTTTATAATTGTGAACTAAGTTTATTAATAATTAACAGGTGATTATTCTTCTTTTATCTATAGTCTTATTGCCACATAAACATCCCACTTAATGAATGTATGCTTTATTTCATCAACCACACATATCAAGCAAAACTTGACATTCCTATTCCAGTCTACTCTATGTATGTGGTAGAGGAGATATCTTGTAACTGAAAAGGAGAAAAATAAACTCTAGGGATGTTGACAAGGAAAGATACAGTCACTTAAAAGGGCTGTTAGAATACATCCATCACTCCATCTGTTATGGACTGAATTATGCAACTACAAAAAATCTTACAATGAAACTCTAACCTCCAATGTGACTATATTTGGATATAAAGTTTTAAAAGAGATAAATGAAGTCATAAAGTTAGGTCCTATTCTAGTAGGACTCCTGTCCCTATAAGAGGAGAAAAACTAGTTTTTTTTTTTTATATCAGCTTACGCACAGAGAAAAAATTTAATGTGAAGGCATAGCAAAAAAATGTGAACATTTGCAGGTCTGGAAGAGATGACTTCTCATACAAACTCTGCTAAGCAAATAGATCTTGGAAATCCAGCTTCTAGAATTATCACAAAATAATTTTTGTGTCTTTAAGCTACCCACTCTATGTTGTTTTGCCATGGCACTTGAGCAGACTGGTTCACTCATCCTTAAGTTTCACATTTGATTGTGTAACTTTCACAAGTAAACCTATGTTCTTTTCTGTGCATTCTTTTGTAACTAAAAATTATCAGCAAATGCTGGAAGTAGAATGATATGATTTTCAATCGAGATAATGTAGTGTACCATAGGTTACTTTACAAGGTCCTTATAAGGTCCTTAGGGAGGTGCTTATTGGGATAATCAGACATAATTGTCATTAACTTAAGGTACCTTAAAGTGAAGCACAGTGACAATCTGAAACAAAGATTTCTACTGTGAAGATGAAAAAATGATGGTTTCAATTATAAGCTTGGAATAAAAAAACATACAATTATATATTTTTTTGTAGATATTGTTCTTAGATACATTCTCATATTAGGAACTCTGGGTTGTATTCTAAACAGTAAGTAGCAAAAACTGTACTTATTAGATAATGAATATTCCCCACACATGAATTTTGTAATATAATATGGTTTCAAAATATTAATATGCACATATTTTATACATACATTTTACACATATTGCTATGTACACTTATATGTATATGCACACACATACATTTACCAAAGTACTTGTTGAAAAAAAGCAAAAATCTTGTGTCACAATAGAAATTAGCAGGCATTTTGATTTAGAGATGTACCAGATATGTTCTTTCCATCTTGAAGATGTTACGTTCAAAACAATGGAATATTTTCAGTTGCTCCTGTGTTACGGTTGTGTCTAGATGTGCCCCCAAAGCCTCAGGCAGTCATAGTGGGACTTTTCATACTTGACTGGATCTAGAGTGTGTGATGCTGAGATCAAGGATGTGTGATCACGAAATTGGTCCACTGATTGGTTTGGCATACTTCTGGATAGGATTAAGGGTGAGTGTGAGTGTTACCCAAGGTAATCAGGTTACCCAGGGTAACCTGGATAGAATGTAAGGGACAGAAGGAAGGACCCTGTTTGTAGATTGCTGCCTGTCACTTGCTGCTGGTTGCTTCCTCTTTGCTGTTTGCTCCCTTGCACTCACCATGGACTCTCTTCTCTGCAATGCCCCTCTGCCATGCCGTCTTGTGTTGGAGCCAGGCAGCTATGAAATGAAACCTTCTCTAACTGTGAGCTACAATAAACCTTCACTCCTTTAATCTTGGGTGTTGGGTATTTTGTCTCCACAACAAGAAAATTAATTAAGATATTATGTAAGAGAAATTAAAGAATATTGAAGCTTGTGAATCTTTTTTTCACTTAGTGATGTGTTCTCAAGTTGCCTCCATTTACCTACAAGTGCATCAAGTGTATGTTTCTTTATGAGAGAGTAGTACTCCATTGTGAATAAATACCACATTTTTATTAGCCATTCATCTGTTGGTGAACATATATACTTTTCCAAGGTTTTTGAAAAGAGTTTTGTACTATTATCTGTATTTTTTCTTTGCAGAAGAGAACTTTTTTGTCTATGAATAACTGAAGATGATACACAGTATATTAATTATTGTTTTTCTCTTATCATTTTGTTATGAAATTTTGTTGTATTTTTCCATAACATAAAAGACATTATGTTCTAAATTAACTAAAGCAATGCATCTTATTAATAAACTAAATGAGGAGATGGTTGTCAACATGAAAATTGTGTAAATTGAGTGTTTGAAAGACACATTGTATTAGTCAAGATTTCTTCAGTGGGACTAATACCAGACATACACAATTTAAATGAGGAAGAGTATTTTTTACTCACAGATTCAGAGGACTTTGCCCATGTCTGGCTGGCACCAAGACAGAAAATTCATGGCCTGGAGGGGTCTGGTGGAAGATGATTACTTCCTGGTCTTAAAAGGAGAGCAGAGTGACAGTGAGAGATAAAACCTTCGAAAGTATAACCCAGTATCTTCCCTCCAATCAGGCCTCACCTCTTCATGGAGCATTCAGCTAAAGAGCCCTCATGATGCAATCACTTTTCCATGGGACTCTTAATCCACTCAAGCTGGCAATTAAGCTGAACTGTCACAAAGAAGTCTCACATGCTGGAATTTTGAGTCTTCTTGCAAATGATATTTAATTTGAGTTACAAGGGAAGAGTGTAAATGAGTATGTAGGGTTAGACTGTGAACTATGACAAACATGTACTTAATGTTTATTAATGTTGTGAAAAAATGCATTCTCTAAGAAAAGGTACATTTTTCACTATTGTGACATGACAGTTTTAAAGATAGAATAGAATTGCGATTTTGTTCTGTATTTTCTAATAATTATAATATTAAACACTTCTAACTGAAAATGTTATGTCATCTGTCAGATTTACATTCATTTTCTCTCCTTAATGTCTGATTCCAAAATGGCACTAACAAGCGTTTCACTTTGAATGCAAAATAATGTAGTTTGCAGGTTAACATGAGGTCAAAACCTTTAAACCACAACTAATGTTAAAAACAAAATATCAAGAGTGACATGGGTTTGTCCCTTTATAAATTTTCAAATCTATATAATTTAACAAGTTATTTTAATCTATCTACATATGTTTCAGAATGTTTACATAGTGCATTTTCATTTCAATGATTATAATGCTTCAAATATTTTTGGGAATTAGCAATTATTTGATAAAGAAGTTATTTTATTAGGATGACTTCTAAGTTCCTAACTCTTATCTACACAATACAATTAAATTATCATGATTTTGTAAATTTTATTTCAACTTCTTAGCCTATTATTTATTCAGTGTAAAACTTACACAACGATTTACATAAAATGCTTGAAATTTGTACTAATAAAAAAATAAAAATTTGGAATAAAAATGCATGAAATTATGAGTCAATGTTCAAAAGTGAGCAGGCATAAAGTTTTGTGTTAATTATGAATAATATACCACCAGAAAGAAATGACATAAAGGTCGGTGAAATGGCTCAGTGGCGTAAGCGCCTGCTTGGCAAGCTCGAGGGGCCGAGTTTGACTCACAGAACCCACATATAAAAGGGCCAGTGATATCACTCAGCGGCATGGGTGCCTGCTGGCTCGTGAGGTCCTGAGGTCAACTCCTGGTACCCATAAAAAAAAAGAAATGATATAAAAGAAATTTATCAGAGAGACAGAAGAGTGAACTTCATAAAATTCAGTAACATAGAAAAAAATTTTCATCAACTTTTTATTTTAATAACTTATTATTTTGAAAATTATATGTCTTGCATTTAAAACTTTGCCTTATACATGTAGATTACTTCTACTTTTAGGATATCTATATGTAATATCATAGAGTTAATTTTTTTTTAATGTGTATACTGGGAGTCAACCTCAGGACCTCACACTTGCCAGCAGGAGCTTGTGCCACTGAGTTATCTCACTGGTCCCTATAGTCAAATATTAAAGTATTTTTTTCAATTTGTTTTCATCACCAAAATAAAACTATAAAATTTTTGATCAGTATCTTTTTTCAAATGGACTGTCACATACTTCAGTGATGATTTGATGTAAATTATTATTAACAAAATTCAATAAATTATTGACAATTACAGCATAAATCTATTGCATATATATTTAAGTAAAACTACTTTAGTTCCATACTTTTTTGTTACTTGATTATATAATTTGCTTTGTTAATCTAATGTTAAGTGAAACTACAAAAATTCATTTACAATGACATAAAAAATAAACCTAGACTCACATGGGGGCTCTACATTTAGTGTACAATACACGGTTTTATCCTTTTTTGTTATTGGTACATATTGATTACATAGATTAATGGGTTTCATTTTGGAAAATTTGTACATGCATGTAAAGTATTTTAATCATGTCCTCCAAATCATCTTCCTTTCACCACCCTTCCTCCTAGTTTTACATGATTTGGGGGCTTTGAAATATATAATATATTTTGATTACACTCGAGCTCCCTATCACTCACACTTCTACTCCCCTTCTTCTTGTAAATTTTAGACAATTCTGTCCCAATGTTATTTTTTTAAATCCTCTTTTCATTTATATATTTTCTTAATGAATGCCACTAATATATCTCCGGCTATGCAGGACAGAATCCTTTGAAGTTTTTTAGATTGTCTAAAACCTAATTCTATAAAAACAATCATTACTCCTAAAGTTAATGATTTAAAAAGTTTTAATTGTCTTCACTGCTATCCCCCTCCCAAAACATGAGTCATTTGATTATATGTGAGTTCTGATATGGGGAGTTTTATTTTACATGATCGTATTTTACTGACTCATTTTATATTTGCAAAACAGAATATATTTAGTTATAAAAATTACAGATATTATGGAGCTAGGCTACTGTTAACCAAAAACTATATTGTTTTATTGCTGTTAATATTTAAATATATCTATCTCCAAATTTCTGAGGATTTTTTATTGGTACATGTTTACAGTGCGTTATGATTACATTCATCATGGGGACTTGGTACATGTACATCACATATTTTAATTCAGTTTTATACAATTCCACACCCCTCCATCCCCCTCCCATTACAAATATATATATATATATATTTGTAATACATAATAATGATCATGTTTCTCCTCCTAAGGACTTGGTATGTGTGTGTAACACATCACAATTGCCTTTATTTCATCACATATTCCTCCCCCTTCCCACCATCTTTTGGTTCCTTTTCCATATGCTAACAGTCTATGTCACTATTCTTTATTGTCTATTATTTTGCTCTTTATTTATATTGTGGGTTTCTTATATAAGAGAAACCATTCAATAATTATTTATCTTCTTTATTTCACTTAATAATGTGGTCTTAAGATGCATACATTTTCCTACAAATAACTCAAATTTATCCTTCTTTATAGCACAGTAGTGCTCCATTGTGTATCCATCCATGTGTTGATGGACCTATAGGCTGCTTCCAAGATTTAGCTATTGTTAATTATGCTGCTATAAACATAGCTATGTACATATCACTGTAATATTATGTACTTATCTCTTTTAGGAAGAAAATTAGAAAGGGAATAGCTTGGTAGAATGGAGTTTCTAGTTTTTGCTTGAGGAATCTCCACACAGTTTTCATACTGTTTATATTCACACCAACAATGAAAAAGAGTTCCTCTTTCCCTGAAGCCTCACCAACATTAGTTATTATTTGAATTCTCAATGATAGCCATTCCTCTGTAGCAAGATGGAAACTCAGTGTTGTTTTAATCAGCATTTATTGAAGTCCAGTGATGTTGAACATGTTTTGATGTATTGATATGCCTGTTTACTTCTTCTTCTGAAAAATATCTATTCATTTTAGTTGCTTATTTTTTTTTTTTGTGGGTACCGGGGGGTCGACTTCAGGACCTCACGCACCAGCAGGCACCCGTGCCTCTGAGCGATATCACCAGCTCCTTTTTCATATGTGGGATCCGGGAGTCGAACTTGGGCCCTCGCGCTTGCCGGGCAGGCGCTTAAACCGCTGAGCCATCTCACCGGCCCTAGTTGCTTATTTTTTGACTAGCTATTTATTTGGGCAATCTAATTGTTTCAGTTCTTTATATATTTTAGATATTAGTCTTCTTTCTGAGGTATAACTGGCAAAATTTATTCCTATTATGTAGGTTGATTTTTCATTCTGTTAGTTGTTTCTTTTGCTATGAAGATGATTTTTATCTTGATATGATCCCATTTGTTGATTCTCAGTAACTGATATTCTGTTCAGAAAAGTCTTCTTCTTAGCCTATGTATTCAAAAGATTTACCATTTTTTCTCTTCTATTAGATTAAGTGGTTTCATTTTAACATTTAGACATTTGATCCATTTTGAATTTAGTTTTATACATGGTGAGAGATAATTGTCTAGGTTCAATCTTCTGCGTGTGGATAGCCAGTTTTCCAAGTACCATTTGTTAAAGAGACAATCTTTTCTCCAGCAAAAGATTTTGGACCCGTTGTCAAAGATCAGTTAGCTGAGTGTGACTGGAGTCAGTTATTCTTTCTCTATTCTCTTCCATTGATCTACATGTCTGTATTTTTTGGCCAATACTATGGTGTTTTTATCACTGTAATTTTGTAAAATAAGCTGAACTTTGGGATTGTGATGCCTCCTGTCTTACTTTTGTGGCCTAGCATTGCTTTTGTTATTCTAGGTCTCTTCTGGTCCTATATAAATTTTAGGAGTGTTTCCTCTAGTTCTGTGAGGAATGCTAATGGTATTTTGATTGAGATTATATTAAATCTGTTTGTCAGTTTGGAAAGTATAACCACTTTAACTATGTTGGTTCTGCCTTTACAGAACTGGGGATATCTTTCCATTTTCCCTTATCCTCTTCAATCTCTATTTTCAGAGTACTGTCATTTTCATTGAACAGGTTTTTCACTTGGTTAGGTGAACTATGTATTTTATTTTTCTTTATGGTGTTTTGAAAAGTAATGCTTCATTAATTTTTTATCAGTGAGTTTATTTTTGACATGGAGGAATTCTATTGCTTTTTGCTTGTTGACATTGTATTCTGCTACACTCCTGAACTTAGTTATTAATTCTAGAGTTTTATAGTGGAATTTTTCAGTGTTCTGTGTAGAGGACCATGGCATCTACAAGTAGGGATAATTTAATTTTTTCCTGTCCTATGCATATCGTTTTTTTTCTAGCCTGGTTGCTCTTACTAATATTTGAGAACTATATTGAACAGCTGACATCCTTTTCTTCTTCCTGATTTCACAGGAAAACCTTTCTGCTTCTCCCCCCATAAGATGGTGTTGGCTGTTTGTCACAATTGACTTCTTTCAGAGTGAGAGAAGATCCTTCTTTACATATTTTCTTTAGGGATTTTATCATGAATGTATGCTATATCTTGTCGAAGGTGTTTTCTATGTTTATTGGGATGATTGTGTGATATTTGTTCTTCTTTCTGCTTCTGTGGTGTATTATATTTATTGAGTTCCTTATGTTGGACCATACCTGCATCCCTAAAGAAAATCCTACTTGGTCATAATATATGATCTTGTTCATGATTTGTTCTTTGTTTGCAATTATCTTATTGAGGATATTTGTGCCTATGTTCATTAAAGAGATTAACCTATAGTCCTCTTTTTTGTTTGGGTCCTTCTCGGGTTTTGGAATCAGGGTAATACTAGTTTCTCAAAATGACTTTTGGATTGCTCTTTTCTTTTCAATTTTATTAAAGACTTTGAGGTGTATTGGCATCAGATCATCTGTAAAATTCTCATAGAATTTTGCATTTTATTCATCCAAATATAAGCTTTACTGGTTTGGAATTTTTTTTTTTGTATTACTCTTTCAATTTAATTGTTTGTTATTGGGTTAATCAGGATTTTCATATTTTCTTGAATTAGCTTTGGTAGTTCATATGTATTTAGGAATCAATTCATATTTTCTAAATTCTCCATTTTTTAGAGTATAAGTTCTCAAAGTAGTTATCAATGATATTCTGGAGCTGAATCCTTTGTGATTATGCCCTTTTCATTTCATTTTGCAATGATTTTGGTCTTTCCTTTTTTTGGTAAGATTTGCTAGGGTTTTTAAAATTTTGTTTGTTTTTTTCAAAGAAAATAATTCATTGATTCATTGTATTGTTTTTTTTAGTCTCTATTTCTTTAATTTCTGCTCCAATCTTTATAATTTCCTTCTTTATACTAGTTTTGAACTGTTCTTATTTTTTCTATGATGTTGAGGTTCATCATGATGCTATTTATTTGAACTTTCTCTGTCTTTCTGATGTTGGGATTCATAACTATCAGCATCCCTCTTTGTAACTCTTTCACTGATATCTATGCATTGTACTGGCATCATTTGATTCTAGGAATTATCTAATTTTTTCCTTGATTTCACCTATGACCCATTGATTCTTAAAAAATATATGTTTTAATTTCCATTTCTTTGCACATTTTCTGTGTTTTTTTACCATTGATTTTCAGTTTTAGTGCACTCTGATCTGATAATATCTTTGGGATTATTTTGATTCTTTGCATATACTTACACATGTTTTATGGGCTAAAGCAGTCTATTTTGGAGAAAGCCCTATGTGCTGCTGAAAAGAATGTGCATTCTGTTGCTGTTGGGTGGAACACTCATAAGTCAGTATTAAACACATTTATTTGAAGGTTTGTTTGATATTTGTTGCTTTTTGTCTGGTAGATCTGTCTATTTGTGGTAGTAGTATATTAAGCTCATTCATTATAATGGAGTTGATATTTATCTGATATACAGTGGCACCTCAGTTCATGAACTTACTTTGTTCCACTATTCTGAAAAAGATGTCCATGTTTGTGTTCATGCAGGAAAGATGGCCATGTTTGTATTCATCACCTAATGCAGAGATAGAAAATAAATTAGTGAAACACTTCTGCTTGCAAACCAAATTATTCACAAACAAATGTGTTTATCAACCGAGGCACCACTGTAT
This sequence comes from Erethizon dorsatum, assembly GCA_028451465.1. Lineage (NCBI taxonomy): Eukaryota > Metazoa > Chordata > Mammalia > Rodentia > Erethizontidae > Erethizon > Erethizon dorsatum. Next base: position 138,613,182 of record CM051824.1, read on the forward strand.
AAAATCCTTTAGTGTTTTTTGTCTTGTTTTGTTTTGTTTTATGAAGCTGGGCATGCCAGTCTTTGCTGTGTATATGTTCATAATTGTTATCTCTTCCTATTGAATTACACCCTTAATGAACATGTCCTAACCTTCTGGTAACTTTTGGCTTGAAATCCGCTTTGTCTGAAATTAAGATACCTATCTCTGCTTTTTTTCTGGGTTCCCACTGCATAGAATATTGTTTTCTTTTCTTTTTTTTTAATGTGGGTGCCAGGAGTCAAACTCAGGACCTCGTGCTTGCCAGCAGATGCTTGTGCCACTGAGCAATATCACCAGCCCTTTTTTTCTTTTACATGGATACTGGGAGTCGAACTCAGCACCTTGCCCTTGTCAGGCAGGCACTTATGCCGCTGACCTACATCACCAGCCCTAGAATATTGTTTTCATACTTTGATTTCTTAATCTGTTAGCTTCTTTTTTAGTTGAATATGTTTCTCTATACTGAATGCTGTTCGGTTTTGTTTCTTGATCCAATCTGTGTCTTTCTGGAAATGACCATTCACATTGAAAGCTATTGCTGAAATGTTTTGATTTATTCCTGTCATTGCAGTAGCATCCTATTGCTGATTTTCTTACTTTTTTCCCCTTCGGCTTAACTGCTCAGCCTGCCAGGTGTACTCATTCTTATTGGCATTGTTGGCTTCAAAGTCTTCTTGTAAGACTTTGGGGCTGGTACGATAGCTCAGCGGCATAAGCGCCTACCCGGCAAGCATGAGGTCCTGAGGTTGACTCCCGGTACCCACATAAAAACAAACAAACAGGGGCCGGTGAGATGGGTCAGCGGCTTAAGCGCCTGCCCGGCAAGCGCGAGGGCCCAAGTTGGACTCCCGGAACCCACATATGAAAAAGGGGCCGGTGATATCGCTCAGCGGCATGGGCGCCTGCTGGCGTGTGAGGTCCTGAGGTCGACCCCCGGTACCCACACACAAAAAAAAAGTCTTTGATGATTTTTATGTAATGCTGGTTTGGTGATCATGGATTTCTTTACATGCTCTTTGTCATGTTGTATCTCTATTGATTTTGAAGGAAAGTTTTGCAAAATACATGTCTGTTTTGGAAATTGTTATGTTTTAGGGTTTGAAACATTACTCCAATCCCTTCCTGCTCTCAAGGTTTTGTTCAAGAACTCTAATTCTAATGGGTTTATCTTTATAAGTGATTTGTTACTTTTTTCTAACAGCTTTTAAGGTTTCATCCCTGTGTTGGACTTCTGGTATATTGACTATACCACAAGGTATATAGGTTCTCTTTTAGTCAGCCTATTTGGAGTTCTATATGCTTCTTTATCTGTAGGTTTATTTTTTCTCTGTATTTGGGATTTTTTTTGCTATAATTTCTGTAAACAGGTTTTTATGCCATTTGTACTATCTTCTGATTTTTCATTTATTTGAATTAATCTTAGAATAGTCTTCTTTGCATCATCTAGCAGGTTTAGGACCCATTTTTCATATTCTCTTGCTAGTTTTAATATATCTTTGAGTAGCTGGTCTTTGAAAGCATCCTAATCTTCTAATTCTGAAACTCTGTCCTCACATTTGCAACTTCCACTCCCCATACTTTCAATATAATTTTTCATCTCCTGGAATTCTGATTGAAACTTTAAGGACTCCAATGGTTTGCTAGAGCTGTCATTCATGTTTTATATCATTTTGTGTAGCTCATCTAGCTTTTTATTAGCATATTGTAAAAGCTCCTTGATTTTGTTTATTAATGATAATATCTCTTTAGTTATGTCTTCTGTAATCCCACTGCCCGTCATTTTGATCTGTTTTTTAACCTCCTGCTTTATCATTTCTCAAAATTAGGGTGTGTGGCTTTTGCTATTCTTCCCCTGGATATAATCTGTATTGCTTTTGAGGAAGTTGGGAACTTTTGGAGGCATTTTGTTGCCTTGTCTTTCCCTTTTTCTATAGCTTTTCTGTTTTTGTTGTTCGTTTTTATTGTTTGTTGCTGAGGTTTGCATGCTGTCATAGAGAAAAGACTTTCTTATTAGTATAAATATCTCTAGTTACTCTCCTTTTTAATGATGCACGTTGGGCATGTTAACTGTAGTCCTTTGCCTCTGCTTCAAGATCTGACCACCTTGTTATTTCTGGAGGGGTGAATGCAGTGCAATTGGCTCTATACGTAGATTTTTGGAGTGGACTCCAGTATAGTTGATATCACAAAGTTAATTTGGGAATTGTCTTTCAGAGAAAACTCATTAATAGCAACAATTATGTGACCCAGGCAATAGCAAGCAAATCAGCTACAGTTTGTGTCAGCCACTACACAATGGATATTGATGTACCATGAGAACCATAGCAAAGAAATCCACAATTATAAACAGTAAGACAACCAGATATAAATATACAGCTAATATATACTAATTGAGATAGCTATATCTCCATTAATGGTAGAAAAGATTTCAACAGCAATTAATAGAGATAAGTAACTATCTAAATATTCACAAAGCTTAAAGATTGTACAGTGTTATCTCAGTTCATGAACTCAAATCCTTCCACAGTTCTGGTCACAAACTGAATTGGATGAGTCCTGAATCAAATTTCCCCTTAATGTCAATAATTAGCCTAAGCATTGAATTTGGTTCAGAGCTTGTCCAATTTGGTTTGAGACCAGAATCATGCAAAGAATTAAGTTCATGAATTGAGATACTACTGCACTGTTAAAGATATAGGGGTTAGGGAGAATGCAAGAAGAAAAATTTGAAAAGATACATTGTAAGAGATAAGAAGAGAGATAAGTGAGAATAAAGTATCCTATTAGGTAGTGGAAGAATATTTATAGAATTATGTAAAGGAAACATAAGAAACAAATGAGAAATAGAAGATAAAAGGAAAAAGGGGAAAAAAAGAAATAGTATGTTTTCATGCTATCCTTTTCCCAATATCCTGTTATTTTTCTTTTACTTTACTCTTCTGTCACTTTTCATTACTGTATCTAAGTAGATTTATCTATTTTAAATTAAACTGTGAAAAATTCATAGCATTTTATTTTTCTATTTTAATCAATTCTCTTAAGAATCTTAAATTGCATGTAATTATATTTTAATTTAGGCAAAATTAAATTGCATTTAAAAATATGCTTCATTAAAAATATTATCCAACAACTTGTGCTTGCCCATAGCCCACACAGAATTTCAGCTGTATTATATTTTCTCTACTAAATTTGTAAAAATTTAAAATGGAATTACTAAATGTGGTAGATTTTGTTTTCAATTCTTTACTGCTTTTGGCTAAAAGACCTTATATTACATAAAAAATGGTACAGCACATTATCTGCTCTATTAACATTCTATGGTAATGACTGAAAAGTTAAAAATAAGTTTTCACTTCTTTTTACATTAAAATATCATCCATGATAAAAACATAACCACAAACAATTAACACTGACCTATATACAAGTAACAAACTTACTGAGAGAGAAATTAGGGAAACAACAATTTTCCAAGTAGCAGTAAGAAAAATAAAATCCTTAGGAATCAATCTAACAAAGAAAGTAAAAGACTTTTACATTGAAACCTACAGTACTCTGAAAAAGGAAATCCAAAAGCATACCAGAACATGGAAAGATATCCCTTGTTCTCGGATAGGCAGAACCAATATATTAAAAATGGTTATACCTCCAAAACTGTGACACAGATTTAATGCAATCCCAATCAAAATATCAATAGTATACCTCATAGAGCTAGAGAAAATAATTTTAAAATTCATTTGGGTCCAGAAGAAACCTAGAATAGCAAAAGCAATTCTGGCAACAAAGTCAAAGCAGGTGATATCACAAGCCCAATTTGAAATAATACTACAAATTTAGAATAATAAAAACAGCATGATACTGGCCAAAAAAATAAAAAAATAAAAATAAATAATATAGACCTGAAAATCAATGGAACAGAACAGAAGATACAGAAGCGACTCAAAACACACCCAGCCACCTTATTTTTGAGAAAGGGACCTAACATGTTCACTGGCAGAAAGGCTCTTTAACAGATGGTGCTGGAAAAACTGGCTTCAAAGATTAAACCTAGGCACATATCTCTCACTATGCACTGAATTAAAATCCAAATGGATCTAAATGATAAAACAGAAGCACTTAATCTGCTGAAAGATAGAAGAGATAAAACTCTTGAAAGCATAAGTGTAGGGAAAGACTTTATCAACAAAACTCTGATTTCACAGGAAATATAAAAAATCAACAATTAAGATAACATTATATTCTAAAGCTTTTACACAGCAAAAGAAATCACCAACAAAGTTAAAAGCCCACAGAATGGGAAATATTTTACCAGCTATTCCTCAAAGGACTAATATCTAGAATATTTTATGAATTCAAAAATATCTGACCCCCAAATTGAAAGACCCAATCCAAAAGTGGGCTGTATCTATTCTGAAATGAATAGATACTTCTCAGATGAAGAAGTACAAAAAGCAAATGCATATATGAAAAAATGTTCAACATACCTGGTCATTTGAAAACACAAATTAAAACAACATTGAGATTGCATTCAACTCCAGACAGAATGGCTATCTATCATCAAGAAATCAGCCAATAACAAATGCTGGAGGGGCTGTGGGGAAAAAGGAAACCTCCTCAACAGTTGGCGGGAGTGTAAATTGTTAAAACCAATATGGAATCGGTATGCAGATTCATCATTAAACTAAAACTAAAGGTTCCATTTGACTCAACTATTCTTGAAATCATCCTGAAAGAGTTAAAAACATCATAGCACAGCGATATATGCACACCCATGTATATAGCAGCAAAATTTGTGATACCTACATCTTCAAAACAGTCCAGATGCTGAACAGTGGATGAATGGATAAAGAAAATGTGTTTTATTTTTTATACAATGGAGTACCATTCTGCCATAAAGGATGAATTTGTGACAGTTTTAGGTAAAAGGCTGCACCTTGAGAACATAATTTTAAGTGAAATAAATTGGACACACATGTTTAAATGTCACATTATTTCTCTTGTGTGAGAAACCTAAAGGGTAAACAAGGACCAAAGTGGATGATAGATATTGCAAAATAGGAAGAAAATGTACAAATGGGAAGGGTAACAAGGGAGAGGGGAGAAGGAAGGGAAGGAAAGGAAATAGAAAAAAAATAAAAAAGACTATAGAAGGGAAAAATGGACACTAAGCTTTTCTAAATGTGAAGGGGAAGAAAGGTTAAAGTGAGGGCAGGGAAATCTGGAAAAAAAGAAGAATCAAGGTATGTTAGGTACAGGTACAAATTCCCTATGATACGTGTGATCATTATGCATATTAAAGTGTAACAATAAAATTAATTTTAAAGAATTACAGAAATTAAAATAAATAAACTGAGTTCCTGTCAGATAAAAAAAATGTTACACTTTACAAAAAAAAAAAGCAGGCAAATCTTCATGGAAATCCACGACCAGAGATTCTGCAGCCTAAAGCTGGGCCACGTACACATACCTACACTGTAGACATTTGTACAATGAGTGTGAACATAAAACTTTTAAAAATCTATTTGCTTGTTTCCTTGTGTGCTTTGGTGTAAGAAAATCAGGTTTTGATTTATTTGTTTCATAGCTGTAGGTAACTAATATACTGACGCTGTATATTCTTTGTAACATCACTAAAGTCTAAAGATCACACACAACTATGAAGTTATACTTTAAAATATTTTTCCTCTCTTTAGTGTAATTGAATCATTTTTACATGTAAGATTAAGAATAAAAAGTGAATTAAAAATATATATTAACTGTGAAAATGCTTTGAGATTTTGACAATGTTTTTGCATTATAGGTTTTCTGCTTTAAATAGACAATGTGTAACTCAGAGGTGGAAAAATCATTTATTATATATTATCTTCTACCCAGTATATTTCAGTTCTCCCTAGTCTAGTTACCACTATTTGTTTTCGTTAACCAGCTTCAGATACTTAGTTTGATTCTTTATACATAATTATAATTTTCAAGGATCCACAATTGGATTCCTTTAACTTTCTTCTTTTTTTTTTTTGTGGGTACTGGGGGTCGACCTCAGGACCTCACACGCCAGCAGGCGCCCATGCTGCTGAGCGATATGACCGGGCCTTTTTTCATATGTGGGTACTGGGAGTTGAAGCTTGCCAGGCAGGCGCTTATGCCGCTGAGCTATCTCACCAGCCCTCCTTTAACTTTCAATATCTGTTATTTTTCAGTCAACACTGGGAGTCCAATTTCATTTCTTTTAAATTAAATCTTCCATAGAAAACATTACTTATGTAAACCATAGTATTGTGTGTAGAATTGATTACCATAGCACTGCTTTAAATTTTAATAAATATCCAAATATCATTATTTGACAGATTATTTCCAAAAATTATATTGACTGTTACTTCTAAAAATCTCAAGAAAACTCTTTTCTTTGTGATCAAAAACTCTCTTTCTTCCAACTCAGGCCTTTTCTTCCTGCATTCCTATCAGCATTCTGGTCTTCTGGACTCCATCAGAATCTCTTGCCAAGCTTTGCTTACATCATTCTATCTTTTCTCCAGTACAATTCCCCAAATTTTTCCAAATTCATCCCATAAAACAGTTCCAAAAGCTTCTGAACCACAGGGTCTGGTACAATTACAACCACCATCCCACTACTCCGGTACCAATTTTGCATATTAGTCAACTTTTCCATCATTGTGCCGCAATACCTGATATCCGTGAATTAAGGATAAGGGAATTATTTCGGGTCATGTTTTCAGAGGGTTCAGTCTAAAGTCAGCTGACTTTAAGGCAGAAATATCACAGTAGAAGAACAAGGTATAGGAAAGCTGCAATAACTATGCCAGCCTGGAAGCAGAGCAACCAAGAATACCTGGACCAAGAGAATACCTTCCCCCAGAATGCCCCAGTGACACACTTCCTTCCCAAGAGTCCTGGCTTTTTACAGCATTTCTGACTGATCGGCTGATGAGTACAAAGGCTGCAGGAAGGCAACACCTTGGGAACACTCTAGCACCAACACAAGGCACTCATGGAGTGGGGGGCTGGGAGGCTTTTATTTAAACCATAACAGAAACAATTCTGAAAATGTATGTACCGTGTTTATATTATGTGACATTCAACATTAGGTGAGATTATGGGGACAGTGTTTGCCAGGAAAGGAGGAAGAAAGGGAGGAGTACACAGAGCATAGAGGATATTTATGGTGGTTACAATACTCTGTGTGACACTGTAATGGTGAATACACGTCATTATACATTTGGCCAAAACCACGGAAAGTTCAACACTAAAAGTAAACTCTAGTATAAACTATGGACATTATTTGTCCATATGAAAATTATGACATTATGAAAATTATGTGTCCACACTGGCAAATCAATGTAATATACGTATCACTCAAGTACAAGATATTTATAACATGAAAGGCTGTAAAGTACATGTGTAGAGCAGGGAAAAAAATGGCAAAATTGTACCTTTGCTAAATTTCCCTATGAAACTAAAACTGTACAAAAATATAAACTCTAGCAAAAATAGGCCAAAAATGCATGTATTGAAATGATACTCATAGTAACATTAGGATGAGATCAGACTAGAGTAGTGTAAATCTCTAATCCAGTATGTCTGGTGTTCTTATAATGAGGGCGTATGTAGATACAGGTACTCACATGGGGAGAGTACCCAGTGAAGATGAAAACAGAGAGTGGAGAGATTCAGCAGATGACAAGGAAAACCAGAGTACCAGCAAGACACTGGAAGTAAGGAAAAAGCCCTGGAACAGATTTGTCCTCACAGCTCTCAGAAGGACCCAACTCTGCTGGCACTTAATCCTGGTCTTAGACTCCCCAGAAATGTAAGATAATAGATTTCTGTTGTTTAAACTGACTAGAAGACTTTAGTTTTCTTCTCAGTTTGAATAAAATATAGTTTTATCCCTGACTATAGATTCCTAAACTCCCCTTTATTAGAACATGTACTTTACAAAATCTGTAACTTTAATGTTTTCCCTGCTCTTTTGACAGGTAAACCTTTTCTCATCCACTTACCAGTTTTACCACTCAAGAATTCTTTCTCAAAGACCCATCTCTTTGAAATATAAGAACGAAGATGAGTCCCACTCTATCCTATGATGTCTCCTCCGTCTATGTGAGAGAATGGAAGCCTATCTTCCATATGCTCCAGGATGCAAACACAAATAACCTAATCACCTTGACCAACGTGCTTTCTAATGGCCACCAGTACTTTTCCAACAGCTTAACCAGTGATCTAAACACTCTACCTCCTCATGTTCAACCCAGTGGAGTTAAGTCACTCTGTCTTAATACAATAGTATTGAATACAGAATTCCTTCTTTGCTTAAACTATAAACTTTAATTTTCCACTTACAAAGCCACTTAGCTCATGGGACTTTATTATAGCAACTCCAGCAAACTAGTATACCGTGTATTGTCTCTTGAATGGTTAGGAAATTAATAATGCATACAGGCTTAAGTGCTACATTCAGAAACAGTTGGCTTAAAAAGAATAGGAATTCCACCTCTAAAATTTTATAGTTACACTTAGCTATAAATAATTCACACTTATTCAACAATAGTTTTGGGAGCTATAAAATAGTATTAAAAACAGCATCCTCTACAATATATGCTGAAATGTAAATGACAGTAGATATGTTAAAAAAATTTAGAAAGAGGAGCACTCTTTTCTCTGGTGCATGAAATGCTGCAAGCTCATCATAGACTTTTCCAGCCCTAGCCTTTAAATCAGCCACTTCAGCAAGGAGCCCTGATTGTTTAGTGGATAATGAAATTATAAAGCAAAATATGGCTGCTAGGGCCGGTGAGATGGCTCAGCAGCTTAAGCGCCTGCCCGGCAAGCGCGAGGGCCCGAGTTCAACTCCCGGAACCCACATACGAAAAAGGGGCCGGTGATATCGCTCAGTGGCACGGGCGCCTGCTGGCGCGCGAGGTCCTGAGGTCGACCCCCCGGTACCCACCAAAAAAAAAAAATATGGCTGCTAGATGTGCTCATTGATATCTTGGTGGCCTTGATTAATGGCTCTCTAATTGAACTATATATAGAAAGTATGTGTTCTTATTTATACCTCAAACTTTATTCTAGACCCACAAGATCCTTTGCCTTCAGATACGCTCTATTGGTTTTTCTTCTTGCACAGTGATAACATAGTATCATAACATTTATTTGTCCACTCATTATTTTGTTCAATGTCATTACATAATATTGAAAATTACTGAAGCAATGAAAGCAGGTCTAGAAACATTTTTGTAGATGTGAGTAAAAAGATGAAAGAACATGGAAATCAGTGAGCATGAAGATAGTTATATTCAAATGATATAGCCTGTGAAGAAAAAAGAAAAAACATCATGAAGAAAAGTAATATTCATGACCAAATGATGTATCCTAAGAGGATCTAAAGCTGGTTTAACATCTTAAAATCAATGAATCTAATGTTATATCAATAGAAGAAATTATGAAAATCACCTGATTATCTCAATAGATACAAAAAAAAGCATTTGAGGGCCGGTGAGATGGCTCAGCAGCATAAGAGCCTGCCCGGCAAGTGCGAGATACTGAGTTTGACTCCCGGTACCCACATACGAGAAAAGGGCCAGTGATCACTCAGCAGTACGGGCATCTGCTGGCACGTGAGGTCCTGAGGTCGACCCCTGGTACCCACCAAAAAAAAAAGCATTTTCTATAACTCATCACAATTCCATGAAACTTCCTCAATCTGACAGAAAGCACATATGAAATGCACACAGAGCACACCATATTTAACAGCAAAGACTAGCAAACTACTACCACAAACAAAACTAAAACATCCACTGTCATCACTTATGAAACATATAATGGAAATTATTTCCAGGAAATTATATAATTAAAACAAATAAAAGACTTTCAGTTTGGTAGGTAATAATTAAAAGCATCTCTGTTCATAGGTGACAAGGTCATGTAATACAATTAAAAGCACCCATTGTTAAACTACTATAGGAATAAACGAGTTCAGAAATATTTCCACATGCATGATGACCATACAAAAATCAGAAATTTCTCTAAAGTTTGCAATAAACTTTCCAAAAGTGAAACTAAGAAAACTTTTATTAAAATGGCATCAGAAGGAATAACATATTTAAGAATAAATACAACAGAAAAGCTCAAACTTATACTTTGAAAACTAGAAAATACCCAGCTGTGGTAGCACACACTTGTAATTCCAGCACTAGGGAGGCTGAGACGGTGGTTTCACTGTGAGTTTGAGGCCAGCCTGAGGTACAGACTGAGATCAAGTCCAGCCTGGACTACACAGACAGACCTTGTCTCAAAAGAAAATAACAAACAAAAAGCAAATGTACAAACAAAGAAAATTAACCTAGAAAGTATTCCTGAAAGAAACAAAACAAGATCATAATAAATTGGGGAAAATTCTCATGTTGTTAGATTCAAAAACATAATACTGGCAAATTCACATGGAAATACTGCTAGATAAAAAGAAGAAAAGAGAAACTCTTTTTATGTTTCAAAAGTAACCATCTGTCAATTAAAATGGTGATACATAAGATGAAAAAATAAATTTACAAACCCAAACACACAATAAGTAGTTTATATATACCATACATAAACAACTTTAAAAACTTTTTAAGACACAGGTAGTTGTATTAAATGTGGATAGAAATTTTTCCAAACAAGATATATAGATGACAATAAGAATGTGAAAAGTCCTCAAATTGTACATCAGAGATATCCAAATCAAAATCACAATAAAATAATATTATCTGCTACAAAGATGACTAAATAAAAATGTCAGATCACAACACATATCGGTGAAGTTGTGGAGGAAATTGAATCTTAAAACCTTGCTGGTGTGAATGTAACATAGACTGGACACAGTTGAAAGTAATCTGACATTTTCTCAAATGAATAAACATAGAGTTACCATGTACAAAGCAATTTCCTTTCCTAGGTGTGTATTTAAGAGAAATATAATCACAAAGAAACTTGTACATGAATATTTATAGCAACATTATTTATAATATTCAGAAGGTGGAAAGAACTCAAAAGTCCATCAACATTCAAATAGAGAACAAAATTTAGCACATACAATTAAATATTATTCAGCCAAAAAGAGAAATGGAGTACACATGTGTGGTAAAAATGATTTAAAAACAGCATAGTAAGTGAAAGAAGCAGGTCACAAAAGACAGCATACTGTTTGATCCTTTTGATATGAAAGTTTAGAATAGAGAAAACCACAGATACAGTGAAGAAGTAAGTATTTTGGGGAGTTAAGGAGATGAAAATAGGAGAATGTTGAGGATGATTGGATAAGGGTAAAAGCTTTATATTCCATGTAATAAAAATGTTATAAAACTGACTCAGTAATGGTTGGAGATACATATCAACATACAAAAATATCATTGAATTGCACACCTTAAATATATATGACATATTTAAGCTCAGCAATACATTAATTTTTAATTGGTAAATAATTCAAATTGATTTTTTTAAAGATAATCCACAAATGGTCAACAAGAACATTAAAAGCATCCTTTATCCTCAGAAGCAAATAAGAGTACAAGAAGAAACCTCTTTACAACTATGAGGATAATAAAACTCAAAAAAGAGAAAATGTTGCCATGAATTACAAAGTCTGGTATACTCATGCATTGTCTGTTGGACAGCAAAATGATGCAGCTGCCATAGAAAATGTCTTGGCAGTGCTCAATAAATTAAACATGAGAGCCATATGACCCTTCTGTTGCACTCCTAGATATATAAACAGACCATTGAAAATAGGTGTTAAAACTAAAATTTATATATATAAATGTCCATAGTTGCATTCATTTTATTTTATATTTTTGGTACCAGGAATTGAACTCAGAACCTTGCACTTGCCAGGCAGGTGCTCATGCTGCTAAGATATATCCCTGGCCAGTTGCATTATTTTTAATAGCCAAAATTTGAAAACAGCCCAAGCATTAATCAGCTGCTGAAAGTACAGACAAAATATGGTGCATTCATACAATGGTATATTTATTCATCCATAAAAAATGAGGCACTCATACATGCTACATGATGATCCTTGCAAACATTGTGCTATGTAAAAGAAATCATACACAAAAGACCAGATAGTGTATGATTTTATTTATATGAAATATGTACAATGGGCAAATATAGTGAGAGAAAGCAGATTAGTTATCAGTAAAGACTGGGTTGGGAAGAGGAAGGGACATACCAGGCTTTTGGATATGAATTTTCCTTTTGCAAAGAAACAGAAGTATGATACAAGAAAAAGATGATGGTTGTAAATCTATACAATTCACTGAACTGTAAATTTAAAATGTTGGAAGTGGTGAATTTCATCTCATGTACATTTTTCCATAATGAAAAATATCTTGAACATAGCACTCTGCATAATTTTGTCATTCATTTATGCAATAAAATGTTTTTCTGAGAAAATGCAAACATTAATTATTTAGTTCATTATTCCAATGAAATTTTTTCCCAAATATACAATGCACATAGTATTGAAGGATCTTTAGTGCTTGATTTCTCAGTCATGGGTTTAAATCTGTACGTATTTTCTAAAATAAAATGATTCTACTGATTTCTTTTTGGCTAAAAAATGTCCTGGCTGAGTTAACATGAAGAATAGTATTTAAATCCTTCTCACATTTGTCAATATGAGGTAGCAAAGTGTTTTATCCATTCCAATAGGATTTATTGAGACAAAGGTGTATGATAATTTTCCAATGCCAGAATGTGAAATGTTCTTTAGTTTTGATTTGTATCCAAGATGAATGTCAGTTGTTGGTGGTGTTTTTTAGTACGTATGTCATTTATTCTTCAAATATTAAAATGGAAGGATAGTATTCCAGGTTTGTGAGGCAGAACCATTTAAGCTGTTTCCATTAGCATAGTTATCTGTGAAAATGGAAGTGTCTATGTTATGTGAATGATATTAAATCATGATGACAATGAATCCAGGCCATGGAAAACATCAACTTTAGACTGACATAATCGAAATGGTAAGATACAAAATGTCAGGCCCTCCTTGTATGACAGAGACACTTAGTTCATTAATGTCCTTGTGAGAATTCGAGAAACTGATTGAGAAGATATAGCATCTACTTCAATGTAAAACCATGAATAGCCTGCAGCAACAAGAATAGGAAAATAGTTGGCATTGTGTATGCCTTCTGTGCCACTTCTACCTTTATCTACTGTAGTGCAACCAGGAAGAAACCCACTGTACATGGAAATCTCCCATGCTGCAAAAGCTAAGAGCAAACTACAAGTCCAAACTTTTAGCTAAGCTGTAGGCTACTTGAAGAGCTTCTGTCTGCCCATCACGTGTGATTTACAGCACTCTAGACAAGGGTTGGGAAGCAACTGAAAACATAGGATCAGCACAACTTGTTATAACTACAGTTTCACAGGCAGTAGAGAATAAGTGGATCCAGAGATTCTGAGAAGTAATTGAAAGTTTTTTAAGCAACTGAAGACAACCAAAGACATTTAAAAAATGGGTTGAGAGGTCTTAGACCTCTAGTTGAGCTGAACAGGAACTTTCTTCCTCCTAAAACAATACAAGAAAAGTGGTAGAAATAGTTGTTTTTGTTAGAATTAAACTCCATCAAATGTTTCACTGAGTGGATAAAAGTCAAAAATCAAAAACAAAAATAGGATCAAATTATATGCTGTCTACCAGAAATTCACATGGTATCAAACCTACTAGTACGAAATATGGAAAATATTAATAGCAAATTATAACCAGATGAGCATACAGATAGCTATATTAATATCTGCAAGGCAGAATGAAATTAAAAAGCTATTATAAGAGACAACAAATCATATAAAGATAAAAGTATCAGTTTACCAATAAGGTAAAATTACAAATATTTATACACATAAATAGATGAAGCAAAATTTAACAGAATTGAGAAATATAAAGAACAACACAATCATAATAATATTAGGCTTCAGGAGAGATATAAACAACAACAGAATAATAATAATATTAGTCTTCAATATGGATAGAACAACCTGTTATGGCTTGTATCTAGATGTCTCCCCAAAGCCTCATGCCGTCATAGGTGAGGCTTTTCAGAGGTAGCTGGATCTAGAGTGTGTGATACTGGGATTAAGTGTGTGATGCTGGGATCAAGATAAAATAGAAAATATTTTGGAACAAATTAAAATTAAAACTCAACATACCAAAATTTGTGGGACATATCATATGTACTGCTAAGAGAGAAGTTTATAGATACAAACTCAAATATTAGAAATGAAGAAATGTCTGAAACTAAAAACAAACTTTATATCTCAAGATACTAGAAAAACAAGAACAAACTAAAACCAAAGCTAACAGCTATGTGGAAATATCAGTGACCAAGAGATAAATAAGATAGGGAAAACTTGAATGAATAAATGATCGCTTCTCGGCCTTTTGGCTAAGATCAAGTGGAATGAATAAATGAAAATAATAATTCTTAAAAGATTAAAAAAAGTTGAAAATGCTTGCTGGATTAATTAAAAAAGAAACAGTGAAGATTTAAATATCTGAAGTGAAAAAGTGCAAGAGAACATCACAACATGTATCATAAAATTCAAAAGGACTATAAGAGAATACTATGAGCAATCATATGCTGAAAACTTAGATAATCTAAAGAAAGAGATAAATCCATACAGATAACATAACAAGACTAAACCATGAAAAATCAGTAAAACTAAACAGAGCAATTAGAGAGAGACTGCACTGACAAAGAAAGACAACTCAAAGGTACAAAACCTGATGGCTTCACTGGAGAATTATACAAAAAATTTAAAGACAGCTAATGAATGTTCTCACTCAAATATTGAATCTAGAAATGTCAATCTCTGAAAAGCTGAAAGTACAGTAGTGGTAACTGGAAGTAGGAGACAGAAATGGAGGAGGAGGGAGTGGCAAAATGTTGATCAATGTGTACTGAGATACAGTTAGAAGTAAGAAAGTCTGGGTTACTATTGAAGTGTGTGGTAACTATAGATATCATTTGTAGTAATGTAAGTTGCTTTGAAAACCCGTACTTAAATAAATTGGAGGATCCAAATGAAATAGATTTATCTGCACAAACAAATTAACAAAACTAAACCAAGATGATATAAAAATAGTGAATTTTACAGTAATAGACAATGAAATTGAGACAGTAATAAAATACAAACCAAATGAGAAAAGCCTAGAACCCAATGGGTTAACTGCAGCATTCCACAAGAACTTCAGGGAAGGGCTAACATTTACTTTTCAAGCTCTTTAATGAAGTCAAAAGGGAAGGAGTAGTGTCAACCTCATTCCAGGAAGCTAGCATTAGCCTTATTAAAACAACAACAACAAAACAACCAAAGAACCAAACGAAAAACAGACAGGGAAACAAAACAAAAATGAAGCAAAGACCAATTTATTTAATGAACATAAATCTGAATATTCTCAACAAAATACTGTCAAACAAGATGCAACAAATGATTAAAAAGAGCATATTAGGGCCAGTGAGATGGCTCAGTGGCATAAGCGCCTGCCTGGCAAGCATGAGGGCCTGAGTTCAACTCCGGGAACCCACATACGAAAAAGGGCCAATGACAATGCTCAGAGGCATGGGCGCCTGCTGGCACGCAAGGTCCTGAGGTCAACCCCCAGTACCCACACACACACAAAAGAGCATATAAGATAATACGACATAACTAAGTTGGCGTCAACCCAAAGATGCAAGGATGGTTCAAGATATGTAATTCAATATGTGTAATGCATTGCACAAACATAAGCAAGGAAAAAACCCACACAATGATCTCAACAGATGCAAAAAAGATGTTGCCATCCATTCAACAATCATTTATGATAAAAACTTGAAGAAAATAGCCACAGATGTTCTGTACCTCAACCAGAAAAAGCAATTTATGACAAATCTACTGCCAACACTGCAATAAATGGGAAAATCTGAAAGTCTTATACCTAAAACTATGAACAAGTAAAGGTTGGCTACTCTCACTACTCCTGTTCATCATAGTACTCAAAAGATTAGCCAGAGAAATCAGACTAGAGAAAGAAGTAAAAAGCACATGTACAGAAAAGAAAAAAGTCAAACAATTCTTATTTTTAGTCAACATAATCATGTACATAAAAAAGTGAAAAAATCACCAAAAGACTGCTAGAACTAATAAACAAATTCAGAAAATTAGCAGGATAAAAGATTTACACACCAAAATCAGTAGCATTCTTTTATATCATAGGTGAACACACTAAGAAAGAAGTCAGGAAACAATACCATTCAAAGTACTTTAAGAAATCAAACACATATGTATTAAGTGAATGAAGTGATGGAAGACCTCTGTAATGAAAACTATTGTACTCAGTAAAAGAAGATCAAAGGGAACCACAGAAAATGGAAAGAGGTGTCCTATTCAGGGATAGCCAAAACTAACATTGCCAAAATGGTTACATTATCAAAACTGATTTGTAGATTTAAAGGCATGCCAATCAAAATACAAAGGGCATTCTTCACATAACTAGACAAACAGTCCTTAGATTTACATGGAACCAGAAGGGACTCAGCATAGGCAAAACAGTCCTGGTAAATAAGAGCAAAGCAGAAGGCATCACATTCCCAGATCTCAAGCTGTATTATAAAGCTTTTATGATAAAAACAGCATGGGACTGGTACAGAAACGGGCCTGTGGATGAATGGAATAGAACAGAGGATTCAGAAACAGCCCCAGGCACACTCAGAATTGTGATCTTTGACAAAGGGGTCTTTAAAATAGCTGGAGTAAAGGTAGCCTCTTCAACAAATGGTGCTGGGGAAACCAGTTGTCCAGTGCAGAAGACTGAATCCAGACCTATTTCTCTCACCATGCACTAAAATAAAATCAAAGTGGATCAAAGACCTCAATATTAGGAGAGAAACTTTTAATCTGCTGAAATATAAAATAGGTAAAACTCATGAATTCCTAGGCATAGATGAGGACTTTCTGAAAGGACCCCAATTGCACAAGAAATAACACAATGAGTCAACAAATGGAATTATACCAAGTTAAAAAGTTTCTGCATGACAAAGGAAACAACCAACAGAGGAAAGTTAGCCTACAGAATGGGAAAAAATATTCATCTACACACAGAGAGAACTAATATCTAGACTGTATAAAGAACCCTAAAAAACTATGCAACACAAAATAAAATACACAGTCAAAATGGATGACTGAAAGGAATAGACACTTCTCAGAAGAAAAAATACAAATGGCCAATAAGTAGATGAAAATATGTTCAACATTAGAGAAATAAAATTAAAAGAATCCAAAATTTTATTTTTCTCCAGAAAGAATAGCTATCATCAAGAACTCAGTAATCCTTAAAATCTTGTGAGGCTGCAAGGAAAAAGGGCTCTTTCTATATTGTGGTGGGAGTACACCATTATGTACAACCACTATGTATGTACCACTAGTACAACCACTATGAAAGTCAGGATGGAGATTCCTCAAAAACCTAAAAGGAGAAATTCCATTTGACACAGATATTCCCCTTCTAGAGTCTTCCCCCAGAGTTAAAGACATCATATTACATTCATACATGCAAAGAAATGTTTATAGAATCACAAATCATTATTCCTAAATCTTGGAAGTGGCCTATATATATGCCCATCTAGACAGAAATGGATAAAAATTGTACTATTTATACACAATGGAATACTACTCTGCCAAAAAGAAGGATAAACTTTAGTGATTTGTAGGAAAATTCATGCACTTTAAGTCCATAATATTAAATGAAATAAATCAGATAGAGAATTCTAAATATTTTTTTCTTTTATATGGGAAACACAAGTATAAGTAAAATGAAAAGCAAAATAAAAGATTATATGATAACTGCTATAACTGTGGTCCAAGGGAAAAATAGATATTTGATCTCTAGAGCAAACATTTTTTGTTTTATAAAACAAGTTTTCACCTTTTTATAAGATATATGTAGTTTGGTAATGGAAAATTATGTTGTAAGATTATACTTCAGTGTCTATTTTACATATAAAATTGATCTTTGTATGTTTGTTTCTCTCCTAATGTATCTAAAATCTGATCAGAGAGTGTATAATCATTCAATATTGGTGATAGTAAATAAATTGCATCCACAATTTTGAGTGCTTTATAAGAGTTTTACCAGCAGACTATGTGGTTGCAGTTTTCAAAAGACAGGACACACAGTGTAATGACTCTTAGATGGCAGAAACAAAACACTGAATTAGATGGTTTCTAAAATTTCTAGGAACAATGATATTTTGTGAACTAAAATATATCCCGGGTGGACATATTTCATCTCCATATCTCCTATTCTATTCATTAAACATAAGAGTTTTAGTTTTCTGCTGTTGTTTGAAGTTGGTTTGTCCCTGCCAAAGCTCATATTGAAATGGAATTTCCAGTGTATTCTTATGGAGTGCTGCTGGGGGCTGCAGGGAGAGTTTGGGTGGTGTGGAACCCACCCTTCTAAATAGATTAAAACAACTCCTGCAGAATTAGGTTATCGTGAGTGTGGGTTGTTATAAATCATCTGCTCCCCTGTTCCCTTTATTTTCAAAATGCTGCTTGCCCTCTGCCTCCCATCCCCGGTTGAGGCAGCAAAAGCAAAACCCTCACCGCAGGCAGTCACCCAACCTTGGACTTCCTGGGATCCAGAAAAATGAGATGAATAAACCCTTTTTCTCTGTAAGTTAACCTCAGGTAATCTGCAATAGAAACAGGAAAAACAAACAACAACTAAGACATTGCCATATATAGTTAGGCATTTGGGATTAAATGTAAGCAAAATAGACTTGGAAAATATTCCTAACAGTCCCCTTGCTAGGAGAAAACATGCCCAATTACACAATAGCATAAAAAGCAGATTTTAATACAATATTAATAGATCTTTATGGGACTATATAATACTATTAACAGCAATTTGTCTTGAAACATATGTGAAAGAAATATCACTGTATTTTATATAAATTAATTCAATTTGCATAAAAGTCAATGCATCCAGAGTCTTGGGAGACACTGCTTCTTTAATTCCAGTGTTATTCTGCTATAGGCTTATACTCTGGTACAATCATTCAATCAAATATCACTTATTGAGTATCCATAATAAATACAATTACAGTTTTTGCAACCTTGTTGTCCTAGATATTTCAGAGCACAAACCATATACAGAGCTGGTCCTACTTGGACATAGCAAAAAATAAAGTATACATACTGAGATGTAGGGACCAAACACTATGCAATTGCTTCTTTTGACTGGCGTAATTTTTTCATATGATTACTGGCTTGGCACACTCTCTTCTAATAACATTCTCCTTTTTACTAAAAACCCATTCTTCCTCAAAGATTTTAAGATATTGAAGACAAAATCCCAGAAGTCCTGCTGACTTGTTCCATTTATATTTTCCCTTGGCAGACAACTCTCCTAAGGCCGAAAGCTTCGCCAAGTACTTCTATGCCAAGAGTTACAGAGAATTAAGTGAAGGAAGAAAATGTGGTAAGGCAGGAAGATAAAAGCTTTACAAATTATATCTCAGAGTATTATCTAGCCACACCAATCTAGGGATGGTGAGTAAAGATTATATTTTATCTTGTAACTGAAGTATAATCCCCTGTACTCACAATTGTTTGAAACAGATGAAAAATATTTGTTTGGAATTCATAGCTAGAAAAAAAAAACATTTTATGCTTGCAGTTGAAAGATTTTTGACACAAGCATTGCTTAAAAATGAAAAGGTGTTAAAAGTTGGGAGGGAGATAAGATGGACAAGACAACACAGCATGTTACTTCTATTGGATCATATCAAGCAGACTTTATTTTAAGGGCAATGAAAAGTTTTGAAAATGTTAAAATAAAAGAAAATACAATGACTGATTGGAACATGAGGAATTCTATTCTGATATTAAATATCAAGGAAAAATTTCACACATCTTACTTCTAAATGCTTTTCTTCCCGCAGCTCTCATTGGACTAATATTCTTTCCATGCTGCTACTTCATTTTATAATATATAAATTATATTATATATGATATATAACATATTATACAATATATTATAGATATCATATCTATAATATATTACAATTCAATGATGCAAGTTAAGTATCTCTTTTCCTTTTTCTTCCTTTTTTTGTTTGCGTGTTTTTATTGATACAGGGTCTCACTATGTGCCAGGCTGGCTTTGAACTCTTGAAACTCCCTCCTCAGCCTTTCCAGGTCTGTGATTGTTGTCTGGTGCCATTGAGACTGATTAATACATGTGGTTTTGATATCAAAGTCCATACTCGGTTAACTCTGATGAAAGTTTACTTGACACTGAAGAAAGGTAATACTGTTATTAATTTACCTCGGGAATTTTAAACATGAAAACAAAATATTAACATAATTAATTGTAGAATAAATAAGTAAATTTAACTTAAATAGAATTTTAATAATGTATTTTCTTGTTATACTTGTGAATTACCAATTACTTTTAAAATGGGACAGCCAAGGATATAGCTCAGCAGCACAGCGCCTACTTGGCAAGTGTGAGGTCATGAGTTCAATTCCTGGTGCCAAAAAAAAAATTGGACATTGAAAACTTTTTTCCCCATTATAATTGGAATAGCCTTCCCTATGTGGAAACATATCTGTACCCACACTTAAAATACAGTATCAGGCATAAATCTGATTGGTATTGTTCTACTCCTTTGAGTAAAGTTTATCTGTAGCCACTCAGGAAGTACTCCTGACCACTGAATATAAATGAGGTTTTAAATGTAAATGAAGTTCCTCAAAACAGCCTTTTAAGCACTGATACATTTCTTCTTGATCTTACAGGTTTTTATATTGGGGTGAGGAGCAAGGAAAATGTCCCAGAGTTGTGAAAGTCTCTATGAAGTTGAAAAAGTCTGCTTGTTCTGCTTTCTCTCCCTGAACAGTGAGCCTGTGGTCGGGTGCCCCCTCACTCAGCCTGCCTGCTCCCCATCCTCACGGAACCTCCCAATGTTCCTAGGACATGCCAGCCCCCCTCCTGGTGCAGGGCCCTTGCATTTGCTGTTCCTCTCTGCAGACAATAGATGGCTTCTCAGGTCCAAAGAGTTCACTTCCTGACTTTTTAAGCATTTTCTGATCACTCTATGCAGAATTCCAGCGACAACTGCACCACTCTACTGCAGTCCTTCCACCTGCACATTTTTCTCCTGAGCACGGATCCCTTTCAAACGTGCCAGATCAGCACCTTGTTCACTTCACTTTTCAACTGTTCTTTTTAAAATGCAAATTTTAGGGGCCAATGAGATGGCTCAGCAGCATAAGCACCTGCCTGGCAAGCGCGAGGGCCCCAATTCGACTCCTGGAACTCACATATGATAAAAGGACCTGTGATATCGCTCAGCGGCACGGGCGCCTGCTGGCACGTGAGGTCCTGAGGTCGACCCCTGGTACCACACACAAAAAATAAATAAATAAAATGCAAATTTTAAAGACATAAAAATATTCCAAAGCTCATTGCTGTATCTTCAGGACTTAGGGATGTGCTTGGAAATCATGTGGTGGAAAAATATTGGTTAAGTAAATGAACCTCTAAAAATTTTTGACTCTTGTTTCATCACATTGAACACCAATCGACCTTACTTTTATGCGTTTCTTGAATATATAAGTAGAGGGAAAATTTTATTTGGAATCATATATGCATATGTAGAGTTTTGTGTCATATACTTTAATAACACATAATATCTACATATCTGCTGAGAGAGAAAATGTATTAAATTACTAAATGCAATTGAATAATAGAAGAATAGGAGATAATAAGACAATAACTGAGTTTAAATTAAAGGGTTTTTTTTCAAGTAAAAACTTAGTCTTCTCAGTGCACAAACATACAACACATACAGAAAAAAGATTCTGTGTGTTCTTGAGGATTAACAATTCATTGACCTTATAACATTTAAAGTAAAAGATTAAAAAGTCTTTATAGTAATCAATAATAAAACAAATATTATTTCATCATTAAACCCTATAAGTCAACCCAACTACACACACATACACTCAATGAAAACTAATTTAGTTGCATCCCTAATACTAAAACATATATTTTAATTTTTATTTAATTTGAATAGGATTTAAATTTTTCCTTGAAAGTTTTTCTTTGATTTAATTGTTGATTAGAAGTGTTTTGATAATTTTTGCATTGTTAAATGAATATTGAAATATGTGCCTGTTTTGGTTTCTATTGTAATTTACTTCACCTCAAAGAACATGGTCTATTTGATTTGTGGAGCTTTAATATTTTTTCTTATTTCAAAGGTCTGATATATGACCTTCCCTATTCAATAGCCTGTTTTATAGTCACACTGAATGAAAAGATGTTCTACTGATTGGGGATGGATATATTGTAAATGTCAATTTGGACAACTTGCTTGATGGAAATCAGTATTTTATTATTTTTTATTTATTTATTTTTATTGTGGGTACCGGGGGGTCGACCTCAGGACCTCGCGCGCCAACAGGCACCCGTGCCGCTGAGCGATATCACCGGCCCCTTTTTCATATGTGGGATCCGGGAGTCGAACTCGAGTTCTCACACTTGCAAGGCAGGCGCTTACGCCGCTGAGCCATCTCACCGGCCCCGGAAATCAGTATTTTAAAATATCATTTCTCAGTTTCTGTACATTTTTTTTCTTTTTAAATAAATAAGTTTATTTATTTACTTACTTATTGAGACAAGATCTCACTATGTATTTCAGGCCACATTAAATTCACAGTGTTACCCACAATGGTCGTGAACTCTCAGCAATCCTTCTGCCTCAGCCTTCAGTGTCCATTATTGTTTTTTTATTGAGTCACAAAAGGATCATATCAAGTCTCCAAGGGCCATTTTGGATTTTTTCATGATTCTATTTGTGTCCAATAGTTTTTTGTTTGTTTGTTTGTTTGTTTGTTTCTGTCTTTTGCTTCAAGCATCTTGGCACTCAACTTCAGGCCCATAAACACATATAATTTATAGGTTTTCTTAAGAATGTAAACATTTTCATCATTTTATGATATTCATAACATTATTTCTTGTTAGGAATTCCACTTCTCTGGATATTACAATAGCTATTCTAGCTTTTTTTGGATTTTTTGTTGCATGGTATACATTTATCATTTATGTTTAATTTTAAATTTGAAGTGAGTTTCATTTTTTATATTATACAGTTGGTTGTTGCTTTTTAAAAATAAAATGTTATAACCTCTGTTTTCTACAAAGAATGTTGAAGTCATTTATTTTCGTTTTATAATATGTCAAAGTAATTTCTTTTTACCTTATAATATCCATTAGATTATACTTACCATCTTGCTATCTTTTACTTGTTACTTCTATTATTTGGTCTCTTTTTTCTCTTCTCCAGCATTCTCCAGTGCTATTGTTAAATATTCCATTTTATATTCTATATTGACTTATAATTTAGTAGTTTTCTGAGCATTTACAATATGCATGTTCATGTAATATGAGCCTACACTGAAAATTATACTCTTTCATACCTAGTGTATTAAACTACAGCCCTACTTACCAATTGTCCTTACCATTATTTTGATATTTTATAATGGCTTTTATTTTTACTTTATAAACTACCAATGAGTAGTTTATTGGTTCAAAATTGTTTTGTTTTTATTTATTTTTTATTAGTACATGTTTACAGTATATAATGATTACATTTATCATGGGGAGTTGGTACATGTACATAACACAACTTAATTTTTTTTTAGACCCTACCCCTCCCACCTCTCCTGCTCATTCAAAATCTTGGCCCCCTTCCTATTTGCAAAAGCTCTATTTAAGTTTTCTTCTTCAATTCCTTTTTTTAATCCCCTCATCTCATCTTTTGTTACCTTTCCCATTTGAAAAAGAACACCCTACTTTCTAATTTTTATTTAGCTCTTTGTTTATATTTTGAGTTTCCCACATAAAAGAAATCTTTTGATATTTAAGCTTATGTTTCTGATGTATTTCCCTTAATATTGTGGCCTCTAGGTTCATCCATTTACATACAAATTCCTCAGATTTATTTTCTTCATGGCAGAGTAATTGTACCTTGTGCATAACTCTTCTCCATGGTTGCTGGGAATGTGAGCTACATAGTAGTACAACCACTATAGAAATCATTACAGAGATGCTTTAAAAACTAAACAAAACAAAAAAATTCCAGAAATTCCATTTTACCCAGATATTCCCCTTCTAGATATCTTCTCAAAAGATTTAACATCATCAAATAACAATGATACATATATACGTGTGTTTCTAGTAGCATAATTTATAATAGCTACATTTTGGAAGTGGCGTATATGTCCATCAACAGATGAATGGATAAAAAAATGTATTTATAGGGCCGGTGAGATGGCTCAGTGGCTTGAGCGCCTGCTTGGCAAGCGCGAGGGCCCGAGTTCGACTCCCGGATCCCACATACGAAAAAGGGGCCGGTGATATCGCTCAGCGGCACGGGTGCCTGTTGGCGCGCGAGGTCCTGAGGTCGACCCCCCGGTACCCACAAAAAAAAAAAAAAAAAGTATTTATAAACAGTTATTATTTTAAATTTCATTTAGTTTATTTATTAGTACATGTATGTAGTACATAATGTTTCCATTCTTTGTGTGGAATTGCTGCATGTACATAACATATCCCAGTTCTTATTTTTATACCCGATCATTTCCCTCCCTCCCTCCCCTCTTCTTTCATCTCTGGAGCCACACAATCTCTTCTCTCCAGTGGGTTAACAAAGTTGTTAATTTACATTTAGCCCAGCTAAATCCATTGTAAGAACTGGAGTAATAGTCTTTACTGGTCTCTATAATGCAGGTTGTGAACTGGAAGAGTGATAGAAATGTAAAGATGTAAACAACCTTAGAGTGGCTGCCAGAGTAACAAAAAAAAATTGAGTTCATGCTTTTATAAGTCCTATTTCCCAAACATGTGCAATCAATAAAACAGTGATTAACATGATTCCAGAACAATTAAAAGAGCATCCACACAGATGAAAATTTTCAACCAATTTGCAAAGTGGACTGTGAACTCTACTGATTAATAAAAGCAGAAAAAGTAACAGCTTCAGGAGAAGCTGAGAACAAGCTGAGATGCCCAAGGGACCCTGCAATCTCAAGTTTATCATAGGGAAGGAGTGAGATGTGCAGGCTGAAATCAGAAATGCTAACTGAAGACTTGAATGTCATTTACATAACAGTATATTATACATTCACACTTCCCACCCCTTGCCTTTTTTAGAGACTACTGGGCAGCTGGGAGTTTGCCTACCACAAGAAAAAAAAAATACTATGCTTTCCTTAAGTATTATATAATCCATCTTTGGAAAGAATGAACAGTTAAAATGAGTGTTGCTAATATAAGAATAACCTTCTTTATTTTGCATTTGATAAGCCCTAGTAAGGGGTTAGTGTCTCTCCCTCTCACTGTAAAGGCAAATCTCTGTAAGATCATGCTTTTCTTATTATCGCAAATGTATTAAAAAGACTACTTGTTTTCTACTCACCATTTGCCACCTTAGAAATCTAAGGTGAGGTCTCAAACAGAAACACATTTATGCAATATTTGAAAAAAGATGGAAACTAATGATAAAATGCCAATATCGAAAAGGCACAAAACCTGACCTAACATTTTAAAAGTGAAATATGTGAAGAAAGAGAAGGAATTTTAAATGTAAAAATTCCAATATTTATTAGAAACTCATATGGTGGATACATAATTAAAAGAATTGTAAGAAAATAATGTTAAGGAAAGACTTTGGAAATATAAAATGTTATATTCCAGGTTAAAGTATAATAATATAGTTATTGGAATATTTATTTCATAAAATACAGCAAATTATGTCAAAATAAGTCACATACAATATGTGTATAAAGAGAAACTGACACATAATTCAGAATAAAACCAAGATCAAAATTAATATAAAAACATATACAAATAACACTTTAATGTTTTCAAAACGCTAATTTCTAAATATATATTCCCATTGAAATGTACGTTTCTTTCCATTAAAAGTCCTGTCATACACACACACACACACACACACTCAATTCCCTGAAATCAACCAGTTTTTTCTCTAGATATTGCCTCCATAGTCAAAGAAAGTTTAGGGCAGATGGGGCAGACAGCATTTAGTTATTCCTAGAGGAAATTCCATGTTGCAAAGGTTTCTGGAAATCTGTGCATTTTATTTTGTAATCCTAGTCCAACAAGACAATTCAATTGAATACAATGATTTTATGATCTGCCTTTTCTGAAAATGTTTACCTATTACCAGGATATGTCTCAGCCATATACTACCGAATGATTATTAAAAAAAATTTAGTGTCTTGGTGGCTTCATCCTCCCGCTTTCTAAATGAGAATATAATACTATTGATTTCACATTTTTTGAAGGCATTAAATAAAATGAACCAAAAAAAAATGTAGCACAAATTCTGGCATATAGTGTTTGATAAACAATATGATTATTATTTTTTATAATCTTAGGCTTCACACACTTGGATTATGGTGAATTCTACACAGAGCTGAAAGAAAAACAAGGTAAGACTTTAGTAGAAAACTTATTTCGTAAAAATCCAGGAAAATACTGTTCAAATTGTACTTGCCTAACAATGTGAAAGATATTAACCAACTCAGGTTAAAGTTGGGATTTGGGTTACAATGTCAAATGTGTTTTTCAACATTATTTTTCAAATATATTTTCATTGTATTTCAATATTGCTCCTATTTCATAACATTATTTATTTCTTTATATTAAGGAATACAATTAACTTACCCTCTGAATAAATGTAGTAACAGGAGAATTTCACCAGTGAGCTGACCAAGTTTTTAGCTCTCTGTGTCACCTGTTTTAAGTGACAGGTTATTTCCAAAGACTGATAGGCATTAGACCCAGGAAAGTAGGCCAAATTAAGAGATCCAGCCCAGTGCAATATCACTTTAAGTGGTATATCAGTACAAGAGTATGCCCTACAGAGAACACACTAATTGAGTTTAACATTCTTTCTTTTCTTCAATCTCTGACAAACAAGATTGAGAGTACTGAACTATCCTCTAATTCAAATGGTAGATAGAAAGCAGAGTGTTGCCCAGTGAAAAATTTTTTTCAATGTAATAGAATATTTTCAAGCCCACTTGACTCTAGCATACTCCACCTTGGTAATTTTCCTATGGAAATTACCTTAACATAGCATAAATATAAAATGCTCAGTAATTACTACATTTGTAAAATCATCTTCTTCGTTCAACCAGCAAGATATCAGAGATAAGATTGAACAGTATATATTTGATACATATTTATAGGAACAAAATAGAAGTGCTTAGTAAACATTTGGCTGTAGTTTTCTGGGGTCCAGAAGACAAGCCAGGCTGAGGGCAAATATGCTGGTCAGCATGTAGATGATGTGATTAAAGTAAGAATCAATGAGGCCAGCCAAGAGCATGTGAAGAAAAAGAGGGAACCTAAGATGGGCTGTAATTCCTTCCTTGAAGAATTCTACTTTTTACTCAATTTTACTAGAAGATTTTTAGTAAATAGAAAGCAATTCTAGGTAAATGTGGAGGTGGGAAATGTAAGGAAATAGTGCCCACATAAAAAAGACATGTGTCTCTGGGTTGACTCCTGACTTTGAAATTGTCAAAAAGATGAGGATATAAAAGTGTTCATTGAAATTTCAAACTTGAGAGCTGAAAAATTTTACTTATGTGGTGAAAATAAAACATCTTGTTTAAATATATTAGTTTACTAAT
Organism: Erethizon dorsatum; assembly: GCA_028451465.1. Taxonomy (NCBI): domain Eukaryota; kingdom Metazoa; phylum Chordata; class Mammalia; order Rodentia; family Erethizontidae; genus Erethizon; species Erethizon dorsatum. The sequence goes on from CM051824.1 coordinate 138,640,971, forward strand.
GTATTAGTTCTTCCAACCAATTTTTTACATTTTAAAAACACACTTTTCCCCATATATTTACTGTCATTCCATGACCTTTTAATCTTCCTTTTTATAGAACTGATTATTTTCTGCAGTCATCTTATTTATTTGCTGTGTATTTGATAGTATATAAGACTTAATAGCTAAAATTCAGGGATTGTTTCCTAGTTTGGAATAAGATATTTCCATGTTACTTATATGTGAGTTGTGTATCTTGGTGATTTGAAATGTGTCTTACATCCAAAATAATACTAACAATGTTTGTCTTATAAACCTACTACTACAGGCTTGGACTTTGCTGACAAATATTAAGACAAGTGTTCATTGATGTGAAGAAATGAATAAGAGCATTTCTAAGAACCACTGGTCTTTTTCCTTAGGTACAATGTGGCCCATGTAGAGTATTGTATTTTCCAGGATGAAAGTCAGTATGTAAAATTCTTATGTCACCTAAATAATCATGGATTTATAAAATTCCTCTAAAGACTCAAATTATATTATGTGTTTAGACTAACCTGTTGATAACGTATCTAATAGAAGTAACCATGGCAATTTTAAGAGGGTTCCGAAAATGTTACTGGGAAAAAATGAATTAGCAATGTTAGTCTTTTTATATGTTGAACTTGAGTGAAAAGTAATACAAGAATGGCTGATCTAATCCTCAGGAAGGTAAGAGATACGTCAGGCTATGTCTTAATCACTAAACATTGTAATGAACCTTAACATGTTTTTTACAGAGCACTCCACACACACTATCAATATTACTATCCTCCATGGATAACCATAGCACCATAATATATTCTCTATTATATCACATATTTGTAAGGCATCTTGTACACCACCTGACCCTCAGTTCTCTTTTCATATTTAATGCAGTTCCCTACTCCTAAAGTTGCTAGGTTTTTAGGATTTTTTTGTCTGATCAGATTTTATACTTCCTCTATTCTGTGCTGTAACTTGACACTTTCTAGGAGGCTAATGTCTAGTGTTAGCCAATGTGGAGGAGAACTGCATTATGCTGTGGGACACATGCTGCAGACCAAGCCTTTGCATGAAGCCATTCTTTGCAAAAGAGGACAAGGCTACTGCTGTCCAGCAAGGTGCAGGAAAATGTGAATGTTCAATATGCTGCAGTTCAGTCAAATATCTCTATTTATGTTCTGTGAGTTTCACAGGTTGCTTACTAGGGTCAAGACCTACCTAGACTACCCAAGTAGTGGTCACTGCAAAATTTTGAAACTTAGACCCTAGAATTAATGTTCAATACAATTTTCCTTGAAGCTGCAAGAGCCAAGATAAAAATTCTGAAAGGGTAGATTTTAAATGATTTGACTGCCCAGAAATGGTATGTGATGTAATGGATATGTTGGTTAGCCTGACTGATTATTCTACAATGCATACAAGGTTTGAAACATCATACCATGTGCCATAAATATATAAACATTTGATAGATTTAAATGTTTAAAAAAAGAGTTACTTTCATCACTGCCAAGGAATTCTCTAGGTTTTTCACAGCATATTTAAACTTGGGGAAAATCTGCCCTGAATCCATCCCCCTATATGGTGCAGGTTCTCCACATGTGTAAAAATCAGCTGCCCTGAACAACAGTTCTTATAATTATCACTGTTTCTATATTAACCAAGTACAGTCACCTTTTCACTGTTCACCTCATATCTGTACCTATTCCTGCTTAAATACTGCTGAAAACCTCAGTAAATACTATACAAACATATACCAGAAATTACTACTCACTCTATTCCCTCAAAATTTGTCCTTGTTGACTTCAGATTAGTGAGAAGTACAAACCTGAAATCTTGTTCTGTGGTTAGTTTATAGGATCATCAAAGCATCTAATTATCTTGGCATAAATTCCCTCAAAAGTCAAGCCATTGCTTCTATAATGAGGGTTGTTTTCAAGGTTGTGAGGAGACTGCTGAACTACCTGGACAATGAGACCGAGGGAACAAATATGAGGAATACAGAAAGGAAAGAGAAATGTAAATGAGTAGATAATTATCAATGCACAAGGAAATATAGGGTTTACTGTATCACCCAGGACATTGCTTGTATGGAATTTATTCAACCTGAAGTTGTGTATTGCTGGACAAATAAATTCCAGTTATTTATGTGACTAATCTTTCTTGTAGGTCATCATTCATGGCTGAAAGTTTATCTCAAGGGGTTTAACAACCCCACATTTCGGACTGTGTTAATTTGTCCTGCTTTAGAATCAGTGGAAAAGCCAGAGCCTGCATTAATACAACATATCGATTTTTTTTTATTATTTTGTACTTTATTTCTTGCATGTAACAAAATTCTCCGAGTAACCAGACTATTGCAATAATGTGGTCACATTTACAGGATAACTAACATTTCTTGAGCCATTCCTTCAAATGTGCAATTTAGAGATTGTTGCCCTCCTCAGAAGTCTCATTCCTTTGTCGGAAGAGCTTTCCAATGCAGTTGAAGAGCCTCCTCCATCTTTGTTGATACTGAGTGCCCAAATTTCCATAGCACAAATTTTAATTCCCTTTAAGTCATGACACAAATCCTGCCTCTAATATTGAAGCTAATATGGGAAAGTTATGTCTCTACTTGGCAAACACACTGCAGACTATCTAGTCTAGGTTGAAATGGAGTCCTCATTTTAGGCAGACTTTTCTAAGCATCAAACGGGAATGGTGAAAATATTTTATTATGTCTCCATTGTTACATTTGAGAAGACTTTTTTCTTCCTTCAGAAACATCTGAATCTCCCATTTTTCCATGCCAGCTAGGCTGGTGTGTCCCTCCCACTACCCTCCCAAAGGACTGGGTGACTTGTTTGGTGTCCTCCCTGGCTGTCTAGTGGCTACTCTTCAACTCCACTCCAACATGGGTGCAGCTCAACTACCTGTGCAACAGCCTTATCCCATTCCTGCCACCACAGAATCTACACTGGCTTTTTGAGGAAGGGAGGCAGCATCCTGGCAAGGCTAAGATCAGGGAGGGAGAGATCTGAGCCCATTGTTAGTTTCCTCAATGTCCACATCCAGGCTTCCAGAAGATTCCCTGGTCTCAGCCCTGTCCCACTCACTGGATTGCTACCATGACAGCTGTGCTGGAGGCCTGCACCAATCACAGGCCTATACTTGGACCAATCACAGGCCTGCAGCTGTTATATAAGCAGTATTCCCACACCTTTCTCTGGGTAATCTAGGAGGGTTCCAAGAATACTGATCCCTCTGTGCTACAGCATAGGCCCCACTGAAATAAAGACCTACTTTGGTGCCCTGTAAACCTGCTTGTGCTTTCTTTTTTGGGTAGTGCGGGCTCCACCAATCATGTAAATCTATTCATGATCCTTACCCTGAGTGTGGCAATCCGTCAAAAGAAAGAGTAATAAACAGCAGAGAATGTTGGCATCGAAGAACTCTAGAGACCAGCAGTCAACTGAGAGCAGCAGCGGCAGCAGCAGCAATGATCAACACCTGGCTGTGTCAACTGTTGGCATTCAGTATTATCTGGTGTCAGCTGGTGACAACAGGATTGCTACTGGAGGAGTTTGTAGATTCACAATTTCCATCTAAATCAAGCAAAAGAAACTTAGGCTGACAGGCAATAAAAGGAGTGCCTACATTTGAGTCAACAAATTTTTCTGACGTGAATGAAGAACCTGATGCTGAAAAACACTTCCCGAATATAATATGCCTATTCATCGGATGGTTTCAAGCTTTTTCCTTTTTTTTTTTTTTTTTTTTTTTTTTTTTTGTTTGTGGGTACCGGGAGTCGACCTCAGCACTTGTGCTGCTGAGATAGCTCACTGGCCCCTTTTCTTCTTTTTTTAAAATAAGAACAGCATTCAAATCAACATTTGAAAATTTACCACTTCTGGCTTGAACTTGGCTGTCCTTTATGCCCAGACACGCTTGATTGAAGTTTAGGTACAAGTTTGTATTTCCATTTGTTACAGCTTCTTCAACCTGTTCTTAGAAATTTTTGCCGCCTTCTGCTTCTGGCAGAGCTACTCAGTGCGGCCTAGTTGTTCTGCAGGAGACTGACAGCTGCAATGGAAGGTCATTTCTGTTAGGGGGGTATGGATCCATACAATTAGTACCACAAATCCCTAACAGAAAAACATCAGGATTAGAGGGCAATGCATTTTGTATAGAATATGCTTCAAAAGACCTTTCATTTAAAATATTACTTATTCTGCTTTAGTATTAATCCTTAAAACATTTCATTATTAACATTTTTTGAATCTATATAACAATACTAGAGAAATATAATAAAATGTTACTTGAATTCAAAATCTAACAACTTATGGTCAGTCTTTTTTCTCATATAGCTTCAACTACTCCTCTAGCCCCATTGCACTATAAAAATTTTACTGTGCTATTTAAAATACAAATTTTCCTATTAAAAGTATCAACATATCATTATTACACTTAAAAAGGTTTACAGATTTTGTTATTATGTGGTATCAACCCATTCTTCAAACTTTAAAGTATAAATTTGATTAACTAAACAAGTGATTTTAAATTTCTCTGTAAGACAATTATTTTATTTGCTTCAATTTCTGTAGTATTTTCATTTTTATTTTAAACCTTCCTTATACACTAAATTAATCCATAATATATTAATTATTGAGTATATTTAAATGTTGGGAAGCTATATTATTCCAATTAACTTTCACATGTCATTAAAAAAAAACATGTGTACCTGGGCGTGATGATACACATCTGTAATCCTGAGACATGGGAGGCTGAGGCAGTAGGTTTGCCGTGAGTTAAAGGCCAGCCTGGACTATATAATGAGTTCAAGGTCACCCTAAAGTATGTAGCAAGACTCTGCCTCAAAAAAAGAAAAATCAAAAACCTGTGAATAAATTATGAACTTTTCCCATATGAAAATGCAAAAAAAATGAGATTTGGGTCCTATATTCAATACTTACATGGAAAGTAATGGCATCTTTCAGAAATAAAAGTTATTTAAAGAAACAAGTAACTAAAAATCTATAAGTATGTTAATATATGCATCAACAAAATGTATTTAATTTTTCTGATTATATCCTCTAGCTTTTTGATGCATTTTGTCTTTTATGTCTACCATTTTATATTGTCAAAGCTATCAGAGAATGAATAACGAGAAATGATTCTGGGGAGTTAATATGCAGATTTATATTAAAAATTGACAAGATACTATTACACTTCTTTGTATTCACTATATTTGAAATTGAATCTTAGAGCCAATTTACAGTTAAACAATACCATATAAATTGATGTATTAGAATAACTATTAAAGGAAAATATTAACAATTTGAAGAAAACTCCATGTATGACTTGTCCATCTACTGTTCTTGACCTTTTGGATTCACAGAGCAGAATATTTCCACCTATAGAAAACTTAAATTAATGGTTTTGCTTCTGGAAATATGAAATATAATCTGTAGACAGATAAACATATCATGAAAAAACATATATGCTATCATTAAATTGTATAGTTGAAATGTGAAAAAAGTAGAGAAGAGAGCTGGAAAGGAAGGAAAATATTTAAGCAGATAATTATAATTTTATGAATATGGAGAGCTATATAAAAACCTAAGTGATAAATCTTAGGATTATTGTCATCTCTGAAATACACTTAAATACTTCAGCATGACAGTGTATTTTGGTTGAGATAAAACCCAGACAGGATAAAATATACTTCAACAATGTTTCTCCTCTCTCAGTAGATGTGGAATGGCAGCATATCTACACATATATGCATATATTTACATGTACAGATTTAAAAAATACAAATTTTGCTATCAGAGACAATCTTGGGTCTTACACACCTTTTTAAAAATGAATGGAAATCTAGAAACGTATGCTTTATCTTTACATCTTCTAATAAGTACTTTCACATACTGAGAAATAGATCCATATAATTCAATACATGTTTATTACCACTCTAATCTGTGGCAGAGACCAAATTAGCATTAGGTTCAGTTTGGAAATAAGAAGTTTCTATTACACGAAATCTACAGGCTAAGGTGAATCTATCTAGTTATTTTATCATTTATTTTTTCTTTCTTTCTTTCTTCCTTTTTTTAAATATTTTTTTCATCATTGAGGATTGAACCCAGGGCCTTCACACAGAGCTATATCCCTGGTAGACTTTTTATTTTTATTTTTTAGTTTTGGAAACAGGATCTCACTAAGTCAGTAAATTTCCCAGAATGACTGAGCTTAAATTTTCAACACCCCCAGCTTCCCATAGGGATGGGATTACAGGCCTGCGCCACCAAGCCCAGTTTATTCAATCACTGCTTACACACAAATGTGCATGCACACACAGAGCTAGTCTCAATCTCTTGGTAGAATTGCACCAAATTCAAAACAGGCAGCTTCCATGTAGTACGTCAGTACCACCATCCATTTAATGGATGAGTAATTGGCATTCACATACATATCTAACATAGAAACTATTTGTGAATCAGTATTTTATCAATATCCTAAAGTAAATATGAATGTGATTTTTAGACATTCATCATAAATCCACTGGTTTTGCATTAGGGCCAGTTATACATATACTAAAGTTAAATACATGTTAATAATACACATATTTATAAGCTGCATTAGTACTTAAAATCCAGGAATCTTTGTCTTTTTTAAAGTATTTGGAATCATTTTCCATTTTGAAATACTTTGGAAACATTTCCATGAGTGTCAAATTTAATTGCCTATGATTCATTCTTGACAGACCAAGTACTTAAATCGATGAATCTCAGATCTTTTTCTTTTAATTGTTGGCAGCAGAAAACTCATATTACTCATAGTCCTGTAAATAAAACTTTCACAGTACAACTGACAGATTTTTGTGTTAATTAATTATTTCATAATTGTTCAAATACTGAAGCTATAGTACATTCCACCAATCTATATTGAAAAGTGAGAAGATGGTGGAGAAGTAGCTCTACTACAAAGGTCATCTTTGAATGGATATTGAGAAAATATAACATGAAGGTTTAAAATGAAAAGCAATTTTTTCAAGGTATGCATGAAGATATAAAAAGAAAATATTATTGTGCTTTTTATAGAATTGGGTAATATGATAGAAATTAACCATTAGCTACTTCAAAGTTTAAAAGTTTGTCAAAGTGCAAATATTGACCAAAAAGTGGTTTTAAAATATTTAATACTTTGTCTACTAAAGAGGACATTTTACAAGTAAATTAACTTCCACATGAACAGAGTAACAGAGTGCACTGTAATAGTAAATTTTGAAAGTACCAATGTTAAATTAGCTGCCAAACATGACTAATTTATACTGAGAGTACAACTAGCAGTGCTAAAATTCAGGTGCTCTATGCACATAAATCATCACTATGTTGGGATGATTGGATAATCTCTTTTATTTTCCAAATATTTTCAAGTGTATATATATATTTCAAAAATACATATTTCAGAAACATATTTTTTCAAATATGTATATTATATGTGTGTATATACGAAAAGAGAGAGAGTCACTATTACCTAGTATGAATAGCTTCCAGGTATGTTTCAGACCATAGACAAATTTACAAAAGCAGAGCCCACACTGGCGATACTTGTCAGTGACTTAATTTAATAGCACAAATAGAAACAAAATCCTGATTTATATTTCTATTTCTCATTATATGCCACTCTGGATTATAGCATATATCACTTGTGGTGGATTAACTAATGGTCAGTTTGAGTGGGAACGCCCAGCTGAACACAGTCAATGAGGTTCTGGGCGTGGAAGATGCACCTGAGGATTGTTGCTGGAATGGCATAAAAGGAGAATGGGAGGCGAGATCAGCATGCCACTGATTTCCCGGAAGAAGCTTTGTTGTGGCTGGTTTTCCTGGTAGGAACTCAACCTTGGCTGTTCTTGGAGGAGGAGCTCCAGTCCTCCTTGCTGTCACCTGGGATAACTGCTGTTCTTTTAGGGGATCTCTGGTCTTTGCTTCCTGGCTCCAGTGAAGATCCTTCAGCCTTCTGGCACAGATCTTCCACCCTGATGGTGCAGACTTTCTAGCTTCCACCACTGGGCCTTGGGCCTTGACAGGGACGTGCATGAGACATTGGTGTGGGCTCTAGGCCTTCAGCTGGACTAGTTCAAGACACTGCCATGAGATCCAGGCCCTCAACTGGATTCTTTGGGTCTTTAGCACAGGGACAGATCTCTTGTATTCTTCTGCATTACACTTTTTTAGCGAATATTATAAGATAATATAATAGATTTGTGTCCTCTATTTAATCTATTCCCTTGCAAACCACTGACTACAACATCACATCAACATCATTTAATTCTTACAACAATGGCGTGAAGTAGGTACTATTGTTTTCCCCAGTTTAGAGAGGACGACACTAAGGAATAGATATATGAAGTAGTTCTCCCCAAGGTGATAACATGAGTACAGAAGGTTCTGTTAATTTCTGTGCTTCCTTCTCAAAATAACATTGGGACATTTTGATTAAAAGTGGATTTGATACTCAAATACTAGAGTTATTTTAAATGTTTACTAACTGAAATAACATTTCCTTCCAAATATTCTAACTACTAAAATTTTGGAAATAAGGTAAAATGAACAGATTTTAGAAGTAAAAAAGAACCAACTAACAATATAAATTGTGAGACAAAATGAAATGTGACAATTCTTAGTTAATACTCTTAATTAACATTAATTAATCTTGAAATGAATGTTACAAGGAGGTGGTCTCCTATTAACCAAGAGTTTACAGAGCTATATTCATTTCAAGGTTTTAAGTTCATGCCACAGTTGAAAAGCTACCAGTGATACAATTCCATTCAACAAAGAAATGCAAGAAAGTAAAAATATGTATGTATATATGAATATATGTAGAAATACATATATATTTATGGTAATGAAGCATATTACTTTAGTTAATTTATTGGGTATTTCCACTTATAATAGGATATAGGCATGGTAGGTTATAACACAAAAAATGTGGAATTTTCAAAGTATTATATCTTACATGTAAACATAAAGTTGTTATCTACAGTTATCCACATCTTTTCTCTCCTGATGATTTTATGAAATTTGTTTCACTGCAGTGTTTCCTTCACAATTCTGAGCAAAACTCTGTAATGGAAATTTTGGTAAAGATAAATGGTAACAATTTGGTTTACATCATTAATATAAATTATGCTGGAATGGGCTACAAGCTACCTCATATATAACAAAAGTCAGTATAATTGTTTATAAGTGTGTGAGATGGAAATTGTACAAATACACAAACCTACAAACATGAAAATATAATAGGTAAAAATATATCATTTTATATTTCTATTTTTATTAAAACTGACATGTATTTTTTTCTGTTCATTGAGTTAATTTCAATGAATTCAATGAATTTAATTTTTTTCATATTCTATGTTGTATATATTTATAGTTAGTTAAAACTAATTCCCCAATAAGAACAAAACTGTTAATGGAAAAAAAAATAAATTAATATTTATAAAATATTTCATTCTAAATTTAAAACATTAAACCGTGAGGCTCAAATTATTTAGTTGTTCAATTAAAACATAGCAATTATAAAATAAAAAATTGACAATGTATATTTTTATACCATCTGTGGTTACATTTTATCAGCTACTTTTAAGTTAATATGAAAAATAACTATTACTGTGACTTTTCTTTTTTTTTTGTGGGTACGGGGGGTCAACCTCAGGACCTCGCGTGCCAGCAGGCGCCCATGCCGCTGAGCGATATCACTGGCCCTTTTTTCATATATGGGTTCTGTGAGTCGAACTCGGGCCCTCGTGCTTGCCAGGCAGGCACCTACACCACTGAGCCATCTCACCAGCCCTGTGACTTTTCAAATAAATTGAGAGAATATTTTCTTTCTGTTTCACAATATCTACTATACATTTTGGTCCTTATTTACATTTTTGGTATCTCACACCAGGGAAACAATGCTGTATTTACACAAGTGTATTCTATATATTTCACTTAAGTGTATGGCCTCTAGGTGCATCCATTTAGCTAGAAATGTCTCAAGCTTATCCTTCCTTATGGCTGAGGAGTACTCCATTGTATATAAACACACACACACACACACACACACACACACACACACACACACATCTTCTGTATCCATTCATCAATTGATGGACATTTGGGCTGTTTCCAAGATTTAGCTATTACAAACTGTGCCATTATAAACATGGGTGTGCGTATATTGCTGTGGTATGATGCATATAATTCTTTCAGGAAGATACCAATAAGAGGAATAGGTGGGTAAAATGAAATCTCTACTTCTAGTTTTTCGAAGAATCTCCACTGTGATTTCCACAGTGGTTGCACCAGTGTACATTCCCACCAACAGTGCAGAGTATTTCAGAAAACTCCTAGTTTTATTGCTAATAGAAATTACAATTACATTAATAATATTAGTAGTTTATATAGAGTAACTGAATATAAAATGCTATTTTCCCTTTTTTATTGGTACATTTTAGATATGCATAAAGATCACATTCATCATAGGCAATTTGTACTTGTACATGATATATCTTGCTTCTTTTTTTTCCATTCCCTTCCACTCTCCTCAAACCCTCTTCCACTACTTATTTACAAAATCTTTGTTTCCATTTTTTCCTTCTGTTCTTTTTTTTTTCCTTGCCCCTTCCTCTCCCCCTCCCATGGGAAGGAAATGTTGAAAATTTACTTTTATCATTATAGCACTTTGAAACAAATATTATGATTGTTATTGCCCACTGTTTATTTTTACTGCAATAATAATAATGCATCATACTACTATTATATTCTGATCAATGGAAAATATTTCAAGTACTTACGGAATTTTAGTTTATATCTTTGAATTATCTTTAATTAATATGGAAATTCTGATGTACTGCATGAAAAATCAGAGTTATTTATTCACAAGATTTTTATACTGGAATATTACTCAGGAAAAAATTAAATAAACCTACATCAGATATTCTGCAATCTAAAGGCAAGAAATACTATATAGGGTATAAGATAATAGTATCCCATTAACATAAAAGAGACAATGGTAAAACCTTTCTGCCAATATGTGTATAAGTATTTATACACACCTATGGGAATATGTTGTTTTAATAGTCTTAATTCTTCAACCCTTCCCTTATCTATTTCTGCTGCAAATTGATTTTGTAGTTACTTAATTCAGAAGAAGAAACACAGTCCCTCCTTAATTTTTTTGCTCATCCCTATGACTGGCTTTGGTTAACGGGATGCTGACGTTTTTTTCTTTTTAGATTATGGCCTTTTTTGTTATGTAGCATTGTTGTGGCAATAGAAGAGCAGTAAGGTGTGATGAACGTAAAGATCAAGACAATATGGAATTATATGTATCTCTTTATATTATTGATCATTTATCTGACATAAAAATTACAGCAAGCGTAAGAAGGTAAGTTTGGAGGATGAGTGAATCTTTTTCAAAAGACAAAAGCAGTGTTTACAAACAGAGATTTTACTGATATTTCGGCTATGGGAATTTTGGTTGTGTAGAAGTATCTAACATTATGTTGATTATGTAAAATACCTTGTTTCTAATAATTAAATGTCTGGAAGCATTTCTAAAATAATCAAGTCAAAAACACAGACTCAAAAAATATGTTTTTAATTTTTTAAAGAATAAAATTAAGCATGTGTGATATAATACAAACTATGTTAAGAAATTAGAAAATATCCCATAATTATTATTTTTTATTTTGAGGATGGTGTCTGGAAATGAATGTCCTGTTTCACCAGAATACATATGTGTAATCTCTAATTCACATGTGGAACTGTATTTGGAGTACAAAATTAAGTAATGTTAGATAAGGTCATGAAAGTATGACCTCAAATCAATACCATTAGTGTCTTTGTAGGAGACATTAGAGAGCTTGCTGTTTGTCTCCACCTACAGTCAGGGAAAGCCTGAGCGATACAGTAGGAAGGAGGTGAACTGCAAGACGGACTGGATGTGCCAGCAAACAATCCTTCCAGAACTTGCTCTGAGATTTTTAGCCTCCTGAACTGTCAAAACATAAATAGCTGTTGTGTAAACTACCTATTCTGTGATATTTTTGTTATTGAAGCTCAGTGTAATATAGTAAATTTTAGATGATTTTAACTTTTAAAATATTTTAAGATATTGCATGTATGTAAAAACTAACCAATAGCAGTCTCTTTTTGCAGCCTCTTCTTTAATGATATTTTTCTTTCAAACAAATCAACATATGGATAAACACAAAGCTTTTTGCCTCATATGTGCCATACTCATACAAATGTCAATTATATAACAAAAATAATTTATATGTTTTGGCATTTAGATTTTTTTTAACAGAATCTAATGTTTAATCACCTACATTTCCACAATGAGAACTTACAAGGATTTTGTTTCCTCAAAACAGATGTGAAAGTAATTTTATCTTTTAGTAAATTAGCTGAATTCTGATTAGAACCTTTTCTCTCTGCACTTCAAAATTTTTTCTCAATGAATTCAAGGTCTTTTATGATATCATTCCTGAAAGTCTATAATATTCTAGAAATCCCTTAAGAGGAACTCTGTGTATGATTGTGCTGTTTTTGAAGAGAGGTTGTCATGTAATGACACGGGTGGAAAATCTTTGTTGAAGACAGGTTTCTGCACATCTTCCCCATTGTAAACCCTTCTCAAATGGTTCAGGCTCCTCAGTGATATGTGAGTCAGCTACAATCACATGCGGACATCTCTACCATATTCTCTTGAGCTGCTTCTATAGTATCTGAATCATGTTAAGTACACAACGTGCTGCTTCCAGAAGCTGCCCAGTGGTGAAGAACTGTCCCGTCTGACATACATTCTCCAAAGCATTGTTTTATGTTATTCTAGTATGTGTGTCCCTCAGCTCCACTCTACATGCCCTTTCCAGTTCCCTGAAAACAAGAGGAGATGAAAGGAGGAAGGAAAGTAATGTACCACACATTTTCAGTAGCTTACACCAAGGCATTTACTTATTCGTAGTCTATGATGTACTCCCGGTTTATTATCCAAAGCATAAATACTATTAATTTTTACTTTAATGTTGGTGTGAATATTAAAAATATTTTTATTATTTCTAATTTATTTTATCATTGAAAAATCAAGAATGGACCCTTTCTATCCTGGTATCCATTCACTGATACATTGACAAAGAAAAAGAAACAAGCTAACCAAATATGGAAGTGGAAATGTAAAGAATTTTCAAAGGAAAATAATCTCTTTAGTCTCTTAGCAATGCAATAGTCTCTTTAGCAATGCAAATATTATCCTGCTGGAAGTCAGCACATTGATATCAACCTGAGAAGTAATCTAAAGAAAAAAGAGACTAATTTTATGCAGTGGAATTGTGCTGACTGTGAAATAAAGACTAACATTAAGGTAAATGACAATTTTTTAAATTGTCTAGAGGATTAATTTCAAATATAAGGTGAAGCAAACTCATTCATCATAGAAAGTGTATTTAAAATCAATAGGAAAAATGTAAGATCAAAATTATATATATATATCTTTTTCAGATTTGAAAATATTATACAACTATGACTGTATTCATTTTTTTTAACTCTTTACCAACGTGACTTGGAAACAATTGTGCTCAACTTACATAAAAAATCTTTGGGCAGTGATGGAGGTGTTTTATATAGGGCTTGAATAAAGAAAAAATATGTGGTGAGAGAAATATATTAAAGGTGTGTGATTGTGGGAAAGAATATAGTAGTTTGTGTCCTTCAAATGATAATGTCAACTGATTTGTGATAATATTTTAAATGCTATTTTTCTAGCTTGGAAAATGAAGGTAATTTTATATTCTGGTATTTGCAAATAATAGTGTTTGCCTTATATGTTCGATGTTTTATATTTCTGATAATTGTGCTTTATCCGACTTTGTGAGTACTATGGTGATAATGTTCAGTGAAAAATATTAGAGAATAAAATGTAACAATATGACCCAGAGTTTGAATATAAATAACACATTAATGATTCTTTTTTACATATATGCAAAGACATTTTCACACATTAACATATATTAACTAATTTGACTTTTTGGTTTTGGAAAACATAACAGCTTCCATTACATAGTTTATTCCTACTTGTGAGCTAAGTTTTGATGGCTGCTGTTTATAATCCAATGCTATACAGATGGTGTTATTTTGGGTAGTTTTTGTCCTAAGAAAAATATTTTTCCACATTTATGTAAATTAATTTTCAACAGAAAACAAAGTACAAACTCTTATGAGAAAAATATAAAGTGTTAGTTTTAGCTAAACATATTCTTTGAGTCTTCCTTGCTTCCATATATATGTACTCTATCTTCCTCATGCAAATATTTAAAAATTTATATCTTTTTCTGAAGTATCAGACACTGAACAAATTTAGAAGAAAATCCTGTGAAATGGTTTGCATTAAGCCACTTAAAAAATATGCTCAGATGTAGTTACCATTTACATATGATTCAAAAGTACAACTTGACTTAAAGCTTTTCTTTCTTTTCATGTTATTACTTATATGTATAAGGTAGAAAATTGATTGACATAGAATAATGTTAATGCTAATCAAATGAGGTGGGAAACTACTCATTATCTTTTAAGAATCTGCAGAATTTCTTTACACAAATTTTCTATGCAATTTTTACCTTATCTTTCTACTTATGTATATTTTAGTATTTTATAAATTAGAAGAATAACACTTAAATCTACCAACGCTATTTCCCATGAATACAAAAATCTAAGATGTTTGTATATCTGTTAAAATATTAGAAAAAGAATATAAATATAACAGAAGTACAGTTACAATGTTCCTTAATTTTTTACACTAAATCATCTTAGTAAAACATAAATTAACTGAGACTAAATTACCAGACTGAAAATTAAATATAAAACATTACTTTTTGATGTCATTGTTCTACTTTTGATACTCTTTAGGAGGTGAGATGAGATCACTTCTTTAAAAAGTATTTAAAACTATACTAAATATGAGATTGGCAAAAAGACAAACATAGACCAAAGGAGCAGAATACAGAACACATAAATTAATTCACACATCCGTAGTTAACCAATTTTTGAAAGTGTCCCAAGAAAACAATATAAGGAATGAATAATCTCTTTTTTGCCTCTTATAGTCAAAGCTGAAATAAGTTCTGCTGCTCTATGTTGCACTAAGGTGAATCTAGTTAATGATAATGGATTATATATCTCAAAATAGAAGATTTTAAATGTATTCAAGTTAAACAAATGATAAAAAATATTAGATAAGGGATATAATAATCTGAATTCATCATTACTCAATGTATACACAATTTGAACTATTGCACTGTACCTCATCAACATATGCAAATATTAGGTTAAATACAAATAAAATGAATTAATAAAATTTCAAAAAATTTATGGATCTTATGGTTAATTGTAACTCCATTAATTAAAAGACAATAAAAATGTGTCCAACTTGAGACCTCTTCTTTGAGTTTCTTGTAAGGATGTTTGGGTACCTTTCTTACTAGTTTCAGAAGGTCTTCAATGAAAAGCAAGAGGCTTGCCTACAGTATTATGCATGGTTTTTTGAACAACTTTTTGACAATGCTATGATTATTTCCAAGGTCTTTATGAAGGATCTTACATTCATATGCTGAGTTTAATTTTTGAATTAGATGAAGCAAGGTGACACTTCCATCGCTGTCTGGAAATAAATGAAACATTGTGCACATTAACATTTTATGCTAGTATGATGCATTTGTCACAAGTAATGACCCATTGTTGACATGTTATTATTAACTCAAGGTCCTCTATGTTTACGAGGTGTTTATGTATGTACCCTTTCTTAATCAGTGGTGAAAATCTGATTAGAGGCACAGGCATGAAGAACAGACTGTATATTACAGAGATATTATTGACAGTTTTCACTGTGATTAAATCATAGGGTGGCATTCAGGATTTCTAGAATTATTCTTAAAAAGAAGGGACTGGCATTGCTTTTCTCTTATTTGTTCTTGCTGTTTGAAATGCAGGCATAAGAGATGAATTCTGGTATTATGTTATACTGTGAGGCGAATTTGAAAGTAAAAACCAGGGAAGGTAGAAAACAATGATTAAGAGTGATTTATCCATATTAGCATCAAGTAGATAAGAAGCCCAAGATTTATTACTTCTGTACTTGTTAACAATGAATAAAAAACTTTCTATCATCATTAAATCCTGTTGTTTTAATTATCCTCCAAATATAAGACTTACCAGTATATAATTTCATAAAGAATAAACCATGGCATTACTAATTTAACAAGTGTATAAAAACTTGCAGTAAGGAGTTGCCCCCATCTTGTGTTTAACATCAAAATGATAACTTAATTCTTTAATAATTATTCCATGTTTATCTTTTTTTACATCTAGTACATTCTTTACAGTATATGCTGAGTTTTGTCCCACTCAGAAAGTGCTTTTTTTTTTTTGATGACACATTTTGTGTCTATTTGACTATACTAAGGGAAAACCAGATGCTAGTACAATGTTATTTCTGATCATTTTTGGAAGATTAGCATTTGACTCTGCAAATTGCGTAAAGATCTGCACTCACCTGTGTGTTAGCCAACTTGTTGAGGACCTGAAGAGAATGAAAAGATGAAGAATTCTCTTTCTCTCTCTCTCTTCTCAGACCTTTAAACTCTGACTGATTTACACCACCAGTAATCTTAATTCTCCTAATTGAAAATGATGCAGTACTGTGGGACTTCTAGGCCTCTATAATCCATTGGAAAAGTCCTATTAATGAATTTCTTCATATATTTCTATGTATTCTATTTGATCTCTTTTTCTAAAGAACCCTGGTACAACTTTATTTTCTGGTTTTTTAAATAACTGACCTTTAGAAAAATATTTATTTATTTATTAAAGTATCACACACAAACACATATCTTTTGTAATTATTTGCATAATTATATACACATATATACATATATACACAAAATATGTATGTATGTATGTATATAAATATATATATCCTACAAATACGTATTTTTACATCAAGCTTTACGGGGTGGAAATTTTCTATATATTGAGGATAACTTTGCAATTTCCCTTTCCTGATGTTTTAAAATATTAGCATTGAGATAAAATCAAACTTTTATTTAAATTTTTAATTGGAGAATTCCTAACACTTTTCCACAAGCAAAATATTATTTATCTTTTCAGGGATATCCAATGAATTCTATATTTTTTTCTTATCTTTTAAAATTTAGAAGTAGTGTATACAGAACTCATCAATATTTTAGGCAGCAGTTTTCTGAATAATATTGGCAATGAAATACTGTTTTTCTGCTTATCTCAAAATATTCTGTCGGACCTATTTCACTTAAAAGTTCTTGCTTAGGTGACTACCGACTTTCATAGTTGTCCATGAGAGTATTCGAACATCAACTTATGGCTCCAGCAGATTCCACTCACGTGGAGATGAAAGAAATAAGGACGTGCGGCAGTCACACATTCAGATATGTCTTGAGTCAGCAAGGTATAGGATAATAATAGGACACCAACATTTTCTTTACTGGCCCATACAATCCCACCAATACTTAGTTACTGACTTACTATTAAACTCATAGGTTCTAAACCTGGGAAAAAAAATATAATCCAAAATGTGTATTTTTATAGTTTTGCACTAGTTTTCATTCTATTTCCTTCTCTGTTCTGCAGGTCATTGAAGAGAGGAGAAACACATACATATTTCCTCTAATAATTCTTATTCATTCTGATGCTAAAATATGAGAAATCACATTCAATTTACCACATAGGTTTCATTCTTCTTACTATTCTAAGAATTACAAGTTTACTTTCTTATTTTTTTACATCGTACTTTGATGCTTAAAATGCTTGACGTTTCCTGTGCTTGGCTGTATTATCTTCCATCCACTTAGTTTCATCTAGCTTTCTCTTAAAGTATTTGCTGTATGGAAGACATTTCACTTTCCAAGCAAATAAGACTTAAATCCCTCCCAATTTACTTTCCTAACCTGTGTGATAAATTATGCTTTCTTGATAAATTTATCTCTTTTTCATTTTACGGGGCAATCACTTACTGATTTTAAGAATAGCTGTAGCATTTCATATCAAATAAAATAATTGATATGTTCCAAAAGGGGAAAATAAGATAGGGAAGATAAATGTCTTAAGCCTTGTGAGTTTCCAGGAACAGATAATGAAGATTGAACCAAAGAAGAACAATTAGATCAGAGAGGATTGTTTTTGACTTGATCCAGCTTTCCGGCTCCTTCCAGACTCCACCTGAAAGCTTTTTGTCCCTCTCAATGTGCATAAAATTATCCTGAGCTACTTACCTCACTGTGCACATTCTACTCATAAACTGATTTTAGTTAATGTAACTAGAAAAATGGGCTTAAAGAATAAATTATAGGGCCAAAACCTATTGTACCTAAGATTTATTCCTCCCAGACATACATTGTGACAGGAAAATGATCAAAGTTAATTAAGTTGCCATTATAAAAAGATAATACTCTTATTAGAACCAGATTTGAAAGAATGTTTTTGAGTATGTACGTGTGTTTCTTAAGAAAAGGAGAGAATTTTTTTTTTAAATGCTCTTCCAAAATATGTTTTCCATAAAGGGATATCACAATGGAAGTTTCAAAACCTGATTTTCCTAGCTAAGTAAGCATGACCCATTACAGAAAGAGAGAGCCCTGGAATTTTCAGCAAAATGTTCTTGCAACTGCTTGTATATATAACTACAATCCTGCTTATATGTATATAAAGATAGTCATGTCTGTAAAATGAAATAAGGAATGTGAAGGTTAGAAAAAAATTCAAATCCCTGAAGAATCATAACCAAATTTTTCATTAGCAATAGCTTCCTGATTATATCAGGTATCACTGCACCATATAGTTTTCTGTTTTCCATTTGTTTTGAAAAGACAAGAATTATTTGTAGAATTTAAATGCCAATGAAAACACTAGGCAAAATCTGTAGAGAAAATTGCACAGTAACCAAAATAAGTGCAAGAAACAAGTAGAGGGAGCCAGTGAGATGGCTCAGCGGCATAAGAGCCTGTCGGGCAAGTGTGGTGGCCTGAGTTTGACTCCCAGAATCCACATATGAAAAAAGGGCCGGTGATATCGCTCAGCAGTACAGGTGCCTGCTGGTGCGCGAGGTCCTGAGGTTGACCCCTGGTACCCACAAAAAAAGAGAAAGAAACAAGTAGAGAAAATTGTTTTAAATATATTTTAGCTTTATCTCAGTTAGGTGAAATTAAATGTTATTTTCTACAATTATTCAGAATTTGAAAATATGGATTAATTTTTGTTAAAATTATTCTAAGAGGTTTATCTTTTCACTTTTCAAATGTGTTTTATGTAAATCAAAGATGCATTGCTTGCTTCAAGAAAATGGAGAATAACGTGCAGTCCCACCAGATTCAACCTAAAAATGTTTCTTTTGAAAGCTAATCTATAACAGAATTCTAGGTAAAGGGAAATTTGGAACTAAACTCAGCCTGCAAGGCCTCTGGAAAGAGTCCCAAGATTTGTACAATAATTTAACATTCTTGGTTCATTGTTATTTTCCATAGTTCTATCTTCATATTTAAAATGACATTTTTTGTTATAAATCTGAATTTATCATTAATTGTAACTTAAAACCATTTGTCAAAAATGTTACTTTTATAACTGATAAACTATGGAAATTTTCATGCCTTCGAAAACATGATTAAGCTTTGATGAGATAGAATATCAGAATGGTCCATATTTAGAAAACATAAAGAAATGGAGAAGAAAACTAAAAGATTTAGCATCACATTTAATTTTAATGTGTCCTATTTTGAAATGTATACTTGTAATGTTCCATGATTATTCCTACTACATTTGAAAATAGATTATTACTATTTGTTTTATAAAATTGCTTCTATAGTACTCTAGAATAAAACATGCATGTATGGATATAATGCATAATTGTAAGTCACTCTGTGAATATCAATGGGCAAAATATTATAACTTTGTTTCTCAATGCGTGTTTTTCTTGATATTTAAGCACTGACTTTCACTGAGACTAACATTACAGTCATTTTTCTGTAACAGCCTTACTGTGTTATAATCCACATATCATAAAATTAAGCATGTGAAGAGTACAATTCAATGGTTTTTAACATATTCACAGAAATGAGTAACAATCACCACAATAAATGTTAGAATATTTAGTCTACCTCCCGAGAAACTTGTACACTTTAGCAATCACCTCACTATTACCAAATCCCTCCAGCTGTAAAGAGTCAATAATCTGCTTTATGTGTCTATACATTTTTATGGTGAGCATTTCATAAGAAACAATTCTATAGCACCTAGTGGTTTTTGATTCACTTTTCTCAGCACAGTGTTTTTGAGGATTGTCTCTGTTATAGCATACATCATTACTTGATTCTTTTGTGTGGTCAAATAATATTCAATTGTATGGGTATGCACCATTTTTAAACCATTCACTAGTTGATCGGTATTTGGTTTGGGTTTACCTTTTAGCTATTACAAAGAATGCTGCTCTAAGTATGTAGGTGTAAGTTTTTGTGAGTGCATGTATTTCATTCCTTCTACATGCACACCTATGCGTGAAATATTTGGGTCAAAGGTTAAATCACTGTTTAAAATATTTTAACCATCTGAGGAACTGTTAGACTTTTCCAAAGACGTTACATAATTTTGAATTTCCAGCAGCATTTTATGAAAGTTTCAGTTTCTCCACATCCTCACCAACATGTTATTATGGAAATTTTTATTATAGCCATGCTAGTGTGTATGAGGTACAAGTGTCATATCAGATAAGCTATGCACACAGTGTCTTTTTGATATTTAAATTTTATGTATTTTCCAAGCATTTCATTGTTTGTGAAGTTCAATTTTTACTTTGTCATATTTAATCTAAGGTGAAAAATATTTGCCGCTATGCTTTCTTCTAGATATGTTATAGTCTTTGCTCTTACCTTTAAGAATTTCACTTGTTTTAAATTAATTTTTGTATACTTTGAAGTCAGGGTGTAGCTTAATTATTTTGCATGAGTTTATCAGGTGCCACAGCATTATTTGCTAAAGAGACAATGTATTTTCTTTTAATTCTTTGGTCTTTCTCAAACATGAGTTAACCACAGGGACAAGAATTTATTTTAGAGTTCTCAGTTCTATTACATTAATGTATATGTCTATTCTTATGCTAGTACCATGCCGGCTTGATTACTATTGCTTTGTAATATGTTTAAAATCAGGAAGTGTGATTCTTACCACTCTTTCTTCAAACATTATTATAGAATTCAGGAATCCTTATCATTAGGAATTTTAGAATCATCTTGTCGGTTCTTAGAAATAAGCCACTTAGATTTATGATAGGAATTTCTTGGTTTTGTTGATCAAGTTACAGAGTACCATTTATCTTAAACAAGGCTCCAAATATATGAATATAAGATGAAATGAACATAAGGTGCATGAACAAAAATTTTTCAAGTTCCTTTATTCAGTTATTTATATATACATATATATATATATATATATATATATATATATATATATATATACAGAAGAAAATTACTGGATCACAGGGAAACTCTGTTTTCTTTATTAATTTTTAGAAGAATTTCCATATTCCTTTCCATACTAGCTGCCCCAGTTGACACTCACTGAAGAGTACACAGGGTTACAATGTCTAGATGTCTTCATTTTATTTTGCTGGATTTGTTAGCCATCCTAACAGATATGAAGTGGTTCTTCATTGTGTATTTGACTTATATTTCCCTTATATTGAGAGATGTTGAATATATTTTCATATACCTTTTGGTCATTTATACATCCTCTTTGCAATACTATAGTGCACTTTTGCAGAAGTTTTGCAGGAGAAAATTTTAGTAGTTTATTGAAGTTTCACAGAAGAAAAAGTTTTGAGTAGTTTATTGATATTATTTTAAGTTTAAAATCATAATTTTATGTACAATTTTTGACTTTTGTTTCTGAATAAGCCAGATAATGTTTCACCAGTAGATATTTATTAGTGTTACCTAAGAGCAGTTTTACACAACTCCTTAAAAATTCAACTAATAAAGCAATATATATGTTTACTGCCTGATTGAGAGAGTAAGACATTTTGTAATGGAGTGTAGAATACAATTCATCTATTATTCACAATTTCTTCATAGACTCTTGCTCCTAAAAAATCATATATTTTTAATACATGGATAGACTTTCTTCCTCAAACATACCATCCTTCAGTTTGTAGCTGGAGTTAGCATGATTGATTCATGATTTTGTTATTGCAGTTAAAAGTTTCAAGCGCTAATATAGTTAACACAATGTGACATTACCTTATATTATTTATTACACAATAATCATTCCTTTATATCTGGAAGTTTGTGAGGTGGTTAAGAAAGAGAAATTGTAATTGGTTACAAAAATTGTAAAAATAAACAAAACACAAAAACATACACAGTATTAAAAAAATAAATCACAAAACAAAAAATTTCTTTTTAACCAAATTTCCCTGCTTTTTATATCTTATTTAACTTAATTTTTTTTAAATGTGAAAAACATTAATGTAAAATATTTTAGTTGTTTAATTCTAAATATTGGAAATTGTGATTATTTGCTTACATTCAAAATAAGGGAACGAACACATTTCTGCATTTAATGCTCAATCATAAATAGCCAGGGGAAAATGAAAATATTTAAAAGTGCATGAACAATTAAATTTTAATTGTAATTTCTATTATAGTTCTTCTCAGTGTTACACATCAAATATAACTGGCTCAAGTAATGATGTATAGATGTTCCTGGATATTATACACTCAGAGCTTCATGAAATGGTTCTGTAATTATATGTTCTACTATTAAATATGTATATGTAATAAAATATAATAGAACCTAGAAATGCAAATTATATGAAATAAGAAAGTAAGCTAACAAGAGCATTATCAAATGGTCCAGTTCCTCAGCTCAACCTGAAGATCAACTAGAGTGTTTTTATAGTCATTAAAGTATTTTCTATATTTTGTATGATCTTTTATATATTAGCTTATTAAATGCTTTAAATAAAGGTTTAAAAATAATATGTATCTTAGTTTTCTAATGTTGTGATATTCATTTTTGGTATTCTTTATATATATTACAAGCAATTCTCCCTTTGCTGTGTGTTTTTCACATTGCAGTGCTTCATTTTCCTTTTATATGTGCAAACTTGTGTATGTGTTAATATGTTTAAAGGCAAAAGGAATTGGAGGGACACAGAAATAAGCATAGTTTTCCTTTGATTGTGTTAGTTTTGTCAGATTTCCACTTTGATATGACTCAAATTTTTGAATTCATTTCTCTCTCTAGTGTATAGGTCTTGTGTGTATTTCTAACAATAGCATTTTTTAATTTCAAAATATAATTTCTTCAATTCAATTAGTAATCTATTTATAGTATAACTACTAAAAGCAAATTTAAAATCATTTTTCCATATCCCAACGCTTATGTGTATTATATTTAGGAATTGGTTTTTTTTGCTATGCATCCATTTTTTCAGCATGATAAATTAAGATTTTATGTACCAAATGGAACACATTGAAACCTGCAATGTAGAATACAGTTAAATTTATTTTCAGATCCTGTGAGATCATCATTAGAATGACAAATTTCACAGGAACAGTCTCATAATACACTTCCTCCAGTACAGGCATATGCATTCTAAAACTAGTAACAAAGTAATTCACATACATACAATTTGCAAAGTAATTAATTAAATGAACTAGATACCATTTTATATAATGAACAGGCTAGTGATTTATAAGATATGTATAATAGATGAGAAGCAATTTACTAGACAGAAGAGAAAAAATACAAATGTTTACATGTAAGAAGTTAATAGCAACTGAACTTTTTAATAAAGGTGTCCTCTTAATAAAGGTGTCCTTTAATGGTTACTTTTCAACAGATGCAAATACTGAGGCAGAGAGTCATTACACAACCTTGTCAAAGCAGGACACACACTTAAATGTATTAGTTTAAACTAACCATCCTACTCAATACCAAATCAATACCAAAGAAAGAAAGGCCTAGAGTGGGTAGTTGACATAATATCATAATAATCTTTAAATGAATATTTAAGCTGTTTTATATCAAATAAGTAAATAACAGACTCACTGCAGGTGATAATCCTCTGGATATAAATTTTAATATCCTACATGTTGAGCCAAAGCTTATATTTACTTTGAAGAATTTCCACTTATTAATTGCTCATTTCCAATGGCTTATCCTTTCTATATTATATTCTATTTGGTAGATATAAAATATAATCCCCAAATGCATAATTTCTCCTTAGTTCCTAAAAATCTATTAAGAATAAACTATCTTCCTTTCAACTACTTTCAAAAGTAATTACCCACTACTCAATATTTTAAAAATCACAAAGTTCTATGAAATAAGCAAGACAGTGGAGAATGATATTATTTTAAACATTCTATATAGAAAAAATAAGATTTAAAATGATATCTTTAGAATGAATGTCTCTGGAAAGAATCAGCAAAACTAAAGACAAGCCTAAATAAAATAGACAACAAAAATAAACTTCATGATATTTTAAATAGATAAAAAAATTGCAATATCACCATATTGATATTAAGAATATCATTGTAGTATGTAAGAATGAACAATTCTTACAAAACAAAACAAAACAGGTGTGTGTTTGAGTGTATACACATATATTCTAATTCAAAAAATGTTCTTGTGCATGCACGACATTAAAAATTTTCTATCTTTGAAAGCTTTGCATTCTTTTTGTCATTCGATCTATACTAATTGTGTTTAGGTCTTACCAACTTTATTTTAACATTGATGAATGTATTAAGATAAAGTACTGTCTACATTTTACATTCTGTTTGTCTTTGTACATGTGAGGAATAGCTTAGAAAAACTCTTACTGAAGAATAATGCCTACTCCCAGCATTGCAGCAAGTTTGTCAGCAGGATACACTTCCAGGGCTTTTTAGGCCGCCATCCTTATCTTAGCTTATAAGCCAGTACTTGGCTATGAGAATACTTAAGAGTGTCTTTGAATTTTTTATAACCTTATGCAAGTATAGGTGTGTATACACATCTTTCATTAGTTTTATTAGGGGTTCAGAAAACATTTATCTAAAAATAAAACAAATGATAAGTTCCAAGCCTAGTAGCCAGGTACTCCTGAATAAGAGGACGAACCTGAACCACTCTGATTTATTCTTCACTCACCAGAGACTGAAAGATCTTGCTTTTCAACCCCCAGAATACTCCCCGGCTTCCTGAATCCTCTTGATTTCAAAAAGAGATAATGAAGGTATCAGTCACTACAATCCAGTTCTTGGACCAATACACAATTAAATTTTGTGCTTCCATACCCATCAGTCCTTAACAACTCACCGACGTAAGTTAACTCTGCTGAGGTTCCACTTCCAAACCGTTAGTGATTCACATGCTGCCGCCTCCTCAGTACGCAATGGAATGTTTGCCATTGACTCCTCTTTCACTGAATCTTATGCATCTCTAGAAAGAATCAGCAAAACTAGAGACAGACCTAAGTGAAATGGACAACAAAAAACATAGTTCGTTTAATTTTGACTAGATGAAAAAATACAAGATCACCATCGAGATAATTTCAATGTTTGATTTCAAAATTCTGGTGCTTTAACACAACTGAATATCATACATCAAAATACTGAAACTAGGGTCAGTACTCTATAATGAAGGTTTCCCTGGAAACTTCTTTCCTCAGTATATTCATCTTTCCAAATATGTAGGATTGTGGAGGACTGCCATGTCACTCCCACACACACACACAAATGTGATCATGCTTACTTGCAAGCAGTGCAGGCTGTATAGCGGTGACTTCCCTAAATTGGCTTTCAGTGTAAATTGCAAGTTCCACGTAGGCTGTGTACGTGTCTTCATGGAAGCAAGTGGTGTGTTGGGCTAGCATTACTCCTCACCAATGGCTATAGTTGAGCCCAGACATGCAGGCCAAGAGACTGTGGGACTAAAATATGAGATAACACATTCACTGAGACCCGTGTGACTCCAGAGAAAATTCATTCCCAGAATTGACTACAGAACAGGTTACTTAACCACAACCTGAATCTGGCTGTTCTATTCCTTTTGCAAGAAAGTTTTGCTCCCTCTTTTGCAAGCCTTGCCTGCCTAACCACTTATCTAACACATTCAGCTATAATCCCCTCACCATCTTTCTCAATGTGAATGTGATCAATAAATACTGAAGTTCTCACTGCCTCATGGCCTTTCATTCCTTGTGAACAACTGGCCATCCCAGATCCTCATTGCATCGCTGCTTTGTGTCTTGCTCTTTCTTTATGTTATGCACTGTAATACCTTGCAGGAAGTTGGGGTCCACTGCAAAGGTCCCTGATATAGGATAATACCTTTTTTGTATTACATAACTGGCTGAACTTTGTAAACCATTCACTTGGAAAAATACTGACAATAAATAGGTATTTTATAAAAATTTTTCTCTGAAAGTTATTTGCTTGGGTTATTTTTTGGTTAAAAATAAAATTTACTAATTTCCAAACTCTCCTAAAACATCATGAAATACAGTGATGAAAATTAAGTCTTCCTAGCTCAATTATTATGTAATAAGTGTCCACTATAAACAGGGTGTTAAGCTTACACAAGATATCATATCTATCTCTTGACTTTTGGGAAAGCATACATATAAGAATGCAAAGCAGGAGCCGGTGAGATGGCTCAGTGGCGTAAGCGCCTGCCTTGCAAGCGCAAGGGCCTGAGTTCGACTCCCGGAACCCACATACGAAAAAGGGGCCGGTGATATCGCTCAGTGGCACGGGTGCCTGTTGGCACGCGAGGTCCTGAGGTCGACCCCCCAGTACCCACCAAAAAAAAAAGAATGCAAAGCAGGTTATGTTGAAGGCAAACCTATGTTCATGGGCAGTCCTGTGTTCACTGCAGCACTGCACACAATAGCCAGGAAAAGAAAGAAGTAGAAGTGCCTATCAACTGAGGAATGTACTGTTTAAAGAGAACACGGGAGTATATGCACATGGGAGCACTATTCAGCCATAGAGAAGAAGGGATTCCTCACATTTGTGGCAACATGTATGAAACAGAAGATCACTATGTTAATTGAAATAAGGTGGTAATAATATATGGAATCTACAAAGAGTTCATGGCATAGAAGTTGAGAGTAGAATTTTTGTTACTAGATTGGAGACAGGGAAGATGTAGAGATGGGGAGATGTTGATCCTTGAATACTAAATCATAGTTAGATAGTAACATGAATTTCTTCTGTACTATTTTTGCACAGTAGAATAACTATATCTTCAGTTTACACTACAAATACGATACCCCAGAGAATAAAATTTAAGTCTTCTATCTTTGTTAGTACCACTTGATTATACGAAGAAATAAACTCAGGTTCTATCTTGAGGGCATTGGCTTCAATCCATTCAGAAATTGACAATTTAAGACACTTAATCACAGATCAGAAGGGCAAATTCTACACAGAATGCATAGGGAGACACTTTAAGACAGAGGGAGAACAAGTTCCGAAATATACTTCACTGTTTTGATTTTTTTTTTTTGTGGGTACCAGAGCTCGACCTCAGGACCTCGCACAACAGCAGGCGCCCATGCCGCTGAGCGATATCACCGGCCCTTTTTTTGTATGTGGGTTCCAGGAGTCGAACTCAGGCCCTCGCACTGCCAGGCAGGAACTTACACCACTGAGCCATCTCACCGGCCCTACTTCACTGTTTTGAGACTAAATTTCAAGGATAAATTAAGGTTGTCCTGATAGAAACATACACTTCAAAT
Source organism: Erethizon dorsatum (assembly GCA_028451465.1). Lineage (NCBI taxonomy): Eukaryota > Metazoa > Chordata > Mammalia > Rodentia > Erethizontidae > Erethizon > Erethizon dorsatum. Next base: position 138,668,814 of record CM051824.1, read on the forward strand.
AACAGGTGTTTTACTAATGAATGAGTGGAAACACTGACTCAGACCAGGGTATTATCAGGGTAAGTTGATAAAAAGTGGATAGATATGGGCACTATTAGGATCTGGACATATTCCAAAGTATGAGAAAACACGTTTTTTTTATATGAGAAACTCAAAATATATACATATATAAATAAAGAGCAAAAAAGAAGATAGAGAAATAGGAAGTAGGGAGAAATTCAAATAATTCCCCAAGTTCTCTATTTCAGTGTTTCAAATATTTTCAATATATATGATAATTTTCTTCATTTATACTATTAATTTCTCTTAGTTCATTGAAAAATTCTGTGCTATTATCTTTTATTTTTGTAAGACTTTTTTCTATGATTTATATATAGTAACATTTTGGACATTCTTTTAAGACATGGTGAAAAGTGTAGTAACAATTGTTATTCTTTAATTATGAAATTTTGCTTTAGGTTTTCATAAAAGAGTGCTTTTTAATATTTTTATTAATATCTACATTCATCACATTACAAAATATATTAAGAACAACTTAAATATTTTGTGAGCAGCTGGAGAACTGAAAAAGAGAGGTGTAGTTTCATTTGGTTTGAAGTGTGTATCAGACATTAAAGCAAATCTGTCAAGTAGGAAATTAGAGGTATGTGGCTGGAATTCAGATGAGAACTCTGATCTATGAGTAGGACCTGGTTTTTCTTGGCATTTATTTAAAATATTAATACCTTGAAGAGATTACTTAAGGAGTGAGCTTGCAACTAGAAGAAAACTAAGGAACAGTTTAGGGGTGCCATGAACATTTTGGAATAAGAGGAAAAACATGAAAAACATTCATAGAATAATTGATAAGATTTTGGGAGTCAAATACAAAGACTGCTAATTGATGACAACTATTATATTAGCTGTGTATTTGTAGACCCTCAAAATTTACATTGAAATGCTAACCCTCAAAGGGAGAGCATTAGAAGATGGGGCCTTTTAGAGGTAATTAGGTATGAGGATGTCATCTTCATGATAGAATAAAAACCTAAAAAGAAGGAAAACACATATTTTTACCAGCTGTGTAAACATAAGATGAAAGGTTCACTTGTAAGCAAGGAAGAGGATCCTCACCAGGAACGTGACTTTGCTGCTACACTAATCTCAGAATGGGAAATACAGATCTATTTTCAAGCTGCCCAGTCTAATTCACTCTGTTACAAAAGCCTAAAATTACTAGCACAGCTATAGAGTTAGGGTGGAGGCAAGGGGAAATTTATATTGGAGAAAATGTCTAAAAAGCCTCCTTTGTTAAAACCACTAAGGAGTTGTATCTTGAAATAAAATGTATCTCGATATTTGTGAAAAAGCAAATAATGAAAGCCTAAACATTTATTCAAGTGATAATTCACAATAATGCAGGTATTAGCATTCACATTCTTTCTGTGGGAAATAATTTTAGATTGTTGGTTGCTTGGAAGGATGGTCTGTCAGTGAACTATTTTCTCAAAACTGTCATTTAGATAGTCTTTAAAAATGTAAATGTTACAATACTGAATGCAAATCATATTAGACTTCTGGCTACTGTAACAAACACCATAAATAGAATTATTTATAAAAAAACAGAAGTTTATTTCTCACAGTCTTAGAAGCTGGGAAGTCCTAAATCAAGATATTTTTGTAGTCTTTGATTTCGCATTGTAGGAGACTCCCACTCTTCTATTACAGGGCACCCCATTAATTAAATCTTCGTTCTTTTAACTAGAAACTTCTTAAGAAGGTGTCATCTCACAATACCATCATCTTAATGTAGGGATTTCAATACGAAATTGGGAAGGGGTTGTCACAAATGTTAAAACTATGCCAATCATAGTGAAATGTTAAATATTTATCTCAAGTCATCTAGTTATAGAAATATTTTACTCTGTAAAATGTATGAAACCTGTCAAGTGCCCTTCTATATAATTTTGAGGGAAAATCATTTCATAATTAAATTGTGATTAGGGCTTCTCTGAGGCCTCGTATTTTGCCATTTGAGCTGGCTCAGTTATGAGGAAACAGCTCTGTGTGCCTCTGGTCACAGTTGATGCTGTGACTCTCCAGGCAAAATTACATCAGCTGAAGATATACTGGTTCCTTGAGAACTGGGTAGTAATAAACAAATGGTTTTACCTGTTGCCCTCTGAGTCACTGGATGATCCCCTCACCATTTTTCTCAATGTAAAAGTGATCAATAAATACCAAGCTTTTTAATGAAATTGAAAGGGAAGCAATACTCCCAAATTCATTCCTGGAAGTAAGCCTGATACCTGATACCAAAACCAGAGAAGGAGCCAACTAAGAAAGAGAACTACAAGCCAATCTCCCTAATGAATATAGATGCAAAAATCCTCAATATGATACTGGCAAACAGAATCAAACAAATCATGAAGAAGATTATACACCATGACCAAGTTGGATTCGGATTCATCCCAGGGATGCAGGGATGGTTCAACATATGTAAATCAATAAATGTAATACACCATATTAACGCAACTAAAGACAAAAATCACATGATCATCTCAATAGATGCAGAAAAAGCTTTTGACAAAGTCCAGCACCTTTTCATGATAAAAACCCTACAGAAAATTGGAATAGATGGTCTTTATCTCAATCTGATAAAAGCTATCTATGACAAACCAACAGCCAATATTATACTAAATGGACAAAAACTGAAAGCCTTCCCTCTAAAATCAGGAACAAGACAAGGATGTCCACTGCCCCCACTCTTATTCAACATAGTTCTGGAAACTTTAGCCAGAGCAATTAGACAAGAGAAAGAAAGAAAAGGAATAATGATTGGAAAGGAAGAAGTTAAATTATCATTATTTGCAGATGACATGATACTCTACACAGAAGACCCCAAAAACTCCACTAAAAAACTGCTCAATTTAATAAGCAAATTCAGTAGTGTAGCTGGATACAAAGTCAATACTCAAAAATCAATAGCATTTCTGTACACAAATAACAAACATACTGAAAGAGAAATTAGGGAAACAATACCTTTCACAATAACATCCAAAAAATTGAAATACCTAGGAATCAACCTCACAAAGGATGTAAAAGACCTATACACTGAAAACAGTACTCTGAAAAAGGAGATTGAAGAGGATATCAGAAAATGGAAAGATATCCCTTGCTCCTGGATAGGAAGAACCAATAGAGCGAAAATGGCCATACTTCCAAAATTGTTATACAGATTTAATGCAATTCCAATCAATATTCCAACAGCATATCTCACAGAATTAGAAAAAACAATCCTAAAATTCATTTGGAATCAGAAGAGACCTAGAATAGCAAAGGCAATTCTGGGCAACAAAGGCAAGGCAGGGGGCATCACAATCTCTGACTTGAAATTATACTATAAAGCTACTGTGATAAAAACAGTGTGGTATTGGCAAAAAAACAGACCTGAAGATCAATGGAACAGATTAGAAGATGCTGAAACAACTCCAGACATACTAAGCCACCTTATTTTTGACAAAGGTGCCAAACACATTCACTGGAAGAAAGATACCCTCTTCAATAAATGGTGCTGGAAAAACTGGCTCTGCACATGCTGAAGATTTAAACTAGACCCATATCTTTCACCATGCACTAAACTAAATTCAAAATGGATCAGAGATCTAAATATTAAAACAGAAACATTAAATCTGCTGGAAGGTAGGATAGGTAAAACCCTTGAAGACATTGGAGTAGGCAAAGACTTTATGACTAAAACCTCAACTGCACAGGACCTATTGCAAAGAATCAACAACTGGGATCTCATCTTATTAAAAAGCTTTTGCACAGCAAGTGAAACCACCAACAGAGCAGAGACAACACACAACATGGGAAAAAATGTTTGCCAGCTGTTCCTCAAAGGATTACTATCGAGAACATACAAAGAACTCAAAAAAATCAGACCTCCCAAATTTAAAGACCCACTCCAAAAATGGGCATCTGAGATAAATACACATTTCTCAGATGAAGAAATACAAATGGTAAATAAATATACAAATGGTATAAATGGTAAATAAATATACAAAAATAAATATACAAATAGTATAAATGGTAAATAAATATACAAAAAAGTGTAATATCACCAGCCATTCATGAGATGCAAATTAAAACAACACTGAGATAACATCTCACCCCAGAAAGAATGGATATCATCAAGAAATCAACTAATGACAAATGCTGGAGGGGCTGTGGGGAAAAAGGAACCCTTCTTCACTGTTGGTGGGAGTGTCAACTGGTACAGCCACTGTGGAAATCAGTGTGGAGATTCCTCAACAAACTGGGATTTGAGGTCCTATTTGACCCAGCTATTCACCTTCTCGGCATCTTCCCAGAAGAATTAAAAACATCGTACCACAGCGATATATGTGCACCCATGTTTATAGCAGCACAATTTGTAATAGCCAGATCTTGGAAACAACCGAAATGCCCATCAACTGAGCAATGGATAAAAAAGATGTGGTATTTTTATACAATGGAGTACTGCTCAGCCATGAAGAAGGATAACTTGGAGACTTTTATAGGTAAATCGATGCAACTTGAGAAAATACTCATAAGTGAATTTAACCAGACACACATGTTTAAACATCATATTGTCTCCCTAGTTTGAGAAACTGAAAGAGTCAATAAGATCCAAAATGTACAATAGGTATGATGAATCAGAAAGAAACTGGTAAGAAGGAAAGAGAGTCTGGGATGGGGGAATGGGGAAAAGAAAGAAGGGAAAAGAAAAAATTTTATTTATACATAAGATGGTTAAGATTAATACACTACTAATTTTGCTTAGCTCATTGAAGAGAAAGGTTTATGCCAGTAATGTTTGGACAATTGAATGCTGATATCTTGTTCCCTGATTAACTAATTTAAAGATAACAATGCATAATGTATTAACCATTGTTACCCTCCTATTATGTTGTTTTGAAATTTTGTTCTTTTTTGTGGTGTTCTTTGTTTTTTCTTTTCTTTAAAATTAAAAAAAATATAAAGAAAAGTTCAAGTCCTGATGGATTCACTACAGAATTCTGTAAGAAATTTAGAGAAGATCCAATACCACTATTTTTGAAACTCATTATAATGAAATTGAAAGGGAAGCAAACCAATTCCTGGAAATAAGCATTGCCCTGATACCAAAGCCAGAGAAGTACCCAGTGAAAAAGGAGAATGACAAGCTAGTTTCTCTAATGAAAATAGATGCAAAAAAACCTCATTAAGATACTGGCAAACAAACAAACAAAAATAAATAAATGAAAATTATTGGCAAAGAGAATGCAGCAAATCATCAAGAAGATTATACACCAAGACCAAGTAGGATTTAGCCTAGGGATGCAGGGATGGCTTACATACACAAATCAAAAATGTAATACACCGTATCAACAGAGCCAGGGCAAAAATCACATGATCACCTCAATAGAGGCAGAAAAAGTGTGTGAAAACATCAAATACCCCTTCTTAATGAAAATCCTACAGAAAATTCATATACGTAGTCTTATCTCAATCTTATAAAAACCATCGATGACAAAAGAACAACCACCATCACAATTAATGTTGAAAAATTGAAAGATTTTTTATTCTAAAATCAGGACACACACAAGGCTGTCCACTATCACCACTCCTATTCAAAATAGTTCTGGAAATATTAGGCAGAGAAATTAGGCAAGAGAAGAAATAAAAAGAATCAAGATAGGAAAGGAAGAAATTAAATTATCATTATTTGAAGACAACGTGATACTCTATACAGAAAACCCCCAAAAGTCCACCAAAATAGTTCTAGATGTAATAACCAAATTAATTTAGCTAGATACAAACTACACACTCAAAAATCAATAGCATCTCTGTACACAAATAACAAACTTACTGAGAAAGCAGTTAGGGAAACCACACCTTACATAATAGCATTCAAAAAATTGGAATTCTTAGGAATCAATCTAACAAAGAAAGTGAAAGATCTTTACATTGAAAACTACAGTATTCTGAAAAAGAAGATCAAAGAGGATATAAGGAAATGGAAAGATACCCCTTGTTCATGAGTAGGAAGAACTAATACAGTGAAAATGACCATATTTCCAAAATTCTTATACAGATTTTATGCAGTCCTGATCAAGCTACCAGTAGCATACCTCACAGAATTACAGAAAACATTCCTGAAATTCATTTGGAACCAGAAGAGATTTAGAATAGCAAAAACAATTCTGGCCAACGAAGGCAAGGCAGGGGGTATTGCAATCCCTGTCTTGAAATTGTATTACAAAGCTAGTATGATAAAAACAGGATGCTACTGCCATACAAAACAGACCCAAGGCTCAAAGGAACAGATTAGAAGATGCAGAAACAACTCCAAATACACTCAGTCATCTTATCTTCCACAAAGGAGCCAAACATCTTTAGTAGAAGAAAGAGCCTCTTTAATAAATGTTGCTGGAAAAACTGGTTTTCCACATGTCAAAGAATAAATCTAGATCCATGTCTCTCAAAATTAATTAAAATCAAAATGGACCACAGATCTAAATATTTAAATAGAAACACTAAATCTGCTAGAAGAGAGAGTATATAGAACTCTTGAAGACAAAGGTGTAGGCAAAGACTTTATGAACAAACCCCCGATTGCATGGAAAATACTACAAAGAATCAACAACTAAGATCTCATCTTATTAAAAAGCTTTGGTACAGCAGAGGAAATATCCAACAGAGTGAAGAGACAACATGCTGATTGGGAACAAAGTTTTGCCAGCTGTTCCTCAGACAAAGAATGAATATCTAGAATATATAAAAATAACTCAAAATAATGAGACCCTCAAAATTTAAAGACCCAATCAAACTGGGCATCTGAAATGAATACACACTTGTCAGATGAAGAAGTAGTAATTGCAAATAAATATGTGAAAAAATCTTCAACATCACTGGTCATTTAAGGGATGCAAATAAAACAATGCTGAGGTTCCATCTCACTCCAGAAATAATGGCTATTATCAATAAATCAACCAATAACAAATGCTTGCAGCACTGTAGGGAAAAAGGAACTCTTCACTGCTGGTGGGAGTGTAGACTGGTGCAACGACCATGGAAATCAGTGTGGATATTCCTCAAAAAACTAAAACTAGACTTTCCATTTGACCCAACTATTCCCCTTGGTATCTTCCTGAAAGATTTAAAAGCATCACACCACAGTCATACATGCATATCATGTTTATAGTGGCACAGTTTATAACAGCTACATCTGGGAAAGAGTTCAAATACCCATAAAGCTATGAATGTATAAAGTAGATGTGGTTATTTTTCTGTACATTAGAATATTACTAGACCATAAGGAAGGATAAACTTGAGGCATTCATAGGCAAATGGATGCAACTTGCATCTGTAATGCTAAGTGAAATAAGTTTGACATAAATGCTTGTAGGTAAATGGATGCTCCTTGAGGCCATACTCGTAAGTGAAATAAATTGGACATACAAGTGTAAATATCACATGGTTTCTCTGCTGTGAGAAACTGAAAGTGTAAATAAGGACCAAAAAGTATAATCGATATTTTGAAATATGAAGAATATGTTCAAATGGGGACATGAATTAGGAAGGTAGGAGGGGGCAAGGAAGGGGGAAAAATGAGAATAGAAGGAAAGATGGAAAGAAAACTTTTGTAAATAAGGAGGGGAAGAGGGGTTGAAGGGAGGGGATGGGATGGGAAAGAAAAATAATCAAGATTGTCATGTACAGGTACAAGTTCCCTATGATGAATGTGATCATTATGTATATCTAAAATATAACAATGGGGCCGGCGAGATAGCTCAGTAGTATAAGCACCTGCCTGGCAAGCATGAGGTCCTGAGTTCCACCCCTGGTACCCACAAAAAATATAAATTAATTAAAATAAATAAATAAATAAAATATAAATAAATAAAATATAAATAAATAAAATATAAAATAAATTAAATTTTTAAAATTCACAAAAATTATTCATCTAGGTAGATTGAAATAGGTTTAAATATAATGATTTATTAATAACTTTTCCCTCTTTACCTTTTTATTTTACCTTATTCATGCCTAACCAGAAAAAGTTTCCTGGATATTAAATACATTTCCTCATAGAACAATCCTTAGTTTGACTAAAACACTTCTGGAGCATACAGGTTGTTATATTTAAAATGGTATATTTTTTTTAATCTACAGATAGCTTATAGTTAAGCAAAACAAAATACATACCTTTGAAAGTGTAACCAATAGATTTAAAGAGCTTTTTGATAATTAAAAATGCATGTGCATGGGAATTCAAATTTTTCCTTTGCTACATTTTAGTGTTCAGGTTTTCATGAATATGAAATTGGAAAACTTTCACATCTGATCTCTCTGGCATTCTTAGTAGAAAGTCCTGAATCATTTTCACCATGTAAGACTGCCAAAAATTTTGCATTATTTAAGAAAAAGTGAATTAAGACTGGAGGCTGAAAGATAGATATAACTGTTTTCTTAAATATCTAAATGTTAATCTTTTCATTGTTATCTGATAATATAAGATGCATTGCAAAGGCATCTTGGAAGATGAGGAAGTAAAACTAAGGTACAGAGACATTGCTATCTTTTTTCAATCGAATCAAATTAACAAAAGTAATTCTACTTTAGCTTAATAAAATAATTCCATTATCATTGGAGGAAAATTGATTGTTGCTAAGGTAAGTAGCTAGTAACCATATGAAAAGGGAAATGGAATTTTTAATGAATGAAGAGGTTCCTTAGATTTTCTCTTTGGTCCTCTCGGCACCCCATCAATGGTATCTCTTCTCTCAATGCTGGTATTTACATCCCTGACCTCTTCAACATAATCTTTTCTGTGTCTGGAGGTAATTTTTATTTGTTATTTCTCTTTATCTTCTAGTTTGTTTACTTATTTTACCTTTATTACTTGATTGGTACTGAGAATGTCTACCCATCATACAATTGTTTTCTTATCTTTACTTCTTATGCAATTATAGTCCTTTCTTTGAAGATGTTCTATTTTTAATATTTCCAGAAGATAAATTATTGAACTTCCTAAAGCTTTACATACACCGCAGAACATATGTATTTTACCATTTTGTTTCAATACTATGTCAGATGTAAACTTGTAGTCACAAGTTATTTTCCCTCAAACCCTAGAAAATATACTCATTTTTGTGCCATTGCCAGTATTTAAGAATTGATACATATGAGATTTTTCTTTAATTTATAATAATATATTAATTTTGACAAATTTTGAAAATGACTCTCTATGGCAGAGGTTGATTTTTACCAAGATCAGGTACTTTCTACTCAGAAAATTCTAAATCTTGTCATATTCCTTTAGGTATACTCTTTTTCTTCAAGGTGGAAAATGCAAGGGGGCAGGAAGATGATGTCATTATCAGTTCCTTACTCCACTCCAGGTTTGACAGTCTCATTATGGTATTGAACTTACATTGATGTAATAATTACCTCAAAGGAGTGCAACATAGAAGAAAAATCCAGTTCAAAATTACCTTCCCTATCTAGACTTCATAAAGGAAGGAGTCTAACAGACCAACAGTTACACCATAGAACAGTAAGAATAATTCCCTTCTGAATGGGCATAAGCAAAGATAAAAAAAAAAAGTATGGAAGAAAAAGTCCCAAAATAAACCTGTGTATCTATGATATTTTGATTTGTAACAGATAGGACACTGCAAATCAAAGAGGACAACAAAGGTGTTTTGTTTCATCTTTTCTGTAAGTGGAGCCTGGCACTACCATACTGCCTATATATTTTCTAAGAAAACAATGTTTTAACTAAGTAATTATATTACTTACTCGCATCAATTTAAAAAACAGTTACAGCTGGCCTATTTTATACTCAGGAAATCTTTACAATCGGTTAGTTCAAATTTGTAAAAAAGCTCACTACTTCCCCTATAAAGCTTCTATCAAAATCATGTTGCTCATCTTTCCAAAGGTTGTAAAAATTGATCTTTACCTATCCTGAATAACTCATTTTTTCCTTTGGATTAATGTGTCATTCTTTCTCTGTTTCTTTGCTTTGAGTTCCTTGATGTTGTCTCTGAGCTTTCTTTTTGTATTTCCCTTCCTATTAATTGTCTTATTTCTTCATGTGCTACCCAGAAATAGGACAACTATAGAAAACAATTTAGAGTACATTTCAAGAAACTGGAAGAAAAGACTTTGAAAAATTTCACCATAACCAATAGTTTGAAAAGATAGATACATTTAATCTGATTTAAAAATTACATGATATGTACCTGAATATATCCAACTATATTGCTTTATGTATCCATTAAAATAAATTTAATTTAATTTAATAATTGAATAAATATCACATTGAAAAGAATAAAAATCCTGCAACAGGAAGGCTGCAACAATTACTGATGAGTACAATAAGTAAAAATTTGCTCTATGGTAAAAATGTGAGTAAATCAAATAATTAATTAATTAAAATATTCTAATTTATCTCATATTTACAGTAGCATGGCACTTCCTGGATTCATTTACAAAAAAATATAAAAATCCTCTGTTGTACCAATTGATGTTCTTATTTGTTACACATCAAACACCATATGCACATAGGTTTGTTTAGTGGTCACTATTTACTTCCATATTTTTTCATCTTTTCTTGTGCACAAATGAGAGAGTATTTTTCATTCTGGTTTATGATAAATCTATTAGTCTGGTAGAGTATTTCTTCCCTTCATAATGCTCTTCATTTTCAAGAAAGTTTGTTTTTATTTAGGATATCATACAATCTTAGTTCATATATTTCTAAGAAAATGTTAGAAACTTAATACAATGACTTTTTAAATAAAGTTGTGTAGATTCAATCTTCACATACAAGACCAGAATATGTAGCTTCATGTATTTAAGTCGCACTTCTCTTTTCTAAATAAAAACATATAATGTTTATTATTATAATTACCCATATTTTATTTCACACTGATCTTTCATGCTATTGTACAATTTGATATTTCAAATATACAAAGTGTATGTGGAGCTTTTGTCTTAATAACAAGTTTTTTTTTTTTTTTTTTTTGTGGGTACCGGGGGGACGACCTCAGGACCTCGCGCACCAACAGGCACCCGTGCCGCTGAGCGATATCACCGGCCCCTTTTTCATATGTGGGTTCCGGGAGTCGAACTCGGGCCTTCGCACTTGCAAGGCAGGCGCTTAAGCCGCTGAGCTGTCTCACCGGCCCAATAACAAGTTTTGAAGTCACTTTGCCTCTTGTGTTCCTCATGTTGTTGACTGTGTGATGGTCATAGTTCTAGGAGTGTGTGGCACACAGGATGAATTGTGTCAAATTGATTGACTTGGGAGCCAACTAAGGCATTTTTTTACTAAGGTAAAGAACACTTCTGGGTGTATCTGGGTAGATGTCATAAGGATTATCTCATGTACTAAATATGGTCCCTTGCTTCTCCTCTCTGGTGCTGTCCCCTGCTCTCCTTTCTGGCCTCCATAAACTATGCAACTTTGCTCTGTCATGCCCTTCTGCCATGACACTTCTGCCTTTGAGTCAGCTGATCATGGACTGAATCTTCTTACAATGCCAGACAAATTAAAACTCTCCCCCTTTAAGTGTTGGATTTAGTGTTTCAGTTCCTGGAAAGCTAAATAATACAGAAGGAAAATTTGAGATGCTTTACATTCACTTTTCAGTGGAAACAAAAAGACAAAAAGCAATAAAATATGAATTTCTTGACTGAAGTTCCATTATCAACAAAAGGAATGTGAATCTAGGGTAGGAATTTTTACTTTGGTAGTTGGCAGCCATAATTTGTCAGGAGTCCTTTTCATCTTTTAAAATTTTTGTTGTTTTTAATGTGTTCCAATCAGCAACTCAGTTTTATTTTGCATAGGGTAGGGTAGTTTATTTATGCCTTATGTTATACTGAAAGCATGTAGAAATTTGGGAAAATATGTGCAATGTGGCTGTAAACTTCTCCTGTTGGGATGTTTCTTGGCTTTGACTTTTTTCTCCTCATTGTGGAAAGTTTTAAATCTAATGCCAAAGTGTATGTATCAAAAACTGCAATCAGATTAAGAAAAAATTGGCTTCTTTAACTAATTACCTACCTAAATTAAGATTTCTCCATAAATTGGCCCAGAAATTTCCAACTTTTGATTGAATTTCTTCAATATTTTTAAGATTTATTTTTTCCAAAAATATTGTGTGGGACATTTTATCACATCAGGTTTTATCTGAGGAATTTGATCCATCCTCATTAGTCTGAGAACTTAATATACATTTCACATTGTTGGTAAAAAAGATCCTACTACATACCTTTCTACAAACTTTATCATATCTTTGCCTTAAAATCTTTACTAACTTCTAAATATTGCCATTGTTTTTTGATACTATCTTCAAAATTAACTTTATGATGTGACATGTGAATCTAAACTACAGTTATAACTCATTTAATCTTAGGTGACTCATCCTGAAGAATTTGTTTACAAGAATACATTATGATTTTTCTTGCTTTTTTCCTTAAACATGATACTGGTTCTGTGTAGAATCTTTTCCCCCTCTATTGATTTTCTTTGCTATATTCGACTTATCCTCTGGACCTCTGGTCCTGATATTCAGTAACTCTGATAGGATGTGCATAATAAAATAGTTAAACTGGGCACAAGAGCAATTTTCTGAAATCATCTAAGCATTCTGTACCCTATTTATAATGTAAATATACCTGATATGTTGTTGAGTTGTTTAAACTGAATAATGCACTTGGTCTGTCAATTAGTATTTATCATTATTAGCTTTCTATATTTCATCCCTTTCGACCTGACAAGAACCAAGTCAGTAAAAGACTGTTTCCATATTTTCTTTTCTAGTTGCTTGTAAGAAAATGAGATTTTAATTCTGCCTAGTTATTAGATTTGTTTACTAGAGTTGAAGTTAGAAAATGCTTTACCTGCATTTTATTTAATGTATCTGATATTTAACAACAACTAATAAATATTCATTTAATTAATGAGTGAACAAATAAGCAGAGTCTTAAATTTTAGTATTTCCCAGTTAAGAGAAAATTATAATAGAGTACAGAACGATTTTCTAACTTTGTGATTTTCTAACTTTCTATTCCAATTCAGAGCTCTTCTTATGTCAACTCTTAGGCACAATAAAAACATTCAAAACATAATTTATATGTTGACATATGAAATATATATATATATATATACATATAATATTGTAACATTTATTTAAAAAGTAAATGAGAAAATGAGGACACTAGATTTAAAGATACAATGTTGTTTTTGGAAGGCCAACATAGTTTTGATGAATGAGGTAGAATTCCACATTGACTCAACAGGACATTGTTATAGCTGTCAGGGCACTGTTTGAAAATCACACTTCTTTGGTACTTCACAGTACTTAAAAATAAGACAGGGCTGGTGAGATGGCTCAGCAGCATAAGCGCCTGCCTGGCAAGCTTGAGATCCTGAGTTGGACTCCTGGTACCCACATACGAAAAAGGGCTGGTGATATCGCTCAGTGGCACAGGCACCTGCTGGCACATGATGTCCTGAGTTTGACCCCCGGAAGCCACACACAAGAAAAAAAAATTAAAAAATTAAAAACAGGGCCGGTGAGATGGCTCAGCGGCTTAAGCGCCTGCCCAGCAAGCGCGAGGGCCCGAGTTCAACTCCCGGAACCCACATACGAAAAAGGGGCCGGTGATATCGCTCAGCGGCACGGGCGCGCAGGTGCCCGAGGTCCTGAGGTCGACCCCCCGGTACCCACAAAAAAAAAAAATTAAAAACAAAAAAGAAGACAATAAACGTTGTCTAGCTCAGTGTAACATATTGTTTTCAGTGAAGTGTAAACCTTCTTAAAGTCTGTCCATATTAATGTATGTATCCTGCATGTTTCTTGTTTCAGTTTTACTCAAACTAGCCTGGTGACAGAGAATATTATCTTACATAAATTTTCTTAATTTTATTTTCCATACAACATAGCACTGTAAGAAATATATTATCTAAATATAGGGTTGGTGATAAAATGTTTAATATATTTACAAGTATATGTTTACTGCTTTAATTTTTATCTTCTCTTTTGAGCTATTGGCCTGTTGTAACAGAAGTGGGTTTTAGTAGACTTACTATAGCTTAGAGTTACTCAGATATTTAACATTAATAATTTAGGGGCACACACACACACTGAATTCCACAAGTCCTATATCCTAACAAGGACAATTTGTCTCACTTGTCTTTTTAAGACCAAGGTAGTGCATTATATCATTATTTAATCCTCAAGTTAATAGAAAGTAAAGAATATATGACAAAATCCCCTGATAGTCTCATCTGAAAAATAGAGAAGCTTACAGTTTACAACAAAAAATAATCTATGTTGTTATTCAGAGTATAAGATAAAGTCAGGGAAATGAATTATTAGGGAAATGTAGTACGAAGTCCTTAAGTAGAATTCTAACAGTAAAGGTGGAGAGGCATTTTGAAAATTATAAAAGAAAAGCCCACAAAGAAAATTATTATTTTTCTTAAAGACTATGAATTTTCACAACTACTCTTGTTTTTTATAGTACTGAAATGATGAAAAGGTTACTTTGGAAGACTGTATAACATCAGTTAAAATGACGGATTTTAGTAAGGAACAAACTGGAAGCAAAGAGATCAATAATCGGATTATTGCATTTGCCTTATGCTGCTTATGTGACGACTCATTGCCTAGAGGTTTCTGAATATCATCTTCAAAATGGCAATTTACTTGTCACTGCATATGCTAGCAAAATATTGAAGAAAACCAAATATGTATTTCTCAGACCCATATTGGGGCACCTGTCCTTGAAATAAACATCTCAAGATGAAATTTCTTGAGTTTTTGATGAAATAGATTCAGAATAATGACAATATTTTCTATGGAATTGCCAACTACTATTAAATTAAATATAGCAGAACAGACAAAGTCATTGACCTAACACCTATTCCATTCTAAATGCTACGCAGAGCAAATGGAGAAAGTATAAACCCTGATGTACTTGGAAGTAACAGCATAGTGTTACTAGGGAAGATAAGGAAATATTACCATAAGATGACTACCAATGTTGTAGTGATTTTAAAAATAAATATAAAATTTATTCTGGTGTGCCTATATATGTTTAGGTAAAAGTACAGTTGTTCTACATCCATAGATTCAACGACCAGAGACTTAATGAACTGCAGGTAGAAAATCCTTTTTTAAAAGCTGAATCTGCACTGAATATGTACAGACTCTGTCCTTGTCATCCTTCCCTAAATGATACAGTGTAATGACTACTTACATAGGATTAGATTTTATTAGACAGTGTAAGTAAACTACAGATGACTGAAAGTACAGAGAGGACATGTTAAGATAAATGCAAATATTATACCATCTTGTAGAAGAGAGTTGACATAGTCAAAGCTTAAGAAGAGACTTAAAACAAAAATTGACCACTTTACTATTTTATTAGAGTAAATATCCACATGAAAGAGCAACCATCCTGTGAAACTACTTCAGAAAGTTAAGTTCTTTTTTGCTAATTTTCAAATAATGTACCCAAACTAGTACAATTGAGTCTGGGGCATAAACCAGTAAAATTATGGAATTTTTATTAGGGTAAGCCTGTCTTCAGAGATAATTTAGAAAAGAACAGCAGAATAAGCAGAAAGAGAACTGAGAAAAGGAGGGAAAAGGGGACAGAGCAACGTGATGACAGTAACTGATACTCCAAGAACTATAAAAAATGAACTCCTTGATAATTTCATCTCTCTGGTAGGGATGAGGTATGTTCACAATAATCTGATTCCATAACACTCTCCTATTGCATAGTGATTATAATCACACACACAAATTGTGTCAACTTTTTTGATAATGTAAGAAAATTAATAAAGTACGTGTGTCTCAGTAATTGCCACTGAAAAAATGTGACACAATTATGATTTTGTGAGAATTAAAACAGAAAATCCTGTTATATCAGCTCAGTGGCTAGTGCTTTATTATGATAAATACAATACAATAAGTCCCCGACATACAAATGAGTTCCATTCTGGGAGAACGTTTGAAAATCAGATTCATTCCTAAATCTGACGAAGTGAATCTTATACACCTTTGACACAAATATACGATGGATATTGTTTTGTGCTTCCTAGCAGTTCTCTACAGCTCACCACCACTCTTCCTCTTGTTTTTGGACATCCTGGGCTCTGATTGAGTGCTGTACTACCGTGCACTATTGCAATGTAGAGTGAGCACACAGCAGCACAACTGTGATGGTGTCCAGCAGACAACTGAGCAACTTCTGTGATTTGGTTACATCTACAAATGTTCATAATGCATGGTTTGTCCATATCTGTGAAAGCTTGTATCTGAGAGAGACTTACTTTAATTAATTACACTGATATCATTTATTGTCTGTATGTATATCATGGATGTTTACATAGGCAGATATTTCCATGTATGGATAAAAATAACAAATCACCATTTGAGCTAAATTGAAATGAGTTTATCTTATAAAAGTAATCTTGCCAAAGGTTATTCATTTTACAGTCTTCCCTTGCACTGGCTACACATTGGCAGATAGTTTAGGGAGTTGTGGGCCAACAAAAAAAAAAATCAAATCAAAAACTAAAATGAAGAAAGCAGATCATGCCTAGAGTATATATTGATATTCTGGGATAGATTTACAAGCAGCAGGATTTTATTGACTCCTGAATCCTAGTATGATAAACAGAAGGTAGAATTCTTACACCATGTTATGATAAGATGATGGAGTGTAGCATTAAAAATAGTCACAAGCAGTCTATTAGCTGAAGGACCCTGATAACTCTACTTATACACACTAGCTTTGGAAGATTACCACCCACTGGAAGATTTGAAGCCAAATGTATACATATGATAGGATGATCATTAATAAAATGACAAATACCCATTCTAACTACCCTCCATGGAAAGAAAAATGGAAGAGTATAGTGACTATATTTTGCAAGTATAAATATCTTGTCCTTTTTTTAATTAACCATCTATAATTTCTGCAATTCAGTCTGAGAGTAAACTATTCACAATGCCAAAATCAGATAATGAATTTTCAGCATTGTTTGTCATTCCATATATAAGTCCACACCCTAATTGTCAAATACCAAGATGCTAACACCGACAAATGAGGTGTTTGTAAATTTGAGGATCCTATTTATAAATAAATGTAAATTCTGGAAAAAAGACTTGGCTATTAAGGATGTACAAAGTTCGACTGAAAAAAAAATCACCTCACTACTCACATCAAGTTTTGGTATTTGCTTACCCATCTTGTGAACTGGTTAAGAGAAGATTCAGAGAGAGAAAGTGAGTCAGTCTAATCATAAAATACAAGCAGGTGCCTCAAAATTAGACCCACAGAAATAAAAATGAATCTAAAAATGTGGTAATGAAAGGATTAGAGGAACTGATATGAAATCTCTGTGTTGAAAGTCAAGGCAAAATTCAAAATACACCTCCTGAAGCCCTTCCAGAATTTTTATCACTGAAAAGGAATACAAGGCTTGATGAGTAGTAAGTTGTATTTGACTCAAATGAAAAGGTCAGGAATCTTCCTCCTTCAACAAGATCCACACTTGAGTTTAAAAAAAAAAAAATACTAGTACAAGCTTAACATCACAAGAACAGTACATCATGAAATTGGTGGAAAATGTTTTTCAAACCACAGGATAAGAAGTCATATTTAAATAAACAGATGAAGTAATCTGTTATAGACTGAGACTGACATAGAGTATTTACACAGATAAAACCTGAAATGTATTCATTTTTAAAATAGCTAATGCCATACTAATATTGTTAGCTTTATTCACTAATACATACTAGGATCCTGCATCACCAGAAACTCTGAAGTTGATGAATCCCATCTCTATAATAGTTATATGAAGCATATATTGGCTTTTTCTTTTTTTTTTTTCTGTGGGTACTGGGGGTCGACCTCAGGATCTCGCATGCCAGCAGGCGCCCGTGCCGCTGAGCGATATCACCAGCCCTTTATCATATGTGGGTTCTGGGAGTCGAACTCGGGCCCCCGTGATTGCCAGGCAGGCGTGTACGCCACTGAGCCATCTCCCCGGTATACTGGCTTTTTCTAAACAAAGAGAAATGTGGAATATGCATACATTGTGTAAGAATCAGTTCTGTATCTCCAGGGAATTAGTTATGTTGTCATTCACTGTGGTTAGTACTTGGTGCTGTTACTAAACATATCTTCTTAATCTTGATTATGTTTTTCAGGTTCTAGTTTGGAATAAATCTTATTCCTCAGTCTTCAAATGATTTGTTACTAATTCTCCATGTTAATTTTATTTGCCTCAAATGTTTGTATAAACGATTTACTTGAGTTGGAACAAACTCTGAATTTCAAATATTTTTCTTTTTAAACTGAACCAAATGTAACTTCATTCTCTTTGCAGAGATGAAGGTTCTTCGATTGCACTGACAGAGCAGTCTGTCTATTGAGATAGTAGGAGAGAAGGTTCATCCTTCTTCTAGACATGTTCAAAATTTTACCATTTCATGTGCAATGACTCTGAAAAGCTTAATTTGTCAACAATGGGTGAGTATAACTAATTTTCCTTGTTTTGTTTGTAAAATAAGTTGTGGAATTGTTTACATAAATCATTCATGACACAACACATTTTTCAGTAAATTGATTTTTTTTTTTTGTTTTAAATGATTTAAATGACAGGAAACCAAAGGAAGGGTAAGACAGGGCGGGACAGGACAGGACACAACATGCCAAGGAAGGGAAGGAAAAGAAAGGAAAGGAAAGGTAGAAAAAGAAAATGTTAGGAAGGGAGGTATTATTTGGGTGCAATGTACAAAATAGCTAATCAATTTATACATTTATTCTAATACTCCACAACAAGTGAAGAAATCTTCCCCAGAATAGGCATGGAAATTTTTTGCCTAATAATTTGCCTTATAATTTGAGCACAGCTTGGAACTGGGTCTGCATATTTTAGGGTGTTTTTTTATTTACTGTTTTTTTTTCTTTGTTGACAATTAGCCAATTCTAATTGTCACAGATAATATCCAATATGACATTTCACTTTATAACTTGAGTTATCATTAAAGTGTGTCATTAATTTTCTTACACTACTGCTAACATGTTCTTATCTAGACAGCAGGTCTATGCCTATCTATCAAATGCTTTCCAAATGATTCAAAGTTCATGAAGTTTGTGAGACCCCAGATTATTTTAAAGATCATAGAATTACTGCTATGACTTTTAGGCAATTTTTAAATGAGGATTTCAAAGTTGTCATTTAATACCTGAAATGAGAATTATGAAAATAAAAAAAATAATCTTTGTGGGGTGAAATGAAAATCACAAATACAAGGAAAATAATGGTTCTTCAACCCTGAATCCTTAGACTTAAAATAAAGGTCAATAAGTGTATGTTATTCTTGTTCCTGAAACCTCATAATTTCCTATCCAATTTCTATTTCTTTTACATACTTTTTGGCATTTTTTTTTTGTGTGTGGGTACTGGGGGGTCGACCTCAGGACCTCGCGCGCTAGAAGGCGCCCGTGCCGCTGAGCGATATCACTGGCCCCTTTTTCGTATGTGGGTTCTGGGAGTCGAACTCGGGCCCTTCCGCTTGCAGCGCAGGCGCTTAAGCCGCTGAGCCATCTCACCGGCCCCTTTTTGGCATTTTTTAAAATTCTCTGTTCTCTCATAACTTGAAAACATGTGAAAATGGATTTAAAACATAATTAATTTGCTTCCTAGTTTGATTTCCATATCTTTCACCACATGTAATTCTTACACTCTTCGCATAGCAAAAGGGTTGTCTTTTTGTTCTTCTATTTGCCTGTGCATTGACTAATTTTTTCTGTAACATTATTTTCTTATATTCTTTTTTTACTTATGTGTTAGACCAAGTGAATACTACAGATCATTGAATTATTGTTTATAAAAATACTTCATTATTAAAAAAAATTCCTGCTCACTCAGTTTCTCCCTCAATATGAGCAGTATCCATAAGATTACTTTTAAACTACCCATTGTTAAACACAAGTAAATCTCAGTGGCTATAGTTCTTGGAATTCTTTAGTAAAACTCATCATCTCTGTTACATTCCATGAAGTTCAGAATGTGTAAACATCTACAAGGCTGCTTTCAGATATAACTCAGTATGCCTTTAAGTGAATACTTGACTTAATATTTAACCAATAATGCTGCAGGTATTCTACATTGATTGGGAAAATATTTCTTGGCAACATTCCCATCTTATATTACAATGTCTCTCTACTTGCAACTTTTAAGGGAAACTGATGTTCAAATTTTTGCCTCCTTCTTAATGAATACCCCATAATTTGAAATGTTATACTTTACATCTCTTGGACATTTCTGAATATTAGATATTGTTCATTGTTTCTTAATCTCCTAATAATAATATAAGTATCTATTTAAAGGCACATTTAAAAAAAAAATAAAGACACATTTAAGGGATAAAGATGTGACTGTCTCCTTTGTGCATTTCTGTTTCTAAACTTTGTCTTCTGCGATCACATATGTTCTCTGAAGAAAATTTCCAATGTCATCTCTGTCATTTTGAGTTTTCTTCATTTTTCCTTTACTTCTTACTGCTCTTTCTTTGCAGGTTCAAAACTGTTGATTTTGCTATTGCTATTATTGCCATTTTAATTCACTTTATGTTATCTTTTCTAGATTTCCCCAATGCAGGCTGGAAATATCCTTGGATTTGTAATAATTGCATTGAGTATTTTCTTTGTTTCAACCAAAATTATTGAGTTTAGCAGAGGAGTAAGAAGGTTGAGTAGATAAACCAATAATATTAAGCAGATAAAGCATACAAGTGTATTTTTTTAAAGTTCTCTATGTTCTACTGTAATGATTTAAAAAGGACATAAAGGATTTATCAAAACCAGTACAACTCTATAACATAAAGATTGATTCTAAATGAATTAGAGTATAAAATTAAAACAAATCACTGGATGATGCATACCTATATTCCCAACAGTCTGGGAAGTTGTAGCAGCAGGACTGCAAGTTTTACTACAACCTGGATAACTTGGAGACATAGCAAGACCCTACCCCCCAACTCCTGCAAAAAAACCTGGAGATATAGTTCCATGTGAAGGTCATGCATTCAATCCCTAATACTGCAATAGATAAATAAATAAATAAATAGTAAATAAGTAAATAAATATTTTAATGAGCTATGGATATTCCAGGCTGAAATATAGAATGTGACAAAATATTCATATATTGCAAAACTGTTAAGCAAACTCACTGAAATGGATGTGGGAATAAGGGGCTTATTTGAGTACATTTGAAAGTAAATAGGACCTATAAAATAAAAGGCAAGAAGAGGACTCTATACTCTCTATATAATCTAGTATCTCTATACTAAAATCTCTATACTCTAGCATCTCAAATTGCTTCTCATTGGGTTTAAGTTATAATTCTGAAACCATTCTACAACCTTATATACATATATTATACAAGCAAATGTAGAGATCATAGGAGTCATGATTCCAATGGAGTGTAAAATTATTGTAAACAAATGGAGAAATTTTTGATTCATTCTTTATTGCATTAGAATTTGAGATACTATTATATATTTTTGTTTAGCCTAATACACATATATGCTTGTGTTAGTATGCACACCTACATATCTTTGTGCTATTAATTGAAAAATTCTCAAATCAACTAATCACCAGTAGCAATGAATACACAAACTGCTCATATCTTATTTCCTGTCACCAATCTTCCAATAATAAGCCAGGCTTAATTTTGAGAAATAATTCTAGGACAGACTACAATGAAGTCATGGGAAGAGTCTGTAGTATAGCGTAGTGCCAGATAATAAGAGATTACTTTTTAACAATAATTTTAAAAAGCACTATAATGGAGACCGGTGAGATAGCTCAGTGGCATAAGTGCCTGCCTGGCAAGCACGAGGTCCTGAGTTCAACTCCCGGTACCCACATAAAGGAAAGAAAGGGCCGGTAATATTGGTCACTGGCACAAGCTCCTGCTGGCAAGTGCGAGTCCTGAGTTTGACTCCCGGTACTCACATAAAACAAAACACTGTGATGGTTTTATTTAGTAGAACTCCCCCTAACAGTCCAATAGTTATGATATAGGAGTCAATTAGGAGAACTGCAAATATAAATCAAATTTTATATTTTGGGCAAAAAGATAGTGTATTATAATTCAGGTGCAAAACAAATATACATGCATCCATAATGATGTGAAAACATTATTGAATAAAGAATACTTTAGAAGAATTTCCAATAATGTATAGGTTGAAGAATGAAACTTGACTTAAGGTCAAAGTGGCTTGATTTAACTTCTTATATCTGGAATTGAAAGTATTTGTGTTATTAGAAAAATGCAAGTTGCTTTGACATTGTCCTACCTCCCTCCCCCAAGGAGGAAATGCTGAAGCAATTAATTATTTAACATGAAAGTACAAAACAACCCTTAACTTTCACTCTTCTTTGAATTTATTTATTTATTTATTTATTTATTTATTTATTTATTTATTTTTGGGAATCAGGAATCAAACTCAGGACTTCATTCTTGCCAAGCAGGCACCATAACACTGAGCTATATCTCTGGCCATTAAATATATTTAAAAACAGAAAACTCTAGAGTTTTCTTTTTCACTTTAATCCTCCTCCCCCATTTAGTTTACAGATGCCAGCAATGGTGGATTCTTTATTTTGCTTTTCAGACACACTGAGAACATAACTGACTGGTGAATTTCTTGTGTTAGTTCTTAGGGAGCAGCAAGTTAAAATTGCTTACAAGGAAAGGCAGAGCTCCTCATCTGCCCTAACTTTAAGAATCTAAAATAACTCACTGAAGTTCTTTCTACCATGATCCAAGGAAAGAATTTACAAAAAGGAGAATAATTCCTCACTACATTATTTTTCGTTGTGTTTTTATGATGAATTTTATGTTTACCTAACAAATTTACACATGACAATTTGTGTCTGATCACCACAGTAATTAAAGACAAAGTAAAAATGTGCAATCTAAAACTGAAGATAATATTATTAAAATAATATATGTATAAGAAATTTTTAAAAATCAGAAGAATAATTACAGATGTCTTAGTGAATAATTAGGTGTTTAGGTGTTTTATACATTATACCAGCTTAAATTTTTTGCAAGACAAAATCTTCAAAATTTAGAGCTCCAAAACAGTGTTCCAAATTTGAATAACCTGATAAAATTATATGCTTCTTATAACTAACGGAGTTGCTAAACTGTGGTCTGTGTGGTGTCTAAATCAGGGTAAATAAGACTACAAAGATTTTGGTATGGTTTTATCCATACTACCTGTGCTTCAATTTCAGATCCTTAAAGAAATAGCTGCACAGTGATGTAGAGCTATCCATAAAGCTGGCACAAAAATAAATCTAAAGAGTAGCCAATATCTTATTTTAAATTTATCCGATAATCCATCTGCAATTTATTCCTCTTTGAGAGACACATTACACAAATTGAGCACTCAGACTTATCATCGACTAGTATAAATGAATAAATTCCAATTTCTATACCTGTAAATCAGAATATCACCTCAGGTTCTGTCGGTTATTATCAGGCTGCAAAATCTTACCTAAGTCTGAAGACTATTAAAATTGGATATTAAAACTGAATATTCTTCAAGAATATTGATCAACAAGACCATAGCCATCAAAGATTTAAATTTTAAAAACCATATGTAAATATATTTATACATTAATATACAATTGATCATACTGCACATTCATGCAATTGTTTACTTTTCTCTCCCACATCAACAATGTAAATTCTAAGAGGGCAGATAGTTTTCCTTTTTTGAAAAACTTAATTGACAGATGCACAAAACCTAGAATAGTGTCTTTCATGTGAAATGTGCTTAGTAAATATTTATTGTACAAATTTGTTAATTATTTAATGAATCCTAAACTTGTTACCCCATTGGTAATTTAATGCAATCTTATTTCTTTAGGTTAATATTTTTAAAATGTAATTCTATCCTAATTTGATGACCCAGAATCTCCATACAGGAAATGAGACAATAAGCAATCACATTGCTCTTACACCTTTGCATTTATTATTTATGAATTTACAAGGAAAGTACATTTGAAAATGCTGAAATGGGATTATTCATAACTAATTTTTCATGTCATGATTCATATTTAATTGACTTTGCTATATTTTGTTTTAAAATTGTCAAAAATGTAAATATTAGTTGATTGTCCATCATCAAAACTATATTAACACTATGATACCTGTCAATGTTTCAAAGCTCTCAATATAATTATCATTGATGGTAAAAATATTAAAAAAATTCTTCAAATAGCATTCCATAATTTCTACAATCTCAATAACTGACAATGAATTTGAAAGAAGAGTATAAATGATATGGGCTTCTTGTTTTTTTAAGTTATTATTTTAAGTTACTTGTCATTACTAGGTTTATTTTATTATAGTACTCCCTTGAAGATGTTTTCTATCAGCTTCGAACTCTGCTTAAATATTTCATGTCTGTGTTTCCATGGTATTTCTTACATAAATCTATCACTTTCACTCATTTTAATGAACATATTCTAGTAGAAAAATATTATTTAGGTGTCTTCTTTCTCAACTCTCATAGACTAACTAGTGGATAGGACTATGGCTAACTTCTGAGTGGATGGAAACAGTAGTCATTCTGTGTGGGCTGCACTGAAGTGAAAAAAGAAAAAAAATGATTTTCTATCTTGAAATATATTTCAGAATCTCATAACTTCTGAAGGGTAAAAATCTCCACTGTTTAATACAGAGAAGAAATTTAAAATATTCCTTGAAAATAAAAAATGTGATACTGGAAACAACTTCAGAGATGATCAAAGTTGATTGCACAATCACATTGGATTGAAAAGTGTGATTTGCCATTATACAGACTTAAGCAATGCTATCCCTGGAGCAATATGCTTCTGACTGTAATTTTAATTGGAAAATATCTATCTTTGTGCAAAATGCTTGAAAGAGAAGGAGGTGACTGTTTAGTTTTTGTCAATAACAGGATACACATTTCATTAACTGTATTTTAAAGTTGAAATAAGTATGTAACATACTTTTCATGTGTATTCAGATATAATAACTTTAGCATGTTCATATCTGAAGTGTTACATTTTTGTTTTATGTGTCATATTATTGTTTCTCCTATAAAGCCCTATATATTGAGAAAGAATATCTAAGTTTCACCGTGTAAAGTATACTGCGTTATAAAAAGCATATAGTACTAAAGAGGAAATTAGTTTTTAGTTTCAATGAAAAATCATACACATAAATGAAGCAATTTTACTTGACTTTTTAAGAGCTGGATATATCAAGTAAATGCAACTAACATGGTATAGAAATGAGGTCATCAAAAATGTAATATAAACCCAATGACTATTGTTTCTATGGATACTATTCCACAGATGTAATATAAGAAAAAAATTGGTGATTCAGTGAGAGTTTTTGTTTGTTTATTTCATTTGTTTTGTTTTTTTGTTGTTGTTCTTTGGTCCCTCAAGGATAGGAATTGTTAATCTTTAGTTACTTCAGCGACTCAGCCTCCTTCCCTTTTACTGTTGTTGCCACTACTATTGGTATATTAAACTCTTCTGTTGTATTGCACTGTAAGTATACTGCATCTGTATTATAAATTATGTGGCTATTTTATACACGATCTATGTGCTAATACGTATAGAATATGTAATAAACACATACAGAAAGACAATACGTAACATACAGATACCTACATATTTTTAACCTAGAGCAGTTATAAATCATCTCAGTCTCTTCTTCCTAATTTCATATTCTTTTCTTTCCCACAACTTAGATTTTAAGAATGTGTTGTATTTCCTTCAAAGCAGATTTTCAGAGAGTTTTACAGAGCTGAGTTCATTCATACACAAGCATAAAGCTTCATATTACTATTGAATTTATATGTAAATTAATTACAACTAGGTATATTTAAAATTTAAATTCTGTAGTTATCCTAGACACATTTCAAATTCTCAAAGTCACATGAGAGCATGGCTTGTTATATAAACAGCAGATTATGAATAATTCCAGTTCCTGCTGGTCACATGCTGTACGGATTAAGCAGCACATTAATCCGTATACATTAGAGTGCACAAATCACAGCACTATCACTTCTTAACCAAGTAACTTTATCTTGTTTTTAACTTTTCTAGGATTCGGTTTTACTACGTGAAATGTAAAGACAAGAGCAGTGTCTGTATCCCAGGCTTTTCTTACAGATAAGATACTACCCATAAAATGCTTTGCAGAGTGACCAGTAAATTGAGGAACTGAGGATCCAAGTGGACAATGGATGACCTTACATTAAAATAAAACCTGCATTCATAATCTGCAAAAACTAGTTTACTAACCCTACCTATCCTCTGCAATAATCAATCCAGGAGGTCAAACTACTATCTTTAGCAATCAGGTCAGGCACCCAAGCAATAACACCTGTAGCAATTAGACCAATAAGACCAGGACTAAATGGATAACTGAAAGCTTTCCTGAGTTTTTCCTTCGCTTCTAACTTGGCACCAATTGGAAAATGCAAAACATGTGCCCCTGTCCAATCACATAGAAAACCCAGTTCTGGAGAGTATGCCTGTAGCTTCTCTGTGTCAGCAGCTCTCAGTCATAGTATATATGAGGTCTTGCCTTCTCCTTATTCTGATCCTATCCATTTTTTTCTGTTTTTCTTTAAGTTCCTACTAAAAGCCATGTGATGATAGCTGGCTGTCTTGCTCTACCAAACTCTAAATAACTAGCCTTTGTTTGTTCTTATTTGAGTGGGCTTAATTTACTCTCACAGTTATTGTTCAGATCCACTGAGATAAATTCTGCACTGACTGTTGCTGTGGACCCAACCCTTCAACACCTCGTCCCTTGCAAGTCATAGGTCATAGAGTTCTCAATGATATATTGTCACCACTGGATCTGAAATTTAATCTCTGTGCTTAATTCCTTGACTACTTAGTCAGAGTCGGGTACATAGGTTTCCTTATATTTCCATACATTTGACTCTTTTTTAGTGGACTCAGGCATTTCTTTTCAGGTGTTTTTGCTATCTTTTGTGTTACTGTTTGGCATTTACTGTCTAAAAGTGCTACTTGTCATAAGAAGAAGAGTGTAACATGTCATAGAATGCAATAAAAGTATCAGACATAATAAACTTGTTCAAACTAGCCTGAAAGATTTCTGAGTCTATAATTCTCACTGAATCAGCATCTGCTATGGGTCATCAAAAAATCCAGATAGGGCCGGTGAGATGGCTCAGCAGTGTAAGCGCCTGACTGGCAAGCGCGAGGGCCAGAGTTCAACTCCCAGATCCCACATACAAAAAAAGGGCTGGTGATATCGCTCAGCGACACAGGTGCCTGCTGGCATGTGAGGTCCTGAGGTTGACCCCCGGTACCCAAAAAAAAAGAAAACAGATAAAATTCTTTTGTCTTAATTTTCTTTCCCCGAGGGCTGAGAGCTTGGGTTTGTTCCAGAGAAAAGACTCTCTCAGGTTATGTACCTGCCATGGACTACAGATTATGGGTCTGTGTTCCTAGGTGGTTAACCTTCAGGTTGGGACTCAAAATGAAAGGTAGAGAAGCATGATATTTCTAATGGTTATTGACAGCTCTCCTGAGACTTTTCCATGTATCAACCCTATTTTGCAAGAAAAGTCCCTGTTTCTTACAAGTACTTTCATTAAAATCCTAATTATTTTGATCTTACTAAATGAAGTATTTTCACCAAGTTGATTTGGGCCTTGAATTGTCACGCTGGGGAGAACTGGATTTGAACAAAATCATTCATTTGAGTGATTTCTTAGAAACTAAAGAAATAATATTGGGCCAGTGAGATAACTCAGCCGCATAAGCACCTGCCTGGCAAGCGTGAGTTCCTGAGTTCAACTCCTGGTACCCACATACAAAGGAAAAAAGGGCCGGTGATATTGCTCAGTGGCACAAGCGCCAGCTCACAAGCGTGAGGTCCTGAGTTCATCCCCTTACCCACCAAAAAAAAAAAAAAGAATATTATTTATCACATCTTATGGACAACATTTTTATTGATATGCAAAAGTCCTCAAACCAAATTCAAAGTTAAAAATTGTTCAATTAAAACACTTTTTGCTCATAGATCATAGGAAATTTGGTAAACTTAAGCAGTGACAAACTATACTCATTTCCACAGTGAACCCTCGCTTCTTGAGCTCTAGTTCCCTTTCTATTCTAGAGTTCTTCTCACTCCCAGCCTCTGATCTTCTTTCTGCACCGCATCAACTCCTATGTCCCTTTCAGATCTCCTACTTTTCCCCATAAACTTTCCTAAAATCTCAAAATGCCAGTGTCTCTAAAAATACATCCTTTGCATGAGCCAGGTATAAGGTAATAATATGTTTTAAATGTTGGAATAGAGTTGAGTTATAAATCAATTTTTTAAATACATAGTCTTGCTATATACTTCAGTCTGGCTTTGAACTCACTATGTATCACAGGCTGGCCTGGAACTCACAGTTATCTTCCTGTCTCAGCCTCCTGTGTGCTGAGATTACATGTGTGCTAGAATTTTTCCTAAGCCCAAGTAGGGCAAGATAAACAAATATTTGTAGAAGAATTCAAAATTAATTTGGTGTCCTGGAACCCATGATTACTTGAACTATACCAAAATGTATACATGTTTGTCAGAAACACAGAAGTAAAATTTGCTAATTGTTTTACTTTAAAAACTGATTAGATTGACCTGAAAGAAAACCTACAGAATCCTTTGCACAATTCTTTTGTGGGTCAAAAACCTCCAAAAACTCAATCAAAATTCCTTAAAAGCCATACTTGAAACATTCGGATAAAAATTTAATAGATTTCTATTTAATTATGCAAACAATGAAAGATAAAAGTACAGGAGATTTTCAAGATACAAAAGAAAATAACTGCCAATATTTGCAAGTTAAATAATGTGACAATATCATTAGCTGCCCTTTTGAGAGAGAGGGAGGGAAAGAGGGAGAGAGAGAGAGAAAGAGAAACAGAGAGAAATAGGACTATTATTGGATTTATAATACTTAAAGGAACATTTTGAAATGGATTTAGAACAAAACTGTGACAGGACCAGATGTAAATTTTTAGTCCTGCATGTGCTCAGAAAACATCTAGGTAGCCAACCAGGGAATTGAACACTACATGATGAATTCACTTATAGAATCTACAAAAAGGAGTGATATTTAAAACAAGATTTTCACACCTTACAAAAAAACTATAAAGGATACTGAAAAAAGACTATCAGTTCAGGTCAATAAAAATGCTCTGAGGAAGGTAAAAGCCCTTAAAATCCATCATACACAAATTCTCATTGTGAATTAACAACAAATAAAATGTAAATATATTAACGACAAGTATATATTGATGTGTAACTGCAAATTGTTTTAGTGAGGTTCCCATAACTATTTGAAATACCCAAGGTAATCAGCTTATTAAGAAAATGATTTACTTTGGTTCATAATTCTGGAGGTTCTAGTGTACAGTTTTATCTCTATGGCTTTATCACTTTGTGCCTGTGACAAAGCAGCATATTCCAGTGGTTATCCATGGCAGAACAAAACAGCTCACCTCAAGGCTCACGATCCCTTTTAGGAGCACATTTCCCCTGACCTAAAGAACTCCTACTAGGCCCTACTTTGGAGGTTCCACCAGCTCCTGAGGACTAAGCCTGTAAGGCATGGGCCTTTGGGGGACATTCAAAATGCAAACTGTTAATAATCATTGTCATCAATTTCTGGAACATTTGGGTATTATTCTTGCTACATCAAACTCCACCACCTTTCCCCAGTCCTTTTTTGGAGTAAATATACCATACCTGTGGTAGGTACTTCAAATAACTTACAGATTTTCCTCCTATCGCTTAACCATTACTTTTGTGCCCTTGATTAAAATATGTTTTCCTGATTTGAGAAACCATTGCTCCAATTTTAAGGGTTACTTTATAAATGAAATTATAAAATTAAATATACAGTAAAGGTGCTTTCTTTGAGGCTTAAGAGGATTCTTCTGCTCATGACAAAGTTAGACCTGCTCTATATATAGCTTTTCTTTTCTAACTTTAATATATTTGCCAGAAGAGGATCTTGACAATGTTCCAGATACTCTTTTGGCAAATGTTTCTACTGACATAGGCAAATTAAATGTATCAGAATCTATATCTTCAATATCCCTTGAAAGAAAAGCAAAGAAGTAACTCAAATTTATAGCTGAGAATCTGAATCCAAAGATCTTTTTGTAACACATGCAGAACCTTTTTAGCAGACCAAATTAACAAATTTATTAATCAAGACCTACCAAGACATCAGTTGTCCCTTGTTTCCCTGTAGTGTCCTAATCATTTACCATCTGGTCATCGATGTCTTTTGACAATCCTTTACTGTAGTGAGGGTCTTTGCTCTCTTTTAATGCATTGCTAGCCAAAGTCAATCCATGTCCTTTTACTTTCACCTGAGGAGAACATCAATACACCTGGGCAGTCTGGCCCAGGGGTTCTGAGAATCACCTTCCTACTTTTCCCATATCTAAGACTTAAAAGAGCTAATTTGCCCTTGTGATTTCATTCTTAAATAACATGTACATTATCTTATGCTTCTTTTGGAAAACTAATAAATCTGTAAAATGATTCCATTTACTTATTGTCAGCCTTGCAGAAAAAAATATAAATTTTCAAAAGAAATAAAAATTTTGGCAGAATTATTCATTTGATGATCTATCTAAAAGGAAATGCTCTCTTCCAAAATACTAATATTTACCCAAATTTATCAGAAATTACAAAGTTTCTGTATTTAACGACATTGTAGTTAGTGAATACCAAAGTTTTCTGAGACTGTAACTCATGTTTATGCACTGACAAAATCTTCCATTATACATCTACTCCTGAGCACAAGCTTGAATAGGCCTTCAGTAGCCTGAAGGAGAATCCCCAATATAGGCTTTCCTTAGACATCCCTAGCTACAAAAATTATTTCAGGTATTTGTGCATAACAATCTAGACAAGTTCTGGGGTGTTATAATTTAACATCGTGGGAACCATCAAATAACCATGAATTTTACAGCCTTGCATTTGATCCAGTTACAAAGTCTTACCCACTTTCTCTTAGGACAAAAGCTATCAAAGCAAAACTCGATGCTTCTGCTGAACTAGCTCTGGCTTTCTAGTCACCTCATTCTTCCTTATGAACTATAGATATTAACACAAACTGAGAACACAGAATGCTTTCCAGCAAGTTAATTAACCTGTTATGAAATTCAATTAATCTCTTCTCCTATTACTATTCACCATGACAACACACTGAATTCTGACATTCTCTTGCCCTTACCTGAAGAGGGTTAATTTTGTGATCGTCTTACCTTGGTTAACGAACTGTGTCTTCATCAGGATTATTAAAGACACCGATGGTGAAGAATGCTGACCTAATATTGCTAGTTGATGGCTCATAACTCAAAATCAAACCTTGAAGTTCTCAGACAGAATGTGCAATTAGTAATCTAAATTCTACATTAGAATTCCATCATCTATCTAAGGTATAATCATCCATGAAGTCTCTGTAACTTGCTGTCCATACTAGAGCTTATGATCTAGCCAGGCTAGAGAATAAACATTCACACAGTCATCAGGAATGCTTTGGAGTACTACTGTGTAGTGTATTATGGGGAGCTTGTGAAACATAAGAAGTTTCTCACCTGTTCCAGAACCCCACTAAAAATGAACATGTTGAGGAAATTTTAGATATATTCCTACTTCCTACCATTCTATTTTCTTATTTGCAAGTATGTCCTTGTGTTATTTTAGTACATATGATTATTTGTACATATGCATATATATATATGTGTGTGTGTATAGTTTTTCTATAAACTATATAAATTTAGCAAGTTTAGCAAGTTGTATTTTGCATATTTACACTTTTAAATTTTTTCACTTTGAATTTACACCTTAAATTTTCAAAAATATTCAAACATGGATTTTTGCAAGGATGAGAGGTATTGGTTACAATCTGCTTAGCCATTGTGATAGTTAACTGTTGTGTCAACTCGAATAAGAAATGCCCAACTAATTGAATTAGAATAGTTGTGGGTGTGGCTGAAGGAATTTACTGAAGGCAGAAGATCTACCCTGGGCCCAACCAATAAGCTTGAGTGACACCAACCAATGGGCTTGCAGGCTAAATGGAATAAAAGAGAAATGAAGAAGGAAATTTACCTTCTGTTTCTTTGGGGGAGCTCTGGTCTTCACCTTTGCCTTAGACATACATCTTCTAGTTTCCCATCCAGACTCTTCCGCTTTCCATCACAGACCCTTCTGTTCTCTGATGTGGACCTGGACAGGGCTCTACAGTGAACTTCAAACCTTTGACCTTTGACTGGTGAATCAAATCTTTGACCTTAAGATCACCAGTGTGCAGACAGTCCTTTTGCAGTCTTCCACACATGACTTTGCAGGCAAGCATCGTAAGTCTACCTTGTCAATACTTATATAAATCATATTAACTATTTCTCTAGTGAGCACTGCCTGATACAGTCATTATTAAAGAACAATGACAGAGTATCATGATCATATTGAATATTATATGGAAACATTTATAATGTGGATTGTTGTGTTTAAGTGA
Source organism: Erethizon dorsatum (assembly GCA_028451465.1). Classification (NCBI taxonomy): domain Eukaryota; kingdom Metazoa; phylum Chordata; class Mammalia; order Rodentia; family Erethizontidae; genus Erethizon; species Erethizon dorsatum. The sequence continues at coordinate 138,701,492 of CM051824.1, forward strand.
AGTATTTATATGTATATGGGTAGTCTGCATCTCTTTTTCCTTAAGGAACATAGGAAATATTTCATGCATTATGATATACATACAGTAAACTCACCCACACAACCACTTAACAAATCAAATGTTTATATATGTATGTAATTTATACATGTATAGAAACATATAAGTACTTATATGGAACACATGTATATATATATATATATATACAGAGATAAGAACTTGGGCCGGTGAGATGGCTCAGCGGCGTAAGCGCCTGCCTTGCAAGCGCGAGGGCCCGAGTTCGACTCCCGGATACCACATACGAAAAAGGGGCCGGTGATATCGCTCAGTGGCACGGGTGCCTGTTGGCGTACGAGGTCCTGAGGTCGACCCCCCGGTACCCACAAAAAAAAAAAAAAAAGAACTAAAATGATATTTAAATATATAAATAATTCAAATGTATTTTGAGTTCTGAATTTCCAGTTATTTCTGTCACTATAAAATCCATGTTGTTCTGAACATGTACATTTTTAAAATATCATCTTGCACTTCAGTGACTATTACTTTTTCTGTTTAATATTAGATATTCACTCTGTTTAACTGCACTAGAAGCTACTAGATGGTAAGTGCTATAACTATGAAGAAACAGTCCCAAAATCACAGTTTTCTTTTTTTAAATCCTGATAACCTGGGATGGTATAGTAATATATAGATTCTGGTTAAAACATTATTAAATCTTGTATTTTTCTTGATCGTCTCCAAAAGCATGATTCAAAATTATTTATTTTCAAAATATACACTTTCCCAAAAGTTTATACACACCAGGTTATTATTATGTGGGTGTATATAATCTTTCACTAAATTATTTCCTTTCCATATAAAAAAACACAAAAATAAACAGAAGAAAATAACAATATACTTATTAAGGAGAAGGGGAATGTAACACACCTTACCACAAAAACTTGAAAAATGAATAACTTTTGAACATCAATTTTTTTCTATGTATTTTTTATTTTTAAGATCTTTATTATTTGTCCAAAAACAAATGATTCAGAGCTTAATGGAAAATATTTAGCCCTTGAAAAAATTTAAAAATTAAATATGTATGTTGGGAAGCAAAAATTTTCTCATCTATGCTCTATATTCTAACTTTTGGGGCACTGTATCTTGGCCCTAGTTCTAGGAGAAATGAATTTTGACTAATAGCTTCTAACTAATCTAATTAAAGCTTCAAATTATAGAAAATACTTGTAGATGCATGAACATTAAAATCCAACTGATATGAGTTTATGTCTGACATTTAATGGAGGATGAAGCTGTTTTAGTAATTTCTACATCATCCAAATTTACTTTCAATCACATTTTAGTATTTATTCCCTATGTTTATTAAATATTCACATTCAAATATAAAAATATTGTCTTTAGTTTTTATTTATTTATGTGTACATTAATTTAAATATTAATTTTAATGATTATAGCTAATAAGTTTTTTATTATTCCTTTTAAAGTAAGGTATTAACATTTGTGTTTATTTTAGTAAGGCATATGTAATTTCTTCTCAGTACCCCTTCACCAGGCAGAAGTTATTGGATTTCTTTATTAAACATTTATCAAATTTTCAATATAAGAAATTATTTCAATAATAAACTCTTCAATGGTCACAAAAAATAAAAGTCCAGTGCTCATCTTTGGAATTATCATTTCAGATATTATGTGGTCAGATTAAATTATTATAGGAAATTTTGATGAAAACAAAAGATTAATTGTTTAGGATGACTACTGGTAATAGAAGGTTCTTTACATTTCAAAAAAGTAGAAGACAGGATTTTGAAAGTTATTTCCATGTGTAAATAATTAGCATTCAAGAAGATACATATATGGTTAGCTTCATTTAAATATTATACCACACATAAAAGTATATATCTATATTATTTATGTTAACTATTAGCTATATTATTATATCTAATATATTAGATATTATAGATATATCTCTATAGCTATATAGAGAGAATACATGTTAATTAATTTGTATGAAATTTAGGATTTTATGTACCAGTTAAATAACTTTAATTTAAAAAGATGAAGAACAAGAAAAAAGATATGTGTGTTACCTTCTTCTAGATCAGAAAATATGTATTTGCCTCACCACTTCAAATCCTAGGCACCAAAGAAAGATAATCATTTTTGGTAAACATTACAATCAGTGAGTAGTGAGGACAATTAATTGTGAAATATATGATCAGAAAAGGTATGATTCATTTCTTATTATGCTCTTTCAAAATATCCAGAGAAATGTTCAAACTTTGTCCTTATATTCCTTAGAAAATTCTAGAGGCCACATGCTAAATGTTAGAGTCAATACCAAAATTATTTTTTCAGTGGTATGCCTCAAACCCCAGATCTCATTCATGCTAGACAAGTGCTCACCATATTTGGGGAAATAAATAAAAATAAATTTCACTTGATTGTTTTGGTGTGGATTGCCAATGTACTTACAAAGTCTCATGTGTTTAGAATGTGACTGGAAGATGGAAGCTCTATACCAATTAATGGATTCACTTATTATGAATTCAGTAGCTCAGTATGCTGTTAAGAGTTGGGGCCTGATTGGAAGCATGACTTAAAAGTGTATGCTCTTGTCCCCACCTCCTGCCTTTTCTCTTTGCTTCATGAATACCATGGGATGAACAACTTTTCTCCACCAGACCTTTTCACCATGAAGTTTCTACCTTAGAGCCAGCTGACTTTGGACTTAACCCACTGTTAACTATAAACAAATAAACCTTTCCCTTTTTAAATGGTGGGTTTTGAGTATTTTGTCCTAGTGACTGAAAAGTGACTAAGATATGCGTGGTTGTTGGTAAGAAAATATTTTATTATGTGGTTTAGAAACCTTTGGAACTGTTTTGTGAGAGGAGTATGGAAAGGTTTGAAAAATCAAATTAGAGTGGCTTTAAAATGCTATAAGTTGAAATTGATGAGACATGCTAGTCAGAATTCAGAAAACCAGAATGCAAATCAGAATGAAGACAATATGGGCCAGGCTCATTTCATTTCCATTGGTAATGAGAACTCTATTTGTGCCTTACAAGAAGTCATACATGTTGTATTTTGGCAAAGAAAGTATCTACATTTAGTCTATGTCCTAATATTTTGTGTGAGACTGGTTTTAAAGGTGAGAAATTAATTAATCTGAGGGAGGAATTTTCAAGTCAGCGCAATGTTCATGTTGTGGCATAGGTGGTGCTGGCTGCCTTTAACCAGATCTATAGTAAATCATTAGCAAAAAGCAGATGTGAAAATGTTTCAGTTTCAATAGAAAGGAAATGCATGAAAAGTTGTAGACAGGAAGAGCATGGTTGATGAAAAGATTAACATTAAAATGAAGGCAAGGTGCTGGTGATATAGCTTAGTGGTATAAGTGCCTGCCTGGCAAGCACGAGGTCCTGAGTTCGACTCCCAGTACCCACATATTAAAAAAAAAAATGAAGGCAAATACTTTGCATCAGGACAATAGGAAAGCTTCATTGAAGGCATCTATGGAATCAGAAAGACCCCACACCTTACAGGATCGAGGGTGCAAAACAATGTTTTCATTTGAAAAGATAGCCCTGGAGTCCTCTGCTCCAGAAGGGCTGCCTAGAAAATTGATTCCCCAGGATTCATTTTACCATGCTCAGCCATCCAGGCACTTAGACCCACTGCATCCATGACCAAAATGCCTTGGCTACTGCTTGAGCTGGTGCCAGATCTTGGCATCATTGACATGCTGCCAGTTTTATAGGAATGCAGAATGCAACAGTTATGGTGTCATGGAGGCTTTCATCCAGATTTCAATACAAGGCCTGGGAGACTAGGCAGCGTTCAGCTGAGAGGGCAATGTGTAAGGCTATGACAGTGAAGCTGAAAAAATGTTGGAAGTGCCAGGAATATGGTATGTTTGCTGAGGAAAACTGAATGAAGAAAATGAAACAGCCCAAGAGAGAGGCCATGTGGGCTGGAACCAGCAAGACCACTGGGATAAAGCTGCCCAAACCCTTTGGAGTTCACATCTAACCACAACCAACACTAAGTGCTAGATATGAAGATATAGAAGTTAATGTTTGCCCTGCTGGGTTTTGGTCTTGATTTCTTCCTATTCCTTTCTACCCTCTAGCTCCTCTCTTTTGGGATGGGAACATATACCCTCTGTACTTGTATGTTGCAATTGTTTAACTTTCTTATTTATCATGGACTCACAGCTAAGAGTTAGTCTCAGAGGTGACTTTGGACTTGGACTTTTCAGCAATGATGAAATTGTTATAAATTTGGCAACAATAAGATATGTACTAAATGCATTTTACATTATAATATGAATGCAAACCTTTTAGAAGATATGGGCAAATGTTATCTTGCAGATCTAAAATGTCCCCCAAAAGTCTCATGTGTTTGGAAGATGATTTGATTATGGGGCCTTTATATTCATTTGTGGATTCATCCATCCATGAGTTCAGTAGGCAAATGTGCTGTTAGGAGGTGGGGCCTGGTTGTGACTCATCTGGACAGGACATAAAAGTATGTATTCTGGTTCCAGCTTCTGATTTTCTCTCTGCTTCCTGGCTGTCATGGGGTGAATATCTTTCCTCCACCAGGCCTATACTGTTTCTACCTTGGAGCCAGCTTACCTTGGACAGGAACTACTGGAAACTCTCAGCCAGATACTCTTCTGCACCTTTTAGTTGTAGGCATTGTATATTTTGTTCTAGTAATGGTAAAACAATGAAAACACTGATTTAAACATTAGTTGATATATACATGTATTAGAAAATTACATGCTCCCACATAAATTGTAAAATATTTTTTACATTCGTATGCTTGTTAAAAAAATTAAAAGATGAAAGTGGATGGGAGATTACTGACTGGTACTCCTGTAATTTATGTGAGTAGGAAACACATCTTTAAATTGTTAGTTGGCCAAAAATTCTGAAATTTTGTTATTATAGGTGTTCCTATCCTCTTGTAACTGAAATGGAACTTAGAATTTATGATTTAAACATAGACATTTTCAATCAATAAATGAAATTTTTATTTATTTTTATTTTTATTTTTTTATGGGGACCGGGGGTCGACCTCAGGACCTTTCGCACCAGCAGGTGCCTGTGCTGCTGAGTGATATCACTGGCTCTTTTTTCGTATGTGGGTTCCAGGAGTCGAACTCGGGCCCTCGCGCTTGCCAGGCAGGCACTTATGCCGCTGAGCCATCTCACCGGCCCAAATGACATTTTTACAGAGTGGAAAGAAGTGTAAGTGGTTTAGAAGGAAAAAATATAACGTTAAGAAAATATTCTTTTAAAGATCTTTATTACAATTAGTTTTGTAAAATTGAATTTAAAATAAATGTACCATGGTTTAATTCATGAATCCTTTACTATTGTACATTTTCATGGTACAATTTCCAAATCAATGAAGTCTAAAATGTTTAACAATATTTTGTGTAGAAAACTTACATGTATGTGTACAATTTTCTTCTCTGGATAAATTCCAAGTGATATGGCTAAAGTGACTTCATTCTTTTTTAGATTCCAGTTTGTCTTCACCAAACCCCTAGATGCACTCACTCCCCAACTCTCTTAGATATTAAGACACTAACCCATAGATAAACTCACCCCTCAGACCCCTTCCCAGCTAACCATAAAACCCAGGAAAGGAGAAGCTAACAGTTATAGCAAATAATGGTCAGGCTGACCATTGCCTGCATCCTGGGTGAAAAACAGAACAGATTATTTTTTTTGTGGGTATCAGGGGTCGACCTCAGGACCTCTTGTGCCAAGAGGCTCCCATGCCACTGAGCGATATCACCGGCCCTTTTTTCATATGTGGGTTGCGGGAGTTGAACTTGGGCCCTCGCACTTGCCAGGCAGGAGCTTACACCACTGAGCCGTCTCACCAGCCCAGAACAGATGTTTTAAGAAGGATCCAAAGAAATAATGTAGTAAAATGTGGTCTCTCTATAGCAACCAAGAGATTTTGTAAAATCCCCAGATGTGTATTTAAGGAATTGTGAAACAAAGTCTCAGAAATAGCAGACTCAACTCCTATGAGTGATCTGCTGGCCACCGGCTTCTCCAATAAACTCGCTTGTTTCTCAATTCTCAGTCTCCTGTGAGTGTTTGCCTCACTTCTGCCATAACACACGAAATTGAGTTTATTAAAAAGGTTGTATGTATTTGGGTAAGTGGATAGAATGTATCCTCCCCCCAAAAGTGACAATTGTACAATTACTAACACCAGTACAGGAATGGTAATTTCACTCCAGTTCTCTCCCATTTCAATTTTTAAGTTATATATCATCCACTATTTTCTCTTAAATTTTCACTTGCTTGTAGAATTTAAAACACATCTGACATCTTTAAACTATTTTAACAAGAATGAATGAAAATGAAAGAGATTTAAAAATCCAGAAATTATGTGTAAATAATTATTATTTTTAAGCAAATAAAGGAAATAAAGCTTAACAGTTTTTAAAGGGAAAAAATGAAAACAATCATTGTTACAGTGAAAAGCAGGAAAATATGAAATATAATAAGATACATTGAGTTGAAGGACAAAGGTGCAGAGAGCAAAAATTTGAAAATATAAAGCATTCATTTGGATCTAGAGATTGGCAGAAAGTGTGATTTAACACATGGATGATTTTTACCACATTTTTCAAATAGGAAGAATATATAACTCATATTTGAACATTTTTATGTAACTTTCTATGTTGTCTGTGTACTATTAAAGCTCTTATTCCATTTTCCTTTTGGTCTTTAATACTTCTTGTTCAAATATTTCTAATATTAGAAGGTAATCTCCTACATTAATTATTTTCTAGTCCACAATTTAATTTATGAGTTATGAACAGGTTAATAAAAGGATACTTGTAAAGAGATAAAGAAGTAATTTGGTTGTGTTATACTAGATATGTTTTTTTAGAATGTTTGATACATAGAGGTATTTCATTCAGTGGAAGCAAGGGGTTAGAATATGAGAAAAACAAAACCAAGTACTTTGGCACCATGTTATCAATGTCCTTTAAATAATTTATTAAATTAAAATGTATATATAAAACACACAAGAGGAGGTTTTAATCTCTGTAAAAATAACAAGCAACTGAAAATAATTGGTTGAAGAATGGTCATAGAACCTAGTCAAAGCCTGTTACAAAGTCTGAGCAAATGGAGAGCTGGTGGTCACAGGAGGTACAGAGAAATTAGAAAGTTATTATAATCTTGAAGTATTGTACCTTTTTAAAGAGACAGAAATGTCAAAAATGCGAAATATACTGTAGAAAGTACTATGCAGTAGGAGATGACATTTGTGTCAATGAATGTTCTCTGCTAGTAGCTTTAATAAAGTGAGTCTTCTGTCAGCACCCGCACTCCTGAAAACCGACCTTCTAATGATGATGCAAAATAGTCATCCAAGTAATTTATTAGATTCCATCTCTAAATAAAAAGACTGCCTCAAAGCCTGACTATGGAAAACTTGTGGTCTTCAGTGCTTGGCAACCTAATTACTGTAGTGTGCATTCATTTGATATTAGAGTGATTTGAGTATTTGTCAAAAACTGGGCATATTTTTCTGTTACTTTATTGTGGAGAAAAGGGAGATCAGAAGATAATATTTTTTTAATCATTCTTATTCACCATAATAATTGGCAATTTTCTCCAATAAACTACTAATATTTTACTGTCCATCAGTGCAGAAAAGAAAAAGAGAAATATAAATGGTAATACATCAAATATTTAACATTATGCTCTAATTTAACATTGGCATCAAATAAGCTATCAATGAAAATATTTTCCATTTCTTTTTCTTTATACTAATATGTGAATAGTGAAAGTGAGTTAATAAACTTTTAGATATATTCACATTAAATATGAATTTTATTTGTATGTTATTCAACCATAGGGATTATCAGAATAAATTGCATAATATGTTATCATTTCTTCTCAGAAATAAACTGTCTGTGTTAAATGATAGTTTAATTCAGGACTGTTTCCATTCAGCTATATAGAGGGTGGGCTAGAAAGTACATCTATCTCAAATTTTTGAGGAAAATACAGATCAAACCAAAGATTAATATTTTTTCAACTCCATCTTAGAATTGTGTTCACAGGGCAAACAGCTGACCTCAAACTGGTAGCCAGTGATAGAATAGTTGCTAACCATTGACATATGTGAAACAAAGATATTGGATGTTGCACAAAGGGAGATTCAGAACAAAGCTTTTACTAAGTTACATCTGATCATGAAACAGAAGCATGCTAGTGGATCACAATAGGCATTTGTACATTGCTGTAGGATTTTCTTCCACTAATCCCACTGGGATCTGGAACTAAACATGAGAGGGAAAATCAGAAAAAGCTTACTCTGTGTCAGCATACACGGTATCCAGTATGTACAGCCATCTTGGATAAAGTGGTCATGTTAAAACAAACCACGACTGGGTGCTACCAAGATCTTACACAAGTAACATGCCTCCAGAGGGTCATGATGTGATCAGCAGGACATTGACCATGTTTAAAATAAGGCAAGCCACTTCCTCTCTCCAGTCTGTGCTTTCCCTTTAAAAGACAGATACCACCTTCTATCCGGAGTCCAAACCTCCTTGCATCTCATCTGCTGCTATATTTGCACCTATTACACTTTGCTTTGCCTCTGCTTCTCTCTTGGTAAATTCTTTTATAGCCCACTTTGTCAGCCTCCAAAACAATCTGAAATGGCATTTGGTAGAAAAGAGGAATAGGAATCACTGTAAAAATGACCTAGGCCCAGGCCGGTGAGATGGCTTAGCAGCATAAGCGTCTGCCTGGCAAGTGCGAGGTCCTGAGTTTGACTCCCAGAACCCACATAAAGGAAAAAAAGGGCCGGTGATACCGCTCAGCGGCACAAGTGCTTACTGCCAAGTGAGAGATCCTGAGGTCGACTCCCGGTACCCACATTAAAAATAAAAACTACCTAGGCCCATCTCTACTCTCTTATCTTAGTCAATAAAATGTAAAGAGAACTTATCCCATTCTGAAACTGATAGAAATTCATTGTAACTAGAAGAAATAGGTGGAAAAAACCAAAACATTTGTACACTTGGAATATAAAGGAATATACACACTCTGCTTAGAAATACAAGGTCAAATGAAATTTTCAAAAGTCATTTACCAGGGTCTGAAAACATAGGGCATACTTAAGATCAAGGCTTAGTAAAGATACCAAACTATCCCATTCCAACTTTCCCCTGGCAAGTTCACAGACATTCAGTAAAAGTAACAGTGGAATACAGCTTAGATAGTTGTAAGAGGCAACTTCTTTCCAGACCATGGTGTTAAGGGAAGGCACACGAGAAGTAACTTGTACCAGAGCTATCCACAGAATAACCAGGAATTTGAAGCCTGTATTATATTGATAATAACCATGAGAATAATGTAAAATCCAAGCCCGAAAAAGGAAAGATTATATTTAAGACTTAGTAGAAGGAAAAACATGCATAGCCATTTCTGAATATAAAGCGTATTTATCTCAGAGACTACTTTCCTACAAACAGAAGTATGATATGAAGAATAACAGAAATTGAGGTATAAGTTAATAAGAAAAGATGCCCATCATGGATAAAAGCAATAATAAAAACTAGACCAGATAGTCAACATATGTTGGGAATCACAAGATATTTAATATGTCTATTTTTTATTGACTAATATATTGAAAATGCTAGGGGAAGTGCAGGCAAAATACAAAATCAGATGTGTAAATCATGTAAAGACAAAAATCTATAAAAAATTTTGTGGAAATGCTAGAAACTAATGGTTTGTAATCTAGGTACACATTGATATATTACCCTTCCCTAGTTAATTGGCCAAAGACCCCAAGCAATCTCTCCTTACCAAATTATACACCATGTGCAATGCTTTACTGGAAATCATAGGTTTGTTCTCCCAAACTTTTCTAGTGTTTTTGTTTCTGTTTTTTATTTTTGTCTCTGTGGCTTCAAGTATTACCTAGCATATGCTCTGTTATGCAATTTTCCTACCTCAATTTGGTCTAAAATTTTAAGCATGCAAAGAAATCAATCTGATTTCCATTTGAAGTTTAGATTTACTGTCATTTTTGTATTTCTTTACTGATCACCAATGACCATATTTAAGATTAATGCCTATTGTATTTACAAAAATACCTCTTATTGAAGTACATATCTTTTCAGTGACTTGTAGCTTCAAGTTTTGTGTTTAAAGTTGTTTAACCTCAGGATATACTGTGATTTTGCCTAAAGTTTTATTTATTATAATTTTTTTTATCTTCAAGATATCACCAAATTTCCTAAATTTAGTACAGATATAAATATTCTATTTTTGTCAAAAATATTTGAGCAGTAGTATTTACTGGCTTTGATGTAATAATGCAAAAAACAACAAAGGATTTTTAACATTTATTTATGTTTACTACAGTTTTATTCAATATGAAAAAAATTTTCTAATATAAACTGTAAACTATATGCATAATAAAATATCTATTGATGCACACTATTCACATAATATTACTTTGAATCATGAGTGCAAAGGACACTTTAATTTCTACCTAGATTTTTTTCTTTCTTCCTAGCAGCTGCTTAGCCTTCTGCATTGGATAGATCTTTTATAAATGTTCTTGATCAAGTAAAGCTAGAAATTCTGGCAACATCTCTACCATCAACTGCAGAATACAATGGAAGGACAACACAGCACGGAGCTCAGATAGTTCTTGTATTCTTTGATGTAAGGTTGATTTTGTTCAGACTTTTGCTATAATTCATATTATGGAAATTAGAGCACATTACTATATTAAGCCTAGTTAGTTGATTATGTATATGCTAGCTCATCTAGGTGTATCTTGGGCTATGTATTTAATGGATAACAAGATGAGTGTCCTTAACCTGTTACATTCCTGAGGCATCACGACCCACACAGGGAATCAGACAGATATTATGTGCTTATGTTGTTCTACTGTGGCCAGAACTGAGACACAGAATTCTAAATCATGCACTCCTGGCATCTACCATTTACATAATATTACTTATTATGATAAAATCTGTTTCCCCTACATTACATATAACAAATAGTTTTAGATTTGTTTCTTTCTTGGTTTGACTACACACCATAAAAAGTGAAGAAATTTTAGGGATAATTACATATGAGTAGAAGTTCAACAATTTGCTAACATAGGTTAATATTATTTTGAGAATTTATCTAATTGAGAGGTCTACAATGCTATAAATCAAACCAACCAACCAAACACAGTGAAAGAAAAAAAATAAACCTAGAGTTCATCTTACTCCACAAAGCTATTTGTAAATATTCAAGCTGATTATATACACCTGAAGTAATGTTCACAGGAATATGTTCCAGCAACATCTTATGGCTTTTAAGAATGTGTGAAAATAAGTCCATGTGACAAAGCAACCATTACTATGGTGACCCTATTATCATTAGTGGTCATAAGCATGACATTTCTGGAGTCTTGTTGGAATGGGCCTTATCAAGTATCCTTGATTCATGGAGTGTTAAATGCCAAGACTTCTGTGTGGAATTTACATGTAGATTCTTTAAAAATACCTAAGATCTATTGGTATCTTAAAAGTAATCTCTACTTTCCTACTATACAAAATGAGCCACAACTTTCTTTTTGTGTAAGATATCTACCTTTGGTGGAATCTTTCATAAAAATGGTGTGGTCTCCAGATAGGATAGGAAAAAAAAACATAGATTAAAAAGGAGATAAGAAAAATCATTATTTTAAAATTAAGAAAATCTGCCCTAAACAGCAGCTTCAGAACATAAAATTGCTCAATCCCTTTTCCTTCTAGGAAATTCACTTTAAAAGTATTCCAAAGGGTCTTACAGACAATAAGCCTGGGCTCATACTCCTCTGCTGTGAACTGTGCTGCCTCTCATCAACATTCATCCTCAAGAAAACACACTAGGAAGTGGACAGAATATCTCAGCCTCAAACAAAGGTAATTCTTTTCCATTCTAACCCAACAAGCAAGATGGGTAACCCAACAGACAGAAATACACATCCTGGATCACCCATCTTACTGACACCTCCCAAGTCTAAATAAATAACTCCAGTCCAGGCATAATGCCCTTCGCTTGAGGACTCATGCTGCACTCTTTCTTAGCTTACACTGTTACATTCTGCTGAATAAACTGTTGTGTTTCTCATTGACACGTGTTGAAAATTTGTTCCCTGTGATGGATGTCAGGGGATGTACAACTTATTCCATTGGTGGGTAAGTTGCATTCTCCAGCTCTGTTCTGGGGAACCACCTTAGACTCTGGCCAGTGACAGTGCCCTAAGATTGCTGATGTAGCTGATATACCTGTAACTTTGAGGTTGACCTGATGAACATTTTCAAATTTACTACAACTTCTGGACTTGTTACCATGAGCTCAAGTCTGCCACAATGTATGTGACTCAAGATCTCCAATGGATGGTGGTTAAAATACTTGATGGACAAGAAAATTTTGTTCCTGACTTCAAGGTTCTGAATTCACTTCTTGCATCTTAACTAGACTGCTCCTTGTATTGATTGTCATTGACGTAAGTATACTGATTTGACAGATTTCAAAACCATTAATCCTCAATGTTGTATTAATAATCTTTAGTTTTAGACTGAACTGAGAGCACATGCCAGTCAATTCAGCACTCTGGGGGCTGAGATAGGAGGATTGCAAGTTAGAGCACAGGCTGAGCAATTTAGTGGTTTAACAATGCTCTGTCCCAAAAAATAAAAGAAGGTCTGAGTATGTAGATCAGCATAGCTCATTGTGAAATTGCTTGTGTTCAATTACCGGTATTGAAAAAAATCAACTTTTAATCTTCCAAAAGAGCTATCATATTAATTTCTTCCCAGAAAACATATTTACACAGAAAGGTTTTCTCAGTACAGATAAAGGGCAGTGATACAATTGTTTTTTCTGTGATTAAGAAACTGGACTAGGATTAAAAATGGATAAGTTTATGCCAGTTGGTAATGACTAAACTACTGTATCTAACTTGGCTATTAAGTCTGAAGGATTCAAGACACTAAAAATAAGATTTATAACTACTAAAAGTAATGGGTCACCACCTGGTATATATCTCTTAATTCTCCTTTATGAGGATTCAAAGATACAATTGCAATATATCTCATTGACTTTCATGCTATGTAAAATGTACTTTTATTTCCAAATAATGAGTGTTTCTCCAAGTCCCCCATAAATCCCTATTGCACTCCTTCTTACCATGAACAAATATCTGTGAGAGTTGGAGAGTTGGAAATTAAAATCATCCTAAAGTTGAAGGCTGCACAATAATCTAATTTAGGAAATTGGGACTTCAGTACAGGTGTAGTAGAAGAATGCATAAAATTCTCTTCGTTTTGTATCCTCAGTTTCTGTGTTAATGTACTTTGTCAAAGACAGTATCCTGTTAAAGAGACTTGGCACACATAGTCATCTCACAGACTGTACTGAAGAATTTCACATTCATGAAATATGTCGTGTTTGGGTTTGACTTTTAGATATGAGAGAAGATATGGTAAAATACAATGATACGCATGACATTTGTGGACCTATTTCGTGCTGGCTCTTAATGTGTATGTTATTTCTTTTTTCTTGTCCCAGACTCCAGTGCTCCATGGAGAAACCTTTAGCATCCCAAGGACTCCAATAAAGCACAGGATTTGTGCAAATAATACTCTTCTCCAAAATCAACTTGGAGTCTATTTGAAATACCAAATATTTAGCAAATGTTTAAAACTCGTTAATAATGCGGGATCCCATTTCTTTAGTCTTAAAATTACTTATAACTTATGATTTCCATTAGAACCATAGACCTACAGAATTATGACTTTGGTCACCTTGCAGAGCAAACCAAGAATAAGTGCCCTCATTGCCACTGAGTGATGCTTTTATTTTCTTATACTAGTATGTTCATGAATTTATATTTATAACAACTTAAGGATAAAATTTTACAATGCCTATTAATGATGTTAACATTATGGCTCCTACAAAGCAATATTTTTTCTAAAATATGGTATAAATTCTTAAAAATATTCATGAGGTAAATTATCTGGATATTAAACAAGGAAGGTATAATATGAATATATCTAAAATAATCATAGAAACTAAGCACAAAGTGTCATAGAAAATGGGCGTTTTAGATAATATTGCTTAATAAACAACAAAAAGAGCAAAAGTACATGCATCACAATCCATTTGTTGAAATTATTTTGCTCTTATTTTCCATATTGTAAATTTAGAGTACACCCAACATGTTTTACACTTTTGGAATTAAGTAAAAGAATTGAAACTTTTAAACTTAAAAGTATAAGGTATTCTAAATTTCAAAATACAGCCTAGCGAGATTAGAAGAAATAAGATGAATACTAACAAGAAAAAGAGAGGAAAAGGGAACTAGAGGAGGAAGGGATAGGGACAGAAAGGGATTTTAAAAAAACAAGCTGCACTGCATATATGTACTAACTTCCCAAGATGACTGTGAGATGCATGCGGTGCAAATGTACTAATAATTTTTTTTAAAAAGAAAAAGAAATATGCCATTTCTCCTCACAGGACAAAAAGATATTATTCTTAATTTTCAAATTTAGGTGGTTATTTCCAACAATGGTCTCTGAGAATTAAAATGTTTTTTAAATGTTTCTTTTTAAAGCTGGAAGAGAATGACTGCACGTCATTCAAACTGAAGATATTGTTAAAGATTTGGACAGTGTCTGTAGATTGCAGCTTGCACATGTATATGATGAATCTGCTGTATGCACACATGAATAGTGCGATGAGCAAAGTTTTGAATGGGTTATTTTCTGTGTTTCTATGTACAAGCAACAGTATTTCTATTACTCAGGTGAATTTCAAATTGAAATTAAATAAAATCCTTTGGGTTTCTCTTTGTCTTCTGAAATGTTAAGTTTTTGTTTGGTTTTGTTTGGCTTAGTTTTTTCATTACTGATGAAGATGAGCATGCACCATTTAATTTTTTAAATTTGCATTTATATTTGGCTTACTGAAATAGTAATGTGTATAAAGGAATTATTGTTTATGTTTTATGTTTACATTGCAATACTAAACTGTGAGATATGTCAAGAAATTGATTTATTTTCATTAATTTGTAGGCACATTTATTTAGTCTTAAGTGTCTTTTCATATTTAAAAAAAATCCCTGCTCCCTTTTTTTGTCTCTGTGTTTTTAATTGGTACTTATCAAACTGGACCTGCTTGCTTTTGTTATTTATTCTTGTTTCATCTCTTCAGGAGTTTCTACTTTGATATCCTAAGCAATTTCTGAATCCAATCTCTTTTGCATCATTTATATTCCATAGAAAGTACATTTGATATTTTTATTTCAAGTAATTTATTTCAATTAGTTTTTCCCTCATCTTGACTGCTTTCTTAAACATTTTCATAGTTGTATAATATGTTGAAATTTTTTACACACAAAATATATGCATCCCTTTAAAATTAACTGCTTATTTGTTTTTGATTATTCTATTTTATGCTCAGTGATTGTGTTTTCCTCCCTTTGCCTACCTTTATGAGGGTTCATCTTTTGCTACTGTTGTAAGTGACACTTTGATGTAGAAAAGAGCATAAGCCTCCTCAATGTTTTAAGCTTTGACACAGCGTTAGATTTATCATTTCAAAAAACATCCCTTGGAGGACTGGAAGAAAGCTAGATTGGGAAGACCTTTGGCAGGAAGCTTTTACTGTATAATTATCAAAGTTTCTTCCAGGTTTGTTCAGGAAGCAAGGAACTAACTTTGTAGCAGCTCTGCTCTTTGTCCTGGATATGGATGAGCTAAAGCAGTTTGTCTTCATCTGGCAAATGATTCTCTGATGATAACACTGGACGATTTCTGGCTTTCCAGTTTGATCTCATCAGTGCTTTCTGTGGCAAAGTTCCTTCTAATCTCTGATGATTGTTAAACTCATCTAATTTCACACAGGATGGAAATTTGGCCACTATTTTACTTTATTGTGATTTTGAAGTAGGAATTCTGGATAAAGTTAAGCACTTAAGAGTAGGTACTTCAGTTTGAACCCACTGAAATTAGTTTTTAAACTCATAATTTTTATTTTTATCCAATAAAAAAGCAGAATATTTGAACCCTTCAATATTTGACACCCAACATCTAAAGCTATTATGAAATTGTGTTGTTTTCACTACTATTTATCATGTACTAACATTTTTCCCATCTCATGTTATTGTTTTCTTAGATCCTTTCCCATATAATCTCTGGAGCAATATTTTAAGCTCTACTGGCCTCACTTTTGACTCAGATTAGTTAGAAAAGATGGTTCTTTATGAGTTTTAACATGCATCACACATGATGATGCTCGTGCTCATCAAAACCCAGGTTTGCTTCTCACTGACGCTTGGTTCAGTAACCACTTTGCTAACAGAACATAAAGTACAGAGAAATAGAGTTCCTGCTCTAAGGAAAAGCTATTTCTGTTGAAGAAGTGGGGTTCTTATCTAATACATACCAGGGTGAAAACATGTGCGCATGTAGGAATTACTCTTTCTGATATTGCACTGGTGGGCTGAATAAAATCAGGGAAACTGGAACTACATGAAAACACTTCTTTATGAATTATATTTAACTTTGTAGCCAGGATACCTGGAGCCAAACAAATCTTCTTGCTGGAAGGTTCTTACATTGTGAGCACACAGCTTATTTTACATGAAGTAAATTGTTATTAACACAGAGAGTACTAGGAAAGATTGAGAAGGCTCAGCACAGTGTTCTGTCAATTACCTACCTGACAATAAAAGGACCACGTCAGTGTCACAAGTGAAGTGATGATTAGCTAAGGCATAAATAACGATAAGACTTCTCCATATAGTCAACTGTAGAGGAAGGATGAGAATATCAGAATGCTGCATAATGATAAGAGACATCCCCTGCCTTCATGTTGCTTAAATTCACTAAGGCAGTAAGGGATGCACTGATAATGGAGCTCTGGAATCTTTGGTCAAAGCAATTTTTTGATAATATCTTTATCCTGTTGCCAACATTAAAAGATATTTTCATAGTTCCTTGCATTAATTTATATATATATATATATATATATATGTATAAATATATATATATATGTATATATATATTTTTTTATTTTATGATACGTTACTGTCATAATTGCAGTGATGAACAACAAATGTGAAGCAGCAAATCAGGTATCTTAATCTGTGGATATCTATTGACAAAACATTATGATGATTTAAAGGTTGACTCAGATTCTTTGACACTCTTCTTAAAGAGAGGTGAAGTCTACACAGCCTTCCTTTGTCTGAGCAGTGCCTGTGATTTTTTGGATAAAAATATTTAGGTAGATATCTTGTTGTGTGACTTTTCAGGTCAATGTTGTACAGCACAACACTTTCTATTCTATGACTTTTGTAAGATGTGCCGTAAGTGTTCTTGGGATGGGGAGATGGGCAAAAGGCATCATTTGAAAAGTTTGACTACACTGAGCAGTCTGAAATGGGAAAGACAAACCGTATAAAGGACCATGGAATGAGGTGCACTGGGGAGAAAGAACAGAGACAGAGACTATTTCGTCTGTAGAACTTTACCCAAAATACCACAATCAGATGCTAAAGTAATCAGCGAGCTATTCCTGTATTTCTGAACCAGAATGTTATTAATGAGATAAAAGGTTTTGCTAAAGCCAATATGTTTGGACTAATTTCATTAACAGAATTAGATCATGAGAATGATGAATTCTCAAATACAGTTTATTGTACAGAAATGTACAGTTGTATTTTATTGTAAATATATTAATTTTCTTGAAAATATCACAAAGTGGCAAACAGAAGTAAATGATATCAGATGACTAAATGAAAAATTCTTGTCTCTTCCTAGTTTGCAAATATTAGCCAATTCACAGCCTGACCAGGAAGCCAGATCCTCTTGATAAGGTTCTACACAGTATAACCTGAATTTTTAATATTCATTTTTGATTTTATAAACTTAATCACCACAATTATTAAAATAAGTATTTTTTCAGCCTTTTTCTAAACTACATGTGAATTTTATCAGAAATCTGGCCCTGACAGAACAAAAAATGTGAAACCATGCTTCGACTGTTGGATATAGGATCTCAAATACCAGGGCATGTGAATGACTCCCTTTTCCTCCCATACAAGAGAACTCTTATTTATCAAGGAGAAATTTATTTATTTAAGCACCGCATTCAGTCTCAGCACAAGTTCACCTCTGCTAGGGACACTGAGTCTATGGACTCACACTGAAGTCATTTCTTTAGTGTTTGAGAATATAATTAGGACTGAAAAAATTTCTATACTAAGTACTTAAGGTTGGAGTATGAACCTTCATGGTAGTAAGGATCAGTAAGTAAAGCCCACCACTAATGCATCCAAGAAAGTGAATCAAATAATGAACAAGTCCACATCCTCAGAAAAAATTAGAAATTAGGGGCCCCATCATGATTTAGGATTCAGTGTTTTCCTGACATTCCCCCATTCAATGGTCTTCTTGTGTCCCTGCAAACAAAACAAAACAGATGGATCATGGTAATTGTAGATTATTATAAATTAGAAGAAAAAATGATAATCTTTCTCATAGTTTCTAAGCTGGGTGTGCTATGTTTGCATTTAAAATTTTAAAACACGTTATGGGTATTGATTAGGCAATTGTATTCTTTTCAATTTCCTTTATAAAAAAGATCAAATGTACTCCACTTTCACTATATTATTACTCTGGGAATCTAACATTTCAGTGACATGTACACCACAGGGGAGTAAATTATGTCAAACTTACAGGCTACTATAATGATGACATTTTTTAAATTAGACTTGGCAAATAGGCCCTTCAATAAGACTCATACCCAAAGTGAAAAACCAAAACATACTACAAAGATTTAGAGATCTATTGCACTCATGAAGCCTTAACTCCAGTGCTATGGGAATTTCTAGGACAACCTCACTAATATAAAGGTCAAGTTATTAAGTTATTGCTTTTTTTCCATTTTTCATCCAGCTGTTACCCCAGTTACCCTGTTACCCCAGTGAATAGATGCTCTAGTACTCAGAACACTTATTTCAGATTTTGAGATGTTATGTGCTACACTTTGGAACCATACTTTATTTTGTTTAGTGCATGACTAAGAGGTTTGCTACTTTAGAATATGGCCTAAAGCAGTAGAAAATCCAGAAGCAGTGCCAATGTCAATAATCACTCTCTGCTTCCTCAGGTCTGTGATAAGCACATGCACTGGTGGTAGAGAAATTTGTGGTAAGAATGAATAGTAAGTTGGAGTCTCTGAAAGACTCAAGGTGATTTTAAGAAAAGGCTTTAAGGATCTTGATGCAAGCTATTCTATCTGGGGCAGAGAAATACTGTTTAAACAGCACCCTAGTGTATTCTTGGAAACCAACAAGGAAAGTGCTTAGCTATGAGATGTCAAATGACTAAGTGGCAGCTTCCTGCTATGAATTGAGTGTTTTTGGATATACAAAATAATTAAGCTTGGGACAGCCCAGCAGCAACAATAAAATTGGGATACATGTAGGGTCATCCCCAAACAAGTAAACATCATACTGTGAGAATTGTATATTCAGGATAAATGTAATCAAGCTGGAAGGCATACATTTCAAGAGCAGGTGGCTAGACTCTCCCCTGTGACATCCATAACTCAGAAAACATCATCTTAAATGTATTCCATAGTCTCCTATAATATTCCCTATGATCTATATATTCAAGAGAAAATACTCTTCAATATTTAGTTCACAAATGTAGCACATTCGTATAAGCTGAAATAAAGAACTGAGCCTTGCAGACTGGATCATCTGTAAGGTGTCTTTACAGACAGTCGTAAGAGGATGTCTTTCCATGGGAGACCCTGTGAGGAGTTAACCTCATCATTCACGTTGTGCACCAGGGCAACTAACTCAAAATACATATACGCTCCACAACTTTATACAATAGCTAAAGATTTAATTGACTGGATCTGGGGCAGAAACGTTTGGAAATGGAATATTGAACCCAAATCTGGAAAAGAATTGTAGGAATATACAGGAGTGAGCACAAAACATGAATTTTGTTTTCTTACAATAATTTCCTTACCAATAATAAATCACTCAACAAAGAAAGAACAGAATGGCGTATTTTCTCAATGTCATTCAGTCTTTGTCTTTCAACACCTGAGATTTTAATCGAATGCCTGAAAAATAGTGTGATGACAGATGCACAGAGAACATATATGACCTCAGCAACAAGTGCCTCCTTTTCCAAAGCTGACGTGATTAATGCCATCGTTGCATGTGCATTCTGCCAATGATAGAGAGTAGCACTGATTGATAAACATTACATTTCTCAAAATGAGGGGCTAGCAATGTAGCAATTTTTGGAAGACAAAACTCTCATACCATGGAGGTGCAGTAAATTGCCTTTACAGAGATTTGCATGAGCTCTCAATCCACATGAGATTTTTAAATCTGCTAGCATTGCTTCCACCAATACCAACATCTGAATGCTTGCAGTATGTGTAATTTAAATCAGCATGAAACCTTATAAAATATTGCATCAGATTCATAAGCCACATTTAAAGTAAATGAAATATGAGATAATGATGTGGTTTATAAAAGATTTAGCCACAATTTTGCTTGTAGAAAATTCTGAGGCTAAGGAGCATTCATTCATTCAGAGGAAAGTGTGAGGCTTTCACCAACAGCCAATATGTGAATCCATATAATCTTAGAGGAGCCAGCCTGTGGAGTGAGCAGAGCATTGACTCTTCAATTATTTTAACAAGTTACCCACTGGTACAATATATGTTACTTGTCCACAATACTGTTTTCTCTGCCAAGTCGGAGGCCCTGATTCCGAAGGGAAACACACCATCTGGCTAATGTAGCTTCTCTCTGCCAGGGGGTCAGAAGTAAAATGGAGAATTTAGTGCACTGTCTGGAATGACTGATCTTGAGTCCCACGGGGAGCTAAGGAAAATGCCAAAATCCAAGAGGTTCTCTAAAGTATCTAGTGCTTTTGTGCCTGGTGGTAACTGGGAAGAGACTTTTGGAATATTCCCAGCCCATCAAAATCATGACAACCAAGTGCTCGGAGTTTTGTGAAATGCAAGGTTTGGCAGTCTGGCAAGCAAGAATCCCAGTTTAATATAAGTACAAGGTAAGAATGAAGGAAACCTTGAGTTAGAGGTGTAGTAGGGAGCTAAGAAATATTAACTAAGATAAAATTTGATTTTCCTGGGCCAGTGAGATGGCTCAGCGGTGTAAGCGCCTGCCCGGCAAGCGCGAGGGCCCGAGTTCAACTCCCGGAACCCACATACGAAAAAGGTGCCGGTGATATCGCTCAGCGGCACGGGCGCCTGCTGGCACGCAAGGTGCTGAGGTCGACCCCCCGGTACCAAAAAAAAAAAATTTGATTTTCCTTTCAGATGATTATCTATATCTTGCAGATAATAATTAATATTTTCCATGGGTTTATAATCCATCAAACTCTCTCCTACACTGTGCGATGAAAAATAAGCTCATAAAATTATTTCTATTATAAATATTCTAAAAATAATGAAAATTCCTTTAACTGAAATTCTAAGTTACACTCATTTGTGGTAATGTTATAAGGTAACATGTAACATCGGGAACCATAGACAATAATTGGTATCTAATTTTAGCATAGTATATGTACAGGCATAAATATGTATAAATTAATAATTATCACTAATTTCTTGAACTAAAATAGGCCTGAAATTATTGGTAACTTTTCATAAATAAATTATTTGCTTGTATACTTTTCCTCTAGGCATTTAAGTTTTATAACAAGCATCTTTTCCCCAGTGCTTTTCCTAACTAAAAAGTCATCTTCTACCACCATGTTCACATTATTAAAATATATAGTCTATATTTAATATATACACTTTTAAAGTTATTTTAGTTTATCATTCACCAAACTACTGGCCTGAGGATCTCAGTGGTGGAGCGCTTGTCTGGCAACTCCAGCATTCTCTCATTCCCCCCCCAAAACAAACTGTTTATAACCTTCTTGGCCTATTGAACATTTAATATTTTTCACATGCATGCTGTCATCTTGCTTTACATTTTACTAAAACAAGTTGTTTTATAAAGCTTGTCTAGGAAATATTACTGAATATATAAGCTATCTGATTTTCCAGTTCACTGGCTTAATCCTCACTCCCTCTCTCTGTGGTTACAATATTATAATCTTACTTGAAAAATACAAAGATACAATGTCATAAATTATTGCAAAAATGATTCGTTGAAATTTTGCAGGTAAATACTAATTGCACACTACCGAAAGCTTTAATATTTTGGGAGGATATATATTATTCTTTTGCTTTTCAAGGGGAACAGGATTATCTTGTAAAATAATTCTCTTCTTTTTTTTTCTTTAAGAACATTAATATTCGAGACAAAATCACTTGTGTCCATGACCTCAGGGAAGTCCTCAAACACATTGTCATAAGGGCATGTATTATATGCCCTGTCAGCAATGTGTAGATGAGTCAAGGTAATAATATATAAAAGCATTTTCATTTTATAAGAATATGTTTGAAGAGACAAACAGCCCAGTTCTTCAAACATTAGTGAATTAACCTATCTTTTTTCAGTGTTATTCAGTGTGAACTGGGGACACTTGTATACAGGAGAATACTGGGCTTAGAGTGATCTCTTTCTCACTATCTTTCTCTATCTCTTTCTCTCTCTGTAAATATATATATATATTATATATATAATATATATATATATTTATAATATATATATATATATTATATATAATAACTTCAAACAATGGGAAATAAATACCTTTAAATCTCTGAATCTTAAATGCATATCATATATGTCATATATCATCTCATATCATATATATGGCAGAACAATATATCACAAAATCCAAAAAATTCTATTATATTTGTGTAATTCACTCAATGACACCACTATAATATTTTTGCTCTATCCTGCTATACTGTTTGGGTAAGTGACTTGATCACCTATTATTATTTTTTTATGTGGGTACCAGGGGTCAAACTAAGGACCTTGCACTTGCCAGCAGGTGCTTGTGCCACTGAGTAATATCACTGGCCCTTTTTCCTTTCTGTGGATACTGAGAGTTGAACTCAGGACCTCATGCTTGCCAGGCAGGCGCTTATGCCGCTGAGCCATCTCACTGAGACAGATCACCTATTATTATAAAATAATTTTAAATATCTTTTACAATAAAGAAAATTCATTTTAATGAAAATATTTTATCCTTCATATTCTATACACTGCCACCCCACCTGCTATAGAATACACTTAAATAGTGAACACATCCTCTATGCCTAGGCCTAGGCCATTGTGCCAAGAATCTAGACCCAGTGCTGCTAGGAAACAAAGATGAAAAAAATTTACAGCTATAGAGCTACAAGAGCTAGAATGCTGTTGGAATGAAATTAATTCAGATGTACTAGTACTGGATTTTTTATTACATTCAGCGCTGTATTTTGGTTGCTAGCTCACTTCCTGACACATGATAGGTACTCAATAAACTATTGTTAAATAGATTAAAACTTATGAATAAACACATCTGGACTACTCTGTCCTGATTCCTGGAAGTCATTTCTTTCTGTCTTTTTTTTGGCATTAATTGCTGTATTTTTTAACATATGCACGAATGAGTATTTATAACATTATTCGCAACAGCTAAAAGGCAGAAAAAACCCAAATGTTAATCAACAGATGAATATACCAACAAAATGCAGTGCACACACAATGAAACACCATTCAATCACAAAAAGGACCCAAGTTCTTACCCTTTAAAACATCATGCCATACGCACCAAGCCGAAGACAAATATTGTCAGAATCTGCCTATATGAAGTAACTGAAACACACAAATACTTAAGGAGAACTCTTAGTACATGTTTGTGAATGGTAATTAATATATTCACTACATTTTCCCCAAAAATATCTGCCTCCAGAATTGTGCCAGTGGTCACTGAGGTAAATATGATGAAGAGGAAGTAACAGAGTTCAAACAAACACAATCTAAATTTTACAAATTTTACAAAGAAATTTATAAAAGTCAAGGTGAATACATTGCTATGGCACTTATGCCACGACCAGATGTAAATTAATTTCATTAATACTGCAATAATTTCATCTCTGATTGTATTCACATATGTATGAAATTATTCTTCTGAGGTAGAAAGTCACTTCTGTAACTAAACATATTTAGGAAAACCTGCTCTTTGTGCACTTCTAGGAGATTATAACTGCCCAAATGTGTAGATGGTAACTTATGACTTTGAGAAGTAATAACATAATATTAATTAAATAGACTCAATACTATTTGTCCTGGTGAAAATTCTTCATAAAACCTACCTACTAATAGCAGGTCTCATATTTCATTTCTTGCTGTGTAGTTTCAAGCCTAGATAAACATTTCTATAATTTAGATATGCTCCATAATATTGTAGTAGTTGTCTTCCACCCACAGCAAATATTATGTCTGACTAATGCATTAATGTCTTGAGTTCTTCAAGCAAGTATAATCTTATTAAATGTTTGTATGATTAGTAAAATAATAACTTTGTACACATTGAGATCTTCATACTGTGTAAAAAACAATGTCAAAGACTATTCAGCCAGGATGCTACAATGCCAAAATAGCTTCGTAAGTGAGCTCTCTATTCCCCTGTATCTATTCTTCCATGGAGTATTCAAAATTATGAGTATATACTGGGTGGTAGGGAATATGTATATATGCATATGTCCCACATTATGATACATTTATTCATTGACTATTATTTCAAACTTATTTCATTCTGTAATAAGAACTATATCCTTTAGATAGCTTGGACTTGAAGTTTGCCTGCTTTCTGTCTGAGACAATTTCATTTATTTATATTGCTCATTTCAGTCAACTTGCATTGATTTTTCTTACACTTCTGTAACATAGCATATACTTTGTCATTAACATATTCAGTTATTACTTTATAACAACTACTGATTTTTAAAAATATTTTCCATCATATAATTTATTTAAAGAAAATTGTATGGAGATAAATGATCTTAAAGCTAAACAGAGCTGCGTGATTAATTCATCACTTGCACAGCAGAATATAACGAACTTTGTACATGATAATGTAAAAATCTCAAAATAAGTCTGCTGTCATACTATTTAAAAAATCATAAACACTGAAACTGATACTATTTTACCATCAGTTTTTAGTAAAAATTAAAGCTTAGAGTAAATGAACAATAAGTGTAATAACTAAAGTAATAATATAAACAAATCATTAAAAATATTAAGTACATGCACACAATTATAATCTAAGCAGGATTTTTTATTTTTTTAAAACCCAACATCAAAAATTATGTTGTCATAATTTTCCCATTGTTGAAATCATTTTTTCATGAGAACATACTTTTCAAACATATAGACTATTTATATAATAAGCAAAACTTTCAAAAGTGTTCACAGACCGAAGTCAGTAAACATTTCCAAATTTCCCACAAACCTTGTTTTATAAGTAAAGGGCACTTAAAAACAATCTTTAAATTTTTCAAAATAGGTGTAGGGCTGAAATGGAATACAGTATTATCCAGGTCAATAAGACTCACAAAATAGGAATTATCAGTGAATGATGATGAAAAATTAGACACAGAGCTTTTTAAAGTTCTTTCACTTTTATTTTTGTTAAAAATGAAAAACTCTTAAGGTTGAATGTAAGTAATTTTTCAATTAATTTTACCACGTAACACTCTTCGGTTCTCTTTAAACTGCTGATTTTAACAGCATATATTGAGAAGAGTGCTATTAGCTACTCCGAATACTGACTTCTATTCAGTTCAGCTAAAAATTGTTACTTAGTTTTAGAAATATGTGTAAATTTTCTTTCTTGACCTCAAATTTTACAACCATTATGAAAATATATATATCAATACAAAATTTAACTTAAATATAGGAAAGGCTATTATGGAGTTTGAATTAATGCTTAAGAAAAAACAACATAATCTAAGCCATTTGTGTCTTTGATAAATGTTGCTCCTTATATCAGCAGAACTTATTAACAGCATAAAACTTGAAGTCTCTTCAAGTATTAGAAAAATCAGCTCACTAGTGACAAGGAATAAACACTCCTTACTCCACCTCCCCATATATGCCAAATAATAAGTGACAAAAAAAAAAAACACTCATGCTCATGGAACATATACTGTCTATTTAGATATCTTGCTAGCACTACATGAAATTTAAGGAGTGATGGGAGCCAGCATATGGAGTTTTAAAATATTCCATTTGAACAAAATTGATATCAAGACCATGAGAAGATCATTGTTGATGAGGTATAAGGAAGGATTTTGAGGTAATCACATTTACTTCTGGATAGATTGTTAGAGAGTGCTAAGGAAGATTCACAATGCATTAAAGTCCAAGGAAAGAACCAGTTAGAAAGCACTGAAGAGTTCAGGAACATACAAAAGGTTAGCAAATTTAAACATTGTCGTTTAATTTTAAGAGTACACTCTTAAAATAAAAATATTTTCCACATTTTACAAGTGAAGACATATAGATACAGAGAGATCCTTTAGTTTTATTTCATTCAGTTTTTCTAGGTTCATGTGTAGAATTGCCAAACTAACTATGTTTTTCATATTAGTATAATAACATTTCTCCAGGAATGAATACAAATCCTCACCAAGAACTGGCTAAGGACAGATGTTCTGCACAGGGTGATGTCAGCCTTCTATAATTTGAAACTGTGAAAGTTGTTCCACAAATATACAGCCTTAACTGACTTAGGTGACTCAAATCATGGTTTGAAAATTGTATACTACTAAGAGTTTTATTATCACATCTGACAAGAAATGAAAGTACTGTGCATCTTACTGAGGGTTTATTGCTGGTTGAACAGGTTATCAAATGCCTACTGGTCCATTCTTGTCCTTAGTTTACAACCTTAAAATAAACTTCTGCAATGATACTTTGTTCCCAGAAGTGGAACTATTCTAATCTAAATTTTATGAAAGAGCAGAACTTTAATTTAAAGCTTTATGAACAGGGAGTAAATTAAATTTAAGTTTCCTGCTTTCCAAAGGAAAGCATTCTAATCTCCTGTTCTCACCGCACCAGTTTCACAAACTATTCAAATCACTACTTTGGTTACATCAGCAATGTGATTCCTGGATATATATGTCCATTTCCTCTTTATCTGATTATCAAGTGGAGAGTTTGAGATGCAATTCAGAGGTCCTATTTAAAGTCCATATGACTTCTGAGTCCTTAAGAAAAAAAAAATCTTTCCATATACCCATCCATTTTTAGCAGAAAAGGAAATAAACATACATTCTCAAAGGGGACAATAATGCATAACTAAGGTATTTTTTTATCCAAATACTAGAGAACCATAGGAAATGTGTAAGTAAAATTCTAATTATAAATATTATATTGTGGTCATTGTTTATTTATATTTTGTTTCCTGTTTCTTTAAGCTATTAATAATCCTGGAGGCTTTATTTGTTCAACTATTATATAAACTAAGTCACATAATAAATTCATTTAAATCACTTCAGAAAGAATGATGATTAAATCTATACTAAGAGTCAAAAAGATTTAGAATCTGTGAAGATTGGAAATTAGAAACACAACATATAGATACTGCTTGGGACATTAACTTTGTTTATTTATACTTCTCTTGGAATATGGTCCAATTTCAGCTTTCACTTTTTTTCCACTACAGATAAATCATTTCATTATTTCCTAATATTAGCAAGCTGATGAACAACAAAAACGCTACAAAATTATTTCCTCTTCATGTCATATCTTCTAGGCTTATATATTATATATTATATATAAGTATAATGTTTATGTACATATAATGTAATGCATATATTTTGGTAAATTTTATGTGTTTTAAATTTTAAGCATTTTAAAAATTTTATCAGTTCATGTTTCCAGTAAATGAAATTTACCTTCATTTTGGGGAGTGTGTACATGTACATAATATAGCTTCTTTCTTTTTTTAATCCGTTTCCCCTTCCTACCCCCTCCCTCCCTCTGTCTCTAGATCTTCTTTTCCCATTTTCATTCTTGTTGTTACTTTTCATAGCTCACATGACATATAATATTTATGTTCATTGAAGATACTAGGTTCTTGTACATGGCATAAATGAAGGCTCCTTACTTCCCCTTGGCTTTTCCTTTCCCTACTGCTGCACCTCAGTTTCCTAGACCCCCTCCTGTTTGCAAGGGATCCATCCCCTTGTTTCCATCTATCCATCTTTTACTCTGCTCTTTGTACTTTGCCTTACTCAAATGATAGGTACCATATGGTATTTAAGCTTGTGTGTCTGATTTATTTCACTCAACATTATATTTTTCAGATGCCTCTGTTTTCCTTCAAATGTCCCAAATGTGTCCTTCTATATAGCCAGATAGTATTCCATTAGATATAGCTACCACATTTTCTTTGTCCATAAATCTGTGATGGGTATACTGGCGGCTGCCAGGATTTAGCTATTAGGAATTGTGGTGTTTTAATCACTGGCATGTAGTATGATGTCTTTAGCTCTTTAGGAAAGATACCAAGAAAGGAAATATCTGGGTCATATGGAAGTTCTAATTTTAGTTCTATGAGAAATCTCCATAGTGATTTCCACAGTGAACATAGAAAAAGGTAATTTACTTAAGACAATTGTTGTAGAAGTCTACCTTATGTGTGAAGAGTATTAATAATAGAGACAATGGTAAAATGTGATTTAAGTGCATTTTAAATATGAACTCAGGGGTAAGACTATTTTTCATTATCACTTAATTTCTAATGATAAAAGTTATTACTTGATATTAATTAGCAATAAAGTCATAGTATTTCTATTTGGATTATCTCCACTGTTATTTACTTTTATCTCATTGCTGAGATAAAATACCCAACACCTAACGTTACAAGGGGAAAGTTTTATTTGTACTAGTTTACATTCCCACCAACCAGAGAAGAGCTCCTTTTTCACCACAGTAACATCCACAACTGTTATTCTTTGACTTGTTGATAATTGTCATGCTTTCTGGTGCAAGATGGAATTTTTGCATTGTTTTGATTTGCATTTTTCTAATGTCCAGAAGTGCTGAACATTTTTGCATGTATTTATTACTCAATAGTACTTCTTCTGGTAAGTGTCTGTTCATTTCATTTGTCCATTTCTTGATTGGATTTTTCCTTTTAATCAGTCAAATTGTTTTGGATTCTTATATTCTAGATATTAGTTTTCTGTCTGAGGAATAACTAGCAGAAGTTTTCTTTCCATTCTGTAAGTTGTCTCTTCACTGTAAGAATCCCAGAATTTTTTTTTACTTTGATGTAACCCAATTTGTTGATTCTTGATGTTATTTATTGTGCATTAGGGGTTCTGTTTAAAAAAAAAAACTATCTTACACCTATGACTTCAAGTGTTTTGACTATTTTGTCTTGCAGTAGGTTCAATGTTTCTATTTTAAAACTTAGATCTTTGATCCATTAAGTTCACTTTACAAAGAAAAAATTCCCATTCATTTATGTAGTTAAAACAGTTATTAATGAAGTAAACCAAGGACCACTATTTTTTTTAAGAGGGAGAATGGAACAGATTTTGCAAGACTTGAAATTTTTTAAAAAATTGTATAGTAGGACACATTGACTTTTGTGGAATACATTTGCTATAGTTGTAGTATATTCCCTCAAAATATAAAAATTACCAATTTATACAGTTACAGGACAGGGCCTTTCAGGGGTGATTATGCAATCATGAAAAAGATTAGTTAACTTCCTAGTGGGGCTTGGCAGGAGTTCTCCTCTCTTTTCATTCTGCCTTTTATCACGTGAACAACCAGCAAGAATATTTCCATCAGATGAGATGTCAGTGCCTTGACATCTGGAGGTTGGACTTTATAACCTCCAGATCTGCAAAAAATAATTTTCTATTTTTTACGGTATTTTGGTATAGCAGCACAAGTACACTAGCAGTTCTGTATGTACATGAATATATTGATATATAAATGTCCATTTTTTATTCCAAGTACCTTTTTGACAGGTAATCTCTTTCAATTAAAAGGGCCCATTAAAAAAAGAATCCTGAATACTTCTGAATACTTATTCTGAAATTACTCAGTATTTGAAAGTTGGGAGATCATAAAGTATAGATTATATTTTTATAATAATAAATCATCACTAACTTGTTTTGATCCGTTTTCACACTATGAAGTTATGAAAGTTTCATTTATATGTTCCCTTAAGTTAGATCATGAAAATCTTGTGTGGAGGCCAAATAGTGAATAAATTATGATTTGTGAACTCTATGGGTTTGTCATACTCAGGGTTCACAAGGGAATAGGTTTAATACAGTACACACAATTTATAGGATTATTTTATAATATTTACCTGAAAAGTCAAATACAGAAGAGATCTGTCCATACACTACAGACCCAGAGAATCCAGCTGAGGCGCTGCATCCCACAGCGATGTCCTGCACAAGTCCAGCTGGAGGCCTAGAGCCCGGGACAATGTCTCATGAAAGTCTGTATCAAGGATTTGCACTGGGAAGGGCCAAAGGTCACTGGTGGAAGCTAGAAAGTCTGAACCAGTGGGATAAAGGACCTGTGCCAGCAGGCTGAGGGATCTGTGCTGGAGGAAGGAGGCTCAAGGTAAGGACCAGAGGTCCCCTGAAGAGAACCGCAGCCATCCTCAGTGACAGCAAAGACCTGAGCTCCTCTGATGAGAACAGCTGAGTTCACATCAGGAAAACCAGTGTGACAAAGCTTCTCCAGGACAATCAACAGCACACCATCTTCCCCTCCAGTTCTCCCTTTTATGCTATTGGCAACAATAAACAGGTTGGCCTTGCACACCCAGAACCATGCTGATTCAGTTCAGCTGTGTGTTACAAGTTGATCATTAGTTAATCCACCACATGATTCTTTCAGAACTACTCAACTGTTGTTGGAGCAGGAAAGCAGCCCTAGACAACAAGTAAATGAACAAATGCTGTATTTTGATGCAATTAATTATAAAAACAGGTGGCAGGTCAAATTAGGATTTTGAACCATAGTTTACTGAACCTACATTGACTTATTTCATTATACATTCATTGAAAAAGTACAAAACAAAAGACACACAAATAACAATATAGTTGGGAAGTAAATATAACAATAATTTTCTTGGGCTGGTGAGATGGCTCAGAGGCATAAGGGCCTGCCTGGCAAGCACAAGATCCTGAATTTGACTTGCAGAACCCACATAAAGGGAAAAAAAGGGCCGGTGACATCACTCAGCTATAAAAGTGCTTGCTGGCAAGTGCGAGGTCCTGAGGTCAACTCCTGTTACCCACATAAAAACAAAAACAAAAACAAAAACAATAATTTTCTTGATTTAATGTTAATTTGAATTTATTGATAAATGAGTATATGTGTAGTTAGTGATCTATTAGTACCAGATCAAATTTGGTACCATTTTTTATATGTACCAGAAAAGCCTAGGTAGTAGTACAAAAATAGTATGAAGGGGACAAGTACCTTCAACTGGTTTCTCAAATTTGTGCATTGTCTGTTCTTTGTTTAACTACTATACAGAGAATTATCTTTAAATTTGTAAACCAAAACGTTATGAATTTCCACTGAATGAAAATTCAACTTACCCCTAATAATATTAACTAGTATTCTTATTTTTGAATTTATCTACAATGCAAAATTAAGATGCATAATATTTAAGTTCATGCAAAAACGTGTACAAAAATTAAGGTTTACAAAATTTAGTTTTAAATTTAATTTTTGAAAAAAGCATTAAATAAAATAATGAATAAATTATGATTACTTAAAAACACATAAGATATACATACTGCCACTGTATTAGTTATCAACTTATACCTTAACAAATAACCATATATTTTTTGGCATGAAACAGCACTTATTTATGACAGTTTTGTAGGTCAGAAATCTATGTATAACACAGACAAGTTGATCTTCTACCTAAGGTACCACAAAGTCCAAAAGCTGTTATCTGCGGCCTGGTTTCCCTTTCTCTAGGCTCTGGGGATGAATCTGCTGCCACGCTCACTCAGATTGCCAGCCAAATTTGGTTCCTTGAAGATGGAGGACTGGTGTCTTCATTTCCTTATATACTGTCTACTGTGGGCCAAGAGGCCTTTTCCAAGCAGCTGCCTGCATGTGGCACCATGTTTTCTACCCACTCTAGCACAATAAGTGGATTCTCATTCAAAACTTTGAACTCCCTGTCTTCTCTTCCTGGCATATCGGACTCCAGCTAGGAAAACAAATTCTCCTATTTAAGGAATTATGTGATTAAATATAGCCTACACAGATAATCCAGAATAATCTCCCATTTAGAAGTACTTAACCTCAAAGACATCTACAAAGCCCTTTATATCATTCACTATGACCTGCTGACAGATTTCAGGGATTTTTGGAGAATCATTCCGTTAGTCATAATTAGTGATATGAATAACACTATATTCACTAATAAGTTGATGAAACAGACCATTTTTCTTAACTTTAAAATGTTTTCAAATTCATGCATCATCTCCTGCTTCAAGAATAAACATTATCCATATTTTTTATTTAGTATTTTCCACAAGAACAGAATTTATTTTTCATGGAAATTGCATATTGTCAGCTTTAGTAAGGGTGATGGAATAGATTTTTCAAAATGACTGTATAAATTTACACTAGGAAAAATATTGTGGCTCCATTTTTCAACATACAACCCAAAAGTAGTATTCTTTTTTAATTAAAAATATGATGGAGATGATACATTATATGACTTATCTAAATATTATGGAAAATTAACTCCTATGCATATGTTCACTGTATATTTCATTTATTTCTTCATATAAGTGCTAAAATTTCTACTAGTTTACTGATTTTTTCTTGATTTCTATGAATCCCCGTATATTTCAGTCACACATATTCCAAGTGCTCTATCTCAGTTTGTGATATACTTTAATATTCCTTTACTGTTTATGCAGAACAACCACAACAACAACAAAAAAAAAATGGGAAGGATGTGATGGTGAAAGGGTGCTGAGTGACAGTCTCTGAGAACACCTCCCTGGACTGATCAGATTTTAGAATCATGTTACAATTGCATGTACTAAAATAAAGAGTTTAATGACATGGAATAAACTGATAAACATTACGTTAAGTGAAATTAGCCAGAAATAGAAATACAAATACTGCATGATCTCATGTATTTGTTGAACCTAAACAAGTTGAACTCACAAAAGCATAGTAGAATGGTAGGTACAAGACCCTGCAGAATGAAGGAACTGAAGAAATGGTGATCAAAGGGCACAACATTTCAGTAAGACAGAAGGAAGTTCAAAAGGTCTATTTTGCATCATGATAGCTTTATTTAATGTATAGTACACTTAATAATTGCCAAGAGAATAGATTTTTTAAGTGCATTCCCATTAGAAACAAGCATATGAGGTAATGTGTGAGTTAACTAGCTGGAATTAGCCATTCCACAACATATGCCTATATGAAAGCATTGTGCTGTAGAGCTTAGATTCATTATTAGTTGAAAGTAAAATTAACTTAATGAAATAAACGTAATAAAATAAAGAGTTAACTACTAAAAGTATTTTATTCTCTTACCCAACATTTACAAGGATATTCTTTAAATGTTCTTCTGTTAACTTTTTATTTTTGCTCGGAGCATTGAAAATTTAGTCTTTCGTGTGTTATAGATGAAATCCTGTAAATGGCTCCATGGAGGTAACCAGTTTTATCTCTCTATTGACTTGTCATCATTTGAGGCTCCCCCCAAACTTTCTATTCTCTCATTTCAATAACAGCAATCTTTCAATGCAACTCAAAATTTAGTCACCAGGGAGTAATTGTATAAAGTACAAACTTCACCGCTAGGTGTTCATTCCACTTAATCCCAAGTTAAATGAAACTGATTTTGCCATTCCTTCGAATATTGCAGAGAGACCACTCTCCATATGATATTCATTACATAAGCACTGAGTCAAGCATTTACTGTGTTGCCTCATGGTGTCCTACCGATATATTCATGTGACACTGAGAAAACAGGATAATCAAATGAGGAACTGATCCACAGAAATAAAAGCATAACAAAAAAGATGAAAAGTGACAACACTGGAAGTTTACCAAATGTAAATGGAATTAGCTGACCATGGAAATGTTGACACTTGCTCTTGGAGAGACTCTAAATATACAAACAAAGGAACAGAAGGAAGGCGATTTCATCAGCATAAATAAGAAAATGAGATGAAGATATAATAAAAGAAATGACCCTCTCTAACGTTTTCACATTATTAAAATGATTCTAAGGTATTTCAAGACTCTGGAAGTACACAAAATGAAATATTAAATAGTGCAGTTGAGGGCCGGTGAGATGGCTCAGTGGCGTACACACCTGCCTTGCAAGCGCGAGGGCCCTAGTTCGACTCCCGGATCCCACATACGAAAAAAGGGGCCGGTGATATTGCTGAGTGGCACGGGTGCCTGTTGGCGCACGAGGTCCTGAGGTCGACCCCCTGGTACCCACCAAAAAAATAAATAAATAAATAAAAAATAAAAAATAAAAAAAAATAAATAGTGCAGTTGATCCCATTTTAGAATGCACTATGACAATTCTCAAAGACATAAAGAGTAGTTACTCCATTTAATAAATTTTAATTGAGAAGAATTATACTTGATAAGTTTTCTATGAATAAATATATTTAATACTTAATATAGCTACTCTTATAAATGTATGCTGAATATTAGGATTATCACTTGTTACTTCATACGTTTATAACCAACTTTAGGACAGTTTATAATTTTCAGGAAAAAAAATAAAGCCCCTAGAACAATAGTCATTTTTCTAATTTGTTAATAAAACTATTTTAATCATTTGGGCTTGCATTGTCATTTCTGTGTATGTGTGTGTATGCGTGTGTGTGTGTGTGTGTAAGTGTGTGCTCATTATGAATGAACTGTGAAGAACAGTGAGGACTGATGGCATGTCTTTGTATTTAATGAGACCAATTCCTCCCTTTTATTTTTTCAAGCGTAATCAGTTACGCTTGAAATACGTAGCATTGTATTCTTCTATTTGAATTTTAGATAATTTTTTCAACATTTCTAAAATTATTAAAATAGAATTATGATTCTATCAATTGTACAATTTAATTTAGGAAGAAAGGCCACTGTTATAAAGTTCAGTCACCTGACTGAATATAATACAATATACTAAAAAATAAAAATTAAAAAACATATAATGATTCTCCATGTATTCAGATCATATTGCATATCTCTTACCAGGACTCTTTGAGTCCTCTATGTTATTGATTGGAAGATGAATTATTGTGTTGTGGACAATGAAGACACTTTAAAATATGACAATATTTTTATCTCATTAGTTATAAGATATTCTAAATTTGAAGATACAAAAAGTAAGAAAATTTAGAATGTAAAATTTACACTTTAAAATTTTTCTACTTTATAATGAAATAAATTATTAGTTACATTAATTTTGTAATACTATATAGCACAAACTCTTGTGAATGGTGTCTTCTTTTGGTAAGTTTTGTAATTATTTATTGTTGCAAAGAAATAGTAATGTTTGTGTTTGATGTTGCATTTGACATATAGGAACAATTTTTTGTCCTAAGAGTTTTAATTTTTATTGTATTTACTTTTAATTATTTATTTTTGAATAGGACATAATCTGTAAATAACTACTTCTTTTATTTATCTCTGGTCTTTAAACTTTTAGATTTAACTTTTTTACTTTATGCTCTTGATAAGGATATCATGGATATATTCAACAAAATCCTGACATTGATGAGAATTGTAAAAGCATTAACAAAAAATTGGCTGCAGTTAAAACCTGTTTGAGAGAAAAACCTATCCAGGTTTTATTTGCTCCCAAAATTATGTATTTTTAACTAAGGAAAGACAATAAGACTAGAAAGTTATAAAATAACTCTCTTAGATTTTCAGGAAGCTTCTAACATTTTTTCAGAATTTCCTTGATACATCCTCATGTATCATAGTGGAATTTATATTCATGGTGCATATTAAATCATCTAGAAATTTTTCTTTTTTTTTTTTGTGGGTACCGGGGGGTCGACCTCAGGACCTCGCATGCCAGCAGGCACCCATGCCGCTGAGCGATATCACCGGCCCCCTTTTTTTTCGTATGTGGGTTCCGGGAGTCGAACTCGGGCCCTCACGCTTGCCAGGCAGGGGCATACGCCACTGAGCCATCTCAGCGGCCCTCATTTAGAAATTTTTACTTTAATTATTTTGTGATTATTTGGTTATTTTACTCTGTATTACAATCCTTTTTCATTAGTGCCTTCTGGTTTTTTTTTTTTTATGTGGGTACTGGGAATCGAACTCAAGACCTCACACTTGCCAGACAGGCGCTTATCCCGCTGAGCTATCTCATTGGTCTGTGCCTTCTGATTTTTGAACACTGAGAATGAAAGAAATTTTTATTGATATCACAATATTTAAGTAAATTATAATTGCAATGTTCCAGGATTTTGGTTATGCAATTTAAC
The DNA here is from genome assembly GCA_028451465.1 of Erethizon dorsatum. Classification (NCBI taxonomy): domain Eukaryota; kingdom Metazoa; phylum Chordata; class Mammalia; order Rodentia; family Erethizontidae; genus Erethizon; species Erethizon dorsatum. Next base: position 138,738,061 of record CM051824.1, read on the forward strand.
AATAGATAGATGATAGATAGATAGATAGATAGATAGATAGATAGATAGATGATACATAGAAATAATTTTCTGTGCCATGAGCATATTTGAAAAACAAAAATGATATTTTGACAGAGAATAGCTTTATTTTTATTTATTTATTTATTTTTTTGTGGGTCCCCGGGGGTCGACCTCAGGACCTCACGTGCCAACAGGCACCCGTGCCGCTGAGCGATATCACCGGCCCCTTTTTCATTATGTGGGATCCAGGAGTCGAACTCGGGCCCTCGTGCTTGCCAGGCAGGCGCTTACGCCGCTGAGCCATCTCACCGGCCCAGAGAATAGTTTTATAATAAAAATATCTTGAGACTAATTAGAATAACAAGGCCCGATAAAAATGAATTAGAATTTAATCACATAGCAAATAATAATAAGTAAACAAAAACAGATGAAATAGAAATCAATGTATAATGAAAAAATAATTAAGATAAGAATATACTAGAGAAAATATTTACAACATAAACAAAAATATCAAAATATAAGTAGGCAATAGTATAACCACCTAATGATGTAACTAACAAGGGAAATGTTGGTGAAAAACATAAAATACTAAGACATATCTTAAATGATTTCAGCTATAAGTATATAAATTAAAAGTTAAATGGGGCCGGTGAGATGGCTCAGCGGCATAAGCGCCTGCCTTGCAAGCGCGAGGGCCCGAGTTCGACTCCCGGATCCCACATACGAAAAAGGGGCCGGTGATATCGCTCAGCGGCACGGGTGCCTGTTGGCGCGCGAGGTCCTGAGGTCGACCCCCCGGTACCCACAAAAAAAAAAAAAAAAAGTTAAATGAAATAGATAATCATGTTTACTATTGTTAGTTTAAAAAAATAATTGTTTATTTTTATATTTTTGTTTTTCATTTAATACATTTTTCCATTACTATATATTTCTTATATAATGGAAACATTGAAGAAAAATGTGATGAAAGATCATTTTTTGGCCTCTCTTTGAGCCTTTTACTATTATTATCTTTATCTTTATTATTATCTTTATCTTTAAATTATAAGACTATTTCACTCTTCATTTTTTCTATTATTTGTGTGTATTTGCTTTATTTACTATTGTCATCCAATAAATAATACACAGGATTTGTTTGAAACTTTCAAAAAGGTACTAATGCCAGCCAAATAGGTTGTCCTTGTATTATATATTTTCCCATTTCTTTGAAGAAACAGGCAGATACTCATACATTTTTAAACTTCTCTTTTATTAGTACATTTTTGCAGTACATGCAGCCTACAATCATTTTAGGAGTGGGTACATGTACACACTTTGGCTTTTTTTTTTATTCCTTCCCCTTCTCTCCCTCTTCCTTTAAGTCCCTATCCCTATTTTCATTCTTGTTGATATTAATTGTAGCTCATGTTATGGCACATAATGTTTACATTCATTGAGGTTATTAGGCTCCTGCACATGGCTTAACTTCATTCTACTTATTTCCCTTTCACTTCCTCCTCACCCCTCACCCTTGTTCCCTTGGAACACTTCCCAATAGCAAAAGATCCATCCCCTTGTCCCCTTCAATCCATCCTTTATTATTCTCTTTGTACTTTGCCTCACTCAAATGAAAGATAACATAAAGAGGCCGGTGATATCGCTCAGTGGCAGGGGCACCTGATGGCACACGAGGTCCTGAGTTCGATCCCCAGTACCCACAAAAAAAATGATGCAATACAGTATTTAAGCTTGTGTGTCTGGTTTGTGTCAATCAACAATGTATTTTCCACGTGCTTCCATTTTCCTACAAAAGCCTCAAATTCATCATTTTTATAGCTGTGTAGTGTTCCATTGTATATAGATATCCAATTTTCTTTGTCCAATCACCTCTTTTTGGATATACAAGCTTCTTCCAGGAATTAGCTATTAGAAACTGTGGTGCTGTAAACATTGGTAGGCATGAATCACTGTAGTGTAATGACTTATGATTTTGGGGGAAGAGGCCTGGAAGGGGGATATATGGGCAAAGTAGAATTTCTAACTTTAGTTCTATGAAAAATCTTCATATTGATTTCCATAATGGTTGTACTAGATTACATTCCAACCAATAAGGCAGGAGGGTTCCTTTGTGACACAGCCATGCCAGCATTTGTTATTGTTTAATTTCATAATGATTGCCATTGTTTCCACAGTAAGATGGAATTTTAGCATTAAATTACATTTCTCTAATTGCCAGAACATTATTCATATATTTGTTTACTATTCATATTTATTCCTCTGTGAAGTGTCTGTTCATTTCTCTTGCATATTTCTTGCCTGGGTCTTTAATTTTAGGTGGTTTAATTTTTTTTAATTCTTTATATATTGTAGATATGAGGACCATATATACTGTGTGAGGAGTAGCTGGCAAAATTTTTTTGCACTCTTCAGGTTGTCTCTTTACTCTGCTGTTTAATTCTTTTGGTGTACAGAAGCTTTCAGTTTGATATGATCCCATTTGCTGATTCTTGCTGTTATTTCTTGTGCAACTGAAGTTCTGTTTAGAAAATACTTTCCTACACCTATGTCTTTGAGGGTTTTACCTATTTTATCTTCTAGTAGGTTTAATGTTTTAATGTTTTCTATTTTAATATTTATATATTTGATCCATTTTGATTTTAATTTAATATATTGTGAGAGAAAAGGGTCCAGTTTCGATTTCTGCACACAGGTAACCAGTTTTATTATCATCACTTGTTGAATAATTTATCTTGCCTCCAACATATGTTTTTGGTCCCTTTGTCAAAGATCAAATAGCTGAATGTGTCTGGAGATGTTTCTGTATCCTCTATTCTGTTCCACTGATCCACATATCTGTCATTTTTATCACTATTGCTTTGTAATACAGTTTGAAGTCAGGTATTGAAAGGCCACCTGCTTTACTCTTGTTGCCCCAAATTGCTTTCGCTATTTTGTGTCTTTTTCTGGTAGCTTATGAATTTTAGGATTATTTTCTCCAGTTCTGTAAAGTATGCTGTTGGAATTTTGATTGGCACTGCATTGAATCTCTGTAAGAGTTTTGGGACTATGGCCATATTGACAATATTGTTTCCACCAATCCAGGAGCAGGGCACATCTTTCCATTTTCTGATGTCTTCTTTGACTTCTTTTTACAGAGTACTGTAATTTTCTTTGTAGAATTCAATATCACTCTGTAGCTTGAAGAAAAATGAAACACCTATGAATTAACATAACCAAGAAAGTAAAAGACCTCTACAAATAATACTCATAGATTTATATCTTCACTTAGGAATTAACTGTTTAATACCTAGTGTTTAGTTCAACACAAATTCCCCAAATTAAAAATGTAAGACAAATATCTAAAATAAATATGAAGAAATCATATGTCCTTGTCTTATTAATATTAGAATTATATTGCTTAAAACAATGATCCTCAACATTTACTATATTTAATAATAATTGCCTTGATTATAATGAATAGTTTTCAATAGAAAATATGAAATTATCAATGTCAAGTGCAATTCAATTGCCAAGAAATATTACATCTTCAGATTTTATAGTTAAATATCTTATATCCTATAAATCATATTCAAATATCCTTAACACTTAAATGTTTTTGAGTTATTGAGTTTAAACTGAGAAAATATAGCCAATACTATGAATATAAAAGTAAATGTTTTTGTTGAATAGGGCATAACATAAATTATCTGTATATGTATTGAATAACTTCCAAAAATGATATCACATCACTACTAGCTTAATTAAGGAGGTTTCCATTTGCCTAACAAAACACCGAGTACTGTAATAAAGTCATAATCTCAATGCATTCAGAATGATGGATGTATCTAAAAACATTAAAAAAAGTGAATTAAAGAAAGTCACAAAGTTTGCAATGTTTTTAAGTAGCTGGACCATTTATATATTCATAAAAGTCATACTTTATGTCCTTCCAAAGATGAGTACTTTGAACACAGACATATATTTTTAATTCATTATTTAATAATCTCATCAACCTCTCAGTCTGGAACATGAGGGATGGTATTAATGTCCCTTCAAATTATGTATTTATCTTCAATTTTGCCATCAACATACTCCATTTTTTGTGATTAAGCAACCAAATCATTGATACAAATATGAAAATATATTAAACATTTCAATAGTATTCATTCTGTGTTTCTCAATATATATTATAACTTGATTAAAGCCTCAAAAAAGCAATGCAAGAAAATACTACAAAATACTATTCTTATTAAGTTGAAGCAGGAGAGCTTTAGAAAATGATTTAAGATTTAGTGGTTATTTTTCTCCAGTTTAAAGCATTAAATACAAATAATACACAGAATTTTCTAAGCTAAAGAAATACAAGTAACCACCTAGGAAGAACTGTCTTTTAACACACTTATTAGGAAAAGGTAAAGCTGAAGATAAAAATAACCCATTTATGACAAAGATTGAAAATTTTTAAATTTTAGCAAGAAATTCATATATATTACCTAGAAAAAGTCAAAGAACAAGAATTTAAAGATAAAATAATTCGTTATGTTCCATTGTTGTGGCGTTCCAATAATGGGTCAACAGGCATTGAAGGGTTAATGGTGGCATAAACCAAATAGAAATTTCCTTTATTTACATGTACATTATTTACTAAAATAATAAGACATTTATTGATTTATTCGATCAGATATTTGGCGGGCCTACCTAGATCCTTCTACATTAATTTCGTTCTGTCTTCTTTACTTTAGAATATGTATCTCACTGTCCAGCAATCATGGCAGCATCCCAGTACTCATGAAAGAGCAAGTGACAAAGAGTGCTGTACTCCTACAGTTTGAACGCTCTTTCAGCAGTCTCACCCTACATATACCCTTACCATTCACTGATCAGAATTAGGTCACATGTCCAACCTGACTGATAATGCCTCACTTGGATCTATTGTTAGGAAAAATCATTGATTTTAGGAGAAGCGTGGAGAAGAGATGTGAAATTTTGTGGTAAAATTATATGATTTAATATATTTTAGTCATTTTATCATTTTTTATTTTATTTACTTTGAGTTTTACATGTGTGATATATTTTGCAAAAACTTTATTATATAGGGAAGTAAATTAAAACCACTGTAAAATGTGTTTAAACATCCTTTTATCTTCAAGTGTTTTTTACTTATTCTTTTCTATCTCAGAAAAAAATTTACTCCCAATACAATTTCTATGTGCTATATGGAAATAATGTAAGAAATGAAAAATTGCCTACTGTAATTCTAATGTTTGATGATTTTCCTAACATTACAATAGTTGAATTGACTTAATAGTCACTGTTACAAGATTACTATCTTGTCCAATGAGAAGAAATGGATATATTATATTTAAAAAATAATCACCATAAAATGAACAGATATATTAAAAGAACTATATTGAAACAACTAAGTAGGACACTAACAAGTGCAGGATTTTATTTTATTTTTATTTTTTTTATTTTTTATTTTTTTGTGGGTACCGGGGGGTCGACCTCAGGACCTCGCGCGCCAGCAGGTGCCCGTGCCGCTGAGCGATATCATTGGCCCCTTTTTTGTATGTGGGTTCCAGGAGTGGAACTCGGACCCTCGCGCTTGCCGGGCAGGCGCTTAAGCCGCTGAGCCATCTCACCGGCCCTAAGTGCAGGATTTTAAAAGAAAAGATCTTCTTGGTTGTATTTAAAATCAACAAGGCTTCAGTGGGTGTTTTAATAAACCCTGACATTTTATTCTTTCAATTTTAGTGAAGCATATTGCACGAATAAATATTTCATATATTTCAGATATATAAAATATCATTTTGATAGATGTGTGTTGTGAAATGATAACTAAAATAAGGTTATATCAATCACCTCAAATAGTAATATTTTGCATGTATGTATACAAAGAATAGTTCAGCTCTCCTCAAAGGATATGAAATATATTATTATTATTGTTAACAACATATGTTATTAATGACATACCGCACAATATTAGGATTCTTGAAGTTATGCATATTATAATTGCAAGATTTTGGACTTCGATTATCTCCTTCCTATTCCCTTAAATACAAATCAGATTACCACTCAACCCTGTTAATCTCTTTCCTTCATTTTCTTGTTTTATTCTCATAATACTTCACTTTCACTTTCTGGATAATGTTTATATATTTTATAACATCGAAGCCAGGAAATTTATTTCCTACCTGATTTATTCAACAGAACCACTTTTCTGAAAATTATATTCTCTGCTTTCCTTACTCTTGAATTACTTTAAAAGAATTTAAAATACATGTTAAGGGGCCGGTGAGTTGGCTCAGCAGAGTGAGCACCTGCCCGGAAAGCACGAGGACCTGAGTTCGACTCCCAGAACCCACATACGAAAAAGGGGCCGGTGATATCGCTCAGCGGCAAGGGCACCTGCTGGCACGCGAGGTCTTCAGATCAACCCCTGGTACCCAGAAAAAATAAATAAATAAATAAAATACATGTTAAATATTCCTAGGAAATGTTAATTTCAAGAATGTAAAATTTAGGAATTTCCATACTCATAAGGGTTGTACTAGTTTACATTACCACCAACAGTGTAGAAGAGTCCCCTATTTCCTATATGTAACCCTACATTTGTTGTTTCCATGTCTTTGAAAATAGCCTTCGTTAGCCAGGCTTGTTGGTACATGCCTGCAATGCCAGCACTTGGAAGGCTGAGGCAAGAGGATTGCCATGAGCTCGAGGCCAGCCTGGGCTACATAGTCAGGCCAGCCTGAACTACATAGCAAGACCCTGTCTCAAAAAAAAAAAAAAAAAAAAAAAAAAGAAACAAAAATAATAGCCTTTTTGCTGGTGTTAAGATGGGGTCTTTGTGTAGTTTTCATTTGCATTTGTCTAAAGGCCAAAGACGTTGAACATTTTTTGTGTGTGTTAATTGGTCATTTTTAGTCCTCTGAAAAATATCTATGCATTGTAATTGCCCAATTTTTGATTATCTTCTTTTAAGGGGAGGTGTTTCTTGAGTTCTTTATATTATAGGTATTAGTCCTCTGGTGACTTAAATTAGAGTGTATGTGTAGTAAGATATTTCATATTTTTTGAATTATAAAAATAAATATTTTATTTACAGAGAATTTTTTTCAGACATAAAATCGTGAAAACTAGAAATTTGCAGAGAAAGAATAGATGAATTCTGGAAATTTCCAGGTAGAAAGTCAAGAAGGAGATGTCCTTAAATATGGGTATTAAATCACTCTAACATCTTTCCTAAAACTACATTTTCTCCACAACTATCTCATCATTCTTCATGTTCCAGTTTGTCATACAGTACTTTACCCACATTGCATATATTAGTAATCTCTTTCTGTGCAACAAATTACCCCAACAATTAATGACTTAAAAAGTAATATTTATTGGGCCGGTGAGATGGCTCAGCGGCTTAAGCGCCTGCCCGGCAAGTGCGAGGGCCCGAGTTCGACTCCTAGAACCCACATACGAAAAAGGGGCCGATGATATCGCTCAGCGGCACAGGCGCCTGCTGGCGCGCGAGGTCCTGAGGTCGACCCCCCGGTACCCACAAAAAAAAAAAAGTAATATTTATTATCTCACATATTCTATAAGTCAGAAATCTGGAGGTGTATTAGCTAGGCAATTTTTCCTTAGCTTCTCTCATCAGGTTGCAGTTATGGTGCCGTTCAAAGTTACGGTGTGAAATAAAGCTTTGACCTATGGAAGAACTCCAAACTTACTCATGGGATTGTTGTACTACTTTAATTCCATGTTGGCTGTTGATTGGTAGCCTACTTTACATAGTTACTTGTGTGTGTGTGTGTGTGTTCTCCTACATTATTGTGCCTCTGTAAAGGAAACTTGCATTACATATGGTGGCCAGCATTATTCACAGTGTGACTGAAGGGAAGTTAGAAGAAAATCATAAATCTTTTGTAGTCTAACTTCACAAGACATTGCCTGTTCCTTGCACTGTCTTTTGTGTGTTGGCAGAAAACACAAAGATCATTTGATACAGGTCAGGATTACACAGGGATATGCATATATGAGGTGGGACTTTTTGTAAAATATTTACAAGCTGCCTACTATAGTTTATTTAAAAAACATTTCATTGAATTGTGATTGCCATTTAAAATTTTGAACATATGTAATGTGTGTATGTAACTAGATAATTCGGGGGTAAGTACACATATGTAAACTATCTTCACTATTAATGTCAAATAAATATACATCGTATCCCAAAGTTTCCTCCTATCCCCTTTTTTAATAAAGTCAAACTCATAGAATCTGAGTGGAATAAGGTAACAGAGGCTCTAGTGAAGGGAGAATAGGGAGAATTTCTTCAAAGGATACAAAGTTTTAGATATGCAAGAAAAGTACTGGAGAGCTACTGTATACTTACTCTAGTGCCCATCACTTAGAATACTGTACTGTAGACTTCAGCTTTTCTGTAAAGGTAGATTTTATGCTTAATGTTCTTACCTCTTTCTCCTCTAAATTTTTTTTTTTGTGGGTACCAGGGGGACGACCTCAGGACCTCGCGCGCCAACAGGCACCCGTGCCACTGAGCGATATCACCGGCCCCTTTTTCGTATGTGGGTTCCGGGAGTCAAACTCGGGCCCTCGCGCTTGCAAGGCAGGCGCTTACGCCGCTGAGCCATCTCACCGGCCCTCTCCTCTAAATTTTAAACTCACTTTTACAGTGAGCAAATGCCCTGGTTGACAGTGAATCTCTAGATTTTAGCACCAAGGTCTTGCATCCTGGGAAACCTCTCAGTTCCAGATTTCAGAGGATGTTGGTCAGTCCACTGCACTTTCAAAACTCAGGATTCTATATAGAGAATTCCTTGCAGATGATCTTAATATCCTCATTTATCATATTGTACAAATTATTTAAACTTTAAGGCTCATTTAAAAAATCTCCCCTTTTCAAACTCACATTTCATGATTCCTTCCCAATTTCAAAATATGTTTTTCTAATATTATCATTCACTATAATGATTTGTATTTTCCCCAAAGATTGGAATTTCCTAGTATGAACAATGTTAGAGGTAGTTGAATAAGATTTCTGCTGATAATAGTAATAAAAGCACATTCATTTTTATAGTTACCATGCCTTGCTTAGTGATTGGTAATTTTGCAGGCAGAATTTGAATTCTATTTAAGAGGGTGCTTCACTACACATAAAAGTGAAAAAAAAATGTACAAATTCATTTAGCCAGTACATGAAGAAAATAACCTGATGGTGCACTGGTGTCATCATAAACATGCACAATGAGTTATGTGTGTATTTACATTTATAAGTTTTCTACTGTAAGGTATGATCTATGCAAGATTTTAGAGTACACCATAGGAAAGAGTGTATGTAGATAATAAGAAACATAATAATAATAACAATACTAATAATCTAAATAATGATGGGAATTTTCATAATATAAGTGCTCAAGAACTATGTGAACAATTTATAAAATTGAATTATCTAATTCAATGTACTGGGCCTATACACAGCTTCCCCCCCCCAAGATGTCACATTACTTTTAACTTTTGAGCATTTACATGCATAATAGAGAATATAACTGTAATAGAGAATAGAGAATATAACTGTAAAATGAAAAGAGAATAGCGAATATAATTGTAATGAGAATATAACTATAAAATGATTAGTAATTCTTCAGTTTTTGTGAATAAATACCAAGTATTAAATAATGCTGAAATATCAAGGTAGAAAAGAGGAAAATTTCCTAGTATGAACAATGTTAGAGGTAGTTGAATAAGATTTCTGCTGATCTTTCCAATAAAACTTAAATATTAAGAATAACTAGGGATGTGGAGAAAATTTAGTTATGTTACTAAAAGGTGAGGGTATGATATGAAAATCAATGGCTACAATCTTACAAATCATGAAAAACCTACTGAGTAGAATTGTGAGGAAAAACCCAATGACCTGGATCCATGAATTCTTCAATTAATCAACCAAATCAGTGCTCTAACTTAAGTTTCAAATACCTCAAGCCTTGTAGAACTTCCTTTTATATATATATATATTTTTTTTTGTGGGTACCGGGGTCAACCTCAGGACCTCACGTGCCAGCAGGCGCCTGTGCCCCTGAGCGATATCACCTGCCCTTTTTTTATATGTGGGTTCCGGGAGTCAAACTTGGGCCCTTGGGCTTGCCAGGCAGGCACTTACACTGCTGAGCCATCTCACTGGCCCATCCTTTTATATTTTTAGATCAAAAGTATCTGGAAGTTATTGTTTAGCCACTGATTGTATTTCCCAAATTCAATTACTTTTATTAAAATAACTAGTAATTAAATTAACAAAAAGATTTGCATTCAATGCAAAACTAATTTACTTTTATGACTATATTTTGTACATCAATTAAATTTTTTAAAGTGGGTATTAGGTTTTCTGTTACTTAGAAAAAATAATTAAACCCACAATTAAAGAAACAAAAATTTATTTTGGCTCAGCTTTTAAGTGTTCAGGTGATAGAGTATTTCCTCAAAAATAAGACCTAAGTGGCAAATAAATCCTAGCACAGTTTTTCAGGATGCTCATAATATAAGCCCTACTCTGCAAATAAGCCCCAGTTAAGATTGCCAGCCAGGCTGATGGATGTAGTACATCTCTTTGCAACACATGAACATATTATATTATAAAATAATAATATTAAATATAATTAAATGTAAGTAATTAATATTACTGACAATACTTAAATGACAATATAAATTATAATTCAGTATTTGTAAATACAAAAGTGAGTGCCGTTGGATGAAAGACAAATGCTGGTATAAACAGCTGAACTGAATACTTACTGCAAATGAACAATTAGACTACAGGCACAATGAATAACATATGCACTTGATAATGAATGGATGTGATTGTGTCTAATATGAATCTTCATGATTCAGTACATTGTATGTTGTAATGGGTACACTTCATGCATTTGTGTGAAATGAAACATTTTCTGAATTTTGGTGCCCTCAATTTTTTGTTGCTTTTGTGTGGACCATCATTGTTAACTGTCATTGTTTTTGTTGCCACTCCTGTCTCAAAAGTCTTCAATTAACTTTTGATTTAATGGAAACTTTGTGAAGCCTAATCTGCAAGAGGTCCTGACTTGGGAGAACAATTCATGGGATAAAATCAGTGATAGCCATGTTGCCAATGTACTACAATCAGACTACATGGACAAGAATTGCTCATTTAAGGAGAGTTCTATGGTTGTACATGAGAGATTAGAGGCAATGGTTCTACAGGAAATGGAGTCAAGAAATTCAGGCCATGGGCCAGTGAGATGGCTCAGCGGTGTAAGTGCCTGCCTGGCAAGCACGATAGCCCAAGTTTGACTCCTGGAACCCACATATGAAAAAAGGGCCGGTGATATCGCTCAGCAGCATGGGTGCCTACTGGCACACAAGGTCCTGAGCTTGACCCCCAGTACCCACAAAAAAAAAAAAAGAAATTCAGGCCAGAATGTGGGGTTTAGGGAGTTGTGATTAGGTTGCAGAAGATGACATGACTGTATTTGAATAAATGTAGATTTTTGTACATGAATATATGTAGATTTTTTACATAAATAAATGACTAAATGTAGATATGTGTACATGAATAAAATAAGGCATTTCCTGAAAATAACCTCTATTTTGTCTTTTGGAGCAAAAATTAACATAAGACTGGTCTTATGGTAGTTTGATGGTATCACGGCACAAATACATAGTGAAAAGGTTTGGTGAGAAAAGCTGCTCACATCATAGCATCCAGGTAGGAGAAAGAAAAGGGAGGAGCCACAGGCAAGAAGCCATCCCTTCAAATTACACAAACAGCGACCCACCTCCAGCCAGGCCCCACTTTGTGTCATCACATTTAGCCACGAACTCATGAATGGAGAATCCACTCTTGAATGTAGCACTCCTATCTTCCTATCTTCTTCCCAAAACATGTGACTTGGCAGTCATTTCAGGTCTAAACCAAAGTTTTGATCCTGGTAACTAAAAGATTCATCCATTTCATTATGAAAAATGCATTTACTCTATCTTTAAGTGTTGCTAAATTTTAATAGTTCCAGCATTGATTAAAAAGTGGCAATGTAGGGCCGGTGAGATGGCTCAGCTGCTTAAGCGCCTGCCCGGCAAGTGCAAGGGCCCGAGTTCGACTCCCGGAACCCACATACGAAAAAGGGGCCGGTGATATCGCTCAGTGGCAGGGGCGCCTGCTGGCGCACGAGGTCCTGAGGTCGACCCCCCGGTACCCACAAAAAAAAAAAAAGTGGCAATGTAAAAAGTCTCCTCTGAGACTCAAGGCCAACTCTTAGCAGTGAGACCATGTAAAATTCAAAAGAAAATAAATACTTGCAATAATCAATGGCACAGGATAACTGTTAACACTCCAAAAGGGAGAAATGTAGGGTTGGGTAGAAAGGAATGGAACTAAAGCATCCAGAAACCTTGCAGGGCAAATATTAAAACTTTTAGCTCCCTGTCCAGCTAAAGGTGGTTCCCATGCTGCCCTCAGGGCAGGCTGGGCAGTCCCACTCTTTAGTCATTCATAACAGCACACATGGCCTCTCTCTTGTGCTGACTTTGCTCACTGAATGTAGTTTTACTCAGAAGATAATCCACATTCCTGGAATCTCTAATTACTTAGGTTCACCACTGAACTCTTGGCTTATCTCTCACAGCTTCACAAACTGCTTTCTAATGGGCTCATGGCAGGGACTGGTAATTTTTACCTGGTCTCCCAGGCCCTCTTCTGAAATCTGGCTGGAAGCTTCCATGTGCCAATAACTCTTGCAGTCTATAGGCCTGACAAAAAAACACCACATGAATAAGTCTCAGTTTGACTGCCAGCTTGAACCATGAAGCATGACTACAGTGGCCTCTGAATGTCATTTCAAGTATATACTTCCTTAGGCAACCATGGATGAGCAGGAGTTCCAGGAAATTTTTCTCAAATGAAAGATTTACAGTTATGCACTATGGAGCATGTGATGGGTGGGGTCTTGCTGATTTCTGAAATGCCCCCAAGGCATCTTTCTTCTTGTCACTGTACAAAGTAATTGGTTTGTTTTTAATGAAATTTTATTTTCAGCAACCATGGTCAACTTTGCCCAAAATTCTCAAGCACTTCCTTCCTAGTGAAACTACAAACTTTTAAATCACTCATTCTGTCATTTAACCTTGATTCATGACCTCTAGTTCAACTCCCAGTGGAATCCTTATTTCCAACTGAAACCTCCTGAGCCTGGCCTTTCTTGACAACATTCCCATTAACATTCTGGTCTTTAGAGCTCTGACCAGAAACATCCACCATTCTCTGTTTACTGCCTTCTAGGATTCCTAGAGCTGGCATCTTAAAATTTTCCAATTCTTCTCTCAAATCTGTTACAAAGGCTTCTAGACCACATAGTCATGTACAGTGACAACAATAACCACACCTGGTACCAATTATCTGTGTTAGATTTCATAGTTTAGGACAAAATATGCAACACCTGCAATTTAAAGAAGGAGACATTTGGCTCACAGTTCCAGTGGGATCAGTCCATAGTCACAGGTGCCAGTGCAGAAATGGCATGGTAAAAAGGCCTTGTAGAGAAAAGCTACTCACATCATGACATACAAGATACAGAAGATAAGGGAGGAGCCAGGGACAAGAATGCATGCTTCCATGTCATACCAACACTAACATCACCAACCAGGCCTCTGCCTCCTAAAAGCATATTCAGCTACTAAACTGATCAATAGATGAATCTAATGAGTAATTGTGCCCATGTGTTCCAATTTTTTAAAACATAAGACTTCTGGGCACATTTCAGGTCTAAAGCATAACAAAGGTTTTTCTGATAAGTTAGCATTTAAGATACAGACTAGTATAATTCTTAAATTATTTTTTTTAAAAATGTGATAGGATCATCTATAGAAAAGAAATATTTTTTTCCTTTTGAGTAAGACTGTATTAAATCCACACACACAGAACTATTCAAGCACAGGCATCAAATTTTTTGTATATGCTAATTTTATGTTATATGATAGTAATTTTTATAGTAGTTGTAAGTGTAATACAAATGTTTTACAAAATGCAGAGGTTTATTGGCTTCTGATTTTATGTAAAGAATAATAGTCAAATGTTGTTTATATCAAAAGTTTCAGAAGCTATCCAAATAAGATTACAGAAATTTTCTTTCCACTGTCTGATCAACAATAGATCTCTCTCTCTCTCTCCCTAAATAGTCTCACTTTATCTCCAGTGAGATTGACAGAACAGAAAATCAAGACAGCACATTCAGTCACTAATTTTCACTGTAGTTAATCATTGAAATCATTAATGAGACCCCTTGTGCTTTTCTGGCTATCTCTAACTTGAACTTGTTCAGCAGATTTTTATCTGCATTAGTAGCCATAGCAACTCCAGGTTGAATATTGAGTGCTGGCCTTCCAACTGTTAAAAATCCCTAAGTCTTCTTTAAGTCTATAATATATCACCAGAGTGAAAGTAGCATGCAAAACAATAGAAACATTTCATCTAATAACAAGAAAAAAAGGTAAAATACATTGAGTAGCTTAGGTTTTTTTTATAAAATTAAATAGAGGACAAAGTGCAAGGATTAAGAATTATTCCCTGAGATGGTATAACAAATGGAAATTTCATGGTAATTTTGTCAACCTTTTATGTAAACAGATCATCAACACAGTTGCATAATTAACTTCTTGCATGTCTATTGAAGAAAAGGTAAAAAAAAATAGAGTAGTTAAAGACCAATAAAATCTAAACAGCTTTATTGTCCTATGGAATGTATATTATGCCATATTTTTATAGAATAACCTTTTAATTGATGCTAAAAATATTTCTCAAACATGTAAAATTATATTCTCTTTTTAGAAACACAGTAGTGGCCAATTCGCAGCCTACCTGAGTTCTCTTGAAATGCCATGAAAAATCTGAGACTAAGTCATAAAAATAGCACATATCTCTCTTGTTCTGTTGGGAAACTCGCTCTTGGAACACATCTGCAACCATCTCTTGAAGAAATCGAAACGTACCCTAATTAAGAAATCACATGGAAAGAATGTATTTTAAATGACAGATCAGTTCCACTGGCTGGCATCATCAGTTGCCTGTATTGTTATATAGGATAATCCCAGATTATCCTAGTTCCCATCTATGAAATTCTGATAAATTTAGTGCTTTGCTGTGAGGACAAAGACATTGAGTATGTGGAACATGCCATCATTGCTCCGTTATTGATATTTGAAGCCTCAGAATCTTTAAAAACAAAAATAAAACCAAAAATCAAAAATTAGGTGTGGATTTTTGTGCAGTAATAGTATATAAAATAAACTATTTATTGATTCAGTTTTCACATAATATAATTCTAACTACGTTTTCAAATATTAAAGCATTTTTTTAATATAAGCCCACCTTTAGTCAAGGGAAGATGCATGATAACTATGTCATTTTTCACTCAAGGATAAATATCACTTCAATTATCAACAAAGAAATATATAAGTAACATACCAGTTTCAATAAAGACCTAGGTATCCCTTGTGTCTATCAAATATCAAAGATAATGCATTAGTTAGAAATGTAGAAAACTAATTTTTGTATTATCAATAGTCATTTCCTTCCCATCATATAAAATGGAAAAAAGAATTTCCCTTTGCAGTAATCAAACATTGATTCAGAAAATGTCAGTAATTTTAAAATGTGCTATGGATATATACCCATGACAAATGTGTTTATTATGTATCAGAAATATATACTAATATATACTAATAAAAAAGGAAAAAGTGTAAATGATTTATTTCATGGGAATTTGAAATTGAAAACCACCTTCTCTATCTGGTTTTTGTGTGTGTTGCACATCAGAGATAATGTCTAAGATGGAAAATGTCTAAGAAATTGTCTAAGAATATTTACTAAGAAGTAAATAAATTTCACAGAGATAAGGTGAAGATGAAACAGA
The DNA here is from genome assembly GCA_028451465.1 of Erethizon dorsatum. Lineage (NCBI taxonomy): Eukaryota > Metazoa > Chordata > Mammalia > Rodentia > Erethizontidae > Erethizon > Erethizon dorsatum. The sequence continues at coordinate 138,753,993 of CM051824.1, forward strand.
AGGCTGGTGTTTTAATACCATGGGCCCAAAAATTTAGAGAGAATTGAACAGACTGCTGTTTTATTCTTTTTTCCTAATAGATTTTCTGTACCTGATTCTCCTGCTCTTAAAAATGTAACAGCATGGCTTTATACTATTATGCCAGCTGAAGTTACTTGATGATGATGTATTAGTTAGCATGCCTCTTAAGGCAAATTACTGTCATCACTTTTAGCTTAAATAAACAGAAAATATATGTTCTTCTACATGAAGAAATCTAGAAATAGGTTCATCCAGCAGCTTAGTGAACTATAAGTAAATGAAATATTTCCATCTTCTGATACATCAGTAACAGTTTAAATTTCATCCTACTCAAGTCCCTTTTGTTTTAGGACATCTACCTAGTACATATTAGTCTACATTTTAGTTCATTTAATACAATACCACTATCTCACTACTTCTCTAATTCCTTTCCCTCTCACTAGACTCTTCAGAGGTGTTCAGCTCTTCATGTCTCCATAATTTGTGCATCCTAACATTTGCATTCTAATGAAATCTGCTAAGGAATGGGCATTTTTTGGCGCTCATTCTTTGCAGTACAGAATCACTGGTAGTGACTCATTTGCATCATTTCTGTCTTCCAAAAGTGTCTGCATAAGGAGGGGTGTAGTATTCTGATTTATTGATACAAATAACTGAATTTTGTCAAATTTTCAGAAGGCATACAGTCAGTTTTCATTTTAAATACAATTTCATTCCCTCACATTGGACTTCATGTGTCTTGGGGTTTTGTTATTTCAAACTGTACAGTTACCAGTAAGAAACACATAATAAAAGTACATATGTAAAAAACATTCTATCCTAATAATTTGTTTATAAAAATACTCCTATATCCTGAAGCACGTTTTATTTTTCAATGAAAAAACAATTAACATATGTTACACATAAACAGCTGATTCATAAAGAAGAGAAAAATCACTTCAAGTAGCAGTGCCAAAAATTAAACTCTATTAATATTTGTTGCTTTCCAGACTGTTTAAAATTTTATGGTAACAATTACTTAAACATTGTATTAGTTACTTTTCTTGTCGCTTAGACAAAATACCCAACAACCAAAGTTAAAGGTTTATTTGGCTCAAAGTTTGTAGAGGTTTCAGTCTGTAGTTGGCTGGCTTCAAGGCATGGTGGCAGGGCAGAGGGGTATGGCAGAAGGGGGTCACAGAGAAGAAATAGTCCACAGCAAGCAGGCAGGTGAGAAAGCACATATGCCCTCTTTCTGTCCCTTCTACTATATGCAGGCTACCCACCCTAACGCAAGTGTAGTTCTCACACTCTTTTTTTTTTTTGTGGGTACCAGGGGGTCGACCTCAGGACCTTGCGCGCCAACAGGCACCCGTGCCGCTGAGCGATATCACCGGCCCCTTTTTCATATGTGGGTTCCAGGAGTTGAACTCGGGCCCTTGCGCTTTCAAGGCAGGCGCTTACACCGCTGAGCCATCTCACCAGCCCCAGTTCTCACACTCTTAATCCTAGCCAGAACCTATGCCAAAACAATCAGTGGACTGATTTAGTAATCACACATCCTTAATCCCAGCATCACAGCCACCTCTGAAAAGCTTCACCTATGACAGCATGAGGCTTTGGGGGTCATCTAGACATAAACCATAACACACAAAAATTATGATATGATTTGTATTTTTAAATGATATAACCATACAGCTTTATAGATAAATTTTTTCAATGCCTTTGAAAATATTTTTGAAAATAATAATATTCCAATACCATAATGTCTGTACAACATTAAAATAATTAAAGTAGCACTTTATATCATATAAAGATATTTTTATTAATAAAATGGTATATAATTTAAAATGTAACACCTGTTCATATAAATATTATACTTTTATGTTTTATTTTTACATTTTTATAATTTTAAAATTAAAATATTACTTTGTATAGTGATACTTTTTATATTAATTAATATCCACAGCTTTGATTAACATTATGTTTTTGCATTTATCCCAAAAATAGCACTACTAGATCAAATAGTGTAATATTATTTTAACTTTTAAAACAAAAATGAACATTTTTATTAAAAACATAACTGAAAAAATTTTCTTGAACACTGATAATATGCCTAAAGATGATCTCAGATTAGTTTCTATATGTTGTCATCTGTTTCTATACATTAGTTCTGCATCTTCTGATTAAACTACTTGCAGATTAAAAATATTTGAGAGTATTTGCCTGTTCTGAAGATGCATGCAATTTTTCTGTCTTTATTCCCTAAACAATACAGGAAAGCAATTATTAACATATAATTTGAATTATATTAGATACTAAAAGTACCCTAAAGATGATTTAAACCTGTGAGAAGATGTGTGTATATTACATGCAAATAATATATCTTGTTATAAAAGATACTTTAGTATCTTAGGGATATCTATGGCCAATCACCTTTGGATAGAGAAGGATGGTATAATATATCATTTTGTTCCATTAGTTTACTGAATGGATCTTACTAAAAATTTTGTGATATCAGTAGTGAGCTAAGAACTGTACACTGCTTTATGTGTGTAGAATATAACCAATTTTTAGTGCTTCACTATTTCCTCACTTTTCAACTAAAATATACATAATATTACAGCATAAACACAAATGTTTCATTGTATTTTTGTTAGAGCAGGAACAGTTTAGATAAAGCCAGTAATCTCAAGGCCTACTCTTCACCATAAAGGAAAAAAGCAAGTCTATTGAAGCTGCATGTTAAAATGGAAGGTTTATCTCTTATAAATCTATTGGGATAAAATAAATTAAATTCTAATGAAGAGTTATGGAAATATGCTTTAATGGAGCAAATTCAAAATTTTATCCTGAAGTTTTGAACATCATATAAAGATATTTTAATTTAAAAATTATGGGGCCGGTGAGATGGCTCAGCGGCTTAAGCGCCTGCCCGGCAAGCGCGAGGGCCCGAGTTCAACTCCCGGAACCCACATACGAAAAAGGGGCCGGTGATATTGCTCAGCGGCACGGGCGCCTGCTGGCGCACGAGGTCCTGAGGTCGACCCCCCGGTACCCACCAAAAAAAAAAAAAAAATTATGTAAAATAAATTATGTAAACTAAAACAGCCACTTAAATACTATTATTGTTACATAACTTTTATTTTCTGGAAAATAATTATTAAGTGAAATTGAAAGAAATAGTCAACATATCAACTTCTTATAAATATTTGAGATATATTTTTCAAAACAAGATATTTGCATTAGTGTGAACATGTCAATACGATTCTTTAAAGTTTTTATCTGATTTGCATTCATATCTTTAATAATAATGATGTTTATTTCAACCTGAACATAAAGTCAAATACAAGAAGTTTGTTTACTTTTTTCTCTTCTATTGGAATAGCAAAAGCAATTCTCTTCTTGAGTATTTTTCCACTGAAAAATATAAAGAAAAAATAAAAGTCCCCATAATCCTGAAATGTCAAGTAAAGGATTTACTTCTTTTAGTTAAGTCAGCTCACGGTAAAATATCAGAGGGATTTACAAGTACTTCTAATATGTGTTTCTGTTTTAATAGGTTTTGTATGTGTGGGGTAAGTGTCCTCTGTGGAGAAAACTTGGCACCAAATATTGTAGCCATAAAGAGAATTTTTTATTTCTCCCTTATCTAAAAGTATTGATTGGAAGCTTGAATTAGCCTTACTCTTGAAAACACACTGCATTTTTAAAAAAATCTCTGTTTTAGGCATATTTTGGAAAAAGTCTATAAATCATGTGTTATTAGAAATATTTTATTTGCTTCTTAAAGTATATTCCCTATCCCTGCTCATTTATCAGGAGGTACCTTTAAACTAAAATTTTCATAATCACAATTCAACCATGCTAGCAAAACACTAGCTATAACCCTATCTTTTCTAAGAACTCTTTTTATTCATGTTTCACATAACTCCTTAAATTTTCATCACATATCAATAGATACTTATGGTATAGTATCTGCTTAAATTTAGAAATACATCCTTTAATTTGGTAACAATTGCCAGTATAAAAAATCCACTTCCAAAGAAAAAAGATCTTTTCATGAGTAAAGCAAAGTAGGTTGTATTGACTTCCTGTGGCAAGAGACAGTGTCTCCAAGATGATTCTGAAAAGAAATCTTGTTGGGAAAAGTGAATGAGAGGAGTTAATTAGGTTTGGGTTGGGCCTGGGTGTTCTTACAGAGGGACATCAGAGCCAATTCATTGTCCTATTGGTTGATGAACTAAGAGAGGAGAGATTCTTGATGAACAAGGAAAAAGTAAGTGAGTGTTATGGCTTGTGTCTAGATGTTCACTCAAAGCCTCACGGGGTCATAGAAGGGGCTTTTTCAGAGATGGCCAGATCTAGAATGTGATGCTGGGATTCATTCTCAGTGCAAATACTAGCTCAAGGGCATGAGGATTAAGGATGGGAGTGCTACCCGCCCTAAGTATCCTAGATAAGATATGAGGTATAGAAAGAGCTGTGGTCATCCTTATTGCTTTTGCTACTTTGTGGGTGCCATGGACTACTCTCCTTCGAGATGCCCTCTGCCAAGACACCCTACCTTGGAGCCAGCTGAGTATGGACTGAAATCTCTAAAACTGACCTAAATAAACCTTTCCCCCTTTTACTTTGGGTATTGGATACTTTGTCTCAGCAATGAGACAAACGTAACTAAGTAAGCATCCAGATATTCTTCATTCATTAATGCATAATAAATGTGGGTGATTATTCTGGTCCTTGGGAGCTGCTTTAGGAAATTAACTGTGAAAAAGAGGATTTTAAGTTTGTAATACCATCATAAATCACTCATTTTCATTTTAATTAATTTTTAATTCTTTTAATTTATCTCTTAAAAGAACAGTTTATAGTAACTCAATAGGAAATGCCTAACTTTATCTAATGTTTTGAAAATTATGAATATAAGTAGAGTGGGTGGTAGATGGATATCATGATAATTAATGCTTACAAAGTACCTCTTGAATACATGGCCTTGTTCTAAGTATTGATAAGGGTTACATGACTTAACTGTATAATAAGCCTGTGGGTAGGTTATTAGAATCTTTTCATACAAAAAAACTAAGTGCTGGGAGTTTAATGAACTTTATTATTTTATTTTTTGAAACCATAAAACAAAATTTCATAGCAAAATAAGGAGATAAGGCAGAGTTAATACACTCATTAACTTCAAACTATTTACTCAGAGAAAAAAAATAATTCTCTCCAACAAAGAAGAAACAGATAATAACGAAAAAGCTTTTTTTAATGAGTTAGAGAGACTATAGTATAAACAAAACAAGTTAACATATATTTTAAAACATTTTTGAGACAATGAAATAGATAGTGTCGGGAATAATTTGAACTTGTCCCTACTTTATATTTATCTATTTTCTATTTTGCACTACATCTATCTTTCTATTTATCCACCTCTCTACTTTCTCTCATATATATATATATATATATATATATATATATATACATATACATATACATATACATATATTTAATTTTGAGATTTTCATCTAAGAGAAGCAATGTGATTTTTTTTTTTGAGGCAGTGTCTTTCTATGAATTGCAGGCTGGCCTTGAACTCATGGCCATCCTCCAGCCTCTGCCTCCCAAGTGCTGGCATTAAAGGGCTGCACCACCTTGTCTAGCAGTGTGATGTTTAATGTTGTGTGTTTGATTTGTTTCATTTAACATTATGTTCTAAAGTTTTGCCCATTTGCCTCACTTATGGTACATAAGCATCTATGGTAGGTATGCATTCTACCACTGAGGTATATCTCTAGCCCTTTTCTTTTCAACTTTTATTTTTATTAGGACATTTACAGTACATAATGATCACATTCCTCATGGGAGTTTGGTACATGTACATAACACATATTAGTTTTTTTCAATTTCAGCCACCTCTCCTCCCTATCCCCTCTCTCCAACTCTTGATCCCCTTCCCATTTGTGAAAGATTTATCTCCCCATTTCTGATAATCTATCTTTAATTGTTCTCTTTATTTATGCAGCTTCGTTAGATCCTCTTTGTTCTCTGAACCCCTAAATGCACATTCTTGACAAATGCTCTATGTGAGTTTCCATTTTGTCTTCCCTTTTTGTCATACTCTTTCCTTTGTTGTGAGGTCTCTTTTTCTGCATTTTTCCTTTTTTTTTGCATTTCTTTCTTTTACCTTTCTTCTCCCCATTTCTTTTACTTATTCCTGGGTAAAAGTAGCAAAGTGTCTGGTAAACTGTATTGCCCAAGAGGAATTTGAGGGAAGGAAAAGGGTAAAATCCAGGAGCACTTGAATTATTGTAAACAGAGTAATTTGATTAGCTTTCTGAACTATTTCCCTGCTTGTTTGGTTTCTCATCAGCACTTTCTCTAGAGATATTTTCTGCTATGAATAATTACTTATTTGGGGAAAAACCTCTTTTTTGTACATCATTTATAAAGATAATTGCACAGTTGACAAATACAAAAGAATAGAAACTTAAATGTCTGTAGAAAAAATTAGTGAATTTTGTCAAGAATAATAATTTGATGTATTTGAAAATACATGTATATAACATTTGTCAGTAAATGTTAAATGGTGAGGTGAACTCCATAAAATTGTAGGGTCTTCCCTCAGAGTACATACATTATATATGCAAACTATTCTAAGAGCTTTCTCTGTTTGCCATAAATCAAGTACATGATTTCATCTTCCTTTTTATGAAGACTTCAACATATTGCATTTAGGATAAGGCTAATTCTCCTGTGAATTATATTATTACATGTGTCCTGAACACAATGGCAATTCAATTTCCAATTTCAGTAGCAGTATGGTATCTTTTGTAATTTTAAGCCTGTCTTTTAAAAAAAGTCTGTCAGTATGTAATTCTAGAATTTCTTAAATATTTCTTCAAAGTATTATAATTTAAAAAATAATGTTGGTTGTTCCTCTTGAAAAAAAATCCAAGATCCCTGACAAGGAACACCTCATCCTCATCATAAGCTGTCTCGGCAATTTATTCTTAGTCTTTTGCAAAAATGCTCACATATTTCTGTATGCCCTCAAAAGCACTTCAAAATAACAGTCTTCCTCTCCTTTTACTCCCAGAAGCTTTAGTGGAAACAACTGTGTCCTGATCATGTCAGACGCACTCAGGCTGTGCCTACTTGTATGCAACAGTCAATAACAGTGGTGGCAAACTGTGGTCCACACACTGCAGTGGACTATATCACTGAAAGCTCTAAAAGGTTCACCATCCGGGTCTATACAAATACACAGCTCAAAGCCAGGATGAGAGAGAGGGTAGAAAACTTTATACAGAAAAGATATGTCACTGACTTGAGGGAGTTCAGTCTTTTTGCTAAATCTCACCAGCAGCCTTATTGACAAATATTTGCTTTATTCCCCAAATAACTGAACCAACAAGTCCTGGATCACTATCCTTCACTTAGGATCAGACTATATCAGAATTTCTATATTTATTGATAAATCATGAATGATTAAGTTAGAGAAAACAATTTTATAATCTACAAAAATAATCAGGGATGATTTAATACTTCATCTCACATGAACTGATATGGTAACAATAGAGATGAAAGAAGAGAATAATGATATTTCATCACTGAATACATATGAAGAATGAGGTAGACTGAGTGGGTTGGATGATTAACATATTTCTGGATTTCATAAATTCAGGTTAGGAAGGTTTATTCAAAAACACCAAAAATATGAATGGAGGTTTAGAAATTAAATAGGTGAGGATTGTTACAAACCTGAGCATTCAGTTCCAGCTAAGTAGCCTTTATGATACCTATGTTAGACAACAAGATATGCACAGAGTCAGTATGTACCCTAATGCAGAATTTGAGAGCTTGAGATATTGAATAATGACACCTCAAAATTTTCAAATGCCAAACCTCAGAACCTGCATTTCTTCATTTGGCCAAAAGGACTTTGTGTGTGTGTGTGGTTAGGTTAAGATATTGAGAAGGGAGATTATCCTAAATTATTTGAGTTAAACCTTTGTCCTCACACAGATCCTTCAGAAAAAGGTAGGGTTATGAGAGTTCAGAAAAAAGAAAGCAGTGTGATGTCAGTGGCAGTGATTTGACATGATAGAAACACAAGAGCCGGTGAGATGGCTCAGTGGCTTAAGCGCCTGCCCGGCAAGTGCGAGGGCCCGAGTTCGACTCCCGGAACCCACATACGAAAAAGGGGCCGGTGATATCGCTCAGCGGCACGGGCGCCTACTGGCGTGCGAGGTCCTGAGGTCGACCCCCCGGTACCCACAAAAAAAAAAAAAAAAAAGAAACACAAGACAAAGAATACTGATGTCATAAGAAGCCAGAAGGAGAAGGAGGAGGGGGAGAAGGGGGATGGGGAGGAGGAGGGGGAGGAGGGGGAGGAGGAGGAGGAGAATAGGAAGAAGAAGAAGAAGAGAAAAGAAAAGAAAGGAAAGAAAAAAAGAAAAGAAAAAAGAAAAGGAGAAAAATGTGTTCCTTGTGGTAATATAGCAGTGATTTAAAACTAGTATGTAGAGGAAACAATAAAACTGAGTTTTCATCTGTACCTTTGCATCAGTCAGTGTTTACTAAAGAAACGGACATAACACAAGATATACAAATATATAAGACATTATAAAATTGGCTTACAGTGGCCACACACAGAGTCAGATGTGGAAGAGTGCAGAGGTTCTGTCTCCACACTGAGCACCAAAGGATTCAGTAGAAGGTCTGGAGCTCACTGCAGTGACCCATGTGTGTTCATATCAGGAAGCCAATGGGACTTTGATGGAAGCTGAAGGATCTGTGATGGAAGCTGAAGTGTCTGCGCTGGAAGCCAGGAGATGACATCCAAGGTGCTGGCTAAGATGGCAGCTTCTCCCAAGAAAGAGAAGCAGATCCATCCTTCTCCATTTCCCCTTTGTATCATCCAGGTGACAAGCTGCCCTTGGATGGGTCTTCCACACGTTAGGGTGTGGAATTGCTGAGCCAATTTAGTTAAGCTTCTCTTACTCAAGTTGACACAATCAGTCAAATACCACAACTTTGATTCTATGGATAAGCTAAATGCATGAATTTTTAAGAGAATTATATAATAATAAAGATGTAACTTCTCAGTTTTTCAGAGGACCTTATTGTATTCCTTTAACATCAAATAACTGAATTTGTTTATTTATGTATTTATTTATTTTTGTGGGTACCCGGGGTTGACCTTAGTACCTTACTCGCCAGCAGGTGCCCGTGCCGCTGAGCGATATCACTGGCCCTTTTTTCATATGTGGGTTCCGGGAGTCAAACTCGGGCCCTCGCGCTTGCCGGGTAGGCACTTACGCCACTGAGCCATCTCACAGGCCCAAATAACTAAATTTATAATATCTATTTAGTGTACTGACTATGATAGTCAATCTAACATAACCCTTGTAAATAGTGATCGCAACTTTTTAAATATTTTAATTGTACCACATCATGTCAGAGTGCTGAATCCACAGACAATATAAGTCCTTTCTGGTTGACTGATTATCACAAAATCTACTATATTGCTGAAAGATGTAGATAATACTCTAGTTTGTTGGATGCTAATATATAAAAGTAGTTACAATAATATATAATTATTTCAAAATTTATATCGATATGGCATTCAGAATGTATAACCTAGTGAGGACAAAATTTACCGTAAAAAATTAGAGATGTTTACTAAAACTATTTAGATCCCACATTCTTTTATATTAGTGATATAAAGATAAATTCTATGCAAAATTTCAAATTAAAGAAAATTACTGACAGTTTGTACAGTATTGAACCATAGAAAGAATTCTGTTAAGAATGATCAAATTATCTTATTTTGCCTGAGACTGATGGGCTTCCTGGGCCTTAAGACTTTAAGTGGTCAAAGCAAGACCATCAGTCAAACTATACATATCAGTTCGGGAAATAACACACATAACTGCATGCACATGTGTGTGCACACACAGACACACACACAAGACACAAAGGGAAGGAGAATGGAGGGAGGGAAGTTTAGAGAAAGAGAACAAATGCTAAAGCAAATGAAAACTTATGAAAAGTAGATGAATTGGTAAGGTATATATGCATGTTTCTTGAACTATTTTATTTATGAAATACTTTAACTGTTTGGAATTACTTTCAAATAAAGACAATGTAAGTATACATTTATATTTAAATAAAAAAAATTCAACTAAATATTTTTTTTTCTGACACATATCTGCTCACTACCTTCTCTTTGCCTTCAAAACATCTCCCAGTCATTTACCCATTACAGTACATCCTTCAGGATTCTTTGTTTTTCTCCTTAATACTCAGCCTACTTACTCATACTAAGTCCTTGACATTTTGATGAGGCTAACTGAAATACTATCTATTCTCTTTTATTCTGTCTCTCATTATTGGGTACTTTTGACTTAATCTTTAGAATTCAATTCACTTTTTCCATTCCTCTAAAGCCTATGAAAGAACTCAATCCCAGATTAAATAAGGTCTCCCCTTTGAAGTCTCTTTGTTCACTGTAATGTCTAATACTATTTTTAAGTATTTTTGACTACTTGATGGATACCTGCCTCCCTTGCTACACTAAAAATTTTTTTTTCTTTTTGGGTACCAGGGGGTCGACCTCAGGACCTTGCGCGCCAACAGGCACCCGTGCCTCTGAGCGATATCACCAGCCCCTTTTTCATATGTGGGTTCCGGGAGTCGAACTCGGGCCCTCTCGCTTGCAAGGCAGGCGCTTACGCCGCTGAGCCATCTCACCGGCCCCTACACTAAAATTTTAATCACCAGAAATGTGTCAGTATCCACTCACCATTTATACTCCATGTCCAAAAGAACACAAAATTAGAAATAAACAAAAAATTTAAATGAGTGAATTACAATCTGCTAGACTCAAATTTTCTTAAAGAATAAGTGGGGGGCCGGTGAGATAGCTCAGCAGCATAAGTGCTTGCCTGGCAAGTGCGAGGTCCTGAGTTCAACTTCCGGTACCCACATACGGAAAAAGGGCTGGTGATATTGCTCAGCGGCATGGGTGACTGCTGGCACGTGAGGTTCTGAGGTCGACCCCCGGTACCCACAAAAAAAAAGAATAATTGGATAATCTTGCTTAATTCATATGTAGTATAATACAGATATTTGTTGATTCTTCATTTGCTTATTCTCCAATTTAAAAAAAAATAGAAGAATGTAAACAAGTTCACATGACCTTATGATATGACTACATTTCATTTAATATTTTAGAGAAATAATTTTATTTTAACTAGATACTAAATTCAAAATATAATTTTGAAACAAAATGAACTGGTGACCAGAAATGCATTAACTTGCATGTTTTCCTTTCATTTTGTTCCACAAAATTATTTAAATAATAGAGCAATATCAACTAGTAGCTTTCTCCTCCTCTTAAAGTATATATAAAATATTTCATCTAGAAATCAAAGCAAAGCACTGTTCACTCCTTTCCATTGTTACTCTCTTGATAAGTATTTTACATTCTGTCAGAGAATTGCTGGTAGCAGACCACTTGTATCCTGAAGTTTTCTTGCTTGTCACTGGGCCTTTAACATGTGTTCCTTTCTTCTTAGGATGCCTTTCTTCTTACACTTTTTTTGCATAATTCCTACTGTTTTCAACTAATTCAAGCATCATCTGGATCAGAGTTTGTGTTCTCCTCTCCTTTCTACATAAACCCCTAACATGGATACATTCCGGTCTGTGTTATGTGCCTAGTTCTGTATTCTCGTACATCTTTGCGTAAACCTTTTTCATAGCCATTGTTGTGGTGCAGTGACATTTTCTGTGTGTGACTTTCTCCATTACTGAACTCAAACAGATTTGAAGGCTCACTCTATCTTATTGACATCTGTAAATGCAGCTCAGGGTCAGTGCCTGCATGTAGTGAGTATTCACTATAAATGTGATAAACTTCAACTAATCGGATCACAGAGTCATGAATCTGAAGACCAACAAACACATGTCTCCCAGTTGCTGCAACAGAAATGAATGTGACATAGACAATGAACCAAAAGCTAAGCACTTCTTTTAAAGGAAAGTCCCTCAGGCATTACACATTCTTATTTTAGACATCATTTAAAAAAGAAAAAAGAAGGAAATTGCTTGCTTATCTCATTTTCCAGGATACAGAAAATTAAAATCAGCAACTTGGTGACAGTATGGGAGTGATGCTAGAGGCAAGCATAGTAACAAAAGAAGTTATAGTTGCTGACTTGAGATTATAAAAACATGATAACAAATGTACAAATGAAGCACTTTTTAAAAAACCTTAAATCATAAAAATCAATCTCTGGTATGTTCTTTGACTATCGACAAATGAAGCTAAAGTATATTACTATAAGAGAGAACACTAAAATATCCTGGGTCTCAATATTGCCTTTGTACTTCTAAAAGGCCTATGTATTAAGGAAATCATGGATATATGTAGAAAATATTTTGAATTAAATAATGAAATATGATATGGGAGAGAGGCGAGGTATAACAATAACAAAACATAGAGAGAAATGTGTAGCTTTAACTGCATACATTGGAAAAGAAAACAAAGCTAGAAAAATTAGAAAATCAAAAGAAACAGGAGAAAACAAACAAAAAAGAATCAGGGTCAATGAAATAACTAAAGTACTTAACAGTTGAGAAAATCAGAAAAGCTAAGTTTGTTTCTTATAAACAATAACTAAAAATAACCTTTCTCTAATTACTGATTAAGCTAATGGCCTTATTTCAGTTGCAAGTGTCTAGAGTTCATATATTTAAAAGAATACATATATTAAGGCAAAATATTAAGCAGGAAATACATAACTATCTTACATATATAAAGCCCAGGAAACAAGAAAACGTATGAGCCAACACTGACTTTCTTTTTTTTCAGTGTGGCACTGTGGTAATATTACTAAATCAATGAAGAACAGAGGAGTGAAGACTTGATTTTCAAATTAATGTAAATTTTCTGTAAAAAGTACATGGAAAATAATTTTATTGTTAATGAATGGAGACACCATCCAATCCCAAGAAATTACAACAAAATTCAAAATAAAAAGGGGAGTTTCCTGGATAGATGTGTCCCTAGGTCAGAAATATGTGGTCAAGGGGAATTTATTGGTATACATGATGGATACTAGGGAAAATTCCATGCAAGAGACACAATAATAAATTAACAAAAACTGATGACCAAACAAAGATATATAATGAGACGTTGAAAAGAAAGAACACCAAAACTGATATTTTGAGCATATAGTTTAAAGATCAGATATCCACCTGATTTTTCGTTTTTATTTGCCCTCCAGACAAAACGTTAATCCTTTTGCTAATCTCTGGATACCAAGGTAATTATGATAGCTTAGTTAAAGTGTTACATATACATCAGAAGAGCGGATAGTATATGTTTTGATCCATATAGATTTTTAAGCACAAACAGTTAGACTTCTGTAACTTGGCATGGTATAACAGAGACTTTCCTTATGACCGCTTTGACATATGAAGTAACAAAACAAGTCCTGCAAATAAAATACAAGTTATTTCATGGGAAAATAATGGAAGGTAAAATACGGAGCTTCCTCTTCTGAGATGCTTGTTTTTCTACATGATTTTCCCCTTCAACCACACTCTATAACTTTGCCATATAAGTATGTATAGTTCTGGTTAGTGTTGAGCATAAACTCAGAAGACATTTCATCTAAACTGAGGGCCATATAAGCTTCCAGTGAAAACATTCTTTGTGAAATAAAAGTGATGTGGAACACTAACTCATTCCATTAGCTTGAATTGTGTCCTCTGTATAATTTAATAATACATATTATCTGAGCTCAATAATATAGTGTTGAGTTCAGGAATCTCCATTGCTTGAAAACATAATTTCACATTACTGAAAAAATAAATGCCAAATTGTCTAACAGGACAAAGATGCTCTGCAGTAAAGATTTTCATGATGTGCCACTTGGTTTCTATTCCTAAAACATTGCAGTGGCATCAAACAGTGTCCTATATGTCTAGAAGTATTAAGGTCCTTAACTTTCAAATACACAATTATCTAAGTATACAATACACCTCCTTAAAATATATTTGCCTAAGAAAGCACCCATATATTTTCCCAGTCCCTGTACAAATGTTCTTCTCTGATTTCACAAACAATGGCTTCTCACTCTTCAATTTTTAATATTTTTGTATTAATTAGGATCATAATTATGTGCTGAAATATCAGTCGGGACTATGCTTGCTTTTCTTACTCATAATTATTGTTCATATTTATTCTCAATTTAAATGAGAGACTGTATGATCACTTTAAGGGTGATGCTTTTTCCTAGAAAGAAAATATCTCCGAGGCACCCACTGGTATAAATAGAGTCTTGATGCAGTTACAAAAGGGAATGGCACTAATGACTAGGTGAAGTATCCTCTTGTTCAAATTTCTCATTATTTAGTTTCAACACAATGAAATGAAAACTTAATAGAGTTGTTGAATGATGTAGTATTAAAAATTTTGAAGATATAAAGCTATATATTTAGGAATATAAAACAATTAAGTTCAAACAACTGAGAAATCTTGTAATAAAAAAGCTTCCATTACTTTCTATTTATGTGATTATACCTCTTCAGCATGTGCAAAAATAAATAAATAAATAAATAAATAGGAAGACAGGAATAAAACTGAAATTTTTTCTCCCTAAAACTAAGTATTAACATCCATTAGCATGTAACAATGCAGTATTAACATCATTAAGGAATTTATTTTAAATTTTAAAATCATTTATTTATCAAATATTTATCAGAAGTTTAAAATTATAAAATTGTATTATTTTAATTTATTATTTACTACAGCTGATTATAGTGATGACTCAATTCCAAAAATTAAGAACAGAATCCCTGAATCATAAAGAATTGCAATAATATTGAATATTACTTTGAATATACACCTTGTATTTAAACTTTAGATGATATGAGAACATATCATCTAAAATGTATTTAGAGGGGTTCCATCCTGCCAGGGGAGTGACAGCGGCATTCACAGAATGCTTGGGAACTCTCACTGTAGTCATCAGGTACGTAGCTGCAGAGATGGTGGTAAATAGGCCTCAGCCAAAGGAAGACAATTTGAAGAAGGAGTTAAAGAGATGAATTTGAGAAACAGAGCATTTTCCGTACAAAGCAAGCCTGTCACTGGATGCCAACACTGCTTACAACTTGGATAGGAGGTAAAGAGATGGATTTCAGAAACAGAGCATTTTCCATACAAAGCAAGCCTGTCACTGGATGCCAACACTGCTTATAACTTGGGTTTGGGGATGACCCATCTTGCAAATGTTACAGATCCCTCTGAGCAAGGAAGCCAAGGGTAGTGGCTGCCCACCAGTGTCCAGTCTAACTGCTACTGCCCAGTACCCACTGGCCCAGCTGTTCTCCCATCAGACATGGGTCCCAGTGAGCGCCAGGGAGGAACTTCTTGGATCAGGGCACAGCGGAAAGCAAAACCTAGAGAGTCATCCAGAGCACAGTGCCTGAGATAGGACCAGCAGGCTATAGGGACAGATATAGGAAGAGGACATAATCCTGGCTAGAGATTTGGAATTAAGCACTGTAGTGTTTGTGAGACAGTGAGAAATGCAAGTACTTGAAGTGGCTGGAACCTGTAAGAAATAAGATGGAGAAAAATCTTTCAAGAAGCTAACTATCAGGGACACAAGATCACTAGAGTTGGAGAAACACTCCACATCAGTGTCTGTATAGGCTCTGACCTGCTCATCTTTAGAACTTTCTAAATCACAGGGCAGATAGAAATGCAGCAAGCAGTGATATTGGAGAGATCTGTGAGTACAATGGTTTAAAAAAGCCCTCAGAACAGCATCCAGGAGGTAGGGATGGTGCCTGCTGCTCAACCCCTAGTGCCCCCTGAAGTTGTAGTCCAAAGAGCAATTGGCAGAACAGAGACACAGTTGTGAACTGAGAGCACTACAGTCTGATAGGGAGGAACAACGTGTTGTGAATAGCAGAGTCCGTGGAAGAAGCATGACCCTGGAACTTGAGGCTGACACATATCAGAAGGGACATGAGCAGTTGCTATTCTCCTGCAAACAGTGTAGGCTCCTAAGCACAGCAGCCTTTTTTTTTTTTTTTTTTTTTTTTTTTTTGTGGGTACCAGGGGTCAACCTCAGGACCTCGTGTGCCAGCAGGCACCTGAAAATATTGGCAAATTAGATATAAAAGTCCCAATTATATGTTGCCTTAAAGAATGATACCTTGGGGGCCAGTGATATAGCTCAGTGGCATAAGCACCTGCCTGGCAAGTGAGAGGTCCTGAGTTCGACTCCTGGTACCCACATACAAAGGAAAAAAGAGCTGGTGATATCGCTCAGTGGCACAAGTGCCTGCTCGCAAGTGTGAGGTCCTAAGTTTGACTCCCATTACCCACACACAAAAAAAAAAAAATGATACCTCCTGAAACACACGCAAGACTTAAAGTGAAGGGATTGGAAATTATACTATAAGCAGTTGTAGCAGAAGTAGATATTCTAGTTTCTCACAAAGTCAACTTCAAACCAAACTTGGTCAGAAGAGACAAAGGAGCTTGTCACATATTGTTAAAGAGAAAAATTCAATGAGAAGATATACAAATAAAATTATATGCACACCAAATATTGCACCCAATTTCATAAAACAAAAATTACTTTACATAAGAGGACAGATAGACACCAATGCAATCATAATGTGAGAAATCAGCACCCCATTATCATAAATAAATCAACCAGAACAACAAAAACAAAAAGTAAGAAACATGAGAATTAACCTACACTATACAAAAAATGTATTTAACAGATAGCTACAGAGTGTTTCATTCAACAACATCAGAATACACATTCTTTTCAGCAGACCATGGAACTTCTCCAAAATTGACCGTATTTTAGGGCAATAAAGCATGTGTCAACAAATATAAAAGAATTAAACTTACCTCATACATCATATCAGTCACAGTGGAATGAACCTGGAAATCAACAGCAAAAGAAACTGCAGAAACTACACAAACACATAGAAATTGAATAATACACTTCTGATTAACCAGTGGGTCACAGAAGAAACCAGGGAAGAAATTGAAAGCTTCCTAGAATTAAATAATAATTAAAATACAACATATCAGAAATGGTGGGATGCAATGAAAGCAGTTTTGTGAGGTAAGCTTATAATCATGAATTTACACATTACGAAAAAAAGCAATCACCATTACCCACTAAGCAATAAAATGAAGTTGTTATTAAATGCTTTCTTAAAATTAAAATTTTATTAGGATAAGTGCAGCTGTTAGAATAACAGATACCGGGTCAGTGAGATAGCTCAGCGGCATAAGCACCTGCCTGGCAAGCACGAGGGCCCGAGTTCGACTCCCAGTTCCCACATATGGGAAAAGGGCCAATGATATCGCTCAGCGGCACGGACGCCTGCTGGCACGCGAGGTCCTGAGGTCGACCCCTGGTACCCACAAAAAAAAAAAAAAAAAAGAAATGACAGATACCTCAGGTAGTTTGGCCAATTTCTGCAATGTTAATATTTTCTAAACAATGTAGTGTAATATTGCAACCTGGATAGATATTAGGATTGGTAATATCTGCCATTTTTATTCCACCCTCAAATGTGTCATGTCCATAGACTGTATTTCACATATCTCCCTAACTTACAACAGCTTTACATGAGACTGTGTCATTCTTCACTTTGTCTGGGCCACTTTCTCTTTAAAATTCAATTGGGCACTAATTTCCTACTCATTTACTAATATTTAGGTTAAACATAAAAATAGTTCTAATATTTTCCTGTTCTAAATTAGAACCACATTAATACATACATCATAGCATCATGCACCAATATAATTATTTGCTTACTCACCTCATCACTATTAGTTTGTAAGAATATCAAAGAAAGTGTCCAACATAAGGGTGAAATCTCCATATACTATATTTTTGGAAGGTAATTCTTGTCTAATAACTGAATTCAGGAATAAAAATATTATAAAAAAAGAATTTAAAAACAAGTTCTGTTTCAAAGAAATATCTGCATTTTAAACACTTGGTGTTTCCCATATGTTGATAAGAATATACTAAAAATTAGTAAAAAGATGGCTCTCATCAAGAACTTTCAATATATATGTGTGTTTGTATCTTTTGTGTACATAATGACTTTGATGGCATTGTATGTTATAGTTAATGTTTTATTATATCCTCATCTTTTGTGGAGGGCACGGGACGAGGTGGAGCTGGAGGACCAGGGAAAGTGTTTTCATTCTCTATAGGTCTTAAAATCTTGTTTAAAATTGAGAAAGAAGAAAGTTGATCTAATCATTTTATTTTGCTGTAATGAAGTTTTACCCATTTGTCATTTTTAGTAACAAATCTAAAATGAATTTAAAAATGTTGCTTAATTTTAAGAAATATTGCAAACACTATAGTATCTAGAAAAAATAGTTAAATTTTACTAACTGCTTAACACACATATAAAATATTTTTCACTGCATTTTTGGTTTTATGTTTTATCATTAGTGAAAAAATTATTTTAATTATGGATGATGTCTTTTGGCTTCACAAGTTACATTAGGGATACATTGTAAATATATAGGATTATTGTAGGTGTTAAAGTTTGGTACACAATAATTTTTTTTCTTTTTTTTTTTTTTTGTGGGTACCGGGGGGTCGACCTCAGGACCTCGCGCGCCAGCAGGCACCCGTGTCACTGAGCGATATCACTGGCCATTTTTTTGTATGTGGGTTCCAGGAGTTGAACTCGGGCCCTTGCGCTTTCCAGGCAGGCACTTATGCTGCTGAGCCATCTCACCGGCCCGGTACACAATAATTTTTGAACATGCAAGTTGTAATAGTTTTGGATATTTCATGTATTCTCAAGGAGTGATAAATCCAGAACACATTTAAGTTCACTACATTTATTATTAAACATTTTCCTTTGTATATCTTTACTTTCATGATATGTTTGAAATTAAATATATTTTTCAATGTAAATATTTCAATGTAAATCAGCATACATTTCAATTTTGACATTTTTCTATGGCTTGTTTTCTCAATTTGTTATCCACAGAATGATTATAAATATTTTTTTTGTTTCAAAAGATTTCTTTTTCTACCTATAGCTTTGTACTTGTTGATCAACCTGTTCTTTTTCCCCTCTACCCAGTTCAGGGGTTCTACTATATACTAGGTGACTATGGCCAGTAATCTGTATTTCAAGATATTTAGAAAGGAAATTGTAATATTTTCTCCACAAAGAGATGGTAAAATTTTGATGTCATGGATATACTAATTATCCATGATTTGATTATTATACAATGTTTACATGTATTGAAACATCACTCTTTATAAAAATGTATAATTTTAAGCATCAATTATGAAAGTCCTGTCTTTTTCTTAATATATCACTATCTTTATTGTAATCTAAAATGTTAGCACTTGCTTGTCAATATCAAACATTTTCAACTATTTTATCAGGTTTTTTATACGCTTAGTATATTTAACTAAAAATTAGGTAAAATTATATTTTGCAAAAGAAGATAGTACATTACTTATACTTCCAAATTAGGAGTAAATTCTTAAGTATTTTATTAGTACTTAAAGGTGCTATAAAAATGCATATTTCGGGCCGGTGAGATGGCTTAGCGGCGTACAAGCCTGCCTGGCAAGCACGAGGGCCTGAGTTCGACTCCCGGAACCCACACACACACACAAAAATGCATATTTCTAAGACAGCTTTTTTTCTATCAGATTCTCAGAAATTTTTATCTCTCCATTTAACCAGTTATAAGGGCTGTCATGAAGTAAAGGAAGGCAGAATGCAGGAGAAAGAGTCATCAAAAACACACTGTCTACACGGCAAATTAATATATATTTAAAATTTGTTTAAAAAAGTAAACATCAGGGCCGGTGAGATGGCTCAACGGCGTACGCGCCTGCCTAGCAAGCGCGAGGGCCCGAGTTTGACTCCCGGAACCCACATACTAAAAAAGGGCCGGTGATATTGCTCAGCGGCACAGGCACCTGCTGGTGCGCGAGGTCCTGAGGTTGACCCCCGGTTCCCACAAAAAAAAAATTCATATTTCTAAGACAGGTTTTTTTCTATCAGATTCTCAGAAATTTTTATCTCTCCATTTAACCAGTTATAAGGGCTGTCATGAAGTAAAGGAAGGCAGAATGCAGGGGAAAGAGTCATCAAAAACACACTGTCTACACGGCAAATTAATATATATTTAAAATTTGTTTAAAAAAGTAAACATCAGGGCCGGTGAGATGGCTCAGCGGCGTACGCGCCTGCCTAGCAAGCGCGAGGGCCCGAGTTTGACTCCCGGAACCCACATACTAAAAAAGGGCCGGTGATATTGCTCAGCGGCACAGGCACCTGCTGGTGCGCGAGGTCCTGAGGTTGACCCCCGGTTCCCACAAAAAAAAAATTCATATTTCTAAGACAGGTTTTTTTCTATCAGATTCTCAGAAATTTTTATCTCTCCATTTAACCAGTTATAAGGGCTGTCATGAAGTAAAGGAAGGCAGAATGCAGGGGAAAGAGCCATCAAAAACACACTGTCTACATGTCAAATTAATATATATTTAAAATTTGTTTAAAAAAGTAATCGTAGGGCCGGTGAGATGGCTCAGCGGCTTAAACGCCTGCCTGGCAAGCGCGAGGGCCCGAGTTCGACTCCCGGAACCCACATACGAAAAAGGGGCCGGTGATATCGCTCAGCAGCACGGGTGCCTGCTTGCGCGCGAGGTCCTGAGGTCGACGCGCCGGTACCCACACACACACAAAAAAAAGTAATCGTCAGCTAGTATATACCCAAGGGATAATGCATAGAGAAGTTAAATATTTGTCAGCAGCAAATATATCCAGTAACTCAGAAAGTGTAACAGTTAAAGGCCTTTGCCCTGCACTCTGCCTTCCTTTCCTTCATGATTGTTCTTATAACTCATGAAATGGAGAGAGAAAACTTTCTTATAATCTGATGGAAAGAATGCTGTCTTTGAAATTTGCACTTTGTTCTAATAGTCAAAAAAGAGAGAGGGGAGCTCAAGATGGCGGATTAGTAAGAAGCAGGTAACGAAACTCTCTCTAAAAGTTACCATTGGAACACGAGAATATAGCGACCCGGAAAGCGCAGGGGGGGGGAGATGCCTCCCCGAAACCCAGAGAAGTTCTGAAGCGCAATCTGGGACCCCCGGCACCAGTGACGGGTGACTTCCAACAAAGAAGACGGAAAGAAGGAGCAGACCGCGCGCGCGCACCTTCTAATATCCCGGGAGTTGGAGCGCCAGCGGAGGCTCAATTCTACGGACACACGGTGGCAGCTGGCGCCCAGGGAGCCCCCACGGAGGATCCTGAGACAGCGGCGGGGCGGGGGAGCGGCGGAGAACGGCGCTGACCGGCGGTGAGTGTCTCTCAGCCACAGCTGCCCCGCGCCAGAGAGTGACCGGCTGGGCGCCATTGTGGGGGGTGTGGCGAAACTCAGAGCTGCTCGGAAACTGCTCTGGGAACTTGTGCTCCGGACAGGACAGCACGGGGCCTCTCAGGCCAACGAAAGTGTGCTGAGGTCAGCAGGCGAACGAGACTGGACTCTCAGCCACACCTGTCCCGCGCCAGAGAGCGACCGGCCGGGCACCATTGTGGGGGGTGTGGCGAAACTCAGAGCGGCTCGGAAACTGCTCTGGGAACTTGTGCTCCGGACAGGGCAGCACAGGGCCTCTCAATTGAGCCCACGGGAGTGTGCTGAGGTCAACAGGCGAACGAGACTGGACTCACAGCCACACCTGTCCCGCGCCAGAGAGCGACTGGCCTGGCGCCATTGTGGGGGGCGTGGCGAAAAACCAGAGCAGCGGGAACCAGTGCAGGGAATCCGCGCTCGGACAGCGCGCTGAGCCTCTCAGGCCCAGGGATCGTGAAAGGGCGCTGAAAGCGGAGGCGAGCTAGACTGGTCTCTGCCTGAAAGTACGCGCCTCTGCTCATCGCCTGCCAGAGGGCGCTCCTGGCTTACTGGGATGGACCTACACAGAACAGGTACCTGCCTACAACAGAGTCAACACCTGGAACTGATTCTTTTTATTTTATTTTATTTTTTTTTTCTTATTTTTATTTTTTATTATTATTCTTTTTTCTTCTCACTGATTTGTTTTTTGTTCTGGCGAAGGGTTTTTTTGTTTTTGTTTTGTTTAGTTTTTTTTTTTGGTGGGGTTTTATTTTTGATTTGTCTGTTTTATTGCTTTTATCTTCGTTATTGTTTCTGTATGTGTATTTGCTCTTTCCTTCATTATTCTCTCTGGTTTTTTATATGAGTGTAAACAGCGCCTCTAACTTCTTTGTGATTGTGGTCGTGATCTGTTCTTCCTTTTATCCCTTCCTTCTCTTTTTACCACCTGTTCTCTGCACTAGTGTCCCAATTTTAGTGGGATCCCTCTTGGTCCTCTAACCTTACGTCTAATTCCTTCCTCTTCTCCCAATACTCTATTTCCTCCTTAACTCATTTTAAATTTAAACTCCTCAGGGAAAAATTGACATACATAGGACTTGTATACTGCATATAATTTTTCTGGTGTGTTTTAGATTTTGTTATATAACTGCAACTCTATACAGCTAAAAGTGGTAAATAACTGGTTAGCTCAGTCTGTCATTTTCTAGGCTGTGTTTGATGCTTTAGTTAACATTATAGCCAAATGTGAAATAATTGTTCTAAACATCTTTCCTTCCTGATATTTCATGATTGAGATTGACTAAGGGACACAGAAAATACAGTGGCACAGTACCAAAGAATCAAGGACTGGGCCAAACAGGTAGCAACTTCACATACCCAACGAATTGAAGAGGTAGGATCTGGCAGAAAGCTCAAAACACAAAAGAAAGCTCCACTTGGAAGATACTGCAGAGAAGTAGTCATCTTCTAAAGATCTTAAACACTAGCAATAAAGTAACCTACTATAGGTAATTTGCAAACATCACCCCAGGAATTAAAGAAAGAAAAAATGAGACGACACTTAAACAAGATGCAACCCCACACATCCAATTCACCAAAGGCAAACCTAGGGAGCAACGAGGTGGGACAATTCGAAAGCCACCCACCTGGCCTATCTGAAGTGGTAACAACAAAGCAACTGAATGAGGTTCTGGAAAAAATTAAAACAGAAATAATCTCACAGATAACTGCAGAGATAATGTCTACAACGAAGACCATGCTTAAGGACACTATAGCTGATACAGACAAAAAAATAGATGAACTTAAGAAAACTATAGAAACCATGAATGCTCAGCATAGGAAAGAAATGGAATCCATAAGGCAGATTCAAGCAGATATCCAAGAGATAAAAAATTCCATTGAAAGTATTTGTAGCAGAATAAGCCAATGCGAGGACAGGATCTCAGAAATAGAAGATAGGCTTGCAATTAGTGATCATGAAATGGAAAAATTCTTAAAAATAGCAAGGGACCATGAAAAATCAATTCAACAGCTGCTAGATGACTCAAAGATAAACAACTTAAGAATAATTGGAATAAATGAAAAAGCAGGAGATAACATCAACGACATTAAAACCTTGTTCAAAGACATAATCAGGGAGAACTTTCCTGGAAGAGAAAAGGAATTTGACACCTCTATAAGTGAAGCTTTCAGAACACCAACTAGACATGATCAAAAAAAAAACTTCAGCCAGACATATTATAGTCAAGATCCCAGAAACTCAACAGAAGGGCAGAATCTTAAAAGCTGTTAGGGAGAAGAGACAAATCACCTATGAAGGAAAACCCATCAGAATCACAGCTGACTTTTCAGCACAAACCCTCAATTCAAGAAGAGCTTGGGGCCGGTGAGATGGCTCAGCGGCGTAAGCGCCTGCCTTGCAAGCGCGAGGGCCTGAGTTCAACTCCCGGAACCCACATACGAACAAGGGGCCGGTGATATCGCTCAGTGGCACGGGTGCCTGTTGGCGCGCGAGGTCCTGAGGTCGTCCCCCTGGTACCCACAAAAAAAAAAAAAAAAAAAAAAAAAAAAGAAGAGCTTGGAATGATGTATTGCAAGCTCTAAAGGAAAATAATTTTCAGCCCAGATTGATGTACCCTGCAAAACTATCTTTCAAAATTGATGGAGAAATAAAATACTTTCAGGACAAAGAACATCTGAGAAAATTTATGACCACCAAACCAGCACTCCAAAACGTTCTAAAGGACATTCTAGAAAGAGATAGGAACCCCAACAGAAGGAATCCACCAGGCAGGGCAAATAATTAAATAGCCGGAAAGCGGAAAAACAAAGAGTGGGAACCAACAACAGGAAAATATCATGACAAGTCAATACATATCAGTTTTAACCATCAATGTTAACGGTCTCAATTCACCAATCAAAAGGCACAGACTGGCGAAATGGATCAAGAAGCAAGATCCAACAATATGCTGTATACAAGAAACACATTTAATTCAGAAAGAAATTCATAGACTGAAAGTCAAAGGATGGAAAACAATACTCCATGCCACAGGAACCCAGAAAAAAACAGGGGTAGCTATTCTTTTTGCAGACAAAGTGAACTTCAAGCCAAGAAGGCTTCAGAGAGATAAAGACGGTCATTACATCCTGGTAAAGGGAACAATCCAAGAGGAAGAGATAACGATCATAAATATATATGTGTCAAATACCAATGCACCCAGCTATATAAAACAAGTACTAAAGGACATGAAAAATCAAATAAGCACTAATACAATTATATTGGGAGATCTCAATACTCCACTGTCACAAAAAGATAGATCAACTGGACAGAAAATCAATAATGAAATAGTAGAACTGAACCAAACTTTTGAACAAATGGACTTAGTAGATGTCTACAGAGTGTTCCACCCCACAACATCAGAATACACATTCTTCTCAGCTGCACATGGGACGTTCTCCAAAATAGACCACATACTAGCTCATAAAACCTGCTTAAATAAATGCAAAGGAATTGAAATTATCCCATGCATATTATCAGACCATAGTGCAATGAAATTGGAAATCAATGGCAAAAGATCCCACAAAAACTCCCTAAACACATGGAAATTAAACAGCATCCTCCTGAACAACCAATGGGTCACAGATGAAATTAAAGAAGAAATTAGTCACTTTCTACAACTGAATGATAATGACAGTACAACATACCGGAACTTATGGGATACAATGAAAGCAGTCCTAAGAGGGAAATTTATAGCATTAAATACTTATATCAGGAAAACAGAGCAAGCGCAAATAAACAACTTAAGGGTGAACCTCGAGCTTCTAGAAAAAGAAGAGCAGGTTAAGCCAAAAGCCCGTACAAGGGAGGAAATTATAAAGATCAGAGCAGAAATTAACGTATTGGAGAATAAAAAAACAATACAAAGAATCAATGAAGCAAAAAGTTGGTTCTTTGAAAGAATAAATAAGATTGACAAACCCTTATCCAACCTTATTAAAAAAAGAAAAGAAAAGACTCAAATCCATGCAATTGAAAATGAAAAGGGTGATATCACGACAGACCCTGCAGAAATCCAGAAGATCATCTATACCTATTTTGAAAATTTATATTCTACTAAGATGGAAAATGCAGAAGAAATGGACAGATTCCTAGATTCGTATGAATTACCAAAGCTAAATCAAGAAGATTTAAAAATCCTAAATAAACCAATATCAACCAATGAAATTGAAGATGTAATTAAAAACCTCCCAACAAAGAAATGTCCAGGCCCTGATGGATTCACTGCCGAATTCTACAAGAAATTTAGAGAAGACCTAACGCCCCTACTTCTCAAACTTTTTAATGAAATTGAAAGGGAAGCAATACTCCCAAATTCATTCCTGGAAGCAAGCATTACCCTGATACCAAAACCAGAGAAGGACCCAACTAAGAAAGAGAAATACAGGCCAATCTCCCTAATGAACATAGATGCAAAAATCCTTAATAAGATACTGGCAAACAGAATCCAACAAATCATCAAGAAGATTATACACCATGACCAAGTTGGATTCATCCCAGGGATGCAGGGATGGTTCAACATACGTAAATCAATAAATGTAATACAGCATATTAACAGAACCAAAGACAAAAATCACATGATCATCTCAATAGATGCAGAAAAAGCTTTTGACAAAGTCCAGCACCTTTTCATGATAAAAACCCTACAGAAAATTGGAATAGAGGGTCTTTATCTCAATCTGGTAAAAGCTATCTATGACAAACCAACAGCCAATATCATACTAAATGGCCAAAAACTGAAAGCCTTCCCTCTAAAATCAGGAACAAGACAAGGATGTCCACGGTCCCCACTCTTATTCAACATAGTTCTGGAAACTTTAGCCAGAGCGATTAGACAAGAGAAAGAAATAAAAGGAATAATGATTGGAAAGGAAGAAGTTAAATTATCATTATTTGCAGATGACATGATACTCTACACAGAAGACCCCAAAAACTCCACTAAAAAACTGCTAGATTTGATAAGCAAATTCAGTAGTGTAGCTGGATACAAAGTCAATACTCAAAAGTCAATAGCCTTCCTGTACACAAATAACAAACTTACTGAAAGAGAAATTAGGGAAACAATACCTTTCACAATAACATCCAAAAAAATGAAATACCTAGGAATCAACCTCACAAAGGATGTAAAAGACCTCTACACTGAAAACTACAGTACTCTGAAAAAGGAGATTGAAGAGGATATCAGAAAATGGAAAGATATCCCTTGCTCCTGGATAGGAAGAATCAATATAGTGAAAATGGCCATACTTCCAAAATTGTTATACAGATTTAATGCAATTCCAATCAAAATTCCAACAGCATATCTCACAGAATTAGAGAAAACAATCCTAAAATTCATTTGGAATCAGAAGAGACCTAGAATAGCAAAGGCAATTCTGGGCAACAAAGGCAAGGCAGGGGGCATCACAATCCCCGACTTGAAATTATACTATAAAGCTACTGTGATAAAAACAGTGTGGTACTGGCAAAAAAAACAGACCTGAAGATCAATGGAACAGATTAGAAGATGCTGAAACAACCCCAGACATACTAAGCCACCTTATCTTTGACAAAGGTGCCAAACACATTCGCTGGAAGAAAGATAGCCTCTTTAATAAATGGTGCTGGAAAAACTGGCTCTACACATGCCAAAGATTAAATCTAGACCCATATCTTTCACCATGCACTAAACTAAGTTCAAAATGGATCAGAGATCTAAATATTAAAACAGAAACATTAAATCTGCTGGAAGGTAGGATAGGTAAAACCCTTGGAGACATTGGTGTAGGCAAAGACTTTATGAATAAAAACTCAACCGCACGGGAACTATCCCAAAGAATCAATAACTGGGATCTCATCTTATTAAAAAGCTTTTGCACAGCAAGAGAAACCACCAACAGAGTGAAGAGACAACCCACAATGTGGGAAAAAATGTTTGCCAGCTGTTCCTCAGGCAAAGGATTACTATCGAGAACATATAAAGAACTCAAAAAAATCAGACCTCCCAAATTTAAAGACCCACTCCAAAAATGGGCATCTGAGATGAATACACATTTCTCAGATGAAGAAATACTAATGGCAAATAAATATACAAAAAAATGTGCAACATCACTAGTCATTCGAGAGATGCAAATTAAAACAACACTGAGATACCATCTCACCCCAGAAAGAATGGCTACTATAAAGAAATCAACTAATAACAAATGCTGGAGGGGCTGTGGGGTAAAAGGAACCCTTCTCCACTGTTGGTGGGAGTGTCGACTGGTACAGCCACTGTGGAAGTCAGTGTGGAGATTCCTCAAAAAGCTAGGGTTGGAGGTCCCATTTGACCCAGCTATTCCCCTTCTGGGCATCTTCCCAGAAGAATTAAAAACATCATACCACAGCGACATATGTGCACCCATGTTTATAGCAGCAAAATTTGTAATAGCCAGATCTTGGAAACAACCCAAATGCCCATCAACTGAGGAATGGATAAGAAAGATGTGGTATTTTTATACAATGGAGTACTATTCAGCCATTAAGAAGGATAAACTGGAGACTTTTATAGGTAAATGGATGCAACTCGAGAAAATACTCATAAGTGAAATAAACCAGAAGCACATGTGTAAGCATCGTATTGTCTCTCTAGTATGAGAAACTGAAAGAGTAAATAAGATCCAAAATGTACAATAGACATGGTGAATCAAAAAGAAACTGGTCAAAAGGAAAGAGAGACTGGAATAGGGAAAAGAAAGAAGGGAAAGAGAAAAAAATTGTATATATATATAAGATGGTTAAGATAGATACACTACGATTTTTACTTAGTTCATTGAAGAGTAAGGTTTGTGCCAATAATGTTTGGATAATTAAATGCTAATGTCTGGTGTCCTGAATAACTAACTTAAAGATAGTAATACGCAATGTATTAACCATTGTTACCCTCCTATTATGTTGTTTTGAAAATTTGTTCTTCTTTTGATTTGTTTTGTTTTTTCTTCTCTTTAAAATAAAATTAAAAAAAAAAAAAAAAAAAGAGCTTACAGGGAAAGGCGCTGTAAGAGAAGGAATGAAATGAATGAAGTTGGAGAAGGCAAGGAAATAGATGCTTCCCTAGTGCCTATGGGAGGAACATGCCTCAGGCTAACAAATTCCTTTGAAGTCCCTTTTGGATTTTGATCTCCATAAGAGTAAGAGAATAAGTTTGAGTAATTTTCAGCCATCAAATTTGTGTTAATTTGTTAAAGTACCAATAGAAGAACTAATATAATCATATTCCAAATTTGGAAAATTTCCCTAAGCATTCAATGGTTCTGTAGTTTTGTTTCGCAGTTTTGTTTAAACTGTCAATATTGTAACCAATGTTTCCGTAGCATACATTTTCCCAAATAGACAATGTTTAATTAGCAATTATCAAAATTTTTTTTCTTTAAATTTACTTTCCACTGTTCAATTTACTTATATCCATCAAAGTTTTTTCAAATTTTTTCTGCTATGCTTTGGGACTACTTGTATCTAATAGTCCATTTTATTAGCATATCTACCTTATATACTTTTTATTATCTGATGAAAAAATGTCTTACAATTTTTCTTTCCCAAATATTCTTACACATTCTGGTACATTTATTCCAGACTTGAATTAAATCATCATCATCATCATTATCACCTAATGAATCTTTTAAAAATCCATATTAAATAACATTTTTAACTTCTTCAAAAGGAGGACACTTAGCAAGTGTCAGCTAATTTATTTTTTGGAATTTCTTGAGATATTCTCTGTAGCCTGAATATACTATCAGGTATTTTATTTTTCAGGATAACTGCATTCCTGAGTCTTTAAAAAGTTACAACTGTCATGGAATTCTATTCTGTGTCATTTTCTAGTCTTGGAAATTTTTGCCAGAGAAAATTCTGGCAAAGACATTCTCATTCATATCAATATGACTATCCTTCCTCTTCACGAACCTTTTAAATTTAATTTTGCTCTTGGTGTTCTGTACATCATTGTTGGGCTTCTGCTGTTCCTCTTTTGATTTGGAATTTGTGAAGCAGCTTTCCAAATCCTTTTACTTCCATGAGGCTGGACACCATTCCACAGCAAAACTTGCCCTGTTCATGTCTCTAACCTGACTCAGGGTGGTTCTCACTCTTGGGGATGAGAGTATGGCACCAAGGACTTTTCTGAAGGACATCCATTTATCTTACTATTTTGTCCCTTTACACAACTATTTTATAAATAGCAGGACCTTTATCTTGCTGAATTGAAGAAATATTACTATTTTATTTTTTGTGTGACATGCATTTTATACATGTCGAAACTTTGCCTTTTGAAACTCAAAGACATTTTATTTTTTGTTATGTCACATCAGTTTCTTATTCTTCAATATTTATTCAGTACTGAAAGGGGTAAGTCTAAGCATATGAATTGAAGATGCATAATGTCTGATACTCCATTACTAGTGAAGGTTTTGCTAACACAGTTTCTTAAATCATATATGTCCAAAAGGTTTGGATGTATTAGAATCTATTATGTCAGTCTAATGATTAGAGTGCTTTCTTTGAACTTTCTACTTACCAAGTAATGGCAATGAAATGAAGTATATTCTGCATCCACCCTGCAGAAAGTGTTACATTTTTATGAACAAATTATATTATATTTTCATAAACTGAAAATTGGATTTCAGGGATTATAATAGATCTCCATTTGTGTATGGAATAATGATCATGTAAATTGAAGAGTTGTGTGTATCTGATTAGAAGTAGAGGAAGCTAGTCTACAGGGTGAGGAAAAAAGCAGACACAAAGTTGTGCAAAGAAATCATCTGGCTTCAGGGAGAGAGAAAGACCGATGAAGTGAAAGCTTTGATACCTGATAGATTTCTACCATGTGTTTCAGCCCTCGGGAGGCCTGAATATTCTACCTGTCCTTGAGTTCCATAAAATAGTGTCGTATTCTTTACTTACAGCCTTATAATATATGTTTCTTATTTTGTTCTTTTTTATTATTTTTTGTTCAAGGTGTTTTAAATCTAGTTGTTCAATGAATCAAGAATTAACCTTGGCTAATATGCAATTTAATTTGCAGCTTCAATTGTAGACTGATGAATTTAAGATACTGCTTGTAGCACAATACACTGGTAAAAGCAGCAAAAAATAGCATAACATAGAATATTCTGGGTGCATCTTATGCCCTTGCTGTATTTTTTCTTGTTTAAATTCTTCTTATATATTTTTATTTTTAATTCTTACTGAATCAAATTGACAGGACTATCAGTGATTTTTAAAGTTGTCTACCACTGATTCCATAGTAATCCCTTTTACTCTAGGAAAAAAAATCATAAAGGTGAAGATTCTGAATTTTAAAAAGTATCATGTTGGGCAATTTTATATTTTCATAATATATTGTGATATTTTTATCACCTTTACTATTAAAATAAATTAAAATAGAGGCATTATCTTTAGAACTAACCATATGCTTTGTTTTGTATTTAAAGGTATGCAGTTTAACAATTTATATCAAGAAAATTTTAATGATATGTTCAAAGAAATAAATCTTCATGACTATGACAATAGAATAATATAAATCTGAGTAAGGAATATATTAGTATTAAATAAATTTAAAATATGAACCCACATTTTATGCAGTAGCACAGAAAATTGCATCATAAATTTGAATTTTCATCAATGTGCAACTAATTTGTCCATATTAACAAGTACAGCAAATATTGTGGAGGATGAAATATTTCTGAATTATCAGAGCAAAGCACAGATATTTGATTGCAGATATTATATCAGAGAATATGTCAAATTATCATACAACTGCTCACTAGTTTTTGGATTTAGGCAAATTAAAACCTATAACTCAATTTCTTTATTGGATTTTTGGAGGATTTGTGCTATTTTTAAAGTGTACTTTTTATAAAATATGTGTCATGGTTCCTAGGATATATCACATATTTTATAACTGATTATTAGTAATTTTAAGGCTAGAAAAAATAAATGCATAAACTATATACACATAAATTAACAATGGGCCTTGCTCTCTGAATTGAAAGTTCTCATTTGTGTCACTGGTATCAATAAAAATTAAAAACAGATGGGCTTAAGGCAAAAGTTAGAAAGTGGCAGTCCTTAAAGTGAATCAAAAGCTTTAGATAACTTAGTTGTTAGTACATTTTATATTTTGAAGAAATGTCTTTTTAGAAATGTCTTGGTATGCTCCCTGAAGTGTCATTGTCTCTATTTTTTTATTTTGGTTTAAACATATTTTCATTTCTAATGTTTAATTATCTTTCTAATATTTTAATTATATTTTGTTGAGTACATTGAATGAGTCAATTAATATATCATACATTTGTGTTTTGTATATAACAGAACTCTCATATTCTGATATTTCAAGTAAGTCACTGTTAGATTGTCCTCAACTCAAATCTCCAAAACTCTGTTTGTTTTATTAAAATATATTTAGAAAAGATTTTTATTTTTTTCAGAACTGCCACATCATTTTCCATGATAGCTGTAGTAATTTACATTCCCACAGAATGTACAAATATCTCATTTTCTTTACCTCCTTTACAGTACTTGTTATCTTTTATCTTGTCAATAACAGCCATTCATTCCAACAGATGTGAGATGATATATCATCCTCATATTAATTTTAATTTCCATTATGATTAGTGATATGAGCATTTTTCATATACCTATTTACCATTCATATGTCTATTCACCACACAGTGACTGTAGAGATAATTTATTGTATACTTCAAAATTGCTGAATGAATAAATTTAAAATGTACTCACCACAAAATGACACACATGCAAGATGATACGTACTTTAATTATCTTGATGTATTCATTGCCCACTGGATACATATGTGATTATTTATCCATTAAAAATAAAACAGTAGGGCCGGTGAGATAACGTCTACATGGTAAGCGCAAAGTCCTGAGTTCAACTCCCGGAACCCACATAAAGGAAAAAAAGTGCCAGTGATATCGCTCAGTGGCACAAGTGCTTGCTGGCAAGTGCAAGGTCCTGAGGTCGACTTCTGGTACCCACATAAAAAATAATAAATAAATAAATAAAAATAAAACAGTGTAAGAGATATTTTGAGGTCATACAAGAAAAATAGTATTGTGTTCTAAAATTCCAAGTAGAAATAATTGTCTACCATATACTTGAAATAAATTATATATTTTAAATTCACAGTGCTGATTCAGTTTTATCATTTCCTGCATTACAGTTCAGTCAAAGAAACAAAACTACTTGGAGATAGTGATATAGATGCATTTCACACACACACACACACACACACACACACACACACACGTATGTATGTATTACATAGATATAAACCTATGTGTATTGTCTCTGAATAAATATCTATTTTGACATCTATTTGTCTAACAAACATCAATTCCTCTAAAGAGATTTATTTAAGGGAATTAACCTTAAGCAGTTGTCAGAGATGGTTAAACAATATGAGCTTGTCTGATCCTAGAGAATAAAGTCAGCCAGAATATCAGTCAGGAAAGGAAAATGGATGTAAAACTGGGGCAGGGTAAGAAAGCTGCTCCACACATGCCTAAATTAGAACTTAGACAGAAAATAAAGGACAAATGTGTCAAACAGCCACCAACTCTGATGATACATGTATTCTTTAGAAGAAGCTAAAACTCGTTATCATAGAATTAAGTACATACCCAGCCAGTGTGTTCGTTAGGATGGAGTGTCAATTTGCTTGTTATTGAGGCCTCCCACAGAAACTGGTGGGGCACACACTGGGTTTTGTCTGGGTGAGTTATGGAAGAATGACTTATGGTCTACACCAGGTAGGTCTTTAGCTCCTTCTTCTCTGGGCCTGTTCCCCTGCTTTGCTTCCCTACCACCATGAATTATCTTTGCTCCCTCATGCTCTTCTGCCATATTTCTACCCTGGAACCAGCTGTCTATGGGCTGAATTCCCAGAAACAAGGAAGCAAATTAAAACTCCCCTGCTTTAAATTGTGAGTGTTGGGTATTGTGTCCCAGCAACTGGAATGGGAAAAAGCACAGAAAATTAGTAACAGGGATGTGAGGTTATTTGTGTGACTGAACCTAAGTGTGTGGTAGAAGCCTTGGAAAGTAGTTTGCAGGAGTAGTTTAGAAAGTTTTAGAGAAGTCAGCTAGAGAAATTCTTGAATATCGTAAAAAGACCTTGAAAGGAAATTATCATTTGAAGTCAGATCAGAATGGTGACAGATAAGGTGGACAGTTAAAGCCAGGTTCCTGTGGTTTCAGCCAGGACCAAGGATTACATTGGCATTTGGCCTAGAGGCTATATGTGTTACACTCTGGCAGAAAAGTTTTCAACATTTGCCCGTGTCCTGAGATAGCATAAGAAACATATTAAGACTAGTGAACTAATTAATCTTGGGGAG
This sequence comes from Erethizon dorsatum, assembly GCA_028451465.1. NCBI lineage: Eukaryota > Metazoa > Chordata > Mammalia > Rodentia > Erethizontidae > Erethizon > Erethizon dorsatum. Next base: position 138,787,880 of record CM051824.1, read on the forward strand.
GAAATTCCAATACACCCCATCATTGCAGTTGTAGCATGTATACTGCAGGATACTTTTATCCAGATTCATAATTGAGTGTTGGGAGCAGAAAGTGGAGGCCCCAAAATATGAAAAACTTATATATTGGCCCAAAAGGAATTATTCAAAGCTGGCTAAGTATCTGTTGCTGCTGAAGCAATTAGTGCCATTAAAAAGAAAAATGAAAAACAAAAACAAACTAAAAAACAAGAAAACAAGAGTCATCTATGGCGATCCACATTTGGAGGATGGTTTGAGCTCATTTAGCAATTTAGGAAGATTTTCTTTCAAAATAAACAAATAAATGAATAAGCCTAGGGATGCAGCTCAGTTTTAAGGCTCTGGGTTCATTTTCCAGGAAAACTGATGGAAAGAAAAAAGAAAGAGAAGAAAAGGAAAAATAAAGGAAAGGAAAGGAAAGGAAAGGGAAGGAAAGGAAAAAGAAAAGAAAAGAAGGAAGAGAGGGAGGAAGGAAAGAAGAGAGAAACTTTTGATGGGAATACAAGAAAGATGCCCAAAGGACATCTCATGAATCAGCAGGAGGCTCTCACCAACCAGAGGCTCAAATGTTTAACCTTTCACAGGCTCAAATGTACAAACATTTCATTTGAGGAGTGAACCTTTGAGACCTCCATTGGAGAAGAGTCTTCTAGGGAATTTGTTCCCCAGGATTATGTTCACTGTTCTTAGCCATTGAGGCACTCAGAGGCCACTGCATCCAAAGTCCAAGAGGGCCTGGCTATGCTCAAATCGGCACCCAACTTTGGTATGGCCCACATGATACTAGTATTACCAGCATGCAGCATGCAAGAGTTGATGTGTCAGGGAGGAGGCTTTCACACAGATTTCAAAGGAACACTTAGAGTCCAGGCAAGAAGCCCCTGAGAATACAGGCTGTGAAGATGTGGGAGTAAAGCTAACATTTCAGTACGGACTCTAGAAAGTTGGAAGTAGTTGTATCTAGCTGTCCCTGAAAGTCTCATGGACTCATAGGTGGGCTTTTGGCAGGCTGCTGGATCATGGGTGTGTGACACTGGTATTATGCATGTGTGGTACTGGATTAGTCTACAATCAGTATAGCAAAGCTCTGGGTGTGGCTAATGGGAAAGCTCATCCTGGGTGTGGATGGCGTCATCCAATAAGCTTGTGTGGATGAGATAAAAGTCCAAAAGTCTCAGGGAGGTAGATGGGTGGGGATGGGACAGGAAATAAAAAGAATCAAGATATGTTGTACACAGTACCTACTTGCTAAATTGAATGTAAACATCTTGTGCTGCAAACATGTACTAATAAAATAAAATTAAAAATTAAAAGAATGTCATCCACAAAAAAAGTTGTGTGGGCATTATCCAATCCACTAGAGTCCTGATTAAAAAATAAAATAATAAAGCAAGGATAAACTTGCTTGCTGCTTGAACTGTAACATGCATTTTCTCCTCTTGGATACTGGCCCTCCTGAATTTTAAGCTTTTAGGTTTCAATTGGAATTTTATCAACAGGATTCCTGGGCCTCCAGCTAACAAAGATCAGATCACAAGACGTATTGGAAACCATAATCCTGTGAGCCAGTCATGGTAAGTTATCTATCGTCGCTCTATATCTGTCTATCTACCTAGCTATCAGCTATCACCTATTTGTTGACTTTTTCCCTAAAGAACCATGGCTGATATAAGAACAAGCTGAGTTTTCTGAATTGGGAAATTTTTGTGTTCTTTGAAGCCTGAATTTGAGTTCATTATGTTATTGTGAAGTCCCCTTCCTTTTTCCCTCCAGCACTAGGATTTCTGCACTTAGGGACAGTTGTCAGCTGAGAATGCTTAGAGCGAGTTTTATTTCTCTTTCTCATTTGCTCAGTTTTGCTGTTATAATTCCAGAGGGCTTAGCATTGACTTCTCTAATGTTGCCTGTCTTGCTCATTTTGATACTGTGCCACACTTGGGCAAGCTACAGTTACTGAATACAGGATATTTCAGAACATTTACCCTCAGCCCTTCAAACTTTTGGCAGTAATACCTTCCTATTAGTGACAATTTTAGGAAAATAATGCCAAGTTGTTATAACTCATTGTTTGGCTTCAAAATCTTGGAATTCAGCCCTAATCATATCTAACTCTTAAAAGTTCAACAAAATGCTTCCTTATTATTTTACCCTGTTGATTAAGGATTAAAATAAATCCCTCATAGCTTTCTCCTATGGGGTTTCTCACTTCTAACACTTAGATTTTTCAGACTTCTTTTTCATCCTCAGTTCTCTGACTAATTAAAAAAATGCTCTTTTGGTTATGAAATTTAGAATGGGACAGTTCGTCTCTTTTTGATTGAGCCTATTATTTCTGTATCTTTGCTATAGTAATTTTACTTAATTCACTCAAGATTACATTGGTAAAGATGATCAGTCCATGGATCTGCAGTTACAATGACTTCCTTCCATAATGCTATCTTGAGAAACATAGGATTTGATGACAGAAAGATGAGTTAAAGTTTCAGGAATTTTTTTCTAACTAGCTGCATCACATGAACCTTGTTATTATCAAAGTCATTTGCCCTGGAAATATTTCCTTGTTGTGCAAGCATCAGACAGAAATATGTTAATAGAGGAACAAAGCTATTAGACAAATTATTATGCTCTGTGAATCCCATATTCTTCACCAATGAATTGGGATTAAAAAATTTAGTTTTATAGACAACCCACAGAGTGGGAAAAAAATTTAGCCAACTGTCCCTCAGAAAAAGGACTTCTATCCAGAACATATAAAGAATCCAACCCCCCAAATTTAAAGACCCAATCCAAAAATGGACATCTGAGATGAATATGTACTTCTCAGATAAGAAATACAAATGGCAAATAAATATATGAAAAAATGTTCAACATCATTGGTCATTTGAGAAATGAAAATTATAACAACACTGAGATTCCATCTCACCCCACAAAGAATGGCTATCATCAAGAAATCAACCAATAACAAATGCTGGCTGGGACATGGGGAAAAAGGAACCCTCCACTGTTGGTGGGAATGTAGACTGGTGCAACCACTGTGGAAATCAGTGTGGAGATTCCTTAAAAAACTAGGATTAGAGGCCCCATTCAACCCAGTTATTCCCCTTCTGGATATTTTCCCAGAAGGATTAAAAACAACATACCACAGCGATATATGTGCACTTATTTTTATAGCAGCACAATTTGTAATAGCTAAATCTTGGATACAACCCAAGTGCTATCAACCAAGGAATGGATTTTAAAAAGTGGTATTTTTATATAATGGAATACTACTCAGCTATAAAGAAGGATAAACTTGAGACTTTTACAGGTAAATGGATGCAATTTGAGACCATAGTCATAAGTGAAATAAGTAAGACTCACATGTGTAAACATCATATTGTCTTCCTAGTGTAAGAAGGACAAAGAGTAAATAAGGTCCAAAATGTACAATAGATATTGGGAAGCAGGAAGAAACTGTTCAAAAGAAAAAAGAACCTGGGATGGGAAAGGAGAAAAGAAGGAAGGGAAAAGAAAAAGTATGATAGTTAAGATAGCTATACTACTAATTTCTATAAGTCCATTGAAAAGAAAGGTTTGTGCTTATATCATTTGATCAATTTTTCATGCCTATATCTTGTAATCTGAGCAACTACATTGAAGATAACAATAAGCAATGTACTAAGCATTGTTACTTTCCTACTATCTTGTTCTTGAAATCTTGTATCATTGTTTTATTTTTCTCTTTAAAATAAAAAAATAATTTTATAAAATTAAAGTGGATTAAAACATGAGAGTGATTTCTGTTATAAACTGTGCATGTTAAGTAAAGCTATGTTTCTCTTTGCTCTACAGCCATAAAGAAGTTTGGGAAGATATTTTGAAACTAATGTTTAGAAAACAAGACTCCAGTGATTGAATACTGCTGTCTAAGAAAATAGTCTTGGGCCGGTGAGATGGCTCAGCGGCATAAGCGCCTGCCTTGCAAGCGCGAGGGCCCGAGTTCGACTCCCGGATCCCACATACGAAAAAGGGGCCGGTGATACCGCTCAGTGGCACGGGTGCCTGTTGGCGCGCGAGGTCCTGAGGTCGACCCCCCGGTACCCACAAAAAAAAAAAAAAAAAAAAAAAAAAAAAAAAAAAAAGAAAATAGTCTTATTGGTGGCAGAATGAGATTCTTGTTATATATAGTTATAAAAAAAGATAATTGGACATTGAATCTGTAAAAATACATGGTTTAGAAACTCCTGACTGATGGAGATGTGATAGGTAAGATACATGGACCTGATGCAGTTTGCATATGTGACCAAATCTATTCTTGCCCTTTTCCTCCATCCCAGCCACACCACAGATTTTTTTTTGTTGTTTTGTTATGTTTTTGAAGAATTTAACTTCAACTTTGTGACCATAATATTCTAGGGAAACTGAATTCAGTGCAGAAAGTCAAATTATTTTGATATAAGCTAAATATGATGATCTGTTTTTCTTTTCCCGAATTTGGGTATAAATAAATATAAAATAAAACTATCACATAATTCTCACATGTAATATAGGAGAAAAACAATTAACAAACTTTGAAAAAGCTTTTACTCACAGACAAAAGGCAGATATACTATGGAAGCTTATTATCTTGTTTTCTTTTTTATGAACTTTTACCTTTAACAACGGTACTTGCTTTTAGGACATTACAGCAGCAAAAATGTTGACAGGGCAGATGGAAAAAAATTGAGGCTTTACATACTGAGTTAAGAAACTTGGAAAGTCCATGTCAGCAATTTTTATTGTATAAAAAATGAATTCCCCTTACTTTTCAAATTCATAGACAAGCATTTATATTATGTGTACCTTAAAGCATTTCAATGAATGTAAAGGTGACTGCATTATAAACCAGAAACTCCAATTGGCTATAAAGCATTTGGTCAGTGAATTTAATGTTTCAAGAAACAGAAAATGTGGGCCGGTGAGATGGCTCAGCGGCGTAAGCACCTGCCTTGCAAGCACGAGGGCCTGAGTTCGACTCCCGGAACCCACATACGAAAAAGGGGCCGGTGATATCGCTCAGCGGCACGGGTGCCTGTTGGTGCGCGAGGTCCTGAGGTCGACCCCCCGGTACCCACAAAAAAAAAAAAAAAAAAAGAAACAGAAAATGTGAAAATTGATGGCATTATTGTATGGATAATGTGATTCTTCACTAAGAAATCAGATTGCAAAACACATTATTATTTAAAGCCTATGCATCTGGTTGGGTGAAATCAAATAAAATTGAGACATTAGAGTTTAGGGACTATTACTAGATTTTTATTATTAACATATATCACATCTTAAGCAGTTAATAAATATTCAATAATAAAAAATAATAATTATCCTGAGAAGTATTATATATATATATAATTACAAAATGTACAGGTTATGATTAATGATAAGAGAAGTAATAATTAGTAAGACACATTGCCACAATTGAAATATAATTCTACAAAATTTTTGGACAATGATAAAGAAAGTAACAACAAACTAGTGATTCTGTATGCCTGAGGAAAAGGAGAATTTGGGAGAATCCAAATTATTTATAACCTTCATTAACTTAACATGTTAAGTGACAGATTTTTGTACAAAACTGTAGGTCTTAAGAGAAAATCTAATTTTATTAAATTCATACATTTTAAACAAAAATTAAATATTTAAAAACAGGAATCTGAATCTGAATCTTAAAAGTAGAAGCTAAAGTTAGTGAGGCTACTCATTAGAAAACTTCAACTTTTTCTTTTTTATCTTATTTTGTCCTACTTTTCTTTCCCTCTGCTTTCTTTACCATTTATCCTCTCACTACTCAGGGGTCCCTCTTTTACAATCATTTCTGACATGTTCTCCTAAGGCAATACTCCATGTTTTAGACTAATCTCTGTAGTCTGTTCTTCAAACTATACTTGCTCCCAGCAACCCAGTTTTGTTGCCAAGAGTTCATACACTATTCCACCCTCAGTGGAAATGAAAAATATATTACCTAAAGGCAGGATGTGAGACATCTTTAGAGATATTTGAGAGCTCCTCAAATTGTATGATAAGTAGACCTGTGGGTATGGTTGATATAAACCAGTAGAGGAAATGGAGAGTCGGTCCAGTCACTCAAACCCAAGCAAATCCAGAGATTGATTAGGTAAGAAATGTCCCAACTGACTGTCCTTAAGCACCGTCTGTACATACACTATTTTATTTTTTACATACAACTTAATCTGAAAAATTAATCTCAATTCAAAGGTGAAAAAATAAAACACTAGCAAGAAAAATAAAATTCACCCCTCATTAAAAGTTCTAGGAAATCCAACGGTAATCCTTCTAACAGTGAACAAAGATTATATGCAAAAATATCAAGTGTGTATATGAATGTTTGTGTGTGTGTGTGTGTGTGTGTGTGTTGAGCTGGGCACATTGCTTATGAGCTGAACATAACCTGCATTTTTCACATAAGATTAATTGATCAATGCAGTAAATTACACATTATTTAAAACTATATTTAGTTAATTTTAGAATGCAAAATGTGTGCACACTACTGACTTGAGCAATTTAATGCAAATTCAACAAATTTTTGTCATGATTAGTGGTTTATTTATTCAAGATTTATATCTTGAAAAATATGTACACGTGAATTTTTACTTTAAAAATGCATTGGGAGTTTTGTGCTATAAAAATAAGAAATGTTAATATTCAGTTTTCTATTTGCTTTTGTTTCTTTTTCTACTTGAACCCTGATACTTTTGTAAAGGAACATCTGGGGAGAGACAAGCAATTTCAGAAACCATGGATTCTTGCACAAAACCCATTTCTGAACTCAGACTTATGTTTTATATTCCACAATTAGTAATCAATATGTAAGTTAACTTACTTTGAGAAAACCATATACATGTAATGTGTCTGCAAGTGCATGTGTGTATAATCTCAGGAAAGTCATAAAAAATTCCTTGATTATTTAAATGTGATTAAATATAGAAAACACCCTTTCATTTGCCATGATTTTAAGAATAGTGAACTGGATGAAATATATAGTTATAAATGAGAATCTGAAATCTAAACTGACACATTTTACTAATGATTTCTTATATGTTCTTCAGTAATGTTATGAATAATCACATACGGTTTTCATTTCTTACTAATATCTCATCTATTTCTTACTTAAATGATAAAATTTAGTTGCTTGAAGTAATGCATATTAAAACTTTCATGGTTTTTAGCAGTGCTATACAAGAACATTTTCAATGAATGGAACATTTAATAACTTTAATTTCCATCAGTTTAGTCACTAGCTACTTTTTGCTATTAAATGCTCGAATTATGGTCACTGTAATTGAAGAGAAAGATTTTCATTTTATTCTATTTTAATTAATAAAATATAAATTTAAATAACCACACATGGCTAGTGGTTGTTGTATTGCATAACACACTTATTTAATATTAGGAGTAACAGATGTAACCTGTATTTTTTGGTCATAGAATAAATACAGCCTTTAAACATGAGAGACAGGTGGAAGTTAGGAAGACAGTACATTTTATTCTGACATGGTGAGGTGAAAACATAATAATATTTCCTCATATATATGGACAACAGGAAGTGTTAATAGAGTAGAGTTGACAGAATGGAAATATACAATAGTAGATGAATGTTGCTTATAAAAATGGTTTGTCTTCACATTGATTAAATTTAAATATTTTCCATGGATCTTTTGGAGGGAAGAAGTATGTGACATTTGTTATACATTTTGCACTTCTCCATTCCCTGGCTCCTGGAGCGAAACTGGACTGTGATATCAGTATTTGCTTTTAGTGATTTTATCTTCCATTAAAGAGATGAGTTTTCTATTTTAAATATTTATTTATATTTGACTTACATATATTTACAAAACAATCTATAAAAATCAGACATAAAATAAAGATATATTATTCTTTAAACCTCAAATTAGTGATTTGTTAAAGCACATTTATTACATGTTTCTTTAAAGGAGAAAATTAGACAGATATCCTCTTTCTCTCTGTAGTCAAGTAAAGGTATACTTTGAAAAAATTGATTTATTTTGAGATTATCTGTTATGTGCTTGTACCAAGTCCCCATGATGAATGTAATCATTATGTATTGCAATATGTACTAAAATGTATACACATTTTAAAAAAAGAGAGGGGGCCGGTGAGATGGCTCAGCGGCTTAAACGCCTGCCCGGCAAGCGCGAGGGCCCGAGTTCGACTCCCAGAACCCACATACGAAAAAGGGGCCAGTGATAGCGCTCAGCTGCACGGGTGCCTGCTGGTGCGCGAGGTCCTGAGGTCGACCCCCGGTACCCACAAAAAAAAAGAGAGAAAAATTCTGAAGTGGAGAACTAAAATAAATAAGTAAATAAATAAGTGTATTGTAAATTTTATACATTTTAGAAAATCATTAACCTAATTTTATATGTGGAAAATGATCTCATATTACCTCACAGCAAAATTTTGTGCATCAATGACATGAATGAAAAGAGAAAAGAATGAAATGTGACATAGCCCTTACTAATATATTTAATAAAAATTTAGTATCCAGAATATATAAATTGCTACTGAATAACAAAAAAAGCAGTTAACCCAATTAAAATTAAGAAAGTTATAGGTGTTTCTTCAAAATTGTTATACAAACAGCCCACAAGCACTTGAAAAATGATGGTCTTTTTCAGTTTTTAGGTAAATGCCTATGAAACCACAACAAAATAATTTAGTAGTTTCTACAGTTTCTTAAATACGACATAAAATTGAGATAATAAAGCAAATTATAGTGAATACAAAGCTTACTGTTTACATTTACCTCTTGACTGGCATCAAAGATATTTTAAAAAAATCATCGTGTACTTATATCTACATGTAGAATACATGGAAATTTGACAGAAATATTAATGGTGAATTTTAACATCAGTAACAGCATTACCATAATGTTTTCTTGACATAATAAAAATTATTATAATTTTAAAGAAAACAAACTACTATAGTCCTTTAATTGACACAATAGTTCTGTTTGTAGAATATCTGTGAATAGTAAACTCTTGTAAATTAATTTTATATATGTTTACATTTCATTTAGAAAAATACAAAAATTTCTACTTACGTGAGTGTGCAGCATATTTCATTTTTTTGCTGACTTACCAATAATACCTCATGTCTTTGGAGTGTTTTGTACATTGCAGACACATTGTTTGTGGGTCACAAAAGCATCCTGGTGCTCTATACCATTCAGTCACTGAAATATATTAGTATTTCCAATAAATAAGGAAGAATAAAATTGCAAGTAGTGCTATAGTATTTTCTCTCCCAGTTGTTGAGCCCTTTTTGAACTACTGTTTTACAAGCACTTCTACAGAAATGAGATCATGTCTCTCTCTCATGGACTAAATTCTCTCTCTGTTACAGTTTACATTTTAAATGGTGACAACTATAGACAGTCTGCTAAGTTTTATATATATACATAGATAGATATATATATTCATATATATCTATATATATGAATCTGGGTATGATCAGTGGAGAAAGTATTATTACAAACCTTTGAGAGTGTAGTTATCCCACCTGTCCAGGCTCTGAGTGAAAAATATTCAGTAGTTGGAGAAATTATTTGTAATTAGGACAAGGTTCATTGGAGAAGGTCCTACTCACTCTCCCATGCAGAAAAGGAAAAGTTATTCCTTCTCCTCACATTATGAGAAGAGTCAGAAAGAGTTTTGAAACCACCTCCACTTGTATCCACTGAAGATTTTAGGTTATAGAATAATGGTGGCCAACAAATAAAAGAAAAAATGTTTGAGTCTATAGTAATAGCATAGAGGTCTGCCACTGGGGAAGTTAAATACATTTCTACTGATACTTTCATATGCTTATTATCTGTTTCAGTTACTGAAACACAGCTTAGTAAATGTAGAGATGCTGTCCACTTTATTCACGGTTACAGCCCACCACCTACATAACAGCCTGGAAAACAGCAGAAGATAAAAATTTTAGAATTGACAATACTCTATGTTGATGGCTGTATTATTTATCTTTTATTTACCTGAAGACCACAGAAACAATAGTATACTTAGAGAAGTTGAACAATAAAAAATTTACATCATATTGGGAATGTTAAATTTTAGGTACAGGTATATGTAGCAGAGCAAAATCTAGACAGATATCAAATAGGCACTTGCAGATATGTTTATAGATTTCATGAGCACTATCTAAGGTGGAGACAAACTGGGGTCTATACGACTTAAGACAACTATTGAGAAAATGATGTCATATGACATTCTGCACACATACCAAGCTTTTTATATCAGGTGTGACAGTTCCTCATTGCCTGCTACATACTGAGACAGGGAATATATATTTAATAAAAGAGTAAGATGTCAATTTTGCTTTATGGGCTTGTACTTGGCATGATTCAGGAACTATGGACTCCTCTGGTGTGATGAGGGGCTAAGGCTGCTATCCTGCATTAGTTACAGCAATATAAATGAGAAGGTTGTTTAAAGATAATCTAACAGGACAGAAGAAAGAGGGCAGAAAAAGAAGGAATTTTTTGTTTGTGTAAAGACCACAGTAAAAATAAAGTTATTGCTCTTGTGGAGATTATCTTGTCTAATAAATAAAATAATAATTGTGTAGGAGGTAGTGGAACTGGCTTTTGCAAGGCATTTGGATAATTCATCCCTGCTAACAAAAGAAAGGCAGATTACATGAGTGGAGAATTTGATACATCTAAATCAGTCACCAGTTCTGTTGATTTTATTCCTAAAATTTGATGAATCCCTTCAAATCCCCCAGGGATCTTATGGGGGTCTAGATCTTTTTTACTCTTCATTCCCATCAATAATACTCACATATGTACTGAGTATTCAATTAGTAATGCACTCTATGATGCTTGGTGACATTCTGCTGTCTTCATGGAAGCTTGCTCCCTCAGCTTGCAATTCAGACTTGATCATGCCAAAACCTTCTTTAAATGTGTACTTCAAGAGCAGTTCCATTTTTCCCCCTGTGATTCTAAGCACTGCCCTCCAAAGCCTCGCTGGAACATCTCTTTTTCTTCTCACTTACACTTTGCTTGTTCCTGTCAATGTGCTTATTACACTGCACACTGATGTACCTATTACCTAGGTGTATGCTCCACTAACTTCACAGCAAAGCCTCTGTTACCTAATTGTATGATTCACTAGACCATGAGGTTCTTTAGGACACCACTTCACTGACTGCCGTACAGTAAGAGTCAATGAACTTCTGTATCATGAATACTCAAATTCCCATTTTTCAGCTCCTGGGGCAGAATCCTCCAAAAGTTTATACAAGAGTTAAAATAAAAAGCACATTTTCATCTATCAGAGAAGGATTAAGCATAAGGTTGTAAAAATTGTTTAATAAGAAATAAGCTATGTTTTAATACATTGTAACTCTGATTTTAAAAAGTGATCACTTTAAAATTAAATGATTGATGATAGTAGTCCCTGTTATAGTCAAAATAATTTCAGAGAGCTGAAAGTTTATTCAGTTATACACTAGAGTGTGTCTGCCACAAGCAGGGAATAAATAATGCTGAATGTCACAACAAATTGCCCGAACATAGGCACTACAGAGAGGTCTTGCAGCTCACAAAGCTCTCCTTTGGCACTGAGTGCAACTGTTGACAATGCCGAGCCCTTTGGTGTTGTCTGGATTCAGCTTTCTGTGAAATTTCAAAGGCAATCTTCGGACATGATAATGCTCATAAAGGTGTTGTGTAGTGCTTTGCAGTCCAAATGTCATTTTCATTACTACCTGTGAGCTTTTAAATATCTCCTTTGGGATTTTCCAAAGGAATTCAATTTCATTTGGAGAAAACACTGTTGAGCACAGCATAAATAAAGGCATGTCCTGAAAATATTTGAAAAAATATGGAAGGGAACTGCGACAAATAAAATCCTTGTTCATTGGGTTGTAGGGAAATAAAATCTATATATTCTTGATGTCAGATCTTGACACAAGGTCAACTATACCAGACAGAATTTTTAATTGTCTTCTTTTCCAGATAAAACCATAATTTAATAAATATTTAATATTTGCTATATAACCACACTCCTAACTTAAATTATTTTAATTTATATAGATGAAATCATACATACTAAAATCTATGGCCTAATATACTTATTATTTGTATATCAGAAATGTATCATCAAATCTTAATATTTTTTCATACTGCTTTCAGATTATCTTTTAAAAGTTAAGCTGTGACTCAAGTCCATTTATTCCCCTCTTCAAATCTGTTCAATTTGTTCCTATATGAATTTTTAACAGTAACCTACAGAAATATTTTACAGTAACCCTCAAAAAAATTTTATATTATCACTAAATGTATTTGAATCATATACAATTATAACAAAACACAATACTTTTTAAAACTATTTTATAAATGTATCAGTGTGTATCTTGCTTTTTTAAACTGTCTTTGAGATATGTTCTTGTTGCTATTGGTGATTCTAATCTGTTCACTTTAATAGTTGTCTTATTTTCAATTTTACAACTATACCTCAATTTTACCATTCTTTATTTATGAATGGTTATCTGCATCTTTTTCTAAACATCTTGTAGTAAAATAATGCTTCAATCAGCATTATTATACAGAGTTGCCTACACACATATGTACATTTCACTAAGACATCTGCATAGAAGAATTATAGATTTCTTAGGTCTTTGTTCATTTTTAAATGTTATCTCTTGCCAAATTTATCTTTAAAGTGGTTATGACAATTTGCTCATATTCCAAACATAAAAATAAGCATATCTTTGCAAATATTCATTGAAAATTTCCATGATAAGCTTTAAAAATATTACTAATCAGATAAAACTAACAAAGTATGCCTTTACAAATTTTTAACCAAATATAAATTGTATTACTCTAGTTGTAGTTGAGCTGCATCATCTGCTGAACTGGACCCTGCAGCATCACAAAATACAATGTAAACAAGCAGACTTTTCATATCCTTTGAAGATCTGAGACCACAAATTTCTGAATATCACTTCTGCCACAATCTCTTCATCAAATTGTCTCAGGGTGTGGTGGAGCATACCTGTAATCCCAGCACTGGGGAGGCTGAGCCTAGAGGATCACTGTGAGTTTGATGCCAGCATGTGCTACAAAGTGAGATCGAGGCCAGCCTGAACTGTGTAGTGAGACCCTGTCTCAAAAAAAAAAAAAAAAAAAAAAAAAATGTGTCAGGATAACTCCAGATCCCAGGGGTTTGCACAGGGTGAGAGGAGTTTTGGGGATCTATCTAAACAATAGATTCCATAGTTCACTTGGTTCTCACAATTACACACTTCACATGCAAAATATACTTTCCTTTTTTCCATTTTAAAAGTTATATCACTATTTAAAAGTTCAGGACTCCATCACGCAAGTCAGGTTGAAGTGAAACAGGCCCATTGGGTTCAGCATCCTATGTGCATTTCGTTGGTTGCAAAGACTGAGAAATTCAAACATATAATGTGGAAAAAGAAACAGGATACCTGCAATCCTACCAGAATTTCAAAAATTGAATTTGGGGAGAAATTGGTGCATAGCAAATCTGACATCCAGCCATATATTTCTCCAATGCCCTCACTTCCTAGTGGTGGCTTACCTCATTTTTGGCTTGGCCTTCTGAATTACTCTTCCTTTTTTAAGAGAATGCTGTACATTTGTAGGTTTCTCAACCTGAGAGATACAAGTGCTAAACGAGGTAATGAGATGATTCATTTCATTTTAACTGCCTTTTTTTTTTACCAAGTATAATTTTTAAAAACTCTGTGGTTTTTTTTTTTTTTGTGGGTACCGGGGTTCGACCTCAGGACCTCACACGCCAGCAGACGCCCGTGCTGCTGAGCGATATCACCGGCCCCTTTTTTGTATGTGGGTTCCAGGAGTCGAACTTGGGCCCTCGCGCTTGCCGGGCAGGTGCTGAAGCCGCTGAGCCCAAACTCTGTGGTTTTTGCGTGTATCAAATTATTACCAACTCAATTAGACAAAAGTACCAGCATAACTGCTCAAGAAAAGACCTTTTGTAATGAAGTCTAAAAGCCAACTTTATATGGAAAATCCTTTCCAGAGTACTAGAAAGTGATGCACACCTATGATTACAGTACTCCTGAAGGCTGAAGCAGGAGAATTACAAGATGGAATCCAGCCTGGGCAACTTAGCAATTTAGCGAGACCCTGGTTTAAAATAAAAAAGGGTGAGGATGCAGTTCAGTTCAAAAGTCCTAAATTTAATGCCCAGTACAGAAATTTTTGTTTCTTCAAAAAGTACTGGAAGTACCAGAAGATTTTATGTCTAAGGGGAAGATTGAAAAGGAGTGCTGTAAGATTCTCTGAAGGTGATTCTTTTACTGAAATAGTTTTTTAGTAACCACTAATGAGCGATTGAAAAAAGGTCATATGCCACCTTAAAACTGAGGCAACTGCTGTTATCAGTAGCACTCTGTATGGCATTTTTTTTCCTTATAGACACTTCTTTTCTGAAAAAATATTGTCGGATGGAAAGATTGTTGACCTATGTATTTCTAAATTCTTCTAAAAATAAATTTATCATTTTACCTCTTTCTCATATACTACCTTTGTCAGACAAAACCTCCTGGTTAGCACCTACAAATGATTCTCTGAAAACCTTCAGTCACAAGTTTGCCAAACATATACATTTTTCTCCATGTTATTACAGAAAACACGGTTGTCATACTTCTGTTTCCATGCAATAATAGACTCTTCAGCCAGCTTTTAATGACAATGGTTTTGTTGTGTGTCCTATCTTCTGTTAACTATATTCTCAGGGATCTTCATGCCTTAGCACATTTCCCAAATCTGACTCTCTGTGTCTCTTCCTGTATATGAGTATAAAGCTGAGAAAATGTTACTTAAATAACATGCTGTAGATAAAATGATGTAGACTAAATTAACATAAATTAAATTTACTATTTTAATCATTTTAAATATGCAAATTATCTTTTAAAAAATGCAATATATTATGTATATATTACTGTTTAATTCCAGAATGTTTCCTACTCTCAAACAAAGATTCTGTATCTTCTTTTTTTTTTCTTTTTTTTTTTTTTGTGGGTACCGGGGGGTCGACCTCAGGACCTCGCACGCCACAGGTGCCCGTGCCGCTGAGCAATATCACCGGCCCCTTTTTTGTATGTGGGTTCCGGGAGTCGAACTCGGGCCCTCGCGCTTGCCGGGCAGGCGCTTAAGCTGCTGAGCCATCCCATTGGCCCAAAGATTCTGTATCTCCTTATTCCCCCTCACTCCATTCCCTGGGAATCTTTGATCTACTTTCCATGTGTATGAATCTGCTTTTTGGAAGGTTTTACCTTACATTTACATATGTATGTGCGTGTGGGTGTGTGTGTGTTAGTGTAAGAGGGACTTTGGTTCAAGTAGAACTTAGAGTATTTATTGGGAAGTGTGATGCACAAAGAGCCTAATAGTGAACACCTAGAAAGAAGAAAGGGCAAAGCATGAAGAGAGAAAAATAATGTACACTTATTTTTCAGACAGAGTAGTCAGTAATGTTAAGATAAATTAATGAAGCAAAAGGAAACTCACAGTGAAAACTAAATAAGTAAAACAGTAGTGAGTACATTTACATATTAAGAGAACAAGTAAAAGTAGGATATTTTAAAATAATGCTTTCACTTTAGTAGAGTGAAGAACTAATCTGCCATCACAACAACAGTTTTAGTGTAATACATTGGGCAGAATTAAACTACCGTAAGCTCTAAAGTGAATATATCACCCATGAGCATAAAGTATTCTCGAATCATGAATTACACAAGAAAAATAAGGTACATTTATAGGTTTGAGAAAACTTCTAAAGGCAATTTATGAGAGTGAGACTTTATAAAAGTCAGAAAATGTTTGACTTTGAGCATTGTGTATCCTGTATTCTTTAAAATCAGTGAGGGCTGGTGAGAAAGCTCAGCAGCATAAGCACTTGCCTGGCAAGAATGAGGTCCTGAGTTCAACTCCCGGTACCCACATAAAAAGGAAAAAAGGGCTGGTGATATCGCTAAGCAGCACAAGTGCCTGCTGGTAAGCATGAGGTCCTGAGTTCAACCCCTGGCACCCACATAAAAAATAAAATAAAATAAAATAAAATCAGTGAGTGTTTACTGCTGCTTAGCTTCTGGAACCTAATACCTGATGATCTAAAAAAGTTCATGCCAACCAGTTGTTTATGAATTTTATGATCATTTTGTAGTGGCATGTGGTGAAAATATTTGTATGTTAGTACATATTTTGTTGTGTAAAGAAGTATTTGACCCTCACACTTGGATATCAGAATCTGTGAAATGGAATCAATACCTGGAGGGGTTTTGACAGTCTCAAATTTTACTATGACTCTTTGATTATTCTATCAACATAGATAAAATGATTCATTCCATGCATTGTTGAAAATTTTCCTTTAGTGTGAAATAAATCCATTCCAAAACTGAAATCATAAAGTGGTGACTGATTTACAGGATTATATTGCTCCAAAGTTGAATTTTGTAGATGTGAAACTATAGCCAAGTGAAAGTAAATTTTGTGTGGCCAAGATCATAGTGAAATATTTAAAACATAAACCAAATTTGGTATAGTTCTGTATCTCACATCATTTATGTCCTCTCTGCACAGGTCAGACCAAGTCTTAGTCATTCTTCCCACTTGGTTTTCAAAGTTTTATGGAAGATTATAGATGCATTTTCACTCTACATTAGCCATTTCATATTTGTCAAATTCATAATTTTATACTGATATACATATTACAAGTTAATTTATTATTATAAAAAATCATAAACAATAGAAAACATTTAAAATTTTCTGACAAAGTTGTATTTTCTATAAAATAGCCTTGTCAAATAATGTCAAAATATGACTGGAATTCATATAAATTGAATATACTTGCATGTATACTTGGAGAAATATCAAGAGAGTAGAGAGAAATTTTTAGTGTGGGTAGGGAAAAACAGATTTCTGTATCCTGCAAAATTATCCTGCAAAAGTGAGAGAAAATTATAGAATTTCTCAGGAAAAAATATTTGAAGTAATATGTAGTTAGTAAGTTAAAAACAGAAAAGGACACAATTTAGAAAGTGTCAGTACTCCAAGAAAATAAATACACCTTATTTTGTATGTGACAAAAAACAGATCATCAGCATACACTTGTCAAAGTCAATAGCACTGCAAGGATAAATAGAATCATCCACTACTATGCTTAAAGACATTCATACCACTTTCTCTCAAACAGTCCAATTCAACAGGAAGAAAACAGTAAGAACATAGTTGAACTCAATAGCACTATTGACTATCTGGATAGAGTTGATAGGTATAGACTAATTTATCAAAGAACAGTAGATTACTGATTCTTCACAGAATCACATGGGTCATTTACCAATATAAAACACTTTTTGAACCATAAAATACTTTTAAACAGAATTTAAAGAATAGAAATTATATGATCCTTGCTCTCACACCGTGACAGAGTTAAGTAGTAGAAATCAATAACAGAAAAAATGATAGAGAGTCCTAAAATATTTGGAGAATAAGTGCCGCATTTTTAAATAACATGTGTCAAAGACATAATCTTTTTTTTTGTGTGTGTGGGTACTGGGGGGGTCAACCTCAGGACCTCACGCACCAACAGGCACCCGTGCCGCTGAGCAATATCACTGGCCCCTTTTTCGTATGTGGGATCCGGGAGTCGAACTCGGGCCCTCGCGCTTGCAAGGCAGGCGCTTATGCCGCTGAGCCATCTCACTGGCCCCAAAAGACATAATCTTAAGATAAATCAAAACCTTTTGAATGAAACGTGTAAATTGCCAAAATCAGTGTGTGTAGTGAAAGCAGTTTTTAGAGGGAAATGTATGGTAATTGATGTGTACATTAAAAGGAAGATCTAAAATTAATAAAATAAGATTCTAACAGAATTTTTTATAGCAATTCAAATTAAATCCAATGTAAGGAGAAACAAAAATAATTATAGCATAAATCAATACAATCGTAAGCAGGAAAACAGTAAAATCAGTAAGCTAAAAGCTCATTTTCTAAAGAAAAGAACAATATAATCAAAATTTTAACCATGATACTTAAAAAAAGAGAAAACATAAATTATTAATATTACCAATGAAAGAGAGGCATTACTATATGGACATTAAATGATAATAAAGCATATTTTAAATCAATTTTTGACAGCATAACTGATAACCTTTAGATGAAATGGACCAATTCATTGAAACCCACAATCTGTCAAGACTCAAAAAAACAAGAAATGAACAATCTGAACATGCTTATCATATACTGAAGAATGTGATTCAAAAATTAATGTCTTTCAAAAACAATAGAAAGGGGCCGGTGAGATGGCACAGCGGCGTAAGCGCCTGCCTTGCAAGCGCGAGGGCCCGAGTTCGACTCCCGGATCCCACATACGAAAAAGGGGCCGGTGATATCGCTCAGCGGCACGGGTGCCTGTTGGCGCGTGAGGTCCTGAGGTCGACCCCCCGGCACCCACAAAAAAAAAAAAAAAAAAAAAAAAAAAAAAAACAATAGAAAGTACCAGGCCCAGATTGGTCAATGGTGAATTCTAGCAAACATTTACGGAAGAAAAAGTACCAATTGTCTACACTAACTCTGATATGATAACAGCAGAGTGAATACTTCCTAACATGAATTCATCCTTATTCCAATACCAAAACCAAAGACATTACAAAAAAAATACCTAATACTGATGTTTATGATAAGCATTGATGCAAGAATCCCAAATAAATCATTAGTAAAACAAATGCAACAATGAATAAAATGAATTATATAGCACAACAAAAAGAAATTTATATCAGGTACGCTAGGCTGTAATTCATCATATCAACAGGTTAAGAAAACATGATTATATTAATAAATAGATGCTGAAAAAACATTTGGCAATGTACACCCCGCACTTGTGATAAAAGCCAACTAAATATTGAAAACTTCCTCAACTCAATAGAGAACAATCCACAGTAATAGCTGACTAAATAGAAGTGAGAACTGTTGCCACTAATATCAGGAAGAAGGTAAGTATCTCCTCTCTGACCACTATTTTTCAACACTGTGCAGGAAGTTCTAGCAAATGTATTAAAATGACAGGAAATAGAAGGCCTGTAAGAATTGGTCACATATTGTGATAGGTCACAGCTGACATGTTTGCCTGGTAGAAAATCTGAAAAAGTTACAAAACATGAAAGACACCTCACCCCCCCATCAAATACATGATTATAGCAGTTTGCAATTACACAAAGTTAGTAACCAGAAGTCAGTCACTTCCCATACACTGGCAATAAAAACCTGCAATCTGGAATTTAAGCGTATTGTCTAATGTAAGAAAATAATGAGACTCATAGAAATAAAATATATGTCCCATAGTTAAAATTTGTCTTCCTAAGTTTGCATGGTGGAAATTGAATCACCAGTGCTACAATGTGGGGAGATGGGAGCTAGTAAGAGGTAATTAAATCATTCGGCCTCTGCCCTCATGAGCGAATTAATGTCACTTTTGGCAAGAGAAAGTTTCTTATCTCAAAAAGGATTTGTTATAAAAGCAGATATGGCCTTCTCCTTCTCTTTGCTTTCTCATGACCTTGACTTCTCCTGCATTTCCTTCCAGCATGGCATAATGCAGCACAAAGGTCGTTAGCAAATGCCAGTATGGTATTCTTGTAAGTCCCAGCCTCTGGAACTGTGAACCAAATGAAGTTTCATTGATTGTAAATTACCCAGTCTCAGATGTTCTGCCAGAGTTACACAAACTGTAATGCTCTGTTGAGTAAAATCATAAGAACTAAATAACTTGAAACAGACTTGCCAGGTTCATGTAGAAAAGAAAAAACACTCAATATTGTCAAGATGTCAGTTATTCTCAAATAAATCCATGAATTCAATAAAATAGAAATCCAAATCCCAATAAATTATTCTGTGGACATTGACAAATTAAATCTAATGTTCATGTGGAGGGAAAAAAGAACCAGAAATGGCAATATAATATAGAAGGTGAACTGAGAAGAATACTACCTGACTTCAAGAAATATAAAGTTACAAGACAGTGTACTATATGATCAGCTAGATTCGTGAAACAGAAATAGATGTATGTGACTTTACTCAAGTGAATTCAGACAATGAGGTGAAAGCAATATGATGGAAAAATATTTTTTTCTTTTCATAAAATGATGCTGGAGCAACTGGACATATGCATATAAATGAGGGAATAAATTTGCAAACTTTATATTCATCAAGAAATTAAAATAGAATATAGGAATAAATATAAAACACAAACCAAGAAATTCCTAGAAGACAAAATAGGAGAAAATTAAGATATCCTTGAGTTTGATGGTGAGTTTTTTGACACAACAACATGAAAGGAAGAATTGATAAGCTGGACCACACTTGAAAAAAAAAGCTCTATGAAAGACAATATCAAAATAATAAAAAAGAAAAGCCACATATTAAGAAAAATATTTACAAAAAACACATCTTATAAAGGCCCATTATGCAAAATAAAAACATAATTCCTAAAATTGAACAATATGAAACAGTCTGATTTAAAAGGTAGGTCAAGGACTTGAACAGGTACCTCGCCAAAGAAGCTACACAGATGCTAAGTAGGCAAATGAAGAGATGTCCAGCAACGAATGACAAATTAAAACGATGATGAAATCCCACTACACTCCTGTTAATATGGCAAAACCCAAAGAGAAATAATATTATGATTTCTGTTACTGTCAACTCTGCAGCACGCAGCAGTTCTCATGTGTTGACGATACACATGCAAAACGTTAGAGGACCTTTAGTGGTAACCGTTTCTTCTAACCCTAAACACACTCTTCTTGCAACTGTCCTCGATACTTACTTCATTTAATGGAAAATTTAAAGCCATACAGAAGCCTGCACATGAATGTTTGCAGTGGCAATACTCATAAATAAAAAAACTTGGAAGCAGCCAAGGTTCCCTCCCAAGGGTGAAAATATAAATGGTCCATCCAGACAATAGAATATTATTTAGTATTAAGACATAAAAAAGAACTATGAGGTCATGAACAAGCATAGAAGAGACTTAGCTACATAATACCAAGTGAAATAAGCCGGTCTAAAAGTTCTGCATACTGTGTGACCTAAACCCACACATTATGTGACACTCTATGTGTTAAAAAAATACTAGAGAGACAGTTTAAAAAGTGACTAAGGGATTACTATTGGTAGGAGGGTGGGTAGCAATGAATAGCCAGAGTATAGAATGATCTTAGATCAGTGAGACAATTTTCTACAATACTGCAAGTGTAGATAATTATGTCATTATACATATGTCAAAATCCAAGGAGTGTGTAACTCCAAGAGTGAACCCTCATGTAAACTATGGACGTTCATGGGTATGCGTGGGGAAGTATAGAGCTGTGTCAATATACACTCATCACTAAGCACAGATGTGTTAAAGTGGTGTGGCATGCTGATAGTGGGTGAGGTTGTGTACACTTGGGGAAAGGAGGTATATGAGAAGAACTTTCATATCTTACATTCAATTTTATTGTGAACCTAAAAATGATAGAAAACATTTAGCAATTTAAAACTGTATTTGGCATACACGTAACTTTACAAAGTTAGTTTTAAATAACAAGCACATTAATATATTAGTAATCACATTTGAAAGTTCTTAAAGTACATTTGTGAATTAATTTATAATTAATTTTATTTATGTATATGCTACACCATTTTATTTATTCTAATTCTGATGAGTTTCAATAATATTTAGGCCTAATTTTATACTTTGTTGTCAAAAATTTAACATGCAGGATTATATTTTATATATTTTCTCATTTTTATTGCAAAGATCTTGCAGCATTTTTGCCTATAGAGTATTACTGACTAACGCAGCATTCACTACCCTTGAATATAATAAAAGCTTATGGGGCCGGTGAGATGGCTCAGCGGCTTAAGCGCCTACCTGGCAAGCACGAGGGCCCGAGTTCGACTCCCGGAACCCACATACAAAAAAGGGGCAGGTGATATTGCTCAGCGGCACGGGTGCCTCCTGGCATGCGAGGTCCTGAGGTCGACCCCCAGTACCCACAGAAAAAAATGCTTATATATATATGATTTCAAATTCAAAATCACACAGTAACTTCCCTCTTATAGATGAGGTATGATCATTTGATCATATGATAACAGAGACTACTCAGATAACATAGTTTTATCATGTTTATTTCTTTACTTGGTGTATGTTGTGTGCATGGTAAGCTAGTGTGTACAACATGTTTCTTTTCTCCCACAGTATTTGCAATAGCTGCAAAAATTAGAGATTGGTTGTGGATGGTGCCTCTCATGAAAATACCTAACAAATCACTCTTCTCCACTGCCCCATCTTCCTCCTCAACCTTCTTCTTGTCCTCCTTCTTTTTGTGGTTTCTGTTTAGAAACTGTAAGTGCTACTGGATTAGGATTTTTCGTATAAAAGGATCAGAGTTTCTTCAGAGAGAAGAGTAATTCTACTGAATATGAAGGTGGCACTACCAGATGGGGCTCCACGTGTCAAAGACTGAACATTATAAAAATAGTGTCAAGATAATGCCTAGTTTATTGTTTTTATGTGTCAATAACAGGATGGAGAGAAATAAAATGAGAAGTAAAAGTGTCCTAGGACTCCTTCTCACTATAATACCATATCCAGATGTAACAACACTAACAAGATTGTACATCCTCAAGAATGAAATTTGGGTAAAACAATGATAAAGAAATCTTACTGGCCAGGTTCCTAGCAGAAGAACAGGAAATTTTTGAATTGGTAAGCAGAAATTTTCAGGGAAGCCTGCCAAACCATCTTATTAAAAAATATGACATAGGAATTTTTCCTTAATTTGTCACATATGTGTACATGTACCCAACCCTTGTTATTTTTGTTTTAAAAATGTGTTGAGATTATAAAATTTCAAATCTAGGCTATGGCTTGCACTTAAAATGTGGAACTGAGGTAGTATTTGAATAGAAAAAGGAGCTAAATGAAAAAATCTAACTCGTGAAGTGATGCAGAATCGGTAATATTTTAGTTGCCTTTCTTAAGGATTCAATATGAATTTGATATCAATTTTTAGAGGATTATTCCATGATGCTGTTTTGGAGCTTATTAAGCACACAGTGATGATAATAACTTCAAACTTTTTTCAAAAACATATACACTCCCTATCTGCTTGCAATATGGTAAACTGAGATTCCAACTGTTAGATTTTTTAGAGCTAGCATCAGAATTCATAAAAGTTCTCATTATTTTCTGGGCAGCTCCCAGCAACTGAACAAGGATGTTAAGAAGGCCTAGCAAATGTTGGCCACTGAGGCTTTGATGGGAAAAGTTTTTTCTTAAAATCTGAATGTACTGCCAGATATTTTCTCCATTTGGTATCATGGTCTAATGCCTCCACTTGGCTCATTCTTCTTTCTTCCTATTTTCTTCAATTTGTTTCTCTCTATAAACCATATATTGTAAAACCTTAACAGAGGAATTTAACCCTAATGCTTTTACATTCTTATTCCATGTTTTTATTGACACATTTACTTAATCTGAGATTTGGTAGGAGAGTATTCATAGTTCCTGACAACTAAAATAACTGAAAATATATGTAAATTTGAAAGTGATGGAAAAAATCTAGCCTGACACCTATTTTAGTTAAAAAATCAAAATACCCATTTATTTAATCCTCCTGGAATGGAGGGACCAACTTTCTATAACACAAGAATCTAACTGGGGGGCTGAGGATATAGCTCAGTGGCATAGCACCTGCCTGGCAAGGGTGAGGTTGTGAGTTCAATTCCTGGTACCAAAAAAAAAAATTTAAAAATAAAAATAAGGAATCTAACTGGGAGAAGCCATCATTCTTTATTTCAAACCAATTTCACATAGGGGAGGTACAGACATAAGACAAGGTTTAGCAATGCAATGCTTCTTGAAATGATAGAATTAAAATCTTGAATGAGTGATTCATAGAAATAAATGATTAACATGCATTAAAAGTAACCAAATAATTCTGACAGCCAAGGGCAGCAGGATGTGGCTTTAGATATTTCTAGCTGTGATGTTTTCCACTAGCAATGACAGATGCCTACAGCCTATAATCTTTCCTTTAAAACATGATTGTGGCTGGGTGTTGTAGTGCACACCTGCAATCTAGGCTACTTAGGAGGTCAAAGCAGGATTGAAGGTTGGAAGGAAGTTTGTGAGATTCATATATATGTATGCATATTTTTTTAAGGACTGGAGATGTAGCTTAGTGGTAGAGTCCTTGTCAAACATGTTTGAGGCTCTGGATTCAATTTAAGTATCACAAATAAGAAAAGTAAAGCAAAATAAAATAAATCATGATTCTAGGGTTTACTTAATTCTTCTTCCTTCATTTCTGTCCAGATTCCTGTTGTTATGATTGAATACATCCCTGATATCCTTCTTATATTTGGTAGCACTACTATTGGTTGCATATAGGCAAGAAACCACATTGTACAGATCTGAACATGAAGCATATTTGTATCATCAAAGATGCATAATTATATTCAATTAAAAACATTCTAGCCTCTTATTTATACAAAAAATGGGATTTATTTCCAAAAGTCTTTAATCCTCAATGAGCTTTGTTTCAACAGTTGCTGTAGTCTGAGATGTGTATCAATGGAATGGGACAGTTTATTAAACACTTGAAAATTAAAATTCTTAAGTACCAAAACTCAACATCCTACATTTTAGATTTCAAAGAGTTTATAGGAAATCAAAAACTTCAAAGCATCATGCCATACATATGATATTCAGAAAACTCAGGAAAGAATGATGAGATCATCTGTCCCTGACAAATAATGTTTTCAAAACCAGGACAGAACAATTCAGTAAGCATTACTTTTCAAAAATTGGTAACAGAGACTCAATTAAACTTGGCATAGGCAATAGATAGAGCAGTCATGAGAGTCTAGAAAATATTTGTTTTAGCCTCAAGAGTCCATGAAAATTAACTAAACACCATGATCTGGGGAATTTAATCCTGTTAGAGGCAATCTGTAACCAATATGGTTAATGTGCAAGTTTACTTAATCCTGTTTGGAGATTTAAAAACTTATGAATCACAATCCTTGCTACTGTACTTATTTACATGTTTTAAAAATCTTGGAAATGTGCAGTATAAAGTCTAGCCTTACTAGTAGGTCCCTTAGTCTCCAATCCACATTTTTGGAACTTCCAAATTTCCAGGAATGAGTCTTTTGTTTCAGGCACTTCAATGCTAAATGGAGTGTGAACTCTTTTAGGTGACATTTTCTTTGCTCACATTACTGTGCAGGGTAATCTGAAGCAACAAACTCTCCATTCACCGAGTGGCTTTATTACACATACAAAATCCTACATTTTCCTCTGTCTTTCTCCTTCCTCAGAGATGGAATACACGTTTCACTCTGTGCTGCAGTATCTTCTACCCTGTGTTTTTCAAGTGGGGCTTCTCAGATACATAATTTACTTAAGATGGGGATTTCTTACTTGAGAATCTGCATTTGATACAACATAAGCCTTGTTCTTATTGCAATCCAGATGATGCTCATGTCACACTGCCCGAGCTTACAAGGACGTAATCATTGCTTCTGCCAAATGCTCTTCCCTTTGCCTTTCTGTAGATGGCAATTAGTCCTGGTTTTAAGAAAGCTTTGGTAATTCAGAAACAGTAGAAGATTCTTTTATGTGGCATATATTTCTGTGCTTGTGAAATGTACTTCTTGTGATTTATGTTCAACCATTTTCCCTTCCTTTTTTTAGTCAGGTCTCACTGAATTCCAAAAACTTTGTTATCTTCTCTTTAGCTGGTCATATTTTCATTCTGTCTTTTTTTTTTTTTTTCTTTTTTTTGTGGGCACTGCGGGTCAACCTCAGGATCTCGCATGCCAGCAGGGGCCCATGCCACTGAACAATATCACTGGCCCTTTTTTTGTATGTGGGTACCGAGAGTCAAATTCAGGACCTTGCGCTTGCCAGGCAGGCGCTTATGCCCCTGAGCTATCTCATTGGCCCTCATTCTGTCTTTTTGTTAGAATGAAATTCAGTAACTTCATGATTCTTCATTTCATTTTATTTTCTGACTCAAGGTAGTTTTCCTTCTTTTCTTCTGTTTTTTTTTTTCTGAAATTAGAAATTTGTTTTCTTAGCCAACTTGTCTAAGATTTAATCTACTTCTTCCTTCCATTCAATAACTTTGGTTTCTATTATTTTCTGTAATTCTGTAGAATACTCTAGACATTGTCTCTAGGGACAAAAAGAATTAGTACATTACCTTCTCATGATAAATATGTCACCTTGTGACTGATATAATCATGCCATAAATATTGTACATACATTTTCCAGATATTGTCATCTTCAATTAGTCTTCCATTTTTTCCCTGTAAGCATCAAATGTAGCTGTTTTTCAATGTTCTTATTATGGATCATTTTTTATAGATTACATATCAGAAGCTTACAGGAAATTTTTTTTCAATAATTTGCTGAAATCCAAGGTATCTCTGAAAAAAATCAATCTGACTTTTTTCTTCTATCTTTAAATTATTATCACTCCTCTGCTGGATGTGCTCAGGCATTAATCACTGTGCATAACCCAATAAAAGCAAAGCTCTCTTTTTCAAGTGCCATTTCCTGATATATATATTGGCATAGTTGTTTATGAAAACCTGAAGTTAATATGTAATGGATTAATTTACATATGTACATATTAATTTCAGAACAATGTACATTTTTGTCTAGGCTCTGGTTTCAACTCCACATACCTGCATTTGTAAAGGTATTGTCTGAGAGCAATTATTTTAATATTTCAAATATATATAATGAAATTCCTCTTGCTTACTACATATGATTTATATTTTATGTTTTATATATTTATTATTTTTATTCAGAATACATCTAGTGTCAGAAAAATGATCAAGGTTAAGCTTTGAGTTTCTTGTGAGGGCTTTGGCATCCTCTCTTCTAGGTGCCTGAAAACAGTCAAAACCCTGGGCTAGGTACACCTAATTTACTTGTTGAGCTCCCTGGGGTTTAAGAGTTGGGATGAATTCTATTGTGCTAATAGTTTCTCAGGGCACACAGAGGAAGCATTTTTCCCCAAAAGGAAGATTTATTTTGTTCTTTTGCAATGATATCGAAGACTGACACTAACATTCTTTAGCTGCTTAGTTTAATCAGGCAACTATAAAATAGCACAAACTGAGAAGCTAATAAATAACAGAAATTTATTTCTTACTTTTCTGGAGCACACGAAATTGAAGTCATCACAGTTTCAGTGTTTGGTGCAGATTTGTTTTTTTGTTTCATTGATGGAAAGGGAAGGAAAAACTTGGAGGTCTTTTTTTTTTTCCCACAAAGGCTCAACATTAGTAATTAGATTTCAGTCTCTGAATTTTCAGCAGATAAAAACTTGCAGAATACAAGACCAAATACTTCTCCCCCACCACTTTTCTTTCCTCCTCTTCCATCTCTCTACTACTTCTCATTCTTCTTATGAATACAAATACTTTACAAATAAAAATTTTCATTTTTGGCAGCCTTGGCTATTTAGACAGAATTTCCAATTCAATATTCATTACTATTTTCATTATTCTTTAATGATTATATGTCATCTTCCATCCCCATGACATTTGTCTTAAAGTTCCTCTTTGTATGATATTAATATGTAAATGAATCTTTATTTTTGTTAAATTTTGCATGTATTTTTTTCCTATTATTTTGCTTTCAACCAACTTGTGTTTTGAAAGTAAGTGAATCTTCTTTTGTCTACACGTAATTAGATTGCAATATTTTTATTCTCTCATTCTCAGACTTAGTTGGGAAGTTTAGTCCATATTATACTGAACATAACTATTGCTTAGGAATGACTTATATCTGTCATTTGGTATGAGATTTGTACATGTGTTGTATAACTTCTTCTTAAGTTTTTTTCTATTCACATATTAGTTTGTGAAAAATAGGTACTGCCTACCATGCTACTATATTGCCTTTTTTCTTGTTTATTTTGGTTTACACTGAAAGTTATTCTCTTAGTGGCTTTCCTACACATTACCACTAATATTGTTTATTAGACCATTACAAATAACATGAGTGCCTTAGGAAATAGACTGATTTGTATCCACAGATGGATTATTCTACATACTTTCCTGTAAAAACTCTGCTCTGCTAATTTCACCCTTTGGCAAGTGTCATAATTTTTTTTTTAAAGAGAACAAAAAAGATAAACAATGAAATCAAGTTTCAAAACAGATTAGTAAGACAGTTACAATAGTTGATACATTGCATATCGTTGTCTTTGCAGCAGTTAATCGGAGTACAAGATATAGGCATGATATCTTGTCTAAACAATATTAGCACAAAATATTCTTTTCAAGGAACTGAGAGAAGATACCTGTATAACTATCTAAACTATCTTGTGTATACATACATTTTTTTTCTTTTTCACTTTCTTCCTTTCCCCTTTCCCCCATCACAATTTGTCTTTTCTTTTGAAGAGTTTTTTCCCAATTCACAAAATCTGTTTCACATTTTGGATCCTACTTACTTGTTCAGTTTCTCACACTAATGAGAAAATACCCTTTTTACACATGTGGGACTGATTTATTTCACTTATGAGTATGGCCTCGAGTTGCATCCATTTACCTATAAAAGTCTCAAGTTTATCTTTCTTTATGATTGAGTACTACTGCATTATTTAAAAAAAACATTTTTTTTATCCATTCCTCAGTTGATGGGCATTTGAGTTGTTTCCAAGATTTAGCGAATACAAATTGTGCTGCTATAAATATGGGTGCATATATATCACTGTGGTATGATGTTTTCATTCTTCTGGGAAAATACCCAGAAGGGGAGTAGCTGGGTAGAATGGGACCTCTAATCCCAGTCTTTCAAGGAATCTCCACACTGATTTCCACAGTGATTGCACCAGACTACACTCCCACCAACAGTGGACAAGGGTTCTTTTTCCCCACATCCCCACCAGCATTTGTTCTTGGTTGATTTCTGGATGATAGCCATTCTTTCTGGGGTGAGATGGAATCTCAGTGTTGTTTTAATTTGCATTGAATGACCAATGATAGTGAACATTTTTTCATATATTTATTTGCCTTTTGTATTTCTTCATCTGAGAATTGTGTATTCATCTCAGATGCCTATTTTTGGATTTGGTCTTTGAATTTGTGAGCCCTGCCTGATTTTTTTTTCAATTGTTTATATGTTGTAGATAGAAATCCTTTGTCTGAGGGACAGTTGGCTAAAAATTTTTCCCAATCTGTGGGTTTTCTTTTCACTCTGTTGGTGATTTCTTTTAATGTGCAAACACTTTTTAATAAGATGAGATCCCAGTTGTTGATTCTTTGAAGTACTTCCTGTGTAGTTCGGGTTTTGTTTGTGAAGAATCTGCCTATCCCTATGTCTTCAAGATTTCTACCCACTTTCTCTTCCAGTAGACTTAGTGTTTCGGTTTTAAGATTTAGTTAGATCTTTGATCCATTTTTACTTTAGTTTAGTGCATGGTGATACACATGGGTTTAGTTTTAGTCTTTGGCATGTGGAAAGCCAGTTTTTCTAGCACCATTTATTAAAGAGGCTATCTTTCTTCCAGTGAACATGTTTGACTACTTTGTCAAAGACAAGGTGGCTGAGTGTGTTTAGGGATGCATCTACATCTTCTATTCTGTTCCACTGCCATTATCATGTTGATTTTGTCACAGTAGCTTTGTAGTATAATTTCCGGTCTGGGATTGTGTTGCCTTTGTTGCCCAGAATTGCTTTTGCTATTCTAGGTCTTTTCTGGTTCCAAATGAATTTTAGGAATGTTTTCTCTAGGTCTATGAGGTATGTTAATGATATTTTGATTGGGATTGCATTACATCTGTATAGCAGTTTTGGGATTGTGGCCATTTTCACAGTGTTGGCTCTTCTTATCCATGAGCAAAGGATAACTTTCCATTTTCTAATATCCTCTCTGATCTCTTTTTTAAGAGTATTGTGATTTTCAATGTATAGATTTTTATTTCCTTTATTAGATTGATTCCTAAGTATTTCATTTTTTTGGACGTTATCAAGAAGGGTGTGCTTTCTTTAATGTCTCTCTCAGTGAGTTTGTTGTTCTTTACAAGAATGCTATTGATTTTTGAGTGTTGTCTTTGTAACTAGCTATACTACTGAATTTGGTTATTAATTCTATAAATCTTTTGGTAGAGTTTTGGGGGTTTTCTATGTAGAGTATCATGTCATCTGCAAATAATGATAATTTATATTCTTCCTTTCCTATCCTTATTTATTTTATTTTTTCTCTTGCCTAATTGCTTTGGCTAATGTATCCAGAACTATATTGAATGGGAGTGCTGATAGTGTACATTCTTGTCTTGTTCCTGATTTTAGATTGGAAGCTTTCATTTTTTGTCCATTTACTGTGATGTTGGCCATTGGTTTATCATAGATGGCTTTTATCGGATTGAGGTAAAGACCATTCCTATTTTCTGTGGGGTTTTTTAATCATGAATGAGTGTTGGACATTATCAAAAGCTTTTTCTGCATCTATTGAGATAATCATGTGGTTTCTGTCTTTGGCTCTGTTGATATGGTGTATTACATTTATTGATTTGCATGTGTTGAACTATCCCTGCATTCCTGGGATGAATCCTACTTGGTCTTGGTGTATTCTTTTTTTGATAATTTGCTGCATGCTGTTTGCTAGTATTTTCCTGAGGAATTTTGCATCTATGTTCATTAGGGATAGTGGCCTGTAGTTCTCTTTTTCGTTGGGTCTTTCTTTGGTTTTGGTATCAGAGTATTCTTTGCCTCTAGGAATGAGTTAGGGAGAATTGCTTTCCTTTCAATTTCATTAGAGTTTGAAGTGTATTGGCATTAAATCTCCTCTAAACATTTTTTAGAATTCAGCCATGAATCCATAAGGACCTGGGTTTTTCTTTGTTGGTAGTCTCTTAACTACATTTGCAATTTCATTAACTGATATTGGGTTAGTCAGAATTTTTATATCTTTTTGATTCAGATTTGGTAATTCATACATTTCTAGGAATCTGTCCATTTCTTCTATCCTATGTGAGTAAAGATTTTTGAAGTAGGTATTGATGATCTGAATTTCTCAGTATCTATAGTGATTTCACCCTTTTCATGCCTTATTGCATGAATTTGAGTTTTTTCTTTCTTCTTTTTGATAAGGGTGGCTAAGTGTTTATCAATTTTATTTATTCTTTCAAAGAACCAACTCTTCAATTCATGAATTCTTTGTATTATTTTCTTAGTCTCAATTGTGTTAATTTGTGCTCTGATCTTTATAATTTCCTCCTTTGTATGGGCTTTTGGGTTTGACTTATTCTTCTTTGTCTAGAAGCTTGAAGTGCAGCATTGGGTTGTGTATTTGTGCTCATTCTATTTTCCTGATATGAGAATTCATCGCTATAAATTTCCTTCTTAGGACAATTTTCATTGAGTCACGTACGTTCTAGTAAGTTGTATTTGTATTTTTGTTTGATTGTAGATATTGTTTAATTTCTTCTTTAATTTCATCTGTGACCCATTGGTTGTTCAAGGGGGTGTTATATAATTTTCATGTGTTTATGGGCTCTTTGTGGTTTCTTTTGTCATTAATTTCCAATTTCATTGCACTATGATCAGGTAATATCCATTGGCTAATTTCAATTCCTTTTTATTTACTTAAACATGTTCTATGGGCTAGTATATGGTCTATTTTAGAGAACAACCCATGTGCAGCTGAAAAGAATGTATATTCTGATGTTGTTGATTGGAACACTCTGTAAATATCTACTAAGTCCAATTGTTTACAGGTTTGGTTCAGTTCTGATATTTCTTTGCTGATATTTTGTCTACTTGATATATCTCTTTGTGACCATGGGGTATTAAGGTCCCCATTAAAATTGTGTTATTGCTTATGTGATTTTTCATGTCTATTGATATTTGCCTTATTTAGTTTGGTGCTCCCAATTTTAGTTCATATGTATTTATGAATATTAGCCCTTCCTCTTCAATTTTTCCCCTTCCAAGTATGTAGTAGCCTTCTTTATCTCTTTTGATCATTCTTGGTTTGAAGTTCACATTGTCTTCAAACGGGAAAGCTACCCCTGCTTTTTTCTGGGTTCCTGTTGCATGGAGTATTGTTTTGCATCCTTTGACTTTTAGTCTATGAATTTCCTTTTGAGTTAAATGTGTTTCTCGTATACATTATATTGTTGGATATTGTTTCTTGATCCATTATACCAGTCTGTTTCTTTTATTGGTGAATGGAGGCCATTTACATTGATGGTCATAACTAATATGTATTGGTTTATCTTTGACATGCTATTTTTCTATTGTTGGTTCCCCTCTTTTCTCCTCTGTTGAATTGCTTGCCTTGCTTGGTGATTCTTTCTGTTGTTCTTGGAATTGTGGTCATTTTTATCTTGGCCTAGAATATCTTTCAGTACTCTTTGTAGTGTTGTTTTGGTGGTCATGAATTTCTTCAGTTGTTCTTTGTCATGGAAGTATATTATTTCTCCATTAATTTTGAAAGGTAGTTTTGCAGGGATCAATCTGGGTTGGAAGTTATTTTCTTTTGGGACTTGAAATACTTCACTCCAACCTCTTCTTGAGAGTTTGTGTTGAGAAGTCTTCTGTGATTCTGATGGCCTTTCCTTTATATATGATCTGTTTCCTTTCTTTAACAGTTTTTAGTATTCTGTTCTTGTGCTGAATTTCTGGAATCTTGATTATTATATGTCTGGTTGTAGATTTATTTTGATTATGGCTAATTGAAGCTCTATATGCCTCACTTATCTGTATGTCAGATTCTTTTCCTATTTTTGGGAAATTTTCTGCTATTAGTTTTGCAGTTTTTTTTTTTGTCATTTGTGTTGGCTCCTGCTTTTTCGTTGACAGTGATTATTCTTGTATTATTTTTCTTGAGTCATCTTGCAGCTGTTGAATTGTTATTTCCTTATCTTCTGTTATTTTCAAGAGATCTTTCCTTTCATTATTGCCAGTCACGATGCTGTCTTCAAGGTCTGAAAGTCTGTCTGACAATTTTGTTCCAGGGATTCTGACAGCTTTCAATGGAAGTTTTAGTTTCCTGGATATCTGTTTGAATCTGTTTCATGTATTCTATTTTTTTCCTATATTGATCATTCATGGTTTCCATCCTCTTCCAATCATCATCTATATCATCTTTTTTAATCTATCTCTACTCTAGATTTGCTGAGCAATTCCTTTATAAATGTTGACATTTCTTTTTTTTTTTTTTTTTTTTTTACCTGAGTGAATATTTCTGATCTGATATCATCTATAGCCTCATGGATTTGTTTCTTCACTTTGGGTGCTATCATTTCAGAAATTTCAGGTGTGTGTTTTCCAATTTCTTCTACATCCATTTCTCCTGGACTTGTTTTGGGTGGGCTGGTGGTTTGAGATTGCATTTTGCAACTTCATCTTGTCATTTTCTATTTCAAATTTTTTTGTTTTGTTTTCTGTGATGATCCTTGTGAGTTTTTATAGTAGGTAGCTATATCACTAGTGTCAAGGCCTCTCTAGGAAAAGTCTGTTCTTCAGTGATGTAGGAAATTATTGGTTTGTGTCTCTCCCAAGATCCTACTTTCCCAATTAATTACAAATGTGATGTTGGTATCTGTTTGGCTCAGTCCCCGGTCCTTTGGTGCAGGACTGTGGTGAAGTTATTACCCAAGAGGTTCCCAGTACTTTTACAGAAGGGAGGACAACTGATTACAACAGATATGGCATCCTAGCTAAAGTGGTAAAATTAGCAATAACAACAGCATCAAGCACAATTTAGAAACTGTCAAACTGTGATAACTATTGATTTTGTACTTTAGACCATAGGAGCAGAGTTTATAGTTATACAATAGAACCTACCATAAGTTAGGAACTTGTATGCACAGTGTTTCCCCTTGTTAGAGTGGTTTTACCCTGTGGTGGGAAAATTTGGGGAGGATAGTGTATAAAACAAAGATAACTTGAAAGGAAGTAAAAGCAAGGTTGGAGGACAAAGGATGGTCACACAAAACTTGGGAAACTAGAGAAGGGGGTAGAAAAGAAAGAATGATGGAATATTTGAGGGATTATCTGAACTTGGTCTCTGGGTTTGGGGGATGGGATTTGTTTTTTGTGGCTGGAGTTCTCCCCAGCCATTTACAAAAGAGAGAAAAAAAGAAAGATAAAGAAAGAAAGAAAAAGAGAAATAAATAAAAGGAATAATAACAAAAGAAGAATAAGAAAAGGAAAAGAAGAGAGAGAAAAGAAAAAAAGGAAAACAAATAATTGAGAGAAAAGAGCCAGTTATCTTGTCCTGGATTTTTCCCAGGCTGGTTGCTTGTCTCACGGTGTAGTGGGAGGGCCGAACTTTTTTTTGAGGAGTTTGGAAATATTTGGAGAAGTGGGATACAGAAAACTTAAAACATTATAAGCTGTTTAATGGCTGGTCCTGCTGTGAGAAGCCCAGAAACTGATAAAAATGCAGAAGGTAAAGACTATGCTCAAGATTCTCAGATGGAAATGTGGACTCTACTGAGAAGTAGACTAGAGGTCATTCATGTCACATACATGCAAACGACCTGCTACATACATTTTCTTCATGCTCTGAGAACATATGCGAGGCTGAGTTTAGTGCTGATGGGCTAATGAATCTGATGGAGGAAATTTCAAGGCAGCACATTACTCAGACTGTGGTATGGGTATTGCTGGCTGCTTTTAGGCTGATTTGCAGTGAGAATCATGAGGAAAAAGCAGCATGAAAAGATATGAAAAACGTGCAATGTGGCCAGAAAAGAAGTATGTATAAGGTCGGTACCAAGGAATGGGTGGTTGCTTAATCAGTTCACACTTTTAAAAAAGAAGTCATGTGCTTTGCATTAGGATAATAGGAAAAATAGCTTTGAGATATGTCAAGAATTGGTCAGAATCCACCTACCTCTGATGAATACAGTGAACATTCACATAAGATACAAAAATTTTCAGCTTTCCCCATATTCTTTGACCATATTTTCAGTTTTTCACTTTTTCTCTGACCATTTCACCTTAATAGGAAAATTCAATCAAATGAATTATATGAAGTTCTACACACTGGGGGAATTTTGTGTACAACTTTTGTCTAGTAAGTTCCCGGGAGTGCTGGAACTTAAATCTGTAACTATCCACTTTTGTGTGGTACATACGTATCATGAAGGATCATCCATAAACAAGGTGCAAGTTTCCTTCTCGTTTTTCAACTGACTCTAAGAAATACTACAGGAGTCCATAGGTATTGCATAGGAGATTAGATGCAAGGTTACAGAAGCAGGAGCAATGATTTTTGGACTACGTGGTCATCACAAATAGTTTACAGTATATCAGGGCCTAGCAAGCTGCTGTGCACCTCCAACTTTATGGGTTAATTGGTCAGAAAATATCACATTTTTGTGGGCATCTCAAGTGGCATGATAACTTCATAGGCATTTAGTATCTACTAATGACCAATAACAAAAATACCACAATCAAAAACAAAAACAAAAAAACCTACAACTATTTCTCACGGGCCTTGCTAAATATTGGCATATCCTAATATTGACATTTAGATGTATCTGTAAGGATCTGCCAAGCATCATCCCTACCTGCACTGACATTTCTAGCACCATTGGGTCTGCCAGATCATAAGGCCATGTTTTTAACAATTTTCCCATTTTTATTGTATTTTTTAATACATTATAGTTAAATTATCCTGGGCAATTAGTTTATATATATATATATATATATATATATTGCATTTTACACAACTTTACTTCCCCTTTGACATAGCAGTCTGTGTGACAGATAGGAACAGTTACAAAATCTTCTCTTGTTCTGGGCATAGTTCAAAACTACCAGCTTTTTAAATCACTCAGTAAGTCAACCAGATAAGTGGACTACAGATGAAAAATATACTGCCTTCCAAAATCTAAACAGATGCAGTAAGACGTATATATTTTTGTTTTGTTTTGTTTTGATTTGGTTTGGTTGTAGGATGGGTCCAATGTAACAACTTCTTCATTTTGAAAAATATATCTCAACATGTCTTACACCCTGGAGCTTAGAAATTTCACTGACCTGGAAGCCCTCTGAATTTTTGTCAGGTGTATTTCTCATACTCTGAAATGCAAATGTTTTTCCAATAAATCTAGAGTAGTTGCCATTTCTGACACATTAGATCTAATCAGCATACTATCACAATATAATAGACTTGTGTGATATCTTGTGGAAGGTAAATGTTACCAAGTTTCTTTTGGACTAAATTATAGCATGGGAATGGGAAGTTGTTATTACCCTGAAGTAAAAGTAAAAAAGTATTTCTGGTCTTTGTCAGCTTAAATGTTTCCTAACAGATATTGAGGGAAATAGTATATTTTAGATCAGTAACATCTCATACCAAGTAGCACAGAGTGTTAATTTGTTCAAGCAGTGGAACCATATCTGGCATGGCAGCTGCTATTAGAATCATCACCTGGCTAAGCACGTAATATCCACTTTCATTTTCCAAGATCCATTTGTTTTATGCACAGGTCCAATGGATATACTGAATAGTGACATAGTATCAAGGCTACTGTTGTATCCTTCCAGTCTTCCTTGAGGGAACTACTTCTACAAACCATACAGAAATGTAGTATTGCTTTTAGTTCATTTTTTCTTTTTCTTTTTCTTTTTTTTTTTTTTTTGTGGGTACCGGGGGGTCGACCTCAGGACCTTGCGCGCCAGCAGGCACCCGTGCTGCTGAGCGATATCACCGGCCCCTTTTTTTTTTCGTATGTGGGTTCCGGAAGTCGAACTCGGGCCCTTGCGCTTGCCGGGCAGGCGCTTAAGCCGCTGCGCCATCTCACCGGCCCCCCATTTTTTCTTTTTCTAGGCACAGACAGTTCATTTGGGCTTCTTTATCATAATAGCCCTCACTGAGCAGGTTAGGAAGCTAAAGTGGGCATTCTACCACTTTCTCAAGGTATTCATTTTAATTACATATTTCAAAATTTAAAAAAGCAATGGTAAGATACACTTAGCAAGGCAGTAGATCTGCTATTAGAGGTTCCATCATTGATTACCACAATTCCATAAGCCCGTATTGTGGCAGGTTATGTTGACCAGCATTTCCACCACTGGAACAAATTACCTGACCATACAATTTAAAGCAGAGGAGGTGTATTTTGGGTCACAGTTTCAGAAGGTTCAGTCCATGGTCATCTGACTCCAAGGCAGAAGTGTCGTGGCAGAAGGTCCTGACAGAAGTAAACCACCTAATCCATGGCAGCCAATACAGGGTAACAGCAGCAAAGAGGAAGGGACCTGGGACCAGGCAGAGTTCCTGAAGTCCTACTCACCCAGAAGTGTGCTTTAAAGGACACTTTGGCAGCTGTCAAGTCAATCAAGTTGACAATCCAGCTTACAGTTTCACACGGATGAATCACAGTAATATCCTGGAACCAAAGTAATTTTATAGCCAGTGTCTAATAATCTCCTCAGTGTCTTATTCTTTTCTTGTCCTCAACTCACAGTCTGTCTGTTAAAAAGCCATAGATCCCTTTGGAAAAAGACTGAAAAAAATATTAATCATACTTGTCAGTGTAGCAGAATTCAAGGATATTTTGGCCTTCCTTCACTAAAGTGGTTCTGGGTCTATAAACCAATTGCAATCTGGGAACTGACTGTAGGATTGATTTCATGTTATATAATTCAGCTTAGACTTGTGTTAACTTGATATGGAACCACTCACATATATAGGGTAAGTAAAAATTTAGTTGTTGCCCATAAATTTCCATTCTAGAAACATTAAAATAAACTAGTAAAGCTACAGGTCTCTATTATTCAAGCTATTCTGATTCTTAAATTCTGCTACTGTTCTAACCAATTTTACCTTTACTAATGATCTGCCACTATTCAGCTACTTCTCTTCAGTTATGCAATTATTTCCACGGCATTTAATTTTCCAAATCAGTGGTCATTGTACTAACTGTAATTTACATCCTAACAGGATAGGGTAGAGAAGCTGACCAGCAGCATTATTTCACTTTTAGCAAGTACTAATGCTATCAAAGTTTGTACAACAAGGAGGATCCATCAGACATGTCTCAAATTGAACCAAAGGGGTTATATTTCCAAATTTTTCCATCACCCAGTCATTCCTTATAGGCTGTTGAATATTTACTTTCAGGGACACCGCTTTTTCTGTAGACACAGACCATTCTTAATGATACACGTGCAAGTAAAGATGAAGAAATATGGGCCGGTGAGACGGCTCAGCGGCTTAAGCGCCTGCCTTGCAAGCGCGAAGGCCCGAGTTCGACTCCCGGAACCCACATACGAAAAAGGGGCCGGTGATATCGCTCAGAGGCACGGGTGCCTGCTGGCGCACGAGGTCCTGAGGTTGTCCCCCCGGTACCCACAAAAAAAAAAAAAAAAAAGATGAAGAAATAGATATTCCCAGTATACATAAATGTATTAGTCATGGGCCAGTGAGATGGCTCAGTGGCGTAAGCACCTGCCTTGCAAGCGCAAGGGCCCGAGTTCGACTCCCGGATCCCACATACGAAAAAGGGGCCGGTGATATCACTCAGCGGCATGGGTGCCTGTTGGCACGCGAGGTCCTGAGGTCGACACCCCGGTACCCACAAAAAAAAAAGTATTAGTCATAATAGGAAATCAAGATAAAAAAACACAATATGTATACCATAAATTATAAAGAAAAATCTGATTAATAATACAGGATTAACTTAAATAGCATACATGAAATTTGAAAGGCCTCTTCTAAGGAATCCATTTTTACTCAAAATCAATAATAATATTCATGATTTAATTTGTTGTGATCATTATTTAGTAATTTTTTAATAAAAATGGACCACTCATTCATTTTTAAATATGTATTTTATATATTTTTGTGTTTCCACTTACTGTTCTGTTTTATCAATTTACTGTTTTAATATTATTTTACTCAGACAATTTCTGTTTGTACTAACAATGAGGAAGGCATGCTAAGTGAGATAACTACGCTGGAAAATGCTTTGGAAATAACATTACAATTGATTATACTTAGATTCCCTTAACATAATCTTTATGTGTAGCTGCTGACCATAACAGCAAGTTGGATAGTTCCCTTGTTCAACCCATGCATTTTAGTCCCTTTAGAAAACAAAGAGCAATGATGTTTTCTGTTCCTTAGAAATGGAAAATAGCGATGTTTCATTACAATTTTCTTTAATCTACATTGCAACATTGAAAAGTGTTGGTTAAAAAAATCAATGAATGGTATCCAGTTACAAAAAAAAATCTCAAATCCACAAATACTCTGATCAATGAAGGTCTTTGAATACATTTACTTTAGAAGTATTTGCAGAATAGAAATAGAATCAATATTCCCAGAATTATCATAAAACTCTGGAATTTAAAAAATAACCACACATTAGTTCTTGCTTACAGTGATCATTTGTAATGTGGATAATTGAAGCAATATTTACAAGAACTCTGAAGTTTTTCATGCAGCTATTTTTCCATAGCCAAGTTCCTCACATGAAGATTCAGGAAAAATGAGACACTTCCTATAAAGGAACCTTTTTTTTTTTAACACAGTGATGATTTTTTCATAAAATGTGCTTGCTGGAGAGTAACTATGAATAACATATGGTAAAAAACATACAAAAATATTTGCAATTTCTCATTTCCCTTTTTATTTCCTTACTTTCTACTATCCACCCTTCTCATGAACTAACTCCCATATTCAGAATATTTGCAAATTGATGAACATGCAAATTGAGGAAAGAAAGGTAGAATAATATATTAATAGATATGAGTACTATTAGATTCTTTTGAACATATTTAAATTTCAGTGAGACACAAAATATTAAGTTTAACAAATAAATGTATATAACAGTTATTGGATATAAAGAAGGATTATATTAGAAAGAAGTTTTTTTTGCTCTCCACATATTCATATAATCAAATGCTTAAACAGCTGCTGTATTATGAGAGATCTGCACATATGTACCAGATGTTCTATTTTTCCATTTTTTTCTGATTTTCTGAACTCATTAAAAACATAAAACACATTATTTAGAAATTTTCCTCAGTATTTTACTGATACTATTTCAAAATAGAAAAATAATATTAATATTAAAGTTTTAATATTGATTATATTAATTAAAAATTTTAATATATAAGTATTGAAGAGGACATCAAATACATATGTCATTTACTGAAGAGAAGAGAAACAAATATTTAAAGACCTACACCTGATATTTCATTATGACACTGAAATAACATTATTACTAAATATTGATTATATTTTATTCTTTCATTAAAGCTGATTTTATCATTAATTTTTTTCAAAATATCTGAGAACATGAAATTAGAATTTTACAACTATATTTGTTATTCTATTTGTATCATTTGTCATAAAGGGATGAAGGTAAAAATCTAATACCTACTTATTATATTAGATTAACTTACAATTGCTATAACACTTCTATTATTGTTACTAGTAAATTTCCTAGATTGACCTGAAGCATATATTCATGCATTGTGTGAGTGATTATACATACGCAAACTCACACATGCACACACGCACACACACAAAACACACACACATAAAGACAACTAAAATTGTATTTAAAATTGTACTGTTCTTTCAAATACAGTCAGTGTAACAGTTTAGACCTGTTGACTTAGCTATATTTGAACTCTGGGAAAAAAATGCTCTATTCCCAGCATTTTTTTCCTGTATGACTCTAGGTTAGGTTTAATCATAAGAGAAATTTCATGATGAAATAGCAGCCCTGCAGCTCTGCTGACTGCTGTTAGAGTCCTTGAGGAACTGGGGCAGAGTGGCCTGCCAACTCCTTTATCCTGGTTTTCCCCTTCTGCATATCATGCTTTAATTCTAACTACTGGTTTCTCTTGCCAATGATGATGCAAGCCCACCAGATGGAGTGCAGCAAACTAATAGAGTAGCAACAGAAAACTGACAATCTTCAAAGATGTCTACAAAAACCTTCTTCACTATGGCGTCTATTTTCTTGTGAACTCAAGCTGATAAAGACTTTTTTCGAGTCCCTTTCAGAGTTTTACTTTCCCAGCAACTCCTCAAAATGCATGGAATTCAATTTTAATTTTAAAAATATTTCTTTCATTTAATTTTCCATGAATGTCGTAATGTTCTGTCTTCTTCAGTGAACTTTTACAGCTAGAACAATGAAGGAAAGTGCAGGTTTCTTAGATCTTGGCAAACATCTATTTGATTTCACCCATTGGGTCTGTTGAGCTGAAAAGGAAGTAGAAGAGGAAATTTTGTATCTTACGGCAAATATATCAAGATAGTTGAAGTTTAAAACTCAGTGGAATATTTAAAACCTAATCTGAAATTACTTGGAGCTTCTGAAAAACTAAATTTCTGGGATATTTGAATATATGCTGAAGATCATTAGTATGCATATACACATTAGCATGCAACTCTGAATATGATGAGCTAATGCCAGTAGCGTGGCTATTCCAGGGAGACAGAAAGAGCAACAATGAGAAAACTCCTGGTCCATTCAGCATATGTTAAAACAAAGCCAAGACATGTACCATTGAAAGACTTCTCTGAGAGCTTCCTTCTAAATCAGGGTCAGGAAACTGCATATTTTTCAGCCTGTGGATGCTACATTTTCTTTTGCAGTTACTCAACTCTATCATGGTGGGATTGAATTATACCTTAACAGATACGTATTATTTAGATCACGCCTAACCTGATGGCTTCAGCCAGGTTTATACCATTAAGATCCAGTTCCAAGCAAACACTGAAATGCAAATGTTTTAGTCTTGATGCTAACATTTTAAAATTTACAAAATGACTATATTTACAGATAACGAAAAATAAGCTTAGCTTTATACTACAACTTTTCTTTATTCTTGGGATATAATGTAATGGCCAATGCCTAAAGTGAGGGATAAAATTTACAGTGCACATTTTAGAGGTGAATAAAAAAGAAAATTCATGAGCAAAAACTATTGCATTCACATTAACTGGACAGAGATCAAAATTAACTAAATATATCTGAAGCTTTCTCATAAAATATATTTCAGTAAAAACATATAAATCAAAGAGTGTCAAATTAAGTGCATTAAATATTTACCTATATAGAGGTATTAATTACCAAAGTCTTCTGGGTAAGTTCATATGTTATTTGAAGAAAAATATTCTTACTTATTGAACTAGTTTAAGAGAATATGAAAACTACATTTAATTTATATCAATGTACAACTCATTGTTTTTGCTTACATATAATATTGAATAAAAAATACCTCATCCTGAATTTCTAGCATTGATTTTTAAAACCTGAATTTTATTGTTAACTAATTTTGATCCTGATTTGGTTTTAGTTTTGTTTAATCATATTAAACTAAACAGTCATGTGTTCCAGGCTTTAAAATGTTGAATAAATAATGTGGCATTTCTACTGTTTTGATGTTCTGTGTGGCCAACATTTTGCAAATGACAGTATTTTAAGACATAAAAACCACTTTAGACATTATAAATTCTAAATTATTACAGAAATTAAAAACCTCTTGGATGTAATATAAATTTAAGAAATCGCTGTGTTTGTTTCATTCTAAATGCTTTAAGCATCAACAATTCATTGGATGAAAAGCAGGAAGAGAAAATACACATCAAGCTCCTCTTTTTATATATAAATCCAAATTCCCCATTGTTTGTTATTTTCCTAAGTTTATTTTTTTAATTTTTTTAATTTTTTTATAATGTGAGTACCAGGAGTTGACCTCAGGACCTCGCACTTGCCAGCAAGTGCTTGTGCTGCTGAGTAATATCAAAAGCCCTTTTTTTTCCCCTTTTTTATGTGGGTAATGGGAGTCAAACTCGGGACCTTGAGCTTTCCAGGGAGGTGCTTATGCTGCTGAGCTATTTCACCTGCCCCTAAGTTTATTTTTTAAGTAGCATATTTATTATAGTTCATTTATATACTATTATCTCTTTTTCTATTATATATCTCATCTGTCATCTATCATATCATCATTCGAATTACATTCCCGTATACTGTTATTCCCATATATTAAATTCCTATGCAGAAGAACTTTAAAATGTTTTTTACAATCCCATTTCTTGTCTTCCTTAGATATTTTATATCTTTGACAACAAACACATTATTTCTTATCTATGTGAGAATTCTTTCTCTAAATCCTTTGAATGGACATTCTTTAGAAGTGCCTTCCTAAAATGCACAAAAATAGTCTAAAATATGAAAAGAATGACACTTGATATCACTTCTATTAATTCTGTAGGTCATCTATATCTTTCATAAGAATATGATTTAATTCTTCATATTTTTCCTTTGTTGTACTACTTGTGTGATTTATGGTTGACAACCATGGAAGATTATTAATTTTAACAAAGAA
Organism: Erethizon dorsatum; assembly: GCA_028451465.1. NCBI lineage: Eukaryota > Metazoa > Chordata > Mammalia > Rodentia > Erethizontidae > Erethizon > Erethizon dorsatum. Next base: position 138,831,343 of record CM051824.1, read on the forward strand.
ATCTGACTGTAAATCTAGCTTAAGAAGCTAAAAAAAGATATTTTGTACTTTTGTTTAAGGATTACTTACTTGGAGTAGAAGAAAAATTCTAAGTCAGATACTGTTTGAAAAAAACACAAAGATTTTTTAAATCCCTCACAGTGCCAATGTCCTTACAACTTTTTGGGGGTTATTTCTGGACTTGTTTCATTTTTCTTTGTAACCACAAATTTGCCTATATCTGCAGCTAAATGTCACATACTTAGTGTTAATGCTACTATTACTACATTTTTAAGTATCACCAGAAAAGTGCTACAGTCACATGAATAATCAGTACCAGGATATAGTCTATATACTATTATAGACTATATCATAAATTAACTGTGCTTTACAAAGCTTGTTATCTTTTTTTATTAGTGTTTGATTAATTATAATAAACCTTTAAAATATGCAGTTTCTAAAAACAATGAATTTATAATTAATGAAAATAACTGTTATGGGTTGTGTCTAGATACCCCCCAAAGCCTCATGCAGTTATATGTGGGGCTTTTTCAGAGGTGGCTGGATCAGGAATGTGTGCATCTGGGATTGATTCATGGTGCAATGCTAGGCTCAAGGGCACAGTAGGAGTAAGGGTGGAGCACTACTCATCCTAAGTAGTCTAGATAAGATAAAAGGGGCAGAAAGACACTGTCAAGGTCCCTTGTTGCTTTCCTACTTTGTAGGAGCCATGAACTGTTCTCCTCTGTGATGCCTGTCCGCCATCCACCCTGCCTTGCAGCCAGCCACATATGGACTGAAGCCTCTATCAACTGTGCGCTAAATAAAACTTTCTCCCTTTGACTTTGGGTGTCAGGTGTTCTGTCTCAGCAATGAGAAAAGCAAGACAATAGGTATCTCTAGTAACATATGTTGATACAAACACAATATATGGCTTTCTAATTTTTAAACAATCTTGATGCAGAAGTGTCAACAGTTTGCTTTAATCAATGTGTTGAAAATCAAAAACAATAGAAATTTTAAAAAGCAGTGTCTAAAAGCTTGTCAAGAGTTTATTTTAGTATATGTGCTGCCAAAGCAAGCATAAGAATTTATTAAATGAGGAAATATTTTGGGTATGGCTCAATTATCCAGCAAAAGTTTCAAATATTTCATTTTTAAACATATTTTTCTTAAACTTATTCCTCCTATGATCATAATGTTTACACTTCCATTTGTATATTTGTCATATAAAATTTGATTTTAATACCTTTTGTATCTCTGACATAATTTAATCCAATCCTAAGAAATGCTGCATTAAGTCATAAATCTGTCAGAAAAAGACTTTCATTCCTGCCAGACATTCTTGAATCTAAATAATCATTAAGGGAGTATCTTCCACCATCCAACATATTGCTGAAGGTTATCTCTCTACCAAACAGTAAAATAAAGTAACATATCTTGGCAAATTCTGAAAGGAGAAAGAGCTTCAAAAAGTTTAAACACATTTTATTATTTGAAGTTACTTGTCATCTGTCATTTTTGTGTTATGTCTTCTCTTGTAGAAAAAATGAAATTCCCTTCGTGTTTGACAGCTTTCTCAAGGTCAGTGGAGGGATACTTTTTTACAGTAGAACTTCAAGTATTTTGATTTCCAAGGAAGGAAACGAAGTATAGGACTGAAGCCTGACTGAATTGTGTCTAGAGATTTGGTGCCAGGCCCATTCCCTGGTCCCACTTCTCAGAGCTCCTTAATTCTGCTGGCCCAGACTTCATTTCACAGTGACAATGATACAAGTAAAAAGCACTGGGGAAAAAAAGTATTGAGCAAGTATTAGAATTAGTGGAATTGGCTCCACATGAAGTTGAAACTGTGAAGAATGGATTAAGTCTTTTGGGCTGAAATCAAACCTTAAGGCCAAGGCAAGACTAAAAATAACCTAGGCTTTGACAGACATGCATGAATTTTTGAGATGGTACTATTATGAGTGAGGTGGAAAGAAAACATAAACATGAAGTATGTTTATGCCAGAGAAATACTAAATATTCTTTATGCAAACATATGTCTGCCTACATGAAGGAGTTAAATTTCATGTGAAATTCTGAAAGGCTATTTTATGGTTAAGCCTTAATTCTAATATACAAAAAAGTAATTGAATTAAGGTAAAATTAGAATCTCATTAAACTGTATTTTGGATTTATGTTTTATTAGTCTTTGTTTAAAATAAGATTAGATGAATAGGCTTTGTTCTATTCCCTGTCAAGTGACATATCTCTAAAATTGTAAGATTAGATGAGGCATGATGAATGATGAAAATGATGAATATTCATTTTCAAGTGGATTTTTTTTTGGTTATTGTATTTTCAATATGTAATTTGCCATCAGTGAAGTACTACTGTCACTGACTATTTTTCTTATTCTTGTCATCCTTTAAGTATTGAATAATAGGTCTCATCTGGTACTTTTGACACATGAAAGAATTTTCAATGGCCTGAAATTAAATCCCTCAATTATCAAAACACAATACATTTTAATTCTAGTAAACACAAAATAAATAGCATCAAAAATTTTGTGTAGCCATCATATGTGCAGCAACAGTGCAAAGGAAAAAAAAAACAACTAAAACAAGATGTCATTTATTTGATATTTCATTTGTTTAAACAGGTTGGTTTGCATGTCATTTCTATCTTATATAGTTTGTTAAAATTGGGTTAGTGATAGCATAAGAAAAGTATAAATACCCCCAGAAAGTTCTGATGATAGTAAAAGCAGATGTGGTGTGTCTGGGACTCTTTCAGTTACCTCACAAGTCAGTGATTCAGGACACACCCAGCGTCCACACAACGTGGGCAGTACATCAAGTTGCAGCATAAAGTAGCCATCAAGAGAGTACACTATTTACACCATGGAATAGGCAAATATTAAAAATCGAACTCTTTATTTTCATGACAAATCTTTTTTGAGTGTTGTTTATTAAATATTTATCAATGCACCAAATTTTCTGTATATATTAATGCGATAAAAATACTAAGCGTTTATAATGAGCTTTATGTTTATTTTATTTGCAGCTGTTCTCAGTTTAGCTCAGAAAGTTTATTAAAAGAGAAGGTAGATACTTACCAGCTTGTCTGAAGAATAGTGTTGATAACAGGACACTTTTAAAGTACTACTTAAAATTTCCTCAAGTATTTTTATACTTCAAAAATACAAGTGTAAATTTGTATGAGTCAGTTCCTTCATAAAAATGTCTTTCAGGAAAAAAGTCACCAAAACTCTGCTGATGAATTTCCTTAAATATCTATCCTTCAATGAAAATGTAGAGTCATTGGAAGTGTTGGAAGTCACTGGAGTGGAGTCATTGGAAATGTTCTGATAGAATATTTCATAAGTAAAGTCTTTAGTGGTATAACTGAATCACTGAAAGGATAAATAGTGGGTTGAAAATTGAGAGGGATCAAATTTGGGAAAAAGCATAAAATATAATTCAATTTACACTGTACTTTTTGTCAATATTTTATCACTTACAATATTAAAAGGGTTCTGATTATTCTGTTTCCATTTAACATTTGTAATCTTCCTCCTTTTAAATCTCACTCTCAGTTATTAAAATTGTCTAAATTTTTTACCTGTAGAAGTAGGATGGTTAAAATGTCCCACTTAATTTTATTTGTCTTTCAGTCTAATTTTCTGACTACATTGAATGTATTACTATATAGGACACATATTACTATGTAGCATATTTCTCAATTTATTTTATTATTTTATTAAGTTTATTGGTGCAATTTAGATATACGTAATGATCATATTCATCATAAAGAGTCTTTACATGTATATGGTACATCTTGATTCCTCTTTTTTACCCAATCTCCTTCCCTCCTTTCAACTCCTCTTCCCCTTATTTACAAAGATTTGTTTATTTTAAATATAATTATCTGGTTTGTTCTTTGTACTTTATCCAGGAGTTTTGGATCTTTCTAAATAAATTCCTTTAAAAATTGTTTTGCTACCAGTATGATAATTGCAAATACATATATAATATATGTATATATGTGTGTGTACATATGTGTGTGTGTATATATATATATATATATATATCATTCTATTCCATATGAATTCTTTATTGAGTTAACACATCATTTCAAATGATTTAAAAAACAATCCATAAAATTATAGTTTATATTAGGTAGTGTTAAATTTTTATGCATAGTTACTAAACTTAGATTCTATGTCACCAGAAAAAAATGAACACAAATCAGGAAAAATAAATTAAAATGCATGGAATAAAGAGTATTCTTTAAAGTGTGGGAATACAAATGGAATATGTGTGGGAGGGAAGATAGAATAAAGATGTTATATAACTACTGATACTGATGCTCTCCATTGAAAGAGATGGATTTAGCTGAGCATGGTGGCCCACACCTGTAATATCAGCACTCAGGAACCTGAAGCAGGAGGATTATATTGAGTTGGAGTCCAGCCTGGGCTACATAAGGAGTTTGTGTCTCAAAACAAATGAAAAAATAGAAAGAAAGAAAGAAAGAAAGAGAGAGAGAGAGAAAGAGTTGGATTTAAAATAATAAAAAATCCAAAACATAAATTTATCTCTTGCTAAAATATATCACTCAGTAGAGTTAAAATTTTAACAATAGGGTGGAAAATGCTACTAAATAGTTAGATAAAAGCATAATTTCCTAAATCCCTTTAGGATTCATTGTGGAATTTCTCTTCAGAAGAGAGTTATTTTATAATGAAGAAAACAGAGCATTCACCTAATAGCACTGTAGAAAAGATTTATACTAATGGAAGACAAAAATGAAGTCATAGCAATCACTTGTTTTCTTGACTCACCCCGAATTTTTAATATAATGTTTCATTTCTACATATATTCATCATGTTACTTCCTAGACTCTATATTAATATTTTTTTAGATGCTACTACATTAAAAATTTAATACGCCAGTTGAGCAAAGTGTAACGGAATGGAGAATTCTTCTGCAGAACTTGTGCTGACTTTTCTCCAACCTTTGCTTTCTTCTCTTGCCCTCACAGTCAGTTCATCCCACCAAGTTCCTCTCTACAAATTAGAAGGACTTTTATCTGGCACTGTCACCCAGTCCTTCAAAGATAACTTCTGAAGCAGTGAGCCTTATCTATAGGGAGGAGCGGGAGTGGCCTGCAGCACTAATATATTTTTTAAAGGGTGCTAGAACATGGTGATACTATTAGCCGGTAAGGAGAGGAAGTCTTGTCAAATGTGCTCCAACTAAAAAGTACAGACTTCCCCCAGGAATAGCTTCTTTCTCTTGGGAACTGAGTAATGTTTTGTGACTTGATTCCTCAGGCTAATGCTGGATTTTTCAGCCATGCCAGAAGAAAGTAGATATAAAAAAGATATTTTTCCCCATCATGTCAGGATTCAGAATTTCACTGCCAAAACAAGTCATTCTGTGCTCATGTGGGCTTTCTTAGTAAATAATTCTAAGGAAAGAAAATGCTCAAGCTCTTGCCTTAGCCTCAAGAGAACCAAAGTCATCGTAATGATTACTCATCTTCTTTGACTCCAGACACTTCATAGTCAGAGATTACCATCAAATTTACTTAAAATTAACAGATTTTACTCCACCAACTTTAAGATAGTTAAATATACACAGAATTTCTAAATTAAAGTAGTAGCTGCTCTTATAATGTATCAACCTTTCAAATAATTTTGTGACTTTCCACTGATACAGTTAAAACTGACTCTAAACTGTATTTTAAATATGTAACCATATCTTTCCATTTTCTCAGTACTGCTGGTTACACAAAAACCTAGTTTTCATTAAGATTTCCATCTTTCTGTATGCTGCAGGCAACAGGAGCACACAATACTTGTAAATTGCTCAATATATTCATCTTAACATACAGCAAAAATATTTTCTTAAATTTACATAATAACATTAATATAAGTTACACATCAAATTTTATTTCCAATTATGTAGTTTGATATTCATTTCATTACATCAAGAATTTACAAGAATAGTTCAGAAAAGAAATATCTGAGCTCCAGTGATATGCTAAACATTGGAAAGCATATTAAAATATTTTAATTCATAAAAGGACATTTCTAAAATATATTGCAATGTATTTATACCTGAAACATAGTCCTGTTTTTAGAATATTATGCATTTGTTATCTGCTTTGCTACAATAATACATTTTACTTATCTGTCATCAAAATGTAGCTGAGGATTATTCTTGCTTTTTCTGGGATGGAGAAACAAAAGAAACAATTTTTTATATGCCCCTTTCTGAAATTAGGGAGATGTTCATTGAGAATGGCCTTTTCTTGTTTCAGGTAGGATGACATGGAGGCTAGAATCTTCACGATAACATCTGTACTCCTATATCTTTGCCTCAGCTGAAATGAGTAGAATAGTTCAGCCCTGTCAAGCACCTTGTGTTCTCCCCACACATGACCTTTCCATCTCACTGGCTTGGACTTCCTCCCAGCACAGGGGACTCATAATTCTGTACCTGCTGATGTACTTCCCCAGCACACAAAGGTGACACTGTCAAGTTTTCTTATTGCTTGGTTTTGAAGTTTGAGAAGGCTACTCTCTTTGAATTCTGTTAAATACAGTAGTCACAGGGGTAGCTCAAATTCTTTTTTTTTTTTTTTTTTGTGGGTATCAGGGGTCGACATCAGGACCTCACGCGCCAGCAGGTGCCCATGCCGTTGAGCGATATCACGGGCACTTTTTTCGTATGTGGGTACCAGGAGTCGACCTCAGGACCTCGCACTTGCCAGGCAGGCGCTTATGCTGCTGAGCTATCTCAGTGGCCCTCAAATTCTAAAAGAGAAGAAACTTCAGTACTTGATTTGAGAATGCCAAGGTTTTGTTGTAAAAGATCATGTAGAAAGGGAGCAATTATTGTGCCATTTTACTAAACATGAGCTGCCAAATTCTTTAAATTCAGCTGCTGTCAAAGATGAGAATTCGGGCCGGTGAGATGGCTCAGCGGCTTAAGCACCTGCCCTGCAAGCGCGAGGGCCCGAGTTCTACTCCTGGAACCCACATACGAAAAAGGGGCCGGTGATATCGCTCAGCGGCACGGGCGCCTGCTGGCGTGCGAGGTCCTGAGGTCGACCCCCCGGTACCCACAAAAAAAAAAAAAAGATGAGAATTCACCCTAGAATAACAGAATTGGAAAAACAATCATGGCTTACTGGCAAAGCTTGTGTTGTTAGAAAGAAAATCCAGAGCAGAGCATTGTGGTTTATATCTAACATATATGTAACTACATTTCCTATATTATGAGAAATAGATAGAGATTTGGAGATTAATCAGTGTCTGCCAAATAAAAATATGCCCATGAACCAGAAGGCAGAAGTGAAGTAGAGCCCATATTGTGGCACTTTTTTAAAAATCTTTTTTCCCCTGGGGATTTGGCTGACTTATATAAAGATATAGAAAAGTTTTCAACTTCTTTCCAGTCTAAAACTTCTGGCTTTGGTGAGGTTGAGCATCATTTCAGGCGGCAGAGGCAGTGTCTTTCTGATAACTACATCATACTATGACTGCATGTTATTGAAATCAACAGTTCCAATCACAGACTCCTGAAACCAACCACCTGCAGAGGAAATTCTCATGGAGATGAATGTGGAGAGTAAGTCTAGAATCTATTCCTTAGCCCTTCTAATGATGTTGTTTGCACCTAATCCCTTGATAGTAAATTTCTTTTTGCTCAAAATACCTGACATGTTTTCAACTTCCTATAGCCAAATTCTGCTTGAGACAGCCTGTATATGGCAGGTACCAACTGGGAACAGGAGTTCTCTTAATAAAAATGACAGTACCATAAAGATCAGCAGAATAAGGAAACCGACCTTGTGGAGTACAACTAAAATAGCCAAGGAAAACTGCAGGAGTTTTGTAGTTTAGCTGACCAGATTTATTCTTTGAGCACCCATGTGATACTTCAAGGTGTTTCCTATACAAATTTTTTAAAAGACTACCAGGGTTACACAACCATCACTCTTACAGAGGTGTTATCTCTCACATGCTCTTGAAATGATTCTATCTAGGAAGAGCATGGAAAAGTGTAGCATTGGAGCTTCATTATATAGATTTTTATAACCTACTTTATAAAAATTTTATTGATATAATAAATTGCATTTACCAAAAGTGTACATTTCAGATCCCCAGGTTCAAAATACTTAATATATCCACTGTAAGCAACAGTTGTCTCATGATCCTTTGGACTTTATTCCTCAAATTCTTCTCTGTACTATTCCTTCTCACTTTCTAACACCAATAACCACTTACCTTCTTTCACTATAGATTAATTTGCATTTTGTAACTATTTATATAGTTGGAATCATATAATAACTGTTCTTTTCCCCTGTTTTTCCTATTCAGGTGAAATTCATTCTATTGTTTTATATATATCTATATATATATCTATATATATATATCTATAGATATCAATAATTCACTAACTTATTGATGAGTAGTAGTCTATTGTGTGATTATAGTATAGTTTATTGATTCATTATTCTCTTTTTGTCCATTTGAATAACTTATAAGTTGGTGCTATTAGAAGTTATGATGCCATGAATATTCATGTTCAAGTCTTTATACACAGATACACTTCCATTTCTCTTGAATAATGATCTAGTAATGGCATGGTTTAAATCATATAGTATGTAGTTGCATTTTCATTCCCAGATTATGAGTTTAATATTATCATTAAAAGTTTCAGTACTACAGATAAAAAACTAAAATTCTACTAACACTTATCCAAATTTTTGCCCTCTGTGTACTCATGTACGTACATCCTACATACACACACAAATATATATATTTGTAAAATTAATACCACATGAAATTTTGCATAGACCTTATGAATATTTATGTATAGTTTAAGTTTACATGATAATATTATTATAATTTGTTATCAGACTTTGCTTCTTTGTGTATTCCTTTTTGTTGGTATATGGTTTTTTTGTTTTGTTTTTTTTTGTTTGTTTATGGTACCAGAAATTGAATTCATAACCTCATGCTTGCCATGCAGGCACTGGGCCACTGAACTATATCCTTGGCCCGGTATATGTTTTCAATACATAATAAGTCCATTTGCTTCAGGAATTAATATATATATATATATATATATATATATATATATATATATATATCATATCTTTATAATTTTTTATCCATTTTCCTGTCTTCTCTTCCTTCTTTCTCTGATCCCCTCACCCATTTCCACAAAGTCCACTTCCTTGTCTCCTACTATCTCTCCTTTATTTTACTCCTTAATTGATTTACATTTTGTGTTTCTCATATAAGAGAAATCATGCTATATTTAACTTTCTATGTCTGACTTATTTCACTTACTATTATGGTTGCAAGATCCATCAATTTATGTACACATGACTAAAATTATTCCTTTTGCTTGGCTGAATAATACTCAGTGTGCATGGTTATCAAACCAGAAAATAAAGTATTTATGTTCTTTCCTATGCCACTTTAATATTTGAGATTTCAATACATAACATATGTAGTTTTGGTAACTGTAACAAATGGCTTAGTATATATTCATGTATGAGAATATGAACAAAGATGTCACTATATTTATATTATTATTTTGTCTGCCCAGTTCCTTTCAATGGAAAATGGACAAAACGATGGTAAACATACTTTATTAGTATCATAATGGAAAGCTATATGTAAAAAAGGGAAAGGCTTGTATGCTGGTTACTTTTCTCTCATTGCTGAGACAAAATGCCTGACACCCAGAGTTAAAGGAGGAAAGGTTTATTTAGCTCAAAGTTTGTGGCGGGTTCAGTCCATAATCAGCTGGCTCCAAGGCAGGGCAGCATGGCAGAGGAACAAAAGCTCATGGCAGTGGAAGACAGGAAAAGCAGCAAGAGCAAAAAGGGAGGAAGAGAGTGAGAGAAGACTCTTTCTGTCCCTTATATTGTATGTAGTCTACCCACCCTAGAGTGGGTGTAGCACTCACACACATAATCCCAGCACTAGACAATGAATCAATCAGAAACTCTAGATTCAGCTGCCCCTATGACTGCATGAAGCTTTGGAGGGACATCTAGACACAAACCATAACAGCTTGTGGGAACTATTTCCTTTGAAATATGGATAGTGTGGGCATACTGCCACAGCTTTAAAATGTAATTGTTGTCCAACTTTCCACCATATTTTCACTGGTACTTCTTTGTTTTTGTAGACATTATAAATGATTTCTCTAGATTCTTTAATGTTAAAAACAAAATGATACAACCTACTTTTATCACTCTTTAAAATATCTGAACTTTTCAAAAAATGTATATATGGCCATTAGAATGCTACTATGCTTCTATTTTAGTCCTTCTAGTTTTTCATGTGGTTTGAGTTTTTTTAAATTAAAGTGTAAGGGCCGGTGAGATGGCTCAGAGGTGTAAGCACCTGCCTGGCAAGCACGAGGGCCCGAGTTCGACTCCCGGAACCCACATACGAAAAAAGGGCCGGTGATATCGTTCAGTGGCACAGGCGCCTGCTGGTGCACGAGGTCCTGAGGTCGACCCCTGGTATCCACAAAAAAAAAAATAAAAATAAAAATAAATTGAAGTGTAAGAGAACTAAGAATAGAAGAGGAAAAGTAACAGTTTAGTTCTTTTTACTATGTCTAGACTAACTGCAGGGTCCAATATGTTTAGTGAAAAATATTTGATCAAATACATATCTAAAGCAACAGTATGTCAAAATATGAAATTATATCAGTCAGTATGTTTAAATTTGATCGTGTAAAAGGTATTTTGGCTTTCAACATAGTTTCTCATCCTGGATTTGCTTACTAAATACAAATTGGTAGTGTAACCGTGTATTTACTATGTTAATTAGTTGCAGAATTATGGTAAAAGAATATGCCCTTCTCCTCTTAGATTTATTCTACTGTGATTCTGTTGCTAGAACCTACAGAAGGTACCTGGAAATACAGTACACTTAAACAATTGTTCCGTAACATATTGTAAACAAAGAGCCCAAGACCTCTTTCCTCATTTTACTTGTAGAAATAAAGTCTGGATAGATTTGACCTATCTCTCTGAAGTACAGGTTTCATTTGTACAAATAATAATAATGCTTCCATTTGTCCACATCAAAAGATAATCAGAGAATCTAATCAAATGAGATCACTAAAGTCAAAGTGTGTGTTTTACTTCAAACTACTGTAAAATATGTTATGATTTAAGGACAATGTCAGAGTTTGTATGTGCTTTTCTGCTTCAGAAAAGGCTAGGGTAAAATTCCAATTTGATTTTTTGAATTGAATTATGTGCACAGATAGAGATATAGAATGGCATCCTCAGTGCATCTCTTTTATTAGCTCTTTATTATAGTTGTCAGTTTTATCTTGATGTCCAGTAATAAATGGAATTTTTTAAAGAAATGGAATTAGGAAGGAAATTTGCTATTAGCAACAATTAAACTCACCCATTCAACTAGCATTGTTCTTGTCATAACTGATTTGGAGGTTTGGGTAGTGTCATCAAATAATCTAGATACAAATACAAATACTATAAATACAAATGCTGTCTTTTTGTAGAGAGAGTTTTATAAAGAAAATATTCTAGTTTATTGCACAAAACAGAAAAATTTTAAAGTTGAATTATCAGAAAAGTGCTGAAGAAAGTTTATTTTGCAATATATCAGCTATTAAGAATAATCAGCATACCATTCACCTTTCCTTTCAAATATGAAATTGAACAGGGTTATATTTACTTTGGAATAAACAGAGATATGTCAATCCTAACAGATTGGACAAAGCATTTACACTTTGTTCAGTTATTCTTCTTTATTCTTCTGAGATATCAGCTACTTAAAATATGTTTACATTTCTTTTGTTTCTAGCAAGATGATGAGCAAGATACCTTGAAAATCTTACAAAAAATACTTCCAAATACTCATAAAAATTAACTTAAATGCATGATATAGTTGGACGAAAGTAACGTATACCCGTGTGTGTACATGTTGGGGAGACATAAAGGGGGGGATGAACAGAAGGAAGAATTCATATGCTGTCAATGGACTTTCATATCTGTACTATAAATAGGCCTTAGTTACTTCAAAAAGAGGTAGAAGAAAGGACCTTGTTACTAGTTGATCTGGGCAGTGTAGTCTGAGATGCTTTTTAAACAAACGACTTTCAAAATATTAGACTAGGAAAAAAAAACAATAAGAATAACAAAGCACCATATCATAAAGAATAAACTCTGATTATTTTGTCTCATTATTTGGAGAAGGAAAAAGGTGTTCTTACTAAAATGAATAAAGTTTGTGCCCTTCAGTGCTACTGAAATTATTGTAATATTACCTTCATATTCTAGAAGACCCCAAATTAAGAAACAAATAAAAATATTATTCTAAGTTTGTAATATGCCTGGAATACCAGGCAGCAACAAATCTGGAGCCTCTCAGGAGAGATGCAGGATCAACAAAGGCCATATAATTCAAACAGAAATAATCCCAATCTTCTACTAAAATTTTCAACCAGCACTAGGAAATATTTCAGCAAGGATCAGCATTAACAATGCAAATACACAGCTGGAATAAGGCCACATGATCAGTAAATGACAGCATTAACAAATAGGCAACCATGAAATAAATATATATAAATAATTAAATCTATAAAAGAAGGATTTGGAAATAGTAGGAAAAGAAAATGGTTCACTGGTATTAAATTGAGAGTGAAAAACTATAGGGAGGATTTGAAAATGTCGTCATAGTGAAGTTTTAAGATTTAAAAGGCATTTAAAAATTTATATATGAAACACTTAAAAGCACAAGTTATATTTTTTGAAATGCATATTCAAAAATATGCATACAAATTTGTAATGTTATCTGCTGTCATATTTATCAAATAAGTATAATCTCTAGTAAATCTAAGCCAACAAATTAAGCAAAGTTAGAAAAACAATTATGTAAAATGGTATCAAAACTTGAAGGCTATTCTATGTAATGGCCTATTCTATAAATGTTGAGGGTCACTCTATATAATTTTGGGGGTAAATCACTTCAAAATTAAATTGTGATGAGGGCTCACCCAAGGCCTAGTATCTGTCACGTGAGCCGACTACATTATGTGGAAACATAACTCCGTGTGCCTCCTGTCACTGTTGAGGGCTCAACAGTCCCATGATGCTGTGACGCTCCAGGGCAAGCTTATGTCAGCTGAAGACATCCTGGTTCCTTGAGAACTGAGTAGTAATTTAAACAAGGGTTTAACCTTGGGGAAAGGACAAACTTCTTACTAACATGCTATCTCTCCCCACCGTCCTCATCAACATAAAGATCCTCATTAGCATAAGACCAACACCACCCTCATCAGATAATCCCCTCACCATTTTCCTCAGTGTGAATGTGATCCATAAATACCGAGGTTCTGGCTGTCTCATGGCCTTTCGTTCCCCAAAAACAATTGACCATCCCAGATCCCCATTGCATTTCTATTTTGTCTCTTGCTCTTTCTTTCCACTGTGCATTGTAACACCTTGCAGGAGATTGGGGTTCCTCTTAATCCCTGATGAAGAATAACCATGAACTGGCCAATGGAGATAAAATGGCGTTATGGCTTGTATATAGATATCCCCCCAAAGCTTCATGTACTCACAGGTAGGGATTTTAGAAGGTGCTTGGATCATGGCTGTATTACTGGATTAGTCCATTGATTGTTTAAGCATAGTTCGGGTTGTGGATAATGGGAAGGCCCACCCTGGGTGTGGGCAGTCATGACCATTACACTTGTATCCTGAATGAAATAAAAATAAAAAGGGAGCTGGGCATAGTGGTGCACACCTGTAATCCCAGAACTCAGAAGGCTGATGCAGGAGGATCACTGTGAGTTTGAGGCCAGCCTGGGTTATGTAGTGAGTTCAAGGCCGCCCTAAACTACACAGCAAGACCCTGTCTCAAAAAAAAAAAAAAAAAAGGGAAAAGAAGACTCCTTGCTGGCTGCTTTGCCATGGAGAATTTCTTCTCTGTGATGCCCCTACACTGTATCACACCACCCTGGAATCTGTTGACTATGGACTGAAACTCTATAAACTGTGAAGGAAAATAAACCTCTCCTCCTTTAACTCGTAGTTGTTGGGTACTCTGTCCCAGTAGACTGCAGGTAACCAAGCCAAATGGAAAATGTGACAGTAATTTTCATACATAGAAATTAGAAGTAGAATAAAATTATTAATTACTGTTTTAAGAATTTTTTGAGGGCCGGTGAGACGGCTCAGCGGCTTAAGCGCCTGCCTTGCAAGCGCGAAGGCCCGAGTTCGACTCCCGGATCCCACATACGAAAAAGGGGCCGGTGATATCGCTCAGCGGCATGGGCGCCTGTTGGCGCGTGAGGTCCTGAGGTCGTCCCCCCGGTACCCACAAAAAAAAAAAAAAAAAAAAAGAATTTTTTGAGAGGGAATTTGATGTTATAGAAAATAAAAAATATTCAAAATATAGCATTAGAAATTTCATGGTATGTGAATCATAAACCATCAGAATGAGCCCAATACATACGAGGTTATATAAATGATTACAAATACAAAACAAAATAAATCACAAAAAACTCATAACTTTAAAAACCAATAAAATTCTTTAAAAGAAAACAGAAATAAAAGTTATTACTTATAAATAAATCCAATTAGACTGATAGCTGCTTTCTGTAAGTTACAAATGGAATCAAGAAGAAATTGCAAGACCGTGATACCTCTATTTTCAAACAGCTCCAAGCTACAACTTTCCACTACTCGGACAGCAAGCTCAAAAACAAATCTGCTCCATGTTCCTAACTTTGCTTAAGAGTTGAACCAGGGCCGGTGAGATGGCTCAGCGGCATAAGCGCCTGCCTGGCAAGCGCGAGGGCCCGAGTTCGACTCCCGGATCCCACGTACAAAAAAAGGGCCGGTGATATTGCTCAGTGGCATGGGCGCCTGTTGGCGTGCGAGGTCCTGAGGTCAACCCCCGGTACCCACAAAAAAAAAAAAAAAAAGAAAAAGAAAAAAGAGTTGAACCAAAAATCCAAATTGAAAAAACCTGTATGGGCGAGAAGGAGTCACGTGCAGCATCTCACCGCGGACACTAAGAGGAGACGCTGGAGTTTAAGCGCTGCTCTCGCCCAGACAACGGTATGGTACCTGTATTACTGCATTAAAACAATGGCCAATTTGCTTTTCTTTGCACTTTATTTGCATAAAACATCATAACCATAGCTCCAAAGAAAGTGAGACCAGCAGTAAAGCCAAGAGGAAAATGGTGAGAACCATGACGAAGTTAAAGACATAATGCAAAATTTGTTAAAATCTTGAAAAAATGAATTTATAATTTTTGGGCCTTATAATAAATTATTTGGTTTTCCTTTCGGGTCTCAGAACCAATTATTTATTTTCCTATTTCTCATGGAAAAAATATGTTCAGTTCTTGAACTTTTTGGTATTTGAACGTGTATTTGGAACTAATTGAATTGGACAACTGAGGTTTCACTGTATATCCTGATTTAAGAAAAGAATGTAGTGAGAATTTTTTTCACAAGGTAAATGGTCATTTGATCTCATGTTATATGCAGAAAAAATATTTGAGAGATTGTTTATCACCAATGGATTCACAGCTTATGACGCTTAGATAAATATTTGTTAAAAAAAAATGAGATTTGGGCCGGTGAGATGGCTCAGTGGCGTAAGCGCCTGCCTTGCAAGCGCGAGGGCCCGAGTTCAACTCCCGGATCCCACATACGGAAAAGGGGCCGGTGATATCGCTCAGCGGCAGGGGTGCCTGTTTGCGCGCGAGGTCCTGAGGTCGACCCCCCGGTACCCACAAAAAAAAAAAAAAAAAAAAGAGATTCCACCCATATTTAAAACTAAAATGTATTAGAAAATGAGAATAATATAAGTGTGGAAAATGTAAATATTCATGAAGTATGTAAACAACAACTATATTAATTTAGCAAGAAATGGGGGTACTAAAATATTGGACATCGATATTTAAAATTCAAGTGCGTAACTGAAGTTGAAGACGCCAAAGATCATTGATGTATTTATATGTGTAAAGACACTAATAATTTTATCCTTTTAAAGAAGTGCCATCTTTTATGTCTTACTGTATACCAGCAAAATTAAAATGGAATATCAGATAGCCAAAATTGTAATAAAGAAAAAAGCTGTGTGAAATTTATCACAAAAGACATTGTGAAAAAAAATAATCAAATAGAGGGCACATAATAAACTGTGAGATACTTTAAAATATTTTAATAATCTAGTTGTTAAAGACTACGAAGTTAAAAAGAGTAAAATTCAAAACTAATAATGTCTAAAAGTCCTTCATATAAGGTCAGTCAAATCATTACTTTTTATTAGTATTAAACAAAGGAAAGCTATGTAGCCATATTAATATCACAAAAAATAAAATTAGATTGTAAATTTGTATTAAAAATAGAAAATGTCACAGGAAAATATATTTTTAATCTACCACAAACTTTACAGATTTTATGGTATATGAAACATAAACCATCAGAGTTAGTGAGTATACTAAGCAATTTTCCTAGTTAATATTATAGCTTGCATTGTGTAAATTCAGAACTAAAGGTAAGATTTTACAAATGAAACCTTAAGATATCAAAGGTAGACCACTTATTTGGAAGTTTGGAAATACCTGCTTCTGGTGGTCTTGCTAATCAATATATTAGGGGGAATAATGAATTATTTTCCAGTCTCCACAGTAAATAGCACTTTGCTCTATTAACTCATTCCACTAAAGAGATCACAGCTTGAATAGCAGCTGCAGTTGGATTCTCCATAATGCATGCCTGTAGCAAACACTCAGATACTAACATCATTACACTTCATGTCATTACTTAAGATTTATCTACATTTTTCTTTCTCATCTTCTTTTTGAGCCTTCCAAACCCCTTCCTAACTTACCACTGTTTTGTCCTATCCTATTAATTTATTTTTTTATCAGTTACATCCCATTCCTCTGGCTGTATCTCCATTGAGACACAACTGATGGTGAAATGTGCTATTTGATCTTTTGCCTCCTTAGAGGAATTTTCCACTGAGTGGGTACCTGTGGGAGATGCTGATGGTTCAGCCATGAAATTATCATTGGTGAGAACATCGTACATGCAATCATTCAAATATTCAGCCAATTATTTTCTTCACTTTTGGAAAATAAGTTGCAGGGAACACTACATGAGGCAATAGATGTGGATAGAGGCAGATAGGGCAAAGTACTAAACTACATATTCACTTAACACATTTAAGCATTCAGGATTTGTAATACAGGACTTTCAAGTAAGATGAAGCATTATCGCACAACTTCAGCTTTATAACTTTGTGAACCCCTGTTTTATGACTAACAGGAATATGGAACATCTGCTGAGGAAAGCTTCAGGCAATCAGCATAGCCAGCCCAAAGGAGTGGCCATGAGGAGTACACCCAGCAATGTCATGGAGCCAGGCTGACCACCTATTTGGAACTCAGAATTGACTACAACTTGCCTCAAGTGCTGGACATGGAGCTTTAGGAATTGGTGTTTGCTCTTCTGAGTTCTGGTCTTACATTAGTCTGACTACTTTCTATCCCCTTATTTCTCCCTTTTGGGATAGGAATGTTTATGCCATTGTATGTTGGATGTATTTCACTTTCTTTCTTTTTTTTTTTTTTTTTTTCAGAGACTCACCTTAAAAACTTGCCTTGAGTTTCGGAGAGTTTAAACTTGGACTTTTCGGCAATGCTTTAGCAATTATTATTTTTTGTGTGTGTGGGTACCGGGGGGTCGACCTCAGGACTTCGTGCGCCAGCAGGCGCCCATGCCGCTGAGTGATATCACCGGCCCCTTTTTCGTATGTGGGTTCCGGGAGTCGAACTTGGGCCCTCGTGCTTGCCGGGCAGGCGCTTAAGCCGCTGAGCCATCTCACCGGCCCAGCAATTCTTAAAAATAGACTGAATGCACTTGCCATTGTGATGTGCATATAAGTTTTTGGTGGCCAGGAGTGCATGTCATAGTTAGACATAAATGTCTCACAAAAGATTCATGTTTGAAGGTAGGGCTCGGACAGAAGTATAAGGTCACTAGGGGTGTGCCTGGAAGGGTATTCTTGCAAATTCTTCCTTTGTGCTTCCTGGCTGACACAGGATAAACACATTTTCCTCCACCATATCCCTCTGCCATTCTGTTGCTGCCTTGGAACCAGCCAACTGCGGACTGAAACCCTGAGCCTAAATAATAAACTTATCCTGCTTTAAATTGTTGTGTGTTAAGTATTTTGTTCCGGCTATGAGAAAATGACATATATTTATATTTATTTATATAGATACATAAATATAAAGATATACATGATTTTACATGAATGAAATTATACATGTATAAAATTATATATGTATGAAATTATAATATATAAATTTCTGCAGGAGAAGTTTTTAGATAGGCTTATAGGACCAGAGGCAGGAAGGGTCCACTGTGGCCATCTGCATGCTGGAGTGTTGGAGGATCCAGTAGTTACTCAGTCCAAGAATCTGGAAACTGTCAAAAAAAAAAAATATATATATACATATATGATGCAACCAGTCTGAGACCAAAGGGCTAGAAGCTCCCTGGAGAGTTGCTGATAGGCTCTATGTCAGAAGTCTGAAGAAACTGGAGGCAACAGCAGTAGCAAAAGGTGTACCCACTGAATCAGAATTGAGCTCCCAAAATGCATCATGCTTCCTTTTTCTTCCCCTTTCATTCCATTTGTGCCACAAGCCCATTGTATGGTGGTACATAGACTCACGGTAGGTCCTGCTTCCTTAATTCAATGGCTTATGTGCCAAAGATCTCTGTAAACACCCACAGACACATCCAAAATTATGTTTTACTAAAATGTTAGGCATGTCTTAATACAGTCCAAATGACACATCATGAATAACAGTCACAGTGATGATAATCAGAATCATGAAAAAAAGTGCATACATGTATTACAGAGATACATGTATCACCACAGATAAATGTAGGAAAACATAGGTGTGTATGAAAGTAGCTATTATTTTCCTTTAATTTCTAACACTATTTTGCAAAATATTACTAAGGTAATATTCTTAGCCACTGAATCTGGCATTGAATTATTTCTTGTTAAATAATAAATGATACACAGTTTAATCACATGTTATCCTTACTATTCAAATATTTAAGATAACTTATCAGTGAATCCTAAAAAAGTGTAAAAATAAGACATTAGTCAGTATTAATTGCAATATTAATGTTTAAGGATATTTATCACTATGTCTTCCATTGTAGTTCTCTTCCCATGAATTTCAGTGGAGCCCATCTACATTTAAATTTTGATTTTTTTCAGAAAAATATAGGATTTCTGGAAGAAGATACGTAACCATCTTTAATGATTAACTTTTTTCTTGAAAAATGTATGTGCACAAAAAAATGAAATTTTATAAAATTCATAAATATGTCTTTCAAATATCTACCTCTCATGAGCATATTACATCAGAGATTTTTGGTGATAATGTATAGGACTGAATATGAGAAAAATAGATTAGAGAAGTAACATTAGTGACATTAAAGAATAAAGGTCAGTACTTTTCCAAATAATTTAGTAAAAGGCAAAGGTTATTATCAGAATCTATTGCCTTTTCTCTATATTCGTGTAAAGCTGAACATGTGTCCTTACGTGGAATTTTCCCTACAATGCAAGAATAAGAATATGTAGGTTTAGAATACCAGATACAAAAGAAGTGATACTCTGGTCATACTCTCTATCAACCAGAACAAACAACTCTACTTCATGTTTATTTTGAACAATGAATAATCAAGATTAATGTCACTTTACCAGATAATGGCAAGTAGATATGGACCCTTGAAGGAGCAATGTAGTTAGCAAGATATCAGTTCAGAACGACTTTCCTTAACTGACTAGATCTCCACCAACAAACACCCTTGAGAACATGCATATTCCAACTACAGAGAAACTGTGATCTCTTACTGAGCACCATGCAATCTTTGCCATACTACTCATGTTATAACATTACTTGATATTTATTTATTCCTCAAGTTATGCAAAATTGATATTGAATGAAGGCTATTTTGTACCATAAATTTTATTTTTAATCTAAATAACCTAAAAGATCATTAATAAAATTTCAGATAATTAAAGGGTGTTGCAGTTGTATTCAGCCAACTATCTGTGAATCATAAATGTTTTGAATATTTACTAAATGACCTGAGCTTAAACTAAGCACAACAAAAGCAATTATGCTTCCAGTAATCACATTCCATTAGTCCAATATTAATCCAACAATTAAAATATTTTGTAAATTTAACATAATTAGTATATATTAGAATTGGAGAGATGGTGGAAAGAGAATGATGAAGAAAAGTACCATGAAAGTTTTATAGTGCAGGCAAGCTCACCATGCTGAGCAAAAATTTTGCAAAAATATAGCAAAAAGTTTTTGCCTTCATGGACCATATAGGGTTGAATAAGCAAATAGGGCTGAATATGGGATTAATACGTCAAAAAAACCTAAATCTTCTGAAGCTGCAATTGTATCCACAGGGAATTTTTTAGACTACGTCATTGCCTTTTCTAAGCAGGATGCATTTTATTTATCTTTAAACTGTTATGTTGAACTTTTCAAAGTGTTCCTTTAATTGACTTTCTAAACATTCATCTGTCCAGGATCCTTTAATGTTATACTTAATTATAAACAGAAATGATGATATAGAATTTTATGATCTTTCTACTTTAAAATTCAGAATAAAATAATTTAATTTTTCAAAAGCAATCATATTATAATTTCACTATAGCTAATACTATTTATGTAGGAAAATAAAAACAGGTGGAACATCCACTGTTCTTAAATTGTTCCATTAGAAATTCAGAATAGAATAAATCAAAAAGGTTTTATTTATTCCTTAATTATTGTGGGTATGTGTTTTTTCCCAAATAATCAGTATTGTTTCCTTAGCATGGATTGGACAATACTAATTTGTACAACCCCCATCCTTAGTAATATTGAGAGCATTTATGATAATAAATACATTAAAAAGAAAAAGGAGTTATACAGTTTTATGTTAAATACATTTTTCAACAAAGAACCTAGAACAATCTTATTGTTATACATATGTGAAAGTAATTTGATTAAACTTCAAAAATATTCATGACAGACATAAATAATATCTGCATGTAACTAAAGTGTACAAAATTTTAAAAGTATAAAATTAGTATTAAAGTAATACTTAAAATATAATTTGTCCATGTAATAACAGAGGATGAGGAGCCCTATTCTGAAATCAGACATCCTAAATGCTCCAAAATCTGAAAGTTTTGAGCACTGATATAACACCACAAGTAGAAAATTCCACTTTGATCATATGTGATGCTTCACAGTTAAAATCCATATGCACTAAAAATTTGTACAAAATTCCCTTCAACTTAGGTGTACATGGTATATATGAAACACAAATGATTTTCTGTTGTGGTTCGAGTCCCAATCCAATGTACCTCAGTACAGACATGGATATGCAATATTTGAAAATCTGAAAAAAATCTGAAATCCAAGACAATTCTTTTCCTAAGCATTTTTGATAATTAATTCTCAAATTCCGTGATTTTGTTAACTTAAAACAGCTGAATTTTAAAAATTAATTCCTGACACTTTGCCAATATCTATTTCACAGTTATAATTCTTATCAATTTAAGATGAAAAATTATTCATAAATATTCAAGTATATTAACACATGTAATTTATAGAGCCATACTGCAAATTTTGTTAATTTAAAATAAATTTTACTATTACAATAAATTTTAAACTAAAGAGTCACATGAAATTCCCTACATAGCTCCATATATTTTATATAAATTCTGTCATTGAAAGAAATAAATGCATCATACTTTTTTTAAACTATTTTTAAGCATTCTCTGAAACCATCTCCTTGCTAAGAAAGAAATACAAGGCAGATGCAAAAGATACCAATAATGTATTCATGTCCTTCAGCACTGCGTAGCTAAATCATTTTTATTCAAATGAAATCCTTGACTTTTTTGTTCCTGTGTTCAAGAGATATGCTAAGAGTATACAAATTGTGAGAAAACACTCTGTCTCTCCACTTTTTTTTTCCTTCAGAGGATGAAGAATGAAATTAATGGAAAGAATGTAACCTAAAATGCTCAAAGGATCATTCATTGAAAAATGATCCAAGACATGAACTATTTGGCGGAGAATTTTCATGTCTTGTTATTTCTATCCACGAAGTCCTGTGAGATTTTTCCTATTAGTTCAATGTACTAACTGTAAACTTAAGGAGAATTGAGACATTGTATAACCCTCCTATTACTGCAGAAAATGTTATTTTCCTCTAAATTTCCTTAACCATGATAGTCTACGGACCGAACACTTTGAGGAATCCGAAAAAAATTTAACTAGAGCAGGGATCACATACAGTGTATGGCTAAGATAGAATTATTCACTGTCAGAATGGTGACAAATTGAATGGAGGTTAGTATGAAAGAAGTCAAATATGTCTTAACGCCACAATAATAATCTTAATGCTATTATGTTTTTAGAAAATTTAAAGAATCCTAACAATACTAACAATACAAAATCAATATGATTTTGATATTTATATATGTAAAGTTAGGATGAATTACCTCAATAAAATGATAATGAAAATTTAAAATAAAATTAATCCTCACATTTGTTGTGTGTTATTTGCCTTTTAAACAATTAATGTGAGACTAGGATTTAGTATTAAAACGGCAATATATCATAAACAAGGGACCAAGGTTAACATCTTTCCTTTCAGTCTGTAGACACACAAAGATCACCTTCATTCTCACCTGAACAGCTTCTGAGAAAGGGCATTTGCAAGACAAAGCATCAAAAAACCAGGATATTTTTCCTAGCTCTATATGGAATGGTTGAAATCTCAGGTGAGGAAACACCAGATTGAATGTCTTCAATAAAAATGCAAAGGGATAAAAAAATAATTTAAGGATATTAATGTGATGTTTGACATGTCCATTTTATATTTGCATTGCAGTCATAATTTTTACCTTTTTAAAAGTTAAACTTTGACGATTTTTAAAATCATTCCCAAAGTGAAAATGAGAGCCAATAAACTGTGGTTCCAGAAAGTATACTTCAAGGGCTGCTTAAATTCAAATACATCTTTTCTCAATTCCCAGAGTAAATCCCCCCTCAACCCTTTTCTACCTGGAATGTTATGTTCGAGTGTGGCTCTAATGTCATCAGTTCTGACAAGGACGTTATTGAGGAACACGAGCTGACTTTATACATGGAATCGATGGCTGCAAAGTCTTCAAGAAAACTAGTTTGGTAATTAATTTGCAGGCATTCTGTCCCAGTAGTAAAGCCACTGAGAGTCCAAGTCTCAGGAAAAAAAGTATTTTTTTTAATTTCAGAAAAAAATAATCATCTATATGTATAGCTATTAAAATCTGCTGGAGAGAATACTTTAACTTAGTTTCCTTGTCGTTAGGGTAAAAGAGATAATGTCAGAAACTTCTGAAAATTCAACCTAAAAGTCTACGTGAAAATTTCCAAACAGAAGTTAATTATCTGATCTTAGTTTAGTGTAGTAATTATTACTTTTACAGTACTTATGAATATAAATAAGTGAAAATCATAAGAACCTCTTTGTAATAATGAATAATTATTGGTGATGATTTATACATGGTTAATTGCTAGGACAGTCATCAGAACCTGGGGGTAGAATAAAGAGATTTATTTTTTACCCTTGATGCTATACTGAGGTTACTCCTTTATTATTATTATATTATTTTTAATATGCAGCTTTCTTACTGTTCTACAGAAGCTAAGGTTAAGAGGTAAATACCTGTCTGCTATAGTTGCAATTAATTTCTGCCCAGTGGGAAAGATAAAAATTATAGTCTTTATTTGCTACTTTATTATTTAATCAGTTTTGTATCTAATCAAGTATGTTTTCTCTAAAATAACTTTTTGAAATGTCCTACAAATACTTAAGTTCTTAATTGCAAATAAAACTATTTTCATCTTGATGAATTTTTAGTATTAACGAATGCTTACTCACAAACACACATTAATATATATTATAACTACATATTTGAAAATAGTCAACACAATTTAGAAAAAAATTGTCAAAAGCGTGTACTTCTATATATAAAATACATTGTAGTCAGTAAGATCCTGAATTTTTAAAAATGAATGACTCACTATAATAATCAAAATATCCTATAAAAATCAATATGGCTTTCAAATATAATTTAATATATATGTTGAATATATGATAGAAGTTTATTACCTATTGTATACAAATAAACACAAAATATGTATTTAAAAGTAAAAATATTTATTTAAACCATTAATAAAATTATTAGATTTAGACCTTTAAATTTCCATACATTAAAAAAACAAAATTCCAGCAAAAAATTAAACTGGATATAAATATTCAAGACATAAATTAAAAATACATATAAATATATTTTTCAATCAGATAATAGCACTCTGGGAAACTGAGGCAGGAGGACGGGAAGTTTGAGGCCAACCTAGGCAACTTAGTGAATTAGTTAGGTCATCTCAAAGAAAACTAAAAATAAATAGAGCTGGGGATGAAGTTCAGTGTGAAGCTCCTGAATTCAATCCTCGGTAGTGAAAAATTTGTTTTCAAAGTTTTAGAATCTCATATAATGTAATGAATGCAAAATAAAACATTTTTTATTTGAAGGTTTTTTTTCTCATTTTTAAATTATTTTTCAATTTTGGAGAAGAAGTGGGTTGAATAACATTGTTGTGACCTGTTACCTCAATCATTTATAGGAATGGCATTGTATTAGTTAATTTCTGTCTTTGTAATGAAATAACAGGGGGAAATAACTCATAAGTAGTAAAGGGATATATTTATTCATGGTTCTGAAGATTCTAGCCCAAGATTGAGTGACCACATAACTTTAGGCCTGTAATGAGGGCAGCCCATTATGGTGGAAGCATGCATCTGAATAAACAAAACAAAGCAAAACAAAAAATGTGTTTTTCATAAGCCAAGAAACAAAATGTAAGAGAAAATGGTTAGGATTAAAATCCCCTTTCGGAGCAGGCTTCTAATCATCTAAGCACCTACTATAAGAGACTATTTCAAAGGTTCTACTACTTTCCCATAGTGCCAGACTAGAGACAAACTTTTAACACATGGAAATGTGAAAATCGTAGCAGAAATAGAACCAACAGCATCTGTCGTACAATCTATAGATTTGTATAAATCTGGTAGGATCTGTTTGTTTTACTTGACACACAACGTTTAATGTAGGAATTTTAGGTGCAAATAATCAGAGATTTAAACCAAGATTAAAATATTAAAATACTTATATTCTTATGATAAAAATTACTATAAAATAACTTAAAAATATTAATTATAAGTGTTCATATGGATAATCTTGAAAAACATTTTATTACAGAGAAAAAAGCATTTTATGAATTATAGAGAGATCAGTAGTTATCAAGTAGCATGTTAAGGACAATGTCTGTATGTAAATATTTGTGTAGAGTATTTATTAGTCTTTTCTGTATGATACCAACTTTGAATTTTATTAAATGAGTTTCATGTAGAGATAGAAGTTTTCATATATCTGTATTTACACATCGATATTGATAGGCATACGTAGATGTAAAGACAAACGTAAAATCTGAGTCCCATCAATTGAAAATACTCTTCTACAGAAGAACTTCTCCTAAAATTAATTCCACTTCAAGATAATTACTTAAAATACATGAAAATACATACCTGCAAAAAGGATTTGTGCACCAACGTTCATAAAAACTTTTTCACAATAGCAAAATCTTGGAAATGACCCCAAAGTCTGTCAGCAGCTGAAAGGATAAACACACATGCATACATTGTGATATTGTTCAGCAAAAAAAAATAATAATTCATTTATTGAGACTTTCCTCAAAATAGATGAATCTCAAAATAACTATGGTGAGGAAAAGAAATCACGCACACACACACACACACACACACACACACACACACATAGCCCTTCTTACATTTTAATTATATGAAAGTCTGGAAGGTGCAGATCACTCTATGGTGAGAAAATTAATGGCTGTCTCCAGTCCGTGGTCTAGGAGGATTACTGCAAAGAAGCAGGTGAGGGCCGGTGAGATGGCTCAGCGGTGTAAGCGCCTGCCTGGCAAGCGCGAGGTCCTGAGGTCGACTCCCGGATCCCACATATGAAAAAAGGGCCGGTGATATTGCTCAGCAGCGGGGGCACCTGCTGGTGCGCAAGGTCCTGAGGTCGACCCCGGTACCCACAAAAAAAAAAAAGAAAGAAGCAGATGAAAATCTTTAAGAGTGGTGGAAATATATCATATTTCATCTGTGCTTTTTAAAATTTTTACTTCTTATTAGTATGTGTTTGTAGTACATGACTACATTCATCATGGGGAGTTGGTGTATGTACACAACACATCTTAATTTTTACTTCTTTTTCTTCCCGTCCTTCCCCCTCCCTCCATCTCTTGGTCTTCTACCCATATGTAAAAGATCTATCTCCCTGTTTCCTGATGTCTACCTTTTATTTTGGTCTTTAAATTATTTATACTTTCAGTTTCTCATCTAGGAGAAACCATGCAATATTTAAACTCTCGTATGTGGTTTATTTCACTTAACATTATCATCTATTGTGCTTCTTAAATGTCAAAATTCATTGGAATCTCTGCTGCATAAAATGCCTTTTCTTAATTGTGAATTATAAATAAAGTTCATTAAACAATGAAGGTCTGATTAAAATATCTTTCAAATGTATAAAAATTATATATCTAGGAATATATTTTAATATATATTAGATCTTTCAACAGTTTTGCCCTTGGAAATACTTGCTAAATTGTAGCCACAGCTCAAAGAGATGTAATGAATACAGCCTGGATTATATCTTGCCTTAGTCACCAGCACATTTTTGAATAACCACTGGAATTATACAAGGAATTGTCAAGTGTATCAGTAGTCACCTTGAATTTTTAGATGTTAATATTGGCTATTACAGAACAAATCTTTCTCATGGATTGGAAAGTCATTGCCATAATGGTTGAAAAATTCGAAGAAACATAAAAGAATAAGGCTGTACTGAGTACTACTGCTTTTGGGAAACTAAGAAAGAGCTTTTCCTCAAATTTAAAAGAAATAATAAATAAGTATCTTGGAACTTTAATGCATATGATGCAAACCATGTCTCCGTATGAATCATTCTTGTATTATCACTTTGGGGTAGTTTTACTTGTAACTTGATGCTAAAAAAGATGCTGCATAGATAACAATTGTGAAAGTACATATCCTCTGAGGCTCATTCCACAAGTTTACAATTACCCAATGTGAAAGAAGAACAAATATAAAACTCAAAATAACAACCAAGCATATTGGAGCCATTTGACTTAATGCAGCACAGAATTATCCACAATATAAAATGAATTTTAATTTTATTTAAATAATCCACTTATATATATGCATTTCCAGGATGATGTGATGACAAACTATTTTTCTCAGATAGTCTTATTTATCCTCAATTTCTCCCCCATTTATTGATTAAAACACTGAATTCAATGTTAAATATGCATTTTTCTCTTCTTACATCTACAGCAATGACATTAAAGTTTATGATTATGAAAATCACTTGAATTAACTTTATACTTGAAGAAGAATGATGGAAAACATTCACGTTATACAAAGAAAAACATATTATGTAGTTATTCAATTATGTTAAAAGCACAATAAGTACAGCACAAAATCAATATTTCCAGTAAAATGATAAAAGTGAAGAACTTCAAGTAAATTACAACTATCAAAGCATTAGCAGATATTATTTTGCAGACAACCTTTTATCAGAATGAAGTACATGAACATCCGGCTAAGACTGGGATATAGACATTTAATCAAATAGTATATATATATACTGTTTAATCAATAGTATATACATTTAATCAATTAGTATATATATATAATCAATAATGCCTAACTAAATTTTTAAAACACTATAATTTTATAGTTTAATTTACTTAAATATAAAAATCCAATTAAATTAAACTCCAAGAATGATGGGACTGTATTCTAGTGGACATTAATGTTGAATATTAACAGCTATTTTACCCTATAATTTCAATATGGTGTCACTCTGGCTACCAGTGCTTATTTCATGAGTAATTTTAAATTATAGCTAAATATGATTATAAAACATCATCAGAAAACACCTGAAGTCTTGATGTAAAATACTGCCATATTTCAATTCAAATATTTTGAAACTCAGTATCCTCCACATCTCTCCTTGATTTTCCACCTCTTATCAAGGAGCATTTAGTCCTCTTGTTTTGGCAGTCATTCCCACAACCAAGAGAACCTCAGAACGAGAGCAAATTTATGCACTGTACATTGAGCTCTCTCTCTATATATATGTATATATATTATTTGATTAAATAATATATTATTAAATAATATATATTATTTGATCAAATAATATATATACTGTTTGATTAAATCTTGAAAATACTGGATCAATCTCAATACTACTCCTGTTCTGGACTTAATGATAAGGGTGATTGTATCTCTCCCTGTTGACCCCATTTGATTTCATTGTTACTCTGTTACAGAGGCAATTTTTTTTTAACTGATGAAGAATTCAGGACCAGGAAGCAATGGTATTGCACTGAACATAAAATGGAATAGACTTACCACAAAAAAGACACTGAACAAAGTTCAACAGGCAACAGGCAAAGGAGACTTTATTAAAAGATATTGGAATGGGATATTGAGACCAGAGCTTAGTCTAATTTCGACTCTCCTGAAATACAGTGCTGAAGAATATTAACAGCTGCAGTAGGGGAATCATAGTTCATCTATGTCTGCTAATTGGTTTCACCCAAAGCAAAGGTAAAAGTTTTGTATCTACATGACAGTGCTAGGGTTAAAACATGGAACAGGGCAGCCACAGAAGTTAGGTTCCTATCCTCCTATCCTCAGGAAATTGTGATAAGGGCACTGTCTTTGATAATGGTATTGCAAAAGATGGCTCTAGTCCTTGTAAAAATGTTCCTGGGTTGTAAAACTGGCAAGAATCTTGTAAAAAGATTTACCTTGCAAAGGATTACAGAAAGAATATACAGAAAGAATGTACAATTAAACATCTTCTAAAGTATATTGTCTAAGAAAGAATAGGTCAAGAGCCTGGGAGTAAGGAAAAAATTCTGACTGAAAATTTAGTTAAACTGAATGAAAGATTAAAGGTGTTTGGTCTTTAATGCCTGGAAGGAAGAAAGTTCCCAGAACACTGAGGACCTCACCATTCCAAACTAAGGAGATAGCTATGTTTGTGCTATAAATAAATTGCTTTGTATAGTCTGGCATTTGTTTCTTAATGATGGCATTGTAGTTGGGGACTTGGTCATAAACCAGCAAAAAAAAAAAAAAAAAAAAAAAAAGGAAAGAAACAAATAAGCAAACAAATTAATAAATAAGAGCGAAAATACTATTTACATTAGCTAGTTCTTGGGAAATGCTATGCTTTAGTAAGTATATGTAAGGAACACTTGGAGACAAAAA
Source organism: Erethizon dorsatum (assembly GCA_028451465.1). Lineage (NCBI taxonomy): Eukaryota > Metazoa > Chordata > Mammalia > Rodentia > Erethizontidae > Erethizon > Erethizon dorsatum. The sequence continues at coordinate 138,860,898 of CM051824.1, forward strand.
ATAAAGGATATATCATGCTTATATTCCAGACAAGTATTTTTAAATGTTGTAAATTTGATAATCTTGTATACTATATGATTTAAAACAGAAAGACCTGTCCAACATGATAATGAAGGTACCAGTACACACAGAGAAATGAGACAATGATCGCGAGCTACAGTACAAACCTTATGGATCACCCAGTCTTCTGCCAAGACTCTTTTTTTTTTTTTTGTGGGTACCGGGGGGTCGACCTCAGGACCTCGCGCGCCAACAGGCTCCCCTGCCGCTGAGCGATATCACCGGCCCCTTTTTCGTATGTGGGTTCCGGGAGTCGAACTCGGGCCCTCGCGCTTGCAAGGCAGGCGCTTCCGCCACGGAGCCATCTCACCGGCCCCTGCCAAGACTCTTAATCTTAGAGGGCATCTGCAAATATTGTTCAGAGTTGTGAGCTCCTGGAATGTATGCATGTGTGTTTATGTGTTTGCTTATAAAATATAGAAATAGGAAATGTTCAGAAACTTTCACAACGTTTTTTCAACATGCAATACAATGTGCCTTTTTTATTATCTGTCAGCTCATTTTATGTTACCTTCTTCAAAATCGGAATTTCAAGAAAGATTTGAAAAAGAAAATAAGTCTTCACAAACACACATAGATACGCACATTTAAACCAGGTCAGCCATTCTTCTGCTGCATATGTAAGAAAACTACACTGTCCAAGAAATTCCCTATTGAAAATGGCTAGAGATCTGAGGACTCCAACTCACAGCGACTGAAAGTCTTGTGACAGTAACACACAAGATCCAGAACAGGAAGCACTGGAGAAACCAGAAAAATCTCATCTTAAATTAGGAGAGGGACAAAAGTATAAGGAAACGGCTGAAAGGAAATGGGAATGGAGCTCTAAGGGGCTAAGGAAACTGCAGACTGTGATCCAAGTCTGACCACATGTGCAGGCGACCGTGGGAGGCCAGGGGGAAGTGCGGGCCTGTGCTGCAAACCAAGGAAGGCTGAACAAGGCTCCCGGGTCTCCTGGAGACTGCAGTGGGCTGAGGAAGAACTTCCAATTTCCCCCGAGTGGCCCTTTGTGAGGATCCTGTTATGTTGTGAGGGTAGATTTTTATTTAGTGTTCGTAGAAAAAAAACCTATATCCATAAAAGAGTTAGAAATATAATTTTAGAAGGAGAAATGAAATCACCTTATGGGGAAAAGGAGAAAAATAAATAGAGAACTCTTTTGTCAGAGTTAGGTAAGCAGTCAGGGACTGGAACTTGTGGGGTCTTTGTTCGCAGCCCCTTTTATTACATGGCAGGAAAAGGAGTCTGCCCCTTGAGACTTATTGTAACTTGACTGGCCATTCTGAGCTCTGAGATCCCTGATTTGGCCATTGCTTCTTCCATTGCCTGCGTATTCATTCTTGGATGAGCTCTTCTGTGGTCCCTTTGTCCTGTCCAGGGCTCATCTTGTGAGATTTACAGCAGAGGCACATATTCAAGAGACACGTGTATAAATATATATTTTATATATAGGTGTGTGAGTGCCTAGGTGTGAGTGTCTAGTGCATATTTTATATACAAAGAGAGTTTCCCTCCCCGCTTTGTCTCCTTCTGTATTTAATTGGAGGTGGAGGGAGGAGGGAATTGAGCCTTGGCATGAAGTGAGCCAGGCCAAGCAGCCTTACTTGCTCTTTCTGTTTGCTTTTGTTAGCCACTCTATCAGGGGTTTAACTCTTTATTTTGCAGAAAATCCACTGAGGCCCTTTAACTTTCCCTGCTGGCCCACAGCTGTCCTCGCAATCCTTTCTGTATTCTGCTACAGGCAGGGAGAGCACAGCAAGACTGAACAGTGGACTTCACAACACAGCAGCTGCAGACTTTGGTCAGATTTGAAAGCGAGACAATTTTCATACCATTTTATTCTTTATGCTGCGTAGATTTACTCCACATTTGCAAAGACCTAGATCCAGCCGTGGTCATTATCCACAGGTTTAAGGTGGACATGACTTCTGTTAGACAGGTACTATTGAGCCCAGTAAAAAGACACGTGCTTAAAGACTTTGCGAAATCAAGAATTACAATGAAAATTCAAGATTACCAAAATATCTCCAGTTTTCAAGAAAATAAAATAATCCTTAGATAAAACAATCTTTAGAAAAATATGTTGGCTTTAAGGATTCTTTGGTTTAGTTGTTTTGAATCTTGTCTATTTTACTTTATATTAGAATATATTGAGTTCATAAAAACATGTTTTTTAAAGTGTGGAATAAATACTCACTGTGGAGTTATTTTGATAAATCATTTTCATTTAGTGCTCTATCTGGTAAGCAAAACAGAAAATTTGATGAAAATCTTGTTTTATGATAAAGAAAAATTACCAAAAGAAAGATATCTTTTCATTAAATAGCGAAAAAGACTAATTACTTTTCTCTTTTCCGAAGCCTGAAATTCATATCTAATATTCTGGTCCTTCCTTATTTGCCAGGCTCCTCTCCAGCATCTTCGTTTCATTCCCTCGGCTCCAGCCGCACTGGTCTTGCTTGTCCTAGAACCTGCCAAGCTCACCCCGTCCTCATGCTTTCTGTCCTGGAAGCCCTTCCCCTAGAATTTCACCGGCCAAATCCCTTCTGATTACTCAGGCCCCTGCAAAAATGTCACTGACAGGGAAAGATCCTCCTGATTACCCTCCATTCTACCCCTCCCTCCAACCTAATGAACCTGAAATTACAATTTTATTGTAATTTTTTCTTGGAATTTTACCTTTTTAAACTTTTGTACCTGCTTTGTCTATCTTTCCTATTAGCATTAGCATAGGAACTACACCTTGTTATACAAAGATATAATACAAAAAGATATAGAGAGTAAATTAAAAGATCTTAAAGAAATCATTATCAGTTTTTCAAAGATAAGCAAATTTTAATCAAGTACTCAGAAGCTTCCAAAGTTTTAGAATAACTTCTTCTGAACAAATTAAATCATTAAATTTAATTATGTTTTATAATGAATTCTAGAATTAAGGTTTGAAAAGCATACTTACAGTCTTTTGATTTTCTAATAACTCAAGTTTTTATCAAAAAATGAATTAGTTGGACATCTGTGTATATATATATTTTTTTTTCTAGGATAAGAGTTAACAACTTTTAATATTTAAAGATATACTTTGTCCTGTGGCCTCTATTGTTTCTGTTGAAAAAGCAAAAATATTTCCTCTACATTTCTAACTTTTTCCTACGTATTTGGAATTTGAGATACATATGCTGGTATGTTATAATTGTGGCACATGTTATACTATCTTATTCTTACCTTTAGAGCTATTTTGTTTAGCTTCAGTCAGACAATTAGTAGATACTGTGAATCCAATAACATTTTAAAATAATTCAAAACTGTTCTATTTCCCTTTAACTATCATTCCCAATATTTGTGTGTGTGCATGTGTGTGTGTGTGTTTCAGTGAAAAGTACAGGCCTTCAAATTTTGCCTGGATCCAATATCTGCCAAACGTTTTGAATCTCTTCTCTCAGCTGCCATATTTTTGGAATTTGCACATACCTTAGAAAGGTCCAAAATCTTTGACTCCAGCTTCTCTTGTTTCCTAATTGAGGCCATGCCCTGGTTGCATCAAAAAACATTTGGTTAAATTTTCTAAAACCATCCTGTTTACATTTTCTGCCGGGAATGCTAGCTATTAGTGCTGGACTGACAATAAAGTCTGCCACTAAAGAAGCAAAGCACTGATAATAGAGTGCAATCTTTAGAGAATGGGATAGAATGATTGGGAATCCTGAGATTGAATCTTTGCTCTCTTACCTAAAAGCAGCTAAAGGATTGGATAAAGAAAATAAGTGTTGAATCCAGGTTGCTTTGGGAATGAATTCTCAGTACCTTAGATGCATGATCATATTTCTTAAAGTATTTCTGCCATATACCTTCATCTATAAAATGAGAATATTAGTTCCTGCCAGTTCCACTGTTGTGAAGATTAGTACGTTTAAGTGATTATAATAATGTCTGGCATAAAATAAAAATTTGGTAAATGTTAGGTTATTATTGCTCCATGTTCTTTTTAGTGAAAGGAGGATAATACATGTTACTAATAGAGCTGCTTTAGGAAATGTGATCTTAATATAAAAGTGTATTTTTCTGATGCTTAATAAAAAGTAAATAATATTTGTTATTGTTTAGTACAGAGTATGATCCAAAGTCCTAAGTGTTAAGACTTATTTGCCAGTTTGTTGTGCTGTTGGGAGGTGGTGGAAACTTTAACAGGCAGGGCCTTAGAGAAAGAAATCAGGTCTTTTAAAGTTATTTTGGAACCTTAGCCCCTTTCTATCTTTCTTTCTGCTTCTTATCTCCCAAGAGGTGAGTGATTTTCTCTGCCACTTGCTCTCTGCTAATGTATTATTCTGCTGAAAATGTAAAAACAACATGACCGAATAACCATGGACTGAAACTTCTGAAACTGTAAAAAAAAAAATACACTTTTCCTTCTTTAAGTTGATTTTTCTCAGGTATTTTATCACAGTGACAGAATGATGGCCAACACACTCTGATGTAATATACAGCATAGAGAAAACAAATCAAAAATTATTTTCCATTTAGTAATATCACTCAACTTCCTTCTGTTTCAGTAGATTGCACATCAAATTGAGAGTTAAAGAACTGTATTTGCTATTCCAGTAAACAATCATAGACCAGGGCTGGTGAGATAGCTCAGCAGCATAAGCACCTGCCTGGCAAGCGCGAGGTCCTGAGTTCGACTCCTGGTATCCACATATGAAAAAATGGCCAGTGATATCGCTCAGCAACACGGGTGCCTGCTGGTGCGCGAGGTCCTGAGTTCGAACCCTGGTACCCACCAAAAAAAAAAAAAATCATAGACCATTAAGCAATTATATTATTAAAGAAGGTAACTTTAAAATGTTTGCTCATTAATATATTAATTTACATTAATATTTATAAATGTTATTTTTTAATAAGTAATAAAATTCTTCATAGTAATCATTATGGATATATATATATATATACTTTTTTTTGTGGGTACTGGGGGTCGACATCAGGACCTTGCACGCCAGCAGGCACCCATGCCGCTGAGCGATATCACCGGCCCTTTTTTCGTATGTCGGTACCGGGAGTCAAACTCGGGCCCTCACACTTGCCAGGCAGGCGCTTATGCCGCTGAACCATCTCACCGGCCCCTCATTATGGATATTTTATTTAAGAACTTGCTAATGTATTTTTTTGTTCTGGTATCATGATGAGTAAAACTGTAGAATATTAAAACATGGCTCAGTGTTCACAGTGAAGAAAGTCTCATTATTGGTGCTGTATTTTTGAGAATGTTATTAGTCCCTGAAAAAACTTAAGGACTGTGCAAGCAATTACTTTCTGAGAATGTAATAATAGATTTTTGATAGAAAAAAATAACTTTAAAGGACAAAACATCATCCCATAGTCTAATAAAAAAAGATGTATGTAGTGCTATAACGGCAATCTCTGCTTTCAGGCACAGGGAAGAAACCAACACCGACATAATTACATGAAAGTAATAGATTCTAGTATTTTATAAAAGAATAGAGATGAGGAATATAGTTAAGAGTGGAGTATTGTTTATTTTATGAATAACTAGAGGAGAGCAACTTGAAGACTCTAAACAGAACATAATGATATGGAGATGAAATATTAATTATCCTGACTTTATCAGTGCACAATGTGTACATGTAATGAAATGTCAGCCTATCCTTCATATACATGTCTAATTACTATGTATTAATTAAAAATTGTTTTCTGTAGCACTGGAGATTGAATCCAGAACCTTTGCACCTTTGCCCTGAGTTACATTCCCAGGACTTTTTTTTTGGTTGTTTTGTTTAGAAACAATCTTGCTAAATTGCTCATGCTAGGCTTTGATTTGAGATCATCCTCCTACCTCTGTATCTTAGATTGCTGGAATGAGAGGCACTGAAAATATTTAAGAAGATGGAAATGTTAACTACCACAATGAGAAAAAAATATATATATATATATTAAAGGATTAAGAATATCTTCCAAGAACAGAAATATGAAACAGAAACCAGGACAGATGATTTCAGGATATTTCACACTGAATTTAGAAGACAGCTATTAGAAAAGGATATAAAGTACATATGAATCTAATTTTGCTATTTTACCTTAAACAAAACCTAAAAGTACAAGTTACACATGTGAAGTTTTCAAACTACAATTCATTTTAATCATAAAGTTTCAAATACATAATTGATATCTTATTTGATATCTATACAGTGTTAAACATCCCTGTGTACCTCGAAGAACTCTCATTTCCAAATTATTCACCCTGTCACTTCCCAACATAACCAATCTCCTAAATTTATTATTATTTTTAATTTACATGTATGCAGTTAAACATGTACTCATAATTATATATTTAGACACTACTTTTGTATATTTCAATGTTTATATAAATTCAATAGTGTCCTTCGTATTACACTAATAATTGATTTCAGTGGTGAATTTTATGTGGGATATACATGTGGAGTTCTATATACATTTTACTGCTATATATTTTACTGTATAGATACATCATAAATAATGAAACTATTTTCTTGCACATTGTGTTTACTTCCAAGTTTTTCTGTTTCCAAAATACAAAATGAACATTCTTACTAGATCTCTTTGTGTATATGAATGAGTCTTTTTTCTAGAATACTTCTTACCAATAGATCTTGCTATGATGTAAAATGCTGTTTCAGTGTTGTCCAAAATGCTAGACACTGGCCATGTCTCATAAGCCCCAAAAGTATCACTCCTATGGCTGAAGAAATAAATCTTTACTTAATTCAGTGCATATAAATCTAAATTTAATAATCACATAAACAGTTTCTATGGTACTAAAATGTACTGTAATCTAGACATATTATACTGTGGTAGAAGTAGTGACACTGGCTCTTAGTTGTCAAGCTCAGTTTGGTTGCTATAACAAGTTACTCTAGATGGGGCGGCTCAAACAGCAGACATTATTTCTCACAGTTCTGGAGGCTGGAAGTCAGAGACCATGGTACCAGCTTATTGGGTCCCATAAAGCCTCTTCCAAGTTGCAGACAACAGATTTCTTGCATCTACTATGGGAGAATGATGAAGAGCTAGCTCTGTGGTACACCATTATAATCTTACTAATTCCATTCATGAAGGCTCAGCCCTTGTTGATAATCTCCTTACAATCATCCCTCCTGGATTTTATGGAGATACAGAAGCATTCACTCCCTAGTAATAGATATCTTTATCTTCTACTTTCTTATTTTAAATTTCTTGAATAATATTCAAATTAAATTTTGTCCTGTACATATAAGAAAATATGCTTTATTTTCATGTTACTAAGTCTTAGTATCCATACTTCAAAATAATTAGTTCAAAAAAGTTTTTGAGGTACTCCAAGTGGCCTATTTTTTATTACCAATATAGTTCAGTATTGTTCCTCATTATTATTATCTATCTGATTTTTCTATGAATTGTCCAGTGATAGTATTTATTGTCCCCTTAATTTTTCTCATTCATTATGAATTATTTATATATTGTTGAATGTAATGATTTTTTTGCTATATTTCAAAGCTATTCTTCCTCTGACTCATCATTTTCTTCTAAAATAATGATATATTCTGCTTTCATAACTTAGTCCACTGAAACTGACTTATGGATGCATTGTGAAATAGGTATAATTTGATTTTGATCTACATAAATAACGTTTATCTCAATACCATGCAATCAAAAGTATCATATTCACACTGATTTTGCAAAACCATTTTCTCATATATGTCAAATTTGCAAATATACACTAATTTGTATCTAATCTTCAGGTCTATTTCCTTTTTTGGAACTAATATTGCATGGGTTTACTTGTATTACATTTGTAATTATTGATATCTGGAAAGAAAAGACCCTCATTTTGTTTTTCTTTAAGATAACCCCTAAGCAATGGTGTGTTTTTAGTTTAAGCATCTCTGTGTTAGTGAAAGCCAGCTTTGTCAATAAACATAAAGCCAGAAATTGCCCCTAACCAATGACTCAGAAAGGAAAGATAGATGGAAGATCAAATTGTCTTGGAATAGAACAATTTTGAGTGGATAGTTTATCAGAATTTTACTATGGAACCAATCTGAACCTGTTCATGGTGGCACTTTATCAGAGATCACAACCTTCCTAGGCTTTAATTTTGCCCTTGAGTTTTTTCTTTATTTATACTAATTTTTTTTGATACATCATCTTAAAAGATCATTGCAGCCAGGCGTGGTGGCGCACACCTGTAATCCCAGCATTCAGGAGGCTGAGGCAGGAGGATCGTTGCAAGTTTGAGACCAGCCTGGGCTACAAAGTGAGCTCAAGGCTAGCCTGAACTGCATAGCGAAACCCTGCCTCAAAAAGACACACACACACACAAAAATCATTGCATAGGAATGCTTATTTTACAAGCTGCTTGTTAAAAAACCTGATTAAAAACAATAGCTGTTAACCCTTTGTTCCTTTATGAACTTAGATTCTGCACATTCAGAATTTCTCATTCACATACAAGGATGAATCACATACATATATATACCAGCACATATACACACAGATAATTTAATTGAGTTTTTGATGAATAAAACACTGAATGTGTGGAATATTTTATCATATTGCATGTTTTATCCTGTGTCTATATCTTGGTGTTTATTCAGTTTCATTTTAATCATTTGATGAAAAATATTTTTTCATAAAACTCATGCACATGTTTTACTATATTTATTCTTAGATGCCTTACGTTTTTATTGGTACACTGATGACATTTTGTTATTGATTTAGAGGAGGCTGTCAATCTCAGATTTATAAATTTGTGTCAATCTCATATTTATGAACATTGTTAAACTCCCTAATGCAATAATTTACTTTAGATTCCATTTGAATTTGTAAGTAGACTCTCATATAATCTGAGATAGAGAGTTTATTTTCTCTTTAATTATTTTAGTCCTGTGAATTGTTTTACAATGCTAAAGTATTGATGATATTGTGGAATAGATTTTGATACTACTTAATCATTTACAAGTTTGTGATCTTTAAACAATTATTATTAGTATTAATCCTTTGTTAATTTGCCATTCAGTGTGTAAAAGATGACTTGCCCTAATATAATAAGCATAGTTTCTATATTTTGTTACCAGTTTAAAATTCTACAAAGCAAGATGTGGAAAATATTCATTAATTAAAACACAAGCGTTTTCAATAGTCTGACTCTCATAGGTATTAACTCATGAATCTTATTTTTTTCAGCATCCCATGTAATATTACAGTGGTACACTATATTGTTGTGAGCATATTAGAAATCATGGGCTGGACATAGCAAGTCTCCTAGATGCCTTTATAAGACTCAAGCATGGGAAAGCCACCCTCCTGACACAAAGAAAAATAGACTCTATGTCTATTTCAAAGAAAGAAGTCAATACAGGAAATTGGTAACAAAATTGCTAGAAGTGCTAAGTCAGCTAAAGAATAAGAGGGGAAGTAGAAGGGCTTAAAGCAAAGAGAGGGAAAAAATCTTTCTGGCCCTGGCTCTTACAGTTCTCAGGTTCAGACTTGGCAGTGGTTTTATAGAAAAGGCATAATTGCAGTTGTTTCAGTATTTTTTTTTGGAAAGGCACCTTTGAGGAGGAGAAAGAAATAAAGGCCCTGTCATCTTCAGCTGCCTATGTTCTAGCAGTATATATCCTCTCATGTTAATTCCTGTTTGTCCAGTGGCAAAGCCTTTATTTGCTCCAGTGATTTTCCTAATGATTTTGGAACACATTTGTTTCTATTGCTGCTGAAACATCTAGGCTACTTTCTGTGTTTTCACTCAACCTATCTATCATAATAATAATTAAATTACAGTGCCACAGATATGGAATTTTTCTGGAGAATGATTAGTTGCTTACCATAATTACTTACTGTTTTACTGCTCAGCAAATAACCCGCATGACCTGATAAGTATCAGTAAGTTAAACTCCTCTTTACTGGCTCTAACCAGCTCTGCAGAATACCTATGTCCAGGTATATTGGTTCTTAAAATTTATTCTACTATCTATGCAAAAGATCTGGGTCAGATTCAGTTCAAAATATAAATGTGCTGAACATGATATGAAACTCATATCTCCCAAAGGAAAAGCTTCACTCTAAACGGTAATTTGAGCTTGAAATATATACTCTGCAATGCCATTAGTTACTTTGCTTCAAGGATATTGTTTTCAACTGAGACACATGTAAGAGTTACAGCACAATTTATTAATGATTCAGAAATATTTACCCTTTCGATTTTGTTGTTTTTCTAAAAATGTAACTTTATGATTTAAGACAAAGCAGGGTGACATGATTATTTAAACTATAAAGTCAGCACCCTTGAACTGCAATTATTATAAGCAACAGATCAAATATACATATCTCCTCCTTTTTTAGCAAGGGTATATATTCTTCATAAGAAGAGAATTAAAAACTGCTGCCATAAGCACAACTATGATGTTTAAGTTATGTCAAAAAGACCTAGGGGCAGATGATCTGACACAGTTCACAATATGCTTATTATATATGTTCTTTTCACTCACTGATTTTATTACACATTTCTATCTCTGAGACTGCAACATATAACAGGAAAACAAGATGGAAATATATTCTAGAATAGCAGATATTGTTGATTTAGAATCATTCATTTGAAAGTGTTAAAATGTCAAGTTTAAGGTTTTCATTAAATTTTATTACCACTTGACTTTAGAAGCATATAAACCAGGTCATGGAAAAATTCCTGTGTCCATTAGACTTCATATTTACATATGAGGAAATTATATTTGAATTTAGATTATTGTTCAGTGTAACTGTCCCTTCAAGCCTGCACATGGTACGGAGCATATTTGAAAAATAGAACAGTTGGCATCAGTGGGCTGTGAAAGAATGCTGGATATCCCAGACTCACTGTGGATGAGGGAAAGCATGCAATTAGCTTACGAGATATGGGTGGAAGTGATAAGCACACCCTCTAGTTTTTGCCCATTTCTTCCTGTACCGTTTAGTATATAGCCAGAATCTTGCATGTCTGAATTTATTTTATTTTGTCGTTGTTGTTGTTATTGTTGTTGTTGTTGTTCTCAGCAGATCTTCCCTGCTCTAGGAACACTTGGTAGATGACAAAAAAATTGCCTTTCAACCAATTTATGACCCAGCAAATAAAATTTCTAATATTATTTAAACATTTTTATTTCTAGAAAAAATATATTTTCTTAGTAATGAATTTAATTCAGAAAGACATTATGAGATCATTATGCAAATGGAAATTATTTTTTTAAAATTTCAACTATATTTCAGATTGGATGCTTTGTTCATTTTTCAAAAAGTTTGTTATGTTTTTAGGTCTAACATACTTCATAATGTTGATAGGTTTTCTTAAGTGACAGTACTGAAACATCTCATTTTGAAGGGTTTATAGAAGAAATCATGCATTAAAAATTGATATTGTGCAAGTGCTTTGCTGAAACAGAATGTACGATAGTATTGAAAACATTTTTATGAGAGATCACTCTTCATAATGTTTTGGTTATTCTGGTAAGAGTTGCATGATATAAACAACATATTTATGTATTCTTGTAGCTTCTCAAGGCTAACCATCTCATTTGACCTCTTATTCTGAAGAATAAAACATATTTGTTGTAAGATGTTAGAGTTAACTGCATTTGATTTTGTTGAGTATTTTTTAATTTAATTTAATATTTTGCTTTTAACATAAGCACATTTAAGAATAGGGTAAATCCATGGGGAAATAAAAACTAACACAACTTTAAATAAGAAGTACAGACCACTGGGGACATTCTTCACAGAGGCCATGCACCAGTTATCTATTTGCTTTCACTTCAGTCAGGAATATCAAGGTTTATTTTGAACAGATGCTGAAGGACTCAATATTAAATAAAGTACTCAGAAATCAACTCCCTGTGATATGTTAAAAGCATTTTGACTTTCAATAAGGCTTAGTACTTCAGTTTATCTTACAATGTAAAAGGCAAAGTTGAAACAAAACTACAAAAGAATTTGATTAAATTTGAGGTAAGATTTCCCAAAGTTGAAGCAATATTTGCTAAGGAAAAGAATTGCATGGGATATAGAAAAGGTCCACTGTATAGATTACATGGAAAAGAGGTGCCAGTTAGGGTTTGAATATGGTTTCGGTGTGTGCACAAGAACTCCTCTATTGGGGCCAGAATTGGGGTGAGATGGCTCAGTGGCATAAGTGCCTGCCTGGCAAGCGCGAGGGCCTGAGTTCGACTCCCGGAACCCACATACAAAAAAAGGGGCCGGTGATATCGCTCAGCGCAAGGGCGCCTGCTGGAGCGTGAGGTCCTGAGGTCGACCCCCGGTACCCACAAAAAAAAAAAAAAGAACTCTTCTATTTGGTGCTTTATGCCTAATGTGGTGGTCCTTGGGGGTATGGGGGACTTTTGACAGCTACTTGAAGGCCCTTAGGTCCCTGAAGGAGAGGCCTTCAGAAAGAAGTAAGGCAGATCTCAAGGAACCCTTAACTTCTAAAAGGATGATATTAGTAAAAGCATACCCAATCCCTGAGTCAGTCTCTGGCTTCCTCTCTTGCAATATGATGTTTTGTCCTTCAATATGCTACCCAGGGCTATTAGGACTTACCATAGGCCAGACCTATGGGGTAGTGAGAATTTGGAGTTCCAGTCTCTAGAACTGTAAGCTAATTAACCTGCCACTGGTATTTTGTTACAGTAAAGCAAAACAGACTAATAAATTGCCAGAGCAATCATTTAGTCCACATGCCTTGAACTAGGTAAACATTTCTGATGTCAGTGTATTGCTGGATTGTTTAAGGAAGCTCAGTTTTTGATATATTTTACAGACACAGTCATATATTCTTAGACCTACTGGTGAATTTTAAATGGTATACCTACACCTCAAAGAGAGCTAGTAAATAAAAGATAATATTTGAAAGTTCAAGACAAATAAGACTTTTCAAAAATTTATTTACTTCTATGGTTTAGGTTAAATGAAGTAATTTTTTAAAAAAAATATCAGGGACCTTTATACAACTGTGATTTAATTTAAAAAAATGTATTCAGCCAAATTATCACATGCACAAATATATGGGAGAATTGCCTTAGGATATTTAAACAATCTAGACCTTTGTAGTTCTAAGTGTATTGCTCATTATTATTACAGCAAATGTATAAACAAGAAATCAATATAAACTAATCTAAAGGAGTACAGCCTGTGTAAGCAGTTGCTGCTGAAAGTACGATACTATTTTCAATTCCAAATGCATTCTGAGTTTTAGACACTATTAAAGAGAAAAGAGAAGCTCAATGTTTTCTCCACAGTGAGAAATATGTTTAAGAAAACAGAAACACAAAGTGAATTATCTTTCTTACTAAAGATGTAAAAATGATTTTTAAAAATTTTACAGTAATTCAATTAAGAATATCATTTAAAAATTGTATCAAGGAAATAGTTATGAGACATTTATAATATGGTTAATTATCTCATTTTTCCATTTGAAGGTGGAGTATTTTCATTATTTAAAACAAGAATTTCAATAATCCCATTCATACATAAAGTTTTTATACTCAATACATACAGAAATTTTAAATGTATATGTACATGTGTCTTTTATCATGACCTTACTTATATTTAGTATATTCCGAGAAACTGTCAACTATAAAAATGTTTGGAAGAATGAACAAAAGAATCAATCATGCTGTATTTAAAGTGCCATTCTGGAAAATCCACTCATACCCTTTACAGTAATTCTGATACAATCTATAAACAATGTAATATAATTTACTTAAACAATAAAGGATTGGGCTCTTTCTATGGAATGACTATTACTTAGAATACTTGATACCAAATCCTTCAAGGGTTACCAGGAAGCATTCTGGTTTCTGTTTTGTATCTGTTCAGACAAAATTACTGTTACTGTTTTGTAGCACGTTCTTTCTCTGCCCTATTTTATTTATTTATTTATTTATTTTTTTTTTTTTTTTTTTTTTTTTGTGGGTACCGGGGGGACGACCTCAGGACCTCACGCGCCAACAGGCACCCGTGCCGCTGAGCGATATCACCGGCCCCTTTTTCGTATGTGGGTTCCGGGAGTCGAACTCGGGCCTTCGCGCTTGCAAGGCAGGCGCTTAAGCCGCTGAGCCGTCTCACCGGCCCTGCCCTATTTTATTGAAGTTGGTTTTAAACATGTTTGTACTTAACTGGTGAGACAAATTTTAAAGAAATGAGTCTTTCTGATAACTATTGGACTAATGCAACCAGTAGCTTGAGTTTTACTGGCTTTTAGGAAACATTTTTCCTGGGATCACTTGAAAAGTCAGTATTATAAATATCTGGTAAGGCAGGATTGGACAACAAAGAAAGTTAATTATTCATTCTTTCAAAACCCTTCAGTATTAAAAGTTTCAAAGATGTTAAATAGTAGAAGCAATAGTAGAATGACTGATCCATCTAGACCTCAGCTTAAATAAATATGTGCATATACATATATTTAATACATAGATGCATATATATATTTAATATATATGTTATATATCATCTTTTGTTTCATAGAAATGATTCAAATGTTTAAATGCTAAATATTTTGAAGTATGGGATGTGTAATATGCTATAATGTTGAAAAATTGAACAACAATAAGGGGAGAAAATAGGTATTTCAAGATATGATGCACATTCTTTATCTTAGCATTTTTCTTACAAAAGTATTTTGAAATTGCTTTTTAAAAACACCACAACTTGGTCATCTTTTTATTTATTTTATTTTATTTTATTTTATTTTTTTGTGGGTACCGGGGGGTCGACCTCAGGACCTCGTACGCCAACAGGCACCCGTGCCACTGAGCGATGTCACCGGCCCCTTTTTCGTATGTGGGATCCGGGAGTCGAACTCGGGCCCTCGCGCTTGCAAGGCAGGCGCTTACGCCGCTGAGCCATCTCACCGGCCCTTGGTCATCTTTTTAAAAACACCACAGCAGGGCAAGATCATATTCTCACTCTTTCTACTTACTGATTTAAAATTAATAGAACAATTTATAAATATAAGAAGATTTTATAGGAAAACATGCATCTAGGATTGTACTAATTAAATTTATTAATGACATAAGAAGGAAAATGTGGTAACTAGTAAGTAATGCATATTTAAACACTCTCAGTAAGTCATGTTTCTCCTCTAGATACAAGTCAAAATGAGGTTAATAAGAAGTCATTCTTATCATTTCTGTACAACAAATTATAAATTAATACACATTTGTTCTGTGACCACCTCTTCTTTTTCATTTGGGTTCTATCATGTTAATAGTTTTAATTCTGTAAAAAGATGCACCCATTTTAGAAAAAAGGAGGAAACTCTGAAGGACTCAAGAAAAACATATATGGAAAAATTATGTCCCTTATTTTTGAAATATATTAAAATGTAATACCTGCCTATTTATGCATTATTTGATGTTCAGGATCTGAGTGAGATGTCTGTTAAAGCTAGGTTTTAATGTAACTTATTCAATTCTGAGAAATACTTCTATAATAGCTATGTTACTAAAGATTTTCCAGAGAGACAGAACCAAATTAAAAAAAAAATATATATATATATGAAATTATTAGGGGAAGTGGTTGGTGTGCTTATGAAAACTGAGA
This sequence comes from Erethizon dorsatum, assembly GCA_028451465.1. Lineage (NCBI taxonomy): Eukaryota > Metazoa > Chordata > Mammalia > Rodentia > Erethizontidae > Erethizon > Erethizon dorsatum. The sequence continues at coordinate 138,876,558 of CM051824.1, forward strand.
GGTCCCATCATATGTTATCTGCAGACTGGCACACCAGTGTAACTTACAGTATGGTCAGTTTATGTCCAAGGCCTCAGAATCTGGGAAGCCAGTGGTATAATTTGCAGTCCAATGCCAGAGATCTGAGAATCCATACAGTGCTTGCTAAATCCCAGAATACAAAGGCTAGAGAGTCTGGATTTTGATATCTAGGGAAAAGAGAAGATGTATGTCCCAGTTTCAGAGAAGAATGCCAAAATTTATCTTTCATCTGCCTTTTTGCAAAGTATTGTACCTTAGTAGTGATTAACATGTAGTAGTTAGTTGTTCATAACATAGTAATAGGATTCAGTGTGGTATTTCAACACCTGCATACAGAGTGTGCCAATCAAATCCACCTGCATTTTATCCACCCTCCCTGCCACCGTTCTCAGCCTCCAGTATTCACTATCATACATTAAGTTTGGCTTTATTTTGAACTTCCTCATATAAGAAATAATATGTGTTACCTGTCTATCTGTATCTGGCTTAGTTCATTTAGCATAATGTTCACTGTTTCCATCATTTGCTGCAGATAACATGAATTACTGTTTGTAATGTTTGGCTGAATAATTCTATACTGCACATATTCCACATTTTCTTTATCTATTTATCTGTTGACACATAGGTTGATTCCTGATCTTAGCTGTTGTAGATAGTGCCACAACAAATATGAATGTGCAGTTATTTCTTTGGCATGCTGATTTCATTTCTTCTGTGTATATACTCAAAAGTGGAGTAGCTAGATCATACAGTAGATCCATTTTTAGTTTTTCAAGACTCTCCATATAGTGCTCCATGTATTTCTCATGAATGAAAATTAGTGCCTTATCCACACATCCTCACCAACATTTGTTGCTTTTGATTTTTTAATATTTAGGACTCAGCCAACTAGACAGTGTGAGGGTGGATGCTTCTTAGTCGATGGATTCAAACAACAATCTCTTCCACAAAGACCCTCATGCACACACTCACGAGTAATGCTTTCTGAACCACTTGAGTATCCCATACTGCAGTCAAGTTCACACCTACGATTAACCTTTGCAATATAGTTCTCCAAAAATCAGCCTTAAGGAGCTGTTCTTGGTAGTGAGTGCACACATACACATGTATTTATACATAATTGGGAATTGGAAAAAAAGATAAAGTGAGTGAAAACTGAATAAATATTTGCAGTTAATGCACCATGAAACTATTGGAAGATAATGAACAATGCAGAGAGCCTTTGAAACTACATTGCTCACAACAAAACAAAAAAGTCATAGGAAAGTATGTAGCTGATTTGGATCACGTTTTCAGCTGGAACCTGCTATGGTGTGTCATCAAGATGGTGCTATGTTTATATTATTTCGTGTATTCTTGAAGAAGGTTAAAAAATACAAGTTAGCAGTATCAGTGGAGGTCAACTTAGCATAGTGGAATTGTACTGTTAAAGAAAAGTGCTTCATATGGAAAATTGGCTATACAGCTATGGAGGAGCTGCAAGAGAGAACAAAGATACAACGAAGCTCAGTGCAGTAACTTCAGGAAATCTCTATCACGTGTGTATGGTTAGGAAAAGGAAGAGTAACTGAGATGCTCAGAGGCATGTGCTTAATAGCTGGTTCTAAAAGAAGTAATATACATGAGGAGTGCATTGACACTGAATCCAGAGGCCAAAACAAGCTGAAATTTGCTGGTGCTACTGTAGTAAATCAGCACTAGCCATAGCTGAGGTCAATACTGAAATAAATATCAAGCATCAGAATTGAGTAAAATGCTAGCTAACAAAAGTAGGGAAAAGTAGTTTGCAGACGCCTAGCTTGACTATGTTTGAACACGTTTAAGAAAAAATTCTAGAGATGGAGGCAAAAAGCTTAAGAAATAGTATGGTCAGTATACATATATACATATATATATATATATATATATATATATATATATATACTTCTTTTAAACATCATAATCTTCCATGTATAAGGAACGTTTTCCTGAAAAAGATCCATCTCTCTTTTACGTAAGTGAAGTCACTGCCATCCTTCCATACAGTTATCCACTAAAATATGAGAAACCCATATTATAAATAAAGCGCAATATACAGATAGATAATAGGAAGTAGGGAGATAGATGTTTCTTAAATGGCAAGAGGATCAAGAGGCGGAGTGAGAGGGGGAGAGGGGAAGGATAGGAGATGAAAAAAAAGGGAGTTAATATGTGTTCTATACATGTACCAACTCCACACAAGGAATGTAAACATTATGTAATGCAAACATGGACTAATAAAATTTTTTGAAAAACAAAAGAGTGAGGAAGAAAGAAAAAAGAAAAATTAGTCAGTCTTGGTTAAAAACAATGTCTATAACAAACAAGAGACAAAATATACGAAGCTATTACAGTTCTCATTTTTGTAACTGGATTCAGTAGTTATAACATTTTTTACCACCGATTTTATACTCCTTTTTTACTTTAGCAATCACCTCAGTTCTCAGTGTTCAAGAACATAAAGGAATGACCCAAAACCTCATCATAGAGAAGTCTGAATCCTCAAGAATCCTGCCTAATTTGTGCTGTAATATTTAGTTTATAAAGTAACTCTATGTCTCCTTATGCTTTCCATAAGAACCCTGGGTTTCAGAAAATTTGTTATCTTTGGTTCAGTTGTGTATCAGCAACACAAATTTGCCTAGGCAATTGGATTCAATAATGCCACCCATAACCATTACCTCTTTCTTTGCCTGTTGGCTCTATGGAATGAAAAGAAAAACAAAAAAAACAAAAAAACAAACAAAAAAAAACTTCCCAAGTAGCTATTTGAGTTTAAAATTTAACCTGATGAAAACATTCTTCCTATTAAGAAAGTTAATTATATTTATTTGATTAGTGTACACTCCATGCACATTTTGAAATATCACACTGTATTGCACCAAGTTGTATAATTATTGCATGTTAATAAAAAATGAATTATAAAGAAGAGAATTAAGACTTCAAATTGGTGGAGGCCTCATTCTCAAAGAAAGGAAGCAAAAACTGTAGTAGGTCAGTATATTTTAACAGTGACAGAAGTAACACTCTATTGATTCACTTGATTCCCTGAGTTTGAATATTCTTGTTCTGATAAAATATATTAGAATTTTTACAGCATTTCATTCTTATAGTCATTTTACCATATTACTTGATGAGTTCCTTCTAGGTTGGAAGCTGTATGAGGAGACGAGTATAATTCATATAATCCATAGGCATAAACACATTGCATTAGATCTATTGTTGTAAAAGCTGCTCCTACATGAAAAATGTTAGGTTTGGTGGAATAAACTGTAATAAATTATTCTGCAAGTCTATGGATCATGATAATGGCAGTCATTGATGAAGGAAGGAAAATCCTTACTTGGTATAGGCGTCAATTACATCGGAGTAGATGATTTGCTTCTTCAAAAAGAGGAAAAGGTCATTTCCTGTTATGTGATGAAGGGTTTCTCCCTTCCATATCAGAATGGTCACAGTTTTGACAGTTTTTTCCACCAACAATTGTGGTAATCATATCAGCCCTAGCAAAGAAAAAATATCACACTAGTGACCTTCTGATTAGCTTCCATCTTTGGTGTCAAGGAGGCTTTACTCATGGGTAGTTGTGAAAGTGACAAAGTAAAGGGAATGTATGGTACTGTAGAACACACAGTCATGACTACCTAATTCTGAGGCACTGACTGATGTTGTTTAAGTGTGATGCAGCATCTGCATTTTACTTGGAAGTATGGGGTTATGAGGACAAAGCTGTAGATTATAAAAATCGCACTGGCAGAATCCTGTGAAATCCTTTCTTACTTTGACTTGTACTCAAAATGGAAATTTTATGGTGAAATTACAAATGAGCCACAGAAGCACATTCATAAATTTTCATTGCCTTAATATAGCAAAACTAAGTGTTCCTTTTTAATACTCATAGTATACATTGTAACAATCTCTCACTTTGGAGGGTCTATTCTGTACAAGTTCATCCTTTAGTAAATTATAAAATTACTGAAGCTATATGCTGTTATGATATGTGTCATTATCCAGGTAAGAATTTACAGTCCTCTTCAGGCTACAGTGATTAGCATTGACATTTCATTTGATGCTTCCTGAATGTAAAAGTAGATGGAAGATACAAACTGCATTTGGCCAAAGTAGATTAAATAAAAATATCTCTTAGTCCATAAGCCCAAAAAGGAAAATTGGAGTTCTGAAATCTGTAGATTATACATTTAAGAGATTTATAAAATAATTATATAGTCGTATTGCAATATTGATATACTACTGTGAGGTGGTTCTGTGAGGTGGAGTTCTAACAAGTGAATGTCTTTTAATCCAAAGAAATGCTGAATATTTCCCATTTCCCAGCACTATGTCATTTTTGTGAATAGCCTTGGTCCTGGATAACTTCTTTGAAATCATAATTTAGAGCAGATGTTTGTCAATATTGTAGGGGTTTTCCATAATGCAACTTTGAGCAAACTATAATCCATAATTTTTTTGAAAAGCTAATACTTCCTGCTATGTTAATATAAATAAGATGTTGGTAAATGTGAAGATAATTTCTAATATATGCATATATCAAGTAATAATTTACTATATTAGCTTCTTTTTTGTAAATATCACTTATTAATTGGTTGCTGCAAAGATATTTTGACTCAAAGTATTTTGGTTGCTACTTCATTCTTGCTGCCTCTTATTTAAGCTTATTTTGTCTCTGATTATTAAGTACTAGTACTTGCTTTCTGTTGCTTTGGATGTGATCATATTCAGGTAAATCATGCTGCCCATATCAGGGATGACATTCCCCAACATTATTTATGATGCAGCCACAGCTGCCTTTATGAATGTTATGGTTTGTGTCTAGATATCACCCAAAGCCTGATATGGTCATAGGACTTTTTCAGAGGCTGAATCTAGACTGTGTGATTGATTCGTTGTGCAATGCTGGCATTAAGACTGCAGGGTTTAAAAGGTGGGTGATTGCTGGATCAGTCCACTGATTGGATTGGCACTGGCCTAATCCCAGTACATTGGATACAATACGAGGGACAGAAAGAGGCTTCTCTCGCTCTTCCTTGCTTGCTACCTCTTGCTATCTTCTGCCACCTTGAACTGTTGCCCCTCTGCACCAAACTTTGGAGCCAGCTGATAATGGACTGAAACCTCTATCATCTGTGAGCTAAATAAATCTTTCCTCCTTTAACTTTGGGTGTTGGTTATTTTGTCTCAGCAATGAGAGCAAATAACTAAGACAATGAGGATGAGGGTTCTCATTTTAGCTCTGGTTAAGTAAATATAATACACTTGACCTGCTGGGGCATCTATCAGGCAGGTTCCAGAAGCATGTGATATGATAAATATACTCTAGCATTTCTGTTTTTCTAACCCTATGGGTTTTCTTCACCCCATTATTCTAGGATATTTTCAGTATCTCCATCTAATTGATCTAAAGTAATGCAATTCAAAATTAAAGCACCGGGCCGGTGAGATAGCTCAGAGGCCTAAGTGCCTGCCTGGCAAGCATGAGGTCCTGAGTTCGACTCCCGGTACCCACATACGAAAAAAGAGCCAGTGATATCGCTCAGTGGCACGGGCGCCTGTTGGTGTGCAAGGTCCTGAGGTCGAGCCCCAGTACTGACAAAAAAAAAAAAAAAAAATTAAAGCACCTTACAAGTAACTTGGATAACATTCAACTTTGTGAAAGTCCTACTTGTTTAACCTCTCATAGCTCAGACTTCAAAATCAAAGTTTAAATCAGAATTTTATTTATCTTCTGTGTTTCAATTAAACATTTTGACTTAGGGTACTCTTTGGAATAGTTTTGAACTTTTTTCTACTAATTTAAATTTGAGACCTAGTTTGATTGATTCACATTTCTCCTACCTACTACGTATGGTTTTTTCCACTTAGTTACATGCCTATTAGAAGATTTCTTCCCTTTTTTATATGTCAGACTTCATAATTATTACCTTCTTGGGGTGGGTAGCTTTGTATTTATGGATATTCCTGAACATTTTGTTTTTCTGTCCTTTTATTAAATTACTTGGAAATATTTTGGTAGTTTCAGGCTCTTCTTATTGTACCTAATAGTTGTAACTGGGGTCATGCTCTGTCTAGAAGTATTTATCATTACTCTACCCCTTAGTAGAGTAGAAAAATAGTTTATTTCTGACTTTGTGTGAATGCTGACACCACTCTGAGTCTGCGTGTGTGTGTGTGTTTTCTTCCTGGTACTTTCTCTTACTGCCTGTGTTTCTCCAAACTTCAACATTTATGTCCCCATCATCAAGAGTCTGACAAATAATGAATTAGTCCAGACCAAAATGTGGACTAGAAAGTCTCTAGCAATTAACACTGATAAACACATGGCACAGCTAATGTCTCCCTTCTCTTGGGCAATACTGGCCTTCATTGATTCTGCCCAGTGTTTTTAAAATTAATGTTTTGGCTATAAATATTTTTTGATCATGGATAATTGGCATTCTATTTGCTTCACTTATCTGTATGTCAAATTCTTTTTCCCTACCAGGGAAATTTTCTGCCATGATGTCTGTGAACAGTTTTTTTTATTATTATCATTTGTGCTATCTCATGCATTTTCATTGACTCCAATCAACCTTAAGTTATTCTTTGCATCATCTAGCAGCTGCCGGATTGATTTCTCATGGTCCCTTGCTATTTTTAAGAAATGTTTCTTTTCATGATCACTAACTGCAAGCCAGTCTTCTATATCTGAGATTCTGTGCTCACATTTGCTCATTCTGCTGTGGATACTTCCAACGGAATGTTTATTCTCCTGGTATCTGCTTGAATCTGTCTTAGGGACTCCATTTCTTTCCTATGTTGGGCATTCATGGCTTCCATCATTTTCTTAAGCTCCTCTATTTTTTTATCTGTGTATGCTCTACAGTTACTAAGCATGGTTTTCATTGTGGACACCATCTCTGCAGTTATCTGAAAAATTATTTCTGATTTGATTTTTTTCTAAAGCCTCATTCAATTGCTTTGTTGTTACCACCTCAGAGAGTCCAGGTGGGTGGCTTTCAGATTGTTCCACCTCTTTGCTCCCTGGGTTTGCCTTTGGTGAATTAGATATCTGGGATTGCATCTTGTTTAAGTGTCTTCTCATTTTTTTTAAATTTAATTCCTGGGTTGATGCTTGTAAATTGCCTATGGTGAGTTGCTTTATTGCTAGTATTTAGAACCCTTAGCAAATGACTACTTCTCTGAGGTATCTTCCAGGTATAGCTGGATTTTGGGTTTTGAGGCTTTTGCAAGATTCTACCTCTTCAATTTATTGGGGATGAGAAATTGCTGCCTGCTTTGCCCAGCCCCTGGTTTTTTGGCACTGCCCCACAGTGTTTTCTACAACCTTTACTCAATCTCATTCTTGGAATACTAGGAAGAACAGCTCGTTAGAACAATTTATGTCACTTTTGGCCAAAGTGGTACCATCAGCAATAACAATAGCATCAAACACAGCCTAGAAAATGACAAACAGAGGTAACCAATAATTTGCCACCTTTAACCATATGAACTAGATTTGTGGTTATATAACAAAATCTAAAACAAGCCAGAAAACTGTATGCAGTATATAAGTCCTTATTATGTCATTTTTACCCTCAGGGATTAAAATTTAAAAGGGATTAGGGAAAAAATAGAGAAGTAGAAGAAGAGGAAGAGATTAGAAGTAAGGCTGGAGGACAAAGGGGGATCACACTAACTTTGGGAAACTAGTGCAGAAGACAGGAGGGAAAGAGAGAAGGAAGAAATAAAAGGAAGAAAAGAACAGAACAACAACCACAAAGAGGGTAGAAAACATGTCCACACTCATAAAAACAAGATCAAACAATGGAGAAAAATAACCCAAAAAACAAAAAACAAAAACAAAACCACAACAACTACAAAAACCAAATGAGAGAGAGAGAGAGAATAGAAAAGAAAGAGAGAAAAAGAGAAAAAGAAAAAAGAAGTTCACTTCCAGGTTTTTCTCTGCTGGAAGACATGTGGAGACAGAGTCCATATCTGTGTTCAATTATCCCAGCAAGCCAGCAGTATCTGTATGGCAGGGTCGTGGATAATCTCAGGAAGCCTGCACTTTTATTTACCCTGAAGGTCAGGCTGTATTCTGGCCATGGGGGCTGAGACCAGAACCATTCAGCCTGCAGCAGTCCGTGCACCTTCTGCAGGCTTGAACTTAGGTGGGAGCTACTAGGTGGACCCAGCAGTTGTTCTGAGTTCTGTGCTCAGTTGGCCGCTGTCTAAGATGGCCAACCGCTCTCTCCCATGGGATGACTGAATCCTCAGCACTCACCCCGAGCCAGTGCAGTTCTTCACTTCCACTGCTCATTTGCACTGCTGCATCTCTCTGGGGAGGCCTCTGCTGTGGCCAGCAGTCACCGTGCATCTGCAGGTTTGAACCACTCCTGTCCCACAGTGAGCCGTGACTCAGGGAGAAGGCTACCTCCTTCTTCTTCCTTGAAGTTTCTCTCTTCACTCTCCGTGCACTTAGGTTCTCACTTCAGATCCTTCCCAGGTCCAGGGGACCCAATTCCTTCCTTCTCGTCTTTCTTGCATTGCTATATTCCAGTGTCTGGATGGCAACTCTCAGAGAGGCTCTTTCTCTGCTGCTTACTACTCCACCATCTTGGCTAATGATCCAAACAGCCCTATTTGATAGATACAATAAGTCCCATTTTACAGATGTAAAAATTGATTTAGAGAGCTTCTGTGATGTGTGGGAGGTCACACAGGCAATTTTGTCTAACTACTGCCATGCTGAGCCTCATGGGGCTCTGCAGCAGCACCAGGCAAATCTCGGGGGATGGCAGGGCTGTCACCCATGATTAAAGATCAGAGACAGTGATGGGTATCAGGACGCTGAAAATTAATGTTTTCATTTTGTACATTTTTTTGCCCATATCAAGGAAGAGGGAGAAAGTATTTTATTCGTTTTTCAAATCTATATAATTTGTTAAGTAAATTGAAGTGAATTTTGTTGATAAGGAATGAAACAAGCACATATATGAATAAAGAATAATAAAACTGTGACAATTAAGCAATTTTAACATTTTATTGTTATCAACTAGCAGCAACTCCATAAATACACAATTTTTCAGGGCCAACATCCCTATTAGGTACAGTGCTCAGGGCTTACAATATTTTTTTTTCAATGGTAGCAAAGTTTTATTGAAGGTAGGAAAATAAATAGACTCTGGGGAGTGAGTTTGGGTGAAATTAAAGTAGAAAAAGAAGTACACCCTACACCAGGAGGGTTGGCCACCATACAAGAGAGAACACAGAGCAAAAAGTCAATGTGGATTGTGTTCTTGTAGCACCCACTCCTCAGGCTGACAACAGGACTAGGCCATCCTATCGAAAACCTGTTCAAATTCTCACAAGAAGTAAATGTGCAGGGCTTTGGGAACTGTTCTCTACAGTGTGCCAGGATCTTGTCACACCTCCTTTCCTAGCCAGTTTTACCCACACCTTACCTTCCTGTTTCATTTCTCTCCTGAGAGACATGTGTCCCCACAATCCTTTATGTGGTGCTGAGGGAGTGAAGGTCTCTGTCTGGGATAGCTTTTCCCAGCTGGAAGAGGTTGTAGACCTTATGTACTGGGGATTATGTACTCGGTGGCTACCTTGGGGTGTTGTGGTTCACTAGCTGGGTTGAAGAGAAAAACTGGTAGAAGGCAAAGAGAAAAGAATTAGTGACTCTTGAGCTGCCTGTTTGATGGGAGAAAGAACCCAAATATGAGGAGCAGGTCAGATTTCCATGCTTCTTGTGGAGAACAAAGTATAGGAAAGAAGGAGGTTAAATAAAACATTAAGAGCCTGAGAACCATAGCCTTAGCAAGATTACCCACATAATGGATCTAGTTAAAAATGAGAGCCTCAATACAGTTGCTTATTTAAGCTGTGGCGAATTAGGGTCATTATTGACTCCACTTATCTGTACCTGGAGCAATACTGTAGTCTTATTTTCTGAAAAGGAGCCCTAAATCATACAGAAGTTCTCAAGAATAGCTTTCTTCTTAGTCTTTGAACTTTCTAGTGACTGTTTCCCATGTAGGATTTTTATAGCTTGTCACTGCATTCCTTGAGGAAGGATTAGAATGGTCGCTTGGGAATTAGGAATAAGGATAGGGACTTGAAGTGTGTAGGGCTGTCCCTCTTGCCTCCCTATCAGCCTTTTGATTTCCAAAACAGATTTTAGACATGTCTTTTTGGAATCCCTTGCAATGAATGACAGTGACCTGCTTGGGGAAGACAGACAACCTGTAAGAGTTGTAGAATTTCCTGCTTGTGTTCTATAGATGACTTTTATTAGTCAGCAAGCTCCTTCTTTCTAAATGTTAGATGCTCACAGAATTTTTTAAAAATTTCAGTTAAAATTAAAAGTGAAAAATGAATAAATTTTATGTTCAGAAACATCTGCATTTGTAATTTTTTCCCTGTAATAGGATTTGAACCCAGGGACTTTGCACTTAGCTACACTCCTAATCTATTTTTAAAATTTTTTTTCTTTTTTTTTTGTGGGTACTGGGGGTCGACTTCAGGACCTCACATGCCAGCAGGCGCCCGTGCCGCTGAACAATATCACTGGCCCTTTTTTCATATGTGGGTTCCTGGAATCGAACTTGGGCCCCCGCGCTTGCCAGGCAGGCGCTTATGCCGCTGAGCCATCTCACTGGCCCAAATTTTTTCATCTTGATATAATTTCTAGCTAAGTAGTTAAGTTACACAGGCTGGGCTCAAAGCTGTGAACTTTCTGCCTCAGTTTCCCAGGGTGCTTGGATTATAGGCATACTGCCTCACATTTGGCCTATATTTGTCTTTATAGTAATTTAGTTTGAAAAATTTATTTGTATTTAATATTTTAATGAAGGGCATTAGAAAGAAAAGAATATCCAGGGCCAATGAAAACCATAATGGGGTTTCAGACTAATCGCTTGCTCTTTATCATTATTTGTACTTGCTTTATGCTATTCCATTCTGATACAACTATAATTTACAGGGATTTGCACGATCAAGTGGATATGCTACTCAACACCACAAACTGCCATCTTTTAGACATGTTCAACACTTACAGGTATTCAGTGTCAATGTGGTTTAATATTTACTCCTGTCATCTTAATCTATACCTTGCCATTGTCTAGAAGTGCTCCATTCTGAAACAGTAGTTTCAAATTCATAAATTTTACCAGGCCAGCAGTCTAATTTTGTTACTTGTACAGTTTTTCAAACTCTAGTCTCTGGTCTTCAGTCATTAATCTCAATTCAATCCTAATATCTGTCTTCATTCTTTTCCTTAAACAATTTTCTTTGATCTTTCTCTACATTTCAGCCAATGTGCTCAACTACTGTATAGGTTATATATAAATAAAACAATTTTAACTGTAAATATTGCAATTATTTCTCTGCTTTGTCTGAAGCCAAAGTCTGTTAGAGAAAATAACTCACACACTACATACAGTGTTTGCTACACAGGGTATGCAATTTTAATTGATACACAAAGCTATCTTCAAATCTCAACTTTTTTTTTTTAATTTTTTTTTGGCTCCATCAGGCATTTGAAAGTTTTCATACTTTCTAGACTAAAACTCTTCCACACCTTTTTTCATATTTAGCAGATGACCAAGGAGTGTCAAACTCTCAAGTAAAAGACTCTTCAGTTTCTTCATTCACATCTGCAATTGTAATGGTATTCACACCAGCACTGTCCTAATTACTTTCTCGTTGATGGGACAAAATACCCAACATCTGGTTTAAATAATGAAAGACTTATTTTAGCTCACACTTTATAGAGGTTTCAGTCTATAGTTGACTGGATCCAAGGCAAAACAGCATGGCACAGAAGAAACAGTCCATGGCAGCACAGGCAAAAAGCAGCCAGTTGGAAGCCTCCCATTTCCTTTTTATTCCATTCAGCTTACAAACTTATTGGTTGGTGTCACCAACACCCAGGGTGGGCCTTCCCATCATCCACACCAACAGCTACACTGAACCAATCAGTGGACTAATCCAGTTATCACACACTCATAATCCAGTGTCACACACCCATGATTTAGCGGCCTCCCAAAACCTCACCTATGAGCATGTGAGGCTTTGGGAGTGCATCTAGATATAAGCCATAACAAGTCTTTCCTTTCCTTTTAAAGAAGCATCCTTTCTTTTTTTTTTTTTAAGAATAGGCCTCTATTGGTGACTTCAATCAGGTTTTAAAGAACAATTTGTACTAATATTTGTGAAACTTCAATGACAATACAAATTGTGAGGGATCTTGTTAAGCATACTGATTTAGGCTAGGATCTTGAATTTTGTATTTCTAATTAGTTTAGATTAGTCCAGATTAGGTCAATGTTTCTGGGCCATTAGAACATGCTTTCATAAAAGTTACTAACCCATTTTAGCATCTTAATTACCTTTTTAATTTATCTTTAACTTCTGTTTTGATCTTATTTTTATGCTTGAATTTGTTATCTTATACCTTAGGGGGCAAAAATCTTCATCTTCTTGACAATTCTAATTATTGTTGCCTATTACTGACTTTCTTATGCAAGCTTCACATAAGTGAAAAATAAAACTGACCCTCAAATTCCTTTATTCTGAGTTATTTGTCAATATTATTGCAGTCTGGTTGCCATTGCATGTTTTGCTAAAATGGATAATGATACAATTATCAATAAACTTTTAAAAGATAAAGTTTCAATTCCAGTGAATACATTGTCTACGGTGATATTATCTCTTATTCTTCTTTTCTGGATATTTTCCATGTTTCTTCTAGTATATGTTGAGGCACTACAATTTTTTCTCCTTTTGGTGTGCTTTTCTTCTAGTGATTTTTATATTTAAGCCCTTAAGTCTTTCTCTGAACATCATTCCCAGGTGATGATCATGTATGTATTATATCAGCTATTACCTGCATGGTGATTTTTTATGTGGAATGTTTATTTACATTATCGTGAACCAATATATTAAATTGTTACTCAAGAAAGATATGTGTGCAGTTCCTGAATATTTCCATCTTAAAAAGTCTCAAAATGAATTTATTCTTTCCCCATCTAATCTCTTAATTTAGAAAAAAATTTTTTTTGTTTCCTATCCTGAAGAATGACTATTGCACTCACAGTTACATAAACTGGAATGTTAAGCTTCACCAACCACAACTGCATCTGTCGTTTCAGAGAAAACCTATAAATTATCAATCATTTCTATTCTATCTCTCTCTCTTTTCTTTTCTGTGGGTATCAGGGATCAACCTCAGGACCTCGCACGCCAGCAGGCGCCCCTGCCACTGAGCGATATCGCTGGCCCTTTTTTCGTACGTGGGTACCAGGGGTCTAACTCAGGACCTCCCGCTTGCCAGGCAGGTGCTTATGCCACTGAGCTATCTCACCAGCCCTCTATTCTAACTCTTAATTATTTGTTAAACACACATACTTCTCTCCATACCATCTGCCACGTGTTCATTTGCATCTCCATCACCAACTTTCACTTAAAGTACTACAACCATTCCAAATTCTTCTTACTGCTGTTTCTCTTTTGTCCCAAAATACATATTTCTTAGTGAAGACATAAAAATGGTTCTAAAATGCAAATATCCCCATTCCATTTGTCTAACTAATAGTGTTTAAGAGCTTCCATTACCCTCAGGAAAAAGTCCAAATACTTTAGTGTGCCATATATAAATGCATTCTTTTATAAACTCCCCCATGCTTATCTTTCCAGTATTTTATAGACTACTCTTAGGTTGTGTTAAAATTATAGTGACTTTTTTCTTAATCCCCAAATGTGTCATTCTTTATCTTCCTTTCTAGTGATTATGTGTGCAACTCTCTCTAGCTATAACTCTTTCTCTTTCTTTTATTTCTCTCACAAATTTTTCTCATTCTCAAGAGCTTCTGAGATGCCAACACATATATTGTGTTTGTTATTTCTTCTCTGCCCCACCAACCTCCGAAGAGTAAACTTATTATAGTATGTTTTACGTGGCAATCGTATTGTAATTTAATTGTCTGTTGCTATTATCATCTGTAAATCTTTGAGGGCTAGAGATATTACTTAGCATTCTAATTGCAGCAACTAGTAGAGAGCTAAATTCAGAGGCATGGATTTAATGTCCTTTTAAAGAAAATATGAAATAAGAAAAATATCCTTCAAGAAGAAATAATTTTCTATGAATACTTAAGTAGTATTGCAGTATCCATTGTGTCTGCAGCTAAGTAAATAATATTCAGTTAGTGTACCTAAATAACGGCAAATATTTAGACATCTTCAAGCTTCCTACATAATCTTGCATGTTATTTCTTGCCAAATGTGACTTTACTTTAGGCAAGCTACATTATTTCACTTTGAGTATCTTTCTGAAGAAGCTGGAGTATACTTTTTGGATTGAATGTTTCACAATATTCTAGAGATTAATACAATTTTATACTGACAAGAGCACTAGAAAATACCTAAACTGTATGAGTTCTACTGTTTAGATTTGTTTTTCAATTACTCAAAGAATATAATGACTCAAATGTAAAAGTTGTAATTTCTACCTAAAATATATACATATGCTATGAAATATATATGTATTCATAGACTGAGAAGATAAAGTATTAGAGCAATTAAAATAATATTTAGTCTAGGAGAACGATTAATATTATTTTCATCTCTTATTTCCCAAACATAATATCAGATATATATAATATGTACAACTTATATTGAAATAATTTCACAATGAGATGGATATAAAATTCTCTCCATATAAACTTAGTTATTTCTCCAGAAATTTCAATTTAACATCAGAGAGTTGAATTTGAATTCTCCTTACTCTGTTTTCCAAGTTCGTTTCTCTTCTGTGTGTTTATTTTATTGGTGAAAATATACACAATTTATAAAAGCCACAAATCTGATCTCTGCAGATGATTAGTACTTTACTCTTATGCTAGACAGCATGACACTTGAATATACCTTCTTTTAAACTTTTTGTGTGTGGGGGGGGTTCTTTAGATTGAAACTGGGGCCTCGGGCATGCTAGGCAAGTACTCTACCACTAAGCTGCATCCCTAGCCTTAATTCTATCATTTTATATCAATTTAAATATAGATGATCTTCTAATATTACTCATCACTGGAACAATATATGCCTAACCTACACATATTTTAAAGTAATAAAGATAACCACTGTTAGGCCCCTCTCTAGTTTCATGCGAAAGGAGAAATTAGAATATAGAAGTTTGGAGGTAGGTACCAGTAGACTAGAAGCAAGTAAACACTTGTGGACCTTCCCCAAGCGGAGCATAGATCTGAACTTTTCTCACTGCAACTGAGCTAAACAACATATTTAAGACCTTTTATTTTGAGCATCTAAAAGGCATTGAGAGCTGAATCCATTTATTTGAACCTTAAATTACTGTATAAATTTCACCTATTTTCAAACAATTTCAAATTTAATAAAATTTTCATGTTTAATTTTTGTCTAAAAAGTTAAAAAGGCTGTATTTATAAGCAATCACCAGCCAAGATTATATTGCTGTCCTGTGGCCCAAAGTGTATTCAGTTACAAAAGATCAGTAAGTACTCTTCTACACACTCAGCCAAAGAAAACAGGATACTTAAGTATAGACTAATAGGGGCCAGTGAGATGGCTCAGCGGTGTAAGCACCTGCCTGGCAAGTGCGAGGGCCCGAGTTCAACTCCAGGAACCCACACATGAAAAAAAAAAAAAAAAAAAAAAAAAAAAAAAAACAATAAAATTGTCACAAAAACTTTAATGCAAATATCTGTTATGGACTTCTAAGTTTGTTACCTGAGTAAAAATGTACTTACAGATACTTTTAAAAATCAAAGCATATATTGACAATATCTAAGAAACTGAGCTTTGCATTTTTTACTTTTTTATTTTATAAAAAAACAATATTTTATAAAAATAATAAGACAATAACATAGTTAATACAGAGCTTTATTTTATTTTTTTAATATTGTCACATTTCAGGTGTATATATATATGCTATATAACGAACATTGAGTTTTAGTGTTTTGTTTTTGTGTATAGCCACTGTCTAGGTTTTAAATATACTTAATTATTAAATGAGTACTTATACATGTAACTTATAATTAAGCATAACATAAATATTTTTGACCATATTATCACTTATCATAGAAATCATGGGTTTTCAGATTTTTTTATTCATATTACTTTTATTTATTTATTTATTTATTTATTGTGAGTACCGGGGGTCAACCTCAGGACCCGGCGTGCCAGGAGGCGCTCGTGCTGCTGAGCGATATCACCAGCCCCTTTGTCGTATGTGGGTTCCTGGAGTCAAACTCGGTCCCTTGTGCTTGCCAGGCAGGCGCCTAGGCTGCTGAGCCATCTCACCGGCCCCATTATTTTTATTTTATAGAAAAAATGTAAAACAAAATTTCATAACAGTAGGAGAATAACAATAGTTAATCAAAAAACATTAACACTATTTCAACCTGATTTGAATTGTTTCACAAACATGACTTAAAAATAGTAGTTTTAAAAATAATGACCTTGATTTTGCCATTATGCAAAAGCTGTCCATTCTCCTTTTTTTATGTTATGCATAAAGTGATGTTTTTACAACACACAAATACATTTTGCTTTTAGGGATCTTTTGACTAAATAAGTTAACAGCCACAGCAAAATCAATTCAGAGCAAATCTAAAACCAGTAAAACAGATTTGCAACCCATTCCAGGTAAGGTCCTGTTAATAGTCACTTAGTGACATGTGAATGAAGTTAATATGAATGTCCCTTTCCAAGGACATGGATAAACAACGACCAAAGTCATCTGAACACATACTTGAAGAGCACTAAATGTTTGTGCATATTTGGTTTTAATTGACCAGGGACCAGTTATTTCCTTAAGAGTTGAGACCTTTAGCTGTTCAGCTGTAGAACTAACAGAGCTTATTTGAGGTTCTTTTCTACATTGCTGAAGAAACTATCACTCATACATTTCTTTATCATACAGAATACGTGGTGGGATAATACACATATGGGTAAAATTTTGATTACCTTCTAATTATTTGTGTTACTTTCTGCAGAAGCAAATATGCAGCAACATTTTGACTGTTTTCTGTTGTTCTATATTTGCAAGAGTCATAAATAAAAGTGTTTATTTTCTTGCAAGGAATTATAAATCCTTTATGAAATATTTTTCTTTAGGTATCATTTATATTTAAGTATAGTTTAAATTTAAATGAATCATGTTCATAAGTAAGTTAATACAGGGATCTGTTGTATAGGTAAGTAAAATGAGGATAAATCAATTTTTCAGGCCACTTTAGAGAGCAGCCATAAATTTTATAATTGACTTCCTGTTACAGTGAAGATGCATGTATTACTAGTCTAAGTTTAATGGGATGAGAAAAATATGCTTATAAAGTTCATTCAAATATTCTTTTTTGTGTGTGTTGTGCTGGGGATTAAAACCACAGCCTTGCCCAAATTTGTCCATTGACAGTTAACTTATTTAGGTAAAGATTCCTAAAAATCTATTTCTTTTTTTTTTTGTGGGTACCGGGGGGGTCGACCTCAGGACCTCGCGCCCCAGCAGGCTCCCGTGCCGCTGAGCGATATCACCGGCCCCTTTTTCGTATGTGGGATCCAGGAGTCGAACTCAGGCCGTTGCGTTTGCAAGGCAGGCGCTTATGCCGCTGAGCCATCTCACCGGCCCTAAAAATCTATTTCTAAGCAAGGGTTTTACCACTGAGCTACCCCACAACCTAAAGATTCTTTTTCTCAGAGATAAGTTATTTATAAAAACACTATCATTCTAAATATAAATATTGTCATATTCACTCCTGTTATTGCATTACTGAAACTGGCATTTTCATTGCTATTTCAGAACAGGTGCTAAAAAGCAATAGATAGTTATATTTAGCTTAAAATTTTCTTTAGTGTCCACCTAGTGTTCAGGGTTAAATACTCTCAATTCTTAGCACGGAGTCCTGCAAAGGCATCACACACTTCACATATTTGGTTTTTTGTAATGACATCTTGGCTAGGTGCATCTTTCTTCTCAGTAAAAAAGAACACAATGAACATCTTTGAATATGACTTCTACAGAGTTTTATGAAATTTCTTTGAATTATATACTCAGGAGTAGGAATTCTGCCTCATCATCCACATACATATTTATTATTACAAAATAGAGCTTATTTTCCATAAAACACCAAATATTTTGCACTAGTTTGGTGTAAAAATTATTTTTCTCATGTTCATAAAGACATATTAATATGTATTTTTCTAAGTTTTGTCATATTACAAGTTTAATGTACTATTTTCTCTAGACTTAGTTTCTAAGAAATTTTTGGATTTCCTTACTGAGAAAATCCTGTTGAACTGATCATTTATTTCATAGGGTAACCTGCATTTTCTCATATAAAATATATTTTTCAAAATATTTTGTATTAATGTATTGGTTTTCAATTTATTTGATAGAGGGTCTATCTAATTGTGCTGTTAAGATATAGGTTTAATTGAAATATTTTGAAATTTCCAAATTATGTTTTGCTCATAACTTTAAAATATGTAGTTTTTTTCTCATTGTTTTTATCTTGATGATAAATATAGAAGAAGATTTTATTGCCACTTAATAGTTCATTATAGAATAAATGTGACTTGTTTTCCATTCACCATTCTGAATAGAAATTTACTAGGCCTCTTGGGCCTGGTTTTTCTATATATTCCACACCATTAATTAGGAGACATATGATTTTTATAGAAACCCTGTTTATCACCTATGGAAATCAAAACAGACATTATACACTATTATAAAGTAACTTTTTTAGAATTTATAAACAAATGCAAGCTAGGAGTCTGTGTCTCTAGCAAAGAACTTCACGTAAAATCTTAGAAAGCCCTTGCAAATTCTGATTAAAATACTTCAGAATGATTAATTTTATAAACCATTATCAGAAGTGGAGAAATAATAAAAATATTACCCTAACAACTCTTTGTGACAATTAATATACTATTTGTGATTCAACGTTTATTACTGAAACTTTCTTAAAATATTTTAATTGTCAAAGTAATATATGGTCATTTGAACAAATCAAAAACCATAAAAATGTATCATACTAAAAAATAATAATTTCCTTTCACTTGTGAACTTCTTGTTTAGATTTAAGTGTATATCTTCCATAGTCTTTTCTATGTCACATAAACATAGAAATAAATATGAGCAAATATATAGTAATATACATAATTACTATGTACAATATAATATGATATGCAATATAACAATTATAGTAACAATTACAGTATAACAATTAACGAATATAATGTAAGTACATATGTATAAATACTATGTATGTTAGTGCTCTGCTTATCAATGCAAAAAACAAATCACAAATAAAAGTGACTAATCATGTAACAAGTCCTGATTTAAAGGAGAATATTATATAATTTAGGAGAGCCATTTGTTTTTACTAATATTATCTAACCGTCTTCCTCCATGCTTTTTATAGCAAGTATTTTTAAGCTGGGTTTGATCTAATGTGTATGCTTATTCAAAAATGCAAGAGGTTTAGATTGCTAATTTCAAAAACATAAAAATATATTTTGTTTCAAAATGTTTTGATTTTCCATTGTTTAAGAAGTCACCTTAATATCTTAATTCTCCATCTAACATGGAGATTTTACTGTATTGTCTTAAATTTCCATTTAATGGCATCTCTATATCACATGTCTTTGCAATTGATGACTTGTTTAGCCCATATATTTGAGATTGTCTGATATGCTACACTTGCTTATTAGAAAAGACAGAATTTCCTGAAATTATATTGGAATTATCTAAACTTTTGGGAATAGCTATGCCGCTTAATCTTTTCCATTTTGCTTGGCAAATTTGATTTGTGTAATTTTCCTGTAATTTCCCTGTGATTTTACCTGTAGTTTACTGGAAAAAAAAAAGCACAGAAACACAGGAAGAAAGTTTGTGGTTTTCCAAGAATCTGAAGCTAATATACACTACTAGCGTCAGTCACTTGGACACACAAAAAGTTATTAGCAACAGTATTGTATATTTTTAAAACAACATATACTTCTCCTCAATATGGAAGAAATATAATATGTTTATATCCAAGGTAATATAACCTATTACTGGCAGCTCATGTCACTTGTAGGTATTGGTTTTAAGGCAGACTTGCCTATTTAAGTGATATCATTAATAGGAGTTTTAGACGTTAAAAGTATCTATCACAAAGAACAGTACTGTCTATTATGTATCTCTTATGTTTTTAATGGATATTAACTTCCTAAATTGGAAGAAGGTATTTAGGTTTATTTAATTCATTTTCTACATATAATAAGATAGTTCTTTTTAAAACAAGATTAAAATATGTTCCCAGAACACAGCAGTCATGTTTTAGATTTGTCATTAAAGTTCCTGAATCAAAGTTGACTTTATATGAAAAACAATGTATTTAATGTTTGTATTTGGATGTAACATGAATGCCTGAATATCACTGATATACCCTATAATTGACTACATAAAGTTAGAGAAGAAAAAAAAAAAACCTCTTACTTTCAATAATTTTCATATAGAAATTTTTGGAAAATATTACTATTCCTCCTAAAGCTGAATGCTAGACAAAAATTAACAATAACCAAAAAGATACAACAGCACATTCATTATTAGATAATAGGAATTTGCTATTTATGTTTAATATCCTGATTCTTCCATTTCATAAGTAATTCAGAAAAAATTACTTTCCCTCTCAAGCTGAATGCTATATAGATATTAATAACAACAACAATGACAATACAACATTAATGTCATTAGAAAACAAAAGGAACTTCCTATTTAATATTCTGACTCATTTTATTTGTATTTGTTTATTAATACATTTTTCCTGTGTGAGTATGACAAAAGTTTTTTAATAATTCCTGAATACATGCTTTTGATTCAAAAGTAAAATTACCTGTTGTATTCTGCTATGTGTTAAGGCATTTCTTTATAACCTATGTATATAAATCTAGTGAATAGGTTTATATGAGAAAGTGATAGTGATTATTTATTGATAATAGCCATTGTAATGATTAAAAGTTATTTTTTAAAAATTTTATCCAAGTAATGGAAATGTTATAAAAATCCGTACAGGCAGAAATAGTCACTTGCTTATCTGTCTACTCAGAGGAAGTTAGAGAAAAGGTGATTATAAATAAATGCTTAAGAATATAGGACCTTGGGCTGGTGAGATGGCTCAGTGGCGTATGCGCCTGCCTGGCAAGCATGAGGGCCTGAGTTCGACTCCTGGAACCCACATATGAAAAAAGGGCCAGTGATATCGCTCAGCGGCATGGGTGCCAGCTGGTGCACGAGGTCCTGAGGTTGACCCCCGGTACCCACACACACAAAAATATAAATAAATAAAGAATATAGGACCTATATAAATCATGAGAAAATGTCATTCCTTTGAATATTACTGGCCTTATCTGATCATATTTTCAATCATTCAATTCATCACACTAATATTTTTCTGTGAGTCTGGTGTAATTTATCCATAATAAATTTCTTATACTATCTCAATTTGAAGATATACTGGACACTCCTGAAATCTAGAAAACAACCCTTTCTAGGTAGTGTAGCACCTGAATGCTAAATAATCTCTTCTGAGGACTTTTAAAACTTACTCTTTATGGCTAAATAAAATTACTGTACCACATAGTGTAATTATAACTACCACTGTAATATATTGCCTCTGTCCTCACTATCCTGATTTCTTCCAGATTCTTCTCTACTTCCTTCCCAATCGGTTTATTTGATATTTGAAAACACTATTGCAATGTTTACTAAGACTAACTGAAGCAATCGTCAGGTGCTATTGCTGTACATTGTTAATTCACACTTCTTTTGTGTGTGTGTTTGTGCAATGTTACAAATCTGGGATGGTTTCCTTTCCCCCCTGGCCGTCTAGATCACAACACTTCTACTTTCATATAAAACTATTACTCGTTGTGTTACTTATAGCTTTATCACTCTCTACACATGCTATCATCTGGAAAATACTTTCATCAAATCTATAATGACCAAGTGTTATTTTCTAACTCCAAATCATCCTACTACTATGTAAAAAAAGATCATTAAAGATAACATACCAGAAAACTTCAATCCTTAATTCTTTGAATTACTTAATAGCAAAACGATTTTCTACTTAACTATATGCACCCTTCCTGTGCATTGCCAACAGTAGGTAATTGTTTTGTTTCTGAAATTATTTATTCAGCCACCCAACCCTTCACAATAGCTTATTCTTGCAAATAATTGAAACACTAGTAACAATGCCCACAGCTGTACACATTTCTCGAGTCCTAGTCATCATTTACACACTTCACAATACTCATTATAATATCAAGTCACCATCTTTAGATCGGCTTTACTATAGCCACTTTAAACTCAGGGGAACTGAAACTCAGGAAATTAAAACACTTGTCCAAAGTCACTGTTAATAAAGTTTAGCATTGAATTATAAGTGAATATGATATGGCTTAGTATTTGTATGCTAAATCACAACAACTAATTATTAAAAAAAACTGAAGTCTGTAGGGACGTTCATATTCATGTTTGTCTTCTCCATGATTCTTAACCATTCTATGGAAAATGTCTTCACACTTATACTTCTATCAGTATGTTTCTACCAAAAAAGTGGCAAAATTTGAACACAGTATCTACCAAATCATTTTTCTTAACATGCATTTACCTTATGGAGTGTTTGTAAAAAAAAATTCAAAATCACACTTTTTCGTTTGTTTGTTTTGAGTCAAGGTCTCACTATGTAGTCCAGGCTGGCTTTCTGAGTGCTGCAATTACATGTGTGTACAAGCATGCCTTGCTAATATATCATACACAGTTATGCAAGAATAACTTTCCTCAACACGATGGTTGTTCTTTCAGAAACCCTTAGAGATTTTTTTCTAACATTTTCCAAAATCTACTTAAAATAAACTTTATTTTCTGCATATACTATTTGAAAGAAACCCTAGGATGAAATCAGTGAAAAATTTTCTTAATTTCAGGCAATTTTTCAGGTAAATGTAAATGTACATGCAACTACCTTTCCCGTTCTTGCATTTATTTTAACATAGTTAAAATGATAATTATATTAATAGATTTTCACCTTTCATATCTTATTTTACATATTTAGTGTTGAATATATTTTCTGTCGATAGCAAATTTAAAAATTCACAAAATAATATCCATAAGGTTATATGCACTGCAAACTATAAATTTATTAAAAATATGACACACTGACAACTATAAAAGTATTAGTAGACAATCATACTTCTTGATTTATTTAAAATAAATATAAGAAAAGGAAAGAAGTTCATTTGTATATAATACTTCCTTGCCACATTATTTTTTCCTAAAAATGTATTCTTCATCTTTAGTAGACTTTTTGATAGATTGAGCAATGTAGTCTTTATTTCACATATTATATAAGTATGATTTTCCAGTTTTAATTTTAGTTTGTTTACAATAGTGTGAAATAAACAAGTTAAAATTATGAGTTCAGATTTACATTTTCTTTATTCCATCACTTTTACACATAAATTGACATCATTATAACACTAGAAATAACCTTCTTGAGATCCATTGCTCTATCAAGAGCATAAAGAGGTTGCTAGAGGAAACAGCAAGAAAGAATATTGTGGTTAATAAAGGAGAAGTTTAGGGATGAGTAATTTTTCAGAGTGGACACTTAACTAGATAAAATGTGCTAGGCCATAGCTGGAAAACTGTTTAAGTATAAAGATGCTGTTTTCAGTTATTAGTATCATGTCATATAAGGAAAATATAAATACTAATGAT
Source organism: Erethizon dorsatum (assembly GCA_028451465.1). Lineage (NCBI taxonomy): Eukaryota > Metazoa > Chordata > Mammalia > Rodentia > Erethizontidae > Erethizon > Erethizon dorsatum. The sequence continues at coordinate 138,900,406 of CM051824.1, forward strand.
CAGTATATTATTCATAAATAGAAGATATGCTCAGAGCTGGAGCAGTATGTTAGGACATTGTCATTCAGTTCATCTTTGTAGGATCGTTTTCAGACAGGTTAAAAAATACAAATTCAAGTCATCAACTTTCCTTTCATTTCATAGTTTTCTAGTTTTGAATCTTACATTCAGGTTTTTAATCCATTTTGATTTTGTAACTGATAACGTAAATTTACTCTTTTTTATATGATATCCAATTTTTCTAGCATCTGTTATCAAAAAGAATAAACTTTATCTGTTTACACCTTTGAATTAAAATGTCAAGGAATAAATTTAACAAAGGAATAACAATTAATTTAACCTGATCATGACAGTTACAAAGCACTCATGAAAAAAATTAGAGTATACACAAAAGAATGGAAAGATTTTTCATGTTCATGGATTAGGAGAATTAATATTGTTAAAATGTCCATAATATTCAAAGTGATTTGCATATTCAATGCAATCTCCATTAAAAGTCAAGAAAATTCTTCACAGAATTAGAAAAATGAAACCTGAAAATTCATATGGGACTGCAAAAGACCCCCAAGAGGCAGAGTAATTTTTAATAAAAAGAACAAAACTGGAACTATCATGAAAGCTGATGTCAAGAAATATCCCAGAGGGCCAGTGAGATGGCTCAGTGGCATAAGCGCCTGCCTGGCAAGCGCGAGGGCCCGAGTTCAACTCCTGGAACCCACATGCAAAAAAAGGGCCAGTGATATCACTCAGTGGCATGGGCGCCTGCTGTCACACAAGGTCCTGAGGTTGACCCCTGGTACCCACAAAAAAAAAAAAGAAATACCCCAGAAACATAATAACCAAAGCTTCATGATACTGCCATTAAAACAGTCATATAGAAGAATGAAAGAGATTAAAGATCCTAAAAATATATTTACATAATTATAGCTAACTTACTCTCAGCAAAGGCCCTGAAAATACACATTGGAGAAAGCACAGCCACTTTTCAATAGATGAAGCTAGGAAAACCAGCTACCCATATGCAGAACACTGAAAGTGACACTTGTCTCCCACCCTGTACAAATACCAACTCAAAATGAATCAAAGACCTAAGTATAAGACCAGAAATTATTAAACTATAAGAAAATCTAAGGGAATATTTTTGTATCTGTATCCTCAATTACTTCAACTAAGTATAAAACATTAAAGATGTTGATAGTATAGGAAATGATTGTTTTTTGTTTTTTTGTTGTGAATGTAATGTAAAAACAACAGGAATCAAATGTAAAAGTAGATAAGTGGAAATATCTCAAACTAAATACTTTTGCAGAGTAAACAACCAACACCATAAAGACAAATCTACAGAATGAAAAAAAAGTGCCAAATATCCATCTCACCAAGATTAATATTTCCAATATGTAAGAACTCAAAATATTAATAAAACAATAAAATAAGCAAGTAATCTAATTTTAAAAAATAGACAAATTACCTGTGAACTTCCAAAACAAGAAACATAAGTGTGCTACAGCTATATGAAAAAATGCATAGTATCATTAACCATCAGGGAAACACTGACCACAATTGGAATGTTGAATATACAAAATAAACAAATAACAAATGCTAGCCAAGATGTGGAGAAAAGGAACTCTCACACATACGTGTAAGAGATTGCCACTATGTCATATAACATGGAGCATTCTCAGAGAAATTAAAATTAGAACCATCATATGATCTAGCCACCTCACTTCTGAGTATAAATTTAAATAAAATTTAATCAACCTACAAAAGAGATAAATGCATAGTCAGTTTTATTGCAGCATTATATACCATAGCTAAGATATGGAATCCAATCCACCTAGTTGTTAACTGAAGAATGGATAAAGAAAACATGATAAATATACAAAATAGTCATATTTTTCAGCTATAAAGAATAAAAAGCAATGTATAGTAAAATACCTTGTGTTAAGCAAAATATACCAGACACAGAAAGATATGTACTGCATATTCTCTGGTGTATGCAGAAGCTCAAAAATTTGCTTGAATGTAGCATAGTGATACTAGAATTTTGGAAAGTTTGATATGTACGATGAGTAAAAGGAGGATGGATTTGATAATTTACATTGTATATTTGTATTGAAATAGCGTACTGAAGCCCATTAATATGAACAGTTAATACTTGCTAATCAAAATATTTTTTAAAGAGTAAAATAGGTATTCTCATTTTGTTCCAGGTTTTTGAGAGAATTTTTTTAGCTTTTTCCCATTCAGTGGAATATTAACTGTTAGGTTATTATATAGGTCTTCATCACTCTGAGGTGCATTCCCTATATCCCCAATATGTTCAGCATTTTTGTCATGAGAGGATACTCAATTTTATCAAATATCTTTCCTTCACCTATTGAAATGATTATGTATGGATTTTTTTTTGGCTAGATGTGTTGAAGTGCTGTATCGTACTTTTGCATTTGCATATGTTGAACCTCCCTTGTATCAGTGGGATGAATGGCACTTGCTAAGAGAGAATAATCTTTATAATACACGTTGGGTTGTTTGTTAGGATTTTGTTGAGAATTTTTGCATCTATACTCATTAACAATATTGGCCTGTAGGTTTCTTTTTATTGTTGTTGTTGTATCTTCATTTGGTTTTGATACCATAGCATGTGTTGGCCATTTTATTGTTGGATAAATTCAGGTATTCCAAAAGGTATACAATCACATCTTGTATTTTTTTAAATGGTATATGTATATATTCTGTACAACATGGGATTTATTTATTTATTTATTTATTTATTTATTTTTGTGGTGCTGAGGATCAAACCCAGGACCTTCTGCATGCAAGGCAAGAGTTCTACCACTGAGCCACTTCCCCAAACCCACATCTTCTATTACACATATAATTAACACAGTCATTTTAAAATTGTACTATAATGAATACATTCAAAATAATGTATAATCCATATTTATATTTTGTTTTGGGGAAAACATGATTCATATCATTGAATTAATTTACTGAAACTCTACACAGAACAATTTTACAAAACATTTATTTTTACTCGCTCAGTGTCTACAGTGTCTTTATCCTCATTACACTGGGTATCTTACCATTGGAAATACTCTTGAATAATTTGAGAGATATAAATATTTCTAGTAGCAGAACAAAAACAGAACATTAAACTATGACTCTATAAAATTTCATTTGAATCTCTCATAGTTTTCCAAGTATTCTTTGTTACCAACAGGACATATATAGACTTAGCAATATCTTAAACATGTCATGTAAAATATACACATTCAAAAACATTGATATGGGGGTTTTGATGGTTTAGTAGTGATTTATTCATACTGTTTTGTGAGAATAGTTTTGAGGGATTGGGAAGAGCTGCATAATTATTTTATCTGAATTTTAGAAGAAATGTTCATTTATATTATTAGCAAGTTGATTATTGCTCTAAATTTTTACCTACACTTGGGAGCTTGAGGCTAAAGGATAACCATAAATTTGAGGCCAGCCTGGGCTACATAATTAGTACAAGGCCAGCCTGAACTACAAAGTAAGACCCTTTCTCAAGAAATAATTTTACCTAATTTAAGATAAAGCTGAATAATATATCATGAAATGATCTATATTTTACTCTCCATTGTGAAATGGCTATGCAGTCTGAAAAAACTAGAAGAACAATAGATATTCATAGATTATGGTCACACAAATAAAAAATATACAGGTGAAATGACTGTAAAAGACACTTATTATCTTTATTTATTTATTAAATAAACATGAAGTTGAATCTGTCTGCCGAGCATTTTTAATATTTTTAAATAATTTTAATAATAGTAGATATCTGATTAAGACTAGATATGGTCTAAAACCATGTAAATTTGTATCTAACTACAAACATAATGTCTTATGAGAGAAAGAGAATTGAATTTTAGGCATTATGAATCATTGTTTAATTATAGCATATATAGAAATAAGGTTTCTTCTACACCCAAAATACATTTCAGCATTTTCTCTTTAAAAATCTATGAAATAATTTTAATTTTAATTTAATTGTAATTTGCACATCTAACAGATTTATTGTACATACTATAATTTTCACATTTAACAGTTTTATATATATTTAATGTATAAACATATTCTGTAGTAGCTATTTTAATATATTTATATACAGTGACATTTTGCAAATACTAGAAAACATATAGTTAATTAGTGTATGTATTTTATTCATTAAGACAAATGAGTTATAAGGAAATGCAGAGTACATTGTAAACTAAAATATTTGCATTTATATTTTTTCAAGATATTTTAAAAAGATGTTGAATTTCAAAATTTGAACACTTTAAATACTTAAAACTGTACAGTTCATAATATATTCTTTCAGGTTATATTCAAGTAAGTTAGAACTATTCTTTTTAGCCTTGTGGAAGCATACTACATTAATTAGTGGTGCTCTAATTAAGGCTGCTAGTGAAAACAGCAAGCTAATTAAGTTAAAGCAATTATTCTTCCTTTAACATAAACCTAGATATATCATTTAAGGCTCCTCTGGTTGAATGTGCAATAAAAAGGTGATAATGCTTTATATATTCTTTAATATATTTTATTTTAATTTTAGCTATCTTACTTGTATTGAGTAACTAAGTGCAGAAAAAACTAAATCCTCACGAAAGTAAAAGAACTAAAACCGGTCTTAAATATTTAGTAAAAACAGTAGTACTTAGAAGGTAATCAGTTTCTGTTCCTTTAGAATAGATTTAATGCATATGCATAATATGCATACTCATACTTGGTCAATTTTAGTATCTAATTGGCAGAACTATATGTTTCAAATTAACTGCTTTAAAGTGAAAATCTGATATTATTTCAGGAAAATTTCTTTTTCTAGAAAGTGCAATTTAATAAAATATTTTTTTTGTGTGTGTCTGTGGGGGTGCTGGGGGTCGACCTCAGGACCTTGCGTGCCAGCAGGCGCCCGAGCCGCTGACCAATATCACCGACCCTTTTTTCGTATGTGGGATCCAGGAGTCGAACTCGGGCCCTCGCGCTTGCCAGGCAGGTGCTTATGCTGCTGAGCCATCTCACCGGACCAATAAAATATTTTTAACATATTCAATTTGTTTTAAGTTTACTTAAAGTTGCATGCAATAAATCTTCATAACTTATAAGTCATAAGTTTTGAATTGCCACCATTTGTTTTCTTTTAAATCACTTGTCCATTTATATGTATAGTCCTTGCCAATAGATTTACAAAATCACAGGATATTTCTATGTCTCTTGCAAAATCCTGCTTTACTATAATAAATTTAAAGTAATAATGCTGAACTAACTGAGTACTTTATAACAGAATGGGAACATTTTTAAAATGGTAATATGTTGTAAACTAAGTTCATATTTATAAAAACAAATAAGTAAACATAAGTTGAAGCAAAGTAGGCAGATACACAGATTACAGTATAGTTCTTTTAAGTTAACGAGTTATTTCCTCTTAGAAATTGAAAATAGTTACTGTTTGGGGATATATTAGAGTGTGCATCTTGAAAAAATTTTGTTTGTGCTTTAATATTCAAACATTATTTTGGTAAATCTATCAGCATGGCATATGTATACTTTTAGAAGTTAGACAAGCTTATATTTTCATAATCAGTTTATATTTTCGTAAGTCATAAGATTAATAATAAAAAATCAAGTAGTACAATAAAAATGGGCAACATACTTAAACAGACATTTCTCAAAAGACACACAATTCACCAGTGGATGTAAGAAAAAATGTTTAACATCACTGGTAATCATGGAAATGTACATCCAGATCACAAGAAATCTCACTGCAGTAAGAATGGCCGTTATCAGCTACACAAAAGATAACAAATGCTGATAAGGATGTGGAAAAAAGAGAACCCATGTAAATTGTTGGAGGATATGTATAACAGTGTAGCTATTATGGAAATCTGTATGGAGTTTCCTAAAAAAAATTGAAAATAAAATGACCATATGATTCAGCAGACTTAATACTGGATAATCCACACCCAAAGAAAATGAAATCAGCCTTTCAAAGAGGCATCCTCATTCTGATGCTTATTGCAGCAGTATTGAAAAAAACAGATATAGGATTAACAGTGAAAGTGTCCATCATCTCATGAGTGGATAAAGAAACCGTGGTCCACACACAATGAAATAGCTACTCAGCCATAAAAAAATAAAAAGTTGTCATTTGCCACAACATGAATGGAACAAAAGATCAATATGTTAAGTGAAATAAGCCAGAAACTGAAAGACAAGAACTACTCGACCTCAATGACAGATGACTATAAAAAAGTTGGTCCCATAGAAGTTGAGAGTGGAGGGCTGGTGAGATGGCTCAGCGGCATAAGCACCTGCCTGGCAAGCACGCAGGCCCCAGTTTGACTCCCGGAACCCACATATGAAAAAAGGGCTGGTGATATCACTCAGCGGCAGGGGCGCCTGCTAGTGCGAGAGGTCCTGAGATTGACCCCCGGTACCCACAAAAAAAAAAAAAAAAAAAGAAGTTGAGAGTGGAATTTTGGTTACTAGAGGCTATGGAGCATAGAGGAGGAGTAGAAGATTGAGATGTTGTAAATAATGCTATGTGATAGTTACACTGGAGTAAGAAGATTTGGCATGGTAAAAAAAAAAAAGGAGAGTAACTATAGATAACAAGTATGTAGTATATATCATGAAAATCCAGAAAAAAATTTAACGTCGCTATAAAGGGAGAGCTATTTGAGAAGATTTATGTGTTTAACCAGATTTCAATATTATACATCAAATACATACAGAAAAACACATGGGATACCATTAATAGGTACAAGTTTTATGTTTTATGCTAACGGAATATAAATAAAATTACAAATGTGAGAGATATATAAATGTTTTCTAAACTCACCTTTTAGAATTTTCTTTACAGTCTGGCATACAAATTCAAATCTTTGTTAAATTCAAGAAAATTTATATTTTGCTGAGTCCAGCGCAAGTCTTGAGACTCCAGAGGGAGGACAATGGAGGATGAAGAAATGAAGACAAAAGTCAGAATGCAGAAAGCTGAGGTCAGGTGGAGCCCCTCTCTTGATGGGAGAAAGGAACTGCCCAACAACTGAAGTGCATTTACTTATACAATCAGTGTAGGAGGCTGTTTACAGATAATTTAAGGAGAGGGCAAGATCCAGCTCCCAACAATATTTTGTAGATTACATGACTTTTTTCTCATTCTTAGAATAGGTGATGTTTTTTGTAGCTTTCTAGGCTAAAATTAAAAGGATTTCAGTCTTTCAATCTTAGCCTTTCACGTGATGTGTACAGTGGATGCCTCCATATTTATTTCCATTTATATATGTACTTACATGCACACATAAATATCCATATATACAAGCAGAAATGTATGTATGCACTTTAATACTTGAAATACAAAAATACAATAAGCATATTGAATATGAAAATTCATTCTTTCATGTTCGTGAATGAAAACATTCATTCATGTTTTCAGGTATAATCTGACCCCTCAAAATGTCATTTACATATTGGAGGGGTAGAGCTCCACTCACAGATTAGAATAAAATTTAAAAATCATAATAAATAATTTCTGAAATAGGTCGAAGCAAAACAACTTGTATATCATCCAAGTTTGCAATAAAGCATAAAATCTAATACAACTACATTATGACAAACACATAAAGAAATGGAATTGTTTCTGTGCTGCTATGAATGTGTAATGGATATTATCATTTGGTTAACAGTTTGCCATTATATAATAAATTTGAAGGCACTCATACTCTAAGCCCCAACAACTCCAATACTTGGGAGGTATCATACATTTATGCATCAGGATGTATGCAAGGATTTTTAAAGTAACATTACTCCAAGAGGCAAAATGATAGATATGCATATGAGTTGTGGTGGAGCATGCAATACATGTCTAAGAAATAATATAAATAAGTTAATTACAGCCCCTCACTCAATCAGCATGATTTTAGAATTATAAACTTGTATGAAAGATTCAAGGTACAGTCTAATTCTACGTATCTAAGTTTCAAAATTTGGCCAGTGTGAACTGTATTTTTTTACATTAATTGTCATGTATGCAATAGGACACGCTCCAAAAATGAACAAAGCCATAATTGTCACTAATGTCTGGATACTGGAAAATTGGGGAGTACAAAGGATGTCTCGATGGAATACGTTACAGAGCAAGTCTATATTTTTGAAAAGAGACACGTGTATTTTCGATTCCGGCAAGTATGATCAAGATTATACAAAATAAAAATGAGAATAAAAGGTGAGAAAATGTGAGAAAAATGTAATTGTCAAACAGATAGAAATAAAAACTTTTCTGGGGGGAGCCCAGATGGCAGATGTAATCATTGGGTAAAATTTAGAAGAAATAATTTCTTTCTTAGAAGCAGGAATTTTAGGACAATCAAATCTTTGGTTTGCTGGAAACATTTACAACAACTAACATTTAAGTGTATTAAAATTTTTTGGTTTGTAATTGAAATTTGCAAATACATCTACATATTTTAGTGACTTCTTACTGGGCTACTGAAAAAAGATTTAACTGTTTCTCTAAGCATTACTATTGCATTTCTAAGTTTTTTCATTATTGAATGTGTGAGCAGTCATGAGGTATCAGGTTTTATACTCACTGAAATAAAATTAATATGTCACCTTTACAAACCAATTTTAAAAATTCTTCATAATACCTGAAAAGTTCAGGTATGATTATTCTTTCAAGAGGGCGAGAGTGACATAGAGAAAATAGGCGCTCAGGAGAAAAAGGAATATTAAATAAGTAGGAAGATTTGGGTAAAAGAGAGAATTAAGTTTTATATCTTTCTGTATTTTAAGACAGTGTGTCATGAGCATTATGTTCATAAACAGAGAAATTGTATACTATCAAAAGAACAAAAACTGTATGGTTGGGCCGGTGAGATGGCTCAGCACCCTACGTGCCTTCCTGACAAGCGCGAGGGCCCAAGTTCGACTCTCGGAACCCACATACGAAAAAAAGGGCCGGTGATATTGCTCAGCAGCACAGGCGCCCCGGTACACAAAAAAAAAAAAAAAAAAAAAAAAAACTGTATGGTAATTATGGTGATTTGCCAGAGCAAATTCTGAAGAAAAAGTTAAAGTGTCCTAAACACTCATTTCAATTTATAGATAAATCTTCTTTCAGATGAACCAAAAGTATGTCCTATTTCTACTATGTATCAAAAAATAGGCCTCCTTTTCATCATACTCTGTTGATAATATAGTCTTTCATTCAAAATGAAGAATGGCTTCCAGAAGCAGTATAGCATATTGGCAAATTGCTGTCAGAATGAACATCCGTATAATAAGTATTTCAAAATCAGAATTGTTTATATTGGCAACCTCTTATGTCCAGATGGATAGTACTAAACAATTCTGCCTATCAAATTAATTCATCTCATGATCTAACATTTTATGATTTTATTGTATTGAAAAGCATCAAAATCCCATTTGGCTGAAAAATAAGTCATTTTCGAAAGTCATTATTTATTGTGTATATGTATGTGGTTTTGTTCTTATGTTTACTAATGCTTGATCCCAGAGGCCTTTTGAATGAAACATAATTTCCATAGGTCATGGAGCTGTTCCAAATTCAAAATGGCATTGAACCTTGAGTGGCAAGCCTGCATGTTCCTGGCCAGGCTGTCTCATTTGGTACCTGCTGAACAGCACTGCACAACTGAAGTCTTCTATACAACCTGTTTCTATTTTTAACTCTGATTTATTATTATATAAATTATCTGCTTCACATATCTGTTCATGTCCCTCATACATATTTTATTATTCAACTTTTATCCTATTTCTTTAATGAGTCTGTTGCATCTCTGTGTAACTTGAATATTCATGTAAAATCCTGTTGATTGGCACTTATTAGGACTGATCTTTTCAAATCACTTCGTAAATGAAGGGGACAGATATAAAAGGTAATAGTTGAAAGATGAGGATATAAAGGTATCTGAGATATTTTTGTTGAGAAATGAGGCTAAATTTGAATGTAACACACTATGGATACTCAAAATATTGCACTGAATTTGGTACACATGCAGCAAGCAGTCTCAGGAAAGCCGAATCAAGTACTTCAGAGCTCTGCAGTTACATTAATTGAAACATGGGTATATTTTACTAACTGGACCAACAGAAGTCAAAATATAGTGATGGATTTTTCAACCAATGTCTAAGTCATTTTTATTTACATTAAAGTGGGAGCCAATTCTAATTCAACTCATTACTACTATAAAATCTAGCATATTTTCCCAAATTCATTTCCTGGTATTATTAAGAGCTATCATTACTAGCAATGATAATACAAATAAGTGAGATTTACTGAGCTGTATAACATACCAGACCCATGTATTGCATGCTGAAATTTATTTAATATTCAGGGTAACATTAAGTAGAGGCTATCATGAGTCCATTTACATTAAGACTGTTATGTAACACTGTGAAGTTCTATACTTAATAAGGTGTCAGTACTTTGCAAGCTTGTGCATTACAATACAAAAAGAAAGGAAAAGAGCTCTTTGTAATGTGAATTTCCAAAGGACAGTTAGAGGTATTTTTGAACAATACCGAGTTGACTGGGCAAAAAATGGGAAAGGATGAGCTCTCATTATCACTTCATTAAACTAGGTCTGTGGGACCTTGGCCAAAGTCAGCATAATGAGATAGTAATAAAGAAAAGTTGTCCTGACCTTTTTCCTTGTTGCACTTTGTTCTGAAAGTTTCACATTATCCTTTCTGTGTAAGCCTTTTTATAATCAGATAGACTTTTTTCCAAAACCAAAGATTGAACTTTTTTGTTTTTTGATTTGCATGATAAACTCTAATTTTACTTATGCTAAATAAATAAGTGCCTCCTCAGGTATTTTTTAGGATACAAAGGAACTCAGAATGTGGTAAGATTTCTGAAGAAGAATGACGATGTTAAAAAAACAAAATGACAATTATTGCTCAGAAATCTTTATAATTTTTAAAAGATAAGAAAATATAATGTATCTGTTAATAAAGTCATTGTTAAAAATAAATTTTTTACATTATATGTAGGTTATCAAAACAGATTTCATACCTGAATTCACATATTAAGTACCTGAAAATATTATTTAAAATGATAGACTTAATCTAAAATGTTTTTTTTCCTCCAAATGAACATCTCTGACTATTGGGTGTAGTCTTATAAAACTGAAGAAAATGATCTATTCTTTAGTTACTATATGAAATTGCATTTTTATTTATGTTATCACAAACCACTAATTTACCGTAACATCCTTACCAGGGAAGTATGTAGGCCAGTGAACTGGAAAGCACCCTGGATCTGTTTATTATACCTGAGGTGCTAACATTATTTGTCATTAATCATTTGGCCTTGGGAAAGTTGTTTGACATATTTGTGTCTCACTTTCTTCTCATATGCAAATCAGGGGAAAGATTTAAACTACTGAATAAAATATATGATTACTAATCACAAATTTTAGATAATAGCCATTTTCCAAAATATTCATTCTTTACTTACATAAAGAATGAATATCCCCCTCACATATATATGACGGTTTTAACATGCATTAAGAGTTATCTCTGCTGGCAGGGGTGGCAACCTTTGTAAATCTCTATGGCTTCATTATATTCTCAAATAATGTCAAGCATGTCATGGCACTGTTTGTACTTTAGAAAGAAAATCAGCTTATTGGTTGTTTAATTTGGCGAGGTTCTCTATAACTTCCTTACAGGGTACAGAATTTTTTCTAGTACCAGGTAACTATTCAACTAAGTAATAATTTATGTTGTCCTTTTATTTAAATATTAACATCCATTTGGCTTGCTCCAACTTAAGATTTTTATTACACTTTGATATTTATATTTAAAGTAAGACCTCCTCAGCTCAATAATTCCAATACAAATTATTCTTTCATTACTACTTTTTAAAATTCTACTATATTAGGGCAGACATTATTATGTATGGCTATTAATATTAAATTTAAATATATGGATATATAACATCCTGTTTATTTGTTTGCATATTGGTAAATCCACATTTATACACACTCTTAAGTATAACTTGCTGATTGACATACTTCTTCATAACTTTCCTGGGATCCTGGTAAAATTTTGTGACACTTTTCAAGCTGTTCAGTGAGATCCTACCACATTTTAATAGTTTCAGTGAATTTAAATTTCAGAACTGTAAAAGAAAAAATATATATTGCATACAAGCATCAAAAATGAGGGCCTGATTTATTTCTAGAAATGAAATGTAAGTTAACCAAGGTAAAGGCAATTTAAGGAATACATGTCATCGTGCTTTCAGTTGTGTTATCTTATTTTTTTTTTAAAAATTATTGTAAATGTGAATATTTGTTATGGTTGATCCTCCCTGCTTCTGATATTGCCCCATCTTTACCTCTTCTCAACACAGCTTTCTGAGGGAAGGTATGTTTAGAATTTAATCCACAGCACATTACTAATCTGTTTCTAATCTTTGAGTCTCTCCTGTTTCCTTTCTTCTCTCAATGGTCTTCAAGGTATTACACAATTTGCCTTCTCACCCTGTTTTACATTTTTACTTTTTTTGTGTGTGTGTGGATACATGGGGTTGACCTCAGGACCTTGCGCGCCAGCAGGCGCCCATGCCGCTGAGTCATCTCACCGGCCCACATTTTTGCTATTTTGTTTCAATCACATTTGTTTATTGCAATTTTTCCTTAAAAGATCTTGTGCTTGGCAAATTTCCCATGCAAGACCTTTCCACTTTTTCATGCATTGTTCTGGAATATTCTTCCTTCCTTTTCCTCATCGTTCCAGCCTTCTTTTACTTCAAATTTTTGCTTTACTGTTAGTGACCCAGAAGCTCCTTTACTCTAGAAAATATCCTAGCAGTATTCCAGTATCTTTTCCTACTTTATATCTCACTATAGCAATAATTACCTTTGAATGTAGTCAATATAAGGTTTGGGGGATATGTCTTTCTTTTTTATTGTCATTGATTTCAAATTACTGTATCTTATTTTAGGAGGTAAAATATAAGGTAAGATTCATAACACCTTACTTATCAAAGATATTGGGGCAGTATCTTAGTCACTTAGTCCCTGCTGGGACACAGGACCGGAAACCCAGAACTTGAAGCCAGAGATGTTCATATGGCTCACGTCCAGAGGTTTCAGTCCATGATTAGATGGTATAAACATGGAAACTGACTGGTGGAAGGCCCTGGGACAAGGAAAGCTGCTCACATCATGGTGGTCAGGAAACAGAGGAGGTAGGAGCTGGGGAGGGAAGGACACCTTTCCAGTTCATGCTCTCCCATTTACCCACCTCTTCTGAGGAGCCCTCCCTTTCTTACAGCACCTTCACCCAGCTGGACTCCACAGTGGATGAATCCACCTGTAAGAACACTTGGCCCAAATTTCCAGGACTTTCCAAGATTCCTGCCTCTGAGTGCATGACAGTTTGGGTTCATTCTCTATCTAAAACACAGTAAGCAGCAAATTTTCAACTTTGCTCGTTAGGGCCCCACACTAGAACTGAGATCACATTGATGTGACAAATAAATACATTTTAGGCATTTTTTGACACAGTAGCCTTGAAGAGAAAACAGAGGCAAAAATCACATGATTTTATATTTGATTGAACACATAGGAATTTGTGAAAAAAAAAGCTAAATGGAGAGGATACAAGAAGAACTGTTCTTAAAGAGCTCTGTTCATACAGAATTGGAAGCTGCCAATATGTGTATCGAAAGATGGATAGGGTAAGTGTGGCGTCTATACACAATGAAGTACTACTCTGCCATAAAGAAGGATAAATTTGAGTCTTTTGTAGAAAATGGATGCACCTTGAGAACATGTTAAGTGAAATTAATTAGACACACAAGCTTAAATATCCCATGGTTTCTTGTATATGAGAAACCCAAAATATAAACAGAAAAATAAAATATAGATGATAAGAAATTATGAAATAGATCCTTTATAAAAGAGAAAGGGACAAAGAGGTGGAGAGGGGAGAAAGAGGCGGGGAAGAGAATGAGAAAAGAATTAAGATGTGTTATGCACATGTACCAACTCCCCATGAGAGATGTAATCATTATGTATTGCAAAGAAGTACTAATTAAAATTGAAGAAATATTAATAAAAATTAAAAATAAAAGGAATCATGCTTAAATACTCAGAAAAAAAAAAAGAATTTTCTCAGCTATGCAGCTGTGACTCTACCTTGAATAAGTGTTTGTTTTTTTAGTTTTTTTTTTTTTTTTCCCCAGGTATAGGAAGTGCATCTTTCTCTTGGGAGTTTTGTTTTGTTTTGTTTTGTTTTTATAGCACTATCTTAATTATTTCATAGTGGTACCCCTAATGCATAGCTTTTTGTGTTTGTTTGTTTTGTTTGTTTGTTTTTACCAGGAATCAAACTCAGGACCTTGCACTTGCCAGGCAAGTGCTGTGCCGCTAGCTATATCCCTGATCCTCTTGGGAATTTCTAATCTCCTATTTTAAGGAAGAAATTAGAGATGACTGCCCTTCATGCATGGAAGTGACATAGTTTCAGGACCTCTTGCCAGTTGTGGAAAGCCAAAACGTGTGAAAATATATTTGCATTTTTATTGTAAATGTGTAACCCACAGTCTTTCATATGGCAGAAATCCTCTTGCTAAGCCCTCCTCCATCCATTCACTGTGCTCATGCACACCCACTTGACAGTGCTGGAGCATCTCTGCTGAATCTGACTCAAATAGAGGAAACGTTAGTGTCTACAGACACCAAAAGGTTGTGTTAGAGCCTTTGTGAATGCTTACAGGGCAATTTTGTGTTACTGTTATTAATAGAGAAATAAGACTCCTGAATATAATATTGAAAATAATTTGTCTTTAAGACCAGTTATGGTGGAGTATTTTGCCAGTGACCTGGAAGCCTTCAGTAGAACATTTATTTCAATTAAGAATACACGAGTGGAAGCTTCTGTGTGTTTTTTCTTATAAGTAAGGAAGGTCACAGTTTTTTCATATCAATAAGTATTAGCTATTGTGTTTAAATTCTAATCATAGTAGAAAATTGTGATAAAGCATTAATACTTTTGTATAAAAATTGGCTTCAATGCTTTCCTTTTGCATATCAGGGAAATTTTCATATTTAAAGGACTGAGTATCTTCTTGGGGGTTCTTAATGGTTCTAAACAATGAAGAGAGAAAACAAGTACTTTCCTTTCATCAGCCCAAACTAAAAATGAATACAGCTTGCTTTTCATAGTTACATTGTGTGCTGATTGTAATTAAATTGCATACTTAATCGATTATTATACAAAATTTTCAAAGCTTTCTAAAAATTGTCATCAATCTACCTAAATTATTAAATACTGAAAAAAGTCCATAAAGTTTTGTTGATATAGAAATCCCTTCAACAAAATTAGTTGCACATTTAAAAACATAAGTGTTAAATTATGAAATAGTATGTACATGATTTGTGCATAAATGATTAAATTCTCTTGCCTCTCAGACAAATCATAAGCTTCAAAATGGAAACAATTTTAGAAAAATTGTTGCTATAGAATTGCAATGTTGATTAATTCCAATCAAGTTTAACATAAAAAATTAGCATGTTTTTCCATTTAATTTAAATGTAGAGCATTATTCTGCTACCATTAAATCACAATTAAATTATAATTATAAATTATAATTGAAGTAACTAAATGAAATCAATTTTAATTTTGCACTACTGTGTTTCAAGTTATTTCTCCTTGTAACTAAATTGTTATCTCAATTGCCTTTAATTTTCTAGCAAATAAAAAAATGAATTCAAGGTGCTATTTGATTTGCTGTTGCATATTTACTTGAAGAAGTGGCATATGAATGAGTTTTGATCTTGAAGGATTACTTTTCTAAGCACTGTAATATTTGTGTGTATTTAAAATGTAAACACTAGGGTGTATCATTAATAAAAAAAGTCATAGTTTCCCTCAAAATGTTAATAACATTAAAAAATAAACATTACTCTTCTAAGGGCATATACTTATTTATTTTCTCTGGGTATGAATATAACAAATATAATTCTTCTCTAAACACAAATAAAAGTTAGATCCTATGATTTCAAGTACTTAATACTATGTGGCAAAGATTTAATTCTGTTCTCCCTTATAGTCTGGGTGATCACATTTAAATATGCTATGGGAAATAATAGATTCAGTGAACCGAATCTAGACTACACTGAATATATAATAACAATAAGAAAGTAAAGGAAAATTAGAAGAGTACATGCCTTCCTAGGAGGACATAAATTGTCCTTGCACAATCCACAACTTCTCTAGAGAACTAGTAAAAGGTATGTTCCAAGAGCTAAGTAAAGCTAGAATTGTGAGCTAACATTATACTTATAAAAATGGTACAAAATGCTAATGTCCAATTTAACAAGTACAAATAATGTAATAGGTAACAGTGGCAAACAGATTTGTATTTTACTGAGTAGAAAAATGAAAAGGAGTTTAGCTCCAAAAGAAATGAAAATTAATGGCACTACATTATCCGAAGATTTCTACTTTTTCCCAAACTTTCTTGACTCCTTCTCCATTCATTCACTATGATATCAATTATCTTAAAAAACAGAAAGCATAACTAAATATAAGCTGCCAACTTTTGCTGATGTCTATCAGACAGTCTAAATATTCAATCCATTTAGAACTGACTTACAGTGGTTAAGTTCTGAGATTGTCAACCATCCATTTTTAGCTGCAACAAAGATGAATTCTACACTCATAAAGACCTCATTCTAAGAATCATTCTGTAGTTCTTTTTAGTTTTCATATTAACCTCACTGTTTGTTTTCCTTTCTTGCAGGAACCCTGATATGTACACAAACATTCATATAGTTAAAACGTTACTGTATACCTAAAAATGCCAGACTCCATCATAGATGTAAGAATATAAATATGTCTTGTACACTGGAAGATTCTAGAACTAATACAAACATCCAAATAGCTGTCAATTGATCCAGGTACACTAAAATTAACTACTATAAAAAGACTAATTATTTGTATGTAATATTATCCACTTTTGAAATGGGCACTGCTATACATTTTAAAATATTTTTACATGTATTTTCATGTAAACAGCAAGAACATTTCTTTTTTTCCTTATTCAGATGGAAATTCTCTTCTCATTTCTCTTCCCATTGTGTTACTTTTCCTTTGAAGTTTCAAAACTTTCACAGGAAAATATGGGAATTCTGGTTTTATTTATTTATTTATTTTTTATTTTTTTTTTTTTTTTTGTGGGTACCGGGGGGACGACCTCAGGACCTTGCACGCCAGCAGGCGCCCGTGTCACTGAGCGATATCACCGGCCCCTTTTTCGTATGTGGGTTCCGGGAGTCGAACTCGGGCCCTCGCGCTTGCCGGGCAGGCGCTTAAGCCACTGAGCCATCTCACCGGCCCCGGGAATTCTGGTTTTAAAATCTGCTTTAATTATATTGTATTTTTAATTGTATAATTTAATTATAATTGAAAAAAATAAGCTCAGTTGATAGTAAAACTCTAACCTATCAGTAGCCAAAATGCAATGATGCAAGAACACAGATAGTGGGCTGGTGAGATGGCTCAGCGGCATAAGCGCCTGCCTGGCAAGCACGAAGGCCTGAGATCAACTACTGGAACCCACATACGACAAAAGGGCTGGTGATATCGCTCGGCGGCACGAGTGCCTGCTGGCGCGCGAGGTCCTGAGGTCGACCCCTGGTACCCACAAAAAAAAAAAAAAAAAAAAAAAAAGAACGCAGATATTGAAAACTGAGATGCGTTGTGCAAATATTATTGAATAAATGTGAAGTTACCATAAAGAAACATAAAAAAGAGGTAACTAATTCAATAAATATTTTGGCATATTCATCATGTGCTATATATTTATTTAGGCCCTGAGATACATCAATGAAAAAAACGAAAAACTTAAATAAAGATTTTGCCCACAAAAAGCCCAGCAAGCAAGAATAGGTAATGATGAAACATTAAACTCAGGAAATACAGAAATTAAATAGTATGAGAGAAGGCAATGAGTTCTAAGTAAACAGAAAAATGCAACATTTGACCAGGTAAAGATGAATTAGAATGTTAATTGTGGGGAGAGAATGTAACACAAGTTGCTTTATTAAATTGTGTGCTTTGACTTCACAGGAAAGACATTTGAGAAAATACATGAAGGAAGTAGAAAATTTGGCAAAGTATATATCTAGAAACTGATCAGAACTTAGAATGAGAATGTACTTATTGTATTCAAGATTATGCTACAAGACTGAAGGGAGTAAGAAACAAAACAAGCAAGACAGGACTCAGAATTTCAAAAGCAGCAAAAGAATGACTATAGTCATGATGACTCTATAGAGTCAGCCATCAAACTGTGTAGATTAAAGATATGCAATTTCGTATATGATTTTTACTTTCATACAGTTTTTAAAAAATAATCAACCAGGTTTGAATTAGAAATACTTAAAAATAAAATGTTACTATAAGGAAATAGCAATTAATTGCATAGATGAAAATTCCATTTGCCATGAAGTAGAGGTAATCTAGGCCAATCTAAGTCCTATATTCAGGACTTATAGATTGAAAACTTGAAAATAATTTTGTGAGAATTTAACAAATTAAGAAGTGAAACAAAGCTTAAATAAGTGAAGAGATATACTATATTCATGGAATGAGAAACAACATTCTCAGATCAATCTATAAATTTAATGTAATTTTAATTATATAAAAAACAATTCATTTTTCTAGAAGTTGAAAAAATGTTTTACATTTTGATGGAATTATAAAAGAACTAGAGTACTAAAAATAATCTGCAAACAAAATACATACTTTTAGAACATATACTACTTAATTTTGACATTCACTTCAACAATGTATTAATTAACTAAATGCAGTAATGGCATAAAATAGATATGTTAAAACTTAGGTAACCCAGAAAGGGAACCACATTTACATAATAAATGGATTTTATGCAAAGGCAACAAAGAAATATTTTTTCAACATATGTTAACTGAAAAACTGGCAGTTCAGTTTTCCATTTTATTAATCTTTGATCCCTTCTAAATGCTTTTTATATCTTTCAGCTTGTTTGATTATAGATCTTCTTCTCACTTTCTTACATTCTTACTTTAGTACTGAAAAACTAAATGATTTCTGATAATCATAAGTGACATGAAATCAACACACATTAAAAAAAAAGCATAATGTATAGCAATGTAGTTTGAGTATGGCTGGAGTTAAAAGGTCTAATAAAAGCAGGTCTTCTAAACTTAATTTTGATGTAGAATTTGATGTAATTTTGATGTAGAATGACAGAAGTCCAGATTCAAATGCATATTATACTTTTCCTTGCTTCTATTTTCATGACTTATGTTGCTTTGATTTGGGACCTATTGTTTTCTGAAATTGCAAATGCCTAATATAAAAGCAGATGTAGAAGCATTCATGAAGACTGCAATAACAGCCCCTGAGAGGCCACTCAATAGATCTCCATGAAACACAACTGGGAATAAGACCCCCATTCTTACACACCTCCATGTATTACAAGGCCTCCTTAGAGGTAAGCAATGAGAAAAAAAAGTGAGCAAATATCTTGCTGATTTTATCTTGTAGATGTATTATAGGAAAGTAAACAATTTACATCAAGTGGGTGAGATATGCGGAACTACTGCAGCCCAGATAAAGAACAATTAACTCATGAGAGGAGTGAGAATAACTTGTTAAGAATATTGCATGCTATGCTGAAGGTTCTAAGTTAAAAGTAAAGTTTCTAAATGCAAATGCCTTTGACTTGTTCCTTTAGAAAATGTAGTTTGTGGCCAAATGCTGAAAAAATTAAGGAGTGTCTGCTATATTTCAGGCACTGCAGAAGCTAATGTGTAAACTGATGTATGAATATTGTATATTTTACTTTAACTGCTGAAGCAAAAATTTGAGATAATTTTTACAAGCTGAAGGTGAGAATGTACATTAATTGTACCATAAGAGATGGAAATTTGGATTTAACTAACTCCTAGGATTGGCTCTTCTTCATTACACCTGCCATTTATCGTGTGCCATGTGTTCATGTATTTGACAATCTGACATGTATCCTGAGACAGTTTGGGTTTTCATAAAAGTGAGAGAAAAGCTACTGGCATCTACTAGATAAAAGTTAGGAATGCTACTTATTCAACAACATATAGGCCAGTCCCTCAGTAAGGAATTATTCAGCACAATATTCACAGATCTGCGACTGAGAAACTGAGGTATACCACATCAAGCTGACATACCTGAAACTATTTTATTAGGAAAGGACTCTAAAGAGATATGAGAGATTATAAAAATTTAATATTTATCCTAATACCAGTGTGCTACTGGAAAAATCCCAACAATGCATTATGCCTTTCTTCTAAATTCTTGACATCTAAAACCTAGAATGTATGTAAACATTGCTGCTCTCAAATTATTTTCACTCTCTGAGGAAAAAAATAAAGGGTCATAAACATACACACACAACACCAACATAAAATAAATACCGGTGTAGTCAGTAACTGAACTCTAACATTGAAATTTCATTTAACTCTTGATAAATGATAATATTAAATATTTAGTAAAAGGAAAATAATTTAAAGTCTTGGTAGCATGCATTCTTAGAACACAGTGTAGCCAGTCCTATTTAGGTAATGTGAAATCCTGCAAACAATTTCTCTTAAGGAAATGCTCCGGATTCCTCCTCAAGTGAAATTTGTAGAAGGACAATGATCTCAGAGGAAAACTACCATTTTATTTCAGAGCTAATAGTGTACACTAGGATGAGGAAGGATGGGATGGGAAGATGGAAAAATAAGGAAAAAGGAAGCTGAACATGAAAAAAAAATAAAAAGCACTCATTCTGTTATTATAGATTGAATGAAAGTCGCTCACCAAAGAGTGAACTCTTCTGGCACATAGAGTGACCTCTAATAGGTTCTCAGCTGCCGCACAGTATCACATAAAAAGCTAAAGCAGTGTAAGGTTTGGCAAGCAAAGGGGAAGTAGGAAAAATTATACATTCTTATAAACATAATTAGCAATCATAATTTTCAATTGATAATTATTAACAGTTCCATAAAGAGTATTAAACTTTTTGGTACTTATATTCTATGATGATGCCAGCTATTATGATATTATACAGTTATTCACATAATAACTCTTTCTAATTTTTCCTTTAGGAATATAGTGCTTGGTTTAAAGCAAAATTTTGAAACCCCAAATACTCTGATTCTTTAAGAGATTCTAAATAAAAAGTGAGGACTGTAAGGAAGGATAAGCAGCCAGAGCATAGAGGATTTTAAACTAGTGAAAATTCTTTGTCCGATACTATAATAATGAATAAATATAATTACACATTTGAGCAAACCTATAGAATATACTGTGCCATTAAAGAACCCCAAGGTGAATTGCAGATATTATGTGAAAAAGATGTGTTAAATCATCAACATACCTATGAATTGAATGTATCCGATATAGGTTCATTAGTTTTAAAAAGTGTAAAATTTTTTGAGGAATACTGTTAATGGGGGAGGCCATGCATGCATGGGAACAGTGGCTATATGGGAAAACTCCATACCTCCCTCCCAATTTTGCAGTGAACCTAAAAGTTCTCTTTTAAAAAGTCATAAAAATGGGTTAAATACCCAAATAATAAAATCAGGAAATTATTCTCTTATCTCTTTCTCTCCTTTCTTCTTTCCTTCCACCCACTCTGCACTCCTTTCTCCTTCAATGAGAAAAAGTTATTGATGGTCAAATACAAATTGCTCAAAATTGAGTTGTTATCTACTAACAATTTTGTTACTTTTGATGATTACAAAAATATTAAAACCATATTTATTTTAATTTAGGGTTGTAACTGATATATCTCAAAAACATAAAATATTTATGATCTTGAGAGAGTCAATCTTTCCAAGAAATTTATGAGAGAATTATATCCATTTACTCTGCAATTTTTCCCATTATGAATCTTTCCTTGCATCAATTTATTTCTACATAATGTGCAAATTAAGCATTTGCCCACTAATTTTGTATCTTTGTTTAAAAACCTCAGTTAAATCTGACCAGTGGACACACACAAAAAAGACAGACTAATTTTTTATAATATTGTTTTCCAAGAAAATCACATTAATATATCATTATATTGAACTATTAGAACCTCATGGATTCTTTATCATACTTCATGTCAGTTTCAATAATAAAAATTTCTCAAAATAATAGATACACAAAACTCTGAAATAGAAATGTGTCAAATGTGTTTTGAAACTTAAAATGATAAAATACAATATCAGGACTAAATAAACAGATAAGCTATGTGTCAATAAATTTTCAACTGTTAATAGACCTACAGTGTAAAGAATGCTGTTTAAAATATTTCTTTACTCAGAACCCTAAAAGTCTGGGCTTTTAACAATTGTGAAAATTCATCATACCTGGGAAAGAGACTGGGGAAAAGAAAGTTCTACGCAAGGGGATAGGGCAGAAAAACTTGTGGGCCCAGAACTGCAAGAATTTGTGGGCCCAAAACTGAGATCACACCCAAAATCTCCACTGATAAAGGCCAGAGGAATTTGAAATTTTTTGTACACTGAGGGCTAAGATAGCAAAAATAACTCCACCTGAGTTTAAAATGTAAGGGGGTGTCCCGGGATCTATGGTCGCAGTCTGATTAACTCTTACTGATGCGGTGTATTTACTTCATGTTCATCTTTCCTAAATTGCATGAAATTTCTATAGGGTAATGTTCAGCAGTTCATAGTTTACTAGATGTCAGTCTCTGTGCCATGAGAAGCTCACTCACGAGCTGACCTTTTCAACCTAATCTATAATCATTAGCATGGGGTTTGACCCTTCTTTTTTCCTTCTTTTGTTCTCATCTCGCTGTGTACCACTAATACTTGTGAATCAATATTCTTGGACCATCCATGCTCCTTGTATTAACTCTACCTACAATAGAATTCCAGGATATTTTTTGTAAGAGGAATTGCTTCTAGGATATGTGAAATGGAATGGACCAATGTTAAGAACTTCTATTTTTAGTTGCTATTAAGTGAATGAAGCAAAAAGCTGAAACTTTAGAATACTTTTGAATATCAAATATGTGACAGATATCATACTCATGATATTCTATTTTGCTCTTATTTTTCTAGGTTTTTGAGGTAAAAAAAAGTTATTCATTTGGCAATCTTCATCCTTTGTACTTCATCCTTTCTAGTGCTTATATATAGTGCTATAAATTTCTCAGCACTGCATTAGCTGTGACACACAGATATTACTTTCATTAACTCATCCTTTCATTAACGACTCTCTCATAACTTCCTTTTTGACTCACAGGTTGTTTAGAATGGTGTCATTTTGTTTCTGAGTGTTTATAAATTTTCCTGTTTTCTTTCTATTATTTACTTCTAATTCAATTCTGTTATGGTTGAAAAGGCGTTCCCAATGATTTCAAGTATTATAAATTTGTTGAGATTTTATTTATGGTCTATCTCGTTGAATATTTCTTGAACACTGGAAAAATTGTGTATTCTTCTCTCCTTGAGTGCAATATTCCATAAATGTCACAAAGGTTCTGTTAATTGATATCATAATTTCTTCTGTATAAGTTCTGACTTTCTTAGTAATTTTTTTCACAGTTGTTGAAGGAGAGGAATTTTTCATCTTTCACGGTAACTATGGATTTGTCTATTTTGGTTTACACATTTTTGTTTCATGTATTTTCTGGTTGTGTTTTTTGGTGCATTTACATTTTATGCATAGCAAACTATGTCTTCTTGGTGTGCTATCATATGTGACTGATAATTTTGTTTGATCTATAATTTATATTATTTGATATAAATATAATCATATCACCTTTCTTTAAATTAATAGTTTTATGATATACTTTTACTATTCTCTTTCTTTCTAGTACCCTATGTCATTATATTTGGGTAAATTTTTTGTGAAAGCAGTGATTCAATGTGTTTCTTATATACTTCATTCATATATATTTTAATGATAGATTGAAAATATTACATTTAATATAATCGTTGAGTTAGAATTTAATACTTTCATCAGATTTGTTTGGTTTTTGTTGGCTCTGTGCCTTATTTCTCTGTTTATTTCTTTCTGCCTTTTTTGGATTATTTGAACAGCATTTTAGAATTCTATTTTAAATTACCTGTACTATTTTTTTGTATCTCCTTATATAATTTTGTGTGGTTTCTCTAGACCTTACGTGATATATATCACAGTCCGCTGGTGTCAAAATTTTATCAATATTAACTTTCTTAGTCACTTTCCTTGTCATTGGGATAAAATACCTAACACCCTCAATTTAAAAGAGGAGGGCCAGTGAGATGGCTCAGCGGCATACGCGCCTGCCTGGCAAGTACGAGGGCCCAAGTTCGACTCCCAGATCCCACATACAAAAAAAAGGGGCCAGTGATATCGCTTAGTGGCACGGGTGCCTGCTGGCACGCAAGGTCCTGAGGTCGACCCCCAGTACCCACAAAAAAAAAAAAAAAAAGAGGGAAAGGAAGGTATATTTTGGCTCATGTTTGTAGTTCATAATGGACGAACCTCAAGGTAGGAAGACATAATAGAAAGCTATGACTAGGGGAGAGCTGTTCACATCATGGCAGCCAGAAAGCAGAGCGTCAAGACAGGGGCTGGGCAGGGACATAAAACCTTCCAGGTCGTGCCCTTAGTGACCTACCTCTTGGGACCAGATCCCACCTCCTAACAGTAATCCACTTATAATGCCTCCACAATCCAATCACTTTCTAAATACATGAGATTTGAGGGCCATTTAGATCTAAACCATAACATAAACGAAACATGAAAATCTGATCTTTTTCTGTTCAATGTATGTAATTTTCTTATGTATTTTTATCTACATTCATTCAAAATCACATCAGGTGGTGTTACAATCTTTGCCTCACCCATTAACACAGATTAAAATTCTGAAGAGGAGAACAAAAGTGTATGCTAATTATCCTCGTATTTTATCATACCAAGTTCTTTCTTCATTCCTGGTTCTCTCCTTTCACTCTGCCTTTTCTGTGCACAGAAATTCATTTGGCCATTTATTTCATGTAGGTCTTGGGTTAATTTTTCTAGTCAGAGAATATCTTCATTTCTCATTCATTCTAGAAAGTATTTTTACTAGCCATATTGTCTTTATTGATAGTTCTTTTATTCTAGCACTTAGAAAATATGCTATTTCCACCTAGCTTCTATGTTTCCTGATGATAAATCTACTCCTGTCATTTGAATTATTTTTCCTGGTATATATGCATTGTTTTCCTTCATATTGTCAATGTTATTTCTTGTCTTTAATTTTCAGATTGACTGAAGTATGGATTTCTATAGGTTCCGATTAACTGGGGTTTTGCTACCTTCTTGAGTATGTCTTTAGCTAAATTTTGGAAGTTTCGGGTGTTATTTGAGTACTTTTTTAGTTCCTCTCATCTTTCCCTTTCCTCTGGGATTCCATTGGCATGAATATTAGATCTTTTATTATAATCTCACAGGTTCTTGGGACTCAGTGCACTTTATTTTTCTATTTTCTGCCTATTGCTCAAAATGAATAATTTGTATTCTTTTACCAGTTCACTGATTCTTCTGTTCCTGCCTTTCTGCTATTAAACACATCCATGAATCCACAAGTTTTGTTTTAATTATTTTCTTATTCTTTAATTCTCAAATTTCCATTTGGCTATTCTTTATTTTTTTGAACTGTTCTCTTTACATTTTGTCAGTGTGTTTGTAATTGTTTACTGAAACATTTCTATGATGACTGCCTTTAAATTTTTATCAGAAAATGGTCATCTGGTCATTTTTTGTTTAATTTGAGTCTTCCTAGTTGTGTATATGATTTATAATTTTTTTAAACCTGTATATTTGGTGTGCTACACACTGAGGCCTTGTACTTACTGAAATCTTCAGCTTCAGCTGGCTTCCTAACAGCACTCCTGCAGAAGCGGCTGGATTGTGACTTTCTTATTCCCAGTTTATAATCTAGATTCCCTGCTTGGTCAGTGCTGACACCTGGTGGTAGGGGATTGTGGAAAACAGAAATCCAGTCTTTTTCCCTCATTTGTGGCAAAGACTTCATAGAATACATGGAATTCCTGAGGTATAAGAATGCCAGTTGCTGTTCATGATGACTCCTTTATGGTCATATTTGGATTTATGCTCATTAAATAATTGAAAGTTGTGCCTCTAGATAATCTCATGATTGGTCCACAGGAAGACCCAGTGGTTAGGGAGCTGCAAAATTCCCCACCAACCACTAATGCCTCCAGAGGAATGGAGGGGTAGGGATTAACACCAGTAGAAACTGGGGGACTATGAGATTCCATAGGCTTCTGTGTTGGGGGACACGTGCACATGCTGGGAGGGTGGGGTCACTCCAACTTTGCAGAGACAGAAGCCCCTGCTCTTGACACCCTTCTGACTTCGCCTTACCTACTACTTCATCAGGATGTTGAAGTTCATCCTTTAAGATATCTTTTGTAATAAGTTGGTAAATGTAAGTTACATGTTGCCCTGAATTTTTTCCATTCTAGCAAATTATCCAACAATATAGAATAGGACAT
Organism: Erethizon dorsatum; assembly: GCA_028451465.1. Lineage (NCBI taxonomy): Eukaryota > Metazoa > Chordata > Mammalia > Rodentia > Erethizontidae > Erethizon > Erethizon dorsatum. The sequence continues at coordinate 138,927,006 of CM051824.1, forward strand.
AGACATAATAAATGAAAACAATTATGAACAGATGAATAAAAAATATAACCTCCACAAGAAATGCAATATGCAATTTATTCATTAGATCATCAATTCTTCAAACAGATCTGAATTGCTTCTAAGCTAAACACTTAATTTATATTCTGTATTGAGAATATTTAAGTTCAAGTTATAAGGAAATAAATCATTTTGAATATTTTTAAATTATAGGAAATGTTTAGGTAAGAATATTATTACACCTTTATTGGAATATATAGAAAAAGGAATACTTTATTCACCCTCATATATTTATGATTTTAATAATACTCAAAACATTTAAGAACTGGATACACATTTTCTTTCAAAGCTTGATTATATTTTGGCTAAGTGCAATTAGTATTTTAAACTACATTAGTTAAAAGATTTTTAGATTGGAATATATCTTTCTTCTTCCATGTCTTATAAACACGAATTAATAGACATATTTTGTAACTGCCCAAGATGGAAAAATTGCAATAAAGGGGGTTAGTGGAGGTTTATTCCCCCTTCAATCTACTGTCACTGTGACAGGAGCTGCTCATGACAGAGGATATATCACATTTTCAGAAATGCAATCCATCAATGCTGCATTCTCCCTGTGCAGGAGCTGAGAAAGAAAAATATATCAGTGAGACCCCTTCTCTGCCACAATCCCAAAGAGTTGGACAGATGTAACAGTTATTTGTTCTTATAAATAAAGCCAGCAGCTCCCTATTGTTAATGTTACAAAATTTTTTCATCTGCCAAATTTCCTGGAATCCCTATAGAGACTCCAATAGTGTCTTGTAAAGAGTATTGGATGTAATTTTATTATTAGTTTAGAGAATTCTGCTTAGCGTTAATGCTTCTTGTTATAATTTTACAAGCATACTAGAACCCTACCATGTGAACACACAGATTAGGTGTGCTGATGCATGTGCATATGCACACACTTTCTCTCCCTCTTTCTCTCTCTATCTCTCTCTCTTTCTCTGTTCCTTCCTAAAAATAGCTCAATTTAGAAATGGGCTCAAATGCAATTAACAGTAGCCTTAAGATAAATTCATGTGGAAGTCTGCTTCATCATAGAGTTATATTTTTAATAAGTGCAGTTTGAGCTGATTGATGACATTAAGGATTTTATGAAGTACAATGCTCCCAAATCAAAAGAAAGTGCTAGAAGACATCTTTCCTGTTATTTTGCATTACTAGTAATTATAAAGTACTTTTGTACTTAATTTCTAGATGAAATGCTGACTATGTATTGATGGGCATGGACATATGTATGGTAAAAAGAAAATGGAATTATAAATAATCATTGAATTCAGACATCAAAATTGAAAATTTGTTTTTTGATATATAAAGGTAGACTATAAAGAGTTTCGTAATACAGCATGCCAGAAACCATCACAGATTCATGAAAAAAGTTCACAAAGCTTGAAAAATAACTGAAATTTTATGCAAAGTATTGTTTTGAAGGAAATGTATACAATATTATGAGTTGTGAATTTATATTGTTTATCCAATTATCTATGTCCCAAACCCCCAACCCTAATGTTGAAGAAACCAGCACTATAGTTAATATTTATGTTTCAGAAATAGTATTCTTATGAAAAATTTAAAGAGTAACAAGAAAATTTAGGAAATTCAAGCCACCAGTACACTAATGGAAGGAAGTATTGGAAAACAGTGCCACTGAGAAAATCACTTTAGAAGAATATAAGGAGAAAAGTGTCCAACTGACTAACATTAGTTATTCATACAGAGATACTTCTTATATTACAATGCTTATTACTTAGGGTTATGCAATTAGATAATAAACATATTTGTAAAAACTTCATGATAGGGCCGGTGAGACGGCTCAGCGGCTTAAGCGCCTGCCTTGCAAGCGCGAAGGCCCGAGTTCGACTCCCGGAACCCACATACGAAAAAGGGGCCGGTGATATCGCTCAGTGGCACGGGCGCCTGCTGGCGCGCGAGGTCCTGAGGTCGTCCCCCCGGTTCCCACAAAAAAAAAAAAAAAAAAAAAACTTCATGATGTAATTATAAGAAAAAAACTCATCCAGACTTGATTTTTCTATCAGCATGACTACACACATGATGCACAGTTAGGAGATCAAGAGTAAGACCTTGTCCAAGACCCTGCTAACATACATGTACTCTTTTTTTTTTTTTTTGTGGGTACCGGGGGGTCGACCTCAGGACCTCGCGCGCCAACAGGCACCTGTGCCACTGAGCGATATCACCGGCCCCTTTTTCATATGTGGGTTCCGGGAGTCGAACTCGGGCCCTCGCGCTTGCAAGGCAGGCGCTTACGCCGCTGAGCCATCTCACTGGCCCCACATACATGTACTCTTGACACACATACACAACTGTGTACACATTATACACTTCAGCACTGCTGACTTTAACCTGTGACAAATCACATAGTAGTAATTTATTAAATTCTGATGAATTGAATTAATAAATTAAAAGGAAATTTCATGGTGCTTAGTCCACAAGCATATATTTTTATCCTAGGTATATATTGATTCTTTGGAAACACTGTCATAATTAGGATGCTTTAAAAACCTGGAATTAGAGTGAAAGGAGTTAAAGTTAATTTTATATTAACATTACTGTTGATCAGAGGATTGTGCTTTTCAACTATATGCGTGAAATAGATCTTGTAATATCTTCCCATTCATACTAAATGATATAAATTATGCTTAAATATTTAATTACAACAGTGCTTATCTTTTGCTTATAAATTAAATGGATAAGATACACAAGTGTTCTTGATAGAAAAAATAAAAGTTATATAAATTAAACATTAACTAAAGAATATTTGTTATAACTATCAAACTGAATAGAAATATGTTAGAAAGATTCAAGATATGTTTTCCTTCATAAGTACATCTTTTATTTCTAGACTCTTTTAACAATAATTCTTGGTGCTTTAAGATTCTACAGACCATTTAAGTAATACAGACACACTTTAGGGGACTGTTAATCTTGAAATGCAGAGGTTTGATATTCGATAGGGATTTTTTCAGATAGTTTTTTTATAATAATGCTTTTATATTTAGGTACTATTTAGGTATGATATATCAATACAGTGTGTTTTCCAGGATTCCATTATCATATCCTAGATTTCAGAAAACTCTTAAATTCTATTAGAAAAAGAGAAAATGATGGAATATTTTCTTGTGATGAAGAATTGATATGAACTTTATTTAGTCTAGGAGGAATTCACGACTAATATTAACCATACAAAGTAGTGAAGTCCTAAAGAATGTAAGATTTTTCCTAACATTTTCAAATTTTTATAAATAAATATTAATTTGGAAAAACAAAGTCTAAGATAACACTGTGTGTTTTATCTACTAACAAACCAAAAACTAAAACTGACTCTGGCAAATTTCAAGATAGATTTCCTCAATGTTAATTTCAAGATCCCAGCTGCAATTTTTAGTTAATGACAGAGAAATGGTGCCAGTATAGAACAAATATCCATTTAGTTTTACTGCATTTTTTATGCTTAAAAAGATACCTGACACACATTATCTCACATTACCTTCACCAGCTGATGTGATAATCTAGGTTTCAGTCACAAAACTCGAGCAAGAATTTTGGAAAGAAAAATAATAGTTTATTATAGGAATTAGCATTTACAGAATATTAGAATCTTCAGGAAATAAAAGAAAGTAAGGAAAGGTATGTACTGAAAGTGTCAGGGAAGCTGCAGCTGGAAGAAGAACAGAGAAGCAGAAATTAAAAACATCACTTTGAATAGGAAGTGATTTCTCAAACACATACCCAGAAACTGATGAAATTCTCAGAATCTTTGAGAAAGTCACACTTTGTTTCAGGGTAGTCCCATGAAATAAATAGGAAAAAAAGAGAACACTTAAGGATTTTCTGTGAAATTTACATCAGGTTCTACTTCCCTTGCTCAAAACTTTCCTATGCAGACCAGTTTAATAATTCAAGTTGATGGTGTAGTACAGCACTGTGTACCTAGATTCATACTTTCATGTATCAGCTCATCCAGGCATGGTGGGTATCCCTGTGTACCGTGATCCTAGTGCCTATGAGCAAGTGTGCAGTTTTTGCAAGTAAACCGCACCAAATTATTATTAGTCACAAGATGGATAGATCTCCATAAAAGAAAATGGTTTTGCTTTTAAATATCTATGTATCTCAGACACCTCAAGTACTATTGCATCTGGTATATAAAATAAGGACTGCACACGTAACATGGAAGCCCAGACCTGTTGTAAGCCTAGAATTTACTTGACAACGAGTCATAGTAATAGTGTAGATGAAGGTCGCTCTGCACTTAAAGTTATAGTTTCCTGTTAAAATTCAGAGGGCCCTAGGTATGTGTAACTTCTGTGAATAGATAAATAAGGTATTGACCTCCAAGAGGTTGTATCAATATGAGTTGTTCAAGTGTACTCACAGAATCTTCGCCCAGGTGAAGGTCTCTGAATCATCATATATTTCTGAAATATTAGCACATGTTTTCCTTCCAAACTTTCTTTATCCTTGTTGCTAATTCCAATTCAGTAGATCCACTGGAGGAAATCCTGTCATCCACTGTATTAGAGATGAAGAGTAATGGAACCTTGGAGTATCGCATTGAAGTTTTGATTCTGTTCCTAAGGCTGGAAAGCTTAAGAAATACTTGTTGGGTCTCCTTCACTACTTGAAGTTATCGCTCTGTCATCTACAAAGATTGTAGCTCAAATCTCCACCCAATTTGCAGGCAACCTGCTTTAGGGAGTTCATTACTAACAGATACAGAGAAAGAAGTCAATAATAACAAATGCAGAGGAAATAACCTATATACAACGATACGCTAAGTACCTAGGGTTTTATGTATTTATTTTTGGAAGTGATACTGCCTTTTGGTTTGAAAATTATTTCCTGCTGAGGAACTCTATAGATAAGCATATTTTAAAATTATTCTTTAGAATACATTTCAAAAATTATTAACAATGTTTCTGGACATTTACCTGTTTCCAGTTTTGGGGGTATTTTACATAAAACTATTAAGAATACTTAGAGTAAGGACTTATATAACTTATGTTCTCATTTATGTTAGATAAACACTTTGTAAGAAAACTGTTACATTATTTTCCAAAGTGGTTTCAATATTTGCACTTCAACCACACATACTTACTTTTTCAGCTGAATATCTTATTGTGTGATGTACTAGGCAAAAATACGCTTATCCTTTTTTATTTGTATTTCTTCTAACCATTGTGTTGTAAGGAATTTTGCTTTTGCTTCTTTCCAAAAAACATAGTGAGATATACCTCTTTATTTTTAAAGAAGTATCTTCTGAAAGCCAAAGATAATAAAATTTGTAGCATGGAACTAGTGGTTATAAATACAAGTAAAATAAGCTTCAGAAACTGTGCGAAATATTGGCAACATGTCTCTGGCAAAGTAAACAGCACCAGATATTAGGTAAAGAAGCATATAAATGGGGCAAAGTACGTGGGATAAATGGTGACAGGCTTGGGAAAACAGCACTATTTGTAATAAGGAAAATGTCTGAAAATGCAATTTGGTGTTGAAGGGAACTAACAAAGCTAAGAGCAGAAAATAAGAGTCCAACAGACAAAAAAGAGCACTACCGAATCAGAAGTCCATCGAACTCTTCTCCAATCCACCCCCTCATCCTTCTTACATAAGTTGTCATCTTACTGGGAAGCAAGATAAAATGAAGATATTTCTAAATGAAAATAAAGTGGTAAGCAACACTGATGTTATGACTTGTGCCTATATCTGCCCCCCCCAAAGCCCCATGCAGTCATAGCTGGGGCTTTTTCAGAGGTGGCTGCATCTAGACTGTGTAATGCTGGGATTAAGGGTGGGTGATTACTAAATCAATCCACTGATGAGTTTGGTACCACCCTAATCCGGGTTCTTGGACACAATATAAGGGACAGAAAGAGGATTGTCTTCCTCCCTTGTTGCTTTTGCTACCTTCCCCCCTCCATGAACCGTTTCTCCTCTGCCACTCTGCCTTGAAGCCAGCCAACTATGGACTGAAACCTCTACAAACTGTGAGCTAAATAAACCCTTTTTTCCCTTTAACTTTGGGTGTCAGGTATTGTCTCACCAATGAGAAAAGTAACTAAGACAATTGATAATGAGGTATGAAATAAAACAATAATGAAAATTCATATTTCATTTTGTGTTGAATTCCCAAACCTATGTTCATCTTGACTTTTAAAGAATATAAAACATTCATCTAAAATGTTTCAATTCATTCTCTCAACAACACAGATTACTAATATGTAGATACCATGTTGATATTGTTTGAGTTATATTTATTATTTATTGAAATATATGTGACAGTGAGCACTGTTCTTGTGTATATAACCTCACTTTCTCTTTTTTCTCATCATACTTATATGTATTTAATTCGACTGATCATTATATATTTAGTGATCATAAATGTAATACATAAACTAATATTCAATCACATTATTTAATATGATAATTATCCTTTCTTTATATTTGTTGTAATATTTACAATAGCAGTTTAAGTCTTATTTATGACTTTATGTAATTGAATATTTAGATAATATTCTATTAAATATATGTGCATTTTAAAGCCATTGTTAACTTGTAAACATATATTTTCTGGTACTATTTGTTTTATTTACTATATTTAAATAATTCCTTCATGTAACATTTATAAGTTGGTGAATATGAATGAAAGAATCCAGTTTTATTGTTTACAGCTGACTAAGGATTTGTCATAACAACATTTTTCTGTTACACATAGACATTCTGACATTATCTCTCAAGAGGCATCATCATAATTAACAGCTTATAAAACTCACTTTTATATTTACTATAATAAAAATGTTCTTCCTTTGAGATAATTCACAAGGAAAACGCCTCATGTCTCCTAAGAAATCATAGGGCTTTCATAATTAATATATATATATATATTCTATATATATTCAATTTCTTTTTAATGACTGATAGAAAAATAAAAATTGAATATAAAGTTAAAATTATGGCTTTGTTCAATTAAAAGTTCAACGCCTCAATCTATATCTATTGAAGTATCAGTAACTGCAGGTTTATTGTGTGTATATCTCTGTGTGTATATGTGTGTCTGGACACATGCGTACCAGGTCTTTGGGTAACATATTTTGAAATATTTATATTTTTAGTAACAGACTTTTATTTACTTAAATTTTGGGTCAACTTTCCTAAAATTGGTGTTAACAAAAATGCCAGATATCTCTTTTTAAACAGTCAGAGAAAGACAGAAATTGCAGATAAAGACAAATAATTTAAGTAATTTGCCTAATGGCAGAGTAAGACAAAGAGCTAGGATTTAACTAGACACTGATTCATTTGTTTATTAACATTTACTGATGAGTTTGGAACTGTGCTGGTCCCTAAGAACAGTGAATGAATAAACACAGTACCTGAAATCATTACAATTTTATCATTCCTATTCTCTGCCCTTTTTAGTGGTACTAAAGATTTCACCCAGGCCTCCTGTCTGCCGTGTAAGCACTCCACCACCGAGCTACTTTGCCAGCCCATCTTCACTGGGTAACAGCATAGCTTCTCATAGACTAAAAGAAATTTAAAACAATGAGATTATGTGGCCGCATACACAGGACTATGGCACGCCAAGTGAAGAAGGAGCCGAGCAGAGAGTTAAAATGTAACAGAATGAAAAGAAACTGTAAGTATCTGCATATGGCTTGAGTTGGAGGAAAGTGACATTAGAACAGAGGAAGCAAGAGAGACATAGAAGTGAATACATGAAAAGGAATGGGACCCCAGAAAAATTTGAACAAGATTGTATTGTCAATTTGTTGCTACTGCCTAAGTTTTTAAAGGGAAGAATATAAGCATAGTTGAATTTTAGAAGATAAAGAACTGTTGGAAAGCATTCAGTGTCAAAACAGACAATATATTTAAAACATGATTGCAATCGTTGAGGTGCATGATACAAAGAGGGAGAGGCACTGCAGAGAAAGGAGACCTGTGAGAGGCTGAGGTGGATTCACTTTTAGAATAAGGGAGAATTGGTGTCTGGCCGTAGAGGCTGAGAGGATGATAAGAGCCTAAATTCTGCTAGTACCTAGTGAGAACTGGTAGGTTTGGAAGAAAGGAAAAAAAAATATTGTGCTGAGGGTGATTTCAGAGTGTGGTTTTATACACATGTAAGCATTCACCTGAGGACCACAGACTGGAGAAGGGGAGGTTGGTGGAAAAGCGGAGAGGTGTGGTGTTACATTTAGGTAAGAGTAATAAAGAGTAATAAATTCTATTGCACAGCAAGGTGACTATAGTTGAAAATAATATATTGCATATTTCAAAGTAGCTTAAAAATAGGATTTAAGGGCCAGTGAGATAGTTCAGAGGCATAAGCGCCTGCCTGGCAAGCACAAGGTCCTGAGTTCAACTCCCAGAACCCACATAAAGGAAAAAAAGGGCCAGTGATATCACTCAGTGGCACAAGCGCTTGCTGGCAAGTGCGAGGTCCTGAGGTCGACTCCTGGTACCCACATAAAAAAAAATATATATAGGATTTAAAATAGCCTCACCACAAAGAAACAATAGATTTTGTGATGAATGGATATACTAGTTACCTTAATTTGATCAGGCTACAATGTATACATGCATTGAAACATCACATCCTACACCATAAACATATAATTATTTTTCAATGAAAAAAGAAGGTAAAATTTAAAAAAGAACCAGTTAACTTGTAACTACCGATTTGGAATATGTTTATGGAGACCATAATGTAACCCATATGAACAGATTAAATAGCACATTCACAGTGAATAGGCTGAACAGCAAAGAGGCTCAGGAAAAAACAGTTTTTAGGCTACAGAAAAAGTAGAAAAAGAAAACAATTAACAATGACAACCACAAAAAGCATCACTACCAGTATCACAGAGGGGACTTGCAATAAAGCATTAATTAAAAGTACCAAATGACAAAATAAGGTAGAAAATGATCATACTGGGCCGGTGAGATAGCTCAGTGGCATAAGCGCCTGCCTGGCAAGTGCGAGGTCCTGAGGTTGACCCCCGGTACCCACAAAAAAAAAAAAAAAAGAAAATGATCATACAGACAATGATCAAGTAGAAGATTGTCGGTGATCTTGCTAAAGAAGTATTGATAAAATAGAAACAAAAATATAAGACTGAAGTAGTTTGAGGAAAGATTAAGGAACATTAAGAATGTGTAGATACATTCAGCATTAGGACTAAGTGAAATTGGTACTTGAATTGAAGAAATGTTTTCTTACTGTTAACATTGCTTTTATAAAGTAAAGAGATTAGAGATGATTTAAATATATTAAAAAGACATTTCCTTCAAAATATTTACAGACTTCACAATTTATATAATAAAAACTCCCATTTTCTTACAGTATATTTTGTCAGATTCAACTGCCACAATTAATTTTCTCTGTTCTATTGCCAAGAAAATAGGCATATATACACAGACACGTACAAACATACATTTCTTTATACTTTCACATCGTCTATCACTTGATATATTGAGATTTTTTTTGTTTTTGATGAGTCATAAGTATATTTCCCTCCCCAGTGTGCACGACTGTGTATGTTTGTGTGTGTGTGAGAGAGAGAGCTGAGTGTAGGTGGATGGCGGATGTGGTGGGGATGGTTGTGTGAACAAGCTCCTGTGACTGAGCATGGTTAGGAAGGGTGGGTGAGAGAGCGTACATATGGGAAGAGTCAGATTGAGGGCAATAGGTAAACTGGCTTCTTTTAAGCATTTCCATGAATATAAATGAGTATTGTGAGAGAATGGAAGTGTAAATATGAAAGTCAGTCCTGTGATGTTGTGAGTGGGTGAGGAGAGAGAGTCCCTGTGCTTGAACATAGGTATAATGGTTATCACTGTCACTGCATGAGCATTTGTGAATATCATCAGCTTGAGTGCAATTATGAGAGTGGGAGAGTGACTGAGGCAGAGAGCAGATGGTTGGTGGAAGACAGGCAGGAGAGGATCCCTGATGACTATCACCAGGATTGACATGAAATACTCTGCTGAGTTACAGCTCTGTTTTAGAAATTTAAAAAAATATATATTTTCTAGCCAGAAATTCAGGGAAGAATTCTCTAAAGTGATTAGAGAAACTCAACAACTGGAAAGGAGGAAAACAAAGTTAAATATAAAAATGCATATACAGAGTGAATGGAACCATATTTTCTTTCCTTCTAAAAACAAATGAATTTATTCAGCAACCACTGCTGAGTCTCAGTGGCTCTCCATGTTTTGTTCTGAGGTCACAGTGATGCCAAACCAGGTGTGTTCTCGACCACATCAAGCACTTATTCTAGTTGAAAAGAAATGAACCTCACATATAAATAAGCTGTTATGGTTTATAAGGTTAGTGAATGAATTTTTTTTTACATATAGAGAGTAGGAAAAATAATGCTGTTTATTTAAGAGGAACTGGAAGTTGTCTTAATCAGGGATCAATTAGCACTCAATGCCGCTGAGAAGTACAAGGCTGTGCATACAAGCTTGCTGTCTGCAGGTGATCAGCAAATTCTTTAGCTTTTTAAAAAAATGTATTTCTGCCATTCCTTACTTTAGGGTATAAACCTTAAATTAATCTATGTGAAAATTAACCAAATCATCAAATAATTCTTATAATGTGTAGTACGGATCTTTTTTAAAGATGTGCTAAGCAGCATGGTCAATGTTATCCAGAAATTTGTTAGCACAATGGTGCCTATAAAGTGATGGTTCTGGGAACATGTGAAAAATTGTGACGTTATTTTTGCTTACAGGACAAATTAATATCCTTAGAACAATTATGTGCAATAGAAATATATTTTAAAACCTAGATAAATTACATTTCTTAGCAGTCTACGTTTTAAAGGTAAAAATAATACATTTTATGTTGCATTACATTTAACCCATTTACAAACACATTATTTTCTCACCATGTAATCAACGTAAAATTTCAATTTTTATTATTTTTTGCTGTACTATAGATTGAACCCAGTGCCCCACACATGCTGGGCAAGCACTCTACCACATAACTTCTTTTTTTTTTTTTTTTTTTGTGGGTACCGGGGGGACGACCTCAGGACCTCGCGCGCCAGCAGGCACCCGTGCCGCTGAGCGATATCACCGGCCCCTTTTTCGTATGTGGGTTCCGGGAGTCGAACTCGGGCCTTCGCGCTTGCAAGGCAGGCGCTTAAGCCGCTGAGCCGTCTCACCAGCCCTACCACATAACTTCTTGTAGTAGCACTAAATCATTGAGTCTTAGTGTGTTTTTTACATTTATAGAGCATAACCTATAGAATGCCAAATTTTCACGAACAGTAATGGATTTATATTCTATACTACTTAAGTTTTTATATTTAAAATATTTAATATTCAAGAAAATTTTTAAAAATAATTCTTCATTTGCACTGTCTGCTTTTACACATTCAATGGCACATGTGGCCGGGCTGCCACGTTGGGCAGTGAAGCAGTAAAATACTTTATCACAGTGGTCTTCATCACAGTGGTCTTCCCTGCCTGTAGGACTTTTGGAACTGTTCTGTCCATTGACAGAGTAGTACTTCTTTTACAAATTATGTCCCAAAGTATTAGTTTTTTGTGTGTGTGTATTATGCTATATTTTAATTCATGAAAATATCTCTTCCAAAATTATATGAAAATCTCTCCAGTTATTTGTATCTGGAAGATTGATAAATGACAGAAACATCATTCAGATGGATTTTTCAGATTCAGGTGTTCACCTGTTTGAAATAATGGCTTAGAAAATGAATCTTCACAATAATTGCATTTTAGTAGACTTCAGGTCATAAAAAATTAGTTACTAATGCAATTAATTTGAAAGTATAAAATGTCCATATATTTTGGCATGTAGACATGCTTACACACTTGCTATAAATATTAATATGCAAATTACCAAGTTAAATATTTATACTATAGGTATAAGTAAAGTCATTTTATTAGTATTTCATGCAGCATATTGATTGTAATTTTTTTATCTCTATGTAGTTCAGGCTGGCCTCAGACTTGTGGCAATCCTCCTACCTCAGCCTACCAAGTGCTGGGATTACAGACACGCACCACCACGCCCGGCCTGATTGTAATTTTATTATGATGCTTTTCCTAAATTTTCTTGTCAATGAAAATTGTTAATTTTGTTAGCATTATAAGTACAATAACTGTAGATGAGTTAACTATTAATCCTCAATCCATATGAATAAATGGTATTGATCATATTTTATGTCTCTGATGACCACATCTGGATAGAAAATAAGATAGCATCTAATCAGAGAGATAATCCCAATCCGAAAACGTCCATTTAAATTTCAAGAACACACACTCAAATGTTTAATAAGAGTCACAGCTATTATATCTCTAACACAGAAACATATGTGGTGTACACAAAACAATCAAATTTTTAAAATACCAGTTTTGTTTTTTTATGTAAATATATTACTTTAAAGAGTTTAAATTTTCTTACTAAGGGGATAACTGCAATAATTACTATTACCACTTTAAATGTTTAAAATATCTATAACACAGAAGTACAATTGAGAAATACATAAGGATGAAATTAACTGAAATTTTGTTCATTTAATTTTGTAAAAAATATCTTTCAGATAACTTAAGCTCAGGTTGCAGGGATATTTTATTCTAATACTTTGAAGCATGCACTCTAATAGAAAAAATATCCAACCTCAATTTGTCCATTCTGACATCCTATTTTTCTTCTGATACTAATGAAGTAAGAGAAAATTTATAGTTTATTGAAATTAAATTTGATTTTGGAAATAAAACTATTTCCTCCAGCATAGCAGTATAAAAAAACTTTAAATGCGTGTACTGTATTTCAATTGTGAAACTTCCCTGGAAAATTTTGAAATATAATTTTTTAAAGAAAAATAAAGATTTTTTTCAGTCAATATAAATTAGATTACCTCTGATTTATTTCATTTAAGCTGGTCTCAAGGTACATCCACTTTCCTACAAATGAATCGTTTATCTTTCTTATGGCAGAGTAGTACTCCATTGCGGGTAAACATTACATTTTATTTATCCATTCATTTGTTGATAGATATATGGGCTGTTCCAAATTTAGCTATTATGAATTGTGCTGCTGTAAATATGGGTATGCATGTAGCACTATAATATGATGTCTTTAACTCTTTGGAAACATATCTAAATGGAGAATAGCTGAGTCAAATGGGATTTCTAATTTTTGTTGTTGTTTTTGATGTTGTTTTTGAGGAATCTATATACTGATTTCCATATTGGTTGTACTAGTTTACAGTCCAACCCACAGGATAGAAGGGTCCCTGCAAATCCTCACACATCCAGCTCCAAGCTTGCAAGCTTAAATACCACAAGGTCTCTCTTATATGAGAAACCCAGAGTAAACATAAAGAGCAAAGTAAAAGATACAGGAAATAGGGGGATAAACTGTTCTCAGAGGAGAAGGGATCAAGATTGGAGGGAGGCTGGTAGAAGGAAAGGGATAAGGGATGAAAAACAAAAAGGAATTGAGATCTGTTGTGTACATGTACCAACTCCACACAAGGAACAGAAACGTTATGTAATCCACACATAAATTGAAATAAAAAATATATTAGAATATCTCAGTTTTAAGGGATATAAGATTAAAATACTTTTCTCTCCAATGCCCTTACTAAATAAAGCTAAAAATATGGACATTATATAATACACACTAAATATAATAAATTGTACTAAAAACAGAACGAAATTCTGAAAATGGCTGAGGAAAAGGCATACTGGCACTGACTCCTCTGGTTAGAGACCTTGGCATCCAAGTAATGACTGAATTGTGTTTCCTGTTCCTTTAGTGACTCCCATGTCCTTGATTTGGAACTGAATAATCTAGCATCTAGAAATTTCAACGGGTACAGACAAAAATAGCCCAACAGAAGCCCTTTCTACCTAGCCAGAAAAACAGGAAAGGGACATCTGAATAAGACAGAAGACTTGCTGCAAAGTGCAGCCCTGTAATCCAGCAATCTGTTGGGCTGAGGCAGGAAGACTGCCAAGGTAGAGTCCAACTTGGAAAACTCTAGGACTTACTGAGACTCTCAAAAACAGAAAAATAAAATTACAAACAGGGCTGAGAATGGAACTCAAAGTGAAGGCCCTGTGAGCAAATATCCCCACTACAATTAAAAAAAAAAAAAAAAGAAAAAAGTAAAAAAGAAAAAAATGTGCTCCCCCAGGCAGAAAAGGCCAAGTGGGTAGAATAAGCTTCAGAAGGTATAGGGGAGAATTGCATAATTTTATTTGAGGGGTTGATTTTTGGTCTTTCTAAACATAATGGCAAACTTATTAGGAAAGAATTTTTCCAATGATATCCATCAACAATTAGGATGTTCTTCCTTTTTCCATAAACATTTATGTTATCAAAATTATGATATCATTTATTTTGTCACACTTATAGAGATATTTGCCTTAATGGAAACATAAATATAATCTATTTCTATTTTGAAATTGATATACACATCAGAATCTTCCATAGAACTTGAGTAACTGACTGAATTTAGTTTAAGCATTTATTCAGTTATTTTAAAGATATTTGTCCTGTGTCTTTTATCTTCCAGAAACTCTTTCGTGTTCCTGAAATTGAGCAAAATAGATTTTAAAAATAATCTTCCCTTCTGGCAGTACGAATAAATTTTAACAAATATATTACTTAGGATAATAACAGATAAAACTATATGTATGAAAATAGAGTGCCACAGCTGTCATTGTTAGGAATATGGGGTGTACTTATAAACAGGGTGGTAAAAGTAAATCTCATTTAGTAGATGATATTTGAGCAAATATATTTGACTTATGTGAGAAGTAATGAAATAATAACTTTTGAGTAGAATTTCTAATATAAGCTAACACTGCCTTGTATATACATCATATCTACAAAAATAAACATATAAATTGAACCATAAAGTTATAAAAGTATTATATTCCTCTGAATAGAATGTTACCTTTCCTTACAAATATATACACAATATATAATATGTAATTTCTAACTCTTTCTCTCTCTATATAGATATATATATCTCGAATAAAGCAGATTGCAAAAACAAAATTATTGAGTTGCTAACACAGTGGCCATAAATATACAAGAGCATTTTGAATTTGCCTCATTTAAACTGGTTTTGAATATTCAGTATGGATTTTACGATGAACAAATTGCAGCTGCCAAATGGAAGCCAAAGCAAGCAAACAAAACAAAGCTTTGGGACTTTTAGTTGGATCGGTCTAGTAATTGATGTGTTAATTTATATGAACCAGATTGAATGATTCTACACTTTAAAAAATTAATATTTATAGTTCCTAAAGAATTAATGAAAACATGTCATGGCTAAGTAATCTCTTTCTGCTTAATTAAATTAGTTATTTTGAAAACCATTAAGATATTCAAATTTTATAGGCATAATATACTTGAAAGATTGGTCAACTAATTAGTGATACAACTTCATGCCAAGTTTAGAAGTACACAATCAGCCATATGAGGGAGGATCTCAAAGGTAATGAAAAAATTTAAGAGACAAACATGCAATATTTTTATTAAACATTTTCTGAAAATTATGATTTGTAGCAATCTGTTGCAGGCTGAATTATGGATACCTGTGGATTAATATTCTATTCCAATAATGATTGCAACTCTGCTGTACATTTTATTGTCTATGTAACACATCCATTAATAAAATTCTACAGATATGTATTTAAAGAAAATAATTAAATATATAAGTAAGAAATTATAACTTAAGAGTTAAAAATAGAATAAGACTTTAATTAATTAATTAATTTATTAAATTCTTTTTGTCTTTTTAAGGTAGAGTTTCACTATGGAGTTTAGGCTGGCGTTGAATTCACTTTGCAGCCCAGGCTGGCCTGAAACTCACAGCAATCCTCTTGCTTCAGCCTCCCGAGTGCTGGGATTACAGGTATGCATCACCGCACCTGGAAAAGACTGTTTTTTATTATTAAACTCATAGTCCAAATAAATTTTTCAGATAAAAGTAATTTTTGTCATTTAGGTATGCTACATCAAGCTGATAAAATCCTGTAAGCCACAGTTTTAGATCACCAAGACAGAGAAAGATTGAGAGTCTCATTCCCGGTAAATCAGCTTTCAGGCATTGTTTAATTCAACAGCACACCTGGTGATCTCATTCATTTCATAATATTCAAATATAATATTACATTGCAAATCTCCACAAATTTATTAGCAATTTCCTATTCTTTTGATTTCCAGAATCTAACTGATAGGTTTTTCTACTCACTGGCCTGAAATCATTTCAAATACACTTCCTTCAAAAGAAATGCACATTAATCCATGCCTGCAGGACCCAAACTAATAACTCCTTGAACAGTAGAAGTCTTAATTATTGTGTGTACTTCCTCACCCTTTTTGTCTCTATGTCTTCATTACTCTGCTTGAGCCTGTGTAAGATAATATTATTACCTACTTTGAATCTCTTAGTTTAAAGGAAACTTTAAACAGTTTCCTTATTCATAACTTTCTCCCAGTTTAAATCATTCACATTTTGCAGGGCTCAGTCTTTTTAAACTTTCCACAGCACAACTTTCTATTGTCTTTTGGTCTCTCTTCAACAAACTCCTTGCATCTGCTATGATTTCTGTGCTCTCTTTTCGCCTATTTTACAAATAATCTTATTTAAGTCTCACTTTAAATTAAAGTTTTTATTATACCTTTTTATTGACTACCAAATGTGAAAGTAATTTCCCTTTATGCCAGAATCATAGAGAATGAAAAATAGGTAGTTCACTTTTATTCACATTTTTTACAATGTGGAAATTGGCAAGATTTAAATAGAACATATGGAATGAAGGCTGTTCATCACACTGTTCTCTGCTATCTGCCATGGAAAATGAAAAATCTTTGTGAGTTTTTGTTTTTCTCTAAGTCTTAAAAGAATCTACACATCCAACTTCAGAGTGAATTAGACTAAGGCATTTGGGCTTCTGGGGAGACTAAAAGATGCCAAAGTTTCCCACTGATAATCCTCAAATAATTGTTTTAACGAGGACAGGAAAACTTGATTTGAAATAAACGTATTTTTCCTCTTATATCTAAATTAGTCATTATGAGTTTGTTTATTATAAGATTTCTGAAACAGGTAATTGTTGGAGATAGCACATATAAATTTGTTTTTCATTTACATTACAAACTTATCTGCCTTTATACATGAAAAACAATTTTTTTATCATTAGGATTAAGAAATGCAATCAGTAGTGACTATTGTGAAAAGGTAGTTTTTATTAGAAGACTATATTTAAGAGCATTATTAGATTTACAGATTATTGAGCAGAATATATAGAGAAACTCATATCCCACCTTCTCCAGTTTTCTTTATTAATACTGTATTACTACAATGCTGCCAATTATGAAATTCAACAAATTAATAAAGTCATGTATCCACCTGTACAGTATCGAACAGAACGTTTTCTTACTTTAAAATTGCCTGTGCTTCATTTATTTGTCCTTCCCTTCTATTCTCCTGAACCCTGGTAAGCACTGATATTTTTAATATCTGTACAGGTTTGCCCTTTTCTAGAATGTCACATACTTGGAATCATATTCTATTGTTGCCCTTTTAGACTGGCTTCTTTCATTTTGTGAAATACTTTTAAGTTTTCTTCATGTCTTGATAGCTCGTATCTTTGTAGTGCTAAATAATATTCCATTGTGTGGGTGCACTATGGTTGACAGAGCCATTCAGTCATTTATAGAGGTTTGGTTACTTCCATTTTGTGGCATTATAAATGAAGTTGCTACATTTCTGTTCACCTATGTGTAAGCTTTTGGGTGAACAGATTTTTTACATTTGTGGTAATATCTCTGACCACAATTACTGGATCATATTGTTCAGCTGTACATGCTTCACGAAGAAGCTGCCAAGCTGTGCACAAAAATTTTGAACTCTCAGAAGCAATGAATAAGACTTCCTGTTGCTTCATATCCATACCAGCTTGGTGTCTATGTTTTGGAGTTTCACCATGTGCAGTAGTATCTTATTGCTTTAATTTTCCATTGTAATGACATATTTATTGAGTACCTTTTTATATATTTTGCTATCTTTCTGTTATCTTTACTGAGATATCTATTCATATCTTTTTGTTGTTTTCCTGCCATTGTGTTTAGTATCTATTATGAATGGACAAATTATCATTTTATATATTAAATGGTACAAATGATGTAATGATTTATGAATATAACATAAAATAGATCCAGCTAATAAATATAAACATTATGCCAAATATTTATTTTGTATGGTGAAATCATTGGATATTCATTCACTTAGCAATTCTGAAATATTATACTATTATTAATTATATTCACCTTTCTCTGTAATAAGTTGAAAAAAAACTCATTGATCTTGTTTTATTAAATCTTCCATTCCTCTGAACTCTAAGTTTCTGATAACCACTCTATTCTTTACTTCTATAAGTTAAATTGGTTTTTCTTTCTTTTTGTGTTTTGATTCCACATATATGATTGTGCTTACTACTGATAATCTCCCTGCAATCCTCCATTTATGGGTGATCTTTATATCAGCATTAAAGTAATGTTGGAGATGATAAACGAATGCATTTTGAGGATACATTAGGAAAACATTCAGAGCTGCTAGAAGTGGTTCCTGAAGAACTGTCAGTGGGGTTGGAAATGCAACAGGCCTGCATAGCTGCAGAAGGCAGAGAAAAGACAACTGTTTACACAGCAATGAGGCTGAGGAATGATTCATTTCTCAGCACATTTCTTCAATGTTAAGTAACACATGACTGTCTCTTTTCTTTCCTTTTTCTTACCTTACTGCATTCGCTAGGACTTCCTGTATGATGATGAATTAAAATGGTTAATTGAGGCATCTTCTTTGATCTTAAAATGAGAAAGAGGGAGAAAAAAAGTTCATAGTTCTCAACTATTTTCTTTTACTTGCTTATAGGCAAATTTATATTAATTTTTGAATGTTGAACAAGTTCACATACCTAGAATAAACTTAAGTCTTTGTGGAGTATACTTCTTTGAGAAAGTCTTTATTTTTCCTTTAGCAGTGAACAATAACTTCACTAAGATTGTAACTGGGCATTTTTCATTTTTCCTTTAAATACTTCTTTACTGTCTTGCTTGTGTGAGTTCTAAATAAAAGTTTGATGGAATTCCTCTCTTTATTTAAATGTACATTCTCATCCAACCTTCACTTTCAGCTTCTTCCAAGATATTTTATGTTTTCTTTAATTTACTGCATTTTGAATGTGAAATGTCTACAGCTAATTTTTTTGGGTATGTATTGTTGCAGTTAACGACCAGGGCATGGCACAAAGGTTGAAAGGTTACTCAAAGATTACTTGGAGTCAGTGTCCAATTCTTACTCCAAGAGGGCCCAGAGGGGCTGCCATTAACCAAGACCCCTCAGCATGAGGAAGTCTGATAAGGACAGCCCCAAAATGAAGCCTCTGTGGCTGTTTGTTGATAGAACCAGCACTCAAGGATAAAGGACAAAGAAGGATGACATCAGTGTAGGAATTCATGTAGAGGACAGGGAAAGGTCAGGGTAAGCTCAGGGTAGTCTGCTACATGACTGACCTTAGGGCCAATCTAAATAATAAATGGGGAGGTCAAGGGCCAGAGCATTCATTCCTTAAGGCAGCGTGCTTGATCCTACTTGGACTTGTGGTCCTGCAGGCTGTCTTTTAATCTCTAACCATGCATTCTGGGAGGTTTTGGGCATGTGGCTCCAAAAGTCCCTTACCTCTGATATCCATCTCATACATACCTCTGGCCAAAACCCCCACAATTTATCTTGTTTGATGTTCTCCCAGTTTCCTAGATCTATGGCTTATTGTCTGCAACTAAGTTTGGAAAATTCTTAGCTATTATTATTTCGTATATTTCTTCTGCTCCTCTCTTGCTTTGCCTGTGGTTGGATGTCTTTTTTCAACTGTGTGAGTATACTGGGGCTGTGGCTTTCATAAATCATTATCTGCTTTTTTTCTCACTCTTTATACAGCAGGATGCTTTGATGGTATTTGAGCATTTTAATTCCCTCCCCTACATGGCAGGTTGGAGGGACTGGAAATAAATATTTCCCTTTGTTTAATATCCAAGGCTAATTGGTTTAGATTTGGGTACTTCCTTCCTATTGCTCAGTTACCCTGTAGCAAAAGTTTACCTTCTTGATGCCAGACCTTTGGAAAGGAGGACAGAAAGCCTCCAGAATATTTTAAATTGTTGATTTTTATCTTATCCCTGCCAGAAGTATCGATAATTTTTTTCCAACTATTACCCTGAGAATCTGATGAGGCTCCTAGATGTAAACACAAAGATAAGACACCCCTCAGTCTGGATCCCCAAAAGATTTACTTCTGTTAGTCCACACTCATTTTCAGAAAGTCATTAGTATTTTTAATGTTAGTACTAGGCACTGACTTCTGTGGTATTCCCTACCTCTAAGAAGTTGGGATTTTTTGTATGCCTTTATTGGTTCAGTTTTCAGGAGGGGCCAGGTTACCTTATGACCTCAATTCTTTGCTTGGTTATCAGTAGAGCTCCCCTCTCCTCTCCTCTCCTCTCTTCTCCTCTCCTCCTCCCATGCATTCACCTCCTCTCCCCATCCCTATACCTCTTCTCTTCTCATCTTTCTTTCTTTCTATTTCTTTCTTTTTTCTTCCTTCCTTCCTTTCTTTCTTTCTTTCTTTCTTTCTTTCTTTCTTTCTTTCTTTCTTTCTTTCTTTCTTTCTTTCTTTCTTTCATTCCTTCTTTCTTTCCTTCTTTCTTTCCTCTCTCTTCTTTCTTCTTTCTTTTCTTTCTTTTTCTTACTGGGAGGAGAGGAAAGATGATTTCCAAACTCATTATGTGTATCAATGTAGTAGGATTTGTGACATGCTTACAGACGTTACTAGCTATTGCTGCCCATGTCAGTATGTGAGATGTATGTCCATTTATCCATTTGTGAATTCTCTTTATTTCAAAAGGTGTATGAATTATTTGCATTTTACAACTCATGTATAATACCTGCTATAGACATTAATTTGTTGTGTCAGAGTTTTGAAATTCTTTTAAATGACTTTTTGGTATCTGTAAAGTTTGACCCATTGCATAGCTCTTTTCTCCATCACTAACCACATGTGTACTTTAAGCCAGATAATCCTGAGTTCTAGTCAACCATTAACTTCATTATAATTTAAATGGGAATAAAGATGTCTTTTGGGAATACATTGTTTTTCATTATTTTGGAAAGTATTAATTTGGAACCTATGAGATATCAGACACAAAAAAGCAAGAATAGAACATTAATAAGACATACTTCATACTCAAAAAAATTGAATTATTTTTATACTTTTCTATGGTCCTTCACCTGCCCTATTTTCTAAATTTCAAGGCTTTTTATTTTTAATATTAATGTCTCTCATTGCTTTTTCTTAGTTTCTGTGCTTTGTATTAGCACATGTTTACACTACATAATGATTATATCTCATGTGGGGAGTTGGTACATGTACATAAAGATCTTAGTTTTTTTTTCCTTCTTCACCCCTCCATCCTCCCTCCTTCTATCTATTGCTTCTCTTCCCTCTTGCAAAAGTTCTCCTTTTTTCTTATTACATATCTTTTATCTTACTCTTTATTTATATATTGTTTTTCTTATATAAGAGAAACCATGTGCTATTTAAGCTTATGTGTCTGTTTTATCTGCCTTAACATTATGGTCTCAAGGTGCATCTATTTTCCTGTGAGTGACTCCATTTTATCCTTTTTTATAGCATACTAGTACTTTATTCTGTGTGAATACCACATTTTATCTTTGTGAATTAATTCCTTTGACTGTTTATGATCTGTTGGCCTTTGCTCCCCATTATTCCTTTCACTGATATTCCCAAGAACTGTGTTGGTTGCTAGGCTCTGGTAGAACAATAAAAAAGAAATATTTAATCCGAAATTTTGACATTATTTTCCAAAGATGCCTCTATTTCCCCTCATCTGCTTATTTCTAGGTTGGGTGGGATACTTACAAAATAAATTTTCCCTTGCATTTTGTTGAATTATCTGTTTAATTCTTCTGTATGCTAATTAGGTGTTCCAAACTCAACCTTAGACAGAGATGATCCATAAAGATATTTTAACATCACTTTGCTGTTACATTATTAAAGATTCTAACATATTGCTTTGCAGTGTTACTATTTGATTGCTTTTAGTATAATTTTTGTTTTCTTTTCTTATTATTACTTCTATATGCAAATTTTGAAGGGTATGTATTGAATCTGCTATTTTAACCTATACTTTGTTCTAGTTTAATAAATGTACACCTATGTTTTTCATTCAAACCTTCCCTCGTCATGTAATTTCTAATGTCTATTTGTTCATAATCAATTCTAATTTAACTTTTCAATTATCTTTATGCAGATAACAGTTACGGCTGTGTGGAAATTTAATTTCACCAGTTATATCTACACAGGCATACATTCTGCCCCCTAAATACACAGCACAATTTTATTGTTTTGAATATTGTTTGACACCTTCATTTTGTCCTCAGATAATATGCTCTGTGATTTTTTTCTTACATAGTGTATGTGCAATATATAAAATCTTCATGAGTGTTGTAAATAAATGTAGATACAAAAATTTAAAGGAATTCTGAGCAAACATCATATTACAAGTATGTCATTTGTGTTATTCAAAATATTTTATTAATATTTGTTTTTATTTAAAGGTTCATGAAGCATATGGGAAACAGCTTTATATGATGTGCTAGGAAAAAGTGTTCTGCCAAATGCATCTGTATCCTAATATCCTGAAATTACATTATATGACAATGACAATTAAGGTTGCAGAGAGAATTAAAGTTGCTAATAAAGTGTGAGGAAAACTATCTTCAATTATATAAGAAAGTGCATTTAATCACGAGGATACTTAACATCGAATGGAGGGGACTGGAAGAGTGAAGAAGTAAGATAGAAATAGGAGAAAGATCCATTATTGTTGGCTCTGAGGAAGGCAGAAAGAAGGGGTCAAGTACCGAGGAGCGCAGGAAGCCTGTAAAAATCAGAAAAGGCAAGAAAATGTTTCCCCTGGGGCACTGGTTTCTAACTTATGGCATATGTGCCACAGTGGGCAGGCAGAGCCCTCTGTAGGCAACCGAGCCAAGTTGCCCCAGTCAAGGTTTGACAAATTATCAGCATGCATACAACAAGGATTGCATTAATTTTGCAAAAGTAGGCCAAATGCAAAATTTTATCTTTCAATATAAAGCTGTTTGTATCATTGAAAGCTCAGTAATTGTGTTTTTCTTTTAAGCCAAAAGATGTTAAAGTATGAGTTGTTTCTTCTAAACTAAAATCTCAGTGTCAGGTTTAATTGCAGTGTTGGCACTTTGCGATAAATAAGTGGATTTTGGGTTGCAGTTTGGGCACTCAGTCTCTAAATGGTTTGCCACCACTGCCCTGGGGCCTTCATTAAGGATCACCAACTTGCTAACACTTCGATTGATTGTCTCTTTAATAGTTGGTGTTAATTGCATTGATATTACTAGTATTGCTATATTTCTTTAGCTTTACTGATTTTAGCATATTTATGCTGTGATTTTGCTTACATACCATTTTTTCCCTAATTTTTAGCTGACACTTTATCTCTCTAAACATTACATAGCTTATTTTTTAGTGAAAATTTTGTTCATTGTATTTTGCTATGGTAAAGGTACTTGGTTTTATTTATTCTTTTGACATTTCATTTTATGCGTCCTATTTATAGGCTACTCTGTTCACTTACATGTCTTTCTTGCTCCATTTATATTTTTATAAATTCTGTCTTTCAGATTGAAAGTTAAACATTAACTTTCTGTAGTCAACATTGTCAAGTAAATTTGATGTTTGGAAGGCACAGTAACAACACAAAAACAAAAGAAAAACAAGGATAATCTACAAATTTGTTTCCCACTCCATAAATCCCTGCTTTGTAAGATAATTTAAAACTGTGTTGAATCTCTTCATCTAGAATATAGACAAATTAAAATGCAAAAGTAATTAATAGGGTGTCCTACTTCATTTGGAAATTTTTACTAGAGATGTCAGTAAATCACAACTTACACCAGATTGCATTAAATGTAGAGAGTAGTTTGTGTAATAACAAAATGTATTCACATTTATTTCATTCTACATTATTGAACATTTCCTCATTAAAAAAATACCTTTTTCATCATTTTTTGTTGTTTTAATTGTCTTAGATATTCACTTTTTTTTTTGCCAAAATTGCACTAGTTTTCTTATTAGTTCTGAACCTGAGTAGTAGAAATTCATAGCAAATACATGTTTTAGCCATTTGGTGTCATTTGTAATTCTGTATAAATCACATATGAATGAGCATTTTTATGCCACCCAGTCTATAATATTTTTTTATAATAGATAAACATAATACATAACACTTTCAAAAATTATAAAATACTATACTTAGGAATAAATTTAACCATAGTGAAATATTTGTCTAATTAAAAAATACAAAAATTGAATGGAGAAATTAAAGAAGATACAAGTAAGAGGAAAACAAACACTTGTTTATGGGTTGAAGGACTTAATATTGTTAAAATGGCCATACCATTAAAAGAAATACGCAGATTCAATGAAAACCTTAGGAAAACATTTTCTAAGGAGATAAAATACACCAAAATTTATGTGGAACCACAACAGACACTAAAGAGCCAAAACATTCTTAGGAAAAAAGGACAAATTTGAGACATCAAACTTCCTAATTTCTTTTTTTGTGTGTGTGGGTACTGTGGGTCAACCTCAGAACCCCACGCGCCAGCAGGCGCCCGTGCAGCTGAGCTATATCACTGGCCCTTTTTTCGTATGTGGGTACTGGGAGTCAAACTCAGGACCTTGCGCTTGCCGGGCAGGTGCTTATGCCACTGAGCCATCTCACTGGCCCAAACTTCCTAATTTCTAAATAATATATATATAGTATTCTCACAAAAGAGACATATAGACCATTGCAACAAAATAGCCCAGAAATATATAGTCAGCTATACTTGTATAGAGGTTTCATGGATACTTGTGCATAGAGGATTCAGTTAATGGAGTTAGAAAAATTAGATATCCCCATAGAAAATAATAAAACTGGACTTAGATTAATCACACACAAAATCAACACAAATTAGATTGAAGACCAAAATGTAATATATGAAACTATATGATTCCTAGAGTATAGCATAGAGTAAAAGTTCATAATATTGATCTTCATAACGATATCTTCGATATGCCCCCTAAAGCACAGTAGTAAAAGAAAGAACGTGAGATGTTAACTTTAAAAGCTTCTGCACAGGGCCGGGGACATAGCTCAGTGGCATAAGTGCCTTGGCAAGTGCAAGGTCCTGAGTTCGATATCCGGTACCAAAAAAAAAAAAAAAAAAAAAGCTTCTGCACAACAACGGAAACACTAAAGTGAAAAGTAGGTTTCAGAAATGCTGACAGTATTACTAAACCATTTCTTGTAATGGATTGTTAACCAAAATATATGAGGAATAGATGGGCATACACTCAGTAGCAGAATATTTGTCTAGCATCTGTGAGATTTGGATTCAATCCCTAGGACTACTCCAAAACAACAAACAAATAAAGAGGAAAGATTTAAATACTCATGAGAAATATCAAGAAATAGTCAAGAAAAAGATGCATGATTGGCAGATACATGAAAAGTTATTCAATATCCCTAATTATCATGAGAATTTTTTGTTGAACCAAAATCCAATGTCATATTACATATGTTAAGTTGACCATTACAAAATAACAAAAATAAAATAAAGGTATCAAGCATTGGCCATGATGCAGTGTTCTGTTGGGAGCATCAAATGACCTTGCTGCTGCAGCAAGCATTATGGAGGTTCCTCAAAATATTTAAAATAGAACTACCGTATGGTCAAGCAATCTCACTTCTGAAGATTTACTCAAAATAATTGAAAATAGGATCTTTGGGAAACTTCTTCTCCTCCACATCACCTTAGCACATTATTTAGAATACCTAAGATATGGAAGGAACTGAAATGTCTATTTATGGACGAATGGATTAAAAAAATAAATGGATTAAAAACAATGCAACATTATTTAGCAGTAAGAAAAAAGAAAATCCATCCCTATGTGTGTTCATTGTACGAACGAAGTTGGAGAAAAATTTTCTAAGTAAAATAAGCCAATCACAAAGGAAAACTACTGAATGATTTCACTTACAGAAACTAACACAGTCATACTCATTGTGTAGAATGGTTGCCGGGTGCTTTGGGAAGGAGAAAATGAGGCGTTACTAGTTAAGGACTACGAAGTTTCAGGAACACAACCTGAATAAGTTCTAGAGATTTCCGGAACAATGCTATGCATATAGTTCACAATATTATATTGTACACTTAAAATTTGCTAATAGATCATTTCTCATGTGAACAGTTGTTACCTCCAGAATACACTCATAATGAATTTGAGGGACAGTTTGACTAGTACTCTCCTAGCTTTCTTTAGCTGAACAGACTTTTCTTTTTTTTCTTTTTTTTTTTTTTTTTTTTAATGGGTACCGGGGGGTCGACCTCAGGACCTCACGCGCCAACAGGCACCCGTGCCGCTGAGCGATATCACCGGCCCCTTTTTCGTATGTGGGATCCAGGAGTCGAACTCGGGCCCTCGCGCTTGC
Organism: Erethizon dorsatum; assembly: GCA_028451465.1. NCBI lineage: Eukaryota > Metazoa > Chordata > Mammalia > Rodentia > Erethizontidae > Erethizon > Erethizon dorsatum. Next base: position 138,953,725 of record CM051824.1, read on the forward strand.
AAGGCAGGCGCTTAAGCCGCTGAGCCATTTCACCAGCCCAGACTTTTCTGAATCTCATGCATGTGTACCCAGTCCATAAAGATTCCCAGCTATTTCCTATCTTATATATAAGCCCACACAATGTACATTTTCAAATGAAAATCTTGACACGAAGCTTTGAAAATATCTATATTTGCAACCTTGATGGAAATACTGAGGTGGGGTACCTTCAGCCATGTATTTTCATAAAGTTACCAGAATAATGAGCCTGCCTCTTACATCATTCTGCCCTTAGCTGGAAGTTCTTTTCTTTGTGACTGTGTTCACCAGTGAAATAGGACAGATGGCATATATGATGGTTTTATGGTACAGATGTAAGGGTACAGTCAGAAGAAACAAAATGTACAATGAGGCTTTGCCACCGTATGACAGTGGCCTTTGGGAAACATCAGTCCACCTCATTTACTTATGTTTCTCTCTCCAGCCACAACAGCTACCCTTGAGGCACACATCTCTCTCTCAGTTACTATACTCACAAGACTGTGGAAATTCTCAGTTTCGGGATTTTGATGCATTGTTAGATTAGTTCACAAGGTTAATTTTTTAAAGGAATAATGAGTCTTTGGAGCTCTTCAACTAGTTTGTTCTCTAACAATTATCTGGTATATGAATTTACAAACAAGAATCCCCGACACAAGACTTCGGGCTCTCAGCTCTTGACCTACCTGGATATTTATTTAAATTTGTGATGCAGGGCAGCATACGGCCATATCTTCAGCTATCATTCAAAGAGTACTTATTAGCACAAGGGCTAACTTTTCTTCCTCTTTGTATTCTAAGAACATATTAACTGGCTAAATCTATGCTTTCCTTATTAAACTGAAATAAAATGTATTATTGTTTTATTTTTCATTTATCACTATTTCAGTATAAATCTTGAGTCTTTCTTACATTAGTCAGGCATCCATGGATTTTTTGATTCATTGTTCTCTTTGAAATCATTTTTACTCTTTTTTTTCTGAAAAAAAACAAAACAAAACAAAAGGTAATTCCAAAGAGTCATCTTCTCCCACCTAAAACATTTTGTATATATTATGCTACATATTCTATCTTTCTTACTTATTTTCTTTTTCTATACCCTTCTGTAGCCTCAATGAAAACTTCTGGATTTGAGTTATCTTTGAAAAGTAGTTTTGCAAAATCTCCTGTTTACAGAAGTTCAAGTGAATTCATGAAGGTAATTCTGTTGATCCACTGATGTCCATGCAAAATTACTATAAAAAAGTAGTCTATTGTACACTTCTAAATTTTTACTTTGTCAAATCTTTTATCTTCTACTATGTCATATATCAGAATCCATTGTAAAAAATTTAAAAAAAATCAATTTTTTTTCCTAACAAAAAATTCAGAGATATTGGCAAAGAAGAAAATGTTTTGAAGAAAAGAAGTCCTACTTAGCTTTTAACTGATTAGAGAATCTATTAACCATTCAGAAATGCAATTGGAAACTGATTTCATAGTAAAAATGAGACAATCCTTCCATGGTCACCTATAGCAGTTACTCTACATATAATACATAGATGATTTTTTTCATTTTTCTTGGTATACATTTGAAAATCTTTATTAAATTAAAAAATATACTTTTAGGTTTTTTGTCTCTTAACCTCTTGTTAAATGAAGAAAATATTTCACATTCTATTGTAACTTCCCCGTAATCACTTACCACTGTAGATTTTGTATACACCACAAATTTTTGACTTCTGAACAGTTGACCATATTTCAAGATGGGAGTAAATTATACTGAAATTATATGTTTAATTATGAATTATACAATTACATTAAACACTTATTTATAATTCTTATTCATGAATATATTCAATGTATGTAATGGAATGTTAACTCTATGTTTTAAAATGGGGTAACAAATGGGAGCTCTAAAAGGGAGTAAGACATATATGCTATTGGGGAAAAATTTACCAAACCTAGTTAGCAGGCATACAAAACACTTTGTAAGGAAATTATGTGCTTAGTGTAAATGCATATATTGTTTTACTGCAGTTTTTATGGGTCAGAAGTTCAAGAAGAACATAGTAGGGCCATTCTGCTTCATGATCTATTACAAAAAGAAAAGTAATCAAAATAGTTTCAAAATCATTATTGTAGAAAATTTAGTTCAAACATGTGGGCACAAATTCCTTCCAAATACAATATATATCACGGACATTTCAGAAATTGGCAAACTGAGGTTTGCAATATGATGAAAGCTACATATTCAGTAAGTATATTAGCCTGTTTCTCTGTGATTACTTCCTCTTCAATCTAGCATCACTGTATAGTGAAGGAAGAATATTTGGTGGATTAATGAATTCTTCTAAATTGAGGATTTTTAAAGCAAGCACTGAAACTGTAAAAGAAAAATCAGAAAATACTTTATATCGCATTATTCAAAAACAAATTTATGCATTTCATATTATATTATTTATTTGAGGAAAATTTCTAGAATTGGAGATATTAATCCCTATATAAAACAAAGAACCAAAATCTGATATTTTAAAAAATTTATTGAAATAATATAATGGAAAGCTCATGCTTTTCATCACACATCAGTTTTATCTAGTATTTTCTACTAGGTCACTTTAAATGAGATGTTCAGAAATATATTTCAAATTTAAACTGAAAGTGATGTGCTTCAACTGAGAAACCAACAAATTGTTTATTAAACAACAAAATATAACAAAATTTTAATATCAATTTATGGTGACAAATTAAAATCAATTTTATAGAAATCATAGACAAATATGCTAATGTAATTATTGAATATATAGTTTTCATAATACTGCAGACCTCATTTTTTCATTATTGGAAATGTTTGTAGTATATTTTGTATTTTAAAGGAATTTGTATCTGCATGTTTTTAATCAAAATGCATTCAAGTCCCTGAAAGGTCTGCATTACTGAAGCCCATTGTGTTAGGATGATTTTGTGGGCAGTTTAGAATCAAAAGGGTTGGAGTGTCAGGGATTACAACAAATGCTTTAGGACACTGGTTTCTAAGTTAGAGAAAAAATAATAAAGCAGTTTTAAAAGATAAGATAAAGAGACTTTTATTTGAAAATGAATAACCATTATTAATTAGTAAGGACTGAACTGGGTAGAAAGTCCAATTAGGTCCTACTGGAATAATTCAGGCAAGTAACACTAGGACACAGGGAAAGGCAATTGGTATTTGAGAAGAGAAAACTGAATTGTATTTGTCAGAGTATGGGTCAGCCTTCCTGTCACTGGGACAACTAAGCTGAAACTCACACTTAAAAGAGGATAAGTTTAATGTGGTTCACATTTTCAGAGATTCACTGCCTAGCGAGCTGGCTGGAAGAGAGAAACATGGTGAAAGGGCATGGTCAGGTAAAGCTGTTCACTTCATGGTCACGTGGGACCAGGCATAGGAACTACACCAGGGAGAAAGAGGCCAGGGGCAAAGTATAGACCCCAAGGTTATGTTTTCTTGGCCCACCTGGAGACACACAGAAGAGTGATTTACCAGTCCCCTGGGTGACTCCTGCACCAGGCAAGTTGACAGTTAAGCTTATCTGTCACAGCAAACTTTCTAAAACGATAACAAAATAATAAAGCAATTGAGATATAAAATGACAAAGCTTATTGTGGTTCATGGATTTGGCAGTTCCAGTTCAAAACTGAATAATCCCATTGTTTTGGGCATCTAATGAAACACAGCATCATGGCAGAAGTGTGGCAAAACATGCCACTTGCTACATGAGCCAGGAAGCAAAGGAGAAAAATTCAAGGTGCTACAAGTCCCTTCAAGCACGTGCGTCCAAAGACGCTTAGGCTTTCCCATAATGCCTTACCTCCTAAAAGTTTCACCACACCTCCCTATAACACCACTCTGCGAACAATTCCTTTAACTGATGGACCTCTGGGAATCTTCACTATCCAAATTATGGCACATGTGTATATCTTTGTTGGGATTTTGTGTTAAGTAATGAATGGTGAAGTACAGGAAGGTAACAAGAACAGATATTTTTGTATTTTGACCATTTTCATGGATAGTGTTTCACTGAATCAGAAGTCTCCCAACTTGATACAGTAGAGGGGAAATAGAAGGTAATTTTTATATGATAACTGATTTGAAGGTACCTTAGGCATAAGGAATAAAGTTGAAAACTAGGTTTTTATTATATATCAAGAGTATAAAGAAGTCTGAACAGCACACACATTAAAATCTTTTGTGTTTAATGTTGCTGCTTATACTTACCTATTAATTGTATTTTATGTGCCACACTCTAGAAAAAAAATACAAATTTTTTCATGTACTATTACATTTTATTTCATAATAATTATTTTTCTATTTTTAAATTGAAATTGAAATTGAGAGATTTTTTTGTCACTCATGATTTCAAAGCTATTAATCAGTCTTAATATGAAAGCATTTGACTGTACTCACAATAATCTGCATTTCCCATGGTTTAATTCCTTAAATGAGATGTGTTTATTTAACAAATTTTCAGTATCTTCTGCCCATATTTCACTGAGTATAGACGGAATAGATTCACTTTGGACTGGGATTTGGAGGCAGGGTAGCTTGGCAGTAGAACATTCCACTGGCATTTGCTGTGTTCTGAGGAACAAATACACATACAAAAGAGCAATTTTATAAATATTACACTTTTAAATTTTGCTTCCATTCACAAACTCTGCATCCATGACCAACATGATCATGACCATCTTCCCCAGAATTGTGGAACAAATTAAGTTCATTAACTAAGGTACTGCTGTATATTTGAATTCGTCACTTTCCCATCATTGGGACAAAATACCCAATATCCATAACTTAAAGGAAGAGGAGTTTATTTTCACTCACAGCTTCAGAGATTCAGTCCAAGGTTTTTGGATTACAAAGTAGAAATGGCATGGCAGAGGGGCATGGCAGAGCAAAACACAACAACCAGGAAGCAGTGAAAGGAAGAACGCAGGGGAAACAGGAAGAACTGGGACAAAGACACCCTTTTCCGGGTCACAGGTCAGTGAAACACCTCCTCCAACCACACCCTACATTCTAATTGCTTGTTTAGCTATAAAGTCATCAATGGATTAGTCCTCTGATGAGTGCAGTGCCTCCATGATCCACACCTTCCAAAAGCACCACCTCTGAACACATAAGAGTTTTTGGACATTTTACATTTAAACCATAATAATCTTATAAATCTTATTTATCTTCATTTAAATGGCAAAGTAGCAATGTGCAATCTGTGGAACAAGAATGCAAACTTCTCCAGAAAGTTATAGAGAATCACATACCCAGGAGCAAAGGATCATTGATATTTTATTTCAAATGATGAATACTCGTAGTGAATCATTAATATAATGAACTTACAGAATATGTTTGAAAAATACAAATCAACAAACATTTACATCCAGAAATATTATTAATATAAATTATTGAGGATCCAGTAACAATTTATAATTTATTATGAGGCATTAATTTTACAATCAGAAGATAGCAAAATAGTTTTGAATAGTTTTCAATGTCCATTACTCCTTTATACCAAGTTTTACTCCCAATTATATTATATAAGATCAGCAAGGCTAATAGCTTTTCACACTTTGGACTAGTATTTTTTTGTTGTTGTTATCTTTATTGAAATTTATATGGAGAATAGTTTCAGGGAATGAATAAAATAAGAATATAAGGAAATAAACATGGTATCATTTTTAAGGATTAAGGAAAGGTTATAAACTCCTTTTCCCGAGACACTTACAGAAAAATATAAAATAAAACATTTGTCAGCATAAAATTGTCCTGATTTCACAGTATTTTCATCTTTAAATTAATTAAAATAGTATTATGGTTTGTGTCTGGATGTCCCCTGAAAGACTCATGCAGTCGTGGGGGGCAGGCTTTTTGGAAGTGGCTGAATCTAGAGTTTGCGATTTGTTCATTGTCTAGTGCTGGGATTGGGGGAATGAGTGCTACACCTACCCTAGGGCGGGTAGCCTGCATACAACATAAGGGAGGAAAAGAGACTTGCTCCTCCCTTTTGCTCTTGTTGCTTTTGGTATCTTTGATAAACTGCTGCCTCTCTGCCACACCACCATGCCTTGGAGCCAGTTGATTATGGACTGAAACCTCTACAAACTGTGAGCTAAATAAATCTTTCCTCCCTTAATTTTGGGCATCAGGTATTTTGTCTCAGCAATGATAGAAAAGTGACCAAGACAAATAGTTATGATTTTTTTCAATGATAGATGATCAAATTTCTGTAAATAATAAGTAATAAATAGGAAACTAAAATGTCTACAAAAATAGTGACAGATTTCTTGATTTTAAGAAATGATTTATTAAACTATTTCCCCTTGAAAGTAAAATACTGAATCTAAATAGCAATATTTTTGAAGCTGAACAATTTTGTAATATTTCAGATCAGATTCTATTTCTCTACTTGATGTATACAATTTTATGAAATGTGGAATAAAAATCTTGTTCCAATAAATCCTCTTCTGTGTCAAAGAATAAATCTGAGATTTTATCTCAACATGAATATTGCTTTTATTACAATAATAACTAACATGGTTCCCAAGTCTTGAAGCATAGACAGATATATTCAGAAGTGTCATAAATTGAATTAGACCAATATGTGTTCAAGAACAAAAGAATTCTCTAAAAATCCTGAGACGATGCTAATCTAACAATAAAACCACCTGAGTGTGAGTTTATTTTATTGGCCTATGTTTAAATTGGTTGAGAAAACTTTCACTGATATTGCAAATGCAAAAAATTTGCTGTCTTGGGATGCTCTTTTGTTTTATATATGTTTTGTCCTCAAGCTGTAACTGCTGACTTCTTATTATTGGATTTATTAGGAAATAATCAACACTATTTCAAATATGTGTGAATGACCTATTGTGAATATTTTAATGTTTAGAAAACTAATAGTATTTTCTTTTTTAGTTGGATTACACTAAGTCCTTAGAAAACACAACAAAAAATTGAGGTCAATTCTTTATAATGATTTTTCTTTTAGTCTTAGGAATCAAAGACTCATGTTGATATAGTGCCTTCTTTTTTCACAAAATGTAGGTATTTGATTCATTGTTAAAAGTTTGAATAGGCTATTTATACTAGCTAACTTCCTTTATGAAACATTTCTTTTGGTTTTTGACATTAAGGATTTTTATAACTTTGTAAAAAAGAGAACTCATTAACTTTAAGCAATAGCATGATAAATGGAGAAATTGTTTTGTAAAAGATTTTAAAATTAAGATTCACCTACCAGTGAAGAAAATCTTTTATTATGGAAATTAAAAACACTTTCTGTCTTGGTTACTTTTCTCTCATTGCTGAGACAAAATACCCAAAGCCCAAATTTAAGAAAGTAAAGGTTTATTTAGCTTACAGTTCATGGAGGCTTCAGTCCATAATCAATTGGTTCCAAGGCAGGGTGGCCTGGCAAAGGAGCAATAGTTCATGGCAGCCTGAAGACAGCAAAAACAGCAAGAGCAAAAAGGGGGAAAGAGAGAGAGAGCAAGCCTCTTTCCCTCCCTTATATTGTATGCAGTCTACCTGCCCCAGGGCAGGTGTAGCACTCACACCCATAACCCCAGCACTGGACGATGAATCAATCACAAACTCTAGAAGCCCACCCTCATGACTACACGAGGCTTTAGGGGGACATCTAGACATGAACCATAACACTGTGTCAGGAGATATGGTATTTCCTTTTCTACAGTGCTTTCTTAACCATCCAAAATAAGTTAAAGACATTTTTATTTCTTCTGGACCCATGCAGCCACTATTGAGAGCAAATGCACAAGTTAAAAATAAACAACATAATCCTTTCTGATGTATTACTTTAGAAGACTTGTATTTGTAAACTACTTCTTTGTCATTTTTAAATGCATATACATCTTTTTGAAGAGTAAATAAGATTCATTACTTTAGTGCCCAGAATCTCTTTTTCAAGGATCTGGGAACCATTTTTTGAAATGTTAACAGTAAGAAAGGCCATACTCCTATCTCCTAGTTTCTGTAAGAGGGTAAAAGCCTAACTTTATTTTGTCATAAAGATATAAGTTTATTTTCCCTTTGGATAAGGCTAATTAACTAACACAGATGATCACTCAGTTACGAAGTGAATTTAATATGAAATATGTCTGATAAATGCTGTTGTCAAGTTCTCTTACTTGTAGACTAGTTATTGTTTATCTTGAATATGAGTATATATTAAATTGTGTCTATTTGGTCATGTAAAATTTGAGATGTCTTTTTGCTTTTACAACTCCCTAGCAATTACCAGTAATATGCATAACATTATGCTTAATTAATAATAAAATTGTTTTCTTTCTATTTTATTTTTGGGACAATTGTTCTTGGTATGGAGAAGATTTGTTTTTAATTATATTGTCTCAAACATACACATACAAACTCATTCAATTCCATGTGCATATGCATGTGCATACACACCACGATGACTATCTCTTTGTATAGATTTGAGATTCTTCTGGCAAGATCATAAATTGATGCATGTGTTACTAAATTTATTACAAAGAATTTATTGTTACATTGTCTCAGCCCATGAATTTTAGATATGGAAATAAAAAGTGTGATCTCTATCTTCAAAACATGTGATTATACCGAATAGAAGATAGGAAAATAAATTAATTAGCGTAATTGACAATTCACACACATTCTTCCTAAAATAGTACGTAGATCACTTTCTGGGAACTCAAAATGTAATCATTGGTAGGTAGCCCAAAATTTACTCATATCTAACTGGACTAAGAGTGCATTTTAATTCTTTACTACTTATAGACATTTTTTTCTATCTCTTCGTGAAGCTGATTAAGTACTTTTTCTTGTACTCTCAGAGATATCTGTATCTGCAAAGCTCTTCCCCTTCTGATTGAACTAGTTTGAATGGATCATCTTTTCTTCAAATAAAATGATCCATAACTAAATTGAATAAAATATGAGTAATATAAAGAATGATGTAAAAAGTGAAGTTATAAATGAAATTTGTGAAATTTAAGTCATAGAGTATATGTTCAGGAGATACTGGTGAGGAGGATTGAGGAAAGTCAAACAGTGTATATTAGCCATCTTTCCATTGTTGGGACAAAATACCTGACACCTGAAATGTAGAAAAGGAGGTTTGTTTTGGTTCATGGTTTCAGGAGATTCAGTGCTTTGTCAGCTGACTCTAAGTCAGAAAACATTATATTGGTCAAAAAACATTCTGGTAGGGGCCGGTGAGATAACTTGGTGTCATAAGCACCTGCCCGGCAAGTGCGAGGGCCCGAGTTCGACTCCCAGAACCCACATATGAAAAAGAGGCCGGTGATATCGCTCAGCGGCACGGGCGCCTGCTGGAGCGCGAGGTCCTGAGGTTGACCCCCGGTACCCACAAAAAAAAAAGAAAAAAAAAATTCTGATGGAAGGGCAAGGTGGCCAGGAATGTGAGAGTAGGGAACGACCCACACAGGAACAAATACAGTCCTTAACGTCATGCCTCCATGACCCATCCACACATACCCAGAAGTGTACTTTACTAATGTCCTACACATTTCTTAAGCCAATCACGTTGACAATCAAGTTTCTTACCATCTGGCTGGTGGGTTCTTCTCTCAATCCAGAAAGAATTACAAGACAGACTGTTACAAGAGGACAGAGCTAAAGTATTTATTGTAGAGTTAAACCAGAAAGCAGCTTTTAAAGTGAAAGCAAAAAGCCCCTGGATTATTGAATGTGTGAGGGGACCTCAGATTGGGTTGCCAAACAGTCTCTTTATCTAGGGTTTTTATACACAAAAATGACTACCTCTCAGACAAGTCGAGATCGACCTATGACAAGCAGGAAAGTTTGACTTAGAAGTGGGCCTGTAGGAATTTAGGGTACGTATCATTAACTGTAACTTCTCTAAAATTAGCAGAACAAAAGCATTCTTCAGATAGGTATGAACATCTTACTCCTGGGCAAGAAACTCTTACCAATCCAAGGAGCCCTTTGTTGAGCCTCCAGTGCCCTGGCCTGGGCCATCCTGATGTACACACTGAATCCTCTCTGGCTGCCTGTCCTGTCTGAGGAGCTCTCTCTATCAGAACACTCTCCATATTCCCCTTCCCGTATAGGCCAGAGTTTCTCTGAGAAATTTTCTCATCTTCCATTCCTCCTCATCTTATTTTACAGAAACTGATTGTTTAGATACTGTTGGGTACTTCTTGTTAGGTTAGGAAAATGATGCCCAAACCTGAGAGAAAGGAACCTAAATCCAACTATGTGTGCAAAGGTTCATGTTCCACACTCCCCATGTCTCTTGCTAACTCCCAATTTCTTTAGTCCAAGTATGTTCTCCATCTTCTGTGGAGGAAGATTACAGGTCTTTTGCTATCTCCCTGTTTCAAAGTTTAACTATAATCCCCAGCATTATAGCGATCAAATTTGATGAATTTTTTCTTCAGTGGGGTAGAATTTAAGTGCATTTAGCTATTCCTAAACATATGAATAGATTCAATGCACAAATTTTTTATCACTTTGGATTATTATTTGGATATTTGTTTCACTGATGATAAATCACTTTTAATCCTCAGCTGCAAAGATTTTAAATGTTTATTTTATTACTCTTTTGCTTTTCACTGGAAAGACTTTCTGTACCACTCTGAGCTTTCAGTATCACCTTTAAATCATCTCTAAGGTTTTCTCTTTTGTAATGCATTTCTCTTGAAAATTTGATTTTCTTTGCAATAAAATGATAGGACATTCTTATATGTGGACTGCATCCCCGACCTTTGAGCTCTGCACCTTAATGGAGATGTCCAAGTAGGTTTCAGTAGTAACCTACCATTATCATTCTTTATTGAAATGTATCGGGTTTAGCTACATGTATGATAAATTGAACAAATAAGACATTAAAAAAGAAATAATCATCTCCATAGGTCTTCTGATTGGTGTGTGTGTGTGTGTGTGTGTGTGTGTGTGTGTGTGTGCTTTGAAATACTGAATCTTGGGATCTCTCTTCAGCTCAGAAATAAGGCAGTGGTTTATTAGAGCTTCATTTCCTCATAAGTATTTGAAGTGGCACTACCAAGAGCCCTGATGTTCTATCTTTCCAAATATAGAGGCATACATTTTATATTTCATTATTTCATATTCTCTGGCATGACAGAATAGCAGAGTCAAAGCTATAATTTTTCAATGTTATTCATACTTTGGACCTTTTGTCATCAGATGACCAAGATATTTTAAAAGAATAGAAACTGGAATGTGCCTTTCACAAAGCAGTCAATCTATAAAATATATTAAGAATATTCAAAAAAAGCCTTAAGATTTAATAATTCTCATACTTATATCCCATTAACAATTCAAAAGATATTTCAATTTTGGAATAATCCATTTGATTAGCTAAATAGAATATTTTGGCATTATAACTATTTTAATTGATCTTTATTTAAATAAATATTCACTAGGATAAAGGAAATAAGACCACTGCTTGTAATAATGCGTGTATTAACTAAAACATGGCTGCTCTTAAAATTTACGTATATTAAATATTATATTAAAACAAGTTTATGTCAGACATTTTCTTCTAGAATATTTTAGTTTATCAATGTTTTTTCAAAAAAATTAAAACTGCAGAATGTTCAGAATTTGAATTTAAAGGACCTGCTGTGTACCATATTTTTATTTTGCTAGTAAAAATTCAAATTCATTGCACTTAAATGTTTATTAATATTACACAACCATGTGGAAAGACTCTATATTATAGTTATAATTTTCATTTTTTTCATACTGTATGTATATATGGCCTTTATATCAGTTATAATTTTAAATTTTATTAAAAGTGACCACTTTTCTAATGTGTTGTATATGATTTAGCAACAAAACATATTGATATTTTTGTAAGACATGATAACTTTAGAACTAAACCATCTAGATATGTATCTTACACATTACAGCTATGTAGAATTTGACTTTTACTACCTAACTTTGGTTCCATATGAGTAATTGTGTCTAATAATTCCATCACTTTGAAAGGCTTGCAGTGAGAAATAGAGAGAATGTGTTTGTTAAAAGCATACAATAACTGTTTAATCAATGTTATATTTTTAAAATACTTTTCAGCAAATAATCCTCTTGTCTTCAGCTACTGAGATGACTATAGTTTAATTAGTGATGCTATGTTCAGCACAGCACCTGGAATCATGGCAACTATTCTGCAGACTGGGGCACAAACATCTTTAAGGGCCATTATTTTATTTGACATCTTCGCATAACTTTTTCTTAAACTGTTCTATTTGTTCTACTTGGCAAACAATGGTATGTGGCATGCAGTTTTTAAGATGGATTTGTTAAAGACTAATGCTGTTGAACACATTTTCTTGTGTTTGCTGCACATCTACATGTTTTCAGTCATAAAAATTCTGTTCACAATCTTTTTGTATTTTCTATTTAGATTGTTTTTATGCAGTTGAGTTTTGAGAGTTCCTTATATGTCTTTGATAGCTATTTGGTTTGCAAATGTTATTTTCTAGTCAGTAGCTTGTCATTTTATTGTCTCAATGGGCCATTCACAGTGCTTTATTTCTTAATTGAAAATGTCATAACTTTTTAATGCATTGTGCTTATGGTGTCATGTGCAAGACATTTTCGCCTTTTCATAGGTCCTAGAGATATGCTCTCATGTCTTTTAAAAATTTTATTGTCCCATGTTTTACACTGAAGTCTATGACTCATTTTGATGTAACTTTGTGTAGTGTGAGTGCAGAACAAGATTCTCTTTTACATTTCCTGCATGAATATTCTATTATCCCAGTATCATTTATTAAGAGTCTATAATCACTTCATTTTATTGCTTTTGGTTGTCATTCACAGACAGTTGTGCAGGCCTACATCTGTGTTCTTTATTCCAGTTATCCATGTCTGCTGTCAGTGCTACACTGTCACAGTCCTAAAAAGCCATACAATAAGTCCTAATACTAGATAGGATGATTTGTCCTTCTTTTCCTTATATTTTCAGCTAATTTTATATTATGATTATATAAACTTTATAATTATCTTGTCTATGAAAGTTTCTGTACAATAATCCATCGTATCATTTTGTGTAGGACCAACAGTAATTTTGCAAATATTTGGTATAATTCTCTTGCAATTATCTGAACCAGGGACTTTTTTTCCACAAAATTTTGCAAATGCAAATCCATTATTAGTTATACAACTATACAATTTGTCAAACTACATTTGGTGAGTTTTAGGGGTTATGTATTTTAACTTGTTGGTTTATTTCATATAAGGTGTCAAATCTGTGCTTAGGTTTTCATTATTCTCCTACTACACTTTAATATCTACACATTATCTAGTCTTTTGACATTTCATGTTTCATTCCTAAGGCTGTAATTTGTGTCTTCTTTCTCTTTTTTGTCTGTCTTATGAGAAGTCTAATTTTTGATTGTTTAAAGAACTAGCTTGTAGTTTCCATTGACATCATCTATTGTATGCTATTTTTTCTTCTTTTTTTATCTCCAGATTTTTATTTATTATTTCTATTTTATGGATTTTTCTTCCTTAGTATTTCATGTCTTTTACTAATTTGGTGATTATTTTGCTTTTCTTTTTCCTATCTCCTGACTTGTGAGATAGGGCAATTGATTTGGTAACTGTCGTGTTTTCCGAAGTAGAGTTTATAACTAAAAGCTACCTATAGCACTGCTCAATTTACATAGCACAAGATGTAATATGTTTTGTTTCCTTCATTCAGTTGGAGCATTTAAAATTTCTTTTGAGATTTTCTGTTTGATCTATTATTTATAAAAGTGCTGCTTGATATCTGATTGTTTTTGAAATTTCTTTGCTACCTTCTTGATTTGGAGTTCATATCATCTAGATCAGACTATGTACTTGTATATTCTCAGGCACTTTAAATGTTTGTCTTATAACCCAGGATATCAGGATATGACCCATATTAATGCATATTTTTGAATAGTTGAAAGTAATGTGTAGTCTGCTATTATGTGATATATTTATAGATATCCATTAAATTCATTAGGCTACTGATTTTCTTTTTATGTCACTGGAAGTTTAACCCAGAGATTTCACACTGAGCTAAATTCACAGCACTCCATTATTTTTTAAATTTTGAGACAGAATATTTCTAAGTCACTAAATTGCCAGGCTGGGCTCCAACCTGTGATCCTCCTGCCTTAGCCTCCCATACTGCTTGGCTTACAGGTGTATGCTACTGCACCTGTCTTTTTTCTTTTTTTAATCACTAAAAGTTATACATTTTTTTTATAAATGTTAATGCTGAGGTATTTAAGTTCTCCACAATACTTATATTTTGTCAGTTTCTCTTTTTAATTCTACAATTTTGTTTTTCCATGTGGAAATTATGTATTTTTTACTGATTATTGTTATTATATAATGTCCCTCTTTGCTCCTTGCAAGCTTACTGTTATGTAGTCTACTCTACATGATATTAACTTAGTCACTGATGATTCTTAAAGTTGAAACATGTGTTTGCAAGGATTTTTACATTCTTTTACTTCAACCTACCCTATGTTCCTATACTTAGCTTCTTTCACACCACATAAAGTTGTGTCGCAGTTTTTTTATATTTTCTCTATGTGTCTCTATCATCCTCAGTCTTTAGAAAACATTTTGGCTATTCACATTTAAAGAAATTAATAAAATGTTTGAGTTCAAGAATGTTATTTATGGGCCAGTGAGATGGCTCAGCGGCTTAAGCGCCTGCCCGGCAAGCACAAGGGCCTGAGTTCGACTCCCGGAACCCACATACGAAAAAGGGGCCGGTGATATCGCTCAGCGGCACGGGCGCCTGCTGGCGCACGAGGTCCTGAGGTCGACCCCCCGGTACCCACAAAAAAAAAAAAAAAAGAAAGAATGTTATTTATTATTTTCTTTGTTTCCTTCTGTATCTTGTTCTATTTTACATTTTCTTGCCTTTTAGAGAGATATTTAAATATATTTTAGAATTCAATTGTGATATACAGTGTTTTTGAGTAGAGGTATTTGCATTTTTTAAATTCATTTTTGGTCAGTTTAGCTATCAATATATATCCATATTTTACTACAGTCTACTAGTATTACAACTTTGAGTAAATTGAAGAAAACTATTTTCTCTAAGTTTCTTATTTAATGTTCAACATTTTAAAAATTGTTGTTCTGAGGAATTCATTGTTTTCAAATGGCAAATATATTAGATGAGACAATAAGTTTGTTAGAATCACCAAGTTTAGTTTAAATGTTTCAAGAAAAGAATACTATGCATTTTTTCTTATTTGCTCTTATTTAATTATCTTTTTATATCTTAAAACTCCAAAGTTCTTTCTGTTATAATTTCTGATTAATGTTTTAGAACATATTTTATTCATTTTAAGATACATCTAGTGACATCAAACATCTTATTTTTAATGTAATGACAATGTATTTTTTCTCCTCTCCTTTTGAGGCGTGCGTGTGTTTGTGTGTGCACACACCTAGCATCCAATTTGGGGTTATTGGTTCTTGTCTTTTGGCACTTGTAAAAAGCAGGTCCCTTGTCACCATGTTTTCAAATCAGAAATCGATTTAATCATTCTCCCTTTAGAAGAAATGTATTTTGCTGTCTTTTGATGATATCAAGATGTTTTTTCTTTCCTATTTTCAGCATTTTCATTAGGATATGTTTTGATGTAATGGCCTTGGATTCATCCCACGTAATTTCATTCTTGTTGAGTATGTTCACGCCTGCACTTCACAGAATTTGTGAATTTTTAGGCTTTATCACATGGAATAGTTTTCATTGCTTTCAGCTCTATATCTTTTCTGTTCCATCATGATTCTGAAAATGTGAATGATCTGTATTTTGTGTTATCTCATAAAAATCTTGATTTTTCTCCCCCTTCTCTCTCGTGCTCTCTCAGAATTATTATGTTATGAAGTTTGAAATGTAGACTAGGAAGATTTTAGTATACAAATGTAAGGATTCATCCCAAGTTGACAAAATAAAAATGTGAGTTTTTTTTCTTTGCTACTGAATCACAAGTTTTCTGTTGACTATATCATTATATAGTTGAAAATCAGAATTTTTTCATGGCCACAAAAATAATTATGGGAAACACATTGACATTTCTCTAATAAATGCAATGTATTTTAGCCACAAACCTAACCATAACATAAATAATTATGTTGACTTAAAATGTTATTTCCAATATTTAGTGATATCTATTAATTCTTACTTTGGCATTTTTTCATAGTTTGTTTGTCTTCCTTCTCTTGAACTTTGTACTCCTCTCCTTTCCCTGTGACATTGCTTTACACATTGAAGAATACATTATACCTTGTTTCTTTGGAAATATGCAAATTATCTCTAATTACCTTCAATGATGAAATTGTTTATCTACTTCAGGACAATCTATACACTGTAATCTACTTTTTAGAAAACAATAATTAATTTTCTCCCTGATGCATGAGCTTAGTGTTTAACTTTAAAAATATTTTTATTCAGTGACATAGTGCTGATACATGAATATTTGGTAAATTTTAATGAAATTTATCCCCACATACAATTTTGATACATTGTTTTCCCATTTATGAACAATTATATTGTATCATGTGAAAATATCTACTCTTTAATTTTACATATATTCCATTATAGAAAAATTGAAATCACTTAGTTTAAATAAAGTATCATGTGTTTTAACTCTTTTTAAATCACTGTTTTCTGTTTCCTGACTGGAATAGCATGTATGGTGACAGTTGATAAAAAAAAATGTACATTTTCTTTGTAAGTGAAGAAACTTCATAAATATTAATAGATTTAGCCTTCATTGTAGAATATACCTTGAAAAAATGTGTTTTATTGTGGCTTCCAGGGATATGGAAGTTAAATAAATAAATGACTGAATGAATAATGCACTTTTAAAGGCCAGGTATTAATTTTGTTGAATTTCACTAATTAGTAGTGGTTTCCTTCCAGCTACAAGTAACCATTAAACTTAAATTAAAGAGGACAGAGCTGGCAAGTATTTTGCTTCAAGCATGTGAGGCTCAAAAATAAAATGGTCATTAGTTCACTGCTGATGACAAGATATTTTACTATAGCTATTAGGCATATTAAAGCTTTTACAAATTCTTGAATATATTTCATTGCTGCTTTGGGATGAAATATTTATTTTGGTAAGAAACCCATAGCATTTATTCTATTATTAGTTCCAACCCAGGCATTGAATTTGGATGGGTATGCATGGGTATGCATTGATGACTGTAATATCATAGCTTTAACTCTTTTGGGAGGAACTTCCACACAGATTTCCATAGGTTTTACTAGTTTATGCTCCCACCAGTAATTTAGAGGGGTTCCTTTTTCCCCTGGCCTTGCCAGGATTTGTTATGCCATCGTATTCCAGAAAGAATGGCCATCATCAAGAAATCAAGTACTGTATTTTCTTATGGTGTTGGGAAACATTGCAGGCAGTATTCCTTTCAGTTTACATCCTTCATAACTTCTTCACTAAGCAACAGATATCAACTTTTGACTGAATTTCCTCTAGTCTAGTTTGGGGGTTGAAGGTTTATCATTTGGTTCCAAGAAAGGTTATTGAATTGTTTTTTTTCAAGTTTTTTTTTTTTTTCTTACTGAAGGGACATGAATGATAGGTGATAAAATTTACGCACACTAATCTAAAGTTAGAAATCTTTTATTCTTTCAGTGGCTTTAAGATATATATTTGTATCCTATTTTTCCCTTATAATATTTATTTCAATTTTTATTCAATCTTAATCAAACTTCCTATAAGTATATCAAGCCTATGGATATTTTGGGAAGACCAACCATTTTCATCAATTTCTGTATTGCTTTCCTGATTCCAATATCAGTGGTGTCTGTTTTTACTATCTCCTACCTCCTACTTGTGTTCTGTTTTTCTTCTTTCTCTGGCCCTTGCAGTAGTTAATTAGGCTATAGATTTGAAAACCTTTACTTAAGCATCAATCACTCTACTCTCTCAAATCTCTCTCAACATTGCTTTGGTTCTATTCAAAAAAGTATGTTGTATTTCATTTTCATTCAGTTCTGTGCATTTTTTACGTTGTTTAAAATTTCTACATTGTTCCATTCATTCTTAAGTGCATTATTGAATTTTCAAATAGTTACAGTTTTCTCCTGCTGTTTTTCTGTTATTAATTTCAAGTTAGATTCACTTACTATCAGATTTAGGGGAAATGTATGTTCAGACAAAATAAGTTATAATTTTGACCATCTTAAAATATTTAAAGTTGTTTTGTGCCCAAGATATGACTCAGGACAGACCCACATCTGTCTTCATCACTTATATTATACATTTATTATTCACATCTTATAATTTTCATACAAGAATATCATTATATTTGATATGATCTTATTGAGGATAAAAGAACTGATAAATTTTCTAAGTATTTGCTCAATCTTTCAGTTTTAAAATAGAGTTGAGTCTTTTTAAAAAAATTTGCTCATTTTTCTTTCAATTGATATAAATTTTTACATTTAAAGAAATTGTATGCTAGTTCTTAAGTCTAATACTTTGTTTTCTGCTTCTTCTGTTTTTTCTCTGTTTTCACTTGGAATAAAGGAAATTGTTTTTAATTTCTAAGCATATTATTTTATATAGTTTGCTTAGTGTTTGCTGTAGGTATATTCATATCCTAATTTAATGTATCACTGCCTATTCTGTTAGTATTTCTCCTCTTCAAGGCAAATGATGAAATCCTACTTTCATTATCAATCATTTCTGATTGTAAAAATATAATTATCTTAATTATTTCATCAAAATATACTGAGGGCAAATAGATAGTGTTATACTTTTTACTTCGATCCCAAAATATAACTGAAGAAAATCATTGGAAGTACACCTATTTTGACCAATTTCTCTTTTTCTTATTTCATTCTTCTTGCCTTTCTGGTTTATCATTTTTTTTGTTGTTGTTGTTGTCTTTTGTGTTTCCTACTGCCATTTAAAGCATAATCAGCAGCAAGTTCCTTTGTTTTCCTGTTTTTTATTAATATCTCTTTATTTCCTTCATCCCTGATGGATAATTTAACTTTAGCATTAAAAATACTATGCCATTTCTTTCTGACATATATCAGATGATAAATCTGTTATTTAATTTTGTGTTAGTTAATAAGCAGGAAGTGATTTTTGTTCTGTTTTTCTTTTTCCAATTATTTTCATTCTTTTGTTTTCAGATATTTCATTGTCATGTAGTTTGGTGCCTTTTACTTTGGCTTCATATTTACGAAACATAATTATTTGGTTTCTTGAATTAACACGTACAGTGGTATCTCAGGTTCACGAATGCTTTTGTTTGCGAACAATTTGGTTCTCAAACAGAAGCATTTGGAAAAATTTTCTTTTCATTTGCAACTCTGCTTTGGGTGATAAACACAACTGTTGTCATCTTTCCCACACAAACACAAATATGGCCATCTTTTCCAGAATCATAGAACAAATTAAGTTCATGAGCCAAGGTACAACTGTATGAGTTTAATTTTCAAACTTTCTTTCATTAAATGTTGTTTTTAGCCCTGTACTTTCCCAACTCCTTGGGAATATGGATGACAATGTTATAGCTTTTGTTACTGACCCAGATCCCTGTAGCTTTGCTAATTCTTGCATTTTCAAATTTCCTTTTTTTGGTAGAATGAATTTTATTAATTTATCATCAAGCATAGTGATTCTATCTTTGTTAATCTACTTTACTACTGAGGCCACCAAACAAGATTTTTCATATTATAATGAAATCTTATTTTCATCTCCATATGATGAAATTGGCTTTCTATTTTATTTCTATTTTCTATTTCAGCTCCATAATTTTCACAATTTTTATATCAAACTAGTTCAGATAATTATATGCCCATGTTCTTGTAAGAAATACAATGTAAAAATTGTATCTACCCCTTGTTCAAATTCCACAATGTTTATATCTTGAAAAATTATAATGCACTATCACAACTAGGATATCGGCATTGGTAAGATTCAGATACACACATTTCCATTGATATTCCCAAAAATGTTCATAATTTTGCTTTTATACTCAATTTCTTAATATTCCTACCCTTCTTTATACCTCTTTAACTATATATCTATATTTTTGTAATTTCCTTTTATTATGTTGTCATCAAGTATGTAATGTTTTGGAATTGGCTTTTATAATCAGCAGACGTACGCTTGCATGTGCCAGGGTTTAACCATTCAATTCCATAAAGTGGAATACCTCCCAGAAATAAAAAAGAAATGAGTGTTGATATATTCAACAACCTAGTCAGCAAAGCCAAAGATCCAACAAATATCTAGAGAATTATGCTGATTGGTTTTATTTGTTTATTTGTAATAGACAGAAGGCTTTAGCTGGGGCTTTTGGTATTCATATTTATTGGCATTTCAGGTTGCTGTAAACTTCATTAGAAGCTATTAGAAGATCCTGTAATTCACCTCCACATTGCTCTTAAGTCACAGGGGGAATCGCTAGTCTGCTCACTTTTCTCCAGTGCCTCATGGTGATGTGCAGGAAATTTTTGGAAGATTCTTATGATGTCTGATTTAAATTCCTTATCTGATTATATCTTTATCATTTCCTTCTTGGTATTGATGTGAGTTTATTGACTTTCTCATTCAAATTAAAGTTTCTCTTCTTCTTCATAAAACAAATTATTTTCAGTTGTATCTTGTGCATTTTGGTTATTATGTTAGGAGCATCCAGATCTTATTGAAAGCATCTATTTCATCTGGCAGACATCTTGTTTAAGCTCAGCACGTAGGTTCCAGCCAGTTTCGTGAGCTGCTGTAAAAATAATGACAATGATTTTTATTCTCCTGGTAATACCAATCTTCTGTGCTTCATTTGTTTGGTGTCCCAAGGAGTCCTTTTCAGTCCTTGGTGGAAAAAGAAAAAAAAAAAATCTATGAGCCTCCTGTTGATACTGGCAAACTTTGGGGTGAGGCTGTCAAAACCAGTAAGCCCCTCTCCTCCTGCTGCTGGGTAGGGAAGGGGAGATGCAGGGCTTAGCTCTGCCCTGCTGTTAGCAGACTGTGCAGTCTTGGGCTCCCGTCTCTGTGGACTCAGGGTGAGGATGGCTCACTAACACTTTGCTGCTACATTTGCTTATGGACTGATCTACCTACTGGGGTTCCAGTGTGGAGTGGACTGGAAGATGGCCAGGGATTGGCTGTGTCTTCTGCTGTTGACAGGTCAGATTGCTCAGTGGTGTCCTGAATGTTGAGCTGAGGCTGGGAGGCATTCAGTGTTTGCTGCTTCTCTCCTACCAGTGGATCCGACCATAAACAAAAGCCAGGTTTGCAGTTGTATTTGGGCCCCTCAGCAAAGTCTCTGTTGGGCTTCTGCTTTCCAGGTCCTTTAGCCAGAAGGAAAAGGCTTCTCTTATTTATTTCTTTCATTATTGTTATTATTTTGCTTATATCTCTTGGTGGTGCAGAGTTGCACATCTCTCCATTATAGAGTCCAGATCCATGTAGGAGCTCACAGGAAAACTCAGGAAATTTACTGCATTGTATACAATTTGCTCAAGTCCTGAGATCCAAGTCAGTCTGCCAGCTTTTGAAAATTTGTTTTGTTTTATCATTGTCCATTTAATAAATTTCTAGCTATTTAATTATGCTTAGGGGAGATAAACAGGGAAAACATGCACCATCTTGTTTAGTTCCTGAAGTAGGCCAAAACATATTTTGATACATCTTTGTGGATAACACACCTTCTGTTTTTATATTTGTTTTGGTCTTATATATTTTTCTTCCTCTTGTTTCACATAGATAAAATGTGTATTATAAATGTGTATTATCTAAAATTGATGTTTTCATGCTGTGAAAAAAGACATTCTGAAGAGTAAGAGCTCCTTCTCTCTTGATATTCCTCTCATTATTTGCAACTCCTGTATTTGCGACCAGATCCTGTGGGTTGAGATTATGTCCTGTGTTCTGATGAGGGCCTCCTCCATTTCTAATCCATTACTTTAGAGAGAAGGCAGCCACTTTTGTAAAAGACTAGTAAGTGTAAAGGACAGTTATAATTTATTTAATAGATTGCTCTAGTCTGCTCAGGCTGCTATAATAAAATACTGTAGCCTGGGTAGCTTAAAAGGTAGTCATCTTTTCATATGTAGAAGCACTGATCACATTACAAAGCCTGTACTCACTCACATGACCTAATACAGTAATTACTTCCCAGAGGCCCCCATCTAATACCCATTACATTGAGGTTCTTGGCTTCAATGCATACATTTGTTGTGGGATGGGCACAATATAATCCATAGCACACATTAATGTATAGGTTTGTGAGTGTGTGTGTGTGTGTGTGTGTGTATGTGTGTATATGTTTCATTTTGTTTTGTTTTGTCTTTATCAGAAGCTTCTCTGTTTTCAGTAAATGATGTCTATCTCAAGATTTAATCTCCACTCTAGACATAGGATCAGGGAGAGAAAACCACATACTTTGACCAATAGTGAATATTTTAACAATGGTTTCTTTCCTGCCTGGAATAGCAGCTTTTTTTCCAAGCTAAATGAGCCTGTTGGATCTTGGCTATTTAAATTCTATATATTTTCCTTCAAATCTGGCAACATAAATGAGGTACTAAGAGATTTCCTCCAACTGGTCCTATCAATACTGTGCTCTTATCACAAACAAGAAATCATTTCTAGGTCCCTAATAGCATCTGTTTTGCTTTTGGTGTTATTTTGGATTTTTCTAATATTTATCCAAAACCTATTCCTTTACTATACATACTGATTCATATTTTAAACATGGTTTTGTGTTCTTGTTAGGTATCTAAGCTGATGATTATTTTGTGAACATGTACAACTAATGCAATGTGACAGTGAACACTTAATTTGTAGCATGTATTTATGGGTCATTTTATGGAGCACTAATCTATCATTTCAAAATGATAAAAATAAAACAATTATTTAGAGGAGACATACAATAAGTAAGCTGTTAGAATGCATATTATATTTATATTTGATAACCACTATTTAGAGTAAGATGATAAATGATAATGGAAAGAAATACTTGTTTAATGAGTATAATGTGAAAAGGCCTCTCTAGGCAGATGATGTTTGAGGTGAAATTATGTAATAAGCTTAGGAGGAATTGCATGGGGGATCCTAGGTGGTAGTTACTGTGTGTGTGGAGTATCTGTGTTAGAAAGACTGTATCCTGCACCACCATCAGCATGAAGGTCAGTAGGGATAAGACAGTAGAACACTGAAGAGAAACACATTTTTAAATGTGGCCAGGAACAGAGCATATAAAGCCACATAGGCCATTAGAAGATTTTTATTTATTTTACAAGAAATTCCAATATACTTATTTTGTGCTGTTTTTATAGTATATTCATTATATGGCTTGAATTAAAATATTCCTGAAAGAAGGCAGAATTTCTTTTCTAAAAATGGTGAACACTGTAGCTAAGTCATTATTTAAAATATGAACACATTCTTTGTATCTCCTCTTGAGTTTTTCCACAAGACTGATTTTTCATGGGAAGAGTTTTGTCATAATTCAGAGATTACTACATAGTCAATATGCATGGTCGTTCCAGTAAAATTAAGAGATTTCGAATATCTGTACATACTAACACAAATTTAAGAATTTTTATCATTAATTGGATGCTGTGATAAATGAAATAGAAAGAAAATAGTATCTAATCATCCCCAAAACCTGCAGCATATATTAGAACTAGTGTGTGTACGTGTTTCTAGCAGTATGGCTTAAACCACTGTTGAAAATAAATGTAAATGAAAAATAAATTATTAAAAAAGAACTTTTTTTTTTTTTTTTTTTTGGTGGGTACCGGGGGGTCGACCTCAGGGCCTCGCGCGCCAACAGGCACCCGTGCCGCTGAGCGATATCACCGGCCCCTTTTTCATATGTGGGATCCGGGAGTCGAACTCGGGCCCTCGCGCTTGCAAGGCAGGCGCTTATGCCGCTGAGCCATCTCACCGGCCCTTAAAAAAGAACTTTTAAAATGCAACCCTGTACTGGCAAAAATAGTAAGGAGTACCAAGGCCAAAACATAAAAGGGAGCTGTAACTCAGATATATAAAATAAGCCATAGAGCTGACGTTCACCTGGAAGGCATTTGTCAAATTTAGTGAACTCATGAATTGTTTTCACACTGTGTCAAGCCTGGGGCCTGGCAGAAAAAGCTCGTGCCCATGCACAGTGCGAGGACTAACAGTAAACCCTGAGACCCTGAGACCCCAAAGACTATGCCTCATAAATTTGAGTTAACTTCTCATATAAATCACTGATCTCTATTCTCCTATCATTGCATTCTTAAAATTCCATCTTTTTCACTGACTGTGAAACAAACAAACAAACAAATAGGTAATGAGAAAAATCATAGGAAATCTTCAACACCAACAAGCAATAAGCAATGTTTTTACACAAAATTTGTGTAAAGTGTGGTCCAGAAAGACAATGGAAGTCTGATGTTTGATATAATCCTTGAATAGTACCCTTAATTTCTTAGAAGAAGCAAATACAAATCAGTTTTGGAAGAAAGTATCCTTAACCCAATCCTCAAAGAGATAAAAGATGGTCGATTTATATATAAATAAATTAACTAACCTAAATAATTTCTGTATGCATGGTCTTATAAAGAAGGAAAAATAGCTCTAAATCTCTTATTTTATAGATAAATTCATGAATCCATCATCAAAATAAGACAGAATCTCTTTGGAATCAAGCCCAACTGGTTAAGTAGACAAAAAAGCACAAAGATCAGGAAAACACAGCACATTTAAAAAAATTATATTCAAATTTTTGATCTCTAATTAAAATGCTTAATGCAACTATTAACAGAGGAATGCATAAAATATTTATGACAATTATCCAAGCAATGCTTAGGACTATTGCACACATTTCTTCCCTATCATTTTATGTTCAAGTTATACGTTCAATAGTAACAAAAATTTAGAACTTTGTGTACATTATATATTATCATTCTCATCAACTAAGAATCAAGTAGAAAATCATAATAAAAATTAGAAAATATTATGATTAAACATTCTTTGAAAATATTGCTTATTTCATTTTTGAGAAACAGTAAAAACAATCTAATACTTGTAGATTTAAATTCTGTGTTAAACTAAAGAAGGAAGGCTAAGTTTAGTCTTTGAAAACATGCATATCATAAGTCAGTAAATATAACAATGAAATAAATTTATTTTTTTTTATATGTGGGTACCAGAAGTCGAACTCAGGACCTCACGCTTGCCAGGCAGGCACTTATGCCGCTGAGCTATATCACCAGCCCATAAAATAAATTTCTAAAACAAAGAAACCCTTGGTTTTCTGGCCTTCAGTTCTGAGCCCATGTCCCTGCTTAGTGATAGGCTTCCTGCCAGAATTCCATGTGTCCAATTGCTACCTGCATCCAGCCAAGGAATGGGATAAGTAAGCCCTGAGAAAGCAGACACTTTGCTAACTATTTAGACCTCTAAGAAACACAGAAATATTTGCTTGCATGTGAACTAGTCAGATGTGTTCAGTACTCAGCGGCTCTGTACATGGAGGCTTTGTTTGCTGTCTCTGCTACTTTTTTTCCCCTTAATACAAAATCATGTAGGAGAAAGATAAGTTTCATAGATTACTGATGCTTATATTATAACCTCTGTGTGGCTGTAGAAAGAGTTTGGAAGCTGGGGGCGAAGAGGAGTTTGCCCTAGACTCATGGTATGTGGCAGGCGCTTGCTCAGATGTGCTGCTGTGCTGAGGTGGACAGGGCATCTGCTTTGCCTCCAAGCCAAGTTGCTGGATAATCTGGTCCTTGTCTCATGAAGTACTGGCACTGGAAAAGGTCTAACAATCTTTTGTTCAAATTTTCAAGTTTACCAAATACTAAAATTATATAAGAAGAAAAACTGGGATGCTTACACTATTGTATATTGGGAGCTTGTTTTCAGTGCATGGCATTAAATCAACTGCGTACCTCCGCACATGAGTAAAAATAAAATAAGCAACAGGGAGTATAACACTGACTGACATCACTGAATAGGAAAAAATTAATTTTAGCAAAACCAAACTAAATAAGAACAGCAAAACAATGAAACTTCTAGGAAATACTTTTGGTATTATGTTCACTCCCTAAAAAATAAGGTTACATTATTTATTTTTCAGTTTTTTTTAGTATATGTTTGCAGAACATGATGATTACATCCTTTGTGGGGAGTTGGTGCATTCCATAACACATCTCAATTTCTTTTTCATCCCTTTCCCCTCTTCTGTCTCCTCTCCCTCCATCTCTTGATGCCCTTCCCATTTGCAAAGATCTATCTCCTTACTTCCTGCCATCTGTCTTTTCTTTTGCTCATTTGCATTTTGAGTTTCTCTTATAAGAGAAATTATATGGTATTTATGCTTATTTCTTCTAACATTATGGTCTCAAGATACATCCATTTTCCTACAAATGGCTCAAGTTTATTCTTCTTTATAACAGAGAAGTTTCTCCATTGTGTATAAATACCACATAGTCTTCATCCATTCAGCCGTTGATGGACATATAGGCCACTTGTAAGATTTAGCTGATATGAATTGTACTGCTGTAATCATGGATATACTGTACATGTATCACTATGATATGGCCCTGTAACACTTTTAGAAAGATACCTGGAAGGGGAACTAGGGTGCATTATTTTAGAAAGAACTAGAAAACTAAACCATAAACAAGGATAAAAATGCTATCTTAACATTAGGAATATTAGTCTTCAGGGGAAATTTTTAAAGGAATAGAAAAAGACATAGAAGTAATGTGTCTGTAACATATAATAATAATATTCTAGATAGATGGACAACTGTAGAGAGCCATAAATGACCCAGCTTCGCATCTGAGCATGTGCTCCCTCCGCCCATCCTGATCCTACGTCACCCATTAGACCCTCCCACTGCTTCCCTCAAAGAGATATAAGACTTGGTACTTCCTCAATAAACTCTCTCTCTCTCGCCCTCGCCTTCAAACTGCGTATGTGTTTTTCTTCATCCCCATACTGTCTCTCGGGCTACGCGTTCCTGCCCCTGGGAGCTCTGCCGGTCAGAGCCTCCGCGGGTCACGACATTTTGGCGCCCAACATGGGGCTCGAGAACGACAGGTTCTATGAGGGATCACCCTACAAAGGTTTAAAAGAGTGCCCGGCCGGCCTTTGACCCATCCATGAGGACTCCCCCTCAGTGATCCACGCAAGGACTTCTCTCTCTCATCTCTCGTCTGAATCACGGTAAGCATTTTCATACTGCAGGGTGTAACATGGGACAGAATCTCAGTGAACATGAGCTCTTTGTCTCAGGGCTCTCCCAGGCCCTCAAAGCCCAGGGAGTCAAAATCAAACAATCCCACCTAACTGCCTACTTTGAGTTTATAAATAAAATCTGCCCTTGGTTTCCACTGGAGGGTACTATCAATGTGAAGGTTTGGAGCCGTATGGGTTATGCACTCCAAGATTACTACCTAGTCTTCGGACCTGAAAAAGTCCCCGTGACTGCCTTCGCATATTGGACATTAATTTCTGAATTGTTACAGGCTCGCCCTTCCGATCCCCACATAGCACAAACTATAGCTCAAGCTGAGGCTTCCCTTTGTTCTCATTCCCCCATCATAGCCCCCCCGCCTCTGTGATTCTTGACATACCTGAGGACCAACATGGCTGCCCGTCCCCTACCCCATCTCTTACTGCTTCTGCCCTTCCACATGGAGACGATCCTCCATCTTGTAGGAGTGATCCCCAATCATGCGGACACCCTGAGCGACCGCCATCTTGTGGCGCACCGCCATTTTCCTACCCTAACCTCCCGCCACCGCCCACTTCCGCCCTCTACAACTCCCCTCCGCCATCTTGCACCAAACTGCCGCCGCCATTTTCTGCGCCCGATTCCACTCACTCCGGCCCTTTGCCCTCCGCCCCCCCTTTCACAGCCCCTGCATTCCTTGTTAACTTCCCTCCCTTCTACCCCCCATCTCCTGCTTCCCCTGACTCTGATGCCTTCATGGCCCGACTTATGACTCGCATTGCTGACCTTCTCATTTGTCCGTCACGCCCCCAAACACCCCTCCCTTCCCCCAGTTCAGGTCTTCATCCTCTAAACACCCCAACCTAATACTATCCGTACCCTTCTCCAGCGTGGAGGGCTCCAGTACCTGCGCTAGTGGTTCCCCTATGACCACCCTGAGGTCACCCTGCTCTACCCTATACCCCCTCAACGACTCCAACACCTTTCTCTCTGTTACACCCCCTACATATTGGCTATGTCAAAAGACTGGATTATCTACACAAATATCTATTAAGGTAATCCAAGAAAAACAAGATCTATGTGTCACCGTTGCTATCCTCCCACACATCACCTTTCACCCAGCAAACTATCCCCTCACCCTCGATCCTGACCCCAGAGATCCACCCATAACTTTATCCCACCTTCGCAAAAAACGTGAGGTCTTCACCACCACCACTCTTCTCGTCCTCGGAACCGCATCAGGAATCGCCCTTGGGTCCACGGCTTTGGCCCTTGGACAAACCCAATATAATAGCATCTTACAGGCCGTTGACCAAGACCTAAAAAATGTTAAAACCTCTATTCACGCCCTACAAACATCACTAACCTCCCTGTCTGAAGTTGTTCTCCAAAACAGGCGCGGCTTGGATCTTCTTTTCCTCAAGGAAGGTGGCCTTTGTGCGGCCCTCAAAGAGGAATGCTGTTTCTATACTGACTCCTCCGGCGTGGTCTTACACACTATGGATAAATTAAATGATGCCCTAAAAAAGAGAGAAATAGCCAGAACACAAGCCTTATTCCCCAACACTTGGTTCTCAACTGTTCTCCCCTACCTTGCCCCCTTCTTAGGCCCCCTTATAGTTTTGGTCCTCGTTTTGGCTCTTGGTCCTCTCCTATTTAGGAGACTTTTCGCCTCCGTCAAAACGGCCCTTGCTCCTGTGTGGGAAAGACCTCTCCAAGTTCATTATCAGCGTCTAGCTATGGCAGACACTGATAAATACAAACAAGCTGAACCCTATGATGATACTGAGGCCCCAGCATATAAGAATGTCGGCCAATGATGGGTAAGATGGAGTTACAAGTCACTAGCACTCTCAGGACCACCTAAGACAGAGCCCCACTCTTCACCAGGACGCTGGCGATGCTAGTGGTCAGCTCAATGACGGGTAAGGCCTGAAAAATCAAATGCGTAAAAACTAAAAAAGACTTGCAGTAACCTCCACAACCTAAGACAGGCCACATTCAGGGTCATACAAACACTCATGGTCGGCAATATTCTCTTTTGGAGAAAAAGGAGCAGACAACAGAGTGGGTAAGTCAATTTGTAGCAATCAGAAATGAAATACTCGGGCCGGTGAGATAGCTCAGCAGCATAAGCGCCTGCCTGGCAAGTGCGAGGTCCTGAGTTCAACTCCTGGAACTCGCATAAAGGAAAAAAGGGCCGGTGATATCGCTCAGCGGCACACCCTGAGGTCGACTCCCAGTACCCACATAGGAAAAAAAAAAAAAAAAAAAGGAATGAAATACTCTACAGCAGTGAAAATGAAATAACTAATGCTGAATATGTTTTAAGCCTTAAGAATAAATTTAAGGGAACATAGCTAGACACAAATTAATGCCGTGTGTATGGATTTAGTCATGTACAATTTAAAATCAGACAAAAATGAACACTCAAGTGAGAATCCTGTGTGTTATTTGCTTCTGTATAGAAAGGAAGGAAAGAATAGTGATTTACACCAATGATCTTTGAGGTGCTGATATTATCGATTCCTTAACCTGGATGGTATGTTCATGGCTAATAATTTATTGTGTCATGCCTTTCTGTTCTATGTATTTCATATATGTATCTTGCTTAATGGAATATACATGATCTCCTTTATGTAAATGAAAAATACAGTGTTAATGTATGGCCACAGGCAATTTTTGATTGTTAAATCATATTCAGCAAGAACACATTTATTTACTAATCTCCATCACTATTATAAAGTAAAAATCCCTGGCATAATACACTCATTTGCCATTTAATGGTGGGGTATCTGAAAGATGTGCTGTTAGATGAATTTTTCATTGTGAGAATATCATAGAAATTAGTTACACAAAGTAAAATTGCTATGATGTCACAAGACAGTGTAGTTGTAAGAGTCCACTGAATTATATACCATGTATTATTGACTGAGACATCATTGTGTGGACCACAACAAAATTCTACTAACAATATAAAGAAGTATATATTTTATGCTACATGTGGGACAGAATACGAGTATCTTCTAATGTACACAAGAGCAAACTCTGGTATTCAGAATAAATCTGTAATTTGTATCACATGCTTACTCCTGAACCAAAATATGTGGCAACAGGGGAAAATGAAATGATTGGTTTCACATAGCACTATGTCTGGGTATATAATCAGCTTCAATAAAATCACTTGGTACTTTGATACAAATAGAAGGTTGCTGGGAATGGGTGATAGAATGCAGAGTTTCCAGAATTCAATTAAAAATGTCCCATTTAGAAATTATAAGAAAACAAATTACCTCTAAATTATAGCTATATTCTCAAACACAGAATATATAAATAATTATTATTTTAATGTATTTCATATTATGATCTCACCTACTTAAAAATAAAATTCTAAGTATGCATAGAAGGGAAAACAGAATAAACAGACATATGCTAGAACTATGCTTTTAAATGAATCTTAGAAAATATATCATGGCATTTATCTATGCACTATGTCATTAAATAGAAACTATGGAAATTCTTCCAAATTACTGTAAGATACAACACTTGGTGGAAAAAGTAACCACATCAGAAGCATTAATGAACTGTGTGGACTAAGCCCTCTTTTCACAGTAGAAAGAACTTCTAATTTATTGAGGTCCTCAGGAATTAACCAGGAATCACATTCTGAGTAAATTGGCAAGGTCATATTATTACATTTCAGAAGCCGGCTATTTTGGGTAATTATTATTGCTTTTTACCTTAGGAAAATAATGACCAAAATGCTCTTTTAAGAATGTGTGTAATACATATTTAAATAATTTTTGTATTTAGAAAATTGTTAGAATAGCATATATGAACAGTCATTACACAATTTCCACAAAAATATAAGACCCTAGGATAGAAGCCTATGGGCTTTTTAAAACAGTGCTAATTACGTCCAGCTTTATTGATATATAATTGACAAAATTATGTTTTAAGATCTACACTGTGATGATTTGATACAAATATAATTGTGAAATCATTACCAAAATCAAGTTAATTAGCACATCCATCCCCTGACATAGTTATTTTTTATATGTATGAAAACATTTAAGAGCTGCTCTTTTAGCATATGTCAAGTATGCAACACACTATTGTTAACTATCATCATGCTGTGAATTAGATATTCAGGACTTAGTCATCATACAACCAGAAACTTGGGCCCTTCCATAAACATTTCCCCATATCCCCCTATCCCAGCGCACAGCAACCATTCCACTCTCTATTGATATGACTATAGGGTTAACAGCTTTCTCTCTGTTTCTTTCCTTCCCTCCTCTCTCTCCCTCCCTCCCTCCTTCCCTTTCTTTCTCTTCCTTCCTTCCTTCCTTCCTTTCTTCCTTTCTTTCTCTTTCTTTCTCTTTCTTTCTTTCTTTCTTTCTTTCTTTCTCTTTCTCTTTCTTTCTTTCTTTCTTTCTTTCTTTCTTTCTTTCTTTCTTTCTTCCTTCCTTCCTTCCTTCCTTCCTTCCTTCCTTCCTTCTCTTTCTTTCTTTCTTTCTTTCTTTCTTTCTTTCTTTCTTTCTTTCTTTCTTTCTTTCTTTCTCTTTCTTTCTTCCCCCTCCTTCTTATATCTCACATATAAATGACACTATCCATGCAGTATTTGTTCTTTTGTGCCTGGCTTATTTCATTTAGCATAATTTCCACAGATTCAGCCATGTTGTTGCAAATGGTAGAATTTCCTACTTCTTAAAGACTAAAAAATATTCTATTCCTTATAAACATTTGTCCTTAGTATCCATGGCTGATTCGTTCTAAGACTGTAGAAGATAGTGAGATCCACAGATGTTTGTCTCTTTTATAATAATGCATATTATTTGCATAAAAACTTTTAACATCTACCTGTATATCATTCATTCATTCACTCATTCATTCATGTTGCTGGTGATTAATATTTACTTATTTATTTACTTGTGGTAGTGGAGATTAAACCCAAGGGGTCACAATGAGTTGCATCCCCATCACTTTTCACTTATTTAAAATTTTGAGACAAGGTATCATTAAGTTGCCCAGAAGAAGTATAATGCTTTATAGTCAGTACTGGCAATTTCCCTCACAATTTATCCAATTAAATTGCAATTTCAAAATCTGTCTTCCTCTGCGCCATCTGCAGAGACAGCATTGATTTTTTTTTCACTTTCTTAGGGAGCAAACATTTCTGTGGCCAAATTTTCAGGTGTTCCAACTCTAATCTTTAGATTTATTCATGTTTCCTATAAGGGCCTCTAGAAAATGAGCAAAAGTCCAATGTATCATCCAACCTTAGCTATAATCCCTGGGAAGAGTTCTGGTGTTCTGTAGCTCATGAGCCTCTTGTGACTCTAAAAGGGACTAATGCCTCCCTTAGCATTTTCCTTTATGAGTATCCAACCCTTCTCCCACCCCACCACACGCTGCTCCTTCTTCACGTTCCATCCAAGTATGTTTGGCTGGACCTGTCTGAGAAAGACATTCCTTGACCATTGAGTGAAATCAGGAAATGTCATCTTTCCTACAATAAGCAATTCCATCTCATGGTGCAAGAATTTAAAGGGAAAACGCCAGTGCCATTTCCAGGAAAATAAAAAGTGATCTGACTACCTAAATTCCCCCTGGCCTCCTGAGAAATACTTAATCAGAGTTTTTTCCTTCCCTGTAATGTTGGAACAGTGTAGATGTGGCTATTCCAACCACATTTGACCAAAAATTAAAAAAGATACATATTTAAAGAAAAAGAGATAAAAATTGATTCAGAGCATCCAGCAGCTCACAATGCAACAACATTATCTCTTTCCAGTGTGAAGGGTATGGCAGTAGAGAGTTGAGGTGGGGTGCTTTGCAGAAGGGATAAGAAGTTAAAATTAGTAAGAGAAGAGGCCGGTGAGATGGCTCAGAGGCTTAAGCGCCTGCCCGGCAAGCGCGAGGGCCCGAGTTCGACTCCTGGAACCCACATACGAAAAAGGGACCAGTGATATCGCTCAGCGGCATGGGCGCCTGCTGGCGCATGAGGTCCTGAGGTCGACCCCCCAGTACCCACACACACAAAAAAAAAAAATTAGTAAGAGAAGAAACTGATGTTCTACCCTGAAAGAGGCTGTTGGATAGCAAGAATTCATGAGCAAGGTTATCCTCTTAGTCTACACTGCTATAACAGAATATCTTAGATTGCATATTATGTAAATGTATTATTGACATTCTGTTGCTGGCCTAAAACATCTGACATACACAGTGTTAAAGAGAAAAGGTTTATTTTGGCTCACGGTTTCAGAGGTTTCAGTCTATGGTTAGCTGGTTCTAAGGCAGAAACATGGTGGAAGGTCATGGTGGAGGAAAGCTGCTTACCTCATGGCAGCCAGGTAAAGAGAGGGAGAGAAGGAGAGAAAGGGAGAGAGAAGCATAGAAAGGGAGAGAGCGGGAGAGAGCGGGAGAGAGGTGAGGGGCAGGAAAGCCAGATAAAATATATACTTCAAAGAAATGCCATCCATTGTGATCTAGTTCTTCCAAGTAGACCCCAGCTTCTACCAGTACATTCAAGTAATAAAATCATGAGTGGCTTAATACATTAAGATTACACTTTCAAGATATACTTTCTTTTCCAAAAGTCTAGTTTTTGTATGCATGAGCCTTTTGGGCAACATTTTAAATCAAATTACAATTTTGCACAACCAAAATTTATCACTTACTGTTCTAGAGCTCAGGAAGTCTAAGCAGATTTAATGTCTGGCCAGGACTACTATCTGCTTCAAAGATGGCATCTTCTTGCTGCAGCTGTATGACCAATTGGGCAAATAACTCCCTAGGACCTCTTTTCTTAAGGACACTATTTCTATTGATAAGTGAAGGGTCCTCATAACTTAATCACTTCCCTAAGGCTTTCTCTCTTAATACCATTGCACTAGGGATTAGCTTTAACATAACAATTATGCAGGAATACAAACTTTCAGAATGTAACACTTACCTATCACTCATTTCATTTGTACTTTGTATAGAGTTAAGATGTATATGTCCTTATAAATTAGAGTCTAATTTCCCTTGTAAATGTGTTTTTAGTTTACATAACTAGAACACAGTATAGAGGATTGAATTACAGGTACTTCTACCTTTTACAACTATATTATTATTTTCCTATATTCATTCAAAATGACTTTCCCATAGCAATGACCTAACATTTTAATTAGATTCTCAATAACTCATATCTGTAAGAATGTAATTTTAAAGATGTCAATAAAGTGTACATACCTAGTGTCTAAGTCCCTTATAATCACACTGTCCCTGGACTGACTTTCTAAATATCATCAGCAACTTTATGATTATTTTGTGTAAGTGACCTTTCTTTATCCTTGTATTTCATAACCTATATGGCATTTTATATTGTTGCCAGTTATTGAAGTATATTCTAAAATTGAAGTTTTGGATCACAATAGCTTCATTTATACAAATGTATGTTGCCAGAAAAAAAGTTCACATGTTCACATCTAGATCAAATCACTGATTTTAGGTCTCTTGTTAGTTTACCCATTAAGGAAAATTAAAAAAAAAAGTTGGGTTTGAAGACAGCTAGAGAAAAAGAGAGGGAGACACTTCAGTGAAGGCTCTTCTGAAAGTCCTACCCATATTTCCTCAGGTAGTGGCTAGGGATTGCCTAACCCTATTTGTCATACCTCGTTAGGAGGATTTGGCTTTAACTGGATCATCCAAAGAGTATATTAGTTCTTCAGAGCCTGAGGTCTGATGTGTACCACGGGAAAGTCTGGGAAAAGACACTCAATGGCCTATTGAGATCTTTGGGAGTTAGAGTCAAGACAATATGCGACAGTGTTCGACAGTTTGTCAAAGACACAATGAGAGATTCCTTTGAACAAGGAGTGGATCACAACAGGAGACAGATGATGAAAGCTATGTCAAATTTTGTTCAAGAGGGCCACCTGGAAAGTAGTAGTATTCGGACCATTAATCATGTAAGGAGTGGTCTACTGGAGACTATGGGCCAAAAGTAAACCACAGACTAAATGAGTCAATACCATACCCATGACATTTCCAACAAGTGTTCAGCAAGAAAAGCTTATTGTCCCCACAAAAATGCCAAAGACAGAACCAGCAAATGCACTGTGCTCCAATATTATATGACATCCTTGTGCCTCTTGTAGGACTAAACATCTTTCTTCTTACTTTTCACATTAGGTCTAAAGAAGGCAGCAACAATAACACATGAGAGACATTTGAGCAAAATGAGACAATGAGCCATGATCCTGTTTTTTTTTTTTTTTTTTTTTTTTTTTTTTTTGTGGGTACCGGGGGGACGACCTCAGGACCTCGCGCACCAACAGGCACCCGTGCCGCTGAGCGATATCACCGGCCCCTTTTTCGTATGTGGGTTCCGGGAGTCGAACTCGGGCCTTTGCGCTTGCAAGGCAGGCGCTTAAGCCGCTGAGCCGTCTCACCAGCCCCATGATCCTGTTTTGATGCAGATGACACCTGTATTTGGGTACACTTTATACCTAGAAACAAAAGTTGGAATTCATCATGGTTTTCATTATAGTTAGAAAACAGGGCATTTAGACTGAGATTCTGTTTGAGTCCTGAAGTGATCATAGGGTTTTGAATGAACAGATAATTCATTGACATGTTCTCCTCTCTCCTTTTTGGTTGAAGAAAGAATCAATATTAAAGTGAAGAGCAAGAAATAAAAATAAATTTGCAATTATTTTTTTTACTTCATGAAAGGGCATGGATTCAATGTGATGATTACATCTATTCCCTAGAAATTCTATTTCTTTTGATTCATGAGTTACTCTGTCTTGTTCCTTTGTGTAAGGTTACCTTTATAAAAATAGCTTTATTCTCTTCATTTATTACATACTTGTAAATGTAAGCGCTCAAGATTTCCTACTCATGGGGCCGGTGAGATGGCTCAGCGGTGTAAGCGCCTTCCTGGCAAACATGAGGGCCTGAGTTCGACTCCTGGAACCCACATATGAAAAAAAGGGCAGGTGATATTGCTCAGTGGCATGGGCACCTGCTAGCACGTGAGGTCCTGAGGTCGACCCCCGGTACCCACAAAAAAAAAAAAAAAAAAAAAGATTTCCTACTCAGGTTTTTCTCTTAGTTGTTTTATATGTGATTCCTGGCATGCTCATGTGTCAATCATGTTTGTTATGGAGGCTGTACACATACAAAAATGCCCATATCTACATTATTTAGTATGACTTTGTGTACTACAGATTTTAATGCTAATTAGACATGTATTTAACTTTGTGTGTGTGTGTGTGTGCATATACACTTCTATTTATATGACCATTTTGCCTCTTGAAGTACCTTGAAATTAAATCACTCATTTCTTTTAATCTTGCTTTTGTTTGGTTACACACACACACACACACACACACACACACACACACGTATATAGAAATAGTAGAACTCTGCCTCACTCAACTATTCTTTATGAAAATGTCAAATTACCTTTAATGCCAATACACCTATCACAATATACAAATTTTGAAACTATAGGCAATTATTTAAAAAAACATCTTTTTCGTTTCTTCTTCATTCTGGTAAATTCACTTTCTCTTACCTGAATGACTTATTATTTTTTGGCAGGGTATTTTGATTTTATAACAAGTCATGAATGTTTCTGCCCAAATTGTCTGCTTTGAAATAGGAATGGCCACCAGGCATGGTGACACATACCTGTAATTCCAACACTCAGAGCCTGAGGTAGGAGGATTGCTGTGAGTTCGATGCCAGCCTGGACTACATAGCAAGACACTGTTTCAAGAAGGAAGGAAGAAGGAAAAAGAGAGAAAGAAAGAAAGAAGAAAGAAGAGAAAGAGAGAAAGAAACAAAGAAAAAATACATAAAAAGAAAGAAAGGGAAAGAAAGAAAGGGAAATGGAAATGAATGTCCATATACATTTTATATACAGCAAATTAATACTTCACACCATTTATTTTCACCCATGTTTCTGTGATTTCCTAACTTTTCATTTTCCTTTACACTTGATTACAAATGGAATTATGTAGTTTAAAATAGTGTTTCCTGTAAGAAATGTTACACACTGGAAAATAGTTTGGGGTATATTTTTGGCAAATAGCTAGATGATATGCATTTCAAGTGATAGAAATGAACAATGCTGAACTGT
The DNA here is from genome assembly GCA_028451465.1 of Erethizon dorsatum. Classification (NCBI taxonomy): domain Eukaryota; kingdom Metazoa; phylum Chordata; class Mammalia; order Rodentia; family Erethizontidae; genus Erethizon; species Erethizon dorsatum. The sequence goes on from CM051824.1 coordinate 138,991,128, forward strand.
CCCACAATCTATATGAATTTCTAATATTGCAAGAAAGAATTATGTTGGCAAAACTAACATATTGTACTATGTAATGTTAATGCTTAATTCAGTTTTATGCCGAAGTCAAATATTTTGAAAACAGTTTCACTACAATTCAGATGCTCAGAAAACAGTTATTTCTAAACTGAGGGAAGATTTGTTTTTTTCATAATGTAAATTTATTACAGTATATCCTCAGCATAATAAAAGTACCATTTTATAAAAATGTACTGAATAATTTTATGGTGCTCTTACTAAGTAGTTGTAGTAATTAAAAATGTTGTCTCTAAATTTAACCTAAAATGCAATGTAAATGTATAATAATTAATAATTTCATTTTTAGTACCTGGTAAACATGTCCTGTTGCTGAAATTAATGTATTTTCCTTCACGTGTAACAAGATTAAATTATTGGAAAATGAAATGAGGCAGCATGCCTTAGAGGCTAATGATCTGGAAAGTTGGAGTCTGATTGATATTTTCATTGTTGTTATTTTATTTTACCACAACTCTGTTAAAAGGAACATCCAATTGAATCATATATTTCCCCGTATAAATATAAAAAGTGACAAATATAGGTTTTGGAGAAAGTATAAAATATATGACAAATAAAACTATAAAGATATTGTAAATTTTACAAGTAAACTATATAAAATTTTTTGGGAAAAAAGAGATAAAGAAGGAATAAGCAAACTTTTAAAATTTTGTACCATTCTCCTGAGAGAAAAAAAATTAATACTACATCCATGATACATTGACAGCATTATATAAAATCACTTTTAAGGGAAAATTAAGAGAATATTAATATTAAGAGAATATATCCAAAAAATTATGTTTGCATTAAAAAAGAGATGAAAATGTAGCAACCTAAAACAAAATAATACATATAAGAAAGTTTGAGAGATGAATTTGAGAAAAGGTTACATTAACTAATTAGAACAAAAATTTCAAAAGATAAATAATTGAAACATATAATCTACTCAAGATAAAGCACACATCACTTTTAGAGAAAACAAAATGTAAGACATAAAGGCTCTAACAGCTCTCAGTAACACATTATCAACAGAAACTTAATTTTGGTTTATCTAAAATTTTTTCATAAACCTATTATATGATCAGGTGAAGGACATTTGCAATGCCTTGATAATCAGTTTTCAGATATCAAAAGGCAATGCCCCATCCTGAAAAAAAAATCACCCAGTAACTATGCAATTGTTAATCAGAAAAAGTGGTGGTAAATACTCAAAATAAAAAGTAAGTAGGGCCATTCTTTTAATGAGAAATGATAAAGATGAAGATATGTCATCTTTCAGCTAAAATTTTTGGAAAAAATACATAAATTTTACCTGCATAATAATTTTATAAATTTATTTTAATTTATATCACTGTATCATATAAAACATACTAAAGACCATACAGAGTATGTTTTTGGGAAGATATATATATGCATTTTTGTTATAAACACATTATAAGCCCCAATTTGATCACTGTGATATAGCTTTGCTTAAAATTATGGTTCTGTTTTACAGTAAATGCAAAAATTATACTTAATGACTTCTTTGAAAAATGGATTATCTACATGAGAAATCTGGAGGACAAAATGTACCAAAACAGATAAATAAGAATAAGGTGTTCTTAAATATGACAGGGACTAGAAAATACTTGGATATCAATCTAAAAAATAAACACCATATAGAAACTAAGTTTCAGTTTTACCTTTCCAAAACACTGCTTCTGTGTGTTTTTTTGAAAGAAAACAGATAAAAAAAAAAAAAAACTGATCCTTATCATATATAGGTTTTGAAATTTATTTCGCTGTTATCTTATATCACATTTATTAGTTTAACAGTTGTGAAGTAACTAGAACAGCTGATGCAGACTTTATTTATTTATGTGTTTATTATGTATTTGGCAGGGGGTTTATTTGAATATACCAGAAAACCGTCAATTTTGCAACCCACGAGGACATCAGGCCCAGAGAGACTGGAGGCGGCAAAGTGAGTGACTCTCCACTCGTTGCTAATTTTCCATACATTTTCTGACTTACAGTAAACAATCCAGAAATCTGAGAGTGAATCATGACTTTTAGAAGACTTAAATAATAGTTTGGAAGAAAAACTAATATGATTGAGTCAACCACAATGGAAAGGATTTTAGTAAGATTGCTGAACGTTGGTGTGGACTCATAAAGGCACACAATAGTAAGCTAAACTGCAAATACAATAGTTCTCACAGCTCAGTTGTTATATATTTTGGCGATCTTATCCACCAACTGCCTAGCTTAACTTTCTGCTGGAAGCTAGCTTCATCTTCTCTCCAGGAAAGCAATCATATAACAAATTAATCTTGTGAACTGATATTGGTTGGTTTTAGGGGATGAGATGTTGGTGGTTGCTTAGAGTGCAAGAGAGTTTCTCTGGTTGATGCAGTTATTTCTCTTGATCTATTGTTTATTTCATTATTTGTATTTGTATGTGCTTTGTGTGTAGTCTTCAAACTGTGTATTTAGGGTTCTGCACATTTTGTATGTGTTCAATATTTCAATGACCATTTAATTTGAAAAGGAATGCAATTTAAGATTGTCATATTTTAAATCTTATGTCCTTCAAAGTATGTGTATTACTAAGAGGAAGTTACACTTAGAAGAATAACTTGCTTTATCCGGATACACACATATATAGTTATCATTATAGTTATATGATCTGTGGAGTTGCTTTTGAAGTGAAACCCCATTTACAATTCTTCCAGATACCTAAGGGAGCTGTCTGCTCTGTGCATTTCTCACTTCTCTGTTCTTGTTTCTCACAAATTCCAGCTTCCTGGGCCAGTGAGATAGCTCAGTGGCATAAGCACCTGCCTGGCATGCACGAGGTCCTGAGTTCGACTCCCAGTACCCACATATGAAAAAAGGGCCGGTGATATCGCTCAGCGGCAGTTCGACCCCTGGTACCACCCCCCAAAAAAAATTCCAGCTTCCTTGGCCTCTGTTAACTTCTCAACTTGTCAAACCTGTTGGATTGTTTGTATATCCCCCCTTACTGCTCCGTGAAAATTAGCTGTAAGTATTAAACTGAAGCAATCACTGGGCTCCTCTCATTTGTTACTCTCGCTTGTGGGTACACATGTGTTGCTTATTATCCAATGGCCAAAACCATTTTAATGTAATTTTTCTGATTCTTAGTAGTTCAAGGCAGAAGAAAGCTTTTTCTTGGCTGTAGCATACACCTACAATAACTTCTCATGCATTTAATGCTCAACTTTTTTTTAAAGCCAATTTCCACATACTGTTTCCACTACAAATATTCAATTATTGTTTTCTTACTATGACAAACTTTTATTTTCCTTAATGATTTTCAGCTAAAATTAAAAGCTCATGATAAATTAAATGCAAAACTGATCATCTATCATAGTGCTAAAGAGGAGCCTCTTCTGTCCTATAAAATGTAAATACTTATTGAGGTAGTTCAAAGGTTTTCCTGATAGTGTTGTAAGCTTTTAGAGCAGCAATGTTTCTTCCATTTCTGCATCTCTTTAAAATACAAAGGAACAATTAAATGTAAGGTCTTTAAATAGCTTTTTGTACCATATTTCATCAAATGTTGTTTTTTAAAGTGGAAACCAATGACATACACATGTGTTCTTAAAGTTATATTTCCAGCTAAAACTTATATGATACATCAGATAGTACTTTTTATAAAAAGTTTACATAACAGGTATAAAACTACTGTTTTTAATCTGGCCTATTAAAACTAGCCTCAAGTCTGAAGCTATGCAAATTCTGGATGCAAGCAAATGAAAGCAATAACAATTATAATATGAAACAAATTGCGTTATTATTATTGTTAGCATAGTAATAATTGAATTTATGTATGTAATAAGCTATCCTGCTTACCTGAGTGTCATAAATTTTACCTTAAATATTCCCCAATGTCCTTATGTTGAAGGCTCAGTTTCAAGATAATGGCACTGTTGGCAGCTGGTGGGGAATTGAGGAGGTTACTTTACTTGGGGCATGTTTGTGAAAGGCATATTGAGACCTCTGCCACTCCTCTTTCTTTTTTTCCTTCCTATCCTCCATGCGCTGAATGGATCTGCTCCAGCATGAACTCATCAACTGACTTCCATGATGTTCTGCATAACCACAGTTCAAAGCCATGTGGCCAAGCATCCACGAACCTAAATCTCTGGAAACATGCAATAAAATTATCTTTCCTCTTTTTAAGTTGTTTAGCTCAAGTATTTCATCACACCAATGGAAAGCAAGCAGACTGAGAAAAGAATCAAAATAAACTTTTCCTCCTTTTAAGTTAACTCAAATATTTTGTCACTGAAATGGAATGCTTACTATCACACTGAGCAAAGAGACTTGGAAAAATAAAGCAGGTATTTTAACTTAGCAATCATCATGGTGCAATTAAAAAGTGTCACTTGTATTTATAAACATACCTTCTCAATTGCAACTGTACTGTAAAATAATCTACAAAGCATTTCTTAATTCAGTTATTGAGTATTTGTAAGTAATTGCTTCCTTCCTTTAGCCAAAATATATGGTATGATGGTTTTCCAAACTATGTGTTCTTAGTTATACTTTGTGTGTGTGCGTGTGTGTGTGTAGGGAGTTTAGTGGTGTGACTGGGCAGAAATATAGAATTTGCATTCACTTGGATCCATTAATTCCAAATGACTTGAAAGCAGTAGTCAAGTATGACTGTACTTTATCCATTATCGCCTGATTTCTCCTTTCTGTGTTTCTACCTATGCTAACCAATTAACTAGCACTCTTATATAATGCTCCTTTGCCACTTAAAGCAATCAGGATGTTTCCTTTCTTCTATTCCAATCATTCTTCATATTATGAGTAGTCCTAAGGCCTCATACTGATTATAGACTGAACTGTCTCAGGGTTCTTTTTGTTCCCAGTGTACTGGCATAATTTCCAATATTATGGCTCACAGCATTTTGAAAATAAAGAAAACAAAATGACATTGACAGTCACTTGAAAAGATCCAAATGTCCAAAGTGGTAACATTAACAAATTACCTTAGCTATAGACCTTTATGCTCAGTCCACTTAACCTCAAGAAATGTAAAGTCAGCTTATTCATTCATCTTCCCTTAAGGAAGATTTTCAAAGAATCCACGTAATAAAAAGTGATATGTCATAGGTATTTATACTAATAAGTAAGCATTTAAGTAAGGGAGGGGACATGTGTTATCTGCTTCCAATATCTTGTTCATAACTCTGATATGTGTATCTATCATCTAAAACTACATACTAGGTTTTCTATAGTTTAGATCTGCAATGTCCCACAAAGGACCAGATATTAAACCCTTAATTTTCAGAATAGTCCTGATGGGAAGGGGCAAAATCTTTGGGAAGTGGAGCCCAGTGGGGTATCTTAAGTCTTTGGGGCCATGTTCTCAAAGAAATCTGCAAGACCCTGGTGCCTCTAGTTTGTTCCCAGCCGCGGTGTGAGCAGGTTTTCTCCCCTACACTCCTCAATGGTGTGTGGCTTGGCTGCAGGATCTGAAGCAATAGGATAACAAAGAATGGACCGAGCCTCCAAAACTATGAGCCAAAATAGACTTTTCCTCTTTTTAAGATATCTCAAGTGTTTTAAGTAATGCAAAAGTGGCTAACATAGTTTTATAATAATTGATGAAATGATGCTTTTATTGAGATATTCTTCCTGTTTGGGCTAGTAAAGTCTTCTAGAAAATAATTAAATCTTAATATCTGCTTAGTGAACACAATGGCAAAGTAAATCGGGTTATTTGGTTCAATCTATTCATTTGATTGACAACCTAGTATCTTCTCTCTTTATGATAGTTTAAAAAATAGCCTGAAAATGTTTTCTTCTCTAATCCTATTTCATACCTCCTTTGCTGAGGATTCCTTCTGATTTGATTTATATTTTTCTTTTCCTACTATAATAGAGTCAGTCATACAACAAGTAATCCCAGGGTCATATTATTTGATAGCTTTTTCCAGGTCCTCGCTCAGCTGTCCTTTTCTAATGGAAATCATTGCAGTACTGTTTTGGGTTACATCTAGATGTGCCCCCTAAAGCCTCATGCTTTCACAGTTGGGGTTTTGGGAGGTGACTGGATCATTGATGTGTGATACTGGATTATGGATATGTGACACTAGATTGGTCCACTGTTTTGTTTAGCACAGTTCTTGTTTGGATAATGGCTTTACTGATGAAGGAAAACCCACCCTGGGTACTGGTGCTACCAACCAGTAGGCTTTTAACCTTGAGTGGAATAAAAGCAGAAAGAAGGAAGGCACACTGCTTTCTGCCTGCCATGCCATGGACTGCTTCTTCTCTGCCATGCCTCTCTCCCGTGCCACTCTGCCTTGGAGTCAGATGATTATGGACAGAAATTTCTACAACCTGAGAGTTAAACCTTTCCTCCTTTAATTTGTGGGTGTCAGGTGTTTTGTCCCAGCAACAAGAAAGTAACTAAGACAAGTACTAACTCGAGAAACAACAAGATCTGTGCAAATTGTTGATGGGTGGGTGCAGTACACCGAGGGGCTTATACCCTTATATGCTAACTGATTTCATTTTTACTATTAGTTTATCTTAGTTCATTGAAAGTAAAGATTTGTGTTATTATCTATGTTTCCGTTTTGAAAAATCTTTAGGTTTATGTCTTATATGTTGTGTAAGTACTTTGAAGATAATGATAGTGTAATAACTATTGTTTTTCTCTTATCTGATTATGAAATTTTATTTTTCACAAAATAAAAAATAAATAAAACACTGCTTGACTTATAAAAAAAGAGAAAATCTCTGGTCTGTTACCACAGACCATTCATAGCCATGAAAATTCAGCACAGATTTGGCTGGTTTCTCCTTACCATCTCTAATGAACTCATCTTTGCCTTACCACTCAACCTTCTGAAACCAGATGTGATTTAAGGATTTCCTTTGGAGAATCTGTCTTTGTCCTTTAATGTTATTTAACTGAGAGTTAAAGTAGGTAATACAGTAAGAGAATGAAAATGAGCTCACAGACAAAATTTAGAGCGCGTTATCTGGAGTTTCTCCAACCACATAATTAAATCAGAATGTCAAGCAGGTTCAACCAGGAATACGCCATTTATAGACACATCCCTCCAAGGGAACAAGGTAATGGCAGGGATTGTGAGGGTTATTTCAAACTGTAAACACATGTTATCAATCACTAATTGGTCAATGGTGCTTTTATTTTTGGTAAGTATCAGTACCTGATTTTTAGATGTCTCAGACTCTATCAGTCCATCTGTAAGAAATCCTGTTTCACACAAAACTCTACTCTGTTTTCAAGTGATTCAGGAACATTTTCAGGGTGCCTATTCCTTGATGAAGTTGGACTTTCTTACGAATCTAGTCTTTCTTTTGCAGCCCTTTGAAAGAGCGACGTCTTGAAAGATATAATTCCAGAGACCTCTGATTGCAATGTGTCTAATAGGCTCAGTGGCCTTCCGCATACAGTCTTGACATTTACGTAATCCATTCTCCCACCACCTAGAGTAGTCTTTCACTAATGCCCATCAGATTGTGTTGTCTTCTTATTTAATGTACTCCAATCAGAAGCAGGATTGACTCTAAAATCGTATTTCCCATAGGGAAAGCACTGTACTAATAGAATGTCCCCTAAACTGTACTGAAGTGACTAAATATATAATCTCAATCATGTGCTTTATTACATGAGAAAAACAGTTACATTCTTACAATGAAGAAGTCTTCAATTCAAAGTATTCAAAAATAAAAAGCACAATAAGACAAAATAAAGGAAAAATATATGATTATTAAAACTAAAAACAAAAGTATTAAAAATGAGTGAAGGAAAAACCTTATAAAACTGATCAATTAAAAGCCACATATTTAGTGAAACACTTTGGATAGAAAAACATATTGCTTTAAACTTATTTTCTTCAAACAATTCATAAAATGCAGGTAAAACTATGAGATATCTTGTTGCTCTGGAGAAATGCACATAATAAAATAATCAAAATGATATTGAAAATAGTACAATGGAGGAGAGACTTTTCATTGCGTGTGTTGAAAAATATGGTATTTCAATATAAGATCAATTGATTTAGGATAAAAGGCCCATAGATTTATAAAAGATATCTTAAGGACACTATTGTGTATGCAGCAGCACTTAAAGAAAAATATAATTATACATTAATAATACTACTGTGTTCATAAGTACTAGAAAAGATAATGATCAAACTGGAGAAGACTGAGAAAGCTTTAGAATTGATTGTATAAAAAAAAATCATGAAAACCCTAGGGGAAAATCTCTGAAGTGAGTTTTTCACTTATGACTATACATGGAGCAGTTCTAAAGGATGCAGTTGATTATGTCGCCAATCAATATTTTGGGGAAAATTTTCCTACAAGAATAAATAAATCAACCAAAATTAAACAGTATTTACAAAATATTGATCCTTATATAAAACACATTTTTAAGATAGGCAGTATACCACTATAACATTCAAGTTTAAGTGTATTTAAAATATATATCAACACAATTACCCAAAGAGCAAATGTAATAGTCTGCATAGGGACTATATAATTTTATTATAATATGCTTGAATAAGCAGTGGTCATCTCCATCACACTGTCTTACCTCTAGAGGTCTTGAAAAAGTTATTCTGAACTGTGATTTCATTTTTTTAAATTGTTCGGTCATACCATGGCATGGGCTCCATTTATTAGAGCACATAATAACGGTCAAGTCATTAACCTAAAATCTAATGTAAACTTTTATTCTACTTCTTCTAATACTGCGATCTATGTACAACCTTATATCCTTTTTTTCTTTTATGAAAATGTTGGTATTAGTTTCAAATATGCATTGAGATGTAATACCAAAATTTCATTTTTTGGAGAAAACTCACAAACAGAAATGAAGCCAATCTATTTTTATCCAGTGCTTGAGTTGGATGACAGGCAATTTGGAAAGCTGTGTTAAGTGTTTTAGAATTTATGGGTCCCAGACTAATGCTGTAAAGTACCAAATAGCATTTCAGTGACCTGGAATAAATGGTCTGATTGCCAAAATTGGGATATATTCTTTACAGGCCTGCCAGAAAATATATTCTTAATTTCACTTTTTTATGTATATAAAATTTTTCTGCATAATTTTCTACTTTTTGGTAGTCATATATGAAGACAGTTTGCTATGACTAGTAGTAGCAGTAGTATATAACAAGAAGAAGCAGATTTCATTTCAAGGTATCACATTTTAAAAATAGTACTGGGCCGGTGAGATGGCTGAGCAGTATAAGCACCTGCCTGGCAAGCGCAAGGTCCTGAGTTCGACTCCTGGTACCCACATATGAAAAAAGGGCCGGTGATATCGCTCAGTGGCACAGGCACCTCCTGGCACGCGAGGTCCTGAGTTTGACCCCCCAGGACCCACACACACACAAAATAACAAATAAAAAAATAAAAATAGTACTATATTGTTCAATTTCAAGGAATCACTTTTCAACCATGTTATTGAACATATAATTTCCTCATAGTATTATCCCTGAAAATCAGTAATTCATTCAGCAATGAATGAAATTCTTATTCTTATATTGATTGTACCTAATATATAGTCATCTGTTTCATATAGATTTTAAATAATTTACAGATTGTACATATATTTGAAACTCAAAGTTAATGATTATGACCATTGTATTTTTCAATTTAATACACACACATATATACATATACGTACATATGATTACATCTTGTATAGCTGTATAGTAGTTATAAAACTCAGTTGATTAAAATTTAAGTTTGTGACCTTATCATGAGTTAAATTACATACTATTTATTAGTGGTTTTAACATGATCACCCTTTATTCAATAGGTCCACATTATTTATGTCTACTAGTAAAGTGAGTGAACACTAATTGGCTAGGTAACTAAATAATTCTCATGGTCTATCATATGTTTTAGAAAGCTCTTCTATAACTTGATTATCATCAATCAACATTCAACATATTAAATTGAAGGCACTATACTTTATATCAAACATGAATTATTTTTATACATATATTTTATCATTGAGAATTTTTACTTTTTTGAGAATAAGTCTTGCATATTTCAAATTCCTAAAGCATTAGTATCAGTGTTGAAAGTATACATACATGATGTGTGTACATTATGCATTGTGATTTTTGTGACTAAATTAAGATTCCTATTAAACTGTACAGTGTGTAAATAATAAACAAGTCATTGCGAGGCATTCCTCAGCGCTGAAAGCTGAAAGGATTGCATAAATAGAATCTGCACAGTGCATAGTCCAGGAGAATCACAGAAGAGACTCAAAGTGCTACAACAGAGTCCATACTGGCAGCTTCTAGAGAACCCAAATACCTGCATTCTACCCAATTTACTAGCACCATCACTCACCCTTGGCAAAATAGGGTGGCCCTGGATAGGACTGCACATGAACGTAAACCCATCAAGCTAATTATATGTTTTGGGTCAGCATTTCTGCCCCTAGTACAAAATACTAACCCCATCTTAAAAGAGGAGTAGTTTAATTTTGGTCACAGTTATAGAGGTTTCTGTCCATGATCTGCTGGTTCCAAGACAGGAACATAATGCCACAATGGCCTGGAAGACAAAGGTGCTTATTTCATAGTGACCAGGGAGCAGATGAGGGGAACAGTGTCAGAGAGGTAAGGACCAGGAATCAGATGTATATAGACCCTCCATGACCCACCCAGAAAAACCAGGAGGTACGATTTAGAAATCCCCTCAGCAACTCTGAAACCTATCAAATCCATACTACAGAATAAATTTAATATTTCTTTCCAACCTGAATGAACAAGAATCAAATAGAAACCCACATCAAAGTACTACCTAAACAAAACAGTAACTTGCATTTATTTTTATTCATGCAGATTTCAGCAATAGACATCCTTTATGTTAACAATTTGCTGTCTAAGTGCAGCAGCACAATAGCTAGACAACTAAAATAAAGACATACTAATAATTCAGAAATTGCAAGAAAATTTTCAATTATATCTAGTTAACTTGAAAACAATAATAACATAAGAAAATAAGGAAAGGCTTTTTAAAATTTCAAGTATGAAAATACTGTAATAAAAATAGAAGTGTTTAAAATGCAAGTTGAATGGGAAAAACTAATTAAAATAATCATCAGTAAGGTAATGTTGAAAGCGCATCTAAAAAATGTACTGTTATAACACATGAGAATAAATTTGAGGGTGTAAGACTTCCAGTGCTAACAAGTTGCAGGTAATCTAGTCACTGTCTGACACCAACGACGGGATCTTCGTGGATGAGAGAACCATTGAGAACTTTGTCTCCATACTCTTTTTCACTTCTGGTACCACAAATGTTGTTTTCCTAGGAAATAGACACTTGGAAGAGAACTGCATGAAGAAAATTTATCTGGCATGTCCTCAAAATATACAAGATAATCAGATGAATATACTGACTAGAAATTCAGTGGGAAATAGACATTTGGGTGATCCAGAGGGACCATAGAAGTACATGGGTGTTCACAGTTGCACGAAAATGAGATAGTTGTTACACCATATACCTTGTCTAAATTTTTTGAAGAGAACTGTGTTACATCAGATATTTGAGAGAATGAATGCAAAAAACCAAAAAACAAAATAAAACAAAAAAAAGAAGAAAAGAAACAACTATGGATTATATGGCTGATATAATGCTACTACCAGTTTAACAACAGATTAGCAAAAAGTATTCAATATTTAAGAGATGGATGGAGGAGGGAGAGGAATGGAAGGGAACATTAACAAGCATTAACATATGTTATGTACATTTACCAATGCCTCATAATAAATGTAATAATTTTATCGTGTGAACATAAACTAATAAAAATAAAAATTACACAAAAAACAAAAAAAATAAAAAATGATTTTAATTATTGAGCGCTTACTCTAGCACACCATAGGTCTAACCTTCAGAGAGGTAGATCCTTTAACCTAGTGACAATCTCATTGAGGGACACCGTATTGAGCCGTCTGCCTGCAATATCCCCTGGAGCTGGGGGACAGGTGTATCACTGCTAAGGAGATCGAATTCTGCTTCCACAATGCCCACTGCACCCTACCTTGCTCACCCTTCTCAGACCTTCACATCTATGAACTCTTTTAATATTCATATTTATCTTATAAGGTTTCTAATCTCCGTCCATTGAAAGGAAACCAGGTAAAGTCTTCATACTGGGAAGAGTTCTATGTTAAAAATTATGGGAAATGAAATAAACATAATAAATCTTAGGCAAATTAAGATTTATATTTCACACACACACACAAAAAGCAAAACAAGCAAGCTTAGTGTAATATGTAGTTATTAGGAGTTTAAAGGACTAACTTATAACTTCGAGGAATATCGTAATGGGTATTTGTGTGTAGAGGGATAATCACTAAAACAAGTAACATGAACTAAAGAAATATTGCAATAACATGGAAAATCTAATAACATGCAAAACCTTTATGTTGTTAAGTTCTTTTCTGTATCATCCATTCTACAAAAGAAAATGAAAATGAAGCAAAAGAAATAATAATCCAAAAATGTGCCTTTATTCAAATTTAATTTAATAGTGTGAAAAGGGTGGCATGAGTGTTAGCTATTCTGTTTTTTTTTTTTTTTTTTTTTTGTGGGTACCGGGGGGTCGACCTCAGGACCTCGCGCGCCAGCAGGCGCCCGTGCCTCTGAGCGATATCACCGGCCCCTTTTTCGCATGTGGGATCCGGGAGTCGAACTCGGGCCCTCGCGCTTGCCGGGCAGGCGTTTAAGCCGCTGAGCCATCTCACCGGCCCTAGCTATTCTAAGATAAACCAAACATTGTAAAATGAGTATATCAGAGTTATAGGAAAATCTAATTACTTTGTAACTTCTACTTTCTTGAAGCATGTTTATTAGTTGTATTGTAGAGCTTTATTGATTAGATTATACATGTAAATATTTACTAGACTTATGATTTACTTTTAGGGAATTCAAGTTTATCTAATTTATTACTCAAAATCATCAGACCCATTAAGATCTTATAAATAAATCGTGAATGTTAAGGAGTCTTTAAATATAATGTTATACATAGTAAATATGTTATTAGAAATACCTGTATATCGAGGAGAGGTTTCTAAGATAAATATTCCACATGTTGTCTTACTCCTTAAAATAGCAAAATTTATATGCCATGTACATGTTAATTATTTGTCACATAATTTCATGTGAAACATAATTTAATTGATAGGGAAATAAATATTTACTGAAATGTCTAAAGCAATAATTACAGACATGAACACCAGACATGTTCTTACAAATTATTTTGAAAACCAATCTGTAGAAAGTATGTAGCTGAGGATATGCTAATAAATGCTGCTTAATTTTTTGGCACGAAGTAAAAGAAACATTAAAATAGAGCATCAAAAATGAAGTAAGAGCAAAGCAAATAAGCAAAATCCATATGTTTATCATTATTAATAAAGTGCTTTAAAATTCTAACCACTGAAAACAAAGTAGAAATAAGCCATCTGGTGAATAAGTGACTCAGAGAAGAAATTGCAAAGATGCTTGAAAAGAGTAGAATTATCAGTCAAAAAATAAATTACCTATTTATATATCTTCAACTAATACATGAATTAACAAATCTGATACATTTAAACACAAATAAAGTATTGAAAATCAGTAATTCCAATCAAAATTTAGTATCAGATATTTCATGATTTTTTAAAGTTTCCTCTAATAATTAAAAAAAACATATTTTATAGAAAGGAAAAATAAATAAATATAAAGGTCTTGGAATGTAGCTCAGTGCAAAAGTTTAAAGTTAAATACTCAATACCTTTAAATTTTCTAGCATTTGAAGTAATTTTCTTTTCTTTCCATAATTAAAAAGTCATTTATTTGCACTGTAACCACAAAGCTTAATTAAAAAAATTTTCTGTAAATATTTCATTTAAAAATATTCTAGAAATTAAGCTTCTATAAATTCTTCCATTGAGTTTAAGTAAACAAGCAAAATTTTCCCTAGTTTTATATTTTTCTTCTAAAATTGAACTAAGAGTGTAAATACTAAATATATGCACATTTTCCTTCCTCTAATCACTTGACAATTAATTAGTCTTTTCTGTCAAAAATAAATAGTTCAGGGCCGGTGAGATGGCTCAGCGGCTTAAGCGCCTGCCCGGCAAGAGCGAGGGCCCGAGTTCGACTCCCGGAACCCACATACGAAAAAGGGGCCGGTGATATCGCTCAGTGGCACTGGCGCCTGCTGGTGTGCAAGGTCCTGAGGTCGACACCCCGGTACCCACAAAAAAAAAAATAGTACAAATATATTTTTGTTTATTTTTCCTATTACATACAAATCTGTTCCACAGAGTCTCCATATCTCAGCTAGAAGTGATTATTTGTAATTGATAAATAAGTACTTATTTGAGTCATTAATCTGTAATAAAATTAGGTATGTATTATAAGAAAGGGTAAAAACAGTCATGTAAGGATTCTCAAAAGATTTTTATTTCTTTTTTGGAATCAATAGATTTAAACATTTGAAATAATCATGGTTTAACCAATTTTCTGGTCACTAAACTACACATAATAGGTCATAGATTTGGCTAAATGAAGGAAAATTATAAAAACACTCTCTTTAGGAAAGATATTTTACACAATTGAAGTGGAAAGCAGAAGAATCATATCTAATTCGATCAATACGGATAATAAGACTATGTAATCATAGAGCAGTATGTAACATTTATAAATGATTGGTGTAGTCCTCTTTCTTTTGAATTGTCTAAACACTTGGTTAAACTCTTCAATTTAATTTGCCCACTTCAAAATTATAAATTTGCCTTTCAAACTATTTATTTACCGCTAATAAATTTCTTTAAAAAAAATATTCCTCCGTGGTTAAAACTGTAACTAGACATATACAAATGTATAAATATTGAATCTCTAATCTTCCATTATAATATGCTTGCCACCTAATGTTTACCGAATTTCAATTAAAATATTTTCATTAATTAAAAAAATTCCTTATCTATCTAAACAAATAGGCAGAGTATACACCTTATCCCCAATATTAACCATAAAGGAGTCATTTCAGAGAGAATTAGCAGTGCACTTCAAAACTTCATAAATGTAATGTACTCAGATTTTTTAAATCCAATAATTATTTTTTATAATTTCATCCCCTAAGGAACTATGCCAAAAGTACTGCGATATAATTACTTTGAAGATGTGATATTTCTTATGATGGTAAAAATATAATGAACTTATTGCTATATAGTACATTATGCATATAATTTTGCATATAATTGTAGTAAGCAGAAGAATGAATTGATATAAAAGCATTTTGAGAAGTGGTGCTCAAATTTTCAGTCATTTTACTTCTTGTTGATAATAAATTATCAAGATGTCTATACAACAGTTATGTGCATTTATATGTATTAAATATTATGTTTACTTGATGTGAAATGCATATATTAATCATAGTTAAAATCCACTCTAGTAGCAATTTATTTTCAATTTCATGTGCATTATCATAATGTTAAGTGCAGAATTTTTTAGGAAAATATTTTTGTATATTTCTATTTTGGAAAACTGACTAATGCATGATTATGCAAATAATGTCTTAAATATTGGTGAGGGAAGAAGGGAATACTAAAATAACTATTAGCTTTAAGTTAAATCACCTACAGAAGGATAAACTGTAGATCTTCTTTGACATTTATAATGTGTGGTAAGAATGGGATGAGTTCATACTCTGAATACTTACATGAGATTAAATGTTATTTTATTTCTTATAAGACTGTAGTCATCTAATTTATGGTGAGTTTTGACCTACTTCAGTGTTTCAAGCTTTGGTGTATTTCAGAAATGTTTCCCATACCCGTGTATCTTTTTCAGAACTTCCTCCAGATTTTAACCACTAAAAGAGGCCAGCATTTTCTAACCTTTTTTTAAGCTTCAATCTTCAGTCTTTATAAATTATTAATACATTTTATATTTACATTCATGGGAAAAAATAAAAAGATGTAAGTTTTTCTTGAAATATGAAGTAGTACTAGATGGAAAAAAAGTATAAAAATATTATTTTTCTAATTATATGGTACCGTTTTTTGCAGTGTGTGGAATTGAACCATGGGACTTCGCTGTGAGCCACAATCCCAGAGCGTTTGGTGTTGTACGTATGTATGCATGTATGTGTTTACTTTGACACAGGGTTTATTTAAATTGCTAAATTGCCCAGTCTGAGCTCAATCTTGTGATTTTTCAGCTTTAACCTCCTAGAGTTCTGGGATTAGAACTATGCGCCATCTCATCTATAAAGTCATTTTTATTGTCCCTTGGACTGTTTTGTTAAGATGAACAAATAGATTTATTTCTTAACAATAATAATTTTATATATTTTCTTTTTTCATTATTTCTATGTTTTCTAGAAGTAGCTCTTTAAAATTGTGTATTAGCAGAGGCACATGCACACAGAGACCTCTCTGAGCACCGCACCTCTGAGATGTGAAACTAAATTTTTACAGCACTCCCTGCCCGGATTTGCAGTCCTCAGAGACATCCAATCTTATTTTATCTACTTTTTTGCTTTTTCTTTCTGTAAATTCATGAACCACATTTTGTTTACATTATAGTGTATACCTCCATAGCTTTTAGGATAATTCTTCTCAAGGAGAAATTGCATGAGACACTTGATAAAAACAGCAAGATTGGCCTCATTCAAGAAACTCAGTAGAGAGAGGCTTCAGAACAGAATAGAGTTTAACTCTGAATACAGCAAGGAGAGCTGGAGGTATATAGCAAAAAGGCAGAGGGAGGCAGATGGTGGAAAATTACTGAGAGGAGCTTAATAGATGTGAAGAAATTGATTAAGAGAAGAAATTAATTAGTTAGCAAGTGTTGGGGGGTGAGAACTTCATGAGTTATGGAAGTGTGGTCCTTATCAATAAATTCAGAATAGGCAACGAAGACAAGCCCTAGGGTGAAGAGAGCGCAAAGGAGCCTCACCCAGCACGGTCGAAGAGGGAAGCGTGCCACTTCTTCGCCTTATTCAGGAGACTCTATGTGACATGAAATAAATAAATCATGCTCACAGTTGTTGAAGCCCCCCACTGGCACATGTTTGAGGAGTCTAAGATAGGGGAAAGGGATGGAGTAGTGAGTCTTGAGGATAGAATGTGTTGCTCCAGCATTGATGGGAAATGTGGTTGTGTACTGTTTCATTCGTAGGATAATTTCAGTTTGCAAATACACAAAAAAGAGAAAGAGATCAAGAGATGGAAGGAAGTGAACAGAAAGGATGAAAAAAAGAATGAAGATGTGTTACGTACATGTGTTAACAAACTCCCCACAGGGAAGTTAAGCATTGTGTACTAGAAATATGGACCAATAAAAAATAAAAATGATTATCCATGCTAAATTCAGTTTTAGTAGATTTTTAAAAGATTAATTGGGCATTTCTAATGAAATGATAGTGTCATCTTTGCGTAAAAACAATTTTATTTCTGTTTCAAAAAAAGTTGAGATTATCAAGATATTATCATGAAAAACCAAAAATTGATACATTGCATTTTATACTTAGAAAAGAACAAAGGATGATAGTGTCGTCTTTGCATAAAAACAATTTTATTTCTGTTTCAAAAAAGTGGAGTTATCAAGATATTATGAAAAGCCATAAATTATTATATTGCATTTATATTTAGAAAAGAACAAAGAAAAGGAAAAAAAGTATGTTTTATATCCTTTGCACTCTAATACAGTGATATATTCTCAAAAATAGATATTTTATCACTAATTAGGAAAATCACTTTTCTTCTACTTCCTACTCTTATATTACATTGAAAAGTAGCATAATTGCAGCTATAATTCACTAGATACATATTGTCATTCCAATATCCTTTTCCTTTGGAAATTTAAATTTGAAGCTGAAAATTATAAATTATCTGAAATTAGGGATGCTAGTGATGTATAAAATTTAAAGCGCTCTCTTGATAACTACATAAATTCTATTAAGTTACTTTGACCGTGCTTTAGAACTTTAGAAAGTCATTTCAAATAAGAATAGGATATCATGCACAATAACGGAACTCATACCTAAACATCTCAACCATTATCATATTATCTAAAACCTTCACTTACTTCTGTTCTAATGATTTTATCTTAAGATCCCCCAAAAAATCACGCAATAACTAAAGTAAGTCTTAAATGATATTGAATAACTGACATATTAAAAAAGGCATAGACATATATATGACAGAAATATCATATAAAAATAACTATGACAATTCTAACTGTTGAAGAATTAAGAAAAACAGACTTTGCTTTGTAAAATCAGTAGATTTGTAAGTAGTTTTAAAACCCCCAGAGAGCACAGCTTTATGGTTTAATTTAAAAGTATATTTGAGTGCTCTATAACTAAAATATGTTTTCAGTCACCATGATGCTTGTACCATGTGTGTTTGTTTTTGTCACAACAATTAAAGCATAAATAGGACATCCTATTTGATTTTCAGACTCTTTACGGTATCTTGTATTTGTTACTTTATCTGCACTATTTCCTATAAATTAGGATTTGCTCTAAACACCTGACTGGATTCAATTTTTGTACATAAATTTCACAAAGATTATAGTTTATATCCCTGACCAACTTTTATTGATGGTACTTTGAACTTTAGATCCAGATGTTGAAATCCTGATTTCTCCACTGTAAATTTCCCATGGGCTTTTCCATTAATTGATTCATGAAATTTTATTTTATTGGAAGTGGAAAATTTGTGATTCTTCCAATTTAATTTTCCTTAAATAATTATTATATGAGCTTTCTTCTTAAAATCTCTTGAAAATTGCTCAATAAATCAAGCTTTAATGTTATTGAATAAATGACAATAAATGAATGATATATATATAGAATAGAAATACCATATAAAAATAATGATAAGAATTTCATGTGTTGAAGAATACAGAATCTATTTGATTTCCAGGAAATTCATGTTTTACAAGAAAGAAAAAATTTAAGCTGTATTCTTTTGTTTTTTATTGCTAATGTTGGAGTGGATAATTTACATCGGTTTAATTCCAATATGTTCCTTTTGAGTTTTTTCTAAATTCTTTTATCTGCTGAGATATTTTGCTGGTCATTTGTATTACCAGTATAAACCCATGCATTCTTTATAGTTAATAAGCTTTAATAAATTGATTTTATTTTTACATTTTGCTGCCTAATTTGTCATGTTTAGCAGATGGAAATCCTATTAATTTAGGTATTATATCATTTATATATTTCACTCAGCTTTGATTTCTTTTGTTGTGACTCTTTAAGATATAACAATTTTGTATTTTGGATATCTTGCTGCAGATGTGGAATAAACAAAATTTCCAAGAAATTGTATTTATTTTACTTGGAAAATTACATACAGAACTCATTCATATGTGGGCATAGCATGTGTTTATTGCTGCTGAAAAAATATATTTCTTTTATGAGGATGACAAAATATATATTTATTTATCAAGAATGGACATCACTGTGATATTGGCTTCCTAGAATATAGTAAATTCTTCATTTCTTGAAGTTATTTCTGTAGCAGGTTTAATTCTACAGACATGTTTTACATATTTTCTTTCATGGAGCTTTTCCCTTTATTAAAATTATGCATAGGGATTTTATTATATTTGTTGCTGTTTTAAATTCCATTTACTTTTCCTGTTTTGTCTTTTCTTTTTCTTTTGTTTTTCTTTTTTTTTTTTTTGAGACAAGGTTTCACTATGCAGTTCACCTGGCCTTGGACGGATTCACTTTGTAGCCCAGGCTGGCCTCAAACTCACAGTGATTCTCCTGCCTCGGCCTTCCGAGTGCTGGAATTACAGGCATGCATCACCACCCCTGACTGTTTTCTTTCAAATTGTGTGTTTATGAAATTTCTCTCAGTAGCTGTTGGTGTGTGTGTGGGCAGAAACACACACAAAAATGAAGGTTATTAAGTCAGTACATGAACTCCAATTTTGTTATTAACTCCTATTTTAATTTCAGATAAAATTCTTTGTATTTAATCTTTCTTGTATGGTTTATGTTTATTTGGACCAATATATGAGTAATTTTTACAAACATCTATGTAAAATTGAAACAAATAGAGCTTATCATGATAAGGATATAATGTTCAATTGTTCAAGATAATATTTACAGAGTACATTACTTAATATTTGTTGTATTTTTACTGATTTATTTCTTTTTCTATGTCAAGAGAGGTACATTATATCACCTATTTGCATCTTTATTTCTAACTTCTTTCAATTCCATTTATGATTTATAAAATACCTTTTAAGTTCTTAGTTCAATAATATTAATTTCATATTTCAATTTTATTGTGTTCTTCAATATCATGTGTCCTACTTTGTTCCAATAAAATTATTTCATGAATTCTATTTGCCTCACAACAAGACACGACTCATTTCTTTTTGTTTGTATTTGTCTGCTTTCACATGGCTTTTAATTCTATATTTAAACTTTTAAGTCATTATTTTAAATGTTTTTTTTTGTGTGTGTGTGTGGGTACCAGGGGTCAACCTCAGGACCTCGCATGCCAGCAGGCGCCCATGCCACTGAGCGATATCACCGGCCCTTTTTTCATATGTGGGTTCCAGGAGTCGAACTCAGGCCCTCACGCTTGCCAGGCAGGCGCATATGCTGCTGAGCCATCTCACCGGCCCCTTAAATGTTTTTTTATATGGAGCTTGCAGAAGAATTTTTCTTAATGACCAAATGGTCTTTGTTTTATGAATTAATATTTTAACTTTAATTCATTTCTACTTACTAATGTGACATGTTTGATTTCCTGTTTGTCATAATTATGCTGTACTCTGTGTGTTTGATAGGCATGTAGACAGACAAAGAGAAATGTAAGGTCAGACTTCATTGTTTATTATTCAAAGTTTTCCTATGTTCAGGGAAGTTTAAGCATTACAGTTACTTCCTTTGCAATACTGGGTTGATACCCTTATCATAATTTTTAGCTATTAGTATTTTAATGGTAGAAATATTTTTGCATGTATACTTTGTAAATATTTTGTCAGCATTTATTGTTTCTGCTTCAATTCTCCTGTGCCTTTCAGGGAATTATATTTTTTAAAAAATTTATAGTAGTCCAATTAATCAAATTTAGCTGTTATATATCATATACTTTGTCTAGTCTTGTCTTCAATTATTTTCTTTTTGTTGAAAAGAAAGTCATGTATGTTTTCTTCTGTCTAGATGATGAGCTGATTTAAGACATAAATTTAGATTTATAGCCAGGTTTGTGCTATCACATATGGATAAAGATATGGAACAAAGCTCTTTGATTGCATATAGACAGGTAATTTCTTCAGCGTATTTTGCTGAAAATTCTTTACCCATTGTCTTTGTTACTTTTCTTGTTGATGAGACGAAATACCTGACACCCAAAGTTAAAGGTGAAAAGGTTTATTTGTCTCACAGTTTGTAGAGGATTAAGTTCACAGTTGGCTGGCTCCAAGGCATGGTGTCACGGCAGAGGGGCATCAAAGAGGAGAAACAGTTCATCACAGGCAGAAGGCAGAAGACAGCAAGACAGAAAGCAGCAAGATACAAGTGACAAATAGCAACTCCCTTTCAGTCCCTGATATTTCATCCAGGCTACTCTCCCTTAGGGTGGGTAGTACTGCAACCCAGGGTGGGTCAGCCTTAATCCTAGAATTGTACCATGAATGAATCCCAGCATCACATCCTGTATCCCAGCTGCACAAACCTTAGATCCAGCCACCTCCCAAGAGCCCCACCTATGGATACTTTGGGGTTACATCTAGATACAAGCCATGACACCCACTGAATTCTTTACATATTTATCAAAAAGTAATTGACCATTTGGGTTCAGGATCTTTCTAGAATTTCTGTTTTGTTTCATCTATTTTCCAACTTGTTCCAAATAATTTTATTGTTGTCATTTATATTTCCTTTTTTGCATTTTTTAAAAAAACAGTTGTATATTTTAGATATATATAATTGTTGGACACCGGGTTGTATAGGGTTATGTTGCTGAACATAGGGACCTCTGGCTGTGCTGAAAAAGAGCATAGGCACAGTGCTACAAAGTTGAGATAACACCACAGCTGAGGCAGCTGAGGACACTGGCTGCTGACACCCCTATTCCAGAGCAATAAAGCTGTCAAACTTAAGAAATCAAACAGTCCTCTTCATTGGCATAATTTACTGCTTGGAGAAGTCTTTCAACTGACTCCCAAGGTCCTGCTCAGTTCCCATGCTTTTCTCAGCATCCTCTTCCTTTGTTTGTAAACCAAATAAATAAGGGCTGTCCAGTGGAGCTCTTTGTCTTTACTACAGAGAGAGAGAGAGAGAGAGACAGAGACAGAGAGAGAGAGAGAGAGAGAGAGAGAGAGAGACAGAGACAGAGACAGAGAGAGAGAGAGAGAGAGAGAGAGAGAGAGAGAGAGAGAGAGAGAGTTCTGACCTTTCTGGAAGCCAAAAATTCTCACCGCTGGGCTCTATTACTTAAGCTGTACACTGTCTACTTTTTTAGGGGATTGAGGCTAGGCCAAGGCCCCAATACATAATGAGCATATGTATCATATGGAATTTGTACCTGTACATAATATATCTTGCTTCTTTTTTCTTATTCCCCTCCCCTCCCTTTAGCCCCTCTTCCCCTTCTTATTTACAAAAGCTTTGTTTCTATATTTTCTTCTATTCTTTTTTTCTTATCCTTTTTCCAGAATCCCCTACCCCCTCTCTTGTTCCCCTTCTCATTTGAACATTTTCTTCCCATTTCCAAATATCTATTATGAACTTCATTTTTTAGTTATACTTTCCTTTTCTCACACCAGAGAAACAATATGGTATTTAAAAGTGTGTCTGATTTACGTCACGTAAGAGTATGCTCTCAAGGTGCATTCATTTAGCTAGAAATGTTTCAAGCTTATCCTTCTTTATGGCACAGTACTATTCCATTGGATAGAAAACCTGCACATCTTCATCTATTCATAAGTTGATGGGCATTTGGGCTGTTTCCAAGATTTAGCTATTATAAACTGTGCTGCTATAAATATGAGTGTGCATATATCACTGTGATATGATGCAGTTCTTTCAGGAAGATATCAAGAAGGGTAATAGCTGGGTCAAATAGAACCTCTAGTCCTAGTTTTTTGATGAATCTTCACACTGATTTCCACAGTGGTTGCACCAGTTTACACTCCTACCAAAAGTGGAGAAGAGTTCCTTTTTCCCCACAGCCCCTCAAGCATTTGTTATTGGTTGATTTCTTGATGATAGCCATTCTTTCTGAAGTGAGATGGAATCTTAGCATTATTTTAATTTGCATCTCTCAAACGACCAGGGATGTTGAACATTTTTTGATATATTCATTTGCCATTTCTACTTCTTCATCTGAGAAGAGTCTATCCATTTTAGATGCCCATATTTGGACTGGGTCTTTAAATTTGGAGGGTCTGATGTTTTTTGAGTTCTTTATATATTCTAGATATTAGTCTTTTGTCTGAGGAATAGCTGGCAAAATTTTGTTCCCACTCTGTGGATTGTCTCTTCACTATGCTGGTGGGGTTTTTCCTTCAGTATAAAAGCTTTTTAAAGATGATACAAGTTGCTGATTCTTTGTGATATTTCCCATGCAATTGAGGTTTTGTTCATAAAGTCTTTGTCTACAACAGTGTATTCAAGAATTCTACATATTCCATCTTCTAGCATATTTAGTGTTTCTGTTTTAATATTTAGATCTTTGATCTATTTTGATTTTTGTTTACTGCATAGTGAAAGATATGCATCTAGTTTTAATATCTAGCATGTGGAAAGCCAGTTTTTCCAGCATTATTTAATAAAGAGGTGTCCTTCTCCCAGTGAAGCTGTTTGGCCCCTTTGTGGAAGATAAGTTGGGTGAGTGTGTTTGGAGTTGTTTCTGCATCTTCTAATCTGTTCCACTGATCCTCAGATCACTTTTTTTTTTTGCCAGTACCATGCTGTTTTTATCACAGTACCTTTGTAGCATAATTTCAAGTCAGTGATTGTGATGCCCCCTGCCTTTGTTGTCCAGAACTGCTTTTGCTATTCTAGGTCTCTTCTGTCCCCAAATGAATTTTAGGAATGTTTTCTCTAACTCTGCAAGGTATGCTAATAGTATTTAATTGGTATTACATTAAATCTGCATAGCAATTTTGGAAATATGGCCATTTTCACTATATTGGTTTTCCCTACCAAAGAAGAAAGGATATAGTTCCATTTTCTGGTATCCTCTTCAGTCTTCTTTTTCAGAGTACTAAAAAGTAGATTTCAATGTAAAGATATTTTACTTCTTTCATTACATTGGTTCCTAGGTATTTCATCTTTTTGATGCTATTTTGAAAGATGTCGTTTTCCTAATTTCTCTCTCAGTGAGTTTGTTATTTGTGTACAGGAATGCTACTGATTTTTGAGTGTGAGCTTTATATCCAGCTATGATACTTAGTTTGGTAATTAAATCTAGAATTCTTTTGGTGGAGTTTTTGGGATCTTCTATGTAGAGTATCATGTTATCTGCCAATAACAGTAACTTAACTTCATTTCCTTTTCTTTTTTTTTTTTTTTTTTTTTTTTTTTTTTTTTGGTGGGTACTGGGGGTTGAAATCAGGACCTCGCACTTACCAGGCAGGCACTTATGTCGCTGAGCTATCTCACTGGTCCTCATTTCCTACTTTCATTTCTCTCTTTTGTCTAACTGCTTGACTTGCTTCCATAACTATATAGAATAAGAGTGGTGATAGCTGGTATCCTTGTCTTGTTCCTGATATTAGAGTAAAAACTTTCGATTTTGACCATTTAGTAAGATGTGGGCTGTTGGTTTGTCATAGATGGCTTTTATCTGATTGACATAAAGACCATCTATTCCAATTTTCTGTAGGTTTTTTATCATGAATGAGTGTTGGACTTTATCAAAAGTTTTTTCTGCATCTAGTGAGATAATCATGTGATTTTTGTCTTTGGCTCTGTTGATATGGTGTATTACATATATTAATTTGTGTTGAACCATCCCTGCACCCCCAGGATGACTCCTACTTGGTCATGGTATACGATCTTGATGATTTGCTGCATTCTGTTTGCCAGCATATTATTGAGGATTTTGCATCTATGTTCTTTAGGGAAATTGGCTGTAGTTCTCTTTTGGTTTTCTGGTTTTGGTATCTGGGTATTTCTTGCCTCCATTAATGACTTTGAGAGTACTGCTTCCCTTTAAATTTCAATAAAGAGTTTGAGAATTACCAGCATTAGGCCTTCTACAAATTTCTTTTAGAATTCAGCAGTAAATCTGTCAGGGCCTGGGCTTTCCTTAGTTGGTTTTCAATTACATCTTCAATTTCATTGGCTGATATTGGGTTACTTAGAATTTTTGTATCTTCTTGATTCAGATTGCTAATTAATATGTATCTAGGTATATGTCCATTTCTTCTGTGTTTATCATCTTATTTGAGTACAGTTTCTCAAAGTAGATATTGATGATCTTCTACATTTCTGCAGGATCCACTGTGATTTCACCCTTTTCTTTCTATTTTTTTCTTTTTTTTTTTGGTACCAGGGATCAAACTCAGGACCTTGCGGTTGCCAGGCAGGTGCTTGTGCCACTGAGCTATATCTGCAGCAAACTTTTCATTCCTAATTGCACAAATTAAATCTTTTCTTTCCTTTTTATTGGTAAGGTTGGCCAAGATTTTGTCACTTTTATTTAATCTTTCAAAGAACCAACTCTTCAATTCATTGATTTTTTTGTATTGGTTTCTTAGTCTCCATTTTATTGATTTCTACTCTGATCTTTATTATTTCCTACCTCATAAGAACTTTGGGCTTAACTTGCTCTTTTTTATTTATTTTTTTTCTGAAGCTTAAGATTAGATTAGATTAGATTAAGATTCAGAAGATTAGATTCTGAAGCTTAGATTATTTATTTGTGCTTGCTGTATTTCTCTGCTGTAAGTATTTACCACTATAAATTTCCCTAGTAGGCGACCTTTCATTCTGTCCCGTAAGTTCCTGTGTGTTGTAGGAACGGTCTAATTTCTTTAATTTCATCTGTGATCCTTTGGTTATTCCAGAGGGTGTTATTTACACTCCATGTGTTTATGAATAATTCTTATATCTCCAAGTTTAACCTTATTTTCCAAATAGTTTTGGCTGTTTTAAGTCATTGGCCCTTTTCTTTGATGTTATTCATTTTCACTTAATAAAATATTATTTTGTTAACAATTTTATTAGAATTGCACAACCTACAGATAAGTCTGTAGATTATTGATATCAACATTAATATGTCTTTTGATCAATGAACAGGTTATAAGTCTAGTCCTGGGCCGGTGTAATGGCTCAGCAGCATAAGTGCCTGTCTGGCAAGCACGAGGGCCCTAGTTCAACGCCCAGAACACACATATGAAAAAAGGGCCAGTGATATCGCTCAGCGGCATGGGCGCCTGCTGGTGCGCAAGGTCCTGAGGTTGACTCCCGGTACCCACACACACACACAAAAAAGTCTAGTCCTAATTTTAAGTTTCTATTAGAAGGTTTTTTTTTTAATTTTCAGGGGATATTTATATTTTTCTTAAATTTATTTATTCCATTTTATGTGGTATTTTTTTAAAAAGTAATTTCTAATACTTCTTAGGTAGTATATAAAAATATAATTGATACTTTGTATTCTTTCTTTATTCTACGGTCTTGCCAAGTCCACTAACCATTTCTACCAGCTTATTGCATGTAACAAAGGCATGTTGATTTTTTCAGTGTGAATATATTCATTTTACATTTCTTGAGTAATTACACAGGCTAGCACTTATAGTTCAGTGGTGAATAACTTACAGACATGTTATCCAGTGTTTCATCATTAAATATAATAGTGTTAGCTGTAGGTTTCTCATTTACACATATTTAAGTTTGAAGAAGTTTTTAATTCTTTATTCATGGAGGGATTTTCTCAACAATTAACATTGATTTATGCTTTTTAACCTGTAGCAATAGAGATGATCTGATAGTGCTTAGTTTTTGTTATATTAATGTGTTGAATTTCATTTATTACATTGATTTTAAATATTAACTCAATTTTAAAATCTTTGAGCATACTGCTTTTGCTTATATTTGTCACTTTTATGATTTATTCAATTTAAATTCCTATAAATATAAATGTGTTTAAAATGCTTACATGGATAGATGATATAAATATGTTCATGAAGTAGACTGATCTTTAGGTTTCTTATCTTGAAATTTCTTTGTCTTACTTTGGTATGAGGCTAATACGGCTTCATAAAAAAAATGTCAATGAATATTTCCTAATACTTATTTTTCTGCAAATGGTTGTGTAGAATTGGTACTATTATTTATTTTGCCTTAAATGTTTGCTGGAATTTCCCAATAAATCTACCTATGTCTAGAGGTTTCTCAGTTATTGACTTGAATTAAAAATTTAAGTTTTAGACACACACACGCATATAAATATATACTCAAGTTTTTTATTTCAAGGAATATGCCCATTTCATCCTAGTTGTCAAATTTATTTTCATGGTAATAACACTGGAAAAGAAAGGAAACAATCCAATGTGTTGTCTGAGAAAATTCAAATGAATCTAACAAAGCATTTTGTGGCTTAAATATATTTTAAACTTTTTAGATAACATTTTATTTTGCAAAATTCAGATATTTCTAAAAAAATTAAAACTAATTTAACAATTATTGTGTCTGTGATCTAAAACTTTCATGTACAGGATAGAGTTGCTTTATTGTATGGAAAACAATAACATAAAATATAAGATTCCTGCTACAAAACACAACTTAGACTACCTACGGTTTTGTGTTCATAGTTCCCTATAAATGTCCTTAATTCATATTCTTGAAATGCCTAAGGCTCAAGAAGGACAGCTGGCACATGTATAAAAACTTAAATGATCACATTTTGATGTTTTGTTTACTTTGAGTTCAAATTATTTTGCCACACTCACCAGATTGCATTACTAATTTTCCTTTCAGGAGTTTCAATGTAAAAATGTTTTCTTCCATTTATAGCTTTATTGATTCCTTGACAGAGCATTGCTTGGTAACATCCATGCAACTAATCTGTTGGGGACAAGTTGTAAATTGACATAGTATGTGTCCTAGGCTTTCCTTGTCCTGCCTTTTTGGGCCAGATTGGAATGTGGAAACTCCCCACTGTTTTCTGGTCACAGCTGGAAGCTGCAGGGCTAACAACTGCTGTGACACTCACAGGGCAAGATAAGACCTGCTAAAGGGGATAAGGCACCTGGGGAACTCTCTTCCTTGTCCTTGTCCTTGCAAGAATGTTTTGATCTTCCTAGCTCACCATAGTCTAGCTGCCTTACTGTTCCTGGAAATGCCCACTTCCCTTCACCCATTGTTCTTGACTCAAATGTAATGAATAAATACCAAGGGTCTTAGTGCCTCATGGCCTTTTGTTCTTAGAGAGCAATTGGTCATCACAGCTCCCTGCTATGCACCCCTTTACTTTGTCTCTTGCTCTTTCTTTCCTTTCCCACCATGGGCTGTAACCTGGGCAGGAGATTGGAACCCACTGTTGGGGTCTCCAATAACTGGCACCATGAGAAGGGTCTCTAATACTAATCTATATTGTTTTTCATGCATTGCAATCTAAAGAACCTTTTTCACAAAATTCTGAGTATTTCCTAAGACTAATTTTTTTTTTTTTTGTGGGTACCGGGGATCGACCTCAGGACCTCGCATGCCAGCAGGCACCCGTGCCGCTGAGCAATATCACCGGCCCTTTTCTCATATGTGGGATCCGGGAGTCGAACTCGGGCCCTCGCGCTTGCCAGGCAGGCACTTATGCCACTGAGCCATCTCACTGGCCCTCCTAAGACTAATTTTAAGCAATATTTTTGGAAGGGCTACTGAAATGAGATAAATTGCTCCTAGTCCAAAAATCCCACTGCTTTTTATTTTGTTTCACTGTAGGAAAAAGTTGAATTTAATAGAAGGCCGTCAAATAAAAACAATGCAAAAACTAAAAATAGTGTTTTGCTGACAATTCATTAAATATTTATAAACCCTCTAAAGCAGAACAAAGCTTTATGTAAAATGGAAAATAATTGAAATAAGCACACAATAAATAGGATATTTTCTATTAGTGAATTTTACATGATTATATAAGTTTCAAAACTTTTCATTTCTATTAGCACTTTCCTTAATAAATGATATGATGTAAACATTTTCTTGGATTTTGATGCATACACGCTCCCTTACCTAAATTTATGCTGTCTATAATTGTGTAATCAGTCTTCTAGGAAAGGATTACAGATTTATTCATGGCAGAGGAATAAAATAAACTGAGCTTTTATGGAGATAAGCCATAATACAACACAAGAAGCTTTCCAGAATACATGGAAATGTAGAAAGGCAGAGGCACATGGGTGGTCCAGAAGAAATATTGGTATGCTGTGTAAAGTTCTCAGTATTAAAGCTACTAATTTCTGAAATATTTTGAGTAGTTGTAAGGCTATTCATCCTTTTTATTGTTATTATTTTTTTAAATTTATTGAACATACAAATTCTTTACTTCTAGGACTAACAAGAGATCACCCATGGATATACTGGACAGGTTCAAAATGTCCACCTCCCCCACTCAATGATATAGCTTTCCCTTTTTACTGAGCCTTGTCCCATTGGTACTATCCAGAAGCCATGTGGAAGTGTATGGAGTATGTGTGTAGGACATTTGCTCAAAGGGAGGTCACAAGTTTTGTGCTCCTTGTCATAATGACCCTAGTTTCCTGTTGGGTGTGTTGTTATTGTTATTATTTAATCAGATACTAACATCATTGCCTGAAACTTTGGGAGGGTCTCTTCCTAGTACTGAAGAATCACACAGCCACTAATTCTATAGCTCTATGAAAATAAATTCTATCAGTCTACAAGAAGATTCTCTCCCTTCTGGTAAGATCACAGTCCTCACCAAATTATTGACTGAAGTTTTGGGATGTCTTGAACGAAGAACAATGCTCAGCTGTGTTAGACTCCTCTCTCTCAGAGTGTAAGAAGATAAATGTATATTGCTTTAAGATGCTAAGTTTGTAGTGCTTTATTATGCAGAAATTAAAAATAAAAATAATATCTAGATGTAAATTGGAATGGCAATTTTAAGTAAGTAGGTCTATGCTCGCAGTTAAGTAAAACAAAACAAAGAAAAAGTAAGCAAACAACCCACTTTGCCATAATTTAGTACAAAGCTAGTTTGATGTATATGACCATTAAAAAAATTTTTGTATAAGTTTTTTTCTTTATTTAATTTACCTAATAGATACTTTAGGGCAAAATTTGCAAAATGATTTTTAATAGCTGTAAAGTTTAAATAGTTCTGAGTTGTTAAATAATAAATATAATGTAAGGAATGTTGTATGTCAGACCTTAAATATGCAAACTTATTAATTAACTGGACATACTAGATATTGATGACACAATAACAGCATATAATAAAATTCACAAATAGATCTCATAGATATGTTTCTTTAAACTCTGTCAAAATTAGCATATCTCCAACTTTCATAAAAAATGCAGATGCAGCATTGCAATAGAACTTTCCAGTATAAATCTAAATAAGTTTATTTCAGTATACTGTGTTATACTACCATAGTACACTGAATTAAAACAAAATGAGAAAAATAAAATGAAAATTTATCTATTTCAATTTGTAAAGCCCTGCTGATAATATGTTCATTAGTATGTAATCTGAAAGAAATGAAGTAGAAATTCTTTTATGCAGGTGAAAAAAATTAATGGTAAAACCAATAGTGGTGTACAAGATTGTACTGGAACTAGCATTGGGTAAAAAGAGAAAGGTTTACATATTTTCAAGTGATCATCTGTTTGTTTTGTTATGAGATGGAATTCTATACCATCACATAAAGTTTCTTCATAGGACTGCTTGAACAGGGAATAAAAGAAAAAAATATAATCACATTTAAAACAAACCTATGTATAATCAAACTTGAATCTCAACCAAAAAGTCAATGGAAAATCAAGTGTTAAAAATGTGCAAGGAAGTCAGAACAACTTTGCCTAAAGGACTTTGCCATATATTCAACAAGGATATCTGAAATGAAAATTAAATAACTTGTACAGATGCAAAATCATAACAACTCCACTGTATTTGGAATTAAAATACATAATTAAAACCATCAGTATGTATGTTTAATATGTTTGCATTTCATTTTATGTAAATTTTATCTTCAAATTAGAATAAAGCAAGGTGTTGAAATGGAGATTCCCCAGATAATAAATTTTATCTATTTTATGGGATCTCCTCTCTTCCATTATTTTCTTGTGTATATCATCTTGGACAAATGAGGATAAAAAGATTTACTTTTCACATTTTGAAAAAAACAGAGTTAGAAATACAGAAGACGGAGTTACAATTATTAAAACTGGAATAAGAAATTCTGTATGGTTTCACTATTATTAAGGGCAGTGTGAAAACAAGTACCTTTCTATATGTATATGTTTACATTAAATTATAATTTCATGTTCTTTTGATTGAATGACCTTAGTACCATCCAAAAGAATAAGAATAGATAACATCTATATTTTGAATCACATTTCTTGATCTTCATTAAAATGAAACAGAGATCCTTGAGTGAATTCAAACTAGGAAAGGACAAGATGATAAAACACTGTCTTATTACAGTAAGAATAAAATCATATTTAACAAATAGTAAGAACAGTTCAGAAATGATCAGTGTATGACATAAAACACTTGCCTAAAATGAGAAAATTTAGGTTTTTTTTTAAGTGTGGTTAACAAAAATATTTTTCACATTAAGGGGTATTATGGCTTGTGTGTAGATGTCCCCACAAAGCCTTATGCATTCATAGGTGGGGCTTTTTCCACTGGTGGCTGGATATAGAGTGTTTGACACTGGTATTGACTTATGGTGCAATGCTAGTCTCATGGGCACTAGGATTAAGTGGGTGAGTGCTACCCACCCTAAGTAGCCTGGATAAAATAAAAGGGTTCAGAAAGAGTCTGTGAAGTTCCCTTGTTGCTTTGCTATCTTCTCTCTGACATGAACTGTGGCCCCTCTGCCATGTGCCACCCTGGAGCCAGCTGACTATGGTCTGAAACCTCTACAAACTGTGAGCCAAATCAACCTTTCCTCCTTTAACTTTTGGTGTCAGGTATTTTGTCTCTGCAAGAGAAAAGCAACTAAAACAAGGGGAAATATATAATACTAACAAAATGTATGGCTGAAATTGATAAAACTATCTGGACATTTGACCTACCAGGTATGTGTATGTGTGCATGTGTGTTAGTATGGGTGCATATGTTGTAACAAATAAGCAAGTAGGTGTATTTTCACAAACAAAAGAAAAACCAAAAGGTAATCTTGGGGATCAATGTGAGAAACTCATGGCTTTAACTTTAGGCATAGATGATCGTCAACCATACATAACCGTAAACTTAACGATTGTGCAAGGATTGATCTAATTTCCTGGATGTATCTGTTGATTGTCCCAACAAGCACTGAATTTTTGAAAGAAGTCATTAAAGCTTTCTGTGGGTACTGGGAAAAATATTGAACATCTCACTGTTAAGATTAGATGAATATTTAGTTAAAAGAAAATTTGTAAAGACTAAATTACAAACAATATTTACAAAATATATTTTAAGTAATATGCAGAATATAAAATCATCAGTGAGAAAATTAAATGACTGCACTAAAAGCAAATTCATTTTCTATTGCTGCATAAAAATTACTATCATTTTAGTTGCTTAAAAAAAACATCCATTTATTAGTTCATAGTCTGTAGATCAGAAGTCACCATCTGGGTTTCCTGCTGAGTGTGAAATCCACATGGGGCTACCTGAATTCTTATCTGCTGCTCAAGAATCTTCTTGCAAGCTCATTCCTGTTATTTGAAGAACTCAGTTCCATTTTGAGGACTGATTCCCTATTTTTTCCAGGCTGTCACTCAAAGACTAGTCTGAGCATCCAGAGGCCACTTTTAGGTACTTGTGCCGTAAATGCTTTCCTATTAGCAAGATGGAATGCTCACTAAATCAAATTCTTTTCATTGTTTCAATCTCCTGGACATCTGCTGCTGCCAGTAATTTAAGAAAATGTTCATGTGATTAAAGAAGGTCCACCCAGACCATCATTTTCTTTTTAGTGTCAGCTAAATCTTTACCTAATTACATCTATAAGAGTTCCGGTTTTATAAACATCAAAGTGACAGGTTATAGAACCTAGAACTAGAACTAGCAACATAACTAAGAGAAAAACATAATATTTATTCTCATCAGTCTCTTAGTCTATTTGTACTGCTACAAAACATTACCCAAGACTGGGCAATTTATAAAAACCAGAAACTTATTTTCTCAATGTTTTGGAGCCTGGGATATCCAAGATTAAGGAATATGCAGTTTTTTAAGTTTATAATCACATAGGAGAAAACAAAAGGGCACATAAACTGAATAATGTGTTAAACCTCTTTTGTAAGCCCCTTCATCCCATTCATGAGGGCCTAATCAAACACCCAAAATTTTGAGCAGGACCTGAATTTTGGAAATTATATAGATGACGCATAGCAGGCCCATATCAGTGATTTCTGATTTCTGGTCAGTAATACTGTGGTTGAGAATAGTAGTTTGTGGTTGGGTATGGTACAATTAACTACTACTTGACTAAATTGCAATTTGGAAAGATTTCATCAATGTTCTGTAACAGATTATGATAAAATGTGTAGTTAACTTTAATCTGATATATCTTAACTCAAATTCAAGTAATGAAAATTTGTATATTTAGAGCACATTTATCAACTTACATCTAGATACTAAAGGAGAATGACAAATCAAAAAATCTCCACAGTCTTATAATGAAATATTTTTATCTAAAGTATTCTTATTTGTAGAAGTGAGCATTTATAATTTAAGAAAAGAGAAACTGGGAAATAAGTCCATTTGTATACTTCAAAGTAAAATGTATTATTAATTTTCTTACATAAGCAGATTAATTTGCTTGGAGGAAAAATTTGATCTCTTTGGAATTACATTATTTTTATTTACCCTTAGGAGAAAATATTAAAAACAATTATACTTATAAATATATATTAAAACTTTATCAGAGTAGATTAAGTGTATAAGATAAATAAGCTTCATATTTATTTAGCAAAGAAAAAATATTGCATCAAAATTTACTTTTGACAAATTAAGTAATAAATATGTTGATACTGAGATGGTTTGAGATTTCATTTCTATTTTTATGTCTCTTTACTGAGAAATAATTTCTTCATGGAAACACACTCATTAATATGCCATTTGCTTGCTAAGAATTAATTTGGAATTTAGTTGTATATTTTATGATTATTTGCAAGTTTTTCTTCTATTTCCTTTAATGTTCTGTATAGAGAATGATTAATATTCATTTTCCTAAACATTGTAGACCATAGCATTAAATGTATATTAAATAAAGTACTATGAACTTAATAAATAAGTACAATACAAAATAAAATATATCTTAAATTATTCATAATTTAGGTAGATTAAATTATATGCTAGTATTTTTCATTTTCCCATGATAAATGAAAATGTAAGGTATAATAAAACACAGGTCATTTAAGCTCACTTTTCTCTTTCCATCTTTACAAATAAATAATATTAATTTAAAGCACTTAACGTTTTACTTAAAAAGCAATGCTGTTTATGGAACCGCTTTTTTTATGAAACTGAAAGATTAAGCTTTTGAAAAAATTGAGAAAATTTGTATAGCCTCTTCTTCCAAGCTCAAAAAAATGTGTGTATAGTTAAAATGAAAGATTATCGGAGTAACATTAGCAAAATGGCAGAGTAGCAGCTCCAAACTCATCTTTCACAGACACAAAGAAAAAAAATAAAGAAACCATCATAACCAATATTGTCAAAACTCTAGAAAACAGTAATAGGCTTTTGGTGGTTAAGAAATGCTCACCAGAGACAAAGATAAGTTGGGAAATGGTAGGAAACTTTTTTTGCCAGTTTTATTGGCCTTGTTGACCATCTCCACATTGCAGTGTCAGAACAGAAGTATCAGTCTGCTTCCCCAGCATGGTCCCTGGCTGTGGGAAGATGAACCCATACTCCTACATAGATTATTGCATGCATTTAATATGTTATTAATTTAAAACTGCTGTTTATATTTATGGTATAAGCATATTATGGTATAAGCATATGTTTTGATAGGCATAGAATGAAATAGTTATTTTAGTCAAGCAAATTAATATTTCCATCAACCTGTATGTAGTTAGCCTTTCATTGTGACAAGTTCCTAAAATCTGCCTTCCCCAGTACAACACAATATTAACTGTGGTTCCTTTATTTTAACTTAGATGTATAGACTTATTCATTCTATATATCTGCTACTTTGTAACCTTAGACCTAAATTTTCTCATTTCCTGTGGCTCTTTCACCACTGATAGCCACTTTTTATTCTCTCTGTATGACCATATTCTCTCTGTATAAACATGGTTTTTTTGGTATTTTTAGATTGCACATACAAGTGAGATCAGCCCATTTTTCTACAAGTGACTTCTCTCGATTAGCTTACTGATTTTGTCTATATTGTTGCAAATGAAAACATTTCTACTTTTACTAAGACTGAATAATATTCCCTATATTTATCTGTTCATTGACCAATACAGTAATGTTGCTATTATATTTTAGCTGTTGTGATGATGCTGAAATACACATGCAAGCATAAGTAGTTCTTGAATGTAGTGCTCTCATATCCTTTGGAATTCATGCCCCCAAATTGGATTTACTAGAATATGTGATAACTATAATTTGTCAGGAACTTTCATTATTTTCCAGAGGGCCTATACTAATTTAGTCCCTAGAAGTAGTACCAAAGTTTCCTTTCCTCCACATCCTCTTCAACACCTTTTTTTTTCATAAGATCCACCAAAACATGTGTGAGATGATTTGTTATTGTGTTTTTAATTTGCATTTTCCTGATAATTGGTGACATCAAACATTTTTTCATGTACTTTGGCATTTTTATACTTTATTTTGAGAAATATACATTCAGGATCTTCGCCTATTTTTAAAAGGGTTATTTTCTTTCAGGTAAATTCATTAAATATTTTAAATGTTAATCTCTTACCCATATATGGTTCGTAAATATTTTCATTTCTTCCTTAGATGTCTCTTCACTATGTTATTTCCTTTCTTGTGCGAAATGTTTTATTTCAGTGTAATCACATTTTTCTATGTTTTCTTTTTGGTACCTATACTTTTAAGTTTATATCTAGAAAATGATTGTTCAGACCAAAGTCAAGAAGTTTTTTTATTATTTTCTCTAGCAGTTTTACAGTTTTAGGTATTACAATGAGTCTTAATCTATTTTAGTTGAATTTTGTATTAGATGTGAGATGAGGGTTGCATGTGGTTTCCAACCTTTTTTACAGAGATCATTCTGTCTCCATTGTGAGTCATTAACATTGTTGTAAAAAATAAAATGAGTACAAATGCATGGACTTATTTCTGAATTCTGTTCTGTTCCATTTTTCTGTGTGCCTATTTTTATGGCAGTACAAAGTTATTTTGGTTACTATTGCATTGTTATATATTTTCAGATCTGGTAGTGCAATGCTCCGGCTTTGTTCTTATTGCTTGAGAGTGTATTAATAATTCAGCATTTTTAGTGACTACATAATAATTTTAGTATTATTTTTCTCACTTGGTGAATAATGCTATTGGGATTGTGTATGGGTTGCCTTTCACCTGTACGTAAATTTGGGTAGTAGAGACATTTTAACAATGTTAATTCTTCCAATTCACAAACATTGGATACCTCCCAAGTTATTTGTCTTTTCTTCCATTTCTTAACC
Organism: Erethizon dorsatum; assembly: GCA_028451465.1. NCBI lineage: Eukaryota > Metazoa > Chordata > Mammalia > Rodentia > Erethizontidae > Erethizon > Erethizon dorsatum. The sequence goes on from CM051824.1 coordinate 139,028,032, forward strand.
TCTTTTATAGTTTTTAGTGTTCTGATCTTTTAGTTCTGTTAAGTTTATCCCTAAATTGTGTGTTGATGCTTTTATAATGAGAATGTGTATTGCTTAATTTTCAGATAGATTATTAATGACATACACAAGTACAACTGACTTTGGTATGCTGATTTTTATATCCTTCTACTGTGTTGAATTCCTTAATTTGCACAGTTTTTGAGTGGGTTTTTATGTAGAATATTATGCCATTTGCAAATGAGACCCTATCATATTTGTTTTTATTATGAGTTATGTCTTTCTCACTTCCTTCCTCTTTTTAATTTCTCCCTTTACTTTCGTTAATTTCTCTCTCTAGAACTTCTACTACTATGTTAGCAGAAGTAATAAAAATGTAAATATTTATCTTCTCTCTGATATTTAAAGGAAAAATATTCAGTAGTGTTACCACTCAGTACGGGATTGCCTCCAGACATGTCATATATGACTTTACATGTTGAATGACATTCCTTCTATACCTAATTTGGTCAGAGTTTTAATTATAAAAATATGTTTAATTTTGTCAAAATTCTTTTTTTTCTGAATCCACATATATGATCATATGATTTTTACCATTCTTTCTCTGAATGTGGTACACAACAATTATAATTTGCATATATTTAATCATCCTTGTATCTTTGCAATGAATACCTCTGCATCATGTTTTTTGAACCTATTAACATGCCATTGAATTCAACTAGTACACTGAAGATTTTTTCTATATTCTTGCAAATAAAAGCATTTCTACATTTATTAAGACAAAATAATATTCCCCAAATTAATCTGTATTTTTCAGGGATACTGGCCTATAATTTCCCTGTATTGTCTTATTCTGGCTTTGGTGTTTAAGTTATACTGGTTTTAAAATTGTTCCCTTTTCTTGTTCTTTGTTAGAGTTTGGAAAATATTGAAATTCAACTTTCAAAGTAGAACATATTATCACAGGATTAAAGTATGAGAGAAGCTGCTCAGGTCTAATTTAACACTGTAGTCAAAATAGCAGGACATACTTTCTTTTTAACTGTACATGGAACATTATCTAAGATAGACCATATTTACTCCATAAAACAACTTTTATTTGAATCATAAAAAGACATCTTACCAAACCATAAAGGTGTGATCTAGAAATCAATAACAGGAAAAACTAGAATACCCACAATCTTGGATATAAAAAAAAAACATTCTAAAAAACTGGGTCAGACAAAATGTTAGTACATATACAGAGAGAAATGACAAATAAAACAGGGTATTGGGTCCAATGAGGGCAGTGCTCAGGATGTAATTGTAGCTGTAAATGATATGTTAAAGCAAATACAAAATCGGGTCACTTGTCAGAAAATGAATGCACATTGAGACTATAATGTTAAGTGAAATAAATCAGACACACAGGCTTAAATACCACATGCTTTCTCTTATATGGGAAACCAAAATTATGACTAAAAAGCAAAACATTCTCAACATTGTAGAAGGATGCCTTTTCCCATTCTAGTTATTTTCCCTGAAAGGCTCAAAGATATCACATTAGAGTTATAAATACACAACCACGTTTATAACTAATAGCTAAATCTTGTAGGTAGCCTATATGTCCATCAACAGCTAAGTTGATAAAGAAAATGTGGTACTTTCACACAATGGAGAACTACTCTAGTACAAAGAAAGATAAACTTGAGTCATTTATAGGAAAATGGATGCATCTTGAGACCATAATGTTAATTGAAATAAATCAGACACACAAGCTTAAATATCTGGGGTTTATCTTTTATGAGGAAGCAAAAGTGTAAATAAAAAGCAAAGTTAAAGATAGATAATAGGAAGTAGGGAGATAGATCTTCATCTTAGAGGGAGGGTTAAGTAGATGGAGTGGGGGCAGGGAAGGGAGAGAAACTGAATGAAAAAAGAAATTAAGATGCATTATGCATATGTAAAAATGTCCCATAAGGAATGTAAACATTATTTATTGCAAACACAGGCTAATAAAAATCTTAAAAATAAATAACCATCAAAATGTAAATATTCACTTCATAATTTGAGCAATACAAAATAAAACAAATATAAGATAAAAAAATAAAGCAAATAATACATGCATGAATTATTTCAGGATATAAATCAAAAGTTAGTGTTAAAAGTTCACTAGAATTTATGCATAAAAGAAGGCAAATAACTAAAATAAAAAATTATATTATAATTAAAATATAGAATAAAACACTACCATAAGCAAAAGTTCTGCAAACTGCATACATTGTTTCCAAAAAAAAAAAAAAATTAAAAAGACAAGAACAAATTGAAAGATATTTTATGCTAATGAATTGGAAGATTGAATATAGTTCTTACTCCAAGTCGATCTATGAAATCAACACAATTCCATTAATATTTACAGAGCTGTATTATTACACAGATCAGCAGGGCTTGAATAGAAAAAAAGATAAATGTGGCTTATATAATGGTGCCAGAAAGTAAAAGCTTGTTCAAAGAACAAAGTGATATATGTGTGTGTGTGTGTGTGTGTATATATATATATATATATATATATATATATATATATAAAGAATTCAGACTACATTGTAATATTTCTCAATCCTTAAGATTGAGGAACATATAAATATGAAATAATGGTATTATGACATTGTAACCCTTTCTATAACATAAAAAATTCCATGAGTTTAAAATTCTATTCATTGGAGGGGCCGGTGAGATAGCTCAGCGGCATAAGCACCTGCCTGGCAAGCACGAGGTCATGAGTTTGACTCCTGGTAACCACATACAAAAAAAGGGCCAGTGATATCACTCAGTGGCATGGGTGCCTGGTGGCATGCGAGGTCCTGAGGTCGACCCCTGGTTCCCACAAAAAACAAACAAACAAACAAACAACAACAACAAAAATTTTTAAAAAGGGCTGGTGAGATGGCTCAGCGGCATAAGCACCTGCCTGGCAAGCGCGAGGGCCCAAGTTCGACGCCCGGTACCCACATAAGAAAAAGTGACCGGTGATATCGCTCAGTGGCACGGGTGCCTGCTGGTGCTTGAGGTCCTGAGGTCGACCTCTGGTACCCACACACAAAAAAAATTCTATTCATTAAAGAATTAAGCAATGAAACATTAGCAGAAATAAAAGCTATTTTGTAGCCTAGACTTCCAACTAATTATAGAAAAATGGATTTAAGAGTCATAAATTGATAATAAAATGAACAAAGTGAAAGTATATTGGATATATAAAATTTCATTAGTGTATGTTTACAATAATGTTAAATATATTCATCATGGGGAATTGGTACATATAAATATCATATCTTTATATGTTTTACTTCCCTTTCCCTTTCTCTCCCTTTTACACCCCCATCTCAATAAGTGAAACTTTATTAAGAAAAATATTGTAAATAGAGTTGAAAGTATTTTTCCACAGATGTCACTTAAATTACCAAGCACAACTAGATTTGTAGTGAAGGAATCTGACAGACATGGCTCTAACTACAGGATCATATTTTACATTACCAATTTTGGGACAAACCCACCTAATGTGCTTCATGTATAATACATTTTGGAAAAAAAGCAATATTACTTATGTAGTCTTCATGGAAAAAATGCTATTGCCCACTTTCCCCCAATGAGATGTTGGAACTTAGTAGTAGGTGGACCTTTGAGAGAAGATTAGACCATAAGTATGTAGTCTTTGTTCATTGAGTCATAGTTTTAAATGAAGAAACATCACAGAAAAATAAAGTGAGGAATATTTTATAAAATAAATAAAATATATATTATTATATACGTTATACATTGTATAATGTAAAGGAGAAGTAAGATACTGTTACCAGTGATCGCATTGGTATTACATTCTGTACTTTATGAAAAAAGATGTAAATGAAAATATTTGGTCAACTGAAAAAATGTAAATGGAATTTTAAGAAGGTAATTGTATTTTATTAATGTTTCTTGTATTTTTCATTTCATTCTGTAATTTACTCCAAAAATGTCCTTGTTTGTGCAAGATTTCACATGGTTAAGAGGCATAATATTTGCCTCCTATTCAAGTGCTAAAAATATGGACACACACATAAACAAATGGGGCAAAATATAAACACATTATTGTAGATAAAATTTCTACCAGGTAATTCTTAACTGTATTTGTTTAAGTATGAATATATATGAAATTTAAAAGATAAAAAACATCTGGAACAAAGAATCACACAAGTAACTTTTCAAATTTAGTATAAGGAATTCTTACAGCTTACTCATTATTTTATCTAAAGTAATCTTGATATAATAATTACTTTAGTATTTATTCAGTTAATATCTCTGATGAAAATTTTTCTCAATTTCCTTTTCGTGAGTTAGTAAAAATAGAAAAAAATTTAAATTTAAATAAACATAGATGAGAAAAATATTTGTCGTAATTCTCTAAACAGGAGATAGTAAAATGTATGAAATAATTAATTACACTAATTGAAATAAATTCTGAGATACTAATATCTCACAAATGAAAATTGGAATGATTTATCATGCCAAATTTTAGGGTAACTTTATTATTTTTTAGATACAGAGACACTTTAGAAGTAATTGAGCCTATTTTAAAATTATTGTTCGAACTTCTATAGGGATTTGTATAAAGAATATCTATTTGTAGTTAACATCATACTTTCTAGTGCCAAGATCTAGTTCGACCCGAAATATGATAATAAATCCATGTGATATCTCTAGCATGAGTCAAAGATATGTAAGTATTTTATCACAGCCCTTAGTACAATCATTTCTTGTAATGGTATTGGATTATAATTCTTTTTTATAAATTGATTTAAATTTTAATACAGTATTAGTCATTGAGTCTACTACTTATTATTCATAAAATGTATTTTAAACATTGTATGCTTTAGAGATATTTATTGTTACCTGAAGTTTCTAGAGCTCCCACATTTTGGTGGCCCATATCTACCATTTTCCTTTGTGTCTCCTGATTTACTCTTTAACTAACTACTCTATGTATATGGTCATCACTTGCAAACCTCAGGTCAGTCCTTGCAAGTCATGTTTTATGTCAGAATATGGGAAGTGGAAGAAATGCAGGCCAAATATTACAAACTCAGTGTTGTAATTTTAAACTTTGCCTAAAATAATTAAGAATAGAGTTTTTATAGTCCAAAATTGTATTTTTTCTAAAGATCTTTAGGTTCCATTTTAATTGCAAATGGTAATTGCATATATATATATATATATATATATATATATATATATATATATATAGGACAGGATTGATGTTTCAATAAATATATACATTGTTGAATGTCAAATTATATTAAGTAAAATATACATCTCCTCATACATTTATCATTCCTTTGTGGAAATAATATTTGAAATTCAATATTTCAACAATTTTAAAATATAAAATACATTATTATTGAACATGGACACTATGTTGTGCAACAGAACAATAGAACTCATTTATTTTTCCTGTTTGCTTTTCCTTGCTTGGTCTTAACCCCCAACCCTTTAATAATGGTGAGTCCAGTTTTTACTTCTACTTACTCAATCTTTTTAGATTTCACATGAAGTAAGATCATAAAGTTGTCTCTTTATTCCTGGCTTACTTCTCTTATTGGGACTATTTTTGAAATTTTGCTGCTCATTTATATATTTTTTATAGATTTTTCTTTCAACTAACATATTTGTGATATTTTAGAGCTTTTATGTATTTATAATAAAAGTGGTAGATTTAAAATAGAATTTATTCTTACTTAGATATACATTGATTATGCACTGCATTTCAAAGTCTGTAGTCCTTACTGCTGAGATTGAGTAAATAACTGGTCTTTTCTTCAAGATTCTGAAATCACACAATTAGAGACAGTGAGGGGAATAATAGGAGCAATCCCACCAATATAAACAATACAGAGTCAGTTTTTAGAAGAGTGACAGTGATTGGACAAAGAAACAAACATCACAACTGGAAGAAAATATGGCATCAAGAAAGCCTTGATGTATTTTCTTTTTCTTTTTTTTTTTTTTCTTTTTTTTTTTTTTTTTTTGGTGGGTACCAGGGGGACGACCTCAGGACCTCGCGCGCCAACAGGCACCCGTGCCACTGAGCGATATCACCGGCCCCTTTTTCATATGTGGGTTCCGGGAGTCGAACTCGGGCCCTCGCGCTTGCAAGGCAGGCGCTTACGCCGCTGAGCCATCTCACCGGCCCTCTTTTTATTTTTTGACTACTTTTTTTTTTATTTAATGCTTAAGCTGCATAGACTAAGAACATATTTAGAAGTCATAAAGTGGTGAAGAGATCAAGATTTTGGAGATTTTCTATTGTTTCTGTAGTTTAACAGAAGAATTTCATATTACAGAAAAAGAGATAGAAGTTGAAGAATGTAATTGTCTCCTGAGTAAAAAAGAAAAGGCTGTGATATACCTTATTTTCTTTTCTCATTATTTTCTAATGTGTGATTGCACTTTTGATTTTCATTGTTATTCACCTGAAAACAATGCGTAATCTTCTTTTCTTCAGACTCAGTAATTCTCAGGATTCCAATAAACTCTTGAGTGTAAACTCAGGTGTGGACACATCAAGAAAGTATTTAGGGTAAAATTTAGAAATTGTATTTAGGGTAAAATACATTATAAAGAATAATACAGGAAAACTGCTTCATATGGAGATACGTTAAAATAGAGATACGTGTGAGGCCGAGTGACATTTTATTAAAAACATCAATTTACCCTTCTACACTTCTTTTTCAACTTCATAATATTGATTTATTAATTGGTATGTGAACTTGGTCTGAGCAAACATTATTCCATTTTCATTTTTTTGTATTTCCACAGCACATTTTTATTCCCAAACATATTTTTTCCTAACCTGTGTGTACTTGTGAGCTGACTCATTTCACCTTCAGTTGTGGATGACAAGGGAATGTAACTAATTTAAATATCTTCCTATGCAAATTGTATTAGAATGAAATTCTGCTGTAGAATGTTATTTGCATAATAAATTCTAAAATCAAATATAAATGATTTATGGATTACCTACTGTTTGTGATTATTTGTGGCACTTTTTATTAAAACAGACAAAGCTGGTCTTATTTAGAATTTTGATAAGTAAACTTGAATAAGAAATAAACATTGAATTTGGAATGCATGCAGATTTAAACCAGGCTCCTCTGGGTAGTGAATTCCAATATCAGTGGAAGAGAGACTGCTGCGAACTGTCACACATTTTAGGCGGCCAAAAGATAGAATTTTAGGAAAAAATTCTATAAAGTCTTAGGCGGTATAAGACTACCAATTTTTTCTGGTTTGGGCATTTTATATATTTATTCATTTATTTATTTTGCTTTTTGAGACAGTCTCGCTCTGTAATTCAGGCTAGACTTGAATTCGTTATGCAGCACAGGCTGGCCCGTGCTTGTGATTCTCCTCCCTCAGCCTCCTGAGTGCTGGGACTACAGGTGTGCATCACCATGCCCAGCTTGGGCATTTTATTTAAGAGAGATAAAAATCAATGTTCAAAAAGAATAGAAATTATGTTTTTATTTATTTTGTGGGTACCAGGGGTCGAACTCAGGACCCCACGTGCCAGCGAGCACCTGTGCAACTGAGCGATATCACCAGCACTTTTTTTTCATATGTGGGTACCGGGAGTCAAACTCAAGACCTCGCGCTTGCCAGGCAGGTGCTTATGCCGCTGAGCTATCTCACCAGCCCCCAGAAATTATGTTTTTAATTCAACAATGCTAATTTCTCAAATTGACCATTACACATTATGCATTGGATTGGATTATAACATTTACACCATAAATAAATATAAAATCATATGTAAATTTAGTAATAGAAAAAAATGTCAATGTAGAATAGACATTAATTCTACTGGGTGACTTTTGAACTACTTGCTATGCTCAGCTCCCTACTCCATTTTCTTTTCCATTGTTGTTTTAGATAGATCAATAGTTAGATATAGATAATAGATAATGGATATAGAAAAAATATATATATAAAGTTTGCTATAATCTCTCTACATTTTGATAGAACAAAAATAAACTAAAATGCCTCGTATGCTTAAAAGTTAACTTGCTGAATAATACTAAAAATATGGATATAACATGTTCTGAAATTTCACACAAATTCAATTATGAAGACCACAAGTTGTAAGATGAAGATGGAAACTCTAGACACTGACAATGGAGACACCTAAAACCTTTTGAAAAAGATTCCTCTCTTTAGTCTAAGAAAAGAGATTAAAACATAATTATTAAAGGAATATAAATGAGATAAATTAGGTAAAATTTTAATTTTATGCATGTGGTGTTCTCTTTGCATTCCTTAGTGTGCACAGCTTTTACCCTTGCTCCAGAATAGCCATCTTTGTCAAAAGTTAGGGGTAGTAAGGGGAGAAAACCTAACTATTACAGAAGAAATGAAAGCACAAAAATAAATGTATAAATTTTGACCAACAGAATCTATTATTGCATCAAGATGATAGTCTTAAATTCCAAAATATTCTGAAAAATATTGTCATTCCTGAATTCATTGGCAATACATGTAAAGGATCAAATTGAAAGTGCAGGTGCTACGGTTCTAAATAGCACGAAAAGGATTTCCTTTGTTTATGAAAGTAAGTCAGTAAAATATTTTAGTGATTGTAATTTGATTTATGCTCAACTCCTGTGCATTCAGAATGAGAAAAGGGAAAATGCATCTAAAAAAGGAAATCAAGAAAAATGAGAAGAAAAAAAAAAGGGATTATGCTGGAGAGGAAAATGAACACCAATATATCACTTTTAAAATTTTTTGATGAAATATTATTCCAGGTGCTTTCATTAAGCATATCGCCAAACCTGATCTTTTCCTTACATAACACATTCTGTGCTTCAGTTACTTGCTGCCAACTGCTGAAAATATTTCCAGGGCACGATTTTAAAGGAATGTTAAGATTAGCCTTGTAAAAAATCATTTTTTTTCTAGTTTTTCTCTCCATGTATTTTATATTTCAAAAATGTGAAGACTATGTAGTGAGTGTGTTCAATAATAAAAAAAGAAAAATACAATTTTAAAACATGTCATTTATAATTATTATTGTATTTGCCAGAAAGTTATCACTTAATAAGCTGGATCAAAAACATAGTTTCAATAGTTTCTTTGCTAGAAAATTAAAACAAGTATTTAGCACTGACTGTGCTAAACTCCTGCAAGTTGAATTTTGTGAAATTCCTTGGTTCATGTACTTTTTAAACTTTCCTATATCATATGTAGGAACTTTCAAAAATCACACTAAAAGAAAAGCTGAGACAGTATAGTTCTAGTTCTTATAATCAATTAGTTTGGTATTTTCTGTCAGGAGTGTTAATTTTTACTGGTACTGTTTAGATTTTTGACTATTGGATTTTCTGTAAGTCACATCTCAAAAAAATACAAAAAGAAATACTTCTATGAGAGTTCATGAAATACTAGAATTAAAAAGTATTATTAATATGAACTATGTCAAAGAATGTATTTCAAATACATATGTAATTTTAAGGTGTACTGTAAATGGTAAAACATTATGTGCAAATAAAAGGTTTAGTTCCTTGTTTAATACTTTTTCTGTTCTCCATTACAGAAAAGTATTATTTACTAAAAGAGGTAAACATTCTACCATGATATTAATCTTCTGATATTTCAGGTCTGAAACTAGAAAGTCTGTTCTGAAATATAAAACAAATGTTGCTCTTAACTTTAAAAGATTTATATATAACTTCTAATGTGACATGCAAATTATATCTTTAGAATGTGATCATCATATATATGATTAATCTTTAAAATACATTATAACCAAATTTAACTGTAAGTGATTAGGAATATATTATATGTAGTTTTAAAAGTTGCAAGTCTTGTGTAAAGGCAATCTGAAAGATATTTGGTAATACTGTGTTATAAAATGTCAACATCCTTACTAGTTAAATTTTTACTAAGTTCCCATGTTTGTAATGCAATATATTTATCATTAGGTAATTTATTTCATTCATTTTAGAGTCTTGTTATCATAACAAGTATGTTTTGGTTTATAATGTCATCACAATATCTTTTTGTTCACTTTTCACATTATTTTCTATATAATAATGGTACACAAAAATATTATAGAGAAAAAACTAAAAAAAATTACATTTATTGTGTTATTCTTTTTCTTTACTTAATTCAGTATTTTTCTCTTGTGCAAAATCATACCAGATACAGTAAGTCCCTGCCTTACAAATAAGTGTGATTTCAGGAGAACGTTCATAAGTCAGATTTGTGCACAAGTCTGACAAAGTGAGTCCTATACACCTTTGACACAAATATACAATGTAAAGCATGAAAAACCCAAACACACACAAAAATACAGTAAATCCACATCTATACTGTACTACTGTACACTATCACACTGTATAGTAAGCACACAGCAGAACAACTATGACAATGTCTGACAGACATGTTAGCTACTTCAATGATTTGTTCACATCTACAAATGTTCATAAGGAGAGGTTCGTTCATGTCAGTAAGAGTTCATATCAGCAAAGTGCAGCCTCTAACGAACCTAGAGTCCAGGCATCTGGAACACATGAGTTTAGTGAGGAGAAGAAAAATGGTTAATCTCCAGGAATTAGGAGGGAACTGACAGAAAGAGTAGAAACCATTAACAAGCTGGAGAGATGCAGCACAGTGCAAAGAAAGGAAAGAGGCTTACAGGGTTACAGGGTTACAAGGTTACTGGGTTACAGGTCTCCAAACAGGACCTGCCTCTGCTGATGTAGGGTAAGCCAGATGGGGATGGCTGCTCCAGGAGGAGACAGCAGACCTGTCTGTAGCATTAACTGGAGGAGAAGCCCACAGCCATTATAAAATGTTAAAATAATGCAGTGTTTTACTCTGAAAGCTAAAACTTCTTCAAGGCAGACTGGATATAGGGAGGAGGACCAGTGCATTGGATGCCATATCTGACATTGTTAAATCAAGAGCCATTTCAGGAATGGGTTAAATATTTGGGACTGAGTGACAGAGCAAGTGCAAAGCAGCTATATACCAGGATTTCTGGTGTCAGTATGCCACAGGACTGGGTGGGAGATGACTGTAAGAGGCAGTCAAAGTGGAGGTGGGGTGGACATAGACCCTCATAGAAATTTAAATTCAGGCAGGAAGAATGAGTGTGCCCTACCCTTTATGATGAGAAACCAGGCCTGGTTGCGTGTGACTTTCAGAGGCAGCTGGATCTAAAATAGCTGGCATTTAGTCCAGCAGTTGGCTTGCAGCCCTGCCTTACTGCCTATATCAGCCACAGAGTTTGATGGTCTATTTGCTTTCCCCATCTAAAAATGTAAACCAGGACACACCTTAGCTTGGACTGTTGCCATGGCCTGGGGTGTATGGACAGAGGGGATTCGGGAGTAGAAGAGCACCTCATAAACCCATAGAACATAGAGCTAGGTAGAGAAAAGTGTGACTTGGGTACAGAGATAGATACAGTATGTGGGAGCTGCTTGACTGACTATAACCTTAAGGCAGACACAATTGACTGTCCACATGCAGCAGGAAAGGCAGGACAGGGTCCAGCATTCACACACAAAGCAGGAATGTGGAAATTAAATGGGTCTTAGCAGTGACTTTCTATCCATCTGCTCAGACTGCTCAATTCTAAGACTGGAGAAACTGGAAAGAAAAAACTCATTCATAAACAGGAAATTTTCTTAGACCTCCTTTCTTCATAATTTTTCTTTTTCTTTGTTTTTTTCTGTTAATTTTTCTCTTGTTTACTATTTTCTTTATAATGTTCTCTGTTTTTATTTTCTCTTCTTTGTCTTGTTTGCTCTTTTCTGTCACCCTTATCTAATTCTAATAATTTTCATTCATTTCCTTAACAGGATTCTTTATCTCACTTTTCTCTCACCCTCACACCTATTTTTATTTTTCAAATTTTATTTATTTCATCTTCTCCCCATCATTTTTAATATAACCATTAAGCTTTTATAATCTTTAGATATTTAGTCATCACTCTGATATTACTGTTGAATTCTTTTTTATTGTTAGTGAAATTATAGTTGTTGCATTTAGTAGGGAATTACTCCATGTCATGTTTTGGTCAGTATTTGCATTTATACTAAAACTATAGATCAGTGTTCTATGGTTAAGGGTGGTACATTATCAATTCTCATGGTATTTAATATTCAAATGTCCTTGACTCCATTATTGTTGCTGATTTTGTTTCTATAGCCAGGGTAGTGTACAATTGATTTTTACTGTATAACAATATCTGGTTGGTCATGGACTCATGTATAATAATGCAGTTCATTTTCAGAGAAATAGGGACTGAACTAATTACATTGTACTTTACCTTTCCAAATTAATGGAGGTGGTAGGAACTTCAAAAAGAGGCAATTATCTACACTTGGCATGTCAAGGAGGCATTATAAAAAATCACTAAAAAGATGTTCATACTATTAACAAAGTCTTTTCAAAATGCAGTAAAATCTCTCTCTCTCTCTCTCTCTCTCTCTCTCTCTCTCTATATATATATATATATATATATATATATATATATAACTAACATGAGCAATCAAGGCAATACAATGTCTCCAAAATTCCCAATTCTCCTAAAGCTGATACACAGAGCATCCACAAGGAGGAAATCAAAAGGCACACAGATGAATTATTTGAAATTATATGACAGGAGATTAAAAAACACTTTCTGGGAGATCACAAAGGACATAACTACACAGATTTAATACACAAAACTATGAGTGAGTTCACAGAAGACATGAATAAAAAGCTAGCTGAGCCAAAAAAAAAAAAAAAAAAAAGATACAAAACATGAATGAACATGTTAGCCAAGATTTGTAGATCATGAGAAGATACCAGATGGAAATCCAGGAGCTTAAAAATTCTATTGAAAGTGTAATGAACAAAAGTAACCATTAAAATACAGATCTTTGAACCAATTTCTTCCAAATCTTATACACTTATTGCACTACTTTCAAAGCATTCTTTGAATAAGTGAATTTTTTTTTTTATTGTGGGTACCGGGGGGTCGACCTCAGGACCTCGCGCGCCAACAGGCGCCCGTGCCGCTGAGCGATATCACTGGCCCCTTTTTCGTATGTGGGATCCGGGAGTCGAACTCGGGCCCTTGCGCTTGCAAGGCAGGCACTTACGCCGCTGAGCCATCTCACCGGCCCATGATATTCAGGATACACAGGATATTTGTTTGAATATTGATATTACTATGATTTTCAACAATTTAAAAAACTGGAATTAAGCACATATGATGTGTCAGTCGTTGAGAGAAAATGGAGATATAAAAGCTGTCTTCCTGTAATTTAATTTCTAGTGGAAGAAGCAGGGTTTACAAAACAGATAAAATAAGATATGTTTTGTTTTGTAAGTATGTGTGTAGATAATGTTAAATTTTATTTTACATATATTAAATAGACACATGTTAATATATTAATATAGTACATTCCATCTACAAACAGAAAGGAAAGATGAATGACAATTCGATAAACTACAGAAATGAGAAGGGGAGGGCCGGTGAGATAGCTCAGTGGCATAAGCGCCTGCCCGTAAGCACGAGGTCCTGAGTTCGACTCCCAGAACCCACATAAAGGAAAAAAAAAAGAAATGAGAAGGGGAAAGTGGTAGAAATGTTGAATGTTTTCATTTTCATTGCTGTCTTTTACAGGAGGATGGTGCAAAATGATCTGAAAATGAAAAGAAAGTATAGCAACCTATCTTCAGGTGCTACACACAAACACAGGCACACACACACACACACACACACACACACACACACAGAAATGATTCATCTGTACATCCAATAATGAAAGAGGCTTCCAAAGACTCTGGAGTATAATGGTGAGAATACAAAGCAGAAAAACGGAGAGAACTGAAGAAGTGCATCACACAAAGTCCTCAAACTTTTGACAGTAACTGTGGTAAGTCCAACTTGAAAGCTTAACAGAATAAATCTTTGTTGAGGGAATGATTCCTCACACATTATCTTACCAGTTCTCTAAAAAAGCACCTAAAAATCACGAATCCCTGGGTTGTGGTAAGGGATAATTGAGCTCCTGGCATTGTTCAAAGTATTAACTTCTGGAATAAAGACAAAGACTTTTCTTTCTGGTTATCAGGTAAGAAAATTTAAAATTTTTTCCATGAATTACAGTTCCTTTTATCAAAATTAAGATTTTTTATCAAAAATCTTCTCTAGGTTAGCTCAAGGTATATGCTAAAAATATTGTAAGATACATAGTTGAAATGTATTCACACCAATTACTATTATGATGCTAGTACAAGGGCCAATATATTATCCAAAGAATTTTTACAACTATAAGCAAATTGATATATCACTGAAATATTTTACTTCTTAAGCAGCCATTTGTTGATGTCTTAAAGTGTTTCAGATATGTCATTAAATATCAGAAATTTAAACAAAGTCCTCAATTAGGATTTTGTGGTCATTGTTCTAAATTAAGCTTAATTGGAGAATCATGAAATAAAAGTGAAACCAAACAGTATTATACAGTGTGATAGATTATTTAAAACAAATATATTGAAAATATCTATGCACTTATACTTAACTGAACCAGAGGAAATTAAGTACCGTGTTAAGATATGTTTTTCTGTCCAGAGAAGTCGCTCAGTAACAGAGTAGTACCAAGAATGTAGAAGTCGCTAGATTTCATCCACTATAACAATAAATAAGTAAGATAAACTTATTCTAGGATGTGATACTTAAATTGAGTATTGAAATGGATTAATTGCAATAAGAATAGGTAGACTATACCTGATTGAGTAATCAGCAAGTTCAAAAAGTCTAATAAGAAAAATATAATCTACTTAGAGAAATGAATTAAGTTAGGGGGCAGTTAATGTTTAACGAAGAGTAGTAAGGTATGGTTTTGGAGGCAGATTTAACATACTGATTGTAAAGATATGAATATTAATTCAAACAATACAGGCTTTTTCACTAATGAAACTAGGGGCATGCTAGAAACTGTAACTTTGCTATTTGAATGTAAAACTTTTATATTTTAAAATATTTAATTGGAAAATTAAATTGTGTATGTTAAAAATGAATTAAAAGTAAAATAATTTATAGTTTATAATTATATTTAACTATTTTATATACACTTTAAAATATCTTTAATGACATATATTTCACATATCATAAAGTTTAATTTATAATGCACAATTCAATAGTTTTATTATTTTCCTCAAGTAATGCAACCATCACCAAAATATCCTAAAATATTTTAACATATACTTTTTAATAAAATACACAATTTGTGCTAGTAAATACAGAAAGACATAATTTTATATACATATCTATACAGGTGCATTGTCAGAAATTGTGTAAAAATGATAAGTGAGACACTGACAGAGTTTATTTTATTAATTGATTTATTTTATAAAACTTTATAAACTGTGTATAACCCAAATTTGGTTTTGCTTCTTCAAAGTTGATGTCCACTGTATATATTTTCTATAAGATTTCTGGAAAAATTTTTAAATTTTCAGTTTTTGCATCCTTTGATATCATTTTTTTTTACTTACCTCATAGAGTTGATGAGAAAATATGTGTTTAGAAGGCAATGTAAGCTATTTAAACTAAGGCTGCTATGCTTTCTAAATTTAATAACAAGAAAGGTGATAACATGCTACTACACATTAAATGCTATTTTTCTTCAGGCATTTTTAAAAAAAAGTAATGCATTTCAGTATTGTTTCATGTCTCTAATTAAATAACTGTCAAAGTATTTAACAATCTGTAACTTTTTTTTTGTGGGTACCGGGGGTTCGACCTCAGGAGCTCGGGCGCCAGCAGGCGCCTGTGCCGGCTGAGCGATATCACTGGCCCTTTTCTCGTATGTGGGTTCCGGGAGTCGAACTCAGGCCCTCGCGCTTGCCAGGCAGGTGCTTAAGCCGCTGAGCCGCCCTGTAACTTTTAAACAACATGTTTATGTCCCTATTTTTACGCAAAATTCTCTTAAATTTTACTGTACATGCATTTGAATTTTTTTCCAGTATTTTAGAGGTTTTTAAAGTTAAAGTGGATTTTCAACAACAATAAATTAAGACTTAAAAATTTGGAAACTATTGTCCAATTTTCCTTAAACATTGCTTCAATCCGTATTTCTATACCCACACATGAATGAACAGATAGAATTTGCAGATCATATTAACTTCCCACTAAAATTATTTTCTTTTCCAATTCCTTGTATTTTGGATTTTGTAGTATAGTCTTCTCTTTGGCTAATTATTATGATTTGTCTAGATGTCCCCCCAAGACCTCATAGGGTCATGGGGGCGCTTTTTAAAGGTATTGGAATCTAGAGTTTGTGATTGATTCATGGTCCAATGCTGGGATTGTGGGTGTATGTGCTACACTTGCCCTAGGGCGGGTACCTTGCATACATTATAAGAGACAGAAAGAGTTCTCTCTCTCTTGTTTTTGTTGTCTTCCACAGCCACCAATGTTTGCTTTTCTGCCAAGCCACCCTGCCTTGGAGCTAGCGGATTATGGACTGAAACCTCTAGAAAACTGTGAGCTAAATAAACCTTTAGCCTTGGGTGTCAGGTATTTTATCTCAGCAACGAGAGAAAAGAAACTAAGACACTTACTTTTGACATTTCCTTATAGTGTTCATTTCAAGAATTTGATCTTTGGGTTTGTTTAAACTTAGCCATATTAAATTTTAAAACTCCCTTTGAAGATCACTTAGTAATATGAAAATGAATGTAAAAAGGCTGTTTCTTCAAAGTTTATGACACATAGAATGCTGTTGCATTTTCATTTTTAGTATCATAATTGAAAACACTGCACTAGTGCTTTTGTTATTCATGTGTTTCCTATTACCTCATATTTATGATACAACTAAATTATAATAACTTCTTATCATATTTTCCAATTAATTTCATTGGTATCAGTATATCAATTCAAGAAAACAAAAACATCTATTCATGCAAAACCTTTTATGACAATCTTCAGAGCAGTCATTTTCATAAGTGAAATACTGAAAAAAATCCAATTACTTACTATCCATTTAATGTGTGCCCATTATGTAGAAGGTTCTATACTTCAATGCTACTCAAACTTTAAAAATAAACTTCTGAGTCATTATAATAAGTCAAAGAATTTATACACTAAATGGCGTATTTATATTTAATTTATATGAAATTTCCAAGTAAGGCAAACTTATAAAATTTCCTGTTTAGAACTTTAGGATAGGGCCAGTGAGATGGCTCAGTGGCTTAAGCGCCTGCCCAGCAAGCGCGAGGGCCCGAGTTTGACTCCCGGAACCCACATACGAAAAAGGGGCCGGTGATATCGCTCAGCGGCACGGGCGCCTGCTGGCGCGTAAGGTCCTGAGGTCGACCCCCCGGTACCCACAAAAAAAAAAGAACTTTAGGATAAGCAAAGATTGATTGTAAATTTCACTGAGATAGCTTTTTGGATTATTAGGTGTGTTCCAAAACTGGACTTTGTGTATGGTTCCAGGATAATAGAAATAAAAATAAAAGAATCTCATGAACCGCTCTACTTTAAATAGTTAAATTTTTGTAATATATATTATATTTCAATAAAGGTACTAAGCTTCATTTATGCTTCATACTGTAGACCAGTATGATATATATTTTATGATTTCCTTAATGAAATATTTTTCAGTTTATTTTCAACTTCTTTACATGTGCACATTTTCTCCTTAAATCTGTTTCAGAGGTCTATATATTATATTGGTTTTAATTTAATTAATGTTATACAAATTTTTTTCTTTTTATGTGGGTAGCAGGAGTCAACCTCAGGACCTCGTGCTTGCCGGGCAAACACTTGTGCCACTAAGTGATATCACTGTCCCTTTTTTTCCTTTATGTGGGTTCTGGGAGTCGAACTCAGGACCATGCTTTTGCCGAGCAGGTGCTTATGCAGCTGAGCTATCTCGCTGGCCCCTATTATACAAATTTTGCCTAGTTTTTACTTAAATATTATCACATTTTTCTTATCAAATACCCAGTACAGAGTCAATACACCCCTCAGATCTCTAGTTCATTTTAACTTTTTACCACCTTATTCAATAAGGATCAGATTTTTAGTTTTCTGCCATCTAGAAGTGATTCTTCTTGATGTACTTGTTCATTGGTGCCTAAAATCTTTATATAATTTTTGATCTGAATTAATGCCATGCTTACTAAATGGAGAACTCTGCATATTGCCCATTACACTCTCACATCACAAATCCAGTTTACAAGAACTAATTTTCCCTTTTAGCCAAGAAAGAATTAAATATCTAGACCTGATGGTTTCATTTTAATAAAAACTCTAAAGACTCAAATCTATGTTCAGATCTGCAGCATGCTGAGACAGTAACAGCAGGAGAATGCTAGGCTAGCTATAGAGCATATAAGGCAATTAAGCTTAATTAAGAAAAATGTGTATTGATTGTGCCAGAGGCCCCAGTTCTACTCTCTCTTTGGCCATATCTTTTGCCATGTGACTTGGCTAGACATCTAACTGAGGAGAGGCAATGTTTCCTTCTCACTTATCAAATCTGAAGAAATGGAATCCAAGAATTTGGCTTGTTTTTGGTAGTTCTGTAAAGGACAATTTCATATAAATAGATGACTTTCCTTCTACATTTGAAGCTATCTTTCAGCCAGCTATCATGTCAGGTCCTACTGTTATAGGGTGAGAAATGCAAGGCAAAATCATTCTGTCACCCAAGCTGACAGCAAACTGGTTGCCAGACAAACCTAAAAGTAAGTGAAGCTGAGAGTGAGACCTGGACATCCAAATGCATGAAGCATTTCTGATCTGCATATTGGAAGGTGAAACACATGTTTATTGCATTAAACCACTGAGGTTTGGGGTTGTTTACTATAGAGCAAAATTGGAGCAACTGTAGTCTGGTAAAGGAATTGGCACTCAAGACTAGAGTTTTATCATAATGAAAATAAATAATTTAGGTTAGAGAGACTTGCAAAATCAATATGATGCCACCATGGATCCAGGAAAATTAATAATCTGTGCTATGTAGTACAGAGTAGTTAATAAAATTATGGCCTTCTCAGGCCAGTGAGATGGCTCAGCAGCATAAGGGCCTGCCTGGCAAGTGCGAGGTCCTGAGTTCATCTCCTGGAAACCACATAGAGGAAAAAAAAGGGCTGGTGATATCGCTCAGCAGCACAAGAACTTGCTGGCAAGCGTGAGGTCCTGATGTCGACTCCCAGTACCCACATAAAAAAAAATATTATGGTCTTCTGTAACTTAGAAGATGAAAGTTTTATGTAATAAATTTATAGATTTGATTTGGACAAAGAGGTATTCAATCTATATATCAGTAGTGGCATTTTATTTCTTTTAATAAATAGAATGATAGTCTATATATAGAAAGAGATGTGCTCATAAGAAAAAAATGTTGAATGAAGTGATAGAACTTGCTAGGATAGAAAATAACAGTTTCTTATTAAAGGTCAGTAAAATACTCTGAAATCAGATATGACCTCAAAGTATAATTCAGAATCATTGAATTTTATAACAATTTTTTGAAACTTAAAAATTAATGTAGTCCTTCCTGGACACATTCAGCTCTTTCAACAGAGGTCCCAGAAAGCTCTAATTCATAGCACACAGAGACTCATCCCAAAATAGAAGAAAATATAAAGAGGGAAGCATTACAAGAAACTAATTATGAGTATTCTGTTATATAGGTTGGATTATAATTAGTGGGTCACAAAGATACTTAGGAAATAATAATTGAAAAAGTTTCTACAGCCTAAGTTAAAATGTACTGAGTTTGCTAAAATTGTTAAAAAATAGTTACCTCTGAAATTTTACTAAAACCAGCTAAGAATATTCGTCAATACTTTCTAATGTCTTTTGCGAAAGTGTCCAAGGATTTCAGTGGAAAACAGATCATGTGAAAGAAGCTGAAGACAACAGAAGTAAAGTAAATCAAACTGTAGAGCCACTTGGCATATAACAGAATCAGTATTTATCAAAATAATACTTCCCATTCTCAGAAAAAGCAATCTAGACAACGCTAACCCAGTAGTATTTGAAAATTGCTTTGAATCAACTTCCATACTCTAAATTAATCACCTCCATTTGGAATGAAAGTATTCATTGTGGTCATTCTGATTCTCTCATTATTATACACCTTGAGCTTTGTAAAGGATATATAGTTCATAGTTCTTTAGAATGAAATGAGCATCATTTGAAATTATGTCAATTGCAAGGTCCTAGACAATGAGCTTGATTATACTAAGTGGAATTCCATAAGACTTGATAAGGAATGAGTACATTTTGCCTATAAGAGATGTGAAAAATTGCAGCAGTAGTAAAGACTACAGTACATTAATTTCATTGATGTTAAAAGTATCTAATTTTCATTTATCCAAGTTCTTTCTCACTACAGTGATGGAATCTAGTTTCTTTAGTGGTTTGATTGTGGCTTTTGATATTCTATTTGCTTTGACAAATTAATGTCAGCATACACAAAACATGCAAAAATTTTCATGTAATTATTTCAATCTCAGGCTTCCACTCTGAAAATAATCATGGAGTAATTTAGCCTGATATAATCCTGGGTCAAATAATCTTTTAATTAATTGAGATTAAATATGGTCATGTCATGTACACTATTTAATATTAAAATAAAACTAAAGTGAAAAGCATATGTCAAGAATTGTAGTTATTTGTACAAAGAGTGGAAAGCTAAGCTAAAAATTCATCCATTGTAAGGGAATAAAAAATGAGACAACCTTACAGCTGATAAACAGACATTTATTTATTTAAATGTATGTAAATTACAGAAATAAAAGAATGAGAACAAATAAAAGTAAATTATTAGAAGGTTTTACATTTCCTTATCATTCACAAAATAAATCAATACATATTATTTTAACTTGTATAAATTATAAAATATGTCATTAAGATTTATAGTTATCCTCCATCAAAATCTAAAACTGAATTTGTCTGAAAAGAGATTTTTTGTGGATTGATATTTTGTATCGAGGTACCTCTCATTTTATAGCTTTCTTTAACACATGAATACTCCTGACAAGGTGTATCCATTACTTCAAGTGTATATTTTATATGGATAATTTTATATAAATATATGATGTGGTGTTTTACTAATAGGTTTTATACAATAATACTATGCTATTAGTCTTCACCAAACAATATTGTGACCATTGCTTGCAGTGTATCAATTTCAAGGAAATATTTTATCTAAGGCTAAACTCTTAAACAGAAAGTAGAACCTATCTCAGAACTTTTAAATTCATCTACAATATAGACTAACTCTTCTGTGATTAGCTAACTTTGTAATGAAATGGGAGAATCTTTTCCTAAAATACATTCGTAAGAAGTATTCGTTGGAAGAATCAAGAATAAGAAACAACTGTGAAAGTATTGTTAATGCTGCTGCTGAGTGTCTTCCATTGGAGAGGCAGGCTCCGAAAAACGTTATGGTGTGTCCTTATCCAAGTCATTCACCAGATCTGGCAATGTGTGGTTTTGTACCATTTCTAAAAATGAAAATGATCATGAATGTTAAATATTCTGAATAATTTAGGACACCAAGACAGTTGCAATAGTACAGCTAAAAACATTCATGGAAAGGGATTTCCAGAACTGCTTTAGAACCAACAATGGCATTCCATAAATGTGTTTGAAAAGGGCAAGTATTTGAGGGGGGTTAAGGCAATGTTTCTAATAAAATTTTATATTTAAATATACGTTGTGTCAGGCCAGTGAGATGGATCAGCGGTGTAAGTGCCTGCCTGGCAAGTGCGAGGGCCCAAGTTCGACTCCCGGAACCCACATACGGAAAAAGGGCCAGTGATATTGCTCAGCGGCACGGGCACCTGCTGGCACGTGAGGTCCTGAGGTCGACCCCCAGTACCCGCAAAAAATAAAATTAAATAAAAAAAATTAATATACATTGTGTTTTCCAATCACACCTAATGTGTATGTTGCAAAACATCTCATGATACCCCTTTGATTTGTTCCATGTATTCATTTGTCAGTTAAATAAAGAAAAATAGATACCAATGTAACAAAATCAGACTTGTTTCTCATCCATCATAACATGCAAATTTTGATCATATTATACTGCAGAAAACGAATGTATATCGAATTTTTCACCTTATAGGAAAGAAAAAATACTGTTAGAAAGATTTGCATTTTAAATAATAATGCAAATCAGGGTGCTGCTTTTCAAATACAAAAGGATATACTGTGTGTTAACCTTAATCTTTCCTAACCATGTATGGTCTTCGTGGGTCCTTGAACAATGCACATTTTTTCCCTACAAATTCTCACACCAGTAGTAAGGGCTGTTATAATAAAGGTCTGGTTTATTCCAAAGTTCATACATAATAGTGTAAATGTTTTGTGTCTATAAGAGTATAATTCTTTATTTTGTTCTTAATTGCTGTAATGTTAATTATAGGAGCACAGGTGAGGGTAAGTATTAAATCAAAGTGTTGGTAGTACAGAAGACTATGCTATTGTTGATTCATTTTTAATAAGTAAAAATATCTGTGCACATTAAGGATTGATTGTGTTCATTTCTTTTGAACTGCAAATGAAATAAACTATAATTGCTGATTTTGTCTCCACTGAATTGAGGAAAATGTAACCTTAGAGGACAAAGATCATTTTATCTTTTTCTAATTTACTTCCTAAACTCAACTCTGAGTCACAACACCACTTCCTTAATAAATAAATTTACTTACCTTGCTTTTGTTTGTTACTACTTTTGAAATATCCAAGCCGCATATGTGTGTGTCTGTTTATGTATGTTTATTTCCAAGTACTCTGTCCCTCTCATTTGAAACAAAAGACCTGATATAGTGCTCAGAATTACAAGTGGTAAAAATAAGAATTTAAAGTACCTCCATATATACACAAACAGACTAGTTTGAACCTGTGTATGTATTTAGCATATTCTTTGTTGAGTTTTTTAAGTATACTTTGCATTTTTGTAGTGTTTGCACTTCATTATGAAATAAAACAGACAAAATTATCTGATCTGTGATATTTTCACATAGTAAGGAAAGACAGGCAATAGACAATAGTTACCACACGTATGTAAGTTATTTTTAACCAACTACAGTCATATGACTGTTGGGAGAAATAAAAGGTCTTGAATATCGATGGGGATTAAAGTGCTCCTACCGTGAACAAAAGCTTTTGTTAGTAATATGGTTCTCTCTACAGAAAATAATGTTAGAATAAAACTTGACTTTTCAGAGAAAGAGGGACATTATAAATGTTTTGAGGAGAGAAACAGCCAGTATAAATGGTCTACGATGAGAGGGTAAACATCAGGTTCAAGAAAAAGTAAAATACTGGGATAGTAATGTAGTTTAGTGGTATTGTACTTGTATAAGTTATTTCAGATACTGAATTTGATCACTTGTACCCCTCTTCAAAAAAAAAAAAAGATTTGGAGGAACAGGAGCAATAGGGTAGAGGATATGAATGACAGATATATTGGCTTTTTCACTGCTTGAAATAAGGAACTATAATGAAATTTTAAACTGAATGATATCTTTTGGCTTCCTTGAAAAAATCCATACATTTGTATGTGCATGTGCATGTGCATGTGTGTATTTGTATATGAGTATGGTATGTAAGTATGAGTGCGCTCATGCTCACATACACAGATTTTATACACATATACAATGTATATATAGAATATAAGATTATATAGTATACATACCTGTGTTTGTACAAAATCTGGATTAATATTGAGAATAAGAAATAAGGAGACAAGAATATAATCAGGGATATCAGGTAGAAGGCTCCTTTACTATTTCAGTTATAACATGATGGGGCTCTAGTAAGGGTACAGACATGGAGGGGCTTGAAGCCCCTGAAGTGGATATATGTGGAAGGTAGATTTGTTAATGAGCTTGGAGATTGGATATAATGTTTGAATCAAATTAAAACACAGAAATGGCCCCATGTTTTTATTTTCAGCAACTGAAGAATGAAGTATACATTAATTGATATAGGAGTATTTACAGATTTGGAGAGAAATGTAAAAATTTCAGTTTTAGACTTTTACGTTTTGATATATGCTAGATATCTAAATGGAGCTTTAAGAATCATCAGATATGCAAGTTTGGAATTTAGAGAATAATGCCAATTAAATATAAAAAATTGAACATCAGCATCATACAAATCTAAATTCTTCTCATTAGTTCAAATGAGATCACCAAAAAGTGCATGTGGGTGGAGCGAAAAAGAAATAGACAGAATTTAGGTCGTTCAATAATTAGGAGGTCAGGATGAAAGCAGGGCCCATCAAAGGGAACTGAAAGGAAACAAGTGGTGGGACAGAGAGAACAGCAATAGTGAGCGGAGTGAGACACTTTATCAAGAAGGAAACCTCGAGTGTGTCGGAGAAGAGAGAGAGCCTCCTTCCATCAGCCATGCCCAGCAGTCAAGAAAATTAAGGACTGAGAAGAGCAGTATTTGTTGTTTAACCACAGGAAAGCCTTCTAAAAACTTAAAAGCCTTCACTGAACTTAGAAACTGCATACTGGAAAGAAATATTTCCAAATCAAATATCAGATAACTGACTTTTATCTAGAATATATAAAAAACACTTGAAATGATATATTGTGGGTGGGATTTTAAAGAGGTTCAGTTACTTTGGAAGCACTTTGACAACTGCACCACAAGTTAAACTTGTAAATTATCGTAAAACACATTAATTTCACTCCTGGTTATATGCCCAAGAGAAATAAAAACATACACATGAGCATATCTACACACAAATTTTTACAAAATATTTATAGCAGCATAATTCATAATTATTAAAAAGTAGAAACAGCTTAAATGGCCACACAATTATGAATGAATAAATGAAATGTAGTTTATCTATACAAGAAGATATTTGGCTATAAAAATAGTGAAGTACACCTTCATTAATATTGGAAATATTAAGATAAATAAAAGAGCTCAGGCACAAAATACGAAACATTATGTAATTTCACTCAAATAAAAAATCCAGAAAGACAAATCTGTGGAAATAGTTCTACCAAGTAATGGGATTAACAGCTACAGCTTGAAGGGAAAAAAATGAATGGATATTTCAAGTTTTATTTTTAATTAAATTTATAAAAAAATTGACTGTTTTATGTTCAACCTCAATTATGGTAAATTAAAACATTTAATTCATGAAAGCAATGTTATTCCAAATAAAAAGAAATATTTAATATTCCATGGAAAATGTTTAGTATGCCAAATTATTTTCATTTTACTATTTTCAATTACCTTTTTAAAATATACCTCAAGAAATTCTTCCAAAGAAAGTTGGAGTAGAAGGCTAATATTCTGGAAGTAGTTTACCTTCACATTTGAGTATCATTTCATCAAAGGAAGTAATTATTGTAAAACTTCTGTTGAAAACTAATGTCAAGATTCAAGGTAAAGCACTAAGAAATTCTAAGATGAAATGGACCATATAGCATTTTTCCAATGTAACTCTCATTGTAGTCTGAATTAAATCTTTTGTGTTTGAGGTTAACTTTTTCTTTTCTGCTATTTAAATGTATTTTTTGTAGTTGAAACTGTTAGTATTACAAAATTTTAGAAATGCATCCCATTTTAATGGATGCACAGCCAGTTCTAAAATTTAAACATTTTAAAATTGAGTATCCTATAACAATAAAAATGTTTAATTTTTTTAAAAGTTTCTCTTCCATAATTATCCTCTGCTTTCTTTATGAAATTTCTATATTTAGATGCTGGCTTAATTTTGTTTTTAATTTTTGTGTGTTTTCTAGAAATCACTTTTATTTCTGAAACAAATGATAGAATATTGTGGATTATTTAAGAAAAGCTGTGATATCTTTCACCTGTATTTATTTGCATGGCTTTCAGATAGTCTTTCTGAAGTTCACTAATTTATAAGCTCCTCCACTGAATGTCCAGAGACCTAAATCCTCTAATCAAAGTCTCCAATGTGGATCACAAAACAGTTCTCAGTTTTCTTATGTTTTAAAAATGAGTTCAGAAGAAGGAAAATGATGGTCCACATCCAGTAGCTGGTTTATGCAAATGAATTTTTTTTAAGTATATGGTGAATATTTATTTTTATGTTATTTTTATAATTTGCCTATGAAAAGTTTGCTAAATTTAAATGTTTAATTTTAAGTTTTTCACAAATATATCCAATAATGCTACAGTCATAAAACTGATGGCATGTAATTTTTCATCATTCCAAAAGATTCCTCATGCTTCTTTGTACCCCATTATCACCTCTATCATGCTGTCACTACAGTATTGTATTTAGTGTTGCCTACAATTTCATCTAACAGAACTATGTATTATATGATGCCTATTCACTCAACATAATGTTTTCAGATTCTTCTACTCTTCGATGGACATCAGCTGGTTTGGAAATAGGGGAACTATCATCATTGCTGATAACAGATGCTGGTGAGATTGTGGAAAGTGAAAATGTTTATTCACATTTGGAAGAATGTAAATTAGTATAGCTGCTGTGTAAAATAGCAGGGAGGTTTCCAAAAAAACTAAAATTAAAACTATAATATGATCCAGCAATTTCACTTCTGAGTATGTATCCAGCATACAAAAAAAATACCCATACACTTATGTTTATGTTAGCACTATTTACAATACCTTAGGCATGAAATAAACTGATTTATCTACTAACAGATGAATGGATGAAGAAACATACACACAAAGGAATTTTTTTAATAACAAAGAATAAAATCTTGTGTTTTGTATCAAACTGGACAGAAATGGAGGACAGCACATCGAGTGAAATAAACCAAGCAGAGAAAGGCACATATTGTGTGTACTTGCCCATTTTTGGAAGCTAGAAAAATCAATCTCATAGAGAAACAGAATGGAATAATAGTCATTAGAAACTGGGAAGCAGAATTGGGAGGGAAATTGGAGAGAGGTGAGTCAGTACCGAAAGAAAGATAGGAGGAATGCTTTTTGTTGTTTCGGTGGTCTGCAGCATTGTAGGGAGTCTGTAACATACCCTGAATTACACTTCAGAGTAACTAAAATGTCCCAGTGCTTTCCAAGTGATAAATGTTTGAGGAGACATGCATGCTAATTACCTTGATTTAATCATTATATTTTATATGCATCTATCAAACTCCCATATTCTATCTCATCAATATGCACAAATATTCTGTATCAATATTTTTTAATATTCAGAATCAAATCATGAATTTTATGTATCTTATTTAATCATTTTGGAAAATCATGTACTAAATTATTGTGAATATTTATTTGGAGAGAGAGAAAGGAATGCCTTCCAGGTTCTTGAGAGAGACAACCTTGCATTATGGAAAAAAAAAGTCATTACAAAATTTACATTTCAAAGAGAAAGAAAGAATTTCCAAGTTTTCTAAAATATACGACTTTTAAGTAAAGGGGCAGGGGCTTATGATTATGATGACAGTGTCAGATGTGCCTAGAGGAAGGCAGAAGTCTTTCTTAACTTTTATCAAGCTGTTGGAAACTTTAGAGTTGTCTTGGTCAGTGTATGCTATGTACACTTATCCATAGCAAGACTTTTGAGATAAATATTATTTTATTACAATTTTCAGATGAACTTCAGTGATCCTACAAAATTCATAAATGTATTTGCAATACATCTAAATTTTAAACAGAGCTATTACATGTGAAATTTATTTTTTTAACCAGAAAATTTTTATGACTATAGTCTTTTTTGGGAATTTTCATGTTTCTATTTTCTATTATGCATGCCATCTAAAGCTGAATTAAGAAAGAGTCCAGAATTTTAAAAAATGAGACATTAATAGACTCTAAAAAGCTGTAGAAGATCCAAGAGAGATTTGAAAGGTTAGGAATCAAAAGCCTGGTGTTTTCAAATTGCATATTATCTATGCCAAATAATTTTATTAAAGAGTTTCCACTAGAGAGTTCACATTTATAAAAAAGAGTTTTCATATTACAAATGTAGAGTCAAATTTTCTTAATCTATTTTATTTTCCCTTTGAAAACAGCCTTAACTTGTGAAGGCCATGAAAGCTTCACAAGACCATCAATCTGTAAATTGATGGCTTAAAAATATGGCAGAAAAGTTTAATATAAAATAACTAATCACTAAATATCTGCATAATTAGACACATTTCCTCATTGTTATATGACTTTATTATGGGGGACATCTAATTTTAGTTTAGCTTGGTCCATTTCCACATATAATACTGTAGTATCAATAGCTTTCCCAGCCTGAAACACTGCTCATATTAAATTTTACATGAAAGTCTGTCTTGTCTACTGTCTACTGAGAGTCAATGGCTTAAGACTATTTGATAGATCCCATACTGGGATGCCACCAGTTTGAATGAGCCCACTCACCATCTTAGAGAAATGTAGGTTTCATTTTACTTAGATCACAAGGAATCCTCAGAGGACATGTGACTAGTCACAGACAACACATCAGTAGGTCACGAGCAGTCCCCCAACATTTCAGCAGGTTACAAAGGACACATCAGCAAACTACAGCCCACCATTTCTCTGACTCACTCTCTCTCAAAAGCCCACCAAAAAACACTATTTAATATGCCTCTTACCCTGTAAGAGACACCTTTTCTGTTCTGTTCAAACAGAGAGGTCCCTCTCAGGCTTAGCAAAAAACCTGTTTGGATTGTTGAGGTTATATATCTTCTTTCCCACTCATCTGGCACCAAAATCCAGGAACAGGAGGGCAGAATAGGAAACACTGGGCAGCAGCAGCTCATCCTGTGCTTACTCCTAGATCCTGAGAGCCCTTTGCTTCTCACCCAGTTTACCTTCCTTCCCAAAGAGTTGGTTGTGCAGGCTTGACTGTCCCCTATGGCAGGACTGCAAGGCTCTGGCCAACACTACACTTTGATGAGTCCTCAAAAGTCCCAGAGCAACTTCCAAACTCCAACTAGCTAACTGGGTAGCCAACACTCCCTTCCTTTCCCCAAAACCGTCTTATTTTGCAAACTACATTCCAGGGACCATCCTGACAGACCTCAAACAAGACATCCACCACTGGCTGCTAATCCATCACCATTCATAGGAGGGTAAGATTCTGGGTCAGTCTCTGGTGCCCAGAGAAATCTGATCTCCTTTTCCCTTCAGTCTTTCCTAACATTTTTGCTTTACTTCCCCATTTTGTATCTGAGAACACTACAAGAGGGGGACCTCCTGCACTCTGACTAGGGATGACACTTCCTCTCAGCATGCAAGACAATCTCATCCAGCTCTGCGAACCTACAGATGCTGGTCAGTTGCCAATCATAAGGAGACATCCTGGAGACCTGTTTTCTGACACTGGCCACCTTTTGCACCCCACGCAATGGGAAATTTTCCATCAAAAACATCAGGAGATCCCCCAGGTGCATCCTGCATAATATTTCCAAGTTGGGACTAAAAGGAGACATTAAACTGAAAAATTGATGATTTACTCCACTTTTGTGTGGCCCAGCTACAGACTTGATAGTGGGTCACACTGGCCAGATGAACATACTTTCTATTTTCTCTTTGTCTGAGATCTTGATAACTTCCTGGCAAATGGTCAGAGTTTCCCTATATCCAAGTCTTTTTTACCCTCATTGTGCAATATTTCCTCATTCCTACTCTCTTCCCCTCAAATTCTTTTCACAGAACAAAAACCTCCTACCCCACATCTAACCCAACAAAAACTCATTCCCACTCCCCACCCAAAAATATCTTGCCTTTACCTTCCTCTGCCATCCTCTATTGAGGAATTTGATCCCAATGATGATTCCCACCCTATTGCCACCATTTTCTCAACAACATCAACCAGTCCCACAACCCTTCCAACCATCAGCCTGTCCCTCCTCCAAGTGCTCCTCCTCTCCTCCAACATCTAGCAGCCTGCCCAGTGCCTGCAGCCCAGCCCTGTCCTCAAACCTGCCCTTTTCACCCTCTCGGAGGCTCTTGCACTCTTTCTATTCAATAGATACCTCCCCAGACCACTTCTCATCCCATCCTACACCTCCAAGAGGTATAGGTCTTGTGGGGCATGTTTGTGTTTCATGTTTCTTTCTCAGTTGCTGATCTACAATGTTGCCAACACAGAATGGGATCCTTCTCATAAATTCCTAATAAATTCAGATAAGAATTCCTCGTATACACTCAAATATATGACCTCACTCGCTGGGATATTTACCTTATCTTCTTGTCCAGCCTTACTAATGACAAAAGGGAGTGTATTTGGTGGGCAGCTGAAAATCATACTCCACCTCCAATACCTTGACAGGCATGTTGAGGCAGCTGGAGCTATCCCAAGAATTGAGCCTCAAGACCCTGAGTGGACATGTCCACCGGTGACTGGTGGGACCTGTCACAATCATACGATCACTTGCCTCCTGGCAGGAGTGGGAAAAATAAACAGGTCAGCTATGAGTACCTAAAGGAAATCACCCAGGGAGCAGTTGAAAACCCAGCCCTCTTCTTTAACTGCCTTTCAGAGGCCATGATTAAATATAAAAACTCCCACCTTAACTCTCCTGAAGGTCTCATTCTTGTACACCTTTATTTCATTTCCCAGTCTTACTCAAAAATTTACCAAAAAGATCTAAAAATTAGAAACCAGACCCCAAACACCACAAAAGGAGCTTATAAACCTTGCATTTAAAGTTTTCAACAACTGAAATGAGGAAGAGAGGACTCTAAAAGAAAAACAGACTAAAGCCAAATATCAAAATCCCTAGTTCAACACCCAGCCAAAAATCCTGCCAAAGGCTCCACCTCACACCTACCTAGCAACATTTTTCCCTGCTGCAATATGGACCACTGGAAAATTCCTGCCCTAATCCCTGGCCTAGAAAGCCATGTCCTAACTGTGGCTGTAGTTTGCAGGACTAGGTTAAGGTTAAGGTTAGGATTAGGGTCATTATTCAGGCACCACCTGCAAGTAGACAGTTTGAGCATTACAGCCCCTTTCTGGGACATCCCTAAAGGACAGTGGTGAAGGGAAATTTTCATAGTGGGCAGAACTTCTGGTAGTTCACCTGGCAGCAGATTTTGCCTAGAAGGAGAAATTGCCAGATATGTGACTATATACTAATTCATGGACTGTAGACAATACTCTGGCTGTATACTCAGGAACTTGGAAGGAACATGACTAGAAAATTAGTGATAAAGATATTTGGAAAGGAGGTATGTGGATCGACTTCTCCATATGGGCAAAGAATGTAAAAATATTTGTATCCCACGTAAACACCAAAAACTGACCTCAGCAGAGGAGGACTTTAACAATCAAGTGGATGAGATGACCCATTCTGTAGATAGTAGTCAACACTTTCTTCAGCCAACCCTGTCATTGCCCAATGGCATCATGAATAGAGTGGGCATGGTGACACAGATGGAGATTATGCATGAGCTCAGCAACATGGACTTCCACTCACAAAGGCTGATCTGGCTACAGCCACTGCTGAATACCCAATATGCCAGCACCAGAGAACAGCACTAAGTCCCTGATATGGTACCACTCCCTGGGGTGATCAGCCTGCAACCTGGTGGCAGGTTGATTATATTGGAATACTTCAACCATGGAAAGGATTGTGCTTTGTCCTTGCTGGCACAGACATTTATTTTGAATATGGATTGTCCACCCTGCAGGTAATGTATCTGCCAAAATTACCATCCATGGGCTTACAGAGTGCTTTATCCACCATCATGGGATTCCACATAGCATTGCCTCTGACCAAGGAATAAATTTTATGGACAAAGAAGTGAGACAATGGGCTCATGCTTATGGAATTCATGTTATTACCATGTTTGTCACCATTCAGAAGCAGCTTGATTGATAAAGGTGGAATGGTCTTTCAAAGACACAGTTTCAGCACCAGATACATGGCAATAGCTAGCAGGGCTGGGGCAAGGTTCTTCAAAAGGCTGTATATGCTTTGAATCAGCATCCATTGTATGATACTCTGTTTCCCATAGCCAGGATTCATAGGTCCAGGAATCAAGGGATGGAAGTGAGAATGGTACAAGTCACCATTTGTCCATTCCATTGGTACCAAAATCTGTATCAGTCAGTCCTTACTAGAAAAACAGATTTAATACAAGATATACAAATCTATAAAAACTTACAAGAGTGGCTTACAGTGGCTGCCCACAGAGTCAGGTGTGAAAGGGTGCAAAAGGTCTGTCTGTACACTGGGGATCCTAAGGATCCAGTTGAAGGACTGGAGCTCCCTGTAGTGTCCCATTCAAGTTCATCTTAGGGGGGCAAAGAATCTGTGTTGCATGGCTGCACCAGAAGGTTGAAGGGTCTGCACTGGTAGCCTGGAGGGCTGGTGCTGGAGGCTGAACAGTGTGCGCTGGACAGGCTGAAGAGTCTGCACTGGAAGCCAGGAGACAATGTCCAAGCTGAAGGTAAAGACTAGACCTCCTCCAAAGAAAAAGAAGCAATCCTTCCTTCTTCATTTCCCTTCTATACCATTGTGGTGATAATACTCCCTAGAGTGGTCTTCCACACCCGGAACTATGCTGAGCCAATTTAGGTGGGTGTTTCCTCCTCTAGCTCGGTTGTTAGAATGAAGGGCCTAATAGATACACCAACCAAGATTCCCCCTTTACACTATTCTTTAGGCCATATAACTCACTCACTCTTTCCCTCTGAGGTGATCCAACTCATCAAATCATAGTTTGACCCTATTGGTTTAGACACATAAAGCCCTTTGATAGTCTTACACCACTAACCCCTCAAAATAGTCCTAGAGGACCCTACTCTGTAGCTGCCACAGTCAACCAATGTCCCCTGAGCCCCAATAGCCATCTTGACCTTCAGCCCATTATCAACCACCTTCTTCAAGCCCAATTTTTCAAGCCTACCCACTCCCCCCACAGCACTTCCATCCTTCCTGTAAACACACACACACACACACGCACACACACAACAACAAAAAACAAAAAAACATGGTGAATCCTTCTGATTAGTGGAAGGTCTCTGAAAGATTAACAAAGCTGTTGTTCCCATTCACCAAGTGGTCCCCAAACCCTACACCCTCCTCTCCCATATCCCCTTCAATACTCAATGTTTAACTTTTTTAGACTTCAAAGATGCCTTCTTTACTATTTCCCTCAGCCCTGATTTCTAACAACTTTTTACCTCTACCAGTACATTCCCCATATCTATCTTCACCCAACAACTCACATGGACAACTAGTTCTTCCCCAGGGATTTTGGGATAGCCCCCAATTATTTGGCCAAGCATTACAAAAGGACCTCCAATTTCTCGACCTCACTCCCAGCTGCCTCCTCCAATATGTTGATGACCTTTTGCTTTGCAGCCCCTTGAAAAATGACTCTATATCCCAAACTCGTTCCTTCTTAAATTCTTGGGCATAGCATGCCTCAGATCATGAAGCTCAACTGGTACAAAAAGAGGTCACTTACCTCAGCCTTCACCTCATCCCTACTACATGCTACATACTCCATTCCCAAAAGTGGGCTATTAATCTTACTTTCCCCATCACAAAATGAGACCTTTCCTTCCTGAGGCTTCTTAGCTATTTTTGATTTCATATCCCAAATTTCTCACTCATTGTAAAACTCCTCTATGAGGATTCCAATGGAGAACCTTGAGAAAGAGTACCAAAACAGACCTAATTCCTGTTTCCTTTTGAGCCCTCAAGTGGGAGTTTCTTACAGCTCACATGTCAACCTTAACCAGTCCTAATAAACCTTTCTTTCTTTTTCTAACCAGCAAAAAGGGATAAGCATTAGGGCTACTTGCACAGCCAAGTAGAGACTGTCTAGTCTGCTGCCTTTTATACAAACAGCTTGACTTTGCAATAAAAGGTTGGCCTCCCTTCTTCTAGGTCTTAGCATCAGCTGCAATCCTTATCCCTGAGGCCCAAAAGCTTACTGTCCACCAGCACCTACAAGTACACTCTTCACACAACCTTTCAGACCTCAGCCATTGTGCTTTAATCTTTTCTCTCCAACCCCTGTTCAATTCCTGCACTCTCAGTTCTTACAACTTTTGGTCACGTTCTCTTTGGCCTGCCCTAAACCCTGTCAACCTCCTCCAATACCAGACTATCCAAAACCCACCCCAACAGGAATGCACTGAGCTCCTTGCTTTTACTTTCACCTGCTTCCATACATAAACTCTGAACACATTCCAGAGTCCCCTGGCAGATCTATTGATGAAAGTGCTTCAAAGACCACCCTTTCCCAGGTAGGGTACACGATCAATGAAAGTTATGACAGCCAATCCTCCCACCCTCCCCAAGAAATAATTGAGGCATTGAGGTGGCAGCCCTTCCCACAGGGACAAACTCACAGGAAGCAGAACTCATCACACTGAGCTCTCATTGTCACAAAAGATAAAACCATCAATATTTACACATATTACAAATATGCATATAATATGTTACACTCAAACACCCAAATCTGGCAAGAAAATACCTATCGGCAGAAATACCCCTACAAAAAATGGACTCCATCTAACCCAACTTGCTCCTCTGTGCAATTCTCAAACCAAACAAGATCACTTTAATCCAGTGGGATCTTTTTTTTTTTTTTTTTTTTTTTTTTTTTTGTGGGTACCGGGGGGACGACCTCAGGACCTCGCGCACCAACAGGCACCCGTGCCTCTGAGCGATATCACCGGCCCCTTTTTCGTATGTGGGTTCCGGGAGTCGAACTCGGGCCTTCACGCTTGCAAGGCAGGCGCTTAAGCCGCTGAGCCATCTCACCGGCCCCTCCAGTGGGATCTTTAGACCTCTCCCTCTACAAACCTACTATCCATTTCCTCCCACCTTCTGATCTAACAACTTTCACCATCTGGAAACACTCTTATGGGTACCTCGATGCACTTCTTTCCAGGGCAGTCAAAATTCTATCATATCTGAATATTGCCAACCGAGGGGAAATGACCCTCTGAAAGACACTCCCCTAGCCCATGGATGTGCCCAAAAGTGCAAATGCCTCAGTAGGTCTGATGGCAGAGTCTTCCTAAACCAAAAATTCACCATTCTCAGCCAAGAGGGTCCTGCAGTATTACGACCAGCCTCAGCCCTTTCCCTCTTGACACCTGCAACTTTTAGCTCCTCCTTCCATACATGGCACAAATTCAAGTCATCTGACATTTACTTCCTAACTTACCCCTGGGCCTCCTCCTGTCCCAATTTGATCTCATAAGATGCCTTTCCCTAGAACAGGCATCTTCTGTGTGTGTGGAGACAAGACATACATTTGCCTACATACTAACTGGACCAGAACCTGTATATTAGGCCTTCTCACTCCCACCCTTTCCTTAGCAACATCTGATCTACCCATTCCTTTATCCCCCATAGCCCATGAAAGGACACAACTCATATAAAACTACTCCCCTTAATGGCCTGGGAATAATAATAGGTATCGGAATGGGGATCAGAGCCCCAGGAGTCCCTTTCAGAGTTCACCAGGCTGTTGAAGAACTAGCCAAGCACTCAAAGATGTCTCTGATGGACACTTGCAAGATAAAGTAGGCTCTCTGGCTTTAGTCATTCTTCAAAACTGCAGGGGCCTTGATCTCCAGACAGCTTCACAGGGTGGCACATTGCTTTATTCCAAGAGCAATTCTGCTTTTACACCTACACATCTGGTCTCCTCAGAGATGGGGTAAAACACCTTTGTGAACAGGCTTCCATGCTCCTTGAAAGCTCTTCCAATGGTGTGTTTCCCCTTCCTTTTCATTGGCTCCTACACTTCATGGCCCCTTAATGCTTATTACTCTTTTCCTTTTTTTCTTCCCTGTATGATTAATCTATTCCAAAGGGTTATTTTTAGAGGGAACGAATGGCAGCCTTCTCTCTGGCAACTACTGAAGAACACCTCCAAATACCTTTCCTGTTACAAAACATTATTTAAAAAACCACAAAAGCAAAAACAAAAAACAAAAAACAAAAAATCCTTTATCACTGTCTCAGCAGGAAGTAGCCAAGAAAAAAATGACAACTCATTTTCCTATACCCTTTTAAAGCCAGGAATAGTAGACTCCAAAGAGGGGTATCAGTTAGGGCCTAATATCCACATATTTTCAGAAAGAATACAACAAAAATAACAAATGCTTGTCTCACGTTTTACAAACAATACAAAGTAATCCATTAATTTTGTTAGTTTTTTTTAACCCCTAGTTTTACTTTATTTCTAGATTTATTACATCAGAGTAAATGGAAAACCTTATACAGGAAGAAGAAATTATTTAAACATTAACTGATACTGGGTTATTAAGAATTTTTATGTCTTCTTGATTCAGCTTTGGTAATTCATACGTTTGTATAAATCTGTCCGCTTCTGTGTTTTCCATCTTGTGTGAGTAAAGATTTTCAAAGTAGGTGTTGGTAATCTCTGAATTTCCACATGATCTGTAGTGATTTCACCCTTTTCATTCCTCATTGCATGAAATTGATTTTTTCTTTCCTTTCTTTGATGAAGTTGTCTAGGGGTTTATCAATTTTATTTATTGTTTCACAGAACCAACTCTTTGATTCATGAATTCCTTGTATTATTTTCTTAGTCTCCAATTGCATTAACTTCTCCTCTGAAATTTATAATTTCCTCCCTTGTATGGGATTTGAGCTTGACTTGCCCTTCTTTATCTAGAAGCTTGAGGTGCAGCATTAGGTTGCTTATTTGTGCTCATTCTGTTTTCCTGATGTGAGAATTTACCTCTATAAATTTCCCTCTTAGGACTGCTTTCATTGCATCCCAAAGGTACCGGTATGTTGTATTTGCATTTTTGTTTGATTGTAGATATTGTTTAATTTCTTCTTTAATTTATTTGGTGACCCATTGGTTGTTAATGAGGGTATCATTTAATTTCCATGTGTTTATGGAATTTTTCTGGTTTCTTTTGCCATTGATTTCCAATTTCATTGCACTATTGTCAGATAATATACATGGAATAATTTCAATTCCTTTGCATTTACTTAAGCATGTTCTATGGGCTAGTGTATGGTCTATTTTAGAGAACATCCTGTGTGCAGCTGAGAAGAATGTGTATTCTGTTGTTGTTAGATGGAACACTCTGTAAATGTCTACTAAGTCCATTTGTTTACAGGTTTGGTTCAGTTCTTTATTTCTTTGCTGATTTTTTGTCTACTTAATCTCTTTGTGACAATGTGGTATTAAGGTCCCCCATTACAATTGCATTATTTTTTATTTGATTTTTCATGTCTATTAATATTTGTCTGATATAGTTGCTCCCAAATTTGGTGAATATATATTTATGATTGTTATCTCTTTCTCTTGAATTTTTCCCGTGACAAGTATGCAGTGACATTCTTTATCTCTTTGGATAATTTTGGTTTGAAGTTCACATTGTCTGCAAATAGGATAGTTACCCCTGCACTTTTCTGGGTTCCTCTTGCGTGGAAGATTGTTTTCCATCCTTTGAATTTAGTTTATGAGTTTCTTTTTGAGTTAAATGATTTTCTTGTTTACAGCATATTGTAAGATCTTGTTTCTTGATCCATTCTGCCAATCTGTTTCTTTTGATTGGTGATTTGAGGTTATTTACATTGATGGCTATAACTGATATGTATTGGCTTATTTTTGTCATGTTATTTTCCTGCTATTGGTTCTCTGCTTTTCCCCTTGGTTTAATTGTTTGCCCTGCCTGGTGGTTTTTTTCTGATGTTGTTCTTAGAATTGTGGTCATTTTTATCTCCATCTAGAATATCTTTCATTA
The DNA here is from genome assembly GCA_028451465.1 of Erethizon dorsatum. Classification (NCBI taxonomy): domain Eukaryota; kingdom Metazoa; phylum Chordata; class Mammalia; order Rodentia; family Erethizontidae; genus Erethizon; species Erethizon dorsatum. The sequence continues at coordinate 139,065,750 of CM051824.1, forward strand.
CTCTTTGTAGGGCTGCTTTGGTGGTCATGAATTTCTTCAGTTCTTTGTCGTGGAAGTACCATGTTACTCCATTAATTTTGACAGATAGTTTGGCACAGTACATCAATCTGGGTTGGAAGTTGTTTTCTTTCAGATCTTAAAATATTTCACTCCAAGGTCTTCCTGACTTGAGGGTTATTTTCTTCATTCATTCATCTGTTAATGGACGTGGAGACTACTGACAAGATTTAGCTATTATGAATTGTGCTGCTATAAGCATGGGAATATATATATCACTGTACTATGATGTCTTTAAATATTTCAAAAATATCCAGAAGAGGAATACCTGGGCTGAATGGAATTTCTATTTTAAGATTCTTCATACTAATTTCCCTAGTTTTGCACTCAGTTACAACCCCAGCAACAATGTAGAACAGTTCCTTTTCCTCTACAGCTTGATCAGCTTATATAACTATATGATTTCTTGATGATTGTCATTCTTTCTGGATTAAGTTGGAGTTCCTGTGTTGTTTTAATTTGCATTTTGCTAATAATAAGCAACGTTGAACATTTTAATGTACTTATTGGCCATTTGTACTTCTGAGAAGTGTTAATTAATTTTCATTGCTGACTTTTTCATTGGGTCTTTTATTCTGAGGGGGCATCTAAGTTTGTTTATTTTTTTCTTTTTCTTTTTTTCTTTTTTGAGGTTCTTTGTATATTCTAGACATTAATCTTCTGGGCAAAGCTAGCTGTTATTTTTTTTCCCCATTCAGTAGGATGTTTCTTCACTCTGTTGATGGTTTACTTTGCTGTGGTAACAATTTTTAATTTCCTAACATTCTATTTGTTCATTCTTATTGTTATTTCTTCTGCAATTGGTGTTCTTTTCAGAACATCTCTGCCTACACCTATGATTTCAACAGTTCTACCTGCCTTACTTTCAGCAGGTTAAGTATCTCTGTTTTAATATTTACATTTTTGAACCATATTGATTTTAGTTTAGTGCATGATGAGAGACATGAGGCTAGCTTCCATTTTCTGCATGTCAATAGTTTTCTTAGCAACATTTGCTAAAGAAGCTAACCTCCAATGTACGATATTTGCCCTTTTTCAAATATCAGGTGCCTGAATGAACTTGGAGTTGTGTCTGAATCTTCTATTCTATTCCATTGATCTATATGTGTATTTTGTGCCAGTTCTATGCTTTTTTTTAATAACTTCAGCTTTGTAATATAATTGGTAATCTAGAATTATTTTCTCTGGCCATGCTTTTGTTACCCAGCTTTCCTATTGCTATTCTGGATCGCTTTTCTTTCTATAGAAGTTTTAGGATTGTTCCTTCTATTTCTGTGAGGAATGTTCTTTGCATTTTGATTGTCACTGAACTAAATTTATGTATCAGTTTTGGGAAAATGGTCATTTCAACAATGTCAGTTTGACTATCCAGTAAGAGTGGATATCTTTCCATTTCCTGATGTCCTCTTTGATATCTTTTTTCAGAGTGCTAGAGCTTCTGTTGTAGAAGTCTTCCACATCCTTGGTTTTGTTAATTCATAGGTATTTAATTTTTCTTGTTATTGTGAATACTATTTTTTTCTTAAATTCTGTCTGTACTTTTATTAATGTTGTAAAGCAAGATTATTTTGGGGTATTGATTTTGTATCCTGCAATTTGCTGAATTTGGTTATTAATTCTATCAGTGTTTTTTTTTCTGTGGGTACCGGTGGTCGACCTCAGGACCTCGCATGCCAGCAGGCTCCCCTGCTGCTGAGCGATATCACCAGCCCTTTTTTTGTATGTGGGTTCCGGGAGTCGAACTCAGGCCCTCACGCTTGCCAGGCAGGCGCTTATGCCACTGAGCCATCTATCAGTGTTTTGATGGAACTTTTTAGGCTTTCCATGTAAAGGATGATGTCCTTTTAAAGTAGTGATAATTTGACTTCCTCCTTTCCTATTTGTATTCTTTTTATTTCTTTCTCTTGCCTAATATGTCTGAGTAATATTTGGAGTACTACATTGAACACAAGTGCACATACTTGTCTTGTTTCTGATTTTAGAGGGAAAGCTTTTTCTTTATATTTAATATTATGTTGGCAGTAGGTTTGTCATAAATGAATTTTATATGATTGATTTTTCTGTATTTAATTTCTTCATGGTTTTATCATAAATTGATGTATATTATCAAAAACTATTTCTACATCTATTGAGATGATCATGTGATAGTTTTTGTCCTTGTTTCTGTTCATGTGATGTTCTACATTTATTGAGTTGCATATGTTGAAACATCCTTGCATCCAGGAAGTTAAATCTGTTTGGTCATGGTGCATGATTATGATGTTTGATGATTTTTTGCACGGTTTGCCAATATATTCTTCAGGGGTTTTTCACATATGTTCATAAAATAGATTAACATATACTTTTCAGTTTTAGTTGAATCCTTGTCTGGTTTTGAATCAACACAATGCCAGCTTCCAGAAATGAACCTGGAAGTACTCTTTTTGGGTCAATTTCATTATAGGTTTTCAGGAGCAGTGGTGTTGTATCATCCCTGAACGTCCTGTAGAATTCAGAAGTGAATCCATCAGGTGGGCTTTTCCTAATTGGTAGGTATTTTTGTTTATAATACTGCCTCTATTTCATTTTCTGTTGGATTATTCAGCATTTTAATCTTTTAATTCATCTTTGATAAGTGACAAGCATCTAGGAATATGTCATTTGCTTAAAATTCTCCAAATTTTGGAGTACTATTTTTTGTAGTTATGATCTTCTGAATTTCAGTGTTGTCAGTTGTGATTTCACCTTTTTCATTTCCAATTGTGTGTATGTGGGTTTATTCTGTTCTTCTTTTGGTAATTTTGGTTATTTCTATTTTGTTTATTCTTTTAAGGAACCAGCTCTTCAATTCATTGATTCTTTGTATTTTTTTTTATAATTTAAATTTTATTCATTCCTCCTCTGATCTTTATCACTTAGCTTCTTGTACTAGTTTTGGCTTTGGATTGTTCTTATTCTTCTAGTTTATTTCGGGAAGAGTATTAAGTTGTTTATTTGAGCCCACTCTGTTTTTCTAGTGTGTGCATTTACAACAACAAAATTCTTTTTTAGGAGTGCTTTCACTTGTCTCAGAGGTTCTGGTATGTAATAATGGCATTACGTTTGATTCTAGGAATTGTTTAATTTTTTCTTCACTTCTTCATTAACCCTTGGGATATTTATTAGTGAGTTATTTAATGGCCAATTGTTAGTGAAACATCTGTGGTTCCTTTTGTAATTGGTTTCTCATTTCTTTTCTCTATATGATAAGAGACAAGGAAATTCAATTATTTTCTATTTATTTAAAAAGACTTTACAGACTTGTCCATTGTCTGTTTTGGAGAAAGTTCCATGTGATGCTGAGAAGAATGTGTATTTTCTTGTAGTAGGGTAGAATACTATGCAGATATTTTTTAAGTTGATTTGGTCAAAGGTATGGTTTATGTGTGGTATTTCTTTATTATTTTTGTTTAGTTGATCTTTCTGTGAAAGTACATAATAAGTCTCCTACTATGACTATGTTGTTTATTTGATCTTTTATGATCAGCAGCATTTGCCTTATGAAATTAAGTGCCCCAGTATTCAGTGTATATATATTTATGCCCATTATCACTTCCTGTTGAATTGTTCACTTAACAAATATGTAGTCATCTTGTTTGCCTCTTCTCATCAATTTTGGTGTGAAGTTTACTTTGTCCGATGCTGAAATTGTTACCTTTACTTGCTTTTGGGGTCCTGATTCATGGTATACTGTTTTCCATGTATTGAATTTTAGCCTATGAATTTATTTTTGAATTAGATTAGTTACTTAAAGGCAGTAGACTATTGGATTCTGTTTTTTGATTCAGTCTTCCATTTGTGTATTTAACTGTGAGCTGTGCCCACTTACATTGAAAGTTATTAATGAAAATTATTGTCTTATTGTATACTTTTTCTTTTCTGTACATCTTAATTTTTCCTTTTTTGCCTAAATTTTTCCTTTTTTGCCTAACTATTGACCTTGTTGATATATTAATTCCATCTGACTTTTGTTTTGTTTTGTTTTGCTTTGTTGTCTCTCCCTAGGATATTCTTGAGCACTTTTTGGAGTGCTGATTTGGTTTTCATGTATCTAAAAGATATTTTTGTCATGGAATATCCTTTATTTTTCATCAATTTTGAATGATAATTTTGCAGAATATATTACTCAGGGATGGAAGTTGTTTCTTCTATAGGGCTTAAAACACTTCACTCCAAGCTCTCCTGGCCTTTTAAGTTTGTGTTGAGAACTGTGCTGTATTCCTAATTGACTTATCTTTATACGCAATTTTTTTTCTTGCTTTATTCTCACAGATTTTAAGATTCTATCATTTTGTAGGACCTCTGGGATTTTGACTATTATGTGTCATAGAGAGCTTCTTTTGTCCTAATTATATGGTGTTCTCTCAGTCTTGCTTACCTGTATGCTGCTTTATTTCCTTGCCTTTGGAATGTGTTCTGATATGATTTGTGTAAAGAGAATTTTTTATTCCATCTCTACACTCAATTAGTCTTGGGTTAGTATTATTACTGTTATCTTTTAGCTGATGGATGAATTTTTTGTTCTTTTATCACTTTTAAGTCTTCTCTGTGTAAACTGTCATGAATTTTCATTTTGTCCTCTTTTTCTGAATCCTTCTGTGCACATTGGTCATTTTTGTTGTTTATGAAATCTATAGAATTCTTTCCCTCCAAGATTTCTTCTTGAAAAAAATTAGTGAATTTTATATGCTTGGTAAATTTTGCATGCATGGTTTGAACTATTTTGGCTAGCTCTTACAGTTTTTATTAATTTTTCCCAAATCAAGTTTTGTCAATTTGTAAGTTAATTCCACTATTTTTGATTTATGTCCTCTTTGAACTTGACAAGTTTCTTTATTTCCTCTTTTATCACTTTATACAGCTTGTCTTTCTGATGATCTGGTGTTTGTATTACTTCCTATCATTGCCCTTTTTTATTTGCTTTTGAAGGTATGGAGACTTTTGAGGCATTTTTGTTGCCTCATTTATTCATGTGCCTGAACATTTTTGTTTTGTTTTGAGGATTAAGGTCAAAGAGAGTGAAGGCTTTTTGTTGATATAAGGATCTCTTTAGTTAGGCTCTGTTTTGCAGTTATGTGCCCTTGGCCTTACTTGTCCAGTGATACTGCCCTTTCAACCCATTCAGTTTATTTAGGTTGGGCTCTGTCACTGTGTTGTTAGGGGAGAATTTCTATTGGTTAAAACAGTATCAATAGAACCAAGCATTCATCAGTCATAAATATTAAAAGTTGTTTTGATAATTTCACACTTCTGTCAATACCTGGTACAGACTATATTGTACTAGTATATGAGAAGTGAGGGAATAAGAGAAAAAGGGTAAAGGAAAGGGGGTTTATCAACAGGTAAAGAGGATAGTAGGAGAAATGTCAATAGGTAAAAAGAAACTAGAGAGGAAGTGGGACTGTGTTTGAGTTATTTTATAGCTGGGTTAAAGGGTTGATGTGTTTGAGGGAGTAAATATTTTTGTAGGTGAAAGGATGTATGCAGATGGGTGCAAGTGTATTGAGAGATTAAAGGATGTCGTGAGATTGATGGTGTCTGTTTCTATGCTGTGGGTACTTTTGTTTGGTTCCTCTAAGCCCAATTTTGTTAAGGATTACACCAACATGCCTTTAAATGGTAGTGTTTAATTTATAGCACTGGTTAAATATTATCTAATGCATTTATACTATCTCCAGTTATATTTATGCTGCTAGATAGATGGAGGGGAGGAGAAGCAAGGCTAGGAGGCAAGATAATGAGAAGTAGAGAAGGAACAACAATAAGGCAGAGAGAGAGTTCAAAGACAGGAGGAAAGATATAATAAAAGTAGGATCAGGTCAAGAGGGAAACCACTGAAATGTAGTTTTACAATTGACTAATGCCAATGAAGAAGGGCTAACAAAAGAGGAAGAACAAATAAAACAGAGAATATAAAGCAGTTTAAAAAAAAAGAAAAAAAAATACAAACAGTAGCACAATGGGTGAAATCCAACAAAGTAGAAAGCTTACACTAACTGCAATTACCAAGATAACAATATAAATAAGATTAAAAACCTTTACAGATTTGCTCTAGCATTAACCTAGTGGTTCAAAACCTCTCACATTTTCCTTGTATCACTCATTGGCTTCAGTTAGTCAATGGGTCAGACAGTTGTCTGTCTATCAAGTTTCTCTCTCTGGGCCACACAATTGCTTATTCGAAGTCTTGATTACTATTGCACCCTCCTAACTCGTGTCCCAGTTTCAAGCTCCCCCTTGTAAAGCTCCATGGATCTAAATACCTTGATCACCTTGGGGATTAAATATTGCAGACTTATCTGTGTTTTCCTTCCACATGTTTTCCTTACCTGTTACATGGCCCAAAAGTCAATGTCCTGGGTGCTGATCCCTGCTTATGTCTATCTGTTTCAGCCCTGCTCACAGAAACAAAGTTTCTCTCTCTCTCTCTCTCTCTCTCTCTCCTCTCTCTCTCCTCTCTCTCTCTCCTCTCTCTCTCCTCTCTCTCTCCTCTCTCTCTCTCTCTCATCTCTGTTTCTTTCTCTCTCCCCCACACCCCTGGCTCTGCTGTGTACAGAATCCGTGAGGCTCTCAAAAGCTCAGTTGTTCTCTGACTTTGCTCTGCTTCCTCATCACAGAACTGGGTTTTCCCTTTTGCCATTATCAGCTAGGCATAATTGGGTGTTCCCACCCACCCCATGGGAGCCTGCCAATAGCCGTGGCTAGGGCTCTGAATGTTCCATGTACAACACTCCCATTGTATGTCAGAGGAATAGGCAGCTTATTATTGTAAATATTATTTTTATTATTATATCTGTGTTGGTGAAACCTTCTCTCTCCCAATATCCAGCCAATTGCCTGTGCTGAAGGCAGGTGCATAGGTGGTTGGCAATTAAATTTTATCCCATTTTGCTTTTGGCTTTTTTGAGTCTCTGCATTGGAAATAAGTCACTTTGCTGCACCTACTGAAGAGGATAACATGACTGTGGGTCTGTTCAATCCACTAGGCTGTCACTGAAGGGCCAGGTTACTCTCCACCTCAGACTGGTCCTTTCCCAAGATCTAGAGTGGTGGGTGAATTCCCATGATCCAGGAGTGAATCAGATGCCCTCTAGATTTTAGTCCAGCTGGATTATCTTTTCATTTATCCTCCTGTATGAGACTTTATCTTAACCTCCATATCAAGGTGATGCTTTTCTTTCAACACTGTATGGATGACACTCACTGTGGCTGTCACCCTCTAGTCAAACTTTATGGATCTTCTCATTAATTTTCATAATCCACTTAATAACTTCTTGGGCCACATGTGCCAATTTGATTTCTTTACTAGATTATTATAAATTTGTCCTAGATAATATTAGGTAACATTTTTTTAATGTGGGTACCGGGAGTCGACCTCAGGACCTCATGCTTGCCAACAAGTGCTTGTGCTACTGAGCAATATCACCGGCCCTTGTTTTCATTTATGTGGGTTGCAGGAGTCAAAATCAGGACCTTGTGCTTTCCGGGCAGTGGCTTATGCCACTGAGCTATCTCACCAGCCCAATATTAGGTAATATTAAAGTTAATAAAAGAAAAATAAACATGAATCAGTGTTATAGCCTTCCATATGTATTTCCTCTCTGTCTTGGGTCTTCCATGGTCATATTTTCTTTTTGTCAAATCTTCTGTTTTCCTCATATTTCATACTTGTCAACTGAACCTGAACTTTTATTCATCAGCCTTTTATGAATAAATAATGTGTTTCAAGATGTGGTGATTGAAATGTGTTTAATATTTACCACATGGAAGACATACCTTTCTCCTCTTGAGAAACTTATTTTATTTGCTTGTCATCATTTTGATATTTTTTCAAAAGTCATATAAAAAATTCTATCAATGGATACTTTTGGATAATTAAAATTATTTGTTTAAGTCTATGCCAGGTTTTTTTAAAGAGGTAAACTCATGTTTGTACCTTCTAATCTCACAGTACAATTTCAAATTGTAGAACATAATAATCTATAATTGTCAAATTTGAAAACATTCTATGGCAATTTTGATTTTCACAGCTGTACGAGGCTTGCCCATTATTTTCTAAGAAAAACACTAGCAATGACAATTATGTCAGAATAATTAAAAATATATTCTTATAGTTTAAATCCTAAACACATAAAAAACCAAACACTGGAAAGATATGGAACACAGGAAGCCATTTGTTATTGTTTGGAATACAATATGACCTCTCCACTTGGAAAGATGACTTGCAATCAAATCTAGCAATCACATCCCTATTATTTACCCAAAAGAGTTGAAAACATATTTCAGCACATAAAAACCTCACATGAATCAGTTTAACATCTTTATTCATATTGTTGGAAAGGGAAAGCAACCAAAATGTCTTTGAAAATGTAAATAGACTGTCATTTTTATATAATGGGATGTTTCTCATTAATAAAAATGTGCACTAAGAAAAGTAGAGCAACATGAACTAATGGTTAGTTCATACTGCAGAGTGTAAAACTAAAGGAGACAATTTGAAAAAAATATAAATAATATTTGATTTTTACAATATATGATTTAGAAAAAGGCAAAACAATAGAAACAGTAAAAAGATCAATGGTTTCAGAGATGAGGAGGGAGGCAGTCAGTAGAGAATGGTATGAATGTGTGGAGCTTAGGGTATTTTAGAGTAGTAATAATTATCTATTTGATATGTCAGTGGAAAATACTTGAATTTATGCATTTTTCAAAACCCGTAGAACTACAGAGAAAAGAGTAAAATGGCATAAGATACAGATTTTTAGTTAATAAGGTATTATATTTATCAGTTGTAACACAATTATCACAATAAAGAAATATTTAAATAATACAAGACAATGAAAGCATGGAAGAACGGGAGTGTAAGTGAATCCTCGTAAAAATTGTTCAATTTATTTGAAATAAAAAACTACTCTAAAACATATTTTTACTGTTATTAATCAAAAACAACAGATATAGGCTATTGATGGTGAAAGCTACAAAAATCTGACCTTAACAAGTAAATAAACATACTGTAATTATAGGTTAAAACTCTCAATATGATCAAGATTTTAGGGCCCGTGAGATGGCTCAGCGGCTTAAGCGCCTGCCCTGCAAGCGCGAGGGCCCGAGTTCAACTCCCGGAACCCACATACGAAAAAGGGGCCGGTGATATCGCTCAGTGGCACGGGCGCCTGCTGGCGCACGAGGTCCTGAGGTCGATCCCCCGGTACCCACAAAAAAAAAAAAAAAAAAAAAGATTTTATTTCCTCGAAAATTGATGTATACACCAAATGCAAATTCTATTAAAATGAAAGAAAGTTATTTTACACATACAGAAATATTTATCAAGACTAAAGAAAATGATGGCAAATCCATTTTTTTTAAAAAACCCAAAATGGGTTGAATCAATTCACCCAATTTAAATAGGCAAATTTATAGTGAAAATAAATAATTAGTTCATGCCTGTTTTGTTTTGTGGAGAGTTAGAAACAACATAAATGGGAAAAAGTAAGTGCAAAAAATACAGACATGCTCAGAGTTTTGAAAATGTGCAAAATAGGGGCCGGCGAGATGGCTCAGAGGCTTAAGCGCCTGCCCAGCAAGCGCAAGGGCCCGAGTTTGACTCCCGGAACCCACATACGAAAAAGGGGCCGGTGATATCGCTCAGCGGCACAGGTGCCTGCGGGCGCGCAAGGTCCTGAGGTCGACCCCCTGGTACCCACAAAAAAAAAAAAAAAAAAAAAAAAAAAAAAAATGTGCAAAACAATTTAGGGCAAATACATTTTAAGTTGAACAACCATAGATAAAAAAATCAAGCTATATCTCAAACAAAAAGAAATTAATAAAGAAAAAAGAAACTAAGAAAGATAAAAGGAAAAAAGAAAGAAAGAAAGAAGCAGAAAGACAAAGGAAAGAGAAAAAAGGAAGAGAAAAATCTGTATTAACTAGGACTAGAGATACTAGGAATGCAAATTATTTTTAGACTTGAAACAAAAACCACATCCATACATGAAAAATAGTATATCTGATTTAATAAATATTTTGTATTTTGCTCTATGAAACTCCCTGCCAGCAGACTCAGTGAAAACATGCTTTTACTAGAAGAAATTGTGGTAAATTGCATATTCAACAAAAGAAAACTGGTCTGTAGATTGTATAATGTATTCTCCAAGCTTAAGAGTAAAAAGAACCATAAGTAAATAAGATGTATAGGCAAAAAGTTAGTGAACCTTGCACTAAAGTATATACCGTCGGTAGTTAAAAACAAGAAAATATATTAACCCTCATTAGTTATTGGAGAAATGTAAATCAAAACCAAAACGAGACATACATCTGGACTTATTAGCATGATGAAAATCAAATGGATGACATCAACAATGCTGGTGATGAGCAGAAAACTGGGTAATATAGGTTTCTATGTGGAATCTAAAATGTTACAAGTGCTCTGGCAAAATGTTTGGTAGTACCTTAAAAAGTAAACCAGCTATTGTTGTATGAGCCAGTGAACTTTTTTTTTGTTTTTTGGGTACCGGGGGTACCTCAGGACCTCACGCACCAGCAGGAGCCCGTGCTGCTGAGCGATATCACCGCACTTTTTTCATGTGTGGGTTCCAGGAGTCGAACTCAGGACCTTGCACTTGCCAGGCAGGCGTTTACGTGGCTGAGCCATCTCACTGGTCCCAGGTAGTGAACATTTAGACAAAAGATAAATAAAAACTTATGCTCGCATAAAATATCCAATTTAATGTTTATTATAGCATTATTCACAATAGGTAGTAAAAAATTGAAAAAAAAATCCAGATGGTGAGCAAACTGGTACTTTTCAGTTCAATGAATTATTGCTCAGTGAATGAAAAGGAATGCACTATTTACAGTCTGAATGAGAAAAGCCATTTCTCAGAATTATACATTTGCATGGTATGAGATTACACTAATATAACGCGTTCAGATGGAAAATACAGAAGTGGAGAAGAGATTAATGATTATTAGGTAAATAGGCAAAGCAGATGTGGAAGAAAAGTGAGTGCAGTTATCCAATAGTAACGTGGGTGCTCTTGTACTGATGAAAATATTCTGTCTCTTGATTTTCTCATTGGAAACATCCTGGGTGGGACATAGCTCCAATTTTGAGTTTCATTGCTAAGGGAAATTTGGAAATGGACCCATATGTTCTTATCTAGTATAAATTACAACTGCATATGAATCTATGTTTTACTCAAAATAAAACTGTAAATTCAAAAAGAAAATAAATTGAAACAGTAAATCCTTAGATTTCAATGCTGAGTCATTCATACCATTTTTAAAAAAATGTGTACAGTAGACATTTAGCCATATTGAGAACTGTCAGTAAACACCATGAAAGGTATACCAAATTTTATATTTCATTTTAATGTCTTTGACTTATATCCTAAGAATTTGAAAAAGTGAGGATTCTTTCAATCTTAAATTATTTGAATTAGAGATGTATTCCACATAATAGGAAAAAAGGAATATAGGAAAAAAAGAAATGCTCTAATTAAAGATCAGCTATATAGGGCCAGTGAGATTGCTCAGTGGCATAAGTGCAAGGTCCTCAGTTCGACTCCCAGTACCCACATATGAATAAAAGGGGCCAGTGATATCGTCAGCAGTGATGGGTGCCTGCTGGTGTGCAAAGTCCTGAGGTCGACCCCTGGTACCCACAAAAAAAAAATGATCAGCTATATATGTGCAATAACTGAAGAAGAATATATAATACTTTCTGTAAAAGGAAGATACTTCAACACTTTATGACTTGCTGTAAAGGAATAGATTTTTCAGTACTGTTAACAAGAATCTATTAGTCTAACAGATAAATATTTTGTATGTATTGTAGAGTCAACTAATATTGTGGCATAAGTTATTCCTTGAAAATTTTGAAATATTTATATTATACTTAAGTTGAAAATAAATGTAAACTAAGAACATATTAAGGAATATGTATATAGTGCTCTGTATATATAATATTTCAGAAAATCTTATTAATTAGAAAAAGTGTAACACTTTCAATTTTAAATATACATCTAATTATTTAAGTACGATAATGAAGTCTATTTTCTGTAAAATAGTTAAATCTGAAACAACTAAAATTTTATAATGTATGAGTTTATTAGATTTATCAATGTTCTTGGACTACTCACATGTGTTTTATTTCTGATTTACCTTTAATTTATGTACAGCAAGAAAAAGAAAAGGAATAAATCTGTTAAAACTGATGTAGTTTGAAATACTTAAGAATCTTAATTGAAATATTTTGTCAAAGAACTTCATGTTAGGGCTGGTGAGATAGCTCAGTGGCATAAGCACCTGCCTGGCAAGTGCAAGGTCCTGAGTTCGACTCCCAGTAACCACACATGAAAAAAGGGCCAGTGATATCACTCAGCGGCATGGGCGCCTGGTGGTGAATGAAGTCCTGAGTTTGACCCCCAGTACCCACAAAAAAAAAAAGAACTTCATGTTAATTAAAATATTCTGAAATGCAATTACAAATGCTTGCTTGACATGTATAGGGTATGTAAGGCCAAATTTAGTTTGCTGGAATAAAAGATTCATGAATAAATAATTTAGTTGTTATATGAATTAATTTATTTTATTGCTCTTTAGCATCTTATAAACTTCTGAATAGTTCTCTCAGAGTATACATGAACTCAATGCTCATATGACAAATTCAAGGAGAATTCAACTCTGAAGTGTAATGGCAAATGGCATGACAGAGAAAGCTCCAAGTGTGAAAATGAGGTTTAAGCAAACCATGCTAACATGGGTGGGTACAAAAATAAAAGCCAAACAGATAGCATAGGAAGGAATGATACAGAATCAATTTTAGAAGAAAGAATAACTAAAAACACTTTTAAAATTACAGTAGACTTTTATTACAAATGAAAATTCTAAAATAACTTAAAAAAAAGTGTGATGAACTTTGAAGTAAGAGAAGTCAAACATCATGGACACAAGAACAAACAACATATGTAAAAAAGTAGTTACAAACATAATAGAATTTTTGATAATTAAATTATTGAGACAAAATCATAAATATAATCATAGTGAATTTTGAAGAAAAATGATTAGAATTATTAAATTAATAATTTATGACATGTATGACAAATAAAAAATTGCATATTTGAGAATTCTGAAGTAGAGAACTCTACTTAGGATAAAGCAAAAATTCCATTATATGAAGGAATGTTTTCTATTTACTTTATTGAAATAGAGTATAAATTTTTTCATCCACTAATATTTCTTCTCTAGCCAAAATCTTTTGTTACAGTGTTCACATTTTAGAAATTCATTTTGAGGTATTGTCTATTAGATGTTATTCTTGTAAATAGACAGAACATATTCATTCAGGTGTTTTAAGATGTATTTTTTGGCGGGCTGGTGAGATAGCTCAGTGGAATAAGCGCCTGCCTGGCAAGTGTGAGGTCCTGAGTTCGACTCCCTATACTCACATATGAAAAAAGGGCCACTGATATCACTCAGTGGCATGGGCACCTGCTAGTACATGAGGTCCTGAGTTCAACCCCCCAGTACCCATAACAAAAAAAGAAAAAATGTATTTTTAATATGATTTATCTATATTTTTATGAACAATAAATTTTAAATTTTGCTTAAAATATTTCTTTTGACTCTACAATGACAAGCCTATCCTATGTCATTCTTTTCCTAATGTGTTAAATTTTACTTCATATTTTTTTTTGTGGGTACTAGGGGGTCGACCTCAAGACCTCGTGTGCCAACATGCACCCATGCCGCTGAGCGATATCACAGGCCCCCTTTTCGTATGTGGGATCCGGGAGTCGAACTCGGGCCCTCGCGCTTGCCGGGCAGGCGCTTACACCGCTGAGCCACCTCACCGGCCCTAATTCATATTTTTATGCTTCTAGTCCTCTTCCCAAATTGATTTTTCAATTAGAGGGTTATAGTGCAAAAGAAAATTAATCATCTGAAGTTATTTTGCTTATTCTTTGAAGTTATAATTACGTCTTCAGTGCAATATTATATTTGTGACTTTTTCTCTCCAGACCCTATTCTTTTTTCTATATATTATTGTCTTTCTGGGTTGTCTGGATTCACTATTTATCAAGGAATAAATTGAACACCTTACATCTTCTCATGGTCTTCATTTTTTAATTGAATCTTCTGTTATTTTAAAATTAATACTAGGTTTGATTTGTGTGTGTGTGTGTGTGTGTGTGTGTGTGTGTGTGTACCGGGGGTCGACATCAGGACCTTGCGCGCCAGCAGGCGCCCATGCCGCTGCGCGATATCACCGGTCCCTTTTTTGTATGTGGGTTCCGGGAGTCGAACTCCGGCCCTCACACTTGCCGGGCAGGCGCTTAAGCCGCTGAGCCATCTCACCGGCCCTGATTTTGGTATCCATTATTCAATGAAAAGTAATTCTCTGCTACTCTTGGTATATTGAGAATTTTAGGACTAATCAGAATTGCATTTTATTTCTCATAGTTTCTAATTCTATTGAAAAGATTACATGATATTTCAATTCAGTATTTTAATACATTTTAATTTCATAATAGATTTGCTAGGAGTAAACTAGACTTGTATGCACAAGACAAAATCAATTCATCATTATGTTCTACATTTTTAATAGTTGACTTCAACTTGACAATCTGTATTATAGACTAATTGACCTACTGCCCCATCCCAGTTTGAATATATATTTGGTGTAGTACTTGTCTGTTATTTACGTTACAGAGTGCAAACCCGAAATGAAGCAATAGAAAGGTAGAGGAGATACATAATCAAACTTTGAGTCACTGCTCTAGGGATTTTATCAAATGCAAAGGCATCAATACATGAATTTGAAACCTGCAAATGAAGGCAACCATAGCAACCACAACAGCAAGTAAAATCCAAGTATGTCACATTCTGGATGATAGACTCAGTTTCCCACACTAACAGTCTAAGATGATAAGTATCCATTTTCAGACATAAATGTCATTTGCTTTATTTTTTCCTGTTTTGTATGAGATGTAAGACAAGCAGTAAATTCATATCAATTAATTAAATACTCTAGAAAATTCAACTGATCATCAGGAAACCAAGTAAATTATAAAGATCACAGAGTACTTCAATTTTAGAGCTACTGGACATAGAAATTATTGTGATCAATCTATTAAAAGATTAATTTAAAAATGGGACTGCTTAACTGAACAGGTTGGAAATTTCAACAGAATGATGGAATGCTAAGAAAGAGATAAATGAAAACTTTAGTAAAAATTACACCCACAATGAATCTTTTTGAGAATCTCACTTGATGTGACACAACTATGTTAAGGATTGGCAGACATAATGACATGAAAAAAATTTAAATGTATTTTTCAAGAGCTGTGTGATAGTATGAAAATATATAGCATAAATACTTTATGAATTTCAGAACAAGAAAAACAGAGGTTAGAAATGAAAATATAGTTGAAAATACAGGCTCAGAAATATTACAAATTTATTTCTGTTAAAATATAACTGAAATACACAGGTAGAAAAGTATAATGAGAACTAATAGTACATAGAGAAACATAAATTTTTTTTTGTTCCATTAGAAATGGTACTGGACCAAAGAGATGAAATTATATATTTAATGTATTGGAAATAGAACTACAACACAAGAATTCTGTATCACAAAAATAGAGGACTTTTCCAATAATAACAAGTTAATGAGTTCATTGTTACCACATCTGTTACATTGTTATTTAAAAAAATTATTCAGGATGAAGGCAATTTACACCTAAGAAGTGAAAAGTCTTGAAAATTATACAATTAAATAGTTTTCTTATTTTTAATCATTTATTCCTGTCATAGAGTAGTAGTATGTAGTGTAGTTTATAGCATATGTAAAGTAAAATAAATAAGTTCTCAAATTATGTATAGGAGGAAATAAATCATTGTAAGATTGCTGTTCAGTGCGTGAGTTGAGTAATATTTTAGTATGTATGTTACAAATATATATTTAAACAGATTGTATCCTGATTTTTAACAATTATATGCGTTTTTAAAATCTCATAACACTGTACAATAAAAAGTGATTTATCTATGTATAAATTATATTTTAATGTAAAATAAATAGAAGAATGAACCTGAATGAGACAGAAAAAAGAAGAAAAAAACACAGTGGTTTAGGGAGTCTATATTTTGTGGACCCAGAAATGGAGGTTATTATATCCACTGTTTGATTTCACTGCTCAACAGACAAACTAAGAAAAGTGGGACAAAAACACATCTGAATTGAGAGAAAATGAAGAGAGCTGCATAAATCGTCATTCATCTCAAAACCAAGGCAACTGAGAATTGAAATACTAAAAAGAGAATTGAATAAAAGATATTTTTAAATAGCAGTACAAAATCGAGATATTGGGCTAATCAATGGAGTAACTAAAAATAAAGAAATGTTTAAAACCGTTGACACTAGGTCAAAGTAAGTCATGACAAAGTTGATATTCTTTGTGAGACATTTTATTCCATTTTCCAAACTACATGTATTAGCACATAAGCTATAAAGTTTAGATAAATTTCTTTTTAATACAAAAATGTGTAAATTGTGAATCCTAGCCCAAAGAGTAAAAAAATTAAATATGCAGGTAAAGAGTAAGTTGATAGTACATATTAGATAGAATCAAAAACTATCACAAGTTCCAAGTCAAGTAGAAAATAACCAAATAAAACAAATTGTACCATGAAATTGACAGATTTTAAGCTAACCTTAAAAACAATTACTTTTACTTATTATTAATGTAATATTTTAAAATCACCCAATCAAATCGATGTGCATTTTTGGACTGGATTTTTAAAAAAGATCCAAGTATAGTGTGACATTTTACTTGTGTATCAATTTCTAGGTTGAGAATTTCTCTTTCTTTTTGCTTGGTTTATTTCTATTTCAATTTTCTAAAGATGTTCACTGCCTTCTCACTTACATGGTTTCTGGAGAGATAGCTCCTGTTGTCTTGACTTGCATCCTTTGGTATGCTGTATCATAACATTTTGTTCTCATGCTATAAAATGTGTCTATCATTGGTTTGGAGCAATTCAAATTTTTTTTTTTTTGTGGGTACCGGGGGGTCGACCTCAGGACCTCGCGCGCCAACAGGCACCCGTGCCGCTGAGCGATATCACCGGCCCCTTTTTCGTATGTGGGATCTGGGAGTCGAACTCGGGCCCTCGCTCTTGCAAGGCAGGCACTTACACCGCTGAGCCATCTCACCGGCCCTGGAGCAATTCAAATTTGATGTGACTTGTGATAGATATGTCATGGGATTTTTTGATTTAATTCTGTTGCACTTTGATTTGTTGCTTAACAGTTTTAATCAAGTTGAAAATCTTTGAGTATCACTTTTAAAAATATTTTTACTTCTATTTTATCTACTCTCCTTTCAAACTACCAATGAAATAGATATGAGAACATTTGCAGCTTCTATAGTATACTGACATCATCTTCATTTTTTGAAATATTTTTCTAGGTATAATTTTAGATAATTTGTACTGGTATGTTTTGTATTTATTAATTTATTCTTCTATAATATCTGCTTTTCTGTTAATAATTTCATACTCAATATATCAGACACTATAATTATATATTAATCACTATAATATTAATCTCAAAACTTTCTATTTTTGTCACATTAATAACAATCACATGTTCACTTAACTTTTGGTTTGTGAATTGTAATATCTATGACAATGCTGGGTCTGTTCTGATTGCTTGAATATACTTGAATTAAGAATTCTCTTTTCCTGATCTCTAATATGTAATATTTGCTTATATGCTAGAAATTGTGATTTTATTTGTACTGTGATAAAAATTTTTTAATCTTATTAATACTCTTGAACTTTGTTCTGGATTGCAGTCAAGCTATCTAAGTTATTGGGTCCTTTCAGGTTTAAACCACATTTTGGTTAGATTGGAATAATGCAGCTTTCAGTACAGATCTAAATTTTCCTCATTACTAAGGCCAGACCCTTCAGAGTAATCTATTATGATTCTGTTGATTTTAGAAAGTTTACTACCTGGAAGATGAGTATTAAGTATAAGTGCTAAATATTGTTCCTTATTTTCCCAGCCTTATTCCCATATCTTTACTAATCAAGAGTGTGGAATGCACTAGCAGTCCCCTCGGCGTGTGTCTGGCTCTTTCCCTGTACTCAGCCCAACCCTCTCTAGCAGTCCCCTACTTATCGTTGTCATATTTTCTACAGAGTCTAAACTGTGTGTTAACTGTATTCCTTTTGAGAAACTGCCTTCAGGCATTAGGACAGGACAAGTGATTATTTAGCTTATGCCTGTGTTATCTTTAAAGATTACTGTTCATCATTTCCTAACATTCTGTTAGAAAACCATTGTTGTATTTTTTCCACTGTTTTTTATTTTCTTCTCCCTCTTTCTGTTTCTCTCCATCTCCTCCTCCTTCTCCTCCTCTCTCCTCCTTCTTCTCCCCCTTAATACTTTTTCTTGATTTTCTTGATTTATACTTTGGTAAAACCAAGTTTGATTGCTGTTATATCATTGTGAGAAGATCATAAAGTTAAATGGAAATGTCAACAAAGAACTCTTAACAGAACTGGCATTTGAACAAATACCAAGGAAGCCAGCATAGCTGAGATAATGAAGAAAAAACTGTAAGTAATAAGAGAAGCTCAGATATGCAAAGGGTAGTTTCATCATGGTAAACACAGTGGTAATTGCAAGAATAATTAAGGTGAATAATTTGGGAAATCATAAAGTTGTGATATGAATGATTTGAAGTAAGATTTAATTCATGAGAGAATACAATGTGATAAGTATAAAAAATGAGACATGTTAAGAGGTTTTGCTACTTTTATACAAGAGCTATAATGGTAGCATTTTCCAGAATAACAGGTTAATGGCAATTAATTTAAGGACAGTGGTTGGATTATGGAAATATGTTAAGATACATGCAGTAGGGCCCATGACTGACTATAAGTGGGAAATTATAGTCAAAAATACATCAGAACAATTATTTTCTCTAGAGTTTTGTGTTAAACACTTGGATGAATTTACCATCAAAGATAGTAAATAATGATGGAAGAAAGAGTATTTGGCATTCATTTTTCTAGTGAGAATTTTAAATGGATAGTGGGCATTTATGTGGAAATAACTCAGCAAACATTCAAACCTATCTATCTGACTTCATGGAGAGGCATCATTGTGAGAGATAACTTTTAGGCAAACAGCAAGAGTGAAGCCAGTGAGAGTAACTTACCCGGTGTTTAGTGAAAATTGTTATACTGTAGAAAGTTCATAGGAATTGATTGAATAGTGGTTAAATAAGCAAGACTTCATGCTGCAGACAATGTACACTTGGAATAAGTTTAAGACGGTGATCATCAGAACTCTAAACACAAACATACAAGTTTGTTCCTTGCATTATATCCTCAAAGTTAAAATGAGGGAATCAAGCAAATATAAAATTAAATCATAATGCACTATCTTTTTTAACTCACTCCAGTTTGAGAGGAAGGAATTCCTGTTAGGGATATAGAAAATATTCTACCAGAGAAACAGAACTTTCTTATCAAATGCTGATTGCTAAGAAGAAAATTAGTTAAATTTATTCATGCACGTACATATGCACACAATGTGAATATATATGTATATATAGTAATATAAGCAAATGATGTTCTATGCACTAGTGTTGAGAACCACTTCCTGTGAGTCATCCAGTTAAAAACAGAATGAATTAACTGTGGTATTCATGGATGTCAATTTCTCAAGACAGTAATTTAAAACAGATACTTGAAAATAGGTTGTGATTAATTAGGTTCTGACTTCAAGGAAAATATATGATCTGCAAAAGAAAAGTCTCTTTGTCCCCAATCCCCCAAAACTCAAGGGTTCCTAGCTGAGGAAGCATGTCCTGGTTGGAGGTGGGTCATGGGGCCATGACCTGGGAGGATGTATTGTTGTCTGCAGGTCTTCCCTTTTCTCTTTGCCTGCAGGCTGGAATGGGGAGCAGCTCCCCACCCTGCCCTTCCACCATGCCATTTCTGGCTTGAGTTACTGAATCCTCTGAAACTATGAGCCAAGCTAAACCTCTCTTCCTTTAAGTTGCTGAAGTTGAGTATTTTGTCCTTAGGATGTGAAAGTTAACACAGTAAACAACAGAGAGAATAACCTAATCTTAACTCTCATAAAGTTAGGATATAAACATTACTATTTTATTACTTTTAATAAATGTTTATTTAATATCTATGCAGTTTTCTCTCACTTGAAGTACATAGATTTTATATGTAAATGGATCCAAAGGGAAAACATCGGACTTTATATGATTTCTAGGAATTCTATTTTGATAACAAAAGACATAACAAACAAGAAATGTTTATGTTATCAATTGATGGGTTTTCATATATGTAAACATCACAGATTCAATTTGCTAAGTGGTATAACCATGTAGATATTAATCATTTCTCCAGAAATTTTGGAGTCTTTTTTATACCAAGATGTTATGATTTAAAGTTATTAGCACTGTTTTCTAAATTTTCCTTTTAATTGCCACTTAGGTGTATTCATTTAAATCATTAATTTAAATAAGATAGCTATGGTCACATCAAATAAATTGTATATATGATGAGCA
The DNA here is from genome assembly GCA_028451465.1 of Erethizon dorsatum. Classification (NCBI taxonomy): domain Eukaryota; kingdom Metazoa; phylum Chordata; class Mammalia; order Rodentia; family Erethizontidae; genus Erethizon; species Erethizon dorsatum. The sequence goes on from CM051824.1 coordinate 139,086,428, forward strand.
AATGTTCCTTATGAAAGTTTGTAATTATTAGCCAGGAATAGATAAAGGATGAATAGTACTTGATAATTTCTATTTTTATTTTTAAAACATGAGAAATCAATAGTTCAGCTAAATTGGTCATCTATTAAATGCAAATCTAGTTATAAGCATAAAATTCATGATATTTACAATTATTTACTTCATTTCATAGCAATCTATTATTGTAAATTATACATTTAAAGTCATTAGGCACAAGCTTTTTATTTCCATATATTATTAAGCATTTATGACTTACAGGAAATATTTATGTTCTACACAAGAAGCAAAATGTTATATGGTGATAGACAACATATAATAATAAATACAAAAATGTTAGGCAATATTTAAGTAAAAAAGACTCTAGAAAAATTATGAAAATAAATTATTAATTTATTTAAGAAAATATTCACAGTATGATGACTAAATTACTGTTGAATGGGGAATCAGTGTTATAGATAGAAAAGCATTTCTACAAAGAAAGCAATTTTTGTTTTTGGGTAGCAGGAGAAAAGTGCAGATATGCTTAACTCCAATGAATGTCTGAAGAAATGTAATTGAGGTGGATGACCATAATAGTGTTTATGAAATGTAACTTGTGGCATACCAAGGCAATATAATATAAAGCATAAATATAAATGAAGACCTGATTAATTAGGGCTAGGAGTATCTTGAAGAACACTTGACCTTAAGGTTAAACAAACAAAGAAAAAAGTTCTCAATGAGTTCTAGCATAATTATAAACAAGTTCTACAACAAAAGTGTGGAATTTGCAGTAAACTACAGATTAATGCAGAAACTGGAGATAAGATGAGAAATTATGTGGGTGACAAAATATGTTACAGCCCAGTCTCTTTTTCTGAGTTTATCATGACAGAAACACAAAAGTAAGGATGGTTACACAAACCAGTAATCACAACCAGATACATAATATTAGAAGACTGTAAAATTGCACAATCTTTACAAAAGATTTGCTTTATCACAAGAAATTAGATATCCAAAAAAGGGAGATATTCCAGAAGCTAAGATTATTTTTCTTTGTGAAAGGCTATGAATATAATAGACATTCTTCATTTCGTTTTTATCTCATGGGGAGGGTTAGAGGGGACATGGTATGAATCGATCCCAGGGTGTTTGCACTGAGTTACGTCCCCAGCCCTTTTATAATTTTTCTTTTTGGAGAAAGGGTCTCATTAACTTACTATGTTGCCCAAGATTGGCCAGAATTCACAATCCTCCTGCCTTATCCTTCAGAGTGTTGAAATTACATATTTTAGTTGGTAAACTTGCAGTTTTTCCAACTATCATACCTAACACATTTTCCACAATATCCAATACATAAAAATATAAACATCATTAATTTATATCATTAGTAAATCTCTTAAAGTCAAGTAATTAGACATAAGAATGTACTTGGTATTTGAAAAAATGTGATATTGGGAAGTGTAGTTGGAGTGTACATTATTAGGAACTATTAAAAGGTTTCCCTGCTTTAATTAATTTTATTTTTTAAACCCAATAAAATTAGGTTTATAAAAGTAAATGATTAAACTTAAATTTCTGGTAAAGTAATATTAAAATTTGCCTTTAATTTAGCTTTCATATAGTTGGATTTTCTTTCAATTGGAGCATATTTTTAAACTAACTAGACTTCAATTTTGGCATCTATAAAATGGAATGATAGAAAAAATTTTTTAAAAATTAAAAAAAGAATGTCAGAAGGGCCAAGGATATAGCTCAGCAGCACAAGCGTCTGGCAAGCACGAGGTCCTGAGTTAGATTTCTGGTATCAAAAAAAAAAAATGGAATGATAGGACAAACTGACACATCAATATAAAGCATAATAGCTGAGCATACAACAACTGATAAATTTATGTTAGTCTTTTTTCACTCTAAGTAGTATTTGTGCTGGAAATCTTTTTTTTTTTTTTCTTCTCTACCAAAAATTATGAACTCTGGTTAGCATAAAAATATTTCCTCAGCTTGATCTTTTAATCCCATGAGAGGAGAGCCTCTTTTTAAAACTTTAAAATAATATGGAAATTTACAGAAAAGGAAAAGCAGGTATAGCCCCTATACCATACTTCTGTTACTCAAATTAATTTTTAGTCAGAATTATTCTATTCAAGATTCGTTTGGCATATCATGTAATGACTATGTAAAAAATTAAAATTTAACAACTAAAGTTTAGATTATCAGAGGAATTGATTTTTAATAATTCTGGGAAAGGAAAAATTTTATGTTTAAATCAAGTCCTAAACCAGTATTATGAAGGTGAATTTTCAATATAATGATGTTTAATAGTGATTATGACACATATGAATTATCCATGAAGAAGCAGAAACAGATTTCATATCCATAGTTATGTCGTAGAGAACAAAAATTAGTTTTACTTAAAAAGTGCTGAGAATGATTTGGGTGTGAACAAAGATCTACTTTTCTAAACTATATTGGTTATATTGTGAAACTGTCTTAACTAGAAATCTTTGTTATTATATTGAAAATTAAAAACATTTCCACTCATTCAAAAAAGCCTTAAAAGCCTTGTTATTTGCAAAAGCAAGTAACAAAGCAGACATGACAATTGATGGTCAACATATTCAGAGCTCAACTATAAGCGATGTATGCCCAAAGTTACATTTCGTAAATATATTATCTTTTGTATATTCCATAAAATGTAGAATAAAAGTAATGAACATGTCCAGGCTTTCACCATCATTTTATTCTTAACATTTCTCTCATTATAGGTGGTTTCACTATTAGAGAATAATTATGACTAATTTTAAACTGAGAAAAATTTAAATATTCTTCATTTTTGACTTAGTAAATTGTTCTTAAAAATATGCACTTAGCGGGCCAGTGAGATGGCTCAGCGGCATAAGCGCCTGCCTTGCAAGCGAGGGCCAGAGTTCGACTCCCGGAACCCACATATGAAAAAAGGGCCAGTGATATCGCTCAGCAGCACGGGCACCTGCTGGCACGTGAGGTCCTGAGGTCGACCACCAGTACCCACAAAAAAAAAAAAAAAAATACACTTAGCATACTTACTCTTAATGAGAACTAAATCATTAAGATACAAGGGTGAAGAAGGTTATTACAAAAGCAAGATGACCTTTTACCAAATGACTGCACTTCATGAACAACCATTATTAGTAACTATAGCTTCTGAGGAAACACTAAATTAATTTTTTCATTACTTTTCTGTGTAAGGTTTATACAACTACTTAAAATAAGTTGCAGTGCAGCAGAAATATATGGATGTTCTTCCTTGAAACAGGTACTACTGTTTTAGGAAAAAGTCTGATTACTATAACAGAATTCATTACTCACTGAAATTGTGAGTAAAATACATATTAATAAACTTTGCAATTAAAAGTGAATATATTGGGATAATTCACTATAGCATTATATACATCCTTCCTAGAATAAATTTAAATACAAGAATAAATATGAATTAAATCCTATTGAGTCATAATTTGAAAGAGCATTTGATAGACTATCTAAAAATAATATTAATAATAAATCTGTGATAAGAAAATTTGTAATAAGTACATATTTTGTGTTAGACACTAGGCAATCATGGAAAAAAGATAGTTAATCAAAAAATATTTATAGAGTCCAAGTGCACCAAGGAGACAGATGAGGAAATGCTTTTTTTTTTTCTTTATGTGGGTACTGGGAACGGAACTCAGGACCTTGTGCTTGCCAGGCAGGCGCTTATGCCTCTGAACCATCTCACCAGCCTGGAAATGCCTCTTTAAATATGGTAAATGCTTTGATACAGAAAGGGAAACTTATAAGAAAATATATGAGAGTCGTAATAAATTCAGAAAATACAAATTACAACAATTATTTCATTTAGCACTGAATAACAGATAAAATTTAGGTAAAATAGGTAGAATAATAGGTAAAATTAGGAAGAAAATTTAACATATAGAAGTGCATATATTGGTAGATTACGTGGGTTATTTAGATAGCGCCAAGTTTTACACTGTATGTTGTTTGGTGAATGTGATGATTATAGAATAATAAATGAGTTAAGGGCCAGTGAGATAGCTCAGCAGCCTAAGTGCCTGCCTGGCAAGCACGAGGTCCTGAGTTCGGTTCCCAGTACCCACATAAAGAAGGAAAAAAAAAGAAATTAGTTAAATATCTTGAAAATGAAGATTGTTCCAAACCAACTACCAAATTTATCTAAGGAAATCTGAAAAAAGTTACATAATTAAATCCACCCAATTTTTTTAACAGAGTGTGGTATGAATGGGATAAAAAATAAAGTCACAAAGACAAGTCAGACAGTTTTTTTTTTTTTTTTTATCATACCACTGGCAGGGATGGTAAAATAGAAAAGTGGACTAGAGAGATGTTGAGTATAAAAAGTAGAAATAACATAATGGAAAATGAGTGGGACAAGAAAAAGACATGGAAGCCTGCTTCTCACTTCCTGACTTGGGTCAACTAGTTTTTGCATCTAAGTTTTAGAAATCAGCAGGAATCAATAGTTCATCAATGATAAATTATTATAGATTCACTATAATAATATTTTAATTACCAATTTGATGTATCTAAAAATGGAAAAGTAATTATTTTGTGGTAACTCAGACTCTATATTCTTAAAAAAGATTTTAAGAAATCGTTTGCAAGCATTTCTACATAATTCTCACATCTTGTTTCCAAGATTTCTTGATGCTGGGATCCCTATTTTACATAATAATTATAGTAGACCTAACAAGTAAGAAATCTCCAGTTAAATCAGAATCCTATGAATATGTCTCCAAGTACATGGAATGAAAGGTATTTGAGTATTTACTGATTTAATTCTGTTTTGGATAGGAATTAAAGTTGGAAATACTACTGTATATAACGTTCACTAAAGGAAGGACATAAAGTATGAATAATATCATTGTGCACACCTTCTCACTGTGTCAGTCGGTCTCCAGCATAAGGGAAGAAGATTACTGCTATATTGGGCCTAAGAATCAGACTCCATTTACAGAGGAAAAGAAAACAAGGCACTAGAGAAAATTGAAGCCTCTAGAACTGTTCTTATACCAAAGATTAAATGCAACCGATCTGTTAGCTAGGTGGACATAAAATCTCACACAAAGGCCTATTTCTCTCAGATCCTTTGTACCCGCTGTGCCATTATTTTTTGGGGGGGCACCAGGAATCAAACTCACAAACTTGTGCTCGCCAGGCAGGCGCTATACCACTGAGCTATATCCCCAGCCATGCAATTTTCAACAAAATTACAAGATAAAAGTAATGCTGACCAAAAGGTCTGACAATCAGCCAGCCCTGAAAAACTAAGCAGGAAGCATAAGAAATCAACTTAGCTAAGAAAGAATTTAACTTTGATTAGTATAAGGGCTCTAACAGACAAAATAAACAATGCTAAAAGAAGGGTACTATAAGCAGAAATATTTACACTACACTAAAAGATTTAAAAAATAAATAGTAGAGATCTAAAATAAACTGTAAGATAATAAAGAACAGGTTCACTGTGGTCACACATAGGCTTGATTCAGCAGCAGAAGCAAATTATGCACTAGAAAGTATGTAAAGATATATTTTGCAAACTGAAATTTAAAAAAAGATATGAAATAAAAAACAAAATTATAATAGACCATGTCTTTACTGTGGAAAAATTTCAAAATATGTAATCTATGTATAATTGGGATGTCAGAAGGGAAAGAAAAAAGAAATGACTAAGAAGAATTACATGAAGTAAAAGTAGCTGAGAAATTATCAAAATAAGTGATAGACACAAAATTACCAACTCAAAGAGTCAAAGAACAACTCGCAGTATAAATACACATTATATCTATACCAAGTACATTAATTACATTTCTCATTGCTGAGTCAAAATATCCAACACCCAAAATTAAAGGAGGAAAAGTTTATTTGGCTCACCGTTTGTAGAGGTTTCAGTTCATAGTTGACTGGCTCCATGGCAGGGTGGCATGCAAAGGGATATCACAGAGGAGAAACAGTTCATGGCAACAGAAGTCAGGGAGAAGTGAGCACCAACAATGACAAGCAGCAGCCCTCATTCTGTCCTTTATATTTTATCCAGGCTACCCACCCAGCATGGGCCAGCCTTAGTCCTAGCATTGAACCATGAATCCCAGTATCACATCCTTAATCCCAGCAGCACACACCTTCCTTAGATCCAGCTGCTTCCAAAAAGCCCCACCTATGACTGTGTGAGGTTCTGGGGAGACATCTAGGTAGAAGCCACAACACTAAGGCAAATACAATACAAAATTCCACAAAATCAAATACAAAGAAAAATGCTTGGAAGTTAGAAAGCAAGTTTCCCTATAGGAGAACTAAGTTAAGAATTATACTGAACTTCTCTACAAAAATTACACATGAAAGAAGTGTGAAGTGAAATATTTAAATTGTGAAAAAGCACATTACAATCTTACATTTTATGAAATTATTTTTTAAATTGAAGTAGAATTAAATATTTTCTCAGTAGAAACTGAGGAAATACATTGTAAACATTTCTGTCCTGCAAGAATTGCTACAAATTTTTAGAAAGAATGGACAAATCAGACATAAGAAATTAAGACATCTAAGAAGAAAAGAGTTTTGGAGAAAGAAGAAAAACTTTAAAAATATTTACAATTTATCAAAAACATGTAAACTGCAAAGAGAAGGTTATTTTAAGAAGTTCAATAAAAATATAGAAAGCAAAATTGTAGGTGGATATGTATTTCATGATTATTTATGTAATATCTAATACCTTCCAGATTGAGATTAAAAACTGAAAAAGACATAGTCTTTCCTGTAGAGGGATTATAATTAAATCCTCTACAGGAGATATATTTATTGAAGAATTATAGGAATAAAAAAGGAAATGATGGTACTAATGAATTTACTAGAACAGGTAAACTTGCTATGAAATTACCACTTCACTGGTCAATTTGCAAATATTTTTTCATGTTAATGTTCAGGATATTTCTAGCTGACCTTGTAAATTCTTCATTTTATTTATTCACTTATTTATTATTTATTTTGGGGTACCAGGAATTGAACCCAGGACCTCATGCCTGCCAGGCAGGCACTGCACCACTGAGCTAAATCCCTTGCTCAAATTCTTCATTTTAGAATGAAAATACCTGTCTCAGAATGATTAAATACATTTATTAGTTTGCCTTCATATAAAAAGCTAATTGCACTAGAACTCTGATATCTTCAATTAAACTATACAATTTTGTAAAGAGTCAAAAATAATGATACTACTCAAGGAATTAAGCAGGTCTAGTGCAAGAGCTAATTTGATGCAGAATAGTTTGAATTTTGATATTTTGAAGACAATGCATCATCTCCCCACTTCAGCTTTAATATTTGTTGTGTCAGGAAATATATTTCATGAGAGGAAAATAAGTAGATATTAAAATTGTAGCATCACATCTAATATTGTAAAAATAAAACACAAGATATATATTGTTTCTGTAAAATGCAAATTTACGTTATATGCACTTATAAACCAGATGAGCTCTTTAATAAATCTTCAATAATATTTTTAAAATACTGCCCAACATTTTAGAACATAATTTCTACTTAAAATGCACTAGGCCTTCATGAGCGTGAATCTTTCTTTTTTGGGGGGGTACCTAGAATTGAACTCAGGACCTCATGCTTGCCAGGCAGGCACTGTGCCACTGAGCTAAGTCCCCGGCCCCATGTGAATCTTTCTTTGTAGTGCATATTGCTCATTTCAATATGAAGCCTAATTATAATATTGTGGTTTTGGAACCATAAAATTTTACTTTATTGCAATTCATTTGATAAAACTTTAAATAATGCATTGTAGCTCTGAGTAAGAGTTTGCTATATTTTATTTCAAAATTTGGGTCTTAGGATATGACTTAGCTAACAGCATGTGGCTATGCAGACCATAAATTAAGTATACTGCATTATTTTAGGGTCTACTTCTCACATAGACTTCATCGTGCAAGACTCAGTTCATAGTTGTGCAGTCCAATGTCCTTACTTTTATCCCAAATAAAATGTATAAATTTTAAAAATCATGCATGGTTGATAAATGATTCAGAGCCCTTACACTTACGATAAAATGATCTCTAAATATGAAATGTATATCATCTGGGAAACATTGATTTTCCTGTTATTTATTGTTTGATTCATTTTGATACACAACTCCAAAAGCAGAAAGCTCATTCTTCAAAATTAAAATAGGAACTATAATTACAATTTCCCAAATGATAATAATGGAACTCTGTATGTGACATTTTCAAAATTAAAAAAAAAATGTTTATTTGAACACTTTGCTGCTATGAACCTACATCTGGTTGATAGTTTTTAGGTTCAGGTGATGGCCTTTTAAAACTTTGATATTCTAATAGTTGTCTACAGTAAACTTAAGAGAAATTTGAATTCCTTTGATTAAAATTGCTTAAAGAAACTAACATTAAATATCACCTTGTTTTTAGTGAAATTTTAGGAGAATTTTTGATGTTATTCAAATATACTAACACATAAAAAATGAACAGTTATGTTTTTCCATAATATTTGTGTTTTTGAAATCAAGTGGTTCATATACAGTGAATGTATTGTGTAGATCATGTTACAGTTTGCTTGAATAAAGATTATTCTGTTGGCTCACTGCTTTCATTTATTAGTTTTACTGTGTTTTCCAGTGTCCTTATGGTGGACCCAGTGTTATCTCTATAGAGTTTTGCTCTCATTTTTTACCAAATGAATGAAAGTATGGCTAATTTCCTGTCAATTTCACCAGCACTAATGGGAGTTAGTAACAGGCATTTTTGGCTGTATTTCCAATCCGTGATTAGTCAAATATTTTATTTTTTAGATGTTAATCTGTAGAACTCCTATGCATCATAGTTCTTCTTCAAATAAAGAGTTAAATAAATTAGTGTAGCTTATATCAATATCTTTTTCTTCATCCTTGTTGGTTTTAAAATTTTTAAATCCAGAGTGAATTAATAATATAATATTCTATAGAGTTTTTGTGTGAGTCAAAAGAAATAAAATTTTAAAATGAATAATTTAATATTCTTATTGATCTATGTAGATATTTTTTCTAGTACAAATGTGTTTAAATTTGGAAAAAAATCAATTTAAACTCTCATTTTTTCTAACTTATGTTCAGTGGAGAACTATGACTGGAAACCTGACTATTTATAATAGATGACACTAGTTCATCTTCATGCAGGAATGATGATGGTGTATATTCCATTAGTAAGATCCCAACAAAAGTTTTGGAAACTCAGTCGTAGTGCTGTACTCAAGGGATTCCTTATTTATTGCAAAAATACAGTCGCCCTACTTTAACACATACTAAAAAGAAAGACTTAAGGGAATATGAACATTATGCAACAGAACCAGCAGGAAGTATTACATGCAATGCTAACAGAGGGAACCGGAAAGAGAAACACTGTTTAGCCTGCAAAATTTGCATCATTATGGGATTTCTTCATATTCACCAAGAATGCAGTGCACATAGGAACTTACATTTACAGGACATAATGGCACCAATAAATGGGCAAATTCAATAAGTACAATAAAAGTTTCTTTCATGTGACTAAAATCTATAATATTGGAATCCATTTATTTTAGTAATATAGTCACATTGAAATATTTACAAATTTAATCTCTGTGAAGTAACATAAAACCACACTTTAGAATATAACATATACTTAGAACCACTTGGATTGTCTTTTTTTCAACTAATTTGTTATTATACTTGTATGAAAGAGAAATACAACATATTTTAAAAGCAGATTTGGAGTTAGGTTGCTTGGGATTAAATCTAGTGCATAGCAATGTGACCATGAACATGAAAATGAATTTTTTCTGTCTCTTTTTCTCTGTCCTAAATCAGAGGTGCAATAATTATGCCAACTTCTTAGGATAACTTTAAAGAGTGGGTGAGTTAACATTCATAAAGTTCTTCTTAAAGATGCCTTTCTAACTATAAAATTGTTAATAAGTATAATTACCATCTTTATTTTTGTACAGGTGTTTTGCTATTAAAATCTTTTATCCATATTTTCCTGACTGCCTCTTTATCTCTAAATAATGTTTTATATTATTTGGAAGGATAGGAGAAATAGCACTTCATATCTTTGTAGTATTTTTCCACATTTATTGTCTTGAAGTGAAAAATAAAATAATCTTGAATTTACAGAAAAATATGTTGTTAACTAATTAATGAAGAGTTGGTTGACCTCTTTCAAATCTGAGTGTGAATTCAACTCTTTCTATAAAAAGGCAATCAAAAGATATTTTCACTAAATAGTATCACTGGGATAAAACTAAAACTAAGTATGTAAATAAACACTGACTATGTATTTTTGTTGGTAATAAAAAATAGCTCATTTTCCTTTAATTTTTCAAATAAGCAATTGTAAGCAGGAAAAAGTCTACTAGATATTATTTTAGCTTTAATTTTTATAATAAATACACGCATATTCACACTTTCATTCTTGTTTACAAATGTACATATAGACACACTTGTTATTTAAAAGGAAATCAAAATATCATAGAATAAGTGAACATTTGTCAAATGTAGGAGAATCTTCACTATAATTAATCTGAATTTTCATTCAAATGCTACCTACTATTTATAGTCCAATAAGACTCTGTAAATATGCTTAGACATAAATCATTTTGTAAACAGTCAAATGAACCACATATAAGCATTCAAAAATGTCCTATTGACTCTTATTTTCAACATTCTGTATAGAATGTTGATTTATTTTATTCTAGGCTTCTGTGAAGACTATTTGTCATGTTTCCACTGGGTGCTTTTTTACTTAATTATTATCACTGTATAATTTTTTTTAATTGAGTTTTGGGTTATAAATTTAGATATTAAAATTTCTATGACATATGTTGTAATTGATTTGATATTTTAAGAAATATCTTCTCAGAATCTATCTGAATGATTTTATGCACATCTTACACTATTAATACTTTGGATTATATATTGTCTTATCCAAAAGAAGTTGAATTTGATATGATGCTTTAATATATTGCTGGATTATGTTTGCTATTATATCAGGGTAACAAATTAATTTGTAATGTCTTAAATATGCTTGGAACAACATTGTGTTCTATAATTGTATTTTGTTTCTATCAATTTCCCCAGTCATTGAATAATGTGGAAATAATATATGAATTTCAACTCGACTTTATTGAGTTAATCCTAGTTTGTTTGATTAAATAACTGCTCACCCTTCTGGACACGGTATTCTGTTAAGCTGTGCTCTCTCTGTGGAAACACATTAGTGGAGCCACAGTCAAAATCCTGGTGGTGAGCTTTAAACCATTTAAACCCATTTAAAGGTCAGAACTTTAAAATAAAGAGCTCAGCAGAGAATGGAGGAGAACAAGAGCAAGGTGCATTCATTGAGAATCTCTGCGTCTATCCACCCTTGTGTTTTTATGACACCAACTTTTAAAAAGTGATGGGTATGTTCATGTTCTCATCTTCTAAATACCATGCATATTCTTCTTTGGATACTCTTCAGGAAAGAACTATACAAAGGAGTTGATTCTAGGAAATCTATGTTACTTTTACTAAATTGACATAATGCAATTAATCAAGTAGAGCATTCATTGTAAACTTGGTATGCACACATACCTTTAATTAATATTTATCTTCTAAATACTGATAGTAAAAAAAGTTTCATTATGTAATATGAATATTTTTCATGCAGCCAAAAATACATAGGCCCTGTCTTCTAAAAAAAAAAAGAGGGCCGGTGAGATGGCTCAGCGGCGTAAGTGCCTGCCTTGCAAGCGCGAGGGCCTGAGTTCGACTCCCGGAACCCACATATGAAAAAGGGGCCGGTGATATCGCTCAGTGGCACGGGTGCCTGTTGGCGCGCGAGGTCCTGAGGTCGACCCCCGGTACCCACAAAAAAAAAAAGGATACATAATATCCATCATGAGCCACAATTTATCTTCATGTAGTGCTTGCATTTTGTATATGGTCCTGGTAGGAAAAAATATGAGATGACTCAGGAATGAGATTGACTGAATTTGACAGAAGAGAATGTACTTTCACAGATCATTATGACACTGGAGTTTGCTTTTTATTTTGCATTCAGATATAATGTAAATATCTTCAACATTTGTGCTAATGAAGAGGTCTACTCAAATACCTGTTCCCGATTGTGATTGCTGACTACTGAAGCCCTGCCCACAAATCACAATAGGTGTGCACTTCTGCCCAATACCCAGGATCACTCTGAAAATCTTTGTTCCCTGTTTGACATTCTGACCACTGGGAAGACATAGTCCAGTCTGGCAGTTAGATGTGCGTGGCTGCTCAGATTTTCATGCAAGCTCCCTTCAGAGCTTCAAAAGTATTGACCGGTGTATCCTTCACTGAACTTCCAATTTCTCCTTCTAAATCTTCTTTTCCTTAAATATTTGCATCTATGTCTGACCTAATTTCTGTTAAATACAAAAAAGTCCTTATTTTTTAAGGGTCAGCGTTTTACTATCCCTGAATGTACACTGGTTGATAAAATGAATAATACTTATTTTAGTAGTACATATACTCATCTGTTCTGTCTTTCAGATAAGTAGGATAGCAACATTATTGAGTAACATTTAAGAATTTTTTTAGGGCCGGTGAGATGGCTCAGCGGCATAAGCGCCTGCCTGGCAAGCGCTAGGGCCCGAGTTCGACTCCCGGAACCCACATATGATAAAAGGGCCGGTGATATCGCTCAGCAGCATGGGCTCCTGCTGGCGTGCGAGGTTCTGAGGTCGACCCCCCAGTACCCACAAAAAAAAAAATTATTTTAAGTATTTATTGAGTGAACATATTTCATAACTTTCTCAGAAAACAGAAATACAAGGCAAAGAGTCTTTTGATACTAATAATGAATAAAGAGATTTCAAATTGTGTCATCTTTTATATCCCTTATGTTTAAAAGACATATTTTATTATACTTTATGAGTCTTTTCTTTATTAGAAAAATATATTTTAAACTTCCAAGAAGACTGACACAAGTAAAATTTTTATATATTAAAATTACTCATGGTTTCCATTTAAAAAAATTTGTTTGCTATGATCCCAGCACTTAGGAGGCTGAGGCAGGAGGATTGCTGTGAGTTTGAGGCCAGACTGGGCTACAAAGTGAGTTCAAGCCCAGGCTGAACTACAGAGCAACATTTTGCCTCAAAAATAAGTCAATGTTCTTGTCCATACTAAGACATACTAAGACATACTAAGACAGCATTGAGGATAAAAGGCATGAGTTTGGTTATTACACACTGGATACATATACTGACATATCAAACAGTACCCCACAATTATATGTGAATTAAGAAGAAAAATAAAAATTTAACAATGACTGAATAGATTTTAAATTAATGTAGATGTAGGAAATCACCCATCTTGTGATGAAATTGGATCTCACTTCTGCTTCTTGAGAATTTTCTGCTCTTCATATTTTTTTCTCTAACCTATTGTTTGGTTTGGTCCACATGTTCATCAATAACCAACATTTAGTACTTATTATTTTTCCTGTCACTTATCAGAAGAACTTTTTAAAAAATATACTTTGAAAGTTAGATTTGTTGGAACTATAAATTTTGGGTTTTGAAAATTTACATTCATGATATAAATAGTCTCTTAGGGAAAGAAAAGCATTAAAAAGTTTTAATACATATCATATCTTACATAAATGTAAAGACTTTATATACAATGGATAGATAGTCCCTTCTCTTCTTTTTTATTTTAAAGAGAAAAAAATAAAAATAAAACAGAGTTTCAAAACAGGTTAGTAGGAGAATTGCAATATTTCATACATTGTATATTGTCTTCATAGTAGTCATTCAGAGCACAAGATATAGGCATTATATCTCATCCAAACAATATTAGCACAAACCTTTCTTTTCAATGAACTAAGAGAAACTAGATGTATAACTATTTTAACTATCCTGTGTATAAATATATTTTTCTTTTTCTCTTTCTTCCTTTCCCCTTCCCTCCATCACAGAATGATAGGCAAATTTTGACAAATAAAAGATCAATTTAGGATATACCCACATATAATTATTTAAAACATTATAATTTGCTTATATCTATATTTTTAAAAATCAACCTTTCTTTTAATCAACTATCTGTTGCTTATCAGTAGCATATATCTTATTGTTATAATTTGTGTATTTATTTTGGAATAATTCTATATTAATTATTAAATTAGACACCCAGAATTTACCAGTACTGATATCATACTAAAATATCACATTAAAATAGATATCTTAGATATCATACTAAAATAAGAGATTGTAGAAAAGACAGTGAATATTTAGCTCATGTTGTATAGTTCTCATGAAAGTTTATCAAAACTTTTATAAAGTCTAGAAATAGTCACTTGGTTTCTTTCAAGTATGATACAGTCAATACAGTATTAATTTTTAACAATATGCTATTTTATAAAAAGTCAATAGGTTTTCATCAGTACTCTATTTTTGCACAGTGGTTACTTCTTGTACATTTTGAATTTTTTATGAATGAGTGTTCAGTGTTGTTTTTGATAGATTGTGTTTCCTTCTCTCTCATTTTAAAATTTGGTAAGATAGGGAAATAATTCGGTTAATGTCTATTTTGTATCAAGTCTCCATAAACTTGAATTGCTTTTGTTTTATAAATGGAAATATAATAATGGTGTTGTTTCTGTTACTTACATTTGTTATTTACAGTTACATCTTTTTATTTATGTTTTTCTTTAAAATACTTGCAAATTTTCTGATAGGAAACCATTATATTCCATCTTCTTATATCATGAGAAAACATTTTACTATCCTATATTTATGTCCCCTAATGAGCCATTCCCCATCAGGTTTTTTTTTTTCTTATATTCCAATGAAATTCAGCAGAATTTCAACCAGTATGAGTAATCTTGTACTTTCGAGACTTTTACCATAATTATAGAAGGCTGCTTAAATTTAGCACCTTACAAATCAGAAGATAATTAGAACCACCCATGAAGCGGCAATGAGCCCCACATTGGGGACATTTTGTGTATAAATGTGTTTGATTTTTCTCCTTTTAGGGATTACTGAGTTCTGTATTGAAACCCTTTCTTAGAATTTCACAGCAGCATTAAGCATTGGGCTTTCGTTGTGACAGATGTCATAACACAGCTCTTATTGATGACTTCTATTCTCAAATAAAATACACTTTCACAAAAATCCTGTGCATGCCCCAAATACACTTTCACAAAAATCCTTCAGATTAGACCCATAGCAAGGGGTCTCTCCAGACCACTTTTTCTCTCTCCAGACCACTTTTTCTCTCTCCAGACCACTTTTTCTTCTTCAAACATACTCATACTTCACATAAAACAGGAAGTTCTTCTCTAAGCTGTCTGTATAAATTCCAATTTCCCCATGAAAGCAAGGCATTTTTGTCATTTGTTCATTATTTTATCACCCTGTGTTAGGCATATACGTATGTGGATCATTATCTGTGGAATAAATAAATTAAATAAAGTACATCTATCAACATTGGAGCAAAAATATACATGATGTCATTGTCATTCCTTGGTTACCACTTTGCTGTCACTTTTACAATTAGTTAAATTTTACATTGTGTCTTAATTAGTTTTCGTGTAAGGTGTTCTCAACGCTGAAAATACATTGCTTTCCAAGTCCTGTTTAGCTTTCTTGGGTTGATTCAGTTACCATTCTTTGTTTTACTAATGTAAGAAAAAAATTTTACTAATGGTAAGAAAAAAGGATAATTTAGAATGTGAACATAATGGCTATGAGATTCCTGTAGAGATAGAAAGGTGATATTCTGCTATATCAACACTATGAACTTTGAAGTAAATAAACATTGGTTTTAATTCAATTATCTAATGTTTTTGGGTCAAAATATATTCACTGGTGAAGTGGGAATTGCAATGACATCTCTATGATGAGACAACTTTTGTAATATGTCAATCATGAGGGGAAAAGTTATTGTAAAGTCTATACCATCATGTTGGAGGAAAAAAGACACTTAATCAGATAATACTTAAATCAGATAACCATTTAAATATCAACATTGGTATTGATATCAGAAAATGTATCATGTATACAATAAAGGAAAAAATAGCTATTCGGTTAGGCATTAATTATTTGTTGTGAGGTAAAATTCATATGCTTAAGATTTTTAGAAAATGTTCATTTATATTTAAAAGTTAGATTAGCTCAAATTATATTTAGAGAACTTTAGCTTATTTTTATGCAACAATATTTCAGGAACAAATACATGTTATTATTCTTTTTATCTTTAGAATATGATCTTTATGAATTTTAGTTTACTTGGATGAAAGAGTATATATTTCTCTTTTTTTTTTTTGGCACCAGGAATTGAACTGATGACCTTGCGCTTGCCAGGCAGGCGCTGTGCACTGAGCTACATCCCTGGCTCAAAGGTATATATTTCTAATAAATAACTGTCTGTGTTTTTTTCTCTGGGTTCTATTTGTTAAGTGTACAGTAATGACAGCTTCTATTCCCCATCACATAAAGGTCACTGTAAATTATCTTTTCAAAGTTAAAAACTTGAAAAATACTTCTCACACACACCAAAAGAAAAAAAAAAACTCTCACCAAATATGACAGTGATTTATATATTTCAGGCATTTTTTCTTTTTCAAGAACAAAATATATAGGAGAACTTTGCCGTTTTTTAAAAAAACTGATATTGCTTGCTAAATTGCTTTCTAGGCACTAAGTCAAAAGATTTTTAGATACAAATCATGTGAAGAACAATAGAGATTTCCTGAAGATCATGTCAGATTTTTAAAGAAAGTTTCTGATTAATTTAAGAAACTGAATTCTCCTTGACAATTTAGTTGTCTTGTTTGTCCAATATGTCTAATATTCTTAAAATACATTTGAGTAGTAAATAATGAGGGGCTAAAACAAATTAAGATTCCTATAACTATTTTTAATTGCATCATATTGCTAATTAAATTTTATAAATTATGAATATGAAAATAAATTACAAATCAGTGAACTATATTAAATATATTTTAAGAATTAAGATATTTAGGGCCTGTAGAATTTTGGAGTTTAAAATCATTGGGTCAGAACATAAGGCAATTCCTGTACCACATATAATTCCCTAGCTATTTTTTAAAAACAAGGAATGAAGTAAATAATTATGAGAATAAGAACAGAAGTTGGGAGAGGAAAATAAAGATAAAAATGGAATGCATTTTAATAATATTTCTGAATATTCTGTTATATTTATTAGGGAAGAACTTAAATTTAATGTGTGTATAAATTTTGTGGAGGTCTTTGTATAACACAGATTCTGCTTCAGTAGTCCTAAGACACAGAGTGAGCTTCGATGTTTCTAGCACTGCTTCAAATAATATCAATGTAGCTCTGCCCTGGGCTGCACTTAATGGTGATGATGGCCGCAGACCACTCTTACCAAAACACTGATGGGAAAAACGATGACTGCGGCCAACATCAGACAAATCAGAGAGCCCTTCTAGATTTAAATATTTAAATTGAGAGAGCATTCTTTCTATTCATTTATGTTTTTAAGCATAGCTGATGCATAGCCTACTCATTTATAGGAACACTCACAACAGTGTAAAGAAAGCCCCTAGGGAAGCATAAGACATATCATGTCAGTCAACTCACATGCACGTGAAGTTAGCCTTCGAAAAGACATCTTTAGTCTTCTAACACCTACATCAGGTTTTTCTTTTTTTTCTTTCTTTTTTTTTTTGTGGGTACCAGGGGTCGACCTCAGGACCTCACACGCCAGCAGGCGCCGGTGCCGCTGAGCGATATCACCGGCCCCTTTTTTGTATGTGGGATCCGGGAGTCGAACTCAGGACCTCGTGCTTGCCAGGCAGGCGATTATGCCACTGAGCCATCTCACCAGCCCTACATCAGGTTTTTCTAATGCCAGATTTGTTATTTCCTTGTTATATTTCTTCATGTGAAATAATAAAATAAAATTACTCCCTCCTTTAAGACTGAAGTTGAATAGGAATGAAACTTGCTCCTTGTAAGCAAACAATTGATGAATGAATATTCTGTATCAATGAGAATATTTTGTATCCATTTCATTCAAATTTTATTTTTTAAAATTAAATTTGACACAAATATACTCACACACATAGCAAAATCATAAATGTAAACAAACAAGGCATGCATGGGGTGTTAGAAGACTTAGGTTACTTTTTCCTTTCTGACTTTGCCGTCTTCATCTGCACTTCTCTGCTTCCCAACCACTCTAACCACAGTGACAATCTCTGTCCTCTCTCTATATATAGATATATTTTTCTTGTTGTTGTTTGTTTATTTGTTTGTTTGACACAGGGTCTTGCTATGTAGTGCAGGCTGGTCTTGAACTTGCTTATGTAGCCCAGGTTGGCTTTGAACTACAGCATTTCTCCTGCCTCAGCCTCCCAAGTGCTGGAATTGAAGCCTGGTGCTTCAATATATTTTTAAACACACTCATATAATTAAATAAATAGACACATGTAGACAAGGTGTAAGCATGCAAATATTTCATTAGTGATAATTTTTAACAAAACTGAATATTCACTGTATTAATATTGCTGAAAAACACCTCTTCAATATTCAATTCCATTCATAAACTCTCAATAATTTGTTTGAAAACCACCCAAGATTCTGATTATTTGTCAGATTCTTCACTATTGAATTTTCTCCTTTTTCCAATCAGTTCTTAATTATCAGTGCTAGTCTCTACACTAACAAAATCTTGTATGTATGTATTAGAACTTCTACTTTGCATAGAAATTCACACACATTTTATTAAACAATACACTAATAAAGGAAATTACTAAGTTCCATTTATTATATTTTTATTGAAGAGAATAAAGCAGATACTAAAAACCATTTCCATTGTGGACAAGTATGAGACTGATGTAAGTAGTGAGGTGATTGTTATAAATATAGATATAAACAAATTATAATGTTTTAACTAAGTATATATATATATATATATATATATATATATATATGTATGTATTCTAAATTGATCTTTGCCAAAATTTGCCTATGATTCTCTTTAGTCTTCTCATTTGCTTAAATTAGAATCTCACAGTCATTTTTGATTCTTCTCTTTTTTATTCTTTTTTAGTCTTCAGTTAGCTAACAAAATGCATTCGTTCTGTTTCTAAAATATAATTAGAGTCAAAAAATTTCTCCACTTTTCTCAACTTCCTTCAGGTTGCCATTATCAGCAAACATAAAGTTTTCCTATCCTCCTACTATTTCCCTGCCCCATTTTCAGTCATCCAATGATATTTGCAATTATTCTCTTAAAATACTATGTAGCATGTTCTGCAGAAAGCTTTCTATTCAGTCTCAAATTCCTCCAAGAAAGACCCAAAGCTCTCACAGTAGCCTAATGGCTTTTGCTCTGTGGCCTCCACTAATATCTCTGACCACATCTCTAGTACAGTTTTAGTCTCACTATTTCTACCACTTAGCAGTTTGAGTCTTCTCCCCATTAATTATAAAATTGCTAAACTATCACTCAAACCAGCAACCACATATTCTATATATAAACAATAAGTTAACAATATGTTACGTATGAATTAGCCATTTGTAGTTTACTACTATTTCTTGGCATTTGTAATTATTCATGAGGCATGGCAATAGTCGTTTCCTCCTGGAAATTTTAAGCTTCATAATTGTTTTCAGTAGTGAATCCAAAAGTACAACAACCACTAGAGAATGGTTTCTTCTTTATAATTAGTATTAAGGAATTATAATAAAGACAGGTAAAATGTTTCATTAAATAAAAACACACAAATCTTGTATTTAGAAATAGTACTAAACTAATAATGTGAAAATGAAAGTACTACTTGCATGAAGTAAAGAATGACTCAGGTTAATTTTTCGAAAATATATGTAATTTTTGCACTTGCTTCTTATTTTGCACACTCTGAAAAGAACATACATAAAGTTTTATGCTATAAAACATCTCCTTATTTATAAGCAGCAAGAAAATTCTCTCTTGTCTATTGGCGAATGATTTTTTGGATTTATTTTTAAATTGCTTCTAGTGGTTTCTGCAATTCAGATCCTTCCTGATTCTTTCTCCATTTAGGGGTGATTGAACACAAAGCAGAATATAGGTAACATATTGTTAGGAAGGCAAAGTCACACATGCGCACACTCAGACACACAGACACACAGACACACACATACATTCACATAACCACATATTCAAACCTGTGTTTTTTTGGTAACACCATTGTTTAAATTGTACAGCATAACTAAGTATTTCTGTGATGATAAACATAAAATATTTCCTGGGTGTGATGGAAAACTGTTTTTTAGAATTTTATTGGTAGAAAAACAAAGTATTACATTGATTCCCATTGGTTTCATGAAGGGTGTTATGCAGGTGAGACTGTTAAAGTTGCTGGGTAAGTTTGTTATCAGTATTTAATTTACAGAACATTTCTGACCACAAGGTTTACCTTCATGCACAAAAATATTTAACTTTCAAGGACTACAGTACACTGTGTGATCTTTCTTAGGCTAATACAGTATCTTAGATCTGCAAAATCTATTTTCCTTTCACTTATTCACGGTCAAAATTTAAGCCAAGATTTTGTTTCACTAATCAAGTATTACCTCAGCCCAAATTAATTACTGCTTAAATGGTGTTCGTTGAGTGTTTGTTTGGTTATTCTAAGCATTTGTTATATTAGCATGTTTTGTATTGTTTTGTTTTGTTTTATTACAGCTTTGCAAAACATTGTTTGGGCATCTAACACAAAGGATAGAAAAAAACATATTGCGTGTTGGCATAATGTAAAAGCATTAGTAAGAAAAGAGAACAAGAGCCGGACATTGCATGAAATACACAGGATGCAAATTTTTTCAGAATGTAAAAAATGTTTATATATTCAATCAGTGGAACTTAATTGTAGGATGTGAACATAGTAAGAACTATTGAAAAAGTTATTTGCTTGGGAAAAAAGCAGTTGTGATTGATTCAATAAATGTCCATGCTATTTGTATTAGTCATCTTTCTCTCCCTGGGGTAAAGTGCTGCTGAATTCTTGAAACTGAAAGAAGGAAGGGCTTATTTTTGGTCACGGCTTTGGAGGTTTCAGTCCACACAATGGCTAGCATGAAGGCAGAAACAACACAGCAAAATAGCATGGTGGAGGAGAGCTATTCAACCCCCAGCCACCAGGAGACAGAGACAGGGAAGAGACTGAGTGAGAGATATGTTAGCCCACGGCATGGCTCCAGTGACCTGCATCATCCACCTGAACCCCAAATGTAACCGTACATTCAGCTATGAACTCATTAATGGCTTCATGCATCCACTGATGAGTTCAGCATCCCCAAGATGCAGTCACTTTCAAAGAGTTCAAGCTCCAAACACAGACTTTTGGGGGACATTTGAGATCAAAGCCACAACGTTGTTGATTAACTGAATTTGGTAGCACTCACTGATTGTTCCTTTATCAAAATCCATATTGATCTTGATATCTTTGAGATAAATATTGACATCAATATCTATGCTTCCAAAAAGAAATGCCCAGAAATGGTTTCAAATTATATGGGAAAGATTGTAACGAAGAGTTTATTACTATAGAAAATATAGAAATCTTTAGATGATAGCTTTTATTTAAAACATACATGTTATGTATTATTAATATTCAGTGTAATTGCTTTGTTGGTGCCTGTTTTCCAATATCTAACCCATAGGAAAATAATATTTAAGGCATCATTGCTAGTGTCCATGTGCCATCTTAAATATACAGTATATTTTCATTGTGCTAATATAATCTTTTTGGTGATTAAATAATTGTTTACCACCAGGAATTCATTCTTTTCCTCTGGGAAACTATAAAGCAATTGATGATTCTCTGATATAATTTTAAAGAATAAAATAATGTAACATAGCTATTTGGCTATTACATTTCCTGATGATAGTATTTCTACTATAGTTTTCTTAGTGTGCTTTTTGTAAATTAGTGTGTGCTATCTCTTTCCACCAACTAAAATTGACTCTTGAAGTAAGTTTGTGCTTTATTAACCCCTACATCCTCCAAACAAATAAACAAAATTACTATCATCACCTTAACGAACCTTCAAACCAAGAGCAATGAACAATACATTACTTGAAGTACCGTTACTCTTTGGTTTGCAATTATCTACTGTTTTGTTTAGCACAAACTCTCCATCTCCAAATAATTTAGCACGTGGCCTACTGTCATTTGCTCGTGTTACACTTGACATAACTATTAGTTATTTTTACATTGATATACATTATTTTTTATCTTTTCATTTCTCACTCCCATTAATTCAATGTAGGCTTTATATTACTAACGCCTGTAATGTCCAAACTCATTTAAATTGCATTGAGTAAGCCTAACTTTTGGGCTCACTTTCTCTAATGTTATACTTAAAAACTGACTTGAACTAATCAAGAACACCTATACATTAAAACTATTTTTTTTCACCACCCAAATTCACTTCATGTTCTTGTTTCTCTTATTATACAATCCATGTCTAATGACCCATCACTATAATGATAAATATGTGGTATATGGGAGCATAATTATACCCATCCTGTGTTTTCTTCATTGGAATAAATCTAGACAAATATTCCTTTTAAATTTAACTCTGGGGTCGGTGAGATAGCTCAGGGGCATAAGCGCCTGCCTGGCAAGCATGAGGTCTTGAGTTTGACTCCCAATACCCACATAAAAGGAAAAAAGGGCCTGTGATATCGCTCAGTGTGAGGTCCTGAGTTCATCCTCTGGTACCCACATTAAAAAAAAAAAATTACCTCTGTATGTGTAGACCAAGTGGAATTATAGGAGCCCAAATGTCATGTTCCTTTGTGTAATTTTCTCTCTTAATGAAAGCAGTGCCTGCAAATATTGTGTGAAATCACTCATGTTAATATATCATGTAATATTAAAAAGGGGATTTTGCAGATTTAGTTATCATCCCTACTCTGTTGACTTTGAGTCACTAGAAAAGGTTTATACCCTGGGTGGGCCGACCTAATCAGGTAAGATAAGAAGTGATAAGTTATAGAAGGTCACTCACTGTTTCTGGCTTCAAATGAGGTGAAAAAGCAAGCTTCAGTGATTAGAATGCAAGGGTGGTCCCCAGTAGCCCACTGAATTCATTTAACATCTAAGAAGAAAATATGAGTTATCTAAAATTCTTATATTTTCCTATATGGAACTAAATTCTGCCAGTATAAGTGATCTCAGAAGAGAATTTAGAGCTCCAGATAAAAGCCAAGCCCACTGGATACCAGATACCCTAATTATAGTATTGTGAACTCTAAGCGGAAACTGAATTAAATGAATTCATGCTATGCCCTTATTTCTTTTTTTTTTTTTTTTTTTTTTTTTGGTGGGTACCGGGGGGTCGACCTCAGGACCTCGCGCGCCAACAGGCATCCGTGCCGCTGAGCGATATCACCGGCCCCTTTTTCGTATGTGGGATCCGGGAGTCGAACTCGGGCCCTCGCGCTTGCAAGGCAGTATGCCCTTATTTCTAACCTACACACAATGTGCAAAAATGTATGCTACATTTTAACGCCACTAAGTTTGTGGTAATTTATTAAAATTCAACAAGAATATATATATTCTACCATATTCTACTGTTAAATCACTGGGATATCTCTCTATAATCTTTCCTTAAGTATAATTAGATTATACAGTTCCAAATAAAAATGAGCTATTAATCTTTCACTAATGATCTGCAAAATTAATACTACATATTTTTTTCTTTTCTATTATAGAAATAAACTGTTGGTTTTCTTGACTAGGACAAATCCTGCCACTTTGGCACTAGTCTTTTTCTATTTTCTTATAACTTTATTCCTTATGTATAAACTCTTGAGTTTAAACTCTGTTTTAATATCATTAAATTCCCCCTTTGTTTGAGTTAAGTCCATCACTATAGTTAGCTTACCAAATGGTCTTACTTTAGAAATCACCTTGATTCTTCAGCTATCTTCCAACAGGCACATATAGATCTCCATTTATTTTTCCTTGAAATGGCTTGAGTGGAAATAGGTGCTTTATTGTCAAAAAGATGTTTGAACCCTGAGTTTGGAGCTTTTGATGACATGTAGATATACATACATATATATGGATGGTACATGGTGCATGGTGCATGCTGCATGGTAGAAGGAATGTGTTCCTCGTACATGTGGAAAGGAAAAGGTAAAGGTAAAGCTGACCCAAGAGAGGCTATTGTCCTCTGCTAATCAGTCTCTGGATCTCCCTGGTCGTTCAAAGTTATGAGAAAACTAAGCAAAGCTTTTTATGTCCTGTGTACAATATAGCCACATTTGAATTTCAAATAAATTCAAAATTAATTCATAGCAGTGGAGTTTGAGGTATTTCCTGTTGCTGAAATTTAATGCCAGCTGTATCCAAAGCTTCCCCTACAGGAATGGGACCTAGGCATCTTACCTGCCAGAGGTTAGTGCTAACTAGTGTAGGCTGAAAGCCCGTGTGCCATTGAAGGTAGAGTGGAAAATAGAGCATTTTTCTTTTGGAGAAATTAGTATATTTAAAAGCTCCCCATAAAAATAGCTGAAGAAAATACTTTTGATTTTTTCCTAGGGAAGGGTGAAAGTGGATGAGTCTGTGAGGCTGCTGGCGGTTACTGGGGAAAAAATAGAGTGAGAATTCAACTGTCCCTCTCTCTTTCTCTCTCCCCACCAACTTGAAATTTCACTTCATTTCAATAAGTACTTAGTACAAATACTTACACTATGTCACTTACTGCCAGGAAATGAAATTCAAATTAATAGGACTTTTTCACTGTACGAAAAAGCTCACAGTTCAACAAGGGGCAAGACATGTAATCAAATTTACAAAGTAACATGACAAATGCAATAATGTAAGTGTGAAGTGAAATCTGGTAAGAGAAAATTCATTGAACTTCAAGAATTATTTTTCGGGCCCCTGAGATGGCTCAGGGGCATAAGCGCCTGCCTGGCAAGCACGAGGTCCTGAGTTTGACTCCCGGAACCCACATAAAGGAAAAAGGGCCGGTGATATCACTCAGTGGCACAAGCACTTGCTGGGAAGTGTGAGGTCCTGAGGTCGACCCCCAGTACCCCCATTAAAAAAAAAAGAATTATTTTTCAAAAGAAATGAAACGAGGCTGAACATGATGTTAGAGGCCAGAACACTTTATTCTTTATACCATACCAGCTTAGGATGGATGTGGGTGCTAGTGTTTCTCTTATGAATAAAACTTTAATTCTTGACATCCTTTATCTATAACTTTAACAATTAGTGTATATTTCTTAATTCTTAAGCTTCACCATTTTATTTTAGTCATATTTTAATTGTGAAAATACTTTATCTGCTTTGTTACTTTACAATTGAATATTCCTTATTGTCTTCTATTACACTCATAACTTTATACATAGTCAAAGCACATAACATGAATCCAGACAGGTCACAAGTTTCTTATATTCCTCCCTGCACACCCTCAAAGAAGATGATGAAAAAGAAACTGCCTTATTTTGATGTTAACATTGAATGGAGGGGAGTTTCCATGGAGAGTTCATAAACATCCTTTGCCGCCAGTCTGCACTTGTGACCCAAATTCTACTACACATGTGACCATAAACCTATACCTAACCTCAGGCTAATAAATAATTTAATTTAAAGTCTGTCTAGGTTGATTATACTTCCAAGACTCCTGGCAGAAGCAAATTTAAATCACCTTTGAAGAAGTCAACTTCAATTGATCCTCCAAAAGTTCTTGAGTTCACAGTCAAAAATAAATTACACAGGATAATGAATCTCCATGTATGAGATTCAGCACAAATATGCTGTAGAGTTGGAGTCTCAGAAACTCCAGATATTGTATGTTTTCAGACAAAACACTTTTTTGATGTAATTACATGAATTTTCTATCAACAAATTATATGATTTGGAAAAAAATCATGCAAAACTTATTTTGAAAATGTCTATCCATTAGTGATAACTGACAGAATATAGAAATTATATTTTGGTAATGAAAAGTTGTCTATAGAGACTTCCATGAGTCAAGAAATTAGTATAGGAATTCACAGCCCAGAGTAGGAAATAGAAAGTGTGTAATGTCCTGCCTGAGGAATTTAATATACCTCATGGAAAAGTAAGAAATGTAGAAGTATACGCATTAGCATTTATAGAGGCTTTTTGTAAAGTAAGGAAGAATTAAACATAAATATGCAAATTTTGAAAAATTTCTTTAGTTACCACAATATATCTTATCCTGGAGAATTTTAGAGAAACAGAAAAATTATGAAGAAACATTTGTCAAGGAAATTTAAATCAGAACACTTTTGTCCCAGCCCATTTTATCTTCTGAACATGAGTTTAGGATGTGCCTGACCAAACAAAAATATATAAATTATTTAATAAATTAAATGTTGAATCTAAGATGGTCATGTTCATATTTGTTCACAGCCAGCTAAGACCAGAAAGCTATGGAAACTCAAATCTCATAGTGAGTCTTTGAGAATATGTAGTTATCTTTTTTTTTTTACTTTTTATCAACCTCAACTCCAAGAAAAAAGACACAATGATTATATTCTGTTACAACACATGCAATGATATTTTTCACCTTAAAATAAGTCTAATATTTTGTTTTGTTTTTAATTTAGTAAATGCAATTATTATTATGCTCTACTTTCCAAGGAAAATAAGACTATGTTTTCACACATTTCCCCAGCCTACTTCTAGGCTGTTGTTTATAGGAAATCTCAACAATGTGCTTATGCTTGTGATTCCTAATTGCTTTTCCTAGGCCTTTTCTCTCATATGAAGGCCAGTTAGTTTTGTATGTGAACAAAAACTTACTTATGCTTCCAATAACTGCCATGTCAAACAGACAGTATTGTATCCATAGATTATTTGTCCTATCAGAACAATTTGACCTAATTACTGCTTTTCATATAAATAATCCTTGCATTTAGATTTTAAAACATCTTTCTGTTCCTGTCCTACCTTTTTAAATGTCTTTTTTATAAAAAAAAAAAGTCCAATTCTTATGGTTCTAATGTCATGATGAACATAGTTCACTCCTATTCTCTTTCCTGTTTCTAAATTCTCTGCTATGTCTCACAGTTATATCAATTAAATATCACTCAGTGATAAGTTAAATTTCCATCTCCAACCCTGAATTATTCTTTGGGTTCCAAAATCATATATTTAACTAACTAGTCAATAAAGACACTTAAACAGATTATAGTCTTCTCATGCTCATGCTCCACAGTCATTTTTATTGCTTCCTGAACATACGATCGTGCACAAATGGCAGACAGATTCAAAGATTTATCCTAATTGTGTCTATTCCCTTGTATGCACAATATTTTAGAATACATTCAAAATATAGTCTGAGTCTATGCCTTGCTTCTAACTAATAAAATATGACAAAGGAAACAAGTCAATTTTATGATTATATTACACATCATTCTAGTGTCTATCTTGCTAGCAATCTATCCTTTCTATCTTATTAGCTGTCATACAGAAAATAAGCATTTCTTGAGGCTCAAATGGCAAGGGGCAGAGAATTGCTTTTGCTGACCATTAGCAAGGATCTGAGATACTAAGCTTGTTACTTGATTCTCCACAAAGAAATGAAATTTCCCACATAAGCATGGAAGCAAGTGCTTCCCCATTCAAATCTCATATGAGACCCACACAGTGGCTGACATTTTAAATTCTAGAGACTCAGAAGCTTAAAGCTATGCCTTGATTCCTGACCCACCAAATTGGTGAGAAAGTCTGTGATTTTTAACTCAGTTTGTGCTAATTCACTATGCAGCAAGAGTCAGCTAATACAGATTTTGGTAGGAAGAGTAGTAGAAGCCACTGAAATATGTCACCATGTGCAACTGTGGCGGTGCAGAGAATGAAAAGCTTACTTGGAGACGGGATTTGATCTGAATACAGAGAGGTCCGCTCTTGACTGTCCCAAAGATAGCACCCATCCTGAAGAAGTCTCAAGGGCACACCCCCAAACTGACTACTCTTTGGCTTTTATTCACAACATCAGTATACGAGAAAGAAAAGAAATAGAAGAAAAGCACCTTGTTTGAGGAGCTGTATCAGGGTTACACAGCTTATCAGGGACAGGGGAAGGATGATGGCCAGACACAACATGCTTCACTAATCTACACTTCCTGATGTTCTCACTGTGCTGTGAGACATGCATTTGTCTCACAGTTTCCTTCACAGTTTAGACATTCATTCCTCTGCCAAATCCCCCACAGAGATAAATATCTAAACCTCTTGGGCATTATTTTGTTAGAACTGAGCAGTGAGCAGAGTGATTAGAGGCCAGTATTGTAACTTCCATTTTGCTGGCCGCATCTGTTTTTTGTCATCTTCCCTTGCAAGATTTGATGAAGCACACTACCATATGCAGAGAAGCAAATGGCAATAAACCAAGGATGCTGCCTTGCTGAAAAATAGCAAAGAAATGAGGCTCTTGGTCTGACAGGCCACAAGTAACAGAACCATACCAATAGCCACGTGAAATTGGAAGCAAATCTTTCCCAGTCTCACACCAAGTAAAACCTTCATCCAAGGCAGTACAGTGATCAAAGCTTGTGAGTGATCAAAGCTTTGTGAGAGATCCTAAACCTAAGCTGTGCCTGGATCTCTGTCCCCAGCAACTTTGAAATAATAATTGTATGCTGCTTAGGTGACTAAATTTATCATAATATGTTATACAGTAATAATACTTAAGCAAAGTCTGAATGAGATTCCTTGTTTTCCATTGGTTCCCAAACTTAATTTCTTCCTAAGTATTCTATCTCTTATTAATTGAGGCACTTCAATACACTCCTTTGTTCTATAAAAATCTGGTATAATCCTTGAGCTTTCTCATTCTTCTATACACCACATTGCAAGATTTTCACAATACCTGTGATAGGAAATAAACATTTTTCACCACCACCATGGACATGATTCTGGCCAAAAGAATGTATTAACATATTTTTTGTTTTTGTTTTTGTTTTTGTTTTTTTACATGCGGGTACCGGGAGTCGAACTTAAGACCTCACGCTTGCCAGGCAGGCGCTTACGCCACTGAGCTATATCACCAGCCCCATATTTTTTCTAGATCATTGAAATGACTGTTTTGTTCATGCTAGACAGTCATTTCTTTCTTTTTTTTTTTGTGGGTACTGGTGGTCGAACTCAGGACCTCGCACTTGCCAGGCAGGTGCTTATGCTGCTGAGCTATCTCACCAGCCCTACACAGTCATTTCTATTGCTTATTGGACAAATCATAATTGTCTCAATATTGCTATCTGCTCTTCCTTCTCATGAATAGATTTTTCCTTCAGGTCTTTTGAGATTTTCCAAATATACTTTAGGATTTTCAACAAATGTTATGTCCTCAAAGTATTCTTCACTGGTTATGTAAACCAGTATAACTGTACAGTTTCCATCATTGCACATTATTTTACTGTCATCTGTCATTACCTAACATTTATTAACCATCATTTCCATATAAAAATATGTTTTTTTGTCTTCCACCACTTAAATGAAAAGGCCAATAACTTTTTTAGTTTATTGATTTATTTCTAGGTATCTGGAAAATCTAACTTCCATAGAGTGAATGTCCCAGAAATATTGACTATTGGTGAATGTATTAATCAATATATCTCATTTTAAGTATGATTATTAAAGTATACCTATTTTGCATCATTGATAGCACTATTTTTGTGAGATACATGTGAATCTATCATGCATCATTATCCAATCATTATTTTAATAGTCATCTTTTAAATAGTTTTATTGTTTTCATCTTTTCTGAATTATATAGTAAGTCAAATGGTAAATCCTTGATGATTCTTACATGCTTACTGTACTGTTAATAATATGCTATATCATTATCTCTTCTTGAGAGTATAAAAACACATTTTCCTTTAATTTACATTCAATCCTTTGCTCTATTTCTTTCATAATACAAATTTATTGTAATTCTATTGATCACTACTTATTTTGTAACTGAGACCTAGGTGGGCCTCATAGATTAGAAATTAACTAGAGAAGTACTTATAGTAAGGTGAGTTTAATAGAACACCTAGGGAATAATATTCTGTATAGTAAAATAGTAAGATACATGATGTAAAAGATTATATTATTAGTTAAAATTTTGTCTTATTAAATAAGGATGGTAAAAACTAATAGAGATTATTACTTAGCAGTCATTGCATTTGACATAAAACTAAATTTCTAGACAATAACTTTTTATATCATATCAGCTCAAGTAAGTATAGCAAAGATCTGAGTTTTATGCTTTTGTATGTACCTATTATTGCTAAATACACAGAAATGCATATAATGTCAGGCACATAGTAGAAACTGAAGTCAACCTTGCTTAATGGACATGAGCTACTACACTAGACCCCAAATGGTACAGAAGTAGAAGCCAGCACATGAGTAATTCATTTCATAAATATTGGAGGTAATATTTTTACAATTGTATTCATGTATCAGGTGTAAATTTATCCCAGTGATTAAAGAAGGTATTTAAACTCTTCCATTTAACACATGAAAAACTGATTATACTCCCCCAACAGTGAATCTTCTTGCACAAGTCATTCTTGCCTGCCAGTCTCTTCTTTGCTTATCTCTGCATCTTGTCAGGTGTGTCAAATGATTGACTTCTCTAGCAAAACTCTTAGAGTAGTAACTGATGAGAGTTAATCTGTCCATATCCATACATATTTTGCATGAAATAATGCTCCATCTTATTTTGCTCATTTGCTCCCAGGACGTTCCCTTAGTACTAAGCTTGGTTATCCACAATGGTAAGATGCTTAATAATGCATCTTGTCTTGCTTAACTACCTTTCTCATTCCTACATGTCAATACCTGTAATGAAATTTCCTGGGGTCAACAACCAAATAGGATACATCTACTGAAATCATTGTTTCAAGTTGGCATTTGTATAAACCTCTAATGAGGTATTTACTGCTGTTTGGCACTTTCCATTCAGTATGTCAGAACAAGAAATAAATGGGGACAAGTAAAAATTGCTCAAGAAGTGTTTAGTATATATTCAGTATTTGTGATTTAATATATATATTTTAAACAATAAATATAAATAATTTCTCCAAAAATTTACTGTCAGTATATGTTCACCTTTCCTAAATACTAGCAAATAGTAAATTTATTAAAGAATCTATAATGGTGCAGAGATTAATTTTATATGTGTCATGAGATTAATAACAGGAAAGGTATAAAGAGTCAGATATTTTGGTGAATTTCTGAAAAAATAACTGTCACAGGAGAAAATTCTAAAAAATATGAGAAACATCTCACAATTGGCAGCTGTATCTATAAATCTATATAAATATTATCTTTGTCACTTTCTCATGACTGCACACAATACTCAACACCTACAACTTAAAGGAAGAGAAGTGGATTTTGGCTCACGTTTTCAGTACATGGTCAGCTGATTTCAAGGCAGAAATGGCATTGTGGTAGGGCCTGGGTGGAGGAGAACTGTTCATCTTATGGCAGCCACAAATCAGAAAGCAAAGGGAGGAGCCAAGAAAAGAGATATGTCCTTCCAGGTAACACCTCTAGTAACCCACCTTTTCTGACTAGACCTCTCTCCAAAGAGCACATTCAGCTCTGACACGCTCATGGGAATAATCCACTGATGGTTATAAAACCCCCATGATTCTATCGCCTCCCAAAAGCCTCACTTCAGCGCATATGAACTTTTGAGGGGACATGATAGTCTAAACTATATATTATAATATATAGTTATATAGTATATTATACAATATATATTTATATTATACATAAATATAGTATAATATATAGTTATATATATAATATATATAACTATAATGATAAAATAGTCAATTTAGTTTTTTTTTTTTTTTTGTGGGTACGGGGGGTCGACCTCAGGACCTCGTGCGCCAACAGGCACCCGTGCCACTGAGCGATATCACCGGCCCCTTTTTTGTATGTGGGTTCCGGGAGTCGAACTCGGGCCCTCACGCTTGCAAGGCAGGCGCTTATGCCGCTGAGCCATCTCACCAGCCCCCTCAATTTAGTTTTGAACAGTGTCAATGCAAAGTGAAAATACACATGAAAATAAAACCAAAGTAAATTACACAACTCTACTATCAAAGAAACAGTCATAAAGTTTTCTACGATATGGATTATACGTTAACTTTGCAAATACCTGTAGTAACAACTGATATCAGGGTTATCAGCAATACTTAAGACTAAAATAAAATATGCCAAAATCCTTAATGATCTGAAGCAGAGTAACTTGCGTTTAGATTTAGTCAGCAAATACCACATAATGTCTTTAAGTTATCTGATGATATGCAAGGATTATTGAGATAATTAAAAATTCAGAAAGTTTCTGTGCCCTACATAACTTGTGTAAAGAAGGAATGAACAACTTCATAAATTCTTAAAATGGAAAAAGAGATAAATACTTTTTACTTCCTGGTGGAAATCAATGAAAGGAATAGGGTTGGATGTGAACCTCAGTAGTAAATCATGCTTAGCATACATGAAGACATGAGGCTATGCATTAAATTTAAATTCCAAGTATAAAATGTAAATTAGAATGAGAAAGAAAGAAAAAGAAAAGAAAAAATAAGAAAGGAAAGAAAAAGGAAAGAAAAAAGATTTATAAGACTGATACACTGGGCTGCTGAGATAGCTCAGCGGCATAAACGCCTTCTTGGCAAGCACGAGGTCCTGAGTTCGACTCCTGGTACCCACATACAAAAAAAGGGCTGGTGATATTGCGCAGCAGCACAGGCACCTGCTGGCGTGCGAGGTCCTGAGTTCAACCCCCGGTACCCACAAAAAAAAAAAAAAAAAGACTGATACCTTAGTAGCAACTGATCTATACTACAATACAAATTCACATTTAAAAATGTTTTCTCAAAGGAATTGGATTCATTTTTGAAAATATTATAATTAGGAAGACAAAAATTTAAGTTTTTACTGAAAGTAGGCATATATTTTCTATTTAGGAGAAAACCAGATATGTATACCTTACAAATACAAATACTACAAACAAAATTTGTCCTTTAAAAACTCATTTCAAATACAAAAGCAAATTAAAAGAAAATATCTATTATTTGATTTATGAAAATGTATTCGGTAATGTTCTCTAGAACAGTTTTCCTTCTCAGAACATGGGTGTAATTTGACATATGATTGCAAGGTACTGGTCTATGAGGAAAGTGATAAATGTAAAGTTATTTAATGAGTTTCAATGAATCAGAAAATTAAACGCATACTATAAGTAAATTAATCAAGTTACATGATGAAAGATTGTCCCTTTTTTTTGCAGGCCTAAAGGCCTTAAAATATAAATTTACTTTAGAAGTTAAACAACCTTGCCAGGCATGGTGGCACATACCTCTAATTCCAGCACTTGGGAAGCTGAGCCGGGAGTATCACTGTGAGTTCAAGGCCAGCCTGGGCAAGTTTATGGCTAGCCTGCACTTCATGGTGAGACCCCACCACTCACACAAAAAGCTAAACCTAAATTTGCAACCCTCTAATTTATGACTACTTTGATTACAAATTACTGAAGATAAAAGTTACATAAAACTGATATCATGAATGTTAATAGGAAAATTTAACTAACTTAATCAACCTTTAGAGAATACTGAGGAAAAATGTGATTAATGAACAGATTATGAAACTATATACTTCGATACTATTAGCTTACCTATCTGGTAAAAATAAATTGAAAGATGCAAGGAGAGTTAATGGAAGTTGATATGTGTAAAGTTTCCACGTTATTAAAACAAATATTAAATAGATAAATTATTGTTTTAAAAATCAATGGTAAAACAGTAGTTTTAAATCTTAAAATTAAAAGTTCATAAGGAGAAGGAACAGTGGACCTAAATAGCTGACTTTAACTCCTTTACTTCTAAGACCATAGAAATTCTAGAATAAAGTATTCAATGGTTAGAAGACTGTTGAGTGGAGTGTTTGGACAAACTCTTTGAGAACAACTCAATATGCTGAGAAAATCATTTAAAATATGGTATTAATGAGCACAGTAAAATTAAAGAAATTATCCGACCTCATCTAAGAGAAATTGGAAACTGAGAGAAGTAAACGGAACATTTCCATTTTAACCAGTTCATAGAGTTAAAGATTGATTTAAAAAAATCCAGATCTAACTGTGTATGTGTTTCATAAGAGAATGTATTTTTTTTGTGGTTACCGGGGGTCAAACTCAGGACCTCACACCCCAGCAGGCGCCCATGCCGCTGAGAGATATCACCGGCCCTTTTCTCACATGTGGGTACCGGGAGTCAAACTCAGGATCTCATGCTTGCCAGGCAGGCACTTATGCCGCTGAGCTATCTCACCGGCCCTCATAAGAGAATGTACCACTGTAAATCTATTTGGAGATCAAGTAGAAATGTAAAACTGTGTAAAGTATCTACAAACATTTTGGGAAGTTCAAGAGAAGTTACTATATGCTTGATTTGAAAGTATGTAATAAAATCATATCCCTGAAAACTATAAGCAAAAGTGGTCTTCACATAACTTGCAGTAGTCCAAAATTATCAAATAAAAAATGAGGTAAAATTAATTCTTGAGAGAGGCATTAGGTTAATCACCATGTATAATGATGAGTTCTTTATGGAGACCCTTACAGTGTGTCAGACTCAAATTAACATCACAAATAAATTTCCGGTTAAATTTAACAATCACAATAAAATGTTATTACACACGTGAGGAGTGAGCTGCCATGAACAAAATCTTCAAAGCCTGAATTGTAGAATTTTAACATTTAAAATTAAAAAATAACTGTTATTATTGTTTAAAAAAATTAAAAATACATCTTTTAATACAGAAAAATGAAAACTATACTGTAAGACTACTAGACTTGAAAAAAATAAAGTGTTAGAACTTTTAGAAATAAAATATTGAACAGCTGATATTAGCAAACAATACATAAGCTTCATGAGAGTTTAACTATACCTGAAGGGATAACATTGAAATATTCAAGGAAACGTTTACACAGATACTCAAGACACAGAAAATATAAAACCAAAGATAAAGAGGTAGAATGAAAATTTGCAATATATATAGTTGTAGTTTAGTTGGATTTTTTGAAAAGAAGTTAAAAAATTGAGAATCAGTCCTGTAAAATTAACATAACTTGTACTCTGAGTAACTAATTTAAAAATAACAATACATAATTTATTAACCATTGTTACCCTCCTATTATCATGTTTTGAAATTTTGTTCTATTTTTTTCCTCTTTAAAATAAAAAAATAAACATTTCTTCCTTTAAAAGAAATGGGGCCGGTGAGATGGCTCAGTGGAGTAAGCGCCTGCCCGGCAAGTGTGAGGGCCCGAGTTCGACTCCCGGAACCCACATACGAACAAAGGGCCGGTGATATCGCTCAGCGGCACGGGCGCCTGCTGGCGCGCGAGGTCCTGAGGTCGACCCCTGGTACCCATAAAAAAAAAAAAAGAAAGAAATTAACATTAGAAATAAGAGGGAATTCAACACAGCTGTCTTGAAGATGAGCCACATTGGAGTTACTCAGAAAATCAACTAAAATCACAGGAATTGGAAGAAAGGGAGGAACATACATCCTGATAACAAAATCATCTGAAATAACAAACTTCTCAATTAAGCAAAATATAGGCATAGGACTTTATAAAACAGCAAAGCAGCCCACAGGGTTGTCTGGAGGACTTCTGCCTGAGTACAAATCAGGAACCACCATTCTGAGAAAAAACTGATGGGCTGCAATACTGTGGCAAATTCAGGCCACACATAATAGATTTGGGATATAAAGTCCTTTGCCTCTTTTGTTTTGTCTTCCCCCAAATACACAACATTGAAGCCTGGGAGCAAATTTCACCAGCGCACACTAGGGCAAGTGACCAGGAAACTGCCCACTCTCTGATGGGCTGCCAGTTTTTTATTTATTTATTTATTTTTGCCATAGCAGCGAACTAGAACCACTAGCAACAACAAAGTTAAGGACCACAGAGGCAGTGGTGAAGGTAGTGAGTGGATTAGCACCAGTCCTCCTGGCTGCTTCCAGTGGTGTGAGAGAGGGAAGTGGGATTTAAGTAGCTGTGGGAGGTCAGCATTCCACCCACCCCGCACTGCTCCCAACAATGCAAGAGAGAAGCTGAACCCAAGCAGCCTTTGGCTGTCTCCACAATCGTGGCAGTGACTAGGCTGACAGCACTCCCCCTGCCCTGCTCCCAGCTGCATGAAAGGAGAGAGATGTGCCAGTGGAATGGAACAGACGGGGCTGCATAAGGGCAAGGAATGGACAACAGTACACGGGACTGGGAGCAGCCTTGAGCTGTCTCTGTCTGAGGTTGCCACAGAATTAGGGGAGCCACACAGAGACCAAACAGGTTAAAGAGACATGGGCAGCCTGCCAAGGGACATCCAGAAAGTTGCTGCTAAAATCTCTGGCCCCAGCCCCATGGTTAAACATACCAAATTAATAGTTACCACAGTTTCTCAGTTTCTAGGCTATGCTTGATGCCTCTGTTATTGCTAATTGTACTACTTTAGCCAGGGTGTTATACCTGTTGTAATTGGTTGTTCTGTCTTGTATGACAACACTGTCATTGTCTGAGGTCATAATCATCACTATAGTCCAATACCAAAGGACTGGGTGCTGAGCAAAATAGATTGCAACTTTCATTGCTAATGAATTGGAAATATAGGATCTTGGGTTGGACACAAAAGCCAAGAGCCAGCTACCACTAGAAGACATCTCTGATGAGTAGACATTTCTGAGGGAAGCCTCAATACTAGTTATAAAGCTACCTAACATAATTTACAAGCATTAACATGAAAAAATTAAAATAATAAAACAGAAAATAGCAAGATGCAGAAGTAAAATGCAACCCCTGACCTCCAGTAACATAGGACAAGTCCATGGAACAACTAGATAAAGGAAATCAAAATCTACCCACCTGAATTTTCCGAAATAAAAAAGTAGAAAGCAAAAAAGCAGAACTAAAATAGCAGACTGCTGAGGCTGCAGAGAAAATCAGATCAGAAATATTTTCTCACATTAAAACAAAAAAAGATGACTATAAAAATGAAGGACTTGCTAAGTGAATCTAGAGTAGACACAGAAAAAGAAAATAGAGGAGTTTAGGACAATGATAGAAACCATGAATGACCAACATAGGAAAGAAATGGAATTCATGAAACAGATTCAAACAGATGTCCAGGAGTTTAAAAATTCTATTGAAAGTATAACCAGCCAAATGAAGCAAGGTGAGGACAGAATATCAGATCTAGAAGACAGGATTGTGGTTACCAATAAAGAAAAAGATTTCTTAAAAATAGCAAGGGGCCATGAAGAATCAATCCATCAGCAGCAAGATGATACAAAGAACAAAATAAGATTGATCTGAGTCAATGAAGAAGCAGAAAACATAAACAAACTAAAAACCATTTCACAGAAGTAAAAAAGAGTGAGCACAAATAACCTAATGTTGAACCTCAAACTTCTGAAAAAGAAACAAGTCATGTGCAAAGCTCATATGGGGGAGGAAATTATAAAGGTCAGAACAGAAATTAATACAATGGAGACTAAGAAAACAATACAAAGAATCAATGAATTGAAGAGTCGATTCTTTGAAAGATTAAATAAAATTGATAAACTCCTAGCCAACCTTATCAAAACAAGGAAAGGAGAGACTCAAATCCATGCAATTAAGAATGAAAAGAGTGAAATCACAATGGATCCTGCAGAAATCTAGAAGATCATAAATTCCTACTTCAAGAATCTGTACTCAAATAAGATGGAAAACACAGAAGAAATGGACAGATTCCTAGATACATACGAAATACCAAAACTGAATCAAGATATAAAAATCCTAAATAAACCAGTATCAGTCAACGAAATTGAAGATGTAATTAAAAACCTTCCAACAAAGAAAAGCCCAGGTCCTCATGGATTCACTGCTAAATTCTACAAGAAATTTAGAGAAGATCTAATGCCATTACTTGTCAAACTCTTCAATGAAATTGAAAGGGAAGGAATACTCCCAAAGTCATTCCAAAATAAATATTACTCTGATACCAAAACCAGAGAAGGATCCAGCCAAAAAAAGAGAACTACAGGTCAGTCTTCCTAATGAACATAGAGACAAAAACCCTCAATAAGATACTGGCAAACAGAATGCAGCAAATTGTCAAGAAGATTATATACCATGACAAAGAAGGATTCATCCCAGGGATGCAGGGGTGACTCAACATACACAAATAAAAAAGGAATACACCATATCAGCAGAGCCAAGGACAAAATCACGTGGTCATCTCAATAGATGCAGAAAATGCATTTGACAAATTCCAAACCCAATCATGATAAAAAAAAAACTCTAGAGAAAATTGGAATAAATGGTCTTTAACTTAACCTGATAGAAGCTATCTATGACAAACCAACAGCCAACATCTCATTTAATGGTCAAAATCTGAAAGCTTTCACTCCAAAATCAGGAACAATACAAGGATGTCCACTATCATGACTCCTATTCAATAGTTCTGGAGACATTAACCAGAGTAATTAGACAAGAGAAAGAAATTAAAGAAATAAAGATAGGAAAGGAACAAGTTAAATTATCATTATTTGCAGATGACACTCTATATACAAGATCCCAAAAACTCCACCAAAATCTTCTAGATTCAATAAACAAATTCAGTTGTATAGCTGGATACAAAGTCCACACTCAAAATTTAATAGCATTCCAGTAAACAAATAACAAACTCACAGAGAGAGAAATTAGGAAAACAACACCTTTCAAAATAGCACCCCCCCCCAAAATAAAATACGTAGTATCAATTTAACGAAGGATGCTAAAGAACTTTACATTGAAAATTACAGTACTCTGAAAAAGTAATTTGAAAAGGATATCAGAATATGGAAAAATATCCCTTACTGTTGGGCAGGAATAAACAACATAGTGAAAATGGCTATACTGCCAAAATTGTTATTTAATGCAATCCAATTCAATATACCAATGCCACAGAATTATATAAAACATTCCTAAAATTCATTTCGAATAAGAAGAGCCCTAGAACAGCAACAACAATTCTAGGCAACAAAGTTGAGGCAGGAGGCATCACAATCCCTGACTTGAAATTATACTATAAAACTACTGTGATAAAAACCTCATGGTACTGGCAAAAAGCAGACCCAAGGACCAATGGAACAGATTAAAAGATGCAGGGACTGCTCCAAACACACTCAGCCACCTTATCTTTATGTTTAACAAAGGAGCCAAACATCTTCATTAAAAGAAACCTTTTTAATAAATGGTGCTAGAGGGCTGGTGAGATGGCTCAGTGGCATAAGTGCCTGCCTGGCAAGCACGAGTTCCTGAGTTCAATTCCCGGAACCCACATAAAGGAAAAAAAGGGCTGGTGATATCGCTCAGTGACACAAGTGCTTGCCCGGCAAGTGCGAGGTCCTGAGGCCGACTCCTGATACCCACATAAAAAAAAAAATAAATAAATAAAATAAATGGTGCTAAAAAAATTGGCTTTCCACATGCCAAAGACTAAAATTAGACCCATGTTTTTTACTATGCACTAAACTAAAATAAAAATGGATCAAAGATCTAAACATTAAAACACAAACACTAAATCTGCTGGAAGACAGAAGAGGTAGAACTCTTGAAGACACTGGTGTAGGGAAAGACTATGAACAAAACCCCAATTTCACAGGAAATATTACAAAGAATCAACAAATGTCATCTCATGTTGCTAAAAAGATTTTGCATAGCAAAAGAAACCACCAACAGAGTGAAGAGACAGCACACCAAATGGGAAAAAAATTTTGCAACTCTTTCTCAGGTAAAGAACTAATATCTGGAGTATATAAAGAATCGAAAAATTATATCCCCAAAATTTAAAGACCCAATCCAAAAATGGGCATCTGAAATGAATGGACACTTCTCAGATGAAGAAGTAGAAATGGCAAATATATATATGAAAAAATGTTCAACATCACTGGTCATTTGAGAGATGCAAATTAAAACAGTGCCGAGATTCCATCTCACTCTAGAAAGAATGGCTGTCATCAAGAAATCAACGAATAACAAATGCAGATAGGGCTTTGGGGAAAAAGGAACACTGCTCCACTGTTGGTGGGATGCAGACTACTGCAACCACCACGGAAGTCAGTGTGGAGATTCATCAGTAACTAGAGTTTCTGTTTGATCTGGCTATTCCCCTCCTTGGTATCTTCCCAAAAGAATTAAAAGCATCATACCACAAAGATATATACACGCACATGTTTATAGCAGCAAAATTTATAATAGCTAAATCTTGGAAAGAGCCCAAATGCCCACTATCTGAAGAATGGATAAAGAAGATGTGTTTTTTTTTTTTTAATATACAACAGAGTACTACTTAGCCACCAACGATAAACTTGTGATATTTCTAGGTAAATGGATGCACTTTGAGATTTAAGTGAAATAAATTGGACACACAAGTGTAAATTTCATGTTATTTCTCTGGTGTGAGAAACTGAAAGTGTAAATAAGGACCAAAATATATGATAGATTTGTGAAATAGAAAGAAAATATTCAAATAGGAAGGGAAACTAGGGAGGGAGAGAGGAAAGGAAAGAAGGGGAAAAATAAGAAAAGAAGGAAAAATGGAAAAAAAAACTTTTGTAAATAAGGAGGGGAAGAGGGATTGAAGGAAGGAGAGGGGAATGGGAAAAAAAAGAATCAAGATACGTCATGTACAGGTACAAATTCCCTATGATGAATGTGATCATTATGTACATCAAAAATGTACTAATAAACTTAATTTTAAAAAAGTAACACTTCCAGAAACAATAACAGATATTAGTCAAAGCTTCCAAGTAACTCAACAAAATTAAGACAGATTAAAATAAATCAACATTTTTTTAATATCTGCATTTATTAAGATGAAGTTAAGGTTATGTTTTATATTAATATTATTTTGTATCTAGGTGTTAGAATACTCACATGTAAACTCTAATGTCTATTTTACCTATAATGGATATTTTGTCATGCTTTTTAATCTATTTTATATATAGCATCCATATTTATATTTACATATCCTATACCAATACAATATATATTATCATGTTAATATGATTATGCATGTTATAGTATAGCATATATTGACTTATTATAATGGATTGCATTGTACAGTAGGTTTATCTATATTTTTATTATACATGGATTGTGCAAAATGTCTGTCTGTGAACTGGAGACCCCAAAGGATCCCGTCAAATGTTTGGGACCCACAGCAATGTCCCGTTCAAGTCCGTGTGGAAGATCTGCTCTGGAAAGGACTAAGCGCCATCTTTGGAGGCTAGAAAGTCTGTACAGGCAGGTGGAGCATCTGTGCCAGAAGAGCGACAGATCTGCACTGGAAGCCAGGAGATGACGTCCAAGATGAAGACGAGGATTGGGGCGTTCCCGAAGGAAGACAGCAGCCAAAGCTCCTTTGAAGAAGAATCACCGAAAAGCAGCTTCTCAGGAAAATCAACAATATGCAGTCTTCCCCTCCTGTTCTTTTATGTCAGTCCCGCAACAATCCTCCGTGGGTCTTCCACACCCAGAACCACGCTGTCTCGGTTCAGCTGGGCGTTCCCATTCAAGTTGACCATTGATTAATACATCACTATTGAAAATAAATATTTATTTCTGAATGCGAATATTTAACATTTGAATCCAAGTAGGTGATATCAAAAATTATACTAATATTGTAAAATTGGTTTTCACCGTATAGGGTGAAACAAATTGAACCAGATGAGATGTTACACTGTATACAGTTCGTATTGTCATCAAGGAATCCAAGAAACATGAATCTTAGTTGTTATATAAGGGAAGGATACATATGCCTTCTACCTACCCTTCCTAAGAGATAGAAAGAAACCTTTTATTTTCTATTAAAACAAACCATCCTTAAGAACACAAAGGCAAAGCACCTTGGGACCTTCTATTTGGATATAAATAAATTTCTCTGAAAAAAGATAAGAACCTCCTACTTTGCAACACAGGAAGATACAGGCCTCAGTAACACTTGTACAGTGAACCAATATACTGAGAGGGATACTTGTCTCTAGAATTCTACTTATAACTTCAGTTATTTTTTTCTATTAAAAATTCCTCAAAAATCCTATCTCTACACAAATATACTAATATTTTCTCTGCTATGAAACAGTGGTAAAATTTCAAGACAAAGGTTCAGAAATAGTTATATAAGACAGGAAGAAAGAGAAGAAGGAAGGAAGCAAAAAAGGGAGGGAGGAAGAGGCAGAGGGAACAAATGTATCTAGAGTCAGAATTTAAACTGTTGGCTGATTTCCAAACAGCGATAGTCATCAGGGAGGAGAAAAATACATTCAAAATGCAGAAAAAGACAATTTTAATGAGAAATTTTATATTTCAAAAATAAAAGTGAGTTGGACCAGAATAAACCAAAGTATAAAATTTTCCACTACCAGATCATCATTCTAAAAGATGCATTTAAAACTGGAAAAAATTTATATTCTAATATATAGGAAGGAATGAAGACAAAAATGATCACTGTAAGATCTATAAAACATCTATAAACATTATAAGTATCTATAAAACAGCATAAGGACTAGAACATACTGTAAGCTCTCAGAGAGCAATGCCAGCAGAAAAAGCGAATCCAGGTCTGCAATATATGTACTGAACTCAGTAATGAGAAACCACTGTCCCTTCTCTGGTGGAAGGGATTGGATACAATCAGCTTGCCACCAATTGTCCATTGGTATCTTCCAAGGTTGTTTTCTGTTGCTGGTGGACTACACTTTTGACAGCCCTTGTAGCTAGATTTGGGTGAAAGGAATGTATGTTACTGCGACTTTATACTCTTCAGGTATAAGTGAAATATACAGTGAAAATTTAAATTAAGATAATTTATTATAGTAAGAGACACACTTCTATTAATCCCCCTCAGAATATTGGCTCTTACTCCAAACACTCTTATCCAATGGTTCTTGTCCCCCTCTGAAGAAGTTCTGCAAGTCTTTTCAGATCTATAGTGAATGCTGCTCTTGAGTCCCATCCAACAGAAATGGAGGTGCATAAAAATATTATAGTATGTCCTCACCCACCTTATTCACTGGATTGGGCACCCATTGCTGGCTCTTCTCCCAAGTCAGAATGACCAGGAAAGGTAAGTATTCTTATTAAGGGCAATCTATTAAAGGCATTAAGGCAGCCATAACAGTGCAACTAAAGACACTCACGAAGGAGAACTTCCAGGTCTGCTTCATAAGGTAGCAAGAATGATGGGATAAAAACTTTTTAAATAAGGGGGAATAATTTGAGGTGAATTATCGGCAATGTGTATTTTACTGTAATCTTTTTAAAATTTTAATTGTTTTTCCTGTATTTTGACCATACCTTATCCATAATCTTGAATCTCTGTCCCCATAGCTATCAGAATTAATGAATATTAGATTACAGAGACTGATAAAGTGGCAAGTCACCAGTCCATAATATTTTGTTGTTTGTTATCTCTTCCATATTAGGCAGCTTATGGTGTAAATTCACATAAAATGCAAAATTCTTCTCACTTTGCACCCACTCTGTTAAGTTCACTCACATTCTCTTTTCCAAATCTCCTTACACCTTACTTTTTACTCTCTCTTCTTCTTAGCTTCTGATCAAGTGACAGAGCTATTTGCTACTACTTTTAACTCTGTGAACATTCTGACCATAGATCATTTATTTCCTATCCCTAAAGGGATAGGTGTACTCCTCTAATCTCTTCAAAATGTGAAGTATTCCTCCACTTCTTTTTCATGTTATGTCAGCCCAACTATACCTTTTAGCAAGGGTACAGTGCAATATAATTGCATATTTTGTAAGACAGGTGCCAATTCATCAAAGAATCATATTTCTCATGTCAGCTCATTGTAAAAGAACATCATGTCCCAACAGATGTGTGCAGCCGAAGAGACATCACTGGAAATATATTCTCATGACATGAGTAGAGCAGCACTTTGTCAGTTGCCTTGTGCCCTCTGGACCTACTTGAGCCTGATAAAGGATTCATCACTTCAATATTACAAAGCCTATCAGTTGAGCCAGCACAACATTATGGCATGGTGAGCCAGAGAACCCATTTCATGATTGTCAGTGCTGGCTATGAGATCACCTGTATCATAATAATATATTCAAGATCTACCAAGGCATATTAACTC
This sequence comes from Erethizon dorsatum, assembly GCA_028451465.1. Classification (NCBI taxonomy): domain Eukaryota; kingdom Metazoa; phylum Chordata; class Mammalia; order Rodentia; family Erethizontidae; genus Erethizon; species Erethizon dorsatum. Next base: position 139,130,701 of record CM051824.1, read on the forward strand.
TCCAAAGCTCTCTTTGCAATAGCATCAGTACAGCATCATGCAATGTGCATATCCCCTTGGAATAAATACCGCATAAAGTATTTCATCCCACCACAAATACCACTTGTCCTAAAGAGCCAAACACATTATTTGGCCTAAGTCTTGAAGGCTTTATGCATTGTAATCTGAATGTGTTCCATTGGTTTTACTATCAGCATTAGTTTTTCACAGAATTTATTGCCCACCTTCTGGAAAATATGTATCCTAAAAAGCCACCAATGTGCTTTACACTTCTTGCACATATGCTATTATTTATATGATGCCATCTTTATTGTGAGGCACCATAATATTCCAAGAATGTCAAGTTGGCTTTTGTCTCTTCAGAACATATTATGATACAGAACAAGATAGTTAATGCAGTTCCAGGATAAGAAAAAAAATCATTTTACTATTGGCTATATATGCACAGAAACTACTTTTCATCTTCTCTTTTCATAATGATATAAAAGGCCCTGCAGATATAAAATTCTTTTTCTACTAAATCAATGGTCATATATTTTATACACAAGGCAGTTAATCTACTTTGAAAAAAATCCTGCTCAAAATTGACATTGAGGTTATTACATAGTTGACTATATATAGTCAAATGTCATTTCCCAGAATCTATCCTTACTGGTGAGAATGACAATCTGAACGTGATATTATGAGAACTATCACCTTAGCATTTTCTACATCTTTAAAATGTCGTAAAACTCTGCTATTCTTCTGAGATGTGATGTTTCAGATGTACATCTTCCCTGGATGTGAGAGTGGCTATTTCAGCAGATTTCAGTACAGTTTCTGTTAATGATTAGACATTACAACTCTGCAGAATTAGAGGTAGGGAAATGACCACAGAGTGGTCTATTTTAAAGTGTACAAGAACCTAGTTCAGTACCCTACATATGGTGAAGCCCCGATTTGTCCCAAATTAAATGGAGGAGAAAACATGTTATAATGAGGCAGTGTATCCCTAGGAAGAAACATAGAAGTAGACATTGTTTTCAAATGTGTGAAAATTATCTTTACTACAGTGTTGAATTTTCTGAATAAATTACTGTAGGTACTTTTGGAAAGGACTTGATAAATTACTATCAGTTCTTACCATAGTTGTTGCAGAATTTCATCTGAGGGATCGGGTTTCTCTTTTCATCAATGTGGACCTAAAAACTGGCAAATTCTAGAAATTAGGCAAAGGATCATAATTATTTTCTTCAGAGCATCTGTTTTCTACCTCCTTACAATTCATCATTAATTTATATAATTTTACATAACTTTGAAAAAACTCTTCCTAGCTGTTGATTTATTTGTATCCCTAAAAATTTCATATTCTAATAAGCATCTTCAAATCTCTTTGAGGAGCAAGGCTGTCATTGTTTGCCTCCCTGTCTTGTTGCTCATTTCCACCTGTGAATTGTTTTTTTTGCTCCTGAAGGTTAAGCCCTGTCTCCTGTCCAAAATAAAGCTGAGATCCTATCGTGACCGTTTCTCTGATACACACTCATTATGTAGCAGTATCTCATCTCCCTGGGCCTGTGTAGTTCATGACCACCTTTCAGCTTCTCAACAGTGCTAATCACCCACTCCCCAGAGTGTTCCTTTTAATGTGATAAATATAGTGTTTTTCGTGTGGTGCTCCCAAATATATGCACTGTTCATATAAGGTATATTCAATTGGCATTCCTTCTCTAAGCCCATAGATTTTCCCTTCATTTTGAATAATACTAGGTCACAAAAGCTAGGTGGGCCATTTTAATTTCATTTCATGGGGACTGTATTTTTCCATGCTACCAAGAACCAAATAATGATAGTACATTTGTCCTTGCTAGAGTATTACCTCATGTATCTTGAGATAACGAGTCCAGTTTGAAAATCACTTCCTTCAAACATTATATTCCATTTCAGTGGATCCATTTGGATCCTCCAGATCCAGGTATTCTAAAGGCTAAGTGCTGCAGGACTTTTGGTGTAGAATCCATTTTCTTCCCCAACCAGCCCACCAAATCCCTGAGAAAGCTATTATATTGTGAATTGACCTAAGTCACTTATGTGGCAGCTGGGGAAAAGGAAGGTTAGGGGGGATTCTCAACAGGACCCAGTGGCATTTTTTACCAAATTAAGGACAGTGGAGAGTATTTCTACATGCCCAGAGAGTACAAGAAAATCGTGAGTTCCACCCTGAGTCTCGAGGTCCCAGTCTTTCCCACCCAGGGCCCTGACCTACTAAAAATTCAACCTTCACTTGTACTCTCCTACCCATATAATTAATTCCTAGGTCTTAAATTCAGTTTATTTGCATTGCCCTCTGGCTAATTGAGATGAAAATTTCATTAAATCTGTCAAAGGAAACTCTCTAACTCTACTATTTGGCTTTAATTTGGTGATTAATTATCCTCAGCCATGTAGTCTTTTTCTAGTGCATCAACGGTACACAGCAACACTCAGAAAAAGCCACCAAATTCCACTTTTCTTATAATAAATGAATAGCATTTCCCTGAAAGTTTTACATGGCTTGGATACTTCCCCTATGGTAGCTTTATATTGTGTCAGCTTGGTTAAGCTGAACTATGTTTTCCAGAGCTCCTTTTCCTCTATGCTTCTGGTTAGAGCAAGCCAAAGGGATCTTAGTACGATATTTGATTTGAAGGCTGTAAATGAAGCACTGGGCTTTTTGTATTTGTTTTCATTGAGAAGAACAGTGATGATGCTGTTATAGTTCATATAAGTCACAAGTCTCCTGGCTCACTTTATTGACACAGCAAAGCCGTCACTCTTACACATGCTCTACCTTATGCTGGTCCTCCTTCAGTTTCTCTGACTCCTGAGCCAAGTGTTTATAGAATTTCATAATAAAGACGTGAGCTTCTCCTGTAGGAAATTCATATCTCTAAGAGCAGAGATAGCGATAACTGGCGTGTATCCCAGCCTGGTCTTCTGAATGTCAGCTCTTATCTGTCTTCTTCCTAACTGCCTGACCTGCGGAACTTACTGGCTCCTTGTCAAATATAAAAACAATGATTTTCAGAGGCAATTTTTAAGATCAAGTCCCTGTAGCACATTCCTTATATATACCTTCTAGTAGTTCTTCTTTCATTAAATCCAGAGAAAGTGCCCCCCAGTCACATTTACTACATTAAAATATTAATGGTGTCATCATTGTAAAATTCCAATTTTAATTCCATTGTATGCATAGTGACTCTGCTTGCAGTATATACCAGCTGGAAAGATAGAATCCCAAAATCTCCTTGTAGATTCTGTTCCATCCTATCATTCATAACACACTGTCCCATCTGAGTTGTCCTCAGAAGTAATGTCTGAGATAGACAATCATTAATAGGAAATTGTTTTGAAGATTGCTTTCAGGAACATCACCATGAGGGAATGAGACAGTCATGATTGGGCAGAAAAAAAATACTGCATATGGAATGCGACTGCACCTATCCCTAGGAGAGATTTGGAGTAGGGACGGCCCTTGTGAGTACCAAGAACAGTGAAGAGTCTGAAATTTCACTCTGGCTGCAAGCTATTGAATTTGTCTCTTATTTCTCTTTTGTTGATGGCAGCAGAAGACATGAGACACTTGTGTCAAAAATAGTGCATTTGTTACAATGAGCATCATGAGCCCAAGAATACTTGTGCCAGTTTCCCTTGCTACTGAATCCATAGAGAAATACCTTAGGAGAAGGAGGATGGATGCTTGCAGATGTAGTAGCCCTTTTTAGAAGTGAGGATCCCTGAATTTAAGCAAGTCAGATCTTATGTTGTAGCCATAAGTTTGCCTGTAATTGTTACTGAAGGAGATTATATCTCTATCTTCCAAGAATAAACAAACTTTCTTTTTCTTGTTTTTTCAGAGAGACATCCTACCTCTAATTTCTAAGACAGCTCAATGCTCTCACGTCCTTACGCTGGTAATGCCAAATACTGGCAAGAGAAGCTGGCAGCTGAGCCCCTTTAACATCTGGTCATTACACACAGAGTGCTTTTAAAGCTGGGGACAGGAAGAGATTCAGCTGTGAGTTTTTCACAACCAGGAGCTACCGTAGCTAGGGACATAGTGTTGGGTCTGGGGACTGGGAGTTCTGTGTATTGTCCTACAGCATGGGACACCATTTGAGAACATGCCATGTGCAAGCCATCGTTACCTTCCCTCCTCTGGTCAATTCATTCACGAAGTCCACACAGGTGTGTATCATCCGATGTTTCCTGGTAATCAAACTTTTAAATTTTATGCCTTATATCTTAATTTTCTTCCACTCACAATTTCTTTGAACCCACATCATTTACTTTGCTTAGTCTTTCCTACTCTTTTTATTGCGATAGCATGTAAGTTGCTAGAATAAACATTCCCTCCCTTTCTGCATCAAATAAATAGATGGCCATTTCAACACTGCGAGGTATGAGCATTATTAAATGAATTCAGAGGCATCACGCACATACTTGTATTTTTCAGAATAAAATAATTTTATATATACCTATAAATATATTTGATTTAAAAAATGATGTCATTATATATTTATCTGACAAAGAGATTAGTCTAAGATGCATGTTGTGAGCCATGCCTGTAATCCCAACACAGTAGAAAGCTGGGGCAGGAGGATCTTAAGTTTGAGCACAGCCTGGGCAATTTAGTGACTTAAGGAGACACCGTATCAATTTTTTAAAACAAACACACAAACAAACAAATAAATAAATAAAACCGGTGGGGATGTAGCTCAGTGAGGCGGCTGTGGATTCAATACTCAGTATTGCAAAACAAAGAAAAATAAAGAAAATAAAATTAAATAGATTAATGTAAACCAGGCATAGGACTTACTTTCTTACAGAAAATTGTCACTGGAGTTGGCAGTACAACTTCCAAAAGACCTAAAGTAAAAGATTCTTAAAAATTTAAGGAAATCTAACATGATCACATTTCTTGTCAGCTTCTTGAAACAGTTTCATTTAAAATTTCTTATTTCCAAACATTGGTGAGCATTTAAGTTATTATCGAAATTTGAAGAAAATAGATTTTAAACTCCGTTCCAATTGAGGATTAAAAAAAAATCCACATACGAAAAAGGAATCTTTCTGTTTCAGGTAATACTGATAATCACCCAAGACCTGAATATATCAGATAACATCAATCAATCAAATTCCTCTGTTACATAAATTACTACAGCACACAGAACAATTTAATTCACCTATATCATGAAGGACCTCATAAAATTCAGACTGAAAAGGTCTCTGAGGTGATTTTTTTCTTTGTTATTGGTTGGAAAATTTTACTAAGAATCTTGAAACTTCTTTCCAGATTTTACCAAGAGAAGAAGCACAATGGCCCAATGGAAAACACATGTTAACTTTTTCCCATAAGATTGAGCACAGACAAAATACAGAAACAAACAGGCAAACAAAAAGCCCTTAATTTTTTTGTAAAATTTGGACTAGTAAGTGAAATACTTAAAATATTGATAAAATTTCTGGTATAGTTGGAGAACAGCTGAATGTAATACAAGTAATATTCTAAATTAGTGAATTTTTGCTTTAAATTTTGCATGAGTAAGATTTATAAGAAATGATTCACATTAATATTTTTGAAATATACTCAGATATAAAAAATTAATATAAGGTGATTATAACTTGTCTACTATTTTCCAGTCACTTAGTAAGTTGCTATCAATACAATGTGAAATATGTTAAAATTCAAGAGGGTTTTCTCATTCTTGAACTTACATAAAATGGAACTTTTTCTTTTGTAAGTTTGGGAATAAACTCGTGGGAAGGCTTATTTCATGTGTTTCTCTAAGTCACGCATGGCGGCTCCAAGTGGTACCTGTTATCTCAGGTCAGATTTGCTCAGACACAGAATATATTTTTTGTAAATATAGCAGTTTTATTGAAGAATACAGAAGAATCAAGCTCAGGTGGTTGTTTTACCTTGTTTGTCTGGAGAATAGATATCGGTAAAATAAGTAAATATAGAAAAGGCACAATTTGATCTGATTTAGAAAGTCTGGGTTGATATTTTTGTGTTCTTTGATTTCATTCTAAGGTATATAATTTTTATAATTTGTTTTATTTTTATTATTTGTAATAATAGCCTCCCTTGAAATTGTTATTATGCAATTTCCTGAAGAAAAACTGGACCAAAAACTAAATAAATACTTATGTAAAGGGAATAAAGTGCAATTGTATGAATTTATTGTACAATTTACTTAAATGGAACATTTATATTTTTTAAAACAGGAAATATGTATTTCCAACATATAAAGGAAATATTTGATCAACTAAGTCCATTCAAGCACTTATTTTTTACCTCATGTACTTTTTGCACCAGAGGCTTTATGAATGACTGCAAACAAACATATTTTATAAAAATAAGGGTGAATTAAATATTCTGAGCAAAAACAGACATCGTAGAAAGAGAAATACGTTATTCTTTAATATCATACTTTCTTAATAAAAAATCAGTCATAACTTTAGTGTAATTCATTAGATACTGATAAATCGGAAAGATGATACGAGAGGAATTTTTTATTCATATTTTTCTGAGTTAATATTCATGTAGGTTCAGTTACAAAAGGAAAATGTGCTATAATCAGGTATTCTTAATTGAATATTTGAAGACATTTGTATTTAAATATTTCTGAATCTACTAAATATAACCTACTCATAACTCAATTATCCATGTGAAACATCTTTGCGTCAGAACTGAGGTTCCGTTCTCGCTTAGTGGTGTTAGGCAACACTGCCCCCTAGAGGTTCTCTGAATATTCCCAATAGACAAGGTTCTTACAAGGCAAGAAAGGCCCAAGGAAATACGTTTTAAGGAATGTTAAGGAACATATCAAATGGGTATGTAGTTTCTTCACATCAATATAAATGTAGGAGATAAGAACCTCATAAAAATATAAATGAAATTTTATGAATAGTTTGGATGAGTACTGAGAAATAGTTGTTTCTAAGAGCAGCTGTAGCACATGTTGCTCCAGGTTTGAGTAAGAGAGACAGGAGTAGGTTCTGTATTGGTTGTGATTGGCCTTGGGAATCACTTCAACCCACAACTCCCTGTAATGATGATGCACTTGCAAATAATAAAGCGGTGACACACATTGCCAGTTCCCTACAATGTACATAATCTTCATGTACTACAAACTGTATTAATAAAAATTGAAAAAAAAAAAAAAGAATCCTGTTGTGTAAAGGAAAGCACTGCCTAGCTATGAGTTCTTACAACTGTGATGTTATAATTCAGTTGGAAGGAGCAGGTTATCAGAATGGGCCAGGTAATTCACTGGTAGATCCGGAGTGGTGAGTGTCAGAGGTCAACAGTAAAGGGAGAGGCTAATGATAATTAAGGAGGAGGAAAGTGCATAAAATAGCAAAGATGAGGGGTAGAGAAGCCTTGCAGAATTCAAGCAAAAGCACTATTTTCCTCTAATATAGTCTATGTTCACTCAAAACATAAAAGAGAACTGGATCTAACTAGAAACCACAAATAGATGGTGATTTCCCAGAATCTTCACCTGTTGGGCTTGGGTAGTAGAAAAGAATATGAACTTTTTGACACTCAAAAATATAAGAAGCTCAAAATGATGAAACTCAAGAAAATACAAAATGTAATAAGGTCTGTACTGGGCAACAGAGAAAAGGAAAGACGCTATCTATATCCCTTCAGGAATCTTACTGTAGATATATGTATCTACAGTAGTATATCCCCTACACATAAAATATATATTCCTACACATAAAAACACATAATATATATACTTATATATATATTCCTTTATTATATATATATATATATATATATATATATATTCCTATATATTAAGCAGTGGGACTGCCTAATTTTATTTTAAGATACACACATAAGTGCCTCCTACCTGTGCTTGTTTCAAAACAGGGAGACAAATTATTTGCCCTTTTGTCATGGAAGAGACAATAAGCAAAACAATTAAGTATATTTAACTTGTCAAATATTGTCAGTGTTCAAAGTAAATGAACCTGGTAATGTAATGTTTTGTTACATCTGGAAGTTATATTTTATTCTGAGATTTTTAAGGACGTACAATATAAAGAGTAAGCCAGGCAAAGGCAGACACCAAAGCAATAGTCTAATAGTGGATTAGCATGAAGAGTTTGGTAGGAAGAGACAAGGAAACAGTGAAATCCGAAGGTAAGAAAGAGAGTGCTTTGATCAATTATCCTGGAATTACAAATCAAAACTCTCAAATTTTTAAAACAAACATTTGCTGGAGAAGTACATGTAATGAAATTTAGACTGAGTATCTGTGGCTTAGCCAAGCAAGAAGTCTGCTCTGGTCTATGCCGTGCCTCACGTGTCCTCTCCTCTCGGGACCTGTGCTGAAGAGGTAGAGGCTGAGTTGCAGCTGCTGCCCTCATGACAGAAAAATAAAGACTGTAAAGATGGAAGGAAAAGACTGACTTGAGTTGTGGAACTCACATCTTCCCATCTGTCAAATCCTGGGCTTGCATATGGTCCACATCATATCACATTCCTCCAGCCTAACCCAAAACGCAAGATCAGGCTGAACAATGGGGTGGTAAAGTTATTTGTTTATTTATTTACAAAGAAAAGAGGGACCAAAAAATTTAAATATGCATTTAATCCACCCATAGGTGTAGGTAGTACATAATTATTTCAAAAAGTAGTCAAAGAATATATTATAAAGTTTTGAAGTGAAAACCAGTGAGAGGTATGAAAGAAAAAAAATGAAGTGGAATAATTATATCATAATAACCCAGACTGTAACTTGTATAACTTATTACCATTAGGCAAATGGAAGAGGAGAGACACTTGTTACATGACTATAATACTCCCAAAGGACGAGGAAGCAAGCATGGGCCAGTGAGGTTAAATAGAATTAGATGGACTCGTAATAAACTTTTAAACTAGAAACCAAAATATTTATTGAAATAAGTTTGGTAGCATATTTTAAAGGACTGACTTAATTATATAAATACCATACACACTTCTGGTCCTAAATTCTTAACAAATTAAAAAGAAAATCTAAGGAATGGAAGCAATCCAAGACCTTTTAATCTAGGGTTCATGGTGCCATCAAAAACAAGATGATTTATTAATAGTATGTATATGAAAACTTTAAACTCCTTTGATGTATTATCTCTCCCTTTTCTAGATGTGAGACCACAAGAGATTAAGAGAAATTTCATGTGTAGAGCAATGTTTAACTTTTTTTTTTTTCAGTAGTGTTTCTAAGTCAGTTCCAGGTACAGCTGAGGTGGTACAGCTGAAAGATACATTAATGAGAACTTCAAAGTGAGAGTCTAAAAATGAAACCCTAAATGCCTTCCAGTACATTAGTTTATTCCTCAGTCATTGTAATCAAGATTATATGCCTGAAGTATATGATTGAAAAATCCCTTGTTTCAGAAATATGCATTATTCAAAGGAAAAGTGATTATTAAAAATGCTGACATTTCGAGTCGGTGTACTGACAGCTCACAGTTACTGCACCCACAGGAAACAAAATGCCCAGTTCTCTTCTGTAACAGCACAGAAAAACAAGTTGGTTAGTTGAAAGAATCACTACACATGTGTACAAGATTTGACCACTTTCTTTGTTTCTTTTAGTAATTTGGAACAAAATATATTCAGCTTCATGAAAGTCAGGAAGTTATTCAATTGGAATGTTACGACGAACTACAATTAGGTCTCTCCTCTTCGGCATCCCAATCTATTTTATCCAATCTTTCCTCACTTCTTATTTTTAATTCAGTGGCCAAGAAATGGCATAACAGCTAATTGTCACACTTCAATGACCATGCAAAACCTCATTGTCACACTTCAATGACATAATTAGTGAAAAATCCACCAAACTTTTACTGGGGTCCTCCCATACAACCCAGAGCCTGGAACAGGTTATTTATATTAGGGATTAGTTCCTGAGAGTAAATCCATTACGCCAATTTTATCATGTAGATTTTACAAATTTGAATTTGGCTTAAAACAGCCAAATTAAGCATTCAATGGATGATGCTAGCCATATTAAAAAAAAAACTTCTATAAAGTATAAAAATTTTAATTTATAAAAATATTACAAATTTAGTATAGATATGACTTATTTTCATGGTGTTGGTAATCAAACCCAAGACTTTGCATATGCCCGTTAAGAGTTCTACCAAAGAGCTATACCCCTAGGCCCAGAGCATTTTCTGTATACTCCATAGCTACTTTCACTTATTTTTAAGCATTACATTAGTATGAGGCAATCGTTGCAGCTAGTAAATTAATAGCAATATATTAGTAACTAACTTGGTACATTGTTCAAATTTACTTAGTTTTGATCTACCTGATTTAACTGTTCTAGGATCCCAATCTTATTACATTATATTTAGTAGTCATGTTTCTTCAGGCTATTATTTGCTGTGATTGTTTGTTAGATTTTGAAAGGCCTTGAAAATCTGGAGGAATACCAATCAGAAATTTTATGTAATTCCTCACAGTTGTCATCGATTTTTTCCTCCTATGATTAGAACTTCATTATGAGGGTTTAAAGTGTAAGGCAAAAATAAATGGAGCAGCTGTGACAATGGAAGTTGAAATATCTGCCTACGTACAATACCTATTTACACATTCCCTGTGGAAACACATACATGCACACACATTCATTGAAGAGACTGGTAGGTTAACTGCTCAGTTGTATGATAGGATAATGATCGGAATACTGACGAAGATTTGGGTGGAGTTACACAGATGGATATTTAGTGGGTAAGTGAAGTAAAAATAATACTTGTATCAGTTATTAACGTGCAGCAGAGAGAATCCATTATGAAAGAATCCCTAAACAACCAAATAGATAAAGTAGCCTTGTCAGCTGACACTAGTCATTTTCTGTTGTCAGCCTCAGGCTGAGTGATCAGCATATTAACAAAGTAAGTTGTGGTGACTGAGATGAGAGCTATAAATTTGCCCAACAACATGACCTCTTTCATGTAACTACTGTTAGTGCTCATTGTCTAATCAGCTAGTAACAATGAACAACTGGCAGCACAATCTTGAAAAGACTAACAACCACTTGATATATGGTTGACTAAATTAGTTTTCTCGAATACTGAAAAGGCCATAACTTTGTTTCCATAGAAATAAAAATACATAATAAATAGTACTTTGCTTTTTCTGTCCATAGGACCTCAGTTGAACAACACCACTCGCGTGGAGTAGCACATAATCAGAGCAGTGGACGCACTAAACTGCAGTCAAGTGTGAAGATGGTTCATGAACGTGAGACCTGCTGACCGCAGAACTTCTACAACACTGTTAACCGTTGGGAGTCTTAGAGTGTTAAATTGGCTTGTTGAAGGCACAGAAAATCACCACTTCAGAGACAAGAGTCAGCTGGAATGTGCTGTCACTCTCAAGGATACAATTTATATATCAAAGATCGCTGGCATAGTCTGAATGATTGAATCCCCCCAAATTCACAAGTTTATGCATATGAATTAACCCCCATGGCAATAGTACTGAAATGCGGAGTCTTTGAGGGTTAATTAGCTCATGAGAGAGAACACATCAACAGTACAATTGTTGTGCCTCTAAATGATGCCCAAGAGAGCTCACTGACCCTGCCACCATGAGACGAGGCAGAGAGAAATTACTATCAATGGGGAATGGACCCTCTCACATACCCAATCTGCCACCATTCTTGAACTTCTCAGTTTGCAGAAGTATAAGAAATAAATTTCTATTTATAAGTTTATTAGCTATTTGTGACAAAATAACTGCGACAAAATATGGGAGACAAGCACTTTAAAAGAGGAAAAAATTTAGTTTGGCTCATGTTTTCAGAGGCTTCAGTCAATGATCACTTTGCTCTGTTGCTTCTGGCCTGTGCTAAGGCAAAATGTCATGGTGAAGTGCATGTCGTAGGCCAAAGTGGCTCACATCATGGAAGAAAAGAGGCACAGAGAGCAGACTGAGGGGTAGGGTGAGCAGGCAAGTGTGGAAGAGAGAGGCTGTCCAAGGACATGATACATCACTCAAAGACACAACTTTAATGATCTACTCCCTCCACCCAGACTCCACTTAAAATTTCCATTACCTCTCAATAGTCTATTCAATTATGGACCTGTCAATAGATAGTTCATTGACAAGATGAGAGCTTTCATGATCCAATTACCTCCAAGAAGATCACATCTGAAAATCTCTGCATTTGGACCCCAGCCTCGAACACATGAGCATTTGGGGGAACACAAAAAATTGAAAACATGACAATAAAGCACCAGTTTCATGTATGTTGGTCTTTTTTTTTTTTTTTTTTTTTTTTTATGTGGGTACCAGGAGTTGACCTCAGGGCCTCGCACTTGACAGCAAGAGCTTGTACAGCTGAGCAATATCACCGGCCCTTTTTTCCTTTGTGTGGGTTCCGGGAGTCAAACTCAGGACCTCATGCTTGCCAGACAGGCGCTTGTGCTGCTGAGCTATCTCACCGGCCCCCTCATGTATGTTGCTATAATCATTCAAATGAACTAAGACGCATGCTTAGTATATGATGCTGTCTTCTATTAGAATATATATCTCTAGGAGTAGAGGCAGAAATGGCCTCCCTAAAACTATTTCTAATAATTACTTGGTGCATTTTTTCTATATGTAGACTTTTGGGATCTGAAGGATTATAGAAACTAGTGCCAAATAAGAAACATGCAGAGATCCATTGAATGGAAAATTAATATCTGGGCACTTTGGCCTTTGTTTCTCAGAACTTAGAGGAAGGAATAGATTTCACTATATTTGATGGAGTAATTGGTCTTGTTTATTGATAGAAAGCAAGGTTGAATTTACATTTTAGAGACAGAGAGAAATATATATGAAACCTAAGTTATTTACTAGGTTTAATCATTATACATACATGCCTAACTGTGACTCTAATAGACATTAGCAACAAAGCCACTCTGAGAAAAATGCTATCCTAGGCTCAGGTCATTTGTGTATATAGGATGCCTTAGTTACTTTTCTCTAGTTGCTGAGACAAAATACCTGATGCCCAAAATTAAGGAAGGAAAGGATTTTTTTTTTGCTCACAGTTTGTGGAGGGTTCAATCCATAATCAGCTGGCTCCAAGGCAGGATGGCATGGCACAGGGGCAACAGTTCATGGCAGTGGAGGACAGCAAAAGCAACAAGAGCAAAAAAAGGGGGAGAACAAACTTCTTTTCCTCCTTTATATTGTAAGCAGGCTACACACCCTAGGGCGGATGTAGCATTCACACCATCTCCCTGCCCTCCTCTTGCACAGGCTGAGGATGTTTACAAAGTGAGGACCCTGGACTCTGCTGAGTTGCTTTGTTAAGCTTCTAAACTTCTCAAGTTGACACAATGAATCAACCATTACAACATCCTAGGGCATAAACAGCTGCCCTAATGCATGTCCTCCACATACAAAGATGTAGAACTACCGAGTTACTTAGTTAAGCTTCTAAATTTTTCAAGTTGACACAATGTATCCACCATTACAAAGGGACAGGTTATATGAGTAAGTAAGCTATTAAAGTAAGCAAAAGCAAAGAAGAAAGAATGAATAGCCACCATCCTTGAGACTAACTAGAGTGGCAGGATATTCCTTTGTCCTCATTTCCTGTGCATTTCCATGTTTTCCCTCAGGAAATAGGTCCAAGAAATCTTGGAGGAGATGTATACAGATATTTATGGAAAAGTATATGTTTTTTATTTTGTGGGTACTGGGGGTCGAACTCAGGACCTCACACACCAGCAGGCGCCCATGCTGTTGAACAATATCACTGGCCCTTTTTTCCTATGTGGGTACCAGGAGTCGAACTCAGGACCTCATGCTTGCCAGGCAGGCGCTATTGCCGCTGAGCTATCTCACCGGCCTGGAAAAGTATATCTTAATGTTACAAGCAGTAAACAGCAGCAGAGAGAGGGAGTTTCTGCCTACTATGAGTTATAATGGAGATCTTTTTGTATATTTTAGGGGTTGCTTTCGGTAGGCAACCTCCAGCGCTGGGACGCTCACACTTTACCTCAAGCACAGAGGACACCTTTGCCGCATGTCACAAACATCCTGCACAAGTTACATATAGTGACTGAGTGACCAGGGGTCACAAAGCAAAGAATTTTTTAACCGCAATGAGTGATGCCCACTCTAGAACTTTGTACTGCACCAGGATGGCCAAGGTTCAACTGAGGATCAGTTTATCTTCTTTAAATGCCTAATAATACGTACTTCCTTTTACAAATTTTAGTTCTTAAATATTTTGCACCACCAGCTTCTCCTCAACATTTCTTTCCAGAAATTTTCCTGTGTGATTTTGACTCTCTGTATTTCTGTGTAATTTAAGATCTGCATAGAATTGAATTTTAAAAAATGGTATTGAGGCAGTTTATTTCTGCTTTATGCATTATGATTAATGATGAACATTTCATTGCCTTTTTCTTTTTCCTTTATTATAAATTTGCAAACTATATATACATATATTTATGAGGTACAAGCTACTGTTAGAATTTATCAATACAATGTATCAAATGACATAAATTAAACTAATGAATATATATATATATATATATATATATATAATGCCTCAAAGATTTGTCATTTTCTGTGGTAAGAACATTCAAAATTTACTCTCAGCAGTTTTGAAATGTACAATATATTATAATTCTGTGTTAGCAAAATCCTTGAAATGAAAGAATAATTACATTATGGTCAGTTATATAATCATTCTGGTTATATTCTTGCCTAGGAATATATAACTAATAATTTTTGGTTGTAGAATATAAATGATCCTAGATCATCAGTAAAATAGATCTAAATAGCTGAATTTTCCATCTTTTTCTAAAAAGAGCAATTTTGTGATTTCTAAAAATACATTTAAATAGGCTGTTGGGTTAAAAATTAGACACAGGGCCGGTGAGATGGCTCAGCGTCTTAAGCGCCTGCCCGGCAAGTGCGAGGGCCTGAGTTCGACTCCTGGAACCCACATACGAAAAAGGGGCCAGTGATATCGCTCAGAGGCACGGGCGCCTGCTGGCGTGCAAGGTCCTGAGGTCGAACCCCGGTACCCACAAAAAAAATAAAAAAATAATAAAAAAAAATTAGACACAGTGAACTTCAGAGTATTATTTTCCTGTGGAAGGAAAAACATCCACCATCATTTGCCTATGACTTTAAAAAGGAAGGAAGAAATGGATTTGCTCCACTGCACCTGGGAATACTGCACTGGGGAGAGGTGCACAGGGTGTGATGTGTGTATCTACCAAGAGGTAAGTGTTCACATGTCAGGGAGAATCTCAAGGAGAAATGTTCTCTTTTTCTATGAATCATCTTTCTCTTGTATTATTTTATTTAGCTTTGCCCTTTGATGAGAGAATTAACACTTGGAACATAGAGATTATGATGTAGGCACAGGAGAGAGCCATTAACCAGACTACTTGTTCTCCTAAAGTACATATTTTGTGACCGTTGAATATTCATAAAAAAGGCTTTTATGGCTATCGCGTGTTCCAGCCAACCCAGGCCTTATGGTGTGGAGGGTACTCTGTGCATATGAACATCAACAACCTTCACTGCAGCATGTGGCTGGGTAAATAAACTGGGATCCTGGGATCCTGATGTGCTAATCAAATACCTGCTTTATATCTATTTTATACCTCATTCTGTCCAAAATTCTGTATGGGAATTTTACTGTACATGAGGGAGTTATTATCTTAATAATCTTTCTTCTGTTTGTGATGAGACAGTAAATAATTACTTCAAAAATGTACTACAACAGAGTACAAAACACAGAAATTAGTATTTGTATTATTTGTACAAAAACTACAAAAATAGTACCTGAAAATATTTGCCTGGATATTAAATTGCATTTGTGAGACAAATAAACATATTTAAAACTTTCACTTGAAAAAAGAAATTGAGCAAATATTCACATTGTTGTAATAATATAAATTTCCCAAAACATATCTCACAAAACTTAATAAATTTATATTGTGATTCACTGAATTGTCCTCAAATTTAAATAAATGTAGTATAAAGTACAAGTAAACAGTAATTATAACAATAATGTAGAAATTCACCTTTTTATTAAAATGAATTACTTTGATTCCATGTTTTGATATAACTTAATTACTTAGAACAGGCATGTCTAAGCCACGGTCCATGGGACATTCAAGACCCTGGACAGCTAGTAATGTGGCTCCACGGGACTCTAACTTTTTAATATTATTACGTGATTTTTGGTGATCGTTCTAATGACTCATTGTGACCTTGTCACATTGCTTGTATGACAAAGGAATACTGTGTAAGGGACGGCACAGTTCAGTGCTAACTCTGCCTCCTGTGCCTACTACGCAGCGCCAGTCAAATCAAAACCCACAGGTATCAGACAGGACGTGCACTTGTGTGATTGGAGAGTAAAACACAATGGTGACTGATAATAGCATTTCAAATGACGTACCCATTTTGTTCATCTTAGGACAGGCATTTGTTGTTATTAAGCAGCCAGGTAAGTTTTCTTATTTAATTATTAAATGTAGTCTTCTGTTATTTTGTAAAATAATTTTGTAAGTTAAAACAGTTTTCTTGGGGCCGGTGAGATGGCTCAGCGGCTTAAGCGCCTGCCTGGCAAGCGCAAGGGCCCGAGTTCGACTCCCGGATCCCACATACGAAAAAGGGGCCGGTGATATCGCTCAGCGGCACGGGCGCCTGCTGGCGCACGAGGTCCTGAGGTCGACCCCCCGGTACCCACAAAAAAAAAAAAAAAAAAAAAAAAACAGTTTTCTTTTAGGAGCTGTGGTATAGGAAGTACAGAAATGTATCAAATAGTTTTCTGTCCATACTTATATAATTGCATATATAACTAATATTAGAGAAATAAATGATTGCTTATTTATTAATTTTGGTTAAACAGAGTTGCAGAGTTGCAATCAGACATTTAACATAAATCTTTTTTTTTTTTTTTTTTTTTTTGGAACCAGGAATCAAACTCAGGACCTCGCGCTTGCCAGGCAGGCGCCACACCATTGAGCTATACCCGCAGCAAGAAACCTTTTATAATGCCTCTTTACTAGACTTGTAGAAGCCATACCTTCCCAGAGAAATATCTCCCCGGGTTCAATATCTGACCTTATTCATGCCATCGTGTATGGCGGTGTGTACATTTAAGAATAACTATTTTCAAGAATGAGGTGCACAAAAAATAAAATTAGATGAAAAATTTCTTTAGAACAAAAAAATGCAATTACCTCATCTGATCAGACACAGATTCATTAATTTCACAAAAACAAGTTCAAGTATCCCACTAAATTTACATTTTTGTTGAATTCTATTTTCTTATTGTTATAATGAATATAAAAATAAAAGAAGACTTATTGCTTATATATGTTAACTATATTTTGCAGTTTATATACAACGCAAATTAATCATTATTTTTCCTCCTTGGAAAATGAATGAAAATTAAACAATACATGTAATAGTTTGTATATTTACAGTGGTATACACATGTATAGTTAGCTACTTCAGACATTCATGAGTTTATTAATTTTAAAATCTTAAAAATCAATTAAATAAAGAAATTTAGTTTCTGTATGTATTACTAATATTTAGATTGCAAAACACATTTTTTTTGTAGAAACTGCCTCAATATTTAAAGATAATGACATGGTATTTAGAAAATTCATCAGTCAACCAGCATACTCAATTATCTATTTTCTACTAGAAAGAATGGAAATAAAATTAATATGTTGCATGTGTGTGTGTGCAATAATTAAATGCACTGTCAACTTGAATAGTGATAACTAGCAGATTGGTTTAGCACAGTTCTGGGTGTGTCAGGATGACTGGATACATAGCACAGACTTCCAGCACAGACTCTTCGGTCTTCCGATGCTTGCTCTTTAACCTCCCGATTCTCCCCACACAGGACTCTGCAGTGCTCCAGGTCTTTGACCACTGACTGCGTCCTCTGACTCTTCAAAGCGCAGATTTCCCTTTCGAACTCTTCCACACCTGACTATGCATGCAGCCATTTTAAGCCTACCTTGTTAATCCTTTATATATCATATACTATATACATAGATGTTGTATAATATTAAATTAAATACTATATATATATATATATATATATACATATATATGCTTTTTAGTTTCCATTTGTAAGTTAAGTTAAATTCTGTCTGTAAGCTTTCAATTATTTCAAATTAGAATAGAATGGGCAATTAATGATGCATATAGATGATAACAATAAAGAAATAGATATATTAATTCAAGTTATTAAAAACTACTGAAAAAAGTATCTTTTAAAATCAATTACCAAGAAGGATCTATCCCAGCTAAAATAATTTCAGTAAATGTCATTTAGTTTCTCAGCCTAAAGTCAACTGTCAAAATCCTTCATCATTACTGTATAGGAATTGCACTTGAACCTTTGGAAAGAGTGCATTCAAATATCCATCTTGCAATAAATAAATAATACAAATAGAATTAAATACACATGTACAATGTTTCTGCTTTTTGACATTTCCCCCTTCCTTTCTCAGGAATAGCTACTATTTTATCATTTCCAGGAATGTCTTTTCATAAGCAAAACATGTCTGTTTTTAAAAATGAAAACATATATAGCACTATTTTATAATTTTATTATTAAAAAGTAAGATTTAAGAAGAGAAGAATCCCTGATTAATTTGCTTACTGATATTTTGTAAGCATTTAACATATATTTAGTGCTCAATAAATAGTTTTTGAAGAAAATAATGGAGTTACTGATACAAAAATAATTGCAAGAAATAGATTAACATTCGCACAATTTAAATATAGAATAAAAAGACTTTTTAAAAAATACCTATCCAGGGCCAGTGACATAGCTCAGTGGCATAAGCACCTGCCTGGCAGGCACGAAGTCCTGAGTTCGACTCCCGGAACCCACATAAAGAAAAAAAAGGGCCGGTGATATTGCTGAGCAGCACAAGCACTTGCTGGCAAGTGCGAGGTCCTGAGGTCAACTCCCGGTACCCACATTAAAAAAAAAAAAAAAAAGAAAAGAAAACTATCCAATGCATACAAAAAAGGCATATTGTGTTTATTGACATAAAATGTAATCACTTCAGCCCTAGAAAAGACGAAATATCTAGAAATAAATTCTACAAGAATATGCAGCAATTATATGAAAAACAATTTCAAATGTCCTTGAAGTGACAGCACACACAAGAAAATATATTTCAACAATTGTAAAAAGACTCATAATCATGAAAAAAATGTCTAAGGATTGTAAACTCAATTTTAATTTTTATATGCCTATGATCATTAGATCATTACGTTAATTTCTCATAGAGTTAAGAATGTAAAATTCAAATGTGTGCATCAAAGGAAGCTTTACTCAATACATAAAATGTGAAATGATGCGCTCTTTGAGATATTGAAATTTATGATCAAACTTCAATAATTAAAATATGTCATCCTACCCTATAAGTCCACTATTAGTAATAGAACAATACGATGCACAGAAATAAATCCAAAGGTATGGATGGACACAGAATATGAAAGCAATAGCATCACAAATTGATACAGTCCATAGACAACAAATAATTGATGGGTAGGTGAGCAGCCACATGCAAGTGAGTCAAATTCAGAGAGCACCTCACCCTGCGCAGCAGATTGATTCAAATGTATCAAATAGCAAAACTTAAACAATAGCAAGATGTATTTCTATTACTCATTTTGGGTTCTAGTATCCATTAATCCTTGCAGAACATATGATATCAAAAGAACGTTTCACTGGATGGAATAAAACAGGTAAGAAGTGAATATTCAAGAGTTTGCATAGAAGTAAAAAATACTGCAAGATCAGAGTGAAATTGAACTGAGTAACAGGCAAAAGAGATTTTAAGCGTTTTGTTGAGCTGGTAGTGGATCAACACTAGAGAATATTGGGACAATATGATGAGTCATACGTATTTGCTACTTGATAACAGTGTAAAGTTCCTTAAACCAAGACTGTGTGAAATAGATACATGATGCAGATCTGTTTTAAAATTAATTTTATTGGTTCACTCCTGATATATGTAACAGTCACATTCATCACAGGGAATCTGTAACTGCACATAATATATCTTGATTCTTCTTTTTTCCCCATTCCCCTCCCCTCCCTCCCCTCCTTATTTACAAAACTTTGTTTGCATTTTTTCTTCTATTTTCTTTTTTTCCTTTTTCCTTCCTTCCCTTGCCCCTCCCTTCACCCTTGTTCCCTTTCCCATTTGAACATTTTCTTCCTACTTCAGTATCTATACACAGATACTTTCTTGATGATTAAATTTCAAAAATAGGCTCTGGTCGAACAAGAGGCTAGGAGAATATTTACACCTCAAAGAGGCAGATAAATAGCACAGTTTTGAGTTTACTAAAGTAATATTCTAAGAAAAAAGTATAACAGGGTCCTAGAAGCAGAAAGAAATATATCTGTAGATTGGTCAAATTGAGGAAAACATTAAAACCAACTTGGCCAATGATCAGTCAGTTGTCTTCTGTGAATAGCTCCCATCAGCCATTTTACTGTCTCAGATTCCTGCTGTAGAATATTACACAAGAAAATTTAACTGTGATTAATAAGAAAAAATTGAGAACGCCAATTTTTTCCAGACCAAAGTTGCCAGGATTTTTTCTATTATAGCTGGAATTTCTATTTCATAATGTTTATTAAGTATAGTCTATTGTCATCCTTTTTTAAGGCTCCAACAGATGCTTGCTGTTATTTTAAGAAAGTAAGTCTATCTTGCTATAAATACTGAAACTTCATTGTTTTTCTTTCTTTTTACACATTCCCATGTAGATAGCTCTGTTGATAATGTACAATCACTTAAACTGTGTGAACATCATTCCAAGTTAATAAATACAATGATTATTATATTTACCTGATACAGTGATGTTCAATTTTTGTAGATTTAATTCAATGTATTCAATTCAGTTTCCTTTTTTGGAATTATGGTAAGAATTGCCAAAATAAACGTTTTTGTGTATTTCTTTTTCTTGGAATAATCTTCTGTTTATTTTTTGCCTTTGAAATAACACCATTATTGAAAATAAAGTTTTGTCCATTCCTCTTTCACAATTCTGAATATACTATATCATAATGTATTCACTATAATTTCTATATCTTTTTTAATTCTATGTGATAGTATCACACGTATTTGTACATATCTACATACATATGCATAACAAAAATCTTAACTATTCTTCATTTGCAAAAATTTTGAAGTCTATATTCATTTCATAATTTGAAATTGTTTAAATCTTTATTTCTGAACCCTTAAACAGATCTGAATTTGTAGTGGAAGGAAAACAAAACTAAACTTAACAGCAAAAGCAAAAACTAAAGTTTACAAAATTTGAGAAGTGGAAAAGCAATGTGAACATAAACATTCACTAATCCAGAGGTCAAGAAGTGTTGAATTTCAAAATGTATGAGGGACCACAAATGTTCCTTCTTTATTTTATCTACTGAATTTTGGTGCATCCTATATAAAGCTTTGTCTGGCTTAAATATGCAGTATGCTATCTTTACAGCACTCTATTCAATTTCAGTGTCTGCTTCTTGTTTATCTTATAGGGAAAATGAATGTGATAAACTGACAAACAATATATAAAATATGGTATCAGAAGATCAATATATATGTGTCAGTCTTTTGTTAGTGTTTATATGCTAGTTTCAAGGTGTATAAATGACACCAAGACTCTTAAGAATTATTTTGGGTTAAACAACAAAAAATAAGACATTATTGAACGGAGGGGAATTTCAAGAAAAAAGCTTTGATTGGCTTTGGAAAAATACCACCTATCATGTTCACTCACACAGCTTATTTTAGAAAGATAAAAAGCACTTTTCTTTCTACTCATGCATATTTTTATTGATGTGTTAGGGCAGAGTGGAAATTAATGAGTTAATTTTCATGAAACTAGTAAAGTATTTCTATTTGCTTTAATATGATTAACATGTTTATGTTCAATGCACTAAAGCTATATGTATGCAATTTTTATAGTAATTTTCATATTATATTAGGAATGTTACACTATGATGCCTGTAATTTATGTAGTTGTAAATCAACATCATATTTAGTATGAAAAGATAAAAGTTAGAAGATAATATAAACACTAAATTAAATATCCATGTAGTCTTTCTATGATTATCATAAAATTTCTCTATGTATTAATTTTGGAACAAATTATTTTCTACTTGAATTCATGAGATTTAAAAATATTTTATACTTTGTATATTTAAAGTAAATTTTACATATTTTATGGTGACTAATTGTTCATTCTTTAACCATTTTTCTGCTTGATAAATTTGTTTTTAGTTTCTCTTTTTTTCACCACTAGATGATTATAGAGGAAACTTTATAGTATAAATTGTGCCTTTCTCATCAATTCAATCAAAACTATGTGCACCTTAGTATATATTTTCCTCTTTATTTTTAGGAATTTTGAAAAAGAAATTAACAATTAATTTTAAAAATATATTTTCAGTAAAATACTTTTAGAAAGAGAAACTCTATATATTATTTTATTTTTAATAAATTAATTTGTTGTGTTTTTTTTGTGGGTACTGGCAGTGGACCTCAGGACCTCACATGCCAGCAGACTCCCTTGCCACTGAGTGATATCACCAGCCATTTTTTTGTATGTGGGTTCCGGGAGTCGAACTTGGGTCCTTGTGCTTGCCAGGCAGGTGCTTACGCTGCTGAGCCATCTCACCAGCCCCTATTTTATTTATTTATTTTTTTTGAGACAGGGTCTCACTATGTAGTTCAGGCTAGGTAGGTTTCAACTCACTATGTAGCCCAGGCTGGCCTTGAGCTAGAAATCATGACCATCCTCCTGCCTCACCTTCCCAAGTGCTGGGATTACAGATGTGTGCCACTACCCCCAGGTTTTAGAAAGAAAAACTCTTGATGTCATCTTTAGCATGTACATATCTATCACGAATTTTTTAACATTTTAAGGAATTTTATTATAATAATCATAAATATATATATATATATATATCAAATTATCTATATGTCATACAATAGTCTAGCAGTTCTACATGCATGTTTTAGAGATTCCAAAAATCTTACATGAAGATGCTTGCATGTTGGGATCTCCATGTTACAGATATGGAAATGAATCCATCATGAAATCAAGTTCTTTGCCTAATATCATCCATATTAAAATACATCACAGAACAAGCACTTGAATTTAAAATTTCTTATTCTAACTTTCAACTTCATATATATTTTATACTGCTGGTATAATAGTTCATTATTTTTTTAGAATCTTCAACCAACTTTATTTTAGGCTACTTGAACCTAAAAGCTTAGAAATGAGTATAGTATTATTGATTAAAAATGCTCATATCAATTCTCCATAAATATCATTCATTAAATGCAACTTTTATAGCATATCTCTCAGACATGTTTTCAAGTCCATAACTTCACTGATTAAAATAATTAATGATACAGCTTATTCCTTTGATTATTCAATCAGCTTATTCCTCTGTTCATCTGTAATTTAATTTGGTCATTTCAAATTCTTAGAAGGAAATGTATTTTAAAAGTAAAACTTTTGAAGCTAATTTTATTCCTTCTAGTATGAATTTTTATATATAAAATCTCATAGATGTTGCCTTCTATTTATAATTACCTTCTATGACTCTCAGTAGTAGCTATAATTATTATAGTGTTGAAAACCTACTTGCTAAGATTTTTAATCCCTAAATAAATGCAGGAACCTGACATCCAAGTGAGAGGAATGTGAACAGGTCATACAAAGTATATGCCGAGTAAGTACTTTGACCTAGGTTATGAACCACCTTTCTGACATTATACAATGTTATCAGTAGGAATATGGATATATGAGCTAACTTCATGTTGGTGTGTGTTTGTGCATGTAATGTGGTTACTTTTTTGGAAATTGACCAAACCATAACTAAATAAATTGCCAACTCCATTGCTTTTGGTACAGCTGTAGCATTTGCAGTATGCACAGAAGACTAACAAGGGGAAGGTGCTGAGAAGTTAAAAGATTGGAAAGGAAACTGTCTTGAGAAGTGAAGTAGAAATGATGATTTTGTTAAAACACAACAGAGGAGGGGCCGGTGAGATGGCTCAGTGGCATAAGCGCCTGCCTGGCAAGCGTGAGGGCCCCAGTTCGACTCCTGGAAACCACATACGAAAAAAGGGCCGGTGATATCACTCAGTGGCACGGGTGCCTGCTGGCGCGTGAGGTCCTGAGGTCGACCCCCGGTACCCACAAAAAAAAAAAAAAAAAAAGGAATCGCTTGCCCCATTGTGCAAAGACTCAAGGCATCACACAGCTAGCACGATGACGATACATCCAGCAAAGTTAAATGGTCACTGGGTGCCATGAACCTTTATTATTACACAGGAGATGGTGACTGATTTACCCTGTATTGAAGATTTCAGGAAAGGTGACCTGTCTCAGCTATCAGGGTGATATACTTGCTAAGATTGAGTAACATTTTAAAGGAGCTAGTGGACCCCATGCCCTTGCCACATTCCATGGGTAAAGGAGAATATGGCACAATTTTTTCCAAGTAATGGTGTCTGCACATGGCCCTAGGTACAGGTTGACCTGGTAGAAATGCTGATGTCATCCAAATGTCTTCCCTGTCTTCAGAATGAGTCAGTCTTTGTTAAACGGTCCAAAGATCAACAAAATCAACTTCCAGGGCAAACAGATTTGAATCTCATCGAATTGATTCCTCTTTTACAAAATGTGTGTTTTACCTTATTGCCTTTCTATGGAAATTTAGAAGAACACTATCTTAACTCATAAATCATTTCTTTGTCACAGAATTGAGTTTTAAAGGGTTTTTGTCAAAGTTACATTTTCTTTATTTATTTGTTTTTGTTACAAGAATGTTTACTCATTGTGATCTGGGAGAGTTTCTATTCCAAGCATTAAACCCTACAATTCCTAAATTATCTATTTTCTTTTGTTTTCTGATGGACACTGTCTAGCTCTGGCCTTTTCTTTTAATATCCCAAAAAGAACTGAAATTAGTAGAGAAAATCATACTTGTTTTTCCAACCTAGTGCTTACAGGTTCAGCGGGCATTCTGGGATGTAGTCAAGCTGATTATGGGTATAACATAACAAATGTTCTTTGGCTAGCTAACAGGGGTCTAAATCCTTTGTCTCATTCTATTTACTACATCAGACAGTTAAAGCAATGACAAATAGTTCTGTAGGTTTTTTCTTTTGTCTTTATCTTTATTACAATGGAAATCCACAGCAGAGTTCCTTTTTAGACATGCTAAACAAATCCACGGAAAGTATGACCATGCAAACTTGGGTGAGAGTTTATTATGGGTTCACAATCTTTCAAAGGCTAAGCTAATTGCCACTACAGATGATGCAACACATGTCAACAATAAAAACCAACACTAAGGCAACCTAGTTACCTGGAGGTGGGATGATCATATTATATTCCTTTCATTTTTACAAAGGTGGTGTTTTCTTTGCCTTGGAATAATAGAACCAATTTCTTTTATTGCTCCAGTACTTCTGCAAGTATCACTATGCACAGAGTAACTGAACGTCATGCTCATCCTTAGTTAATGCAAAACATGATGGGGACAATGAGCCCTTTTAACAAAAAGAATGATGGGGAAATGGAATCAAACCTATGAAATTCATAGTCTTATTCATGTCCGCTTAATCCAAATGAACACATAGAACTACAAAAATGGTTATGGAAGACATACTGGTATCACTAGTTTGGAGAAAAAATACTCTGAGGCTAGTTTGTTTTATGTTGAAGTTTGTCTTTGAACCAGACAGCAATATTTTTAATACTTTCTAGACCGGGAAACATGGAGCAAAATTTGTATAAGGAGAAATACGAAAGATTCCTAACTTTTTTTCAGAAAAACAGCATTTTATTAGCTACTCTGTAATGTTTCCCTCATATTTTTTTTATTTTAAATACAAAAAAGTAAGAAATAACAATAAAGCACAGCTTCAAACAGGCTAGTAGGAAAGTAACAATAATTAACATGTTGCGTATTGTTATATTTATAGTAGTTGCTCAGAGTATACAAGATATAGGCATGAAACATTGTCCAGAAAATTACTAGCACAAAACTTTCCCCTCAGCGATCCAAGAGAAACAAATTATGAAACTATTTTAACTCTCTTGTGTTTATATATATTTTTTCCTTTTCCCTCCTTTCCTTTCCTCTTTCTCCCATCACAGTTTTTCTTTTCTTTTGAACAGTTTTTCCCCTATTTACAATATCTATTGTACATTTTAGATTTTGTTTACTCTTCAGGTTCTCCCACTAGTGAGACAATACAATGTTTACACATGTGGGTCTGATTTATTTCACTTATGAGTATGGTCTCAAGTTGCATCCATTTACCTATAAAAGTCTTGAGTTTATCTTTTTTATGGCTGAGTGTAGTCCATTATATGTAAAAACAAACAAACAAACAAACAAACAAACAAAAACTATGTCTTTTTTATCCATTCCTCGGTTGATGGGCATTTGGGTTGCTTCCAAGGTTTAGCTATTACAAATTGTGCTGCGATATACATGGGTGTGCATTTATCACCATGGAATGATGTTTTTAGTTCTTCTGGGGAGATACCCAGAGGGGATAGCTGGGTCAAATGGGACTGCTAATCCTAGTTTCTGAGGAATCTCCATACTGATTTCCACAGTGGTTGCACCAGTCTACACTCTTACCAACAGTGGAGAAGTGTTGCTTTTTCCCCACAGCCCAACCAGCATTTGTTATTGGTTGTTTTCTTGATGCTAGTCATTCTTTCTGGAGTGAGATGAAATCTCAGTGTTGTTTTAATTTGCCTCTCTCAAATGACCAATAATGTTGAACATTTTTTCATATATTTATTTGCTGTTTGTATTTCTTCACCTGAGAAGTGTGTATTCATCTCAGATACCCATTTTTGGATGGGGTCTTTGAATTTTGGGGTCTGATGTTTATTTCAATTCTTTATATGTTCTACATAGAAGTCCACTGAGTGACAAATGGCTATAAAATTTTCCCACTCTGTGGGTTATCTTTTCACTTTGTTGGTGATTTATTTTGTGTGCAAAAGCTTTTCAGTAGGATGAGATCCCATTTGTTGATTCTTTGGTGTATTTCCCATGCAGTCTGGGATTTGTTCATGAAGTCTCTGCTTGCACCTATATCTTCAAGATTTCTACCTATTTTCTCTTCCAGGATATTTAGTGTTTCTGTTTTAATATTTAGATCTTTGATCCATTTTGACTTTAGTTTAGTGCATGGTGATAGACATGGGTCTAGTTTTAGTCTTCGGTATGTGAACAGCTAGTTTTTCCAGCACCACTTATTAAAGAGACTGTCTTCCTTCCAGTAAAAATATTTGGCTCCTTTGTTGAAGATAAGTCGGCTGAGTTGTGTCTGCATCTTCTATTCTGTTCCACTGATCCTCAAGTCTGTTTTTTTGCCAATACCATGCTGATTTTATCACAGTACCTTTTTAGTATAATTTCAGGTCAGGGATTGTGATGTCCCCTGACTTGCCTTTGTTGCCCAGAATTGCTTTCGCTATTCTAGGTCTCTTCTGGTTCCAAATGAATTTTAAGAATGTTTTCTCTGATTCTGTGAGGTATGCTAATGCTATTTTGATTGGAATTGCATTAAATCTGTATAACAGTTTTTGGAGTAGGGCCATTTTTACTATGTTGTTACTTCCTATAAATGAGTAAGGAATAACTTTCCATTTTCTGATATCCTCTTCAATCTCCTTTTTCAGAGCACTGCAGTTTTCATTGTATAGACCTTTCAATTCTTTTATTAGATTGTTTCCTAAGTATTTCATTTTTTGGATGCTATTGTAAAGGGTGTGTTTTCCCTAATTTCTCTATCTCCGTGAGTTTTTTGCTTGTGTACAGGAATGTTATTGATTTTTGTGTTGACTTTGTATGCAGCAATGCTACTGAATTTGGTTATTAAATCTATAAGTCTTTTGGTGGAGATTTTGGGGTCTTCTATGTAGAGTATCCTGTCATCTGCAAATAATCATAATTTAACTTCTTCCTTTTATATCCTTATTCTTTTTATTTATTTCTCTTGTCTAATTGCCCTGGCTAATGTTTCCAGAACTATACTGAATAGGAGAGGTGATAGTAGAACCCTTGTCTTGTTCCTGATTTTAGAATGAAAGCTTTTAATTTTTGACCATTTAGTATGATGTTAGCTATTAGTTTGTCATAGATGGATTTTATCAGATTAAGGTAAAGACACGCTATCCCAATTTGTCTATGGCATATAATCTTGCTGAATTGCTGTATTCTGTTTGCCTATATCTTATTGAGAATTTTTACATCAAAAATTCTAATGTTCATTAGGGAGACTGGCCTGTGGTTTTCTTTTTTGGTTATGTTCTTCTCTGGTTTTGGAAATAGGGTAATACCTTCCTCCAAAAATGATTTTGAAAGTATTGCTTCCCTTTCAATTTCCTGAAAAGTTTCAGCATTAGTGGTATCAGTTCTTCTCTAAATTTCTTGTATTTTTTCCCTTTCCCTGAGTTTTTGTGCTCAATAGATTTAGAGGAATTAATTCATAGTGAGGAATGATTTTACTAGAATATAACAATAATTCCATCAAAGTAGTGTTAAGACTGTAATATGACCCATTCTAGATCTTCAAGGGGACTTGGATTAATAAAAATTTTATAACAGGATGGGGGTGTAGATTAATCGAGATATTTTTCTGTAACATACAAGGTCCTAGTGTTCAATCTCCAGCACTGAAGAAAAAATAAATAAAAGGAAGGCTTTCACTTGGAGGAACTTACTGTATATGTACATAGAAAGTAGAGCTGCTGTCATACAATGAGTAAGTGCAGTATTACTGAGAATTTAGGTGGTATTCTATAATAACTTTAGTACAGGCATGTGTAATTTCAAAAGTTAAAGAGTGCAACATATATTGGAAATGTCACTGATGCTGACTTTGTAAGAATAAATGTTTATGTCCCCTCACTATGTAAAATGTATGTAAATAAGTGATATTGGAGGATGTCAGCTGTATCAGAAAGGTTGCTGTATGCACTAGACAAGAAATAAACCTCATAAGAAGATAGGCAAGAAGTATAATGAGAATTAGAAGTTTTTCATTGGAAACGTGCATTATTTTTCAATGGATTGTTACATGATTTTGGTCAGAAAAGCTGCCATTGCAATCTTTATTTGATGAAGATTAATATAAAGTGATATTCAGTACCCAAAAGATTTTATTGGTATCAGAATGACTTTGCTAAGTAGCTGTAATGATCAGTGTTCATTGCTGAGAACAAATACTTGAAATCCACAACTTAAAGGAGGAAATAGTTTACTTGCCTCATGGTTTCAGAGAATTCAGTCCATAGTTGGTTAGATGCTAAAAAGGGGTTTCATGGCATAGTGATCTTGCAAAGGAGTGCTGCTCATATCATGGTGACCTGGAAACAGAGAAGGTGAAGAGCAGCAGAAAGGAAGTAATCAGCGACCAAATATAATACACAAGGTCATGAGTTCAAGTGATTCATTAATCTACCATAGTTGGTTTCCAAGCCAATCAAGTTAACTAAACACTGAACTATCACAATATCACTGACCATCCCTTCCATATCCTTTCTTGTAAAGCATACTGAAAACATAAGGTCTAAAAACATCAAGACCACAGCTATCATGTTGTTAAATTACATTTACAGATGAGAAATGCTCATGTGATGTATGAAAGGTGAAAAAATGCTTCTACAGTACTCAGCTATTAGCTATATTCACTGCACTGTTCAACATTTTAATGTAGCTAAGAGAATAGATCTCAAATATTGTCATCTTGTAAGATGTTTGAGGTTGATGGATGGGATGGTTGGCTTGATTTGACAGTCCACATAGTTCAAATATCATAACATTATTTTGTAATCTACAAGTACGTACAATAATTTTTCAACATGCTATAAACAAAATAAAATAATGAAAGTTATTCAGGAGATAATGGCAATGGTATTTGGAAAGTTATAAAATTGTTATTTAAATCCTTTTGGGATTTCCTCTTTTATATGATACTTTATTATACTAAACAATGCTGGTGTCTACTCTGGAAAATTTTTTATTTTGCCTTTTATCACCCTTTTCCTCCATTGAGTTAGTAAGCTTCAAATCATCTATGCTAAATACAGTCTTTACAAGATATTTCCAGGGTCTCTGCTTTCTTCTAGGTAATACACACATAACTATTAACTGATTATCCAACCAATGAATGAGGTTTATTATTTGATTGACACAGACACACATAATTAAAGAATATCATGTGCTTATATATGATTACATATATCCATATATTACCTTAAGAAAGAATAGGAGTTTATTATCATTACAATATATATTTTCAATTTAAATTAGGAGAAATAGACTAGGGAATGCAGAAATAGAATTACAATTACAAACTTTACACTTTCACTTAAAATATGGTGCTCCTGATATAAAATTTGTCTATAACTCATATGGTAAAATAGTTACCATGCACTGATATGCTTTGCTTTTTTATTATACACTGATGAATAAAATATTATTGTCTTTAATTACTTTTTGATTCATTATATATTATTGGACCTTCTATTAATGTCATTTATTTTGTCTTTAATCATTGTATGTGACTCTACAGTAAGTAACTATACACAAGGAACAAGATTTACACTGTTCATCATTCAAAAATATGTGGGGCATTCATTATGATTCAAACAAACATCTGGGCTCTGGGAACAAATGATAAATATGACAAAGTGTCTGGTCTCAAATAAGAGATTCTAACTAGAATACAAAGAACACAATTTAGAATATTAAGTCCAATAAGAGTATGTATTATTTACAATAAAACTCATCTCTCATAATGTAAATAAATATGTTTTCAAAATAATTATCAAGGAAAAAAGATCAGGAGAAGAAGTTCATGATTTTTCAAGAGAATAGGAGCACTCGAAGTTGTGTCATTCCCATAGCCAAGTTAATATGGGAATTACGAGAAGAAGCAAAAAACTTAACCATATTTTTTACAGTTCTGGGAACAAAGCCCAGCCCCATACAAAAACAAGCCAAATACCCTGTCACTGATTTACATTACTAGTCCTAAACTATTTTAATCCAATATAAAATTTGATCATATTTGTGCATCATAAATATTCAGAATACCAGAAATGTTCACCAGAAATTGATGACAATAATTAATATCAGTAGCTAGTGTTGTACAGGGAATATTGCAATGATGTAATAAGGTGGTTAGCCAGACCAAGATCAAACCCTAAGCAGTAGGGATAGAGAAGTTTATTTACTTTGAGAATCTTAAAGGAGGATGTTTGTTTTGCTGTCAGTGTGCAATGAATATAAATGAGAAGAGAAAGCTAATATTATATTTACTCACTTGTTTAGCAGGAATGATAGTGGTGACGTTCAAAGAAAGGAAAGCATTTGCAAAGAGAATACTGAGTTCATTTTACACATGTTCAAACATAGGTGCACCACATACATGTATTATAGAAGAAGTGTAATAAAAGACTATAGATACTTTAAAGAGATTTGAAAGCAAATATATATATATAAAATGGGAAGCTTATAAATAAGTTATTAAGGCCATAAGAGATGATGAAGTCATCTTCAGATAGTAACTTTATTTTGAAAGAAAATGCAAAAGAACAAAAACTCAGTAATATTTTAAGGAAATAATAATATTTTAAGAAAAATAAAGAGAAAAGAAAACTACAAAAATATTACAGAGGAAGAAGTTAAAGAAGAGAATATAAGACAAAAATCCCAGAGAAAATATCATTATGGAATTCAAGGTGTTACGGCTTAGATCTAAAATTGCCCCCAAAATCTCTAGTTTTCAGTAGGTAACTGGAGTATGAGAGCTTTATAGCCAACTTCTGAGAGTCACTGGGGGGCATGGCTTGGAAGCGAAAATCTCCTTTCCTGGATCCTCCTTTTCTGGATTCCTTGCTGCCACAATGTGAAGAGAGCAGTCTTTTTTGCACCAACCCTTTCCACCACGCCTTCCTCCTTGAACCCAGCCAAATGTTGACTGAACCTTCTAGAAAACATGATCCAAAGTAAACCTTTCCTCTTTTAAGTTGCAGGTTTTAGATATTTTGTCCCAGGGGAGAGAAAGTGATGAAGACGCAAGGGGAATAAATATTTCAAGAAAGAAAAGGGGTCCTAATGTTAAGTAATATAGATGTATTAAGCCAAATAAGAAGTTAGCCATTTGGTGTGCCAATCTTTATTGGACAGATGAGAGAAGAAACTGTATTTTAATAAATTGATTTTAAAGGGTAAATTGAGGTAATCATTTTAGAAAAATTTCAAAGAGAGAAAAAGAAAGGTACAAAGGAACAAATAGACACACATTTTTTTAAAAAAAGTGTATTTTACTGTTAGCAGAAATCAAATATAATAAAGATGTGAAAAGATAAAATCTGAAAGTATGGAAAATTAGGATATAGAAGAGATAATAAATATGGATAGAACAATGTATGGATGGACATTTGAAGACATTTCTGAGAAATGTGTTCTATTTAATTGTATATCCCAAATATCACAAATAATCCTGAGATCACATCTAAAATGTTTATGCATTATGAATGCAATTATTCTTACTAGTAATGATAATATATTGTATGTATTTGCTATAATTTGGAAACATTTGATTATTTTAGGAAATCAAAATAATAAACTATGATAAATATTTTTGTAAACTTAAGTACAGGATAGGTCCCAAATTCCAGTGAAATCACTGCTATTCTTATCTATGAATGTATATATTTAAATGTTCATATGGCAAAAATTTTTTTCAAAATTTTAATTAAACAATTAAAATTTCAATTAAACAAATTTTAAAACTAAAAATATTTATATAAATATAAGAATACTTTGGTAAAAGGAATTCATTTTAATTGTATGGTTTATTGATATATATCTGTTAAAAGATGTGTTATAAAGGCAAAAAATAATTAGTTAGAATGTGGAGAAAAACAAGTCCTTTCACCTTGCTGATGATGCTGATGATAAAATACTGTAAATTAGAATAGCCACTATGGAAAGTACTATGAACTATCTCAAAAAAGAAAAAAAAATACTACATTTTGGTTCAGTATTCCAAATATTATGTACATATTCAAATGAAATGTATTAGTATTTTGAAGAATTACCTGTACCCTCCCATTCATTACAGAAATTCTGAAAGGTGCCGGGATATAGAATTAGCTTAAATATTTATCAGTGGATGAGTGGCTAAGACAAATACGATATAAATACACAAGGGAATAATATGCAGCCATATAAAAAATGAAATGCTGTCATTTGCACATGCATGGATGAAACTGGAGGGTACTGTGTTAAAGGAAATAAGCCAGGTAGTTACAAATACTTCAAGAACTGACTTATATGTGAAGAATGAGAAAGCTGATCCTTTGCAGTACAGAATACAGTGGGGTTGATACAGTTTATGGTCTTTGATGGTGGTAGCATGTCTTGAGATGTTAATCAATTGATAATGCATGGAGAGAACTAAGTCAAAGTAATCTTTGTAAAATTGTGACTACACTTAATCTATGTGCTATTGAGGCATGTACAGAGAGTGGAATTAAAGTGTTCTTAACATGAGAAAGATAACTGGGAAATAACATGTATTAATTAGCTAGATTTAGTCATTCTGCAATGAGTATATATTTCAATGCATTCAATTTTATTTTTTCATTTTTTTTTTTGTGGGTACCGGGGGTCGACCTCAGGACCTTGTGCACCAGCTGACGCCCATGCCGCTGAGCGATATCACTGGCCCTTTTTTCATATGTGGGTTCCGGGAGTTGAACTCGGCCCCTCACACTTGCCAGGCAGGCGCGTAGGGTGCTGAGCCATCTCACTGGCCCTCAATTTGATCACTAAATGTAAAATATAAAAAGGAGTTACATATTAATTATTAACTGACTTCTATTTTGAAAATAATGAATGGAACATTATTAACAAAAATAGTCACTGCTAGTTCTATAAAGCAAAATACCTGATGATGTTTATAAAGAGAAGTTTAATGAAAAGAGTAAATTTCTTTACAATTTAGTAAATTTTATATCATATAAGAGTATTACCTAAAACGTTAAAACGTCAATAGACTAAAATATTTAAATATAATCTGATTTTATTATTTTTGCATTTTAGTTTCTCATATTGTGTTACATTGTTAGTGCTTTGAAGAAATTGTATGCAATATTAGTTGAGAAACTCTGAGTTCTGACATTAATTATATGTACTGGTTGTCCTAAAAATAGAACATAAACATTTTTATTCTATAAAAATAAAATATAAATATGTATAAACATTTTCTGTTTGAAATATATTTTATGTCTTATATCTTTATATATATCCTCCACTCAAAGGTACATCTGGGAATGCTACAATGTTTCAAAATGTATTTGTGAAAATGCCTTCATTAAATATTCAATAATCATTTCTCTGTTAGTATAAACAATTCCTCAATCCAAAATACTTCATAAGTATAGTATGAAAATATTTAAATATTGTTTACAATAACTTTTTTTTGTGGGTACCAGGGGTCGACCTCGGGACCTCGCGCGCCAGCAGGCTCCCGTGCCGCTGAGCGACATCACCGGCCCTTTTTTATATGTGAGTTTCAGGAGTCAAACTGGGGCCCTCATGCTTGCCATGCAGGCGCTTATGCACTGAGCCATCTCACCGGCCTTACAATAACTTTTTTATATCCATGTCAATCATTAATATTCTGAGGAAGATTACTTATGGAATTATTGTTAAATATTTTGACTGTTGTTATTTATAATTTGTGAAGAATGCAAGATTATAATGTGTAAAATGGGTATTAAAAGGTTTAATTTAGGATCGATAATGATCTATTATGAAATAGAAAAATAACTACTCTGTACTTAACATTTTTCAGTAGTATTTAATTTGTGATGGATAATGTCCATTGTCGATTTGAATAGATTGAGAGGCACATAGAAAATTGATAAGTGTTAGGAAAATGTCACACAAAAGTCTCATGTGTTTGGCCGTGGGTCCTTTTAGAAGTGGCATTTCACTGGAAATGTGGCCCGGAGGGTGAATTCCTGACGGTGGCTCCTCTCCTCTCTCTCTGCTGCTTGGCTTCCACGAGGTGAGCAGCTCTTTGCTTCCCTCCTGCCATGTCGTGTCTGTCATGGAACCAGCTGAATTTCATGGACTGCGTCCTTGGAAAGCACACACCACGATAAGCTGCAAATTAAATTCTGGGTGTCAGGTATTGAATCTCAGCAAAATACTGAGTAAAACAGGAGAACACACCTTCTGGATGTGTTTGTGAGGGTGTTTCCAGATATAACCGACATGTGTGTCCCCACACTGACTGGGTAAGACCTGCTCTGAAGGTGGAGGTAGAGATCTACTCAGCTGTGAACTCCGATGGAGCAAAACCCAGAAGGAAGAGGAAGTATGCACAGCATGCAATCACGCACTCATCCACACACACACACGGTCACCTAATCTTCAGCAGGAGTTGTTTTGTTTTGTTTTGTTTTGTGATTTTGACGCCCTTATGATCCATGGATGTCAAGGTACAGACTCTTCAGCCTTTGAAGGAGTACTTGCGCCACGGAGTGCGGGACTATATGGGGCTTCCAGTTCTTTGTTCTTCAATGGAGTCCACATAATTGGTCTATCTTTCTCTGAGGTTTCCAGCTTCTTGGATCGAGTCTTCGCTGTTTTTTCCAGATCTCTATCCTGTGGATGGCAATCATGGGACCATCCAGCCTCTGATGATGTGTAAGCCAAACTGACGATCCCCTCTTAAAATCATGCATATATTCTCTTGCTTCTATTCTTCAGGAGAACCTTAATATATAATCTAAACTGGTTAACATTCTAATTAATGTGTCAAAGGGTTGGTCAATAGGTTCTAAGTTACAATAGAGAGGAAAAAAAAGTTTTAGTATTCTGTTGCACAATAGGGTGATTATAGACAACAATGTACTGCATGTTTTAAAAATAACTATAGGAGGGCCAGTGAGATACCTCAGCTGGCATAAGCTCCTGATGGCAAGTGCAAGGTCCTGAGGTCGACTCCCATTACCCACATAAAAAAAATAGCCATAGGAAAGATTTGGTTATATAACAGTAATAGTAACAATGAAATGATACATTTAAGATATAAATAGATATAGAGGTATATTTACATACACATATATCTGATATGTATATATTTATACAGGCTTGAACAATATAAAACGTATGCATCTATCAGAACAACACATGATACTCTTTCTATAACTTTGTTGACTATAAAACAGAAACAAAGATTAAAATCTCATTTCTGATTTTATCTGATTTTATCTCTTGCCTGAGTTTAGATTCTCTATTCTGCCATGGGCACCATTTTTTGAGGATATTAAACTGATTAACTAGTTTTGCATTTCTTGTCTAGATAATGGCGGTGAACTGCTTAGTTATCTTTCCTTAGTGAAATTTCCAGATAAATATGTTGTACAATATAGTCCTCATTATCTAGTGCATTTATTCAAATGTTAATGTTCACATAAAACACCAGGGCTTCCTGAAGCTGAAACACAGGAGAAATTCCATGATTCCATTTTTTTTTTTTTTTGTGGGTACTGGGGGGTCGACCTCAGGACCTCACGTGCCAGCAGGCGCCCGTGCCACTGAGCAATATCACCGGCCCTTTTTTTGTATATGGGATCCGGGAGTTGAACTCAGTCCCTCGCACTTGCAAGGCAGGTGCTTACGCCCCTGAGCCATTTCACTGACCCATGATTCCAGTTTTATATTTGTAATATTTGTCGTAACAGAAGAGAATATCATCTTATCTCACAAGAATCCTGTTTCTCTTTCTCTTTCTCTCCCCCTTTCTTTCCCTCTCCCTCCTTCTCTCTCCCCCTACCCCCTCCTTTCTTTCTTTCTTTCCTTCTTTCTTCCTTTTTTCCCTTCTTCCTTTCCTCTTCTCTCTCTCTCTCTCTTTCTCTCTTTTCTTTGCAGAAGACCGAAGACAATATCTTTGCCTTGTAGAAAGCCTTTGGACTTATAGGCTTCCAAAAAGAGACCAACATGTCTTTGTCAACATAGCATGGAATTTTAAATACTTAAATTACACTTTTATAAAACATCTTGATTCTGACTTTTAACATGTATGCTGGCAAACACAACAATCTAAACAAAATAGTGTCAGAAGTGCTTTTATTCAATTGTAAGCTCTAAGCATTAAATATCTTTCTGGCTAATAAATCTAAATGTGTAATGTTTTTATTGTACTAGCTTAGGACTTCTATATAAATGGTGTATTTTATAACTGTTATTAAAAGTCACTTAGTTATTAATTCAAACTTAATAAGATTGGCTTCTACTTCCTACTCACTTCCTTGGTTTTCACAATGTACCTACTTCATTTTAGTATCAATATAAATCTCTGGAGCAGTTATCTAAGGCATAATGTTGTTGAAATATTACAGGAATGATATCATCTGCAATGATAATACAATAAAATTTAATTATTATATGTCTGCAAGTAGTTTATTTACAATATATTCTTCCAGTATATTTATTGACATAAAATTTATTTTAGATTTAGATAAATTTTTGTTCATATATATGTATTACAACTGTAGGAAAGCTGATGATTATTTTTGGGATTTGCTTTCATTATCCTTAAAGACAGTGTACCTTTAACTATGGTTAAATGTTGTAAAACACATTCAATTAAAATAGAGTTAGAAGTGCATTAATACAAGTTCTAATTAAACTCATTTGGTACTATCACCGTGCTAATGAAATTAAGAATCATTATGATTCTTTTCTTCTACAATTGCAACTCAACTCTACCTTCATTCCTCTCTTGACTTAGCTATATGCAATATGGTATTAATTTTTTTCAAATATGCATTTTTATAACTTCAAATTATACTTTAAGAGTTCTTCAGGCTATAGTTCACAATAATTATTATTATAGCTAATTTAGCAGTTGTGAGGATATTCTATTTTCATAGTGATTTGCATTTCCGTGATC
Source organism: Erethizon dorsatum (assembly GCA_028451465.1). Classification (NCBI taxonomy): domain Eukaryota; kingdom Metazoa; phylum Chordata; class Mammalia; order Rodentia; family Erethizontidae; genus Erethizon; species Erethizon dorsatum. Next base: position 139,168,794 of record CM051824.1, read on the forward strand.
ATTAGTGATGTTGGGCTACTTTTCATAATCATGTGGGGAAACACAAGAGAAATATCTTCATGATGGCAGCCTTGACAGTGACTTCTTGGAGATGACATGAAACGTGACCACTAAAGAAAGCAAAAATAGATAAATGGGACCATATCAAACTTAAAAGCTACCCCACAGAAAAGGAAACTATTAACAATGAGAAGGCAAGTTACAGCATGGGAGACGATACCTTCAAACCCCAATATTTGCAAGACAGTAATATTAAAAATATATAAGATGTTCTTATGACTCAATACTGAACAAAATAATTTAATTTTAAAATGGGGGCTTTCCTTTTGCAACATTCTCCTCCTGGTTTTGTGCAACTCTATAGTGATACTATGTTTCCTACTCTGGTTACTCCTTCAGTTTCCTTTGCAGGCTTATTCTTCTCTTATATGGCTCAATACACTACATTCTTCAATAGGTATTAAGTTTTGTTTCCTTCCTGTTCCATGTGCTATCCACTGTCTATGGCAAATAAATTACAAGCGTTTCTCTGTTTTCTTTCATGTATATCTCCAGATCTGAAAATATAACTTGGGCATGATCTCTATTAACCCTCCTTTACTGAAACTTTTGAAGTTCTATTTGCAAAAAATTAAGTGTTTCTTAGATTTTAGAATGGCCTAAACTCATAGCAATTTGGAACACCATGACTACTACATGGAACAATCCTAAACTGAAGATTATTCATGTCAAGCGAATTTAACTTCAAAATACCCCAAAACCACAACCAACAAAAACACTGTAGGGTCTGATATAAATTTAAATTAATCTTGTGCTGACAAATAAATTCTAAAAAATTTTAAGAAAAAATCATTTGATTTTTTCAGGAATTTTAAATTTCAAGTAGTGAAATGAATAAATATAGAACCATACCTCTCTTCAAATGTCTAAAAACAACACTTAAACCAAGAATTTTCAAAGACAAATTCAAGGTCATTCCTCTCCAAGTTTATCTTCTTTCTCTGCATCAGTTATGGAACTATTGAGCATTCAGTTAGGCAAGTTTTATTCCAGTAATTGAATTTTTATTTTATTTCTTTATAATCTCTCTTAACTAAATGAACAACTTTCCTGTATTATTTTAATACATACACTAATGCATGCACAAACACACACAGACACACACACACACACATCACCTATTTCAATCAACTTCACTCCATTCAACCTACACTTCCTATAATCAAACTGTTCTAATTGCTTAACTGATTTACACAAATAACCCTTAAATCATCTCCCATCATCGACTCTTGGTTGCTTTCAAAATGATCCCTCACCTTGAAAGACATAGCGGGGACTGAATGCAGAAACCCCCACATGCTGCAGTGATGTGTCATCCCATTCCCTCTGCCTGGAGATGAGACACGGTGCAGTCTGCTGCTGTAGGAAGGTTGTTCTGGAATTTGCCTATCTAGGTGCAAACTCATGAGCCAAACCACACTTGTTATGTGATATCTACTTAACAAACATGCATACATTTTGTCTCATCACTTATCATAATAATAATTTTATAATTTTTCATGCATTTATCTTCACCACCAACCTGAAAACTCCAACAGGAGAAATGTAACTTTAATCATTCTTTTTTTTTACCAATAGCTGCCACTTATATGAGTCTTTATATGAATAATGCATGGTTGAATAGATTAAAAATGAGTTTAAAGACCTAATTAAGTAATAATGTTGATTGGCAAAAGACCCACGGTCCAAACAATTTATATTGGTAATCCCAGTACAGTTTTACTATTTTAAAATAATGCAGTTTAAACCTTATATTTAAGTAGCTATGTGTTTTTCAATTGTGTGAAAGAAGAAAGGATGCATTTAAATAGTATTTTAAAATTTTTCAATTATGAATTGAACCTCCAAAAATAAAATTTTAAATTTCAGAATCCTTTGAATAATGTTTACTTGAAAACTCATAGTAAAACTCATAGGTTTAATTTTTAGCCTCGTATTCCTGTTTAAGGCCAATCTGCCAGACTAATTTCCTGAAGAAATACATCAGCTATAATATAATAGAATTAAAAATATATAAATATTTTGAAATTGTATGAGCTGTAACTTCATATAAATGGTAAGAATTAATTTGGGAAATCTAAAATTATTTATAATTAAATTGTAAATTACATTATTATATTGAATACATTTTATGTCTTTGGTCTATAATGGGGAAAATAGAGGTTGCTATATATCACAGGATAAAAAAATCAATACAAATTAAATTGAAGCTTGTGAGGGCAGCTCTGTTCAAAATCAGTGTTGATTGATAAATCAATGTAAGTTTAAAAATGTTATGTTTTATCAATACAATATATACAACAGCAGGACATGTTAAAGAATACCAAGCAAATGAACAAAATTCTATGAACCTGTGTGGGCTTCTATACAAGATGAATACAAGTAGATGAAAGCTACGGACATAACATATGACAAGGTGACTGCCAATCAGATGATCCACATATGCTTGAAAAGGGAAAATTCTTCCAAACATATGTTCATGCTAGGAAACATCCATAGTCTATAAATGTAGTACAAGTGTTCATTCATTGTGTAGCACCATCGATTTCATTTTTGTTTATAATTTGCATCCTCAGCTCAGAGAGCAATTATTAATTTGAGAATGGAAAGATTTCCTCTGATTATTTTATGAAATATTATGCATTTTTGAAGTAAAATTGTTTGCCTACTGTGCTTTTTATCACTTTTAATTTTAAGGCAACATTTAAAGCAACCATTTAAACTTTGCCAATTATTTATAGACATATATAAAATATGCTATTTCCTCTTTGTAATTAGGTTGTTAAGCCTTAAGACATTTTTCAAATAAAATCCCAGTGCAATGATTTTTATATGTATATAAATATATATATATGTACATGTATATACACACATATATATGTATATATATGTATATATATACACATATATGAAAATAGTTAAAACAATTACATGTACTTTGAAGCTTCCAGCCATATGATCCAGAAGACTTCTTCAAATACAATTTTGTTGAATTGAAATGTGTCAGGAACTGTGAAGTATGTATGATACTTGATGTAAATCCCAGTTATTTAGCCTGGCACAATTTCACATATGCTGGAGGACCACAGGAGACTACTGGGTCAGAGAGAGGGGACTGTGTTTCTTATGGCCCAGCAGCCAGAACAGGCTTCGTATTCATGTCAATTCTCTGTTCCCAGGATGCCTGGGCATGATGCAGATAGCTGCAGGTGAATGCTGTGTAAAATGTCCCCAAGAATATCTCATGACGTTGGGAAAAAAAAGATTTACATTACAGCATTTAGCAAATCCAATATAAAATGATCAGTTTAATTTACATGGCAGAGAAAAAATAACCTGCTAGAAATCTAGAAGTGCTCTATTATAAAAAAAAAAACATTATTTAATACCATTCATGTGTCATTTTACGATCCTCACTGAACATAGCAGAAAGGACTGCAGCAGTAGAGTGGGAAGATTTTGGTGCATCGTTGGGCATAAAGACTATATTATAATACGAAGTTTGCAACCAGAATATGTAAAAGTACATGAGATGATTTAAGATTTTCTTTTTTAAGACACAGAAATGAGTCAACATTGAGCATGGTTAAAATAATCCAGTTGAAAGAGTGAAGATTATTTTATGAGCAATAAAATGTTGAAAAAGTAACAGACCCATTGTGCAACTTTATAACATTGAAGAACTTTCAAAATAGTACATTATGTGATACAGAAGTAAAATATGTGTTAATTATCCTGGACATGGCATAAATAAAGGTGATAATAAAGCCCAGGAAAGGAAAGGCATGGGTGTCTTATGTAAATCGACGATTTACTTTGGGTGATTATAGCAGGATTTGAGAGTCTGGGAAGTTGAGAAGAACGTACATCTGCATGTTACAGTTCCTCAAGTTTGTGACAAGATAAGATATGGAAAATCACTAGGAAATTTTCAAGTTTGTTAACAAATGATCTAGATCAAACTATATTTTTTCAAATGTTGGAAATGAAATGAAGGACCCAGGCCTGTAATGCCAGCATTGTAGGAGGCTGAGGAAGAGAGATTGTGAGTTTAAGTCTCATCTGGGGAACTCAGCAGGACACTGGCTCAAATAATCAATCGATCAATCAATCAATCAATGCGTGGTGGAAGTGTAGCTCAGTGCCATTGGCTTTCTATCTTCAATACCCAGTATCACAGGGGTGGATGTGAAGGAAAAGGGTGGTATAGAGTGGTCTAGTCAAATGGCTTAAGTCAGAAATTGACAATTTTTATTATATTTGCACTGGTAAGTATATTCATAATGTACACTGAAACTGAATTATCAATCTAAATTAAATATTTGATATATATATTATATGTGACATTAAATGTAATGAGTTAATATTGTTATTAATAAATGTTCATAATTTTATACTTTATATAACCTACACTGTACTAATTCATCATAAAACTGTAAAAGCCTATCTTCAATGCTTTTGTGAATACTATTAGCTCTGTGTGTATCAAATATATACTTAATTGTGATAACATATCTATGGCCCAAATACTAATCTGCTAAAAAAATCCATCATTGACGTTATATTTTTGAAATATAACAAAACAATTTATTTCTACATTAGTTGCACACTTTGCCTGGAATACATTTACTAAAAACCATAGTTTACAATTGATAGGAAATGGCCTCTTTCTTTATGTTCATTCATTTTGGTGAAATTTTTGTTGCTCAAAAAAAAAATCTAAGTATGCATCATGTGTGTTTTTTAAAACAGTTTTAGTCCATGCAAGTGAAAGATAATTTTTACTGTACCTTCATCTTTTCTCCTGTTTTATTCCAACATTGTCATGAGTTCTTCCTGCAGGTCAGGCACTGCCTTGATGCTTCCGTAGACTAAAACTGTTGAGATTCTTCTTGCCTAATCTTCCCCCAAATTATTTACAATAGGTATTCTTGGGAAATAGGATCTCACTATGCTCACACCTACCTCATCAGAACTCAACTATTAATTCTCAGACTGTATGCTTTTATAGTGTTTAAAAATACTTTTTTCATTTTACTACATAGGTCCATGCAACAACCCAGCTAAATGGTGTTTTAGAGCACCTAGCTTAATACTGAAGGAAAGAAAATATAGTTGAGACCCATCTGTTACATGTACAGAAAACTTCCAGAGAAAGTTAAATCTTTCACGGTGATTCTGCTTATATGTAATTTTCAAACCATGTACTGAATTTGAATTTAAGTATCGGGCAATGAAAATATGCAGTGTATTAATTGCAGATTTTACATATTGGGAAATAAACAGTAGAAAGATTACATAAATACTACAAGTGGATACTGCTAGAATAATGCAAAGTGAAACATAAATGTTTCCCCTCTTTTGATTTCTTTTATTTTAAATAAGGATAGTAGATATTTTTACTCACTTTTGTGTGGCAAACACACAAACAGTGCTAACCACTATCCATGTTTAGCACATTATTCATTGAAAAACAAAAGTAGAAGTTGCATTTATCCCATGTAAAGATTAAAAAAGAGGCTGAAGTAACTGACTCAAGGTCACACAGCCAGTAAGTAGCACAGCAGGCTTTGGACTCAGGAAGCCTAATTGGAAATTCTTGCTCTTAGTTACCAAGCTGTTCTGTCTTTCCATCTGTGTGAGGTGCCTTTTGATTGTCTTTCTTTTCCCTCAGTGTGTCAGTTTCTCACTTCCTTATTTCCCCCTAGTGTCTTCCAAAAGCCTCTGTGAATATTGCAATTTCTTGGAAACATCATCCAAATGAATGTTCAATGTAGCAGATAACTGACTTCTTTTCTTAGGCTAATCCTACTCTTGAAACATTTTTAAAGTGACACATTATAAAGTGCCAGGAAAATTGTACCAGCTGAAAGTTGTTCTGTAGTTCTGTAACTCTGCGATCAAAACAATTTCAAGCAGTGTTCAGGAAGGACAGGTACATAGTTGGTTATTTTATTTGTGAGGTTAACTTTATTCCATCCTCCCCAACTCTGTATTCATTTTAGAGGAAGACATGGGTGTACAGGTATTTGTTAACAAGGTGACCCATTTATTATGACACGAGCAAAGAACAGCACGGCAGAAAACCAGTCATGTCTCTCTTACCTCTTTTCAAGCTGGCTTAATGACCAGAAAGGCATCTCTGTGATCTTCAGTGGTATTATTACAACAATTAGAACCTGGTATCAAATTCTCATAACAATCTATCAGTAAATGAATATTTTTATTTATTTTTTGTAATTATTTGAAAGTGTGCATTATGTTGAATGTTTGCATAGATTAATTGGCTTAACACAGCAATTCTCATTATTCATTAATTTTACATATTTACATGAGAGAGGAGAGGAATAGTGATAATATGTGGAGATATTTAAAGGCTATCCATAGAAATATTTCTCCGTATCTCACAGAAAATAAGCTTTTCATGACAACTGTGTCAATCTTCTTGAAAATCACTCTTCAGATTTGGTTCAATATAGGCAAAAGACATAGCTAGTAACTAAAGCAAATGTGTCACTTCACTTAATATTCCACTATATTGTATTTTTTTTCTTTTCTTTTCTATTCCCTATTTAGAATGATACAAGGTGAGGGCTGGACATTCTGCAGCCTTTCCTTGTTTTGTTTTACTTATAACAAAGTAGCCAGGTGAAAGATCAATGTTACTGTGAAAGAGTGGAAAAGAACACTGAACTCAGAAAATTGCTGAAATCCGTTGCTAGATGTAGTGCCTGCCAAATATTCTTCACATCTTTAGTCCATCAGAGAACTCTTCCATATCCCTCGAAGATAAACTCTGTGCATTTAATCTCAGAGAAAAACCTGTAAGTTTCTTTTCATTTGTATTCTTACATAAGGATGCATGCTGCTGTTTATACCTTGATGTTGGAATAAGAAATGGATTATTGTCTGAAACTTTCTTCCTCCTTCACTTCACTGGGAAACTGAGGCATACTCCCTTCAACTTACTGATGCATCTTGAACTTAATGGGCTGTTGAAGTCTATTGTTTTCTCTTTCTCTGTCTGCCTCTGTCTCTATCTTTGTCTCTGTATCTTTCCCTGAAGCTCTGCCTTGTCTTTGTTTATTATCATTTTCTCAATTATATATGTACATAGACCCAAAACCCAGAGACAACCCCTTATGCCTAAGTATCTTTGCTGCAGTCCAATTTTTTTCTCTATCCTAAATGTATAGATATTGAAGCAGTCTCTGAAATCCAGAAAGAAATATAATTGAAATTCTTCTCACTGTGTTCCTTTCTTCATACTAGCTCAACTGTGTAAAATTTTAAAACTTAATAATTGGCCATCATTTTTCTTTATTTTAAAGAGAAAAAATGAAAATAACAATAAAACAGAGTTTCAAAACAGATTAGCAGGAGAGTTACAATAATTAATACATTGCATGTTGTTGTCTTCATAGTAGTTATTCAGAGTGCAAGATATAGGCATGATATCTTTGGCATCCACGATGACACCCCCATACAGGTAATGCTAAGACTTAGAGCTTAGAACAGAAGTACATAAAGCTCTGGAAAATGCACACCACAATTGATTCTTTGAATATCATATGCCACATTCTCGTTCCTTTTGAGAAAACTATGCCCTCCATAGTTCATAGAAATTCAGCATCCAATCCTGCTTATGTAATTACTCTAAGTATAGAACAGGGGAGAGTGAGCCAGTCTAAAATGTTATAGGATTTAAGATCTGACAATTTTTTAAAGCTAAAACACAGATAAATATAAAAATGAATCCAAATATCGTTCATAGTAGAGCAACTAGTTATTTGTAATCGGGAGGATTATTATAGCGCTACCTTTTAAAGTCAAATGATTGAAACAGAGAAGGTAGAAGCACCTCAAAAATATGTAGCTGTCAGATTCAAAAGCAACAGCCAGATGCTTAAAACAGACGCATAATAAACTATTGGCATATATAAGATAATTCAATTCCAATAATTAGAGTTTGTAAAACTTTCTGTCACCATTTTAATATTTAATTAGTGGATCCTTAAAAAGATAATAGAGCCCCCAAATATTCATTTAATTAACAAATTCTTTTCTTTTCTTTTCTTTTTTTTTTTAATGTGGGTACCGGGAGTTGAACTCAGAACTTCGCACTTGCCAGCAGGTGCTTGTGCCGCTGAGTGATATCACCGGCCCCTTTCTTCCTTTATGTGGGTACTGGGAGTCAAACTCAGGACCTCATCCTTGCCAGGCAGGCGCTTATGCTGCTGAGCTATCTCACCGGCCCACAAATTATTTTCTTATAAGTATTACTTCACAGATACAAAGTACGTATGTTACTCTGTTGTGCTTATTAGAACCCCCCAGAAAAACCAGTTAACAGAATAAAGGGAATTTATTTTCTATGCAATTTACAAATTCAGAAGTAGCAAAATCTACAAAAAGACTTTATCCAACCATTCAGCAATATTGCCAAATTCTATTTCATTACCTCTTTTCTTTGTACCTTTGAGTTCAGCTTGAGCTATATGCTCTATTATACCAATCAAGAAAGTGGGGAGTGAAATTCTCTTTCATTAAAGACTTAATTGATAAAAAAAAAAGATAATCTATGTTGTGGAGAAAAGGGAAAATTTGTACATTTTTGGTGAAAATAAAAACTAGTGTACTTCTAATGGGAAAACAGAAATGAGCTTCCTCAAAAAATTAAAAATAGAATGATCGCATAAACCAGTAATCCAACTACCACTTATAGCTCAACAGGAAATCAGTATGTTGAAGAGATAGCTTCACTCCATGTTCATCACAGAAATATCTGTTTCCATCAACAGATGAATGAGAAAGGAAAATGTAACATACATTCACGCACACACCCATACACACATGCTACATGGAATATTATTCTGTCTTAAAAAGAAGGAAATTCTGCCATATTCTATGATATGGATGAAACTGGAGGACATTATGTTCAGTAAAACAAGGTAGACACAAAAAAATAAATACTGCATAATCTCACTTACAGGTGCAATTTGTAAAAGTAAATCTTACAGAGGCGAAGAGTGAAATTATGACTAGTTTTAGGAATGGAAAGAACTTTGGAGAAATGTTGGCCAAAAGATAAAATGTTTTAGTTAGGTAAAAGGACTAATCTCAAATATTCTATTGTACAATATGATGAGTGTACTCAACAACGTATTATATACTTGAAAACCACTAAGAAATATATTTTAAGCTCTTTCCTCACACTTAAAAGAATTAAGTATGGTATTTAATTCATATATTAATTGGTGACAATAAAATATTTGACAATGTAGATATGCGGAGTCTACCAAAAAATGTATACACACTTTAGGAGTTCACCATACTAATAAATGTCTGGAAGCTAATGACCATCACTTTGAGCATCTCTTGTAATTGTAGAGACCAAAGGTAACTTGTGTTAATCTCATGATGTCTCGATAAATTTAGTATTAAAATAGTAATACAAGTTTTCCTTTCCTTGATGTATGCCTTTTTTGGAGGACTTTGTATATGTGTGTTTCAAAATATTATGTTTTTTCTTTATAATGTGGGTACCCAGAGTCGGCCTCAGGACCTTGTGCTTGCCAGCAGGCACTTGTGCCGCTGAGCAATATCACCGGCCATATTTTTCCTTTAGGTGGGTTCCCAGAGTCAAACCCAGGACCTCGTAATGCCAGGCAGGTGCTTGCACCACTGAGCCATTTCACCAGCCCTCAAAATATTATGTTTATATGTTCACATATTTATGAGTAAATTAAAAATGGACATATGGTTTCACTTTTCACATGCAAAGAACTATAACTTTCACTATGGAAAGGAGAATTTTGAACATGGAAAATTCTGGTTAGATGTCTTATCTAGAGCTGAAACGATCAGTATGAAAATCAGATGAGATTTCACATGTGTTTCATTGGCAAGTCAGGGCCACCCTGAATGCTGAAGGCAGGGCCCATCCTACCTGTTACTGAAGTATAATAAGACAAGCCTGAGATGTGTTTTCTGAAATAAAACATCCATTGAAGACATACGAATAAAAAAAACCTTAGAAATATTTTCTAATTTAATAAAACCTGGGGGATAATAATGTCTTATAGCAGAGTTCTTTCTATATATGCTTAGTTAAGTGAATTTTGAAAATTATTCTTAGCCTATGTTTTACTGGCTTTATTTTTTGCCTGCTCAGTAAATATGCATAGGTTGCAAATGGTCATTTGGTTGCAGTAATAAGATTGCTGTATAGCCATAGAACTTTTACTAAGCAGGCCTATGAGTGCCAGATATTGATCTAGCATTGTTCTGGATCAAATCCATTTTAATTTGCTTTTCCATTTTTATCTTCCTATGGGGGGCTACATTTCTGCCTAGTATGCTAAAATATAAACTCGTTGCTAATTATAGTGCTTGTATTTCTCCATATTACTAGCAAGGGCAACAATGACATTGAATTTTATTATATAAAATAGTGTCCATATAGAAAATTGATATGATTGCATTTTTTATACATGACCAACACACTTGTCATTTATCTCATCTCAGGGGAAGTATGAAGCAGCTATATATTATATCCTAGCAATTCAAGATGAATTTGGATAGCTATTTTACATCACAGTACATTCAGTTTTCCATAGGCACATTCTGATGTTTAGTTCCAGAGTGAGAATCACATGTCACACATATATGGCATGCAAATCTTTACTATTTTAGTTTTAAAAATTAGTAAAATCCACACTACTTTTTCAAAGCTACAATTAAGCTACAGATAAAACCCAATATCATCCTATTTTAACCTCACAGTTGAGACTAACTAAAAATCTGAGATACATCAAATTTTAGAAGTGGTTTTGCATACTCCTACATTAAACAATGTATATTGGTATTTTAAATTTCTTTGAGAAAAAATAAAACTTACACTGAATTTGATCCACAACAGGTTCATTATTATTTCAGCTGTGTTTATATGACCTGTTAGAAACTGTAGCCATTGTCCAAATTTCCCAAGATAGAATATTAAACAATTAGCAGATTGGTACCAACTTCAAGACCCAAAAACAGCAAGATCAATTTGAATTTCTTCCAGCATTATAATGATGGTTACCATTGAAAAAAATTCAGAGCAGACTATTTACTACATATACTTTAGTATTACTATTTTCAGTGATGGTTTATAATGTATAATATTACACTGAATTTAGAAAGGATGTTACAGCCAGAGATAGCTGCACCTGCTTCTAATCCCAGTGCTCTGGGGTGTCGGAAGGAAGAAGACGGAAAGTTCAAGTTTAACGTGAGCAACTGAGGGACTTATTGGGACCATGTGTCAAAATAGAAAAAAAGGCTGGGGATGTGGTTCAGTGTAAGGCCCTTGTTCAATTCTCAGCACCATCTGAAAAAGAGAGAGGGACAGGGAGAGAGAGAGAGAGAAAGAGAAAGGAAGTTATCTTAAAACATGAACAATTATTTGGAGTTTATGATAATAATTGTAAAATGTAATTTACATTTACTAATCTAGTCATTTGACTAATGTCATATACAATATTTTGTAAAATAAAATTAACTAGAATATGATTTTAAAAAATTATATTAAGATAGGTGATTTTGATGACTATGGACGTTTTGACTAGTATTTCTTTTTTTTTTTTTTTTTGTGGGTACCGGGGGTCGACCTCAGGACCTCGCACACCAGCAGGCGCCCATGCCGCTAAGCGATATCACCGGCCTTTTTTTCGTATGTGGGTTCCAGGAGTCGAACTCGGGCCCTCGCGTTTGCCAGGCAGGCGCTTACACCACTGAGCCATCTTACCGGCCCTTGACTAGTATTACAATCATATGTATCTAGTTCAATAATTTCTACAAAGCATAGTTTATAGTTTAAATATTTTTTTCAGTGTTCTAATGGTTTAAAATAGGAGAACACTAATGAAGATCATTGTGTACCATAATGGTAGTGAAGTTTACTTACAAAAGCTGTCAACTATTGGGCATACACTATAAAAGTAAATTATTAAAATGAAACCCTCCAAACTCTGTCCTTATTTTCATTCCCACCATTCAACTACAAAAAATGAATATTTTCTAATCAGTTAAAACGAAACCCTCCAAACTCTAACCTTATTTTCATTCTCACCATTCAACTACAAAAAAATGAATATTTTCTAGTCAGTTAAAATGAAACAATATGAAGTATTTATTGAACAGCACTAACCACTAACAAAACTATTTCATCAAAGATGGGACATGTGGGGCCAATTTCCAAAATTTACAAAATAGTAAGTTATCTTTGACAGAAAATTTCTGGTTGTATTACTAGTTCAGTATGGATGAATGCATGTATGTTTATAATCTATTTTGATACTGGCTTAGTGTTGTTTGGATATACAATAACACTTATCTAGCATCTTATGGGCACATAATTCTTTTACCATATTCCTCAAAACAAATGTCACAAACATCCTATAACATATCCAACAGCATATTTAAGAAAGTTTATTTTTTGGATACATTCCATAGTTAAATTATTTCTTGAATTGTGCACATATGTACTATCTCACAGGTCAAATTTACCTAAAATTTATTCTGGTTCCTAATCTCATTAATAATTTTATAAATACTAATTTAACTAAGTTTTAACTTTTTAGGAATTTAAAAATACTAGCACAGGGCCGGTGAGATGGCTCAGCGGCTTAAGCGCCTGCCCGGCAAGCGCGAGGGCCCGAGTTCGACTCCCGGAACCCACATACGAAAAAGGGGCCGGTGATATCGCTCAGCGGCACGGGCGCCTGCTGGCGCGCGAGGTCCTGAGGTCGACCCCCCGGTACCCACAAAAAAAAAAAATAAAATAAAATAAAAATAAAAATACTAGCACAACTTTGAAAAATATTACAATGATATCTCATATTTTATAGGAATTTAAAAATACTAGCACAACTTTGAAAAATATTGCAATGATATCTCATATTTTATAAATGATTTGACAGCTTAAAATTAATTGTGAATGTGTGAACTAATATTAATATAAAGCATTTAAAATAGTTCATTGTATCTAATTATTTCCAGTGAAATTCTAGAAAATATATTTAAGAACACTTTTCAAACAAATTATTGTAAAATATTGTAATGTTTTTAGAATTTAATTACAAAAGATTGCATAGTACTAAATACCAACATGAAAATGTTACTCATATCCACTTTTGTATTTATTTAAAACAGAAACTATAGGTCCATACTTTACTGTCAGGTTTCTTAAAATTAGTTCTTTGAAAGAAACAGTAATGCATTAAGCACAATGCATATGCCTGAAAGATAGATTTGTTCTCCCTTTTTAGAAGAAGTGTCATCTACATCTAATATTGAAACATTCAAGTCAGTGAAATCCAGAGCACTCTGTTTGATTCTATTAGTTATAGACAGCATCTATAACTAATCTACAAGGATATGTGATATATGGAATGTATACAACTGGGGTCCCAGGACATGTTTTATTTTCCATTATATAAGAATACTAGAAATTTCTTTATAAATTGTTAGATAATCTGGTATTTACAACTTTAGTAACAAATGTGAATTCACACACATGAGAGGTAGAGAGAGAGAGAGAAAGAGACTATATATATCCTATTTAAACTTGTAGAAAGTCATTGGAGGGCCGGTAAGATAGCTCAGCAGCACAAGCACCTGCCCAGCAAGTGCAAGGTCCTGAGTTCAACTCCCGGAACCCACATAAAGGAAATAAATGGCCAGTGATATCGCTCAGTGGCACAAGCGCTTGCAAGCGCGAGGTCCTGAGGTAGACTCCCGGTAGCCACATTAAACAAAAAAAAAAAAAAAAAAAAAAAAAGAAAAGAAAAGAAAGTCATTGGATTTTACAGTCTTCTGGTCTATATTTACCATTTGTCTTTTAGGAAAAGAATAAGCACTTTTCTAGTTTCTGTATTTGCAGTCTATTGATGGCATAAGACATTATACCATGCTTAGTTGCTGAAAACAACATGAATTATTTTTCTTGTAATTATGCGTGTCACAAGTGCTACGTGAGCCTCACTGAGCCAAAGTCAAGGTGCTGGCAGGGCTGCATCTTATTTTAGAAGCTGTAGGAAAAAATTGTGTTTCTTAGCCTTATTAGCTCCTAGAAGTCTTCCATTTCTTTGGTTTGTGACCTGAGCATTTATCTTCAAGGTCAGCAAAATAGCATATTTATAACACTCATTTCATAGTCACATATCTGTCACAGACTTGAGCAAAGAATGATATTCTACTTTTATGGACTCTTACAGGGCCCAGCCAGATAACTCAAAATAACACAAGATCTATAACTGCAATCACTCTTTCCAAGTGCCTCTTGCACATAAAGTATCATATTAACAGTTTCCAGTGTTCAAATAAGGGAAATCTTGAAGGAGGCAGGGAAAAATATTCTGCCTACCCTACTTCCCAGCAACATTATTCACAAGAAAGTATGTTTTAATATTAAAATTTGTTGATGTACACAAACTGCTTGTAATTCAATCTAGAATCATATGAAACACTTATCAAGATGTTTTTCCATATCAGCTACCACTATAATTCAAAATATATTAAGTAAAAAACATGAATATATACTCATGAATTTCCTAAAATAAGATATATCTGTTATTATTCTACTTAGAATATTGAATATCACCAGGAATCAAGCTCCTACAATAGAAAAGGATGCTTAATAAACTAATGATAACTAATCTTTTAAAATCCAGTAAATCATCAAGGTAACAAGAATGTTAACTAAATTACACAAAAGAAAGAGCCTCAAGAACAAAGAAATCTTACAGTGTTTGGAGGTGTGAATTCTCCATTAAAGAGATAAGAAGTACAAAAAACTTGAGTTCTTGTGTGGCTAGTTTAAGGATTTTAATTCCAAAAACTCTAGTGCCAAAATCTACCATGGTATAGACCTAAAATTGTGGTTAAATGCAATGTGCTGTTTTGACATTTGGTAAAATTTGGAAGTTTTGAGTTGCCTAACTACAAGTACCCCTGCCAAATCTACACCCATAAAATTCCATCACCCTGCAAAACTTATTGTCAACAGACCTGGTTGCAGTCCTTGCTAGCCCTGAGTTGTGGTCTTCAGTTCCCTGAAAACAAGTGAAATTATCCTAAAGAAGCTAATATCAAACTTCCAAGGAAATGTGATGGCACTCACCCTCTTGATACGACAAAGGTTGCTTTGCACAAACCAGCTTGTTACTTCTATTTGCAAATGCAAATAGTTTTAAATTCAGTGTTGTCAGGGTGAATATATATGCCTAATAAACTTCCTCTCAATTTTATCTGCCAGTGTTGTATGTCATATACTCTGTGGTCCTCATAAGCCTAGAGAGGAAATTCTTCCCTCATCAACAGTTGATGAAACAGTGCCTAGGGACAGTTCACCCAATACTCATATGCTCAATAAGGAATCATCACTTTTTACAAGAAGTGAAAAATATCTACTTTTTTTCCCTGTGTAAATCACAGACAGACACACAAGTATATTTCCAGAGTGTTTGGGAAATTGAAATTGTATGAGGGTCAATAGGATAAAAAAACATAAAATTTGAAAGTGATCAAGATATGTTATATTCATGTGCCAGTTCCCCAAAATGTACATCACTATTGAGCATTGCAAATATGCAGTAATATAAATAAGTAAATGAATGAATATTTGAGAAAACAGATCTACCAATTTTGACATTAACTCAATGTCAGAAGGCAGGATGGAATGACTGTGAGAAACTCCTTTCTCAAACCTCTCTCTGGCTACAGACAGAAATCTTGCCATGCAACAAGAGAGCTATGGGATACTTCTTAGGTGGCATGAGGCCTTCAAGAAATGTGTCACCATGACCCTTGAAGGACAAGAGACTGTCCTTCTGTGTTCTGCTGCAGAAGGCCAACAAAACTGCAGACAGGGTAGAAGACCTGGGAAAAAATGCCTCTGAGATGTCTAGAGCTCCCACTGATAACAAGGCCATGACATCATCACTGGAAGAATCCCCAAGGTATTCAGGTTCATAGAAAAGGCAAATAAATACAGGGATAGAAAAAAAAAAATTCAAGAGATAGACAAGCCCAGAATAGAACCAGGAAACCAAAGGATCCGATCAGCAAACTGAAAGGTGGTGCTCGTTTGCAAGAGAGTATTCCTACAGCTATGGAACCTGATGTGTAGACTGAAAAATAGTTTGATCCAACTCTCAAAACAGGTAAGCCATCATTAAAAATTTTTTAAAAAATTTACATGTTTCCCTAATAGAAAGCATGCTGGGAAACATGTTTGCTTTCTTTGAAATTACAAAATTATTAAACAACCCATCCTACTTAAAAAAAAAAAAAGTAAGCCATTGTACCAGTCAGTGCTTACTAGAGAAACAGATTTAATGTAATATATACGGATATATAAGAATTTGCAAGGTTGACTTACAATGGCTGCCCACAGAGTCAGGTGTTCAACTCTCAGTGTACGAAGGTGTAGAGAATATAACCATGTGGATCATAGCACAGTCAGGGTAGCTGAGTCCTACAAACCTGTATTCAAATTTTTGGCCAGAGGATGGCTCACCCATCTTTTCTAGTCCTACCCTCTCCATCCTTATTCTTCTCTGCTGAGTGATAGTATTCCTCAATAAGGTTTAAATTAAAAATATCCTGTACTAAGGAATTACTGCTTGTAAATTTCACACATCTACAGAACACATGTTTAAAACTATCTCTATTAAGAAATGATGTTTCCCCTTATTCATGCTTCCACTGGATACATTGTTGCTTCCTAGAAAGAGTGATAAAATGAGTTCTATGTAATGGAATTATGCTATTGGCTGTACTTTAATAGGTAGGAGCATTAAGCATGAATCCTATTTTTTCATGTTCTCATTCTATTCTTAAATATTTTTCTCCCATAAAAATTAATGTCAATATAATTAGTTCCCTCATTTTAATTTTATGAATAATATTTTAAAAGATTCATATTATCTCCTCTTTAATATGTCTTTCCCAACTCAGAGTTGTGTGTATTTGGGTTCCTTATATAACTGATACAGGTCTATCGTATTATATTATAAGATCTTTTAACTTCCTAAACACTTTCAAAATGGAAGTTTCCAACTGAAAGGCTCTCAAGTTTCTTAATTTCAAGAGCTTCAGCAAGTCACAGACTACATTAAGTATATTTCATCTTAAGTCTGCATCCACTAAATTTACAAAGCATGAATAAAAGTCAGAACTAAATATAATTGTTTCTGTTGTTAACACTGTGAATATAAATGTCCCTTACACATTACTATTCCCAAAAATCCACAAGCTCTGTCAATACTCTTGTTGCCAACTGAGTTCTAATATTATCTGGAGCAGAACACAGACTGAAAAAAAATTTAAAGAAATTGAATAAAAAGAAAAAAAATCTTTGTTTCAATTCATTGAGTTGTGAGTTAAATACATGGCAGTTTTCAGAGTATAATATTTGTGATGTCATTTAGGAGAAATTCTATTAACTACATGATTAATTTTACTGCCACATGATTTTTCTCCAGAATCAATATATAGTAAAAATGCAATATATCTGTAGTCTTTCAGTGCTAGTGCTTCTCATCGCATAATCTCTGCGAGAAGGTTATGAAGTATTGGTTATGGTAATAAGAATTTATAAATAAGTTATTTATCACAAGAGTTTGTGATAAATATCTTAACTTCTTTATCACAAGAGTTTGTGATAAATATCTTAACTTCTTTATCACAAGAGTTTGTGATAAATATCCTAACAACTCAGTTAAGATGTGAGATAATACGTCAAATGAAGAAACACAGAGATAAAAACCAACTTTCCAAAGATCACACAAGTAGTGAAGCAAAGACCCAGTGCGATCTAAGTCTCCTCTTGCAATTACACATTCATAGTCTATTCCCTCTTGTTACAGCCTGAAAATACTTTGCATCTACTCTTCTCTGGAGAAAAGTCAATAGACACAAAGCTTTTTCCAGACAAGAGGGAGTTCTATATTTACAATAGTGTATTATTTCATTTTACAGATATTTATGAAGCATTTTATAGGTTATTTTATACATATTTAATATAACACTAAATCTTCATGTGTTTCAGGCACTTCTGGGCACTTTCTAGGTCTTGGAAATATATTCTTGAGCAAAATGTAAGTAATTGTTAAGAAGAATAACTGCCAAACACAAACTTGTATGAGCTAGTACCATGACATATGAAAATTCCTATGGAGAAAGAGAGAAAGGAAAGGGGTCTTAGAGTTTTAGAGAAGTTATTTTAATTTTGATGTTCATTTATTTAGTTGTGGTAGATAAGGATGATCAGAGCAGGTCTCATAAATAGGATGGTATTTGCACACAAACTTCTATTTCTCAATTTAGTATGTTGCCCCCTTACTGATTTAAAACAGAAAGAATAGATCTTATTTTTATCAATAACCACAACAAACTTCCCACAGATGTAAAATACCTAGAGGGGAAGAATAGAGGTTAGAATTTTATTTCGTTATATTCTTCCCATCTATTCTACTAGCATTCTTACTGTGAAAAAAAATAATATTTGAAATCAGCTGGAGAACCTCTCTGTGAGCCCTCTAGGAGTGAAAAGGGTTAGTCATCACAGCGTGAGCCCAGTAACAAGTCAAGAGAATGCGAAAGCCCCTGTTTTGTGTTACGATGTTCCCAGTATAGAGAACTAATAATTTATAGAACTATCATCAGGAAGTAAAGAGGGAAGGCTTCCCATAACACTTTGCAAAGTAAATATGTTTTCTACTTCACCACCACCACATGCTGAGTCACCGATGGTTCTATTTCATGTTAGGTTTTTCTTCTTTCCTCAAATTCTGTAGGTTAAGTATCGGTAAGTAAAAGTTAGTGCACTGAATCCACTATATTTTTTTTATTGAAGTATCAAATGGAGGTATGCTTAGGAAACCTGTACAGGACAGCTAAAAAGAGAATCCTATATAACTTTATTCAGCAAACAGAAACCTAAAGTTTAATATAATACTTAACATTATTAAAAGTAGTATCCACATATGTTTTTCCACATATTAATATGCAAGTGTGATTATTTATATAATAGTAGGCAATTAGAATTAGGTTAGTTCTTAATCTGGGGATTATTGAGCAACTCTATTGAACAATAAATAATTCAGTTCACTTCAGCTCAATTTGAATAAATGGACAAATTTGTAAACTTGAAATTACTCTAATGCAAAATAAAGTTAATCTCATCTTGATTTCATAATAGCAAAATTTCACCATGTCATGGAAAAGTAACCATTCATGTAGTGTGCAGTTTTGTGTTTATCTGAAGTATCAAGGAGCTTCTGGATTTGAAAGCAAATCTTGACTGAGAGTGATGGTGATAGGAGTTAGCATTCTTTATAAACATAAACATTTTAATTGAACACATATTTGAAAAATCAGATAAAATATTTCCCAATTTATTTTGACTATGGTAAAATCAAGAAAATGTGTGTTTTGTGTGTGTGTGTGTGTGTGTGTGTGTAGTGCTGGAGATGAAACCCCAGAGCTCTACCACTGAGGCACACTACTAGCTTTCATTGTTCAGAATATAAATTTTCATATGGAATGTATAGCCACACTTGCTTGGATGACTCAATAACAAAGACAAAATAAAGTGATATATATATGGGGAGAGAGAGAGACTATATATCTATGTATGTATCCAAATGATTATAGATGATTATAGATATTTGGCTTGTGTGTGATTTATACATCATTCAGCCCTACTCCCTACTTATTGCAAAATTTGTTATGCTACGTAGCAGAAATGAATCATTTTACTTTGGTTTGACATTTTTAATGACTTAACTTGAAAAGCATGCATTTGTCAGTGTAGAGTACTATTTTGATACATAGACCTAAAACCACACTGTGCCTCAAAATATACAGCTTTTACTTGATAATTGAAAATGTATTTTAATTTATAACTTCAGCCATCACCCAAGAATAAAGAAAACATATAGAACTCATAGAAGCACTACTAGGAAACAGATGTGCATAAGTGCAGCTTCTCCTCATGGAGTGAATATCCCTGTCCCTTCTCAGGCACTTTGGGTCCTAAATAGAAGAATGTACTTATGATCGGTAAAGTTTTCAAGATTTCCCAGATTTTTTAAACATTTTTTTAACTTTAGTTATTTCCTTCCTCTTTTATATCTGTGTCCTTAATATTTGTTCTTCCTCTCCCATGTGGAAGTCAAAAATACACTTAGAAAACTTTAAAATAATCGTAACCATATATCATATACCTGCTCCAAGCCACATGTGATCATCACAATCAGATGTATCTATACATGCCTGGACATAATAGCAAACAGATCTTTTTGTAGATTTTTACACCACATCCTGCATGGTCCCTGGAGTGGTGCAAGACCAATTTTCCATACAAATGAGCTGACCTCAGAACTTTGGCCACATCTTCATTTAATTTGGCATTGTACAAATTTTTGAGAACCCAATATAGAAAAAAATTACATTCCATTAACTTACACACTTGAATATCTGCACAGATGGGACCTTTCCCAAGTGGACTTCTCTCTCACTGCACATACTGAACACAGAATTTTTACTCTCTTGAGGCAACACACTGTGAGAGTTCATTTTTGACAATGACAAGATACAAGACAAAAATCTCAAACACTGTAATCTTATCTTTCAGTGTTTAGTTTACCAAAATGACAGAGCTTACATTCTCATTCTGATTTTGTAGCAAAAAAAAAGCAATTTTGTGTAAAACTACAGGAGATAACAAGAGTCCTTGAGTCATACTCTTGGCCAGGATCTGAATTAGATGATAAGTGTAAAATGTTCCAGGAAGTTGAAAGCACATGAAAGAAGAGGAGCAGAAAGAGAGGGGAAGGAGGAGGACAGTAAAGAAAAGAAGAAGGAGGAAAAGGAGGAGGAGTAGGAAGGCATTAAGAAAAGGATAGGTGGAGGAGGGAGTGGTGGAGAAGGAAAAGAACTCCATGAAAATTAAAATAAACAATAAAGTTTATTACATAGTTATTTATTTATATAGATTATTATATATATTGAAATTATAATATGTTTAACACATTACTTGTAAAGTATTTCATAAATAGCAACCAATTGTATTGGGGAGGGAAGAATGGATATTAAAAACTAATCTATACATCTTATAATTAGAAAGAACTATGAGTATTCAGCATGAAGCTTGGTGTGTGTACTTTATAAATTTCTACTTTATTCTTTTCTACTTTATAAATTGATTTCTGGGTAAAGATGATAAATGAAGAAAGAAGCTTGTTAAACACTTCAAAAATACGAGGGCAAAGGGTAAGCATTCCCATTCCAAAAGGGAAGCATAAGGGAATAGAAATGAATTGGACCAAAACAAGACCAAAAACATCAGAGCAAATATAACTTATAGTTCCATGTCCAGTACCTGGGGCAACATGTGGTGAGATGTGAACTTCAAAAAGTTTGGCCAACACTGTCTCTTTGGCCTTGCAATTTGTGGCCCACATGATCTCCCTCTGTCTCTGTCTCTGTCTCTGTCTCTCTCTGTCTCTCTCTCTTTCTCTTTCTGGCTGGCTCTACTATTGAATATGTATTTCCTCAGAAGTTTCCATATTCCTGATATATTTTCATATTCCTGATATACAGCTTCATACAACACCCTCTCAGAGGCACATTTTCTGCCCTCCCATATCTTCATTTGAAACCTTGATAGAAACTTCTATGAGCACACGTTATTGGCATTCTGAATGCCTGTAAAAATAAGCACCAAATGGTTGACACTGCCTGGTTCCCTATGATTAAGGCTGCAGTGGACTCTGGATACATGGATGACTACACTCAGCAAAGCACTTTCCTACATGTTCGTGAATTAACAGGGCACTGTGGGGCTCTCTTCTATAAGTAAAAGAAAAAAAATTTACATCTCTATAACAACCATTTCACTCCAGAAAGAATGGCTATCATCAAGAAATCAACCAAAACAAATGCTGGTGTGTGGCTGTGGGGAAAAAGGAACCCTTCTCCACTGTTGGTGGGAGTGCATACTGGTGCAACCACTGCGGAAATCAGCATGGAGATTCCTCAAAAACTAGGAATAGAGGTTCCATTTGACCCAGCTATTCACCTTCTGGGTATCTTCCCAGAAGTGTTAAAAACATCATACGACAGCAATGTATGTACACCCATGTTTGTAGCAGCACAGTTTGTAGTAGCTAAATCATGAAAACAACTGAAATGCCCATCAACTGAGGAATGTATAAAGAAGATGTGGTGTTTTTATATAATGGAGTACTATTTGGCCACAAAGAAGGATAAATTTGAGGGCCTGCCAGGTAAATGGATGCAACTTGAGACCATACTCTAAAATGAAATAAATTGGACTCATGTATAAACATCATACTGTCTCCCTGGTGTGAGAAACTGAAAAAGTAAATAAGGACAAAAGTGTACAATAGATATTGTGAAATGGGAATAATTTGTTCAAAAGGAAATAAGAAATAGGGTGGGGGAAGGGAGAAAGGAAGGAAGGGAAAAAGAAAAAAATTAAAAAGGATAAAATGGAAGCAAAGCTTTGTAAATACAGAAGGGAAGATGGGTTGAAGGGAGAAGAGGGGATTGGGAAAAATAGAGAAATCAAAATATATCACGTACAGGTATAAATTGCCTATAATGAGTATGATCTTTAGGTATAAAATGTATCAATAAACTTATTATATAAAATAATCAATGAGGTTTACCCTTCTACACACTTGATCCCAGAATAGGTGGGGTCTGGACAATTCCGGAGATGCATTCAATCCATCTCTCTTATCTTAATGTGAAGTACTTACCTACTTTTAAATGCTAAACATTTTAGCAATCATGCTCTCTTTAGTCTCCTGGGCCCTAACCCTACGGTGTTTCTTTTTGGTAGGATGAAATATTTTTTAATTACTGACCTTTGCTTATTTTCTTGATTCTCAGTGCAAATCTGGATAAAGTAGTCTTTGGTACCCACGCCCTAGCTTGAATATTGGGTTGCTTAGACATTTCTTCTGCCAGATCAATTAAACCATCACCCTTAATCTCAGTCTTCCTCTAAGCATCAGGATATGGTCAAAATGCAGACAAGTTCTTATCCAGAGTGTAATATACATGACCTTTGATTTATTTTCCAATACAGCCTGTATTCCCATCTCAAATTTCATTAGCCTGCACTGTACTGTATGCATTCTTATCAGCATTCTAGTTTCTGAGATCTCACCAGAATGTCCCATCAATCTCAGTTTATAGCAATCTAGAGCTTCTGTAGCTCACACCTTCCTACCTTTCCAAACTCTTCTCACATGTTCAGGTATAATCACAGCACTAAACCCACTCTTAGTTCCAATTTTTAATATTATTCATTCTTCATGTTGCTAGGACATAATACCTGACACCAAAAGACATCAAGGGGAGATGTCTAATTTACCTACTGGTCTGCTCTGTGTGTGTGCGTATGTGTGAGTCCATGGTTGGCTGACTCCTAAGCAGAGATGGCATGGTAACATTATGAACAAAAAAATCTCATATAAATCAAGACCAAAGTATAAATAAACCAAAAAAACATAATTAACAAAAAAGAAAGAGGTGCAAATTTGTTCAAAATTCAAATGTATTTAAAGTATTAATAGTTAAGTTTGATTTGCACCAAAACAGATGATGCAACAAAATTTTTGCCTATGCCCTTGAATTCAATGTATATGGTTGGAAACTTTTCTGGAAAACAAAAGTATATTGCCAATATTTATAGTAATTATTTTTTTAAGTTTCTGCAAATAATCCTATTTTATTCAGACTCATTTTTTTCCAAAGAAAACATTAAGTATAATTTAATAGTTAACAAAAGATAATATGATGGTCACTCTGGAAGCAAATTTGATATGTGCTCTGATAGAAATATGCCCCTTACTGCGGTATCTAACATAGATGGGGTGGCCCTCAAAAGTTGCTGCCTCAAAAGTTGTACATAATATAGTCACATTGAGTCATTCTAAATATATCTAAAAACAGGAGATATTTTGTATATACTAAGATTTTCACTTAAAAGAGGATTAACTTCACATAAAAGTAGTATTAGAAACTGTTTTATCAATCTATATGATTCTTTGCATTATAGCATATTATGAAACCATAAAATAATTGTGATAATTTATATACATAATCACTAATTTCACAGTTATAATTGAAAATTGTATAAATATCATAAGAGCACTTCCATTTGATTTTGATAGATAAAAATAGATATCATATGCATTATGTCACTGTGCTAGACTGCAATTATTATCTACCTAAAGAGGACAAAGTAATATTCTAAAAGCAGAAATTAAAACCAAAAATTAGCAAAGTTGATTAAAATATATGTATTTATTATAACCATTTTGAATATCATTAGTTTACTTGAATTCAAATTTCTCACAGAAAATGTTTTATTACATTTTCCCAGTTTATTTTTTGTTCTATCTTTCCAAAAAATTTGAATGGAAATAGGAAGATATTCAGAGAAATCAAAAGACTATGCCATGTTACAGATAGATTCCTAAAACTTGACTGAATGAATGAATTCCATAAACAACCATAGAAAATGATTTTCTAAGATATTGAAGAAACTAGACTGTTCTAATAGCACACAGAGATTTTTAATGCCTTTTAAAAGTTATCATAACCTTTATTTTAGTATATTGTAATTTGGAAAATTTTCCCTTTCTTGGTCATTAAATGTGTTTATGTAAGTGATGTTTCATGGTATTTAGTGATGTACTCGATTCATTTAAGGTTGTAAATGTGTTTAGCTTATATCCAGGGAGTTATTTTAAGCAGTAGCAATATAATTTGACTTAATGTTTATTTTAACAATATTTTTTGTCTATTTACTCTGTATAATAGAAAGTACTTTTTTTTCATTTATTTTTGTTTGCATTTTTTTAACCTGTTGTCCAAGAAACGCTTATTAGTGATAGAGATTACTAGTTGAAATGACTCTAGAATTTCTGTTTAAAAAGAGACTTGGTAGAAACTACTGAAAATAATTTGGGTTATTGTCTATAAGACTATAATGAAACTCATTCCCAAAACATGTATAGATGATGTGTGTGTGTGTGTTTGTGTGTGTGTGGTACTTTTAATTTAGCATACTACCACTTTGTATCATCTTAAGGGCATCCTTCTCAAGAACACTAAGCTTTCTTTTAAATAATCCACATTATTGATACAGAATTATTTCTTAACACTCATTGAGTATTTCTTATTTGTCAGACATTTTACTTAGCACAATCATTTGACCAGTATATGATTATTGAGTGCATATTAGATGTCATGTTCTATTATAGGTACCAGAAAATCTCTTGTTCTGAGTAACTTTATCTTATGAAATATTTTTAGAATGTGACATACTTGGGGTAAAATATAATGGCATAAAATATACAAATTTTATTTACTTCTTGAAAATAAGTTTAGAATAGAATCTGAAAGATGAGAAGACATTTAGGTAACTAATTCACATTTTAAAAATGAAAAAAGTAAAATGAAAGTCCATTTATCCATTGCTTTCTTACATTTATGAATATAAAAAGCTAATCAAGATATATGTAAAGATATACAAGATTTTCAGAAGCATTCAGAGAGATGAAAACTTAATGCTTTAGAACCATTAATAAGTACGTATGATGCTCGAGTCAATAACTAAGAGAATAAATGATACTGAAAAGCTAAATAAAAATTCACAGAGGAAGCTATTAAGTTTATAACATATAGGATTATTGGCACATTTCAAACTATAGAGATGAAAAGCTCAGTTTTAAATCCTAATGTGTTCAAATATTGCCTTATTTTCTTCTCATAGTAGGAAAATAACACTGGGTCTAGTGGACCCATCCCTTAATTTTCTACTTAAATTTGTACTTTAGGATAATTGTAGCTCACTGTCTCACTAAGTTTCCCTGAGGGATACAGGAAGCAATCCACACATCTACCCACTTGGTACGATGAACAGCAAAGTGTGTGCACATGTTCAAAAGTGGCAAAGCAGGATTTTCACCCACATTATGCTTTGACTGACTTTTCATATGTTTACCCAAACATCACAGAGTGTCCAATAGACACACACCACCCCTGGATATGTTAAATAAATATTTTGTTTTGATTTTTTTCTGATAATAGTAGCCCAATTCAGTACACTGGTACATGAAAAACCAAATTTGAAAGTTTTGGAGGTCAAATTGAATCATCATATTACTCATGCATGGCTGATGAAGATGATCCATTATGGCAAAATACATGCTTTTATAACAGAAAAGAGGTATGGGTGTATGACGATTGATGATGATGATGATGATGATGATGACTTGAAACTGGCCATGGGAGCCAAAGTTCCTGTGACAGTGAAATGGAGAAAGAATTGACTGATATAGACACAGGGAGCGCAAAACTCCCTGGTTCAGATGATGAAGAAAACAGCAATGTGAATACATATTCAACTAGTCGAAATGTTGCAAAGTGGCCACACAACCAAATTGAATGATCCAATGTCAGAACTAGGTCTCAAAATACATTAAGGGACTTGGCAGGGGTGAAACGTATTGGACAGAATGCCAGTCAGCATGCCATTCATTGTTAGAAATTGTAACAGACAGAGCATTCATACCTCAGCCTCCAGAGTAGCTGCGATTTCAGGTATCAGATCCTGAGCTGTGGTGACTGGCAGGAAGGGTGTCTAAGAGAGACTCCCATTCATGCCATTTACCTAGAGCTGTGGTGACTTGCAGGAAGGGGATCTGCGAAGGGTGCCTGCTCTCTCCATTGATGAGACTCAGGGACTGGAGACCAGTGGGAAAGCCAGCGACACAGTAGGACCCTAGGTAGAGCACACATGATGGGAAGGTGGGACTAGTCACAGGGAAAAGTCTGAAGCAACAGTAACAATATGAGCCAGTAGGTGGTAAGTTAGGTGAACAAGCTTTGTCCTTGGGGACAAAGACACACAGAATAGAAGTGGATGGGTAGGGCCACAATCTTTTCTTTTCTTTTCCCTATTTCTTTTCTTTTCCTTTTCTTTCTTCTCTCTTTTCTTTTTTAAATGGCTGAAGAGAACTCCAACCACAGAATACTAATCCCATCCAAATTCAGAGACAAAGATCAGACCCAAACCCAGCACAAATCCACCTGCAATCTTGGCTAGAGTACACATTCTGGGATCAGACTCGGACCTGCCACAGAACTGTAGACACTAGAGGACTCTCACTGCTTTTATGTTTCTCTGTCTGTTAGGTTTTCCTCTAAGTAGCCAACTGGATTAGCATGTTTTGTTTTTTGTTTTTGTTGCTGTTGTTTTTTGTTTGTGTTTTTCCCTTTTGTTTTCTATTTTTCTCTCTGTTATGTTTTGCCCTGTTTTGTTTTCTTTCTGTATGTTTGTTGTTTTTTCCATGTGTGTGGTTATTTTTGTTTCCCACTTTTTTCTTTTTTCCTCCTTTATTTCTCTTTTCTACCTTCTTTTTTCCCTCATTCACAATTTAGATCTCTAAACTTTCCATTTGTATTATTCCACTCATCCTCTTTCTCTCTTTCATCAACTATCTTGCTTGATTTTATGAGACCTTCATGTGGGTAACATTGTCTCTTCCTTATCTGATTGACTTTAGTACTCCTAGGCTTTCTCTTCCAATCTCTCGCTCTTATATCCTACAATTACTCAAAACTTGGATAATCATCTTAGGCCCACCAAATTTGCCCCTATAACATTTAACCTTATCCACCTCTCCATCATCTAGCCTACCTCTCTTAAACAACCCCCCCAAGACAGTGTAAAATCACTCTACTAAGTGGAACATCATTGCATACAAGTTCCTGGAATAAGTTGGATTATATTATATAGCCATAGAACTTGCTCCTACTGTTAAAGATAGTTATCAAAGTTTGTCAGTAGCCAGGCTGTGTTTCAATCTATTGTTATTGATAACTGTACTACTTTAACCAGGATGTCATTCCTGATATAATCAGTTTTTCTCCCCTGTACGACAACACTGAGATTGCAAGGGGTCATAACCATCACCATAGTCCAGTACCAAAGGAGTGGGCCTTGAGTCAAATAGATAGCAACTCCACATTCTTAATATATCATGAAGGTAGGTTCTTGGGATAAATAGAAAGACTGAGAACCACCTATATCTAGAAAGCATCCCTGAGGAACAGACATCACCTAGGAAAGCCTCAACACCAGGGATAAAGCTATCTAACATAAGAAATCTAGAAGCATCAGCACAGAAAACAAAATAAAATAAAAACTAGAAAATTGCAAGAGGAAGAAACAAAATGCAACCCCAAATGCCCAGCCCACCCAGGACAAGTCCAGAGCACAAAGAGATAGAGGAAAACAGAAGCCAACCACTGGAACTCCCTGAAAGGACAATAGCAGAAGTGAAAAGTTAAATGGAAGAGGCCAAAGAAAAAATAATATCAAAGTTACAAAAAGAAATGACAATCAAAATGAAAGAAATTAAAGCAGACACAGACAAAAAAAAATAGAAGCACTTAGGAAAATGATGGAAACCATGAATTCCAAACATAGACAAGAAATGGAATCAATGAAAAAGATCCAAACAGAAATCCAGGAGATTAAAAACACTATTGAAATTATATGCAACAGATTGAATGAAGGCAAGGATAGAATATTAGACCTAGAAGACAGGAATGTGACTAGTGACCTAGAAAAGAAAGATATCTTTAAAATAGCAAGGGACCATGAAAAGTTGATCCAACTGTTATGAGATGAAGCAAAGAATATAAGATTGATTGGAGTCAGTGAGAAAGCTAGAGACTGTGCAAAATCCATTAAAAACCACTTCACAGAAATAATGGCAGAAAACTGCCCATACATGGATAAAGAATTTGACATGAAAATAAAGAAAGCATATAGAACTAGAAATAGTCATGACCAAAATAGATCTATGCCAATGCATATAGTAATCAAGATTCCAGAAATTCAACCCAAGAACAAAATATTAAAAGCTGTTAGAGAAAAGAAACAAATCACCTGTAAAGGAAAGCCCATCAGAATCACAGCAGATTTCTCAACACAAACCCTAAAATCAAGGAGATCCTGGAGTGAGGAATTTCAAGCCCTAAAAGCAAACATTCTTCAACCCAGATTGATATACCCCACAAAACTATCTTTCAAATTCAAGAGAGAAATAAGATACTTCCATGACAAAGAACAACTGAAGAAATTCATGTCCATCAAACCAGCTTTACAGAATGCTATGGAGGATATATTAGGGAGAGATAATGAAGACCACAAACACATGAACACCAATAGAAAGAAACCACCAAGCAGAGCAATCAATTAAGCAGAGGAGAAAGTCAGGGAGCCAACAACAAGAAAATAACATGAAAAAGATAAGCCAATACATATCACTTACAACCATCAACATAAATGGTATCAACTCACCAACCAAAAGAAACAGAATGACAGAATGGATCAAGAAACAAGATCCAACAATATGCTGCATTCAAGAAACAAATTTTACCTAAAAAGAAATTCATAGACTAAAAGTCAAAGGATGTAAATAAAATTCTCCATGCCAAAGAAAACCAGAAAAAAACTGTTCTATTTGCAGACAGTTTAAACTTGAAGCCAAAACTGATCAAAAGAGACTAGGAAGGTCATTATATACTTGTTAAGAAGAAGAGATAATAATCATAAATATATATGCACCAAACACCTGTGCACCCAACTGCATAAGACAAATATTAAAAGACATGAATAACCAAATAAGCTAACACAATTGTAGTAGGGGACTTTAATACCACACTCTCACAAATAGAACAACTAGGCAAAACATCAACAAAGAACTATCAGAATTAATCCAAGCCTGTGAACAAACGGACTTAGTAGATGTCTACAGAGTGTTCCACCCCAAAATTTCAGAATAGACATTCTCCTCAGCTGCACATGGATGTTCTCCAAAAGAGACCTCACACCATCCCACAAAACATGTTTAAGTAAATGAGGAGGAATTGAAATCATTCCTTCCACACTATCTGACCATAGCACAATGAAATTGGAAATAATTGACAATAGAAATCACAATAACTGCACAAACATATGGAAATTAAACAACACACTTTTGAACAACCAATGGGTCACAGAGAAAATAAAACACTAAATTACACAGTATATACAATTAAATGATAATGCCAATACAACATACCAAAACTTATGGGATGCAATGAAAGCAGTCTTAAGAGGAAAATTTATAAAGCCTCACATCAGGAAAACAGAACGAGCTTAAATAAACAACCTAATGTTGAACCTCAGATTTATAGAAAAAGAAGAACAAAGTCAAATCCAAATTCATACAAGGGAGGAAATTATAAAGATAAGAGCAGAAATTAATGCAATTGAGACTAAGAAAACAATACAAAAATCAATGAATTGAAAAGTTGGTGTTTGAAAGCATTAATAAAATTGATTAACCATTAGACAACCTCATCAAAAAGAGGAAAGAAAAATTCAAATTCAAACAGTTAGGAACGAAAAGTGTAAAATCACAACAGATCTTACAGAAATTCAGAAGGTCAATAATTATGTAATATGAGAACCTATATTCTAATATGATAGAAAACACAGAAGAAATGGACAGATACCTAAACACAATCTAATTGCCAAAACTAAATCAGGAAGATATAAAAATTACAAATAACCCAATATCAGCCAATGAAATTGAAAATGTAATTAAAAATTTTCCAACAAATAAAAGCCCAGGCCCAGACAGATTCATGGTAGTCAAATTCCATAGGCTACCTTGCCGTTGTCTCCTAAATAATATCTTTCATTATTCTATTATATTGTCTATAATATGTTGACAAACTATTGTACATTATTATAGATTACAAAATAATGTTATGATATTTGAACTATGTGGACTGTCAAATCAAGCCAACCATCCCATCCATCAATGTCAAACATCTTACATGATGACACTTTTTGAGATCTATTCACTTATCTACTTTAAAATGGGGAACAGTGCAGTGAATATAGCTAATAGCTGAGTACTGTGGAAGCATTTGTTATTTTACCTTTCATACATCACATGAGTTTTTTCTTATCACTAAGTGTAATTAAGCAACATGATAGCAGGGGTCCTGATGTTCTTGGTCCTTATGTTTTTGGTATGCTTTACACAAGAAAGGATATGGAAGGGATGATCAGTGAAATTGTGATACTTAAGTGGTTAGTTAACTTGACTGGCTTGTAAACCACCTATGGTAGATTAATGAAGCATATGGACTCATGACCTTGTGCATTATATTTGGTCCTTGATTACTTCCTCTCTGCTGCTTTTCCCCTTCTCTGTTTCCAGGTCACCAAGATATGAGCAGCATTCCTTTGCCAGACCTCTATACCATGATATCCCTGTTTTGTATCTAACCAACTATGGACTGAATTCTCTGAAACCATGAAGCCAACAAGCTGTTTCCTCCTTTAAGTGGTGGATTTCAAGTATTTGTTTTGAGCAATGAACACTGATTATTACAGCTATTTAGCAAAGACATTCTGATGCCAAAAAATTCTTTAGGGTACTGAATATCACTTTATGTACAACTTCCTCAAATACTGATTGCAATAGCAGCTTTTCTGACCAAAATCATGTAAGAATCCATTGAAAAATAGTGCATTTCCAATGAAAATCTTCTAATGCTCATTATTCTCTTTATCTGTCTTATTATGAGGTTTATTTCCCTTCCAGTGCATATAGCAACATTAATGGTAGAGCTGACATCCTCCAATATCACTTATTTAAATATATTTTACCTAGTGAGGAGACATAAACATTAATTCTTACAAAGTCAGCATCAGTGACACTTTCAATAGTTGTTTCACTCTTTAACTTTTGAAATTATACGTGTATGCTAAAGATATTATGGAAAATCACCTAGATTCTCAGCGATATTGCACTTACCTCATTGCATGACAGCAGCTCTACTTTCTATGTACATGTACAGTAAGTTTCTCCAAGAGAAAGCCTCTTTTTTTTTTAAGTGCTGGAGCTTGAACCTTAGAACATTGTGGATGACAGAAAAATGTCTCAATTGATATACACCCCCAACCTGTGATAAAATTTTTATTAAGCAAAGTTCCATGAAGATCTAGAATGAGTCATTTTACAGTCTTAATATTAGTTTGATGGAATTATTCTTACATTCTAGTAAAATCATCTTCACTATGAATTAGTTCTTCTAAATCTATTGAGCACAAAAACTCAGAGAAAGAGGAAAATACAAGAAATTTAGCAAGTTCTGATGCCACTAGTGCTGAAACACTTCAGGAAATTGAAAGGGAAGCAGTACTTCCAGAATCATTTCTGGAGTCAAGTGTTACCCGGATTCCAAAACCAGAGAAGAACACAACCAAAAAAGAAAACTACAAGCCAATTCCCCTAATGAATATACATGCAAAAATCCTCAATAAGATACTGGCAAGCAGAATGCAGCAAATCATCAAGAAGATTATACACCATGACTAAGTTGGATTTACACCAGGAATACAAGGATGGCTCAACATATGTAAATCAATAAGTGTAACACATCATATTAACAGACCCAAACACAAAAATCATGTGATCATTTCAATAGATGCAGAAAAAGCATTTGACAAAGCCCAACACCCATTCATGGTAAAAAACTTACAGAAAATTGGAATAGAGTGTCTTTACCTTAATCACATAAAAGTCATCTATGACAAACCAATAGCTAAAATCATACTAAATGGTAAAAAAATTGAAAGCTTTCATTCTAAAATCAGGAGTAAAAAAATGGTGGCCACTATCACCTCTACTAGTCAATGTAGTTCTGGAAACATTAGCCAGAGCAATTAGACAAGAGAAAGAAATAAAAGGAATAAGAATAGGAAAGGAAGAAGTTAAATAATCATTTTTTTGCAGATGACATGATACTCTACATAGAAGACCCCAAAAGCCCCACCAAAAGACTTATATATTTAATAACCAAATTCAGGAGTGTAGCTGGATACACAGTCCACATTGAAAAATCAATAGCTTTCCTGTACACAAGAAAAAAATTCAAAGAGAGAAATTTGGGAAACCATAACCTTTAAAATAGCATCCAAAAATGAAATACTTAGGAAACAATATAACAAAAGAATTAAAAGATCCATACCATGAAAACTGCAATGCTCTGGAAAAGGAGATCAAATAAAGGTATCAGAAATTGGAAAGGCATCCCGTGCTCATGGATAAGAAGAACCAACATTGTGAAAATGTCTGTATTCCCAAAAATGTTACACAGATTTAATGCAATCCCAATTAAAATACCATTAGCTTACCTCACAGAACTAGAGAAAATATTCCTAAAATTCATTAGGAACAAGAAAAGTCCTAGAATAGCAAAAGCAATTCTGGACAACAAAGGCAAGTCAGGGGACATCACAATCCCTGACCAGAAATTATACTACAAAGCTACTGTGATGAAATCGGCATGGTATTGCCAAAAAGATAGACTTCAGGAAGAGATTCAGACAGACTCAGTGAAACAGAATATAAGATGTAGACACAATTACAAACACAATAAACCACCTTATCTTTGACAAAGGAGTCAAACATGTTTATTGGAAGAAAGACAGTCTTTTTAATAAACAGTGCTGGACAAACTGGCTTTCCTATGCTGAAGACTAAAACTAGAACCATGTCAATCACCATGCACTAAACCAAAATCAAAATGGGTCAAAGATCTAAATATTAAAACAGAAACATTAAATATAGTGGAAGAGAAAATAGGTAGAAATCTTGAAGACATAGGTGCAGACAGAGACTTCATGAAAAAAACCCAGAACACATGGGAAATACAAGAAAGAATCAACAAATGTGATCTTGCCTTATTAAAAAGCTTATGCAGTAGAAAAGAAATCACTAACACAGTGGAAAAATAACCCATAGAGTGGGAAGATTTTATAGCCATTTGTGCCTCAGACAAAAGGACTTCTATCAAGAGCATATAAAGAATTGAAAAAGATCAGGCCCCCAAAATTCAAAGACCCATCCAAAAATAGGCATCTGAGATGAATACACACTTCTCAGATGAAGAAATACAAACAGCAAATAAATACATGAAAAAATGTTCAACATTATTTGTCATTTGAGAGATGCAAATTAAAACAACACAGAGATTCCATCTCACTCCAGAAAGAATGGCTATCATCAAGAAAACTACCAATAACAAATTCTGGCAGGGCTGTGGGGAAAAAGGAACCCTTCTCCACTTTTGGTTTGAGTGTAGACTGGTGCAACCACTGTGGAAATCAGTGTGGAAATTTCTTAAGAAACTAGGTTTAGAGGTCCCATTCAACCTAGCTATTCCCCTCTGGATATCTTCCAAGAAGAATTAAAAACATCATACCACAGTGATATATATGCACCTATGTTTATAGCAGCACAATTTGTAACAGTTAAATCTTAGAAACAACCTAAATGTCTATGAGCTGAGGAATTGATAAAAATATTTTTATATAATGGAGTATTACTCTATTATAAAGAAAGATAAACTTGAGACTTTTATAGGTAAGTGCATGCAAGTCGAGACCATACTCATATGCGAAATAAATCAGACCCACATGTGTAAATGATGCATTGTCTCACTAGTGTGAGAATCTGAAAGAGTAAACAACATCCAAGATATATAAGAGATATTGTGAATATTAGAGAAACTGTTCAAAATAGAAGAAAAACTGTGATGGAAGAAAGGGGAAAAGAAGGAAGGGAAAAGGAAAAAATATAAATACACAAGACATTTAAGATATTTACACAGCTGGTTTCTCTTGTTTCATTGAGGGAAAAGTTTTGTGCTAGAATTTTCTGGAAAATATTTCATGCCTATATCTTGTACTGTGAACTACTACTGTGAATATAACAATGTACAATGTGTTGATTATTGTTACTCTCCTAATAGCTTGTTTTGAAACTCTATTTATTGTTATTTTTGACTTTTTTCTGTTTAAAATAAAAAAGGAAATTGTAACAGACAAAATGATACAAGATGCTGTGAAATGCAAAAATACTGAAATGCACCTAAAATATTCTGTATGCACCAATAGCTGTGTCAAATATATATTTATTACAACACCTCACTAGCTGAACTGAAAGTATTAATATGTCTGCTGTACTTAGCAGGGATTTCTCATGGTAATCCTAGGAATGTAAGTATTAATGGAAAAGTGGTGGTTCAAAATGTGGCATAAAAATTTGTGCCACTACAAATGTGAAGACTTACTATGCTTTCAATTTAGACATTTGTCCTGGAACTCTGTCATGAGGTCCTTATTCATATAGCAATAAACCGAATGATGTTGTGAACAGATGTGTTGCTCCAACTTCCCAAACTAATCAGAATGTGACATTTGACAATTGGCTTACCATTTTTTTATTGATGTAACATTTCTAACAGAGCACAAGCTGGCCAGTGTAGGAACTGCATGCAAGAACACAGCAGAAATTCCAAATAAAAGGTTGCAATCTCAAAATAGAGAAATATATATTACAATCTTTTGATTTCAGAAAGGTATAAGATTGGCCTCATATTTGGCAAAGAAAAACAAACTGGTACTGCTGATGTCAACATTTTACCATGATGGAAATATTGACAGGGATAACTCAACAAAACAAGCCTGAGATGGTAACTTTCTACAATAAAATCAAAGGTGGAGTAGATGTTGTTGATGAGTTATGCAACAACTATGATGCCACTAGAAACACAAAGCATTGGTGAATTGTTGTGTATTACTCGATCCTAAACATGTGTGTATTAAGTAGTTTGATAGTTTACAAAGAAAATATCAAGTGCAAAATATCATGGAGAAATTTTCTTAGAGAATTGAGACTGGAACTCATAAGTAATGATTTACATCAGAAGAGAAACAAAATGTTCCTGCCCAGGGAACTATGCAAAAAAAATTGTGCACTACACTGGTGAGCTGGTGGTGAACACACAGGTGCAGCATCACAATGGTATACTACAAAAACAGGAAAATAACAAATATATCAACCAAGCCCTACAAGAAAGGAGAGGAAAACAAAGCATATGTGCTACTAGTACAAGCGATACTTGTGTAACAAACACGCATTTGTTAATTCATGTGTGAAGGCTGCCTTGGTTATGACAGTTGAAAAAAAAATTATTTCTGTGGTGGAATTTTGTTTGTGTTTACATTGTAGTTCACAAAAGTTTTTATGTTTGATGTTATCTTTTAAGTTTTGTAAGCAAGTAAACAGCTGATGTGAAAATGTTGTCTATTCTAAGCACTAATTACATATTTGGTATTTTATTTTATTTTATTTTATTTTATTTTATTGGTATCTTATTTTCTTGTTAAGTGTATGTTGTACAATATAGTATGAAGCTCCTGACAAAACAGGAGAAGGAAAAAGGTAACAAGGAATGGAAAGGAAATACAGAGGAAAGGAAAGCTACAGAGGAAAGGAAAGCTAAGCACATGTGCTCTGAGTGTAAGCGAGAAACATTCATGGCACATGCAGTTGTCATGTGTGAAGGCTGCCATTGGTGTGACAATTGAAATAAATTTCACTTTTGTTGTAGAGTTCTACTGATATTTTCATTGTAGTTCATATATGAATGTATTTCTTATGTTATTGTTGAGGTTTTGTAAGCAAGTACACAGCTGATGTGAAAATGTCAATATCTATTCTAAACACACAATATATATCAAGAATTTAATATTTATTTTGTGGATATTTTATGTTCCTGTTAATCACACACTGTATAATATAATAAAAACCTCCTGACAAAACCACAAGACCACTGGGATATCAACTATGTCCTACAAAAAGGCCAGGAAACCAAAACACATGTGCTGTCAGTGTAAGTGGTACATGTATATGGAACATACAGTTGTCATGTATGCGGTCTGCCCTAGGTGTGATAATTGAAGTAAATATTTTTTTTGTAAAGTGCTATTGGTATTTCCATTTTAGTTCATATAATTTGTGTTGTTCTTTTTTAAACTTTGTACACCAAAAACCAGTCAACATTTAAAATTTTGATGCATTTTATAAACACTAAATAAATATTAAAAATTATATATTTTATTTTTGTGATTTTTTCCTGTTACTCATTGCTCAATATAATAAAATTCATAAAATTAAAATTAATAATTCATCAATACAAATATTCTAAAGAATAAATGTGTGTCTGACAGACCCATGTTTTTGTGCCTTTATGAGAAAATCAGCATTATGCTCCCTAAATTTGGAAGTATTCTGGTAGGAAGGATGTCGCAATGTCATCACCACATGTTATTACATTTGTGTCAGACTGAAAGGTAAGAATCTGTACATATGAAGTGTGGGCTGAGCTCCTTTATGGAAAGAACTGTGCTTCAGTCCTTGAGCATTAATGTAGTAAAAGTTTAAGTACAACTAGGAATTTAACAATAATTCATGTAGCCTTTTTTATCACCAGATATTCAGGCATTGATAGATCCCAGGAAGATTTTATTAGATAAGCAAAAGTGACTTGGCAAAATTGTGCTTTTCTTGGACTGGGGATGTCATTATGTGCAGGCAGTCTAAGCAAAGCTGTCCAAGACAGCAAATAATGTAGGAAAACTGACATGCTGTCCTTCCAATTATGAATATTACATATTGTGTTTTATAGTCTCAAGAGTTGTGCAGTTACAATCTCCTATCCTTTACTTACATCCATTGATATTTTTCAAAATTCCATCCATCATTTCAAACAATATTTATAAACACACAGATACCGATTTTCCTGATTATATTGAAACTAATGGTTTTAAATGCAGAAAGGATTGCACATTGCCTAAGAAAAATTGGTACTGATTTGTAACCCTGGAAAAATGTACTTAAGGTTTTCAATGGTTTGACTAATAGTTTTCTGTATTGTCTAACTTAGAGGTATTTTTGTGATTTGGTCTTATAACTCTAGGATTGAGACATTTATGAAGTTTTTAAGAATATATTTCAAATAAATGAATTTGTTATATTTAAATAATGCATTTCTTATATTTAAATTTTCTCACTTCAATATGTATTTTATACTTATAAGTTGTATGATCATATAATATATGAATAAATAAAAATAATCTAATTTTATTTGGGAACTTAATTATTTTTCCAAGTTTCATGTTCTTAAAGATTTGACAAATATTTTCAATTATTTTTTAAAATGTAACAAATATTAATGTGTTACAGTGTTCTTGATAGCTTTCATGTAAGTTAATTTTATTTTAAAATAAATAGCCTACAAAATAATTTCTAAAACTTTTAATGCAATAGTTAATCAGGCTATAGTATAACTATAAACCTCCTCTCCCTTAACAATTTGAGTTTTCATATGTTTTACTCACTCTACAGTAAGATGTTTAAATTTTTAAATTTTATTTTATTTTATTAGTACATACTGGTAGTACATAAAGCTTACAGTCCCTTTTCCCTTCCCTCCCTCCCCACTTTGCCCATCTTTTGATCCCCTTCCTTTTATTTACATCCTTGTAGTACAAAATATTTACATTTCTTGTGTGGCATTCATACATATACATAAAAAATCCCAATTATTTTTTCTCACCCCTTATCTATTTCTTCCTTCCCCCTTCTTCCATCTCTTGATCTCCTAGGAAAATGGAGACCATAATATTCAGTGAAATAAACCAGACACACAGTTTAAATATCACACAGTTTCCCTTATATGATATTCCCAGAGTAAAAATAAAGAGTAAAATAAATGGTAGATAATACAAAGTAGGGAGATAAATCATTCTCAAAGGGTATGGGGATGAACTATAATTTTGTACTCTAGAAAAACTTATGTTTAAAATTAATATGGATATAAATATAATATTTATACAAGCATACTTCACATGGTCACAACTAAATACCACGTTGCATATTTCTAATCCAACTTCTATTTTCTCACTCAGTTATGGTGGCAGTTAATGAGAGATAACATAGAATTAAATATTTTTTAGACCAAGCTAATGGTGAATTCTATTGACTTTGAGAGATTTATAAAAGTTGTATATAAACTCTAGAGCATTTTCATAACTTTTATGCAAAATTAATGTTTCATTTGAAATTAACTCCTAGGAATTCCTAAACTTGGTTATATGTAACATTTATTAAAGCTTTATTATGTTATCAATCAACATTATGGTTGTTTGAATATGGTGATTTTCACATACAAGTGTATGATATCCAAGTATGGTTTGGGAAGAAGATATTCTCAAAAAATTTGGGGACAATTTCTTGCCTTAATTTGCTGCTGATAATTTTAACTGAGTCCTCCAATCTTTAGCATCACTCATTGAAAACATTATTAAAAATTCTCTCAAAAAAGACATTAAGATTTTTCAGCTTCATTTTAATATTAAGTTTTCCCTCAAAAACTTTAAATGTATAAGTTGATTCTAGAATGTAAACTTGTTCATCTGATGTGGATAGTATACGATTCTGTAGGCATCTAATTTATTACATATTACAACACTAGTCTCCTTCCTGATGTAGATACTTGGAATCCTTGTGGTTAACACTAATATATATTTCATAGGTCCATGGTAGTCTAGCATCCAAAGTCAGTGACTACATTTCCTGGGTATTCACTGCATATGTCTGTCCTATTCATACAAAGTGCTTTCATAACACCAAATCCCCATGCATTCTGTCAAGTTTTGAGAGTTATAATTCTTAGCAGCTTATATTTCTTGCAATTATAGTGATGATACTGTGTATTATTATTTCTCTGTAGGATATGCCTGTTATTTAATCACAACAGAATTTGAAATTGGATCTGAAACTGAAAATAATTTTGCATCCTAAAGTTTAAGGGCTAGGACCGGATACCATAGGGCAATTGTAGCACTGCAGATTTGGAAGGAAATCCTCTGATATTTTTCCAGACTTTAACTCTGGTCCCCTAAGTGAGGTTTTAATGAAACAAATGGGCTTAATATTAGAAATTGGTTCAAATGCAATAGGGGAAAACCTTCTCTGAATGCACTACTGATGAGGAGAGGTGAATGGATGAATAAGACTATATCCAATTTCAATGAAGAGTATGTGAAACGAGTATCTACTAAAGAGAGGAGATGATGTGTATTGTGAAAATAAAATTTCCTAGGAATTCTCATATTCCTAAGAAAGAATACATAAATTATTCTACAGCAGTGGTAAGAAAAGACATAAAAACATCTTTAAATGTGTTTAATTAGTCCATGACAATGAACTTCAGTTTAATTTGTTTATCACTAGGGTCAATACCAGCAGCACAGTGACCCTGATGGAAAGTGGTGATTTGTAGCAAAGCTAAGCTATTTTTCCATGTAAAGAGTTTCTGACAGAGGTGGCCAGAGGGTCAGAACAGAATCTGCATTCCAGATGTGAACTGGAACACTGAGTAGGGAACCATGGAGAGGTGTGTAACCACATGCATATTATAGGTCATAATGTTCACTAACAGGAAGAAATATTTCAAGGCAATTTGTTTAATGCTGATATATTTACACCCCAATCAGATTTGACACAGGTTTTTGGGTCACAAGCTACAGTTTTTTGGGCAGATAAGTGGATCTTAGAATATTAAGATAAATTTAATGAAGCAGAGCTTCAGAAGAATAAGTTACTCTATTAAAACTACAATGAAAATCAAACATTTCAGATTTTATGGAATTTGACTGTATTGACCTTAACAAAGCATGTAATCAACATGACAAATTTGTTTTAACTTTATTGATAAGTAAATAAGATATATTTCATGATCAATCATAGCCATATGTTCATCCTCCTTCCTTCAAAGCAATGGCAATTTCTTTCCTGGAATTTTTTCTACCACATTTTATTTGAAGGTTCTATTGATATCTAACATATTTTTTAAGGTTGCTTCACTCGTTGGTAATTAAAAATAAGAAAATTTCAATAATTTTGGGTCACATTTT
This sequence comes from Erethizon dorsatum, assembly GCA_028451465.1. Classification (NCBI taxonomy): domain Eukaryota; kingdom Metazoa; phylum Chordata; class Mammalia; order Rodentia; family Erethizontidae; genus Erethizon; species Erethizon dorsatum. The sequence goes on from CM051824.1 coordinate 139,209,850, forward strand.
ATTAAGAAACTCAATATCTAAAGTCATGTAGCAGAAGGAAAGCAGAGAGAAATCTGAGACATCCTAATGAGTCCCCAGGAACTTAGTTTATAGACTTGACATGGTCTTTGACCAGAGTAATAGATAATATTAGTAAGTCAGAAAGACATATTACATGATACGATGGTAAAAATTTGGTAAAGAAACATCTTCACTTTTATAGCCAGTTCAAGTAAAGGGCTTACGTGACTTTTTCCAGTAAGCCATTGTTCATAAATGCATAGATGCTTGGTTTATTTACAATAAACAATGTTAAACCCAGGTATACCTTTCTAAGACTCTCCCAAAAATATAGACTCAACTCCTAACAGTATCATTAGACTACTTGTCAATTTTTAGGTTATTAACATATTTTCAAAAAGAGTTGGACCTATCCTCCTGTCTTCACTTTCCTTAAAACTGCACCCATACTACTAGGGGAGAAATAGTGAGGAGCTACTCTAACAATTTCCCTTTCAGTTCAAGCTTAAACTTGGTCAATACCTTCTTAGACATGGCTCTCAGGTACCATTCTTAATTGTAAAGTATTTTTCGTAAGTCTTTTATTAAAAAAGTCAAGATATGCCCTAAAAGTCACCAGAATGTTAGTCATCCAATAAGAAGTAGGAAATTGACCATGTATCCATTGAATGTCAACTGAGATATTCATGGCATCAAGACTATATTCCTTTATAACACTTCTGAAATTATTTAGCTATCTAACCATACCATTTCCTTTTTCTTTGTCAGGTACTGGAATTATTTTATTTGTATTGATGTGATATGTTTTCATATAATGGTGAATATGTATAAAATAGTACATATCTTAATATTTAAATAACATGTTTTCTCTGTGCATATATGTACGTGTATAATTCATGTATATAAGTGTATAATTTATGTAAATTGGAATATTCTACTTTTTATGTCCAACTACTTTCTATAGGTACTGCCTGAAATCTACTTTTGACTCAGCTTCCAAGATATTTTTATCTTGTGAATCATTTTAAATAATATTTATTTTTATTTAACTCTAACAATGAATAGAGCTTATGGCTCTATTTTGACATAATATAATTGTATCAAAGCAATTAAATTCATGTTTGACATCCAATAAATCAAACATAGTATCACTTCCCAATATTTACCAAAAAAAAAAGAACTTTCCCCATAAACTGCATATTCCAAATGACAAGGGTTGTGACTATAAGTCATTGTTTAATTATATCCTTATCCATCTGGTTTCTCATGTAACCATATTTCAGATATAGAAGATAGTAAATTAGCTTTTTACAGAGACAAGCTTATAGGTATCTATGTCTCCCACCCCATTAAAATGATACAGTACTATTTACTTATATTTCCAATCTTATCTGGTTGCACAGGTAGGAAATTAGATTCTCTTTTACCTCTACTAACTAGATTATTAAAGAAAAAATAAAACTTGACATTTCTAATATAATCCTACATATCTTAATTTTTAAACAAGGTCTTGTCTGTGACTTCATTGTTTACCACATGCAGTCTTTGATTGTTACTGACATATGATGTTAAGCTCATTTTAATGTGCAGTAGTCAATCTTAGATGAGAATATCATACACATCTATTCCAAGCACTGCTCATGGATAAGGTACTTTGTTAAGTTCAATACTCATTTGGTAATTCAGTTAGAAGTCTTTTTATCCTCCATCTCAATTTCCAGGCTCAGTCTGCATCCTGTAAGAGATTTCCTTCCTTTTATTTGACTTGCATTATCGAATTACTTTCATCATAAAATGAAACCTTGAAGAATATTCCTTTGACTAATCTAAGATAAAAACAAATTACCATATGTATTAACATATTTTTGCATCAAGGAAATATACAATTTGAGAAATAATATGAACTTCTTCCTACTTCCTATTTATCTTTCTTCTATTTTGCTCTTTATTTGTATATTTATGTATATTTTGTTTTTCATATAATAGAATGCACATAATATTATCTTTTTTGTTTCTTTTTTGTAAGAATATTTTTGGTTTATATCTCATACTCTGAGTCATTACTTTGAAGATAATGATACACAATGTATTAGTTACTGTTATTTTCTTATTATCTTTTAATGAAACTTTTGTTTTTTTATAAAATAAAAGAAAAAATTAAAATCCATTCAATGAAAGAGAAAAACATTCTCTTGACCTGCCTCAAAACACTTAGGAGTTTCTAACCTCTCTCTCAAATCATTTGGCAATTTGGAATTAGTCTTGATCAAATCACATGTATGTCAATATTAATGAAATCCATGCCATTTGGAAATATATTGTGCTAAGAAATACTATGTGTCCAATAAGACTAACAGTTTAATATGTTCTACCCCTTACACACTCTTCTGTTTTGTTATGCCCACAGACTGTACATTGATGTTTTGTTCTTCCAAAAAAGAAGTGTCTGCAGTTTTCAGGTCACAATGTCACACCCAAATTTAGACACTGATATATCGGTTATATAATTTTTTCCTAAACAAATTACACTGATATTCACATTTCATAAGGGGAGTGTTAATGCTGCAATGTAAATTAGCAGACAGCTATAACATGTTACATCTCATATTCATAAAAATCCTTTCACAAAGTAGATTGTAACTTACGTTGTGCAGAAGCTTAACATTAACCCTTCTCATCTGTATGCTATTAATTGGTCATATTCTCTCAGGGCATGAGAAAAGCAAGCACAGTGAAAAGTAAGTTTATTGGTTGACTGCTTACAAATTAAGTCATCTAAGAAATCTTTGTCAATTGTTTATGCCAGATAATCTACCAAGAGTCTTTAGATAGAGCTTACAGATCACTAGGTATGAAACCTTTCTTCAAAGAAAGTCAAATTGTGCCTCAATACTGGTCATTATTGGCACTGGATTTGAGAGAAATTATTTTACACTTTCATGCTTTTGCTCTAAATCACTTCTGTGAAAATAATTAGGTCCCACTGTGAAACTTATATTCACTTATAAGCTGCTCTGTTATAATTTTCTATGATCTCATTTATTCAGATTTATTGCTACCTCCAAATTTCTATGAATAAACAGCACTTTGGGAGATAGATGAAGCTAATGTTTGTCTATAGGAGTTAATAAGAAATTCATAGGTCTTCTCTTACCATTGTGTCATGGAATCAGAATAGTTCTAATTTGAAGCCATGTTCTAAATCATCCTGGTGTTTAAAACAATGTTTCTTTGCCACTTAAGAAGTTGATGCTTATATTTGTAGAATAATCATTTTTTAAATATACCGCATACATTTTGGCATATTCAATAAAACAATTTCAGTAAGCATTTATTGAACAACTTGTCTACAAAAAATCACCGATAAATATCAGGGAAATGAAAAGTAATAAGATATAAAACAGAAAAAACAATAACAGACAGTGAACTTGAGACAATTAAAGAAAACTTTACAAACTACAAAAAAGCTCAGAGACTGATGGCTTCACTAATGAATTTTCTCAGAACTTTGGGGAAGAGCAATATCAATACTTCTCAAAGTCTTTCATGAAACTGGAAGGGAAGAAATACTGTCAAATTCATTCCCCAAAGCTACTCTTAAACTGCTACCAAAACTAGATAAGTACTCAACAAAAACAACAAAAAGACTACAGACCAATATCCATAATGAACATAGACACAAATATTACCAAAATGATACTTGCAAATAGAATACAAAAATCATTGAACAGAACATATGTGAAGACCATGTCGGTTTCATCTCAGGGATTTAATTATGGTTCAACATATGTAAAATAATAAATGCAACATACTACATAAAGCAAAGTAAGGATAAAATCGTATGATTACCTCAAAATATGCAGTAAAAGCCTTTGAGAAAAGTCAGTATTCATTCATGATAAAACCTTGATGAAAATATGTGTAGAAGAACCTTATATTACACAGATAGAAGTCTCATATGACAAACCTATGGCCAACATCATACTAAATATAGGAAAACTAAAAGCATTCCCTCTAAAATCAGGCCAAGGAAAGGCTATGTACTCTCAGGACTTCTCTTCACTGGAAAGTTTACCAGAGCATTTAGGCAAGAGAAAAATTAAAAGAGACTTGAAGAGGAAAATAAGTCAAACTATTCATATCATCCTTTGAAGATGAGATGATTCTTTACATAGAAGATCCAATAAAGTCCAGCAAAAGAGATGTAGAACTCATAAAACACACTCACTAACATTAACCACAAAAATCAATGGAATTACTGTATATCAAAATAACCCACAGAGAAATAAATTAGGAAAACAATCCCATTTATGATACTTTAAAAAATGAAACAGCAAGGAGATACCCTAAACAAGGAAGTAAAAGACTTCTATAACAACAACAAAACACACACACACACATATTCAGAGAATAGAAACTGATGAGAATATTTGAAAATGGAAAATTGTCCTCTATTCTTTGGTAGGTAAAATGAATATTGTCAAAATGATGATGCTATTAAAAATGATACATAGATTCAATGTTATTGCAATCAAAATAGCAACAACTTTCTTTACAGAACTAGAAAATGACAATAGTAGAATTGATGTGGGACCAGAAGAGACCATGAATAACCAAAGCAATCTTGAGGAACACGAATAAAGCAGAAGTATTAAGATGCAGATTTCATACTATATTACAAAGCTACAGAAATAAATGCAACATAGCACAGTTACAAAGAAAGACATGTTGAACACTGACATAGGAGGAGAATGCAGAAAAAAGCCATGCACTTTCAGCCATCTGATTTTTGAAAAAGGGACAAAAATGTATGATAGAGAAAGTATGGCCTCTAAAAAATGGTACAGGGAAAATATCTTACACGCAGAAGAATTAATCTAGAAATTTATCTCTCATTCTGTACTAAAATTAAATCAAACTGCATCAAAGTCCTAGATGTAAAAAAAAACCACTGAAGAAAACAATTGATAAAATTTTGAAAACATAAGCCTACTTAAGGACTTACTGAACAGATCCTCAATTGTATGAGGCATAATACCGAGAACCTGCAAAGGGTATCGTGTCAAATTAAATATCTTCTTCACCTCAAGAAAATAACTAATAGAGTGAGGAGATAACCTATGTAATGGGGAAAAATTACAGCCACTTCTCAGACGGAACATATATCTAAAAAAGACAAAGAATCTAAAAAGCACTGGCTCACCCAAAATAAAAGACCCAATCAAAAATGGGCAATTGAAATGAAAAGACACATCCCAAAAAAAGGTACAATAGCTAGTAAGCTACTAAAAAAATGTTCAACAAATGTAGCCATAAGAAAATCAAAAGTTAAAAGAACACTGAGGGCAGGTGAGATGGCTCAGCGGCTTAAGCGCCTGCCTGGCAAGCGTGAGGGCCTGAGTTCGACTCCCGGAACCCACATACGAAAAAGGGGCCGGTGATATCGCTCAGCAGCACAGGCGCCTCCTGGCGCGCGAGGTCCTGAGGTCGATCCCCCGGTACCCACACACACAAAAAAAGAACACTGAGACTCGTTCTCACCCAGAAAGAATGGCTATCATAAAGAACTCAAAAACAAGAAATCCTGTTGTAGGAAAAAGAGGAATGCTTACCATTTTTTGTAGCAATGTATACTAGTACAACCATTGTGGAAAACATTTTGGATATTTCTGAAAAAACTAAAAATAAATATTCCATTTGACCAAACTATTTCTTCTGTGTATTTTCCTAAATGAATTAAAGTCATAATATTACAGATATTTATGAATACCTATGTTTATAGCAGCACAACTCACAATAGATGAATTATGGAAACAGCATATATGACCATCAACAGCTGAACAGATAAAAACGATGTGGGATATATACACAACTGAATATTACACAGCCATGAGGAAAGATACATGTGAGTCATTTTTAAGAAAACGAGTGGAGCTTGAGACCATAATACTAAGTAAAATACACCAGACATGGAAGATTAAATATCACACTCTTTCATATATATAATATATACATGTATAATTTAATGAGCAAAATAAAGGAGAGATGGTAGGAAATGGAGATAGACTGTGTAGATAAGAAGGAGGTCTAAGGAAGGTGGGGAGAGGGAAGGGCAGGGGCAGCAAAAGGGGAGTAAAAATGATGAATGTGAGATACATACATATCTAATTTTCCAAAACAAATGTAATTGTCATGTATCACAAACGATGTTAGAAAATCCTGTAAAAAGTGAAGTTAGGGCCGGTGAAATGGCTCAGCGGCATAAGCGCCTGCCTTGCAAGCGCGAGGGCCCGAGTTTGACTCCCGGATCCCACATACGAAAAAGGGGCCGGTGATATCACTCAGCAGCATGGGTGCCTGTTGGCGCGCGAGGTCCTGAGGTCGACCCCCCGGTACCCAAAAAAAAAAAAAAGTGAAGTTAGATAACATCATATATTCATAAGAAGTGTGTAATAGGAATGAAATTTACAATAAGAATTACTACAAAGAATAAAGAATCATAAACTTCTAAGCCTCCGACACTGTTAAAATTTTGTCTTGTAGAAGTTTATGCATTTTCTATTATAACATTTAGATAAACTGATATTGTTAGACATGAATTCATACATGACCAAAGACTAGTACATAAATGTATTATTTTCTTTCACTGAGACACAATATCTAACACCCTTAAATTAAAATAGAAAAGGTTTGTTCTGGTTTACAGTTTTTAGAGGTTTCAGTCAGTTGACAGGTGGCTCTAAGCGAAGGTGGCACATAGAGGGACCTGGCAGAGGAGGGTTATTCAGGGCACCACACACAGAAACCAGAGAGAGAAAAGAGGAATTGGGAGGAGATAAACCCTTCAAGGCCATGCTTCCAGTGACCCATCCCTTCTGACCAGGTATACCCTGGTAAAACATGTCAGGTATAAACTCATCAGTGGACTAGACCACTGATGACTGTCAGGCCCCCAATCCAGTCACCTCCCAAAAGCCTCATCTGAGTGCATGAGGCTCTGAGGGAACATTCAGATATAAACCACTACAATAATGGAAACTGGACTTGAACATGGGCAGTTCATAGTCTACCACATATTATATAATATTTCAGGAATATAGAAACATAGATATAACAAAATCAACAAAGTAAGGTTTTACATCTCAATTGTCTGTTCTATAAAATATTTTTTTATTTTTCATATATATATTTTATGTAGTAGGATGAGACTTTTAAAATGATGTGTTTTCATGAATAACTCAAGATTTTAAAAATCTTTTTTAAAGTGTTCAAGTACATATGAAATATATTGGGTTCTTATTGAATTAACCTTGTGTATTTTGCTTTTATTTCCTTTACTCAGTTGATTGCTTGTAAATATTAACCAATAGCATTCATATTTATGTGATATCCATTAAGCATAAACTAATAACAATTTCCTGTTCAACTGTTGAACTGTCATTAAAACAGAGCTTCTGATGCTGAAGTATATTTCACATTTTACTTGTACATGTGCATATAAATTCCTTGAAAATAACTGATATGCAGGCTATCAATCTTTTTTAACATTCATGGTATGGTACTTCTGTCCCTAAGTTAAATGTGAGCTAATTTAGAAAAAGATTAATTTTTCTTTTTAGAAAAAGCTTGTCTTTGCTATATATTTTAGAATAGAAAATGAATGCATTTCACACTTTTGTCATATATGATAAAACATTTTTGATGCCATATCTTGCAAGCATTCTACAAAAGACTGAATCCCATGCTTCCAAAACAAAACAAATCACATTGCAAAATATGATCATAGTCTAAACACAGTGATCTTCCGAAGCATCCGTGGATTCACTTCAGACAAAAGTCATCAACACTCTATTTGAAATTGAATAACCTCTTACAATGAAAAGATCTTGTGTTGTCGATCCATACACACATAAAAATAATACCAGAAATGACACTATTTTGTCCATAAGAATAAAAAAATAAATACAGTGTACTTATACTTGGGCAATATTTAGGTTCAAAAGCATATACATTTTGTTCACTGCTATGGTGGGTGAGTGCCCTCATCCAAGCACCCATGCTATAAAGGTGGGTACCAAGTGTGCTTCTTTTACAGGTGTGGAACTCTTTAGAGGTGGGGCTCATCGAAGGTGTGCCTTCAGAGAGGATTGGAGTGCCCAGTCATTTCTTTTCATTTTTGCTTCCTAGCTAATAAAGTGGGAGATTTTGCTCCACCACTCAAAACATCCAAATTTGGGGGCAAAATACACACTTTCTTTTTGCAAGCCAATTATGTCAGGTGTTTTCTTAGAGCAACTTAAAGGTAACTGACATAATTATTCAATTTAAGTTGGTAAGATTTTATTCTGTCCCTCAGGAAAGTAGGGTAATGAACCAAGTACTGGCCTCATTATATTGTAACCTAATTGAATTCTATAATTGGTCATCCACTCAGTATAGTGTCAAAGGATGAAGGGTGCAAAAACACAATAGTCAAGAATAAGAAGCCCATAGATTGTTTATTATCCAACTTCTTCCTCATGGGGCCTAATTCCAAAAGTGTTGGCCATATTTTCTCATTCTTTGCTTTATTTATTTTTGTCCCCTTCCCCCCTCTCTCCAACCCTTTTCCTCTCCCTTTTGCAAAAGCTCTATTCCCACTTATTTTCTTCAACTTTTTCCTTAAATCCCTTTCATATTCCTTACGTCCTCCCTCCCCCATCTCTTATTCCCCTTCCCACTTGAAAAAGTTTCTCCTACTTCCTAATATCTATCCAATATTCTGCTCCTTATTTATACTTTGGATTTATCACGCAATAAAACCCATGCAATATTTTATTTATTCATTTATTTTAGGAGTGTTAAGACAGGTTCTCACTATATAGTTCAGATTGGGCTTGAACTATGTAGTCCAGGATTGCCTCAAACTCCCAGCAATCCTCCTGCCTCAGCATCCTGAGTGCTGGGATCAAAGATGTGCACCACCACACCCAGCAAACATTGCACTATTTAAAGGTATGTGTATGTTTCTGTGTGTGTGTGTGTGTGTGTGTGTGTGTGTGTGAGAGAGAGATTTATTTCACTTCTGATTATTCTCGATGTGGATCAATTTACCTAAAAATGTTTCAAGTTTTTTCTTCTTTATGGCAGAGTAGTATTCCATTATGTATAAAAACCACATTTTCTTTATCATTTATCTGTCAGTGAACATATGGGCTGTTTTCAAGATTTAGCTATTATAATGTGTGCTGCTATAAGCATAAGTATGCATGTATCACTGCGGTATAATGACTTTAACTCCTAGAAGGGGAATGGCTGGGTCAAATGGAAACTCTTTAGTTTTTTGAGGAATCTCCATACTCATTTCCACAGTGGTTGTACCAATTTTCACCCCCAACAGTGGAGAAGCATTCCTTTTTCCCTGCAGCCTCACCAGCATTTGTTATTGGTTGATTTCTTGATGATATACATTCTTTTTGGAGTGAGATGGAATCTCAGTGTTATTTTAATTTGCATTTCTCAAAAGGCCAGTGAAGTTGAACATTTTTATTTGTATTTATTGACTGTTGGTACTGCTTCCTCTGATAAGCGCCCATTAATTTCTTTTGAGAATGTAAATTTTCTGCATTATCTCTCTCCACTTGCTGACTGGCATATGTTGCAAGCAGAGTATGAACTGCAGGTTTACTTGCTCTACTTTAAAGGTTTCATACATTTATTTGTCATTATTAAATCAGCCACTTAAAAGGTAATGTCAATGGTTTCATTCTAATTTTCACTTACTAATTTTTCAGATATTTTTCAGTACAATATACTATAGGATTCTATTTGCATCATTTACTATAAAAGTTTGTTTTAAATTTTCCATCATTAAGAGGCTATATTCAGTCATATTGCATAGTTCTTATGCAAATTGCTGTATTATATTCCTGATGTGACCACTAAATTAAGTATTCTTTCCTTACTCTACATTGGTGCCTCAGGCTTGCTATTTATATTGGGACCCACTTTACCAATGTATACATTTCTAACTGTAATGGAAGGAAGTAGTACCTTTAATTCAGTGCTCAAGCAACTTGACTTGTTATCCTATAAAGACCTAATCCCTGACTCACACAATATCCTCATCCTAGAATACCAAAAAATCAAACAAACAAATGCACAAAAACAAAAAAACAACTTCAGTGAGAAAATCACAACATTTTTATTGAATAAAATCTATCAGACTCATTTTATTGCATTGAGTTTTAACAAAGTAATAGGGTCAATCCGACAAAGCAAATCACATTTTGTCCTCTAAAAGCTTTGGGAAGCTTAAGGTCAGTTCTCCTGCAAAGTTAGAGAAAAGCAGACAAACAATAACAACTCAGAGCATAAAAGCCTGTGTTTATTTAGGAAGAGATTTTAATGTCAAGTAGAAGCTACATTAATGCAATAAGAACAGATAGGACAGAAAATAAAAGGCCATGAGTAGGGAAAAGAACTTCATCAAAGGCAATAGGTCAGGTTCCAAAATGTTTGGAAAATAAATAAAACTTTATTTCAATTATTCTACTTGTCATGAAGCGATAATGTTTACATGAAAGATATACATACCATATTAAGATAGGTTTATACACTTAAGTGCCTTTTTAACTGCAAGCATTTTACTAAGATTTATTAATGAGAATTATATTTAAGCTTTTTAACAAACCAGACCCAACACCACCGTGATTCATTTGGATATAGATGTATATGCATGTGAGCGTGTGTGTTTGTGCATCTATGCTTATGTATGTGTGCTAGTAAACCTCTTATGCTTAAAAATTACTCTAGTAAACTGTAAAAACAGTTTCATCATATTAACTGAGTTGTTCCATCACTAACATGATATAAGTTTAGAAAAATATATTCATGCTTCTAAAATCCTTTTACCCTAGACAGTTATTCTCCTTTTACCTCCTTATCCAGTCCTTGGAAAAATTAGCTTTTTTTTTTTCCAACATATGTGTCTGCTTTAGACATTTCTTATAAACATAATCATGCAGTTGTGGCTGGCTGGAAGCAGTGGTGCATGTGGCAAACCAGGAAGCTGATACTAGGAAGCATGGACATTCAGAAACAGGGGGAGGGGACCCGAATATGAGAAGGGAACTGACAGAGCACTTCTTGTTCCTAAGGCACAGCAAACACACCATCTTTGGAGAGGATCTAGTATCCTGACTGAAGGAGCCGGGCACCTATCCTAACCCCTCCTCAATGGGGCAGGGAGCCTTCTCACTGGGAGAGAGAGGCTGGCAAGCTGGATATTCACAGATGAGGACACTGCATAAACTGAAAGCCAGAGCAGCACTCAGAGAGCAGTGACTGAGTTAGGGTTGGTGGGACTTTGGCAAATTAAAAACAAGGGCAGAATCCTTATTACCTGGAACTATATGCAGAGGAACTCAGAGTATTGCAGGGGTGAGCAGTGCTTGTGACCTGTGTGGTCCCAGGGAGAAAATACCCTCAAGCGGTGCCAAAACAGGCATTCTCCCATTTCTCCCCTAAATACCAGGGAGTCTGTGTCCTTGGGATATTCTACCCACCACACAGTCTTCTGACCCATGTGGGAACTCTCCCACTCCCAGCAAAATGCTGCTGAGTGCTGCAAGCCTTAGGCATGACAGAGTTCTAGGCCTGCATAGTGACACTTTTTGGAGTGTGGGGATGCAGTTGGAGAGCAGAAGAGGGGCTGCACAACCATAGGGCGTGGCACAGGGTGGTCCTTTGCAGCCACATAGAAAGCAAATATGTTGCTGCCAGGATTATCATGGAGGGAAGAGTGAAGAGATCCAGAAGGTCCTTTTGGAAATGAGTGAACGACTGAGTACTTAACCAGCTACACTCTGCAGTTCATCTCCTTCTAAATTGAAGATGTCTGATCATAAGGCAAAGGCAAAAGCCTCTTGCCAGCCCTGCCCAAATGAGCAAAACTGAAAGCAAAGCATTGCTTGCATAGGAAGGAGAAAGCCTTAGTGGTCCAGTGCACTCAAAAGGCCCTTTATTCACTGGCAGGAAAATTAAAAATTGTAGGAGGGGAGTCAGCTCACTGAGTTCCAGGTGCAGGCAGTGATCTGATAGGGGGAGAAGGGAATTCTCCATCCCTGCCAGAGCAGGTGCTTCATTATCACTTCCCCAAACCCCAGCTAGTGCTGTGCCCATGAGATACTCTGCCCAACCACCATCCTTCAGTGCCTGCGCCAACACCCTCCCCGCCCAGCCAGAAGCTGCTGAGCACCATGGGCCCTGGGGGAGCCAATGTTCAAGGGCTACAGAGTGATGCTTTTTGGGCTGTAGAGGCACTGACAGAGAACTGGAGAGGAGCAGCATAGCCAGTGAGGGTCACCCACAGTCTTATATAAAGAAGGACAAGTAGCTGAGGGGATTGTCATGGAGGGAAGGGTGTGGAAAATGAGAAAACCCACGTGAAAAATCAGCAGCTGTGCTTCACCTTCCCTCTTTGCACAATTGAAGTTTTCCCATCACAGACAGAGGCTCAAAACCTCCATCTGCTCAAGACAATAAGATCAAAATGGAAACTAAGCAGGACATTGCCTGCGGACGACAGGAGGGAGGCTCAGCAGTCCATCTGGACCCACACTAAAGTCAAAGTTTCTCCATTTGTGAACATGGGAAGAGCACACTGGTTCAATTCTTACTACAGTTAAAGAGGTTTGTGAGGACTCTATACTTCCATGTATTTGTATGTGTCATGATCTTTATTCCTTTCTCTTCTTTTTTCTCATTTCATATGTGTATGAGATATTTGTATATGTGAAAAAGGAAAATAAGAATTAAGTAGTGTTTTAATTTAAATGACACCTTTCATGGGCATATCAGGTTAAACCACACCAAAAAAAAAAATCTACGGAGCTTATTAACTGGTTCTGACCTTCTCAAAGCTTCCCTTAGTCTCCAATTATGCTTCCCTGTTCCTTCATCCCTTTTCCCTGAAAATATTCTCTCAAATATTCTACTCACCAACCTCCTAATCTAAATAGAAAATAGCAACAAAGCCTTACATTCTTTTCTTTCATTCGTTAACTTGTTACTCATCTTCTTTCTTCTGATCTATGGTTTTCCTCTTCTCTTCCTTTGCCCTTCCCTCATTCTCCACATTCTGGCTTGCCAGTCTGCAGAAATATAGCAGTCTTTCTGAGATATTGGAAAAAGGTGAAATTGTTAAAACAGGTTTTAAATTGCATGACTGAGATACAGTGTGCTCCTAGAAATGCTGATATAACTGATTGTCTTCTCACCTTGCAACACAGCAACCAGGACTGATCCTATTAACCTTGATAGGTTGAAAAGGTTCATTAATGCAAATACATAACCAAAGCCATGATCACATCAAAGGGAAACATACACTCACCAGTAATGAAATCAGCAAACTAGAGCCAGAGTTTTTCTACTCTAATTGATCTTCAACTCTCAGCACCAAAACAATTTTTAAAAAGCCTCTAAAATTCTTAACTCCCTAAAACTTCTCATGAGAACTGGATAAACTAAAAAAAAATGGATAAAATGAGGAGAATTAACAGGAAACATATGAAATGGTCCCTAAGATGTTCAGAGAGCTCAAAGATGTAAATAAGCAGATAAAATGATTACTAAGCTAAAAGAAGACCAAAAACAAAAAACATGTGTAAATAGACAATACAAAACAGATAAGAAGACAATTGTAGTAAAGAATTAGAGATTGTGGAAAGAAATAAAAGAGAAATCTAATATGTAAAAAATTCAATTGAAAATATGGGCAGCAGAAATAACCAATACGAGGAGAGAGTGTCAGAAGAATAAAACTTATTAAGTAAATCATGTACTCAGTATTTTTTTTACAGTATTTGTTCAATCTATTGATGTCTGATATTCTCCTTCCTTCCCTTTCCTACCTTTGAACATACCATATCAGAGTGTTTCTCTCAATCATTGATTATTTATCATACTCCCCATTCTAATAAATAGGGGAATAAAATGTTCCCCATTTTATTGCATATTTATAATGATATATTTTCTACTTGAAAAGACTTTTATCTTTTTATTTTATGAAAAAATGAAAAAAATATAACCAAGTAAAAGAATAACAGTACTTATTACATTATGCATTGTTATCTTCAAACTAGTTACTCAGAGAACAAGACATATCATTGTATTACTAGTTTATCTTAGTTCACTGAAAAGAAATTTTTGTGCTATTATCTATTTACTTTTTCTTTATGTAAGAACTTTTTGGTTTATATGTTGGACTCAGTGATTTTTTTAAAAAAAGAAACCATGGAAGTTGGATATAAGAGCTGGGAAATGATAAGTCTAGGGAAAGCACTCTACTTCCAGGAACACAATGCATATAGGACACAAATCACCTCCATGATACATCATAGTTAAAATTTTAGGAATCCAGCACAAAAAAGAATACTAAAAGCTGTTGGGGAAAATATTTAGTAACTTATAAAAACAAAACCATCATGACCACCAAAGCAGATTTCCAAAAAGTACTAAGGAATCCCAGACAGAGACAATGATGCTGATATGAACCCAAAGGAAAGAAGGCATCGGTTAGGGTGAGAATTAATAATGATATATTATAAGAATAAGTAAAGGAATCAGCAACAGAAAAACAATGCAATGACAAGACTGAGAGAATACTATTCATAATAACCCTGAAAATAAATGGTCTTAACATACCAGTCAAAATACAGAGAGTAGTATACTGGATTTAAAGAACAAAACAAAACAAAAAAAAACCTAAATATAGATTGCCTACCAGAGACAGACATAGATAAAATATAAATAAATAAAGGATTGAAAATGATAATCCACACAACAGGAGCCCAAAAATGAGCAGTAGTATCTACTATATTCTATTTTCAGATAAAATAAACTTTAAGCCAAAACTGCTGAGAAGAGATAAAGGTCACCACATACTGCTAAAGGGAGCAATTAAATAAGAAAGGATAACAACTATAAATATATATGCACCAAATGGTGATACACATAATTTTATAAAACAAACAGTAATAAATTAAAAGGTCAGGTAAACATCAACCCAATCATAGTAGGTGACTCACAAAAACAGATTGCTCAACCAGAATATAGCTTTAGAATACTTCATCCAACAACAAAATACATATTTTTCTCAGCAGCTAACACAAATTTCCACAAAATAGACATCTTAATCAACATAGCATACTTAAATAAATACAACAGAATTAAAATAATCTCGTACATACTGTCAGTTCATAGAATTACCAAAACATTATATAGATTTAATGCAAATATGATCAAAATATCAACTTTCTTTCACAAAAATAAAAAAAAAAATTCCAAAAAATTTATGGAACCACAAGGTACCCAAAATACCCAAAGCATTCCTGAGGATCAAGAGCAAATGAACAGGCATTATAAACACAGATTTTAGGAAATACTGCAAGGCTACAATAATAAAAGAAGAAATGATTAAATAAAACAAACAAGTTGACCAAGGTTATAGATAGAGGATGTAGAAATAGCACGAAGTACTTTCATGATTCTGAGTTTTTATACAGGAGCCAATAATATGTCAGAGAAAGATAGCCTTGTAAACAAATGAAGGCTGTGAAAACCAGTCATCCACATGAAGAAGAATGAATCTAAATCCATATGTCTCAGTACTAAAATCAATATGAAATGTGTCAAAGACCTACTTATAAAAATAGAAATTCTGAATCTGGTGGAAGAAAAAAAACAATAAAATTCTTGAAGACATACACATAGGCAGGACTTTCTGGATAGAAGCCCAACTGTACAAGAAAATATATTATGAATCAACAAGTGGTCTTATATCAAATTTAAATCTTCTTAACAAAGGATGCATCCAACAGCATAAACCAACAACCTACAGAATGGAAAATATTTCACATTTATTCCCTACCCGGAGAACTGAGATCTAGGTTTTGTTAAAAAAATAAATTAATAAATAAAAAATAAATAAAACTAACAAAAAGTCCCAAAAAATAAAAACCTCAGAAAAAATTAGGCAATTGAAATGAATAGATACTTTACAAAAGAAGAAATGCTGTAAGATACTTCACAAAAGAAGAAATGGCCAGTAATTATCTGAAAAATGCACAGCATATTTGGCTATTAGAGAAATGCAAAACAAAACAACACTGAGATCACATCTTACTCCAGCAAGAATATCTATTATCAAGGATTCAAAAAATAAGAACCGATAGTGAAGTTCAGAGGAATGCTACATTGTTGGCAGGAATGTAGACTATTACAGCCACTATTGAAACTAATATGGAGATTCCTCAAAAAACTAAAAGTAGAAATTTCACTTGACCCATATTTCTTCTAGTTATCTTCCAAAAGAGCTAAAGTCTTACAGTGCTACATGCGTACATATGTTTACAGCAGCACAATTCACAATAGTTAATCATGGAAACAGCTTATATGTCCACCAGCAGGCAAATGGATGAAGAAAATGTGATATTTATACTACTTAGCCATACAGAAGGATAAACGTGAGTCATTTCAGGGGAGATGGATGGATTTCAGATCATAGCATGAAGTTAAATAAATCTGGCACAGAAGGTTAAATATCACATGAATTCTCTAATATATGAGACCCAAAATATAAATAAAATTAAACAGCAAAAAGAAGAAAAATGGTAGGAAACAAAGAGGTAGACTTTCTGGAGATGGGAAAGTGATCTAGAAAGGAAGGAAAAGTGATGATAGCGGTGGGCAAAGGGAGTAAAATGATCAAAATGAAATATGATTATGTACCAATTGCCCAACACAAATGTAATTCCTACATATCAAAAATCTATAAAATAAAAATTGTTTAATATTAAAAGTTAACAGAATCATACGTTCTGTGGTATTTTGCAACTTTCTCTTTTATTCAGCAACATGCTTTCAACATTTATTTATTTATTTATTTATTTATTTTAAAGAGAAGAAAAAGAAATAAAAAAGAACAAAATTTCAAAACAACATAATAGGAGAATAACAACGGTTAATACATTATGTATTATCTTCAAATTAGTTACTCAGGGTACAAGATGTCACCATTCAATTGTCCAAACATTACTGGTACAAATCTTTCTCTTCAATGCACTAAGCAAAATTAGTAGTGTTTCTATCTCAATCATTATATATATATATATATATAATATATATATATATTATATATATATATTTTTTTTTCTTTTCCCTTCTTTCTTTTCCCCATTCCCCCATCCCGGTCTCTCTCTCCTTTTGACCAGTTACTTTCCAATTCACCATATCTATTGTACATTTTGGATCTTATTTACTCTTTCATTTTCTCACAGTAGGGAGACAATACCATGTTTACACATGTGCATCTGGTTTATTTCACTTATGAGTATTTTCTCGAGTTGCATTCAATTATCTATAAAAGTCTCCAGTTTATCCTTCTTTATGGCCGAATAGTACTCCATTGTATAAAAATACCACATCTTTTTTATCCATTCCTCAGTTGATGGGCATTTGGGTTGTTTCCAAGATCTGACTATTACAAATTGTGCTGCTATAAACATGGGTGCACATATATCACTGTGGTACAATGTTTTCAGTTCTTCTGGGAAGATATCCACAAGGGGAATAGCTGGATCAAATGGGACCTCCTATCCTAGTTTTTTGAGGAATCTCCACACTGGTTTCCACAGTGGCTGTACCAGTAGACACTCCCACCAACAGGGGAGAAGGGTTCCTTTTTCCCCACAGCCCCTCCAGCATTTGTTATTAGTTGATTTCTTGATAATAGCCATTCTTTCTGGGGTGAGATGGTATCTCATTGTTTTAATTTGCATCTCTTGAATGACTACTGATGCTGCACTTTTTTGGTATATTTATTTGCCATTTGTATTTCTTCATCTGAGAAATGTGTATGCATCTCAGATGCCCATTTTTGGATTGGGTCTTTAAATTTGGGAGGTCTGATTTTTTTGAGTTCTTTGTATGTTCTTGATAGTAATCCTTTGTCTGAGGAACAGCTGGCAAACATTTCTTCCCACACTGTGGGTTGTGTCTTCACTCTGCTGGTGGTTTCTCTTGCTGTGCAAAAGCTTTTCAATAAGATAAGAGCCCAGTTGTTGATTCTTTGTTACAGTTCCTGTGTGGTTGAGGTTTTATTCATAAAGTCTTTGCCTACACCAATATCTTTGAGGGTTTTACCTATCCTACCTTCCAGTAGATTTAATGTTTCTGTTTTAATATTTAGATCCCTGATCCATTTTGAATTTAGTTCAGTGCATGGTGAAAGGTCTAGTTTTAATCTTTGGTATGTGCAGAGCCAGTTTTTCCAGCACCATTTATTAAGGAGGCTATCTTTCTTCCAGTGAATGTGTTTGGCACCTTTGTCAAAGATAAGGTGGCTTAGTATGTCTGGAGTTGTTTCAGCATCTTCTAATCTGTTCCATTGATTTTCAGGTCTTTTTTTTGCCAATACCAAGCTGTTTTTATCACAATAGCTTTTTAGTATAATTTCATGTCAGGGATTGTGATGCCCCTTGCCTTGTCATTGTTGCCCAGATTTGCCTTTGCTATTCTAGGTCTCTTCTGATTCCAAATGAATTTTAGGATTGTTTTCTCTAATTCTGTGAGATATGCTGTTGGAATTTTGATTGGAATTGCATTGAATCTGTATAACAATTTTGGAAGTATGGCCATTTTCACTATATTAGTTCTTTCTATCAAGGAGCAAGTGATATCTTTCCATTTTCTGATATCCTCTTCCATCTCCTTTTTCAGAGTACTGTAGTTTTCAGTGTAGAGGTCTTTTACATCCTTTGTGAGGTTGATTCCTCAGTATTTCATTTTTATCCATGTTATTTTGAAAGGTATTGTTTCCATAATTTTTCTTTTGGTAAGTTTGTTATTTGTGTACAGAAAGGCTATTGATTTTTGAGTATTGACTTTGTATCCAGCTACACTACTGAATTTGCTTATTAAATCAAGCAATTTTTAGTGGAGTTTTTGGGGTCTTCTATGTAGAGTACCATGTCATCTGCAAATAATGATAATTTAACTTTTTCCTTTCCAATCATTATTCCTTTTATTTCTTTCTCTTGTCTAATTGCTCTGGCTAAAGTTTCCAGGACTGTGTTAAATAAGAGTGGGGACAGTGGACATCCTTGTCTTGTTTCTGATTTTAGAGAGAAACTTTCAGTTTTTGTCTATTTATTATGAAATTGGCTGTTGGTTTGTCATAGATAGCTTTTATCAGATTGAGATAAAGACCATCTATTCCAATTTTCTGTAGGGTTTTTATTCTGAATAGGTGCTGGACTTTGTCAAAAGCTTTTCTGTATCTATTGAGGTGATCATATGATTTTTATCTTTGGTTCTGTTAATATGGTGTATTACATTTATTGGTTTACATATATTGAACCATCCCTGCATCCCTGGGATGAACCCAACTTAGTCATGGTGTATAATCTTCTTGATGATTTGCTGCATTCTGTTTGCCAGTATCTTATTGAGGATTTTTGCGTCTATGTTCATTAGGGAGATTGGCCTGTAGTTCTCTTTCTTAGTTGGGTCCTTCTCTGGTTTTGGTATCAGGGTAATGCTTGCTTCCAGGAATGAATTTCAGAGTATTGCTTCCCTTTCAATTTCATTAAAAAGTTTGAGAAGTAGTGGTGTTAGGTCTTCTCTTGTAGAATTTCTTGTAGAATTCAGCAGTGAATCCATCAGGGCCTGGGTTTTTCTTTGTTGGGAGGTTTTTAATTACATCTTCAATTTCATTGATTGATATTGGTTTATTTAGGATTTTCATATCTTGTTGATTCAGCTTTGGTAATTCATAGTATCTAGGAATCTATCCATTTCTTCTGCATTTTCCATCTTATTAGAATAAAAATTTTCAAAATTCGTGTAGATGATCTTGATTTCTGCAGGATCCATCATGATATCACCCTTTTCATTCTTAATTGCAAAGATTTATGTCTTTTCTTTTCCTTTTTTAATAAGGTTGGATATGAGTTTGTCAATTTTATTTATTCTTTCAAAAACCAACTCTTTGATTCATTGATTTTTTATTTTTTTTAGTGTCCAATACATTAATTTCTGCTCTGATCTTTATAATTTCCTCCCTTGTATGAGCTTTTGGCTTAGCCTGCTCTTCTTTTTCTAGAAGTTTGAGGTTCATCATTAAGTTGTTGATTTGTGCTTGCTCTGTTTTCCTGATATAGGTATTTAATGCTGTAAATTTCCCTCTTAGGACTGCTTTTATCATATCCCATAAGTTCCAGTATGTTGTACTGTCATTATCATTCAATTGTAGAAAGTGTTTAATTTCTTCTTTAATTTCATCTGTGACCCATTGGTTGTTCAGGAGGTTGCTGTTTAATTTTCATGTGTTTAGGAAGTTCTTGTGATATATTTTGCCATTGATTTCCAATTTCATTGCGCTATGCTCTTATAATATGCATGGGATAATTTCAATTCCTTTACATTTACTTAAGCAGGTTTTATGAGGTAGTATGTGGTACATTTTGTAGAACATCCCATGTGCAGCTGATAAGAATGTGTATTCTGATGTTGTGGGGTACAACACTCTGTAGACATCTACTAAGTCCATTTGTTCGAAAGTTTGGCTCAGTTCTAATATTTCATTATTGATTTTTTGTCTTGTTGATCTTTCTTTTTTTGACAGTGGAGTATTGAGATCCCCCATATAAATGTATTAGTGCTTATTTGATTTTTCATCTCCTTTAATATTTGTTTTATATAATTGGGTGCACTGGTATTTGTTGCATATATATTTATGATCATTATCTCTTCCTCTTGGATTGTTCCCTTTACAAGGATGTAATGACCATCTTTATCTCTCTGAATCATTCTTGGCTTGAAATTCACTTTGTCTGCAAAAAGAATAGCTACTCCTATTTTTTTTCTGGGTTACTGTCATGTGAAGTATTGTTTTCCATCCTTTGACTTTCATTCTATGAATTTCTTTCTGAATTAAATGTGTTTCTTGTATACAGCATATTGTTGGATCTTGCTTCTTGATCCATTTTGCCAGTCTGTGCCTTTTGATTGAATTGAAACCATTAATATTGATGGTTAAAACTGATATCTATTGATTTATACTTGTCATGTTATTTTCCTATTGTTGTCTCCCCCTCTATTTTTCCCACCTCCCTCTGTTTAATTATATGCCCTGCCTGGTGGATTCCTTCTGTTGGGGTTCCTGGAGTTGTAGTCCTTATCTCTTTCTAGAATGTCTTTCAGAACATTTTGTAGTGCTGGTTTGGTGGTCATAAATTTTCTCACATTTTCTTTGTCATGGAAGTATTTTATATCTCCATCAATTTTGAAAGATAGTTTTGTGGGATACATCAATCTGGGTTGAAATTTATTTTCCTTTAGAGCTTGAAATATGTAATTCCAAGCTCTTCATGACTTGAGGGCTTGTGCTGAAAAGTCCCCTGTGATTCTGATGGGCTTTCCTTTATAGGTGATTTGTATCTTTTCCCTAATAGCTTTTATGATTCTGCTCTTGTGCTGAATTTCTGGGATCTTGACTATATGTCTGGTTGAAGATTTTTTTTTTTTTGATCATGGCTAGTTGGAGTTCTGTAAGCCTCATTTATCTGAACATCAAATTCTTTTCCTCTACCAGGGAAATTCTCTGTGATAATGTCTGTGAACATGGTTCTGATGTCATTTATGGTATCTCCTGCTTTTCATTTTTTCCAATTAATCTTATGTTATTCTTCTTTGTATCGTCTATCAGCTACTGGATTGATTTGTCATTGTCCCTTGCTATTTTTAAGAATTCTTTCTTTTCATGATCACTAATTGCAAGCCTGTCTTCTATATCTGAGATCCTGTCTTCACATTGGCTTAATCTGCTACAAATACTTTCAATGGAATTTTTGTTCTCCTGGTATCTGCTTGAATCTGCCTTATGGATTCCATTTCTTTCCTATGCTGAGCATTCATGGCTTCCATCATTTTCTTAAGCTTGTCTATTTTTTTGTCTGTATCTGCTGTAGTGTCCTTAAGCATGGTCTTCATTGTGGACATTATCTCTGCAGTTATCTGTGAAATTATTTCTGATTTAATTTTTTTCAGAGCCTCATTCAGTTGCTTTGTTGTTACCACTCCAGAGATGCGAGGTTGGTGGCTTTTAGATTGTTCCACCTCATTGCCCCCTAGGTTTGCCTTTGGTGAAGTGGATGTGTGGGGTTGCATCTTATTTAATGTCATCTCATTTTCTTTTCTTTAGTTTAATTCCTGGGATGATGTTTATAAATTACCTGTAGTAGGTTGCTTTATTGCTAGTGTTTAGAATCCTTAGGCAATGACTACTTCTCTGTGGTATCTTCCAGGTATAGCTTATTTTGGGTTTTGAGCCTGCTGCAAGATCCTACCTCTTCTGTTTGTTGGGCATGAGAAGTTGCTGCCTGTTTGGCCCAGTCCTTGGTTGTTTGGTACTGTGCCACTGTATTTTCTGTGACCCTTAGTCAATCTCAGTCATGGAATACTAGGAAGAAAAGCTGTTTAGAACAATTTTGTCACTTTTGGCTATAATGGTGCCTAAAGCAGCAAACACAGCCTAGAAAATGGCAGACTGAGCTAACCAGTTATTTGCCACTTTTAACCATATAAAATAGAGTTGTGGTTATGTAACAAAATCTAAAACACACCAGAAAAATTATATGCAGTATACAAGTCCTTAATACGTCAATTTTGCCTTCAGGAGTTTAAATTTAAAATGAGTTAAGGAGGAAATAGAGAATTGGGAGAAGAGGAAGGAATTTGATGTAAGTCTGGAGGACCAAGAGGCATCCTGCTAACATTGGGAAACTGGTGCAGAGGACTGGTGGGAAAAAGAGAAGGAAGGGATAAAAGAAAGAACAGATCAAAACCACAATCAGAAAGAGGTTAGAGTCTCTGTTTACACTCATATAAAAACCAGATAGAATAATGAAGAAAAGAACAAACAAAAACAAAAACAAAAATGAAGAGAAAAAGAACAAAACGAGCAAACAAAAAAAGCCCCACAAAAAAAAAGAAAAAAAAAAAAAAAAAAAAAAAAACACCTTCACCAGAACAAAAAACAAATGAGAGAAAAAAAATTTTCACTTCTGGGGTTTGAATCCACTGTAGGCAGGCACCATGTGGTGAGAGTCCTCTCCCATGCACATCTGTCCCAGCAAGCTAGCAACTGACCTTTGGCAAGGCAGTGGGCAATAGCCTGCACTCTCTGGTGGAGAACAGTCTCATTCCTCTGCCACCATCAGCGTACTTTTTGTGGGCCTGTGAACCATGGTGCCACAATGAGTTCCAAGTGCTGAGTTCTAGCACCATGCTGAGTTCCACTGCCCCAAAAATGGTGCACAGCCAATGACTCTGTCATGCAGGATGGCTGAGCCTCAGAGGCCCTCACCACCAGTTAGCGCAGTCTTTCGCTGCTCCTCTGCACCAAGGCTGTCTTGCATTCCTCTGTGGAGGCCCCTGGGGGCGCTGGCAGTCACTGTGTCCACAGATTTGACCTTCTGTCATGCAGCAATTCCTGACACAGGGAGAAGGTGCCCACAGTCTCCTCCTCCTTTGTTGAAATTTTTCTTCACTCACTCTGTGAATCCCGAACTGCGCTTCAGAACTTTCCTGGGTCCAGGGGAGCCACTTCCCTCTTTCTTGTGCTCCCCCAGCCACTATATTCCAGTGTCCCAATGGCAACTTTTAGAGAGTTTTGCTGCCTGCTTCTTACAAATCCGCCATCTTTCCCCCTCCTCTCAACATTTATTTATATTAAAGTTTATTTTCTTTTTATTTTTAAATTGTGTTTTTTTAATAGAATTTGACATTTTTTTCTTCCATCTGTTGATTGACATTGTATTTCTTGGCTGTTTTGGATAATGCTGTTCCTATGAATATCCATGCTAAAGTTTGAGTTTTGGCACACTTTTTCATGCCTTTCTTAATGCATGCTTAAAATGGATTCCTGAGTCTATACTCACAGCATGTCGGGCTGCACCAGGCTGTTTTTCATTGGGGGCACTATCTTACTTGAAAAGGCATGTTTCTGTTTTACCACATTTTCTTTTTTTTTTTTTTTTTTTTTTGTGGGTACCGGGGGAACGACCTCAGGACCTCGTGCACCAACAGGCACCCGTGCCGCTGAGCGATATCACCGGCCCCTTTTTCGTATGTGGGTTCCGGGAGTCGAACTCGGGCCTTCGCGCTTGCAAGGCAGGCGCTTAAGCCGCTGAGCCGTCTCACCGGCCCTTTTTACCACATTTTCTTTAACACTTATTAGTCTCTGTTGGTCTTGATTTTAGCCACTTGAATTTGTGTAAAAAAAAATCTTAATTTGGCTTTGCATTTCATCTCTCTGATGATTACTGATGTTAAGCACATTTATACTTACTGGCCAACAGTAAATTTTCCTTTGCAAAAACTCTATTCTTCTGTTTTTCCCTTTGAATTGTTTTTCTTGTTGCTGAATTTTATGAATTCTTCATATACTCTCTCAGTTATATTATTTCCGATATTTTCTCTCATTGTATGGTCTGATGTTTTACTTTGTTAACTGATTCCTTTGAGGCAAGAGCTTTGAAAATTAGGAGATTTCTCCATATCTATCTATTATGCCAATTGTTTATTGGTTTCGTATCTGAGAAACTCATCCTAACCTACAAACATGAAGATTTACTCCTATACATTCTTGTAAGGTTTTGAGTTTTAACTCTCATATATTCTATGAACCATTTTGAGTCAGTTTTTGCATTTGGCATGAGGAAACATACAAACTTACTATTTTCCATTTAGATATCCATTTATCCCAGTACCATTTGTGTTGTTATTTTAAAAACTCCTTTTCCATTGAATTGTGACTTTGCTATAATGCCACGAATATCACTGTTATTCATGGTGATCCTTATTAAATTATGCTAATAAAGTAATCAGTTAAAATGAGGCTTGGGCCAGTGAGATAGCTCAGTGGCATAAGGGCCTGCCTGGCAAGTGTGAGGTCCTGAGTTTGACTCCTGGTACCCACATAAAGGAAAAAAAGGGCCAATGATATCACTCAGTCACATAAGCACCTGCCTGGCAAGCACGATGTCCTGAGTTCGACTCCTGGCACCCACATAAAAAAAATGAGGCTTGACCACACAAAAAAGGCCAACAAATGCTTAGAGACTGGATGCATGGTGGAACATGACATAAGGTAAAGGATTTGGAGAAAGTTGCCTCTTCACACTCTTGGTTGTTGTCTTTGTTGTACAGAAAGCTTTTCATTTTATATGATCCCGCTTATTGATTTTCAGTATTATTTCTTGTGCCATTAGTGTTCTGTTCAGAAAGTCCTTGCTTATGCCTAAAACTAAAAGTCAAAATTCCATTTGAACCAGCTATGTCCCTTCTGGATATCTTCCCAAAAGAATTAAAATCATCATATGATAAGGATGCATGGTTACCCATTTTTATAGTAGCAAAATTAGTAATAACTAGATCTTGGAAACAGTGTATATGATGTCCATCCACAGATTAATGGATAAAGAAAATGGGTTTATATACAATGGAATACTACTCTGCCATAAAAAGATAAACTTGAGGCATTCATAGGCAAATGGATGCAACTTGCATCCATAATGTTAAGTGAAATAACTTAGCCATAAAATTTTAAATATTCCATAGTTTCTCTTTTATGAAAATCTCTCTCAGATCTCTCTCTCTCTCTCTCTCAGGTCATCATTTCCTTGCATTTGTCTCTCTGAGAGAGAAAGAGGGAGAGATAGAGAGAGAGAAAGAGAAAGAGAGAGAATATTGATATATAGGAAATAGTGAGTTCAAATAATTTCCCAAATTATAGATTCTTTGTCACAAAAATATTGTGATATAAATATTAATTTTGTTCCATTTATACTACTTGCTTTAGTTTATTGATTAGATAGTTTTGAGGATTTACCTGGTTGTTTCTTCTTCATAAGAGATTCTTTTTTGTCTCTGACTTCCACTCCGAATGTAACATTTGGCCATTCTTTAAAGATTATGATATATAGTGCATTAACTATTGTCAGTCTCTGATTTTGTTGTGAAATTTTGTTTTATTTTTCATAGAAGACTGTTTGTTTTTATATTTACTGTATTAATATCTACTTGTATTATATTAAAATAATATAATTGTCTATTAAATTTGGGGAAATTTTTGTCTAATATTCCCCAGAATACTCTTTTGACTAGTTGTGTTTCTGAGACTGCTGTATACATATGTTATTAAACTAATTTTTCTTAATTTGTTTTTCCTTGTAGAGAAAATGGTCAATTTCTTTTGGATCACCTTTCTGAATTCTGATTTTCTGCCAATTCAGGGGGAACCACAGTAGTGGATTTTTCATGTCAGTGACATTTTCAATGCCCAAATTGCCATCTATGAGTTTGTATTGCTCTCAATCACTTCATTATAACTTTTTTTTTTGTGGGTACCGGGGGGTTGACCTCAGGACCTCGCATGCCAACAGGCACCTGTGCCGCTGAGCGATATCACTGGCCCCTTTTTCGTATGTGGGATCTGGGAGTCGAACTCGGGCCCTCACGCTTGCAAGGCAGGCGTTTACGCTGCTGAGCCATCTCACCGGCCCTCATTATAACTTTTTATAGGGAAATCATTCTCATCATTTTTTTTTGGTTCTTTACTCAAGGTTTCCCTTGTATTTTCTAAAATAAACATGCCCTATATAAAGTTGTGTTTCACAAGTTCAACATTTGGGCTTCTTCAACTTCTGTGCACTGTTTTGGAGTGTGTGTGTGTGTGTGTGTGTGTGTGTGTGTGATTTGTAGTTGCTGTTATTCCATCTCTCTGTACAAGGGCCATCATTACCTTGTGTTTCTCATCAATTGTAGTTGAAAGCTGGACTTTTTAAATAATACAATAATCTAACTATGAAAATCTATTTCCTAATCTCAATATGTCTAGGCTTATAGACATATACTATGACTATGCTTATAGACATTTTCATGGGGCGATTTTGTGAGCTATACATTATTTGTTTTATGCTGTTGCTGATGTCCAACTTTCTGGTTGGAATAAATGTCACCTAATGTTTGGACAGAGAGTTCCTTCAAGTCTTGAAAAAACAAATCTGATGTTCTTTGCCAAGCAGGCTTGGGAACCTGCTGACGAATGATTTCAATGTTTTGGCACTTGTATTTCTTCCTTAGATTTAATTGTGTACTTATATAGAATAGCAAGGCTAACATAATATTTAAAATTAGAATATTATAGGTCCTTCATAGACTTTTGGATCCCAAGGTCTATGTTAGAACTTTTCAACACTATTTGTCAGATTTCTTTTTTTTTTTTTTTTAATTTTGAGGTAACCTCTTAAATATTCAAACCGTCATCACAGTCTTAAGTGCCTCTGATGGTAAATAACCACTGAATTATTTCAACTTTGAGTCAGGTCAAATAAAAATGAGCCCTGCAAAGGCACTCTTCTAGAGAGCAGTTATATTGATCAAATATGGACATCGCTCTGGTAAAAGGGCTTCTGGGAGAGCTCCAGACCTGCTCTGCATAACATTTGTGCCTGACCCAGTTGTCACTAGTCTGTTGGATTTCACAGCTGCTGTTGTTGTATTAGTTTTCAAGGATACTGTGGAGCTAAATGAAATGAGATGAGAATACACAAATTTAAAAGCTACAAAGCTCACTAAACTTTTTGTTTTGCTTTGTGTTGCTTGTTGCTTTGTGAATAAATGTTGTCCAGATTTTTGTAACTTTGTTTAATTCTGAAATATAAAAATTTAGTTTTTGCCTGTGCTGTCATTGATTATATTTAAGATTTGATTTCATGGATTCCAGTATCCCAATAGTATTTTGTCCTCTAAATATTTTTTTTTCACTTTTGAACATTTAAAAAAATTTATGTGGATAGCTACTACCAAAAATGTCTTAGAAAGTATCACATCCCTTCAGAATCTATAGTAGACTAAGGTTTAATCCTTAAAATTATGCTTCCACATAAATGATATTCTTTCTTGACAATGATAAAACTAGAGGTTAGGTATCACATATAGGTTATAGAAATTGCAAAGCGAATGATATGGATATTTCATTAATTCCTTTTAATTTGGTCTTTTAAAATGGATATTTTAATATACACTTATCAGTGTTATTATAGTCATCATAGCCAAGTTATGCCCATCTGTGCTTCACTAATTGGAAAGTCTCTTTTGTAATTTTCATCATAGAAAAAGTGCTACAAATCCCAGTGTTAGTTGTAAATACTATGAACATACATCTCACATATTTCAACAATTAATGTCATAAACAGAAATTAGGCAATGTTATATTACCAAGTTTTATATAATTTAAAACTTTCCACTATTCAAAGAGGATGTACCACTTAATATTAGCAAAATAAGTGTATTTATATTAAACACTTTATTCTAAGCATGGTTGATTTTAAATATATTTTTAAAATATTTTCTTGCTTTTTTTCTACAGAATTTAATTTGTTTCCAAAAGACATATTCTTTCAAATGTATCTTGCTTTTGTATATTAGAATGAGATTCTCTCTTGTGATTCTGAGCATTTTGATATACTGTAGCTTTAGGCTAACACACACAAAAAATGTAACTATTTTTTCAAGTGTTGCCTTAAAACATATTCTTATTAGGTAGTCAATTATGGAAAAGGCTTATTTATTTTCAATTTGAGTGTAATTCTCTCTTTGCTGTTTATAAGGTATGCTTTACTACATAGTTGAGTCTGCAGATTGTTTCCCTCCAGCTACTTCACTATAAGCACAAAATTAATTATATATATACACCAGTGGATGCCACCAATATGCAACTGAAAGTGTTGCAATAAATTTAAACATGTCCACCAAAGAGAATTCTATTCTATATTGTTTGATATTTCCTCTTCTTCAGTAAGCAGTTATAAGCATAATCATATACATATAATGTTGATATGTAAATTTACTAATTTAAATGAGATAAGATTAAACCTTTTGTTGGTGCATTTTAATGTTGAAATTAATGTGAGCTGTGAGTGTGACTGGAGATAAATCAAGAATCTTCTTAAGTTGATAATTGAAGAACTGCAAGTTTTTGGACTTAATAGGTTCATATAACAGCTCCAGATAAAATTTCAGAATAAAAGAAAAATACACAAGTAATTGCAATATATATGATATTCAAAAATGCACGTTTCAATAATTGCATACTTATGTACACATTTATGATAATAAAAAATGAGTGCCTCATTCATACAATCAGTCCACTAACATAATATTTTCTTAGAATTGTACAAAAAATAATTACTTTGGAAAGAAGATTCCTCCTACATGTAATTTAAAAATAATACTCCATAGTAATATTAGCCCACAAATATATGAACCCACAAATATATTTGGCTATGATCATATTTTGAATTAAAATATTTAAAATAACATGTACATGGAACACATAGTGCTTTAAAGATATGCATCTATCTGTAAAACCTGTCCCATTCCCCAAAATTTATTCTAAAATTTTACAATGTACACTGTTTCTTTTAAAATACACTCAACATATACAAATACAATATACACAAATACAAAGGGACATATAGTTCAACATGTATTACTATGTTTTATGCCCTTTATTTTATAAAATTATTTGTGGTTATTTGCTGATAGTCTTAACTTTGGTTGAGTACATAAATAACTTTCTATACCTAGATACATTTCAAAGTGGGAAGAGGTGATTTTAAAAGTCACACTAGAAGGCTGGTGAGATAGCTTAGCGGCATAATCACCTGCCTGGCAAGTGTGAGGTCCTGAGTTTGACTCCTGGTACCCACATATGAAAAAAGGGCCTGTGATATCGCTCTGTGACATGGGCGCCTGCTGGCATGTGAGGTCCTGAGTTTGATTTCCGGTACCCACACACACACACAAAAAAAAGTCACACTAGAAAAACAGTGAAAGGAAGGAATATCACTTTTCAAAACCCAAAACTGATACATTTCTAAATCCCCCTTTCCTTCCCTATGTCTCCACATGACTGGCTGCCTGGGTTGGACAACACTTCCTGCCAAACACAAGAAGTATCTTTATGCAGGCACTGGATTTCATAGATTTCCCTATTTATAGCTATTTTCTCTGATTACTTACCTGCTCCTTATTTCTTAGCAATTCACCACAGGAGTTTGGGTTTCTTTCTTAAAGAATATTTTCATTCATGACACATATAAATTGTTTTTAAATATGTACATCAAAGTGTTTCACTACTTTCCATGAATACTGTATCTTCCTTTCATGTTATAATACTGCAGTTAATTGTCTGCCCTATAAGACTTTGAAAGAAATTCTCCTTGCACCTCCTCTGACCTCATTTCCTATCATTTTTTTCCTATTCCCCTTCTACTGAACGACAATAGCCTCATTTCTTGAACCTTCTCATCTTGGAGCCTACTACAGGCCCCTCAGTGTTCTCCTGTTTGTTCTTTTCCCCCCTTAAATATTGTCTCCTCAGATAACCTCATGACTCATTTTCTTATTACATGCATTGCTTCTCAAATGCCATCTTTGACAATCATATATAAAACAGTAGTTTTACCACAGTCTTTTTTAGCTGGAATTTGTTTTTATCACATTTTTATGAGCTCAAGTAGCATTATATATTATTTTGACTATATCTCCTCCAATGAGCATATACATGACATGCAATCTGTCCTGCTTTGTTTACCCCACTTTTCTTCCTTTCTTCCCAGAGCTTAATCCAAAACATACTTCTTCAATGACTGAATGAGCTTGGTGAAAAAATAGGATCACTATTATACAGGCTCTTCTTCAGTTTTCAATGCTAATCTATTACTCCAAGGGTATTTTTCTGTATTCATTGGTTTGTGTGTTCTTACTATATGCTCAGTGCTGTACTTGAGATTCCTTTCCTTTTAGTCCAGACACTTACCCTCCTTCCAGAGCATTCTATTTCATCAAAAATTTTTTTCTTCACCACTTTTCTTCTCTGTACTGAATAAATTCTATCAGTATAAAAACACATTCTAAAATTTTCTAAAGACTGGTCATTTCTCCAACTCCACATCAATTACAGTCTGTCAGAGTAGATTACAATAAATGAATAAAGATCTCAAAAATGATTTTATCTGGAAAAAATGTTTCTCCTGATAAAGTGGATATATGGTTTTATTTATTGTATTTTTGGAACCTGGTGGTGAATGTAAATAGCACTTGAGAATTAAGAATTTCTGTCCTAAATTGTAGATAATTTGGCTATGTGATTTGAAACTGTTATATATATTTACTCACCTTTTATTTACTACCCTTCAAAATATGGCACTTTCTATAATGATTATCAGAAATTTAATTAAAGTATGACATAACATTAACCTTCTCTTTTACATGTGCTTTTTAACAGATTTTTTAAAATCTTACAGTGAGAACATATGCTATTTCTATTTTATGGAGTGATAAGCCCACCAGGATTATCCCATAAGTATAAGGAGAAAAAAAATAAATAGACCATAAGAAAAATATTGGTAATTTTACTAGTATTTTTATATAATAAAAATTGCAAGAAAAAATGTATTTCTCTACTGTATATGGGAGCCAAGTACAAAATTATGAGATCTGGGATCTGTTTCTGTGACTGATAGAATTCTTCTTTTACATAAATCATTATCTAGTCTTCTAATAAAAATAGTCATTTCACATGATGCTTCTTATTCACCTTGAAGTATGACAGAAATAAGAAAAACTGCTATTAATATTCTATTGTGATTCTTTTCTCCCTTGAACTTGAATTTATAATGAAAGCTTTTTAAGTCTAAGTATCATTTTTGTAGTTGGAAAACTGAATTATATTAGGAAATTGAATAAAGTACAATAATTAAAATTTGTTGGTAGGTAAAAACAGTGACTGTATTTCATATTACCTTTCCCATTATAAAATATTATCATAACTTAATGGTACAATCTAATAGATGTGAATCACTTTCTTTCTTATTAATGTTTACTCCATAGCTAACTCACATGATGGTATTAATTTTTAGAAAAGAATTCAAGTGCATTTTACCTTTCTGAGGGTCACTATATATAAACATTAATATGGATGCTTATTAGATCACATATTTATACATATAAAGAATAACAACAAAATCCTCACAAAATAATGCAAGAATCTGGTAGACATGAGTAGATATTTGCTGTTCCTTCTTTTGTTCACTGTTTGTGCTTGTCACATCTCTTTAAGTGACATTAAAATATTGTTTTATCTGTTGACTTTCTAAGATAATACACAATACACTGAAAACACTTATATATCATGGTATTATTATACTGGCATCTCCATGTAAAGTCTTAATTACTTATATTGTCCCTATGCATTTAAATGCAGTGCAGGGAGATATAAAATCAAATGTAAAATATCTGACATCTGACAGTATCTAAATTCTATCATAAATACATGCAATGTGTTTAGTAGTTTGCATATATTTTAAAAATAAACCTCACTGTAACTAAGAATTACAAATAATAAAGCTGTTATTAAAATTGATTGACTTATTTTTATAAAGTTGCAGCAGGGACAACAAATAAAACACCTTAGATGCAATCCCCTTGGGATAGAAATAAATTAGTGACACAGCATTATAAAAAAATTGGAGGCTTAAAAGATATTCTAGTCAAACATTTATAAAGGAGAAAACCTTTTTCATCTCTCTAATGCAAGCTATTATTTAAACCCTTGTAATAACATGTCCCAAGTCCATTGCACTGATGGACATATTTTAAAATCTTAATGCAGTGACAAATTACAATTACATGGCAAATTATTTAAAAGAAAAAAATACAAAAGTTGTAAAATAAGGATCTGGTGCTTATAGGAGAGATATAAAAATATAATAAATGAAAGTTCTATAACTTTTGACAGTGGAAAAGATCTCAGAATCCTGAAACCTTTGGGGATAAATCTGCATGAAACAGTTTTATAGAGATGGGAGAATGTTAGTTACAGCATCTAATTTTAGCAAACCTTGGAAAATACTGTGAAATTCTGTGTTTAGTTAGAAAGCAACTGGCAAAATGAACTCAGTAAAATAGCTTTAAAAAGCAACTTTTTTTTACTATGTTTAAGTTTACAATATATACTATAATCTTTTGGTAGAAATGGTATCTGAGGGCCGGTGAGATAGCTCAGTGGCATAAGCGCCTGCCTGGTAAGCACGATGTCCTGAGTTCGACTTCTGGTACCCATATACAAAAAAAGGGCCAGTGATATTGTTCAGTGGCACAGGCGCCTGCTGGCACGCGAGGTCCTGAGGTCAACCCCCGGTACCCACAGAAAAAAAAATGATATCTGAAACAGTGGGGTTAATGTAGATGAGCCTCCAAATAATTCAGTGAAGTTTTGGAGTCTATGAAATAAAACATGAGAATCTGTTGTAAGAATAGAATTGTATTTATTAACCAATGTTCAAAGCTATATGCAACTAAACAAATTGAATAAATTATGGAAAATATATAGACATTTTAAATTAATAAGATGTTTTATTCCAAAGTATCATTCTTTGGGAATCAAATTTGATCTGGTCTTAAAATGTGTGTCCAAACAATTCACATTAAACTGTTTTTGATATTACAAAATGATAAATTCAGTATATTTGGGCTACTTGCTAACAAAATAGCCTAAGAATTTACTGATGCTTTGAAAAATATGCTTTTTGTAGAACATATTTCCATGAGTGACAAGGTGCCCACATTGGAAAGAAAAGGCAAAAGAAACATTAATTTTAGTCATATTTCATTCAGGGCTAAACTTTAGGTATAGCGGATTATTAAAAAAGTTCATGATGATTCAATAGATTAAATTGTCAGATTCACAACTCTTTTCTCACTGGCAATTACCTTATATACTGACCCTGTTGATGTGAATCCATGCTAGGCAAAAGTTAAGGGAAATATATTTTGGCAGCACTTTTTTACCTTTCCACTGGCTATTTATCTTTAAACTGAAAATATATATACATGTAGAAAACAGCAAATTTTCATAATATTTTTTAACCTGAGATGCACCTTTATATCAAATGCCTCACTCAACTATTAACTTTCTTTCTGTAAACTGGTATAATACATTTTGTCAAGAGGAAGAAAAAGAAGAAAAGAACTGTATTAAAAATATTTCTGGGCCAGTGAGATGGCTCAGTGGCATAAGCGCCTGCCTGGCAAGCGTGAGGTCCTGAGTTCGATTCCTGGAACCCACATACGAAAAAAGGGCCGGTGATATCGCTTAGCAGCATGGGCGCCTGCTGGCACGCGAGGTCCTGAGGTCGACCCCCAGTACCCACAAAAAAAAAAATTTCTTTTGTCTATGTGCTATGCCTCTTCCAGATATTTACACAAGTGATCCAACTTTCATTTGTCACTAAATATGAAAGTAAGGTATATAGAGTACTTTTATCATTTTTATATCATGATTGAGAAAATGACAATTCAATTTATTAAATATTCAGGAATATTAAATAATTTAGTCAAGCCCACTTTTTTGATATGAATAATGCTGGGAGTTATTAATGTAAATCCATATTAACACTCACATTTTCTTCCTATATTTCATACTTATATTATCATTTCTTTTGTGTTTTTTTTTAATTAAGGGTAAATACTTTTTAAATTAAAGGAAAATTTCCTTTAAATGATTAACCTTTCTTCAATGCAATAAAATACTATTATAAATTACCGTGTTTGCTTCTTTTTCTTTACATTATTTCCCCTTTTGCTCAATCAACAGATAGAGTTAATGCTCTTGGTTGGCCTTGGACTGAGATTCAGTGGTATAGCATACTGAATTTCAGAAGCCCCTATTCTGCTTGGGATGGGAGGAATAAATGTTAGTGAAATAACCATTCTCTTGATGGGTGGGGCCTTGGATGAAGAATCACTAGGCAGAAAATGTGTTGAAATGGAGAAATCTAACTTTGACCTTGATGTTTGTGCACAGGCTTTCCTGGGGGTCCTGTTCACCATGACCAAAGCCTCAAGTTAGGTCTCTCTTCTGTCTGCCTCTCTGTCTGTCTCTGTTCCTTTGTCTATCTCTTTTATAGTAATTTTATCAATATAATTCAAATGACATAAAACTTACCCATTGGAAATATACAATTTATAGGCAAAAATGTATATTTTGGTGTATGTAATATGTTTAGCTATCATTATCATGTTTATGTTTGAATAATCTAGATATGGTCACATTTCCTTTAGATTTCTTCCAAGAATTTATGTAATAATATTGTTTTTGCAATTATCGTTATCAAAATGTTTATAACATTTTCATCACCCTGAATCTCTGTACCCATTCCAGTCAGTTCTCTCAATTTTACTCCACCTGCCCTAGGAAAGCACAAATCTACTTACTGTCACCTATTCTGCACATTTTACATAAACAGTGCCATACAGTGTGGTGCTCTTCATAACTGGCTTCACTTAGCATCATGTTTTCAGGGTTAATGCATATCATAGGATGCATCCTTAGTGTGTTGGTTGAATAATAGTCTATGTACATTATCATTTGCTTATGCACTCCTCAATTGATCATGATATTTTTTCTCTCTCTTGCTTATACGAACATTTTGTTATAAAGATTCCTGTAAAACTACCCTTGTTTCCCCCAAGATAAGACCTAATTTTAAAATAAGTGCTGATAATTACCATGGCGATCGCCAGTGTCATGCAAATTATACCTTGCTATTTTCTTTTTCATGGCTACTCTGTTAATAGCAGGTAAGGCAAGGTGATTGGGGCTGGCATTTATGATCTCTAGTTTTCAAGGCTGATTATTTTACAGTTCGGTCTTATTTCTGGGGAAACATATTTTTTAATTTCTCTACAGTATATATTTAGATATAAATATTTTGGGTCATATAGTGAGTTTTAGTTTTGTGAGGCACTGTCAGATTGTTTTCCAAATGGCTACCTCCTTTTACATTTTCATATACAACACATAAGTGTTTATATTTCTTCACATCTCTTCACACTCAATACTTGTAATTATCTGTATTTTTTTCTTAGGGGTTGTGAAATTTTATCATGTAGGACTGAATTGAATTACCAACAAGACTAATAATGTTGACCATATTTACATGTGATTTTTGGCTATTCATCGTCTTATTTTGATAAATGTCTATTCAGATCCTTTACTCATTTTTATTCAGGAATTTGGTTATTTTTGGTTGTTTTTGTTATTATTGGGTTATAAGATGTGTTTTATATATTTTAGAAAAAGTACCTCCTTGTGTATATGATTTACAAAATAACTATTTATCTTATGTAGACTTTATTTTATATTTTATGAAGTTCTTTGAAACATAAACATTTTAAATTTTATGATATCCAAACTTTTTATTGATGATTTGGTATTAGATGTACTTACATTCACCACTTTTATTTCTCTAGAATCTCAATTCCTTGAAGGAACTATTCTATTAATTGTGCCAATCACATCTCATGGAATGTCTTTGTGTTACTACAACAAAATACTCCCAACTAGGAAATATATAACGGACAGCAATTTGTTTCTTACAGTTCTGTAGGCTGGGAAGTCCAAGACCAAGGTCTCAACAAGTTCAATTTGCTGGTGAGGGTTCCTTTTTGCTTCCATGATTATACCTTGATGTTGTGTTTTCTGAAGTGAAGGAAGGCTGCATCTTTATATGGTGGAAAGCAGAAGGGCAAGACAGATGATGTGTGAACCATCATCCTCTTTTACAATGGCCTTAATCCTACTTATAGACAGGATCCTTCATTGCATAATCATTTCTTTTATTTTTTTTTAAGTGGGTACCAGGAGTCAAACTCAGGACCTCGCGCTTGCCAGCAGGTACTTGTGCCACTGAGCACTATCACCGGCCCTTTTTTTCCTTTATGTGGGTACCGGAAGTCGAACTCAGGACCTTGCGCTTGCCAGGCAGATGCTTATGCCGCTGAGTTCTCACTGGCCCTACTTCAGTATTTTAATATTTTAATTTTTATTACTTTTTCTACATTTTGTCATTTATTTTTAATATTTTTAGCTTAATATAAACATTATCTATTTTCTGCATATCTTAAAGGGAGATTTCCAATAGTATCTTATGTTTCTTTTACATAATGTGCAAGATGTTGAAGTTACAAAGACGCGATTTCTACTGTAATACTGAAAACAAGCCAAAAAAGCTAGTTTCTCTGCAAGTGGGCTATGCTTTTTGCTCATTCAGTTGGTTAAATTGTGCGTGTTTTTAAGAAACGGTAGATGGCTGAGGACTCAGCGAACCCAAGGGAATTAAATCTGGAGAATTAAAATCCCTTTTTTTTTTTTTTTTGTAATTGCGAAGAAGAAACATGTGGCTCCTTCTAAAGCTCGTATCACTGCACAATTGGAGACATTTCCCATATAATAAGGATAATAATAAGAGTCAGTCATGCTTTAACATACATATAAATGCTGCATTTAACCTGGTATCACATAAATTTTTGAAAGTTCTTAAGCCACAAATCATGTCTGCACCCAACTTCCTCAACTTTCCCTGAGGCCTTCAGTGATGTTATGAGGTAGAACAGCAGCATCTGAAGGCCAGACAGCAGAATGTCTAGGTTTTCTGGTCAGCACCAGTCCAACTAACCAAGTAAAAACAGTCCACTGTAGTTCAATGTTCTTTGCCCTACTTACTAATAGGAAGAAGGAGGATTTTGACTACAAGGTGATATAGGATCTTTCTATTTGAACTTTTTTTATAATAAAGATAAGTATTTCTTAGAAATAGGATCATAATTATTTTACTGTAGCAATTTTCTTTTCTCCAATTCATATTTTATTTTAAAATAACACAATAATTGGGTAAATTATGGAGTGCAATGTGATGTTTTGATGTGTGCACATTGTCTAATACAAAAATTGAGTCATTTAATATGTCTATCACCTCATGCATTTGTTAATTTTGGTGAGAACATTCAAATTTTTTCTCTATTGCATTGATATATTAAATATAAGTAGTTAACCATAGCACTCTACTGTGTTTTAGAGCACCAGAATTTATTTCTTGTATCTAATTGTAACTTTGTATCACTGACTAATCCCTTTCTCTCCTCACTTTCCCTGTTCCCTCTCCAGCCTCTCTGGTAAACACTCTTCTACTTAACTTCTTTAAATTCCACTATGACTAAGTTCATTTTTCTGTCACTTGCTTATTTCACTTAACACAATGTTCTCCAGTTTCATCCATGTTACCATAAGTGACAGAAGAATTTCTTCCATTTCTCTGACTGAAGAGTATTCATACATATATATTTAACCATATATAAGCATACACACATGAACAGATACAACATTTTTTATCTGTTTATCTGTAGATGGATGCTTAACTTTACTCCATAACTTGGCTATTGTGAATAATAAACATAAGAATGTAGACATCTTTACAACATATTGATTTCACTTGATTTGAATATATGTACATAGTAATGGAATTGATGCATCACATTTTTTTTTTTGTGGGTACCGGGGGTTGACCTCAGGACCTCGCGTGCCAGCAGGCGCCCGTGCCGCTGAACAATATCACCGGCCCCTTTTTCGTATGTGGGTTCCAGGAGTCGAACTCAGGCCCTTGCGTTTGCCGGGCAGGCACTTAAGCTACTGAGCCATCTCACCAGCCCTGCATCACATTTTTGATAGTTCAATGCAGTGTCAACTTGAACAAGGAATGCCTAGTGGTTTAGTTTCTGGGTGTGTCTGAATGATTGCTTTCCCACAAAGGGAAGACCCATCTTGGATATGGAAGGCACCAAAGAATAGGCTAGTAGCCTAAAGGGAATAAAAATGCAGTTTTGTACATATCACATTTGCTTTAACTTGCATTACATAACTTCAAATCATGAATATATATACTTGCTTATGTAATTTTCTCTTTATTGTTTTTATTTTGCTGTAGGAGCTCTTATTTTTCTTGGGTATTTTTGCAGGATTTTCTTGTATATTACATTTTTTTGTGTGTATGTTAATGTATCTGTTAAGCAAATTTCCAATTTTGTTGTCAGTTGACCTCAGAATAATTATTTAAAGAAAAATATTGAAGAACTTTATCCAGCTAGAATATTGATTCAAAAACTAATTTGAGAATTAAATATCTGCAAAAGATGAAAATATTACATATAGAATCATAATTTCTTCTTAACTATACAAGTAGTTTGAGTGACTACTGAAAAATATTCTGGTTATGAAACCGTCCCCTCTTTCTCAAAGCTTTCAAATTTATTGAGATTACTGCAGTGCTTTTCTCTGATTTTATATCCTTTTGTTATAGTTACATGAGCACCTTTTCCTTTTGGTCGATAGTGCTGCAATATGCACATATAAATCCTATTTTCACTGGTTATTGTTGTCATTGTTACTGACACAGATGGCTGCATATATGATCTGTGACCATAATTTGATCATATCACAAATTATAAATGTTACCTTTAACACTGAATCTAGATGAGATATTTATGTGTTCACTAATTGGTGTCTTGAAATAAT
Source organism: Erethizon dorsatum (assembly GCA_028451465.1). Classification (NCBI taxonomy): domain Eukaryota; kingdom Metazoa; phylum Chordata; class Mammalia; order Rodentia; family Erethizontidae; genus Erethizon; species Erethizon dorsatum. Next base: position 139,249,370 of record CM051824.1, read on the forward strand.
CCAGCAGCATGCATATTGGGCAGGTGGTTCAACTTCTACTTGCATTGGGATGCCTGCTCTTGTGTTACTTGTTGTTGTTGCCCCATCAGCACTGATCCTAAATCCTTCCTTTCAGGAAGTCCTCCAAGTGATGCCTAATATAGGAAAGCATACATTCTCATCCAGGATGGCTTTCAATAATAAAGAAAACTTTGTGCTTTTCTTTACATATGAAATACAGACACGACGGTGCAGATTCACATTCTTCCTCTCACGGGAATTAGTAAACCTTAAGGTAACTTACACCATGCCAAAATGATGCCAATTGCCCTTTTATAATATGCAATACATAGTATAAAATGTCTAATAATATAACTTGAAAAATAAATGACAAACACCTGATGTGTTTTTTGGTCATGGCACATGATTTGTCATTTTCGTGGTATCTAAGTTACTTTTATCATTGCTGAGATAAAATATGCAACACTCAAAGTTATAGGAGGAAAGGTTTATTTTGATTTACAGTTTGTAGAGGTTTAAGACCATAATTCACTGGCTCTATGGCAGGTTGGTGTAGAAGAGGGGCATCACACAGGAGAAACATTTCATGGCAGGCAGAAGGCAGCAAAAGCAGCCAGCAGCAATGACAGCAAACTGCTTTCTGTCCCTCTTTCTATCCAGGCTACACAATCTCAGGGCAGGTAGCACTCATACTCGGGGTGGACCTTCCCATTATCCACACCCAGAACTATGCCAAACCAATCAGTGGACTAATTTATTAATCACACACCCTTAATCCCAGTGTTACTCACCCTAGAACCAGCCACCTCTGAAAAGGCCTACCTATAAGGCTTTGGGAGGACATCTCGATACAAGCCACAATAATAGGCAATATTATTTCATGTACTTATTTTTGCTACATAAGTGAAGAGTAATTGCAAACTATGTCTTTGGTTTTGTTTAATTTTCTGCCTTTTGCTTTTATCTTAACTGAAAAATACATTGAGGGGAAATACTAATTATACAAGTGTGTGTGTTATTAGATTTGCCACTATGTTTGTATACAAACGAAATAAAAACTTTGATGCTTTTAACACATTAACCAAAAAAACAATATGTTTAACAAAAATCACACTGAATAGTAGTGACAAGTGGATTCCTAAGGCAATAAAAATCTACATAAGCATTTCTCCAGATATCTGTTTGAAAGATTCACATTTGCTGATTCATTTCTACCTGCACATAGTATAGTCACCAAAATCTTTTGTACATTATTATTTAAAATGATGATATTTGAAGTTCAGTAGTAGCATTTTATCACTATCAACTTTGGTCTATTCGTCTACATCTATTTTAAATGGAAAGAGGTACAAAATTTCAATAGTATAATTAAATTTTAAGTTCCAATAAAACAAAAGCAGTAGTACATAATTGATGTATAAAGGTAGATTGATTTTACTACCTTTAGTAGTTAACTAAATTTATTTAAGACAAACTGAATAATCTTTCATTGTGTTGTTAACATAGGAAACCCTTTCTTCTCTCTCTCTCTTTCTCTCTCTCTCTTCCCTCACTGTTTCACAGTTTCTTCTTTTTTGTGTGGGTACTGGGAGTCGACCTCAGGACCTCACGAGCCAGCAGGCGCCCGTGCCGCTGAGCGATATCACTGGCCCTTTTTTTGTATGTGGGTTCCAGAAGTCGAACTCAGGTCCTCGCGCTTGCCAGGCAGGCTCTTATGCTGCTGAGCCATCTCACCAGCCCCATCACACAGTTTCTTTAGTGAAATAATAAATAAATTTAAAAATTCTGTAATGTATAAGCATAATTATAAAATCAGACTTGAAAAGTAAAAGCAGATGGGAACTTAATATTCATTAAAGCATGATATTTTTGGCATCAAACTTTCTATATCTTTGAGATTGTAGACAAAATATTTTTAAATACCTAATAAAATAATTTCTCTTTTAAATATTGATGGCCAAAGCAAAATAAAACTGCCCTTACATCTCAGCTAAAATAAAAACAGTGAAGTCCCATAAAGCAAATAAAAAATGTAGGGGGCTGGTGAGATGGCTCAGCAGCGTAAGCACCTGCCTGGCAAGCATGAAGGCCCAAGTTTGACTCCTGGAACCCACATACGAAAAAGGGGCCAGTGATATCGCTCAGCAGCACGGGCACCTGCTGGCACGCGAGGTCCTGAGGTCGACCCCGGGTACCCACAAAAAAATAAATAAATAAATAAATAAATGAATAATGGAGAGAACTGTTAATATATTGTAGCAAATCATTAGTACAAATATAATTTATATCACCTTCTAGTCTGTGCTTCATTTGTATGGGTTGAGAACTGATCTATGTATTTGATATACACAGACAAAAAGAGCGAGGCCACCTACTTAAGTAATGGGCTGCATGTGACAGGATTCCTCTATGTATTTTTAAGCAATAAATACTGGAAAAATACTGAGTTTTCTTAGAATTGTTAGGAAGACAGAGGATTGGACTTGTGAAAGTGGCAGTTCAGAGAAACTCTGGAAGCTTCGGTTAGCAGAAACTACAGCAAATGTCACACAGATAAACCAAGTGGTCCACACATTGCAGCTGTTACTGTAACGAAGAAATTCCCTGGCCCCTGCTCTTTCTTTTGGTCACTTAAGTGGCAAAGTACCAAGAACATTATTGCTTTAGCCTGCGTGACTTCCCCGTCCAAAGTCTGTGCCTTTTGCCTGCCTTAACAAGAACCACACATTAAATTCTGTGAAGAAGACATTTTGCAGGAATTTTCCTAAAAGGAGATTAAAGAAAAATTAAAAAGTAAAAGGAGGGCCTAGATTATTGGAGGAAAATTTGTTCACATGTTTATATCGTATTCATATATTGGCTACAGCAATAGAAATGGTATCTACAAGGCTTCACGGAATACAGCTCAATACCTTCTCTCTCACAGCAACCACTAGCAGGCTAAGACACATGTCGACAGGCATTCTGCACCCTAGTACCTTAGTGTGTGTGTGTGTATGTGTGTGTGTGTGTGAAGAAGGGTGAGGAGGGTGGCAGTACGACTTTGCTATTTGGAGCACAGTCGATGAATGTTTTTATATTAATAAATTATTCATATTATTTATATTAAAATAATCATTAAATTGACAATATTAATAGTATTTTAATGGTCTGGAATGAAATAAAATTAGAAGACACCATTATGTGATATTTCTACTAAGAGATTACTATAAAATATTAAAAGTTTTCTGCGATTTTATTAGTCTTTTTGGCAGCACGAGGTATTGAACCCAGGGCCTTTTACATGCTAGGCCAGTGCTTTACCACTGAGCTACATTCCCAGCCACTTTTTAAATTTTGAGACAGACTCACTTGTCCAGACAGACCTGGATCTCAGCATCCTTCTGCCTCAGTCTCCTGAACAGCTGGAGTTATACAACTGCACCTGAATGCCTGGCTTTATTTGCCATTTTTGGCGTTCATTGTATTTTATTTCTTTAAATTTTAAAAATATACAGAAAGAACTGAAAATTTAAGTAAACTCTCTCTCATTAACTGAAATTTAAAGCAGTATTACTTTAAAGACCAGATGGTTATATAAAGGCTGCATTTTACTTCTATTATAGGCTGCATTTTATTTCTATTATAGCTTGAATGTCTTTCTTAGTATCATAAAAGATGTGTTTGTTTACAGCACCAGAACCAAGAATATGTTAAAAATTTGGAAGTGTTTTAGTTTTACTTGCAGCACAGTAGAGTCTTCTATTATTAAAGGGTAGTCATTATTTTTCAATATATGTTTATGAAAAAATATTTCCATAGTAAAGTGCAAAGTTCCCATAACAAGCATTCTTTCCCCTAGTTAGTACTTTTTCTAGTCAGCCTTTTCCATGTGAAGGCATTGAAATGGGTTATCGCAAAGAACACTGTTCATGAAGAGGTTTACACTGGCAATTGGTGCAAGTTCTTTCCCTTAGTGAAGATTTTGAAACTGGGATTTCATCAGTACAAATCACATCACAGTGCAAAATTTTGTACTGGTGATCAAAATGTTAGTGAATTTTATACCAAAATTGCTTTATAAGAATACAAGAATACACATTCTGTGTCCCCAGTACCGCAGGTTTAGGATGCAATAAAGTTTTGACACCACGACAATTAGTACTATGTAATTTACCTGTTACAAAATGTTTTTCTGAATGTTTTATTTAATAGAAAGAAATTAACAAGCAACAACAAAAATAACTTTTATAGAGTGCCCATTTTCTTACATTAAATATCTTTAGACTTTGTAAAATATGTATTAACTTATAGGAAACTTGCATAGCAGTCTGGGTTCAAGGAAATATAGAATCCACACAGCAGGTTAGACAGGGGATGCTTAAAGTAACAAATTAATAGCTTGATGAAAGAGTAATGATAGCATCTAAGGAAGATCAATATGGGAGTGTACCCCAGGGGAACTAGGAGAGGGGTGAGACACATTTTCCATGTTGTTTTGTCAGATTGTAGTTGTTTTTGTTTTGCAGGGAAAATAAGTAGGCCACCCTCTGGAGTACAGGTTTGGTGACAGAGGATAAGTAATCGGTGTCACAGGTGTGCAGTGGGAGTCTGAGCCTTCATGGGTGCAGGTGGCCTTTGAAGCACGCAGACTGAGTGGTGCTTACAGAAGGAAGGCCCGCTTGGTGGGTGATCGTTCTGGCTGCAGACTGTGTGCAGGCTGTGCAGAGCCTTACAGAGGCAAACGAGGCCCAGGTGGGCAAAGATCTTTACTGTGAGTAGGCTCAAAGGTGTCTGCTCACAACTCCAGCAGGAAGCCTTTAAAGTGTGCAGGTGGCTATAGAAAGGTTGACACCAGGCTCCCTTTGCTTAAACCATAACTAGCAAATTCCTCCTGCAATGCCTCTTTGGAACTTATTACTGAGCGAATGTCATAGAATACTCAATTCAAAGGAAAAATATTTAAAAGAATTCTCTTGTTTATCCCAGAGCATTTACTGGGAAGCAAAATGTTAATATCTGACAATGCGATTAAGTCCAGGGAAAGTAATTTTTGGTTACTCAGCTTCCATAATCAGTCCCCTACATAACTTTAAAGTCGTTAGTACAAAAGAAAAACTCTAGGGCCGGTGAGATGGCTCAGTGGCGTAAGCGCCTGCCTGGCAAGCGCGAGGGCCCGAGTTCGACTCCCGGATCCCACATACGAAAAAGGGGCTGGTGATATCGCTCAGCGGCATGGGCGCCTGCTGGCGCGCGAGGTCCTGAGGTCGACCCCCCGGTACCCACAAAAAAAAAAAAAAAAGAAAAGAAAAACTCTATATGTGTACCTAAACCAAACACATTGATCCTTCTTATTAGTGGAGAAGTTCTACTTTCCAAAATGAAAGGATGCACATTCTCAGCAGTTATTTTATCCATCGAGGGTGGAATGGCTGAGTCCTCGAATTTGGTCAGAGGAGTCACTGAACAATTTGCCTTACTGAATTGCAATGGCTGAATTGTAAAACTATCAATAAGTACTACGTGAAAATACAGAAAAAAAGGATGAGGAATGGGCAATATATTAATTAGTATATAAAATAAGCACAGATGTAACAAACTTTGGGAAAATACAAAAGGTGATCAAAATACACAATGAATATTTACATAAAATAGGCATTGCAGTAAAAGACACATTCTATTAATCCCCCTGAAATATATCCTCACTTATCCTATCTTTCTTGCCACTTTCTGAAGTAGTTCTGGAAGTCCTCTTTTGTGAATGTCTTTACAAGGTATGAGGAAATCATGGTGAATGGGGTTGCCAGGTGCCATCCAATGGAAAGTCAGGCTTTTAAAAATATTACTGTGTGTCTTCTTCAATCTTATTCACTGAATCAGGCACAATGTAACATCTGGCTCTTCCCTAAATTCAAAATGACCATAACAGGTAAATGTACTCAATCAATTCAGGGCATGAAGGCAGCCACAACAGCACAACTATAGACATTCACAAAAAAGGTCTTCAGAATTGCTTCAGAGAAGGGCAAAATTGATGGGATAAGTGTATTCAAAGTAAGGGAGAATATTTTGAGGGTGTTACTGGCAGTGTCTTTTACTCTAATATTTTTAAATTTAAACATTCACTATTTTTTTCATCACAACTCGGTATATAAAATTTCTACCTTTTTCATTCCTATAATTGGTCATGAGATTTAGTTTTTAAGGAAAACATTATTGTTCTACTGTCTAATTTATATTTTCCTTGCTCTCATCCAGGACCTCAGTGTTGTGGTTTATATCTAAAATGTCTTCCAGAAGTCCATTTGTTTAATGGTGGTATTTAAAAAGGTGATTCATCATGGCTGCACTGTACTTAGAAGTGAATTCATCCATTAATGAGTTCATAGCTGACTGCACCTGATTGGATGAGGTGGGTCACTGAGGGCATAACCTGGAAGGGTATATTCTTATCTCTAAGTTCTCCCCTTTTTTTCTGTTTCCTGACTGCCATGAGTTGAGCAACTTTCTCCCCTGAAGCCAGCTAACCATGGACTGAAACCACAAAACCATGAACCAAATTAGAACTCTTCCTTTAAGTGGGTATTTTATTCCAGCAACAAGAAAGGATACACTTACCTCTGTATTCTTTCTCTTGTAAGATAACTGACTCTTCATTATCAATTATCAGTGTACATGTGTAAGTGTCTGTGTGGAGAGAGATAGGGCAAAAGAAATATATGTAGAGATTAGTAATACATTAAGATATATTAAAATTTACAGAATCGTTGGGCCTAGGTAGGAAGTAATCTATGTATTCATTGCATTACTCTTTCAACTACAGTGGACCCTTGACTTATGAACTCAATTTGTTCCCAAAGGCTGGTTGTAGCTTAAGGTGTCAATTGAAGGCTCAGGCTCCTCTACACAACCTTCAAAGTCTCTCTCCTGTATACAAGCAGATCTCAGTGTCCTTAGACATTGGCCCAGGATTTCTCAGTTAGCCCCGTACAAGAAAGGATGTTGTAATGTTCCTTCCAGAACTCCGTAAGAGTTAAATCTTTATCTGAGACCATCTGGAAACACAAGTTGCCAATATTCAGGTCATAACTCAAGACTTTGGTCATAAGTTAAAACTAAAATTCCAGTCATAACCCAAGGTGTTCCCCTGTCAGGCCAGTCGTAACTCGAGCGTTCACTGTACTGAGTGTGTTGAAAGTCATAGGAAGGTGGAAAAATGAAAACAATATGTTTATGGGAAAAATCAAATATGTATAAACTTTTAAATACCTAAATATAGAAGTATCATTATAATTCATTATCATTGCCGCATTCCCTTGGCTCAAATTAGAAGAAATTAATTTAATTTATTTGACTAGAATGTCCAGAGAGCTTATTTGTTTTTCCTTTATTTAGAAAAATAGGCAAGAATTCTTTTGAAAGTAATGAGTGTGTTACTTAATTTTATGTGTCAAATTGACTGGTCCATGGTCTCTAGCTATTTGATCATTCTACCAGGCTAGTTTTGGATGAAATTTAACTTTAAATTAATGGAAGATTGATTTACAATATTTTGTTTTGAAAATTAGTTAGCTTCTGAAAATCTAACTTATTTTAAAAATTTATATGGTATCACTTATCTGTACTTTTCTCAATTTTGTATTTAATCAATTTCAATATTTTCTGATTTTCCTATTTTCTTAATTTTTGTAAACATAAACAGACCTAAGTATATGTTACCACTTTCTTTTCTCTGTTACTTAAAGTTTCACATACTACAAAAGATCATAAACAGATTGTCTTTTCATTTAATTTCTTATGGAGTAAATTGTCAGGATTTTTGTTTTTGTTTTGTTATTTGCCAATTTGTGTTTCATAGTATATTTTACACTTAATTTGAATTTCCCTTGTTGTAAGTGAAGTTGAATTTTTTTTGTAAGTATAAGGACCAGTTGACATATATTTTTTTAAATTATGTCTTTTCCCATTTTTCTATAGCATTTTTGGTCTTTGCTCAACTTTTCAATATTTTCTTTGGTGGGCAAGTAAAATGGTATGTATCTCTCCTCTACAACATGATGCCTTGAAACACATGTACATCGTCTAGTGGTTAAATCTATCTAATTAAACATATGCTCTATAGTACATTTTTAACATCTACTCTTGTAGAATTTCTATGAATATAAAACCATTTTTATAGTCACTATAATGTATAATAGGTCTCAAACATATTCTTCCTTTTTAACTGTAATTTTTATGCCCTTTAACTGATGATATCTACCTACCATGATTCAAATCATCCCAGCATTTAGAAAGCACCATTTTATTTGAAATATTAGACTATTATCTAAATTTTATGCTTAAAATGGTATCTTATAGTTTGTCATTTGTCTTTGCTGATGGTATTTATCTCATGAAAATATTTTTTCCCGAATAAGTTTACTAGTTATTCCTTTTAGTTTAACTTACGAAAGCCTTTGTCTCCAGTCAAACTATGGAAAAAGGTCAGCAGAAATATCCAATTTTGAGGAGAAGAAAACTGAGTTTTATAGAGATCACCTTCCTAAATCCACAGAAATAGTAACATTCAAGCCAAAATTAAAAATATAAGTAATTCCAAAGGACGTGAGGAAAAGCTTCAAGTGGCACTTTCTTTCCCAGAAGATGGTAAAATAATTGTGTATATATTAGTAGATGACATCAAGGAGGTGACATGAAGTGATGAGAAACCAGATAGTACGAGATGTAAACAAGCATTTAAAGAAAAATATAATTCTACTTTTTGAACTCTAAAATTTAGTGATATTTAACTGAGTGTTGAAGAATAAAAGAGGTTTAAAAAAAAGACAGGCAAAAACACCTTGAATTCATGCTAAATGTGAGTGGTCTCACTAGCGGGTACACAAACAAATTTAAGGACCTCAGATATAGCAGCCTCACTGAAACGATAATTGAGGGGAAGAAATAGCAAGAAAACCAAACAAAACGAAAACCTGACTTACAGTATGGCAGGGAAAGCTTCTTGTTTTGGAGAAGAAAGAAAAAGTATATCTACTTTCACATATATTTTGACACAAATTAACATGTGAAAAAAAGAAAACCAGAAGCATGCCAATTTCTGCACCAGGGAATAGGCTTATGGATTTTGTTTGTTTTCCAACTGTGTTATCTTCTTGAATCATTAATTACTCTTAGCTCCTTTGTATCATCTTTTGTGCTATACTAGCTAAAAGGTAGAGATAAAATATCACAAAATATTACATCCTTCAGTCTAGGCAAAAATATATTTATACTTACCTCAAATCTTCCTTTCTCTTTCCATTTGCTACCCAAAGTTTGAGGGCTGCAAGTGTGGTTTAAGAATTAGCTGTTCCAGTTACTGATGTGAAAATAAGAGTGTGAGCAATAAACATTAAGATAATTTGTGTAATCATTTCAATACTGCTTTTCAGTTTATTTCTTCAGAATTTCACAAATAGGAAAAAAATAAAGCTATCAGAATGTACTTGGGAAGAAGCAGAATTTATATTATTCCAGGCTTATTGCTTAGAAATAGTTTTAGAAAAGCCAGAATCCTTCTGTGTCCCTCTGGGAACTTACACTTCTTAGTTATGGAAGGATTTAGAACACAGTTGTTTTGTTGAGGCATTAGGGAAAAGACAAGTATTCTTTCATTTTTAATAAAGCAAAATGCAGGGCACAAAAATAAAGTTTAAATGTACAAATTGTGTTTTAAATGCATACCATCTATGATGAAAGGATGCTTCTTAATATAATATGTCTGTTAAATTATTATAATTCTTATTTTTATAAATTAAATAAATGCTGAGTGTAGTATTATAAAATATACATCTAGACAATGAAAATATATATTTTTGCCAGAGAATCAAAATTAGTTGTAAAATTAAGTTAACGTCACTATTTCAACATAACAATTGTAGTTCTAAAGTAGAGGAATACAGATAAGTTACATTATGTAAGACATGTTAAGTTACCACAGTATCTCAAATATAGTAGCTCTTTGCTATCATTGTGAACTTAAAGGTTCTCCCAAAGGTTCATGTGCCACAATCTTGGCCCCCCATCATGACACTACTGGGCCATGTTGGAAGCCAAGTATGTGGCCTTTAGGTCTTTAGGGTGTACCCTCAAAGGGCAGAGGGAAAGCTTGTCCCCTCCCTCTCTCTTTGGCTTCCAGCTCTGAGGTGGACAGTTCTGCTTTGGCATATGTTCCCACCATGATATTCTTCCTATGCAATGGAAACTAAATATTATGAACTAAAACTTTCAAATTGTGAGCCAAAAGAAATCTTTTTACTTGAGGAGTTTTCTCAAATTTTTCATATACTGCTGAAAGATAATAAATCTTTAATAAACTCAGCCTTTACTTTCCATACTGAAATCCAACCATCTACAGTTCATGAAGATATTCCGAAGGATCATGCCTTTACAAATCATACATAATAAAAAAGGAAAAGAAAAAAATACTAGCTATAAATAGATAGTACATTCTTAGAATAGAGAGCTCTAAGCTACTTCAAGGTGAAATGAATCCTGACTATGGCCTCATTTTCCTATGGTTCAAAAATAAATGTCTGAATAACTAACTTAAAGATAATAATACGTAATGCATTAACCATTGTTACCCTCATATTATGTTGTTTTGAAAATTTGTTCTTTTTTGTTTTGTTTTTTCTTCTCTTTAAAATAAAAAAAATAAATATAGATTATTTGCTATCTGTAGTGTGCAGGCACGTGTTGTGCAGTGCGTGTAGATAAGAGACTTGATGAAGGTGAGAAGGTAAATACTTATTTCTGCATGCACTACAGCTGCCCTCAATAAAATTCAGTTACCCAAAATTTAAGACTGCCAAATCTCACTGTTAAAAAGGATAAGAAAAAAACACTAGAAAAGATAGCTGTGGACATTTTTTCTTTCATTTAGTAAATTCTACACCACAATAAAATGTTACCTCTTTCAGAAATAAGGAATAACTGTGGGGAAATTCTTTCAAACATTTAGAAATATTTTTCAGAATATTCATACCATCTCTCAATTGATATTATGGAGCTAATGTAACTCTGATAACAAAATCAAATATAACATCTGTTTCTTTTATGAATATAAATGCAAATAATATCTTGACTCCTTAGTGAACCCATTAATACAATAAAAGAAAATAATCATGAACAAGTAAGTTTTATTTTAATTTGAACAAGTACTGTGGCATTTAAAATTATCTAGTATACTATATCACATAACTGCATCAATGAAAACAATTACTTATAGACATTGTGTAGGGATATCTATTGATATGGCAGGACCATTTTCTGCTACCTGTGTTCTGAGATTTGCCATAGTCATTGTTTTTAGCATGCTTACATTTACCATGACTATTGATATTTACAACACCTCTAAGTATTTGCTTTCTGTTTTTGCTTTGTCTTTCTATGCCTCCTATCAGGGTAAATTGAGTACCATTACTAGTTTATTTTATGTATGCTACTGAATGCTTTTGTTTTGGAGAGTAGTTGCTATACAGCTTTAATTACAAGTAATTAATTTATGTGTACCATTATAAAGTGTAACTATGAAAATTGTTAAAATATCTCTTACCCAAAGCTCACATTCATTGTAGTACATTTTATTACTAATATGCTATAAAACTCATAGTATATTATTACTTACGCTTTAACATATCAGTAAATATGTATTTTAATATGTTCAATCTTTTCTACTTACCCAAGTATTTACCTATTAATACTTTGTAGTACTTCTTACTTCTTACAAATTTAGAGTCAAAAGTTTCATCTTATACTACATTTTTGGTGAGAATGTTTTTCCCAAGACTTTCTTGTAGATTAAATCTACTGCAGTTGCATTCTCCCAGTTCTCATCCTTGGCATTGTCTTTATTTAGCTTTTATTTTTGGATCAAGTATTGAATACCAAAAGCACTGCATTAAGTTCCCAGCCATTTTTACTTGTATTTGAGACAAGTTGTTGGTAAATTGCCAAGGCTGGCCTTGAACTTGACATTCTTCTGCCTTTTGAGTAGCTGGGATTATAGACAGGGGCCACCAGGCCCAGTTTAGCTTTCATTTTTAATAGATATTTTTAATGCATATAGAACTCTAGCTTAACTGCTTACTTTTTTTTGCAATGTAAATTACCTTTCAAAAGTCATTTCAATTATGTTTTGGTGAAATTTTAGCTTTAATTTTTCCTTTATTCTTCTGTATATATTTTGTCATTTTTCCCTGACTGGTGGAAAAAATTCTGTTTATTGTTGGTTATATAGCAGTTGGACTTACATATGTCATGTTGTCTTTATTCTTTATTATTATTTTTAATATTGTTACTTATACTAATGGTAGTCCCTACCTAAAAATTTGATATTACTAATTTTTAATTCCGAGTGTCCAGAAATAATACCAAATAGAATAAGACCAATTTTGTCACATCAAGTGAAAATTTAAAACTTTTTTTTTCTATGAAAGATACATTAATCACTAAAGAATTAACAGTTCTGTGTTCCTATCATTGTATATATTTACATATAGTTATATGAGCATACTATTCTATTTCGAAATCTTAATAACTATCAGATTTGAAAGGTTTAAAATACATATATAATATAAACAACACAACATAATTTAAATTGTTTCACTTTATTCCAAACGTTCTAAGGGTACATTCTAAGATCAACTACAACCACACTTTTTCTCCCATTAAACAAAGTTCAAAAGTTCTTTTCACCTGCCATTTACTTAAAAATAAACAGCTGTTTTTATTTAAAGAAAAAAAAAGCATCTTGAACTCACCTCAGGCTATTTGAATCAAAGAAGGCAGATTATTGGTGGGCAAATTGACTTGTGTTTGATAAACTTTCTTCTCCTAGTGCAGACAGAATGCTATTTGGAAATTTTAACTGTTATAAAGGGATATATTTGTACAATCCAATTTAGATGAAATATTTCATCTATGCTATACAAACATACTGACACTTAACGTGATGTATTGCACTGTTCAGTAAACAGTCATCTTCAAGAACATCAAATTTTCAAATGTATTTTATTTTTTTATTTTATTTTATTTTTTTTGTGGGTACCGGGGGTCGACCTCAGGACCTCATGCGCCAGCAGGCGCCTGTGCTGCTGAGCGATATCACCGGCCCCTTTTTCATATGTGGGTTCTGGGAGTCGAACTCGGGCCCTCACACTTGCCAGGCAGGCGCTTACGCTGCTGAGCCATCTCACCGGCCCTCAAATGTGTTTTAAAATCACAAATAAAAATTGTATATATTTGGGAGTAAAATGTGATGCTATTATTATATTTATCATCTTGCACACATATCATTAAGTTGTAGTGAATACATTTCAAACCTATTCTTTTAAAAATTTTGAAACATATAATACCTTGAGTATGTCTCAGTACTGTGCAATGGATCATTAGAACTTACTTGCTTAACTGACTGAAGCTATACCTTTTGACTAACATTTCTTCTTTCCCTCTCCACTGCTTCTGCCATCCCAGGCTCAGAGAGCTCTCATTTCCCTGACTTTATTTACCAGTTCAACATTTTGATTCCACATATAAATGAGGTCTTGTATTTGTCTTTCTGTACCAGACTTATTTAAATTAGCATAACATGCTACAAATTCATCCATGTGGTCACAAATAACAAATACTAGTGAACATTCATATATATGGTCAGTAATATCCCATTGTGTATATATCTACCAAGCTCTGTATCCATTTAATAGCCTACACTTTTGTAAGTAATCATGGGTCTTGAACTTATTCTTGTGATCAAGGCTACTCTTCAAATCACCTATAGTTCATTCTATAAATTACCATCTTACTGGAATGGTCAGACAATGGTTACAAATTTTCTAGTAATGGCAACTTCAAGTAAAACCTGGAATATCTTTGGATTTAGTTCTGAAGGAGAAGCATACTCCACCCTGAACTGTATGTCAGCAAAACTTTGTGGTTCTCAGTTACTGTACTTTAAGAAGTTACCTTATGTTGTCAAAGAACCTTGATATGAACACCACTAGTTCCAATTATTAGACTCATTGTATTCTATCAGGTTCTATACCTTCTTCATTTGTTTTTGTCAGAAGTTTGGTAGAGGTTGGATGATTTATATCAAATTTCTAGCACCAAATGTTACCTTTAAAAAGTATACTTTTGTGAGTGTGCTTTTCATCAAATACGGGTTTTAAAATTTATTTTATGTACAGAAGCTTTGTTGAAAGGCAATTATATATAGAAACTCAGAATCTCACAGAGAGAAAATCTTGGCAAATCTGCAATTTAGAGTTGCCCCAGAAGCATTATTCATAACACTAAGAGCTCAGCTTAAACACCACGCTTAATCACTGCATAGTTAGAATGTGTCTAACATTGCCAAAGTCATGGAATTCTCATTTTCTAAGCATCTGTGAAGAACTAAAATCAAATCTCTCAGCCTCAACTAATTCCACACTCTCTTTTCCTGCCTAAATTATATCATATCCTGGACTAAAGTATGGGTCATAACTGTTAAAGTGTCAGTAGGGAAGAGACTGCTGCAGAAAAATCAGGAGAAAGAGTACTTAGCATACAAATTCAGAACAAGGCAATCCAATTAAATGTAAAAGAACAAGTAAAAACAATACCAACTCTAAGGCAAAGACCCATCATCATTATGGAGGACGCTCTTGCCTAACCTTTGATATTGCTCATTGACTTCTGCCTTCACACATCCGGCCTGAGTCCTTCCTGTGTGTATACAACAGTATTGATGGATTGGGAATCAACTAATATGGTTGTTGTAAAGAAAGAGCTAATGGCCCTATTCTTTATTTAAGAAATATATTTCCATGTCTTACAGCTTCAGGATCTGCTTACATATCTAGTGAAATTTCTATTACAAAATTTTTGGAGCCATTAACTAACCACTTAGAAGTGCCTGGTTAAATTACAATTTTTAACATGTTCTGATAGGCTAAACTTTTACCCTGAGATTTCTGATAGGACCTGAGGAATATTTCTGTTTGCTCAGAAATGTGTACCCTTAAATTGTAATCCAGGTAGAAAGGGAAATAATTCCAAGAGAAGTAATGGCTAAAATTGTCCACACAGAATTTGAAAATATCCTTTCTTGATAGAATGCCGGTATTCATTTCACCATAGGTTCCTCTCCCAATTTTCAAGTTAACAGACACACTTGAAAATAGATTGGTTTCGGGGCCGGTGAGATGGCTCAGCGGCTTAAGCGCCTGCCTGGCAAGCGCAAGGGCCCGAGTTCGACTCCCGGAACCCACATACGAAAAAGGGGCCGGTGATATCGCTCAGCGGCACGGGCGCCTGCTGGCGTGCGAGGTCCTGAGGTCGACCCCCCGGTACCCACAAAAAAAAAAATAGATTGGTTTCTATTATCAGGAATCAGCTTTAATATCCTTAGTAGAACAGATTTTAACAAGAAACTGTAGGACATTTGTGAAAAATCTACACAAAAAGGGATTGTGTTTATTGGTATATTTTTGTCCCTGTAGAAAAATACTAGAATTAAGACTCTTTTTGACAGGTTGGCTAATGACTATATCTCATAAGAGACTGCTTTTATTGCACATACAGAGGATAGACTTTAATTCATTCTCCTAGTATTATATTTGCCTTCTTAATCATATCTCCTTTTATGATTACTCTCCCAGTCAGAAAAAAAAGAATATTTGAAGTATATGTTAATTATTCCTTTGCCTTTTTTCATAGTCTTATTACATATGTATGTGTCTGTAAACTATATACTTCTCTCTTTTTCCATAATGGAGTAACTAAATGTTAGCACTTTTAAAAACCAAAATTAATTTTAAGATAACGCCATTATTATTTATTATATGAATTAAACAAAATGTATTTAGATATTCTAATATTTATGGAAAATTCAGTGGTTGATTTTTCCCTGAAAGATGTCATATGAACCTTTTTTTGTAGACAGTGGCAGGAGTTTTTCTTCAGTGTTTACAAAGGAGTGGAAATGATGGACTATTTTGTGAATGGAAAATGGTTGCCCCAAATGGTTGTATAAATTTATGCTCCTATCAGGAATGAATGAGCTGTTCATCTTCCTCCATATTCTCATCAACCACTGGTATTCTTTTTTTTGTGTGTGTGTGGGTACCAGGGGTCGACCTCAGGACCTTGCGCGCCAACAGGCGCCCCTGCAGCTGAGCGATATCACTGGCCCGTTTTTTGTATGTGGGTTCCGGGAGTCGAACTCGGGCCCTCACGCTTGCCAGGCAGGCGCTTACGCCACTGAGCCATCTCACTGGCCCAACCACTGGTATTCTTAACCCTTAAGATTTCTACCAAACTCTTTGGTTTGACTAGTGTCTGATTAATATTCAGACTTGGTTAAATTATCTGTATAGCTATAGACTGCGCAGTGACCTTTTTAAAATTAGTTGTGTAGGAATTTGCCTATTCTTCCAATATTTTTCCTGTTGTCCTCCAAGTTCACAGAAGAGAACACACAGATAAATATTGGCATACAATTATTTGTGTGAGTGTATGTGTCTGATTTTAGTTTCTCTTTCATTCTCTCTATGGAGTTTATTATAAACATATTATTAATCTTAGCATAATAAAAAATATCATTCTTTTCCTTTGTGATTTGTGTGCTGTTTTGTTTCTTAGGAAGTCTTCTCTTGTCCCAAGTTTATGAGTTTATTTTTATTCTTCTGCTTTTTATAGTTTGCGTTTCACATTCAAGTACGTAATATACCTATAATTCACTTTCAAAGAGAGTCTGAAGTGACTGTTCAAATTTTTCATGTTCCTTTAAATGATCAATTTTTATAGAAATATTTTGTTTAATCAATGCTTTCCTAATCCACATGTGATTTCACAAATTACCAAACACAAGTTTCTATCAACATATGGGTCTGTTTCTAGCATTTTATTTTGACCCATTGACTAATTTGCCTATACCTGTGCCAATGCCATGATCTCTTAATAAATGCACAGTCAAGTTTTGACTTGTAGTAGACAAGTCACAGCAATGTAATCTTAATAATTTTTCATTTTCTTCAAGTGTATCTGTTTTTTGCCTTTAATTTTTATTTGGATGTTCTGTAGATTCTTTTTCAATGAGAAGTCATAAAATGATTAATATAATACTTCCCAAAGCTTTTATCTTGAGCCATACACTGACACCACTAAAAATACCCAAGTACACTTGAGTAAAAAAATCCGGTTGTGCCCAAGAGAGGTGCACAATCTAGTTGTGGTAGGGTTTATTCTTGTCTACCCAAGGAATATTTACTAAATACAAAGGAAATGTTAATATTTGCATCTACATGTAACCTGTTAATGGCACAAGTACGTACATGATATACCATTAAATTTTATTTTTTAAAATGTTTATTTCTAGAATTTCTTGTGTTTCAGACTAAAGGAGAGTTCTAGTTTGACTAGAAATAGACTTTCTAAATAGAATTCAGTTTGTTATTTCTTTTCAGTGTAGTCTTTTAGAGAGATAGATACTATCTTTCCCACTGATACTGCTTGTTTCTGATAGTTCTACATCAATCTGTTTAATAACAAACTAGTGAAAGTTAATTGTTGAGCAATATGTCTTTCTAGATACAGATAGATTATCCAAAAACAACAAAATCTCAAACCCTTCTTTCTATTCATTCCTGTGTCTCTAGCAAAATTTATATATTAGTTTCAAGGACTTTTTAAGTGCTGCGGACACTAGATCTGGGTTAAAAGAATTATATTTTGTAATGCTGCTTTGAGTCTGTGGGAAGCAACATTCTCTGTTCAGATTTTATTATTCCTAAAGGCAAGAAAGACTTTATTTCAACATCAAAGGTAAGTAAGACGTTGCTCATCTTAGGAGTCCAGGAATATATAATGGGACCAGGATTACCTCAGGAGATAGAAGTTAACATTTGTAAACTCTGAAAAGCTTAAAATTGTTATTCTTTCTGAGATTGTGCATAACTTCCTTAAAACAATATTCTAACTTTTTAATCTCTTTAACCACAAAGTTGTGCATGGACTGTTGGAACTAAAAGTGGATAGTCCAGGGAAAGCAACAGCTGCAAACCTATATTCTTGGCTGAAGAGGGAAATTTCACTTCCAGAGAGATTAGAATGGAATATTTAAGGGGGCCGGTGAGATGGCTCAGCGGCATAAGCGCCTGCCTGGCAAGCACGAGGGCCCGAGTATGACTCCCTGTACCCACATACGAAGAAAGGGCCAGTGATATCACTCAGTGGCATGGGCGCCTGCTGGCGCGCGAGGTCCTGAGGTCAACCCCGGGTACCCCCACACACACACACACACAAAAAAAAAATAATAATAATAATAATAATAAGTAAAATGGAATATTTAAGAAAAATAACTAGAAAAAGTAGTAAGTACATTATCTCTTAAGAGGTTGCAACATATTTGTCAAAGTTAAGTTTTATTATACATTCTAGCTTTTTTAAAGACGACTATAGTAGTTTCAGTAAAAAACATGAAATTAGAATTAAGAGCCAAGACTTTACAAATTCTAATTGTTTTAAGTTTTAAAAGTTTGCATTGTTTTTCTTCTGTGAATCTATTTCTTCATATAAGAATTGGTAATACTAATTTCATGTAGGCAATGTGAAACTTCACAACGTTATTTAGAGTCAAGGAAATAATATTTCTTTAAAATTTACTTGAGATTTTTTCAACTATTAGGTAAATTTTTTTAAATTCTATGTATTTAATTTTATTACATGATGTATAACTTTATTTTTGTACATAGATTGTTAATTTATTCTAATTACAAATGTAAAATAAATCAGTAGTTGAAAGCTTATGGTGTTTTGGTTCAAGATATTTCAACTTGAAAACTTTATATAGGCAGTGTTTTCTTTCTTGTCTTTGCTATTTGTTTGTCATTTGTATATCATTAAATTTGATGTATATATACTAATTTAATAATCTCAGGTGAAATAAATTATTTTGCTTCAAAATGTGTGGCTTTATATACATTCTACTTTTTCCTAATATTGTTTTTAATATGTATATATAGATATAGATACAGATATATTCATATTTTTAAATCATTATTCTAAATGAAAATTAAAATGAAATTTTATACACTTGAAACTCAAATTCAGTTATCTTGTCCAGATCGAGTACTTTCAGAAATTCACTAAATAACTCTGCCTACTTCATTTCTCTATGGATATTCACAGTGTATACAGGTAGTAAGCGACCAGTGTGTCACAAAATCCTTATAAATCTTTAGCTATTGTTTTAAGTTGCAAAGTTTCTGCATACTATTAAGTAATCACTTTTTACAAAAAAGAAAAAGCTACCTAAGTAAAGGCATTAAGAAAAAGTCACCAGATAAGCCTTGATTGTTAACTCCTTTGTTCTCAAGTAATAAAACTTTATTACTCATCTAAGTAATAAAAGTGAAAAAATTTATGGCAATTTAATTTTAGAAATGAGAAAAAATTGTTCTTCCTTCTACAGTAACAAAAATACATGAATTTTAAAAGAAGGTATAAGTTTAGAATGATACATACCTCATTGATTTAAATATTTCTTTTATACAGGCTGAGAAGTTTACGTAGCTCACTGAGTCATATATATGTTTTTTTAATAATTTATTTTGTATTATATGCATTTATTTGTTAATTCATTCATTCTTCAAATTTTCACTGAATACCTACCATTTTCAGGAACATTTATAGAAACTGGGTATTAAATGATTATGTTCCAAGGAGATAGGCAGTAGAATAGAGAGATAGGTATGTAGATCTACCCATTCATCCTTAGATTGATAGATTTACTAACAGATAAAAAAGTGGAAAATTAAAGCATTCTAGGAGCTGTTAATTTAGAGAGTACAAGACTGAATTCTTAAGGATACACATATTAACTTGAAATATAATCTACTACAAATTACACACTCTATGATTTTATCTTTAAATGTATTTGACTTAACTTTAGTGTTGAAAATGCCTGGTAACAAGATATTTCTTTTGATTACTTTAATCAGTGAATTTCTTAATTTAGCCTTTTTTTCTCATAAAAGGCAATTCTTCATTTTTGATTCCCCTGCATAGAGTTCTTTACTAGTTTATTATTGCTATAATTATTTTCACTGCTCTATGAATTTGCAGATATTCATTTTCATTATAAAATAATAAATTGCTATAAGCATATGCTCTATCATTTGAATTAACAACTTATAATTGAGTAGTGCTATGCACTTCAAAAGCTATTTTGCATTTCCATTTACAAATACTTTGACAAATTATCCATTTTTTAAAAAGTAATATAATGTGAAAAAAACTAGGGACATCTAAAAGAAAAATGAGGTGTTCCAGAAATATTGGTGGCCAAGCAAAGTAATATATTGTTCTACATTATCATTGGCTTTAGACCAGCCTGATAGGAAGAAATGAATTATGTAGAATATTCATTCAATACTGCAAAGCATGTGGACCGTATGTGTCAGGGGTACAAAACTGAGGATTTATCTATGCTCTTATCTGCTTTTTAAAACAGAACATGGCCGGTGAGATGGCTCAGTGGCGTAAGCACCTGCCTGGCAAGCGCGAGGGCCCGAGTTCAACTCCTGGAACCCACGTACGAAAAAAGGGGCCGGTGATATTTTGCTCAGCTGCCTGGGCGCCTGCTGGCACGCGAGGTCCTGAGCTCGACCCCCGGTACCCATAAAAAACCAAAAAAAAAAAAAAACAGAACATGTATCAAAATAAACAATCATGTCATTACTAATCAAAAGAAACTTGAAGTTATCTGCAGGTGATGGAACGTTGGTATTAGAGAAAAGGCTTATCTAAAAATAGAGAATTTCTTAACTTTAAAGTTGGTCAGGTACAATTCTAAATTTATATGCATGTAAAATTTTCTTAAAAGAAAGGAATAAAAACTGTCAGTGCTAAAATAAAAGCTAAACAAAATTATGTATTGAGAAATATCACATATCTCAGGCATTATGACCAATATAAAAATAATAAATATAGAAGAGTTGAAAATATGATTATCTAAGCTAAAAAATATTTTCACATAATGCTTATAAGTGCTACTACATATAGTTTTCAAACCCATGTCAAATGCTAATAAAAACTGATTTGTCTTTGATCAGTCTTCATAAATTTTAATTTAACTAGTTAGTTCTGTTTTCTGAGAACTTTCATTATAATTACACACATATAGATATAAAAAAACTGAAACTATACTTCAGTGTTTAGTGGTGCCTGGCTAAGTGGTACATATATCCACCCTCTCATCCCAAGTCCTAATGTAGTGATTACCTTTAAGAAGGGTACAGTGATAGTAAAAGGGGGGAATTATAGAAGCCATCAAGATGATAACATTTTATAACCTTCATTATTGCTAAATGAGTAATTATTTATGTTAATTTATTGAGTATAATTTATGAAGTAGCATATTTCAGTATTATGGACTTGATTTGTACATGATATAACTCATAATTAAGAAATTTACTATAAACTAAAAAAAGGGAAAAACGTATTCAAAGTTTTCAAATTTATGTTATCCAGTATTTAAAAGAAGAGCCTTGACAACTGCCATAATCAGAATACAATAGCAATGCACTGTCTAGAAATTGAATATCTCTTTACCTATGATTTTTTTCCTTCAATTCCAAATTTCAGTATAGTCCACATAACTGTAAGTTTATTCAATGTTACATTATATAAATATATTTCATCTACCAACTCCTTAATACATAGCTAACATAATTTTAAACTATAACCCTTAAATGCTAATTACAATGGACAATTTTCAGTCTTCTTACTAAACTCTTATTTTATTGCAGTCTAGACTTTATTTAGAATTTGAAATTGCTCATCTTCTCACTTTTCTCTGTTAGGATACCATTTTTCCTATTTTTATTTTGTGTGTGTTATTGCAAAATTGATCTTTCATTCCTGTCTAAATCACTGATTAGAATTTCAAAATAAGACTTCTTTTTTTCCTCAGAATACACATTCTGCCTTGATAAATATGGTTGAAAATCACACAAGATTCCTACATTCGATGATATTCATGAAATCAAGTATAGGTCCCAATGCCATCAAGCCACTCCCGTAGCTTTTCCTCCAATTCATGGCACTGGAGACAGAATATTGAAGGAATTTTCATTCCCCTAATTAGAAAATTTTCACACAGGTCTATCAGTTTCATTGTTGAAATACCACATTTCACATTTATTGCTTCTTACATATATAAATGCTGAGAAAGTTTCTCTGGACAATATTTATTCCTGTGATTAATAAAAGGGCTAATCTAGGGGATGATAGATTGTTTTATTTATACAGGATATATGTGAGTCTTCGTAATGATAAGGCCCATATTTTATAAAACTCTATCCACTCTGTGTAAATTATTAACATATAAAGTTATATACATCATTTTCAAATTGCAAATGATTATCCTGGAATTTAACACACCCTGTACACATAAATTTACTTCCTGAGATTTTTGTTTTTAATTTAAGAACCGCAAGTAGCTTAGTCACTCCTTAGCTGAACAACTACAAAATATAAAATAAGCTTCTTAAGCTGCCATTTTTGCAGATTTATAAAGGAAGATTGTACAGTTTAATTTATGATTTAGAAAATTTTAAGAAGCTCAAAGGAAAAAGAAGACAAACTAGATGAATAGATGAATAAATATTGGCAATATTTACTTCTGTTGGTCAAATTTTTCCAGTAACTGATCTGTACCTCTGATTATTTCCCACTTAATCAATGTATTTGTGATTAAACATAATATTTTTATCCAATTCCTTATCATTTTCTCAAATATTGTGAATCAGGATTCTTGGTTTTGCATATAAATTATTATTGACAGATAAAATTTCTTATTATGTTTCCAATTTGTAGCTTTTTTAATGATAAAGTTTACTTAAAAATACAAAACTGATTGTGACTATTTTACAATAGTCATTTAGAAGGGTGTGGTTTTTTTAGTTCTTTATTTAGTCTAGATGCTTGAGACCATAATATTAAGTGAAATAAATGAGACAGAAACTTAAATATTGCATGATTTCTCTTACATGAAAAACCCAGAAATATCAATAAATAGCAAAATAAAAGACAGATAAAAGGAAGTAGGGCGATAGATATTCTTCAAAAGGAAAGTGATCAAGAGATGAAGGGAGCGGGAGTAGGGGTAGGGAATGACAATGGAAAAAGAATTAAGATGTGTTATGTACATGGACCAACTCTCCACAAGGAGTATAATCATTACATATTACAAATATGTACTAATAAAAAATTAAAATTAGCATTTTGGTAATTTTATGTCATAATTAAAAATAAAACCGTACCATTAGAAAGTTTTTATTTCATTAAAAAGAAATTTTTTTCTTATTATATGTTTGTTTCTTCTTTGTGTCTTTTTTTTCCTATGTGTTTTATTCTGAGTAACTACATTTGAGATTATGATACACAGTGCATTAACTATTGTTATTCTCTTATTATTTTGTTATGAACTTTTATTTTTTCATAAAGTAAAAAAGATACGAATTTGATCACCTGTCTCTTGCAGTTTCATTTATACCCTATTTAATAAATATTTGAGGAGAATTTAAAAAAATGATTATTTTCCCTGGAGAAATTTTTCTATTTCTAAAGACATATTCAAAGCTTCTTACAGGTACGACTTGTCTTGAAGTGCCTGATGAGCCCTGTCTATAATTAGGAAACACTGGATAAACTCTTCTCATTGTAGAAATAGACAGGGATATCTATTTCATATAAAGCAAGAAGGTTTCATGTTTTAATGGAGTTTTTGTTCTAGTTGAATTGTCTCACTTGTGTATGTGGTATGTTTGTTGAAATATACACAAATATTCAGATGTTGGTATGCATATGTGAGCAATATATGCATTTATTTACATCCAAAGTTATGTTTTTATATGTTTACTTGCATATATATATATATATATATATATATATATATATATATATGTGTGTGTGTGTGTGTGTGTGTGTGCGTGTGTGTGTGTCTATAGACACATGCATGTACATAGCATGTATGGCAATGTTTTTCTGCATATAATACTCTTTTTTATTTATACTATTCTTTCTTCTGGGGTGTAGTCTGCCCCTTAGATATGCCTCATAAACTTATCATTTCTTCCTAATATAATAATTGGATCACACATAAATGATAGCATCTGACCATCACAGCTCCTACACATACTTGGTTCTGACTATATTGTAAAGTACAGTATATAGCAATCATATATATAAATATTGATGTATAGATATACATCTAGATATAGAGAGAGAGAGGGAGAGAGAGAGAGAGAATCTTTAGTTTCTTTACGTATTTTGAACTCTGTACTGAGAGTTTGAAGGCAAGTAAACTAGCATCGTGTTCCGGATATTTTTAAATGTGAACAAATGGAAAATATAGGCATCTAATAATCAGCTGACCATGAACAGAAGCCTCTGAAATTGAAACAAACCTTTTTGTCTTTTGTTTTTCTCAGGTATTTTGTCACAGTAAAAGGCAGATGTACCTTAATGTTTATTTTTAAATACAAAAAATTTAAATACCTTAATGTTTATTTTTCATGCCTCATTACCTATCGAGTGAATGTGATGAGGACAGACGCCATATTTTCTTCCACTAAGAACTCTGTCATGATTAGTGTCTGAGCTTGTATGGAGAATCTTACGTGGATGTCCCTCCTCCTCCATGGAGAAGGAGAATACAGCAGATCTTGCCTTTCTAGTATAAACAAGTCTCTTGTGAGAAAAGGTGGTTGGATAGAAGCTAATGTTTCCATAGATGACAAACCTGTGTGACTCTTCAGAAATCTCTTTCCTTTAACTTTCGAAACGTATTTACCATTTACTTCTCCAGCCCAGGTTACCAGTATTTTCGCACACAGAAAGCTTTACTCATAAAAAATCCTAAAAATGCTCAAGTATAATAGTTTCACAACTCACAGAATAATAAAAAAAAGCATAAAATATGTTTGCTTTCAAGTTACCTTCATTTATAGTTAAGTGATATCGCGTTCTTTCAAGGACAATATAAAAAAATTAAAAATTATACAGAGAAAAATAGCTTTACATTTTTCTTCACTCTCACAAATATTTTGTAAAATTTATAAAATTCAGATCCAAAGCCATATGTGAGAATAATACTTTCAGGGAAATCACAAACCCTCAGAGAAATTTTTTGTAGCACAAAACAGATCTTTTTGGGGATTAATATTACTCACTACCCAAGAATGCTTAGAAAATAAAATGTAAACATTTTAAAATTAAAAAGATAGAGTGAAAAACTTGTAAACTATGTCATTTTCTAAGACTAAGTTTGTTGTTTATTCAATATAGGAATCAATTTACATAAAACTTCTGTGTCTTATATGCCAATCCTACTTCTATATACTAAGAATACAATAATATATGAAATGCTTTAATTGTTTATAGTAAATACACAGATAGGACACTAAAATGTCAACTACATGCAGCAATTCTTCCAGGATACTTGTGTATATATTTTGTTCGCTTCTTTATACGTGTTTGTTTCTTTAGTGGCCTTATCTCTATTACTTCCGATGAAAATATGAACAATGATTGAATATTTTTATTGATTCTCTTTTATTTTTCCAAAATAAAAAAAACTTGAGAGAGTATTTTCCTCAGTGAAAGTTTAATTCTGTGTTATCCTTAAAGACAATATGTGTTGGTTTATATTCTGTGTAAATTAATGATTTTCTTTATATAAGGAAAAAGAGATGGTGGCCAACATTTCTGTGACTTCTTCACTCTTTTGTTTGGCAAGTTTTGATATTCTATTTCAGAAAAAAATCTATACATATTTATCCTTTTAAGTAGAAAGAGATAGGAGGTGATTGATGTCTTGATATCAAGCTATGGCTTTTTGTTTCATATTTTGAAATGGATCATAGATTATTCTTTTTAAAGTCATTCTGACTGGAAGGAGGCAAAAGTCATACAGATGTTACTAAATATTCTTTCAATGATGACATAATTTATTTACTTTTTCCAGATCAATCTCTGTGTGTTCGTATGTGTGTTTATTCTGACAAGTCAGTATGATAAAATGGCAACGGCATCAAAATCTCTTGAAATTGTATGTCCTGAATCCATAGCTGAACGATGAATATAGTCACCAACAGCACAGGCTATGATCCAAATCTCAATCTCACTCCACTATTTCCTAGCTATGTGACCTTGACTCTGACCCTTTTCGGATATCTCACTCCTCCCTCCCTCCCATTTTCCCTCCCTCTCACAGACACACACAAAACATCAGTAAAAATAATAGTTACAGCATAGAGTTAGTATATGGGTTATAAGAATGATTATATGGATTATGAGGATTGAGAAAGTAAATACCTGTAAACTGCTTAATAATCTCTAAAAAAATGTTATCTACTATTACATTTTTTCTTATTGTAAGCACTAGTATATGGTTTTTCTCTTTAGTTATAGGAGAAAGATGTGGGAGGTTACATGTTCAGTTAATCATCTTAAAGTTTGTAGTTCTTTTATCTTCTATTAACTTATATATCTTTTTCTTACTGCTGAATTATGCTATTTCATGTTCCTGCATGCAATTTTCTGATTTCCTATACCTATGTTTTTAGAGAGCATTGTGTAATGGTGTGTTTTATATATCAACTTCACTAGTCTCTAGCCCCTGATTCTTTAATCAGGTGTTTATTTGGGTATATCTACGAAGTTATGGTGTGGATATTATTTAAATGCATAATTCGTAGATTTCAGATAAGAGGGATTATTCTAGATATTGCTAGCAGGCCTACCTTAATCAGTCGAAAAGCCTGCAGCTGGAACGTAAGCTTGCACGAGGAAGAAGAAAGCATGCCTGTGCAAAACAGCTTCGCAGGGACCGAAGAGCTCTGCGTGATTGTCTCATTCCACGCTTGGTACACGCCGCAGCTGCCTCCAGCCCTCAGCATAGCATATATATATATGTGTGTGTAACTTGGAACGTTGCGTCTCTGAATCTCTATGCCCTACTTATTCTAACAAGCATTATCTAACTTGCTGCCACTTTAGACAGCAGTTTGGATATTTGCCTATTCTTAATGCTTATTTTCTTAAAATTCATGTGCTACTTTTTGGAATTGCAGTTACACTTGAACTACTCCTTTTACAAATCGAGTTTACTTTACCATCAACACTTTCTTGCCGATTTTAAAAAATTGATGAAAGTGTAAAATGTGTTTTATCAGGCACATGAACCTGTATAATATTAGCACTGATGTGTCTAGCACAGTTTATTAATGCTCTTTCTTTCTTTTTTTCCTTTTTTACTTTTTATTTGTAGCTGAAACTTCAAAATATAGGCATGGTAATGAATAAACTAATGAAAACCTCGCTAAGACTTAGTGCATTGAATATTGTTTAATTTATGGAAATATTAATGAGAATTTGAAATTTCATTTCCTGAGAGTCTCTATCTATGGAATTTGTTGGGCTAACCAAGTTTATTGTTCCTTTTAATACAATTAACTATAGGCAGTTCTTGAAATAGTCATGTACAAAATTTGAACACTAAATACATTCTAGGCAATGAGTTTAATATTCTACACAGATTTTTCTCTTAAATGTTATCTTTTCAAATGTCATGTTAGTTGACAACTATGAACATAAAAATAATGAATGAATTTACTAATTTAGTATTTATGTACTACTGTATGTTACAAATAAAATATTTTAAATTGTTTCAGAATATATTTTAATTTGTTTCAGAATATCTAATAGAAGCAGATGGGCATTTCAAGTGAATAAATCTTAAATTTGATTAGTTTAATAAAACTGAATAAAATCTATTTTAGTCTTCTAATATTTTTTGTTTTTATTTAATTGTTAATCTTCAATTACATGACAATTAGAAATTATAAGTTTTAGTCATGCTTTTCAAGTACATTAATGGAACAGATATTTATAAGTTAAAGGGCAAATGTTACCAAAATATATGAATAAAACATGGGTTAATTTTTTATGTCAAAACTACTTCATATGTAATAGTGAACCACTGACAAGGAAGTGCAAAATAAATTTATTTTTATTTACTAACTGTGGGGAAGAAATATCATTTTAGCTATGCTGGAATACATAAGATTGAAATTCATATGCGATTTATGTATGCCATCACAAAAGATTAATGTTACTTGATTTCATAAGTTCCTTTATAAAATACAAATGATTTGAGAATTCAAGATATATTTATATTTTTTCATACATTTCTAAACTATCTGACTGATAGAAATTTTGCACATGACCTTCTCTACATTGCCTTTTGCTGCTGTTAAACTGAATCTCATCAGAGACTCAGTAATTTTTATAGAGCTGGTGAGATACCTCAGCGGCATAAGCACCTGCCTGGCAAGTGCGAAGTCCTGAGTTCGACTCCCGGAACCTACATACAAAAAAAGGGCCGGTGATATCGCTCAGAGGCAGGGCACCTGCTGGCACGTGAGGTCCTGAGGTCGACCCCCAGTACCCACACACACACAAAAAAAATAATAATTTTGTAATATGGCTACAATACATGGAAGGCATAACTGGTAATGAAATAGACAATTTTGATCCTATCCTGATAATCATCAGCCTTTTGCCTGGTAGAGAAAAAGAGGGAAAGAAATCTTCAGTGAGGAGTAAACCATACATTGTTACATTCTTACAGTATCAACACTAGTACACAAAACGTGAAAAATTTTGGCAAATTTTTTGTAATGCTTTTGGGTCTAGGTTTTTTTTTTTTTTTTTGGAATAAGGAGTCTGAGTGTTGTAGGATATGTGGTGTTGATTAGAGAAAGAGCTTGCTAAAACATTAAATAGAAATGTTGAGAAAGCTAACACAAAAGGACCTAAAATTAGCAGGATATCCTTGAAGAAAATATGTACTTTTACAGACTTCAGGTTGGGAGAATTGTAAATTTATAGAGTTCTAAAAATCTAGGAAGGTATCCAAACAACAACAGTATATGCCTGGTGAGCTTAATCATCTGTTTACTTTCCTGGAAACATTCTGACTTGTTGAAAAATTATAAAAATTCCAAAGGAAAAGAAAATCAAACCAATGCTGTTAATTACCACACACACACACACACAAACACACACACATTCACATGGCTCCCAACGTGGTTACAACAACCTTGAATTTCTATTTATATTTTAATTGCTAGCCATTTGAATACACATAACAAAAGCCATGGAATAACATAAAGAATAATAGGTATACAACTAAGGCTGTGATTATAACAGTTTTAAGATAAAGCTTTATATCACTGGAAGCAGTGGCCCGGTTACAGACAAAAAGGTTTATTTGGAAAGCTGAAGACTACAAGTGTAGAGATAAAAACCTTCTCGGAGTGTCTTCATTGCAGGTGATTATCAGGATTCCAATTCCGTTGTAATTAGTTGACATAGCCAAAAATATAACCAAACCATACAGGATTCTGGCAGATTACTGGGCTTCCTACTGATAACTCTGTATACTCACATTAATAAAATGAGCATGCAGGAAGGCAATAAAGTCACAAAGATACTAAGATAACAAAATAATGTGCAGAGTACAATAGCATTTATCGTGGTAACCTTAGCATAACCATGAGGTTTTCTCAGGTATATTAATTTTCAAAATTTTACAAACAGTGGACATTTAAACACACTTAATAATGGATAAATAATAAACAAAAACTTTCAAACAACTACATCCAAGATAAGCAACCAGCCAAAATGATAAAACAACATGTGTTACAAATTTTCATGATGTAGAAAACCATCCTGCTGTTCTAGAAAAGAAATATAGATGGGAATTTTCCCATTTCATACAGTGTTGCTATCAAAGATAAATAGCAAATGCTAAAAAAAGTAAGAAATTAAAATATATGCAAAGTGTTTTTTATATGAAAAAAAGGTGATGAATCTACATATAATAAAAATTTATTATTTCATCATCTCATGAATAACTTTATAAATAAATCTAGCAATTATAGTTTATAAGAATAATAAAGCAAGTGTAAAGTGTCTTTGAAGTTAATGAAATACTTAAAGACAATTATTATTGGCCATAAAATACATAAAATCATCAAAATAAATTAAAAATATGAAAGACTATTGAACATGACTGACATGTGCTTGAAACAAAAGGATATTTTACTCAAATTTTAAAAAAAGTTGTTCAATTTATTGTGTAACTCATATTTAAATAAAGTAAAATATATAGATGCCACACTTGGACATTATTAGGTTATCCATATTTTTACCTAATTAACACAATTACTTAGATTATACAGATAGCCGGGTGTGGTTGTAAATGCCTGTAGTCCCAGCACTTGGGAGGCTGAGTCAGGAGGACCACAGCAAGTTCGAGGGCAGCCTAGGCTACAAAGTGAGACTATCTCACAAAAACTTAAATTATACATATAATTTGATATAATTTCATATATTTATATAAACTTGCTTTCTGAATATATTTGTAAAGTATAAATGTTAGAAATTTTAATTAATACTTACAGTTCATCATTTGGTATTATTTACCAAAACCTTAAGGGGACAAATTAAGTTTAATTTTAAAAAGCATTAGAAGATGATTTTTCATATTACACAATTTATTTTTGGAATTCGTAAAATCCAACATAAAAGTAAAAGTCAATTGTCATTACTCTTGGACATTTCACATTTTCATTTTAAATAAAATAACATACTTTTCAATAAATTACCACTTTCATTCCACTATTTCAATAAACTAATGAAATAAGCAAAAAAATTTTTAAATAATATTATGAGCGTTGTTAAAATTTAGAACGAGTCTGTCATGTAATAACACCACGAGTTTGCATTAAATGTCTTATTGATTATTTGTGTAGAAAATTCAACATTTATTGTTCAGAAGACTACGAATATCAAAAGGCAACTGTGTAGTTTGAAAACTTAAACAATAATTGAATATGATTAAATCTCATACAAAAGCTTGGGATTTCCACATGGCTAACCTTACTTCCAAAGACAGTTGAGTGGAGTTAAAAATGAATGGTCAATATGAAGTACCAGAATGTCCAAAACTAAAGTCAAGGGTGCAATGAGGAATTAAAATGTAAAAAAGGAAGAATTTTTAAAAGTAGGTATTTTATTGGCTATCAATGAATTATTTATGACAATTACTTAAATAATTAAAACAAAATTTCTTCCTTCTATGATACAAAACTGCACACAAATCCCAAATGTTCCAGATTTATAAAATATTGAAATTATTAAAATCGTATAAATATATTTTGTGTAATCTTATCATATAATCTTATGTAAGATTCCATGGGTCTTGCTTCAGTTTCAGAAGCCTTAAAATTACCAGCTCTTAGAAATTATTGAATGCATGTCTTTATATTTGAATGTTTCGAGAATCACCAACTCCACTTCTCAAAACTTGTTAGACAATCACTGTCCTATTGCTAGTACAAGAATACATTTTAAAGAATATTAAATGTAAGATTAACTGAAGTAGTAACACATAATATAAACTAAATATTAACATGCAATCTAAACAAAACAATTTAGGAATGTCCATATGCATTTTAGTAAATTTGTATTATAGAATAAAATGATTCTCATCAAATGAAATTAGTACTTTTATATAACATTTTCTATAACACCCAATAAGATTATTTATACAGTTTGTATAGGTAGATATAGATACAGATGCAGACAGAGATGCAGATATAGATATTCTTTACAATATTAAAGATTGCTGTCAAGTAAACCATACTGGTATTTGTACACAGTTAATTAAGCTTTTTTATAGCTATTGACAATGTTTTTTAAAAATTATGACATTAAAAAGCTGTGTTTTTAAACAAAAAGGCTTACAGGACTAAGACTAAACTAGATAGAGCACTGTAACTTGCATTGGCATTTACTATGAAACCAAAATTGAATAAAATTTTAATTTTGTTTAATTTGGAAAATTTAGATAGAAATATTTGACCATCAGGGCTTGTGTGAAAGCCAAATATCACCCATTCACCACAATATTTTATTTGGTTATGTATGATCTAATTATTTTTTTATTCATATTCTAGAAAAGGCTTCAAATGAAAGCATAGCAATGGACACAGCAGACAAATACCACGACATTAGGAGTAACCATTTTCATTGCTGTACAAGACATAGGTATGAAAAAGTTTAGGTCAGAGGGTGAAACATAACAAATCCTCTAGCTGTGTCTACTTATCCTATCTCAACTTCAATGTCAGAGGCCACAACCCTCCATCTATCCACTTAGCTATGGGCATTGTTTCATTCCTTGATATCATCTCTCCAGTGGAATTACATTAGTCAGATCCCAAAAAGAAGGGAAAGATGTTAATGAGTACAATCTCATGATTGTAGACACGTTTGTTCTTTTGCAAATATATATTGTTTTATGCAATTGAGACATAGCCTAAAAGCAAGATCACACATTGATTTACTCTATTATTGATCTTGAGGTATAATGTAGAATAAATAAAATTTAAAAGAAACAAAAACAGAGCTTTAAATATACCGTGGTTATTCTACTGACTTAAATATTTTTCTTAATCTGTATTCAGATAGTTTCTTTACAAGATGTCTACATTATTGTACAAAATTTTAATAAAAATTTAAGCCTAAATAGCCTACCTATTTTAGGTTAATATTTCATCCACCATGTGATAAAGTTAATAAACAGTAGCCATTGCAGTGCAAGTTGATTGCTAGGGAATAATTAATTACCTAGCAACACTCTAAAAAGGCCCACAAGAGAGCTGGTGGATTCACAGATTTCTGAGTACTTCAGCAATGCTTAAGTTCAAAAAGATATTAAAATGCTGCAACCTCTGATTTCATTTTGACTGTCCTTGGAAAGGGTCCAAAAATTGGGCAAAAGAGCTTCTCACAGGAAGTCAAACATCTTATATAGTCTGACTAAATGAGTACATTTCTGCTGAAAAGAGTATTATTTCTTTTCATAAAAAAAGATTCTCCAATACACATTTTAATGTATCAATACATGTATAACCAAGCTTCAAAAATTTGAAGCCTTACATGGTTTCTCTCTTATAAGAGGAAACAATGCACTTGTAAAAAGCATAAATAAAGCACTGTGTGTATTTCAAATGAAAATGAAGGAATTTGTATAGTTGATTATTTTTGCCATTGCAAAGATGGAATTATGTTTTCAATAACCCACTTGAGTACTATTGAGTATATGACTCCCAAGATAACTTCATTTTCATTATAAACAGAGCACTACGGCGCCTACTTGCATACTCACAATAATTTGAAATTAAAAATGCAACAATTACTGAAAGCTTCATTAAAGAAACTCAACACAAGTTGACCTGTATTGAAACCTATTTTCCTATAATTGGCATTGTATGAGTTACATCACCGGTGCTAAATATATGAAGGGTGAATTACCTGTGGAGATTAAGTTGGGTTTTCTTTCACAGAACCCATACTGAATCTGCTACAGTAAGATGAGCCATTCAGTAGGGCCTGGACAGACTTGGGCCTAAAACAATTGTATTGCAGGATGATATAAAATGTTTAGCCTACATAGCACATATACACCCTTCACAAAATGTTCCTGTCTTTGTCTGTAGTTTAGGAAATTTGAAAAATTAATGAAAGATGGGATAATAACTCAAGATAAAAATTAGAAAAAAGTTATAAATATTGCACAGCAACTCCTTTCTTCTCTAGGTGGTATAGAGAAATGAAGTAAATTGCTGTCCACCCAGCCCTGCCCAATTAAGGTTGTGATTTTCAAACATCGAAGTTGAAATTTTGAACGCTTCCATCCAGTAAAATTTGCATGAATATATATGTGAGAATGTATGACAAAGAGAGAGAGACAGACAGACAGACAGAGAGAATGTGTACACTTTGGAAAGGGAATTCCCCTAATTGGTGAATCAAGTACAAAAATAGATTCAGAATAATTATCTGTAGATTCTAAGTGAATCTGATAAACGCTTGTCACAGAAATTACTACAGCATATGTCATGTGGTCATGTTTGAGTTTATAAACATAAGTATATTCTTATTAGAAATTCATAAGAGCCCAAAGTTACATTGTTAGTATTTTATTCTTATTCCTGGCAATCTTATTTCTTGATTGCTGTGATAGGCCACATGCACCTTAAAGAGTATAAGTCTTCTTTATTCATTGCAGTCTAATTTCAGTTTCAATTGTTTTAGGGTCTGGTGAGATTCCTTCAAGTTTTAAAAAGCAAAGATTTATGTTCTCTTCCTTTAATATATTCATTTTTCTTATACATTAATGACTTCCTGTATGTTTTCTATCTATATGATTTCTACACCATTATTTATTAATGGGGTCTATATCTTATAAATTTTTCTTTGCTGAATACATTTTAGCAGAAGATATTTCATTAGTTATGATTAATACTATTTTATGTATGTGATTATGTTTTTGAAATGTATCTGCCAAACAGTTACATTTTTAGCAGTTTTTTGAACTTTGTATCAAGCTGTCCACTGGCTATCAGAAAAGCAACATGGCATTGTGAGAGAGTGCAGAAATGGGCACACTTTTTCCTAGGCTTATGGTGTCAGAAGATACTCTACTCTGTAATTCTGTGATTCGCTTTATTAATTATTCTTTTCCTGTTTACTTATGACTTTTTCTTAACTATAAAATTTCTCCCAAAAGCTAATTCCAATCTCCCACCCTTTCTCTTTATTTGCTGATACAGATAAATGCAATACTTTCTCCTGGAAGCCATATTCATATTTAAAAATAATTCTCCAGCCAGACACAGTAGTTAATGCTTATAATTCTATGTATTCTGTAACTTGAGACAAGAGTATTACTAGTTTGAGGCCAAGCTGAGCAATTTAGGGAGACACTGAAAGTTTTTTAAAAATAGAAAAGTCTAGGGATATATCTCATTGCTCCCTAAATTCAATGCCAAATATGGCAAGAAAAGTATTTCCCCGTAATGCATGGTACAGGGAAGAGCCATTGTATGATGTAATATTATATGCGTGCATGGAATTTTAAAAATTTGATACAATTCACGTTTGTTTTAGATGAAGTATATGCAGAGAATAAGTGGAATAAGCCCTGCTTGAAATTCAGAGTTCCGATAAATGAAATTAAACATCCAAGTCATAGATTACACGTTCTCTATCAAAATTAATAGCCATTAAGCTTATGTAAAATTAAAAAATTAAAAGGACTTCAACAAAAAGAGATAAAGATAAAAATAATTAAAAATAAAATCAGGGCCGGTGAGACGGCTCAGCGGCTTAAGCGCCTGCCTTGCAAGCGCGAAGGCCCGAGTTCGACTCCCGGAACCCACATACGAAAAAGGGGCCGGTGATATCGCTCAGCGGCACGGGTGCCTGTTGGTGCGCGAGGTCCTGAGGTCGTCCCCCCGGTACCCACAAAAAAAAATAAATAAATAAAAAAATAAATAAAATAAAATCAGAATATCATTTCATGTTTTCTTATTTCCTTATATAGCAGACACACACATATTACTGATACATAGAAGTTCTATTAGTGATTTGTAAAGTTCCAATGTAGTTTACTGTAGAAATATAAATTTCCTCCCTTATGGCTTTGACTAATGTTAAGAGAAAGAAGGAGACACAGTTAAGCTAAGTAGTATTAAAAAAGTTAGAAACCTTTAACTTTTTTGAAGATAGCACTTCATCATTTTTAGAAAATTAGAACTTTAGTCTTTTGAAAAATAATGTGCCATCAATTTATGTGTCATAATACTGCATTATTTTAAAAAGTACTAACAGCTTTTTGTCTTCTTAGGCATGACTTACAGATGTGAATGCTTTCAGCGATTTAGATAAATGATCATTTTGAGGAGATAAATTTTTCTATTTCAAAAGACATATTGAAAGCTTCTTAGAGGTATTACTTGTCTTGAAAATGAAGTGGGTGATGAGGCTTGTCTATAATTAGGAAATACTGGATAAACTCTGCACATTATAGAAACCGATTGGAACAACTATTTCACAGTAAATCAGAATTGTACTGTCAAGTTATGTGATAAGCCCTTCTGTATTACTCAGTAAATCATGATGTATGACAACAGGACATTCACTACACCCCGAGCATTGCATAATAAATCATGAAATTTCACAAGGAGTTGCACAATAACTTCTGATGTATTAGTCTCTTAATCATGCACTTTCACAATACAGTTTTGTGAAAAATTTATTTCTTTGGCATTTGTTGTGAGAAGGTACCTATCAATCAATGGATAAACTCGCTAAAAGACTGAAGTCCTCTTCTCCACATCGTTATCTACAGCCATGCTATTGAGAAAACTAGGATGTATTTGTTTTGAACAACAACAACAAAAAATGCTGCTTAGTTCATTAAAAGTATCACTAAATTCTACAGTCATTTCCAGCAGGAAATTTAATTCATGATTTTGACTTATAACTCATTAATTTAAAGTAGGTATTACTTTAAATACAATTTAAACTGAGTTAATATATAAGTACTTGTAACAAATAATATTTATTAATACATTAAGCATCATTACTAAAAAGAAAATTAAATATCAATATAAAAGCAAATATGTATTGTGCGTGTGAAAAGATGGCAGAGTGCTTAAACACGGTGTCTTTAAATGTGTTTAATCTCTAATTTTGAAACTTGTGAAATATAATAAAGCTTTTCATAATTTAAGAATATTCCTGACAGATATGAGTTATGTGTTTTGAGTCAATGTGTTTGAGTCTATTTTTTAAATGATATATAATTGAGTTTCAATGTACTTATTATTAAAACTGTCTATAAATTTTTAATGCTTTCTTAAGATAATATTTTGAAAGAATAAGAAAGGTGAGAAATTTAGCATATGTATAAGGCATAACCTACTATGTCCTGTTTATGATTATTTTATATCTAAAAAACAAAATACGTATTTTCAAATTTTAAATACACCTATTTTAAGAATATAACTGTTATCTGGGGCCGGTGAGATAGCTCAGCAGCATAAGCCCCTGCCTGGCAAGCTCAAGGTTCTGAGTTTGACTCCCGGAACCCACATACAAAAAAAGGGCCGGTGATATCATTCAGTGGCACAGGCGCCTGCTGGCACGCGAGGTCCTGAGTTCGACCCCCAATACCCATAAAAAAATTATAACTGATATCTGTACTGGACAAGGTTTGTTCATAATTTTATACCTAGAATGGAATAAAAAAAATCCTACCTTACCTCGAATAATACAAAGTGGATGTAATAACAATAAAGAGAACCAGAACTATATGCAGGATAGGAGGACAGGAAAGTCCTTACTAGAAATTTTATCATCACCAGGGACAAGGTTCTGTGGAATTTAGGCCCTACTTTCATGGGGGCATTTATGTAGCACTGGAATTATATTAGAGGGTTGTGAACTACTTCATGCTCTGGAAACATACATCCACACAAATGTATATATCATTCAATTATTCTCTGATACTCTACGCAAAAGCTTCATGTGCATAATACACAGAAAATAGAGAATGAAAGTTCAGACGTGATCCAAGAAATAATCACCACTACTACATCCCTTGCTGGCTGAGGCATTTTTTTTATAAGAAGTAACAGACCTAAAAATATTCTACCTTGGGTCCAAATCTGTACCAATAAAGGAGAACGGCAGTTGTTACTATTTCCTTCTTTGTTTCCTATGCCACATAAATAGGGCTGTTCAACTGTTCACTTTTCCACTTTTCTTTTCCATTGAAAGGCTTGATGTTAAGAGAGCTGCATTTCGTGAAACCATGCTAGTGCCTTAAAAGACTGAAGCGCACAACTCAATTATCCTAGAACTCACAGTTTAAAAGCCTCTTTCATGAATTTTTAATACTGTCACTAGAGATAATTAATAAGAGACAAACCATTAATCTGTTCATATTTCCATTGTATCAATTTATATCTCTATAAAAAGAGGTCATCTACACATGCATGCATACTCTTATATACACTCATTTAAAAAATCAAGAAATTGTCTAAGATGCTTTGTCACAAATTGAATATTGTTTTTAAACATAAAGAAAATATAGGAATATCTTATATCTTATACTGCTTGTTAAATTAAGGGAAAATAATTATTTCGATACATAATTTAATCTTTTTTTTAGAAAACAAACTGATTTCATCCTAAAGATTGACAAACAGAACAACTTTGTGGATTGATTGCACCTTGTTTGTTTTTTTTTTTTTTTTTTTGTGTGTGTGTACCGGGGGGTCGACCTCAGGACCTCGCGCGCCAACAGGCACCCGTGCCTCTGAGCGATATCACCGGCCCCTTTTTCGTATGTGGGATCCGGGAGTTGAACTCGGGCCCTCGCGCTTGCAAGGCAGGCGCTTACACCGCTGAGCCATCTCACCGGCCTGCATCTTGTTTTTATTAATTATTACTGGATATGTTTTCACATCATAGGAATACTAGGCATTACCTGGTGAGAACCAAGGCAGTACATTCTAAATTACAAATATAAAAATTCATTTTATGTCAAATTTTATGTTAATTTATGTAATTTTATGTTAAACTGTTTTATATATAAATTGAAACAACATGGACATACTTTTAGAATTGTTTTATCTAAAATTCTAAATAATGTTAAAAATAATGAGATTATGAAATTGTTAATCATTATAATCCTTCAAATAGTTTTAAAATATTTAAATGAATCACACTAAATTTTCCATATAGTATTAATATATCTGCATTATAAAATACCAAAACTTTAGAAAAACATGGAAAATCTAAAAACTACTATATATGCCTTATCAGTTCTCATAGTTGATATTTAAATTTGGAAAAGTAATCATGGAACCAAGCAGAAGCTGATGTCAAGAATATTAATGAAGAAAATGCCATAATTAATATTCTCAAAATCCCACATTAATATAACTACTTAGGCAAAGCTTGAAAAAGTGTCAAAACTACAAGGTTTCATTTTTTAAAGATTTTATTTCATTTTTCAAAATATACATATTGTCATATTGCAGCATTTACAAAGTAAAATGACATCACTTTTTCAAAGTAAATATTTTGTCTTTTGCATTTAACTTTTAAAGTTCATTCAACTCAAAACTCATTAAAATTTAATTTATATACATCTAGTTCTAGCCAAACTAGATTTTCCTGGGTTTTCCTACTTAACAAAAAAAAGCACTAAGCACAACATAATAAGCAAGCAGGACACTCTGACAGTTAGATAGAAGGTAGACTTCCTAAGGACGTAAGTATTTCAGGAAGGACACAGTGGTAAATTTTCTAGATTTCTTTATTACCTCCCACATATCCTAGATAGGTAGCCAGGACATTACAGAAGCCTGCAGTTTAGAACCAATAAGTACAGGAAAAATGAAGCATTTTCTTCATGGCTAATTTGACAATACTGGTATGTCACAAACATAACAATAGTCTCTTGTTAGGTCTGGTGGGCTAGACTTTGAATGTATCCTGAACCCACTCATTTGCTTTGTAAAAGCAGGCAGGTTGACTTTACTCACTGTCTGGTCCTGGTCACCTGAATGAAGGCTAATCATCTGTGGAAGAAAATGATGTTCCTGTCCCATCCCAGCCCATTCTACACTGTCAAAGTGTCAGCAAGCCCCCAAGCTGTGCTGAACCTCCTCAACCACTTGACATCAGCAAGACTGAACCCAGAGCTATGAGATTCAGGAGAAGACAGAATACCACTTACATCAAATGCTGTTGTCACGGATCATAACAGGAACATGAACCATACCCAGCATCAAAAACAAAACAAGACAAAACAAAACAAAAGTAGATTTGAGAAATAGAAAGTGTAAATGAGGACCAAAATGTATAATAGATATTGTGAAATAGGAAGAAAATGTTCACGTGGGAAAGGGAACTAGGGAGGGGAAATGTGGAAAGGAAGGAAGATAAAAGAAAGAAAAACAACAAGAAAAGAAGGAAAAAAATGGGAAAAGAGCTTTTGTAAATAAGGAGGGGAAGAGGGATTGAAGGGAGGATGGGGAACGGAAAAAAGAATCAAGTTATATCACATACAGGTAAAATTCTCTAAGATGAATGTATCATCATGTGTGCCTAAAATGTAGCAACAAACTTAACTATTAAAGAAAAAAACTCCCAACTAAGCTAAACCGAATAACCCTACTCCTAGTCCACAACTCCCTCGATCCCAGAACATCTGGATATTGTCTAAAATATAAATTTAAATTATTTACAAAAAAAAAAGATAAGAAATGAGGCTACAAAATACTTTAACTCTGTCCATCTCCCGTGGCATCAAAGGAACTAAGCAGAAACCTAAATTTATGCTTCTATGCTACAATAAGAAAGAAATGGACAACATAAGCAAACAATAGACTCTAACTGCTATATGCAAAACATCCTACCAAATGACAGAAACATTTTTTAGGGGTCATAAAACACTCAAAAGTTTATAGCAATAGGGAGACTGTAGGTAACAGTGATGTATTTCACATTTCAACAAGCTGTAAAAAAGTAATTGTGAATGTCTTCAACATTAAGAAATGATAAATGTTGGATCAGATAAATAGGTTTAATCTGATTTATATATTATATATTTAATGTGTGAAAACATAACATGGTGCTCAATAAAAGGTGAATTTTTGATATGTCTGTTTAAAATAAATTTAATGAAAGGATGTTGCACACTCTACTGTTCCATCTATATTACATTCACAGAATGATAAAAATACGGAGATACAGAATGGTTTTATCATAGAAAGAAATTTGGAAGAAGGCAGAAGTGGCTGAGCTACAAAACATCAACAAACGAGATCCTCAGGATGGACCTGTACTATGTATTGACACTGGAGGCCATCATCCTAATTCATGGATGTTATCAAACTGCATAGAATTAAGTTCACACACACACACACACACACATAAGCACACACAAAGCTGGTGAACACTTCAGGAGTCTAAAATGTATGGTTTTCAATCTCTTGGTTTTTCTTATCATGGGAGGAAACTTGTACATGTATCTCCATTCTGTATGATTTTTACAACTGCCTGTGAATCTACAATACTCTTAAAAATAAATGAGCCATATTGTCAATCACAAAATTCCTTGTACCACTAAACTATAAAATATTAAATTTGATATGACATTTTAACCATACGAAATTGATAATTTTGTTTACCTACTTCATAAATAGTATATACTCTTGAGAATTCCTCGCATTTTTATAAAAATTATGCAATTCCTATATAATCAGCTCACTGCAATATATGCAGACAGATGTGTGACTTGCAATAAAGTAGTACCTAAATATTTAATTAAAAATCAAATAAAAACTTTTTTACTAAAAATAAAGAATTGATTCCAAGTACTGTGCTTCTCTTCCTGAGTTGAACTGAGACTTAGACCAGTTTTTATTTTTTTAAGTTTATCTGTTAACTCTATATACTAACTTTATTTAGATAATTATAGACTAAATCAATTAAAATTTTCAATTATTATATGATTTTTAAAAATTTTCCACATGCATATTATATATCATTATCTTAAAACTTGTACTAAACAAACAGTTTCAATTT
Source organism: Erethizon dorsatum (assembly GCA_028451465.1). Classification (NCBI taxonomy): domain Eukaryota; kingdom Metazoa; phylum Chordata; class Mammalia; order Rodentia; family Erethizontidae; genus Erethizon; species Erethizon dorsatum. The sequence continues at coordinate 139,290,959 of CM051824.1, forward strand.
ATTCTGTATTTACCTCTTACATTTCTGATATATACTGCACTTTTGTTTTCTAAAACATTGATATTATTACATTTGGTTCCAGTTTTTCTTTATACTTCAAAATATTTTATGAATTGGTATGTAGTGGAATTATCATTATTATGCATGGTGAATGTTTTATAATTTTGCTGTTAATATGAAATAGTTTGAATATATTTTGAATTTATATACTCCCATTCAAAAATTGTTATGAAATCAGGTCAACTTGGATGAGATATCCTCTGAAGCAATTAAATATTACACAGCAATTCATTCATCCCAAAAGATCTCTACAATTTGCATTATCTATATCCTTGGGAAATACGATATATGTAGTTATAATTTTTTAAAAGTTGATAGCATTATTTATGCTATCATATTGTGTTAATTGAAGTGGTTAGTTGGTGAATCTAAAACTATTTCAGAAACAGGAAAATATCATATCTTTGTGACTCATTGAAGTCTCAGGTCATTTTGTGCCCAATACTACCTCTGGGGCATCACAGTGTGGAAAATATACACATTCCATACATTTTTAATGAAATTGTGTACTGTGGCATGATGGTAGCTGGCTGTGCATCTCAGCAACTGCACCATGGGGATACAAGAAGCAATCTTTACGTTCACCCACCTGATACGATGAATGTCAAGGTGTGTAAAGGTGTACAAATATGTCAAATCAAGATTTTTACTCACATAATGCTCCATGTAACATTTTTGTGTATATATCCCTGGGAATCGTGGTGGGTAAAATACACCCATACCATATTTTTAAAATATAAATATGTACTTTACCATTATGGGAGCCAGGTGTGGCTCACAGTAGCTGCACCTGGGGAAAACCATAACCTGTCTGTGCATTCACCCACCTGGCAGATGAAAGACAAGTTGTGTACAGGAGCTCCAAAGCAGAAACAGGTGAGTTTTAGCCATTAAATGCTCATTGCTAAATTTCTGTGCATTTAGCATTTGTTTTGAAACATGTTTTGTTTTGATTTTTCTTGTGGATTTAGACCAAATCAGTACAATGGCTCAGGAAAAATCAGATTTACAAGTTAGGGAAGAGGTTAAAAGTGACTCACCATCAAAAAAAAAGTGAGTCATCAGGTGACTTATTCACCAGTGATGATGGTAATGACTTTGATGTTGGCCACTGAAGCCAAGGATACTGTGACAATGGAATGGAGCAAGAAGCGACTGATACACTGATAATGAAGACCTACTTGGTTCAGATAAGGAAGAAAGGAGCAATGCTGAGTATATATTTGACAAGTCAAAATGCACCAAAATTGTCACAGATGCCTAAAATATCCAAAGCTACAACTAGGTCTGAAAATATAATTAGGTTCTTTGCAGAAGTGAAACCTATTAGATGAAGTGCCAGCACTCTGATTCAATGTTGGAATTTTTTTAACAGGTGATATGTTATAAGATGTTGTGTAATACACTAATGATGAAATACAAGTAAGATGTTTTGTATACACTTATAGTCATATTCAAAAACGTGTTAATTATGACACCTCATTATCAGAACTAAAAGCATTCATAGGTCTGCTATGCGGAGCAGGGCTTTCTCATAGTAATTGCAGGAATGTAAAATACTTATGGAGAAGTCATGGGTGTGGCTTGAGGTTTGTAGGACAATAAGACACTGAGGAGATTTGGTTTCCTTCAAAACTGCCTGAGGTTTGAGGACAAAAACACCTGCAAAGAGAAGAAAATAACAGATAATCTGGCTGCTATTGTTCATTGTTTAAGAGCTTTTATTCAAAATGTCAAGTAATTTACACACCTTCTGAATACATGACTATTTCTGAACACTTTAGAGCATTTCATAATCTCTGTAGTTTTAAGCAATATTTGCCAAATAAGTCTTCAAAATATGGTATAAAAATATATGCCCTGGTAAATGCAAAGATATATTATACTTTCTTTTTTTATTAATTATGTATATTGGTATATTTTAAATATATATAATGATCACTTTCATCATAGGGACTTTGTACTTGTACATGATTTGTCTCAATTGCTTTTTTTCCCCATTCCCTTATCCTGCTTTCACTCCCTCTTCCCCTTATTATTTACAAAACTTTGTTTCCATTTCTTCTTCTTTTATTGCTTTTTTTCTTTTCCCTTCCTTCATTTCTTCCTCCCTGTTCCAAGTTCCACATTCTCAGTTGACCATTTTCTTTCTATTCCATAATATGTAGTTTATATTCTGGTCCTTATTTATCCAATTTAGAAATTTATCCTAGAACTCAGCCACCAAGTCTTTAAATGGTACAATAACAATAAAAAAAAAAAGTTTTGTTGCTTCTATATACATTAACTGTATTTTCTTTTTTTTTTTTTTTTTTTGGGTACCAGGGGTCAACCTCAGGACCTCGCGTGCCAGCAGGCGCCAGTGCGGCTGAACGATATCACCGGTCCTTTTTTCATATGTGGGTTCCAGGAGTCGAACTCGGGCCCTTGCACTTGCCAGGCAGGCGTTTATGCCACTGAGCCATCTCACCGGCCTCGTAACTGTATTTTCTATGCAGCCCTACACAATCCCTTTCTGCTCAGTGCAGCCAAGGCAAGCCAAAGTGTTGGACACACCTATGATCTCAGGAGTTTTCCTCACCCATGTGCCCATCACCAAGACCTCAGTCCTGAAGCAGTAGTAGGGACTCTACTCCCAGACCAGTGTGAACCTCAACCCTGTCTACACTGACTTTGGCTGAGCTCAGAGTAAGGTTCATTTCCCCTGTTGTAGGATTATCCTCAGTTCTGTCTGCTGCTTCTTGCAGAGTAAACTTGAAGTTCACCAGTGTCTGATCCTCTGCCCTAAGGGCACACTGTAGTTAAAGCTTCAGAAGAGAAATGGCCATGAATTATTTATTCAGGCAGTAATAACCTGAATGATGTTGCAAACATATTTGTAGCTCCTATCTCTCCAACTAGTCAGAATGTGACATTCAAAATTTGGTTTACCAGTTACCCATTGATGTTATATTAGCTAACAGAGCACAAGTTAACCAGCACAGGAACTATACTCAAGAACAAAACAGAAATTCCCAATGAAATGTTGTAAGTTCAAATAAAGAATTGTATATTACAATCTTTAGATCTCAGAGACATAACATTGGCCAATTATATCGCAGAGAAAAGCAAAGTGGTACTGCTGATGTCAACACTGCACCATGACCACAAGATCAACAGAGAAAACTTGGCAAAAATGAAGCCAGAGGCGGTAACTTTTTACAGCAAAACCAAAGCCATAATAGATGTTGTTGATGAGTTATGCAGCAACTATTATGTCATTCAAAACACAAAGCATTGGCAAATGATTATGTTTTACTTGATCCTAAACATGTGTGACATAAATAGTTTCATAGTTTACAAAGAAAATAACAAGAGAAAAATATCACAGAGAAATTTTCTTAGAGGATGGGGACTGGACCAGATAAAAGATCACTTACAATGGAGGAAGAGGGACAGTGAGATAGCTCAGCGGCATAAGCTCCTGCCTGGCAAGTGCGAGGTCCTGAGGTTGACCCCGGCACCCACCAAAAAAAAAACAAACAGAGGAAGAACAAAATGCTTCTGCCCAAGAAACTACACAAAAATTCTGAACCAGACTGGTGAGCTGACAGGTGAACAGACAGTTGAAACATCACATAGACCTACTAAGACAACAGGAAAACCAAAACAAGTCAACTGTGTCCTAAAAAGAACAGGAAAACAAAGCATATATGCTACCGCTAAAAGTGATACTTTTGGAATATGCATAAATCATGGTGAAGATTGCTTTGGGTGTGTCAATTGAAGAAAAGATTATTTCAGTGGCATATTTTGTTTGTATTTTCATTGTAACTCACATAAGTATTTATTTCTGATGTTATCTTTTAGGTTTTGTAAGGAAACAGCTGATGTCAAAATGCTGATGTCTATCCTAAGCATTCATTACATATTTGATATTTTATTTTAGTGATATCTTATTTTCCTGCTAAGTGCACATTATACAATATGGTAAGAAACTCCTGAAAAAAGAGGAAGAAAAGAGAGGTGACAAGAATGGGCTGTCACACAGGAAAAGAAAGCTAAGCACACATGCTGTCAGTGTAAGACAGACTTGTGCATGGAACATGCAGTTGTCATGTGTGAAGACTCCCTTCGGTGTGACAATTGAAGCAAAGATTATTTTTGTTGTGGAGTTCTATTGTTATTTTCACTGTAGTTCATATAGGAATTTATTTCTGCTCTTATTTTTTTAGATTTTATAAACAAATATTTGATGCTGATGTTTGTTCTAAATATATAATACATATTATGAATTTAATACTTTATTTTATTGATATTTTATGCTCCTGTTAACCACACATTGTATAATATAAGAAAATCCTGACAAAATAGCAAGACCAGTGAGACGTCAAGTGTCCTCTTTGTAAAAGACACAAAGCCAAAACACGTGCTATGAGTGTAAGAGATATGTGTGTATAGAACATGCCATTTTCATGTATGAAGACTGCCTTAGGTGTGATAATTGAAGATTATTTTTGTTGTAGAATTCTATTGGTATTTTCATTGTAGTTCATATAGAAATTTACCTCTGTTATTTTTTAGATTTTGTAAACAAAAAAACAGTAGATGTTGAAAATTTCGATGCTTATTTATAAACATTCAACAAATATTAAAAATTCAACGTTTTATTATTTGATATTTTTCCTGTTAAGTACACTTTGTTTAATATCATAAAGCTCAAAAATTAAAAATAAGTCATTAATAGAAATATTTCTGAAAAAATAGATACACCACCCATGATTCTCTTTTAACCCAAAATTGATATGATGCCCCAATAACACACCTCATTCCAAATGTAAGAGAAAAGAAATTTCTCCAAATATGTATATTATTGTCACTTTTTTATTGGGTAGAAATATTCTATCAGTATATAGTTGATACTAAATTAAAATCGAATCAAGAAACTGGTTTAAAAATTAAGTTTTAGTTAAGATAGATACACTACCATTTTTACTTAGTTCATTGAAGAGTAAGGTTTGTGCCAATAATGTTTGGACAGTTGAATGCTAATGTCTGGTGTCCTGAATAACTAACTTAAAGATAGTAATACGTAATGTATTAACCATTGTTACCCTCCTATTATGTTGGTTTGAAAATTTGTTCTTCTTTTGATTTGTTTTGTTTTTTTTTCTTCTCTTTAAAAAAAAAATTAAGTTTTAAAATAGCAACATACCCACTTCCTTATTGGTTATAGTTTACATCAAAAACTGTACACAAGGGCCGGTGAGATGGCTCAGCGGCATAAGCGCCTGCCTGGCAAGCGCGAGGGCCCGAGTTCGACTCCCGGAACCCACATACAAAAAAGGGGCCGGTGATATTGCTCAGCGACACGTGCGCCTGCTGGTGTGCGAGGTCCTGAGGTCGACCCCCGGTACCCACAAAAAAAAAAAAAAAAACCGTGCACAGCACCAGGTAAGACAGAAAAACTAAGCAACTGATTCTTTCTTTGAAAGATGCCCTATAATTTACACAGTATTTCTTTTTTTATTGTATATTAGAAGGTAAAATGCAAGTTTCTCTGTGGTAAGTCTGTTTGTCTATATATGTAATGAACCAAGTTGAACAGACATTTATTTGTGATGAACTCTGCAATCATTGGTCTCCTGTATTTAAAATAAAATACTAATTAATGATATAAAGTAAGGTATTATATTTTCATAAATCCTAGGAGAAACATTTTTCTGGGCATGAAAATATTCTGTAGTTGTAGTTCATTTTTCCTTTGCTCATATATTTGTAACTTGGTCCTCAAAACTTTTTACATCTATAGCACATGTATCAGTTCTGAGATGTTAGAAGAAATTTTGAGAATTTTAATTAATACATGTGTCTAAGGGCAAAATAGATATCTAAACATGATAAATCTCAAAAATGACATTATTAAAAGGACTTCAAATAACAAATGTATGAAAGAAAGCATGTCTATTAGAGGAATATTTAATAACTTTCTTAACAAATAGTCCTAGTACTACATCAGTTAATGTGGTTGAATTTTATTTGGCTCCTAAAACTTTTTCGAGTATTTGATAGTAAACCTCAAATAATTCAAATATTTAACAAATAAACTATAAGAGGTGACTTTTCCCAAGAAAATCATGTTTCTGAACACATAGGTAATGTACAATATTATGTTCATTTAAAATCAAACTATACTGAGGTTTTCAATTTTATTTTGCATTTGTGTATTAACATGTATAAGTAGCTACACATGTAGGTGTATAAATACAAATAGTAAAAAGAAAGTGATAATAAAGATATAAGACTAGGTTTTAGAACAGATTCTAAAATGTATTACTCCTAAAATATGATATTTATGGAAAATAATTTCGGTTTCATCATGGGTCAATCAAGATAACTAATTTTTTAATTAGAATGTGCCTAAAGTATAACATGATGAGATACTGATAGTTATCAAGTCTTTGGTAGCTTGTTAGTGCTTAATTTACACTTCATATTCATATATTATTGATGTTTAACTAACGAATAAGTGTAACTCATGCTTTATAAATATATAGGTTTTAAAACCTTTGTGCTACCAGATGGGAGACTGCATGATATGCACACAGTAATTAAGACATAATGTCTTCTGCTTAGAAAGAAATTTTTTGTAATCAGAATCACTCACTGGCATTCCCTTAAATAAGGCACATGTACACTTGGGGCTGTCTAGCAACAAGTCTGTCATAGGCATTTTTTTCCTTCTCCCTGAATCAAAATAGATAACTTCTCGGCCATGCTCACTATGAGCTAGCTTGTGTTTAGAGGACATGCACAAAGTAATTTCAACTACAACTCTAAATATTAGAATCCCACTCAGGAAAGTGCCATTGTGACAGCATGAGAAGTACAGAAATTGAAATGAACTAATGCAAAGCTTCATAACCTGTCCCACGTCATTTCATTCCATGACACATTGTCATTAAATTAAATAAGCCACATGCCACCCTAAGTACTTGTTTGTTTCATTACTATTTCCTTTTCTCCTTACCTCTTTCTTTCTTCTTTGGTTCCTTCCATTTGTTGTTTGCTCTGTCTTTCTAACACACATATTACAGGTAAATTAAGCATATAACTCATCTGACCTGAAACTCCACTTTCTTTTCTAAATCTATGATATGCACCAAATTTTTATTAAATACTGTTTTTACTGCTCCTACCATGATGATACCTAAAACAGATAATTATCATGTGGTCAAATGGATACTTGTCTAAAAGCTGCTTTTAAAACAACACATTAGTTTTTTCTTTAATCAGTAGTCAATGTAGGTCTTAATGAATTCAAGAAGAACACATGGGTTATTTATTTGTATTTTCCCCAGTTCTATGTCTTTTTACTACCATTTTCCACAATATGCAAGCAGGCAGCTGGAACATAAAACATTAGGTAAAACCAGGAGAGAATTGACAACATTATCTGCATACAGCATATCATTAGGCAGGCTTGTGATGATTTCACTAAGCCACCTTATTGTTTCTATCTCTGCAAACACCATTACAAAATGTGTTTAAACACGTTTCAAAGAATAAGAGCTGATGGGAAACTACAAGACACAGGACACACTTACTTTTCAAATTTATTAATGTAAAATATTCAAAACTTACTGATTTTTCTGCTAATGAAAAGGAAAAACAAGTTTTTGAAATTGTAGTTTTGGTATTTTACAGTTATTTATATATCTTAAATTCTTAAAAAATATCTAAGGGGGCCGGTGAGATGGCTCAGTGGCATAAGCGCCTGCCTTGCTAGCGTGAGGGCCCGAGTTCGACTCCCGGAACCCACATACGAAAAAGGGGCCGGTGATATCACTCAGTGGCATGGGCGCCCGCTGGCGCACGAGGTCCTGAGGTCGACCCCCCGGTACCCACAAAAAAAAAAGAAATTATGAAGAAGGAAATGAAGTAGAGGGAGGGGGATGAAAACATGAATTATAATGTGTCATGTACACCTACTGCAACAGAAAATGCCCCCCCCAGCCAGTATACTTCAGTTTCTTAGTTGCCCAGTTAATAGTTCCTGTTGCAGTTCTGGTTGCTTCTGTCTCCTAGAAATGACTGGTCACTGTGATGCATAGCTGGTCACTATGAGGTATACTGTAAGAACCAAAGATAGCCAAGTACTCTACTTCTGTACTTCCTCTTTGAATCATATAAAACCTCCCTTCCTGAACCTTCAGGGCCTGATATTTTGGGAATGATTCCAATCAGTGCCCATCAATGTAAGATAAATCTGCCTCCAAATCCTGGGTGTCATTTCACTGTTTCTGCTTGCTGTTGCATTACCACCATACAAAGGAATGTAATCATTATGTCCTGCAAACATGTACCAATAAAAATATGTTTGCATCACATGTACCAAAAAAATTTTTAAGTTTTTTCAAAAATTAAAAAAAAAATTAAAAAATACCTGAGGAACACACTCAGCAATCTATTTTTAAAGTCCCCTCAGATGATCCAAATTCAGTGAAATACTGACAACTACTGCAAAAAAACCTTTCAATAGCTTACTCAGAGTTAAAATCAAAGGCCTTGAAATGGTCTAGGATTTTGCAAATTATTTCATTTTTTATGCCTTCTTCCTGCTTTTTCTTTTTTTTTAACCCATGCAGATATACTGCTAATTTGGCTGTTCCTTGAATAAACCAGAGTTTATACCGTCCTTTTACATTTTCTTGGTTTTATCTAATATCTTCCCTCTCTCATCCATGTACTGTACTTCAGTAGCCTTCCTCTATACTTGAATGTCAATCTGCCAAAGATTTTGACTAAATTTTACATCAATTTTTTTGAGAAACTATACCCTCATTTCCTGAAGAAATTACTGCTTTATGCTCCTTTCTTCTTACCCCATCGTATTTTACCTTATTTTTCTTGGTAATCATCTACTTACTGTATTAAATCCTGATATCTTAGATCCTTGGGAACAGTTTTGGTTGTTGTTATTTTTCTCTTTTGGCTCATTTCAGACAGCCACAAATATCGCCCAATGATTAAAATAATATTTTACATAAACCAATGAAATGGCTTTCTTCATGTTTAATATCAAATACTATTAAAACTAATATGTTAAACATACATTTTATAGCACAATTGGATACCCAGTTTTTCAAAATACATTAATTAAATCTATGATCATACAGGATTTAAAAAAAAATACTTCCTTGGGCCAGTGAGATAGCTCAGCAGCATAAGCACCTGCCTAGTAAGCTTCAGGTCCTGAGTTCGACTCCTGGTACCCACATACAATAAAAGGGCTGGTGATATTGCTCAGAGGCATGGGCGCCTGCTGGTGCTTGAGGTCCTGAGTTTGACCCCCGGTACCCACAAAATAAATAAATAAATAAATAAACTTCCTTAATTCCAAATATTTGTTTTCTACTAGATACTTTGGTCATTGAATCTAATATTTTATACATCATTGAACTATTATATGTGAAACTATATGACCTATTTTTGTGTTCTATACTTTATTATTTTACATTTTCTTTCCATGTTTTCATCCTACCATGACAGACCAAAACTTTGTGAAATTTTACTCACCTGCACTTTCATAATTTTTTTAAATCATAGCAGGCTTTCTCATTTTATTCATTTTAAATAAATACAGGACGTTTCCCATATTGGATAAAAATATGTTATTTTGTTTGATAAGTATTTAATTTCTCTAAAATGCTATTCAGTGAAAAAGTAAATACGTTTAAATATTTGTTAAAGTTATTCTTTTCATATATTTATATAATATACACATACTCAGAAATGCTCTAGCATTAAGCTTAATTCTAAATCATATTACTAGCTATTTTATGAACAAAAAGTTCACCATATTTATTGTCCTGGGAATTGAGAAACTCTCTGAAAAAACTAAAACACAGAATTGGGAGCTTGGAATTTAGATTTTGCTGGATGTGCTGCCCATGCCTTTGACCAAGCCGTTTGATTCCACTGACTCTCAGTTTCCTAATCTAAACAATTAAAGCTTTAGTTTCCACATTTCACTAGATTTTACTGTTTAAAAAGTGCCATCTGTTTTATACTTTCATTTGGCTTACTTCTCAAGTAGATTTACCAATAATGCATGGATTTGCTTCATTCCACTATGTCATCTGAGATATTTGTTACCAGGAGTTGGGAAGAAAAGTCTCATGAAATCTTTTGTTGTCTTTTTCTAGGTCAAACTCTATACTAAATAAATATTCCTCATACCTAGTTTATTATTTTCTTTCATAATTCTCATCATTTATACAATTTTGCAAAATGTATTCTGATTAGACTTGATATATGTTAACTTATTTCCTTTTTATTGTGTTAAATTCAAATAAGTTTGTCACTCAAAGTTTGCAGTTCAATGTGAGATTTCTATTAGTTTCTGTAATGGTAATATACTTGGAGTCTTACTTTGTTTTTTTTTTAATTTTATGAAAAAATACAGGAGAAAACATATCTTTTATAATTATTCTGAAAAAGTATTCTCTCAATTTCATTCTTGAATTAAATGAAAAATTATTTAATAAAAGGATAATCAGGTTCCTTCCAAAATAATATTTTGTGCCTATAAACATAAAATCAAATAAAAAGTAATAGTGGCACAAATAAAGCTAACCATATGAAATTACATTATTTCATTTTTTTTTTTTTTTTTTTTTTTTTTTTTTTTTTTGGTGGGTACCGGGGGGACGACCTCAGGACCTCGCGCGCCAACAGGCACCCGTGCCGCTGAGCGATATCACCGGCCCCTTTTTCGTATGTGGGTTCCGGGAGTCGAACTCGGGCCTTCGCGCTTGCAAGGCAGGCGCTTAAGCCGCTGAGCCGTCTCACCGGCCCCATTATTTCATTTTTAAAGGTGGTAACACATTTTAATAGTAAATCTAATCAATGAGAAATTACAACATTTTCTTTGATTTTTTTTTTGGATTGTTCTAAGGACAAGTTTGGGACAAACTATTTACCTATAAATGATTTTCTTGAATAAATGTGTTAACCAGAAAACGTAATATGATTCAGTTATATAAACAGGGATTGAAAAGGAACAAGATATTAAAAATATGTGATGTATATAAAAGATATATATATGATGTATATGAATTGTATACTGTATTATTTTCTTTTGTAACTTCAACATGTATAATGCTTATTTTCAGACTAAGATCAATTTTCTTGTATTGGGACCATATCATTTCTAGAAGGATTGTGATTTCTTTCTATTACCTGTTTTTTTTTTTAATTATTTCTAGCTCTCATCTTTCTTCAGTTCTCCACTTAACTTATCAAACTGAGCCTTGTCATTTCTTCAACATCTGGTCCCTCTGAGAGATAAAAGAAAGAAAGGGAAACTGATGTGATAATTCCCCAGATTAATAATTTTCTTACAACTGCAAAACTATTTTAGCATAAAAATTTCATTCAATGAAAAACATTTCTTGCAGAAATCATCTCATTTTGGATCTAAATTTCATCATTTTGGATCATGTTTTTTGTGAGCTCTGTACTTGTGAATCACCTGATGTTCTACACTTAATTATCTGCTGAAATTTTCCTTAAATAATTACATGATATATTTTTGACTCAGATGTTCTGACAACAGATTTCTTCTCGACAGACAAAAAAAAGGAAATTAACTATTTTTAAACACATGCACTAGTTCTTGCTACTAACAAAGATGGTGATAATGAAGAAACCGATTCACTTTTTGTAAACAAATTTTAACCCTTACTCCATATTTTGTGCTTATGTAGAATTAAAATTTTAAATGTAATCACTTTTTGGCACAAAGACTCATTATCCTGTAAATAGTCATAATAACCTGACCTAAATTAGTTCATCATGATTTCTTTCAAGATTGTTGTATATGGTGACTTCTGAGAAGTAGATGGAGATCAAGATCTCCATGAAAGACAAAAGCAAAGGAGTAAAATTAACTAAAACCATTTGTAGAAGGCTCTCATACACTGCTAAATGAAGATAATAATTAGCTTTTAAAGGATAATAAGGGATAATGACCAATAAATGAAGGATACATTTGAAATTATTTAATGTACCTGAGTTACCAAAATTTAAAGAAAGAAGAAGAGACTATAAAATGACACAATCTTGGTGTTTGAAAAGTTTCTGTGAGTGTCATGTTGGCCACTAAAAGAATGAAGACTGGTTGTAATTCCAGGCAGAAAAAACAGAAACCTGATAGCCCCATATTAATCAAGCATGATACTTATGTTGTAGCCCAAAACAGTGCTTTTTTTTTTTTTTTTTTTTTTTTTTTGTGGGTACCGGGGGGTCGACCTCAGGACCTTGCGCGCCAACAGGCACCCGTGCCACTGAGAGATATCACCGGCCCCTTTTCCGTATGTGGGTTCCGGGAGTCGAACTTGGGCCCTCGCGCTTGCAAGGCAGGCGCTTATGCCGCCGAGCCATCTCACCGGCCCAAGAGTGCTTTCTTTTAAAATCATCCTTCTTTTTCTTTTAATGTACTTCTTTCTAAAGTGTTGATTTGATAATTTACATTATCTTTGTCTAATATTAAACTTCAGAGGATTTATATTTTAAAACAAATATGTCACCTAATTTCATTGTATAGTGATTTTTTTTACTCTTTTCTTATTCACAAAATGGCGATAATGACATCAAGCATTTGTTACAGATGTGTGTATTAAATGGATTAAAGAATACAAAAGATGAAAAAATATTGCATTGTAACAAATGGTCAACAGGTTAACTGCCTCTAATTCTTCTTATTCCTTACAATATAATATTCAAATTTTATTGCATTTTAAATTTGCAATATTGACTTAAGTCATTTCCTTATATTTTTATTTTGCTAATTATGAAATATAGATAGCATTTTACTCCATTACAACATCCATAAAAATATTAGAATGCTTAACTTTTCTATTGCCTCTACTTCAGTCATTCTATATTATTTTGTGTTAGCATCTCCAACTACAATATTCTTTCTAGTTTTACCCATTTTTAAAAAAAAATATATTAGTCTTATAACAGAAGTTATTTAGTATTATATCTATATTAAAACGGTTAATTTTCATTGTTGAAAAAAAATTCCAAATGTTAGTGGCTCAAATTAGAAAATGTTCACTGTCAATTTTTGTGGGTCAAGATTTCAGCTATTGCTTAGCTGAGTTCCTTTGGTTCATGATATCTCAGGAGGTGGCTGTCAAGCTTTTGACCAGAATGCATTCTCATCTCAAAGTTTGACAGAGCCCTGGCAGAATTTAATTCCACATGTGTTGGTAGATCAAAACCTTCAGTTTCTCATAGATTCAGGTATTTTACACATAAGCATCTCCTTAGCACAGCTCACAGTGTGGCAACAACAAGATGAAAGCCACTTCCTTTTGCAACTAAATCTTGGATCTGACTTCTCCCAAATTTTATTTATGAAATGAAACATTTACATGGAACCTACATTCAAGGAGAAGGAATTATCCAGAAACACACACTCCTGGAGGCAAGAATCATTAGAGACATTCGTACAGGCTGTCTATCATAAATGGACTCAGTGCTAAGAACGTGATTGTTTTTCCTTCACATATTCAGCATGTTGGCGTGATTTATTTTGAATCTTATATTTTCTACATTCCCATCATCAATGGTCTTGTAGTTGAATTTTATATTTTAAGTTTTCTGCTTGGTGATTTATTTCCCTCTCAACCCCCAAATAAAAGTCATAGATCATATAGCCCTAGAACCTGTATACTATGAAGATATTATGCCATTCTTTAGGAAATTGGACACTAAGAAAAAATTCTATCTCCAGAAATCTTCATTTTCTTCATGTATTATTTTCCTTGTGGACCTAGCTCAGCTATATGCTCAAAAAGTAGATGTAGGGCAAGGATCTGGGTCAGCTAAGAATTTCAAGTTATTTAGAATACCATAATTTTCTGTACAAGTCATTTGTGACTTTAACCCAAGGGGATATTAATGATAGCTAATATGGACTGAGTGATTATTAAGAGGCAGATATTGAACTCAGTAATTAGCCTACATTGTTTTAATTCCCTTGAAAATTCTATATTATAGATACTTTCTCCCAATTTTACCCATGGTGAAGATGTCTAAAAATCTTTTAGAAAGAAATATTTGAGCGAGATACGATATCCAAAATGTTTTAGAGAAGTGAGTTATCTAATGTATGTTTGGTAACAAGTGCAAAAGTCTCAAAACCAATTTGTCTACTCAAGTATATTCATAACAATATTGAAACGTTATCCCTGAAATATTTGGATATGTATAGTATGTACAATTAATACATATTTTAAATGTCCTCATGGTATTTATATTAGATTTTGCCAACAAGTGGTTTTGCATCATCCTAAAATCTTTGAGTTTTCACAGTGTTTGGATTTGCTTTTACAGTTAAGGGAATATTAGTATATGAATTTGCTGAGATCTATGTCCAAAGACTAGTAACTGGTTAGTGATTTCTGTGGGATTTCAGACGTGTGCTCTATGTCTAAGCCATCTTCTTAAGTCCTCTGTACCATTGTCCTGGACAAATATGGCAACATATACACTTTGGGGGCTTTTTTTCCATTTAATATTCCTTATACCTGCAGTCAAATACTGATTTAGAGCCTGAAAAATGTCTGAAATTTTGAGAAATTTCTTTACCCTATGAAGTTTGTCTTAAGTATGAATAAAACTCTTCATGCAAGTTATTTCCATACCATTAACTATGATAATCCTTAAAAATGACTTAGTTATATTTAAATTCCATATTTTTCTATGAGAAAACGCTGATACTGTAGCTAGAAATCCTTCCTTTTGACCATATCTTTGCTTAAAAGAAGAATGAGAGGCACGTGGTAGCCACACCTGTGATTCCAGCATTCTGAGAGGCTGAGGCTGGAGGACCACAAATGGGATCCCAGGATGGGTGATGTAGTTACTGTCATAGAATAGAGAAGAAAGTAAGAAAGTGAGAGAGCAAGAGAGACAGAGATAGACAGAGACAGAGAGAAGGGAGGGAAGGATCAGAGGAGGGAGAGTGAAAAAAAGAAATGAAGGGCTGAGATGTATATCCGTCTGTACTAATATATAATGTTAAAAAAAGTGTCAGCTCTCCACAGCAAAAGTATAAAATGGAGTCAAGTAATCATGTAGCTCTATATTTTTCTATCTATCTATCTATCTATCTATCTATTATTAATATCTATCCACCTATAATGGTTGATTGATAGTGTCAATTTGAGAAGTTTAGAAACTTAAATAACCAGTGCACCAATTCTACACCAAGGGTGTAGAAGACACACCCTAGTTTCATCTGTCACCTGGAGGGTACAAAGGGGAGATGAGGAAGGACGGATCTGCTTCTGTTCAGAGGAGCTCCAGTCTTTGCCTTCAGCTTGAACTTCACCTTCATCTCCTGGCTTCCAGCGCAGACCCGTGAGCCTCCTGATACAGACTTGCATGGGACACTGCAGTGAGCTCCAGACCTTGGACTGAACCCTTTGGTCTCCAGTGTGCAGACACCCTCTGCACCCTTCCTCATCCAACTCTATGGCTGACCATTGTAAGCCAATCTTGTAATTTCTTATACATTTGTATGTCTTGTGTTATATCTGTTTATCTAGTAAAACACTGACTGATACACTGGCTATAAAGTATCTCCTGTGTATGTATGTTGTGGTGTTCAGACTGAATGCACAGCAAAGGAGACGGCTGTCATTTCCACCTGCCCTCATTGACTCACTGGGCTCACCAACATTGTTACCACTAACTGTACCTCGAGAAAAAAATAATTAGCTTTGCTATCTGAAGTACAAATAATTATTTTCTTTTGGGTAATTTGACAATTTTTGGCAATACACAGGCACACTATGCACACAGATTTATATTTGTATTGATTCCTAAGTTACTTCCTGTTTTAAATTACAATAACTTGTACCAAAAGATACTGCATTTATGATGAGCACAATGGCATATAATGCATTTAATCATCTTGCAATTTCCTAATCTCTTACTTCATGAGGTAAATTATCTGAATTCCAAGATGACTCTTAGACCATATGCTTCCTTAGAGCCAAGTTCATTATGTACCAACCTCCTAGCTAAGAGAAAAGCATATGTAATGATTTCTGCTACAAATGAATTCAATTAGTTCGCCATTTTAAAGACAACCATGTGGTATTCATAATTTCTTGGAACTGTCTTAATAATAGGAGTCTTGGCTGTAAGTTGAGAAATTATAATAAAAGTATGTGTAATTAGAGAAGTAAAATATAATTAGAGAAAACAAAACTTATTTTTAACCTAATCTCAACTGAAAACAATAATTCCATGGAATTATTTGTATATACTTCTGTTTAACTCTTTTCCCTTTTGACTTTAAAAATAGCTAATTCTCACAGAGAATGAATTGAGTACTATCATAATTGATATATATAGCTTTAGAAAAAAGATTCATTTTACTGACTGAGATCACGAAGATCTGTGACTGTTTTCATTCCATTTCACTTTCACTGCTGAAACTGGTGTGGTACTTTCCCACACACTGTTTACAGGCTTACTATGCATATATACTTGTAACACAATATCGTATATAAAAACTAATTATAGAAATAACTCAAGTATTTATGGATATGGGAATCAATATTTAAGTATATGTTAATAAATGTATTTGTTTCAAATATCTATATTTAATGGTAAATGTTTATCTATAAATGAACTATTGCTTTGTCTTCAAATTTTATGAACAAGCCAGATTTGGTGGTCCATGCTTTCAAACCCTGCTACTCAGTAGGGAAGATAACTCAGGAGGAGGATCATACATATGAGATCCTGTTTTAAACTAAAAAAGGGTTGAGATATAACCCAGCACTCTCTGCATAACACCAAGAATATTGTATATGTACATATGTAAGTACATTATATATTAACATAATAAAAATACAGGGAACAATGCTTTCTGATGTTTTCCAGTTATACTGATAATGCTGTCTATATTATGAAATTTATATTATAAATTATTTCAAAATAAACAAATGCTATATAATTTTCCAAAAATTATTCCTAAGATGGCAACTGTATAAAATTGTGAAATTATGTTGAAACAAAAGAAGTCCAATTAGTAAGCACTGACTATAATCCAATTATTCCATAGGGTAAAAACAATTCATTTGCTTTGCTTTCACCAGTAATATAAATTATGATGACACAGAAGTATGGTAGCAATATTATCAACTCGATTTATATTTTGCTTAACAAAGCTAGACATCATGCAATCATGTGTATTTGAGTGACTGGAGGGTTAAAGTTTAAGTGTATCTTGCTGAAGAAGTTAACTAATGCTAATGGCTACACATATATTTTGCAGTTCTCTGGTCTTTGTTGGGAGATTTTAGAGAAGTGCAGATGTGAAATAAACATTAAAAAAATTTTAAATAGATTTTTCTGTTATTTACACTTGTATTTTCCAATCAATTGAGGGAGAAAATTTATAAGACTCATGCTATCACATTTTAATTAAAATGAAAGGAAGCCAATTCATATTCATGAGTCCAGGGAAATCTTTAATATTTGTAATCAATGAATGCCTGCACCTCAGAGAAAAATCATGCTGATATATGTAGAAAAATGCTGATTACTGGTTTTAAATGAATGTTGTTCAAATCTTTATAAAACATTTTACCTTGTATCAATAATTAGGTACTATTCTTAACAACATTCAGTGACTGGAGAAGTTATACTACAGATGTACTTCATTTTATTTCACTTTGCTTTATTGCACTCACAGATCTTGCATTTTGTGCGGATGGATGATTTGTGGCAATTCTGCATAAAGCAACTCTATTGTCAACATCTTTTCAATAATATGAACACACTCTCTGTCACACTTTGGTAATTCTCACAGTATTTCAAAATTTTTATTTATTATTGTATCTATTATTATGACCTGAAATCAATGATCTTTGATTTTTCTATTCCAAATGCACAAACATTACTCATACATGATATTGCACTTAATACATGTTATGAAGATTCTGATTAATTCACATCACAATAGTCCCACCTTTCTTCCTCTTTTCATCCTTGCTATGCACTTGGACACAACAGTGTTGAAGTTATATCAGTTAATGACCCCATGATCACCTCTGAGTTTTCATGTGAAGAGAGTCAAATGTCTCTCTCTTTAAGTCAAAAGCTAGAAATGATGAAGCTTAGTGATAAAGACCTGTTGAAAAATGAGACCTGCTAGATCTAACAGTTAGCCAAGTTGTGAATGTAAAGCACTAGTTCTTGGAAATAAGAAGTGCTACTTCAATGAACAAGCAAATGAATAGAAAGAAAATGGTCTTAAACTGATACGGTGAACATTTTGGAGATTAACATAAGATAAAACCATTCACAATACTCTGTTATGTAAAAGCTTACTTCAGAGGAAGGTCCTATTTTGTTTACTTTTATGAAGTCTGAGAGACACAAGAAAGCTTTAGAAGACAAGTCTGAAGCTGGAAAGCATTGCTACATGAAATTAAAATAACAGATATCTTCATAGCGTAAAAGTACAAGATGAAGCAGCAAGTGTTGATACAGAAGGTATAACAAGTTAACCTTGGAGATCTAGCTCAGGTAATTGATCCAGATGGCTATGCTACACAACACATTTACAGTGGAAATGAAACAGCCTTATGTTAGAAAAAGGTGTGATCTAGGAACTTCAAAACTGGAATGAAGAGATCAACCGCTATGTATAAAGTCTCAAAGAACAGGTTGACTTCTGTTATGGGCTAATACAGCCAGTGCTTGTTGACAAGTCTGAAAAATTCTTTAAAAATCCCACTAAATCTACTCTGAATGTGCTCTATATACGAAACTACCAGCCCTAGATGACAGCATATCTTTTTACAATAATCTTTTTTTTTAATGTGGGTACCGGGAGTCGAACTCGGGACCTTGCGCTTGCCAGGCAGTCGCTTATGCCACTGAGCTATCTCACCGGCCCATCTATAACAATCTTTAGTGAATATTTTAAACCCAATGTTGAGACTTACTACTCAAAACAAACAAGCACACAAACAAAAAAAGATTCCCTTTGTATTAGGTAGAGCTTTCTAGAGGAACATAATTGCTATAAAACATAAAAATTGTACAATGGGATTTATTAGGTAGCTCACAGGAAGAAAGATGCAAGAGTTCACAATGGCCATCTGTATGCTGGAGACCCAGAGAATCCAACAGTTGCTCAGCCAAGAGGATGGAAGTCTCAGAACAAGTGGGATCAAGTATACAGCCCTAGTCCAAGGACAAAGGCCTGGAAGCTCAAAGGAGGGTTGTCAGCAGGAGTAGACACTGGAAGACTGAAGAATTTTGAGACCGGGAGACTGAAGTTGAATGTCAGCAACATCAAGGGACAGATGCACTCAGGAAGACTGGAGTTCTTAAAAAGGCACTCTTCCTTTTTCTTTCTCTTTTTATTCCATCCAGGCTGCAAGCCTATTTTTGCTACCACCAACAACTGGGTGGGTCTTCCTCCCTCAGTTTGCTGGCTCATGTCAGTCACGCAGATACATCCAGAACTATGCTTGTCTACTATGGTAGGCATTTCTTAATCCATTCAAATTGGCATTAGAATGATTAATGGTCACAACATTTATAGCTCAGTGATAATCTAACTGGTCATCCGACAACCCTCTGATGGACTTTTCCAATGATATTAGCTTCATGAGTGTTAACAAAATATCCCTACTTTAGCCCATGAATTAAGGTAATTTCTTCTTTCAAGTTTTTTTATTTAAGAATACAGTTTTAAGGTAATAGAAGACACGAAATGAGATTTTTCTGATGGATTTGGGCAATATAAATTGGAAAATTTTGGTATTCAACATTCTGATGTCACTAAGAATATCTGTGATTCATAGGCAGAGGCCAAAATTTCAACATTAACAGGAGTTTTAAAATGGTTGATTCTGACTCTAATGAGTGACTTAGCAGATCAAGACTTCAGTTGAGGAAGTATCTGTAGATGTAGTAGAAATAGGAAGAGATCTAGAAGTGGAGCATGAAGGTATAACAAAATTGCCACAATGTCAACTTGAGTTGAGGAATTTTTCTTAATCATGAACAAAGAAAGAAGCTGATTAAAATGGAATCTACTCTTGTTAAAGATACTGTGAACACTGTTGAAATAACAAAGCATTGTAATATTACATACACTCAAGGCAGCAGTAGGAATTTAGGGGATTCATTCCAATTTTTTTTTTGTGGGTACCGGGGGTCGACCTCAGGACCTCGCACGCCAGCAGGTGCCTGTGCCACTGAGCGATATCACCGGCCCTTTTCTCGTATGTGGGTTCCGGGAGTTGAACTCAGGCCCTCATGCTTGCCAGGCAGGTGCTTACGCCGCTGAGCCATCTCACCAGCCCATCATTCCAATTTTGAAAGAAAGTCTTATGGTGAGTAAAAGTGCTGTCAAACAGCAGCTCACGCTACAGAGAAATCTTTCTCGCAAAGAAGAGTCAATAACAGCATGCTTCATTATTGTCTTTTTAAAAGAAATATCCGCAGCATCTCCATCCTTTAGCAATCGTCACTCTAATTAATCAAATTCTATCAAGGCAAGACCCTCAATGGAAAAAGAAATAAGGAAGCAAGTAGGAGAAGGAGGAAAAGGAGAAAGGGCTCCAATGGCTGCAGCATGTTTATTTATACACTTGGAGGTTGAATGTCATGTGAATCTCCTCCACCTAATAGTTTATCCACGTGGCTTGCCTCGGGCACTCTGTGTTCTTGAGGCTGGCCTTGCTCTGTGTGATCAATCTCCAGCTTCAGTTGCTCCCCACATCTCCCCATTTTCTGTTTTTTGGTTACAAGTGCTGCGTGTTCAGTTGGAGTTGGAGGAGCTATGTTTGGAGGATTTTGTAGAAGACTCTTTTGTTTTTGAACATTTTTCATTTTAGATGAACTTGCTGGATACAGGCTAAAGATTCCTAGTCCAAAGATTTTAAGTCCCTGCATATAGCAATTTTATCCTATACAGCGCATTACCCAAAAATAGTGATCAGTTACTAGTGTAGTTGGCAATTGTTTTATACCTCTTGTGGTTATAATTTTCTGCTGGATGTTCAAGACCAAATTAACGTGAGATCTGTATTAATCAATTATTGCTATTTATCAAGGTCAGTTAAGTCTCCTCAGGATTTACTTTGGAACCTCTATTTCTTCAGTCAGTATCAGCCGTCTGGATGAGTCACAGTCATTGCTTGACCAAGTTGTTTTCTGTGAAAGCTTGGGAGACAGTGTTCTCCTAGTGACTCTCTTTAGGCACACTATACATTGTAGATCTTTATCCTCTGTGGTCCTACAATTTCCTTCATCAGGAGTTTGTATAACACCAGAGTTGCAGGATGTCGCTGGAAATCTTCCCTCATGTCCTGGGTCCTCATTGACCTCAGAGGGCTGGGGCCAAAATATTGGCTGTCTTCCTAGCCCATCTATCTTTCTAGTTTTTGTCTCCATATCTCAGTTTTTGAACATCCAGAAGAGAAGTTTAATGACACTGCATTGTATTGTGAGCAGTGAGCTTAATATTATGTAAAATAGAACCATTATTTCCTTCCAACCATGGCTGTTCTTGTATTTGAATTCCTGTAGAATGTTAACAGACAATGGTTATATAATTTTACACAGAAAATTTAAAATCAAAATCATACATGATATTGTAGCATGATAATCATGATGATATTTTTGTGACATACTTAATTGATTTTGACATATTATGGCTCTTTTAATCAGTCATCTCTATCTAATACATAAGAAGCATTTACCTAACTCATTGACATTTAATGGGATGTGACTGAAGAAATTCGTGACATTGTCTGGACCACTTAATGTCCAGACATCTCTAAGTATAGTGGCACATAAATAGCATATATATCACTTAAGTTTTTTTATTATTATACACTGTTGACCTCATGTTGGCTTGACATGAACCTCCTATCACAGTTAAATGGAGCACAAAAGAAAGGCAAATGTCTGAATCTGAAAGAAAAGGTCTATCACATATACAATCCCAGTTTTACATTTTAGAAGATGGTACACCTGAAAGGCATGAATACATTTAATACAACATAAGATGAACAATGAATTATCATACCCATGTGTAAAACCTTTGTTTGTTAAATTAGTTATGTACCAAGAGCATCTTTTTTTTTTTTTTTGTACCAGGAATCAAACTCAGGACCTTGTGCTTGCCAGGCAGGTGCTTGTGCTGCTGAGCTATATCCCCGGACCCAAGAGCATCTTTTGTGAGAAAACATTTTTATATTATTTTTAGAAAACTTAACCTTTTGCTGATGACCAGTTTCTTGGGGTTGTCTCCCATAAGGATATGGAGATTACTGGGGCTTCCCATTAATGAATAAGGACTGGATAATTATCCAGGCAGCTGCTTCCTTATTCATCAATTGAAGTCCTGTCCAATAGTCTCTCCACACCCCGAAGGGATTTTTGTTTAATTATCTTAATAATTTTTGATGACTTATTAAAAACGATCATAACATTTAACACATTATTTTTGAACAGCGAGAGACTGTCAAGTCATAATACATAAACAATAATATACATTACATTTACACAACCAATTTCAGCATCATTTTGACGAGCTGGCAAACCAAGTGGAAGTATATCAGACAAATGCTTCAAAAATCCAAAAATGCAAAAAGAAAGGAAAGAAAAGAAGAAAAAAATTGTTGAGCTCAAACAAAAACAGCTGATAAATAGACAAACAAACAGACACACAATCAGATTGCACACTCAATATACTTTTTGGCCAAATTTAATTATAATAACTTTTATAGTTTTAGAGGTTTGTAATTATAAATACACCAGTCAGAAATTTTTATAGGTCAATTAGCAGAGATCTCTTACAAGAAAATTTGGAAGGAACAAAATCTTTCATCTATAGTTAATATATAATTTTATCTTAAGAATGCTGGCAATTTTTGTGCCTGTTTCCTTCATGTAGCCTCCAGCTCAGTTGTCTCCATACACTCTGTCACCTACTCAAACATTCTTTTCCCAATTTTTGGTTACCATTTCCTGGGCATCCGGGGTCAGTTTCTTTAATTGACCCCAGGTTGGGTTTAGCCCCATCTTTGTCTATCAGCTGTGGAGAGGTCTCTGAGGCATCACTGCCACAGAACTGAGAATCAGAGCCTGACTGGTATGTGCACTCTTTTTAGACATAATCTCTTTGCACACTTACTAGGCTACAGTTTACTGTAAAGACAGATTTTATGTGGACTGAGAAATAAAAAAAATGTTTGACATATTCACTGTTTTTTTTTTTTTTTTTTTTTTTTTTTTTTTTTTGCCTTGTTGGGGTGGTCTGAATCCAAACCTACACTATCTCAAAAGATATACTTAAATTATGATTTTTCTATACAAACTAATGTTGATGTACTTTCAGTTTCCCAGCCTACTACACATTCATTTCTCATTTCCTCTTAAGAAAAGCTTGACTGGTCTGCTAATTGTTCACGTTGCCTTTACTTTGGCTAAGAATGGGCATTGAACCAAAGTAGTTAAAACCTATAGTACAATACAATTTTGTCTAAGCAACTTATTATGGGATTCATCTAATTCTTACTTTGTTTTACCTTTCATGAATGTTACCTAGAGGCATTGACAAGATTTGCCCACTGGAAGTAGAACAGGGAAATTTATATTCGCTGTGTTAAACTGAAGGACTTAGTGAAGATGTAGCTTTGTTCCAGAGTTACTTTCCTGGGCACATGTTAAAGTACTTGTAGAGTGGGCTGGTTAATTTTCCTTGAGTCTGTACTTACACTGCAACCTCTTAGTACTCTTTCCAGCCAGACCATTGATGGACTTAAACCTTTCTGTGACCACTTACCAAATAACCTTCTGTTTACACTGCAGAACAAGATGTTTTTAAATTATACACTCACAAATGGGGAGACAAGCCAATCTAGGTGAAGCTCCCTTCTTAAAGCATAAGAGAACAGGAGACTAAAAACTTAATCCATTGTCCTAGTGTCTCTTCCAATGAGCATTTTTTTTCCTCTTACTTTTCCCCTTATGGAAACTTAACGCCTTCTCTGAAATCTATGTAGATATGTTGATCAAATCAAATTCTCACCTTTGAGAATATTGAAAAATCAAATTTTATGGGACAAACATGTGCCTGGAAAGAAAATTCTGTTCAAACATAAAGCATCTTTCTTTCTTTAAACTATTCTAGGGAATAAGCGTAATATTAGTATACAATATTTTTCAAGATATACTAGGTTATTAACTTGTAAATACTAGGATTCTTTCTTTATGGATAATGTCATGCATGTAATTCTACTTTTATATGTGGACAATTTTATTTGAGAAAATATATTTGATATAAGATTTGAATAATTAAAATGAATTAAAAATCACAAAGTTTGAAAATGAGACTTTCCCAGAACATTTTTACCAACAAAGAAAGTATTATCACACATATGCCATTACAGAGTAAAAGTTTTTTTTCAGTATGCTCATCAATATGTATTAAGCATTGCTAAGGCAAATACATACTTCTAGCATATTCAATATAGGAAGAAAGAAAAGAAAGAAAGAAAGAAAGAAAGAAAGAAAGAAAGAAAGAAAGAAAGAAAGAAAGAAAGAAAAGAAAGGAGAGAAAGGAGAGAAATGAAGGAGGGAGGAAAGGAGATAGGAAGGGAGGGAGAGAAAGGAAGAAATGGATGAAAAATTGTACCCAAACAAGATAACAATAGGATAGTCATTTTTAATCCTCTAACAATACATTTTTCTATCTTTAGGATGAACTTGGACATTTAAATTAGGCATTCTGTGATCCAAAAGAAAACGTAATTATCAATGTCTTTTGTAGCTACATCTCACTAGATGTCTTATTCTGGTCAATGAGGTAGGTATAAGCTTAAGTGTTTTTGATAAGTCTGTGAAGCTTCATTGTAAGCATGAAGATGTGCTTTTTGCTTTTCCTCTTAACTGATGAACAACTTTTAAAAAATTTCTGTACAAGAAAAACAGTAATAGAATGAGCCTCCATTAATGACAAATCCCAAAGGGATCTGCAGGTTTAATGTAACTTCTATCAAAATGCAAACATTATTATTCACAGAATTAGGAAAAAACATTCCTAAAATTTGTATGGAGATACAAGAAACACCAACTAGTCAAAATAATCATTATCAAAATGAATAAAGCAGGAGAAATTGCACTACCTGACTTCAAATATACTATGAAGCAATAGTAAGAAACTTCACACTTTAGGGGAATTTTTCTACCAGACATAATTGAATGGAAAGTAGAGAGAGTTCCCATATACACCTTATACTCAAAAATGCACAATGTCCACTACTTTGGACATCCTAAACCTTCATATTATATTTGTAAAATTCAGTGAACTTAGCTTGATTCATGATTCTCACCCAAAGTCCACACTTTATCCTAAGATTAACCCCTGGTGTTATAGATTTTGTTTTGACAAATATGGACTTATTTATCCACCATTACAGTATTATGCAGAATAGATTCTCAGCATAGACAAATCATCCTACGTGCCATGATATTCATTCACCCTCCAACTTACTCCTGGAACCCGCTGATATTTCACTACCTCCATAGTTTTGTTATTTGTACAGTATCATATATGTGGATTCATGCAATATGTATCTGTTTCAGATTAGCTTCTTTTATTTAGAATATGCAGTTAAGTTTCCCCCATGTCTTTTCATGGTTTGGTAGCTCATTTTTAAAGACTTTGATATTGTATTGTATGTGAATATCATAGTTTAATTTTTCCACTCAGCTGTTGAAAGATATTTGGGTTACTTTTAACTTTTGGTAATTATGAAAAAGCTGCTATGAGTAGGCATAATTTTTAGTATATTTGGGTAAATATTAAGGGGTATGATTCTAGATAATATGGCAAACTATAGTTTTTTAAGAAAGTAACAACCTGTTAAGCTGTTTGTGCTGTTTTGCACACAAATTGCATCACGGATGACAGTTTATTTCTCCACATCCTCACTAACATTTGGAGATATCTTTGAATTTTGAACATTCTCATAAATGTGTAGTGGCATCTCATTGATGTTTTAAATTCCAATTCCTTAATAATGTATGATTTTGAACATCTCCTAATATTATATACCCACCCGTATATCTTATTTAGTAAGTTGTTTATTCAGGACTTTTAGACTTTTTAAAATCAGGTTGTTCATTTTCCTGTTTTTTTCCTTCAACTTGAGATGTAATTTGAAAACAAAAGCTCTTCATGGTTTGGTCACTGTCACAAAGTATCTAAGAAAATCAGTTTAAAGCAGGAAAGATATATTTTAGTTCACGATTTTATAGGTTTTGTCTATGAATGTTTGGACCAGGGGCTTTGAGGCCAGGGGTGAGGCAGGCCATCAGGAAAAAATCCATTTTGCAAAGAAAATATGCTCTTTTCCTGGTGACCAAGAATCAGATTGAGGTGGGGTCAGGGATATATGGTATACCTGTCAAACTCACGTGGCCCGTGTCTTTACTTCTTTCAACAGGGCTCCACTTGCTAATGGTCCATTTAGCTACGGACTTGCCATCTGATTACTCCTCTGATGAGATTGGGATCCTCGGCCCCGATCACCTCTCTAGGCTCCACCTCTGAACGTGAACCTTGAAATGAACCTAGGTAGCCTTTGATCAAAATCTTCAATTTTCCCTGCCTCCTGGTTCTAGAAACCACCATTCTGAATTCAAATTTTGAAGTCACATATGGCCTACTGCATTTTATTATTTAACATAAATTTGAGAAGGATGTTGAATGTGGTATTTTATAAGTGCTAATTAGCTTAAGCATGCTCAGTTTTTACATCTTGTGTATATTTATAGTTTGCTTTCGTCTACGTATTTTTTCAGTTAATGAGATATTTGCATTATAAACCTCGGCGAGATATAACGTATTTCTGTTATTTAAATTCTTCTGCAATGTGCATGTTAAAGATTTTTAGACTATCAAGAAAATAATAGGATTGTAGTATCTTCTTGATTTTTTGAGTTTTTTGAACATTAGAAAATATCTCTGAAAATGCTTCTCATCTGGGATATATGTTCTTTGATATTGTGGTAGCTGTACTAGCTTCATTTTTGTCAATATTCACATATTGTACACATTATCATCCCTTGCCTTTAGACTAGCCTTCGGGTGCTCACTATGGTTTTTTATTTTGTCACTGAATGATTAGAATTTTATTTTATTGCTTACTTATTTTGGTAGTGCTTTTTAAAATTGCTCTATCTAGCCTACTTACCCTGTATGAAAGTAAGACATTTTTGTTTTAAATATACCATTTTACCCTGCTTTATGATGTCTTGCCAACTTCTTAATAATTTTTAATAATGAATCTGTCTTTTTTAGGGAATAATAATGATAAAATATGTTACATAGTAAATACATGTTTCTTTTCCTATATTAATTTGTTAATTAAAACTTTTAATTTGTGTCTAGTGTTTATCCTATATACTATAATATTAGTCTTGATTTCACAGTTACCTTAGTATATTTTTATTTTCACAAAAATTAAATTACTTTATAATTTTTACCTACACATATGTCCCTTCTTATTTTCTACATTTCTACATTTTGTCTTAAAAATTCTATTTCTTGGGCCGGTGAGACAGCTCAGCAGCATAAGTGCCTGCCTGGCAAGCGCAAGGTCCTGAGGTCGACTCCCGGTACCCACATCCAAAAAAAAAAAAAAAAGAAATTCTATTTCTTTACACATTTTAACCCCTGTAATATATTGCTATTATATATATATAATATATATATAATATATATATTATATGTATATAAATCTACTGATATTCATTCAATCATTGTTTTTTGCCAATATGAATACAGATTTTAATATAGTATAATATTGTGGATTTAAAAAGCGATGGAACCCAAGGCCCTGCATATGCCGGGGAAGAGCTCTACCACTAAACATGCCTCCTGCTCTCATTGTTTTATATTTATCCAGGTATTTTTCATCTCTACTCTTTTTCTTTCCTTTCTGCTTTACAGTATTTCCATGTAGCATTATTGTCTTTCCATGTGAAAAACATACTTTAAATTTTTCTTTAGTGTAAGTCTCAGGTGATTATTTCAGTGTTTTTTTTATCTGAAAATAACTGTTTACTTTCCTTTTTTGGGGAAATTTCCAATATAAAGTTTTATTTTCTAGCAATTGTTTTCTCTCAACAATTTCAATACATATTTTTACTTTTTTTTTTTTTTGCTCATTATTGCTGTTTTGGGATTAGCAGTCAATCTTATTATTGCTTCTTTAAAGCTAATGCATCTTCCATTTGCTGTTAAGATGACTTTGTTTTTGTTTTCAGTGAAGAAATCCTAGTGTACTTTTCTTTGTATATTTCCAGTTTGCATGTATGTGTTTGTGTGCATGTGTGTTCTTCATTTTATTTTTAGATCTTATAGTTGTAGCTTTAGCTAGTTGTATTTACCAGTTTTAGAAAACAATTTTCCATCTGTTTTGTCAACTATGTTTTCTGACTCAATATTTTTTCTCTCATTCTAAACTTGAATACATTTCAGCATAATAAATTATATGTGTCTTAAGCATTATTGTATATTTCAAAACTACTTCGGATGCAGCGATCCATTGTGATATACTTTTAAGTATACTTATTTCTTCTACTGTGCCTAATCTATTTTGAAGTAATCCATTAAATTCATATTTCAGTATTAAATTATGGAGATCTAAAATTCCCACATGATTTGTTTAATTTTCATCTCCTAAAAGTTCTCCATTTGTCAATATTCTTGAATATATAACTCATAGTAATTGTAATACAGTATTTCTGTTATTCTTGTGTAAGTATTACTACATTGTTCATTGATTGTAATTCTTTTTTCATTTTGGTCCTCTTTGTTGTCATGCTTTGTTTTTAATGAAACTTTCTGAGCTTAAGAATGTAATATTCTGCTGTATCTTAAAGATATTATTTTAAATGAATATTTACCTTTTTTACACCATTTTGTGGAAAACAGGAAAAATGTGCTTAGGAACATATCTGGTTTGTTCTTACACCAGAGTTCAAATATTTCAACTTGCTTAAAGGAAATCTTGGAAAGTTTGCAAAGGCTTCTTCTCTTGAGGGGTCCCAGAACTCTGTTATTTGTCTCTCTTGACCTGTAAGACTACTGAATCTTTGCTTAGCTCTGTAGTTTCTTATAGCTATTTTTATGATTCCCTTACCTGAGTCATCACCTGTGCTTAGACAATGTAAAAGTTGCAAAATATCTTACAGAAATACAGTACTCAGAAACTATGGGTCATTTCTCTGTGGTTTTCTTTTCTCTTAGGATATTGCCCTGCATTCTTAATTGTTTAGGAGCATGTTCATTGTCCTTTAGAAGTAGTAAATTTTAATTGTTTAGGAGCATGTTCTTTGTCCTTTAGAAGTAGTAAATTTTAGTGATTGTTTTCTCACTCAAGGTACTGCTGCAAATATAGGGTGTGTTACTCTCTTTGCCCCGTGCCTGCACTCTAAATCAACTAACAGCTTAAAAAGAAAAGAAAAAGACACCAATGAATGCAGGGCTCACCTCATTGCATTGCTCTACCCTTCTGAATCTAGCCTTCAAGTTCTGGCAGCCTTTGTTGTTTTATAAATGCCTTTAGTAATTTTTAAATATTTTATTTATCATTTGTAGTTCTTTTCAGCTGCATGTTAGCCTCATGCCAGCTACACCTGCTGAAGTAGATTTTCCTGATCAACATCAGCTTTTGTACTTTAATTTTTATGTACATAATTTAAATATATCATGTGTAAATTAGACGTGATCTTTATATACAATGTATGAATTATATGCGTATTTATACCTTAGAAACATAATTTCTATTTAAATACATATATGAGATAAATAAGGATTATGGATGGTTTACAAACATTCCAAATACATTTCTGCCTATTAAGTTTATTAATTGAATAATAACCTACATTAATGTTACATTTGTTAAACCCACTATACATGTTAAAATTTATGTTCATTCTGGCAAGGAAAATTATTTTATATATATATATATATCTTTAGATTGTTAACTACATGTATATTCCTAATAATGAAAATATTCTACTTTTACACAATAAATTTGAAAATTTCACTTAGTCATATGAATCATATGACAATTTCAAAACATTTATTATCACTATTCTCACTGATATTCTGATAATAAAAAGGAAATAATATTATTTGCAAGATTCTTCCAGTAATGAAACCAATACATTAATGTTATCACTCCACTTTGCATCCATATGAAAGAAAACTTAGACAAATGAGCAACATTAATGTAGAACAGTCATTAGATTTAGATGAAAATGCGTGGTTCGTAGAATGAGAAATGCACCTTCTGCAGCTGCACCTTTTTGTTTAATCATCACCTTCCCATGTATGTTCTTAAAATAAATTTTTATTTTCGAAGTAGATAATGTTATCCCTTAGTTTAATGTCACTTGCTTTTTGTCATGCCAGGACTATGAGTACAATCCCTAGTGCAAATGATCTTTCTCAAATATTTTATTTCTAGATAAAAATTTATTAAAAATGTTTGAAGTAAATGAAAACCTGCACTTAAGCGCTGCACTAATTTGGAATATTTCTTCTGATCAAACTTCTTGAGCTTTGTGCTGACAAATATGATCATTGCCAACAAAACTCAAATACATAACGTACTGAATATATGGATTTAGAACTACATTATCAACTAAAAGTAAAAATTAATGTTGTAAACATTTGGAATATTCTCTATCGGCTTTATATAATGATGTTCGGCTATCATTTCTTACATCAATTTCTCTTATACCTAGCCTAATTTTTTTTTGCTTTCCCAATATTCCCACTGACTGCAAAGAAAGAATTTCATTTTTGTCACAAATCATGACACGGATCTAAATGCCAATCCCTGACAAAGTAGTGTTATGCTTGCATGACCTCCAGCCATGCTTATCCTACTGTCGCTTGTTTTGCAGAACAATCTACAATGGAATATTTGAGAGGAGTTTAATGAACTAAGTAGGAATGTGGAAGGCCTAGGAAAACCACAAAGAAGAGTGTAATAGTCATAGAATGATAAAAATGGATGCTGTCACAGTCAAAAGTAAAAGGAGACCAAAGTAGGAGCGATTACTGGAAACAGCTAGGTGGGGAGGGAAGCCAGCCCAGAGCGATTTCCTTTGGCCCAATGACAATGTCCAGGACATGGAGCAGATGGTGGCAAAAAAACACACCGGTTTCAGTCTGCCATCTCGCTTTTGGGGAATCCCCATTGGCAGCTCTTACTTTGAAGATAGAGAGCCTCACTCCAGCCTGCATCTTCAGAGTATGAAGCAGGGTGGACAAGGATAGTGGACAACTCTGGAAGGAAAAGAGACGAAAATCAGTAAAAAGTCATTTCTTCCTTTTGCATAATTATAATGTGTAATAGATTTTACTTTCATTTCTCTCTTTGACTCTAGGATAATTGAATTCAAGCCATATTTGTCAAGTATTCATTTATCTCAGGTACAATTTTTGAATAACACTTCCAAATCATATGAAAAACTAGAGATGAGTTGTCGATATTTTAAAGAAGCCTAATTATTGTTAGTCAGTATTTTAATTTTTAACATTATCTATAGCTGCACTTGTAGATGTTTTCTTAATAATCATCCTTGTAATGTCTATAATGAAACAGAAAACAAAGAACTGTCCTTAAGATGCAGTAAATAACCTATTATTCATGGATAGGCCATGTTATTTTTCAATCATATGAAACAATCTCACAGAATATCAACCTCCAACAAATTCTAAGACCTTGATAAAATGAGACAAAGCAAGACCACTTTACAAATTTGCCTAAGTACAAACAAAAGCGATGTTTCTCTGCAACCCACAACATAATAATCTTTCCTTTACCTCTCAAAGCGAGTGACGGCTATTTCTTTTTAACCCAATAATAAAGTTGTCCCTGCCTTCTGACATTATACAATCTAGAACAAAACTATTATTCCTTATGCCTATTGTAAGCCCAAATCCAGTAACAGACTTTAATACTATGCATTTGCTATACATCAGTTCCCCATGTTAAGCCATCACCCTCACTGCAGGAGTAATAAATCTAATTTGTTGAAATACAGCTATGTTCGTGGTAGTCTTTCTCTAAAGGACCTTGATGATAGCTACCTCAGGTACAGTACAGTACAGTACTGGTACAGTTGTACCTTTACCTACAGTTGTAAAGAAATCCCTCTGAACCTGAAACACTGTTTCATTCCAACAGGACTTTCATAAAATAATACAATAAATATTTTGAAAAGGTAAATCAATACAGCTTTTGTAAGATCACTCTTTTCTTCAAATGCTAAAATGGGACATCTTTTAATTTAAGTAAATTGCAATCAATAGCAAATATTTTAAAAGGACAATTGCTAAAACCCTTTTAGTAGCTAAAATTGTAGGTTAATTATCCAAATCCCTGTATAATATTCATTGCTTGCAGGTATGTTTCAGTTCAGTGGAAAGTGGTTTAAATTGTAGAACAAGGAGACAAGCAATTAGATACTTTCCTTTGGGGATTTTACAACATAATTTTTATATCAGGATAGAATCAAGAGAAAAGAAATAGTTGGGATAATAAGAATTATATTTCAAGTGGTTAAGTCAAGCCAATGTATCTTCAAAAATGACTTTCAGAAACCATATTTTGACATATTTATCAATTGGGGTAAATTAAAGTGGTTTTCACAAACATAACAACATATAGACAAAATAATATAGTCTAAAGCTTATACCTGTAATATAGAACCATTAATTATTTACTATATGTAAGGTTTTTACTTAACCTTTTTAAATATCAGTTGCCTTACCCACAATAAGGATTAGATTTGTTACTTCATAGATGATCTTTATATTGTGGAGATGTTTTTGATATTACTGTTACCAGTGACAAGTCCTTTTTCTACTCCGTGCATTGTAGACTTTCAGTCTGGATTCCATTAAAGGTAGAAGTAGCTGTCTCAAGAGAATATTTGCAATGGATTTTCTTGCTGGGCACTATGATAGGACAACAGAAGAGTGAGGTTTGCTTTTCCCCAAGACCTTGTTTTCCTGCCAAAAAAAAAAAATATATATATATATATCAGCAAAGGTAAAAACAGCAATATAGAATCTATGTAGTACGCACTACAACTAAAACATAATCATTAGGACACACAAAAGAATTGAAGATCTCAGAGAAGTTCAGGTTATATATTATATAGTTGGCCTAAACTTTGCCCTTTAGTAGGTATATTCTTTGTTGGAAATTCTGTAACTCTTTCCCAAATAATCCCTCACTGTAGAAATAACTATACCAAAGGTTGTGCTGATTGTGGAGTAGTTTATTTCTCTATATTATTTTCATTATATTTCTTAAACAACTATTGGAGGGGTAGGTGCCATTTCCAGAGCATCTAGGCTAGAGTCTGAATATGGTCTCTGGACAAAAATTTCATATCTACTAATTTGGATTGATGCCACACTTTTGGCTTTCCTCCATTTAATTCTTTAATGATCAAAAAAGGCAATATATTGTACAACTTAGGCCATGTTATGAATTTGCATTTTTATTTCTATTTTATTTTATGGTGGACCTCATAACTCAATCCATTTATATGTCCTCCTAGCTAATTTTGATCTTTATTTTTAACAGACACAACAGAGCTCATATTTGAAAAAATCTTATCGGTTAACAGTTATATATGTGATATACTAAATAAAAGCAATTTTTACTTTTTCAAATGTTAGGTACTTTATTCACTCATTTAAAACTTAAAAAAAGCATTTTGGTGAAATAATTCGCACAAAAGCATACGATATTGAAGTAACTCATAAAAGTTTGATTATCAGTGGGTCTGTGGTCAAATTAAAAGCATCTTATATTTACTACCTCATTGAGAATATTTGGAAATATTCTACAATGAATTAAGGAACCATAAAATAAAAACAATATAAAACAATCCACTATGTGTAACATTACATATATATGCACACATATCTGTATATATCTCCCTAAGTAAAACATATATACATACATATGTTATAAATATATGTATAGCATTCATATATGTGTATATGTGTTTATATATCCAGATATATCTGTAATATATATGTATATATGTTTACATATATTTATATATATGTATATATACAATATTTCCATAAACACATATAATCAATCACATAGCCATGCATCTTTAATTCAAAAATCTTGTAACAGACAACAGAACTGAAATGAAATTCTGAGTATTTCTCCATGACCAAGAGTAAGTAACCTCATTTTAATTTTTTCTTCATTTAAGTGACAGCTCAAACTTTTGCTTTTTGTCTCACAGTGTTTGCAAAAATAGTAAATCATTAACTTTAGTCCTCATAATAGCAACATAAGGTAGGTATAAGAAAATCCAGTTTATAAAATAAATTGAGGCTTCACTTAGGAAGATGAAGATCAGGTTTTATATACTCTTCCCATAGCTGTTTTTCCACTGACTGTGAAAACAGAGGCCAGTAATCCCCAAAAAGTATGATTTCTGAATAAGGAAAAAAATCCCTGCTCCCCTTTACAAATTCAAATATAATTTATCTTGCCTACAATAAAATGAAATTTCATATTCTTTGAAAAAGATATTTATTTATTCATTTATTTTAGAGATGGGATCTCGCTATGTAGTCCAGGCTGGCCTCAAACTTCCGGTGATCCTCCTGCCTCAACCTCCCAAGTGCTGGGATTGCAGGCATGCACCACCACAGAAAGAATGGCTATCTTCAAGAAATCTACTAATAACAAATGCAGAAGAGGCTGTGGGGGAAAAAGAAGACTTCACTGTTGGTGGGAGTGCAGACTGGTGCAACC
Source organism: Erethizon dorsatum (assembly GCA_028451465.1). NCBI lineage: Eukaryota > Metazoa > Chordata > Mammalia > Rodentia > Erethizontidae > Erethizon > Erethizon dorsatum. The sequence goes on from CM051824.1 coordinate 139,325,947, forward strand.
ACTGTGGAAATCAGTGGAGATTCCTCAAAAAACTAGGATTAGAGGGCCCATTTGACCCAGCTGTTCCCCTTCTGTGTATTTTCCCAGAAGAATTAAAAACATCATACCACCGTGATATATGTGCACCCATGTTTATAGCAGCACAATTTGCAATAGCTAAATCTTGGAAACAGTCCAAATGCCCATCAACCGAGGAATGGATAAAAAAGGTGTGGCTTTTTTAAATATAATGGAATACTACTCAGCCATAAAACAGGATAAACTTGAGACTTTCATAGGTAATGGATGCAACTTGGGAATGGTATCATAAGTGGAATAAATCAGACCCACATATGTAAACATCGTATAGCCTCACTTGTGTGAGAAGCTGAATGAGTAAATAGGATCTGAAATGTACAATAGCTATGGTGAATTGGGAAGAAACTGTTCAAAAAAAAAGAGAAACTGTGATGGGGAAAGGGGAAAGGAAGGAAGGGAAAAGGGAAAAATTATATATATACAAGATAGTTAAAATAGTTATGCAGCTAGTTTCTCTTAGTTCATTGAAAAGAAAGGTTCATGCTAACTTGTTTGGACAATATTTTATGCCTATATCTTGTACTCTGAGCAACTACTCTGAAAATAACAATATGCAATGTATTATCATTACTCCTATTCTCTCATTTTGAAATTCTCTTTTTTTATTTAAAATAAAATAATAAAATATTTCAACAATTCTTTCAACTGAAAAAAAGAGATAATTCTCTATATTTTAAAAGGAATTGAGAGTTCAGCACATGTGCCCCTGTGGAATTTTGAAAAGGCCTCTTCATCCCATGAGCAAACGAATACTGAAATTATTTTATAGTTCTCCATGTTCAATAGTTTAATGTTAATTTTAAACTTAGACACTAGTAAGATATTATTAATCTAAAGTTTCCAAATTCCTCATAATTTTTTCCATGAAGCAGTGTTTGACTCTTTAGAAGTCTTTTATAAAAATGAATATCCACTTTGCGTTAGCATAACCTTTAAACTTCATAAGTTGGTAAAGAACAAAGCTTGGTTTTGTGCTGACTTCAGAAATAAGTATATCTTATGAGAAAGTTTTCACTGTCAGCGTTCTCTTGGGTTTCATGACTTTTGAGAATGTGTACTTCAGTAACTACCAATTACAAGTTCATCATTTAGTAAAAGTCAATCAGCAATAAAGCATGCATATAAAAGAATATAAACTTTGAACTCTTCAATCGTTTATTAAATCATAATATTGTATGTTGGATAATAATTTATGATCTGGGCCGGTGAGACGGCTCAGTGGCTTAAGCGCCTGCCTTGCAAGCGCGAAGGCCCGAGTTCGACTCCCGGAACCCACATACGAAAAAGGGGCCGGTGATATCGCTCAGCGGCACGGGTGCCTGTTGGTGCGCGAGGTCCTGAGGTCGTCCCCCCGGTACCCACAAAAAAAAAAAAATAATAATAATTTATGATCTTCTTTCCTTTAATTAACATGTATCTACCACATTAAAAAATAGAAATGCTTAACTTTCAAGTATCCTCAGTTCAAATTTAAAAGTCATTATTTTCTTGAATTGTGGTCCTTGAACATTATTTGGAATTTTGTAGGTATCTCACATGAAAACAATGTCACTTTCTTTTTGCTGTATTTTTACTAACATTTATTATTTTGTTTTTCTCATTTTATCATTACTAACCGGCTACTTTTAATAATTTTAGACTGTAACATTTTGATCCAATTCACTATTATGATACAATAGGGATCTTGATCCCTTTCACTATTATGATATAAAGGAACTTGGACCAAATAATTCATTTTTAATAATTCATTTTTAATTATTTTATCATTTAGGAAAAATTGAAATGACATGTTCTTGAAATTAGAAAAGTTATGACAAGGTAGTGAGTAATTATTTTAGTATTTGAGCAGTTGGAATGCAATTCCTTATAACTCAGAAGCAGTAAAACATTTATTTTACTGATTCTCTGAAGTTTTGTTTAACTTGGCTTATATGTAAATTTCTAGTCCTCATTTAATTAAAAATTTATTGTAAGATACAGACATAAGCACTGGTAATTATAACATAATTAAGTGCAGAGATAGCAACATTTTCCTATAAGGGGCCAGTGAATACATATTTTCAGCTCTGCAGGATTCTCTTTATTGACTACAAATTTCTGATATGGATCACAAAAGACAGAGACTTATTGTCAGTGATCCTCTGCTTGTTCCAATAAACCTTACGTGTGGACAATTAAATGTAAAATTTATACAAGTTTCACAAGTCACAGAAAATAATTCTCTTGTTTTTTAAATCATTTAAAGATGGAAAAATCACTCAGGTTTGTTGGCTGAAAGAAAACAAGCAATTTGGCTAAATTTGCCTAAAATGTCACTATTATTTTCCCATTACCATGAGAGCAAGTTACCAAACATGTAGTGGCTTAAAAGAACAGAAGAAATGTATGCTCTTACTGTTCAAAGAAAGAAGCTTAAAATCCATTTCACTGGGCAGAAAATGAGATTTTGGCAGGATTCGTTTCCTCCGGAGCCCACAGGAAGAACCTGTTTCCTTGCTCCTTCCACTCTGGCAGCGGCTGGGATGCTCTCTAATTTCACTTTTTTCCTGGGCAAGTGCATACCTAGTGAGATCTTGCTGATCCTCTGGCAGGAAACGGCTTTGCACCAAGAGTCTCTTGCTGCTCAGTATACTGGTTTGTTTTACACGAGAAACAAAGAAAGTTTGCTTCCTGGATCTGATAAATGAGATGATATCTTTAGGGTAAAGAGGTACTTGAACACTTCAAAGAGGATAACATGACTATACTCACTGGAGAACAATCAAATCAGTATTAAATTTTAAAAATACAGTATGGCTATGGTAAAAGTTTGGTCCTCTGGAGAATAAACTAAACAGAAGAGTCTGTAAGTTATGAAACTGGAAAGACTATGTGAAAACCATAGTGATAAACCAAAGCTTTACCCAACTGCAGTGATTTGGGAGGATGTCAAGATGTTTGGTGGGTTTTGTACTTTGGCTTTTATCACTATGACTGCAGTGAAAAGAGTTGTAGATAGTCCAGGCTATCATAAATATCTCTTTTTGGAGGGTTAAAAATGAAAATGAATACTGGAATTAAATTATATTAGAAATGCTTAAGGGGAAAAACAAATTTAATAGTACTAAAATCTAACTGGACAAAACTCAAACAATTTGGTAGTGGCTAATAATCACTTGGAAAGTCGAATTCATGTGTGATGTAATGATAGGAATGAATATACTTACTAGTGCCTAAAATACAGTAATTTACAGCATATGGGTAAGTGTGAGGTACTTAGTTGAAGTAAGACAGAGTTGAACTAATAGGTCAGAGTAGCATAGAAAGCAAAATTCAAAAATGGAAGGGGTAAGCTGTAATCACTTACTGTGATTCTATCATACAAACAAAAAGCATAAGACAGAGAAAGCTCTGTCTCCACCTATTGTGTGTTCCCTCATAGAGCTGAACCTCAGAGGATGGTCAAATGGATCAGGATATGCAGTGAGTCATCTCTGTCGAGAAGGTGCAAACCATAGTTTCTTGCAGTTTTATAGTCCTGCGGACGGGGTGTGTGGGGAGAAAAGGGGTACCTCTAGGTGCAGAAATGTACTGGGAACCAAGCAGAGCAGGGCAATTTGTCTTCAATCTCTTCCCAGAGGAAGGCTTCAGCTGGGGTGCTGGAAGAAGACATCCATGTCAAGTTTCATACAAGGACACCTAGGAATGGAGGAGCCTAAGCTACAAATGCAAATAGGAGAAGAGCACAATGACCAGAGCAGCCTGGGTTTTTAACTGCAGCTCCCCTAGAGACAAAGACAGCATTGCCGGTGTACACACCTGATAGGGGAGGATAGCTTTCCCTACGAGGCTGACCCAGGAGAGCCTTTGTAATTGCTTTTCAGGCCTGAATAATCACAAGGCAGTTGGACTCTTCAATGAGCAATGCTATTAGGGAAAAAAAGAAGATAATTTCAGTTTTATTAATGCTGCTTTGAGGATTCTATAAGACAAGAAGTCGTAAATAGCTGGTATAAATATGAGAATAACTGTGAAGAGTGGAGAGAGAATGTAAGAATGTCAGCCTTTGTTAACTGAAACAAAGATGCAGTCACTCAAAAAATTAGTGAAAAGAAAAAAAGACTCTTAGACACCCGATATATTCTGAAGTATTCAGAACAAGAGATAATATTAAAGGTAGTGAAGATAACATAAAACATGTCTGAGTATAATCACAAAAGTATCTTGTTCAATAGAACTAGTGTAGGTAATTTTGAAGAAAAAACTACATATAAACACACATAAAGAGAAATGACTAGCAGCTTTATTCATTAGTAAGTATAGTATGAACAATGATATATTTTTACAAATGTTACAATCCTATCTATGATTTTGGACAGGTCAGAGAAATTGGTAACAGATAGCACAGAGTATCTCTGCATTGTAAAGCCCCAAATCCCCTGTGCTGCCTTTGAACTCATTGAGCCTCGTAGTCCAAGGTGTAAATCTTCCTTTCTTGGTACAAAGGACCCAGCAGAAAGGACTCCCCATCCAGCTAGTTCCCAAACACCTGAACTATCTACACCCCACTCGGTCCTCACCTTCTCTGCCAGCACAAGAAACTATTGGAATAAGTGGACCACAGCACCAGTGGGAAACAGTGGGGCACCCCATCCTCCTCATATTACAAAGCCTGCCTCCCTTGATCCCTTTCTTACTGATATTGAGTGTGGCACCCAGTACCCCCTTTACTGCCTCTTGGAGAGCTGTGATTACATGTGGCTAATAGACTGCTGCTAACTGCATTGTCCAGAGTTTGCAGCTCCTGCACTCTTGGACAGGAGAGGAGCGGTCCTTCATGAACAGAGCGAACAGACAGTGCTCAGAAACATCTTCCTTGGAAAGTTCATCTAAATGACAAACATAAATATAAGACGCAGAATGAATTTCAATCATTTTGGAAATGATTGATTTGAAAGTGATCTGCTGTCTAAAGATTTTGGCAGAATTTTAGGAATAAGGAAAGATGATATAAATAAATCATTTTTAGTATAATTTGATTTTTCTTCTATTTTTCATTTTTAAGCAAAACATTTTTTTTCTCTGAAAACATTTCAGTGTTTTTTTTTTTATCATCTTTAAGGCTGGTGGATCACAGGGAATTTTCTAGATGTACTTTGGCAATTCCCTTTTCTTTTCTTTTATCCATTTTCTTTGCAATGGCTTTCATCAAGGTAAATACTATAGGAACCCTTACCTTCCTCAAGTTCTTACACAATGTTATCCTCTTATGAAGAGTAGCCTGTCCACTTGTCCTGAAATTGCAACCTCTTTCCTAGTTGCATCTCCTTTACTGAGGCAATTTATTTTCCTTACAACTTACCACTGATGAATGTATTGTATTTGTCTTGATCATTGTCTTTCTACCCCACCGAAATGTAACTGTGTAAGTGCTGGGATATTTTGTCACTATTGTTTTATAATTGAATTTCCAGCTGCTAGAGACACATTATAGTAGTGTGATTTATGTTTACTGACGGAATAAATAGCTTACTTTGGTAAAAATATGAAACTATCTATCATCATATTTCTTATATCCAATTCATTTTTCAAAATCATTTAAAATGGAAGATGGTGAAAAAATGCATCTGTCTTTAATAAAATATGTGGAGGAAAATGAGATGGGTGAGGTGGTGAAATTTCTCTGAAGGCATGCAGTGAGGGAGAATTGAATATTTGAATTTAAAATCTGGAATTGGAAAATTTGAGCTGGTAATAAGATCCCTGGAAAGATTTCGCATGTGCTGATAGAACTTGTGATCAACTGACTGAGGAAACTGCAGCAGGATCAATTGCTGTGCTGGGTGTTGTTCAAGATGACAATATTAAGAAACATAACACATGTTAGCAAAGTCTGCAGTCAGATACCGAGAAAGTACCGTTTGGAGTTTAAGGTGTAGCACTGTTTAGATAGAAGAATTGAAAAATTCAAGGCAGATGTTACCAGTTTAGGAAGACCAAATTTTCAGCATGTGATTGTAGGTTTAAATCCAATGATCATTAACTGGGAAGACAATAGAATTTTAAATTTAGAAAGAAGGAAGGAGACCAGTTCCTCCATGTGGATCACGAGCTTGGAGCGGCCTTTTCCACAGACTGAGATGTTATCTGAGTGTCCTTCCTGGGGAATGATACAGGCACAGAGCTTTCCAAAGATGTCTATGGAAATCCATCCAATGAGAGTTTATTTTCAAATAAGTTTGTAAAACACCGAATAACTGATCTCACCGTAGGAGTATCCTAAGTTTAGCAAATTAAAAGTTATTTGAAGTTTGATAATAAAGAAACCTACTTTGTTGAACCCAGTTTTTCTCTGACTATATTTAATTAAAGAAGCTATTATTCACAGCATGTCTATTAATTTCCTGTGGAACTGGAAAAAATGCTTTTCTAAAGCAGAGTGTGAGGCTGTGGCTATCAGCAGAGATAAATTGACTCAAGTTGCTGAGAAAATTAAACTCTTTGGTCAGAAAACAAAACAAGTCAGTTATTTAATATGTTGGCATTGATCCTTGGCATTCTCTTTCCAAATCTTATTTTTCACCAGGTGAATATCTATAGCAGAATGCAAATACATCATTCTAAAAAAATAAATAACTTAATACTTGATCACAGTGGAAACAACAGCAAGAAACCATTTTATTAAAATAGTCAAAGCATACTTTTATAACATTTGTACAAAAATTATTGAATACTTTTGTGAGGCATTTTGAGTAATATTCTTTCATTTAAAAGAGTTAATATTGTTATGAGAAATATCATGAGGTGAACAGTGACCCTCTGAAATCTATACCCAACTAGACATTCACAATGTAACCTTACTTGGAAATAAGGCTTTGCAGACTTAGTTAAGGTGAGATCATTGAGTCCCTCTATCCAATAACTGGTTCTTTGAATGAGAAGACACAGACAGAAATGATCAAAAGAGGTTATGAGAATATGCTGCCATAAACTTGAGTAAAGATGCCATGAAATAAAGGATGATTGAGCTCACATAACCTAGAAGACAAAAAGACTTCTCCATGAGAGACTGCAAGGAAAGAATGGCCCTGCTGACATCTTGATTGAAGTTTTTTTTTATTATTAAGTTTATCAGTACAATTTAGATATACATAATGATCATATTAATCATAGATTGACTGGAAATTTTTAACCACCAAAACTTTCTCTTGTTTCAACACACCAAGTTTGGTTATTTGTTACAGCAGACATTAGGAAACTAAGATACCAACTAATCAATTATTATGTATTTGAGTATATAGGATATTTTTAAATACTACGATTTGTGTCACAGATCTGTTTAACTGTAAAATGCTAATTATATGGGCAATCATTTTATGAGCACTTTTATACTCTAGTCTTTAATTTTACTCTTGATATTAGCCAAAAGACTAAGACATGATTTTTGAAATTTTTAACAGCTTTAATGAGTCAAAATTTATATATCTTCAATTTCACTCATATGAAATGAATGATTTTTAGATAACACATAGATATATAAAGCAACCAGCACAATCCAGTTCTAGAACATTCCCATTGTCTCCTGAAGTTCCTTCATGATAGCTTCCAGCCTGTCTTGCTCATGCTACAGATAGAGGAAGCCACTAATTTGCTTTCTTTTACTGGGAATTTGACATAAATAAAATCAAAATATATTTCCTCAGTGTATTGTTTATTTCATTTAATTTGTTTGAGGGTTTATCTGTATTTTAACATGTATTTATTTCATTTTAATTTCACCATAGTATTGCACTGTGTGGTTGTACAATGATATTAACAGTATGGATTAGTCTACTCCCAGTTTATTTACCTCTAGTTATATTTGTGAATGTCCTTTGGTATGTGAAGTTCTTTGTTTGATGTTCACGGATACCCAGGGCTATATCTAGTACGTAAATATTATTTATCCTTTATCCTAATGTTTAACAATTAAGTTACTAATTTCCAATTTTCATCTGCTTACTCCTGAAGTAACCAATATCTTGGGCATACAGGCTTTGTACCTGTGTATAAAAGTTCCTACTATGAGTAATTTTGGATATATAAAATGTCTATATATAATAAAATATATATGAACAAATGAGGGTTATTTCTATTTTGTTCATATAAGTAGTATTTGATTTCATATGGAAAAAGAAAGTAACACTTGGATTTCTATACTAAGTATGCTTACTTTACTATTTTACCCTTGGAAAATTATCTGTGCATGTTTGTCTAACTATCTAACATGACATTTAAACATTTAAAGACAGCAGTGTATAATTCTTGTTTGCTGCTGTTATTCTGTTTACTATTTTAAGGTCCATACATTATGCTAGTGACTTATGATGCATGACTTTCTCAGCTAACTTTGTACATACAGCTGCAAATTATAGAAAGCTTCTCTCCAATCCTGTTTTTAATCAGATTTTATCAATATATCAAGTTTCCTTTAGTACTTTAGGTGTCATTAATTCACTCCAAGTCAACTTAATTGATTTTTGTCATTTATCTCAGAGATCTACACAAATTGTAGTGAAATTCCCAGGAATTATCTCATTTGGGTGAGAAATGTAATAACATATGAAATTTAATTTATTTTAGTAATGTTTATGTATGTGCTAACTATTATATATACTTTTTCCCCATATAAAAATAGAGAGAGGGCTGGTGAGATGGCTCAGCGGTGTAAGCGACTGCCTGGCAAGCGTGAGGGCCAAGTTCAACTCCCGGAACGTACATACGAAAAAAAGGCCAGTGATATCACTCAGTGGCACGGGCTCCTGCTGGCACGTGAGGTCCTGAGGTCGACCCCCAGTACCCACAAAAAAAAAAAAAGAGAGAGAAAGAGAAGAAGAGAGAGAGTCCACCAAAAACAATGTATACATACTTAGCAGTTCATGGTACTAATAAATATCTGGAAGCCAATGGCCACAATTTTTAGCACCTCCTGTAATTGTAGAGGCCAAAGGTAACTTGTATTAATCTCATGATGTCTCAATAAATTTAACATTAAAATATTTACCGAAATTTTTCTTTTCCTGATGTATACATTTTTTGGTGGAATTATAAGGTCCTTTAAAATTTATTGAATAATTTACTGCCTGTCACACATAATACATGGTATATACTATTGAGACACACAGTTTTCTACTTCCATTTCTTAGAATTTCATTAAGATTTCAGATATATATATATATATAGACATAATTTTAGAAATATATTCTGAATTCTAAAATTATTTTTTCTCAATTTTAAAATGTGGACAAAATAGTAAATATTTTGAAAGCAGTATTTTTTTTCTGGCCTGGATTAGAATATCTAAGCACCTTTCAAAACACAGTTCTGTACTTATTGTTTTTATGCCCTTCACTCTTTATGACTTTTTAATTATTGTTTGAATAAAATTAACAACATTTATAATATGTTCCATCATGTTTTCAACATTTATTGCTCATACTGCCATGCTTATATATCCCTCCTATATGCCTTCAATAGCCCTTTTCATTTTCACATGTAATCAAAAATACCAGAGGCATAAAATATTCATGAATATGTTGATGTATGGTCTGGCTTTTTAAAATATATTTTTATTGGCATGAACATGAGCAACTTGCATAATATTTTTTTTTATTGAGGAACCTTGATAAACAATGATATATTGTAGTGTATCTCTTTTTACTAGGTAAAAATTGAAGGTAATTTAAATTATATGGACTGTGAGTTTAGGTATATGAAGCTATTGTCCCATTAATAATAAATGTTTTTCAATAAAAATCACTATTTAAATAACAATAGTAAGAATATTACTATTGAGAATAGTGAGAACAGTAAATGATATTTGGCAGGCAATTTATTTGACAAGGATCACCAAATAGAAACTGATTGAAATATGCATAAGTGTAATGAGTTTAATACTAAACATTGCAACTCTAAGTATTCTTCCAAAAATGTCCTAAATTTTACTATATAAAATGAAGTGTGAAATCAAACACAATTCAATGCAAAACTGAATAATACATTCACATTTCTGCTATCAACAAGTTTACTATAATAAATAGATTACATTTGGCAAAATTATTGCATTTTCTTATGTTTTAAAAATTATACTTTTGTTATTTATGATAGTTTCTTCTGTGTGTGTATATACATATACATGTAATTTAATAGATGTGCATGCCTAATATACAGATACATAATTTCTTAGAATTAATCTTTACTTAAACCAAAATATTATACACCACTCTTTCTTAAAACAATAATTACTTCACCTTTCTATGTAACTGTTAAGAACTTAAAGCTAAATAGCATCAGGAAAAGATACAGATGTTATAAAATATAAATATAGAATTTACCACAATTCTTCAGATTTGGAACACAATCACATAATAAATGTAAGAAATCTTCTCCTCTGGTTAAATAATTTATCTGTCTATACTCTCATTTCTAAAGATAGCACCAATTTTGTTTAGGCATAAATATTTTCTCTTTTCTCTATAGGTGTTGCTTTCTTTTAGAGTTGTAGTAAATAAATATATTGTTTTTCTTATTGCTGATTGTTAGAGTTGCACTACCGAATACCCTACTGTACCTCAAACTATATAATGATTTAATGGTATTTGAAAAGCTAACTTTTTATGAAATTTAATTGTTAAGTAATATTTATGCATGATGCTAATTACTATATATTCTGCTTCCCTCTAGATATTTATGTGTTCAAACACATCTTTAATGTTTTCAGTATAGCTGTACTATGTAGTCACTTGACACAATGATGGATAAATGTATGCAAAGTTGATTAAATAAAACGTGAAAATCTTCCAGAAAAAGAGTAATTTCTCTTCCATTGACATATCTTAAAATGTGTCCTTTGAAAAAGAGAAACCTAAAACACCATAATATTATAATAACATTTTCACTAAATAAAGGTTTACTAACTTACATTCACATAAATAAGATTTTATAAAGAGTTGTTGCACATTTTAATATTTATCACATTTTTGGAGCTTTTCTTTTCAGCTCATCATTTTTTCTGAAATGTTCCTCTAAACCAAACATCCTGTTATGGGCTGCATTTTGTCTCCACAATGTACTTATGCTGAAGCAATAACCCTCAGTATGTCTGTATTTGGAGAAAAGGTATTCATATAATTAATGCAGGTTCTATGTGTTCATAACAGCAAGTACCCAATACATTATGACTGGTAAGAAAAGAGAGAGACACTAGAGCCGTGCCCACAGAGAAATAGCCATGGGCAAGCCAGGAATAGTTCCCTCCCTGTAACCTGAATCTTTTCAACTTTGACTTTGGACTTCCAGCCTTCACAGCTATAAAAGATGAATTTCTGTTAAGTCCCCAAGTCTTTAGTGTTTGTTATAGGTACATAAGTAGACTAATGCATGTCCTAATGTTATTACTCCTCTCTTTTAATTTCAACCATTTAAAAGTGTATAGTAGTATCATGTTGTGGTTTTAATGTTCTTTAATAGCCAATTATTTCCAGCATTTTTTCTTGAACTTCTTTGTCATACATACCTTCTTTACTGAACTGTTTTCAAAATTTACACATTCTATAGTAGAAAGTATTTTTACTAATTTTAAAGAAATTTTTACGTATTCTACATAAAGTTCCTGTATCATATATATGATTCATAAATATCTTCCTATGCTATCTTCATTCCTATGTTCTCTTAAGAGTTTATATTGGGCTGGTGAGATGGCTCAGCGGCATAAATGCCTGCCTGGCAAGCGCGAGGTCCTGAGTTCGACTCCCGGTACCCACATTAAAAAAAAAGTATTTATATTGTCTTTAAAAGATCAGAAATTTTTAATTTGATGACATCAATTTTATCAGTTCTTTCACAGATTACGTTTATGCCATTGTACTTAAAAAGAAAACCTTTGAAATCCCAAGATCACCCCAGTCTGTCTTTTTTTTTTTTTTCTGTATTATATTGGAGGCTTAATAATTTCAGGTTTTACATTTAGGTTTAATATCCATTGTTTTCTTCAATATAATACATAGAATGTAAAACATGTTTTTAAAAAATATGTCATCCAATTTGTTGAGAAATATTTGTGTAAATACTATTCTCTCTGCATAAGTTGCCTTTGCACCTTTGCTAAAAATTAATTTGCCTTATATATGTTAACCTATTAAGTTATTTTGGACTCTATTGAAATGTACATTTTATATTAATTATACACTTTCTAGTTTCATTTGAAATGTTTAGTGCTCCAAATTTAACATAACTGTACTAGGTGATCCTGCCATTCTATTTTTGGGAATTTATAAAAGAGAATGAAAATCATACCTTTGAAAATATTTGTGCATCAGTATTTATAGGAGACTATTTAAAATAGACCAATACTAGAATACCTACTGGCATTTGAGTAAACAAAATATAGTGTATTTATTAAACAGAATACTACTCAGCAGTAAAAAATTAATTATTGATACGTTATAACAGATGAAACTCAAATAATTATGCTGAGTGAAATAAACTAAAGAAAAATAACTACATCCTGTTAAGTTCAGTTTTCATAAACTCTAGAAACATTACAAGAATCTTTAATGACAGTCAGCAAATTGGTGGTTGCCTGATGGTGGAGAGGAAGGGACTGAAGGAGCAGGTAGCAAAGGTTACCAGGGACACAAAGAATCATTTGGTTGTTCTGTAAATGTCCTTGTCTCTGTAATGGTAGTAGCTTCACTGATGTAAATATGATAACATAAAACATATGCAAAATATATTAATATTATACTTCAAAATGTGCTGTTCACTGTATATCAACTGGATCTCAGTAAAGCTGAAAATTGCAAGTGGAGAAACACTACACTATTTACACTTCAACCCCTCTCATACCTGTAGTAGATGGTTTATTCAATTACTGTATGTACGCTTCAATTTTAGCCTTCAAATCACAATTCACTTAATTAGTTACATACCCATACATGAAACAATTTATTATACAACTGAATATTTTATAGCTGCTAATTTTTACCCATATTGAGCTAAATGTATTTTATTACCTTGTATTTCATCCTACTTCAGACAATGTTGACATCAAGAACACATTAATTAAACAATAATCTTGAGGATAATGTATTATCCTTTCTTTTTTTTTTTGTGGGTACCGGGGGTCGACCTCAGGACCTCATGCACCAACAGGCACCTGTGCCGCTGAGCGATATCACCGGCCCCTTTTTTGTACGTGGGTTCCGGGAGTCGAACTCGGGCCCTCGCGCTTGCAAGACAGGCGCTTACGCCGCTGAGCCATCTCACCGGCCCATATTCTTTCTTTTTTGTATAGTAAAATTTCCCAGTAGGTGACCACTTGCATAGAAAGACTTTCAGTATCTTTAATCTCCTGCAATTCCATTTTATTCTCTTACATTTATTTTCTAAATAAGATAAATAATTCTTTCCTTTTTGAGTTTTCCAGGATGTGTTCTGTCAAACAATTCAGTAGAGTTCCATTTGTTTTTGTTGTTTATAAGTCTTATATTTAGTCCAATGGTGTCTTCATTATGAAATTTGTTGGTACTTTTTCAGCTCCTTTTTTGATGTAAGCTATTTTTATCCAATGGTTCACTGTATTATGTAATTATATTCATTGTACATATACAGTCTTTACGATTTGGGGGCAAATTTAAATAGTGAGTTTTCTTGAGAACAGAGTGTGGGCCATGTGCTTTCAAGGTTTACATTCCTCGTCCTCAACACAGTGCCTGGCATATATGTGCTGTGTAATGAATTGTGTAATGGAAACAAATGGACAAGATAATTGGCCATCAGGTAACAATGCTCTAGTTTCCCACAGAGGCATTGTCTAGCTTGAACAAATTTGTTTTTTGTAAGCATGAAAACACAGATTTCTCAAAGCAGATGGCACATTTATTTATTTGGCAGGATGTACCAATCCTAATTTATTACACTCTGTGGAGCATTTATAGAGCATGCTATGCAGAGTGTAATAAATATTTTCTGAACTAATGAATCATTGCTGAAGAAAGAGACTGGGTGAAAACACGTACCTCCTGACCTTTCATTTGATGGGACAGTATGATTATTGCGATGGTTAATGATTTACGATCTAGACATAGATAAGGAGAAAATTTTTGCTCCTCGTATGTGTAGGAAAGCATAGCCCAAACACATTCTGTTCGTTAACATAACCACAGGTGAATGAAGTTAACTATGCACAACAAACATTAAAATTAACTTAATAGCAAAGATATTCAATAGATAAATTTGTTAAAGTCATGCACCTTATCCAATTTGGGGACTGGTATTAGTACGATAACTATTCTATTTCCAAATGCCATTTAATCCATTTCTTCTGTGCTCAATTCTGTATTGACTCAGCTTTTCATGACAAGTCAGAAAATTAATTATGCTACCTGTCTCCAAGTTCTATGATGGAGGTTGGTAAATAAATAAATCACAATGGGACTTTTCTCCTAGCTATCAAAATGATCCTTCTTTTCCTCTTTCTCCTTTCTCTGTTTGTCTTCACCTCCTTTCTCTTCCTCTTCCTTTGAATAATGATGATAATAAAATATTTTTATATTTATAAACATTACTATCAGGCTATTACCATAAAACCTCATATTCTATCAGATCCTTTTATATCTGATATTTACAGTTATTAAAAATCTAAAGATGGGCCAGTGAGATGGCTCAGCAGCGTAAGTGCCTGCCTGGCAAGTGCGAGGTCCTGAGGCCGACCCCCAGTATCCACATAAAAAAATTAAAAATAAAAATAAAATAAAAACAAAAATCTAAAGATTATTAAGTTAAACTCTTAATTTCATTTAATTGTATAACCTACAACAGTATTCATATTGAAATTTTGATGCATACTGCTTTTCCACGTTTTAGTCAGGTAATATTATTACATGAGACTTGTAGACTGAAAAATTCAAAAATATGATTTTCTAACATACATTGAACTATAATTTAAGGAGTTGAAAATAACATGGTGGTTACTAAGTGCTGGAGCTATGGGGGAATTGAAAGACTTGGCCAAATGATACAAAATTTGTCTTAGATGGAAGGAATAAATTTAACAGCTACATTGTAAAACATGGTGACTTCAGCTAATAAGGATATACCGTATTCCAGAAAAATACCAAGAAAGTAGATTATAAATGTTCTCACCACAAACATTATAACCTTGTGAGGTGATGCATTATTTTAGACTAAAAGTGAATAATTTTACCTGTCAATATAAAGTTATGTATTCAGCTGAAATACAAAATATATCTAAATCATTTTATTAAGAAATGTATTGAATTGAATTTAAATGCCAAGAAAAAATTACATATACATGCATACATACATACTATATATATATTTCATAAATAATTTCTAAATTTTTATTAAAATTATGTATTTAGAATTACAGATTGTCTTCAGAATATTTGGATAAAAATATTATGGGAAACTGAGTGAAAACATATTCTGAAGTCACTATTGAGAAATACAGTACCTGAAGAGAGAGTGGAGAAAATATACTGTTACTATAGTAATTACAATTCTTACTTTAAATTTAGTAATGATAAGGCCCTTGCTATGAATGTTATATGCTTCTGAGCAATTTTTATTACTTTCAGGTGACTGACTATACTATATTGATAACACAGTATTTTGAAAATACAGAATTTATTGTAAAGAAGAAGAAAAACGGGCCAGTGATATAGCTCAGCAGCATAAGTGCCTGCCTGGCAAGTGCGAGGTCCTGAGTTTGACTCCTGGTACCCGCATATTAAAAAAAAAAAAAAAGAAGAAGAAGAAGAGGAAGAGGAAGAAGAAAAAGAAGGACAGTGCATCTCACAAATGGTCCATTTATAACCCAGGGTATGCCAGCCACCCTGCTGGACGTCCTGGCTGTCACTGTGAGCCCTGAACTGTGAGTGGATGCCATGTGTTCCCGTGTAGAGTGTAGATACCGAGCGGACACGATGCGTTCCCACACTGCAGTGATCAGCACCGTGCGAGGGCAGGAAGACTGATTCGGGTGTGCATCAGAGTCACACTGTGGAGCACCCTCACTCCTGTGCACCCGTCTGCACTGAGCTTGTATTGTGAGCAACACAGAATATTTATGTGCTAATGTGCTTCATTTTAAATGTTGTTTCCTGTGTTATTCTATCCTGAATAACTCAAACTTGTGTCTCATATTTTCCCTTAGATATATTTTAAGCAACAGTATAAAACCTCTGTCTGCAACGAATAATTTTCTGGTTTGTTTTATTTTTTAAATTTCTATCTTTTGTGGTAAATTATACATAATTTAAAATTTAACATCTTAATCATTTTAAGTCCTATTGCATAGATTCAGAATGTTGGGCAACCATTACGCCATACATTTTTGTAGCACTTCATGTGGGGAAATTCAAATTCTGTCACTGTTACACAATAATTCTCTATTGCTTCAAATCCCTGAGCTCTGGACAACTCCATTCCACCTTCTTTTCCTATGATTCTAACGTCTGTCAGGATTTAAGTACATCATAAAGTATTTTCTTTCATTACTGGTTTATTTCACTTACAATAATATCTTCTACATTCATCCATGTTGTGGCATATGTCAGAATTATCTTTCTTTTTAAGGTTGGATTGTATTCCATCGTGCATACGCCATAGTTTGCTTATCTATTCATGTATTGATGAACACTTCTTTGGTTTCCATGTTTTAGTTGTTGTGAATGTTTCTGCAAACATGGCTATACAAATATCTAAAAGTTTTCTTTTCAATTCTTTTCTTAGTTTTATGCCCATAAATGAATTTGCTAACTCATATTATATCTCAATTTTCTAATTTCTTGAGGAATCAACCACACCATTTTCCATAGTGCCTCTATGATTGTATGTTTCTACCAAAAACGCTTCAGTGGCTTCAATTTCACCATATTCTCATCAATATTTATTATTTTCTGTTAGATTGTTAATAGCCATCTTGATTAGAGTGAAGTGATATGTCATTGTAGTCTTTGTATTTCTCTAGTGATTAGTGATGTTCACTATTTTTTACTTACTCATTGACCATTAGAATATCTTCTTTGGAGAAATTTATATACAAGTCCTTTGAAATATTTTTAAATGAAGTTGCTTTCCTTGTTGTTTTTATTACTTAGTTTTCTATACCTTCTGAATATAAATCTCTTACCAGATATATGTTTGTACATGTACCTTTCCTTTTTGTGGGTTACATTTTTGCTCTGTTAATAATAAGTATTTGATACAATAACATTTTTAATATTTGGGAATTCTGATTTGTTTTGCTGTCTGTACCATTGATGTTACATCTGTTTTATTTTGATGTGGCATTTTAGAATGAAAATGAATCAGGCATATATGTAGACAGGACTTTGTTAAAATCGAAATACATTGTAATAAAATACAGGGAAAATATGATCACAGGTTAATCATAAACCTTCAGGAAAGCATTCTCCTTGTCACCTTTTATCAAATGTGTATATGAGGATGGAACTAAAGTTGTGGAAAATAGAGTTGCTGACTTAATTACTAAAGATGATAGAAGATCCTAGACACCTTTTGATCATATTAAATGTCTTCTAATGTGGAAAAATGCAATAATTAATAGGCTGTCATTTTCTTGGGCTGGTACAATAAGACAGATGTGCAGTAGAAAATTGCAAACCAAAGCCATCACAAATACGTGTTTCAGTTAGCTTGGATGAGTTCAAATCAAAAAACATTTTAAACAAATCAACAGATGGAACTAGCATTCCATATTTAAAAATATGCATGCCTAGTTTTTATTTAAGAAAAGAAGAAAAAACAAAAAAAGAGAAAGAATGAAAAGAAATGAAATTTTTCTAGGTTAACATTTAGGTGGAAAACCCCTGCACCCATTTAAAAATGTATGAAGGATTCATTATATGAAAGTGTACAAATCTATTTTATCTTTATACCCAGGTGGGATAATTTATTTTTCTTTTCTTCTGAACATCTAAAGATTTCCTTCTTCAGCTGTGGAAGGTAAAAGTTTGAAAAGTAATGATTGTGTTTGTAATAATTACATATAATCATGATACAATTCAATAATTACTTATTAATAGGCCACTATTTGAGATCATACCTTTCCTTCAAATAATTTAGCAATACAATGAGGTGGGAAGGGTAAGAAGAAGCAACATTTTAATTGAAATATGAGAGGGAAAGACTAAGAGATATGTTTTAGAACACTCATCCAAAAAATTAAGCCTTTGATTTAATACATGTTTAATAATGAAATCCAGTGGTTATGGATAATTAGATATACTTTTCTGATGACTTTCAATGTGTTCATCGAACAGGTCTCTAAGTCAAGTTTTAACAATAAAAAGCAATGAAAGTAAAAATCAAAAAATGTTTTTTATACTTCAGAAATTGATGAAAATTCTTTCACTCATGATATATAAAAATGAAAATATAAGTACTGCTTATTAATTGCTTTGTTTAATAACATTAGTAAAATATAGATCAAGTGCCTCTCCTGTCAAAGACACTATTTTAGGGATATATCAGTAAGCTACCGGGATATTAGTGTATACAGGTCATTGATTCACATATGTTCTGCAGTGTGCCCATAAAATAAATATTGCCAATAAATAATAGAGAATGTTAAGTTTATTTTTTATGTTTTGGAAAAGTTGAGGAGGCTAATGTTATGGTTTATGTCTGGAATGTCCCCCAAACACTCCTGCTCCTAGCACCAGGGCTTTTGTAGGGTGGCTGGATCACAGACCTCCTGTACTCACCAGTGGATAAGTTCAATGTCTGAGTGTGCTGTTGAGAGGTGGAGCCTGGTCCAAACAGGCAGCTCACTGGCATGATAATGTGGAGGATGAATACCCCTTCTCCAATCCTCTCTTTGCTTTCTGCTTCCTGGCTGCCATGACCTGAGCAGGTTTCTTTCACCAGACCTTTACACAGTGCTGTTTCTGTTTTGGAGCCAGATGACCATGGACTGAAAAATGTAGCTCAATGTAGACATCTCCTTTAAATCGTGCCTCTCAGGTAATGTGTCAACAATGAGGACAGTAACTGAGACAGATAAATTGTATCAGGAATGCATAGATGAGTGAAAAGGATGGAACACAAATTAAATATTTAGAAGATTGTCCCTGAAGTAAAAAAAAAAAATGAAGCAATTGGGCTTGAGCTGTATGGATAAAATGTCTGACAAACACAAACTAATGAAGCCAGAGTATACTCTGGCTCCAGAGATTTCAGTCTATGCTAAGCTGGTTCCAAGGCAGAAACATCATGGGAGAAGATCATGGAGGAGGAAAGCTTCTCACCTCATTGCAGGCAGGAAGTGGAGAGAGCACAAAGAGTCAGAGCAAGAGGGAGCAGCTTGGAAAAATTATATAGGTCTAGTTCATGCTCCTAGTGACCCAATTTCTGCAACAGGCTTCACCTCTTACCAGCATATTCAGCTGGGATAACACCTCCATGATCTAACCAACATCCAAACGCTCCAGCTCTGAACCCATGAGCCTTTGCAGGACATTTTTGACCAAACCATAACAATTGGTATGAAAAAAAATTGAAAGAAGTAGAATTAAGAGAGGAGAAAATAATCAAATGAAAATAAAATTTCCAAAGAGTTTTGTTACACAAATAAATGAAAAGTAAATAAAAAGAGCAATTTTGCTTGAGCAGTAAGGTAAACTTTGAAGTAAAAACAAATACATGTTGGAGATTAAGGGTAGGGTTTAAAGGTGTTGATAATATGGATGAGAGTATATGCACAGTAAGTTACATGGCTTGAGAGTCCCAGACACATACCTTAAAACAACAACTATTTCAAATAGCATGTAACAATGAGGGAGTGAGAGGTGAGGAATGGAAGAAAGCCTATAAATATGTGTAATGAAATTACCACTGTGAGGAACAGCACTCAGTGTTACTGAACCCTATAGGGAATTTCACAGAACATCATTCAGTTTTTCATCTCTTAGAAAGCAAAGAATTTAAAGTTTGTTTTTTTTTTGTTGTTGTTGTTTTTTTGTTTTTTTCTCACCAATTTCTTTCTATCATTAGCTGAGGACATTTCCCAGACATTAACTCCAAGCACGTTTGCCTAGCCTGTGCTCAAGATGAGCATCTTCCTGTAGATGAGGTTTTCTGTGAGAGAATGACTAGCATAGAAGCACGGATTCTTAATATATGTGAAGAAACTAAATACTGCATCATGGGGCTATGGACAAGGTACCGATGAAAACTTCTGCAGAAGGGAGAGAAATAGGATCAAGTGCAGAAAGATCAGTGTATTTCACTTGCATCATTTGTTTATGTTTTCATGTCTACCTATCAAATGATCTAAAATTCTCTTCCATCATCTATCATCTGTCTATCTATCTATCTGCCCTTGAAATCAAAAGAAAAAAGAGAAAATATATGCTAATATACTTGAAATCTAGAGGGAGATATGCTTAGCATCCTAGTGTATAATATCTTTCATTTAAATGTCAATGATGGCAACTATTTAAATTGCTTAAAAACATGACAAGCTTTATATATAATGGAACAGATTACTGTATGATTTTGGGGGGGAATATTGTGACCAGAACATTTGCTGTATTTTAACAATAAAAAAGAATATGCCGAAGAAATATTTGAACCATAGAAACATGATTTATGTTGTTTTAAAACTTAAAGCTTTTTTAGGTAAATGGATGCAACTTGAGACGATACTCATAAGTAAAATAAATCAGTCTCACATATGTAAACATCGTATTGTCTCCCTAGTAAGTAAGGATAGAGTAAATAAGACTCCAAATGTACAATAGATATTGTGATGTGAAAGAGGAAGAAACTACTCGAAAGGAAAGAACAACTGGGATGGGGGAAAGGAGAAAAGAAAGAAGGGAAAAAATATATATATACACACATACACAAAATAGATAAGATAATTATACTACTAATCTGTATTAATTCATAGAAAAGAACGGCTTGTGCTTACATTGTTTGATTAATTTTTCATGCCTATATCTTGTAATCTGAGCAACGTCTTTGAAGATAACAATATGCAATATATTAACCATTGTCAATCTATTATCTTTTTTGAAATTCCCTATCATCATTTCTATTGTTTTTTCTTTTCAAAATAAAAAAATAAATAAAGTTTACCTTGATTATTTAACAGTTACTGGAAAAAATATTTAATTTATGTCTAGGTTTATTTGAAATAACACTGGCCTTTTCTCCCTAAGATAATTTTAACATATAATGATCATGGAAAGATAGACAATTTTTTAATTACCATTTCTCTTTGGGAATAATGACAAAATTAAATGTAGCTTGTTTTCAGCAATAAATTTACTAAAAGAGAATACCTAAAATTCAGAGGGAGCTTTTTCCCCTGTATTCTTGCCTTTCATTCTCTCCTGGCCATGAACATAAGAAAAACTTGTATTTTTCAGTGAAAGCTTATTTTCCATAATCACAATTTCAGAATTGGACTGTTGGCCACTTCCCCCTATTATTTTCAGATTTCTCACACCAGCTATCTTTTGCCTTCATGAACATCTAAGCTCCGTCAATTGTATCAACTCTGTGTCACCTCTCTAACCCCTATCCCCAGCCTCACACTCTCTGCACATCTTAAAGGTGAAATCCTCCAGTCATTCGGTTTTATCACTGCCTTTCACATACCTTAAATTCCTTTCTCTGTTCACTCTAATTTCTTCTTAATAAATATCCAAATCCCTGCAGTAGAACTTAGCTGAATATTATTACATAACCATGGTCATCTTGATTGTAGTTTATACCTACAAAAATAAAATTTTACCCCTATTTTACTCTGGAATCTCAAGTGTGACCTTACAGCTACACTCGAAAAATTTGTTTTCTCGTTATTCATTCTGCATCCCCCCTGGGTGCCTATTTTATACTTTCTAAGTCTATCTCCACTTCATTTCACTTGGTTAATGGCACATTGCTTCTTACATTGCTACAAAAACTGTAGCAATTAGAAGAGGCCTGGATCAGAATCCTACCACCCCAACTAATAGATGCATGTACAGTCTTGTAATATGGCTCTTATCAAAATAAGAAAAATGTACATTTGTAGTATTTTGAGTTCTGATTGTGTAATTGTCTTAGTCTATCAAGTCCTAGCAGATATTGTACCTGGGTTTACTACAAAAATAATTTTGAGGGCCGGTGAGATGGCTCAGCAGCGTAAGCGCCTGCCTTGCAAGCGCAAGGGCCCGAGTTCGACTCCCGGAACCCACATACGAAAAAGGGGCCGGTAATATCGCTCAGCAGCATGGGTGCCTGGTGGCGCGCGAGGTCCTGAGGTCGCCCCCCCGGTACCCACAAAAAAAATAAATTTTGAGGCAAGACTGTCAGACTGCATGTTTATGATTTTTCTCTGAGAAAGATTTTAGTTTTTAGTAGCCTCACATCTTTTAACTACAAAGCTGTAATAAAAAGTAAAATTATTTTATATTTCTTCCCCCAAATACTATTATAATCAAAGGAAAATGATAAAAAAAATTTAGTTGTGAAATCGTCAATAGTAAATATTTTCATGAGTACTACATATCACAATATCTTGTTCATTTGCTTTCATACTCTGTTCTTTCTTTTTCTTACTAATATTGTAAATTTCAATTTACTGATTTAGAATACATTTTTTTCATAAAAAGGTCAAAATATTATGTCATAAATGCTCAACATGTAAAAGATTAAGGAAGTCCATTCTATTTTATTGAAACTAAAAATAGTATTTATAATTACTATGTGAACACATTTTAAAATTTATCTTACTAGATTGAAAGTTCCAATAGGAGAGAAATAATGTATCTATGTTACTAATGCTCAAAAAACTTAGCAAAATATCTTATTGTATTGATATTTAATCATTATAATTTTTTATTATTTATGAAAGAAAAGATAGCCATTATTTATTTAAAATTTAAACTTAATTATAAATGATTTCCTTATGATTTTTAATACATACCTAAAATTCTGTGATTGTATAAGACTAGGCCATTGAATATTATCAAGATATCCTCTTAGGTAGCTTATTATTGATTTTTCGGATCTAACCTGCAGTTAATGGAAATGATGGGTAAAATATAGCTGTGTTCTGTTTTAGGCACATGAATACAGTGAAAGTAAAGGACTTCAGAAACATGTTATTTGGAACAAAGTCAACTTGGAATTTCTCTTTTCTATCATTACACATGATTAAAGAGTAGTGGAATTCCCAGGTGCATTGTCACATTACAGACTCCTATCAATCCAAAATTTTATTGTTAGTGACAATGAGCTCTGCGTGTAATAACTGACACATTAGCACAGAAATGCTTCTGTTTTGTCACAAATGTATTGTATAATACTTGTTTGCTTACCCATAATGGTACAAAATGCATCTATAATTACCGTCATGGGGCTGAGTCTATACCATCTGGTGTGGAATGAAAATGTTTGTATCGAAGTTTACTAGAGCAGAATATATATTCTGAATGATTATTCCAAAGCCATTCATTCTATCTAATAGCTTCTTCACTGTATGAGTACAGAGTAATGAGTATAAACACAGTTGAGGATAGAGAAATTTGAGAAAATATTATATTCTGTAAAAGAGGGTTCTATCTCATTTGAAAAATAAAAAATGTAGAATGTTTTTCTTCAAAATCACTACTCACTGCATCTGATGTCCAAAAATAGATGCCACTGTGACTACCAGAAAATCCATTGGTTAACTTAGGAATGTTTAAAATATATGTAATTTAACTGAGTATTTCATATGAGTTTTTAATTTTACTTTTAATACTTTTATTATTATATTTTCATCTTCCTAGAAATATGGATATTTTGTTTCTTCTGTGTGTATTCAACCTATAGAAACGGTGCAGATGGACCAATATATTTAAATAATACGGAACAGAAATTTATAACCTAAGGTTAATCATAAAATTACCCTGATATCAATATAACACAAAAGAGACTTAAGCAATACTTGAAAGTTCATTTTCTTGAATATAAAGATTTGAAAGACATTAGTTCTCCCTGAAGAAATCTATAATTTAAAGTTATCTACTTAAAATAACAAAGGATCTTACGGATCTTGATAACTCTATTAGAAAACATATTTTCATGTACAAACACAAAATAATAACAGAGACACGCCATAAAAGAAGAGTGAGAAGGATAATTATTTCTATCAGACATTAAAACATATTTTAAAGCTTTATAATTACACAGGAATGACACTGGCACAAGAATAGACATAGCAGCTAGAGGGACACAAGGGAACAATTCAGAAAATCTCCCAATTGTTTATGTATACTCAAAGTTTGCACAGTAAGAGGTCAGTGGATTAATAATGGACTCTTAAATAACTGGTGTAACATAGCCGATCAGCCATGGACAGTAGGATAAAAGGTAAGACAATCCCTACATAGGAATAAATGGATCACAGTTAAATACAAAAGAGAAGGAGGTAGGCAGGGAGGGAGGGAAAGAGAGAAAGAGAGAGAAGAAAAAGAAGGAGGAGAAAGAGGAGGAGGAGGTCTATTACGGTGGCTCTAATGTGAAATAATAATTTTATATTGCTGCACATCAGTCAACCACAAATCTTAGTAACATAATAATCATTTACCAAAGCTGGGCTTATTCTGATCTTATTTGGCCTGCTGTTCTGTCAGACATGCTAGGTTGGTAAGGGATTGGCTGGTGCCAGATGGACTCACCCTTGTGTCTGGAGTTTGTCTCCACATCAACTGATAATTCATCTCTCATTAACAAACCAGTTAACCCTGTATTGTTTGGATTTTGAGAACAGGAAGTGTGCAGTTTTTGGCCCCTGCTTGCGTGAATCACCTTTGCTCATGCAAAAAGACTTGTGATCAATTTTACAAACCTCCAAATCTGAAAATGGAGAAAATATTCTTCATTGCAAGGTGTCAGGCTGGGTGTGGTGGTGCACAGCTAATTCCAATTCTCTGTGAGGCTCAAGCAGAAAGATTGCAATTTAGTTATATAGTGAGACCCTGTCTCAAAATAAAAATAAAAAAGTAAAAAGGGCTGGAGATGGAGCTCAGTGTGAAGGCCCTGAGATCAATCCCCAGTACAGGAAAAAAAATCGGAATTGAGAAGTAGTAAAAGGAATTTTAGATAAATTTGACAAGCCACCATTTAAGAAATCATGAACAAAATGAGATTGTAAGAAAAATAAAGAGAAAGCTAACCAGGGAAAGACAAATTTATAACACACATCACAACAAGCAGTTACATTTCAACCTAGGAACAATTTCTAAAAATAGACACATAAATATCATCATTCAATGGGAGTTAGACAAACTTAAACTGTGGCAACAAAGAAAGTTCAAAGAGAAAGAACAACAGTGCAAGTAATTCTTAATGGAATTTTAAGATGCTCAACTTTCTATGGTAAGAAAGAAAAATATTAAAAATAAAAACCAACATTTACTAAAATTATATATGGCTTATCATTATGTTGAAGAATTTCATTGTAAGGAAGGATGCCAAATATAAAGTGTTAAATATGTAGAAAGACAAATACACTGTTATTGCTTGTGTCTAGATGTCCCCCAAAGCCTCATGCAGTCGTAGGTGGGGCTTTTTCAGAATTGTCTGAATAGAGTGTGTGATTGATTCATGGTGCAATGCTAGGATTAAGGGTGCTAGGATTAAGGGCGGGTGATTACTAAATCAGTCCACTGATTGGTTTGGCACCACACTAATCCCAGTAGACTAGATAGAATACAAAAGGGGCAGAAAAAGCTGCTAAGACCCCTTGCTTGATTGCTTTGCTGCCATGAACTGTTCCTCCTCTGCAATGCTGTCTACCACGCCACCCTGCCTTGGAGCCAGCTGATTATGGACTGAACCCTCTATAAACTGTGAGCCAAATAACCCTTTCTCCTTTAACTTTAGGTTTTGAGTATTTTGTCTCAGCCATGAGAAAAGTAACTAAGACATACACAAAGTTTCTTATTGAAGGATATTGTTTTAAAGGAAATGTAGGAACCATCCTAAATATTTAGCTCAAAGGGAGTTGACTAAATTTTCACCCAACCGTGAATTCTGCAACCATAGAGATTAGTGACAAATATTTTATATTCTTTAATGAAACTATTATAAATCATCTATATTTAGCATATTAATAACAAGTTATTCAAAATTGTGCCACTGAATATTTGAAATTGACTAAAATTAATAAATTATTACTAATTTTTGTACACCTAATAATGGTAATTTGGTTATTTTTAATAGTCCTTAATATAGACATACATATTGAAATATTTGTAGTTTATATATCTGGGAATTGCTATAAGTAATTACTGGGCAACAATTAGAATAATTTGTAATTAAACCATAAAGCTTTTAAACTCAAACTAGTAAATATTTATCTACTATATACATGATGCACATGTATATATTTCTTAAGCTAGCATCATTCTAATTAAATGTTATTAGCCCTCACAAACTTCAGGAACACTGTTAATGATAGCCTATATATTTTTAACTAATAGAATGAAGTGATATGTATGAATAGCTAAGAATCTGTTATTAATCACAATATGTATAAGCATTTATCAATGCTTAGTAAAATATTAGTTTATATATCAAATTCAAGATTATCACTTAAAATTGTTAGCATAAATCAACATGTTAGGTTAGAAGAGTTTAAAATTATTACACCTATATCATTAACCTTTCTATATAAACAATTTGAAAGTGTACTAAAAAACATATGCCTTATTATAATAAAAAGTAAAATATTCTAGATATAAGTGTAACAAAGCAACACCGAGATTCCATTTTACTCCAGAAAGAATAGCTATCATCAAGAAATCAAATAATAACAAATTCTGGGAAGGCTGCAGAGAAAAAGGAACCTTTCTACACTGTTGGTGGGAATGTAAACTAGTAAAGACTTTATTGAATCAATATGGAGATTCCTCTAAAATTGATTTTGCCCACCATTCTACTTATAGGCATCTTCTCTAATGAGCTAAAGGCAACATATCGCAGTGATACTCGTATAACCATGTTTATTGCAGCACAATTCATAGTACCTTAGTGGGTACTGGGGGTCAACCTCAGGACCTCGCATGCCAGCAGGTGCCCATGCCACTGAGCAATATCACTGGCCCTTTTTTCATATGTGGATACCGGCAGTCGATTTCAGGACCTCACACTTGCTAGGAAGGCGCTTGTGCCCCTGAGCCATCTCACCAGCCCCCAATAGTACCTTAGTCTTGGAAGTGGTCTTTATGTCCATCGACAGATGAATGCATAAAGAAAATATGGTATTTATGGGGCCGGTGAGATGGCTCAGTGGCTTAAACGCCTGCCCAGGAAGCGTGAGGGCCCGAGTTTGACTCCCGGAACCCACATATGAAAAAGGGGCTGGTGATATCGCTCAGCGGCACGGGCTCCTGCTGGTATGCGAGGTCCTGAGGTCGACCCCCCAGTACCCACAAAAAAAAAAAAGAAAATATGGTATTTATACAGAATGGAGTACACTACTCTACCATGAAGAAGGATAAACCTGAGTCATTTGTAGAAAAATAGATGCACCTTGAGACTGTGTTAAGTGATATAAATCAGACACACGAACTTAAATATTCCATTGTTTCTCTTATATGAGAAACTCTAAATGTAAATAGAGAGCAAAATAAAATATAGATATAGTTAATAGAGATATATCTTTCTCAAATTAAAAGGGTTCAAGAGATGGAGTGGAGGAAGGACGAGAAAGAGGATGAAAAAGAATTAAAATGTGTTATGTACATGTACCAACTCCACACAATGAATATAATCATTATCCAAAGCAAACATGTACTAATAAAAAGCAAAAACTGAAAAGAAATAATTTGATGATTAAAAATGCTCTACATGTAAATAAGAATCCAATTTAGAAAACTTTTGTGTAATAAAAATTAAGGAAAAATAAGCAAATAAAGTTTTTAAAGAACTCCGAATCAGTGGGGCAAAGTTTGGCATCCATGCTCAGTTTGTTACTTTTTAGTACTAATAAATGAATAGAACAGAATTTTGAAACTGACTATAAATTCTAAAACTTTACCCAAATACTTATTGCAATCTATTAAACAGTGAATTTCTGTCAGTGATAATCCAAATTAATTTCTAAATCAAAAGTTATAAGAAAACAAATATATTAGAATATAAAATCAGAATTTCCAAAACCTGCTCATTTTAATGTAAACTGGGATTGGAACAGGTATTATTAATCATTTCTAAAACAGAAACAAAAATGTTCATATAATTGATTGCATAAGGTTAAAACTTCTGTAGTATTCTTAAGAAAAGTAATCAATAACAAACTTAAAAAAAGATAATTGAAATGTATATCACAAAGGATTTAATTTCTGAACATAAATAGCTTTTACATATCAGTAACAAGAGAACATATATCCTGTTAGTAAAATTTGCAATAAGAGAATAAATAGACAACCTTCAAAATATACAATGTGCAGTAAATATATGAACAAGTACTCAACCCAAACCATAAAGAAAAAAACATTTCTCATTTATATGATTAGCAGGTAAGCAAGAGTTAAGATCACATTCTATTTGTAAAGTTGTGGAAAAACAAACATTGTGAAACATGACTTTTTTTTTTTTTTGTGGGTACCGGGGGTCGACCTCAGGACCTCGCGCACCAGCAGGCACCGGTGCTGCTGAGCGATATCACCGGCCCCTTTTTTTTTCGTATGTGGATTCTGGGAGTCAAACTCGGGCCCTCGCGCTTGCCAGGCAGGTGCTTAAGCCGCTGAGCCATCTCACTGGCCCCAAAACATGACTTTTGAGAATGAAAAAAGTACAGAAATATCAGTGTATGAACTTTGAAAAACTATTAGAATTAAAATTGAATTTTATTTTTTATTCTATACTTTTCTTTCTAAAAACTATGCTATGTTTATACCCACATACATACACAATTACGTTTATATATCATTATGTATTCTGACAATCCTTGCAAAAATCAAATGCATGTAAAAAATGACAGACATTATGTTTTAGGAATCATTTCCTTTCTTCCTCTTTGGTGGGGGGGAGTAAATCCAGGACCTTGCTCATTCTAAGTATGCTATCACTGAAACAAACACCTCTTCCATCAGAAATCTTCTAAAATATTCTATGTTCTAAGCAGTTATTAGAATACTGGATAGCTGAAAGAACAAAGATCTCTACAATCGTATGAAAATATTTAGGATAATTTGGTGTGGAACAGCATATAACAATACGACCTAGAAAATAAAAAAATGTTAGAAATATATAAAATGATGTATTTTACTGTTACTAAAATATATTGGGAGAAAACTACTGAAACTTAAATTTTAGTCCCTAGACGGCTGAGTCATACATAAGGGATAGAAAGAAGCATGGATAGGAAAGGGTTCTCACCATGCCCTATTTTACACTATTTTTATTTTGAGCTTTGTAAATGTTTTAGTGATAAATGACCTCTTCTAAAACATATTAACTTAAAAGAAACTGACCTACATGTGGAAGACATGATTAAAAGTGGATACTTTAAACAGTCCCTGGGTCAGCGATATGGCTCAGCAACATAAGCGCCTGCCTGCCAAGCGCGAGGTCCTGAGTTCGACTCCCGGTGCCCACACACACAAAAATAAATACATAAAAAATTAAAAAAAAAATAAAGAGTCCCTAAAGAAATTAGTGATTATTGAACATTCGCAAAGTATAACTGTGAGTGTAGTTACCTAGTATTTTGCCTCTGTAATGATAGAAATTGCTCAATTGTCAATTGAAAACAGTTCTAGTCCAAAGAGAGCCATATTCTTAGCAGTATTTTGCAGGGGCTCAGTGCGCCCAGCTATTATGTCTTACCACATTTCTTAGGCCATCAGTAAGTGATGTGCTACAACCAGAGATGCATTCCAATTTATTCTCCTACACAGTTATTCATGGGGACTTTTATAATTCATTTAACATTTGGAAGCACATTTTATATAACACTAAGAAAATGACAGTGCTGCAGGAGTCCACAGACAAATGCCAAGCTGGCAAGGCTTGCTGATACAAACTGATAGGATGCCTGTTTTTACTTAATTTTGACACATTTTGAATGTCATTCAATCTTCTGCCAACTGGCACTTCATCTTTAGTGTTATTTTTGTACATCCTTGAACCTACCTTAATGTTGTATTGATCTCAGAATCCACTTAATATTTCTAGATTGTTTAACAAGTCACTGAAACCCCCTCTCTTTACTGTGTTAGCCACTAAAGCCCAGGAGGAAGTAAAATACAAACTGCTGGGTCACAATCTGTAGAGATTTTCTAATTCCAGTAAGTGTCATACGTAATAAATAGGTAGTAGACAGATTATTACTTTGAATCAAGAAAAACAATTTAACAAAGGATTTTTCCACCACCTAAGTATACAATTGCTTCTCAATACTAGAAATGGTAGTTTAAAACATCTTCCAAACCAGTAATAAGCACCACATTTCAAGGAAAAGAAGAAGTAATATGGTGAAAAACATAGCAAGTGAGCAGTATCCCCTTGAATTGTGCTCGCGAAGGAATGAGCTTTTAAAAATTTTGCAAGTTCTTGGTTTTAGGAGTTTTTTACCATAAAGCCATGAAAAACCTAAATTAAAAATAAATATTTGGATATTTTATGGCAAAATTGAAAATTTATATATCACAAAAAGGAAATGTGTTACAACGTAAAATTATAAACCATTCTAGGGTTTAGAAGTCCTTGTTTTGATCTAATTAGTATAACTGAATTATCCAAATTGCAAGAAAATGTAACATCCTACCATCTGAAGCCTGTAAATGAGTGTTCGCTTTGGAAGTTCCATTACTCTCTGAAGACACCAATAGTTATATGCTAATATAAAAACTCATTTATAATATACTATTGCTTAATATACCAATTGACATTGAATCCACAATCTCAATATTAATAGAACTGGTCAAAATAATGATCTATACTTCAAAATGAGATATTCAATTTTTCGTCCATTTTTTAAAATTCATGAGTTATTCCCATTTTAATGATCAAGTTAGCTAGGATTTATCTATGTTATTTTTATTTTCAAATAATTTGGGTTTTTAGTTTTCAATTAACTACCATGATATTTTCTTTTTCCTAATTCATTGATTTATCTACATATTTATACTTATAATTTTGTTGTTCTCCTTTCCTTCTATCAATTTGTGATTTTTTTTCCCAAAACTCTAAGTTGAATGCCAACACTATGAGTCTTTTATTTCTTTTATAATTGCTGCAACCAAGATGGCATAAGATTTTTTCTAAACAGTACTGTACCTTCATCTCAAGTGTTCAGTAGTTTTTATTTATTATTCTTTTCTAGGCTTATACTCTTCCTTTGTCATAATATGAGAACTGTTTAAAAATCAATTTATTTTATTGTATTTGTTAATGTTTTCTTGTCCTTTTGAGACAGGGTTTCACTATGCAGTTCAGGCTGACTCTGAACTTGCTTTGTAGCCCATGTTGGCTTCGAACTCACAGCAATCCTCCTGCCTCAGCCTCCTGAGTGCTGTGATTATAAGCATGTGCCACCACGCCCCACTTTGTTTAAATTTGAGATCAATTATTGTATTTTACTTCTTCAGTAGTTAATGATTTCAATTACAATGAGTTAAGAAAATATTTCTGCCTTATCTATTTTATAACATTTATTTTTTATTTTATTATTATTACAGTGTATACCCTCCCACATACATCTATGTATACACACATACATACAGCCTCTTAGATCCTCATCTTTTTTTTTTTTGTGGGTACCGGGGGGTCGACCTCAGGACCTCGCGCGCCAGCAGGCGCCCGTGCTGCTGAGCGATATCACCGGCCCCTTTTTCGTATGTGGGTTCCAGGAGTTGAACTCGGGCCCTCGCGCTTGCCGGGCAGGTGCTTAAGCCACTGAGCCATTTCACCGGCCCTTAGATCCTCATCTTGATTAGGTTTGTTACATTTTCAATTTTTCTTTATCATCCTTTGTGTTCATCAGGTTGATTCTTGTTTAAATGTATGAGATTAACTTGAATCTCTTATTTTCATTTTTTTTGTCTATTTCACCTGTTTCCTACTTTAAGAAAAATGTTTCAGTCATATGATTTCATATATATATATAGAGAGAGAGAGAGAGAGAGTGTGTGTGTGTGTGTGAGTTGTAATATTTGTCAATATGATCTTCAATCTTTGTCTCATGAAATGATTTTGATATAATTTGATCATATGTGATATAAATCGCCTCTGCTTTCTACATGTTTTCACTTGAAATCCTACCTATGCTTAGCCTTTTAGTTTTAGATTTCAGAGAGCACAGTTATTTGTCTTTTCTTAACTCAGAGATCAGAATGCCTCCTATTTCTAGGAAGCAGTATTTTTAATTTTTGTCTTCCTTTTTGCTTTAAGTTGTACAAAACACCCATTTAAATTTTTAAGAATTTCCTCTGTTTTAATGACTGCTTTCTCCTTGGTATTCCTAATTTTGAACATTTATGTACTTCTTTTTCTTGATAATACTAGGTGACAGGTTACAGCAATCTTTTTAAATTATTACATCAAGTTTTTCCAATAATCTCATCATGTTTTCTTTCATTATTTCTTAACTTATTTTCCATTCTAATGCACAGGAAACGTGCGCTGTTTCCTTTTAGAAGAGCAGTCTCATCCATGTTACTCCTAAGCATCACGTGTAGTAGGAGAAGATGCCTGTGGCTTACCTAGCTGTAGCATGAGAAGCTGTCGATGGAAACATATGGGATAGATGGAGACTACAAGCAGGCATCTGATCAAAGAGAGATCATGGTACAAAAGAAAAGAAAATAGCTCCACAATGAATCAGCTCCCTGCAGTCTTGAAACCTTCCAGATCTTTCCTCTATGGTTCAATTCATTCTTCAAATCATTCCTTTCTCCAAACCAAGTCATCTGCATGATCAAGGAAGTTCTACAAGTATACAAATAATTATCTCTCTGAACTTCAATTGACGTTTTTTTGTTCATTTGTTCTTTTGGCGTTGAGTCTTAAATCTGACACCTCAGCATGCTTTGGAATGGTGAGAGAACAGACAGCTAAAGAAAAACAGCAAACAATCAGAGTTTAATTTTTCAAGATAGGTTTGCAGTGTTAATCAAACGTGAAGCAAGCCATTCTTTGTATAATGTATTCATGTTACCTTTGAAAAGACAAGGCTCTATATAGGTCAGGGCTATTATTAGAGTCATTATTGATGTCATGGGGTCTATCTAATAAGTAGCATCCCAATGCTGATGTTCCCAGGGCGTCCAGACAGCATTCATCAGTTCCCTCTTGTGCCATCTCACACTGATTTTTCTTCTTTGGCTAAAAGGACTTAGGGTCACTTTAATGGAATGTGCGCTCTGTAGCTCAATAGCCACTGGTGCAAACAGGTAATTTTGAGGAGATGCATGCTGATTAATGATTATGTTTACAAAGTGGGGAAGACTATTGTGTAGGCAGGGAGTAAAGGACTCATGTGGGTCACAGTAAGTGATTTTGTATGTGATTATGTTGCCTCCAAGTTGCTGCTAAATGTTTCTAATATAGATTTTTTAATCAAAACAAAATACAACACAAATGATAAACAAAGTTTTGTGCAATGCCTGTTTATTTTGGTGTTAATTTCTTCTCTAATGTGTACCTTTAACAATATTCACCAAAATACTGAATGAATATTTAATATGTGATAGGTTAGAACACAAAAAGTGTGGCATATAATTAATTTGGGATAATGGCTATGAAATCCACCTCTGTTTTACAGCATGTAAATTCTAACTTAAAATAAATATACATTAATATAATAAAATAGAAATTGCAAAATTATATTGTCAATAATTTTTTCTATACATACATAGTCATGAATATATAAGTATATTTTTTTTCTGAGAAGGTATATATGTGTGCACACACATCTTTTTGCATTATGTTTCTATAGTCATATACCTGTATCTATCTCATCAATCCCATTTACATTCACTTAATCTAGTGTCCCATATAATTATGTATCATAAATTACTATAATATGAACTGTTTCATGGTTACAATATTTTCACTTTTCAATAATGTGCTGAAGAAACAGCTCAACAATTGCATAAAGGATTTAACAAAATCTGCTTTGCAGGAAGATGACTGTATTTCATGAATGGCTATAAATCATCTTTATCTAGAAAACATGTTATTCAATACTAATTAAAGAGATACAGGATACATAAATTATATTATCAGGTTTTTATATAATGTAATGCCTTAGGCTGTTTTACATTGCTATAAGGAAATAACCGAGGCTGGGTACTTTGAAAGTAAAGCAATCCATTTGGTTAACAATTCTGGGGGCCTTGAGGTCCAAAGATCGTGGTGCTAGAGGCCTGCTCAGGACACTTGGCTGAATCACAGCATGGCATGTTGTATGCTGTAAAACAGAGGTGGATTTCATAGCCATTATCCCAAATTAATTACATGCCACATTTTTTGTGTTCCAATCTATCACATATTAAATGTTCATTCAATATTTTGGAGAATATTTTATACATTAGAGAAGAAATTAACACCAAAATAAACAGGCATTGCACAAAACTTTATCATTTGTGTTGTATTTTGTTTTGATTAAAAAACAAAGTGTACCAGTCACATCATTCACATGCAGAGAGTAACAGGCATCTAGGGTCTGCTTCAGGTTATGACAATCAACTCTCCTGAGAATGAATCCAGTCTTATGTGACCAGAACCACTCCTACAAGCCAGCATTAATCCATGCATGCCTGAGTGGCTTTCGTGGTCTAATTCTCCAACAGTAGGCCCCGCCTCCTAGTGATTCTACTAGTGTGACACAGCTTCACTGGGAAATAAGTTTCTAATATATATACTTTTGGATGACAAAATATATCCAAACCAAAGCAGTGATTAGATTAGAAATATATGAATCATAATTTGAGTACCTAACAAATTCTAGTGTATATATTACATTAAATATTGTAAAATTGTGCCTTGTATTCTTGATAAAGAGTTTGTGGCATGAATGGAACAAACAGCATGAGAGAAGGTTGGTACAAACACATTTTAAGTGAATGAATGGTCTACTTGTTCATGTTCCTTTTAGTTCAGCTGTTACTTGTACTGTGGTTACTTTCAATGCAGAGATAATTTCTGCTTCTGCCTTATTTTACGTCAAATTAGGCTATTTTCAGATACTTCTTAGACTCTGTTTCCCTCTTTTGCTGTCACTATACACTTCTTTGAAGTCTAACAAGGTTATGAAGTATTTATAAGACTCCACTCTGTGGAAAGATTTCAGTGGAATATCGGAGGCCATCTCTGTTACCTGAGAATCCTTGAAAAACAAAGCGAAACAACCGAATATGCATAGGTATTTCTCTGGGGAATATGTTATTCAAAAGTATGTTTTGTAGAACCAACATACAACTTTGACTGAACTAGAAAAAGGGATAGATACTTCCCCTGGCAAGATACTATGAGCCATACACTGTGCTTCTTCCTTTTTTGGGCGTGGGTAAACTCATACTCATTTCTATGAAAAATACTTGCTTTGTGCTTATTGCAAAGATTTATTGTTTACAGCTTGTCTACTGTCTTTTGCTCCTTTATCCAAGTGTCTGAGAAATGAAATTTACCACCAATAAACAAAAGAACCAATAAGAATTTCCCACTAAGCATTTTGAGAGTTTGATTCAAAGTTTTTCAGTAAGGCAGAGAGGCGAGAAAGCAATCTGACCTCAATTCAACTGAAATAAATGTTAGGATAGTTCTTAAAGTGTAGAAATCATAAGAGATTCATATTTGTTAATTAGTTTACCAGAAGGAAAAGTAACTATTATCTTCTTATTATCTTCTTGATGTGTAGTATTTCTACAACTTGGAGGAAGGAACCTTTGAAGATGAACTCCTGAAGTCTAGGTGATAAGACCACTATCTCCCTTATTGATTAACTTTCATAAGAATAGTTCCCAGACTTTGAGAAAGAGAGTACTAAATTGTGAACCAGTGGACTTTTAATGGACTTTTAATAAAAGACTAACCATCTCCAAAAGGCAGAGACAAAAATTTTAATTACACATTTTCTAAAGAAAATGTTCTGAGAAAAGTGAAGAGAGAAACATCTGGATTTTTTAAGGGTTCTAGAGACAGAGAGATGACTGTCTATAATTTAGTCAAAGTGAGAGATATTAAGGCCTTTTTAGTCAAATGACATTGGTAAACGGTCACTGTATATTAATGAAGGTATATCCCTATCTCTGACTAATTTTATTTGTGTTCAAAATGGACAAGCACATATACTAACTGAAATTTTGGCCAATGTGAAATTTTACAATCCCCAATAATATTTGGGTTATCCCTACAAAGAGCTGTATATCCTTATTTTAATGAAACATAGAATGTCTTGCATAAATGCAAGTAAATAAAATGTGAATATTTTTGGCTTGAGGAACTGTCCATGGAGATGTAAGGATGAGCGGAGACAAAACAGCAGAAGAGTACCTAGTACATAAATTTACACTTAAAGATGGGTTGATGACACTGCCATATTGCTAGCAATGTGGATCGTGTAAAGTGACTTAAGTTGTTTGCTGTGGACATCCAATGCCATTTGGTCACTTGATCAGGCATTGACTACCTAACAGATTCTAGCATCAAGTCAGGTTGAATTTCTCTAACACGTTACTGTTTGAGAACTACACATAATTTTTTTAATGGTCTTAGGCACCTGTTTTGTGATTTTCTTAGCTTATGAAAATCTGCACAATGCTATCTGATCCACAAATGCTATTGTATCTGCAGGCCCACTGGAGGGGTTTCTTTTGCTCTTGGTTCCTCTCAAATATGGCAATCCTGGTGTTTTATTGGAAATGAGTTATTAAATATCATACATGATTGTTACATCTGAAGATACTAACTAAATGCTTTTTGTATTTCACAGTAGAAAGAAATATGAATTACAGCTCTTTTTTCTGTTATTTAAATGCAATTTTCCAGCTCTCCTGCACCTCTGACATGAAATAAATTAAAGGAGGTATTACACCTTAGAATATTATTTATTTTTCTCACATTCTGAAAAGCACATATTTTAAAATTTATGTAAAGTGCAACTAATTCCAATTTTTAAGATCCAAGTACATTAATTTCATCAGTGTATCAGATGAAACATTATATCAGGTGAAAATTTCAGAGCTCCTGCACCATAACACAAGACAGAAAACCTCTAAGGTGTGGTTTTGATTTAAAATAATGAAAGTCTACCGTAATTCTTGCTAGATGAAAAGGATTTCTGGTAGTATATGCTGTTAATAATTTTTAATTGTATTTGACAGGAGTTTCAAAGAATTTTCCAGAAACTGTGGTGGTTTGTACCAGTAAAAAATCTATATGTGCACCTGCAGATTTAACCAGAGTTAGCACCTGATTAAACTTAATTTAGTAATTCTCCAAGCTCAAGTTATCTTTGCATTAACCAAACAATACAATTTAAAAATGCATTTTTAAAAATTCAGTAGTTTTAAAACTTTCAAACTTCTTTTTTTTTTTTGTGGGTACCGGGGGTCAACCTCAGGAACTCATGCGCCAGCAGGCGCCTGTGCCGCTGAGCGATATCACCGGCCCTTTTTTCGTATGTGGGTTCTGGGAGTCCAACTCGGGGCCCTCACGTTTGCCAGGCAGGCGCTTACACCGCTGAGCCATCTCACTGGCCCTCAAACTTCTGATTACAATAAATTTTGTGTATTACTCTTCCAGAAATAAAACACGTTAGGTTTAGTGTCTGATCAATGAAGTTCCTTTGGTTGATCATATTATAATGACTTTTCTTCCAGATGTAAAACCAAACCAAACCAAACCCCAGTTATGGGATTCTGAAAGATAACGATAACATATAACTCAAACATGTAATTTGAAATCAGATGGGAATACAGAAAAAGTTGTCCCTACATGAGTGAACTCCAGCAGATATTCAGCTATCATTTTAATGAATCTTAGGAAGATTTTTTTTTGTGGGTACTGGGGCTTGAACTCAGGACCTTGTGTGCCAGCAGGTGCCCGTGCCGCCTAGCGATATCACCGGCCCTTTTTTTGTATGTGGGTACCGGCAGTCGAACTCAGGACCTCGCTCTTGCCAGGCAGGTACTTATGCCGCCAAGCTATCTCACCGGCCCCTTACGAAGATATTATGCAACAAAGGAGACACAAAATTGCACATACCATAGGGCTCCATTTATGTAAAGCATAAACAAGGACACAATAAAAAAAACACTACTTTATGGTTTTAGAATACTGTTACAGAAAAAAATATTATCCTGAATATTCTTCTTGTGGCTTTTAGAAAGTAAGTTGCCTGGGTAAAGATGAATTCCCTCTGTAGTTTTGAGTTGTGAATAATGAATTTAACATTAAATCATTTTAATTGTTGTGAGTTTTCACCCAATGGATTATATTTTCTGTATTTAAGTATATAAAAGATGGAGTTACTCAGCAGAATCCATGAGTATTTAACTAAAAAAGAGAGACAGAATATTCTTTATTTTTTAAAAATGACAAGTGTATCTTAAATAAGTGAATTACCAATTTAAGAGTGGTGAATGTATTTATACAACTTAAAAAAGAATGGTGAATGTATTTATACAAAATTATTTTTACAGGCAAAATGATTTCTTACATAGAAAACAAATATTAAAAGTAAAGTCAACATGATCACTGGATTAAAGTCAATATATAGACATTCATGGTATATCATAAACAAGCACATACTGACAGTAAAAATAGTATGGAGCATGTGGAAATAAATCTAAACTGTGCAAGACTACTACAGGCAAAACATTAAAGTATTACTGAAAATGTTAATAATGATTTCAAGACTTGATATTATAGTTAATTCTCTAAGATTTAGACCAATGATGGTAAACCTTTTCGACACATGTGCCCAAACTGCAACCCAAA
The DNA here is from genome assembly GCA_028451465.1 of Erethizon dorsatum. NCBI lineage: Eukaryota > Metazoa > Chordata > Mammalia > Rodentia > Erethizontidae > Erethizon > Erethizon dorsatum. Next base: position 139,365,022 of record CM051824.1, read on the forward strand.
GCCCACTTATTTATCGCAAAATACCAACACTGCAATTAAACATGAATACTGAGGTTTTACTTTAGAAAAAACAACTCATACGTTAACATCCTCTGTCTTAAAAGAAAAGCAAATAACACTTGCGCAAAAGGTTTGCCACTACTGATTTAGACCAGGTAATCAACAAAATCGTAATAAAAATCTCAGTACTTTTTGCATACGTGACAATTGATATAGTGCTTACAAAATCTGTTTGGAAATTCAAGGGTCTAGAAAATTCAAAACAAGATTAAGCAAGAGTGATAAAAATACCAGAAAACAAGGCTCATTAAAATACTCTTTTGTTAAGACAGCATGCTTTTCAGAGGTACTCTGAAGGAAAATAGGCCTACACAATGCAATGTAAGATCGATAACAAGCCTAGATATACAGAATTTGAATTTAAAAAAAATGGATATTTAATGCCCATAGAGAATAAATAAATGTTTAGTGAATAGTACCACATCAATAAGAGCCGTGAACAAAAAATAATCTTATTTCCATCAATTTCAGAAGTGATATTTATCTTGTTGTAAAATATAAAAAAATAAAGTTTCCATAAGAATATGTATATATTAAAAGGACAACAGGATTATAAATATTTTAAATAGAATACAAATTGACATAAATATTCAGTTTCTTAACTTGGACTGAATTAATATTAAAAGTGTTTGATATTCATCAAACAATATGTCCAAGTATACTTGTGAGAACAATTCATGTGGGTACAGCAGAGGTTTGTTGATCTTTCATAGCTATTTTCTGTCCCTTTTTGTGTTTCACTGTCCTGAACAAAGAGTCCAGGGTCTTCACACTGAGTGACATCCCCAGTCATTTTTATTTTCTTATTAGATAAGGTCTCACTTAAGTTGCCCAGGCTGGGCACAATCTTGCAATCCGACCTGCCTCAGTCTCCTGAGTAGCTGGGGTTACAAGCATATTTCACTGCCCCCAGCTATTCTATTCCGTTTAAAAGTAGTAGTTACATGTATTAATTATTTGATTAATAGATTTTTTTCAAGAAATAATTACGGTTAATGCTGCTGTGAACATTTTTATATGTGTTATTTGTTATGCACATGCCTGTTGAGTAGTTTTAAGTGTGTTGAGCGGGCATACATATAATAAAATATGGCAAATATAGGTAGAAAGTTTAGCAGCATGTTTGTACCAATTCATTTCCCTCCTTCCAGCAACATATAAGACTTGTATGTCTGGAGTAACTCAAATTTTTTTGCTTAGCACATGCTCAGGAATAACGATTATATTACTGCAAGTACTGCTTTTGAGGTTACAGATGAATTTTAGTAAGAGAATTCCCTGGCACAAAATCCTGTGATAATAAGGATAAAAACATAGAATGTCTGTATATCTATAGGTAGGATTGTTAACTGAATATGTTCCTTTCCTTCTATGCATTACAGTATGAAATGAAACTAATTTCAGCCACTGTTCATAAATTTTATTATTAAGAGGTAGAGGTAATAGCATTTGGGGCAGATAAACAATCATAATCAGGACAAATTAATGTAGTGACTTCTAGCCAATTGTGCAGGCCACAAGTTTTATTTTCTTCAATCTAAAACTTGGAGAGGAGAATCTTTCCTCACAAAGCAATACCTAAGATTATATTATTTTTCCCAGTTCCCACTGTTTCTGATCATGATATGATAACAAAATAGTTTTTCACATAGTTCTCATATTTCACCATCCATGAGTAACAAGAGTTGGAATCAGCCTTGAACATTTGGTACTTTTCTTCTTAAATCCACTACTCTGATTAAAAAAAAAAAGCAGACATGCCTTAAAAGACCTGCTCCTTTTTACTTCCAGTGTAACTCACTTTAGATTTGTTTTGAATTGATGACCTCTGAAAGGTAAAGGGAAGATGCATTATTTTCTCATAATTTTTTTTCAGCAAGCTTGGTAATTATTCATCAATAGTGTCACTATATAGTATTAAGTTCACAAGGTAAATCTGAAAAAAAAATCAAGAGGCATGTTATATTATAGTTGTCAATGTCTTTTCAAAAAATACGGTTCGACTCCTGGTACCCACATTAAAAAAAAAAAAAAAGAAAGAAAATAGGCCGGTGAGATAGCTCAGCGGCATAAGCGCCTGCCTGGCAAGCAAGAGGTCCTGAGTTCGACTCCCGGTACCCGCATATAAAACAAAAAATGCTACTAAAACAAATTGACTAACTCTGAATCAGGTAAATTTTGTGTTTATACAGTAGAGATTAGTGTTTCCTTTCTCTATAAATTAACATCAGAGGGGGCCAGTGAGATAGTTCAGCGGCATAAGCGCCTGCCTGGCAAGCGCAAGGTCCTGAGTTCGACTCCCAGAACCCACATACGAAAAAAGGGCCGGTGATATCACTCAGTGGCGTGGGCACCTGCTGGTGTGCAAGGCCCTGAGTTCGACCCCCGGTACCCACACACACACACAAAATTAACATCAGAAAAGTCTGCCAAAGCTTATGTAAACAATTAATGCATTTACTTTATAAAAAGACAATACCAAATTAATTCTTTTAGGAAAACTGTCTTAGGAGACCTATTATATATTTTGGTACTCTTGCATTTTTTGATCACTAAAAGCCTCATTTTATCATTTCTACAGTATCTTAAATATAACACCAAAATATAACATTATTTTCATTCAAAGCACATTTGAAAAGGATAAATATGCCAAAAGTATACAATTAAAAACTAGGTACTTTTAATCTAAATGTTATCATTTCCAGAGCAATATTCAGTGTATATTATATCCTGAAGTATTCAAAAATATTTAATTCACTTTACACTGCACATTTTTAAAACCTTCTTTATGTACATGTCTCTCCTGTACTTATTACATTGGTAATGACATTTACCTTTATATTCTACTCTCAAGATTATTCTAAAGCATTTAACGCTTTTGCATTACTATCCTGGGCTATGTATTATCTTTGGTTGTCCCGCACTTGATGCGCTATCTTGTATTTCTTGACTATTTTCATAGGTCTTTGGCATAATCCATAGTATTTGAAGCACAGTTGACTTTTTATGAACATTAATTATTTAAATACATGTATCAAGATAACTTTTACTTGCCTATGCAATTTCAATAATTGTATCATTGAACTTTACATTATACCTCATATTTCTACAAGAGAGCTGTTGTAGAATGATAAAACTCTTTCTGATTTGGTCATGACAGGTCATGATTGACCTCCATAAATGTCTTACATCTCATCATAAAAAATAACGATCCAGAATGGCCTTCTCTGAGTTCAAAACCAAATTAATCATCAATATTTTCTCTATATCACTTCATATTTCATGCAGTTGAATAAAGAATGAAAGCAAGATAGCAAGAAAGCAGGAAGAAAAATTCTTTAAATGTTTATTTCCGTCACTTGGCTCTAAACTCCACCCATGTCCAACACAGAGCCTGAACAATACACAGTCTTAAAAGACATTTTCTGATTGTGGTCTGGATCATGGCAGGCTAAACACATTACCACTCATAAGCTGCTTTAGGATAATCATCCCAATCAGTAAGAACATTAGGAAATAAGAGAGAATAACAGGAAATAGCTGAAATACAACTTCACCAAGCCAGCCAACAGGTAAGCCCAGAAATATTGCTATTTAGAGTAATAATAAGAGAAGTAACAGAAGTGTGCACTGAGCGTAAGTGCGTGGAACCAAACCACCCCTCAAACACACACAGATACACACAGACACACACACACACACACTGAAATAAGCAATCTCAGCATGCTCTCAGGAAGGAAGACTTTGCTACCAGACAGATACAGCATGAGTGGAGAATGACCTGAGTTCTACCAAGAGGTAATTCCCAGCATTTCCAGTAGTTTTAGACATTGCAAGGACAGGGAGCCCCCTTAGAAACTCCATAGACTGTTTTGGAGGCAGCATTACTGATAGGATGGGGAGCCATGTTAAGAATTGTCTCTGATACCTGAGTGGGAGAAAAGAAATCCCTATATTTTTTATTTCATCAGGATGCAACGGCTACCGTATGTCTCCTTTGGGAGGAAGAAGGTGCCCTCCCTAAGAGTTAGCCTGGACACAGGAGACTTTTATCTCTGATATGGATTACTTATGTTTATATTTCCAGAGCAACGGGAAATGCCTCAGCAGCCAGGCCATGGAAAACTGAAGCCAAGATCGCAAAGTGTTGTGCACAGAACTTCCAGGGAACGAATGTATAACCCCATGTTTTGCAGGAAATCATGAGGCAATCAACACTAATAAGTTCTAGCTTACAAGCTAATATAAAACAAACAACAAATACCAGGACAAAATATGCAGGTCAAAATGCATTGAGTCTCATGTTTAACAGGTTTCAAAACAGTTGAGTACCAAGTTACGACTCTACCTAGTCCTGTTCTGCTGATAGTTCATTAATTGTTATTAACCTCCCTTCTCTTTTCTCACATCCAATTTATATTCCCTTTATTCTTCTTTCTTTACTTCTAGTCTCATACCTTCTTCAGTCTATCTGTTCTTTCCCCTCCTTGACATATGTATTAATCTGAATATTATTAGTTTTTTATTCTTATAAGTTGTATTTTGTTCTTTCTTTCTGTACCTGAGTTAGCAAAATAATAGAGTTCATTTAAAATAAGTTCTTAATTATATGTTGTATGGCTTGATTTTTAATCATTGACATTATTGATAGTTGTTCTCTGAAATCTGTATTAGGGATAAAAAACCAGCACCTGGATCTGATTGAGTGGGCACTTTCAGACAACATAACCGCCCGGTCACATCATATAAGGAAAGCCATTTGCTAAAAAGACCTCTGCACAATAGTGTTAGGGATATCTATTCCAGGTGGTCCTCAAATCCCAACACAAAAATAAAGTTATCTTTATAAAACAATGCAACAGCATGCCTAAAATATATAACCCCCCCAACTGAACACAGATATTTAATTGGAAGAAGTTTCAAAGAATTAAAATGAAATGTGATATTTAAAGTGATCAGTTAGATCAAAGAGGATGTAAATTAGCAGTTAAGTGAATCAATTACTAAAACTATCACTGAGCTAAGCAAATATACAAACTTGTAGCTTTATGAACTAAGGAAGTCGGTGCAGGATACAAGAAACCACTTCAGTTTTAAAAAAAGAATATTCTGAAAAATAAAAAAGGAACATTGTGGGAAAAAAAAAACTAATTAAAAAAGATCTCAATTAAAATTTTTGGCATTAGACTACATAAATCACAAGAAAGAATATCAGTGCTTGAAACAAAGTGGATATACTAGACCATTCAGATAGTAAGTAAGAAAAAGATAAGAAATATGGAACAGGTAATTCAAGGGCTAGAGGGTCAATGCAGAAGACCAAATTTAAGGCTTACTCACCTCAAGGGTCCTGGATTAGGGTGAGGAAATACAGGCTAATGACATAGAAAAACATTTTACCAAAATTGCAGCAGATATTTTCCCAAATCTGGTGAATGTGATGGATATCCAGTTAATGGAGGCATTGAGAACCCAAGTAAGACCAATCAGAAAAGAATCTTTCCATAACATATTAGAGTCAAATTGCCAAGAATGTAAAATAAAGGATATTAAAAGCTGTTAGAAATTCCAAATCACGTATAATGGCAATGCCATCAGAATAACATAAAATTTCTCAAAAGCAACTCCCAAGGCTAGTCCGGCTAGGAATAATACTTTTCAAGTACTGAAAGAAAACAATTGCCAAATTATATTATTATACCCCACAGTGACATTATTCAAAGTTGAAAGAAAACTAATGGCTTTCCACGATAAGTATAAACTAAATAAATCCATGACGACTAAGCCAACTTTGCAGAAAATACTTAAGGGAATCCTAAACATAGACAAAGAAAACAACAACCTTAAGACCTACAGATAAAAATAAATCTCTTTGGGAGAGTAAATGAATAAGAATCAAAAATAAATCAAATGCTAGAAAAACAACAAAATAAGAGGAATTAGAACATATATTTTAATCGTAGTATTTGATGTAAATTGTCTTATTCTCCAATTAAGAAAATGCAGATAAATTCTAGCAAAGTGTAGCAAAAACATGACCCTTCTATATGCTGCTTGCAAGACACACACCCCATTTAGAGAGACATACAAAGACTGAAAAATGAAAGGACAGAAAAATAATACTAAAAGCAGTTGGAGCCCTAAAGCAGGCAGGAGCAGTAATACTTACATCTTCCAAAGTATGCATCAAGCAAAAATTAATAGAAAGAGACAAATAAGAAAACTATATATATCTATAAAGAGAACAATTCCTCAAGAAGAAATAACCATTGTAAATATGTGTATACACAGTGAACATGAGGCCACATAATTGCACAAAATTAACACTGCATAATCTTAAGGATGAATACACCCCAATACAGTCATAGTGGGAGACCTCAACACCACTCGCTCGAATAGATAGATCTGACAGACAAATAAGTTAACAAAGGAATATCAGAGTTAAATTACATTATTGTTCAAACAAACCTAAGTGATTTCTACAGTGTTTCATCTAACAACACTAAATGTGGATTCTTTTCTGCAACTAAACATTTTCTGAAATAAACCATATTTTAGGTCATATAGCAAATCAATAAATATAAAAGATGAAATAATATGTACTCATTAGATCACAGTGGAATGAAACTATAAATCATCAACCAAAGAAATGACAGAAACTACACAAACACATGGTGATTGATAAATACAGTTTTGAATGATCTGTGGGTTATTGCAAAAATTGGGCCATAAATTAAAATTTCCTGGGATCTAACAATAATGGAAAAAGAACATACCAAAATCTGTTGGATATAATAAAAGCACATCTTTTGAAGGCAGTTTATAGTTATGAATATTTACATAGAAAAACAGAGCAATCCAGAATAAATAACCTAATGAGGCATCTCAAAGACAGAAAAAAACAAGAACAAATAGCTCAAAACCAATGGAAGGAAATAATTAAATGATAAATAACAGAGCAGAAGTAAAGCAAATAAGGACTGAAAGAATAATACAAAGACTCAATGAATTCAATACAGTAGCTTGTTCTCAGAAAAGACAAACAAAATTGATAAACCTTTAGCCAAACTTAGCACAGAGAGAAGAGTAAAATTAATAAAATTAGAAAAGAAAATGCAAAATTACAACAGACACCACTTAAATTCAGAAGATATTAGAAACAATTTTAAAACCTTACATTCCAATGAGTTAGAAAATCCTGAAGAAATAGATAAATTCCTACATACTTGTGATTTTCAAAACTGAACCAGGATGTTTTTCTTCTCCATTGGTCTGTATGTCTGTTTTGTTTCAGTGCTGTGTTGTGCCTGTCACTAAAGCTTTGCAATTTAACTTGAAATCAGGGGCTGTGATGTCACCACCGTTTTTGTTTTTGCTCAGAAATATTTTAGCTACTGTGAGTATTTTGTGTATCCATATGAAATTGGTATCACATTCTCTAGCTCTGTGAATGTTTTTGGTATTTTAATTGGGATCACTTTGATTCTATAGATCACTTTTGGCTGTATGGCCATTTTAACAATATTAATTCTGTTGATTTATGAGCAAGGGGGTTCTTTCTGTTTTCTAATATTTTCCTAAATTTCTTTCATCAGTGATCTGTAATTTTATTAAAGACGTCTTTCATCTCCTCTTTTAAGTTGTCAATTTATTTTTAATTTAATTTTCTTTTTGTGGGTACCGGAGGTCGAACTCAGGACCTTGCACACCAGGAGGTGCCTGTGCCGCTGAGCGAAATCACCGGCCCTTTTTTGTATGTGGGTACCGGAAGTCCACCTCAGGACCTCGTGCTTGCCAGGCAGATGCTTACACTACTGAGCTATCTCCCCGGCCCTATTTTTAATTTTTAAACTATTATGAATGCAATTATTTTTTCTGAATTATTTCTCAGTGGGTAAATTATTGGTGAAAAGGAAATCTACTGATTTTTTTTGTTGATTTTGTGTCTTGCTCCTTTGATAAATTTGTTTAATATGCTTCTGCACAGGCAACAATAGAAAATGAAGAATGATAAGCAAATAGAAACAACAAAAGCTCAGTTCCAAAACATAAACACATACGAAATATCAGAGACTAGGTAATTCAGCATGATAAAGCATGCATCTTTCTATATTGGTGCTGGTAGATCTTAATGCTTTGCTAATGAACACTATTTTAGTTCACATACTGAGTTTGTTTTTAAACAACTCCAATAAAAATATTTCTCAAAATGAACTATAAATTAAATATAAATATAAAATGTGTTTCATCTATTTATATTAAGAATCTATTTTTCTCCAATTTTCTTGAATATGCTACATAACAAAATATTCTCATACTTATTTTAATTATCTCTGAAAACAATGATCTAGGTAAAGAATGAACCTGTTGCAGTCTAGGATTTCGGTAAACGCTAGTATCAGAAGACACTTAGGAAAGGTATCTCTACTGAGAGTTCATTATGCAGAACATGCTATTAATACTTGTACACATAATTTATTCATTTGTATCTCTTCACAAAATGTTTTATGAGATATGACCAGTTATTTGTTCTAAATTACATACTTTCTTTGTATAATATAGCTTTCTTCATATCAAAGTTAATTACAATATTTCTGTCTGTATGTCCAACTATATTGAACGCTACATACCCCAGAAAATTTTTCTTTGTTAGTGTTTTGCTTTTAACCAGCAGCAAAGAACATGGAAAGCATTAGTCAAGAAAATACTACTGGGGCCGGTGAGATAGCTCAGCGGCATAAACACCTGCCTGGCACATGCAAGGTCCTGAGTTCGACTCCCGGTACCCACATAAACTTAAACAAAGGGCTGGTGATATCGCTAAGCGGCACAAGCGACTGCTGGCAAGTGCAAGGTCCTGACCTTGACTCCCGGTACCCACATAAAAAAAAAAAAAAGAAAATACTACCAACTGTTTTTGTATAATTTTGTGTATAAAACAATGTCATCAGCAGGCCACTTTTAAAAAGGAATATTGGTATATTCAGTTTTGTTACAGTGATGCTACTTTATAAAATTACAATTCTTTTATGTGTGTAATTATAGATAATGAAGAAAATTCTCAAAAAATTAGTTGAGTGAGGCAACAGAAATAATTTACATATCACAAAGTAAAATATTTCAAATTAAAGAAAGGTTTAGAAATACAGAATTAATATAAGAGGAATTGGTACCCCAAATATATATGAAATTGAAATCAATTTTATTTAATTTTATTTGAAAAAAAAATTTTTTGGAGCGGAAATTGAACTCACGACCTTGCGCTTGCCAGGCAGGCGCTGTGACGCTGAGCTACATGCCCGGCCCCTATTTGAAAAATTTTAAGATTACATTACTTATTAAAATAAACTTATATTACTTAAAAAAACTTACATTGCTTGTGAAAATAAGTCAATACAGCACAAGCAAAAGTATTTTTCCAAGTCAAGTCATGCACACAGTATTAGATAATGTTTGCATGCATGTGTGTGTACATGAGTATGGGTATGTATTTTGTATATATTTCAAGTTCACTACATTTTTTTAAAGTTAAACGTTACTAGCTCCAATTAGATTGTGAAAAATTGTTTTCAATGACACATACTTTATTATGGACCTAATATTGAAAACAATAGAAGATGTATACCTAAAAAGTAAATATAAACATGGAAAAAATTTCAAAAATATATTCATAAAATGCCCAATAACATGGGAAAAGAAGTATTCAAAAATCGAAAGCCAAAGGGTACAAAAAGAATAAAAATTTAAATTATATCTAAATCCAACATATGAATGATTACATCCACTCTTAATAGTCCATATCATAAGAATGAAATTTGTATGTTATGAGAATAGATAAAATATTTAGACCTGATAATATGCTATCTATTAATAATACTCAACAAGGCACAGAAAATGGAAAAAGAAATGGACAGAAAAAAGACATAAATAATAAGTAGTGGGAGAGGAGTAAGATATCAACATCAAAAGGCAGAGTATTATCATAAATAAATATGGATGTATGAGAATGATAAAAAGTTGTCTTTGACAAAAAGACATTTTTTGTGTGTGTGGGTACCAGAGGTCGAACTCAGGACCTCGCGCGCCAGCAGGTGCCCGTGCCGCTGAATGATATCACCGGCCCTTTTCTCATATGTGGGTACTGGAGTCGAACTCAGGACCTCGCGCTTGCCAGGCAGGTGCTTATGCCGCTGAGCTATCTCACCGGCCCAAAAAAGACATTTTTAAATCGCTATGTTTTTAATAATGGTTCAAAATATTTTAACTAATCACTTCACTTCAATGCCATCAAGTGATAATAAAATTAGCCAAAAAGTAGGCGAAAATATCTTGAATAACAGAAACACTGAAATAATTATCATTGTGTTGTTTAATTAATTGTATTATATAATAAATTGTTTAATTGTATTTTGTAATCAATTTTAAGGTATTGGCTGACTTCTGATCTGTACCGCAGGAAATTATAAAGCACCAAGTAATCATTGTCATGCAGGTATTACTCCTATGATCTGTTTATAAGACTCCAAAACACACACTAACACATACACATACGCACAAACACACACATCACAAGGCAGAGAGAACTGAAACAACTTCTCTTGCTATAATAATTTAGTTATTCCACTACTGATATTTAGAAAAAACATCCACTCATGCAGGAAAAGTGAACACACTACAGAGACAGGTCTGTTACTCTTTGGATGACAAATTTTTGCAGTTGTAAATTATTACTTTTATATCCAAGTGCCAAAATCCTGGAATTTCTAAAATATCATTCAATTAAACTTTTGCTTTCTAAATTTTCATATTAAAATTTTTAATATCTTATCACTCATTACTTGTGATTCTTTATAATTTAACAAGATGGCTTTATTTCATTTTGTGTATGGTGCTGGAGATCAAATCCAAAATTTCACACATTCACACAAGTGTTCTACCACTGAACTATATCTCTAACTAGATTTACTAAGTTTTGTCTAAGGGGGAATTATTTCCTTACTTGGTTTTGATTTTTGTTAATTTCTTCACCATCTGTACTGCCTGTTGAACCCAAGGCCTTGAATATGTAAGGCAAGAGCTTTAGCACTGAGCTACATCCCAGGCTTAAGAAAATTTCAACAGTTTTTAATGCAGTCTTATATTAAAACATATTAAACAATTAAGTAACATTCTTTAGTCATACTAAAAAATAGCAGGAAAATTTGTAGACAGGATAATCACTAAAAAGTAACGTCATTTCCAAAATAAACTGCCTAATGCATTTGTGTGCATAAGTATAAGCAAAATCTTTATGAATATAGTATGATAATCTATGGCATATATATATATAATGATTTCAATTAGGTTGCTATTTAACAATACATCCATTTGTATTCAAATTTGCATTTAGTCCTATGAATAAAAATTAATTATTCAGTAATAAACCCCCACAATTTGTAGTCATTTATTTACAGAAAAATAATGACTCAATAATTGTTTAAAATTAGAATATTCTAGCATTGTGTAGCATTTAAAGTCCCAATCACTAAATCAGACGCAGTGTGATAATAGGAGATCTCGAATGTAAAGCTCTCAAGTTATACTCTCAGTTCCAACTTTAACACAGGCACTTAGTACCTCTGTAGGATTGGGGAAGTTTAAAATTTTCTCTTTATTTTATATATTTTTACAATGGAGGCAATAATAGTGCCTAAATTTAGGGCTGTTGTGAAAATCATGAAATATTGCCACACCAGGATATCTTCATCAAGTAGCAGCAGCTGCAACAGAATCATTTTTCTTACAACTTTGTAGGGTGTGTTTTATTTTTCATTAAATATGTGCTGAATGTGTCATTTTTGCTTCCTTTTTAATAATCTTCTCAAACCATAAGGAATAAAACATATCATGGTGTGATTGAAAAAAATATGGTTAATCTTTAAATATTAAAAATTTATCACATAAAAAGACACATTGCCATTAATTCCCCTCAACATAGTCACTTCACTTCAAACACACTCATCACTCGTCACTTTCTGAAGCAGTACTGTAAGTCTTCCTTCATAAGTGTTTTCAGTTCTGCTCTTGTAGCAAACTTCATGGCTTGAATCAATTCGAAATGTTTCATAGTTACTGTGAATTTGGGGAAGTTCCAGAAGTTTCACAGTGACGGATCTAGTGAATAAGGTGAATGAGAGCACATTGCATCATTTTTACAGGGATGCTCTCTTTTGTGTGCCAGTCCACACTTTTTTTTTTTACAGGATTCACTGTATTTTTTATCACAATGTGTAAATACACTGATAAAAGAGGACTTCCAGAGCTGCTTCAGGAAGTAACAAGAAAGATGGGATAAGCATGTTCAAAGCAAAGAAGGATATTTTGAGGCTATTAATTTCAAATATGCAGATTACTGTATATTCTTACATTTAAACGTTCACAGTATATTTTGATCACCCTGTATTTTTGTAGTAACCAGACTCCTGGATGAAGAGGAGAGGGAAAATCTTAGGAAGTGTAGGAACAATTTTCAAAATGTAAATGCAAAAAATGATTTCTATACCATTGTAATGCTCGCCAAATTCTGTCAAAACTTTATTTTTCAGTTGAAGCCAGTGACCACTTGAAATCCACTGTTGATCAATGTTACAAAAAAAAAATTTAAAACACTTGAGACCAAAATCATATGAAACAATGAAAAATGTGAGGTCGCTACCTGTTTGCTGCCATATAAATGGCCATTATTACCTAATTTCATAGTGTAGCAAGAAAAAACTTATAACTTAAGTGATGAAACACATAAGTGGCTGAGCTATTGTTTTAAAGTGCCACACAGTGATATATTCTCTTTTAAGAATGTCCCATGTTTTAATATCTTAGGGTCTGATCTTTGGGTAAAAATGCAGACTTATTTCCACTTGAGAACATGAATATCTTTACCACATCTCAGAAGATGTCTCTATAAAATTAAGTCAGTTTCCAAATTTCACATATCCTCAAATTGTGTTTCAATAAGATATGCTATTTCTCAGTATTATTGAATACTTCTTGTATATTAGAAAAAAATTCCTCTTGTTATAACTCCCACACAGTTACCACAGCCCAACTTTGTGCACAATTGCATAATTTGTAATGTCCTGTGCAAAATGACATGTGGCACCTCTTGTTCAACTAAGAATTTCCAGATAGTCACACAGAGCTTTAAGCATGGGTTTGTTCTAAGCATAATGCTGTTTGCAGTTCTGTATGTTGCACACTTACGAAGTTTTCTCTGCCTTGGTGACACACAGGGTGAGGTAACCTCTCCTAATTGAGCAAGTCCCCCAGGTATCTGCACATACGCTTCAGGGCTCACTAATCATTGTTCAAATGTAAGCATCTCTATGTACTTTTTAAACACCCCCCTAAAATCTTGCAACATTCCCTTTTCCTTTAACAATTTAGATTCGTTTATCCATGCACCGCTCTAAAGGCTATTTAAGCTCTACTCCTATCTTGAAATTTGAAATTTGACAAGACAAACTTCGTGTTGGCGAATGTCTCATTCACAGCCTAGGCATGCTGGGGCAGTGCAGGGGATTACCAAAGACCAAAGAAAATGCCCAGGCATATCTTGTGAGAAGTAACGTTAATTAAGATATTAACAGGAAAGGATAGGTTTAACGGAGGGTTACTAGCAGATAAGGACAGAATCTATGCTGTCGCCCAATTCCTTATAACCAATCTGCGTCTACCTCATAAATCAAAAAGTGGACTTCTGAATGGACACAACTGCTAAATCTGTCCTTAGAAAAGATTGTTTTAATTACTGACATTTTGTATTCCCTTAAACTTTGTGCCAGAGTGAACGCATCTCTCAACAGTGAGTTAACATTGAGGTGAGCTAGTTCTTAGGTAGTTAATGCAAATAAAGATGAAAAGAAATAATTTGTTGCAAACCTAACCTATATTTAAGTTCCCACATCTTCATTCTTTCCTCAGGTTAAAGCAAACCCCTCTACATTACCTAGTGCTCACAAAGGATTCTATTATGGGTTTTAGGTTTCACACAGAATGAAGAAATGAACACAAATATTAAAAGCTCTACCAGAGAAGTCACTGAGCAACTCTCTTTAACACAGAATTGGATTTCTAAGATAAGAAGCAAAGAGGGTGATACCAAGGACAGCATTAAGTGAAATATCCATTAAAAGTTCAGTCCAAACGCACTGGCTTTTTCTTTCCATATATTGCTTCCAGGTCTTAAAAATGAGAAAACACTGTGAGTTTGATGTACAACTTTATCTCTTTTTATTTATCTTTATAAGTATCAAAGACAGTATTTCATGATGTTTTAGGACATGCATTTTTAGCCAGACAAACTATGTTCAAAGCCACACTCTACTACCTACCAGTATTTGGCAAATCTGACAAAGCTCATCTACATTTGGCAGTTTTCCAACTTATAAATATAGGGTGCTCGTGTATCAGGGTAGAAGCTAAACTGTTGTAACAAAAAATGGCAAAAGTTAAATCAATATTTACTTTTCTTGGCCATATCACTCTATCTGATATTGATTGAGCTATTATTTAGTACCATGTGTATCTTGGAAATATCAGTAATACGTTTCTACAAATAATAAATAAAAGAGGAGAATGGAAGAAAAGAGAAAGATGATAGAATGAAGAAAACATTTTTCTGCATTTTTCTAGTTAGTAATATTAACCCTGCTTATCATTTTGTCTGATGAACTATTAATTGGTGTGGCACAAAAATATCTTTGATTGTTTTGAAATCAAATGTGCTATTTGCCCAATTATAAGAGACAGTAAATAATTGAATAGGACACATTCCCTCATATCATTTAATGGAAATAAAATGCAACTTGTAAAGAACTTGTGCTATTCAAATTTGGTAGTGGCACATAAACTGTATACCATTTTCATTATAGTACATATTTTAATGGAAAATTAGAAAAAAATAAAGCAATCTATTTAGTTAGGTGAATATTTACAACAAAGCATTTTAATTTATTAGTTGAATACAGAAAGAAATAAATATGGAGAAAAACCTTATGCACATAAAACACACAGAAAAATCAATTAATTAAAAACAAGCCAAATTTATAGATCCTGTGTTTTGATTTAAATGTAAAAAAAGATAATTTGAGAACTGCTTTTCTTCATAACAAATCTGCATTTTGAAATAATATAAAGCCATTGAATAAGTTCTTTTATGTTTTAATGCTATTATTATTCAGTGGGATGGGAATGATATTTTATGAAGTATTGCTTCACTTAATATATATTGGACATATTTTTAAAACCTAGTTGAGAACATTAGTTGAAAAGCATGTTTTCTATATTTATAGAGAATTTCATCAATCCTAAATGAATAATCAATGAATTGATGATTCTGCATTCGTATTTAGAATTGTTCTTTGCATTTTCAAAATGTGAAAAAATAATATTATGTAAAATAAAATTCTAAGTTTATCATGAAATACAAATACTTTGTGTTTAATGCTTAAGCAAACTTGTAGCTTCTAGATTTATCTTTCAATGAAAATTTCATAAAATTTTTTCAGTCTATGCAGAGAATCATCACGTGTGCTATTTTAAATTCAAAAATTCACACAAAAGAGCACATTTTAAAGTAACAGTAAACAAGATAAAACACAAATGAATTTTACATTTCAATATGATAATCAGTAGACCCAAATTAGTAATGTTAGTGTAGAAAAATGTTTTCTGCATTGTTTTACCCATCTTTTGTTTCAAAGCATTTGTGTACTCCACTAGTGCAGAATTAATCCAAGATAAAATACTGTATTACTGCCTGTTCTTCTGCATTACTCATTTCTTATAGATGAAGTCCTTGAAAATACTATTAATAATTACTTAAAGTGTTAATGGGTGGTACAATTTTTGACAAGGATATAGGACTCAGAAAAGAATAGTGGCACCAATGACACGTTGTAGAAATAAAAGAAACAAAATAGAAATGCATGCAAACACACCTGGGTGTGTAATGTTTAAGGGATTTACTGCATTGAACATTGGGTGTAATGTTTTCCCATAGAACAATAAAATAAAAACATAATATTGCATAATGTGCAAGAATGTTAAATTAGAGTAATTTCAAACACATTTTGGGAAATAAGGCCTTTTTACAGTCTAATATAAATGGAAAAATATCTCCAAAGAAGAAGGTACGTAAGTGTTGAATTTTGCAAATAAATTCCAGGAGATCATAGTTCCATTAAAATTTATCTCTAAGTCTTCCAAGTGAACATACCCAAGATTAAGAGTAATACCCATCATAAATTTTCATCGTAGTTTCACAGTTCAAATAGTGAAATTTATAATTCATAAAACATGGTAAAATGTACATTTAAAATAAAATTCTAGGGCCGGTGAGATGGCTCAGCGGCGTAAGCGCCTGCCTTGCAAGCGCGAGGGCCCGAGTTCGACTCCCGGAACCCACATACGAAAAAGGGGCCAGTGATATCGCTCAGTGGCACGGGTGCCTGTTGGCGCGCGAGGTCCTGAGGTCGTCCCCCTGGTACCCACAAAAAAAAAAAATAAAAAATAAAATTCTAGAAAGTTATTACATTACCATACATGTGTTAATTTTCAAATATTTGTAGGTACCATTATCATAAATCATTTATGAACATTAATTGATAGTTTTGTGTACATAATTGTTTTTTGTACTAGGAATCAAACTCATGACCTCGTGCTTGCCAGGCAGGAGCTGTGCCACTGAGCTATATCCCCGGCCTTGTGTACATAATGTTTTATGAAAGTAAAAGCACATGCAAAAATTATAAGAATGCTACAATTTTGACATTTACTGCCTGAAAAATAACTTTAATTACAATTTTATTTCTGTTCTAATATCAAATTCAAGTCCTACATAGAATTTGAATGGCATGCCCCTTTAGTCTCCTTTAATCAGAAGCAGTAATCGGACTCTTTTTCTTTAATTTCATTTCATCCTCTTTTGACATTTATATGATTTAAAATAGAGATCAATATTTTAAAAATATTTTCCAACCATGATTCAAAAAAACATAATATTTTCAGTAATGTTTTTGTCATTATATTTCTGCTATGTATTTCTAAATTAAAGGCTGTAAAAACAATGTTGTGTCTTGTTGTGCATCACATCAGTTGTCACGTGATGTTAGTTTTACATAAGATGAGTTATGGTAAATTTATTCTTTTAGGACAGTGTCTCTACCATACCTCTTTTGCAAAATCACCACCCTGTGTAACTAATAAAAATTTTGCAATTGATAATTTATGCTATGTAAATTTCTTATTTACCCTCATTTTTGTTTCACTAGATTTAAGAGATTTTTGATTAATTTTATTGACATAATTTCTTCTATGTTTACGACCTCCTTCCTCATTCATTTACGTATGACATCATTTTGGATTCATGAACTATTAGCTATTGATTAGTGATAATCTATCAAAATCATTAAATGGATAATGAAATAGTAAAAATATTGGTTAATAAAATACCCTTCTGAAAGTTCCCTTTGTTCACTTACAATGTCACAGTCACGCTTTAAGTATGTTAACACTTCCTGAACAAAAATATATTTCCCACCCTGTTACCAAAATAAATGTTTCTCTAATAGAGATGACAGATAACTGAGATATTCATTGTTTCATCAGTGTATTGTGTGAACTATATAATGTTTTAAGTAAGTTTCTTTTAATGAAATAAAAATAAAAACTTTATGTGCTTACAAGGTGTACATGTTTTAACACGTGTACATTTTGCAACATTTATGTAAGGTCCATCATATATGTGTCCTCAGGCATTCATAACTTTCATGGTGAAAATATTAAAATTTCTTTCCTCTAGTTTTGTAAAATATACAGTACATTTCTCTTAGTTTTTATTTTTTATTAGTACATATTTGCAGTACATAAACATTACATTCCTCACACGGAGTTGGTACATGCACATAACACATCTTCATTCTCTTTTTCAACCCCTTCCCCTCTCCTCCCTCTCCTAACCCTCCATCTCTTGGTTCCCTTCGATTTTGTGAAAGATCTATCTCCTGTTTCCTATCATCTATTTTTTATTTTGCTCTTTATTTATATGTTGGGTTTCTAATATGAAAGAAACCATATGATATTTAAGCTCTGTATCTGATTTTTTTAATTTAAAATTATGGTCCCAAGGAGCATTCCATTTTTCTACAAATGCCTCAAGTTTATCTTCTTTTATGAAAGAATAGTATGCCACTGTATATAAATACAAAATTTTCTTTATCCACTCATCTGTTGGTGGACATATTTGCAGCTTCCAAGATTTATCTACTATAAATTGTACTGCCATAAACATGGGTATGCATGGGATTGCATGAGACAATAATGAGGTTTTTAACTCTTTAGAGAAGATACCTAAAAGAAAAAGAGCTAAGTCAAATAGTATTACTAGTTTCAGTTTTTCAAGGAATCTCCACACTGATTTTAATATTGGTTGAGCCAATTTACATTCCAAATAACAATGTTGAAGGGTTCCTTTTTCCCTGAAGCCTCACCAGCATTTTGTATTATTCAATTTCTTGATGACAGCCATTTTTTCTAGAGTTAAAATAAAATCTCAGTGCTATTTTAATTTGCATTTCTCTAATTTCAGAAACGTTGAGCACTTTTTTATATTGATTGCCCATTTGTACTTCTGAGAATTGTCTACTCATTTCAGTTGCCCTTTTTTTGATTGGATCTTTTCTTTTGAGGGGCTTTAATTTTTTTGAGTTCTAGACCAGATAGTAGTCCTCTGTCTGAAGAATAACTCTCAATTTTTTCCCATTCTGTAGGCTTTCGCTTCACTCTAGATTGTTTACTTTGCTGTGGAAAAGCTATTTAATTTCATATGATCCCATTTGTAGTATACTGTATTTTGAAATCACATTAATACTTACTGCTTTCTTCTTCTTGCTCAAGATTGCTTTATCATTTGGGAAGGTTTTGTATTTCTACATCATTTTTATATTTTTGTCCTACTTCTATGAAAAAGTCACTGATATTTTGATAGGGATTATATTAAATCTATATATTACTTTTAAAAGGATAGAGATTTTAAAAATATTGATTCTTCCTATCCATGAACATGGGATCTCTTTGTATTTTCTTTTTTCTTTTTTTTTTTTTTTTTTTAATGTGGGTACCGGGAGTCGACCTCAGGACCTCGTGCTTTGCCAGCAAGCCCTTGTGTCGATGAGTGATATCACTGGCCATTTTTATCCTTTATGTGGGTACCATGGTTGAACTCAAGACCTCGTGGTTTCTGGGCAGGCGCTTATGCTGCTGAGCTATCTCACCGGCCCTCTTTGTATTTTCTATGTATCTTCTACGATGTATTTTATCAATATTTTATAATTTTTATTATAGCGATCTTTCTTCTTTTCTTTGAATTTCTTCCTACATGTAGTAATTTTGTGGAGTAAACAGGATTACTTTTCTGATTTATATTTTAGATAATAGGATATTGTTGTGTAGCAATGCTACCGATTACTTAGGTTGTTTTATTCTATCTTGCAAATTTGCTAAATCATTTATTTTTTCTAAGAGCTTTTTTATGGAGTCTTTGGGGTTTTCTATGTATAAGATCATGTTTTCTATATGTAAGATCTGAAAGCAGTGACAATTAGATTTCTTCCCATCTAATTTTGACCTTTATTTTTCCTTTGTCTGATTGTGCTGACAAGGACTTTCAGTTGATAAAAAGCATAAAATTAAACATCTTAATTTTTCCTGATTTTAGAGAAAATGCTTTCAGTTATATTTTCCTTATTCAGTATGTTAGCTCTTAGCTTATTATACATAGCCTTTATAATGTAATGTTATGTTCTATATCTCATTCAGTTTTCATCCAATAGACATACTAAACATTATAAACTGTGTTTTGTGAAACTATTGAAATGATCCCATGGCTCTTATCCTTCGTTCTGCTGATGTGGTATGTTATGTTTATTGATATTTCTAAGCTGAAATATGCTTCCAACCCTGGAACAACTTTTCTTGATCATGGTAAATAACCTTTCCAATATCCAATTTAATTCTCGTTGCTGTTTTTGAGAAATTTTGCACCTATATTTTGCAAGGAATGCTGTATTTTTTGTTGTGTTTTTGTCTGTTATTCGCATTAGGATAATGCAGACCTCACTGAACGAGTTTTTTTTTTTTTTTTTTTTTTTTGTGGGTATTGGGGGTCGACCTCAGGACCTCACACGCCAGCAGGCGCCCGTGCCGCTGAGCGATATCACCGGCCCTTTTTCCGTATGTGGGATCCGGGAGTCGAACTGGGGCCCTCGCGCTTGCCAGGCAGGCACTTACTCCACTGAGCCATCTCACCGGCCCCCTATAGAACGAGTTGTGAAGATATTTTTCATCTTCAGCTCTTGGAGATAATTCAGGAAACATTTGCATTGTTTTGAATTTAAATGTTCGGCATTTGGAAGAACTCATTGATGAAACCATCTGATCCTGGGCTGTTCTTTGATGGATGACTTTTATTACTGATTCAATCTGATTACTCATGGTCAATGTGTGCATGCTTTCTATTTCTTCATGATTCAATTTTCATAAAGTGTATGCGTCTAGAATTCTGTTCATATCTTGTAGGTAATCAAATTTTATAGTGTATTATTGCTTATAATAATCTCTATCCTTTGTTTTTTTATGCTGTCATTTTTAATGTCTCTCTTTTTGTGTCTGATTTTATTTACTTGACTCCTCTCTTTTTCTTAGACAATGGGAAGATTTATGAATTTTGTTTATTTATTTGAAGAACCATATTTACATTTTTTATCTTTATTATTGATTTTTAGTCTTTATCTTTTCTCTGATCTTTATTATTTCCCCTTATTAATTTTGAATTTGGTTTATTCTTGTTTTTCTAAATCTTATATAGAGTGATAAGTTGTTCACTTGATATCTTTCTCCATTTTAATGTTGCCATTGATGGCTTTAAATTCTTTTAAAACTGGTTTTCCTTTGTCCCACAGTTTTTGGTATGTTGTCTTTCCATTTCCGTGCTTTAGAATAATATTTCAGTTCCCTTCTTGCTTTATTTATTTATTTATTTTTATCTACGGGATGTTTAAGAATAAATTCTTTAAAAAGAATAAATTGTTTAATTTTCATGTGTTTATCTAATATCCAAATATTTTCTTGTTATTTGTATCTAGATCAATTGCATTATTGTTGGAAAAATACTTAATATGATTTTAATTATTTTAAGTTGCTGAGACTTATTATGTGACTTATGTTCTGATCTTTCATGATGAATATTAAATATGCTGTTGAGAAGGGTGTGTGTTTCCCATGTATCGAATCGGGTGCTGTCTAGATGTCTGTTGGGTCCACTTGGTCTAGGGTAAAATTGGTCTCCCATATTTTTCCATTCATTTTCTGAAGGATAATCTGTCTACGCCTGAGAGTGGATGGTTAAAGTCTCCTACTATTACTGTATTAATGTCCATCTTTCCCTGTAGTTCTATTAATAATTCTTTATATATATGCTATGCTATGATATATATGCCATGATAAGGTGTGTATATGCATTTATATTTTGCTCTTCATCCCTCTATTATCATATAATTACCTATTCATGGCTTTTACTCTTTTTATTATTTCATATTAGTTATACAAAACGATGTGTTTAATTTGACATATTCCTCCACAGATATTTTGAGTATCTGCCCTCCATTCACCTTTTCCTCTTGCTGCCCCACTCCTCAATACCTTTTCTTTTCTCTTTCCTCTTCAAACTTTATTTAATCTCTCATTTGAAAATTTTTATTAGGTTTTCTAGATTTCTAATCTGAGAGAATCCATACAATATTTAGCTTTCTGAGATTATTCTTTTTTTCAGTTTATGTGATGATGTTCAGTTCCATCCCCTTTCCTGAAAATGCCGTGTTTTCATTTCTTATATGGCTGCGTTCCATTGTCTGTATTCATCAAATTTTCTTTATCTGTTCATGAGAGAGCACCTAAATTGTTTCCATAGCTTAACTTGTGTGAATTGTTCCTTAATACATATGTATCTGTAGATATCTTTATATAAAGTTAACTATAATTTTTTCATGAATACACTATAGAGTGGTATGAGTGGGTCCAATAGTAGCTGTACTTTTATTTTTCCCTGAAAGTTCCATACTGATTTCCATAATATCTGTATTAATTTGTATTCTCAACAAGAGTAAGAGTCACATGCACACACATACACATACACACATCCTCACCAGCACTTATTGTGAATTTTCAAATAACCTGTGTTTGGCCTCACTTATTCTTTCTTCTTTTTCTTTTTTTTTTTTTTTTTCGTGAGTACCAGAGGTCGAACTCAGGACCTCGCACGCCAGCAGGCATCCATGCTGCTGAGCGATATCACCAGCCCTTTTTTCATATGTGGGTACCGGGAGTCGAATGCAGGACCTCGCACTTGCCAGGCAGGCGCTTATGCCACTGAGCCATCTCACTGGCCCGCTTCTTTTTCTAAAAGTATTCTGCTACTAGTTATTTTCATCATATTCTTTCATTTGCCATATTTTCAGCTCAATTTTTTGCTTCATTGATACTTACCAACTGTTTCCATGTCTCTGTTGAGATTACCTGTCAGAGTACTGAAACTTTTCTCTATGTTCTCTTAAATCACTACCTTTATAAAAAATATCTCTTTTAACTTCTCCATCTGAGAGTTTATCCATGCTTGTTATGATCTTCTAAATTTATGGCAACTTATTTGACCATTAATTGAGGTTATGTTTGTTTGAGAATTATTGATGCTTTTTGGTATGCAATTTTGTGTGGGCATGGAAGCTTAGGTATTTATTCTAGTCTTCTTAATCCTGCTTTGTGTGTGCATCTTTCTTAACATTTTGAGCAGGGTGTTTATTTTCATTGAACCATTAGTTACTTTCACTATTTATAAACTAGATGATACCATAAACAGGCTTGTTATGCATCTGCTATTGGTATGTTGTAACTGTTTCAACACTGAAGTGCAAAATCCTGGTTTCTCACAAATCCATAGTTGGTATGTTGTTCCACATCAACTGTGGTGAATGCCTAGAAAGGGTAATATGTCCTTATACTATCCTTCAAGTCAGAGTAAGCCTGCATGCTTCATTGACAGTCACATGACTGTGATCAGGCATGGTGGATTCTGCACAGTTTTAGGAAGAATCACCATGAGGAGATCAGCCCCAGGTTCCCATGTCATGCCATTTGCAACCAACCCTGCAATGCTCTGTGACCCACTGAGGCAATGCCTGCCCAGACCACCATAACAATGAAGCAGGACCAAGGTCCACACTGCTATCTACTGCCTAACACCCACTGCTGAAGCAAACTCGTGTCCTAGGACCACTGAAAACAGCCCCAGGTGATATTAGTTGAAATGAAAACTGATACACTAGAACTATATGCCTCCACCAGAAACTGAGAGTATTCCAGAAGCTCTGTCTGAAGTCATGCTGGGGCAGGGGGTGGTCAGTAGTATCTGCTTGGCATTAAGTTTTACCAATCTGGCAGTGAAATTGAAAGCAATATTTTACTCTCCTAAATGAAGTATTGTTTCATGCTCTGCCAGCCAAAGTTGGAGTGCTGTTGCTGGTGAAGGCAGCCCTTTGACCAGCAGGGCTGATGCTAGCTGATGGAGCCTGAGTTCAGCAGCACAAGGACATGCACAGTTCAGTTGTGCATACCCAGACTTACATCACAGCTGCCAATGATGCAGAATAATACTCAGATCTGTTGTACCATCCCCCGGTTCTCTGCCTGGTGCCAAGGAAAGTCTAGAGGTTTTGTCAGTTGTGGTCTGGGTCTTCTTCCTGGTCATAGGTCTCATTAAGATATGGCTAATTTCCAAGGCAAAATCCTAGCCTAGCACTCACACTGCTTCCTCGTGTGAGGCATCTTGCTTCCCCCTCCACCATTGAATGATGAAGGAGGAAAAGTGGAAGTGGTTTCTCAGCACCAGGAAAGCAATGCAGGAACTGTCTGCAACTGGCCTGAGGACAGGAGCTGTGGAGGTCTGCCTTGGACAGGGTTTCACTGCAGCAGGATGGTTACTGCGGTTCTAATATCCGAACATAGTTTATTTCTCTCCCCTCTAAGTGGGAAGAAGGCAACTTTTTCCTTCCTGTGTTCAAAGTATCTTTCTTTATTATTATATGAATACCAAGCACTATGATCTCTTGCTTGTCTTCCTTAGTTCTTGTGAAAGTAGTTTTATGTAGCCATGGTTCACGTTTGTACATTTGCACAAACACGATTTTATTTAGCACCCGTGCTGCTCAGACTCCAGAACTATAACTTTTAACGTGAATATTAATTGCTGTTTTTAACATTTATAAAAAAGAACTTCGTTATGTACATCTCTGAATGCACATGCATTTTTAAAAACAATAAAAGTCAATTAAAAGAGCTCAGAAAAATATCTATAAAATGAAATGTATAAGGGCTGGTGAGATGGCTCAGCGGCATAAGCGCCTGCCTAGCAAGCCTGAGGGCCCAAGTTGGACTCCCGGAACCCACATACAAGAAAAGGGCTGGTGATATCACTCAGCGGCACGGGCGCCTGCTGGTGCGCGAGGTCCTGAGGTCGACCCCGGTACCCACAAAAAAAAAAAAATGAAATGTATAACGGAAGGGTGTTTTATTAATATCTTGCATAATATATTGATATCGGAGATAGGGCATGGCAAAGCTGGCTGGGGAAAGAGCAGCACCTGTCGGTTACAAGATCCCAGGGCGAAGCAAGGACCCTGTAGGTAGGACTTCTTGTAGCTCCCAGGAGATGTGGATGGCATAAAAGAAGAACAGCCATGACGGAAAGCATCTATTTATTGTGCGTGGATTTGTATGGTAGTCCGCATGGCCGGCCTCAGAGGTGCCACGTACTTTCATTTTCACTTTCTGCCTCTTTTTCTCTTTGTTCGGCCCAAGTTCTCTTTGCAGAGCTGGTTTCTTCCATACCCATTTACCCAGCACTTTTGAAATAAACCTTTTGGTAGCGAGATTGTTTTGTCTCATCCAATTCTTTGTTCTAAGCAAGAAGGACCTGGAATACTTTTGACTGGCAAGTCATTTCTAAAGAAGCTACCCTATAATGTGACGTAGAATGTGATTATTAAGAAATCAAAGGATAGGACTATCATTATGTGATATTTTGATAGTATTTGAGTTTTAAGAAACTTCACAACTTTTAAGGTTAAAAAAATTAGAAAGGGAAAAGAATATTGAAATCACATTCTACATAATACTTATTTCCTATAACCATCCAATCAGTCATAAACTAAACAACAACAAGAATTTGCTTAATATTAAAGAACTGTCCTGCATATTTTGTTATGGCGGGGACCAGGAACATACTGTGAAATTCAAGCAAGGTGAATAAAATTTTCAAAGTATCTGACTATATTCTGTGAGAGATTAGAATAAAATTGTTGTCTCATGAAAGCATAAAAGTTAAAATATGCTCACACACAGTCCAGCATCAACTCTATTTTATACACTTTACAATTTTCAGAACATCTGTCTCCTCCTATAGTGAAATAATTGATTAAACCCTAAGCATATTTCTCTGAAACAGCTGTAAAATATGGAACAGCTCAGAGACAAGTACAAACACCATTTACATTTTGATGCTTAAAGAGAGGCCCTTGATTAATGTGGAATATTAGAGGTGAAATATAGGCATAAAGCCAAGATACCTATCATTGTAAAGACTGGTGCTTACTGCACAATATGTTATACCAGATTAGGGTTACAACATTAAATAGTATCAGTTAATATAAGTTACTCATTTTTCTGAGAAATTTTAGGAAGTTTTTGTTAAATGTGTCCAATAAAATGACAATCTTTAGAAAATATTATGTTTTTTAGAACATGTAATTTTGAAAGAAATAACAGCAGATAATAGCATGTTTGTGGATTTACTGGCATCTTACTTTTACTCCTGTTACTTTATTTTGTTTCTTACCCAAGTATCACAAGTATTTGCATCATTGTAACTGTCATTTATTTGTTATATGCCATTTTAGAGCAAGTGTTCTCAAAATTTTTATATAGTTAAGCAATTACATTTCAATGCAATATTCAAGTTAAAGAATGTAAGTATTCAAGATAATATATGATGTGTAAATATGAAACTCACAGTGCATTGTTCCAAAAATGTATAGAACAACAAAAGGTATGAATTATGGCAATGTGTCATTTACTGTAATAATTTTTAAAAATTTAAACATATTTTTTATCATACCTAATATACCACAAAAAATTCATATATTAGTGTAAGCAGAAAAAAAGAATATACTACAAACCTCAAAATCCATTAAGTAGAAAAATACAGATCTTTTTCTACCAGCTGTATTTCTCAGGTTCTTGCACCAAATTTTACGTTGAGCAATTTAGGTTGTGAAAAAGATGTGGAATAGAAACGAAGCAGCAGAGTGCCTATAACTGAAATTACCCCTACATAGAAAGTACAACCCACATAAAAAATGACAAAAAAGGTAGTATTTTTAGTACGAATACTGAAAAAGAAAAAAAAGAAAGAGAAAAGACTTAAAAGGGCAAAGAGAACTGCTCAAACAAGTTTAAGGAAATATTTCTCAGAAAAAGATGTCTAGGAGGAAAGAAGAGAAACCATTAAAAAACTGAGAAGTGAAAAGAAGCTGAAGGAAGAGTCAGCAGCACAGTGACATGAAAGAAATAAAAACCTTGAAGTGTACGTTTCCTCTTCCCACTAGGACAAAATCCACTGAAGATACCAAACCACAGTATACTAACAAGAGCACTATTACATAAAAGTCCTACAAACAGGAGCCCTGTATAAAAACATGAACTATTATAAGAATAAGTAATAAATACTAGAATCAAAACATGAGCTGGGGTAATTTCAATACAGAAATCCAATGGATACATATATAGGAAAAATAAAAGAAAAACAAAAGGAAACAAAAACAAAAAACCCTCTGGGATTAATTAAATAGGCTCAAAAAGCACTTTTGTGCTATAAAAGCAACACACTGGGAATCAATAATTCAAAAACAAACAAGAAGAACAAGAATATGAGACGTCTTTCCATCTTCTAGTGTCATCTTCAATTTACTTCTCCACTCTTCTAAAACTTACATTGCAGTGGTCTCTCACCTCTTGAGTTAAATTGATTCCTAATTATTTTTTAAGCTATTGTAAATAGAAGTGTTTCCCTGACATCTTTCTCACCTACTTTATTGATGTGAAGAAAAGCTATTGATTTTAATGTTAATTTTAGATACTGCTACTTTTCTGAATTTATCAAATCTTAAAAATTTAGTGGAATTTTGAGGATTTTCTACATACAAGATCATAACATCTGCAAAGAAGACTAATACGATTTTTCCTTTCCTGTTTATATCCATGTGTTGTTTTATTCTTCCTAATTTTTACAGCTAAAATTTAAGAACTATATTGAATAGGAGCAGCGAGAGTAGACATTCTTCCCACTTCCAAAAGCAAACCACAATCCCCATTAAAATACCAATGACAATCTTTACAGAACCAAGGGAAAAAAAAATTCCTAAAATTCATGTGGGAACACAAAAGGCTCAGAATGGACAACACAATGCTAAGCAGCAAGAGTAAGGCTGGAAGCATCATGATACCCAGTTTCAAATTGTAGTACAAAGCCGTAATAACCAAAACACATGGTAGTGGCACAAAAATAGGAATGTGGACCAATGGAACAGAATAGAGGACACAAAAACAAACTTATGCAGCTGGAGCCATCTGAATCTAAACAGAAGAATAAAAAATGTGTTTGAGAAAGACAGCCTCTTTCAGATGGGTGCTACAAGCACCACATATCCACTTGCAGAGGTTGAAATACATCCCTATCTCTCAGCTACTAAAAATTAATTGAAAATGGATCAAAGACTTAAGTAAGAGACATAAAACTTTAAAACTGCAGAAAGAAAACACTGAGGAAATACTGAAGCTATAGACACAGGCAAAGACCTCTTTTTTTTTTTTTTTTTTTTTTTGTGTGTGTGGGTACCGGGGATCGACCTCAGGACCTCGCGCGCCAGCAGGCACCTATGCCACTGAGTGATATCACTGTCCCTTTTTTCGTATGTGGGTATCAGGATTCAAACTCAGGACCTCGCGCTTGCCAGGCAGGCACTTATGCCGCTTAGCCATCTCACCAGCCCAAGACCTCTTGAATAGATTCCAAGAACACAGGGATTAGTGGCAATAATCAACAGATAAGCATGATTTTAGCTCATAATATTTAATTTTAATTAAAGTGATAATTCTGCATTTAAAAATGAACAAGCAAAATTCCAGATCTAGATGAAAACATTTTTGATGAAAATATAGTTATTTTACTTCAACTTACTAAAGAAGGTATTAAAATTAGAAGCATTTATATGTCAGTCCTTCAGTTACCTGCTAAGTCTTTGATCGAATCATTCAAATATTTCAACTTAACATGAAATTTCAGCTTTGTTTACCTGCTAAAATTATGTAATATATAATAAATTTTCCTGTGCTTCTGTGACATATTAGCAATATTTATTTTCCAGGTAACTTTATAAATAGAATATAACCGATCCAATGCTGTTAACATATTGATCAACTTTATGAGGTCAGAAGCTTTATCTATTCCTTATGTAATCTACTAGATACCCAATTCGGTTTCTTTTCGTTATATCTCATCTATGGTTGCATTGCCAATGTCTTAAAATAGATGCTATTTTTCTGTATGTTGCATAACTTCCAACTAAGTCAATATTCATAATTTCAAAAGGCAGAATGTTTGCAGATTTAAATTTTTCTTATTGAATTTTCCCTCAGAATATTAATTTTAACTGTAGGTAAGTTTACATTAATTTAAATTTATTTTATAGTGATCAGGAGGCATATATACATAATTAAATATATTACATATATTTCAATACTATACATAATTTAATGTCATCTCTTCAACAATTAAATCATATTTTA
The DNA here is from genome assembly GCA_028451465.1 of Erethizon dorsatum. NCBI lineage: Eukaryota > Metazoa > Chordata > Mammalia > Rodentia > Erethizontidae > Erethizon > Erethizon dorsatum. The sequence continues at coordinate 139,394,071 of CM051824.1, forward strand.
TGTTAATGCTTTTATTTCTTTTCATCATCTAAGTTGGCATTGCCTGGTCCAAGCAGTAAAATTTGTTTTCGGGTTTTGTGGCCACGTCAGACCTAATTCCTAGCCTCAAAACATCGTAAACTCGGAAGTAATTTCCTTAACAGCATATAATGCTTTGGGCTTTAATTTTATTTTACACTTAGATTGGTTACTTAGTCAAGTGTGATGTAGTCTAAGCTACTAATTTAAGAAATCATGCTTCTGAGTGAAAAGTATCACAAGGACTTCCTGGGAAACAACTTCAGTTCACAATAAAAATTTCAATTTGTTGCTGAACTTTACCTTTAGTTCACTTGTGAGAAGAACTTGTATAAAGTAAAATAAAGCTAGCTAAGAGGGAAAAGCTCGAGTTATAATATCATATTCTGTTCCTCTCTTGCATGTTAGGTTGATGTTGTAAGTGGTCACTAGATGATACTTCACAATTGTCTACGCTAAAGGTTAGAGAAAAAAACAAAGTCTAGTAATTTATGAGTTCACCTCTTGTTCCTTTAGAAGGCCACTGCTGCAACCCAGAGAGGTCCTCAGAGAATGAGAACATTCTCTGACAGCCTGCTTTGCCCAGTAGCAAATCCATTTTGAGGAAAAATTGCCACTCTCCAGTGGAGGTCACGGGTGGAACAGAGACCATAGAGTGTCATAATCATTCCCCACTAGGCGAAGGCCCAGTTTGAGTGCAAACGGCAATGGTAAAAAGACAAAGAGCTTCGCCACTAAAATTCCATCACAGAAGCTATCACCGTGCTGGGCTTTATGGATCCTGTCAAAGAGAAATGACTTCAGCTGCTGCAGACTGCTAGCTGTAACCCCTGCCAAGTTCTGTAGTGAGGCCAGTAGAACAGCCCGTCGCAATTTCAAAAGAGGCCGACTCAGGGAAAAAAAATAGTAGTACCATATAGTGTTCCTGTGAGCTGCATCATGACTTCCACAGAATCCAGTATAGTCTGTGCTTATTTCCCAGTGTAAATCCAATCTGAGAAATACCACTGTATACGTGTCCTAGGCATAGGGTTGGGTATAATTCACTATCTTAAAAAACTGCCTAGTAAGCCACTATTTAAATCTAAAAGAAGATTTTTCTCACTAGGATAGGAAGAGTGAATTTTTTCTCCCATTTAATCAAAGTTATTCTTTCAAAGAAATTAGCAAGTCATCACTTATTCTCCTTGGATGAATTTAAAAAAATTATATTGTTAAAAATAGAAGAGCATAAAAATTTACATTCAAATCATATATAAATGAACTAATATTTAAATATTCTTTAATATATCAATAAGGTCATACTTGACATAAATTTCTAAGGAAGGCAATACCCATCAGTTATGGAAAACATAGATCTTCACAACGACAAAGTTATTTTCTGTGATCAAAATCAATAATGAAGAATACGTTGTTTTAAATATTAATATACAGAGGTATTACATGGTTGTAGAACTAGTTCATTTCTGTTTATTTGGAGGTTTTATCCTTTTTCATTTGTCATTGTATCTGTGTTTTTCTCTACTTTTCCTTTACTTTTATTTTTTCAATACCATGCTATTTGATTAAAACAGTTTTAGAATACACTTTGAATCCAAGGAATGTGATCCTTCATTTTATTTGTTTTACTCAAGATAGCTTTGGTTACTTTTGGCCTTTTCTTGTTCTGTGTGGCATTTTGGAATTATTTTTTCTATTTCTGTGCAAAACTATTGCTGGAATTTTGATAAAGATTAAACATAATTTATATCATTTTGGTTATATGGATATAAGTACTAATTAGCAATAAAAGAGTTTACATTATCATTTTGGTTCTAAATTCTGAAAACTTGAGTCATATTTCATACTTAGTGTTCCTAACTACTCATTGGACAGGTATTGAGTCATTTTTGTTATTTTTGTTAATTCTTTGCTAATTACTTCTGTGTCATATAAGGAATATATACAGAAATGAAAAACATACATGAGAATATGACATTTAGGTCTAACCCATAAGAATTGATAATATAAGAAATTATAAATATTTTTAACAAAGACACAGGAACTGTTTTTCTAATGCAAGGGAACTTGTGTATATGTGTGCACATAGGTGCATGTAAATTATTTTAAAAAGAATGATGAAAGCAACTACAATGAGTAAAAGAATGCATTAGTTGTACATTACTAATAACAATTTTCCAAAGCTTATGGCTGAAAATAAGAAATGTTTATTATGGCACAGTTTCCATTGGTCAGGAAAGCATGGTGGTCTTCATAAGCTTCATAACTTTGATGGTCTCCATCAGACTGCCAGTCGGAGCTTCATGCTGTCTCATCTAAAGATTTGACCACGGGTGGGGTGGATGCGCTTCCACACTCACAGACGTGGTTGAGATTGGTTCTCTGTGTTTCACATTACTCTCTTCACAGAGATGCCTGTGATATGAAAATTGGCTTCACATGTTATTCAAGAAAAAACAACAAAGTTCCTGCTATGATTTACATCTAGGATATCCCCCAAGAGTCTCGTGTGTTCAGAAGAGGGGTTTTGGGGATGTCAATGGATCATGAGTGTGAATGAGCATTTGGAATGTGAATGGATACTCACCAGTGGATTAATGCACTAAAGATTTCATGGCTGAATGTGTTGTTAAGAGGAGGAGTCTACATGAAAGAAGCAGTGATGGGTGGTGACCTGGAAGGGTATATCCCTGTCCCGGCCTTTATGCTCTTTTTTACCTGGCCACCATGACATGAGCAGTGTTTTTTCTTTCACATCATCCTACCATGCCCTTCTTGCCTTGGGGCCAGACAAACATGAACTGAGTCCTCTAATAAAGCTGGACCAAAATAAGCCTTTCCTCCTTGAAGTTGTAGATGTTGGGTATTTTGAACCATTGACAAGAAAAGTGAATAAGACAGTTCCCAAGACTTAAATTCAGTCTTTGGATAGAGCAATCTTAAAATTACAGCCATCATTCATCCTTTATTCCTTTTGTTAAAACCAAATAATGAATCCAGCCAGATCTTGAGGGAATGAGATTATACAAAAGCACAAATAGGAGTCAAGAACCATTGGAGCCATGTTAGAGTGTACTCATTGTATTTTCCTGTTCTGTGTGGCCTATTATAGCCCACCAGGTGGCCCACTATGATTCACATTCCTTCCGTATGTAAGTTATGCACCTGTCTGCTTCAGTTCTTCCAAAGTCTCTTCTCATTAGAGTACTAAGTCCAAGTTCAGAATCTTGCCATCTATATCAGAACGAGGTGTGAGTGAGGCTCCTCAGCTCTAAATCCAGAATGACAATACATTAAGTGCAGAACTTTTTGATATGTACCTGTAAAACTGAGGCAAATTATCTGCTCCCATAATTTAATGGTGAGACAGGCCTACTTTCTGCACATAGATTTGAAGGAGTCCAAGGAACTCTCTTATTTCTACACTGTTATTCCTCAGTTCAAGCCAGAATTATCTCTATAAGTGTATCACTTTTAAGAACTAAGTTTCTTGGGTATTATTTTTGGGGTTCCTTCCATTATACAAAAACCATACCCACAAGTCTCTTCTAGATAAATCCTTCTAAAGCTTGTTGCTTTGACAGTATTCCAAAGCATGTGACTCCAACTCTGATCATCCGGAAGTATTTAAGAAAATATTTTACAGGTACACTCAGCTACTTTTTAAGTCTTATTTTCCTGGCAGTGTTCTGGATTTGATCTTTGCTCTAAAGCCACTAATTAATTTTAGAATCATTTGCTCTCTGACAAGGATAGAGTTTTCAAAACCTTTAAGTTTTGGCTCCTTTGCAAGAATACTTTCTTTGATTGATTGTCCTTCTTACAGAAATATCTTTACTTTGAGATATATTTATCTTCAATTAACTTTATCAAGCATGCAACATGACAAAAATCTTTTTAGAAGCCACCAAGTAAATAAGAACTACACAAAGTATGTCCAGTAGCATCAGGTTTGGGTTTTGATTATAAATGCTCCTTTACTTGGAACAAGTGAGTTATCTCCTTATCACTTCCTCCCCTCCCTTCCTCTGACAGAGTAAATCAACCGTCTCCAATTTATAAGGCTTAGTGGGATTCAAGGGTAAATATCATAAAATAGATTGTCAAGAATGCTGTTAACTTAGGCAAAATGATTTATTTCAACTTTTAACAACCAGCTGGGCTTATGAGGCAGGAAATCAAATATGGATTTTTGGAAATGTTGAGCTGTTAATATTGAGTGCTCTTGCCTAAAGACCAGCAGGGCAGGTGTTGCTAGGGTAGCTTTGTTGGGTCCATGGCAGCCAGCCAGCCAGCTATCCAGGATACAATCCATACATCACTGGGAAGAATTTACATATATGGTGCCAGTAAATTCAGGTTTTCACAAGTTAGCCGTTACAGGAGAATTAAATGATGCACCTTCCACCAAATAGGCTATGCTTTATAGTATAAATTAAACCAACATTTTCAGCAAGTGAAAGCCTATTTCTGCTAAGTAGTTTTTCAACCTGTACAAGAAATAAGGTACTGCGTGTACATCCAGTCTGTAGTCAGCTGAAGTCAGCACAGTATGTGAAGCTGATTAGCAATGATGAATTACGAATATTATCTGGGTTTCCAAGACTGTGATAAGCCTACTTTGAAACAATGTAGTCTTAGCATCACGATACAAAAATGACAAGATAACAAGATCTCCGGAAGAATGAAAAACATTTTAAATTGCCATAAGTCTACCCTACTGAATGTATTTGTTTGAAAATGGTTTTATTTATTTTCACATAACTTTTATCTTTCTGTGTGGGTGTGAAACACATTCTTGTTACCCATAAAAGTAGAAAAATTAAAAATAAACAGAAATTCAGTTAACATAGAAATAAATAATTATTAACAAAAAGTCGCTTTCTTTTTTCTGAAATCTCAAATACCTAAGTTCTATACCTTGAAAACTACATAGAGCTCTGAAAATTGAAACCTGTACATTAGTTTAAACTGCACTGTTACTTGGTTAGCATTATTCATTTGCCTCCATTCTCCCTGATGTTACATTGCCAGCTGGTGAGCAATATTTAATTGAAGAATTCAGAATCCTGACTTAAATAAGTTACATGAGTTATACATGTAACATTTTGTTGTATTTGCAGAAAAGAGCGCTTTTTAAAAAGGGGCTGACATTTGTGAGGATATTCATGAAGGGCAATCATAGTTGGTCTAGAATAGGCCAGAAATCACACATATATTTATAAGCCTGTTGGGTAAAGTAGAACAAGGAGGAGCTGATTTTATTGGAGATAAGGGTACAGTTTTGGAATGAGAACAAGCTTGCCTGATACTAGATAGAGCAGAGATGTTTTAACTAGTGAAGCATATTGAATTAGTGTTTCAGGGACACATGTACTTTATCGTGTTTCTCATCTCGCACTGAGTGACTAGCATGTTAATTCAGATGAGAGAACCATTTCTGCACAGAGCAGGCTGTTGCAGAAAGGCATACTTTTTGAGTTTGCAGTATTTCAAAACTGAGAGAAGCCATGGTTACTTGGATGTGCACAGGAAAGAAAATACATTGGGGGCATTCTGGAAAAGAAATTTGGGAAGCATCAGTACGAGCTTTGATATAAAACTTAATATCTTGAGATGATGCTGGGGTGAGAAATATATAGATATAAAGGAGAATAGCAGTACATAAGCATAAATGATGCTAAACGTTTCTTTCATTTTAATACTTTAAATCTAGATCTCTATGAAGAAGAAAATGTATTAGTACATTACTAAGGAAAAAGACTGAATAAGATTCAAATATTGAATGTATACATTAAAGGAGAGAATGTTTATTCAGAAATCCATAGTATTTAAAAGTGAGAAAACAGAATATTTCAAAATATACAGGAAACAAAAGACATAAATGTCTCATTTGGAGAAAATAAAAAGTTTCTATAGACAAATACTCTGCATTTTAGCATCATAATTAACCTCTTAAAAATTGCTTCAAATTTTTTTTCCATGTTGTGGATTGAACCTGGGATCTCATGCATGCTAAGTATGTGTTCTGCCATTGAGCTACAGTCCCAGACCTTTAAATATTTTCTTGTTACTAGAACAAATTAACTCTTGATACAAGAATTTTCTCAGTTAAATTTTAATTTCACAGGTGGTGGATTCTAGACAGCTGCCATGGATCAGGAATCAGCCTGTCAAAGCCAAAACTATTAAACCTAACTCAAGTTCAAACTGTATGAACTTGTACATCTCCCATCACAGCTCTATGATAATATACTGCAGATTTGGGTAGTAGAAATCTAGACCCTTAAAACAGCGGAGAAACTCGGACATCTCTATCCTCACTGTGGAGGAATTACAAAAACTCTACCAGCATCTCTAAAAACTCTAGCATGATCTCTAAAAAAACCAAGGAAGCAAAGTCTCTCAATTGAAGGGTGAAACTCTTTTAAGAAAAAACAAATCCTCATTGCATGATGTCTTTTAACTATTACCTATATTAACTATTCCCAGAAATAGGAACCCACAATTTATAAACAAACATGAATTTCACTGGAGATTCATTATGTGCTAAGAAAGTAAGGCAGAAAAAATACTATGAAAGTTCTGAAACCATGCTACAAATGATACATACACACTCTCCAGCTCCCCAAAATAATTTCTGAGATCAGCTAGTAACACAAAAGATATTTTAAAAAGTAAATTAAAAATATTAAACTTGGGCCGGTGAGATGGCTCAGCAGCATAAGCGCCTGCCTTGCAAGCGCGAGGGCCCGAGTTCGACTCCCGGATCCCACATACGAAAAAGGTGCTGGTGATATCGCTCAGCGGCACGGGTGCCTGTTGGTGTGCGAGGTCCTGAGGTCGACCCCCCGGTACCCACAAAAAAAAAATTAAACTTAAACAAAAGTTAGCAGAAAAACACCAGAGCAACAAATTAAGAACTATTACTAAGGTTTTGATTTTTGTCACTACTGGGCTAAGTTGTATTGGAAACTATACCAAGCTCAACAAAATAGGCTACAATGAACAAAATGAGTGAGTGAATGTTTGTGTGGGTGTGTACACATTTTTAAAATGGTATTGGAAGGATACCAAAAGAGAATTTGTATTGCTCAGATTTAGGAGTGAAAATATAACAAAGAGTAAGAAGCTGAAACATTGTTGCATTTCTTTATTCTATAGTAAGACTATTTTAAAATTTGTTGCATAGGTACTGAGTTAGATATTATGAGTTTCACAAAGCTTGGGAGATTTAAAACACAAAACAAAATGAAACCAAAAATTACCAAAGAGAATTTCACAGAATACAGAAAAGAGAGGAGTTGGCATGCACCCATGAGTTTGTTTATTTGTTTGTTTGTTTGTCTATTAGTTTTTCTGAGACAGTGTCTAGGTATGTAGTGCAGGCTGTCCTTGAACTCCCTTATGTAGCCCAGACTGGCCTTGAAGTCATGGCGATCCTCCTGCCTCAGCCTCTGGAGTGCTGGGATTGCAGCCCTCCACCACCACACTAGGCACACCCGTAAGTTTAGACAGAAAAGTGGTGGCCTAGTAGTAAGATAAAGTGTAAATAGCCCCGCAAAAAACTGATCCATCATTTATTGGTTTAAAGTGAACCATGAGGGCCGGTGAGGTGGCTCAGCGGCTTAAGCGCCTGCCCGGCAAGCACAAGGGCCTGAGTTCGACTCCCGGAACCCACATATGAAAAAGGGGCCGGTGATATTGCTCAGCGGCATGGGCGCCTGCTGGCGTGCGAGGTCCTGAGGTCGACCCCCTGGTACCCACACACACACAAAAAAAAAGTGAACCATGAGTAGCCCACTTTCTTGTTCAAAGTAAAAATAAAGCATTCTTAGAGGGATATAGTATCACTCAAAGTCTCAAGATATCTGTCGAATAAATCATAGTGAATATTTTATACTTGTTAAAAATAAGCATAATTGAGTAAGATATGATACGAAATATAAATTTAAAAAGATAAAAATTAAACATTAGAAGATATAAATGGATAAGCAGAAAACACAGGCATTGTAATTAAAAGATTCAATGACTGGGCCGGTGAGATGGCTCAGCGGTGTAAGCGCCTGCCTGGCAAGTGCGAGGGCCCAAGTTCGACTCCTGGAACCCACATACGAAAAAGGGGCCAGTGATATTGCTCAGCGGCATGGGTGCCTACTGGCGCGCAAGGTCCTGAGGTCAACCCCTGGTACCCACAAAAAAAAAAAAAAAAAAAGATTCAATGAATTAAATGTCAGGGGAATATTTTGATAATGATAAATTATAATCAAACTTTAGAGAAATTTCAAAACTGAAAAATATAATAAACATATTGGAGAAAAAAGATAAATGAAAAAGAGTTTAAAGATAGACAAAGAAATAATTAGTGACTTAGAAAACAAATTTACAGGAAGTACCTACAATGAAGACTCTGTATTCAAAACCATAAACACTACTGTTAAATATAGCAAATCCATAATCATATCATCATCATGACATACAATAGGGCAGAAATCAAATTTGGAAATCAAGTAAAATTTGGAAATCAAGATTTTCTAAACCATTCTAAAGATATTGAGTCAAAAAATCACTAAATATGAAGTGGATAAATTAAAAATTACATTTTTGGCACAGAAAATTATAATCACAGAAAAAGAGAGTAAATAATTATGACTTAGCAAGTATAAAAGAAATATTACCTTTATAAAGGAATGGTATAGAGTCAATAAATTCAGGATCTGATATGATCTCTTAACAGAAACAAGAGAAACTGGAAGGCCACTTAGTGAAAATTTTATAATCGTGAAATAAAATAACTGTTAACTTGCAGTGCAATATGTTGAGAAAATGTTTTAAAAGTAAGAGATAAAAAGATATTTTCAAATAAATAAAAACTGTAAATTTTTTCTGCAGATATGTATTAAAGAAAATAAAGGATTTTTTTTTCAATTAGAAGGAAAATAATCAAATAAAATCATAGGTGTAAGAGTAAGACATGAATGGTGAGATGTATAAAGTCTGTGAGTATATGTAAAAGATAGCATAAAACATTAATAATGATAAACAAAATAATACTTAAAACATATGTTTTTGAATTCAAAGATATATAGAAAAATATATCAGAAGCAGTGTATAACTTGAGGAGTCATGAAAAAGTGTTGTGAGTAGTTTTGAAATCTTAGAAAAGTGGCAAAATTACTATCTGAAATTAAATTTTAGTAAGTAAGGCAGGTAGATGATATTCACTAATCAGTACTACACAAAGAAACAGTGGGAAAGTATATTTAATAATAAAGTAATATAATTGAAAGAAGACAATAATGAAAGAAAAATGTGTACAGCAGAAAGAAATAAGTAGAATAACATACTATAACTTTATACTTGAATGTTCATATATCAAAAATGCAAATCAATGGTAAAGATTAAGAACTACTTGAAAAGGAATGGATTCTCATACTATATTAAAGTATTTCTCTTTTTAGGAAGCAGATTTTAAATATAAGGGTACTGGAAATTTCATTGGCAAGTAATTAAAATTATTTATTAAATTATCTATTATCAATTATCTAAAATCGATGTAGCTATAATTGTATAAGAAAAATTATAAAGCAAGAAATATTCCTAGAAAAAATATGAAATCATAATATATATCTAATGAAAAATGTGCAAGGTCTCCAAAGTAAATTTATATGACTTTATTAAGAGGAATATAGAGATTCTAAATAAATAGATAAGATTTACCATTTTAAAAATTTGGAAAATGTAATACTGCAAACATCAGTTTTCCTGAAATTTACCTGGAGAGTGAATGCAATCCCAAAGAAAATCTTTTTTTTTTTTTTGTGGGTACGGGGGGGTCGACCTCAGGACCTCATGCGCCAGCAGGCGCCCATGCCGCTGAGCGATATCACCGGCCCTTTTTTCCTATGTGGGTTCCGGGAGTCGAACTTGGGCCCTTGCGCTTGCCGGGCAGGCGCTTACGTCGCTGAGCTATCTCACAGGCCCAAGAAAATCTTAACATTACAGATATTGAAAGCTTTTTTCTTAAACATACAGATTACAAAGTATGCATGCCAGCCAAAAACAACCATAAAAATCATGAAGTAAAACTATTTTGGAAAATGTGTTTTACCAAATTAACCTATTTGTCACACAATGAAGTGTTGATAAAAGTCCTGATAAATATGTGATTGGATAACAAAGATTTGTAAGAAGTTTCTCACATATAGGTGCAATTTGTATGAATCGAACGTGGAAATAATGCAGTAAGTAGGGTGAATAGAAATATTATATGGAAATATTTGGAGTTTTTATGACATGGGAGGATATACTTGAACCAAGTCATTAGAAGACGTTGGGGAAATTCACTAGGCTATAAAAGCTGAAATTATGCCAAGTTCCAGTGGATGGACAAATAGGAACCTGTGAAATATTTCACAATATGATCCAGATGATACAGGAGAAATATAGCTCCCTTTCTATTAGATGTCAAATGTGCAGAGTTCATGGTCCCACATCATTGAGGGATGTTATAAACCAAAGGAAGAAGTTAGGAGGAAATAAGGAGAGAAAAGTAGCTCCTGGACTTCCAGGAGGGGTCCTGAATGGGGTGGCAGCCAAGGTCCTTTATCACAGGTAATTAATACCACAAAGTCACAATGTGGGTACAACATGGGTCAAACTACAAGCAGCAATAGGATTACAAATATAGCCACTTAGATAATGTTGATCCAACAGGGCAATGAGTCACATAGCAAGGGTACATGGAATGATGAAAGGCTTTTTAGGGAAGGGATCGGTACAGATGCTCTGGTCACCCACCTGAGCCACTGATGCCTATTTGGACTTACTGGACCAGGTTGTGCTAATTATACTATAATGTCAAGTTACTGTTTATCCCAGGCATGTAGGCCTGGTCATCACATCTTTATCTTGAGACCTGGCCTTCTTCAGATGCGCCTCCAGCCACAATTCTGATCTTTATTTTTGGGTTGACCCCCTTGAGAGCCCTGTCCCTCTCTGATTGTATATTAATTTCTATCTAACTTAGCTGCCTATAGGATAAAGACTAGGATGTGTAATAGGTAACTACAGAGGAGAAGAAAATATAGAAAGTCTTGAGGATGGTAAAATACAGGTATCTATGTTTTTACCTTTGATTAGGAGATATTAATAAATTTTGAGAATCGCTATTAAGATTAATTTTTTAATTTAGAAATACTAGGAAGATCAGTCTGTGGAATACAATATGCGATTTTACATGATAAACATGATAAAAGAAAATATTCTGTCCTCTTAAAGTTTATCTCAACAGTAACTTAGAAGAACTTTGAAGTTTCCACACTTTCGAACTGAAGTATGTGCGAAAAACATTGTAAAACTTAAAACAGCCAAATAAACAAAATGAAAGGGTGATCTTATGACACTACCAATATATTGAAGAAATTGTATATGTGGACATTACTCAATGAATTAACCCAAACTGTACTCATTACTTACCATAAACCCTGTCTACGCTATGGTACATCCTATATTTAATATTTTCTCCAGTCTGTGAATTATTTAAATTAGCATCTTAGCAACTATATGATCTTGATATCTGTCATTGTCAGAGAAATAAGAGGCAGACTTAAAAGGGCAAGCACATCGACAATTCAGAACATTAAAATTATTTTATCTGAGCAATGTAAGAAAGAAAATGTAATTCCACATTTTTTGAAATACTTCATGCTTTTACATATATTTTCACTAGGTCTGAAAAATATTATGTTTCTGAAATTTTAGGTATTGTAACATGTAGGATTAGAAAAACCTCAATACCAGATAATTTACTGTGAATCTTGAAAATTTAATTCAATTTCATCAATAAGATGTAAAATGAAATAGAGAAAGGTATAAACACATGGTTGAGTGCATCTATTTATCTTAATACCACTATATTTCAGACTAAAGCCATTAGCAGTCATCCCTTGGTAGCACTGGTTTTAAGGTCATTCATTTTATAATCAGACCTTATAAACGTGCAAAACTCACTCAGCAGGAACAAGAGCGTGGAGCAAGAGTATCATCAGCAAGAAACAGAGCTCTGGGAAGGGTATTTGATTTAACACAGGATTTGAAGTTGAAAACATACTTACCCACTCAAGAAACAGCTGATGCATAACAAGAATATTTTCCCTCTGATCTCTATTTTTCACTTTCCTTTCTCGTCCCTGGGTCTCCTTACATTTCTTTGAAGATTTCCCCTGACTCTCACCCTATCTCTTATCTCTTATCTTTTCAAAAAGACAGAAATTGGCAGGCTTACTGGTGAAGACATAATCTACCTTAGGTTGTCCTTTAAAAGCTACAAAATTCCAGGGTTTAAATTGTATACAAAAAAGCAATGCAACGCATCAACTGGAAAGCAACCTCCCTGTGAGTGAATAGACCTCTGCAAAGAGCATATCCTACTTATTTGACCAGCAATCTCTGTAAAAGCAGAAACAATGCAAAAATAAGCTATTGTGTCTCTTGAATGGGTATTTACTTCTATATAGAGAAAAATTCATAAATGTATATCTCTCTATCTATCCATCTACCCATCCATCTATGCACACGTTGTGTGTGTGTGTGTGTGCACATATGTGTGCAGGTATAGAGCATTAGAAAATGGGTTTCCCATGCTCAAAATAATAGTAACTATTGAAATACAGAGAAACCATTTCAGAAAGTTTGCATATCTTTTCCATATTCCCAGAGCTACTCAACTTAAGAGTCTGGGTCACTTTGGAAATAGAACATATTGGTACAATCAGTAGTGTGATTCCAGTATAACACACACACACAGACACACGGACACACACACACACACACACAGCGTACAACTATGTGAAGCGCCCACATAATGCAAATAATTTTCTTTCGGATTCCTACCATATAACAAACAAGGTGTTAGGGATATTTTCTTCAGATTTAGAAGGTCTGTTTTAATAACATCTATCATAAAATATAGTATTTGAAAATTCACTTTAAGGAAGCTGTGACATGTACATCAAAGTAAAATTTATTCACCCATAATGATGACAACCATTGATTTAGTTTTGTCTGCAAGTAAGCACTTTTATTGAATTATTATATATATGATTATTTGATTAAGTAGAATACCAACCTAGGAGTATACAAATAAATTGTAACTATACAACATCATAAATATTTCATATGAGCAGAACCTAGCTCAGGATTAATTGTGTTGTATATTTTTCCTTTCTCTTTTATATATTCTTTTTTTTTTTTTTTTTACAGTACTGGGATTGAACACAAGCCCTTCATGCCTCTAAATTGCCCAGACTGAATCTCAATGTGCAATTGTCCTGCTTCAGCCTCCCAAAGTGCTGGAATACAGATGTGCAATCTATGCCAGGCTAGGAAAGATAACATTTTCAAAAGAACAGACGTCCCACTCCACAGCTATCCTTTAAACCTGCAGAGCTAATGACTACTCTCATGTCTGATGACGTCTCTTATCAAGCATTTTTGGGCTATATTTGACCTTACATAATTTGAACTAGAGCAATTTGAGGATGGTTTTGTATTTCAATCACCATTGTATTTTTGTGGTTCAAGCAGGTTTGCATATAACATCAATACATTAATTCTCATATTTGTCTACAATTGACTGCAACAAAATAACAAAATAACAAAATAATTTATTGATACAACCTTGATAAACACTTGATCGCTATTTTTACTAAGGATTGTGAGTAGTAAGGTAGTTATAAACATATCTCCGTATCTTTACTATTCTAATACTTTTTGCCGGTTAAATTTTATAATATGTCAGGATACACATTGACATATTTAATTATTTCTTTGTCTTCTGTTCAAGAATATAAATTTTCTTTTAGCCCTGAATCAAAAATTTTAGAACACAGAAAATCCACTTGAGATTTTAGATTCAACATTTGTGCAAAAGTGATCAGTATTCACTAAAAGTCACAGTGTAAATTCTAAATTTTGATCTTTCCCACTGCTAGAGATATGCAGGACAGCACATTCTCAGGCAAGCGGCAACTAATAGCTGCTGGAACGCAGGGCTAACAAATACTCTGGAATGCACAAATGAAGTGCCCGTCCACTTAGAAAATTCTTGGTTTACCATATGATCACTGCCCCACATCACACTGCATAGCATGTGTGGGGAATGAGCAAAATTCCAAATTCAAAATACTATTTACATTGAATGTATGCAGCTTTTGCATCACAGTAAAGTCAGGAATGGTACATTAAACTATCATAATTGGAGGGCCATCTGTACCGTGTTGCTAAGCTATGACGTTTGGTATGTTAGGTGTATTAAATATGTTTTTATTAATACGTGTTTGCAGCACATAATGTTTACATTCATTGCATGAAATTGTTACAGGTACATAACACATCTTAATTGCTTTTTCTCATTTCATTTTCCTCCCTTCCCTGACTCCATCTCTTGCTCCCCTTTCCCATTTGAGAAAGATATGCCTCCTTACTTCCTATTATCTATTTTTATTAAATGCATTTTTACTTATATATTCATTCTATAATGGGTTCATCACCATGTAGCCCCAGATGTAACTTGAGAAGCATCTCTATGATAAAGACATCCACTGAGGACTGGTTGCCAATTATCCAAGGATGTTCAAGTCCCTTATATAAATGGCATAATATTATCACACAACTTATCCATGTGCTCCATATATCTTATATCATTTTTTATTTTATTCATAATACCTAATACAACATAAATCCTATAGAAATAGTTATAATATGTGAGGAATAATGACAAAAAAAGTCTGTATATGATCAACACAGCGGCAGGTTTTGTATGTTTGTTTTTTATTTTTACCCATGTTTGGTTGAATCTGAATAACATATTTTGAACCTTATTTTGGATCAGCATGGATTTGATTTTGCCACCCCTGTTCCAACATAACCTCATTGCCTAGGTTTGATGGGGCAGTATTTACCAAACTAAGTTTCTGACAAAAAGCAGCTGGGAATTTGAAGTATTTTACAAAATATACGTCTATTGAAAGTTTGGAGATCTGCTATGACAGAATATTAGAGAAAAAGATCACACAAAGAAAGGAAACAGAAGAGAGAGAGCGTGGGAGCTGGTGTTTCTCTTAGGACTTCGGTGATCCTTGATGTAAAGATGAGCAGGAAGCTCTTGTCATGCAGCAAAGAAGCCAGTAGAATTTTACTCGATGCCAAAGTTTGGACAGATAAACAGACTTGCGGATACTCAATAAAACTAGGGGTGTGCAGACGTGGTAATCAAGCAGGAATTCAGTTCTTGGTGTCTTCTGGGCTATAATTAAAATACCAAAAATCAGAGTGGAATAAAAACTTGACACTGCAAGGTAGAAAACAGCTTAAAACTGTAAAATTCTGGTTTTCCTTTTAGCAGTCTATCCCAAGTATATACATGAATCAAGTAAAGACGAGAATAACATAATCAGTATTCAAAAAACTGTACCTTGCTGATGTCCTTCATTAGGAGATATTATATCAAATATATTTAGACATATTTTATGTATTTAGATATAAATTTAGAGATATGATATATATTTTATTAAATATACCTTTTTTTAATAAAGGAAAAGATATGATCAGCAAACCAGAGAATATGGCCAAGAAGAGTGGGGAAGGAGGAGCAGAACAGGGCCTGGGTTAAAGATTACAAACTGAAGGAGCTGAAGGGCAGGGAATCTGGCAGCTCCTGAGCACACTTTCCTGGAGGATGGGAGAACAAGTGCATGGTAATGCAAATATTTTTTGTTACGGTATTAAATGTTAGTGGTTTGGGGAAAATAAGTAATAATTACATTTAAAAAACTGGGACATTTTTTAACGTGTAACTTATGTTAACTCCAGGGACAACAAATGTTTTCAATGCT
This sequence comes from Erethizon dorsatum, assembly GCA_028451465.1. NCBI lineage: Eukaryota > Metazoa > Chordata > Mammalia > Rodentia > Erethizontidae > Erethizon > Erethizon dorsatum. The sequence goes on from CM051824.1 coordinate 139,409,985, forward strand.
TTTACTTTCTGGTCACTAGTTAGACTGCACATGGAGAATATGAAGCATAATTATCCAATTAATACAAAGTTAAAATATGGAGCCTAAGAAGTATATACGGAGCAGTGGTTAGAGGTAAATTTGCAAATTTCATTTTAAGTGATTCTTAAAATTAAAACTGAGCCAGATGTGGTGGCACACACCTGTAATCCCTGCACTCAGGAGGCTGTGGCAGGAAGATCACTGTGAGTTTGAGGCCAACCTGGACTACATAGCAGGAACTTGTCTTAAAACCAAAAAGAAAAAGAAAAATACTGTAAATGTGATAATTCATTAAATAGTTCTGAAATTTATGTATTTCAAAATAAAAACAGAAAGGTTGAATTTCTTTATGCCTGGAAAGTGTTTTGAAAGATAACAGAGAAGAAAGAATCTTATTTTTAATACCTTTAAATTAATGAATTAATTAAAGTAATACCAGTATATATTGCTTATATATGCTCATTCACAAAAGCTTAAATTTAACCTAATTATAAAATGTAAGGACCTACATTTTTATATAACCATCTAAAACTTTGTTTCAAAGATTTTTGTAAACATATTTTATTAGCTTAATTTCCTATGTTAACAAGTGTTTACATTGAGAACAACAAAAGGAGACAAGATGCCTTTTCAAAAATCCTTATACATTGTTCTGAATGTCTCAAAATTGTAACATTTAAGAATATAATTGGAAATGGATAAGACAGTATATTTACACTATATATTATAAATATATATATAATATATATTAATCACAATAAAATTGAAAATGGTGAAAAAGGATGTAAGTTAATAAGCTTTCAATGTTTGAACTTATTTTCCCTGGTAAGCATGTCTATTTTATATAATACCTATAAAAATCAGAGCAAAAAATTATTTTTAGAATTAATGATGTATATTCATTAAAAGTATATGTCTATTTACATTACCCATAGAACTATTCCTAAAAGAAAATGACAATGTTAAATTGCCTAAATAATTCATTTATTGGCTACCCAAGGAATGTCCAATAGCATTAGCAACAATTAAAATTCATTATTTTCATTGAATGTGTAGACATATAATATATACACATGCATCCACAAAAATTATGAATATATAGATATTAAAATTGATGGTAGTGTTTTGGAGAGATGAATAGATAAAACTAGTTTTCTTAAACTGTTGTGTATATAGCAATTATTCAGAAAATGTGATCATTACAATACACTACTTTCAATGATTATTGAATTGGAAATAATACTTGCTAGATGCACAGCTAGAAAAATTGGGATGTACTCCCCATTTATTTCTTCAGTTTTCCTACATGACGAGAAAAAAAAATGTCAGTCTCACAAAATGTGACTCACAAAATTTGTTTTGCTCCACCTCACAGCTACCTATAATCAGCAGGAAAGGCAGGAGACAAAGGCAACAACAGCATAATATTTCCTGCTTTCACAGTGACAATGTATCACTTTAGATTTCAAAGCAGTATTTATTTATTTATTTATTATTTTTCCCTAAGCGTCACTGCTGCTTCACCAATTAATGGAACAAATAAGTTCTTATCTGTGCAGTTATGGAAGAGAATAACAGCGGCTATTGGCCACTGTGCCCTAAGAGATGACAACTGCACGTAGGAATTAGAAAAAATTTGAGGCAGGAAGCATCCTCCAACACTGCCTGTTGAACTTTTGACTTTGGAAGTTATAACGCTTCCAGCCTGTTTAATGGGTTTGAAGTTTTAATCCAGCGGAGAGGTAGCAGAAGCCTGTGGTCAGTTGAATGGACTCCTGCTGCTTACTTTGCACTAGAAATCTTTTTATTTCTCTGGAGTATTCTTTCTCCACATGAAAGGAAACAAAACTGGAGAAATCAGTTCCCATTTAGGACCATTAACACATAAAATGGACCTTTATATGGTTTTGCTCATTTCATTCTATTTTTATATAATTCAAAAGACATGAAAAGGTCCTGGTTTAAATAGAATCTTTGTCAGAATTGGAAGCTTATGAATTAAACAATTAGATTAATTTTTGTTTCTGGAGATATTGTACACTTTATAAAAAATATGTTTATGATGTCTCCAGATATAAATATGAAGACATAAAATATGATCAAATTAACAGATAAATTTGCTAATCTTCTGAATTATGATTTATTATACTTTTGTGAGAAAATATGATGTGAAGAATATGCAAAATGACAGTCATGTCATTCTATTAATCATTAAAGGATTTTTGGTTGAATAACGTTTACTTATTTATTCATATTTTTCTTTATTAGACCCAAAAATGTACATGGCATTTATAAACTGTATTAAATTATGTGAAAATTGATCATTCAAATATCATAATTATAGCATATTCTGTTCTGTTCCTGTGTTTTAGCATGTTAATTAACATATAAAAATTTAAAATAATATGTTGAAAGGAAAAGATTTTTTAAATGTTATAAATCAAAATATGAAAAACTTCCTATTTCTACATTGTATAGGGATTGCCAGTTTATCTCCTATTTACATAAGTTTTTGCTGCCTGAGATGCTCTGATATGTCTAAAAGATGGAGTGATTTATTCAGGAGAAATGCAGTGTTGGCTTTGTACATAGGTGCATTTTAGTGTCTATATTTGGATCCAATTCACATGTAATACCTCCTTTACCACAGCCACATTACATCAATTGATCATAAAACACTTGTGAATGTTTTTAAGATATGTATTCTTTACTTTACTCATTGAGTCTCAGAGAATGTGATTATGATAAACTTTAGAAATTACTGAAATATTTATAGTGATATGCAAAAAAGAAAAATGACATGAATAATCCATGGCCATTTAAGAATATATATATATTTTTTTTTTTTTGACTAAATAGAGACAGATAGAGCTCATATTCAAGGAGAGGCAAATTATGTAAAGAACATCAATTAATATACTAAATATGTTTTAATGACAGTTTACTTTCTAACTGTAAACTGCATTTGTCCCTCATTCTTTTTTTTTTTTTTTTTTTTTTTTCATCTTCTTGAGACAGGGTTTCATTATGTAGTTTAGGCTGGCTTAAAACTTGAACTCACTCTGTAGCCCAGGCTAGCCTTGAACTCACAGTGATCCTCCTGCCTCAGCCTCCCAAGTGCTAAGATTATAGGCATGCATGACCACAGCCAGCTGGGGATAGAACCTAGGGCCTCATGCATGCTAGGCAAGCATTCTACCACTGAGGTATACCTCCGGCCCTCCCTCATTCTTAAATCATTCAGTCCTTTCCAAGATCCAGAGAATCTTATCTGTTACACTGTGAGTCTCAGATTTGAGAGTCAGGATCCTCCCACCTAACTACAGAATCAGGAACATATGGAAGTGCTTGAGTGTAATATTTTGGGAACTGCTTCCTGAATGCCATTTCTCTTAATCTGACATACAGCCAATGTGTTGATCCCTGTTGCTCTTAATATATAGCAGTGTTGTTATGGCTTATATCTCAAACGTCACCTGAAAATATCATATGTTTCTAAGATGACTGGATCATGGGGCAAGATATAATCAGTGGGCTTAGTTTGAGATATGTTAGTGTGAGTATAACCTGGAAGGGTATATTCTTCTCTCTGGCTCCTCCAGAGATTTGTTCCTCCAATATGTCCTTCCTTCACGCATTTCTGTTTAGAGCCAGCTGAATTTGGACTGAACCAACTAGACACTTGTTCCAAATAAACCTCTCCTTCTTTTACTTTGTTCCAGTGATGGGAAAGTGATTAAGACCAATTTTGGTACCACAGATGTAGGATTGTTCCCATGACTATGCATGGGGTTCAGAGTCTTTGAAACTGGCTTGTGAGATGAGCTTGGAAAGTTTTGCAGACGCTAGCTAGGGAAGCCCTAGATTGCTGCAAGCGGAACTTGATAGGTCTTTCTGGTCATAGCTCAAAGGACCAGAATGCTAATAGGACAGTAAAGACCAGGCTTAGAAGGGTAAGTAGGGATCAAGTTCTCCACTAGCAATTGGAGTGCATGGCACATTCAGTCCATGTGTGTCACATTCTGACAAAAGCATGTCTGTCTACATTTTACACATGTTCTTAGACCTTTCCGAAGAGTGAGTTCAAAGGTTATGGAATACAGTAGTTGATCTTGTGAAGGAAATTTCACTGCAGCCCAATATTTAAACTTGGCATGGGTTCTGCTACCTTTTTATAGCCAGATTATAGCCAGATTGGCCAGAAAGGAAATGCTTGCACACTCGGGGCCATGGAAAACATGATTCCTGAAATAATTAGCATTAAAATGAAGCCAAATAATTTGCATTAGGATGTTAAGAAAGGCCATTTGAAGGCATCTCAGGAATAAGCAAAGCCCTATCCATCATAGGCTTAAAGCTGCAAAAGTACAAACCTTTTATTTGAGAAGGGACCCCTTGGCCTTCTGCTCCACAAAAGTTACCTGGGAAGTTGATTCCCTAGGATTCTTTAACAGTGTTCAGTCATGCCATCATTCAGAGGCCACCGAAGTTATGTTACCAAGAGGTCCAGCTATTGCCTGAACTAGCTACAGACTTCGGCATTATCCATGTGATGCTGGTTTTTCAAGTACGCAGAATTCAATGGTTTTAGTGTCAGAGAGGCTTTAATCCAGATAGCAAAGTAAGACTTGAAAGGCCAGGCAATGTGCCCATGAGAGGGCAGTGCGTGAAGCTCTGAGAGTGAAGCCAAAGTGCAGTGGAGACCCAGGAAATTAGAGATGAAAGGAATGTGGATACTCTGTTGAGGAAAGGTACAGGCAATAGACAGAGCAAGCCCAGGTGACGGACCATTGAGGCTACAACTGGCGGTGCCACAGGGATTGGGCTATACAAATCCTTCGAGTTCACATCTCACCACAACTTGCCCCGGGTGCTGGACTTGGGGATACAGGATTTAACGTTTGCCCTGCTGGATTTTGATCTTGATCTGGTCCAAATTCTATCCTCGTATTTCTCCATTTTAGAATAGGAATGTTTGCCCTGTGCCAATTTAACATTTCTACTTTTAAAGGGACTCACAATTAAGAATTTTCTCTGAGTCTCAGGGGAAACTTGGAACTTGAGCTTTTCAGCAATGCTGGAACTATTCAGACTGTGGACTGTTAAGACTCTTTGTGATGGAGTAAATGCATTTGTCATAATGAAACAGATACAAAACTTTGGAGGTCCATGGCCAAAATGTTATGATTTAGATGTAAAATGTCCCCCAGTGTTTCATGTATTTGGAAGTTAATTGGATCACATGGGTGCCATGGTCACCAGTGGATCCAGTGTTGATGAGTTCAGTAGCTAAATGTGCTGTTAGGAGGTGAAGCCAGGTTGGACATGGGTCACTGGAGATGTGACCAGAAGGGTGCAGTACTGTCCCTGGCTTCTCCATTCTTTCCCTGTTTCCTGGCTGTGATGAGACAAACAACTTTCTTTCTTTCACCCTGCAGTTACACTGTGCACTTCGGCCTTGGAGCCAGATCCCATTGCACTGAACTCACTGGAAACTAGGATCCGCGTGAACCTTTCTTCCTCTAAAATGCGTTTGTCATGAATTTTGTCCCACGGACAGGAAAGTCAGAATTACATGTGGAATCAATGGGAAGTAACCACTCGAGACACCTGCTTTCAAGGCAAAAGTTATCAATCATGAGTAGCAATTCTGAAATCCAGTTGAGGACATGTTGGTATTTTCGTAATTAATGCTCATCCCTAGTATCTGGCAATGTTCTCCAAGCATGGCTCAACTCTGAGTTTTGGGTTCTAGCCTTTGATTTAGTCATCCTTCAACATAACATGCATCTCATGTTTGCATGTGATCAATTTTCTCATCCCCTTTTCATGACTATAATTATTTGTAAATTTAAAGTGTTTTTTTAATTTTAGAATTATCTCTTCCCTATTTAGTTCAAATAACTGTTTTCCCATGAATACAACTTTTCCAAATAATCTCTAAGTTTCCTGTGTTACTTGAATTATTCCACAATGGGATTTTTAGAGACCATGTGAATCAGCGAGAACACATGTGAAACACTTTCTTTTTTTTTTTTTTTGTGGGTACTGGGGGTCGACCTCAGGACCTCACGCACCAGCAGGTGCCTGTGCCACCGAGCGATATCACCAGCCCTTTTTTCATATGTGGGTTCCGGGAGTCGAACTCAGGCCCTCGCGCTTGCCAGGCAGGCGCTTACACTGCTGAGCCATCTCACCGGCCTCTGGTTTTGTTACATGTTATGTGTTTAGTTTGTTTTTTATTGTACCTTAGCATTTAGTTACCTTTTTCTCTAAAGGAGTCTTGTCAGGGTTAATGGATATACTATCTTATTGCATAAACTATGATAACTTCTCTCTGAAGATACTAATAATTGATTCATTATATCAATATTAATTTATTATTCATACATACTAAGAGATACAAAAGCACATAAGTTATCTTGCCTCAAACTTTCAGTTTGATTTCTTCTGTTTACATAGGTTATTTTTCTTTTTTCTTGTTGATAGTTTCCTGAAATATTTCATGACTCTTGGTTTTCAGTTTAAGTAAAATTTACTGTTCTCCTAGCAGAGAACTGTGCTTTAAAATCTCTTTATTGATGGTGATAGCTGAAAGGAAAATGAAGCTAGACATGTTTTGTATTAATTTATATATGGAGCTACAATTTTGGAAGAGATGTTTCTTTTACCATCATGAAAGCCAAATACTATTTAAGACTCTGTTCTAGTTCTTTCTCATATATGAAAATTAATTCTGCAGCTTCCAGGACAATAACTCTATTTAATTATGAAGCTAATCTTGGAGTATTCATCCAAGTTTAAATGCATAAGTCAGACAATTTGCAAATAAGGAACTGACACACAGAATTAGCTTTTTAAAATGCTAATTGATCTTATTATTACTGTTAGCAATTTCTATTTCTAGCCCTTTTTGACCCTGATTTTGGTTTTTTCCTCACATCTCACATATAAGGATAACTTATATGTTGTTATCTTTTATCTGAACCACTGAAGATTTTGCACAATTTAAAAAAAAAATGATGTACTAAAGTAAATTAAAATGGAGACCAAAAATGAAAAATGCCTGAATAGACCAAGCAGTTAGGTCTTCTAAGTCACTTTAAACTTGCTGGAATTGCAAACATAAACAAAAGTAAACATGAGCTATTTCTTGTAAACACCAACATTAAGGAAAAATGAAATTTAAGTCTAGTCTATCTGAAGCTGTCACATAAGTACAATTATATAACTAGGAACTGTCCAATGAGATGAACCAAAAAAGGCCTTGTACAACTGTAAACAAATTGTATATTTCTGTTTGTGACCTGCAAAATTGGCCCCTGTGTTTGCTAGGCAGAGCCCCTCAACTACTTCCAGCTTGGAGATATCCAATTCATGCTGTGTACTCAAATAAACTATTAGAAATTGCACTGTGTTTATCTTTAGATGTAAATTTGAACATAAGTCCATGTATCCATAGAAGATTTCCAGGAAAGTTCCAGGTGCCAAGACTGAGTTAGAAGTGGCAATTTTGGAGTATAGAGGGGGCTTTTGGTAACCATAAAGTGAGAAGTAAGAATAGGATAGGAGAGCCTCTGAACATGATGTGGACATGACTCCCGTGAAGAGAGAGAGAGGAGGATTGATAAGTCATGCAGAGGCTTAGAATTCTGTGTAGAAATTGTGACCAGCCTCACAGACAGACAGAAAACATAGATTGCTTATTATTATTATTTTTTTGTGGGTACCGGGGGTCAACCTCAGGACCTTGCATGCCAGCAGGCGCCCGTGCCGCTGCGTGATATCACTGGCCCCTTTTTCGTATGTGGGATCCGGGAGTCGAACTCAGGCCCTTGCGCTTGCCAAGTAGGCACTTACGCTGCTGAGCCATCTCACTGGCCCTAGATTGCTTATTAGAAGAGTCCTGCATTGGACAGGAAGGGTTCAGAACTAGTAACTCCACTGCTCCCAGTTGTTGATCTAGAGGAGCTCAAGGACAGAGCTGGCACTCAACACTGGCATGAGGATAGCAATGAATCCTGCATGTGCAGCAGCTGTGGATGTCAACAAATTCCACTCTGCCCGGTAGCTTCCCTCTTCCAGAGGAGACTGAGCAGTGCACTCCTAGATCTCTGTCACAGTGCATTTCAAAAATTCTCCAAAAGTTGTAGGCTGTTGATATAGTTTTCAAGGAAAACTGTGTATATATTTATAGCTTTCTTCCATTACTCTTTTTTTTTTAATGTGGGTGCCAGGAGTCGAACTCAGGACCTCGCGCTTGCCAGCAGGGGCTTGTGCCACTGAGCCATCTCACCAGCCCCCATTACTCTTTTAAAGGAGCTAATGATAACGTAGGATCTATCAGTTGTATTAAAAATAAAAAAAATGAGGTGGTGATTAAATTAAGTCAATTTTATAGCGATTCCCATGAAACAGATTATATATAACCAGCTATTTGGGATTCTAACCTAATTAATATCAGAAGTTTCATTCTCCTTATTAAGAACCAGTTTTTATATGAATCTAACCATAACATATATTGGAATAGAGAAAATATTTTCTAACATCTCTCTAATAGGAGAAAGATGAAGCACTTGAAATTGGAGGTGTGGCATGGATTTTTTTTTGTGTGTGTGTGGGTACTGGGGGGTCGACCTCAGGACCTCGTGCGCCAACAGGCACCCGTGCCGCTGAGCGATATCACCAGCCGCTTTTTCGTATGTGGGTTCCGGGAGTCGAACTCGGGCCCTCGCACTTGCCAGGCAGGCGCTTACGCCGCTGAGCCATCTCACCGGCCCGTGGATTTTTAAAGAAAATGACAATTCAAGTGAACTCTGATAAAAACCATCATTCCATCTCCTCCATCGAATTTGATCACTGCACAAATATTTCTGTTCTGTATTTTCCCTCACTGATTGCTCTCAGAATAAGAAATTACTTACTTTAAATCTGCATGCACACATTGCTAAAACATACATAGAGATGTTTAAATAGTGTCAAATTGAGATGTAGAATTGTTTTGTATTTATTTATTCTAGAGCAAATTTTCATTTTCTTCCTGCATTGTTAAAAAATAATGGCAATATATGAAGTTTAGTTGTTGGTAGGAAGCAAAACAGTATTTCTAGTTTGAGGAGAGGGGTTATCGCATACCACTGAAATTTAATTCTTGAGGTTGCATTTTGCCCCTACTAACTTTCCTTTTTTAAGAATTTTCACTTTTCTGCTTAGCATTTGAATTGCTTGACCTAGATATTTATACTTCCAAAAGCCTAGCTTCCTGTTCTAATTAATATGAGCTTCATTTCCTTTTGCATATGCGTTGCAGCTCTATATTATTGAAACAATTTCCAAAATATATCGACAAGTGTACCTTTATGACAATTTTAAATTTGCCAAAAACATTTATTCTACAAGAATTTTAACAACTCGGAGGCTGTTTGTACTTACAATATAGCTTAAAATGTTATAAAACAAATTCCAATAGAATTAAAAAATAAATATTCATAGTTTTAAAACTTTATGCATCATTATAATAGGTAACAGAAAAACCCACAAACAATAATTGAGCACAAACAGAATTGAGAAAATACAATTAAAAATTTTATAAGGAAGTAAATTTCACATCAATACAGGAGTGAGAATAAGGTCATACTTAAATATCCCTAACACAGAGGGTGCTGTACTACTCTGTTCAGACATCCTAAGAGATTTCATTTCTTGCTTTCTTCTCTGAGGACAGTAATGGATGATAATTATTTGATGCACGGACAGATGCAGAGTAATACTTCCTTTCTTGAACTACATTAGCTCAAAAGGATCATGTAAGTTTTGAGTCTTATGATGTCACCCATCTTTGTTAGGTTCTTGACTTTGGCTGAAGATATCTGTCTTATTTAGAATTCAGTTTTGCTAAATTTTTGCTACTTGCAAGTTTAAATCCTAAGCACAGTTCTAGAAATCAGTAAGGTCAAAGTAGGAAAAAGCTTGGTTACCTACGATCATTCTAGTGACTCTTTGGGAAATATTACTCCCCATTCCCAAAACTTGGGGCAATGCACTTCTACATTTTGTACTTCCCAAAGTTAGGTTGATTTTACTGGGAGGCATGTTAGAAGTATTTATTACCTTCAAGCTATGGTCACTGTAGTCACCTTATAAAAGACCATCATGTTAGAAGTGGAATCACGATAATATCAGGAGTCTCTTCTGCTCGATTTTAACTATAAATTTATACACAGATACGGTAGCCATGGCATGAGGAGATAAAGGTAGTCAGAAGCCTAAAGTCTTCAGTGATGTGTGCCTGAGGTCTCCCAGAGGCATTCCATGGGGAGTTAAATGCTAGTAAAGTTTGAGAGAAATCTAAAATGTGTGTTCTAATAAGAGAAAGATAAGTTTTAGTTATTACCATGACACAACCTGCAGCAGTGTACTGTGGTTGTCTCTTTTATAAATGATTATTTCAGGTTTCTCAGGAATAAGATCAAGCTGAATCAAATTCCTAGATAAGATCAAGCACTTAGATACAAGAGAGGCAAAATGGAGGATGTCAGGTCCGCCTGGTTCCTTGCTCTGAAAGATGTACATGAGCCTCAGTCACTGGGCATACTGGCTGCGATTGAGTCACTGTTGGGTCTTTCTTAGAGACACATTCTGGCAAAAAACATTCACCACAGTTAAGGTCAAACTTTCTCTCAGTTGTGCACTACAGAGTGACTGTCTAGTAGTTGAATAAGACCAAATTTCTTGCTTCTAATTTAAACAAATTACAAATGATATTCTAGTTTCAGAGCTTCATAAAAGGCATAAAAAATTTAGAAATTTAAAACTTTGGCATAAGAGATACTTAATGTATGTGTAATTTGGAACAATTGATGCTGATGAAAAGGTGCTGATATTTTTCTAATAAACTGAGCACTTGGCATAAAATAATATTTAAAAACTGCATATATACATAGACATTTAAGCATTCCAATATGACTATCAAGACAGATACCAATACGGTATATGGAAGAGAAACTAATTATTTACTTGTAACATGAGTTAATATTTCTATAGGGCAAAACTCTTAATGTCTTGTTATCTCATTTGAAAATTTAGTATAGTATTGCATTGCTGATTATACCAATTATAAATTTTACCTATAATTAAGTTTGATTTACACATATTTAAATTCACTTATCAATGAACATTTATGGTTAGCAAAGGAAATTCTGCAGCTGTTTTATACACTCTGAGTTCTTTAACCTGTGCTATCAAGATTACAAACCCTGCTGGGCTATAGTGAAGAAACTCTGGCCTATCAGCAGTATAACTCTGACTCCTGGAGCATTTCCTTTCTCATATTTGAGCAACCTGAACCTGCAATGGCATGTATTTTTGCATAAGTGAAACATGTAGGCCAAGCAGACGGAGAAATTATTTCATTATAAAACCTTAGGGCAAATCAACTAAAATAATTAGCCATAGAGCATGTACTTCCACAGAAAAACATTAGAAAGTTTTCTCCACTGACTTTTGGCTCTGTATCACCCAACTGACTTCCACTGATGATCCCTGCTGATAGCCCTGCGCATCTTACGCTCAGAGGTCATGCTAGTCCAAACACCATAAATAAAACGAATACTAAACCCCTAGTCGCACAGGAAGACAGAGACTTCTTACTTGTGCAGCTCCCTGAGCACAAAGACCAAATGGATTCCACACGTATTCTCTTTCTAATAAATAAAATCAAGCAATCAAAAATTAGACTTTGTTCTAAATATAGTGCCTAGGTTCTATCAAAGAAGAACTAATAGTGTTTATTGTTTAAAATGCTATTCTGTTCATATGAATGTACCTGTGCTGCCACATGACAATTACTCAATACATATTTTGCTAGGAATTCAGTTTTTAGCACGATATGTATTCCATCACACATGGCTATATTTACTGTATTAAAAATTACAGGTGATGGTATGCATTTGAGATGGAATCTCAGTCACATTAAAGTCATTCACATTTGTTCTTTATCTCACTTCAGCTTATTTAACATGTGGTATGAGGCATGTCTCAATAGTTTTTGACTTTATACGCTTGTAAATTGAGAGAGATATTTGAAATCACATTCAAGAGTTAAGATAACTGAAGTAGGATAAACTCTATTCATGAGGTTACTATGGATATAAGAATAAAGATTGTTTCATAAAACTATAAAGTATACATATTTAGAGAGAAAGTGTATTTTGAGTTCAAATCCATACACTATACTATCTTCATGACCTTACCTGAGCATTATGGATCTACTTCTTAGCCTAACACACTAAATTTCATACAAATATTATGCAACAACAAGGTTACAAAGTTGCAGATTAAAACAAATACTAACTTACTCTTGAAAAGAATTTTCCACAGCAAATGGACATTAATAGCAAAGATTCATTTTGATGGCATTCTAACGCTGTCCACCTAATTTTACTGGGATCTAATGATCCAGACCAAAACAAAATCCTTAATCTGAATCCATAGCAGAATTCTATGAAAAATTATAGTTTCAATTTTTCAGATTTTATGTTTTTATCTTCCATACACTTAACATGCTTATACGGGTGAATACGACACAATTCTTCCTCAAAAGATGTAAGAGCTAAGAAGAACAGAAAAAGATGGAAAATACCACCAGGAAAGCTTTGAAAATTGTGACAGATGACACTATGTTAGAATTTCATCCATTTCCCCGGGACATCAAGGCCCTGAATGTCATTCTAGGCTATCGTAAATTAAATGTGAATTCTCAGGTACATAATCATGAGTGTTGGAGAAGTTACAAAATAGCTTTGATGTCTACCAGGGTAAGTGATCCCTGGGTTATGAAAATATTTTCTGTCTACATTTGATCTTTATATATGTAGTAGTTTTCCAACAACTGACAGATTTATGGTTGTTAGAATACTGTGATGTTGTTTTTCCTCCTAAAATTGAATACTCGAATGGGCATCCTACAAGCTATACCTGTAGTTAATGCTGGAGATAGAAAGGAGGAAAGGCATCACATCTATGATAAATTTGAATAGCTTCTTAGGAGAAATAGGTAGTCAGTTAAGGATTCTGCAACACATATGTCCTATGACAATGCAGAATAAAAATCAGGCACAGTGTAAAACCAAAAAGGAAACTGAGGTGAAAAAATTGACAACTTTACATTGTCAGTATCCATTGCCTCACAGTAATGCCATCATTTTATGTGTCCGTCAATGGTTCCATCCATTAATGAAATTAAAGTTATCAAGATACAATCACCTTCTGAAAGCTTCACACCTGAACACTGCTGTGTGGTCGACCAAACCTCCAAAACGTGAGTCTTTGTGGGGGACATTTCATATTTCAACCATAACACCATGTTTATTGCTTGCCCCCTTTTCAATACTTTTTCAGGAAAACTTAGAATTAAAAAGTATATTGCATATCATTGTAAAATGATTATTTTTCCATGTAATATCAACCCATTAGTGACAAGAAGAAAGTGGAAATTTCAAGCAAAAGGCAAGTTACACTTTATTTAGAGAATTAATTTCTGTGAATCTTATATTGGGAACAAAATCTCAAAAAAAATTTCTCCTAAAATGATAAACTATGTCTACTAAAAACTAGTTGTATTATCTTACATTCTTTAGATATTTTTAAGTTAAGATTGCTTAAAATGTAACAGGATAGTTTTTAACACTTGTATGGTTCTATGGCTCTCTCTCTTTCTCTCGCTCTCATATATATGTTCTCTGTCAAATATTTTTAAATAATTTAAAACTAAAAACATGTTAAATTCACATATTGATGCAGGTATTTGAAAGATAAATGTATACTTTACTTAAAATGGTGGTTTTGCATCATATATTTTTACATTAGAAAATTTTTACCAATTATTTTAATCATGTATTTTGATCTCAGAAGTTTGGTCTAATTTGAATGGATATAATGCATTGGGGTATTTAAGTAACTTTAACATTAAGGAGAATAAATGTGGCTATGTACTAGTAAAAGCATAATAGGTTGAAGTAACAGATAGACCTAAATAGTATAAGGAGTATAAGGAGTAATTCACGGTGATATTATTTCCACTATGTTGATAATTCTGTCACGGCATAGATGGTGGATCTTCTCCATCCTTCATTTAGCTACTGAGGTTCCTTCTGTCTATGGCTCTGCAAATGACAATGACCTTATCCTCATATTCTTCTGTTCCAAGAAAGGAAGAAAATTTGGGAAAGGGCACAACTTTCTAAAAGAATTGGACAGAACGTTTCATATAGCACTTGTTATTTCATGGCCTGGTCAAACATAATTGCAAATAGAATTCTCTGCCAAGATAAAAAGAAAGAGCATATAGATTGTGTTGAATACACGCTTACTAAAGTCTGCTAAAGGTTAGGCATGTGGGAGCTAATGCTTATCCCAGAAATGGAGCATGGAATAGCAGCCGTACTAAGGTACATCTTCCTTGAGTTTGCAATGATAAATTTTGTAATATAAAAATCTTTCTCAGGCAGAACTACCACAGATATTATATCATATAGGGACCAGAAGCAAATCATCTCAGTAATGGCAGAATATAACATCACATTAGCAGTTGGAATTAATGATATTTAATTAATACTCATTAATAATTATAGATATAATTAAAACTATAAGGAAATTAGTCGGATCTAACTTAATATATTAAGTAAATGAATTACATTGTTAAATTTTTATTTTCCAACATGTTTGTCATTTTGTTTTATTTACTTTAGAAAATGACATGATAAAAATTACAGTTTGAAAGAACTAGTGAAAATTGACATGGAAAAATGAAATAATATACTTAAAAATAATTAATGCAAAGTAACAAGACCATTTTTATTTTGAGGTAAATTCTCATATTTAATGATTTAAACCAGGCATTACGACTCTGATTTCCCATGCTTATGCATTAAGCTGCCATTTGTTACATTTGCTTGTATTAGTCAATTTGAGTCCTAATGCATGGTGAAATCAAGAGTAACTAAAGAGAAAGCAGAAAATATAGTGGGAAATGTGATGAATTATTACATTATTTTTATTTGTCCATCTGGAAAGCAATTTTATTGATTTATTTTTCTAAGATGTTTAAATCACAGTATAATAATCTTCTTGGGAGATTAAGTAGGTGGTGAGACCTCACTTCAAAAGTAAATATTTACACAATTTGTAAATTGTATAAATGTAAAATACAATAACTTTTAGTTCATTAAAATGGTTAATTATTGAAAGACACAATTTTCAAATTCAAGATTTCCAGATATAGTAGTCTAGTGAAATAGTGTATAATTTGTAAGCAAGACTTTTATAGTTTAAGGCATATTCAGTCACATAACTAGAAAGTCTTATTAATAGCATAAAACAAAGTCCTGATTGTTATAGCCTTAGTATTAGTATTAACTAAATTTCTAGTAACAATTTTATCCACTAGCATGCATCATTCTACCTGGTTTTGAGCTTGGAATGAGTCAACCACAATCTGTGTTACACTTTTCTGGAGAAACAGAGGAGCTTCGGCATTAGACAAGGAAAATAATGGATCATGATTTGCTCATTTTGCAGATACCATTAATGCTTAATATAACACTGGCAAATCTAAAATAAAGGAAATGGGGAATCCAACTTCTAGGAATTTCCAAGGAAAGGAAAAGGTGTGATTTTTCTCCTCCTATTTCCTCCTGCTGTTTGGAATATAGACAAAGAAATCTGAAGTTGAAGCAGTCATCCTGGCCCCGACAGTGACTCTGAAAATAGAGGTAACAAATGGAGAAATCTATCTCTGCTCTCCTCTGTATGAGAGAAATGATTCTATTAAACACTACATTCTCTCATTAAAAACTGAAAGAAACCCTGATCAATGCCATGCATGATACACTTTGACGAAGTAGAGCTTTTTTAGATCAAGCCGCAAAGTTTTAACAATTATTTATCCCCTTATATATGACTCAATTATTAAAGCACAATATGAAAAGGCCGTCACTAATGATTGAAAGAGAAAGAAAGAAAGAAAGAGAGAGAGAGAGAGAGATAAGGAGCCACACAAATTAAGGATTTTCCTTTTAGCATTAGTGATATTTGAATAAATTGAAATTTTCTGAAGAGTTGAGATTAATATTTTTATTAGCCGTTAATTAAATGCACATTATGAATTAAACAGAAAATGATATATTAATTAAAAGAAAATTATTGATTCCTTTCAAATGTTTAACAAAATTCTGTATGTAGTTCAATCTCTCATGAATTGAAGACTATAAATAACCTTGTCCTATACTATAGTTATACATTTTGAATAAGAAGTACACTTAAAATGATATGAACTTTTATTTGCATTTTTCTAATTTTTTCTTATGCTCAAATCTGGGCTGCTTGGTAGCTACCAAATATTTTGGAATCAAAGCATGTGGTAAGCCAAAAAGATTTATAAAACTTCACTTTAAGAAATAAAAGTACTTACAACCACCTCGTCAGTCTTTTTTTAATATTGTATTTTGAGCCATATGTTAAAAGTTTTTAAATCCAACATAGTAATTAAGTGTTTCCTTTATTTTTAAAATATACATATTTTCTAACATTTAACAATTATAGCAACACTTTACTGAGGAAATGAATTGTGGAAGAAATGAGGGCAAAGTATGAATCTAAATATATGAAGAAAAGAATCAGAATCTAAAGATTTGTTTTAGAACCATGAAAAGTGGAGAGATAAACATAAAAAATATCAGCTTTCAAATTACAAGTATTATCATTCCATTCCATTCCAGGACTAATATATAGTAAAACTTTGGTTTTTGAGAATAAATTGTTTTGCTCTTAATCAAAAACACTAGTATATCAAAGCAGAGAGAGAGAGAGAGATTGAAACCAGTTGTGATCCTGTGATCTTCAGCATGATGTACTGCTTGTCTTGCAAGACATCACTCATTTATCAAGTTAAAGTTTCCTAGAAATGTTTGTCTTGAGGAACACTTACAGACCAAGTTAGTCCCAGTCCAAAGTTTGACTGTACCAAGTTTAGAAGCCAGAGCCATCCAGATATTGATACATATTTACACATGTAGAAACATATGTGCATCTCAAAAATCTTGGTTTTACAATAGCTTACAACCATTATGTATAAGAGGAAATTTGTCAAAACATTCATAATAATTATGTCATAGATCAAGGAAAATACGGGATACTTTAAATGTTTCAAAATAAGGAATATGCTCAAATATAATCATTAAGGACATAATGTCCTGAAATTAATGACTACTGCTATTTTATCGTTTTTGTTTTTTTTTGTGGGTACCGGGGGGTCGACCTCAGGACCTCGCACGCCAGCAGGCACCTGTGCCACTGAGCGATATCACCAGCCCCTTTTTCGTATGTGGGTTCTGGGAGTTGAACTCGGGCCCTCACGCTTGCCGGGCAGGCGCTTAAGCCGCTGAGCCATTTCACCTGCCCTATTTTATCATTTTAAATACAATAATTTTAATTCTTTCTTCTTTTTGCTAACAATTGCCAGGCTTGGGAAACTTGTTATTTGACACAAAATATCAGAAACAACATTGATTTAGTCATCTATTGTGAATCTAAAATAACATAGTTTTTATTTGTAAAACTCCCTAATCAAAAACTATTTTTAATTTTAAAATTTCAGCTTTTGTTTTTGAAAAAAATATCCCCTTTATCTTCACAGCTATTTATTGTCTTTCCACTAAATGAAAGGCTTTCCATCACTCTTTTTAAAAGAGCACTCCAGGCTTTTCAATAGATAATTGTAATTAACCTTTTTTCTGCTTCAGTAAGAAAAAGTGTGTAGTACATAACTCCAAAGTTTGTTTTGAAGATTAAAAAACGTGGTGATGCATACAAAAGTAAGTGAGAATGTACACCACACAAAAGGGGCTCAACACGTGCTAGACTTCTTTGTTTTCCCCTTCATATGAATTATACATTTAATTTAGGTTTAAAAGGACAAAAGAAAAAGGAAAGTGCCTTACAATCGATACTAACAAAAGTTTGAACCTTAAGATGTGTATTTTTATGTATAAGGAATAATTGAATATGCTGATAAAAAAGTTCAGAATTTGGGCAATACAGGTGTGAGTCAGGGCTTGATCAGAAGGTACATTTTTGTGCTGAAAAAATATTAATTGTTCTACCCTTACATCGATATTTAAAAGTTGGAATAATTATAAATTCACTGATATATTATTAAGAATCAAAGAAAATAATTTCTAAGAAGTTAAACTGGTCCTAATATACACATTTATTAGCTAATTTTAGTTGTAATACTATATAATATAAACAGTGCCTTCCCAAAGAGGAATGCTAAAGGTTATCTTCACAATAATCATTTAAGAGATGGCAGACAAATAAGGAAAGGACAATAAAATGATAGTTACTAATTTTGATGCTCAGGACAAAACCATTCTAGGACATTTCCTGCCTAAAAACAGGAACAGAGATTCATTTTATTTTATTTTGTGTGTGTGTGTGTGAGTACCGTGGATTGACCTCAGGACCTTGCGCGCCAGTAGGTGCCCGTGCCACTGAGCAATATCACCGGCCCTTTTTTCATATGTGGGTAGCGGGAGTAGAACTCAGGACCTCGCGCTTGCTGGGCAGGCACTTATGCCGCTGAGCCATCTCACCAGCTCGAGACTCATTTTTTGAGAATCATGGAATACCGAGTTCGAAGACTTTCAATAGTGTTTGTTTTTCCACTGAGAATGGACATTTTCCGGGATTGTTTGCCACCGTTTATGACGGGATGACCATGGAGATTACTGACTTGGGAAGCTTCCTCTATGTGTTGCTAAGACAAAGTTGCCTATGCTGCTTCTCTTAAGTGTTGTCAGTCACAAATCCAGAAATGAGACAAAATCATAGTTTAAGAACTTGTTTAAACCAGAATATTTTAAATGTTTCTTATTGAAAGAGGTAATTTACATACATAAACAACCTTTTCAGATGTGTACAAAGATCATATTAGTTAACTCAATTCCTTAGAGAAGAAAAGGACTTCATTTTAAAATAGAAAAGTTATACTACATTCTCTGGCTTAAAAATTGCAAAATATATTTATTTTAGGTTTCACATATAAGAAAAACCACACAATATTTAAGCTTGTGTGTGTTATTCACTTAACATTATGATCTAAAGTTGCATCCATTTACCTAAGAATGACTCAAGCGTATCTTTCTTTTCAGAGCCTAGTACTCCCTCGTGCATAAATACCACATTTTCCATATGTCTTCTTTAACTGTCTTGGATACATTCAGACTCTTAACCATTTCTCTTTTGTGCCGTTCCTGGTTTTGAGGGAAGGGAGCTTCCTTCCACCTATTTGAACATAAGAGATAAATACAACAAAGTGACAAAATATTCACAGTAAAATGTCTTATTAAAAATTTTATGCTCTTCTAGTTACATTGGCAAATTCAATTCTAGTTACTTTCACTGGAATATGATATCATTTAAACATAACAGGTTTATACATGTATAGGCATTAATTTCATTATTTGTTTACATTTTCTGTGGTGTTAAATCCTCTGTAAAACTGATTGTGATAATCATATCATTAAAAAACAGAGAAAGAAGGAAGAAAGAGAAAAGGGTAGGAGAGAAGGAAGGTAAAACAAACATAATTATAAAAGGTCAAAATCTGACACCAACATTTATCACGTAATTTACAAGGCCTAATTCTCAGTTAAAATGGAAAGCCATGTTAAAAATTTAAGAATTGCAAGTTGACAACAATAAAATATCGACTCTTTGGCAGGTGAATATGTCACATTTCCATGGAACAGCCTTGCATGGAACAATTGAAAGAAGTTACTAAAAAATGATCTTAACATTACCTAAAATCAGGTAGGAAAATAATGTTAGCCAGAAGTACATACATTTTTTAAAATGGCAAAGTCCTTGTTAATTTAAAATAAGAATAATCTCAATTTTATTTACTTTAAGACAATTTGGGGCAAAGATACAATATTTCCCATTAGAATAGTGTTCTTTACATATTTAGTTGCTTACATTTTCCTGAAAATGAAATGGATATGCTAATACAATAATTGTGATAAATTAACTAACTTGAAATTTATGGAAATAGCTTTTTCTAATATTTTTCTTTTATCCTGTACTTCAACTATTTAAGTTTTGAAAACCCTCTTTCCAAATTTATGGTTGTTGTGGAGATATGGACTCTAATATAGCAGAAGTAGGTAAATCTCTAAATAAAACTTTTAGACCACACATAAATATTACTCATAATTTTTAATGGCCCTTTGTATAATCTGTATAAGCTCAATTTAGGAAAACTATGTCTTGTCAAAAATAAGGCAGTTCATGTCTACCTACATTCTCATTAGTTTTTCTTTCAATTAAAAGTTTCTCCTTAATAAAATTATTCTTTCCGCACCATATGCTCTGTCCTTTTTAAGGAAAATTAGTTTTTTTTTTTTTTTGTGGGTACCGGGGGGTCGACCTCAGGACCTCGCGCACCAGCAGGCGCCCGTGCCGCTGAGCGATATCACCGGCCCCTTTTTCGTATGTGGGTTCCGGGAGTCGAACTCGGGCCCTTGCGCTTGCCGGGCAGGCGCTTAAGCCGCTGAGCCATCTCACCGGCCCGGAAAATTAGTTTTGCATCCTCCATTTCTTTAGAATCTCTCTTCCCTATTAATATCTTACATAAAAGTTTCTATTGCCTTTTCTTCTGAATGATGTAGATTGTTGCCTGCTTCACTGAGTCAGCATTGCACAGCACAAATACAGTTTTCTTTTATGTGTGCCTTATGTGATTCATATTCTCCTTTTATTTTAAACTATACTCTTTTTATCTTATTAAGTTGTCTAAGTGTTATTATGGCTATGAAACTCCTGTTTCATAGGGACCAATTATTCCTCACACTCTATGGTCGAGACTAAAGACCTGCGGATTTCTGTCCCACACTGGTTGATATATCTTTTTATATACAAGAAGGATCACAAAATAAGGTGAATGTAAATTAAATAAAAATTGATTACAGTAAAAGACACATCTCCATTAATCCCTCCAAAAATATTCCTGCTCGTTGTAAACATACTTACACCATTCCTCTTGCCACTTTCAGAAGCAGTGCTTGAAGTCCTTTCTCACGAGTGTCTTTAGTTGTGCTGTTATGTTTGCTCCCATGTACTGAATCAATTCAAAATGTTGACCTTTTATGGAGATTTTGACCTTGGGGAAGAACCAGAAGTTACAAGGTGGTGAATAACGTAAATGACACAACATGTTTGTTTTTGACAAAAATCGTGCTAAAAATAACCTATATTTTATTTCAGAATGTGGCAAAAATGGATAAATGTGTGTGAAGTGAGGTGGAATATTTTGAGGAGAATTAATGACAATGTTTCTTTTAGTGTATTTATTTTAAATGTTAACATTCACTACATTTGTGAACACACGTTGTACATGTGTTTATTTCACTGTTCCTACCTTTTAATTATATTTTTACATTAAAAAATGTTGCATTTACACTGTCATATGTCTGATGTTTGAATTTTCTCTTTGGCCAACATCATATTATGTTCAATATCAGTCTAACACACGGTGTGCTTTTAGTGACATATCTGAATGTGTTACTCTGCGGTGACACTCTATACGGTTTTGTATTTAACAGTTCCAGATTGATGTCTGCACTTTCATTCAAATTCCCACTTCCCAGAGGTCTTTATCCAGTGTGTTAACCTCAAAGAGGAGGTAATGGCCTGTGCTTATCAGACTCGCACTATCACAGATGTTCAAAACAATAAAACAACATATTGCAAATATTACTAATAAAAATGGGAAGAAAAAGGGCAGTCCATGCCATGTTCTGTTGAAAGTCTTCTGCCTTTCCTTTGTCATTCTTTCCTCTATTTTTCATTGAGATTCTATCTCCCTAGAGAGAAATCATAGCTAAAAAGACTGCATCCCTAAACTTTCATCACTCTCTTTTAATTTTGAATGTTATATGATATTTTTGGAGTGAGTAGGTCCCATTTTATGGAGTGAAACTTGAGATTTTGAGTACAGATTGAATACAGAAGATGTGTCATATCCCTCTCATTTTACCTGCTCTGTGTTTTCTGAGTTGTGGCATTGTATAAATCAGATTTCCATCGCTGTAACAAAATTCTGTGGTTAAAAAAAAAACGTGAATGGAAGTGATTATTTTGGCTCACAGTTTGGCGACTTCCATGCATGGTCAGTTGCTCACATTGCTTTTGAGATTATAGTAAGGCAGCTCATCACAGCAGAGAATTTATGGTGGAGGAGAAATGTTCAGCTCATAGTGGCTGGGAAGTAAAAGGGGAAGAAGAAAAAGACCAGGCTCTTATAGTCTCCTTTTTGGAGCTGTCTCCACCTCCTTCTAAAAGTTCCATTATCTACCAATAGCACCAAGTTGAGAACTGGGACTTCAACACACGGGTCTCTGGGGGATATTTAAGATCCGAATTATAGGAGATACTACTATAACATCAGACAGAGGATAGCACTTATAATTCCCTTATTCTCTATTGATTTCCTCTCACTTCTGTTTAATATATGTTGAAGATACCTGTGATTTCTTCCAGTTTTTTATTTTAGTTTATGATTTATTTTTGTTTTTCCATGTATATATTTTCTACTATCTTCATTCATTTTAGGAGATGGTAATATTCACTTAATTTAAAGTTCTCATATTGACTTCATTCTGAACTAGCTGTCCCTGATTTGTAATGTAAAGCTTTTTCATAAAGATGAAAGTCATTTTGTTTACTCATCTTTATAAAGTCCCTGTGTTTGACTACTTTTAGAAAGTAAGATATATTTTGTTTGAAGTTGCAAAGATCTGTGTTATAATCTTCAAGAATACAGTAAGAACATACTTGAATTGCTATAGTTTTACTTCCAGACCACAGAGATGACAACTTGCATAAATAGCAAGAGAAGTACACCAAGAAGGACGGTAGAGGAAATGGCAACTTATTAGTTTGTCGTGTTTGTTGCAGACATACAAAAGGTGAATGGGTTATATTTACTGTGCACTTTTGAGTTGTTTGATTTCTAACAATAGAAATCCAAAATGCAAGACATTTCACTTAACATATTCACTACACTAGAAGTCAACTGTCATTTGGCATCACTAAGGAGTCCCAAGACCATATGATCTCTGGTAGACATTACATTGCTCAAAACTCAACTGTAGGATTACAATGGAGGCCTTTGCCAAGTAACTTCTTGTTCATTTGAGTAGCAGAACCAATAAAAATAAAAATAAATAAATAATCCCATATTTTCCAACAATGATTCTATCAGATAGAGAATTTAGGTGCCAAATCATTTGAACATAGAAGGGTAGTCTCTAGCATCATATGCCCTGAAACATGTATATATAAATTATATGAATCATTTCAATCAAGTTTAATGATGAGGTCTAATAGAGTAGTCACAGGGAACAAGTGGCTATTCAAATTTAGGTTTAAATTTTAAACATTAAGTGAAATAAAATTTCAGTATACGGAAATTAATTGCATTTCAAGTGGCACTTGCTTAGTGTCTACCATACATCAAATAGCAATTGATATTCTGTGGGAATTTCTATTTGATGACTGATTTAGAGCTTAGTGTGCATGCAGGCCAATATAACATAGGTTGATGAAAATTGAATCAGGCACACTTTAACTCAACTTTGCAATCTTCTATTTATAAAATATATAATGTGTCCTAATTATTTCATTTTTCGAACTTTTAGTTTTTGTGACATTAAAATGTGCAAAATTTATTTACAAAATTATTTTTGTAGGATTACATGGAAAATAAAGAAAAAACAATAAACAACAACAACAACAGAACATAAGACTGACCCTGGCATTGAGCAAATCCTCAATGAAAACTAGCTAACACTACTTTTAAAAACTTATAACTAGTTTGTTTAAATATAAAGCCATAGCTTCAAGAGATGTATTTTAAGAAAGCAATTGCCAAAATGTACAGTCTATCTTTTACCTTCAAATACTGTTATATTTGTTGCATTTAACATGTATTTTTGACATGATATTTTTAGGTGGATTAGAAATTTTGGGTTTTAATGTTTCTTTTTGACTTCAGCCAACTTTTGAAAAAATGGATAAGTTTCATAAATAATAAATTTCAGAGTGAATATTTAATAAGAAAAATATTAGATTTCATATGTCTCAATTTTAGTTATATCTAGAATGAAAAAGATATATGTTATACTCCTTCTTAACAAAAACGAAGCAGACAGCTTTAAAAACCATGTAATAGATTTTAATTTTGAAAATCATCAGTGTTACATAAGTCACTTTTGATAAATGTACTTTAAAATATATTGAATGCACCCTAATTCTTATTTAACAAGCAATAATTTTACCAGCAAAAACTTGTGGAGGGGAAAAGCAATGGAATATGTCATATAGAATGACAAACCCAGTATAAAATAGGTTGATAAAAATGGAAAAACATTGGTTTTCTTCATTAGAGTAAGTAAACAGTGTATCTGTATATATGCCCAACACAGCTACTACGTCCTGATAATACAAGCATAAATAGTGTCTTATCCATATCCTTGGAGATTTCAAGAATAGAGAAGGGAGACAAAACCTGTAGTAACTTTCAGATACAAAATGATAAGATAGCCCTGTGCTGGAAGATAACAGTGTGGAAGGGAAGGGAAGTGAATCAGACTAGCCTGTGTTGGAGGACCACATTCAGGTTTTTCAGATAATCGTGTGCTTAAATAAATCCCTAAAGAATAATAAACATTTCACTAGGCATCTGTCTTAGTTACTTTTCTCATTCCTGAGACAAAATACCCAGCACCAAAAGTTAAAAGAGGGTAGGTTTATTTGGCTCACAGTTTGTATTGGTTTCAATCTAGAGTTGGCTGGCTTCAAGGCAGGGTGGCATGACCGAGGGGAATCACAGACAAGAAACAGTTCATGGCATGGCAGACAGAAGGCAGCAAGCAACAAGAACCAAGCAACATCTGCCTTTCCCTTTTATCCCATCCAGACTACCAGCTTTTGGTGCACTGCCACCCAGATCTATGCTTATTCTAATCAGTGGACTAATTTAGTATCACACACGCTTAATCCCAGTGTCACACACCCTAGATCCAGCCAGCCCGGAAAACCTCAGCTATGAATGCATGAAGCTTTGGGGGGACATCTAGATACAAATCATAACTGCATCCAAGATGGAACATCAAAAAGAAAAAAAATCAAGAGAACATTCAAGAACACCAAACAGTGTAATACAGGCAAAGTTTTATATTGAAGTATGGCAAAAGAGACTAAATAGTAAAAATGAAATCAGATATTTTAAAAACCTATGTGTGAAGCTCATAGTAAATGTTATGATGAAAGTCCTTTCAAGTATTTGAAAATTTTCAAGTATGGACATGACTTAATCCTAGCATGTTTTTAGAAAAATTACATTTAGCAAAAGTGTGATTGATAGAGAAGTGGAAAGAACAGAGTCAGAAAGTTCTGTTAGGTCTTACAATATGCATCCAGAAGATGAGGGCCTGGTTTAAGCCCATGGTTATAAGAAATGAGAGGAGAAAATATACTGGTTCTTAGTAGGATTCTGTGATTCATTACTTATGGGAAATGAAAGGGATACATTCATAATATAAATTTTTTAAAAAATATTTTTAAAGTATGTGTGGAATGAAATTGTAACTCCTATCAATCTGGTATATTTTTATTTGGACTTTTAAACATTGCTGCAATAAAAGATATTCATGAAAATAACTCCTAAGTCATATTTGGAAACCTATGAAATTCATAATATTACGTCTAAAGAAACAATACTATAAGAAGTGTGATAGGTTATGGAAAAGAAAAACATCTGGAATTTCATAAAGCAAGTTGAATTTCCCTAATTGATTTTTAATTATTTTTAGATAGATAAAAAGTATCTTCAGATTCATCTCTGATTAATGAAATGATCAAAGACTAAAAGATGCTTTTGGGGATTTCATTATTCAAGTGACACTTTATGATTATGCTCCAAATGTTATTGCAATTTATTGTAGAATCAATATATAACATAATTTATATATTTCAACTTAAAATAATAACACTGGTCATTTAGTTCTCATTTTTATTCTAAATGTTACTAATTGTTATTGTTAATATATTGCTAGTTGGTATTTGCAGGTTATTAACTATGGCCTACATTCTACCACACATGAAATAAAATCCATGATTGGTGAAAATTGTAAATAAATGAGAATTGTAGGTATATGTGTGTATATATGTGTGTGCAGAATGTATATATATACATGTACGATGAAGTTATTTCCTTAACTGTCAATAACTTATTTTACAGTTTTCCAAGATCTAGATGTATAGAAGTTAGGCTTCCAAAGTATTCACATTACAGCCACATTCAGCTCACTGCAATATTGCTGTAATCTTAGTGCACCCAATTAACAAAACCTCTCCATCTCACAATATCTGGTTTGTTTGTCTGGGATATTTCTATCCACTCTTTCTTCCCTCTGCATGGAGAGAATTTTCTAGTAGCTCATTATCGTGGGCATTGTCCAGTGGGGGAAAAAAGTGTGAGGCAGATGACTGTGGTGAAATGAACAGAAATTTAATGCTCAAATCCTGCTGGTTCTTTTTTGGATAAGTCTTCTGACAATAATTCTGGAGCACCGTGCTTTATTTTTACAAGTTATATTCACAAAAGAAGACTAACAGTGATTGTGTTATAATTATGACTTGTAGATAGACACAACCCATAGCCACATTTTCCAAATATTCATATAATTATGAAGTATTATTATTTTTTTTTTTTTTTTGTGGGTACCGGAGGTCGAACTCAGGATCTCGCACTTCCCAGGCAGGCGCGTACGCTGCTGAGCTATCTCACCGGCCCCTAAAGTATTATTTTCATTTCCAGCTATTCTTTCTTTTCATCATTCAGTTTCAAGCCTGGACAGAAGAAAATGATATGGCCATGATTTGCAAAACACTCAAGACTGTTAACACATTAACTTTTAATTTTAGAGCAAGGGATCTGTTGTTTTCCTATAACCATCCAACCACCAAAAAATGTACACCAATCAATATAGCCATTAGAAAAAAATATAAAAACTAGTAGTATTATTTTGGGAAAAGAAATATTAAAAACTTAAAATATTTATTCTATTTTAGGGACTTTCAACATTTTGTGTTGCACCGGGCTCATATATTTTATGTTCTTCAACTATTATATTCTCTGATGACCTTATCTTTAAAATAATGGAATTAAGCCATATAACCATGAAGTTTTTTAAATTCCTGAAATCCTTTATGAATCTAAGTGAGGTCCTTTCTTAAAGAAATGAGCCCCCATTTATAAATATTAAATAAGTAACAAATAATAAAAATGTGAAACAAGCCTGTATTTTAATTGATAACACCACTAAAGTCCTAGATTATAAGGCTGAAATTAACAAGAAAAATGCCACACAAATGTATGGCTGAAATTAATAAGAAAAATACTATCTACATTTCATCCTCTTAATATAAACTCATTTTTTTTTTGTGGGTACCGGGGGGTCGACCTCAGGACCTCGCGCTCCAGCAGGCGCCTGTGCCGCTGAGCGATATCACCGGCCCCTTTTTCTTATGTGGGTTCCGGGAGTCGAACTCGGGCCCTCGCGCTTGTCAGGCAGGCGCTTAAGCCGCTGAGCCATCTCACTGGCCCTATAAACTCATTTTTTAAGAGCCACAGTGATATCTATCCATAATTTGAACATTAGCAAAGTAGGAATGTATTTCTAACTAAAAAAAGTTCATTCTATAGCCAAGTAAATGATCCTGAAAATAGCTTTACACCAATGGCTTCTAATTGAAATTTAGGACAGAACCTTAATTTCACCAGCTGTTCTTATTGGAATGGAAAGTCTGTTGAAAAACACAAACCTGCATTTAGGGATTTACAAACATGTGTTATAAGTGGTGAAGCAAGATTTTAAAACAACAAACTTTTTGTATTAGAGTTCATTTATTTTTGTATTTATTTATTCTTATAAATAACTGCTTCTTTGGCTGAGAAGAATGTCTTTATGACAATGTAGCTTTATGAGCACAAAGATTTATGCACTAGTATTAGAAGATCATTAAGACTGATTTATAACTCAAGGTAGCATATTATATATTTATTGATTCTGTTGTGAACCAGCAACCATAGGCTGAAATCATATCAATCCAAAAAATAATTTACAAAAATCATATTCAAATATTTTCTATTTAATTCTTTCTTTTACAGACTTATGATGATGCAACTGTATTTGACCATTTGTCTAAGAAATTATGAGAAAATCACAATAAATAACACATTTTTAAAAGTCTAAAACCTTCTAGTGCAAGACTGATACATCATGATCAATAACTTTTCCCAAAATCTGTGAGATGAAAGTGCTCCTGAACATGTGTGAGCGTCTTATTTTGTCTCTTAAATAATCTCATATAAATTTGTCTGTTTGCCTCATTTCACACTTTTTCTGTTGCTTTTTACAGGAAATGAGCTATCTTCATGATACACAGAGAAAATAACATATATCAGTGTATCTGCCTATCATTAAATATATATATATCCCTATATTATATTGCCTGAATTTACTCATAATAAAATGGAGGTTTTCTTTTGCCAAGGGCTGTACCTTCAGTGCTTGAGAGATTTTTCCTAACATCTACTACCTTTAACACCTTCAGTTAATGCTTTTTTGCATGCATTTTAAACTCTTTCTCTACTGTGTCATTTTTATCAACAAATAAACCTTCTACCATTTTAAAAATGAATTTGACTCTTTTAAAAATGCATCGTTCATTTTGGCTCTGACCCTACATCTAGGATCTCTCCACATGACGTTTTAGAGAGTTGTCTCTGTATGTCATTCCCTCTTCTGGCCATCCTTCAATCTTGTCTATGCAAACACTGCAGAATATCATCCATCAAAACCACTTCTTTCCTAAGTGAACATTGATTTCCAGATTACCAAACTCAATGCCAATATTTCAATCTTCAAATCATGAAACTTCATTTCTGGTTTGTCATAACTGATTGTCTCTCTCTCCCCTCACTTGGCCTCTGATATTCAGTGAGGTGTATCCCCTTCAAAACCCTCACTGCTGTTTGTCAGTGTCTTTTCCTGGGTCCTCTTTATTACCCAGATTCCATGTTCTGATTTTTTCCTATGGTATTTCCTAGGCCTGCTTTTTAAAAACTTAACTCTATAGCCTGCTCCTAATTAACTTGATCCCTCCTATTGTGTTAAATCGTGTCCATATGTAGATATAATCTAATGCAGATGATCTTCCTACCATGCAGACCAATAAGCAGCATCTGCTCTTCCTCCCACCTGGCATGGTGTGAGAAGCCCAGTGAACAATGAAGACTTTCACTATTGTCCAACATGGAAAGCCCTACTGCAGCCTCTGTGGAGACTGTGTGAGAGACAGAATTCCCATCCTTGCACTAGTGTTGAGGAAAGCCAAGTGGGGAACCTGGAGTTCTCCTCCACCTGCAATAACGTGGCAGCACACTGCTCCTCTTCTCTGAAGGATTGCTGCATTGGAATGCATGGGAATATATGCTTTGTGAATACTTATTGTAGAGTGGAATAGAGAATTGGAGAGCAGGTGAAAGGAATGATGTAAAGAAGAAAGGAAATATTTTCATAATGTGGGAGCATGGCAAATTTAACAACTTAATACTATCTAGCCAGTACTACTGAACAGGAACTGCATTACAAAAGAACACAATGTTAAATCAATTGCTTGAGTAAATTTGAATCCTCATTTATATAATGATATAAATAATGCCAAGTTTTCATTGTTGTGAGGATTTTAAATAGCCTTAAGAAAGAACTCAGAATCATCTCTATAATATGATGACTTGCAAAAAAAGGTGAGTTATCATTATACAATATAAATATAACTTTTTAAAAATTATAAAATACATATAATTGTAAAGATCTTATTGCATTGTCTCACCTACCACTTTCTCCAGTATTAGAATGGTAGATAAAGCCTGTGTTTTATTCTGACAGAGATTCAAGGAAACATCTGTGAGAAAGCAAGAAAATGTACTGTGTGTTTACCAGGCACAAATCCAGCATCATTTGTTCATGTGCTACATCATCCCAATATCCAGTTCTAAATACACTTTTTGGCATTTAGCTTTGATTTGTCAGTGTGGATAAGCTGAATGATTTGAGAACATTTTTCTCTCATTATCTCCCAAGTAATGGGTTTATGCTCTTCTGATGTCCAGTGAGCCCGATTATATGTTTACTGTGGAACACATTTATTTCCTTTGAATCATGGGTCAAAATGTACCAGCTCTATAGCTTTTGTCAGTGTACTTCATCTTGCTATCTCAGGTTTCTTAATAATGAAAACATGGGAATTTACTGATGAAGAATTTTACTAGCAAAATTCATAATTCAATAGCAACATAAAACTGAAAGCTATTATAATTAGATTCTTGTGTTCTAATACCATTGTTAATACACTATGCTGTTAACCTTTTGTTATACTATACATTCCTAGTCCTAGTTCTACGATAATATGTGTTTGTAAGTGTGTGTGCGAATGTGAGTATGAGGTAAAATATGTTTCTTTTTAAAGTAAAATTTATCATTAAAATCCTGCTATCATTTGCCTTCCCTCACCATGCACGTTATTTGTAGATTCATAACTTATCACTATATGTTCATATTTATAAAATTGAAATTAATAAAGGAACATTGTGGGTTTTTTTTGTGGGTACCGGGGGGTCAACCTCAGGACCTCGAGCACCAACAGGCACCCGTGCCGCTGAGCGATATCACTGGCCCCTTTTTCGTATGTGGGTTCTGGGAGTCGAACTCAGGCCCTCGCACTTGCAAGGCAGGCGCTTACGCCGCTGAGCCATCTCACCGGCCCTCTCTCTCTGCTTCTTGGCTGCCATGAGGTGAGCACAGTTTTTCTTTGCCCTGCTCTTCTGTTATCTTCTTTCTCCTTTGGAGATTGCTGACCATAAACTAAAACCTCGACCCAAATTAAATGTCTTCTTTTTTAAGTTGCAGGTTTTGGCTGTTGATTTACAGCAAGAGAAAAGTGACCAAGACAGATTTGGGTGCAAGAGTAGTGGGTTACTATATTTGTACCTGACTGTGCAGTTTAGAAGCCTTGGAACTGATTTGCAAGAGGTATTTGGGAAGTTTTGCAGATACTTCTTAGAAAGGCCTTAAACTACTAAAAGTCAAGCTGGATGCAAAATTCTAGTCAGAACTAAGAAGACCAGAATGCTGGCAGACAAAAAAAAAAAGACAGACTCAGACTAAGAAAGATTCAGTTGGGAACAAATGTTACTTGGCAATTGGACTAGAGGTCAGGTGTGTTACACCCCAGTAGATAATTTGTCTTCATTTTGCCCATATTCTGAGAATTCGTAGGAGAATAAGATTAAAAACCAGAGGCTAATTAATTTGACAGTTGAAATTTCAAAATAGCCCAATGTTTAGGCTGCACCATTGGTACTGCTGGCTGCATTTAACCAGATCTATAGTGGAAATCAGAAGAAAAACAGATGTGAAAAGTTTGCTGTTTCATTAGGAAAAAAAGCACCTGCAATATTTTGGCTACAGAGAGCGTGGTTGCTCTTAAATCTAAAAATTCTCCCTAGAGCCTCATCTGGTTGGGAGGTGATTGGATCATGGGGACACTATAATCATCAGTGTGTCCATCAGTTGATGAGTGCAGTAGCTGAATGTGCTGTGAGGAGGTGGTCCTATTTGGAAGTGGGTGACCTGTGCAATATGTTATTATCCTTGGCGCCTTTTTGTTGTGCTTCCTGGCTTTCAAGAAATGAAGAGACATCCTGCTGTGCTCTCCTGCTGTGTGTTTCTGCCTTGAAGCCAGCCAAATTTGAACTGAGCCCACTGGCAAGTATGAGCCAAATAAATCTCTCTGTTTATTGTGTTTGTCAGGTTCTCTAAACTTTAGAATTTTTGCTTTATGTACATAACAATAATATAAACATTGTTGTGATTTGCTTTCGAAGTAAACATTAATGAAAAGATATATCTCGTGCATGCTTAACAAATACTGTGTATAGAATCATTCATTTCCATACATCTCTCCCATGGTTAATGGTTTACAGAATATTTTATCAAGAAAAGATCCTCCATATTTCCCTAGCAAACTAGAGATCTAATTCCTATCCTGATTTTGGAGTAGTTTCTTCCACTGTGATGCAGCAGGCATTTGGCATGATCCTGAAACCATGCTGCCTAATGGGAGAGATGTGCAGCCCAGAAGAGACTTCTCTCAATTTTCCTGGCATTAGACAAGTGATCTTGGGCTGAGATGTTTTTGTACCCTTCCATTTCTCTCACCGTGATCTCCTAACCTGTCACAGCATCTCTGCCTCTGACATGCAGTATCCAAAGAACATCAGGTGCTGAGGCGCCTCAGCGTGTTTTCAATTTTGGCTGTCAGCAACTGCACTAAGAAAAGAAACAGTGACACCACAGCATACAAACTGGCATTTTATTTGTTCTTTTTTCACAAGGTTCCATATAAAGTTGTTAAATTTTTGTCAGTGGAAATGTCTTCACTCTTCACACAAGAGGGTGAGGTCAAAACGGGCGTGAACAGATTATTATTGGGAACATTTGCACTATTCTCAACAAAAATGTTAAAATTTAACTACATTCTTCACACATGTATATATATTCAACTTATTAATGCTTTTTCTGTGTGTGCTAGGAACAAACATTGATGAGGCTATCTCATTCCCATGGGATCTTTAGGAGAATATATTTTTTTCAGTTTCTCACCTAATATCAGTTCACAGACTCTGAGTCTGTGATCTAAAGCAGGCATCCTCTTTTCTAGTCCCTTTTGAACTTTGCTGGAAACTTTCCAACTGAGAACTAGCAAAGCCTGGATTTAATAAATTGATGAAGGGAAAAACAGACTTTTTTAGTTTTTGCTTGAGTGGATACTTCCATCCACGTGACCCCCACCTACCCACACATATTGAATAAGAAAAAATATGTATAAAATATACATAAAGAATATTTTGGGGCCAGTGAGATGGCTCAGTGGTGTAAGCGCCTGCCTGGCAAGTGCGAGGGACTGAGTTCAACTCCCGGAACCCACATACAAAAAAAGGGTCGATGATACCACTTAGTGGCATGGGCGCCTGCTGGTATACAAGGTCCTGAGGTCGACCCCCTGTACCCACACAAAAAAATTTTTTTTTCACTAGGGATTTAATTCACATGATGAAGAGAAAATGTATTTGAAACTTATGTCCAAAACCCTCTTCTTCCTAAGCATTAAATTTTATTGAAATTCACAATTTGCTTTCCAGAAGAATATTTCTCATGGCCATCGCATAATCAAAGAGTTGTTTGTGTCTGTATATAGCAAACTATGATTGTGTTTATAAATAGAAACTCATGATTTAATTATATCTGATATGGTAAATTACTATTTAATTGAAATAAAATGTTTATTCATTATTCTAGCTATTGTAGGCTCTATTAATATCTCACCTTACAAACTGCTAATCTACTACGTTAACGACATAAATATTAATTCCTGTCTGTAAAACAAATATGCACCCCTCTATACTCCTCAGAAGAAACTATAATCCCAACAGTTTTTCCAGTATCTTCTTTTGATACTTTTCAACATATCTAGGTGTTTCTATAAAATTTGAACAGTTGCTGATTTTAAACGTGACTTCATTTAAATATCTTTGGAAATTTTGTCTCTGCTCTGTCCATTGTCTGATTCCAGTCCCCTTTAAATTACCTAGGCTCTGAAGTTTATTTGAAATTTACTTTTAAAAAATCTTTGATGCAGATGACTTCTGGAATTGTGGCTTAAGGAATTTAGTTAATCCTCCCCAGCAAAATAACAGTAACTGCTGAAAAGTTAGAAAAATGCGTGTGCGCTCACACACACACACAGCCGATAACCATTTGAATTCTTTGGAAAGTGTCCTACAGTCATACTTCAAATGATGCCACGTTTATTAACAAAATCTACCAAATCTCAGCACGAACAGTGAGTCTGTGGCACCTGAGCCATGATTCCATTTCCTCAGCTCAACATGCTAAAGGCTTTCAGTGGGAGCCCGAGGAAAAGAACTAGTACTCCTCACAAATCCCTGTCAACAGCAGCATTGCTTCCCCAAGGGAGACAGGGGGGTGGATTTTCTTACCCTCCAACTCCATGCTTCAGAGACTAAATTACAAGCCAGAGCAGCTCTGAGTTCAAAAAATCCTGCTCTATCCACATTCCAGACACAAGAAGGAAACTCTGGATCATGCACTGCCAACCAGGAAACCTAGGATCACAGCTGTCTTCATTTTACCTCATTTGTAGTAGGTTCTGCACCCAAAGAGTCAAGTGGAAAGAAATAGAGACTACTATTCATGATCAGAACATTGTTCATAGGACGAGGACATCACTCTGAGAAAAGAAGACCCCAGCTCCTGTACAGTGCTCTATAATAGTAGCTCAAAGATTTTTTTCTTAGAGTCACAGGCAGACCAAGACAGAAAGAAGTGTAAAACTCTACTCAAGCCACCTAATTTTATTTGAGATGGGCTATAAAAAAGTTCTCAACCTAGTATGTTCCAAACACAATGGAGATTTTGAGACAAAAAATTTTGAGGAGGCTGGTAGGTTGCTCCTTGTTGGGAATAAACTAAAATTTGGATCACTTAATTTAACAAGAACTTGAGGATACATCAGTAAGAATAGCCCTTCTGAGGACTGAACAAATATGAAGGACTCAACTCAAAAACTATATCCATTCTGAACTTAGTAGGTAATCAACAGCTCATCTTCACATTTTCCAAGTAAGTAATTTAATATTTTAATCATTTTAACATAATTTTCTGTATTTGTCTAAAATTATCATTACATAGTTGCCATTTTTCTTAAAATATGCAGACTTTTAATTTAGTGCTCTGTATTTTCTCTTAACAATAATACATAGATTATTTATGTGTCCAAACATAAACCAAAGAAAGGACATGAAAGATATTTTAAATATAGATGCATATGTGTATATTTAGGGATATATATATATATATATATATATATATATTATGGATATATATATAGGGATATATATATATAGGGATATATATAGGGATATATATAGGGATATATATAGGGATATATTTATATATAGGGATATATATGTATATGGGGATATCCCTATATATATAGAATATGTTAGCTAAATATTAGAAAAATTAAAACTTGTGATTCAAAAATAAAGAAAATTTGAATAATATACATAAAATATAGTAAAATAATATAAGATAAAAGAACATGAACAAATTATACTTTCTAGGGGCTATAAAGTTATATTTGCTTTTAATTTACATAAATGAAAATTATGTTTACTAACTGTATTTATGACTCATGAATCTTTGAATTTTCTGGTTTGCTTTTATGTTCCACACTGTAGAAATATTTCCCAGAAGTGATTAAATCACATACATGTCCTATATTTAGTAAAGAATTATATAATGATTTCACCTGACATAAAACATATTGTGGTGCCAATTAGCTGAAGCTTCTCTTTCTTGCTTTAAATGATTATATATAAATCTTATTTCATATAACTTCTGCTAAACATGAGATAAAAAATAAAGGTAGAGAAATGAGCTGTACATGTGGGAAAGTGACAATATAATAACATTTTAAGAACTCTTTGCAAATATTTAGAGGTATATTAAAGTATCTATTCTTTGAATTTGACAGTTCTTGTCATTATTAAAACACATGTACAAATTAAATGTGAAAAACTACAAATAACATATAATCAGCATGTTTTAAAATATGAAACTAAGTAGCAAGATACATTCATTATTTTCTTCCAACTAATTATTTAATTGAAAAGTCTACACAATTATATTTCTAATTTTTGGTTGCTGTTCTGTTATTGAAACAAAACTATTTTTATTCAGTTGTGAATATCCTTGTAGTTCATGGGTGAAGACTGAGATATTCACCGTATTATAAATTGCTAACCTCTTGGAGACAAAAGTTAATGATGTCTTTGAATCATTGCTTAAACAATAATGATATATGGAGAAAAATGTTCCAAAAATCATGCAAGATTAAGAGATAGCTGGCTGGTGAGATGGCTCAGCAGCGTAAGCGCCTGCCTGGCAAGCGCGAGGGCCCCAGTTCGACTCCCGGAACCCACATACGAAAAAAGGGCCGGCGATATCGCTCAGTGGCACGGGCGCCTGCTGGTGTGCGAGGTCCTGAGGTCGACCCCTGGTACTCACAAAAAAAAAAAAAAAGATTAAGAGATAGCCAATAGTCTATATACAGAGTCATAGTGATGCCAGAACTTTATTAGTGGCACTATGGATATCTCTTCTGTGGAGGATATTACACATGCTAGTCCACCCCCATGTCACTCCCCTGCTTTGGGGAGAATTGCTTATTCTCAATGCATACAGAGATATCAGGAGCAAAAGAAGAAAGTAATCTGTCCAGTACATCAGAGAGTTCTAAATACCTGCATCATAGAGATCATCTTATTTTGTGAAGGAGCACAGTCTGAGTTACAGCTGATAAAGGGAGAAAGAAATGTAGGGACCTGGGTTATGGGAAAGTCTCTCAGGCACTCACGTTGGTTTTCTGGACACTGACCTACCTGTCGCTTATTTTCCTCATCTCTCAGAGAGAAAACTGTACTTGAACTCAATTACCCAACAGAACGAGGCAGTCTTTCCTCTTTCAGAAAACTGCAATTTCTCTGACTCTACAGGTACCAGGAACCATCGAGCTGGTGTTCCCAGATTACTACCTTGGCTAGATGACCTGGTGTCAAGTAGCCTGGGCTTTCCTTGCAGAAAACATTTATATTCATAACACAAAAACCATAAAGAGAAAGAGATCAGACTGCTGTAATCCAGACCTATTCTGGCCTAGAAAAAAAAACCCTGAAATCTGGACTCTCATATCAGTTTTTGAACCTGTGCAAATTAAAAATCTTAATGGCTGAAAACAACACTCGCACATGATCTCACAGTGTCCATTGGTTAAACACCGAGCACAGCTCAACTGGAGAACTTGAACTTGGGGATTGTTCTCTGTTCAAGGTCTCAGGAGGGAGGCTGACATCACAGTGTCAACCTGACTATATTCTCATTTGGAGATTTGACTAGGAACTGATCCTTCTGCAGCTATCTGGAGTTGTTAGCCAAATTCACCTCCTATGCCCCAGCTCCTAGAGAATGCCTTGCTTCATAGTTCACATACTGTTTGCTTTGTCAATGCTGGTAATGAAGTGCCATTCTCCTCAGGAAAATTCCATACCCTCTGTAAAGTGCTTTTAAAATGCCTAGATAAAGTTTACCCAAAGCCTTTTTATTCACTCAAAATCAACTAGCTTTAGACTTTAATTACATCTGAAAATCCCTTCAACTTCTTCCTATAGCCAGGTGTGGTGGCTCATGCTTGTCTGTAATTCCAGCACTCAAGAGGCTGAGGCAGAGGCCAGCCTGGGCTACATAAGCAAGTTCAAGGCCATCCTGCACTACATAGTGAGACACTGCCTCAAAAACAAACAAACAATAAAGCAAAAACGGCTTCTTCCTATTATATAATCATTGGAGGAATATTGCATCTCATTCACTGCTCCCACCTATACTCAAATGAGGGGATCACTGGGCTGGTGAGATGGCTCAGTGGCATAAGCGCCTGCTTTTGCGCGAGGTCCTGAGTTTGACCCCCGGTACCCACAAAAAAATAAGAGGGAATCATAAAAGATACAGACAGAAAAGGGTAGAAATTTAGGAGACATTTTCAACATTTATTAGTACAGTTTCTGTTGTTATAATAGTATACCTGAGACTAGTTAGTCTGTAAAAAATAGGAACATATTTAGCTCATGGCTCTAGAAAGTGGCAAGATCAAAAGCACGATGATAACATCTACTTAGCATCTAGTGAGAGTCTTTTGTGCATTATCACACGGCAGAGAGCAGCACATGGTAAAACAGAGCAAGCAGAGAGTATTCATTTTATAGAAAAGACACCTGGCAATAATTCATTAACCCAGAGATAAATTAATCCATTCACATGAGCCAAGCCCTGCTGCATAAAAGACCAAGCTTCGAACATGTAAACTTTGAGGAACAGACACAAACGATAGCATTCCAACCTCAGCATCTGTATGTCCTTCTCGCATGCAAAATACATTCATCTCATTCCAATAACCCAAAAGTCTTAGTTTATTCCAGAACTAAGACTGGAATCTTATTTGTATCAGATTCAGGTGAGACATAAAAAAAACCTCTGGATTAGTCAGCTTTCTACTGCAGTGACAAAATACATGAGAATAAAATTTAAAGGAGGGAACTCTTTTGGCTCACGGTTTCAAAGATTTTGCCCCATAGTCACCTTGCTCTTTTGCTTTAGGCCTGTGGTGAGGCAGAAGCATTATAATAGAAGATGAGACAGAAAAAAACTACTATGGCAGCCAGCCAGCAGAGGAAAGGGCAGAGGGTGACATATACCTTTCAAAGTCACACCCCTGTTACCTGCTTCATCCAGTTAGACCCCACCTCCCAAAAAGCCCACTGATTTATGTCATCATCAAAAACTTAATTCACTTGATGAACTCAGAGTTTTCATAAACTTTCAAAAAGAGTTTAAATCTCTAAACATTGCTGCACCAGGATCAAGGTTGTGGACATTTCAGATTCAAGCCATAGCAACAGCTGAGACAAACTTACTCTAGCACTGAGCCTGCGAAGGCTAATAAGTTATCTACTTCCAAATTATGCAAGCTTGATACCCCCATTCCAGAAAGGGAAATAGGCAAAATGAAAGGTGTAACAAGCACCATGTAAGTTTAAAACCCAACAAAAATTAACACTAAATCTCAAAACTCCAGGATAACCTTCTTTGAATCTATAGTATATCCTGATTCCCAAACAGAGATGGAAGAGACAGGTATTGGGCTCCCAAGCACTTGGGTAGCCCCATACCTGTGACTTTCCTGGGTCAGCCCATGCTTAGGTTTTCACACAATGGATTTTCATGTATGCTGTATTCCAAGACTAGGTTTTGACTGTGGTAGATCTACAGTCTGGGGTTCTCTCCTATATCTCATCCTGCACTATACTTTGCATTGTTGTCTATCAAGCCTGTGCCTAGGTCACCAGGTTGCCCAAGATATGGTGCATGTGTGTGCTAAGAAAAAACTAAATGTTTGTAATATTTTTGTCAACTTCATGTGGCTTACAGATTGGAAAGAATTAAAAATCTAGCAATTCAGACTATAAATCTTTAAATGCCTGTGCTTGCATATTCACTCCACTATGTACTAGAGGGGCAAGTTGCTTACCTTCTTGAAACATTATTTTGTTTTTTGTCATTGTTTTTGTTTTTGTTTCTGTTTTCTGGTGCTGGGATCAATCTCACAGCTACATGCGGAGTAAGCACTCTGTTACTGAGCCACATCTCTAGGCCCTTAATTTTTTTTTCATATTATAAATGAAGAAACACTAATACTATATTCCTCATAAGATGATAATGATGAAAAATTGAATTGGTGGTATATAAAAGAGAAGATTCATATATTTTTGTTTCCATACACATTTCATTAAAAATTGGGATGGCATATTTCTGTGGTTTCTAAACAGACATTTGCAAACAGAAAAACCTAGCTCTACATAATTGATTATTAAATTAACAGATAATATACTTAGACTCCTTAACTGGAACTCAAAGAATATTTTTAGATTATCATCCATGTTTATCTCTATCTTGATTATAAAAAAAGGTGAACCTAAGATATTTTTGAATCAGAATGAAACTTTAAGATTCTTCTAATATAAAGTAACAAATAAAAGTAATAATAGTTATAAACTCCATACATTTAAATAGATTAGTTATACAATCACATATGTGAGCTTGAGAAATACTTATATATTTAAAATAGGTTAAAAATGTGCATGAAAAAACAGAAATCTCTTATGGAGAACTGAGATCAAATGTAACTTTTCTGTGTAGTGTGTTACCGAGAATCTGGGAACTGAATGATAATAAACAGCTTTATGGGTTAACATTATATAAATAATAGGTAATATTTTATTGTTAATGTTCTTTTGACATATATCAGAGATATTCCAAAATATATGAATTATATAATGATACTGTCACTTTTTCAGATGAACAAACTTAACATTA
The DNA here is from genome assembly GCA_028451465.1 of Erethizon dorsatum. Taxonomy (NCBI): domain Eukaryota; kingdom Metazoa; phylum Chordata; class Mammalia; order Rodentia; family Erethizontidae; genus Erethizon; species Erethizon dorsatum. Next base: position 139,450,262 of record CM051824.1, read on the forward strand.
GTCATATTCCAAAATATCTTAATGCAATAAAAGTGTCACAACTGCTACAGGAGCCCTGTTCTTGAAGGATTTCTTCTATATCACATTGAATATAATAACCTATTGAGTGAAGAGTAAAGTTAATACCCACAAAAAAAGAGTAAAGTTAATACTCTAATTCAAATAAGATATTCATGACTGTATTATTTCATACACAATTCCAAACAGAAATATTGGAAAACAACTATTTGCCTGAAAGAAGGGACAATTAAGAATAGATCCTCTAGAAAATTATAAGCTCTCCTTTTAAAATACATGACAAATAAAATGCAAGTAAAATATTTCAGCTAAACTAAAATGACCACAAATTCAATCCTATCTTGTGGTTTAATATAATACATTAGAATTTTTGTTTACATAGACTTTGGTCTTAAAAGAAGTATGATTGTTACATATTCCTTTATTCTTTTTAACTAAATTTTATCTTTTTGTACACTATTTTATCAAACAAAAAATGTTTATTTTTACTGTAAGAAAATATGTTTAACACAAACAAACTGCTTCTGTAAAGCCATTTTTAATGAAAAAGCCTCATGTATTAGTTTTTAATGAAATTTTGTGGTATGGAAGAGATCAACATGTGAAATTAGCAGCAATATATCTTCATTAAAAATTGTTTGGGAAAGAATGGAAATTTCAAATTTGTGTACATATCATTAAACTAGAAAGAGAAGCAATAAGGAATGATTTGTTTTGTTGATGAATATATGAAGCTTTTGTAATTAGATGAGGAAAAGAGTTCTTAGTTTTTTTTCAACAATTATGAGAGTTAAACACAAAAGTGATTTCTACACCTCTTGTGTTTTAATTAGTGTCTGTGGAATTACTAGAGAATTTTAATAATGTCTTTAAATATTTGGATTTTCCATTAAGAATGACTTTAATTAAATGCTTTCCATAAAACTGTTCAATGTGTATTTCACAATGCTATCAAAGTTTATTTTAAATCTTTTGAGATTTATCTGACAGTCAATCCAGAGTAATCAAATAGCAGTCTTTTTCACCATAATGTTTGTACATATTTACAGTCATGGAATTTAAGTCGTATTTTTTTCACAGACAGATTCATGCAGTCAGTCCTCATCCATCCTTTGAGTAAAATTTCCTTAAAGCTTCAAAATAGCTTGAGCATCTCTAGTCCAGGTAAATGTGGAAAACTTCAAAATTTCATCATGGCCCTAAATGTACTTCAGGCTCGAAGGTTGGGGAAAAAGTTCAGGCTTTTACAAGCTGCTGCTTCCTGCCCATGAGGTAAGGTAGCAGATGTGTGTCAACATGCATGAACTGAAATATTGCCTGATAATTTTTACCAGCCCTCTGATAATAAAATTAATGTGAATGTTGCTTCTTTTTTACCTCCCAAATCTCACTCAAAATATCACTCCTGAATTTCCTCAGCCAGAAATATATGCAGAAGGAAATTTTAGGAAACAATTTAGCAGAGACAAGGAATGTCAAACAAAGCCACGAAAGTACTACTGTCAGCACCCAATCAGGGCTCATTAAATTATATGTAGCTTTTAAATTAAGATATAATGGAATTACGTTTGCAAAATACATAATGAAAACATCCCACATGCAACTGAAAATAAGTTTACTATTTCCAGAGAGAAGACAATAAACCTCTTTTCTACTTTTGGTTGTTCATTGATTATATTCTTGAGTCACATCACTCTATTTACAAATTAAATACTGAGATGTAAATTTAACTACCATTGATGTTCTTTATCGCTATTGGTAGAGGAAGAAAAGCGAAGGGTAATTCCCATTCATACATAAGCAAATATATGCTTATCAAAATAAAAGTACTACTTATGAATATTGCAGTTTTGTTTTGGCAAGCGCACTCACACTGATATATGTGATTACCACATACCATTACCCACTTCACCTACCTTTGTTTTTTCAAAGTCAGCTGGCTGGCTGGCTCTATGCTTGCTGAGATGACCACAGACTTAATCACTAGAGGAAGAGCCACATTCCATCTAATGGGGAGTTGCAACTTTCTATTTACTTCAATTACAGGATAAGTTAGCATTAAGTAGCCCCCAAGGAGATCTACATTGTATTCATACAATTCCTTACCTCTACTGCGTGGTAGTAATTCTGATCCTACTTAAAATATCAAGATCTATTGTCTGTAGAGTAGCTCCTTTTGCTGCTAGTTGATTCACCGACATGGATAAACCAAATTGTCCAGGTAACAGCCTCAACTACTATGTGAATGAACCTCAATTTGGAAGTAAGAAAACTACACCACCAGGGCCCAAAGTTTCAGAGATAGGAAATACACATTTTTTTACAGCTGATTATTAAGAGTAACAGTAATAAAAGATCATTCGATTTTCTTCTCTTGACTTTCATACCAATGAATTCTGGCTATGAGAGAAAGAGAACCATGCAACCAATCTTGGGCATTGTTGACCCAATTTCCCAAGCTATTGATATCAGATGTCAGTTTGTCACTTTAACTGAGTCTTCAAGGGCCATTTCAAGTTTCTGTTAGGAAAACTGCTTTGGGATGTTGGAAAGCATGGCAAAACCAGTGAATTTCATGAGTATGAGCTAATTTCTACAATCCACTTTCTATAATTTGAATTCCATCACCAGAAGCAATATTGATGTAAAACCATGATAGGAGATTAATCACTATGTCCATAAATAGTTATTTTGCCAGAAGCATTGAGGAAAAGAGAGAAAATTCCTCTTCTAGAATAAGTCTCTATTTTAGTGAACATATCTATTCTAGTTTGGTTTGAAGAAAGTATCCACGATGGGACTGGTCAAATATATCAGTCAGTCACCATGTACCTGGCTGGTAGCCCTAGAGAAATCCGTTCACATTTTTAATCCCTAATATTACCAGGCAGGATACTCAGCAGTGGCTGTAGCCATATCTGTTTTGGTGAGTGGGAACTCATGTATCTTATCTCATGTTCAATTTCTATGTCTTTCATCATGTGCAGTTTGTTCCTACACTACTGGCCATTGATACAAGTCCCCTAGGAAAAAACTTACTGAAATTTACAGAAGAGGGGACCATAGTTTATTGATTATTAAATCCTCCTTTAATAAATTTATAGCTTATTAATTATTAAATACTTTAATAAATTTATATATGTGACACAAGTATCTTCACATTCTTTATACCTCTTTGGAAATCTTTGTTACTAATTTTCCACACATGTTCATTTCAAATCAAACTACATGTCGCAGTTCATGTATCAATACATATCTACATAAATGGTCACCTCTCCTTCCAGATGAATGAACAAGCAGTTCTATTTCTTTCAAATCTACCACCAAAAGAATTTCCACTTGCTGCCATTCTTAAGAACCACCTTGGAGCCAGGCTGTAGTGGTGTCAATTTCTACTTTTTGGTGATGCTAGCATATCATTCACAACTATGTGTAAGTCAAACCCAAATTTTTTGTTTGTTTGTTTGTTTGTTTGTTTTCCTGTGGGTACTGTGGGTCGAACTCAGGACCTCATGCACCAGCAGACGCCTGTGCCACTGAGCAATATCACGGCCCTTTTTTCATATGTGGGTACCAGGAGTCGAACTCAGGACCTCGCGCTTGCCAGGCAGGTGCTTATGCCACTGAGCCATCACACCGGCCCTCCAAATGTTTTTATTTAAGTCAGCAAATGTATTTTTCATAATCCATATGGGCAAGTGGAGAGAAAAACAAATTTAGCAGGAATAAACACCATAGATACTTAGGGCTTTTCCTCCACAGTTTATTTGTATCTTCAGATTGTGGCAAATCCATGTTGTGTATAATTCTATCATTTGATTATACATTTTTGTTGTGCATGACTTTTGTCCAACAAACCATGTTTTACAAAAGGAAATCCACTTACTTACGTGCTGGCCCACGTTCCAGTTTTAATAAAACTTGTAGTAGCTCGAGAATTATCTTTCAATTAGAAAGTATTTGCTAGTAAAGGATGGAATGACTTCAATACAATTCTTAGGATGTGTGCTATGATTCATTAATATAAGGCTATTAACACTCAACAGCATACTTCTCTATTAAATATGATCAGATCTGCCTACTCATAAGGACTTAGTGGCAGAACAACTTTCGTGAATACTTGGACCTTTAGAGAAACTTTTCTTCTTCTTTGACCCATGCAAATATGGAGATATTTGTTTTAGATAAAATAGCATGCCTGAATGAAATGCATGTTGCTTTGAAAATTCAAAGCAAATTAATATGTATTATGCCTCTATCTGACTGGGAGGACAGCCAGGTAAAACAATGTTTCCCACAGAAAAACATATATCTACATGCCCTGCACACTTAGAAATTTAGTTGATGTCCCTGGAATTTTGTGGGATTTATTTTACATAACCCTCACAAACATGCATACAGTAGTTGCTTCTACTGGTTCATAAGATTTTACCCACATCATTGGAAAATTGTGTTGATCCATGGAATACAAAGGCAGTCTATAACAGTGGTGGCAAACCTATGCCACACATCCTGCAGTGGACTGTTCGTATCATTGAATGTTCTAAAATGTTCACCATGACTCATCTATGCCAATTACCTTGACTTTAACATAGAGATAGAGACTTTATAAAGCTACAGAGATAAAAAATAATTACATAATTTTGGGATACCTTTAGCTGAAATCTATCTGTTTCTGATGGTCACTACTATTAGGTAAAATAAAAAAAAAAGATTGTTTAGATCATGTAATTGAGATCAAAATTTCAACAGCATATCTCACAGAATTAGAGAAACCAATCCTAAAATTTATTTGGAACCAGAAGAGACCTAGAATAGCAAAAGCAATCCTGGGCAACAAAGGTAAGGCAGGGGGCATTACAACTCCTAACTTGAAATTATACTACAAAGCTACTGTGATAAAATCAACATGGTTCTGGCAAAAAAAAAAAAAAAAAGACGAGGATCAGTAGGTCAGATTAGAAGATGAAGAAACAATTCCAGTTGTACTCAGCCATTATCTTTGACAAAGGGGCCAAACACCTTCACTGGAAGAAAGATAGCCTTTTTAATAAACAGTGCTAGAAAAATTGGCTTTCCACAAGCCAAAGACTAAAACTAGACCCATGTCTGTTGCCATACACTAAACTAAAATCAAAATGGATCAAAGACATAAATATTAAAACAGAAACACTAAATCTTCTGGAAGAGAGAATAGTTAGAATTCTTGAAGACATAGGAGTAGGCAAAGACATTATGAACAAAACCCTGACCGCATAGAAAATATCACAAAGAATCAACAACCGGGATTTCATCTTACTAAAAAACTTTTGCATAGGCAGAGAAACCAAAGACAGAGTGAAGAGACAACCCACAGTGTGGAAAAAAATTCCCAGCTGTTCCTCACATAAAGGATTATTATCTAGAATATATAAAGAACTCAAAAAAAAAAAAAAAATCAGACCTCCCAAATTTAAAGACCCAATCCAAAATTGGGCATCTGATATGAACATACATTTCTCAGATGAAGAAGTACAAACAGCAAATAAATATATGAAAAAATGTTAAACATCACTGGTCATTTGAGAGATGCAAATTAAAACAACACTGATATTCCATCTCAACCCAGAAAGAAGGGCTGTAATCAAGAGATCATCCAACAACAAATGCTGGTGGGGCTATGGGGAAAAGGCAACCCTTCTCCACTGTTGGTGGGGATAGACTGGTGCAAGAACTGTGGAAATCAGTGTGGAGATCCTCAAAAAATTAGGATTAAAGGTCCCATTTGACCCAGATATTCCACTTCTCGGTATTTTCCCAAAAGAATTAAAAGCATCATACCACAGTGATATATGTGCATATACCCATGTTTATAGCAGCACAGTTTGTAATAGCCAAATCTTGGAAACAGCCCAAATATCCATCAACTGGTGAATGGATAAAGAAGATTTTTTTTATACAATGGAATACTACTCTGCCATAAAGAAGGATATGCTTGAGACATGTCTAGAAAAACAGATGCACATTGAGACCATACTCTTAAGTGAAATAAATCAGACACATGTGTAAATACATTGTTTTTCTGGTGTGAGAAGCCAAAAGTGTAAATAAAGACCAAAATGTATAATAGGTATTGTGAAATAGGAAGAAAATGTTCAAATGGGGAGGGGAACAAGGGAAGAAGGAAAGGGAAAGGAAAGAAGGGAAAAGTAAAAAGAAAATGAGAAAAGAAGGAAAAATGAAAACAAAACTTTTGTAAATGGGGAGGGGAGGAAGGTTGAAGGGAGGGTTGGGGAATTGGAAAAAAAACAAGTTATATCATGTGCGAGTACAAATTTTCTATGATGAATGTGATCATTATGTATATCTAAAATGTACCAATGAAATCTGATTGGAAAAGAAAGTAATTGCATACCAGTTCCCACTGGATAAGCTGTTTTGATCTGGCAATCCAATCACTTCTGGAAAGGCAGATACAATCAGGCAAAACCTGAAATATAAAATAATCCATTATTGGTCTCCAAAATCTATGTTTCTTCCCAAGTTAAATACATGACTTAAAAAGAAATATAGTAGAAATCATTATACCTGCATCTCTCAAGTCCATTCTGGCACTGATTTTTCCAAACCATCAAATATGGATAACTGATTATGATTTACTATTCAAGTATACTTTACTGTAGATTTTGATTTACTATTCAAGATGTTTCAGCAGTTTTAGTGGCTTCTATTTGGCCTACTCTTTCATAAGGAGCCATAGAACCCTTTCCACAGCTTAAAGAGCAGTGTGAAAATGATACCAGTGTCTAATTACCTGTATCTAAGTACATCTATCCAAATATGCTTATGTTAACATATCCAAGCATGCATTACAGAAGAGGAAAATAACTGAGGGACAATCTTGGGGAAACAATGGGACAGCTCTGAGATAGACTAGGACAAACACCCGAGTGATCATCCTGGATCCTCCTCTGACTTATAAACCCCTAGGCCATTTTGAGTATTCAGGAATTAGTGTTAGTTTTCAGTTATTCCCTCAAGGTCTAATGATTTCCCCTTCTCTAGTAACAAATGGCTGTGAGTCCCTTGGGGATGACTAGAAGAATATTAGCAATACAAATGTTTCAGTGATGCAAGCATCACCTGCATATTATTCGGAACCATGCATATGTCAAACCCATACATAAGTCAAATCCAAATGTTTTACATGGTGGAGACAGCCTCTTACTTATTCAGGAAGCTGGAGACTCTGTGAACTGGCTGAAGTCAGTGTGTTGACAGAAGGAGTATGACTCTCCAATAAGGTGTTTTATTCACTGGACCTAGAAAATTTTACTTCTGCATGTTAAGTGAGAATATCATAGGAACATTAATCACTGTTCCAGAAATATTTATCAACAAGATCTTTATCAATGTTAACCAATCAGATATCAATGGGTCAGATTATCCTGATTACTATTTTGATTGGTAAATCTATTACAGTAGTGATGTTCACTTTACTTTTATCATTCAGCTCAGATAGGCTAAATTTGGGAGCTGTCTTAGTTACTTTCTCATTGCTGGGACACAATACCCAAAACCCACAAGGAGGAAAGGTGTATTTGGGCTCACATTTTATAGAGGTTTCAGTCCAGAGTTGTCTGGCTCCAAGACAGGGCAACGTGGCAGAGAGGCATGGCAGAGGAGAAACAGTCTATGGTAGGGCAGGCAGGAAGCAGCCAGCAGCAAGCCTCCCTTCCCTTTTTATTCCATGCAGGCCATGAGCCTATTGGTTGGTGCCATCCACACACCGGATGGGGCTTTCCTTTATCCACACCCAGAACTATGCTAAACCAATCAGTGAACTAGTCCAGCATCACACCCACAATCCATTTACCATATCCATGATCCAGTTATTACACACCCTACCACCACCCAAAAGCCCCACCTATGAGTGCATGAAGCTTTGGAGGACATCGACTTGTAAGCCATAACAGAATCCAAGGTCAATGACAGACGTTCATCTTAATATTTTTAGACTACAAAGCCTACAATTTTTCAGATGATTGGACTCCTTTCTTATTTGACTTCGTGGGAGACAAAGAGAAGTATTGCATAGTGAATCCACTCTGATAAAATAATATCCCTAGACCACTGGAAACTCTCCTTCCACAGTACTCTAAGAAAGTGTCAGCATAACAGTTTCACTTAAGCTATGAAATATTTGATTCAGATTTTGCAGTAACAAATTTTAGTGATTCCCTGAACAAACTGTTGATTTCCAGTAAACAAACAAAAACTAACTCATTCCAGCTTCTTAGCTGAGTATGTATAAATTTAATCTGTTGCAAATTTATATCCCTTCCACATGATACCTCATGTGTTCCCCAGGCTTTGGTAGATATACTCTGTCAAAGGAATGTAACATTTTGGTGTGGACAACACATCTTCATGAGTCTCAGATCTCAAACAAATGGGAATAATGGGAATAGGTCCTGAAGAAAACAAATAGTGCCTTGCATGTAAACCATCTTAGTCGAGAGCATTGTAGGTTCTTCAAGTAAAGGAGAAAATCTTGTTAAATGGGAGTAGAAAGGATCTCTCTATTAGCAAAGAAGGCTATGCAGGACTTTGGGTTTAGGATCCTCACCTATAGTAGAAAAGGCTCATATTCCCCCATCGTGAATTTATTCCAATTGATGCTACAATTTTAATGTTATCATAAATTTTAATAATTTGAGAATTGTAATTGTACTATAATTCAGCGAGCTATGGGATTTAAAATTTTGCTTGATTTATAGAAATCATAGTATTGTAGCTATTGGAGATAAGGATTTATTTCAGACAGTCTTAGACTGTTTTCTTATCCCTCACAAATTATGTTGGGATTTCAAGCTCTGACTTCAGATGTTCATTGTTGCCAATGCACTTAGAGGCAGTCAATCAATTCAGTCAACAATATTTTTAAAGAGAATCAGATTACAGAAACAAAGCCAAAGAACCTGTAAGCAATTCACCAAATATAACCAGTTTAAATTTCTGTTTTCTGGAACCACATTTGGTACCAAAATTTCTTTCAGTTTACTCTCACTACAAAAAGTAGAACCAGAAGTGAAGATTATTTTTAAGATTATGGTCTTTATGTTTGATGCTGGTGCTTGCATACTTTAGGGCAGAATTCAGGAAGGAAAAGTTTTATACATACTAGTTTACTTGTTATTGTCACAGCTAATAAATTTAGGATGGGTCAATAGTTTTCTTATTGCATCCTTAAACATTCTATATGCAATTATTTTATACTTATTTTAAAAATTATTAATAGGTTTTATTTTGCAAGTATAAGAAAAAATAAAATTTTAATTACCTTTTTTCTTTTTGTATATACTTTGATCTATTGATAAGCTTATTTTGAGGTGAATTCAAAATATTTAGAAAATTTTATTTAGTTCATAGGTGAGTTTTCAAGGGATTTACATATGTTGAAATGTCCTTAGAATTGTTTAGAGCTAAAATGAATGCAAACAGTTATTTTAATATTTGCTTATTGAAGAGTGTAAAAATCTAGCACGTTGGTGTAAAGAGAAAGAATAGCAAAAAATTGGAATTGAGAAGATGGGAGAGACATAAAATAGCATAGGCAGAAGAAAAAGTGGTAGTACCTATAACAAACTTCATTTATAGATCTCTTACTATGTGTCAGAATTTAACATTAAAATACTAAAATAAATTATTACTGTAATGTTCACTTTGTTGTTACTGTTATCATTATTAGCATTTCCATTTAACACATGAGGAATTTGAGAAATAAAAGATTATACAACTTGTCAATATTAAGCAGTTAGGGGCCGGTGAGGTGCCTCAGTGGCGTAAGCACCTGCCTGGCAAGCGCGAGGGCCCGAGTTCGACTCCCAGAACCCACATACAAAAAAGGGCCGGTGATATTGCCCAGCGGCACGGGCGCCTGCTGGCACACGAGGTCCTGAGGTTGACCCCTGGTACCCACAAAAAAAAAAAAAAAAAAAGAGATTAAGCAGTTAGGGCCGGTGATATAGCTCAGCAGCATCAGTGCCTGCCTGGCAAGCGCGAGGTCCTGAGTTCTACTCCCGGTACCCACATACAAAAAAAAAAGTTTAAAAAGTTAAAAAATAAATAGAACTAGCTCGGTGTGGTGGCACATGCCTGTCATCACAGCACTTGGGATGCTGAGGCAGGAGGATCACCATGAGTTTGAGGCCTGCATGGGCTACACGGTGAGGTTAAGGCCAGCCTGCACTACATACCTCAAAACCCTGCCTCAAAAAAAAGAAAAAAATAATAATAATAGATAGAACTAAAGATAATTTGACAGTGGCGTACTTGGAATCTTGAAACTTCCTTCCTGTAAAGAAAACAGAGATGGGTGAAATATCACCAGCTTGATAGAGACATTCATTTTTATCTGTCACATACATGTGGTACACATGATGGTTAGTCTGGACACATATCTAGGCCAGCTAGATTAGCAAGAGTGTAGGAAATAAAGTTCAAGCAAGGTAATACAAAAGCCTTCCATGAAACAGCTCTAAGGAGATACCAGTTTTGTTCTTTTCCTGTTCTATTACATCCTTTTGAAAATGTAGGAAGAACCCAAAGATATAAGAAAAAATTTCAAGTAAAAAATATAGTTAAAAGTGTCCAGAGATAAAATGGCAGACCAATTTATCTTGCAGTCATTTTATTCATTTTAGGATATTTATTTTGTAACCCTCGCTATGCATATATGAGTTATGCTAAGTTCTTTACTAATAAATGAATAGATGTAAAGGACTAACCCTAGGTTACTTTCTGTTGTAGTCCTTCCACTGATATCAAAGAAGTCCTTGAGAGAGTTGAGCTGGCTCAGGGCTGGGAAAAGAATGGTATCATACAAAAACCAAAGTTAAATGAAAGGGGGATGGATATGAACAAGGAGCTTGAGGAGTACTGAGGACACAGTGATGCACAGTGGGAAGGCACGTAACATGATTCCCTACTGATGAGACCTGAGAGTTTCCTCCATCCATGCAGTTTTGTTGATGTCTGAGATGGAGCGACTCAACATGAATGAAACGGCCATGCTGCGAGCGAGGAGAAGAAGTACTGATGAAAGAGGAACCATGAGCCCTGATCAGAATGGTTAGTAAGCCCATGGGCAGTCTCACCCCCCCTCATGATATACTGAACATTTCAGTTTTAATTAATAATTCATAAGTAATAAATACATTAGGAACAGTATCATTAAAAAGAAACACATATTCTGATATCCGTGTCTCACTGCTATTTCCATTGTATTTTCCTTAGCAAAAATATTTTGTAACCTAAAATATATATGCTTGATGTACGTAAGCACGCATCGATACATGTTGTACACACATTTTTCAATGAAATGTGTGGATAAATACCTATATGCTATTGATATGTATGTATATATGTGTATGTATCTCAAGAGTAACTCAATGCAATCCAGACTTCATTTTTTTATGACTGCATTCTTCTTTTCTTCTTATTCTTTATATCTCTCTGCTTATGCCTCCAATCTCATGTTTTCCCTCATTTGTGAAGATTTCTAATCCTTGTTTAAATTTTAATGATATATTTATATGACTGTTTTCTCAACACCCAAGAGTAACTACAATGACTTTTATGACAAATGTTGATAACATGTCTTACTAGAGCAGTGAAATGATGAGTCATCCTTTGCTTTCTTTTTCTTCCTGCACATAGAGTTTCTGCCCATTTCTCTGTACACTAATGAGGCATGGACAATCAATAGCTCCCTCTGACATTTCTCTCATCTAGGAAAAATATCGTGCAATGTTTTGCATGAGGAAATATTCTCATGGGTCACTGGGTCACTGACCCAGTGACACATGGGTCACTGTCTATGAATTTCCTGTTCTGAAGCTACTCGGTGACCATGGTGCCACTGTGGTACTGGGCTGGTGCCACTGGGGTACTACTCTAGATGGAGCTTCTCCCACACACCTGGGCCTTTGATTGGGACTAAACTGCATGAAATGCTACTTTTCTTGCAGAGCACTGGGCCCCCCATGAGCTTGGAGGACTTACTTGACCTTCCTGATATGCCTGTGGCCTCTGATTTCTGTTTATCCCATGTAAGAGCTGAAATCCTTTCTGGAAACATTAAGCTGCTCAAACTGTAGAATCTTGACTCACAAACTCAAATTTCTTTTCTTGATCTTGTATGTTTTTCCTGTGCTGCTCTTCACTTAGCTGGAAACTGGTAATATTCTTACTGTAACTCCATTCTTACTTTTTAAAAATTTTATTGCTTTTGATTTATTGCACTTATTTTGTGGATTGTGCCTGCATTCAAACCACTATTTACGGTACAGATTACAGATTGACTGCATTTAAAACAATGAGCACAGAAACATTATGGATGTCATTTAAGTAGCCACACAGGATTTATATTAAAATGCGAAGTTTGTACTTTCTATTTTCAGCTGGGAGTGGGGTCCCATTTCTCTAATCCCTGTTTTTGGGAAGCTGGACGATCACCAGTTGGAGCCCAGCCTGGGCAACATAGCAACTTTTTGAGACCCTGTCTCAAAAAAACAATGTGTGTGTGTGTGTGTGTGTGTATGTATGTATAATGTGGTTGGAATATAGTTCAGTATAAGGTTTTACAGTTTCATTGTACAGACATTGTATTTTTTTTGTTAAATTTATTAATGATTTCTCAATTTCCTTTTCCAAATGTTCCTGAACAGTTTGTAGAAATACTATTTATTTTTATATTGACTTTTTAATGTGAACTGGTAATTTCAGTTAGAAGTCTATAGTGTTGGATTTTTACATTTTTTGAAATTTTCTACATGCATATTTTGTTGTCTGTCTTTCCAAACTATGTGTGATGTTATATTTCTCTAGCTAAGAACTTAATTATAGTATTGACAAGAATAGAACAGTATATTTTATGTAATTTATTAGTATGGCTGTATTGTCATGAAGTCATGTTAACTTGAATATATGTAATTTTCAAATTTTTGAATTAAGTACTCTCAAAGCTATTTGAATCTGAATGTTACCTAAAAGTGGAGATATACAAATATATGCTCAAGATTATCTTTTCCAACTCTGGGATAACATGTAAGAATTTACATTTTGCCTCTTGAACATTGTATCCAATGACACACAGTTTAAGTAATATGACTCTGGAAAGCCTATCTGAGTCTATGCATTTATGAATTGAAAACATGCTTATTCCTATTGAATAGTACAAAGTTGAAAGTGTTTTATATTTTTAAATGACTTTTCAGAGAATCTGTATTCAAAATTTGTATTACCTTTTTGGGAGTGTCTGAAAGTAAGTAATTTGACTCACTTCTCTCAAAGAGCTACAATTTAAGTGAGTATTTAAGTGAGTGTCATCTTATGCATTAAAAATAAGTTTCCAAAAAAGAATATCCTCACAATATCTCCTCTGTGAAGGAGTAAAAATCAATGGTCAATTATACCTGTCATTGGAAAACATTTTTTGTGGGTGTGCATTTTTGTATTAAGATGTATTCTTATGGATCAAATACCCAATTATACTTCAGGTGTGTATGTGAATGAAAGAATACCTTTAGAAACTTATTTAGCTATTTTTCATAAGCTGTGCTTATGAATTACTAGATAGTACACTATAGTCTACTGAAAAATTTAAAGATGCCTAAATTTTTCATCTAGTATAAAAATGAAGTAAAATATTAATAACACAATTATCTTAATATAAGAAATCATAAAAATCCACATTATTTTCTGTTAACAAATTGTAATGTTACTTTTTAATCTCTTTTCTTGCAAATGACCATTAATGAATAATTACATACTGAATTTATGAATGTGCTTTGTTTACCTTTAAATCATATTTATTCAAACAGGTGCTATCAATTAATTTATTTAATTTTTAGCAATATTAATGTGGTGCATCTTCTTTTTCTGAGTATCACTGAACTTCAGATACATTGAAACACTTTTGAAGGACAATGGCATTTTGTTCTGTTGAACTTTAATTTTCCATTGGTAAAGATAGTTTCTTCATTCCTGAAATAATTAAATTCCTCATTTTGTAAACATTTACATCAAGAATAATAACTCAGGGCCGGTGAGATGGCTCAGCGGTTTAAGCGCCTGCCTTGCAAGCGCGTGGGCCTGAGTTCGACTCCCGGAACCCACATACGAAAAAGGGGCCGGTGATATCGCTCAGAGGCACGGGCGCCTGCTGGCGCGCGAGGTCCTGAGGTCGACCCCCCGGTACCCACAAAAAAAAAAAAAAAAAGAATAATAACTCATCACATGCTGTACAGAATGAGTAATTGCAACAAAATTTAGTTATCATGAGGCATTGCAAATCATGGCCTACAAACAAGCAATGGATAGTACAATAATTTATAATGTAAGAAAACAATATTTAGGCTATAAAACCAAATATGTAACTAAATGTCAAATTAACATTAAACAAAAGTGTTTATGTGTATTAATGAGATAATTATTGATTAGAACTAGCTGTGAATGATTCACAGAAAAGGGTAAGTTGACTGAAACTTGGGTAAACAAGTGACAGGTAAAGAATAAGAACAAGGAAAAACTTAGTTATTAGGCATTAAAGCAGAGTGCTGGAAATCAAAACCTTCCCAGGATCTATGCAATTAATGACATTAATTTTGTACTGGCTGCTATTCATTTTATGTGTTTATGCTGGGGAACTAACATTAAAACAAAATATCTCCATGCCCTGTATGTGTTCATGGTCTAGATGGGTTTTGCAGAGGTGGATGCATTTTTTCTGTAAAGCATAAGGTTGTACATATTTCAGATTTGTGAACCAAGAGATGAGATGAAGAAAATGATGGATGTACTTATACAGCAAGGAAAAATACATATGCAAACTGTAATTGTTTACATTTAAACTATGACAAAAGTGAACAAGTAACATGAGTGGAAAATTAATAGTTTGGTGAGTATAGGATATAACCAGAGGGTAGGCATATTCTAAAGGGTACAGTTGTCAATAACACAGGGATAGCCCTTTGGAAGGGAAGATAAACCGCCCCTATCTCCAGGGGAAGAGAATGTTCCAATATTCTGTTGTGCTCATAGGCCAAGTGGGATTGGAAATATTTGAAGTCAGTGGGTATATAGTGAAGCAGATTTAGCCAGAGTCAAAATAGATTGGAAAGCAGAAAATGAGGTATGTGAAGACATTTAATTTTTTTTGCGTGCAAATACTTGGCCTTCTAAACTGACAATAGTAATAGGTAACATGTAGTAGAACAGGATAATAATATGCAGTGGGTGTATTTGACTCACATCCATATTTTGTTGACCCATGATCCAAAAGGGTATATGAAGGAATAAAAAATAATATGCAGTTAATTATTGCTCTTCAAACTACCTGTAATATACCTACCAACAAAATAAATTGTATCCATTTTTATCAACAAATTGTAAGATAAAAATTCATGAAAATCCACAGATACATGAAACAAGTAAATCAATAATGTTAAAATAAGGATTAATTCTTTAAAAATAAATAAATACTAGTAATTTAAAGTACGAAAAATACTGTTTATACTCCATCACAAGGAAGTGTCTTCCTAGCTCAATGATTCTTATTTTTAACTTATTCAGTTGATTTATAATCAGTGAAGAAACCTAAAATGCATTATTAATTCCTGTCTGGCTGCTTGGTAAGCCAATGATTGCATCAATCTAATAACTGCAAGAATAAATGCATAAATCTGAGAGATCTTAGTGCGCATATTTGAACTCTACTTTCTTAAAGGCAAGTTATGAAGGCGTTCTCCACAAATAACTACTGTACAGAAATTATCATGAACTTCTCGAAAACCTAGGATACAAAGAGAAAAAGGCAATCATTTACTGTAATAGGTCATTTACGTCTCTTGACAATATCTGAAAGAGAGACCGAGTATGTACTGGAATACCAACTGAAGCCATCAGAGGGGGCATTGTTCCTTAATAAATTGAAGTTGCTTTGAATACCACCCACACCCTACTCTATTCACAAAGAATTCGTGAAGTAAATAGTGTACCTGTGGTTGTGATTTAAAGTAAGAAAAATAACATACACTATGTTCTTATATACATATCCTGGCATCAAACTTTGTAACTATGGCATTGCTGATTATAGGCTCACATTTTCTGAATTACTTTTTAAATCAGTCTTACTCCATCTCTGCAATTCCACCCTCAGGGTACACAGACTTAAGTTTCTCATTACATCAATTTTATTTCTCATTCCTGTACTTACACACATATATCTTGCTAAAGCAGAAATCTGAATTTAATCGGATGCAAACAGTGTCTTTAAAATGATAGCACATATATAACACCTGTCAGCTCATCAGTGTTTGGTCTACTACTCTACAAATTGCTACATATATCAGCTCTGACACTTAAGCTGATGTAGGGAATAAAACACAGCTTGTAAATTTTGTAACTCACAAGAAAAACATATGCAGGAGAGAATCTGATCTCAGGGTTTTTGGTTTTTTTTTTTTTTTTTTTGTGGGTACCGGGGGGACGACCTCAGGACCTCGCGCGCCAGCAGGCACCCGTGCCGCTGAGCGATATCACCGGCCCCTTTTTCGTATGTGGGTTCCGGGAGTCGAACTCGGGCCTTCGCGCTTGCAAGGCAGGCGCTTAAGCCGCTGAGCCGTCTCACCGGCCCGGGTTTTTGGTTTTTGAAACCCTCTAGATTCTTAAACAGCAATGACAGCTCCAAATAACTATTATATTAGGAATATATGATCCATGATGCATGCACATGATATATTAAATTAAAATGGGAGAATCTATAACACATGCATACATCATGTGCTATACAAACTTACAGTATGTATTCTATAAGTTTTTAGGATGATGGTATCATCACATCATTAGACAATGGAAAACTTACCTGCAGTCCCATAAAAGAATGACAACATAAATAAAAGAATGACAATATAATAGAAATAGCACTCTCTCAAAAATAGTTTTCATTTAATGGATTTCTGAAGGGTTTTTTTTTGTCCATCTTTTCTTGTACTATACTTTGACAATTGTTTCAGTGATGACACAATCATAACAATAACTCTCTGTGAGAATATAATTTTAAAAAATAAGTCATTTAGACTATATTTTGAGTAATGACATGAAGTATGGAATATAGATTATCCTTTCCTATCTGAAATTGTATGTACACATAAATTGTTCATCTTGTGTTGAAGGAGAGAGTTTATAAATTAACCTAATTATGAGAAGCAGAAGATATATTAGGAAGGTCTAGAGGAATAGGACACTGTGGAGATGACAGAGTGAGAAAAGGGTGTCTTCTTCAATCTACGTGTGATAAAAGAGCATAAAAAGTGAAATCTAAATGGGTTTCTAGGAAGTTAAATAAAAGCAAGGTTTTGGAACACGTAAAGAACCAATAAAGCTAGAACATAATAGAAGCTACAAAACATAGCAAAGCATGAACGAAGTGCAAGAAAATAAACAGGGCAGTCAGGAACAGTTACTAAAAAAATACAAATTTTGAGGAAAATATATTGAGAAAACTGACCAGGGGTTTTTTGTTTCTGAATTCAAACAGAAAAATAAATAAATAAATAAATAAATAAATAAATAAATAAATAGTGTAATACTTAAAACATCAGTTCCAAAAAGTCAAAGAAAAAAATTCAACACTTTGACACCAAAACCGATTTTTTTTTCCTTTGACAGTGGTGGGGCTATAGTTGAAGTGTCCTTGTTTAATTGTAAAATATGAGATTATGTGAATAGAGCACTTTCTAGAATTACAGTGGTGAAAAACAGATCATAAATATTTTGAATGCATGAAATAATTCAGCTCTATAAAAAAGGTGAAAATCGGTTCTGTAATTTGTTGTAAGATGAAATCTAACCCAAATATCTGACCTTCCTAATGTTAAATATTTGTACACATTACTTGATTGTATTTTTAAGTAAATCTCAAACATTTAAATACCAACGATTTTTATGTATTATGGTTTGGATAAATGTCCTCCAGAAGGCTCAGGTGAGTTGGAGTGGAGTTTTGGAAGGTGATCTAATCATGAAGGTCCCAGGGTTCTGAGTTCATAACTGAACAGGCTGTTAGGAGGCAGGGCCTAGTGGGACGAGTTATGTCAGATGGGGGGTAATCACTGGGGGGCAGGTACTAGAAGAATATGTCTTGCCCTGAGTGCTCTCTCTCCCTCCCTCTCTCTCTCTCTGTCACTCTCTTTCTCTCCTACCATTATGTGAGCTGTCTCCTCTAACACAAGCTCCTACCACTGTATTATGCTTTACCTCTAGACAAAAGTAATGGTGCCAGCCAACCATGGACTGAAAGTTCTGAAACCATGAGCCAAACTTCAGTTTGCCTCTTCTGAATTGGTTTCCTCAGAAACTTCGTCACAGTGACAAAATACTAATACACCATGTTAAGAAGTTACTCAAAGTCAACATTTTTATTAAAATGTTAATATTATAAATATTTCCAATGTTCTTTTTCAGATCATTAGTTACAAGTAAAACATGAAACCCTATTTACATATTTGTATGGAGCAAACTAAAATGAATATTGATGTGATTTAAAGTCTGAAAAATGGCTACTTTCTCAATTAAATATGTGAGCATAAATTCAATATAACTGGAGTATTACTTTTAGAAATGAAGATTTTGGTAAATAATGTTTAACCATTACACTAATACATTCTTATTGTTCTTGAGAAAAATTAATAAATGCAGTTTAGCTCATTTATACTTACATAAAATATTATAAATCACTTAATGAGGATTTCAACTGAAATTTTAAGTATAAGAAAATATTTTGTTTATATAGTGTAACAAATAAAAATATTGGACAAATTAGTTATTTTTAAATGAAGTGAAACTATGACATAAAAAGCAATTCTGTCGACATTTGCTAAAATAATATTTACTGTCCTGTTAATTCTAACTTATTTTGTCATGTTTTATAAGTATCAATAATAAAATTAATAACATTATTTGGATAATATTTACTTCTCCCTTTTGTGGAACTAGCATAACATTTTTCTCAATCTCTACATACAAGCAATTTAAACTCTTCAGTGTTTAATATAGCTTAGTGTGAGAAATGAAGAACTCCTGGGAGCCACAGACGCAAGAAATGTTTACCCCTAACCACACAGGGATAGAAATTTGACTCACATTGCACCTGCCTCTTTTGTAAGTAAAAGGAAAATTTGAAGCAATTTTTTATTTGGAAAGAATATCCTATAATGTCAGAACTTCACATGTCTTATTCATTAAGCTGAAATTATAATATCAAACTACTAAAAGTAAAAATAAAATGTCCTTGGAGTCTTTCCACTTGCTCTACATATATGATAATGCTACAAAGAGAAATATATGAGCTTGCCAGTACAATTCCATCTTTAAAAACAGATTTCTGGTTAGTGATCTATCTATTCTAACTACAGTAGGATTGTTAGTTCTTTATGCATTTATTTCAATGCATTGCCAGTATAATACCTTTTAGCCTAGGTTTTTTCTTCTTATACAGATTGATTTTTCCATGAAATCCTCTTCTATTTTAATCTCCTGGAAGAATACCAATAACCTTCTTGATAGCATGCAGTTCAAAAGTTGTATCTGGGCCAGTGAGATAGCTCAGTGGCATAAAAGCCTGCCTGACAAGCGCGAGGTCCTGAGTTCAACTCCTGGTACCCACATAAAGGAAAAAAAGGGCTGGTGATATTGTTCAGCAACACAAGTGCCTGCTGGCAAGCACAAGGTCCTGAGTTCTACTCCTGGTACCCACATAAAAAAATTGTATCCATTGTAGTTCATGGTTTTCCGTGAAATCAAGTTTTTCATTCTGCGTATATTCTTGGTTTTCTAGATAATATTAGAAAGTAATAAGTGTAAAGATAATAAATTGGGAATTTTTTTTTGTACCAGGCATCCACCTCAAGACCTCAAGCTTGCCAGGCAGGCGCTGTGCCGCTGAGCTATATCCCCAGCCCAATAAATTGGGATAATTTTATAGTGAATAAAGTTTTTCTTTTTTTTTAGATTTGAAGAGAAAAACTATTCTTAGTAAGGTCTGTATCATACATAAGATACATTATTTGTATGAAGATAAAGAAAATATTATAGGTCAAGGAAAGATTAAGTATAATGACCCTGGGTTACAAATACATTCGCTGTTTTTCAAGAATAAGCCATGGGGGAAATTGTCTGCAATGAGGTGACAGACGCATTAGAAGACTTATAGGAGACCAAATTATGTAAGATTTTAAAAGGCATGTATTTGTCTTTGTAAGATATCCCTGCTGTGTTAACTCAATGGATTGAATGTCAATGCAGCCTCCATTGATTATACAATATCCATTAAAGATGCCCATGTGATAATCCTTAAAAATTGTGAACATTTTACATGGGGAAAACATGGAGATAGAATTAGCTTATAGATCTTAAAATAGGGATATTATCCTGGATAAACTGGATTGGGACAAGGTAATCAGATGCTGTCTTAGGAGTGACAGAGGAACAAATGGCAGACATATAGAAAGAAAACAGAAGCAGCAGCAGAGATTCAAAGTTATCAGCCCTGTGATTCTGCCCACCATTGCTGGGACTGAAAACTAGAAATGTGAGCTCTCTTTGGAAACTAGGAACAGCCCTCAGCTAATAGACAGAAAAGAAAGAGAACCACAGTCCTCCAGCTGATAGGAATCGTATTTTATTAATGAGCCAAGAAATGGATTCTCTTCTGGAGCCTTCAGAGAGGAATACAACCGCCCTAAGCTTTTATTTTAGCTCATTGAGACCTGTGGTCAGAGTTCTCACCTTCAGAACTATAAGATAAAAATTTGTACTGCTTAATATGAAAAAATTGGGGTAATGTGTAACCACAACAATCAGAAACTAATACGTATTTTTCAACAACATTAAATCTCCAATCATTAAAGATATGATCAAGATGTAGGCAGAGATAAACTATTTATCTATAAAGGATTTTGACTCTGTACAATTTTGGAAATCGGATTAGCAGATGAGTTGAGATCAATGTATGGCTTACCCAGAGGGAATTCTCTTTGGAGATTTGCCAATTCTCTAACTCATTAGTTATATTAAATGATATATACTTATATAAAAATTTTAGCTTGCTTCTATCTCGTATATGAAGATATAACTGATCATCAATTTATAATTTTCTTTTCCTGTAATGTTTTCACTCTTTTAAATATTGTACTTAAAATTTGCGTCATAACATAAATGAATTGAAGTCCTCCCCTTACTTTTATTCTTTTCTTAAAAAGTCATCTAAAAGTATGTTATATTTGAAGTTGTTTTTGAAATAACCTGGAATTTTGTGTGTCTGGTAGTGCTTTTTTCATGGGTAAATTTTTCTTTTCTTTTTTTTTGCACTAGTATAATTACATTTATTATTATGTGATCTTTAGAAAGCCCCTAGTCAATTGCAGATCTGAGATTATTTATTTAAAGGTGTAATATCCAAGTTGAATTTATAGTATGATTTTTAACATATAATAGATCATATAGGGCAGCAGAACAAATAAAATAATTTGGTCTTTGTAAATATGTCATATATGTATATTTTCATATTTATAAACATACACACATACAGGATGCACCTAGTTAATCTAAATAAAGTGTAAATAATTCTGGATGTACAGGACATGGAGAGTTAGAGAAATGGAAATGGTCCTCTTATCAAAGTCTATATTTCTTTTCCATACTGTATTACAAATTTGATGCAGAATGGGTGAGAAACCCATTCAATATCTTACAGTTTCTGTGTCCAAATTCTTCCTATCATCAGATGAATTCTCCGTGAAACACTTAAAGATGGAAAGATTTGCTTTTAAAACCCCTTAAATTGTTGGGAGAATGTATTTTCTTACATCTGTGGAATTAAAGGACATTTTCTTCCCCAAAATAGGTAACACAGTTTGGGCTACGGCAAGTTTCTCACTTCTGGATTCAATTTTACAGATTTCAGGACACTAGGTGGGACCTAGCCAAGGTTATCTCTTTTAATTCACTTAAAACTTACTTACGATTTATTGGTGCTATCAATGTATTAATTTTATGTACATAAATATTCACAGTATAATATTAATAATAATTATTAATTGCTCAGAAAGCTAATGGAAATTGCTAAAGCAAACAAATATGCAGATTTATCTTATATTATGCTAAGTAACAAAATTATAATTTTATTTCCTTCCTTTTTCTACCCTATTCTATTTCTTTTTCATTCTGGAAAAGACAATAATACATAGTGTCATAAAATAACTCACTGGTTAAAGATGCTGACAGTTGAAAAAGTAATGACAAAAAAATGTATAGAGAAATTTGGAGGATGATGAAAACATTATTATTACTCTTGATTTGTTAATATTTGTAGAAAGGTATGTATTACTCAAAATTCATGAAGTGTAGTAAATCAGGGTGGTGTGTGCCTGTAGTCCTAGCTGCTCAATAGGCTGCAACAGGAAGATTAAATTGCAGGCCAGCCTGGGCTATCAAACAAGCCCCTGTCTCAAAAATAAATAACAAGTACAAAATAACATATTTATAGATAATATACAAGAATAGCAAATTTTATATGAGTGTGTTAAACTTTGGTAAGTTTTACTGGCAACGTTTCTCTAGAAACAATTTTCTTAAGGCCTTTGAAGATCTCAACAAGATTTCACTGGGTTTAATTCCATTCCCTAAGGGCCATACTCACAGGTCTGTCTGTAGAAAATTCCTCCTCTCTCTCTCTCTGACTGCTGTTAGGATGCGTGAGGGCCAATATCCATAAGTTCTAAAACCTTGCGGCCTGAGGGAGAATTTCACACTTAAAAATCTCTTGATAAGGGCATTTTTGTGATTGCACATGCTACATTTTTCATCTTTCTGAGATTTTAGCAAACTGCTGCAGTCACACCTTGGGTCTTTCTAACTGGTTTCTACTCACTGATAGTATCTAATTTCAGTGGAATAATGGCTTTCTAGACATTTATATTTCTTGACACTACTAGTTACTGGAGTCTTTCAAATATCATTTTCTTTCCGGGCATGGTGGTGCATTCCTGTAATCCCAGGACTCAGGAGGATGAGGCAGGAGGATCTCCATGACTTCAAGGAAAGCCTGGGTTACATAGTGAACTCAAGCCCAGCCTGAACTACACAGCGAGACCCTGTCTCAAAAAAAAAAAAAAAAATTCATTTTGCTTATTAAACCTCTTCAAATTATATCTAATGTTTCCTTCAAAACATTTATCTGTTTTTTTGAGTAACCTCATGTCTCTCAACCTTTATTTTATGAATTTTTGTGTTTGTATTGATTGATTTCCTCACATATATTTTTCATGTTCTCATATTTCTATTCGGCCCCTTCCAATATGCTCACTGGGTTAATTTTTGTTTCTTAGGCTTTCATTTAAAGTTTGTGTTTTTCACATTGCTCTTTTTTGTCTTTTGGCACTTTTTTGATTTCTATCTTTGATTTTTAAATTGTTTATTATTTTAAACTTATTGTATATTGTTTTTTTTTTTGTTTTTTTGTGGGTACCGGGGGGTTGACCTCAGGACCTCGCGCGCCAGCAGGCGCCTGTGCCGCTGAGCGATATCACCCGCCCCTTTTTCGTATGTGGGTTCCGGGAGTTGAACTCGGGCCCTCGCACTTGCCGGGCAGGCATTTAAGCCGCTGAGCCGTCTCACCGGCCCTGTATATTGTTTTTAGAGCCAGTTAGCTCAAAATTCTTCCAGTAAGAAATTTTTTTGTGTATAACTTGTCCCATGCTCATGACAGATTGGATTTTCATTTTTTTTTTTTTTTATGTGGATATCGGGAGTCAAACTCAGGCCTCTCGCTTGCCAGCAGGTACTTGTGCCACTAAGCTATCTCACCAGCCCTGGATCTTCATTTTTATTTGAAATTCTGTGAAGCTTATTCATTACAGATAAATTCATAGAATGGATTTTGGAAGTGTCTCTCCTGAGCAGTTCCTGTGCCTGTTTTTGCTGTGCATCTCAGAGGTACCATCTCTACCCTTAATGTGCTCAGCTATTTGTTTTGCTTCTGCAAATACTTAATCTTACTCCCTCTGTGCCTTAATATTTATCTTTATTTCTTTTGCTGTCTAACTTCTTCTCTTCAAATATATCAAAATAACACTTTCCCAAGATCATTGTTGTTCAGGAATACAAGTCTTTTTAAAATTCTTATTCAGGTATCTGTTCTACATAAAATATATAGAATATTTTTATTCTATAGATTGCTTCAATTTTAATATTTTATTTTATATCTTTAGATTCTTCTCTTTATTCTTTTTTGATGTTTTATATAAATACTATAAATAACATAATTATATTTACTATGGTATTATATTTATAATACTATGAATAATATAAATTATAGGACCATATCTAGTAAATTTATTTCGCAAGTGTGTAAGTTTCTTCCCATAACTCAGCCGGAGGTAATCTTAGATTCTCTGTCCCTCTCCCTCTCTCTGTCTCTCTTTCTCTGTTTCTCTCTGTTTCTTTCTTTTCTAAAAGTGTTTTGATGATTACTTTACCACATTTTATCTCTATCTCTGGTATTCCATAATCTTAGAAAAAGACAAATTTATTTAAAGATAATGCTGAAGTAAGCATACTGTTAGGAAGACATAAAATCTTCCATCAAAAAGAAACAGAATTTGTGTTCACTTTCTATATCCTTCATTTCCTTTCTCTCTTGCTCTCTTTCCTTTTTTTTTTTTTCCTGAGGATCAGAGCCATGGCCTCAGGCATGATAAAAAATTTAAAGCTGGTATTCATAAAAATGTCTTTAGCTGTTATATATGATGCCTTGTATCTGATGTTTAATGGAGTATGTATCCAAATTATATATTCTTTAATTTAGTCCTTATGTGCTGTTTGCACAGACTAATAGATACATAAATTTGAGTCACAAACACATAAATAAGAAAAAATATTAATTTTAGCAAAGAAAAGTGGCTATGCTTTTCAAGAACATGTAGATGAAACGTGAACATAGTTATTTATAATGTAGCATCACACTAGCAGCAATGAAAAATAACAACTGACAGACTGATAGTAGAGAAAGAGAATGATAAATAATACCTTCAGAAATTCTCAAAGTGAAGAAGCTGAGAATATTTAACACAGAGAGTTATACATACGCTTACATAGTTTCTGGAGGATGCATCATGTCACAGGGTGATGTAAAATTATCATTAGTGTCCTGAAATTACTAAAATAAATGCATTTAGAATTTTCAATTGAGCAAGGAGGAAGTTAGCTCTTGATATTTCATTAATGCTTAGATCAACTCTTACAAATGAGCACTTATAAATTTTAAAATATTAAGAGTCACTGAAGTACATTATTTATTGAAAGTATATATTCAATTAAATAATAATAATAGGAGAGCTTATATCCAGCAGGATTCAGTTTTTATTATTATGGAAAGATTTTACCAATTTATTAGAGCTAAGTAGATCAATTCTACTCTAGTATAAGGGTACAGAAGCACATATTGTTTAATATCATATCTATTAATTTTACAATTGAAAAAGAGTTAAGGCTCAATGAATTTACATACGTATTGGACATTAACAGTGAGTATACATTGGGTTAAATGAGAATCTCGTATATGTTTGCCATTATTTACAACCACAGATGTCTCATGGTAAAATGGTGAGATCTGTTTGTCTATGTACGTTACTCAATGTTAACATGCAAATATATTCTTATTGGAGTTTAATTACAGTTTTCTTCCCATAAAGGCAAACCCACAGCCTGATTATTTCTCTTATCTCCAGAATGGAACTGATCACAGATTTGTGCTCCTTGGCTAAGCACCAATAGTGTATAGCTGTTCATGCTTGAGCTTCCACTTACAAATAATGTGAAAGTTAACTAATTGTGTCAAATTGAGTAAGAAACACCCAACGAATTGGATTAGCATGGTTTGAGGGTGTGGCTGCAGGAATTTACTGAAGACAGAAGAGGCATCCTGGTTATGAGTGGCACAACCAACAGGCTCATCACTAAGTGAAACAAATGGGAAACGAAGAGGGAAGACTCCTCACTTCTGTGTCTTCAGAGGAGCTCCAGTCTTCACCTTCACCTTGGGTGTCGTCTCCTGGCTTCCAGCCCAGACTCTTCAGCCTCCCTCACAGACCTTTCAGTCTCCTGGTAGAGACTTGAACGGCACACTACAGTGAGCTCCAGCCTTTGGCTTTTGACTGAATCCTTTGGCTCTGCAGCACACAGACAGCCCTCTTGCCCTCTTCCACACCCGACTCTGTGGGAGGCCATTATAAGCCGACCTTGTAAATCCTTATATATGTATATATCTTACATAAAATATATTTCTCTAGTGAGCACTGACTGATACAAATAACTTTTGCTCATAATATACAATGCATTTGGAATATAAAATGAGGTGTAAAATTCATATAAAATATGATTTTCAAAATAACAGGTAAGTAATCAGTTACAACGCTTTCATATAAAGTCTTTCTCCACTAAGTCTACTTCAAATATATAAAAAGTAGTTTCCTCAAATAATTATTTTTCAATGTTATAAAAGAACACAAAAACGAGATTATTAACAAAATGAAATGTCAAATGGAAAATAAAATATCAGAGTATAATACAGCACATAAATAAAAGCTAGCAAATATCAAACAAGAATCTGAATATGTCAGAGTTAGACTTTTGTCAACTAACTTTCCAGTGTATATTGCAAATTTGTCTTGTGAACTTAAAGGAAAATAAATCAATAGGGTAATGAATGTTATGGTGCTAACTTATTTCATTGTTGTAGATTGTTAGTGGCTGAATATCCAGTGGAAGAATGTCTGCAAGTAATGTCAGTGAACTTACTTAAGCTTTGGTTTACTTCCCTTTTTTCTTTTGAAACTGGCAGACATAAGTGAATTCTTTTACAGAAGCATGTGAATACAAAACAGAAAATGAACAAAACCATTATTAGCTGCCAAAAACTTAACCAGTCTCACTTATAGATAAAGCAATCAATTATCAGTAGGAGATTTGATTTAGCCTTATAGGAATAGGCCTCTGTCTTCCAAGGTAGAAAAACCCTTATAATTAAAGATTTATTGCTTCCAAAGGACGTTTTAGTTGCTATCCTTGTTTTATAGAATATCAACATATTTAATAAAATAATAAGCACATCTACATTGATGCAGCCCTAGTCACTTGTTTTCCAGGACTTCGGAAAAGTTT
Organism: Erethizon dorsatum; assembly: GCA_028451465.1. NCBI lineage: Eukaryota > Metazoa > Chordata > Mammalia > Rodentia > Erethizontidae > Erethizon > Erethizon dorsatum. Next base: position 139,477,541 of record CM051824.1, read on the forward strand.
TTGCACATTTGTTCCTTCTGAATGGATGAAGGATGAGTTATGAATATCAAACATGAGATTTCTCGCAGAGTGGCAATGCAAAGACTGGTGGGAATTTTCTACCTGGTTCAAGCTCATTAGGATTTATTTCTTGGGAAAAAAAATTATATCCTCAAACAGAGAACTGGATTATGGAAAAAACAATTATATAAATAGCTGAGCCTTGAATTTATGCCTTTTTTATCAAAAACTTTCTTGATCTTCAAAGTTATAATTTTTAAGACAGAATAGTGACATAGATGAAAGATATAGGTAAAAGGCCCTCCATTTGTTTTTTTCTTCTCCAGCTTCATCAACCATGAGTGAGATACACATGCTTGGTCCACAGCCACAACTGAGCATCAGAGTTTATCTCAGCACATTTTTAAAGAATAGCTTTCTTGGCCAAGTTTTGCACTTGGAGGTATACATACATATAGGTGGAAAGCTATGCCTTTGGGAGAAATAATGGGAAAAAAATCATAACAACAACAACAAACTTCTGCAGGTCTTTGAAGCAAGTTCACTACCTATGAGCAAGTTATTCTCCAGTCCTGCAGCCCTGAGTCATCTAGGCTGGAAGGAACACACACATGACAGGTAAACATTTCCCTTGGTCTTCAATTTCCTTACACAGAGAGAAAACCTCAGAGACTGGCATCCATGGCACGGCAACTCTTGAACTAGTTAGTCTGCATATGATTATTATGTATTGTTCTGCATAATAACCAACAAACATGCCATGCTATTAAGCATGGATAAGGTCTTCTGCCAACACTCTCAGATCCTCCAAAATAATGTAGCCAAATATGAGAATATGATGTGACACATTGCCATGGAACCAGAAGAAAGACCAATTTCCCTTGCTAACAGGAACCTGAAGCATGAAGCTGTTCACTCAACCACCTCTCCATGAAAAAACTTTAGTCTCTTTGTGCTTACAGAGATTCCATGATGCTTCCTGTGAAAAAGTAATTACATCCAAATGAAAGTATCGTTGTATGCAGAATAACTGGAAGGCGAACATAAAGCCAATGCCTCATGGAGCAGTGTGTGCTGTTATATAAAGAGTCATTACACATCTAAATATCACTTAATATTTAGTGAGCTTTTTTCTATTCATATGGTGCACCAAGTGTTTATTACAATTACTTTCATTTTGTAATATTTTACTAATTAAAATTATGAACATTTACTTGCCTTTCCATTTGCCTTTCTTGAGTATATTCTATTCAGAAAAAGCCAATGGATAGAATGTTTAATTATATAAAAATGTATCTTTGATTAATTGAACTTAAAAGAAAGATTGGAATTAAAACTCAATTATTGATTAAGTTATTTTTACATTTTCCAATGGGAAATATGAACAAAAATACAATTATTATTTTCTATGTTCTGAAAATATTCATGTACTGGTCCCAATATATATTTACATTTAATTGACGCAATTTTTAAAATACATAAAAAAAAATGAATGAATCCATACCCGATTTTAATTAAAAAAAACATAGAATGATGGTTGTTCCATTCAATAGTATATCTTTTGTCTTCATAACATTGAATTAATGAAGATAGAGTTCATTACCAATAATATGTGCTTCATTAAAATATTGTGAAATATATAAAAATAACATAAAAGTATTTACAATATGTATATGTACACAATAGTTGAGTCACAATTTAAAGTGGGGACATATATGCATGCTAAAAGTGAGTACTTTTTATTTCTGCTTGTCAATTTTTAAAATTAAACATAATGCTTATATAGTTATAGAAAGAAGTAACTCAGATATTCCAGTATCAATTTGGTATTATAGATGTAAAAAAATTTAAGACATAAATAAATGTATTATTCTTAAGATATCCAGTTGCCATGTAACAATCAGATTTCTTTCAATCATTTCTTTTTTTTTTTTTTTTTTTGTGGGTACCGGGGGGTCGACCTCAGGACCTCGCGCGCCAGCAGGCGCCCGTGCCGCTGAGTGATATCACCGGCCCCTTTTTCATATGTGGGTTCCAGGAGTCGAACTCAGGCCCTTGCGCTTGCTGGACAGGCGCTTAAGCCGCTGAGCCATCTCACCGGCCCTCAATCATTTCTTAAACAGTAACAAAATTACATAAATATTCAGGGAAATGTTGCATAGACAAAAGTGACAACAGATGGATGCAGTATAGAGCATTTATAAAACTGAGTTAAGTGTAACATTTAAAAGGTTTTGAGAAGTACTGGCCTGGAAAAAGCCAGATATATGTGCTTTTATAGGTATTACAGATATGTCTGTTTATTATAGATAATTTGTTCTGACAAAGATTTTATTCTCAAACTTGTATTCACTTTAAACAAGTTTGATGGTCAATTAATCTAAAGATCTATCTATAGTGAAGATGTTACATTTTGAAATATCTATAATTGTTCTGATGACTACTACTGACCAATCACAAAATGGCCATGACTTACTGAATTGAAATTAACAGGGCCTAAAGTTAAGGAAGATTTAGGTATATGCAAAATTCTAACAAAGAATGTAAAAGATGATATATAATCTGTAAAAAAAGAGTTTTTACTAAGTTTTTTATTAAATTTCACCTCCGTTGTTACACTATTGTAGAAAGTTAAATAGAACTCTTTTGATTTCTTAGTAAGACACCAAAGAAAGGATTTATAAGGGCCAAGCAATGATTTGGCAATAGTAGAAAGCATGCATATGTTGACAAGCATTTCCATTCTGAAAGAGACAAGCCAGGAGCTTTAAAGGCATAGGGATCTATGGCGTGGGTGGAAAAATAAGGAGCCAGAACTGCCATAAGTAATCTACTTAGTCTATCCTGCCATTGGTGTGGCATACTAAATATAATTAGCCTATTTGAACCCATAAAGTAGTATTAAAACTGTGTTCTCATAATTCATCAATCTCCTTAAAAATACCTAAAGATATAAGATGATAAGATTTGCTATAAGGGATATTTTTAGATTTTCTTTGTGTTTTAACTTTTATGTTTCTATTAAGTTAAATCTCTCAAACTCTGTGTTTGCTTTAATACTCTCTAGCTCCCTGTAGCAATCTGTTGGCATGACTACAATTCCATGTAATATGCATTTGAATCGATGAAATTCATTATAAAGTATGTCTATTTTACGCATGCTCTGCAAATATAAAATTGAGGATAATGTTTATTATGTTACTTTATGACTTTTATAAAACCACCCATGTGTTACATTGTTTTTTATAAGTATCCATTGCCAGGAAAATTTTGTCTCTACAGGAAAACAAAACAAAACACTGAAACATTTTTACTTACAAGTCAATGACAATGAAAGAATTTATCAAGTATCCTTTCATTTCTTGGTTTTGAAAACTAAAAAAAAAAAAGACATACTCTTAATTTGATTACTTTACCAAAATTTTCCCCATTAAATAAGTCATCTATGTAGTCATGACTCACTGGTTTATATTTATAAATGGTAGACATATGATGAATTTTATATTATTTCACTTAATGTTCTTCATACAAGAGAGACTGTTTTTTATAGGAAACACAGATATAATACTGACATAATCCGTATTTTGGTAAAAATATATGTAATTTTCCAAAATCAACAATCACATGGAAGCTATTAAAAATCATATTTAAAATTCTTAATATGTGAGTTTTTTTAAAAAATAAAATTTGGAAGCATATACTTCATATTGAAATAGTTCAAGTATAAGAATGAATTTAAGATTTTAAAAATATTTCAATATTTCATAGCTATGAAATACTTTATTTTTCTAAATATAATGACTAATGCCATATATTTTATATTGTTTAAGTACATCCATATTTTAAACTATAAATTTAATTACTCAACAATTGAAAACAGTTTTTTCTTTACTAAGTACAAACAATTGCCTCATGCTGGGCGTGGTGACAAAAGCCAGTAATCCCAGCACTTGGGAGGCTGAGGCAAGAGGATTGCTGCACGTTTGAGGCCAGCCTGGGCTACAAAATGAGTCCATGGCCAGCCTGAACTGCATAGTGAAACCCTGCCTCAAAAAGAGAAAAAAACAATTGCCTCATATTTATTTACACATATTAGAGGCAAATTTTTAACATAGTTTATTTTAACAGATAACCAGCCACATTTACACACACAGAAACACACATCTTAATATTTACAAAAATAATGCTTTAAATTTTACATCAGAAATCTTATTTCCTTAAACAAATATGACGCTAAGTAAAAAAAAAAAAATCTGTTGGAACATACAAAATTTCCATTTTGAAGGGGCCGGTGATATAGCTCAGTGGCATAAGCGCCTGCCTGGAAAGCGTGAGGTCCTGAGTTAGCCTCCTGGTACATGCATATTTAAAAAAAAATTCCTATTTGATAAAAACAGTGGGATATTAGATATTTCATTTGAGTCCAACAAATACGAAATCCTTGAACAAATATATTTTGTCAGTTCTGTGGTTGCCATTCTTGTTGATAAACATTTCTTACCTAGGAGATTAAGCAAAATTTCAGTTAATCTGAAAAATTAAAGTGGTCAACAGTAGTTAAAAATGAGTGCACTCACACATTTAATCTCGAATAATGCCTTTATCCCACCTGAGTAGCCTCTAGTTTGTATACCTCATGTGAGTGTAAGAGACTTTCTGTGCTTTATATAAGTAAGGACTTTTCAACTTGGCACTAGAATACTTTAGGATAAAGATTCTTATCATTGTATTTGTTTTCTTCATTATTTTATTTTATTTTATTTTATTTTTATTTTTATTTTTTGTGGGTACCAGGGGTCGAACTCAGGACCTCACACTTGCCAGGCAGGCACTTATGCCACTGAGCTATCTCACTGGCCCTATTTATTTTTATTGAGCAACGATTACAATTCTTGTAGGGAGTCGGTACACATACATAACACGACCTAATTCTTTTTTTTTTTTTTCCTCACCTGCCTTTCCCCTCCTTTTCCCCTTCATGTATTGGTCCCCTTCTTTTTTGTAAAAGATGCATCTCCTTGTTTCACCTTATCTACTGTTTATTTTGCTCTTTAAATGTTTATGCATTGGTTTTCTCATATAAGAAAAACCACGCAATACTTAAAATTTTGGGGATGGTGAGATGGCTCAGCGGCATAAGCGCCTGCCCGGCAAGCACGAGGGCCCAAGTTCGACTCCTGGAACCCACGTACGAAAAAGGGGCCGGTGATATCGCTCAGCGGCATGGGCAACTGCTGGCGCACAAGGTCCTGAGGTCGACCCCCCGGTACCCACACACACAAAAAAAAAATTTTCATGTGTAATTTGCTTCACTTAAAATTATGCTCTCAAGTTATTGCAGAGTAGTACTCCATAGTTTATAAATACCACATTTACTTTACCCATTCTTTCATTGATGGATATATAAGATACTACAAGATTTAGCTATTGTATATTGTGCTGCTATAACCATGGTTATGTGTGTATTCCTGTAATATAACGTTTTTAAGTCTTTCAGGAATATACTTAAAAGGAGAATAGCTGTGTCAAATGGAATTTTGACTTTTGGTTTTTTGAAAAATCTCCACATTGATTTCCATAATGTTTGTAGTAGTTTACATTCCAACCAAAAATGTACAGGGGTACATTTCCCCCCAGCCTTGCCACCATTTGTCATTATTTGTCTTCTTGCTGATAGCCATTCGGTCTGGTCCGTGTGGACTGCAGTAGAATCTCAGTGGTGTTTTAATTTGTATTTCTCTAATGACTGGGGATGTTGCGCTTTTTTTTTTTTTCATGTATTTGTTGCTTTTTGTACTTCTGAGAAATGTTTATTCATTTCACCTGCTCATTTTTTTCATTGGGTCTTTTATTTTGATGGTCTAATTTTTTGAGTTTGGTATATATTCTAAATATTAACCTTGTATCCAGGAATAACTTGGCAAAATATTTTTCCCATTCTGCAGTTTGTCTCTTCACTCTCTCCATAATTTCCTTTGCTGTGCAGAAGCTGTTAATTTGTCATGATCCCATCTGGTGATTCTTGTTATTTCTTGTGCATTTGGAGTTCTGTCCAGGAAGAACTTGTCCATGCTTATGTCTTCAAAAGATTTAACTATTTTATCTTCATCAGATTAAGTGTTTCTCTTTTGACATTTAGATGTTTGATCCATTTTGATTTTAGTTTAGAACATGCTGAGAGCTATAAGTCTACATTCAATCTTCTGCATTTGCATATTCAGTTTGCAGCACCATTTGTATGCTTTTGGCCTCGCTGTCAAAGATCAGTTAGCTGAAAGTGCCTGGCATTGTTTCTGCATTTATTCTGTTCTGTTGATACACATGTATTTTTTGTCCTAATATAGTGCTGGTATTTTTCTATAATATTATAATATTTATTAGGCCAAGAGACTTATATGTATTTATGTTATTTTTTTACGGTAATGATATGGATGAGACAAATTATATACATAAAGAAACTGACTTACCAACCTAGTAAGTGATCTAGAGAAACAAGTCAATTTGCAACCTTGTGAGTGATCTAGCTGTGTAGGTATGTGTTCATATGTATGTTTACATGACTTGAAAGCACAAGTTTTTAAAAAAACACACTATGATCTGCTTAACAATGGAATTTAGTTCAATTATAATATACCTTCTGATAAAAAAGTAGGAGAATTTTGCATCGCAACCAACAAGGGATGGCAGTTTGGTCTTGAAATTAGTTTCAATTATTCTGATGTTTTCAATTCATAAATTGCTTTATCTTAGAAGTCTTATTTCTTTAAATCATTTTAATGTTCCTAATAGAACATTGTTATAGTGCTTGTATATTCCTTGGTGTTTTACTTTGGTTCCTACTTCTTCCCATTTAAAATTTTTCTCCTATCATATATTCAAAAGATCAATAAATCTAGCTTTATTGTAGTTAATATTACAGCTACCTGCAAACTGCTGTATATCTGTCTTAAAAATACTGAGAGATAATTGATCCCTTTACAAGAATATCTATTATCTTGTTTTCTACCAATTACAATTTAACAGACATTTTTTCTCTTTTCTCCAGAAACTTGACTCATTCCTGTTTTTGACTTTTAAAAAATCTACAAATTTCTCCATTTTTAGAAAAAAAAATCTTTGTAAAGATTTTGTCTTTCAATTATAAAAACAAATGAGTAAAACAATCAAGATCCTTACAGGCAGATGCTCCTGAATACTCTGGTTTAGTTGTCCCTATTGACAATTCTAAATCCTAGAGCAATAATTCACTTATACTTACTTGTGCCCATCCAGGGCATCCGTGAAACAGATATAGTTCTGAGTACAATACACAGAAGTCATTTTAGTTGAATTAATTCTTCCTAAAACTATTTATTCTTCCACTAATTTCACTTCAAAAATTTTGATATAATCAATGAAACTAACACATGAATAATGGGAGTACGTATGTCTGGGACACTTTAAGATTTGGACAAAGTATTAAGTATGTGCAATATTAGCATTTATTTTACAAAAATGTTTTCCTAACAGAATTTGAAAATTTGAAAGAACAACTTAAGGAACACCTTTGCAATTGCCTAATCTGATGGTGGTTAGAATAAAATTTCAGTCCCTACTAGCCAAAGTCAGGATTCTTGTTTCCAGTAGATAAAGAAGCTATTACTCTTTAAAGACAGCTGCTTTGGGTGAATGGCTTTGTGCTTCGTTTATCATAACAATGGGTTATAAGGCTAATAATAACTTGTGTGCTGCTAATGGTGGTGATAAGAGAAGACAGGACATTACTCTTGAGCAAATCTAGATATGAGCCAGCAGTGAATTGGTTCAGTATTGCAGGCTAAACTTTCTACTTGAAGCAGAACAACAAAAGAAACAAGAAAAACATTTAGTGCAAAGTATCATTGAGAAAAATAACTTGAGAGTTTAAATGCCTCTAGTTTCTACTCTACTGTTCTATATTAAAATATTATTTTCATAATTAATATGGTCATGTATCTATTGAGAAGCTTGTTTTTAATGAGAGTACTACAAAGAAAGTGTAGAAAGAAAAACATTAGATATTATAAAGCAATAAAATAAAGTATAATCTAGGTTCTATTCTAGCAATATAAAGTACTAGTTGAGCACAAAGAATCACCATCTATTTTCACAAAGTAGGTGACAAATGAAGTGATATCGATTGAACATATTCAGTGAGCACAGTAGGTAAGCAATAAATATTCTAGTAAAGGGCAAAGAAAAGGCAAAGGCAAGTGTGAGATTAAATAAGATATGAGTGAACTGCAAATAATAGTGAGAGAGAAAGAGAGAGACAGAGAGACAGAGAGAGAGAGAAATTTATTGATGTTTTTAATGTGCAGGTAGATCCTCAAGCCTGGATTTAAAAGTATTATTTGGAACCATATGATTTTGTGAGCTATTTCATATTGTAAAAACCACTGAAATAAATACAATGCAAATTGAATTTAACAATTTTTCATATGGTTAGAAAAGTTATTTTAAGAAAACTAATATGTTTGTATTCTTAATACATATTTGTAAATTAATCTGATGGAACTATGTCTTAATATTAAGCAAGAGCATACTTTGGGTTGCCAGACAATCATTTCTAAAAAAGAAATGCTGCAGTCAACAAGAGTGGTAACATAGAGAAAAAAAGAAAAAAAAAAACTTGAAATAGGAAAATTTTGAAGTGCAAATTATCATATTGAATCATTTTAATACGTCCTATTTCCACTGAAAATAATTTTGAGCACAAATCCAGTAATTTTGTTTGCTTATATTTCAATACTGTTGCATTCTGTACAATTCTATAGTAAACATTATAAATGTATTTCATTAATATAAATAAAAAGAGAAATAATGACAAAAGACATTATTTAAACTAGATGCTGATAGTGCCACCTGCTTAATTTGTCCTAACTGTTGAGAAGCCCTTGTATATGGATAATCTGTACAAGAAATGGCATAGAGTAAGCATTCAATAAAGGTTAGTTCATGTTCTTATAACTGATGCTAGTGATGAAGATTTTACTGGCTGAAATATGTCTTTATTCTAGTTAGGTGGTCCGGTGAATATTTCTTTTCTTTCTCAGTATTTCTTAAACCTGGAATTCTGGTATGGTAAAATACTATAAAATATCTTCATACTTCAAAAAATATATTAATATTGTGGAGGACAATTATATTCTAAATTAATTTTTTACTTAACTCAATAGGACAGATGAATAAATATATGATTAATTCAGAAGTTGGGTTTATTTTGTTATCATATGCTTTGTATCATAATGCAGTTTTCCAAACCTCAGCAGTCCATATTGAAATTTAAAAGTCAGTTCACATTGTTTTAAGTTTAGTATACATGAATTCAGTTTATAGTCACAAGGTGGTTTCTGCTGCTTTTCTCACTGTTTTTTTCAGCTTAATGAAGTTCTGTTGTGTTTTTCTTCTTTCCCAGAGGCCATTTATTATAGCTATTCAAAAATTATTTCTTTCAGAAAAGAATAAAGATACAGCTTTCTTGTCCTTTGGTAAAATCAAAACATGTGTTTGACTAGAAGCTGGGAATCAATGATGAAGCAAAGTGTCAATTTTACAATATAAGTATGTATGTTTAGCAATTTCTTTCTAATATACTGAAAAGGTATACAGAAAAATGTATATATTTTTGCATGTAATTTACAAAATCCATGGGTATATGTATTGGGGGATACTACTCATCATTCTAATGGTGTACAGGTATATATGAACATATGTATTCAGATACTGAGTGGCCACATCTTTTAATTTCATTGAAAAATGAAAATTGATGAACAAAAATAAATGATAAATTAATTCAGAAACCCATACTCCAGAGAAAACTCAAAATGTTTTTTTAACTTTACATTAGTTTTATTACAAAATAACACAGATTATAATTGTCACATTAGAAATAAGTTTATATCATGCTTTATTTAAAGGTTATATTATGCTTATACCCAACAGTCATTAAATATTCCTTATTAAGAATCATTTTTAAGCATCTATAATATTCTGCTGGATGTGGTTTTTGCTTAGACAACTGCTGTGACTCACCCTTTATTCTTGTCTTCTTTTCACCTCAGACCCAATCTACTTTCAAATTCTGTTAGATAATCCCACAAAATACATTCAGAATCACAGCATTTCTATCCTGTTCTTTGTGAGGAAAAAGATCTTAAATTAGGCAATATCACTTCTAATTCAATATTAGTAGAATGTAAGTGCTGAAAAAATGACTAAGCTAAGTATATATCAACTAGTAGAAAATTACTCAAAAATAGTATTGAAGCATTAATTGGAATTAAGTAAAAATATCATTTCCAAGTGAATTTGTTAAACAAGAGTATGTGTACCACCTACAACATTGACGCCAAACACAATCAGAGTCACAGGCAAATTTGGAGTATGTAGCATTTGTTAAAAGTCACAATGAGGACCCAGCTTCTTGGAGATTAAGAGTTCAGTTTCATATCTTCTTACTGATTGGCCACCATTAGTAACCCCTGGATCAAACTGAACACTCTTTTCTAGCTTTCAAATTATTTTCTAGCATCACACTGTGAATCAATAACAGTATCACATCCATATGTCAGCATCACTCTAGATACAATTATCTCCAAAAGCCCAACCTATGACTGCCTGAGTCTTGGGGGGTGGGGGAATCTAGATCACAGCCGTAACAAAAACTTTGCCTTCTGAATAACAGACTAGAAAAGTAGAAAAGATATATAGAATTCCTAACAGATATTAAGCATTCTGTAAGATTTTGGACACACAACTACAGGAATTCTAGGAAAATAACAGCTGAAATTGTTTGGGTTTTCTAGAAAATAAAAAAATAAATAAAACACAAATATTATGTAAGATTACCACAAAACACCAAGTTTATGAACTCATAAACTTTGAAATTTGCAAAATCACAAAAGAAAAAGGAAATGTGATTGTATCAGTGCCTACTAGAGAAACAGATTTATTTATTTTTTATTTTTTTTTTGTGGGTACCGGGGGGTCGAACTCATGACCTCGCGTGCCAACAGGCACCCGTGCCGCTGAGCGATATCACCGGCCCCTTTTCCGTATGTGGGATCCGGGAGTCGAACTCCGGCCCTTGCGCTTGCAAGGCAGGCGCTTATGCCACTGAGCCATCTCACCGGCCCGAGAAACAGATTTAATGCAAGATATACAAGTATACAAAAATTTACAAGATTGGCTTACAATGGCTGCCCACAGAGTCAGGTGTGGAAGGGTGCAAAAGGCCTGTCTGGGCACTGGAGGTCAGAATGATCAGGTCGGAGGCCTGGAGCTCAGTGTAGCATCCCGTGTGAGTCCTTATCGGCAGGCCAAAAGGTCTGGGATGGAAGGCTGAAGGATCTGCTCTGGAAAGGTTAAGAGTCTGCACTGGAAGCCAGGAGGTGGTGGCCAGGGTGAAAACAAAGATTGGAGCTCCTCCTCCACAAAAACAAAAACAGGCCTTCCTTCTTCATTTCCCTTTTATGGTGTTCTGGCAACAATCCTCCCTAGTGTGGGTCTTCCATCCCAAGAACTATGTTGAGTAAATTTAGTTGGGTGTTTCTTAACTCAGGTTGACACAATCAGTTAAATATCACAATCCACCCCTTGTCCACATTCCTTTAAACCATAGCCTCCAGAAACAAAGACAACTTCATAATCATGCCTCACATGTTATAACTATCCTGTGTACAAACAAAAATGCACGAATTCCCTCCCTAGAAGGCAAGTTTTCTTTGGGTGATGCTTACTCCTAACATTTCATAACTTGAACATTATAAAATAAGTTTAATAATACTTAAGAACCAATATTAAGACTATCAACATTATATTACATTGAAAGCTTACTGGGAGAGAACCATTACAATTACCATCCTTGTTTCTGTAGCTAATCATGGGGTCATGGCTGGTATTTAGTACTACCTTCTTCTACTACCCTTTATGTACTCCCTTGGGCTTCAACTAGCACCTCAGCAGGTCTTGGCTATTACCCTGGTGGGGTGACCCATACTTTCATTCCTGGAGGTACTGGACTGTTTGTCATTCTGCCTGGATTGTATTGTAGTTTCCAATAGACTTTAATAAAAGGGCATGTAAATACTAGGAGGCACTCTAAAGGATTTCCTGCTCTCCAAGTATATTCTCCCTTCCCCACATTAGGTAGTAGTAGTCCAATTTCCCTTTGATCATCTGGATCAATCACCCGTGTTAATGCTGCAATTCCCTTTTTAGCTTGTTTCCTCAGAAGCATGAGACCAAAACAACCAGGGGGAATCTTAGCTTCCAGTTCAATGATATCATTATTTTGCTTCCTGGTACAAGCCTTTTCCCCTCTGGAACTAAGACTTCTAAGTTGGCAGAGCATAAGGTCTTGGGAACAGGAATTAAACTTTTGCTAGTTGTTCATTAGGCGTAATGGTGAGTGGTACCATTCCCCCTTCCACCTCTTTATTCCTGGACCCATGAATACCAGCTGTGGGTGACACATTACCATATAGTGAACACTGATTCAAAGCATATATAGCCTTTTAATGAACCTTTCTCCAGCCTTGCAAGTTATTGTCACCAAGCTGGCACTCAAACTGTGTGTTCAAAAGACTATTCAACCTTTCTATTAATCCAGATGCTTCTGGATGGTGATGAACATGGTAAAATCAGTGAATTCCATGAGCCTGAACCCATTGCCTCACTTCCCTGGCTAAAAAATGTGTTCCTTGGTCAGAGGCAATGCTGTGGAATTCCATGAGAGTGGATAAGACATTCTATTTGTCTACTCATGGTAGTTTTGGCAGAAGCATTATGTGCAGGGAAGGCAAACCCATACCCAGAATAAATGTCTATGCCAGTAAGGACAAAGTGAAGTCCTTTCCATGATAAAAGCAGTCCAATATAGTCAACCTGCCACCAGATCTAAGGCTGGTCACCCTGGGGAGTGGAGCCATATTGAGTACTCAGTGTTGGTGTCTGCTGCTGGCATATTGAGCACTCAACAATGGCTCTAACCAGATCAGTGTTGGTCAGTGGGAGTCCATGTTGCTGAGCCCATGCATAACCTCCATTGCTGCCACCGGGCCCACTCAGTTAATGCGTCCATTGAGCATTGATAGGTGTGGCTGAAGAGAGAGGTTGGCAACTATCTACAGAACAGATCATCTTATTCACTTGATTGTTAAAGTCCTCTTTTGTTGAGGTCACTTTTTGGTGAGTGTTTACGTAGGATTCAATTATTTTTTCATCTTTGCCCATAGGGAGAGGTCGATCCACATACTTCTTCTCCAAAGGTCTTTGTGAGCAATTTTCCAGTCATTTTTCTTCCAAGTTCCTGACCATCCAGACAGATCATTGGCTACATCCCATGAATCACTATACAGTCACAGATCTGGCCATTTCTTCTTCCAGGAAAATATACTACCAGGTGCATTGCCAGAAGTTCTGCCCCTTGTGAAGATTTCCCTTAACCACTGCCCTTCAGGGATGTCCTGAAAAGGAGATTTCATTCTGCAGCTGCCCACTTACAGGTGGTGCTCGCATAATGAGCAGAACCATCCATAAATCAGGCCACAGCCTTCTCTTCCTCTGACAGCTGATCATATGTCACACCCCATGAGGCCCCATAGGTAAAAGCTGGGAAACAGAAGGCAATATAGCAGGAGGAGGAACCATGGATATCTGGGCAACTTCTTCATGTAAACTCACTTTTACTCTCTAGACCTGCTCTGGCTTGATCACATATATACATGCCATCTCCATTTAATGATAGATTGCTGCTGTGCATGTCCAAGATTATAAATCAGTGGGTCAGATAATACTGAGGTCATGACACTCAACTCAGATCACATAGTAACCTGTTGTCCCATGGTTAAGCCTTCAGTTTCCACAAAGGCCCGGTAGCAGGGCAAGAGCTGTTTTTCAAAGGGAGAATAGTTATCTGCAGATGATGGCAGAGACTTCCTCCAAAATCCTAAAGATCTTCACTGCAATTCAACTATGGGGGCCTGCCAGAGACCTTAACACCATTTCTACCTGCCACTGCCACTTCAAGTATCTTTGGATCTGCTGGATCATATGGCCCCAGTGGCAAAGCAGCCTGCAGAGCATCCTGGACCTGTTGCAGAGCCTTTTCTTGTTTGAGGCTCCACTCAAAGCAAGCACCTTTCCAAGTCACTTGGTAAATGGGCCAGAATAAAACATCTAAGTGAGGAATGTGTTGTCTCCAAAATTCAAATAGGCTCACTAGGTGTTGTGCCTCTTTTCTTGTTGTAGGGGGAGCCAGATGCAACAACTTATCTTTTATCATAGAAGGGATACCTCTACAGGCCCCACACCACTTGAGTCCTAAACATTTCACTGAAGTAGAAGGACCTTAACACTTTTTTTAGGTTTATTTCCCATCCACTGGCTCTCAAATGCTTTACTAACAAATGCAGAGTGGTTGTTACCTCCCTCTCACTTGATCCAGTCAGCATAAAGTCATCAATGTATAATATGTATAATGACCAGTATAACACCTTGTGGGAGAGAAAGGCAATTAAGATGCCTGCAAACTAAGTTGTGGTGTAGAGATGGAGAGTTAATATACCCCTGAGGTAGGACAGTGAAGGTGTATTGTTGGCCTTGCCAGCTGAAAGCAAATTGTTTCTGATGGGGCTTATGGATAAGTATGGAGAAGGCATTTGCCAAGTCAATAGCTGCATACCAAGTGCCAAGAGATACATTAATCTACTGAAGCAAGGAAACTATATGTGTTACACCAGTTGCAATCAGAGTCACTACTTGATTCATTTTTCAGTAATCTGCCATCATTCTCCAAGCCCCATCTGTCTTCTGGACAGATGAATTAAATGGGAGAATTAAATGGAGATGTGTTGGGGACCACCACCCCTCCATCCTCCAAGTCCTTGATAGTGGCACTAATCACTGCAATCCCTCCAGGGATGTGATATTGTTTTTGGTTTACTATTTTAACATGCAGAGGCAAATCTCATGGCTTTTATTTGGCCTTTCTAAGGATAATACCCCTCACACTACAGGTTAAGGAACCAATGTGAGGATTCTGTGAAATACTAAGTATACATATCCCAATTATGCATTCTAAAATAGGGATAATGACTACGGGATGGATTTGAGGACCTACTAGACACACTGAGCATCAGACTTTTGCTAAAACTCCATTGATCATTTGACCTATATAGGCCCCTACTCTTACTGGAGGACCATAATGGTAGTTTGGAGCCCCATTAAGGGGCCATAATTCCCTGTTAATGTGATTTGAAGTAAGTTTCTGTTCATTTTCTCTTAAAATTTTTCCATTATATAAATCCAGTAAAAATTGTGTAGGCTTTCAATGTATTTCACTTTTAGGAACATCATGGCTAATCAGCCAATGACAAAGGTCTACACATGTCAGCCCATTTTGATCTTTGCTTTACTTCTTCTGTCCACTGTGGTAAGTATGTGCACCCTGCCTTTGGCAATTAAGTGCCAAGACTTGACCCCTACCACTCAGGGATCCAGTGAAATCCATTGCACTTAATTTTCCCAATTGAGTAATAGGGATCTCTTCTGTAATATCTGGCATACAGAGAAAAGCAATGACAGGACTTTTCAAGGATCCTGGTGCTCTCCTCACAAATCTATTTCTTAAGGTGTCAGTGAAGGGTACATTTTCTGGATCACCCAAGTGTGGCAGATTAGTTTTGACATGCCAAATCAACTCCAGCATTCCCATTTTCCTAAGCATCTTAATCTCCTCAATAGTAAACCATGGAATATCAGGTATCTCCATCTCATTCACAGCAGGCCATCTTTTGTGCCATACTTCTGACAACCAGCCAAATAAACTATTAACACCTTTCTTTACTCCATGAGTGGCAACACCAAATTCAGAGTCCCTGCTTAATGTGCCCATATCAACAAGCTCAGCCTGATCCAGGTGTATATTTTTGCCACAAATATTTTGCAACCATAAAATCTATTCCCAGAGTTGCTCATCAGGCCTCTCCCTATAAGAATTAGAAAACTGTAGAAGTTCCTTGGGAGAAGAGTGGACCTCCTTATGGGTCACACCATGTATCTCACCATTAGGAGCCTTCTATGATTGGAGCCCAGTTACAGGCCTACTATGAGTGGTGAGGGTGGGTCCTGAGGAGGGTCAGTGTTATCATGCTTGGTCAACACAGGATGAGTTTCCTCAGGTATCCTAGAAGAGGCCAGCCCCACAGCGGGTGGAGGTGGGGATGCCTCTGTCACTGTCAGTGGGGGAATATTTTCTTTTGGCAAAATAATCTCATTATAGTCTAGGAGCTCAACAGCCTCAGCCTTTTCAGGATCCTCCCAAATTTCTCCATCCCAGTTTATGGAATCCTATTCTTTTCTGAACAGAGCCCTCACTTTTACTTCAGATATTCTTCAAGGCTGAGCATTAAACATACTCTGTATTTCAGTCAATCAAATTATGAGGGCCCGTGTTTGGGTTTCTGCAATCTCTCCCCTGTGGAGAGGAGATTCTCTTTCAGGATACATGTAGAAACTTTTAAATATTTTATGTGTGTGTGCAGCTGGCAATCTGAATTTGAGCTCATTGTTTTCCTTTATAAATTCGTCCACATAGTCAGAAGACTTTTCATTTTCTATAGATGTTTAGAACTCATTGTTTTCCTTCAGCGGTTTGTCCATAGATGCTAAGACCAAACAGCCAGTGTCCTTATATTTCCCATTCTGCCAAAAATATTCATAAGTTTCATATATGAAGTTGCTAAATTCCTTACTTCTCACAAGTGGTGAATTAGGATAATCGAATGGATCTACACTGAGTAAATTACTTTAAACAGTTCTCACCACAGACTGTCAGCATTTCTCACATCAGATGAAGAGACCATGGCATCTTTAGTTCTCATCAATTTAAAGAACCAACTCCAGGAACCCCTTAAGCCATTAAAGAATTTAATCTTTACGATTCTTTTTTTCTAGAGCCACTTTCAGTACCAAAATCTGTATCAGTCAGTGCTTGCCAGAGAAACACATTTAATGCAAGTTATACAGATTTATAAAAATGTACAAGACTGGTTTACAATGGTCACCCACAGAGTCAGATGTGGAAGAGTGCAAAAGGTCTGTCTGTGTGATGGAGATCTGAAGGATGTGGTTAAAGGCCTGGAGCTCAGTGTAGTGTCCTGTGTGAGCCCATATCAGGAGGCTGAAGGGTCTGAGCTGGGAGCTAAGAGATGACATCCAAGGTGAAGACAAAGACTGGAGCTCCTCCAAAGAAACAAAAGCAGGCCTTCCTTCTTCATTTCTGTTTTATAATATTCTAGCAACTATCCTCCCTAAGGTGGGTCTTCCACACCCAGAACTATGCTGAGTCAATTTAGTTGGGTGTTTCTTAACTCAAATTGACACAGTTAGTTAACTATCACAGTGACAGTTAATTATCATTGTTAACTTGACTGGATTGCATGGTTTTGGGTGTGTCTTTGTGAAATTTTCTAGATAAAATTTGTATGTGAGACCAAAAACTGAGGGGAATACTGTGAAAGCCAGCAGCATCATCTGGTAGGCTGGGATCTTAAGTGACATAGTGAAAGAAACAGGAAGAGCACCATTATGGGCTCTCTAGCTTTTCTTCCTGCTGTCCATGAAGTAAATAGCTTTCCTCTGTCACATACTTCCGTCATAATGATACTGCCTTGCCACAAGCCTAAAAGTGATGAGGTCAACTGATCATGGACTGCAACCTCAGAAACTGGAGCCAAAAGTAACTTTTCCTTTTCTAAGTTTTTTTTTTTTTTTTTTTTTTTTTTTTTTTATGTGGGTACTGGGAGTCAATCTCAGGACCTTGCACTTGCCAGCAAGTGCTTGTGTCGCTGAGCGATATCACCAGGCCTTCAGGCCTTTTTTTTTCCTTTATGTGGTCCAGGAGTCAAACTCAGGACCTCGCACTTGCCAGGCAGGCGCTTATGCCACTGAGCTAGCTCACCAGCCCTTTAGTTGTGTTTTTAACAGCTGAGTAAATCTGACTAGCAAATTAATATTAAGAAATGGGGTTATTACTCTGACCATGTGGATCAGAACCTTGGAAATTGTTTGCAGGAAGATTTTGGTAAAGGTTGGAGAAATGATGTAGGGAAGCCCTAGAATACTGTAAGAAGAGCTCAATGGGCAATTCTGGTGTGAACCCAGAATGCTGATCTCAATGCAGTATACAAACATGGCTCATGAGATGTCAGATGGAAATGAGGTCACTTATGGGAATTGGAGTAGAGGCCATTTGTGTTTCATTCTGGCAATAAACTTGACTACATTTTGTTCATACCCTGAGATTTTGTGTGAGACTGAATTTAAAGGTGATAGATTAGTTTATCAGGTGAAGGATATTTTAAGACAGTGCAACTTTCAGGATGAATCATGGTTATTACTGCCTTTCTTTAGCCAGACTTACAGTGAGCTTTGGGACCAAAAACCAGAGCACCATACTTGGAAATTTTTCAGTTTGGCAGAAAAGAAACAGAAGTAAACTTGAGGCCAAGGAAGATGCAATTGTTAAATGACTTAGTACCATCAAAAAGAAGCAGTTTCTTTACATTGAGACCAAAGGAATATGCCTTGAGACCATTTCAGGAATTGGCCAGACTCCACCTACTGTAGGTTTAAGTGTATGAAAGTATAGTCATATTTGAAAAACTTTGCTTTGAAAAGAGAGAGCTCGGTTGCTTTGCTACTGCAGGGCTACCTAGAAAATTGTTTCCTAATAATTATTTCATGTATTTAGTGATCTAGATATTCAAAGATACTGCAGCAATGGTTCAAGCAGGACCAGCTACTGCTCCCACTGGTGGCTGATTTGGCATCATCCATCTTGGCTGGATTTGAAGTCGTGCAAACACAAGAGTTATAGAGTCATAAGAATTTCCATGGACATTTCAAAGGAAGCTTGGGAGGACAGGAATTGTGTGGCGGGGTTGAAATCACCAGGGGCATACTCTGAGAGAACTATTTTTTAAATTGACTGATGGAAGCTGAACTGTACTGAGATCTCAGGAAGTTGGAGATGAAAAGGAAAACTAACCATTGAGTAGAGACTGGCCAAGAGAGTGGCCAAGTGGGCTACATCCAACAAGGCAATAGCGATAAACTGCCCAAGTCCCCTCGTACTCAAATTATGCTGCCAGTCTCCCTGGATGCTATAGATAGAGGTCATGTTTTAATATTGGCTCTGCTGGGCCGGTGAGATGGCTCAGCGGCGTAAGCGCCTGCCCGGCAAGCACGAGAGCCTGAGTTCGACTCCCGGAACCCACATACGAAAAAGGGGCTGGCGATATCGCTCAGTGGCACGGGCGCCTCCTGGTGCGCGAGGTGCTCAGGTCGACCCCCCGGTACCCACAAAAAAAAAATAAATATTGGCTCTGCTAGGTTTTGGTCTTTAGTCTCATTTCTCCATTCTATGCCTGTATTTCTCCCCCTGAAAATGGCAATGTGTGTGAATTGCCTGTTCTACACTTATGTATACAAAGAACCATTTTATACTGAAAGTGTGGAACTTGTTCTTTGATATTTTAGGAGCTCACAGTTAAGAGATTGCCTTGAGTTCAGCTGAGTCTTTGATGGACTTATACATTCTGTCTTCCTCTACTGACAAATTTAAATAGAATTTAACGTAGTTTATTCTGAAATATTAAGGATTTTATTACATTTTTAAAATATCATTTTACAACTTCTATGGACAATTCATGGTCTGTTCATGTAATATACAATTTTACACCTACATATAGAGAGGACAAGGGTATTTTTAAGAAGTATTCTTTTTGAATGATGAAACAGAATAATTTCTCTCTACTATTTTTTGTTTCTTGATTTCTTGAATGTTTGTAAAGCACATATTCCATTTCTTTATGCCATAGTTAAAGATCCACCCATGGTGTACTGTGTATTATTCCATCACTTGAACATATCACAATTCACTTACTCTTTTAGTTATTGGTGAATATTTTATTTGTTCATTATATTTTCCTCTTATGGATAATGCTGAATAAAAACAACCACAAAATTCAATGCCTTCCAATAATAAACATTTATGCCACATTTTTTTGTCTACATTTTGGCTGAAATGGGGAAAAATGGCTTGTGCTTTCACAGATAAGTTGAATGTAGGACTTACTCTAGAACCATCCCATGTGTCATTCAATGATGAAAACTAAAGGAGCAGCTGATTCCTGAGGATTTTATCATTATTATTATTAGTAGTAGTAGTAGTAATATAGGAGTAGTGGTATTGATCATAAGAGATAGGTGGACTGGAAATTATTCACCGGATTGCCTATAAACTGAAGCCATGACAAGCATACTATTATTATGCTTTGATGACAATACTGAAGTGAGTAATTAGAAAATTTGAAAATCTACAGGAAAGAAGTAGACATAACAACAGTATTAGGAAACACTTCAATGTCACATAATAAAGGAAATTGTTATAGAAATAGATTTTGTAAGTACGTAGGAAATAGTTGGAAATAATGTACTCTACTACTGAATTGTTCTAAACACTTGGTTATAAAAAGTACTACCATAAACACTCTTATACAGGTATTTTGTTATAAATGTGAATGCCTTTCTGTTTCATACATAAGTAGGAGTTGGTTGTTTAATAAGTTATGCAGACTTTTAAGTAAAATTGATAATGCCAAAAATATTTTCAGAGAGAATATGCCAAAATATGCCCCAAATTAGACTTTGTAATATTTTGTTTAGACTATTTTTGCCTAATATTCAAAAATGAATGTCATCTATCTTTTGTTTCTAGTAAAGAATTTCTAAGGGAAACCTTTGTTTTATTTTTCTAACCTAAATTATGTTGATTTAATTAAAATTGTGCAGAAGTAGAAGAACTTTTGTAATTTTTCTTATGTATCCAGTCATCTATTTGACCTGAACGCTATTATCTGAATGATGTGTGAATCTGTTTTTCTTTTGCTTATGAGTTTTATGATGCTTGCTTACCTGGCAACTGATAAATGAATGCTATATATTTTTATTAAAAATATGAATCATTGATATTTTTACCCCACGTAACATGTGATATTTCATAGCTATCAATTGAGGAATACCCATGCATCCTCAATTTGTCAGGGTTTTTTATGTTTCAAGGCCAGCATTCAATCATTGTGAAAATTAATTATTTCTAGGTTGCTTTTGATCCAATTGTGTCACCCTTCTGTACTTTCATGTCAAAGCAGCAGATGTTTTTCTTGCGTTTTTCTGCATAGATGATAATAAATAACTTTTAAAAATGTTTTTGTCTTTTTACAATTGTGAAGTTTCTGAAAATTCTGCTTATCATTATTATTTTTTAATCATCTTAGCTGCTGTTTCCAGTTTTCTGCTTTTCTCAATCAGGTAAATGTTCAGTTCAGGAATCAACAAATCCTCATGGGGGAAATGGCCCAACAAAGTTCAGGCTCACCTCTCTGAGATTTCTTTTTTTTAATTGGCACTCAGATGCTCACATTCTGGATGACTCTCCAGACTGGCTGCTATGTCTTCCGCAGCCAAGGAGACAGTTACCACCTCTGAGCCAAGGGTTTTGTCTTGGCCTTCACACCCAATGCTAAGTATCTGCATATGAGCCAAGGAGAAAAAACATCAAAGCAGACCACCTCAATGCATTTCTTTTCTTTCTCTCATCCCTCTGGAAGACTGACCCCACAAAGCCTTGGTAGACTTAGCTTCACTCTGATGATTTCAAACAGCCTTTTTTGTCAGCCTTTATACTGGTTTCTAGCAGGAGACTTATTTTTATACAAGTTATTCGGACAAATTTAAAAGCAGAAATGAAAAGTATATTTTAAATTGTAAAGTATAAGGTTTCAAAAAGTATGAATTCACTGATACTTATACATGAAGAAAAGGAAAACAATTACCCAAATGATGACTTCAAATGAAAAAAATAAATTTGAATGTTTGCATATTCACTTATTTATTTATACTTTCTTTTTTATTATTATGTATCCATACACAATTACACAATATAATGCATTATTTTTTGAGTAATTTTAATATATTTGATTAGGTTTAAATACATTTAACTGTTAATAAGTGTGAAAATATATTCTCATTAGAATATATTAAACATTTCAGTTCTTTCCAATATCTTGTATCTCCAGATTATATATATATATGTTCTAATATTGAAAAAGACTAATTTTAATATACAGTATAATATATATTTATACACAAGCAGAACTACAGCTTTAAAATCTTTTACTAATCTATTTATTTACCTACTAATATTTCATATCTTTGCATAAATCACATAAAATGCATTATTTTATATAACACTGTATTTTTTGGATATAATTTACTGTATTTAATATACAGAGAAAGGTGCATATTACCAAAAGATTTCATTAATAAAAATTATTATTATTCATTCTGTGTCATCTGCTATGAAAACTCATTTATACTCCTTATAGGACTCTTTCCAAACTTTGAATTTTGAGAAATTATAAACCTAGTAAGCCAATCTTGTCTTCTAAATCCCATTCTCTCTTACATCAAATTAGTGCTCTTTTGGAGAGAAGGCTGACTCTAGGACTAAGGCAGGAAATGTGAAAGAGAGGCTAAAACATCTTGCGTCAAAAAGAAATATAGGGCTGGTGATCAAGCTCAGCGGCATAAGTGCCTGCTTTGCAAATGCGAGGTCCTGAGTTTGACTCCAGGTACCCACATTTAAAAAAAAAAATAGGGTCAGTGATATAGCTCAGCAGCATAAGTGCCTGCCTGGCAAACACGAGGTTCTGAGTTTGACTTCCGGTACCTACGTAGAAAAAAAAATTTATATATATATATATATATATATATATATATATATATATAGTGTTTAGAAACATGATTTGATTTTATTCATATATGTACTCTATAAAACTGATTATTCCCTCTAATGAAACTGAAGCTGAAGTGCTTCCTTAATGACTCATTTAATTTTTATTCTGATTTAAATTTTAGCTTATTCCTTCCCCATCTATATCTTTATCCATTTATTGGATGCAATTTATTGATAATTTTTTGTGTGCCAGTGATGACATTATACTTTGAAAATATAAATGGTTACATCATTCTGGAGATATTTGGAGGCAATTCGTTAATTTTAGAATCTCTTGCAATGTGTCACTGGGGAGATTTCAGTGACTAGGCAAGGCACAATCCATACATAATATCAAGAGTCCAAAAAATATAAATTGTTATTGGCTGGAATATTATGTAGCTATATTGTCCGGGGGGGGTTAACATATAGGAGGACATTTCATGATAGTATGTATCTTTTATCAAGAAAAATCTCATATATTTGATGAGGGTTTAAATAAATCACAAATGGCAAAACTATCCAATAATAAACTGCATAATTGTTTCAATTTTAATTGAAATTCTAAAGACATCCAAACTGGGCTGGTGAGATGGCTCAGCGGCTTAAGCGCCTGCCCGGCAAGCGCGAGGGTCCGAGTTCGACTCCCGGAACCCACATACGAGAAAGGGGCTGGTGATATTGCTCAGCGGCACGGGCACCTGCTGGCGTGCGAGGTCCTGAGGTTGACCCCCGGTACCCACAAAAAAAAAAAAAAAAGACATCCAAACTGTAGCATTTTTACAAATATATCTTATATCTTACAAATATATTCTTATAGGGTATTGTATATTAATAAAGTGTTTGATTGATAGATGATTTTAAAAATATTTGACAGCAAAATGCATGACAAATTCTTCTATTTGACTTTAAGAAGTGATAATTATGAGGCAGTTACATATATGTACAATAATAATAATAGTAACCATTATTATTTATTATTACATATCTAAAATAATTCTAACCTCAACCAAAGATTATTACAATAATGAACTATTAATACACAAAAATATATAATAGCATAAAGCTTTAATATATTCATTTAGTATAAATCACCAAAATATTAATTTATTATACTCCTTAAAGTTGATAATGGCAATTAAATATTAATAAAGAGCTGATTTTTATAACATGAATATTAATAATTTTGGTTTACTTGAATTTAAGACTTGGGAAATCTGAAGCAGTGAAGTAGACATGATTTTTAAGAGGAACACTGAAGAAATTAACATTTAGTTCACGGAAAAAGAGGAATAAAGTAAACTCACAAAATACCAGAGATGTCAGTGATGCAAGTTACAACCAAAGCATATTGAACAGATTGGGTCTTCCAAGGTCCTAGAAGTTGAATGTTCTTAGTGTCAGTCCATATGAATTCTGCTGGCATTTCTGGTCTTCAGATCAGCCACTCCTGAAGCCCTAGCCACCATTTCATCTTCTGCTTCAGTGCTGTGAATGTGATTTGCATCTTGTCCACACAACCAAAGCCTAGTAAAGAATAGAGAAGGAATTGTTATCTAATAATGATACTTAAAAACAATAAGTACATAATAATGTGGATGAAATGGATTAAATAAATAAAAGCATACAAATATTTTCATTTGAGTAGATTTAAATTGTTAGACATCAAATAATATATGATTAATTTCAAAAAATTATCTGGTTTTATTTCTTAATCAGATTTTATTGGTACATTTTAGATATACATAATGATCACATTCATCATAGAGAATTTGTACATGTACATGACATAACTTATTTCATTTCCCCATTCCCTTACCCTCCCTTCAATCCCTCCTCCCCTACCCATTTACAAAAGTTTGTTTCCATTTTTCCTTCTTTTCTCATTTTCTTTTTCTTTTACCTTCTTTTCTTTCCTTCTCCCCTCTCCCTTGTTTCCCTCCCCATTTGAACAGCAACTGTCTTAGTTTCTCCATTGCTGAGACACCCATAACTTCAAGGAGAGGCTCATTTATTTTGGCTCACACGTTCAGTTCTTAATCTTAATCAACTGATTCAAAGGTAAAAATGACATGATGGAAGGGCTACAAGGAAGAAAGCTGCTCACATTACTGTAGTTATGAAGAGGAGACAGAGGGGAGGAGACAGAGAAGGAGATATCCCTTTTAAGGTGCTGCCCCCAGTGACCCTGAGACAAGGCCTTACCCCTTAACATTTAGTAGATTAATGTGCTGATAAGCATAGTGTCACCCCATGAGCCAATCACCTCCAAAAGCCCCAACTCTAAAGCCCCCAAATATTCATTCCCTTATCTATGCAAAATACAGTCAGTCCACTTCTTAATGGTGCCAAAGTCTTAACAGTTCCATTATTACTGAAAATCCCAAGTCCCAAGACTCCTCTGAAACTCAAGACAAACATTTAGCTGTGAGCCCCAAAACAAGTATGAAACCCAGAAGGGCAAACATTAAATCATGTACCTCCATATCCAGCACGTGGAGCAAGTTCTGGTAAGATATGAACTCCAAATGGCTTGGAAAACCCCACCACTATGACATTGCCAGTTGCAGCTTTTGTGGCCACTCTTGTAGTGGCTTTGCTTCCTGCCTATAGCTTTTCTTATCAGACATTCCCTATTTCTAGCTTCTCCAAATGTGTGGAGTCCCCACTGTACCTTTGGCTTCTTCTTCACAGCTTCACACATTACCATCTCAGGGGCACACTCCCTGGTCTGTTAGGGCTTCTTCTGAAATTTGAGTGGAGGCCTTCCTGACTCCTCAACTCTTTATTCTGCGTGCCCTTAAAACCAACACCACATGGATGACTCCAAGGTCTGCTGCCAACTTGAGTACAATCTGGGCCCCTTTGCATCATGGATGCAGAAGCCTAGGACTGCATGGATGGCTAAGCACTGTGAATCAAATCCTGGGGAACTAATTTCCTACTTGGACTTTCTTTCTTTTTTTTTTTTTTTTTTTTTTTGTGGGGACCGGGGGTCAGTCTCAGGACCTCACATGCCAGCAGGCACCTGTGCCACTGAGTGATATCACCAGCCCTTTTTTCATATGTGGGTTCCGGGAGTCAAACTCAGGACCTCACGCTTGCCAGGCAGGCACTTATGCTGCTGAGCCATCTCACTGGCCCCTGGACTTTCTTTAGTAGGATACCTAAGGATCTCTTCTAGAAGCAAATCTTTCTAAGGAGTTTACTTTTACCTTTTACATATTTGAGTAAGTGAAACATGGGGATTTCCTATTTCCTGAAATGCCTTCAAGCCATTTTATTATTTCCTAATACAAAGTACTTGATTTTTAATCTTTTCAACATTCATATTCTCCTTTGCACTAGCTTTGCAGGCACTTTTTTTCTAGTCAAAATCAAGACTTGTCAAATGGAGCTTCTATGACTATCACTATAAACCTACCTAAAAGCTGGGGTTGCCAGCAGCACCCATGACATAGTCCAAACATTAGGTAGCCATGAAATTTCCTCTGCCAGATGAATTAGTTCACCGCTTTTAATCTCAGTCTTCTGCAAAGTCTAAGAGCATGAAAAAAATTGTCTGCCAAATTGTGACTCACATGGTCTCACACTCCACTGCCAATGGAGTCTTTAATCACAACTAAAGTCTTCTGAGTCCGACCTTTGTTGTCTGCATTTCTATCAGCATTAAGGTTTTCTGATCTCTGATCAGAATCTCCCACCAACTGTTGTATACTTTGCTTACAATATTTTATGGTTTCTCTAGTCAGCACCTTCAAATTCCTCCCACAAGTCAGTTCCAAAGGCTTCTGAACCACATAGTCACCATAGATGCCATTTCATGTCTATCAAAATATATCTTATTCATTTTGTCTATCACTGGGACAAAATATTCAACACCCAAAAGTTAAAAGGGGAAAGGTTTACTCTGGCTCAATTTTTCAATCCGTGGTTAGTTGATTACAATGTGGAAACATCTTGGTAGAAAGGCCAGGCAGAAAAAATTGCTTATATCATGGTGGTCAGGAAGCAGAGAGAAAAGTGAGGAGCAAGAGATAGAGTTACACCTTTCCAAGTCATGCCACCAGTGTCTTGTAACTTCTCACCAGGCCCCACCAACTTACAACACATTTAGCTGCAGATGATTAATTCACTGATAAGTATACAGGTCCTATTAGTCAATCATTTTTCAAAAGCCCCATTTCTGAACAAGTGAATCAATTGGGGGACATTCCATTTGCAAACCATAATGGCACTTCTCTACAGATAAGAAAATTAATATTTATTCAGATGAAATCTTAATGCAATGGAAGATTTGTAGAAAAAAATCTGGTTTTGAATAAGTAAAATTAAAAAATAAATCCCACTGGCACAAACAAAGTTGGCTAGTGTCATAGAAATGTTCTTATATTTCCTGAAAAATTAATATAATCTAATTATAAAACAAGATAAGTTAAATAACATGCAAAATAAAAAAAGTGAAATAGAACATACACTTAGAAAGAAACAATACATTTTAATATGCATGGAAAATATTGTATTAATAAAATGAAGTGAATGATTTGTACATTTCTTTTTAATGTTTTTTTTTTGTGTGTGGGTACCAGAGGGTCGACCTCAGAACCTCGCACGCCAGCAGGCGCCCGTGCCGCTGAGCGATATCACCGGCCCCTTTTTTGTATGTGGGTTCCGGGAGTCGAACTCAGGCCCTCGCGCTTGCCGGGCAGGCGCTTAAGCCGCTGAGCCATCTCACCGACCCCTCTTTTTAATGTTTTGAATATAGTTTTTTCATTATTTTTAAATAAAATCACTGCTTGAATAATTTTTTCACTCTTTGGCTGCTTCTCAAACCCTCCATTTTAATTAGTACTATATAACCATTCATACTCTATCCTATTAAACCCATTAAGTCTCTATAATAGTTACTTTAGAGATAATATTAAATTTCCTGGAGTTTTAAATAATAAATTCATGCAATGGGATTTTAATGTGCAATTTAAGAAGTTATTAATGTTTGAAAGAACCAGAAATTGCTTCTGTGTTCAATCAATACAAAAGTATAAAGACTTCACCCTATTCTTAATTATCAGTTTTACCATTTCTAATATTCTTGAGTACACATAAGTGATATTCATGAAAAAGGATATGTTATTTTAGTGAAAGTTTTGTGCTTAGTTAAGTGTTTATACCCATTTATCTCAATAAAAAAATGTACCTGACACAGTTAGTTCTACCTTTGTTAAGAATGACTATGCCTTTTACTGTTTTATCAATTCCATAGCCCCAAAATGTAAAGTTTGCATAACAAATAGTTAACCTTTACAAAGAAGATCCTATTTCTATGAAACTGAGGGAATCTGTGCATAATAAACTAGCCTGACATGCTATGAAGCTGAATGTAAGCCTTGGGACTCTCACAAGTTGCCTGTGTTATATTATATATACTTGCCACAAACTATCTGTTTCATCATCTATAAAATAAAAAGACCCTGGTAGACTGAATTAGCTTTCATCTACAAAATTTATTTATTTTAAATCACCTTTGTGAGTAGATATTTTAATGCTGTTACAAAAGGCACATGCAATCAGTTCAATCATGTTCTGAAGGAATTTGTAATCCACAACCACACATAGACCACACAGAAAGCCCCCTTTTTATGATGGTTCAACTAATGATACGTCAAATTTATGATGATGTCAAAGCATATATGTTCAGTATAAATGATATTTGTATTTGAATTTTTTCTGGCTAGCTATATGATGTACAATGGCCATTCCCAATGCTAGTCAGCAGTAACCAGCAGCAGCTCTTAGTCACACAGACTATTGAGAGGGTAAAACAATACCATAGCTGTATTATCTCATTGTTAAGGTATATTCATGTATTTATATTCAATAGTTTTGGCTACAATAAGTTTATAGAGACCTAACCCCATCATAAGTCAAAGGCATATGTAATTAAAATAATTTATTTTATTCAATTGATTATAACTTTTATTTTTTGTGGGTACCAGGGGTTGAACTCAGGACCTCACGCTTGCCAGGTAGGTGCTTATGTCACTGAGCTATCTCACTGGCCATTATAACTTAAGTTTTTGTGCAGATGAGAAGTTAGGAAGTGTAATTAATATCCATATACTGAAAGATCCAACAGAACTAAAATTCTGTTATTTGGTTTTAAAATTTTGTCAATTAAAACAGTATTAAAATTAGGCATAAATAAAGAAGAAAATACTCAGATATTATCTTAAGGCAAAGTAGTCAATATATTACTTCAGTTCAAAAAAATAATTTGAAAAATGTTCAGCTTGGAACAAACAGCAAGTAGGTTTGTAACTAGAGGACAGAAAGCAAGAAAGGGAGCAAAGGCAGACATATTTTGCACTGCAAAAGACAAAGTAGTTTGGAAGTCACTGTGGGTATGGTGGGGTACTATGGTCAGGTTCCTGTGGGTTGCATTGTGATGATAATGTTCAGCATTATGATAGATCTTATTCTTCTCAGTATCATTATTTTAACTATTTATTATATGCTATGTTCTAGAATGTTATAAAAATAGGTCAGGGAGTTCGCTTATGTTCTTCAGCTCATTTCCCCTAATCACATCCTACATAACCATTTGACACTGCCCAAAACTGAGATCTAAACACTGCTATCATACTATGAAGGGTGAGTCAGGATTCATCAGTGTCCTCCTTTGTGTCCTTTTTGGTTCAACGACCCAATTTATGGGACTGTATCACCATTCATTGCATTTTTTAAAATCACAACTTAGAAAGATATTCACAAAGAAGAGGTTCTGAGCTGTTTCAGAAACTGTCAAGAACAATGCAATGTGTTTGAAAAAAGGGGGACTTAGAGATGGACAAATGGTAATATGTCCTTTACTGTAATTTTTCTTAAATTTTAATACTCGCTATATGTTTTGATCACCTTTTCTGAGAAAGAAAACCATTGTAGTGAATTTTGTAGTTGTTATCTCAAAAGTCCTTATATTGCCAAAATGTACAATATAGAAGGTTTATATACATTTAAATTATATTAATCATTTTATATTTTCAGTGTTCTTTTATATAATCTTCATAAAATTTGCTCCTGTAAATTATGAAAAATAAAAATCATTTGGTAATCCTGCCCTTTAATCAGTTAACATAAATGGTAATAGTACTTCAAAAACATGATTTTCATAATGAGTCTTCTCTCCAGAGTATAACGAATATTATTGCAATCTATTGTTTCCTTCATTTTAGCTAAGGATGAAACAGTGATATTTGAGTTAATAATTTCTACATTCATAATAACAAACACAAAGTCATCAAACATGAGTGGAATATCATAGGTATCTTTGTAATCTAGCTAAATGCCATTTCCAGGTCTTTAGTAGGTTAATGGCTATTTTTCAAATCTCTTATCTACAGCAATTTTGATTACATATCTGATAGCAAGCACCAACAATGAGAAAAAAGTCCTGTTAGAACCTACCTTATTTATAATATTGTTCACTTCCTAATCAATTTTATTTCAATTAAATAAAATCAATTTCTACTGAATAAAACAAGGAAAAACTGAAATAAGGAAAAAGAATTTTGGTGATGTCCATATTATATGCTATAATTTGAGACATTCTGAATGTCTTGTACTGTATATCCTTTCAAGGAAAATTATCCTTCTTCTAATTAAATAAAATGGAGAGACATATTCTTGACAAATAAGTAGTTCTTTCTTATAACTACACCAATTAAAATGCAGTTTCTGTAATGGAAAAACTAAATGTAAGATCAGGCTTTATCATATTAATTTTAATATTATTTGTATTTAACCTGGAAAATTAAACCTGTTTCATATTAATCTTTTAAGAAAATTCTCTTAAATTCAAGGACATTGTAGTAGTCTTAAAACAATATAATATCAATCATAGCAAATATCAAGCAATAACTTGGTAAAATAGTTCCTAAAAAAATTGTTAGATTATAAGAAAACATCAACAAGAATACTTCATGAGAGTAGGAAAATTACCTTTCTTGTTTCAGTGTTTCTTTTTTAAGTGAATGCATTATGAGCATTTTTTTTTTTTAGAAATAAACAACCCGTGATATGTTTGGTCATAGCAGTATGACTTTATATTTTTCAAGCTTTCTAATTAAGTAGAATGTTTAGCTGTTGTTTCCATATAATTTGAAAATAATATCACTTCATAAGTTCCTGTTCTTATTCCTAAATCTACATAATAATTGTCACTTATAATTTTCCAGACACATTACTTAGCCTTAAATATTTGAGGTAGACTTTCAAATATTGCATGTAAGCAATCTTTTGATTTTGCTTTCAACTGATTTGAATTTATTGCTCATAATGTTCAATGGCTATGCCAGCATTCTTTGCGTTTATTGACCTGTTATCTTTGCAACAAGAATCTTATGATACAGACATCATATTGAAAAATTGACATTTTAAAATATGTATGGATTTAGTACTTATGAAGATGAATAAGGCACTCACTGAATAAGTTATCAAGCCACAAAAATGATACAAATCTTATTTCAGATGTTGTATATTTTTAACGAAATAGCCACTGCCTCCAAATAAAACCAGTTAGAGCATCTGGAAGGATTTAGAGCAAAACACAGAGCATGAAGCTTTCCGGGCCAAAGATGGCAGTTGTGGCCTGATAGAGTGTCTGGCGAAGCTTGTGGAGTGAAGAAGACTACCACTATGAGTCAGGGGGACCAGCAACTGGCTGCATGTCATTCTTGGGACTGCAGATGGATTAAAAATGATGAAGAGGAAAAATGGCAAAATGACTAGGACTTTCTAAAGCTGATTTGAATTTGAAATGAAAAAGACATTGAAAATTGAGGGAACGTACATCCTATATGTCAACTTCTTAGCTGTGCTAGCTCATCTATTATCACTGAACCTAGTTAAGCATTCAGACCAATTTCATATTTTGAGACTCAGAAACCTGCTCTAAAACACATACTTTTCTAAGTGTTATGCAAGGATAAGAAAAAAATCATTTATCTTTTCAAATAGCTTAAACTGTAGCAAGGAAGGGGCCGGTGAGATGGATCAGTGGCTTAAGCGCCTGCCTGGCAAGCGCGAGGGCCCAGGTTCGACTCCCGGAACCCACATCGCTGGTGATATTGCTCGGCGACACGGGTGCCTGCTGGCGTGTGAAGTCCTGAGGTTGAACCCCAGTATCCACAAAACAAGCAAACAAACAAACAAACAAACAAAAAATATATATATATCAAGGAGGATGAGTATAAATATAAATACTAGAAAGAGCTGGGATGATTAGAGGAGTAGAATTCAAAATGCAGTTGAGGGATCTGGGGAAGGAATGCTCAGATTACTTGAGGGGTTGCAGGAGGGCTGTAGAAAGCAGGTGAAACGTGTGCTGAATCTTAAATTATGAGGAGAAAGCTTGAAAATGGAAATAGTTGAGAATGTTTAAGATAAAAGCTCTCTTTGTGGGGTAAACAGAAATAAAGCAGCATCATGTGTTTTGAAATGTAATAGGAGTTTAAATATTATAACATCCTCCATACTACCTGAAGAATTGGAACACTACTCATTGACAATTTATTGAAAATAATTAAATGGGAGGATAATGAAATCAAGTTTGTGCTTATTGTATTTAATGTATTTATTTTTAATAACTGATATTTGTTGACTAGCGAGTAGTACTCGAAATGCTATGAAGGTAAATTTTCAAGGGAAAACTACAAAAAAGGAATATGGGGCCTGTGAGATGGCTCAACAGCATAAGCGCCTACCTAGCAAGCACGAGGTGCTGAGTTCGCCTCCTGGTACCCACATATGAAAAAAGGGCCGGTGATATTGCTCAGCGGCACAGGCGCCTGCTGGCGACCCCTGGTACCCACAAAAAAAAAAGGAATATCCTTAAGACTATGCTTATACAATGGTCATAAACTTTTGGGGACCTTTGTGATTTAATTTATTTTTAACATCTGCATAAATCTGCTAGTCAAAAGTTCTGTTAAAGCTTTTGATATAGCAAATATACAGTGTTATTTTCAATTAGTATTAGGTGATATTTGCCAATAAAAGAGATTTATTGCATCCAAATAGGGTAAAGAAATCTATTTATTTGCTGTTTATATTTGTTGATTTGTTTACTCTGCTTCTGGAGCTGTGCCACAGATTCAAGCAATTTTTAAGTTGTTTCTTTCTTAATAGCTTATCTCTCTTTTATACATGAAGGATACATATATTTTACACTATAAAGTATAGGGTAAAGTGAAAAGTAAGTAACATCTCTTCATTCTTCATGGTTTTCCAGCATTATGTAAATAGCAGTTGCTCCTCCATATTTTGAGTAATACAGTGAATGACAAATAAGATTACTGCCATAGTGGAATTACACTTTTGTATAGGAAATATGAACAAAATAAAACAGATGACTGAATAAAGAATATTGAAGTGCTACAAATTCTATGATTATGTGATACAGAATTAACTAAGAGGATGGCTTTTCAATATGACTTGTTTCAGCTAAGACCTGCAGGATGCTAGGGCCAACAGTGCCAGGTGGCAGTCAAAAAATCCTTGGCAGAGAGTGAAAAATAAATGCAAAGCCTTTGAAATAAAGGAAGAATGCAGCCTGTTTGTTCTAGGAATTGTCAAAAGCCATTGAGATTATACAAAAGTGAACGAGTTAGGGAGTTCTAAGCATTAAAACAATGATCATGCAATGATTTATAGGTCATAGGATTCTCCCAAGGAATAGAAACAGCCTCAGGCCCTCTCTCTCTCTCTCTCTCTCTCATCTCCATTTCCATCTGCATCTCTGTCTATCTAAATATAAGATGACTAATATACATGGGGTAACACAACTGTGGAGAAGAAGTCACTCAATCATAATCTGCCATTTTTGAACTGAAGTACAAGGAAATCCAGTAGTGTAATTCAGTTAGAGCTTATAGGCCTGAGAGAAGGTGCATGCCACCACTCAAGCAAAGAATGGATTTGCCCTGTCTATAACTACTCTGTCTTATTTAGTCCTTGGAAGGATTGAATGGAAGCCATTCTCATTACAAAGAGGAATCTTTACTCAACTACTTGTTTACATGGTAATCCCTTCAGGAAAAACCTTCAGGAACACTCGCAGAAATAATGTTTTACTAGTATATGAACATATTTTAGCCCAGTTGAATTGACACTAAAATTAAGCATTACAAAATGCTTTCACATGCTTTCTAAGTATAGTGACAAAAAATTGACTTTAAACTGAAAATAAGAATTTTATTTTTAAATGTTTTCTTTACCTGAGCAGAGGGAGGCTGGAAAAAGAAAGCAGGATGCCCTTCAGGAAGCCAGGATGTGCACATAAATAAGCCATGACAGTGATTTTACTGAATTTCTGGAGATGAAGAGGGATCATTGGAGAAATAATTCATAGGTGACATGGGCAAGATTTAAAGATTGGTAGAATCCAAGTGGCTATGGATTTGAGGATGAGTTCTACTGCCCTAGGCCTAAGGAAATTTGGTGAAGGCACTTAACTCTAAAAGGACATAAAAACCTGAATGCGAAAGTTCCATTTTGTAGTCCACATTATAAGATAACAGAGACAGTAAAAGATTTCACATCTACCGGTACTCATTGACCACCACCAACAACAATAAACAATATAATGATAAATGAAAAATCCTTGGCACAGAGGCCTAGAACAGAAGGATTTGTTCAGGAGGTCTCAACAGACCAGGTCCCTCCATTGTCCCTACAAGATCTAAACAGTGAGGCGTGCTGGTGAAACAAGAAAGGAGTTTATATCAGTGTTTTAATCGGTATTTACATTGTTCCCAGAGCTTACCGATTGTGATTTGTGCTGCTACAAATATGGCCATGTATCACTATAGTATGGTGTCTAACTCTTTCAGGTATATTCCCAGGAGAGGTACAAATGGGTCACATGGAATTTCTAGTTGCAATTTTTTAAGGAAACTCCATATTGATTTCCATACTGATTGTACAAATTTACATCCACACAGATAATGTAGAAGGGCTCTTCTTCCCCACATCCTTGCCTCTCAGATACCATTTTACCCTAGGCAGAATGGTGGTCATCAAGAACACAAAAAGCAACAAATGCTAGCAAGTACATGGGAAGAAAGGAATTCTTCTTTGCTTGTTTTCTTAGAGAAATTTTACAATGAAAAACTGGAAATTTACTTTGAAGTTACTTTGAAAAATGTTTACTCCAATACCTTGGTAATCTCAAGCTATCAACGTTGAAAAATACACTTACCTTTAAAAATGGATATAAAAGTTATAAACTCACACTTTAGCCGTTGGCTCCTACCCTCGATCTTACTGATGTCCTCTGTGTTTTATTTCTCTAATCTAATAATAATGTGTTAGTGATATTTTAGTGGCATTACTACTATATACCTTTTTCAATATGAAGTTGGTTTATAGGTTTTGATAATCCTCTCAAGTTTACTAGTGAGGGTTTCAAATAAGATTAAAAGACAAATACCTGTATTGAGAACCATTGGTGTCTGGCCAAAATGAGGAATGTTTTCTTTCAATATGGTATGTCTAATCTGCAAAACTGAAACTAAAAATAAATTAAATTGTTTGAGCATTTATTTCAAAAACTGTAAAGAACCATTATGATTTTCTTAAAATGTTTGGGTAACTATCACAATTCAAATCTTCAGTGCCAGGGATAGAACTCAAGCAGCATGGGGCCTGCCTGGCAAACTCGAGGTCTTGATTTCAATTCCCACTTCCCCCCTCCAAAAAAAATTTAAATCTTCAATGGTGCTTCATTCTGCTTAATTACTTCTATATTTTTATTGTGTATCTGGATTACATTTAATGCAAAAGACTAAAATGTCTCCAACATTTTTCTAGCACATTGAACACCTTTATTGGCTGTATTTGTTTTTAATAATATGTTATAGATGACAAGTGTTATTTGTTATAGTCTTAACAAACCCCGTATAAATTAGTCGTAAATAATTTCCTAACAGGAATGAGTGCAACTTTTCATCTACTTCATTTTTAATATTTTCACAATTAATGTTCAACAGACCATTTTGTCTTAAATATACAGCATGTGCTTAGCATGCGCAGTGCTCTGTATATGATCCCCAGCATAATAAAAGAAAATAAAAGACAAAAAACTATCAAAAATAATAGCAAAATGAATAGAAATAACACAAATGGAAAATGAAATGCTTTGAAGCAAGTTCCCTTTTCAAAGCTTTGTAAATTATCAGAGTAATTGAAACTGTTTTGCTAAGAAATATATGCTTACCTTCCAAAAAATTAAACTCATTAACTGACCTAGTGGAAATTATGCAAAACATTTCACAAGTAGTATAATATGGCTATGGCTAGCAAGCTCCAAAAAGACAATTGAGATAGAATATCTAATAACTGGATAAAGTCCACTGTCAACAGATTTTAAACAATCCAAAAAGTTATCAAGATCATTTGACTTAATGAGCTCTACTCATGTAAAGCTAAAATTACCAATTCTTTCTCAAATTGTTTTCAATTATTTTTACATGACTATGATATCATAAAAAATTCAGTAGAAAATAGACAAAAGACACTGGGGAAAATACAAAAGAACAGTGTGTTCCTGGTGAATAGTGCAATTACAGCTATTTAGCACCAAGAATATTTGGAAGGAATATAATTAAGTTCAAGATACAAATACAAAATTACCGCTGTGATAAATAATTTGCTTTGAAGTAAATATCTAAGTTACTATGATGCCGCTTGATATATATTTCCTTTTCTCTTTTCTCATTAGCTTAACTGTAAAAGTCAACAAGTGGAAAAAAAGAGATACTTCAAATCCATCTAATTTACTGATATGGTTGTCATTACAGAGTAATATTGTATTACTATCACTAAAACATAATTAAAATATTTTTCAGATGTAAGTTTTTCATATGTTATTTTCTTGCTGATTTATTGCTACTATATATAGACACATAGATTATGTACAACATTTCTTTATGTTATTATGTCCTTTTCCCCTGAAAATTGCCAGAAGCAATTCATATTTATTTTTATAATAAACTGTAATGGTAAGTAAATTCAACACAATAAATTTATAGTAAAGACTCTGGTGAGTACTCAAAACACAGTTTTAATTTTTAAATCTCATGTGCATAATAAAATACAGTAATGGAGCAATTTTTAAAGACTTTA
This sequence comes from Erethizon dorsatum, assembly GCA_028451465.1. Classification (NCBI taxonomy): domain Eukaryota; kingdom Metazoa; phylum Chordata; class Mammalia; order Rodentia; family Erethizontidae; genus Erethizon; species Erethizon dorsatum. Next base: position 139,514,583 of record CM051824.1, read on the forward strand.
TAATAGAATACAAAGCCAAATATTTTTGAAATATAGTCATATTTCATTTCTTTTGAACATTATTCTACATAGTAAGCAGTAAAATAAACTCTTAAAATTTTAAATTAAACACATCTGATAATTTTAATTCATGACAGAATGTCTTTAAGGAAAGGCAGTTGCATTGGGATAATGATCACTTGATTTCACTCAAGTGGGAAGATATTTTAAGTAATGACATTTTTTAATGATATAATCTAATTCAGTTTCTCTCTCTTTTTCAGTAAATGTAGCTAAACTTTAAGGAATTAGTTTGACTACCTCTAATTTTCCACAGTAATGAAATATCTTGTTTCTACTAAAAAATTAAGGAATGTTTTCTTTGTATTGAATCATGTGAGTGTTTTTAAAGTTAACTTTTAGGGTAAATAAACATGATTAAAGATTATAACTTTTAGGTTGCTGAGGAATCAGGAACTTTTAATCCGTGTCCAAATAGTTAACAAATGTGAAACATACAATGATTTAGGTATGATGCTATCTAATGGGGATGATGGATGACGCAAGATTCCTTTATTAAAAAGCTCATGATCCGGGGCCGGTGAGATGGCTCAGCGGTTTAAGCGCCTGCCCGGCAAGCGCGAGGGCCCGAGTTCGACTCCCGGAACCCACATACGAAAAAGGGGCCGGTGATATCGCTCAGTGGCACGGGCGCCTGCTGGCGTGCGAGGTCCTGAGGTCGACCCCCTGGTACCCACAAAAAAAAAAAAAAAAAAAAAAAAAATGCTCATGATCCAAGAGGAAGGAGGGAGACAAAACAAAAACACTGATAGTGGAGGACTGTTGTAGGGATATACACAGCGTAATGGTAGGTATCATCGGAAGGTAGCAACTCAGCAGGAAGAGTGTTTGAAATTGGGGACTTACTGTAATTACAGAAGATGGTAGTCATACCTGAACATTTTTGCTTTTGTTCCTCCTCCTAACCCCTTTGTATATAAGTTCATAAACACCTTGTGTGGCAGTAGTAACTGCTTGGAGCTCTAATTTTCCTGACCATACTAATACAATTAGTAGTATTGCAATTTGCAAGGAAATTTGTTTGCTGGAGTCTAACACCGACCCACCGCTGTCTCTACCTGATGCTAATGATTCACAGACTCATCTTCAACTAGCAACTGTATATTTTATTGTATAATTATTAAAAGTATTTGAAATTGTTCTAGGTTTTGATACAATCTGCTGTTTATGTGATTGTTTTGAAGTTGAAGCATGGATTCCTAAGGCCATCTTGACTGAGGCAAACATTCACTATCTTTCTTGAAGGAGAGAGACTTTGTGACAGCAGCAAAATAAATCCTCCTCTCTATCGGATGTACAAGTCAAAAGACGAGCATGAATTATTATCGAGTAAAAAGTAGACTATAAGGAAAAAATGAAATTGTCGGCATTTATCCTGCATAGTAATGTCATTTTTCAAATAAAAACAATTTCTTTACTCATATACTCATTAACGACAAACATTTCATACGAAACTTAAAACTCTGCATTATGAACTGTATATTAAACTTCACCATCCTTTTTATAATTAACTCTCAAATAAGTATTAAATCTAAACATATGAATAATTCTAAATTAAGGGATCAAGACATTAATCCTCAATTACAAATTTGAGTCAGTTTTTTAAAAAACTAATGAACATAATATGATAACATTTATATGTTAAATCATTATTATTATCAAATTATTTCCATGAAATGTAAAGTGAAATTTGGAATATTTAAAGGGTTTGCATTTGTATCTTGATTTTTATTTTAGTATTTTGACTATAAAAATATGACAAAATTAAAATGGTTTATTTTAAAAGTGCTTAATAATTTAGAAAATATTAAGGCTCCAAACTTGGATACATTTTATTTCTATAATGTTGTATTTAAATGAGTACATTTTCACTATCGTCTAGAGACAGATGCTAAATTTCCTCAATTTCCATAAAATCATATAACATTACACTCAAACACCTCTGGTGATAGTAATATCCTATCATAATGTAGAGATAAAATTGGATAGTAATTTTGACATATTTATCAACTTTAAGCTATACATCTCTACTTTTTATTGACATTATATACATATTACTTAGAATCATATGCATATATTTACATGAAAAATAAATATATAAACAGAAGTAAGCACTATAGTTTATCTCATCATAAAATACATTATTGACATATTATTTCGATTTAATCTTTTTAAAATGTACATGGCTTTCACATGTATTAAAATTGAAAATATGTAGATATTCATAAGCTAAATACCACTCACGGTTTAAATAAGTGTCACAAATGATGTTATTAACTTCAAAAAATACTGGTACATAAACTTATAGTAAGTATAGGAATGTAAGAATGCAATAACCCACCTATTATGGTGAAGTAAGGTTGTCTTTTGAAAAAATTACATCTGATTTCTATATCTTAATTACATATTTTTAAAAATTAATATGGGTGTATATATTTCTCCTACTGCATAACAGAGAGATCCAGTAAATATTTCCCCAAAGCTTATTTACATTGTCTTTCTGAAAACAGATGTGGGGCTTCCACAAGTGAAAGACCCAGTAAAAAGAGCTACCATCAGCTGAAGAATCAAAGGTATGGCAGCTGTTAGGTATTCGTGTTTCCATGGACCATTTGCAATTTTTTCATCAGATATCTTTGTACCAAGAAGAACACTAGTTACTTAGTTTATATATCACTATTTCAGGTGATCAAAGAAACAGAGCTATGTAGCTAAGCAAAGATCAAATGTTCATGTAGGAGAAGGAGCTATGATAACCGTAGACCTCCTATCTATTTTACAACTTCTATATTTTGTTCTCTATAGATTTATGGAAGAATAACTTTGTACTTTTAACAAATACATTTGAAACATATGCTGAATGTTTAATTTTTTTAAATATTGCAACAAAACACACACTGTTATTAGCTCCCTTTAAAATACACCTCCCAACACTTCGAACACTCATATCCCACTATTCTTGTCGCTTTCTGAAGCAGTTCCAGTGGTCGTCTTTCTCAAATATCTTTGCACAGTGTGATAAAAAACATGGTGAATGCTTCCACCAAGTATCATTCAAGAGGAAAGAAGGCTATAAAAAATCACTTTCTCTTCTCATTTTCTTTATTCACCTGACATGAAACTATGCAATTTGGCTCTTCCTCAAAGTCAAAATTACTGTGAAAAGTAAACATTTTGAATCAATTCAGGATTTAAGGCATCTGTGACAGTGCAACTAAAGATACATGGATACACATAAAGAGATAAGGAATGGGGCCTGTGAGATGGCTCAGAGGCTTAAGCACCTGCCCGGCAAGCGCGAGGGCCCGAGTTCGACTCCCGGAACCCACATACGAAAAAGGGGCCGGTGACATCGCTCAGCGGCAAGGGCGCCTGCTGGCACGTGAGGTCGTGAGGTCGACCCCCCAGTACCCACAAAAAAAAAAAGAGATATGGAAGCATAGATATATGTGTGTATACATATATGTATATATGTATATTGTATTATATAATTAAGTACACTATATTGAATAAATTATATATTACTTATTTCATTCTATTATGTACATTGTACTTAAATCTATATAATGACATCTTGAAATGTGGAGTAGCCTTTATTTCTTCTAATTTTTTTAAGAAATATTCTGCTGTCAGGTTTTACATTTCTGATAAAGTTTTTAAGTGTTGGAAATATGAATTCAATTGTAGTATTAAAATAAATTCAGTTATTAGTAAGATCATAAAAGCCAATATATTTTATACTTTTCATTTATTTCATGTTTTTTTTTGTGTGTGTGTGGGTACCGGGGGTCGACCTCAGGACCTCGAGCGCCAGCAGGCGCCCGTGCCGCTGAGCGATATCACCGGGCCTTTTTTCGTACGTGGGTTCTGGGAGTCGAACTCGTGCCCTTGCACTTGCCCCTCAGGTGCGTAGGCCGCTGAGCCATCTCACCGGCCCCTAAATGGTAATATTTATTAATGATTAGTTTGTGTTCATTTTGGTGAGGATGGTGTATTGTATAAGGCACTAGGGAATGATAATAGACACCAAGATCTAAAAGCTGCGTTTGTTACTGCTTCAATGCTAGGCCCTGTCAGTTAGCATAGCAAAGAGCAAGAAGATATGTGAATGTATGGTAACCAAAATAGATTTACAGATCTACAAATATTCCTGTGCATAACCATCTGTGTCTACATTTAGTTAAACATGAGTTTATAGTGATGTCTCAACTTTAATCCATTTATGTGTGAATCTCCTTAGTTTTTCCAGTTGCTTTCTGTTACTTAATAAAAGTGACAAATTTGAAAATTTTCCATGATCTGACATTTATTTATTTGTCTTGTATAAAGAGATAGTGGTTTCAGAATTGTAAACCTGTTTGCATACAGGAAAAATTTTAACAATAAAGTATATGGAATTAACTTTCAGTCTCAGGTTTTTTAAATTTATACTGTGAATGTCCCTAATAATAAATAAGTATTAATATTTTCTTAATCACAGAAACATATGTCAATCTTTTAGAGAGAAGTCAACATGTGTAAAATGCATGTGATGATGGAAAACTAAATAAGTAAAATATACATTATTTTCTTTTACTAAGCCTAAATAACTATGGTTTGTGTTTGTGTATTTCTTGACTTCTCAGAAAATTTGTGATGATAATTTAATCCTAGAAAATAAAGAATTTGAATCTTGATCTATGCTATGGGCTGAATGTTCTCCAAAATTTATGTGTTAAAACAGAATTTTCAATATGCAGTGTTAAGAGGTAAGACTTAGGTTGGGAATATAACTTGGTGGTGAAACATGGCATAGAATATATATGAGGTTCTCATTCAATTCAAAGCACCACAAAAAAATAAAAATAAAAATAAAAAAATAAATGAGAGCTTTTGAGAAGTGAAAACTAATGAGGCCTTTGCCTTCATATTTGGAGAGGCACCTTATGGAAGGGCTGTTGGCATCTCCCTAGGGTCTGTTTATCTATTTACCTTAAGCACACGAGGACAGTGTTCCAACACTGCTCTTCTTGGAAGACAGAGCGGCCCTTATCAGATGTTGAACCTGACATTACCTTGACCTTGGACTTTCTAGTCTCCAGATTTATGAAAAAATAAATTTCTGTTCTTTATAACTTATCCAATCTGTACTTTTGCTGCTATAACAGCATACATGTACTAAGAAACCAACTCACTTTTCAAAGGAATTGAAGCACTTTAAAATGCTTTAGATGTAATAAGGTACTTATTTTGGAAGAAACAAATTGGCTCAAATGAAACAGCTAATAATTATGTTCTCATACATCCAATAACTGCTTACTAGACTCATCTTACCTGAGAAATCAGCTAGCTGATTAGTAGCCTAATAGGTTTTACAGAACCCAATGATAATGAATTCAACATTTTCCACTCAGACTACTCTCTGTATTTCCTTATTTTTATTTTCTGACTTCATAGTATGGAATTCCTGTGTAAAAAACAATGTTTTGACCTTTCTCTAGGGAAAATAATATATTTGAGTAAATATATTTGTCTCGGGACCTGTCTCACAGCAGGACAAAAAAAAATATATAAAAAATAGATAAGCCAGAGATAGTCAAAGAAAGCTTAGAAATTTACTCACTTAAAATTAAATATGAACTTACTTAGTGTGGGCTAAGAATCTAATTTTATTTATTGGCTAATTTTACTTTTTCAGTAATTTCAAAATGCAAACATTCTAGAATCTTTAACTGTAAATAAAGGCAAGATTTTGGTTTTTCATTCCACTAACCTGTATTATAATCATCAACATACCTCATGTATAGCAGAATGCGTACTGAGCTTTTTTGCTGTTTTTCCTGATACAGAACTTGCAAGCTTAAAGTAAAGCACTTAAATAGAGAACCAATTAGAGTACCACATTTCTGTGTGATCTTGGAAGGTGGGGTGATGACTTTTTGTTCTCCTTTTTAAAAATAAGTTTAAGATTACATAATAAGAGAACTATAAATCAATTTTGTGTGAAATATTGCAGAATTTGACCTCAAAAAGTACCTTAGTTGTGATAAATGTATCTCTTTCTTAGTTTGGAAAAAAGATCAAACTGCAACTTAGATGTCTTGTTTTATTTTTTTTGTCTGGAATAGCCGTGGGACCTAAAGTTACTGTTTCCTTTTCATTGCGGGTGGGAACTGTCAAGAGGAAATTTATGGATCCTTACTGTGCTGTATAATTTATTAGAGGAGTCTTGGAATTTGCTGAATTCTGCAGTTATTTGGCAAATCGTTTTTTTGGCAAATTTCATTTGTTTGGTTTATCTTCATTTTATTTTATAATAGGAAATGGAAGTATTGAGGAAGAAGATAAATTAAAAAAATGGATCACATTGACAGAATGAAGTAGTAGGAAAAGAGAAAGCATATGAAAGAATAGCAAGAAAGAGTACAATCTTGGCAGGTCCAAAAATTCAAAATCTAATAAAATATTAAAATTTAATAAAAATTATTTAGAACTTGCTATGAACTTAAATTTCCCCAACTAACTAGAGTAAAAGAAATTTTATTAGTACCTCATAGTTCCAATTTGTGTAAGTCTTCAAAAAATTAATATATTGCACTAATATTCCACTGTAAAATTTGATGGGATTAAATATATTTATATTTTGTTAATGCAAAGTAATGATTAATCTAAATGTTAATATAAGAATATATTCTTATTAGAAATGAAGATGTTGCTCTTAACATAAATTAAGAAGATGGAGTCATCTATTCATGGGGTAGGTTATAATGAACTTGGAATTTCCATACTGGAATTGGAAATGAGAAAAATCTGTAAATATTACAGTACAGTATGACTCAACACTTCTATTTGTATGGTACCAGTTCCTCCAGTTCCTCCTTTTGTACATTAATGTGTGGTAAAAGCCAGTGCATTCCATCCAATAAGAAGAAGCTTCTAGGCAGTATAAGGTGACTCTTTTAGATTAGTTGATTTGTCCCTACACATAAAAGACAAAGAGACTGATCTGAATATCTTTAGCTGTTATAATTGTACTACGCCACCAAATTTATTCTGATTTACTTTTATTCTGATGCTGCAGTGCTAGTTAAATTTAATATTTGCAAGGCGACAGAATGATTGGGCAGTGCTCTACCATAGTGATTATTTTCTATGAAAGTCAATTATTTAAAAGACCTCTTTAAAGTGTTGCTATGTAACAGCATTATCTCAAAGTACCTAGGACATGTTAATTGTTAATCATTGTAGTACAGAATAAATAAAAAAAACTAATGTATGTGCAGATTGTTACAAAGAGATTACATTATTTAAATTCTGTGATATTCAAAATCATCTAAATTACCTAGTAGGCAGCTACATTTATTTAGAAGAAACTCTAATAATAGTAAACTGGATAAAACATGATTACTTCTTATTTTATGTTAAGGTGTTTTGGAAAATCTGTGAAACCTAAGCTCCTTTCTGATGCTGATATTTGATGATTCCCCTACAATCTACCTGTAGGTAACACAGTATATTCAAACTACCTGTAGATAGTGTAGCCTATTGTAAAAACCAAATAGATTTTGTAGATCAAGAAAGCACAGTGAGGGCTGGTGAGATGGCTCAGCGGCTTAAGGGCCTGCCCCGCAAGCGCGAGGGCCCGAGTTCGACTCCCAGAATCCACACACGAAAAAGGGGCCGGTGATATCGCTCAGCAGTAGGGGCACCTGCTGGTGCGCGAGGTCCTGAGGTCGACCCCCGGTACCCACAAAAAAAAAAAAAAAAAGAAAGCACAATGAACAAATTTAAGACAAGTAGATTCTAAATTAGCATATGGTGATTTCCAATTTTTTCATATCACAGTAAATTATGCAGATCCATAAAAGCCCAGTAAATGATAAGGAATATTCAGAAAAAGATGTCCTCCCATATTTACTATATTTACACTCGAGTGTAAGGAAATAAAAAATGCTGAAGAGCTCTGGTTGTTTAAGGCAGAATAGCATGAGTTCACCAAGATTAAGAAAAAAGAAAAGTAAAAAAAAAAAAACACCAAAAAAAACCTCTTGTAGAAGTGCTGCTGGAAGACCAGAAGAGATTGGGTGGTGAGTGCAGCTCTGGAAAGGGTAATCTGTGCTGAATCCCGCACTCTGTGCACATTGCTGCAAAAGGGTTAAGGGGAAGCGTTCAAGAAGAATCATTGTGTTTACTTGTATTTACTGATTTTGATATGCATTTATATTAAATGTTAAATGGGTTTGAGTTATAGCATATCTTTGAGGAGATAATATATCTCATCTTCTAGACATCTGGTTTTAAAACTCTATATTTGCCAACGTTAATTGCTAGTCATTCCAAATAATTGACTAATTCAGAGAAAATTAGCCCCCATTTCATCCTCTAGTGTGTTATTTTCATGCAACCTATTTTTAGATTATAAGAAAAAGTAGGTATTCTTTTTGTCCAGTGAAATTTTTATCCACATATTGAAAGAAATTGAAAGTGTTACATAGAATTGGATAAGGGTGTAGAAGTAAATTCCTCAAAGAGGAAATCATTATCATTTGTGGCCCAGATGCAATAGGCAATGCTGAGTTTAGCAAGTTCACAAGCAATGTATAGAAAATCAGCCTTCCTTTTTTTCTGCCTGTATGCTTAGTTTGTACATAGCTAGGAAATAGGAACTGCATTTATCAAATATGTTCTGCATCAAAGTGGACATCCTTAGCTCTAGATTTGATAGATAACCTCTTCAACAAGGAGAGTCAGTATACCAAATAAAATGCATTTGTTTTGTCAACAAACCATAAAATATGTCAGTAGTTGATGTTTCACTGATGCTTCTGAGCCTTTCAAAACTAGTAATGGTTTTGACAGTTTTGGAGATTGAGACTAAAGTCATTAAAGAAAGCTAGTATAAAGATGACAGCATCTATATTTTTTCAAGACACACTTCTGTCCTTTCTTTCATGTCAACAGCATACAATATTTTCCCTGAGAAATAGTTACCCCAATGTTCTCCAAAACTCTACTTAGGTATTATGCATCTTTTAACAATAACTAAGAATATTCCATGCAGTTGGATAACTACAATGACAAATGTGCTTCCAATTAGATGTTTAGCATCAAAACTAATTTGGTGAGGTTCACTGCTTCCTGATTAATTACTCTGTGTCTGAAAAGGCAATATTTCTGATAGTAGTCCTGGTTTTTTTTTGTTCCTTTAATTTTACTAAGATATATCTTAGCAGGATTGGATGGTCCCAAGATCATGGGCAATAATATATCCATTTGATATGTTTGATAATAAATGATGACTCTTTTTCTCTCTGGAGAAAGATTTAGGTTCCAACACTGAATCCAATAATTGGCAAAAAGAAAGAAACAACAACCAAAAAAAAGAATCTAGGTGTGGTTTTTAGTATCTCTTGTTTTTTTGGAAGTGGTAAATTAAAAAATAAAATATTGAATCCTCAATTTACATACCTGATTCTCTGTCCAGGAGAATTTTAGAATACTTCTGATTGAACTCACTTACATAAGATAGTCAAAGTTAGCTTTGCCCAAAGTACTATCCTGATGCAATACCTCATTTAAAAATACTAACTGCAAGGCACTGTGTTTAATAATTTGAAGTCACATGAATAGATGATATTGCAATATTATAGATTAAGAAAGTGTAAAGTTAGAAATCAGTACAGGTGTGTTAATATTGCTATCCATGTAACACTAAATACTATGCTTTTTTTATGTGTGATTGTAACAGAAAATGCCCCCCACAGCCAGTATACTTCAGTTTGTTAGTTGCCCAGGTAATAGTTCCTATTCCAGTTCTGGTTGATTCCGGTCTCTTAGAAACAGCTGATCATTGTGGTGCATAGCTGGTTACTATGATGCACATTGTATAAACCAATCCCCAATTGACAAGCCATTCTGCCTCTGTACTTCCAGCTTTCTTATCCCATATAAGCCCTAGACCACCAACAGATCTGGGCCTGATATTTTGGGAGTGATCCCACTCAGTGCCCATTGATGTAAAATAATTCTGACTCCCAAATCCTGGGTGTCGTTTCAGTGTTTCTGCTTGCCATTGCATGATGTGGGTTTCTGCCAGGCTCTGTGTATGTTTGTGTCTGAAGTCAGGCACCAAACGCATTTTGCTGGCCCCATTATAAGCAGTCCAGTGTGCATTCCACTAGAATCCTCAAGAGTTTTTTTTTTTTTTTTTTTTTTTTTTCCCCCACAGGGATATGAAGCTTTTCAGGTTTGGTGAAAGTAGCACAATAGATAGGGGGTGAAGTCTCCTGCATGCAGCCACACTGTATGGATTCCATGCTGCTTTGTTTTGTTCTTAATTAAGTACAAAGGATTTCAGAGCAATATGTATAAAAATGGCTATATGTATGCTTTTAAAAGTACTAAATTAGATTGTTTATAAATTCTGTCTTTCAAAATCATATCTAAAATATTTCATCCTACCATGTCTGGATTATCCCTGAATTTTATTTAACTCTCTTACTCCTTGAGTTTGGTTTCAAAGAATTCAATCTGAATTCAATATTTTTCCCTTTTAAGTTAGAATTTCATAGTAACTGAGAATGTGGACCACATTATATAATATAATCTTCTATTCCAATACTTTATATTATAATCATGTTACTTCACATTATATCATGTTGTATCTTTGTACTTTCTTTGAGATCATGACTTTAACCCTGGGTTAAAATAACGGTGCATACCCATAATCCCTGCTGCTCAGGAAGATCAGGCACAAGGTTCACAATTGTGAGGCCAGCCTGGGCAACTTAGTGAGACCCTGTGTCAAAATTTAAAAAGAAGTAAAATTGATAAATAATGGCAGGGCGTGTAGCTCAGTGGTAATGTGCCCCTGAATTCAGTCCTCAGTACCACACAACAGATCAGATAGATAGATAGATATAGATAGGAAGATGGATAGATAAATAGAAAATACTGGTCATATGTATTTTTAAATATCAATGCCTTTGTACTATAAACTTTGTTACTAGGCAACAAAGCACATAAAATAAATGGTGTGGGTACTTTTTATGGGAGCTACTTTATTCATTTAAAAATGAGAAGAAACACTAATGACTTGATTAGAAATAGAGTAACAGTATTATTTTGTATTTATTTGATTTTTTAATTTCCTGTTTTGTTCAAGTATATATCTATTAATCTATAATACACAGAAATATTTGTTTATTAAATTTTATTTCAAATATAAAATTCCAATACCATAAATTCTTAATAATTATAGAAAATAAGACTATTTTTAAAACTTTTTTCTCATGCAGACATCCATATCTTTCTTATTCAAGTCTCTGTGCACAAGCTACATGACAGACTATATGTTCACTTCCCTACTTAAAAAAAAATGTAACCACAGTGTACAGAATATGACTAAGTCCTTATGGTTCTTGCAAGCTCCAAATATATGTACAAATTGCCCTCCCAAATAAATGTAAACTTCAAGCTTTATAAAGCTATTGATTTTGACAATAGAAACATATGAAATTAAATATAATTTAATGATTAACCAATGTGTTAGCCACTTTTCCAAGTGGATGTGATATGGCTAAAGTGACTCCATTTTCTTTTTTTAGACTCCTGTTTGTCTTAACTTAACCGCTAAATGCACTCCTTCCCCAACCCTGTTAGATATTAAGGCACTAACCCATAGATAAACTCACTCCTCAGACCCCTTCCCAGTCAACCATAAAACTCATAAAAGGAGAAACAGTTATAGTACAAGGTGGTCAAACTGACCATTGCCCCATCCTGTGTGTCAACTAACCTGATGTTTTGAGAAGGACCTTGTGACATTCCAAAGAAATGATGTAGTACAGATGTGGTCTCTATGGCAACCAAGGAATTTTGTAAAATCCCCAATGTGTATTTAAGGAGCTGTAAAACAAAGACTTGGGGTCAGCAGACTCGACTCCTACGAGTGACCTGCTGGCTGCCAGCTTCTTTTAAATAAAAGAACTACTTGTTTCTAGATTCTCAGTTTCCTTTGAGTGTGTGCCTTGCATCTGTCATAACAGGTGTATATTATGCTAATGTTAATGTTTTAGCATAATTGCAATTGGATGAAAAGGGTATTTCCTCTTTTCTTTTTTTTTTTTTTTTTGTGGGTACCGGGGGGTTGACCTCAGGACGTCGCGCGCCAGGAGGCGCCCGTGCCGCTGAGCGATATCACCGGCCCCTTTTTCGTATGTGGGTTCTGGGAGTCGAACTCGGGCCCTCGCACTTGCCGAGCAGGCGCTTAAGCCGCTGAGCCATCTCACCGGCCCCCTCTTTTCTTAAAGCAAAGAAAAATGTGGCATTACTTAGAAAGGAAAAAAGGTAAATTTTTTGCAAATATTTCTTAACCAGAAAATAATGTCCCATTCAGTTAATGGCCAACTTTTACATTCATATACTCAGGATCTAGTTCTTTTTTTAATTTCATCAACTACAATTCACATATGACTCTGGTGACTATTAATCCATGCTGTCAGGATCAAGGCCACTTGTGGACAGAAAGAAATCATATTGGAACTGTGAGCTTTTGTTAGTATTTGTATTCTCTCCTTTTATTTGTTATGAAAAGACAGGGCCTTCTGGCTTTACAAAAACATGTTGTAGATAAACACTTATTCCTACTCAAACATTATCAGCTTTTTACAGAAATGAATTCTTGACACAGTGTTTTGTAGGTAATTAGCCAATTCAGTAATCTGCAGAAGCAGAAAATAAATGAGTACCTTGGGGTGAGTGGCCAATATTTCAAACACTAAGCATTTCTCTTTTAAAATGCACAGTTTGTATTTAATATGGGAATTAAAATTAGTCACTGCCAATATAACTGGGAAGAAAGACAGAAATTCATTAAAAATCAGAGAAATGTAAACCTTGTATAAAAGTTTACAGTCAGTATCATTAATATATAGTTTCCAAGGCATATAAATGAGAGTAATCATTGCAAATGATTCTTATGAAACATTTCAAATATTAACCAATAAAAGCAAAATTATACTACGTTATACTTATTTTGTGATGATGTTTATTCTTTGTGGAGTGCAGAATTTTTTGACATTTATGATTATGGACTCCATTCTGAATTACTTAAGAGAACACAGGATGAATTGGTCTGTAGCATAGAACACAGTACAGAAATTGTTTATGGGTGAGTAATCTTAAGACAATCTGTTAGAGTGATTAGTAAAGTCACACAATGTAAAAAAAGACTTAGAGAGTGTTATCAGAAATCTATAAGGAGAAACATTTCAAAAATAAGAGATTTTAGTATAAAATTCTAAACAATCAAATTATATAAAAAGGAAATGTGATTTTGGATATCAACATTAGCATTAATGAATTTTGTATTAATATTGAGAGCAAAAATTAATTGGAAGTGGAGAGTTTGTTTCTCTCTCATTAAATCTGGCATAATCAAAAGAAGTGGACATGGTTTAGAGAGGAATAATGTAAAGAAATACATTTATTGTGGAGGATGTTGCCTTTGCTTTTTGTTGCTAAAGATGAAAGACAGTGTACCATACAGCCTCAACAGTGAAAGCTCTTTGTAAATATTGTCAATATTTTTGGACTAATGTTTACATCACATGCAGCTATGAGAAAGAGATTTCCAAGTAATTTCCAAAGGAGGAAGGATGATAGGTACAGGGAGTTTTAGAAGAGTTTAAAAAAAAAGAATATAGTAGGCTGACATGAAAGTTGAGGGAAAGGATAAAGATTTTGGAATAAAATTGAATTATGTTTACAGCAAGGACTATAAGAAGCTATGGAATTCCAGTTAGAGACTTAGAAAAGAAAATATACGTCTGCCATATGAGGTGGCCCTTTTTGATATGCGAAGAGATTTGTAGAACAAAATGAGGCAAAGTCTGTGGAAAATTTGCTTTCTTAATTTCTTAATTTGTAGAAGTGAATTATATTTTTTCTTTAAGGGTAACTAGCCCGAGAAAAGGAAATTTACACATTTGCTGGATATACAATTCCAGTACCCACTAAGTCACACTTTTGTGTCTTCCCTCTGAAAGTCACAGTAGAAAGGTTCACACATTAGATGGCTAATGTAGGTTATATTTAGACCAATAATGAAAAATCAATTATAGAATGCATTTTGACTTCTAGTTAATTTTGTGTGAAGATCTTCACAGAGAGCTTACATTCCAGGCCGTGAGTGCTTGCATTTGTGCTTAAAAAATTCAGTAAATGAAATAAAAGCAAACAAAAAATATTCTCTCAATTTAGAGGTATTGCTGCCAAAAAGGAGTTATAAGTGAAAAGACACTTATCAGAAAAGGGATATTAGGTTTAACACGGGAAAAATTTGGCCAAATAAGCTAACATTTTGTAACCTCATTTCACGACATTATTACTAGCTTTTACTTTTAAAATATTCGTAGAGTTAGGCAGGAGAAAGAAGGCTCTAAGGGAGAAATTTAATCTGTGCTTGTTAGGGTCATAGTGCTACAAGCATGGTGCTCATGCGCATGTGTGAACTTTTCACGCCATTGAATGTTTTACCCTGCTTAGACTCTCAGGGAAAGACGCTTTGTGTACACATGTAAATGTGCAGAGATACTCGACCAAATGGAATGAAAGACATGTTACCAAGCTTGTGCTCTGTTCTGCAAGTCAGGATTACCACACCATTTTCCTCCGCACTACTGTTTGTTCAATAGGCTCTCCACTTGAAGAGCTGCATCTATTCAGAAGGGAAAACACTTTTTTCTAATTTATACAGAACTGACTTATGAGCATAAACCGGACTTGAGCAGAGGTAATGAAATTTTTCTCATGAATATATTTTTTTGATTTGATTGATTTCTGCCCCTGCGGGTTAAACCCAGGGACTTTGCACTAAGTTACTTCCTCATTCATTCATTCATTTGTTCATTCATTTATTTATTTAGAGACATTTTACTAAGACATTAAGGTGCCAGGGTTGTGTTCAAACATGTGATCCTCCTGGCTCAGCCTCCCAGATTTCTGGGATTACAGGCACATGCCACCATGCCTTGCTATATAGCCTCATTCTTTATTTTTCATATAACAGTTATTACTGATCAAATATACTGTATTACTACATTACATTAAATATTAAATACATATTTAAGTCAAATATATAGTATGAATTAAAAAGTATGTAGTACTAATAAATGATAGGCAAAAGAATAAAAGAAAAAGCAAAAAGCTGCACTAAAATATGACTACAAGGGGCCGGTGTGATAGCTTAGCGGCATAAGCATCTGCCTGGCAAGCGCGAGGTCCTGAGTTCAACTCCCAGCACCCACATAGGAAAAAAGGGCCGATGATATCGCTCAGCGGCACGGGCACCTGCTGGTGTGTGAGGTCCTGAGTTCGACCCCTGGTACCCACAAAAAAAGATGACTACAAAATATCAGGTATATGAATATATAAGAAGAGAAGAATAATGTTTTTTAAATTACTCAAAGCAAACTATACATTTAGAAAATCAAATTGGTACACCATAAATGTATAAAATTTGTGTTTGTAAATTTTTAAGATATCATATCTATAAAAAGGAGTCCTAAAATGCATGAAGTGACCTAGAAAGAAAAGTCACAGTCTTTATCACCTCCAACCAACACCAGGCAAGAGGTGATTACTAATGAAATACATTCACTCTCTTCTATTTTCTTTCAAACTTATCAAAAATATGCTCTTAGGATCCAAGACTTTCATGTGAGAGGTGGTCAGGGAGGATATCTTTATGCTGTACTCCTTTAACTGAATTTCCAAGTTGCAGCAGTATATTTAGAATTGTAAGGAACCTCATCTCAGGGTTGTGTGGTAGAGAGGAATTATTATCCTTCCCAGGATGAGCAAGCTGATCTGATAGCCAGGCCAGCAACTTCCTAAATCTCATATGCATGCTAAAATGAAATGCAAATGTAATGATGTAATGCTGTTTTATGGAAATAAAATTGTCATCAATAAATTTTCAGAAATGTAATATCATGATTTTAAATTATAGTTTAAATATTCTAAAATTATGTTCACATGGTTTCCCCCTCAGAGATTAGTATCTGGATGTAAAAGATGTATCTCTAAAAACTTAGAATTACATCAGTCATAATGAGAAGCAAACAGTTGTATTTGCAGTATAAATGATGGATATTATCTGTAGTATGATATTAGATTAGGGAAACCACTTTGGAGAAAACACTTTCTTGTGTGTTATTGTAACTGATGAAAGTAATTTTGTATACTAATTCAGTACAGTACTGTATTTCATTGATAATTTAATTATGAATAATTTTGAAAAAGAAACTGTTTTATGTACTTGTGTAACAATTTTTTAAATGCTGAAAGAAAAATCTTTCATGTAAAACTATACTGCTCTTATGAGACTCAGAAGTGAAATTTATTAAACTGAGAACTGAGAACTGAAATTGTCTCATTATGTCAACAAATACATTTTTGCTCAAATCTTTTAGCAACTTTTGTAAGATTTATTGCACTATTCTTTTTAATTACAATGCCATATGCATTACTCTGTGGCTACTTTACTCCTCATCAAGTTTATTTGGAAAAGCTAACTACATGGTGGTAATTTCTTTCATTTACTATTTAATCACAACAGATTTCCAGGGAACCAAGTGACAAATACTCTGCTAATAAATATAGCATAAAGATCAGGCTTTACAAGTACATTTATTTTTCAGGATGCTGTCAGATTTATGTATTGACTTGTTATTTTTAAACTTTGAAGATAATTTGTGAAATTTTGCTCATATTGTATAAAATCTATCAAATATTCATGTTAAGAATATATGCATATTCCGTATGGTTTCCTGTTATATTTGTTTTGTTGTAGTGAGAGATTAAAGCAGTAACAAATTATTATTCTGCACAGATAATAAAAAAGACATCAGCCATCATCATAACATCATCAACAATTGCACATTGAATCTGTATATATATGTGGTGCCCTGCTGGTTTTCCATAAACCAAATTATATAGCCTAGTCTATGGCACTCTATAAACTATGAACACTGACAAAAACATGCCCTTATAACCCTCCAACACACAGAGGAATAAGCTTTTACAACACACATAAATATCAATTAAAATCACCAGCAAGCAAAAATTTCTGTACATAAGAAATACACATTATGCCAAAACTGAAAGAAGATAATTCAAAAGCTAATGCCATTCCATCTTTAGGAATTCCTGAACTAATTTTATGAATTCTTTAGTTGAATTTCCTGGCTACTTTAGGATGAGGAAGTAAAAAATAATCTGGTTTCATAAAGGATATAAAGTGCTGTACATTTTCTTTCTATCCAGCTAAAATGCTGTCTGATTATCAAATAAAACATACACCTCAACAAAGCTTTCATGAATTAATCTTTTTTCCCATGTATCTCTTGCAATTGAAAGAACAAAATCCAAGCTCATACACTCTCCTGCATGAAGAATAGCTGGCTTATTTGACTTGTCAGGGACTTTGAAAGAAACTGAGCACTTAGAAAGGTAAATAATGAACAACTCTTGAAAGCCTAAGGAATCTTAAAACGTAGAGGTTTTCATTGATGAATGCATTTCCAAATCAGAAGATTTGTTTAGAACTCATGAAAATGTCCATAGATTTGCCTAAGAAGACAATTTACATATTATATAAGTGTATATTTGCAATGTGTAAGATTTAGTGAATTAATCTAATATTCAAAAGAACATGGACAATCATGTTTAATAATTATTTCCATTATTTCCAGTCAAAGAACAAGGTAATGTGTGAATGAGAATACGTTTTAGCTGATACATTGATGAAACAACAGAAAAATAGGCTTTCCCATTCTGCTACCTGATACTTGACATAGTGTTTGATTTTCAGAATGAAGTACTATATGAAGCAATGAATATTCTTGATTTTTCATACTTTTTGTCAAACCAGTTTATTTAATAACATTAGTAATAATCAAGTTCTTTAAAATTAAAAAAGTCAGAGTAACATTAGAAATATTCTGTATACCCTTATGTTATTTCACAAAAGCCGATTATGTTAAAATAATTCCTAATAAAAATTTGCCAGCTATACATTTATTTTTAGAATAGAAGCACTATAACTCCTATTATTTAAATAAAGTTCACATTAATTAAAGCAACATTTTACAGAGGAAGTTAAGTTGTGCATAAATTTATGTGAGTAGAAAAATATTTCTAATTGGAACCTAAACTAAAAGGCCTTCTGTTCAAGAAAAACAATAAAGAACCCTCCATAATTTCATTCCCATGTAAAATAAAGACAGGAGGAAAACACAGAAATAGCAGACAGCAAAACAAATTTCAGTGGTGCCTAGAAAAGATAAAAAAAATAGAGAGAAAAGATAACCACAGGTTCTATGGAAATAAGATAATATGTTGGAATGAAATAAACACCCTGAAGAAATTTGTCAATGAATACTTTGCAGATAAAGTGGATTTTGACTCGGTATTATGCATAAATTAAGAGTTTTCTTCACTTTAAACAGATATCTAGTCTAAGGAAGTGACACAAATGAGAATAGTTTGGGATAAATGCAGCACAAGTCTTATTGGGGAACATCAATAGAATGAAAAATGAGCCAAAGGAGGCCAGACAAGAATATAAAACACACCACTGAGCCAATGTTCTTAAATAACTAAAATGAAGGAAACTGGAACTCATGTAATCCTTTAATTCAGAGAGTTTTATAATTTACTATAATACCTAAAAAAATCATAGTTTCCATTACATATGATTAGATATCTTCAATTATTTTCTTTCTTATGTTTTTATTTTAGTTTATTGAATGCTGACAAATTAAAATTTTACATATTGATGGATTGCAAAGTGCTTACATGATATATGTATGCAACGTGGGATAGCAAATCAAGCAAAATAGCCCCCATGTCAAACACTTGGTATTTATTATTACTATTAAAGTAAAACAAAATTATGTTTAAGTAGCTATTCCAGACCTTATTAAATGAGGATTTAATTTGATACTAGATTGTGGTTCCCAGTAAAAAAGAAATTCAAAAAAAAATTTTTTTTAAATGGATCCCGTTACCTAAAAGACAAAAGGATATGGAGATGTGATTTGAATAATAAATAAATTATTGCTTTATATAGTCTATTAGGGAACATGAGATATGTACTTAGGAAATACTTTAGGCATTTAATTTTTTTTTCTGAATATAAAAGCATGCTACTATTATTTCAGCTCTAATACTTATTTTGAAAACATGAACTTGTTAAAACATGCTTGTTACACTTGTAGAATATTTTGAATATAATGCAAATTTTTGGTTTGTTTATATATGATTAGGTGAATTCAGAAAACTGCAGTTCATTGAGAAAAGCTTGTAGGTGCACACAAAATAGGTACATGTACATACCATGTCACTATGGCACAATCTATTTTGTAAATTGCCCTCTTACACATTCATTACAACTCACAAGCTTCAACCTATCCAATGCCATACCATAAGTAGACTTCCAGGATTTTTAAAGATTAAATGCCTTTATAATATTTAACTAGAGTCTAATACTGAAATGATTGTAAATTTCTGCTATTTTTTATTAAAGCTCTTATAATTCCTTGTGCTGAAATTGCTAAGGAAGTTTATAAATGTTTTGTGCCATCACATTTTCCATAAAAATTCTGGATTTATCAAAGAATTTTATACAGTGAGGTGATTTTAAGAATGTGAATGTTGCCTTAAAATTTTTCATAATATTGTAATTTAACAATATTTGAAGAATTTAGATAAATGATACAAAGGAGGAAGAGACATTCCTATAAATTTAGTCAGAGTAAACTGGCAAAAAAGAATGGAAGGAAGGGGCTGGTGAGATGGCTCAGCGGCACCTGCCTTGCAAGCGCGAGGGCCCGAGTTCGACTCCCGGATCCCACATATGAAAAAGGGGCCAGTGATATCGCTCAGCGGCAAGGGCGCCTGTTGGCGCGCAAGGTCCTGAGGTCGACCCCCCGGTACCCACAAAAAAAAAAATGGAAGGGAGAGAGAGGGTAAGGGGGAAAGAGAGATAAGAGAGAAAGAAAGGAAGTCAGGAAAAAGGAAGGAAGAAAAGAGAGAAAGAAGGGGAAAGAAAAGGAAAAGAGAAAAATGAAACAAGAGAGAAAGGAGAAAGAGAAAACACAGAGCATATATGTTTAATAGTAGGGAATTAGGTAGATTTGGGCTAAAGTTCATGTCAATTAAAAATACAGTACATATCCATAGCAGTATATCATTAGACAAAAATATTTTGATATTTGAATACCACACAAAATGCATTTCATGTTTCTAAAAATATGTAAACAAAGCAAGGAAGATGAAGGCATTTTCTTTTACTGCTAATAAATTATTTAAAGAACAAATCTAATGATTTTAGTTATTATAAGTTTACTGTTAAATTGTATGTCATCATTTCCTAGAGATTCAAATGTACAGTAGAAATTATAATCTGTGACTTCATTGTCCTAAAGAACATCAACAGTTTTACTTGTGACACAGCAATCTTTTTTTTATTTTATTTTAAAGAGAAGATAAAACAAAACAAAACAAATCAAAAAAGAACAAAATTTCAAAACAACATAATAGGAGGGTAACAATGGTTAATACATTACATATTGTTATCTTTAAGTTAGTTATTCAGGGTACCAGATATCAGTATTCAATTGTCCAAACATTACTGGCACAAACCTTTCTCTTCAATGAACTAAGTAAAATTAGTAGTGTATCTATCTTAACCACCTTATATATAAATACAATTTTTTTTCTTTTCCTTTCTTTCTTTTCACTATTCCCCATCCCAGTCTCTCTTTCCTTTTGATCAGTTTCTTTTTGATTCACCATGTCTAATGTACATTTTGGATCTTATTTACTCTTTCAGTTTCTCATACTAGGGAGACAATACGATGCTTACACATGTGCATCCGATTTATTTCACTAATGAGTATTTTCTCGAGTTGCATCCATTTACCTATAAAAGTCTCCAGTTTATCCTTCTTTATGGCTGAATAGTACTCCATTGTATAAAAATACCACATCTTTCTTATCCATTCCTCAGTTGATGGGCATTTGTGTTGTTTCCAACATCTGGCTATTACAAATTGTGCTGCTATAAACATGAGTGCACATATATCGCTTGGTACGATATTTTTAATTCTTCTGGGAAAATACCCAGAAGGGGAATAGCTGGGTCAAATGGGACCTCCAACCCTAGTTTTTTGAGGAGTCTCCAGACTGATTTCCATAGTGGCTGTACCATTCTACATTCCCACCAACAGTGGGGAAGTGTTCCTTTTTCCCCACAGCCCCTCCAGCATTTGTTATTAGTTGATTTCTTGATAATAGCCATTCTTTCTGGGGTGAGATGGTATCTCAGTGTTGTTTTAATTTACATCTCTCGAATGACTAGTGATGTTGCACTTTTTTGTATATTTATTTGTCATTTGTATTTCTTCAACTGAGAAATGTGTATTGATCTCAGATGCCCATTTTTGGAGTGGGTCTTTAAATTTGGGAGGTCTGATTTTTTTGAGTTCTTTATATGTTCCTAATAGTAATCCTTTGTCTGAGGAACAGCTGGCAAACATTTTTTCCCACATTGTGGGTTGTCTCTTTACTCTGTTGGTGGTTTCTCTTGCTGTGGCACAGCAGTCTTAATTTAACATTTTTCTGCCTATGAAAACCTGTTTATAAAATGCAGTTGAAGTCAGTTTTCTCTCACTTCATAAGAACTAAAATAAAATCATTAACAGATATTTATTCTCTATTTTTGTGAGTCACATTTTAACTATTAAATATCATTTTTACTGGTATATTTTTTTCTAGACTAAGAATAATATGCAAGCTTATGTGTCTAAGTTTTAAGGCTAAATAATAGTGTATTTTAGAGAAGATTCTCATACACAGCTTAGTATAATATTGTTTATGACCCCAAAATTATGCTTATTTGACACCTAAACAATATTTAGGTAAAACACAGAACAGAGTGAACCATAGACTTGGACAATGGACTAACAACAGAATCCATGAAAAGTGTTGACACGTTGATATTTATGTAAGCATTTCACACAGGAAACACCATTTTCCTGCAATTTAGGAGAGTATTGCTGATTGAGTATCAAGTAGACATGTAGAGTATTTTTTTTTTAACCTCAGAAATTATCCTCGATTTTAGGGTCTGGCCTTCAACTATGTAGGCTCACAGTTGATGTGGTTAATTATACAGATAAGAATATTTCAGGACCAGATATATAAAGTAAAGTCAGCATGTCAAAATGTATTAAACCCCCTATATTTTGAATTGTATAATTATTACACTTACCAAATGACTTTAACTGGCATGCTATCCTAGCAGGTTTCCATTGCTGAGAATAACATCTGAGAATAATATCTGAGAATAACAACTTAAACACAAAAGACTTACTCTGATTCACAGTTTCAGAGGTTTCAGCCCATGGTCTTTGGCTCCATTGTTTCTGTGCCTGAGGTGAGGCAGAAAATCCTGACAGAATGATGCTGTGGAGCGTGGCTCACTTCACAGTGCCAGGGTAGCAGAGACAAAATGAGGGGAGAAAGAGAGGAGAGATAAGAGACAAGAGAGGAGAGAGAAAGAGAGAGAAATGGACAGGGAAATAGAGAGAAAAGAAGAAGAGTAGGGGGGATGAGGAGAACAGAAGAAGAAGAGGAAGAGGAGAAGGAAATTAATATATACCTTTCAAGGCCCACTTGTTCTAACCCCTTAACTAATTACCTCCAACTGCACTTCACTTATTCGGCTATGAACTCAGGAATTAATTAGTTCACCAAGGATATTAGTGTCTTCTTGATCCATATCCAGTCACTTCTACAGGTCACATCTCTGAATACTGCTGCATTTGGAATCAAGCCTTGAACACATTAGGCTTTGGGGGACATTCCCTCTCCAAATATTTACACAGACCGGTGTACTGTCTCTATGTACAGTATCTGTTTTGAGATCTAAGTCATAAATTGTTTAATGTAGTGTTAGACAGATCAAATCATTCCACAGAAGTGTAGCCTCCCATTTCCAGATTTGTGCTCTTCCTGTTGCCTTTGTAGTGTTCTATCCCCACCCATTCCCACTTGAAGAGTTAATATTTGCAGTGTTTCAAACAATTCTGACAGACCTAGGAATTCTTTATTAGGTTAGGTAATGTGAATTAGTGGCATTTTCTTTTTAATATTAGCTAGAAAAAACTCATTTTGTTTCCCTTATTTTATGGTCCTTGGTAGGAGACTCACTTCAAATACTAAAAACAGAGACTTGAAAGAAATTTGACTGGGAATCCAGAAAGAGTACATACCACAAGCTGTCCAAGTCCTAGGGAAAATCAATAAATTTACTGTTTATAATATTTTTTATCTTCATTATGATGAAAAATGTGATAGGGCATGAAATATACTTTGCCTTAAAATACACCATCCATAAAAGGAGACTGCTTAGAACTTTGTTAGCCTGAATCTCAAATGGCTCCCTCATTTAACTCCTATTTAGCAAAAATAACCCTGTTACCAAGTTTAATATCAAAAAATTCAAGTCCTTTTTGACAAATTGTAAGTCTAAAAAGATAGATCATGCATGGATCTATATTAATTATTCAAATGTTAGAAATAACAGATTCATACCATTGGTTACCACCTGTTTAAAGGATCTGTATTAAATCATGGATAAATATTATTTAATTATATTTACATAAAATACATATTCATGTCATATGTTTAAATTTTTAAATGTATATCGGGAATATTTATCATTTATATTCTTAAACAGTTTTTAATTATTTATTTAAGGAAGTAGAACTATTCCATGCTGAATATATCACTGTCTATATTTAACTTACAAGCAAAGAATGGCAGCCCATTTTCATTTTTTTTTTTTTTTTTTTTTTTTGTGGGTACCGGGGGGACGACCTCAGGACCTCACGCGCCAACAGGCACCCGTGCCGCTGAGCGATATCACCGGCCCCTTTTTTTTTCGTATGTGGGATCCGGGAGTCGAACTCGGGCCTTCGCGCTTGCAAGGCAGGCGCTTAAGCCGCTGAGCCGTCTCACCGGCCCCCATTTTCATTTTGAGTGACATTATTTTACATAAATATTCCATATGCTGCAAAGTACTACACAACATGTTCCAATACTAATGACACATTATAATGTCAAATCTATAAAACATTTTATAACTCTATTACTTTAAAACATCAACCAAGTTATTATAGCTTTAAATGTGTTATTTGTTTAGTAGATTTTTGCAAAAACATCTATTGTACATTAAAGACTCTTCTTAACTTTAGAGACTATCTCAACAAATAAGCAAAACATAAAAATATTAGTGGTCAAATGAGAAATTGGACTCATGATTGCAAATTGATGACTGCACTGAGATACACTACTGTAATGGTTGATGCACTGTGTGAACTTGAAAAGTTTAGAATCCTAACTAAGTAACTCAGCAGTTCTACATCCTAGGGTGTAGAGGACGTGCCATAGGGTGGCTGTTTACACTCCAGGATGTCATAATCATTGTTTCATTATGTCAACTTGAGAAGTTTTTAAGTTTACTAAGCAACTCAGCAGGGGCCAGGGTCCTCACTTTGTAAACATCCTTAGCCTGTGCAAGAGGAGGGCACAGAGAAGATGTGAGTGCTACATTTGCCCCAGGGCAGGTAGCCTGTTTATAATATAAGGGAGGAAAAGAGGCTCGCTCTTCCCCTCCAGTTCTGCTCTTGTCACTTTTGTTGTCTTCCACTGCCATGAACTGTTGCCCCTGTGCCATGCCACCCAGCTTTGGAGCCAGCTGATTACAGACTGAAACCTCTAGAACTCTGAGCTAAATAAACCTTTCCTTCCTTAATATTGGGAATCAAGTATTTTGTCTCAACAATGAGAGAAAAGTAACTAAGACAGCTACCACACAGATTCTTAAGGACTATGTAGAACTGGCATTGAACCCAACCTGAGATGATCATTTCAAACGTCATATAAAAATACCTTCTAAATGGTTACTAAAGAGAACTAGATAAGAAAAAAGGGAAACTCACAAAAGTAAATATAAGTACTAAAATGAAAGGTAAGAAATATTTGCATGTTATTTGCAATTTTAAGTACTTTATGTATTATTTTAAAATATATTTTACATTTTTAGTACTTGAAAAGAATGACAAAATTTTCTCATTAAAAAGAACATCAAGTTTCATTTCCTCATCATTTTATAAGTTTACAATGGTACCGAATGACCAATGAAAATTTACAAATACAAGAGTTTTGTCAATTTCATAATTTAGTCTCTAATGTAAGATTATTCTAATTCTCATTATATTTCTTAACCAGTGTGGATCCAAAATTCGTAAAAAGTAACCCAAACTAGATGCAGTTCTTGAACTTTAGATGAATGTAGGAGATCATGTGTTGAGATCCTGAAAATCTTTCTGGCTGCTCCATGTCTAAAAATATATCAAAACTATTGCATTGTGTGCAGGCCAACAGCTTATATCTTCTTGTTTTGTGGAGGATGTTTCTGTTGATACAGAATATTAACATTACTTTAATTTTGTTTTATACTATGCTGCAGTTTATAAAATAAACATCCTGTCTTTTTCTTTGCATATGAACGGAAAATGTCTAGGTCTTTTCAACAAATTGGGGGAAATGTTTTGAAAGTTCTCATTTAAATAAAAACTTTAAAGCATAGAAACATATATTTGGATTCTTCGTGTGGCTACTCAAAAGTAGAGATCATTTTCCTTAGGTTCTAAAAAGCAATTTATAAGCAAAGAAAATTTAGTATTGTAATATGAGTTCCAAATCAAAAGAAATGGGCAAATTTCTCTAAAAATCTGGTATTGATCTATTTTTGCAGTTACTTGTTACATAGGCAACTGTACATAGCATTTACCAAGATTTATTTTATTGGCCATTTGCATATTTACTTGAAGTTAATTGTTGCGTAGAGACAATCCTAGAGTACTGTTCCTACTTACTCTGCTTAAATGAAAAGGAAATGAAGATTACTGATGTTCTTAAGGAGAAATATAAAGTTAATAAAATTAATTCTAAGATTATTGATTTTCTAAGGGAGAGCTATAAAGATAATAAGTTTAATTCTACTGAAACAAATTTGTAAGTAATTAAATGTGAAAAAATGATAAATTTCTATCACCAAAAATAATCACACATAGGGCTTGTTTGTCTGCTTTGTATTAAACACAAAGCTAAGGTTTTGTGAACAGAGTAGATGGTATTTGTTAATCTTGTATTTAGGCCACATTGTGACTCAAATTTCTCTTTGAAAAGAATATCTCCAGTTTGACAGGTATTTTATTCCATTTTTAATAGTGTTTTTAGGAA
This sequence comes from Erethizon dorsatum, assembly GCA_028451465.1. NCBI lineage: Eukaryota > Metazoa > Chordata > Mammalia > Rodentia > Erethizontidae > Erethizon > Erethizon dorsatum. Next base: position 139,541,001 of record CM051824.1, read on the forward strand.
TACACTTTGTACACAGTGAAAATTTTCCTCTAGTTCATTGAAATATATATTAAGCAGAACACTGGCATGGATGAACACAGTGACAAATAAGAAGCCCAGCTTGACTTAAGCTGCCAAGATAGTGATTTTACTGGGATGCATGGTCTGTATGCTGTTTTGAGTTGGGTGCCAGGGATGCCCTGAAATAGAATGGTTTCCATTTTATTTATTTATTTATTTTTTTTTTTTTTTTTTTTGTGGGTACCGGGGGGACGACCTCAGGACCTCGCGCGCCAACAGGCGCCCGTGTCGCTGAGCGATATCACCGGCCCCTTTTTCGTATGTGGGATCCGGGAGTCGAACTCGGGCCTTCGCGCTTGCAAGGCAGGCGCTTACGCCGCTGAGCCATCTCACCGGCCCTGGTTTCCATTTTAGACGTTAGCTGTTTCTTTAGTTATAAAATAGCATCTGTGCTGTAACAGAATCTGTGATGTATTTATATTCAAAACACCTACATCTCAGGAGGAATGCTGCAATTTACTAGTTATGACATTAAGGAAATCATAATTTTGATTCCATCTCCACTTGTGTAAAATGGTTACACCAATATAATATTAATAACTATGGTGCTAAAAGGCTGCTGAAATAATTCAATGACATAATTATAGGCAAGTGAGCAGGAGAAACAAAATGCTTTCTGTGGTTATCTCTCACTGTTTTCTTGCTTTCCCTTCTGTAATCACAGTGGCTCCCTTACTGTTCCTTGAATTTCTCAGGCTATATACAGCAGGGTTTTGGCACTTGTTTTCATTTCTGATTCGATGAAAACTCTTCCTCCAGGTCTGTACTCCAATGTCATTTTCTCAGGATTGCTTTTCTAATTTTTACTTCCTTGATCACAGGATTATTGCAACCTACCTCACCACACTATGCCCTCATATTCCCTATGCACTTCTCCATGTTACATGTAATGCCTGCCATTCTTCAGCACACTAAATGGTTTGTTATTCATCTTATTCGTTCTTTCCAATTTGAATATATACACCATGAAAGTAGTTTTGTGTTTCATTGGCTATGAGGTCCCAGTGATATTGATGCCAGTGAGACAGCCAAGGCTTGATATATTATTTATAGGTGAGTGATGCCATAGGAGCTAAATTTTCCTGTTATTAGCTGTAGAGGAAAATAAATTCCAACTGATAAAATGAAGAGCTGTCTCTTTTTTATTCTTATATAGTTGTAAGGACAAAATGAAGGAAAATGAAGAAGGAAAGCAAAGAAAATTTAGTGGCCAAGCAAGGATGATGAAATTTATTTTTGTCACGCTGTCCTAGCTATTGATAGCAGCTTTCTGGAGCACTGAAGTGAAGTAATTTGTCATCCTTGGTAAGACAAAATGATTTTATTCAAATAAAACACCCACCTTAATGGCTGAGGATGCTCAAATAATTTCTTTAAACTAGTCTCTACTTTTAATGCCATTTAGAAAAAGATTTCCAGTTACTCGTAGCTCACATCAAAGTCATTTAGGTATCTTAAAAATTCCATAGACTATTGTAGAAAAGCAGATCAGTTAGCAACACAGCTTGTGAAACACAAAAGTAGTTGATCCAATAGTGTGTGTTCTCAAATTCCTCATAGTGTCTTTGAACACTTAATCAGTTCAAGCAGTTAGATGATGTGAAATACAACATATTAGCTTTGCACAGAGTTTGAACATTAGTTTCCAGAATTGTCTTTCTGTTTAAAGTGCTGGCAAAGTGATAAACTATTTGCAAAAGACACATTTGATAAAGGACTGCTATTCAAAATACACAAAGGATAATTAAAACTCAATAGTAAGAAAATCAAAATATACAAATGACATATACATACATGAAAACCTTCTCCATGTCCTGTGTTATATGCAAAATGCAAACTAAAGCAAAATCAAGACAATGCTACACAGCTATTGTAAAAACCAAATTTTGAAAACCTAAAAAGTGTGTGGAGCAACAGGAACTTTTTTGCTTATTGTCCACGGTATACAAAAAGATACAGCCATACTAGAAGGATATTTTCAGTTTTTGTGCAAAACTAAGCACATTCTTAAAAATAAGCACTCATGCTTCTTGCTATTCAGCCCAATATATTTAAAATTTACTTCCACACAAAAACCTGCACACAAATGTTTATTACACTTCATTAATAATTGCCCCAAACTGAGAACAACTAACGCATCCATCAGTATATGGATAGATAAATAAATTCTGGTAACTCCAGGCAATAGAGTATTTTCAGTCCTAAGAAATGAGCCAGTTCATCATGAAACAACATGGATGAAACTTAAAGGCATGCTAGTAACTGAAAGAAATCAATCTGGCAGCCCATGCATTACATATTATTCCAAGAATATGACGTTTACCAAAGTAAAAGGTAAAACTGGAAAAATATCAGTAACTGTGGTATGTGATAGAGATGAATAAGTTGGTATAGAAAAGAGGAATTTTAGGGCATTGAAACTACAATACATGATACTATAATTATGGATATGTATCATTACATACATCTCAAAAATTTTAGGATGTACAATATTGACTTATGAACTACGGAATTAGGGTGATAGTGGTGGGTAACTCTTGGTTAATAAATTCTACAAGTGCATTTCTTAGGAGTAGGCTGTGTGTTTGAGGGGAGGTGGAGTTAACATACAGGAATTCTGTGTATCTTCCACTCAAATTTTTGTAAACTGAAACTACTCTATAAATTAAAACCTTTTTTTAATCATCTACTCCTCATCATAAGTGCTTGTTTCAGAGACAGGTCCAGAGGGAAAATTGGCCTAGCAACAGTTTTACCAGTATTCAATTTTCAAAGTAAATTTTATAGTTCATTTTGACCTCATGACCTCATTAATTCCAGTTTGCTCTTTTCAAATGTATGATATTCAACCTGGACTGGAGAATAATTTTGCAGTTTTACACACCACTGCCCTGAAGTCAAGGTATACTAAGAGGGGAAAAACTTGAGTAGGAAATTCTTATGTTCAAAATGTTCATTTCTCTTTAACTATTTTAAGCCTTTAATCGAATCATTTACACATGAATAGCTGAAATGGTGGAATGCAAAGATCTTACTTACACAAAAATGGCCAATCCATAGTTGCTTTTGTTTGAATTTTTTGGGTTAAATTATAAGCTCTAGGCCTGTAAAATTTGTACTTCAGTGCTTGGCTTATCTCTAAAATTAACTAACTTCTTAAATGTTTCTGATTCTTTCTTTTTACAATTTTTGAAAAATATTTTGATACTAATTTGTTGTAGAATGTAGCTGTGTTTTTTTTTTCTTATAAATAGATTACTCCTGGATTTTATTGCTATTTGGTTTCAAGTACCATATATTGGTCTACTTATATAAAAAAATATAATAAATCAGGATTTCAGATTTTTAAATTTACAAAATATTGATTTTTTCATAAAAATCTGGCAAAGAAAGGAAAAAGAAACAGGTACTGTTATGGTTTGTGTCTGGATGTCCCCCAAAGCCTCATGCAGTCATGGGGGATGGTGCTTTTTGGTGGCAGCTAAATCTAGAGTTTGTGATAGATTTATTGTCTAGCGTTAGGATTATGGGTGTGAGTGCTACACCCACCCTAGGGTGGGTAGCCTACATACAATGTAAGGGACCAAAAGAGTCTTCTCTTACTCTCCTCCCATTTTGCTCTTGTTGCTTTTGCTGTTTTCCACTGCCATGAGCTGCTGCCCTCTGCCATTTGCCACTCTGCCTTGGAGCCAGCTGAGTATGGACTGAAACCTCCACAAACTGTAAGCAAAATAAACCTTTACTTCCTTAATTTTGGCCATCAGGTATTTTGTCTCAGCAACAACAAAAAAAAGTAATCAAGGGCCAGTGAGATAGCTCAGTGGCTTAAGCGCCTGCCCGGCAAGGGTGAGGGCCCGAGTTCGACTCCCGGATCCCACAAATGAAAAAGGGGCCAGTGATATCGCTCAGCGGCATGGGCGCCTGCTAGCACACAAGGTCCTGAGGTTGAACCCCCGGTACCCACAAAAAAAAAAAGTAATCAAGACAGACAGTTACTTTTAAAAAAATTGAGCAAATCTAAACACAATTTATCATATATGATCCTTTTGGGTGACTTTTATGCATGAAATATCTTAAAATACAAGTTGAACATGTTTGAAATTGTGATATCTTTCAATTTACATATTCCTTCAGTTAGTAGTGATGTTCTTGATTTTCCAAAGACTTTTTTTTTTTAATGTGGGTACCGGGAGTCAAACTAAGGTCCTACTGCTTGCCAGGCAGACACTTATGCTGCTGAGCTCTATCATCAGCCCTCCAAAGACTTTTATAAAGCACAAATTTGGAATTTTCTTACTCAGCATAAAATTTTGGTTCAGTAATATTTTTTGGACAAGGCAAATTCTTTCACTTCAGTTAGCTTCCAAAAATATACTAATGGAATGTATTTTAACTAGTATAAAAGAACATATATTTTATATATACTAGTGAGGTAATGTGATGTTTTAATACATGTACACACTGTGTAGTGTTTAAATCAAGTTTAAAATATCTGTCTCCTCAAACATTTATAATTTCTTTATAGTAAAAGTTTTCAATTTATTTCTTCAAGCATTTTGAAATGCATACTACATCATTATCTATAATCACATCACTATATAATAATTACACACTGGTCTTAAATTCCATTTATGTAATTTAAACATTTATTACAAAACCACCTCTTCAAACATTTCAGCTACCTTTTCTGGAGAACTATATAATATTATACAATCAAAATTAGTCGATTAGTATTTACTCTAAAGTAACATTTCAATAATCCACACTCACATTATAAAAATATTTTCTTCCTTTTTAATTATTTTTTTGTATGTCAGTTTATTTACCTGTGATATGAAGGAGTTTAGATTTATTATACCCTATATTTCAACCCAAAGTTTACTGTTATCAACTCTAATTTCTTTGACCTACACAAAATGCATTTTAGCTAAGTATTGTAATAGCAAGATCGTATATGAGTTTGGATATTTTTATTCAGATATAGTGTTAAAAAAAAGGTCATAGCTAACTAAAAATGTGTTCCACCAATCTTCTGGGTATATCTGAAAGCCAACTAAATTGACACTGCATCCAAATTGCTGCAAAAAACTAATACTCTATTCCCAATATATAAAGAAAATATTTAATGTAGGACTCTTAAAAGCCTACATAAGCAAATGGACTCCCAAGACACAACCAAATATCTGTACAGTCATAAGAATATTGAAAATAACTACCTTATATACAGACATAAGAAAGTGTGTAAATTAAATTTTAATCAGTGTACATATCTTCAGGAAGTCCATAAAAATGTTATCTTCTAGAAATTTTCAATCTGTTGAGAGTACCAAATATAAAACATTTTAGTGAATTTAAACATTCTTAAGTTTTACATATACAAATTTTCTTAAGTATTGCTTTTGATAATATTCCAGTGGTGTCATAATGTCTAATCTTCACCCTATGTTGTGAAAATATGAAGATTCTCTTCCTCATCTGCGTGTAGAAAAATGAGTATATGATCATCCTTATAATAGAACTCATAAAATGCTTGCTTGGAAAATAAAATCAAACAGTAGACATATAACTTAATTTGGAACAAACAGTAGAAATCCACAAGTTTGTTCTTTGTTGTCAGCAACTTCTGGCACTCATTGTAACAATAAATAAATATATATTGCTTGGCAAAATCTCCATGAATATTAGACGTGTGTATGTGTGTAAATTATCATGAGTATTTGCTTATTTAGATGATAGCATTCTTCAAATTGTGTAGCAGATGTGAACTGAGACCAGAATAAATACCATGCATATGCATTTTTCTTGTCTAAACTGAACATCATTTCATTATTTTATCCCTAAATATGTAGGAATTTAAGGATCAAGCACAGGAACTATGAGATTAAGCTAATTCTTTTAAGTGCTCTTCTTACACTAAGGTAGAATTTCTACAGTGATGCCTGTCATGATTCTCCTAGGCAGAATCTTTAATTACTAATCTATGCAATTAGAGGCTTCCGGTACATTCTTTCATTACAGTGCTTACCAAGTTACATTGCAGTTATTGACTTTCCTGTTCTTCTCTTCACTGCTCTGACTTTGAGAAAAAGAATTCTCTTTGTATGCACAATCCCAGAATTTTAAAAGCAAAACTAATGTTTTAGAATTGAGTTCTTGTATTGAACTCAATAATATGGCCATCTCTCTCAATATACATGTAAGCAAACAGTCTCTTCTAATTGTTGCTAGATCACACAATTTCTGTCCATATTTCCCATAATAATGGGAAAAATGTATTATTTTGATGTTTTTATATTATTCAGTAAACATTTAAAAGTCACCAAAACAAAAAAGAAAAAAATTATCTAGTTCCTTTTCTTTGGGGATTCTTACTGTTAATCTATATTTGTAAAAATGTACATATTTCTTTAAGTGTCTTTTCATAATTTTCAACAAATCTGGCTGGTTCTTAGCACTTTTTCAGATTTGAGGATGCAGACAGAAATTTGAGAAATTTATGAAAAAATAAATATTAAAATTTTGGTATTGAAGATGATGCAATCTATTAAGATGCTGATTACTGAATAACATTAATCCAGAGATTGATAAGAAGCACTAAAGAATTTCCTATAGTTTTTCAGGCAATTTTTTAAAGTGATGTAATGTCTCAAAAGGTCTAGTTAATTTCTCAAAAACACAGGGACAGCTAGTATTGCTAGGAGACATCACCATGGGTGGGAAACACTCCATGAGAAGGTTTTATGTTAAATGAGTTGTGATGTTCAAATAAAGGTTCTGGTTTAATTTTGTTCTCGCTATCCCTAAAATATAAAAAGACAATACTTGTGTTGATTACCTGCTTTTTGTAGTAATTACAAGACAATTTCCTTTGAACAGTGTCTGTCTCTTAATCACAAGTAACAGCAGGTACTGAGAAATTGATATGCCACACATCTTACTCTGCAGAACCACCTCAAAAAGAGCTACATTAAAGAAAATACTGAAGAGTTCTAAATTCAGGGATGATTTTCTTTTCACTTGATTTAACAAGTATAGCAAAATTAATGGAAATACATTCTAAATTCATACAACCCCATGAGAATAGGATATTTTTGTTGTGGATTTATTCTTGTGGTTAATTACCATTTTTGAAAATTATGTTTCAAATGCAGGACTAAAAAAATGCATCAAAGTTTTTATCACTTTTTTAGATTATACAACATCTAAAGGTTAAATCCCTCTTAATCAAGAAACTACGACAGGGCCGGTGAGATGGCTCAGTGGTGTAAGCACCTCTCTGGCAAGCATGAGGTCCTGAGTTTGACTCCCAGTACCCACATAAAAAAAAGAAACTATGACAAAAACAAAGTAGGTTTGACTTAATATATTAAAAAAATAATAAAATAAAAAAGAACCAAAATAAATATAAAAAGCAACATGGGGAAAAATTTTGCAGTGTAAATAAAAGACTATTATCTATGAACATATAAAAGAACTTTTAAAATTTGTTAAAGAAAAACTAATAAGAAATTGAGAAAATATTTAATAGAATATGCGGTTTAACCTACATTGTCATTTGGAAGTACAAATATAACTTTAGGCAATAGTTTAGGAAATATTAGATAATTTTTTCCTCATGTAAGGAGAAAATACATAAAATATCAATAAAATATATTGGAGATGATCACAACACTGTAAATGAAATTTTTTGAAAATATTAGGAAAGCAATTTGTTAATATCAGCAGCAATTTTGAAAGCACATATTCTCTTTTTTGGGGGGTGTATCGGGAATTAAACTCAGGACCTTGTGCTTGCCAGGCAGGTGCTGCAGCACTGAGCTATCTCCCTGGCCCAAAAGCACATGTTCTCTGAGTCAACATTCCCACATTTGCCTCATAGAAAGTGCATCTTCTGTGAGAATACAGGTTTTAAATAGATCATCAGGAAGAGAGGTGCTGACACCACTAGAAACCAACTGCTCATTCCTTAGGCCTTGATTCTTTGTGCCATTGATGAAGGATTTCTGCCAAGAAAAATAGGTAGACATGCAGAAGGATAGGGAGGGGTTATTGTAAAATAGATAGAGAATTACACTTTCCAGCAAGGAGGCATGCAGGGAGACAAAGGCATCTGCCCAAAGTTTGACTTTAGTTACCTTTTATTCACAAAAGAATTACTCCTGGGTTTCAGGGATCTATGGTGGTTATGATGTTTATGGACATTTTTCCTAGAGGTTAATTTTGAATGTTGATATCTCAAAAATGTCACCCTTGTTATTTTCAGATGGTCATTTTTCCCTCAGGAGTATTGGTCATATCGGGAACTTAAGAAGAAAATTTACCAAAGAAAAAGTTCTCTTCTAAATCAGTTCTCAGACCAATGAGGGATGAACTTTAAATAATACCCTCCTTTCTGATACTATTGGATATAATAGGTCATGACACTCAGAAATGCTGTATGCCTTATTTTGGAAATAGATGGACAAGAGGCCAGGTATTAAAAGGAATGTAGGGCCAGTGAGATGGCTCAGCGGCTTAAGCGCCTGCCCGGCAAGCACGAGGGCCCGAGTTCGACTCCCGGAACCCACATACGAAAAAGGGGCCAGTGATATCACTCAGTGGCACGGGTGCCTGTTGGTGCACGAGGTCCTGAGGTCGACCCCCGGTACCCACAAAAAAAAAAAAAAAAAAAAGATCTGACCTTAAGCTGTGTTTCTTTGCTATTACATGAGGCCTTGGTTCATTGCAATACTATTGCATCTTGCCTTAGCAGGTCAAATAATCTGTAAGTCCTTAAATAGTTGTGCTGCCAGTGGAAATCTGAGCAAGATAAGGAAAACCTTATCCAGAATTGTGTGTTATTTATAGTCGAGTTAATTCACTCCCACTGTAGAACAGTTGAAGTAAAACATAACGATTAACGAGTTGCTGCCTTTAGACTTTCTCACATGATGCTTCTGTCCTGAGTTTGACTACGCATAAACTTCATACTGGAAGACTGTAAACCCTGCAGCAGCAGTAATCAGTTGATCTGTATGAGAAGGAACCCATAATCTTGGGCCGACTGTTAACTTACATACTCCACACAGTCATCGTGGCTGCATTGAAGTTCTGTCCATTCTGCCAGCACTAGACTGGCCATTTTCATTTGTCCACATTGCTCTGCCCGCTTACTTGTATATTGTCCTTTTAGTAATGGGTATTATTTGATGTGTGCTAGCATGGGATACAAAGATCTTTATATTTTATATCCTTCCATTAGGTGCAATACATGCTACTTCCTCAAGCACACTTGCTATCAATATTCCAGGCTTTCTTTTTTCAAGTTTCTGGCCAAATAGATGAGCCACTTGCTTCTACCTGGGATCTGCTATGGATATTTTGCCAACTATTTCTTTATTCATACAAAATAGATGACTAGTTGTACACTCCAATAGGATTCCTTTCTTCTTCCTTTATTAGCCATCCCTAAGAGGAGGCTGTAATTCAAAAACAGTCCATTTTTAGAGATCACAGACAAAGTGACCATAAATAAGACCGCCTTTCTGTTCTACAATCAAGTCAAGGTGGCCTCCTTCTTGCAGTCATAGGTGCGAGCTGAGGAAGTGCAAATGTACTAGAAGTAGATGGCATTTGCATCAATGCCACCTACTCATGCATCTTACTTGTTTTCTTTGTAATTGTTCTTGTCAAATGTAAGATATATCACATCCAAATTATGATGAATTGTGTGGGCTGTGCCTATCTTATGAGTTTTTGGCTCCAACATAAAGTAGCTAATGAGACATATTTCTGATCGCATGGTTATTGATATTCTGTTTCAGGTGTTCCACTTACATCGAGGCTCACTAACAACCCAGAAGATCTTTGTGGACAATTCTCTACTGAAGAGAATGTAGTCTTTTTCAAATACCTTATCAACTCACATTGCAATTGTCTTTCAGAGATTGCTGTGCATACACCAACACAATACTGTACTACCTACACCAACGTATATTATAAACATCTACATTTACACAATCAAAAATATATTCAATACCGTAAGGGCTACCATATTGTTCACAAGGGCAATTACTGCTTGGACTGTAAATTTAGCCTAATTTTTATAGTCCTACTCAAAGCTAACAGCAGTTTGTGTGTGTTTCCCAGCAAAAGGGAAGTAGATATATTACAAAATGTCTAATATACATCTTCCATAAAGGACCTGCCAAGATCTATTTTCTTTTCAGTAAGTAATGGGAGAGATACAAAAATTTCTCCTGTATGTTAGGGAAGATGAACTAGCATGACCAAAATTATAGACCACCTCTGAAACTACTTTCACGACATTCTCCAAAGGGTTTACAGAGTTATCTTCCAGCATTTGGAATATATATTATTTACCAAGTCTTGAAACTTAGTTGCTACTTTTTTCTTATACAATTTGATTGTAATAATAGTATTCTGAATGTCGAGGTAGTACAAGACCTTTTGGATTACATTTTAATGGAAAGAATAGCTAAGTTATCACCAGGGAAAGATAGTGAATGTAGAATATTGACCATTTCAAGTGAATATGAACTATAATAATGGAAACTAACATTTTCCACAGCAATGCAATGTGAAATCTAGTAAATATATCACTATATACATCTAAATTTAACTGCATTACATCTAGCTCTACATCTTTATCTCTAATCTCTCTCCATACATATATCATGTTTTTTTTCAGTAAAAATTGCCACTTGGTTGAGTTTGTAGTTCTTCTGATAAGGTTCAGTAGGAGCTACACTCTAAAGAAATAATGACACATTTGGTCACTATGAAAAAATCATTTAGTCACTTACAAATGTGTTAATATCTGTTATTCTCATTAGAATGCACATTTTAAAATGTAAATATATATGGATATCTATGAAATATAAAGTATTTAGTTACTTTAACTTAATTTTATTATTTAGAATTTGTATTGGCACTTTTGATTTAATGGGCACTTTAGGATATTTGGGAAAACTAATATTTACCAAAAATATGAAACTAAAAATTTTAATTTTTGATTTACATTTATTTAATTTACTTGTTTGTGAATGTAGTTATTAGATAACATATTGTTCATTTTATTATGTCTTGCTAAAATGACTGTTAGTAATAATTATACCTTGCATTAAATACTGATTATAATAACATTTTAATAAGTTTGAATAAATGAAGGTTAATGAGTTTATTTTCTGTTTTGTTATTCTAGAATCTCAAAAATATTTTTCATATTGTTATCTAATATTTTACACCATTGTTCCACACCTCTAAAGTATGATAAATTTTATTCTATATAACTACTAACTTATTAACTGTTCAACATTTCGTGGATTCTGTTAGAAGACTCCTGGGTTAGACAGAGAACACAACATTTTTTTACTCATGCTAATAGTAGTTCCTAGAGTTTCATCATTTTTGTGTTCCTTCTCCCAAACCTCATTTCCCTTTGTGTGATACAAAATCTTTTTGGTTGGATTAGAAAAAGAGAAATAAACCTTTAGCAAAAACAAATCATTTATAATGATAGGAAGCATTATTCCAAGATGGTTCACTACAGATATTTGTGAAACATAGCAGAAAACAAAAGACATCTGATTAAATAATATCCAGAAATATAGAAAACATGGAAGTTTACAAATCATTATTTTCCACAAAATGAAAATTATGTAAAAATCTTGGTTTAAAAATTGCTTTTTCTCTGAAATAAAACATTAAAAGTTTACAGCCCAAATTTTTTTTCAAATATTCCTTTAAAATATATTGCTTGTTGATCAATGGAATATCTAGTTGTTTGCAGTACTAATTGACCTGGATAATGTTTGCTATTTTGCATACTTTCACTGATAGAAAAACTAGCTTTACATCTATCTTCTAAGATAATTTTTCTCTTTATAAGATATATTTGTCATGGTACAGCATTAGAATATAATTTATTTAACAATCTGTAGATTGAGGTGTAACTTAAAAATTTTTGATGTGTTGTATGTGGGTCTCCTGTACTCTCATTAAGCTGTCAAAAAATTTTTTGTATTAATTTATCATGTTTATCTTCTTTACTTCTTGGGTGCAATCTGTCATTAATATGTTTTCAAATATTTCTTTGAAAATCAAATTCAATGTCTAATTTTCATATTGGCCAAGGCATTATTTACCATGGTCCAACTCACTGTGATGTTATAGTTGTTCTGTGATCACTTAGCATCATTGAACTAAAAGAAAAAATTAAGAAAACATCTTAATTTAAATGAATAATTTATCATGCCTTCTAAGTGTTTCTTCTTATCATTGGAAAATAAGTGTATTCATGTAGGGGAATATTAAAGATAAATTTAAATTTGAAGGCTGGAAAAATATGTAACCAAATACATACAACAGCAAAAGTTCCTAGTCTCAGAAACAAACAGAATAAGATGAGAATGGATTACTTTGTTTAGTAATGTAAAGATTATTTTGAATTTCTATATATTCCTCATTCTATAACTCATTGAAGAATATAGGTATAGAACTTACCAAAATTTCAGTAACACTGTGTTAATAACAATTAAATTTAGCATAAAATGCTTTATATTTAAAGATCAGATGAAGTAGATATTAATTGAAATTAGTCAATTTGTAAAAAATATACAAGAATAGTCACAAAAGATTATTTTGACTAAAAACACAATACAAAAATGATTATGTAAATATGTGAAGTAAAATTATATAAAAATGTTAACAGAAAGAATTTAGGAAAATAAAAAATGTGCTTAAGAAGTGGGCCTATTGAGCCAGTGAGATAGCTCAGTGGCATAAGCAACTGCCTGGCAAACGTGAGGTCCTGAGTTTGACTCCCAGTGCCCACATACGAAAAAAGGGCCGGTGATATCGCTCAGCAGCATGGGCGTCTGCTGGTGCATGAGGTCCTGAGGTCGACCCCTGGTACCCACAAAAAAATAAAATAAAATAAAGAATTGGGCATATGGATACATATGCCTCTTGTTTAAAACACCTTTCATGTTATCATATTCGAATCACCTAAATTCAAGTTTGACTTTTTAAGTTCCATATTTTCTCCAAAATTAATCAGTATAGGTTAGATTGCACATCTTTTTAAACTTTTTATAAATATATAAAAATGCTGATCATCAAATGAATAACTATGCTTCCTTATATGCAATAGTGTTTGTTAATTTTGAGAAAGTAGTTCAAAGCACATTTGGGGAAAATGTATACACATTTACTTGACTTTGTTTAACATCTAGAATACAAGTTTAAGTAGTGGGGTATAAAGATAAAGAAAATTTCCAATTTAACTGATATGCCCTATATCATATTTTTTTCACTGCATTGGTAAAAAGACTATTTTTAGTTTCCTAGGGCTGCCATTATAAAATACCAGCTGAGTAGCTTATAAAAGAGACATTTATTCCCTACAGTTCTGGTGCTTGAATTTGGAGATCAAGATGTGGAAAAAATTGATTTTTTTGTGTTGCATCGCTCTTTGGAATTTTGTAGATGGCTGTCTTCTCCTGTGGTTTTCTTTCAACGCGGTTTTCTCTCCATCTGTGTCTCTGTCCAAATTTTCTCTTCTTATGAGGATACAGTTGCATGGGTTAAACCAATTTCTAATGACAATTTTAACTTAATTATCTCTTTTCAATTACAATTTCATTTTAAAATACTGGAGATTAAGACTTCAACATAGAAACTTTGAGATTTAATTAACTTTCTCAAGGTCACATGGATGACATGCTGCTCTGTGAATCTAATTACCCCAAAAAGTCACAACAGATTATTTTAACTAAAAAATTGAGTGCTTTCATAAGTCTAATGAAAGCCTTTATCATAAAAATATCATCATGTATCACATATGTATGCATTTATTTGTGTTTCAGGTTGACTTACACAAATATTAACTCAGCATTTTTTTCCAGAAGCAATTATATGCATATCAGTTATGTATTTATATAAATGTACTAATTGGAAGTTTTTTCCTATGAATACCTGTCCTTTGTTATCATTAAATGATCTTTTGAAAATTTTAACATATTTACTTTAAATATTTTATATTCTTTTTCAATATTTTTTTTTGTGGGTACTGGGGGTCGACCTCAGGACCTCGTGCGCCAGCAGGCACCAGTGCCGCTGAGCGATACCACCGGCCCTTTTTTCACATGTGGGTTCTGGGAGTTGAACTCGGGCCCTCACGCTTGCCAGGCAGGCGCTTATGCCACTGAGCCATCTCACCGGCCCTCAATATTTCTTTTAATATACAGATGTAAAAAATACATAATTAGTAGGTAGATAAAAAGCCACTTTAAGTGGCTATTAAGGATTAAGTATGCAATGTCATAGTATTGTATGAAATAATTTTTCTTGCTTTGTTTAATATAGTTGAACTTATCTTTTCTTCTCTTTCTCCTTTTACTCATAATTTTAACTTCTTTTTATCCATAATTTTTCATTGTCCCTGTCTCTCCCATCTATTCTCAACCAGACTGAAGACTTTCAAAAACCCTTTCTCATTTACTTCTTATTTTGGAAGCCTATGTCATTATAAATGGACATGGCCGCATTTTAAGAAGAAAATTATGTAATTAAAGAAAAGACCACAAATTGCAACCTCCTGAATATTATTTGCATTTTATACAAGCAAGCATTTCAACAAAAATGGATTTCCAATTAATAACTTTCCAAATGGATGCAACAATAAAAACTATTCATCATATGTATGAGTTAAAACATTTCACCTTACCAAACTTTACAGCACTTTTTCCACTTATTTCATGTAACCACATTATTTTTTAAAGAGTAGCATTGCACTTTATGATATTGATCATGATTAATCTAAGTCTATAAGTTGGGGAAAATATGACCCACTCCTTTCTGATGATATGCATGGAGACTTTTTTCTGTTATGGAAAACAATGCATTATGGTTAGATCTAAAATATCTGTAAAAGTTCTCATGTGTTTCTGGAGGTGACTGGATCATGGGAACAATTTGATCGTTAGTACATTAATATACTCATCAGTTCATGGCTAAATTTCCTGTTAGGAAATAGGGACTGGTTGAATGACGTGGGTCACTGTAGGTGTGACCTGTAAGGATATATCTCCATTCCCATCACCTCCATTCATTCTGTTTCCAGGCCACCATGGATTGAGCACCTTTTCTGCTACCATGCTACTCTGTCATACTGTTTCTTCCCTAGAGACAAAGATTATGAACAGGAACCATGAGCCAAAATAAACACCTGCTCCTTTAAAGTGTAGGTTTTGGTTATTTTGTCTCAGTGATGAGAAAGTGAGTAAGACAGAACCTTGTACCAGATAATTGGATTGGTGTCATTTTTATATCTATACCACAGAATGTCATTCAGAAGCTTTTGAAAAGTGGTTCAGAGAAGGAGTTTTGGAAAGTGTTGGATATTGCAACTAGAGAAGTCCTGGAATGATGTAGGCTGGAATGGTGATAGGAAATTCTAGTTAAAGCTCAGAGGACAAGAATGCTGACAGAAATGCAAACAGTAAAGTACAGCCTTAGCTTTCTGGGAACACAAACTCCACTGGCAGTTGGCTGAGAGGCCATGTGTGTTACACTAAGAAAATTTGTGTTCATCTTGCCTATGCCCAGAGACTTCATGGAAGAATAAAATTATGTTTGATGGACTAACTAATCTAGGGGAGGAATTTTCAAAGCAGCTCAATATTCAGGCAATAGTGTGCCTACCTCTAGCTGTTTTTAGCCAGATCTACAGTGAAAATCAGGAGCAAAAAGATGTGAAATGGTTGCAGTCTCACTAGAGAGGAAACGATAAAGAACATAGTTACTGAAAAGATTATCATTAAAATAAACCCAAGTACTCTACATCTGGACAGTGCTAAAGTGACATGAGAACATCTCAGGGAGCAGCAAGACTCCAGCCTTCCAGGCTTATAGTTGCAAATCTATATAGCTTTAATTTGAGAAGAGAGCTCCTGCACTTCCTGCTCTAGAAGGGGTACCTAAGGAAGTGGTTACCCAAAGTTCATTTCACCATGTTCACCCATTCAGACACTCAGAGTCCATGGCAGCCTGGATCCCAGGGCCCTGGCTACAATTCAAGCTGACAGGAGACTTGACATTGTTCACATGGTGCTGGTTTAACAGGCATGTGGAGTGCAAGAGTTATGGGGTCATCCAGGTTTCATCCCAGATTTTAGAAGACCTAAAAGGGCAGGCAGAGTACTTACTAGAAAGCTGTACACAAAGTTGTGACAATGAAGCTGAAAGTGCAGTGGAGGCCCCAAGAAGTGGGAGATGCCAGACATGTGGAATATCTGCCAAGGAAAACCAAAGGCAAGGAGTGGAGGCCATGGAGAGGCCTTGAAGTCCCATGGAGGCTGGAATGAGCAATGCCAAAGAAGCAAGGCTTTGAATCAAAGGATCAACTGACATGTCAACAACATTTTGTCTTCTGATTCTGCTGTTCAATATATTTCCCTCTGTTTTCTTAGGGATTATTTAATTTATCTCATCAAGTAGTTTTATATTTCAGCATAAGAAGTGTGTCAAAGTTTTATTAGAATTATTCATAAGTATTTTCATTGCATATTTTAAATTATGTGTGTGCATAGATATATTGTTTATTGCATTTTCTAATTATTTACTGTTTTGTATAGAAATAAAAATACATTTTTATATGTTCACTTATATTCTTGGAAAACATTAGATTTGCTTTTTATTTCTAATAAACATTTTTGGAAATTCTTCAGAAATGTTCACATCTTTGTGGGTTATGACTACAATAGTTTATTTTTCCTTGCTATTAATATGTATGACTTTCAGTAAAATGTTGAATAAAATGTTTTTATTTCTAGAAAACAGAGAAAAATATACCACTTTTCAATATCAAATATGAAATTAACAACAAGGTTCTATAGTGTTAGAAAATTTGTTACAGCTTCCTACGACTGAAGCCAACTGGTCCCATTCATTGCTGAGTATTTCTTATTCCCCATTTTGGCTGACATTTTGAACTACTTTAATATAGTGAAGTATATTAAGGGGTAGAGAAGTAGAGAGAGAGAGAGAGAAAGAGAGAGAGGGAGAGAAAGAGAATGGGAGAGGAGAGGCAAGGAACTTTGATAAATAAAGTGAATAAAAGCAGCCTATTTTTTGATAGCCCATGAAGAACCTATTATAACTATTTTATTATAACGTTAATGTGACCAATAGTAGATTCAGCAATTTAGGTGAATATTAGCTAATACCTAAAGTAGCCATTTCCTGTCTTTTTTTTGTTTTATTGTTAACCCTTAGCAATGCAGTTCCAATTCCTATTTTCCTTTTGAACGCAGATACACTGCTAAAGGCTTTTTCAATTTCTTCCCAAATAGTATTTTAAAAATCTCAATTCTGTGGAGTATGTTACCTTTTAAAATTCAACACATAGTTCTATTTCTTGTTGTTCTAAAAGTATATCTTTCACAATTTATGAGCTTTTTTTATTTCTGTTCTAGGAGATGTTCTAGGAGACCATCTTGGCTTTCATTCTACTTTGGAAACCCATCACTATGCAGTATGTGAGGATCACAGATGCTGCAAAATGGTGTACCTACTGAGCTTATTCTGGAGTGGAACCAAATGGAAAACAAAAACAAAAACTAAAATGTGATCTTTTTCTGGGAAAAGAATGAAAAAAATAGGTTTTATGTAGGAAATTTCAGTGTCTTTAAAGCTACTCATTTTATTTCAAGTAAATGCATTTTCTTCAATGTTTCCAGTATTTTATATTTTTATACTGTAAATATCCTTAATATAAATTAATTTTGAAGCTGTGTATCTTACCAAAGGTTGATAATTTTTTTTGGAAGGTTGTATTACTAATGATTAAACTTCATCATTTCACAATTTCTTATTGGTTTATGATAGGGTGTACAGGAAATAATATTTATGTTAATGAGACATATGTATGTTAAGAAGACAAACAATGTAATTTTAAAAAACTCAATGTTAATCATAAATGAAGAAGATATGCTCCAAATACTTTCATTATAACAATCAAAATACTTTTAATATTATTAGAATTTTAGAATAATGGTTACTCCAAAATAAAATTGAAGAAAAGCCAGTTAACAACCCCACTCTCACCAAAAAATACACATATGTACAGATATAATGGGAAATACAGTTCTTGCAATGATATTTGCTCAAATATAATATAGCAAATATTCTAGACAGGAGACTATAGTAAATGGAAATATGTTCATTTCGTCTTTTGAAAAAAAATCACATGATCATAACATTATTTCTGTAAGTACCTTTAAAGAAATAAAAAAGCTCATAAATTGTGAAAGATATACTTTTAGAACAACAAGAAATAGAACTATGTGTTGAATTTTAAAAGGTAACATACTCCACAGAATTGAGATTTTTAAAATACTATTTGGGAAGAAATTGAAAAAGCCTTTAGCAGTGTATCTGCGTTCAAAAGGAAAATAGGAATTGGAACTGCATTGCTAAGGGTTAACAATAAAACAAAAAAAAGACAGGAAATGGCTACTTTAGGAATTAGCTAATATTCACCTAAATTGCTGAATCTACTATTGGTCACATTAACGTTATAATAAAATAGTTATAATAGGTTCTTCATGGGCTATCAAAAAATAGGCTGCTTTTATTCACTTTATTCATCAAAGTTCCTTGCCTCTCCTCTCCCATTCTCTTTCTCTCCCTCTCTCTCTTTCTCTCTCTCTCTCTCTACTTCTCTACCCCTTAATATACTTCACTATATTAAAGTAGTTCAAAATGTCAGCCAAAATGGGGAATAAGAAATACTCAGCAATGAATGGGACCAGTAATACACGGTACCCTCATTTGTCATTAGATGCATTTAGAAATCAACTGGTAACTTTCTATTTTTATCAGATTAAATAGTCTCTAAGTATTCTGTTAAATTCCTGGCAAATAGCGGTAAGAATACATCCACTGAACAGTTTTGATTTGCATTCTCTGTTATCACTGATAGTTTCACAAATCCCTGGCACTCGGCCTTAACAGATGTCTTAATCCTCTGGGAATTTCAAGAGCCTCCTAAACTATTATGACCATGACAAATATCGAGACACTTTGTACTGATAAGTGGCTTACCTTCTTTTTCATTAATACCGTCTTAAATATTTTCTACAACAGAGGACCAGGGAGATGAACAATATAGTTAAAGATATGCAGATAGACAGGTAAATAGATAGATAACACACCCACCCTCACCTTTACAAAAAATACACATATAGACACACCACACACACATTTAAATGTCAGTTATCTCTTAGATCATTTATATCTTAGATTTGTATCTTAGATCATTTAGTTAAATGAGATAAAAATAATCTTGAATTTGAAATGTTATCTTATTTATCTTTGAATCATTTATATCTACCCCAGTATTAGAGTGTAAATGTGAAAAACATACACACAACCAAAAAATTACAAAAATAAGTAAAATAAACAAAATATAAATAAATAAAATTTTAAGTTTTAAGTGATAACCCTATAGCTATTTTGTACAAGGGTCCCAGTAGTAAGGAATCCAAAAGAGAATACAGTAGAAAGTGCTTGATTAAGAAATATGCTGCTTACCACAGTCTTCCACTTCTCATTGTATAACAGGACAAATATTTTGCAAAAATAATCACAAGTAATGATATTGCTGTAAATTTCTTGTTTTCAACCTCTTTTTAACCTCTATTTCTGCTTTATCATTTTCTAATTATTACTGAGATGTCTGGGCTAGGTAAGTCCTTATATATAAATTAATAAGTCTCATCAACTAAAATATGAAGAATATAATTAAGCTCAAAATCATTTGTCAAAGCTAAAAGGATAATTTAAAACCTGTAAAGTTAGAATTTTTATTAAAACCTTTCATTAAAGGAAGAAATTTCAGCTAATGAAGAATGTCATTGCTTTTATATCCAAAATTGGCAGAGGAGATTTTATTTATATTATTGGGCTTGGAAGCACATCTAATTTAAAGCCAAAAATTGTTGAAAATAATGTTTCAAGGTGCAATTCAATGAAGACTTTTCCATCAAATATTGTAATGCTATTTGAATGTCATTTCTGTAACAGGGACTCAGAGTCTGGACCTGAAGGTACCTAGTAGGTAAATAAAAATAGGATAAAGTTCGGCATATCTGTCTTCATTTTAAAATGTTTCCTCATTACCTTAAATCTTTGGCTTGATCCTTTATCTCTGAATGTAGGCATGTTAATTTCTTAAGGAGTATCTGTCTGAAATCCTAACTTCAAGAGTGAGCACCCCAAAAGTAACTATAGCAATTTACAGGATTTGTAGGACTGTCTAATTGCCAGCTATCACAATGTCCAGTTCCAGACCCCTTGCCACAATGCCTAGAAGTCTCTAGTCATTTTCCTAAAACATGCAGTCACATCTGATTCCAGGAAAAACAGAGCCTCCAGAAAAAGCACGTGCTAGGAACCACCGCTCCCACATACATACACCGTCATGAGGTTACCCCTGCACTAAATTGAAGCAACCACCCAAAGAACTGAGTCTGCTCCTGTAGGTAGGAGTAGTCATCTCCTGATGAGAGCAAAATTGCAGCCTCGAGCAATGATGGCTTTCCTAGAACCTCACAGAACCCCTCCTGAGATAATGCTCAACCATGGCTTGACAAGAATTACCTACCCTGTCAACTATGCAAACTCCAGCTATGCAAAGCAGTAATCCTCCTCTTCCTTACTGTTTTCTAGAAAGCACCAATGTTTCTGTCAACCCATTAAAGACAGATCCAGAACCTCTTCATTGGTCTCCAGACATGTCCGTGCTGATTAAAGCTCCTTTCCTGTCCTTCACTATTGTCTGTGTCCTTAATTAGCATTTTGGGGCAGGGGACAACATAGGGACAGTTGGATCCCAGAACAGGGATTTTTAAAGCTCTAAAACTGCTGTAATATTTGGAGCTTAAAAAGCATGAGGCACACAAAATACTTCTTTAATGTCACAAAATATAAAAGATATTAGGTTAACTTTCATTTCAATTTTTTGAAGAAATAAACAGAAATATATTTTCTGAGTTTGAATTTTAACAATACTGAGGAACATATTTGCAGAGATATTAGCAACACAGAGATTGTGAAGCTATACAGTTAAAGTGTAGGACCCAAAAGAAAGTTCTAATTTAAAGATATGCATTTGCAAACTTTCAGAATTTAGATGATGCTTACATTAATGACACTGGGTAAGACCATGGATGGAATTACAGTAAATAAAACAGGGAAGAAAAGTGCACCATATGAAGACTGACAAGGAAAATACAAAGGCAACGATTGTAGCTATACTGTGACAAACCAAGAAATGTCCTCCCACCCCAGTCAACAAGAGCCAAGAAAAACTCTTCTCATCAGCAACATCCCCATCATTTAGATAACACTGATGAGGACAGCAAGGTAGACAGAAAGCAACTGAAATGATCTTAAGATTATCCTTCAGTAGACTAAAGGAGAGACTTCTTTCTAACTTCTTAACTTGTACTTCTTCCTAAGCTCTTCTTAACTTTAACTTTCTCTTCCTTACAGCATTTGCTTTAGAAAATTTGCAGATTCTTTCTCTGCCTCTTTAAGATATAAATATTTTTTAAAGTTTCTTCCTAGTTTTCAACCCAAGAACATCTTTCTCAAAGACTTTAGTGCAATTCCTTGGAAACTTGAAGGTACTGTCAAGAAAGAGATTGCCCCATCTCCATCTCTGTGGAAGGCTGAGAACTTAACTGCAGTGAGCAACTTGTTCCAATTTGTAAACTAACTCCTGTAATAAGGATGTGAGAAAGTTTACTTTCTCTTTGGGAAAGGCCACTAACTAATACATGGGCCCTGTGACCTTTGACCTCAATTTAAATCACAAAATCTCTGAAGTTGTTTCTATAAAGTTGAGCCCAGACTAAGTTATGGCCTCTTCTCTATTGCAATAGTCTTGAATAAAGATATTATAGCCCTTTTAACTTTAACCAGTCCATTTTTTTGAAAATAGTTACAGTAAAATATGGCAGGTACTTATTGTATAAGGCAACTTTGAAGGATTTTTTTAAAAACAAAGTTTAATAAATAAGTAAATATTTCTTATTGGTCAACTAGGTTTATAGAGAGTTATAGGATGTGAAGGAGGAATGAGACCTCTGCCTAATGTCATCAGTTTTAGTGGTGGAGAAAATATTAAGGCTGCCATTTGGGGGTGACGAATAGGAAGGAAATGTGAATTTTAGGTAAAAAAATATGAGATAGTTATCTAGGCAAGCAGGAGAGGATGAGGGAACCATTTAGGGCACATTTGAATTGGTAATCCTTTATTTCAAGTGTGTATTAGTGATATTCAGCAGCACTGTTTGTTGAAGGTATGGATTAGGTGAAAATTTGAACTTCCGTAAAGTGGTGATTCTATCCCACAAATCTGAGAAACTAAGATGAGGCAAAAATGTTGGTGCATATGCAAAAAACTGATTTCAATAAATTACCATCAAAAGTAAACTCTGAGAATTCATCAAAAGTTGATGAATAGTAAAAATGCTAGGATCAATGGACTAAAAAACCCAGTGAATAATAAGGCTTATAAGAGTCGAGCTATTAAAATGAGGTGGTGGGGGGGAAAGTTTACACCTTGTAATTCTAGGAGGATACAGTATTAGTAATGGAAAGGCAGTGATGAGGGGAGTGATAAACTGAGAAAAGGTAGTTCTAGAAATCGTTGTAAGAGAAAAGCTAAAGAAACTGAGGCCTAGACAATGAATATTTCACCTAATGTGGATCTTGCAAACAACAAAAAGATTACAGACTGGTGGTATTCTAGAACTAGTCTTTTACTAATGATATGTAATAATACCTTTTTTTTCACATAGTTAATACTGAAGCTCAATTAGGTTTTGTAGTTTGTTAGAAGACATGTAATTTTTAAACTTTGAAATCCATGGTACTTTGGAAAAAGTCAATGTAGTTTCTTCAATTTTGGAGTAATGTCTGTAACATGTGAAATGTATTTTTCTATAGGGAATACTGTTTTTCATTGAAAAAAGTAGGATAATCAACTTAAAAGCTAGGAAAATTAACCTCTATATTAATAATGCAAACTAAAAATAAAAGAAATATTAGTAATGTATTTGACATATATTTTAAAATAATAAATTTATTATGTAACAAATATATAGTTAGAATTTTTAAGCATATGAATATTGTACTAAAACAATTAAGTAGATGTATTCAGTCAAAATAATTTATAAGATGTTTCATATATGTATGTGTTTTACTAAAAAAATAAAAATTATATTTGTTTTCCATTTTAAGCATACCATAAATCATTTAGTACTTAGATAAGATAAAATGGCATGCTATTGGAAGATTCATTAATGTGTTTAATATTAGATTTTGAAGAATAAACTATGCATATTAATATTCAATTTAAATTTTATTTTCAAATGTATTAGTTTAAAATAATTCTCCATTAGTGAATTAATCTCATTTTTTTTTTTTTGTGGGTACCGGGGGTCGACCTCAGGACCTCGCGTGCCAGCAGGCACCCATGCCACTGAGCGATATCACCGGCCCCTTTTTCGTATGTGGGTTCCGGGAGTTTAACTCAGGCCCTTGCACTTGCCGGGCAGGTGCTTAAGCCGCTGAGCCATCTCACCAGCCCCTTATTTTTTAAAGTTCTAAAAATATGACTAAAATTGAATATTATGAATTTTGATGGTTATATTATTGTACATTGGACTGCCATGTGGGTTTTGGTGAACTGTGTGTTAAACATTTTCCTAAAGTTTTATTTTTTTAATAATTATAACCAAATTCAACTCAAAGTTGTTATTAAAAAATCTACAAGGCACTAATTGATAAACAATGATTGTATTTAACATGGCAATGTTCAAAATCTGTTTTTGACATTAATGAGTTTTGTGAGCTTGTACTCTTTGAACTGAAAGTTATTCATTAATAAGATGGTAGATATGCAGAGATACTTTTATACCATTAATATTTTTAAGCTTCCACATTCTATGAACAATTTAGATATAATCGATTTTCTGATGTGCTTGACTCTTCTTAAAAAGAGCTTCAAAGTAACATTAATTTTGATCTTTGCTAACAATATCCATGATCAATTATAAATAATTGGTCTCAATGCTATCCAAATTATAAGAGGTTAGAAATTAGTAATATTTCAAAAAGTGAAGATTTATCAGTCTTTCTCAATTACTCTTATTCAAATGGAGAATATTACGATATAAATTTTCAATGATTGCTGTCCAGACGGTCATAACAATGAAATTCATAAATTACCTTCATGCACAGGAACTTTAGGTTATAGGAATTCTCTATATGTGATTATACATTAAAAGTGTCTATATAGTAGTTTATTTTTTATAGTTTACTTTTTTCAGTAATTTTACTTATATATAGTTACATGATGTATGATAATATGAGTATGTGTGTATATTTAATAATTCATGTTTTCATCAATTAACAGAAAAATACTTGAGAAGAAACCACTCTTAATTTTATATACTATGAATTGCCTGTATCACATCACATACTTGTGTCCTGCACGTCACTTATATACCATTGTTTTTTCTTTATTGGGGCTGAACCTGAGCACTCTACCACTGAGCTTCATCTGACTCCAATTTATATTTTATTTTGATAGAGTCTCCCTAAGTTTCCAGAATTATGGTGGCCTTGAAATTGGATTCAGAGTGCTCAGCAATCCAGGCACTCAAAAACTACAACCAAGAGAGAGTGAAGCCTGGCTACTACTCTAGCTGGCAGCAGAACTTGGCATCATTCATGTGGCACTGGTTTTAGGTGCATGCAGAATGGAAGAGTTGTGGGTCAGGAAGGCTTCCACTCAGATTTCAGAAGGCCTGGGAAGCCCAGTGTGTGAAGTTGTGAATGTGAAGCCAAAGGTGCAGTGGAGACCCCAGAAGGTTGGAGAAGCCAGGTATGTGGATTATCTGAGGAAAACTCCAGAGAAGGAGCAGAGTGGGCCCAAGAAAGAATTCACACAACCTACAATCACCAGAAGTGCCATAGGGGCTGAGCCACCCAAGCACTTTGTAGTTCACATCTTGACATAGATTGTCTCAGTTGTTGCACATGGAACTACAGGACTTAATGTTTGCCCTGCTGGAGTTTGGATGGGTTTTGGTCCCATTCCTTTGTATCCTCTTGTTTGTAAATTTTGGAGTAGAAATGTCTATCTTGTGCCATTGAATGGTGGAAATGTTTAACTTTATCATTTGTACAGGGGCTTATAGCTAAGTTTGCCTTACATCTTAGAGGAGACTTTTGATTTGGACTTTTCAGAAATGTTGAAACTTTTAGGACTTTTGGAACACTCGGAGATGGACTAAATACCTTTTGTATAAAGGGATATGCATGAGTCTTTGGGGGGCAGAGGTATAATGTTACACTTTATGTCTAAATGTACCCCTAAAGCCTTAAGTAGTCATAGGGGTTTTTTCTGGGGGTGGCAGTATCCAGAGTGTGTGATTGATTCAATGCTGGGATTAAGGGTGGATGATTGCTGGATCAGTCCATTGATTGGATTGGCACTACCCTAATTCTGGTAGGTTAGATGCAATATAAGGGACAGAAAAAGGCTTATCTCACTCCTCCTTTTCTGCTTTTGCTGTCTCCTGCCTGCCATGAACTGCTTTCTGTAAGGCCATCCTGCCTTGGAGCCTGTCAATTATGCACTGAAACCTATACAAACTGTGAGCTAAATAAGCCTTTGCTCCTTTAACTTTGGGTGTCAGGTATTTTGTCTCAAAATGAGAAAAGTAACTGAGACAATTAATATACCATTATTTATGGAAACAATGTCCTTTTGAAGACACTTAATTTGCTTTCAGATTTTATGATCTGCAAAGAATATCTTCACACTTTAAATAAAGATACATTGGTAATAACATTCATATAATAAATTTAAGTAAAACATGCTCGCCTAAAGGTTGATCAATACCAATTTCCCTATAAAAATATTGCCTTGATATTAAATAACTTTTGAGTGAAGATTTCTCTCTAGCTCTTACCATACTGCCATTAAGTGAAAAAATGTTTGTTTTTTTAATATTTTAAATTACTAATGATTGCAGCATACTTTCAAATATTTATGCTTAATTTTTATGTAGTTTATGACATTTTGACTGTAACTTTTACATATTAAAATACTGAGTTGTTTATATTTCATTACTACACATAAAGTTATCTTTGTAAACTTTTGTGTCATGTTTGTAGTTTTTCTTTTCATTTCATATACAGAGCTTATATTATGTACTAAAATTAATTAATCGTTTGAATTATAGCTTTTGTATATTGGTAGTGTTTTGAAATCATCATTGTTTATTTCTATTTTCCAGTTATTTTGAGACAAAATGTACTTATGTATGACAAGAATGTGAATTATTCCATTTTTTATCAAAAGTAATACTTAAGTATCAGTGTATGCTAATGCCACGTATAATAGTTATACAACTTAGGTATATATGGTTAGCTCTTCACTCCACTTACCCCATACCATATTGAAGATGCATTTCCTGAAAAAAAAAAATCTAACTTCTCTTTATGTTCTCTCCAACTGTCTATGTCTGTCTCTCTCCATATATAAATATATATACAAGGAATATATAAATACATTTAAAGACTGTGTCAAGATAGCTCATAATTTTGATTGTTTTCCTTTACAAAATGTGGAATATGTTTTGTATCAGAAAAATTAAGTTCTTGAATGTTTCTCCATCTACCCTGCAATGACCAGCAACAAAACTTTTATTTATTCTAAAAAATTTATCACAAACATATATTACATTTTAGGTTAAAATATCTGGTAAATTTTAAACATTTTAGATGCTTCTAATGATATTTGTTTTTTGTTGAAATTAACATTTAAAAAACACTTAATAATTACCAGATTTATTGTAGGAACTTCTGGCTTCATTCCATATAAATATAGAAAAAGTAAATTTTGAAATTTTGTTGCATGTAATTATAACATTTAAATCTGACTCACACATCTTGGTATCTAATTTTATCCACGTAAAATCATGTAAACACTTTTGCTGGTATTTAGTATGTGTACTTTGCATGTTATATATTTAAATAAAAATTTATCTAAATTGTGACCTTATACTTAGTCTTTTTTTTCCCAATTCACACCATTTTTGACCTTATACCCCAATAATGGTGACTGTGTTCTCAAATCCATTTTTGTCACTTTTCACTAGTGATAAAAGCAGTAACAGTCATGGAAAAGTGTTAGTTTCTACTTTTAAATTGTCTCTACTTCTATTTTATTAGTACGATTGAGAAGTAGTAAGGCAATTTCTGTCATATTCAGTGTAATTCTCAGAGAAGATGAGCTCAGAATTAGACAGGCAGCCAAACCAAGGTGTACTTAGTAACCTTGGTTGCCAGAGGATTCCAGTATTTGCTTGGAGGCTTATTAATTATAAGGCTAATCATAATATATTGAGTGTATTATTTGTGCCAGATGATAAAGTGGATACAATATCCTGCTTGATCCTCAAAGCCACCCTGCAAGGTAAGTAAGATTACAATAATCCCTATTTTATAGGTAATGAATCTAAGGCTTAGATTATTTCATTAGTAGTGTTTCTAATGTGTTCCCATTTCCTATTTATATTGAAGAGCTTCACATTCATTGTGATGTATTACACTTGGTATTCTTTCAAGAACATCACTGTGTGGTGAATGATTTAAATATTAACACTATGTACTGGAACTAAACAAATGCATGAAAAAGTTTTAAAGGCTACATTTGTTTTTTATGATGAAAATGATTTTTTTTGTGTGTAGGTATTGGGGTTCAAACTTAGGACTTCGCACACCAGCAGGCGCCCATGCCACTGAGCAATATCACTGGCCCTTTTTTCATATGTGGGCTCCAGGAGTCAAACTCAGGACCTCACACTTGCCAGCCAGGCACTTATGCCGCTGAGCTATCTCACCAGCCCAATGAAAATGATTTTCGACAATGATTTTAATGATGAAATGTGACAAAATAATAATACTTAGTAAGAATCAATGTATCACTTCTTGTATCTATACCTATATGTCTATGTATATCTATATATCTATGTATACACACACACACACGTGTGTGTGTGTATGTATCACATAAGAAAATTCCCATAGAAAGCACAAATTTTGAATTTTCTGAATTAAAATTAATAAACATTTTCCATTTTCTGGCTAAGATTCAAATCTTTGAATCCTCTGGACTTCTGTAATCTTGCAAGTTTTGCCATCCTTCCTTTTCCTTAATTCTTTCTAATTTTAAAACACATCCCCTACCACCTACCACACACTTATCCCCCTCAAAAGATTATTCTCACACCTAAGCCTCATACAAAGTAAGGTTAGATGTCCAAACTCCTCAAGATATATATATATATATATTTACATATATATATGTATATATATTTATTTATATTTATATTTATATTTATATTTATATTTATATTTATATTTATAAATTCTTAAGAATGTGAAAAATATTTTGGAAAACTATATTCCAGCTTGTTCCTGTAAAGTTACCTTTTCCTGTTCTTTCTTTTGTTCTCCTGAGAACAAAGGAGAAGGAAACTCAGTAAAATGAAGGTCATTGTGAGTGGCAAATTTTATCTTAAATCAATATGGTATTTCATTACCCGTTGTTATTCTGAGGCTGAAGTAATCTATTGCATTTTTTGATACCTGGGCCATCTTAGTAACCTTGCTAGTTATTACTGCAACTGAACAGTAAAAGTATTTTTCTTAGGAGAATATTATCGTTGGGCAAAGCTGGAGACAAAGATGTTTTTTGCCATTAGCATATGGAGAATACTTCTCAAAGCTATTGCAAACATTCAAATAATCGGGCTAGGATATCTTTTCCCCATCTGAATTTATGCTCACATAACAGGGTAGAGCAGATTAATATTTGCCTCAATTTTGTTGCCAGGTACATGAGACTGAAGGAGACTTGAGCCAAACTCATCCTTGCCAATATGTCCAAACTTTTGACTTGCCTGGGTTGCACTCTTTAAAGAGGAATTGTCTTGGGCCACATATAAAATATATAATAGAGTTATATGTACATGAGTAACAAAAATTCCTTTTATATTTATCATTATAACATGTTTTAAAATTTGGCAAGTTGCCTCAGGGTTGCAAGTTAGACATACCAGCAAAAAGGACATATATAACTGATTGGTTTTTACAATTTATGATATCATTTAATTTTGGTATGGATACATGTGTCTCTTTAAATTTAGTATATTTACTTACTTAGACATATCCTGTTTAAAAAAAATACAGAGAATTTCTTCACCCTGGACAATTGCTTAAAGGCAGATGTTTGAAAAATGTAAAACCCCATTTCAGCCATTTTTTTAGATTTAACTTTCTTAGAATGAGATTGCTTTTCTTGGGATCACTATAAATGCTTTTAATCCAAGACAGTAGAAAAATAAGAAATTGGAAAGTGCCCTTTATTTATTAAAGGTGTCACATATACCACCAAACATAAAAAAGAAATAAATATTCCCTAACAGGATCCTGTATTTTTCTATAGAATAAGCAATGCTTCTGTTATCTTTGTATTTTATATTCGGGGGTAAATGTTATGGTTTGTGGCCAGCAAGTGTCCTTTCAGAGGTGTCATTGTCAGTGCAAATTAATTCATGGCTCACACTATGCACTGTCAGCATCTATTGTTATCTTTTTTTCTTCCACCCTGTCATTCAGATTAATAACATAAGTGGTGCTATATCCTTACAGCTTTCTTCTTCTTGTCATTTGACTCAGAATCTCCTTTGCACAAGTAATTTTTCTTCTGCAAATTTAAATGTACTGCAATATATCTATGTTAAATTTAAAATGCTATATAATCATTTCTCTCTGACTACTCTTATTAAAAATAATTTCATAAACCTCTTTATGTCACAAGTTTTTATTTCCTAAATACATTTCAAAATAAATCTGAGCTCTTACATCCATTTTGGACATAGTCTGTGACTAAAATTATGATAACAATGTTTATGACACTTATTAAAATGTGCTTTTTATTAAAATATTAAATCACTGGCATACATAATATATTTGCTTTTCTTAGGACTTGTGTTTATAAAATTCTTGCCAGCTGTTTATAGAAATCTTTTACAGAATATGAATCTATGTATGAAACAGTGAAAGTGGCAAGTTATTCTACATTCAATCATAATTGCAATCAAAGATGTATAAAGCTTAAATGTGTTGATGTAAGTTTCAGGAGAAATTCATTGTTTATTCTCCTAAACTAGGAAAATACCAGCAACATTACAGTCATTTTCACCCATAAGCAAGTACCTGGCAAAGCAAGATATAATTTGTGGGAGAATTTTGGGTTAGAGATGCATTTTTAAGATGCAGATACAGTTTTAATATTTGAAACAAAAACTACTACACCTTTTCCAAGCAGATTATATGCTACAATACCTAATTTTTAAGTTTGAAATCTGCCACTGGACTTCAAGCTCATGCCAATGCAGCTATTGTTGCAATCTGCATGTTAACAAGCAGCTGTTGTCGCCACTCAGTGTTCAAGGAACTGCCGAAAACTCTTGGTAATTTTATAGCTAGCTACATTGGTTAACCTTCTCAATGCTGTGACAAAATGCCTGTCATATACTTAAAGGGTTTATTTTGGCTCACAGTTTCAGAGGATTCAGTTCGTATTTGGAAGACTCTGAGACAAAAACAACGTGGTAGATGGGCATAGTGGATGATAGCTGTTCATCCATGGCAGCCAGGAAGCAGAAAGAGAAGGAAGAGAGCCCAAGAATAAGAGGCTAGGGACTAGATACAGTCCTCAAAGTCACACCTCTATGACACACTTCTTGCAACTAGGCCATACCTACTCATAGCCCTATGAGCTATGAAGTCATCCTGCATTACCCATATTGATGAGGTTAGTGCTCTTATGATCCAAGCACATCTCCAAAGTCTCTTAATTCAGTCAAGTTGTAAGTATTAAGATTAACCAGGACCTGCTCTAAATCCATAAATCTTCTTCTTACATATTAAAATATGCAGCCTCTCTTTCGTACAAAATAACATCAGTCTCTACTGCCTCTTGGGGAAGAACAGAATCTGCCTCCATCTGTCTTTCAAATTCAACATGAACTTATTTCCTTGAAAAAATCTAAATCATAACCCAAACTGTAGTATGAATGTCTGAGAATGCAGGTTTTAGTACTTTAGTTTTTGAAATTAGATGAGAGAATAAAATTAATAAGGAAAATAGTGAGCATCATTGGACAAAAACGAGTATAGTCAGTGTCACTGGCACACAAAAAAGAGTTTCACCAGGAATCACAAATGTCTACTTTCCAGATTTACGAGTGGAATAAAGTCAGAAGAGCTACTGTGCTGCATTATATTATCTTATCTCTTCCAATTATTTTTTGTAACTCGCTGAGAAATCTCTTCTTTCAAAAAGGAACCCTCGGGCCGGTGAGATGGCTCAGCGGGGTAAGCACCTGCCTTGCAAGCGCGAGGGCCCGAGTTCAACTCCCGGATCCCACATACGGAAAAGGGGCCGGTGATATCGCTCAGCGGCACAGGTGCCTGTTGGTGCGCTAGGTCCTGAGTTCGACCCCCGGTACCCACAAAAAAAAAAAAAAAAAGGAACCCTCCTCCTCCTGCTCCTTCTCCTCCTCTTCCTCCTCCTCCCTTTTGTTATTAATCTGGATGAAAAGGATTTTTAGTGTGTAGGTTTGCATTCCCTCAACCTAGAGCTCTCCTTTCTTGGGTCTACCAATGGCCAGATACATGATCTTTTAAGTGTATCTTAGAGGTCTTATGATTTCATTTCATTCTGTCTTATTTTTTTATCCTGTCTGTAACATTTTGCATGAGTTGCCCTCAAATTATGAGATTCTTTCTTCCACTTGATTTTCTTTGTTGTTGAACTTTTACCTGTGGTTTTTATTTCATCTGATTAATTGATGTTTTGATTTCCAATTTTTTATTTGAAACTTTTTTTTCAAATTCTCTTCACAGAGATTCTCATTCATATCTGGCATTGTCTGCCTGAGTGAATTCTACAGTTTATTTGAATTTTGTTAGATTTCATTGAATGTTTTAAAAAATGATTTTTAGAGTTCTTATGCCCAGAATTTCCTCCATTTTAATGTCTTCAGTATCTTACTAGAGAGTTATGAACATTAGCAGGTGTCATAGAGCCTGATTAATTTTTATCTACTAATATTTCATGTACCTCTTTGTCAAGATTTGTTCATGTGTTGGTAGATACAATTGTTATGCTTTTATATGATGGCATTCTTGGTATGTGACTTTTTCCAAGTGGTTTGGAGTATCAGTTTATTATGCAATGTTGAGTTTATTTCCAGTTGGGCACCATAGCGTAATCTTCCTGTAGCTTATTTGGTTGTAATTCATGGGTCTGGTCAGAGAGTATAATATATCAGAGCTAAAAAGGCCCTCTGTGTCTTCAGATCTTGCAATTGTGTGGACACTCAGCTACTTCTGGTGGGTGTGATACAGGCAGCAGAGTATGTGATGTACAGAATGTATGGGTAGCTCCTACCAGGTTATGGAAGTTTTCACAACCACTGTTGATATTGGCTGTTACTTAAAAGTATTCTGATACCACGTGCTCCAGTCACGGTGAAGAGCCTGAAACTCTTGTCCTCTCTTTGAAGTCTATTGCATATTGAGGTACTTCATGGAGAGAGGTGGGGGGGGTAAAGTCATAGCTCCTCATTTATGAGACTCCACTCCAATCCAGTCAACCACACACAATCTGGCAAGGTGGTGCAATCAGTGTAGAGACCCATGTGGTGACAGTGTCAGAAAACATTGTGTTTTTCCTCTCTGATTCTACTCAAAGGGAAGTTTGTCCAGGAGAAAGAACTCAGACCTGCCCCCTTCTTATTACTGCCTCAGAATGGGTAAACATTTGTGAGATTTTTGTGTCCATAATTATTGTCTACCAAGAATAAAGTGGGTCTGGCTCATGGATACAGCTCAACAAAATTCCTCTCAGCTGAGCTTTTATTAGCTCAGGAGAAGAGCATCTTCTTAATGTGAGTGAAGACTCAAGCTTGATTCCCAAAACTAAAATGAAAGAAAGAAAGAGGAGAGAGGGAAAGAAAGGACAAAAAAGAAAAGAACTGTTAAACAATATTAAAGAGACATAAAAATTATAAAATTTAATAAAATAATTTTTTAACCTAAAAAAAACCAAAAAGATAAGGAAACTAGGTTGGTGGCACACACCTATAATCTCAGCACTTTGAGAAGCTGAGGCAGGAGAGTTTCAGTTGCAGCCCAGCCAGGATAACATAGCAACTTAGTGAGACCCTGTTTAAATAAAATAAATAAAATAAAATAAAGTAAATTTAAAAGGGACTAGGGTTGTATCTTAGTGTGAAAGCCATGGGTTTATTTATTATCATTGACAAAAAAAGAGAAAAAATGTTAAAAATATATAAATATTTATAACTTGTTATATACTAAGGTATACTAAATATATATATGTATATGTATAGTTTGTTTCCTGTGTTCTCCCACATAGTTTGTTTCCAGTTACCTCCACATACAGTTAGAGGAACTGTTTCATTGGTTCTGTGGAAGAGCAGACAAATGCTGAGTGCCTCTATTCTGCCATCCTGCCCGGTCTTTACATTTGACAATCTAAAATGCTAAATTTTGGTGATAGGAGAATATGGAAAGTGATAAATAAAATAGAAGATCAATTTCAGTAAAGAAATTCTTCAGAAGATCCAATCATCTTTGCACAGTAAGTTAATAAATTATTATATAAAATCCAAGCGCGTGACATTATGGATTGCCCTTCTTGTACTTTCTTTTCATTTTCTCTTCTTCAGGCAAGATGGGTCAGTCATGTCAATAGCATTAAAAAGAGTGGCAGCATGTTGTTTGCTCATAAGAAATGAATGTAGAATTATTTGAAGGAGCATAAATTTCAGTGTGTATATTAACACAAAATATGAGCTCTCTGGCCCTAATGCTGTAATTACATTTTGTGAATTTTAATTTAATTTAGCAGCCATTTGACACATGACTTAATCATAGAGATAGAATGAAACTTAAGTTAAAGAACAACAAAAAATCTACCATAAAATTACAAATGCATTGGAAAATATTTGTGAAATTGAAAATAACTACCATTTATTAACTATATCTCACCTATATTAATCATTAAAATGTGAAGAAGAAAAATGATATAATTGTCTTAATTTAGTAGATGGAGGTAGTGATGGTAAGATAGTTACTAAGTAGCTTACCTAGGTCATCCAACTGGTAAGTGGTAGTGTTTAGTTAAATTCTTAAGTTGATGATTACCACTACAAAAGAATTCCTGTTCATTTAAATTATATCATCTAAGTATTCTTTAGTTCTAAATATCTCTATATTTTGAGAAATCATATCCCTAAAAAAGTACTTTGTGAAGTAATTCAAGTCATGAAGCTATTATTGCAAAATTTAATACATCACAATACATAAATGATAGGTAGACTAATTACTAAATTCTCTTCATGAAGACTTTTCTACCTTATAAAAATACTTTTCCTATTGAGAGTATTTTGACATTCTTACTAAGTTGGTGTAACTTAACTCTGATGTTACTATGTGCAAGAAAATTCTGTTACAAATATAGCATACTTATTAACAATTCTGTCTTTAGAAAGTTACAAGAATTAGTTATTATAGAACTAAACATTATAATATTAGTGTATATTTCACCATCTGTAATGTAAGAATATCTCTAAAGCAGTGAAAGGATGAAATAATTATTTCTGATTTGAATATTCTTTTGAGATATTAATTTAAATTATTAAAACCATTTTGTTTGCAAGTGCCACACCGAACAGCATTTTAAACACTTACAACAATTATTTGTAGTATGTCATTTATGATTTCTTTTCCATCTTCAGTCCTTCCTTTTTTATTTTGATTGTCAGTTGTTCATGGGTTATCCCCTAAATCTGTACTGATGTACATGTTCTGAAAAATATGCAATAAAAGCATTTCTCCATAACCACAAAGAAGCTCCTTCTTGGGAATTCTTACTAAGATATAGTGAGAGCTTCTACTGAAAGACAACAAAATGGTAGGTGGGAGTAGATGGATGACACTGGCTCTGTACCAAAATCATCATTCATGAGTAATTTCTAGTTGTGTCCTCTGTGACTTGCATTGAGTTTCAGTCTTTGTGAAGCTCAATGGAAAAACCATAGCTAACTATCTTGAAGCTCCAGTGAGAGATTTGTCTACCTTTGGTAATAAACACCTCTTACCAAACACATCAACAACAAAGTGAAACAAAATCCATACTGAAATTGCATTTTTAAACCTCACTACACACAATTATTGCATCAATCATCAACAACATGCACTATGAATTACCTTCCTACCAAATTACATGTGGTACTGCACTAATATTTAATGTTCTTATTACATATTTGCTGGAAAAATCAAATACATTGAAAATACATTGAGCAAATGTATTTAGAATTTAATACTAAACACAGAGTTGCACAAGACCTGCTTATAAGACCAAATTAGTAGAAGTCTAGTGTGGTCTGCTTTATTTTTTTATTTTTTTTATTTTTTATTTTTTTTTTTTGTGGGTACCAGGGGGACGACCTCAGGACCTCGCGCGCCAACAGGCACCCATGCCACTGAGCGATATCACCGGCCCCTTTTTCGTATGTGGGTTCCGGGAGTCGAACTCGGGCCCTCGCGCTTGCAAGGCAGGTGCTTACGCCGCTGAGCCATCTCACCGGCCCGTGTGGTCTGCTTTAAAGGAAATGCTTTGTCAACTGTGCTTACCTGTTATCTCTTAGCATAAAAATTGTCAAACAATAGGTGCTTTGGTCCCTGTTTAGCTGCAAAAATGGAAAACATCCAATTAGCTTCCCAAGGAAATGTTTGTTTTTTTATTAATGCCAAGATTTAAGACAAATGGATATGACAGAAATTAATTTTTCAAGGTATTTCTAAGGTGTTATGTCTCCATCTAAAGGAGAGAGAAATCACTTTATCCTACATTAATTTACTAATTTTAGTTTATTTTTGCTACTCATGCCATTGTGTTTTACCATTCAAGTGAAGCTGATTCAGTCAGGTGGCTGAAAGCCAGCAAGCTCTATGACTTCCAATTTCTTCTAATTTAAATTTGATTTCTTGGAATTTAAGTAATATACCCTAATGGTACCTTCAGAAAATCAATCAGTCTACTATACTGCATTGTGAAATTTAATTCTGTCATTTTTTTGTTTAATAATTGGAAAATTAGTATAAAATGTAATCCTTATTTGATAATTGATAAAGTCAAAAAATCAAATCTAATGATGTGGCTCATTAAGATCTATATATATTGAAATTTAGGAAATGTAACAGCATATGAACAAACATAGTATATCCAAGAAAATATATTACTTCTCCTCATGCATTAACAAGTATATTTTAGATAATGTATATAGGACATTTAGAAAGTACTGATTTGGTAAGTGTAAAATAAAACTTAAGGGGGCCGGTGAGATGGCTCAGCGGCATAAGCGCCTGCCTTGCAAGCGTGAGGGCCCGAGTTTGACTCTCGGATCCCACATACGAAAAAGGGGCCGGTGATATCGCTCAGCAGCAGGGGTGCCTGTTGGCATGCGAGGTCCTGAGGTCAACCCCCTGGTACCCACAAAAAAAATTTTAAAAAATAAATAAATAAAACTTAAGGGTTATTATTTCTTGAATTATCAATACGTATCTTTGTTACAGGTTACTTTAACTGAACTCAGCGAAGAAAGATGTTTTGTCAAGGCACTCAACAAAATCCATCTCCCGTCTTTGCCTTATTTTTCTCCATGGCTCTATCACTTTGTAAAAGTCTAGGTATGCTAATTTTAATTGAATTTTTGTTTGTCTCCTTCCAACATCGGGCTGTTTGCTGTGTGTTGTGATGCCTGAGTTTTCCTACCACTTAGAACAGTGTCTGAAACATGAGTCTGAAATTGAATAAATTGTCCTTGAATCAATGAGTAAAGCTTCATCTGTATTATGTTATTCAAAAGATTGTTACACTAGTTGTTTTTACACATTTACTTTTAACAGAGTCATACAATTTGACTAGTGGTACAATCCATACTGACAATTTTCTCTTTAACCTTAAAAAAGTTAGAAATTTTCCATTAATATAAGGGTTGATATCACATATGAGACATTATTCCTTAAACTTTTAAAGTAAATAATGTATGCCTAAATCCTTTCTTTGGCTTTTTATGAATATTGAATAGGCTAAAAGATACTAGTTATGATATGCTACAACAAATATTGATGCATGCTAAACATTTACCATCCGTTTTTACAGGCACTGGTGATATACTAAGGACAAGACAATTCCTTCCCTTTGCAGAGTTTATGTTTTATTCATGGAGACATACAATAAACACATTTTTAAAAACCACCAGGAAGTACAAATGATAATGCATGAAGCAGTGCAAGAGAGGCAGCAGGGAAGAGTCATGTTTCTGTGTTAACTGTTCAGGATAGGTTTCTCAAAAGTGACAACTGAACAGAAACCAGAGTAAATTATGATTGTTGCCTCTGTGAGTATTGGTGGATATTCCTTCTATGCACAAGGATTAACATTTACAGATTTTCTAAGCAGAAAACAAAGTAGAACAGTTGAGAGTATGGATAAAATAGATTTGGTTATAACTCAGGGGTAAAAATATTCAAAAAATCACCTTGGATTTAGATTTATAAAGTGGTGTAGACATTATATGCAATTTTAATTTTATTTTGAATATAGTGAGAAATCAATAGACTTGTTAGCTCAAGACATGGAATCAGATTTATTGATTGTTAGTGGGAATAGGGATTTCAAGAAACAAGGGCAAAAACACAAGTTCTAGCTGAAATGTTGTAGATGGTTGGGGCCTGCTGACTTACTTTATACTAAATGTGGTAGGGGTGATAAGAAGTCATTGGATTTGAATTAGATTTTTAAGGTAGTGTTGAAGAGAGTTAAAAATGAATTAGATAAAATATTAAAAAGTGAAGAAATAATGTGAAACTTCAATAATTTTATTTTCTGCAACTTAGAGAATAGCATCAAAATTTACTATAGTGAATATAAAAAATACCTACAGAATATATATTTTATGGGTCCTGCATGTGCAGAGGGTTAAAATATAAGAGTTCCATCTTGACATACTTAACTTATCAAGCTCATACATTTCCACATGGAGATGTCATGTATTCAGGCAAATCTATTAGTCTGTATCCAGAAAAGAGATCACGGCTAGCAATTAATCTCTGGGATTCACTGGTATTGAGTCACTAAACCACGGAAGTAAATACCATCATCTAGTAAGTGATTATAAATAGAAAAATGGTTCTGTGAAGTATTTCTCAAGCTGTGGAAAAATTTGTATTTTAATAAGAGAGTGAGAAGTCAGGAAAGGAAACTTTAAGAAGCTTGGCTAGGGCCAGTGAGATAACCTCAGTGGCATAAACACCTGCTTGGCAAGCACGAGTACCAAGTTCGACTCCCGGAACCCACATACGAAAAAAGGGGCAGTGATATCGCTCAGCAGCATGGGCGCCTGCTGGCCCGTGAGGTCCTGAGGTGCACCCCCGGTACCCACAAAAAAAAAAAAAAAAAAAAAAAAAAAAGAAAAGCTTGGCTAGACTAATTGTGGTAAAAGCAGACATAAGTGTTCTGAAAACACATTGCTGAAAGTACTTCATAATGTAGAGAGTGATCCACCCTGTGAAATACTGATGGGTGATTAAAGTCTATAATGACAAAGAATTAAGGCTTAATGTTTTAATGAAAATGAACATAATTGTAGTAGAAGGGAATAATTAATTATAGTAAGTTTAGAAACATTTGTAAGTATAGACACAAGCTGCTTTTTTGACTAGAGATTACTTTTTTATCTATGATAAAGTGCAGAAATGCAGCACAGTGGATGGCAGCAAAATTACTAAGATTTTAAATTTCTTTTTGAGGTGTCAGATAATCTAGTATGTTTGCATTATAATAGGGA
The DNA here is from genome assembly GCA_028451465.1 of Erethizon dorsatum. Taxonomy (NCBI): domain Eukaryota; kingdom Metazoa; phylum Chordata; class Mammalia; order Rodentia; family Erethizontidae; genus Erethizon; species Erethizon dorsatum. The sequence goes on from CM051824.1 coordinate 139,580,162, forward strand.
TTATTAAACAAATAGAAAATATTATAATACAGAGGAACAATAAATAACAATTGCAATTTTTATTGTTTGAAACAAAATAATCCAGTATACCTGCAGATGGTTTGGCATTAGCTGGAAACAATGAAAGATCATCATTCACACAAGGGAAAAGCCTCTATAGGACAAAATTTCAAATACGTTTGTAGATTATAAGAAGGGTAGTGGAGATTATGATGATGATGATAATGACAATATAATACTCCACCGCTGTCTTCTCAGTGAAATAAGAAGCAAGGCTATCACTAATAAGAAGAGTTTAAAAGTATTGGAAATATTTGAAATGGGGTACTAAGACTATAAAAGTGAACATGTTCATAAATTTAAAACAAGAAAAAAATTAAAGAACAAAAGAAAAAAGAGAGAGAGGAGAAGAAAAGAGAAGAGAAATGAAAGTGGGTAAAATATCTAAAAGTGGGTAAAAATATCTATGGGATTAATTTATCAAAAACATATTTGTGGGCCGGTGAGATGGCTCAGCGGCGTAAGCGCCTGCCTTGCAAGCGCGAGGGCCCGAGTTCGACTCCCGGAACCCACATACGAAAAAGGGGCCGGTGATATCGCTCAGTGGCACGGGTGCCTGTTGGCGCGCGAGGTCCTGAGGTCGTCCCCCTGGTACCCACAAAAAAAAAAAAAAAAAAAAAAAAAAAAAAACATATTTGTTTATCAGTAGTCAGAAAGTCAAGTGTTTAGCAAATAAGGTTGTTGGAGCCAAAAATGACAAATTAGTAAAGTGAGGGACTTTGGAATGGAATAAAGATAAGGGAGATAGAGACAGAAACAAGGACTTATGACTGGAAAGTAAATTGATAGATGAGAAAGTAAGCTCAAGGAATTGAGGAGGAAGGGCTGAAAATTGAGAAATCTCGAGCTCTAAGGGTGAGAGGAGTACAATTGAATCAGTGATGATACTGTTATTGTTAAGGACAAAGCCTAGGGTGTAATGTGATTAACACTGATTACACAGGAATGTAATCATTGTGTACTACAAACATATAAAAATAAAATTAAAAAAATAAATAAAAATAATATATTATTAGGGTTAGACAATTAAGGAACTAAGAACTCTTGTGTTTGGATAAACTAATCAATTAGTGTTGATATTACAAAAATGGTGACAGGATCATACATTATATCACAACTTTGTTGAATGCCACAACTTTGAAGAATTTAATTTGTTTTTCTGATGTAGGTTTTTATAAATCATTTTCATATTCTTATACAGTCACATTATCTTTAATTACTAAACAATCCTTAGGCAAAATTTAGCATTTTCAAAATTATTTTACATATATTAATTTATTCAATATTTTAGAACAAATCTACTTATAAAATAGGAAAATAATTTTACAGAAAAGGAGATCAAGTCCCAGTATTTGATCCTGGCTTCATTTAAATATGTTTTGTTTGTTTTTTAATACTTGTAAGATACCTGGTTCTTAAGATACAGTGACTTAATATATCCCCGATATTGAGATGTTGAATTTCATTGATAGTAAACTGTTATATGGAAGTCAAAATATTTTTTTAAATGGTACAAATTAAATTAATCAAATTATATCTTCTCTAAACTCTGAAATCAAATTGTTGCTGCCTTCTCATCACCTCCACTTGAATGTATCCAAAAGTAAAACATAAGCTGTGCAAAATGTCAGTATTTTTTCACAGAAAAACCTCCTCCATGTCTTTCCCATTTTAATACACAACCATTTGTTCTTTGGTACAAAGTAAACAGAAAAAAATTTCCTGATTTCTCCATTTTCCTAACTTTTATCCAAAATCTGATTCAAAATATATCTCAAGTCAGTAAAAGTTCATTTTAATTGCTACCATTTTTGGCAAGTCTTACATAATACATATTCTAGATTTTTAAAGAGTTTTAAACTAGCATCACTGCTTCCTACACCATTCAATTCAATACTCAAAAATCTGAATGAGCTTCTTAAAATGTAAATTATGTGATTTCCATATTTACCCTTAGGGAAAACATGTTTTGCCAAAGCTTTAATGACTTGCATAACCCAATGCCTCTTGTAGAAACTTTACTGTCAAAATTGTCCCATGCTCATTAGCCTCCACCTGTGTTAAGATTTAAATTTGTTGTTTAAACTCATCTTGATCTCTGGTATTTGCACACTTATTACATTTATATCACTTTACTTAAAACTCTTTCTTACATTTATGTTAATTTTCTTCATCTTTGAACTCTGCTCTTAAACATGGTCCTTTAAAAAAGGAATACCATGTTAAAGGGTGCCTTGTGTTATGGCTTATGTCTAGATGTCCTACCAAAGTCTCATGCAGTCAAAGGTGGGCCTTTTCAGAGGTGGCTGGATCTAGAGTGTGTGATTCTGGCATCAAGGGTGTGTGATTACTAATTAGTCAACTGATTCATTTGGCATAGTTTGGGGAGTGAATAAAGGAAAGGACCACCCGGGGTGTAGCCTGGACAGAAATTGGGCTGTTGCAGTTCTTGTTGCTTTCTGCTTGCTGCCTTCTGCCCACCTGCTCTGTGATATCCTGCCATGCCACCCAGCCTTGTAACCAGCCAACTAGGAACTGAAACCTCTACAAACTCTGAGCTACAGTAAACCTTTCCTTTTTTAACTTTGAGTGTCAGGTATTTTGTCTCAGCAATGAGAAAAGTAGATTAAACAACTCGTAAGCATTAATCTCTATTAAAACATAAAACACAAATGTAATACAAAGAATTAACAGGGCAAAAAGAAATGCCATGCACACATCCACTACTTCAAGACAATTTTAGTAAGCATGTGGTTTGGTATATGAGAATATTTTTGGCTATTTACACATTCCTACCTTTTCCAACATGTACTTTGCTGGGAATATGTATTCTTTACTGAAAGAATACAATTGACATTCACAAAAATCTATTTATAGAAAGAGGAATTATTTTTCTAAATCAGTGGCAAAGTTTATTTGAAATAGTGAGAGTGAAGACTGAGAGAGAAAGTGGCTCTGCAGCTGAGTGAAAGAGGAAAAATTGAGATAAAACTACACCCTGGGGAAAGCACTGTGGGCTATCACAAGGAAAGCCATGACAAGATGAAATAGGAATTTTTAAAAGCATGGTTTGTGCTTACATTGTTTGATCAATTTTTCATGCCTATACCTTGTAATCAGAGCAACTACTTTGAAGATAACAATATGCAATATATTAATCATTGTTAATCTCCTATTATCTTGTTTTGAAAATCTGTAGCATTGCTTTTATTGTTTTTTCCTTTTAAAATAAAAAAAATGTGTTTCAAAAGACAAAAACGGGGTTGGTGAGATAGCTCAGCAGCATAAGTGCCTGCCTGGTATGCACGAGGTCCTGAGTTTGACTCCCGGTACCCACATTAAAAAAAAAGACACAAAAATCTGTAAAGGAGGCAAAAATCTTCCCACTGCTAAGTACCTTAGTTTACTTTTTGTTTTTGTTTGTTTGCTGTTCTGCCTGAGTATTCCCCTGACATGTCATTCCCTTGACAAATCAACAGGGAGAGATTTGAATATGAATCTATTTAATATAAATACATTCATAAGAAAGCGAAGACCCAAAGACATCACGTTCAGGACTTAATTTCTAACATGGACAGAAAGAAGTAAATTTTGATAGTGTCACAACTCAAAGGAACCTGATTGGTAGATTATTGTGTGGCAAAGTGACTAGGAAAATAAACATTAGTTAACAAACTTGATTTGGACAGAATTCCTTCAACCTCAACTTCCTTACTTTACTTTCAGCATACAAAGGGCATCTTTAAATTGGAATCCATCTTCCTCTTTTCAAAACATATGTACTATTTATTTTCACCTGACAATATTTGTAGCTACAAAGGATGATCAAAATATATGTTGAATATTTAAATTTAGAAATATTATTACAGAAAAAGATGCTGCCATTAATCTCCCTCAAAATACTCCCCAACCCTTCAAACACACTTATCCCATCATTCTTGTCACTTTCTAAAGTAGTTCTGTGAGTTCTCCTTTGTGAGTGTCCTTGCAAATTGTGATCAAAATTGAGTGAATACTGCTGTCAAATGAAATCCAATAGAAAGTCAGGCTTGTAAAAAAATCACAGTATCTCCTCATCCACTTTGTTCACAAGACCTGGCACTGTGTGACTTCTTGCTCCTCTCTAAAGTTAAAATGAGCATAAAATTGTATTACGTTTTGATTCATGTATTTATTGGATACTAATCAAGTCAGAGTAATTAGTGTATCATTGTCTCCAAACTTTTATCATTTTTTTTACAATGAGCACATTCAGCTTCTTCTCATCTAGCAATTTTGAGAAATATAATGCATTATTACTGATTATATTCACCTTGTTCTGTCATAGAACAGCAGTACTTTCTCCTCCTTTCAAGCAAAAGCATTGTATTCTTGACCAGCCTCTTTTCTATATCTTCCCTACTTCCCAGTAACTGCTCTGTTGTAAGAAATAAAGGAAGGTCAGAGTGGGTTTCTTGTACCTGCTGTTTTTTCAGGTACCTTTAAATTCAAAATACTTGACATGTAAGAACAATGGATTTGATAATGGAATATTGTTAACTTCTTCAAATCACTGTTCTCTTCTCTAAATTTCCCTTAAGAATGGTATAGTATTGTACAATAGATAGACTATAGATAAAAATAATGTCCTCAGCATTTCAAAAAGCTTGAAAGGGTTTTTAAAGATTTTGCCATCAATAAATAATCAATATTCAGGAGATAAATATTTAACATGATTTAATCATTATACAATATATACTTCTGTCAAAAAATGTTTTATAAATATATGAAATTTTTATTTTTTGTCTCAATTAAACATGTTTAATATTTTAAAAAATAAAAATTAAATATTTTGAAAGAAAGAATGTTTGTAACGATTACTGAAATGATGAGCTAATTTTACTGCTGACATTTGCCAAACCTCACGCTCAATAAATACAAGTCTGTTTACTTTATGTTCAATTTAAAGGAGTTTGGAATGCAATGTTCATCCACTCTTAATTGAACTTGAGAATACTTGTAAGTCTGGATATTTTTCTAAGCTGAATAGATATTTTTTTTTCTATTTTTAGTGAATCACTTTTGCTATTACTTCCCCTCCATGCTTGAATACTGTGCAGCATTCATCATAAAAACTTTGCATATCAGATTTGGAAGAATTTAAAAATCATTTTGTATAATAATCACTTCCATGTTCCCCCCCATGAATTAGAAATCATCATTCAAGTCTATATATAAGCATCTTGAAAGAGAGGCTGACATACAACACTTTCAAGGGCTAAACATTGCATTAAGGAAGAAATCTATTATCTGAAATGTCTTTGTTTAATTGAAACTAGATGTTCTCATTTCTCCGATGCTAGTTTTGCTCTTTTGAGCATCAGGCAATAAATTTAAACTCCTTTTTTGAGAGCATTTCAATTATTTGAGGACATAGCATGCCCCCATATTCATGATTTTTCTCTTTTCACTGTTATACATCAACACTTTCAACTCCTCATCTATCTTGCTTTAGAGACAACCTGTTATTCTGATCTCTTTCCTAAGTATCCAGATTTTAAAATTAGTTATTATATATCTATGTAAAGCTGAATGTTAAAATATGAAAAATCAAAAATTATGAAAGTTTTTAGGAATCCTAATATAATTATTGTTGTCCCACACATATGACATCTATTTTGTAGTATGAACAATCTAAACCCATTCAGTAGCTTTACACTAAGAAAGAAAATTCCAGATTCATCAAAATTGCATAATTCTGTATTAAACAGTGACATAAATGTTGGAAAAGTATAATTATCAAATGCAAAGAATTATTTTTCCTTGGGTAATTATTTTATCTTTTAAAACATATAGTAGATTATATGTAATATTTAATAGCAAGGGATATTGGCAATTTAAATTGAATTAAAATTAAACATTTTATGTTTCCTTTGATCTCATGTTTATATGGATAAAATGCATATATAAATTCAGAATTATAGAATTTCAAAAAATTATAATTTATGTAAGTCAGGCAATAAAATTTTAGCAAGCCATGTAATTAAAATAATGAGTGTCATGCTTGTTTGTGAGAATAAATGTGTGCTACTATACTCAAATTATATTGTAAGAATTAAAGGTCATCTGATGCTTGTTAAAAACTCTGACACCTGTTAAAAACTTTTATTGTGAAATAAATACCTACTGCTATCTATTGTTTTATAGATATGCATAAATAACGAGGCTGCAATAGTGAAATAGAGAGATACTAGCTTTTTGAAAATTGAATCTCAATGTTTTATTTATTTCCTTAAGTTGGAATATTCAATTAGCATATCTACTACATTTCTTAACTTACTGAATGATTGACTGATTGATTGATGGACAGATTGATTGATTGCTTTGTGGAGGGTGAAACTCAATGCCTCATGAATGTTAAGCAAATATTCTATCACTGATCAATACCACTAATACATTCTCAGCCCTATTGTTAATGATTTTAACTTTTTTTCTTTCAGTGCCTCATTCTGCTTCATTCTTCCCTTTCTTAGACTGACAAATAAATTCATTTATATCTGATCACTGAAAACATATTCACATTTCTATAAGTCATTATAATTATTTTGGAAATTCACCCTTCCTCATTTCATTAGAGCATGTTTTCAGTACATGAAGCTTACATTCACCCTATGGAGGAGGCACATGTTTGTAATGCTTCTTGGTTCTTGTTTAATCCCCTTCCCCTCTCACTCACCTCCCTCCCTCCATCTCTAAATCCATGTCCCCATTTACATTATTATTTTTTATTTCATTTTCCTAACATATATAGTATTTTTATTCATTGTATGTATTTGTTACATGCATGCTACATATCTTAAATATTTCCCCTGTCCTCAGTCTCTTGTACCCCTTCCAATTTGCAAAATATTGTATTTTATTATGTATTTTTCTGCCATTGGATATTTAATACAAGTCTTTTTCAGATCTATTTTAAATTGTTTTATAAACTATGATTTTCTATTCCAAAATAATGTGATAAGCCATTTTATTCTAGCTGAATGAGGATATATAAATAGGAAAATAATTCACAACCATTACCACAACAGGCAACTCTCATGGTCTCTTATTATCTTTTTCAAAGTAACCATGGGCATCTTGCAGTGAGACAGCATAGCATCTACCAACTCCAGTTGTTGCACAACTATGCAAGACCAAGTTTTTATGAACTCTGAGGATTTAGTATGAGAAGTATTTGTATCATTGTATTTTATTTATGCAGCATAATTTGAATTGAACAGACAGTTGACAATTATTCTGCTCACTTGCTCCTTACTAGAGGAATTCACCTTCCTTTATAAAAGTTGAAAAATGCAAGTTACTTATTTTGCCATCATCTTTCCCAACAGCTGTGGTCCCTCAATCTAGTCTGTTCAAGAAAATACACAACCATACATGTTTTCTGTGTGGAGAAACTTGTGAAAAGATGTTTTCATTATGATTCCAGTATAAAGATTCATGAAACAAAACCACTGCTTTTACCTAGGTATAATGTAAACATTTTTCTCTTCTTTTTAAGAATTTTCTCGCTTTTTTCAGCAGTTTGATTATCGTATCTCTAGCTGGGTTGTCTCTATTATTATTTTATACTTTGTTTTGGGTTTCACTAAATTTCCTAATAGTGTGAGCTTATCAAATTGGGAAAATTATCAGCCCTTACAATTTTAAAAACCTTGTCCATAATATTTATTTCCTTTTGTGACTTTAATTCTGTTTGTTAGTCATATTAGGTTTATTTTTAAATAAATTTCATTTTGTATGTTTGAGATGAACACATGATGAAATAGGATATGTATATAAATAGTTGCAGTGGAAAAAGTTAACATGATAATCAAATATTACACTTTTTATCCCTCCCCATTTGGAGTAAAATACACAGCACACAAACAGCTGATCTGAACCCCTTTTAACTGTACATTTCCACCACTTTACTTCCATTGCCATTATTTGAGTTTGAAACTTTCTCATCACCCTTAGCAAAATTTCTGTACTAACCAAAAATAGCACCTTAGTCTCTCTTCCCTCCTTCCCCTGGTACTCTTCAATTTACTTTTTATCTTTATTAGATTTCCTATGCTGCATGTTTCACAAAAGTGCAATCATACGATATTTCTTTTTTTGTCTTTGGCTTATGTCACATTAAGTTTATAAATATTCAAGGTTCATCATGTTGTAACATGTAGCTGTAATATGACTGGAAAATAATCTGTTGCATGTTTATGCCATATCACATTTACCAATTCATCTTTTCAGAGGTGGTTGGGTGTTTTCTTTCTACTATTGTCCTTGTGAACAATGCTGTGATGAACATTCCTGTATAAGTGTCTGTTTGTGTGACAATTTTTGTCTTTTGGGAGTCTATGCCTAAAACTGAATTTTATGCATCATGTGATAATTTTATGCTTAACTTTTAGAGAAACCACATACCTGTTTCCCTCATTAACTCCACCTAGTCTTATAAGCAATCTATGAGTGTTGTCATTTTCTGACATTCTGGTAAACACTTGTGACATTCTGACATTTCTGATATTGTGACATTTCTGACATTCTGGTCAAACACTGTTTGGTTTCATTAGAGCTCAATAGTAGATATGAAGTCATTTCATAAATGTTTTGAATGAGAATTTCCTAATTTCCAATGATGCCAATCATCATTCTATATCCTAATTGTCTATATGTGTATCTTCTTTGGAGAAATGTCTGTTGTGGACTTTGCTGATTTTAAAGATTTAATTGTCATTATGTTGTCACATTGTAAGGATTTTTAAGATTTTATTTTATTACTACATGTTTGCAATACATGAATTTTATATTCAACTTAGGTAGAAGTACATACACATATTATGTCTTAATTCATTTTTATTCCCCTTCCTCGCCACACACCTTCCCTCCCTACCTCTCTAAATTCCCTTTTCCCATTTTTATTATTATTGTTATTACTATTATTCTTATTTGACTTCATGCTTACAACCTATAATGCTTACATACAATGTGGGTATTTGTTACATATTCATTACACATCTTAAATATTTTTATTTATTCTGGATATTAAACTTTCATCAGACATATGATTTTTAGTATTTATTCACATTCTACAGTTTGCATTTTCAGTTTCTCAATAGTACTCTTTGATGGACAAAAGATTTTAATTTTAATTATGTTCAACTAATCTTTTAGTTGTAGTTATTCATGCTTTTGATGTTCTCGCTAAAGATCTATTTGCAGGGGCCGGTGAGATGGCTCAGCAGTGTAAGCGCCTGCCTTGCAAGCGTGAGGGCCCGAGTTCAACTCCCAGATCCCACATACAAAAAAGGGGCCGGTGATATCGCTCAGCGGCACGGGTGCCTGTTGGCGCGCGAGGTCCTGAGGTCGACCCCCCGGTACTCACAAAAAAAAAAAAAGATCTATTTGCAAATCCAAAGTCACAAGCACTTACCAGTATAGTTTTCTCTGAGTTTTATGGTATCAGTACTTTTGTTGTTCTAGCATCATTTGTAGAAGAGACTCTTCTTTATTTGAGACCGTCCTCAAAAACAATCAATTGACAAGAGAGGCAGGAGTTTATTTCTCTGTCATTTTTATTCCAAAGACAAATATATATTTTTTTATGCTGCCATTATCTTGTTTGGACTCTTGTCATGTATAGTAAGTTTTATAATTGAGAAATATAAATTATCAATATTTTTTCAAATTGTTTTGAGTGTTGAAGTTCTTTGTAATTTCATATGTTTATAAGAATATTTCTGCAAAAAGTGAATTAAAATCTATTGGAATTTTAATATGAGTTCCACTGACTATGTTGTTTTCTTTGGGTAATTTTGATATTTTGAACAAATAAAATCCTCCAATCCATGAGCATAATATGTCCTTTTATTTATTTTGGTCTTTAATTTTCATCACTAATCTTTGGTACTTTTATCTGTAATGATACTTACCACTTTGGTTAAATTCATTTCTAAGTATTTTATTTTTTGGATGCTATTGTGAATGGAACTGATTCCTTAATTTCCATTTAAGATTGTTAGTCACTAACATGATTGTTAGTCAATCATTTTTGTGTTGCTCTTGTAACTTTAGTTAATATATATATTAGCTTCTGTAACATTCTTGTGTATTCTTATCAATTTCCTATTTATAAGAACAAGTAATTTGTGAATGGAGTTTTTAGAAGTTCTTCCATTAAATTTCAGGTGCATTTTATTTCTGTTATCAAAGTGCTGTGGCCAAAACTTTAAGTATAATGTTGATAATTGAGGTAGAAGGCGGCCTACTTGTCTCTCCTGATTTTACAGAGAAAAATTTAGAATTTTGCAATTGAATATGATGATAGCTGTGTGATTTTCATAAATGCTCTTTATAATGCTGAGGTAATTCTTATCAAGTTTGAATGTTTCCATCATGAAATGTAGGATTTGTTCAAGTGCTTTTCTTATATTAATTAAGATAATCATGTACTTTTCCATCATCCTACTAATTATGTGATAATAAATGTACTATACTAAAATGTGTTGATTGTCTTGTGTTGAATGATTCTTGCATTCCTAGAAAAATATTACTTGGTCAAAGTATGCAATAATTTTCATATCCTGGTTGATTTGATTTGTTAGTATTTGATGAAAAATGTTGTTTGTATATTCTAAAGTAATAATAATCTGAATTTTCTTTTCTTGTATTAACCTCTGTGTTCTAGGATAACACTGGCCTTTAGAGCAACTTATGTGTTCCCTTCCTTTCTATTTTTTTTTAATGGGTTTGGAACATATTGGTGATGATTTTTCCTTAAACGTTTAGTGGAATTCACAAGGTTCATTTTCTGGTTTTAAATCTGTTGATGACAGATGTCTGATAGTTGTCTCTGCTTCTCCAATTGAGGCTCTTATCTGAGCACTCAGAAAAATTCCCATAGACAAAATGATCAGAGGGGAATCTAGTAATATATACTAATTTGGTCACAATGCCATTGAGAACTTCCTCGATTTTACTTCCCTTGACACACTTTTTCTACATGTGTCAAGTCTGATGATCTTCAAGACAGATATTTGTGATTGAGGTCTTGACAGTGTCAGCTTTTTCTTGGTCTTGTCTTTCTTCTAGTGTCCATTAGTACTCTATAATCCTTTGTATTCCCTTTGGTTCATGACAGCATAACTCCAATCTCTGTTTCCACTTTCCCCAGATATTATACCACTGTCTTTTCTTCCCTACTTATAAGGATATCAGCCTAAAACATAGTGCTTTTATGGTATAATATACTCCAATATTACCTTACATTAACTAATTTCTTCTGTAATAACCTTATGATTTTGTCACTTTTCTCATTGCTGAGACAAAATATCCATCACCCAAAGTTAAAGGAGGAAAGGTTTATTTCAGCTCACAGTTTGTAGCGGTTTAAATCCATAGTCAGCTGCCTCCAAGGCACAGTGGCCTGAAAGAGGACCTTTGCAGAGGAGAAACAGTCCAAGGCTGGCAAACTGAAGGGAGTGCGCAGCAGCAGCAGCCTGCATTCTTTTGGTCCCTTTATTTTCCATCCAAGGTACAAGCCTATCAATTGGTGCTGCCAACACCTAGGGTAGAGCTTCTACTATCCACACCTACCCTTAATTCCAGTATCAAATGCCCTAACCCAGCATCACACACCCATGGTCCAGCCATTTCCTAGAAGCCCCACCTCTGATCACATGTGGCTTTTGGGAGACATCTACATACAAGACATAACACCTTATATTCAAATTAGGTCTTAAAATAAGCTGCCAGGAAAAACATAGATTTTGCTGGGGACTACATATCTCAGCACAATTAGTGTAGTGGATAAAAAGAAATAATATACAAACTACACAGATTATGTAGTATATTAATATTAATTGCTATTAAAAAATAAAGCACAGGAGTGAAAGGAAGTGTTGTCATCCTGGAGAGAGTCTTCAGCCAAGTTACACTTCAGGAAAATCCTAAATGGTGTGGGACAGGCATGTTGCATGAATATGCATGCAACAAAGTAATATAATAATTATTAAATGCATAACTGTTTTTTGAAATCAAACTATAGCTTTCACATTTGCAATATCAAAATCTTTAACCATCTTAAGCTCTTTAAACTGTTTGTCTATTCGCTAAAAATCTTAATTTTGATTAGTTAAAATTCCTTGAAGGAGGAAACATATACTCATATGGAGCTTACATCTCTACCTTCTTGTATCCAATATTTTGGTCATTTGAAATTTAGCTGCTTTGGCAACCATGAAATGAATTTTTCTCCTCTTTTGATTGCCTAAACAATATTGGCTTTTCTTTCAGAATCACTTTTTTTTGTATTTTCTCATCAAATTACCCACAAGGACAAAAAAACCCCTGCTAATCTCACTGTGAATAGTGGTCTGCTACAACTTCGTGTATTTTAAACAGAAGCAAAATGCCTCTTTATCTTTCTGACATTTTTTTCATATTTTAATGTCTCTGAGAAAGGAGTTAATCTTATATCCATGGGATTGTGATTTGAAGTGAGACATATGCAGATTGGATTTACACTGCACAGATTTCCTAAGCCTGGACCTACTGGTTCACCATGAATCCTAGGCTTCTGCTGATTTGTTGTTACTTATCTGCAAGTAGTAGTTACTTTGCCTGACTTGTGATGTGTGTGCATGTGTCCTGCATCTGTGAACTAAATCTAGGATTGCAAGCTGTGAAGATGTGGCTGATATGGTGGCTAAGTCTGCTTTGAGCTCCTGCCAATCAAAAACACTTGCTGAACTATGGCACCTTTTTTTGTACAAAGCCCTTGCAAAGCTTAAAGATTTTAGTGTAGCAGAAGTCTTAGGTCCTTTCCTACAACTGGTAACCAGGAAATGTGCTCCCTTCTTAGGAACTGATACTAATGCATGCTACTTCTGCAAAAAATGCCACTACAAATTTGATTGGAATAGCAAGTCATTTTATGCAAAAGGTGCTAAACAGAATACTGGCAATATCTGGATATTTATAAAACAAATAATTGCTATAGGACTAATAATTATAATTTAATATTTCTTCAAATAAATGACTGAGTTCTTTTTTCTTTTTTTTTGTGGGTACCGGGGTCGACCTCAGGACCTCGTGCGCCAGCAGGCGCCCGTGCCACTGAGCGATATCACCGGCTCCTTTTTCGTATGTGGGTTCCGGGAGTCTAACTTGGGCCCTTGCGCTTGCAAGGCAAGCGCTTAAGCCGCTGAGCCATCTCACCGGCCCCAATGACTGAGTTCTTAATGGAAACTAAGGGTACACATACATAGATGAAACTTTACATATTTTGTTATTGAGATTTGTGCAAAAATATGCTCAATTACATACTATGCAAAGAAACTCAAGACAGGAGAACTGTTTAAATCCCACAGAAGAGATGAAAGGCATTTTAAAGTAATGAGAGGCTGGTCACATATTGCTCAGGATCATCATTAAGACATGAATATCAATTTGTCAGAGTCTGCCTGTGCCTTACGCAGAAGATGTATATGCTTGAGATGTATGTGAGTCTACTGAGAACAAGATGAAAAGATGACTTCAGAAATGAGAAAGTGCCAGCACTTCCTCATTTTATAGAATGTGAGGAGGGGTCAGTGTCTTGGAAAGGCATCCTGGAAAGAATAGATGAGGCAATCTTTTAAGAAATGCTACATTTTCTAAGTCACAAAGGATTATGTTGTGTGGAAAAATGTTATTGATGACAATAATTAGAAACCATTTATGGAAGTTGGATCCAGAATGTAAAATTTTGAGATGTCTTTTCCTTCCATATACATGTACAAGACTTATACCTTAAAATCTATGTAAATATATGTAAAAACTCTAGCCTAACATATAATATAAACTCTAAACAAAAGTCTCCTTAGCATAAATTGGGGAAGTGTTAGAGCTGTCCCCTACAACTGGTAACCAGGGCCTGTGGTCCCTTCTTAGGAAATGATACCAAGTACCCTGCATGCTAAGTCACCCTGGTTGTGTATCTTTGTTAAAACAGTCCTAAAAAAAAGTACCAGAGTGCTTCACCTGTACCTACTCTTTCACTTTCTGCAGTTTCCCTTCCCAGTAGTAAACTGCAAACCAAAAATATTAATGGATAATCACAGAGATAATGAACTCACATGTTTTCAGGTGCCCTTCATAGAGGCATGAGGAAGAACACTGCCATCCTGTTCCATCCTCCTAGGAGATGAACAACCCTTGGTCTGGTGTATCCACACTGTACCTGCTCCCTGAGCTGTGATAGTTGAGAAACTACATTCAAATAATATTTATTATAGTAGAAGTTTTAAGTTATTAGTTTAATCTCTTGCTGTGCCTAAGTTATAAAAAAATTGCATCACAGATACATATATCTAAGAAAGAAGCTAGCATAGATCTTGGAGTGTATCCCACACAGATAAGGCATAATTACTGTAATATTTTAATACCTGCAAGTTTCCATGTTTATTTTTTACTGCTGATACACAAATTTGTTATAAAAATTTTTTCATCAGAAATATTTCATACATGTTAGGCAAGTACTCCATCACTGAGCCATACTCCAACTTTTCTGTTGTTTTAATCTAAAAAAAAATGTCTTACTAAATTGGCCAAGCTTGTCTTAAGTTTGCAATCCTCCTGTTTCAGCTTCCTAAGTAGCTGGAATTCCAGGCATGTGCCTGGCATTTTTTTTTTTGTAATCTTCAATAATTCTCCCAAACATGTATAGCTTTAAATGAAAAAAAAATTCTGTGATTGTTCGTTACTTCACATAATTTAATGTCGATTAGAATTCAAATTAGAGTTCATATGTTTTCACTCTTTGTTTTTAAACAAAGCTACTTATCAACATTAAAATTTCTTTTCCTTCCTTTCCACCCTTTCATCCTTTCCTCTCTACACTTTCTTTCCTTCTTTTTTTCCTTTTTTCTTTCCTCCTTTCCTTTCTTTTCCTTCTTTCTACCCCTCCTTTCTTTCCTTCCTTTCTTCCCTTATTCCTTTCCTCCTTCCTTCTTTTACTTTCTTTGTTTCATTGTTTTTTCATCCCTTCCCTGTGTTTATCACTCTCCTGTGTCAGTTTTCTTCCTAAAAAAACTAATTAGAGTAAATACACAAATTATTTAGCAATTATTAATAATGTGCAATTGCTTTAGCTTTATTGATAAGCTGCTAATATCAATTTGCTATTATTTAAGCAGTACTGAAACTTTTTGATGTTTACTGAAGACACAAATTAAATTCTCCTTCATTTTATTTTATTAAATGACTTTTACCAAGTAATTTCTACTTAAAAAAAGCTCCAGAACTTTAAATTTAAAAATTCAGGTCATTCCTGAGCATCTCAATAATATTTTCAAGTAATATGTTATCAATTCTTACAAATGTATTATTAGAAATGAGTGTTAGTGTTTTTATTAGGTGACTACATTATAGGCAATATCTTTAAATTAATGTGTCTGTATGTATGTAGGCATCTATAAATAGACATTCTTGTCGAATCTAAGTCAAATTTTAAGAAGACTTATATTAATTTATTCATTTAATCAACATCTTAGCTCCTTAAAGGAAATGTCTTATAAATGAGTAAATATTTTTAAATTAAGTGTTAATCAATGAGAACATAATCATCTGAATTAAATTGGTTACAATTTACTTTTACTTAAGAGTATTCAGGGGCCGGTGAGATGGCTCAGCGGTTTAAGCGCCTGCCTTGCAAGCGTGAGGGCCCGAGTTCGACTCCCGGAACCCACATACAAAAAAGGGGCCGGTGATATCGCTCAGCGGCACGGGCGCCTGCTGGCGCGCGAGGTCCTGAGGTCGACCCCCCGGTACCCACAAAAAAAAAAAAAAAAGAGTATTCAGTATAATTTATGAAATTTCTGTGTTGTCATAGCCAACATATTTGATCTTAACAATCAATTTATTGTTAAGCACACTATAAAATTATGGAAAAGTAAATCTGTCAACTATTTAAATCAGCTAAGGGTTCACATATAGCAAATTTCTATTTTATCTGGCTACACTAGCTACCATCCATTATTAGCAGCAAGTGCCTAGGCATTATGTACATTTAATTCATTTTTTGGTATTATTTCAGCTGCACGGACGTTGCTCTGTGAAGATAAAATTTAGACATCTGGAATTATAATGTCTTCTAACTGATTTTTGTATTACTTTTTGTGCCTATGGAGATTTGCATTCATTATTATCATTCAGTGTCCACAGATTACCTTTGAGTATCTAACAGTGACATGCACTTTTGATACATTATGAGTATGAGATTAATAGTCTTGGGAAGCTTAAATTGCATTAAACTTTTATTAACAAAGGATTTTCTCTGTATAATAGAAGAACTCAAAACTCTTGACAGCTAACATTACTTAACAAAGATTAAATCTTTATAATAAATTAAAACTTTCATATTTTGAGTTAAGGAAGTAAGTGGAAATAAACTTCAAGTAAACTTCATTTAGTATCTACTACTTAGAGATATATTTTCTTCTCACACTCATGAATTAAATAAAACTTTGTAAGCGTTATTTGTAAGTATTTGTCCTTGAAAGAGTTTTAAATTATCAGTTCTGATACATCATAAGAAGAAACAAATCCATGTTATTTTACATTAAATTTTTTTATCAGAAAATAATATTTTCCTGTTTCAGTCCAACTCACATACCATAATTTTAAGATTCCTTGTTTTTAAAAATTGTCTTTTAAACTAATAAAATAACATCAAACACTGTATTTTTTAAATTTTGTTTTGTTTTGTTTTCTTGTTGAGGCTGAAGATTAAACTAAGAGCTCATGCATGGTGGACAAGTACTCTACAACTCATATATGTTTTTCCATTTTAAAATTTTATTTTGAAACAAAGGCTTACTAGGTTGATCAGGTTGGGCTTGAATCTGTGATCCTCCTGCATCCTCCTCTCAAGTAACTGGATTACCAAACAAGGCCCTGTAATATTCAATGACATTCAATATTCATTACTTTTCTCAGTGCATTTTAACTCTAAATTGTATATCTGACACCATAAAATCCTTTTTATAAGCTACATGTACTTAATTGGCTGATTAATTGCTGATATCATATTGAGATGAAATTGTACCATGAGATAAGAGACCTAATTATCAATTGCTAACTGCCTTTAGAAATGAAAAATTACTTTCAATAATCTTCCAGAAGTATATATACCAATGCACACTAGACTTACATAAAATGAAGAAATAATAAAAAAAACTAATCCTATAATACAATTTAATGGATTAAATTTCCATTGCATGAGATCTACCATTTTTCTATCTCTCTTTCTTCTCTTAATCTTTGTTTTTCTACTTTTCTTATATTTTATTTTTAATATCTTAGCATTTAACAGCTATTACTATTAGCACAGATATAGATATCAGGCAGACCTGAGTTCCAGTCTTCTCTACACCAAGAGTTGTCTGAATAACTTCAGAAAGTCATACTGCTGTTAAAAAATGAAAAATAAATATGGTACAAAATGAAAAATTGTGCATTTTAAAATAAAGGGTGCAAGGAGTAATATTGAAAAAATATAAATTGTGTATCACACAGGCATATATGATTAAGATATCATTATATATTGAATACATCCTGCAATAAAGTAATGTATTAAAACATTGAGCATTTGCTACATGGTATAATACCCCTTCATAAAACTTATATTGATGATATTGCTGATGAGAATTATCATGGTACAGTATCCTCTGTGAGGTAATAACTTGCCATACACTGTTATCTCAATCTTTATATCAACCTTTAGAATAATTCATTCTTGTGACCATTTCACAGGAGAAGCTCTGATAGCTAAAATAACTACCTTATGTCACACAGCTATTACATAATGAAGTTGATTCTTATATCTATATTGTATTAAGTTGTTAAATATTAAACCATTTACTGAGTAGTGAACCTTTTTATATTTTTTAATTTATAGTGGCATTATAATGAAGAGAAAACTTATTTATGTATCTCTATCTATCTATCTATCTTGATTTTTTCATCACTGAGACAAAATATCTGACATTTGGAATTTGAAGGAGAGGATTATTTTGGCTTCCAGTTTCAGTGGGTTCAGTCCATGGTTAGCCAGTTCATCATTCAGAGGAAAACTGCTCATCCATGGGGGTCATTAAGCAGAGAGGAAAGAGAGCAGATGGAAACAAAAATATACCCTTTCAAGTCACATCATCCAGTGCCCCAATCTTATAACCAGTCTCCAGCTCTGAACATATGAGACATTAGCAACACATTTAAGATCTAAACTGCGAGATAAGCATAAGTTATAGAGCCATACCTTGGTACTCAACTGCTTTGAAACTTTGGAAATTTGGTACTCAGTGCACTTTGACACAAAAATTTTGTCCCAGTATTTACTGTTTGTTTGATAGTTGACGGCCAAGCCAAAATTTGTAGGTGTCAATTTCCTGGTTACTCATTACATTTTCCACCTAATACAATTTCTTTGGTACTCACCAGTTAGCTACTGATCACACCTCTTGTAATCAATTAAAGATGAGCGCCAAAGTACGACTGTATACTGAAATGGTATTGGATGTGGACCAATTTCTAGATTCTAAGTGTTATGGATGACTTCAAAAACACTCAGTTTATAAGTATGCAGTTCATGATTTCCCTTATTAATGCATATTCAATTGTTCTCCATACATGTACACACTTATCTACTACTATACTGTGATGACTTGATAGAGTCTTAGGAATAACACCCATAATATCCATTTCCAGTTGTGGGTCAGCACTGAAAACAGACTCAGGAAGTGTGTTCTCACACAAACTATACTGGTTCTTACACAGGATTTTAAGCAGGAAGGAGATAGCAGTTAAAAAAAAAAAAGAGGAAGTATCAAACTAGAGGCAGTGCATTCCCTGACAGGTGAGTCATCTAGTGATGGATATCTTGGGACTCTTTCAATATTGGGAAACAAAAAGGACACATATGTGAAGTTAAGGCACATTTGTCTGATATTAGCAAGGATTTTACAGCATACTAATGCTTCAAATCTTTTGGAGGAAACATATAAAAATAAGTTTAAAAATCTCAGAAGAATTGAAAATAAATAACTAGATGAACTAGAAAAATTATTGAGATAAAGAAGGAAGTTTAAACATGGGCAAGTAAGGCCTACACGACATTGACAAAATCAGAGTAACCTGTTATGAATTGAATAGATAGAGTTTTGCAGAAAATTCTTTACTCATTACTGCATCAATGCTTGACCTGAAATTGAGCTATCTTCACAGCTACTTTTCCTTGAACTTGGACAACATTACCTAAATATATCATACAATATTTATTCAATTTTAACATACCAAGCAAATTCTTCCAGCCGGGCATTGATTTATACACTAGGGACTGTAAATATATTAAATGCAGATGCTGCTCTTATTATTATTAAATAAAGATTATTATTTAATTATTTGTCAGAATTATACAAACTTCTATAATACAGTGTGATGTATTTAAATGCAAGTCTTCTGGGAAACATATAGGAAAAAATGCTATCCAATCTTGTTGCAGCAATGGTTTTTGGAAAAGATGAAGCTAGTTTGTCTTAAATTATTAATTTTCTATTAGAAAGGACAAGATATAACCTTTAAAGGTTTAGCAATGAAGGAGAATATGCACATTTGGAAACTCGAGATAGTACAGTAAAGCTTTATAGCAGTCTGTAAGGATAAAAGTAGGTGACTGATAAAATATGAGGCTAAACAATTATCAGAATCCTATAAATACCTTATGTAATCTACAGGTTAAAGATAAATGAGGAAAGGGACAGGGGCTATAGAAAGGTTGTTGTGACTGCAGTGTGAAATATGAATGGAAAGAGGGCAAGATGAGAATAAGAACATGCTATATAGTTATAAAAGAGATAGGATTTAGAGTAGATATATGTTATGATAGATAGACAATGATAGATAGATAGATAGATAGATAGATAGATAAGATAATTGATAGCTGGCTATTTTCAGTGATAGGTCCCATCTCTCTATTTCTGAAAAACAATCTCCTGTTTTCTTCCATGACAAAGTCATAAACATCTATGCTTCAGACATTCTACTTATCAGAAATAATTTCCCCAACAATTTTTTCCCTAGCAATTTGTGAGAGTTTTCAAAACTTTAGTCGCATATGTATTGATAAAAACTCTTCCAAGTTGTAATCGAGCCTTATCTATTCCTTCAAATTTTATGTCTCCTTGTCAGAAAACAGTTACAGAAAGTCCTCTCTGTCTCTGTGTCTGTCTCTGTCTCTCTATGTCTCTCTCTTTATTTCTCTCTCTGTCTCCCTCCCTCCCTTTTTCCTTCCTTCCTCTCTCTCTGCTACTAATGCAGTTTCTCCAACTGAAACCAGAGGAGCCTCTGCTTTCTTCTACAGTCCTTAATGAAATCATATACACTTTCCTAAATTCCCTACAGCACAAGCTGATAACTGGATGCAACTTTTATTGAGTATTTTCTGATATTCCAATGATAATGAAGAAAAGTACAATAAAGAGCAGTCCTTCTCCAAGAGCAGTGAAGTAACATTTCCATACTTAAGAATTACCTGGAAATTTTATTAAAGATTCCTTTACCTGACTTCTTCAACTCTGACTCAGTGTGCCTCCAGCACAGTACATTTATAATAAGCTCTAGTTTCTACAGAACTTTATCTGTGTCATCAAGATAGAAAAAACTACTGCCCAAGCTGAACAGTGACACAGTGTCTCCAAGGAGACTAACTTGTTCCTTCACTTTGACTCTGATCTTAAATGGTACAGGGCTTGCTGACCCCAAACCTAAGTATAACCAATCTTCCTTTTTTTTTTCAAATCCTAGGAAAAGAAGAGAGCAATATTTTGTCCTGAGAGCCTTCTACTATATCACCCAAAGACTGTATCTTAAATTCTTTGTATATTGTCCATTATTATTATTTTCAAAACCTGAATTCTAACTAACTGTCCAGTTTCCTTCAGCTACTCTAAAAGATGCAGTGTACTATTATAGCTGAACCAGACACCACAGACATTTGTATCATTGGGACATTTTTGTCATTTTATTTTATTTCTTCAATAAAAAATGAATGCTCATGTAGGATTGATGATATGCTTTTAAGCACTATATAAAGATCAATTTATTTAATCTTCATAAATGTCTTATGAAATATGTACTGCTATTAATCCTCTCCACAAATATGGAAAATGAGGTCTAAAGAGATTAAATAAATTTCCCAGCCTCACAGACTTAACAGAGAATGTGATGTGGTTCTAGACTCCATACTCTCACTATTATCTTCTAGTTTCTTTCCATTTTGCAAAATACTCACCAAAAATATATATATTATTTAGGATTTTAAATTTTTTTCATAGTAATAGGTAATAAATAAATATATAAAGGAGTTAGGATGGCAATGGGAGTATGATGAGAAAAAGATTCAAGGCTGCAACCAGAAACTGATTCTTCACTGTACCTCCCATTGTGAATACAGAGCTTTTCTTTGAAGGAGTCTATTATGGTTGTGATACACAGCAGAGAAGGAAAACCAAATCTCCATCTCAACCAAATGAACAAATACCATTGGGATATTTGAAGGATAAATTATTTCCAGAAGTATAAATCATTTCCAGAAAAAAATAAGGAATATTGTGAGAGTAGAATGATGCTTGTGGGGTTGCAATGGCAAGCAGAAACACTGAAACAACACCCAGGATTTGGAGGCAGATTCATTTTATGTCCACGGGCAGTGATCTGGACCACTCCCAAAATATCAGGCCCTGATCTCTGGTAGTCTAGGGCTTTTATGAGATAAGCAAGCAGGAAGAACAGAGGCAGAATGGCTTGTCAATTGGGGATTGGTTTATGCAATATGCATCATAGTGACAAGCTATGTATCACAGTGACCAGCTGTTTCCAAAAGACAGTATTAACTGGATCTGGAACAGGAGTTATTACCTGGGCAACTAACAAACTGAAATATACTGGATGGGGGGGCATTTTCTGCTGCAGGGTCACAGTACAAAGAAACAGACACCGATAACCTGACTCTAGGCATATATGGAGAGCGGTATTTACCAAAGTGATCCTTACAGGATTTCTGGATCAGCATCATTAGAGTGAGTCTGGAGATGATGTGACAAATTCTAATAAGGCTAAAGAAGAAGGTACCCAGGCAACTCTGTTGCAAATTGAAGGGAGAAGAACAAGAAGTCACCCAGAACAATATCCCAAATTTCTGTTTAGCAATATCTCATGTATTATGTCAACTGCAGTTTTAAATATTGCAATATTATTTTGTTTTATGTATCATCAGGATGGGTTAGGTGGAGAAGAAAGTAAAATCCTTAAATGTTAGAGAACAGATGAAGGATCCTGAATATGCACTCTTCACTGTTCCATAATCTTTCACTATTTGTTTCCAATGTGTTTTGCTACTGTGACAAAATACCTGAGACAATCACTTTAAAAGGAGGAAAAGTTTATTTCGACTCACAGATTCAGAGGTCTAAATCCCTGCTTGGTTGGCTGCACTGTTTTTGGTCTTTTGTTGAGGCAGAGCATCACAGCAAGGAACACATGGCAAAAGAGGTCTTTCCCTTTCATGGCAGTGGTGAAGCAAAGAAAAAAAGAGCAAAGGGCCAGGGTCCCAATGTCCTATTCAAGGTCACAACCTCAGTGATGAAACTTACTAGAGGTTCCACCAACTATGTCAGTCAAAAGCTGTTGACTGACTCCAGCACATGAATGTTCTCAGGACATGGCACCTCCAAACTGCAGCACAGTCTGCCCACTGAATGATGTACTTTATTCCTCCTGCCTCCATGTTTTATTTTGTTATTTAGCCTAGATCTTAAACTGCTCAACTCTATTTTTTTTTTCCAGATTCCATACCCAACCATTGTTATCTGGCCCATTTCCATTGCTGAATAGATTTTGGATTTGTACTGAGACTGGTCTTGGCTCAGTGAATATGTATGGATGTATGTAGGTATATATGTAGGTATGTATGTAGGTAAGTAGGTAGGTATGTATTTATTTATTTGTATTTATTAGCGCAGGATTACAGTACATAATGATTACATTCCTTGTGAGGAGTTGATACCTACTTCTTAATGTTTCTGCCATCATTTATGGCACTGAATTATAATGAAGACAAAAAAAGCATATTATGACGGATTATGGAAACTGAGACACCAAAGATTTGAAACAGGAAATGCAAATTAGCTCTTATTCGCCAGTCCAAGCTTAGGAAACAAGGATTTTATAGAAGACAGTATGGTACTTCACAACTATGAAGAAAAGATCTTTGTGTAGTATGTCCTCCTTCATTCATCATGGTTTTTCCATAATCACACATATATTCTAGATTTATTGCCTGATGGCTACTATTATATCCCTACCAAATTGTTTTCCCTTATATATTATTACATCAATGGTCACTTATTAATATTTTATATAACTTTACTGCAGTGTACATCAGTTTTTTTTTTTGTGGGTACCAGGGGTCAAACTCAGGACCTCACGGGCCAGCAGGTGCCCGTGCCACTGAGCAATATCACTGGCCCTTTTTTCGTATGTGGGTACCAGGAGTAGAACTCAGGACCTCACACTTGCAGGCACTTATGCCACTGAGCTATCTCACCAGCCAACATCAGTTTTGTTACCAAAATTTGATTTCAAATACTAGCTCTACCACTATCTTACTTAACTTCTTCTTTCTTCCATGTATTCATTTATAAAATGTGGTATGGACAATCCAACTTAGATAATTGTGGATTTTTTAAGATGGCGTGCATAAACGGTATCTATAAAAGATCAAACCATAAAAGCATATTTAATTGATCACATAAGTTTCTCTTTTATCTGATATGAAAGAGAGATATAAGGTATCATGGCAGCTATATTTGGATATATAATATCAAGCCTGAGGAAATAACGATGGATACTAATTCTAAAAGAAATAAATAGCCTGGTCCTTGATATCTTTGTGTTTTCCAATGAGTTATAGGTCAATACATCTTCAAAGTTCTTTTTACATAAAAACAAATGTCCTCATATTGTTGTAAACCACTTCTAGTTGGGATTTTTGATGTGTAGTCCAAAAAATTCTTATCTGATAAGCTTGAAAGTTCAATTTGTTATTTAGCAATACAATAAGCAAATCTGCATATGAAATGAAAATGGGGAGAGGATGTGCAGTGGCTGAGGTAAGATGCTTATCTTCAAAATAAATGATGTCTTCAGGGCTAACCTAACTTCCAAGAATGATAAAAATATTTTATCTTTCTTTTTTTTTGGTACTGGGAATCTAACTCAACCTTGAGCTTGCCAGGCAGGCACTGTGCTACTATGCTATATCCCCAGCTCTGATAAAGATATTTTAGTCAACAATGAATAAGAATGTAATGAGTAAGGGATTTTGATAGTGAGTCAGAAACTTAAGCAAAAATATAAAATGTTTAGCAGCAAGGATCAAGAAAAATCTCCCCTAAATTTCAGATAATGAGAAAGGGAACGAATTATACTCTTTGTTTATTTATAACAATAGTCAGGAAATCCTACTCCTCATTAAAAAAATCATCTCTATCAACTCTACTAGCAAGACCAGTTGCCAAGCCAGCAAATTAATCTACTTTATGTTCTGCTTCATTATTATGAGAAAACTCAATGTAGCAAAATATGATTTCAAATTTCAACTAATAGCACTATACTTCATGACTACTTAATTATGAAACTCCATGATTACTGTGTGGTGTTATAGGATAAGTGGTTGTGCCCCTCTAAAATGTGTGTGTTGAAATATGAATCACCAAGGAAAAGACATTAGACAGTGGAAGCTTTGGGGGTAACTGGGTGGAGCCTTTATGGATAAGACTGATGTCTTGTAAAAGGGAACTGAAGGACCCCATAGACCTCTTTTAACCATAGGAGGTTAAAAAGTGAAGTCCGCAATCTTCAACTTTGAAGATGGTCTTCACTAGATGTCAGTGATGCTGGCATGGCACTTGGATCTCAGACTCCTGGCCTATAAAATTCTGAGCAATACATTTCTGTTACATATATGCAAGCCAATCTATGATTATTTTTTCTCACCACCCAAACTGGCAAATATATAAAGAAACACAAATTCTAAACAATCAAAGCCCAACTTGCAAGACAGAAGCAACTATTTAGCCAAAAAAATGGAAAGCAGACACTTTTGTTCGGACTTCTTGATTCCTTTGTGTGGTTTGGTTATGATAGAAATAATAGCATGTATTGGACACAGGTTCTATTCTGTATTGTTTTATTAGTACATGTTTGCAGTACATAATGTTTACATGCATTGTGTGGAGTTGATGCATGTATGTAATACATTTTAATTCCTTTCTTCCATCTCTTTCCCTCCCCTTCCTCCATCCTCCTTCCATTTCTTGATCCCCTTCCCTTTTGAGAAAGAATTTTCTCCTTATTTCCCATTACCTATCTTGTATTTTGCTCTCTATTTATGATTTGGGCTTCTTATGTAAAAGAAACCATGAAATATTTACACTTGTGTCTCTAATTTATTTCACATAACATTATGTCCTCAAGGGGCATTCATCTCCCTGCAAATGACTCAACTTTATCTTTCTTTATAGCAGAGTACTACTCCATTCTATGTAAATATCACACTTTCTTTAGTTGTACATTTGCAGGTGGACATATAGGCTGCTTCCAAGATTTAGCTATTATGAATTGTGCTGCAATAAACATTGGTATCCATGGATCACTATAATAAGATGTCTTTAACACTTTTTGAAAGATACTTCAAAGGGGAATGACTGAGTCAAACTGAATTGCTAGTTTCATATTTTTCAGGAATCTCCACATTGATTTCCATTGTAGTTGTACTAGTTTATATCCCCACCAATGTAGAAGTGTTCCATTTTCTCCACAGCCTTGCCAGCATTTTTTAATATTTGATTTCTAATGATGGCCATTCTTTCTAGGGTAAGCTGGAATCTCAGTGTTGTTTAGTTTGCATTTCTCTAATGGCCAGCAATGTTTAACATTTCTACATGCATTTACTGGCAGTTTGTACTTCTTATCTGTTAAGTGCTCATTCATTTCACTTGCCCATTTTTTTGCTTGAGCCTTTTATTTTGGATGGTCTAAATTTTAAGTTCTTCATGTATTCTATGTGAAGAATCGCAGGCCAGATTTTTCCCCACATTCTACAGGTTGTCTTTTTATTTCATTAGTTCTTTCTTTTGCTATGCAGAAGCTTTATCATTTGATATGATCCTATTTGTTTGTTCTCTACACTATTTCCTTTGCAACCTGGGTTCCATTCAGAAAATCCTTGCACATGCCTATGACTTCAAGAATTTCACCTATCTTATTTTCTAGCATATTAGTGTTTCTATTTCAACATTTTATTCTTTGATCCATTTTGATTTCAGTTTAGTATATGGTGAAACACATGGATCTAGAGTCAGTCTTATGCATGTGGATTGGCAGTTTTCCCAGCACTATTTATTAAAGGGGCTATCATCCTTAGTGCATGTTTTTGACCCTTTGTCAAAGATGAAAGAGTTAAATGTGCTTGAGGCTGTTTCTGCATCCTCTACTCAATTCCTCAGTAGATTGATTACCTCCTTATGTAGATAAGTTGTAAAAATTCACATTGTAAAGATGCAGAAGGCAGGAGCTATTTCAGATGTGCATATATATGCATTAGAATCCTACATTCATAGTAAAACTGAGTATTAAAAGTTAAAATGATGATTACATTCAGCTTGCTTTTAATTTACATTTTAATAAAATACTTATTTCAGTCATAACAGCTTTATATTGTTTCTATTTTGTTTTAGCTTTCTTTTGGACTCATTTTTCTTCATTCGTTTTAATGTTTTACAATTAATTATGAAATTAGCTCTCTATCTTTTTTATCAATGGCCTTTTTCAGCTTGATGAATTTTCACTCTTTTTTTTTTAATTTCTGAGAGGTTTCATTTTAGGTTTTTGTTGTTGTTATTGTTTTTAAATCATTAATGAGTTCTCAATTTTTCAAATAACTTTTTTCTGTTTCTTAGAGATAATCATGCAGAGTTCTTTCTCTTTCATTCTCTAAGTAATAAGCTTTTAATTTTCAAATGTTTAAAATTAAGCTTTGCATCCCAGGGATAAATCCTTCTTAGTAAATTATCACTGTTTCTTCAGGTTATATCTAGAGTAAATGTGTTATGTTTTGCCACTTTTTATTGGAGGGTTTTACCCTGCATTTCTTTATTTTTGTGTCCTGGTAATGATAGAAATAATGTTACATATTGCATATTAGGGTTATTTTGGGCTTAAAATTATATTAGATTTATACAAGCTCAATACAAGTCTAGATCTTTTGGGGAGTTTTGTTTCATTTTGCTTTTGAGTTTTAATATTAATTCAAATTTTTCAAATAATACAAGTCTATTCAGCCTGTCTAGTTTTTCATGTTACAGTATCAGTTTTTTTTTTTTTTTTTTTTTTGTGGGTACCGTGGGTCAAACTCAGGACCTCATGCACCAACAAGCGCCCATGCCGCTGAGCGATATCACTGGCCCTTTTCTTTGTATGTGGGTTCCGGGAGTCCAACTCGGGCCCTCGTGCTTGCCAGGCAGGCGCCTATGCTACTGAGCCATCTCACCAGCTCACAGTTTCAGTTTTTTTTTTTTTTTTTTTTTTTTTTTTGTGGGTACCAGGGGGTCGACCTCAGGACCTCATGGGCCAACAGGCACCCCTGACGCTGAGCGATATCACCGGCCCCTTTTTCGTATGTGGGATCCGGGAGTCGAACTCGGGCCCTCGCGCTTGCAAGGCAGGCGCTTATGCCGCTGAGCCATCTCACCGGCCCCACAGTATCAGTTTTTAAAAACGGTTTATTCTTTCTTTTTTCTTTAATCAGTCTAGCAGAGAAGTTTATGAATTCAGTTGTTTTTTTCAATAATTAACTTTTCTTTTTCATTTGCCACTATTTCATTAATTTCTACTGCTATCATTATGGTTGCTTTCCTTTTAGTGAATTTGGTGAAATACGATCATCTATTTCTGTCTTCTTAAAAATATGTAGGCAATTATTTTAAGCTATTCTTTATTTATTTTCTCATATAATCATTTCAAAGTACCAATTTAAGCCTGTATCTTTCCTCATCCCAGGTTTTCATGTGTTTGCTCTTATTATTTAAATTACATTTTTGTTTTCTTCAAAATTCCCTTTCTATTTCATAGGTTATTTAAGACTTTTATATTTAATTTCTGCTTACTTGAAATTTCTAATGCTTTTCCAGTGTAATGAGACAGTTTTATCATTTCAATTTTTGGACACACATTAACTTTATTTATATCAAGTACACTTGAAAATAATAATTTAAATGAATATTATATACATTTGTCATCATTAAATGTAACATTTTTAAAATGAAGATATCTCTAAATATGATTGTCTATTTACCTAGAGTCCTAATTTTGTCTCTCTTTCATGAATTCTGAAGCTACATAATTCACTTACTTTTATTATTAGAATTGTTTTATTGCAGTTGTCCCTTGGTATCCATAGGGTATTTGTTCCAGTACCCTTCACAGATACCAAAATCCAAGAATGCTCAATTTCCTTTATATAATGATATAATATTTACTTGCACCCTAAGCATATCCTCCTATATGTTTTATGATGTCTATTCTTCTGTTGATACATAAAAGTGTTCAGATTTATGAAATGATATGTGTTGTTTCAATACAGGTATACATTATGTAATGTATGGTCAAATACTGATTTCTTCAAATATTTATCATTTCTTTATTGTGAAAGTATTCAAAATCCTTTCTTCCATCTTTTGTAAAACATGTAGTGCATTATCATTACCTATAGTCATGCTGTTGCAATATAGCTCACTGGAACTCCTTACTCTTACCTCATTGAGACTTAGTTCTTCTTGATATATCCTTCTCCATTCCTCCCTCCCAACTGCTCTCCCCAGCCCTGGTAACCATCTTTCTACTTTCAACTGCTAAGAGTTTGAGATTTTTAGGTTCCATATAGGAGTGAAATAATGCAGTACTTATCTTCCTGTTCTTGGTTTGTTTCAATTAGCATAATGATCTCTGGTCCCATTCATGAGTGTACATGTAACCCTTTTCCATGCATCAACTGATGGATCCTTAGGCTGTTTTCATCTCTTGGTTATTGTGAATAGTGCTGCAATAAACATGGGAGTACAAGTGTCTCTTTGATATATTGATTTCATTTCTTTTGGCTGTATACCCAGGAGTGGGAATTGTAGATCAAACAGTAGTTCTATTAATATACTTTAAGTTATCTCATAATTTCTTACAATATTTAATACAATGAAAATGCTATGCAATTAAGTATTATACTATATTGTTTAGGGAATAATGACAAATAAGCATATACATTTTCTATATAGAGACTTTTTTTCATATACTTGATCTGTGGTTGATTTAATCAGTGGATGTAGAATCAGCAGATATAGACTGATTTCCCTAGTGCAACAGAATAAAATGCAGGTCCTTCAGATAGGTCCAAACCCTAGGCTCCAGAACCTCTGATTGTGATAACTTACATGAAAAAAGGGATTTTCCTGATGTCATTAAAGTCAAGGACCTGGACAAAGTGAAATTATTCTGATTGTCTAGGCAGACCCAGTCTAATTGCAGGAGTCTTTAGTATTGGAGAAACTTTTCCAGCTGGATCAAGGAGAAAGCTGCAACAACGGAAGAGGGCTCAGAATGATGCAGTGGGAAAAAGACTGAGTTCACTTTAACTGGTTTTTAAAATGCAGAAAGAAGACTATGAAAACAATGGAAAACTAACACATCTAGAATTCACTGTGTTCATCTTTTTCTTCACACAGTCTGCTTTCAAATGATATTACATTTTATATGACAAACAAGGCGCTTCATTTCTTCTTCAAGAGCCTGTGCTGTTGTTATCATATATTTCATTAATGCATCTTAAACCCATTGCATATTTTAATATTTCTTTTGTCAAATAATTTTTCACACTCTTATTCACTTTGACATTTTCCAATGTGTTGTTCAAATTTATTATGCTTTTATAGTTCAGCTTTTATTTAATAGGTCTTTACGTTCTTGTTGTGAGTTTATAAATTCAGGTATCATATTTTTTCATTCCATAATTTTCACATTGTTTCTTTCCAACAAAATTTGCAACTTTCTTTGATACAGTTTCTTTCACGTTGCTTTTATATTTTAAAATATATTTAATATAAGATATTAGAATACTTCAAAGACCCTGTTATTAATTCCATCTTTACTGTCATTTCTAAGTATTTTTGTATTGACTTTTTTTTCTCATATTGATTTCTTGTATCTTTGGGGTTGCATAAGTAAAGAATTGTTGCTGGACATGATGAATATTAGGTTGTTGAAGGTCTCAATTTTATTATGTTTTTTATTAGAGTGCTTAATATTTTTCTTTGGTTAGTCAGCTTCCTGTGAATCATCTTGACTATTTTGTACCATATTTTTAATTAATTACTTAATTTTTATTAGTACATGTTTTGATACATATTGAATACTTACATTATGAGGAGTTGGTACATATAAAATTTGCACCTTAATCCTTTCTAGCATATTTGGTATCTTTGCTCATGCATGCCTTGAGAATCATTTTACCCTAAACTAGCACTACTTCTGCCAAATATTTTTGTGCTGTTTAATGAATGTACAAGTTCTTCAACCATATTTCCCGTATATATTTTTTGTACATATTGGTCCAAGTGAACTCCTGTAGTTTCTAAATTCTCCATTCCATCTGTTCTTCCCCCAGTAGCTGATTTTGGCCTTGAGTCTCACCTATAGTAAGTTAAGTTCAATGTCTGAATAAAGTTTAAGGAACTCACATGCAAATATATATTTTTTGAGACAGTGTTATACTACGTAGTCCAGAAGGCCTCAAACTCTCAATAACCCCCTTGCCTCAGTCTCCCAAGGACTGGGATTACAGGTCTGCTCCACTATTGCCAGCACATGCAGAGTTTTGAAGCTCCTTGTTTGCACCTATCCAATCTTCTCTGATGTCATGCCAGTCAAATTCTAGTAATCTTAGTATCCCAAATATCAATCTTTGTCTCCTCACTTTAGTGAGACCTTTGTTCTTCCCCTCTGCACTGCTATCAGGGAACTAATTGCTCCATGTAAAAAATCTGAGCTAATGATAGATTTGATGTTTCAGTTCTCTTCTTTGAGGAATCACATTTTTTTATGTGGTTCTTGTTCTTCAGATTGGAAAGTACTTGTTTAATATGATTTTCCAGGTTTCCTATTATGTACAGCTACTTAATCTTCCATGATTATAAATGACAATCTCAGACCCACATGCACATGCATATCACCCCATGAGAAAAAAATTTTTTAAAGTCACTATTTACTTACATTTACCTACACTATCAGACATTCCATTGCTCTGTTGTTCAACTCTGTTATTACATCTGGTATCCCCCTTGATTTTACTTGAAGAACAAACTTCAAAGCTTTCTCTATCATGTTACTTCTGTTGGAAAAATTTTCAGCCTGTATTTTCATGAACACCTTTATTTTACCTTCATTTTTGACAGATATCTTTCATATAAGAAGGATAATGAGGCTGTGAAGTAATTTTAATTTGGGGAGCTGTGACATGATTCTCTAATGTAGACATTAGTTCTTAGAGGCATTATTAGAACCAGGGTAAACAATTTACAACAAGAATATGTCATAGATGGCATCAATACTTTATATTGTGCAATTTGCTGCTAAGTGTTATGATAAATTCAAAAAGCTGTAAATTTTTTATATTCCTCCAAACAGTCATCTATTTTTTCTTTCCATGAATGTGTACAGATGCTGTGACTACTTTAATTAATGTGCAAATATTTCTTTTGGTTTCTCTGCCTAGTGTTTAATAAATTAATGATTTCAAATTCTATCTTTGAACAGCTAACATGTAAGAAGTGTGCCAACCTGAGATCAACAGTAACTGATAAACTTCAAAAGTATAATAGAGGGCTGGTGAGACGGCTCAGCGGCTTAAGCGCCTGCCCGGCAAGTGCGAGGGCCCAAGTTCGACTCCCAGAACCCACATACGAAAAAGGGGCCGGTGATATAGCTCAGTGGCATGGGCGCCTGCTGGCGCACGAGGTCCTGAGGTCGACCCCCCGGTACCCACAAAAAAAAAAGAAAAAGTATAATAGAATCCTGGGAGGTGAAAGATAAAACAGAGAGACTGAGAGATCAAATATGTGAGTGAGGGAATTTCTTACAAGAGGATCATTGCAATGGGTTGGGTACTATCCCTTGAAATTTCATGCCTACCTGGAACTACAGGATGGGAACTGATTTTGATATAGGTGCTTATTAGATATAATGAGTTAAGGATTTCAAGATGAACTAATCTTATTTAGGATGTGTCTTGTGTCCATCTTTCTTTCTTTCTTTTTTTTTTTTGGTGTGTGGTAGATAGTACTGGGGCTTGAACATGGAAGCCTTCACAATGAGCTCCATCCCTGTCCCATTTATTTATTTATCTACTTGTTTTCTTTTTTCTTTCCTTCTTTAAATTTTTTTTCTGAGAAATGTCTCTCTATGTTGCTAAATCACCCTGGCTGAGCTGGAACTTGTGATCCCCCTGCCGCGGTCTCCGAAACTATGCCACCGTTGGATTGGATTATAGACATTTGCTGCCACCCTTGGATTGGAATTCACATAAGGGAAAAAGAAGAAAAGAATGTCATATGAAGACAGAAGCAGAAATTGCAATTATACACCTCCAACACAGGGACATTCAAGTATTGCAGAGAGGTAACTACATCAAGAGGAAACACTAAAAATTTTCCTTAGAGCCTTCAGAAATACCATGTTCCTGACAACACTTTTGAGTTTGGACTTCTGGTTCCGACAAACTGCCAGAGAACGTGTTTTTGTTGTTTTAGGACACTGTGTTTGTGATAATTAATTATGGAAGCTCTAAGAATCTAAAATAGCCATCTAGCTCAATAAATATTGACACTGATAATATTTAGATCACAGATGAACCATTCAAGTAGGTCTTTTAGAATGTCTAATAAGAAATTGTTAACAAAATAGAACAGTTATTTTGAACCCCTAGGTTTTAAGAAAGTTTCCTTTGCAACACCTGATGAATTACAAATGTTTATTTTCTACACCAATAATATAAAACATGGGGAAGTGACATTGCAATGAGACTGCAAGCAGAATTGAATGTGGAAGGCGCTTTGGGTACAGTTGTTACGGATTTGAATGACAGTGAATAGAACATTACTGAAGATTGGAGAAATATGATGCTTGCAGTAGCGCAGAGTGTTTTATTGAAATGTAGTAAGGATGCCTAATAAACTTGAGACAGGTCATGGAGAGTACTTACTGATTTGTATTTCCTATGGTAATAGGAAATTACCATACAGTTGGTATGGTAATAGGAAATTATCAAATTACAGTTGAGGCTGAACTCAATAAAGAAATGTTAATTGTTATACAGAATTTTCAGGAACTATAGAAAATCTAAGACAGTGTTCCCAGAGACCAAGAAGTTTTCCAAGGTTATCAAACAATTACCAAATCCATAGGATGAAGTTTTAGTTTAAACATGTAGAAGTTGAAACTGGAAAACACAACTATTTACAGTACAGACAGGTTGTGAAGACTTTCTCAATTGGGGATGAACCTAAAGATCATAAGCATGGAATTTATAGGCCAGCTCTATTAAATAATAAAATTTCTGAGAATTTTATATGTATCATGTCAGCATAGAACTTTTCAGGGGTTCTAAGGTATAAAAGAGCTTATTTGAATTGATTTGTGTGAACCGTTTTATCTATCAGAGTGCAATATAATGTGGTAAATACAAAGCTGCCAAAACTTTTAAAGAAAATATATAGAATTGGGCTGAAGAATGGCAAAACCTGCTAAAAAAGGAAAGAGGTCTTTGTACCCACTACCAGCTACAGAAGAGACAGATACGATGCAGGTTAAAAGAAATTAGCAGCTTAAAATTGTAGCTAATAAAAGAAGGATGATTTAGAGTGTGGAAAAAAATGGGATAGAAATGACAAAGCCAGAAACTGACAAAAACTTTCTAGGCAGTAGAACTGGGTCCTCATTAAGGAACTGGCAATATGTTCCAGGCAAAAATTCCAAACTGCTCTAAATCAGTAGCTATTGTGCACATCTTGTTTTCCCGAGTGGAATTGCCATCATTTTAACTTTCAACACTATATATTATTACAAAGTTAATCCAACATGATTTTTCACTTAAAATCTTTTTGCTGCTTGAAGTTTTTCTGTCATTTAAAAGTCTTAATTTCAAAACTCTAAGCTCAGTTCTTCCTAACTTTATTTCATTTATATCTTTTATGATAAAAGCATAAATATTTTCAGAACTGTTACACCATTATTGCTTCTAGAAATAAGCTTTGTTGGTGAAATTCAACATTTCTCTTGCATTTGTTTCGGGGCATAAGATATAGAAAAGTAATACTGCAGATGTTTTCATATGTTACTTGAAAAATATTTTCTATGTCATTATTTTGCATCTTAACTTAGAGTTAGGCAACTCTGCCTGGACTTAGTTTTAGGAACTGTTTTTCTACTTGATTAATATTTATTTTTCATATGGGAAAGTCATTTGCATGGCTCAAGTCCAAGATTACTTTTAAAATCCTGAAATCATTCCTATTAGCTCTACCAAATTTTCACACACACAATATGCTTTGTATGATGTTGGTCATTGGTTTGTCATAGATGGCTTTTATCAGATTGAGATAAAGACCTTCTATTTCTATTTTTTTCAACATTTAACCATTAATGAATTGGATTTTGGCAAATATTTTTTCTGCATCTATAATTGAGGTGATCACATGATTTTCTTCTTTACTTCTGTTTATGTGGCATATTACACTTACGGATTTATATACGTTGAACCAGCCCTGCATCCCTGGAATAAATCCTCCTTGGCCATGATGTTTTTGTGTGTGTGTGCATGTGTGTGGGTATTGGGGGTCGACCTCAGGTCCTCACACACCAGCTGGTGCCCATGCCACTGAGCAATATCACCAGCCCTTTTTTTGTATGTGGGTACCAGGAGTCGAACTCAGGCCTCATGCTTTTGACGCAGGTGCTTATGTCACTGAGCCATCTCACCAGTCCAGAAATGCTTAATAATTTGAATTTTTAGGAAACATTGTATTTGAAGAGTATCGATCAAGACTTAAGCTGAAAAAAAACTATAAATTTTAATAATATACAATGCAATTATTAACTTTTGGTCTTATAAATATATTAATAACCTCAAATAATACTGAAAATTTTAAAGAGGTTTGATGTGGTCATTTATTTACATGTATATTTACTGTACTAAAAAAAATCCAAATATTTTAAAATACTTTATTCAATAAAAGTTTTAAAACCCAATTACAGGTCATATAACAATACATTTTTAAGGAAAATAACTACATTTCCAAAAATCAAAATAAGAACTGAAGAGAAAAGTAAAATTGCCCTATATTTTTGAGATTTTTTATATCTCCAAAAGAATGGGAGCTAGATTTTTGTCTTCAGCTATCAGGATGTTTCAATGTGTTATTTTGGTTGAAGTATATGAAAAAGATGGCTTCGAATCTTGTAAAATTTAAAAAAGGAATATTGTTATGATTTCCAGAAAATTGTAGATATAATTTTTGTTACTACAACAAAACTTAACATTTTGTAGTTTCTTAACTTTTAAATTTATATGGAATTGGCAAAATAGTAATAAATTTTTATATCAATTTACATTAAGGTTTAGCTATCATGAACTTTGAAAATATCTTCCTCCCTACAAGAGATTTTCTATCTTCATGCATTGAATACTTTAAATATATTGGTTGACCAAGTAACAGAGATGTTCTAAACAATTACATATTTCATTATTTGATTTTTTGTTTTGCAATTTCATCAGAAAAGTCTTAAATGTGACTTTTTCAAGGTTATGCTGATGGATATCATTGTTATTAAATTGTAAATTCTGTCAAAGATTGAATTTTATAATTGGTAACAAATATTCTCCATTTTCTTGCAGCAGTTGCCTTACCAGATTCATTTTCACAAATCTGCCTGACACCCAAATCAACCTGATCAAACATATTTTGTTTGTCTGTTATTCTTTTAAGTAAAACTGGTGTTCTGTGAAATAAAGGGAGGGGGTTAGCTGGTAACTCAATAGTAAAAATTGCTTTTCCTAAAAATAATCATTACAATTATACAAGTATTTGTTTACTTGTTATACAAGTAAGTGTTTTTTTCATCAATTTCTTAAAGCACTGAAAGAAAATTCAAATGTAATAAAATGAGTAACTTCATTGTATTTTTTTTTGTGGGTATGGGGAATCGACCTCAGGACTTCGCACACCAGCAGGCACCTGTACTGCTGAGCAATATCACCGTCGCTTTTTTCATATGTGGGTCCTGGGAGTCGAACTTGGGCCCTCTCGCTTGCCACTCAGGTGCTTATGCGACTGAGCCATATCACTGGCCCATCTTCACTGTTTTGACACACACACATTCTTAAATGAATGTGACTCTTTACCTCCACACCCTGTGAGTTCACAGTAGTGCAGGATATTATAACTAGTGATCCAGTGTGGAAAGACTTCCTTCATTCATGTCAATATATAAGCTGTTTTATACATCTTGATTTTACAGAAATTGTATAGTGTCAACACAAAAAACCAGAAATATTATCCTATGGGTAACACAAAAATAATCTTAACTTGTGGATAGTCTGAAATTCTCTCATTGAGCCCCAGTGTGTATTGAACTGATTTACCAATTTGTGTGTGCATATGTGTTCATTTCAAATAAATTTCAAGTATTTTCTCCCCTTTTTCCAAAATTTTCTTTGAAATCCTATAGGTTGCTTAAAGTCTCATAAAAAATAATTTATAATTTGTTATATCATCTATCATGATGATGCGCTTGATATATCACCCAGTTCATCTTTCCCAAAATGTTGATCTGCAAAAACTCAATTGCTAATTCCCCATTTAAAATTGGCACTTATTATTCAAATAGAAGTTTTACTATTATCTTAAAGTATTGATAATAAATCAAAGCATGTCCAAGTTTGAATTTCCAAGGCTTCTGTTAAAGAAAAAAACAGCTAGTTAATTTAATTGTTGCTTTCTTAAATATTTTAAGTTTATAACTTTCTCTTAAATGTAAGTTAGTTGTTTATATTTTTCTGCACTATTCCTGTCATATTTATGTATATAAGAGGTAAATCACTAGAGAATATTTTGATACTATTTTCAATAAAATATTTTTGAGAATTAAAACCTTAGATATATATTTCTCTAATTATTGAGATCTATAGATCTTTTCAAGGGTATTTCTTAGTATCCATGTTCTTAAGAAGATGTGGTTCAACTGAATAAATAAATTAGGAGAAAGTTTAAATGTGATTTATTATCTTGTTCTGTTTATCTTGTTCACAAGTTTTCTCTGCATAAGATAATTTTCATCTCATTTCCCCTTAGGGAATGATTCAAACAATATTGGGAAGTAGTGTCTTTTTTTGTCAAATGACTGTTTTTCACATTCTTTTTGTATGATAAAGAATTTTCTTAAATCATTTCATTATTTTTAAACCTACTCATAGAAATTAACATTCTAGGGCTGGTGAGATGGCTCAGCGGCGTAAGCACCTGCCCGGCAAGCGCGAGGGCCTGAGTTCGACTCCCGGAACCCACATACGAAAAAGGGGCCGGTGATATCGCTCAGTGGCACGGGCGCCTCCTGTTGCGCGAGGTCCTGAGGTCGACCCCCCGGTACCCACAAAAAAAAAAAAAAAGAAATTAACATTCTATTATTTTAAAATCTAGTGGTTGGTTTCCAGAAAATGTTTAGAATAAACTTTTGCTCCTTCACTTTAATAGTCACATGTATTAATAAACAAAATTATGAATTGATATATCCTAAAAAATGTTTCTTAAGATCTGTTCATAAATTTCAAATTACCTACATTTCTAATCTTAAGTACAGGAAGGTCATTCAAAACAAAATTTGTCTTATGATTAAGTTTACACTCATACCTTGTTTTTTCCTACCGTATTTTGGTTTTGCTTTGGTCCAATTCTTTTCTCTTCACCTACTTTTCCCTTTTTAGTGGAAAGTTCTACAATTGTACCTATGGATTATGTAACTTTTCTTCTTTTTTTTTTAGTTTTATGGATGTTCATAATAAGAGTTTACTTTGAATTTCAGAAGTGATTTTGACTCGGATTTTTTTTGTGTGTGGTTACCAGGGGTCGACCTCAGGACCTCCTGTGCCAGCAGGTGCTTGTGCCTCTGAGCGGTATCACCGGCCCTTTTTTTGTATGTGGGTTCCGGGAGTCGAACTCGGGCCCTAGCGCTTGCCAGGAAGGTGCTTATGCTGCTGAGCCATCTCACCAGCCCCCTTGACTTGGATTTTTGAAAAATGCTGGAACCTTGAAACTTTGGGGAAGAGATTATTGTGTTTTGGGTAGTATCCAGGATAGCTGTACTATGTTAGATGAAATTTTGAACTTGCTATTGTCTCTATTTAGGGATCAAATACTGTGGAGATTTGTTTGGGTATATAATTGACAACCAATGGAATGTGGCAGTTAGGGTCAAGTATCAATTTAAACTTGTCTTTGGGATCTGCCCAGGGGGTTAGAGGAGCACACTTTGCATGTGTCTGGGTATGTCATTGAGACTTGACTTCGGATATATATATATGCTTTTGTCTGTTCCTCTCTGTCACTGTGCCCCTGCTGTGCTTCCTTATCACCATGAAATAAACAACTTTGCTCCACTATGCTCTTTTTTCATTAGGTTTCCCATTTAAAAATTTAGCTGCCTCCTGGTAATAATGCAAAGCTGACTAAGCAAAAGTTTTTCAAAATTGTTTCATTAAATAAGAAATATAATATAGATTCCAAATCATTGTCCAGGAGAGTTAATCAACTTTCAGTCCTAGGTATCAAAACAAGGTGCGTATGTTCTCAAAAATCTTCCTTTAGGTGTACAAGATAAATTTTAATTCATATAATACTTTAACTGGAAAATATACAAATACCCTTCAACTGTCAAATGTGATGTGCATATCAAGAAGATACTGTTCAGCAGTAAAATGAACAAGCTAGTGACACAGGAAACAACATAAATAGTTGAATCCCCGAAACATAATGATAGCAGCTGAACACAAATGATAGTCTCATATAATTTTATCTATATGAAACAGTTATAAAAGTTAAAACTATAGAGACACAAAGTAAATAAGCTGTTACTTAGGTGCATTAGTCAGCTTTTCTGTCACTAAGACGAAATGGCTGGCACTCACAATTTAAAGGAAGAAAAGTTTAATTTTGCTCACAGTTTAAGAGATTCTTCATGAAGTAGAAATCTCCAATTCAGAAAGCAAGAGAATAAATTGTCTTTATTTTCAGATAGCGTGATCTGATATACAGAAAAATATACAAGCAAGAGATTATAGATAGAAACCCTAAAGATAAGGAAAAATTACCTGTAATAAAAAAAGTTACTAAAATCACAGGATGTACAATCAACATACCACAATCAATAGCAATTTTATGTAGTAAGAACAAACTGAAAAAAAATCTAAATCCTTTTAATTTCTAAAACATGAATAGAAATAAGCAACCAAATGTATCTGTACTGAAAATTATTAAAATTGAATAAATAAATAAAAGGAGTTACATAAATGAAGCATATCCTATTTACATAAATTGGTAAAAATAAAACATTTAGAAAATAACAGTAGTTATATCACATTATCTGTCTTCATAATATATTACATAATTACAATAACCAAAGTATCATAAGAAGAGATATATGTACCAATGGAAAGGAATAGAAGGAACTGAAAAATATTCACCTATTTATGCATGTCTTTTTGTTTCAACAAACATGTCAAGAACACACAATGGGGAATAAAAAGTCACTTGCTATATATGGTTTTGGGAAAACCGCATATTCACACTCCTAAAAATAAAAATAGACCTTTATCTCACTTCATAAAAAAAAATCAATTCAAAATTCATGAGGATTTAATGGTAGGACCCAGAAATATGAAATTAATTTAAGAAAACATGGAATTCTCCAAGACATTGTTCTAGGAAATAATTTTTTGAGTATAAACCCAAAATCATAGTAAGAGAAAGCAACAACAGACAAATATTATTACATCAAAATAAAAAGTTTTTTGTAGCAAAAAAAAATTCAAGAGAAAAGGAGAAGCAGCCTACAGAACAAAAGAAAATATTTTCAAATTAAATATTTCATGAGATTAATATTTTATAGAATATTATATGTATATACATATATGAGAGTTCATTAGCAAAAAAGATTAAAAATGGTCAATGGACTTGAATAGATATTTCTCAGAAGAAGGCACAAATGGTAAATAGTTACATTAAAAAATTCTTAACCTTACTATCTGCAGGGAGGTGAAAATAAGAACAAATGAAATATGAGATATCACAGGGTTCATTTTCATAATGCCTCTCTTATTTAATTTTCTCATTGCTGAGACAAAAATATCCAACACCCATAAGTTAAAGGAGGAAATGCTTATTTTGGATAACAATTTTTAAATGTTTCAGTTCATAGTTGGCTGGCTCCAAGGCAGGGTGGCATGGCAGAGGGGCATTTCAGAGGAGAAATAGTCTATGGCAAGCAGGCAGGAGACAGCAAAACAGCAAGCAGCAGCAGCAACATGGAACAGCAAACCTTTCTGTCCCTTATATTCCATCCAGGCTACCGTCCTTCATTTGTGTAGCAGTCACACCAAGTGTGAGACATTCAGGCCAGTGAGATAGCTCAGCGGGGTAAGCGCCTGCCTGGCAAGTGCGAGGGCCCAAGTTTGACTCCCGGAACCCACATATGAGAAAAAGGACTGGTGATATCGCTCAGCGGCATGGGCGCCTGCTGGCGTGTGAGGTCCTGAGGTCGACCCCTGGTACCCACACACACAAAAAAATGTGTGAGACATTCATTTTTCTTTTTTTTTTGGTGGGTACCAGGGGGTCGACCTCAGGACCTCGCGCGCCAGCAGGCGCCCGTGCCGCTGAGCGATATCACTGGTCCCTTTTTCATATGTGGGTTCCAGGAGTCAAACTCGGGCCCTCGCGCTTGCAGGGCAGGCGCTGAAGCCGCTGAGCCATCTCACCGGCCCCCATGTGAAACATTCTTAATCCCAGCATCACATCCTTAACCCCAGCATCATACACCCTGGATGCAGGCACCTCTAAAAAGCCCATCTATGCCCACATGGGGCTTTAGAGTGACAACTAGATACAAGACATAACAATTGGCAATATAAAAAAGACAACAGAAACCAAGTCTTGGTGAGCATGTGGAGAAAAGGGAACTCTCATACACTGTGAAAATGTAAATTAGTATATTCTTTATGAAAAACAGTAGGGTGATTTCTCAAAAAGTGGAAATCAAACTACCATATGATTCAGCAATTCAACTACTTTCTCTTCACTCAGGGAAATGCAATCACTTCTCAACGACCTATTTTTATCTTATTTTACTGCAGCATTATTCACATTAACTAAGATATGGAATCAAAATAAGCATTTATTGAGAGAAGAATGGCTAAAGAAAATGTAGCATATATACACAATGGAATACACAATTCAGCTAAAAATCTAGGAAATTTTGTACATGGATTAACCTGGAAGACCTGATGATAAATACAATAAAGCAGGAACAGAAAGACAAATAGTACATGATATCACTCAAATATGAAATTTTTAAACAGTTCAGATCCTAAGTAGATTGCAGAATAATGCAGTACTTATTAGAAACTCAGGAACTTGGTGGGAAGGGCTTTGGGAAGGTGGTCAGAAGACAAAATTATATTTAGATAAGAAGAATAAGTTCCAGAGATCTGTTGTGCAGCACAGCCTCTATAGTTAAAGGTAATATGTTATATTACTGGTAAGTATTCAGGTGCTAAAAGCTGAACCTGATGACTACAGTTAGCAATATACCATATTTTATAAAATACTGAATGTATAACAAATGTTCCCAAAACAAAAATGGTTGACAATATAAGGTAATGCATGGGATAATTAGCTAAATTTACTCATTCTACAATGTAAATATATACTTCAAAACATCAAGTTGTACCTGAAAATATATATTTTATATTTCAATTTATAATTTGAAAAATATTATAAAATAACATAAAAAGTAGAAAAGGATACTGACCAAAAAAAAAGAATGTCTCATTAGGTTGTTATATAGATCAATGTTCCACAAAATCAAGAATTGTTTGTAAAATAAGT
Source organism: Erethizon dorsatum (assembly GCA_028451465.1). Taxonomy (NCBI): domain Eukaryota; kingdom Metazoa; phylum Chordata; class Mammalia; order Rodentia; family Erethizontidae; genus Erethizon; species Erethizon dorsatum. Next base: position 139,622,596 of record CM051824.1, read on the forward strand.
CAAAGTTCCAATAACATTTATGGTTTAAAATGTAAAAAATCAAGCTGGCTATAGTGGCAAAAGCCTGTAATCCCAGCACTTGGGAGACTGAGGAAGGAGGAACACTGTGAGTTAGAGGCCAGCCTGGGCTACAAAGTGAGTTTATGGCCAGCCTCAACTGCGTAGTGAGACCTTGTCTCAAAAAGACAAAAAAAAAAAAAGGTAAAAATTAACATTCTCAAATTTATCAACCATAGTTCCAAAAGCACTTCTTTTCCATTTTATCATTTTTTTTCTCATTTTTCTCCCCCCCAGTTGCCCTTTCCTTTTAAGCAATTTCTTCCTATTTCTCTATATCTGTTATACATTTGGTTCTTATTTACACTTTCAGTTTCTCACCAGAAAGACAATGAGACATTTACACATGTATCCGATTTATTTCACTTATAATTATGGTCTCAAGGTCCATCCATTTAGCTATAAATGTCTCCAGTTTATCCTTTTTATGGCTGTGTAGTACCCCATTGTATAAAAAAAACCACATCTTTTTATCCATTCATTGGTTAATGGGCATTTGGGTTGTTTCTAAGTTTTAGGCATTACAAACTGTGTAGCTATAAACATGGGTGCACATTGCTGTGGTATGATGCTTTTAATTCTTTTAGGAAGATACCAAGAAGTGGAATAGCTGGGTCAAAAGGGACCTCTAGTTTTAGTTTTTTGAGGAATCTCCACACTGATTTCCACAGTGGTTTCACCAGTCTACACTCCCACCATCATAGAAAAGAAATGGAATCCATGAAACAGATTCAAACATATATCCAAGAAATTAAAAATTTAATTGAAAGTTTGCATAACTGAATGAAAGAAAATGAAGATGGATATCAGATCTAGAAGACAGTACTGCTGCTGTTAGAAATCATGAAAAGAAAGATCTCTTAAAAACAGCAAGGGACCATGACAAAACTATCCAACAACTGCAAGATGATGCAAAGAAAAACAACATAAGATTGATTGGAGTAAATGAAAAAGGAGTCAGCACAAGCAACATAAAAAACCTGTTCATGGAAGTAATAGCAAAAAACTTCCCAAACATGGAAAAGAATTTGACATACACAAAACTGAGGCACACAGAACTCCAATTATTCATGAAAAAATAAATCCACACCAAGGCATACAATAATCAAGATTCCAGAAATTCAACACAAGAATAGAATATTAAAAGCTGTTAGAGAAAATCACTTATTATAACACCTGCTCAATAACTCTTTTTAAAAAGTTATTTAATCCGGGCCAGTGAGATGGCTCAGCGGTGTAAGTGCCTGCCTTGCAAGCGTTAGGGCCTGAGTTCAACTCCCGGTACCCACAAATGAAAAAGGGACTGGTGATATTGCTCAGCGGCATGGGTGCCTGTTGGCATGCGAGGTCCTGAGGTCGACCCCCCAGTACCCACACACACACACAAAAAGTTATTTAATCCTTATTGTCTTAGGTAGTTTTCTCTCCTTGCTGAGACAAAATAACTGACAACCAAAGTTAAAGGGAGAAAGTATCTCACAGTTTTTGAGGTTTCATTTGATAATAAGGTGTCTCCAAAGCAGACTAGCACATGACAGAGGGGCAACAGTTCCTGGTTGTGGAAGAAAGCAAAAGCAACAAGGGAGGAGAGTAAGGACAGAGACAAGCCTCTTTCTGTCCCTTATTTTGTATCCAGTTTACTGGGATTAGGATGGTGACAATTCAATCAGTGAACCGATCCAGCAGTCACCCACCCTTAATCCCAGAACCCGTAATTCCAGCATGGCACAAAGAATCAATCACACACTCCATTTTCAGCCACTTCTGAAAAACCTGCCCTCCATGACTGCATGAGGCTTTGGGGGGACATTTAGCCACAAACCATAACACTTATGAATATCTTCAACATCAGAAATTGAAACTCTAATGTTATTTCACAGAGAAATATAAATCAAATTAATATAACTAAAATTTTATCATTCTCATTTATTCTATCTATTGTCAAAAAAACCATTAAAGTTCACTTTACTAATAAGGCAACATTTGTATCAAAAATACCTTAAAGACAATACTAACTTTCAAGTGCCAAAGATAGTAACATTTTGAAATATTTTTTTAAAAAGAAAATCAACCTAAAATGCAAAAAGAATTGAAAATTTGTTCTTCACATCTAATACAAAATGTTAATTATATCCTTTTCAGTAATACAGTGTTAAATATAAACTGCATTGAATTTTAAAAGAATTTGGAATACATAAATGTTAAAATATGTTTTATCTTACTTCTTATGACAAAATTCATTATTACTGTTGAGAAATTATACTGTATGCCCCAATTTTTCTCACATATGAGTTCTTAGAGGAAAAGATCATTTTGCTAGGATTTAAGAAAAGATGAAGAGGTTAATAGGAAAAAAACTATTGCAAGATAGACATATAACAGTCAGAGTTATATGTCAGAGTGCCTTCAATTTAAGTTTAACAATCTAGTACACTCAGGTTTTATGGGTCTCAGGAGATATTTCTTCAGACAAAAAGTAGTGGCCTTAGAATTTATGTCTCTAATCTGAGAAGAAAGATAGTTAATAAAACTTGCACTATTCTTTCACAGATATTAAAGGTTTCAATAAGTATATCTCTTTTTAAAGGCTTTTGAAAGAGTACACACAAGAAATCAAACAAAATGACGGATAAAACTGAGTGTAAAGAACAAAATTAATATTTTAAGTAGCAATATTATCTGACCTACCCTTATTATACATGAAGCAATGATTTAAGAAATATATTCCTCAACAAGAAAATCAAAATGTTACAAAATGACCAATCATGTCATGATTGTAAAATTTGAATTAAAGGCAAGCTATATACAGAGCTCATCAAAGTTCTCCATTTGAGTGAGCAGAAAGGATATAAAAAGAACAAATTTTGAGCAAATTAAGGTACTCTGGGGAAATGATGAAGGAGAAATGGACATAGGTCATAGTCTCTTTAAATATTTTCATTAAAGGGAGAGAATTTTGTAGGAAAAATCCATATTTGAAAGGTACTAAAATGTACTTGTCCTCGAATATAATATTTCAGCAATGAAAACTGAAGAAAAAAAAGTTTTCACTTGGTAACTGCAAAAAAATAACATCTACCTTATATGGAACTGGAAAGCAATTCTGAAGTTAAGAATGTTTCACAAATGAATTTTCACATAACTTGAAGACCTTATTGAGATGCATCAATAAATTCATAGTTATATATGGAATGATTCTTTTAACATTCAATTAAAGAAATTGGAGAAGCTTCAACAGAATTTTTTTTGGAAAAGAAATTTTTAAATGACTCAACACTGATGAAAAATTTCTTCATATTAATATTTTATGTTAGTCAAATATATACATTCAATAAAATATTGCTTTATTATACTTATTCTTAGATTAATAACTCGGGCTCTAATTATCAAAAACACTAACCCTACTGCACTAAACCCACAGGTATTATTACACAAGGGCATGACAATGGCCTTTAAACCAAAAGAAGCTGAATTCAAACCTTGTTTCTAAAGTTGTATATGAGGGGCTGGTGAGATGGCTCAGTGGCGTAAGCGCCTGCCTAGCAAGCACAAGGGCCCGAGTTCAACTCCCAGAACCCACATACGAAAAAAGGGCCGGTGATATCGCTCAGTGACACAGGTGACTGCTGGTGCTCGAGGTCCTGAGGTCGAGCCCCAGTACCCACGAAAAAAAAAAGTTGTATATGGAATAATTTGTTTGGCTAAACTCAAAGACTCAAAGTTTTCTGTATATTGATGAAAATGCATACTTCTTAAAATGATAAAGATTTCATGAGATCAATCTGGTTATACATCAAGAAATTAGATAAGGTAGAAGAAATTGACAAATTATTAAAAACATACAACCTATCAAATCTAAGTCTTAAAGAAATAAGGAATTTAAACACAGTTACAACTAATAACAAGATGCTATCAGTAATCATATAGCCACGACAAAGAAAAACCCAGGACTAGATGGATTCACTGATGGATTCTTTTTTTTTTTTTTGTGGGTACCAGGGGTTGACCTCAGGACCTTGCTTGCCAGCAGGCACCCGTGCCGCTTAGCAATATCACTGGCCCTTTTTTCATATATGGGTACCGGGAGTCGAACTCAGGCCCTTGCACTTGCCAGGCAGGTGCTTATGCCACTGAGCCATCTCACCGTCCCTCACTGATAGATTCTATTCAACATTAAAATAAAAATAAATTCTAATACTGTTTAAATTCTTCCAACAAACTAAAGAAGAGTAAATACCTTTAATTCATTTTTTAAGGCATGCATTACTCTGAGACAATAAACAGAAAAAGCCACTGCAACAGGAGAAAACTAAAGACCAGTATTTCTCATACACATAAATATGAAAATTTTCAACAAAATACTAGCAAAACAATGTAATAATACATCAAAAGGATCATATACCAGCATCAAGTGGTACTTATCCTGCCTTCCTGGTATGCAAAGATGTTTCATCATATGAAAATAAATTCATGTGATACAGAATACTGTATTAACAAAATGAAATAAAAATATTAGATGTTCATTTCAATAGATACAGGAAATGCCTTTGATGAATTCTACCAACATTCATTATGCTAGCATTCAACAAACTAAGAATACAGATGACCTCAACATAATAGAGGTACAGTGGATATGAAATTCCCATCACTTATATTGTACTCGGTAGTGAAAAATAAAGCTTTTCCTATATGATAGGGAACACTGCAGGGCTGCCCATTTTTACCATTCTATTCAACAAAGTACTAGGAGTGTTGGCCAAGCCAAATAGGCAAGATAAAAGAAGAAATTATGTCCAAATCAGAAAGGAAGAAGTAGAATATATTTTTTGCAGATGACATGACCTTATAGAGAGAACATTTAAGACAATAACAAGACTGGTAGAAAAAATACATTCATTGAAGTTGCAAGATAAAATATTAACATAAAAATCAATTGTATTTCCACACAACAAACTATCTGAAAGAGAAACTAAGAAAACAATCCCTTTTACCATAGCATTAAAAATAAGATCGTTTAGAATTTATCAAAAAGGCCAAAACCTTGTGTATTAGTCAGCTTTCCCATTACTAGGACAAAATACCTAACACCCACAATTTAAAGAAGATTGTGCATTTGACTTATGGTTTCAGAAGTTTCAGTCCATTGTAAGCCAGTTCAAAGTCAGAAACATCATAAGAGAACATGGTGAAGTAAAAATACCCATTCCATGGCAGCCAGGAAATGGAGCAAATAAGCAAAGTGACTGCGAGTGCTATGGGATATATTCCCTCCAAAAGAACACACCCAGTGATCCAACCCCTATAACTGAGCTCCACTTTTTAGCAGCACATTTAGCTGTGAATATCAGTGAATTAATTCACACATGAATAGAGTGGTCCCATGATCCAGTCACCTCCCTAGGATTCTTTTAATCCAGTCTATTTAACACTTAAGAAAATCACTTACCTTAAATACTGGAAACTAGAAAATACTGGTGAAAGAAATCAAAGACTATTCAAAAATATGGGAAGACAACCTATAAGCATATGTTAGAAGACTTCATATTGTTAAACTATCCATGCTATCAAGAGTGATCTACAGATTGCAATCTCTAACAGAATTCCAGTGACATTTTCATGGAAATAGAAAAACAGGCCTAAAGCTCATGGAATTACAACAAATGTCAACCATGAAGAACAATTTTAAGACATAGTAAAACTGGGTTTTGTATACTTCCTGATTTCAAACCACATTACAAAACTATTGAAAGAGTCTGACCCCAGCCTATGGACAGGCATATATACACCATTGAAACAGAATGATCAACTGATTTGTCAGAAGAGTTCCAAGAATACATAATGGAGAATGGATAAACACTTTATATGGTGTCTGGAAAACTAAATATCCACAAGCAAAATAAAATATTGGACTCTTGTTCTACACATAAAATTCAACTCAAAACATGTTGAAGAACAAAAGATCAGAAATTGTCAAGCTCCTTAGAAAAACATACGGGACAATTATATGGCAATTACTGGTCTTGGCAATGATTTCTCATATATGACACAAAAAGAACAGGCAACAAAACATAAAACAGACATCAAAGTTTCTGCACATGAAAGAAACAATCCCCACAGGGAAAAGGCTACATATGCCTTGGAAAAAATATTTGCAAGCCATGTCGTAATAAGTTTTTTTTGTTGTTGTTGTTACCGGAGATCGACCTCAGGACCTCGTGTGCCAGCAGGTGCCCGTGCCGCTGAGCGATATCATCGGCCCTATTTTCGTATGTGGGTACCAGGAGTTGAACTCAGGACCATGCACTTGCTAGGCAGGCGTTTATGCCACTGAGCCATCTCACCAGGCCTGTAATAAGGTTTTAATGTCTGAAATATATATGGGATTCTATAATTCAATAGCTAATAATATTTAACTGAGAAAAGTTAAGCAAAGGACTTGAGTGGGCATTTCTTAAAAGAAGTCACACAAATAGCCAGGAGGTGTATAAAAAGATGCATAAAATCAATAGTAATTAGGAAAATGTAAATTGTAACCAGAATAGGATAATATCTAAGACGTGTTAGAATAACCACTTTCAAGCAATGACATCACAAAACAAATGAAAAGCCTAAAAAATTGTTGGTGAGAATTTGGAAGAAACAGAACTTATATTTAAAAAGATGTGTAAAATCACTAGTAATCAGGAAAATAAATTGTAGCCAGAATTGGGTAATTATCTAAGACCTGTTAGGATAGCCACTATCAACAGTGACAACACAAAACAAACAAAAAGCCTAAAAAATAGTTGGTAATGGGCCGGTGAGATGGCTCAGCAGCTTAAGCGCCTGCCCGGCAAGCGCGACAGCCCGAGTTCGACTCCCGGAACCCACATAGGAAAAATTCCAGTGACATCGCTCAGCGGCAGGGGCGCCTCCTGGTGCACGAGGTCCTGAGGTCAACCCCCTGGTACCCACAAAAAAAAAAAAAATAGTTGGTAAGAATTTCGAAGAAATAAGACTCTTACACACTGAGCATCAGCAATGTAAAATACCATGGAAAATAGTATGGGTATGCCTCAAATATTAAAAATAAAATTATCATCAATTACACTTTCTTTGTGCTTATTCAGAAGTATTGAAATAGGGATTTGCAGACTTATCTGTGCTCCCAAATTCACTGTAGCATTATACATAGTAGCCATGCTGTGGAAGCAAATAAATATTCATCAATGGATGAGCAAAAAGTAAATTGCAGTCTACAAACACAAAGTAGTTTTGTTTATCCTTATAAAAGAAGAGTCTTGTCTATGTGACATCGTGGATGAACTTAAACAACATAATGTTAAGGAAAATAAGCCAGTCACAAAAGAAATTATTTATTTATTTTTTTTTTTGTGGGTACCGGGGGGTCGACCTCAGGAGCTCGCACACCAGCAGGCGCCCGTGTCACTGAGCGATATCACCGGCCCCTTTTTCATATGTGGGTTCCGGGAGTCGAACTCGGGCCCTCGCGCTTGCTGGGCAGGCGCTTAAGCCGCTGAGCCATCTCACCGGCCCACAAAAGAAATTATTTAAAGTTGTCAAACTCATAGCAGCAGAAAATAGAATGGTGATTGTCAGGGATTAGAGGAACCAGGAATGCGGAATTACTTTAATGGACAAAAAATTTGGTATACAGGTTGAACTTGCTATACAACATTGTCTGTACAGTTAATAACACTGTGTAATACTGTATTATGCACTTCAAACTGTGACATGAAAATAGATCTCATATATTATTTGCTTTTTTTTAAAAAACAGCAACTCAAAAATGAAAAACTGTATTTTTATTTTACTTTTCATATTTATTAGTACCTAAATTTTCATGTAATTAGTACCTAATATGTTTGGTGTACCTAATAATTACATTCATTGTGGGGAGTTGAGACATGCACATTGAACATTTTAATTATTTTTACTTCCCTTTCCATTCCTTCCCCCTCCCTTCATCTCTAGTTTTCTTTTTCATTTGCAGAGGATCTATCACCCTATATAATATCTTTAGTAACTTATCTAACAATGCTCTTATCAAACTACACTGGGTTTTCACAAGACTGTGAATACCTCTAAATAATTTGAGCTCTTTATAATCCACTGTGTTAAGATTTAGTTTTAAAATATCCACCAAATTTCTCATGTGTACAGAGATGGGTTTTCTCAAAGTTGGTGGAATCATGGAAGCATCACACTCATCAGAGGATGGATCCATTAATCACTCCATAGCTGGCTGTGCTACTAGGAGGTGGAGCATGGTCAGAAGAGGTCTTTCACTCTGATGTTGCCTGGGAAGGTATATTCTTATGTCCAGGTTCTCTCTCTTTCTCCCTCCTCCTTCCCTCCATTCCTCTATCTCTCTCTCTCTTCCCTTCTTGGATCCCATGGATTAAGAAGCCTTCCTCCCCTGTGCCCTTCTGCCAAGACATTTCTGGCTGGAGTCAGCTGGCCATGCATGGACTGAACCTTCAGAAAGTATAAACTGAAATAAGTCTCTCCTCCTTTAAGTTGCATGTATCAGGTGTTTGGCCCTGCCAATGTGAAAGTGACTCATACAGAAAATTGGAAGCAAAGAAGTTGTGCTGTCACTGTGAATATACCTGACTATGTGGGTCAGAAACCCTTGAAACTGGTTGTGGGAAGAGTTTGGAGAGACAGGCTTGAGAAACCTTACAATGTAATAAGCACAGCATGATGTGTGATATCAGTTGATGCTCAGAAAACCAAAATGCTAATTGAAATGTGGACAGTAATGGCTAGGTTCATAAGGTTTTAGTTGGTAGCAAGTATCTATTGGAAACTGCAGTAGAGGCCATGTGTATGTACTTCAGGTAAATAATTTGTCTATATTTTGTCCATGCCTTAAGGCTTTGTGTAAAGCTGAATTTCAAGGTGGCAGACTGATTAATGTTATAGAGACAATTTCAGGTCAGGCCAATGTTCAGTTTATGACATGTATATCAGTAGCTTATTTCTAATGAGAATAAGGAGCAAAATGAAAAGATAAGAGATGTAAGAAATTTGCATTAGAAAGAGAGTGAATGTAAAGTTGGGGCCAAGAAGAGTATGCTTGATAAAATGATTAATGCCATAAAAAGAAACAAAGTACTTTACACAAGGACAATAGGAAAGATGGCTTGAAGTAATCTTGGGAATTGGACATACCCCATTAATCTCTGGCTCAAGGGTGCAAAAGGATAAACTCCTTTGAAAGACTTTGCTTAGGAAAAAGATTTCTAGGGAACCCTAGAAATTCAGGCCAATGTAAGGAAGCATATCCTTTAGTTTAGACATCAAGGCACTCTAAAATTGCAAAAGCTGTGGTCAACGGGGGCCCAGCTACTGTTCCAGCAGGCAAATGTTGTCATCATCCATACATTGCTGGTTTTTAACTCATACAGAACACAAGAGTTGTGTGATCATGGAGGATGCTAGTCGATTCCAAAGAAAAAGCATGGAGGGCAGGCAATTCTCTCCTGAGAGGACCATGGATAGAAATATGAGAATGAAGCTGAAACAGCAAAAGACTCCAGAAATTTGGATATCCCAGGACCTGGAAAATCTGCTGAAGACACCTGTGGGCAGTGACTGAAGCCAACCAAAGACAGAGACCATGTGAGTTTCACCTAGCAAAGCCACAGGGGTGGGGCTGCCCAAGCTCTTCAGAGCTGAGGTATCATCACAACCTGCCCTGGTGCTGGACATGGAGCTCTAGCATTTAATGTTGCTTTGCTGGTTTTCAGTCTTTTTTCATCTGATTCCTTTCTACCACCCCCGCCCCATTCTTCCTCTTGCAATGTAAATGTTCATGCTGTGCCATATATGTTGGAAATATTTAACTATCTTTTTGCTTTTTAGAGAGAGTAACAGCTAAGAATGCCCATTGAGTCTCAGAATTAGACATTTGGAATTGGACTTTTTAGTGATGGCAGAAACATTAAGATGTTGGCAACTCTTAGAGATGTATTTTGCATAATAAGATGGGTATACACTTCTTGGGGGACAGGGGCAGATCTAAAATATCTCCCCAAATTCTCATGTGTCTATAGGTGGGTTTTTCAGAATGTTAGTGGATCATGGGGGGGCATTACACTCATCAGTGATGAAAAAATTCATTGATGATCTATAGATGACTTAGCTGTTAGGAAGTGGGGCCTGATTTGAAGAGGTGAATCTGTCGGAGTATGACCTGAAAAAGTATTTGCTTGTCCTTTTCTACTTCCTGGATACCATTGATTGAAAAATTATACCACGCTCTTTGGCCACCTTGTTTCTATCTTGAATCAAGACAACCATGAAACTCAAACTGACAGCCAAAGAAAACCTCTCCTCATAAGTTGTGTCTTTTAATTTTCCCAGGATGGAAAAGTGACTAATATACAATGTCTAAAGTATTATTTGAGAACGACAATTGAAAAGAAATATTTTGAGTTGAATTCTGAACATAAGCTCAGTTTTATGCTATAGAGGTATTAGAATTTGAGGAAACATAAAAAACACACTAACAAACTCCGAATGCTTTAATATTCAAGGAATACAGCAAACACTAAAAAATACTTACACAAATGTGTCTTTGTACATTGTTTTCTCCTGCTTAGTTTTCATATTTAACTCCAAATTTGTTTTACACCCTTATGCATGATTTTCTAGGATTCAACCTCATTAGTCTATTAATATATGAATGTAAAATCAAGTAATTGTATCCTCCCTCAATAGAGGGCAACAATGACTATTACTGTACAAAATGTTTTATTTTTCAGTGTGGAAATGAATGGAATTATAAATACTTAGTAAATTAGATTTTTCAGACACTGTAGATAGATTAGATGATAGATAGATAGATAGATAGATAGATAGATAGATAGATAGATAGATAGATATAGATAGATATAGAAATAGATAGAGATAGATAGAGATAGGGATATACAGTGTTACCTTGGTCCATGAATGATTTTGTTTGCAAACAATTTGCTTCACACACAGATTTGGCAAATAGTTTTTTCTTTGTGAACTCTGCATCAGGTGATGAATACGACCCCAGCTATATTTCCCACATGAACAGGAAGATGGCTGTCTTTTCCAGAATCATGGAAAGAATGAATTCATGAACTGATGTACCAGTGTGTGCATATTTTCCTCAATGTTCTAATTATCATGATTTTCAGATCCTGTGTATTAAAAATAATTGAGAAACCAAGAGACATAACTTGGCTTCGCTTCAAATCAGTGTAATAAGTATTTCTGATCATGGGCTTTTGCATCAACTCACTTTCAGGAGAATTCCATTGGAAATATATGAGAATGAATTCAAAAGCTTGAAACGTGGATGAAGTTTATAAAATCAACTTTTCTAGAGCATATTCTCTTAAATTTGAAAGAAGAAACTTTGGATATCATACCTCCTGTAACTAAGAAGGCACAATGAAGGGCTACTCTGGAATTTAGAAGTAAGCTTTATAGTACTTGAAAAGACAAGTGTAACTCACTTGTCAGATGGCTTCTATAAAGAGGAATTTTCAGGCTATGGGGAATAAGATAAAAGTGGTCTTGTCACTCTAGCCATATGACCCAACCTATTAATTGTTTAAGATGATTCTGTCAGATAAAAATGTTTTGTGGCATTTTCTTCAAGTTGTAACAAAAGAGATATATATAGACCACAATGATTCTGGAATGATTCTGTCACTTCCACAGGAGATAACTATACTACATGGGAAAAATAGTTTCATTGTGTTATAAGATACCAACTGACTGTGTGCGCAGTCACCCATGAGATGGAAGTCCTCTGATCATTAGTCATGAAGCCAAGATATGTGTATTTAGTGTCATTCTGAGCTGGTCCAGAAAGCACAAATAAACTACATGAGAAATGACCTCAATTCCCACAATACGCTGCACTTTTCTCTTAAGTATATAGCTCCACAGGGAATTTTCTATGACAATACAAAGTAGGAAATGACGTTAAGAGTAGTTTGCAAACAGATTGGAGCAAGTCACTATCACTAGATGAAACTATACAATCGCCATGCTATCCTCTCAGGTGTACCTAAATAAATGTGAGGTAGACATAAATAAATGTGATAAAGAAGAATCTTCTCAGTGTATAGAGTTGCAAGCAGTACTACTGCCATTAAATCTGTATGAAAATGTGGCCTAACCAGGCACATACCTATGTTTTTGTGCAGAGACACATGCCTTGCTCGTGGTTGACAGGTATAAAGGAAACAAAACTGGAAGACACAGTCTCAAGGTGATTTGCAGAATAGGAATACAGATAGAAGTCAGGAGAATAAAACAAAGCATATGAATCTTTCTGCCTTAATTGTTTCTGGAAAATACCCATAGCTGACAGTGTCCTTATCAATTCATGGGCCAGGTTGACTCATCTTGTAAAATTTAAGTATTTCTTCTTCATAGAAAAATGCTATTGGTGGCACAATGGTCTTGGCCATTGATGGACATGGCCATGACAGGAAGTGGAAGCTACATGTGGATCCAGCAGTCTCGTTTCTTTCCCACTAAAGACCATGTGGCTAAAACAACTGTAGAAAGACCAGCTTTTTTCAGTAAAGAACAATGCAAAGCCTTGATCTTGTCATCATTCTTCAAGTAGGTCAGCCACAAGCCCGTCATCATTTATTAAAATGGACTTCTTCAGCTTTGGTGGGAATAGTAATTTTCCTTACCAAAATATATATACACTCTAGTTACAGTCTGCCTTTCTTGTGGACTATGCCTCCTACATGACTACTTGTAGAATGCTTCATGAATCAATTCTGTGTCCTATATAAGTTGGCATGAAATCAAGGTATGCATTTCATAGCAAAACAAGAATAATGACAAGGAAAGCATAATTACAATATGCACTGTTTTACACTGTACTCCAGCACTCCAGCACTGAGCAGTGACTGAAGTGTAATTGTGTTTAGGAATTCTCTAGTCTGGGAAACAAAGAGTTACTAACTCACTCAACTCTCATTCCCAGTGATCTCCTTGTAAAATATGTGCTTCCCATCTCCTTAACTTCATGCATGGTAGGACAGAGAAATTTATTCCCCTTGGAAACTGTCCTTATTAAAGAAATCATAAGAATTTCACTGAAATGGAAGCTATATATGCTGTCAGATCATTTTGAATTCTTGCACCTTGAGGACCAGCATTCAAAGAAAGGAATTACTGTACTTGCTACAGAAAAATAACTTTAAATGACCTTTGGGTTTAAGACAGCTTATTAAAAAAAAGAAGCAGGGAAGACTATTTTCAGTACCTAGGCAATGCTTTAGGGTACGTTTTGATGCTTTTTATACCTTGAAGGAATGACAAACCCGCAATGACAACAAGCATCATCCAAGTGTAATGAAGATGGAGTCATTCCAACTAAAATATGGCAGAGGCCAGAGGCGATTAGTAACATTAGTTCCCTGACTCTTTGCAAGGATTACAGTTTTATCTGCTCTTTACTTTTAATCCCTCAGTAAGTTAAATCCAGCCTTTTCTTTTTTAAAGGATTAGGTTTATAGCAACTTACTTGAGAAAGAAAGGAAGAACTCTCACTCCCATATAACACACATATTTTGATAGGATGAGAGCGAATAAGATAAACTATGTTTCACGTGGTGTATGCCTTACCTAAGGTGTTGGACACATACTGTCTCATCTTGTGTAAACAGCATTACCCAGAATTCACATAATTCCAAAGTCCAAAAATAGTTGTTGTTGCTGCCTTCCCTGTAGTAACCAGTCAAGGAATCTTATATTCCTCCAAGTAACATGAAAAAAAAAAAAAAAAAAAAAAAAAAAAAAGCTCTATGTTCCCTTGCCTACTGAACCAAGAAGTAGGAAGCCCAGGAAATCAAAATACAGAAGTTAATCCCAGATTGCTCTTTACTGGGAAAAAACAGTTGTTAGAGGATCTGTGCACAAATTCCCCCTTCCTTTCAGATGGAAAGTTCTGAGATGTAGTTATCACATTGGGCCTCTGTGAAAGTGCCTTTTAAAACCAAGCAATCACTCATATTCATTAAAAAATAATACAAATTAAAAAAAATTTTTGAAGTACCTTTATATTTTTATTATAGATATTTGTCTTTTGACTTTGTATTTCTGTTTCCATGGGACTACTGACTTCAGTGGAGATTTAACTTGAAAGTTTTTCCTCAGTCTCTGTTTCCAGAGACTGAACAAAAATATCAATGAGGTACTGTTTAGAAAATATGTTTACATACAAAATGCCCCCCAAACAATGACGTAAATCAAATGAACAATTAAAATTTATTTCATCATTACTAAAACATTCAATTGGTGGTTGAAATCAACTGATATATCTATGAGCACTGTGCTCATGGCCTGTCTCTATACCTGCATATCTCTTAGCCTGGTGTAATTACTATTCCAAAAGCTGACTTTTTACAGCAGATCATGACCTCCATAGAATTCCAAGCTTTTTGTATTTTTTGTTTTAAATATATTTATCATACTGTTTTGTGTATAGTACACATTCAGAGAAAATTAATTTGTTCCTTTAAAAATTAGTTGGGCCTGGTGCAGAGAGCATAATATGTCATCACAAGTTGCTGTCTATTTCAAGATTCCTCCTCATTACATTTGCTAGTTCTCTCATTATTTTTTTTATTTTAAACAGAAAAAAATTAGAAATAATAATAACAGAGTTTTAAAAACAGGCTATTAGAGTAACAATAATCAACACACTGCTGTTATATTCACAGTAGTTGTTCAGAGTACAAGATATACAAATGAAACATTATCCAGAAAATTAAATATTATTTTAAAATTTAATTCATTTTAATATTTTGTTAATATGCATCTGTAGCACATAATGATCATATTCCTCCTAGGATAATGATACATGTACATAACATATCTTAGTTCTCTTTTTATCCTCTTTCTTTCCCCTCCCTCTCATCTTGATTTCTTAGTCCCCTTCCCATTTGCAAAACATCTGTCTCCCTATTTCCTATTATCCATCTTTTATTTTGATCTTCATTTTCATTTTGGGTTTTTCATATAAGTGAAAGCATGTGATGTTTAAATCTTGTAAATATTATTTTAACCATGTTTCTAAATAAGCTGTAAGTATAAATGTTTCTAAATTAACTGTATACAGTACTTTAAGCATGTTTCTAACTAAGATTCAACTCCCCTCTTTAATTGAAAAATTGTACCTCAAATTCATGGAGACAGTTTTGATGGCCAAAGCTTGGGATCAGGCACATTGGCCCAAAAGCAGAACACCCAATCCATGATGACATTGTTCTAATAAGATACTTTGTTATCAGTGAAGCTCAAAAAACCCTGCCCCTGTTCACTGAGGTTCTCTAACCATACCCTGCCTGTACATCAGTGACAAGGGCATTTTCCAAATCTGTACTTTTTCTTTTTCAGAAGGCCTTACCGGTTCCCGGTCCCTTATGACACAGCCCCTGTTTTTCACACAGAATGGGAGTTCTGAGTAAATGACAAATGACCCCCATGTCTCCTGTTAGGGTGATTTTGTCCCTTAAATGAATGCCTACATAATAAGTCCATTTGTCATGAGGGCATCATTTAACCATTTAATGTAGAGAGAGGAGAAAATTAGGAATTACAGCATGTGTGGAGAAGAATGATAAATGTTTTCTTTGCCTAGATATTTACGTAGTTTCAACTATTTCTGTCTTGTCATCTAAGTGTTGTACTTGAAAAATGAGTTCAAGGTATTTATATGCATTAACTACAGGATCTCACTGTATTAAGACTTCTATAATTATAAAATAATTTTATATTTCTATTTTATTATTTTAAAATAATGGTAAGTAAAATATTTTAATTTATGATTAGTGTTCCCCAATAGTGCTGCTTTAGGTTGAACTTCTTCAATAAAAAGCATGTAATATAAAACAATATGATTCATGAATTATCCAAATGTTAGTTCAATTCTATTCATGCTTAGTGAGTTCAAATTCTTAATGATTGAAACAAATCTATCTCATGAAATAATGCTTATATTTCTAACTAATTGGATAAGTGAAATAGAGAACTACTATTTCAATGTTTGTTACTAAATGCCTCATGTATTCCTAATGGTTATAAACTGTCACATGTGTCATGAACCATTCAATATCAAATCTTAAAATAGCAACAGTATTGTAATTGGTTCACAGAAAGTACCAGGAAATATGTGTTTATGTACAAGTTGAATATTATGTACAAGTACATATACAATGAAAAGTTTCAGGAACTAGAGTTAGAATCTTAAGGCTACTGAAAACATATGTTATATGTAGTATAAAATTAACAGTGTGCATGTTTAAATAAATGAGTCAATTACTGAATAAATTGGTAATTTTTTATTGTTTATTGTGGAGCTACTGTTTCAGCTAGTGTTCTGGAATATCAGCCAAGTAATTATTTTCAAAGCACTTACTGTGATGAAACACTAAATTTTGTTGTTTCTAATTTCCTTGTTTGTTCATTTTAATTACTATTGAGAATTGAAATTTCAATGTTTCTGTGAAATGTTATCTCTAAAGATTTATATGAATAGTAGTTTAAATGGATTTAATTTTTACTATGTTTGGAAAATTGAGTTTTAATAAAAATTGAGAAGGAAAATAACATAGTACCTTAAAAGAAACATTTGTGACAGTTGGATCAGAAGAATCAATATAAACCTTAGAATTGTCTTCGCTACAAATGCTTCTCTTTTACCAGGACATAGCTAGAGCTTCCTTACAGATATTTTCTAAGTGTCTTGTACCAGTATTTTATGTAACCTATTACAATGATAACTAACTATGCTGCTACATATTTGTTTAATGTTTGTCTTTTGCAGAAAACTGTGGACTACCATTTAAGTCAGTGTTATTATTTGGATCTCAAATAACCTTCAAACCTCCATTTGCTGAGGGCTTGTTTGCTGGCTTGTTGTGCTACTTGGAAGTAAAAAAGCCTTTAGAAGGTGGGACTTGTTGTAAAAGCAGATCACTGGTAGTGTGTTCTTGAAAGATATATTGTGTTTCTTTTCTGTCTTTTTCCTGTATGCAGTGAGGTGAGCAGTCTTAGTCAATCATGTTCTTCACCAGGATATACTGTTTCATCACAGGTCCAAGTGACCATGGACTGTAATGTCTAAAACCATGAGCCAAAATAAATCATTCTTGCAAGGTGGTTTTCTCAGTTATTTTGTTACAGCAATAGAAAACTAAATAACAAAGTCATGAGTCAGGTTTCTTTCATTTATTGCTCTATTCCTGGCACCTAGCCTTGTGTGTACATATCTACATAATGAATGTGCCGTGTGTGTGTGTGTGTGTGTGTGTGTGTGTGTATATGCATGTACTGGAGTAAAGAAGCCCCCTCCAAATCTCCAAGACATATCATTATGGAGGATGGAGATGAACTGTTTGTTCAGTCTATGACTACTTTGTAATATTAATTAATTGACCTCTACAAAGCAGAATTTATTTTTCCCTCCATTGAACTTCCAAAAAAGCTTGCTTACATTTTGAAAAAAAGGTTTTAAAAACTATGACAGTCCTTTAATGTCAACCAGGTTAGCACTTATAAAAAAAAGTATCACAACACTGTGTGAGGAACAAAGTAATTTTAATATCTTAAAGGTAAATATTAATAAAGATCATTAAAATTACTTATGTACATATCCTTTATAGAAACCTTGTTTATGATGTTCATATTCATGAATATAAAATTCAGAAGTTATTTAAGGTATTCAAATGTTAGATTCTACTCAAATTGCACTAAATGACAAGTTTAAGCAGTGATACTACTAGAATTGATATGGCATTATGTTTTCAACTTGCACATAGTGACTTTGTAGACACCAAGGTCATCATAATGACAAATGTGAGAAAGGATACTAAAATTCGTTAGTTTAGAAACTGCCTTTTGGATAGCATTCAGAATAGTATTAAAAATCTGCCAAGCAAGCTTGTTTTTTATTTAAAGTATATTTAACATTATACCAGGCAATATAGTTAGTAAATAGAATTTTTAAAAATAATATCATATAGGGCCGGTGATATAGCTCAGCAGCATAAGAGCCTGCCTGGCAAGTGTGAGGTCCTGAGTTCGACTTCCAGTACCTGCATATAAAAACAAATAATAATAATATCATATAGAATATATAATTATTCTGCACATCAAATTCTGAGGAATTTTGAGAAAGTTTTGTACTTTAAGCTTTAAATGCCAAGGTTTTTTTTTCTTTTTTTTTTTTTTTTTTTGGTACCAGAAATCAAACTCCGGACCTTGTGCTTGCAAGAAAGGTGTCGTACCACTGAGCTATATCCCCATCCCAAATTATATTAATTGAATATATTTTCCCAGTTTTTACAGCTTTTAATAAGGCATTATCCCAGGTATGTATGCTTATAAGGCCCAGTGATATAGGACATTTTAAAAACAAAGTAAGGCACATTTTAGAAATAAACCAACAGAGCCAAAGGAATATATGACTTGCATAGTGTCACATGTATAATTATCTACCTTGAAACCATTCTATTTTTTCCTGTTATTACATATTGAAAAAATCACTTTGAATGATTTATCTAGAAAGAAAAGGTAAAAATACGAATATTCTGGAAATATTTATACAAATTTGAAAATGTATTCATTTTACTATACACATTAAACCAATGAATATTGAATGCCCACACTAGGATAGTTTTTTTTGTGTGTGTGACCTTGGGGTCACCTATTTTTATTCCTTGGTCACCTGTATTTCTCCAGAATAACTGTACAATATGCTAGGATGAAACATCCCTAGATAAAGAAGACTGGGAGCCTGGTATTTGTTCCAGTGCCTGCTATACACAGGATGTCCTTTTAATGCTTTATCCTAGAGATTCCTGTTCCCAAGGCATAAAACTTCAGGGCGGCCTGTTTTCCTGAATCCTGCAGCTAAAGTGCAAACAGGACACACACACAGATGAGACTCCATCTTTCTGTGTAACTTTTGTGAGCCTTGAGGGACCAGCTTGCCATGAATCATTGTTTCTTTTGTCCTTCACTGCTGTAAGTAACGTAACCCTCTTTTGTATCTAGCTGTATGGATGCATGTTCCGTTGCACTGGACTCAGGCAAGTGGAATAGTTAACCTGCTTTGTACTGCAAGGTCCCTGCCCTTGTGTCTATTGACAGAAATCTCCACTCTTACAAGAGTTGATAGTCTAGTACTTCAAAATGTTTGCATTTGTTGTGAGATATTACTTGAGTTAGTTCCAAACAGAAAACAATTTATGAGTCAGAACCTTGAAGGACAATTGAATTTGAAAACACTAGACACTTCTCAACATGGTAAATCTATTTCACATCACCTCTCTTGCTTTATATAGTAAAATAGAGAAATGTAATACTTGATGAAGAATATTCTATGTTCTACTCTCATTTATAAATGTGGTAGGAATGCAGTATGAAATAGATATTCACCAAACATTTTTCATTTCTATTACTCATTGTTTTGTTAGTAATTTCTTTCCTACGTAGATATATTAGTATATGCTTTAGAACTATACCTTATCATTTTACTTTTTTTTAGAATAAATGTTTAATGAATACTACTTCTTCCTGATAACTCAAAATATACACTATCAATATAGTATTTGATAAGTACCAAAAATAATTTTTACCATATTCTTTGGCTTTATTATATATTTAGAGTTAATATAAAAATATATTTATTTATGAAACGTTTTGCTCAGATTTGGAATGCAGAAACATATTCTGTAATTGTAAATTAAAATAAGACCCACAAAATATCTATCTACAAGGAAAAAAATAATTGCCTGTGCTGAAAATAACTAGATATCAATGTTTTTAAAAATGTATTACTGCAAACTGACTAAAGCTTTTCAGACAGCATTCACTAGGCACTCAGTCATTTATATGCTCCCTATTGAGTATCCAAAGGGCAATTTTCTGAAATTCTACTGTACGTTTTAGTCTTTCTAACACAACTGACCCTTTGGAAGACAACTCTTTCTATCTACACGTGAAAAAAACTGAAGAGTTCCTTCAGCGATTTAAATTGCTTTTAGCAGGTCAGGTCATCTTATTTAATCGTTTCACATTACTTTATTCAGCTTTCAACTTTTAGAAGCACACAAAATGTTTTCATTCCAATTTTCTTTTCAGTGGAACTTAAAATTATGTGCATGGCTTAAAAAATTACTTCTAACATGTGCTTCTTTTTCATATACTTCACCATTCCACCCTACTGCTTTTAAATTAAATCTTGACTAAAATTTTTATCATTCAGGTTTTAAATATGGTTGACGGCCAGAAAAAGAAACTCTTTTCTTTTTTCCTATATGACTTGATATCCTATAGATGTTTTTTGGTATTCATTAGTTGCTGTTTCATTAACAATATGTATGAACAAGGATCGAGGTAAGATTTTGAATTGCCTTTAAAATTTGAAGACATAAGTTACCTTCCCTTTTGCAGAAATTGCTTTCTTAACTTTGCCTCACCATTGTTGCTTACAGGCATTTCAGAGATGTCTATAGTTCTATGCTGTAAAATACTGGAAGGTTTCATTGGGATTTTCTTTAGGAAGTGCCTCAGGCTTGACATGAATGCAGACCTCTAGAGTCTCTCAACTGAGCACTGCTCTGCTAAATAACATTTTCTGAAATCTCTCATTTTGGAGATTATTTGGACCTGGACTCAAACACCCTGTTTATTTTCTACTTCCTATTATCATTATTAAAGTGTCCCTTGTCTGCCAGTCTTAAGCTGATTGGAGAGGAGATTCTGCTACTAAAAATGTTCTTTTCATTACATCAAGAAACAAAGTCATGCACCAATGACAAGAAAATAATCATAAATCACTGATCACAATGTTGTATAAACTGTGTGTGACTTTTTAAGTTTTTCTAACTTGAACAATATTTTACATTCTTTTGATAATGAACTTTTTATCTAGGTTGTGTCAGAAGGATTTAGCAAATCTCTAGCATGCATGATCTTTATTATTATTATTATGAGTATTAAAGACTTAATTATTTTGACAATTTTAGCTTCACAGAACAATTAAGGAAGGTCAGAGATTTTTCAAATACGCTCTTACCCTCCACATCCTTGATAGTAGACTCACAAATGATCAACAAGCACACCAAAGTGGTAAATTTGATGCACTTGATGAATCTACACTGACACATCATAATTGTCACAGTTTGTATTAGGGTTAACTTTTGGTATTTTACATTGTGTCAATTTGGAAATGTGTAATAACACATATTCCCTGGTATTGTACCAAGTAGAATAGTTTCATTGACCTATCAATCCTTTCTCCTTACCTACTCATCCTGCTTCACCACCCCAACAATTGGCAGCCAGTGACATTTTTCTTTCGCTGTAATACGTGGTTAAAAAAAAAAAAACTGAGAAGAAGAAAGAAAAAGATCACCAAAATTTCAAAACAAACTCTCCTTAGGAAATAGGTTGAACACAAATGCTACAATAGAAACATTGTTGGAAACTGTTATTGTCATTTCTATTGCTTTAAAAATAGTTTCTGAAATTCTACAATGTATATGTGCAAGACAGTATCTTACATGTTCACAAAAAATAAAATAGTTAAGTACTATATGGTATGTTAATATAAGAATCATACTTGGGAAGAAGGTGGTATTTGCATAAAGATGTGTGGAAAGGAAGGTCATCTAAAGCTGACAGAGGTAGCATGCGAGGTCACTGGCTAGAGAAAGAGCCTACAGGGAACTCAAAAATAGCTAGTGAAGAAGGATGAAAAGGAGAATAGGGAATCAGATCAGCCCCTGGAAAATGACATTCCTATTGTGAAAGAGCAAAAGTGCTCATGACACTTGTTAGAGAATGGTAAGGCTGCTGCAGTGGGCTTTGGTAGTAGGGGAGCAAGAACGGACTCAATTCTCAACATAGCACAGACAACTGGAGATTAATGGCCAAGGAACAGGGTACGTGTCAGTGGATAGAAAATTACTTCACCTACACAAATTAAAGGGAGAAAGATTTATTTTGGTTCGTGGTTTCAGAACCAAAATGGTTGGCTAGTTCCATTGCTACAGGCCTGAGATGAAGCAGAACATCAAGGGTGAAAGGTATGGTGGAGCAAAGCTGTTCACCTCACAGCATCCAGGAAGAGAGAAAGAGCAACAACCAAAGAGGCAGAGGCTGTGAACACGATGTGGTTTTTCAGGTTGAGCCCCCAGTGACATGCTTCCTCTAAACAGACCCCACTTCCTAACAGCACCTTTACCTAGAAACCCATTAGTGGATTAATCCATTGATGAAGTAGGCACCCCATGATGTAATCACCTTCCAAACGCCTTGTCTCTGAACATGTGAGAGCACTTTATCGAGAACATTTTGATCCTAACCATAATGGCAGAATGCTTGCTAAACTGAAAAATGAGAAGATTAACTTGGAAACCAAAAACTCAGGCCTTACTGCAGAAGGAATCCAGGAAAGCTTTATGAGAATTTTGTCAAAGAGAGCCTGAATCTCTGTCAGTATTCAGAAGGAGTAGTGAGAAAAGAATTTTCTCTTGCAAAATTAAAGAATACATTTGTAATCTCCTTAGTGTCACATTCTTTTGAACAATTAGAATCCCTATACTTATCTAATCTCTTTTCTCTGCCTGTTTTTCACTGGAAAATCTGTTACCAGTTTTTCTCTTTAAATAGGTTTTAGAAATTGTATTATTTGGGAGAATGATACCCTATGAAGAGGCTAATAAAAAAGGAATTTCTGACACAGGTTGGAGATAGATCTTGAGTTGTGTAAAAGAGAATTTATAAAGCAGATTTGTCATAAACTGAGGCAAGGTGGTTGCACTTGGCTTACAACCTCTGTCCTGATCAAAGTCTTCATGCAGATAGTGAGAAAATATTAAAAGCCATCTTTTAAATGCTCTGCATTCCTGGTCTTTGTTTTCCTTAACAATAATCAAGTTGTTACTTAAAAATTTCCAACAGTCTTGCAATGTATAAACTGAGCAATAGCTTTCTGTTTCACCTTATTTTCAAGAGACAAAGAGGCACAAAAATAGTCCAGGAAGTTCTCATTTACTTTCACAGAAGGCCCCTTAGTACAAATAAGTTATATAATGTTGAATTAAAAGCAAATCTGGGGGCCAGGCATATAGCTCAGTGGCACAGCGCCTACCTGGCAAGCACAAGGTCCTGAGTTTAATTCCTGGTACCAAAAAATAAAAATAAAAAAAAGCAAATCTGAACTTAAGTAAATGAATACCTTATTTTAAAAGGCTATTGCAATAGAGGAACGATTTCTGAATATAAAGTTGCAAGATGGTCAATAGGGAAAAGAATTTTTTTTTCTTTTATACAGTAGAATAACTAAAGCTGGAGAGAAGATATGGGCAGAGGATATGAAAATACGGCAATAACTAGATAATAGACCAGACAATGTTATATTGTTGAAGCCAGTCTGTTCATGGGTTTCAGGAGAAGAACAGAAACTTCCTCTTAGCCAAATTCTGATTAACAAAACTTTTCATCTAATTGATCTGTGGGAACAAAACAATTCAATTAATAATTTGTGAAACAATGAATGGGAATCGGTAAATTTTATGAGGCAGGCCCTGTCAAAAGTAAGCAAAGTAATCATTTGTCAGTCTTACATAAGTCTCATGAGAAATGGTAATTCACTTTTAGCATATCCACTTTCATAACATGAAAGTGAGGTAGGGGTGGGATTCATTAATCACAGTTCTTTTCCAGGACACCAGGGCTCAGATTAATTCCAAAAGCTTTAATAATTATAATATGTAAAAGAGTGTAAATCAATCAAAAATAAACATAAGCATGAAATTATCAAACTGAGTTTTAACTTGGGATACAGCTAGGCATTTCATCATGGTTGAACTGTTATTTTATTTAAATAAACAAATATAATATGGTGTCATATTTATTCTTACTTCCTATGAATACAAAGTCAAATTCTGAAACCAATGTTTTATTGCACAATAGTGATAAAAATGTCAAAAATTCTTTCTTCATAGGACAAACTACTTTTCTCTTAAAATGCAAGTTGTAGTTTATGAGCTTTTATTTATAGTTTGTGTCTTACTTAGCACTCAGCATCCTTTAAGAGATTTTAAGTATTTATTTTTATTGATTTATACTCACCATGGCATTTTCATTCCACAAATCCTAATGACACAAAGTTTAATTAAAAGTAGGCATTTACTATATTGCCACCAAAGGAATCCCTTTTTCCTGTAGCTAGCTTTTCTTGGCAAAATTAATATGGAAACTTTTCTGAAGCATTCCACGTAATTGAGGCTGATAAAGGTTTCTATATAAGTGCCACTTAACTTAGGACAAATGTCATACTTATCATTTTACTAAAGGAAAATCATCTTTCTTTCTAGTATTCTGTGTTTGCTAAAAGTAATTGGCAACATATAAAAATATGCCTGGCTATAACTAAGAAAGTTGGCACTACAAAGAAGAAAAAATAAAAAAACTTACCTCAAAATCTTCACCTTATCTGCCTTTTTTATTTCAAGTATAATATGACAGGTACTGTAAAGTTTAACAGAAAAACACAATGGTATACTTAATTTGTATTCCTTGTATGCAGGAACAAATATAGCTAAAACAGCTGGGATTTTTTTCTTCTTTCCATTAATGAGTAAATTTTACACAAGTTAAAGTTTTTTAAAGCATAGTTCAGCTTGATGTTCCATAATTTCAATTTGAATATTAGGTCACGTACTGAATACTTACAGAAGCTGCAGAAGGCAACAGGCGAGGAGTAGGAAGCAAAGAAGGGGAACAGGGTCCAGGGTTGGCTGCATAGGGGACATGGCCTAAGGAGGAATTGGAGTGGTGTTGGTGCCTTTGTGTGGCTCTCAGTCATGTGAGGCTTTCAGTGAGTGTAGCCATGAAAGCTCTGTTTAATAAAAATAATACAATATTAGTTCTGAAAGTAAACACGGAGATAGATAGAGAAAAGAAATTACAATCAATTATAAATTTAAATAAGAAGGAAATACCACACATGTCAAATTCCAGCAATGTGTGAGGATATTATCCTCACAGAAATTTATAGTTAATTTATCAAAAATACAATAGTTGAATTATAAAGATAATAAGTTGTTGTGGCTTGTATCTAGATGTCCCCCCAAAGCCTCATGCAGTCAAAGGTGGGACTTTTCAGAGGTTGCTGGCTCAAGAGTGTGTGATGCTGGGATTGATTCATGATATAATGCTAAGATTAAGAGTGCTAGGATTAAAGGTGTGAGTGCTGCCTACTCGAAGAGTGGGTAGCCTGGATTAGATATAAGGGACAGAAAGAGGCTTATCATTTGCTTGCTTGCTTTTGCTGTCTTCTGCTTGCCATGAACTGTTTCTCCTCTGTGATGACCCTTTGACATGCCACTTTACCTTGGAGCAAGCCAATTGTGAACTGAAACCTCTAAAAATTGTGAGCTACAATAAACTTTTCCTCCTTTAACTTGGGCTGTTGGGTATTTTGTCTCTGTAATGAGAAAAGTAACCAAGAGATAAGCTTTATATAGTATTCTGAATACCTCATAATTAAATAAGAAAATAAATATAATATCCATAGATATAAATTTTTGAAAGCAAAAGTATTTTCTTTGTATTCACACTGGAGATTTTTAAAATAATTATTCATGTTAAAATAATTATTTTTCTGTTCATAGTTATTATATTGTGAAAGCATTAATGAGAGGATCAATTTCTTTTTTTTTTTGTGGGTACCGGGGTGGACCTCAGGACCTCACGCTCCAGCTGGAGCCTGGGCCACTGAATGATATCTCCGTCCCTTTTATCGTATGTAGGTTCCAGGAGTCAAACTTGGGCCCTCGTGCTTGCCAGGCAGGTGCTTACGCCACTGAGCCATCTCACTGGCCCCTGAATGCCTTAATTTAAAAACAAGTCTCTGTATTCCTTGTGATTAATTTGCTTGTGTTTCTTTACATCTTTTTCTCAATTACATTAAAAGTGAAGGCTGGTGTGCACACTTATGTTATTTATTCATACCATGAAAGGGTTTTATCTTTTTCCTTAAGATGTACATTTTAAAATAATTACAAGAGCCTAAACATGTGATTGACAGAGTTGCAGGGATTTAAATTTCAGAAGTGTCTTGGAAAACTCCATTGTGTCAACCAGCCACCAAAGCAATCGACAAGAAATTAATTGCATTCCCCATGAAGTAAGTGAAAATAAAAATAGAAAAATAAGATTAATGCTCTGATAAAATATTGTTATTTCCTTAAAGCTTTCCTGGTTGCACAAAACTCCAAGAATTCATTTTTTAAGAGCAATAAGGGGCCGGTGAGATGGCTCAGCGGCGTAAGCGCCTGCCTTGCAAGCGCGAGGGCCCGAGTTCGACTCCCGGATCCCACATACGAAAAAGGGGCCGGTGATATTGTTCAGCAGCACGGGTGCTTGTTGGTGCGCGAGGTCCTGAGGTCGACCCCCCGGTACCCACAAAAATAAAAAAAGAGCAATAAGAAAACACTATGAAAATAAATTGAAAACAAACCATAAAGTGCACGTAGTATGTACTCAATATATCTCGATAAATGTAATTCTATGTAATTTGAAATATAATTAATAAATGCCCACTATTTTAAAAAGACTTCATAGTTTACAATCCATTTTATCTCTTCTTCCAGGCAGTACTGCAACCCACTCATTTCCTACTTCAGGATTTTCCCTCTTGTTGTGTTGAATCAGGGAGGAAGCTTTCATCATAATACAGGAAAATGGATTAATAGCAAAGAAGCCCCACAGGTAAATGCTTCCAGTCTGCATTCTCTGGTTTCAGAAGTAGTCAAGGAACTAGGCACCCTGCATTCACTCTAAAATTTTGAGGTAGTTGGCATTTTATCTTATTGCATTATGATCATGTGGATGCTGCCCTAAGTCCTAGTATCACATCTTAGTCATGTTCAAAGAGGAGATAAAAATGTGGGCTTCAGATATTTGGTTCTCATGATACCTGTGCATCAGAAAGCACATGAATTCCTGTTCCCTGTCCAATCCCCTTTGTGTTGGAATAGCCAGCTCAGCTATGGTAAAATGGCCACCTATTAGTATCTGGTTGAGCAGAGTAGCCTTGCTAAGATTGGCTGAGGTTGATCAAGATATATCCCTGCAATCAGACACTCCCTGCCCCTAAATGAGACTAGGGTTTTGCTGTCAAGGGAGGCAAAGGAGTAGCTGATAACTTTACCACACACAAATACAGTTCGTTAGAGGAAACTGATGGTTTTCGGTGGTGAATATTTGCAATATATTATGTTCCTTAAAACCAATATAAGATATGAATAAAAATATGGTGGAGGTCAAATTTTAAGGTACTGTAAAGTAGATGTACTGACATGGGCTGTGCTAGAAATGTCCTACGTATCACTCCACCACACTCCTTCACCAAGTTGCATTTCTTCTAGATGATGGAGAGATGCAGCATACATACATTTCAAACAATAAAGAACAAGGATATTTATTTCGTGTATGACTTGTCAGCCACATGAAAGGAACTGTTACCTATGTTTCATATTTAATACACAAATAGTAACTGAGATATCCATGGACATATGGGTTTACATGTCAATAAACTGAGACTCTGAAATATTAAACAATTTACTCTTATTTAATATTTCATTTGTAAAAGCATTAACAAAAGTTATAAGAACTTCAATATATAAGTTTTTTCTCACATCATTTGGATTATACTTTTAAAGATGACTGGTGGATAAAGTAAGATATGATGTAGCTGTTGATACATAGATATACATTGAATGTTCAATTGTTTATATGTGTCATAAATGATTTTTGAGTGTAAATATATTCAAAATAGTAAAGCAATAAAATATAGGGTAAATTCCTTTTCCCAAGAGGCTTTCAGGTTAGTGTGTAGAAAGGGTATGAGCACTGCTGTTTTCTGAAAATGCTATGAAAGTGGGTTTCATGTAGTAGTGTCGGAATAATGAAAGCACCTGTCTCCCTGAAATGAGCAGCACAGCTAAGTATGAACAGAGTCCGTTTCCTGTGTGTTTGTGTGCGTTCACGTGCATCTGCTTGCGCCTGTAGAAATATTACTTTGGTAAAGGCAATAGAATTTGAAAGGGTAAGACATGAAAAACCATGGAGTCTAGATAGCAAGAGGTCATATGTCTTGAATAAAACCACAGTATAAGTAGTATAAAAAGCAGCTTGCGTGTGGACAGGCACGCAGGATCTAGCATAGAAGGCTAATACATTGCTGTAACCAAGGATCTGCTGTATCACAGGAGCAAGCTCCCTGATATTTGTGAGAAAACTAAATCACTCCTGTGGTAGATTAGGAAATGGGATTCTGGTTAACAAGAATATAGCGGGGGGGCAATTAAAGAAAACTAGAAGAATGTTGATAAATTGAGCTAAGATAATAGAATTTGAGGAATAGATGTGTGGGTGGCTTTAAGATGGCAGATTTCCTAGATGTACAAGGCTATATACATAGCTCTCTATATTGCATTTGTATTTATTATAATTAAATAACATACAGTATATATGCATTTGTAACTTCCTATGGTAGCACGTTTTTGTTCTAGGACAAGCCATGGCTCAACATTCAGGCTGGAGGATCTATGTGCACTTTCACAGTCGTGTCTTTGCTCAGTTGTGAAAACTTTGAACCCTTTAACTCTGAGGATGTTGTAGTCTCACTCTCAAGGTATAATTTTAGGTAAACAAAAGTTTAGAGAGTTTATTATGAGGCTGTTAAGCCCTGGAGTAGATTTTAATAAATAAACACATTATTTAATAAATTTAATAATATACTAGGATAAAAAATAAACTTTTAAATGTGAACATTGTTGACTTGAAGATAGTGTATATTTTCTTTATTAGGTTTTTTTTCCACGTTTCTTTTTTATTTTAAAGAGAAAAAATAAAAATAACAATAAAACAGAGTTTCAAAACAGGTTAGTGTTGTACCCAAGAAATGAATCAATGGGGACAACTGGGAAGACCAAAAAGAGCGCTTTATTTTAGCTGGTACCCAGCGGCATCCTCTATGCCAGAGCAAAGAGAGGAGCCCCGGGCGAAGACAAGAAGCTAGTTTTATAGGGTTGGGTATGGTAATGAGGGATAAGCAAGCAGAGTTTACAGAAGCCAATCGCAGGGAGTTAAAGGGTATCTAGTACATTCATTGGTTACTTAGGGGAACCTATGAGCAGGGAAGTTCAGCAAACGGGCAACCAATCAGTTTGAAGAAAGCTAACAAAGGAGCCCGGGCGTGGGAATGCAGCCTGCGCGCGGGCTTGGGCAACAGTCCAAATCACATGATTTCCAGGAATTTACCCTGATGTGGGGAAACAGAAACTTAACCACAAAGAACAGAAACTTAACGATTTTCTTTTGAAATGGCGGTCTTGGTTTTTGAAATGGCGGCAATAGCCTTTTCAGGTTACAACAGTTAGTAGGAGAGTTACAATAATTAATACATTGCATATTGTTGTCTGTAGTTGTTATTCAGAGTACAAGATATAGGCATGATATTTGTCCAAACAATCTTAGCACAAAACTTTCTTTTCAGTGAACTAAGAGAAACCAGCTGTATAAATTCCTTAACTACCTTGTGTATAAATATATATTTTTTTCTTTTTCCTTCCTTTCTTTCCCCTTTCTCCATCATAGTTTCTCTTTTCTTTTGAATAGCTTCTTCCCAATTCACAATATCTATTGGACATTTTGGATCCTATTTACTCACACTAGTCTCACGCTAGTGAGATTATATGATGTTTACATATAAGGGTCTGATTTATTTCACTTATGAGACCACTCTTGAGTTGCATCCATTTACCTGTAAAGGTCTCAAGTTTATCCACTTTATGGCTGAGTAGTACTCCATTATATAAAAAGACCACAACTTTTTTTATCCATTCCTCAGATGATGGGCATTTGAGTTGTTTCCAAGATTTAACTATTAGAAATTGTGCTGCTATAAACATGGGTGCACATATAGTGCTGTAGTATGATGTTTTTAATTCTTTTGGGAAGATACCCAGAATGGGAATACTGGGTTGAATGGGACCTCTAATTCTAGTTTTTTTTTTTTTTTTTTTTTTTTTTTTTTTTGGGTACCGGGGGGTCGACCTCAGGACCTCGCGCGCCAGCAGGCGCCCGTGCCTCTGAGCGATATCACCGGTCCCTTTTTCGTATGTGGGATCCGGGAGTCGAACTCGGACCCTCGCGCTTGCCAGGCAGGCGCTTAAGCCGCTGAGCCATCTCACCGGCCCTCTAATTCTAGTTTTTAAGGAATCTCTACGCTGATTTCCACAGTGGTTGCCCCAGTCTACACTCCCATCCCCCAAATTCAAAGACCCAACCCAAAAAAGGGTATCTGAGATGTATACACACTTCTCAGATGAAGCAATACAAATGGCAAATAAATATATGAAAAAATATTCAACATCATTGGTCATTCGAAAGATGCAAATTAAAACAACACCGAGATTCCATTTCACCCCAGAAAGAGTGTATATTTTCAAGATCGTTTTTATTTCCTTTAGGATAGTTTAGGCCCAGTATGTTTCAGAAAGATCTCTGGAAATTTTAGCTTTCTAACTTTTAATATGTGCTAGATTAAGACAGTGTCAGGGTTATATAGTGTAAGTCCTGTGACCTACAATATTTTAGCTTTAACAGAACGGGGTGTATTTAAAGAACCTTCAGATAATACATCCCAGCTTAGTGCCTACTTATTTGAGGAAATAGTTCAACAGTTAGAATTTGTGCTAAAGTATGGCTTTACTTTTAGCAACAATATTTTACATACTGTGAAAATCTTTATTAGGTTAATGATTGAATTTAGTTTTTGATTCTCTGGACCAGTTATATTTTTCCCTGCTCTTTGTGCATTGGAGTTGGCAAAAAGATGCCCTGTTAATACCTCATCTCAAATACTCACACACACACACACACACACACACACACACACACTCACACACACACAGTTTACATGCAAGTCTGTAGAGCCACGATCACGGTTTCCAAATGCTGAATCAAGTCCTCTATAATAGTGAGTATTCTCTGGTGATACATGACAGAAAGGCAATGCAAACTAGTTCAGGTTCAAAATGAGATTTATTGGTCCATGAATCCAGGAAGAGCAAAGGTGAAACTGAGGTGGAATAGAACAAGGAAATTGAATGTCTTCAGGATTCTTTCTACATCAGTCTTTCCTGATTTTCTTTCTAGGTTAATTCAGTTACATTCTAGTGCAGCAAGCTTCTCCACATGAGAGATGTTGGTGGGGGCTCTGGATTTACAATAGTGACTTCATGGCCTGTTGGTAATATCTTCCACACTAATTATACTTAGTATAATTGTGGATAATGAATATGTTTCCACTTTACCTTATGTTTATATCCAGATGCAGATTAAAAACAAATACCTGATTAGGTGGAAATATGAGACAAAGTCACATATGCACACACACACAAATATATGCATGTGTGCATAGATGTGTGTGTGTGTGTGTATAAAAAATATCAATCTGGCTCCATATCTGCAGATGCACTAGAGATTCCTTGTCAATTTGTCTTCCCACGGGCTTGATTTCTCATCTCTCCCATTTTATTGTCCATAATGTGAATAGTGTACAGGTTCTTTTGGTCTGGTGAGTGGGGTATTTAGTAAAGTGCATTTTTCAAGAGTAGTGCTCTCAATACAAATCCTTCCTGCACTTCTCTTTCACTTATTCCATCTTCTGCTGCCCTGTTTCTACTTCAAAATGTAAAGGAAATATTTTTTTCTCCTGTAATCTTATTAATGATTAGGGAAAGCACAGGAATCTATTTTATGCTTACGTTTACCACATGAAAAGCTACCTCATGTAGCTATTCAAGGTGGATGTGGCACAATTCTGAGGGGTTTCTATTATAGACTATGAAGTGACTGGTTTTCCCATGTATTAAAATTTTTAAATATTTTATCCTGTTACTAAAATATTATTTGCTATGAAATACAGTTTACCTCCAATGGATATATAAAATTTCCCCAGATCATGCTTAGATTTTGGTAATGCAAGATACAAAAACTATGTTAAAGTTTTCATCATTTACATTTTAACATTATGTCTCTGTCCTTCCTTCCTGCCTCCATCCCTCCATTTGTTTATTTGTTTGTTTGTTTACTTATTGGTACTAGTGATTAATTAACTCAGAGCCTTGTTCAGGCTGGGCTCAAAATTGCAATTCTCCCGCCTCAGCCTCCTGTGGGTCTGTTTCTTATCGTGTGTGCAAATTAAGGGTCTTCCCATCCAATTTTTTTTATGTCACATGTCTAGAGGACATTGTCTTTCAATAACTTAATATCAAAAGTATAAAAGTTTAAAAATATCTTCTTAGTAAGGTTTTCCTTATGTAATAAGTTTGTCCTTATTTTCTTACATAATCAAAAGCAACTAATGCTGAAATTCTACTAAGACTACATTCTCTATGCAGCTGAGTGTGCTATGAAACCCAGGAGAGTTCCATTTATGCAATGGTTTTAGTTACTTTGTTTGTTTTTTTCTTTTAATTAGCCCTACTTTCCACTAGTACTGTAGAGCCAAGAAATAACTCAGAGAAAATACATGTTAGAGAATACTCAGCCTCTTTGTTATTGCGACTTTCATAGTTGGCAGATAGCTTAGCTTCTAGTAACTAGTAGGTAGCAATATATAATTATAGTATTAGTCAACAAATTTCTAGATTGAAACCTCAAACATATTTAGATAAGAGCTTATAATTTCAAAATTTGGCAGTTACTTAACACTTAGTTTAGGAAATTCACTTGTCTAAAAATGTAAATGGGTTTTGAAATTTTTGTCTTACCATACAACAAATTACTACCCATGTAGTGGCTTAAAACAGCACCCATTTATCAACTCACAGTCTCCAAGTTGAAAATGCCATCCCTGGTTTCCCTGCCTAGCTTCTTGCAAGGATGAAATCAAGGTGATGCCAGGGTTGGGCTCTCATTTGAAAAATGGGATCCCTATCAAATCTTTGGTGGATGTGGCAAGATTTTCTTCAAGATCCTCCTTTCCTTGTTGGTGGCCTGCAAGGGTCTCTCTTAGCTCCTGTAGGCCTCTGTTTTCTTGAAGTTCCATTTTTAAGTCAGCACTATAGATTCTTCAGCCTTGCACTAAGCACAGCTCAGGCTTTGAAGAATTCTTGTCAACATGAGGAGACTCATATCTTTTAAGGGCTTACCTGATGTTAGCCAAACTCAGGGAGGATGATCTCCCCAACTTTTATCAAATGATTCAGGGATTTAATTATATTTGCAAAATGCTTTCACAGTGGCACCCAGATAAGCATTTGATGAATAACTGAGACAAGGTGTGGGATATATTCCATGCTGGGAATCATGGGAACTACTGCAGGGTTCTGCCTGCCACACTAGGCTTCATTTACTCTTTTCACTGAATTTGGAGAGGAAAAACTGTTTCCACCCTATTACTCTGAAATGAATTTGTTGCTATTTCTAGATACACCGGAGATAGAATTATGTAAAAAGTAACTCAATGTGAGGCACAGAGTAAAAGTGTCACAGATATTACATACTACTACCCTTACAAGAAAAACATAACTAGCCAGAGATTGTGACTCTTTCTAAAAACAGGCATTTCATTTTTTAAAGCCTATTATTCTGTTTGCTCTTCTTTTAAGAGACCTCAGATATAACTTAGCTATAAAATATTCAAGATTTTTAAAGCATCAACCTTAATTGAGAAACTGTTTTGAACATCCTTGTTTGTATTTTATGTGGAACATAATGAAATGAACATCCTGTTTTAAATATTTAAACTAAATAGGTACAAAAAAGTGAATCCTACATTACACATATGTTTTAGGAACTGTAGAATTTTTCATGAGTAGCATCACAGAAAAACTATGAAACTGGTTTCTAACTACCGATCATTACGTAATTCTTTCTTGAGGAAACCAACTGACAACCTTGTTTCCATCTGGAAACACATAACATCTGTGCCTGTAAACACAAAAAACAGCTGTTGCAGTTCTCACTAAGCACTCCGATTTATTTACTTTTGACTTTTAAAAAATCATCAGTTTTCATCAAACAGCGCAGTTGTTAGGCCATCTTCTTCCAGCATGAGGAAAAACAATATCAAACACTGAAGAAGGATATTCATTCTTGTATTTCATGTAGATGGGACACAATCTTGTTTCAATTAAAAATATATTTTATGGGTATTCCTTTTTGTTTTTTGTTTTCTTTTATTTAGAAATCACAGAATTTAAAATTACAAGGATGCTAGGAATCATTGAAAGCATGTCACAGATAGACTAGTGTTAAAATTATTTCCAAGGAGGCAAATTGAGCTACCCACGGTGAAGAGATAGAAGAACCTTAGATAGTGTATGTGTATGGGTGTAGCACATTAACTTTAATAAAATATTCCAATGAAAAAGCAAGTACATCTTGGTGTATTACTGATTTATTATTTCATATAAAGAATAACATATTAAAAGTAATTTTACATATTATACATATAGATAGCTCTAGAAATGCTAAAACTTCAATAATTTCCACATTTCTTACTAATAGTTCTAATTCAGTTTTGGCTAGATTATTTTTTTTTGTGTTCAGTTTCTGCATATTAACAATTTATTTTTATTTTTGAAGGTCACAAACTTCAATCAGAGTAAGATTATTTCTCTTAAATTTTATTTCCCATTTGCATCCAGACCGACCAAACAAAAAGTTCCGCAGCTTTCATCCTCTACGGATGCTCACAAATTTTAATTCTTTATTCACTTGTTAAAGTCCCTGAAGATCTGTGGTTTGTAACCTCTTCAATTTTGTATCGTGTTTGCATTTAAACCCAAGCTGCTCTTTGTATCTGCGTTATTTCCTCCTAGTTGGTAGAATCACACTAAGCTTGAAACTCTGTAGTCTCCATCCAGAACTCACCATGTAAGGGTTCAGCACAAG
Source organism: Erethizon dorsatum (assembly GCA_028451465.1). Taxonomy (NCBI): domain Eukaryota; kingdom Metazoa; phylum Chordata; class Mammalia; order Rodentia; family Erethizontidae; genus Erethizon; species Erethizon dorsatum. The sequence continues at coordinate 139,657,660 of CM051824.1, forward strand.
TCTCTTGATCCCAGCCCTTGGCTTCCATCTTTCTGGATAAGGAACATGGTGAGGATTCTCTTAACCCAAAGAACTTGGGATCTTCAGTTGTACTTGTCTTTAGGACACAGTGACATGGCTCTAGTAAAGCAAGTTTCTAATCAACATCACTGATTCAAGTCTGCAAATTCCTTACAGATTTTACAGACATGGTTTGAGCATCTGTCTTAACCTTAAATGCTCTTGAGATGCCAAATTCCAACACTGAAAGTCCTGTTCTGTTGTATGAATGCCTCCAAGCGGCAGAAAATTGAGGTGCATTGGGTAGAACTGAAAGCTAAATGCTGTGTTACCAAAATGCCTCCAGCACCTTGGTACCAATTTTTCCTGCCACAACTAGTATCAGAGAATATCACAGGTAAGTTTATAATATTTCCGCTTTGGATATGGCTAATATTTTTTAGCTCAAACTTTCTTCAAAAAAGGAAAGGAAGACAGTGTTATTTACATATATAGCATAGCTAGTATCAGTTTTTTGTCTGTAAGATTTGGAACACAATTATCTCTAAGTCATGTAATCACTGTAAGAATTAAAAAACTTAAAATAACAAGTGCTTACCACTTATGTATGTGACATAGAACATATGCAGCAAATATAAGACCATAATAACCATGCTGGCCTCAGTGGGCTTCACTGTCTGTCCTCTCTTCCCATAGTCACCTGACCAGCTCTTTCTTCAAAGAAAAGACAATATTGGAGAAGTGTAAAGATTATTGGGAAAGAAGAAACAGAGCATGAGGATGTAATCACTAATTTTCTGGGTTTTCAAATCCTCCACAACTTCCTAGAATTTAGTCAGTATAGACCCCCAATGTACATTTCTATAGTAAAATCATAGTAGATGCCATATAATTTTCTTCTTTATATTTTGAACAGTTCAGCACTAAAATCCATCCAATTAACAACCCTAGGTTGATAGCTTCATTTCAGAAGATAATTCTGAGGCAAAGGGGAGACACAGATTTGTCCTGAAAGGCATTTAGAGTTTACTCTTAAAACATGGTTAGTAGAAGAGAATAACAAAATTATATAATTCAAAAGCATATTCATCATTTACATTATGTGTTTTCTTGAAAAAGTTTGTTTTATTGAAGAATAAGTTATTTTTATTAATTAAATTTCAAATATTGAAATATTTATTGGTCTATATCCTACTAAGGGTGATTTATTTATAAAAATAGAAAATGAAACAGGAGACATCTCTTGTCAAATATACTGTCTGCCTCACAGATAATTCAGTTTGAAATTTACTAGAATTGAAAAATCTTGCCTTTAGCTTGATGTTTCTTGTTATAACTTAATAAATATATACTATGCTTTCCCATTTTATACAACAAAGATTGGTGATGTGTGAAATTGAAGCAGATGTTGTAAATTAAAGAACAATCCATGACATACTTAGAAAGCAAAGGAAATAAATATATTTATTGAATGCTTATACTGTGCCACCTAAGTAATAAAGTCATTTAAAGCTCAAAGCAATCCTATAAAGACAAATTATAATCTCAAATTTTCAAAGAAGAAAATAAAACCCAAAGGACTGTAATTGAGAAATTAGTCTGAGATAACTAAGGAAATTCAAGATGTTGGATTCCAACATCTGTAATTTGTCAAACACTGTTCAGTACAACATTCTATAATAGCCAAATAAATGGTCTTTTCTTAGATAGGACAAAAAGGATAAAAATGAGAACAATTTTGAGGAATATTTTAAGAATATATCTGTAGTATGTATTTTGTTGGTGGACTCATAGGAGAAATTCGGTAGATTTAGAAATGAGTTCTCAAATTTCAACTCTTCCTAATGGAAGAGTATGGCATTTTGATAGAAGTACTAAAAATATGGTACTGACCTAGGACCTATTTTTTTGATTTATCACTACTTAAATGCATGCATATGAGCTTAACATCTAAAATAAATACTCAAATGACTCTGCCCTGGTTTGAATTGTAGGTCTCCAAGATATTAGCTACATAAACTCAGGTAAGTTACTTAAAAAATATTTCTACACTTAGGTTTTCAGGAAGAAAAATAGCCCATGAGAGTTTGATGATGGAGAGAATACAATGGTTCAGATAAAAACAATAATCCAAAATCTACCATCCACAATGTGTGCACATAGTATTTGCAGTAGGAATATGTTAATGATAAATAGATTTTTAGAATATATATTTCAATATAAAGACTGAGATGAATAGTATAAGCTATTTGAGAGATGTCATCTGGTAAGGAATATCTAAAAATAAACTTTTTAATATTTGCCAATAAAATGTCTTAAGAGTTCAGAAATTTGGGAGAAAGGGAAAAAAAATGTACAAAGGTAGGTGAAGGAAACATAAGGAGCAAGGAGAAAAGTCCTGCAGAATTGGAAAGTGAGTAAGATTTCTGTGCTAAGTACCACTGGTGAAGTGTTAGTTACCCATAAAAATAATTTAAAATGTGGTTGAAGCAGTAATCAGAATTGTATGATAAAGTGCACTTAGATTTATACTTCATGTTTAAATTAAATGTTGATAAAATTATAAGCAAGAGGTCAATCCCATCAAGCATTGCAGAAACTGATATTTTCTCCTACTTGCAAGCTAATATGTGAAACTGGCACAGTCCCACACATGCTTATGAAAATCTTAGGTCAGATGAGAGAATTTTTTACAGAAAAGGGCAGTGGTCAGAGTTTCAGAATGTTTACATTGGTAACCCTGCCCTTACATTCTGAAAGGTGACTAGAGGGGCACAAATGGGCTCTGCAAACAGTGAGTTGCACAGTAACTGAGGGAGTTAGGTCTAGGTTCTTACAGTTTTTGAGCAAACGGCAAACATTTTAGTAAGTAACGAATAAGCCAGTCTACTGTTAAATAAGAGTCAGGGATAGCTGTCTTGACCTGTCTTTACCAGCCACAGAACTGCTTAGGATCAGAAGACAGATGAGCCCTGCTGTCTAACCCCGTCCTAGTCATGTTCTCATTGCTCAGACACAAGACTGGACCAGAATATAAAGGAAGGGAATTTTGTTTTAGCTCATGTTTTCAATCCATGGTCAGCCTGCTCCAAGGTAGGAAGGTTGTATTCTAGCAGTGATGACAAACCTTTTAGAGCTTTAAATGATGTAAACAGTCAATTGCAGCACACATGCCATAGGTTTGTTAGTCCAGTGGGTCTGGGGTCTAGGGTCCCCAGACTCACCCTTGCCAGCCTTCTCTCTCTCTCTCTCTCTCTGTCTCCCTCTCTCTCTTTTTCCCTTTCTGATGTAGAAAATGTAAGAGGAGTCAGAACAGAGGACCAGTGCAAGGTGAGGGTGAATTTTTTGTTAAATATTGCAAGAAAAATTAGTAAAGAGACATCCAGAGGCATCCAGGGCCCAGAGCTAGGACACCACTGAATCAGGGGCTGCAGTCCAGTTTTAGGGGGTAGAGACCGAATCTCCACCCTTTTAATGGTGGACACCTGTTTGATTGGCTACTGGTCTTGTTGCTAGGGATTGGTCCTGTGGTTAATAGGGCAATTGCGGTAAAGTAAACAACCTGTACTAAGAGGGACCGTGGAGCCTGCACAGCGGCGGCAGGTGTCAGAACCACAGCCTGCCAGCTTCAAACCACAAAGCTGCTTGAAAACTCCTTTCTGGTCAGAGCTACACAGAGGCTGCTTTTTCAACCCCCTAAAAAGGGCCTGAGTCTCTTTTTAACCCTATTGATGGTCCTTTCTATTCCCAGGTTCACCACCACTGAATGGAAAGCTGTTCACATCAGTGCAGCCATGAAGCAGAGAGAGAAGGGAGGGAGGGAGTCTTCCAGGTCATGGCCCCAGAAACTGGCCTCTAACTGGGCCCCACCTCCCTGCGCAAGTCAGGTTTAACACCCCCATAATTCAGTAACTATCCAAAAGCCTCGCCTCTGGAAACATGAGACTCTTGCAAGACATCTAGATATTTGGAAGAAATGGACAGATTCTTGACACGTACAAACTACCAAAACTAACTGAAGAAGACATAAAATACACTTAACAAGACAATCATAAGCAATGAAATTAAAGAATCTACCAACTAAAGAAAGCCCAGGACCTGTTGGATTCAAGGCTGAATTCTACAAAACCTTTAAAGATATTATATCACCAATACTCATCAAGCTGTTCGAAGAAATTGAAAGGTATGCTTCCAAATTCATTTATGGAAGCCACTATCACCCTGACCCCCAAAGCCAGATAAAGACCCAACAGAAAAGGAGAACTATAGCCAATCTCTTTAATAAATATAGAGACAAATATCCTCAACAAGATATTAGCAAATGCAATGCAGTATATTATCAAAAAGCTGATACACCCTAAGCAAGTAGGTTCATCCCAGAAAATCAAGGATGGTTCAACATATGTAAATCTATAAATGTAATACATCACATAAACAGGAGTGAGGTCAAAAGCCACATGATGATATCAATAGATGCAGAAAAGGCTTTTAATAAATCCAACACCCTTCATGATAAAAACCCTAAAGGAAACAGGTATAAAAAGACCATATCTAAATATGATAAAGGCATCTATGCTAAGCCAATTGCCAGTATCATACTAAATGAGGAAAAACTAAAAGTATTACCCTGAAAATCAGGAAGAAGACAAGGATATCCACTGTCACTTCTGACATTCAACATAGTACTTGAAACATTACCCAGAGTAATTAAGCAAGAGAAAGATAAAAAAGGATATATGTAGGAACAGCAGAACTCAAATTATCATTATTTGCAGGTGACATGATACTCTACATGGAAGACCCAAAAAACCCAAAGAAAATCTTAGAATTAATAACCAATTTCAGCAAAGTAGCAGGATATAAGATTAATACACAAAAAATCAGTAGTATTTGTGTATGCTAACAAGGAACGGGTTCAGAAGGAAATTGTAAAAACAATAAGGGTAGGGTAGCTTATTTAATAAGTGGTGCTGGGAAAACTGGTTATCTGTTTGTAGAAGAATGAAACTACCCTTATCTCTCACCATATACTAAATTAAAATCAAAATGGATAAAATATCTAAACATTAAAACAGAAACCGTAAATCTCCTGGAAGACAAAATAGGTAAAACATTTGAAGACATAAGAGTAGGAAAGGATTTTGTAGACAGAACTTCAATCCTACAGGAAATAGCAGCAAGAATCAACAAACTGGATTGTGTCAGACTGAAAAAGCTTCTGTACAGCAAAAGATTCAGTCAGAAGAGTAAGGAGACAACCTACAGAATGGGAAAGGAGTTTTTGCCAGCTACTCATCAGACAGAGAACTAAAATCTAGAATATACAAAGCACTTAAAAAAAATTAAAACACCTAAAATTAAAGACCTAGTCAAGAAATGATTTAGAGAAATGAACAGACACTTCACAGAGAAGAAAGACAAATGACCAATGAATGTAAAAAATGTTCAACATCTCTGGCCATTAGAAAAATGCAAATTAAAATAACACTAAGATTGTACCTTACTCTGGAAAAAATGACAATCATTTGGAACAACAAATGCTGGAGTGGTAGTGGAAAAAAATGAACTCTCTTACCTTGTTGTTGGGAATGCAAACTAGTGCAACCATTATGAAAATCATTCTCAAAGGATGAAATTAGAAATTCCACATGACCCAGCCATCCCTGTTAGGTATATTCTCCAAAGAAGAAATAAGTCATCATACTACAGTGATACATGCATACCAATGTTTATAGCACCAAAATTCATAATAGGTAAATCCTGGAAGTGGTCTGTATAGCCATCAACAGATGGCTGAATAAACAAAATGTGATCTCTATATATAATGGGATACTATTCGGCTGTGAAGAATAACAAGGAGGCATTATTGGAAAATGGATGCAAATGGAAAACATAATGTTGAATAAGATAAATTAGACGCACATGCTTGGATACTGTATGATATCCCTCATTTGAATGAGGCAAAGTACAAAGAAAATGAAAAAAGATGGATAGAAATGGACAAGGGGACAGATTTCAGACAATAGGGAAATGGTCCAAGGAGAGGGTTAAGAGGGAAGGGAAGAGGAGATGAGAGGAATAAAGATGTGGCATGTACAGGAACCTAATAACCCTAATCAATGTAAGTTTTATAAGCCATAATATGTGCTAAGAGAAATAGTATCAACAGGTACAAAAAAGGTGATTGGGGAATCAGAGGAGGATGGGGGAGGAGAAGGGCAGCAGAGGGGAGAGGGAATATTAAAAAAAAAGCTGTAATATGTACAGGTAAGCACTCCCCAAGATGATTGTAAACTGCATGGATTACAAACATATACTAATAAAATAAAACAAACAAGAAAAAAAATTCAGTGAATAATGTTGCCAAATCCCATCCAAAGGAAAGGCGGGTTGTGGAAACATTATGGTGCATCTTCATCCAGCTTCTTCACTGGATGTGGCCCCGTGAAACTTCTGACTCATCCCCAAAGTCAAAATGACCACGAAGGGTCAAGGTTTCGAACAGAAGCACCCAACACAGTGCAACTAAAGACTCGTGAAACAGGACTTGCAGAGCTGATTCAGGAAATGGTAAAAACTGCAAGTGTGTTTGAAGCAAGGGAGAATATATTCAGGAGGGTTAATGGAAATGTGTCCTTTACTTTAATAAAATTTTTAACTTTAAACATTCATTGCATTTTTAAATTTTTACCTCATATCCAAAGGGAAATTCTCAAAAGTGAAAACAGCATAGTCATTTCCCAGAAATCACCTTGAAATTAAAAATATTTTGCTGGGTGTTCGCAAGATTTTTCACTTGGTTGGCCTTCATTCTTTGTCTCATCATATCAGTTTATGTATCATATTTTAAAAAGATTATTGTTATAATGCAAAAGAAGTGCTGCTTCATATGTTTTATTTTACAAATTGATTTATATTAGCATAGCTGATTCACAATGTGAATTAGTACATAAACATGAAATTTATTTTATATTCATATGCTACTAATATTTATCAATGCTGTTTATATTGTGAAATAAAACACTGCCTACTAATATTAAGTATTTTATTTGTATTGTATCCAGAATCTATTTAAATTTCATTATAATCCAATATTAAATTTAATTGTTTATTATATTAGTATATAACATTTATTAGAATGGTCACTAACATAAGTTATTTAATCTGCCTAGCATTTTTAAAGAAAAATTGAGTATTCATATTATATTTTTAAAAATGTAACACAAAAATTATAATACATTTAGTAATATTCTTGCTATATTTACTATACAAATAACACCATCGAGAAGCACATTGTGTTTGTAAATGGCAATTTGTACTTGGTAAATTCATGTTGGGGAATAATGATTCTTTTATCAAGTGTAATAGTTTCTAATGTAATACAGTCTTCAAATTAATAAAGTTATGGCTGTATAAAATGAAGAAAACAATCATAGCCTTTTGGATTTAAGTGACATTAAAGTATTAGAAATACATATTTCTTGGAATAGATATGTTAGCATTTCAAAATATAAATTAGCATATGGAAGTGGAGCTATAACAATATTAGCTGTAACAAATTACAAAGAACATGCTAGATACATAACAGGACAGTGTATTTTCCCCTTAATATAGATTGGAAATATTTATATATATCTTTCCTTTCTACTGAGAAGCTAAAATAAAAACAGTAAGAGATCTGAATGAAAAATACAATGCATATTATCTAAAGTAACAGTCCAATAAAACAATAGAAACAAATGTCATCATCTACACATTTGCATCTACTATCTAAAGTATGAGCATCATTTCTATATTTCACCTCCATTGTTTTGTCCACAAAAAACATACCTTTGAAAACATGGTTTAAAAAACTTAAATAATTTTATCTCTGATCACACATCAAAGGAAAATAGATTCTTCTTCATATAGCAATGCTCCTGATTTTCTATTATGATTGTTCCTATATATTTTCTCATGTGGTAGTCAATAAAATTATGCGAAGATAATGTTGTTACATCCCAGTTGAAAATAACTCATAATATTTGTTTACTATACTGAGAGAGGAAATCATTTTGGTTAATAATGATGGATTCTCTCTGTTTATCATTTCTTAATTTTCAAAGAATCAATACTATATTTTATATTGAATAATAAATATGTACTCCACATAATTTTATATTTTCATGATTTAATACGTGTTTATCTCAAAATCTTCACTGCAACATTGACTTTCTCTCTGGATATTCCCTGACAATGTTAATTTCTTGGAAATTTTTCTACTTCAGTAGTTTCATCTATCACCTTTATGTAAAATATTTCCTCATCAATATATTCTGTCTTGATCTTTATAATAAACCTGTTTTGCATTTTAACTGCTAATATTTCTTCTACCTAAAATTTAAGAATAGCAATCTTCCTTTTTATCCCATGAAATATGTCCCAAGCTGGGGGAGTCAATCAAAGATGCATTATTTGAGCTGGGCTTTGAAGGTCAGGAAAAATATAGCAAAGTGGAGAGGAGACAAAAAGATGTTAAACAAGGGAGGAAATCAAAATTACAAAGATGAACATGAGATGGCTGGTATTAAAAATAATTGGATACTCACAAACAATTTTCCAATTTTATATGACTAGATGTTGGTAGCCTCTTCTCAAAATGCCTAAGGATTTTCAGCATTTAGAAAAATTTCTAGCTTATTTGTAAGTGACAGTCAAGTATTTGCACAGTTGCCCTTTAGCCTCTTCCTTGGTCTAGACACAGAACAAGCATCTTTTCTTTTATTTTGCCCTAGATCATTCATTGAAAGGGTATGTGCAGCAAGAGATGAACCAAAGAAGTTTATGTGGTAAAAACAAACATCCAAAAGGTACTAGTTCTACAGAAAACCCTGATCTCAGAAACCAGAAACAGCTGCTGGGTGTCCTTCTCTGGCCATATTTTCTATCAGATTTTATTTATCTTACTGTGTTCTTTCTCTGTCTCCCTCTCTCCTTTCCTCCTTTCTCTTTTCTTCCTCCTCCCTAGCCTAGTTATTGGTCAGGTCCACATCTCCACAACACATGAATTGTAACTGTTTATGCATGGTTGCATAGCTGTCTTTGATTTCCCTCTGTTCCTAAGGATTTTCTTGCCATCTTACTTTCCTCGAAGTCATTTCCAAATTCTGCAATTGGCAGTGTCTTGGACCATGTTTTTCTTCAGATTCTAGTTCTCAATCTTGATCTCTACCATGTGTTCCAAAATTATATACAATTCTATATTTAAATTATAGTGCAAGCTACTTCAATCACTTTCATAATTCATCGTGTGTGCGTGTGTGTGTGTGTGTATCCTGACACAAGTACATGCTTCACCAATGTATGCCAGAAATTATGTGAGCAAAATTCATTTTATGTCCAAAAGTGTCCCACCCATATTTTCCCAAAAATAAGATCTAGGTGAAAAATAATTAGCCTTAAAAATTAGAGATTACATATTCCAGCCCCAAGCATCTTATGCTCACCTTATCCTTACTGAGTAGTCACCGAGCAAGAGAACAGTGATATCAGGTAAGGCAAAGACAGGTTGATTGGGGCTGACATTTCAATCTCTACTTTTCAGGGCTGCTTATTTTCTAGTGACATCTCATTTTCATGGAAAGAGGGTAATAGTTTTGAACTTTAAGAAAATAATTATAACAACTTGTAAAGTTATACCCTTATTTTTCATTCAGTAGTGACAAATTACAATTGTCTATATTTATGGAGCACAGAGTGATTCTGTATTTAAATACTCGGGAATGATTGGATCAAACTCAATAAAATATCCATCACCTCAGACACTTAATTATTCCTCTTGTCTAACTGAAACTTTGTATCCTTGAGCAGCATCTGTCTCTTTTTGTCATTTTACAGCCTCTGGACACACCATTTTACTCTCTGTAAAAATCTACCTCTAATGAATTGGTTTATAAATTGCATCAGAATCTTCTAATGCCATGATAATTGCTTTAAAGAAAATATTCTTCAGTTTTCAAATGAAAGTTAAGATTATGTGTTCACAGCTCAAAAAAACCTGGGCCAAAAAAAGTTGTAAAATGCTATTCAAAGTCATGACTCATTTGACATATAAAAATCAGTAATGTAGTTTTGTAGTCATCTGAGAAGCAATAATTAGAAAAAAGCTACCAGCATCTATGTAAGGAAAAAGGCACTCATATATAAATATAAATAGATATTGATACAGATATAGATGATATAGATATACATGATACATAGATTATAGATATATATAAATATAGCTGTATACACATATATGACCAGATTTTTCGGAAAAAAATCTAAAATGTGTTCAATATTTTCTATCATTATTAATGTAATTATATTACATGATCAACATTGTCTATCAAATATGTTGTTTTTGCACGTAAATACAACCTCCTATTACCGAGAAGTCTCACATCTGGAGTGAAGCCCACAGAGATCCTTCCCCTGCCAGGCAGGGGTCTGAGCAGGAGGATGTTTACAGAGCACTATTTAAAATGTCCAAAAATGGGAAAGTCTCCCATTCCCGCTGTCTAGCTTCAGAGCCCATCAATGGAAATTCTAGAGATTATCTCCTCAAAATCTCTCATTTTAAAGTTCAAGAAATGACGCTGAGATAATAACGTCACACAGCTGGTAATTTGTCAGTCATCTGGAACAGAAACCCATTGATTGTCATTTTTACTGACAAGGAATTTATGTACTGATACAAAAATTCTCCTTTCAAAATTAATCTCTGAAGTTTGGTGAGACGTACACTAAGGATTCTTATCAGTACAATTCTTAAAAGAGGAAAGAAGACATTCGTTGGGAAATAGTGCTTTCTCAGTATGAGAAAATGTACTTTCACGATGTTTTATTTAAACACACAAAACCCCACTTTCATGGGATGCTTTCAAAAAAATTCGGCAAATAAATATTTCATTATAAAAATTATGTAATTTTAATCAGGAATTTTGGAAAGCATAAAAGCATAAGCAATTCCTTTTGAGTCATTATAACTCTTATTGATGAGGGATATCTTCAAGTATAATTCCTATGAAAATAACATTAAAATATATATGTAATCATTTTGCTTAAAAATGAGCCTATGTGGGATCCACCAAGGTTTTAAATATATTACAAACTCCTTACAGGCCATTAAATATTTGTAACATTTTACATTAATACTTAGATAATAATTTATTAAATAGCCAAATCTCACTTATTCATGAAATAAATCACCAACATTTGGAATTTGAATAGCTCCTAATTAAGGTTATTTCCAAGAATAAATGTAGATTTCTCTTATTTCCTCAACATACATCAATAGAAATAAACTTTAACATAAGAAACTGTAAGTTGTAATTTTGAGTTTTTGTTAGTCTAATTTCAGTTAGTTAAATTATTTAGGCTTTGAATGCAAATTTATTTTTTGCAATAGTTTTATAAGCACCTATTATCTCTTAAATACAAACATTGCTTATTATTATTTTGCAAAACATTTCACAATTTTATAAATGAAAAACAATAAACCATTTTTAGTGCTGAGTTTGAACACATTTAAATAAAGTGCAATTTTACTGCAATTTTGACAATATTATTGATGATAATATTTACAATAATATCTGTTACAATATTATTCCTGTCTTATATTTAATGGTTAGCATTTGCCCTTGATTTCAGACTTATCACCTCAAGAATAATAAGAAAATGATTTCATTATTTAGACCACTCAGCTTGCAGTAATTTATTACAGGAGACTTAGAAAGCTAACACAGTGCTTATTTTTTGTTTATACCTTGCTACTCTAACATAAACTTAACATATCTTGAAAAATAATATGTATAATTTATTAATTTATTAACCATTAATATTTTCAAAATTTACATTTTCTGGAAAATGATTCTCCATTTTGTAATTACCAACTTTGATTGTTTTACTTTTAATAAATTACTGTTTACTTCCAAAATCATTCATTTCAAGCTTTTACACTCATGTTATCATTTGTTATCTATTTTCTACTTAAGTCTAATCAATTTATACTGATAAGAATGATTTTACAATTAAAAACCTCTATGCTTTGACATACTCAGGAATTTAAACTTAGCTCCATATCTCAAATTTCAAAGTAGGTCATGTTTATTTAAAATTTTTATGCTACTTAATTCCTTGAATTTAAATGGGTTAAATAACATAAAATTATTTTCCCATTAAATATTATGTAATGTTGCAATGTTTTGTTTTGCCTAAAATACATATATCCCTCTTTTTCATCAGATCGCATTTATTATTTTTATAATATATATCTAATTTTTAAATGACAAGATCATCAGGCAGTTTTCAGTACTATAAAAAGAAATCCTTCTAGTAAAAAGGAATTAATAGTAATGGTGAGGTGCTTAGAAAACCACAGCAGAACATGGATCAAGAATTCATGCTGAGGGCCGGTGAGACGGCTCAGCGGCTTAAGCGCCTGCCTTGCAAGCGCGAAGGCCCGAGTTCGACTCCCGGAACCCACATACGAAAAAGGGGCCGGTGATATCGCTCAGTGGCACGGGCGCCTGCTGGCGCGCGAGGTCCTGAGGTCGTCCCCCCGGTACCCACAAAAAAAAAAAAAAAAAAAAAAAAAAAAAAAAAAAAAAAAAAAAAAAAAGAATTCATGCTGAAATAACCCCTATGAACAATGTGAATTCTTTGATTTGAGATTATTATTGTCCAGTTCAGATTCAGAGTTACTGGCATCAAGACACATTAAATCACAATCAAAATGTGTAATTGATAAATGGACCATGCTAGAAAAATGGAGAAATATTTGCGCAATAGTTAGTGCCTCTTTTCCTCTCATGTAATGGAGAAGCAGTGTCTGTGTTGTTACTCAGTTAGTTGGATAGTAAGGATATCTTCTGCTTTGTAAACATGTTGTACTAAGAGCAAACCTGTTCAGTCACTTCCCTTGTATTGACATGAAACTTGAGTGGGTAAAGGATGTGGCATTTTCTGCATTTGGCAATGCCTTCCTATTCCAATAAAGGGACACCTACAGTTGCATGCTCTGCAAGGCCCAGTGAGCCGAAGACCCTGGCTTAGGTTACATCATTTTCTACTCGTCAGTATTTTGTCTCATTAATACTCCATCTATTCTGTTTTTTTTTGTGTGTGTGTGTGTGGGTACCGGGGGTCAAACGCAGGACCTCACGCTTGAGAGCAGGAGCTTGTGCTGCTGAGTGATATCACCGGCCTTTTTCCTTTGTATATGAGTACCGGGAGTCAAACTCAGGACCTCGCACTTGCCAGGCAGGCGCTTATGCTGCTGAGCTATCTCACCGGCTCTATTCTGTTTTTTTGGCTAAGCAATTCATTTAGAAATTTTAAAATTCTATGTGTGTGTGTGTATTTGAACATTTTACACCCATAAAATACTAATTAACAAAGAATATAGTCAGGTTGTTTTCCATCTTTAAAAGCTTTTCACATACACATTAAAAAAGTAAAATACCAAGCTCAATAAAGAAGCATATGCAAAGAAGTCATCTCATACATAATTGAAAGATGCAGAAATTTAAATCAAGAAATAAAATGTTATGTAATATGTATCAGAGATAGATGAAGAGAGAGACAGAGACACAGATAAAAAAAGCTGGTATGTTAATGAATAACTCAAATTGCTATTAATTATTACTGATAATTTAGAAAAATAATTTGCATTAAAATGTATGAGTAGCCGGGGATACACCTCAGCAACACAGTGCCTGCCTGGCACACACAAGGTAGTGAGATTGATTCCAGGTACCAAACACAGCAAGACAAAATAAAATGTATAAATATGCATAAATACTACCCATTTTTGATCTTTGAATACCTCTACAGATTCATACTAATTAATGATTTTAAATAATACATGCAAAAATAATTTTAATGTGTATTTACATTTCATAAAATATAAATTGTCAGTTTTTTAAACATAATATAATTAAAAATCTAAAATATATTATTATATATGATTTCTGTCATTACAAAGAAAGTTAACTTTTCAATAATTTAAAATTAAACATTGCAAATCTTAGGCACATGATTGAGGAAAATCATGAATAGCAGTGAAATTTAAAAGACTTAATAGTGGATCGAGTTTTGTTTGGAGAGCAGAGATAAGAATTACTATTTTCTGCTTTCAATTTTTCACAGGTGTATTTAAAATATAAATTAATAAAATTTATACAATAAATCAACTGTTCTATTGACAATAATTTAAGAATTAATGTAAAGTGCTGGGGATGAAACATCAAATTCAAAACTGCATCTATCATTTATTTCACTCAAGTGAAAATTTCAAAGTGAGATGTAGACAAAAATTTCTACAAAAGAAGCATTTTATTTCATTTGAATCACTACATGTTGGACACGGTAGTGGGATATTATTTCTGGATTAACATTCTATCTAGATTTAGAGTCTCAACTGTGTCTCTGTCTCTCTCTGCCTTTCATGCACACGCACAATTATCCACATACATTTGCACATACACACATCTGTTGTAGTTTCTGTTACATTTTATTGAAAATTCATCTCTCTGTTCATTCTGTTACATATTTGCCTCATAACAGGCATAGAGTCTGTTCTTCCTCTTCCGAGCTACAGCACTTATGTCTAGCTTAATTATTTCAACAGTATCTGAAAGTGAACTTCTTTCCAGAACTCATGTGCACTACCCCAAAATTTCCACAGCCTCTCCCAAACAAAAATGGTCAGCGCCCAAGACACCTGTACCATTGATTCTTGCTGCTTACATAATAATAAATATTTCTTAGTAAGACAGATAATGCATCAGAATGAAAAAGAATACAGTAGACTAAAATGGAGACCATGAAGAAGACATTGTTTTGCTTGCCCAAGATTGCTTTAATGAATTAAAAAATCCCAGATTAGATTATCACAAAAAATATGCAAAATAACTGGAAAAATCACGTTGAAAATAAAGTGGTCAAGTTTTATTTTACACATTTTAGGAAGGCAATATAGAAGGTCTGAAATTAGATTGAAACATGCTACAATTTTTGTTGATATTAAATAAAATGAGATCGTAATGTTTTTGTAAATAATTATTTGTACATAGGTTTGAATTATCAATAACTTCTAATATCTAAATTTATGAAATACAGTCAGAATGATGTGTGATACTATAATAAGATGAATATTTACAGTTATTTTGGGCAAATTATATTTAAGGTTAAGTATTACAACAAAACCCAGAATATCTTGATTAAAATATCCAAAAGTGTTCTAGGATAGAAAAGCAATGAAGCAAATCATAGTTTAAAGAACTTCTAATATGTGATACTGCTATATAGAAGGATCAAGAGACAGAGGAATAAAATTACAATCACCAAGCAGGTAAAGACAATTATACAGATACGCTGACAGAATAAATGGAGAAATTTAAATCACTCTGGGTGTTATACAATATTCTTGGATAGGTGGGTATCTATAGATATTAGTGTGTAAATTTGGCTCACAGCAATTTATTTCTCAAAAATTTGTTCATCCTGGACAAGCAAGTTCATTAAATTGAAGAAAATCTTTACCTGTTAAATTATGGGCAGTAGATGATAGTAATGTGTTTCTATGAAACCTGCAGAGCAAAGGCAAAATTCCAATTGCCATGAATTTCAGTTAATACAGTACCAAGCAAAGCAAGAAGTGCCTGGAGTTACTGAGAGACCGTAATTCTGTGCTTGTGTTGTGTAAAATTATTTCATACTTAACAATCTCACTATGCTTTTAGAATGGATATACAACTAAATGTAAATATGTAACTCTATAAATATGTAGAATGAGTATATATAATGAGAATATATATATATATACATACATATATATATGAAGAGAATGAGTGAACTTTCATGGTTTCAAAGATGATATTGTCGGAAAACACTTCGTTGGAAATTACTCTCTTAAGGAAACTATCATTTTTTTTGTCTAACTTGCTGTTATTCTGAAGAGTGATGTTATATAGAAAATTTTATCCTATCCATTTCATTGATATTATGAATATTTGGAATCTAATGAAAAGTAACAACGATTTTCATAGATTTTTCTGGAATATGCTGGTAAGAGCTGCATTGACCCACTTTCAGCTAATGTCTTGTGTGGCCATTGCTTCCCTGTATTGCACATTAGCACATTTTAATAAGGTCAAATATGTTGCTTTGCAAAGATATTGCACTACCTGATGGGGCATTTTAAACATAGCCCAGTTTAATGCCATTTAATGCAGCAGCCAATATTCCACAAGTGTTCTGCCAAAGAAGTTTCCTATTCAGGATATTACCACCAAATGGTGTTCATCTGGCCATATGCTGCAATGCCTAGATAAACTTAATGACACAAGGCCTTCTATTTCCTTCAGTGGTGAAATTGTGTGAATTAATACATACTAGAGGTAAATGATAGAAGTAATGAATTTGAAAAGACTGATATATAATCAGTTCAGATAAAACTGGTAATTTTTCCTGGAATAAGCAGCTTTATTTGAAGAAATAAAGCTTAAAACTAAAATTGGTGTAAGTAGATAAGATTTTGTACTTTGTTAACTGACACAACATTGCATCAGGCTTTTAAGTACTTGGCAATTTAAATTCTCAATATTCAAAATTAGTACAACACAGATTATGGTCAGCCTAAAAGTATTTAATTCTTTAAAACTTACAAACTTTCCTTGGACAAAGCTCTCTAATCTCTGAAATGGTCACTTCTTCACCTATAGATAGTAAGAGTGGGTTTTCACTATTTTTATAAGAATAAAACTAAGGAAATAAGGAAATACATTATGCTTCATCACAAATATATTGCCTGTTAAAAGAAGCCACAACTTTCTAGTCAGAGAGAAACGTACAATCAAATTCTATAATAAAGTGAAATGAATTTGTTATATGAAATAGCTGTAAATTACTGAGACATCTGGTTTAATTTCAATCCATACATATCTGTTTTTATTTAGTTTCAATGAGTGCAGGATATTCATATAATAAAGTAAGATTTATTTTCCATTGAGGGTAATACATTTTCATTCTTTAAAAAACCAGATTCCCCAGACCTGTTTACAGCCAATGAAGTGCTTTTGCACTTACCCTTATCTTAAATAATAAATATACTGTACTAGTAGCCAGTCACTGAGCAAATATGTTTTCTAATTATTATCAGTTACAATTATTACATATTTTACCTATAATTACTTATAAGATATTGACTGTACTTCTAAATAAGGTCTATGATTTTATATAGGTAGAAAGTATATTTATTATTTCACTATTTTGTAATACCATGTTTTCCAAACTCTTCAGCTAATATTGCACATGTTTATTTCCTTCATTCAGCTTTTGTTAAATGAAAAATCTATGATAAGAATGTAATTTCAAAACAAAATCAGTGCACTGCTTCCACATATTTCTTTTTATTTCTTGAAAATGCTTTTCAGCAAGAGAAAGTTTCTTTAAGTGAACATGATACTCTTTCAACAATGATAGCTAATTACAAGCAGTGAAACATTATTATCAAATATTCAAAGGAGACTTCTCACAGCTGCCGAGTTAATCTTCTACACTAAAGTTCTGTTCATGCTCTTGCTCAATAACCATCAATTGTTCTTCTATAGCTTGCTAAATTAATTAAAAATGAGGCACTTTTGCATTCAAGACAGGATGTGTTGTGTCTTCAAACTGCCACGCCAGTGTTCTGCATCAAATGTCCCCTAATTACGGCATTCATTTCAGTTAAATTGGGGTATTACCAACCACAGGTCACAGCAATGTGGGCTTCTATAAATCTGAGTCCATATTTATCTTTATGTTTTTCTCCCTGTCAGTTGAAACCATCTCTTGCCATTAATCACTGCTAATAGAAGTCCTTCTAAGAATATTTGAAATGTTACTTTCTCCAAAATATCTTATTATCAAAAAGCAATGTCGCTTTCTCTCAAGGAAACTTTTGATTATTTTTATTCTGTGGCTGTAAAGACTGTAATTTATAATAATTACTTGTATAATTTTGGTCTCTTTATTCCAAGGACACTATTCTAATATCTGTTGTCAGGTTATTCTCTCTATAGCAATCCATCTGAATTTTCAAGTATAGCATTCAGATCCAGCTTAACTTGGAGTGGTTAATCTATTTCACTCTATTTTACTAGCTATCTGTATGTGTTAGAGAGCTTAGGATTTCTCTCTCTCCTCTCTTTCTCAAATACACATTGAATCAGCCATCTTTTCATGGTTTGTTTCTTTGCAGCATTTCCCCATGTAGCCCAGGCTGATCTTACTGCCTCAGCCTCCTGAGTATTGGGATTTGAATCAGCAATCTTAAGCTGGAAGTATTTCTCTTTCTACCTTGTTCTTGTATCTGATACTTACTTTATAGTCATGTGTTTTTATTGATTTATCACTCAAAATATGCTGATATATCATTCCTTAAAATTCCCCTGACCAAATCCAATATCATGAAGCAAAATTTCAGGAGAATATACATATACATATACATATATATATATATATATATATATATATATATATACATATATATATACATATATATAATTTTCATTCACAAGGACCTATCATCTCACACTAAACAACTTTCTCTCCAATAGGAGTTTATTTAATTTCTCCTGTGTATGTCCTGTATACCTCGTAGATGTCAGTATCAACATGCATAGATGTCAGTATGGACATGCAAGTATGATCATAGATTTCAAGTGGGAGAAGTTGCCTTATCAGTTGCTTGAGGGGATACATCAATTTAAAGTTATTTGATAAGTTTACGTTGCACTGGTGAAGGTCATATTTAAATTAGGTTCTACTGCAATGACTTATGCACAAACATTTCTTAGAAATTTGAAATTTTTAGAATCTGGGTCACTACAAAGCTTCTCAACTGTCCTTAATTTTGAGAGTGAACAAGTTGCTTAACACCAAAGAGTTCCGTGTACAAAGTATTGTCAACCTACCTGCAGCTACCACTAAAATGCTTGTCTGCAAATCCTCTCCATGCCCAACTTAGTTGGCTTCTAATTCAGAATTCATTAAGTATCACTTCTTCAGAAGGAATCTTTCTGATGATTGCTTCTAGAAAGGCCACTCATACATTTTTAAAATCATAGTAAATGATATTATTTTATTCACAGGACTCATACTAACCCAAATTGCTCCTCATTAGGATCCCTCTATTTTCCTTTCTCTCCTCCTTCTCATATACCAATGATTACTTTTGCAAATTTTGCTTTTTTTATTCTCCAGATGTAATGCAATCCCATTCAAAATACCAGCAGCATTCTTCACAGAACTGAAGAAAACAAACCTAAAATTCATATGGAACCAAAAGAGACCTAGAATAGCATACCCCATTCTGGGTAAAATAGCAAAGTAGGAGGCATCACTGTCCAAGACCTGAAGTTATAATACAAAGTTGTATTAAAAGCAGTATGGTACTAGCACAAAAATAGACATGAGGATCAATGGAAACAGAACAGAAAATGCAGAAACAACCCCAAATACATTTAAATACTAGATCTTTGGCAAAGGGGCCCAAAACATTCACTAGAGGAAGGATAGCCTTTTAATAAATGATGTTGAGAAAACTGGCTATCCACATGTAGAAGATATCTCTCACCCTATACTATACTAAAATTGAAATGGATCAAAGAACTGAATGTTTAAACAGAAACACTTAACCTGCTAGAAGACAAAATAGGTATAACTTGTGAAGTCATAGGCAAGGACATTCTGAACCTTGGTTGCACAGGAAATAGTCCTGAGACTCAAGAAATAGGATCATATCAAATTGAAAACTTTCTGCATAGCAAAAGAAACAACCAATAGAATGAAAAGACAAGCTAAAGAATAGGAACAAAATTTTGCCAGTGATTCCTCAGATGGAAGACTCACGACAAAAATATATAAAGAACTCAAAAAAATTAGATCCCCCCAAATTAAAGATCCATACAAAATTGGGAAAGCAAAATGAATAAACACTTCACAGAAGAGGTGAAAATGCCCAATAAATACATGAAGAAGTGCTCTACACTACTGGCCAATAAAGAAATCCAAATTAAAACATCACTGAGACTGTAAAAAAAAAAAAAGAGGAACCAGGATATATCATGTACAGGTACAAATTCCCTATTATGAATGTGATCATTATTTATTTCTAATTCATTACAGCTAAATCATGGAAGTAATGGTAATTTTCCGTGAACAGATGAATGGATAAAGAAATGTGATATTTATACACAATAGTGTACTACATTGCCACAAAGATAAACTTGAGTCATTTGTAGAAAAATGGATGCATCTTCAGACTGTAATGATAAGAGAAATAAATTAGACACACAAGGTTAAGTATCACATGGTTTCTCTTGTATGAAATACCCTAAGTATAAACAAGGATCAAAATTAAAGATAGATAATAGGAAGTAGAGACATAGATCTTTCTCAGAGGGGAAGGGGATCCAGAGATGGAAGAAAGGGGAAGAGAGGGGAGAGACAGGGGATGAATCAAGTAATTAAGATATATCAAGTACATGTACCAACTCCACATAAGAAACATAAATATTGTTACTGCAAAGTTCTACAAAAAAGGAAGGAGTCATGAGATGGGGTGAAAGTAAGGAGGGAAGGGAAAGTGGACAAAAAAAGGAACTAAGATATATTATATACATATACCCACTCCCCACAAGGAATGTAAACATTATGTACTACACATGTGTACTAATAAAAAAAAAGAGAAAGAAAAATCAACTTGATTTTCTAAACTGTTAGTAATTTGGAAAATAAGTTCAAACCAGAGCACATCCAGTTTTCAGAAAAAGAACTGAAGACAATGCTTGCTTTAGCTTTTTTTTTTTTTCCTATCAGTGTTGGTGATAGAACCCATAGGCAACTGCCAGACAATTGCTCTACTAGTAAACTGATTCCATTCCTTGAGACAATGTTTAGAGACAGTATTTGATTTTTTTTTTTTTGAGGAGATGGGTAAAGAACAGAAAAGAAATGAGCCTGTTTCTCATGAGGAAAATGGAACAAATAAACCTTATTTGTTTAATTTCTTTTTTCAAAATTGAGGACATCTTAGTGCATTTTTTTTTGTGGGTACTGGGGGGTCGACCTCAGGACCTCGCGTGCCAGCAGGCGCCCGTGCCACTGAGAGATATCACCGGCCCCTTTTTTGTATGTGGGTTCCGGGAGTCGAACTCGGGCCCTTGCGCTTGCCGGGCAGGCGTTTAAGCCACTGAGCCATCTCACCGGCCCTCTTAGTGCATTTAAACACTGACTAGGATGTATTTCAAAAGATAAGGAACAGAAGGTGTTCTAGAAGAGAAAAGCCTGCTCCTGAGTTGGTGAAAGAGGCCAGGAACTGGTTGTGTGTCTCACAACTAGCGGTTTCCCATCTGTGGTTACAGGCACAAAGGTGTGCTAGTGCTCTTGCTGGTAAGTGAGTAGATGCATTACATGAATATTTTACTTCTTCCTGGGACTCAATACCCAACATCTGTAACTTAGAGGAAATAATTATGTTAGCTCACAGTTTGTGGAGCTTTCAGTCCATAGTTGGCAGGCTCCAAGGCAAGGTGGCATGGCAGAGGGGCATAGCAGAGGAAAAGATGCTGATGCCATAGTGGCTGGGAAGCAGAGAATGAAGGAGGAGCTGGGGAGGGAAATGAACCTTTCCAACCACACCCAAAACTCCCTATTTTGAACAGACCCCATCTTTTAACAGCAAGTCAGCTATAAATAATCCAATTGCCTTCCAAAAATCCATCTATGAGTGCATGAGTCTCATGAGGGCTATCTAGATATAAACCATAACATTGTTCCTCTGGCCATGAAAAGACTCACACACAGGTCTTTAGGCAAAATATATGTATTCCACCTCTAAGAGTTGCCCAAGTCTCAGCATTGCTGAAAAATTCAAGTCCAAAATTTTCTCTGTGACTAAAGTGAAACTCTTAGCTATGAGCTTCTGTAAAAATTAAAAAGCAGAGTTAAACACTGCCAACTTACAATGGCACAGTATAAATATTTCCATTTCAAAAGGGAAGAGCAGAGGAATAGAAACCAATAACAAAGGAAGACCAAACGCAATCAAGACAAACATGAAATCTTATACCTCCATGTCGAGCATGCCTGGCAAGCTGTGGTGACTTCAAAGGGCTTTACAGCATTACTCATGGCTATAGCACTCATTACATCTCTCTTTGGCTGGCTTTGCTTACTGCTTGTGGCTTTCCTCAGATACTCCATATTCTTGTCTTCTCCAACTTTCTGGGGTATCCACTGCAACTGTGTCTTCACTCTTCCAGCTTCCCATATACGTGGTTGTCAGAAGCTATTTTTCAACTCTTTTTAGATTACCAGGATAAAAATTAAAAACAAATATTCTTTATGTATAATTCTCATTTTTAGCAGTCTAAATTGGTTAATATTAGATGATCTTCATAAAGATAATATAATCTTATATATGCTTAAAGTGCATGTAAGAGGTTGCATTTTCAAAGAAACCCCAACAAGTATTGCCTTTAGTCAAGATAGCCTATCAGGTTATTTTTTAATGGTTAGAGGAAACAAGGAAAAAGGAGCAGTTCAACAGAAAGATATAACAATTTAAGTATATAGGCACTGTATATTGGTACACCAAATTTTTTAAAAGTTAAGCTTCTTGACATAAAGGATATTTAGACAGAAGCACAATCATAGCTGGGGACTATACCACCACTGTGATAATTAATCGTGATGCCAATTTGAATGAGTTAAGGAACACCTAGTGGATTCATGGAGTACTGTTCTCTGTGTCTTGTAATGATTGACATGTAGGCCACAAACTGAGGAAGGAAGATGCAACCTGGATGAGTGGAACCAAACAATAGGCTCGTAGCTGGGATGAAATAAAAAAGAAAGAAGTAGGAAGTCTTCCATTTTTCTACTTCAGGAGAGCTCCACTCTTAGTTGCCTTTGGATATTCCTTTGCAATTCTTTCAGGCTTCTAAGGCAGACTCATGGGCCTTTCAACGTAGATCCTTTGGGTTTCTGCCAAGGATTCACACAAGATTTTCCAGTGAGCTCTAAGCTTTCAACTTTGGATTGGATCCTTTGAGTCTCCAACACACAGATGGCCATTTTTCATTTTTCCACCTGGAATTCACAGGTAGCTATTCTGATCCTTCTTAATAAATCCTTTATATATTATTTATAGTATGTGTTCATCAAATGAACAATAAATGATATAGGTTTCAATACCACAGAAATGAATTCATCACTGCCTCTAGACTTGACCATGTGTTTAAGATACCTTTGGGAATATTTTGCAGGAGGGCTTTGGAAAGGTTTGGATATGCCACCTGGAGAAGCAGCCTCAGAGGGCTGTGAGCTGTTTGATAGGAGATTCTTGTTGAACCTCAAGATCAAAATGCTTATAGAAATGCAGATGGTAAGGTCCAGGCTCAGCAGATTTTAGTTCAAAACAGAACTCCATTGGCAGTTGGACTCCAGGCCATTTGTGTTATGTTCAGGCAGAAAATTTGTGCAAATTTTGCTTATATCCAGAAATTTTTGTGGGAGACTGAGATTAGGGACAAATAATCTAGCAGAAGAAATTTTAAGACAGCCTAACATTCAGGCTGTAGCATGAGTACTGCCTGCTACTTTTAATCAGGTTGATAGTGGTACCTTAGTTCATGAATGCTTTTGTTTGCAAACAGTTGGGCTTGTAAATGGAAGTGTTTGGCAACATTTTATTTTTGTTTGCAAACTCTGCATCTAGTGACCAACATTACCATGGCCATCATTCCCACAAGAACACAAAACTGGCCATCATTTCCAGAGACATGAAATGAATGAAGTTCATGAACCAAGGTACCACTCTATATTGAAAATGAGGAGCAAACAACCAATTTGAAAAATTTATATTTTCCCCAGAAAGAAGGACCTCTAAGCTTGGATCAGCAGAGAACATGGTTGCTGAAAAAAATTGCATTAAAAATATTCCAAGTATTTTACAACAGGACAATAGAAAGATGTCTTGAGGGAATTAGAGGACCAAGCTAATCCTTGTCTTTGTAGGCTCATGATTACAAATGTAAAAGATGATTTGAGAAGAGAGCCCCAGGACACCATGCTCCAGAAAGGCCACTTTGGGTGTTGGTTCCCAGGGAATTGCTTTCCCAAGGTTTGGATCACAGTGCTCAGCCATCAAGTCATTCAGAAGCCTCTACACTGGGAATTCTAAGGGACCTGCCTAATGCTTGAGCCAGCAGCAGATTTTGGTGTCTGTCATCAACATGGCACTGTATTTACAAGCACACAGAATCCAAGAGTTCTAGGGTAAGGTGGGCTTTTACTCAAATTCAGAAGGCCAGGGAGGCTAGCCAGCATGCCCTTGAGATGGCATTAAGTGAGCCTGTGAAAGTGAAAATGAACATGCAGTGGAGGCCCCCAAAACTTGGAGAAGCTAGGAATGCGTAACATCCAAGAAACCCCACAAGGAATGAGCAAAATCAGTCCAAGCAAGAGACCATGAAAAGTACAACCACAAGCATTGGGGTGGATGCATCCAAGTCCTTTCAAGTTCACATCTCACCATAACTTGTCTTGGGTGATGGACACTGAGGTACAGGGTTTATTCTGAACCTGTTAGGTTTCAGTGTTGCTCTGGTCCTCTTGGTTTCTCTCCCTCATTCCTTCCTTTTGGAATAGGAATATTTAATGCATACCATTGTATGTCAGCAGAGTTTAACTTTAATTTTGATTTTTATAATGACTCACAGCTAAGAGGCAGGATTCAAAATCAACACTCAAAAATAATAGCATTCCAGTACCTCAATAAGGAACACACAGGAAAACAATCCCATTTACAGTAGTTTAAAAACAAATTAAGAACCTAGGAATCAAGGCAACCAAAGAGGTAAAATACCTCTATACTTAAAACTATAGTACTATGTAAAAAGACATTGAGGATGGCCTTAGAAAATGGGAAAAAAAATCTCATGTTTTAAGTTAGAAATGAAATTCTCAAAATGGCCATGTTACAAAAAATGATATATAGATTTAATACAATTTCAATCAAAATACAAGTAGCATTTCTTCACAGAACTAGCAAGTCAGTCTTAAAATTTATGTTGATCCAGAAAGACCAGAGTAACCAATACAATTCTGAGCAAAGAGAGCAAAACGGGAGATACTACCATCACAGATTTCAAGTTATAATTGAAATATTCAGAAATAACTGACATAGAAAGAGACAAGTCGACCAATGAAAATAGAACTGAAGGCATAGACACAGCCCTATGCACCTGTAGCCATCTGGTCTTTGACAAAGGGGCCAAAAACACATGGGAGGAATCACAGCCTCTTTAACAAATGGTGCTTGGAAAACTGAATATCCACATACAGAAGAATGGATCTACACCTGTATCTCTCATTCTGCTCTAAAGTAAAATCAAAATTGATCAGATACCTAGATATGAAGATTGAAATACTGCATCTGCTGGCAGATCAAATAGATTAAACACACACAGGCACAGGCAAAGACTTCTGAACAGAACCTTAATTTGACAAAATACAATTCTAACAATCAACAGATAGAAATATCTCTGAAATATTATGCAAAACAAAGGAAGCAGAATATAAAAAAGACAACTTATAGAAATGAAAATGATTATCATCTGCTCCTCCAATACAGGACTAACACTTAGAATATAAACAGAACTCAAAGAATTAGACCCCCCCAAAAAACAAATCACCTTATCAGAAAATAGACAAATGAAATAAAAAGGTACTTCTCAAAAGAAGTATATAAATGGCCAATAAACACATATTAAAATGTTCTGCATCTTTGCCAATTAGGAAAATGCAAATCAAAGCAACACTGAGAATACTTCTTATTCCATTAATAATGGCTATTATTAAGGACTTAAAAATAGCAAATGTCAAGGATGCTGTGGGGAAAAAGTAACCTTGCTTCATTTTTGTTGGGAAATCAGTGGGGAGATTCTTTATGAAACTAAAATTAGAAATTCCACTTGACTCATTAATTCATTCTGTCAATAACGTAACTCAAGATTTTTTATCGGGTTCATATTTTTTTTTTTTATGTAGGTACCGGAAGTTGACCTCAAGCCCTCGGGCTTGCCAGGCAGGTGCTTATGCTGCTGAGCCATCTCACCGGCCCTGGGTTCATATTTTCTTCTGATCTTATTAAAATATGTATTAACTTTCATTTTATGTATAGTTCACAGATAAACACTGATGTATCACAATTCATACAAGACAAATATGTTAAATAACTCATTAATCAGGTAATGCTATAACATTCGTCCTTTTCCTATCCCCAGAAATTTACTTGGAGTATAAATGTATTTAATCATCAAATTTTACCAAATCTTCCTAATCACTTTCAGATTCTGGAATATTGAATTACTCTTTTGTGGCTGTGTAAATAATTACTTCTGTGAAATAATATATACTAATTGGATTATTAAGTTACTTTGTTTTTTAAAATTATGACTTTTTCAATGTTCTAAATTATGCCAGATCAGTAATGTCAAATTAATGTACTTTTTAAAGACTGACCTGAGCTTAGTTTGGTGAAGTGGGCTTTGGAATTAAAATAAATGTGAAAACATTCAATGATTTTCCAAAAGGAAGCCATTGCTTACATACAATACTTATATTTTCAGAAACAAGACTCTTCTTGTGTTTCATTTTAATTATTACCAACCTCTCTCCTACACACAGCATGTTAGTTAATGATTTGAGGTTCTATTTGATATCGTTGCATAATGTAAAATTCAATGTTTCATGGCAGACATAAAAAAGAGTAACCTATTGCGATGGTTTGGATACGATGTGAGTTTATCCCCCAATGTTTCCTGTATTTTCTTTAATCCCTATTGTGACTTATTAGTAGAGTAGAAGATTTATCAAGGTATAGTGTTAGATGTCGGGCCTTTTGTAGATGATTGGGATCAGATAATGTGATCAGGATCGGTCCCCTATGGCTGAACACTGGTATCTATAAAGACAGAGTGCAAAGGAGGTTGTATGTAACTCATCTTATGCGGTAGGACTACATGCAGTACCTCAGGAATCTGGCAGCCATTGAGCCATAACTAGATGCACTTCCTCAACCTTGTACCTTTAGAACCAAGGGCTAAATAAACCTCTTTCCTTTATAATATTATCCAGCCTCTGGTGTTTAGACATAGTAATGAAAAACAGGTTTAATGCCATGTTTCAGTGTTGTCTAGCAAAATACTTCTGTAATATGTACACAATAAGTAAATGGCAAAACTCAAAAGTAATCACACATATATTGCTCCAAAGTGAGAACTCTCCTAGTTTTCACAGATTCTTGGCATTGTGGATATCCCACAGAGGCAGGACAACCCTACACAAAATTTGGTCTAAATGTTGAAGATGGTGATGCCAGACATATGGCAGGGAAGTATAGAAACCTGCTGTTTACATGAAAAAGGATCAGAGTAGGCCCCCCACACTGGCCTGAAAATGACTTGAGAGAATAGGATGGAGGAATTCACTTAGGTTATTATTTTTTTTCTTTTGTTTTTAATTCTGGCCAAGGGTTGGGCTTGTCATAAGGTTTCTGCTCACAAGCAAGAAATTGTGAGTTTGAATATTTTACAAATACAAAGAAATAAGCACCATTTTTCTAGTACACCCAGATGAAGGCAGGGCTTCAAAGCTGTTAGCAGCAAACATTACACACTAAGTTATATTCTGTTACAATCCTTATGTACATGTTTTTCTCCATGTATGTTCACATTTGTTATTAATTTGCTAAATCTATCAATCTTTCTATATCTGCATTAATTAAATTTAAAAAATGTGTAGATAAATCAATTGGTCAGCATTCTTATTTCAAACTACTATTGGCATTTTGCGATCTGTATACTAATGCTATGTTAAAAGTATTTTTGTAGATTTTACTAGATACAATATCCTTGAAAATTATTTTTAGTCTATAAAATTTATTATGAGATAGAGAAATTAAATGATGGAGAATGGCAGGCCAATAATATAATAATAAGAAAATAAATTTCATAAAACATGGGCCAAGTATAGGGCTTAACATATAACTGTTATTAAAATAGCAAAACACATTGAAAACCACTCTAAATAATGTAAGAGTATATAAAAAATCTAAGATTGTTTCATGGTTTATGGTAGAGTAGGACATCTTGACTTTATTTTTGTGGAGTGGAGAACATGGGACATTCATGAAATAAAAATGGGAGTTAGGAGAAGGATAAGTCTTCCTTTGTACGTTGACATGATTCAATTATACTAGATTCAATTTTTAAATCAGAAATCTAGATTCATGGCAAGACAGAGAAAGCGCACCATACCTGATGGATATGAGATTCAGGATACAAGACTGGAAGAAATGAAAACACAGTGTTGTCATGGAAACATATATTGAAAGGTCAGAACCAGCTATTAGGGTCAGACAGATAGGGCACCACTTAGTTCTGTGATTCATCCATAACCCCCTAAATATTAAATAGAAATATTTTAAACATTGAATATAAGACTTACAGATATCTTAAGACATTTTGATCTGTTTATCTGATGGTTCTGACAGATTTACAAAAACAGGAATAAAATCAGACAATATGGAGATACAAAATACGAATACAGGGAAAATATTGAAAACATTATGCTAAGAAACGGAAGCCAGACACAAAAGATTAATATTACATGATGCAATTTCTATGAAATTTTCTAAAAACAATGAGATTATGGAGAAAAATATTTCAGTATTTTTTTTGAAAGACAGATTAAGCCAAAATTGAAAATGGGCAGTTGGAAATATTTTGGGGTGGTGGGAAACATTCTTATCTTGGACTGCGGTGATAGTTCTACTAATATATAAATGAACTAATGGTTAGCTATACGTGTGGTACTTAAATTTTATAGTGTATATATCTACTTCAGTTACACTGTTAAACTTAAACCATAAGATACCAGGGCTTGAGAACTTCCTCCAATATTTCGTGCATTACCCAGATCCAAGCTTGCCTTTTGAGCTTTGGTTACCAGGTATGCAGAGCCTCACTGACAGTTAACACTTGACCTCATTTTCTCATTCCCACAGTTGCACTTTAGATACACGGTGCCTGTTGGAGATCATCACACAACTGTCAGCTCTGGGTCTTTGTAGCTGAGTGGCTCTGAACTCTGGCAGAATGGTCATTCCTACAGACAGCTGCATGACACACATGAGCTACATTAAGGGAAGGATTTTTTTTGAAAATTCCATCCCTTTTAATGTTTATTGTCTCCTTTCTCTTTCTTCATAACAAATATTATCCTATAAAATATACATTTTTATCAGCTTAGTCTCTGTCTCTTTCACTTACAATGTATATTCCATAAGTGTAGTTAGCCTAAAAAATTTATGTATGATATATTAAATATATCACCATGATTTTTGAAAAGCAGTTATAGTTTTATCTTTTATTATTTCCATATTTCTAAGTTTACTGTAGTATATTTTATTTGTATGTTTTCCTATAAATTTTAAATTTCTGTAGACACAATATCTACTTGACTAATAACTTACTTCACATTCTTTTGATATAGTGTTTGTCTTATTTTATAATATGTGTTCCATGTTAATCTTGGTACTTGTAAATGTGAATTGTAGCTTTCTTTCTATATACATATATATTCCATGAATAATTTATGAGTTGTAAATTTTATTACTAGTAAATTTACTTACACATATTTTTGCAAATTCTGACCTCTTAAAACCAGAATGACAATAACAGAAAAAAAGTCACTGGTGCGTTTTTGTGGTTTAGAGGTGTGGCACTGGTAGAAAGCACGAGTGCCTCATTGTGGATTCAGCTGTCTGTGATGGGCCTGAAAATCGTTCATTCCAGGAACACAGAAGAGCCAGGAGAGGGTTAGGGCATGTGCTTTTCTTATCGTACTATCGTTTCCGGATTTTAAGACTCTTAGCTCGGAAACAAGAGGAAAAGAGAACTAAGAAAACTATAAAACATAAAATAAAAATATTACTAATGGTGAGTTAAATGAAAATTTCAGGATATAAGACATTCGGGGGGGCCGGTGAGATGGCTCAGCGGCTTAAGCGCCTGCCCGGCAAGCGCGAGGGCCCGAGTTCAACTCCCGGAACCCACATACGAAAAAGGGGCCGGTGATATCGCTCAGCGGCACAGGCGCCTGCTGGTGCGCGAGGTCCTGAGGTCGACCCCCCGGTACCCACACACACACACAAAAAAAAGACATTCGGCTATTACATCCTAACAAAGCATCTGAAAATCCTAGGGCTGCCAGAATCTTCAATGAGACTTCAGAATCTCACCATTAAAGAAGACCCCTCTTCTTAACTCCTTCACAAATGTCTCCTCGAAGCATTTCCTATGTAAAACGTCCTGCACTGACTTCACAAGAAAAATAAAATAAAATAAATCTCTATATCATAAAAATATTGAATCAATCAATGGATCAAAATGTATATGAAAACAATAATTTCATGTGCACTGAACATATACTTTTTTGTCATTTTTCTTCAAACAATATGGTATAAAATTTACTTACAAAATATCTACAATTTATTAGTTATTAAAGTAATCTAGGCATCTGTGTTTTAAGGCATAGGTGAATGCATTAGGCAATGTTCTGTTACTGTAAAATATTGCCTGAGGTAATCAACTCACAAAGAAGTAAGGTTATTACAGTTTGGTATTTTGGAGGTTTGAGTCCATAACCAATTTGCCACTCTGCTTAAAGATTTCCACTACCTTCCATTAGCAAAACATCAAGGGAAAAATATTTAACACATGGGCCTTTGGGGTCCATTCAAGATTCAAACTGTATCAACAGAGATGTGCGTAGGTTATATGCAGACACTACGGCATTTTCTATGAAAGATGTGAGCTTCTGCAGGTTTTGGTATCTGGAAGTCCTGGAACTAATGTCTTGCTGTTCCCAAGAAAGAGGTTGGATACAAGCATCAAAACATTACACTGTGCCCCATAAATATAACAGGCTACGAGTTTTCAATTAAAATATTATTCATTTTAAAATCTCTGAAACTCTGTAAAGAATCAAGAACTCATTAAATATATTATGCATCATTTTAAAATTTATTTTAATTAATTAATTAATTAGTTTTTTGAGGCAGGGTCTCATTATGTAGTGAAGGCTGACCTGAACTCACTGTGTAGCCTACATTGGCCTTAAGCTCATGACAACCCTCCTGCCTCAGTCTCCCAAGCGCTGGGATTAGAGGAGTGAAATACAATGCTTAGCCAAATTTATTTTCTTTTATTGTGCTGGTTGGGATTGAAAACTTTGCCTTGGGCACACTGACCATGTCATCTAAAAATGAGTTACACTTTAAGCCCTGCTTTACTCTAATTGCAATATTCTTCAGTAGAATGTGCAGCTTTTAAATGCTTGTAATGTTATTCTTACTGAAGCTTGTTAAAAATGTAGTTTGAATATTCATACTTTTCTCATTGTCAGGAAAAAGAATGCTATGTATAAATTATAGAAACTGTAATGCATACCTGAATAGCAAAAAATTATAAAATTTCATGATTCAGTATTTTGTTTATAATACAGAATTAAAACTTCATTAGTTGTTGAAATGAATAGTCATTCAGACATCCTGAAATTTAAAATGATAGAAAAAACTAAATTACATTTATTTGTTCTATATCCATGTGATACTTTTTCTAACTACATATCTAACATAAATTATTAAACAAATATCCAAAGGACTATTTAGTAGAGTATTAGCCATTGTTTCATTTGTTGATTGTGTAATTGTAGAGACAAGGGAAACATTCATCAGTAGTGTTAATGAATAAGTACCATTTGGTAGAGGTAC
This sequence comes from Erethizon dorsatum, assembly GCA_028451465.1. Lineage (NCBI taxonomy): Eukaryota > Metazoa > Chordata > Mammalia > Rodentia > Erethizontidae > Erethizon > Erethizon dorsatum. The sequence continues at coordinate 139,689,569 of CM051824.1, forward strand.
ACTATCGAATGCTGTAACAATCAGGTACAACATACCAGTAGTAGGTGTACAGTTGTTAATGAAAATAAAACTTAAAATATAGCTCTTGATACCTTCTTTCGAGGTTCTAGCTGAGGAAGGCAGCTACTTGCATACCTTTGACTGAAGAATGGTCCTTTTCTATTGGGGAACGTGGTCCTCCTCAACTAAGTGCAGCTTTGGGAGGGAAACACATGAAGTGGTGAAGGAGGAACTCTGGCCAGCCATCCAGAACAGCCAGATCAACACTGATGATCAATGGAGTGACAGATGTGGCAGCCAGATCTCCCACAAATTTTAAATTATGGGTCTTAATGTAAAAATATGTAAAAAGTTATGTAGGTGTATATCACATTAGCATTTTATTTTGGCAGTTAAAATATATAACCAAAAATATACATTTTTAAAAAATAAAACCATCTAAAATATATTTATCAAGTGCAATTGAATATTATTGTGGTATAAAAGAGGAAATGGAAATAGTGAATTGAAATATGTAAAATGGAATGAGTGAATAAATGCATAAATGGAGTCTGTGATGATCAGAGAATATGCCAAACACTGACAGTGATGAAATGTCTGAATCTAAGCTTTAGAATAGATGTAAATATACTGTTAAAAATAATACAAGAATAATTGATATATGTTTCTTACAATACTTCTTGATATTTAATGTGGATTAAACTAAGACTCCATGATTTTCAAGAATTCTGTAATTCTTTGACACTGTAACTTTAAGAAGTTTTAAATTATTAAAATTTGGGGGCCGGTGAGATGGCTCAGCGGTGTAAGCGCCTGCCTTGCAAGCGCGAGGGCCCGAGTTCGACTCCCAGAACCCACATACGAAAAAGGGGCCAGTGATATCGCTCAGTGGCACGGGTGCCTGTTGGCGCGTGAGGTCCTGAGGTTGTCCCCCTGGTACCCACAAAAAAAAAAAAAAAAAAAAAATTTGGGCTGGTGAGATGGCTCAGCAGTGTAGGTGCCTGCCTGGCAGGCGCGAGGGCCCAAGTTCGACCCCCGGAACCCACATAAGAGAAAAGGGCCGGCGATATCGCTCAGCGGCATGGGTGCCTGCTGGCACGCGAGGTCCTGAGGTCGACCCCCGGTACCCACAAAAAATAAATAAATAAATAAAATTTGCAATTTATCTTAAGTGTACAATGTGTTAAGGAGAAAAACATAGTACTCTAGCATGCTTTAATATTTCAGAAGTCCTTATTTGACTATCAATAGTTGTTATTTTATTTCAAGTACCTTTTCTATGTCTTCTAAATTATCCCACTACGAATTTTCCTGGATTTGTTTGTTTTCCAGGACTATCTTTTTCAGATGAAACTAATTTAATTGTATTTTATAATTAAAATATTATAGTTTTAAATGCTCATTCCATTTGTATTTTCTGTCTTTATTAAGGTATTGACTTTTTTTTACGCTCATCACTAAAAAACATATTGTCACTGGCCAGGACATTACTTTTGATTCTATAACTAGTTACTTTCCATATAATTGACACTTATTATGTTTTTGAAGCAGTTTCTGATTTTACTTCTGTGTCATAAGGTAATCCTCCTAGCTCTCTTTGTGTTCTTTCTCCTTTAATGAATTACCCTAGTCTCACCTACCTCTAGGTATGGGAATGCTCAGAATCCAGTTCTGAACCTCTCCTAATCTATTTTTGACATGTTCATTTACATTTTAGAAATTTATGGTTTTAGTTTTTATTAGCACATGTTTGCGGTACATCATGATTGCATTTATCATGGGAGAACTTGTACATGTACATAATTACAGATCTTAGGCACAAGCTCTGAATGAAGCATTTGCTACTTTTACCTCCCATATCTCTCTCTGATGCATCTGAGTTGTGGTATTGGCATTAGTCCAGTTTCACAATTCAGTAATCTTTGCTCGATATCTCTTATCCTGCATCTTGTATGCATCTTGTCCTGCATCTTGACATTTCAACCTCCAAATTATATCTTAAATCTGTTCATTTATCTTCATTTTTACATCCATTACCAAATTACACATCATTTATAGCCTGAAATATTATCTCATAGCCTCCTCTAACTCTGATTCATCACACTTAATATAGATTACTTCTTTCTTAAAATATTTAATATATTTTCCATCGTCCTATAGCAACAATATTAAGACTTTGCACATTCTGGGTCTTTGCTTTCTTTCAACCTAATCTACCACACTATTTTGTTTTGTTTTTCTTCAGTTACACTGTCCTCCTGTCACTTCTGTCAAATACATTTTGTTGCCTGAAAGATTTTATAATGTGCATGATGGAGTCCCTCCATGTTTCTTCATGATTAGTTTGTCTCAGTCTTTATATCTCAAATTGTCTATGATGGATTCATAGAAGATATCTACCTATCCTTTTTAAATGTAGCTTCTCCGTTTATCCTTTGTACCCTACAAACTTATCAATTTCCAATTAGTGAATTTATGTAAATGTGTATCTATCATTTGCCTATTTTCAACTGTGTAATGTTTACATGATGACAAGATCTGTTCATTGTACACTCTATGTCATAGCCAAAACTGAAAATTGTGCAACATAGACTTTTTGAAATGTACAATGACAGAATGAATGAAATGCCTTTTCTTCAGTGTATACAAGCTATTAATCATCTGCTGTCAGAAGGAGAGCACTTGTTAACAGTTTATTACAGATACCCTCAACTTACACTTAAAAAATCTATTTTACTGTAGATATGTATTATAATCTCATTCTGAATCATGCATTTTAAAAATAAATATTATCTACCAAGTTTATGTTCATTGTTTAACTTCAGGGATAATATAAAGTTATTAGGAGCATAAACTAATCACTATTGCTTATTATGTTTTCATATATCTGTTTGTTAACTATTTCACATCTACTATTATGTAATAAAGCACTCCAGACAGAATGACTTAAAACACAATCTATAACTAAGATGTGACGACAGTAGGTCAGCTATTTAAACAGACACATTAGTCTTCATGTGTCTCCCTGTCAAAACCCTGGGTTCTCACTTGAGAAGAGACAAATTCCTTTGAGGTAGAATATCTGAAGACAACTCTGTTACCCTTATTTTCTTTTTCTTTTTCTCCCTTCCTTCCACTTCTTTCCTTCCTGCCTTTATGGTTTTTCTTTTTTCCTTTTTTTTTTTTTTTGAAATAAGGTCTTGCTAAAATTGCTCTGGAATGGTGGTTCTCCTTTCTCAAGCCTCCAGAGCAGCTGATATTAGAGCTGTGTGCCACAGCACTGCCAAAGGCTTTCATTTTCTATCTCTGCAAAACCAGTGAATGTTGCTTGCATGGACTTTTTCATGGCATGGTTGTCTTAGAGTAGCTGTATATATCACTTGGTGGCTCAAGTATTCAAGATTAAAAAAGCAAAACGACAAGACCCCTTAAGTTTGATGCAGAATAGATGTAGCACCATGCCACACTCTTGTTTGAAACAATCACAAATTAGCCTGAATTCAGGGAAGTGACAGAGATTCCAACTTTCAATGGGATAAAGGTCAAAATATTAGTGAACATTTTTGCTTTTAAATTCAATAACTGTCCTATATAATTGGGATCATTTCACATCATAGTTATTTATATTTTAGAATATTCAGTTCATTTTCAAATATTAATTTAAAAAGAATTTAGGTCATGCTCAATAATATACAATTGATATATGATTTTGGAAAACAATTACAGAACTAGTGGGTAAAATTTTAAATTCCTTGGAACAGTAATAACCTATGATTATGATATGTATACAAAACTCCTATTTAAAATGGATATTTAGCTCAGTTTTAGGTTTACAGGAAAATTGAACAAAAGGTACAGATATTTCTCATAAATTCTGTTCCCCAACACACACATACCCTCTCCATTATCAAAACCCCTCAATGGTATGTTATGTTTTATAAAATTAAAATGACATATATTATATTTCCACTTTCATAGCTAATATTCCTAGACCTAATGATAAAACAGAAAACTACCAAACTCTTAGAAAATAACAGATGAGAACTAGATGATAGTGAGGATAGTAATGATTATTTTAGGTGCTATGTATTTTGAGAAATTTATACTGATGCCGATTCACCAATATAGTAATATAAAACCTCAGAGCAAATTATTTTTAGTGAGCATTTTATATTTTTCTATTTTCTCTCCTGTCTTAGCATATCAGGTGTATTTCAATTTTCATTTTTTTAAAATTTTTGCTCAAGAATTTTCAAAATATAGTCATTACTATCCAAGTCCACTTTCAGTTAACACTACCACTTCATGCATAATTCATAATTCCTTCTCCTGTCCCTTATGTTATTGATGACATTAATTTTATTTATACATAAACATATACAACATGCATCACAAATCAAGCAAGCTCACAGAATTCTATTATACCAAATATGCAATTTACAAATAGTTTAGTCCACAACACCCATCACATCTACAGCAGTAACCAGTTTCTGCCTTACACATTTCCACACTTCATCTGTTTATGGCATTTTTTCTTTTGTGTTTGATGCAACTTCACTGCGATAGTTAACTGACTGCATCAACTTGAGTAAGAAACACCCAACTAAGCAGTCTGCATAGTTCTGAGTGTGGCTGAAGGGATTTAGTGAAGATGGAAGACCCACCCTACATAGGCTTCTGGCCCAAATAGAACAAAAGGGAAACAAAGAACGAAGATTTCCTTTGTTTCTCCAGATGAGGTCTTCACCTTCACTTTGGACATCTCTTGCCTTCCAGAGGAGATTCTTCAGCCTCTCAGCACTGAATGTTTGGCCTCCTGATACAGGGGACTCCTCTTGCATGGGACTCTACAGTGAACTCCAGGCTTTCAACCTTTGACTGGCTCCTTAGATTCTCCAGCATGCAGACAGCCCTTTTGTACTCTTCCACACCAGACTCTTGGATGGCCATTGTGAGCCTACCTTGTAAATTCTTATGCTTTTATATCTTGCATTAAACCTGTTTCTCTAGTGAGCACTGACTGATACACTCCTGTCCTTTTTTCCCCCTTTCATCATAGCCCCCACATGCATGAAATCTACAGTGAATATGGCCAGTCAGAGCGTGATTTATCTGGAAACAACATTAAAAGTAATTAAGGACTATGAATGTGAAAATACAGTGATGGTTATTTCTCACTGGTTTAATCTAGCAAAGACCTTGAGGAACAAGGTAAATGTGACAGAAACTGTCAGAGTCTGCTTCGATGAAGGTAATGAGACAAAGAAAAACAAAACAAACAAACAAACAAACATAAAAACACCTAAGAAGAGACTGTTTCAAGTATGAAGATACTGCTAATGATCAGATTAAAGACCAGAGAAGCATATCAATCACTCTCAGCACAAGAACCATGGCCTAAACAAAAGTTTGTTTATGATGTTAAAAGAAATGTCTGGACTTGAATTTGGAACTTTCTTTTCACTTTTAAACAGCACTGTTCCATGTACAAAAGTGTTACGTTGACCTAAAGGGAAGATATAGACTACATGAATCCTGCCCCATCTACAAGTGCAAAATGCCTTAAATCACACCCTCAGACATTGAGCAGTAGGAAAATTCAGATAATTTTCCAGAACAATCCACTTTTTTAAAAATATTCAGTCCAACATTTAAGTTTTGATTTATGTTTCATAATGTAGAAATACATTCTCCATTATACCTTATTTCTGTATTTTGAAAAAAAAGATATATTCATTAACGTGTTCCAGAAAGTCTCAATAATTGTTTTTAATTTTGCAAAACAATAATCCAAGCAACTAGTCTGCAACTCTAAATATGTATCATCCACCATCTGAATAAACAGGTGCATGCTAGTTCAAATGAAAAATAAAACTTAGATATGCCACTATATTTTCCCCTTGAATTCTAAAGATTATCAAAAATTTACTTATGTCATGTTTATATTCTTTAGAAAAATACCACACTTATTCCAGATGACTTGATGCTAGTTTTGTTCAATTTCTCATGAAATGTGGCTTTATTTTATACTTTTGTGATAAAATCATCTTCAGTTCATGGTGAAACAATTCATGCGGTATAATATCATTAAAATTATAAAAGTTTTGTTGAGAATTATTATAGGTTTAACTTAGCATTCATAAAATATCAGCGCCCATTTTACATTCTAACCAAGAATCTCAGTGTGAATATCTGGTCATACTTGTTGAATATGATTATAAATATATGCTTCAAAAATAGTCAATGGATGAAACTTGTCATCATATTTTGCTATTTTGCTTATAGGGGTATGTTCTGAGATAATCTTTAACATTTTTAATCACCGATAAAGTTTCATAATGTATGAAAGGGTAGTTGAAATAGTATATTGTATGATATTATACAATTCTTATGTCTTCTTTTCAAGATTATTCCACAGTATTTCTTATCTTCTTTTTATAACTCCTTAAAATAACTAGAAAACAAAATGAGAATTAGAAATTACTACTGGCAGAAACACATACACGGATATTCACAGAGTTACTAAACCACCTTGCACCTTGTAACTAGTTGCAAAATCACCAAAGCTGTATCATGGTAACTCATTTTCATGGCCATAGGAGCAATTATTTTCGTTCTTGTTAATATTTTCTTTGTAGCATTTTACTGCATTCCTTGTCTCCTTCATTTGAGAACAGAGCAAAATGATAAATGAGGAAATCAACGTGTTCCCATTTTGTGTATAAATGTAACTCCAACCTGAGATGTCCTTACCAATAAAAATTTGAGACATTCCACCTAGGCCTGGGAACATATTTCAATGTTCTGTAATAGTAGTTCTGCTCCAGTATTTTTCAAATGGAAGGGAATAGAGTTGCAACATGATTGGAAAAAGGAGGAGGACCATGGCAAGTGTTCACATGAAACCATTATTTTACCTTAGACTATGAATTGTGGTGTGTCATGATAGGGAGAAACAATATCTTCTCTTGTATGATATCCATATGTACACAGCAATCATAATGCTTTTATTGATATCATTTAGTAGAAAAAAAAATGTATGGTCAGGCTAACAGAGATGAGGATTTGTGTGGTAAAGGTAATTAAGCTCTTCTCTGTACATCCATGCCAGACAAAAAATTGTACCCCCAAGTTATCCTTGTATAATGGGATGTTCTTAGTTAGTTGGATGAGTAACACAAATTAAATAGCACCCCTGCACATGAAGGCAAAATTATTTTTTCATTGAATGACTAAATTATCTTATGGCAAAAAGATATAGCCCTACATAGTATGTCAAATTTCAACTAAAAGTGTAGATATTAAATTACCCTTCAAGAGTGGATCTATAAAATAAAACTTCTCCTCAAGTCAGTCCAACTACTGGGTGGTTATTTCACATTTTAAAACATTTCTTATCTTTTCACGCTGACTTTCAGAAGCTTTTCTATTTGTAACATTTTCTATACTCAATGAATTGAACTTTTTTCCTGTCTTTTTATGACAGACTGATTTAATCAAAGCATAGGACTACCTTATTCATTTATACATTGCAGAATGTGGCAAATTTCAGAACCTCAAAATATACTAGCTGTTGAATGAAAAAATAAGGTATGAAAAGAAAAAGTAAAAGTGAAAAATAATGCAAAAATAACAAAAACTTTATAACAGTTATTTAAATATTAATTAACATTACTACTGTTTCTTTTAATATATGTTATAAGAAATATTTACTATGAAAGTTTATAAATTCCAAAGTGATGTAAAATAAAATGAAGACAATTTTTACTCTTTCCACATATGAATACCAAATTTCAGAATGCACTTTGAAAGTAATGTTCCACTCCATTTTGCCACCTAAATCTCTTCACATTTAGAAAAGTCCAGCAGACTTAGTATTTCTGTGGATCATCTATATAGTGGTATTCTGAGGAAAGAACTGATAAAAAGTATTGATAAGGAATCAGTAGAGCTTTAATCTTTTGTTTTAAGGTAATCTTTAAAACACAATAATTCTTATTTTTTAATAATTTTCCACAACGACTCTGCCAGATCAGCCTGCACTTTGTTCCTGTGGCCCTTAGGCACACAATCTGCTCACTTCTTTTCTCACAAACCTCCGGCACAGGGTGATACCAGCTGGCTTCTTTTTTTTTCCCGTCAAGCCTGCAGTGAACTAGGATGTTGCATCCTCAACATTTTCATCTTTATTAGTACATAAATATAGCATGGAGAAATTTTTAATCAAGCCACTTTACTATGAATTCCCAAGAGGCAATAAGGAAGGAAGCAAACTAAATTAAAATATGAAAAATGCAGAGAAAATGTAAAATTCCCCAATATCTAACAAAATTCTAAGCTTCTTTCTATAGTCTTTAGTCCTTGCCTCTCTTTCATAGACAATCTCCCAATGGTTTCAAAGATTTCTTGATGCCACTTTTTTTTTTGTAACGTAAGAATTTCTTCCCCTCTCAACAGTACTGTGACAGGCAGAAATGTAAAGATGCCACTTCCTATTTATCACTTTCCTTCTGTTATTTACCCAAATCTAATTCAGATATCATTTTGAAGTGACATTGCAGATGGTATTAAGTCTATTAATCAGCTGATTATAAAATAAATGTATTATTTTCTGTTATCTGCATCAATCCACTACAATCACAAATGCCTATAAAAAGGAGAAAAAGAAATAGAAGAGTTGGTTGGACACATAAGCAATGAAGACTCAGGCGAGATGACACTGACAGGAAAAACTGCTGTTGGTAAAGATGGCCAAGTGTAAGGCGGAGAAGAAAAGTAGGCAGGTTCTGTGAGCAAAGACCAGTCTTCCTAGAGCAAGAAACTCACTCCTACAACTGCAAATAACTCAGTCTGGTCACCAACCTGAATGGGTTAGGGGACACATTTTTTTAATAGCCGTCAGATGGTAGCCCACCTTCATTCTGGCTTTGTGAAATCCAGAGAAGAAACAACAGCTAATTCATCCTAGACTTATGGACTACAGAATTATGAAATTGTAAAGTGAGTGATTTTGCGATAGTAAGTCTATGATCTTTTTTTTGTGGTAGCTAAAGAAATCTAAAGCAAGCTTAGGAGCTCTACATTTAATTCTCTGTAACTATGTTAGACTCTTTATCGAATTTTCTTAAATTTTATGCAGAGGAAAATACACAAACACACATACACACACACACAGAGTAAAATAAGAATATTGAATTCAGTGTCTGTAAGTTCAAATATAATTGTTTGCTTGAAAAGCAATATGAAAGCTTACAAGCATATATCATGGAATCATCTGAAAATAGTGGATAACAGGAGTATGGCAAGCATGTTTAATTAGGTGCGAACCAATAATTAGTTCAATGCATGAGCTTCTGTCTGTGTGTGTATGTATGTGTGTGTGCATATGTGTAAATGCAAGAGGAGAAAGGATTAAGAGACAGGCAAGATTCTAAAAGCACTTTAATCCTATATCCAACAAATTGAGCATGTTTTGTCCTTGCTGTGGTAGTCACTGGAAATTCAATAGTGAGCCAAAGGAGGTATGGTTTCTGCACTGAAGAACTTTCAGTGCAGTGGGAAACCCTGAGTTTAATCACACCAGCACTCAAGGAAGAACTGCTACAGCCTGCACAGTATAGGAAGGGCCTTGCCAACCAATTTTATGCATTTAACTTTTCTCCAACAAACAACAGGAAGCTATTGCACAATTCCACTTCAGATCTTTAAATGTTTTCTGTTGGGAAGAGAAGTGACTTGACCAGACCACATCTCGGAAAAAATAAATCATTCAGTTGTGTTTAAACACATACAGTATATTAAACGATTGGGAAAGGGGAAACCTAGATAAGGAACATTGCTAAATATTATTATTATGTAAAAGAAAATAAAGGAATAAAATTTAGGAATGCTTGGATTTAGGAAGCATTGGATGTGAGGAAAAAGGAAATATAGGATGATTACTAGGTGTTTACATGAACAAGTCGCTCCCATCAACTGACATCTATGTAAGAAGAATCCATAAAAATATTAAATGTTTATATTAGCCTAATTAAAATTCCCATCAGAAATGCAAATACTAATGTTTAATACTCAAAAGATCTCACAAGAATATCCATATATTCACTCCAGGAACTTGTGAATGTCACCTTGCATGGTAAAAAGGAACTTGGTGATATGTTACTGATCTTGAGATGGAGAAATTATCCTGGCCTATATGGATAGTCTTGATATTATCACAAGGAGTTTCATAAGATGGAGGCAAGATATCAACATCAGTGATAAGAGATGTGAACCACAGAAATGAGAGGTTGGTGGGAGGTCAAGGTGAAGCAATTAACCAAGGAATGAGGCAGCTTCTAAAACCCAAAAATGTTTAGGGGATTAACTCTTCCTTCAGAGAAGGAATTAGTTATCTTGAAACCTTAACTTTAAACTAATGAGAATGTTGGGATTCTGCCATGTGAAAATATATAGCAATATATTTGAATCACTAGATTTATAGTAATTTATTACAGCAATAATAGGAAAGTAAGACGGAAGATGTTTGTGTGTGAGTTTGAGCATAGATCTATTAACTAGGTGAATGAGTAGTTTACTCATAGCTTAGTATGCCTGCAACCTACCAGCAAACCTGCATTACAAATTTGGTCATTTAATTTAAATTATGAGTTTATGATGTTGAAATTCTACCAATGTACTTGGTTTGCAAGCAAGTCTTTTAAGTTCCTTCTTCTCCTGAAACCTCTGTTCTGGGGAAAAAAAAATAGCTGAAATCAGCAGCTTTGTCATTACTCTAAAAGATTAACACCATTAAAGAATTTACAATGAGTGATCAAAGTAAACAGTGAATAATTAAATTAAAAACACTTATTACTGTTAAAAATGCATTGCCATCAACCTCCCTCAAAATACTTCCTCTCCTTTCAAACACACTTATTCTGTCATATTTGCAAACTTTCAGAAGCAAATCTGGAAGTCTTCTTTTGTTAATACCTTTAGTTGTTCTGTCCTAGCTGCCTCGGATGTATTTAAAAAGTTTACCTGGTCTTTGGATTAGTGCTGGAAGTTGCAGGGTGAATTAGGTGGATGAGGACACACCGTAATGTTGTTATGAGCCTGCATTTCTGTTGGATGGCATTAGGAAAAATCATTCACCATATTTGATCATATGCCATAAAAACATGCATTCCATTAAATGCATAAAAAATGCTCTAATCCATAAGTAGAAAAAAATGTAAACACAGCTGCAAGAAAATATAATTGTATAGTGGCTGGACTAACAATAATTGAAATTAGGCAACCTCTAGGCTTGAGCTGCACAGTCAGAAACTTATGTATTTCCAGAGGGAATATGTACTATGGTTAATATTTCATTGATTCTAATGTGTACGGTTTTCATTCTTAAAGTTATCTAGTTTTAATAAGTACCAGTTAAAAATTAGCGCTACATAAAATAATGGTGGGTCTTGCAATCTACAACATTCTTTGATTTGATAAAATGTGGAAATCTATTTGAATAATGTGAATTCTACATCACAAAATTTCTGCTTTCAGTTTCAAAGCCCAAATTTTTGTTCAAATATGCCTTGCTATATTATTCCTATCTGTAAAAATGTAAACAGAATATGATAAATACTAGCTTGACATGGAAGTAATAAAAAATTTGTCTTTCAAAAATGACAGACATCATTTGTTTAAAAAATGATAGATATAATCCCCAATTGTAATAAACTTTTCTTTTATATTGTCATGATATTAATTAATAAATCTGTTATTTTCAGTCTAGTAAAGACAAGTATTAAATAGATGCACAACTGGTGATGTGCCCTACTTACACACAGTCTCTTAGTAAATCATTGTCAATCGAGAAAGGATATAATGTATATTACATGGGAGAAGACAGAGAAACTGAAAGAGTAAATAAGGTCTGAAATATACAATAGATATTGTGAAATGGGAAGAAATTGTTCACAAGGAGAAAGGAACTATGATGGGGGAAAGGGGAAAAGGGAAAATATGCAAGTCAGTTATATTCTTAGTATCTCTTAGTTCACTGAAAAGGAAGGTTTGTGCTAATGTTGATGAGATAATTTTTTATGCCGTATCTTATACTCTGAGTAACTACTTTAAAGATAACAATATGCAATGTATTAACTATTGTTATTCTCCTATTATACTATTATGAAATTTTGTTTTACCTTTTTTCCATAAAATAAAAAATAAATCTTAATTTCAGTGAGAATATAAAATAAACTATATTACTTAATATAGATCAAGAAAGATAGAAACTTTCAGTAGATTTTTCTTGCAAAATTATACCCATTTTTTTGATACACGGGGAATGGATACCTGGGCACTTTTGTCACTATGCTCTGTGATTCCTAACACAGCCAGAGTACATTTTCTAAGACCACTGAATGATAAATTATAGGGCATTGTGGGTGAAACACAACCTTCTTCCAAGCATAGCAATTCTTTCTTATTATTATCATTTGAGTAAAGACTTTGAACTCCAACTATAATTTGAGTGCCCATCAACCTAAGATCTACTTAAATAATTTCAGAAAAACTAAAGTGAAAAACAAAATTGCATCAAATGTAATTTTATAAAGATTTTTTCTTTTCTAAGAGTCAGAAAATGTGATTAAACCTGATTGAAGTTAATGGGGAATTTCATTGTCTCTATTACTATTATTTAAATGTTCAAAAAATTTGCCATTTCAAGTGTTGCATGTTTTGAAAGCTCAGATGACACATGAAGAAACTTTACCAGTTCTGACTCAGGTCTCTTCTTTCTGAGTGATGACCTGCATCTCAAACAGGTTTTATTTTGTCACATCTTGACCTCAAGACAATTGTTAATTCCATACTTTGTATCTCCTTAGATTTTCCTTCAATTGAGAAAAGAAAGCTCAAAAGTCTCAAAATAATAAAGAGTTCTAAAAATCAGTCAGCTTAAGGTCTTATTTTCATAGGCATAACTCAGCCCAATATTGCTTTGAATCTTTACCTGAGAGGAATATGGCTATGCTAAGTATCTAGGAAAGATAAGTCAAGGTCCACTTAACGGAAAAGAGGCTATACACTGCTCTAAGAAAATTAATGTGAGAAACTCAACCTGCAGGGTCTAGTGCAAAATGAAAATATAGGACACTTGCTAAAAAATATTAAATATTTCTAGACAGAGACAGTAGACACTAAACCAAATTAGTACCTTTCTATGTATGGCTCCCTGTACTACAGCACATGTCCTATGGCTATAAAGGTTTTATTGGGTATTGTTTAGTCACAAGAGTAGATAAATTCTTCATGGCAAAAATAGTATACATCCTGATAAGAAGTGGATTCAAGTTTTCATTTATATTTCACAATTTTAATTCCAATGACTATTTCTGAGTTTTAGAGAAGTGCAAAACTCAAAAAACTTCAGTTACATAACATGTGACATAAATCTGACAATAATATGCAATGTAAAATGTATTATTTTATAAACTTTATAAAACTTTTTTTTTTTTTTTTGTGGGTACCGGGGGGTCGACCTCAGGACCTCGCGCGCCAACAGGCACCCGTGCCGCTGAGCGATATCACCGGCCCCTTTTTTCGTATGTGGGATCCAGGAGTCGAACTCGGGCCCTCGCGCTTGCAAGGCAGGCGCTTATGCCACTGAGCCATCTCACCGGCCCAAAACTTTTTACATTATAAATTCATTTTTACATTTCTTTTGTATTTATTTGTTTTTCATTTTCATTTTGACTTATATATATAGTATCTCCTATTCTCAAAAAACAATCTCTAGTTAGTTGAATCTCCTATTTTAACTATAACACAAATTCTCCTGTTACTTCTTCTTTGATTCCTCTTCAATCATTCTAACTCCTAATTATATGGATCACCTCTATTTTCCAGAACACTTCATACATCCTCCCTTTTGTCACTATAACATTCCTTCCTAATGATATTTCAGTTAGAATTACCTCTGAATCTAACTATAATATACATAGTATGGTGCTCAGTGCCTTGCAGAGCCCAATAAATAATTGATGAGTTAAAGAGCATAATTATTTTCTTTCCCACTGTCATGCTATTTGCATTCCTTGTTATGACAAAATTCTACCATTTAATTAGATAATATTTATCAGAGTCCCACCAAAATCCCTAGTATTAGTTCTCAAAAACAAAGAGTAATTTGATTTTAATTTGGATAATTAAATCATCTACTCAAATGAATACTTTTTATATCTCAGAGAAATCTATTTTCCATTGCTTAATGTTTAACTTTACCATCAGTGCAGAAGACATACTAGATACAACACTTTATCTTAAAACATGCTTCTATAAACATAGTTATATTCTATAATTTTCTAAATGGAGAATTGTTTATCTACAATCAGTATTGTTTCTTTAGGTTTTTCTTTTTTTTTTTTTTTTTGGTGTGTGTGAATGAAACAGAAAGATGTGCTTTGTCTTATCTTAATTATGTTCCAAGCACCATTATATTGTAAATTTAGGAAAGCATTGTGCAAATGTTAACAAGACTGGCTAGCTGGAAGAGTTATAATTATGTTTCATATAGCAAGTTGTCATTACTAATTGCTCATTTTTATACCTTAAAATGAATGCCAAATTAGTGACACTCTATATTCTTAAACAAAATGATACTAGCACAACATTATTTTCAAATTAAAGACCTTACTGTAGCTGGGCATATAGCTCAGCAACACAGTGCTTGCCTAGTAAGCACGAGATCGTGAGTTCGATTCCCAGTACCAAAAAAAAAAAAAGCCTTAAGGGAGTAAAAATATGTTTGCATACCTTATCTGTAATTACAAGGGTCACTGTAGGAGAAAAGTTATTTACATTATGCAAAGAACATTTAAAGAAATGCCTGTACAGAAAGAAGTCATCTAAAGCAGGTAGTTTAATTATTAGCTTGATTGCTTTTTAATCTGGATCATCAGTGTTATGCCTCAGTGCTTAGCTTAATTTTAATTCTTTTAGTAATCTTCAAATGAAATGACAAAAAAGGAAACATTTTCCAATGTCTGTCATTACAAAAAAATTTAAGATTGGCTTTTATGTTGAAAACATGACTTAAAACCTTATTTTGTAATAGTTGGAGTCACTCTTTATGGCCATCCAAATAAATAATGTACCTTTATTATTCAACTTTTTACATTTCAGTTCTTTTTTTTTTTTTAAGTATTTGGGGTTGAACTCATGTGTTGCTCTACAACTGAGCTGTTGGCCCAGCTCTTTTTATTTTGTATTTTGTGATAGGATCTCACTAAGCTGTCCAGGATTCTGATACTTCTGCCTCAGCTAAATTTTTATATTTCAATAGGAGCAAAATCTGTACTAGTTTTAGTAAAAGAATTATAATTTCTTTGTCTTAAAACTGTTTAGTATGTTCATCTACTGATCTATTCATCTCATATTTTTCCAAGTGTATTGACATGTATATTCTTATATATATTCATTTATTTATATTAAGAGGAACTAATGTGATTATAAAAATATATATGCAAAGAGAAATGTAGAAATCAGAATGGAATGAAAAGCATATCATCAACACACCTACACTAGTGTGACTCTAAAACTATGAGACCACTGAACATATCTACCTGCTGAAAATTTCAAACACAGGCTTATTAATTTCAAAAATACAAGATCTGTTAAATGGCTTAATTATTGTGACTGCAGCCTAGCCTAGCAAATAAGATGACAATGAATTTAACAGAAAGATAAAACAAATATATGTGTACCCCAGGCTGCACGTATTTATGTCATTATTAAAGTGTTATTTGACTGTATTGCAAATAATTCTTGTTTTTTAAACAGAAAGATTGAAAAGCAAGTTGAAGCAATTGACAAAATATCTATACAGAGAACTTCAGGATCAAAATTATCCATATTTGTCATGAATATTGATTTAAGTCTGTAAGCAAAATAAAAATCAAATGAAAAATCAAAACCTATTTAGTTGATTTTATCAATTTAGAAAATCCAAATTTAAATTCCTCTTGATCCTCACACAGTCAGAACAGTTTAGCATTTGTATTTTTATATAAATGCCTTAATTCTAACTTTTGCTTCATATTTAAAACCAAGCTCATCTTGCATTTTAATTTGTTTTTCAAATGAATGGAACAAGGTGTTCTGACAGAATAAGTGGTAAAATCAATATTTGTAAAACATGTTAATGAAAACAGATCATAGGACAATACATGCATTTGCTTATGTTCCTTCTGGAGGTTATATATTTTATTTTTTACCTGCAAAAAATAATTTCTCCATAGTATTTACTTTATTTAACAGTTACTATTATTAATGGAAGCACTAGAACTACCTTACTTTAAAGAAACTAGATATTCATTATTTGTGTGTATTTTAATAGGGAAAGTTAGTACATTCCAACAATAATAACAATAAAATGCAGTGTGCCACTGTAACATACACTTCAAATGCCATTTTGTTTCTACATTTAGAGAACTGGCAAATTCTAAGAAAATCACTTAAATATACTTCCTACGTAATTGTCTTATATAAAAAGAGATGAATTAAGATGTGATACATGTGGTAAACCATCTGTTCTTGTTTTTGTTATATTCACATGCATCTGTTCTTATTCAGCTATAGGGAAACACTTAATCATAATTTTCACATCAAAGTATTGCAAAAATTATTGATTTAAATGTAAAACCTTTCAGGTTCTGAAATGTGTGCTAAGCTCAAAGAGAAACATATTTTTACATTAATATTGTATCTTCAAAATGAAATTTTAAAAACTAGGACTGGATAAGGGTGATGAAGTCACTCAAATGTGTATATGTGGCTTCAAAAATTATATAAACAATCATTTGCTTGAATCATTCATTCCAGAGTACTATCAAAAGTAATTTTATATAATTAAACTACATTTTTGTCATACTTGTTTATGTATCTGTAGACATATTTTAATAAACTGAGATACATGTGTATAAAGGATTCCTTCAAAGTATATATGAAATAATGTATTGTTTGGAATTTAAAGTTATATATATATATATATATATATATAGAGAGAGAGAGAGAGAGAGAGAGAGAGAGAGAGAGAGAAATGAAAATACCTGTATTTCAAATTTATAAAATAATATAATGGAAAGAAGATATGAAATAGGTCTTCAGAAATAGTACTTTTATTCTATCTTTGGGCTTGATATACAGTTACAAAAAATTATTATTCAAAGAACATGCATAGGGGCTGGTGAGATGGCTCAGCGGCATAAGCGCCTGCCCGGCAAGCGCGAGGGCCCGAGTTCGACTCCCGGATCCCACATACGAAAAAGGGGCCGGTGATATCGCTCAGCGGCACGGGCGCCTGCTGGCGCGCGAGGTCCTGAGGTCGTCCCCCCCGGTACCCACAAAAAAAAAGAAAAAAAAGAACATGCATAGACAATCATCATGTTCTCTACCTGGAATACATGAAAATATAATTTTTATCACTTAAAAATTTAAAGTACAACAGAAAGGGTAAATATAAATATGATATGTTCTTTAATTTACAAAAAGCAGCAATTTCTTTTTCTGCTTGGACTATTTAGACGTAAACTATGTTAAGACTTAGAAAAAGGGAATCTGCACCATAGCATAATGTGTGTGTGCGTGTGTGTGTGTGTGTGCGTGTGTGTGTGCGTGTGTGTGTGTGTGTGTGTATAGAGAGAGGGAGAGAGTGTGTGTGTGTGTGTGTGTGTGTGTGTGTAGAGAGAGGGAGAGAGTGTGTGTGTGTGTGTGTGTGTAGAGAGAGGGAGAGTGTGTGTGTGTGTGTGTGTGTGTGTGTGTGTAGAGAGAGGGAGAGAGTGTGTGTGTGCGTGTGTGTGTGTGTGTGTAGAGAGAGAGAGAGAGAGGGAGACTGAAAATAATCAGCTCTTTAACAATAGTTTGGTACTCAAGAATGTACCAGAAATCTTCCATCAAAAAGAAAAAGTCAAAATATTTTCCATCCCACTGTAAATTATATAAATACAAAAATGTAAGAGGACTCTCCCACTGACACATGCACTTACAACAACAAAAAGTTTCTCTGATGTTAGACTATAGAACTCTGATATTTAAAAGCTCTTTACTCGCAGTTCTAAAAGTTTTATTTGTGTGTCACTTGGGGTTATTTCTACTTCTTACTGATAGCTGTAAACATACCAGGGGATTCCTTTTCAACAGTAGGCAAGCATTTCATTCAATGATAACAGTTCCATTTATCTACATTATAAATAGCTCTTAAATTTATCTTCATATCAGCTACCACTGCCCAGCCTAATCATTTTTCTCACCTGAAAAAGTATAGTATCTTTCTTACAGAGTCCCACATAACATTATTACTTCCCTATCATCTTTTACAGCACTACTACAAAGATTTTGTATTTGTTTTGAAATATTTATCTGTTTATAATGGAGCAGTAGTCTTTTAAGTAATTTTTTGATGTTTAAATCTAAACTAGACACTACCCAAAAATAATGAAAGCCATTGAATCATTTCGTGTCACAATATTTTTATCCATTAATGAATATTGATAATAACAACCTTGTAGAATATTTTGAGGATTGTATCTGGCATACCTATAAAATGCTTCATATATTACGTAAAATCTAAGAGATCTTCAGAATGAATATTCAATTATCTGTTGGATTTTGCTGTTCATTTAATTTGGAAACCTAAGAAAAATAGAAATGAAGGATACTAGAAAAATAGTGGAAATAATACTTACCAACACATTAGTATTTCATAGCATTTTGTAGTTTTTTTAATTCTCATTATTTATTGTAAATAATTCATTGATCATAATTAACCCTTTGGCCATGAGTAGGACTCACATGTTTTATTTAGAAGACATTTTTTGAGGAATAAATTTCTGGGCCAGTTTTGATACAGACATCTGTTTTTAACCAAGTTTCAACTAACAGTGATTGCAAATGAAGTTTTATATATTGTTTTCAGAATTTCAAGATCTGACAAGGCTCCATGGCAATCTGCATTGTTAGTGCTTCAACTCTTGAATACTACCAGGAAGATTTGTGAGAAGGCCCACAAGGAAGGACTCAGAGTCAGAAAGTAGTTTTTAGCAAGCTTTCTATTGTATGACAAGAAAGTTCACTCTAAGCAAAGCTAATTTATACTGAAGTGGATTTTACACTTGAGAGGGATCCAATCAGACAGAGTCACAGGTGATAACTTCCTGGTATATAGAAGTAGCTCTTCTTTTGTTTTCATAGATTTTTTTAAAGTGGTCAAACATGACAATGAATGGGGCTTCTTTCCAATGAACTCTCAGCTTTCATACACACCTGGTACTGAAGAAGTGGCTTTGGTTTTGGGGGGAACAAGCAAAGGTGGCTGAGCTCATTCAGAAAGAATCAAAACTATAATGGGAATGTAAGTAAATTAAGCTTAAAAGGATTAACATCGCTCAAATTCTGGATGTGCATTTATGGGTTCCAGAAACTAACAGGTAGGTGGGAGAAGTCTGAAGGGGCTTCCTAAACCCTCTCAGCAAATTCTTGAAACCCCAAACTTAGGAAATTTAGACCACTGTCTACAGGTGCAGAACTTCCAATTTAGTTTACCCAATGTCTCCCCAGAACCAGCCCACATCTAGCTAGTTACATAATCTAAAAACATGACAAACCTCTTTGGCTATATCCATTCCCAAAAATTTCTGAAGAAAATAGGTTTAGAAGGTTTTCATCTCAATATGACAAAAGCTATCTGTGACAAACTGACAGCCAATATTCTATTAAATGGAGTGAAGCTAAAAGCTTTCTTTCTGAAATCAGGAAGATAAGGGTGTCTGCTACCACCACTGCTGCTCAATATAGTTTTGAAATGTTAGCCAGAACAATCAGATAATAGAAAGAAATAAAAGAGATATATATAGGAAAGGAAGAAGTTAAATTATCAGTATTGGCTAATGGCATGATCCACTACATAAAAGACCCCAAAATTCCACCAAAAGACAACTAGAATTAATAACCAAATTCAGTAGCATAGCAGGATACAAAATTAACACTCAAAAGTCAATATTTCATCTGTACAAAAATAAACTCACAGAGAGAGAAATTAGGGAAACAACACCTTTCACAATAGCATCAAGTAAAATGAAATCATTAGAAATCAACTTAGCCAAGGAAGCAAAAGACTTCTCTAATGGACACTACAATACTTTAAAAAAGAAGATTGAAGAGGATATCAAAAAATAGAAAAATAGCCTTTTCCTGGATGGGCAGGACCAATACAGTTAAAATGGCCATAGTTCTAAAACTGTTAGAGATTTACTATCCCAATCAAAATACCAATAGCATTCTTCACAGATAAAGAGAAAAGAATCTAAAATTCACATGGAACCCCCCTCAAAAAAAAAAAAAAAAACAGAGTAGCACAAGCCATCCTGAACAACAAGGGGAAGGCAGGAGCCATTGCAATCTCACACTTAAAGTTATTTTACAAGTCTACAGTGATAAAAACAGCATGGTATTGGCAAAAAAGGAAAGAAAGACTTGTGGATCAATGGAACAGAATAGAGGGTGCAGAAACAACTCCAAGCACCTTCAGCTACCTTATCTTTGTCAAAGGGGCCAAATCCTTTCACTGGTGGAAAAATAGTCTCTTTAAAAATGGTGCTGAGGATTGAATATAGACCCATATCTTTCATCATACACCAAACTAAAATAAAAATGTATCAAAGATCTCAATGTGAAAATGGAAACTTTTAATCTGCTGGAAGATGAAATAGGTAAAACTTTTGAAGACACAGGTACATAGCCAAAGACTTTCTGAACAAAACCCCAATGGGATGAGAAATAACACCAAAAATCAACAAATGGGATCATATCCATTTAAAAAGCTTTTCCACAGCAAAGGAAACCAACAATAGAGTGAAGAGAAAACCTACAGAATAGGAAAATAATTTTGCTTATGATTCATCAGACAAAGAACTAATATCTAGACTATATAAAGAACTCAAAATATTGGGCTCTTCAAATTTAGAACCAATCAAAAAATGGGCAATTGAAATGTATAGACACTTCTCAGATGAAGAAATACAAATGGCCAATAAATACATGAAAAATGTTTAACATCATTTGTTATTCAAAAAATGCAATTAAAAAACACTGAGATTCCATCTCACTCCAGAAAAATTGTTATATTCAAGAAATCAGGGCCAGTGAGATAGCTCAGTGGCATAAGTTCCTGCCTGGCAAGCGCGAAGTCCTGAGTTCAACTCCTGGAACCCACATAAAGGAAAAAAAGGGCCTGTGATATCGCTTAGTGGCACAAGAGCTTGCTGGCAAGCACAAGTTCCTGAGGTTGACTCCCGGTACACACATTAAAAAAACAAAAAAGAAAGAGAAATCAAATAACAAATGCTGGAGTGGCTGTGAGGGGAAAAGGAACCCTTCTTCTTGTTGGTGGGAGTGTAAACTGGTACAACAACCATAGAAAACAATATGGAGATTCCTCAAAAAATTAAAATAGGAATTACTTTCACCCTGCTATTCCTTTACTAGGCATCTTCCTGAAAGTGTTAAACATATCAATTTATGGTGATAAATACATACCTATGTTTTTAGCAGCTTAATTCATAATAGCTAAATCTGGGAAGCAACAGTAAATTTCCTTTAACAGATGAATGGATAAAGAAAATGTGACATTTATACGCAATGGAATACCATCCTGGCATAAAGGATAAACTTGAGCAGGACAATGGATGCACCTTGTGATCATAATGTTAAGTAAGAGAAATGAGACAGACAAGTTTAAATACTGAATGGTTTCTCTTATATGAGAGCCTCATTATATCAATAAAGTGTGAGAACACAAAGAATAGACTGCAGGAAATAGTGAGATGAATCTTTGGCATATGAGAAAGGAAATGAAAGGTGGAAAGAGGGTAAGGTATGGAAGGAAAGGAAAACTTATAAAAGGAAGATTGTGACATTCTGGGTAGATGCACCAAGCCACTAGGAGGGATGTCATCATCATGAACTAAAAATGATTGAGAAATGTCATGTACATGTACCAACTCCCAATGGTGAATGGAATCACAATGTATTATAAACATTTACCTATAAAAATAATAATGAAAAAACCTCTTCATCCCCGATTCCCAGCCTCTCTTCCCCACTTATCATTTTCTAGCAATCCTTTTATGTATTTTTGACATTTGAAGACAGTTGACATTTGTGTAAAATATTCATTTATACCCAACAAATAGTCCATATTTTATTTTATTCAAGAGTAGTTTGTTTCCCAGTAAATAAAACTCTTCTCCCAGCTTTGTTTAGCAAATTCTGTTTTAAAAGGTAGCTTTGTTATTATGAAGCAAGTTGATTTCATCACTAATTTTCTAAGTAGTTAATGGTGCTATAAGTGTAGAGAAGGTAAAATGTTTCAAATTCTCTTAGATTCCACTTAGATTCTTCTGCTGTGTCTGAGATTTACCTTGACGTAAAGCAGATTAACAAGAAAAAAGCATATATATTTTATTTATATTTTTATATGTACAAGGAAATCCTCACAGGAAATGAGTTAAAAACAAGTAGTCCTAGCTGTTTAAGTAATAAGTTCAGTAAAGTGTAGTTAGTGTGAGGAAGTAAGTAAAATATATGGGAGTTTAAAGGAAGATACAGGCTACTGCAAGATCTGCTTGTAGAGATTTCTCTCCTCCTCTGCTCTCTCTAATGATATTAATCTTCCCTAGTTCCTAGCATTGAGAGAATATCTTTCACAGGAGAGTCTTATCTCCTGCATTCAAGGAGAGAAAGGAAGGTCAGAACGCCATTCTTGAATCTTCTTTTTTTATGGATATCTTCAGTTTAGAATAGTCAATAGAGCAAACTGGTGTGTTTTGGACTGCACGTACTGAAAACCCTCATTAAGAAAAGACAGGCCATGAATGTTGATCTTCTAACTGTTGTTTGTAAGTTTACCAATTATTTCTCTTAATGTTTTCATAAATAAACATATATTGTACAAAAAATATTGTTCCTTTTACTGCTTTATGTTTATAAATTCTGAGAAATGGTTGCAAGCACTAGATAACTGGACAAAGTAAATTCTATAAATTGTTTAATTTCCTCCTGTGTATGGAGGTTAAAGCATTTGAGTAATAAATTAGTGGTTGAAACTTAACACTTGTTATAAATTTGAAACTTTTTCCACTGTTGTTTGAAGCATAAATAAAACACCAGTTATTCACGTACTAATAATCTGCTTATGCCCTTTTCAAAAGTTCATATAAATGAGCCATACATTCTTGATATTTCTATTATTATTATTATTTCTTGTCTACATGTTACCTTTGCAACTCTTGTTAACAGTACCTTAGAAATACTGAACCTAGTCTGCTACTTAAATGTTATTTCATATTTCATGTTTTCGCCAGTTTGCAAATCTCCCTAAGAAAATTCCACACCATAACATTCCATGTGACTAGTAAATAAGGCTCACTGTTCTGCAGCAAGGTGATTACATCATGTGTGTTCAAGGCCAAAGGTAGTTTTTTAGAAATATAATGGATCTTAGAATATTTTTATGTTATAAAATAAGTGTTGTGGAGGCTATATTGTTAAGAGTGTAAGAATTCTATTATTGAAAATAGTCAGAGTCCACAGCTTTGTCCAACAAACTGGCAACTAGTTATTTTTTTCAGAAATTAAATTGTTTACTAAAAATTCATTTTTGTGACTACTCAACTATTTTAACTCCAAAATTTGCTGAATATGTATCAAAATTTGATTATATTAATTTACATATTTTTTACACAAAAATGAGGTAAGAGAGCCTAAAATAATTGACACTTTTTAAATAGTGGTTTTATCATCTGCTAACAAATATTTGTACCTGGTAGAGTCAACATGAACAGGCATTTTTCATTACTCACCTTCTGTAGGGAATATTATAGTGGATGTAGCCTCATATCCTTCACTTCCTTTGTCAGAGGTTATTTCAGATACCAGAAACAATGCAATGATGTTCAGTGATTAAAATAGTCTTTGTTCACAACAACAACAAAAAGTAATTATCTTGAATTCTACTTCTCTTATCTGGAATCCTTTTCTGATTTCAGAGTTCTTCACATTTGTAAATGTAAGCTTTACCCCTCCACCTACAAGTTTCACCACCAATGTGGCCTCAGCTACCATCTCTCACCTGAATTGTTTCATCAATGTATTCACTTTCTCTTTATCCTCCTCACACCTATAGTTTGATCTCCTTGTTTTATGTAAAATGATTGAAAGGTAATACACCAGTGGTACTCCTCACATCAAATTCATTACAGAAGCTTCCCAATGAGGGTTCTGCTCATAATTTTCACTTGATCTTTGATGTTTGAGGATGTAAATATAATATTCAACAATTCTACTGTTCCTTCACACAAACACACACACACACACACACCTCTCACCTTTTTCTTCTACTATTTACCCTTTGCACACCCTGGTTTAGCCTGTGTGACATCTGTCACAATCCTGATACAGCAATTACCTTCTCAGATTTTCTACGCCCATTGGCTGGAGTTATATTCATCAGATATCTTCATTTTAGGTCCTCTCATTTTCTTTGTCTTTCTACTCAAATGTCTATGTATTAGATAGGTCATTAATGACCATTCTGTATAAAGTGGTAATCACACACTTTACTTTTCTCTTTATTCTTCATTCTCCATGACAGAATGAAAATAAATAACTAGTGAATGAATAAATAAGCGTGTAAAGCTTCTGAAATCATTCTAAAATTTTCTTTTGGTTTAAATAAAGGACAATCTTTGTTTTTAACAACACTGCAATTGAACTGAAGAGTTAGGTGCATGGTTAGATGTAGGGTTAATATGTCTCTTTGTTTCATGCATCCTAATGATTGGGCTTCCTTCAACTCATGAAGCAGTTCTTTGATTCACTTCTGACTATACAGGCTCACTTTTTCCCTTACATAATCCTGTATTACAGTAGCAATAATAGTAATAATAATGATAATAGTAATTACCTTTCACTGAGCACTTAGTGTGTGCCACCCAAGCTAACTATTTATTCAAATTATCTCATTTACTTTCCACAGTATTATTATGGTATGTATATTATTATCTAATTCCAAGTAAGGAAAAGAAAGTTCATGAAGTAAGGTAAATGATTCAGTGACATACAAAGAAGAGATGGAATACTGAGTTTTACCCACACTGGTAGAATTTAGAGACAAAGATCTTAGGCACTGTTACATTGTAGTAACATGACTTAATGAGTCCCCTATGATCTTATGAATCATGCCTTTCTGAACATCCTAACATACAGTAGCTCTGGCTACATTGTATTTGTTGAATATAAATCTGCATGGATTATGTAAAGAGAAACTTATTTATGTCTATATCAGCATGTTTTGGTTTTATATGCTGCAATTTTAACATATTAAAATCTGAAAAAATAAGCATCACTTTATAATTACTATAAAATTTACTTTAAGATTGTACTCCTTTTAAGAATTAACAATTGAAAGCCCTGCTACTAAACTGAAGCTATCCTAAAGGTTTTGAACAGTTTCAGTTGTTTTTGGAAACTTGCACTCTAATTTAAAACAAAGGTAAAACTCAAACTGTAACAATAAAATTGTTTTGCCCCCAAAGATCACCTCTCCCTGAATGTTTCCTTAAAGCTATTTCTTATTTTAAGTAGATATCTAGCTTTTCTACTGCTCCTTCTCAGGGGAAGAAAGATGCAAGATACTGATAAATTTAACATTTCTTATACTGAGAATGTCTCCCAGGAGACACAACCACTTACAGCACTGGATACAGACTCCTGGTAAACATCCTGTGAAAGCAACTCTTAGACAAAACCAAAGTATCAGTATAAGCTCCTTCTCTCTCCCCTGAAGCCAGCATTTGACTTCTAGCAATTTATCCTCCTCAGAGTTTCAGAGGATTTATTTTTCTGTATAGATCAGTTTGCACATGTGAAACAAGACATTCAAGAAAAAAGTTTTGATAGTTCTTATTCACTTTACTGTTTTACTTTCCATCTCATGAGAACTATCTGTGAAGCATTTAAACATGCAGATAAATACAACCCCTTAAAACTGTCAGAATTAAAGGGTCTCTCCAGGTAGAGGTTTTCAGAGACTTTCTGCAATAAACAGTAAAATTTTTCATTGAAATTCCAGGGTAATAATTATAATAATTTCTTTATACAGTATATTATAAAGCAAAGGGAAAAGTAAACATGGGGATGCTACTTGGAGCAGTGTGCCAAAGCTGACTCATGTCTCCATGGCATGTAATTTGTGTGGTGAGTCCATAGGAAACTGCAACTGTCATACACATTTGGAAACATGAAGCATTTGCAAATTCAACATTTATCCATTTTTCACAGGACAACTGAGGATAATCAAGCTCATTGTAAACAACTAGAAAATCAAAGTCTCCCCTCACTTCTCTCTCTCTTTCTCTGTCCCTCACTTCCTCCCTCTCTTTCATTTCTCTAAACTTGTCAAGTGGGTATCTTTATATAAATGACAGAAAATTTAGAATAAATTATTTTGTAATCAAAAACACATTTATTAATTTTAAATGATAAAGCCTACACCTTTATATTACCTAAGATATGCATACCACACATACTTATGCTACCTAAGACAGTATACCAAGACATATAATTTCTTATTATGTACATGCTGCATGCAAAGTCAAATTGGAGTTATTTTAGAATGCTATGGCAACTCCAGTATTAGTAATGATGTGCTTTTTCATGACATATGGCCGAGGCATCCTCACTCATTCATCTCCATGTTATAATATTCCTGCCACTATAGAATAAATGTCTTTGTCTTAGGCCAAGACTTATTTTTCCCTTTTGAAAATTTTCATGGACACATTTGCTATTTCTCTATGTGGCTTTGTTGTTCCTTTCTATGGAAAAGCAGCCTTTTATCTGAATGACTTTCATAAATTATATTGAGGCAACCATGATGGGTTTTAATCCAGTCCTCTATGTTTCAAGCTTTATGGTAGTATAATACCCATTGTATATATATTTTAATTTTGAACTCTACTTTGCTTAAAAATTACTTATTTCTTGACAATAGAAAAACAGGAATTAGGCTTCTGTAGGCAAATACTTATAAATTCCATTTTAACCAGATTAATGCTTTATGTGCTGTAAGGTTCAGATAATGGTCTGACCCGTGAATAACCTGCTGTTTCACAGATATTTGTTTAATATTTCCAAAACTATGTACAAAAATTGAATTCTCTTTTAATGTTGAATTTATCAGTCAATATACAAATATACATGTCTATCCTCTGAAGGGAGTTAAAAAGTTGAGAATCATTTGATTGACATCATAATACAACATGCATATGGCCCATTCATAATTTATAAGAAATGATGTAAAAGTGAGTTTTTAATATTTAACACGTACATCTAGTTTATTGGCTTAAGGCTGTAATCACTGTTTAGCTCAGTATTCTGATCTTTGTTGACTCTCATTTCTTCAAGGAAGACTTCATGAATATCTGGTAGTTAGAAACTGTCGGAGTGGTGCGTGTTTATTTTCTGTGCTAATTCTCACCTCTTAACCTATTAGGCAGGTCTGGTACAGATGGTGGGATCGGAGGTCCAAGGTCAGTGGAAGGGGAAAAGCCACAATACACAAGCAGTTTTCAAATAGCTGTTGATACTATGCATGCTGAAGTTCCATCAGCCAAAGCCAGCTGAAGAGCAGACGGGTACATTTGCCTGCTCTCTGAATGAAAGAAGCTGCAAAGCCACAATGCAGATGTGCACAAACATGGGGTGGATTTGTGGTTATTTAACAATCGACCACAGATATTCTATTTTATGTGCTGTGGAGAGTTCTTCAGTGAATTATAGGAAGGTGGCTGTTCCCAGCACTTAGATATGCTATAATGAAGTGACACCCAGCCTTCCCACCACAACTATATAACCCCTCCCATAACGGTTTAGTTTGTTCATTTGAAAAATCACTTTATCCTGCTAGAAAAATTCCCCAAGGAGTTGTAACTTGGGATAAAAATCTATTTGCTGCCTTGGAAGTAATTTCTCTTTTTATGTATTATACTCACTGACACGTTCATTATGGCAGTGTGATACAGGCAATTTTAATCTATAATTACTGCTTGTTACCCAATTGTCTTTTAGACACTTTTGAGTTAGCCTATAGTAGCACAGGGTAGACCCATTAATGCAAGAAATCCTATCTGTTAGCTGTTTCATTGGACAGGTCCTATTGCTTCATTTTCAGTAATCAGAATTCTTTAATAAACTGTAGCTACCAACCCTTGCAAAAAGCTCTTTATTGCATTTCTGCACACTCATACTATTTAGAGACACTTAGGATGTAACTGCTATATCCCTTGCAGAAAAAAATAATGGAAATTGTACAGGGGGAAGAAATTACTGAAAGAGATTGGTAGCTGGAAAACAAAGAGTTTTGACAGTATTCAAGTCCAATCGCTGGAACTCTTAAGCAAGTATATCATGGTAATGTTTAAAAATCACACTATTAAAGCCTTCCTTTTCTTATTCCATTTTCACTTAAGCAAATACCTTTCATGGTCATTATTATCTCTTGCTTTTTTCCTTATTCATTAGCCCAATAAACTGCAGCAGGATATAGGTCAGTTAATTTAATTTCCTGTGCTAACATATATTAATGAATGACAGCAACATCACAAAAAATAAAGTTCTGTGGTATCTGGCATTTGTCATTAATCAAACTAGAAGCACTACTACTCCCTGACATTTGAGTTTTTCAGTACTCTGTGAAGTGCTCTGTGATATGAAATGTGAGATAAGGTGAATGATGTTAATCAAGAGAATGTGCAAAGTACAATCTAGGTTATTCATCCCAATTGACAGAGAAAAGTCAAAAGGAACTTTTACAATGACTACAGTAGGTGCTTAACATTTGCTTTTTGCATTATCATAGTGGATACTTGGAGTTGTCAGCACAGTACATCTTTTCTAAGTTTTTCTAGCCTTTACATGCAAAACATGCAGAGTGATCTTACAATTTATTGTTCAACTGGACATATTTGAGAATGCAATGGACATTACTAATGGTTACATGATGAGGACTCCATTATCCAAAGCAAAGCTGAATGTGTTATTGACTAATGAAGGCCGTCAAAATCCTGCAAGATTTTGTTTCTGATTCAAGATAGACAAAGAAATTCTGACACGAGTGTTGATGACAAGATGTGAAATTAAACCATGTCATTTATGTTACATGGAGAAAGGAAATTGAGGACAAAGCCAGTCTAGGAAAGAGTAAACAAAATAAAACAAAGCATCACTGAGAAGCAGATTGAGAAACAGCTGCTTCATGTTTTATTGAAACTTAAATAAGTACCAGCCCTTCCCTTGGTTTTGGTTTTAGTTTTTTTAAAATAATTGTATTGTCAATGTACAAATGATAATTGTTTGCATTTATGGAGTACAATAAGAAGTCTTAATCTCTAAATATATAATAATCAATGAAGTTTTGTTTTTTTGAATCTTTATTTGATTCTTGTTTTCTTGTTCTGTGATTGTTTGAGATTAGGGTCTCACATTTTCAAACAAATTATATAGCAAAAAAAAGATTAAATTTTTTAGGTACCACAGAATTTTTTTTATTTTAAATAATCATTAAAGAAGTACTCGGTAAGAATGAGAATCCCCAACACAGTAGAATGAAAACTAAGATCAAAAGACAATCTAATACTACATCATCCTTAATTAGTAAATATAAATTATTTAAGCCTTTTTTTGTGGCCTCAGTACCCCTGACCTCTTACTTATAAAATTATTTTTCATAATTATATTTTTGTGTACTCCAGGATGTACAGAATATGATTCATACATACTGCATATTTTAGTTCATTGATTGAAAACCAACACCATAAATTCTTAAATTTTCCCAATGGAAATCATATCAGTTAGGACATTCCTTAAAGTATTAAGTTTATAACTACTCAGAAGAATTTCAAAGTATCATTATTTATTGAATCAATAAAATCTAATTTAATTTTTTACATTTTAAGAATTAATATACTTGAGAGACTATTTCTTCTGATCAGTGCTCTCTCACACTATGCTATTGGAAGCAAAAAACACAAAATGTGAAGTGTATATTAAAACCCCAAAGAGAAAGTTAGAGAAAAATCCGTGATACTTGCAACTGGACATAAGTTCAAAAGAAAAGAGCTTCTGTGGGTATTAAAGCAGGATGATTAAGGAAATATATTCCCCACAGGTTGTGTTTTTTGGCTCCTCTTAAAAATGCTAAGTCAATATAGATATTAATGCACTTAGAAAAACTTCCAATAAACTTCATAGTAATCTCTTGGAAATAATCAGTTTTCAAGTAAATTTTTTCAATAGAGAAATATATAAAATTATAACAGATTTTTGATGAAAAAACTGTATTATCAAGGTAGTGATGTATACCTCATATACACCTTTTTTAAAAAAATTGTGTACAGAAAAATAATAAAATTACAAAATAGATTTCCAGATATAGTAATAATTTTATAACTGATAATTTCACTTTAATTCATACAATCAAAATCCAAAAGTTAAACTATTTCAATTTGGACTTTGATGCAATCTTATGAACAAAAGTTGTAATGAAAAAGGAAAAATAATAAGAGTAAAGAGAATGCCATATTTGTATATTTCTTGCCATATTCTCCTAGAACCCAGAATATATGTCATACTTAGGAGCTATTGAGGAATAAATAAGGTTATAACTTCTGTGACAATTTAAAATATACATAAGAATAAAAAACTTAAGGAGAGGTTACAGCTACTTAATTAAATAATTTAATATGATTCGCCTCTAGCCTCTGGTACTGGGAATTTCTGACATGTGCAAAATAGTGTTAATAGCTTATTTAACTACTGTATCATCAGCTGAAAAATATTATCAATCAAGTGATTTTTGATGGCTGAATATATACATATGATCTACAGTATACTGACAAAGGGACATGAGGATAAATTCATGCTAATTTTAATTCATTGTTATACTATAGATATTCTCCATGGCTTTAAGAAGTATTTAAATATGATTTTCATCATTGGTTAAATTTCCATCTAAAAAATTATTTACTTAGTCTTAACTTAGTAAATCCTTATTTTATTTTCATTTGTAGAAGTAATACCAACCTGAAAATCCCTGCATATCATCCAGTTAATGGTCTTCATTTTTCAGGAAGAAGTTATGTATATGGTAGTTCTCTTATTAGAGTATAAATTCATTTCTATCAAATATGTCCATTAAGAAAGAAGAAATTGGGCCGGTGAGATGGCTCAGCGGCTTAAGCGCCTGCCCGGCAAGCGCGAGGGCCCGAGTTTGACTCCCGTAACCCACATACGAAAAAAGGGGCCGGTGATATCGCTCAGCGGCATGGGCGCCTCCTGGCACGTGAGGTCCTGAGGTCAACCCCCCGGTACCCACAAAAAAAAAAAAAGAAAGAAGAAATTGATTTATATATTAGCATTAGCCTAGGGAAAAGAAAATTTTGAGACAAAATTATTCTTAATTATGCCCCCAGAGATAAATAACATTGGCATATGAATATGTTTCTATGTACAAATAATTTTCATTTGACATAAAATATAAAGCCCAAAGATGGTAATAAGTAGAATTCAGAAACTGGATTTAATGTGTTCTGTGTCATTATTTATTTAGTAGCACAGCAAGCTTTATGACCTCTCTTCTAAATAACTAGGAAATCTAGAAATGATCCTGTCTGTAGCTACATGGATACAGTAATTGGTGCAATCTTTCACTCTCTCTTCTTTGTTCCTACTGTATTTTTTATCTTAATTCATTCATATGTTTATCTTTCTCATTAGACAGTGGGCTCTTTGGGTAGAATTAAACAGTGTCCAGCAAGTAATTGTAGCTTAAATTTTAAAAATAGCAAAGATTTTGTTCTTTATTAAGTTTAATAGTCAACTAATATAATTAGTTTTTAAATTTTAACATATGAGTTAGAATACTTTGATATTAAATTATCACCATGAAAATATACAACTCAACAAAAATATAAATTTGTTATTCAGAAAACTGTAATTATTTAAATTAATCTAGAAACTCAATAAATTTTAAAATTTTCAAAACCTATGAATGCAAAATTTCTCTCATGAAGACTTTACACACATTAAAATAAAACTGAAACCTTACACAATTTAATATTATTTTAAATTTCCTTTGTTCATGCTAATATCATCTTAATGTTATATCAATAAAAGTTAACTATAAGATTTGAAGGGCTGGTGAGATAGCTCAGCAGCATAAGCACCTGCCTGGCAAGTGTGAGGTCCTGAGTTCAATTCCCAGTACCCAGATACTAAAAAAGGGCCAGTGATATCACTCAGTGGCATGGGAGCCTGCTGGTGTGCAAGGTCCTGAGTCCAACCCTTGGTACCCACAAAAAAAAAAGATTCAAAGAGGTTAGTGGAAAAATTTCCTAGAATTTTTCCCAAAAAAGTGAAAAAATATATATTTCTTTATGTGATTATATTATATGTGCAACTAGATGATATGGTAAATGATGTTAATTTAGAAAGAATTTCATATAATGAAATTAGTGACCATACTTAAAGATTATTTTTGATAAAGTGTTCTCAATAAAAGCATTGCATCATGCAATTAAATATACATATTTGGAGTTAGATAGTTTTGAGATAATCATTTAGTAAATGTAGGTAATGAAGACTTGGCTACCATTTATAAATGTAGAGGTATGTTGGAGAAAAAAAAGACAACTAATTTTATAGATAAAACATTCTGAATAATATGTATTCTTTGGAGCCTCATTTAACTTATTTTTAAAAATAATTTTTACTATTACTCTAAAAATCCTTTGCAGTAATTTGATTCCCATCTCAAATATCTGATATATATATATTATATATATATATATATATATAATTTAGATAGTTGCATGTGAAAATTAAAAAATCATATATAATTTCTATAAGTATAGCTGTATAGCTCTTGGCATATAAAAGAATATAATTTCTGTAACTGAATTTTATTGTCTTGTAATTCTGATTAGGGAAAAATGCTAAACTCAAGTGTGGCAGTCTACTTTCTCAATCTAGATTTCTCTCCTATACCTTACTGGAAGTTTGGAGTTTCAAATGACAACACAGGGGTATCACATCAGTGTACTGTGAGACTAGGACTCAGGACAAAACAACTTCAGGCTGTGCTCCATAGCATCCTCTAGAAATCCTTTCACTTTTCCAGGTAACTTAAATCATGAAATTCATTCTTATTTTGTCTATGTTCTTTTCATAGATAGAGAGTTAGATGATCGATCGATCGATCGATCAATAGGTAGATAGATAGATAGATAGATAGATAGATAGATAGATAGATAGATAGATAGATTATAAATAAATTGATGATAGACAGACCTCTTTTTCCAGGGCATCTTTATCCTGAGCCCCTTTTCAAACAATGTTGGGTGATTTTCAAACCACATTGACACATCCAAATTGCCTCTAAAGTTTTCTTTTTCCTTCTCGGCCTAAACTACCAAAATTTCAGTTCTATTTTATCTAGTTCAAAATACCTTCAAAAAATAATGATTCTTAGCCCATCTGGGCTATTCTAACAAAATACCATAAAGTGACTATCTAATAAATAATAAAAATTTACAAATTTGGAAGCTGGGAAATTTAAGATCAAGTCTCCAGCAGCGTCCAGGGGACCTGATTCTAGCTCACACAGTGTCCACCATCTGTGTTTTCACATGTTGGAATGGAAAAGGAAGTTCTCAATGGCTTATCTTATGAAGGTCTTTTCCTCATGACAGTCATCAATCAAAGGTCCTTTTTAAATACTATCACATTGTGACTACATTTCATCATAAAAAGTTTAAGGGGACCTAGGAATTTGGACAATAGCACCAGGTTTCACCCCAAAAATAAGGAACATTTGCTTGCAAATTTTCAAGCTGTTATGAAAATGCTTTTGTCCCATCTCTAGATGTAGACATAGATGTAGACTTGGATGTAGGGTCCCAGCACTTTCATTGAGACTCAATAACTATCCTGTTGCTTTCTGATTTATTTTAGTATTTATATATCTATTTATGTACGTGTATACATATTTGTAGTGCATGCCAGGCAAATTCTCTACCACTAAGTCAAATTCCTAAGCCTTTACCTTCTTCCTTTATTACAGAGCAATCTGAAGGAGGATTGTGTCTAACCTAGCATGCTTGATTCTGTACATACTTTAAGATACAAATTAAAGACCTGAATATGTCAAGCCTGTATCCCCTCCAAAATGTGAAGATGTGTATTATGTAAGTTACATAGTTGATATCATAAGAAGTGGATTAAAAATAGATAAAGGAGCTTTATCAAGTCATTACATAACTTATCTAATACCTTAAATTGATGGATTGTACTAAATTATTTAACTTCAAATATATTTCTGGATTTTCAGAAACTGTAAACAAGGAGCCAGGTTAAAAACCAGATTGATACCAGACAAGTAAAATGACATTTCTTTATTATGACCATAAAAATTTTCTTCTGGTGGAGACATATTTATCTAAACAGTGCTAATGTGAAAAATATTCAGAAAGAGTTTAGGTACATTAAAAATAGAAAAGTCTCTTTTATTTCTGTTCCATATGCAAAAAAATTGGGGCTTATTATTCCAGGTTTCTTCCTGCCCAGATTTAATTATTTTAAGTAAAGAATATAGGAAGTACAATAACTAAGGGAGAATGGGCTATCTGTTTTTTTCCATTATATTTTTTTAAATTTTTTCAAAACCTATGCCTTTTAACACATTTGAAGTTTTTGAGACTTCTGGGAAGATGCTGCAGTAGTACATAGCAACAAATCAGCTTTTCCAAGACTTGGTATCCAGACACTGGAAAATAACAATTTGAGGAAGAAAAGAAGGAGGAAGGTGAATCCCTTGAACCCAGGAAGGATGTGACAGGAAAATTGGAACCTGCAGAGAAACTGAAGAGCCAGATCACAATACAGGAAAAGGAGGGAGCAATCTGTACTTCCTCCCTGACTCCTATATTGTGGGACTTTAAGTTAATGAAGCACATGAAAGGAAGCATTTGCAGAAACAACTTCATGTGATGCATAGAGATGATGGCCTTCAGGAAGTGGTATTTTATATGCTCCTTTTCACACTAATTAAAGCCACGCAATTTAAATTATATTCAGTTATGGTCCACATTTTAATTTTAGAATCTCTGCCTCCCATAGGATAATTGAATCCATTCTAAAACTGCAGAATTTATTAAAGCTGTTTTTTTCTTGAATATCTGAATGTTGTTTGACTTCTTGTCAAAAATTACAAGACTATGGGCCGGTGAGATGGTTCAGTGGCATAAGCGCCTGCCTGGCAAGCGCGAGGGCCTAAGTTTGACTCCCGGAACCCACATACGAGAAAAGGGCTGGTGATATCACTCAGTGGCATGGGTGCCTGCTGGCGCGCGAGGTCCTGAGGTCGAGCCCCGGTACCCACAAAAAAAAAAAATTACAAGACTCTATAGCACTGTTACTAAAACAGTGGTGCCTAAAATTTACTCAATGTGAAGCTTGTTTCTGTTTGGTGAATTATACCAAGTATCTACATTTTCTAAATTATAATAAATAAGTATGATAAGCCTATCATAATGCTAAATTTGAGTGTACGCAATATAAGAATTGGTAATGAGGTCTCTAGAAAAAAGTAAAAGTGGATTATAAGAATTCAAACTATTCGTGATATCTACTATCTATCTAGACAGATAGATGATAGATAAATATAAATGATAGAGATATATCATATAACATATATAATACATAGTGAGTTGACACATTAAGTGAGCATCTTGACTGTGGAGTTCATTATGGCTCTTTCATGGTGATACACTGGCTTCCTAGACCCTAACTTAATTTATATTATCACAGTATAACCCTTTATATGGCTCAGAAATAGCTCATCAAACTTTCATGTCTTAGGAAAATAATGAGAGGTTACTGCCATTTACCTTATTGTTGACATTGCTGTGAGATCAAAATAAAAATGAAAGGATTATCATAATTGCAAAATGGATACACCACCCAATATTTATTAACACTATATTTTAGGATTCAACAGCCTGACTAAATAAATGATAAGGTCACTGTACACTGGAATATCAATAACCTAAATACCATGTCCAACATTAAAATGAAGATTAGACCCCAATGAGCT
This sequence comes from Erethizon dorsatum, assembly GCA_028451465.1. Lineage (NCBI taxonomy): Eukaryota > Metazoa > Chordata > Mammalia > Rodentia > Erethizontidae > Erethizon > Erethizon dorsatum. Next base: position 139,725,810 of record CM051824.1, read on the forward strand.
AATTTCCAAATCATGTAAAAGTTGAGTTGTAATCTATTCTCTCATTCTGTCTCTCTCTCTGTCTGTGTCTCTCTCTGTCTCCCTCTCTCCTACAAATAGTTCTCTGGAAAAGAAGACAACTCGAACAAAAGATAAGTACACACCTCAATTAATTGAATATTCTCCTAGGTAATATAAGAATAGCCATAGACATATTGACAAAATGAGGCATAAATTGTGTCTCAAAAAATGAGGCTGTGCTGTATCACTTTTATACTCCTGACAAACTGCAGGGGACCACTGTAAGTGTTCATTTTTGACCTAATCTACATGACCTCCACAAAGATACAGATTTCTGCCTCGGAAATCATCAAGATGTAAAATAAACAAATCACTTCCATTTTATAATGTATGGAAGTATGAATGTTTTCTCAGAAAATAGCATAAATATTTTTTCAAACAGTAGTGTGTTTTATTTCAAAACCTCTACTTTTCAACAACTACCATTTGTGGTGTAACAGGTGAAATGTTTGAGCGAGATGGCTGTCTCTTTACTATCTACATTTGTAAGCCTACAGCCATCTCACTCATAGAGATCAAAAAGACAATGATTAGACTTTGCAATTCGCCTACTCTCTGAAATTTGTGGAGTTAGGAAAACAGAATGATTTGCTTAAAAATTCTCCATCATAAATGAAAAAAATATTAAAGGATTTAGTGGAAAGTTTGTATTACCTAAAGACTTTCTTGATGAAAAGAACATTTTATAGATATGTTTTTTTTCAATTGCATTCCTTTATGGGGAAAATCAAAGAAGGTTTAGGCAAAGACCCCCAAACTCTTAACTTGGTGGAATGGTACCTCCAGAAAACTTTCTGTCTGCTTCCAAAAGAATATTGACTCACATCCTAGTAGACGAAACAGGAGATTTTGAGTGGATGAAACCGACATATAGGGAAAACCACAGAGTTATTTAAGAGGATGAAAACATAGAAAGTTTGGGAGTAAAAAATAAAGTAGTGATAGTTGTTCATTAGCAAGGATATTTCTGTGTATAATGATGTTCTTGGAATTTCACTGGAGGCAATATATGTCTGGCTTCCTGTGGTTCACTATATTCAGTCACCACTATAAAATCAATTTGTCAACCTCAAGTGAATCAGTGAAAGGAAAATAAAATCATCAATTTCCCTGGAGTCAAAACAAACTTAGAAAGTTGTGGAAAATATCAAGGAAGCAATAAATTTATGACACAAAGATAAAGGTAGGAATCAGAGATTGAAATCTAATAACCATTTAAAACCAAAGCCTAATTAGTATCTACAAAAACAACATTTCAGGAGGTTAATTATTATTTTCTGGAAATTGAAGCTGGAGTTTTGTATTGGCCAGAATGTTTCCTAGCAAGCTAGCCAGTAACATGACCTTATAAAATCCAAAGCATTTTACATAAACTAATATGAAACAGATAATTCCAAGTGGTCTCTATCAAATATATGTCCACTCTTACATCAGAATGGGTCAAAACGTTGTAAAATCTATTAGGCATAGAATGGGACATGGGATTTTGAGGGATTTCAATACATTGCTGAGAATTTCTAGGCCAAAGTAATTTAAGAATTATAGCCAAAATCAAAGAGCCAACACAAAATTAGATATTTTATTGAAAGTTAGCTATTATGTACAAGGGAGATTAAGCAGCTTGAAATTTTACTGTAATATATGGATAATTAACAACCAAACTCTAGGTTTATATGAAAAGCTTATCCTTTAGGTCTGTTGCATAAACTGAAAATAAAAGGCTTAACCACCTGAGAGGAGCCAGTTAGGAGTCGTTGACTCCTGCATGAGGAGCTCATCTTCCCCAATCTGGATCACACATTCATTTTGATTGTGCATGGCTCAGTCTCTTTTTTTGTTTGTTTTTGTTTTTGAATGACAAAATCATTGGTTAAAAATATATAATTTATTCCTCATCTCAGAGGAAAGAAAACACTGCACCTGATAGAAACAAATGCAATGAGAATCATCAGAGTGGAAACATTTTTGCTCTAGATTACCTTGTAAGACTGGTAATAAATAGGTATTTAATAGAATTAAAATATTTATATACATATATATAGTTACACATAACATTATAAATATTACATTTAAAAATTAAGACTGGTATATTAACCACATTCTACATTTACTATGAGCTCTTATTTCTGGAAGAAAAATAACTGGCTAGAAGATATAAAAATATGCAAAACAACTTAAATCATTTGTAGGAAAATGTATACACCTTGAGACCATAATGTTAATTAAAATATATCAGACACAAAAGGTTAAATAAGGCATGGGTTTTCTTATATGAGAAACTAAAATATAAAAAGAACAAAATGAAAGATAGATAATAGGAAGTAGAGAGGCAGCTCTTTCTCAATGGTAAGAGAATCAAGAGATGGAGGGAAGAGGAGGTGGGGGAGGGAAAGGGGATGCAAAAAGTAATGAAGATTCATCAGGTATATGTACCAACTCCACAAAAGGAATGTAAATATTATGTACAGCAAACATGTACTAATAAAAATGCTCAAAAATATGCAAAACAGAAAGAGGTCTGAATACCATGTTAGGAGAGCCAGGTAGCTAGTGTTCCAGCTCTTTCAAGGCACAAACAGGAAGAAGTGCCTTCAGAGGTGTGCCACACCAGAATTCATGTACTAATATCTGTAAGGAAACTAAATATTGAGAAAGTTAAGTATTCTTGATTCTAGTTCTGAAAATATAGCCAGGAATATGCTATATTTTTATAGTTAAATTGCCAGATGTACTAGGCATATTAAAGGAAAGTTTAGGCAAAACAAAGCTGACGCAAACCAAAAGAAATCCACAGGTGAGAAATAAAATCCTTTAAGCATGAAAACTGATCCTGGAACAGTGCTAGAAGTGCAATCATTGGATCTGGTAATGGTGAGAGCCTTTGTATTAATGATTATGAAAGGATAAAGATAAGGCCCTGGGACTATGAGACTTGAAGGTGGTACTTAAACTTTCTTCAAGGACTTTGAAAAGAATAAGTAAACAACTTTTGGCTAGTAACATGGCAATATGAAAAGCAAGTTCAGTCTTGTTTGGACTTCGGGGAAAGAATAAATAGATCCCCTGAGACATTATAATCTTAAGTATGTGCTTTGCATCTATTTATATTTTAAAATTGCTTATGCTGCAGGATGTATAATTTAAGAAATTAGCATAAAACGCTTGACAGTCTGAAAGAAGAAAACACAAAATTCTGTTGAGAAACCACACAATGACTCAGGCAGCATGAGCTAAATAGAGACCAAAGAAATAGCCTCACTGAAGAAAGGCACAGAAACAAAACCTTAAAATTTATGAAGAATTAACTATGAGTGAGAATGAGTAAGTGTATCAGACAAAATAAATCACATTTATATTGAAGATAAGAGATGGTAAGCAAAACAAAGCAGCAATGTTTAACAAAGTATATTGTAAGACAAAAACTTTGAGGAAAGTCACTATGCAATAATAGAAGGACAAATTATCAAGAAAATAAAACAACTGCAAATATGTATACGTAATGACATGAGTTTATGTAAATGTGTAAGGCACATATTGACATTTCTGATAGGATAAATTGACAGCAATGAATAATAGTAGGCAATTTTAATAGCCTTCATTAAAAAATGGATAGAGCACTGATGCAGAACATCAATAATCAACTTTGAACAATGATGAAAATAAAGTGGAGCTAATGATAGCATACAAAACATTTCACCAAAAATAAGAAGAATATATATTCTTCTGTGAAAATGGAGTCTTGACATTCTCCAAGAGAGATAATAACAAGTCTCAACAAATTTAAGATGACTGAAATCATACCAGGTTTTGATACTAAATATAATAGAATGAAACTAGAACTCAAACATGGTAAAAGACTGAGAAAAATTCATAAATACATATACATAAAATAAATGTGATAGTCAATCTTCACTTTCATCTTGTTTGGCTTGAATGATGCCTGGGAGATTATTAAAGCACATTTCTGGGTGTATCTGGCAAGATCCTTTAGGTAGGACCTTGCTTATTGTATCTGGTCCATGGACCACTGCACTCTCATGCTCTTTCCCTGTATTCCACTTCTCAGATTCTATAAGTTGAGCAGCTTTCATCTATCACTTTTTTCCTCTCCTGCTTTGGATGCAACTGACCATGGACTGAAACTAGAGTCAAACTTCTCCTTTAAGTTGTGTGTGTCAGAAATTTTGTTCCAGGATTGAGACAATTAACAAATACAGAAAATTGATGCTAAGAATTGGGTTTGTCACTGTGACTACACCTGACCACATAGATCAGAGCCCTCTAGAAATGATTTCCAGGAAAAAACTGAAAATATATGAAGATACATAGTGGAGAAGTCCAGGGTATTTCTGGTGAAAGCTCAGGAGGCCAGATTGCTGGGAGGAAAGCAACAATGAAGACCAGGCACATGAGATTTCAGATGGAAATGAGAATTTTAATGGGAATTGGACATAAGACCATGTATATTATGTTCTGAAAATGAATATGTGTACAGTTTTTTTCTATACCTGAAAACTTTGTGTGAGGCTGAGCTTAAGAGTGATGGATGAATTGATTTGATGGGAGCCATGTCAAAACATTTCAGGGTACAAGATTTGGCATAGGTACAGCTGCCAGCTTTTAGCCAGATTTCTATTGGTGAGAATCAGGAGCATGAAGGAAAGCAGAGAGATTTGAAAACCTTGGAGTTTGGTCAGAAAAGGAGCACATGAAAAGTTGGGACCAAAGAAGGTGTGATTACTGAAGAGAATAGTGTAATTACAAAGAAATCATGTATTTTTTACTTGACTAGGACAAAATGAAATATACCTTGAGGGCATCTGAAGAGTCAGCAAGGTTCTACACATTGCAGGCTTAAGGTCATAAAAAGGTAACTGCTTTGAAAAGCTTTACTTTGAACAGAGTCCTGTACTACTCCACTCACTCAGAACCACTAAGCAAAATGTTTCCCTTGGTTCATACATCCAGTCAGAGGCCAAGGCAACCATGGTGGCCTAAAGGGCCTGGCCACACTTTCTTCTGCTGGAAGACCTTGCCATCAACAATGAGAAGCTGGTTTTACAGGCATGCAGAATCCAAGAATTATAGGGTCCTAAAGGCATCAATGAAAGTTTCATAAGAAGGCCAGGGAGCCAGGGAAAAATGTATGATAGGGTCAAATTCACTGCCAGGAGCTCCTGAAGTGTAATGCATGAAGCTGTGACAGTGAAACAAAAGTTGCAATGGATGCATCATAAAGTTGGACATGAAAGAAAGATGGAGCATCTACCAGGGAAAGCTACTGAAAGCAAACACAAAGGAGCCAGCCCAAGAGGGAAGCCATTTGAAATAAAAGCAAAGCCACAGAGACTGCCTGTCCTCTGGGACTCCCATCTTATCACCACATCCCCAAGATGCCCAAAAGAAAGATATAAGATTGCTACCGCTGAAACAATGAGTCAAAATAAACTTTCCCTCTTTCACAGCCAGTGTCAAGTATTTGGTTCCAGTGGTGAGGAAACTGACAATAACACTAAACAACACAGTCTAGCAGAAATATTTGTAGAAAGAAACAATCAGAAGGAAAGTTTTAAAAATCTTGAGACAGATGAAATTGAAAATACATTTTAATAAAACATATTTAAATATTGCAGAAAGGTAAGGCTAAAACGCAAGTTAATGGCAATAAATCTTACCATTAAGAAAGAAGGAATATTTCATATATATTATCTAATTTGATACTAGAAGGTCTAGAAAATGAAAAAAGTAAGTGTAAAATTAGCATAAGTTAGTATAAAGGTCAGAGTTCACTATGTTATATAAGAACAAAGATAAGAGATGGGAAAGATGGTGGATTTGTAAGAAGCAGCCAGTGAAACTCTCTAAAAATTGCCACTGGAATATAGTGACAGGGAGAGTGCAGGAGGGAGGGAGGTGCCTCCCCTGGACCCAGGAAAATTCTGAAGTGCAGTTTGGGACTCAGGGAGTGAGTGAAGGGTACTTTCAACAAAGAAGAAGGAGGAGATCATGGTGCCTTCTCCCTGTCCCAGGAACTGTGAGGTGACAGAAGCTCAAATCTGCAGACACACAGTGACATCCAGTGTGCCCAGGGGACCCTGGGGAGGATCCTGAGACAGCAGCGGTGCAGTAGGGAACAGCGAAAGACTGCACTGGCTGGTGATGAGTGCCTCTGTGGCACAGCTGTCCCACACCAGAGAGTGATTGGCCGGGTGCCATTGTGGGGGGTGTGGTGAAACTCAGGATGGCATGAAAACACAGCACTCGGGACTCAGTGCAGCGTGAAAATGCAGCACTCCAGACACAGCACAGTGCAGCGGCTTTCAGGTGCACGGAAAGTGTGCTGATGGTGGCAGGCAAATGAGACTGGTCTCTGCCTGAAAGTACAGGCTACTGCTCACTGCCCCACCAAAGGGCTGCTCCTGGCCTGCTGGGACAGACCTGTATGGAACAGGACTCTGTCATCACATGGTGCCTGCCTACAGCAGAGTCAACACCTGGAAATAATTTTTTTTTTTCCCTCTCATTTGTTTTTTGTTCTGGTGAAGGGGTTTTTTCTTGCTTTTCTTTTCAGGGTTTTATTTTTGTTTTGTTTGTTTTGTTGTTTTTGTCTTTGTTTTTGTTTCTGTTTGTCTTTTAGCTCTTTACTTCATTATTCAATCTGGTTTTTATATGAGTGTAAATAGAGCCTCTAACCTCTCTGTGATTGTGGCTCTGATCTGTTCTTCCTTATATCCTTTCCTTCTCTTTTTGCCACCAGTCCTCTGCACCAGTTTCCCAAGGTTAGCGGGATCCCTCTTGGTCTTCCAACCTTACATATAATTCCTTCCTCTTCTCCCAATACTCTATTTCCTCCTTAACTCATTTTAAATTTAAACTCCTGAGGGCAAAATTAACATATTAAGGACTTGTATACTGCATATAATTTTTCTGGTGTGTTTTAGATTTTGTTATAAAACTGCAACTCTACTTTATACAGTTAAAAGTGGCAAATAACTGGTTAGCTCAGTCTGTCATTTTCTAGGCTGTGTTTGATGCTTTAAGTACCACTATAGCCAAAAGTGAAATAATTGTTCAAACAGATTTCCTTCCTGATATTCTATGACTGAGATTGACTAAGGGTCACAGAAAATACAGTGGCATAGTATCAAAGAACCAAGTACTGGGCCAAACAGGTAGCAACTTCTCATATCCAACAAATTGAAGAGGTAAGATCTGGCAGCAAGCTCAAAACCCAAATATAAGCTACACTTGGAAGATACTGCAGAGAAGTGGTCATCTGCTAAGGATCTTAAACTGTAGCAAGAAAGTAACCTACCATAGGTAATTTACAAACATCACCCCAGGAATTAAACTAAAGAAAGAAAAGAAAATGAGATGACACTTAAACAAGATGTAACCCCACACATCCAATTCACCAAAGGCAAACCTAAGGGGCAACGAGGTGGGACAATCACAAAGCCACCCACCTGGCCTATCTGAAGTGGTAACAACAAAGCAACAGAATGAGGCTCTGGAAAAAATTAAAACAGAAATAATTTCACAGATAACTGCAGAGATAATGTCCACAATGAAGACCATGCTTAAGGACACTATAGCTGATACAGACAAAAAAATATATGAGCTTAAGAAAATTATAGAAACCATGAATGCTCAGCAGAGGAAAGAAATGGAATCCATAAGGCAGATTCAAGCAGATATCCAGGAGAACAAAAATTCCATTGAAAGTATTTGTAGCAGATTAAGCCAATGTGAGGAGAGGATCTCAGATATAGAAGACAGGCTTTCAATTAGTGATCATGAAAGAAAGAATTCTTAAAAATAGCAAGGGACCATGGAAAATCAAACCAGCGGCTGCTAAATGACTCAAAGATAAATAACTTAAGACTAATTGGAATAAATGAAAAAGCAAGAGATAGCATAAATGACATCAGAACCCTATTCACAGACATTATCATGGAGAATTTCCCTGGTAGAGAAAAAGAATTTGATCTTCATATAAATGAGGCTTATAGAACTCCAACTAGCCATGATCAAAAAAAAATCTTCCACCAGACATATCATAGTCAAGACCCCAGAAATTTAACAGAACAGAATCTTTTTTTTTTTGTGGCTACCGGGGGTCGACCTCAGGACCTCGTGTACCAGCAGGCACCCGAGCAGCTGAGTAATATCACTGGCCCTTTTTTCATATGGGGGATCGAGGAGTCAAACTCAGGCCCTCGTGCTTGCCAGGCAGGCGCTTATGCCGCTGAGCCATCTCACCGGCCCCAGAGCAGAATCTTAAAAGCTGTTAGGGACAAGAGACAAATCACCTATAAAGGACAGCCCATCAGAATCACAGCTGACTTTTCAGCACAAATCCTCAAGGCAAGAAGAGCTAGGAATGATGTATTTCAAGCTCTAAAGGAAAATAACTTTCAACCCAAACTGATGTACTCCACAAAACTATCTTTCAAAATTGATGAGGAAATAAAATACTTTCATGATAAAGAACATCTGAGAAAATTTATGACCACAAAACCAGCACTCCAAAATGTTCTGAAGGACATTCTAGAAAGAGATAACAAGGACTACAACTCCAGGAACCCCAGCAGAAGGAATCCACCAGGGCAGATAATTAAAAAGGGGGAGAGGGGGAAAAAAGGGGGGGAATCAACAACAGGAAAATAACATGACAAGCATAAGTCAATACATGTCAGTTTTATCCATCAATGTTAATGGTCTCCATTCACCAATCAAAAGACACAGACTGGCAAAATGGATCAAGAAGCAAGATCCAACAATATGCTGTATACAAGAAACACATTTAATTCAGAAAGAAATTCATAGACTGAAAGTCAAAGGATGGAAAACACTACTCCATGCAACAGGAACCCAGAAAAAAGCAGGGGTAGCTATTCTTTTTGCAGACAAAGTGAATTTCAAGCCAAGAAGGATTCAGAGAGATAAAGACGGTCATTACAGCCTTGAAAAGAGAACAATCCAAGAGGAAGATATAATGATCATAAATATATATGCATCAAATACCAGTGCACCCAACTATATAAAACAAGTATTAAAGGATATAAAAAATCAAATAAGCACTAATACAATTATATTGGAGGATCACAATACTGCACTGTCACAAAAAGACAGGTCAACTAGACAAAAAGCAATAATAAAATAGTAGAACTGAACCAAATTTTGGAACAAATGGTCTTAGTAGATGTCTACAGAGTGTTCCACCCCACAACATCAGAATACACATTCTTCTCAGCTACACATGGGATGTTCTCCAAAACAGACCACATACTAGATCATAAAACCTGCTTAAGTAAATGCAAAGGAATTGAAATTATCCCATGCATACTATCAGACCACAGTGTAATGAAATTGGAAATCAATGGCAAAAGAAATCACAAAAACTCCCTAAACACATGGAAATTAAACAGCACCTTCCTGAACAACCAATGGGTCACAGATGAAGTTAAAGAAGAAATTAGACACTTTCTACAACTGAATGATAAAACAATGCAACATACCAGAATTCATGGGGTACAATGAAAGCAGTCCTAAGAGAGAAATTTATAGCATTAAATACCTATATCAGAAAATAGAGCAAGTGCAAATAAAAAATTAATGGTGAACCTCAAACTTCTAGAAAAAGAAGAGAAGGCTAAGCCAAAAGCTTCTACAAGGGAGGAAATTATAAAGATCAGAGCAGAAATTATCATATTGGAGACCAAAAATCAGTACAAAGAATCAGTGAAGCAAAGAGTTGGTTCTTTGAAAGAATAAATAAGATTGACAAACCCTTATCCAACCTTATTAAAAAAAAGAAAAGACTCAAATCCATGCAATTGAAAATGAAAAGGGTGATATCACAATGGACCCTACAGAAATCCTGGAGATCATCTATACCTATTTTGAAAATGTATATTCTAAGATGGAAAATGCAGAAGAAATGGACAGATTCCTAGATACATATGAATTACCAAAGCTGAATCAAGAAGATTTAAAAATCCTAAATAAACCATTATCAACCAATTAAATCAAAGATGTAATTAAAGACCTCCCAAAAAAGAAAAGCCCAGGCCCTGATGGATTCATTGCCAAATTCTACAAGAAATTTAGAGAAGACCTAACACCACTACTTCTCAAACTTTTTAATGAAATTGAAAGGGAAGCAATACTCCCAAATTCATTCCTGGAAGCAAACATTACCCTGATACCAAAATCAGAGAAGGACCCAACTAAGAGAGAGACCTACAGGCCAATCTCTCTAATGAACATAGATGCAAAAATCCTCAATAAGATACTGGCAAACAGAATCCAACAAATCATCAAGAAGATTATATACCCTGACCAAGTTGGATTTATCGCAGGGATGCAGGGATGGTTTAACATGCATAAATCAATAAATGTAATACACCATATTAACAGAACCAAAGACAAAAATCTTATGATCATCTCAATAGATGCAGAAAAAGCTTTTGACAAAGGCCAGCACCTTTTCATGATAAAAACCCTACAGAAAATTGGAATAGATGGTCTTTATCTCTATCTGATAAAAGCTATCTATGACAAACCAACAGCCAATATACTAAATGGAGAAAAACTGAAAGCCTTCTCTCTAAAATCAGGAACAAGACAAGGATGTGGACTGTCCCCACTCTTATTCAACATAGTCCTGGAGACTTTAGCCAGAGCAATTAGACAAGAGAAAGAAATAAAAGGAATAATGATTGGAAAGGAAAAAGTTAAATTATCATAATTTGCAGATGACATGATACTCTACACAGAAGACCTCAAAAACTCCACTAAAATACTGCTAGATTTAATAAGCAAATTCAGTAGTGTAGCTGGATACAAAGTCAACACTCAAAAATCAATAGCCTTTCTGTACACAAATAACAAACTTACTGAAAGAGAAATTAGAGAAACAATACATTTCACAATAACATCCAAAAAAATGAAATACCTAGGAATCAACCTCACAAAGGATGTAAAAGACCTCTACACTGAAAACTACAGTACTCTGAAAAAGGAGAGTGAAGATGATACCAGAAAATGGAAAGATATCCCTTGCTCCTGGATAGGAAGAACCAATATAGTGAAAATGGCCATACTTCCAAAATTGTTATACAGATTTAATGCAATTCCAATCAACATTCCAACAGCATATTTCACAGAATTAGAGAAAACAATCCTAAAATTCATTTGGAATCAGAAGAGACCTAGAATAGCAAAGGCAATTCTGGGCAACAAAGGCAAGGCAGGGGGCATCACAATCCCTGACTTGAAATTATACTATAAAGCTACTGTGATAAAAACAGTATGGTACTGGCAAAAAAACAGACCTGAAGATCAATGGAATAGATAAAAAGATGCTGAAACAACCCTAAACATACTAAGCCATCTTATCTTTGACAAAGGTGCCAAACACATTCACTGGAAGAAAGATAGTCTCTTTAATAAATGGTGCTGGAAAAACTGGCTCTGCACATGCCAACGATTAAAACAAGACCTATATCTTTCACCATACACTAAACTAAATTCAAAATGGATCAGAAATCTGAATATTAAAACAGAAACATTAAATCTGCTGGAAGGTAGGGTAGGTAAAACCCTTGAAGACATTGGTGTAGGCAAAGACTTTGTGAATAAAACCTCAACCGCACAGGAACTATCACAAAGAATGAACAACTGGGATCTCATGGTATTAAAAAGCTTTTGCCCAGCAGGAGAAACCACCAACAGAGTGAAGAGACAACCCACAACGTGGGAAAACTTATTTTTAAAGATTTCTGCATCAATTCAGCAAATTCTCTCTCATGAATGTCTTTAGTTGTGCTGTTACTCTTGCCTCTGCCCAAAATTGATTAACAATTTTTACCTTTCATGGTAACTGTGACCTTGGGAAGAGTTAGAATATTCAGCGTGCCAGATCTAGTGCATAGGGTGAATGAGGATATGCTGTAACATTTTAATTTGACATCATAAACAACAGAAAAAAACTGAAATCCTTTTTCCTAAATTTAATATAAATAGGAATGCCATATCTTTTCACTTTTAATAGACATAATACTGGACTACTAGCTATATAAAACAGAAAATGAAAGTAGGTTAAAATTGGAGGAAAAGTAAAATTATCTCTTCTTGCAGATGACATGATTATATGTGTAAAAATCTTATTTAAACACTTTAATATAAGAGTTACAAGTAATAAAAGAATGTAAGTAGCAGGATATAAAACCAACATACAAATATAAGTGGTAGTACTTTATCTTAAAAAATGAGGCAGTAAGCAGCTCATGTAGTATAGCAGCAAAAATCATAAAATTTCTCAGAATAAAACAAAACCACAGTATTTGTACCCTAAGACACCACAAGGTATTGATATAGAAAATAAAGAACTCATGGATAAACTCATGGATTAGCATAATAAATACTGTTAAAATGCCGATACCTCTTAAAGTTTTCTATACTTTCATTGCAATCTCTATTAAACTTCCATTGTACTCATCACAGAAATAGGAAAAAACAATTTCATAAATTCATGTATCATTACAAAGTAACTCACATCATCAAACTAATCTTGAGCAGGAACAATTATGGGGAAATCACAATTCTTGATTTTAAAATATATTGCCAAACAACTATAAAACAATAGAATGGGCGTATAAACAGACATACAGTGCAATGTTTCAGAATAAAGATCCCAGACACAAAACCTTAAATTTATAGCCAACAGATAGATATTCAACAAGGTGCCAAAGAGACATAAAGGGAAAAGTATAGCTTTTTTTCTATTGAATTATCCTCTAAAATTTGATATCCACATAAAGAAAAATGAAATAAGACACATGTTACAATCATTTACAAAAAATTTACTAAAAATGTAAGGAATACCAAAATATGGATCTAAAATTTTAAAAATACAATAAAAATATACAGTATTTTTTTATCTCCAATGAATATTTAGATATGAACCCAAGAGCCCAGAAAACAAATGTCAAAATAGAGAAGTGAAGTTATATCAAATTAAAAAGCTATTGTACAGCAAGGAAAACAACTCATGTCATAAATAAGAATCTGTTGGTGCCTTGAATTTGAAAATCTTTTCCTTCAGCACTGTGCAAAATACATTTCAGATGTTTATAAATTTAAGGTATTTTATAACATATGTATGTAATAAGACTGTTTAGAAACTCTAAACTCCTCAGCCCCTCATTCCTTGACTTATAAATATCTTTTGTTTGAATATTCCTGAGTCATATTTATTATGCTAAATCTGTAAATGTAAGAAAAGTATCCTCGAGTTTTTCAAATTGGGCTCAAATATTATCTTACATGGGGAGGAGATCAGAGCCATTGCCTAATGTAGTAAAGCCAAACAGAATGGTGAGTAATTTTGGGGTTTACTGTTTCTGACTGAGATCTGCAAAGCAGGACGCAGTTTAGTGACAGTGCACTTTGAACCCACTAGGGGTGTGCTAGTCTTGGGAAGTGAGATACGCAATTGGTGTCTACAGAGAAGTGGAGAAATGCTTAATGTTGAAAACCTTCACATTTGTATTCCCAAGAACTGTTAGTAGAAAAATGATTTTCCTTTCAATGGTTCTGATAGAGAACATTTCATTGAGTTTTCAATATGTTTTTATTCCATTTTTATTTAGAAAAGTCATTTTTACTGATTATAGAATTCTAGGTTGACAGGTTTTTTAATTTTTTCAGTAATTTAGAGATGCTGTATGGCTGTCTTCTCATTGCATTCATTTTAATGAGAAATCTTTAATCCTTAACATTTTTCTGAGAAGAAATTTAATTATTTAAGAACAGCTTCACTCCAATATTGCTTTTATGATTTACTGTGTGCAGGAGCAGTGCTGAGTCTGGAACTAATTATTCCTGAGGACTGAACACTCTTCCCAATATCCCATTAATTATGAGTTTATTTTCAACCTGGCTGATGGAAACATGTAATATTTGTGGCTGTGTTTCTGTGTGTATATCATTTTTTCTAGTCCTTTGGGGGTTCTTTTCTCAGCTTTACATAGATTTCTCACAACCATGTTCTGATCAGTATTTAGATGGACATTCGAATGGAGATGTCTGGAGTTCTACATGCCCCTGTGAAGCTCTATCATATGATATTCTATCTAGTGAACTTTCTGGGCCTTGGTCTCCCCAGATTTCACCACATTTCTCCTAGTCAGTCAGACTACCTGTGTCTTAGTTACTTGTCTGATACTGGGATGCAACACCTAACACTTATAAGATAAATGAGGAGATTTATTTTGGCTCACATTTTCAGTCAATGATTCACTGACCCCAGCGCAAAAACAGGATAGTAGAGGGGCATGGCAGGAAAGAAAAAGGTACTCAACCTATGATAGCCAGGAAGCAGAAAAACAAGGAAGGAGTTGAGGAAGGAAATATGTCCTTCCCCTTCACCCCCTAATAACCCACCTCTTCTGACAAGAGCCAAATTCTAACAGTACATTCAGATACGTACTCATCAGCGGATGAATGAATCCACTGATGAGTACAGTGCCCCCATGCTCCAATCATCTTCCAAAAGTCCTACTTCTGAACACATGAGCCTTTTGGTAGACATTCTAGATCTAAACCATAACATTCTGCTCCTAGTCACTAAAAGACTCATGTGAATCTATTTGTGCAAAATTCATTTAGTCATCTCTGAGTCACCAAAGTCTTAACATTTCATCAGTCCTGAAAAGTCTGAGTCTAATGCCTTCTTTGAGAAGCAAAAAATCTCTTAGTTGTAAGCACCTTTAAAAATCAAAAAGGAGGGCTGGTGATATCGCTCAGCAGCATGGGCACCTGCTGGCATGTGAGGTCCTGAGGTTGACCCCTGGTATCCACAAAAAATATCAAAAAGGAAGATAAACACTTCTAAGATAAAATGGCAGAAGTTAAATGTTTTATTTCCAAGAAGGAAAAATAGGATAGAGGAGAATTGTACCATAGCAAGAGTAAAACCCAGTAGGGGAGGGCAAACAATAAGTCCTGTAGTTCCATGTCTAGCACCAGCAGTAGGTTGTGTTGAGATGTGAGTTCCAAAATGGATGGGTAGACCCACCCCTGTGATGTTGCCAGGTGCAGCCCTCATGGCCTTTCTTTTGGCATGACTCATCTCTGACTGCTGCTACCCTCAACAGATGCTCCACATTTGTGGCATTTCTAACTTCCCTGGGACTCCACTGAACTTTAGGCTGCACTGTCAGCCTTAGGCTCTGCTCTCTTAGGAGCGCACTGTCTGGCCTCCCAAGCCTTCCTTTGAAATCTAAATGAAATAAGTGAGTTTTGGATGGCAGTTTGGAACTCAGACTCTAAAATATTCACAGTCACTTCCCTAGGTGGTTCATCTTGAACACTGGGGCTTTCCACACAAACAAGAGCTTTACCATTTTGTATCCTAAAGCCTGTAAAAGGTTGAGTCTTGCTGATTCCTGAGATGTCCTCAAGCTTTCTTTCCTATTGTCCTAATACAAACTTCGTGGCTTCTTTTCAGTGCTAATCTTTCAGCAAACATGCACTCCATGTTGCCAACTTTGCAGGCACATCTTTCTGATGAAACTGGAAACTTTTCACTTTTTACTTTTGCTCATGATTTTCATCTAGATCTGGGTAGAAACAGCCAGAAAACAGCTGCTTTAAAAATTTCTATGCCAAATACCTTTATTTAATCTCTTTTTCTTACAAAGTCTCAGGACATGGCCAAAATGAAGACAATTTTTCTGCAAGATCATAACACACATAGAATACAGTTCAAATGCCAGTGGTATTTTGGTTTCCAAATGAAACCTCCTGATCCTGGGATTTAATGTCTCTATTTCTATCAGCATTCTGTCTTTTGGCTCTTATCAATATTGCCCCATCAATTTCTGCTTGTAACACTGTAGGGCTTTTCTAACCTGCATCTCTACACCTCTCCAAACTCTTCCCATGTACACTGTCTGACAGGTTCTAAGCTGCAAGTTCAGGTACAGTCATAGAATTTACCTCACTCCATACCAAAATCTATCTTATCTTTCCTGTAGCTGGGCCACAATACAGGGCACCTGCAATTCAAGAGAGGTTTATTTTGGCTCACAGTTTCATTATAAGTTTAGCTTGTTGCAAAGTACCAGCAAGATATAAATGAAAATGAAGGAGGAAAAAATGCTCAACTCATGTGATCCAGGAAGCAGAGAGAGAAAGGATGTCCAAGGGGAAGAATGCACCCTACTGACACATCTTCCACCAAGCCAACCTTATTCAGTGCATTAACTCAATAGTGAATGAATCCACTGGTGGGTGCAGCACCCTAATAATCCAGTCATATACTCTACACATGACTCATTTTGTGGACATTTTAGATCTAAGCCATAAAAACCAGGCTCTCTCTTGGTTCTTGTATGAAGTGGTACAACTTTGAAATCTAGTTAACTCCTTTCTCAGAGACCACTACTCTTCATTTCTTGATGTTGACTATGTTGAAAAATCACTTTTCATATCTGTCATTTCTAAAAGTGATTCAAACCAAAAAAAAAAAAAAAAAAGAAATGGGCATGTCTGATCCCTTTTTTGTGTGTTGGTAAAAAAGTAGAGATATTATATATTATGTTTTCATTTTCTTTGTTGATCTGTTCTCTATGCATCTTTACCGCATTATTGTGGTGGTTCTGCTATGGCAACAGAAACATTGAAATGACATCTAGGATTTGGAGGCAAATGTATTTAACATTGGACAGGCAACAACAAGGAGTCAATCCATATAAAAATGTCAGGCTCTATAGGCTCAGGGTAGGAGGTTTTTATGGGGTGGCAAGCAAGAAGCAGAGTACTTGGCTGTCTTTGATTGGTTCTTACAATATGCATCACAGTGACCAGGTGTTTCTAAGAAACAGAAGTAACAGGAATGGATAGAGGGGCATTTTCTGCTGCAGTTCTTTTAGCACTTACAGCCTATATTGTTACTTTATCAAATTCTATCTTCAAGTGCCATCTTCTACCATACTACAAAAAAACTTAAAAAAATCATACTTAAATAATTTCTAGTAGTTTATTCTCACTGTTGGGTACATGCTGATTGCTACTTCATTTAACATATGTTGAAGACTTTTGTGTAATCTCTGGTTCACCTTCTGTACACATCTTCTCTTTCTGGTATTCTTCCCTTCAAAATATAGCTTAATTTTCCTATCAGGCCTCCATATCCATTTCAATTCAGAAATCCTTGGGGTCTATTCTTGGGGTTCTACCACTTTACCATGGCCTGCACAATCTTTTCAGGCAGTACATCATTGTACAGCTTCTCTCATTTGTTTCTTCTTTTTTGGGCATCATTTTCCTTTGTTGCCTAATATCTAAAATCTGAAAAACAATTCTCTTACATTTTTTCCACAGGTATACTTGAAAAAGATGTGAGATTAAATGTAGTTCCTATTTCTAAATCTTGGCCCAAAGCAGATTTTTGCAATCCATGAATAGCTTTGTCAATATAAATGAGTTTGGTATTATAAATTTTATTTTTTTGTGATAAGTCAATATGGAATAACAACACATTCATTTTTATAGATAATAAGTGTATAGCCATATACACATAAATGACTCATATGAAGGTAGCAAATTTAGCCTTTGATTTGTAATACTTTGACTTCAAAATGAGGTTGGTCAATTTGAGTCAATACTGACAAAACCACCTCAACTGAAATCAAATAATTGTCAACAAGTTCTTCACTTGTCAACAGTTGGAGAGAAGATTTAAAGCAAAGTTACATTTTCATTGCTATCCTTACATGCTCTTTTCACTTTTGACAGGTAATTATGGACATACACAGTGCTTTTGCACTCATTGACTGAGAAAAGGAGGCTGGAAAGTTCCTTCTGCTACAACTCAGGTAAGACAGAATTAAAATGATGTCAATCCCATAGGTTCTTGCAATTAACACTTTAAGTTAATTTTTAACCTCCTACTTAAATATTTTGCACTTATCTAATTCTTGCTTATGATACTAACTATATGTTAGGTGGTGAAAATGTAATACATGCATACTTGTGTGTAATAAACACAACTAATTGCACAATTTTTATGAATTTATCCTTTGTTGAATTTGTCACCATCTAATATTGCAAACTGTACTCATTGCTTTTCCTTCAGTTTCAATGAATGAAGTTTTTGTCAGCACAAACCCTTTGGCCAAAGACCCTAAAAACATCATTTCATTTTTTCTGTAGAATCTCATTCTATTGTTATCTGATGTATCCTCTACATCTTTCTTATTATTTCTCTATGTCAATTTTCTGCTGTTTTCATTCTTTGTCATTCGTTATTCATGTTTTCAAAAAGTTCAAATTTTTCTGTTATAAAAACTCTAAGAGATGTTAACTACCTCTACTAAAATAATATTACTGGTTTTAAATTGTGGTTTTATAGAACTCGGCTCCTCCTGATTCCATTATTTACTAAATACCAGTTAACTCCTATGTCTTATTTAATGATAAATTATGCCTTTTTCTTTTGACAAAACTTCCTAGTGAAAGGAAGCTATAATCTTTTATACTTTCAAATTAAATAAACATATTCAATGTTTTTCTTATTAGATACTTCTGCCATATTGATATGCTTATATGGTCAATCTTGTATGTTAAGTCATTGATATTCTGTTCCAAACAAGAAATGCTGTCTCAACATTTGAATGTTTACTGCTCAAATTGTGAAAAAAATATTGTGGTTAAATGAATTGAAGAAAAAATGTTAAGTAAACTTAGGTAATCTAGATTTAAGGTATAGATATAATTTTCAGAGACTCAAACACATGATTATACAATAATTTTGGAAGATATAAGATGTTCCACAACTCAAGCCATTCTTCCTTAATTTTCATTATGCTTTACTTTTTAAAAATGGTATATTTAAATACATAAATAAATCCATTATCCTCTACTGTCAATTATTTTGTAGTTGTTCTATTTACTTACTCTTCTATATGAATCTAATCATACCAAAATATTTCACTTTAATCTTAATATTTAGTTTTGACAAAGAAACTCAAATATCAATGATTTTTGATAAATTGATTTGCATGCAAGCATTCATATCAAAATTAAAATTTTAAAAATTATTAAAATTTTCTCTAAATTTGCTGTATTCTGCATTCCCTATTTTTAATAAAAACAAAAAAAATTATCCATGGTTCAGATTGCAAGTCAAGACAACATTCTAGGTTCACATAGGCCTATTATATTCTACAACTAATTAATAATATAATGCCAGCAATGTTTCTTTTTTCTTTACATTGTTTTTTATAGATATTTGGTTAACAAGAAATAAGTCAGTCACTTTTAATCTAATCATGGGAAAGATATTTCCTCAATCTTGCTCTATTCTGTTGGTTAGAAACAAATTATATAAGGTAGGGATTACAAAAAATATAATTTGGATGGTTAGATCTTATTAATGACCATCTCATGTTCCACATAAATTGAAGATTTCAAAACATGTTGAATTAGATTTATGATTTCACTGGTAAGCCTAATTTGAAATGTGCTTCTTGGTCTCAGGGCCAGGGTGGCCTTCTTATGCCATACCAAGTGAAATTAACCTACTCCATCATTCAAAACTCTAACTCCTCAGGGGTTAGGCTGGTGCAACTAGACTTATCTCAGGAAAAAAATAGTGCATAATAGAAAGAGCCCCTGTTATTGACTATTTTTGAGCAAATAACCTGAGATGAATCTATCAAATGACTCAATGTAGTAATTGCTATGCTCATGTGGTCTTCCATGTTATAGAAAAAGAGTAGGAAAGGTACTTCCAACAGTAGTTATACAAAATTTCTGAGTAGGAAAGTTTAAATGTGAATTTTAATCCTTCCTGCAGTAGTTGAACAAAATTTCCAGTTAACAAATTTTAACAGTGAATTTTAAAAAGTGGAACAAAATAAGCTTTCCTTGGCCTATAAAAATTCAAGTTTAATATGAAAATGATAATACAGACAGCATTATTGCTTTATGAAATTAATAGACTCCAACTGATATCTTTAATTTGTTAATATTTTTAAGAACATGTATATAAACAATGCTACCCTTAAAATTTTTCAAGGTCAGTTGTTAAACATTCACCAAAATGTAAAGTTTCACTTAGAAAAATGATTTGACCCAAAGAAAAATTGTCTGAAAATAATGATAGTATGTAGATGTACCAATATTTTACTGTCAAAAGTTGTATTTTTAGGCAGGCCTGTAATTCCAGCACTTCAGAGGCTGAGGTAGGAGGATGGCCACAAGTTTGAGGCCAGCCTTGGCTACTTGGTGAGTTCAAGCCCAATTTGAACTACTTGAGGAGACCCTCTCTCAAAAATCAAAAAAAGAAAAGAAGTTTTTTTTTTTTTTAACACTTAGGACAAGATCACTGGTGAGTTTTAAACATTAAACTTTAAGGTCAAAATTTGGTAATAGGAAGGAGTTTTTCAGAAGTGCTTGCATTGCACTAGGCATTGGGGTCTTTCTTGCTCATTTCAGAGTTCTCTGCTGTTATATCTTAAAGTAAATCCATATTGATGTAGGAACTCTAGATTCTATATATGTTGGGAGAATTTCATTACTTTTTACCACTTGCCTTCATGATAACCCTAAGATTACATCTAATTGGAGTTTCAATTATTTTATCTAAAAGAAAGATAATGATTTGTTATTCACCTCTCTCTCTCTCTCACACACACACACACACACACACAACCACAAAGCAATACATTAAATTCTCTAAGGTCAAGCCCAGTATAAGTTTGATAAAGAGCTTCCTTATATATGGGAGAGTAATGACTGCTATGTCATTTTAATCTCTGAAATTGTTTACCTAGAAATCAATCAGAAATATTACCTATCTGACATTTGAGAATAAGTGAATTTTACTAGGAAGTCAGTGTAGTTATTTCCAAGTTAATGTCTTGATTTCATAATCACGGTATACTAAACCATGATATTATAATCACTGCATAGTAAACTGCTGTGTACCACATTCATTTGTTTGGAAATTACTTTCATTACTTATGGTAGCGATCTCATCACATTTCACCACCTATCTCCCAGTACTCTTAGTTAAAACTCTTAAGTTACATATTTTCATTTTGCTAAGTAAAACATAACACCATGCTGAATGATAATTTATTGTATATTTTCCAAAAAGGCTTTAAAATTTTGATCAAAATGACTGTTTAGACTATCGTATGTCAAATGCACAATCTAATTCCATATAGCTGATTCAAATTTAATAGCAATTTTTAAAAAGGCCAGATTGCTCTGTATGGACATGTTTAAAATCTGTTGCTTAATTTTGGTGTCTAAAATATCAAATATTACAAAAGTCCATTAGTTAATAATTTATTTGAACACAACACACAATAATATATGTATAATATTTTAAAAAATAATGATTCCTAATCTCATGTTTAATTACTTTTAAAATTTTTTCTATTAAAAATAATTCTGAAAACATTGTTCAAAAACAACTTGTAGAATATATGTGTTCGTATATTACTTCTATACAGGTTAAAATAGTTATTTCTACCATTATCATGAAGTAATCATTTTCTGGAAATTCAAGATTAAAACTACCAGGAGAGGGCCGCTGAGATAGCTCAGTGGCATAAGTGCCTGCCTGGCAAGCGTGAGGTCCTGAGTTCGACTCCTGGTACCTGCATACAAAAAAAACTGCCGGTGATATCGCTCAGTGGCATGGGCACCTGCTGGTGCACAAGATCCTGAGGTTGACCCCCAGTACCCAGAAAAAAAAAGCCACCAGGAGAGATCTTGCCAAAGTCTTCCTCCATCAGTTTAATGAAAATTTTGTTTAATTGCACAGATGTCGTAAGTTTCTCCTTACATTCATAGTAAAGACTGAGTCAAAAGTTATAACTCTTAAAGGCTCTTATTTTCTTGAAGATGAAAGTAATCAGAAAGTTAAGAATTTTAACATTGTGAGAAATTTTATTCTGGAAATAAAAAGGATGATATAATAGAAAATTGGAAAGAAGGTTTACAATAGAAAGAGTTATCATCTAAGGTTCAATGAAAAAATGATACATTACCGAGGCTTGAAGTAAGATTCAGCCACATTGCATCAGGGAAAAGAGCATTTGAAGTGCCCCCAATAAAATGTGTAATTTGTTAACATGATCAAACACAGAGGGGCCTGGTCCACCGCTAGAGAAGAGTGAAGTTGGGTATTAGGCTGAAGAATGAGGTGGTGAAAATTATAAAAGGAGATCATGAATATACTTAGATGATTTTTATTGTTTTCTGCATAACTTTCACTTTTAAAATTTCCATTCCATAAAAGTAATGCTTCAAAATAATGATAATGATCATTTTTGCCCAGGTTTTTCTTCAAATAATCAGTTGCAGCTTGTAATATGGGGTGCTTATGTGACATAATCTGTGATAAGCTTCCTATTATTTTACTTAATGTTTATGACAAGGCATTTGTAACAGAGATTTAAGTGTTGGTGTTGAGAAAATGAAGGATCATAGAAGAAAAAAAGAATACAAATGGTGTAAGAATCTGCAAAATATATTGTCTTCATCACACAGGCATTAATAACATAGGAACCTTATCTCTAATTTACACATCCCTCTCTCCCAATCCTCTGGATTCCTGCTCTCCATGGTTTGGCAGTGTTATATAGTAGAAAAATATTCTGGCATACAATTTTCAAAATGGTATGGGGTTATCAATTTCCTTCCAGTAACAAATATAGCCCATGCTTAGTTCAGAAAAAGTCTTTTTATTTTTAAAAATTGGTATACATAATCCGTTCTATATTGCATTATCATTGTCACTTCTAAATTTTATTTATTTTCTATCACTATCACAATCTCAATCTCACCATAAAAATACAAATCTCACAATAAGCAATGGACATCAATATTCTGACATGCAGTGGGAAAGACACAATGCATCTTTATGTGTGAAATAGATTCTATCCACACTTCAAAGTTCACCTAGAAACTAGGTGGGGTGGTGGAGACCTGCAATCCCAGCACTCTAGAAGTCAGAGGCAGGAGGAATAGTAAGTTGAGTCCAGCCAAGACAATTTAGCGACATAGCAAGACTGCCTCAAAATAAAAACATTAATAATAATAATAGCAATAATAATAATAATAACTGTACTTATATCTCTGTGTGAAAGCCTTGGGTTCAGTCCCCAGTACCACCACCACAACAAGGACAATTAAAGGGTCACCTAGATTGGTACTCATTAACATTTCATTTACATCTTTTTTGGATCTCTCTTAGGAAAGTGTTAATATTTGTGCATTGTCTAAAATCTTACATATGATTGTTTGGGGACAGAAACAAACATCTTTTCATTGTGTCCATAGCAAGTCTATCAGCATTTCATGCAAATAAAAAGTATAGTGTAGTGTTTAAGAATATTGATTTAGATCCATTTGCCTAGTTTTAAGTATGACTGCTAACATATACCAGCTGAATTACTTTGAAAAAAATTCTGTGTCAGTCTCTTTATATGAAAATTAAATTTAACTCCTAGTGTCATTTTGAGGATTAAATAGCTTAATACTTATAAAGAATATATATAATTGTATGGCATTATATACTATATATACATATATTTACACATTTATAAAACTGATATGACTCAAAACTCATATGTTGCATTAAAGCATATTAAAAATACAGAAAGTTCATTGAAAATATTATAATTCTTATACTAAAAATTATGCAGGTTAGTTTCATTTGAATAGCTGCTTGACATCATTAAGATTCTTTGTGATTTTCTCATCTAGAAAGTAAAAACTATTCAATATAAAAAAGAGACTTCAACAACTTTTTGTTTTAATTTGGATTAATATTTAGAACTACATTTTTATATTTCAGTCAAAATATTAGAATAGCTTGTGAAATTATATTATTACAAATTACCCAACAATATTATAACAAATTATTCCCATAGTATTCCTGAGGAAAATGTAAAGAATTTCTTAATTAGAATAATAATCATGTTCATGTATAAGAAGATAGGGAGGGTTTTCTGCTTGAAAAATGCTCCTTGAAACATGCATTTAATCAATTTGGACACATTTGACTTTTCACTTATTTACTCTGTGCCTAAAATTTGTTCCTTTTCCTACTGTTTAATAGGTAACAACTTTCTGCTCAGTTAGGGGTAGAATACCCAATTTAAAGATACCTGAAGTACAAGTACTGGAGAAGTGCATAAAATATGTTTTCAGATTTTATCACTTGGTAATGATCACATAGAGCATTCTGTTAAAACAAATCTTAAGGATATTTTTAAGGGATGTGAAGAATTGGGAAGGAGTATACTCTCCAGTGGCTGATCTTTTGATTTCTTTTATATCACTGATTTTTAACCAAAAAAGAGATCTCTCAAGTTACAGGAAATTCATTTCTTTCACACCAGAGCCTAGTGTTACTTTTTCAGTATAATAATGTCACAATGTATAGATTCCTACTTTTCTTTGATTATCAGATAATAAATCATTCATAATAACTTTTTATCAAAATTTACATTGAAAAAATTGCCTATCCACACGTCTTCACCTGCATCCAGATTCCCTCCTCTTCTACTCACTTTGTGTTATGGTTTGTGTCTAGATGTCCCTCCAAAGTCTCATGCAGTCATAGGTGGGACTTTTTCAGAGGTGACTGAATCCAGCGAGTGTGATACTGGGATTAAGTGTATATGATTACTAAGTCAGTCCACTGATTGGTTTGGCACTGCCTTACTCCTGGTAGCCTAGATCGAGTATAAAAAGGGCAGAAAGAAGCTGCTACCACTCCTCGCTAGCTTTGCTACCTTCTGCCTGCTATGAACTCTTTCTCCTCTGGGATGCTTGTCCACCATGACACACTGCCTTAGATCCAGCCAATTATGGACTAAAACCTCTACAAACCATGAGTGAAGTAAACCTTTCCTCCTTTAACTTTGGGTGTTGAATATTATGTCTCAGCAATGAGAAAAGTAACTAAGATAGAATTTGGTACCTCTAATGTTGATATATTGTGTCAACTTGAGAAGTCTAGAAGCTTAACTAAGTAACTCAGCAGTTCTACATCCTAGGGTGTAGAGGAAGTGCACTTACTGCTCTAGGATGTTGTTCATTGTGTCAATTTGAAAAATTTAGAAATTTAACTAGTGACTCAGCAGTGGGCCAGGGTCCTCACTCTTTAGATACCCTCATCCTGTGCAACAAGTGATCACATAGATAATGTGAATGCTACACCCACTCAAGGGCAGGTAGCCTGCATACAATATAAGGGAGGAAAAGAAGGTTGCTCTTCTTCCGTTTACTCTTGTTGTTTTTGCTATCTTCCACCACCTTGAACTGTTGTCCCTGTGCCATACCACCCTACCTTGAAGCCAGCTGATTATGGACTGAAACTTCCACAAACTGTGAGCTAAATAAACCTTTCCCTCTTAACTTTGGGTGCTGGGTATTGTGTCTCAGCAATGAGAGAATAGTAACTAAGACAGAATTTGGTACCAGAGAAGTAGAGTCATTGCTGTGACTGTACCTGACCATGTGATACATGAGCCTTTGGGAATGGCTTGTGGGAAGAGTTTGGAAAGGTTCAGAGATGTTGCCTGAAAAAGTAGAGCTGGAACATCTTTGGCTGTTCTGTATGGATGATTCTGTTCAGAGCTCAGAAGATCAGAGGCTGATAGAAATCCTGCAGGTAAAGACCAGGCTCAGGAGGTTTCTTCTGGGAAGAAGGATTGTATTGGTTGTTAGACTCCAGATTAAATCTTATCAGAGTCTTGGCAGAAAATCTGTCTGCATTTTTCTCATGTTCAGAGACTTTGCCTGAGACTAAGATTAATTGCATGAGACTAATTAATCTTGCAGAAGAAATTTCAAGGCAGTATAATGTTGAGGCAGTGACACGGGTACTGTTAGGGGCTTTTCACCAGATTTAGGCTGAGAATCAAGAGCAAAGAGCCCAGAAGAATGATTCAAAACATTGCAAGTTTGGCCAGAAAGGATGCTCCAGTAAAGTTATGGCCTGCAAAGATGGAACAGAAGAGAAATTGATCTCTGAACAGACTAGTAAAAAAAGTCATGTGTTTCAGAAAAAGACAACTGGAAAATAGCTGGAGGACATCACAAGAACCACAGGACTCCAGCTTTCACAGCCTCAAAGTTGCAAAGATGAAAACTTATGCTTTGCCAAGACAGCCCCAGAGCACCTTGTACCAGAATGGTGGTGGCCTAGGGAATTTATTGTTCTGTATTTGGTTCATAGGCACTTGACACCTATAGCCAAGAGAAAAGGAAGCCTGGCTACTGCTCCAGTTGGCAGCAGACCTTGGCATCATCCACATGGTTCTGGTTTTAGATGCATAGAGAATGCAAGAGTTGTGGGGTCAGAAAGGTTCCACCCAGATTCCAAAAGAAGGTCTAGGAGGCCAGGCAGTGTACCCCTTAAAGGGGAGTGTGTGAAGCCATGAGTGTGAAGCCAAAGGTCCAGTGGAGAATGCAGAAGTTTGGAGAAGCCAGGAACCCAGATTGTCTGAGGAAAACTGCAAGAAAGGAGCAGAGCCAGCTCAAGAGAGAAGCCATGGGAACTACAGCCATTGTTAGTGCCATATGAGTAGAGCCACCAAATCCCTTTGGAGTTCATATCTTGCCACAGATTGCCTCAGATGCTTGACATGTAACTATAGGACTTAATGTTTGCCCTCCTGGATTTTGGACTTCTTTTCATCCCATTCCTTTGTATCCCTGCTTTGTACCTTTTTGGAATAGAAATATCTATCTTATGCCATAGAAGTTTGGAAGTTTTTAACTTTCTTTTCTCTTGTAGAGGGACTTGCAGCTAAGAGTTTTCCTTAAATCTCAGAGGAGACTTTGGACTTGGATTTTCAGTCCTATGGTTTGTGTCTAGATGTCCCCCCAAATCCTCATGCAGTCAAGGGGGCAGGCTTCTAGAGCTTGTGATTAATTCATTGTCTAAGGCTGGGATTATGGACATGAGTGCTACAACCACCCTGGGGTGGGTAGCCTGCATGTAATATAAGGGAGGGAAAGAAGCTTACTCTCTCTCATGCTTGCTCTTCCCTTTTTGCTCTTGCTTGTTTTTGCTGCCTTCCACTGCCATGAACTGTTGCCCTCTGCCATGTGCCACTCTGCCTTGGAGCCAGCTGAGTATGGACTGAAACCCCTACCAACTGTGAGCTAAATAAAACTTTCCTTCCTTAATTTTGGGTGTCAGGTATTTTTTTCTCAGCAATGAGAGAAAAGTAACCAAGACATTCAGCAATGCTGAAACTGTTAGGACTTTGGCAATTCTTAGAGATGGACTGATTGCCTTTTGCATAAAGGAATATACATGAGTCTTTGGGGGCTAGAGGCAGAAGGTTATGACTTGTATTTAGGTGTCACCACAAAGCCTCTTGCAGTCATGGGTGTTTTTTTTTTAAAGGCGACTGAATCTACAGAGTGATGCTGGAATTAAGGGTATGTGACTACTACATCAGCCCACTGATTAGTTTGACACTGCCCTAATCCCAGTAGCCTAGATAGAGTATAAAAAGGGCAGAAAGAAGCCACTAAGCCCCCTTGCTTGTTTTGTTACCTTCTGCCTGCCATGAACTGTTTCTCCTCTGGGATGACTATCTGCCATATGCCACCCTGCCTTGGAGCCAGCCAATTATGGCCTGAAATCTCTACAAACTGTGAGCTAAATAACCTTTCTTCCTTTATCTTTGGGTTTCAGGTATTTTCTCTCAGGAACAAGAAAAGTAACTAAGACACCTTGTAAAAGTTTTCCTATATTCCCTGCAAACTTAAGCACATGAACTTTTCCAAGAAGCACTAATTCCTACCCTTGCCTTTCTCTCAACTGCTCAAGGAAATCCTGTGTACTGACTTCAGTTGCATCTTCCTTGAGAAGAAAATATATAATCTTCATTTCCTTTTTTCCAAGTCTCATAGCAAATTATTTTAACATCTTCTACATTTTAATAGTTCTGTAATTTGAAAAAGAAAATAATTTTGAGATCACAATCCATCATGAAACTATGCTCATCACTTACCACTGTCATCATAAAGGTATATTTATATTATCTATTTATGAACATTTATGAATATTTATGTTACAAGGTATGTTGCCAAACATTAAATAAATATTTCATATGTCAATTTCAATACATAAAATCAAGAAATATGTCTCTTCTTTTTGTCTGAGGATAACTTTTGTGTGTTTGGGCATATTGAGGTCTATCATACTTAAATAAGAAGACACATCATTCACATGTTTAGCAAATCAACCTTTGAAAAAACTATTATTTTAAAATAAGCAATGGGAATGGTGTTCAATCTAGAATCACCTTAGATTAGAAGTTTGTGAATACAGAACATTTTCTGTACAATCTGCTTGTAAAATGACATTTGGAGAAGTCAATGGATTGATTTGTTACTGCAATAATTTTTTATTGATTTAAAGGTGTAGATTAATACACCTTTATTTATGTGGTCTTGGTGGAATCTTCTGGATTTTTATTTTGACATTATTTTTATTTGACCTTACCTTGGAAAGGAGGAAAGATTTTAGCAAATGAAAATATAGAGGACATATTATTTGAAGCCAGTGTCATTACTGGAGAAAATGTGTGAAGGAGAAGCATGAGACATTTTTTTCCACAATGGTTATAAATTGTGAATGGATACTATAAATGGAAAATGGTTAACATCACATTGTGAAATACTCTGTAGAGGTTTTTTTTTTTTTACTTAATTGGATTAGGGGATTTTGATCAGAGATGTGTTTTAAGGAGATCAATCTGTAAGTAGAGCTCTAAAGCATGAATTAGAGCAGAAAAAGCAGCCGGTGTTGGCAAGCCAATTATCAAGCCTTGCAAGAGTTAAAGTGAGAAGCACAGTATGGGCAAGCTGACTTGGAATAGTGACATGGAAAAGAAGAACAGAAAGGAAAAACAAATAATTTAACAACTGGAAAATAATGGTCAGAGGAGTAAAACAGTGTGGTTTCTTTTTTGGGGGGGGTACTGGGAATTGAACTCAGGACCTTGTGCTAGCCAGGCAGGCTCTGTGCCACTGAGCTAAATCCCCAGCCTGTGGTTTCATTCATAGTTGAAAAATAAAAGATTAAACAAAGCTTTTCATGCTTTCTGTAATGCATTTTGCTATGTTAGTATTCAAATGTCAGGATACTTTTCTAGGTGAATATAAGCAGTTACTGAAAATGTAATTTGAGAATTTCCTGATCTATGTGCAGCATCATGATGCCAGATTATATACAAGACAAATATCTAAGCAAAAACCCAGACAGCTTAGGTCACACATAAAACCTCCTCATTCACACTATCTACTATTTCCTGGAATACGTTTATTTTTGTTTCATGCCAAATGAGTCTCATTTACCTTTATGTTGCCAACCTATGTTTTGGGCCAAGTAAAAAGATTACTGATTTTTAGCATAAGAAGTGACCCTTTGTCATATATTTCAACATAGGCTTTAATTTAGTAATATATCCTCTCTGGTCACATTCTGTACCAAACATTACCCTGAGAGTCCAGCAACATAACCAAGTTTTAGACTGAATGTCAAACTCTACTCTACCCTTCCCCTTCTCAGTTTATGATCCAATACCACAAAGCAGTAATACAGAGTGTATTACTGCATGAGAAATAAAGAGAACAGATAATCTTATAAGAGTAATACACTTGGAATTTCTCTTACAGGAAGAATAAGTGACATGAGCAGGATGTAGATGAATGGGGATGTAGGTAAGTGGTAGAACTAGCTAGCATGAATGAGTGGGGTACAAGAACCCCAGCACTGAGTAAAAAATAAGAGTTGACACTTTGGATTTGTATAAGAGACCCAAATTATTGGTTGGATTGTATCCACTATAAAAATAATATAGTGAGCTCACAATCTTAGAAATTTTGAAAGTGATATTAATTTTGAATATGAAATAGTCTTAGCAAAGACAAGTAAATTAAGAAGAGTTAATATTAGTATACTTGTCTGAGAAGAGATCAGTAAATTAAGGTCATTATTTGCAAATTCATGCCAAAGTATAAAATAAATAAATTAAATATATTAATATAATTACAAATCTATCAATGAATATTTATTGCATGTTTGCCGGGCATAGTTCTAAATGCTTTGAATATAAAAAAGACCAAAACAAACAAAAGCATACCTGCCAAAAGACAATAAACAATACAAAGAATAACTAAATATATTTTATAGAATGTTTAAGAATGTTACCCATTCTATAAAAAAATATTGAACCAAGTAAAGGATTTTAGTCTGGGGTGACATTAAGTTTTAAATAGGAATGAGAAAGTAGTATTCACTGAGGAAATTAGAAGTAGTTGACAAAATTGATGTAAGATAAAATAAGCTATGTTCATTGTTTAAAAATCCTAAAGGATGAATATATGTTTGGAGCTCTGTGGATGTTTCTGCTGTCAACTGTGAGGATATAAACTCACATTTTGGTGAAGGAATAGACCCTTTCTCTGGGTGTCCAATAAAGAATACAGAATTAAAAGATTGTGCACACTTTCATTAGAAACACAGAAAATGTAGTACTTCGCAAGTGATCAGATTCCCTCTGAGGTGTTTTAATACAGAATTTAATTAAAAACTATCACAATTAGGTAATCAATAGTCTCTGCCCCTGGAGTTATTACAATGCAGCAAACACAAATCCCTTTCTTAAGACATTTTCTCAGTGCACTGCTTGTTAGCCCTTTTTTCCTCATCTAACTTCCAGTATTTGAGTAAATAAACCAATAATAAAGATAAAAGGGGATATAGTGCTGAATAGGATTAATAGCCAACAAAAACAGATGTATTAAAATCAACTTTCAGAAAAAAATGTATAAAGATCTTCTCTGTCATGGTCATTTTCTTTTTTTATAAAAAAGGAAGTGTTTTCCTTCCTTATCTTATCTTAATTCTTATCTTAATTGCCAAGGCAATTAATTGTTATGGACAAATTCAGGATTAAGTCAAGCAATTTGGCCTAACAAGTATACAGCTTAGTAGAGTATGGATTTTGCTATATATATATAAACTATACAGCCCAAAATACAATAATTACAGACAAAGTAGTAAATAAAATAGTAAATAGTAAACACCTCATATCCAATTTATCACTGTTATCTGTGTGCAATTAATTTACTTAATAACCAATTTTACAATACAGTCCAGTTGGTTTATGATGCTCCCTTGTCCCTTTTCTATTGTTAAAGTTTGCTCACATTACCTTATTATATTAAGCAAACCCTTCCCTGAATATAGCAATTGTGACACTATGGGCACAAACAAGGAAATTTCTCTTTTAGTAAATTACTTTCTAATGGGCAATAATCTACTATTGAAGCACATACATTTTTATTAACAGTGAGGTGCACAATAGATTTTTGACAGTTATGTGGCCATTTAATTTCACAAGCAACTAAAAGACAAAATTGTATCTCTAACATTTTTGTCTCATTCCTTCCTTCCTCCTTCCTCCCTTCCTTTTCCTCCTTTCTTTCAGAAATATGACCCTAATCTCTGATTTTAATTAATAACTTAAAACAATGCAAACTGCATTTCATAGAGTCAATAAGGGTCATCTGATTCCCTTTCTTCCATTAAATTTCACCCAAACATTAGGGATATTTTGCGAGTGTGAATGGTGGTATAATATTATGTATGCTGTACCAATCTCGCAGTTGTTATTGAGTCTATAGGCATATGTTTTGTATTTCAATGGAAATACTACCTTATGCCTTTCTTCTGCTAGAATCTTCTACACATAATTTAAGATATCAATATATTTTTTCAAATTTGGTCTTTCTTTCTCAGGCAAATTTATTCTTTGATTTCTCTTTGCTTCCCTAAAGAGTGCTCCATGGTCTTAATAATAAGTTGATGATCAGAAAATAGTCTTGATACATACATATTTCCTACATCAGTATGCATACATGTATATGTGTGTAGAGTGTGTACATTTATTTTTCTCTTTCACATTGTTAAAAAGGGTACTGTATATATTTGTTGCAGTTTAATCACTTGTATTTTATCAGACAAGTTGGCTAATAAGCATGACAAGTAAACTTATCAGAAGAGTAATTTGGATGATATCAATTTAATTACTAAGTAAAATATATTATCAAGGTTTATGAAAATTTAGATGAAGAATATAACTTTGAAAATTTATTCTTTGGAAAAGAATTCATCTTAGGAAGGCATAAGATATATGGAGAATAAATACTAAAATTTTGAAAATATTATGCAAATTTCATTAATAGTGTATACATGCAATTTCAGTTGGTTGATAAAAATATACTTCACCAATAAGCATTTAAATATTTTCCAGTTAATATATTATGAAATATATTGCAGTATAAGGATTTCATGAAATACAATTATTTCCAGGTAATTCATGATTTGAAATTTGTTCTAATGACCATTTTTCATTTTTATTATTTTCTTACTAGAGGAAGTAAAAAAATAGCGATGTCATTTTAAAAGACTGTGAAAGCAGTAGTGCAATCAGATTATTAAATTGGGCTCTGATATCAGACAGAAATATATTAAACACTGCTTTCATCACTTATTCGTTATATTACCTTTAACTTCAGTATCTTTATCTCTGAAGTGTATAATAGTACTAATATCTTATTCATAAGGATGTTGGAAGATTTAATGAAATAATGAAAGTAAAGTTCTCATCTCAGTAATTGCTTCACAGGGCTAAATAATTTTGAGTGAATAATACTATGTTCATTATGTTATTGATTGTAAGAATCATTTAAATGCTATCTTCCATATTATTTCATTACTTTTCATAAAGAAACCAATTTACCTTATAAGAATATATAATTACTGACTGAAAGTTAGTATGGCCTTTCTGACTATGCGGTATCCTAATCATCATTTTATAAATGTTATTTGGAAATGAACATCGAAAATATGAAAGGTGTTCACCTCCTCTGTCACTGAGGTCTTACCCTAGACCAAGGAGGAAATTATGAAACTCTTTTCCATGATAGAGAAGCACGTCTTCTCATTTCTTTATGACAGTGTGTGAATAGATGGAGATGCCGTCATGGGAAAACTATGAAGAAAATGATGCCCATTCTACACAGCAATTTCAGAGAACCTCATTTGTCCCTGCCCCTATCGTCAGCTACTTCACAGGTTAATTTTTCACACCTATATCAAACAGATCCAGTCTTTCTTTTGCTTTCTCTCTTACTCGCAATTCTTTGTATAAGAACCTTGCTCTGACGTTTCAGGCACGAAGCACTTTTGCCCAAAATCCTGTTTGTGTATTCATGCCAGCATCTCACGTATTTACAACTAGTTTTCTTTCCTCCATCTCTGACCAAGTAGAGGATGAGGCCTAATGAATGTCAAGTAACCAGGAGGTATGAATACCAAGTTGGTGTGAGTGACACAATAGAGGTGAATTATTGAACATAAATGGATCATGTCAGCAAAGAATTGTGACTGGAATATATAATACATTATACTCATTTTCCTTTTAAGTAATGAGAAATGGGAAAAATACTGAAACAGTGATTAAATTACTTTTAAAGCCAAACAATAAATAATCACAAACTAATGAAATCCACATTTTAGTTTCAGAGTCTGAATAATTAACATATAATCTATCTGGTAAAATAAACATTCTCTTTATTTTTAATTTGCATAAAAATGTTAGTATTGACTTTATGACAAACAAGGTTTTTAAGCCCATAAGTAAAAAAAGATGTTACTGATACAATCCACTGGAATTTACATTTGTGTATATAATCATGATTTTTCCAGTAGAAATAGTTTCAATCTTGATAACATCATGTATAAAACCAGGAAAATAATTTCTGCTTTCATAAAATGTCTTCGGATATATTTATTATAAATATCTTTATTCACATATTTATTACTAATGAAGAGCAGTACTAACTCATTCATTCTACTTAGATCATATAAATACCTGGCATATGTGGGATATTTTTTGACGTTCTATTTTTGATTATTTCATAGTAGAGAATTTGGGGCTATTTGGGAGAATTCCCTACAAAAATTAGGTCTCATTTTCTAACAAGAGAATTAAGGAAAAATATTTAAAATTTGGTACTTTTGAGTAATCAGAAATATGAATGTGGTCAAGACTGTTGACAAATGCTGTTGAATCAAGACTTGTTTGTATTTTTAAAATAATAGTTATTTTTAAACTGGTTGGTCAAGGAAAGGAAAACCAATTGAACTGATGGCAGTTTTAGGTCAGTCCTATAAGTGTTTCCTTGAAATATAAAAAATGGAATCATCAACTCCTCTTCTGTAGTAATAACCTCTGGAGAAAAGAACTGAGAATTTTGCTTACAAACATAAATAAAAGACGTGCGGAAGCGAACTAAACAAAGCATGCATCTTCATCAGAAACCTGTTACGGTTGTCTGATATTTATTCTATTTCACAATTAAATTCTTACAAAGAATATCATTAATTCCTTCAACCCAGAACACAGGATATTTTTTGTGTCTTCTTCTATTTCATTCCCTGTCAAAATTCTAGTGCTATTCTTCAAAGAAATAGAAAAAAAATGAATATTTTTTGGAACTACAAAACAATCCTGAATAGCCAAAGCATTACAAAGAAAGGAAAAGAGATCTAGGGACATCATACTTATGGATTTTAAATTATATTACAAAGTAATAGTAGTTGAAAACAATATGCACTAACATTAAGTTTGGAGCTGTAAACAAATGGAATAGAAAGAAGACCATGGAAACAAATCAAAACCTACATAGTCTAACAAATTTCAGTAAGGACATCAGGAGGACATAATAGAGAATGAGTCTACTCAACAAATGATACTAAGAAAATAAGATTTTCACATGCAAAATAATAAAATTGGGACCTTATTGTATACTACATACAAGAATAGGCTCATGATGGGTAAAATAAAATTAGACCTGAAGACATAAAGCTTATACACAAGAACATAGGGGAAATTTTCCTTAATATTCAAAATTCATAAAACCCCTACAACTCAAAAGCAGCAAAAAAAAAAAAAAAACAATTAGAAAATAAGCAAATGACTTTTCTCTTAATCTATTGCTTCCTATTTGTTTCTTTCGGTTTTCAAATTATACATATACATATCTGCATAAATACAT
Organism: Erethizon dorsatum; assembly: GCA_028451465.1. NCBI lineage: Eukaryota > Metazoa > Chordata > Mammalia > Rodentia > Erethizontidae > Erethizon > Erethizon dorsatum. The sequence continues at coordinate 139,761,060 of CM051824.1, forward strand.
ATATATCTACCTATTATCTTACTGTTTTCCTAAAATTATTCTATCCAACATTAAACTGCACATCCTAATAACTTTTACACACTTTTGTATTTAATGCAATATTTAGCTAAATTGTGTGATGTTCTCTTTCAAAAATACCTCATAACTACTTTGCTTCTGTATTTTAGGCATTTATACTTAGATAATGAATCACAAACCTTATATAGTTTTGTATAAGAAAAAATTCGAACCCAGTTTACTTCTTTTCCTTACAACCGCATAGAGGTCAGGCTTTAGTTTTACTGCATGAAACAAACTCAGAATTGTTATGTGATCCTAGGAATAGGGCAGTAAGGGGCTGGGAGCAAAGAAATTGTAAATGAAAATTCTGTAACACAAGATGAGGAAAATGAATTAAGCAAGGACCGCTCCATGAAATAATTTGTCCTCCTAATTGCTTAAATGTAAAATACCATTGGGGAAAATAATTACAATCTTACCATAAAAAGATACATAGATGGATGGATAGATGAAAGAAAAAGATATATAAACATTTAAGTTCTCTTTTATAGTGAACTTGAAACTTCAGAGTTTCTTATGAGATAAAAAGTTGTTAGTTGTACTGAAATCTTAGCAAGGAATACAGTATTAAGTATTTTACTTCATTTAATTTTCGCCTTTTTAAAACTCATAGAGCTGAATTTATACTCAGTAAAACACTTGTAATGACTTTCTGAGACTATAATAACAGGAACCACTCAAACTGAATTCATTTGATATTTATTTGCTTACCTAATGAAAGAAAAGTGAATTTCTTTATTTATTTAACCCAGTGAATTTTAAAACTGAGAACCTTCAAATGTAATGGAATGATAATTGGTTATGACACAAACATGAATTCTAAGTGTCTTCAAATACAGAACAATATTGCAGAAACATCCTTGAGGTAGTTGCAGAATTAACAAAAAAATTCATTTATTGGTTAAAAGAGAATAAGAACAAATAAACAAACCAGAAAAAAAATTGAAACTATAACTCTGAGCTTTCATATATTTTACATGTTTATATAATTGGGAACTACATATGAGAGTTTTCATATGCTATTTTAAATTAGGGATGAAGAACTCAAACAATTAACAATATCATTTGTTCTTTTTATAAGCATTTTATCAAACAGTATTAAATGACGTAGGCATAGTAATGAAGTCATTTTCTTTCTCTGACACAATATTTGATTTTATTAAATTTGAAACAGAAGAATAATTAGAAACACATAATACACTGTGTATATTCTTATGGATTATAGGATTTAAGAGATAGAATAATAAACTAGAATTAAAAAGAAAATTGTTGCAATGGAAGCAGACACTTCAAACATGAAGGAAAGGAAACCATTAGTTTCAGAAAATAATTTCTTTGTAAATTTGGATATATTTGACTTTTTTCTAAACTGTAGGCTAAAAAATGGAGAAAGTATTATAAAATATTGTAAGTATTTTTCCCAATTAAAAGACTTTGGGAAATTATCTAGATGCTTTCATTTAAAATAGTGTGACTAGAAGTTTCACCATAGCATATTTTAGTGACCATGTAGATATGCAAGAAATGAGACAAATAGCTGCAGTAGGGAGCACGAATATGATTGCAGTGCACTTTACACATTGAAACACCCACAAAAACATGAATAGCTATGTTGTAGGATGGGGAAGAGGGGTGATGGGAAGAAAATAATCAAGGATGCTATGTGCATGTACAAATCCGCTGAAATGATACCCATTAAATTGTATGACCAGTTGCACTAGATAAAAAAAAAGTGAGAAAAAAATAACATGGAAAACTAGGGTTAACAGTTTTTTAGACAGTCTATTGGCTACTCTCAGTGGACATCAGTAAAGAGGAAATCAATAAACCAGCTAACTGACATGGTTTAAAATTAAATAAGCCCTTTTCTAAAACTAATTCTAAATAGCCTGAATTTAGATTCTTCAAACTACAAATCTTGTATCCTCACATAAAAATTAGAAATGTTGGACTACTAGAATTGAATCAGTTTTTTATTTTATTTCACAGTGATCTGTTTGAAATAAACTGAAGGTTTTTTTTTTTCCCCTCAGCCCATTACTTATATCAGAACCAAGTAATTTTTCCCCTACACCTGCAACTATAAGCAAACCCACTGGCAAGATATTGTGGTACATGTCTTGTAAAATAAACATTTATGTTTAGAACTGAAAAAAAGGCAAACAACAGAAAGAGATTTAACATTTGGTAAAAGGAAGAAATTGTAAGATATTAAGTGAAAAATACTATTTCCATCACCACTTAGGAGAAAAACAATACATTCAAATTTGGATGTTGAGCCAGGAAAGTTTCATGTGATAAGTCAATCCATTATGGATGTAATTAAATATTTAACTCTCATCAAATTAGAAGATAGGCCAAGGATAATCTTTCTGAAATTTCAACTGAAAGATGGCACAAGGAAAGATACATTCATAGCTGAGCATGAGTAAATTCAAGGGTAATAATGTAGTAACAAATGGAAAATTAAATGAAAGTGTTCTGGTTTCTAGAATTAATTTGCTATAATAACTAACAACTAGATGATAATTTTAGAAGAAAATTTAATATTTTTAATAACATTAAAGATAGCTTGGCTTTTATTAAATAAAACTAAATCATTTACAGAGAAGATATGTAATATTAAAAGCCAAGATAAAGGAAAATTGGGAAATGGTAAATAGAGGCACATTCAAGAGAACAAAAAATCAATAGCGGGCGGGTGAGATGGCTCAGCGGCTTAAGTGCCTGCCCGGCAAGCGCGAGGGCCCAAGTTTGACTCCCAGAACCCACATACGAAAAAGGGGCCGGTGATATCGCTCAGCGGCACGGGCGCCTGCTGGCACGCGAGGTCCTGAGGTCGAACCCCCGGTACCCACACACACACAAAAAAAATCAATAGCAAAATTAAAAACAATGATATAAGTTGCCAAATCAGTATAGATAGAAAAAAATTGAATTAGAATGATGCAGAAAACCTCCTTCAAAATGCAAGTAGAAAATGATACTCTAAAAGACAGGGATGAGGTGATACATGAGGCAGAAAGCAAAATGCTATCACAAACATTTTAAAAAACTGAATTGAGTAATCACAGTGAAAGCAATTCTGAAGCCTATAACACAAACAAGTATTTCCAAGATGATGAAAGCCTGTCTTTTTTAAAGACAGTTTATTGCTGTATTTCAAGAAAAAGCAAATGAGAATTTTATTTGTTTTAGAAATAAATCTTATATGCATACTTTTTAGATGCTGTATAAAATACCTTAAAATTGAAAAATATGGTTTATATCAAATGAACTAGTAGCATGTTTCTGATTTCTGTACAATATTTACATATGAATGAGGAGAAGCATTATCAGAACTTTGATTTCAAAATCTTGTCCGAGATACATTTAACATCCAGCCAAATTCCCTTTCATAAATGGAGAGCAGAAGTGTTATAAGTGTAAGAGCCTAGAAAGCTCAACCTTCACATGTGGTATTTGCAAGACAACAGAAAGAAAAGCTGGGTGAATAATAAGTTGTGAATCATGATTCAAAATTGGAAAAGTTATGGTCAAAATTGACTAGAATTGGTCATTAGTACAAGTCAACATGGAATTAAGACAAACAATATTTTAAAATGAAGAAGAAAAATCAAATTAAATGATAAAATATATTCCAACAAATATATAATTCTAAGAAAAATAGTAACAGTATAATTATTAATCCCAGATTATATAGACCAAGAACGTGAGAAAATCATGGAAAGAAAAGATGTGAAGGTAAAATTATTAATAAACTCTCACCAACCATCATCCTTTTCTTTCAAAGATGTGACACAAATAAGTAATGATGTGAATAACTGAAAACCTCTCAGTGATGCAACTTCAATAAACGGGTACCTCCTACCTAAAAACACTGAATATAAGAACATGGATTATTGCACTATATATTCCTTGCCTGGATTAGTGCAGTGTTTAAAGAGATCACACTTATGTGTCAGAAGCCCAGATGAGAGCTCTTTGATTTCTAACATTTTAAAGCTCAAAGGATTTGGAAGCTGTTGACTGCAATGGCAAGGAGGAGCTGCCATCTTATATGATATCCCTCTGATATTTGGCCTCCTTTTACTTCTGTGAATTCAGAATTCCTTTGCTGGTGTGCATTAATATACAGTAGATAATTTCCACCAAGTAAATGATGTAACATAAGTAAAATAGAACAACAATAAAGAGGTGAAATGCCAATAACTCAACAAATTTTACTTCTCTAATTCAATTAAAATTAATAAATATTGTTATACAAATTTAAATCAAAATAAAATAAAGATTTTAAATTGATTAATTTGTCAGAATTGTTACCAAAATGATCATGTCTTTGCCTGGATTGATAATTTAAAAATGAGATAAGTGACTGCAATGAACATATTTTTACTTTTAGTAAGGCCTATTCTCCCCAATATGTAATCAAATCTATTTTATTATTTGTAAGCCTAGCAATATTTACTGTACTTATCCTGACTAACTGGTAAGGCTTAAACTTTAAAAAATTCAAAAATAGAATTCGTATCTGCGCCCTCAGAGAAGTTGAATGTCAGGAAAGATGGCAGCCTCCCAAGAATTCCAATGAAACTGCTTGGTCAGAGGTGTCATTTAAATCAATACAGTTGTTATGGGTTTTTTGTTTGTTTTGTTGTGTTTTGCTTGAGACAGTGTCTTGCAGTGTAGTTTGTGCTGTGATTGAACTCACTGTGTACCCAAGACGGGCCTCGAACTTGCGGCAATCCTTTGTCCCAACCTCCTGAGTACTGGACTTACAGGCACGCACCACCACATCTGGCGTTACACCAGTATAGTTTCCATGAAATACAGAAATTATAATGTATTTTCTTCTAAGCTCTTAAATCCAAATGTACAACTGCTTATCACACTAGTTTTCATTTTTTATTTCATGTATACTTTCTATCCACTTAAATTTGCTAACAACCTGTGACAAAATGAGTGTTTAAATGTTGCATTTTCAGCCATGTCAGAAAAACCTTATACATTATAAATTAATGACAAATTCAAATATATTTCATTATAAAATGTGCATACAAAAGAATATACATAATATGTATGTATTCTAGAAAGGCTAATAATAAAATAAACAGCCATGAAAACAGCACTCATTTTAAGAATTACATTATGGAAACCCTAGCTTTTTTATACTGCACTCCATTTAATCACTCTTCCTAACCACAAAATTGAATTTATAACTATTCTCCCCTTTATTTATGTTTATCACATAAAATGTGCATACTTCAGAATTCAATGTTCACCTTTGTTTTTAAGCTATACTATAAACATTTTTAAATTTATGAAAATTATTATTGAACATTAATATAGATGTATCATGTGTCCAATTTTTCATTTTGTTTTAATTCATGTATTTTTTCATGGAATAAAAGATTCCATTTTCTAAATACTTCAAGTTATCAATCTATGTTTCTGTTGATAGGCATGTAGTAGTTTTCTTCTTCATTTTTCCTTTATCAATAATGTCACTCCAAATATTCTTGAACAGTTCTACATTCCTAAGCATGCATGTTTTCTGAAGCATTCATTCCTAACAAATGAAATGCTCATGTGTTTAAGGTCATGCCACTCTGTTTTCAATTTGTAAAGCAATCAATACACTTTAACCATATCTTCTGTATTGTTTTATCAAATTATTTTTTCTCTCATGTGTGTTCTGCAGTATAATAAAGAAAGAAAAATATGTAGACCCAAAGAAATGCGTGAAGTGTCTCCCAAAAAGAGACCTAGAGGGGATGTGGGGATTAAGGGAGATGGAAAGAAGGGGAAGGGAAAGGAAAGTGAAAAAGATGAAAACTTAAGTTTGTGTCCTCAATGCACAGAGCTTAAGCATTTACTTTGATGAGTACTGACTACAGTACATATCTATTCAGTTTCACTCATCACGTGTGTTTGAATATTTTCACCACTTCAAAAATTTATCTTGTGCCCCTTTCCAATCAATAATTTTGCCTACCTAATCCCACTCATTGGAAATATTTTTTACTTATTTGAACTTATTTCAAATTCAAAAAACCTGTAGATATTTATGGTGTCTTGTGATGAACTGATGTGTGTCATGTTAGTATTCGGAGAGTTTTGCCCAAATGTTGCACTTTAGAGAAAATATACATGAGTAGTTTCTACACTTGCTAAGTATTATTTCTCCATCTAAATATGCCAAAATCTTTTCTTCATTGTTGTTAAAGGACATCTGGTCTGTTTCTAGCATTTAGCCATTAAGATCAAGGCTGGTATAAATATTCTTTCACAGATTTTCAATTTTCTTGTTTAAGAGAGTTTCTGGATTATAGGAGAAACATACTCATAACTTTATAAGAAATTGCAGAGCATAAATGCAAAGCAATTGTGCCATCTTTCACTACACCCACAAGAAATGTTATACTCAGCAATTTTTAGAAATTTTTGTTATTTAAAAATATTTATTACTGTAGTGGTTGTCAAATGGTACCTTATAGAGGTTTTAAATTTGTATATCTCTAATGAACAATATGGAGGATGTTTTCGTAGGTTTACTGGCTTAATGCTTTAATTTTTTGAATTGTCTTCTTAAATATTGTGCCTATTATTGCTATTTTTCATATAGTCATATGCCTTCTAAGGAATCAGAAAATTTTAAGATGGCTAAGAATGTTTAATATTGTGGATAGGTGAAATCCTTTGTATTTCTTTATAGATTTTTAAATTTACATCTTAATTTCTTTGATAAAGGCTGTCTGGGATATGAGAAAAGTCACAATGACTCTCTAGGTCAATTTTGGGAGTTGAATATGCTAAAGATACTGAATTTTATTTTATTTATTTATTTATTTATTTATTATTTTTTTTGTGTGTGGTTACCAAAGGTCAACCTCAGGACCTCAGGCACCGGCAGGCGCCAGTGCCACTGAGTGATATCACTGGTCCTTTTTTTGTATGTGGGTTCTGGGAGTCAAAGTCGGGCCCTCACGCTTGCCAGGCAGGCACTTATGCTGCTGAGCCATCTCACTGGCCTCTGAATTTTAAAATATGTGCTTTTATTTAGTTTTTCTTTTATTTCACTAATTGGAATCTTCTGTGTAAATATTTCCCATTTTTTGTTTGATTTATCTCTAGAAGTTTTATTTCATGGTGCTATGGTTGATTTTAATTTGTAATTTTTTTTAAATTATGTTTTATTGCCCACCAATTATTTAGAGTGTATCTTCCCTGAAAGTCTGGAGTTCCTTGGGAATGTGTTGCTCTCTTCACATAGTTAATTTTTGATGTTCTGGGTAAGTAGCTAAAGCTACCACAGGATTCTGAATTATCTTCCAGACTTTTAGAGTTTTATGTTGTTTCAGGTTTGTAAGATAATCAGAGTCATACTTAAATTATTTCAGGTTTGCAAGAGAATTAGAGTCATACTCTTTGGAAAGTAGTTTTGTGATATTATAATTTGTTGATGAAAACATGCCAGTTTGCAGTGTGTAGTCAACTTAAAATTGGTTGTACATATTCATAATGGCAGTTAAGAGAGTTCAACAGAATGCTTACATGGATAAAAGAAATATACCCTTTTTTTCCAGGAATTTCTTATGTTAAAGTATAGACATAGAATCCTGTGCCTATGTTGAATCTGATGTTCTAACAGTCACATTTTTGTTGAAAAATATTTTAAAATATAAAGGAAATCTTAATAACAAGGATGACATATGTTCCAAATGCTGACAGGAATAGCTTGTACTTGTAGCAGAATATATTTCTATTAAAAACTGTAGGTTCTGAGATGGTGGAAAAACTCATATCTTGCATTCTGAAGTAAGTACAATGATCTCCTTTCCAGTCCAGCCCGCCCAGCAATCTTGTTGCATAAGTTCATGTGCACATGCCGATCTGTAAGACTCTTCCCTTCAAGTGCATTTCCCTCCATGAAATGGCCATAAAAACCTAAAATGAGAAACTCAAAATAAAATCTCATGAAGAAAACCTTTATGGCACCAGGCATCAGTCAAAACTGGGAGATCAACTCACCTCTCAAATTTTCTGCCTTTAAACTATCCAACACATTTCTACATGTGTAAAATACACAATTTCTATAATGTCAAGTATATAGAGAGGAAATGGAATTCTAGAGGGAATAGGTTAGAATTGTTATTATGTAATAATCTGATGGCTGTAGAGTATTATTTCATTCAACTTTAGATTTTATCTTTTCTGATTATTAATTAGGTAGACAAACTATTCAAGGACTTATTTTTCACATTGAAGGAAATATTATAGACTAACATAAAAAGCCAAAGTATTGCTTTACTGAATTTTCACATTTAAATTAGAGTGTAATACACATTAAATTAAAATTGTTTATTTTCTGCTATAGTCTATGCAGTAAATAGTTGATTAATGCATGCTTTATATCAACATGAGCACTTTCATAACACAGCACAACATGAGGGACTCAAATACAAAATCAATAGGTTATTATGAAAAAATATTTAGAAAATATACCTGTAAGAAACCAAAGAGGTATTGAAAATTTTTGGTAATATATTTAGCTCTTGAGACACATTGTCTTGGTCTGGATCCTTATTCTATTTAACTAGCTAAAATTTGGGCAATTTACTTACCTATTCACCTCTGTTATTCCTTATCATATATATATGTATATATGACAATTATCTCTATCATCAGATGATGCTCTGAAAATGCAAGTAGATAAGTAAGGCATTTTAAGAGCTCATGGCATACAGTAGGTGTTCAATAAATTTGTTACAATTCTTCAATTTTTACTCAGAAAATAAGTTTTTCACACTTAACATCAATGTGCTTTTTCTAGAGATTAGTATACGGAGATTGATAAATAGTTTTCATCAAATTTATCTAGAGAAATTCTCTGACTTAATTCATTAAATTTGTTTAAGTATGAGGCAATGAGAAAATATATATAAACAATGCATGCATATCTTAGGACTTTAAGAAGCTTGAGACTGAAGTTTGATATTTTCTATTCTATTTATGATAATTATTTTAACATATATGAATACATAGGAAGGATATCTAAATAAATTAATAACAGCAAATTTGTTTTGAAATAATTATAAAAATCAGTATTTTTATATAACTACATAAATGAAAAGATATATAACTAAAAAAAGGGAGGCATGGTAAAAAATTATAGCTATAAATTGAATTTGTTTTGTACTATCTACGGATATATGAATATTCCACATTCAAAATATCAAATGTAAAAATGTATACATCATGCAAAAACTTTATGAATAAGGTACTTCTTTAGGAATATTACTTTCTACACATAACCATTTAATGTTGTCCAACAATACTTCACATAAATGAAGATATACCAATGGTATATTTAGCACTGTCACACACACTGATATATAAAAATAAAATTTTTAAAAATGTTCAGAATATTTATAAAGTTTGATCACTTGACCAACAGGGTAAGTGAGTTTTTTTTTCTTTACAGAGACCCTCGGGTGTAAATTTCATGTGTTTTGATTAAATTGAGAAAATAGTTGAAAGAGAAAGAACAAAGAGAGATCACATAAAAGGACAAAAATCCAAGACATCTTTTGGGGAAAAAAGAACCTGAATCAAAGACATCAAATGTAATTTTCAATTATGATTATACATTGAAGAGAAGTATGTCAAATGAGGAGCTAGTGAAGATAGGCCAGCAGTTCTGATAGGGTGCATAGTTACATGTCAGTTCTTAGGAAGTTATTATGAAGATGTTTAAAAAGCTAAATGGTAATTTGTCTAAAATGTGAAAGGAAAAAGAGAGACTGATGAACAATCACATAGAAAATACCAATAAAGGGACAGAGGTGCTAGGCAGTCAGCTGAGTGGCATCTCACTTTCTAGTAAGCATAAAATTCTTTGGTCCAATTTCCAACCCTGCAAAAAGAAAAAAAGAAAAGGAAGGAGGGAAGAAAAAAGTGAGGGAGAGCAGTAAGACAAGGGAGAGAATTATAACAAAGAACCAAATAGCAACTACAGAGTCAAAATTACAGTAACATAAAATATTCAATAGAAAGAGGACAATAGAAGAATTGAAAATATAATATTTCAGTAAAAGAATGGGTACAAATATAGCATGAATTTGTGATATAGTAATTAAAATGGGATTTATAATTGGTCTAAATTTTATTTTCATTCTTTCTGTATAACTTTATTTCTAGATCTTGCTTAATTTAACAGTGGATTTATTTCATAAATATATTGTGATAAAACATGTAGTTGAAAGATAAGGAATAAACTATTGGAATTTATGAATACAGCATTTTTTAGGTAAAGAATGTAAAATAATGTTGGAAAGTGGCACGACAAATTGAAAAAATGTAAGAACTATTTTATAGTTGGAGCGTAATAAATTAGCATCAGTTTTATAAGATGAGAACAAGGACAAGCAAAGATCATTTAGGATGAGACAAAGAGTTTATACCTTATCCTATGAATAATGGTGAATAATTACTTAGTTTTATGCTTGGTGATATCTATGTTCAGAATAAATTTATACAGATTACTCAAGCCTTAAAACAATTCAACAGTTTGAAAGTTATAAGATCAGTTAGAAAGCTACTGGAAAGTTTACACAGAAATGTTGGAGGCTAAATGGGATAAAAATAGCGATGCTGTACAAGATGGTGAAATCTGGGTATTTATTGAAGGAAAATGTAACAAGATTAAATAACTGCAAGAATGTAATGCTTAGAAGAGTCCAGAAGACTTTTTAGGGTTTAGGTCTGAGAGACAGGCTATACTGAAGCAATTAACACCATTCCTGTGATGTACAAGAATGAATTGTGAGTGGAAAAACACCAGAATTTAAGGTCAAATTCAAGATACTAAGTCATGGAATTGGTTAGTTCATCTACCAGAAAAATGGCATTGATGAAGAGAAAAATGATAATAATTGGAGACAGATTCTCTGCTATTCTGGGGTCTGAGGCAGTAAGAAAAGCAAAGGTACAAAGAGAAACAAGACACTGCATATTGAAGTATGTTAAAGTAGACTAGCATTGGGAAAGACAGCAGCAGTGTGTCAAAGGTAGCAGCAGAAGGTCTAGTAAAGGAGATAGACTTGAACTGGCAAGATGTTGCACACAGGTGAATGCACTGTAAACACTGGTGAATGTACGTTTGGTGACAAGGATGGAGAAAGTAGATGGAAATAATAGGCTATGGAGAAAGTTTTTCTGTAAAAAACGTTAAAGTTATGTGTTCCTGGTCACAGAAGTACGATGCATGTTTCCTATATGCAGTGTATCATAGCATGCAATAAGTAGATAGCAATGTTTCTAGATTTTGTTTTGTTTTAATAAAAATGAACAGGAAGAAATTTCCCAGTCCTTACTTAGTACAAATGTATTAGAATTAGTTTAAAAATTAAGTAATCCAAGCAACAAAAAGTACAGTTAATAAATTCATATGTTTTCCTCAATATAATATTAAAAATTTATGTGTTATTAGCAGTATTTTTAACCTTTGCTGATGAGGCTCTTTGAATTTTTCAGGACGCTATGCACTGCAGACTACCACTCAGTTTTTCCCTGTATTTCAAGAAGGCCAGATAAAGATAGGACCATATGTAGCTGAGCATGAGCTTGTCCTAATTACTAGCTCTTCTAAAGTACTGATACTACTTTTATACCTACATTTTATAATTGAGATGGATGTCAGTCATATTATCCAAATACAATCTTTCCTTGTAGACTGTGGGGTTTCTATGCTATTTAATATAAATATTTCAAAAAATCAAGCACGAATACTTGTCTTTACCTTATAGTAAGATATCAAGGCTTCTTGTATTTTGCTAAAGTTATACAAATATACTGAATAATTGAATTGGCCTAAACTTTGTAGCATCACGCCTATCTTATGATCATTTATGAAGTCTATCTATTTTTCTATTTGAGTTGATGAAAACTGTCACATGATAAACAGCCAAAAGGGCCTCTAGGAAAGAAAGAAGAGAGACCGAGAAAGAGGTAATTGATGATAGAAATTATTTGTGCAGGAAGATAGTTTTGAAAGAGATACATGAAAACAAGGCCAAGGATAGAAGTGTTGTTACTGCAGTAGGAAAAAGTGTAAGCCATATTTTATAACTGATAAAAATACTATTCATGGGCATAGATACAGGTAAATATGCAAAGTAGGTGGGGAGAGGTGAAGGAATTATCTTCTGAAAGTTTCTACTTAGCCTAGATTGTATGAAAAAAGGCCAAAAATTGAAGTATGAAAGATTAAAAAAATAACAGCACAGTTCATAACTGCTAAATCTTGAAAAGGGCCTATATGCCCATAAGCAGATGAATAGATATAGAATATATGGCATTTATACACCATGGAGTACTATTCTGAGATACAGAAAGATACATTTGAGTTATTTGTGTGTAAGTGGAAGCACCTTGAGACCATAATTTTAAGTGAAATAAATTACCTTTCTCTTATATCAGTAACTCAAAATATAAATAAAGAACAAAATTTAGGATAGACAATAGGAAAGTAGGGAGTATTTTTTTTTCAAATGAGAGAGAACAAGTGATAGACGAAGGTAAAGTAAAAGGCAGGGAAAAAAAGAATTGAAAAGAAATGGATGTAGAGCTTTTGCAAATGGAAAGAGAATCAAGGGTTAAAGGAGCACAGAGGAAGGGAAGGGTTAGGGGACAAAAAATTATTAATAAGCATTATGTACATGTAATGATCCCCTCAGTGTAATCAATATGTACAGCAAATGTGCATGTTCTCATAAAAATAAAAAATTTACAGAAAAGATTTTTGAAAAGTTGACTTTGTAAGAAATGCACAGAGCCCATTTGGATATTTGCTTTATCAACTAAAATGTGAACAAATGACATTTTTGCATTTTGCTTCACATCTTGGTACCACAAGGCCATGTCAATGAATAGCAAGAGGGTTGGTGCAATAAGAATTGCAGTTACATTTAGAAGACCAGTTTTGAAATATAGAACATGAAATCCATATCCATCAATAATTATCTTACTGGGTACTGCTGAACTGTTTAAACTTACTTGCTAAATGAATGTTTTATATTAAATCTCTATTTCCTCCAAATTTAAAAATGAGTTTAAAAAGTCACTCATACTTCTTTACACTGTTGCTTTCATCTACCATTAAATACTAGCCCTTCTTTGTTTATAACTGCAATTCTCCATCAACAGTTTGACTTTCAAAATTTCAGGCTCTTTTAAAGTCTTTTTTGATATTTTTAGTCATGAGTAACATAACTACAATTTACCTGAGGTGTTTGAAATGAGTCTTGATAATCATATGTATTTAAATATTTTCCATCCTAAGATCAGAGTGTAATTTTCCCTTTGAAATTTCTTAAAATCTAAGATATCAAGATCAACTATGACAAATATTTAATTTTGTTCTCTTAAGTCAAACAGTTTACCCTTTGTGGTCAATAACAAACCAATGTACTTATACCTTTAATTTGTAAAAATTATATTCTTTAAATTATCATAGAAATAATGTAAAATTATATTTTATCAAATTTTCTTATTTTAATTAAATTATACTTTTTCTAACTTTCTTTGGTTTTCATGTCTCTTAAGATACACTTCTGTGCCATTTTTATATTTTTTCAATATGTTTTCCACCTGAGAGGTCGTAAAAATGCCCAAATAATTTGCAGTTTTATTTTTCTTCATTTTTCATCATTGAAACATTTTTAAATATTTCCATTGAGTGAATAGCAATTACCATTTTTGAAAACCGTCTATGTTTACATACTTAGCAAGTAGTCTGAATTTATAAGCAATTAAAATTCATTTAATTTATGATCCCATAGATTTTAGGTAAGATTACTCCATTTTTTAAAGACAAACATGATGCCTAAAAACCTGAGTATATCTATGAGCAATTCAGAAGGCATATATGGTAACACTACTGTTGACATCAGTATTTTACTGACATCTAAGGAAGATAAGTGCAAAGAATCAGAGTAGATCTGGAAAAATATTGTATATTTTTTTGTGATTATTAGGACATAATTAGTTGAGCTTTCTCTTTAATAAGTTGGTGCAGTGCTGCTTCCTAGAAAACAAAACAAGAAAAGAAAGAAAGATAAAGAATCTGAATTGTGCCTTTAATTCCAATGGATAATGCTTTGGAATATAACTTTATTGCCATGTAGCTATTAAACTTGTTGACTGTTTCAGAAACTTTAAAGACTTAAAAATTCACTGAAACTCCATTATAATGGTGTATATTATATATATAATGAATGTCATATAAATAATTTATTTTCACTTTTCTTGTCCTTGGAAAGCCAAGTATGTTTTCAGCATTTTTTGTCCCACTTTATTTAAATATTTTCATATAATTTCACCCAGCCTACAGAAGCATGTATTTAATATTTAATACCATGGAACTGATTCAAGTTACTAAACTTAAAAGTCATTTACTTATTATAAACAAGGTCACAATTTTATTGTGTCATTTTAGTTTATGACATATTCCATCAACTTTTCTAGGTGAAGATTGATCTCTATCCTCTGCCTGACATCCAGATTGTCAGATATATAGTTTTATTAGGATTGACCTGTCAACCATGACATGTTCTCAGCCACAACCCTGGAAAATAAAAATACTTTATATTTTTCAGTGTTCTAAAATGCTCTCAGGCAAATCTAGCATGTGTGCCCCCTTACAAGAGTCCCCACATAGACCATTCATTTTAGTTCAAGGCCAATAACATTAAAATTATCATTGTGATGTCATATTTGGCAAATTTATATATCTGTGATTAGATGTACAAAGACTTCCCTAGAATATCAGATGCCATATACCATTGTAAATAATACATTCTACATAATAAATATTCTTCATGATAATAATTATTTTCATATGCTTGGATATATTTTTTCTTGTTTTCTCCTATTAGAAATTGTTGAGAACTTCATAGTTAACTTCTTTAGTTTTAACAGAAAAATCTTCTAGTTCTTATAAAACCAGGCTTACCATGCATTGCTTTACTCTTAAGGAAGGTCCTTAATATGTATTAGGTTACCACATAAAAATAATCATGCCAGATTATAAGACTTTAAACATTTTAAAATGATAAATATTGATAAAGTAGAAGTCATGCTTACATAAATCATATACAGGCAGGTAGATATATAGATAGGAATTAATTAATTAATGATTGCTGTACTGGTGATTGAGCCCAGGATGTTTGCACTAAGCTACATCTTTTATTTTTTATTTTGGGGCAAGTTCACATGAAATTGCTAAATCTCCCAAGCTTGACCCAAACATGTAATACTCTTGCCTCAGCCTCCCAGAGTTCTGTGTGCCATGACATCAGGATTTGGAGCTTTCAATTTAATAAACGTTCTAATACCTCTAAAATCTTCTCTGGCAATCACAAGCATTTACAATATTACCTCAAAATATCCAGCATAAAATAAGAGTATGATGATGTTTGACCCACCCTAAATACTGAAGCTCATTACCTTATCCTATATTCTATTGCACTTTTTAATTGTTTTTCTATTTTTTCTTTTCCCTTCCTTTATTTCCCCCTTTCCCCTCCCTAGTTCCCCTTCCCAATTCAGCATTTTCTTCCTATTTCATAATATCTAGTGTACATTCTGGTCCTTATTCACACTTTTGCTTTCTCACACCAGAGAAAAAAATGTGATATTTACACATGTGTTATCAATTTATATCACTTAAGAGTATGGTCTTGAGGCCCATTCATTTACCTATAAGTGTCTCAAGTTTATCCTTCTTTATGGCTGAGTGGTACTATATTACATATATTAAAATATTTTTTTCTTTATACATTCATCAGTAGATGGATATCTAGGCTGTTTCCAAGATTTAGCTATTACAAACTGTGCCACTATAAACATGGGCATGCATATATTGCTGTGGTATGCTGTTTTCAGATCTTTTGGGAAGACACCAAAAAGGGGAATAGCTGGGTCAAATGGAACCTCTAGTTTTAGTTTTTCAAGAAATTTCCACACTGATTTCCACAGTGGTTACACCAGTCTACATTCCCACCAACAGTGGAGAAGATTTCCTTTTTCCCCACAGTCCAGGTGGCATTTGTAATGGGCTGATTTCTCGATAATATGCATTTGTGCTGGAGTGAGATGAAATCTCAGCATTGTTTTAATTTGTATGTCCCAAATGACCAGTGATGTTGAACATTTTTTCATATATTTATTTGCAGGTTCTATTTCATAATCTGAGAAATGTATATTAATTTAAAATTCCCATTTTTGGGTTGGGTCTTTAAATTTGGGGGGTCTAATTTTTTTGAGTTCTTTATATATTCCAGGTATTAATCCCTTGTCTGAGGAACAACTGGCAAAATGTTTTGCCACTTGGGTTGTCTTGTCACTCTGTTGAAGATTTCTTTTGCTGTTCAAAAGCGTTTTAATAAGATGAGATCCCAGTTGTTGATTCTTTGCAGTGCTTCCCATGCAGTTTGGGTTCTGTTCATGAACTCTCTGCCTACATGTATGTCTTTAAGACTTCTACCTCCTGTGCTGGTGAGATGGCTCAGCAGCATAAGTGCCTGCCTAGCAAGCGCAAAGGCCCAAGTTTGACTCCCGGAACCTACATACAAAAAAAGGGCCAGTGATATCGCTCGGTGGCACAGGCACCCACTGGTTTGCGAGGTCCTGAGGTCGACCCCCGGTACCCACAAAAAAAAAAGATTTCTACCTCCTTTCTCTTCCAGTAAATATAGTGTTTCTGTTTTAATATTTAGATCTTTGATCCATTTTGACTTTAGTTTAGCACATGGTGACAGAAATGGGTCTAGTTCTTGTCTTCAGTATGTAGAGAGCCAGTATTTCCAGCACCATTTATTAGAGTCTATTTTTCTTCCAGTGAATGTGTTTGGCCCCTTTGTTAAAGATAAGATGGCTGAGTGTGTTTGTAGTTCTGTTCGTATCCTCTAATATGTTCCACTTATCCTTAGATCTGTTTTATTTTTTTTTGCCAGTACCATGCTGATTTCATCACAGTAGCTATTAGTATAATTTCAAGTGAGGGATTGTAATGACCTCTGCCTTGTCTTTGTTGTTGAGAATTGTTTTTGCTATTCTAGGCCTCTTGTTCCAAATGAATTTCAGGAATGTTTTCTCTAGTTCTGTGAGGTGTGCTAATGATATTTTGATTGGGATTGCATTAAATCTGTATGACAATTTTGGGAGTATGGCCATTTTCTCTATGTTGGTTCTTCCTACCCAAGAGCAAGGGATATCTTTCCATTTTCTGATATCCTCTTTGATTCCCTTTTTCCGCATACTGTAGTTTTCAATATATAGATCTTTTAGTTCCTTTGTTAGATTGATTCCTAAGTACTTCATTTGTTTTTTGATGCTATTGTGAAGAGTGTGGATTCCCTAACTTCTCTCTCAGTGAGTGTGTTGTTTGTGTGTAAGAATGCTACTGATTTTTGAGTGTTGACTTTGTATCCATCAATGCAAATGAATTAGGTTCTTAAATCTAGAAGTATTTCAGTGGAGTTTTTGGGGTCTTCTGTTTAGAGTATCATGTTATCTGCAAATAATGATTATTTAACTTTTTCCTTTCATTTCTTGATTAATTTTTTTTTTTTGGTGGGTACCGGGAGTTGACCTCAGGACCTTGCACTTGGCAGCAAGCTCTTGTGCTGCTGAGTGATATCACTGGCTTTTTATCCCTTTATGTGGGTTCTAGGAGTTGAACTCAGGACCTCGCACTTGCTGGGCAGGCGCTTATGCTGCTGAGCTATTTCACCAGCCCTCTTCATTCCTCTTATTTCTTTCTCTTATCTAATTGCTCTGGCAAATATTTCCAGAACTATATTGAATAGGAGTGGTGATAGTGGACATCCTTGTCATGTTACTGATTTTTTTTTAGACTTTCAGTTTTTGACAGTTTAGTATGATGTTAGCTATTGGGTTGTCATGGCTTTTATCAGATTGAGATAAAATCTATTCTATTTCTATTCCTGTTTTCTGTAGGGTTTTTATCAGAGATGGTTTTTTGACTTTGTCAAATGTTTTTTCTGTGTCTATTGACATGATCTTGTTATTTTTGTTTTTGGCTTTGTAGATATGGTATAGTACATTTATTGTTTTCTGTATTTTGAACCATCCCTGCATCCTTGGGATGAATCCTGCTTTGTCATGGTGCACCATCTTCTTGATAATTTGCTGCATCGTGTTTGCCAGTATCTTATTGAGAATTTTTGTGTCTGTGTTCATCAGGGAGAGTGACATGTAGTTCGCTTTTTTGGTTGGATCCTTATGTGGTTTTGGTATCAGGCTAATACTTGCTTCTAGCAATGACTTTGAGAGTGTTGCTTCCCTTTCAATTTCATGAAAGAGTTTGAGGAGTAATGAAATTAGATCTTCTCTAAATTTCTTATAGAATTCAGCAGTGAATCCCTCAGGATCTGTGCTTTTCTTTGTTGGTAAGTTTTTAAATACATTTGTAATTTCATTAGCTGATATTGAGTTATTTAGAATTTTCATATCTTTTTGATTCAGCTTTGGTAATCTATACATATCTAGGAAACTTCATTTTTGTGTGTGTTTTCCACCTTATTAGAATAAAGATTCTTAAAGGAGGTATTGATCCTTTGGATTTCTGCAGGATCCATTGTGATTTCACCCTTGTCATTCCTAATTGAATGAAATTGAGTCTTTTCTTTCCTCTTTTTGATAAGGGTGGCTAAGAGTTTATCAGTTTTGTTTATCTTTCAAAGAACCAACTGTTCAATTCATTGATTTTCTGTATTATTTTCTTAATCTCTATTGCATTATTTTTTGCTCAGATCGTCATAATTTCCTCCCTTGTATAAGCTTTGATGTTGACTTGTTCTTCTCATTACAGATGCTTAACATTAGGTTGTTTATTTGAGCTCATTCTGTTTTCTTGATATGAGAATTTACCACTTATATTTCCCTCCTAGGTCTGCTTTCATAGTGTTCCATGAATTCCAGTATTTTTATTGGGATTATCATTTAATTTTAGATACTATTTAATTTCTTAATTTCATCTGTGACCCACTGGTTCTTTAGGGGGCTGGTATTTAATTTTCATGTGTTTATGAAATTTTTGTAGTTTCTTTTGCCATTGATTTCCCATTTATTTGCACTATGAACTGAAAATATATATGGTATAATTTCAATTCCTTTGCATTTACTTAAGCATACTCTATAAGCCAGTTTGTGGTCTATTTTGGAGAGTGTCCATGTGCAGCTGAGAAGAGTCTGTATTCTGATGTGGGTGACTCATTTTGTAGACATCTAAGTGCATTTGTTCACAGGTTTGATTCAGTTTTGATAATTTTTTGTTGATTTTTTTCTCTAGTTGATGTGTCTATTTGTGACAGTGGAGTAGTATGGTCCCCCATTTCAATTGTGTTAGTGCCTTTTTTGATCTTTCACATCCATTAATATTTGTTTTCTATAGTTGGGTTTGCTGGTATTTGGTGAATATAAAGTTATGATTGTTACCTCTTCTCCTTGGAGTTTTCTATTAACAAGTATGTAGAGACCTTCTTTGTCTCTTTTTGATCTGTTTTAGGTTAAGTTTGTTTGTCTGCAAATAGAATAGCTACCCCTGCTGTTTTCTGGGTTCCTTTTGCATGAAGTATAGTTTTCCATTCTTTGATTTTCAATCCATGAATTCCTTTTTGATTTAAATGTGTTTATTGCATGCAGCATATTGTATTATGTTTTTATTGCATGCAGCAGATAGGTATTGGGTTACCACTGATGTATTATTTTCCTGCTGTTGGTTCCCTGTCTTTCCCCTCTGCTAATTGCTTGCCTTGTCTGGTGCTTCTCTCTATTGTTGTTCTTGGGACTGTCATCTTCATTATCTCTTTCTAAAATATCCTTCAAAGCATTTTGTAGAGCTGGTTTGGTGGTCATGAATTTCCGCAGTTGTTCTTTGTCACAGAAATATCTTATTTTTCCATTGATTTTGAAAGATAGTTTGCAGGGTAAATGAGTCTGGGTTGGAGTTTGTTCTCCCTCAGGACCTGAAACACCTCACTCCAAGCTCTCTAAAACTTAAGTGTTCATGTTGCAAAGTCTGCTGTCATTCTGACAGGATTTCCTTTATAGATGATTGGTTTTCTTTTCTCTAACAGCTTTTAATATTCTGTTCTTGGGCTGGATTTCTGGAATCTTGATTATCACATACCTTGGTGGAGATTTATTCTAGTCATGGCTAATAGGAGTACTATATGCCTCACTTATTTGTCTGTCAATTTCTTTTTCCATGTTTGGGAAGTTTTCTGCCATTACTTCTGTGAACACATTTTTTATGCCTTTTGCACAGTCTCCTCCTTTCTCACTGACTCCGATCAATCTTATGTTGCTCTTCTTTGCATCATTTTGCAGGCATTTAATTGACTTTTCATGGTCCCTTGCTATTTTTAAGAAATCTTTCTCTTTGTGGTTGCTAACCACAATCCTGTCTTTTAGGTCTGATATTGTGGTCTCACCTTAGTTCAACAGGCTGTGTATACTTTCAATGGAATTTTTAATCTCCTGGATATCTGTTTGAATTTCTTTCATGGATTCCATTTCTTTCCTATTTTGGGCATTCATAATTTCCATCATTTTCCTAAGCTCCTGTATTTTTTTTTAATCTGTGTCTACTCTAGATTCACTGGGCATGTCCTTCATTTTGATCATCATCTCTTTTTTAATCTGAGAGAATATTTCTAATCTAATTTTCTCTATAGCATTATTTATCTGTTTCTTGTTGTTATTGTTGTTTCACTTCTGCTGCTATCATTTCAGCAAGTTCATGTGGGTGACTTCTAATTTCTATCTCATCTCCTGGACTAGTCCTACTTGGGCTGGAGGTCTGGGGTTCCATTTTGCTTCTGCCTTTTGTCATTTTGTATTTTTAAATTTTAATTTGTTTTCTGCATTGATGCTGATAAATTGCCTATGGTAGATAACTTTATCACTAGTGTTGAGGCTTCCCTAGGAAATGTCAATTACTTGGAGTTGTGTTCTATGTGTAGCTGCTTCTTGGGCTTTGTATCTGTTCCAAGGTCCTTCCTTCCCAATTTATTAGGGATGAGTAGTTGGTACTGGACTATGGTGATGGCCGTGACCCCAGACTATCACAGTGTTGTCATATAAAGGAGAACAACTGGTTACAACAGGTATGACACCCTGACTATTCCATTTAGCAATAACAGTAGCATCAAACACAGCCTAGAAACTGACAAACTGTGGTAAGTATTAATCTGGTACCTTTAACCAGATAAGCAAGATCTACAATTATGAAACAAAGATCATCATAAACCAGGACTTGTATGCAATGTGTTTTCCCTTAGTTGCCTGATTTTACCATGGGGGGGATTTAAGAGGGATGTGGGGCAAAGCAGAAAGGTAAATTAAGAGAAATATATTAGAAGCAACTGTGGAGGACAAAATATGATCACCCAAGCTTTGGGAAACTTGGGAACAGGAAAGGAGAGAAAAAATAAAGGTGAAAGCAAAAGAATATCGATGCAAACCATAAAGAGTAGAGATAGTGTTCACTTACTTGAAAATATCAAAAAATCAATAAAGTTTAGAAAAGGGAAAGCAGAGGTGAGCAAAATGAACAATAAAAAATGAAAAAAGAAAGCAAATAAATAAGACAACCAGACAGAAAAAGGAAAATTAGACAGAGCAAAAGAAAATAATAATAACAATAATAATTAATAATGTTCCTCTGGTGTCCACAGTTCTGTGGTGGTGTCCAAGTCAGAGCCCACAGCTCCACTGAGTAAACTTGCCAAGCCTGCAGTAGGATTAGTGCCAGATGTGGGGCTGATCTTGGCCTTCAGTTATGGGGGGCTAGGGTCAGAGTCTTCAGCTAGTAACTTGCTGTATATCCCTCAGTGGCCTGCCCACTTCTTACCCTTTTGTCTCAGCATCTCTCTCCCAGCTGTTGTGGTGCCATCTGACTGAGACAGCCCAAAGCTGCTCCAGTCTTGTATATAGCTGGCTTCTCCCAGTCCTTGCATAGCCTTTTCTGTTCCACTTCCTCTGGCATGTCTCTGTCCTCTTGCACTGCTTGTTGCAGGTTGGGGTCATGAGGTGCTGTGGGCTGACTCTGCTCCTGCCACCTCCTTGGAGACAGCTCAAGGCTGCTTGACCCCATTTTGATCTCCTCTCCTGCATGGGGATTGTCAACCTCCCTCTTGTTGCTGAGCTGCAGCACAAGACTGCTTAAACCGCATGCATGTGTATTCCTCTCTCAAGCCACTGATCATGGGGCACTAGGGGTCTGTTGTCCCATTCACTGTCTTCATGGCCATCGTTGCTGGGATCCCTAACCTATTTTCCCTAGAGGTTCCAATTAGCCACTCTGGTGCATAACAAAAGAAGAAAAATTACAACCTGGTGGCCCAGCTGGGAGGAAGCAGTTCCCTGGTCACTGGCCCCTGTGTGTGCCAGTGAAATTTTCTGTCAGTCTGCAGCATCCTCTATTTGGAGGAAGACAAAAGAGGCAGGGGGCCTTATGTCCCAAGTCTGTCATTTGTGCTTGAATTAGCTGCACTATTTCAGTTTTTTTTTTTTTTAACTTACCAGTATGGCAGTCCTGCTCTGCCTGCAGGCAGAAGAACCACCGGCAGGCCTGTGGCCTGAATTGCCATTTTATTAAGTCTAATGTGTATGTTTTATTTGATCTATAAGTCTCTTATTTCAGATTGATTTGGGCATCAGGATATATGCCCTCCCTTTCTTCCATTTATGTGTGTTTTTAGCTGACTTTCTCAGAGTAGCTCCAAAGTGGTTCCTTCTCTATTCAACCATGTTGAATCCATCTCTAATTGTCTTTTGTAATCATTATCATTAATTCACCTGATTTGGTCACCTGTAGGCCAAATCACCCATGATGTACATTCTAGCTATTGTAGCTCCTTCTCCTTTTCTTAAATTTTTAGTGACTAGGCAGATGATATAATGTTCTTATTCTTCCTTAAGTTCCAAGTAGACATTGCCCTGAAATATATTACTCAAAGATTTTCTCAAAGTCTTCATTTCCATCCATCTCCTTTCATCATTTATTCTGTTTTATTTAGCACATGTGGACAAATGCCCCATTGAACAATTTAATTGGTATCTGGAATTAAGGGTCCTGTTTTATGGTAGATCCATGAACCTGAAAAGATTTAGGCCAACTTCAGTGAAAGTCAGGCTCTTCCTGTTGACTTATATAAAGATGCAATAATTAATTGGCCAGGTTTTGCTGGGTCTTTATTCTCTAAAATGATTCTGTCTGATGTGAGGAAATGTGGAATGAAAAACTAATGAAATGGCATCTGTTGCTCACTGTTATTGGGGAGACTCTGGCCAAAAGAGTAACTGAAGTACACACAGTAAGATGAAGGGATTGTATGGTGGAGTTCAGAGCAGAATCTGCAGGACCAAGGTCAGCAGGATTAAAGTCAGTTTGGTTTCCAGAGATGTTTATTTTGGCTGTGTCCCTTGCCCTGATAAGATTGGTTAAGCTAGGTCAACATGTGTCATGTAACAAACCAACCCATTCTGGCCCTATCTCCTGACCAAAACTCTTATACAATGTGCTGCAAATGCTTTTCCTGTATTTCTTTGATCTCATGTCCTTGAGTTCCTAATAAATAACTGCAGAGGTCTCAGCTCACTGTTGTTTCCCTGAAGCTCTTTTATGCTGAGTTAGTAGTCCCTCTGGGTCCTCTCAGGGACTGACCTAAAGTCTTGCCTCAGAGTAATCTTTCTCATCCTCTACATAGCCACGGTCACAGGCTGAGACATTACCCTAGCTCTTATTTTGCTGCTTCTTGTCCAGTACCATTAAACTTGATATACACACCTCTGTTCTTGGATTATCAAGGTGTTAATTCTTTCCCCAAGGCATCATGAAGTTTCACATCTCTCTGTACACTTACTGTCGCTACTTAACCAGGATCCATTTTTACTCTTTCAGACAAGGACCTTCTATTTATGCTGTAAATCTAATTAAGACATTATGATCTCTATGAAGATTTGTTATTATAGTTTTGTTCCTTAATATAGTCTTTCTATATTTTGCCTATAATGTTAGTATTATTTATGTACCTCAAACTGTCTTAATTATCTGGCTGTTAGTCTATCATCTGAGCTCTCTGACGAGAGAAACTGCATTTTGTTCAGCAATCTATCAAAAGTGAATAGATGTTGCTTATAAGATGCCCAATAATTATTCTATCACTAATGACTTATTGACTAATTGTGTGTATGGAATGGTACTTTCAGGTTGGAGGATAAAGATGTTGATATTATAATTAGCTATCTTTCATTTAAAATAGAATATTGCTAAGATAGTACCCTAAGTGCCACTTACTATATAAATTTCACCTTACTACATAAATAATGTACAATATATATTAAATATAATTTTATAAAATGTAAGTATTTTTAAATATTTGGAGAACACAGATTGCAGACTTGATTACTTTTGTCTAGCAAAAACGTATAGTTATGAAAATAACTACAGCACTTTGCTCTAAGATTTAGATTATAGTAGACACTGCTATACTTGAAAAATAGCGTAATGACTGTATACGTGAACTCTAGGCTGGAAGCATGGAATAAGTATTAAGTATTCACATGATTTAGACTAGAGCCTTGAAAACAATACTAATCACATTAGGGGATTCAAGCTTTAATTTATATAAAACATCCTCATCATCCGGCCCACAAAAAAAGTCATTTCCAAGCAGTTAATTCAAATATTGATCAGATAAATGATGAAAAATGTGTTGAAAGTTAGGGAATAGGTTAAAGGGCGCTGTTGAAAGGGAATTGTATGCCTTTCATAATAGCATTGTTACTTAAAAAAAAAAGCCAAACATGATCTCCAAAATTCTAAAATGAGTGTCTTTGTATTAATCACATTATATCTCTGGTCAATAAAAATATGATGGGGACAGAACATGTTGGTTACTGCTAGATCAAACACAAACAATTTTTTAATTTATTATTTCTCTTCACTTTCAATTTACAGTATTTGATTTCCCATTTTCTATGCCCTCTTTACTCCATGATTCTCCTCTCCCCTTCTTTCAAATACTTCCATGTGTCTGTTAGCTTTTTAACTTTTTTTTTGTGGGTACCGGGGGTCGACCTCAGGACCTCACGTGCCAGCAGGCGCCTGTGCCACTGAGCGACATCATTGGCCCTTTTTTCATATGTGGGTTCCAGGAGTCGAACTCAGGCCCTCACACTTGCCAGGCAGGCTCTTATGCTGCTGAGCCATCTCACCGGCCCAGCTTTTTAATTTTGACATTCACTATAGTTCTCCTTTAAAATTGTACTTAACTTTAGATGTGTGAAGACCAGTTTTCATTAGCTTTACGCCATCAAAATGCCTCTGTAATACTGAACAAGTCTCTCTATATTTAACTGTGAGGAAAGAAAAAGGGAAGTTGAAATATTTTGATTCTTTCAAAAAGTATATTTCAAAAATTACTTAATTTTAATACTCAGGAGATTTTTCTTTCAAGTCAGCAGGCAAAAAGGAAATACCATATTTCAGGGTATTTCATTCAAAAAATGAGTTACTTTGGACAATATTTCATGCCTATATCTTGTCTGAAGATCTATGTATTAATTATTGTTACTCTTCCACTAGCCAGTTTTTAAACTTTTTTATTGTTATTTTTACATTTTTCTGTTCAAAATAAAAATAAAAAAATCAGTTACTAAAACATTATCTGTTGCATAACACTGCAAAATAATTTAATTTTAATATTTCTACTTTGCTTCACATCCTGTAAGCCCCTGACGGTTTTCTCACAACTTAGTAATCTGTCAAAGTCAGGAATTGATAATGTACATCGTTAGGAAGATATCACACAGTTGTCTTAAAGGATATATATAGTTACATAGATATTTCTCTGTGAAAAATGTGTGTGTATATGTGTATGTATGTATGTGTGTGTGTCTGTATGAGTGTGAAGAGCTTCATACTGGATTCACTGTGTTTTAAAATTGATGTATTCAAAATATCTCTAAAGTAAAAAGAATGAAAAATTTTATGAAGTTATTTCTTGAAGTAACTTGCATAAAGAAACTCTAGGACCATGATGCTAAATCATCTTTAATTAAAATAATTCTTTGGTGTATCAAGATAATTTGAAGCAAAAAGAAAAAGCTTATTTTGTGTGCTAACATGAACAAGAAATTAATCCTGGACTATTATGAATACATGGGCTACATATTCTTTAAATATTGATAAATTCCACATTATTATGTTGAAATCAAAGCCTACCAATTCTTTAGCCAAAATAATGACTATTTTATTGTGAGACCTATGTTGAAAAATTAATTGCATTAATTTGTGATATAAAAATGAAAAGTTGAAAAATGAGTAGGTTTGTTCTGATATTCTGTAAAGCAATACAACATTCTTATTCCTTTCTATTTCCAGTTACATACTTTATTTCCTTAAAAATTAAAAAGTCAATTCAGCATCAAAAACAATTAAGTTGTTTCATGTATAGGTACAAATTCCCCGATGAATGTGATCATCATGTATACCTAAAATGTACCAATAAATTTAATTAATTTAAAAAAGAAAAAAAAGAAAACAAAAATGGAATGTGAATGTTTAGCCTATTTTTGTCCTTAAAATGAAATGTGATGACTTTCTTAGGTAGATATATTTTGATATTTTAGCTTAGCATTTTGACATTATTAATACAGTATTCATATTTTCCATATTTGATTAGTGTCATATAAAGGTGAATTCTTACATCCTCAATTTCATACATTTTAGAAAAGAGGCACTTGTGTACAAGATGGTAAGACATATCTGTGTAAAAATTTTTGTTTTTAAATTATGCATTAAAGGTATGTTGCTTTTTAAGCAATTTGTCAAAAGACTGCATAACTTTTAAGAGATATATTTTGAATGATTAAATGAAACATGCAAATTTATTGCTTAATGTACTTACCTTCCATTTTTGGCAGGATTCTTATTAGTTTATTCTTTATTATTTTCATAGTTCCTGGATATACAAGTCCCTGTTTTACTTCAAATTAAGAGAAAGGAAGTTGTAAAGAAGAGTTACCATAAATTCTGTTTAATGTAAAATTATAAAAGTGTTAAAGTTTCCCTTGCCTTACTAAAATCTTTGCCTTGCATGGCTGTGGACTGCAAGGAAATAGATTTTCTATGATTCTTGGTTACCTAGAACACAACACCACATGGAAGCCTAGGAAAGATTCCCAAGGTGGCAGAAGATTTCCACCTCCAGGTACCAAAATTGTAGTTGGGGTCTCTATATTACATATGATTTGGGAATTATTATATTGTAAAGAGTGAATGAAAGGTAGTATTCTTAAATGTTCTGGATTTTCCTGAATAATTTTCCTAAGAATGTATACTGATAAACAGTGAGAGGTTTTGTGTAGCATTTTTCTATTTTTATTCACATTTAATTTTTAGGAGCAATGACAAAATTGGATTTGAATAAATCTGATTTGAATATTTATCCATATTGATAAATAAATTTACTTATTTTATTTTAAATTATTTATTATTTTTAAATAACAAAGTTATTTTCTGTGAGTAATGCTTTTACTTCTTTATTGTATTAACTGCTTTCCTGTCACTTGGACAAAATTGCTGATACTCACAACTTAAAGGTGAAAAGGTATACTTTTGTCCATGTTTTCAAAGGTTTTATTTCATGGTTATCTTGTTCCAAGTTAGAAAATTCTAGGAGAAAGGTATGGTAGAAGAAATGTTTAACTCACAGTACCTGGGAAGCAGAGACTAGGAGAATAGAAACAGAAAAGAAGGGGCCAGGGACCAGATGTCATCCTAAGGTCATGCTCCATGACCCGTTCAAGATAGAAATGTGATTTATTATTCCCTTAGGTATTTCTTATCATAGCTGGATAGCTCATTTTTTTCACTGCTGAATAATTCATCTTTGTACTGATATACCATGTACCACGGTTTGTTTATCTATTCACCTATTATCTGTTTTCCAGCTTTTGCTAGTTCTGAATAAACTGATATAAACATTCATGTGCATCCTTTTTGTGGACTTAAATTTTGCAATAATTAGGTGAATATCTAGGAATGTAGTTGATGTGTCATGTAGAGCAATTATGTTTTTGCTTTGTATGAAAATTAGCTGAAAATGAATTAAGTACTTAAAGGTAAGACTTGAAACTATGAAACTTCTAGGAGAAAAAAGAGAGGAAACATTTTAGAATATTCAAATGTTAGAAGATTCTTTTAGAGAAGAACCAAAAGGAGCAAACAACAAGAAAATAGCCAAGTAGAATTATATCAAACCAAAAACTTCTGCATAGCCAACAAATTATCAACAATCATTAACAATCATTGAATAAAAATATAAATATTTGTGTTATGAAGATGGAACCCAGAGCTCTTCTTCTAGTTTGTTGGGCAAACTCTCTATCATAGAGCTCCTAGATACAGACAATATATAATAAACATAATTCAAAAATCTCTGCAAGCTTTGACCACAAATGTTGATAGCATCTTAGTTTTTTTAAAAAAATATATTTTGTCAGGAGATATTACAATTATCTGAATACTTGTGTATTTTTATTCTGAAGTTTAGAGATTTATGTCAATTTATGCACATAAATTATGCTCAAACAAGATCATCCACAGTCCTAGAAAACCATCCAGACATATTTCTATCAGCTATGACGAATTAAGCTGCACATTTCAAGGATTAGCTATTTTGTCTATGAGTGATATTGCTTGTCAAGATGTAAGTTTAGTAATGTAACAGATGAATAAAGAATGAAAACTGCTAAACAGAAATGTTTTACATTTTAATAATATTAAAGATTGGTTTCAGACAACATTATTGTATGTTCTATATAATTGAAACAGGTCCTACATAATTTAATATGCCTCTGAAGGAAGCCAAAGAGACTACTTAGAAGGATAATTTAACAGTGTAGAGGAGCTAAGTGATGTGGAACAATCCTGATTTGAACTGATTTGGATTAAAATCTGTATAGAATAAAAACTAAGTGAGTAGCACATTTTTTATATATCAAAAAGTAACTAAAATTGCAATGAAAAAAATTTAACATCTATTCTTGGCAAAATTCTTTCTTCTAGCTTTTTGAGATATAAGGTACACAATTGCCATCTATAGAACCTCTGTTTTGTGATAAGCCACCCAAACTACTTATCCTTATCTATCTACAATTTAGTATCCACTGGGCAACCTTTCCCGTGTATTTCCTCTACTTTCCTCAGCCTCTCAAAACCGCCATTCTGATTACTTTCTATGAGATCAAATTTGAATAAACAAATGTTCTAGAAGTTCACCAACATCTTTTTACTTTAAATCATGGTGTAACAGTTTACATGTGTTGCTAGATGCATGTGTGCATTCTTGCACACGTGTGTATCTATAATATTTACACTTTTAACTGAGGAAAACAAATATTAATAAACTTTTGACAAAATGTATAATATTCAGAAAATAATAGTGAAATTTAGTTAATGTAGTATTAGTAATTTGCTGGGTTCATTCAAGCAAATACTAAAACACTGTTTAAATTTTTAAAGAGATTTAACTTTTTAAAGAGTCATATGACTTAGGTAACAAGACAAAATCACTCAGATATTTGTGGTTTAAAACTGATTTTCTTGATTACACATTAACTAGTCATTCCAAGTTTGTTGTAATTGATGTATTTTAAATAATTTCCATCAAATGTAGATTTGGTTTATGTGACCTTGATGAACCCAATTGAATTATTATTATTTTGTGTGTGTGTGTGTGTGGGTACCGGGGGTCAAACTCAGAACATCACACACCAGCAGGCACCCATGCCACTGAGCGATATCACCAGCCCTTTTTTCATATGTGGGTACTGGGAGTCAAACTCAGGACCTCGTGCTTGCCAGGCAGGTGCTCATGCCACTGAGCTATCTCACCAGCCCTCCAACTGAACTGTTATTTTGAACTACTCCTAGATTTTCAACTTCATGACTAATTTTACTACAAATTCACAAATCTCTTCCAACTTTAATCACATAATTTATAAAATTATTGAAAACAGAATTCCTAAAATATAACCCAAGGGACATTGCAACCCTCTTTGATATTAACAGAAGTTATTTTAAAATAATTTGTAAGTATTCAATTGCCTGTAACAAATTTATATTTTATTTACACACTTGTTTGCAACAAAAATTTCAGTCACAATAGTTAATGTCTATGTAAATTAAAGAATTTGTGGGAATGGTAAAATATTGGAAGTGTGGTAAGCAATGAGCATTTGTAGATCTCAAGTACGTGACATATATGACTAGCCTGAATTGAGATATATTACATACTTGTTTTGAGGAGAAATGATGTGAAATATATCAAATAATAAAATCAATGTTGTTTACATACTTGTATTATGATATTTGGATAAATTACTAAATTCTACTTGTTTTCATTTACTTTATTTAATGTACCTGTGCAGTTGAGATCATATTACATTTCCTGTTTAAACTTTCTTCTGGGAATACCATTTTTAAAGCTTATGGAATATCATTCATACAAATCATTGAATCTAGAAGATTTAATGCCATTCCAGATCAATAAGTAACTGCAGCCATGAATGAATCTACCCCTTAATATTGCACTATTAATATTCAACTCACTGTTGTCTGTCTACTCCTTCTCACACTGATTTAACTGTCTCCAATATCTTCATGCTTTCCCTTTCCTTTCTGGTTTCTACATTCTAATACCATTTCCCCTTTTATTATTAATGTCTTTCATGCAGCAAATAATAATCTTTTTTCACTGAACACTTGACTTAGTCGCTATTTTTAAATACTTATTGACTTAAAAATTTGCATGTTTTCTGGAAAAGAAAGCATCTGATTGATGAACCAATGTCTTCTAACCTAGGGGACATTAAATTTGCTGGCCACTCAGTACATTATGATTTATGAGAAGTGTGGCGGACATGTTTGATGTGTTAGTTATAGATGGGGTAATGTTCTTTTCATACTTTTCCATGTAGATGAGGAAATTCAATTGCACTACATTTATGTACATTATATTATCTCAATATTAATGTATTAAATCTAGAAGATTTACTTGTTCACAGTATTGCTCTGTAACAAATTAATTTCATAAATCTCTATGCCCTAATGATTACCTGCATTATGTCTTAGTTTCCAGGTGCAGCTTACTTGGGCGTCTCTAGATCATGGTGCCTCATGACATTGAGTCAAGCCATGAGGTACTGCTGTAGTTTCCTCTGAAGGTCTAAGTTACATAACATTTGCATGATTATTTTCTAATTTTTTCTAGATGCTGGACTGATGTGTTTAGTTACTATCCTGCCTGTTGTCCAAAGACCCTCCTCTATCCTATGAAAATTCTTCTCTGTAAGAAAAAAATGCAGTTTTTTTTATAATCTAATATTGGATGATATCATTATTTCTGCTATTATGCATCAGTAGACATTTTTTTTTTATGGGTACCGGGGGGTCGACCTCAGGACCTCGCGTGCCAGCAGGCGCCCATGCCGCTGAGCGATATCACTGGCCCCTTTTTCGTATGTGGGTTCCGGGAGTCGAACTCGGGCCCTCGCGCTTGCAGGGCAGGCGCTTAAGCCGCTGAGCCATCTCACCGGCCCCAGTGGACATTTCTGAGTAAGTAATCTCTCTGCTTAAAGTAATCCAGTGATTTTTCTTGTATTTGTATTAAGTTTACATTTTTTTAGACTATCTGGTATCTCCAAATCACCTTG
The DNA here is from genome assembly GCA_028451465.1 of Erethizon dorsatum. NCBI lineage: Eukaryota > Metazoa > Chordata > Mammalia > Rodentia > Erethizontidae > Erethizon > Erethizon dorsatum. The sequence continues at coordinate 139,792,932 of CM051824.1, forward strand.
GCTATACCCATTGTTTTTATGGCAGTTTGATTTTTAATGCCTCTTCATGCTTCTGTAAAGAATACCTGAGAATGGAGGTAACTGATAAAGAACAAATTTTTATTTCCAATTTTTCTGGGCATTAGCACCTGCTTGGACTGGTAGATAATTACAAAATATTTTAAATTTAATACATTAACTTACATATTTAAAATATTTATCAATATATTACTATTTGCAAAAAGTAAATCTAACCATTTCAGTTATGACATAGCTAATCTTCCACATATTACGTATCTTGATTTTAAAGGATAAATTTATTCATAAATAGGAATGAGTGAAATTAAGTTCTTCTGTTACTGTTATGGCAATATTATCCTAAATATTAATTAAGAATGTGAAAAATATTCATATATTAATAACAACATAATACATAATTGTTGTTTTAGTAATAACATTATACAAACATCCTTGCATGCTATCATCTTGAATTATCTCAAATTTATTTTGCTTTCACATTAAAAAAAACAAAAATATCTAAAGTGTAGATGAGACATTTCTGACAATAAAAATATTTAAAGTATTTATTAGTTTCGTGAACTCGTAGTTCATTGAAAGACTCAATGGGAGAACATTTATTAACACTAAAACAAATAATAGGCACACTGTACATGAAAATTAAAAACACCTTATACTAGCAAAATATGTGATAGACTTCCTGGTAAATATAGGCCAAATGTGAGGAATTTAGGTTTTTGATTATTAGCCACTTGTTGACATTATTATTTGTCCTTAATTTCTGGTTTCCTTTATGCCAGGTACTGTTCCCAGAACTTTTTTACACGAACTTCATACAGACGAACAGGACAAGCAACATAAATTATGGGACATACTGAGATAAAAAGAGAAATAGTGACAGTGAAAAAGGAAGACGGACAGAATGCTGGAGATACAGAGAGACATAGAGAGGGAACTATGGTGTAAAAATATACCTGCCCATTTTATCCAAGCATGAAATAGCTAACTAGTTGTCATTAATAACTAGAATATTATTGTGTATTTGAAATTTTAAAGAAGAAATAATAATATTATAAGACAATACAAAGTATTCCGGGCACTTTAAATATATTCTCTTTTATAAAATGCTTTGAAGTAAGTTTAATTATTCATGTGTTTTAGTAAGAAACAGAGTTTGATTATAATTATTTGAGTTTTCATACATCACAGCATACTTGTACATTAACATTTTGGTGTAACCATAGATTTATTTTTATAAACAAAAAGAAGTTGAAAGGTTGGTTCAATAATCATGATGTAAGTTAAAACATAACTCATTCTAAAAGGGTTGTTTTTATAGGACAAACTTAATTGACTAGAACTTTGTCAATTTTATTGAAAAATTACTAATTTAGTAAAATATATTTAATACATTAATTGTATCATTCCAATTCTATTGCATTAAATTCTTTGTTTGAAGATTTTGATTATTTTACAGAAATTAAAATTCATATTTTATTATAAAATCAGAATGATTAAAGAACACAAAAATCTGCTTTTAATGACTTTCTGAAACTGTAATCTACAACTAAAAATTCTTTATTAGTATTGCTTTAAAACTTGAGGGCATAATATATTTTAACAGTGTGGGTGTTATATTCTAAACAAAGATTATGTTTAAGGTTTTAAATGTTAAAGTAAGATTATTTTAATAACATCCAAAAGGCAATTTTCAAGTATCTATATATTCCTAATAAATATTGAAATTAATAATAAAATTTTACCACTGGCTAATTTCAAGAATATTTTCTCATTGAAATTTTGATCTAGTGATATGAATCTCAAAGGTTCATCAAAGTTTATTGTAGTTATTACATCAAGTATTATATTTCCCATATCTTAAATCATCATTTTCTCTTTTAATGCAGACTATGATTAACTCTTAGTCCTCAAATAAATTAAATTAAAGTATATCTGGAAAATTTTGAATTATTTTTTGTTAGTTTAAGTCCAGACTTATAGAAGTCTAACTTCTCTCATAAAAGATTTCAATACAGTATCTAATTGCCATTAGTATGTATTGGGTTATGCCAGTACTTCATTACCCAATATCTGTGGCATCTCTGTTTTAGTGTCGTGAATTTTAACCGTATAAGCACAACAGTATTATCTCACAAATACCTTAAGAACTCATTGGTTTTTATAAGTATTAATGAGATCAAAACTCCTGAATTAAATATGTATCACCTCACAATGGCGAGTAGCTATAACTCTTCTACAAATTACCAGATTCTGAGTCATTAACATTAAATATATCTACAGTCTTAAGTGCCATCTTGTCCTCTCCTCTCACTACAAGAATGGAAAATGAAATGCAGGATACTAAATAAAAGACAATACAAAGATTTTAAGGACAAAATTTTAAGGAATTTCCCACACTAAATTATAATTTACAAAATGTTACTTTATGTATACAACTCAATGGGAATGCTTCATAGCCACTGCATCCTTAATGCCATTAAATTGAATGGTTTATTGTCCACTTATTAGTTTTCAATTTCTGCATAAAAATTTATCACAAAGGGGTTTTAAAATAATGTCCTATTATTTTCTTCCAGTTCTTTTTATCGGAATAGTGTTAAGCTTGTCTCAGTTTTTCCTTAGGTTCTCAGAAGTTTAAGGTCAGGTGTAGAATAAAATTGGAGTCTTATCTGAAGCCTGAAGGAAAGAATCACCTTCCAAGCTCATTCATATAGTTGATTGATATTGTTTCTTGTAATCTTAAAGAAAGGTTCCTTAATCATTGCTGTCAACACTGGATCTTCTCTCTGTTCTGAAAGATTTCTTAGATTCTTTCTTGCATTGTCCTTCCTATTTGTAAACAATCAGTTTCCTTCTCATGCTACTAATATCTACAACAACTTTTGCCATCATTCAGAAAAACTCTGATTTCACACAGTATATGTGATTAGGTTAAGTCCACCTGAGCAATATCCACCCTTTTTTTAATTTAAGATAGCATAAAAATGGAAATAGTACCATGAGGTGAAAGTCCTGAAGCCTTTTTAAATTCTACCTGCAATAAACAATGCATCTTTAGGGCTCCATGATTCATATTCCTTGCATATACAAAATATATTCAACCCTTCTCCAAGTTTTCCAGGATCTCACTCCCTCAGTTAAAAGCCTCAGTTAAAACTTAAAAGTTAAAAAAACATATTTTTACTCTAAGTAACTACTTTGAAGATAATGACATATAGTGTATCAGTTATTGTTATTCTCTTATTATTTGTTATAAAATTTGTTTTATTTTTCATTTAAAAAATCGGCATTTTTATAGGTGTCAAGGACTGTGAATAATTGTTCATTGACTCAACTCTGTGAGGTAGACTCTCTTAAGATTCTCATCTCTGCCTTCAGGCTTCTTAGTTCCACTCTCGCATTCTCATTTTTGATTGACTTCTAGGCTCTCATTTATACTATTCAAGCTCTTCACAGCAGAGTGTGAGCAAAAAAGAGAAGAATTTAGAAAAGAACTGTTAAACTGTGAACAGTTAAATGAATCAGGACTTGCTGATTTTGGTAGTGGTCACCCTAGTTTAACAGATCCACTGTCAGTAAAATGTTCTTCAGAGAGAAAAGAGCAACTCTGGGGCCGGTGAGATAGCTCAGTGTCATAAGCGCCTGCCTGGCAAGCTCGAGGTCCTGAGTTCGACTCCCAGTACCCACATACAAAAAGGGGGCCAGTGATACTGCTCAGCGGCATGGGCACCTGCTGGCACACGAGGTCCTGAGTTTGACCCCCGGTACCCACAAAAAAAAAAAAAAGGGAGACGATCATCTCAGAAGGATGAAAAGGTCAGAATATTTCCATCACACAGAAGGCTTTTGAAGAGATTAGTTATTTGATTCATAATTGTCTCAGACATTTCAGCAGAGGCCACCTGTAGGGATGGGACTATTTAAGGAAGATCTATGAAAGAGTCTTTTCTAATGCAGCAAATCCACATGATATACCCATACACAGGGCAGGCCCACAAGGTTCTTGAGAGTGTTATACCACCTGCGGCACTGAAAACTAGGACTAAAAGGCACAGAGCTAACATGGCACAAAAGATGGCTGTTGTATTCCCAAAATTCTGCAGGCAGAAAATAGCCTCATCAAAATACTCAGCAGGAAAGAGGCTGTCCTTCAAAGAAAAGAAAAGATAACTGTAAGACGCAGATGTAGGCCCAGAGTGCAGGGCCAAGAGCCACAGAACAGGATTCCCAGACCTTAGTCTTAATAGAGTTTTCCTGGCTGGGATTCAAAATTGCTCAAAACTAGTCACCTTCCTTTTTCTCCCATTTTGAATGAATGTGTCCGTAATTGTTGCTCTATGCTTGTATCTCTCTACTGTTTTGCAGAAAATGGCTTGCTATGTAGATTTGCATTTCCACATATGGAGAGGAATTGTGTCTCAGGATGTGTAAATTATATACCACAATTCAGCTATATTTGATGATTTGGATGATGAGATTTGAGACTTTTGAGTTGATGAAATATGGACAGAATTTTTGACATTTGACCTGATAGATTGAGACTTTGGAGTGATTTGGGGGGGAAATGAATGTATTTTGTATGTAGAATGGAGGTAAATCTTTATGACCATTTGGCAAATTGTTGTAAGCAGAAAAATATTGCCCATATTAAATATGCCCATGTCTTATTTTTGATGGGGACATTATACTAGGTCAGTGATGGCAAACCTTTGAGAGCTTTCAATGATATAAACAGCCCACTATGGCATTAGTGCCAAAGGTTTACTATCACTGTTCTAAATGATATAGATAAGCTCAGTTAAGCTCAGTGTAATTCTCCAGATCTTTATATGAAAAGAAGGCAGAAAGATCAGAGTCAGAGACAAGATAATATAATTCCAGAGGTGGAACAGTGGAGATGAGGGGGCATTTGAAGATGCTATGCTGCTGGCATCAAAGGCAAAATGTGCAGTGGAAAATGCAATCATATGTATACATCTAGAGCCTCCAGAAGTATATATACGACCATGTTTATACCTTAAAGTTAGAGCCTCTGGCTTCTATGATTATAAGGGTAAAATATGTTATTTTTAATCATTATGTGGGAATCTGCTATAGCTACAATAGGAACCTACATGCCCAATTTCTACAAGATAATTGGGAAAGGGGAATGAAAATCTCCTTTCATTTAATATTTATCAGAGGGCTGGTGAGATAGCTCAGCAGCATAAATGTCTGCCTGGCAAGCGTGAGGGCCCGAGTTCAACTCCCGGAACCCACATGTGAAAACAGGGCCAGTGATATCGCTCAGAGGCACGGGTGCCTGCTGGCACACGAGGTCCTGAGGTCGACCCCCGGTACCCACAAAAAAAATAATAATGATAATATTTATCAAATCTTTTAGAAGAAGCTGGCTTTGCTTGTGATTATATAACTTTCATAAGAGTCTTACAAGGTTTGTGTGGATTTTGTGTTTTTATTTTATTTTGAAAAAATATATTACTCTTGGGCCGGTGAGACGGCTCAGCGGCTTAAGCGCCTGCCTTGCAAGCGCGAAGGCCCGAGTTCGACTCCCGGAACCCACATACGAAAAAGGGGCCGGTGATATCGCTCAGCGGCACGGGTGCCTGTTGGCGCGTGAGGTCCTGAGGTCGTCCCCCCGGTACCCACAAAAAAAAAAAAAAAAAAAATATATATATATATTACTCTTGGATATTTCTAAAACAGTAACTTCTTTATTCTATTAAATCTTCAGGAGTTATGAAAGAAAATGGCTGACCTTTCTTAGATACCCTCTTGTTCTAGTGAGAAGATCTCAGGCACATTCTTAATCTCTTCTGAGTGGACTCTTAGGCCTTTTAATCTTTTGTGGTTTCAGTCTGTATAGTGGAGTAATATTCATGGCTTTTTTCCTGCACCACATTTCTGGAAATTATCTACTAATTTAAAACTGGGTAGACTGAAATTTTCTTAAATCAAGTCTTCATTTCATTCTGTTTAATAGCTCTTTCGCCACTTCCAAAGTCAATCTCAGATTTTAGGCATTTGCTACATTTTCTCTGTTGTGTAACAGATTACCATAAATTTAGCATCTGGAGAATCATTAAATTTTCACCTCTTATAGGTTATAAATTTGGCACTCTGGTCTGGGTTCTCTGCCTAAGAGTCACCTAAAACTGAAAATCTGTCAAACTTCACAAGCTCACTTATGTTGCACAAATAATCCAGTCCCATGTGGCTCTGCTTGTGGCACTTGTCTCTGCAGCCTGTCAGGTGGGTTCTGTCTTGATTCCAGCCTGCCTGATTTCTTCTGTCATTAGCTAGAGAAAACTGCTTTTAAAGGCATCATTTAATTGTTATAAAACATAAGCCCAAATGTAAATACCTCCAGGTGAAGCTCAAGGAGCCATCCTAAAATCCCACCTGCTACATGTACTAATTTCAGCTCAATGATTTGACAAATGAATATATGTTTGGAAAGTCACAGTTTTATCTATAATGAAGTTGATTTCTAGGACTGTTCATTTTTCCATCAGCTACATGAAGAGACTGTGTTCTTTAGGGTTGTGTTTCTATAATAAAATATCTGAGATAATCAACTTCAAAAGAGGAAAGATTTAATTTGGGACACAGTATTGAAGGTTTCAGTATCTGGCCAATTGACCTCATTGCTTTTGGGATTGTGATGAGTCAGTGCATGCATGAATAGCATGGCAGAGCCAGGAAAAGGAAAGAGGAGCAGTCAAAGCCCCCAAAATCCCCTTCAAGGCCATTCACCTTCTTACCAGGCCCCATCTCTTAAGATCCTGCTACCATTCAGATAACATCACAGACTAGTGATGAAACTCATCATGCGGGGCCTTTTGGTGACATTTTACCAAACCATGGCAGATGACTATAAGGGAAACTTCATTATCAATTGATTCATATGCACCAGGCTTCAGATTCTACATTAGTTACTGCATGCTATCTAGTATAATCCAGGTTTGGTGGCTGTAATGCCAGCACCTGGGAGGCTGAGGCAGGAGAATGGCTGCATGTTTGAGGCCAGCCTGGCCTACACAGTAAGTTCAAGGTCAGCCTGAACTGCATAGCAAGACCCTGCCTTAAAAAAAGAGAAATCAAGTATTGAATACTATAACTTTTTCATTTCTGTTCTCCAGCCCTCCCACAAAACTATTTATAAAGCTATTTTAATTTAGAACCTAGGATACAAAATTTATTTAGAAGGGAAATTTATGGCTGGTCTGTGCTGTGTCCCTACATTAAACTTAGCTTTAAGCAAGTTGGTGTAATTTTTATATTTACTCTCCCAAAAGCATAATAAAAGATGAAGAAAACACTTATCATATATATTTTCCAGGAAGGTATTATAGAAATGACAGCTATTAGAGACTACATCCACTTCAGAATTCCTGGATTTCTCACAAGCAGATCAAATACAATCAGATTCAGGGTGACCTATGCAGACATAGAGAAGAATAGTCATAGCACATGTGGGATTTTTGTTTTATAAGACACTGTTCAAATACAACATTTTCATTTTATATAATTGTGTAACATTGCTCAATTACCTGTTATCAGTGAGACTTACAAAATTGATGTTTAATAGGAAATTGCCATCAACATATACAATATATTCCAATGACCTTCTTCCTCTTTTGTAATCAATTTCAAACATCTGTGAAAAAATTACTATCAAGCAGATAAAGTCGGGTTTGAAGTGCCTCAGAATCCTAGGCAGAAAGGACAGGCAAGTCCAGGCTTCAATCATGTTCACCTCAAAATAAACTTTTGACCCCGTGCAAGCTGTGCATTCTTTGTCCGGCACATATTGAAAGCTCACCTGGTTGAAACTTCCTACCTCCTGTTTTTTATGTGCCGAGACCCACAGTTTTTGTTAGGGGACAGCATTCTAACACTGCATCTAGCCGCAGGGTCCTATAGACTATAAGTCCCTTCCTTTCCCAATGATACCTTTGTTCTTGTCCTTTTCCTCCTCTCTTTCTGAGAACTGCCATATGTGTGTTTTTAAATTACCCAATCTTTATTAAAAGACAGCTTGCTACTCTGCTGGCACCAAAGTACATTCTTGACAAACAATTAAAATAAACTCCTTATCAGCTTGTAGCATTTGCTTTAAAATTGTATGGGATCTGCAACATTCTGGCACACATATTTAGCATCTTTATATCCTGAGTTGTGTGACCGGTCCAAATAAACTTTTTGTTTCTTAGTCAATTTATGCCTCAGTTTCTCTTAAAGTTCATATATCTGTTTTTGACTAAATATTTGACAAATTGAGAATCTTGGCAAAAAATGAAATATTTATGCTATGATTAGTAAGCCTTTGCATTGCATTTTTTTGATATTTTCTATCCTGAGATATGAATCTGGATAATGCATAATATCAGCTATTTTCAGAGACAGATTGGGAATTTTTTCCTAGAAGGAAACTATGCAGTGTGATTTTAGTACCTGACTACATTCTGAGACTCTGTGAAAAGGGTCACTTATGGGTCAGAGGCCAGCCTTAGAGCTAACTTCTAGAATTCCACATACATACACATACATACACACATTCAATCACCCAACATATGTCTCCTCACAATATTATATTTAAAAAGGTAACATAAAACACTCAGGAAAGGCATAAATTGCATATTAAGAACTTGATTAGTAGAGCAAGAGAGAGTCACTTAACATTTGTTTTCTGCAAAGGAAAAATTAAGATTATATATATTTTATAATACTACAAATAAGATTTTTATTCTATAATAAAACAGAAAGCATCATCTTCTGAGAAGTAACCTGAAATGGAACACACTTTTCAAAATACCACATGGACGAGTTAAAAATGTTGAAAGTAGTGGCAGCTGATAGGGCCTAGTCTCCTGTGAAATTGAGCAATGCATATTCCCCAGCTTACAAAAAAGAAGAAAATAGATCAATACCAGTCAGAACCTAAAGTTTGCAGTGGTATCAGTTTAGAAGAATAAATAAAATAGATTACACTGTTGCTATATGAACAAGTTCCTCTTCAATGTGAGAGATTTTTGAAACATAAATTTAAATCTAATGACCACGATGTGAACTATAATGTCAAAAATAAATGAAGATTGCTAAGTACAAGTGTTCCTTTGAAGGACTTTCATTTGAATACAAATTTTATAAGTGTTGCAAATTAAGCCTTTAGAATTCTCAGCTACAGGCAAGAAACTGAACCACTTAGGGCAGTTAGTAGATAATTTTCTTATATAAAATGGAAATGTCAAAGGCAGAATAATTATTAAGGAAGTCATTCATAAAAAACTGTTTCTAAGATGCCACATTTACTTTCTCACAGGAGTAATAATTTAGCTGAAAAATGTACTATATTAGGATTTCATTCTTCAAAAGACACAAGAATGTAAAAATACAAGTCACCATGTGTGATATGTTTGTAAAACCTGTAACTGATAAAAAGGCACATATTTATTACAGATCTTCAAAGTAAAAGAAGACTGCAAATACAGGTGCTCATAGGAAGGACTTTTTGAATTTAGATCTTATAAGTGTTGCAATTTAACTTCTTGAGACTTCTCAATCATTGCCTTCTGAATATATCAAAATTGTTTCTAAATCAAGGAAGATAGATAACTTAATTAAAAACTGGGCAAGAATTTGATGAGGTAAGTACCCAAAGCAGGTGTGAATATCTTACCAAGTAGACTAACAATTGTGTGAATTCAGGGTCAGAAGCAACATTGAGATACTGCTACATACTCACTCAAATAGGTTAAGGATAATTCTTGCAATGCTAAGTGTTGGTGCAGAGATTTACCTACAAGATCTAATACTGTTAATGAGAATAAAAGTGGACTACTTGGTAAAATTAATAGAAATGTTCTGGCTAAGTTAATTAAAAAAAATATATATATATATATCCCATGGAAATGTGTATAAACCTTCATTAAAAGCTATGAGTAAGAATTATTATTATATTATTTATAATTGCCAGAAACTGCAAACAACCTGGATATCCAACAGTAAAGTGGCTAAACAATAGAGTAAAATGCTATACATTAAAGAAAACCAAATATAGATGTAAATTGTACCCAAAATAATGCTTGCCTAATGAAATCAACTTCAAAGGAATGTACATTCTATTTTTTCTTTAAAAAAATGCAAAATCAGGCAAAATGTATGTGTGGAATTGCAAGTTATCACAAGGTTGTCTTGGACAGTGTCCAAGCGGCTATGACTGGAAGGAGGCAAAAAGCAGCTTTCAGAGGTGCCCATAATATAACTCCCGACCTGCATGGCATTTACCTGGGTTCAAATTATGTAAGTGCATTGAGATATAGGTTATGAATAATACTTGTTCTTTTCTGTACATAGATTTTAAAGTTTTAATGTATTATTAATTAGAAATATAATCTTATTTTTGAAAAAAACTCTTCTTGAAATAAAATATAACCAATTATCCTCAGTACAGTAGTATTTCTTGGCTTTGTGTATACAAGTAAAGAATTAAATATTATAAATTTCTTTACATGTTATCTACAATATTTGCTGACATTTACCAGTAAAAAATGAGTAAGCTGTGTGTCAAAACACTACTACAGCTTTCTGAACTTTATTTTTCTCCATAGGTTTACATTTTCATAACACTAGAAGAGACAAAAATGAGACAGCAGTTTTATATCAGCTTGATAAGTGTTGGGCATTAGGTAAAATTCTGCTAAATATAATAGTAGTGGTTGGTCATGGTGGTGCTTGCTTTTAATACCAATTAATTAGGAGGCTGAGGCAAGAGGATCACAAGTTTGAGGCCAGACTGGCCAACTCAGTCAGATCCTGTGTAAAAATAAAATTAATGAAAGGCTGGTGTAAAGCATTTGCTTAACATGCATGAGGCCCTAGCTTTTATCTCTACTACTCCAAATAAACAAAAAAAGTGTTGGTTGTTGTAAATTTTGAGATACTGTGCTTTATAATAGTTGAAAATATGAGGTTTGCAGTAAGAAGGAGACTTAACGCCAGCATTAAAATGACCAGTAATTCTCTAATCCATAAGAGTCATTTGACTTTCAACCATCTTGCTCCACTGCCCCATGTCTCATGTCATTTTTGGCAAAAAGTTCATTGCTACAGTAATAATTTTTTATAGATTTTGTGTAATGGATAGAATAGTGCTAGTGAATCACCTCTCATCTCAAGATTTATGGAACATTGAAGATGTTCAAAACAATAACTACACAAATTAAAAATGACAATGTTATCATAATAAAAAAAGAAAAGCACTAAATAGGACTATCAATGGATATTTAATTTTGAAATCATATTTTGCTATGTGAAATTTGTTTCTATTTCTCTCTTGAGTAGTTCAAAAAGTTACTAGTTCACATTCTTTTTTTATTGAATTAAGTTTTTGTTTGTTTGTTTGAAGAACATCAATTGCAGCTGAAAGTTCAGTGATACAATCAGGAGTAGGTTTGATTGCAAATAGCTAGCCTTCAAATGATGTGATTTCAAGATTAGCTATCTAATCTCTTTTAAATTTAAAGGCAGTGAGAATGAACTAACATTAGAGACAGGAATTGTATTAGTCTGAGGCACTTAGTGGGAAATCTGTTACGTAAATCATACCTGTATTTATCTGGAATAAAATGCCTACTGAACTCAGGGAGGACAAGTATTGGCTAAGGTAACATGTGTGCTAATCCTGAAAAAAGCAAGCCTTGTGGAATGGAATAAATGCTATTCACAGTATTAAAGATTGAAGGAAAAATGACAACAAAATTTTTCAGTTCCATCCTCAAAGCATAAAGAGGATGTAAATTTCTATGGCGGCCATAGAAGGTTATTGCCAAAAAACACACAAAGACTTTGTTACTGGTGGGTGATGAATAATGATATAGATTAAATTCACAGACTTCCTAGATTTCTCTTGTCAAAGTTATTCATTGGGAAAAATGGGACCTGATAGTTGAATGACATTTTGATGTATTTAAATAATTCTGAAGACCATATTCTCAAAATTCAGCTGAGGCTTTTCAGTTAAAAGAGACAGTAGTTCCTTCACTGTCTGATGAAATCTGTCTTGCATTAATTGGAAATCCATTAGGACATCAATTTAAGTGACTATTTTTGAAGAGCCTGTCAACTTTCTTCATGCTTACCACTCTTGGAATCTTGATCCATAATTTTATTGAAATCTCAGCCTATCTCAAAGCACCAGTTAAAAAGTTAAACCCAGGATGTCAAAAGTTGTGTAATGTTTTCAAATTCATATTTTTGAAACAATGGGTAATTTTTGAGCTTGCTAAGCTAAGGAGAATGGAGAATATGTACCAAGTTTAAAACATTATATCTAGGAATGTCTTTCTCTATATTACATCTCTGAAACATAAGTTTCACCACACAATTAAGTTACCAGAATTATCTAAGAATATTCAAAAATTGTTCCATCCAGGAGAGCATTCACCTGGCAAAATTGGCCATGAACCAAATGAAGTGTCACTAGTCGAGATGTATTTCCAGTGTAGAATTCAAACTGGCTTTTTTTTTTTTTATTCAAACTGGCTTTTGAAGCCCTACTACAAAATGAATGTAAAACATCAAAGTAAATATAATGTAATGAGCATTATACTGATTACATATTGCAGTGGCAATACTTTGGACATATTATTAAAATATCTTCACGTGTTTTATTGTTTTAAATGGCTTTTTTATTTTTTTTAAGGTTCTGTGGACTGAATTCAGGGCCTTGCACATGGTAAGCACAGTGTCTACAACTGGGTTACACCCCCAGTCCTGTTTACTTTTCTTTAGTTATCTATGAAATAATGTAAAATTGCCTAGCTGTTTAAGAACATATTTGTATATTTTCTAGGTGAATAACAATATGTTGTATTTCTAGAAGAAAAGAACAAAAGATAGGTTGTTGAATGTGTCATTTTTATCTATTAGCTAAATCCTGTAACAATACCCAGAAGTCACTTCCTTCACCAATATTGAGAACTTCATTAATCAGGAGGTACCTCAAATCCTTTAAAAAGCTCAGAAAGAAGGATTCTAGAATCCCTCAGTGTAGGTGGGAATTGTAGCCACTGAGTTTCCAGTGGATGATAAAATGAGCCCAATTTTCCAAGATGGTGGCTGGTTCTCACACTAACTGTAGTGGGCAGTAAGGTCAGTGTGGGGATCACTGTCTTAGGGTCTTTGAGTTGTCCTTCAGCATGCAGCTGTTGCTGTAAGTCACCAGCAATTTATTCTGTCTCTTCCAGTCCTCAGTGTATAGTTAATACCAAAGAATAGATGCATGAGACATTAACATAGGATTTCCTGCTTTGGGATCTTCAGCTTAACGCAAAAAGCAAAAATAACTCCACCTGAAGCGATAAAGACATTTTCTTTGTTTTCTCACACTTTGTTTTCTCATACGGGCATCTTACTCATTCTAGATGCAGCGTTTCCTTTCCTTAAAGCATTACTTTAGAAAATCTGTGATTCTAGTCTTTTTTCCACTTTTTGACATAGAAATCTTTTAAACTTTTGCCTCTTCTCTGTTTTACATCCTAGCAATGTCTTTCTCTAGTCCCTGGGAGCCATTATTTTGAATTGTGATTATCAAGGGAAACTGGCTCTCTATCTTTCTGTTTCTTGGGGAGGGTAAGAACCTAACAGTTTTTGTGAAAGGGCAGGAGCAAGCATTTCCTCTAGGCTCCAAAAACTGCTACCTTTTTGGAAATTACTTTCCTATCATACCAGAAAGTTTTCTTTTTAAGTAAAGCAGTTAACAAGCATAAATCACCTATAATCCACCCACATCAAGTCTCTATAACTCTCTCACTCTTTATCCAGTGAAGTTGACTTCAGACTAAATTCTGTCCTCTCTCCCCTATTTCAGTGGTATTGAATAAGGTCTTCTTTGTTTGTTTACATTTGCCCTGTTCAATTTTTGGACAAAGTATTCTACACTATTGTCATTGGTCTAGATGCTTAGATTGACTTTTAGTCAGTGGTCTTACTATGTCAGGGAACTAATATACAATAAGAGGGAGAAGAGAGGAGAGGAACAGAGAGGGAGAAGGAGAAGAGAGAGGAAGGAAGGGACAGAGAGTGAGAGAAAGAGATAATACTGAAGTGCTTGTTTTTCTAATTTAATATGTTATTAATCTTGTGAGTGTGAGGATGATTATACCAGGAACTCATTGGGTATTTGCTCTGTCCCACTATATCAATATTTGAGTTATAAGAACACTGACCTTATGACACACAATCAGGTATTTAGTGCAGAAGAACTGAGGATGAGATGAACATAAAAACAGGAAAAATAGGGCCGGTGAGATGGCTCAGCGGCGTAAGTGCCTTCCTGGCAAGCTCGAGGGCCCGAGTTTGACTCCCGGAACCCACATATGAAAAAGGGGCCAGTGATATCGCTCAGTGGCACGTGCGCCTGCTGGCACGCGAGGTCCTGAGGTCGACCCCCCGGTACCCACAAAAAAAAAAAACAGGAAAAATGAATATGAGAAAGGTGATTGAAGAGGGTTATTGTTAATTTTAACTATAGCTTAGTTACGAGATAAGGAAAGAAGAGACATATTAACCACCCATATTTCCTTCTTTGGTCTCAGATTCATACTCATCTTTCATTGCTCTACAATTTGCCTCCAATAAAATTTTGCCTAGGGGATGCATTTAAGTGAGATTGGAAGGAGGGAGAATGTGAGAAATCATGTGTTTTCTTTCATGTTTCTTTCACTAGTGAAGTCGGTGGTTGGTAAATGCTGTTGACAGCAATCTCCAGCTACGTAGGTATTGAGTCTAGTAGCTCCACGTAATGACAGATTTCAGCTTGTGGGCTCCAGCAGTGTCAGTGCATCTTTGAATCTCTCACACAGCAAAGCAGTGTTGGGATTGTGGATACTTTCTATATAACTCTCATTTTCTTCTACCAGTCCTGCAGAGAATTGCAGTACTTTTTCTGGTAGATGCAGTAAGTCTAAAAGGAGCATGCTGTAATATAGACAAGAATTTTGTAGTGGATATAATTCCTGTATTATTCAAAGTCCTGAATGTATCAAACTAAGCTAAGTCCTATATTTTGTTATTAACATCATATGTATTTGTATAAAGCAGAAATGGAAAAAAACACACAATCTCACATAGAATTATGAATTTATGGCATCATGGGCGTATGTGTTTGGATCATGCACTGTTGGAAAGTATCCATCTTAGACAAAATTCAGGAGTATTAACATGGAAAACATTTTAAGGGCTGAGGATTTGGTCAGTGGTAGAGCACCTTCTTTGTAGCTGTGAGAACCTGGGTTCAAGCCCCAGCACTGCCCCTCCCAAAAGAACTTTTTTTTAACCACAAAAACCCTTTATTTTCTTTTGTTGAGGTTATTTTTTATTTTATGGTAAAAAGATAAAACAAAATTTCATAACAAAATAATAGGAGAATAACAATGGTTAATACATTACAAGTTGTTTTCTTTAAAATAGTTGCTCAGAGTACAAGATATGGGCATAAAAATTTCTCCAATCAATATTAGCACAAATCTGCCTTTTTAATGAACTAAGAGACACTAATAGTATAACTGACTTGCATTTTTTCCCTTCTGTTCTCTTTCCTTTAACCCATCCTCATTCCTTTTGCCTTTTGAACAATTTCTTCCCATTTCATAATAACTATTGTGTATTTTAGACCTTATTTACCTTTCAGTTTCTTAAACAAGGGAGACAATAAATGTTTACACTTCTGAGTCTGATTTATTTCACTTATGAGTATGGTCTCAATTTGCATCCATATAAAAGTCTCCAGTTTATCATTCTTTATGGCAGAATAGTACTCCATTGTATAAAAATACCACATCTTTTTTATCCATTCCTTGGTTGATGGACATTTGGGTTGTTTCTAAGATTTAGCTATTACAAATCATGCTGCTATAAACATGGGTGCACATATATCCCTATGGTATGATATTTTTAATTCCTTTGAGAAAATACCCAGAAGGAAAATAGCCAGGTCAAATGGGACCTCTAATCCTAGTTTTTTGAAGAATCTCTGCACTGATTTACACAGTGGTTTTACCAGTCTACACTCCCACCAACACTGGAGAAGCATTCCTTTTTCCCCAGTGCCCATCCAGCATTTGTTATTGGTTGTTTTATTGATGATAGCCATTCTTTCTGGGGTGAGATGGATTCTCAGTGTTGTTTTAATTTGCAGCTCTTGAATGACCAATGATGTTGAATATTTTTTTCATTTATTTATTTACTATTTGTACTTCTTCATCTGAGAAATGTGTTTTCATCTCAGATGTCCATTTTTGGATTGAGTTTTTGAATTTGGAGGGTTGGATTTTTTTCAATTCTTTGTATGTTCTAGGTAGAAGTACTTTGAGGGACACTTTGTTAAAATTTTTTCTCACTCTGTAGGTTGTCTTTCACTCTGTTGGAGATTTCTTTTGATGTGCAAAAGCTTTTTAATAAGATAAGATCCCAGTTGTTGATTCTTTCAAGTATTTCCCATGTAGTTTGGGTTTTCTTCATGAACTCTCTGCCTACACCTATTTCTTTTCCAGTAGATTTAGTGTTTCTGTTTTAATATTTAGATCTTTGATCCATTTGGACTTTAATTTAGTGCATGTTGATAGACATGGGTCTAGTTCTAGTCTTCGGCATGTAGAGAGCCAGTTTTTCCAGCACCAGTTATTAAAGAGACTCTCTTTCTTCCAGTGAACACATTTGGCACCTTTCTCAAAAACAAGGTGGCTGAGTGTTTTTGTAGTTTTTTCTGCATCTTCTAATCCGTTCCACTGGTTCTCAGCTCTGCTTTTTTTTTTTTTTTTTGCCAGTACCATGCTGATTTTATCACAGTAGCTTTGTAGTATAATTTTAAGTCAGGGATTGTGATGCCTCCTACCTTGTCTTTGTTGCCCAGAATTGCTTTCACTATTCTAGGTCTCTTCTGTTTCCAAATGAATTTTAGGAATGTTTTCTTTAGTTCTGTGAGATATGCTAATGGTATTTTGATTGGGATTGCATTAAATCTATAAAACAATCTTGGAAGTAGGGTCATTTTCACTATGTTCTTCCTATCCATGAGAAAAGGATATCTTTCCATTTTCTGATATCCTCTTCAATCTCCTTTTTCAGAGCATTGTAATTTTCAATATGTAGATCTTTTACTTCCTTTGTTAGATCGATTCCTAAGTATTTCATTTTTTTGGATACTATTGTGAAGGGTGCGGTTTCCCTAATTTCTCTCTTAGTGAGCTTGTTGTTTATGTACAGGAATGCTATTGATTTTTGAGTGTTCACTTTGTATGCAGCTATACAACTGAATTTAGTTATTAAATCTATAAGTCTTTTGGTGGAGTTTTTGGGGTCTTCTGTGTAGAGTATCACGTCATCTGCAAATAATAATAATTTAACTTCATCCTATCCTGTGTTTATTCCTTTTATTTCTCTCTTGTCTATTTACTCTGGTTAATGTTTCCAGAACTGTATTGAATAGGCGTGATGATAGTGGACATCTTTGTCTTGTTCCTGATTTTAGAGTGAAAGATTTCAGTTTTTGTCCATTTACTATGATGTTGGCTGTTGGTTTGTAATAGATGGATTTTATCAGATTGAGATAAAGACCATGTATTCCCATTTTCTGTAGGGTTTTTATCATGAATGAGTTTTGGACTTTTCATCAGCTCTTTCTGCATCTCTTGAGATGATCATGTGACTTTTCTCTCTTGGCTCTATTGACATGGTTTATTACATTTATTGATTTGCATATGTTGAACCATCCCTGCATTCCCAGAATGAATCCCACTTGGTCATGGTGTATAATCTTCTTGATGATTTACTGCATTCTGTTTGCTATTATCTTATTGAGGATTTTTGCATCTATGTTCATTAGGGAGATTGGCCTATAGCTCTCTTTTTTGTTTGGATCTTTCTCTAGTTTTGATATCAGGAAATACTGGCCTCCAGGAATGAGTTAGGGAGGATTGCTTCCCTTTCAATTTCATTAAAGAATTTGAGGAGTATTGGCATTAACCTTCCTCCAAATTTCTTGTAGAAATCAGCTTTAAACCCATCAGGACCTGGGCTTTTCTTTGTTGCAAATTTTTAATTATATTTTCAATTTCATTGACTGATAGTGGGTTATTCAGGATTTTTATATCCTCTTGATTCAGCTTTGGTAGTTTGTATATATCCAGGAATTTGTCCATTTCTTCTGTGTTTTCCATCCTATAAGAATAAAGATTTTCAAAGTTGATAGTGACGATCTTCTGAATTTCCACAGGATCTGTAGTGATTTCACCCTTTTCATTCCTCATTTCATGAATCTGAGACTTTCCTTTTTTTTGATAAGGTTGGCTAGGGTTTATCAAATTTATTTTTTCTTTGAAAGAACCAATTCTTCAATTCCCCATTTCTTTGTATTATTTTCTTAGTCTCAATTGCATTAATTTCTGCTCTGATCTTTATAATTTCCTCCCTTGTATGGGCTTTGGGCTCAACTTGCTCTTCTTGTTCTAGAAGTTTGAGATGCAACATTAGGTTGCTTATTTGTGCTCCTTCTCTTTTCCTGATGTGAGAATTCACTGCTATATATTTCACTCTCAGGAATGCTTTTGTTGCTTCCTACAGGTAGCTCCATTTTTGTTTAATTGTAGGTATTGTTTAATTTCTTCTTTAATTTCATTTGTGTCCCATTGGTTGTTCAGAAGGGTGTTATTTAATTTCCATGTGTTTATGGAATTTTTGCAGTTTCTTTTACCTAATTTCCAATTTCATTGCACTATGGTCAGATAATATGCATGGGATAATTTTAATTCTTTTGCATTTATGCATGTTCTATGGGCTAGTATATGGTCTATTTTAGACAACGTGCCATGTGAAGATGAGAATAATTCTGATGTATTCTGATGTTGTTGGGTGGAACACTATAAACATCTACTAAGTACATTTGTTCACAGGATTGGTTCAGTTCTGATATTTCTTTGCTGATTTTTGTCTGGTTCATCTATCTACTTGTGACAGCAAGGTATTAAGTTCCCCCATTACAATTGTGTTATTGCTTATTTGACTTTTCATGTCTATTAGTATACCATTCTACCAAGGGGACACACATTGCAAACAAGCTCCCAATTTACCATTGGTTCTTTTATATAACTGTAGATTTTGTTTCTATGGTTTAAGGCACAAATTTAATATTTATCAGTTTGTCAATTTCTAAACTGTGCTTGATGCTATTGTTATTGCTAATTATACTGCTTTAGCTAGGATGTCATATCTGCTGTAATTAGTTGTTCTCACTTCTGTAACAATACTGGGAAGCTCTGGGGTAATAATCTCACCACACCCCAGCACCAAAAGATTCAGCCAAAAAGATTCCCACATCTCACTCTTAATTAATTGGGAATGTAGGTTCTTGTTACAGACCCAAACCAAGAACCTTCTTAACACAGAAGACATCCCTGAAGATGTTTTCTCCTAGAGACTTCTCCTAGAGAGCCTTGATATTAGTCATAAAGCTTCCTACTACAAAAACTTACAAGGATCAATACAGAAAACAAAATTAAATTTTTCAAAGTAGAAAATCACAAGATGAAGAAGCAAAATATACCAATAACAAATCCTGGCAAGGATGTTGGAAAAAAGGAATGTTTCTCCACTGTTGGTGGGAATGTAGACTGGTGCAACCACTGTGGAAATCAGTGTGGAGATTCCTCAAAAACCTAGGAGTAGAGGTTTCATTTGACCCAGCTATTCCTTTCTTGGTATTTTCCCAAAAGATTTAAAAGCATCATACCACACCAGTATAAGTGCACCCATGTTTTAGCAGCACAGTTTGTAATAGCTAAATCTTGGAAACAACACAAATGCCTATCAGCTGATGAATGGAAAAAAAAAGATGTGGTTTTTCCATACAATGGAGCACTACTCAGCCAAAAAGAATAAACTTGACACATTTATAGCTAAATGGATGGACCTTGAGAACATATTCTTAAATGAAATAAATTAGACAAACGTGTAAATATTGCATTGTCTCTCTGGTGTGAGAAACTGAAAGTGTAAATAAGAGCCAAAATGTGTAACAGATGTTGTGAAATAGGAAGAAATTGTTCAAAAGGAAAGGGGAACTAGGGAGGGGGAAAGGCTAAAGGAATGAAGGGAAAAGAAAAAATGAGAAAAGAAGGATAAAATGGAAATAAAGCTTTGTAAATAAGGAGGGGAAGAGAGGTTGAAGTGAGGAGAGGGAAATGGGAAAAAAGAGGACTCAAAATACATCATGTACAGGTACAAATTCCCTATGATGAATGTAATCATTATGTGTATATAAATTGCACCAATAAACTTAGTGAAAATATGTTTTTAAATATATATCTTGAAAGTTTACAGATAGTAAAAATTAGTTCCATATCAGATACATTTGTCTGGTCTAAATATTTAACCTCCTTCACCTTCAGAACAAAATCACCTGAATATCAGTCTTTTCATGTGTGATTGGTAACCATACAATCTGATTCTCTGGAGGCTGCAATACGTCAGAAATCAGCAGTAGTTTTTTGGAGAATGCAGTGTCAGGGAATGGGCAGGAAAGTTTTAAATTGTAGTTCAACATGCAATAGCAGAGGGGTTTCATACCTGGAGGCAAATAGAAGAGCTTGATGAGTGGTTCTGGGTCCACCATTGGAAGTTAAATGTTGTCTCAATGTTGCCAGTGCCTCAGAGGCCAGGAAGATTGCTGATAAAAATCAATGGATCTTCTCCATTGTTAAAAGCATATGTCAAATTTTAACCACAAACTAACACTTAGAGAAAAAGGCATCTCAAGATGTATGTTAAATGCAGATATAATTTTTCAACAAGCAACCCAATTACGTATTTAAATTTAATATGGTAAAGCATACTGATGATTAAAAATTATTTGTGCAATTTTTACTGATCTTTTTTTGTGTGTGGGTACTGGGGGTCGACCTCAAGACCTCGTGTGCCAGCAGGCACCCATGCCACTGAGCGATATCACCGGCCCTTTTTTCATATGTGGGTACCAGGAGTTGAACTCAGGACCTCGTGCTTGCCAGGCAGGTGCTTATGCCGCTGAGCCAGCCCTTTACTGATCTTTATAATAAAACCTCAGCTTTCCTAAGAAATGTAAGAGATCCTTACTTTTGAAATTACTTTATTAGTATTAATGAAATTACTTTAATATTTATGAAATTGTTTTAGTATTACAGAAAGAGCAGTTCTATTATAATGATCAAGTGGACTTGCTAAGAGTTCAATTCTTAAAAGATGATATTTCATTTGAAAGCTAAAAAAAAGAAGCTGGTCTTTGATGAGAAAAAAGTTTAAAAGAAATCATAAAGAGTCAGTTTTGGAGAAATATGTGCATACATGAGGTTCTGGAAGACAACCAGTATGTCTAAAGCTCAGTGAGAAAGCAAGACTGAAGTCAGATATGGTTGCAAAGATAATCAGAGGACTGATTATACCTGCATAGGTGTAATGGGAAATCACTGAAGAATTCAGGTAGAGTAGATGAAATCTATAATACAGGAAGGCAGGGGTGAAGAGCCGGGAACTCATATAACAATGAGAGGAGCACTAAACTAGTAGGATTGACCTCATAAGAGCCGATAAGTTTAAAGAGGAGATGTAATGCTGAACATCTCAGCAACTTCAAGTGTTGTAAGGGTGGGAATCTTTGGTTGAGTAGACAGTAAGGGGGGAAGAAAGCATATCTTCAGGGTGCAACAATGTTAAATATGAAGGGAGAAAAAAGATTGCACGTTCCAATAACAAAGTAGAGGATCTGAGGAGGTAGTAACTGGAATGTTTCAGGAAAGAGAATTTGGGCAACGAATTAGATCACAGGACATACAGAGAATGGGGATAAGGTCTGGGTAAAGTCAGTATGAATCGGTATGAAACATACTCAAGGGAGACATGACAGAAACATTTATCTTCTAGGATGGTAACAGATATAGTGGTGCAGAACTGTTTTTATAGTTCTCTCTGAGGAGAGAAAGCAGCTCAGGAGACAGTGATTCCTGTTCTTCATGTCCCTCTATGGTCTGAGGCAGCCATAATGGAGATATACACCTCAAGAATGTCACATTAGGACCAGTGATATAGCTCAGTGGCATAAGCGCCTGCCTGGCAAGCATGAGGTCCTGAGTTTGGTTCCCGGTACACACATAAAGAAAAAAAAAAAAAAAAAAAGAAAAGAATGACACATTAAATAAAGTTCACAGTTCACTCAGTCAAAAAGTTCCAAAGTCATAACTCAGATAAAATAACATTAATTGAGTCTTTTGCCTAAAACCCCACAGAGGTGTCATGCAATAATTTCCTCTCCTTGTCTCACTTGGCTAATTACTAAGATGCATTATTGTCATTTTGGTTGTAAAAATGAGCCAATGTAAAAAATCAGGCATGTGGTATTTCCTAAAAAGGATGCTTAGGAGTTATGTTTGATATTGGTCATCAAAAGTAAGGTAAAACAAGATGTGTGCAAGCCAGTTACCCAAACTAGGATGCAATATAATTTTTTAATGCTGGAACTTTGTACCCAAATATCAGAGAGGAATGGTGGTGAGTTACTCAGTTTCCTCATTGCTGTTCCATTTATCCTTTATACTGATACAGAACAAAGTCTTTACACAAAGGGATGTTTAAAAGCTCCAGGGAACCTAGAGAATAAAACAATATATTTAGGGAAGTGACCAGAGTAAAATATGAATACACTTGAATATTGCTGTCATTTTGTCTCATTAAAATAATTTGTAAACCGGTTTCCTAATCCATTTTGTTTTCCTCTTAATATAATTATTAAATTTATTAATTATAATTATGAGTGATATTTTATAGCAAATCAAACTCCAAATAGTGATAGTAGTACTTCCATTAAATAAGTATATGACTTCAAAGGCAAAATTGTCCTTGATCCATTTTTCCCTAAAAGCAAATAAAATTTTAATAAATTTAACAAATTTCTCTTAAATTGAAAGGTGTTAATTCTAATATGTCGTTCTTCAAATAATATTTTAAGTGACTTTCCTGACATGGCATCAAAGAAATCTACATGTATCTGCAGAAATAAATGTGTACTTTAATCAGAAAAATTACAAGAAAGCTAATTTCTACAGGAGACTATAGCAACCGCAGATTAACAAAAAATGCTTAGTTATATCAACCATAAAATAATGCCTACAGACGTAATTACAATTACAAATATTGCACTTCATTCAAAATAGGTTCATTGGCCGGGATTATAGCTCAGTGGCACAGCGCCTGCCTGGTAAGTGCAAGGTCCTGAGTTCGATTCCCAGTACCAAAAACAAACAAAATAGGTTCATTTTAATTGTAGAATAATACAGTAGCTAAGGTTAAAATCTGTCTGGTGGCATGTGATAATTATGCCTTGTCTTTTAAACAACTTCTGAGTTTAGAAATAAGATACTGATTTATGTTTAATCAAGGATTGATGACCACTTAAATTAACATATTTTATTGTAATTAATTGGGAATTTTATGGTCTACGAACAATTCCTGTCTCAAATCTTGGGCTGTCAAAATTTAATGGAAATGATTTTTTGGGGTAAAGATTGTCACTTGAGGATTCTTCTAGTATTTTGGGGTATATGTCTATCCAAAATCACTGTACTCAAGGATGTGATAAAAGATTCTATTGTGGACTTTGATTTTTTCCTTTGAGTATGTTTTTTTGACACCCACATGCATTTTGTATTATGATTATGCTTAGACATCCCTTATGTGACATAGAATTCAAAATAGATGATGAACCACACGGTAGCATCTATTTGTAATGAACCTTTCAGAAAACTATGCATATTTGATAGATAAAGCATATCCTTATCAAATTATTATAAGAATATCTTGTTCATTACATTTCTTTTTAGAAATTTCTGGTAAAAAATAAATAATTGGTTCATTAAGGATAGCTAAGTGGTATGTTAAGGAAAGCTGTTATTTTGTTGCTGCTTTATAGTTTTGGTGTGCCTTGTTTATGAAAATATAAATTTTTCATTAGCTCACTAATGATGATTTATGATGGCTTATTTACACAACTTTCAGAGCTCAATATATATTCTCAACTAAATACAGGTGAATTATATTGTTGTTGTCTCCCACTGCAGTTTTCTAAATCTTTCACTCTCTTCTTCAAATACTTGCTCCTTTTGAAAAATGTTGGAAAAAATAGATAACCATCCTTTACACCTCCTTGCTAACATATACTGATATCTTGATGACTTACTTTCCTTGAAGTCTTTTGCCCCTGATTCATAGGGTTTTCTTTTTTTTGTTTTCAACATTCTTTGATATTTAAGAGCACTTTCTCCTTAGTTCTACTTGAACTCACTCTCCACTCCACCTTAACTTCCTTTTCTGTTTGATCCTAAATATCAACATTCACCAATGTTTGTCCTTAACTCTATCCTTTATCTGTACCACTTTCCTGGGCAATATAACTAGATCCAGAGATGTGGGCTTTTCCATTACAACCTCTATCTTTATCACAAGGTCTTACATATAGCAATCTTCCAGATTCTTCTAGTATTTTGGGGTACATGTTTATCCAAAACCACTGTACTCAAGGAAGTGATAAAAGATTCCAGATTGCAATTCTAAACTTTTACTTTGCATCTTCATTTTCCTCTCACCAATATCCAAACAAGAGAAAATTTGTGGAGAACATTTTTAATATATTTGCAAAATGTTTACTTTGTCAACCACTATTATTTTTATTCATACAAACATAAATTTCTCCTACACAATTAACTTCTTATCTATTCCCTTTCTTCTACTCTGTCTACCCTTATTTTTATTGATCATTTCTATTAATAACTAACAGAGTGATCATTTAAAATTTTATTTATGCTATGGCACTTCTCTAATCACTGTTATCCAATGTCTTCTTATGTGAGATCAAATTTCAAGCCCCCAAATAGGCTATAAAATAAGAGTGTACACTACCTTGAAACTTGTCTCAACTTTTCCTATATAGTATATAACCATAACGGTCTTTATATTTATTTCTTGGTCTTCTAGCTTTTTCTTGAATGAGTCTTACACTTGCTAATTTCTCTGCCTGGAATGTTTCTCTGCCTCCGTGTTAAATTCATGTGGCAAAATAATTACTAATGTGATTGTAGTAAGACATGGTGCCCTTAGGGAGTGATTAAGTAATGAAAGATCCTCCCTGGCAAATGCTACTAAAGCCTTTACAAGGGAGACTTCACACTGCAGTAGGTGCTTGTTCCCTTTCACCTTGTTCCATTTGAGGACAAACTGGCTGAAGTGCTGTCTTGGAAGCCGAGAACATGCCCTCTGCAGACATCAAACCTGAGAAACTTGATCTTCATTTTCTCTGCCTCCAGAAATGTGAAAATAAATTTCTGTTGTTTATAAATATCCTACCCCAGGTATTTTGTTACAGTAACACCTATGGAATGAGAAATGCAATTATATGCAGGTCTTGATCCTTTAATTCCTTGTCCTTTCATTGCTCTTTTCTTATTACTTATTACTATTAGTTATATTAACTGTGAGTTTCTTTTATGTTCAACTATAGAAGGTAGGATCAGTGATTATAGGACTGAATCCTCCTTGTCCCAGCTTAACACATTTGGTAAGTAAATTAATATATTCAAATCACAAATCCATGGCATTTCTTAAGTATAGGACTATTGATGTGTTGCTTAATATATGGAGCCTTAGTAATCTTACTTCTGAAATTCAGATACTAGAGCCCTGTATCATAAGATTGTGAAAAGTACTAAAGAATATAAACCATAGAAAGCATTTAGCTCAGTTAACAAATATTTGCTTGCATTACTTTATTGCATAAGATGAGCTTATATTTCTACCCCACCCCACCCCTGATTGTTTTAAAACAGTGCTTCCTGGTCAACCAATCTAGTTTCAGGGAAATTAACATAATAATTTAGGTTAATATACATGACTAAAAACATACATAATTCTTCTTCCTTTCATCTTTCATTCACTCACTTTCTCTTTACCATGCTTATGATGAAGACTATAAGACACAGAACACAAATAGGTAAATTCTTATTTTATTTTTAATTATGTGATAGCATAAAGTAACGAGGCACTTCCATTTTTACTTTAAAACGAATTATTTCTCTCAAAACAACCTGTCATTTGAAACTTGCAGATGTCTGACATCTGTTTATGTCTTTTTAAAAGACTTCTTCCAAATTATAGACGGGCAGCAACTAAAGTAATTCTATTATAAGATGCACATTGCACAATCATACATTTGAGCTGATAATACTCTCAGTGACAACTAATTTAAGTCATGCTGACATTATGCACTGTAAAGATTGATTACTTATACCTCAAATTTATGAGAAAGAAAACATAGTCTGATTAAATATTTATAACATATCTCTTAACCAAAGTAAACAGAGTAATAACTAGAGATCCATGAAAGAGCAAATAGAAAAAGAATATATAAAGCTGTAAAATGTAAAATGAATTGAAGTTAAGATAATGTTTACAACCCAATCTATAGCTGTCAAGAGGAAGAAACTCCATAAATTTTGGATCTGGAGAAAATTTAGCAGTTCATTGAAAGTCTCACTCCATATTCTTAATTTGTTTCAAATCATATACAATTCAACATACACTTAGCATCTTGAATTCACTGATATTTTAAGAACATAAAAATAACTAATAGTTTAGTGTAATTGAATTTGATTAATGTTTTAGTTAAATCAGTATGGTACAAGTAGCCCAAATAAAGAGTTGAGAAAATTGGTTCAGTAGTAGAGAAACATTGCAAGTGTTTTGGTATCTTCACAGCTATACTACAGATCACTAAATATTTCACATATTCTACCTTTATGGCCTCAAGAAAAATAAACTGCTTTAAGAATCTTGCCTACAAATATTTTCTAAATTTCGGTCAATAATATTTTCAATTAAGTAAATAAAGTTGAACTTTCATGATTATCTTTCTGTTTCACATTACTACTGAGTCTGATTTGGGAATTGAAACCCATAAAAAATGGCAAAAGTAAAATTCAACATTCTTATATGTACTCAGGTATATATGATTTGATGAGATCATTGACCCCTAAAATTTAATCCATAGTTCCAGTAAAAACAAAACAAAACACAAATCAAGCTTTTGGTTTCTAGTTCTTACCTCTGTCAGTCAACCTTTGTCAATACCAGCACTATTGCCCTTTATAATCTACTACCTCTAAATCTGTGTGGTTAAGAAAAATCAAACTATGAAGAATTATTAATGCAGTAAGGGTCAATAATTTTTCTGTAACTAAACAATGTAAAATTGACTCCATGTACTTTATTTTTACTTTTTTTCTCTACTTACATCTTCCCTGCTCATTTCTAGATGGTTTACATTGAGTTGGCGTCAGTTATTTCTTCCTCACAGAAACACAATACCCAACACCTTTAAGTTAAAGGAGAAGAGATTTATTTAGCTCACAGTTTGTAGAGGTTTCAGTGCATAGTCAGCTGGTCCCAAGTCAGGAAATCATGGTAAAGAGAGACATAGCAGAGAAGAAACAGCTCGAGGCATGGCAGCAGAAAGCACAGAGAACTCAAGAGACGAGGGCTGGGGACCATTTCAGGCAATGCCCCCTTTGGCCCACCTTTTCCCACCAGGCTTCACTTCCCTACATCCCATTTAGCTATAAACTCTTCAGTGGACTAATCCACTGATAAGTATCACTGTCCCATGCTCCAGTCATCTCCCCAAAACACTACCTATGAGTGCATGAGATTTCTGGGGATATCTAGATATAAACTATAGCAGCTAATTTTGAGGAATTCATTTTTAGGTAATAACTGGTATGGAAACTTTGGTAGGTTGAATAATAAAGTCTCAGAGACATTCTTGTCTTAATCTTCAAATTACAATGTGCTGCCTGTCATGGAAAATGGCTTTGTAGATGCAATTAATTTAAAGACCTTGAGATAGGGAGATTATCCTTGATTGGGAGGTCTGAGTGTAATCACAGGCTCCTACAAAAAGGAAGCTTAAAGGTTGGAGATGTGGTAATGAAGGTACAGGTGAAAAAGAGAGGGGGAGAAACAGAGAGGAAACTTTAAAAATGTGGTGTTGGATTTGAAGAAAGAGGAAAGGTCGATGAGCCAAGGATCTGTAGAAACTAGAAAAAGGCAAGGAACTGGATTCTCCCCTAAAACTTCCAATAGGATCACAGCTTTTAGTGTTGCTGATTAATTTATTTTAGGGCTTTTGCCCTCCACGTGAGTTAAAAATTAATTTGTGTTAGGTGACTTTATAGCAATTCATCATGGTTACTGTGGAAACTAATAAAGAAGGCCTGGGTGGATTAAATATGAAGTGAGTCACAATATATAAGTATGTTAGAAAATAATTTCATTTTTAGCCACACTAATCATTTATAGCAAGTAACTGAACATATCTCCTAAATTCATATATTGAAGCATAATATCTTATGTGATATATTTGGAACTAAATCCTTTGTGATGTGCCTGGCTTAAGAAAGACAGAGCCCCTACATATACGAGGTTAGTAAATACAGAAAAAGACTCCAGGGAGCTCCCTTTATGTTCTACCATGGGAAGGCACAACCAGAATACAGCAATCTATGCACTAGGAAAACAAGCCTTTGGGAGATGATAAATTTTCCAGCTCCATGACTTTGGATTTTCCACCATCCAAAACAGTGACAAATAAATGTTTATGTTAATCAGTCTATGGAATTCTGTTACACCGGTCCAAATAAACTAAGATATTATCATTGTGTTATTTATTTTTGTCACTCCTACTATAAGTAGTACTTAGCATGGAAGTTAAACTGTGAAGATGGAAATATAGAACAGAAATGTAGCAACTCAACAACTAATTTCAAGGAAAGGAATAGAAAAATGTATCATGATGGATTCTGATAAGAAGAAAATAAACAATAACAAGACTAAACTATCCCCATTCTAGCAAAAAATTATATA
The DNA here is from genome assembly GCA_028451465.1 of Erethizon dorsatum. Classification (NCBI taxonomy): domain Eukaryota; kingdom Metazoa; phylum Chordata; class Mammalia; order Rodentia; family Erethizontidae; genus Erethizon; species Erethizon dorsatum. The sequence continues at coordinate 139,821,945 of CM051824.1, forward strand.
TTTTTCTAGTTGCAAAAGAATATGCAGTGCAATACAATAAATGTAGCTTCGTTCACAAAATTTAATTCTTTAAAATGTAACTCTCAAGTCAGAGGGAAAATGAGATACATCATTCTTAGTATTAATTTGTAGATAACAACTTTAGATTCTAACTATATTTTAAAGAAAACATTTCTATTGAATATCTGGAGTAAAGTGAGAGATCAGTACATATGACACTACAGTATATAAGGAAGAAATTTTATAAATAAATGTTGTAAGTGCTTTATAGATGTTCAATAAGAATTTATAACTTGTTCAGATATTTCTATAATTATATTGATTTCTGTGAAATTGACTTTTGATAGTTCAAGACATAATTATTTGTTTTCAAGGCAGTTCTGCTGTTCTAAAAATTTTTGCCATCAGGAATTTTGAGTTGGTTTTGACACAAGCTCTTGTGCCTTAGGGTGATAGACTGTGGGTGACCATCCAACTGCATCGACAACATCTGGAGCCTAAATCTCCACCAAGGAAGAACAGCAGGGCAGGGCCAGCAGAAACAATGCCAGATGTGCTATAATTATTGGCTTTGCAGAATAAATCAGTTTCATATACCACATCACTTTTAACACTTTTTAAACAGCTGATAAAAATTTAGTGCTATATTGAGGGACTTTGGCATTGTGAAATATCACTGTGTATTTACTAGTGGTAATAAACAACAAAAAAAATGGACTTTGCTATCAAGTGTCTAAATTTGAAAGAGAAACCTAGCAAATAAATGGTAAATTGTTAGATATAGTTTAACTCAACAAACAATCCAGAACCACTGCTAAGAAGGACAGATGACATGTTCTCCTTATGCTTTGGTTTCCAATGAATCATTCTTAATATTTAAAAGCAGGAGGTTAATTTTTTATGATAAAGCATGGAAAACATGATCCAATTTAATTCCATTTAAAACTATTCAACTGTCCTAGACACAAAATTGTATGCAGACAAATTACTTAAAGTACCAAAACCCATTTAGGAGTTAGAAATACAAATATATAAAACAAGTGTAACCCCAAGGCAGGCACAGTCTGTCATCTGGCTAAAATGGGTTTACAATCCCATTTCTTCCCTGAGTTTGTTCAGGAAAATGATATACTCAACTTCAGCCAGGAAAACTGAAGAACAATTTCCAGGAAAGCTTTGAGCAAAATTTTACCTCTTGCAAAGGTGTAGTTAGGGGAATGGGTTATCTTACTACCTTTACCATTTCATTTTCCCTGATGCAAAAATAAGATGCTAAGGATTGTGATGGCTCTTTAGTAATCTCCAGGTAAAAGGAGAACGAACGATCATAAAATAGGAGAGAATCTGTAATATTTTGCTGAGGAGACAAGCTGATGTTAGCATACACCTCTCTTTGGGATAATAAAATTTGGTATAGTTGAAGCTCCTATCAATTAGGTTCCATTACATGCAGCTGATAGTTTTGCTAGCTTAAAACAAAAATGAGTATCTTCTATCAAAAGGAGATTAAATGATTTATGTACTTAACAAGTGTTAGTGTTGATTATGCCAATTAGTAAAATAACTTGAAAAATTATATGTATGTGTGTGTGTGTCTGTGCATGTGTGTTTGTTAATGTTGGGACATGACACATATTTGAAGAAAAATTTCATCTGGTAAAGATAAAAATGAAGTTGCTGCTTTAGATGGGCATTTTTCTGAGTACATGATGTTATAGCCACATAGATGAATAGGACATTTATGTTTTATATTTTTAAAAATTAGTTTTCCTGTCTTCTTTCAATCATAGAAGAGGAAATAAGTCATGAGTTAGAGGAGCAAATATTTTCCAAGAAAATAGGAGAAAGCTGAAAATAGGAGAAAGTTGAAAATAGGAGAAAGAGAAAATAGGAAGAAGCAATATGATGTAAAAGTTGTTGAATAAAGATAAAGTGATAAAATAGATTTTTAAAACTACAGAAACTTTAAAGAATATTTAGAAATAAAATTTTAGTATTAAACATTTTGGTGTGCATTACAATAGTAAAACTTTGTCTAGAAATAAAGAATTTATCATAAAATTGTTGTAATATTCATACAAATACAGATATAAATACCCATGTAAATTTTTATTTGTGGATGATGTGAGTTCAATGACATACATTTGTCACTTTGTCTATATATTCAGTAATATTTAAATTCTCTACCTTCCAAAATTTGTTTTACTTCTGATGAGATATTTCTCAATATGAAATATTTTAATACTACATGTTTCTCAGAGTCTACAATTTCCTCTGTCCAGGTAAAAAAGTTAGAAATATTATTATGATTTTCATACTTTTGAGTATATAATTGTTAGTCTTCATTTAATGTTATTTGTGAAGATAGAGTGATATTTATAAGCCCAACCTTAAGTGAAAAATTTAAGTAAATTTCATGTCAGTAATTTTACAACTAATAATAAACACAGTGACAAAAATAGATCTTTGTACTCTGTGTCAAAATTTCCTCTATTTCATCCTAATGTTCTTTTAGCAATCATTCAATAATGCTTTATCCCTATTGGGTAGAATAAATTGATCACGAATTTATTAATAAATTCATGGTACATATTTCTATTCTACATACTATTTGTTTCTTTGTTTTTCTTTATTTTATTGAATCATTCACTCTCTAATTATGCTTTGGTCTAGGGCCAAACAATGAGGTTCTGAATTCCTTCTTCTTACCTGTTTTTATAGTCCTTATGTTCCATTTCTGGGGCTCACCTTAAGATAGTTTTCCATGGGCCACTGACCAATGTAGTTTTTTGCCTCTTTATTGATTCCTTCTTAGCAATGTTAAATATCTCTATTCCTCAATCCCTTACTATTTTTCTAGAAAATCAAAAAAATAAAATGAATTTTAAGATCTCATATTTATTATAGAGAAAATATTATAGCTGTATTTTCAGGTGTTCCTGAAGAAAATATATGCACCTAGAGTGGAGGAATTTCAGGCAATGTACCAAACTAAATGAGGAATATATCTTAATGGTAAACAAAACATATGTAAAAGTACTATACATTATATATAAAAAGGAACACATTTTCTAGAAAGAGTGAGTAAAGACACAGCCAGCAGAAGTTTTACCTGAACCTTTCTTTCACTAAATCATGTTGTTGATCATATGCTCACCTCCATTTTGTGACACATTTACAATGTATTATCTTTGAAAATAAGCAGTAGGTATCCTGGTAGTAATGATAGCAAAGCATCTGGCAGATTTACAACAAATTGGATGTTATAAATGCCCTGCATATATTATATGATTGTTTTGTCTGTAGTGTCCTACTCAGAAGAAATCTGTATTTTGAAAGCAAGAAAATGATGTGTACAGAAAATAAGTAGCAGAGAAGTCCAAATACACTCAATGTGACTTAAAAGATCAGGCTTTACCCCGCACAATTCATCGCCATTTATACCAGGTCTAGGATTAGGCAGAATGCTGTATAAAGAAAACTCACAAGTGAGAAACATGGCCATAGGCATCATGAAAGGGGAAAATTGTTTTGTTAATCTAAAGAAAACTACAAGATTATTGATATTTGTTTGGTTTTACTAGAAATTGTGAAATAAACAAAAAATAATGAGCTATACATGAATATAAAAGAAGATGCCAAGCTGCTGACTTTAATTGGAGATGATGGAGGGGCTTTGGGTGGGAATAAGTAGGTTTAGTGTAGATGCAACAGCACATAATTTTGGCACAAGTATTTTTTAAATTGCTTGTCATTGGGCCTAAGAGAAGATACTGTGATATAAGGGCTTAATTCTAGTTTTTAGTGTCTGGTTTTATCACCATTACTTTATAACCAAGCCTCTAGCTACATATGGATGGACATTTAAGTTGCTCTTTCTCTTTTCTCATTGTATACTCTGAGCTCAATACACTGATGAATCAGGCTGAGCAATGCCCTGTCCTTTGAACCTGTGTGGCAGTTCAATTGACATCAAAGAAAGAAAATTTAAATTGAACACAAGAACTACTCCCAAGTGAATGAATGAACATATGTTCTATAAAATCCAGGGAAAACCTAATCCCTTCTGTTGGTTGAAGAGAGTACAATTTTCTTTCCTCATTTCCCTGTCTTTTCAGTAGGAAAAGAAGTAGGAGAGAGGAATTTTCATAACAGAAAAAGCTAGATGTTCTGGGAGTGGGTTAGCAACACAGAAACATTCAAAGATGACACAGAGGACAGAGCTGAAAAATCCTTGTTTAAATTACATGGGGCTGTGAAACAAGGATGCCCTCTGTTCACAAGTTAAGTTTTTGGAAAGCCAAGAAGAACCATGCCAGGTCAGAGTAACTCAGAATTTTATTTTATCATTTCTTATATTTTGCTGAGTTGTTTGCAGTCCACATTGATCACATTCATTGTAGGAAGTTGGTGCATGTACATGAAACATTTTATTTCTTCTCATTTCCCTTTCCTTTTTTCTCCCTCCAACTTCTGTCCATCTCTAGATCCCCTTTCCTTTTGCAAAAGATCTATCTTCCTGTTTCCTATCGTCTAACCTTTATTTTACTCTTCAAATTATTTATACTTTAGGTATCTCATATAAGAGAAGCTGTGTGATATTGAAGTTTGAAAAGCATTTTGTTGGTATATATTTGCAATACATAATAAATATACTCATTGTGGGATATTAGTATATATTCATATTACATCTTAATTCACTTTAATTTATAATTTCTTTCTTTTCCTCCCATATTACACCATCCCTAGAAGCCTTTTCCATCTCCACAAAGTTTATCAAACTAGAATTTTTGCATTTGGAATAAAATTTTTAAAAATTTAATTCCTAAAACCTAGTTTTTGTGGTCCAGTAATGCGAGTGCACACACACACACACACACACACACACACACACACACACACCATCCTTTTTTTTTCTGTATTAGTAAGTTGATCCCTATCATCTAGGGATCAGTTGTCCATTACTTGTTTTTCTAAGATTGCACTGATTTGATGTACATTCATCTCTTTCTCATGCTGCTGTTACCTTCTAAAATATTTGCAGATGTAAGATACATCTCTAAGTTACACTTATCATATACTACAATCCAATAGTAAGACATTCATTCTCTTGCCAGAAATATCATTTTAAAATATTTCATTTTATCTTTTTTTCTTTTGCCAAATTTTAGTGGTTTCCTGTCATGTGGATAAAAATTTTGAAGCATACATTTTTAATATTCTTATGGGTATCTGATTTCAGATATTATTTTTAGCCTCACTGACAACTAACCTGGTATTTTAAATGCTTCGAACATATCCTTTATCTACTCCAATTCAGTAATTTTTGATGTACTTTTTAAGAATCAAAAAAAATTCTATTTTTAAACTTACATTCGTGTAGACAAAACAGAAAGTAAATATAGAAATTAGGGAAATTATACTGTCTACTGAATGGTAACGAGTACTCAGTAAAATAAAACAATAAGGATATATTGGAAGTTCCAAAAAAACCATATTTTTCAATCCATATTTTAGTTCTAGAATGAGAATGAATGAACCTACGCTTTCAGTGTCAAAGAGAAGTCACTTATGGTATCCTAGGTATCACAATTTGAGTACTTCATGTCAAGGCTGACTTTTAGCATTTAAACATTGATATTCAGCAGCATATCTCATTTCTTTCATCATGTCACATTTCACTTTATGTTTAGGAAAAGTGTTCACCCCCAAGAACTTCAGTGATCCTTACTGGGTAAACAACATCCACATTTATGTACTTGACCATCCCTTATGCAACACACTGAACTTGATACCAGATGTATGCACTTGACCGTTTCAACAATACCTCCTATTTCTGAAATTAAACTGTGGTCACCTCTGAGAAAATAGCTCCCTCAAACACCGAAAATTCTGGAATAGGTATTTTTCATTCTAAAGCACAAGCTGGGTAAACAGGAGTGATCCTCAATCTATTCCTTTTATTCACCAGCCCTAAACAATGTCTTAATTCCAAATGATTTGGAGTTTTCTCTTTCGTTTCTATTGCTGACTTCTTTCTGCTTCTTATACTGGGTTCTCTGAGTTTTTATTTTGGTCTTCTGCAATTCATTTTACACATTATCTTTATTTATATATTCATTGTTACAGTTTCTTTTTAATACTGGTGTTACCCATTATACAATGGTTACATAATAGGAAATTGCATATTTGTTGTATACATGAGTGAATAGGGAAGTCTTCCTCTTCTATTTTATGAAATCAATTTAAATCATTTGGAAAGTACTTAATGTTGTGTTGCACTCTGGATTAATTAGGAATACAATATTTATATAAAATGAGATAACTATATTGTCCAAAAAAATGAGTAGAAAAAGAAAAATATATTTTACTATGGTTTGTGGTTAGTGGTTGCAAAATTTTGACTTCTAAATAATCATTAAATATTTTACTTAGTACGTACATAGTTTGCAAGTTACTTGTACACAGTTTTATAACTTGACTTACTATTTTTTTAAAAATGTAAAAAAATGCAGCTGTACTGACTTGAGCTTACTGTGGCTAATTCCGTGTGTAGCTTTTTCTTACTTTATTCCTTATTATGTATGAGTACTACATCAGCAATATACTCACAAAGACCTTTCCTTGGAAGTAAAGGTTATAAGGCATCTATAACTCTTAGAACTTTTATTATTTCTCTTCAGAGTGCCTTCTGCAGTCAAGATTCCAAAAAGCAAAGATGAAAGTTATGGATGAACTCAGTGGGGAACAACTGCACACAATGTGTTGAATTATACCACAGCAAACATCTTTTGAAGATTATTATAGCCTCTCTGGGTCAGGCTGGAGTACAGGGTTAATGCCAAATGACCATGCACAAAAACCAGGTTATCCTGTGACTTCAGAGGAGATTTATAGTCTTATTAAAGTGGTCAATTTTGAGTTCCTCATAATGACTGGCTCCACTTTATTTCCAATCTATTCCTAATGAAAACATACTGGCTAGGTGGACTACAAATCTTATAAAAGACCACACTATTCCTTTTATACACTCTGCATTGTCCATTTCCAAATGTCTTTGTAATATATGTTATTGCCTACTTTAGTACCATGATTGTTAATTTTAGAAAAAGCTGATACTAAAGGGCCCGTCTAAATCTGGATATGATCATATTTTCTTTATCAGAAAATGTATTTAATAAATATAATGCATTAATAGTGGTATTTTAACAGAAGTAATTCTAAATAATATAAACAGATGCTATCAAAATATGAAATTACCCATATAAATAAAGAATAGTATTAACAAAGAATAAAGTGGAAATGATAAAATGCTTTATAAATTACAAGAGTCTAATAATTTTTGTTCAATTACTTAATGACCCAAGTTCTTGTAATTCTTAGAGAAAGAGTTCAGTATAAGTATGAAGACTTATGATTTTCCTAAGGGTGGTAACTCACAGTAGGACAATACTTCAATGAATTAGAAATATTTTCTGAGTGTTAATATTACAGTGGTGACAGCAGTACATAATTCCAGTATAGTAGAAAATGGAAAATATTTATTACGCTTGTTAGAAAAGAGTTAGAGGTAATATCTTCACTTAAGAAAAATAATAGAAGAAAATTCATAAAATCATAATATATTTTAATATGCCTGCATTATTATTATATCCCTGTGTTTCAAAATTACGTCTACTTTCTCACTGTCAATGACTAATCATATAAACAGGTTTGAAATAGAATGGATACATTCCTGGTATCAGTATACTTCAATTTATGTTTCAGCCATAAAATACATACTGTATACACACACAAACACACACACACACACACACACACACACATATATATATAATTTCTGCACTCGAGTATTATAATAAATCTAATTTTACAAAAACCATCAATACAAACTTTTAATTGGATCATATTTCATGTATCTGAATTTATTTATTTATTTATTTATTTTTTTTTTTGTGGGTACCGGGGGGTCGACCTCAGGACCTCGCACGCCAACAGGCACCCGAGCTGCTGAGCGATATCACCGGCCCCTTTTTCGTATGTGGGATCCGGGAGTCGAACTCGGGCCCTCGCGCTTGCAAGGCAGGCGCTTATGCCGCTGAGCCATCTCACCGGCCCTGAATTTATTTTTTAATAATCATTTGAACATAGAAAATAAAAATCAAGTCTCGGGATATGTGCATTTTGAGTATATTGGTGAATTTTCTTTGTAATCTACTTTATAAATACATTGGTTATGGAGAACCTCACTATTGTGACAGATTTTTCTTGAGATGTTTGGGAAGTTTGCTTTAAGTAAAAGCTCACATTCTGTATCCTTACTTGGTCATTTTCCTGTGAATATGCCTATCTCTGTTTAAAACCACCACAGTGAACAGATACTAAAAATATCTTGCAGTTAGACCCTGGGTGTAGAATCAGGACATCTTCTATCTGCTCAGTACTGATCAAATGCAATTCTCATTGCATTTACAATAAATTCCAAATATCTTCACATAGGCAAGAAGATTCTTCATCATTGTGATGGTTGGTGTTATATGTAAATTAGGCTGTAGAACCTAGTTATTTAATCAAACAGTAGTACAGCTGTTGCTGTGAGGGTATTTTATAGATACACCGAAAATCTATAAAAGAGTTACAGACACACGTATGCACAGATTTACATTCATACATACACACAGATATATATTAATAGACACAGACTATTGTTTCTGTTTCTATAAGGAACCCTGGCTGAGGACATGGTCTCCCTTATGGAGTCGATTCTGGGCATGACTGACTTGGGTTTAACCACTTGAACCCAAGTTTAGTCAGGACTTGAATCAGAAATAGATACTTTCATCTCTGGTATTCGGGTTCTTAATATAGCTGCTATTTTACCATATTTATCTATATCTTCTAATATTCCAGTTTTTTCCTGAAAACTTAGCCAAAAGTCTTCCTATTGGATGTGAGATTTGCTCATTATGACATGGAATTTGAAATTTCAGTGTTTTCTCTGCCTTTTCTATTAATAACCTTGCTGTCATTCAAATTATAATTTAATAGTTTCAATGAAATTGCTGGAAAGATAGACTTTACTCAGAACAAGAGACAAAATTTTAGGAAGAAGTAGTGATTTGGAAGGAAAATTCTTGAAGAATATTACCTATCACCTCAGTTGACTCTCTTATATCTTAAGTGTGTCTATGTTAATACCTATCTTTTTAAAACATATTTTGCAACATATTTTTAAACATAACAATGAGTTAAATAATCAAAGAAATATTTGCACAATCTGGGTCTTGATTCTAGTGAATTCTTGTTCATCTGATTTATGTTCTGAGGTGAGTGAGATGGAAATTTGAAGATTCCTGATATTGGTTTGTCTCTGATAGATTTTGGCAATGTTTTGTTCAAGTTATGAAATTAACTGTGTTTGGCTATTCAAGTTATTATTTATACCTATATTTTAGAAACTTGTTTATAGTGTTTTGTTTCTTTGATCTTCATCATTTTTTCATTTTAGAAGCATTTGATTTTTCTTCCCAAAAAAATGGGAACTTCTTTATATTACAGTGGTCTTTTAATTTTGCTGGTGAATTACTTAATAGAAATACTTTTCATCAAAGACTAACAATAATAGTAAAGGGAATTATAAATGTTTATAACTGAGTGTTTTTGTTCTTTCTTTTACCATTTATCATTGTAAACCATACTTCTCTGGAAATAGGATATTTACTCCTTACTAGCTTTTCTCCTGCTGCTGTTTATTCTTTAGCTAAAGTCACAATCCCACATTTCTGCATTATAATCATCTCTACAGTCACTAATTGTTCTAAAATGCTACTTTAGGTGAAGATATACAGCAGGGAGTCAGTGAGGTACAACAATCAAAGATGCCGTTCCCACCATGAAAATGTCTTTGTATGAGAAAGGGGAAAATATCAAATAGAGGTTGATTACCTGCAATTACTTCAAGTTACATTGCTTTCCAAATTAATAATAGGTCATCATTTTAACCTATTTAATTTTTAGTGCTAACATTATACAAGATGTTTAATTACTTTATATTGTGGTAATTATTATGTATTTGTGCTATAGAAAAAAATTTGCATTTGTACTAATCCCAAGGTACAAAATCCCCTATTATTTCCTGAAGATAATTATTTGGGATTATGTTTTGGGAAAATACAGATGAAAATAAATTATAATTTAAAGTCTGAAAATAAATTGAACTTTGAAAATAGATAATATTTTAAGAAAATCAGTAATAAGATATTTTATTCCTCTTTGGTTCAGGATCTGCATATTGTAATATTTATATATTAATATAAATACAAATTTGATTCTTAAAATAGTGAAGAATAATAAATGTTTTTAATCATGATTTTGTGTAAAGTTCTTCATATGTTTTTTTCAGCATACTTCTCAGAACAACTTCTTAAATGTCTTTATAGACATTCTTAATTCTTTCTCAAATACCCCAATTATGAAGGTCATTGACATCTCTTCCTCTTTCTCTTATTTCCATAACTTCCATAGTAACACTTTTTTCTTCCTTCACCAGTTCAGCTTCCAATATTCCAATCCCTGTCCAGATACTTGGAGTACACGCCTCCATTCTGTCTGAACTAAGTAATCAAAAGATGACATGTTCTAGTATCCTTTTTCCTACATGTCCATATTTTGAAACTGTAATATTTTCACATTCATGGAACATTTGCAATGAATCGTAATAATCGGTTAAATTCTGAAAAGACATAGATTGCGAAGAGATTTTTGAAAGGGAGTGAAAAATTAGTCAATGGGTGGCTTAGTCTATGCTTGTTGTCAGGACGAGGTGACTTATAAACAACTCAGTTTTATTTCGCACAGATCTGAAGGGAGGAAATAGCTAGCAGATTCGGTGTCTGGGGAGGTCTGACCCATCTTCCTCATAGATGACTGTCTTCTCATGTAACTGCACATGGCAAGGTGAAAAGAAAGCTCACTGGGCCTCTTTCTCTAAAGATGGTAATTCCAGTCCTGAGACTTCTGCCTTCAAGATCTAATCAGCTCCAAACTCCCCCCTCCTAACACCTTGGAGGCAATCATTTCAACATATGAATTTTAGGTTGACATATACAATATGTAAAATAATTCCAACTGCAAACTAGATGAATGGCAGAGTATAATTAAAATCATGATTAGACAATGGAAAATTACAGGTAGAGTGAGGACTGCATGAAGACTACATGAAGGAGTGAACAATTGTGGTGATGTATTTTCTAGCAATTAAAGTGGGAAGTCTTATATAGACAAGTATTAAAGTAGATCTGTCTCTCGAAGGGTTGAGGATCAACCCAACAGAATCTAGAAAATGATCAATTTACTATCATAACCTTGAATGCAATCTTCACATTATGAATTGTAACATAGGGAAGAAAATTAGAAGCAATCCAGTTCTCAGAGATTCACAATATAACAAAGATCATTATTCATTAACTTACTATAACAGAATTCAGGAGAAAAAAGTTAGACTAAAGAAAATCAGAGAATCCCCTGTCTTGTTGAGAGTTGAATCATATAGTCATATTTCAGTCTTGATATTGAGAAAATCATATGGTTTTGATTTTGTCCATATAAAGTTTAGGATTGCTAAAAATAGAATATGAATATAAATTGATGTCAACACTCCAAAATAGACAACTACAATTAATAATAACATACATGGCTACTAACAATACATCGTTTTATTAAGCACCAAGAGAAAAAAAGAAAATATTAATCTCCATTTTAAAAATGAATTCCTTTACTTGTTTTGTTAGAAAATCAAAGTGAGCAATTTAAATTTATCTTCTTCATATCTATAAGAAATTTTGCCTAAAAATAAAGTAGCAAGCAAGGGTTTAAGGAAAGAAAAAAAAAGGAAATATATTTCAATAAGGTAATGTTAACAAAATCAAATTGTTAATTATATAAAATAGAAATGCAGGTAGAATTTTTATACATTAAATAAAATCATTCGTGGGGTCGGTGATATAGCTCAGCGGCACAAACGCCTGCCTGGCAAGCGTGAGGTCCTAAGTTCAACTCCCAGTACCTGTGTATATAAATAAATAAATAAATAAATAAATAAATAAATAAAATAAAAAATAAAATTCACACAGCTTATGAATTAATAATAGCTACACATTTTATTTATGCAATTATATTGTGTTGTACACTGCAAGCAAAAATAATACAGATAAATCATTCTAAAGGGAATAATAATTTCTTTATGATACAGAAAAATCTACATATATTTTAAAATAAAAAATTTTACAGGATATGTCCTACAATTTGAGCACAATGAATCTATATTATAATTAAAATATAGAAAAGCAACTTTAAGGAGAACTCGAAAAGAATAAATCTAGAAGCAGGCATGGTTTGAATAGGAATTAAGTTTGCTGCTGGGTCCTGGCATAAATATTTGCAAGCCAGGTTTGGAGAAACCTTGGGAAACCTATACATTCCTCCAAAGGAAGAAGCTGCCCTTCAGCACCCAGTCCAGATGCCACCAGTCAGGGCCAGCTGGGCTCAGTGGTTTACCTGCTGAGGTGGGACCCAGAGAGTGAGATATTTGCCAGTGAGGGCCTTCTGGGACCAGGGCAGTTTGGAAAGTGCAGGCTACAGAGATGCGCTGAGGGCAGTGGCTGGGATAGAATTTGCCAGACCCAGGGGCAAAGAGAGTCAGAAGGCATAGTTCTAGCTTGCAATCCAATAGCAGGTACCATGGAATCCATGAGACAGAGTAAAAGGGATGGAGACCCCTGATTGGTGCCAGCAGAAGCTGTCACCTACCTGACACAACTCTGGAGGCCTCTGAAATTGCAGGCCAGAAAGAGACCCAGCAATCAGCTGCACGGCTGGAGCACACAGTCACCAAGGGTGAAGCAAAACTCCAGATAATCACTGACGAAGACTGTCTCCTACCAGTCTGTAAAGTTCATGAAATTATGGAACAAAGAGGGACCTGGCAAGAAGGAGCATGGCAGGGATGAGTAAGTAAAGGGGTCCTGGGTAAAATGCCAGAGTGATCCAACGGTGAGGTTGGGGATGTTTCTGTCCCTTGCCTGACACAGCAGGCACTGAAGTCATAGGCCTGAGAGAGGCCTGAGCAGGGAGACAGCACAGGAATCAGAGACCAGTGTGGGGTGGAGCTAGATACACAGTTCTAAGGCAGGAGAGCAAAAGGGCAGTGTTTTCTGTACAACATTATGTTGTTTAGTGATATCTACTGTCATCATTGGTGGTTTCTTAGTAAATGTAACTTTACTTGACTGTCAGTTCAACATTAGATACAATGTTATAACTCCCTCTCTCTTCATTCACCTCCCATTTAAAATCTCCTCTCTACTTCATTTCTCCTCACATGTTTTTTTTTTCTTTCTTTCTTTTTGGCTTTTCTCTATCATTTTATTTACTTTTTTATTTTCTTTTCCCTTTTTCCCTTCTATCTTTTGATAGAAATGGGGCTGGGGTTATATAGCTCAGTGTGAAGCCATTTGGATTGAATACTTAGCAATGCAAAAAAAAAAGTCTTAGAACCAAACAGCAATGGAAATGCAACATATCAGAATATGTGGGACACAATGAAAGCTGTTCTAAGAAAGAAGTTTACAGCTATGAGTGCTTTTATTGGAAAAACAAAGTGACACATAATAAATAACCTAATATGTACCTCAAGTTCCTAGAAAACAAAAATAATCCAAATTTAAAACTAGTAGAAGGAAAAAATATTATAAAGAACAGAGTGGAAATTAATGAATGATGAGACTAAAAACTCGGATACAAATTGGTGAATCTAGAAGAAATGGATAAAGCCCTAGACACATATGACTTATAAAAATTGAACCAAGAACACATAAAAAATAATCAAGAAAATAATAACAGTGAAATTGATACAGTAATAAAAACATTTATCAACCAAGAAAAGTCCAGGACTACAATGATTTACCTCTGAATTTTATCAGATCTTCTAGGAAGCACTAATGATAACACTCCTCAAATTTCTCCATGTAATTGAAAATAAAGAAATGTTTCCATGCTCATATGAAGCCAGCAGTCCCCTGATACCAAAACCAGACAAGGATGCAACAAGAAAAATGAGTGCCGGTGAGAGGGCTCAGTGGCATAAGCGCCTTCCTGGCAAGTGCAAGGTCCTGAGTTGGACTCCTGGTACCCATATAAAGGAAAAAAAGGGTCAGTGATATCACTCAGCATCACAAGTGCTTGCTGGCAAGTGCGAGGTCCTGAGATCGACTCCCGGTAACCACATTAATAGAAAAAAAAAAAAAAAAGAAAAAGAAAACTACAGAAAATATCCATAATCAACATGCGTACAAAAATCCTCAACCAGATTCTTACAAACAGAATTCAACAACTCATTAAAAACATCACACACAAGGACAGAGTTGGTTTCATTCCAAAGATACATGAATGCTTCAACATACATAAATCAATAAATGCAATACACCAAATAAATGAAATCTAGGATAAAAATCACATGATCATCTCAATGCATATAGCAAAAGCCTTTGACAAAACAAGATATCCTTTCATGATAAACTATGTTGAAAATAGTTACAAAAAGACCTTATCTTAAACTGCTAAAGCCACATATGACAAACCCACAGCAACATCATACTGAATACTGAAAACCTAAAATCATTTCCTATAAAACCAGAAATGAGACAAGAGTATCTGTTCTCACTACCCATGTTCAATATAGTACTTGAAACTTCAGCCAAAGCAATCAGACATAAGAAAAAAATAGTAAAGGGCACAAATAGAGAAGGAAGAAATTAAATTATTCATACTTTCAGATAGGAGTCTCTGCATGAAAGACACCAAAAGCACCATCAAAATTGTTTTAGATTTGATAAATTTAGAAGTGTCAATATGCAAAATCAACACCAAAAGCAAATGCTTCTTGCACACCAATAATGAACCTACCACAAAAAAAAAAAAAAAAATCAGGAAAACAATCCTATTAGCAATAGCTTTAAAAAAATAAAAACTAGGAGTCAACCTAACCAAGAGGAGAAATACGTCTACAATGAAAATTACAAAACCTTAAAGAAAGAAATCTAAGAGGATATTAAAAAATAAAAGCTATTAATTAATTCCAGCAGAGTTAATATTAATGTTGCTAAAATGATCATATTTCCAACAGCAATCTGTACATTTAATGAAACCCTTACTAAGATATCAGCAACATTCTTCACAGATCAATATAAACAATCTTCAAATTTATATGGAATCAGAAAAGACCCAGAATGATGAAACCCATCCTCAGTCAAAAGAGCAAAGCTGGAGACATCACAATACTAGATTTTGATTTAGGCTACAAAGCTTTCATAACAAAAACAACATTGCATTGGCACAAAAATAGACATGTAGACCAACGGAATAGAACAGAGGACACAGAGACATATTCGTGCTCCTATAACCCTCTGATTTTTGACAAAAGCATCAAAATATTTTAGAGAAATGATAGCTTTTTAAATAAATGCTGCACAAAATCTGGACATAAATGTATGGATTGAAACTACATCCTAGATCTGTATTTCAAACCCTGTACCAAAATCAAATCAAAGTGGCTCAAAGACACATCTGACATGATGAAATAGAAATAAATATAATAAAGCTAAAATAAATTGTAAAACCAAGATGAAATTGACAATTTTGTACAGGTATTGAAATGTAGAAGTTATAGTAAAGGCAAAAAGTAGAAAGCTTGAATAGAACATTAATTATAGAATATATTTTGAATATTTTTCCAATAATTATTTCATTAACAAGCATCAAATTAAAAAAATAAAACTTTGTAAGGGAATTCTATTGTAGCTAATTTGATAGGTTATATTCAAGTAATTTTCAATCTATTTCAGAAAATTATTCAAATACTTTTTAGTATAATGGTGATTTTATATACCACATCTATATATATAACTAGTATATTTTTATTATTTACCTATTCATCATTCTACTTATATATCTGTCATTTTAGCAATTGTAAAAATTGTGGGTAATTTGGAGTTTTAAAGAATTGTTTTTGGGAAAAAAAAAGAATTGTTTTCATGGTTTATAAAGGTGTTACTCAAAACCATATGTAATTTATGTTAAATAAATTAATATAAATTCTAACACATTCGAAGCACGCGTTAGCTCGTTTCAGACTAAGACTTATTAATTGAAAAAGAATTACTATAAACATTTGAATTCACATGGTCTTATGGTGGATAACCTAGATGTAGAGACTTAAGAGTTTGAAGTTCAGGTGAAGTTTTTAGAAGTCCTTTTTAGGATAAAATCTGTAATCAAATAAATGGATAGGACAGAAAAAAACTAGGAGAGCCTAGCAAGAATATTCTCTCTAGTGGTTCAAAATTTGAGCTACTCTAGAAAGGATAGTGTATGTCTAAGATATAAACATCCTCCAAGAGCCGCGTGTGTTCAGAGGTGTGGCTTTTGGAAGGCGATTGAACCCTGGGGGCACTAAAGCTGGCTTGCTGTTAATAGATAGAGTCAGGTCAGAAAAGGCACTGTTCAAGGGGCATGACCTAGAAGGGTACATGTCTCTTCATCTTCCCTTTACCATGCCATTTCTGTCACAGAGCCAGACAACCAGCGACTCTAACTGTGAGCCAAAATAAATCTTTCCTCCTTTAATTTTTGCCTGTTGGGTATTGTGTCTCGGCAACAAGCAAGTGACTAAGACAGCTAGATTCTGCAGCATAAACTTCATCTCAGCTGAAGCAATGCACACAGTTTTTTGTAGCTTCATGTGATTCCGTTGTTGGCTGAGGATCAAACCCCAGGAATAAAGACATACCATTCTCGGTGACATAGTGCTTCTCAGTCCAGTGCAGCTCTGTGGAGAGTCTGGACAACCGTGAGCTGTTACAGTAGCTAGAAGAAGAATGAACTGATCTGGCAAACAGGGAGCTGATGAGACACGACTGGCATTAACTATAACCCACCCTTTATAATACTCAATTAATTTATTTTTGTGGAGAAACTGAAAAGAAACTGATGTTAGGATGAACTGCAGCCTCTGCTCCATGAGGTATTTCTATATTTACAACTTCACAATGGAATTTTATTCCCTCTCATCCTAGAACACTCATTAAAAATGTTACTCTCCTGGATACTGTTTTTTCCTGACCTAGATAGCCTGTTTGCTAGTATAACACAAACCTTCATTCTTAAGCAGTCTATGTCCCTGGCTAATCTGCAGGTATTCAGCCATCATTTTATTTGTTCATTTACAGTTAAAATAGAAGTACCGAAAGATATCCTAGCCTATAACATAAGCGCTAAATATACTTTTCTAACCCTTGGCAGTTGTACTATCTTATCACATAGTCAATAATTCTAATACCGTGGTCTTTCTTTCTCTTTAGTTTGTATCCACAAGAAGAACATAATAACCAAGTGAAAGCTAAGGATTAAAATTTAGAGGTACAATTTTTGTCTTGTGGTAGTGTCTTCCACTGAGAATCAGGATTTGTAATTACTGACACAAAACTTTTGAAGATTGAATGAAAACAAAAGGTCTCATTATGAGTTACAAAGAATGAAGTTGTATAGGGACACTCCTATTTCCCACTTCTTATTCCCAGACCTGTTCTACCTACTGTAAACACAAAAGCCAGATAACAAATATCTTCTATTTTAAATATATAATTATTCTTCAGGGGCATTAATCATCCTCATAAGCTGTCATCCTCGGGCTGGCAATGATTTCTCTCATTAAAATTCATTGCACTATTTGTAAGCATGGCCAGTACATGTGTCGGTCTTGTGCACACTGTCTTGTCTGTTCTTCTGCTAAGGTAGTGCTTTGCAATGAATGTTTGTCAACTACACAGACACTATATGAGCCCTTGGATAGTGTGCTATGGGAAGCCCTGAGGAGTTAGCAAATTACAGCCAATATAAATGTCAATCTCACAGTTATCATGGGATGGATAGCTCCCCCTTTCAGAATGGAAGACATTTGACACAGTTTGCCACCTCATGGCTTTCTGGCCTGGTTTCCTTAAGTTATTAGACACTTTTGAGTGCTCATCAATGATGTTTTTTGGGGGTGGGTAGCACATTCTTCAGCAGCAGTAACTAGGTCAATCTTGGAGAACAGGAGCTCATCTTTAGTCCCATGCATAGCTTCTCTGCCAACTACTGATTTTATCCATAACCCTCCTCAGAAAATGATCAAAGAAAAATGCATGCGGGCATAAACTGGTCAAGTCACCCTTGTATATCTTATGTCTTATTCCATACCATTTATTCTCTCCAGTGTGGTAGTGAGTAGTTCAGAATTTTCACACGCTGATAACTCCTTTTTTGATGGAGATATTTTTATTACTGCATATTAATTATACAGAATGAGTTTCATTTCATATTTTCATACTGCATATAACATACTTTGATCATATAATCCCTCCCTTACTGTCTCCCCCCCCACCTTTCTGCTTTCCTAAAAGTAACTTCAGGTCGATATACATTCCTCCATATATCCCTGCCAATCTAACCAGCCAAGCCATTTCCCACCAAACATGGTCCTATATCTAATCTTCTCTGAGCCATTCTCTCTTCCCACTGAATAGATTAATAGAGGGATTACCTGAAAATGTTTAAGGTCATCCTTGAGTAAGGACATAGGGAAGAAGATTAGGTTTGCCTACCATAAGATGCTGACTCGTCCCTAAACTCAGCTGTGATTGCTCCACTGTACCTTGGTCATAAGGATCCTAATAGGTAAAAACTGAAGGAGAGCTGTCAGTATAGTGGTGGTGTTACCACAGGTCTGGCTCCAGATCACTTCTTACAGCTGTTACGTATGCCTCCTCTACAGCATTCAGTGTAAGAGAAATTACTTTCATGTTACAGTGGATTGCCTCCAGACATTGTGACTTGGTAAATACAAACATAATCATTTCATTAAGTGCATGTCTGGCAGAATTGTTATGTGATGTTCTATAGTTGCATTTTCTATGTCCCCCAAGTAACAGAGAGCATGTGAGGAAGTGTTTTCAAATGTACAACTCTTCTTTGCTAAAGAAATCTGAACTTCTGCAATATGACTTTTTTGTGGAGACTGCCAGAAATTTCATGTGGCATTTTTCTATCGTAGACATCTTTATTTTTTTTGTGGGTACCGGGGGTCGACCTCAGGACCTCGCGCACCAGCAGGCGCCCATGCTGCTGAGCGATATCACCAGCCCTTTTTTCGTATGTGGGTTCCAGGAGTCGAACTCGAACCCTCGCGCCTGCCAGGCAGGCGCTTATGCCACTGAGCCACCTCACCAGCCCCCGTAGACATCTTTAGTAGCATGCATCAGCCAGATGACAAAACACAAACTGTTGGGCTGCTTGTGTGATCATCTATGCTTGCCATTGCCAAGATGTTTCTTACTCTAAACTCAAAATTTCCAGTCTCGTACATAATTACTCATTAAATAGGTTGTGATAGTATTCCCAAAAGTATCATATTATAAATACAAACAATAAGAAGACTTTCTAATCATTAGGCTTTTCCTTTGTGCTAAGTATTGCAAGTTATCATCACCTGCTTTTTATTTTAAATGAATATCCCATACAACTCAGTCCCCAAAACTTTAACCTACGTATTGTATCATGAATACTACCAATACATCCAGATTAGTTGTCTCCCTTTATCATTAGGTTCAACTATTATAATGACATTGGTATGGTAGATCAGTGACTTGTAACCACAAACTCCAAGTTGTCTAGACTTTGCCATATTATATTAGGATAGAGAGAAAAATAATGAAATTAGCCCTGGAGCAAGACCGTGAAGTTGTCTGTACAATGTGAATGCAGTTGCATATAATTGTCCACACTGATGAACATGGAAAAATGCATTTGACCAGCAAATGACACATTTAATAAACATTCCATATCGAGAAGAGAAACTACAGTTGGTACTACTGTGCAATCAGGTTTGTGATATTCCCTTTTATTCACTATTGTCCATATGAAATTTGTGAGTGCCAAGTCGGTAAGTAAAATGATAATATGATGAAAAACATGACTCTCACCTTTTTTAAGATTTTTTGGTTGGAGCCAATTTCTGTTTTTCACTTCATGTGTCATTATTCTTATTTTATATATACTTGATGGATATGGTAGGTCACTTTACTTTTGTCCAAGTAGTTTTTACTCTGAAGGAGATGGAGAAAACATGAATGATGTGTAATTGTTAAGTATATGTATTCCAATTTTACATTCAGTAATTACTACCAGGTAGGTGCGTGAATCTATAGGGCCCACTGTGAGATTGATATGAATCAACAAACCTTTAAATACCTAACACCTATATAGCCTTGACCTAAGAAAGGCGCTAAGAAAACACTTTAGAATACCAGGTGTCAGAATCGACTCTATCCCTATAGTCAGGGGTTCTCAAAAGATCTAGATACCTCTCTCTTCTCATCATATGACAACTTAAATATATAGTTCAGACCACTCAGAACAGAGTTCTTGCATCTTTATTTTATTTAGGGAATAACTGCAAGAACTGGTACTATGCCACATGAATGTTTAAAGGATGTTTCTTCATGAGAACTGACTCTTTCTTGATCTCTTGTGATTTTGTATAAGCAATATTATTCTGGGGCACCTATCTGTCTTACTGTTAGGAATACCATATTATATTATTGTCCATTGCCATAGATCCTAGCTTGTCAAAAGCTCCATCTTTTATTCTCAATCTGTTTTCCATTATAATAATTATACTTACCATATTTCTACTTAATCTGACCACAGTACCTTTGAGTTTTCAATATCCTATAGCACCAGTTGCTATCAGGGAGCCCAATTCTGTAATATCACCTCTTTCGATCAGCCGTAGTCTAAATACTAACCATGTTAACCTATTCAAGGAAGCATATGCTTTCTTCACTTTTTTTTTTTCTTGTTTTGGTAAATATAGACAATACCGTGTTTTGTAGCAATGTAAGAAATATATAGCCAACCATGGTAGTGCAATTCTGTAATCCCAGTACTCTGGGAGGCAAAGGCAAAAGGATGGCAAGGTTGAGTCCCACCTGGACAACTATAAAAATATAAAAATGGTCTGGTGATGTAGGTCAGTGCGAAAACCTTAGTTTCAATCCTCAGTACTCCCAAAAGTGTTGAATGTACAAAAGTATTTACAGTTAATAATCTGACCAAAATTCTTATTATCAATTTACACTAGTATATAATATTTAGAAACATAAAATTGTGAGTATGTCACCTGGATCAACAACTAGGCATCTCACATGTAGGATTACGATAGAGGTTACACATGTTAGTCAGATATACATCAAGGTTTCCTGGCATTATTAACATTTTGAGCAGACAATTCTTTGTTGTGGGGGTGTTCTGAGATTTATAGAAAGTTTAGTAATGTGCATAGCCTTTATCTAGATAACTCCAGTTGAAAATTGTTAGCCCATGCCATCTTTTTGAATAATAGATTACTTGGGTAGTCAAAAAAAAGTGTCCAGGGCTGGTAAGATGGCTCAGTGGCGTAAGCGCCTACCTAGCAAGTGCAAGGGCCCGAGTTCGACTCCCAGAACCCACATACGAAAAAAGGGCCGGTGATATCGCTCAGCGGCATGGGCGCTGGCTGGTGTGTGAGGTCCTGAGGTTGACCCATGGTACCCACAAAAAAAAAAAGTGTCCAATGCTCTGTATTAAGCTCTTCTAAGGACTTCAAGATGGAACCTGAAAAATCTCTATTTTTAAGTTATTTGAAATTCAGAGTTAATATTTGCCCTTTGTTAGCATGAAAAGCTCAACAGTGACATATATTAATATAAATATATTAACATTATATGAATATTATAATACATAGGTATATATTAATTTAGAATTTCTCTGGTTATGAACTAAAGTAAATATAATAGATTGACACTATGAACTCAGAAAAACTGTAATTCAGAGTGGAATGCAGAAGAAGACCCGAATTGTTAAGTAGGTAGGTCATCTCAATAATTTGGAGATATGCAGTTGTAGGACAAGAAGCGAGGAATGGCAGAGCTGAATGTACTCCAGCAACTACAATAAAAGGGAAACAAGCCATGTCTGAGTCACTTTTAACAGTGCTGAGACACAACTCTTGACACCCACAACTTAAAGGAGGAGAGATGCATTTTTCTCTTCATTTGTAGAGGGTTCAGTCCATATTCAGCTGGCTCCTACGAAGGGAAATATGGCACAGTGTTGCTGGAGAGGAGGGTCACTCATGGAATGGCAGAATGAAGGGAAGAGCAGGGAGGAGATACACGCTTCCAGCCCACGCCACACGTGAACTCCCCTCCTCCAACCAGGCTTCACCTCCCAATTCACTTTTAGCTATAAATTCATCAGTGGATAGTACAGTGATGAATATCACATCTCTGTGATCTAATCATCTCCTAAAATCCCCACCCATGAGTGCATGAGGCTTTGCGGAGAAATTTAGATATAAACCATAACACACCGTAGTCTTGATAATGCTAGATTTCTAATCTCTTGTGCTCAGCCTTCTTCCAAAAGCCTAATTAACACAGACAAAAAGTGGTGGGTTGTAGAAACGATTCAGTTCCTCAATCAAATAGTGTGAACTTTCTGCCTCAGTTCTCCAGTGTGGCCACTAGATGGGTGGAAGCAGTAGAGCTGGGAAGGAAAGTCACTACAATTTACAGATCTTGGCAAGCAACACAGTCAAAAGTGGTCAAAGCAGTTTGATCAGAACTAAAAAGTAGGGGAGAACTAGGTGTGTCATTAAGATGACTCAGAACCAGGCAAGAGCCCTTGAGAGTCTGTGATTTCCTGTATGTGAGGAGTGTGTACTGGGAGAAGGGTGATGATGATGCTGACAGGAGACGGACAGGCTAAAATAATTTTCCTTGAACTCCATTACCATCAGATATTGAAACACCACTTTCAAGGGTCCCTTTTTCATTTCTGGGGCTGGTCTTTTCTTTAGTAAAACTTCGGACCCATAGGCTGCATGCTATGACAGTCGTCACACATACTATAGATCCTAGCAAAAACCATCTGTAAAAACTCAATTTAATTCTGTCATTCTAACAGAAAGAGGAAAAGAAATAACAGAGAAACTGCTTGGTGCTTTTGCCCATTATGCAACTACCTTGATATAAAATCTTCTGCTTTAATAAATCCTAATGGTCAAAATATACCAGCACTAACTTCAATAAATTTACTTTTACATTTCTAACGAAACCTTTATGAGCAAATGTCACATTCCTCAGCCTGGCTTTCTGTCACACCCCTTCCTTTTCTGTTATATATATATATTTTTTTTTCTTGTACTGGGAATCGAACTCAGGACCTTTAGCTTGCCAGGCAGGTGCTGTGCCACTGAGCAAAACACCCAGCCCTCCTATACATTTTGACTCAGACTGACTTTTCTTCTCCCTTAAGGCAGAGGATCAGCCTGACCTATTTTCTTTAACTGCCATTTGGATTTGAGGGTGTTTCCATCTTGAAAGCATAATTTTTCTAACAAAGTATGTTTCAGTAAAATGTACTTTGAAAATTAAACTACTGAGATGCACTAGCTATATAGTGACTTCTATTAAATGCACCCTAATAATAAAAACTAGCAAAAATATTTGAAGAGGATTTTCTTCATTTATCATTATCTAAAGCTTCAATAAAGCTAATTAAGAACTTTCTCATTTTCACAGTAGGTAATTGTTTCAATCAAGACTCTAATAACTCGGGCTGGTGAGATGGCTCAGCGGCATAAGCGCCTGCCTGGCAAGCGCGAGGGCCCGAGTTCGACTCCGGGATCCCACATACGAAAAAGGGGCCGGTGATATCGCTCAGCGGCACGGGCGCCTGTTGGCGCACGAGGTCCTGAGGTCGACCCCCCGGTACCCACAAAAAAAAAGACTCTAATAACTCTTAGAAATATTAAGATAGTGTGTGTTTTTATATCAAGTATCAATTTTCAACTTGATTTAGCTACAAACTTTATGATTTCAAAGTAAAAAATTAATCATTCATCAAATGAGTCCTATTAGAAGCATCTACACACCGATTTTTTAGATTAAAATGTATTTAAATATTTCATATAGTGTTAATGAGAATTGTGAGCAATTTATAGGATGTAAAATTAGATGCTTTTTATTGTTGCCATAGGCACATCACCTGTTAGTGCACGTACTATTTTTCTTCCTGTTACTAATTCACTGCTACGGCACATTGAAAATGAAGACAGGTAAGCAGAGAGGAGGAGAATGTACAACTACAAAATCCCAGGGTTGGAGACTGGATTAGCATGTATACTCTCCAATAGCCCTTTTATACCAGAGACTTCTGATCCATTAAATGTGAACAGAGCTGTCTAGTGCATCTTCTGACTAGGCTGTTCTTTCTTCTTCAGTTTCTAAACTCAGAAAAAAAAAAATCTAACCTTTGATGGTGTTCTGAAGATGGCATTGTTTTCCACATGTTTTTCAATCTTAAGATCATTTTTATTCAGACTGTTCTTTCTTATACTGAGCTGAATTTATTTCATACACAGTGACTGTTCTCTTCTCTGTCCCTTCTATTGTACTTTAAAGCACTCATTCCTTTAAGATGTTTGTATCAAGAATGAACTCTATGCAAGGATCTGTACAAAGAGCAACTCCGACCAATGACAGAACACTATTGCATAACACCTTTACAAATATTTAAGGTCATATATC
This sequence comes from Erethizon dorsatum, assembly GCA_028451465.1. Taxonomy (NCBI): domain Eukaryota; kingdom Metazoa; phylum Chordata; class Mammalia; order Rodentia; family Erethizontidae; genus Erethizon; species Erethizon dorsatum. The sequence continues at coordinate 139,846,670 of CM051824.1, forward strand.
TATCGTTATGCTAGAGTTCCAAGTGTGTGTCAGTTATTTTCTATAGATTTTGCCCTTTAAATGCCACCATAGTCCATATATTTATTTGCATCTTCACTGCCACTCTTTGTCTAGCCTTTCTTATTGTCCCTGAAAACACCCAAGGTTCATGCTAATGATCCTTTTAATAAGTATACTAATCTCTACAGTGTGCAAAATAGGTACATTTTTACCCGGCTAACATCTGCTACACATATTTGTATTGCAATATAATTATAATTTATAAACGTTATAAATATTGGTACAAATATCTTGCTTGATTTGACTCTTGTATTCACTTCCAATACCAATTTTCACTTCTCTTCTTCTTAAGCATATGGCTATTAATTTGGCTATGAAAGATTCCAAACTATATTCCTACCTGCATACCATTTTTTCCACTCAGGTAATTTTAAAAGGCTTCCATATTTCCAATTAAAGGCAGTTTCTTCTAGATAACAAAAAATTGGATCTCACTTTTTTGATCTAACCACCATCTTATTTAAACTTTCTCTGCATCAATCATTTACACTTGATGTAACTTGATATTATTGAATACAATTTCATCATCCTAGGTGTTTTCTTTTCTTTTTTTTTTTTTTGTGGGTACCGGGGGGTCGACCTCAGGACCTCACGCACCAGGAGGTGCCCGTGCCGCTGAGCGATATCACCGGCCCCTTTTTCGTATGTGGGTTCCGGGAGTCGAACTCGGGCCTTTGCGCTTGCCGGGCAGGCGCTTAAGCCGCTGAGCCATCTCACCGGCCCCCTAGGTGTCTTCTTAATCTTCTTTTTCTGTTAGCTTTTATACTAAATACTGCTTGAAACTCATTTTATCTCCAATATTTGATTATTATTTTTATTCATTTGATATAATTTTATTGCTTTCTTTATATTTACACTACATAACTTTATTTAACCAACATACAGATTCAAATAATATATTATTTTGTATTAATGCAAAGACATCATAATATATAATACCAACCTTACCCCCCCCCAGTTTATTTTTTCAACTACTGTTTTCAACTATTTTAATATTGTTTACTATAAAGACCAAATACATTGCTAGTATTTTTGCTTTAGAAAGTTAACTATCCTTTATGGAAACTACATATATAAAATGTCTTTTGTATTTATATACATTGAACCATTTCCATAGAACATATTTATTTGTAGAGAATTGAGTTCCTGGTAGGAATTATATTTTTGCATGAACAAGCTTTTTAAAAAAAATAATGAAGATCTATCAGAAAGAACAATATTTGTTTTTCTTGCATAAGATATTTTACCTTTACGCTTGTAAATTGTTTTAATTGTGTACAGATTGGGATTGGAGTTTTCTGCTGTTCTTGTCATTTGTTTTCTTATTTCCTTATCTGCTGGGGTTTTTTTGTTTTTTGTTTTTTTGTTTTTTTGTGGGTACCGGGGGTTGAATTCAGGACCTTGAGCGCCAGCAGGTGCGCATGCTGCTGAGCAATATCACCGGCCCTTTTCTTCGTATGTGGGTACCAGGAGTCAAACTCAGGACCTCGCACTTGCCAGGCAGGCACTTATGCCGCTGAGCTACCTCACCGGCCCTTTACTGGGGTTTTGAACATGTCATGTCTTGCTTGTGTTCTAACAGGAAATATGCTGTATTTCATATTCATTTTATTTTGTAGGAAGTTAGTCTTTCCACTTCTATCCTTACATTCTTTGTATGATTATCTCTTATCTTTAACACCTATCAATTAGACAAGACTTTTCTTCTCTTTCTTTTTTGTTATTTTGCTCTAAGTTCTCTTCGGCTTTATCTGTGTCTTTTGGATGCATTACTAAATATCTTAATAATTTTGGAAAATTTTCAGCCATTTTCTTATGAAATATTTGAGCATTTTTCTCTATCTTTTCTACCATAGAGTTTATTATACCATTTGAAGTTTTAAATAGCTGTGTTTTGCACTTTTTAAAAAACACTATTTTTCTTTTTCTGTTTAGGTTTAGTAAATTATATTAGCTATATCAAGTTTATTCACAAACTTGCCAAAATCATTCTTCATTTTAATTATTGTATTTTCTGTTTCTAGCATTTCCACTTGATCTTATTTTTACAGTTTTCATCTAGCTGCTGAAGTTTCCCATCTGTGCATCTATCCCATCCAAATGTTCCACTGCATCTTTTAACATTTTAATTGTGGTTATTTAAAATTCTCTAGCAGATGATTCCACATTGCTATCAACTTTGTTTCTGTTTTATTTTCTTGGTTTGTACTTTACAATTGTTTTTTAAATACCTTGTGTTCTTGTGTGTATTGTATACATTTTTCCAATGCTAGATATTGTGGGACACATTTGATCCTGAAAAAACTATGTTTATAGTTTCAAATACCCACTGCTCTGTCTCTCTGTACTAGATCACTAGTGCAGGGGATTGAATTATTCTAGTCAGTAGTAGGTCTGTGCTTTGGGGTTTTTTGTTCGTTTGTTTGTTTTTGTGTTTTTAGTTACAGTTAATATGGTTGGGACACTGTTCTCCAAATCTTCTATTGTTCTTATGATAAAGATATAGGCTAGTTTACTAGAGTTTTCCCTAAATGTTCTTATTCCAACCTCTACTTTGGATTTTTTTTTAATTTAATTGTATTTTTTTTTATTTTATTCAAAAAAAGGCCCATATCTTGTACTCTGAGTATCTACTTAGGATTCTTACGTACATATCTTTCTGAGAATGTCTTTCTTAACACTGTTGTTGCTTTACCAGTCAGAATGGATGTTGGTTTTACTAGGTGAGAACTAGCCTGTTGGGAAAAATGCAGGATCAAGGAGAAAGGCTCATTTCCGATCCCAGGGGAAGCGAGGCATACTAAAAACTCCAGATGCTCAGGACAACTGAGGATGTCCTCACTATCCACTGCTAAACTGAAATAAGTTAAATAAATGCTGGCAAACGGCCACAACCTCAGGGCAGAAATAATTTCCTTTATTTTCTCCAATACATTTAAACCAAACCTAGTGGTTCAGAAACTTAATTGCGCTTCTACCTTCAGTTTCACCGTTATCTTTAGAAGAGTTTTGTCAAGGCTGTTTGCATTTCTCCTCGTGGCTGCTGCTAGCATCTTTGAAATCCGTGACAGGAGGTGGCTTTATCTCGTCTTTCATCTGTCCCTCAAACTTCCTTCTTCTTTATGAAATTTCACTGTGAAGAGCCCAAATGATAAGAAATAACCTGCAGTGTACCTACAGTTCTCAAGGTAAACGGCAACCAGTTTTTAGCAATAAATTAGGAATTGTAACTGAAGTTTGTTTGTTTTGATTTTTGTTTTTGTGTTTGTTTTGTTCTATTTATTTGCAAGATAATAAGTTTTTATTATTTTAAAGAGAAAAAATAAAAATAGAATAGACATTCAAAAGAGGCTAATAGGAGAGTAACAATAATTAATGCATTGCATATTGTTATCTTCATTGTAATTACTCATAGTACAAGGTATAGGCACGGAATATTGTCCAAACAATATTAGCACAAACCTTTCTTTTCAATGAACTAAGAGAAATTAGCTGTATAACTATCTTAACTATCTTGTGTATATATATATATTTTCTTTTCCCTTCCTTCCTTTCCACTTTACCCATCACGGTTTCTCTCTCTCTTATTTATTTTTTTTTGAACACTTTCTTCCCAATTCACAATATCCATAGTACATTTTGAATCTTATTTACTCATTCAGCATCTCACACGATTGAGACAATATGATGTTTACACATGTGGGTCTGATTTATTTCCCTTATGAGTATGGTCTCAATTTGCATCCATGTACCTATAAAAGTCTCCAGTTTATCCTTCTTTATGGCTGAGCAGTACTCCATTATATTAAAAAAAAACATGTCTTTTTTAATCCATTCCTCAGTTAATGGGCATTTTGGTTGTTTCCAAGATTTAGCTATTACAAATTGTGGTTCTATAAACATGGGTGCACATGTATCACATGTATTGCAAGATAATATTGTCTTTCCTTGACCCTTCATCATCTACAAAGCAGTCTTTGGGTTTATTTCTTTACCTGCATTTCTTCAGATTTTAGGCTATTACTACATTGCCCTGTCACTTTAGACTTTTGAGGGGTTTAAAATACTCTTGTTTTTTAAAGATTAGCTTTGTGTTATTTTATCATTTTGGTACTCTTTCCAGGTTTTACTTCTTTGCCAGTGTATGAAATCCCATTTTACATGGTAAATTTTAATATTTAGATTTAGAATATTCTCTTGTTCACTTTCTCGTCACTGAGACACAACACCCAACACCTGCAACAAAAAGGAAGAGTGGTTTATTTCTGTTGATGATTTTTAGAGGTTTGGCTCTCTCTCCAAGGCAGAAAGATGTGGTGGAAGGACCTGGGTGGACAAGAGCTGCTCACATTATGGTAGTTAGGAAACAGAGAAGGAAGCAGGCTGGCAGAGATGTGTAACTATCAGTGACCTGCATCATCTGACCAGGCTCCATCTGCCAACAGCATACTCAGTGGCTAAACTCTGAGTATGGTGGATTCATCTGCCAATGAGTACAGTTCCCCCAATCAAACAGCTTTCTTAAAGACCCACCTCTGTACATTGAGGCTTTGGGGGTACATTCTATGTTGAAGCCTTTATAGATATATTATTTGTATTACTTTCTTGTGAGTTATTTTATTTAAATCACACCCAGGCAAATTGTTGATTAATCTAAGAATCATTTACTGCTTATTGTTACTTAATTCCATAATCACCATAGACAGATAATCTATAACCCAAAATGCTACTCAATGTTCAATGTGTCTTTTTCTTACCTAACATCTTTACTCTCATTTTCCACATTACATTCTTTAGCATTCTAATTTTATCAGTTGCCCAGACAAGTGGATTACAGAACCAGATATTTATTCTTCTAAAACTAGAATAATTGTATACATTTTAAATCCCCTAATAAAGTATGAAGTAGTCCGCGTTGATGCTCTCAAATCTAGACATATCAATACTGAAAGGTTTTCTGACAACTCGGAGTATCGATTCTGCCACTACAGCTTTGCAAAGTCCTATGGATTTCCAGCCATCAAAGCTACTTCTGAGAAAATCTTTTTCAGCTGATTCACCATCCCTTTTTCCTCTTTTTCTCCCTGTTTTTTTTTCATGCATTAATAAATTTTAGATTGAGGTCTGAAAATAATAAATATTAACTTGTGATGACAAAAGTTTATATTTTTCTTTGTTGAATTTTCCTTTGGTTTAGTATTGAATATTAATTGGCATAAATCAAAAACTATTTATTTGTTCCAACTACAATCTCACTTCAGATAACTAAGGATTTTCTTTAAAACCCTATTACACATTTGCTTAGTTTAAGGACTAGAGAGACATGGTAGACAGAATTTTGTAATCCTTATTTTTGAATTTTCATTTTCATACCTTTTTCATTTCTGCAGCAGTAACTCCCTATTTTCAGTTCTCTGATTTACTAAGCCTTAATGATTTCATTTCTACTACCATTGCTACATTATAACTGTAGTATGCATGACTTCCAAATAAAATCCACAAAATTAGAGATGTTCTTTGTAAAATTCCTCTTTTCTGATCATCTACCTCCACCAATATCTGGCTGATACTTTTTCTTCACAAGTGCTGTTTTTCTGTCACCCCAGATTTAAAAATAGTTGTCTACAGAATCATTCAAATCATATCTTAATCATTAATAGAGGATTATGTCCTATCTATACCATTTTCTGGTTACACTGTACATCAAACATGTTTGTGTCTCATTGGTTAACCTATGTACCTCATTTAAACCCCCCTTCCTCTGCTTTTGTTAAAGTGTGTCGGATTAACTTTCTTCTATAGAAGTATTCTGACTAGTAGGAAGGCGGGTCACAGAAAAAGTTACAGAAGTCTAAGAAGATATAGCAAGGTTAAGACAGGAGAAGGGAAAGCAGTGAAAACAGGATGGAAAGGTAAATTATCTCATTTGCAAACAGAAGTTTTTAATGGTCTTTTGGAAAACAAGGAGAGGAATAACAGAATTACAATATCTACACTTATTGACAAGAACTGGCAGCCCCACTATTGTCCTTACTGTTTCTCTTCAATATTGTGAGATCAGTTGGAATTATATACATGCCTAATATAATTGGAATACATTTTAGATACCAGAAACCTTGAAAATTTTTCAATAAACTGACAGACACCACTAATTAATAGATTTATTTCTCACAGCAATTGAAAACTTGCACTACAGGTAATTTTAAAAAGATTGAATAATCACTTTGCTCAGTACAGGCAAAAGTACAAGAATAATAACAGTGCAGAGGAATGGCAAAAAATTGATTTAAATGGTGCAAGAACTCAAACATGTTGCAGTTTTGGCTAACATATCAAATCTATTATAATCTCATAATTCAGACAAATTTAGAGATCCCTGGATTGACATAATTTAAAAGGATTATAGAAATAAAATATATCTAAAGGCACTGGGTTAAGGGAAGTGCAACCATATTTAAGATTGAGTAAAATCATAAATACATATCAAGGAATTTAAAATAAAGTGTTCATATTAAAATCTCAAGAAATATTTTTAAACATTTATTTTTTTAAAAAAACATTGATTTTTAATTAAAGAAAATTTAAGCCTACTTGACTATCTTCTAAAATTATCTTTAAAATAATCTCTGATAGGGCCGGTGAGATGGCTCAGGGGCTTAAGCGCCTGCCCGGCAAGCGTGAGGGCCCGAGTTCGACTCCCGGAACCCACATATGAAAAAGGGGCTGATGATATCGCTCAGCGGCACGGGCGCCTGCTGGTGCGCGAGGTCCTGAGGTCTACCCCCCGGTACCCACACACAAAAAAAAATCTCTGATAAAAGATTCTCTGTTAAGAACGTTTAGTTTAAAAACAACAAAAAACAATTCTTTTTGGTATACCAAGAACTTTCCTTATAGGAATTGCTTATTATGCCAATGAGTTGATTATTTTAATGTTTATTCCTTTAATTAAGTTATTTTCTTAAATCTTATACTTACAAAGTCTTTCTTTAACATGTCCTTAAACTTAGGTTCCTGGAAAGGTCACCGATAATGATTATAAACTGAATGCCTGAGTGATAGATTTTTCTTCAGTCGCTCATCACCAGGGGAGTCCTGTGTCTGGAAAGACTGGAGCACTAATTAAGAGCACAGAGTACTTCAGGGTTTGAACTACAAGTCTAACTAAGGCTTGACTGGGATTAATGCAGCTCTTTCCTTAACCTCCTAGACTCATAATGCATTCAATTAATCAGCGAGTGTTAAAATATGTCAGAATAATCCTTAGACATTTTTTAGAAAAAATATATTGCATATTATTGGTATGTCCAGAGACAGAAAGCAATTTTTAACATTGGCTTATTGAACATTCTGTAAAAAATTCTGACTAATTTATTGACAACCACATACATACACAAGTTTCTGAGGCATACGGTGATATAACATGGTTTAAAATTTCATAATGCTATTGTTTTTACTTTATTTAAAAAATTAAGGGTAAATAAGCACACATTCATTTGAATGGCACACTTTGAGATAACGCTTTAGGAATTCTTTGCACATGTTTATGGAAAAACACTCAATACTACGAAAATATGATAATCCTCTTTCCAGAAAACAAACCAAACCGAGGTAACTGTGCATAATATCATTTACACTTGATATTTTTATATTTAGGTCATGTAGGTAAATTTTTGTTTCAAAACCAGCAGTAATTCATTATATTTATAGCTTTTAGGGAGTTCCAAACTTATGTTTTTTATCACAATTACATAATAATTATAATCAAATGCATATCAAAAATAAAATATGCATTTAAATTTCAGTAAAGTCTCAATACTCAGTTAAGAGCATTATATATGCGTTAAGATTGGTTTTGCCAAATCTTTAATCCACTCAGCCATGATGTTCAAACTTAGAAATAAAAGTTAAAAATGAGATGAAGTTGCTTTTGCAAACTCTCCTTTAAAATCTAAGATTTAATTCTATAGTAAAAATCTAAAATTCCACATGTTTAAATAGATCATATTTATAAATAAGTATATAAGGTATGACTGAAAAATAAGGTGAATATTTAAATTTTTAAAAATTATTATAATATGGGCTGGTGAGATGGCTCAGCGGCGTAAGCACCTGCCTGGCAAGCGCGAGGGCCCGAGTTCGACTCCCGGAACCCACATACGAAAAAAGGGCCTGTGAGATAGCTCAATGGCACAAGTGCCTGCTTGAAAGCACGAGGTCCTGAGGTCAACCCCCAGTACCCACAAAAAAAAATTATTATAGTAAAAGACATATTGCCATTAATCCTCTTCAAAATATTTCCCCTTGCTGTGAACACGTTTACTCCATCCTTCTTGACATTTTCTGAAGAGGTTCTAGAAAACCTTTCTTCTGCGAATATATTTAGTCGCACCATTGTAGCTATCTTGGATGTACAGAATTGTTTCAAAACATTTACCTTTCATGGTCAATTTGACTTTAGGGAAGAACCAGAAGTTGCAAGGTGTCAGATCTGGTAAATAAGGTGAATGAGGATACAGCATAATGCTTTTAATGAGCTGTCTTTCTATTGGATGGCACTCAGCAGCAGCATTCACTGTATTTTTGATCACACCTCCCAAAGACAGGAAAGAGGACTTCCAGAACTGATCCAGAAAGTAGCAAGACGAGATAAGTATGTTTGAAGTGAGGGGTATTATTCTGAATGGTATTAATTGCAGCATGTCTTCTGTGATTCATGTTTTCAATTTAAATATTCACTATTTTGATCACACCTCATATATTTAATTTATACTCAGTAGCTATATTCTTCTATAGAATGTAAGCAACAAAGAAACTGATTTTTTCCATTTTGTTTATTGACATATGGTATTATGTGACACCTACTGAGTTCACAATGAAATATTCGATACAGGCTGCAGGTTAACTTTATGACAATCGCATTATGTCCTATTCTGAGTGTGTCTTCTAGGGTGTTTTGGATGAGATTAACTTTTGAACTGACAGACTGAGTATAGCAGATTGCTCTCCCTAAAGTAGGTGAGTCCCATCCAATTAGCTGAAATTTTGAATAGAACAAAGAAGCTGACTGTCCATGGGATATGAAGGAAAGTACACTGGCCTGACTGGAGATGGAACAGAAACATAAATTCTTGTGAGTACTGAGTGTGCTGATTTTTCAGCAGAGCGACAGCATCCTCTCTTCTGAGTCTACAGCTTTCCAAAAGTAGATCTTCAGGTTTCTCAGCCTCCTTAATCACATGAGCCAATCGCTTATAATAAAACTGTGCATCTGGGGCCAGGGATATAGCTCAGTGGCACAGGACAAACGTGAGGTCCTGAGTTTGATTCCCGGTTCCCCTCCACCAAAAAAAACTATGCATCTATCTATCTGTGTATCTATCTATACATGCACACACACACACACACACATACACTTTATATAGATTCTGGTTCTCTGAAGCACACGTACTAACATATATATATAATATATGTAAGCTAGTTGGACAATCAAATGTAAAAAAATACTTTTTTATAAATAAATATTCATTTGCCCCAAAGGAAAATGTGTACTTATTAACGCTATTATAGTACTATGCATAAGTATGCACATAAATCATCAATATTTAAACATTTCTGTTGTTTAAAGACTGGCTTCAGTTTACTTTTTTCTTTCATCATTACCTGTTTTTTCAAGTTTTTTGTTTTTATTGAATAAAACAGTTATTTATAAATTTTTCAATATGTCATCTATACCAATAACCATTCTATCCCCTTCCCAAGAAAGAGGGAAGTTTAATACTTCAGTCTCATTCTTGATAAAATTGACAAAGAAATATGCAGAATCACAATCAAACTAATGAAATATTATTGAAAATATTTTAGTACCAGTGCAATACTCTCTATATTATTTTATTATGTATTTAAAATTATATTAGTAATTAGCAAATAAAGCCAATGGTGCAGTGGTGACCCCAGAAAATCACAAATGTCAGGAATGGCAATATGTGTGAGGATGGTGCATACCGTGGGCAGGGAGCCACCCCAAGAGAGAGGGCTTGTGGGCTGCAAAAATATGTGGCCATAGGACTAGGGCATCCCAAATCCACTGAAACTCATTCTCACCACCATATGCCCCAGATGTCAGATATGGACCTACAAAATGTAATGATTGCCTTTTCTATCCCACAGTCCTCCTCTTTGGGATGGGGAACGTTTACCATGAGCCATTGTACATTGGAATTCTGTAATTTGTCTTTGATTCTTACACAAGTTCACATGTAAGAGTTTACCTTGAATCTCAGAAGATAATTAGATTTGGACTTTTGAAAACTATTGGAACTCTTTTTTTGTTTTTTTTTGTGGGTACCGGGGATCGAACTCAGGACCTCACGCTTGTCAGGCAGGCGCTTATGCCACTGAGCCGTTTCACCGGCCCAGTGCTGGAACTCTTGAGACTTTGGGGAAGGGATTATTGTGTTTTCAGTTGCATGATGGATAGTTGTCATCTAAGATGGATTATGAAATCATTGTGTTTATTTGAAAAGTATGGTTTAAAGAGATGTGTTTGGTCATCGAGTTGACAAGGGTGAAATGTGATGCTTAAACTAAATTGTCTTGATTGTTTTTGAGCTACCTAGGAAATTAGCAAGCAAGATTGGGATGTGTGGATGGGCCATGTATGTATTTAAATATGGTGTCTGGACACTTCTCTGACACTGTTCCCTGCCTCAAAGAACTGAGTAGTTTTCCTCCTCTATGCTCTTCTGCCATGCTCTTTCTGCTTTGGACTAAATTCCCTGAAACTATGAGTCAAATGAAACCTTCCTTCAAGTTCTGGGTATCAGGTATTGCGTTTCAGCAATGGCGACACTGATTAATGCAATACTGAATACAGAAACAGAACACCTAGGTTGTCTGTCTCTCTCTTTCCCTTTTTCTTATTTCATGGAAAAAAAAAGACTATTTCAATCTTTACATACCTATAAGGTGCTATCATTAATTATAATATTTTATCATTTTTAGTTTTTCCACAGTATCATCTGAAAAATGCACTGTTTCTTTCTCACTTAAAGATTTTTTTTGTTTGTTTTGTTTTGTTTGGTACTGGGAATCGAACTCACGACCTCACACTTGGCAGGCAGGTGCTGTGCTGCTGAGCTATATCCCCAGCCCCTCACTTAAAGTGAAAAAATAATTTTTAAAGAATTGAATGAGTGTCTAAATATTGTCATAACTATGTAATATTTAGGAGGTGTCATCACAACAAATGGCCATTTCTTCTCAGGATTTGAATTAAGGTATATAAGGTTACTAATATGTCAAACTTCTTTTATGAAACGAGGTATCCTTAGGCGAGTCTCTTTAGTTGTATCAGTTTTTCAGGGCACTTCAGTAGGTATTTTGGAACTAAGCATTATTCAATTGCTCGCAGATCTAGTGGCACACAGGGAAATCTCTGAGACATCTACAGCACCTATGAAACTATGTCCTTGAATGGATGTTTTATGTTGCAGGAATTGCTTCTCAGATTTTAATGTGGAAAATTGGCTTAATTCTCTGATTCTCTCATCCTTCTTCAACTAGTGAATGAAGTCTTAAAATTCCCTCTCTCCAGCAACCTATCAACATAGAAGATTTATTCTTTCTATTCCTGATTTCCTAACTGTACCTACCTGGACAATAATCATATTTGGAAAGTTTAGATCACCTTTTATCCATGTGCAAAATTTCTGCTTTGAATTTTCTTCAGCCTCACTACCTTTCCCAGGGTAAAGGGATCCTTCCTAATTTTTAAAAAAATCCATTGCTGAAGCCAAAAGATACATTATAATCTATCACTTTGAATGTAGTGAGCATTAATTTACAAAAAAAAAACAGATAATATTTCAAAATTTCATCCTACTAGGCTTTACATGGCACTGAATCTATTTCACATATTCATCATTAAAATATGCCTTCCATACATTACTGAAGAATAACAGTATTCAATGCCCAAAATCTCAGGATTGAAACTGGCTTTTCTAGGTTTTATGATTAGACCCAGATATCTTAAATGTTTCCACTTATTGTCCATAATATATAATAAATCTATACAACATTAGTATAAGTCTTTAAAAGATATTTTGCAACTTTAATAAGTGAACTAATAATTGTATTATAATAGTTTTCTAGTCTAGACATATTTTCAAAATAATCATATTAGTACAACCCACTAAAAATTTTCTTGATAACATTTGTATATAGATAAAACCAGGGAAGTTATAAATTAAAAATACATTGAAAACTCCCAGGCAGATCCAGGGGCATAACTGAGGCTCTGGGTTTGACTTACAGCACTACAAAATAAACAACAACAACAAAAAACCCAAATAAATTTTACAAAATATTCCTAAATATAAAAACTCTTTTAAATGGATATCCTAAAAAGATTTTTAGATTTTTTTCCATCAGAGGGAATTTAGATCACTTTATATTTTTGTTTTCATAAAGTTTATATACTTTTACATCACTATAATTTTATTACATACATTACTAGAACTAGGCATGACAAGGCAAAAATGCATATATACTAATTCAATAGGTGATGACAAACTATTCAGCGAAATGGCGATAATCATATTCCCATCAAAGGTTATGCAAGGTTATGCAAGACATGATCATTTTTTCCAAATTTTGACAAATGATCATAAATAATTATTGTACAATTTTTACAATATAGAAGACACATTTACTTTAATTTTTCTTAATATTCTCATGTATTTACTGGCTTTTTACATTTTTTCATCTTGAGCTATCTTTTTCCTTGTACTATTTTCTGTATCATGTTTCTTTGTTAAATTGAATATATTATAAAGAATACATTTTTCCTGTCATATATATTATATATATTCAATTGTTTTCTCAGAGCTTACTATGATCAGTATTTTAAAACAATTCATTATTTCTTCAACTATTGTTTAACTTATAGTGACTATAGGTTTTATTTTGTGAATTCTTGCATTTTAGTGTCTGTTGGAACCTAGCCATAATATTCTGCCTCCTCCCATTTTCAATTTTATTTTTTTCTTCATGTATCTAAATTGACTTATATATAATAAATGATTTAAGTCTCTTTTAGATTGTTCTATTATCTTTAAATCCTGGGGTGTGGATCTGATAACTCCTTCATGTGTAAACTGTCAGTTGTTACCAAGTGCTCATAATTACTAACTTCTCAATGACATGATGTGGTGGATTGACAACTGCTGGTCAATTTGTAACACCCAGCTGAACTGAATCAGTGTGGTGCTGGGTGTGGAGGGCCCACCTGAGGATTGTTGCCAACAACATAAAAAGAGAACTGGAGAACTGAAGAGGGGGTGCTGTTGGTTCTCCTCGAGGAGCTTGTCGTGCTGGCTTTCCTGATAGGAACTTGCCTGTTCTCATCGTCAGAGGAGCTCGGGACCTCATTGTCGCGGAGGATGGCTGTGGTACTTTTCAGGGGAGCTCTGGTCCTTACTTTGAGTGTTGCTTCCTGGCTCTGGTGCAGATCCCTCAGCCTGCTGGCACAGATCTTTCATCCTGTTGGTGCAGACTTTCTAGCTTCCACCACTGACCTTTGGGCCTCCCGGCATAGATCTGTGAAATAGACTTGCGTGCGAAAATGTCATGTACTCTGGGCCTCCAGTTAGACTCGTGTGGGCATTGTCATGGGCTCTAGGTCTTCAGCTGGACTCATGCAGGACATTGCTATGGAATCCAGGCCCTCAGCTGGATTCTTTGGGTCATTAGTGTGTGGACAGATTTCCTGCACTCTTTTTGTATTTGACTCTTTGGGTGACTACTATAAAAAAATCCTATAAATTATGTGTCCTGTATCTTTTCCCTTGCAAACCCTGACTACAACACATGATTTGACCAAATTTTAGCGGATTTTTCTCCTCCCCACAGGCCTTTGAATTCTGGCTTGACTGCAAGATTCTGCAGTCAATATGGTGCTGCAGAGAAAGACTTTTCTGTTAAATCAGCCTGATCACGCTGTCTTCTCACTGCCACCCACATGCTCCTCTTTCCGGCAAAGTTCCTGCATGTCCTGTTTGTCTTGTTTGTTAGACTGCCACTTTCCCTGAGCATTCCAGATTTTAAGTACCACTAATTGCAGCACTTAATGCACTCCAGTGTTTTCAATACCGCCTTAGGAAATAACTTGCCTCACAGACCAATCTACTCAAATTCCAGCCCTTTGAAGGGATCCTTCCTGAGGTCACTGTTTTATATTAGCTCTGCTAACAGCAGGACTTTCCCAGCAAATCTTAAATAAATTGATCAATCCTTCATTTGCTTTCCTCCCAGCTTCTGCAACTTCAACGGCTCCTTCTGCTTGAAGATCTCCAGTCTATTGCAAACACAGTCAGTTCCTAAAGGAGGGATTAGGGCTTTGCTTTTCCCAAGGCAAAATCTCTGAGCCACAGCACCTTTGCAGAGGACTGGTGTGAGTCTTTCTTAATGTCACCCCCACTTTAGAACTGAGTGACCCCTGACTTGCCTCTTATTGTGGAGTCCCCGGACACAATGAGTCAGAATAAAAGTAGAGGCTCCATTTCATGATCAGCGCAGTGAAAAAAAGAGTAAGTACACCTCTGTCGTGTTCACGGGAAAATTAGCCTCAGAAACAGGGAGCTGTGGGCAAGATGAGAAATGTCAATGTCTTTCCCCGCTTAGGAGCACAGCCTTCTTGTTGGGACTTTCGGGTTGAGAGTCCTGCTTTCATAAATGTAAGGAGTGGAGTGGAAGTTTCATTGGGGAGGCGGACAGATGGCATGGGACTTGGTTCAGATACTACAGATTTTCAAATTCTTAATGATTTTTAGTTGATTTTCTTGCATAACCATTTTTTCCTTTGTCTAATGAACTTAAAGTCATTTCTCGACACTCTTTAAAAATTAATTTCCATCATTTGTACTGAAACATAGGCTCAAGGAGCTCTTCATGCTTTCATGTGAGAAGGGGTTTGCTACATTTATTTTTTAAATCATTTTTTCTCCCTGTTACAGCTTCTATCTAGATGTCCTCACAAAGCCTTATACTCTCATATGTGGGACTTTTGAGAATGCCTGGGCTTATGCTCTCATATGTGAGGCTTTTGAGAGTGTACTACATTAGTTTGCTGATTGATTGAGCATAGTTCTGGGTGTGGATGATGGACTTACTGAAGAGGGAAGGCCCACCTTGGGTGTGAGTGGCTCCAACGAACAGGCTTGTAGTTTGGATGGAAAAAAAGGGAAAGCAAAAGGAAGGTTCACTGCTTCCTGCCTGCCCTGCTATGGACTACTTCCCCTCTGCCGGGCCCTTTTGCCACACCGCCCTGCCTTGGAGCCAGCTGACTATGGACTGAACCCTCTACACACTGTGAGTTAAATAAACCTCTCCTTTAATTTGTGGGCATTGAGTGTTTTGTTCCAGCAAGGAGAAACTAACTAAGATGCCCTCTTTCACTGAATCGGTAATCTAGTATTGTTTCTCACTGACCAGTATCTATTTATAAAATATGCAAACCTCTGACATTTTACTTGCCTAAAAGCAACTCCTAAAATAAATATATGTTTTGCATGTAAAATTGTCTTTTAGTTTTTCCATGGGGTTCTTTGAAAATCATAAAGGATTACCTCTCCTTATGAAAAAGAGAGCTGTAAAAGATAATTAGGTTTATTTGACATATTATAAAATTCATCAAGAATCTTCACATATCAAGATATTTAGCTCCTTTACATTAAATTTGTATAAATAACTTAATAGAAATATTTCAAACATTATATAAGGTTCCCAGAAATTTATCAGTGTTTTCACTGTCATAATGTTTTTATTTATCAGAATCCTGTGCTTTTTCAGTCTGATACTTTCCAGATATTTAAAGTATAGCATTATCAGATATATTGTCAGATACTTTTTAAAATATTAACTTGGTCACTATTTTTCTAGTTTAAATCCAGTATAGTCTAGATTAGCTTTCAAGTAGGAATTCATATCACTTACTTGTAGAGTTGTATTAATATGCAACTTATGGGCCTGTTTTGTGTTAATGAATATCCTTACATAAAAATATTAATATATCATAATCTATTCAGTGAAATGCTTGGTATATTCATAATATATTATGCATTGGAATTAAGTATGTTATATGAAGGTTTTTTTTTCTGTTAATATTCTGTTTATCTAGGTTCACAAATTAAGTGTAATATCCAAACTTCCCTGGAAACTGGATTAATGCTGCAGTTTGGATAAGTGACCCCAAAGGCCTACATACTAATGATTGTTTGCCAGCCTGTGGAACTACTGTATTGAGAGCTGTAGAACTTTTAAGCAGTGGTACTCAGTGGGAGGCACTTAGCTCATTGGGTGCCTACACATGAAGGGGATAATGGGACCAGGCCCCTTCTTTCTGCAGCCATGAAGTGAACAGGCTTCCTCTGCCACCCACTTCCACCATGATGTGCTGCTTTGCCACAGCCACAAAAATCACAAGGCCATGGGACAATGGGCTGAAACATCTGAATCCATGCATCAGAATAACCTGTTCCTCTTTAAAGTGATCATCTCAGGTATTTTACCACAGTTAGCGAAAGTTAACAATTACAACTCATTGCATTGGATATTTTATTGAAAAATGTTGAGTAACTTGGTTTTGTTTTGCATCTCGCAGATAAATCAGATACCTTGCCAATTACATTACTTTTTTTTTGTGTGTGTGGGTACCGGGGTGTCGACCTCAGGGCCTCGCGCACCAGCAGGCGCCCGTGCCGCTGAGCGATATCACCGGCCCCTTTTTCGTATGTGGGTTCTGGGAGTCGAACTCGGGCCCTCGCGCTTGCCGGGCAGGTGCTTAAGCCGCTGAGCCATCTTACCGGCCCTCAATTACATTACTTTTATGACAAATTCTCATTAGGTGCTTTTGGTATCTACATGTAGATCTTAATTCTCATGCTCACTTGAAAGCACTTTCAAGACAACTACAAGTCAGATCATGAAAAAGAAAAGATTGCCTCAAACACCCATTAAAAAAATATGCAAGCCAGATATTCTTGGGAAAGGCTTCTGATAAAATAATTTGAATAACTATGACATAATGCAGGGTACTTCATCAGGATATCTGGCACAGTAAAAATTAATTAATTAATTAAATTAAAAAATAAAGCAAATGTGATACTGCTAAACCAAGATTCAGCAAAACACAAATTAATTACACAGTACTGAATAAATTTGTAAAGAATAATCATGGTTTGAAATAACCTGATACTTAATTTTCTATTTCCTGTACCTAACAATCTTTTTTTTTTCTTTTAAGCTACAGAAAACACATAAAATTTAGTAGATTATGCTTTTTGTCAACAGAAGTAAAGTGTTTTATTACTGCTTGGCTGCTTTTTTTTTTAATATGCCGGTACTGGGAGTCAAACTCAGGACCTCGCGCTTGCCAGGCAGGTGCTTATGCCTCTGAGATATATCACCAGCCCTGCTTGGCTGCTTTTAAATTTGCAATATCTTATTACGTATTCTTATTTTCAGGGAAATATAAATATTTGCATAAGTTCCATGAGAATCTATCCTCTATAACTGGAAATAATTATCATGCAACCAAGACACTTCAATGTAATATTTTAAAATGCTGTTAATTTAATAAAAAGTGGTCAGATACTTCCAAGGAGTTCAGGTTGAGTTAATTGACCTTGTGCTTATAAACTATGATTTTTGTCTTATTTTATTTTAGCTTAGCTTTGTTTCTTTGTTTGTTCTGTTGCTTGGTAGGGGAATTACTGAAGATTTAACCCAGGGCCTTCTGCATGCGTTATGCCTGTACTCTACCACTGACCGAGCTATAGTCTGTTCTTGCTTGAGGAAACTGGCTTGGCGTTAGGTTGAATTGGCTCCCAGACACGTGAATAAGTCATGTCCTGTTAGACCCAGAAATCTTAGAATATTTTGGGAATTCAGAGAAAAGAGGAATTCACCCAGATACATAGATACTGCAAGTAAAATTGTGCAGCCAGCTTTTCATTTGGTTTCTCAACCTCAAGAGGTTTCAATCTAAGATTCCTTTCATAAACTCATAGCAAAGTATTTCCACAAGTCCTGAAGGTAAATTATCATTCTTGTAGCACCTGTATCAATAAACAGTCAAATCTAATGAGGCCAGCCTTATTTTGTGATCAAGAATAATAGTTTTTTGAAGTTGTGCTTTATTGAAAAGGGGATAAGGGTAAAATTTTTAAAATGTTGTGTATCAATAGAAAAGCATAGCATATTTTTTGGTTTATATTTCCTCTATCACTATGGAAAAAACAGTTTTGTCATCTAACTCTAAATTGGCCTAGAAATTGTTGCCTTACACAAATTGTCCACATTTACCAAACACTGAGTTCTTCCATTTTCTTTTAATATTTGCCACAATCTTACAAAATAATGCTTCCAGTTTTTACTCCCTCTCTCTCTTTTTTTTTTTTTTTGTGGGTACTGGGGGTCGACCTCAGGACCTCGCGCGCCAGCAGGTGCCCGTGCCACTGAGCGATATCACCAGCCCTTTGTTTGTATGTGGGATCCGAGAGTTGAACTCGGGCCCTCACGCTTGCCAGGCAGGCGCTTACACCGCTGAGCCATCTCACCAGCCCTACTCCCTCTTGACTTGGTGTCACCAAGCACTGAGACTTGACTGCCCAGTACTGGGACCTAAAGAAGCCCGGTTGGCAGATGTTTACCTCACACATAGGACCCTTCGGTGCTGTAGATCCAGCATGGGAGGCCTCTTTACGTGGTGCTATTGCCACATGGTCCTCTCAAAATTTTCATTGAATCTGTTTCCCATATTGTGTTTAAAATACAGAGAACTGTAGAACTCTTACTAAAACCACTAACATCGCCACAAGAGAACAGCAAAAATTCTGAGTAGTCTTTCAAATTGTCTGGCAGTGGACATAATCCTGTGTTCCCTGGGAACAATGTCGTCAGAACAATTGTCTTATGTACTTTACACAATCTCTCTGACATCTCTGTTAACACTAAATGCACTCAATCCACAATCTTTGAAATTGATTGTTTTGCCATTTTTCGTACTTCTTCTGCCATTTACTGCAGTCTTGAAATCCTCTCACATTTCTAGAGCACTTCTTTTCATACCCTGCATTTTTGGATTTTTCCCCCTTATTTAACACTGAATAATTGTTACTTTTATTATATTCTTAGCCTACCTGTTTTCTATTGCTTGATAAGTAACACCTCTGGAAAGCTGCTACTCTAACAATATGGTCCAGGAAAGATACAACTTATTTTTCTGGCCCAAAGAACCCACAAAGCCCAGTCCACCGAAATCCCCTTGAGTTCATAGAGACTCCTGTTCTTTCCTCAATATTGTTAAGGGCACAGTTTCTCACACAACAGGAGATACTGACCAAATGCTGACATCAAACTGCAACTTCCCAATAACTGGACTTCTCTTTTCCTCTCGGTTCCTTGAAATTTGGTTCGACCTTGGCTTATGCAGACCCCACTGTCCAGAAGAGCTCCACCTGACAATTCGTTCTGAGAGTCCGACAAGGACAACGAAGAGCTTTTCCTGTTGCATGGCTCTGTGGATGCTACATGTCCACACTCATCTGCACTCTTCCCCAGGACAGTCCCACTTTTCCTGCTTAACCCTCCTTGTAAAAGAAGACTTTTTCTGCTTAATTTTGAAGTATTTGCAGATCAGGAAGTTAGAGTGTTTTCTCTATTGTAACAGTCCTTTCAAATAAAATTTCTCCTTACATAAATCTGGATTTGCTCCTTTCATTCATGCTTTGCACTAAATTTCTAAGTACACTTTATGATTGCAGCAAGTGAGCTCATTAACCGCGATTATATTCTTCTTTATTCATAAATGTGGTAGACTTTGCTCAGGTGCCTGCTCTATGATATTTCTTTGTTTTAGTTAAAATTATGCATGAGTCTTAAGGCCTTGACTGATTTTCCTACTAGTTTTAAAATTCAATCCTCTAATCCTTTATTCAGTCAAAATACATCCAGGGGATGATGCAACTTTGATTTTATTCTACCACTGTGTCTTTGAGTTCTCTTTATTACTGGCACCTGGATATTTCTCTTTCTTAGTTTTAAATTCGTACATATGTTAAAAGAGCTTTTAACATTTCTTTCTGTTTGAAGTAGCACCAAATAGAGTCACTTTTGCAAGTCTGTAAAAAGACTTATTGAACATTATTAAGTATCAGTTAAAATAGTACAGTTGAACTCTATGTCTTGGAATAGAAGAAAATATATTGTCTATATTGTATTATTAAATGAGAAAAGTAAGTTAAGCATACAATAATACTTATAACATTTTTTGTTAAAACATTTTAGTAATATACCCCCAAGTGCAAAAATGTTCAACATTGACACAACACTAATACATACACCAAACATGCAAAGCTCACACATGGAGCAAACACATATACTCACACCAAACTCATGACACATACCAACAACTACTGTGTAACACATATGAAACAAACATGTATCATTCACACATGTAATAAATGTGACACACTAAAAAGCATAATATGTGCATAAATGATATAAATGATAGATAGCTCAAGGACTATTTCATATGAAACTATTAAAGATTCCTTAGATTCTTCACCTTAGGAAGTAGTAGTGTAGCACTACAAGCTTTTTTCTCAGAAAGCTGTGGCCAATAATTTCTTACATTGTTGGCATTTGCTCTTTTTTTTTTTTTTTTTTTTTTTTTAAGAAACATTGTGTTGGGGAACAATTGTGAGTGAGCACTTTGAAAAGAAAAATTCATAGACAATAGTCCCTGAAGCATAAATTAAGGAAGTATTTCATTTAATTTCTTCCATGTGTGCTCTCTAGAGGACTTTAAAAAATTTTGCTGTATTATTTAATTGCATTAAATATTCATATATTTTGTGATTTAATTTTTTTTCTATGTTTTTATTTTCAGGCTGTAAAACTAAGTTTTAAATATCCTGAAGATCATGAGAACTTAATTTTTTAGCAGGAAGAAAGTAACAGCATTTTGCATTGAGATTGTTTTGTTTTCCATTTTTAATATTCTGTTTTTTCACTTAACTGAGATTAATTGTGAAACATTTCCTGTATTCACAAAACTCCCTGGCTAATAAATAAATAACAAAACACAAATGTGTACAATCCAGGTCTTGTGAATAAACTAAGAGTCTTCACTGGTCAAATCACACCACACACAATGAATAGTTCAGAGGATCAGAGGCCTGTGGACAGGGATGCTAGCTGGTTATATTTTCCGTAATTAAGAAAAGTGTACATCACCCACAAAGGTCAACATGCACTCTCATACAGCTACTGTTATTACTAATTGAGCATTCTAACATAGCTAAACACTTGGAAATGTATTTCGGTTTCTTCTGGCACATTAGTACTATGTGGTCAAGGTCAGGAGAATCTCATAAACTCGATGGTGTTGGAAATTAAGTTTCAGTAATAAGCCAAATATTGTCAGATAAACTCTAAGTATCTTCTAATGAAAGAAACATGGGCAAATGGAAGTAGGTGTGAAACAAAATGGAATCTTCAGGAAAAGAGAAAATATACAAAGTTTGTTGAAGATAGGGAAGGTTGGTTTATCTTGAGGCTCCGGGATATAAGAATAATAGGCAAATGTAAGGTTCTTGAGACATGTTAAGGATTATTGCTCTTCAGTCTGAATGGAGCTAATCCTAAAATAGCTAGCATGAAAAGAGGATCGTAGACATTCTCAAAGTTTGTAATTCATGGGCCTATGATAAAATATAGTATCTATTTCATCAAATAACCTGTATAATTTGAAAAAGCATATATATGATATATTAATTTGTATTTTAAACTGTTTCAGTTACAATGATCATTATAGTATTTGAATTTTAAAACATAATTTAAAATATGTATAGAATTAGCTTTAAAAATTAATCTTTGAAATAAAAAGCAAGAACTCAGTGAAGAGCTTAATAAAAGTTTAGAACAGAAGAGAATTTAAAATGCTTGATAATTACATGTGGTGATTGTGTATTGTATATCCCAAAAAGCTATAAGATGTTAAGTGTTTTTGCCATAAGGGAAAGATAACTCTTTGAAGACAGAAATATGTTTAACCTAATTATACAATTTATACATGTGTTGAAATATCACCTAGTATCTTTAATATGTACAATGCTTGTGGTTTATGTATCAGTTAAATATTAATTTAATTTATCAAAACAAATAAATTGGCTAGAACAGAAAACACAGAAATATGTACAGAAAATTTTATTTGTAACACTTGTTTAAGGATAGCAACACCAGAATTTTTACTTGTATAAAGCCCATTTTGTTATAAATTAGAGGAAACATGGCATCCATCTTTCTCAGGCCATCACATTGCAAGATTGCAGGGCCAAAGTACATTTTCTAGCATAAATAAATGGTGTCACGTGGAGTCATTCAGTTTGTAACCTACACTAACTTATGTCAGGTACTACTTCTTCATTTTTCACTCTCGTATCTCATTTCTAACATATGTAATTTCACTTTAACCCACAGAATATATTTGAGTAATTCATATATTGTCCAATTAAATTGTGAAATTATTTCAATCCAACTCCTACAAAGTACGTGCTGAACACATCTACCTCAGAACTGCATTCACAGAAATTTTTTTTTTTTTTTTTTTTTTTTTTTGTGGGTACCAGGGGGATGACCTCAGGACCTCGCGCGCCAACAGGCACCCGTGCCACTGAGCGATATCACCAGCCCCTTTTTCGTATGTGGGTTCCGGGAGTCGAACTCGGGCCCTCGCGCTTGCAAGGCAGGCGCTTACGCCGCTGAGCCATCTCACCGGCCCAGAAATTCTTAACAATTCTTTTAGATGGCTTAGGTTCCCATTTAAAATCATTTCAGTAATTACAAATTAACATAAAGATTTCATTTCCATAAAAGTCAGCTCTTTACAAGTAATTTTATATCCTTAGCCAGGATTTTAGTATTCTTTGTTTGACTGTATTGTATCTGTTGTCATATTTGCTTTAATATAAGATGGTCCACTGAATTCTGGATTTTGTGTGTAGTTACTAAGAAAACTGTCCATACACCCAATATATATAAATACACCTTTTTCTGTCAGACAGTAAATTGTCTGGAATTGGAAAACTTAGTTACTATTTTAGTAACTAAGCTCCAGCTTTCCTTGAAATCTGTTCTCCTTTATTGAGACAGTTCATTTCTCCAACTATTTTAGTGCAATCCCAGAAGTTTTAACAATACACCTACACTTCGTATAATAGAATTATTATCTCTTCTACTTTTTGATTCAGTGTTATTCAGTAAATTTAAATCTTTGAAAAATGAATTTGGTGTAATAGGAAAGCAATTCGGTAGGCAGATTACTAATGTCTGGTAGATATAACAATAAATAAACCTCTCCTTATTCTCCAGATGTAGTTTTATTCTGCATTGGTATTCACAGTAAACAACAGGCTAGTAAAATAGAGAGTACAGGTTTAATGATGAATTAAATTGCATTGCATTGGCATTCTCTAAGCCAGTAAGCTCTATATAATTGATTTTCTTTTGGAGGTTAGTGTGAAACAGGAGTTTGAAAGTGACATCTCCAAATAAATTCTGATGGTTGACCCCTACCGTAACTGTCTGTCTGTATATCATTAGCTAAGGCATTAAGCCTGTAAGTTTCTTCACCTGTATTACATGATAAGAATAATGATTTTGTACCAGAGCATTGCAGAGGGAATTGTTGAGTATACAACCTTCAAGATATTTTAGAGTACTGATTCTTAGCTTTCTGATGCAGATGAATTTAACACATGCTTATTAAATGATCATTAAGGATATGTTTTATCTGATCAAATACACATATAAATTGTATTGTTAATTATGTGCATTGTTGAGGTTTCCCCTTCTAAAGTCCCAATGATTTAATTGACTTTAAGTGTGAGAAAAAGAGGAACATTAAGACTGTTAAATTGAGAATATATTACCACATATAAAATAAAACTTAATTTTCCCTCACACTTGTTTATTTTTACCCTATAATTTCTGTGTGTTCAATGAAAAATATAGTCACTTACACTGCCCACTCTAACCTGAAATATATGAAGGTTATACTTCATTGAGTATTTTAGGATTTCAAAACAGGAGCATGTCTATTATTTACATCCCTCATTATTTACATCCCTCATCATATTTTAATGATAAATTTATGTAATATTGGAGGATTGTGGCATTTTTTCTGGAACAAACTTTTATAAACTGGAAAGTCCAAATAAAGAAGGTATAGCAAACAGGTTAACCAAAACAAGAAAGAAAAGGGATGGATAGTCAAACTGCATCTTTTAGTGATGTTACAAGACTTCTCAATTAGAAAACAGAATAGAATACTAATATTGGATAAAACATATGTACCATTCATTGCCTTCAGGATTCATGTCACCAGAACAGACTCTGACAGCACCAGTATTACATGGTCTGGGGCTGCAGTGCATGGAAAATGTTCAAGTAAGAGAAAGTAGAAACTCAGGTATGAAGTGATTCAAAAGTGAAGATAGTGAATGGAAATGGAGATGCTGAGAATAGCAGTGTTCCTTATTCAGCTCCTGCTAAGGATACTAATGTGTCAAAAATCTGTTCCTGTCCTATTGCTTCTTGAAGATTAATATGCTCCTTGTTACACTGAGTATAGAGGAAGCTGTTACCAGAGAAAAAAATCCCAATTATCTCTGAAATTATTCATAAAAAGTTACACTAATAAAAAAATCTCTGAAACAGCCCTACCTAGATAGAAATCTTGATGGGGTGGGGGATTTGTATAATTTTCAAAAAAGATACTCAGAATTTTACTTTTAAATTTAAAAAAATCATTTTGTGAAGGTCCCTTTTATGTGGTTAGAAATTTTAAAAAATGCAAGAATGACTGCAAATTTCAATTATTGGGTACTAGATTTTTGGAGGAAGCAAGAACTCATCAAAACAATGGGTTCTCTAATTGCTTCATCACTAGGAGCACTAATTCAGTTAGAGGAGCAAACGAAGAAAACAAAACAAAACAAAGCAAAACAACCAATATGCTATATTGAGCTGGATACTTAGTCTAACAGACAAACTTATCATGTAGCTGTAGATGAAACAAACACTATTTCTGATACTATCTTGTAAAGTTTCTATATGTTGATAATACCTACTGTCTTAGTTACTTTTCTCCTTGCTGAGACAAAATACCTAACACTCGAAGTTAAAGAAGGAAAGGTCAATTGTAGCTCACAGATTGTAGAGGTTTCAGTCCATAGGCAGCTGGTTCCATGGCCAGGGGTTGGGGTGGGGGAGGGGCATCAGAGAGGAGAAACAATTCTTGGCAGGGAGAAGGTAGGGAGCAGCAAGCAATGGCATCAGCCCTCTTTCTGTCCCTTATATTCTATCCAGGCTACACATCCTTAGGACAGGTAGCAATCACACCCAGGCTGTCCCATTATCCACAACCAGAACTATGCCAAACCAATCAGTGGGTTAATTTAGTAATCATTCACTCTTAATCCCAACACTGCACACTTAATCCCATTATCACACACTCTAGATCCAGCCACCTCTGAACAGCCCCACCTATGATCAAAAGAGTCTTTGGGAGGACATCTAGATACAAGCCATAACACCTACTTATACTCTTTTTTTGCAAACCATAAACTCCTTAAAATCAGCTATGATCTGATTATTTATTTCCTGCTTCAATCTCATTTGTTGAAACCTAATCCCCAATGTAATAGAATTAAGTGATGAAGACTTTGGGAACTGATGGAATCATCGGCGCAGAGCCTTCCTTAATGGCATTAGTGCCCTTATAAGAGGCCTAATTAAAGAGCTTCTCACTCCTCATCCACCACATTAAGACACAGCTAGAAGTTACTTCTTGGAGAAAGTAGACACCCACTTGACACCACTGGAATTTTGGCCTTGGACTTCCCAGCCTCAAAAACTCAGAGAAATGAATGTTTGATATTTATAGGCCATCTAGTTTATGGTATTTTTATTATAGCACTTAAAACAGACAATAATAGATTTAATGAAAGTTCAATTTATTATGAACAGAGCACATGTTTTCGGTAATCTCCCCAAACAATAGTAATTAATTATATTTGAAGGAAAGAATGCTAAAGTGTATCACTTTGGAATAGCTATAAAAATAAAGAAGTTTAGACATGTTCATTGTAGTATGGGGTTGAAAAAATGAAAATAAAAGTAATTACTGATAATAAAAAAAGGAAAGAAGAGAAGAGAGGGGAAAAAAGAATATACATGCATATTATGTACACCTCCTTTTCACCTGAGCCATTCTGCTTGGATTTACTTTGAACAGCTGAAGATGAATATCTAAGTGTAAAATAAAGATTGGAGCAAGACTATATAATATAGCATTCATAAACTTTGATAAAGTTTTAAAATATAGAATATAAATGCATTTTCCACTATAAAGAGGTAGTATACCTATACATAATAAGAAAATCTTTGTAAGATTAGATTTCTATCATTTAAATCCTCAACCAGAAATGATTTGTGGCAGGGCATGTAAAAAATGATTATATTGACATGTAAAAATCTCAACAGTTTCAGAAAAAATACGATGAAGCTATGTTATATTATGTTCTCTTCTAACATCATACATGACTATTTCATATAACTGTGATACAGCAGGAAAATATGTTCCTAAAACCGAGAAGTTATGTTGATAAGGAGTGATACAAAATAAAAATTTTTCCATTCTGAACAAAAATATGGGTTATTGACCACTGAATTTCTTCAGCAACACTCTTCCTCTCCACAGACTTATACAGTAATTGTGATAAAAATCAGCAAACCACGTATCTAATGTCCATTAACAGCCATGATTTGAAGTGCCTCTACATTTCTTTTAGGTTGTTGAAGGTATCAAATTCCTGGTATGTTTGTGTTTGAGACATGTGGGTCATTTAAGAGCTGGCCCCACTCAGACCAACACCACTGTTGATCAGAAGAGGTCCTCAAACACAATATTTCAGAACTAACAATATACACGGACCACACTCACTTTCACAAACTACTTCACATGAAACATAAATAAAAAATTTTAAGAACTATGAGCCCAACATTCTTATTTAAACAAAATATTTTTTAGGTTTATTGGGTATCCAGAAAATTAAACCAATGATGAGATGAATAAATACCTAGACTTCAGAGATAAAAGACCTCATACTATCAAATAGATCGCATGTAAGTTAAACTAAGCTTTAAACGTGTGTCTTCCAAATTCCTGAGGTATTATCAGTTAGCTTGCATACAAATTGCAGGGAGCTTCAAACCTATGTCTTCCAAATTCCTGATCATGTTTTTCTTATTCCCATCACATAACTGTGACTCCTTAGTGCTATTCCCTTCATAAATTCCATCCTGGAAATTTGAAAGCCATTTTGCCTAGAGTACGAAAGTGTGATGATCCTAAAGGAATTTAAGAATTTTCTGATTGGTGATACTGCTTTTATTCAGCAGCTTACACCTGCCATGTGTTAAATAATAGTTGAAGAGGAGTCATTTCTACATTTATCTATTTAATCATGTTCCCTAGGTACATTTACTTATTTATTTACCGATTTGCTATTTTAACACATTTGTTCATTCTATAAATATGTATTGAGTACATGGTATTTGTCAGGATTTATTCTAGACACTTGGGATAAAGCAGTGACAAATAGGAAAAAAATTAGTAATCTCAGTAATCTCATAGAATATACATTCTAGTCAGTTCCACACTGCCTTCTTTGCTACACTGAATCTATGTGCTCTGCTGAAATCCTTTAATGGTTTCCAAAATTCTCTGTTCCTATTTGTGCATTTTGGACCTGGGGCTGAATATTCTCATTAGCAACCTGACCTAAGGAAAGACTTGAGGCTAAGGTAAGTGGGACGCAGTAGGCTGTCAACTGCTGCCCACAGACTAAATGGCCTCATTTATATCTACTTTCTAATTGTGCTGATCAGATTTGATGTGCTGAAATACGTAGGCCTCTGTTGCTAGCCTTCTATGCTTAAATAGCGTTATGAATCCAGATATAAAATTAAATCAGATGAGCCTAAATGTATTGTCTTGTAGTATAAGCATAGTGAGACTTCACAGTATATGTACTTTTTAAATATACCTTATAGGTTCTTCAATATGCAAAGCAGAAAGACACAGTATATTAAATTGTGAAAGAAGACTGAGAAATCACATTGGAAAGTGGGATAATTAAAACTTTACTGTCCACCTGAGCAACTTTTAGTTACCAAAATTATATTGTGGGTTACATAACTTTCAGAAGTAGGCTAACTTAGAGTTACATTGTTACTTAATATTAGAGACTGTGTGAAAGACTTTAGCTGCTAAAGTAAGCCAATGAGATATATATATATATATATATATATATATATATATATATATATAGTTCTTACCTAATCACATTATTGTTGTTTTTCATATATGTATATATTTCTGAATTTCTTGACTAAAAATCATTATGTTTGGGTAACATAACTTTTTCTGTTATGAGATTAATCTCATCTCTGGGTCCAGATCTGATTATTTCTAAGAAACACTATTTGCAATAATTTTGTTTTTATCATATTAAAGAGAAAACAAGTGATATTTACATAATTTTGAAAACTGTTGGGTGGAAATGCACATAGGACAATTGGCTACTTTATCTTTTTCACAGGACACAACTTTATTAGTCATAATTCAAGAGTTTAAAACCAACCACATTACCATGAGGCATTTTAGTATTCTACTCTTTTCACAAGTTGCCTGATAAAGTAGAAATTTCC
Source organism: Erethizon dorsatum (assembly GCA_028451465.1). Taxonomy (NCBI): domain Eukaryota; kingdom Metazoa; phylum Chordata; class Mammalia; order Rodentia; family Erethizontidae; genus Erethizon; species Erethizon dorsatum. Next base: position 139,875,566 of record CM051824.1, read on the forward strand.
AAAAAATTCACACCACAGGTTGTCTTCACTCTCTTAGACTACTGAGCTCTCTTCCTGATAGAATCTAAAAGAAAAGATGACAACTAAATGATAGTTAGACTTGAGTCACTGGTTCATTCCAGAATTATATGAAACCTGTAATCCTTTCTAGTGATGACAAGCTTGAGTTCGTTTTTAAGATGTGATTATGTTCAGGATCCACGTACAACAGAAAAAAAAAAAAAAAAGAAAAGAAAAAGAAAACCTTCACAGCTAATTCAAGAATTCACTATCCACCATAGCTTTTAAATACTTGGCCTTATATCAAATTTCTAAAAAAACTAGATGTATTTTATACTGCGAGTTATTTTTGTATATGGCATCATGTACAGCTCAAGTTTTTATAATATTTTGAATAAGGATATATAATTGCACTGGCATCATTGGTTGAAAAGATTATTTTTTCTCCATTGAATTACCTGAGCATTTTTCAAAAAAAAAAAAAAAGTCTTCCAAACATGTAGGAATCTTGAGATTATTTCATTCCATTCATCCACGTGTCAATTTTGATGAAAATAGTACACCGTCTTAATTACTATGGTTTTAAAATTGAATTGAAAACACCATAATAGTCCAAATGCTGGTGAATTAGATGGATTTGCCATTGCTGGGACACAGTACCCAACACCAACCACTAAAAGGAGGAAAGGTTTAACTGGGCTCAAAGTTTTAGGGAATTTGGTACATGATCAGCAGTCACCAAGGCAAAAACATCATGGCAGAAGGGTATGGCAGAGCAAAGCTGCTTAGTTCATGGTTTCCAGGGAGTTCCAGCAGGGGAGCAGTACCTGGGAGGAGGGCAAGGAACCAGATATGGTACTGATGCTGGAATGCTGGAGTTGTATCTCATGGTGATGAAGAATGAAGTACCTGAGGGTATTTCATGGGCACCTGAGGTAGAGTGTAAGCAAATTTACTTAAAAGATATAAAGGCAAAGATATAGAGTTCCTGCTAGCCAGGAAAGGGTCCTGAGCAGATACCCAAGAAGACTTTTTTTTTTTTTGTGGGTACCGGGGAGTCTACCTCAGGACCTCACGCGCCAACAGGCACCCGTGCCGCTGAGCGATATCCCTGGCCCCTTTTTCGTATGTGGGATCCGGGAGTCGAACTCGGGCCCTCACGCTTGCAAGGCAGGCACTTATGCCGCTGAGCCATCTCACCAGCCCCAAGAAGACTTTTTATCTAGGAGTTTTTATGTGGCTTATAAGGGACACAGGCCACTGTGAAAATAATATGATCTCTACTTAAAAGGAGACTACATACTTGTTAGGGTCCAATCTATGTAGTTTTCGCACAGTGCCTATGCAGAGGATGCCTGATTATGTTCCTGTCGTGCTCTAGGGAGGTTGCTGACAGTCACAGGATGCCTGACAGATGTTTTTGTAAGAACTCTGGAGGGCGATGACTCAGAAGATTCCATTTTGGGCTTCCCAACTCCATTTCGGGGGCACTGTCCTTACTGCTGAATAGAATCCTCATTACCCATTCTGAAGAGATGATCCTAATTGCTATCACAGAAAATAGATGATGGATGTTCTAGCTGCTTTTTGCTGTACAGAGGCAGTAAGAAGTAGCTGGCCATCATCGAGGCATCCTTCAGAGGGCTTTCTAATGATCCATGACAGACATCAGGTGGGCTCTCCGCCCCATGTTCCATCTACGTGACCATCTGATGTATGATACCCTAGGTGAGAGGTAACAAAGCAAAAAGACAGATTGAGTAAAGAGGGTCCAAAAACACAGAGGGGGAACCAGAGCATCAACACTTGTATGAAGGGTCCTGTAAGTGTCCCAGCTTAACCCCCTAGTGATTTATGGAGGGACCCAGTCAAAATTCATGGTTAAAGTTCTTATCGAGTTTTCATATATTCAGGTGTTAGTGGGAACTTTCACAATATCTCCAATGAGAAAAAGGATAAGAAGTGGAGATAGGACTCTGTTATGGTTTGTGTCCCGATGTCCCCTTAAAGCCTCATGTGATCATGGGGGGAGGGGGTTTGGAGGAGGCTGAATCTAGAGTTTGTGTTTGGTTCATTGTCTAGTGCTGCGATTATGGGTGTGAATGCTACACCCACCCTAGGGCGGGCAGCCTACATACAATATAAGGGACAGAAAAAGGCTTCTCTTGTGCTCCTCCCTTTTTGCTCTTGTTGCTTTGCTGTTTCCCACCGCCATGAACAGCAGTTCCTCCGCCACACCTCCCTGCCTTGGAGCCAGCTGATTGTGGACTGAAACCACCATGAACTGTGAGCCAAATAAACCTTTCCTTCCTTAATTTTGGGTGTCAGGTATTTTGTCTTAGCAATGAGAGAAAAGTAACCAAGACAGGTTCCAACCATATTACCCAGACAAAAACCAGTAATTGAATGATCTCCAGAGTAGGGTCTACCCAGTATTGTGATGTGGTGTGTGACTACTCATTCACCACGAGAGCATCTGAAGTTATTCCATCCCCTGAGAACCAGGCATGACGAGCCGAGCCACTGAAAGGTTAAAGTAAGGATACCCATGAGCACACTAGCTAAAATAGGGGATGAGTTAGAACCTCTTTGTGATCATGTTATATCTTTTGAGGAGTTATGATTTTTTCTTGGATAGCAGTTTGAGGTCCTCTAGTGGTTCACAGGTATAACTGTCAGTCTCTTTATCTTCAGGTGTAGTAATGTCCAGAGTTTGAGACACAAACAATGTATCCAGCACTTAATTCCCACCACCTTGAAAGCTGTTGGTGGAAACAGGATCACTGTGTCTTTCCAGGCTGGTTTTCAGATAACCATATTTTTCCACCTCCCACAGGGTAGGAGGACCAGGGTGTAAAACAAGGCCAGATGGTGATTTTTTAGGGCCTAAGGAGGGAAGAGGCCAGAGACTTGGTAGAGTTCCCGAGGTCATGCCCCTGTGATCCATAAAGAGACATCTGGAAGTGTCTAGGACACCAAATATAAAGGCGACAAAAATTGTTCTTAATCTTTTTTATTTTTTTTACCATCTGTCCTCCTTTAATTTAATCTTTTTATTAATCTATAATATCTACATTAATGATTTATTATTTAACATTAAATTATAGATGTTATTCAATGTCCTAGAGTTAACAAAAAATATCTTCTATTTATTAAAATCTATTTCCTAATTTTATTTTTCCATTTCACATGCAATGTTAAGGAAAAAGTATGTCTAAAAATGAGTTATTACAATTCCTTTTTAATAAAATCTTTTTTCTTTTATCATTACATTACCACAAAATGCAGGACAAAGAAAAATATTACCATAAAGTTTATTGTTATGAATTAAATGAAGTTTAAACTCTTAACACTTGTTTTTTCAAAGGCTGCTTGCAGATTTTTTGTCAAAGAATTTTCCATGGGATTGAAATGAAGTACTCTCAGCAAGAGGTTTCAGAAGCTTGTTAAATTTCAGACTGAACCTTAGCACTCTCTAATGACATAACCTAATTACTAAGTGCTAAATTCAGCAGTGGTTTCTCAAACATATTTCTACAGTGACTATTATGATTCTGTAAACGGTGGCTAAACGGAAATGAATGGTAACAGACAAGTTTTTGAAACTGTTGCAATATAAACTGCACATCTTTAACCTTGTTCAGAACTACCATGTTATAGAATTCACAGCTCAATTGTATGTTTGAATAATTTTAATGTATTATCAGTTTTCAGAAATGAGTATGAAGCAATATCTCCATAGGAGCTTAGATATTCATGGTCTATTATTTCTCGTCACAGTATTAGCTCTCAGATTTAGGAGCCAAATCCTCTAATTTACAAAAATACATACTATGATCCCCTGATGTGAGCAAATTAGCACAGAAGTAGTAAGTCTGGACTAGATTCACTTCCACTTGATGCTGTATCAATGCCTAAGCCATAGGATTTTTTTCCCTTAAAATACTTTATTTGCCAATATGGTTACATTTATTGTATGCTTTAGTGTATGAAGTGTTTTGAAAAAAACTGAGCATACTCTAATATGTAAAACATACTCTAATAAGTAAACTATAATAAGGAAAGATGGGTGAAATAGAGATAGAATAAATTGTCCAAGTTCCATTCATAGAAACCTATATCAAGGCATTTGACAGAATTATTCTGTTTTATTGAAGTTTTTTTTTTTTTTTTTTTTTTTTTGTGGGTACCAGGGGGTCGACCTCAGGACCTCGTGTGCCAGCAGGCGCCCGTGCCGCTGAGCGATATCACCGGCCCCTTTTTCGTATGTGGGATCCGGGAGTTGAACTCGGGCCCTCACGCTTGCCAGGCAGGCGCTTAAGCCGCTGAGCCATCTCACCGGCCCTATTGAAGTTTTATTTTGTTTCAAAATCTTTTGAAGAATAGATTGGCAAGTGTATGAAGAAACATAACATAAATATACTTTTTCAAAGACAGCCAACAAATATATATTAAGCTCCTCCTTTTTGAGAAGACGCTAGTTTTCTATTTCTTCTGAGCCTATGTTTTTGGTTCAGTTTCAGTGTCTCTGAATCCAGTGATCACTTCTGACCACCATTTAGGTTTTAGAAGGCAAACTGAAGAAGCTGTTGTGTATTCAAATGGGGAAAAATCTACAATGAATGACATCTATGAAATGATTGAAGTAAAAACATAGGAACTGAAAAGAGCCAATGTTAGGAAACAAACCTGAATGCAAGTGAAATGTACTTTTCTTTGTAGCATCTTCCGTAGCTCTCCCAGAACTACTGAAACTCTGAAGAGTTTTTTAATGATATGTCTTCAGTACTATTCACCATACTGTAAGACAGGTGAAAAACTTTCTTTCCAGTTATACTACTGTTTATTTAGTTTTGTGTATATTCTATGAAAGTTACCTGTGGTCAAAATATTAAAAGTAAAAAAAATATATAAAAATATTCCTTCAACATTTACCTCCATACCATCCACTTTTCTTACACTGTGTCAATGTGTTGCTATTTTTAACATATTCTAGCATAGCTATTCTAGATAGAGATTATCTCTGTATCTTATTCCTTATGTGTGAAACTGACATAAACATTACTGTAATTTTGTTGCATTCACCTGGGAATTATCTTATACAAAGAAATGATGGACTTCCTACATTTTGTAAACATCTTCATGAACACCTTCATTGCCAATGAAATACTTTTTTGGTATGTATTGCTTGACTTTCAGTACTTCTGCCCATCTTTTGTTCACTACAGGCGTCTCTCAGTTGCCCTGGAGAACTGGCTCCAGAACCACCACAGCTAGCAAATTCTGCCCTTGAATGCCATGACCTTTAATTGTGATACTAATTTGACTGGCATTTCAGAAATGCCGAGCTGATCAGTAAAGTAGCTGAATGGGTGTGTCTGTGGGAGATTGGCATGCGGGCCAGCCAGCGGAGGGGGAAGATCCACCTCAGCTGTGGGTGGCACCAAACAATAGGCTCCCAGCTTGGATAAGATAGAAAAGGGAAAGAAGGATGTGTGCCTATTTTGCAGAGCCCCAGTCCTCTTGACTGGCTGTGTCCTTTGCTGCTGCTGCTGTTGCCTTTGGCCATCAGCTCCCACATCTCCAGTTTCTTCAGCCTTCCACTGCACACACACCAGCGACTCTCCAGTGACATCCATCCTTCAACCTTGGACTGGTGCTGCATCCTTGGTTTCTTTTGATCTGCGCTTCCATCATCTTGGGCCGAGCTGCTATTGGGCCCTCTGGCTGTCCAGCACACAGAATGCCATGGTGGATTCCTCCACCTCTGATCCTGTGAGCTCCCTAACAAATCTCCTGGCTTAATTATATAGATGTTTTCTATTGAGTCTGTGCTCTAGCAAATGGTAACTCATACAGATCCTCAAGTATTTTACATAAAAATGTTTAGCATTTGGATATAATATATATATGAAATGTAAATTATATATACCAATTCTATATATGTATCAACTATATATGTGAGTATATATATATATATATCATTTTGTATACTTTATATTACAATAATGTTTATGTCAATTTCACACAAAAAGAATAAAGATACAGAGATTTTCTATGTATGTAGAATAGCTATGCTAGATTACTTTCAAACCTAATAGAAATTTTATGTAAATAACTGCTACATTGTATTGTTTCAAAAATAATGAAAAAGTGTCTAATATTTAGAGCAGGCTCAGTATCTTTTCTTTGAACATTTTTGGTATGTAATGCAGGGAATCCAGTAAGGCAGAACTCACAGACACAGAGGACTCACTGTAATTGAAATCAATACATGGAGTGCATATATTAAAATTTATCAGACCTCTGTGGCATATTGTATTTTGCACATAACCTTATTAATATATTTCCAGAAATTTGCCATGCCCTGTGAACAATTGCCACCTACTCTTCTTCTCCTTTAACAATGTGGATGGTTCCAACAATAAGATATGATTGAAGTACCATGGTGTAATAAATAAGTGATAGTAGGTCATACAAAGTCAGGTAGCTCTGGCATGGCTGCATCTCTTTTAGGACACTTGTTCATGGAGCCAATCGGTGGTTAACAGTTCAAAGAGACCACATATACATAGCCTGGCTGCGTGCTCCATTACTGAGACTTTAGCCCAAAGCCTCTGTCAACTGCCAGAGATGGAGGAAAGTCTTCGGTGTTTTGATCCACCCCCGTTGAACCCATCTGGAGTAGACATGAGATGCACTGAACCCTGACCTAATTTAGGAAACTTGAGGAAGAAAAGTAGCATCACTGTTTTAGTTGCAAATTTTCAGGATAATAAAGGGATCAGGAATGATGAAATAAATAGTACTGGACTAGATCTTTTCTATATAACTAGACAAAATACAGGATATGGAGACAACAATGGTATTATCTCTATTTTTATTCAATGTTATAACAGAATTTCTAATCAATGTAATAAGACAAGAAAATTAAAAGATGTAAATTTGTCTTCATTTATACTGACATGATTATGAAAAAATAATATCCTAAAAGATCTACAAGAAAGTTACTTAGGCAAATAATTAGATTTAAAGCATTATTTGTAATAATTGGATTTAGAAGAAAAATCTTTCACAATAGATCAAGATCATGAAGTTCCTAAGGGCAAGAACAACAAAATATGAGATACCACATCAATGGCACATACAAAACATTGCTAACGGAGATTAAAACCTTAATTAAATGGAGAATGACATCGTGATTGAGTATTTGAAGTCTAAATTTTCAAAGAGAAAAATTTGTTCTAATGTGACGTATTGATGTAAGGAAAACCCATTAAAATTCCAGTAAACTATTTTGGGAAAAACTAAAATGCTGAATCTACAATTAATAGGAAATTAGAAAGACCTACAAAAGAAAAACAATTTAAAAAGATATGCCAAATTTGGGATTATTTGAATACCCATTTTCAAGTTTAAGTACACATATACTGTTTGAAATTTAAAATAGTCTTCCAAAGACATTTCCATATCCAAATCATCTCACAGCCAGGAAATTTTATCTCATGTTGACAACGATTTTTACAAGTGTAATTAAGAATTTTGTTACAAGGCAGTTGTTGCTCATTATGGGAGTGGGCCCTAATGCCATCACAATCACCCTTTAAGAGGAAAGTAGAGAGAGATTAGCAGACACACAAAGGAAACAGTAATGGGGTCACTGAGGCCCAGGTTGGAGGTAAGCAGCCCCAAGTCAAGTTTGCCTGCAGCCATGAGCCTGGTAGAGGTGAGAAACAGATTTTCTCTGAGTGACTCCAGGAGAAGAATAATTCTGTTTTAAACTACCAAAAAGTGTGGTGAATTTAATTTAAATTTATGGTAATAATTTATTATTAAAGCTAAGGAAGTAATAGTACAAAGAGTATTTTCAAGACACTATGAAATTGGCATAATGATAGACAAGGTATTAATTTTCTTAATCATATTTTTGTATTGCCCATTATCAACATATAGAAAATAAACTAATTTGTATATTAATCCTGTATTTGAAAACTTTGATGAATCTACTAGTTTCAAATTTTTTTGTAGATTCTTTTTTTCTATAGATAAAATCAAATGATTTATAAAAGAGAGTGCTTTACTTCCTTCATTCAATTGTACTTTTCTTTAATTTTTCTAAAATTTCTAATATAATATAGAATAAAATTGACAAGAGGGGATATCTAAAATGGATAAAGAAAATATGGTATTTATACACAATGAAGTACTACTCTGTCATAAAGAGGGATACATTTCAATCATTTGTAGGAAAACAGATGCATCTTGAGACCATAATGTCAAGTGAAATAAATTAGACATAGAAGCTTAAATAATTCAGGGTTTCCCTTACATGAGAAAGCAAACATATAAATAGATTAAAGAGTGAAAAAGAAGTTCTTAGGAAACAGGGAGACAAAACTTTTGCAAGAGGGAAGGGAACCAGAAGACGGAGGGGCAGCGGAGGGAAAGTTAGGAGAGAGGAAAGGGACGAAAAAGAATTGAGATGTGTTATCTACATGTTCCAACCCCTCACAAGGAATGTAATCATGATGTACTGCAAACATGAACTAGTAAAAACTAAAAACAAATTAGACATCTTTGTCCATCTCTTATCTAACAGGGAAAGATTTCCTTTCAATATTACTATTTTTTGTCATTTTATTTTATTTTCTGCCACTGTAGATTAAATCCAGGCCTTTGTACATGCCCAGATCTTTTTATTTTATTTTATTTTTTATTTTTATTTTTAGACAGGCTCTCCTTAAGTTGCTATATTGCTCAGGCTGGGCTTGAACTTGTGATCTTTCTGCCTCAGCCTTCCAGGATTAAATAAATATTCACATGCAAAGTTGGTTGTGGGTTTGTTGTAGATCCTCCTACTTATTCTGAAGAAATTATCTTCTATTTTTAGTTTGATGAATGCTTTTCATCATGATGAAGTTTAATGTTTTCATCAAAGATTTTTCTGCATGAATGAAGACAATCGTCTTTTATATTTTTGTAATACTGTATTACTGTAACTAATTTTCATATTTTGAAACTGTATTGCATTTTAGGGTCATTTTGGTCATATACAATCTTCTCTGCATTCGGCTTGATTATGTCTGCTAGCATTTTGGTGAGCATTTTTGCATCTGTGTTCACATGGGACACTTGTTTGTACTTTTCATTTCTTCTGATGCTTTTTTCTGGCCTTGGTCCCAGGGTAACACTAGCCTCACAGAATGAGTTGAAAGTGTTTTATTTTTTAAATTGTTGAAAGGATTTGTGTTAACTGTCTTTAAAGGCTTAAATAAAAATATAGTGAAGTTGTCTTTTCATGAGCTTTTCCTTGCTGGAATGCATCACTTTTAGGCACCCACTCCTCCAAACCAGTAGCAGATTCTCTTTCTGTTTTAAAGTAGTAATTTTTAAACTGGGCTGATGCTACTTAGAGTACCCAATGGTTGCATATCCTAGGGGTGTTTGTATGTGTGCATATACACAACAAAATGCATGCATACACAATGAACAATATAACTTATTGTATAAGTATTCATACATATGGAGACAACTTGACAGTAGTGTGATAAATAAGAAATGAACATTTGAAAACATTGAAGATTCTTTGCATTAGATTGGAGCATAAAGTTTTAAATGAAACAAATAAATAATTTTAATTAGGTAGGACCATGTGAATACCTTTATTTAACACATATCCCTGTTTCGAAACAATGAAAGAAGAAATATAAATCCAGCTGTCAGAAATCTGAAATTGTTGTGTGTGTGCACATACAATTACACACTCATTTTCAGAAATTCGTTACACTTAAAAACATTATGATGTATGATGGACAGTGTTATAAATGTTTTACACTTTTAAAAAATTTGAATAGTCTAACCACAGGTCTTTCAAGATATTTGCGGAAAATAGATTTAAGAGAACACCTGTTACTATTTATTCCCTATATCTGAATAAAATATGAACTATCAGTCCTTTAAATTCTTTTTTCATTTCCAGCTCTAATAATCATATTTAACTTAAATTATGTTCTTATTAGAATACACTTAATTTAAATCTTACCATTTTATTTAATCTAGAGTCATATGCTAAATAGCTTTGGCACTCTAATTGAGAGATGTTTGTACAGAACTCTAAAATATTTGTTTTCCATTTAGGAGTTGCAATATTTTTCAAATCATTACAGGTAATTTTGAACAGTGAACTGTAAAAACATTATTGAATTGAATTACAAATTTTTCAAAAATCATGATTTCTGTATACAATTTGATTATTTGAAAACTAATCTGGGCACACTGCATACAGGAAATATAACATCTTTGTATATGAAAACATGACCAATACAATAACTCTGATGGATCAAAGAAAGTTTATAGTTTCAGAACATAGTACTCAATACAACTGGTTTTGTAAACATAGTTTTTAAAATGGATATACACATATACATATATATATGGATAGATGTGAAGATATTTTAATATGGACTGAAGTATAATAAAATTTCAATTTTAAGTGATAGTTTCTCTTGACAGCTTTCTTTTAAAAATGTGAGACTTTATAATAACAAAATTAGAGTGGCAGTATTTTGAAAAGTTATAATAGCATTAAGAGAACCATTATGAAACATACGTTCATGATAACATAAAACCCACAAGTAACTAACAACATTAGATAAAGCCAAAGAATTTAAGAATTTTAGGTGACTTCATTTATATATATTTCTTAGAAGACACTAGAAGGGGCATTAGAAATAGTACTAAGGGCTGAATTGTGCCTGTCTCTCCCAAGTTCAGATGTTTGAGTCCTAACTATCAATACGATTGTATTTAAAGACAGAGCCTGTTAGAAAGTAATTAAGTTTAAATAAAGTCATAAGGCTTTGACCCTAGTCTGACAGAATCAGTGTCCTTGTAGGGTGATATTCAAGAGTTTCCTCTTCCGTACAGGCACCCTGAAGAAAGGTTGTTTGAACACAGTGAGACAGTGACAGTCTGCAAGCCAAGAATAGATCCTCAGCAGAAATGAAATTTGCTAGCACTTTTATCATGGACCTGTGGCTTTGAAAACTATGAGAAAATAAATTTATTTTGTTTAAATCACCCACTCTAAATATTTTCTTATAGGGTCCCAAGCTAATACATGCAGTATTATACTTCTGTAAAAAAAATGAGCTATTTATCTGCATTAGCATAAAACCATTTTTTTCCCATACCCATGTATATTTGTTTCCTATCCCAGCTCCCAGTCTGATGCGTGAGATTGCAGTGATTGTAGGCGTTTCAGGATCTGGCTCAGAAGCAGTTGAGTTGGGATAGTTTAGATTTTGAGAAATAAATGTTTTTGTGCATCACAGACACTTCCTCAGGAGTAATTTCCAGAAATTATCTGCCCACCATGCCTAGTCACTTGGCATGGTGATAGAAAGTAGGTCTGGAGATGATAATCATGGTATCAATATGATATGGCAAGCTGCCTGGCAGCAGATATGAGGATGCAGTAGAGAAGAACAGATTCCAAACACTTGGAGACAAAAATTAGTCTGTGGAAAATTATACTAATTGCCAGAAATATGAAATTTTATGCAGAAGATCAGTTCTAATTGAGGTCTAATCAAAAAGAAAAAAAAAATATTCTGAAAGGTGTATACAAAGTAATGCATCATACGGAATATTAAAATATAACTACTTTTCTTTTGAGTAGAATTGTATGAAATGTAACTTGTCAGAAAGTTTGTGTTTATAAGGCAGAAGTCTCTAGCATTAAAACAAATACTGAGGATTGGGTGTTCGGTTCAACGCTAGAGCACTTACTAGAATGCATGAGCCCCTGGGTTACATTCCCAGCACAACAACAACAACAAAAATTCAAAATTGAAAAATAAAACACAATAAATATTGAGAATATGTGAGATTGTATATTTAATACGGTATAATTTATCATTATTATGTAAGCTCATTGCTTAAACATTAACAGTTTTCATTTGACACAAAATATCCATTGGCAAAGATAACATAAAATTCATAAAACACAAAACGACAGTGAGCCATTAGTTGCAAACTGGCTAATTAGTAACAGATATTCTGAAAGAATATAAGACATTACCCCAAATAAAATTTGCAGTAACTCATACTTTTATAGTCTAAGTGAGAGACACTTAATAATAGTTTCATTAAATTTAGCAATAATCCTAAATATTTGCATGATCATTACTCTATCAAGCTATGAGGCTGAATGGAAAATCTTCCAAATTTAGGCCCCTTAATATATGTAACACATTTTAATCAAGGAAGCTTTAGAAAAGAAAAAATATATTTCTACTGTTATATAAAGTTATATTATGAAAAAACTGTCATATGAATTGGTCATCAATTTTACCACTAATAGTTTAAGAAAAATGTATTCTATGGCTTTGTTCAGTTTTTCATTAATAAAATTGTTCTTTCAATTATCATAGAGCTTTGAAAAAAATGTATTTTAAATTGTGGTGATTTTCCTGCTGGCGCATGAGGTCCTGAGGTCGACCCCCGGTAACCACAAAAAAAAAGATAAAAAATAAAAAATTGTGGTGATTTACTTTCACATTTGAAATTCTTATTCTTAGGTAAGCCAATAATTGTAATTTTTCATCCTTTTGGCAAAATGTTTCCACAGATTGCATAAGCTTCAGGCAACACAAATCCTTTTTTGCTTATCTCTACAAAATATCTATAGTAATAATTATTATTTGTGAAAGCCAGAGGAATATTACTTTTTCTATTCTACAGCTGAGTGGACTGGGTGGTAACCATATTCACACAGATAAAGCTTAGACTGAATAATTGGATTGGCAATAGAGTACAGACTGTATCTATGTAAATCAAAAATTCAAGAGATATTTCTGCTGTACCTTGCTGCGTCTGATATACATGAATAGGTACATTTGTTTTTATTGCTTGCTTTTCATTTATAACTGTGTGCTTTTTCTCTGTTTCATCTATCTGTCACTCTTCTTGTCCTGCACAGCCTCCATCCCGTAGCTCACTCTGGTCGTTCCTATGCATTTGACATCTGGTTTTGTCCTGGCTGCCATCCTACACCATGTCCTCTCCCTGACCTTTAAACCTTGAAAATACATTTTGTCATCTCTATACATGGGTAAATGATTATTTTCATATCCGCATCAACTTATATTTGAAAATTTTAGCAACTTTATTAAGGTACTATTTACATATAAAGAACTACACTTATTTAATGTGTACAAACTAGTTTGATTGAACATATGTAAATACTCATGAAGTTATCGCCACCATGAAAGTGTTGGCATATCAAACACCTCTTAAATTTCTCTGAGTTCCTTTGCTTTTGTGTTTTGTTTCATTGTTATAATGAAAGCTCTTATTTTGAAGACTTACCTAACAAATTTTGAAACATACTATACTGTACTATACTGTAACTGTACAGATATAGTTTGTGATTATTTTCTTTCATTTCATAAGTTGTGTTTTCATACTGCTGTTTCCTTTGTTTAACTATATACACTGTATCGAGCTTATCTCAAGAATTTAGTCTTCTCACATAAATGAAACTTTATATCAATTAAATATGAACTTCCTTTTAACTCCACACTCTAGCCCTAGAACCCAACGTTATTTTCTTCTTTTATAAATGCTACCACTTGACATAACTCATATAAATTGAACCATTCAATATCTGTCTTTTGTGGCTAGTTTCATCTACTTAGCATAATGTCTTCCAGATCCATTCATGTTGTTGCAAATGGAAGCATTTCTTTCCCTTTTAGAGAAAAATGGCATTCTATTGTATGTATGTATATATCATTTTATCTGTCATGAACACTTAATCACATATCTTGGCTTTGTGAATAATGTTGCAATGTATACTCCCATGCAAATATCTCTTGAGATCTTGATTTCTATTTTTTAAAAATATATGCTCAATAATGAGTTTCATAAATATTATGGTAGTTTTATTTTTAATATTGATGAGAACCTCCATACCCTGTTCCATATCTGTTGCACCATTTTACACTCCCACCAACAAAGTACAGTGTTTTTATTTCCCTATATCCTTGCCAGCCCTAATCTTTTTGTTTTGCATAATCATTTCAACAAGCATGAGATGTCTTACTGTGATTATGAGTTTTATGTGTCTTGTAATTAATGATGTTGAGCATCTTCTCATATGCCTATTGGTTATTTATATGTCTCCTTTTGGAAAAAGGTAGTTAAGTTCTTTGCTTGCTTTTTAACCTGTGCTCTTCAGAGTTGGTGACATTTGCTATGTATTTTGGAAACAAATGCCTTATCACATATAGTTTGCAATTATTTTCTCTCATTTCACAGGTAGACTTTTCATTCTGGTTTTTCCTTTGCTGTGTAGAATCACTTTAGTTTGATGAAATTCCACTTGTTCTTTTTGCTTTTGTTTTCTGCACATTTGGTGTCATAACCAACCAACCATTTTCAAGATCAATGTCAATAAACTTTCCCTGTGCTGTCTTCCAAAGGTTTTTTAGTTTTAGGTCTTACACTTCAATCTTTTATCTATTTTGGGTTGACTTTGTGTATGGTGTAAAGTAAGAGTCCAGTGAATCCTTTTCAATGTGGACATCCAGTTTTCTTAATATCATTTATTTAAAGATACTAGAATTTCTCCATTACATAATCTTGTCATGTTGTCAAAGATCAGTGTACAATTTATGTTTCGATGTATTTCTCAGCTCTCTATTCTAGCTGAAAAGTACATTTGTCTGTATGTCTCCTTCCAGTATCATAATTACTGTACATTTGTAATATACTTTGAAATCATAAATTCTTGTATTTCAAGATTATTAAATGAATTGAATTTTTACTAATCCTATTTTTTAGATATGAAATAGCTTATGAAATTATAAGTCTTGGCAACTTTAACTACATTGAAAAATTCTACCTGGTCTTTAATTATGAAAGCAAACTTTTAAAGGTGAGTTTGCATAACTCTATTTATCATGTACTTAACCACAATGATGTGCTACTTTCCAGTTCCATTTAGATTTTGTTTAGGAAACAAATTGGCTTTAAAAGATATCAGTAAGTAAATATAGATAGAGCTTGTGATTTTGCATAATGCTTTCCAGTATATACATCCAGTCTTTTTGCCTTTTTTCTTCTTTTTAGAGGAGTGATAAATCAGTAATTCACAGAAAGTATAAATCACAAAAATGTAATGTGGGAAAAGAGAATAACTAAAATGGAATTCCATGATATATTGAAGACAATGAGAAATCTGTTTCAGTAAATGTTTTTTAAGAAAAGGTATGCACTTAAAAACAAAACTTTATCAAATTCAACAAAAATTAATTTAATTTTTTTTGCTTTTTTCTTATTTTTTTAAAGTTTCAATTAAGTTCATTGGTACATTTTAAATATACATAATGATCACATTAATCATAGGGACTTTGTACCTATACATGACATATCTTAATTCCTCTTTTTTTCCCCATTGCTCAGCCTTCCCTTCAATACACTTCACCTCCTTATTTACAAAAGCTTTCTTTCCATTTCCCCTTGTTTCTCTATTTTTTTTCTTTTCCCTTCCTCTCTTTCTCCCTCCTTAGTTCCCCTTCCCAATTAAGCATTTTCTTCCTATTTCATAATTTCTATTATACATTCTGGTCCTTATTTACACTTTTGCTTTCTCACACCAGAGGAACAATACAATATTTACACATGTGTTTGATTTATTTCACTTAAGAGTATGGTCTCAAGATGATTCCATTTACCTATAAATGTCTCAAGTTTACCCTTCTTTATAGCTGAGCAGTGCTCCACTGTATTAAAACGCACACACACACACACACACACAATCACATCTTCTTTATCCCTTCATTGGTTGATGAGCATTTGGACTGTTTGCAAGATTTACCTATTACAAACTGTGCTGCTGTAAGAATGGGTGTGCATATATTGGTGTGGTATGAAGTTTTTAATTTTTTTCAGGAAGATACCAGGACAGGAAATAGCTGGGTCAAAAGGAACCTCTAGTTTTAGTTTTTTGAGGAATCTCCACGCTTATTTCCACAGACTGAGATTCCATCACACTCCAGAAAAAATAGGAAATGCTGGCAGGGCTGTGGAGAAAAAGGAGCCCTTCTTCCCTGTTGGTGGGAGTGTCGACTGGTGCTTTGTTTCTTTTGGATGTGATTGTCATGATGCTTCATACCTGATCTCAAACTCATAGGTTCTGGTGACCATGCTACCTCACTCTGCCAAGAAACGACTAAATATCCATGCCTTACTAGAATAAAGGAATTCCAAACTGGTCTTTTCTAGTCTGTCTCCCTCTGACATTTTTAGCATCCATAATCATTCTCTATTTAAATGGGTTTTCTAGTATCATAATCTTATTTCTGTTTATGCGAACGCTAAACTAAAATTAAAATGCATATATCTAAAATTATTAATGAAAGCATTATGAAGTGTGTTTTATAAACACGTCTTTTTAACTCCACTAAATTAAAACTTAAAGAACGTATGTAATGAAAATCATAGTCTTCTTTTCCTTGCATTAACAAATGTCCTCAGTTCAAAGCTTGTATGCCAAGAATTAATGACATTTTAAAAGCATTGTTGTACAGCATTTCAGAAATATTTCTATCTTCTTTTCACAGAACAAATTTAAACTAACAACAAAGATGTGTTATTCCCGTTCATTGGAAACCTTATCAAAACTAGTGCTCTATCCAGGTAGATTTGTGTAAAATTTACAAATTTCATTACATATATTTTTCCAAAATACATACTTGGTTCATAGGAAATTTTATATATATATATATATATATATATTATATATTTATATATAATAATATATTTACATATAAATAATATATTTATATTTATTTATATTTATATATAAATAATATATTTATATATAATAATTGATTCATAGTAAATCTATACTATATATATATAGTGCGTATGCATCTGTCCATAAGTTGGTGTTGCTTATTTTTAACTCTCTATCTACTCTGTAAACTATATTGTATTTTCTATGTTTTATTGACCAACCTTATATTAACACCTATACAAATTCTCGTATTTAATTAATTTGGATAAATGAGATAAAAGTAAAAGCTTTGACATGCTGAGCTCTAGTTCTTGGTATTCCCAATTTTGTTCATTTCCATACTCGTATTAAAGAGTGAAAATTATTTTAAATTTAAATGGTTAATATTCAAAACATATTTCAAATACCTTTTTATTTACTAATTTATTTGAAGAACTGCAATGCTAAGGACCACTTTTAAAAACCTTAAAATGAGTTAAAAATGACAGAAACATTAACATTGTAATGTTTAAGATACCAGGTTTTCTATATATATCATTCACTAAGATGAGAATCTGGCAACAGGAGGAAGCAAAGCCACTTTTCTCTCTTATAGCTGAGCTGTCTATCCTTGTTACATGATTGGTTTGCTTGCCAGAATTAATTGAGAAAGACGGCACTTGAAACATTATGCAAATTCCATGTGGCAGTTCTTTGTAGACTAAATTGATAGCTATATAATATTGTTTAAGTGTGTAATGCCTGAAATAGAAAAATGCCAAAATCTATTCAGAGTTTAGAATCATAGGGATAATATGCCAAGAATTCTGTCTTTGTTTTTCTTTTTTCATTAGTTATGTCTGCAATACATAATAGTTACATTTGTTTAGGGATACACACATACGTATATACACATCTATTGTTCACTTTCCTTCCTTAACCCCTCCCCACCTCATCCTTTCCATTGATCCCCTAATCCTCTAAAAGTCTGTCTCCCTGCACCAAGAATTCTTGCATAGAAAGGATCCTACATAAAACTTTTCATTTGCTTCTAAAAGCAGCATTTCTAAAAATTGCATTTTGAAAGCAGTTTTCACCAATGTTATTATTGTTATAATTTCAAAAATTTTTTTTTGGTATGGCAGCTACAAACTTTACAATGTTTACAGAAAGAAAATTGTAACATTCTAATTCTGCAAAAGGCACATTATTTCTAACCATGTCGGGTATAGTTAATGCATTTGTCCAATTAACAATCTTTATTTATTTATTTTTATTTTTTTGTGAGTACCGGGGGTTGACCTCAGGACCTCGCACGCCAGCATGCGCCCATGCCGCTGAGAGATATCACCGGCCCTTTTTTCGTATGTGGGTTCCGGGAGTTGAACTCGGGCCCTCGCGCTTGCCAGGCAGGCTCTTACACTGCTGAGCCATCTCGCCAGCCCAAACAATCTTTATTTAAAACTACAGGATCTCATTGAAAATTACAAACTTTCAAGTAATTTGGAGAAATTTGAAAGCTGTGCATTATTTTTTAGCACATCACGATCCAGAAATAAATTTTAGACCATTATCATTTAAAAAGTCAGAAGAAAATATCTTCATTTTTTTTCTCATTTCCCTGTTAAATTCCCTGAGTTTTCTCCTTTCCATTCATTTTCTCCTGGGTACATCTGGAGTTATTTGATTTCTGAGACAGAAAGTTAATTTTGTTTCTAAATTAGTTTTTCTGCTGTCAGACATTATTTTGTCAGTGCTGTTGCTTCACTTATTCTAAACATCTAAAATTTCCATTTTTTTCTATACACTAATGAAAAGTTACCTTCTTAATTTGGACATCAGTGAGAATAATAAAACCATAGTTTACACTAATTGTATATATCGTGTGTGCATTTACCAAGTATTTCATTGCAAAAATTTGATTAAATCCCAACCTCAACCACATGGATACAGTATCATTATTTACTGTATCAACAGAAGTGAGAAAAACAATATTCAGTGAAGGTAAATAATTTGTTCAGTCAAACGGATCAGATGCCTGGCTTGAAATCTATGATGTTAACCACATTCTCTGCTGAATTTAGCCATTTATACTTTCTTTTTCGGTATGTGAACATATTGTCTAGCTGAAGTCCTTAAACAAAGACTTCCAATTTAGGGAATTCAGTATGTTCCCATATCTACATTGAGATCTCTTTTCGTAAGAGCTATAGCTTTGTATCACTGGCATGAAATATCTAACACTTGCCACTTAAAGAAGAGGTTTATTGTGGCCACAGTTTCAGAAGTTTCAGTGCATGGTTGACTGGCTCCAAGTGCAAACGTCATGTTGGAAGGGCATGGTAGAGGAAAGTGCTCAGCTCATGGCATCTAGAATACAGAAAGCAGGAAAAGAGCCAGAGAGGAGGAGCCAGAGGGGAAGGGGATAGGGAACAGATTTAATTACCAAGGTCTTGTACCCTTAACTCACTTTCTCCAAATAGGTACACTTCCTAACAGCCCGTTCAGGTATGAAGTTCATGAATGAGTTAACCCACTCCAGAGGTCAGTGCCCTCACAATCCAGTCAGTTCTTTGGGAATCTCTAAATGCAGTCAAATCAACAACCAATTAACCACTACAGTAATTCTTACTGGGAAGAGGTGCCAATTTTAGTAAATTGTCACACAGGGAATTATAATCCCACATGAGTTCATACAGATATGTAGGAGAATAAACATTGGAAAAGAAATGTGAACACTCAATAAAAAATTCTAACAAAATTTTGTTTCTCAAGCCAGTTTGGCACTATGACATGACAGTGATTTCACTGTAATTTCAGTGATTATTGTGATCAGGAAACCTATTTACAAGATCACTTCACTATTATAACTCAAAAAAAAAATCTTCAGAGTTACTAGTTCTTTGGAGCAGACATCTCCTCAGGGACATAAATGCAGCATTTTAAGATAGCAATTTCAGGAGGTGGCTAACTGAGAGGACAACATATTAGAAATATTGTTGTGGAAGCTGTCAGAATTATACGAAAAAAAATTTGAGGAAGTGGAGAATTCTGCATGAGAGCAGAGAAAATGCTATTTATCTCTATAGTCATCACATTCAAATTTCCACCATACTTGAGTAAACCCAAATTATAGGATTAATTGGAAATTTTCTTCATAGTACAACTACTACCCAGATGTTGAAGAGTTTAAATCTTTAAGATATACTTTAGACTATGGTATAATAAGTCTTTAAATCTGATAATCAAAAGAAAACATATAAAAATAATCACAAATACTTTTCATGGAAGGATTTTCAAAAAATTATTTTAACTGAAATTGAGTAGAGAATATATAAAAGTATTTTGTGTCTATATATATGTGTATATATATACAACATAATCAGAAGATGTGTTTTATATTGTTTAAGGAACTGTCTAGTTATCACTAGCTGATAATTTAATAATTCTCTGGTTTCTCAGTGAAGGCCTGGCATATCTTCATTGCGCACATGAAATTTTATACTCTAGACTTGCAGAACTTCTCTGGTATCAATGAACACACATTTATGTTTTATAATTTATAATGTCTTTCCCAAAGTCTCAGTTTCCCAAAATTCAGAGGCTGGGCTTTTGGAAGGTGATTGGATTTTGGGAGAGCTACACTCAGCGGATTAATCCATCGCTAGATACATTAATCTATCATTGAATGTACTGTTAGAAAATGGGAACTTGTTGGAAGAGGTGGGTTACTGGACACATCACCTGGAAGAGATTATCTCCCTTCCTGGTCCGCCCTTCATATTCTGTTTCCTGGACACCCCGATGTGAGCAGTTTTCCTCTGCCAGATCTTTACACCAGGTACTTCCTGCCTTAGTGCCAGCTGACTATGAATCGAATCCTCTAAAAAACATGACCCAAAATAAAATTATCCTCTTTTAAATTGTGGCTGTCAGGTATTTTCTCCCAGCAAGGAAATTGTGACTAAAACAAACACCACCTATTATTTTTTTAAGTAGAAAAATTAGAAGAGAAAAAATACTTTGATATTACCCAAAGTGATTTACAGATTCAATGCAATCTATCAAAACTTATGAGTGCTTTTCATATAAATAGAAAAAAAATCCTAAAATTCATATGAAACCACAAAAGACACAAATAGCTAAAGCAATCTTTAAGGGAAAAAAAAAAAAAAAAAGCAAAGTCAAAAGGGTTAAATACCTGATTTTGAAACATACTACGAAGTTATAGTGACCAAAACAACATGGCACTGTTACAGAAACAGGCAAATAGACCAAAACAAAAAAATACAGATCCAAGAAACAAATCCACACATCTATAGCCAACTGGTTTTTCATAAAGGACCCAGAAACATATATTACACAAAATACAGCCCCTTCAATAAAATGTGCTGGGAAAATCAGATATTGATTTAAAGAAGGATGCAACTAGACCACTGACTCTCACCACATTAAAAGTCAATTTAAAATTGATCAAACATTTAAATATAAGATCTGAAACTCTGAAATTACAGAGAATAAATACTGGAAATTCTTCAAGACCCAAGTATAGGCAATGGTGTTTAATGAGTTAGACCCCAAAAGTATATATTATGAATTAATATCCCACAAATAAGTGCAATGATTATGTGTTAATAAAATTGTAAAATTTAAAAAAAACTTGTAGGAATGATTTTTTTTGTTGCTTTAATTTTAAATATGCTAACATAAAATATTCAAACGAGTTTATTTGAGTTGGAATACAAAATATTTTTACATGTAAATATCCAAATAATCTTACACAAGAATTTGGAAAGTTTTATGGCTTACAAGAGCATGAGCTCTGACATAAAATTCAAATTTTATATGTTTTATGTTTATATGGTGTCTCACATGCAGGGTTAGGGAAGTGGAATAATGTACTACCAATACTCAAAATCATCTATTGAATAAAGAGAAAATTATAAAATAAAACTTATTTCTACTACAGAATCTATGAAATTTCTTGAATGATCTTCTGTCTTAACCTTGATCTTGCTATTAGCTATTTACTTAGTATGAAAGAAATTATTTAAAACTGTAGTTTATTGTCACAAAGAAAATGGCAAAATTATGTTTGAAGATCATTAATGTACACTGAAACTCCTGAAGAATACAAAAATAAAATTGATTTTTTGTATTTCTGTTTTCTTGTATCTGTTAACAAAGCCATATTAAACTTAAAGATATGTCAAATATAGTGATTGCTTTGTATTAACTTATGTTATAAAATCCTAATAAGCTCAATGAAATAAGTGGGGAGTTCAACTGCGAGTGATAGACACAAAGTGAAAAATTTGGGAGCACAGTGACGCAACTGCAATTGTGAATAAATGATCAGACAAAAAATAATTACTACACTTTTCTGACAAAGCTATAATTTAATGAAGTTCTATTTATTGGGTTATTATTATTTTTTTTTTTTGTGGGTACCGGGGGGTCGACCTCAGGACCTCGCGCGCCAACAGGCACCCGTGCCGCTGAGCGATATCACCGGCCCCTTTTCCGTATGTGGGATCCGGGAGTCGAACTCGGGCCCTTGCACTTGCAAGGCAGGCACTTACGCCACTGAGCCATCTCACCGGCCCCTTATTGGGTTATTTACAACAAGATTTTTTAAAACTTTTCCATGTCTTAAGCACCTAATTAGAGGTGATCATTTCAGGTTGGTTTTCATTTTTTAAATGCTCTCACAGATTTTATTGATGCCATTATATTGTGAACTCTGAGTTGAATTGACGAAAATGTAATTCCACTTTGCGGGTGCAGAATTTGGTTTGTTGAGAGAAAATGCATGTAAAATGTTTACATATACTTTTTTATTTAGCAAATGAGCTTCAGGTAAAACAGTGTGTCTTGCAACTACTGGCAAATTCTTCTCAAATATAACTGCAATATGATTATCTCTGTTGAGCAATGACCCAATATTTGATGTTAATGACTAATAATGTACTTCACAATTCAAATGAGATATTATATAGTTAACTTTGTGTAGTTATTTGGAAATATTTTCCTAAATGTGTGCACGTACAATTCAATTTTTAATATGCACTCTTTTCTCAAAATAGCTATATTTAAACCATACATTTATGAATGTCATACTAATTAATATAAAGTATGATTATGAGTATAGAATTTATTATTTAGCATTGTAATGTGTCATAAATATGTACTATGCAAAAGTCATTGCCCAGCACTAGAATAAACTAAATTAAAAACAAAAAGTTAATTTAACAAATTGAATCCTACACTACTTGATATATGTTTAAAATATGATTAATAAATTCAGAGAGTAACTTGACTTTGGAAAATAACTGTTTCTATATGCTATTATATTAAGATCCTTGACATTCAGTCTAATTCTCTTGGAGAAAAACTCATTCACTCATTATTTTCAGTGATCATCCACAGCTATTTCACTCTCAGTAGTTATGCTTTTCGCATTTCTCATTTATAACATCTCAGTGAGCTATACAGCTAGAGGTTTTTCCTTTTCCCTTCTATCAGCCAAAATGCTATCAAATGGAATGAGTAAGTGGCTGGGTAGAAATGCCTGGGGCTTTTCATTTAAGGTCACTGGGAGGGCTGATTGTTGTTAGGTTGCTATGTTGGGCTATGTAGGGATTTATTTATAATCTAGAGCACGCACATCCACAAACAGCTTAAATCCCCACTGTGCTCCCAATAAACATTTAACATATTCTGCTCCATTTACAATAGGACTACAATCAGGGCTGTAGATGCTGGATCACCAGTACCGCATAGCTCAGGGAATACAGAAATATTGACTGTTGTAGATGAAAAACAAAACTAAGGGTGTTTGCAGAAGCCTGGGTCCCATGCCGCTCTTAATGAAGTAATGATACACTGTGCGTTAACTCTGGAAAGAGGACATCTGTGGTTGGTGTCAGCCCTGTCACTAATTTGTTTCAGCTTGGGTATATCAATTAAGCTGATTATCATTTTTCTCACAGGCAAAAAGAACAATTCCAGCAAGATTATTTCTAAAATCTGTTCAAATTCTAAAATTCAGCAACTTCTGAAACATTAAACTTGACATTTTGAAATGAATTTTCTACTTACATTTTATTGCAATATACTTCAATAAATGTCATAGAATACCATATAAAAAAGTATATTGATTTTTAAAATTTTCTTGGATTGAAGTTAAGATCAGAAATTATAACCAACCCCTTTAATTCAAATGACCTTATCAAGCTATCTTTGGAAGTAATCAGCTGAAAATACCATGATTGTGGGTATTCTTTATCATTTCTGCATGAAAATGTTTAATATTCATGAATGTGTATGCTAGCATAAATTTATAAGTAAATAACCTGAGTTTTTTCTTAAATCTTTAGAAAGCTATTATAACAATACAGGGATTTATTCGCACTCACATGGCCTCGTAAAAATGGTCCATGTTCTGCCATTACTAATACTACAGATGTGTACAATATTCCTAAGATCTGCAATGTTGTAAGAATGAATGTGTTTTAAATAATATATATATATGGTTCATTAGTCAGCTTCATATCGCTGGTACCAAAGATCTAATATATACAATAATGTATACATCTTAAAGGAGGAATGGTTTATTTTTGATCGCAGTTTCAGAGGTTTCAGTTGATAGTCATCTGGCTCCAAGGCAAAAACTTCATGGTGGAAGGTCATGGTAGTGCAAAACTGTTTGCTTCTTGGAAGCTGGGAAGAGGTACACGAGGAAGAATAGCAGCAAGAGATAGACCCTCCAAGGCATGCAACAGGCACCCACTGCCCACTGCGCCTTTCCCCTCACTGCGTGTTCAGATGTGAACATTTCCCCACGATCCAGGCACGACTCCAGGAGTCTCCTAATTGAGTCAAGTTGACAATTAGGATTAACCCAAACACAGAGTTAAATGTTGAAATTTTGAACATATGTTATAAATAGTCAATATATTTATCACTGACTCATACAGTTCTTTTTGATGATTTGATTCTATATTTTGGTTTGTTATTAAACTTTTAATAAATAAAATTTTGAAACTAATTTCTTTTTGTATGAGATGCCTTCGGTGGCACTAAAATGAACATGAGACTTTAGAGGTATTCCCTTGTCTACACCTCTACAAAAATGCCAAGTTAATCAATGGCCTAAATAAAAACTATTAATTTGAATTCAATTTTTATCTCCCCCATTAACCTTCTGCAAGACCTATGATTTCAGTTCAACAATATAATCATAAAAGCTTGAATATGGAAAATAGACTACAAGATCCCCTATTAATTAAAAAACCCTTATAATATCAGAAATTTAATAATTTTAAACATTGCTAAGTTATCACTTATTTATTCATCTTTCAAGGAAACTTTCGGTGACATCTCTTCTATCCACAATCAATTTTATTTATTCATTTTTTATTTTTTATTTTTTTTGTGGGTACCGGGGGTCGACCTTAGGACCTCGCACGTCAGCAGGCGCCCGTGCCGCTGAGTGATATCACCGGCCCTTTTTTCGTATGTGGGTACTGGGAGTCAAACTCAGGACATTGCGCTTGCCAGGCAGGTGCTTACGCTGCTGAGCTATCTCACTGGCCCTCCACAACCAATTTTAGATTGCATGCAGATTGTTATGGCATGCTAATGGAACACAATTCATTTGTCTTACAGAAGTCCTATAAGATCATTTTTAACATTATTTAAAATAGTGAGAAATTTATAATTATGACTCTTAAAGTTTTGAATCAAAGGCCTATTATGGCCATACAGGTAGTACATGTAATTAACTCCATCATGTATCGGCAAATAAGAATTGCTGGGTTCTAAAATAAAAATATAGTCTATATTCTCCTTAATTTTTCACACCCTCACTTCACTTTGAGCTGTGCTTGTGCTACCAAATGCCAACATTTGATTCTTTTTGCCTGAGGGATTTCTCTGACTTTGGAGCTGAATTTTCAACACACAGAGAAAGAACCAGATGTGCTAAGATGAAGGCTTCCCAGGAGTGGCCCCAATCACTGACTGATGGGAGTCTGTGTACCAATATTCCAGCGCCTTTGTGGCTCCTGCGGGAGCCATAACACTGAGGTGTTTGTTGTATTCTTCCTGGCAGAGTTAGCCAGCAAGATTAAGTTCCAATTACCCACAGCGGCAGCTTCCTTGATAATGCCCTGGAGGTTGACTTTTTTCCTTCTCTGGAACAGTTCCTTATTACTTGCTTGTGTTTCCAGGATTGCTGCTCAAATAAACTACTTGCACTCTAGTATTTTTCTGAGGATATGCTTTTACAAGAACTGCGAAGCAAAGTGTCTACCCAAGTGTGTTTGAATTAAAACTTGTAAAATGAGTAAAAACCTGTAAAGGGCAATGCCTACACATCTGCTTTCTATCATATTACACTTTCTACATCATTGTTAAAACCCTTTAATCATGACCTACACACGATTAGTCATCATTCTTCAATTCCATCCCTAATTGTTCTCATTGAAGAGGTTAAGTGCTTCAGCCTACTCCCTACTTTAATCATTATGATATGTTCAAAGGCTACATTTTTAAAGGTTTTTTATTCTGCTTACATTTCTTAACTAACCAACCCAATTTTAACAAAAATAAAATCCTGTCTAGTCCTTTGCCTGATCTGGCTTCTGCCTACCTCTCCAATCTCAGCTTTCTGTAGCTACTAACCCTCTGTGAATTTGTAGTAGATACTTGATCTGTCTAAATATGTCAAGCTCATCTTACTTTTGTTTTCACTGCCACTTTTGAGGTGAAATATGATTCCCTGAAATCTGCCAAGGGTAATCTCTTGTAGGTTTCAATCCAAATGTAACCTTTGCAGTCAGGCCTGTCCTGAAAATTAGATTTAGGGACCACTCCCATGCTCTGTCATTATCAGATCTTATTCCATTCTCGCCTGCGTCTAGCATTTCTGACAATAGCTCACTTGTGAATGTGTTCACGTAAATTTATAGTACACTGCGTCATAGAACATAAGGGACATTCTGTTGTACGAATTTTATTCTAGTGTCTGCCCTCTACTAGACAATGAGTAATATGTTTTGTCTAACTGAAATATTTCTATCATTTTAAATCAGTTTAAATTCAACGATCAGTCATTGTCACTTTCTTGAAATTCTCAATGATTTTATTCCCTTTCCATATATTGTTTCTTCATGCTTAGTGCTCTCTAGAATGTCCCGCAAAAAGTTCATGTGTTTAGAAAGGGGATTGGCCACGAAGTCAGTAATTCATCAGTGAATTAGCCCACTGCTGCATTCATATCTGGCTTGCTGTTCAGAGGTGGGGCTTGATGGAGGCAGGTCACTGGGGGCTTGATCTAGGCACATTCTTATCCATGGCTCCCACCTTCTCCTTCTGCTTCCTGGCTGCCAAAGGTGAAAACCTTTTCCTCTGCATTCCCTTCTGCCGTCCTGTTTCTTCCTTGGCACTGAGATTGTGAGCCAACCTTGGGCTGAGATTGTGAGCTCTGCAAAATAAACCTCTCCGCCTTCAACTTGCAAGTGACAAGTATTTTGTTCTAGGGATGGAAAAGTGACGAAAACACTTAGTTATCAAAAACAAAATCTTGGGCCAGTGAGATGGCTCAGTGGCACAAGCGCCTGCCTGGCAAGCGCAAGGGCCCGAGTTCGACTCCCGGAACCCACATACGCAAAAAAGGCCAACGATATCATTCAGCCGCACGGGTGCCTGCTGGCGCGCGAGGTCCTGAGGTCGACCCCCGGTACTCACAAAAAAAAACAAAAAACAAAAAAGAAAATCTTATAGCTTTCCATCAAGTTGTTGCAAACACTAGTATGCCTTAAGATAGTTGGGGAAAATTATTTCTATGTGGATGCTTCTTAGTTTAAATTCAATACAACACATGTTTGGACTTCAGTGATACCTAAAAAAGAGCTATGTTACAGCTAGATGTGGTAGTGCATCCCTGTATTGCAGCTGCTGGAGTAGTTGTGGGAGGAGAAACACAAGTCGAGGCCATTCAAGGCAATTTAGAAAGACCTCTCACAATAAAAAAATAAAAAAGGGTTGTAAATGTAGCACAGTGGAAGATGTCCCTATGCCCCCGCCCCCCCAAATAACAGAGCTACATTTCACCTGTATAATCCTACTCTCCCTGTGGGCATCACCTGCCCTTTTTTTTTTCTGAAAAAAAAAGGAAACAGACAAGAGAGTTTTCAACATAGGTGTCTTCATCTTCAGTCATACATTGCACCTTCTGCCTGGTTACAAAGATGAACCGCCTGTGCTCCTAGCTAATTCCAGCCCTTCTACAAAATCACTGGATATTGTGGGGAAATTGAATTAAATAAAAATTTTCAGCCAACTCAGAAAACCTCTCAATAACAACAATGAAAGAAAACAATTTAATTATTAAATAAGCACTAAACTAAAATTCAATTTGCTTCGTAAGTAGTATGCTGAAAAGATTGCAAGGATAGGAAAAAATTCACTTTTTGCATAATTTAAGCTCATATAATCTGCTACATGAAAGTTTTAAAAATAAACTATATTCAGCTAAGAAGTCTTGATAGTACCACTTGCTGCACAGTTTATTCTAAATTCACATGGTAACCATGGTGACCATCTGTGTCAGCCAATTGGTTTTCTCCAAAACTCAATCAAAGAGACAAAACTTTTAGTTTTATGACAGAAACTAGTTTTGCAACGTGGAGCGAGGCACCTACTGAAGCCAGTCTCCTGTTCACCCACAGAAACTAGACAGCCTGATGGCTGCGTTTCTAAACATACTTGGACTGCAAAATCAGCAGTGTGCTTTTAGCATTTTTTTTTTGTGTGTGGGTTCCCAGAGTCAAACTCAGGACCTCACGCACCAGCAGGCGCCCGTGCCACTGAGTGATATCACCGGCCCTTTTTTCGTATGGGGGTGTACTGGGAGTCGAACTCAGGACCTCGCGCTTGCCAGGCAGGCGCTTATGCCACTGAGCCATCTCACTGGCCCCTCTTTTAAAGTGGTTTCCATACATGTGAAAGGAGCAGGAAATAAATTTATAATTACTACCTTCCTGAAGAAAATACTTTTTTATGTTTTTATTAATTTTTTTCCTACACATTCTGGTCCTTATTTACACTTTTGGTTTCTCACAGGAAAGAAACAATGTGATACTTATATACGTGTAGAAAATACTTTTAAAAAGGAAAGGGAAGAATATCTTTCCCTTCTTGCAGAAAGATTATTTTTTAAGGTTTGTGTTTACACATGCAATATAATCCTTTTCATTTCTTTTTTTTTATTAGTATGTATTTGCAGTACATGATATTTACATTCCTTGTGTGGAGTTGGTACATATACATAACACATCACAATTCCATTTTTATTCCCGTTTCCCTCCCCTCTCTCCCCTCACCCCATCTCTTTATCCCTTCCATTTCAGGAAAATCTATCTCCCTTTTTCCTATTATCTACCTTATATTTTGTTCTTTATTTATACTTTAGCCTTCTCATATAAGAAATACAATGTGATCATTAAGTTTGTGTATCTGATTTATTTCACTTAACATTATGGTCTCAAGGTGCATCCATTTTCCATAATATACAGAAGTGCTAACTCTCCCATCAGCCATAAATTCATAAACCTAATGCAAATCAAACGAACAGCAAAAACTTAGTATACTCAGAACTGAGATTGTGACATTTCCCATACACCTGCTCACACCAGAGTTCTTCTCATATGGATCTCTTGTTGTTCAGTTTCTAAATTTGGAGCTATGTCAGCACTTCACCATATTTTCTAATACCCTTTCTTTGCTTCACTTTTCTCATCTGCACATACAGACATGTTGTATATTTCACATATTTATGGTCATTGCTTTTGACCTTCCTTGGTGGAAAGTAAGCTCCATAAATGAAAATGGCTTTTATCAATATATTTGTAGTATCTGAAAATTCTCTGGCACAGTCAATATTCAATAAATTAATAAAAATGAATACATGGTACCGCTATACAAAGGATAGTTATCGACCAACTTCCTTTAAAATTTCTTGGATACTGGAGAATGAAAGATTTATAAAAGAAGTAGAGGAATGCATGTTCCAGTCTAGCCTGTGAAACTTAGCAAGATTCTGTTTCAAAATTTAAAAAAAGACTAGGGTTGGAGCTTAATACAAAGGCATTGAGATCAGTCTACAGGTCCCCTCTCCCCAAAAGTAGAAATACGTTGAGCTACTAAGATGGGTAAATCTCATATTGAAAAACCTAATTTAGTCAAAAATAAAGTTATATAGCAAAATCAACAAAATTCATAAAGAATAGAAAAGTTCCATATCTCTTCTTGTTTCTTTAGTTTTAACCAGTTGTATTGTCAAGATAAATGATCATTAGTAATTTTGACACGTAAGATGTAATTTTGTTAGTGAGAATAGGTCTTGCTTACTTGGAGATCTTTATGTCCTCTTAATAATAAATCACTGGCATCGTTTCATATACAAAGTATTTTTACCAGTCTTTTTCTCTTCTTGTTTTTCCCTCTGCTTGCTTCTTTTGTATTATAGTTTCAGGTTATCGTACTGGTTCTGACAATTAATTTTTTCCCAATTCTGTCTCTCTATGAGATAAAGAGAACCTAGATTTCCCTGGAGTGAACTGAGCATGCTGTAAGGAATACATATCTTTAGTTTAACTGGGTTTGCTCCGAAGCACTCTCAACTAATTTCACAGTTTAGACATGATTGAGTGATGACATTTTAAAAACCAGTTAGTTTTCTCAGTGCCAAACAAAGGAGGCATAATATTCCGTATCTCAGTAAAGAAAATAATGTCTATGAATCTATGCAGTTTTCTTTAGCTTGCTCATCAGTATTTGTTGGGTTCTCTAAAATCATGATTCTCTGGATTAAGACCAACTAATTGATATCACTATATAAAGCGTAGTTATTTATTTTACAATATTTTGCCTAACGAAAATTGTTATTGAATAATAACTATATTAGTAATGATTTAACAAATCCAGTCTTAACAAAACACTAATGCTGTGATTACTTATGTAAGACTGACTCCAATAGATTATAGATATTATCTAATTTGTGGAGTATTTCCCTCTCAAATACTCCCTCCTCATCCAGAGTAGCTGTCTGCCATCTCTCTCTCTCTCTCTCTCTCCCTCTCTCTCTCTCTCTCTCCCTCTCCCTCTGTGTCCACCACCTTAAAATAAATCTTATTCTTTCACTTAAAAAAAATCAGCTTTTACAAGAACTATAGGTAATGCATTAATGTTATTTTTATTTGCAAATGAAAAAACATGACTGTAAAATTAAATATATTATTCAGTCTTAAACAAAAAAATGAAAACAAGAGTTTGCAAATTGTATGATCTGGCTTCCATATTCCCAATCACACGTTCTTTTGCACTGGCACCTTTATAAAGCACACAGATGGCTATTCTGCAAGGGTGCCAATTCCAGGTTGAAACACTGTGTTCTCTGTGTACGTGGTGTGAAATGTGTGTACTGATGTAGTTCAGTGGTGCGACTCTGAGTAGAGTTAGAATTAACAAATGTCCTATTTCTTCGTGGTATGTGTCATTAAGTGCTTATTAACTAACACAGTAATAATCATATTGCTCATATGATTATTTATTAGTTTTACTGGATCAATGTACTTTTGCACAAATAAATTATGTTTTTTACAACTTAAAATTCATTGGTATTATGGTCGATAATTTTATATTTATGGCTATTTCTTAATTTATTTGTACACTTACCTCTTCTATCTGAACTTCATTTTCCTTAATAAAAATATCTTTTATTCAATGAATGAAGAGATACAGCATTCAAAATATGAATGCACCATTTTCTGTGGATTAGATACTCTGATTTTCCTATATTAGAAAATTTTTTAAAATGCAGAGGAGTCAGTAGGTGGAAACACTAAGAAGCTATACAGAATGTACATTTGTTTCACTAGAAAATACTCTGTTTTATAATAAGCTGGGACAATGATAAACTTCAAATAAATGCTACATGTTATTCTGACATATATTAATGAAACAAAACCCAATATGTGTAAGAACCAATATATTTCAATCCAAATAATTTAATGTGTTCAAATAAAACTTGTTCTGAAAGATGTAATACTTTAACGAGAAAGTTAATAAAATGTTTAAAATGCAATGAATAAGAAGAATAAAAAATGTTTTGAATAGTGTATTTTGCATTTAAAAATCAGATTTTCGTTGTGTATTCTTTTCTTTCCTTTTCTTCTCTTTCCTTTTCCTTTCTTTTCTTTCCTTTTTTCCTTTCCTTTCCTTTCCTTTCCTTTTTTCTTTTTCCTTTTTGTTGAGACTGGGTCTTGCTATGTAGGTCAGCTGGTCCGGACTCATTATGTAGCCCTGGCTGGCCTCGGACTCACAGCAATCCTCCTGCCTCAGCCTCCCGAGTGCTGGGATTACAGACATGTGCCACCATGCCCAGCTTCATTGTGGATTCAAAAAATAAAAGTGACTTTTTCATTATGCACTGAAGTCATACTTTTTTATTGCACGTTAGATATAATACAAAATGTATGATAATTTTCTGGTAATTTTATGCATGTTAGCTCTACTAAAACAGAAAGAACCATTATCAGAATGATTCATGGTTTTTATTTATGTTTTATTATATACTATTGGGCTGGGCATGGTGACATATGTGTGTAAGCCCATCACATTTGAGGCTGAGGCAGGCGGGTCATCATGAGTTTGAGGGCAGCTTAGGTGACATAGTGAGTTTAAGGCCAGCTTGAACTTCAAAGTAAGATGTTGTCTATAAACAAACAAACAAACAAATAAAATTATACTCTTGGACTGGGAATGTAGCTCAGTGGAGAGTGCTTGCTTAGCAAAATGAAAGGCCCTGGCCTCAATACCCAGAATTGCAGTAAGTTAGTTAAGTAATTAATTAAATGTATTCTTATCAGTAGTTTACAACGGGAGTTTAGTAAATATGAATTATATAATAAACTTTAAGCAATTTGAAAAAATATCCCTGTTTGTGGTGATATCAAGTTATTGTGTAGCTCTCAAGAATTGTGTCAGGAGCCCTATTCCTATTTGCTGAATTTGTGCAGACAGCTGTAGATATATGAAAGTTTTTGCCAAGATAAAATCACTCCCCCTTTACAAAATGCATATATGCTACTAACAAGTAGCATGGAGATAGAATTACTAATCATTTATTTGTTAATGTTATATGCATTATTTCTGCCATCCAGCATAAGTCTTTAATTAGTATCAAGTCTCTGTAAACAGAAAAATCCATTCTTTTGATTGGAGACTAAAGATAAAGGAAATGACTAGGTTTCATAACATATGACATTATCCTGAATTTTAATAATTTAATTTTTTATAAAAATGACATTTATATTAAATATAAAATGATCAAGTTTCCTGCAATGCCTTTTACAAATCACTTTAATTTTAATGAGAGCACGGCCTATATTTTGTTTTGTATCATTTTTCTTTTAATGATTGCTATAATGTCTGAAGCTTGGAGACAGAAGATGCTAAAATTATTTAATAAAGAAAGAATGTCTAAATGTAAACAAATTTTTGCTCAATTTTAGAAAATAATTTTGTGAGAAATTAAGTTCAACAAAAGAGAAAAATATAACTTTAGGCAATAATATTTGCTATATCAGCTTTCATAAGAAACAGTTAAGTGATAGTATTGCATATACTGTATATTGAATAACAACCTTCCACAATATACTTAACAAACATAATGTAATATCTAAAATGTCTTCACAGTTAACAATCTTTATGACGGATTCAAGTGAGAAGAGATATAATGCTTAAATGTTTACAAGCACTAGAATATTAAATGATAATTAAAACACTGGCTCAAAGCCAGTGGAAAAATTGTTAAAGGAGTAGATGCAATGACATTATCGAGAGGCAGTCACTAAGTATTACACAGTCTCATGAAGTTTCTAAAGAGGTATCACAATTAATTTACATCGACTTGTTTGTTGGAGGAATAATTCTCAAGTTTTGAAAAATTACATTTTCCTCAATTTATCTTTATGGATTGTTTCGAATCTTAACTGAATTGAAGGAACCCTGTGATACAGAAGCTATTTTACCTAAACACAATGCAGGTAGAGCTTTAGCAACTTAGACTATATATATATATATATATATATATATATATATATATATATATATTTTTTTTTTTTTTTTTTATATGTAGGTACTGGGAGTTTAACTCAGGACCTTGCACTTGCCAGGCAGGCGCTTATGCCACTGAGCTATAACACCGGCCCTAGATTATATTTTTAAATATACTATGACTGATGTTTGCCTGGAAGAAAATTCTCAGAGTATGAATAGAACTTTAAATTTTTAATTCTAATATAGCATATTGTTTGTTTTTATTTTATACATATGTAGTTATATATATACATATATATATGCACATGTATACATTTGTCCAGATATGAAATAAGCATATCTATAAAGAAAATGAATGAGAAAAATATACCTAATATATTATTAAGCAAACCAGGGTTGCCAGAATGCCAGGGTCATAATGCATGGTGACAAAGAATGAAACAGCAGACAGAAGAGTCAAACTTCAAGCAAATTTATTTAGAAGATATAAAGGCAAAGATGTAGAACTCCCACTAGCCAGGAGGGGTCCTGAGCAAATACCAATTAAGGGTCTTCATCTTGGCGTTTTTAAGCAATTTAGAAGGGATCTCAAAGAACTGTGCAAGTGATATGATCTCTACCTTACAGGGGACCACATACTCTTCAGGGTCCAATCTATGAATCAATGACACAGTGCCCGTCCAGGGCCCATGCACCCTTGAGCACCTTCGAGACAATGGCCTGCCTGGTCACATTCTGGTCATGCTATGTGGAGATCCCTGACAGCTGTGGGACACCTCGAAGATGTTTTTGTAAGATCCCCAGAAGGTGATGACTAAGGAGACTCCATTTTGGACTTCCTGGCTTAATTTTGGGGCTGCTGTCCTTACTGCCTAATAGAAGAATCATTCCCACTGAAGAGGTGACCCTAGATGCCATTAGAGAAAAGGGATGATGATTACTCCAGCTGCTTTGTGTTGTACAGGGGTGGCAAGAAGGCACTGGCAGTCAGTTGCATCCTCCAGAGGGCCTGCCTAACAGCCTGTGATAGAAGTCAGATGGTCTCTCCATAGCAGGTTCCATTTGCATGACCACCTGAAGTGTAATAGATTGTAGGTGAGAGAAAACAAAGTCGATGAGGAGATGTACTAACTAGGGTCAGAAAAATCAGAGGAGTAACCAAGCATCAACACTGGTATGAAGGGTCCTATGAGGGTTCAGGCCCATTCCTACAGGGATTTAAGGAGGTATCCCCTGAACCTAGAGGGGTGAGAGACTGTTCTAGGAAGGAGCCCAGACTAGAGATGGGTCCAGAGATTGGGAGAGAGAACCCCAAGTGTGACTATTAGTGTCATTTAGTTCTAATATGGATCCTCTCCTTGTTCTTGAATAGTGACACTGTTGGTTTTTCCCATCAAAAGAAGGGATAAGAGAAGTTGTGTTACTCCTAGTACCCATCACCCTGTTCTCTTTTGGGTTCACAGTGAGATCCCTCCTCTTCCTAACATCCCATATATATATATACTTTTTTTTTTTTTTTGTGGGTACCGGGGGTCGACCTGAGGACCTCACGCGCCAGTAGGCACCCGTGCGGCTGAGCGATATCACCGGCCCTTTTAGGGTATGTGGGTTCCAGGAGTCAAACTGGGGCCTTCGCGCTTGCCAGGCAGGTGCTTACACCTCTGAGCCATCTCATCGGTCCCCATATGCATTTAGAAGGAGGCATTACAGAGGGAGAGTTCTAGGAACCCCAGTATGGGTCCTGTACCTTTAAGATTAGAGAAGCAATAAGAAGGCTTAAGAAGTAGAGCAGTAACGTGTTCTGCAGCCTGATGCTTTAGTCCTGAGGGGGTATAGTTCCAGTTGCAGAGTTGCAGTTGAGCCCACTTCCAACTGCATTTGGTTCAACACGGGAGGGCGCCGCTGAACACTGTTCACGCAGTGTCTTGGGTTTGTCTCCTAAACTCCTGTGAGCTAGGATTGCCAGCTCTAGCTTACATTGCTGATACAATTTTAGGTTGCCTCTCCTGGTAAAGAAAGCCTGTGTGCAGGGGATTTCTGATCATTTTGCTGGGGAGTTCTCTGAGAGGCACAGGAGAACTGGCAGATGTATTTTTAAGAATCTTGGAGGGCGATGAGTCAGCAGACTTCATTTTGGGATTTCTGACTTCATTTCATGACCATCATCCTTACTGCCTAATAGAATCTTAACTCCAGTCTCAATAGAACCTCCATGTAGTACAGAATCATGACTTATATATTTTTAATTTCTATTGATATTTAGCTGTGTTTCTAAGATCTAGATGATTTAAAAAGTTCATTTAATAACACTGACATTTTAAATACATTCATTGACTTTAAAAATAATTACTTCAAAGATATCTACCAGTTAACTCAGGAGAATATGAATGCAATGACTTGAGGAATATTTGATATTTATTAGTCTTTTTACATAATAATCATTCAGTAATCAACTTGACATCAGTATCAGAAAGCACAGAATTTTTTGACTTCTTTGAAATTTATTTTATTCATTTGTTTCATTAGTTCATGTTTGTTTGTGATACGTAATGAATGTATTCATGCTGGGGAGTTGGTACATGTACATACCACATTTTAGTCCCTTTTACTTACTATTTTCCTCTCTTCATTCTGTCACTCTACATATTCAGATCCCCTTCCCACTGGCAAAATATCTACATCCCAGTTTCCTATAAGCTATAGCATATTTTGTGCTTTAAATTATCTATACTTTGGGTTTTTCCTATAAAAGTGGAATAGCTAACCTTTTATGTCTGATTTATTTTAGTTAGTATTATGGTCTCAAGGTGCATTCATTCCACAACAAACGACTCAAATTCAGCCTTCTCTAAGGATAAGTAGTGCTCTGTATGTAATAAATATCACAGTTTCATTATCCATTCAACAGCTTCAGGTAGGAGATGAGGGCATGACAGCCTGGTTTGAAAACAGGATGTTACCTGTTAATTACAAAGATCCAAAACAGAGGTTGAACAACAGGATGTTACCTGTTGACAACACCCATGATGCGTGGGCAGAGCAACTTCAGATGGCCCTGATCTGAGATGATATGAAAGACTCTGGCCTTTGGCTTTGTCACTACTGCGATCTTCCTGTTCTGTTGTCTTCCTGTTTCTGCAGTGGCCTGTACTGCGTGTGGGACATACCTCTTCTTGCTCTTAACTTTCCCTGACTCTTTCCTTTTCTTCCTGTGGTGGATTGACTAATAGTTGAGTGAAAACTCCCAGCTGAACTGAATCAGCGTGGTTCTGGGCATGGAAGACCCACCTGAAGACTGTCGCCAGAATCCCATAAAAGGAGAACTGGAGGGAAAGATTACATGCTGCTGATCTCCCAGGAGAAGTTCGGTTTTCCTGATAGCAACTTGAACTCGGCTGTTCTCCTTGGAGAAGCTCAGGTCCTTGCCATTGCCTGGGATGGCTGCTGTTCTCTTTAGGGGAGGCTCTGGTCTTCACCTTTGTCTTGAGCATCACTTCCTGGCTCCAGTGCAGAGCTCTCAGCCCTCAGGCACAGATCCTTCACCCTGCAGGCATAAACTTTCCAGTTTCCACCACTTGCCGTAGGCTTTTCTGGTGCAGATCCTTCCTACAGACTTGCATGAGACTTTGCCTTGGGCTCTAGGCCCTCGGCTGGACTTGTGTGGGACATTGCTATGGGATCTGGGCCCTCAGCTGGATTCTTCGCATCTCTGGCATATGGACAGATCTCTTGCACTCTTCTGCATTTGACTTTTTGGGTGAATATTGTAAAATAATCCTATAAATGTATGTATCTTGTATTAAATCTATCCCCTTGCAAAATCCTGACTACAACACTTCCTTTAGTCTAAATAAAAGTTACATGCATCTGTTCATTGGTTGTTCTAGCCAATTCTTTGGGTGGAACAGAAAGAGGCTGTAACCACCAGACACTGTGCCATTCAGCAACATTTTGATGGACTTACCGGCTGCTTCCAAGGTTTTGATATTATGAGTTGTGGTGCTATAAATATGGGTATGTATGTACCAAAGTAATATGATTTTTTAACTCTTTTGGGAATATACCAGATAAAGGAATTGCTGGGTCAAATGGAATTCAATTTTTTAAATTTTTTAAGGAATGTTGATACTTATTTTCATAATGGTTGTGCTAGTTTACATTCCTACCAACAGATAGAAGGCTTCCTTTTTTGTCTACAAGTTCACCAGCATTTGTGTTTTTTATTTTGTTTGTTTGCTTTTATTTTGGTGATAGCCATTCTTTTTCAAGTAAGATGAAATCTCAGTTTTATTTTGATTTGAATTTGATTAATGGCCAAAGATGGTGATCATTTTTCATCTACTTAATGGCCAATTCAATCCAGTGTCAATTTCAATTGTCCAATTTTTGGATTGGATCTTTTATTGTAGGAGGTCTAATTTATTTTTTTCAGTTTTATGTATTCTAGATATTAGTCCTTTCCAATGAGTACCTGGCAATAACAGTTTTCTTCACTCTGTTGATTGTTTCTAAATTAGTTACTTCTGGTTTCTGGAATGTTTTTGTGATTTTGGCTTTTAATTTCTAATTGTATTGGTATGGATTTTTTTTTTTGGTAGGTTTGGTTAAGGACTTGTCTTTGATTCATTTATTCTTTGTAATGTTCTTTAGCCTCAATTTGTTAATTTTCACTCTGATCTTTATAATTTCTTTCCTTGTATAGTTTTGGATTAGACTTGTTCTTGTTTTTCTTGGACCTTAAGATGCATTTTATATTATTTATTTCTGATTGCTCTATATTTCTGATGTGGACATTCACAGCTACAAACTTTCCTCTTAGGACTGTTTTCATTATGCCCCATATGTCAGGTATGTTCCACTAGTATTTGCTTTTATGAAATGTTTAATTTCTTTGGTTTCATCTGTGATTGATCCACTGACAATTCAAGAGTGTATTTTTAATCTCCATGTGTTTACATAATTTCTGTCATTTCTTTTGCCATTGATTACTAGTTTCTTTGCACTATAATCTCATAATATATATGGAATTACTTTGATTCTTTTGTATTTATTGAAGAAAAATTTATGGTACTATGTGTTCTATTTCAGAGAAAGGTACAAGTATTTCTGAGAAGTATGTTATGTTGTTCTTGTGTTGAACACCCTGAAAATATTTGTTAAATCCACTTGCTTGAGGTTGTGGTTCAACTCTTCTATTTCTTTGTTGAATTTTTTTTTTTTTAGTTTAGTTGATCTATTTGTAATGGTGGGATATTGAGGTCACCCACTGATTGTGTTGATAATAATCTGATCTTTTATGTCCAGTGGTATTTATTTTAAGAATTTGGGTGGGCCAGTATTTGATGCATATATATTTAGAGTTATTATCTCTTCCTCTTGAATCATTCCCTCTCCCAGTATTTAGTGACCTTCTTTGTCTTTCCTGATCAGTTTTCAGGTGAAGTCCACTTACTCTAGGAATAAGGTAGGTATTCCTGCTTGCCTTCAGGCTCTTGTTGCATGGAATATTACTTTCCATCTTTGATGTTTATTCCATAGCTTCTTTAAAGTTTAGGCATGTGCCTTGTATGCAGCATACAGCTGGGTTTTGTTTTCTCATCCAACCTGCCCATCTGTATCCCTTGATTTGGGAGCTGAGAACTCTTGTGCCGTGACCTGCACGACCAGCGGGGTCCTGAGAAGGGGCGAGGAGAGATTAAGAAGAAACAAGACACATAAAGAAAAGCTGGGACTGGGTGGGACCTGACCTCTCTGATGCAGAAGCAGAAACAACATGTCTTTATTTATACGAAGTAAAAACAAGGAAAAAGCACAGGACAGGATCCCGAGTGCAAGGTCTCAGCATTTGCTGAGAGCACTGAAAGCAAAACATTCTCAGAGCTGTCTGTACTATAGTTACCAAGGCCAGACACCCGCTGATATGCAACTGAGCCAGAGGTCAGCTTGTTCACGCAGTCTGCCTCTGGCATTCCATGTCCTTGGGACTGGCTTTGCTCTAGTCTCAAGGAATTCGCCGACCTCAACTGCTCCCTACACTCTTAATCACGGGTATTTGGGGTTCTACGTTCCTCGTTAACTTGTATGTTGAATTATTTCCCCGTACTCAGAAAATTTTCTGGTATGACTTCTGTAAACAGATTTTTCATACAATTTGTGTTATCTTATGATTTTTCCTAAGACTGTACTGTAATCTCAGATATATATTTATACACATAACCATTCGAAATATCACCTACAATGATAATCTCTGTGGAAATACAATCAGAAACAAATAGTCTGAACAATAAGAGGCATAAAACAAACTTTTCCACTACTGAATAAATGATAAAAAGAAAAAAAAATGACCAATGTGAAAGGAAAGAAATCATGGGTTCCAAGATTTACAGATGTTTTAAATATTGTTTTATAAATGAAGTTTATTTACATCTCTTATAGAAGATAAAATACTAAAAATTGTTAATGTTTTAATGAAGAAAATGGGCAAGTATTTGCCAGGTGTTCGAAATTTACTTATATGCCACTATAAGATGTGTATATGAATATTCATAGAAGGCCTTACTGGTAATGGAAAAAAAAAAACAGGAAATTATCCAAACCTCCATTAACAGCTGAATGTCTTAATATAGGGTGGTGTAATTAAACAACATAATTATTTATAAAAAAAAATGGACTACAGATTCAGAGACTAAAATAAATGATTCAAAAATATAATATTGCTGGGGATATATCTCAGCGATACAGCGCCTCGCCAAATGCAAGGTTATGAGTTCAATTCTTGGTACCAAAAAATAAAATAAAATAAAATGAAATATTAAGAAAAGAAAGTTAGAGAACTTACATTAAAATAGTGTATATATAACTTTTAGGAATATGCAAAATTTGAGAATGCATTGTTTGGTGGAACACATACATATATAATATTATTTTAAAATGGAGACTAAAACTAAAATCCACCACTTAGAAAATAGTTCTCCTACGGCCGGTGAGATGGCTCAGCAGCTTAAGCGCCTGCCCGGCAAGCACGAGGGCCCGAGTTCGACTCCCGGAACCCACATAAAAAAAGGGGCCGGTGATATCGCTCAGCGGCACGGGCGCCTGCTGGTGCATGAGGTCCTGAGGTCCACCCCCCGGTACCCACAAAAAAAAAAAAAAAAAAGGAAAATAGTTCTGCTTAACACTGTAGAATGAAAGAGGAACATATATGGGGAAGCACATTCCTCAAAAATGTTTATTCATCTTTTGGCCTCTATTTTTTGTTAATATGTCTTTTAGTAGTTATATCTAACATAGAACAAATAAGACTTTTGATTTAATTGTAATGCAAAACTATTTGTCTTATTGTTATTTACATTTAATGATAGTAAATTCCTACCTCTATTCATCTCTCCCATATTACATTTCCCAGAGCAAATACTATGAATTTTGTTTACTTTAAAACAATAGACATCACTGAAGATTTATCTTCCTGCATGATCTCAGTATAATAATTTAAATCTCCATCTTTCAATCTTCACTCCTACCTAAGTGTCCTCTTCCTTCTGCTAAAGTTTAATAATGTAGTCTTTAATCTGGAAAAATTTTGGGGTCAGTTTGGCCTTGTCTCCCACCTTAACTCAAATCTAATTGTCCACTTGAACTTGTGTTTCCCTCTAGTATGGACACTTGTTAGTCTGATGGGTGGCTTCATTGATTCTGATTCTCGGCAACAGTTTAAGTTGAGAAATGTAAACTTCCCCATGTGTGTGTCTGTGGTGAGTTACCATTTCTTTCTTTGAATTTTTTAAAAAATTCACTTATAAGAAGTTGCCTACTATTACAGGGTTTTCATTGTGTCCTCATAACACAGGCAATGCGTATTTTCCTCATAACATTCCCTCATCTATGATTTGCCAGTCTCTATCCTAAGCAATTCTTATCCTATGATTCACTGTTATAGTTTAGATTGAAAATATACCCCAAAGCCTCCTGTGCTCATAAATGGGGCTCATGGAAAATGAACCAACTTCCTGCTGAGACGGGAGCTAGTAAGATAAGAGTTAAGAATCTATTAGGTAGTGAGGACAGAGGCCCAAAAATGGAATCGAAAAGCCCAAAATGGAGGATGCTGAGTTGCCACCCTCTGGTGTCCTGTAGCTGTCAGGGACCTCTCCAGAGCATGACTAGGCCAGCCACTGACTCAAGGACACATGGGCCCTGCATGGGCCCTGGGTGAACACTGCATAGATTGGACCCTAAAAATTATGTGGTCTTCTAGAGGATAGGATCATATCACTTGCATAACAGCCCAAGATCCCTTCTAAACCCCTTAAAAAAGCCCTAGAAGAAGAGCTTTGCATAGCGGTAGCTCTACTTCCTTGCCTTTATATCTTTTACCTCTTTGTCTTTATACCTTTCAAGTAAATGTGCTCATACTCTACCTCCTCCCTCCATGGTTTCCTTCTTTGTGAGAGCGGGACAGGATTTGGGGATTTCAGTTTCACTGTTAGAAGGCGGGGTCTGGTCTCTGAGGAGGGGAGTCGCTGGGTCTTAGCCTGGAAGTGTTTATCTCCTTCCTGGCTCCTCCCTTCATTCTCTCTGCTTCCTGAAGCCATGACAGGAGCAGCTTTCTCTCTGCCGTGTCCCTCTGTCATGCCGCCCTACCTTGGAATCAGTTAACTATGGACTGAAACCTCTACAAACTGTGAAGCACAATAGATCTTTTTTTTTCCTTTAAGTTGCAGGTGTCTGATTTTGTGTCCCAGTGATGAAGAAAATGACAAAGACAGTCACCTTAACTCCCGGAACAGTTTAGCTAGTATAAGATCCTTTCTTAAATGACCCTCAGCAAATACTTCAACCACAAGTTTTGTATGTGCTGCTTGGGTATGGTTATCTTAGATGCAGTTGCAGGAGAAGTAGTCCTTAACTATTTCATTCCTCTCCCTCTCTTTCCTACTCCTGAAGCAGCTTGCCATTTTCCCCCTTGACCAATATTTTCTCTGGCCCGAGTCCAAAACTAGTTCACTAGGTAACCCAGTATGGGGTTATGTACTAAGTGTTATCTGCCGTTCACTGAAGGCCCTCACTGTAAGCACATGCTCCATCACAAAAGATGTATCGGATACACATCAAGTCTTTCTCCAGAGAAATACTCCAAAATTTAATTGTCTCCCCTCTGCCTCACTTTTCACGTTCTTGATTTGCAAATCACAAGACTCATACAATTTGTTTTTATCAACTTTAGGAGCATATTCCGCATAATGATTATATTTATACTTGCTTTGCTGTCTGGTTTCTATTTTGTTCATGCTGTATTCAAAATAAGGCAAAAAAATTCAATTTTAATGTTTTAATGCATTCAAGATATTTGATGTTATATTATTTTATTATAACAAATTTAATGACTTAAAAATGATGCAAGTTTATTATTTTATTCTTATTTTGGGTCAGAAGTCCAACATAAATCTCACTGGACTGAAATCAAGGGCAAAGCTGTATTCTTCCCTTGAGATTGTAGGAGAAAGTCCATTTCTGTATTCACTCAGATTGTTGAAGGAATTCAGCTTTCATTGGTTGTAAAATTGAATTCCTTTTAGGCTATAGTCTAAGTTTCCTGTTCTAAAAAAGCCACAGCTTCAAACAAACTAAATTAGAGTTTATCTGAGCAAAGAACAATTCATGAATGGGCCAACACCCAAGAGAGATTTGGAAAGCTCTACCCAGAAGTGTAGGGGGCAGTTATTAGAGCCAGGAAAGGAAGTGCAGTGCAGTTACAGCTTAGCATTCCCGTGATTCGGGCAGGCTGTGATGACACATTTGGCTTGTATGTGTGATGTGATCAGTTGGCATTCTGTGATTGGCAAAAGTGCAGCTTCTATGATTATCTGACACTAAGCTGCTTCTTAGAAAAGTATATTCTTAAACTAGGTTGCAGGTTATTTACATACTAATTTAGGTTGCAATTCAGTAGTGAGAACTCAAAGTACAAAGGCAGGCTCAAGCCAAATTTAGTGTAACACTGCTCTGGTTGTAGAAGTTGAGTAATTAAAGGTATAAGCTGAGACTCATTCCTACTCTATATCGTCTGGACCATTTCATCCATCTACCATCTTTGAAGCCAGCAATAGTGGGTTAAATTCCTCTCACAGAGTTTCTCCTCCTTTGTGCTTCTGTTAATCTCTCTCATGTTCTTCTGCCTTGTGTTCTACAGATAAAGGCCCATGAGATTACATTGGGCCCACTCCAATAATTTATCATAATCTTCCTTTTTGAATATTAGTTGATTAGCAAACTGAATTCTATCTGCAACTTTAATTCCCTATTTTTATGTGATGTTAAAATATTTGCAAGGAATAAGATGCACACATCTTTGGTGGACCATTAGCCTATCATGAGTGTGTATGTAATATTTCACACATTATTTCTTTAAACATGTTAAAAGTCAGAAAAATATAAACATAAATAAAGCATGTTAATAATGTCAGCTACACAGTAATTCTAGTAAAAATATATTAGAATAAGAGGGTTATTTTTATGAATAAACACTTTATAATAGATTTTTAATAGTTTAAACCGTAAGCAATGAATAATTTGTGATCTCACTAATTAAATGCTTTTTCAAACCACTAAGA
Source organism: Erethizon dorsatum (assembly GCA_028451465.1). NCBI lineage: Eukaryota > Metazoa > Chordata > Mammalia > Rodentia > Erethizontidae > Erethizon > Erethizon dorsatum. Next base: position 139,920,086 of record CM051824.1, read on the forward strand.
AAAAAATTGATGGCAAATTTAACAAAACATTTCAACCTGTCAGGTCAAACAAAAAGAGACAAAAATATGAGGACACTGACAAATTAAAATATTTCTCTGAGGAAGATCTAGCACCCTCACTATTAGGGAATGCTAGAAAGGAATTTGTGTGTATCTTTATGAAGGTATTTTTTTTTTTGTGGGTACCGGGGGTCAAACTCAGGACCTCGCGCGCCAGCAGGAGCCTGTGCCGCTGAGTGATATCACCGGCCCTTTTTTCATATGTGGGTACCAGGAGTTGAACTCAGGGCCTCGTGCTTGCCAGGCAGACGCTTATGCCACTGAGCCATCTCACCGGCCCTTATGAAGAATTTTTATAATTCCATTACATTCACATTGCATGATTATTAAATGGAAAGTACGTAAAAATGAGTTCTTATAGAGGAACATTAAAACTTCTTGGGAATTACTTGTCTAATCAGTCCGGATTATCTAATTACAATATATTGCTGCAAAATACATAGTTTAAGACATGATTGTGAGTCTCTACTTCCATGATTCAAATGTTAGCTATGATACATGCCATGTCTGAAATATTGGTCAAGCCAATCATTCACTCTTTCCAAAGTTAGTCTGTCTGTCTATCTATATTTCTATATATACTCATTGTTTGCAAGTATGTCTATATGCATGTATATATGTTTATATATGCACAATTTTATGATTGTGTATATATATGTATACATAGTCATTATTATGTATGTATATGTATATATATTCACACTCATTGTTACATATATATTCATTGTTATGATGATTTAACTAGATAAATGTGAACTTTTTAAAATATTAATGTTGCTAGGCTTTGAAAAGTCCAGAGTCAATTTCAGTAACTATGTCTAACTCCCAAGAGAAAGTAAACATTAGAAATTGACATTATTTTCATTTAAATTGTAAAATATCAGGTACAAAACACCACTCTTTATTGCTGACATATGTGACAATTAAACAATATTTAGGTCTCAGTGTATCGAAATACTGTGCAATGCTTTACACTATATTGTGAATCAAGAGCAAATAGGATTCCATATGATACAAGAAAACAGGGTGTTTTTTACTCCTACTTCTGAAAAAAATTAGTTAGAAGAAATTTTCATGACTTTAGAAGTTGTCCCACAATTCAACAACAAAAATCCCTCCAGTTACTTTCAGTTGCATAAAATTGTGTATAATTAATAAATCATCCTGTGTAACAGTAAAACTCCAAATTCTTTTAGAAGATTCTTAATTTCACTAGCTTGGCCCTATGTCAGGTTGAAGATCCAAGTGGAAAATGGACCTAGAATAGACAGCTTTTCCTTTTTCTACCAAGCTCTTCTCCTTTTCTTTTTTACTTATTAATTATGGAGTATGATCTCCCCTAGAGAAGGAGTGGGCAAAGTGGTTAGAAAGGTGGTTTAAAGGGCAGGAAAATGTTCACTTGGCTGGTTGAATAATGATTTGATTTTGACTCTCTTGGGGATCAGAATCTGGCCAAAGATAATTCTATCCTAAAGAACATTTTAAGTTTCTTCACTTGAAGACGTGTCTGCTCAGAGAATATCTACATTCAGATTTCTTGACTGGAGCGATGTATTTTTGTCAGGATGGCTGCTTAAGATTTCCTTCCAGATGTTCCCGGTTTTGCTTGCCCCATGTAAATCCTCTGGACAGTCCTTGCAAATAAGTATTCTAAAGGACATCAGCCTGGTTCCTTCTTTGCAGGGCACACATCCGGTACATCAGAAAGAAGTAGCATAAATTTTAAATATTTTCTTTCATTTTGTTTTTTCACCTCAGGGAAATTAAAAACAGCAACAATTAAAGATAGTCATGCAAGAGCTAGACATTGTCCTCTGTGCCCTAATTATAGGAAGATTTGTCAGCATGTGTAGCCATGTAGGTATGTGCATATCAAATATTATGGAAAAAATGGAATGCTCATGACAAAAAAACCCATCAAATATAAATATCTAATTATTTAATGACCATTTGACTCTCTTATGTATTTGAATTAAGTAAACATGTGAGAAATATACTGTAAGCCAAAATATTCTAAAATAATATACTGACAGTCACATACGTACTGTAGTCATTTTTTTCTCTACAAGAAAATGCTTATATATGTATTATTATTTAATATGCAGCCATCACAAAGTCTGAATAAACTCTGAAAACATGAGCTATTTTATAAGGATGAAAAAATCTGCAACCTGTCATAACTACTTTTTAAATTTTGGCTTAAAGCCAAATAAATATGTTTTTTATAAAATGTTCAAAAACTTTGACATTGACATATTTCTGAGGTTGCTGATGTTCCAGTTGTTTTATGGTGGTATTATCGTTTCCTATTAAAATCATAAGCATGTCTCTTTTGCAACAGAGATAAATTTTGTTAAAACCAAAATGATTGTGCAGGCTATGATCAAACTAGATTAGTTTTTCAAAAACAGAATTGAAGGAGGTTCTCTCTGATGGACTACCCCCACATCAGAACATTAATAAAGAAAAACTTTCAAGTTTATGTAGAGTTTTTACATCCAAAAGAGGAACTGACTCTAGAATTTTATACATGTAGTAAATTGATACTATTACTGACTCTCCAATAAGTAGTCATCACTAGATTTCAAAGGATTTGAGGTCCCCTCCAACAAATTCCTATGTTAGCACATTAATCCCAATCAGATGGTAGTTTGGTAGTAAATTATTTTGGAGTGGATTAAGCCAGGAATGGTGATGCACTCCTGCATTCCCAGCACTCTGGAGGCTGAGGCAGGAAGATTACCACAAGTTTGAGTCCAGCCTGGGCTACACAGTGTTTGAGGCCAGCCTAAATAACATAGTGAGACCCAGTCTCAAAAAAAGAAAAAAGAGTGGATTAGGTCAAATGGAGGTGGAGCCTTCATGAATGGGATTAATGGCTTTGTAAGAAGCCAACTAGATAGTTCTTTCTGCCATGTGAGGACATAGAAAGAATGCACTTATTTGAAAATCAGAAAGAAGGCCCCACCAACAACTTGACAGTGTTGGCATCCTGCCTTCCAAACTCTAGAACTATGAGGAAAAGTTATTTATTTCAGCCACCCAGTTTACGGCATTGTGTGATAGCAGGTGAGATTATGGCAAACCAGAAGACATATAAAAGAGCCATTTTACAACCTTAAACATTTTTTTAATTCCTTTGCCTTCTTGGTAATTATTTTCTAAGTAGATTTCAAGGACTTCACTTGAATTTAATAGAATACTTTTCTGAAGACGTATATGAATAATGCATGATAAAATCTGGAAATATGTAAACAAGCAAAATTTTGATTCAGCAAAATCTGACTAATGAGTGGATTCATTTGTCATTCTGGAGAGTTTATTTCACAAATATCTACATAGATACTCTGCTTCTAAAACAACCTCTAATGATATTTAAAATAATAAAATTCTCAATTATAATTTCTGGAGAAGTATTGATCTCATAGATAAGAAAACTAAAAAACCCAGAAACTTACGTGGGTTTAGCTTTTTTTTTCCCAACACCATTTCTCATTTACTGTCTTGAAACATTTTTAGTTTTCAGTATCACAATTCAATATCAACACTTGACATGTGTCATGGTAAAATATATGATTGAACATGATCCTCAAATTAGAACATCAAGTATGAATTTTAATTTTAAAGATTTGTTTGGAGGATATTTAGACTCAAAATAAAATTAAAGAAATATTAAGATAATACACTAGGATATACTTTTGTGTCTCTATACCATTATAGAACTGATTTCTGTTTATGTGCAATTTTCTTCAAGGACAGAAACACAATTGTGTATATATTGCATAACTAGGAACATTTTTAGGAATGGTTACCTGATATACCTGCTTAGTTATATTTTCTTTAGAAAGCCCATGTGTCCTTTTGCTAAAATTTAGAACTTTATAACACCACCATTTTTCATTAAGGATATAAAATGTTACGATATAAAGTATATGCCGCCAGACAAAAATATTTTGCACAGTATGGTGTAATAATAGTATAATGTCTCCATTTTTTACATAGATATAGGCTGTATTGTTCTATAAATTAACTATGGTTTGGAAATTTTCCTAGCTGTTCATTGTCTGTTTAATCTCTTCTGTCTTTCCCATTGATCTTCTTTACTTCTGCATCAAAGTTGATAGATTGTTTTGAATGTCTGTTTTCCTTCTCTATTCAGACTTCACAATATAGAACTTCAGTGAATTTTTTTTTTTTTTTTTTTTTTGTAGGTACCGGGGGGTCGACCTCAGGACCTCGCGCGCCAGCAGGCGCCTGTGCCGCTGAGCGATATCACCGGCCCTTTTTTCGTATGTGGGTTCCGGGAGTTGAACTCGGGCCCTCCCGCTTGCCGGGCAGGCGCTTAAGCCACTGAGCCATCTCACCGGCCCCTCAGTGAATTTTATTTTCATAAGTCTAGCTATTTATTTGGCTATTTGTTATTACCTCATATATAGAAAGGTAAGGGGAATGATTCTTTTCTGATAAGTTATATTTACCCTTTAAAACACTTATTTCAGAGTTTTCGATGGAAGAAATTTTCTTCTCTTGCTTTTATAGAACATGCATTGGCAACTAAGTGAAAATGCTTATTTTCTTATTTTATGTATACTTCCAATTTCTTAGGAAATGCTGCATCTAGTAGGTGCAATAGCATGAAAAATTATACTTTTATTGCCCCTCAGTTTTGTTTAATTCTATTTTTTCAAATTATTTTTTCCCTTTCCTGTATTTCACTAGTCTGTCAAAATACACCCAGTAATTTTCTTACCAACTCTATAAATTCTCTGCCACCAAGTTCCAAATCACATATTATAATTTTTGGATCAAGCAGTTCCACAGCCTTGAATTTAAAGAGAGCTCTTCCCATTATGAATACCAGATGTATTATGTACAGGCTAATTTATGTGGAATTGATTCTTGGAAAATGTCTTATGTTCATTTTGCTGTCACTTTGATGTAATTGATCTCCTTGAATGTTCTTTAATTTTGTATATTTGTCTAGTTTTCATAGCAGGATGATGTGTTTTGTAATAGAAGAGACTTAGTTTGTATTGTTTTGGAAATCAAACTGCACCTTACCATTTTTTTAATCATTTGCTTTAAAATATTTATAGTTTCTCTATGCTGGGCTAAGCACTGTTCTTGGTACCTGAAATGTGGCACGGGGGAAATCAAGAAATGTCCTGCATCAGGACTCTTTATTTGTGTTCTTGCAGTACTTTATCACAATTAAAATTACATATTTTACTGCTTATTCTTTTGTTTAACATCTTGCTCCCCAAATTGTGTGAGCAAAATTTAAGGGTAGAGTGGTTTTAATTTATCACTGTAATATCAGTGCTACTATGATCTGATAAGTACCAGTGTGTGTGGAACAGATAAATGTAACAACAGAAGCTTAGTAAACTTTTCTTAAAGGGAAAAATGGGGAGGGCGAGCTGCATGAAGAAAGAAGGAGAAAAGGTAGGGAGTTAAAGGAATTTTCCAATTCACATTCTCTTGGGAAAATTTGATCTTTGTGTGAGAGAATAAGATATTTTCTTACCACTCATAATCTAAAAAATGTTAAAATACAGTAAAACATTAGTGGTGGATGGAACTAGGTGCAACTTTTCTGGATGGAAAAACACAGTCATTCAAAAAGATATGTAATGACTTTAGCTAAAACTATGATTCTTATAAACAGGGTATTAATATTAGTAAAGCAAAAACCAAAATTTTTTCATCATTTGCTTAAATTTTTAATAATATTTTTATAAGGCTTTAAGTATTTGCAGTCATAGAGCATGTGGCTGAGTATTAGATTAGTTTTCTGATATACTAAAGTTATTCAAAGTTGGAAAGAAAGCCGTAGATTTTAATTTGGCAATGTATTTCGTGACAAACTCAATCTTGTTTTATTTATAAAAAGGTACATAAAATGAACTGAGCATTTAGTCAAAAACTATAAATTATTATTTACTTAAAAACTGGTTTTAACTGCTTAATTTATTTGTGTTCTTATGTTTAAAAAAATACTGTTACGTATTTTGGATGCAGGTATTGTTGGTGACATGAAATAGGCTATATTGTTTTCAACAATGTAATGCAGGTATTATATTCATTCAGTCGAATTCAATTAATATATAAGGTGGTATGGTAAGCAACTTCAAGGGTGAAAAACATGAGAAAATGGGTCCATATGTCTGTCATTTGTATACTATATTTATAAAAATTATGATAAATACTGGAATACATACAACTAAAGATAAACAGGCCTTCTGCAGAAAAGGGTAATGAAATATCTTTGCAGTTCTGAAGAACTTAATTTCAAAGGTGAAGCTTCATGATCAGGCCTCAGGCTAACTTCCCTAGAGCTTGAGAAGGTCAAAGAGTACAAGAAGATGAAGGGAAAGCCCATTCCAAGTCAGAGAAGAAAGCATGAACAATGGCACCTTGGGAATGATACGGATTAGCCAGCAACTAAGAAGTAATGCAGTTGGATATATGATCAGAAATGTTCAAAATAGCACGATCAGTAGCCTGGCGAGATCTGAAAATGTGTGGTTGTATGGTGCTGTATTATTTGTCTTATTTCACGAAGAACAGTCTAATTATATCTTTGCATTGGAAAAAAAATTAAAACCTGTACCATGTAATTTAAATAAGTACATATCATTTATTAAACTTTCTTAATAAAGAAAGAAAATAATTACTAGGCAGCAGATTTTTTTAAAAAATCAATATTTGTTGTCTACATATTATATTAGTATTCAATGACCCAAGTCATTTCCCTTTAAATGACTGAAATACAAAGAATTAATTATATGTTTTATTGGAAAGCAGAAACCAAGATAAAAGACAAAAAGAGCAGCAAGCAGTTACTTAGCAACAAATGGAACAAAGTGAAGTTACCAAAAGTCAGGAGCTCGGAGAGAGAGAGTCCTACTTACCCACACCCTGGTTGCGACCCATGGAAGTGGCTAGACTGGGCCATGGTGAGGTCTGTCATGGGGCTAAGAATACCACATACTTAATACACAAATAAAAACACCAAATGAACCTGGGTGCTGGGGAAATGCTGACAGATCTAGAAACAAACAAACCTTTCTTCCCCCTCCTTGCCTTCAAATCTCCCAGTAACACTTTGCAAAGACACTAACAGCAAATTCCTCTGAAAATATAATACTCAGACACTGTGTACCAGTCTCAGCATTGGAGAGCAGAGGATACAGGGGTAGAATTAAAGCTCAGAGGCAATAGGTAGATAACGAACATTATACCACTTCCAGGAAATAGAAAATATTATGTTATGGGTTTATATAATTCTTATTATATATTAAAATGCTTATTAAATAATATAATGCTTATAAAAATAATTATTAAAATTTTCAGAGCAATTAGTTTATTCATGACACATTTTCAGGAAATTTAAGATTTTAGCCCAGGAACATTCACTAAGCTAGCTTGTAAAGTCTGTGGGCCTCAGTTTTTAAAATGAAAATCTGTGCTAACTCTTTGGGTTTCTACAGTTATATAATACAATTGCTGTATGCTGATTAGTAAGCAAGTTTATGTAAGATTCTTACAGAGTAAACAGATTTTATAAGAAAAACAAAACCAATCAAAACATGGCATTCAGGGCCGGTGAGATGGCTCAGCGGCGTAAGCGCCTGCCTTGCAAGCGCGAGGGCCCGAGTTCGACTCCTGAATCCCACATATGAAAAAGGGGCCGGTGATATTGCTCAGCGGCACGAGTTGGTGCTGTTGGCACGTGAGGTCCTGAGGTCGACCCCCCGGTACCCACAAAAAAAAAAAAAAAAAAATGGCGTTCAGAAAATTGACCCATTTGTAGTTTCATAGGCATGCATTTTATTCCTGGCTGCAGCAGTGGCAATAATTTGAAATTAAGGAAACTAATTAACTTCTGTGACAATCAATTGGTTCATCTAAAAAATTAACAAAAATAACTACCTTGCAATTGTAGTACAATTAGTGTGAAGGGGCTAATACAGTTTTGAAACATAGAAAGCATGTAATAAAACAAGCATAAGAGTGATGTTGATAGTGATTTTAAGGTTATGTTGATTTAACCCTAAGGACTTGAAATTTCTAAGCAACATCAAAACAAAATTACTTAACCCTGTAGCCATAATATCGATAAAGTAATAAAATTGTAATACATACGTACATAACGTTTAAAAATGTCTGGAAAATGGCATTTCAAATTATTTTGTCTTGCAGAGATTATGTAAAATGTTGAACATCTATGTTCTTCATATGGATTGTTATATGATGACTTGCGAAAACCTAGTTGCTACTGGTATATACTTCCATATTTATATTTTATACAATTGTTCCATACCTATTATTCATCATTTAATTACATAACCACAACTTCAGCACAACATACCCAAAATATTTGTGCAACTCAGTGTCATGAAAAAATAATGTTTATCAAACATAACATAACAATATTCCAACATCCTTTTATGCACATTTAAAGTAAAATGATTAAACTGTCATTGCTTGCAAAGACATACACATGCCATTCACATACTGTCTCATACATATCTATAAGCTTTCATTCATTTTCTGATTATGCAGTGTGATTCAAATGTGTCTGCCTCTGTACTGGAAGTACAGACTTTGAAAGTTTCAACCTCAGCTTCCACAAGAAGAACAACATGTAGTGGAGATAGTTGACAGTCTGAAATATAAAATATTCTATAACACAGGGATGCTACAAAGGGAAAAACAGAATACATCTGTCAGTTTGACTGATAGAAGATTTTATAATGGAGGGAAAGCCTGACGCACAGTCTAAAAACTAAACAGTAGGTATTGCTATGAAGATAGGCAGCTATAATCATTTGCTTGTACGGAAGGAGGATTATCCTCTTTAATTTGGTTGAGTCTCCTCCAATCGGTGGAGGGCTTTAAGAGTAAAACCAGAATTCCCTAAGGAAGAAATTATGCATGTGAATTATTATACCCTTATCTCCTACCCAGGGGTTTCCAGCCTCTTTGTATCTCCCTTAGAGACTGTATTTGGAAATTGCCAGCCAAATAATCATATAAGACAATTATAAAAATATGGTGACACAATATTTTTAAGAAACATTAATTACAGCAAAAGACACATGGCCATTCGTCCTCTTCAAAGCACTCCCTCTGGCTTCAAATACACCTACCTGATCATTCCTGCCATTCTCTGAAGCAGTTCTGGAAGATGTCTTTTCTGGGTGTCTTTTGTTGTGATGCTGTGGCTGCCTCCATGTCCTGAATCCATTCAAAACATTACACTTTCATGGCCATTTTGACTTTGGTGAAGAGCCAGAAATTTCATGGTGCCAAATCCAGTGACTACGTGGGGTAAGGACGCACCATTATGCTTTTATTTGACAGAAACTGTTGTAAACGTTTTGAATGTATTTAGGAGATGGATCCAGCCACAATAGTGCAACTAAAGACATTCATGGAAAACGACTTCCATAACTGCTTCACAAAGTGGCAAGAAGGATAAGATAACATGTTTGCAGCAAGGGGGAGTATTTTGAAAGAGCTTAATGGCTATGTGTCTTTTATTGTGATATTTTAAAAAATTTGTATTTCAACATTCACTTTAAGATTTTTTTTAGTTTATTTAAGTTTACTGGTATAATTTAGGTTTACATATTGATCACATTCATTATAGGGAATTTGTACCTGTACATGATATATCTTGATTCCTCTTTTTTCCCCCACTCCCACCCCTTCCTTTCAAATCCCCTTCCCTTCCCCATTCACAAGGAATGGAAAGAAAAAATGAGAAAAGAAGGATAAAATGAAATCACTGTATGTTTTATCACATCTCCTACTAATGTACACACACATATATACGCAAAATATATTTCCTAATGAATTTTATTTTATTTTATTTTTATTTTTTATTTTTTTTGTGGATACCAGGGGTCAACCTCAGGACCTTGAGTGCCAGTAGGCACTCGTGCTGCTGAGCAATATCACCCGCCCTTTTTTTGTATGTGGGTTCCAGGAATCAAACTTGGGCCGCGCTTGCCAGGCAGGCGCTTACGCCACTGAGCCATCACACCGGACCCCCTAATGAATTTTAGAAGTTTCATTTCTTTGGAAAATTATTACTCTCAAATACTTGAGATGTATTTCCTAAACATGGGGACATTCTCTTACATAACAAAAATCAAGAAACTGGTTGATACATTCTTATAATCTTAGAATCCTTTCATAACTTAAAACTAATTCCTATAATACCTTGTATAGCATCACTTCAGCATCACTTTTTGTATTTAGCTGTCTCATATCTAACGTGTCTGTTTACCAAATATTACTTTCAGAGTAAATCAAATTAACGTATCACTCAGACTTTTATTTGTAAAACATTGTATAAATGTTTAGTATTCATATATTCTTTAAATTATGGATATATAATATATGATAAATTGATGTTATATTATCTTCTTTATAAAGTGCATCAGTTCTTACAGACACAATCAATTGCTTCTGCTTTTACTTTTTCAACACTTCAACTCTATTATAGCATGCTTCTCTTTAATTTTTTTATAGTATTTTTCTCTCATATTTTAGTTTTTTATATGCTAACCTATTAATCATGAGGGTATATATAAGGTCTAATTTGTCTCAAATGCCCAATGTCTAATAAAATGTTCTGAAGGAACATTCATATATGCCCTTGGGTTATTGTTTAGAAACAGAAAATCTAATTTGAGGAGTTTGAAATGTTGTAAGAAGTAACAAAACAGGTATTGAAGAATAGAAGAATGGTGCAAGAAGGAATATAATCTTCTACATGGTTAAAATAGAAATCTTTAGAAAAAAATGGACCACAAATACAGAGATAAAAGTTTACTTCCCCAAATCCTTGCTACTTTACCATTTTATATGTGATTACTTGAATATATTAAAAAATTTATGTTTGATTTAATCATTCCCTATTTGCCTATGGGAAAGTTCACATATCAGCAGACCACTTGATTATGTTTCTTTCACCTATAACTGTACCCAGATTATACTGATTGCTGTGTATGCAATTGAATTATTAATAAGGTAAACACAAAAATGCAATGGTATTTTCCTTTAAATAGGATTATGTATAAAGTCTTAAAAAATAAAAGTCAATTTCTGAGAGTGAGAATCAATCACAAGGTATTTTAATTCTATTATTAAATGACATTTTGCTGACACTTATGGACTGTTTATTCCAATTTGAGTATAACAAAAGAAAAAAGCATGATTTTGTCCATGTAACAGTATTTTCAGGTAGTAGTAGTATTTTTTCCCTATGAAAAAATGATTAGAAATGACACTATGATGAGATTTGATATTTTATTATCAACTTTTGAATTAATATTTATGAAACAGATATGCATTCTCACTAGGCAACAGAATTTGCATAAGAATATGTAAATATACTTCAATGATTTCCAAAATTACTAAATATTAATGTTTCTCAACAAATTAAAAAAGTTGTTCCTACAATAACAATTGAATCTCAAAGTATGGAGTGTTATTTAAATCCTGTAAGATATTAATTTTTGCTTCAATATTATAAGATTTCATAGAAATAAATTACAGTTTGAAATTATTACATTTAGATATTATTACACTTAGAAATTATTAAATTTTGAACAGACTTCTCATTTGATCGCTTGTGTCAGAAAACATTTCACATTTCTGGTAAGTACTATTGCTGATCATTAAATAAAATTATTTTTTATGAGACTAAGTCTTCACGAGATTTTCAGATGATGTACTCCCAGCCATGTAGTGTGCGGTACAAATAAACTGTAGGTAAAACTACAAAGAACGTTATTTTCATGTATTTTACAAGGCCGGAAACTACAGTAACCTGAGAATTAAATCAGTTGAAATTTAAGGTGAGAAAAATCTATTAAGATAAACGATTCAAACAAAAGTAATTGAAGCAAATGTTAAGAGAATACTGAAAAGAATATTGTACCCTTTAATAATTTTGCAAACCTTGCTCTTTTTACTATGTATGATATAAAACTTCACTATATTTATCTTTTATTCATGATAAAGATCCATTCAAAACTATGATTTTGTCTATTTTATTTGTAAGATATTCATATTTTCAGTGGATTCATGTAAAGTGAGAATTTTCTGAGATTATTCTAAGAAAAAGAAAAATCCTATTATAATGCAATAGTATAATAATAGGTAAATCCCAAATTGTTTTCTAATCATCTTATATACTACTAGAAGTGCAAAGATAGTGGCCGATTCCTGTACTAATATTTAGAAACTGGGAATGAGAAGACCACTGTAAAAGAGCTAAAACTTGTTCATCAATCAAGGCTGTCGAAGACTCTGGGATTCCGGTCAGCCTCACTACACGACTAAGCCCTCTGCTCTGACCAGAGTAGGGCACCTTTCAAACTATGTCATAGTTTATAATATTGTTCTCAAACAGTCATCATCTTCAGAATTATCCGGGGGGTTTATATGAGGGGATCCCCTTTCAGAATTTGTGATTCATGTTTCAGCTGAGCCCAAGAATTTTCATATACACTAGGTGTCCAGGGGAAATGGATGCTGCCTTTTTCTTCTGGGGATCAAATTTAAACATCATTGTTCTCAGAAAAGCCAATGGCAATGGATTTACTAACAGCAACTTTAATTTCAAATATAAATATACAGTCACATAACCATATTTTAAACTATTGAGAAAGAGAATGAGGTAGTGAGAACTTGTTCACAATTCATTCTTTTATGAAAACTCTGCATATGTAGGTCTCATGTTCCTCACTATTCATAGCTTATTGAAAGTTTTTTTTTTCAAATATATAAGTCAGCAATGTAAAGTTTAGGTAAATATTAATAGATCTTTCCAAAACCCAAAGTCAGCATTTAGTCTGAATTTTCAGAAGGAGGTCACCCAATAAATAAACTCACACTATTCAAACTCCGATTTATATGAAATGAGGGTTATTCCAAATCATTGTAATTAGCGAATATAGACCCTTTTAAAATCTCAATGCGTGGTTAACTGAAATTATATATATATATATATATATATATAAGCATATATTTTCCATTTTGTCACACTATTAAGTTTTTAAACTCTGCATCACCATAGTATACAGAAGTCATACTTTACATGCAGAAAATACTTAAACATTATGGCCTAAATTAAATTAGCCCTTTATTTGTTTCCAGTCTTGGCCTGATCTGGAATGATTGCTGGTTCATATCCAGATCCATGTGCAGATTCCCTTCCATTTGTGTCCCTACTCAGTCCCACAGCTGTCCCCAAGCTGTTGTCTCCTGTCCTCCAGTGCACGGTCATGCAGCCGAACATTCACACGTTAATGATGATATTTGCAATCAAATTTCCAAATATTATATTGCTATGCTAGCTTCATCTGTCTCATTTCTAACACAATTTGTGAACCAAATTTAACACTGATATTCTCACATAAATGATTTTTTCTTTGAATTTTTATTTGATTACTATTTCTGCTTTATGACGTCACTATTGGGCTATTAGTAACATATGCAAAATGATAATAAATACCATCAAATATCTTAATATTATAGCACCAAACTGAAATAAATATGACATATATTTTGATATATATATGTACATCCTCGTATATACACATACATATTACTAATGAGAATCTTTTTCCAACTTCAATAGAGTTTATATTTCCCGTTAAGTGTAATTTTGTATCAAAATTTTGGAAATTTTAAAAATATTAATGCAGGTAGGCACAAGTATCTTCATGATTCTGTGTCCCTATGAAAAATTATACTTTTATGCTAACAAAAATGGTGAGGTAGAATTCCAAAAATTTATACCTGCAGAAAAACAATGGAAAAGAACTGGCAAAAAGTATCAGAATAAATATTTTCAGTACTCTAAAAATAAACTAAAAGCTTGGAGCAACTCACTCACAGAACATTTGTTTTTGTACATGGATGGATGCCAATAAAACCAATGAGGTTTGTGGTATTTTAACTTACCCAAACTGTGGTAAACTGGAGATTGGGCTATGGGAATCCAGTGTTTCTAGTACTAAAGGGACCAGAATGGAAGTAGGGGTTTCTCTAAGTGTCATTCATCATTTTGATCTGCCTGATATTTCTCAGGAAGACCCCACTAAAAAGTTTATCTTACTTGACTGGTAGCTGACCTAGTATAAAAACATTTCCTCAGGGACACTACTAAACTGGAACAAATTGTACACTAAGAAAACTCATCAAAAGGGAAATCCTAGGAGAGATAAAAAGAAAGGATTTGAAAGCCTTGAAATAATCCTGGAAATCAAGAACATGTCCATGTCTAGCGTTTTGTGCGTTTTCAAGAACACCCAAAGAATACACTGAAAGTGTCACATCTGCCAGTCTATAAGCATCGTGAAGAAAGGAAGTAAAGGCTAAGACTGGGCTGGAGCTTTCCGGCTGAGTGTTGAAGCATGTCTTTCATGGGTGCTGAATGTACAGGCACCACACACAAGCGCCTCTCAAAGCAAACTGACAGGACTGTTAGTCCAGACAGGCAATCTCTCTCCAGTTACCAGTTGATGGTTAAACTTACTAGGCTTCAGTGATTAAGGTTTTTTTTTTTTTTTTTTTGGTTGGTTTGTTTGGTTTTGTTTTTTTAACACCAACACAAAAGCCCTTAAAATCATTCAGGAAGGTGAGAAAAAGAGAACTTGCAACAATAATAAACAATGATAAATCCTAGATTTGAACATGGTTTTCAGTCCCATTGCATTAATTAATTAATTATATAGTATTCTTGACTGTACTGGGGATTGAACCCAGGGCCTTCACACTTAGCTGTGTCCCCAGTCCTTTTGAAATTTTATTTATTTATTTTTCTAATGTTCAGGCAAGTTCTAAGTCACTAAATTGCCCAGACCATGTGGAATTGGTGATATTCTTTCTGCCAGAATGGTGGAATTACAGAAGAGTGCCACCATGCCCTGTGCACTGTATTATTCAAAATAGCAGAGAGATAAACAGAAAATTTTGACATGCAAAAAGAAATGCAGCTCTTTTAGAGGAAATCCAGACTTAGGACTTACTAGACTGATATTTAAAATTAGCTATTTTGAATATTTCTAAATAGTAGAAGGAAACAATATCTAAACAACTAAGATAAATTCTAGAAAGCTCGCAAAATAGAGAATATAAATTTAGTGTAACTAGTAGGAAATATGGAGTTAAAAATATAGTATCTTGTATGAAAAATTGACTAGTATCCATTTTGAAAATGACTCAGTATCCATTTTGAGCCAGCAGCAGAAAGAACTGGTAAATTTAAAGATAGATCAAGTCATATTACCAATTCTGACTAACAGAAAAAAAATTAAAATAAAGTCACAGAAACTTGTTGACCGTCTTAATATGAAAAATGTGTGTTTCAGGTTAAGAAAGAGAGAATATGGCATAAAAAATATTTGACCAAATATCAGCCGAAAACTTCTCAAATTTCAGAAAGTAATCTCACCCAAAATTTGTGAACTTCATGTGGGATAAAAACAAAGAGACCCCGAACTGGACACATTGTGATCAAATTTTGAAAGCTCAAAACAGAGAATATTCAAACTAGTAAAAGATAAATTGCTTTTCAATACAAAGTTATGAGGATGTTATATAAAGTTAATAGCTGATTTTCCAGCAGAAAGCAAGGAGGCCAGATGATAGTGGGATGACATATCAAATGCGTTGAAAGAAAGATATCACCACTCCAAATTCTTTATCTGGCAAAGCTATTCCAAAATGAAGGCGACATTAAGACATTCTGGGGTAGACAACAACTGAAACTGTTCATCACGGGTAAATTTGTCCTAAAAGAAATTCTAAGAGTTTTTCTGTCCAAAGGAAGTAATAGTGGAGAAATTCCAACCCTCCTATATAAATAGCACTGATAAAGGTAAGTAGATATAGGCAAAATATAAAAGTTAATAAAAATAAATTTTTACAACTTTATTTTTGCCTATTTGATTTAAAACCAAGAGACCGGGCAGTAGCTAGAAGCTTATGTTGATGAAATACAGGGTACAAAGCTACAATTCACGAAAACATCAGTATCAAGATGAGATAGAAACTAAACTACATGACAGCAAAATACCTTTCAGCACAACATTGAAATAAAGCTATTACGAATTTGAAATAAATTGTTATAAATTAAAGTTTATTTTCAGGAAACCACTGAGAAAATTAGATGAGATAGATATACAAATTGATAGATGGAAGAATATATAGTCAAAATGGTAAGAGAATTGCAATGATATTATGAACTGAATTGTATAATTCAGTTCAAACTTCATACGCTAAGCCTTAATCCCTAAAGTGACTGGTTTCAGAGATAAGCATTTAAGGAGTAAATAAGGTTAAAGGACATTGTCAGGGTGAGTCCCTAATCTGGTGTTCTTACAAGAAAAATGACCAGATATTGCTCCTTCTTTGGCTGTACAAAGAGGAAGGACCATTTATGGACACAATGAGACAGCACTTGTTTACAAACCAGGACAAGTGGCCTGACCAGGGACCAATTCTGATGGTGCATTGATCTTGGACTCCAGATGTGTAAAAAAGTCAATATCACTATTTAAACTCACACAGTCTGTGGTATTTTGCAGTTTCAGCCCACTAAGACAATTAGAAACAGATTACTAGAAAATATTTATTTTCCTCAAATCTTACTGTTGTAATAGTAGATGAATTGATGAGGCAAAATCTTAAGATACAAAGAAACAGGCAATTTCCAGGCTAAATCATATTCTAGATCCTAGAGAAAACCTTAATAGAGGTAAAACAATAAAAATCATACAAATTATATTATCTAGCTATGATGAAATAAAATAAAAAATGGTTACAGAAGATAATTTAAGTAATTGACAAATATATGTAAAGCAAATAATATAAACCTAAATAAAAATGGATCAAATAAGTAAACATATGCAAAATTATAATATTTGAAATGAGTGAAAATGCAGACAAAGTTATGGAATATTGCAAAAGCAGTGCTCGGATAGAAATTTAAAGTTGCAAAAGTCTAAATTAAAAAGGAAGAAAAATCACAGTTAACATCATACTTAATTATGAAATATTGAAAGCTTCCTCCTAAGATCAGAACAGGATATTGGCTTTCATCATCACTATTCAACATAGTACTGGATTTTTTAACCAGGGTAATTAGGCAGGAACTTAAAAGGTTTTCAAGTTGCAAAAGAAGAATTAAAAATATTGCTATTGGCAGATGACAGGATGTGACATACAGAAATGCTTTAAAATTCAGTGACACTATTACAGCCATTAAGCTGAAAAAGTTTGGGGGATACAAGCTAATATTTAAAACCCGTCAAGTTTGCACATATTATCAATGAATAATTTGAAATTTTGAATAAATGTCATTTATAATAATATCAAAAAGAACAAATATAACAAAAAGTGCAAGACTTGCACAAAATGAAAAAATTTTAAATAAACAGAACTAAGTATTTGTAAGCATATGTCATGAACCAGAAGCCTTACCATTATTAAAATGATGGACCTTTCCAAATTTTCTGTACATTCAATGCAAATTCTCCTGCTCAAATTCTATATTTTTGCATAAATGGACAACTTCTAAAATCCATACAGCAATGCAAGGGACTTAGCATTGCAAACACGCATCAAAAAGCTATAGTAATTCAAAAAAAGTGGTACCAGCACTAAGATATATATATGGACCAGTAAGTGGTTATATATATATAACCACTTGATTTTTGACAAGGATGTCAAGAGCAGTGAATGGAGAAAGGAACACCTTTATAACAATGATGCTTGGAGAAATTAGGTATTCCCTTAAAAATAAAAATGTAAGACCTTGTCTTGTACAATATAGCTAACTCAAATTGAATCTAAACATAAGAGCTTAAACTATAAATCTCATAGAATTTAACATAGAATGTAAATGTTCATGGATTTAGACTAGACAATGGTTTCTTAGATATGACACTGAAGTTGGTGTTGGTAACTTAACCTTATGAATGCAATAATGTTCACTGAAATATACACCAGAAAATGGTAACATTTATTGAATGTGAATTAAATCTCGACTTGAGAAAAAACGCGCAGTCTATCCTGCATTTATATATGCAATGCCGGGTGCTTGGGCATAGTTCTCTCCTTGGATTTCATAAGTGTCTTGGGCCATATGAGGCAGCACTTCTTGCCTGAGGGGTTCCTCAACACAAAGACTTCACATCTCTTTTCCTGTTCTCCAATGGCAGTTATTTCTATATTTAGTTCTTTTTTATTTCTCTATCTTGTTAAAGAATGACACAGTTCTACAAGCTGCTGTCACTTTCTGAGACCCCAACATAACCACGTCCATTTTTTCTGTGCCACTTTTCCCTGGGATTCTCAAAAATGCTATTCTGAATGGTGTGGAGTTTGTAAAAGACTCAGGCAGATGACCAGAACATGAAATGACACATTGGATTTGACTATTAAAATGAATCTATTAGATACAGGCTCGGCCACTGCTGACCTCAATGCAGTCTTCTAAAACTTGTGATGTTAATCTAGTAAGGAATACTTGCCAGAGTTCATACGTAGCTTCCAGTCAGCACTACCAATTCCACACATGAAATGATTAGAGAAATTGGCAAAGTGTCAGTGTCTTCTGTCAGCCTCACTCAATATCACGGTGAGTGTGTTAATGCATCATGTGTAGAGAAATTCGGGGTACACCCAGTGGAAATTACGCCTGGAGTTTTTCTAAGTTGTCAACCACCAAAGATCAGTAAGTATTTAGTGCTAGTTGACTCTGACATCGTAATCCCCAAGGAATCTGTCCAGGAGAGAGTGGGCCAAGGTCTGAGGAAATAAAATTACAGAAAAGACAAGATGCAAGAAACAAACTCAAGAGGTAGAATGGTTTTACAAATCAATAAGAAAAAAAAAAAAAAAACCAAAAAACTAGGGAAATAGTTCCCTCTGTTTTTTATTTAGGATGTACAAATCTAGACAAACAAATGAATAAAAAAGAATGTTTCATGCTGTTTTTTCATGGTAATGCATCCAATAAGAATGTTTCATGCTTTTCTAAGATAGTGGAGTTTATTTTAGCAGCTGGGGTATCAAAAATTTCTTAAATAATGTGATTAAAATCCAAAAGTAAAGTAAAAATTACCTCTACTTAGTGAAGATTCTTTATGTCCTGCTATTTTGTGTTCCACAGTACTTTAGTATCTACTTTGATCTCTATCACATAGCTATAGAAAATAATATCACCTCCAGTTATATTTTTGGGCCTTTCTGTCTATTAGTGTGCATATTCCACATATAGTCTATGATTGGTAGATGCAAGATTCCATGCAGTAAAGCATTTTTCCATTACTTTAAATATAAGATATTAAGTTGTTGCGGAATTCAAGACACCAGCATGACCACGGGAGAAACAGGAGGATTTATTTTAGGTGTACACCCACTCATCAGACTCCTGTCCAAAGGGCTGAGCCCCAAACAAAGAAAGGGCTCTGGCTTTATACACATTGCCAAGGGGGTTGGTTTACCTAGTGGCATGTAACTTGGGGGTGGGCAAGCAAAGGAAAGGCAGCTCATCAAGCTGTGACAGTTTTGCAGCATAACATATCCCAGTGGCCTTAGTCAGGTAAAAATATGATGTTGTGAGAACAGGAGGTTATAAAACTTTACTTACAGGGACAAAGTTATTGATTTTATCTGTATTAGAAAAAAGAACAATAGCCATATTGCTTAGGTTGGGGAAACTTTTTCTTCTTCTTTTTAAGTCCTGCTTTAAAGTAAGGAAGAGTTACTTCTCAGGGTTCTGTTGAAGTGAAGATCATAAATGGCAAGACAGTAGGAACCTGAGTGGTCTGCTTGAGCCCCTCACCTTCCTACCCATGACTCAGACTTCTTACTGCTAGACAGTTGCCCTACACCTCTATTTAAATTCACTTTTTCTAGCCCTTGTTCCTAACATTGGTCAGATATATACTTTGAGTTGAACTGTTTCATTAAAGTGAAGAGTGTGTCCAATGACCAAAGTGGGAATAAGTAGGTAGGAGGGCTTAAAGAACAAACGCACCTAGTGTATTTTGAGAGATAGGAAAAAACAGAGTTTTTCTGTCCTGTTCACTACTTTCTTCATTCTATGATGTGAGTTTACGAGACGTGACAATTTCCCCCCACCCTATTGAGAACTGAGAATGTGAAACCAAAAGTAAAGCTGAAGACAACCAGTCAATATCCCAGACTCATCAAAATGCCAGAGGTAATGGCCAAAAACCCTACTACCTCTGGCAGGCTGTGCAATAAGCAGTGTGCTCTCACTCTTTTCCTTTTCACTGTTGGTAACCTCAGGAGCTATGTACTATATGTATATGTCAGAGAATTTAGGGGCACAAAACTAGTCAGCTCCATGAGCAAAAGTGGAAGCCAGGTGTGTCTGACTCTGAGCCAGTTCATACTTACAAGCAAAGCAAGCTAGAATGGCATTACTTGCTTAGGGATAATGACCAGTGAAGAGATAGCATATTAAAGAGCTATTACAATCAGATATAATCAGATAAGAAATAACTTTACTCTTGTCATCTAACCTGAAATGTATTTTACATTTTGTTTTATTTTCTGCAGAATTGTGTGCTGGGTGTATGCATTACCCATCATATGCACGTAGGTCATTTTTGTGTGTTCATGGGGTGAGGTACTGGAGTTTGACCCTGGAGCCTTCACACTGAGCTATGTGCTTTTTTTATTTTATTTTTTTTTTTATTTTGAGACAGGGTCTTGTTAAGTTGGTACAATGCTCATGCTAGGCTTAAACTTGCAATCCTCCTTTCTCAGCCTTCCCGACTCCTAGGATAACAGGTGCACAGGAGCACAACCCACTTGTATGTATCTGTCAAGTCTACTGCTTATGACATCTAGTATTTTGCCTTCACTCATTAAAATGTTAGCCAATGTTATTACTTCGTTTTTGTAGTCTGTGTTTTACATTTGTCTTTATTAAATAATAGCACTGTTTCTGCTAAGAAAATAGCAGAAAATAGCTCAAAAATATTATTTTACTGATGCTTATATAGTTTTATTTATATTTATGAAATATTTCTTATAGTTACTAGAAAATCTAAACTTAAGCTTTATTACAAGTCCACATACTAATATGTTTGGAAGTCTAATTCGAAAATATCTTAATTATGATATGAAGACATAAAGAAATTGCATAATGTGATTTGAATTACTATTCAATTTTTATTTAAGTTCTGTAGTTCTACAAAATCCAAAAATTGGGGTAAATTCATTCTTTAGAAATAGTTTATCCATAGAATTAGAATATTATTTAACTATCTTTATTTAGCTCAAAACGTGGACATTTCATATTAAATGTGAGCATTTACTAAGTTACACTTTATTAATATTGAAAAAGAGCTTGAGTGATGAATTAGTTAATTAATTTAGGCCTCAAGAAAATGTTCCCCTTAGAAAATGAATAGTTGCACTAATTTTAAGGCCCAGAAATCTCTTCTTTATATTACTAAAGTGATTCTCTTAGAATTAAGTCAATATTATAATCAGTGATAACATGTAATAAACTTTTATGTAAGAGATATCTGTCTATTTTGTTTATACCGGCATGGCCAACTGGGCAATAAAATGGAAGGAAAGAGACATATAAAAATATGAATTTACATTAACAAAATCATTTTATGCCCATCAAAAATTTAAGAATTAATTCTGTGAAGAAAATTTCGAGGTTCATAAAAACTGATTAAAATATTTAACAAACACAGTGTGTTTATGTATGTTTTTAAATTGGAGTTCCAGGGCTGGTGAGATGGCTCAGCAGCATAAGCACCCACCTGGCAAGCGTGAGGTCCTGAGTTTGACTCCGGTACCCACATACAAAAAAAGGGCCGGTGATATCGCTCAGCCGCATGTTTGCCGGCTGGCACGCGAGGTCCTGAGGTCGACCCCCGCTACCCACAAAAAAAAATTTAAATAAGTAAATTGGAGTTCCAAATGCTGTCATAATACCAAGGTACTTTGCAAAAACATAAATATGAAGTGCAGTGTAACTGAACTCAGGTCAAAATGTAAAATAGAGGTTTTTGATTATTTACTTTATGTAAAAGGATCGACATTTTTAAATAAAACAATGTACATTTAAAAAACTAAATACATTCAATTAAAAAAGGAATAATAATTGAATGCTTCAGTAGATAGTATGAGAAATTGTTGGGTTAAAGAAATGTAAAGAACATAATGTTTATTTCTACAATAAATAGACAAATTATTGGATAAAACCTTGAAACAGCAAAAACTGCTCATTAGAAGGAATAATTAAAGTTTTCGATCATGGTAGTTTGGAATATATTGTCCTACAGCAATAAGTCTTCATTTTGGGGAAAAAAGAAACAAGTTAAACAGGTAATTATAAATTAATTATAGTGTTGCTTTCTCAATAACCTTATTGTTACTTTTTTATTTCCATTGTTTTATTCAATTAGCATTAGGAAGAGCTTATTAAAAATTTTTAAATAATACCAGAGTACATATCCTAGTGCTACATTTCCAGTAGTAAAGGTAACAAAAGGCTACAGCAGCAGATCTCATGCAGAGCCATGGAAAAAGAAGATTCCTGACCAATTAGAAAGCTGGAATGGGAATGGGTGATGCGCAGGAGAAATCCCAGCTATCAGCTATAGGTCTGAAATAACCATAAACTTATTGGCTGCAGCCTTAGTTCATAAGATTTTACTGTTAATGTTCATGTTGCTCTTGC
This sequence comes from Erethizon dorsatum, assembly GCA_028451465.1. Taxonomy (NCBI): domain Eukaryota; kingdom Metazoa; phylum Chordata; class Mammalia; order Rodentia; family Erethizontidae; genus Erethizon; species Erethizon dorsatum. The sequence continues at coordinate 139,942,917 of CM051824.1, forward strand.
CTTTAAAATGAGTTTATGGGCCGGTGAGATGGCTCAGCGGCTTAAGCGCCTGCCCGGCAAGCGCGAGAGCCCGAGTTCGACTCCCGGACCCCACATACGAAAAAGGGGCCGGTGATATCGCTCAGCGGCACAGACGCCTGCTGGCGCGCGAGGTCCTGAGGTCGACCCCCGGTACCCACAAAAAAAAAAAAAAAAAAAAAATGTAAAATGAGTTTATGTTTGCACAAGCCTGAGTTTGTGTGAATGCTTTCTAATATGAGAATTAGCAATTATTCATTCCAGTGTTTTCTGTGCCTTTAGAATAGATCCTTTCCTGTTTCTTGCTTTGCTATCAAAACTAATTCTTCAAAGAAATATACACACACACGCATGCACATTGATACTCAATATTTAAGCAGCTGGATTTTCTATTATGAATTACAACAAAAGAACTCAGTTGAAAATGTTATTATTTTTTTAAGTTTCATGACATTTTTCCTCTTTCTGATCACAGTGAAAGTGTCACTATGGTCTAGATGAGTTCTATATTCATTGTTGCTGTTCGTTATTTGGGGAAATAGTTTAAAGTGTTTAGGATAGGATTCTGATTCCTGCTCAGAAATGCTTTATTATAACTCCTCTGTTTGTTAATAACTTTTGAGAATGTATTACCTCATATTGGGTTGCCTGAATTAGCGTTGATTCCATCTATTTTGCTAAGTGATAAATCCCTTCAATGTCTTTCAAGCTAACTAACAAGCTTTTAGTGTGTGTAGGGATTGCATATAGCTTTGATACGTCAATCTGCTTAAAGATGATAAGACCAAATACTTCATTTCTTGTGGTATGAGATACAAAAATATCCTTGGCATGAAATAAAAAATATATATTTTTTAAATCCTGGTATGACGTTATTTCATACAACACAAAGTTTAGGAGATATGGCTGTCACACTTCAAAACATATACTGCCCAGTAAGAGTTGGCAGAAAAATTCTATAAGTACTTGTCTTGAAGGAGTTCAAGTAAAGAATTAAAATAATAAATACTCTGTGTCAAATCATACTACTGTTTTAGCTCATAGATACTTAAATCTATCCTTTTATACACAGTATGAGGCAAAAACAGTTTAGAGACTTACTTTTATTATGTAGTGGAACTTACAGTAAATTATATTTTTTGGAGGTTAGGATGGTTATTGGGAGAAACTATATGAGATCCTTATCTGCACACCTGGATTAATGATGATCTCTCAACTTCATGAAAGTATAAGAGAAAGAAAAATGGGATATAGAAATCACTTAACACCGGATTTTGAGGTCATTTTACCTAACATATTACTTGTACTTCTAAAAAATTTTGGGAGTAGATTACATTCATATTTAAATATTATAAATAGAAAAAGGGACAGATGATGACTATCATGATTTAGGATATATATAACACCTTCTCCAGCATATTGTACAATTTCTGTTTTCAAGAAAATTCCCTATTTCTGAGGCCTCCTATTCTATGATTAGCAAAACTAGATTTATTTTACTGACAGTGAAATGTAATAATACATGTGTTTCTAGATAGCAAATAAAAGCAAACAAACAAACTAAAAAGGAGGGAATAAAAGAAATGAAGAAAGGGTGATGCAAAAAGACAGAAATCAATCAAACTTACAAGTAAAATATTTTAAAAATTGACATTTCAATAAATTGAGGTGAGATTAACTCTTTTTTTTTTTTTTGTGGGTACCAGGGGACGACCTCAGGACCTCACGCGCCAGCAGGCGCCCGTGCCACTGAGCGATATCACTGGCCCTTTTTTTCGTATGTGGGTTCCGGGAGTCGAACTCAGGCCCTCGCTCTTGCCAGGCAGGCGCTTACGCCGCTGAGCCATCTCACCGGCCCCCAAGATTAACTCTTGTACAAAAGGAAGATTTCCAATTTATCCCAATGAGCAATATCTACTTTTATTCCCTTCATGTAGTAGAAAACAAAATATACCTAAAACAGGATGATTTACAAATGCATAAAATAATAGCCAAAATAATATAGATATATTAAAATAAAAATGGAAGTGACACAATTGTTATAGCAGAGAAAGTATAAAAAGATAAAGAAGAAAAAGTTATGTTGTAGACCTCAATAAATATACATTTATTACACCTATGTAACATACAATAATTACTTTCATTGAGCAGAAACTAACAGGAAAAGAAGAACTTTATGGGAGTAGAGTTCATTTTAACAAAGTTCTCAGACCTCAAAGATTAGGTGGATGCAAGAAAATAAGATCTAGAAAATATGGTCAGTGTAAACATATAGCTACATTAAATATATAGACTGATATATATATAAGATATATTATATATAATATAATATATAATATCTAATAAAATTATATATATATATATATATGATGACAAATGGATACATAAGTAGAAAAAATTGGGGAGGAAGAGAAGAAAAGAGGAAGAGAGAAGAAGGGGGCCAGATGTACATTTGAAAAAGCAGAGAATCTACATCTTCTCTAAAGTGAAAGTGGAGAATATTGTGAAAGTATTTATTAGATGTAAGCATATCACAATAATATATTTTGAACAACATTTATTGGGGTGTCTCCCATAAGGCTATGGAGATTATTGGGGCTCCCCATTAATGAACAAGGACTGGAGAAATATTTCCAGGCAGCTGCTTTGTTATTAATCAATTGGAGTCCTGTCCAATAGTTCCCCAAGCCTGAAGGGTCCCCATTTAATTACCTTAAAAATTTCTGATGACCTATGAAAACCAGATCATAACGCTTAATACATAATTTTGATCAGAGATTTTCAAGTCATAGTACATAAACACCAATATGCACTACATTTATAATACCAATTTTAAACTCATTTTGATCAGCTGGCAACTTAGGTGGAAGCCTGTCTTTAATTTAGATGACATTTGTCTATAAGCTGACTTAATTTACATACATCTGTGTCAAAAATCCAAAAATGTGAAAAAGAAAAACAATTTTTGAGCTCAAAGAAAACAGATGTTTACAAATTGGACAGACAGACAAACAAAAACACAGAAGATAATTTGTTTATAAAATCAGAGTGCACTCAAATATATTTAGCCAAGTTGAATTATAATAACTGCTTTATAGTTTTTAAGTTTGTAATTATAAATAGACTAGTCAGAATGTTTTTGTAGGTCAATTAACAGAGATCTCTTGTAATAAGAATCAGAAGGAATAAAACCTTTCACATATTTGAAAGCAAAGACAGTTATTAAGATGGGCTTTAGGCTGTCAATTTTTCTTATTGGAATATCCAGCTATACAGGCTACTAACTGCTGTTTTGACAGCCACATGTAACTCTTCCCTCCAATGGGACAGAGTATGTCTAGGGGTAAGCAGGCCAGATTGGGTGTAGAAAGAGATTATCTCTGAGAATATTGGCTGGCCTGCATGGCAAGACACTAGCCCTTGAAAAAACCCTGATCACAATTTAATTATGAAATGATTTTTCCCAAAAAATTATACAGAATGTGGACCCCAGGATAAACATAATAAGGTTTTCAGGGGTATGGGCCAACCGGGTCTGAGATGAAGCAGCATAACAATAATTAGACTGTATGGAAACATCTTCCACACACAGAGGAGGCTAAGTAAAATGAGAAGTATAATTAACAATTGCCTTACCTTTCACGTCTATAGGGATGGCTTGGCCTGGTATCAAATTCATTGGCAAGTGGGATGTGTCAGTTTCATGATAAATTTCAGGTGGGAGATCAATCCAAGTAATTAATCTAAGTAAGGGGGGAATGGGGATGTAAGCCCAATATACTATCCCTGACACTGGGGATATACATACTGCGCATGCTATGATAGTCATCATAGCAACAAACATAGAGTCAGGAGTCTGTGCCAGACCAGTGCCTTGGCCTCATGGATTGTCTTCTCCAGACTCTTGGTCATAATTTGTTTGGCCTCCACCATTGGTGGGGTTGGAGTTACTGCTGGCTGATCATTGAGACTCATCTGTGCAAAAGTTGCTGTCGGCGGTCTGACTGACAGGGCAGTCAACCAATGCCACCATGGGGACTTCCAGGCGTCACACATTCTTGGATGGCAGCCACACTGGCGATACATCTCTTGTTAAAATACAAGCATACCTTCGTCCCCAGTTTATTAATGCTGACAGACCTTCCCATTTACCTGTCTGTGTGTCTTTCCATAAGACCTGAGCATGTGGCAATTTAGAGTCAAGCTTAGACTGCCAATGCAATTCAGCTGCAGTGCAGTTGCTTTCTGTTCATGGATTTAAAAAATTTAAGGTGAAGATGGCATGGTCCAGTTGAGCCTGTGACAGAAGATGTATTCCCCCTTTTTTGTTTATTTAATTGATTTTTGAGTGTTAAATGGGCTCTTTCTACTATAGCTTGGCCTTGTGGATTATACAGAATGCCTGTAAGATGCTTAATATGCCAGAGCTGAAAAAAGGAAGATAACGCTTTGCTAGTATAAGAAGAACCGTTATCTGTTTTTATGGTTTTTGGTACTCCCATAGGGGCAAAAGCAGACAAACAGTGTTGTTGAACATGTCCTATTTTTTTCTCCAGAATGACAAGTAGCATGCATTAAATGGAAATAGGTGTCAATAGAAATGTGAACATATTGCAACTGCCCAAAAGTGGGGATATGAGTAACATCCATTTGCTAAAGTTCATTTTGCCTGAGCCCCCTGGGATTGCTACCTTCCAGGGGTACTGGTGAGGGACTTTTTGACAGGTAGGGAAAGAGAGAACAATATTTCTAGCCTGCGAATGTGACAATTGAAATTTTTTTGTTAAAGCTTTACTATTTTGGTGGTGATATCCATGTGATTCCCTAGCCAGATCAAAAGAGGAAACAAAAGTGATTAATGAATCAGCCTGTTGATTACCATAAGCTAAAGGTCCAAGTAAATTAGAATGAAATCTGAAATGTCCATTGAAGAAGGGGCCAGTACGGTTCTGAATGATAAGCTGTAATTTTAAAAATAGGTTAAGCAAAGGTGGATCTAGAGTGGCCACAAGGTAGCACTTTCGAGCCTTTGGGTGAGAAACATAGCATAACTAAAATTGCTGGTAATATTCATAGGAGTTTGTTGTGTCATCTCTAAAACAAATAAAATAGCAGTTATTTCTGATTGCTATGCTGAAAGATTAGGGGTTAAAATGACATGCTGAAAATCTGGACTCCATATGGCCGCTTTTCCTTTAGAGAAGCTGTCTGTGAAAAAGGTAGGTACATTAGAAATGGGCTCTAACTGTGTTATTCTTGGTAAAATGCAAGGGTGTTTAAGAAAGAATTGGAGAAGGGGATCATGAGGAAAATGACTGCCAACCTGTCCACCGAAGCCTGCAAAAGCCACCTGCCAATGTATAGTTTGTTGTAATAATATAGCATTTTTAGTCAAATCTATGGATAAAACTATTATAGAGGGATCATCAGTGAAAAGCTGAGTAAAATGGGTTCTTCCATTTATTATAATTTTAGCCATTTGTTCGATATATAATTGTAAAGTTTTTAGCAGTTGATTAGGAAGATAAAGCCATTCTATGGGGAATAATTTGTTATCATAGAATTGACCTAACAATCCGGTAGGAGAATGTGTGGAGTTGAGTACATACAGGATAAGAAGATATTGGATGTTAACATGACACACCTGGTGTTGGTGCAGCATTGATTCTACCAGCTGTAGCTCCTGAGTGGCCTCAATACTCAAGGTGCACGGAGAGTCAATCTGAGGGTCACCCTGTAGGATTTCATAAAGATGTTTTAATTGATAAGTGGCTATGCCTAATTTAGGGCTGATTCAATTAATATCTCCTAACAACTTTCAGAAATCATTCAAAGTCAACAGCAGATCTTGTCTTATTTTGATTTTTTGAGATCTCACTGCCCATTCTGTTAATAAATTTCCTAAATAATAATAAGGGCTGGAAATCTGTACTTTATCAGGAACTATACAAAGACCCAAAGTCTTTAAATCCCTTTTCACCAAGGCAAACAAGTCATGTAACTGAGATTTAGAATTAGTTGCTAATAAAATATTGTCCATGTAATGGATGATATATGCTTGAGGGAACTGTTCTCTGGCATTTTGCAGGGCTTGTCCTACAAAATGTGGACACAAGGCTGGACTATTTTTCATCTCTCGTGGAAGAGACATCCATTGACGTTTTCATAGGTTCCTTAAAGTTTACACTAGGTACGGAAAAAGCTAACTTCGGAAGATCAGAAGGATGTAAGGGAATTATAAAGAAGGAATCCTAATGACAATTAGGGGCCACTCCCTAGGTACAGCAGTGGGGGATGGAAGCCCTAGCTGCCAAGCCCCCATGGCCACAAACAAGCGTTAATTGCTCTCAAATCCTGTAACAATCTCTATTTACCAGATTTTTTTGAGCATAACAAACACAGGTGTGTTCCAAGGACTAACTGATGGCTCCAAGTGACCCAGTTGAATTTGTTCCTGTATTAACTCATATAGATGTACAAGCTTCTCCTTTTTGAGGGGCCATTGATCTACCGAAACAGTAGTTTCAGTGTTCCACTGTAAGGGTAAAGCTTTTTAGGGAGGAGAAGCATCAATGGCCCCCACTAAAAAGGGGTTTTGATACCCGATCCCAGTGTGGTCAACTTAATTTTAACATCTAATGGCTGGGGGTTTCCTTGATTATTTTTTTTCTGTTCTTTACTTTGTGTATATCCCATCTTATTCATAACCTTTCGAGCAATGGAGGGGGGATTCAGTAGTCAATTTCATTTTCCATTCTCTTAATAAATCTCTTGCCCACAAGTTTATTGGAATAGAGGCTACAAAGGGAAGAAATAAACCAGTTTGACCATCAGGCCCATGATATGTTAAGGGAGACTCACTTCATAAAACTTGTGGGGGTGACCCAAGTCCCAGCAATGATGCAGAGTCCCAGCAATTAGCAGGCCAGGAAGCGGGCCACTGATGAGATGAGATTATAGAAACATCAGCACCTGTAGTTTTTCCATTAATTTTAATGGAGCACATGTGTCACTCCTTCGCCAGCTTTTGTGTAAAACAAATTTCTCTTTTTGAAGTTTCTCCCATTCTTCATTGTAATCAAGGGCCCTGGCTAAAATAAGCGTCACCAGATGGGGGTACTGGTAATAATATCAGTGGAGCAATATATTCTCCAGGCTCGATTACCCCAATATCTGTTGTCTGTAGAAAGACTTGAATCCCATTTTCATAATCTTTATCAATGATACTAGGTATAACAATAAGACCTTTTAAACTTGGAGAGGCTTCCCCCTAATTAATCTAACAGTATTTTTAGCTGGGGTTCCCCAAATCTCAGTGGGAATGGCCACTGGCTTGTAACCCCTGATGAGATTTACCTTTTGGGTGGCTGGTAGATCTAATCCTGTTCTCCCCGAAGTTCCCTGAGTGAGGGATGCAATGTTTCCCCGGGAATCCAAGTCTGTTTGTCGGGCCTGGACTGGGTAAATCTGACTGAGGTTTTGATTGGAAATCTGATTGGAGATTTGATTCCCCATTGGGGTCACCCCTAGTATTTTGGGGCCCCGAGGTTGAGCCCCCTTCCCATTTCCACAGGGGAGTTCCATCTCGGTGATATTTAGACTGACAATGTCTAGCCCAATGATTACCCTTTTCACATCGAGGGCAAAGACCCGGTTCAGCCCCCTTACTTCCCAGACTGGAGTTAGTGGAAGTTCCAGAGGTGTTAGAGTTATTACCTTGGCTTGCAAACATACATTGTCTGTGAAGATGTCCCATTGTATCACAATTAAAACATGCAACATTTTTAGCATGGTTGTTCTACCTTGTTTTGTAAAAGCCAGCAGAGCTTGAGCTCGCAGAGACCCCCTATGAGTTTCTGAACCGACATCCTGAAAAGTCTTTTTTTTTTTTTTTTTTTTTTTTTTTTTGTGGGTACCGGGGGGACGACCTCAGGACCTCGCGCACCAACAGGCACCCGTGCCGCTGAGCGATATCACCGGCCCCTTTTTCGTATGTGGGTTCCGGGAGTCGAACTCGGGCCTTCGCGCTTGCAAGGCAGGCGCTTAAGCCGCTGAGCCGTCTCACCGGCCCCTGAAAAGTCTTAATGTAACTGTTTAAATCTTTAGAAGCTCACGCCGTGGCCAAAGCCTGTTTACAGCCTTGGCATTGTCATAAACGAGTTGAAGAACAAGTACGTCGGCTGCTTGAGCGTGAGGAATTTGTCTGTCAGCTGCTTGAGCGTGAGGAATTTGTCTGTATAGGGCTTCTTGTAGTCGGCTACAAACTGTGTAAGATTCTCTCGGCCCTGGTAAGATACTAAGAAAAGACTGGGCAGCAGCCCCGTCCTCAGGCACAGTCAGCCAAGCTCCTTCATTGTCTGTCCTATTTGTTCAAGAGTCTCACTGGTGTATCGCGACCGTCGGGTTACATCGGCAACCTGTCCGTTCCCAGTAACATTGCTGCAGTTGTAGTAGCCCTGTCATCCCGCCTCTTTCTGTCAGCCTGATCTTCAGCTCGCTCTTGAATTGAACATTAAACTTTAAAGTACTGACGAGGAGACGGACAGAAGCGGGCGAGATGTCTCACATCGTTAGGCGTCAAGTGTGAGTCGCCACGATAGAACCTAAAATCCCCAAGGGAAACGGCCCTTGAGCTCCATTATTCATTACACTCTGCTTTAATTCCTACAACAACTTTAAGTCAAAAATGTGATGTTCTGCGTGCAGCTGGGTCAGGTCTATAGATCACTGGAAAGCAGTGGGGCCCAAGAATTTCTCCCCGCTTGGCTGCTTCTCCGACTGCGCCTGGAAACCAACTAGATGTGCGAGACGCTAGGAGGCTCTGACCCATAGGGCCTGGAGCGCCCGCCCTGGACTTTCCCCATCTGCCCCATCTACCATTAGTCCTTCCCTGATTAGAGGGGGAGCACCTGGAAATTTTACCTTCCCACGTATCGACCCTTCTTCCTGTTGTAATTTTCTGCTCTCATTTCCGTCTGATTTTTCTTCTCTGTTATCATCCTCCCCGATTCGCTCTAGCATTGGCGCTTTAGACGGCGCGGGGTTTAAGGGTTGTTAAACAGATCTTACTAATACCCAAAAGGTGAATGATTTTAATGACACTTTTTCACCTCTGCCATGAGCTCTTTTTAAACTTTCACCGATCGTATCCCAATCTTCTAAATCTAAGCTTCCCGCCTGCAGAAACCAAGGATTGAATTCAATAATTTCATGCACTATTTTCGTTAAGGTGTCAGTACTAAGTTGAGTTCCTGCCTGTTTAAGCAGCTTATGCAAGAGTTGGATATCATTCTGCTGCTTTCTGTATTGCTTCTGCCTCACTTTCCCAGCTACAGAAAACTTTCCGTGATGCCAAGTGCTTTACCTTCCACTTCCTATTGGGATGTCCCCAAATTGGTCCCAAGGAGTCCTTCTCACTGTCTTGCGTCCTCTTCTTTCCACTTGGGTGCATCTTCCCTCTCAATCCTCATTAGAAGGTCTCTGTTCCAAGGTGAAGTATCGGGGACCTGGCCAAGATCCCCAACTCCTGCATGAGGGGTAGAGCGAAAGGATGAAATAAGAAAGAGACAGATTTAGTAATGCATTGAAGGGGGCTGGGAGGTCAGTGCCTCAGGATGGGCAGAGACAAAGACACTCCGAGCAGCCACTATTTTTGAGTGTATACAATGATAGGAGGGGCTGGGGGAAGATTCAAGGTCGCGGGGAGACTCAGAGGTCAGTGACTCAGCCAGCAACCGAGAGTCCCGGAATGACTCCAGAGAATGGAGATGATCGTATGCTAAGAAGGATCTTGCCCTGGAGTGTTTTTATTTAATTTTAGTGGTCTTAGTTTAGTCTTAGAGGGTGGGAGAGGATGGCTCATCCCTAAAGAGTTAATCTCAGAAATCTCAAAAAGAAATGAGATTTTTGAGTTAATCTCAGAAATCTCAAAAAGGTGATACTAATAATCCCAAGCCTCCATTTATCCCTCAGGGAAATATACAAAATTAGCCATTTGTGAATTTGTGGCCCCCAACAATTAGACCATACGAATACTGGCACTAAATTTCAAAAAATAGGAATAATACAGTACTGATCAGAAGTTAACGAGTTGGGAATAAATAAATTTTGATGCCTTTCCAGTTACAAATTATACAAACAAAATATTTAGAAAAAATTTAATTCTGGATAGTCAAGTTTGGGCTGCATAGTTACTTTCCAAATCTCTGTCGTTTAAAAATAAAGTTTTATTCTTGCTGATGGGCAATGTTTATAAATTTCCCTGTAAAAGCGCTACTGGTAGCAGGTTAATCGTATTTGTTTGGCGACAGTGCTGAAGGTGTTGTACTAGCTAGTGTAGAAGACAGGGCTAACAGAGAAGATCCTGACACTGAAACCTGGTTCCTGACCTCATGCAGATCACGAAAGCAGGTGCGAGGGGAAGTGTGAGCAAAACACTGGTGGCTGGCCTAAGGATGTTCAGAATCCTGTTTTGTGCATCAGAATCTGACAAAGAATCTTAGGCTCCATTTTAACACTAGATGATAGTAGGGCTCTCAGAAGATTCCTAACTCTCTGCCCTTTGGCACTAGTGCATCCATGCCTCTTACCATAGGCAAGCACCTTCTGGAACTACTTATCAACATACCTGTCATCCTACATTTATCACTGTTTATATAACTTGACGTCTGCTTGTATGTGTATGGACCAGGAGTTTCCAGGCTTAGTTACTTCATTTCTGGGACAAAATAATCAGACACTCAAAGTTAAAGGAGGAAAGGTTTATTTTGGTTCACAGTTTGTAGATATTTCAGTCCATGGTTAGCTGGCTCCAAGGTAGTGTAACATGGTAGAGGGAGACTGAAGAGGAGAAACAGTCCATGGCAGGTCAGAAAGGAGGCAGCCAAGCAGTGAGTAGCAGCTTCTCTTTCCCTTCTTTACCACCTAGGCAACAAGCCTTTCAGGTGGTGCTACCCACAACCAGGTTGGGCCTTCCCATTATCCACATCCAGAACTGTGCTAAAGTAATTAGTGGATTAATTTAATTATCATACCCTTAATCCATATTCACACACCTTTTATCCACATTCACACACCATAGATACAGCCACCTCCAAAAAGCCCCATCTGTGAGTGGGGCTTTGGGTGAACATCTAGATACAAGCCGTAATATTAGCATTCTTCTTACAAAACACTGTTTTATAAACTCTGGAAAACTGACAGGCCTCTACTTCCTGTAACATACAGTATATTTGGTGACCTCCTAATTCACAGAGACTCCACTTCCTTTACTTTAGAGGGAGAAGCCTTACCTTTCGTAATTATCACTCTCTGTCTTTGTCTCTCTCTGTGTCTCCTCACCACAATTTCCAAAGCCGTCTGCTAGCTAATTCTTTTATTTCATCCTCTGGAAGGAGTTACACAAAGCTATTGCAATTTTTTCCAATTCTTATCAAACACTCAAGTGTTTAGTGACTTGCTAATAATTCGATTCCAGATATTTATCACAAAAAGACTCAGTTTGCAATCATGATATTATTTATTAAAAAAAGCTTCAGTTTTTGAAGAATCAATTATTTTAAACCCCAAAATTAAACTCTTACTATTACTTTTAGAAAACTTTTGTGTAACTTGAAGATCTGAAATTTGTATTGAATATTGCCTGTTAATTGACAGTAATTAGCTTATAGGGACTGCAGTCAAACATCTCTAAAATACACGAAATTCCAGGCATTTGTATAATGGTATATATGATGGTGATGATTTTTGGAGAAGTGTGTGTTATAATTACATACTTTATGGAGAAAGAGTTTGTCTATTTGTACAAAGCAATGCTATCTACACATTGGAACTTCCCTGTCATACAGGTTTCCATTATTGTTAAGACAGGTGAAAAGTAAGCAATAAACAAAAAAAGCCGATAAGGTCAAACATCTTTAACACTGTTTTCAATTTGAGACATTTCAATGTCAAAAATGCTGACAACTGGAAAAGTATTTGAAGAAACTCTAGGAGAATAACTGAGGGACTTAGAAGTTAGACTTAAAATGAGAGATTAGAAGAACGAAATATGTACACCCTAATTTAAATGTGACAAAGTAAAATGAGAAAAGTTATTGGTTTTGAAAAACAGATAATTTTGGAAGTGATCAGCACCAAAGAGGCTGTGGTGTTACTCTGTATACATACGCGCACACACATACCCCCCCACACACACACAAACACATAGGCACACAATATTTCTGTAATAATGGCCACGCTTTTGTTTATAAATAAAAGAAATTTTCATACTTAAAATATCAAAAAATCCCATGTAATATCTACATATATAATTATGCTTTTTGAAATACCAATTTAAAATTTTAGGTCAAGCAATATCTGAACATTGTTAATTGTTGATATTTCTTTAATAAAATTATTTTATTATAATTCCATTTGGTGGGCCGGTGAGATGGCTCAGCGGCTTAAGCACCTGCCCGGCAAGCGCGAGGGCCCGAGTTCGACTCCCGGAACCCACATACGAAAAAGGGGCCGGTGATATCTCTCAGCGGCACGGGCGCCTGCTGGTGCGCGAGGTCCTGAGGTCGACACCCCGGTACCCACACACACACAAAAAAATAATAATAATAATAATTCCATTTGGTGTACTGGTAAATGAAAGGTTGAGCAAAAAAATTTCTTGTTTGATAATTTTGTATATCCCATTAACTGATAATAGTCTCTTAATACCTCTCACCTTATCATTTATATGATAAGAATATTGCACTGGATATTTTCTGGAGTGATATTTAAAATTTTATTGAAATACAATGTGAATGTGGATGTGGTAGCACACACCTGTAATCCCAGCACTCCTGGAGGCTGAGACAGTAGGAGCAAAAGTTTGAGATCAGCTTGGATAATGTAGAAATTTAGTGAGACAATGTCTCAAAAAAACAAACAAACAAACAAACAAAAAACTGACAATGTAGTTTGATGGCAAAACCCTGGGTTTAATCATAATATAACAACAAAAAAGTGAACAATTGATTTTTGTGACTTTTAAAACAGTAATATATGCACAAAATTTTATAATATTCTCTAATAAAAAACTCAGTAATAAAGCTTTGTGATATATAAAGCAATAAACAGAGAGGCTGAGAAGAGATAGGAGTTGCCTCTCTTCTCCAACACCTTGATAATAAGATTCTGTAAATAATATAAACAGTCTATGTTAAGTGAGATGAAAGTTAAATTTCTCAATGAATTATCTAGCAGAGTGAATACAGAAGTGTTTTTCACTGATGGCAAAATTAAAGAGGTAGAAATATTTGTAGAAGACCAAAGGACCTGGACTAATAATAACTCATAATTATTAATAGAGAAAAACTATTAGCTAAAGAATAAATCTCTAGGTTCCTTGGATTTTACAGGGAAAAATTCATATGCCTGGATGAGTTACGATGACATTTATGATCAAAACAATTTAAAGTTGAATGCAATTTTAAATATGTATATATATCTTGCTTGTCTAAGAAAGACTGACACGTATTACTTTTTTTATTATCACAACTAGAAACTAGAAGACAGTTGAACAACATTCACCATTTACAGAGAATTAAAAATAAATGAATTGTTATTTAAGAATTATGTACCCAGACAATACAAACCTCTTAGGAGAAAGGGAAAGAAAGCAAATTCAGATGTTCACGCATTCAAATATTAATCATGATGTAACCAGTTTAAAAAATAAAGAGAAAATTATTCAAATCAAATAAATAAGAACAAACTTTCATGACAGATATAAAGGGATATTAAAGCAATTAATGGTAAATCTTTGTATAAATAATCATATCTAAGTGTATCATAAGAATACATTTATGAGTTTCATATCTGTATTAATTTTAAATTCTTGGGATAGAAAAAACTGATGTAAAAATAAACTTGAATATGAAAAATTGGAAAGATTTGAATGCTAATGAATTTGGATGGGATAAACTTCTCCAATGAATTTGTGACTTTTTGACTTGCAACCATTGTGATTGATAGGCCTGGTATCGCCTTCATCACAAGTTACATTTTCAGTTGACTCTTGACATATTTTAATAGTGCTTTGTCTAAGGTGAGAATCTTAAAGGTTAATCACCAGCATTACAAATTGACTATTTGTAACTGAAGACAAAGTAGCGAATTAAAATAATTTTGCTTTCACAAATTCTCTTTCAAAGAACCAGAAAGGAAAAGTGGATTTTTACCAGTTAATGCATGAGAACTTATTTAATGATTGTATCTTTTGTAAGATAATTTTATATTACCATGAAATAGAATCTTAGTGTAAATATTGGAAAAATGAGTTCTTAATAGTGTAGATATTTTAGATATTTAAAATTAAATATTTGAATGATTTTATTTCTATGAATTTAAGAATTTAAAATGTATAGTTTACTGCATTTTAATACTGAGAGTATAAAATGCCAAGTGTAAATAATATTCTTTTACATTTCAGTTAGAACAATCTCTCTAACCTGTAGGAATTATCTTCACAGGTAGAAGCATGCCAATATTAGTGGTTATTTTGGGGATACTGAAGTATTAATATGTATGCTTTGAAAGAGTTTGAAACTTCCACATATAATTAAACTAGTGATATGCAACACAGCCACGCAGTGTTCTAAAAATTCCCTCTCATTAAGAGAGAAAAACTGCATTTAACAACCCTTAGATCCTGTATACTAAGAAGGTTGAATCACCGATATCGCTGAACTTGAATTTAATGCTGATATAAAAACATAAAAAAGTAGAAATGATACAGAAGGTAGATAAATCCTATTTTTTTTCAGACTTGCAGAATTGTAAGCAGAGAAAAAGATAGAGGAACAGATTGCAAGTCTGCCTGGCATCTGCCCATGGGCAGACTATCGAAGTGAGAGAGTTGGTAGATCTGTGAAGGGAAACACTGAACCAAATATGTCCTTCTGTGCCATCCTCAAACCTCATAGCAGCACTCATGCTGCTTGTGCTGCTGAGTGTACTAGGGTGAGGGGTGGTGTGAGGGATACTCTGGAGTTCTGCCTAGAGCAGCCTGTGTTGACTGAGACAATGAGAGCTACTGCCAGACACATGCGTATAGAAGGGAACTGCAACATATGCATGGGGCGAAATGCAACAAGAAACAGTGGTGCTCCTTGTTAATTTTCAAAGAACTTCAAGATGGTGACAAAATAGTCAAAAAAACATTCATAGGGTTCTCGTGAGTGTGAGGTCTGTGAGACTTCAGTGTCACACCCCTGTGAAGCCATCTCAGCATACACCAAAAACAGCAATAACCTAAGTGGGACAGAGTCCATAGTGTGGGTAGAGCTGTCTCTCCTGATACTGGGGTAGTCAATCACTAAGGAAGAAATGGATCGCCTCCTGGAGATCTGAAGCCCTCTAGAATGGCAATGACAGGCAGAAACACTGAAACGACGCCCAGGATTTGGAGGCAGATTTATTTACGTCGATGGGCACTGATTGAGATCATTTCCAAAATATCAGGCCCTGATCTCTGGTGGACTAGGGTTTACGTGGGAAAAATAAGCGGGAGGTACAAAGGCAGAATGGCTTGTCAGTTGGAGATTGGTTCTTACAATATGCATCATAGTGACCAGCTGTCTCTAAGAAACAAACGTAACAGGAACTGTAACCAGAACTATTACCTGGGCCACTAACAAACTGAAGTATACTGGCGGGGGAGACATTTTCTGCTACAGAATAACACCAGAAACTAAATATATCTTACAACATAAAGCAAGTCACTTTCCACACTTTTAGGCCTTTTATTAAAAAAAGAGAAGTTTGAAGTAGCAAGGAAATCTGAGACTAGACATTTATCCTAAAATAAAAGCTTTAAATAAATTCCTTATCACATTTTGAATGGAAGGTAGTAAGGAAGAGCAATTCAAATTATATAACCAAAAATAACTGCAATTATTTTTTGCATCCGAGTGTTATTTTGTCAAACATTAACTCAACCAAGAATGTTTCAAGCCAATCTAAACAATAAATAATAACTTCAAAAGAATTGTAAATATAACTCAATAATTTTGTAATTGAAATAGCCTCTTTTATTTTTGAAAGAGGAAAAATATATAAACTTTCTTTTTCAACTGAACTGGAGAAAGAACTTTATGATATGTTGCAGAAAGTTCATGTGAAATCATCTGTTAAAGTTTGCATTAGATTAGATTAAAAAGTTTCAGAAAAATAGAATTAACCACAGAAAAAAATATTATTGCATAAATTTTCAGTTTTAATATTTCGATTTCTATTTAGTAGTTATATTTTTACTCATGTTCATAAACACTCATATTTTTCTACGAGAATATATGATAAAAAATGATTTTACAATGAATTTTATTGATCTCAATGACTGTCATTACTTTGATGATATTAGGTAGGCATAGAGCCCTTTCCAAAATAAAAAAAGTTTGGAAATCTATTGTAAACACTGAAAAGTACACTCAACATCCCATATACACTGATACTTTCAGTAGAAAATGCACAAAACTATCATAGAGAAAGCAGAAAACATCAGCACTTTGTTTTAAAGTAATTCAGCCTGGGTGTGTTTGAAGATCTCTGCCAGGAATGAGATACTTTCTTTTAACAGAAAGTTCATTTTCCTCTAGGAATCTTCTGAGTAAAGAGTAATGGCGAAAAAAGAATCAGTTAGCCAGGAAGGAGGCTTAAATTAAAGTTCTTTCTAAAAGCAGATTGATGGAAACAGTTATAACATCAACTTGAGAAAAACAGCGTGAGCGATGGTGGTTGGGGGCTTTGATATGACAAGGCTAAGGCAGCAAAAAAAAGAGTTATAGGGTGAGATTCGCTTTATATTTGATACTACGGTATGTCCCCTTTGTCCCTCACAGAAGATTTTATATCTGTCTCTCTACACTTTCGTTTAGTCTTTGCATTACGACACTGTGACTATCATGTTTGCTCAAACTGTCACATTCCCAGCCAAAGCACTAGTTCCACTGGAAATGTAAAACTATGTTGAATTGTCCTTGTTTTTCCATTATCCCCAAAAATAAATTTCTTGGTATCTGAATTTTTACCAGGAGAAATGATATTCCACTCCTAAAATACATGTAATAGTAAAACGCTGAAAGGGGAAGCCCATAAATAAAGACAACCTATGTGAAAATTCCACTGTGTTCTAACAACACAACTTCAAATGTCCTCAATTAAAACTGCTTCAATCTCCATCAATAAAGTAAGTCTGCTTTAAATTTTAAAGGAGTACCTTTATCACATTTCTTTAGTATTTAATAGTACAACATCGATGACATAATTAATAAGACATACTACTTTAATTAGAAGCAAAATAGTGGAAGTCAGCAAAACGAGATGAATATATCTATATAAAATGTGTATTATGGTTAGAAGGAATCAAAATTACATGCATACAAGTGTGTCAGGTGTATTTTGAAGAAAAATTAATATTAAAAATTTACATATCTTAGCCAAGAATGGTGGTGCACACTTGTAATGCCAGCACTGGAGAGCCTGAGGCAGGATATCATTGTGAGTTCAAGGCCAGCCTGAGACACATCGTGAGACCTTGTCCCAAAAATCAAACAAAATCAAACAAAAATTTATATATCTTTTATTATTGAACATATGTACTTTTTTTTTGTGGGTACCAGGGGTCGACCTCAGGACCTCATGCACCAGCAGGCGCCTGTGCCGCTGAGCGATATCACCAGCCCCTTTTATCATATGTGGGTTCCAGGAGTCGAACTCAGGCCCTCGCACTTGCCAGGCAGGTGTTTATGCCACTGAGCCATCTCACCAGCCCTGTACTTATTTCTTAAATCATTTTGATGTACTTCAGTTTTAGTTTAGTGCATGGTGAAAGATACGGGTCTAGTTTTAATCTCTGGCATGTGGAAAGCCAGTTTCTCCAGCACCATTCATTAAAGAAGCTATCTTTCTTCCAGTGAAGGTGTTTGGCTCCTTTGTCAAAGATAAGGTGACTGAGTGTGTTTGGAGTTGTTTCTGCATCTGCTAATCTCCATCCATCCTTGTGTCTTTTTTTTGGGGGGGGGTTGCCAGGACAATGATGTTTTTATCACAGTAGCTTTGCATTGCAATTTCAAGTCTGGGACTGTGATGCTCCCTGCCTTGCCTTTGTTGCCCAGTATTGCCTGTTATTCTAGGTCTCTTCTGGTTCCAAATGAATTTTAGAATTTTTTTTCTCCAATTCTATGAGATATGCTGTTGGAATTTTGATAGGAATTGCATTAAATATGTATAACAATTTTGGAAGTATGGCCATTTTCAAGATATTGGTTCTTCCAACCCAAGAATAAGAAATATATTTCTGTTTTCTGATAGCCTTTTCAATCTCCTTTTTCAGAGTACTGTAGTTTCCAATGCAGAGGACTTTTACTTACTTCATTAGGTTGATTTCTAGATATTTCATTTTTTTATGCTATTGTGAAAGGTGTTGTTTTCCTTATTTCTCTCAGTGAGTTTGTATTTCATGTACGGGAAGGCTATTAATTTTTGAGTATTGACTTTGTATCCAGCTCTGCTTCTGAATTTGGCTATTAAATCTAGAAGTCTTTTGGTGCAGTTTTTCGGGTCTTCTATGCTGAATGTCAAGTAGTCTGTGAATAATATTTTAACTTCTTCCTTTCCTATCATTATCCTTTTTATTTCTTTCTCTTGTCTAATTGCTCTGGCTAAAGTTTCCAGAACTATATTGAATAAGAGTGGTAAAAGTTGGGGGCCGGTGAGATAGCTCAGTGGCATAAGCTCCTGCCTGGCAAGCGCAAGGTCCTGAGTTTGACTCCTGGTACCCACATATGAAAAAAGGGCCCACAATATCACTCAGTGGCACGGGTGCCTGCTGGCGCATGAGGTCCTGATTTCGACCCCCGGTACACACACAAAAAAAAATAAATAAATAAAAGAGTGGTAAAAGTGGACATTCTTGTCTTGTTCTTGATTTTAGAGTGAAAGCTTTCCATTCAGTGTGATATTGCCTGTTGGTTTGTCATAGATGGCTTTTATCAGATTAAGATAAGACCTTCTATTCCAATTTTCTGTAGGGTTTTATCATGAATGGCTGTTGGACTTTGTCAAAAGCCTTTTCTGCATCTATTAAGATGATCATGAGATTTTTGTGTTTGTCTCCATTGATATGTGTATTACATTTATTGATTTGCATATGTTGAACCATCCCCACATCCCTCGGATGAATACTACTTGGTCAAAGTGTATAATTTTCTTGATGATTTGCTGCATTTAATTTGCCAGTATGTTACTGAGAATTTTTGAATCTATGTTCATTACAGAGGTTGGCCTATAATTCTCTTTCTTAGTTGGGTCCTTCTCTGGTTTTGGTGTCAGGTTAATCATTGCTTCCAAGAATGAATTTGGGACCATTGCTTCTCTTTCAATTTAATTAAAGAGTTTGAGAAGTAGTGGTGTTAGGTCTTCTCTAACTTTCTTGTAGAATTCAGCGGTGAATCTGTCAGGTCCTGGGCTTTTCTTTGTTGGTAGTGTTTTAACGACAGCTTCAATTTCATTGATCGATATTGGTTTATTTAGAATTTTTATATCTTCTTAATTTAGCTTTGGTAATTCATATGTATCTAGGAATCTGCCCAATTCTTCTCCATTTTCCATCTTATTAAAATACAAATTCTCAAAGTAGGTATAGATGATCTGGATTTCTGCAGGATCCACTGTGATTTCACCCTTTTCATTTCTCATTGCACGGATTTGACTCTTTTTTTTTTTTTTTTGATAAGGTTGGTTAAGGGTTTGTAGATTTTATTCAATTTTTCAAAAACAACTCTTCAATTCTTTGATTTTTGTATTGTTTTCTTAGTTTCCATTGCATTATTTTCTACTCTGATCTTTATGATTTCCTCCCTTATATGAGCTTTGGGCTTGACCTGCTCTTCTTTTTCTAGAAGGTTGAGGTTCAACCTTAAGTTGTTTATTTGAGCTCACTGTTTTCCTGATACATATATTCACTGCTATAAATTTCTCTCCTAGGACTACTATCTTTGTGTCTCATAAATTCTGGTATGTCGTATTAGCATTATTGTTTAATTGTAGAAACTATCTAATTTCTTCTTTAATTTCATCTGTGACCCAGATGAAAACCTCCTGAATCGATTGTTCAGGAGGGTGTTATTTAATTTCCATGTGTTTATGAAGTTCTTGTGGTTTCTTTTGCTATTGATTTCCAATTTCATTTCACTATGATCTGATAATAGGCATGGAATAATTTCAATTTGCATTTATTTAAGCATGTTCTATGAGGTCATATGTGGTCTATTTTGGAGAACTTCCTTTGTGCAGCTGAGAAGAATGTGTATTCTGATATTGTGTGGTGGAACACTCTGTAGACATCTACTAAGTCCATTTGTTTATAAGTTTGTTTCAGTTTTAATATTTCATTGTTGATTTTTGTGTCTAGTTAAACTGTCTATTTGTGCCAGTGGGGTATTGAGATCCCCCAACACAATTGTAATAATGCTTATTTGATTTTTTTATGTCTGTTAATATTTGTTTTATATAATTTGGTGCACCAATATTTGTTGCATATACATGTATGAGTGTTACCTCTTCCTCTTGGATTATTCCCTTTACAAGGATGTAGTGACCTTTGTTTCTCTTAATCAGTCTTGGCTTGAAGTCCACTTTTCAGCAAATAGAATAGCTACCCTGCTTTTGTTTGGGTTGCTGCTGTACGGAGTATTGTTTTCCATTCTTTGACTTTCAGTCTACGAATTTCTTTTTCAATTAAATGTTTTTCTTGTATGCAGCATACTGTTGGATATTGCTTCCTGCTCCATTCTGCCAGTCTGTTTCTTTTGACTGGTGAATTGAGACCATTAACTTTGATGGTTGTAACTGATATGCATTGACTTATCCTTGTGATGTTATTTTCCATTATTGGTTCCCCCTCTTTCCCTCTTTGTTTAATTGTTTGCCTTGCCTGGTAAATTCATTCTATTGGGGTTCATGGAGTTGAAGTCCTTGTTATCTCTTTCTAGAATGTCCTTCAGAACATTTTGGAATGTTCATGAATTTCCTTAGGTGTTCTTTGTCATGAAATTATCTTATTTTCTACCAATTTTGAAAGATAGTTTTGCAGGGTATATCAATCTGGGTTGTAGGTTGTTTTGTTTTAGAGCTTGAAATACTTCATTCCAAGCTCTCCTTGACTTGAGGGTTTGTGTTGAGAAGTCAGCTGTGATTCAGGTGGAATTATTTTATAAATAAGTCAGTAAGCCAACAGTAGCTTTACAGCGGGGTAGTGGATAATCTCAGTGAGACTGCACCTTTATTGCCCCGGAAGTTCAGGCTGGTTTCTGGCCATGAGGCTGGAAACAGACCTGTTCAGCCTGCAAAAGTCGGCACACCTCCTGTGGGCTTGAACTCAGCTGGGAGCTGCTAGATGGAGCCAGAAGTTGTTCTGAGCTTGGAGTTCAGTTGACCCCTCTCCAAAATGGCTCCCAGCCAATCATCCTCTCCCAAAGGACAGCTGAATCCATGCTACTTAACAGCCAGTGCAGTCCACATTGTCCACTGCTCCATTGCACTACTGCATCTCTCCATGGAGGCCTCTGGAGTTGCCAGCACTCTGTGTGTCTGCAGGTTTGAAACGGTCCTCCCATGCAGTGAGTCCTGACTCAGGGAGAAGGCACAACTTGCCACCTCCTTCTTCATTGAAGTTTCTCTCTTTGCTCTCCCTGTGGACTTCAATTCATGCTTCAGATCCTTCCTGGGTCCAGGGGACCCACTTCCCTCCTTCTTTTCCTTGCATTGCTATTTTCCAGTGTCTGGACACCAACTCTCAGAGAGGCTCTTTCTCTGCTGCTTACCATTCCACCATCTTCTCAGAAGTCCTCGCTAAACTTTTTATTGATAATTAGTTTTCAATTTTACTCAGGTATAATAGATACATGAAAAATCACATACATTTAATATATACAACTTGATGGATTTGACATAGTGATATACATGTTGTGTTACCACCACATTCAAGGGTATAAATGAATCCATCACCTCCACGCTTTTCCTTTTGTCCTTGTGCATGCATGCATGCTTGTGTGTTTGTGTGTGATAAGACTTAATACAAAATCAACACTTTTAAGACATTGTTATGTGCCCAACCTATATAACTTACTGTAGATACTATTTTGTACAGTGGATTTTTAAATCTATTTTATCTTGTATAACTGTAACTTCACATTCATTGAACAAAATGTTGCCATTTTCCCTAATCCCCAACCTCTAGAAACTAACTTTTTATTGTCTGCTTCTATAAAATTGACTAATTTTGATACTTTATATGATCAGAATTGTACAGTTTGTCCTGTGATTGACTTTACTTAATGTAATGCCTTCTAAGTCTATCCATATTGTCAGAGTTGGTAACAAATCTCAATAATAATTTATCACATGTATACACCAACTTTTCTTATCTATTCATTGTTCAATGAATATTTGTGTTTTTTTCATACCTTTGCACTTATAAATTAAATGCTGCCCTAAACATATACATGAAGACATCTCTTTCAGATTCTGATTTGAATCCTATGTAATTATGGGTGGGATTGGTGGTTCAACTGAGCTTTTATTTGATTTTGGTGGTACTCTCCATAGTGTTTTCTATAATGGCCACAGCATTTTAGCTTCCCACAAAAAAGTGTGCATGAATTCCAATTTATCCGTATCTTTATCAACACCTGTTGTCTTTTGTTTTCGTTCATAATTCATTTAAAATATAAAAAAAAAACACGCCCTGGCACTTGATCACTGCCATCCACCTATTACAAAGTCTTGTCCAAAAATATAGTTTATAATATGTAACAGTTTGCTAACATGGGCATAAATTTTGGCCACAGATACAGTTTAGATGTGTACAAATATATGTTTCTAATTGTGTTTTATAGACACAGAAAATTTAGTTTCATGAGGAGCTGAGACACGTCATGTTAAATAATACATTCTAAGGTCAGAAATAATAAGACAGGAAAATTGAAGCCATCTGTTATCCATACTCCCTGCTGCCAAGTAGCAAGTCTTTCTTGATAGGATTTCTATGTAGAGTTCATTATTATCTACCACAAAATACTATTGATTGTTGTGGTGGCCACTTGTCTTAAATTTCTTTAATTAGGGTGTTACCTCAGCATCCATAATTAGACAAGACCTAACGGGTTTAAAACCTAGCATACCCTGCTACCTCTGGACTTGTTAAGACTTCTTTTCCTTTTGTGGTTGATTGTGACATAGCCTGCTTACCACTCAAACTTTTATCTCACCTAAAAATGACACCTCACAGCTGTTCACTATGATAAAACCTAATGGTCAACATCAGAATCATGTAAATAAGTTATTTATCCTCCTCTTGAGACTTTCCTATAAAACAGACAATCCACAACTCCTGCAGGAAAGTGTAAAGGATGACATACCCAGACCATAACAAAGATGCTGTTCCACACGTCCTCTCTCTGTTTAAGCTGGTGGAGTTCCCTGCCACCTGCAGACTTCCCATTGACCTTCTGTCAACACCCTTAATCTCTCAGGGATCTAGAAAAATAAATAAATTTATTCTATTTCATGCACTTTGGTTTCACCTCAACATTATATCTCACCTGGCAGATCTACCTGAACCCAGTTGTTTTGTTTTGTTTTTTTAATTTCCCCAGCCAGGGCTCTCCTAGGTGGCCATGTTTGGAGTAGGAATAAACTAAACACAGGACAGACAAGATCCATAAGGACATCTGCAAATATAAACTAGTTTTCTATAAGAGGGACACCTGGTTATGTGTGAGACAGGTATGGGGCCATCACATGAAAAAAGAGACATTTCTGAGAAAGACGTAAGGGAAACATTCACATCCAAATCCCTAGAAATTCTGGTCAGGGCTTTCGTTTATGGCCATTGTCAAGACCAAATGAGAAAGAAACTACAGCATTAGAAATCACAGCAGGAGTGTCCTTTGGGAAAGTGTATGAATGTGCATCTGTTCCCAGTGTGGTTCACTTTTTGTAAATTATATACTTTCCAATTTTGCCTTCTTTGTACACTTTACAATAATTATAATGTTTATTTTCTATTGCATGACTAGGTTTACATTTCTTTCATCAGCAAAGACACTAGAGTAGTATAAGCTACTCAGTCATTTGTTTTATAATTGCTAATGCATATTAATTATATAGTTTAATGGGTTTCACTGCAATCTTTCCATGCATGCACATACCATGCTTGTGTCCGTCCAATCTCTACACCAGCCTCTCTTCTCTGCTCCATCCTGCTCCATCCACTTCACCTTCCCTAATAATCTCTCTTCTAATTGCTTGTCTTCCTCTCCTCTGTCTCCTTGTTTTTTGATTATTTGCTTTTAGTTTCTACATATGACACAAAAGTCTATTCTTGTCATTTTGTCTTGATAATTTTGCTTAACATAATGTCTTAGAGCTCCATCCATTTTCCTGAAAATGAAAGGATTTGTTTCTTTTTATTGCTAAGTTATATTCTATATACAAAGTCTGCCAAAATATATATATATACAGTTCAGGAAAAGAAAAAGTTGTATAAATGTTCTAATACTAAATTTACTGAGGCATCATGAGATTAATAAAAGCTACCTTTAGCCTCTACAAATACAAGAGGTGCTCAAAGTGGTGGCCATTAGCTTCCAGACATTTATTAGTAGATGAACTGCTACTTGAGTAACCCTGGTCATTGAGATTGGTGCACATGCACTTTTCTTTTTTTTTTTTTTTTTCTGGTACTGGGAATTGAACTCAGGATTTTGCATTTGCCAGGCAGGCACTGTGCCACTGAGACATATCCCCAGCCCTGTACATGTGTTTTCAATTTCCTCCCTAAGAGCTGACAGCATAGTAGATTTCCTGCACAAGACAGCAGCCTCTAGGGTCCCCCATATGAGGGTAACAGCATCTGTTGAAAAAACATGAAATTATTTTTCTTTTCCTGAAGTATGTATATTTTTGGCAGACCCTGTTATTCTTGATGATGAGCACTTAGGCTGACTTTGTATCTTGGCTGTTGTGAATAGTGGTAAGATGGACATATGTATGCAGGTATTTCTTTTGTATGCTTACTTCATTTCCTTCCTTCAGGTATACACCTAGGAGAGGTGTAGCTAGATCATGCAGTACTTCTATTTTCAGATTTTGAGGACCCTCCAAACTACTTTCTATAGGGGTTACTAAATTTACATGTCCACTAATAGTGATTATGGATTCTTGTTTCTCTATCCTTGCCAACATTAATTATGTATTTATATTTTGATAATAGCCATTTTGACTAAAATTTGTAAAGTCAAAATGCATTCTTTTTTATTTACAGAAAATTATAGTATATCATTTGGTATCAGTTTTAACTTCACTTTCTGTAATATATATTTGTGTTTATAAATGTACATATATATATTTAGAAGTTTGTCCATGTCATTAATGTTGTCTAATTTACTCAGCATATTCTCTCATAATTCATTTTTTGTGACAGCAGCAGTTAATGTCAGCTTTTTATATCTGATTTATCAATTGGAGTCACTGCTTTGTTTTTTATTCTTGTTATTCTGGTTTACAATTCATGAATTTTGTCAGTCTAGTCAAAGAACTAACTTCTGGTTTCCCAGATTTTCTCCTTTTTAAGATAATTTTAAAAGTACTTAGTTTCCCCAATAATCATTTTTATTTCTTTCTTTCTGTCTACTTTGTGCTTTGTTACTCTTTTTCTAGCTTCTTAAGCTACAAAATTATTAATTAGAACTCATTTTTAATGCATTCATAGCTGTAAATTTCCCTCCAGGAACATATTTTCCTGCTGTATAGCATGTTTTGTAAGTTATATTTTGGTTTTCTTTGCTTCAAAATATTTCCTAGTTATCTTGTGATTTCTTTCTTGAAGCATTCGTTCATTGGTAAGATTTTATTCAACCCCCCCATTTCCTTTTATTATTGATTTCTAAAGTTCAGCAAATGTGCATAGTATTTCATCATTTATGTATGTTGTATTATTTGTATGATTTCCTTCAACTTAATTGGTTGAGGTCTTTTGTGGTCTAAAATGTTCTAACCTGGAAAAGGTTGCTCATGTACTTGAAAACAATGTGTGCAGTCAGCCACTGAAGAATGGAATTTCTACTGAGTTTGTTAGGTCTATAGTGTTTTGGTTTGGAATGTTCATGTCTTCTATTTCCTTTCTGATCTTGCTGATTGTCATATTAAAGTAGAATTGTACTCTCCTACTGTTTTTAATTTTTTTCTTCCTTCAATTCTGCTAGCTTTTGTTTTACGTGTATTGGGTTTTTTTTGTTTATAATTGTCTTCTTGAAGGATGGACCTTTCTGTAAATATAAAATGACCTTCCTTGACACAAGCACCTTGTTTTCCTTAAAGCCTTCTTATCTAATGTTACTATAGTCATTCTAGCACTTTTTTGGTAGCTATTAATTTGACATACTACTGTCCATACTTTTACCTTCAACCTGTTATACGTAGGTAGATAGAAAGGTTGTTTTTTGTACACAACACATAGTTGGGTAATTTTAATTAATTTTGCAAATATCTGACACTTGACAGGAAGATTTAATATATTTATGTTTATTTTAGTAAATAAAATAGGAGGGTTAATTCATGCCGTTTATTTGTTTTCTTTATGTCTCATGTTTCTTTTATTCTTCTACCCCTTTTCAATTTTGTCTTTAAGATATGTTTTCTATTTTGGTAGCTAATTTGAGGTGTCAACTTGACATGATTATGGGGTATCTGGAGAACTTGTACAGCTCTGAATGTGTCTGTGGGATGTTACAGAAGAGAGGGCCATGTAGGTCACCAAACTGAGTAAGGAAGACCCACTCAGAATGTAAGTATCACTGATCATTAGGCTGGCACCCTCAGTGGAATGAAGAAATGTATAAAGGGGAAAATTTTTTTCTCTTTGTCACTGTTCCTTCCTAACCAAGTGTATTTTCTGCCTTTTCCACCCTTGGACATCAGATTCTAGAGTATTTGCTTTTCAAATTCAGATATGTGCCAGCATCCCTCAGAGGGCTCTGGCAAAGTCAGTCTCAGATTGGTGGCTTCATCATTGGCCTCTGTTTGTAAGGATTCCACCTCTTAGAGCAACATTACTGGCTTTCCTGGGACCGTAGTTCATAGACACCATCATGGGACTTTTTAACCTATGTGATCACATGAACCAGTCTAATAAATTCTCTCTTATACAGAAATGTATTCTCTTTGTTCTGCTTCTTAGGAGAAGGTAACTAACACAACACAATTTTAATTATCCTGTTTCTTATTGTCCTGAGTGTGTGTGTGTTTATATATATATGCATAATATATACATACATATATATAATCTATAATCTTTATTATACATACATATATATATACACACACACACACATATGTATGTTTATGTAAAAGTGTAAATTTCTCATAGTGGTCATTCTGGATATTAAAATTAATAGTTTAAAACCTGTTTGGATTAAAACCAATTTGCTTTCAGAAATCCATTGTTTCAATATAGCTACATTCACAATTTCTCCTGTCACTTTTCTGTGCCATAATTGTTGCACAAATTGCATCTTTACACAGTATAAACCCTTTGGCACAGTTGTATAATTATTGCTTTATGTAGCTGTCTTTTGAATTAGAGAGAAGAGTAACAAACAAAAGTGATTTATATTTTCTTTTATATTTACCCTTGAAGTTATCTTTTCCTATAGTCTTCAATTCTTCATCTGTCTTTAAGTTATTATTCAGCGTTCTTTCATAAAAGTTTTAATATTTCTTCTAGGGCAGGTCTACTAGAGAAGAATTCTTTCAGTTTTGTTTTCTTAAAAATATTTTAAGAACATGAAATACTCTGAATGTGTTGTTTCTAAAGAATATTTTGTCAGCTATAAAAATTTTGGTTGACAGTTTCCTTTTATTTTTTTCCAATACCTTGAATGCAGTTCCATTAATTTATATTCTGTGGTTTTTCATAAGAAGGCCACTGCCACTGTACACAGGACTACTGGTAAATGAAGAGTCATTTATCTCTACCTTTATGATTCTTTCTTTTCTTTTATTTATTGTTTGGCTTTCAATAATCAGACTATATTTTATGTAGATTGTATCTCATTGAGTTTTAACTATTTCAGCTGTATTGATTTCTACTTTTTCAACAAATTTGGAAATTTTCTGCCAATACTTCTTCAAGGATAATTTCTCTCTCTCTCTCTTTCTGTCTCTCTCTCTCTCTCGTATTTTGTCATTTTGTCATCCCAGTATACACATTGGTATTTTTTATAATTTTCCAATTGGTTACTGGTACAGTTAATTTTAATTTCTCTTTTTGTACTCCTTCAGATAATTTCCCTTGACTTTAAGTTTGAATTATTTCTTCTGCCAGTTTAAATCTGCTTTTGAGCTATGCAGTAAATGTCACACTTCAATTATTGTACTTTCAAATCCACAATTTCTATATCAATTTTTCAAAAATTTTCTTTTTAATGAAATTATTTTGTAGCAAACATTTCTTTTACTTTCATTTAATTCATTAGATACATTTTCCTTTTATGCTCAATGTATTAATTGTTTTTAATTTAGTGTTTAGTAAAACAACTGCTTGGAGACAGTTTTCATTATTGTTGTTGTTTACTGTTTATTATATCTATATGATTCTTTTTTTTTGTGGGTACCGGGGGGGGTCGACCTCAGGACCTCACACGCCAACAGGCACCCGTGCCGCTGAGCGATATCACCGGCCCCTTTTTCGTATGTGGGATCCGGGAGTCGAACTCGGGCCCTCGCGCTTGCAAGGCAGGCGCTTACGCCGCTGAACCATCTCACCGGCCCTATATCTATATGATTCTTTCCTGTTTTTATAACTCTTTTTGTTGAAGACTGGATATTTAAAATAATGTACTGAGCAACTCCAGAAATAAGGTGTCCCTCAAGGTTTTATTTCATTTGCTCTTTGTTTTTGCTGTGTTGTTCCAATTATTGCTGCTACTATAGTTCTTGTCCTTTTTAAAAAATTCCTGGAATATATCTCTCATCTATATCACTCATCATATATGGCTGCTGAGTTGTGCTGAGTTGTTTGTGGTTAGATAATTCCTGTACTGAATTTCATTAAATACCTTGAGTTAATTCACTTTTTCAACATATTATAAAGGCTCAATATGCATGTATGAAGTACACCTTAATTTTTCAAAATCAACAACTCTGTCTTATCCTTCACTTTCTTTTCCTGCAGATAATCATCCAGAGATGTGAGATCAGGACCTAGTGATTTCTTTTTTTGCTATTATTCACATTTTCGTGTGTATGAGTGGATTCTCAATATGTAGAAATATATTGGGGTTTTTTCAAGCATCTATGGACATGTAATTCCCAGACTGACTTTTTTTTTGTGGGTACTGGGGGTTGACCTCAGGACCTCACGCGCCAGCAGGTGCCCGTGCAGCTGAGCGATATCACCGGCCCTTTTTTCGTATGTGGGTTCCAGGAGTCGAACTCAGGCCCTCGCACTTGCCAGGCAGGCGCTTACGACGCTGAGCCATCTCACCAGCACCTCCCAGACTGAATTTTAACTCTAGTAATAGCACAACCTCTGGTAGCTGGAAGTTTAAACAATTCCTTCTAACTAATTTTGGCAAACACTGTTCCGACGAGCCTATTCCCAGTGAGAGTTCTGAGTCAGGTCAAATAAAAACAATTCCTATAATTTGGGCTTTTTCAGAAGGCATTTCTTCAGGCTGGTCAAAGAGGTAAAATTCTACGACCATGGGGCTTTTAAACATTTCAAAACCTAGCTAGCCCCCTCCAGTGGCTAGTATTTATAAAATGAATGTTTGAATCCAACGGGTTTTAGGGCTATAGGAATGAGGGAATATAGTAAGGTAAAATATCACAAACACTTGCTGTTCTCAAAGACACCATCCATTGTCACTGAATAAATGCTAGTCCAGTTGTTTGCAAGTTTTGGTTCACATCCAAGATTATAAAGAGGTTTTTGGGGGGTTTTTTTGGCTTTTTTTTTAATGTTTCCCTAGTGTTTTACATTGCTCCTCCTCCTATGTCCTTACTTTTTTATTCTTGATGTATTTTCCATTTCCCATGAATTCTGAACTGTATTCTCCTTCTTTGTCCTCACTGGCAGTTAAATTTGGCATCTGTAGATGGCTGCAGTTCTTTAGCTCCTATCCACTGAAATCGAGTGTGGCAGTTATGTTCGTTGGTAGATGTCGTGCAGCCAATCCCCCACCCATTCTTTCTGTAGCACGTAGGCTCTTGTCATTGAGGGTCCTGATGCTCATGCACAGGTTTAGTGCTTTGTGTGATTCTAGCATACAGTATAACAGTCTACAATTAGAGTTTTCTATATTGATAAGACACACTGTTATTAATTTGTGAGTTAGGGGCCGGTGATATAGCTCAGCGGCATAAGCACCTGCCTGGCAAGTGTGAGGTCCTGAGTTCAACTCCCACTACCCTCATATAAAAAAAAATAAAAAAAAATTTTAAAAAAGAATTAATTTGTGAGTTAAATGTACAGGCTATATAGAATAGTTCCTTTTCTTTCTTTTTATTCCTTTTTTAAATTAAGGTAACATGCACTCAACCCAGAGGCACACTACCATTGAGTTACATCCATGGTCTTTAAAGGTTTTTACTTTGAGAACCATCTCAGTAAGTTGCCCATGCTGGTCTCAAACTTGGATTCTCCTGCATTGTTCTATACTAATCACTAATTATGACACGCAAATATGTGCTTATTTGTATTTTAAAAGGTATGAAGAACACTTTCACTGGACAGGGTCCAAGGAGGTCCCCAAATTGAAAATGGGAACCTTGACTCTTTCCATTCATAGGGTAGCTTGTAGGTTCACTGACTTCCAACACAGGAAAATGATTTTAAGGATGTGTCAGTAAGAGGCATAGGGGCCGGTGAGATAGCTCAGCGGCCTAAGCACCTGCCTGGCAAGCGCGAGGGCCCGAGTTCGACTCCCAGAACCCACATATGAAAAAAGGGCTGGTGATATCACTCAGTGGCACAGGCGCCTCCTGGCGCGCGAGGTCCTGAGGTCGACCCCCCGGTACCCACAAAAAAAAAAAGGCATAAAGAGGGTTATTAGGAAGGATTTTAAAAGTACCTACTCAAAGAAAGAGTGCTGGTTTTTAAGAAGGATTGTGACTTCACACTGGGTATATTTATGGGGATTTGTGGTGTCCCTAAATTGGATTATCCACAATGCGTATTCTAGTGTCTGCTGGATTTACCCATTTGGGTGCAAAGCATTTATATGTGTTTGAAGCTGAGACATGTTGTCCTCTTAATAATATGCTTTCTGAGGATGGACATTAGTAGGAAGGAGAGAAATTTCTAAATGAGGTAGGAGTTGGTAGTAGAAAACACTTTACAGGTGAATGGCACAGGTCCATAGTCCAGTTCCCAGGCTTACCGTCTTTAAGACCTTTAGGAATTTTTCATGGAAGAGCAATAAGGTTTGAGTAACATTTGTGATTGAAGTTGTATTTTTTTTTAAACAAGAACAACCTAAAAATTGCAATTGTACTTATTTCTTCTATCCTACCTCAGATACTACATCATATTTCTGAAGCCAGTTACATAAAAATATTTGGAAATTTCAGTAAGTTATACCAGTTATTATAACCTTTTGACAAAATTGTAAGGATTAAAGATTTTAATCCATGATTAATAAACTCATATTTAATTTGATGAATCAAATATTTATAGCTTTTACATAATTTTAAGATTCTTATGACTATAGGTTTAAAAGTTTCTATAACATCATATATATATTTTTTTATGTTTACATTCCTTGACAAAACCCTTCTTTTACTTAAAGTATTATCTTCTTAAATTATGTCATGTTTTTCTCCTACTCAACTACAGACAAAAAATAATTTTAAAATGTAAAAACAGTCACATAATTTACAATTTTTGCAACATGGCTTATAAGACCTTTACAGTCACTGAATTTCAGTCATTTTATAAAATACCACATAATTAAGAACCCCTAAATCCTCCATTTTGTATTTCTGCATGGCATATTTAACATTTAATATCTGTTCTACGTTGCATTATAAAAACATAATGGCAGGTTTTTGCCCACTTTGCATATTCTTGAATTTTTAAAACCCAAAATATTTCTTCCACATAGTAAGTTTTTAATTCTAGTTAGTGTGCTCTGTGCTGTCATTATTCTTTAAACGTTTTGTTTTATATATTTTTCACATCAAAATTGTTTTCAGTTTACTAGATTCTCATTCACACTTCACTGCATTCTTGCCATGAAAAGATATGAGAAGAGTTCCGTGATGTACAGCTGTAGAATAATAAGGCAAAATATCAATCCTGATTTGATATTATTAAATAACATCAAGTGTTCTTAATGGAAATCTTTCAGAGACAAAGAAAATATGGCAATGAGTTATAACCAGCCTGAACTCAATATATCAAGAAAAAAAATGTAACATAACTTTTTTCCATTTAATTGCTTGAGTTTCCACCTACCTCAGTAAGAAGAAATACATCTTCTTGGGGACTAAAGAGTTCAAAATATCTCGATAATGCTAGGGGCTTACACTGTTCAGAAAGGTGTTACCTGAGTTCTACCTCCAAGTGAGGAGAAAACAAATTTCATCAGGCTGTTAATATTCCAATTTTGAAAAAGCACTTAT
Organism: Erethizon dorsatum; assembly: GCA_028451465.1. Taxonomy (NCBI): domain Eukaryota; kingdom Metazoa; phylum Chordata; class Mammalia; order Rodentia; family Erethizontidae; genus Erethizon; species Erethizon dorsatum. The sequence continues at coordinate 139,975,653 of CM051824.1, forward strand.
TTTTAATTTGTATATTGTGGACTTTTTAAAAATACAGACAGATATAAAGGGAATCACACACTATGCATCTGTTTACCTATAATTTTGTTTTAATGATCACGAACCCTCAGGCAGAGTTTCTGTATCTAATTCTCCATTGTGAAGGTGGAGGTTGCTGGACTATTTTAAGATAAATTAAGGCAACAAACGATGTCATTATACATTTTAAAACATAATGCTTTTTAAAATACCATAATACTGGTATCATACTTAATAAAATTAAAACAAATTTATTAACATTAATGCCTACTCAGTTTCAATATTTTTCTTATTGTCTAAAAAAATGTACCTTTATAACAACTTTGTTTTGATCAAACTGTAAAAGATACCTTCTCATTATTATTTTTATGCATTTACATAGTATAATAACAGAAGGGATTGATTTAAAACATTTCATCAGAGTTATATCACCAATCTGTATTACATGAACTGGCATCATGATTATGTAATGCATGAGTTATCCAGTCCTACATAGGCCAATAAATAAGGCCATTTTGTTCTCTTGGACCTTATTGCTAGGGCTACATCAATATTCTTTTTGTACTAAATCAGGCACAAAGGGTCTGTTTATGTATACTAAAGTGAATGCTATGTGACACTTAGCTTATGTATTTTTTGTACGTGCCTCAGAATCATAATTCACTCTGAAAAGTACTTTGTAAGTTACCCTCAAGTATCTCCTACCATATCTATTCAATTTAGCAGCATAACAAAAATCCACTGTATGTTTATTGACTCAGAATCAGAGGCACATGCATAACTTATGTACATTCTTCCTAAGTGTATACACATAGCCCATAAGTAGGTGAGTATAGCTCATAATTGTAGAGTTTCATTATGTGCACTGGGCTAACTGGCACTTCTGCTGTGTCTGGTATCACTAATGTTTGTTCCACTCCTTTCATTGGCACCTCTGCTTTTACATTTTGTTTGGCTATTGATCAGGGTGATGAGGAAAAATGAATCAAGCGTGTCTCTCATTACGCATACATATTGGGCATCTTCGCAGGATGACAGATAAAGGGAGGCTCCAACAGCAGCAAGCGAAGAAAAGTTCCACTGTGTTAGACGTTGTGCTATTGGCCAAATAAGTCCTATGACCAAGCTGAGAATCAGTGCAACCAGAGAGTACGCAGAGGGAGAAGGCTAGCAGAACAGATGCCACTAGCCTACCACATGTCTGCCTCTCTAGAGCATTGTTACTTATGAAGCATTTGGCAACTTTTTCACAAGACAAAAGAAAAAATATCCCACAAATTTAATCTCCACTTAAGCATTCCTCTAGAAAATGGTCTGATTAAATGAAATTTTGTTCTGAGAAAAGTAGTATAATGATTTCATATTTATAATGCTGATAACTTGCTTGAGCCTAAATGTAAGTCAAATTGGTAAAACCACTTTAAAGATTACCTTGCTTTCCTTCCAATTAAATGACATTATGTCTTTCTAGTCTGTCAAATTGGCATTTTCAGTTACATCACCTCCTCCTAACAACACAAGACTCAAATCTGACAAGGCTGTCTCTCGACACACAATGGCGGGAACTGACAAGGAAGCCCTGGGAAACCGAAGCATTTCAGTAACGCAGGATTTTTTTTTTTTCCTTTAAAGCTGCCACCCCCCCCACACACACACAGAGGATTTTTAAAGCATTTGGTGTGGGAAAAAAAAAACTATTCTACTCTTTTGAAAAATGGATATATCTTCACACTTGTAAAGTTTCATGTCACTTTCAGGCACATTATTAAGAGAGGCAGAGTTAGATCAGATTCAAACTTTCCTCTCCCACAGCCAAATCTTCTACAGTTGAAAACCATCAGGGTGACAAAGGAGCTGCCATGCAAGAATAAACTGTTTTGAATGAAAGGACCTAAGTGTCCCCATCATCCTGATGTTACCTGTGTTATTTCATGGGTGTCACTCTTAGATTAGATAGAAACACTACAATTAAATTGAAAACTAACAGCACCATGGGAAAAATGTCAAGAAAATATTATTTTTCAACAGTACTGGTTGACAGTTTGTGAGAATTTCATGTGCACCTGTAAGACTTGGTGTGCCTGAAGGCTGTCATGCATGTTATAAATTGAGCTGAATGGCATTATAAGCTTGATCAGAAAATTAAATGTCTCATAAAAAAGTGACAGAAAAATCACTAAAACCCACTTGCATTAGGCTCTGGGTCTTCTCTTTTCCCTTGAGTTCCAGTTATCAATTCCAGTATTTACTTTGCTGAATCTGTAGAATTATTTAACTATATAGGTTTATAGTTACAAAGAAGTTGGAAAAAAATTGGCACATTTCATTAATGACTCCTTAGCGTCAAGACAAAAACTACTCTTCTAAAACACTGCAAAGATACAATCATTGGAACAATATTTTAAAATATTTTATTTTTTTTTATTGCTAGCTTTCATAAAAGTAGAACAAGTATCTTTTTGAAAAATAAAGCTTAAATGCTGTCAACTAGAGAACATATAACTGAAGTTCTTGAAATAAATGTGTATTATTCTTTACCTTTGGCAACTTTAACACTTACAGTTTAAAGTTAATTTCAATTTGACAAAATAGTTACACAGTAATAACAGAATATTTGTCCAAATTAGACAATTAACCTTCAAACAATACTATTAATTAAAAATGAATTTATTTAGGGAACATGACGTTTTCTGTTCAATGTTTGTTCCAAGATCCAACATAGTAGCTGTCACTTCTTTATAAATTCTGTACTCAATAGTTCTTTATGCTTTTTTTAATTACCTCAACTCTTTCAAAGGGTAGCGGTCAGTTATTTTACCATTTGTTAATCAATTTGTATTTGTCACATTTTTTCTCATAATTAAATTGACTCACAACTGCAAGAATACTATTTTTTTCTTTACAGGAGCTAAATATTTTAGGAAATAAATTTAGAATTTATGTATGTAGACTGTTTTGGTTAAACTTTTCCCCTTAATTTTAGATTCCATCAGTCATTCTTATCTGCAATGATTATTACTGTGGTGTTCTCATGGCCATTTTGTATTTCCCTCACTCTTTCTCCATTTTATAACTAGAAAATTTTGTAAGGAAGATATGTCCTATCTATCTATCTATCTATCTATTTATTTATTTATTTCATTAGTAAGTCATAGATACTTTTGTTATGTGAGGGATCTACAACCTAGTACTGTGTTTACTTATTGTGCAATGTAATAATTATTTTGTATTACAGCTTTGGCCATTGGAGTTTGAATAGTCTGATTCCTGTGTTTCACATGTTATCATAGTGTATTACTTACATTTAACATTTTCTGGCAACACAAGTTTCATCAGATTCGTTTTCTAGTATAACTGCTAAAGTCTTGGAATCAACCACTTCTCCAGTAATCATTGTTCTCATATTGAAGACGTTTTAGAAACCAACATTCAGGTAGTAAGTTTGCCTTTTATTCAGCTTTACTGATACTGAGACACAATATCACACACACACAATGTAAAGGAGAGAAGGCTTAATTTGGCTTATGGCATAAGGGTGTTCAGTTCAATCTCAGCTGATTCCAAGGCAGAAACATCACAGGAGAAGGATGTGGGGGAGCAAAGCTCTTTAGTTCGTGGAGGCCAGGAAGCAGAACAGAGACTCAGTGTCCAGAGGAATGGGCAAGGGAACATATATAGTATCCAAGGCAACAACTCCATGCCCCACCCAGATACATGCCCAGGAACATGCATTCTAAATGCTAGTCAACATATTAGGATTAATCATCACAATCCACCCCTTGTCAACTATGCACCCAAATATCTCCTTCTGCCATATTAAATCTTCAAGTAAAAACTATAGAGAGTTCATAATTTTGCCTAACATAATACAACTATCCTGAATATAACCAGAAATAAAAAATTTACATCCCCAAATCTCAACAATTCCAGTCCTTTTCTGGAGTCTGAGTCCCAGTCTCATATATAGCTGGAAGTAAACTTGAGCTTCTATACAAAAAAATAACAACTTACAGAATTTCAAGGCACAATTGTGCAGAGTAATCCTTCTAATTCCCAAATGGGAAGATAGGGAGATAGAAAGGAATCTTAAAAAGCAAAACAGAAACCCAGCAGGGCAAACGATAAATTCAATATTCCATGTGCAGAATGGGGGGCACATGATGATAACATGTGAATTCCAAAGGAATTGAATTGTCCTTCCCTATGGCATTGCTGATTGCAGATCACATGACCTCTCTTAGGGGTGGCTTTTATCCCTGCTCACAGCTTTCCTTAGCAGATATTCCAAGTTTTGGTCACCTCCAACTTACTGATTCCTGAGATGCCCTCAAAGCATCTTTCTTCTTGTCCCTGTACAAGATACTTAGTTTCTTTTCAATGGTGCTAATCTCTTCAGCCGCCATATCTCCTTTGGCACCAACATTACACATGGTCCCTTCTGGGCCAAAATTTAAGTTTGTAAATTTTTCTGTTCTGCCTTTTACCCCTGATGTTTTCACTATAAATCTAGCCAAATTTAACTATCCATGCTAGAGCCTGAGTGTTGGGCTATCTGGACAATTCCTTTTCCAGATTAATTAGTCTGTTACCCTTAATCTCAGTCTCTTGAACAGACTCAAAATGTGGACAAAATGTAGAAAAACTTTTTGTCAGAATATAACACAGATGTCCTCCAAGCCAATTGATAGTGAAGTTCTTTCCAACTAAAAAATCCTGAGCTTGGCCTTTACTGTCTGCATTCCTCACAGCATCCTGATCTTCTGAGCTCCTACCAGCATCATCCCTCAAGCTCTGTTTATAGCATTCTAGGACTTCTCTAGTCTACTTCTATAAATCTTTCTGAATTCCTCCTTGAAAAGAATTCTAAAGGATTCTAAACCAGATGGTTAGGTACAGTCATAGCAATGATCTCATTTCTCTGGTACTATTATTCGTGTTAGCTTTCTTGTCACTGAGATACAATCTCCCACATGCAAAATTTACAGGAGGAAAGGTTCAGTTTAGCTCATGGTTTAAGGACATTTAAGTACACCCTCAGCCAGCTGTAAGGTGGAAACTTCATGGTGGAATGTCCTGGTGGGCCAAAGCTGCCTAGCACATGTCTGCTGAGAAGCACAGCAGGTGTAAAGTGTCAGAGAGAAATGGACAAGGTGTTATTTATAATGCCAAAGGCCATGCCTCCATGTCCCACACAATACGCACCCAGAAGGCTTCTTTACTAATCTGCTAACAATTTCTTAATCCAATGAAGTTGGGTTAATGGTCACACTTTGCTAATGGGTATTATAGTGTCACACTTTCTGGCCTCTATCAGCGGATAAAGTATAAGAAAAATATGTACATGTTTCTTTGCCCCCAATCTATCTACCTATTTCCATCTCTATCCACTTACCATCAGTTTAATTTCTCCATCTAAAAGCTTCATATCTACTAAAAAAGGGGAACATGAGTCCATATTGAAACCTCTGATTACAATTCATTACACCATGGGTCTCTCTCACCTTCATATTTATTTATCTTTGCTTTTTCCCTATACATTGAAAAATCTGACTCCTGTTAGATTTACTAATTTTTCATCTAGAGTAAATTCTTAATTCCTAACCCATAGTTCTGTGAGAAACAAATTAGGAAGTAGTTTGCATTGACTTTGTATCTCATTTTGCCTTAAAGTATTCTGTCAAAACATAATTTTTGAAGGTACCAAAGTCATTTAGTTTGGTTCCTTTTCTCAGTCCTTTCCCCCATTGTGGCTTTGTGATACATTTCTCTTTCAGTTAAATTGTCAGAGTCTGTATTCCAATTCTCCCTCCACATCTTGATTATCTTGTTTTTGCTTTAAATTTACATACAATCAAATTTATTTTTGTAGCATATAATTCAAAAGGTTTTGAGAAGTTATCATAGTCATGTGTCTACTATCAAAGTTCTATATACATTATGGAATTATCAGACCAAAACAACACTTGTGTGGTAGACAGAATAATGACCTTCCAAAGAAGTACTGTACCAAATTCCCACAAAATGTGAGCATGTTACATGTTAAGAGAAACATAAAATAAAGTTGCAGATGAGATTAAATTTGTTAATCAATTGGCTTTAAAATATAGAAATTGTACTGGATTGTCTAAGTGGGCCCAATACAATCTAGAGCAACATAGAAGCAGAAGAAATAATGCTATTAGTTGTGAAGACTGAAAAAAAGGGGTTCGGGCCAAGAACCGGTTCCTAAAAGCTAAAAAACAAAAGCCTCCAAAAGGGAAGATAGCATGGCTGATATTTTGATTTTAGCAGAGTTCGAAGTACTGAATCAACTTTTCATTTCCTTGATTTTCCTCTACTATTTTTCTATTTTCAGTTTCAATGATTTTTACTGTTTTTTATTATTTCCTTTCTTCTATTTTCTTTATCTTGAGCTCCTTTTCTTTTGCTACTTTGGTATGGTAGAAACCTAGATTAGTAACTTGATGTCTCTTTCCTAATATAAATTGTAAATTTCCTTTTAACTACTATTTTATTTGAACCCCATAATTTTTGAAATACTAAGAGCTCAACACCCTATTTAATTTTCTTGAGACTTTCTTCGTAACCATGTTATCTGTAAGTATGTAGTGTAATTTTCAAGTGTTTGGGAATTTCCTTCATATATTTTTATTTTTAATTTCTATTTTAATTATAGTATTGGCCTAAAATATAGTTTGTATGATTACTAATCTTTAAAATCAGTTCAAATTTGTTTTGTCTCTGAGTATATTTTTGAATGTTTTATGTGTATTTGAAATTATATTCTTTTGGATTTGGTAAGATAATCATCGTTTTGTGAAAAAGTCCCCAATTTCCTGGTATTGAGTTCTTTTATGTTGGGGTTTTAAATAACTTGAGAATTCTCCATTAATTTTTATGACATTGATATTTACACAGGAAGTTTATAATATTACTTCATTAAGTATGGCTCAATAAAGATAAAAACATAATATGTGTTAGGAAGTACCCAATATGTACTTTTAGAAAGTTTTCATCACAGTTATTCCTTTAGTTATGCAACAGGAATAATATTGAATTTTTAAAAAATTTTTTTTCATATTTAATTCCCAGATTTATAAGGTTGAATCTGCTGTCTATCTATGTAAATCAGAGGCTTCTGATAAGGCTCTTTTTTCTTATCTAATGTACAACAAAAAAAATTTTTTTTTAACTTTTTAAAAAAGTTTTTATTTATGTTGTTGAAAAACAAAAGGATTAGGAATCATTTTTTTCCTTAGTTTTAACCAAAAGACTTTTAAAATATTTTTTTTTTTAATATTTTTTAAATCATGGCAAAATGTGTGCAGTATTTTGAAGGACAATTTTAGGCTTTTGCCAAATGATCTGTAATTTTTGCATAGAGAGACTTAGATTCTTAGACATACTCAATGCTAATTCTGCTGTGAATATAATCTAGCTTTAGATCTAAGAAGTTCCCCAAATTAGTGGTTGGTAGTATTGCTACTTGAAAACTTCCACAGTCAAATGATACAGCCTTATCTTTCATTATTTACTTTAATGACAGAGGGAGAAAACTATTGCAGATTTTTCATGCATGATCTGTGTCTTTTGCTACATATGTATGTGGATACTTTAGTTTATGAAACAATCACCAGATTCTGTCAAGAGCATCCTTCTGTTTTGAAAAATATTGTGATAATGTCAACCACCTGCTTGACACTATCATACCTATTGGATCAAGTTCAAAATTTTCCCTGTTCTTTTATTTAGTTAGCGCTTCAGAAAATTCTACCTGCGCATGGTAGTGCAGGCTGTAATCCCAGCACTCGGGAGGCTGAGGCAGGAAGATCGCCTGAGTTCGAGGCCAGCCTGGACTACATAAGCGAGTTCCAGGTCAGTCTGAAGTACACAGTGAGACCCTGTCTCAAAAAGAAAAGTCTAGGGGCCGGTGAGACGGCTCAGCGGCTTAAGCGCCTGCCTTGCAAGCGCGAAGGCCCGAGTTCGACTCCCGGAACCCACATACGAAAAAGGGGCCGGTGATATCGCTCAGCGGCACGGGTGCCTGTTGGTGCGCGAGGTCCTGAGGTCGTCCCCCCGGTACCCACAAAAAAAAAAAAAAAAAAAGTCTACTTCATTGCAGGGTTTTTAGATAAACATGTTTAAACATAAAGAGGCAACTATTGCTGAAACCATAAAAAAACTCTGCAGAAAGAGACAGCCTTTACCGTTGAGCTCAAGTTACACTGAGCTCAATTTTCCCAATAGAGAGGTAAATATAGACGGTGTAGACCGACTTCCATCATCATCAATAGCCCTTCTTTCTCTGGTGTCAGAGGAGTGCTTTGCTGTTGTGATTCATTTTATCTTGTATATTTTTGTTTCCCAAGTTATATGAGAAGGAAAAATAGAGATTTTTAATGCCATAACGACTTAAATATACAGTAAGTCTCCAATTTATGAACATTAGAATTGTGGACATTCGCAGATATGAAGAATCCTCGCATTTGGGTTTTTTATCTTTTATGCTTTACATAGCATACAACAAAAATGAAGGATCACTGTGTCAGCGGTGTATAAGAATCACTTTGTCAGACTCAGGAATGAATCTGACTTATGAACGTTCTCCTGGAACGTTGTGTATTTTAGTTTTTTTTTTTTTTTTTGTGGGTACCGGGGGGAGCGTTATCACCGGCCCCTTTTTCGTATGTGGGATCCGGGAGTCGAACTCGGGCCCTCGCGCTTGCCGGGCAGGCGCTTAAGCCGCTGAGACATCTCACCGGCCCTGTATTTTAGTTCTTAAAAGCACAACTTCCCCTCTAACCTGCTCTTTTTTGGACATGGGTAGATTACATCAGAAACTCTTTCTGGAACTAAAGTGGAGATGTAAATACTGATATAATCAAAATTATCTCCCTAAGATTAAAATCCATTTATGTTACATTTGCCTTAAAAACACTTTTCTTTTTAGCAAAAAGAAATCAGTTCCCTTTCAAAGAGATATTGAACATGCTTCTTGCTATTTTAACTATGCAGCTTCAGACATGAATCTCAACTTAGTCTGTGATCTTTTACTCCTGCCACTTGGTAACATTCATACATTACGTCATTACTCGCTGCCTCATATAAAATGATTAACCAATTTTGATATGAAAAACATATTGAGAATGCCTGAAATGCAATTAAACAGTTTAAAATGTAACTCAAGTGTTTTTTTTTTTGTTTTTTTTTTTTGTGGGTACCGGGGGGTCGACCTCAGGACCTCGCGCGCCAGCAGGCGCCCGTGCCGCTGAGCGATATCACCGGCCCCTTTTTCGTATGTGGGATCCGGGAGTCGAACTCGGGCCCTCGCGCTTGCTGGGCAGGCGCTTAAGCCGCTGAGCCATCTCACCGGCCCTCAAGTTTTAATATATAATAAATTTATGTTCTTTAAAATTCCTGTGAAAGTTATAGTTACATAGATGAATATCAGATTTCTTTCATTCTCTGGTTTAAAAAAATTATTGCCTAAAGGAAGTAAAATGAATTTTAAATGCTTGTGATATTCAATAAGAATAAAATATTGATGTCCTATTATGAGGAAATTCATGTTTTAACATGAGGCCTGAATGTACTTGCAATAGTTATGGCTCATTAATTATTAAAAATTTTAATATAGTATATGAAAGTCTTAGAGAATTACTTTTGAATATTCCAAGTCATTTAAAAAAATTTTGATACATCATTAATAAATATTGGTATCCAAATCATTAAATTGCTTCTCCTACTTTTGCTAATGCTTAAGGCATAGACTTAAAAGAATTTATGTCCAATACTAAGAAGGTGTGTATTAACCACATTAAAGAATGTTGAAATGTCTTCTACATGAAATATCTTACAACAGATAAAAAGGCCAGTCTCCTTGTGAAAAGAGATACAAATTCTGACCTTCAGATTTAAACTCTCTCTGCCTTTATACCTGAGCATTACGGAACATAGACAAAAATGCAATTTCCGTGATATATTTATAAAAGCAAACATAATAAGACTTTTATATATACATATATGGAAACATTTCTTACATTACTAAATGCACAAATGTTGCTAATATAAGGTAACAGGAAACACACTGAAATATGTAGCATTTAATGTTCTCCGTAAAAGTTTATTAAAAAGCCATCTAAAAGTAATTTTTGAAATTTTATATTTTAAATGATTGCAATAAAGATGATGGCCTTCTTTTCCTCCTCATTCAAAAGTGAATATATCCGGGAAAATACAAAATAGAAATCTATCTCTATATTTAATGAAAGTAGAAAATACCTTAGACTGAGTGACTCTTTAAGAGAAGGTGATATGAATTGGGACAGGGGAGTAATATGATGCATCAAATTGCTCTCACAAATGTTACGTAGGCTACAAAGCATGGATAAACCACTTACAAAGCAGCACACTGTGATAAGTTACACTGTGAGAGAAACAACCCCCCCCACAGCACACACACCCACTGCAAGTTCTTCCATAGAATTAAAAAAGGAGTAGAGATGCTGTCAGCAGGAGCTACTCCACTCTTGTTTTGGGAGTGTTTAGATCTTGAAAAGTGGTTTGACACAATGCATGTTTTTGGTAACCATCCCTCATTTTATAAAGTATAGGTTTGTTTTTCTCTGCATCTGTTTCAATGTTGTGGTATCAATTCCAGATGTCTGGAGAGAACTGATTGCTAAAATAATTTTCTAACATACAAAGCTGTGTACTGGGAATTGAACCTTCATGCCCCTTCTGATAACACTGAGTCAAATAAAATAAACATCAATTTAGAATGAATAATAAGAAAAAAGAAACCAGGGTAACGGTAACACAATGATACTAATAGGAAGAAAAGTAAAAAATAAATTAAATAAAGGGAAATTTAAAAAATTTCCCAAGCAGGGCATTGTAGTACACACCTGTAATCCCAGCACTGTAATCCCAGCACCTGAGAAATGGAGGCAGGAGGATCCCCATGAGTTTAAGGCCAGCCTGGGCTACATAGTTCAAGGCCAGCCTGAACTACAAAGTGAGGTCCTGTCTCAAACAAACAAATGAACAAGCAACAATTCCCAGAAATTTTAATAGAAAGCAAATTAAGTTATGACTGTATATATTGTCATGAATTAATGAAATGAATCCTTAACATAGTGTTTAACAAACTTGAAGACTATGATAAGAAAACAACTGCTATCAAAATATGGGTTTATTGGCTGGAAGTGATGGCCCAGACCTGTAATCCCAGTGCTTAGAAGACTGAGGCAGGAAGAGAGCAAGTTCAGGCCGGCCTGGACTACACAGGGACACCTTGTGTCAAATAAATAAATAAATAAATAATACACACAGACATGCATAAAAATGGAAGAAAGTAATAAAGGGTGACGAAGCAAAAAAGAGATTGTAGCAAATAAAATAATTCATATAAAAACAAAATTTAAACCCTTGAAATTTAGGTAATTTAATATGAGAATAAAATTGAGAGGATTTAAACCACAAGCAAATACTAAGATTAATGTGTACATAGTAGTATGAAGCATAAGTGAATTATGTAGCTATGAATCTGATTGATTTCCCTGGAAAATGTACCTGAAATAATGGACCACAAAAAAATGACATTAGGAGGAAACTCATGTAATTAAAATCCAGTAATAAAGAACACTTGGATGTAATGATTAATATGATGTACAGCCTCTCCTAGGAGGGACAGTTACACAGAAGGACCCCTGAAGAAAAATATGGTTGTCTACCACTGAAATTCAATACAAAGAGTAGATACATTGATTAAACATGCCAAAAATATACCATTATCAATAAGACAGGAAAAAAGGTTCTGCTTGGAATTTTAATGCTAATGCCACTAGACAAATGTATTCAAAGTTTTTAGTTAAAGAAAGTAGGGCATGAGAATTTTGTAGAGTCAGTAACCTATTGAAACATGGACAAGTTCAATGAATTTAGTTTCCAAGTTTCCTGCATAAGAAAATGAAACATAAACTTTACAACACAATGAATAACAAAATCTTATCAAATTTTGAAACACGAGTTTAAAATGTTTGACAATATTATTAAATATAACAAAATTTAATTAAAATTTAGTTAGAATTTGATGAGAATTTAAATCAGGGCTGGGGAAATAGCTTATCAGTAGAACACTTGCCCAGCATACTCAAGGAAAAGGATTTGATTCCCACTATAGAGAAAAAAATTGTTACAGCAGAAGTAATTAAATTAAGTGGAAAGAGCCATCAGTTTTGTTGAATATCTGACAAATATAAATCCTAGACACTGTCAATATTAATATAATGAAAAGTACAAAATAAACAATTAATATACAGGAATATATTGGTAATATAAGAATGCAATTATCAAACACATCATATAACTGCTTTTAGTATAATTATTATTATAAGTTCTAATTCAAATTTAGCAAATTTTAAAATAAGGAATGCATCTCCATTTTAATTTTCAAAGAGTATTAATAAAATTTGATCCTGTATAAGAAAATTGCAATTATGATTATGGTGTAGTTGTTATTTGATGGGAATGACAAGAAAATAAGCATTATGACAATAGCAAATTACAACCTTGATTATGAGTGGAAAAGAGAGCAGAAATGTCATAGCATTTTAAAATGAGCTAAGTGAGTTACTAACTTCAACTACAATTATGACATGTTAAGTGTTAGAAATAGTAATGGTAAGCCAGAAACTAGATCCTTTTAAGATATCATATTGCATTACTACATGCACATCAATATTTATAGTATTGTAATTCAAAATAGCTGAAACCTGGAAATGGCCGATATGTACACCAGCAGATGAATGGATAAAGAAAATATGATATTTAGGTACAGTGGAGTACTACAGTATAATAAAAAAGAATAAACTTGAGTCATTTGTAACAAAATAGATGCACCTTGAGACCATAATGCTAAGTGAAATAAATCAGACAGGCTTAAATGTTGTATGGTTTCTCTTATATGAGAAAGTCAAAATATAAATAAAGAGCAAAATAAAAGATAGGAAATATGGAGATATATATTTTGCAAATGAGAAGAGGACCAAGAGGAGGAGGGAGTGTGCAGAAAGAGGTAGGTAAGGGATGAAAAAAGAATTAAGATCTGTTATGTACATATAGGTTTTAGTTGAAGTAAAAAGAAAAGATGCATTAAAAATGAGAAGAAACACATGTCAAGCAACCAGCATTTCTAGAAGCACACTGGGAAAGATTCAGGAGGAAAAGGGGGATAGAAAAGTACAATTAGCTAAATAGGTGTACAAAATTACATGGAATTTATGGAAGGTAGTACAGGGATTGACTTGAGAGTCCTGGGACCTTGTGACTCATGTAAACATAAACTCAATGGATAAATAGATTAGTTGGGATTATGGAAAGCAGAAAGTTGCGATAAGCAATCATTTTATATTTCATAAACATATGATTTACATACATACACCTTTCATGGTATATTTACAGAATATCAATGCTTGCCATTACTTCATTCTGGGTAGTGAATGTCTAGTTAAATTGCTATCATTATTTTACATGTGATTTTATGTATGTTTAAATTTTTATTAGTATACAGTTGGTACAAGAAATTAGCCCAATACTATAGAATAGTTATACAGTTTGCATAGAGAACTAAAACTTATTCCTCCAGTGTAACTGGGATTTTAGTCTCCCAGTCTCTAGTAAAAGCCTTTCTACTCTTTGTTCTATGAGAATGGTTGTTTTCAGACTCTGCATACCAGTGAAATCCTGAATCATTTATCTTTTTGTAGCTGAATTATTTCGCTTAAAATAACATCTTCCAGTGAGATCCATGTTATTGCAAATGACAGACTCTCTTCCTTTTTAAGGCTTAGTACAGTGTGCATGTGTTTCTTTTTCTGTTCATTCATTATTGATAACTTTTGTTGCTTCCATATTTTAACTATTGCGAATTATGCTGAAATACATGTGGAAGATCAGGTATCTCTTCAACATAATAATTTCAATTTTTTAGGTATATACCCCAAAATGAATTTGATGAATCATATAGTTATTTCAGGTAGGAAAAACTCTATACAGGTTTTCCTTTTTTTTTTTTTTTGGAACCAGGAATCAATCTCAGGACCTTGTGCTTTGTCTGGCAGGTGCCATGCCGCTGAACTATATCCCCAGCCCCAGGTTTTTCAAAATGGTTGTACATTCTCACCAACATTGTACATCTTTGTCAACACTCATTATCATTATTCATTTTAATCATAATGATTTTAACAGGTGTGAAGAAATACCTCTTTGTGATTTTAATTTACAATTCCCTGATGATTAGCTATATTGAACATTTTCCCCATTTCTTTGACATTTACATCTCTTCTATGAAATACAAGGCAAAGGTGATCAAACAATAGAGTGTTTAAATAAATTGATTACAGTTAAAGACATTGAGCACACTTTTCTCATCATTCTTGCCATTTTCTGAAGCAGCTCTGGAAGTAATCTTTCATGGTTGTTTTTATGAGGTGTGATAAAAAAATATGGTGAATCCTGCTGCTGACAACAGTTGAAAAGGATGGTAGGCTCGTAAAAACATCATATGTCCTCATGCATCTTATTCACAGATTCTGAAAGCCCATGAAATTTCAGGCTCTTCTCCAAAGTAAAAATGACCGTGAAAGGTAAATATTTTGAATGGATTCAGGACTTCAGGGCAGCCAAAATCAGGACTACTGAAGACATTCACAAAAGAGTATTTCCAAAACTGCTTAAGAAAGTGGCAAGAATGATGAGAACAGTGTGTCTCAAGTGAGGGAGAGTATTTTGAGGGGAATTAAAGGCAAGTACCTTTTACCATTATATTGTTTTATTTGAGCCTTCACCATATGTTTTGAACACTTCTTTGTATGTCCTTTTCTAGCTTTGCCTATTTCTAACAAATAAAGGTGTTTCTCTTTTATAGAGTTGAGTTCCTTATATATTTTAGATATTAGCACTTTTATCGTGTATATTTGCACTTTTAGATGTATATTTGCAAATATTTTCTCCCAGTATGTAGATTTTCTCTTCACTCTGCTGTTTCTTTTGGTTTGTGTAAACTTTTCAGTTTCATACAAATTTGTTTGCGTATTTTGCTTTTGTTGCTTTTGCTATTGGAAATCTCAATAAATTATCATCCAGAGTTGTGACTGCAACAGGTATTTTCCTCTGTTTTCTTCTAGTATCTTTACAGTTTCAGTTCTTATATTTAATTGGAAAGGTACTGAACTAATATTTGAAAGGATATACAAGAAAAGGAAGGTTATAACTAAGGAAAAGGTAAGGCTTTTATTTTGAAAATAAATGGAGCTCTATTTTGCCTCCTTTGGTTAACAAGGATAAAGGCACTCCATTCAGAACATGATTTATAGAGTTCAATGACAAAGCATATTATTCAAGGCCCTACTTGAACTTAAGGTGATTTATTAGGCTTGGTATAATACTGGGTTAATGAATCATGGCTATGTAGAATTTTGTGGTCTTTGAAATTAAGGGTAAATATGACAGACCCCTAAAGTGAAAGATATAATTCATCTAATCTTTAATGACAATTTATGTGCCTGGAATACTTTTATGGTCTGTATTAAATCTTACTCTCATTTTAGGTCTAGTATTGTTAACAATCAGTCGCTATCATATCCTGAAAGAATTACTGTGCGCACAGAGAAATGAACTAACACAGTTACTCACCAACTTGCTATTGTATTTATAATTATAGTACAATATGCTATGATTATGCAAACATAGGAAATATACAAGATAAAAGCCGTGGCTTTCATGGAAGCTTGTCTCCTAAAATTTATAGTGGCTTCCCTTCTGCAGCTGTACAACAACTCTACGAATAATGCAAGGATGCCGGCCAACTTTGTGGTATAAATGATGTGATAATTGTAGTTTTGTTCTGTTTATTGCCTTCATTCCCTTATTTGAGAAGGGTTTCTCTTTAACAATAAAAATGCAATGTCATTTAAAATGGACTTGACTGTTACTATTTAGCAAAATCTACTGTTGGAATAAATAATTAAGGACCATTAAAACCTTGAAAAGAATGGGCAATGAATAAAAAATATAAATGGCTTTTTTTCTAATGAAAAATAGGTATAGATTATAAACTTCTTTTGAAGTTTTCATTAAAAGGATAATGTCATCACTCTTTGAAAAATGATGTTATTAATTCACTTTTTTATTTCTCTGGTTTCTTTAAAACAGATAGAACATGTGCAGTGATATCCATTAGGATTCTCTACCATTTCATTATTCCATTATTTTAGAATTTAAAGAATTTGAATTAGCTTTGTGAATATTAAAGATTCCTACTAGGAGAAAGAATTTAAGTACAGCAACTAACCCAGGCAAAATGGATAAAACCCTTCTGACATTTTCAAAACTGAGCCAGATTCTAGGGAGGATATTAGTACCAAATTGTCTAATTCACATTTCTAAATATGATGCCAAATACTCACTTTTCTTGGCCTTTGTAAAAATCATTTGGGCCTGTGTTACTTTTTGAGAAGATTAATTAATCTTATGTTTGTGAAGTACTTCTTTATATTAAAATGATTTCTGAATATTTTAGAAAAGTCTTCACTGAAGAACAAAAGGGAAAACCAAGTTGGAGAGTTAAATTAATTAAATACAAGTAAGAAAATTACGAAAATTCAAATAACAAAAGACCCTTAATAAATATCTTGATACTATGACACTGAATTAGTGACACTCAAATTACACAGTACAAAAATATACTAGCTCAGTTGCCTGAAAAGACAAGGAATAGTGTAGTTTCAATATAGTCTCATCTAGATTCTCAAATGACATTATAAGAGTTCATTCTGCCTCTGATTCCTACCCTCTTTCTATGTCATATAGAAGACATACTCTTCATGATGTGGAAAGACATGTACCATGAGCTTCAGACTTGTACCTTATCATACGGACAAGCATTACAATACCTCTTGAATATTTCTGAAGATATATAGTACCTTCCACATGCAAGAAACTTATATTAATGCATGGAAAGTAAGACATGTAGTTATGAAATAGTTTAAAGTAAAAAGAAACATAATTTCATGACAAAATATGTTATGCAAGGAATAAGTGCCATTGAAAGTCCAAGAAGAGCAAGATCCACTGAAGAAAGCCTTTGCTTTCGTTAAGCCCTTGTCCAGAAGGCAATCTTGGGCAGGGCATGGTCCACGTGGAAACTTTCTCACTCCTTTCTCACAGCTCCTTTACCTAGCAAATAGTCTGCATTCAGGGCTTGTCCTCATCTCCAAAATCTTGCATCCATTTGTTGAATTATATGTTGTGTCCCTTTTGGATTTAACAAATTTATCATATTTCCCATAAAACATACTCACCAGTTTAACTGTTTCATAAAACTTTCTAAATAAGTTATGTTTGATTCTGATCAAATCATTTGTATCTTGATTTCAAACTCTAATTTCCCTTCCTGATTAAACAGTGAATAATCACAGTAACTATGATCAAGTGCCATTTGTGCTAATCCTCTCTTTTGTCCAACACTCAGTGTGCTCATTTATAGAAAATATTTAAAATTGATATATTTTAAATAATCAATGGTAATAAGAATAATCAACGATAAATATTTGTTTTTTCTTTTGATACCTACATTAAAATAAAATCTTCAATCTTATTAATAGAATTCATACACTATGAAAATTAAAAAAAAACTATTTCTACATGTCAGTTCTACATTTTTTTCCTGAAATCAGTTCCTGCTTAGCAGTTAATTTGATTATGATAGCAATTTAATAAGAATCTCTAGTCTATAAATATTTCATTTGCTCCAGTTGAGAAATAACCAAATGTATATATTTATATTTGTTGGCAAATAATAGTTACCAACAGAAACTACAACAAAAAGGATATTTAATGAAAAGCACACACTGCAATATTTTAAAGAAATTTATTACCATTTTCAATTACTTTTTTCAGTTTGCAATATTTTTTTGAATCTGAAATGAATATAGTATATTGAAACATATCAATTGTTGGTTTCTTTCTTAGAATAAAATGTCTACTGTTTACATTAAAACATTTGTAAAATGTGTTATTATTATAACCTATAGCTTTTCTGATAGGAAACAGGGGACTTTGCTTCCCCATTACCCTGAATTTTGGTTTGTCTCGAAATTCATCAGTCATCATAGTCAACACCCTATCCATAGAACTCTATTTGTAGGAGGATATCAGACCTCATACACCATAAATGCTACTTGGCGACACTTACCACAGTGAATAAAGCTAAATTTAGGTATTGGGAGTGAAGTCACTTCCAATACTAATTAAATGTAGTAAATGTACCAGAGGATCTATTGAGCTAAAATGGGCCAGACACAGAAAATAACAGTTACATATTTTCAATTATTACCATAAACTTAATTGAATAGATTGACATAATGAACTACTTAAAATTTTTCCTAGGGTATTATGCTATGTAAATGCTGTTATTGTCATTTGAAGAGCAAGTAGTGTTTTATTTATTTTTTTTTATTTTTATTTTTTGTGAGTACCGGGGGGTCGACCTCAGGACCTCGCGCGCCAACAGGCGCCCGTGCCGCTGAGCGATATCACCGGCCCCTTTTTCGTATGTGGGATCCGGGAGTCGAACTCGGGCCCTCGTGCTTGCAAGGCAGGCGCTTATGCCGCTGAGCCAGCTCACCGGCCCGCAAGTAGTGTTTTAAATGGAGATTTTTTTTTTCTAATTCTCTGACTCTGTATATCTCAGACCTTTTGTTTTGGTTGCTTCATTTTATTTTCCAAAGCTTTAGCTCTTATCACTCTTTTTGGGGTAATTGCTCAAAAAGGCCCAATTTACAATATGTTTTTTAAAACATTAGAAATTATAATCTTCCAAATGTATCGGGGCCGGTGAGATGGCTCAGCGGTGTAAGCGCCTGCCTTGCAAGCGTGAGGGCCCAAGTTCGACTCCCAGAACCCACATACACAAAAGGGGCCGGTGATATCGCTCAGCGGCACGGGTGCCTATTGGCGCGCGAGGTCTTGAGGCCGACCCCCCGGTACCCACAAAAAAAAAAAAAAAAGCAAATGTATCAAATTAATTTTTTAATTAGAAAATATACAACATCCTTTCTAGCAATGTTGCATTGCCATCAAGGAAAACGTAAAGTACACCTAGTGTCTAAGTTACTTTTCTTGTTGCTAAATCAAAATACCCAACATTCATAAGTTAAAGGAGGAAGACTTTATTTTGGCCTACAGTTTGTAGAGGTTTCAGTCCATAGTTGGATGGCTCCAAGCTAGGGTGGCACAGCAGAGAGGCAGCACAGAGAAGAAACAGTCCATGGTATGGCAGGCAGAAGGCAGAAGCAGGAAACAGCAGAAGCAAGCCTGCCTTCCTTCTCTCCCTTTATATTCCATCCAGGCTGTAAGCCTATTCATTGGTGCCACTCACACCCAAGGTGGGGTTTCCATTATCCACACCCTTAATCCCAGTATCACACACCCTAGATCCACCCACCTCTGAAAAGCTCTGTCTATGAGTGCATGAGCTTTGGGGGGAAATCTAGATACAAGACATAACACCTAGGGTTAGCTGTATAAAACGGTCCTTGAAATTGAAACTTCCTGTGTTTTTTGTGGGTCCAGAAAACAGAAGCATCTCTCACTGGGTTATTTCCTAGAGTACAAAAGCTTGGAGACAGAAGAAATACTCAAAAAGAGAGAAATGGGCCTGGGACGATGCAGTTGGCGATGGCACTAAAGACTACAACCTGAGAGTAAGAAGCTAAGTCAGCCAGGAAGCATTACTGGGCTCTAAGCAAATTGAAGAAGCACAGATTAAGGGTCATAGTGTTGCATCAGGTGGGGAGTCCTTAAAGAGAAGGGTCTTCCAACACTCCACCTCTAGTTTCATGCCCTCACTCTGAAGAAGAATTAACTGGGGCCATGCAGGCTCAAAGCCAAAAACCTCTGGTGGAGAATGGTGAAGTCAGGTCCAGTGGAGAATGAGGACATCAGAAATGAAAGTAGTACAAAGCAAAGGTTTATTTTTAGTATGGTAAATGTGGTGATAAGCTGCCAATTGGCACACTACAAGGCAGGGAGAACTCCATTGAGTTTCTCATGAGTCTTTTGGAAGGGTACACACACTTACAGAGGTAAATGAGTCTTTAAAAATAATTGTTTCACTGATTGGTGTAATCTAGGCCAATCAGGGCCTTAGCTTTTTTTTCCGGGATAAGGGGGTCTATGGGCACAGAGAAAATGCATGCAAAGCTTTCACAAGAGGCAACTTCATCAAGTATAGACAACAAAGTAAGCATATGGTCATTTCTATAACTATTCAGCCACCCAGGTCATGCCCTATATCCCTGCCTAACCCTCCCTCAACTGTCCCTACAATACCTACCATAGCTTCTAATAAAGCTTCCAACTGGTCCAAACTAGAAATACAAAGGATTTGGAATATAAAGCATGTAGAACCACATGATACCTATCGAGGCCCTGGCCTTGGACCACTGATCTCCTGCTCAGAGGTACAATGACAGACTACACAGACAGTTAGTTACAAGGGGCACCAGGATGGCCAAAGCCCAGTAAGGACCAGGACTCCAAGACTAGGTGTCCTTGGCTTTTATTAGGTGCACAGCTTGATTGGGGGCAGTGCTGGTGGGCTACAGGAAGTGGTAGAGATGAACTGCTGACACAGTCAAGGTTCAAGGATTGAGGAAACATTCCTTTTTTGAAAAGCACACCCAGGAGCAGATCATGGTTAACTAGTAACCTGATTATCTGCTAACTAGACTACTGAGCTAGAAGGAATTTGGATGAGTCGAAGTCCTCAGCTGCCTTCTCTTGCTTTGAGGCACCAGAACGTCACTGACTGTTTGCTAGTCTCAGCTCTGGCTGTTGGCTTAAAGATTATAACTTGTCTGTATGTCAGCCGCAGGTCTCGCCACAAGACATGTAGGCTTCAGATAGACTCTCAATTTATTTTTGTGCCAATTTATTAATATTAATTATTGTCTGCTCTGTATGATGTCAAGCTGGTCTTCAGCAATACCATGGAAATTAGGAAACAAATCATGATGATATGTGAGGCCTTATCTTCTGTTATCAGAAGCCCACCAAGTCCATGGAGGAGGGCTACTGAGAGTGATATAAGTGCAATTCTGAAAAAAGGATTTTGTACCTAGAAACACTGAATGTTACCTAAAGGATTTTGCACATTCATATATTTGATGAACTACTATGAAAAAAAACTACATTTCTATTGTTGATAATTTTTGAGGAACTAATAAATCATAAACAAATATTAGCTCAATTTTCTTGCAATTCAGAATTATGTCAAATACATAGCATGTGCATCTTATCTAGATATGCTACAATTGACCACACTCTTTTAATGGTGGCAGTATTAATTTAGGTTGTAAGAGAAGACCAACATGGCACATGCATTTCATCATTCAGTAAGCCTCAATTATAGGGAACAAAAGTGTATGAAAACAGACAATGATTATTTGCTGGTTCATCTAGACATTTATGTGTGTATGTATACATTATATATCTTATGTATATGTGTGTGTGTGTGTGTTTGTATGCAAATAGTGTAGTTGTAGTAGGTTTGCGGGTATGGGGTAATATGCCAGAATACTCTGTCCAAAATTGGCCATCACCTCTTAGAGTACCTTAGACTTATCTATTCTTAAGGCGATAAGGACAAGATTTGTAAGTTAATATTTACAATTATTTTCTTTAGTGTTTGTGATATTAAAAGTTATTATGAAATCTTATTTTATATTAATGTCTATTTGTAAACTTATCAATACTTATCTTTTTTCTATTTATTGCCAGTGAAAAAATTAATACACCTAATCTGACTCACAAGGAAATACAAACACAAATGCTTTTTAGAGAGCCATTCAGAAAAATCATGATGAACTAGTGAATAACATAAAAGGACCTAGGAAAATGTCAGCGTTGTTTATGAACTAAGATTTCATTGATTTGGAAATAAAATAAACAATTAGATTGATATGATATTGGCAGATGGTAGTTGTTGCTTGTATCTAGATGTTCTCTCAGACCCTCATGTGCTCATAGGTGAGGATTTTAGGAGCTGGCTGGATCTAGGGTGTGATATTGCAGGAAGTTAGATTATATTCTGAAAATCTCCATCACTCATGAAATTCCATTTATATATGTCTCAGAAAGATGTATGATTCTTAGACAATGTGACCAATGTGCCTGATTTTGTCAGCTTGGTTGTTTTGGTATCCACCCAGGGGACTGGTAGAGCACACTTCCAGGTGTGTCTGGGAGGGCCATGGTGGTGGGACGTTGTGCAATGTGCACGCTTCCTGTCCTGGCCAAGAACTAAACATTTTTGCTTATTTTAACCTTTCCATCATGATGTTTCTTCCTTGGAGTCAGCTAGCCATGGACTAAATACCCTGAAAATGTAAGCCAAATTAAACCCCTCTTTTAAGTTATATCTCACATACAGGACACCTAACTAATGCAGTTGTTTGTGTTAATTGGTTGGTGAAACATTATAAGAGTAAATAGAGAAAAAAGAATACAAAGTCAAATAAGTATTTGACACAAACTCAATAACAAAATAAGCTTTGGTTTAGCAATCCAACTTTTTCCTTCACTGTCATGGCCTAACTTTGTAGAATTTTAACTACATATTTTAAGTAGAAAATATTCTTTAAATTTATTCTGTAATTTATTGACAATTCAGCCTTGCTTGTATTTTCCAGTTTCTTCTATGAATTATGTATAATAGTTTTCTTCTTGAAAATAAATATAGCAGAGCTTTGCATGGCAGTAAATATATGACTCTGATCATTTATCAAACTAATCTTTTATATTTATGATTATTTGAAGGACTCTGACAATATTTTAATTGAAATTTGAATATACGGGTTTTTTTTGCACTTGTTTAAGTACATGAAATCAGTAGTAATAGATTGTTTAGGAGTCATTTGAGTTATGTGGCCTAAGGATGATTTAGATTTAGAGGGTGTGTATTTGCTCTGCTTGTAAGTACAAAAAGTTATCATAAATGATGCAGATGAATTTTGTTTGGGCCAACAATGGGGCCAAAAATTTAAGTATTTATCTTTTTAAAGAGGATTTGTACTAAATCATGAATTATAGAAAACTCAGAATTACTCAATTCTTTAATGATTCAAATAATGACAACCAAGAAAAATGATTAGGAATGGTTAAAAGTAGGACATAGGATATTATAAATGTTGAGAGAGTTAATTCCAATTAAATTAGAGCTAAATATTTTCAGCAACTTAATCATTGATCTTTGTTACTTTACATATAAATCATTATCAATATAAAAGTTCAACTTTCATATTTATGACATTAAAAATAATCTTAAGTATATAAGAAAGCATATAATCTTTATAAAGTTTTGCATAATTAGCTAACACAAAAGTCTTATTAGATTTTATTTACCACAATATTTACATAAAGTTATAATATCCTTGTTATTGTGCCTCTTGTTTTCACTGTCTAAAAACTTTCATATCTAGTATATCATGACATTTTTATGAAACTGTAGAAAATTTTGCACGTTTAATATGCAAATTGCATTATTTAACTAATTTTAAAATGCTATATAAAATTTGGTACACTGCATAAATATTTACTTGGAAAAAAATATTATATTGGAAAGAATAATCTCATATTCTAGAAAATATCCAACTAAATCCTCTAGTTTGTTACTTCATTGTTAAATGAAAACCATGTATTTATTAAGATTCTGAGATTTTAATCTAGACCTAGAATATTTCTCTTTTGGGGAACTGGGACTCATGTGAAATACGGCTATGGTACATTTTCCTAAGATTTAAATAAACATTTTAATTCTAAACTGCCATATTTTGCTAAAAATTAGGTTAGCAAAATAGAAGTCATTGTTTGAGCTGGTGAGATAACTCAGCGGCATAAGCGCCTGCCTGGCAAGTGTGAGGTCCTGAGTTCAACTCCCGAAACCCACATACGATGAAAGGGCTGGTGATATCGCTCAGCGGCAGGGGCGCCTGCTGGCGCGCGAAGTCCTGAGTTCGACCCCCGGTACCCACAAAAAAAAAAAAGGAATTCATTGTTTACAGAAAATATTTTCAGTTATTCATATAAACTACTAAATAAGTTATAGATATTAGTGTAATAGATAATGTCATTGTTTTGAGAATTTCTATTTTATGCCTATCTATAAAACTAAAATTTCATAATCATGTATAAAATTAGAATGGAGAACTTTGTGACTTTTTTTTTTTTTTTGTCTTTTTGAGACAGCATTTCACTATGCAATTCAGATTAGCCTTGAACTCACTTTGTAGCCCAGGCTGGCCTTGAGCTCACAGCAATCCTCCTGCCTCAGCCTCCCCCGTACTGGGATTACAGGCTTGCACCACCATGCCCAGCTTTGTTAATTTTTAGCATATGCCACTCATGCAGTATTTTAGCACTGTTAACTTTGCAAAGATTTGTTGGCATTTTCATAATGTTTTAAATAAATAATTTCAAAAATTAAATAATATCAATGCAAATAGGAGTTTCATACAGTTCTTTATGTGAAGACTACCTTCATTATGGGTTGCTATCTATAAATGCTTTCTATTTAACAACCTAGTAATCAGTGTGCTAATATTCCTACAATTTATTTAACTCGCACACTCTCAGAAGTATAAAGGCAATTTTTACCACCTTCTAAGCCAATATTTTCATGTTGAAAGTTATGTCAGGATAGAATGATCCACATTTTATTCACATATTTTTGAACTATGAAAATTTTAAAAAGCATTGCTTCATTCACAGTGTGTATCTTAGAATTATTTTATAGTTTTAAAGTTTAATGCAAATTTTTTACCACTTTAAATGATTTATCAAATATCATTATCTCATTTTCCCAAAATTTCTTTTAAATTAATCTTACCTTGGAAGTAAAAGAAAACATCATAAGCATATTGAATTAAATATTTCATTGATTTCAATGATCAGAGTTTTTGACATTTTGTAGTTTTATAATCTAGACATCTATCTCATGAGTTACAGTTAATTGGAAAGATTTTTCATTCTAATAACAAAATAAATTTATTTTAAAATAATGTTTTTTTATATTTTATGAAATTTACCTTGTGCTTTGCTGAATATAAATATGAGGTTAGCAATAATATATAGTTTTATTATATAGCCAATTCTTATTTTATTCAATATTAATCACTTTATTATTTTGTGTCTTCCTTTTTCTTGCTATTTTTATGGCCTTTTTGAATGTCTTAATTTGGACACTTAATGTATTAATTATCATTATTTTCAATGTTCATTTTTTATATTACACTTATAACTGTGTTTTCTTCAAAATGCTCATTTTAATGACTGCTGTAGGTTTTGCCCCAATATTTAATTTTCAGAAATTCAAAACATAGGGAAAAATTTATGAGTAGTTCAATGAATTCCTGTAAAATATTTACTTGGATCCTTCAAGTATTAAATTTGGCTTCACCTATTTTTATTTTCTCTATTATTTTGCCCCTAATGTATGTTTATTTGTGCAAGTATTCTATACATATGATGTCAATGTTTGTTCGATATGGTATTTTCTTCTTTATTTTGTGATTTTCTGTGAGTGTTCCAAGTTATGTGCAAATGTTATAGATGTTCGTTTTTCTTATGTATTTCATATTCTAGCTGTATTAAAATAGTATTGGGCCAGTGAGATGGCTCAGCGGCATAAGCATCTGCCTGGCAAGCGTGAGGTCCTGAGTTCGAACCCCGGTACCCACAAAAAAATAAATTAATTTAATTAAATTAAATAGTATTTAAAGTTATTTTTGCTACTATATTCTGTACTCAGGTTAAGAGAATGAGGTTGATGTGATAGTATTTAGGTGAAACAATTTTCAATAGTATTTTCTCTTTTTTCATATTTTTCTGATCTTTGAATAAATATAGATATCATTTTGGATATAAAAAAATAAACCCCACAAAATTCCAAAAAGTCTAAGTGGAAAGAGTCATTGATTGATCTAATTTACAAATGAACTGAAGAAGCCCTGTGTTTTTCTTTGGGGAAGCTGAGATCTGTTTTTTGGTGAATGTTTCGGATATGAAATACTGCATACCATCCCCTGAGGTTGTTTTTGTTTGTTTGGTTGGTTGGTTTGGTTTAGGTTTTGGTTTTGGTTTTGGTTTTATTTTTTATTATTTATTTATTTATTTATTTATTTATTTATTTATTTATTTTTATGGTTTGCAATTGCACTACATGGCTAAATCAGTTTGGCCTAAATATATGACCAAAAAAAAAAAGCCAAGTTATGATAGAAATCTCCACTTTTATTTTTCTTTAAAGGAAGATTCTTAGGATAGGTCTTACTCAGGAGTTTGAGATCTCCATATCTCTCTGACTTCTAGATCTGTCATGCATATTCTTTGTCTTGTTTCTCACCATGACTTATTTACATAAATGCCTTACTTTTGTTCTGTAGTCTGATGAATTCTCTCAAATACCAAATTTGGGGAATCTTTACACCAAGTATTCCCACGAACTTCATATAATCATCAAGTAGAGACAATGCATTCTAAAGAAATAGAATAAAGGAGCTCTAAGTTTATGTCAACTGGGTAATGTTAATGGAAAAATGAAGTGAATAAATTAGAGATTGAACAAAGAAATCATCAATCAATGCTCCACCCATGTAATGATTTAAACCTGAAGTGTCTCTCAAAAGTGAACAAATTCCTCAGAGACCTTGGACAATATCAAGGAAACAAATGTACTGTTTTTGTAATGTAACTGCTAGAAGGAGAGAAGAGATAAACCAAAACAAAAAAAAAGGGAAAATAATGATGAGAAATTCCCCAAATTTTATTAAAAACATTAATTAAAAGATACAAAATTTCAGTAGACTCTTAGTAGGATAAATAAAAAGTAAATTATACTAGATAAGAAAGTATAACTTTTAATTTCATCTGCCCTTTTGCCTAAGAAACAAAAATTTGCATTAATTTTTGAAGGCTAATTACTAGATTGGGAGTTTTTATTTTATTTTCATTTTTAATAATTATACATTTTAATTAAAAGTTTAAATTATATTTATCAATACGTATAAAATTTTGAAGCACGTATGATACAAACAACTAAATCTAACTAGTTAACATATGCATTGCTTCACATACTTATTTCTTTAGTAAGAGCACTTAATGTCCACTCAGCATTTTTATTAAGATCACATATTGATACTAACTGTATTCATCACATTTTACCATAAACCTCTTGAAATTATGCCCATTACCCAATAGATTTTTTTCTTCTTTGATTATTATCTTTCCCAAAACCCCATCTTCCTCAATCTCCTGTTGACCATGATTGTGTATATAGTCCTATAAAATCAACTTTTGTAGATTTCACATGTGTGAGTTCATGTAGTATCTGTCTTTCTGTTTTTGGATTATTTTTCTTACCATAAATCCCTCCAGTTTCATTCGTGTCAAAATGGCAGAAATGCCTTCTTTTTATGGCTGAATAATATTCCACTGTACATATACCATATTTTCTTTTTCCATTTATTCATTAATGGACACCTATGTTGATTCCATATATTGGCTCTTGTGAATTATGCTGAAATAAACAGGAGAGTGCAGACATCTATTCAACACATTGTTTTCATAGGCTTTGGATATGTATCCAGTAGTTGGATTGCAGGATCACATAGTACTTACATTTTGAATTTTCTAAAAAACTTCCATACTTTTTCCAAGTGCTTGTACTAATTGACACTACATTCAACAGTGTGCAAGCACTGCCATGTCTATACACCCTTGTCAGCAAGTTCCTTCTTTTCTTGATACCACCCATTCAAACAGGTTTGAAGCAATATCTCATTGTGGTTTTGATTTGCATTTCCCTAATGATTATTGATGTTGAACATTTTTTCACACACTCATTCACCAGTTTTGTTTCTTTTGTGAGAATCTATTTGAATCCTTTGCCTATTTTAACAGGATTATTTTGTTACTAATGAATTGTTTGAATTCCTAATAGTTTATCAGTATTAATTTCTTATCAGATGAATATTTGACAAATATTTTTCCTATTTTGTAGGTTATCACTTCACTCTGATTTACTTTGCTATGCAGATGGTTTTTAGTTTAAAAGAATTTTGTCTTTCTTTTTTCTTGCCTGCATTTTTGAAATATTATCACAAAAATTGCCCAAAACCAATGTCATGAAACTTTTCTTCATGTTTTCTTACACTACTATAATTTTATTCTTTACATTTAATTAGTTAAACCAAATTGACCTTATTTTTGTGTATATTATAAAACAAACACCATAATTTCATTCTTTTACATGTCTTTTCTCAACTACATTTACAGAAGAGTCTGTCTTATCCACATTTTCTGTTCTTCACACACTTGATGAAAACCCACTCACTACACGTGTACCGTTTCCTTTCTGGCTCTGTTTTCTATTTATTTGGTCGGCATGTCTGCCTCCTGCCAGCATTATGTTGCATTAGTTACAATAGGTGCATTGTATATTTTGAGAACAGGTAGTATGTTACTTCCAGTTTCACTATTTTTGATCAAATTTTCTTGGGTATTTGAAATGTTTTCTGGTTCCATAAAATTTATGGATTATTTTATTCTATGTCTGTGGAGAATAACATTGGAATATTTATAGGGCTTTCATTGAATCTGTATAACTCTTTGGGTAAAATGAATTTAGATTGCTTTCTGGATTTCTTTAAAAAATAAAAACTGAAAATAAATACATGCTAAAAACACTGATTTTAATATGTTCATTTTGTATCACGCAACTTTCTTATTAGTTGTAATTTTTTGGTAGAATCTTTAGGTTTTTCTAGATATGCAAGATTATTTCATCTGTAGATATGGTCAGCATAACTTGTTTTGTGGAGTTTACGTGCCTGTATTTTCTATTATGTCATTGTACTGGCTAGGACTTCTAGTATAATGTTTACTATGCATGATGAAAGAAGACATCTTCATCTTGTTCCAGATCATGGAGGGAAATATTTCAGCTTTTTCCAGTGGAGTACGATAAGAGCTATGTGAATTTAACATTTGTGACCTTTATTGTGTTTACATATAATTTATTGAGAATTATTTTTTAATTATGAAAGAATGTTGAATTTTTCAGCATTCTTTCTGTTTCTAATTTAAAATGATCATATTTGTTTCTTCATTCTGGCAATGTGAGATATGACATATATCCATTTTCATTTGTTGAACTATCATTGAATCCCTGGAATGAATCCTAGCATGTTTATGTTGAAATTTTTTATGTGCTGTTGAATTCAGTTTGCCATCATTTATTGAAAAATTTGCATCTATGTTCATCAAAGATATCAATATGCAATATTCTCTTTTTAAATGGTCTTACATGGTTTGTAACTCAAGGTAAAGGTCAATTCATAAATTGTCTTGAAAGTATTCCCCCCTCCTCAACTTTTTCAAATAGTTTGACAAGAATTGACATACTTTATTTTTTTTTCACATTTGGTATTTATCAGTTCCTGGGTATTTCTTTGATAGAGGAATTTTTATTGCTGCTACATCCTACTTACCTACTGTCTATTGGTTCATAGTTTGCCTTTCTTCATAGTTCAATCTGTATAGATTTTATGTGTCAAAGAATTTATCTGTTCTTTCTAGGGAATTAATTCTGTTTGTTAACACTTAACAGTTTATAATAGCTTCTAATGATATTTTGTATTCTGCTGTTCAGATGTAACATTTTCTTTTCCTTTCCTGATTTTATCTTCATTTTTTTCTTAGTGTAGATAAATGTTTGTTATTATTGCTTATGTTTTCAAAAGTCAACTGTAAGTTTCATTTTATTTGTTCTTGTACCTTGTATTTCATTTATTTTTTGCTTTGGCATTTATATTTTTCTTCCTTCTACCAAGATTCAGCTGAGTTTGTTTTTGATTTTCTAGATCCCCGAAGTGCAACATTATTCATTTGACATCAGTTTTTTTTCTCATTGTGTGTACTCGTTATTATTATAAGCTTCCTCCTTAGAATTTTTTTTATTCAGTATTTCCTAGGTATGTTGTTTATCCATTTTCTTTTACCTTAAGAAATTGTAAAATTTCTTTTAATATTTTATGTGCACATTGGTGGTTCAGGAACATTTTGTTCATTTTCCTTGTGTTTCTGATTTTTTGAAGTTTCTCCTTTTAATAAAGAAAGAGGAGGGGAATGGGAAAAAAGAGAAACTAAGATATATCATATACAGTTACAAATTCCCCATGATGAATGTGATCATTACGTATATCTAAATTGTACCAATAAGCTTAATTAAAAAAATAATTTTAATTGTAAACATTTATGGTAAGAAAAAGATACTCGATATGATTTTACTCTTCTTAAATTTGTAAACATATTTTGTGGCCTTGAGCAATTCTACTGTTGAAAATATAGCTGCATTTTTCATTCTGTTCATTATATGTTTCAGTTCCAGGATAACTCTTTAACTTTTTTATGTAAATCTCTGAAAAATTTGTTGTTCTCACTTATAGTTTTCTACATTTCATTGAATTATTTCTTTATTATGTCAAAGTTCAGTGAGCTTCATAAAAAAACCTTATTTTGAATTATTTCTCAAACAATCCATGCATTTCCATTTCTTTAGTAATTCTCCTTTCTTTCTATTCTTTAGAAAGTAGACTTCTAGTGGTTTATCCTCACAGCAAGAAATGATTGTTGAGGCTCGCTCTATAATACACTGCTGCTCCATTATTTTGAACATAGAAAAACCTCCAAGGGCTGAGTGTTTGATTTAATTTCCACACCTCCTTCCTAATCTGGATCTGGCCACTGAACATTTGACATTAGTCTTTCTAGCTCCCATAATTTTGCCTAATTTTCTTTTTTTACTGATGGCTCTCAGAAGTTTCCTCAGCATGGAATTTTTTTTGTGTGTGTGTGTGAGTACTGGGGGTTGAACTCAGGACCTCGTGCTCCAGCAGGCGCCCATGCCGCTGAGCGATATCACCAGCCCTTTTATCGTATGTGAGCTATCTCACCGGCCCTCAGCATGGAATTTTTGACAGGTATTTTAACCCCACACCTAAATGCCTGCAGACTACTAATTCTTCTCCACTGGAACTTTATTCTCTCAAGTCTTGATCATTTACTTTTCAAATATTTTTGTTGTTTGTTTTTTTTCAGGTTGTTCTAGTTTCTTTCAGTAGTATTTATAAACTAGCTCAATACATTCTACACAGGAGCAAAAGAAAATGATCAGAAAATATTTGAAATGTATTTACTATTATAATACTCTAAAAGATTACTTATATACATTTCATAAAACTTTAAAAATTAAATTCACATTCACAGTTTGTTTCAAGCCATTATTGGCTGGCTCCAGGGCAGAGTGGCTTCACAGAACAGAGCAATTCATGGTGGGCAGAAGACAGCAAACGCAAAGAGAGGAGGGAGAGAGGGGGAGGTGGGAGAAACAGGAAGGACGAGAAGGAGGGAGGGAGAGAGGGAGGGAGAGAGGGAGGGAGCGAGAGGGAGAGAGAAAGGGAGAGAGAGAGAAAGAGGGAGAGTGACCTTTTCCTGCCTCTTTTATCTTACCCAGAGTGATGGGATTAGGTAGGTGCCAATCCAATCAGTGGACTGATCCAGCAATCACCCACCCTTAATCCCAGCACCCTTAATCCCAGCATTGCACTGTGAATCAATCACACACTCTAGATGCAGCCACCTCTGAAAAAACTATGACCGCATGATGCTTTGGGGGGACATCTAGACACAAACCATAACAAGAACATAGTACTCTAACTGATTTTTCAAAGCAGAAATTCAATTTACTTACCTATTATGCATCTTTTTTATCTCAGTCTCCAATTTTTCTGACCTATAAAATTTCTCTTCTGTCTCCTACAGAGTCTGTAAAAGTTTTCATTACTATGCATAAAACATAATTTACTTCTTTGTGTCAGATAATGTTCTGTTTTAAAACTAAAACCAACACTGGACAGAATACTGAATAACTATTTTTTTTATGAACCATGACCCTAGAAGAGACTTATTCCTGATGTCATTATGCAGATCAAAACATTAACCTGACAATGGAGAGAAGGAAGGATTTAGATGTTGACAAAAGATGACTTTTCAATATTATATGTTTGAACATGCCCATGGAATGATGGACCTCTGAATGGCTTACTTTGATGGAAAATTTCTGAGGGACATATGCTAATTATGCCAATTATAAACTTAGAATGGTTTGAACTCATTTTGTGAGATACATAGTAAATCAATACTAGATAGTGGATTAAACACAGAAGCCAGTGAGAAGTGGAGAATACTGGTGATAGAATAGTTACTGTAGACCTGAGACTACACAAGTAGTATTACCAATCCACACTGTGATTACCATAGGTTTCAGTGTTATGAGAACGATGTGGTCTAACTGTGTAGCATGGGTCAAAAGCAGTCAACTGGGCTACAGGTTCTGATGGTATATTGGCAAGTTTGAGTACCCAAATTATATATGAGAGAAAAGTTTTGATATTCTAAATGAAGACTAAATACAATACATCTATTTAATGAATTCACCCGTATACAGCTCTATTTACAAGTAGGTTCACAAATATAGATTGTAGTTCATAAATACCTTATGTGTGCATGTGTGTGTGCATAGTCAACAGATTGCATGCATAGTTAAAATGACTAAGTGACAACAGCAAGGTGAAGGGAAATTAAGAGAAAACACCAGAAGTGCATATCAGAAGAATCCATGGAATTTCTGTGAAATAATTAGAACTAATAATTTGGACGAAATACTTCTCCTTGTCCTTTATTCATACAGTTCAATGGAGGGCAATCTAGAATACGAAGTACAGCACTCTTTAATAAACTGGATGAATAAAAACAATTAGAGAAGTCGTATGAATTGACAGTTGAGGGATAGAACAACGGTATCCAAACATTCAGCTTCATGAAGGTACAGCTTAATCTAGGGACAATATTTAGCATGTCAGGATAGATAATAAACTGTACATAAATCCTGGTTGAAATAATATTACATTATATTTCCCAATAATAAAAAATGATGAATGGAAGGCAACACACCAGACTATTGACGTCTGTATGTTTGAGTATTTAGATGGCTTAATAATGAGTGTTCTCTAAGTTTGTAACTATGTAGTGTAACTGCCATAAAAAACTATGAAATAGTCTGCACTCTTTCAGTATGCAGTACATAGTATAAAGCCTAATGTTTTGAGAATTAATTTTAATGCATGTTTTTCTTCTTAACGATGAATACAGAATTTTGTAGTAACAACTAATTTGGCTAATTGTGAAACAGACATACTAGTATTTGTGGTAACCCAATCACATTGCACATATGGAAGCGCATTACGTAGGATTTTGGTGAACACAAGCAGAGATGGTAGGCAGAGCACCCGCCTCCCTACTCAGTAGCGGACGGGCATTCTAGAACACAAAGTGCTTTCATTGTCTTATTTCACTTATTCTGTAAAGTGAGTTTGTCATTAACATCTGTACAAAAAGTCAAAGTTTTATTGAATAATTAAAATGATCAATATTTATAAAGCTATTGGAATAGAATACACAAAGAATGTAGGCTATGTGGTAGTGTTAATTATTATCTAAAGATGATATTAAATGAATAAAGCACAAGGAAAGAGAAGCTGACACTATGCTTATTTTATCTCCAAAGTATATTTGCTCTACTCCCTGAAAGACATCTTATTGGCATACCAAGTAATTATTTACTGTATCTTTTTCTAAATTTATCTTAAGTCAAAATTGTCATGAATATCTGCATAGGCGCACACACACACACACAGGCACACATTCCTATTGTTATCTCAGTATTTTCCTCTGGGTGAGTGGTCAATTGTTCTTTCCATGAGCCTCACTTTATTTGTTAACTGCAAGAATGTTTTGCCAGTGTTTTAGCTCAATACTTTTACTTATGTCCAAGTAATATGAGCAAGTATGAGAAGAAATGTTTAATGTCTGGTAATGTGTTCAGATATTGAACTCTTACCAAAAACATGGAATACATAGTTTGAATTTCAATCATTGGGACATCATCAGCATTGAATTATTTTCTTTTTTTTTTTTCTTATTTTTTTGTGTGTGGATACCGGGGGTCGACCTCAGGATCTCGTGCGCCAGCAGGCGCCCATGCCGCTGAGCGATATCACCTGCCCTTTTTTCGTATGTGGGTATCGGGAATCAAACTCAGGACCTCGCACTTGCCAGGCAGGTGCTTATGCCGCTGAGCCATCTCACTGGCCCTGAATTATTTTCTGAAGGAAAATTAATTTCTTTCTGTCCCTTAAAGCATATTACATTGGTAGACTGATGAAATTTATCTTTAAGGGAGACCACAATTAAAGTGATTGAGGGAAATACCCAATTCTTACCAAACTGGAGTCAAGCAGATAATGCAAGTATTCTGAAACCTACTTTAATTTTGAAAGTCACTTTAGCATGGTGGTTGTTACTATGGAAGAAAAAGGAATAGTACTTTTCTCTTTCATAATTTTAAGGGTTCTGAGTAAACATGTTTGATTAGAATATGTGTAGCTTATACTTGTGCATTTATTGCAAGACTTCCTCTTAAACTTGATTTTTTTAAAAGAAATATTTTCTA
The DNA here is from genome assembly GCA_028451465.1 of Erethizon dorsatum. Lineage (NCBI taxonomy): Eukaryota > Metazoa > Chordata > Mammalia > Rodentia > Erethizontidae > Erethizon > Erethizon dorsatum. The sequence continues at coordinate 140,010,361 of CM051824.1, forward strand.
GTATGAGTTATTTCCTGTCAAATTCAAATAGCCAATATGGAAGGAAAATCTAATCCTGGAGAATAATTATTTCTGTTCTATAACTTGATGTGGTTCACTGCAGGACAATAGAAAGGACTATGTATTCTAGACTACTACAAAGTACCAGAAAGTATGCAAATTTTCCCCATTTCAGGTAAGAGTAATACATATTTAATGTTGGACATTACAAATATGTATGACAAAAACAAAATTCAGGTTCTTTATTATTTATTTACAGTGCTGTGCAGTCCTCTATCTCTTTAAGTTATTTCAATATCCTTTATTTTACATTTGTGTATGGACAAAGATGATCATTTTCTATGCTCCTATTCTAGCTGTTTATTTACATAGAAAAATTGCACAGAGCTATGTAATACAAAAAATTCAATATCTCCTCTGTTATTGTTTCTGTTGTCTTTTATTTCTTTTCTTTATGCTACAATATTGTTCTTCATGAAACTACAAAGTCTACAAACTATTTGAATAGGAAATTATGAATTTCAAATTATTAGTTTTGATATAATATTACATTCATTTTATAATGAATGATGTATATTTCCAAATAGTAACAAATTAAAATTATGTTCTGTTGTTTATCTTTTTTAAATGTATTACTTTGTTTTCTCCAAGATACATGGTAAAAATCAGATACTGGCTTTTTATATAATAATTTCTTTTGAAATGAGAATCCTTGCAATTTTATGTGACTCACATTTGTAATTATATTTCATGTATAAAATGTCTTTAATATAAACTGAACTAAACCCTTGATTAATTTTATATATTTTCTCTACAAACAGCTAATATTAACCTCTACTTCTCCATCATCTCTTACTAAACAACTGATACATTTGGCCCACTGCTGATATTTTTTTAATAAAAGCTTGCATTTTAGGCTTAGTTAATGGAGAAATCAATTTAAAATTAAATAAGGTCACACCCTTTCCTTAAATATTACAATTATGCACCATTACTTGTCTATAAAATTCAAAATCCTTCAAATTACAAAAAAGTTTTCAAACTCTGGTGATAACCTCTTCCTGTGCCTGGCTTTGCTCCAGATATTTAAAAAAAATAATAATAAAATGCGTGCAACTTCAAAGAAACAACCCACAACATCTTGAAAGCTTTCTCTCTTCTCGATCCTCAGTACTTTCTGATTCTATTTTGTCACACTATTGCTAAATTCAATAGACAGTACTTCCTCCGGAAACCCTGCTCGTCATTCATTTATTGCTTTATGAAAATCATCCTCAAACTTACTAGGATAAAACAATTAGTATTTTTATTTGTTCATCTGTAAGCCAGAAGACTGGCAGTTAGAACCACTGTTAACAGGAAAGAAGCTTTGCTGTGTTATTTGGCTGCATCGAGATGAACTTGGTGATCCAAGATGGTCACTCAAATGCCTAGAATTTCTCAAGTTCTGGAGTAGGCTAGGTTATACTTCTTTAAATCGCAACCTTAGGGCTGCATCCAAAAATGCAAAAGGGAACTCACAAAGCTTCTAAATTGTACGCATTGTAGTAAAAACTTATTTCTTCCTTGCTCGGTTGATTAAGAGGTGTCACAGGCATGTTCAGATTTCAAGGGATAAGGAAACAGTCTTGAGCTGTGACAAGGATAGCACAGCAAAATGAACATGCACAAAACTCTCCGAGCAAATCTTATCCTTTACCCACTCAGTTCTGTTAGAAATGCTTTTATTTTATAAGCATTCCCTATAGCTATTTTTTTAATAACTGGAATTTCCACATTAAATTTCTTTCCTCCTGAGATATACTGATTACAAAGTTTTATGGGAAAATATATTTATGCATTATATATAACACATACACACATAAAATAAATCATATTTTCAACCAGATTTTCTTCAGAGAAATATGATTCATTTCAGATACAAAAACCTGACATCAATTCATGGTAACATTGTTTTTGCCACTTAATGCACAGATATATGAATAAATGATAATTTTAATAAGGATTTTAATAAAAATATACTATATGAAAATGATAATTTTAATAAGGATTTTAATAAAAGTATACCATATGACTTAATCATGTACCACTTCTTTTCTTTTCATGGCTAACAATATATTGAACTTCGATAAAATTCGCTGAAGTATATTGGGAAAAACAACTATATTCAAGCTTGATTTAAGAGAAAATTGTATCTTGCTCTTTTTCTCTATATACTCTTTCTCCTTGTATGCTTTTTTGGATATAACATGACTTGGCAAATCAATACAACTCTTTGAGATTGCTTGTATTTGTTGAATAAATTCAGCCAGATACATCATTAATATTATAATGGAAAATTAGGTTAATGTATAAAAAAACAATCTATAAAACCCTTAATAAATGAAAGATGCAGGCAGTATTTAATTGATATAATTGCAATAAAACATCTACTAAAAATGTGATCAAAATATTACATTTTAAATATTGACCTAAATTGAATTTTGCACAATTTAGTTTTTTAACCAACATTTAACTAGAATGAAAGATGCTATCTAAAGCTAGGAGATACAAGGCTATACTGTCTCTGCTCACAAAACATCTCCAACTCCCTGAACAACTACCGTTTTTCCATTTTGTTCTGTCTCTTTAAAAATAATCTATTGCATTTCAAGAATGAAAACATCTGGGTCTCTCAGTGGGGCAATGCACATAATGGCTGCATTGAGCACATCTGGCAACAAAACCATCCAGACCAGATATAGGCACTGAGTCAAACTGTGATAAGCCATCTGCATTGGATTGCCTATTATATGTTGTTTATGGATTCTTCTGTGAAGGAGATGTACATTTGTGAGTTCTTTTACTAAGAATTCCATTTGGAGGAGTATTACATATTAAAAGGATATAGTCTAATCAGCATCATATGAAACATTACAATCCCAATAACCCGCCTTTATACCAAAAAATACTGTACTGAGAAAAATAGAAGTGATGTAACCAGCTTTGTCCATTATGTATTACATAGCATTTAAAAGAAAAAATGAACCTGTGACTCACTGGTGTGTGTACTGGCTTACACGATGTGGAATATTATGTTTCGAAGAGATGGGCATTACTTTTATTCTCAAAGTTATATAACTTAGAAAGTCAAAATTACACTATTCAAACTTTTCATGCTAGCAGGAAACCATTATTATTATTATTACCATATTTGTTGGTTAAATACATCTTATTCTCCACCTTACTGCAACATTTTCTTTATATTTAATACTGATTCTTGGTAGTAGATTTATAAAATTTTATTAATACAAATAAAATACAACTTTAAAAATGCATTGTTCCTACTTTCCTATTTTTTTGTGTGTGGCTTAAAAATTGCATGTGCGAATACTCAAATGTTAAAAATTTTATCTGTATAAGAGATATGTATATAGTAGCTAGAACTTCAGGATATATTCATCCACACTATTTTTGTCTTGCCATTAGATGCTGGTAGCACTGCCTCCTTTGTGTAACACCCACACTGTGCCATCAATACATTGCCAAATATCTTTTGGAGGCCAAAGTCGCCCTGGATTAAGAACTAATGAGTTGAATCATGTAAAGGATCATGGTGTGTACCTGCACTCCCAACACCCTGGGAGTCTGACATAGAAGGATCACAAGTTCAGGCCCAGCCTGGGGAACTTAGCACGAACCTAAATTCACAGTATGGGGAGGGAGTTGGAGATGTAATCCACTGTGAAATCTCGAGTAGGGAAACAAAAACAAAACAAAAGAAAAAATCTCCCACTTCAATGTACATAAAATCTTTCAGGAACACTATTAAGACATTGCACATTTGTGTATATGCTGATAGATATTGAAATTTCAAGAGTTAAAACTGGACAGGCCTTGCAGAAAACCCCATTTATTCACTAGAGACCACAAAACATTTACACAATATAAGACTATGCTAGCTTTGGACTAATGTCTACTTTCAACTCTCATGAGCAGTCCTAAATCCAATTTCAACATGATAAAGCAATCTTCCAATAAATTAACCACCCGAAATAAGAAAATTGAATATCATTTTAGGAGGAACACTCAGATACAAATATATAATATCTGCAATAGTCAACATAAAACAAAAATTAGTAGGCATATGAAGAAACAGGAAAATAGTACATCTACACATCTAAGAGATAAGTAATAAATAGACAGTGACTTAGAGAAGGCAATGATGTTTTGTTTTTTTTTACATTGGTCAATATTATAAAGAAAACAAACAAGATGAGTGGATAAATGTGAATTTCAGAGAACTGAATAAAACTATAAAGGAGAACCAAGTAGGAATTTCCAAAATGATTACAATAATATGAAAATTCAAAACTAATTAAATGGACCTGCTAGTAGATTAGATAGTGAAGAACAGACATGTAGGGGGAGAAACTGAAAACATAAAGTTTTAGTAACTTCTGGTACAATATCATGGTATCTAACATATGACAGATTCAGAAGCAGATTAAGCTGGGCATGGTGGCACAAAATAAAAAGGGGTTCATAGGTACAGGAAAATTAATTTGAAGACATAAAAATAGAATTTTACATATATTGTCAAAATTATTGAACTGTGAATAAATGAGACACCAGAAAATTCAGTGCAGTAATTGTCGTACCACAAAGAAAAAAACTGAAAAAAAAAATAGAGATAGTCAATATACCAGAAGAAAATGATATATCACATTTCAGTGGAAAATAATTTGAATGATATCTGAATTCTATGAGATAAAATGGATGTTAGAAAAAATTAAATTTGTTATTGTCTGGATGGGAGTGGAATACCGACTGAAAATGGGATTTGAGATATTTTGTGGAAATGATAATATTTCGTCTCTTCATTAGAGTGACGGATTGGTCAGAATTCATTAAATTGTAAACATCGAATTTATGCATTTTACTAGAAACAAATTCTACCTTAAAATTATTATAGTAAGAATATGCTAAAGATTATATACCTATGAGAGTTACATGAATTTGCCCCAAAATATGTAATGAATTTTTAATACAATATTTTGAAGCAATTAACTGGAATCACTATTCTGCACCATAACACAAATTAATTCTATATTGATTCATATTGTAAGAGGAAACTTGTAAAATTCAAATAAAATATATTTGTTACCACATGGTGGAACTGTCAGATTCTAAGCTCTTGTGTAAAATGAGCAATGAATTGCAGGTGCACACCCAATGGCCTCAGAATAGCAGCTACATTTATTGAAGATCACAGAAAGACGTCTTCAGGGCAATCCACGTAGACAAAAAAGATAGCATGAACAGAAAAGTGGTGCTGAGATGACAGAAAGTAGAAAACACTGCACAGAGCATCAAGCACACAGATATATCAGGCTTTCAAAATATAAAGGATATGCAGTCAGCTCAGGTGCCTTCCGCTAAATCTTCAGGTTAAATTGAAAGCAATGATTGACATGGTGCTGTGTCATCTTAGGGGCTCTCAACAAGCATCCCCATCCCAGAATTCACTCCAATCTTAATTGCATGTATGAGATGTAGTACATATTTATGCATCGTCAGTAAGTTTTGGGTAAGTTAAAAAGTGACTGAGTGAGGCCAGGACGTCTACAGGTCAGAGCACATGTACTCTTGACTAGAGTGTCAAATATTTTCTAGGTTTTTATTATGTTATTCTTTACCTCTCAGGACAATGGAAAGAACGGCCTTAGGATGCTGGTCCAAACTCAAATGGGCGGGAAAGAATTATTTCCTCAGCTCCATTTGTTCTAACAGCACTAGATTTATTTTAGAAAATAGTTTTCCACCCCAAAATTGCAAGGGAAATATTTTGATATTTTCAACTGCATATAGTTTAAATGCATTCACCAATGGCAAAATATATGTCACAAATTCAAAGTAAATATTTACATTGCAGAAAACTAAAACGTGAAGAAAAATATAAATCCTAAATATAGCTTTTTAAATAAATTATAAAAATCACAAATTGTTTAGTATAAAAAGACAGAAAAAGAAAATTTACATGATAATTCATATCATGTAATAAACATGAAAATATATTAAATATAATTAATATGAAAATTATAATTTGAAACTCAGAGAAAATATTTTACACTATTGCATTTTGAAAGTCAACCAAGATGAAATTTCTGAGCCTTGAACAATATGTATAATGGCTAGAAATCCTGTGCATTGTTAATTTTATACCAAATGATAAACAATTATGACTATTTCAACTATACATAGCAACATTCAGAATGTGCACATTATATTATGCACATCCCTGATTTGTATATTAACAAAAATTTTATTTTTAAGTAGGAGGAGATGTGGGTGATTTTGTTGATTGCACCCATTTATAATATATAAATAACATAAATATTCGAAGTGATAAAATTATGTAATATCTAAAATGAAAACCACATAAATATTTGAAGAAAATGCTATATTCACACATTCACATGCCGTACAATAGAAAAATAAACTACCACTTTAAGAACTAACCTGAATTATTCTCATGAATATAATCTAGAGATCAAGATGTAAGAAGATGCATAAAATATTGTAACTTTTGAGTAAATATTAGTTATAAGTAGCAATATATTATGTGTAATATACATGTACGAGTATCTGTGTATGAGTATATTTATGGGTGCTTTAAAATATTTTTCATTTTCTAAAATATTTCATTAGTCTTAAAAATAAGTCCCTTCAATTTTCATATTGTTTAAATTTTATTAGAACACTTATATATCATTTATTAAAAAAATGATATATCATTTATATATCATTTATTAGCAAGAAAATATAATGGCATTGATATATAGTTTGCATTTTGATTATTTATGAAAATAAGTGAAATATTCTGGGAATTGAATCTTACAATTTTTTTTAAACTGTTTTCCATTTCTAAAAGTACCAGAGAATAAGTATTTAATCCTAAATGGCTTTAATGTTCTATGTACCTGGTGAAATGATAACTGTACATATTTATATGTGACTGTTTTCCCATCATGATTACTTAATAAATTTCCAAAATAATAAAAATGTCTCTATATATTTCTGTAAAAATATATTTTCCTTCACAATGAAATAGATTAATAGTATAGTTTTGTATTAAATGATACAGAATACTTAATCAGGTAATTAGAAAATATATTAAAGCAAAAAGTATTTAAATACAAATACATTTTTGAATTTTTTTTCTATACTGAGGTTCGAATGCTGAGGCATTTTTCCATGGAGCTACACTTTTGGCCCTTTTTACTTTTTATTTTGAGACAAGGTCTCATTAAATTGTCCAGATTGACCTTGAACTTACAGTTCTTCTTCCTCAACCACAAACTGGTGGGGATTATAAGCGATCGCCACTGCAACGGGCTGCATTTTTGAATTTTTGAAAAGATCCTCAGCATCTTTATTATTACAACTGTTGGTAAACTTCCCTGGGAATGATTATGACTTCAGGGTGCACTTTTCAGTGCCAGGTTATCCATAGTCCTTTAAAATTTTACAGACCAGATGCACCACAACTTCTGCAAAATTCATATTTTATAAATGGTAAAGCCACTACTTTAACTCAATGCAATATCATACTTTGGTATCTATAAATGACTTAGTATTAGACAATCATTAAAATATTTTAAACTCTTGATAAAAGTATAATCAGTTTAGATAATAAGTATTTTATAGTTGGTATTAGAAATAAAAAGGAAAACAATTTACATTTAAATACATATAATTTATCTCATTATTTCTAATTTCTATAAATATCCTGATATGTCTCTTCCATAAGTACTCACCTTAATTTGTCACATTACAATGGTGCTACCTAATTGATGTCTAAATTTAGGCTAGGCATTATCTTTGAGGACTCATTATCTCTTAGATTTCACATCCAGAATTTTAGCACAACCTATAAAGGCTAATTTCAACATCTAACCAAAGCCATCAATTTTCTTTGTTTCTACTGTCTCAACTATAATTAAATTACCACAGTTTCTCATCCGAAATTCTGAAGCATATTTACACATCTGTTGGCACATCTGTCAAAGTTACCTTCTGGTAGCTGAAACACAATACTCGACATCCACAAATTTGTTTAGGTTTCAGTCCACAGTCGGGGGCTCCAAAGACAGGGTGGCAGGGCGGAGGAGCCTCACGAAAGAGCAGCAGCTTGCGGCATGGCCAAGGGAAGCAGAGAGAGAGAGTTCAGGGAGAAGCAGGGAAGAGATAAACACTTGCAAGCCCCACTCCCAGGGACCTACCTCCTTTATAGTTCCCACCTCCTAACAGCAAGGCAGCTATAAACACACTGGTGAACTAATGCGCTGATGGTTATCACACCTCCATGACCCAGTCATCTCCCAAAGGTCCCGTCTATGACTGCATGAAGCTTTGAGGGGTCAGCTAAATATAAACCATAACAACACCCTATAATATTTTTATACTGCTTCCAAGATATGTATAAAACATTAACAAAATCATGTGATTTATTTTATAAAAATAATTCTCTAAATATTTGTTACCGACTTGTCCCTGGAGACATTCTGTGAATAATAGTGTCTTTCATTCAGGTAAATTTGAAAATCTCTCCATCATTTTTACTTCTTAAAGACTCTAGTAGATGTTCACTTTTTAAAAATTATCCTATTCTATGTTAAATAACTTTTTTTTTGTATAGTTTCTGTTAACATGTGATGGAAAGGAAATAACTTTTGAAAGTACTGCTCATCTGTTTTTCATTTTGCATCTTAAGACACTGGTGCACCATGATAAATCCATATTGCTCAATGAATTAGGATACTTCCAAATCTATGGCTATGGTCACATAGCATCTGATGCTATCATTTACATATATTTGCCTCATTCATTTGTGTTTTGATTACCTTCCTTGGGCATTTTTTAAATTATGTAAATGGAAAAACACCACTAAAATGAAACATCAGAAAAAGAAAAGCTTGTATAAATATTTTAATACTAACTTTATTGAGAAACCATGAGATTAACACATTACCTTTGGCCTCTACAATTGTAAGAGGTGCTCAAAGTGGTGGCCATTGGCTTCCAGATATTTATCCGTATACCCAACTACTGAAGTGTGTATATATTTTTGATGGACTCTGTATATAGATGTAGATGTAGATATAGATACAGATATAGATATATAAATATATAGATATATAGATCTATATGGTCATCATTACATTGTGATGTATATATTACATTGTTATGTGATATATATATATATATATATATACACATATATATGTGTGTATTTGTTCAGTATTTGTTTAAATAACTAAGGATAATTTTATGAGTATTTCCTTGATAGAGATACTCTTTTTATTTATTCTTTTTTTTTTTTTTCTTTATGTGGGTACCGGACACCAAACTCAGGACCTCACACTTGCCAGGCAGGCGCTTATGCCGCTGAGCTATATCACCGGCCCATTTTTACTTATTCTTATGAAAATAAAAATATGTAATTATTTAAAATGTGGCATGGGCCGGTGAGATGGCTCAGCGGCGTAAGCGCCTGCCTGGCAAGCGTGAGGGCCCGAGCTCGACTTCCGGAACCCACATACGAAAAAGGGGCTGGTGATATCGCTCAGCGGCACAGGCACCTGCTGGCACGCGAGGTCCTGAGGTCGACCCCCCGGTACCCACAAAAAATAAAATAAAATAAAATAAAATGTGGCAGCTATTTAGAAATATGTAAAGTATCCTAATATAGTTCATAAAATATTTAGTTTATAGTGCTTTGCCAGTATTAGTTTTAACAAAATTTATGTTGGATAAAATCACTTTGAATTAATACTTACAAAAACACATGCTAGGTGTGGTGGTGCACATCTGTAATTCCAGCACTTGGCAGGAGGATCACCTTGAGTTTGAGGACAGCCTGGGCTACACAGTGAGTAGGCCAACCTAGACTACATAGTAAGACCCTATCTAAAAAAAGCAAACAAACCCCCAAAACATGTAATTTCTTTTTTTTAAATCTAAGTTCCTGTATATTCAGTCCTCCTTGAATATGATAAAGATTATATTGAGTAAAGAATCACTGGTAATTAAGACTTGTTAATTGCAAGATATTCTGAAATGTTGTTCATGATGTTGGCGTTCCATTACATAGATTGACATAGAGTCAACTTATTATAATAACATTGCATAAAAACTGGTTTATAATGAACGGATGCAATTTATTATTCCACTAACCATTATTAAGCCTTTATGTAAATGTCAGATTCTAACTAAATGTACAGGATTACACATTTATTATTACTAATAATAAATTATTTATTTATTATTACTAATAATCAGTAATTGTGATGACTGTTAAATGCAGTTGAACAGAAACAATGAAGCCATTGTGGAGAAGGAAATGTATACTCAAGATGAAATCCTCTGGAATTGGAATCACAGCCTGGCCAGACTTGTTGCCCACCGCAATTGCTATTGCCACTTGTACTGTCATTTTCAGAAACTTGAGAAAATTATGGCTTCGCCTTTAATCTTGTCCTTTATTCTGTTATCAGTTCTATCTCTGCAAGGGTTTAAGACATGCAGTTTGATAAATGTAACTAGCCATTTACCTGCTCTAATACTAGGGACAATGTGTGCAGTTGATGAAAACCTGGCTCCTTCCAGCACAGTTTCACAGTAGTAATACTAACAGTTCTCTCTTGGGAATTTAGTTTGACTTTAAAACAACTGCTTAACATCTCATCCCATATTACAAAGATTTTGTCCTATGTTAACTTTAAGGAAGAGCAAAATTAGATATGCATTAATTATAGTAGTTAAAAATTAGACCAAGTCAATCAGATATGTTCCTTTAGCATAATAAATACATAAAGTAGGAATAACCTACAAGTTAACTTATAGTTTGGATATACAATTTTTCAATTTGGAAACTAAAGAATTGTGTTGAAAAAATTTGTCATTTTGATAGTTGCTAAGATAGTCCAAGCTATCACTGTGTGCTAAGAATAACAGAGCAAATATAGATATAAATTCTGTGAACTTTGTAATTAGCCCACAAGGTAGATGTGATTGAATTCATAGATGGGCCAAGCCCATGCAACTGTTAAGAGTCAGGGTTTGGCACTTAACCCAAATGTAGGAAATACTTTATTTCATTGTCTTTTCACCTGGTCAATGTATTATTATGGCCTGTGTCTAGATGTCCCCTCAAGTCCTCATGCAGTCATAGGTGGAACTTTTTGGAGGTGGCTGGATCTAGAGTGTGTAATGATGGGATTAAGGATGTGATGCTGTCATGGATTCATGGTGCAATGCCAGGATTAAGGATGCCCCACCCTGAGTGTGAGAGAGCAGGTAACCTGGATAGAATATAAAGGACAGAAAGAGGGCTGGTGCTGTCGCTTACTGCTTCCTCACTACTTCGCTATTTAGCTGCCCCCTGCCTTCCACCCACTGTGAACTGTTTCTCCTCTGCAATACCACAATGCCATGCCATCCTGCCCTAGAGCCAGCCAACTATAAACTGATAGCTCTACAAACTGTGAGCTGCAATACCTCTTTCCTCCTTTAACTTCGGGTGTTGAGTATTTTGTATCAGCAATGAGAAAACTGAATAAAACATAATTTGATAGCAGGAGTGGGGTCACTGCTTTGATTGTACCTGACCATTTGGCTTAGGAGCCTTTGGAACTGGCTGTGGGAAGCGTTTGGAAAGATTTGGAGATACTGCCTGAAGAAGCAGCCTTGGACTGTCTTAAGCTGTTCTGTATGGGAGATTCAGGTCAGAGCTCAGAAGACCAGCGTGTTGATAGAACCGCTGCTGGTAAAAACCAGGCACAGGAGGTTTCTGATGGGAAGAAGGACTTCACTGGCTATTGGAGTTCAGATGATGTGTATTGTGGCTAAGAAGAAAATTTGTCTGCATTTTGTTCTTCTCCAGAGAGTTTGCGTGAGATTGAGACTAAAGGTGGTGGACTAACGAATCTTGTAGAAGAAATTTCAAGGTAATCTAATGTTGAGGCAGTGGCATTGCTACTTCTGGGGCTTTTAGCCAGATTTATGTTGAAAATCAAGAGCAAGGATCCCAGCAGAATGATGCAAAATGCTTTGAGTTTGGACAGAAAGGAAGCTCCAGTAAAGTTGTGGACTGTGAAGACTGAGCAGAGAACTTTTTTGCTAAAAAGGAAGAAGACCATAGAACAGATGACATGAGGACGTCACAAGAACCAGCAGGACTCTGCCCCTGGAAGCCTCAAAATTGCAAAGGTGAAAGACTTTGCTTTGAGAAGAGACCCCCGTAGTATCATGATCCAGATAGAGTATAAGGGACAGAAAGAGGGTTGCTGTCGTCACTTCCTGATTCCTTCGTACTTCACTGCTTTGCTGCGCTCCTGCCTTCTGCCTGCCATGAATCATTTCTCCTCGCAATGTCCCTCTGCCATTCCACCCTGCCTTGGACCCAGCCAACTATAAACTGGAAGCTCTACAAAACGTGAGTTACAATAATCTTTTCCTCTTTTAACTCTGGGGGTCGGGTATTTTGTCTCAGCAAAGAGAAATGTAACCAAGACACATAAAAATGTGAACTTTACTTTTTTTTTTCTTTTTTAAAAAATTATTCTTGGACATAGTTTTCTAATTCTTTCTTTTCATTTAATGTGGTGCAGATATCTACCACTGAATTATGTCTGACCTCTACTGTCATCTGCCTTCACCCCGACATTTGCTTCTACTTGCTTTCCTTTATGCAGTATGTTTCTGGGTATGTTCCCATCCTAAATATCATGTTTGTATTTTATTTAGCATAAGAGATATTGGCCAATTTTCCAAGGAATGAAATTAAATTCAGTATGTATTCTTTGGTAATAAAACATGTACATATTAAATTCTAATTGTAAACAAATTACTATAGAAATACATTTTAAGACAGGAAAATAATGAATTTCATATTCATAAAATTGTCATCAGAACAATCATAATTTAGATATTCTTGGAGATCAATCTTCGTTTTCTATAAAGTATTGTACATAGAAAAATTAAACTAAAAGTATATACTTCCAGCCTTCATGACTTTGTTCTTCCCTCTACCTTGATGTCTATTTTGTGTATTTTTGTGTGTGTGCTTTTACTGGAAAAAAAAGTTTTTCAAAGTAAAAGGTAGATTTCTAAACATTCATATAGAATTGTTTTACATTTAAAGAAAATTAAATTAGCTTCAAATTCAAAGCTGAAGTTGTTAATGTGTTTTTATTAGCTTCGTTATCTGTCTTGGTAGTGAACCGCCTGAGTCAACTTTAAATGTTAGCAACAGTGAAAGGCCTGTTATTTTCTCAAAAAATAAAATTGGAAATGGCTGTTTATTCAACCTTCTGTTATAAGGCCATCCTCTAGTAATATGTCAGTATTATATTTTCCATACTGTAGGAGAAAAGAAACTAATAAATATGTGTTTGTTAATATAATTCTTAACAAAATGGAAATACATGGAATTAATGGATAATATTTTAGTTTAAATCACTTTAAGAATATTTTACATGGGCCAGTGAGATGGTTCAGCAGCCTAAGCGTATGACTGACAAACGTGAGGTCCTGAGTTTGACTCCTGGTACCCACATTAAAAACAAATAAATAAATATAAAGAATATTTTACATTACTAAAATACAAATTGATAATTTAAAAAGGAGGGTTTACTATAATAGAATGATCCATCACCTCTGAGATGTTTCCTTTTACTATCACCTTTTCATGAAAAAGGAATAATTTAAGCTTTATAATGTTAGTCAATATTACAGGGCCTTCAGAGGAATAGCTTAGATTACAAAGCACAATTTTTGTTTTCATTGTTGCTCTTCCCCATTCAGTCTCTTCAACATGTTATCCTATAATTATGATGCAAAGACAAAACAGAATTTTAAAAATAAAAAACAATGTGTTTTGATCTCTTTTATATATAACAAATGCATATTAATATTTAGATGAAAAGAAAATCTTAAAGAGCTGTTTTGATGTTAAATAAAATAGTACAAAAATTCAGTGATTGTCCTTTTACCAGTAATTTGGACTATGAGTTAAAATAGTAATGGGTCAGAAAATTTTTAAAGTCGTTCTGTATGGTAGTCTTACAATATGGAGTATTTACTTATTGTTATACAGTTCGCATGATAAGTATATACCCATTATAATATTTGCAAAATATCAGCATGGTGCATTTTCTTAATGACAAAGTTTGTACAACTAAAATGATGTAGATAATTTTTAAAAATTTAATTAGCATTTGTGATAAAAATAATTACATTCATTTTGGGAAATTCATACATATATTGAATTTTGATGCCCTTTTCACCATTCCTTCCCCCTCTGCCCCCTTTTCCTGACTCCTTCATTTCCATGAAGTGTATCTTCCTTTCTCCTACCATCTCTCAGTTCTTTACTCTAAATTATTTATATATTGGTTTCTCATATAAAAGAAACCTTCTTTGTTGAACTTATTTCACTTAACTTTATAGTCTCAAGTTCCAGCCATTTTCTTACAAATAACTCTAATTTATCCCTTTTTTATGGCTGAGTAAATGTCCTTTTGATAAATATACTATATTTTCTATCTGTACTAAATTTTTTGTTGAACATCTAAGATGATTTTGCATGTGGATAGCCAATTTTCCCTGCACCATTTGTTCCCAGCATATGTTTTAGCCTTTTTGTCAAAAATCGTTTAGCTAAAAGTGTAGGAGATTTTTTTCACATCATCTATTCCTTTGGTCTATGTGTCTATTTTTGTGCCAGTATTATGCTTTTTTTTTCTTACAGCAGCTTCATTAGTACAACTTAAAATCTGGTGTTTTAATGCCTCACTCTTTCCTTTTTGGCTCAGGATTGCTGTGACTAATCTGGGTGTCAAAGCGTTTAAATTTTAGGATTTCATTTAAATTTTCATTTAAAATTTTAGAATTTTTCATTTAAATTTTAGGATTTTTTCCTAATTCTGTGAAAATGTTGGTTTTTAATAGGAATTGCATTAAATCTATAGATCACTTTGGTACATAGCCATTTAACAAATATTCATTCTACCTTTTCAGAAACAGGAGATGTCTTCCCATTTTTTAAATAATCTTCTTTAGTCCTTACTTCAGAGTACTATAATTTTACTTCCTTGGTTAGGTTGATTCCTAGGAATATAATTTTTTGAAGTTGTGAATGAGTTCATTTTCCTGAATTCTTTATCAAAGTTCTTTATTAGTATACAGAAATGGTAATGGCTTTTGTCCATTGGTTTTGGATTCTGCCAGTTTGCAGAATTTATTAGATCTACTTTTCTGGTAGGACTGTGTGGGGGGAGGGTTCTATGCAAAGAATCATATCATCTGCTTATATAGGTTGACTCTTCCTATCCTATCCAAATCCTTTTTTATTCTCTTGCCTGTTTGCTCTTGCTGATATTTTTAGTTCTACACTGAAGAGAAGTGGTGACAGTGGACATCCTTGTCTCATTCCTGATTCATAGAGAATGCTTTCTGTACTTCTCCATTTAGTATGATGTTGGCAGTGGGTTTGTCATAAATGACCTTGATCAGTTTCAGGCAAGACCTTCTATTCCTGCTTTTTTCAGAGTTTTATCACTAAACAATGTTAGATTTAGTCAAAGGCTTTTTCTGCACCAATTGAGATGATCATGTTACTTGTTAAAGGATGTAGATAATTTTAAGAGTCTACCAAGTATTTTAATAGCAGAGCATCTGTCTAAAGCTGTAAAATGTACTTTAATACTTGATATTTGAAGTATGATGCACTTGTCCTCAAAAATAATGATAATCATCAATTTTCTCCTCAAGATGAGAACTGATCTATCATTAGATAATCATCAATTTTCTCCTCAAAATGAGAACTGATCTATCATTAGAATGTCATATGTTATGTCATTTGTACCTACAAAAACAAACACGTTAAAGAGAATCTTTTAATCTAGTGAAGTTTCAGGATATCCAGTGTTCCATACATCAAAGACAGGCTAAGGATCAACCCCAGGCCTTCTCATTCTCACAGACATCACGCATGTAGCCTTGCTAAAAGCAGATGGTGTGCACATAACATACCATCTGAAAAATAAGTCTCTACAGAAATTTTTGTTAAATTTCATCTCTACTGTACACCATTCATGCCCTCTTGCCTTCAAAAAACCTTGATAGTTTAGAATTAGGGATTAGCACTCTGTACTTGTTTTCATTAGAGTGGGAAAGTATAGATACTCAGCTCTGTTGATTATGAGAAGATTGGCACTTATTCCAGTAAAAAATCAACAATGGCCCAGTCATATTTGTGCTGCATATTATTGAATCCCAAATTCCTTTCATATATTTTGCTTCCTACAAGATAAGGATGCCCATATTCTACTTTCAGTAATTGTACCAGGGCAAGAAAACACTTGATTTACCCTCTCTCTTCCCTTGTATTTTACCTGGTTTCTAACATTCAGAAATTTGCCATTGATAACACTCATTTATTTTGTTTCCATCACTACACTCTTTCTGTTTTAAATCTATAACCTCACATTATTGCAAAAGTAACTAGGGAAAGAAGGAACGTTCTATTAGATTATGTCACCTCAAAACAGAAATCTTCTGAAATTTAAAAAATCCAGTTTGTGTGTTTTTTCTTTTTATCTTATATGATACATACTTGAAAAAAAGTGAGAATTTTAAATACAGGAAATGATCACTACTAGCTGCTATAAATTTTTCAGTATTTACACTAAAACCAGCTTTTTCCCTATTAAATACCACCTGTTGCCTGAAAATAGGCTGATCATATCATAAGAACTGAGGTGTTGTAAAGACTATTTTATTCTAAGAACACACCACTTCCTATGTCTCTTTTCCACTGAAAGGAGATAATTTATATTCACACATAGCACATATCTAAAAAATTTCATAATCTTGGGTATCTGAGAATAAAAATAATTAGAACATAGTTTCTGTTGTAAAAAGAAAAAAATTCATGTCAATAAGAGGAACTATATGTCTATATTGCTTGATTCAAGTAAAAGTAAATTCAATATGTTTTTGTAGTAAAATTGATTTGGAGGTGTATAGAAAATGGAAGAGCAAAGTATGAAGGATTGTTACTTCTGAAATAATTGCAATGTTTAGGTATTTTTTTATTGTTGAGATAGAAAATAATAGGAGTACTCGTTAGTAGGAAGTTAAAACATTATTCAAAATTCTTGGCACACACTTAACATCAATAGAGCTGAATTTACTCCTATAATTTCAAACAAGTTGTTTCCAATGTAGTAGTATTTCAAAGAAGAGAAAAAACAGATATTTTAAATCTTAAAAGAAATACTAAATTATATAATAGAGAGATACAATTTCTTAGGATACTTTACAAAGTGTCTCATAAGAAAGACTTATACTAACAAAATGCTTTATATTATTATTTATAACTCTGTTTCATAAGCAAAATGTGATATGACAACAAAAGAATCTTATTTATCCTGTCTTTCATTTTAAGTTTCTCTTGTATTACTGCTTATATACAAGGCATAATATATTCTACTTAGAGTCATTCTTGACATTTCCAGAATTATTCCACAGATTCCTCACAAAATCTTTTATCAGAGTAGAGCTATTTTCATTTACAAATCTTTTCAAGATTTTTCAATAATATTTTGTACTTTAGGGCTCAGGAAGTCTCCATGGCAGACACATTTGTTAATGGGTGCCACTATCATATATAATCACAAAGATCTATTGAAGACCCAATAATTTTGTGCCTACTCATTTAACCCTAAATAAATAAAGATTTTTTCTTCAGCAACTTTCTGTACATGTTAATAATATTCTTATTCTTCCTCTTGGTTTACTAATGTTCAAGCAGAAAATTTTCACAAATTTCTTTAAAATTCTGCAAGGTATTGGGGGTTTTTCGGATGTCTCATTTATGCAGATGACTTTCTCTTTCCTGGGTATGTATGTTAAGTTAAGCAGCCCATCTGCATTTTATATGGCTTTTGCAGATATATTGATGAAGGTTTGCACTCAATTTTTATATAAAATAACTTTATGTCAGTGGAAGTGACATAATCTTTCTCTCTACCCTGTGCCTTTATGATGAAGTGGAGGTAGGTGGGTGTCCACTTAGCACACAAAGATGTAATATCCACCTTGAGGCCATATTGTGAAGTGAAGTAACTCAGACACACAAATTTAAATATTGCATGGTTTCTTTTATATGAAAAACAATACATAAATAAATATATATATATATTTATATATATATGTACAAAATAAGAGACAGTTAATACAAGGAGAGAGAGACAGACAGACAAAGAGAGAGAGGTTATAATCCAGCAAGGACAATGTATGTAAAAATAAATCTTGACTTAGTATAATTATCTTACAAATCTGATATATTCTTTGGCCTATTAGTCTGGTTTTCAATGTGTATATATGATAATTAACTTCATAAGTTCTTACAAAATAAATAAATGAATTGGATGCTGAAAAAAAAATAGAACGGAGTGGAGGGAAGGGAAAAAAGAACTGAAATGCTTTATGAACATGTACCAATTCCTTACTATGAGTATAGTCATTATGTACTATAAACATATACTAATAAAAGTAAAAAATAAGTAAAATAAAATGTGTTAATGCTACTCGTATTCACTCATGATGGGAAAAAACCCAAGGCATAAATATATATTTCTGCCCAGTATTCAACTCTCAGATTCTGAAAAGCAGACTCCATCCTCCCGTTTTTGGTCTCAGGTAAGAATGAACTCCAGTTTTCTAGCAAAAATTCATCTAATATTGACTTTCTACATCCCCTCAGTCTTTCAAGTCCCTCATGTTTGCCTTTTGAGGTTATGTCCCATAAAACAGCCACATATAAGTCCTTTTCTCAGATCTACTTTTGAGAGAATCCCTTTGGCTTATATTCTTGGCACTGAAAATAAGTTAAGAGGAATCAATTGCAACTAGCAAGTTTTAAATTGCAAAGAGAGAAAATTCTATATGATGCTAATATTGAAGCTTTGCCATCGGAAAAGTACACTTCTATGGATTCACTGAACTTTTGATCACACCCCTTAAAGACATTAAAGAAAGAAGACTTCCAGAAATGCTTCAGACAGTGACAAGGAGGATGGGATAAGGTGTGTTCAAATCAGGTGTGTGAGGGGGAGTATTTTGAAGCAAGTACATTAATGGCAGTGTCTTTTACTGAAATAATTTTTTCATTTAAATATTCACTGTGTAACCCTATACTGTATATTGTTCTAAGAGTTGAGTTGCTTAGAGAAAAATAAAACTTCATAAAAGGTCAAGGGGTCAGTGAAATATGTGAGACAAAAAGATATCCTGACACTCAGCTCTTTGATTAACTCAATACTTTGTGTGGTACTGGGGTCTGACTAAGGGTCTCTGTTACAACTTCAACCTCTTTGATATTTTTCAGAGTCTTGCTAAGTCACTAAGATGCCCAGACTGGGCTCAAAATTGCAATCTGCTTTCTTCAGGATCACATAGTGCTGGGATTACAGCCATGTACCAGGGGCCCTTGCTAAGATAACATTCTTGTTGCTGAAAGAGAGAGATGAAAGATTGTAACGAAGTAAGGATTGTAAGGAAGCTATTTAAGGTTTATAGACTAGGTACCCAGAATCCTGGTCACTAAGTCCAGCTCTCAACAAAATCTTGGATAACAAATGGCTGCAGAGTGATTCTAAGAAAATAATCAGAAATTTGTTTCCATGAATACAAAAGCAGAAGAAAGTTTCTCATGACCATAGTAAGTCAGATGAATTCTCCAGAAGAGAAGTAGGTTATAATACAAGAATAAGAGCCTTATGAATAGTACCTACAGAAACCAAGAGTAGATATAATATTGGACTTCATATTGGAGAAATGACTTCAAGCCAGAATGAGTCACATTGACACATATATTTTACTTAAATTAAGATAAAACTTCAGGAAAAGATGGACTATATTGAAGTAGATAAAAATTTTACCTCTGCCACCCAGAATAAATGAAAACTTTTAAAATATTAAATTTAACTCTGGATAAATAAAAGAGGAAATTTTATAGTTTGGGGGTATGGACTGAGAGTAAAAGCTGATGGATTTGTATATGAACCTTTTTAGGGAACTGAGCATGCACAAAAGCTAAGCCAGGTACACAACACATGCTGGATTGTACAATAATTTTCTTAATATAGAATATGAAGAAAAACCAGTGGTAACAATGTAGAACTTCAGTTGTGGTAGAATTGAGATAAAATGTGATTTTAGCTTTTCTTTTCTTTTTTTTTTTTTGTGGGTACCGGGGGGACGACCTCAGGACCTCACGTGCCAACAGGCACCCGTGCCGCTGAGCGATATCACCGGCCCCTTTTTCGTATGTGGGTTCCGGGAGTCGAGCTCGGGCCTTCGCGCTTGCAAGGCAGGCGCTTAAGCCGCTGAGCCGTCTCACCGGCCCTAGCTTTTCTAATCTTGCTTAAACTGAAGCTTTTTGGGAAAAAAAAAAACTTATGCAAATTCCTCTTAAGGAATGTGTCTGGATTATTGTAAAATATTTCTGAATATATAACTTTAAAAATATTTTTTTCTGTATGCTAATCCTAAAACTGTAAATTAAATTCAATTTCAAAAAGCCTAAAGCCATATTTTCAGGTAAATATATATTTATGCTGTTTTAAAATCACTCCACTGTGTTATTTTTCTCTCAATCATTTTCTACTTGTTATATTCTGAGAAAAGTTGGAGAGAATCTCCCTGGTTGCATCGAAAAGTTTGGTAATTATGTAGGTACTAACTTTAGAATTATTAACTGCAGATAATTTTCAATGTCACACCTTCATAATATTTAAAATAAAATATTTTGCTCTACTTTTTTTAGCGTGGTAGTTTAATCCAGAAACTAAATGAGATATAAATTATTGATAAACACTTATAGAATGGTTGAGAAGACTTTAAATCATTATTTATTTCATTTGATAACCCACAAATAGGTAAAATATAGTTTAGAATTCTTTAATGTTACTTTTAAACTATCATTTAAATGAAATAATGTCTTATTATTTTCATTAAGTACACTTGTTCATCATTTTAAAAATAATGTTGGTGGTAAGAAATTGCGGGGTATATTAGTTTATTTTGTGTGTACTAAATCATTACAACGACGCAAATATTTCATCTTTATATCCTTTGAGAACTCAATCCAATCCAATTTTGCATTTAATTAAGCAGCAGATGACTTAACATCAACATTTTAAAGAAGTGTACACTAGAAATTGTTTGTTCTTGGCTAAATAGTGAGTAACATTTCTTCATTGTTTTGATTGGTACTTTTAATCATCTTTCATCCCTAATATTTCATTAGAAGTATATATTCATTACACAAATAAAATTTTAAAAATTATTATCTAATTCAAAGACAATAATTTCTTAGAATTATACACTTTAAAACTATGATGGTGTATAATGGTAGAGATCCCATACTTAATAACATTCTATTAATTTAATAATTAAATTAATCATAATATTCATTGTACATTATACAATTGAGATTTGATGTGTTCATCTGTAGACTGAACAAAAAGAAAACAACCCCACAGAAGTCATGGAGTGTAGTAAATCCATTCAGCAGGTGGGAAATTTGAGTACCATACAAAGAAGTGAACAAGAGAGTGAGGATGAAATCCACTATGTTTGAAGAAACAATTGATGAGGATTTTTTCAAGTTAATGACACACATGAAACCACAAATCCAAGATCAGAGAATGTCAAAGCAATGTATATATGAATCCTGGGACAGACCTGCACTAGAATGCTGCTCAGTAACGAAAATGATCAGTTTATCAACTGTTACAAGGGCAGGAAAGAATCATAAATACAGATTTCTGAGTGTATAAATCCAGACTACATAATACCATACTTCATATGAAACTTATAAAAACAAAACTGTAGGAATTAAAGAAATAAAAGTCTTTGTCAAGATTTAGGGGAATGAGAAGACTAATTTACTATAAAGTTGTACCATGGGGTAATTTTAAGGATAATATTCCCTTTCATACGAAACAGCGGTTGTATATACACAAGTCATTGCATTATTTCAAAATCTATAGAATTGTACACAGCAAGCACAAATTTAACTGAGTAGAAATTAAATCATCATCCATCAGGATACACAGGAAGGAAAACACATAGAGTGTGACAAATGAATTTATCTGTATTACAGATGAACCATATAGTTATGCAGAAGACAGAAACTGACTTGAGTAAAATTGGAAAAACAGCTTTTGAACTGAATATTGTAAAGCTGAAGACAAAAAGAATTTTACATACACATCTTATTTCAATTGTTAATTTAGTTTTCCTTGCAAGGATACATGTTAGTAATTCTGACTCTATATTATTTATATTTTGGTTCTGAAAAAAATGTAGTTTAGAAAAAAAACACTATTGGAAAAAGAGGAAGTAAATCAGTAAGTGGAAGGAATGTTAAAATAAATCCTAACATTCCTAACAAATCCTTGGAGTGGGGTCAAAATGTCAGTGCGAGCATGTGATACATACATATATATTTATCACAAACATACATATATGCTGTACACACACAGAGGTCAAAGGACACAAATCTAGATGTGTCTTCAGGAGTACACATACACACACACACACAATTTCTAGGCCCTGTGAGGACCAGAAGCAGTGACTCGTCAGTTGCAGAAAGCACACCTAGTGCTAATTTGCTGGTTCCCAAAATCTGTTCTCCAGTAAAATAATTTGTGTTCCTTGGGGATCTAATTGACTCCAGTGGCACGGGAGAGAAACGCAACATCATCCTACTGTAGCATTTTATGGTGTCGCACAAACCAAAGCCATGTTAAGAAAAAAAATTCATAATAGTAAACATGAATAAGCCAAAAATCTGAGTCCACATTTATAAATAAATAAGTGGTGCTTAGGTAGAAAAAAGCAAAGTAACAAGACTTCATTACAAAACAATTTTGCTTCATAACTGTAGAATGAAATTGAAAAGTACCATTAGAAAAAGTAGGAATAATTTCTGCAGGCAAGACCCACTTAAGAATGTTAAAAATAGGGCCGGTGAGATGGCTCAGCGGCATAAGCGCCTGCCTTGCAAGTGCGAGGGCCCGAGTTCGACTCCCGGATCCCACATACGAAAAAGGGGCCGGTGATATGGCTCAGTGGCACGGGTGCCTGTTGGCGCATGAGGTCCTGAGGTCGACCCCCTGGTACCCACAAAAAAAAAAGAATGTTAAAAATAGAGGTTGAATATTTAAGTAGAAATGGTATTTACATATCTGTGAGATACCTTACCTAAAAATTTAGTAAGTTCCAAGGAAAGCAGTAAATTTACATCCTTGTAGATGCCAATTTAAGCAAATGATGGACTTTAACATCACTAATATACTTAGAGAGACATACTGTGTCCCCAATCTAATGTGATGAAAGACAGCATATAACCCCCCATATTATCCTTCTAAAATGTATAATGTCAGCTTAATAATGGGGAAATAACCAGGCAAATTCCAATTGAGTGATACTTTATTAAATAAGCATCCAGTATATTTCAAAAGTGCCAAGGTCAAAGAATTAGGACTGTTAAGATTAGATGAAACTAAGATAATATGGAAATTGAATTCCAAAAGGGATTGTAGCTTAAACCTAGCACAGAAAAGATTAAAATGAAAAAAAAGCCAAAATACGAATAATACTATAGTTTACAGTAGTATGCTAAAGGAAATATAATTTTTATAATTATTCTATTACTATGCAAAATGCTAAATACAAGAGAAAGTGTGAAAATGTACACAGAGACTTCTTGTACAAGTTGTAAAACCCTTCAAAAGTTATCTAAATATTAGAATTGTCAAGTGTATATCTTTAAGTTTGTCAAAGAATATATAAATCTCATTGGAAAGGGGAAACAGAAAGATAAATGAAGACAACTAACACATAAATACTAAGTAACACTAACAATAATAGCAAAATCTAACTAAATAAATTTTCATAAAGATTTGATCGTCAGGTAAGGAAAAGGCAAAACCTTTGTGGGAACTGATAAAAATGTTATACCTATACTGCACCAGATATTAAAATAATGTTAAGTAGACATCAATCATTTATTAGAGGAAGACACTATTTGGTGGTAACTACGTGCAAGTTGCAACTTCATGTACACTGTTTTAAAAGGCAGAAAGTATAAATTACTCAGAACATTAAAAAAAATCTTATGTTGATCCACATTGTAAGCAGATACTTCACTCTCATAAGAAATAAAAAATTAAGGAAACAAAATAACAAAGATATAGAGTCATATCTTCTGATTGGAAAGGCAATATAGCTTCCTAAAACAAAGATTAAGAGAATATTTTTCTTATACCTAGGAAAGTAGGTATAGTAAGCCTGTAATTCAAGAAGTAGAAGTGAGTGCCAATCCAGCGTGAATATGAGGAAACCTTCAAGACAAAAAAAATGAACTTAACATTTCAAATTCATCGCATTGTGAATTCTATCAAATCATTTCATTGTTCTCAAAAAATAGATAATTGCTAGTTGCTTACAAATACTGATGGATCTGTTTCAGTGTTGAACAAACACTTGGAGTGCAGTTCAATGCACTGTGTAATGTGAAAAGTTAGAAAGCATGACCTGTTATAATGCTACAGAAAAGATGTTGAGTGGATGTGTACTTAGTGGTCTTTCATGTGAATTGATTTTTTAAAAAGACCTGCACAGAAATAAATGTCTTTTATACCATGTTAACAGGTGGGCTGCTCTTGTTTATACAGAATAAATGATTCCTATTGCCTGGGAACAAACTACTGGATATGTAAACTGTCTTGAAATAACACACCTTTAAAACTTATACTGGACATAATGTCCCAGAATGTTGTTTTTTTTTTTAATTTTCCTAAGTGTAGAGACAACAAGAAATGAATCAAATTAAAATAAAAAAATATATACTGGACCAAGTAAATCTTTCTATACACTGTAGAATGACAAAAATTGGGCTAATCTCTTATAAAATTATCAAAATGTTCATCTAGGTGCATACAGATATTCGTTGTTTCACGACCCAGTTCCATTTTTACTGCTAGGTGGTGAATCAAGGGATGTCTGGGTCACTTTGCTTTATTTGCATAACTCTTACATGCAGTACTGTAATGTAGAACAGAACATAAAAGTACACAGCTGTATTGTAGAGTACAATCACCAAAAATTACAGTATTATATAAATAAGGTGTACTGTACAAAAAGAAAAGACAATGAGGCTTTATAAACAAGAAGTGCAGCACCACACACATAAACAAGACAGGTGGCAAGTCGAAGTGGCAGGTCCTAAACCAGAATAGCAAGCCTCAGAAATCCAAACGTTTGCTAAACAGGCAGATTATTAAAGGAGGAATGTCTATATCCTCAAAATGAAAAGGAAATTCGAATTAGGGGAAAGGATGAGTAGGATATGCCTGTCTTTGGTGTGGCCCTGATTTTTTTTTCCACCACTGAGGGATTAAACACTGGAATCCCCTACCACTAAAATAACACCTGTAGCCCTTTTCTTATTATTCACTTTGAGATAGGGTCTCACTAAGTAGCCCAGACATGACTTGAACTTGTGATCTTACTGCCTTGGCCTCCGGGAGTGTTGAGATTACAGTACACCCTGCTTCGCCCTGCCTTTTTTCATTAGTTTTGTATGAGCACAGCTTGCTGCAGTGCTTACAATCAACAATATGTGGGACAGGGATCAATTGGCATGGTTAATTCTTTAAATCAATTATCTCAAAGTTCATTCATTAAAATATACTGAACATTTCAAAAAACATTGATACTTTGAACACACTTATAAATTATAAGTTAAATTAATAAATAATTTTATTTTTGCCTGTATTTATTTTATATTTTCCTTGCTTGTCACATTGAAGTGTTCTTTTGTAATTGTCTATCTCAAAATCTGGGTTGATACTACAAGTGATCAAAATTTCCTATTCCTCATACTGCTTTACCTTTGTTTTCTTTAATTGCTTCTCTTTGGGTTACACCAGGGGAAATCAAGCTTTAGGAGGCTAATGTAAACAAAAAACATGTAAGATATAGGAAATACAAGAACTGATACTGCTCAGTATAGATTTGAAAAATTCCTTTAGCATGTCACCCAAAAAGATGTTTGTTCAGTAAAAACAAAACATATCTAGGAAATCATCAAGTATTTATAAAAACATTTTGCAAGCAGGATGAGAAAGAAAAATAATTAAAAGATTTTCTAATATTTGAATTAGAAATTTGGGCGTTATTAATAGGACTTTGATCTTGTGACAGTCACACTTAATTTTAATAAAAACAAGAGACTATTTTTGAGAGAGTAAAGGAGTGTAAGAAGTGTAGAAGGCATATGCCACTTGTAATTTTGTCTTTTGACAATGAATAATACAAAATAGCAGAGAGATTTAGATAGGACTTTGTGTCAAGAATGACAAAGGCCTCAGTTACTATGGAAATGGTATCCTTCTGTCACTAAATGGGGCCAAAGAAAATACAGAAGAGAGGAGATGGAGACCTCAAGACACTCTGGATAGCATCTTAACTCATCACTGCAGAAGAGTATTCAGGTCATGTCAATATAAGGCATAGACAGACGTTAGAAAGAGTTAGAAAGTGAGAGAAGATAGGGAAGTTACTTCAGGTTGAAGAGCTAAAGGTAGCTCAGTTTTGATGATGGGATTAGACAGACACATTTACAAAAGAAAGGGACCCTTTTCTAAGGGATTGGGGATGTAATAAGGTCTGGTTGATCATTATTTCAGTTCTCGTTTAGCGAGACAGCTCTAGCAGAAGTCCTTATTACATAATCTGAAATGATTGTTTCCACTTGGGGCTGTCTTGGTTTTGTGGAGGTTCTGTTGGAATCCAAGTTGACTTTAGGATTAGGGAAAAGAGTGGAGACTTCTGGACACTCATTGGTAGCTGAATATCTCTGTAAATTTCTTATCTTGGTGTCCTTAGTTTTGAAGGGAAAGGGATAGGGGACAGATAGACAGAGAAATAATGGGATGAAGGCCTCAGTAAGCTTTCTTGAAAATCCTGACTAGAACGTGTTAAAACTTTGCTGGAAAGACCAATTAGAAGAGAGCCAATAAGCAGAACATGGCTCCACCAGGTGCTATAGCTAAAGTTAGTTGCCCACCTCTAGTAAAATACAAAGAAAAAAAAATGGTGAAGGAGCTACATGCCAGAAAAGCCACTTGGTATATAAGATACATGGTCACACTTAGGTACACACATACGCACAGAAGCACACACACACACACACACATGTAAACGTGTATATATATTTCTCTATGCTATTGGACTAAATATACATGTATCCCATTACTAACTTGCTAACTTCACCTTGTATGTAGGCCTCTTTTAACCAACCCATACATTCTAGTGATAAGGTTTTGACAGGAGAAAGAAAACCAAATGAAACTTGCTTAGGAATCTGCACATAGGCAATAGTGCCCATGTTAAGACTCCTAGAGTCTGAAACAACCAATCAGGTTGTGACAAGTTCCAGGGGAACGGTCTTTTCTGCCACATAATAAAAAAACCTGAAGACAAAAGCCCTCGGGTTTTCCAGCTCCAGGCTCCCTACTCTCCCCTTCACAGGGTAGTTTTCTGTCCTTTCTTTCTGTTCTTTCTTTCAAATAAAGTGTTTTTTTTTTCTTTCCTTTTAAACTTCATATCTTTAGTTCCTTACCGCTACAAAGTTTACAATTCCCAGTTGGCTGCAGTGTGGAGGTGTGGTGTGCGACCCTAGATGTGACAAAGGGAGAAGAGAAAGGTCATATAAACTTAGTGTTAATGAACTCTGCATTGCTAGTTTTTAGACAAAATCTCCCGAAGTTATTAACATGCCTATACGCAGAGGTGAGGAGTGATCTTATTACTGGCCTCTTAGGTTTATATGCACAGGTTAAAAAAAAACCCTAACTTTTCAACTTCTATTTTGCAGTGCTGGTTACAATTTGACCCAAAGTTTTAAGGTAATACAAGAGACTGATACAAAATGAAGGTTAAGTTTTGTTCTGCATCTGTAGGCCTGAGTAAATAGTCAACTTTTTCTTGGTTTTTGGTAGCAAAACTGTCTTGTAAGATTCTGACTGCCTCAGAAAAAAACATAAATCATGCTACTAATAAGTAACAAATTAAGAGCCCCAAAATTTGCTTGACTTATGTCCTTATGATGGTCTCTGTGTCATTCTTTACCCACAAGAATGGAAGTAGGCCAGTCCCATTTCCAAAATTTTCACTGATTTTCTGAGACCACTCTGTATATTACCTGTGTGAGTTGGGTGAGGAAAAAAAAAAAAACAGACATCAAGCTAATATAGATAGTACAATTGGGCCTGATGTACCACTCCCCTCCAATCACCTGGACCTGGGCAATGCCCCAGAGACAGCCCTCTGACCTTTGTCCTATATCCTACTACTCAGAGGCAGAAAAAAATAAAAGACCTTGAGTCTGGCCGGGAAAGTTCCAAAACCTTAAATTGGGATGCAGGCATGCTAGATTCTCAGGCATAACCTATAGTAACTTTTCTTTACTCGGAGCTCATTGAAGTTTCATGCATGTGGACTGTATATCACACATCCAATTATAAAAGAGTGAATTATGAAAGGACGTGCACAGTAGACACAGCTGATATAATTCCCTGTCAATCATGTTGTCCATCATGCTCTGGAAGACCTAATGGTAGGTGCCCTCGACCCTAGACCTGGAGCAACATTTTAAATCCTATACCCAATGCCTTTAGTGCACGTTCCATTTTCCTATCCATCAGCACAAGGCCACAATGAGTGCACTGTCACCTAATTAAACTTGGTTGATATTTTCTTGCTGTCATGTATCAAGTCCAATTCTCTGTTTGTAGAGCAGAGAACCCAACTGGGACTCCATTACCTGAAGTAACAAAGATAGCAGAACATATTCTACAGTAGCAAAGGATCTAGTGAAGCTAAATGCAAGGGATGTATTGAAGGGAATTTCTCAGCAGGACGGTGAACCTGCTGGGAAATTATCTTGTTTCCTGTCTTTCAGCTTTTACTTGAGTACATAAAATGGGACTTCGGCTCTGGATACTTTCTTATCAAGACAAAAATATCCTTTCCAACCTCTGTGAGGTGTACCACTTTGTATGGGAATATCTTTATCAGTATATGCTTCTTTGTTCTGTTTAAGCTTGTAAATCAATGGCCCTCAGGCATGCCCCCAGCTTCCAATATTTCAGAGAAAGGTCAGGGTCTTTCTGCTTCAGCATGACAAAGGTACATGTAGAACAACTGTTTTGCCTCACTCGCCTGCCTGGGAGACCTGCTAACCCAGAGAGATCACGTGTCTCAATTGAAGTTGATCTTCCTCTCTTCTTTCTAAGTAAAGTGCATTGTTCCATTCAGTGCTTGACTCTGCTGTACTTCTGTTGGTGACTCCAGTAGTAAGGTACAATGAACAGAAGTATCTAAAATCCAGCCTTGGTATTGATTACTGGTGCCAGATTTTCTGCTCCACAGAGCATTAAGTGTTGAGAGAGTTGTCAGACTGTAATGCAAATCTGATCTCTGTGTCTGAGAATAAAGAAAGAAGTGTTAGACTGCAGTGCAGAGGTAATGATTTGGTCAGGTCAATAAGAAGACTTGGAGCAAAAATAACCTATCAGTTGGTTTCCACTGTTCGTTGGAATAGGGCCTCCACTGTGTTCGTGAAGTGCTTGGTCATTGACTGGAAAGGTCATTGATTGAAGCACAGTCTCAGCACCACTGTAGTGACTCATTCAGATTGCAGCAGTTGATGTTACTGGGTTTTGGGGTGCTAGAGTCTCCTTTTAGATGTGATTGCTAGGTTCCTTCTGTCCTGAACAAAGAATTGGTTAAGAAAAGTGTAAATGATAGTAAAATTTTATATTTATTAAAGGTAGAAAAAATAAAAAACAGGGTCTGCAGAGCAAGTTTGAGCCAAGTAAAAGTAGGGAAAAGAGGGGAAAAAATACTGCTGGAGAGAGTGGGCTGGCATGAAGGGGCATGATAACAAGAGCTGAATGGTGGCTGTCCTTCTTTATATTTCCCATGCTGGCATCAGGTCAAGGCCATTCTATCAAAAATGTGCTAGAATTTTCACAAGAATTCCATGTGCAGGGCTTTGGGAACTTTTCTGTGCCTGTGACCCAGGATTTTGCAACCAACAGGTTACAAATACTTTGCCAGCAATGCTTCACCACACTCTTGCTCCATACCTCATTGGGACCATTTTCAATTATTCTCCCCACAGTAGGATCCATTGATTACTACAATAGACTAGTTGATTTGGGGTTAACACAATGGATCATAACCAAAAACGAAACAAGAGAAAGAGAGAGACACATTGATAAGACCAAAAAAAAAAAAAAGGACAAAGGCCTAAACAAAACTACATAAACTAAGTAAAGTAATGGTCAGGTGAGATAAAGTCTAGAAGAAAGCTAGAGCTATAAGAGACAAAAGACTGTTACAGTGCAGTGGCAATAGGAAACAACAACAAAAGAGCCACCTGCATTTTTACACATACTCTGCCCCTTTGTCTACTCCCAGACTGCTACATATAAACTTCGAGATTCGAATGTGTCTTTGGAATCCTCTTGTCCCTCATCTACTGAGGCCTTTTCTCTGTTCTTTCTAATAAATTATGCACACACATGGCTTTCCCCACTGTTTGCTGTCACTTCCTTCTGAGTGTCCTCAAAACAAGAACAGAAGGGAACAGAGCTGGAGACAGAAGTACATGTTACAAAGCATTCAAATATAGCAAAGCCAAAATGACAGAGAAGACCATGATCCCAAAGAAGATGGAAACATAGAAGGCAGTCCAAACATGTGCTATCCTCAATGGATCTATTAGTATTATTCAATTTTCTTCTTCTAAGTGTTTCATTAGAATGCGTTGGAGGAACTTCCTACTAGCAGGAGATGAGGAACATAACCCACCCTAAACAAAGAATATTTGGAAGTTCCCTCACTCCCACTGCAAAAGAAGAATTTTCAGGATGCATCAGTAAAAGGCACATGAAGATTTTATTAGGCAGAAATTTTAGTACATTCTCAAGAGTGGAGTGATGATGCTCAGAGAAATGAGATACATTATGAGCCACAGTGGGTATATTTATTGGGTCTTGGGGTTTCTTCAACATAGGTGATCTGGGTAGGCTGTGTGTTCCTACTGGCTGTCAGGTTACCCGTTTGGGTGACTATGTCAGAATTCAAGCTATTTACATGTGTTTGAAGGTGACCTATGCTGACAACTAATACTGTTGCTTCCTTGACATGGAGGAAGTTCAATTTACAGGTGAAAATTCTGGGAGCATTGGCCAGAGGTAATATGAAATAAATATGCAGAGATAAGGGACTTTTGGAGCCACAGGCCCAAAACTTGGTTAGAGATTAAAAGACAGCCTACAGGACCACAAGTCCAAGTAGTGTCAAAACATATTGCCTTAAGGAATGAACACTCTGCCTCTCTCCTCCCCATACTCTGATTTATCCTTTAGATTGGCCCTAAGTCAAGCATGTAACAGACCACACTGATCTTCCCCTGGCCCCTATGTGAGTTCCTGTACGGACATTCTCTTGTCCTTTATCCTTGCTTCCTGGTTCTATTAGTAAAAAGCCACAGAAGCTTCAGTTTGGGGCTGTCTTTATGAGACTGTCTCGTGTTGATGGGTCTCTGCTAAGGGCAGACCCTCTGGACCTTCTTGAAGTTTAAATTGGACATTGACTTCAAGTAACATCTCATCCTTTGTGCCATGCCAGGGTCATGAACTGTGACAGAAAAGGGCAGATCCAGTGCCCAATTTACACATTTACTGTGTCTCTAAGACATTTAAGAATTTTTTGAGTGGGTTTCCTGGAAGGAAAAAAGGCGTGAGTAAATTCTGTACCCTGAAGTTTTTTTTTGTTTTGTTTTGTTTTGTTGTTGTTTGGTTGTTTTTTTTGTTTTTTAAGGTGCAATTTTAAAATTCCAATTTCCTTATCTCCTTTCTGTTTATTGTTTTTTAATTTCTTCCATCCTACCTCAAGTGCACCCACAAATTCTAAAGTAGCTGGGACAAGTCTGGAAAGCTGAACAGAAATAACAGGTGAGATGCTGATAATATTAGGAGACTCTGATATTTTCCGGGCTGGATAGGTGGGGGATTTTGAATATCAATGCATGCATAGAAAGCTTGAAAAGTAAGAAATCAATGAGAATATGGGATATTTTGAACAACTACATTCCAAACATTTTCAAAGGTACATGAAGTGGACAATCCCTATAATAAAACTCACACCCACACATCTATTTTTCCAAAGAAAGATTAAAAATATCATATTCATATTCCTATCTATATCTATACATCATCCAGAATGTAAAACCATCCAACTTCACAGCAGATGCCTTCACTGGTGAAATTTGCCATATTCTGAGTAAAAAATAGCATTGATCAAGGCTACCCATAAAATAAGAAAGCACATTTTCTAGCCCAGTTTTTAGGGTAACATTAATACAGTTAGAAACAATGAAGCTGATTAGTCACTCCCTTCCTGCCATTTAATCCTAAACAGTACCCTTATGGATATTCTTGCTTCCATTATCTTAAGAGAGGTAGAAAATAAAATAAACAAAAGCTTAGGAGATTGCTGATGTTGTAGGCAAGAGCACATGGGCACGGGATCTCCCAGTATGAATATCAGATGTATTTTCCAATAGGTAGTAAAGAATTGACAATAACAATAAAAATGTGCAATGACAATTGAAAATTTCTTACTGAGCAGTAGTAAAATAGTCTTGAGAAGACAGCAGATGGAGATAGTAGTGAGCAGTTCTATGTAATGAGTGTGTATCAGAGATAATTCACACTTTGGAAAAAATTATAAATTCCAGTGAATGTTAGCCAGTTACAAGTAAGTTGATAAAAATGGGAAAAATTGATTCCCAAAGACTTCTGGTGCTGAGAAGTCTTTTATTTCTTAGGAAAAATTTTGAAACTACACCATTTTTATTTATGCTGGAAATTAAAGACTGGAAAAGAAACAGTTGAAAAAATAAACAGCTGGTTACAAAATTATGTCACAGATTCTGTAATGCAAATTAAAACATTAGTTGAATCACAGGCATAACCAATAATTTGTTAAAGTCTCACACAAAAAAGTAGAAAGAACAAAATTATTTAAAGAACTGTTCTACTAATCTGGAGGAATAAAACTAAAATTTGATGCAATATAAATGAAAATCCTGGGAAACTATTATAGACAAGAGTTTTGAACTGGAGTGTGAACACTCATATGAGAGACCAGTAGAGAAGGAGAAAAACTGACCAACTGGATATTATAAAAATTAAAAAAATATGTTTTAAAACTAAAGAATAGTTCTAATAAAGATAAAAAAGAAAAAATAGTGAAAAATTACTTTCATAGCCATAGAGTAATATTTAAAATATTGCTTTAAAACTCTAACACAATATACAGATATGAGTTGCTACAAGAAAAATTGTATTTTATGTCAATAGCCACTGTAAATCCCAGCCTACTTTAAACGAAATAATATTATTTCCGAAAAGTATATGTCTGCATGATTAACAAACTTGATTAAGGATGTATGGCAAAAACCTTTATATCGGGCCAGTGATGTAGCTCAGCAGCATAAGCGCCTGCCTGGCAAGCACCAAGTCCTGAGTTTGACTCCTGGTACCCACATATAAAAAAAAAAAAACCTTGTATCAGAAAAAAAAGAAGAAACACATACAACACTGAAATGTCACAGCCTTCATTATAAATGTTGTACTTCACAAGGAATCTCCCAGGGACAGTTAAGCTGAATTGTCAACTTGACTGAGTTCAGTGCTACCTAGGAGATTAGGAAAGCACACTTCTTGGTGTGTCTGAGTGGGTGATGAAGGCAGCACCTTCGATACTATGTCTGTTCACTGGCCCTTCCCTTTGGGGTGCTGATCCTGTGCTCTGCTTCCTGCCCACCATGAAGTGAGCGGCTTTGCTCCACCACATCTACTTGCCATGCCTTTGCTAGCAGAACTAAAACCTCTGAAACCCTAAACCAAATTTTACTTCTTTGAGTAGCAGGCATGGGGTAATTTGTCAGAGTGACTGGAAAGCTGATCAATATAGAAAAACAGCAATGAAGAAGTAGGATTATTGTCATGGGTTTATGTGAGTATATGGTTCTGAAACTTCTGGAACTGGTTGGTGGAGGGGGTCTGGAACTGTTTAGACAAGTGGACTACCAAACACATAAAATACTGTAGCCAGATGGATTATTCCACTAAAATTTTAGGCAACTAGACACTGAAAAGAATGGGAATAGTAAAGGCCAGGATCAGTAGGTTTCTGATAGAAACAGAAACTCCATTTGTACAGGACTAGAGGTCATGCACGTTAAATTCTGGAAAAAATGTGTTTGCATTTTGTCCATGTCCTAAGACTGTATGAGACTGAAATTAATTATGTGGTAGACTAATTGATCTGGTAGAGGGAATTTCAAAGTAGCCCAGTATTTAGGATGTGGCATGGATACTGCTGGCTGCTTTTAGCGAAAGGTAGACCATAAAGATTTGCAAACTTAAATTTTGTCCAGAAAGCAAGCACAGGTAAAGGTAGGGCCAAAGGTAAGGTTGTGGAACAGATAAGCAGCATAAAAAATTTCTTGAACTGGGCCAGTGAGATGGCTCAGCGGTGTAAGCGCCTGCCTTGCAAGCGCGAGGGCCCGAGTTCGACTCCCGGAACCCACATACATAAAAGGGGCTGGTGATATTGCTCAGCGGCATGGGTGCCTGCTGGCGCACGAGATCCTGAGGTTGACCCCCCAGTACCCACAAAAAAAAAATTTCTTGAACTGAGAAAAGAACTAAGACTTGTGGGAACCACATGAAAACCTTATGCTACATGCTCAAGGATGCAAAAGTTTAAACCTTTCCTTTAATAAGTGAGCACTTGGTCACTTGCTCCAGTAAATCTTCTTTGAGAATCCATTCCATAACATTTATTTCAATATACTCAGACATATAGGCATTCAGAGGCCACTACAGACATGGTACAAGTGGGTGTGGCTACTGCACTGACAGAAAAATTTGGTGTCATCCACATGGTGTCATCCCAATGGTCCTGGGCATGCAGAACAAAATAGTTGTAGAGTTATGGAGGAATTTACCCAGAATTTAAAGGAATTTAAAGCCTGGGTAACCAGGTTGTGTGCCCTAGAAAGAGGGATGCATAACGCTGTGAGTATGAAGCCAAAGTATGAAAGAGAACTCGGGAAGAAGATGCCAGGAATATGGAACATCTGCCAAGAAAATTTGCAAAACGTAAGTAGAATCTCTTTAAGCTCAAGACTGTGTAGGCTACAGTTGGCACGGCCATAGGGGTGGAGCCAACACTTCCTTTGGAACTCATCACACTATCATGTGCCCTGGATACCACACATAGACAGAATTTTATATTTTCCACGCAGTGTTTTGGTCTTGCTTTGGGATTCACAGCTAAGAGTTTGCCTTGAATCACAGTCGGACTTGGACTTTTGAGAAGTGATGAAACTATTGAGACCTTGGGGATGCAACTCATGCAGTTTTAGCTGCACATACAATAGATATATCAGGTTAGGCAAATTTTGACCTGCTTTTTATTTGGAAATTAAGTACGGTTTAAGTAAATGTGTTTGAGTGTCAAGTTGACAAGGGGCGGAGTGTGACTGTTAAACTAGATTGTCAGGTTGACTGGCTTCAGAAACACCTAACAGATTAGGAAAGTACACTTCTGGGTGTGTGGATCATGAAGGCATGATCTTGGGAACTATATGTGGTCCCTGGTCCCTTTCTCTTTAGTTTTCTTTCCCTGCTCTTCTTCTCAGCTGTCATGAAATCCACATCTTGGCTCCACCATGCTCTTTTGCCATGATGTTTCTACATTGGAGCCTGGTGATCCTACACTGAAATCTCCTGAAGCATTGGCCAAATTATACCTTTCTTCCTTTGAATTGTGGGTCTAGGGTATTTTGTCCCAGCAATGGAATGCTCCCTAAATCAATCAAACAAAATTAGGTATCCTGCATATACCTATACCAATTAAATCAGTTGAATTTATTTATAATATTTTCTATTAATCAAACTCCATACCTGCATGACTTCAACAGTGACACTTGCAAACTATTTAAAGAAAAAATATTAACAGTTGCATAAAAATTCTCCAAAACACAGACGAATATGTATTATTTTCCAAATCTGTTTTTAAAGGCAGTGTTACCTAGTCATTTCTCTGATAGATTAAGATACAGGAAAAAGAAAGACCTTATGAAGAAAACCTAAGAGCAACTGCTAAGAGTTGTCTATCAGCACAGATCCATGAATCCCTTTATCAGTCTGCCAAGCAGAAACCAACCATACGTTAATACTTAAGATAACGTATAAAGGTATTTGTATTTCACCTCAGGTGTATAACATGTTTGCTTGCAAATCAAATAATAACATTTAGCATATTAAGAGATTCAAAGAGGAAATTTGTAGTATCATGACAAAGGCTATGAAAAAGATTTGTTAAATTTAGGCCCCATTTACTGAGCATTTTAGCCAATGGAAGTTTTAGCTAACCCACTAAAGTAAGAAAATAAATTTAAAGCAAATAAATATTCAAGAAAAAGTAAATTACATGTCATTGTAAAATTCAAGAATTTAATATAAAAATCTAAAAGATACATAGAAAAGTATTTTGGAAATACTGTGTGAATCTATCAAGGGAAAGGAATGACAAATCATTTATATTTCTGCAATGAAAAATTAAGATAAATTAAAAATATTTTATAGAAGCATTGGAAATAAAAAAGGTAAAAATTTTAACAAGAGATGCTTACTTTAAAAAGTACAAAATAATGAAATCTATAAAACTTTTCTGAAAAAAAATTAAACAGATAAACAGTTACATCAACTTCATAATCATGAAGAGATTGTTTTACATCAATTCTCATGATTTTCATAGATAAATATACTCTAATTATAATCACAATAAATTTATTATATAGAAATGCAATCTGATTTTAAAATGCACACAGATAATTGGAGTATATAGAAACACAAAATAAAATTAGAAGTCTTAAACTGCTTTGTCGCATGATAGACTCTACTGTTATATTTATCAAGACAGTGGGGTATTATCATAAATATAGACATGAATATAAAAAGGTAAGAAAAACTTTCTGAAACATATCCACAATGTATTTTCCATTTTGTCAATTAGTTGGAGAAGTCACTTAAAGACTCAGAGTCTTTTTTTAATATCAGTGCTGCTATAATTGGACAACTATATATATAAGAAAAGGACTTCAATTCTTATCTCATATAAAAAATTTAAATTGGTTCTTATAACTAAATATAAGAGCTAAAATTATGAAACCATCTTCTACAAGTTAATCAAGGGGAAGAGGGGAAACCCTTATGACATTGAACTAGGCACTATTAAATATAAAACAAAAAGAAACAGAAAAGGAAGGTAAATTGAGTTGGTGGACATTTAAAACATTTTACTACTCAAAAGATACTATGCAGAAAGCATTTGACTATGGTATCAGATAAAATGTATGAATATGAAGTGTGTGTGTGTGTATGCATATGAGAGAGTGATAGGGCAAGGAGATTTTATAAATAACAGTTACAGCTTGGATATGTTAGGACAAACAACAAGATTCAAAACAGACTAAAAATTTGACCTAATTCTACAAAAAATACATACAAATTTTCATCAATATTTGCCATCAGGGTAATGGAAATTAAACCCTCAATAAGTGAACACAACACATAATACAATTGGTAAAATTAAAGAGAATGGCATGACCAAGTTAAAGTAATAATTTGGATCAATTAGACCCGTTGTGATATAGTACTATAAAAGACAATTAAGTTACATTTTGCAAAGATAGAATTTTTCAAAAATTATCATCTAAGGCACCAATCAACTCCCAGGAATTTAACCAAAATAAACGTGTGAACAAAAACTTTCAGCCCAGGTGATTAATAATACGGACAATATCTTATTCTTTTTTTTCTTTTCTTTTTTTTTTTTTTTTTTTGTGTGTGTGGGTACTGGGGGTCGACCTCAGGACCTCACGTGCCAGCCGGCGCCCATGCCACTGAGCAATATCACGGGCCCTTTTTTTCTTATGTGGGTTCCGGGAGTCGAACTCAGGACCTCACACTTACCAGGCAGGCGCTTATGCTGCTGAGCTAGCTCACCGGCCCTGTCTTATTCTTTACATCCAAAGTCTGGAAGAATTCATCAACTGGTGGATGAATGCAAAGACTGATTTATCCATTCAGTAGAGTACTACTAAGTATTAATAATAAAAAACAATAAACTACTATTGTGGACTATATTTGTGCCTTCCCAAAATGCCTTTTCAGAATCTAAAACCTCAGTGTGATGGTTCGTGAAGTAGGGGCCTCTGAGATGCATTAATGTCCTGATGGTTTTAGCACCCATAAAATAAGAGACACAAGAAAGCTTGGTTTCCTTTTCTCCGTTCTTCATTTGGGAGGACACAGGAATGAGGTAGATACCTGCAAATCAGAATGAAGGACTTCACCACAACCTGTCTATATTGATACCTTGATCTCAGACCTCTCAACTTTCAGATTTATGAGAAATAAATTTTAAGACAACTAGTCTATAATGATTTGAGATAGTAGCCTAAACTGATTTAGACAACTATTCATGCCTTCAACACCATGGATGAATCTCAGTAGAATGAGGATAAGTGAAATAAGGCAGATGCAAAAGCATCTATGCTGTCCGATTTAATTCTTATGAAGTTTGACAAAGGAAAAATTCTACAGAGCGAAATGTGAGGGACCACATTTAGAAGGAGAGATATGAATGCAAAGAAATAAGATGTTTTCACTTGATGAAAATAGTCTGAAGCACAATTTGTCATGATGGTTGCAAGAGTACAGTTTTCAAAATTTATTGTATTTTGTAAATACTGTTGACTAATTCATTATATTTTAAAAATTCGAAGAGATCATTTTTAAAAGGACAAATATTAAAAGAGTTTGCTTGATGTGTCTTTAATTTTATATGTATTCTGACATGGAAAATCTGAATCTGCGTATTTTATGTTAAGCATAACAGTGTCATAAATTGGGCTTCATAAGGCAGCTGGATAAGGAATTTCTTGATTTCTTTGGACCCCATGTGTTCCAATTTAACATTCTTAGACCTGATCAAATCATTTGTGACAATGCCCAGTACTGGTAGAGGCTTTTAAAATTCATGCAAAGAAAAACATGTGATACCTAGCTGAAGAAATAGTGCTGAACATTAAATCCAAGGAACGAAATGTGAAATTTCAGAAGTCGGGAAAACAGATGCAACTTAAATGAAGAAAACTGTGCCTTAACTAAAATTTTAAGACAAAAGCTATTAAAAATTACATGTTTCTGCTTAAAGAAGCTATATGTGATTGAGTCAAGAAGTAACATGGTCAGCTTATCAAGGGGGACAGAGAACGGAGAACACATGAGGGGAATGTGTTGTAGAAACCAGAAAGAGGGGCTGTAGGAAAGCTTAAAAAAATTTCAGGATGCAGGTATTTGGATCAGGTACTGTTTTGTGCTTCTGTTTGACATGATAAAGTACTTTGAAAAGTCATTGTCAAATTAGAGCAATGAATTATAACTTTTGATGTAAAACTCAGGGAAGAAAAAATATTTCTCAAAAATAATCATTGTCTAAGATATATGATAGGATCTTATTATTGATAATAAATTTTTGTAGGATGGAAGTGCCTCGCATGATGACCTTCTGGGATTATTTGATTCCACATTGGATGGAATAATGATGATATGACTGCATGAATAAATGCAAAACCACATATCTTTTTGGGGGAAAAGCACTATGTGTTTCATTATGCTTAACACATATTTCAAGGAATGGTTAATATTTGTATTGTTCACAAATTAATCTTCAATGATAAAAATATGGATATTCTGATAGAATTTTTCATTCACACTTACAAGATAAATTGTGTGTAACTGAATAAATCTTTATTGCCCTCTCTAGTAATACAAATTACATTTTATTTGTATAGTAAATTGTTTGCTTTTCAAAAATACCATATAATCTTGCCATAGCTCTGTGATATAAACATTAAGATTCCACTTTGACAGATGAAGAATAAAGGGCAAATTTATTTCTTCATTTTTGGGACAGGGTCTCACTGTGCAGTTCAGGCTAGACTTGAACTTATAATGCAGCCCAGACTGGGCACAAACCTGCAGTTATCCTCCTGCTTCAGCCTCCTGAGTACTAGGATTACAGTCATGTTCCACAATGTACAGATATAAAAAATAAAATTAATGGGCTTTTTAGGTTACCTTAAAAGTTAAGTCACAAGACCAGATATTTAGATTGAAATTATTTTTTCTATCAAATGATTTGTGACAACACCCAGCATTATTAGAGGTTTCTAAAATTCATGCAAAGAAAAACATATGATTACTAGCTGAAGAAATAGTGTTGAACCTAAACTCCAAAAATGAAACTTCAGGGGCTGATGAGATGGCTCAGTGGCATAAGCGCCTGCCTGGCAAGCGCGAGATCCTGAGTTTGACTCCCAGAACCCACATACGAAAAAAGGGCCGGTGATATCACTCAGTGGCACGGGTGCCTGCTGGCGCGCAAGGTCCTGAGGTCGAACTCTGGTATCCACAAAGAAAAAAAAATATGAAATTTCAAATTTCGGAAGTTAGGAAAACAGATGTAGAGTAGTTTAGCTAATGGTATATGTTGGATTATACATACCAAGGAATACAAGGAATGAATAAAATGTTCTCAATTTTAAAGAACTTTCAGAATAAACTATTAGATAAAACTTATATAATGAAACAAAAAATTTTCATCATTAGAGGATTAGTTAATTATATGGTTGTGTGTCTTTACAATGAGATGCTGTGCATCTACAAAAATTCAGGAAGACAGAACAGTGAGTTTAGTCATGTAGGTTACCTTTTGAGGAAAGTAGGAAGCAAGAAAGTACCACACGAAAATAGTAGAGCAATTGTGCACCCAGGTGTGAAAGTGTGAAGAAATATATGTAAAGCACGGTAAAACTTATGCAAAACTTGATAAGTCAGAGAAGGAAGAATGCCCATCTCAATGACATTAGATAAATGGCTAATCAAAAATGTCTTTAGAAGAAAGAAAATATGAAACCAGGATGGTTAAAAAAAAAAGAGAAAAAATTGTCAAAGACATAGAATTTGTGGTTTCAGTTATATGAGCAGTTTTATTAAAACACTGAAATTAGAAACCTACACTATTTTCTTGTGTCGGTATTAATAAAACCCTTGATGGTGTCAACCATGAAAAGGGAAGATGTAGGTGACACACAATACAATGTAAGAATTAGCTAAAGGGTAAACACTGAAGATTTTTTTCTGGGAGGATGCACAGAATTGCAGTTCAGTGAGATGAATCTAGAAATAAATTAGAATGCCAAGAGATTGTAACAAAGAAGTTCAAATGTGAACCAACTAAAACATACTATGACAGGACTAAGAGGAGATAGGATATGGTAGTAACAGATGATATGGTAAAAGATGCAAAAGAACTGTGTATAAAAATCTTTGATCTTTTTTGTTAGATTGATTCCTAAGTATTTCACTTTTTCCAATGTTATCCTAAAGGTTGTGGTTTTGTTAATTTCTCTCTCAGTGAGTTTGCTATTTTTGTACAGGAACGCTATTGATTTTTGAGAGTTGATTTTGTATCCAGTTATGCTGTTGAATTTGGTTATTAAATCTAGAAGTCTTCTGGTGGAATTTTTGGGGTCTTCTATGTAGACTATCCTGTCATCTGCAAATAATGATAATTTAAATTCTACCTCTCCTATCTTTCTTCCTTTGATTTCTTTCTCTTGTCTAATTGCTCTAACTAATGTTTCTAGAACTATACCAAATAGGAGAAAACTATAGTACTCTGAAAACAGAGAATGAAGAGCATATCAGAAAATGGAAAGATAGTCCTTGTTCTTGGATAGAAAAAACCAATATAGTGAAAATGGCCATACTTCCAAGATTACTATACAGATTAAATTCAAGCCCAATCAAAATACAACAGCATACCTCACAGAATTAGAGAAAACAATCCTAAAATTCATTTGGAACCAGAAGAGACCTAGAATAGAAAAAGCAATTCTGGGCAACAAAGGCAAGGCAGGAGCCATCAAAATCCCTGACTTGAAATTATGCTACAAAGCTACCATGATAAAAACAGCATGGTACCAGAAAAAAAAATAAACACACCAGAGAATCAGAGGAACAGATCAGAAGATGCAGAAATAACTCTAAACACCATCAGCCACCTTATATTAGACAAAGGAGCCAAATACATTCACTGGAAGAAAGATAACCTCTTTAATAAATGCTGCTGGAAAAACTGGCTTCCACATGCTAAAGATTAAACCTAGATCCACATTTCTCACCATGCATTAAATTAAAGTTGAAATGGATTAATGACCTAAATATTAAAATAGAAACCCTAACTCTACTAGATGATACAGTAGTAGAACTCTTGAAGATATAGCTGTAGGCAAAGACTTTATGAGAAAAAAATAAGGTTAACATAGGAAATAATTCAAAGAATCAACAAATGAGATCCCATCTTATTAAAAAGCTTTTGCACAGCAAAATGAACCACCAACAGAGTAAAGAGATAACTCACAGAGTGGGAAAAAAATTTTTGCCAGTTGTTTCTCAAACAAAGGACTAACATCCAGAATATATGATGAACTCAAAAAAAATCAGACATCGCAAATTTAAAGACCCAATTCAAAAATCATCATTGAAATGAATATACATTTCTCAGATGAAGAAGTACAAATGGCAAATAAATATATGAAAAAATGTTCAACATCACTAGTCTTTCAAGAGATGCAAATTAAAACAACAGTGAGATTTCATCTCACCCCAGAAAGAATGGCTATCTTCAAGAAATCAACCAATAGCACATATTGGTGAGGCTGTGGGGAAAAAGGAACACTTCTTCACTGCTGGTGGGAGTGTAGACTGGTGCAACCACTGTGGAAATCAGTGTAGACATTCCTCAAAATACTAGGACTAGAGGTTGCGCTTGACCCAGCCATTCCCCTTCTTGGTATCTTCCCAAAAGAATTAAAAGCATCATACCACAGCAATATATGCACACACATGTTTATAGCAGCACAATTTGTAATAGTTAAATCTTCAAAACAGACCAAATATCCATCAAGAGATGAGTGGATAGAGTAAATATGGTATTTTTATACAATGGAGTATTACTCTGCTATAAAGAAGGATAAATGAGATATTTCTAGGTAAATGGATGTACCTTGAGACCATACTCTTAAGTGAGAAAAATTGGACACATATTTAAATATCACACTTTCTCTGTTGTGAAAAACTAAAAGTGTAAATAAGGACCAAGATGTATAATAGATA
Organism: Erethizon dorsatum; assembly: GCA_028451465.1. Taxonomy (NCBI): domain Eukaryota; kingdom Metazoa; phylum Chordata; class Mammalia; order Rodentia; family Erethizontidae; genus Erethizon; species Erethizon dorsatum. Next base: position 140,053,887 of record CM051824.1, read on the forward strand.
TTGGGAAATAGGAAGAGAAATTTCAAATGGGAAGGTGAACAAGGGAGGGGGGAGGGAAAAGAAGAAAGAAAAAAAGAGAATAGAAGGAAAAAATGGAAACAAAGTTTTCGTAAATGAGGGGAAGTGGGTTGAAGAGGGGGAGGGGAATGGGAACAAAAGAAGCAAGATGAAGAAAAAAATCTTCAATCTGAAAACATAAAATGTTAAAATACATCTGAAAAGGAATCATATCAGAATATTGAGTCACACCCTACTTCATAAAATAAGGAATTTTTACACAAAAACTCACATGCCGTACATACGACCCTCAAACATCAAACTCAGCTGTGCCAGAGACATAATTTTCTTTATGTTGTATATCTTTATGTATGTACTTGTATATCTTTACTTTCCATTTTGACGGGCACAGGAAAGTCAATATCAGTGGACTAAGAGTCACTTTGACAGTAGGATTCTGTACAGAGAAAGGGGTGAATGGGCGAATGCTTTCCAGTCATTGTTTTTGCAAACTACCATCTGCTGGGAGAGCCACAAAAGTCATAGGTGCCTTCTCAGCATATTGAATATTTGGATCCAAATACTCTCTTTCTTGCTCTAGTCACCTTTAGTATATGCTCCTATTTCTTTAATAACTCTGACTTTTCAAAGCTTACAAGGCTGTCTGGAATCCTTTCATGCTGCAATTGGAGGCGCTTACAAAGAATGTCTCAGGATGTCTACTGAGATATGCCTTATATTTATTTAGCTCACATATGGATATTTGCTACCCCATGAGTTGCAAACTGTGATGGATGAAGCAACATTCACTGACAAATTCTCCATGTAGATATAGATATTTTGTTGCTGGGATTCCCAAATGTGGTTCCTATATCAAATTCTTTCTCAATTATTTGTAGTATATTTAATTTTTATCCCTAACAGCTGAAAACACTATTATATTTCTACTTTGTAGTTTCTCCTTCAAGCAATCAGTACATGCAGGAGAAAAAAAAATTGTCAGAGAGATAGAAAAGAACAGAAAGAAAGCACACCAAAGAGCTTGTAGAAAAGAAAAAAGAAAAAAGGAAGAATAAGCTATATATACACATATATACAGCTATCATAAAAGCTATTCTAAATATGACAGGTTAGTAAAAACTATCTTTGTCTATGATAGCATCCATAACAAAATATCACAGACCTGGTGTTATAAATAAAAAAAAGAATTTTCTCACAATTCCAGAGGCTGGAAGCTTAAGATCAAGGTTCTGTCAGTATTGATTTCTTGTGAGGCTCCTTCCTGGGTTGTACAGACCCAAGTTCTTGCGAGTGTCTCATAGTCTTTCCTCTGTGTGTGCTGAGAGAGAGCTTTCTGGAGTCTCTTCCTCTTCCTAGAAGGACAACATCCTGTCAGATCTACCTCTATCCGCACGACTTCCTCTCACCTTAATTATCCGTAAAGACCTAAACTCCAAATATAGTCCCACTGGTGTTTAGAGATTCAACATATAAATTTTAGTGGGACACAATTTATCCCATAATAATAATTTCGTACTCTAATAGTGTTATTTTTCTCTGTATCTCACTTTTACAATAACCTGATAAACAGGACAGCTCTTATGATTATCATTTCTATTTCACTTAGGAAACAACGAATTTATAGTAGGAAATAGTCCCAAAGATATCTAGGTTTTAGAAGCCCAATAACAATATATGTGCATCTATATGGAGAATTATTTTATCAATAAAGTCTCTTATCCAAATATTATAATTGAAAGCTGAGATATTTTATTATAAAATTATCCTTAATGAAATTTTCACTTGTTTATTATTTCTTGGTAATTACTTTCTTACTTGGTAATATTACTTGGTAATATCAGAACAAGAGGTTGAAATCTTACCGAGTTCATTATAGCTACCATACATATGTGTACGTATCACGAATGTAATATAATCTAACCTATGGTAGTTTTCCTAAAAATATGCTAATTTATACTGTAAGATGCCAAAGCAAAATCTGTAGCAAACAGATAAAATTCTCACTCTGATTTGGTATACTTCCCACATTTTTACCATTTCAAATATGTTCCTTTTAACATTTTAATTATACAAAATGAAAACAGTTGAAATTTGATTTTCCTATGTGGAAGAACAGTTTGAATTCTCCAAGAAGAAAACAAGCAACTATAAACTTTGAACTGAAGCTCACTATGTAGTCTGATTTTCATTCCCAATGCAAGTGGTGAATTCTTTCTGCCTTCCACACATAACGATTAGTATCATTATCTGCTGCTTTATCATAATGCTATGTACACCAACCTGCAAATTATCATCCAAACCATCTAAAACTGCAAAGTGGGTGACTGGAGTGCAGTGTAATTTATTGATTAAAATTTTTATTTTCTATATACTACTTATGGATGTAGCACTTTGCTCCACTGAGATGTCAAATCCTGCAGGACATCATGTTGAGCTGAAAAGATCTAAGAATGGAGATGATTTGAACGAACATAGCATTATAATTACTTTGGATTTTTCTTTGCTAATACTTTACATGAGGATTTAAGTTTTAAAAAATAAAGAAAAAGTGTTATTTCAATATAATTTACAGTGAATGAATTATAAATATCACACTGCCATAACGAAAAGTCCTAAATTTAAGACCTAAAAACTGAGAAAACTAAAAATCATAGGAAATATTCTTTAACTGTTCACCTATGTATATAAATATATAAATGGCCACATGTGTCTTCAAAGACCAGACACTGACAGGCTAAGTAGGCGATGAATAATACTAATAAAATTACTTGTCATAAGAAAAGATTTAACTGATTAATTAGTGCACAAAAGAAAAAATAAGTGTGTAGTACTACTGAGTATGTAGAATTTGAGTGAAAATTTAATATATTAATACATGCAATCCTCTGCTTTACTCCCATAATAATAATGAAGAGAAAGCTGGGTTTTTTTGCAATCTAGTTTTTGATAAATATAAAAATCATGTGAACTCACAGTAAAATACTGACAGTAAAGTGAAGTAGCCCAAGTTGGAAAAATATCTACAACAAAAAACCCGTATCTTACAGCTGTAACGTTACCTACAGCACTGAGCAAGTGATTCTAGCTATAATCAGGCTTATTCATCTTCTCAATCAGTAGAAAATGAAGTAATTTTACTGACACACGCATATATGTGTGTATTAGGTATTTATTACACGTGTATGTATCACATAAATATCACACACACATATGCACACAAAGTTTTCTTTGTTAAATATCTCTATTATGCAAAATCTCCAGCTTTATCCTAAAATTTCCCTTGTCTTATTCTTCTTCCCTTTTTTATTTGGCTAAATAATTTGTATCAGTCAATTTCTTTATGATTATTCTACATTTAATACTAGAAAGCCTGAATTGTTACCTTAAAATATTAAAACTAATATTCAGAAACAATCTAGTTCAATGAAAACTCTAATACTCAGAGATAATCTAGTTCAATGTTAAATCAACTCAATGGACTAACAATGTCTAACAACACAAGGTGTCTTTCAGCATCCAGCCCCACCATTCTCAAGGTATTTTTTCTCACTACCCTCATTATTACAAAATGGCTGCAACAATGCCAGAAATCATGTCCTCCTAATACAATATGCAAAAGCTGAAGAGAACATTTTTGGTGTTTTCTATAAATGTTGAATGTCTTGCATGCAACATTATTATTATGGTTTGGGTCTAAAATATCTCCCCCAAATTCTCAAGGTGACTGGCTCATTGAGGCACTATCCTCCTCAAGGGATTCATCCCTGACTTCATGACTGAGTGTGCTATGAGGAGGTTGGGTCATTAGGACATGACCTGGGATGCTATATTCTTGTCCCTTTCTCTGCTTTTCACTCTCTACTTCCTGGATGATATGAGATGTGTACTGTCTCTGCCATACCCCTCTTCCATGCTGTTTCAGCCTTGGAACTGACTGAACATTTATGAACTAAGACCTCTAAAACCATCAGCCAAAATAAACTTCTCCTCCTTTAAGCTGTGGGTAACAGATATTGTGTCTTAGCAACAGGAAAGTGATTCATACAGGAAAATTGGAACTAGAGAAGTTTGGTTGTTGCTGTGAGTGTACCTGAGCATGTGGTGTAATAGCCTTTGGCAGATTTATGGCAGGAAGTTTAAAAGGGTTTGGAGATATCAGTTAGAGAAGCTATAGAATGTCGTGAAGAGAGACTGGTGAGAGAAAGTAACTGGTAAAGGCCAGGCTTAAGAGGTTTCAGTAGAGAATGGCAGTCTCTTGAAATTTTATTGTGCATCTCAGCGATTTAATTTTTTGGAAATAAATGCTTCTTCTGAGTCTCCTAGATTAATTTATCCTTCATTTTATATATTACATTTTTCTTTTTTTTTTTTTTTTTTTTTTTTTTTTTGTGGGTACCGGGGGGACGACCTCAGGACCTCGCGCGCCAACAGGCACCCGTGCCGCTGAGCGATATCACCGGCCCCTTTTTGGTATGTGGGATCCGGGAGTCGAACTCGGGCCTTCGCGCTTGCAAGGCAGGCGCTTACGCCGCTGAGCCATCTCACCGGCCCTATATTACATTTTTCTAATCAGCTGTCTTCTAACTTCACTACCAATTTTGTAAAAGGAAGACATATATCCAAGTGATGGTACCACGATTCATTTTGAATGTTACAGAGTGTATTTCAAGGCAATAATAAAGGTCAGGATTACAACAATTGCCAAATACGTATAAGATAGAAGGTGCATATGGGAAATGAAATCTCACTAAGCTCTTTGTCACATGAAACTCCCACCTTTTGTTACTTAGACGCTTAAGTAAATACATGACTTGCTCAATATTGTTTGGTTTGTCACTTAAATTATAGTATCATCATGACATCAGATTTGAATACATCTTGAGTGAATGCTTATTATATAACAGTTTTTGTTCACTGTTCCACTCATGTCTTCTTTCTATCAGTCACGAATATTTTCATTGTACATATGCATAATATGTGGAAAATACTGTTTCAAAACTTCCACAGCCAATTGGGCTATTCTTCCTCTGTAATCTCCCTTCAATTATGGTACCTTTTCCTCAAAAATATCCCCATACCACACTCAGTGCAGTTTATCCCATTTATTCATTTCAATACTGCATAGTGTTTTAATCAATTCTACATTAATGGGTTATTTTCTTTTATTTCAAACACCATTTTGATTATCAAATATCAAATATAGCCTTTGTGATAGTGGAAAGAACAGTCCTCTCCCTCACAAAATGGTGAAGAAGGCAGGGTTTTCTACATGGAAAATAGAGTAGGTTTTATTCTGATAACAGACGGTCAGATAGGCATAAAGTATCTTCATATCTATTTAATATGGCCCCTCTTTCATAGAGTAAAGGCCATGTATGCCAAAAGCAAATGCCTAGGTTGGTTTTATCTTGATCCCATTCATCTGCTTTTTAATTAGTGTCAACTCCTCTCAGATTTTGGTATTATTAATTGCTTATGAATTTTAGCTTCCAATGTTATTGAGATTGTTTGGCTTTTTCTGCATTTGCATAGATGTTTTCAAGTGGCAATTCAGTAGTGAACAAATTACTTAGACTCCATTTTAAGCCTGAGCAGAATGCCTTTCCAGATTTTAAAGGTTAGATAATTACTTATTCAAGAACATTTTAGAAATTATTGATTAAAAATCCATATCAGGTCAAAGTGACTTCATTCCTTCATTCTTCCAAAGAATAATTTCAGTGACTATCATATTATAGGGATGTTCTCATTTTCATAGGAAAATAGCTGAGTACATGCATTTTTTACTTTATATGATTTCGTATTTATTAAGAGGAGTGTGTAGAAATAATCATACAAACAAAAAATTTACCTATCATAAATACAAAAGAGGTGTGAGTGTGTGGATGGTAGGCAGCATTTTATGAGTGGATATAAATTTGAAATCTCAGAGTAGTGACAATAAATGCACATCTACAGAATAAATAAAACATTAAAATAGGAAAGATAAAAAATCAACACATATGGATGGGAGAAATTGAAGTTGCATTGTGTCATTGTTCAACCTGAAATACATGGAATGGAGAAGCGCAGATTTTAAGATTAAGAGCAGATCAAACTGAGCGCAGTGAGTGACAAGTACATTTTTTAAACTTATTTTTTCCTTCCTTCCTTCCTTCTGTGCTTTGGGGATTAGACCCAGGCCCTTTGTACTACATCCCTGAGTTTCCCTAAGTTTCAAAGTTGCCCAGATTAGGATCCAATTTGCAGTTATCCTGCCCAGCTTTCTGGAATGCTGTAATTACAGGCTTATATGACCACACCCACCTCAACAAGTATATATTAAAATAATGTTAGCAGGATTTAGTGGGAGTGGCTAAAAAAGTTACCAGTTCCATTTCACAAACAGAATGTTAACCTTTCATGGAATATTGTTCAGATTTTCTTTAAAGAACTGTAGAATTTGAGGAAAGAGAGTACAAAATGTACACAATTTTCTCACCTAAACTTCCACCTCTTTCCAGGTAGGAGGAGAATACAAAAAAACTCTATGCCTGACATTTTTCTGACAAATTGTGAAAGCTGGAGTCCAAATTCATTTCCTTGGAATAATAGAGCTGGAAGAATTAATGTGGCATGACCAATGTGGGGGTAAGGCTGCATGGATTTTGCGAACTTAATTCATTTTCTGTGTGGGACCAGGTTAGAGATTTCTTGAAAAGATACCATCTCAGCAGATTTTTCTCCAGAAAATGGAAAAAAATTGAAGAATTTGTCTCAAGATAGGATGCTAGGGAGTCATCTATGATATGCTCACTACCAAGAGACAGCAAGTTTAGCTCCCAGATGGTAAGATTCCAAAAAACCTGCAAAAGTATCCCAAAGAAGAAAACCAGCATTTTAGTATTTGTAATTGAAAGCACTCCAATGAAATGTCTGATATACAGATACATGAGACATTTTCTGACATATCAAAAACCTACACAAATAATGTGTAGGTTCTATAAGTTCTTCCATATAAAATCTGATGTTCAATTCTGTCTGCTTGAAAGACCTACGCCTTCTACAAGCCCAAATGATACTTGTTCTGATTATTCTAAGTCTTGGAAATAATAAACCCTTGTCCCCTAGATGTAATGCATCATCTATGTTCATCATCTTCTTTTTTATCATTAAAGTGCTGAAGTGGAACAATGCACATAGACATCTCCAATCATACGGCATCAACCCTCCAGTTCTGAAAACGTTAGGTGAATACAACGTACACATTAGGATAAATAACTGGAAACTCACTCACAAGATGCAAACCTTAATCGTCACTTTAATGTGGTCCTTTGCCTGCCCTGTCTCTTATTCAATAGGACAGAACCTGTCCACACATCAGGATACCTGGATAATCAAAGAGAAAATAATCAAGCGTGTCTAATACTTTCAATTCTCTGATACGATCCTAAGAGATCTAAGCAGGATAATGTTTTATTTCCTAGAAAGGTTTTTATGGCAATCGTGAATTTATTCAACTATTATTTAGCAAATTTTTATTATGCATCTATTATATGTCATGCACTGGTTATTCAGCATATTCTTCATGGGGTTGCTAATCAGGGAAATTTGCCATTTTCGTAATTTAACTCTCAGTGACATTTATAGAAGAATCTTGTATCCTGTTGCAATCTACAAGTTACTTATTTCTATCAATATCGGGCTGCATATTTCTATAATTTCATTTTTGTGTCTTGCCCATTGAACTCACTGTATATTTAATTTTCACAAGCTAACTTGATAAAAGGATATTATAATTTCATTTCGAGATAGGAAAACACATGTTCAGAGTGGAAATTGATTTTCTAAGTGTGGCTAAGAAGTACAGGAGGAGTTAGCTACAAGACAGGTTCATGCTCTGGTTTCCCTTTTCAGCTGCATTCATAGTAATGACCACATTTGACCCTAATTCTAACTCTGATGTGGTACATTCCAACTTTTCAGACTGTCGCTTCCCTGTCTGTTTTTATGTCCAATCTATGTTTTAACAGTTAGCACCAGTGTATCTGCATTTGTTTCTTTGTTTTAAGATTTGGGTGGGCTACCCCTTTACTCTTTGCTTTTCTTTCTGGCTTTGATGCCAATTTCCATAGCCACATTCTGCCATTTTTTTCTGTGATAGAGCCAGTTGAAACATGATCTACATTTAGCTCCTATCAGCTCACTTGCAACATTTACCATGATGGAAAAGAAAAGAACCCATCCTGAAGAATATGTTACTATTAAGAAAAACAGCTATTTAAACCAAATCAAGATTATAAGATAATTATATTATGATTTGATAATATATATAACAGAAATATTTAGAATTACCATAATTTTCATTAGTATTTCTTCTACACATTGTACCACATTATTTGTAATTTAACCTGTGCTGTTTAATGTTATTTTTTCTTTGTCACTATCTTGTTTCCTTACAAATACTGTGGGACCTTTAATGTAACTGTACATTTAACAAGGTGCTGGATAATTATGAAAGATTCAGTATCAGTAGATTGATTATCAGAATTGCGTGATTGTGAAATGATGTAATTAATTTTCGGAACTCATTTTTCACATTAGAACTATGTCATGTTTAAAAATTAATTGAATTTTCAGAAACCAAGCATTTTAAATTAGGTCCATAGGCTTCTACTCTAATTTCATATAAAAGAAAAATAATATTTTTGGTATATTCTGTTAACTTAAGATTATCAAATGTTATAAAATGAATGACATAGAAAATTTTGGAAGCCATCAGCATAAAAACTAAAATGTTTGTTTTATAAAAGTATTTTGAACAGCAGAACAATTTAGCAACATGACACGTATCTTTCAAGAAATTACAAGCCAAAAAGCAGCTGCTGTCGTCAGAGGCATTAGAATGCCATGGAGTCTGTAGCAGAGGGGACTTGTCAACAGTCTCTTTGAACACAGCAGCAGCTGGGATTTTCCAGCTGACTTCCATCTGGATAGGACTGTGGTGCTTCTGAAAGATCCTCAGCAGAGCCCAAATGGCCAACAGAGTAGGTCACACAGAAGGACAGATGGCAAGGTAAGTGAAAAACACTTCATAGTTTCAATTATGAAAAAGAAAATATTGCCATGAATTTTTAAATATATCCAAGTATGTAACCTTATAATAAAGAGCACGTTTGGGGTTTCAAAGTAAAGGGAAATATGTGCGAATTTTAAAAAGCTGGGGAAGTTTTTCTACTTAAAATATTAAATAAAACCATGGCACTTTTACCGACATTAAAATCTGCCTGTAGGAGCCTGCAGAATCACTAAGAAAATCCTACTGGGAGCTTGTTGTTTAGTCTCTGCTTGAAACTAAAATTTAGATTTCAAATAGTTACAGAGTAAGCGTGATAAAAAATATTGCAAATAAATCTGCTGTAGCCCATTCAACAGAAAGACAGGCTACAACCATTGTGGTACGGTGTGTTCTAATCCATCTTATTCGTCTGATCAGGCACTGTGCTCCTTCTGACTCCTCCCTAAAGTCAAAATGACCCTGAAAGGTAAATGTTTTGAATCAACATAGGACATCAAGGTAGCCATGGCAGCACAACTAGAGATCCTCACAAAACGGGACTTCCAGTACTGCTTTAGAAAGTGGGCCCCCAAAATAAAAGACCCAGTCAAAAAAATGGGCCAGTGGAATGAATAAACACATCACAGGAGAAGAACAAATGTCCAATAAACACAAGAAGAAGTATTCAACTTCCATGACCATTAAAGAAATGTAAATTAAAACAACACTGAGATTTCATCTTACCTCAAAAAGAATGGCTATAGTCAAGAAATCAAATAAAAACAATTGTTGGTGAGGCTGCAGGGAAAAAGAAACACTTCTATGTTGTTGGTGAGAATGTAAACTACTATAAACACTACGGAAATCAGTATGGAGATTCCTCAGAAAAACAAAAACTGGAAATTCCATTTTATCCAGCTATTCCTTCTAGATACCTTCCCAAAAGAGTTAGGCAGCATATTACAGTGATACATGCATACCTATATTTATAGCAGCATAATTCAAATAGCTAAATCTTAGAAGTAGACTCTGTGTTGGTTAACAGAAGAATAAGTAAAGAAAGTGTGATATTTACATACGATGAATTATTACTCAGCCATAAAGAAAGATAAACTCGAGTCATCTGTAGCAAAATGAATGCACCTTGAGACCATAATGTTAAGCAGAATAAATCAGACACACAGGCTTAAATAAAGCACAGTTTCTTTTATACGAGAAACCAAATATATAAATAAAAAGCAAAATAAAAGGCAGATAATAGGAAATAGCTAGATCTTTCTTAAACCAGAAGGGGATCAAGAGATAGAGGAAGGGTGGAAGGAGGGGAAAGAAAGAGGATGAAGAAAGGAATTAAAATGTGTTATATACTTGTACCAAGTCCCCACAAGGAATAGAAATAATATGTACTGCAAACACATACTAATAAAAAATAAAATAAAAGTAAATGAATAATATTAACCTTTAAAGAGTATCAAGAATGATGGGACAATTGTGTTTGAAGCAAGGGGGAATATTTTGAGAGGATTAATGGCAATGTTTCTTTCATTGTCTTAATTTTTTTAAAATTAAACATTCACTGGGTATTTCAATCACACCTCCTATAAATGCTCATACAATTTAACCCAATATATTTATGGTTTGATGGTGAGAAGCTGTCTTAGTTACTTTCTAGTTGCTGGGAACACCCAACCTATAATTTTTTTTTTTTTTTTTAGGTTTTTTCCAACCTGTAATTTAAAGGAAGAGAATTTTACAGTCTCAGTCCAAGATCAGCCTGTTCCAAGGCAGAAACAGGATGTCAAAAGGGCGTGGCAGAGAAAAAGCTCACTTCATAGTGAACAGGAAGCAATGAGAGGAGCAGGGATCTGGTAGGGAGATACACTGGTCAGGCCGTCCCCCACTGACCCAGCTCTCACCAAACCCCACCTCCTAACAGTACCCTAGCCACTGACTTCTTAGTGGATGAGTCCACTGATCATATAGCACCCCACAATCCAAGCACTTTCCACAACCCCACCTCTGAACACAAGAAACTTTTGTGGGACATTCTAAATCTAAACTTTGCAAACAGTTATTGTCAGAATTCCTTGTCTTAAAAGTGCCCTATTCTTTTTTTTTTCTATTTTTATTTTATTTAATTCTTTTTCTCTTGCCCTCCAAAATAAATAAAACAAATGGCCTGACTAAGAAATGCATTGGGTAAGTCATGAAGTAATTTGAAGGTTTTTTTAAATTTCTTTTTTTTTGTTGTTTATTTATTTATTTATTTATTTATTGGTTTTTTTGACACAGGGTCTCACTTTGTAGTTCAGGCTGGCCTCAAACTCTCTGTGTATCCCAAACTGGCCTGGAAGTCATGGTGTTCCTCCTTCCTCAGCCTTCCGAACACTGGGATTACAGGCGTGCACCACCGTGCCCAGCCAAGCTGTTTATTTTAAAATCTACTAGTTTTTGTTTGCAGAGACCTTGTTTACCAAAAATTTCACATGCTGTAAACTTTTGTAATGGGCTTTTAAATTTTAATTTGTTTCTCTAATGTATTATCAACGCTTATGGACAGCATTATTTCTAAATATTATACAAGATCATTAAAATACAAAAGAAAACACAGAAAGTTGTCTAATTTGGTGGATAATCAGTGAGTACCCAGCTACCTCAGTTAAAATATAAGGTATAAATAGGTAAATATATTAAGGTAGTCTAGTTCATATAATGAATTTCTGAGTTGGTCAAGTTTATGGAAGATCTGTTAGAGAACACATTAACGTTATTTAAAAAACACACTACTTACACAATTTTGCCATTACAATCTGCAGCACTTCTAAATATATTATGATTCTTCATTTACATTGAGGAAATAAATACCCAACTCTATTAAGTAACTTCCCCATTTTTAAATAAAATTTAGTGACAGAACAAACATTTGAATTCAAAAAATTTCTGGGTTAAATTTCATGTTTTTTTTCCTATTAAACAATTCTGTGTCTATGTTGTATGTATCTTTGCATAATATAGGTTTCAGCAAAACAAGAAAGGATAACTTTATTGCAATTGCAAAATAATATATTTTATTATTTCATGTATTAATAGAAAGTTATTGCAGCTAAAAGTCGAGAGTAAAAACCCACTGTTTGTTCACAATACATGAATCATTAATTTTTTATTTATCAAAAAATATTTTACAAAAACAAATTTACTCAAAAATGTTGCAGAATTGTTCTTTTGGAATGCATGTAAGGAGCAACATGTTATTTTACCTATAAAAACTTCAAAACATATGAGCTTCAGAGAGGGAGCACATTTACCAGTGAGTTACTAAAGTTGGCCTTTAATTTTATGATTCCCAGCAGAAACCACTTTGAAGTCAAAATATAATCACTAACACTTAGGGAAGCAGCTAATTTTACCTTTTTCTTCAGAGATGTTTCAATAAATTAAATAGTTTAAGTAATTTCAAGTTTTCAATCCTGTGAGCAAAAAGAGATAATAAACTCTGCTTAAATTTAGGTTGTATAAACAATATGACTATCTCACTAAATTGTTGCTGAGAAGAAAATTGAAAAATAATTTATCTTGATCTCAATTTTTGGTGGTAAGTTTCTCTATTTCATCTATTTTGTTTGTCAAACTGTTTCTTGGGCTTTATTCATCGGGCTTTATTCTATCTGTTGGGGATACAAAAATGCTTGGGATACAATTCCTTTTTCTATAGGCAGTTGAAGTATCTGCAGAGAAATCAGCGAAGCAGTATTTAAAACTGAATAGTCCACAGGTGCCAAATAACTTGGGCAAGAAGGACAACTGAATGATATATGCGTATCTTAAAACCTACTTTACAATGGGCCAAAATGTTTATGTTTTACCTGAAATAACCCCCTGAGTGTGACGTCACTAGTCCCTTTGAGAGGTGGTTAGGTCATGAGGGTGGAGCTCTCATGAATGGGATTAGAGCCCTTGTCCAGGTAAACACTGAGAGTTCCCTTGACTCCTCTTCACTGCACAAGGGCAGAAAAGTCAGCAGTCTCACCCCGGAAGAGAGCCCATGCCAGAACTTGACCATTCTGGCACATTTCTCTGCACTTCTATTCTCCAGAATTGTGAGAAATGATGTCTGTTGCTGAGCACATCCAGTCTGCGGTACTTTGTTGTGACATTCAAAGCTGGCCAAGACATGCTTTAATTTAAGCTTTCTCCTGTTTTCTTCTCTTCGCTCCAGCCGTATCTTTCCCCTTGGTGTTTCTCAGGCAGGACAGACGCACTCGTACTTTTGCTTTCGCTGTTGTCTGCCATACTTTTCCTCCAAAAGACTCGCAATACCTGCCACGATTTTATTCAACTATCACTTCCTCAGTGAGATCGAACCTCTACATACTCTTTTGTATTTCAACATTAGATTAAAATACTCCAGATCCACTCTCTAATCTTTACCTCATTGTATTTCCTTTATAACAATATATCCTCTGCCTCACCCGGTAGAATATAAACTATAATGACAAGGTTATCGGTGCCTATTTATTTAACTTTTTATAACAAATTGCCGGAAGAGATGACCTAATGAATGAATCCATATAACTTCTCTTCATTTGTCAATCCTTGAACATGAAGGCGGACAGCATCTTTTTCCTTACTTATGGCTTCAAGGACTGTCTTTCTGCATAGTCTTTATTAAAAATTCTGACCTGTTTTGTCATCTAAAAGTTTGGGTTGAAATTTCATTGAAGAACACTGAAAGTATCTTCTATAGTAATACTTAACGTGTAGAAAATATATTTCAATAGGGTGTCTGACATTGTAGGTATATTTTGTAATTGTTCTAGCTGTTTCTTTGGGAAATAGTAATGTTAAAAAGTGTATTGCTTGCAGGAGACTTTTTACATGTCAAACATGAGAATATCACTTCTATAATATCAGAGTATACCATTTAACAGGAAAATAAAAAGAACAAATTAAATATTTCCTGTTTTCAGGAGAGTGTTGGAACTATGCTGCAGTTGTCACAACTATATCCAATACCACATAGTGTTTATTAGTTTTTTGGAGCACTCAGGTAATATTTTCATGTGATAAGAGCCACATTTCTCTTTATACTTCTAATGAATTCATAAAATACAATACCTAGTTGCATTTTAGATTAATAAATACTTGGTTTTATCTATTCTATATAATGTTTTGTATTGCAATAAATTTATATGCCCTTATTCATTACTGAATGAGAATGTGTATCACATTTGCAATCAGAAAAATCTATCATTATGTCAGATTTATTTGAGCATCAATTTTAAACTTAAAAGTATATGGCCATGACCTTGGGTAAAACCTCTATTTTAGTACAGATAGACATTTTTCAGTCAAATACATGCTAGCAAAATCTGTCATTGAGTTAAGCCAAACTAGAAGGGAAATATGCATAGAAAAAGCTTTTACAGTGACTTTTTCAAAACTGTGTTCTTTGATATTCCATAATCATTGTACTCTAAGGCAAACTTACACAGTGTTTGCAGGGGGCTGGTTTATCCTTAAAGCCTCCAAAGGCAGTCCTACCCTGCCAACAGCTTGGGTTTAAGCTAATGAAACCTGTTTCAGACTTCTGGCCCCCAGAACTCCAACACAATGATTTGTATAATTTTAAACTATGAATTTGGTGATAACTTGTAATAGCCACAATATGAAATTATTGGACATAGTTAATCTTTAAAACATTCATACTAGCTTTTTTTTGAATTTGCTTTGCAAATAGTAGGACTAAGTTGTTATCCCAAATTTAATCAACTGCATTTAATTGGGCTTTCTGATATGCACTTTACCATGGAGAGAATTCTGTTTTATTTCCTTTTCCCTTCATCAGTTACCATTTTTGTTGTATGTATTGAACTCATCAGTGTAAGGTCAGCCAGAGGAATCTAACAATTTCACTTATGTTCTTTAATTTCTTTCTTATTTTCATCTCAAACATCGAGAACTTCATAATATTTTTCCTAAAATATGATGGTTCTTAGTGACCTTTGAGAGATCACACCAAAGTGATTTTTTTCTTTATTTTCCTGTGGCTTGAGCCACTAGCCGGTGGTAAGTTAAGGAGTTAAGAAGATGCTCTAAATCTTGGACTCTGGAGTGCCGTTAATGCCTCTGATGACACTGAACCTGTAGTGCACTATGTATTATGTTATTTATTCAGCACAGCACAAGCTTCTCAGCAGGTTGGAGGACATACATTTCTACAAAACAATATTGTAGAAAACCATATAAAAACAAATACCCTTTGATCTTGTGTTTTGTACATATCGTTGGATTGTTAAATTAAAAGTGGCCGGTGAGATGGCTCAGTGGCATAAGCGCCTGCCTTGCAAGCGCGAGGGCCCGAGTTCGACTCCCGGATCCCACATACGAAAAAGGGGCCGGTGATATCGCTCAGTGGCACGGGTGCCTGTTGGCGCGCGAGGTCCTGAGGTCGACCCCCCGGTACCCACAAAAAAAAAAAAAAATTAAAAGTAATTTTATAATTCCCAAGCATTGATATGACGTTGTGCTTATGTACAGGAGATCAGATATCACTCATATGTTTTAGGTAATTTAAAATACTCTTACACTTATTGTCAAAAATATATGTAAGGTTCTCCTTTCTATTATTAGTTTAATTTTAAAGAGTTGGAATGTAAATGTCATCTGGGGGTTCTGTCATACTTCTATCACCTTTAACATTTCAGCTTTCATTGTTAAATTATATTTGGCATAAAACTTCCTCTATATTTTGAGTCTATATGTAGATAACTGCAATCTAATGTCATTTTAAACAAGGCATAATCCACTCGAGAGTATGTTCTTGCAAAAAATAGCTGATTCTAAATCAACCACAGCAGCTGAGCTTCAGATAGTCACAGACTATCAATTGATTCAACCATGTCCATATAAGGCTCTTTACACCCTGCCCACATAAGGCACATGCTGGCTTGTAGCAAATCAAGATATTTCTGTATATTACTTCATTTTCTCTCCATAAATACTGTCCACATACATTGCTGGGGGAAACTCTATGTACCTCCACTGTTTCAGGGTGCTTCCCAATTCATGATTCATTTTTTTGCTTAAATAAGCCCTATTAAATTCAAATTCTTAAAAGTACTTCTTTTAGTAATAGTGAAGTGTTTGATACACCAGCAATCCAACATTTTATGTAGTAGAAAGACACAAAACTGAAAATATTTCTAAATACATGCTAATTTAATGAAATTTAAGTAAAAATCAAGAGTCCAACATTAAATTTACCTGAAAATTGTTGTACATAATTATTACCGATTATTCACCACATCTTCACTCTACTGACATATCATTACTTCTATTATTGTCCTTCTTGCGAGTTGCTAATTATTCGAATTGTCATTCTTGATTTTCCTCCAAAGATTTTTTAGAAAATAGTCAATTTTTCAAAACTCCATTCTTGAGGAAGAACAAAGACATTTTAATTCAATGTTATTGCAAAAATCTTCACTCAGGTAAATAACCCCTTTTCTTTTTAAATAAATTAAATTATGTTTACCTTCATTATTTTAAGTATAAAAGAAAATGACAGGATTAATTCTACTAGGAAAATCATATTAAATGATTTTGGATGTTTCGGTCCACTATTATGTATTCAATAATCTGCCTTCTAAGAATATTAATTGCTGATGTACTTTGTGAATTTCTGTAATATACTTTTTTCTCTCACAGTCAGTTATCACAAAAGAGAAATTAAGTAATTGAAATGGAGAGTTATTTAGGTTGAAATTAAAGAGTAACTGCATAGTGGCTTTGAAAGTTAAATAAAACTTTGGCTGGAACATTGAGAACTTCCTTCTATGTAGCAGAAATTGAAAGTTTGTGTTCTGCAGACAAAGCCCAAAGTGTATGTACCCTAAAGTGCAGAAATTTCTTTCCTTACTAGTTTTTTGTATGCTCAGCATCTGGAGTATGATAAACATATATGTTCAATAAATCTGTCAACTAATTAAATAAATAATATGCTTTTAATGGACAGATAAATATGTGGATGAATACACAAGATTACTCTAAATTTATATAGAAAGAAAGAAATTTATATAGTATAGAAAATACTATACTGACTGAAACATTTTAAAGAAATAAGAACAAATGAGAAGTAGTCACATTACCCAATGTCAAAACTTCCTGTTTAACTACGAAGGACAAACTATATGATATGATTTGATAGACATATAGTTCAATGTAATATTATGGAGAACTCAGAAATAGACCCACAAAAATGTACCCAGAAAATCTGTGACAAAGAAACAAACAATTTAAAGGGGAAAAGATAAAATTTTCAACAAAGGTGACAAAGTAATCAGACATCGATTAAACAAAAATAACCAGCAAAATAAAATAAATAATTAGACATCAAATAAAAATATAAAAAATAAAATATAAATGTGAGTTATGTTTCAAAACTTATACAAACACAAATTAAAAATGGATCATGAATTAAAATTTCAAAGGTACATTATGAAAACTGTGAAAATATTAGCAAAACTTCAGGATTTAACATTAGGTAATGATTTCTCAGGCTTCACACCAAAAAACATGAATTGTAAAAGTAATCGCTAATAAACTAGACGTTATAAAATTAAAAATGCTTTCTTTATGACAGATCCAGGAATGATGAACTGATAAGCAACAGGCTAGGAGAAAATATTTTCATATCATACAACTTACACAGGCCTACAGCCTAAAATATACAAAGCAGTCTTGATATTCAACAATGAAAAAATCAAGGATCCAATTAGAAAATAGGAAAATGCTGTGAAGAAATAGTTCAATGAAAATGCCAAATAAGCCTTTGTAAAGGCTCTCAGCATCATTAACCATTAGGAAAATGCAAAATAATTCCCCAGAACATGATCCTATATGCAGGTAAAAATCGTTGTATTAAAAACTGTTGAAAAACTTGTATTCTGACAAGGAAATGTAAAAATAGTGTCACTCCTACATCGCCAATGGCAATGTTCAATACTCCAAATGTCCTGGGAGCATTTTGATAGTTTCTTAAAAAGTATGCAACCACTGTACAACCCAGCATTTTACTCTTTAGCTTATGTTCTACAGAAATAAAATGCATTTTGCATAAAATCTGTACTTACATATATAAAGCAACTCTGTTCTTAATAACTCCAAGCTGGAAACAATCGAATTGTTTTTCTATGAGTGAATGGTTAAAGAGTATGTAGTACATTTGCACCGCAAAACAGAAGTATTCTCAAGGACAAAGCACTGGCACACATAAAATTCCAGAAAATCATAGAATTTTATTTACATAACATTTTTGAAATGGCAACTTTATTCCAGTAGAGAAGAAGTTAGTAAATTTGAAAGGTTAGAGACAAATGCAGATGTGAGAAAATTGGGTTGGGTAAAAAAGCAAAACAAGGAATTTCTGTGGTGATGAAAATGTTCTGTGTCTACATTGTATTAGTGTCAACATCTATCATTTTGCAAGATGTCACCATTTGGGGGAAACTGGTTGAAGTCTACAAGATATCTTTCTGTATTATTTCTTAAAACTTCATATGAATCTAAAATTATCTTAAAGTAAAAATTTCACTTAAAATGTAAGATTAAACATCTATTCAATATGTTAATAAAGATGCATAGAGATTTGATAGTCCAATGATCACAGAGATTAAAAATGTGAAATATGAAAGAATTTAATTGGTATATATATATTAGGACGAAAAAGCCCAACATATTTCTATTATACAAAGTATATAGAAAGAAACAGCAGACATAAATTAGGTCAGCCCGTTTTATTGAAAACAACAGGAAGATTTATGTTTTTTTTTTTTTTAATATGTTTGAAAACACCAGAGTTAACAAGACAATATGAAGTTCCTTATTTACATGTATCAGGAGATTCAGGAAGTTGGGTTCATAATTGAAGTTTATTTCTTCTCCAACCATTCACCTATTGAAGATGTGGCAGAAAATTTGAGACAACAAGCAGGACGTTTATCAGACTTGCAGTCCTGGGGGAAATATTCTAGGAAACAGCCCACTCAGTGGGTTAATCTTAATAGGAATTCATATTGTTAATAAGAATATAGTAAAAATACAGTGGTACCTCGGTTGGCAAACTTTGTTGGCAAAATTTGTTCCACAATTCTGGGGAAGATGGCCATGTTCATTTTTATCACCTGAAGCGGTCTGTGAACCGAAGCAAAATTTTGACAAAAGTTTCTGTTTGTGAACTGAACTGTTTGCAAACAGAAGCGTTTGTGAAATGAGGCATTATTGTAGACCAGCCTTCGCAGGTTAAACTTATTCAAAAATATGTAAAAGAAGTCATTGTCTAACCATGATGGAGTTATGTGTACAATACTAGGCATCCAGGTAAAAGACAACCGTAACAGTGGGCAAAATATAGACTATACCTGTGTTCAGAGATTGTAAGTGAGGCAACAATAAACTGAGCTGCCTCAAAAAATAAATAAATAAATAAAAATAAAAAATTGTGACACAAATTCACATTGAGTTTTGCATGCTCTTTCCAAATACAGAGCTAGAACAGTAGTCCCACAAAGAGCGTGGTAGTCTCATTTGTCTGAAACAGAATGTAGCTAACTTTGAGGATCCTGATGTTCTTAGAAGAACAATTTAAGAAGACAAGAGAGGTGAGGAAAACACTCAGAATTTACATAACAATAATGAGTCTTAGGCTTAAATTCACAGCTTTTAGAGCCAGCGATATAGCTCAGCAGCACAGTGCCTGTCTGGCAAGTGCCAAGTTGTGAGTTCAATTCCCAATACCAATAAATAAATAAATAAACATATAAACAAATAAATAAAAATAAATAAAATTTACAGCGTTTAAACCTAGCATAAACCAAGAGGGAAGATTCAGATGAGGCTACAAAATTAAAGCTACCATCTTGCAGTTGTAAGCTAAAGGGCTACTGGAATTCACTTAGGTTTGGCAAATAATTAAAATATATCTCCCACAGTAGAAAGTCCTTGTTGAATACTCAAAAGCTCAGAAAAGCTTTGACTTATAAGTACAGTCATTTTTTAAAAAGCAGTAAAATAGAGAAATGACTTGGCAGAAAAAGATTTTAACAAGGTGTTAGAAACCTACTCAATAATTTCAGGAAAACATGAATAACATGAGAACAGAAATTTAAATTTTGTTCTGTTTTAGTTTACAAAACTAAAATAAAGATTATTATGGGTTAGATCTAGAATATGCCCTAAAACTCTCATGTGCTCAGAGCTGGGGCTTTTGGGGAATGAGTAGATCATGGGGGTGCTGTGCTTACTGGGGACCAATCCAGTGTGAATCCCTGGCTGACTGTGGACTGGAGAAATGAGCTGGAAGGGTGCACCTCTCAAGCTGACTCCTCTCCTCTCCCTCTGCTGGCCACCATCACAGCAGCAGCTTTCCTCCACCAGATCCTGTCCTATGCTCTTCCCGCCTTGGAACCAACTGAGGACTGAAAACACGAGCAAAGTAAACCTCTGCCCCTTATGTTGTAGACGTTGGGTTTTGTGTTTCAGTGATGAAAAGGTAATTGAGACAAAACTTCTAGAGCAAAAAATACAATATCTGAAATAATGTATTACTTGATGTCTTAAAACCAACTAGAACTTGCACAATAGAAGACAAGTCAATTTGAACACTTCGCGATAAAATCTCAACTAATTGAAATACAGAAAAGCAGAAGGAACAAACAAAAGGGGAATCTGAGACATGAAGAAGAACATTAAGTCCTCCAATCAATATATATTTTGAGGTTCAGGGAAGAGGACTTTTTTTTTTTGTGGTTACTGGGGCCGACCTCAGGAACTCGCGTGCCAGCAGGCGACTGTGCCGCTGAGCGATATCACCGGCCCTTTTTTCGTATGTGGGTTCCGGGAGTCGAACCCGGGCCCTCGCGCTTGCCAGGCAGGCGCTTAAGCCGCTGAGCCATCTCACCAGCCTGAGGACATTCTATAAATTTGTACCATATAGTCTTCTTCTATTTTAAATCTATATTCTCATTCATTATTTACTTTTACAATACTAACTAGTTTTCTTCATTATTGCAGTTCAGAGTAACAATATTAGTATTTTTACTTAGATTAAACATATAGAATCATGTATGGGAACATATGGGTAGATTTACTACATTAGACTTTAGATGTAATTCATACAAGTACATATGCCTTCCTATATTTTCATTTTTAATTATATTAAAACTGTCTGCTCTGGTATGGTTAAAAAAGTTCAAAAACATTACATAATAAGAATAATAATGCATTTGAAAATATAGTGATTAACATTCATCTCAGAAATTTTACAAAGATTGTATAGAAACAGGAATGGTGGTGTACACCTATAATCTCAGTATTCAGGAGGCTAAGGTAAGGAGATGACAAATTTGAGGTCAGTTTGGACTACATAGAAAGTTCAAGGAGACCAGCCCAAACTGCAAAGAGAGGATCCCGTCTTACAAAGGTGAATCAAAACAGAAGGATCATGTAGAAAATACCAGTTTTTAAGGAATTGTAAGCCCTTTATTCTTAGTTATTCCTTCAGAGAAGATAGAGATACTTTCATCCTCTTGCCTTTGAAATTTATAATCTTCAACTGATATGATTTAATAGATACAATTTGACATTTATACTCCTAATGTTCACATATATCTTGTGTATTAATATATATTAACATATATACTTATAAAAATGATATTAATGAAATTCATATGTTGATTCTTTAAGAAATATTCATAACTGCTGTGGCTTGTATCTGACCCCTAAAGCCTCATGCTCTTATAGGTGGGGCTTTTAGGAGGTGGCTGGATGTGTGCACGTGGATTAAGTGGGTTGTGTGATACTGGGATTAAGGGTGTGTGGATTAGTCCACTAATTGGTTTGGCTTAGTTCTTGGTGTAGATAGTGGCAGCTCTCCCTGGGTATGGGTGGCACCAATCAATAGGCTTACAGCCTGGATAGAATATAAATGGAGAGAGGGAAGGCAGGCTTGCTTCTGCTGCTTGCTGCTTTGCTGTCTTCTACTCTGCCTTGCCATGGACTGTTTCTTCTCTGTAATGCCTCTCTGCTATGCCACCCTGCCTTGGAGCAAGCCAACTATGGAATGAAACCTCTATAGACTGTGAGCTAAATAAACCTTACCTCTTTTAACTTTGGGTGTCAGATATTTTGTCCCAGCAACGTGAAAAGTAACTAATACAGCATCTCCTGTCATTACTGCCTTCCTTCTTGTGCTCTAATTAACACCCACATCTAAATTTCTTCAACTATACTCATTACATTGTACAGCAAATATTTTTTTTTTTTTGTGGGTACCAGGGGGTCGACCTCAGGACCTCGCGTGCCAGCAGGCACCCGTGCCGCTGAGCGATATCACCTGCCCCTTTTTCGTATGTGGGTTCCGGGAGTCGAACTCGGGCCCTCGCGCTTGTCGGGCAGGCGCTTAAGCTGCTGAGCCATCTCACCGGCCCTACAGCAAATATTTTGAATTTGCAGAATACACTATTAAACCCAATACAATGCTTTGTATTGACCTGAATTTAGTTCTTGTTTATGATTATTATCAGAATTTTAAAAAGAAAATTTTATTTAATTCAATACATTCTTTACTCTATATCATAGTAAAGTAACAAATATAAAAGAAGCCAAGTCCAAATTATGGTGGTAGATTGGAACATATATCTGCTGTAATGTTTAGAGTGGCAAAACTCTTGTATCATTAAAATCAAATAAAAGTTTTGCAAAATTTATCTTTTAGAGCATATTAGAAGAGAGAAAAGCAGATGTGTATTTCTACAGCAATGAGGTTATATTAATGATCAGTAATTTTCCCCCAGAACTGATTATTTCTGGTAAGATTTTCGTACTTGATCAAGTTAAATATTCACTCACACTTCAAAAAATCAAAGAGTAACTTTTCATGTTATTCATGAGTCCTTCATACATGAAAACAAAAGAGTGTCTTTCCATACTTTGATGATAATCAGGAGCAGCCTGAATTGACCAAGGTGCCCAGAGGGATGTTGAAACCAAACCAAAGGAAACAAAATAAAACAGGAAAGTAAATGGGCAACGACAGAAAGAAAAAAAAAATCTGCACAATCATTAGCCTCTAAGACTAGTGATGGTAATAGAACTCGAATATGCCATTTCATTTTTTTTCAGGAAATTGCAGATGCATGGTTGAGCAACTCTTCAAATAAAGATATAGAGAGAAGGAGTTACAATGGTTAGATGAACATCTCTACTTCCTCCAAAACAACCAACATGAACAGATCTTAACACAAATGAAACAAATCTGTAAAGCACTTAGCAGAAACATGAGGAAACATGGATATGTGTCAAGCATTTAGTACAGAAATATCAAAACACCAATATTGGATATTGGTAGAACACCAATATCCAAAGTTAGGAGTAAAGTCTGGCATGGTGGTAAATATCTATAATCCCAGCATGCAGGAGGCTGAGGCAGGAGGATGGCAACTTCCAGGCCACCTTGGGCCATGTGGTGAGTTCGAGCTCGGACTGCACTGCATAGACAGATCATGTCTCAAAAATAAAAATGAAAGCAGAAAAGGTTTGGTGATATAGTGTAGTGTCATGGCCCTGGGTTTAATCCCAAGTACTGGGAAAAAAAAAGATTTCTTTGTAAATTCTGTTTAAGACATAATTATTTTTCCATATCCCATTCTTACTTCTCATGAATCAGTAACTGATCTTATGTAAGCCTTGGAGATTACAGGACAGTTTTTCCAAGAGTGAATCAGAGGTCCTGCAAACAGGCAGAATTAAAGCAAAGCTGAGGTATTTTCCAGAGATGTGAACTGAGAGAATCTCTGGATAGTAAATGTTGAACTCTTCCAAGTCTTTTCCTGGTTCATTTCTAGAAATCTGAAAGATATGATTTGAAGAAGACACTAGAAAGGCCAAACTCTGAAATCCAAACTCCAAATTTTAGAAAACAGAGAAAAAAGGAAAATTTTAAAAAATAATAATGTTTAAAAATCTCCCTGACCTAAGTAATATGAGCACTAGAAAAGGCATCGGTAGGACCACACCATGGATAAACGCCATTTTGCATCAAGACATGTTGTAGTGGCACTTCTGAACACTGTGATTATACACAAGCTTCAAAAAACTTTGTAGAGGATTTAAGAAAAGGAATACAAATGATATATAATATGCATAAGTAGGTAATATATTTATAACACTTATAAAATGGTGAAAAGTGCTTTAAAGGGGGTAAATTCCATGTATAGCTCTAGTGTATTTTTAATAGTAACAATGATCGTAGTAGTAGTGTTGATTGTAAATAAAGAGTATTTAGAATGACGTTTCTCCAAATGTGCAGGTGCAAAGTTGCTTGTTCAAACAAAATACTAAATATTATTTAGCGATGCTTAATATATACAGAGTTAAATTATGTTAACTACATTTGAGATAAAGTTTATTTTATCTATTAAGATTCTGAAATTAAAATACACATGAGGTCTTGCACAGCAATATAAGATTATCTTTGTGCATTTGTCTCTAAATTGCAGATACGGTTTTGGTAGCACTGTGTAGAGATGAAATTGTTTCCTGCTAAAACCACCTGAGGATGAAATTAAACATACTTTAACTGGGTTGTGCCCATGGGAGGTCTCAGAAGTATCTGTTTGTGTAAGAAATATATGAATTGCTTTTCTTACCTCCTGCGGTGCTTCATGATGATGACCTGTATCGAAGAAATATTAAGTGCTTTATAACTTCCCCCATTGAATTTTTAAAGTACAATGAATAAAAAGAAAATCAAATATAACCTCTTAAAAGGATGCAAATGAGAAGAGATTCACAAAATATTTTTTCAGTTATACAAGCCATTAACTATTAATAAGAATGCATGCTTTTATTAGAACTGTTTGTCTGTATGCGTATGTTTGTTAGTATATTTGTTTAGAAGGAAAACAATCTCAATCTTTTTTGTCATAGCAGTTGAAATTTGATAATCTCACTATTTTCCTTGGAATATTTTCACCATTTATTTGATTTTTTATTTGTGGGACAATATCATTCATTAATAAAATTTTCAAATTTTTATTAATTATTTTATATATTTAAGTAATTTTTAGTAGCACATGTTTATAGTGTATAATAATCACATTCCTCATGGAGAGTTGGTACATGCACAAAACATACATTAATTCTTTTTTAAAATGCTCTTCCCGGGCTGGTGAGATGGCTCACATATGAAAAAAGGGCCGGTGATATCGCTCAGCGGCACGGGTGCCTGCTGGCACGCGAGGTCCTGAGGTCGACCCGGGTACCCACAAAAAAAAAAAAAAAAAGAAGCTCTTCCCCCTCCTCCTGCGTCATTTTTTTTTAACTTACTCAAATAATAAATTTTACTACTTGGCTGCTCAGGAAAAAATATTTCTTCTGCAAATTCAAGGATAATACATTGAAAAAAATCTTTCAAAGGCAAACATAAAATATTAAATAAATAAATACATCACTAACATATTGGGGTTGTAGAACTATTTTTATGCCATATTATCCTAATCACAAAAAATAGTATTTCTCTTATATTACTTGAAACTTAATTTCTGCCCATAAACACAATAAGTATTATGATATTTTTATATTTTAAAAAATCATTTCAAAATATACCACAATAGCATTGTTAAAAATTAGCCTCTGATTTATCATCTCTGACTATATGAAATTGAGTTACCTGTTGCATTAATTTCTATTTTACAAACAGAAGCTTTCATTTCTAAAAATATATTAGAAATATGCACAAAAACAGAAATTTGGCATTGATTTAAGTATGTTTTTGTATTCTGTAATCCATATGTTTTAATCATAGGGCAACCCTCTTAATAAAAAGAATGGAAAAAAGGAAATATACTGAATAATTGTACTGAATAATTAATGCATTTTTCTTTAGAAAAGATACTTCTTGCATGATAAGTAAGACCTACCAGTATATTGTACAGCATTGTGGTTCTATTTAGTTAGTATTATACAATATAATTTTGCTAGGAGAGATTTTCTAAGTGTTTAGAAGTATTCTTATCATAAAAGTAAGCAAACAGCAACAATAATAGAGAATCAAAAAAGGGGAGGTAGAAAATTTTGGAGAGGAATGATATTATGTTATCCTTTATAAATTATGAATGTTATGATACAGAAAGTTAAGTTTCTGTGATGCTTACCTTTCAATGCCTTCCCACATATTTGTGGGACTCTAAGGAATGTTTTAGTGAATTAGCATATTATAAAATATATGTAAATGAAATACAGTATGAGGAATCCTGAAATATAAACCATGTTGTAGCTTCAAGGTAGCAAACACGTTTTGACAATCTTTAGCAATGCAAAATTATCTGAGGCTGAAAGTAAACTTAGGTGGTAGTGAAGCTGATAAATATTTGTGATGAATAAAATAAAGTTGAAAACCATAAAAGAATCATAATGTCATAGTAGAAAGGACAGTGGCCAATTGTAATAGCTTAAAACATGGGAGGGAATTCACAAGCCCTAGAATATTTCAGGTGCGGAGATGATATATAGAGAATAATTAAATAACAAAATAAGGACAGTTTTAATATAATATGTTTTATAACCAAACTAAGAAATATCTTCATTTGAGGAATCCATATAAACAATTAGAGAAGTGAAAAAGCAAAACAAAACAAAACAATCTCAAAACTGTAGCATTTGAGATAGAGAGGTAGCAGTCAAGGGAATTAAAAATGCTGAAACTTAGTCTGCTTTGTTACCCAAATAGCATTAAGCAGGTGCTTTGAACATGGACAAGGAATAAGTGTGATTCTATAGACCATGCGATTTAGTTGTATGAGACTTAGGATAACAAAGCACAGACTTCTTTGAATGTCTAGGTGTGTATCATTTTCCTGTACGTAAGGCAATTTAATAATACTATAATGTATGTCTTATATTTGAAGTTATACGCTAGCTTAGAAGTATGAATAGAGAGATTTTATGTAGACATTAATGATACTCTGTATAGAGATTTTAGATCCAGCTATTTGCCTAACGTATACAGTCAATACTATACTAAAATGGTAAGTAATAAACTATGAAAAATTAAGGGTAAAGATTAGTTATGAGAGCCAATTATAGGTGTATTTACAGTGAGAGGCATTGAAAAAGTAACATAATATGTGACTTGTTAAGATATTTTAATGATCACTACTCACAATTTTAAATGTTTGGGTAATAAAATGGAAGGTTTTTTCCTATGTGCAATACGAAAAATTAAGTGGTAGATATATTCTTTGGTAGCTATTGTCAGAAAACTCCTGTAAATGAAGAGCTGATGTTTTATAATTGTATTTGATCTGAATTGCACATTACATTATAATATTGTGTGTGAATATTTTGCATGGATTTTAATACTATATTCATTGTGTATACAGGTCAATATTCATTGTATGAATATTGGAATCATGAATAATCATAATGATTTAAAAATAAATACAACATTCTGATTAATATAAAGATTATGGTCATATATAATGTTTGGATTTACATAATTGGTTACAAAATGTCTTCAATGGGGAGTATTTAAAAAATCCAGACTATGTTAAACGTTATGAAACTTAATCTCATAGCTCAGCGGCACAGTGCCTGCCTGGCAAGTGCAAGGTTGTGAATTCGATTCCTGGTACCAAAAACAAAACAAAACAAAAAAAGAAAAATAAAAACAGAAACTTAATCTCTGAAATTGTTAAAATTAAATCAAATGAAATCAATAATTAAGATACACTTCAATTTATGCTAATGTAAGAACATTGTGAGGAACAAAATAATGAGAAAAAAATTAATTTTGTTTGCACTACTGAAGCCTTAAACCTGATTATTAGATAGAGGTTTCAAGAAAAATCATCATTTCCAACACTATCAAATAGAAAATAATAGGTGAAATATGGTAAAAGTGTTTGCTTCAACTTCATTTCATAAACTGGTATAAGAATTCTAGTATAAGAATTCATTTTCTTCAGTATTACTTTCATCCAGGTTATTATGAGAATGAGAATAATGAGGGTATAATCAACCCTTGGTAGAAGTTTTCATGAGTCTAGCACATTTAAAGCGACCAAGATTACTATAGATTGCACTATTACATGAAACTAACTTTTATGCTGAAAGACAGTCTCAAAACAAAAAAAAATGGTATAATTATAATATTCAGTCATATTGTTTCTTTAATTTGTACTAAATTATAAAATCAAATAAGACAGATACTATAAGATGTAATGATGCCGAATAACTCATTTTAAAATCTAAAATGGTTTTGTCATGTTTTAGTCATAAAAAATAAAATTATATTTTCATGGGAAAATATACTCATAGAAAAATTGTATTTCATTAAGAAACCGTTTTGTCACAATTCTCCAGTAGCTTTCATATGAGAGAGAGATTTAAGAATTAGAAGGCATAGTCATACATCATTCCATAGCAACTGTGTGTATTTGAAAAAAATGGGAATACTGCATTTCTCTATATAATGCACTTTTATTTTCCAAAAGCCAAAGAATAAATATTTTTCAGGTCTTAAGATCATGTGACCTCTTACAAATCTTTGATTCTTTTATCACAGCACAAGAGCAGCCACCAATGATACATTAATACACCTGTGACTGTGTTCCAATGAAATATTATCTAAAGTAACACTTATTGATGTGGGTTCCAACTTTGGGCTATTAATTTTCAGTCCCCTGTCTAAATGGTTCTGTTCAATGGGTTAAACATACATTGACTATTTTACGCCACGCTTAAAGAAGTCACTGGGGAAGATATGAATTAGATGATGTGATTGAATGAGGCTTTAAATATTAGGAAGAATAACCTAGGAAAGAAAGAGGAATGAAGCCTCAGGCTACAAGATGAATTGGGGAAAAGAAGACAGTCACAAAAGTGTATTACCATACCATTTGGTCCAGTTGTCAATGGGAAATAAGAAATGTCACAAATGTATTTCTTGTATTCAAGGAAAAAAAGACGTGTCACTTCTGTCATAATGAATCATTGAAATTTTAATAGCATCATGGCTTTGCTAAGAATTGTTTCTCCCCTCCCTCCATGGCATTTTTTACTGAAGCTGCACCCCCATGACAGCAGCCATTTGCAGTCTAATCTGCAGACTGACTGCTGCAGACTTGGGCTATGATTTAGTGGTTATTTAGGAACTATCACCGAATCAACGATTCATTTTCTTCTCAGGACTTAATCTGGAATTCACTTTTTATAGCAAAGGTGAAGAGGCTAAAACTCCTATTGCAGAGGAGGCAAAACAGGTTTTGCTGAGCCTGGGGAACAGAGAGGCAGCTGGCCAAAATACAGATCACTCAGGCTAGATCAGCTCAGAGCAGAGCTAAAGCTGCAGGATCACAGTGGGAAAGGTCACGCATGGGGCAATAAATAACTGACAATGGCGTGACTTTGGAGGAAGCAGTGCTTTCAAATAAAGTTGGGAAAAGGCCTATTCTTATAGTAAAGTCAGAGCATCTGCAGATTGGAGATAAAAGAACTTTCAGTAAACACTAAGTTCTCTGCAGGAGATGGTGTCATGACAAAGTCTACTGACCTGTTGATGACTTTTTGGGGTACACAGAGATGATACACAGAATAAAAGGATGAGAAAAGCTAATCTGAAACAAATCAAAAGGGGTCAGTTTCTTTATTTACATGGAACTTAAGAGTTTTTGCAGGGTCTTGATCTGCATTACTCTAAATGCCCTTCGGTTTGACTCAAATTGGTTGAGTTCTCCCTGACTCTAGGCTCAACCTCCCTTTTGCTTTTGCTTAGCTTCAGTTTTAATTAGAATTTTGTAGGGAGTAGCAATGGATTAAACTTTCATGAGGAACATATACTTCAGTGTGTATATAGATGGGAGAAAATAATGGAACGAGTAGGATTGGTATGGTTAAAAGCATAATACAATTTCTAAATATTTTGTATTTTTCAGAAATCCCTTTCATTAAATCTAATGTGTAGAGAATAAGTGTAATCTTGCTTTTCATTGGCCTCCTTATGGGGCTAAATGAATACTTGGAGTTGACCCAGAGAGTAAAATATTTTATTTCTTGCAAGCATAGACATCACAGAAATTACTGCAACATGTTTTCCTTTTCGTGTTGCCAATAAACATATTTTTGTTCATTTTGTTTTGGCAGCATCAAGAAAAAACATAATAATTTCTCAGAAAATATTTCAAGTAAATAAGTTCTGTCTCTAAAGAATGTACAAAAGTAAGTTAATACTTTTAACTTAGACGTCATCAGTACAAATGTGTAATATAGGGCCGGTGAGATGGCTCAGCGGCGTAAGCGCCTGCCTTGCAAGCGCGAGGGCCCGAGTTCGACTCCCAGAACCCACATACGAAAAAGGGGCCGGTGATATCGCTCAGTGGCACGGGTGCCTGTTGGCGCGTGAGGTCCTGAGGTCGTCCCCCTGGTACCCACAAAAAAAAAAAAAATGTGTAATATATAAATATATACAATTATCAATTCCCTGCCATTCTATAAGTATGAAAATTTTGTTTAAATTTCCCTAATTCCTTACGAGTTGTTGAATTTTTAATTACATATTTGTCATATGAAAATAAATGTAGATTGTGAAGAAAATATCAGAATGTACCAAAATTAATGAGGAGACAAAGACTATGGTGTTTCCATGGTAACAGCAGGGTTAGCCAGTTGCTGTAGCACCATGGTAACTGAAGAAGAGAGTATGGGGTACATAAAAAGTGTAAATGTATGAAATTAAAAGTTTCACAATTAAAAGATTCATATGGGTAAAATTGGCACTGATAAAGAAAATCCACACTTTCCTAATTCTGCTTGGGGTCAGGGCCCTCCTAGGTCTTACAGTGCTTGATTAATGCTGAACTGGAGATATCTTTTGTTGCTATTTTTATGAAGACTGTTGTCATCATTAAAATATGACTGGGTGTTCTCTCTAAAAGTTTTAATAATATGAGAAAATATATGAACATATGCTCTTTAAATTATGAAGAACATAAATTCATCATTAGTTGCTCCAAATTTTGATAATAAAAATCTGGTACTTATTATTTCTCATGCATAGATCTTTGGATTAAAATAAGTGTTTTGGTTCATTTTAATTTTGCACAGGAAGCTTGTTCACTTAGAGATTGTTTTCAAATACTTAACTCTAGCTTTCTCTTTTCACACTGGGAAAAGTAAGGATTTTACATAAAGAATGCAGTGGGTGCTAAGACATGGTGAGACCATGGCCTGTGACCATTCCTACGAGAGCAGGCGAAATCAGTTGGATCTGATGATTGAACTCCTTATGGATGATTTTGTAACTTTTTCCATGAAGAGTGATCTAATGGAATATGTTTGAGACAAACATTTTCTTTATATGAAGATTAAATTCATGGAAGATAATAGTGTTTTTACCATTGCTTTATGTCTACTATTAGAAAATTGTTTTAAATACAGTTGAATCTCCAGTGTCCGACAAAACATTTCTACCACCATTTGAAGTGCATGGAAATCTGTCTTTGAGATCTCTTGACATGGTTAAATGTTATTTGTGCAGCCATTTTGCTTTTTTTTTTTTTTAAGACAGAGTCACACTATGTAGTTCAGGCTGGCCTTGAACTCATGGGGATACTCCTACCTCAGCCTCCCAAGTGCTGATTCCCCCTCATATTAATATGAAGAAATCTTGGTTAATTGTGTCAACAAAATAAAAAGGATCATATTCAAACTGTTTCATTTGTTTTTATGAAAAGAAGATACTGATGGTGAGGCATCCACCTAAAAATGCTCACCTGGTTTCCAGACTTATTTCACGCTTCCATTTCTAAGTTGGGTGAACTACTTGTCTGCTTAGTTTTACCCTCTGCGAATTGGAAATTACCATTTTCCATTGTTAAAAATGTCACAGGAAATTGGAAGATTAAATAAAATAACCCATGCAAATAATTAGAGCGTACCATGAAAAATGCATATGGAAAGTTATATCTGTTGTTTTAAGGGAAAGAAACATTTACTTTTATTTGAAAATAGCTTAGTTGCAATGGGCAGGAAAATACACCATTAAAGATGATGAATACATTCAGAAATAATAAATGCATGATTTCTTGTACTATTTCCATTTTTTTTTTACCTAAACTTTATATTCTTTTTTTATTAATTGAGCTTACTGGTACATTTTAAGTATACATAATGATCACATTCATCATAGGGAATTTGTACCTGTACATGATATAACTTGATTTATATTTTTTCCATTCCTCTCTCCTCCATTTAATCCCTCTTCCCTCTTTATTTACAAAAGCTTTGTTTCCACTTTTTCCTTCTTTTCTTATCTTTTGCTTTTCCCTTCCTTTCTTTCCCCCTCTCCCCTCTGGTGTTCCCCTTCCCATTTGAACATTTTCTTCCTATTTCACAATATCTATTATACATTTTGGTCCTTATTTACATATTCAGTTTCTCACACCAGAAAAACAAAATATTTCCATTTCTTCTTGGTACAAAAACAGAAAATATTTATTTCTCAGACTTACGTATAACACATCATACAAAAATATTTATTCTAGCCAAGAATAGACAGTAAAGAGGTTTGGAATCAGATATATTGACATAAAATTTTCCAGATAGTCAACAAGGTTTTTCATAGTTTTGCAATATCTCTTCCTCAAAATTGTACTTTTTGTAAAATATTGCTATATGCAGGTAAAGAATGGATGTTTTTCATTTGATTTCTTAAGGGATAATTCATCTGTAAGTAGAAAATTCAGTTTTTACCAGATGCAATGTTATGAAGCTATTTTACATTTGTGATTCCTGGCTATGTGCAAATTTTTGGTTTAGGTAAGATGTAACCCATTGACAGCAATTGAATAATCAAGCATGAAAAAGTCTGATGGTTCATAAACCCGGGTTCTAATTTCTGCTTTATTAAATATTAACTATGATAAAATGGACAAGCATCTGAATATTTTCATTAGTAAAATTATGAGAAATTAACCTAAATTTCAAAATTTGGTAAATACTAACTTTAAAGTGGTTAATGGGTACAATGTGTTAGAAACATAATAGAAATTAATTCAGTGATAACATTAAAACAAAACAAATATATACTTAGGATTATTTAGAGCTTGCAGTGACTTTTCCTTTAGCAGTGACAACAGTTTCCATATGCTAGGTAAGTCAACTACCAATTATTAAAATCGTTAGTGCTTATTACTGTCTTGTAAAGGCCAGAA
This sequence comes from Erethizon dorsatum, assembly GCA_028451465.1. NCBI lineage: Eukaryota > Metazoa > Chordata > Mammalia > Rodentia > Erethizontidae > Erethizon > Erethizon dorsatum. Next base: position 140,087,208 of record CM051824.1, read on the forward strand.
TAATTTCATATTCAAGACTTTAAAATTATCGCAATGTCATCCTAATTCTATGCTTTGGTGCCATAATGATGAGAGTTCTTTCTTTTGCAAGTGAATTAATCACTGGCACCAAAAAGATGAGATTGTTTGACTGGAGGTATCAAGTTTATCAACTGCTATAGGAAGAAGCTGTTTAGTAATTTAAATCTCACTCCCAGTCTATAAAGAAATGGCTGCTATTAAAAATGGTAAAAATTGTTCTGTTATCTAAAATGGTAAAAATGATGTTGTTTGGCATTATATGAATATGCATCCACTGCTTATAGAAAATTTTGGATGAAGTATAAAATTAGTTTGATATACGGACCTCAAGATGGCGGATGAGTAAGAAGCAGGCAGCAAAACTCTCTCTAAAAGTTACCATTGGAACACGGGAATATAGCGACCCAGAAAGCGCAGGAGGGGGGGAGATGCCTCCCCGAAACCCAGAAAAGTTCTGAAGCGCAATCTGGGACCCCCGGCACCAGTGATGGGTGACTTCCAACAAAGAAGAAGGAAAGAAGGAGCAGACCGCGCGCGTGCACCTTCTAATATCCCGGGAGTTGGAGCGCCGGCGGAGGCTCAATTCTACGGACCCACGGTGGCAGCTGGCGCCCAGGGAGCCCCCACGGAGGATCCTGAGACAGCGGCGGGACAGGGGAGCGGTGGAGAACGGCGCTGACCGGCGGTGAGTGTCTCTCAGCCACAGCTGCCCCGCGCCAGAGAGCGACCGGCCGGGTGCCATTGTGGGGGGTGTGGCGAAACTCAGAGCGGCTCGAAAACTGCTCTGGGAACTTGTGCTCCGGACAGGGCAGCACGGGGCCTCTCAATTGAGCCCACGAAAGTGTGCTGAGGTCAGCAGGCGAACGAGACTGGACTCTCAGCCACACCTGTCCCGCGCCAGAGAGCGACTGGCCCGGCGCCATTGTGGGGGGCGTGGCGAAAAACCAGAGCGGCGGGAACCAGTGCAGGGAACCCGCGCTCCAGACAGCACGCTGAGCCTCTCAGGCCCAGGGATCATGAAAGGGCGGCGAGAGCGGAGGCGAGCTATACTGGTCTCTGCCTGAAAGTACGCGCCTCTGCTCACCACCCGCCAGAGGGCGCTCCTGGCTTACTGGGACGGACCTGCACAGAACAGGACTTTGTCACAAGGTACCTGCCTACAACAGAGTCAACACCTGGAACTGATTCTTTTTATATTTTTTATTTTTATTTTTATTTTTTATTTTTATTTTTATTTTTTTTCTCACTGATTTGTTTTTTTGTTCTGGCGAAGGGTTTTTTTGTTTTTGTTTTGTTTTGTTTTGTTTTTTGGTGGGGTTTTATTTTTGATCTGTCTGTTTTATTGTTTTTATCTTTGTTTTTGTTTCTGTATGTGTATTTGCTCTTTCCTTCATTATTCTCTCTGGTTTTTTATATGAGTGTAAACAGCGCCTCTAACTTCTTTGTGATTGTGGTTGTGATCTGTTCTTCCTTTTATCCCTTCCTTCTCTTTTTACCACCTGTCCTCTGCACTGGTGTCCCAATTTTAGTGGGATCCCTCTTGGTCCTCTAACCTTACATCTAATTCCTTCCTCTTCTCACAATACTCTATTTCCTCCTTAACTCATCTTAAATTTAAACTCCTCAAGGAAAAATTGACATACATAGGACTTGTATACTGCATATAATTTTTCTGGTGTGTTTTAGATTTTGTTATATAACCGCAACTCTATACAGCTAAAAGTGGTAAATAACTGGTTAGCTCAGTCTGTCATTTTTTAGGCTGTGTTTGATGCTTTAGTTAACATTATAGCCAAATGTGAGATAATTGTTCTAAACATCTTTCCTTCCTGATATTTCATGATTGAGATTGACTAAGGGACACAGAAAATACAGTGGCACAGTACCAAAGAATCAAGGACTGGGCCAAACAGGTAGCAACTTCGCATACCCAACGAATTGAAGAGGTAGGATCTGGCAGAAAGCTCAAAACCTAAAAGCAAGCTCCACTTGGAAGATACTGCAGAGAAGTAGTCATCTTCTAAAGATCTTAAACACTAGCAATAAAGTAACCTACTATAGGTAATTTGCAAACATCACCCCAGGAATTAAAGAAAGAAAAAATGAGACGACACTTAAACAAGATGCAACCACACACATCCAATTCACCAAAGGCAAACCTAGGGAGCAACGAGGTGGGACAATCCGAAAGCCACCCACCTGGCCTATCTGAAGTGGTAACAACAAAGCAACTGAATGAGGTTTTGGAAAAAATTAAAACAGAAATAATCTCACAGATAACTGCAGAGATAATGTCTACAATGAAGACCATGCTTAAGGACACTATAGCTGATACAGACAAAAAAATAGATGAACTTAAGAAAACTATAGAAACCATGAATGCTCAGCATAGGAAAGAAATGGAATCTATAAGGCAGATTCAAGCAGATATCCAAGAGATAAAAAATTCCATTGAAAGTATTTGTAGCAGAATAAGCCAATGCAAGGACATGATCTCAGATATAGAAGACAGGCTTGCAATTAGTGATCATGAAATGGAAAAATTCTTAAAAATAGCAAGGGACCATGAAAAATCAATTCAGCAGCTGCTAGATGACTCAAAGATAAACAACTTAAGAATAATTGGAATAAATGAAAAAGCAGGAGATAGCATCAATGACATTAAAACCTTGTTCAAAGACATAATCAGGGAGAACTTTCCTGGAAGAGAAAAGGAATTTGACACCCCTATAAGTGAAGCTTTTAGAACACCAACTAGACATGATCAAAAAAAAACTTCAGCCAGACATATTATAGTCAAGATCCCAGAAATTCAACAGAAGGGCAGAATCTTAAAAGCTGTTAGGGAGAAGAGACAAATCACCTATGAAGGAAAACCCATCAGAATCACAGCTGACTTTTCAGCACAAACCCTCAATTCAAGAAGAGCTTGGAATGATGTATTGCAAGCTCTAAAGGAAAATAATTTTCAGCCCAGATTGATGTACCCTGCAAAACTATCTTTCAAAATTGATGGAGAAATAAAATACTTTCATGACAAAGAACATCTGAGAAAATTTATGACCACCAAACCAGCACTCCAAAACGTTCTGAAGGACATTCTAGAAAGAGATAGGAACCCCAACAGAAGGAATCCACCAGGCAGGGCAAATAATTAAATAGCCGGAAAGCGGAAAAACAAAGAGTGGGAACCAACAACAGGAAAATATCATGACAAGTCAATACATATCAGTTTTAACCATCAATGTTAACGGTCTCAATTCACCAATCAAAAGGCACAGACTGGCGAAATGGATCAAGAAGCAAGATCCAACAATATGCTGTATACAAGAAACACATTTAATTCAGAAAGAAATTCATAGACTGAAAGTCAAAGGATGGAAAACAATACTCTATGCCACAGGAACCCAGAAAAAAGCAGGGGTAGCTATTCTTTTTGCAGACAAAGTGAACTTCAAGCCAAGAAGGATTCAGAGAGATAAAGACGGTCATTACATCCTTGTAAAGGGAACAATCCAAGAGGAAGAGATAACGATCATAAATATATATGCGTCAAATACCAATGCACCCAGCTATATAAAACAAGTACTAAAGGACATGAAAAATCAAATAAGCACTAATACAATTATATTGGGAGATCTCAATACTCCACTGTCACAAAAAGATAGATCAACTGGACAGAAAATCAATAATGAAATAGTAGAACTGAACCAAACTTTTGAACAAATGGACTTAGTAGATGTCTACAGAGTGTTCCATCCCACAACATCAGAATACACATTTTTCTCAGCTGCACATGGGACGTTCTCCAAAATAGACCACATACTAGCTCATAAAACCAGCTTAAGTAAATGCAAAGGAATTGAAATTATCCCATGCATATTATCAGACCATAGTGCAATGAAATTGGAAATCAATGGCAAAAGATCCCACAAAAACTCCCTAAACACATGGAAATTAAACAGCATCCTCCTGAACAACCAATGGGTCACAGATGAAATTAAAGAAGAAATTAGTCACTTTCTACAACTGAATGATAATGACAGTACAACATACCGGAACTTATGGGATACAATGAAAGCAGCCCTAGGAGGGAAATTTATAGCATTAAACACTTATATCAGGAAAATAGAGCAAGCGCAAATAAACAACTTAAGGGTGAACCTCGAACTTCTAGAAAAAGAAGAGCATGTTAAGCCAAAAGCCCGTACAAGGGAGGAAATTATAAAGATCAGAGCAGAAATTAACGTATTGGAGAATAAAAAAACAATACAAAGAATCAATGAAGCAAAAAGTTGGTTCTTTGAAAGAATAAATAAGATTGACAAACCCTTATCCAACCTTATTAAAAAAAGAAAAGAAAAGACTCAAATCCATGCAATTGAAAATGAAAAGGGTGATATCACGACAGACCCTGCAGAAATCCAGAAGATCATCTATACCTATTTTGAAAATTTATATTCTACTAAGATGGAAAATGCAGAAGAAATGGACAGATTCCTAGATTCGTATGAATTACCAAAGCTGAATCAAGAAGATTTAAAAATCCTAAATAAACCAATATCAGCCAATGAAATTGAAGATGTAATTAAAAACCTCCCAACAAAGAAAAGCCCAGGCCCTGATGGATTCACTGCCGAATTCTACAAGAAATTTAGAGAAGACCTAACGCCCCTACTTCTCAAACTTTTCAATGAAATTGAAAGGGAAGCAATACTCCCAAATTCATTCCTGGAAGCAAGCATTACCCTGATACCAAAACCAGAGAAGGACCCAACTAAGAAAGAGAACTACAGGCCAATCTCCCTAATGAACATAGATGCAAAAATCCTTAATAAGATACTGGCAAACAGAATCCAACAAATCATTAAGAAGATTATACACCATGACCAAGTTGGATTCATCCCAGGGATGCAGGGATGGTTCAACATACGTAAATCAATAAATGTAATACAGCATATTAACAGAACCAAAGACAAAAATCACATGATCATCTCAATAGATGCAGAAAAAGCTTTTGACAAAGTCCAGCACCTTTTCATGATAAAAACCCTACAGAAAATTGGAATAGAGGGTCTTTATCTCAATCTGGTAAAAGCTATCTATGACAAACCAACAGCCAATATTATACTAAATGGCCAAAAACTGAAAGCCTTCCCTCTAAAATCAGGAACAAGACAAGGATGTCCACTGTCCCCACTCTTATTCAACATAGTTCTGGAAACTTTAGCCAGAGCGATTAGACAAGAGAAAGAAATAAAAGGAATAATGATTGGAAAGGAAGAAGTTAAATTATCATTATTTGCAGATGACATGATACTCTACACAGAAGACCCCAAAAACTCCACTAAAAAACTGCTAGATTTAATAAGCAAATTCAGTAGTGTAGCTGGATACAAAGTCAATACTCAAAAGTCAATAGCCTTCCTGTACACAAATAACAAACTTACTGAAAGAGAAATTAGGGAAACAATACCTTTCACAATAACATCCAAAAAAATGAAATACCTAGGAATCAACCTCACGAAGGATGTAAAAGACCTCTATACTGAAAACTACAGTACTCTGAAAAAGGAGATTGAAGAGGATATCAGAAAATGGAAAGATATCCCTTGCTCCTGGATAGGAAGAACCAATATAGTGAAAATGGCCATACTTCCAAAATTGTTATACAGATTTAATGCAATTCCAATCAAAATTCCAACAGCATATCTCACAGAATTAGAGAAAACAATCCTAAAATTCATTTGGAATCAGAAGAGACCTAGAATAGCAAAGGCAATTCTGGGCAACAAAGGCAAGGCAGGGGGCATCACTATCCCCGACTTGAAATTATACTATAAAGCTACTGTGATAAAAACAGTGTGGTACTGGCAAAAAAACAGACCTGAAGATCAATGGAACAGATTAGAAGATGCTGAAACAACCCCAGACATACTAAGCCACCTTATCTTTGACAAAGGTGCCAAACACATTCGCTGGAAGAAAGATAGCCTCTTTAATAAATGGTGCTGGAAAAACTGGCTCTACACATGCCGAAGATTAAAACTAGATCCATATCTTTCACCATGCACTAAACTAAATTCAAAATGGATCAGAGATCTAAATATTAAAACAGAAACATTAAATCTGCTGGAAGGTAGGATAGGTAAAACCCTTGGAGACATTGGTGTAGGCAAAGACTTTATGAATAAAAACTCAACCGCACGGGAACTATCCCAAAGAATCAATAACTGGGATCTCATCTTATTAAAAAGCTTTTGCACAGCAAGAGAAACCACCAACAGAGTGAAGAGACAACCCACAATGTGGGAAAAAATGTTTGCCAGCTGTTCCTCACACAAAGGATTACTATCGAGAACATATAAAGAACTCAAAAAAATCAGACCTCCCAAATTTAAAGACCCACTCCAAAAATGGGCATCTGAGATGAATACACATTTCTCAGATGAAGAAATACTAATGGCAAATAAATATACAAAAAAATGTGCAACATCACTAGTCATTCGAGAGATGCAAATTAAAACAACACTGAGATACCATCTCACCCCAGAAAGAATGGCTACTATTAAGAAATCAACTAATAACAAATGCTGGAGGGGCTGTGGGGAAAAAGGAACCCTTCTTCACTGTTGGTGGGAGTGTCGACTGGTACAGCCACTGTGGAAGTCAGTGTGGAGATTCCTCAGAAAACTAGGGTTGGAGGTCCCATTTGACCCAGCTATTCCCCTTCTGGGCATCTTCCCAGAAGAATTAAAAACATCGTACCACAGCGATATATGTGCACCCATGTTTATAGCAGCACAATTTGTAATAGCCAGATCTTGGAAACAACCCAAATGCCCATCAACTGAGGAATGGATAAGAAAGATGTGGTATTTTTATACAATGGAGTACTATTCAGCCATAAAGAAGGATAAACTGGAGACTTTTATAGGTAAATGGATGCAACTCGAGAAAATACTCATAAGTGAAATAAACCAGAAGCACATGTGTAAGCATCGTATTATCTCTCTAGTATGAGAAACTGAAAGAGTAAATAAGATCCAAAATGTACAATAGACATGGTGAATCAAAAAGAAACTGGTCAAAAGGAAAGAGAGACTGGAATAGGGAAAAGAAAGAAGGGAAAGGGAAAAAAATTGTATATATATATATATAAGATGGTTAAGATAGATACACTACCATTTTTCCTTAGTTCATTGAAGAGTAAGGTTTGTGCCAATAATGTTTGGACAATTGAATGCTAATGTCTGGTGTCCTGAATAACTAACTTAAAGATAGTAATACGTAATGTATTAACCATTGTTACCCTCCTATTATGTTTGTTTGAAAATTTGTTCTTCTTTTGATTTGTTTTGTTTTTTCTTCTCTTTAAAATAAAAAAAAAATTAGTTTGATAACGCATAAAAATTGTTACTTTTTACTTATTCTGTGTTAGTGATGGTGAACCTTTTAGAGAACGAGTGCCAAACTGAAACCCACAACCCACTCGTTTATTGCAAAATGCCAACACTGCAATTAAACTTGAATACTGAGGTTTTAGTTTAGAAAAAGCAACTCTACATTAACGTCTTTTGTCTTAAAAGAAAAATACAATAACACACGTGACATAGGTTCACCACTACTGCTCTATATAATAGGGGCTTGATTTAATGATGGCAGATTAAATGTTTTCCCCAATTGCTGTGAAATTCCTCAGTGGATCATACAATTGAAGAAATATGAACTATCCCCCTCTTAAGTACCCAGATATTTCCCTCACTAGTATCTTGTGGATCTTTTTTATTAAGTTTATTGGTACAATTTAAATATACATAATGATCACATTCACCATAGGGAATTTGTACATGTGCGTGATATATCTTGATTCCTTTTTTTCCCCACAATGCATGTAATAGTAATTATAATAATCACTACTTATGCGTTGCTCTTAAAAATCCTGATCAGGTCTATCATCTGTCTATCTATCTATTGATCTACAACAAAATCCATCAATCAACAAAATCCAATGGACTAGAAACTATTATTATTCACAAGTGAAGAGCTGGTAATGGTCTAAAGTTACACAGCTTGGAAGTGTTGAAGATAGGCCTCCAACCATGGAGTGACTCAAGAACCCTCTCTTCTACAGCCCTAACCTCCATACTATTCTACCTGCTTCAGAGACAAATGTCTGCTGGGGAGGAGGTGGTCACAACGGTGATTTGTTTTTGGCTTTGTTTGCTAAAGTATTCAGGGGAAGTGTAAACTGATGTGTTCATCAAATACTTTTAAGAGTCTCAGTTTGTAAAAACACTGTAGATGAGATGAGTTCAGAAAAGCACCAAATGCTTTGCAAACAAGAAGCAAAAAAGAGTCAAAAATTTTTGAAAATTATGTGTTGCAGGAGGCAATTTCCTCATCATCAATTAGTTAAAAGTAACAGAGAAAAACTGTGATCAATAAAAGTAGATAAAAACCCATTCTTTTGCTGAGAATCAGATTAAGTGTATGATCAATATAGTTGATATAAAGAAGCCTCACAATATCCTAAATGTGTGTAACTAAATCTTTAAACTGGACCAAATTTCTTAGTGAAATGAGAATAAAGGTATAATTATGCTATTCCAAATAAATTTGAAGTTATTTCAATTAATCTGAAAGAAGGATAAAATGATCAGTGTAAATTGACATTTGAGGATAGAGTGGATCCCTGCATTTGAAAACAGGCATTCTGGGGCCGGTGAGATTGCTCAGCGGCTTAAGCGCCTGCCCGGCAAGCGCAAGGGCCCGAGTTTGACTCCCGGAACCCACATATGAAAAAAGGGGCTGGTGATATCGCTCAGCGGCACGGGCGCCTGCTGGGGCGTGAGGTCCTGAGGTAAACCCCCCGGTACCCACAAAAAAAAAAAAAAAAAAGAAAACAGGTATTCTGAGCAATATGTATTCTTGTAAGATTTCAAAAGGAAAGTACATAAAGTGACATTATGCATTCTGAAGAAAAAACGAAAAATATGTAATATTTCATCACCAAAATAATTTGGCAAAATAATATAATGGTCACTAAATTCTAACCAAAGAAATTATTTGTCTAGATTGCTATTCCATCAAAATGTTCACCAACTGTGAGAAGAAAATAAATACATCTTTGGATACACACAGACACAGAAGTCTTAACTCTCACAATGTTCTTTAATAAAAATATCAAATGAGAATGCATTCAGACAGAGCAATAACAAAAACCAAGAAAGAAGAACACATAGGACTCTGAAAGCAGGACATATTTCAGAGTATAAAGAATAAAAACTGTGATGTAAGATTTGCACCTCTCCTAGAAAGTGATTTTTTCATACTGAACAAATGTTCACAGGATTCTAAGTAGAGTTTTTCTGTAAGTCAATGCATTTTCTGAAATGGAATTAGGAATTTGGGTAGTTTTAGTAGTAATGTATGAACAAATTATTCTTTTGTCAACAAAGAAACAATAAATTACATGGATCCTTGAATCTATGCAAGACATAGTCCAAATAAAGAGAAAGAATAAATCTGAAATAGAGTTATTTATATAACTTAAAAAATGTTGCCCAACTGATCATGATGTTTTTCATGTTTACTAACAGCTGAATTTTGCTGATAATTTTGTGTCTACTTAAATAAATCCAACACTTATGTAATTAAAAATTTGTAAATGCTTTGATTGGTTTTCAATTATTTAAACATTTCTTTAAACATGGTATAAGTTATAATTGTAGTTATAAAACAGAAGATTTTAGTTTTAACCTTAGCAATAAGTATGGCAAGATATAGTTGGAAATGGACAAGAAATAAAAAACTGAAGATGTCAGTCATAATTTGATGGATTCAAGATATACAAGATATGTTATTTAAAATCCATAAAGAAAGAAGAAGAATATCAATCTATTAACAAATCAGTAATCAAAAGCATAAGAAGGATGGTGTCAAATGATCTATATAATAGCACTGAACTGTTTATATTTTGTAAGTGAATAGGTAAAAGTAACCAAAAAAAAAAATAAAGGGAAATGCAGCAGCCAAGTATTCACTGGGGAATGAATATTAGTTTGCTAGAGGGACCATGACAAAGTACCACAATCAAACTTTCAAAATACCCCACAATAATTTATTATACAGGCTTACAGAATTCAGGTAACACTTCACCCAGTTTAAAAGGTTTATGTTAAAAGATACAGATGTACCACCGGATGAAGAGCTCTGTGAGGAAAAGTTCAGAGGGCTCTTGAACTTCCATCCCTGTGGAGTTGGGATTTACCACCCTTCTGGCATGTGGATATGTTAACCGTTCCAGAAGCTCTTCAGATCCCATAGTTAAGGGATTTCAGTGGAGACTTTGTCACACAGTCATGACTGATTATTAACTCAATCTTTAGTCCTTCTCTCCTCCCCAAAAGATGGGAACTGTTTCTAAGAGCTTCAGACTTCTAATCATGGCTTGGTCTTTCTGGTGATGAGCTGGATCCTGAAGCTATTTAGGAGCCCAACAAGACTTGTCTCGTTAGAATAAAAAATATTTGCCCATCCAAGGAATTTCAAGGGACTTAGAAGTTCTATGCTACATACACCTATCACCTGCATCACTCAGGTTCTTTTAAGAGTTTTAGGAGCACTGTGTGAGGAACTAGGGGCAGAGACCAAATCCACATTTATTATTACTATTATTATTGTTATATTACACACCAATAATCCCTGTAGCAGATGGTGGTCTAGCCTTACTCTTGACATTCTCTCCAAACACATTATTTTGCAGTATATATAAGCTGACAATTTACAAATCTTCATTAGTGGCTCATTTTTCCTTAACGATTCCTTCAATTTGTCTTATCATCTCTGATATTGTAGTGTAAGAAGCAATTTCAATGATTTTTTTTTAGTTCTCCTTAGACAACTATCCAAGTTTACCACACAAAAATTCTGCTTTCCAAAACATGCAACTAAACAACTGAGCCAAATTTTTTGTCTTCTTATAACAGCAACCACTGTTCCCCCACATTCTATCATCTTCTGATTTCCATCTGCAACCTTACCTTTAACATTTACATTTCTAACAACATTGTTTCATGATGATGTATGCATTCTCTTTAAACATTTATTTTTTAAATTAATTAAAGCTTTCTTTACAACACTCATCTTTCTTTTTCTGAGTATTCATCATAACTGTCTTCCATGTCTATATCTCTTGTTGGCAGGTTGTTAGGTGACTGTATTCCCACTAGTCCTGGCTGATGCCAGCTGGACTTCAGACTTTCAAGTTTAATCCAGGTATTTTCATGCCAACATCCAGGCTAAGGAGTCTTCAACTACCTACCATATGAACTTCTGCTTGTACAAAGGGTGCAAATACAGGGAATTAGCAGAAAATTGGCAGATCTCTTAAAGACTTGGATTGGAGCAAACAGAGTGGAATTTCCACTTACGTTTCATTCATTAAAGTAAGCCAGGCCCAACTGACAAGGTACTGAAAAGTTAAATACAAAAGAATGGATAATTTTACATACACAGGAATTTATGTCGCTATTACAGAGAAGGAGAAAATCATTGGGGATGATATACACAAATAATACAATATTCCATAAATTATTATCACCCTATTTTTTATAATAGATTAAATGAAATCTATATTTTGTTTAAATTCCTGCTATTTGTGAACTTCGTCGAGTACACTGGTACACCTTTCACTTAGACCCATAAGTGGAATTTTTCAAATTTCACATATAATTCTTCTCTGTTGTCAAGTTGTTGTTTTATGCGGCACATTTTAACTTTTGCTATTGTAAGATTAGTAGGAAAACAAGCCTATTTGAATTCCCAAACTAAACATGACCTAATTTGTGGATGCAAAAAACAGATGGATTTGAAATAGACAAGAATTTAAGCGAGTATATTCGTCAGTGCTTACTAGCGTCAGATGTAGAAGAGTGAAAACGTCTGTCTGTGCACAGGAGACCCTAAGGATCTAGTCAAGGGCTTGGCACACAGGGCAATGTCCCATGCAAGTCCGTATCAGAGATCTGCACCAGAAAGGCCCAAGGGCCAGCGGTGGAAACAAGAAAGTCTGTGCCAGCAGGCTGAGGGATCTGCACTGGAAGCCAGGAGATGATGTGGAAGATGAAGACGAAGATTGGAGCTTTCCTAAAGGAAGACAGCCGCCAAAGCTCCTTTGAAGATAAACCGCCAAAAAGTAGCTTCCTCAGGAAAATTAGCAGCATGCAATTTTCCCCTCCCGTTCTCCTTTTATGGCATTCCAGCACCAATCCTCAGGTGGGTCTTCCATTCCTAGAACCATGCTGACTTTGTTCAGCTGGGCGTTCCCACTCAAACTGAGCGTTAATTACTCCACCAAAGAGAGTAAGTGTATGGAAGAAGTATAGCAAGTTTATATGTCAGGTTTTGGCTAAGAAATGGTGCAAATCAGTCCTAGCATTTCAGTAGGAGATGGAGATGTACATCAATGTTAACAGGAAGCCATGGGCATCTTAAAAATGATTTATGACACTGAATACGACAAAAATCAAGGTTTTTATGCTTTAGTTGAAAAGATATTTAAACTAAATAAGTATGTATGTTAATACATCAATATACTTTTTAGAAGTCAGGGACACTATAATTTTTACCTTGCTGAGATTTAAAAATAATATTATGTAATTTGTTTGCAAAAGTGTGACTATATGTGTATGCGAGTAAGAAGAGGGTCAATTTTTAAAAACTTTTTTCTGTTATTCTGAGTAAAATACAAGCGTCAATATTCCCTTGAAATAATATAAACATGTTTGCCACTGAGACTAAAAAATGTAAGGATATCATTAATTTTCCTCCTGTTATAAAATATGGCAAATTATGTTGAAAGAACTTGAAGCATTACTAATTTTGAAAATGCAAATTTAGGTTAATTAAGATGTATCAAAACTTAGAGTTTATTTATTTATTTAATTTATTTTTTTACACCAGATCTTAGCCAAAAGGCCGAGAAGCAATAATTTATTTTTTTAAAGCAGGATTTCACTTTGTATCCCAGGTGGACCTCAAAACTCATGGCGATACTCCTACCTCAGCCTCTTAAACGCTGGGATTACAGAAATGTACCATCACATCCAGCTCAGAATTTAGAGCTTAAAATTCATGATAATGTATTGAAAAAGCTAAAAACTAGAACTTTTGAATCAATAAAATTAATTTGATACTTCAGTTATAACTCTATAATGTCCACTGTTTTTCCAAAGTGGCTTACTAATATATATAACCCATTAAAGTTGATTTGTGAGCATAATTTGTGTCTGTCTAAGAAAACATAAAGAAGTTTATAAATTAGCTAGACCTTTTGAAATGTATTTATAAGGCAAAATTAATATTTCCTTAACATTTATAATACTAATTATATATATATTTATTTAAAATTTCAAAAATTTACGTTTTCAATACACATTTTGAATGTTTCCTATAAAATACGTGCTACATATTATTAGTCTTAATATAAGCCACACTGAAGAAAATCCTTTTGGAGAATTTATGAGGTAATTTTAGACTATGTATCTTCTTTTCCTAATTTATATTCTTTTTAAAAATAACAATTTAGGGCCGGTGAGATGGCTCAGCGGCTTAAGCGCCTGCCCGGCAAGTGCGAGGGCCCGAGTTCGACTCCCGGAACCCACATATGAAAAAGGGGCCGGTGATATCGCTCAGCGGCACAGGTGCCTGCTGGCGCGCGAGGTCCTGAGGTCGACCCCCCGGTACCCACAAAAAAAAAAAAAAAAACAATTTAGTACTAAAATCTTAAAAAATTCAAGTTCAACAGCACACAATTAAACATTTGCCTTGTTATTCTAGTTTCAATATATATATATTTATATACATATATATGATATTTTGAGCTAATTATCTGCATTTTATTATGAAATCTCAGTTTTGCTTCTTTTTCCTGCAAACAATAAAATAATATCAAAATTTGAATCATTCCTTCACTATCTTGTATTTCTCCACGTTTGAAAAATAACGTCAGTGCTTTCAATTAAACCTTGTCCCCACAGAGAAACAACAAAATTTACTGAATCATGAACAATATACTCACACACATCACTGGTTATTTTTTCTGTTCCTGTATCTCATTCAACACTGCAAATTTAATACTATTAATACTATTTAACACAATTTAATTTTCTTGTAAAATTCAAAACAGATCAAAACTTAATTTATTTCTACATTTGAGCATGCACAAACATATGAGATACTATTTCAGTTTCAGTCTTCATTTCCATTAAGTTTTCTTTTTTTTTTTTTTGATTTTTGTTTTGTTTTGTTTTTTGATGTCTATTTTTATACTAGGTGCAACTAATTTCAGGTCGTGCTTGCATTCTAGGTATACTTTTCACTAACAAATTTTGTTTTCAAGAGTCCATTTTAAAGTATAAGAAATGTAATTAGGTGGATGCTGTACATATATCAATCTCCTTTAGTCATTGGTTTGATTAAAAACCAGTGTTTTAATTTGTCCCCAACCTCTCTTCCAATGTTAAAAGCCATTACCACCTCAAAATACTCCTTAGGGGTAGTACTATAGTAGAGAGACAAATTTAATGTCTTGCTGTGTCATTACATACATTGTTGATGAACCACTTGCAATCTTCAGTAGTTCCTCACTGAAGAGCTACTTAGCTGAATGTCCTATTGAGTGTGATATCAAGTAATTTAATACCGATGAGTTATTTTACTTATTGAATCAAGACACAGACCCCAATCTGATTTCCTTAATTCATAATGAAAAAAAGGTGACTATACTCAAAGAAAAACATCCAATTTAAAGAATAATGATTTAACTTTTTTTTTTTCTACTTGTCTTCTTATTGTCTTGTTTTATACTGCAGATCTGATCCATTTCAGTACTCAAATGCAGGAGGGTGTTTGCCACTTTCTGAGACAGATTATTTTCCAGTACTCTGTGCATATTTTGTATCACTCTTTCTATCTCTCTTCAACCTGTTAAAATACACCTAACATTCAACACCTGGGTTAGTTATAATATTTCATGTGAAATTTTCCCTGACTTTAAAGAGCTCATTAGTTTTTCTTCTATGAAATTTCTACATTAGCATGGTTCACTTAATCTTTTCAATAAATTTATTTGGTAAGTAAAGACACCTCCAATTTATAGATGAAAAAATAATATTGTGTGATTACAAAAATTTCTCAATGTCATTCAACAAGAAAAATATAAATTGAAATTTGTTTTCACTTAAGGTAATTGAGCTAAAAATTTTGCATTATTTTCCTATCCTGAACAGCCATATTACTTCTCTCTACATATCTCTCCCTGGCCTTTTCTCTGTTAAGTGGACTGTTTTCTACTTCTATGCACATATGTCTCTCTCAATAGCTTATTGGTGTGTTTTTTGCAGGCAGAAAAATATTGCGTTGTATATTTTATGCATTCAGAAAATTCCCTGTCACATAGTAGGAGCCAAATGCTTATTAGTATGACCTGGAAAACAACTTCATCAAGAAGTACTGCCTTATTTAATCCATGAGCAAGTATCTTTTTGTCTTTTTCAACAACTTCCAAGAAATAAATCACTTTTGAATATAGACATTACACTATTCCATGTTGGCATCCCTGGAGGGACTACTTGTAGCCCTGTAATGAATGTAATCAAGGAAGTGTGACTGAAAGGATTCATTGACTGGTGAGGCTTGAGAAAGCATTTGGCAACCTTAACTTAGCTCACTGATAGGAACTAATACATTTAATAGTTCTGTCAGAATGCCTAGCTACTTCTCTGAGAGACGCTACAGGAATTTCTATACATCACCAGTAATAAATATAATTTCTTATTGTTTCTACAATATCTTACAGAGTGACTGATCCTCAGAGATTCTTATGTTATGTTCAATAATTATTTCTATGTAACAGAAAATACAAGAACATCTTTGAGTGTCGTTGAACTCCACAGTTAGCTGCATATCAAGTCATTTACACTTTTTGGCAGCTTCCTGGAGTATAGCAATGTTGTTTCCTGCCATTAACAGATGGAGCCTCAATGTGAGAACTGCCACTGTAAAACCTGCAATATGTTAGGTTAAAGATTAAGTGAAATCAATGTTAGAGGGTGCTATCATATTCTATATTACAATTGTATGTACTGTGCCAATTATAAGCCTCATGAATTTACTTATTAAAGATCAAGATTTATGACAAAATTTCAATCTAGAAAAGATGCTACATAGAAAAAAAAAAAAAACCTATGTCCCTAATGTGAGTGACAGATGCTATGGAATCTGCACAGCATGTTTCCCTGCTTTTCAAATTAAAGATGTACAAAACAGGAACATTTTTATGGGCTGCTTTTAAGGTTGATGAACCAAGAAGTTGACAGCTTTTAAAATGTTTTAAGTGCATATAATTGCATACATCAATATCAATAATTTTTCTTCCGTTTTCCAGATAAATTGCTTAATCTTTTTTTTTTTTAGTGGGTACCAGGGGTTGACCTCAGCACCTCGCGCGCCAGTAGGCGCCCGTGCCACTGAGCGATATCATCGGCCCTTTATTCGTATGTGGGTTCCGGGAGTCGAACTCGGGCCCTTGCACTTGCCAGGCAGGCGCTTATGCCGCTGAACCATCTCACCGGCCCCAAATTTCTTAATCTTAAAGAACATGGCAATACGCAAATGTTTTTGAAATATCTGAGCCTGGGCTACCCATTTTTTTTTTTTGGTACCATGAATCGAACTCAGATCCTCATGCTGGCCAGGCAGCATACCCATTTTATATTTTAATCTAATCTCAATATTCTTGTACCAATGCAAATTATGCAATGTCAAATTGGACTCAAATCAGAAATTGTGAAGCTTTATTAGTAATTTTAATGATCCAATCAATAAGGAATCACAGTTGAAACAAACATTTCTAAACATTTCTAAACACTCCTTTACATATCAGAAATGTAGTCTGTGGCCCTTATCAAAGAATGCATGGAATTTCTAAGAAGAAATTTCACATAGCTTGGGGAATACAGGTCACGAAGTAGTTCTACTTTAAGCTCTGAGCTTAAAGAATACCATACCACATGAATTAGTAGATTTTATGTTTGTTATACAAAATCAGTGCTAAATCAAGGACATCCTTCTTAAAGCATTTCATAACAAGATTTCTTTACTTAACGTATCTTTTCCTGTTTATAGCACTGGTCACCAGAAACTGTAGAAAGAAATATAGAGTCATCTGGCTTCACTCCTTCCAGGGTAATCAAAAGAAAACTGGATCAGAGGCCAAGAATACCACTACTTGTCCAGCTATCTGAAAGTCAGATACATTTCTGTGATCATGGGAGAAAAAAATTACTGTCTTGGATATGTGACAGAAATATTGTATGTATTCACCAAACAGAAACAATAAAAATTCCATGAAATCACATTTAATATCTATTTAGTTAATATTATCTGGATGGTATAAAGTTTTTCCAGACCATACTAATGTTAGATAAATTTATCAAAATACATGACAAAAACATCATTATAGAGTCATGTCACATTTTTGTAAGATCTTTATAATTTCAAGAAAAAAGTCAATTAACCTGGCAATTGTGCAACTGAATCAGATAATTTTAGGAAATAATTATGATTTTTTAGGGGGAAATTTACCAAGTACAAGACTGGTGTTGAATTTGTAGAAGCAATTAAAAAACTAATCAGACCTCATCATTTCATTCACGTTGCAAAGACCTTGAAAAGTAAAGTGTTTCCATTTACTTTGTCACTGTACAGAGCCCTGTAGAGTCAGCATTATAGATACATAAGTAGCCAGTGAGTCACACAAAATCCCTGCTGTGAGTTTAATTCTCTGTGGTGGCCACCTTGAAATTAAAAAAAAAAATCTTTGAATTTGTGCTTTTTATGTGGAGTCAGATGAAACAATAAGCCATGTGCCCACGGCTTCATGTCTTAGCTCGTACATTCCCCGCTTTTTCTTTGCCTTCCTGGGTCTGGTTCTCAGCTACCTGCATTCTGAACCTTGATGCTCTGGTCCCTGCTCAGCTCTCTCTCCATCAGCACTGTGTGTTTCTGCCACTGTCTGCCCAGCCGGAGTCTGGACTTGGGCCAGGGGAGAGTTGGGTCCAGGTGTGGGTCTTGATGAGTGTTGGAAAGGAGCAAGGGAGCGTTTTGCAGCATCACTGAACATCGGGTAGAGGAAGAGGAGCTTCTTGCCCATACCTCATCTAAGTGTCAATCACGTTGCTTAGCACAAGATGATAATTTCCAGAGGGAGTTGCCAGACTTGAGATCTATACAGCAAAAAGAGCAAAAATGGGGCCGGTGAGATGGCTCAGCAGCATAAGCGCCTGCCTGGCAACTGTGAGGTCCTGAGTTAGACACCAGGTACCCACATAAATGAAAAAAAGGGCCTGTGATATCACTCAGCGGCATGGGAGCCTGCGGGCACGTGAAGTCCTGAATTCGACTCCAGGTATCCACAAAAAAAAAAGAGCAAAAATGTCAGGATTATCAGAAACCACATGATTGGAAACGAGGCTTCAGTTTTCTAGGGTTGACACCTCTGAACAGCCAGCTAGCTGGTCATGTTATTTGTGGAGTCCCGAAGAGTCACAGAGGTGAAATTCAGACCATGCGAAGGGCTGCTGTTAGAGGAAGGCTTCCAGGTCTTGTTGATCTTGCTGGTCTTCAAGTCTCCGGCAAAATATGATGGAGAGCTCTCCACCAAAGGATAAACGTAGTGTGAGATTTGTGCGCATGAAACCTTCCTCTCTCGATCGTCTGCTTCAGTGATGCTATTCACACTTACATTGTTTCTTATAATTTTTCATTAACTTTTGCTAGTGGACTCAGAAATAATAACAGATGTCCTATAAATAGATCTTCCCATATCAAATGCATAGGAGCAAAATAATCTCTTCATAATAAAGATCAGTCACTGCAGCCAATATAATAATTTCCTTCCTTACCTTTGGTCAGTGGTATAAATAGTAAAATCTGCATGTGATTGGCTTAACTTCAGGTTCAATGCCTCGTTGTGTCCTCTGGTAGAAGCATTTCTTTTGGAATACAGTCAGCCGACCTATACATTATAGATGCGTGAATAAAAATCAATGCTTATGGAGTAAGACATAAAGACCCTCCTATCTTGTTTCACACACTTATATGTTGCGGGAGAATTTTTTAAAAAGCATGCAGGGCCAGTGAGATGGCTCAGCAGTGCAAGCGCCTGTCTGGCAAGCACGAGGTCCTGAGTTCGACTCCCGGTACCCACATAGGAAAAAAGGGCCGGTGATATCGCTCAGCGGCACGGGCGCCTGCTGGCACGCGAAGTCCTGAGGTCGACCCCCAGTACCCACAAAAAAATAAAAATAAAATATAATAAAAATAAAAATAAATAAAAAGCATGCATTATCCACTGATTAAAGTCAGGCATTGCTTCTACTTATAACTTACAATTATACCAATTGTACCATAAATGAGTCTTCAATATTTTATTGGATATGGATATAGATTGAACACTTTATTATTTATTTAAGTATATTGATACACCATTTGTTTTAAAGTCTGTCAAGGAGACGTTTTTTTCTTCTTCTTACTCAAAGAAGTAAGCCTTTTAGGTAGAGATTTTATATGTTAATATATTAATGTTAATAATGCTTGGTTTATATATTTTTATTACTATAAAAGCCACATATACTCCATGACTGTTTTTCTATTCATTTTTCATTGCCTGCTCTTTTCCTAGACCAGAAATAAATGGCATATGCAGGAAGGCGTTAGGAGTTTTGCTAGCACTGCATGGCTTTTATTTCTGGGTGCCTTTCCCGTGTGATAAAGCACAGTGTCTTTAAATGACTGTACCCCTTGGAGCTGAGTGAGATAGAATATGTTGTAATTCTACAATTAACTTTTCGTTCTGCTGAATCCTTAATTTCCACTACTTGATTCTGTTTTTCTCCATCCTTCCAAGTTCCAAAGAGGACTTCTTTCCTTCAACTTGCAACACTCTCAGTTCTGTTCTTAACAATGAAATTTCTAAGGTTATCTACAGCCTAGCATTTCTGTTTGTATGGCTTAATATGTATGCTGTTTCTGAGGAAAGGTTAAGAGATTTTAATCTATGCTGAGCGCAGTGGCGCACACCTGTTATCCCAGCACTCAGGAGACTGAGGCAGGAGGATTGCCACAAGTTCGAGGCCAGCCTGGGCTACATAGTGAATTCATGGCCAGCCTGAGCTACAGAGCAAGACCCTGTCTCACAAAAACAAACAAACAAACAAAAAAACAAAAAAACAAAAAAAGGAGAGATTATAATTCAAGTTAAGTGTCATGTCCTGTAGAAACATAGAAACTAAGATCATAACAAGTATTTTGAATCCCACAAGAAAATATTTAAATTTTTGTTTATTTTCTGTCAACTTTCATTTAGGGTTTGGCATGCATTTGTTCCTTATTTACTTGTAAGTCTACTATTTCCATTTTACTACCTTTAATGGTTTACTTTCTGCCTGAAAAAAAAAAAAAAAAAACAAACTATACGACTTTTATTGAAGGGTTGAGCAGGGCAAACCAGCTTATTTTTTTATCTGAATACGTCTTTATTAAATGTTACATTTCAGGGGCCGGTGAGATGGCTCAGCGGTGTAAGCATCTGCCTGGGAAGCGTGAGGGCCTGAGTTCGACTCCTGGAACTCACATATGAGAAAAGGGCCGGTGATATCGCTCAGCGGCACGGGGGCCTTCTGGCGTGCAAGGTCCTGAGGTCGACCCCCAGTACCCACAAAAAAAAAAGTCACATTTGAGAAATATTTTCATTAAATTGAGGTTTTCAAATGTTAAGACACTTTTCTGATCTTTGAAGTAACATTTTCACTGCCATCCGTACTCCCGTTTTTTCATTTAGAAAATTACCTTGTAAGTGTTGACTTTCAAAAACAATATTTCTGTCTAACACACATTTGCAATTACCTCCTAATCAATATTTTAAATGTTTAATTAATGTAGCATGATATTCCTAGACGTAGTTTTCTTTTCCATTTATCATCTCTAAGATTTCAAAGGATTGTTCTGCCTCTGGTGTGATCTCATTCAGTAGTGTTAGAAAATTCTGTCATTGCTTCTACAAGTTTTGTGTTTTCCCAATTCTAACCTTATTTTATACAATAGCAATCACACAAGTATTAGATCTTTTCACTATTTCCTGTAGGTCTCCCATGCTCTTATGTTCCTGGTATTTTCTCTATTTTTATTTTTTATACTAACAATAATTATAGTTCAAAAATCCTCTGAAGTACCTAATCTGCTTTTAAATCTACCTACTGAATTTTTAACAAGGTTATTGAATTTGACATTCGAGTTTAAATTTAGCGGTTTAATTGATCTCAAATCCTGGTGAAATCCTCCATTTTAAAATTTATTTTTAATATAACAATGAGAGTTAAATAAATATCACATATGGTTTTGTCAATATTTGAATTAGCTATAACTACTTTTGTAATGATATGTGTTCTTTCTTCAATAAAATGCCGTTAAGAAAATGCATGATTTCCAATCTAGACACCTATATGTTAATGAAATAAATATGATGTAAAACTATAAACTACTGTCAGTACCCATAATTAAAACTAAAATATTTTGAAAATTGAAGCAAATATTTTCTTTCTAAGTGGTATTTGTAAAGCACAATGATGTAATATGGTTGCAGGGCCACGAACAAGTCTCGAATATTAATGACTCTTTACAACAACTATAGAGCACACAAGTCACATTAAAAGGTCTTCAAATCTCAGATTCCTACACATCCAAAATTGTGATTAACGAAATTTAGCTTTCTGTTAGGTAAAATAGCAACAGTTGAAGCACCAATTGCTTTTTTTCTTGTTTTTATTAACTAACCCTATCAATGAATTGAACTGACTGCTCATCACCAGAATCTTAAAAGGGCAAATTCTTATAATGCACTTGGTAAATAATGAAACGATCTCACAAATATAAATTGCTTACAGCTCCACAAGCCTTCCTGAATTTCTCACTACGGGTCTCATAACAGGATACTTTTATTTTCAATGAGAAACCTTATTGGGTTGTCACATTATCTTTCCTGGGTCCAAATCTTTGTTCAGTTATAAAATATTTAGGGGATAAAGTATCCAAAGAGCTCAAAGTACATCCTCTGGAGAATGTAGAATAATGCTTTATCAACATTAATTTCCCCAACATTCTCTTTCTTCTTACTACTAGGCTCAAGAGTCCTAGTTTTTACCAGTTTATTTGTTGTACTATTGTTTCCTTAAAAGTAAGAAAAATCTTTCCTTTCTTTGAATAAACTTGTTTTTCAATTTTAGAATGGATTTGTAAAATGTTGCAATGATAGGACAGAGAAGCTTTACATATGGAAATATAGTTTAGCCTATTAATAACATCTATTATTAGCCTACTATTACATTGATTAATATAGCACATTTGTCACAATCGTTGAATTAAAATTGCTGTCTTATCATTGACTAATATTCAAATGAATTCAGATTTCCTAGTTTGTACATGATGTCCTTTTTCTGATTCAGGACCCCATCCAGGATATCTCATTGCCTTTCCTTCTTACCTTTACTTCATAGCTCCTCTTGGCTATGAAATGCCTCTAATTTTCTTTGGTTTTAGTGACCTTGAAGGTTTTGAACATGACCGGTTAAGGAATGTTAAAGAACGTCCCTTTGTTGAAAATTTCAGGATAATTTTCTCTCTTTTTGACTGGGGTTATGGGTTTGAGGGAGGAAAAGCACACAGGTGAAGTGCTATTTCATCATGTCATGTGAAACATATTATCAACCTGAATTATCACTCTTGTTGTTGGCCATGGTCACGTGGCTGAGATAGTGTTTGTCAGGCTTTTCTACTGCAAAGTTACCTTCTCTCTCCACTTTCCATACAGTAACACAGTGGTACCTCAGTTCACAAACTTAATTCATTCTGTGATTCTGGGGAAGATGGCCACATTTATGTTCATGCAGGAAAGATAGCTGTGGTTGTGTTTGTCACATGATGCCATATTCATGAACAGAAGCAAAATTTTGCTGAATGCTTGTTTGCAAACCAAACTGTATTGCTTCTTATATGCAAACCAAGGTATTACTGTATTTGGAAGTGATCTTTTATGTGCAGTTCCCATTAAGAAAGTAGTACAATTATCTTCTAAAAGTCTTTCCAATCTTTCTCTTGTGCTTCTTGTGGTATTTAATTATCTGTATGTACTAATCACCAAATATATTGTTAATATTAATATAAAATATTCATTTAGACCACTTAAGAATAAATAAATATAAAATAATTATAAATATAAAATAATTTATACTATCTGTATTTGTTGGTTTTCCAGTTGCTGGGACAAGATATCTAACAGCTGAAATTTAAAGGAGGGGTCATTTATTTTGGCTCATGGTTTCAGAGGTTTCAGTCCATAGCTGGCTCTTTCCAAAGAAGAAACATTATGGTAGAAAGTGTGGCAAAGTAAAGCTGCTCAAGTCATGGGGTCTTAGAAGTAGAAACTGGGGGAAGAGGCTGAGAGTAAAGGACTGGGGACCAGATATAGTCTCCAAAGTCAGCCCCCAAAGATCCCCTTCCTCCAAATAGGTCCCACCTCCTAAGACTCCATTAGGTTATGAGTTTAACAATGGGTTAATCCATTAATGATATTACTGGCTTCATAATTCGAATACCTCTTGCAGAATATTTTAATACAGTCAAGTTGACAATCAAGATTAACTGGCACATTGTATTTACTTAAACCTTCTTTGATAATTTGAAGTTCTTTCTTCAGATCCAAGTTTCTGATCTATCTATATATTTTTCTTATTGCCTAAATAACTTGTTTAACATTTCTTGTAAGACACATATACCTGTGATAATTTACATCAAGTTTTCTTTTAAAAGTGTTTATTCCTCAAATTATAAAGGAAAACTTTGGTAGATATTGAATTCTAGATTTGTGTTTGTTTGTACCATCACTTTAAGTATTTGACCTCACTGTGACTTGTCTTGGATCGTCTCTGACAGAAGTCTACCGTAACTCTTACATTTATTCCCTTATGGTAAAGTAGTTTCCTCTTCACAAACTCCAGCCTTTTTAAAGATTTCATTTGTTTTCAGTTTTCTGAAGACTGAATATGACTTTACTGGGTATATTTCTTTTGGTTTTATTCTGTTTCTTGTTCTCTGAGCTTCCTGGGCCTGTCATTTGATACCTCTCATTGATTTTGAAAAGTTCTTATTCATTATTTTTTCAAATATATTTTCTACTCTCCTCCCCCTTTCTTTTTACTCTTCTGGTATTCCAGTTACGTTCATAGTACTCTTTTAATATAGTCCCACACATCTTTGATATTGCGATTATTAGTGGCATTATTTACTCTGCTTTTGACTTCCAGGATTTATTTTTCCTTAAAATTCCCATATTTCTGCTTATACCACTCATTTTCTCTCATTACTTACCATTAAATCAATGACCACAGTAATTATAGTTACTATAAATTCTTTTCTATAATTTCATTTCTATGTAATTTCTTATTCATTCTTGCTTCTTTTCTTCGGATCATATTTTCTCTTGTCTTTCATCATACCTTCGAATTTTTCATTAAAATTGACACATTTTGTGTAAGGGGAACTGAGATATATAAGCATTTAGCATGACTTCTAATGTTAATGTAATTATGAGAGAGGTTGTTTTAAAGTTTTATTTAGCCAGAGTATTTAAATTCCTCTTTTTCCTTTTTATCTTTTGACTTTGTGATTCCTAATTATTCTTCTTCAGACAGAGTCTGTGCCTCGCCGATCTTCCACCTCTAATCTATTTTTATTATGCTGGAGTCTTGCTGGTGTTACTTTTAAGGTGTGGGGGAGAGAAGCCAATCTACAATCTTAGGAGTGAGTCTCACTATGTCAGTAGTCTGTGTTTTTTCACGAGACTTCCTGTGGTGGCATCCTGTCCTATCTCCCCACAGACTCTTGTCCCATTCTGATTGCATTGCTCTCCATCTATTTTTTTTTTTAAGTTCTGCCCCTTGTTGGTTATGTTTCTCCTTACCTCTTAACATGAATATTTGCAAAGTGTTAATTGTTTAATAAGAAATAATACAAAATATTGACTATCTTCCGAATTGCAATATAAATACTGATTCCTACTACAGAGTTGTTTTAATTGACCAACAAATGAATTAAGAACTCCTTAAGAACTCCAAGCCAAGATAAAATGACAAAAACTTTGACTGTTTAACCAATTAGCCTATGTATGAGAATTATGGTGCACTGTACAGGATTGTTCTGAACATTTTCCTAACAGCAGTTCGTGTGTCAGCAGGTGCATCACTATCTTAATTGTTTTCTCTAACTATTGTGCGCTCCAGGAGAACTTTTTGGTGAACTATCATAACCAACTCTACAATGCCTTGTTTGTACAGCTAAAATTATCACCCAGTTTTAAGAATCCATGTTTTTAAAATACTTGCAGTAGTACTCAATTCTAAATATTAAAGAAAAATACAGCTTGTTCTAAATAATGCATAATCTGTGACTATTCAATTCACCATAACATTATCTCTAACATCTTTCAAGTATTGATTCATCCAGTTAGTAGTCAAGGACAGATGAACTAGAAAACATTTTAAATATGGAACAAAAATTTAACATACAGATACACTGAATAATGTGACCAATAATATAGCAAGTCATAGTTCTACATGAGTAGAATACTGAGATTTTGTAATTTTCATTTTACATGTGAGGGTTTTGCTTGAAAAAGGTACTTGAATTTCTTAAAGTCAGTTTAGCAAAATAGCATCACAGCTTGATATTCTTAACTCCCATCTGATACAATGCTTAATATAGCAAATATTATATCATTTTTATTCCACTTAAAAGTTTTCTCTTAGGGGCCGGTGATATAGTGCCTGCCTGGCAAGTGCGAGGTCCTGAGTTTGACTCCTGGTACCCGCATATAAAAAAAAAGTTTTCTCTTTTTTATATCTGTCATCAAGATATGTGGGCTTTATTAAATCTGAAACTTCAGCTATAACTCACTCACAGAAAAATGAAGTCTTATTTCTAGGCTAGAGTTTTAAAGCAAGTAGTCTTTTATTCTTTTCTGTCTTTCAAATAACCTGTTTTTAGTTGTCACTTTGGGATTTTACTTTTAGAAGTGTTCATTGGATTTTGATGGAGGACACTGCTCCGATTTCCATGGAGAGTTAAACCAGCATGGGACTGCATAGTCAGTGGATTTTGATGTCTTTTGTCAGAGGATGAAGTCAACCTTCTGTCACAAAGTTGGCAGTGCTACGCAGAGTTTGCCTATGTGATGGCAGGTTTTGGCTAACGTATTGCAACCACTTTGAAGAGCTGACTGCGTATAGCCATACATGACAGTTGACCAGAATGTAGTGGCTAAATTATTTTTGATTCTCCCTCTCTACTTCTCTGAGAGGATTAGAGCTTGAGCAAATGCCAAACCAGCATCTCCATACTTATTTACTCAAGCCACAAACAAGACCTCTGGGCCTCTCTGCTTAGCCTACTTACTGCCACTGTAGTCTTCACAAAAGACACTTAATCAACTAAGTCACACTGGTGGTGATGTCACTCTTACCAACCCAGATACAACAGCACTTCAAATCCCTTAAAGAACAGTGAGAGAACAGGTAGGTTTCTATTGGCAAGAAGATTAACCTGACTCAAACTTTAATTTTCCCCCAAAAGCTAGAGATTTATCACTTAATTCGTATCACAAGATTTTGCCAACAGATCGTAATTTCTTTGACCCTTCGCTCAGGCATCAATGTGTTTTCCTTTTCCAATCTGGTTAAAATGTACCGATCGAGCCCATAATTTACTGTACAGACAAATTTATCCTTAGAGAAAGGAAAAGGTGCTACAGACCTCTTATGTCTACAATCTAACCCTTAAACTTCATTGTTCTCCTTGATGTAGAAAATTAACAAATTGATGTATCTGTGACCACTAGGACTTGTATTACCTAATTAGGATTAGTGTCTTTTCAATCCTCCAACCAATTACATTTTGTTCCTGCTAACTAATTTTTATACAGCCCATAATATTTTCTTACTGTGAAGAGAGTGGACAGGTTTACATTAAATGGATTTAGAAGATAGGGAGTAAAATCAAGTTATACTGAGTTGAACCTATACACTCAATTATTTCTTATTCACTTATACTTTCTTGTGCATTCATTTACATAATTGGACAAGATATACATGGTTAAAATATTTCTTTCCCAAGGTAAAATGTCTTTTATCATGTCAGTAAACTATCCCACTCATGGTACACACTGATTTCAGATGCATATTGCCTCATTCTGGAGGGTTCTTTCATATAAGCTCATTATCTATTGTTTTCCATCAATTTGTAACTTGCTTGATGAACTAAATTTGCAAGGAATTAAAACAATCTCAAATGTCTTGATGAAGTAGATTTACTTGACACAACAATAAAACATCATGTTGAAGATAACATAACAGCCTGACTGGAGGTTCTCATTAAAGAGCTCTTTCTGGTATCTCCTCAAGGAAGACATTTCAGCTTTTCTGAGTGTTGCAAACAGCGTGTAGGAGGGAATACATCTAAATGTCTCAGGTGGGGTTTTCCTGCTAGCTATAGTGTGCACACTATTAAAAATTATATCACATGTTATGAACATGTTTCTAATAATTCAGAGCCAAATAGACAAACTGAGTTTTTATATTATCACATTTATGCATCTGCACTGCAGTCCTAAGGGCTTCAGAAGATGATAGGAACGTAACTCCTCAGCTACTAGGAGGTGACCTAGGCCTTTCTCCTATGGGTATAATGAGATTCCAGATGAAGGACAGGTGAGGGGTGAGTGAAGGTGCTGCCTTGGTGCCTGACTTGTGCAACACATAGGAAACACTGTCATTTCCTGAGACAAGAAGCTCAACCCTAGTACATTTGGAGAAAGACAAGACATGGCATGTTTTATCTATGTAGACTTTGAGGTGAAATGAACACAGGTGAATACTTAATAGTTAATATAAAATAGTGAAGTACATATGCCAGAATGTACTTTTTACAGAAAGATGCATACTGGTGCTAAATATTTGGAAGATACGCATACTGGGTGAAACTGTAGACATGGATGATTTTATTTAGGAAGATTACATGGGGTAAGAGTAGAATGTGTTGTTTGCTTATGACTTAATGCAGATTTTTCTCAACCAAGTTTTATGAAAAAAATGACTTAAGACCTAAGGCATTCATTGTGTACAATGAATTAATTTGTATTCTATGTGGCCATAGTAGAATTAACTATGTACCAACCCTGTGAAGATGTAGAAGATGATTATAGGGATAATTTTTGGTGGGGACTGCAACCCTTCCGGCCACTGGTTCAGAAAGACCACTCTAGAGAATACAGTCTTTCCCCTTAATTTAACACATTCTAATTAAAATTAATGTTATGACATGTGCATAAGATATGAATAAAACCCTAAAACAGTGCAATTATCACTCTTTTTTTATACATTCATAGATTTTAGTTCCACTTTAGTTGTAAACCCATAATGCAGTTTTTATCTTAACCATGCAGATATCTTTTACACAAATTAGGAAAAGAAGTAGTTTATTACATCTGGGCACATTAAGTCACTAGTTTCCCTCAATATTTACTGTGTATTCAAATTTCCCTCTCGTGCTACTTCCTTTTGTGGTGAACGGAGCCACAGAACATTTATTTCAGTGCGTGTTTTCTGGCCTCACATCCTCCCAGATGTGATAATCTACAAATATCTTGATTTGCTTGCAATTGGGAGGTATTTTCATTAAATGTAGGATTCTAAGTTTGTTGGGCTTTTTTTGGTTTTTTAAATATGACTTTCTATTTACCTCTTTCTAGTCCTCACTATTCCTAATGAGAAGTCAACTACAATTCATTTCATAGTTTTCCTGTATGTCATAGGCTTTAAAAAAAAAAAAATCCCCCTTCCGGGACTTTTAAGTTTTTTTTTTTTAATTTTATGTACAGCCTCTGGATAAGATCTGTCTAGGTACACTATTTGTTGTTCTTAAAATGCTTACAGATAATCAGTATCTTTCGACAGGTATCTTGAGGCTTTACTTTTCCATGTTGGGAATGTTTGGCCTTATTTCACTAAATTAAATCTCTCTCTCTCTCTCTTTCTCTTTCTCTCTCTTTCCCTCTCTCTCTCTCTCCCCTGAGACAACCACTGAGTCTCCATTAATTTTTCACTCATTTCATTAGGTTCTCTTTTTCCTGCTAATCAGACAATTCCTACCAATCTCTTTTCAAGTTTATTGATTTATTTTTCTCATCTCCAATCTACTGTTAGGTATATTCGATAAATGTTAAATTCCAGATATTATATTTTCTATGTTTTTCATTAAGTTCTTTTAGAAATTATTAATTAAATATGTTAATTTTGCCAGGAGTTAATTTGCCATATTTACTAGTAAGTGAAGGTAATAGTGTGCTTTTGTGCTTACTGCTAAGCTGTCTCACCATTGCTAGAAAACCTTCACTGAAAAATAACATCTGTGTTAGGTACTTCTTTTATGCACCTAGAAAATCCTGTGTATACTTCCATCATGTTATCTCTTCTTGAATATTTTCACAGTAGGGAATATTCTCCTGGAAAGTGAGAACTATTTCTTTCACTTTCACACAACGGCAGAATGACAACATATGGTGTCAGGCCAATGGACACAATGAAAGCATGTTTACTAAGTGAATGAAAAAATGAATTATTACATGCTTTTCTCTGGTATTTGACCCTACTGAGTTTTTTTTTTTTTTTTTTTTTTTTTTGTGGGTACCGGGGGGTCGACCTCAGGACCTCGCGCTGGCGCCCGTGCCGCTGAGCGATATCACTGGTCCCTTTTTCGTATGTGGGTTCCGGGAGTCGAACTCGGCCCCTCGCGCTTGTCAGGCAGGCGCTTAAGCCGCTGAGCCATCTCACCGGCCCCCCCTACTGAGTTTTTATGTCTCAAATCCTATGGTCCCAAGGATGGGTTGGGACTATGAGTTTCTCTTTACGAACACCTCATTACCTCTACTACAGATTTTGTAGAAATAGTAAAACTCCAGAGCTACAGTTTACTCATGTTCTTTTTCTCTTTGGAGTCCAATTCTCTTATTTACTTTACACCCTCCCTGCTTTATCACAGTCAGTGATAACCCAGCATTTAAGTATTATGTCTTCATTCTATGCATGAACTACTCATCGTTGATAAATTGGGTGAACATGATTTTGTGAGATTTTCATAATCAATGCAGTATTTATTTTGTTGAAAACATCCCTGTCTGTGTTCAGCAGAAATCTATGATGACCCATAAGATTTCTGAGACCTGATACACCCACTGTGTACATTCCTCTCTGTTAGTGTGGATAGAACCTCTAAATATGGTGGGATTGTCATTTCAGTGATTATGTTACCTTTTGTAAGACTACACACATCACAGCAGGTTACTGAGATGTTCTTTGGTTTGAGAGAAGTGTGGTTCCCTGTTATAAGAGGTGCATCTGACCAGGACCTGAGACTAGCCCTTATGGAATGAGAACAACTCTTGACCAACAGCTTCCAGAAACAGGAACCTCTGTTCTATAGTGAAAAGAAATTGAATTTTGTCAAAACCCATGTAAACTTGGAAGTGAACTCTGAACGTTGCTAAGAATATAATCTCTTCCAAGATTAAATTCAACTGGAAACATCCAGAGCAGAAAATGCAGCTGAACCTGGATCTGTATTCCTGCACCAGGGAAACTATACTAAATGTCACAATTCCATTCCTAGGAATTATGTGCTTTAGGTTACTAGTAGTGTAATAATCTTCTTATCTTGTTATGCCTCAGCACAAAACAAATGCAGTGGTCCTCACTTCTGTCAGTAACCACCGGCAAATTTCTGGTGCACTACCTAAATTCAATATGCTTTTTTTAGGAACATGTTTTGGAGACCTCATACTAGTCTCTTCCTTTTTCTAATGGATTTTTTTTTTTTTGGGTGGGTACCAGGGGTCTACCTCAGGACCTCGCGCGCCAGCAGGCACCCATGCCGCTGAGCGATATCACCGGCCCTTTTTTTATATGTGAGTACCGGGAGTCGAACTCAGGACCTCGCGCTTGCCAGGCAGGCACTTATGCCGCTGAGCTATCTCACCGGCCCCCTTCTAATGGATATTAACTTGAATGCTGCCTGTTTGCTGTTTTGTACTGGTCTCCATCAGATCTAAGAGTTTTTGATTAACAATGCTCTACTCTGCTCCACTGGTTAGATACAATACTGTCTGCTTCTAATAAATTGCCACCACTTATCAGCAATTAACGCCAGCCTTAAAATAGAAGAGAAAAAAAACCTCCAGGGATTAGAGAGGAGAACTTCACTTTCTGACCTTCCAATCTGTGTTTAAAAGGCAAGCTTTGAATTTGTGTTCCTGGAGTATTATTAAATGGAGTCCTTAATTTGAATAATACAAATTTGTATTTGCATAGTAATTTGAAAATTAATCTTCACAATACAATTGTGTGAAGACATGGGATGTATCTTTATCTGCATATTATCATATATTTGATTTTGACAGGGTTATTTAAAGGATAGTGGTGAAGCTGATTCCAGAAGCAGTCTTTTTGATGTGTCATACCTATGCATGCTGCTCATCTTGCTACTTCCTAAGAAAATACGATTATTTATTTCTGCTTTTAGTTCAACTTTGTAACATTCATAAAGCACTTATTGAGCCGCTATTTTGTTTTTAAAAATGTTTATACTATTTGCAGATATTATACGGAAAAGTTCAAAAATATATAGCAGAATTGAAAGAATATTACAGTCCCCTTCCATATAGCCATCAAAACCCTACCACTGACATTTCACTGTACCTCATTTATTACCTATCTATGCATCATTCTATGCATTTAGCATTTTATCTTATTTTTGTTTTACAAAGTAAATTTCAATATCAGTTTAATTTTCCAAAAATATTATACATATCATCAAATTTCACTATTTATTTTTCTTTCCTTTTATATACAAATAGATGTCCAGATCTTAAGTATACATAATCTCAGTTTGGACAAACATGTGTCTTTTGAAGGACCCAGAGCACACCAATAAATTAATTCTGTTTATAAATACTATTTTTGTAATCTTTATACCAACCTGCCCCTAGCACGAAGTGTTGACTAAAATTAAATTTGTTTAAACCATCATTTTTCCCTGTTAAGTTGAACCTTCGGCATATACTTTCTCAGTCTCGCACTGAGTCCATTTACTTTAGAGAACTGCTTTGCCTGCCACATCATGGTCTTGGTCCTTTTTCCTTTTACTCACAATGAATCTGCTTCCTTGAGACACGGAAAAACATTCACTTATGGCCAGAGGCAAGGGAATCTTTCACAACGACCCTCCTGGGAGTGCTAAGTGACGTCCTTCTCTTTGTGAGTCCTCTCTGTTGACTTTATTTTAGGGCATTTTGTAAAGTGGCCATAAAGCTCTTTGTTTAGGTCACACGGTGGTACTGAATTATAACACAATTAACAGGATTGCTAATTGTGATTTACTGAAACAGACACATAGACCAGGGTGGGGGGAGGGGAGCAAATGAGAATGAGTCTAGCAAAAATATTTTTCTTGTTTTTCTATCCTATTTGATTATATTAATTTGCTATTTAATTTTTATAAGAACTTTCAAGCAGGAAAGAACACAAAAAGAACACAGCACCACTCCTCAAACGACAGGAACTTGGTGTAAATTAGAATTTGTCTAGGCACAAGATCACTTCCCACTCAGAAAAGAAAATAATCGTTAAATAAGGGTGAAAATAAATGCAACTGGTAACAAACATGTGTATGAATGTGTGTATGTGAATCCTAGTTTTGTTTCAGAACCGGATGAAGGAGGATTCATTTCACAAAACAGTACTAGTTATTGAACCACTGAAGGCTAATCACAAGGAACTCAGTGCTTACAAAAGTTGTGGGAAGTCGAAGTCCAGGGCCCAGGCTGAGCTTCAAGGAATAGTTGTCAGAACATACCAGACTCACTCTGGGACCCTCCTGACATGTCGAAAGCAAGAAGTTACCACTGCATGGAAGCTTGGCAATTCAGAGAATAGTAGAAGCTAGATGCTCTTTCGGGCATTTCTCAACTTTCTGCCTGGTAGGATTCACTCAAAGAAATTCTCTCACCTACCTGGCCTAACAAAAAAGATCATCAGAGGAGTTCTGCCTTTTAGAACCCAAGAAGGACTTGAACAATTAGTCTCTACAAAGTTTTCTGCATTTTATTACCACTAAGTCATACCATCTTTTTGTCCAATCACACTTCAACAAGATTGTCCTCTGTCAGTTGACTCTAAGCATAAAATATACATTCAGAATCTTTGGGTCTTCCTTTCTGAAACTTCCAATGTCACATAAAACCTTAGTTACATAAATCTGTTACCCATTCTTTTATTAATCAGTGTTTTGTGATACAGGCGTCAGCAGTGAAAAAAAATGAAATTACTTTTTCTTTTCTTTAGCTACCAGAGCAGTAGCTAAGGAATCTGGAGACTGGCGAGCACGGCTCCAGTGGAGAGAGTTAAAGGCTGTAAGAAAGGGATTTCTTCTGCATCCATTTCTGCCAATGACACTGTCACTGTTGCACGTACCTCTCCACACCCAGAAAACATAGAAACTTTTCACATTTTCCCCAAACTTATTTTTTAAAAACATCCATAGTACAGAACAGCCAACTCTTGCAGAAGGCAAATTGGTGAAAATAGATTGAATTTGGAGCTGAAAGATGCAAAAGAAGACGTGTTGAATGAGCGAATCTCTGTTACTACAGATACTGTGCTCTCTTTCACAATTCCTGCTTTGTTGTATTATGTTTATTCAAAGTTTTAGCTGAATTGACTAATTTATATTTAAGGTTGTACACAGAATTATTCTATTTTTTGACTAAAAAATGTATCCTTAAAAATAATTTTTATTATTCGGAATAGTCATGTTCATATAACTTAAATCTGAAATTAAATTGAATATAGATGGCAAGGGAAGTAATGTGAAGTAAAAATGCTTCCTTTGAAGCTAAAAAGTATGCAAATTATAATATAATTCTGATGAATCAGTGTAATAAGAGCTTAACTAGTGTATAAAGTGAATCTGTATCCACTAATTAGAAAACAAAAAGAAACTGCATAAAATGAAGGAATAAATATGGCCACACATTTCTTCAAGAGTTTCAGTTAGGTTTGCGGAAATCAGGTCATAGGTGGAGCTCCATGCTTATTCATTCTTTACAGAGCCGGCTCATGTCATGTGGCAGGCACAGAACAAAGGGGTTAACCCAATTTCAAGTTTGCCTTTGATGCACTTCTAAATCTCCTCTTGTGGGAAATGAAAGTGAATTGCCTTAAGTGGGTAAAGAGTGGAAATATATTAGAACAGTCAATCTGTGGCCTTGGTAAGAGGATGGTTTAGGTTATTTCTTCTTTAGAACAATGTGTCTTGTTTCATTGTCTGTGTCAGTTTGAAACAAAAAGACCTACAAATATCTGAAGCAAATTCATCATTTAACGAGTATAGTTATCTCCAAAGAAAATTACTTATGTGAGGTTATATGTTAATCACAATGTAAAGAGGGGTACTGGAATAAGTTTCTGTAAATTAGTCTTTGTTTCAATTGTGTTTATTTCCTACAAATGAAGAATAGAAAAGGCAGCAAAATTGAGCTCTAAGTTGCTATGTAATTTTATAATTAAGAAATACCCAAGAATAGTTCACAGCAAAAAAAAAAATGAATTTACTTGTTATGATATTTCCATTACATTTCTTTTTAAACAGATCCTTATTACCTATGATTAGACATGTACACAATAGTCATGTGGTTCCCAGGAATCATTTATTATGCTTTTTTTCCAAAAATGACTTCCTTACCTAGAAAGAGTCTAAGTGGCTTGGTATGATTGGATACAGGCACATACCTGTAATCCCAGCAGCCTGGGAGGCTGGGGCAGGAGGTTTAAGAGTGCAGTTGCAGGGGCCGGTGAGATGGCTCAGCGGCGTAAGCGCCTGCCTTGCAAGCGCGAGGGCCCGAGTTCGACTCCCGGAACCCACATACGAAAAAGGGGCCGGTGATATCGCTCAGTGGCACGGGTGCCTATTGGCGCGCGAGGTCCTGAGGTCGTCCCCCTGGTACCCACAAAAAAAAAAAAAAAAAAAAAAAAGAGTGCAGTTGCAGTCTGAGCAGTTTAGTGACTTAGGGAGACCTTGTCTCAGAACAAAAAAAATAAAATGGGCTGGGGAATGTACCTTAGTGCAAAGGCTCTGGATTCAACCCCCAGTACAGCAAAAGCACAATAAAGCAAACAGAAACAAAACAAAGCAAAGACATAGAGCATATTTTGATACTTTGGTGGGGTTTACATCCTCGAGTTCTATAAGGCGGTATCATACTACATAATTTTCACATTAGCTGACAAAAAGTTATGTGAAAGACATGCAATAGTTGGAATAATAATGGTGATATCAACCTTTACTTATTAAAATTATTTTATTTTATTAAGATTTTGTGGCTCTAGGATTTGGACCTAGGGCTTCATAATGCTAGGTTAACACTCTAGTGAGTACATCCTTAGTCTTCATTTTAAGAGTTTTAAGACTAACAGAGCTCTGAGGGAGGATTAGGCAGGGGCATTGCAAGTTTGAATGCTGTAATAAATAGTTAAAATAAGGAATTTAGACAGATTGGGCATCTGAATGATCACTTGTATTTCTATGTACTTGTAAAGAATAATTAGAATGTGAAATTTAACAAATATAAGCATTATAATACAATTACCAAGAAAAAAATTTAGAAAAAATTTTAAAAGTGCAAGACCAAGATATTACTCACAAAGGAAGGAAGACGAGTAAATGATGGTATATGATATACATAAAGGAAGGTGTAATATTACTGAAATGTTCGTTCTTCAAAATATAAGCTATATATTTTATGCAAATCTAACCAAAATAACAGTTTATTTTTGGAGAAGCTGACAAACTATTTATTAAATTTATACAAAATATGAAGGACCTTAAAAATCTAAAGATATCTTGAAAATGAAAGCAAAAAGGAAGGTTTATCTGACTTTCTATATGAGTACAATAATCAGGGAAGTGGATGATTGATACAAAATGGATAAATCTAATGATAGAATAGAATGCAGTACACAGAAATTAACTTCACATCTTAATTATGAACAGAGTTGACAAGAAATTTCAATAGAGAAAGGAAAGTCTTTTTAATCCTTCTGCTCAAATAAGTAGGTGAACACTGAAGTAAAGCACCACAAAAAATTTTTATCCTTACTGACACCATAAACAAATATTTATTTGGAATATTTTCATCTGTTCTTCTTTTCAACTGGAATAAAAATTGTACATAGTTTGACATACCATGTGATGCTTTCATAGAATTTTAATAGATGTAACAATGAAAATTTAAATTTTAAATCTTCTAAAAGAATAATTATCTTTGCAATCTTTTAGTGGTCAAAAATGATTTCAAAAATGAAAACACTTTTTGTAAAAGACAAAATATACAAATTGGACAGCAATAAATTTTGACTTTTTCTCACGTAAGGCCATTAACATTTTTAACTTATGTACACTTTGACTGGTTTGTAGCCCATTTTACTTAAATACATTTAAATTAATTATGATTCTAGACATTAGGAAATTGTATATTCTCTTTCAGTAGATAATACAAATAAGGGAAAAGGATTAACATTTCCAATGGTAAGGTGCTTTCAGAAATCCATATTACTTACACTATTTATTCTATCAAAAGTACATATTGAGATACAGTAATGGCTCAGCATTATGTTAAGCACAACCTATGGGATGACAAATGACAAAAATATCAACTATAATAAGAAATCTGTTTCAGAGCTACATGGTTTTCTCCCAGGAACTGTTAAGGCTGACAGCTCACTGTGGAAAGTATTGAAACAGAAGAACACCTTCAGTGCTATATGGGACTGGGGACAAGGAATTAAACATCTTGGGGATCAAAAAGAGAAGGAGGGGCAGTAAGTACACCATTAAACAATTTGCAGTGGAAATGATAAAAGCAACCTCAGCCTTTTACAATCCAAAATTATTTTGAGTGTATGGATTAATGACTGCATGTTTTCAACAAGGAAATTAAAAATTGAACCCATGTCATATGCATCCATACAAACATAAGAAGGAACACACTTAGAGACAATGAATTAGAAGCCATTGCGAATTAGTTAAAACAATTTTTCAGCAGTCGCTATTATTACAGAGTTCTTTAATACGATTTCTAAGGAACAACATCTTGCCTCAAAGTTAGATGAAGTTGACTGCTTTTTACTTTATCCGTACTTTTCTTCCTACATCCGTGACACATTATTAACAATAATGCTATAAAATCATTGGAAACAGCTGACTTTAAACAATTCTATATCAAGGCACTCACCATGAATTATTTTCACTATTTCTTTTTTATTGCCATTGATTACTAAGTATGAACCCAACTCTTGGTTTGTCATTTTAGAGTTTAAAGCAACATTTAAAACAATAGGAACCAGGGATAAAAGGTCTATGGGTAATTTTTTCATTGATTTGAAGACTTTTCAGATAGATCTACTTTCTTACAGAGTATGTTACTTCAACCATTTTCCATAGCCAAAACAATATGTTTTACAACTGAGATATAGGACATATGATATTTTTAGTTAATTACAGACATAATGCCCTTTTCAGTTATATGTGATGTTCGTTCATGAAGAGTTCACAGGTTTTATTAAAATATTGAATCTGATCAAATATCAAAAAGCTTATTATTATTATTAAAAATGATTGAAATAAACTATCAGCCAGGAGACACTGTAATGAAATTTTCCAAAAGCAGTATGTTCTTAGCTTTCTAATCAAAACATTTTATAGTATAAAAATCAGTTCTTATGAGTTTATTGATTCCAATATTTGAAAAGTGCTTACTATAGTTTTCTTCTTAAAACAAGGCAATAAATGAATTTGTTTAAACAGAGGTAAATGTTAAAAATCATGGATTGAGACGTTTTGTTTTTGAAAGCTTTTATCAAGAATTTACCCATGAAAAAATACAAGGAAATATTACAGAGTTTCAGCACTCAGATCTCTCAGTTGCCAATCTCCATCAGAGTTGCCCTCGCCTCTCAAGAGAATGTTACACATCAAACGAAGGGTGATGAAGTTTTCATCACAGTTAAAAAACCTTGCAACTCTCCTGACTTTCCTTTCTAAAGATGGTTTAGAAGCGATTGAAGAAGGTAACATTCTGTCGAGATAGTGTTATGTGAAAGGAATTCTTAAGCAAAGCTGGATACTACACAAAATGTCACCACATGGCTTCATTTAGACTTTGTATGTAGCACTATTTATTTACTAAAGTATTTAGTAATAGTATTTACTGAATTACCAACATGCTTAGTCTGTCAGGCAATTTATGAGCTATAATTAAGAAAGTACAGTAGCTCATTAAAAAAATTTTTTTGGAATCAAGTCAGGCCCATGTTAAATTTCACATTCTTTAAAACACATAATTTTCAACATATTGTCAAGTTATTGTATTTATTATTTGCCTTGGATTATTTGGTATTAAGAAAAGGAATGAACGTCAGTTCAAGTTTATTTTTTTAAATGCTTTTGAATTTCTGAATAATGTGCACACTACTTGGTCGATGGGACATTTTACTCAAACACTCACAACAAATACATTACAGTCATTTATCACATATAACTCCTTTCTCAGTTCAGGATGTAAGGTACTACTTTTTTATCCAAAACTTGAATCTGATCAAATTTTTCAGCAGTAGCTATATTTTCTGCCCCATAATGTAGCTGAGATACGATTATTTCATATATAGAAATATAACTCTTTCAAGTTTGGGATGGAAGAAACATTACAGTATCTTTCAGTACTAGGAGAGATGGAGAACACTTGTTATCATATAAAAATCTTCATCTTTGTATTATGATTGACCTGATTATGATATTATCTTTATGGGTTAAATAAGCAAAACAAGGGTTTGAGAGATGTGGCTCAGTGATAAAGTGTGTGCTTAGCATTTGAGAGACCCTGCCAATACCTAAAAAAAAAAATTAAAAATTAAATATGAAATAGGGAAAATGAAACAGTTTACCATTCACACTTATAAGATGTCTTTTTCAAAAGCATTGGTTTTTCATGAGTATAACCAATACTTTAGCATCTTCTTTGCCTACAAATCCTTTATCGGTATAGTGGTTTTAGAAAAGGAAACTCTGTTACACCCTGGTTTAGAATTTAGAATTATTTTCAGAATTTTCTGGTATTCAGTAGTATGAATGAATTCACTCACTGATAGCCAGAGTGTGATCCCAGGGAGAAATGCCTCTTTGAGAAATAAATTTCTTGGTACTCTACCCTACTCTTTTTTGTTTTTACTTAAGGAATTATGAAATCTGAAAATGCTGTTTTTTTATGTTAATGCTGAGGAACAGATAAATGATGAATCAACATCTAACATATTATTAGAAGTTTAAAAGGTAAAAATAATTATACAACAACTTTCACAATTTTAAGAAGGAGATATTATCAATAAATAACGGGCTCTGTTCTCTCAAACCTGCCTCTAGAGAAACCC
This sequence comes from Erethizon dorsatum, assembly GCA_028451465.1. Lineage (NCBI taxonomy): Eukaryota > Metazoa > Chordata > Mammalia > Rodentia > Erethizontidae > Erethizon > Erethizon dorsatum. The sequence goes on from CM051824.1 coordinate 140,126,930, forward strand.
CAACAATATTCATAGCTAGGAAGCCAAGCAAAGAAAAGTACACTACTTCCATCCACTCGAGACTGACTGGGCTGCTGCCAAAACCTTACTCTAGGTGGTGTTCACAGCTAATAAAAATAATTCTTTCTATGCATTAAAATTCAATGTGTTACCTGGACCTTGTGCTGCTGTCAATTGTTATTAGAGACTTCCATGCATCTTGCATGTTAAGAGCATGAGAAGGGGACCAGGAGATGGAGGAGCAGAAAGGGAAGGGGGGGGAGGGGAAGTGAAACTACATAAGCTGTTATGCAGTGGTCCCATCTGCTCCCCGTGATGAATGTAATCATTATGTATGGCAAATATGTAGTAAAAAAATAAATTTTAACAAAATGAAAAAAAGAAAACAGAAATAAACCAAAAAGAGCAAAGAAATTTGAATACTGAATAAGAACAAATGTGGTCCTTCAAGAAAACTCTCCATGTTTTTACTTTGAACCACTGTCAAAAGTGCCCCTTTTTAGTAATATTTATATTCAGTGTGGTACCCCACTCTACTCCTTTCCCTGACCCTAGTGAAAGCCAGGAATAATTTCCAGATGGAATACCTCAGAAATAAGACTTACAAAGCAGGAATTTCTTGTTATTATGCAGCCTTTCTCTCTTGGTTGTATGGTTTTTTCCTTCTGTTCATTGTCTTCTTTTATTCAGATTTTTTTTTCTATAGGCCAGGCTCTGTATAATAGCTTTCGTTCTTTTTCTGCCCATACATAACAATATTTTCAGAATTTTGGATCTCTAGCCATGGTTTTATCTGTGAGTGACTTTTAAAACCATGATTTAAAACCACTATATATGTTTTTTTTTTTTTTTGAGACAGAACGGTTGTTTTTAATCTGTATTTGAATTTATTTAAAGAGATTAAAATTTTGTTTCTTTACATCTTGTTTTGTTTAACATTGTTTTCAAACTTTGTCCTGTCTGTTGCATGTAACTATAGTTTCTTTTTTTTTCTTAATTTTAAAGAAAAAAACCCAAAATTTTAAGACAAAATAATCAGGGAGTAACAATAGTTAATACACTGCATATTGCTATCTTCAAAGTAGTTACTCAGAGTACAAGATATAGGCGTGAAAAATTGTCCAAATCTTATTAGCACAAACCTTTCTTTTCAATGAACGAAAAGAAACTAATAGTATAACTATCTTAACTATCTTGTATTTTTTTCCCTTTTCCCTTCCTTCCTTTCTCCTTCTCCCCACCCCAGTTTCTCTTTTCTTTTGAACAGTTTCTTCTCATTTCACAATATATATTGTACATTTTGGACATTATTTACACTTTCGGCTTCTCACACAAGGGAGACAATACGATGTTTACACGTGTGAGTCTTTTTTATTTCACTTCTAAGTAAGGTCTCAAGTTATATACATTTTTCTATAAAAGTCTCAAGTTTATCTTTCTTTATGGCTGAGTAGTACTCCATTGTATAAAAAGACCACATCTTTTTTATCCATTCCTTGGTTCATGGGCATTTGGGTTGTTTCCAAAATTTAGCTATTATGGACAGATTCCTAGAACATACTAATTGTGAAAACTAAATCAAGAAGATATAAAAATTCTAAATAACCTGATACCAGTCAGTGAAATTGAAAATGTAATTAAAAACTTAGCAACAAGGAAAAGCCAAAGTCCTGACAGATTCACTATTGAATTCTACAAGAAATTTAGAGAAGAACTAATGCCCTAATGCTGAAACTCTTTAGTGAAATTGAAAGGGAAGGAGCATTTCCATAGTCATTCTTCAGGCAAGTATTACCCTGATACCAAAACCAGAGGAGGATCCAACCAAAAAAGAAAACTACAGGTCAATTTCCCTAATGAACATAGATGCAAAAATCCTGGATAAGATACTAGCAAACAGAATACAGCAAATCATCAAGAAGATTATACAGCATGACCAAGTGAGATTCATCCCATGAATGCAGGGATGGCTCAACATATGTAAATCAATAAATGTAATACACCATATCAACAGAACCAAAGACAAAAATCACATGATATCTCAATAGATACAGAAAAGGTTTTTGACAAAAGTCCAACACTCATTCCTGATAAAAACCCTACAGAAAATTGGAATAAATGATCTTTACCTCAATCTGATCAAAGCCATCTATGACAAACCAATAGCTAACATCATACTGAATGGTCAAAAACTGAAAGCTTTCACCCTAAAATCACAAACATGACAAGGATGTCCACTATCATGACTTCTTTTCAACATAGTTCTGGAAACATTAGCCAGAGCAATTAGACAAGAGAAAGAAATAAAAGGAATAAGGATAGGAAAAGGTGAAGTCAAATTATTATTATTTGCAGATGAGGTGACACTTTACATAGAAGACCCCAAAAACTCCACCAAAAGTCTTTTAGATTTAATAACCAAAATCAGGAGTGTAGCTGGATACAAAGTCAACACTTAAAAACCAATAGCATTCCTATACACAAACAACAAACACAGAGAGAAATCGGGGAAACCACACCCTTCACAACAGCATCCCAAAAAAATGAAATACTTAGGAATCAATCTAACAAAGGAAGTGAAAGATCTATACAATGAAAATTACAGTATTCTGAAAAAGGAGATTGAAGAGGATATCAGAAAATGGAAAAATACCCCTTGCTCTTGGATAGGAAGCACCAACATAGTGAAAATGGCCCTACTCTCAAAACTATTATACAGATTTAATACAATCCCCAATGAAATACCATTGACATACCTCACAAATCTAGAGAAAACATGCCAGAAATTCATTTGGAACCAGAAAAGATCTACTATGAAGGATCAACAACTAAGATCTCACCTTACGAAAAAGTGTTTTCACAACAAAAGAAGTCACCAACAGAGTGCAAAGACAACCCACAGAGTGGGAAAAAATTACAGCCAGTTTTCCTTCAGGCAAAGGACTAGTATATAGAACATATAAAAATTGAAAAAAATCAGACCCCCCCAAATTCAAAGACCCAATTCAAAAATGAGCATCTGAGATGAGTACACACTTCTCAGATGAAGAAATACAAATGGCAAATAAATATATGAAAAAATATTTAATATCATCTGTCATTCAAGAGATGCAAAATTTTAAAACAATACTGAGATTCCATCTCACTCCAAAAGAATGGCTATCATCAAGAAATCAACCAATTATAAATGCTGGAGGGGCTGTGGGGAAAAAGGAACCATTCTCCACTGTTCGTGGGAGTGTAGACTGGTACAACCACTGTGGAAATCAGTATGGAGATTCTTCAAAATACTTTGAATAGAGGTCCCATTCAACCCAACTATTCCCCTTCTGGGTATCTTCCTGGAAGAATTAAAAACATCACACCACAACTATATATGTGCACCCATGTTTATAGCACTATATATGTTTAAAATCTGTAAGAAAGAATTTTAAATATTTCACCACAAAGAAATGATGCTTGAGGAGATATGCTTACTCTAATTTGAGCAATAAGCAATGTATTATGTATCAAAAGACCATCCTTTTTCCCATAAATATGTATAATTTTAAAATTAAAAAACAAATTCTAAGTAAATTCAAATAAATTTATTGAGAACCAATGATATTATCCAAGTCTCCTGTATCATTTCAGATTCCTTATTAGCTCTTTTTCAGGAGTTGACAAACAGGGTATCTGATGACTTTCCTCTGAAGACAGTGAAAGGCCTGAAATACTGTTTCACAGTGTTCTGGTGCTCCACACTTAATCCTTTTTCCTAGTTTCTATTTCTGTCTCTGTCTCTGTGTCCGTTTCTGATTCCATCTCTGTCTCTCTGTCTCCCTCCCTCCCTCCCTCTTGCTGCTCTTGCTATGCTCTTGCTCTCACTCTCTCCCCTCTCTCTTTTCATTTTTGATTACTGATATCTTATTTCTTGGAAAATTTCCTCATTTCCAGCACTTTATTTTCCAGTGATCATATTAAATTTAATATGTATTTATTGAAATTCTAATTTTGAACTTTTAATGCTATCATTTGTGGCTCAAATGCTAGACATAATACCTAAAATTTATTCTCATTTCTCTCATGGGAATTAAATTATACCTGAGTTTACCTATTGAAATAATGAGTGGGTTGCACCCACGGGGTATTTTGCACATGTGTGTTAAAGGTCAGAATGGATGGTCGTATGCATATTGGCACTTTTGCTCATTTGCCATGACACCAAACATAGTAAACATTGATTAAGAATTATCCTCCACCATGTTGCTTTGCATGTGAATGTACATATGTATTATATATATGTTATATATGTACATATATATTATTCACAATGGTAAATTTCTTTAAAAACGTATTTTGGGTTTTAGAGTTATCATGCCCAATTGGAATGCACATTAATATTCTGTATTTAATATATGAATTAAAATATACGAGTACATATTTTGACATAAAAGCACATATTTTTCAAAAATTAATACTTCATTGTGGTTCACAGTATATTACAATTTTCAGTAAAGCCTATTTAAATTCAAATTTAAGTATAATATTTTATCCTTTTCTATACATTTTACATTTATTCTTACATAAGTTATCTGAAATATTTCACAGAAGTGCTTTGTTATATTGTATATTTAACTTAATAGAAAACCATGAGAAGAACAATCCTTTTTCTAATTGCTAAAAATGCTATCATATAGCCAGGCATGTTGTGTGTGCCTGTAATCCCAGCACTCTGGGAAGCTGAGGCAAGAGGGTTGAAAGCATGAGACCAGCCTCAGCAATTTAGCAACTTAGCTAGACCCTGTCAAAAAATTACAAATAAATAAATAAATAAATGAATGAATAAATAAATAAATAAAAAGGCTGGGAATGTAACTCAGTATGGAGCCCTGGGTTCAGTCTCCAGTAAAGTACCACAAAATAAGAAAAAAAAAAAAAAAGAAGAAAAAGAAAAGAATAACAAAAACAAACAACAACAAAAACTATACGGCAATAAAAGTGCATTATGAGCTATTTTATTTTTATGCGAGTCATAGAAAATCTCTCTAAAATGACAATATAAATAAATGTGAAGCTTAAAGCATGAAATATACCATGAATAAAAAAGGATTTCATATTAAATTGTATTCATTTTGTGTAATTTGATGTATTACATATAACGAGTAGCATGGGAAATACTATTAATTTTGGAAATTTTATGGAAAGAGTACATATTTTATCTTTACACTATTTGGAAGTTACCAAATTTTGCTTGTTGTGTTCAAGAAAATAACTGAATACTCACTTTATAATATTTATAAATATGTGATAGTAGCTTGAGCATTTTTAGAACAGTGCAACGTGAAACTAATATCTTTTATTACGACACTCTCTGGTTTTATCAACCAAATGTTAAAATCTTTACTTGATTCCAGCGAAGAAAGGGAGTATTGTTTAAGAATACTTAGTCAATACAGAGGAACGTCTGAACAAAATTCTCATACCGAACTATATCCCCGTTGTGGTAGCAACGAAGTCAATGGTAAAGCTGTAACTTCGGTTTTCTGTATAGCTAAGTCTTCGCTGAGCTTCCTCCCTTGCGTGAGCTGCCCAGCACCGCTAAGTAATTGAGGTCTCCGTGAAACTCGAGTTCTCCCTAAGCAGCTCTCTTCGTTCCTGCTTGGTGAATTCTGGCCACCGCAGTGTCTCTCGCTAACTGTGCCTACGCAGTTCAGAGTCTGGCAGGCTTAATCTGGTGCAGGCTCTGCTTCATATCATGGCTTGGAAACTCTCAAGGCTCCAGCCTGGGACAATTTGTAAGACAACTTTCTGGAGCTCAGGACTCGCCTGCTTTTGAGGCTTGATGTTTGTGTCTTGAAAACTGCTGCCGCCCATGTTTTGCTCTCTTTCATTTTTCTTTCTTTCTTCGTTCCTTCCTTCTTCTCTATTTTTCTTTCTGTTTTCCTTATTGGTTCCTAGAGTCGTAAAGATCTTGCTCCTATTACTTCTAGTCCAGAAGTAGAACAGCTGTTTGTTTCAAATTTATTTTTCTCTTTCTTATAGTATCTTTTTGAAGAAAATTGGAAATACAGGGGAAAAAAGAAGAAAATAGTCCCTGTAACCATTCTTGTGGTTGTGCCATGATTCTTTCTCTTGGCCATAGCATGATACAAGGAGAAGGCTGGTATTTGTTACTTTCTCCATCTAACTCATTTCTTTCTTTCTTTTCTTTTCTTTTTTTTTTTTTTTTTTTTTTTTTTTGGTGTTTTCAATCATCCATCCAGCAATGTATTTAACAAAATATTTTTCAACTCTCACTGTTTTTAGCAGTGTGATAGGTGCCTTTCACTAGGAAATTACCTTCATACTGTCATATACATTCTCCCCGACAATCTTGTGATTCATCGTCATCGCAGATCATGGGTCCACAACTATAATGGGGATGGAAAAATGTACATTAACATATTAAAAGTATGGCTTGAATCGTCAGATCTGCATGTGAGAAAGATGATTATTGTTGCAGTATTAAGGACACATTCATGTATCAAAGGTGCTTGAGAAATCAATTAAAAGGTTGATAAGTCACCCTTTCAAAGAATATTGAAGACCTAGCCTTGGGTGGTAGTCACACAGACTGACAGAGAGGCCCATATACATAAAAGGATTGAAGAAATGATGTTTTATGGGGTGTGGCATCTGAGGGAGACAAAGGTTTCAAGAAGGGCTGTATTGTTCGTCTTGCTTGATGGTGGTGGCTTTGACTAAGATCTAGAAAGATAAGGATTTTACAGATGAGAAAAATGTGAGCAGGGTGCTTACTAAACTCTTTTCAAAAGAAATGTCTCCATTTGATGATACATCTGCAGTTGCCCAGTGCAGCCCTTTAGAAGTAACTTATAAAATTGATACAACTTTTTATTTCTATTATTAACCAACAGCATGATCATTATAAGTTAGAGACGTGTTTTCAAAAAATTAGAGCTGTATTTAGATGATTTGGATATTTGAGCTTCTCAGTATTGTGATCAACATAAACCACGATAATAACTGCATTTCGGTTTATACGTTTCTTCAGATGTGTTGGTTTGAACCAGTTCCTATACATTGAGCTATCACTATATAGTCTGATAAATTTGAGATTGTGGAACGATAAGGTCAAAGCTAATATGGGCTAAGATGGCCCACTATAGTGTTATCACTCTCAGTGTTTGGTTCTGTAAAATAAATAATAGATTTTTTCAGAAGACATTTCTATTTTTTACTAAGCATAAAAATAATTTTATTAATGTCTTATGGAGACCCCCAGAAAATATGGACATAAGACTCATTAATCCACTGAAGAATTAAGGAACTTTCCCCACATAGAGTAGTATTTTTCAAGAATCACATACATAGTTATGGAACTAGAGAGTAAGGGGCTCAGTAAACTCACTCTATCTAAGCAATAATAATAGGAGGAAAACAAACAAAAGCATTGATTTCAGACTCTAGTAAGTAGTGCTGTGGGATAAAGTGTGTCAAAAAATCTATGAAGTACCAATAGCACAGCAGGGGCTGCAGGGCTTTAACTTTAGGTTTTTCCTCTCACCCCTCTTTCTCAGATCAGCAGCGCAGTAGCAAGAAGTCAGCAATGTTGCCGACGTGAGGCGATTTCGTTTATTTTAGAGATCACTTACAGACACTGCCCCCAACAGTGAACATTTTGTCTCAACATGTAGCTTCCCACAAAAACCTCTGTTCTCAGAGTCTGGTGATGTTTTTTATTTAACTCAAAATGCTCAATTTAGATATGGGGTAGGGATGAAAACAAATCATTCAAGAATGATAGTTGAATATTGCAGCAACCCTTTTTTAATAATGAATGAAATAACTGACCAGAAAAGCAACAAGATCAGTAAGATTCTTAAGTATAGTAAACCCCCACTAAATCTAAGATGTATATGGAACATTACAAGAGCAATGTAGACACACACTTCTCGTGTGCACATAAATATTCTCCAGGCTAGATCATATGATGGTTCAGGAAAAAGAGCCTTCGTAAATTTCAAAGGATGGAAATTACACAATCTTTATTAGAAACTGCTGGACAGTAATCAAGGCAGGACAATATTGGCATAAAAAACAGAAGTGAGGGCCAGTGAGATGGCTCAGAGGCTTAAGCGCCTGTCCGGCAAGCGCGAGGGCCCGAGTTCGACTCCCAGAACCCACATCCAAAAAAGGGGCCGGTGATATCACTCAGCGGCACGGTCGCCTGCTGGCGCATGAGGTACTGAGGTCAACCCCCCGGTACCCACACACACAGAAAAAAAAAAACAGAAGTGAAAATTCTCAGGAAAAGTGTTTTTTAGCCTTTCTGTGTGGGGTGTTTAGTGGTTGAAGTGTTTTTCTACAATCTAATTTACTGTTAGTACTTTCTCCAGGAGGGGGAGCAAATTTAACCAGTGCTAGAATTGAGAGGGAAATCATGCAAATATTTTAACTGTAATTTAAGAAGTGTGCTACGAAAAGCTGCATCTTTCCTTTATTGCTTTACAGAGGTTGATGGCAAGATTTGAGCATAGATTGAAAAGTTTCTACCTGAAATTTAGAAAAAAAAAATCATAATTTTTATAACAGCCCATCTGTACTTTATATTATTTAACCTTATGTCTGTTTACATGATATTAGATTCATAAAACTTGGAAAAATATTAATTATCTTTTTTATAAAGCTATGACAAAACTAACTTGTTTAAGCTTTTATTTAGATAGGCATGTGTTTTAAGAGATTTCTATTTCACCAAAAGAACTTTCCTTTGTGCTCTCACCTATAAAATTGGGCCATGAATTGTCTTTAAAATTCATTCTTCTTACTTTACTTTATGATGCACTAATTCATAATGAAATGTAATTCAATTTTCTTTTTCATTCTTTTTTCCTTTTTTACTAGTATTTCACCCTGTTACTTGTGAAAATGAATAGTTTTTGAAATACTTTCTTTGTAAAGGTCCTGAGAAGGCTCTTGGGGGATTATGAATTTTCTCCATTTATGGATGAACTGTTGTGCAAAATTAAATATCAACCCATGAGACCTTGGTGCATCCAGAACCAAAGGAGCAGCAGCTGAAGAGCCTGCGTCTTCACCAGTCTCCCAAACTGAGGATCATGGCTTGGTCCTCCCAGAGCACTGCATTTTAAGCTAAAGAAATTTAAAAAACGCAACATTTTGTGATTTATCTTAAATTTATGAAATCATTGGACAAACAGAAAATAGTTCAATTCAGTCAAGCTTATATTGTGAAAGAAAACTTAATTTTTACACTTTTTGTAACCTCCTTCATTTAAGCTGAAGATAGTATCATTAAATATAGTGGAAGAATCTCTCCCAGAATAAAAAGAGTTTCTATTGATATTTCAGTTCACATATTTAAAGTCTACTGAAATAAAGTCATTATAAAATAAATTATCACCCTTCTCCACTGTTGGTGGGAGTGCAGACTGGTGCAACCACTGTGGAAATCAGTGTGGAGATTCCTTTAAAAACTAGGATTAGAGGTCCCATTCAACCCAGCTATTCCCCTTCTGAGTAACTTCCCAGAAGAATTAAAAACATCATAGCACAACGATATATATGCACTCACATTTATGGCAGCACAATTTGTAATAGCTAAATCTTGGAAACAATCCAAATACCCATCAACTGAGGAATGTATAAAAAAGATGTGGATTTTTTTATACAATGGAGTACTACTCAGCCACAAAGAAGGATAAACTGGAGACTTTTATAGGTAGATGGATGCAACTCGAGACCATACTCATAAGTGAAATAAATCAGACCCATATGTGTAAACATTGTATCGTCTCACTAGTACGAGAAATTGAATGAATAAATAAGGTCCAAAATGTACAATAGATACTGTGAATGGGAAAGAAAGTGTTCAAAATAAAAGACAACCTGTGATGGAGGAAAGGGGAAAGGAAGGAAGGGAAAAAGAAAAAAATATATTTATACACAGGATAGTTAAGATAGTTATACAGCTAGTTTCTCTTGGTTCATTGAAAAGAAAGGTTTGTGCTAATATTGTTTGGACAAGATATCATGCCTATATCTTGTACTCTGAATAACTACTACGAAGACAACAATACTCATTGCATTAATTATTGTAACTCTCCTACTAACCTGTTTTGAAACCCTGCTTTATTGTTATTTTTATTTTTTTCTCTTTAAAGTAAAAAAATTAAAAATTAAAAAATAAATTAAATTATCAGGAAAGTGTTGAATTGTTTCATACTGAGTGTAAGCAGGGCCAGAAAAAAGGGGATATGGTATTATTTTTATTTTTAAGCAATTTCTATTTTTTCACATAAAGAAAATGAATCAATTCATTTAAGTCTTATTACTAAAAAGTATTAACTACTATCATGGGAAATTTCTAAAATTAAGCGAGATCAATAAGAAATACATTTTAACAAATAGACATGGTTCACAGCCTCTATTTAAATTATCAAATAGCACATGCTTAACAACATTAGTTTCATATCATTATGACTGCACTAAAACAAATACATTAAATCAGATTTTTAACACATTTATACCAATCTTGCATACAAGCCAATTTTTAAAACAAATTTTCTCTCAGAATTAATCTATTTTTCATAATTATTGTGATAACATCACATTATGTGCAGCTGAGTTGACTCATTTGTAGGTATTTATAAAAGTTAGACACTTGATCTTTCCATAAATTAGTTAGTATAGAGCAGAGAACGATATATCCCCCAAGTAGATTTTATTAAAAATAAAACAGCAGTTTGCCAGGGTTCATTGCATTTTTATTAAAATAATAGTAGATTAAATTTGGAAAGTCTGCTGCTTGAATTCTATTAAAATTGTAGGTAAGATGGATAAATAATGATAATGCTGCAAATGCAGGATTAACTTTGATTAACTTTATCACTTTCAGTGTATTTATGACTTTTGGATTCCCATAATTCAATCCCTCTCCACCTCCTCTATGCAACACAGACTTGCCATATGTATCCACCTATTTCTCTCTCTTTCTTTCTTTCATTCTTTCTTTCCATCTATCTATAGAGAGACAGACTAATGATTCATAATGTTATTAAACGTCCTGCTTATAAGACTTTCATCCATGTCCTGAGCCTTACATCCTAGAAGAAACCAACGTGAACTGTGAAAATTCTCATTTCCACCGGGAATTTTATTTTTAGACTTTCACTCTGCCTTTGAGAAATTTTCTGTGCTTCAAGCATGAGCAAGCAATATTAATCCAATTTCTACTTTCTGTGAAGCACATTATGTTAGATCACATGCACTTGGGTGCTTCTTCTCAGAAACTTTGTGTTTGTTTAACTGTTTTATTATCAACCTTCATCAATGGAGTAACAAAGAAATACAAGAAAGATAGCTAAAATAAGTTTAGTTTATTTTCCATATTGAAAAAGAGCCTAATGGTTCAAGAACAAAAGAATCTTATGATATGATAAAATGCTATCTCCTACAGAGAAAAATTATACATTAATATTTAAACAAATATTAATAAATCACAAAATGTGACATATTGTTAAAATGCTAAGATACTTTAATTACGTTTGAGGTAGCACATGAAATATTAATTTTAGTAAGAACACCATTTTATATGAGCTCATAATTTGCATAAATATTTTCTTTCAGAATTATTTCAGAATAGTGAAAATGCAATATATACATAAAAATTATGAAATCATTCTAGGAATTGAATAATGTGAATTTAAAAGATGCAGTACCTCTTAAAAGCCTGAAGAAAACATTGTATAGCTATTCTTTGTTCTTTTTTAAATATATTCATCCCCTCAAACCCAGATTTATGTTTATTACATCTGCATGATGCCAGTATTGTATAAATATTGAAAACTTGATTAAGTATCAGATTGTATTAATGATAAATCTGAGATGAATGAGCATTTCAATACTCCCTAAATTTCCTTGGTATTTCCAGATATATTAACCAAGTTAATAGTTTTATCTAAAGGGAATACATTTCAGGCATTTGCAATCTATCCATTTATATAGTAGTTCTGCAGATAAACCATCCTGATAATTTCATATTAGGAAGGATTTAGAACATATGTTCACCAACTCAAAACAAAATGAAAGAAAATTTAATTCAAAATTTTCCATATTAAGGTAAAGAGTAAGTAGCAAGCATTATTGTGTAAGTTTTCAGTCTCCCTCTCCTTTCAAAAAAAGATTGCTGCAACATAATTAAAGCAAATGCAAGGGAATAAAACAATTCAGAAGGAGGAAAATAAGAAAAAAAATTAAGTGGAATTTCGGGTTAGAACTTACTTGCATTATAATCACAGTTGCATTTTTCTACATAATATCCTTTAAAGGATACTTTGAATTAAGGTGACTAATTATTTTTAAATTATCCAGATCAGTAGGTATCTGTCCTTACTACAAAAGAATAGGTGTTTAATAGACTCTTGCAATGTGAAACAATCAATGCTAAAGCTTGGCTCAGTGGATGATCTTTTTCCTTAAATTGCACAATTCTTCTCATTCCGTCACCACTACCCAATGAAAATATTAGGTTATTACCTGGGAGGGAGCTCTCAGATCTATTATCGGTTACTTGCACCAATTTGAACCTGGCAATAGATTAATATAACAGATAAGCTTGCTATATGTTCTGGTAGAAACTGCTTTTAAAGCAGAGGATGGAGAAAGGAAAGGTGAGGACAAACTGAATAGGATGTCCTTGAAAACCACACACTAACTGCAAATTAAAGATGTGAGACTGGGGACTAAAAACAAATTTAGAAGCATTAAAAAAAGAAAGCTTACACCACCAAAAACAAGGATACAGTTTGGATTTGTCACACTTTCAGAAAAAAAATTAAAATTTACCCAGTGTGAAAGGGTTGCATAGGCAGGGTTAAGAGAACAAAAATATGTAGTGAAAATTCAGGTACTGGCAATGTTGAGAGCCATTATTTGTAGGACTGAAGGAGAAAACAAAACAAAACAAAAAAGACAGAAAATTTTTTTTATATTTACAACTTCCCAGGAGAACTTGAACTAGTAGCAAAAGAACTCTCTAGTCACTAGTTGTGCAGTTCAAGCTGCACATAAAAATACAACCCCCAAGCAAAGGAGAATGGAGGGATCACTCTCATCTCCCCTCCAATCTCATGTAGGTGTCTCCATTTGCTAACCCAAAATCAGAAGCCACCCAGCATAGGGCCTCTGGTGCTATTATCCATAAGGTTGAAGACTGAGTACGTGTGGATAGTGGGCAAGGAGATCAAAAGCAGATGGGATGTGTAAATAGAAAGATACACTCATATCATTCATCCACCATGTATATTTTCAAGGTTCATCATAACAAGTCTAATTATTCTTATGTGGTTATACTTTTACGAACTCATTTAATGTAAGTATAAGAGGGCTAGAATGGCCATTTCCAATACAGCAATTGCCAGCTCTTTATGTCAAACAGTTTCCAGGATTTGGCAGACAGAATTACAGTGTCAATGGCATTGTTGGTGTAAAACAACTGCTTTATAGTTTGGCAAGTTTATATTGCTTAATTTTCTTCACCATTATTTGTACTGAATTTCATTTTTTTTTGGTTATTTCATTTAATATAATCATTTTAATGTTCTACTTAACTTGATAGTGATTTTTTTATAAAACTCTTGCTTATCAATACAAATTTTAAAGAATATTAATATTACCTTTTAAAGCAATTAAAATATACTTTGATTTTTGCCCCCGAAAGTATATTTTATTTCTTTGTCATATAGTGGTATTATGAAAAAAATGCTTATGTATATGTATATCTCCCAGTTCACAAAGACCACCAAATAGGAAACTGGTAAAACCTGTCTTGGTAAGCCAGGAATGAAGGTTTAAGAATACTTTTTCATGTAGTATTATCTCTTGGGATATTTTGAATTTTACGTAATGCTTCCTGAGTTTTATCTTTTGGTGACATCTGACATTAATAAAAAATGTATAGTACTTTTTCCACATCTTAGCTTTAAATTAATGATAAAGAATTTTATTTGAAAGTATCACATACTTGAGCTCAAATCCTAGGCACCCTCAACTTCTAAACTTTCTACCACATCCACAAATATTCCTGTTTTATGACTTTGGACTGTGTAGTAATAGTAATTCTTGCTAGTGAACAGCTCTTCTCCATTCTGAGATTGAAGAAGATATGGATGATCTGCGAGAATATTTTTCTTCTTGAATAGAACTCCAGCTGGAGTCCTTTCCAGCATTTCTCTGCAGCCAGAATGAACTGATGGTTTCAAGAAAGTTAAAATGTAGTTTAATTCCCTTAGAATATTTACTCATCATTGAATTTTGGATTAAATCTTTAGATGTACATTGATACCTAAGTCTCAGGGTATTGTTCACATTTCATGAAATGATGCATAAAGCATATGTAACATTTTATAGGCATTTAATAGATGCTAGTTTAGATCTATTCCTCCTTCCACATCCATGCTATGAAAAAGTTACACCATCTTACGCTAGCTTATGAAATGATTCTTTGTATGTTTAGTAATAATTATTTCCAAATTGTGTGCATTTTACTTTTATCTCATTTGAATTGTGTTTATTTGCAATAAGAATAGTCACATATATTAGTTTTGGGTAATTGGTACATATAAATATCGTATCTTGCTAATTTTGTTTGCCTTTACTCCTCCCTACCTCCCCATCCTCCTTTTCCCTTTCCCTAATCTTCCCCATCTCCAACATGACGGCTTTTCTGTTCCCTACCATCTCTCCTTTATTTTGTTTATTAGTATTTTAGCTTCTCATATAAGAAAAATGACACAATACAGTATTCAACTTTCTATGTCTGACTTTGTCACTTAACATTATGCTATATATTAACTTTATTAGTTAATATAATATCTAATGCATGACTAACCATACATATCTTTATGTATAGTTCAATAAAAATATTTCCTGAGCACTTACTAATTATACAAAAGTCCCTCTGTGAGATTCAGTGATGTTAAAGGAAGACAGGAAGAACGCTAATGTTTGGAGTTGAAAAATTGATGAAGAAGAAATAGATATATAAATAAAACATACTGAAAACACTTGATGTTCCCATTGTTTTTTATATTGTTTTGCACAGCATTTTCTGCTTCTATAGCTAATTTGTGGAAGTCGATTTCTCAGATTAAATGTCACTATTCTAGTCATATTGAGGCTACAATAACATTAGGCCTGCATGGAACATATAGGAATGCGTATTTATTGCAGAGATCCTCACGCAATCAAGGAGTTGCTCTGGCCACTCTAATTTTGGATGTCTCAGTTATTTCTCAACAGTCAGATGTGGTTGCAAACACCTGGCTTTTCCACCTTTTTCAGTTCATTGTTGAATATTTGTGTCTCTATTTTTATGTTTGCCTCTGTTTGTCTTTCGTATATGCACTCATACAGAAGCATAACTCTTCCAGAATAGTGCCAACTTCAAACAGGAAGCTGACACTTTCCTAACTGCCTCATAATTCACAAGTTCACAGAAGTGTAATGAAGTTAGCATGCTCTCATTATTATGCAGTGTTGTGGTTCCTCATGCCCCCACCCACATCTCAGATGTGCTATTTCAGGTCTACCTAGAATAATAAATGGGCTAATGTTGAACCATGTATCTCTTACAACCTGCTACTCTTGCTACACTAAGACCAGGTGGAAGCTTTGAAATTACTTCTTACAAATACTTGATTAAATTCTTAGCCAAGGTCATTCTTCTCCCCAATCTCTCTATGGGGAAGAGACATTCATTTTCTTCTTCCAGATGTAAGAGCTTTTCAAGGCAGAACAAGTGGTCTCTGATTTTGATTGCTGTGGAGAGGACAAGTAGGATAAGGACTTAGAAGAGACCATTGGATTTGTTAATTAGTAGGTCTTTGGTGAATTGAGCTCTCAAAAACTGTAGTTTTGGAAAAGTGGTGGGAGGAAAAATAACAAAAAGTAAGTTGAGACTGGAAGAAAAGTCAGTGGACGTAAGAGTAGTACTTTGAGGATTTTGCCAGTTAACTGAAAGAGTAATAAAATGGAGATTTGGGAAATATTAGTTGGAAAACTTTTTATTTTAAGATATCAAAATTGAGGGCCGGTGAGATGGCTCAGCAGCTTAAGCGCCTGCCCAGCAAGCGCGAGGGCCCGAGTTCGACTCCCGGAACCCACATACGAAAAAGGGGCCGGTGATATCGCTCAGCAGCACGGGCGCCTGCTGGCACGTGAGGTCCTGAGGTCGACCCCCCGATACCCACAAAAAAAAAAGATATCAAAATTGAGAATGCTTAGTATTCACGGCTAATGAAAAATTATATTTTTATGTTTAAAAACAACCTAAACCTATAAAAAATTATTATCAAAGCCATTTGTGTGGAAGCCAACTTACCTCATGACATGGTTAGATCACTGCTTTCTCTTTATCAGGAACATGTACAGAGTGTGCTGGACTGATATTTGGAAGGATTTGTTTATGCACCAAAATCACAATTAAGCTCCTAGGGCTGGGTAGGACTCTTCCATTCTCCTGTAGCTTTTGTCCTAAACTTTGGGGAAATACTTAAGTCTCTGTGAGTGTCCTGGAGCAGGTGTCACGGTAGATGCGATGGGGAAATGAGATCTGTCACAGTTCTGGCAATGTTTCAGTGGCTGACAACGGATTTTGTTAAAAGGACACCCAGTATTTCGTAGGACGAGGACTCTATGTGCACCTCCTCTCCACCCTAGCTCCAGTCCATACACTACAAATTCCCCAGGGGCAAGGCATGGAAGCAAAAGGAAAATTCTTTCCTTAAGCGAAAAATGGTGGAGCAGGTAGCATTCTTTCCATGGTTTTTCCCACTAAATTTTTATCTCTAGGACACCTTATTCACCATGAGGTTCAGTAAACCAAACATTGCTCATTCAAAGCACTGTGCAAAGAGAACTGGTGAGAGCAAAATCCTGATCACTAAGGAACGCGGGCTTTGCGTCAGCTTCACCCAGTTTTCATCCTGCTCTGATGCTTGCTAGGAGTTCAAAATCAAAGTGCTTAATGGAAGGACTCTTAAATCTTCTCATCTGTGACATAAAGGTAATGATATCTTCACCTTAGATTCTTGTGCAAAGGACACGATATCATGTAAGTGATGCATGTAGCTTAGTTAATGGTGCCAAGTAAAACCTCAGTAAGTTAAAATCTATTAATATTTCCTGTTCTCATTTTATCTTTTCTATCTTCTACTGATACTTTTTCCTAATAATGTTTAGCAAAGCATAGTTTACATTTGGCCTGAAATTTGTGTGAAAATCAAGCCCAAAAATTTTGGGGTAAATCTGCGGAAAGACATGTTTGGTCAAGATTAGTAATAAATGAAGAATAATACAAACAAAAATATCTGTATGTGTCTGTGCATATAAAGTGCTGCAGATCACATTTATGTTTTGTTATATTCATAAAAATGAACATTATAGAAGTAATAGTGAGAAGAAATCAGCAGTATTATAAACTGAAGGATAAGGTGCTTTTAGTTTCTATTTGTTTTCAAAACATAATTACATGTTGTAAGAACATCATTTCCTATTAGAATATATAAAACATGATTGACTTGAATTGTTTCTTTAAAAAAGGGTTACATCATCAAATGTGACTGAAAATATGCTGTGCCCTTTGCTATCTCAGAGATTTGGAAAACATTACATTAAACAATTTGAAAAAAGTCTTCAAAATAAGAACCTGATTAATCTAAAATTTTCATCTATAGAATGAAATGCAGCAGTACTAATGTTCTGTACAACCCACTCAATAAAATGCTGAAGTAGTTTGAAGTAGTATTTTTTTATTCCATCTGTGACCACTTTGGTACATTTCTAAATATGCAAAACCTGTGCCCCTGCTGAAAATTTGCATGGTTGAAGTAGGAACGCACAGCAATTGTAAAGGTAATGGAGGAAAAGGCACAAGGAGTAAGATGTGTCAAACTGTGCTTTGTACATACAGGTTAGTGGTCAGAGCTATTGGGAAAAGCAAACTCAATGGAGAGCTCCAGTGTGGTTTTTTTTACATATAAAATATAAATGTACTCTGCCATTCTGCCTCAGAAAGCGTTTCTTTTTTTCTGTAAAATTTGTTTATACTGTGTAATCTTTCCACCCTCTCCCACTAACAGAAGGGATTCAGGAGAAGCAAAAGTCATCTGCAAACTCTCATAACTCGGACCCCATAACCCTCAGTGCAGCTGACCACCAGAGATGTCTCCGTGCTGAGCTATTACACTGCAATTTGACAGTGCTTTGTTGAAAAAGAAAAACAAATTGTATAACTGTGCTTTTTAGCAAGCAGCATTTCCAGATATAATCTCCTTTGATGCCTTCTATTCCAAGGTGATTGAAACATTTACAGTATCCATTTTAAGCAAAACACGGTCAGTGTTTTGCACCAATTATAGCCTTGAATGCCATAGATGTATTTCTTTCATCATTGTGGTTTTTAAGATTGAAAATGCTTTCAAAACCTCAAGAAATTTAGTTGAACTTTTATTTTCCCACTAGTGTATTGTATTAAAAGAGACTGCTTTACTCTCTTAAAAAAATGAGTGAATAGAGACTGTTCTATTTTAGAAAATAAGGGGAATTGATTTGTGGCCTTATATTACTCGGTCTTTTATGATTTATTTAGTATTAGTCAAATAAGTTTAAAACATAAGAAGTATAAGTTTTCTGTCTTTTGAAAGTGGACGGTTAGTAGAGGAAACAGATTTTCAAATGAAATAATTCCAATCCAGCATAGGAAGGAACATAATAAAATAAACACACTTTGTGAAATATTGTGACAATACTCAGGTTAAAATGTTTTTTACTTTATTGGGGAAGAATATGTAAAGTGAAAAGGACTAAATTTGACTTGAAACCAAATTCATAGAGGAAGTTACTAGAGTTTAACAGGTGAGTAGGATTTCTACTCACCTACTCTATTATAAAATGTGAAAGGCAGAAAATCACAGTAATCATGTGTAACATATAGAAATTTCACAGTTGTTACAATATAAACACTTGGAACTATGATACTAAAAATTGTAAGTTTATAAACTGAAAGTAACTTATAAATTAAATAGATTTTTATGAGATTGAAATACTAGGTGAATAGTTCCAGGATGATAAATAGGTCTAATTAAATCTAGGATTTGAGGTAGTTTCAAATGATTAACTCATTTGGAATACAGAAATATTAGCTGAACTGGAATATTACAAAAATAACTAGTTTCATAAAAACATGATTCCAGATTTGATAATACTGAATTTGAGTCACACACACACATACAAGTGTGTACATATGCACATAGAAAGAGAAATACATATTATAGATGCTGATAGGAAAATAAATTTAGTGATGGGATGGCAAATTGGATGTGTGATGACACACCAGAAATAAAGAACAAGCAATTTACAGATATTTATAAGAATAAATAAACATACAGCTCATCACATATTTGTTAAATGAATGAATGTGGGACAAGGAATCCAAGATGACTCCTGTAACTATGGATTATGCAATTCGGTAGTATGCAATGCTATTTATTGAGATAGTTTTCATGGGAGACAACAATAAATAAATCTAAATGCTAATGATCAGCAATAAAGAGAAAAGTTGATGGCAACAAAGAATAATCAAAAATATCAATCCCTTAAGATTAGAAAGAATAGGACAAAGAGACTGTACCCCTCTACCATGGTGAGAGGAGAAAGCATAGAGTATAAGTTTATTTAGGCTGGTATATTTAGATAGGAATACTGTACGTAACCACTTAATGACTGCCTATATTTAATATGATAAACAAAACAAAGTCAATATGTGCAAGAGAGGAGGTGCAATATTTATCACAGTTTGAGGCGAGTTCAGAAAACGTACAACAGCCATGTGTAATATATGATAAAAATCCAACAAGGACAAAACATGAGTAACCTCTGACATTGTTAGTGTCCAGTTGACACTGATGAGCACTATGTGTCCTATTCTACAAAATACACTATCACTCCCAATACTGCCACGCTCTCCAGACACCATCACAACATTGGATGCTATCCTGGTGCACATGATTTAATGGTTTAACCAATGAAACATAGTACAAGAAAAACTCTCAAGTAAGTGAGTTTAAAATATTACAAATAACATTGTTGAACTGATTCGTCATGGATATAAATTTCACAGAGTAAGAACTGGAATTAAAAGCACTGTCCAATATGAAGGAAGTGGAGAGACCAGCATATTGGTGGAGCTGTTGAGGACAAAGAACAGGTAAAATGGGAGTTAATGAGAAGCAGACTGGTAACAGAAATGACATCAATTTACTAATTAAAGATATAAGAGTCTCTGATGAAAAGAGATGATTACTCCTGTCTGTACTGACTATCATTCTATAACTCACAATTTATGTGGCATTGGGCTGTCTGCTTCATATTTCTGACCCCTTGCCTTGTAAGTATAATGCTGTAAACCAGTGCTTTTCAACATTTGGCTTTGTAAGAATTGCCAGGTTAGTGTGTTCACCACAAGGCTACAATTCCTAGCGTGCCCATGGGCAATTTATTTTCACAGGTACTGTATCTAATGGGATAATATATGCCAATGGTACTTGGTATACAGTAGACAATCAAATACCAGTTTCTTAGCTCCTCTAAGTATTTGCTTGTTGCTGTTCTCTGAGTAAGTGATGTGGGAAAGTGTAAGGAATAGAAATGGCACGATTGAGAGAGGAATTCTAATTATCCAAATTACCTGCTTTGTGATCATTTAAAGTTCTTGCACTCTTAACAGTCCCAGTCTTACCCAAGAGATAAGAACTTGATCTAAGAATGCAACATGAAAGCAAAACTTCTACAATATTTGTAAAGAGTTTTTATTAAAGCATTGATTTGCTGTATCAGTGATATGATAAGACTTTGGAATTATTCTCTTCGAATCATTTACCTGTTCATCGTGTGGTTCCTTTACCATATAATTCTTTAACCTGGTAATTCCTATATACTAATTTTCATCAACAACTACATAGTTTTTTTTTCCTGCTACATGGCAAGCATAGACACAATTTTAAAACCTTTATAGAAAATAAGTATTTTCAACAAATATGAGTTACGCTCTAAGGAAAAAACAAAAGAAGATAACTTGCCTTTCTTTCCATGTTTGGACCCAAGTTTGGTACTTATATGATGCTTCCTTACAAAAATATTTGGATTATGTTAAAAAATGTATTCAAATGATGCAACTGTTAGTATTTAGTATTTCTATCTTATATGATGAAAATGATGAAGAACTATACATACCATTATATAAGCTTATATAATTTCTATAATTGTGCATTTTATTTAACACTTAGACTAAGTCTAAACAAAATTTTAATAATGGTTTTATATATTTTTCATTGTATAATAAAAGAGAAAAATGAATTCGTCAGAATTATTACAATTATTTCTTAGGAATGCTTTTTTTGGAGAGTCTCATGTGGTTCAGGCTGGCCTTCAACTTACTATGTAGCTCAGACTGGCCTCAAACTCATGGCACTCCTCCTGCCTCAGCCTTCCTAATGCTGGGATTACCGGTATGAGCCACCATGCCCAGCAAAAATACATTTTAAAAAGAATTTATCTCTTGGGATTTTATTTAATAGATACTGAGCAAAACAGTAGATATCACTGTTAAAGGTACTTTTGCAGCTGAATAAAGAATTTGTTGTGATAAGCATTGAAATTAATCAGGACCAGTGTGCTTCCCAACTGTTTTTTATTTCAGAAAGGGCTAACTTCAAAATATCCATGCTTTCTCATGTGATTTTCTCTGCCTTCTTTTTCCAGAACCACAGTAACACTCACAGATGATGCTCTTGTTCACCTGCTTTTATAAAACCTCAGATTTTCTTCCTTTTCTTTGACTTTCCTCATTATGAGCATTAGGACCTTGGTCATGGGCTGTTTTTTACTATTAACAAAGCCTAGACAGCAAGTCAGACAGCCAATTCTTATTACTTTTCAAAAGGTTATTTTTATCTGTTTATTCTGTGAGTCTCAAGGTTTTTTTTTTTTTTTTTTTTTTTTTTTTGTGGGTACCGGGGGGACGACCTCACGACCTCGCGCACCAACAGGCACCCGTGCCGCTGAGCGATATCACCGGCCCCTTTTTCGTATGTGGGTTCCGGGAGTCGAACTCGGGCCTTCGCACTTGCAAGGCAGGCGCTTAAGCCGCTGAGCCGTCTCACCGGCCCGAGTCTCAAGGTTTTAAGTGTTCCTAAACCCTGATATCTCAATCTATACAGACTTATTGTTCAATCGGAACTAATAGAAAATAATTTCTACTGGAAAAAAAAAGGACTAATTAGGAGACACTGAAGACTGAAAAAGTAGTAAAAGGATAGCTTCAAGGTTGTCATTTCCTCCAGGTTTTTAGTTTGACTTCCTTTTTTC
The DNA here is from genome assembly GCA_028451465.1 of Erethizon dorsatum. Taxonomy (NCBI): domain Eukaryota; kingdom Metazoa; phylum Chordata; class Mammalia; order Rodentia; family Erethizontidae; genus Erethizon; species Erethizon dorsatum. The sequence goes on from CM051824.1 coordinate 140,149,361, forward strand.
AGAATGTCCCATTTTTTTTTTAATTTTTTAATTGTTTAAATGTGGGCACCGGGAATCGACCTCAGGACCTCGTGCTTGCCAGCAAGCGCTAGTGCTGCTGAGCAATATCACCGGCCCTTTTCTTCCTTTATGTGTGTACCGGGAGTCGAACTCAGGACCTTGCACTTGCCAGGCAGGCGCTTATGCCACTGAGCTCTCTCACCGGCCCCAGAATCTCCTATTTATAAGATAAAGTTTAATGATATCTCCTTCCACAGAAGTAAGTTCTCCACAACATTTCTTTTGCACAGTCTGGTTTACTCTTTGTTTCCTTTTCTGATAATAATGAAATATGAAAAAAGACATTATGTTCCTCAAGTTTATAAATATAATAGGTGAAACTTTTTGCTTAGGTATAGCTTTCATACTTAAATTCTCTCCTTTGTTCCACTGTTCCATTTATATATTTAAATACATTTTTTCCCTAAGAAAATTTCAATGATTTTTTTACTTTTACTTCTGATCTGAAACTAAATTGTGCTATTTTTTTTTTTTTGTGGGTACTGGGGGTCGACCTCAGGACCTCACGTGCCAGTAGGCGCCTGTGCCGCTGAGCGATATCACCGGCCCTTTTTTCCTATGTGGGTACCAGGAGTCAAACTCAGGACCTTGTGCTTGTCAGGCAGGCACTTATGCCACTGAGCCATCTCACCGGCCCGATTGTGCTATTTTTAAAAACACAACTATTCAAAAAAGAAATACCTCAGCCTTGCCTTTCTAACTAGCCTTCTGCTCCAGTAGCTGTCACGATCTCTCAGTTAATCCAGAATAATCTACACACTTTCTCCCCAGCTAGTCTGCAGTATAAATCCCAAATATTTAACAGTTATTCACAAAATTCTACATACCAACTATAAGTTGAAAGTTAATACAATGACATCAATGTACAATATGCAGGCTCCTACTTGCTGTTATAGAAATAATTTTGTGACCCGCACATAAAAGCTTTGTTGCAGTAAGAAAGTGAATTATGTTTTATTTCCTACATTTAATATATTCTCATACCTTATAACATGATAGATTTTTTTTTGTGGGTACCAGGGGGTCGACCTCAGTACCTTGCATGCCAACAGGCACCCATGCCGCTGAGCGATATCACCGGCCCCTTTTTCGTATGTGGGATCCGGGAGTCGAACTCGGGCCCTCGCGCTTGCAAGGCAGGCGCTTACGCCGCTGAGCCATCTCACTGGCCCTAGATTTATTTTTGATAAAACTTTGTGAATTGTATTTGCTGAGGTTAAAGGAGTCATGCCCTTGGTTTCATCTTAAAACAGAGTTATTCTTTTGCTGTAGTATTACCTGTAGTTATTGTAAAGGACCCTCCATTTTGAGGGAAAAAGAAGTAACTAAGTTGTACATTATATTATATTTCTTCCCATATTACAACTAGGTCTCAAGCATAGAATTTTCGTAGTGTTTAGTTGCATGATAAATGACAATGTAGAAACAAACAGACTGAAGAAGATGAAAACTCAGTGAGAAGAGGGAAGGAGGTGGTGGCCCCTGGGAATACAGTAAATCTGTCCTTTGTGTCCTCTAACTATTGATGGATGTCATGATAATCTTAGTTTTAAAAATCAAGAATAATGATGGAGAGAAGAAATTATTTAAAAGAAGGAATAACACATAAAAAATAAATCATTCCCTTATTTTTTTCATGCTCTCTGAAATAAAATTATAAATAATTATTCCCACATATACCTTGCCTTAGATTACATGGCAATAATTTTTGACTTCAGAAAACAATTAAAAATGGACATCCTTAAAAAGTCTTGAAAAGTAATCAGCTGTCTGTTGAGTCTACTAGTGACTTACAATTATAAATGTACATTTTCACTGCCCAGTAAACAGAAATAAAAGGAGCAGTTACTAAGCATCTCAAATACTATTCCATTCCATAAAAATGGAAAACGCTCCTAGTATTCATCACTAGGGAAATGGTTCCATAATGTCTATTATACCCACGTTATAAAATACCTTGAAGCATTTCCAAAGAATGACATAATGTAATAAAATGAAAGAGTTGCATGATAAATTAAGTTAAAACAATACAAATCCTGTATTCACTATTTATGAGAAAAGTGTGTGTGTGTGTAATGTGGATACAAATCTCTACTTCAAACCTAAATATTCATGAAATGTAATTCTAAAATCTTGCCATTAATTGACTTTAATCACTTTATTGTCAGCTGGTGGAAATTTGGTTTCATATATTTCAGAGTTCATTAGTAAATTTAGCCTAATTCTTCTTTCCCAGGAATTTTGTCTAAATTTGGGGTGTTCTGTAACACTAAGGCACTGATAAAGCATGCACATCTAATACTGTATCCTTGGCATCTATCCATGCTAGAGCTAAAGTTATCCTTCCACGCAGTTGGAATTTGAGGTTCCCTCCTGTATTAATCAGCTCTCTTATGCTGGCACACAATACTCAATAATCCCAACTTAAAGGAGAAGAGGTTTAATTTGTCTCAGAGGGATTTAGCCAGTGGTTGGCTGTTCCAAAACATCGTGGTGGAAGGGCATGGTGGAGGAAAACTGCTCACCTCGGGACAACAGAATCAGAGAGAAGGGAGGAGCTGGGGATGTAGATGTCTCCAAGGGCACACCACCCATGACACACCTCTTCTGAACAGGTGCTGCCTCCCAACAACACACTCCACCACTGAACTCACTGTAGATTAACCCAGTGATGAGTACACTGTGGGATCCACTTGCTTTCCAAAAGCCTCACCTTTGAATACGCGAGAATTTGCAGGGACATTCTAAATCTAAGCCATAACACTCTGCCCCAGTGCACAAAAGACTCATCCCCATCTCATTATATAAATTGTATTTAATTCACCTCTAATAGTCACCAAAGTATTAACAGTTTTTAGCAGTACTGAAAAGTTCAAGTACAAAGTATCTTATGAGACTCAAAGGAATCTTAATTTTAAGCCTCTGTGAAAATCAAAAAGAAAGTTAGATACTTCTAATAACACGCAATGACACAGAGTAAACATTTCTATTCTAAAATATAGGAATAAGAAAATAGAAAGAAATCAGATCAAAGACTGACAGAAACCCAGCAAGGCAAACATTAAATTCTGTAGCTCCATATCTAGTGCCCAGGTTAGGTTGTGGGCAGACATGAACGCCAAAGGACTTGGTCAGCCTCACCTGTATGGACTTGCTTGTTGCAGCACACATGGCCTCTCTCTTGTGTCTCTTGGGCTGATTCTACTCATTGCCTGCAGTTTCCTGAGGCATCTTCAACTCGTGGCATCTTCAGCTTCTTGGGGACTGCACTATACCTTCAGCTTCACTCCAACAGCTTCATGCAGCACAATCCTAGGGACATAGAGCTTGTCCTTCCAGGTATTCCTTTGAAATCTTGGTGGAAGCCTGCATGACTCTGCAGCTCTTATGTTCTACATGCCTGACCAAACAGCACCAAGTGCATGATCTCAAGATCTGCCACAAGTCCAAGCAGCTGCCACCCTCCATCACTGCAGCAGCCTCTGAGTGCCTGGATGGCTAAACATGGTGAAATGAATTCTGGAAAACCACTCTGGTAGGTGGCCCTTCTTGAGCAGGGGACCCAGTGGCTCTCTTCTCAGATGAAAGTTTTACGCTTCTGTGACTTCGAGCCTATGAGAGGTGGGGTCTTGCCAATTCACTCAGTAGGGTGTTCTGATAATCAAATGTGAGACTTGGATTAGAGAGGAGGAGTGGGGGTCGTTTCTAAAGAACCAGATACCATTTCTTTTTCTGATAGCAACCCCTTGTTGAAATATAGAGAGTGACAAACATTTGCTACTCATAAATAGCTAAACTAATTTCCTAATCATTGTATAACATTATTCCATTAATCTTCTTTAAACGAATTAAGGGCAGTGGAAAGTGAGAAGAAAATTTGCCCGTCTTTATTTATCTTTTGGCTTTCCCCAAATATCTAATCTTTATATTAGACCTAAGTCCTTTTTAAAGTGCCAAGCATTAAAACCTTTCAAAAATTTACACAAGTTTGGGGGGAGATTGAATGTGAATATCAGATGGATCAGATGGATCTGATGCTAATAGAATAAACAGTGCAATGAAATGATGTGAAAGAAAAAGGTGGACTGATACTACAAAAAAAAAGGAGGAAAAAAGTGGAATGCAGGAAGATTAAGTGGGAAGCATGATTAAGCAGGGTAAGTCCTAACTGATGACGCAGATTAGAGGAAGTATTGAAAGATCCAGCATGAAACTCTGCAGCAAAGATTGTTTTCGAGGTGTTCAAACTTGGGCAGATGTGGTCAGGTCCTAGCACGCTCAGAGTCCTCATTCACTGTCTGGAAATTGACTAGAAAAAGTATGGTATGGGCGTAATAGTGGCAGTTGTGCATGAAATCACTGTCAGGTTTCTTTATTGCTTGTAGTTGAATGGCAAATTCTTCTTGAAGGTAGATCCAAGTCGTCCAGGGATATGGCACACATTGTGAAGATGTTTTTAATTTCTCAAGGTAACTCAAGTTTTATTGAAAGCAGTTACCAAGTTCATTGAATAGAAATGTTATGTTCTTGAAGGAAAAATTATAACTTTTTAGTCAAATAATTTTTTTTTAATGTGGGTACCACTAGCCGACCTCAGGACCTCGCGCTTGCCAGCAAGCGCTTGTGCTGCTGAGTGATATCACCGGCCCCTTTTTTCCTTTATGTGTGTTCTGGGAGTTGAACTCAGGACCTTGCACTTGCCAGGCAGGCACTTATGCCACTGAGCTATCTCACCAGCCCCTAGTCAAATAATTTTTAACATTTGATTTACAGGAGAAAATTTCCCATAGGTTTGCAATTCTCTTATTTGCTGGTATATTATGCAAAATAATTGCTCCCATAAGAGAAAATAATTTGTTACTGAATTTAAAAAATATACACTCCCCATTTTTACTGGTATTACAGGTGCAGTTCTGTGTAAAGGAAATGCAGTGTGAAAATGTTGGGTCTGGACTCAACTGTGTACTCTCTGGTTGAGAAATGCGGCCTCACATGATGTGCTTAACAGCTTATGATACGAATGCACAACACAGTAAAAAGAACACCTGTAGTTTCCATAGTTAAAATGGCAAATAGTAACTCCAAGAATGACAGAGTATTACATAGCTCTAAAACAGTTCTACTAAATAAAAAATATTAATTATTTTTGTAATAGATATGTATATAGTAAGGATTCTGTGGCAATAACTATTGTACAGCTATCTATCTGTCTACTATCTATCTGTCTCTCCATCCAGGATTTGGTAGAGGAATTGGCTTACACAGTATGGAGGCAGTGAGGGCCCATGGCAGAATACTTGGAAGCAGGAGGCCTGGAATGCCCTTAGCATGGCTCGGTACAAGTTTACAAGCTTGGCATCAGTGAAGACAGTTGTGTAATACTGAATCTGAGATGGAAAGCTTGAGAATCTAGGGATCCACTGGTGTAAGTCCAGGACTCTCAAAGCCAGAGATTTTAAGAAGTCTGATGCCTAAGGGCAAATGAAAGAGCGGGCACCAGCTCCAGGAGAAAGCAGGAACTCTTTTATCTCCATATGCTGTTGGTGATCTATAAGCACCCAAGCAATTGGATGGTAGTTGCCTGCATTGAGGGTAGGTCTTCCCTACTCAATCCACTAATCCACACATTGACCTTTGGAAACACAGGCAGGAGTGATGCTTTACCAGTTCTGTATGTATTCTTTAATTCAGTCAAGCTGATACCTAATGTTAATAATCTTAGGCTATTTCATGAGTTCCAAAAATCTTAACAAAATTATTTACAGTAATTCATAAAACAACATATTGCATTGTTAATAATTAGAATTTTGTGTGATGATCATAGTGACACAGTACATATTTTTAGTATGAAGATATAGTGCAGGGCCGGTGAGATGGCTCAGCGGCGTGAGCGCCTGCCTGGCAAGCGCGAGGGCCCGAGTTCGACTCCCGGATCCCACATACGAAAAAAGGGGCCGGTGATATCGCTCAGTGGCACGGGCGCCTGCTGGTGCACGAGGTCCTGAGGTCGACCCCCCGGTACCCAAAAAAAAAAAAAAAGATACAGTGCAATATTATGTAACAAAATAGAGAGAAATTGCTACATGCAGCAAAGTATTCACCTCATGCATACAGAAACCGGTTAGACAAAAAAAAATTATGAAAGGAAAAACTAACATATGGTACTATAAATTAGATATTGATCGCTTTTACAGATAAGTAGGGTTAGAACTAGGGTACAGCTTTGTGACTGCCATGAGGGTCCCGGGACATATACTATTTTTGATCACTGAGTTGTTTACATGTACATTTTTACTTTGACAAAGTAAACTCCATATTATATTTTCAATATATTTTATAGTCTGATTTTTTAAAAAAATTCAGGCTATTATGAGCTACTCATGATTAGGGTATTTTTCCCACATTTAAAGATAAAGAAATTTTCAGGCTTCATGAATTAACGTTATTCTGTGATTTCATATTAAAACCTGAACCGCCAGGCATCTGGCGCACTACACCTCCCCTGCGTGTGTAACACCCAACTGCGTATCTTCCGTGGCACCTCACATAGGAGTCACTACTACCTTCCAGCTGTTTGTTTTCTTATCTCAAATTTATTCCTGAATGAGATCCAGCTGGCTCAAATACAAAGTCTATTTTTACTGGTGTATTCTTAGAAGTTCATTTCAAATTCTTCAAAACAGTGGCTCGTAGTGAGCACCAACAAAATACAAGCTTGCTTTACGTATCATGCACACTCAAATTGGTGTACAATCTGACCAGAGATAATATCAAATTATTTCCCACAAAATCAATTGTTTTGATCAAAGTCAAAAACCCTGCTCCTGGAATACAACGTGCTTGGCAGTTTCAAGTATGACTCTATCATAGAAATAAAGGAAGTCAAATAGGTTCAAAGAGATGCTGGCAGGATAACCTAGAAGGAAGCATACAACTACAAAATCTTCACGGCAATATTTGAGGGAATTTATTTGCACATGATCACATCCTAAACTCCTTATGGAAAAAGAAGCCCAATGTTTCTGTCTCCATTGATTTTACTTGTAAATCCCTCTCCTCACATGAGCAATTATTTGACAGTTTGAGTTACCAGACTTAGTTTTACCTCTGGGGGCCAATTTTACCTGCACATCTACCACACCAAAACCACAGTGTTAATAGGAGTCGGAGAAAACATTTGATTCTAAATATACTGGCTTTGTACGCTCCATATTTAACCATTTTGTAATATGACATAGCAGGGAATATACTAAATATATTTTTTTAAAATTAACATAATTTTTATAAGTGCTACTGCCTTAATACAGTTTGTTTTTACTTAACTTTCTTGTTTCATAATGTGTATACTGCTACCTCTAACTAGCTGAGTTCTACTGTTATTGCTTCAGCATCATCCCTCTGTGTATGGTACATATAAAGTTTCTTATTCTACTGCCCTCTCCACACCAATATCTGTGATCTGCTGTGCTCAACAAGAGGAAAATGATTCATTTCCTTTCTAATCGAAGATTTACTTTGTGGTTTACTTCCTCTAGCTCTTTCCTTATGTTCCTCTCATCTACCATTCTGTAAACTTTTGATAAATGAACCACAAATAACTGGCCTTCATTTATGTTTTTAAAATGTTTTCAAATTATGTATATTTTTAAAAATTCATAATGTTTATGAATTACTCTAAAAGGATGAAAATCCCAGGCAAGATTAGACACAATTTCACATGGCAACTTCTAGCCAGGTATCAAGTGCCAGCTGCTTTTTGCAGTGGGGCACCCCCAACCAACATCAGATAGCAGCACCCTCTGTTTATATAGAGATTGAAAAAACACTTGCTTTGAAAAACAGTATATCATCTATTCATATTACCTCACTGGCCACAGTGGGCACTGGAAGAGGGAACTTCTAATAAAATTCCTAGCAGCCTAATAATACCTATTGTAATTTCCCTTCCTGAGATGAATTTTAAAAACTTTCTTGGGCCGGTGAGATGGCTCAGCGTTATAAGCACCTGCCTGGCATGCGCGAGGGCCCGAGTTTGACTCCCGGAACCCACAAAAAAAAAAAAAAAAACTTTCTTGCCTCTGAAACTAAATCCTGTAACAATGAGAAACAATTTGTCAATTAGCTAATAGATCATTTTGCCAATTCATATTTCTTTGGGGTCTGAGAATGTGTTATCTTTCCCAAATTTGTTATGCATAATTCTTCTTATTTGGGAGTAAGTTGATAAAAACGAATGTGTGATCTCTTCTTTGAACAACTGTTTTCTTCACTGAAGCTTGTTATGAAAAATATATTTAGTACAATATTCTATAAAGCCATCTTTTCACTTTTAGCCAGAAAAAAATATATATATATATAAACTTAATATATAACTAAAGTTTTCTATTGTGTTACAACTTCATATTTACTGCATTACAATTTCTACAGGTCACTAGCCTGAGTCTATATTAGTTTTCTATTGTGTTGTAATAAATTTATATTTACTGCTTTACCATTTCTGTAGGTCACTAGCCTGACTCTGGCTTGCTTCTATATTCTGCTGAGGGTCACATAAAACAGTGATCAAGGTTTTAGCTAGAAGAGTTCACAGTCATGGAAATTGCTGATAGAATTAATTTCTTGGCAGTAGGTGAACTGATGACCCAGGTTCTTGCTCTCTGTCAACTGAAAGCCATCCTCAGCCCCTAGAGACCACTTCAGCTCTCAGAAGCTACTTACAATTCCTTAATCCTGCCCACAGTTCCTGACCACATGGGCTTTTCTTATATGGTAGAAAGCTTCATGAAGTAGGAAAAATCTGCTGGCAAAGCTGAGTCCTATATAACAAAACACATCACAGTAGTGATAGTCCTTCTCTTTGCAATATTCTGTTGGAGAGAAGAAAATCACATCATTGACAATAAAGAGAAAGGGCTACATAGGGAGCAAACTCCAGGAACCTGAAAAGTCCTTTACAATGTCATTATACAATATGCTTCTTGATCTCATCATTGAAGTTAAATGGTATTACACTAGTTACATTGGCTTCCTGCAATATTAGAGAAAGAATAACTCTTAAAATATCTCATTTGTTTAAACTGTGACATTTCTCTGACCCCTCACTTTTTTTATATACAAAAAACCAGCGAGTCCAATTTAGGAAGGCAAAATATGATCCCTTATGTAAATTCCCTGAAAAACTATTTTATACATATCATATGCCAACATTGATTTGTATGAATACTAAAATTGGGGATATTAAAAATAATAACTGACTTGGTCATTGGATAAGGTGAAAGTTCCATTAGTCTTTTCACACAGATGAGTACATGTAAATACATAATTTGTAATCAAGGTCACTGAAGTCAAATAAGGAACTGAAGCTTTAACATGGATTTATTTTAAAATAAAGAATTATTTATTTTAAAATAAAGAATTTAAAATAAAGAACATCCAGTCTGGATTTATGCATTAAAATTCAGAAAGCTTCAAAGTAGAAATTTCTAGGAGTAGATTTTTATCATTACAGGTTTTGATGAATAACCAAAATCTAAAACAATAAACAAATAATATACAAGATCTACAAGGGAAGTACTTTCAGAAAACATAAACAATCTTTTAGATCCTGCTTAGGAAAGATTCAGTGTGTGCGTGAATTTGAGCAGTAAGCAAAGACCAACCAATCCAGCAGAGCTGCAAAGCTTCTCAAGTTGCTCAGTGCAATACTCCTTGGAGCTTAATGCCTAAATTATTCAGGTCTCTTTTCCTCCGTCTCTCTGTTGAAAGAAAGTATAGTGTAGTGGATAAATAATATGGCCTCCAATATCAAACTCAACTACTCCAAATCTCCATTTAAACCATATATGATGGTTTCAGTATTTAAGAGAAACTATACCTACTATGTTATATCTATGAGAATACCTATCATCTAGCAAGTTCCTGCTATTTCTTGAATACTTTTGTTGAGAGAAAAAGAAAAGTTAAAATAGCTAGTAGGATTTTGAATGTTCTTGAAGCAAAATAATGATAAATATTTGAGGTGATGGATATACTGTTTACCAAGATCTGACTATTGCACATATATGCATGTATTAAAATATCAATTACATCAATGGAAATTTTATTAAAAATTAAAAAAACGAGTTAAAATGCCTCAACATACACACATTTACGTGGATGTGCAAATACACACATATAAATACTATACATATAGATTAAGTATATGTATATAATGTTATCAAACATAATATTACACATCATGCAACATAATCCATTTATGCACTGAAAAGTTAATAAAAATGCAGGTGAATATAGAATTATGCCTTAATAGCACACAGTTACTTATGAAATGATGATTTGAATTCTTTAAGCAACTGTAGGACTTGAAAGCATCCGCATGTCCCTGCGGTAACCCTCTATAGACCATCTACTTCATGTATTAACAAAATAAGTCTAAAATTCACAAAGATGACTAATTATCAAATGCTTGCTTTGCTCTGTGGTGTTTGTACAGCGTGGCAGATTCCCTATCCAATCACATTTATGACTTAACATTAGTATTAGTTCTAATCTTGGTATTCTCAAAATTCAAAGATTCTAAAAAATTTTGTTATAAACTTTCCAAATAATGGCTAATTCCTTCTAGTGCCATTCCACAAATATTGTCAGTATACTGCTTGTTATGTCTAAAGCTTGCATGCCTATACATTATAATATGAAGAATAATGCAATTTTCACTTTAGCACACTAAATAGATTTTTAGAGTAGATATTTCCTTTTAAAAATCTGTAGCTAAAATATCTTGCAAATATACTGTTAATGTGACCTCTCCCAGGATGATGAGGCTAATTAAAAATGATGAAGAGGAACCTATCATCACATGCTGAAAGGATCAGAAAAGCTGGACTTTTCCTACATTGATGGTGGTGGTATAATAAAGCACAGCCACCTCTGCAAAATCCTTGGGCAGTTAATTAAGAAAACAAAAGTGAAAACATAAACAAGTGAACGAAATGCAAATACTACTCAGCAATTCCACTCCCGGCCATTTATCCTAGAGAAAAGGAAATTTATGTCAATATAAAAAAATACATATGACTACTTATAAACACTTCCTTTATTACAAACCCAAACTGAAAAGAATTTAAGAGTTTTTCATTCAGTTAATGATTAAACTGTGATATATCCATATTGGAGAACATGACTCAGTGATAAACAGGATCAAACTATTTCTACAAGCAAAATCTTTTGTTAAAATTCAAGGAATTATACTAAAAGAAAAAAAGCCAATCTCATGTACATATACATGTACATATATACACGTATATGTGCAATACACACACATATATATGTACACACACACATGGTGGTACTGCAGTTCACAAATACTTTTGTTTGTGAAGAATTTTGTTTGCAACAAAAGTGCTTGGCAAAATTTTATTTTTGTTTACAAACTGTACATTGGGTGACAAACATGACCATGGCCATTTTTCTGCATAAAACACAAATGTGGTTATCTATTCCAAAACCATGTAATAAGTTAAGTTTGTGAACTGAGGCACCATTGTATGTGTATGTTTATCACATTTATTTGGTATTCTTGAAAAGACAGAGCTATAGAAATGTGTTGGGAAGATATGTGGGATCACAGTATAACTATAAAGGGGTAAAGAGGATCATGAGGTGATGGAGTTCTGAATCTTGACTATGATGATTGCATGGATCCATAAATACAATGAAATTGGATAAAACTATACACACAGAAGAGCAGGTAAAACTGTTGAACTCTAAATAAGGTAGGTAGATTATGCTATTGTCAATTTATTGGTTTTGATATTGACTGTGAAAGAAAAACCAAGCCTGACCCTAGTTAACAGTAAAGGCAAACTGTAATTATAATGCAATATTATAATCTGGAAGAAGCCAGCATGAACTGAACTCAATTTTAGGTTTACAGAGACCATTGATTCTTTTAAAGAGAAAATGAAGAAAGAGGATGGGAGGTGAGCCTGGGCTCAGCAGATTCGAGGAGTCATTACCAAATGTGGAAAGGGGATGTTGGTTCGTGTGAAACCCACCTGTTTTGTAACTGGCACTTTTCAAAGTTAGGCTCCTATCCTCTCTGAGACTGATAGGGGCCCTATCTTCAGGTGTTGGCTGAAATAAACAGTAACTTCTTTGGCAACCTTAAATTTTGTGAGGCAGTGCTTTAAGGAAGATTGTCTCCCTTAATATCAACAGTGCTCCTCTCCTTCTACAGAAGTGGCTCTGAAATGACTGGAATTTTGCTTCTAGGGAGCATTTGGTACCGTTTGGGTACATTTTTGATTGATACATTTTGATCATCACTGCAGCTAGTATCTAGTAGGTTGGAATGAGGAATGTTGGAAACATCCAAATATGTCCAAGACAGTGTCCCCAATAAAATAGCTATCTGACCCAAAATAACATTATTGATGGGGCTGAGGAATCTATTCTACAACAAATGTATAGAATTAATAATTTCTAATCAAAATAATCAAATATTTGAAGGAAATCTGGAGTTAACATAAAATAGAAGGTTGCTTGTCACAATTGATTTAATCCATACTCTTTATATTCTTAGAACTCAGATTTGGTTTTGCAAAAACAACTAGTCCAAGGTCAATAAGCCTAATCTGGCTATCTATGGACTAGTTAGTGACATGAGGTCAGATCTCTTCATCCTTAGGCTGTCACACAGTTTTGAAAAACAAGACATTTCAGAATTCAGGTCACTGCAATGTAGAGTTGATATTCCTATACAAGAAGATTAAATGCATTCTAAAATCCTTGATTTCAATGATAGTCACTTCAGTGAATTTTTAAAACCATATTGTAAAAGGAAGTTTAGTTTGGAAGATAAGGTAATCACTTAGATAAGATTAAACATTTGTCAAAATGATTAATTTTAAAAGTATTGAATAAGGCCAGGTGTAGTGGCGCACACCTGGAATCCCAGCACTCAGAAGGCTGAGGCAGGAGGATCGCTGCTAGTTCAGGGCCAGGCTGGGCTACAAAGTGAGTTCAAGGCTAGCCTGAACTGCATAGTTAAACCCTGCCTCAAAAAGACAAAAACAAATTTTTAAAGTATTAAATAAAATGATTGAGATCACGTCGTGTTTCCAAATAGATACTTATTATTCATATTCTTCTTATGGTATATATTTTAGATTATCTTAAAGTAAGTTTACTTTGATTATACCTATCTACATGCAATTAGTATGGTTTGTATATGTTTCTTTTGGCCAAGCTAGTATCTCTATTGTTAGATTGGCAATTTTGTCCTGTTTAAAATTTTAATATTAAAGCTTATTATGATTTTGGATAGTGAAAAAATATCCATTATAAACCATACTGCATAAAATAATGTATAAATGACTTATCATTGTGCCTTTTCTTTTCTTTTTTTTTTTTTCTTTTTTTTTTGGCATATTACTACTATGATTAGCATAGTGAGAAGTGAGATTTTTCTTAAGAATTTTAAATCAATCTCTTCCTGGATTAATAACTGCATATTTAAGGTGAATTGCTTGGGGGAAATAACATTCAATCTGTCTGTTACAGAAGTGGGGCTAGCAGTCAGTGTAAACCAACCAAAGAGAAGAGGAGAATGAAATGAAAGAAATGCCCTATCGTTCCAGAGCTCAGTCTCACCAGGAATGGAAGTCAGACTTGACCTCAGCCATTCAAAGAGGAGACCCCAAAATAATAGAATCTCCAATCTGCTGTGAAGAATTCCTGAATAAAGCTTACAATTTATACAGTCTGCTGTACTGCTCTTTTTTCTTCTTCTGTGAGGTGTAAGCACAATAGCATAGAGTGACCCAGCCCCTCCCAGGGGTAGCACGGCACATACAGTGCAGTCTGCAACGTGGTTGGACTCCTCATCTGCACACTGGCAAAGCAAGGAGTGATATATACATCTGAACATGGCGCCAGCAGCAGCGTATAAAATGCTTTGCATAGAGGGCACCTTTATGCAGCAAGCCAGAAATATTCTTATGGTACCATGTTATTCAGGAATGTTGTCAAGGGTAGAGATCTGTGGAATTTTTTAATAAGGCTACTTAACACAACTTTCTGATTACATACATTCTATGCATCCCTTGTATTGCAAAAAAGAGTTGATTCTTGTTTTTCCTCCTATGGTTTATAGAAGTTATTGTAATCCAGCAGTAATAATGTATCTAACAGTGTATCTTGATTTAGTGTAATTATCCTCTGTGTTCAATAAACTTTTTGGCCTATTAATCTGATGATTAATCTATCTATATATATATATGATAATTAACTTTATAAGAATATATAACTAAATCTGATGCTGGCAAAATAGGAAGGGGGGGCTTGAGATGTGCTATGTGCATGTACCAATTCCCCACAATGAAAGCAATCATCATGTACTGCAAACATATACTAGCAAAATTTTTAAAGAAGAAATGCTGTTTTTAAATATAACTTGTGTTTCTTTAGAGGTTTATCACGAAAAATGTCACAGACACTATGTAGCCCTTGATATAGGTGAAGGCCCAGTGTACATAAACAGAAATAGATTACAATAAGAATTGTGAGAGAATAGAATAAGAGCCAAGAGGAGCACAAAACAATTCATGAAATCAGTGTCAGGCTTTCTGGTTTTGCAGTACACAGGGAACACAGCTACAATCTTGGATTACTAAAATTGTCATTTGAGAAATTTCTATTTGTTGCCTGCAGGCATTTCATTAAATAAATAAAGTGGACTAATTCTGAGGAGGTGAACACTCTTTCAAGGAGTTGATCTGGTAGCAGCCAAAAACTGATGGAAACGCAAATATAGTAGAGAACCAGCTGGAGAAGTTAATGATAAAGCTGTTCAGAGGCGTGCTCTGCAACAGCAGTTGGACTGTGATAGTACTCACAGTAATAAAGTCTGATACAATTTCTCTACACCGAGCCCAGATACTTGCCTTGGCAATGATCTTGAATGTGGGGTGGTAGAGATGCATGGAAAGACACTACATAAAAAAACCACAGATAAACTCAAGGATTATAATCATAAAGATGGAAACAGTCTTCAATGACAAAGTTGCTACTGATGATAAGGAAATCTGGGGAGAACGTCTTTCTGAATATATCCCTCATAGCTACTTCCTTAGACATCTGAGTCAAAGACAAAGTGAAAATACTGGAGCTGTTGATTTCTAAAACTTTTTCCAAAAATGAACTGAGATTATGGCATAGTTGGGCCTTATTCTTAAAGTCTAGAAGCATTTCCCTTTCAGATATTTAAGAAGAGAATTAAAAGATGACAATTTTTCACGTATTTTGAATAGGAAAGAAATGATGTTGTGTACCTATAAAATAAATGCGTGCTTTGCAATATGCATCAAAATGCTATAGTCTGGTAATATATTCCATCTGCAAATATTTGATCACTAACGGGAATGAATAGAGTGAAAGAATTACCATTTTGATCACTGCAATCAGGAAATAAGCAAAGTGTTCATATATTATAGAATGTGCTCCCCATTTCAATCTCATTCAGAAAAATTTCACTTGCTGCTTTGTTGGGGATAGAAAATCACATCAGATGAAGTAGCTTTTTTGGATATAACTTATAAAACTCATTGTTTAGATTTTTAAGTTTTTTTTTTTTTTAAACACTGTGATTCATGTCAGGTTCGGATGTTCAGTGAATGTTTCTGTTGTTCCACAGAAGAAGAAGGAAAATTTTCTTAATTAAATCTGAGCTTATTTATTTATTTGCTAGTAGGGCCTAACTGGTGCATTATTAACTGCAAGGAGATGATTCTACAGCTGATGGAATTTGATGCCCAGCTTTTAGTTTCATGCCTCTGGCTAGAGTTGTACACCATACAATTTTGTTCACTTAAAGTAGTGATTCCTTTTTTTAAAAAAATACTTTTCAAGAGTTCCCTTCCCTATGAAAGGAAAATGTGTTTTTTTTGCCTTACACCTACTTCCATGTTGTTATCAAAGACAATATTTTTTGTCTAATTTTCCTTATCACAGTAAAGCTATGCCACCTTAGTTTTGCACAAGAAATCTTCCAGCAATTCACTTTCATACTCTTTGTATCATTTTAATTCTTTTTCTTTACTTTTATTTTGAAACAATCTCAAAAAATTTGCAAGTGCATTATAAATAATTTTTTTTCTCCATGTTTTTAGTCAAGTTAGTTCCTTTGTACTTTACAGGAACTATTTTAATTCCACTAATATAATCATAAGAAGACAGGCAAAAATATAGATTTAAGATAGAGATTTAAAACACTAGAATTATTTACATTTAAAAATTCAATAAAATAACAGTAAGCAGAGAAGAGGTATTTTATAATAAATAGTATTACCTTTTAATATTTGTTTTATAAAGGTGAATAAAATTGTTTTAAAATACGTACTTCTAACTAGTATCTTGCATACATTATTTTAATTTATCCTTCTGACAACTAAGATACCTCTAAAATAATCATTGCCATTTTATTAATATCACTGAAAGAATAATTTTCAGAGAAGTGAAACAATTAATATTAAGTGTAAAATTACCCAACTGGATGAATATAATTTTAATCTGATTTTGCTGATTTCAGTGAATAAAATTCCTCAAATTCTGACATAATATCATCTGCTTTATAGGGAAAAAGATAGATCATTTGTACTCTTGTTGGGACAGGTGTTTATTAGTTTTCCAGTTGCAAATTGTTTCCCTAGGTAGCTTTCAAAGGTATTTCTTCACAAGGTTAATTGTATTTCTTTGTTTGGTTAAGACTTTCTTTCTACAACCATACTTAGCTGAAGATATAATCTCTATTGAAAATGATTTCTGTAGTGTGTAATTAGCTAATACTCAGTAACCTCTCAGGAAAGGCTTGTAACTCAAAAACAAAAGCACATATTTCTCATAAATTTATCACAGTCACCATAGAAATAGAAATAAAAGTAAGACAATGACAAAAAGAGAAAAATGGAAATATTCATGAGTCTACCACCTACAGGTGGTATCAGGCATAGCTTTTCTATTAAACACTTGAATTTTTTAACACTTTCAACTTTTTAGGTATTTTGTTAAATCAACAATGATTGTGTTATATTTTCGTAAAACCGTGTATGATTGCATTTATAGGGCTTTATGTATATGATTCTAATAGATACGCACTTATTAGCAAAATGAAAAATACATGTTCATCATATGATTCCGGGGGGTGAGGGGGTGGAGGTAAAGACAATAGAGTGGTATGTGCTGGACTACTAGACTAACCTTTCCTTGTTTATATTTTATTTAATTTTTAAAAACACTCTGTTACCATACCATGATGTTTAGCTCATCAGTTACTGAGACAAGATAAGGAGTAATTAGTACAATTTAAGAAATCAAGTGAATAATTTTCACTTGGTAGAATTACATGTTCATCATTTTGCTACTAATAGATACAATACTATAGGAATACATTAGATGTATTTCTGTTTTCAGTGTTGGTAAGGAGATATTCACTAATAAATTCATCTATTTATTTTTCATTTAGCTTCTCATTCAATTCAAATTCATTATATCATCTGACATTTTGATAGATCTAAATGAAACTCACAATTGAAAAGTTTAATACTATTGAAATGCCTGTACATTATATCGAGATTTTGATAGCACACTTTTAAAATTTGAGACAATTTTACTAGAGTTAAATAAAAGTTTATACATTCATATTAATGCCTACATTATGTAAAAATTTTTCAAAATGCTACTATTAAAAATTATATTGAATTTAATAGAGGGTCTTGCATGTAAAAAAGTAATATAGAAACTGATAGAAAGTTAATCAAACTTTACTATCAAAATTACCTTTCACATAACTATCAAAACACCATTAAGTGTAGGGCTAAATAAGATTCCATAAGTGTACAACTTTTATGTAACTTTACTGTAGTCAAGAAACATATGTTTCAGTAATCATAAAGGCTATGATTTTGGATTCAGAACATCTCCACTATAATCTAAATTCATAAATTTATATAGAGTGGAAAAGAAACATGAAAATTCTCATAGATAATACTTTGCTCATAAGAAATTTAGTAAACTAAAATCGTATGTGATGCATGATTATAGCTCTTATAAAATCTATTCCTTTTTGTTCTTTACATATAATATAGGGATAAACTATATAAATGAACTAAAGTTAATTTTAAAAGGCAATAAGAATCAACTTCATGAATCCAAATGTATTATTTAGAAAATATTGTCCTTATGTAATACTTATAAGAAACAAAAGCAGTTAAGCTACTCCTTCATTTTGGCATGCCTTAGTTACTCTTTAGAAGAGGATATAGGGAAAAGAGTGCATTGTCTCTATTACTTAAGTATCCACTTCTATTGCTCCATTTTCTATATATCCTTGATTATGATATTTTAGGAAATTTCCAAATAAGTACTGTAAATATTTTGAAATATACTTTTTATAAAATTATATGCTTACAATTTTACCAATAGTAAAAATTTTTTGAAAATTTAATCTGTAACATTGTTTTATCAATTTTAAAGGGAAGAATTATGATATTTACAGTTAATATTCTCATATTTTCAGTATATCTAAGTATTTACAAATGCTAATTGACTAAACCTTTTGATAACTAAACCTTCTTAGTTCAACAAACACATTTTGCTTCAAAATGATTCATTGTTTTCTACTTCTTCACAATATTAGTAAAGAGTATAATCTGTCTTATAAAATGACAATTATTTTTCATTGAATTCTAATGAGTCTTCTTCCACAATTTCTTTTTTTGTATTTTTTTGGAGGTATGAGGAAATGAACTCAGGACCTCGCACTTGCCAGGCAGGTGCTGCACCTCTGAGCTATATCCCCAGCCCTCTTCTTCCACAATTTCAAATTTCAGTTCCCTGAATAATTTCATTGTGTTACTTGACAAATATTCTTGACTTAAAAAGACCTTGTTTAGTTCATAAACAAGAAACTGTACAGTTAGTTTAAATATTTAAAAAGTAACATGTATTAATCATAAAATGAAAACAGGTGTGGTTTCATTACATGGTTGAAAAAAATGCTGATCATTTAACTCAAGAAAATTTACTTTTAAATTATACTTTTATCCTTGCAATTCAAATAAATGGTCTATTTAAACTTAACAAAAATATATTTATTTATGTTTAAAATCTACATTATGCAAACAAGAAATCCTTATTTAGATTCTGCAGCTATTGAACTGTAAAATACAAATAACAAACTCATCAGACTTCAGTTTGTTTTGGAGAACCATTAAAACTTAGTGGAGTCAAGAGTAGCAGTGGGAAACAATGTGTAACTACCAAATGTAGCTCAGAATATTTAGGTTGTAAATAGAAGAACATAAAGGATGGGTTATCTGTGTTCTATTCAATTTACTCTTATCTCCAGAAAACTTTGAAGTATAATTTTAAACTTTAAATATTTCCACAATTTATTACTTAAACATTCACCCAAGGAAACATACTATATCCTGTTAAATCAGTAGGATTTCCTTTAAAGAAGTGTTAAATATACATAACTGATCTTGGTTTTTGTTTTGTTTTGTTTTGGCTTTTTGCAGTTAGATTTAACTAAAGATTTACTGGTAAATTGATTTTGCCTGAGGGTAAAAACTGGTACTGGGTAAAACAATTGTTTGCCCAGTGTAAAACTGTTTCACTGTGACTAAAATTTTTCTGTATTTTATTTACTATCAGAAGGTTTAAAAATGGACATTAATTAAGCTTCAACTCTTTCCCAGGTCCTCTGCTAGGCAATTTTATATCCTCAATTTGTTTTTAATAAGATCAATACACTATTACTAAGCATTATTTTTTTAATATAAAACAGCTAATGGAAAGTTTTGTGACTTCATACTTTCTCTATATTTAATAGGTTTTGTCCAATAGAGGTTTTTGGAAGATACTTATACAATCTCAAAACATCTAAACATTGCAGAAAATGAATACTTAACATTGTAAATTAATTTTAAAAAATTACACTTTAAACACATTTTAATATATTTCAATTAGAACATTTTAAATGCAATAGAAAAAAATAAAAGCTCCCAAATCAAGGAGTATCATTAATATCAGATTTGTAGAAAACTTCGGTTTGCAAAGGGAAATCAGTTTAACATTTTGCTTTGTGTTTGTTTTTGTTAGATATTTTTGAATAATATGTCCTAGTCTTGAGTGTAATTTCTACTTTTAATTTTAGAAGAAATATAAAATCATAGAATTTTCTTTTGTTGAAAGAACTTTGCTGCTTCATCTAGTTATATATTATTATTTTAGGGATGAGCTATGACTGGCCTTCCAGAGTCTTTATTACAAAGGATGTCATCCAGATATATATTTCATACCAGACAAGACAATCTCCCACAAAATTTGAAGATAAATACCACATTTTGTTATAGTCAAAAGGCAGTTTCTAAAAATGAAGATGTAAAAATGGGAAAAGTTAAAAGAGATAGCTTGGCACGGTGCTGCCTACATATAATCTGAGCATTATGGAGGTAGATGCAAAGGATTGCAAGGCTGGGCAATTTAGTGATTTAGAAAGGATGTGTCAAAATAAAAAAAAATGGAAAGGTTCAGGACATAGCTCCATGCAAAAGGCTTGAGTTCAGTTTCTAGAATCACAATAAATAAATAAATAAATAATAAAAACATGTTTGGACAGCAAATCTACTCATTTCTCCTAAATATTAAGTAATAATTTACCGATGAGAACTCAGAGAAAAACTAACTCTCTTAAAACATAATAAATTGTTAGAGTAGCAATATAGTATTCCCAGAATTTGAGTTTTCTGAGCTATAATCAGAAGTGGTTGGAACTTTTCTCAAAATTATAAGTATCAGCTCACCAAATTTTGTCATTTGAAACATTTCCCATGTTGTATCCAAGCAAGTAACTGCAAAGAGAACCAGAAAAGGGCTTATTTTCTATGTCAATCAATAAATTAAATTAGCAATCATCACCTGAAAACATGCTATCTATTCACATTGTCTTGTGAACTTCTTCCTCCCCAGCTTTACTTAGATAATTTTTTGTTTTTTGTTTTTTGGTATTTTTTGTTTTGTTTTTGTTTGTTTGAGACAGAGTCTCACTATGTAGTTCAGGTTGGCCTTCAACTCACTTATACAGCCCAGATTGGCTTTGAACTCACTGCAATCCTTCTGCTTCAGAATCCTGAGTGCTAGCATTCCAGGTGTGTGCCACTACACCTGGTGTCTTAGTTACTTTTGTCTTTGCTGAGACAAAATAACTGACACCCAGAGTTAAAGGGGGAAAGGTTTATTTAGCTCATATTTTGTGGAGTTTTCAGTCCATAATCAGCTGGCTCTAAGGCAGGGTAATGTGGCTGAGGGGGCAATGGTTCATGGTGGCTGAAGACAGTAAAAGCAACAAGAGCAAAAGGGAGAAACAAGCCTCTTTCTTCCCTTATATTGTATCCAGGTACTGGGATTAGGGCAGTGCCAATCCAGTCAGTGGACTGATCCAACAATCACTCATCCTTAATCCCAGCTCTCTTAATCCCAGCATTGCACTATGAATCAATCACAAACTCTAGATTCAGCCACCTCCAGAAAGACTGCCCACCCATGACTGCATGAGGCTTTGGGGGGTCATCTAGACACAAACCATAACATTCTGCCCCAGCCCCTCAAAGACTCATGTACATTCCTTTCTGAAAAAGGCATTTAGCCTATCTCTAAGAGTTGCCAAAGTCCTAACAGTTTCAGCATTGCTGGAAAGTCCAACTCCCAAGTCTCCTCTGAGATGTAAGTCAAACTCTTAGCTATGAGCTCCAGTACAAATGAAAAGAAAGTTAAACACTTACAACATTCAATGGCACAAGATAGACATTTCCATTCCAAATGTTACAAATGGGGGACACAAAGGATTGGGACCAAAGCAAGTCCAAAATCCAGCAGGGCAAGCAATACATCCTGTAGTTCCATGTGCAGCATCTGAGGCAATCCCTGGCAAGTTGTGAGCTCCAAACAACTTGGGTGGCTCTGCCTCTATAGCACTTCTGGTGGTAGTAACTTCCATGGCTTCTCTCTTGGGCCTGCTTGTGCAGCTTTCCTTAGATGATCCACGTTCTTGACATTTCCAAACTTCTGGGGTCTCCACTGCACCTTTGGCTTCACACTCACAGCTTCTCTCATTGCACTCTCAGAGGCACACTGCGTGGCCTTCCAGGACTTCTGATATCTGTGTGGAAGCCTTCTTGACCCCACAACTGTTCCATTCTGCATGCATCTAAAACCAGCTCTACAAGGTCTGCTGCCAGCTGGAGCAGAAGGGAAGCTGCCAGCTTCCCTTTTTCTTGGATGTAGGGGCCTCTTGCCTGGATTAATGGGCACTCTGAATCCAATTCTGAGGAACAAATTTTCTATGCTGCAGCCATTCTGGAACATGGTGCTCCACGGCTTTATTCTCAAAGCAAAGTCTTTCACTTTTACAATTTTGAGGCTGCAAAGGGTGGAGTCCTGCTGCTTCTTGTGATGCCCTCAGGCCATCTTTTATATTCTCCTGTTCCTTCTCAGCAATCAAGATCTCCCCTGCTCTATCTTTGCAGTCCACAGCTTTACTGGAGCTTCCTTCCTGGCCAAAATCACAATGTTTTAAATCACTCTGCTGAGCTCTTTGCTCCTAATTCTCAACATAAATCTGGCAAAAAGCCCCCAACTGTACCCATGCCACTGCCTCCACATTCGACTGCTTTGAAATTTCTTCTGCCAGACTGAATAGTCTGCCACCTTAATCTTAGTCTCAGGCAAAGTCTCTGGACACAAGCAAAATGTAGACAAACTTTATGCCAAGCAATTACACACATTGTCTGGACTCCAGCAGCCAATGCAGTCCTTCTTCCCAGCAGAAACCTCCAGAGCCTGGTCTTTACCTGCTAGATTTCTATCAGCCTTCTGGTCTTCTGAGCTCTGACCAGAATCTCCATATAGAACAGCCTGAGGCGTTCCAGCTCTAATCTTTCAGGCGACCTCTGTGAACCAGTCCAAACTTCCCACAAGCCATTCCCAAAGGCTCTTGAACCACATAGTCAGATATAATCACTGCAACAGCTCCACTTCTCTGGTACAAAATTCTGTGTTGGTTACTTTTCTTTCATTGCTGTGACAAAATACTCGACACACAAAGTTAAAGGGGGAGAGTTTTATTTAGCTCACAGTTTGCAGAGGTTTCAGTCCATAATCAGCTGGCTCCAGGGCAGGGTGGAACCTGGCAGAGGGGCAAACAGTTCATGTAAAGAAAACATTTTAACAATATTGATTCTTCTAATTCATTAACACAGGATGTCCTTCCATTTTTAAATCCTCTTGAATTTCTTCCAATCTTTAATAAATTTAATTGTGGGGAAATTCCCTTTCTGTTAAATTTATTCCTGAGTACAATTTTAGGTATTGTAAATGGAGTGGCGTTCTTGATTTCTATTTCATATAACTTGCTATTAATGTATAAAAAAACTGTTGAATTTTTGGTATTGATTTTATATCCTACAACATTGCTGAATTTGTCTATAGTTCTAATAGTTGTTTGGTGGAGTCTTTTGGGTTTTCTCTATAGAAGATCTTGTTGTCCCCAAGCAGTGAAGAATAAGAGTGGTAAAAAGGAAAACCCAAAATAAATAAATAAGTCTACCCAAAACTTTAGGGAATGGAAAATTGGAAAACTGTAAGTCAGACATCTAGCTCATATCTTTCAGCAGAGAGTAAAAACATAGAGTTGCTATTGTGAAGTAGAAAGTACTTCATAAAAATATCACAATTACAGGGGCCAAAAACACACAGATTTATAAAAAAGCTAAGATGGAACAATAAATCAACTTTACTTGAATTTACACATTCCTTTCCTTAA
Source organism: Erethizon dorsatum (assembly GCA_028451465.1). Lineage (NCBI taxonomy): Eukaryota > Metazoa > Chordata > Mammalia > Rodentia > Erethizontidae > Erethizon > Erethizon dorsatum. The sequence continues at coordinate 140,173,302 of CM051824.1, forward strand.
GCAGTAAAATGTATTTAGTAAAGAATTAATACTAATTTTTAAAAATTAATAACATCTCATATTGTCTATCCTTCTAATCATTAGATGCTGTTATAGGGTTATATGCGAAATCACATGCTTCTCTGGGATTATACTTTTCAGACAGAATCATAATCAACCACAGACCACAAAAGTATGGAAGGGACACTGGAATAGCAACACCCAGAAAGCTAGTAAGCAGGAGTGCTTGATTCTGCAGTGAAATAATTAGACAACGAATGAATGTTTTCTGTACCTGGGGAAATATTTTCTAGGTATGACTCAGCCTGGATGTTGTTTTCTTTCTGACAAAAGTAGGTCAATCTTTCTAACTCTACTCCTGGCATTGCAGCACAAAGATGGAATTGTTCCTTTGTGGTCAAAGGCAGTTACGACGGGCACACTTTTATCAAAACTGTGAAAGAGAAATATTCACCTTTATGTTTCAAGATGGAATGGATTTGTGGAACAGATAAAAGAAAAAAATCTGAAAAGAGCCTTAGAAATTCAGGTAATGCAGAATACATCCTTGCACCTGTCTTTCTTAAAATTACAGCAAAAAAGTAAAAAATATGGTAAAAATTAGTATTAGAAAGGAAATTATTTTTGATAGAGACTGTAAGACAAATGCTTCAAAGTTTGGGACCAGGAAACAAGAGATGAAGGTAAACATTAGATGCAAAGAGAAAGGTGAAGTTCCTCCTTCATCCCTTCTTCATGGAGAGCAACGTTAGGGCATGGAGGAGGCCTGAAAAGTTAAGTATGGATCACGCTGCAGTCAAACCTGTGCTTAATTTCAGTACAGATGTGGAAAGGTGCATGTATTTCTGTGGATGTGAGTCTGCTTATGCGGGGTTTATGCTTGTCTATTCTGATTCTAATTACTGTACATACCGTTCATTGCTTGGTGTTTATCAGTCGCTGTCAAGTAAAGCTTCTACATGTTTGATTCTATGAAAGTGAGTTTAAAGTGAAATATGTATGTTTAAAATATAAAAATTGGAAAATTATTTTAATTAACATTTTAAGTCAGCTTCCATAGACAAAAGTATACAGGAACTCTTTCAGAATAATGTCTAAGACAGACACTGTAATACCCCCTAAAGATAACTAAAATCCAGTCCCAACAACCTGGGAGCATGTCACCTGAGTTGACAGAAGGAACACTGCACATAAAATTAAGATAACAGACCATAAAACAGGCAGTGTATTTCCCATTATACTGAAGAGCCCAGTGTAATTATTTTGTCCTTCACAAAGGGATGTTGAAGGCAAAAACTACATGGCGAGGTGCGGCAGAAGAGACAGGAGGGAGTCAAAATGTGAGAGATGCACCAACTGCTGCATCTGGCATTGAAGATGGAGGAAAAGGCAGAAAGCTAGGGAACATGAGCACCCCCTGAGGCTGCCAGCAACCCTCGGCAGACAGCCAGCAAGGGAACGGGCACTTCAGCTCAACAGACAACTGCATGCTGCCAACAACTTAGATGAGTATAAAAGTACATTTTTCTCTCAAGCATCTGGAAGGTAACTCTATTTTGTTGGCATCTATGTCTTAGTCCAGTGAAACCTAAGATGGGGTTCTGAAATACAGAGCTATAAAAAATAAAGTTGAGTTATGGTAAAGAGGTAAACTTAAAATACTGTCAATAAAATTGAATAGTTTTCAAATCATGAATCTATGATAATTTTATAGCAGATTAAATGCTTACTATGTGCCTATTGTGGGAGTGGTATTAGCAAGGACCCACTAGATAAATTTAATATTCACAAAAGTCTGCATTTTAGGTGTTATTATTCTCATTTTGCAGAAGAGAAAGCTGAAATACAGAAAAAAAGTAACTTTCTAAAAGCAACACAGCTGGTAAACTCTGTGACAGGTAGCCAAAAATAAGAATTAAAATCAGATATTTTAAACCACTATGACCTATATTTACATATTTGTATATTCATATTTCCACTTATACCTGCCACACATCCAGAAATTTATTTTAGAAAGTTTCTAAATAGATAGCATAATGCATTATGGTATATGGATCAACTATTTTATTATCCATTTGAAAAAAATGTATCTAGTAATAAGTATTTAAATAAATATAAATTACCTTGCTTAATTCCTTTGAATACATTTACCTAAAAAGCTAGTAAAAAGTGCTTATCAGGCTTGTGGTTAAATATTTACTAGATAAATTTTAAAAGTTTTTCAGGTTCAACATAATTTTTATAATGTCAGTATAATATGTTCACTTAATTATATGTAACATAAATTAAGACTCAAAGCCAACTGAAGTTTGACAACCAGTAATAAGTTAAAACTAATTCTCAGTCAAAAAATTATAATAACGGAAAATCAAACAATCTTCATATGTATGTATGTGAGGCTTAGTTAGCATCTTAAAACAAAAGGTTGGATTTATACTTATTACCTAATTTTTCCTGAATTTTATGTGATTATTATTAAAACATCACTTTCATCAGGGGCCAAAATCCTGTGAGTCATTTGAGTGAGATTAGGTGAGGACCTCAAGCACCAGAAGAAGAAATTCCAGCTGGCCTTTTAATAATGGTTTTATGAGGCCCTAAAAATAAACAACCCAATTATGCCATCCCTCTAATTTCTGATCTACAGAAACTGATACAATGATTTGTTATTTTAAATTACTATATTTGTTACAGCATCCACATTTGTAATATTGGTTGCAAATCCCACAGTTTATTTTCTTAATCTTTTGCAGTGTGATTTAGTGTCAAAAGAAACCTTCTATGTATATTGATACTTAGAAGTGGAGTATTCATGATACACACATAAAACTTGGGAGCCTCTTTGAAATCAGGCATTGAGTAGAGGCTGAAATAATTTTTAGTGTATTAGAGAAAGTTTAAATTGTCTTGAACATACTGTTAGTAGAAATTGGGGCTTTAAAGATGCTATATACCATGACTGAAAATGAAGTCAAGAATAGGGTATTGGAATATGCAGTTAGGGAGAGTCTTTTCACTTGGTGAAAAAAAGCATAGAAAAAGAATATTTATGTTGCAAGGAAGACTTTGGACTTTGAACTTAAGTAGGATGATTTTCAAAACAAAGTGTTTACCATTCTACTTGTTATCCTCTTGGTACTTAAAATTATGAAGGGAAGAATTGAGATAAAAACTATTAAACACAGAGAAACTAAGAATAGATGACTGAAAAAAATGAATGGCTTTGAAAATATTCACCATCTCTGAATGGCAAAAGATTCTAAAATTTAGATATAGCTGCTGGAAACTTTGCATAGAGAGAAAAACTGATGTTTCATAATATAGTTTTTGCTAAAACATCAGATGGAAAGTCAAAGTATTCAATAACACAAAGGCCTTTTCAAGAGATTTAGTGTAAGCCTCACAGATCTTCTTAATGAAATGAGAGGGCTTCTAGGCTGGTTAAATACACATAGGTCCCTCAGCTGTCTCAGTAAAAGCCAAACACAGAAGGAATGATCTTCCAAAGTTTTATACATATACCTTTGTCTAATGAAAAGAAATGCAATGAAATCCACACAAGACCCACAAAGTTCTTAAGATCATTGTTTCAGGAGAAATAATCCCAGCTTAGACTGAAAAACTGAGAAGGTAAAATTAAAGTGTTGGGCTCCAAAATTCTAAGGACAAGAAGGCAAATAAAATTACACAGCAACAAGTAAATGTTGGCTAATTATTTTCAGGTCTTGAATCCCAATCATGAAATTCTATCGACATTTATCTGGCCAGATTTCAAAACCAACATTGACAAATCATTATTTTTACTTTCGTTTCCCTAGAATGTGTATAACTGTGTGTGTTATGCCCATCCCATTATTCTATGTCGAATGTTGAGACTATCGAAGACAGATTTTTAAGGTAGTTTCACATGTCCAGAGATGGGGAGAATTTGTGCTTGGTAGATGTATTTAATGGGTCTCTTCCAAATTCACACTGGATTTAGATTTTTAAAACATTCATAATTTCAGTTTATAATAAAATGGGATGAGACTTTGGAACATTGGGAGAATGAAGTTTCTTGTGAGATATATATGAATTATTGAAGCCACGTAGGAGTAGGTATGCCATAGCTAAATTTCTAACCTAGAAAGACTATGCTATAATGAACTTGTTCTTTTAAATAATAAGCTTGTAGTCATTTACTGCACACCAATTAAAACCTAATACTCCTCCCAGGAATGTTTTGAAAAGGATTTGGCAATTTCCTAAATTTCCATTTGTGGGATGTTGACACACATTGGGCCATCACTGAAACTCACCTTATGACTGCTGAGGTTCGTCTACCCCACCAGACCAACAAGTGCCTCTGAGTTAGGTTTCATAGGTATTTTTGTCAAAGCAGGCATCACTTCTGTGTGGAAAAGAACCACAGAACCTTGGAGCTTCTTGTCACCATGTTTCCTGCTGGATGAACAAAAATGTTACAGAGAAAGAGTCGAAGGAGACAGAGCCAGAGAAAAGCGTAAGCAAACAACCATAGATGTTTTAAGGATGATGGTGTCTGGGTTGCTGTTCTACTCTTGTTGGCAAGAGAGTGTCCCTAGATCTTAAACACCCAAGAGCTGATCATAATCTTCTTTAATTTTATATCTTGATGGTAATTTTATGAGCTGTCCGTGACACACACCCATACACAAACGTACATTAAAATTGTCGTTAGCATTGTTCTTGATCAAATTGGATCCCTATTATTTAAAACCAAAAGTGATCTGGCTAAGATAATTCAAACTAAACATTATAAGTTATTCTATTGATGACAAAGACCAAAGTCTACACAGACAACAACTTAAATGTTTGCTAATCCTTCAAATTTTTTGCATTCCTCTTCACAGATCTTCAAACCCTTCTTTAATGAGAATTGAGTTTCTTAATTTTTCTCTCTTTTATACCTGTGTTTTTTCCTCTCTTTTGAAGTCCCTATATCACATTAAGCTGCCTTAAGCCTCCATTCTATTCCCTCTGCTTCTAGGGAAGATTCTGATGTTCTAAGCAACATCATCTCATTTCAAACTAATCACATCTTCCTTATCCACCAGAATAAATGACTTCTATTGCCTCTGGGGCCATTAGTCTCATTCCTTCCCTCTATTTCATCAGTTCCCAAGCTTTCTCATTGCACTAGCATTTCCTTTCCATCCTAAAATACTCTCAGATATTCTTTACGCCTTGCATCAATTCTTTTAAACCACCTCTGTCTTTCTTATTTTTATTGCCAAGTCACTTCTATCAAATTACATTCAGTCTGTACTTATTTCCTCAATCTATGTTTCTCTCTGCATCAAATAGAGTCAAATCAGGCAAGAAAATCTGTCTAGGAATTGTGAAAAGAGAATTTGACTTACACAATGTTCCCTTGAATTACACATGTGTTTAGTAACAGAAACACAACAGAAAACTAATGAAGAATGGAGGCAGGAGCTGTAGGAAACAGCTATCATACCTAGGGCTGAGGAAACCAAGGGAAGATGTTGGAATTACTAATCCTTAGAAAGTTCCAAACTTGCTTAAATATCTGCAGAGACTAAAAATGGACCCCTGAGGGGGCAGTGGCAGTTCAGCTGGTACTGTTGCAACTGATGTGTGAAGAACAGTCTCTTGGGAAATAGCAATTGGTAGATTCTTTCTGAGAAGTGGCTGCCATGAAATGGGTATGGAATATTTGGAAAAGCTAGTAACTGCATTGAGCTGTTGCTACACAAGGGAATAGCTGCTATAAGTGTGAACAAGCTACAGTGTAGAGGTCTTACTGGACCTGTAACCTGAGGAGAGACCCCCCCAGTAACCAGAACAGAAAGAACAAGTCCCCTTTTGGCTCCCCCAGGTACACAGCTTCCTTCCATGACCCTTTTATTGGAAATCCTAATATGTGACATTCAGGATTGCAGCTCCACCATCACGAAGTCTCTCTCTGGTGCTGATACACCTGTTGCCTGTTGACATTGGTGCTTCCACTCTGACAACAATAACTCTTCAATTATGATTACCATATTTTAGGAGACAATTTTATAATTTGGAAAATTTATAATGTGTACAAGCAACACCACTTTATCTGTATCTTTTCTTATGTGCCTTTTGATCTTGAAAGAACCTATAATTGTTCTCTGTTGCAGTTGACACTTGGTTTATACATCTAAGTATTTCCTTTGTAAGTCCTTAATTGATTTACCATTATCTCTTACCCTTTAATAACTAATATATATTTATTCTTTCAACAAATATTAGCGTTAACAAATACTATAATGGTTTGAACTCTATAATAAGTGAACCATTGTGCTGTCAGCTAGAAAATAATCACAGTAATATAATTCTATCTCCAAGGGTTTTATCTAAAAAAAATTGCATCAATTATTTGACTGCAATTTGCAGTAAGGACTGAAAAGCTAGAGTACAGCACAGAATTACAACTGGTAAATTCTAACACGTAAATACACATATCTGTATATATGTAAGCTGTCCTGTTGTTGGGGCCAAATACCTGGTCCAAGCAACTTAAAAATGTGAGATTTGGGCCGGTGAGATGGCTCAGCGGCGTAAGCGCCTGCCTTGCAAGCGCAAGGGCCCGAGTTCGACTCCCGGATCCCACATACGAAAAAAGGGGCCGGTGATATCGCTCAGTGGCACGGGTGCCTGTTGGCGCACGAGGTCCTGAGGTCGACCCCCCGGTACCCACAAAAAAAAAAAAATGTGAGATTTAATTTGCCTCATGATAGTCAGGAAATTCAGTCGGAACTACCTGAAACTAAGGCTGGAATATCATGATAGAGGGGAAAAGAAAAGCAAAGCTGCTCAATTCATGGCATCTGGGTGCAGAACAGGGGTACAGCACCAGAGAAGGAGCAGGGACAAGATACAGCACCCACGGTAACACCTCCATAACTTACCTTGACATTCCAGAAGTGTGTTTTACTAATTCCCTCTGCAGCTCCCAAGCTAAAGTTGGCAATCCAACTTAACTGTCCCATTTTACCTGTTGTCATCTTAACATACAAACACATCTCAGACCACACTTAATTTCCAAATAAATATGTGGTCATAATTCTGCTAAACATGATATAATTATATCGTGTATGACTGAAAATGCCTAATTCCCTTCACTCAATGTCACAACATATCGAGAATTTCTCAGAAGTCCAAGTCATAGTCTCATCTGAGACTAATGGCAAATTCTAAGCTGTAAATACTTGTGATATTAAAAAAGTAATTTACATAGTCTCTAAATATATTGTATTGGCACATTCCCATTCCAAAAGGGAGTAATAGAGATATAAAAGAACACAACCAATAACACCAAAACTCAGATTGGCACATTAAATTCCATAATTCCATGTCCAACATCCAGAGAATATGTTGATAAGATATGAGTTACAGAGGGCTTGGGTGGCTTATTCCTGGGCCATGCTGGTTCCAATCCACAGTCTCCTATTTGGGTTCACTCCATTTGCTGCCTGTAGTTTGCCTTTGTAGACATTCTGTGTTCCTAACATCTGCAACATACTAAGGACTACATGGAACTTTTGACTTCATTCCCACACCTTCACACTCCCACCACTTAAAGGCATACTGCCAGGCCTCCTAGGACTTCCTTTGAAATCTGGATGGAAACTTCCCTGACACTAAAACTTTTGCATTCTGCATGACTGAACATTCAGCATCACGTGGATAGTGCCAAGGGTCTGTCTCCAGCTCGAGTAGTAGTCAGTTAACCTTGAAAGATGTCTCCAGCAGTCTCAGTACCTGGATCTGAGCTTAACAAAATGAGACTAGGAAGTTCCCTAGGCAACCATTCTGGAGCACAGTGATGTTTTTTCTTTTTTTTTTTTTCTGTCAAATGAAATGTTTATACTTCTGCACCCTTTAACCTCCAATTGGTATGGTCTTGGTGATAATTTACATGCACTTTAGCCTCCAAATTTATGGTCCTGATAACAATTTTGATGCCCTAAAAGCACCTTACTTCTTACTCTAGTTCAATGTACTTGTTTCCTTCTTTTTTTTTTTTTCCAATGCAAAGGACTAATCCCAGAGCATTTTCATTGAGTTATATCCCTAGCCGTTTTTGTGTGTGTGTGACACAGTCTCCCTAAATCACTAATTTTCCCAGGCTGCCCATTGAAACCTCCTGAGCCTGAACATTATTGCCCACATTCCTGTCAGCATTCTACTCTACTGAGCTCTGACCAGAATCACTCATCATACTCTGCTTATAGATTTCAAGGACTTCTCTGGTTTGCATGTCAAAATCTTTCCAAACTTCCCTCACAAACCAGTTCCAAAGTCTGCTAAACCATATGGTCAAGTACAATCACAGCAATGACCCCACTTATCTGGTATCATCACTGAGATAAAATACCCAACACTCACAACTTGAAAGAGGAGCATTTTAAATTGGCTCATGGTTTAAGGGGATTCAGTCCTGTGTTGGTCATTTCCAATGTAAGGATATTACATAGAAAAGGATGGTAGACCAAAGGTAATCAGTTCGTGGCAGCCTGAAAGTAGAACCAGGAAACAGCATCACAGAGAACCAAGTGACCATAAAAATAACAAAAGTCATGCATCCAGAACTTACAGAAACATACAGAAGTGTGCATATTAATCCCCTAGGTGGCTCTAAAGGTAATCAAGCTGACATTCAGCTTAACTGTCACAATATATTAATATATTTGTGTATTTACATATATATACAAACAGATGTTTATATGTATATGTTTACATTATACATATATATTTTACATGCATATATATACTTTACATGTATATATGTTTTTATGTTTACATATATATCCATGTGTGTTTGCATGTTATATTGTATGTGAGCTTGTTTTAGCAAAACTATCTGGCTTGAAGAACAGCTAATTCTGTTAAATAGTGCATAGAATTGAGAAGTGTCTCCAAAAAGTGAGTAAAACAAGACAAGTGCATGCATATAGTGTTTGTCATCATGTACTTAAGAAATGTGATTTATTTTATTGACATAAATCAGTGGCAAAAGAAATCACAGAAATTTTGCAAACATTTGTTTATGAAATGACACACTCCTGAAAAATCAATGGTCACAGAAGAAAAAAAAGAAGACATTAAACAATTTCAAGAGTAAAAGATAAATCCTTACAACTTACCTGAGTCTACAGGACACAATGAAAGAAATCCTAAGAGAGAAGCATATTACTATAACTGTTCACATTAGAAAAACAGAATAAGCACAAATAAATAGCATAATGATGCACCTCTAGTTCTAAAAAGACAAGAGCATTCTAAATCTAAACCTAGTAAAAGAAAGAAAACCATAAAAATCAGAGTAGAAATTAATAAAATTGAATCTTAAAAAATACAAAGATTCAATGAATTGAAAAGTTGGTTTTTCAAAAGAATAAACAAAATTGACAAACCCTTATCCAAATTTGCCAAAAGAAGGAAAGAAAAGATCCATATCAATGCAATTAGAAATGAAAAATGAAAAAGCACAATGGGTGTAATGAAATTTAGAAGATTATTAGTAACTACTATGAGAACTTGTACTTCAACAAATTGGAAAATCTAGAAGAAATGGACAGATTTCTAGACAGATAAGAATTATCAAAACTGGGGGGCCGGTGAGATGGCTCAGCGGCGTAAGTGCCTGCCTTGCAAGCGCAAGGGCCCGAGTTCGACTCCCGGAACCCACATACGAAAAAGGGGCTGGGGATATTGCTCAGGGGCACGGGTGCCTGTTGGCGCGTGAGGTCCTGAGGTTGCCCCCCCGGTACCCACAAAAAAAAAAAAGAATTATCAAAACTGAACCAAGAAGATATAAATGACCTGAACAGTCCAATAACAGGCAATAAATTGACAGTAAAACAAACAAACAAACAAACAAAAAAAACCAAGAAACAGCCAGAGTGCCCAAACCCTCTTGTCCTTGTAGCCAGGTGCTCTGGCTTCCAGTCTCCCCCTGTGCAAGTCGTCCTGTTAGCTGCCACAGGCACCTACCTTTTGTCATTCAGCCAGGTGAGACCTTCTCAAGTTTTGATATAGGTACTTTCAGGTCACCCCAGCCTCACTCTTGGGGATGAATGCCCAGCCAAACTTATACCCAGAGCAGTGTGGGCCTGGAACACAAGATACTCCCAGGTCATCATCGTGGCTGTGGAGGCAATGCATCTGGGGGTCCCTGTCTGAGTCCCAGGGTACTCTCCACCTGCCCACAAGATCATTCCTGCTTTCTTTTTTCACACACAGTGTTGTTGGTTTTTGAGATTCAGTGGATGAAGACCCAGGGAGTAGCAGCAAAAGTGCATACCTTTAAATGAGTGGTGACAAAAAGCAGTTACTCTGAGGCAGGGGTGAAAGATAAGTCAGTTATGGAACAATAAATGAAAAGATAACCCAGCTGGATTATATCCAAAGTTTGGAGGATGAAAGAGGGGAAAATGGTCGACACTAGAATATAGTATCACATCCCCTACCTCAAAGCCAGCAAGGATACCATCTTGGGAAAGGGGAGGTTGGGGGAGAGAGCAAGTCAACCATTCAGCGCCAATCTGGCATATTAAATAACCTCAGAGTCAAGATATATTTCTCCTGGAGTGCAGAAAAGTTAGAAATCTCCAACCCAGGGTCTCAAAGAAACAGAAAACAGAACAGGGTAAAATCTCACAGCCACTCACCAGTGCTCCTGTCCCAGAGCTAGAGGGTGCCAAGACACTGGGAAATAGAGAAGTCCCACAGCACAGACAATTTTGAGAAAACCATAACAATCATAAGACAACTCAGCTGGACTAAAATCCAGAGATCAGAGGTTGCCAGAAGGAAAACTGTGTTCACGCCTGGAACACAATACTCCCCCACTCACCACTGACCGGGGGTCCACACCATCTTGAGAAAGGGCCATGAGAGAGCAATACGGCCCCTCAGAGGCAGTCTAATTTTTAAATCCACAGTCATGCTATCTTCTCCACTGGGAATGACAAAGTTAGACAACCCAAGCCTGGGATTTAAAGAAACCAAAAATATAAAAGGGTAAAATTTCAAAGCCATGTACCAGCACTCCCATCCCCAAAGTCAACTGGCACCAAGACATCAGGAGACAGAGGTTTCCTAAAACACAGATCATTTTTGAAAATAATAATAAGCCACTTATTTTTTCCACATGGAGTGGGAGTGCAGTATGTGGAATAGTCAGCAACCTATCCATTAGTGTGTGTTCTCCCATGGACGGAGGGAACACTCAGAGAATAGCAAAAGGAACCAAACCTGAATTCAGTGACCAAGGTGGAAAACAAGTCAGCTACAGCACTATGCTCAGGAGCCGCACAAGAGAAAGAGCACCTCCTTGTGGCTTCTGACAATAGCGCTGAAACAGATAAACAATCAGAACCTGGGATAGTAGCCTTCAGGCCGTAGACTAATAGTCGAGAGAAAAACAGCGAAGTTAAGACACAGAGAAGTCCATAGTATTTACCCTTCAAATCCATCTAAACAATCAGATTAACGAAGGCATGCCGAAAGCTCAAAACTAGGACAGGAGTTAATGGCATCAAGTCAACAAATGGGATTATATCAAATTTAAAAAACAAACAAACAAACAAAAAACCTGCTAAGTAAAGAAAACAAACAATAAAGCAAAGAGACATTTACAGAATGGGAAAAAATTTGCATCTACTACTCAGACAGAGGACTACTATATAGAATGTATAAAAAAAAATCAACCAACCAACCAAAAAAAAAAAAAAAACCCTCCCCAAATAAAACACCCAATCAAAAAATGATTAACAAATCTATGAAAAAAAAATTCGGCACCTCCAGCCATCAGAGAAATGCAAAGTAAAACAATGTTCAGATACAACCTTACTCCAGAAATAATTGTTATTATCCTGAAGTTAAATGATACTAAGCACTGGACAGGCTGTGAAGGAAAAGGCACCTTTCTGCACTCTTAGCAGGAATGTAAAATAGTACAACCACTATGAAAATGGGTATGAAATTCCTCAAGAAACTGAAACTAGGAATTCCACTTGACTCAGTCATTCTCCTTTTAGGTATCTTTTGAAAGATTTAAGGACATCATACTACAGTGATGCCATGCTCATAGCAGCACAACTCGTAATAGTCAAATCATAGTATTGTAGTGTCCTACATATACCCTCACAGATTTACAGATATTGAAATGGAGGTATTTATATACAGTGGAATACTACTCTATCATAACGAAGGATAAATTTGGGTCATTTCTAAGAAAATGAATGAAACTTGATGTCATAATATTAAATGATATAAATGAGACACACAGCTTAAATATCACATATATTGCATATGAGAAACTCAAAGTATAAATAATTTCAGAGGTGAAATGATAAATAGACAATAAGAAACAAAGAAATCTTTTGCAAATGGGAAGGAGAAGGAGATTTAGAGATGGGAGAAGAATAAGAGGAGAAGGAAGAGGAGAAAAAGTATCAATATATTTGTGTAGATATACCAACTCTACATGATAAATATAATCATTAAGCACTACAATCACCTACTAATAAAAATGTTTTTAAATTTTCCAGATGACATATCCATTTATACACTATGCTTGCTTATTAGTGTTTTGATAATCAATACTTATAACTATTTTAATACCATTTTTCTTTTAGCAGAACAGATCTCAGTTTATTTCAATAGATTATTACTACTCCATTCTGAAATTTTAAAACTCAAAGACTTCTTCATCAGCATTGTATATCAAAATAAAGTAGATAATACAGTTTACAATGACCATTGAATCTGAGTGCTGTGAATGGATTTGCTCTTAAAGGAAACCCCTAATTCAACTCATTAACAAATTCACATCGTGAGCTAGTTATAGCATCCTGTAGTTGAATATTACCCACATGAGACCTTTGAACTAGCACGAGGAAGACCAACTACAATCACTGGATTTTTCTGTTAATCTTTCACAAGCATTATAATGGCCAAGTACTTGTAACAAATTTATAATAAAGAAATCTTCACATGTTTTTGTCTGTTTCTGAATTTTGATTCCAGTACCTGTCCAGTACACCAGTCCATCCCTATTTTGCTTTTCCTAGTTCATTGTCTGGATATTGAAGTTCATTTCCAAATACTAACTTGTAAGTATCTGTAGGAAGACAAACAAAATGATAAATGACAGCATTCCTGCATTTATATGTCTTTATCTTCTACTTTACCAGTGAGACCCCATTACATTAAGATTCTCCAATTCTTTTAATATTTTCATAAACTATAACTACCAAACAGTTGCCCTGTGTAATATTGTACTCTGCTCCTTAAATATAACCTACCTTTGCTACCTGAAATCTAGATGAAATCTCTAGAATTTTTACTGCTTTTTTTAGGAAGATTGTTTCAACACTGATATTAGGAGATCATTAGCAATTCACCCCATATATAGATTAACTGCCATATATAACTGATATACACTGAATTACGACTATACTTTATTAAAGGTTAAAATTGGTCTGTAAGTCATAATAATGAAAAAATTTGAGCTAATACTATTTTCAGTACTTTTAGAGTCTGTGAATATCTTCTATCATAATACTTCTTTAGAAACTTTCTCAATTTTTATTTCATTCTCAGCAGTGATGATCAGTGTGAAATCTCAATTCTCCTAGAAATAACTGAAAATTCAATTTAAGTTATGGAATTTAGCTAGATGAAAATCAACGCAGGTTTTAATATAGTGAACATAGAAAAAAATCAATCAGAAAGGATGTAATGCTTACATAGAGACATGGATCTGAAAAATCAAAGAAAAACTTGATGATGAATTAGTTTGATTAAAGTAGGTGGAAAAAGTTTAAGTCAGAAGATATCAGTGTAAATGACAGATAAACTGCCACCATTTTCACTGGTAATCTATTTTCAGAACACTGATGCATAATAAAATACCAACAAAAAAATTCTTTCAATGAGATGTAGATTGTCCCTCATTTGTGATGAATATATCCCCAAGTATGTTTGAAATTTAAATTTCTGAAAGGATAGAGGTAAGAACAAATGGTAAATGGAATTTTCTTAATAGTAAGGCAATAAACAGTCTTAAAATTTACTGCTATATTTGTCTTTTCCTGTTTTAAATAAATTCAGCAAATGAGAGATAAAATTTCTGAGAACTCAGATATTGTTATGACTTGAATCTAGATATCCCGCCAAAATCTCATGTAGTCACAGGGGGGGGAGTTTCTTAGGTCATAGGTCATAGGCAGGGGCTGGATTAGGATGCATAATGCTAGGATTGAGGATGTGATGCTGGAATTAAGGGTATGATGCTGGGATTAAGGGGGGCCCACCCTGGGTGTGGGTGACACCATCCAAAACATGGGTATCCTCGATAGAATATAAGGGAACGGGCAGAAGCTGCTTTGCTACTTCACTGCTGCCTGCCCTGATTTGTAAAGGATTTTTTCCCCCCTGTGATGCCCCTATGCCATGCCACACTGTATTGGAGCCAGCTGACTAGGGACTGAAACCTCTACAAGCTGAGCTAAATAAACGTTTCCTCCCTTAACTTGTGGGTGTCAGATACTCTGTCTGAGAAATGAGAAATATAACCAAGACAGATATTCTGCTTCTGATAGAATCAGAAGCAGTTCTGTCTTTGAACTCTCATAAATACTTTATATATCTCCAGTGAGATGGCTGAAGATAAACTGTTTTTCTTTCATTGGGCTTCAGATTTGGTTGCTGCTTTCTGGTGATTTTGTGGACAGAATCATGTGCAACATAATCATGCATTCTTGTTAACCTACAAATCCTGAGACCATGGGAGGCAAGGATACAATCTGTAAGAACCAATCAACACACATACCTCATGGTAGGAGATTAATGGGGACCAGAACTCTACATACACTTTGAAAAAGAAAAAGCAGCTTTCAGGTAATGGATTGTTAGCTTGTCCAACCCCCTTCTTAAACTCCTTCGTATAACCATTGTCAGTAGAGACCCTTTAACCTGCTCTAAGTAAGCACTACCTAATGGAATTAGCTCAAAATTAGTTCTGACACCTGAGTCAGGAAAGAACAAATGACATATACATCACATTAAGGACTATCAATGAAAGTTTATATGCAACTATGAAGTTGTACAAATTGTACAAATTTTGTCTTAGTTATTTCTATCATTGCTGAGACAAAATATCCAACACCTAAAGTTAAAGGAGGAAGGATTGTTTTGGCTCACAGTTTGTAGAGATTTTAGTCCATAATCAGTTGTCTCCAAGGTGGGGTATCATGGCAGAGGGGCATCACAGAGAAGAAACAGTCCATGACAAGTCAGGGAAGTCAGAAGGCAGCCAGCAGCAAAGTAGAAACAACAAGCAGTAAGCAACAAGTGATAGCATCAGCCCTCTTTCTGTCCCCTGTACTCTGGTTATATGCCCTTCTGGTGGGTAGCACTCACACCCAGAGTGGGCCTTCCCATTATCCACCACTCAGTAGACTAATTTAGTAACCACACAGCTTTCATCCCAGCATCACACACTCTAGATCTAGCCACCTGTGAAAAACCCCAATTATGACCACTTGAGGCTTTGGGGGACATCTAGACACAAGCAATAACAAAGTTCAATATATTAAAATTAAGTAATAGGAAATGAGATAGGCATTCTAAAAAGTCTGATAATGACACATTTGGCTAGAAAATAAACTGAATAGACATAAAAAGGGAGTTTATCAACATAATAGTAGATGCACAGAATTAGATAAAGCCATTTTTTCATATAAGTATTAAGGCTAAGCAAGATTTCTAGTATCCTGTGACAATGCAGTTTTCCTTAGAGGGTAGGGTAAAATTAAAATTGCATGTAATGTGTTTTCTTGATGGTTAATTCCTAAATAAATTATTTATAAAGTTACCAGTCATTGAGACTTAGAGCAGAAAGATCTGAAGTCTGGAGCTGATACTACATCCTGCAGTAATTTTAAAAAAAAGAATACATTCTCTTAGTTTTATTTTACAGTCATATTAACCACATAGGAACATCAATCTTATCTAAAAAATATACTACCAAATGCAATTTTGTCACAAAATAAATGACTCATACCCCCAGTACAAAAATGGCAAAAATTAAGTCAGAAAAGTAATGAAAACAGAGTGGAATAGTTAAAACACATCCCTTTGAACACAATGAATAACTGCAACAATTCCTCTGGTTTAATATAATGCTCATTAAATTCTACAAAAGTACGAAAGGCTCCTGAACATAAACAGAACCAGTCTCGCTTCTTGAACACATGTTTATTAAATTATTCTAGTGAGTCACTAGAAATTAAGAGAGAAATGAAAGCTATTGATTAAAGAGAATGTAGACAAAAATGGAAAAAGTGTAAAAAATAAAATATTTAATAATGAAAGCAAACTATTGAATCATAAATACAGTTATGTATTGAAAACTGAATATCCTTGTTCATAAGTACTGTTATACTTTTTCATTATTTCTCATTTATTGGATGCATACATGTACATATCTAACTGCTAATATGTTTAGCTACCTATCTAGACAAGTATTAATTTCTGAACTTTACATTTGAAAGGATAAATGGAAGAAAAAGAGTGTACCCCAACACCCAAACCTTGGTTCTTTATATTAGAGCCCAGATTCCACAGAGAAAAAAATAGTTAATTTTAAAACCAGACCAAGAAATGTACAAGATGATCCCAGACCATGCTGCAGTGCCAGAATGTAAGGACGTGTTCAAGAAAATAAGCCTACGCATCTCGTATGGTAGTGTGTAAAACTGACCACAGAATCTAATCTCAAAAAACTCCCAATGAAAAACACCTGGAGCAATTTTACAAACAAAATAACAGAACATTGAATTATAAACCAAATAATGAAATAAACATTCAGAAGTCTATACTGATGTAAATAAATTATATTGAATGAGTGTATAAATAAATAGATAAATAGGATGTAAAAGGAAAATTGCCGATGGAGAAGAATTCTACTTTATAAGGATAGAGCATAACAAGCCTTGAGTCCTCAAGTGTAACTGCACAGGGCGACTGCCTGCCAAGGAGTGCGCAATGCACAAAGGCCATAAGGAGAATGTAACTTCACTGTGGAGGAACCTTACAAACACTACCTTCATCAGGTGCGAAGATGAACAGCAAAAATGATAAAGCATGTTGAGCAAGAACTTTGGTTGGCAAATCTTGAATCATACGTCTAGGAGAGTCACTCACTCGTTCGTCTTGTTGGATGTGTGTGTACACATCAGTCTTTCCATGCATCCTACAAAGCGTGTCACAGAAAAGAAGGCAGCGTATGTGCAGACAACATGACTATGGTGGAGGGGAAAGCAAATACAGGGCTTTCTAAAGGAATCATACAGTAGTATTGTACAGCCAAGTCGCTATTGCTGAGGCAAAAGTTTTGAAGCAAATAGTCAAAGTAAGTACCTTGTACAATATGAAATTTGCATAAATTATTGTATGATCTTTCTCCCTAAATGTTCAATGTAAAATTTGAAAAGTATACTTGGCCTTCCTATAGTTTTTGTACTTATGTATTCTACTTAAGACCTTACTTGCTTTGTAATTATCTTTTTGTTTTTTGTTCTTTCAGATCTGTGTCTCAGAAATTTCTCTGTGTATTAAACTGATTTTTGTACATATTTATATTGTTTTGTTCCTTTTTGAATAAGTCATATCAAGTTTTTTAGAATTAAGAAATACATCAGTTTGGAATTTCCAAGAACCAAATTTCGAGGCACCATAAGATGTGCAGAGAACTTTGTAAGGTGAATGCCTCTGAACAGCGAGAGGAGAGACGGGAGTTGGCGGAGAGACGGTGGGGAGTGCACAGAGCATGCTCCTGCTCAGCACAGGTGAGCCACATGAATGCGAGGGCACCAGCACCAGACACATGCCGCGTCATTGGCTGAGAATAATCTGGCAAAATGGTGCACAGCAGAAAGGGGTGCAGCTGTGCTATCAGTCAATCACGCCCATCTTCTGTGGGATCTGAGTGGTGCATTTCTATGACCGCCACAAGGACTAACAAAAATTATAAGAAAATATATTATGAGTTCTCAAATTTAAGGATAATATCATTAAAAGCCACCAAGCAAAGGGCAAAGGTCAATGCCAGTGAGCCACTCACTTGGGGATAGTCTGGGAATCACAGAGGGTGGAATGGAGCATTCACACATACTGAGCGGGGGTCCCAGTGCGTCTGGGCTCCAGCCTTGCCAAGAGGTGGAGCATGATCTAGCTTATGCGCCAACTGTTTGGACATTGCATTAGTCACAATAACAATGCCGCTGAAACAAAATGCCTGAGATAATTTTTAAAGAAAAGTTTTACAGTGGCTCATATTCTTAGAAAGTCTAGGTTCGATTGGGCAGATCTACAGTTTTGTGCTTCTGGTGGGTGTGCCAGATGGCAAAGGGAGGGAGCGCATGGCATGTGACAGAGCAAATGGGGGAGCAAACGACCAGGAAGAAAAAGAAAGTGAAGAAGACGCCAGAATTCCACAGTACACATGAAGAGCTCCCAATGACCAAGGACCTCCACTGGGACCACCTCCCAAATTTCACCCCCTCCCACTAGTGCCATCCTGGAGAACAAGCCTTTGCCACAAATTCAGGGATATTCCAGATGTCTACAATAACAGACAGGTCCCCAGCCCATAGGGGCTTCCAAGAAAGCAGATGTCAAGAGTGGCCCTTCCTGCTCTGGTTTGGAGGAGTCTCCTCATACCCCTCTGTGCATCACCTAGACAACTGACAACAACTCACAGAGGTTCCATGGGTTGTTCACCAGGCACAATTGTTTCACTTCTTAGATGTGATTCCCTCAAATATTTAAACCATAGGATAAGGACAAATAGAAGGGAATACATTACTCTCACAATAACAAATGGCATTCCAGAGCTTACTAGAAAGCAAGCTCCTAATTGCTTCTGAATTACAGTAGCTATGAGAACATGATGTTATAACAAAGTGCTATAGAGTTCATGGTTGTAGTTGGCAATATCCTCCCAGAGAACAGATCATTTGTTTCAACATACAAAAGCAGGCAGTAGGAGGTGGTATCTACATGTGAGCTTCTTAATAAACTGATTATGGTATCCCTGTAGGTTTCAAGAAAGAGGGCACAAGGAGTGATGAATTCAGTGAGGACTAGAGGCCCATTGTCAAGTGCTGGTTCTACACCTCAAAAAACTACGGAAGCAGAGAATGCATGCCTTGCAGGCCTGTTGTTAACATTATAGCAAAAAATAAAATTCTGATTTTCGTTCAGTTCTGCAAATTATCTTTTCATGGCTTTGTGTTTTTCAAAGAGGAGGGCAAATGCAGGACAGTGTGTGTGGGGGGTATTTTCTCCTGTACCTGAGGATATGATAACACCAGCACCATCTCAGAAGGAGCAAAGAAATATACAGTGAAAGCAGCAGGTGGTATCACATGTGTCAGATTAACTTTGTCCAAATGAAATCTTTTCCCTACAATCCCCAGCTGTGTGGAAAAGTAGAAACCTATGACAGTCTCCCCATGATGACATTTAAATGGAAGATGCTATTGGCAGTGCCTTGAGATAAAGCACTACATTTATGATTGAATGTTAGGAAACGCTTCCTTTATTTATTTATTTGTTTTTCTTTTGTTTCTGCCACAGCATAAGCTGTGATTTCTTTCCTCCTTATCATTAAAATTCAGTGGTGGTTATAACAGTATAATCAGGATCAATGATGGATAATTTCCTCTTTCTCTTCCTACTTTACTAATATTACTTCAAAGATAATATGAGCAAGGATGGTTTTTGAAATAAAGTGTTAAGATGAATTACTAAACTGGGAAAACATTGAAGTTCATATATACAAAAACCCTGAGTAATTTTCTCAGGGGGACTTCGTAGATTGCACAAAGTGGTAGCTATCGAGAACCAGGGTTAGATCTACTATCTAGGTATTTCTTACCAAGTGGCTCCATTCCTCTACTCAACACAGGTGCCTACTTTTTTTCTGTTATGTCCTCGTGAATCTTTCCAGTAACTTCTTTTTCTCTTGACCACTCTTACATCTTGTAGACTAGGTAAGGCTAGCAATATGGCAGGTGTCAAAGAAAACTTTCTCTACCAAGTTTTAGTTAGTTTCTGACAAATTCTTTTAGGTTTCTGTTAACATCTATATAGAATTTTCTCAATTTTGCACTCATAATTTATAGAAAAACAGTTGCCTTGTATATCTGAACCCAAAGAAAATAATATCAAATGAAGATACTTGTTTAGATTTGAGTTAGAAATACTTAGAAATAAGCCAAGTGTGGTGACATACCTGTAATCACAGCTGCTTAGGAGATTGAGGCATGAGGA
This sequence comes from Erethizon dorsatum, assembly GCA_028451465.1. NCBI lineage: Eukaryota > Metazoa > Chordata > Mammalia > Rodentia > Erethizontidae > Erethizon > Erethizon dorsatum. The sequence continues at coordinate 140,193,663 of CM051824.1, forward strand.
TTGATGCTCGATACCAGCCTGGGCAAACCAGAGAGACTGTCTCAAGATAAAAATTGGGGAAAAGGGGGTGGGGGAATGGGGAAATAGCTCAGTATCAGAGTGCTGGCCTAGCATGTGCAATGCCACGTATTCAATTCCCAGTATCGCAAAACAAAAACAAAAATAAAAACCTCAGATATGGATATGTATGGTGGGTTTAAAGTGGATTAATTGGTGAGACCTTTCCAATATACCTCTCCAATCATACAGAAGAGATGGCTACCTCTTTAACTTAAGTCTAAAGCTATCCATTATTAGAAAGTAAAACAACATATATCTGAAAGAGGAATGATGTTGGGAAGTTGGAAAAACTGATTTAGTCCAATAGCAGTTTTATGTTTCTTCTCTTGGTAAGCATCACTGAAATGTGCCAAGAAAGCTAATTTAATAGAGTTGAGAATTTGGAGGAAATGAACAATGTTATGAAAAAGCACAGAATTACAACCCCATATGGTCATGTTTTTATTCTCCAAAATCCCTAATCCAGTATAGTGCATGTAAATATCACTTCCAGAATATCAAGATGAGAATCTGACATATTTCTGAGAGTACACTGTTTCTGTGGGAAAAAGGAAAAAAAAAATCCCACAGTGTATAGTCAAACACTCCATACACAGGAAGCGTTCAGTAGATTTGTTCAACTGAATTATAGTGAAGCATTAAATATTTTAAGCAGAAGGAAAAACCTTTTTCATAGGAATGAAAGTATTTTGGAGGCAGTTTTATTTACCAATAAAATCATGTAGTTCATGAGATATATTAAGTAATATCAACTACTATTTTCCTCCTTAAGAAATGAAAAGGCAACAAACTACAGAAATGTAAACTTACATTCGCTATCAGAATATTTTACAACACAATTTAGAGACTCAAATGAATTTATGCCTTACTTTGAATGAAGCGGAGGAATGTAAGTTCACTAAAGATGCTATATGCTCGCTGGTAAAACACACACACGTACAAGTTACAATCAGTGCAAACTGGCATAGGGGTCTTCTGCCTACTTGTTCATTTTTTTGCGCCTAAACCTTCATGGAGACTAACAATATTGTTGAAATTCATGTACTTGGAGTAATTTAAAATGTTTCCCTTTTATTATCAATTTCAATACTATTAAAATGGTAACATTTTCAGTGTACACATTTTTAATTCTATTCTGTGAAAAAATACCAAAATAGGGTTTTTTTGAAAGAAAATTAAATGCAGACATATATATTTTCTTTTAATCTGTTCTCTGTTGCTCAAACTTTAGGTCGTCCATGCTTCATATAGATAACATAGAAATTGACACTTAAAGTTAACTAAAAAGTTTAAATTGCATAAGATCTCTATGTGAGGAAGATCTGGGGATGGGAGTAAATAGGAGAGCAGCATAAAAGGAGAAGTGAAAATGATTAAAATGTGATATATATATATATATATATATATATATATATATATATCAATTTCCCAAGATAAATTCAATTTTATGTATTGCAAACATATACTAATAAAAACACACAGAAAATAAATTTTAGGGCCGGTGAGATGGCTCAGCAGTTTAAGCGCCTGCCTTGCAAGCGCGAGGGCCCGAGTTCGACTCCCGGAACCCACATACAAAAAAGGGGCCGGTGATATCGCTCAGCGGCACGGGCGCCTGCTGGCGCGCGAGGTCCTGTGGTCGACCCCCTGGTACCCACAAAAAAAAAAAAAGAAAATAAATTTTAATTTTAAGTAATATGATTTAAATCATGTGAGGAAAAAAATATCCATCCATGATACTTTTGGTTATATGTAAATGGGAATGCCAGCATAGGCCAATATATTTATTTTTTAAAAATTTAATGACAGAGCTTATTCATCGAAGAAACCAGCAGAAAGAGCAGACTTTTTACTTTGACATTCCAAACAGCATTTGCAAGTGGGACTGATCATAATGTGATAGAATGGCTTCCCTCTGTCAATCCCTATGTGAGAAGTACAATTGGAAATAGTGTGAACCTTTTTTCCCTTGTTATTTACATTTCAACTCAAGATCAGAGAACAATGGAAAAGCATTTTCTATGCATAAAAATGTGTTGAAAGCAAAAAAGTACACGTAGTCTGTAAGAATCGGTATTAGCTGCCAAATGTACAGTTGCATGTATGGTCAAGAGCATAAAATTTGCAATCTGATGACCTGAATTTCAACAATTGCTTCAATGCATTTCTACTTAAATAAGAGCCATACTTTTTAAGGCTGAGTTTTATGATGTATACAAAAGTGTTAATAATTACTTCTTAGAAAGTTGTTATCAAAATAAATTATGTAATAGATGAAAAATCATTAATAATTATTTTAACTTAGTTTCATGAAATTAAAAAATATAATATCTTTATATTTTATTTAGAAATGTTCAACGTATGACTGCTTTTATAAATTTTGCTTAAACATATCTTTGAATAATGTTTAAGAAGATCTATATCAAATAGTTCTTACAAAACATTATTTCTATTTAGCAGTTCAGAAGCACCCAATTTTCATTCCAAAAAATAGGAACCTCTGGAAAATCTAGCACAAATTTTATGTAAAAATTGCAAAATATTGAAATTTTACTTCAAAGGTTATTCTTCTCCATTAACAATAATTAAACATAAAAGTATTTCTTCATTTCAAGGTCTATTTCCAAGTTCATGAATTATGTAACTTAACTATTTTATCTGTCATGTTTAATTATCTAAAAAGCTGCCATTTCTATGGCAATAATTTTCACTTTACTCATTACTCATTAATTTACAAACATTTTTAAGTATATAAATCAGTGGTGTACATATACCAGAAAAAAAAAAGACAAAAAACTAAGAAAACAAAACTCCTGGCTGATATAGTGAGACTTCAGCGATTATAAAATTATATTTATAGATGAGATTCTTTAAAATGAGGTAAACATAAAATTGTTGAATAATAGTGTAAAATATATAAATCACTTATTTTTGTTTAAAAAAAATCTCTTTGCAAACTTTTCAACAATATAAACAACAGTACTCTGTTCAGAATGTAATCCTAAATGAAACAGGACTTTGTACACTTTTCACCATTCATATTCTATTAAGACAACTTCCTTAGATTTGGATCCCTGTGTTTCACAAAACCATCATTATATATCTAGTCTTACTAGCTGCTTGCTGTAATAAAGGCAAATTTTGTGTGGATTTAAGCATTCATTGCACAGATGTTCTGTGGCTTATATATCACACTCTTGAAATACCTGGTGCTGTTTGTTTTGTCTAGCTGTTCAGACCCCTATAATCATTTTTACAATTTTCACAAAGGTCATAAGGAGCTTTCACTCTTTGGAAATATACAGTTGTGGAGCTCAGCAATATGAAAATGTCCTTGACTACATATTAAGAAAATATTCAGATGACTGACTTATACAAAGAACCTTGAAAGTATTAAGCATAATATAATTGAAATTTTACCTGTATTGGTGTTTAGTCAATTAGAAAATACCTCAGTAAAAAGACAAGTAAACTATATTTCCCAAAATTCAAAGGTAAAAATAAATGTAAGAAATAAGAGAAATAAATGTAAGAGAAATATTTAATAATGAGATTGCTTTTAGACTCCCTCAAGTGTCAGAGTCATGCTTATGTTATAAAAAGAAGACAATTTCTTCAAGTCCATGAATATTTGAGACTTCTTAAATTAATGTGATCTTGTGGACTAAGCCGACATGAACAACTATGTAGATCAATGTTAATAATCAGGAATTAAGCATTACCTTGGAAATTTTCTTTAATGTCTTCAAAATCATCTTTCCAACTGTTGCATTGTAACTCCTTGTTATTTTTCTTCAACAATTCTGAAAGGCAATGGGTATTTTAAACTTGGTCTCCAAATGAAAATATAAAAATATATGTGAATATGTAATATATATTTTATGTATTATATGCATATACCACAGCAAATTGTTCTGCTATTACCAGGTCGATATGGAAGAAAAAGTAATAGTGTCTGCACTCTGGAGAGAAGTCTCAATTAGTTTGATTCTTAATGAAATTCTATGGAAAACATTTAGTCCCTTTAATAATACGTACTTTATTTTCCTATCCATTTTTTGTGTCACATGTATTCTTTTATTTTTTTTAATTTTAAATAGAAGAAAAAACAAAACAAATCAAAAAAGAACAAATTTTCAAAACAACATAATAGGAGGGTAACAATGGTTAATGCATTATGTATTATTATCTTTAAGTTAGTTATTCAGGATACCAGACATTAGCATTCAATTGTTCAAACATTATTGGCTCAAAACTTACTCTTCAATGAACTAAGTAAAATTGGTAGTGTATCTATCTTAACCATCATATACATATATATATATATATATATATATATATATATATATATATATATTCATATATACAATTTTTTCCCCTTTCTCTTCTTTCTTTTCCCTATTCCAGTCTCTCTTTCCTTTTGACCAGTTTCTTTTTGATTCACCATGTCTATTGTACATTTTGGATCTTATTTACTCTTTCAGTTTCTCATACGAGAGAGACAATACCATGCTTACACATGTGTGTCCAGTTTATTTCACTTATGAGTATTTCTCGAGTTGCATCCATTTACCTACAAAAGTCTCCAGTTTATCCTTCTTTATGGCTGAATAGTACTCCATTGTATAAAAATACCATATCTTTCTTATCCATTCCTCAGTTGATGGGCATTTGGGTTGTTTCCAAGATCTGGCTATTACAAATTCTGCTGCTATAAACATGGGTGCACATATATCACTGTGGTACGATGTTTTTAATTCTTCTGGGAAGATGCCCAGAAGGGGAATAGCTGGGTCAAATGGGACCTCCAACCCCAGTTTTTTGAGGAATCTCCACACTGACTTCCACAGTGGCTGTACCAGTCTACAATCCCACCAACAGTAAAGAAGGGTTCCCTTTTCCCCACAACCCTTCCAGCATTTGTTATTAGTTGATTTCTTTATACTAGCCATTCTTTCTGGGGTGAGATGGTATCTCAGTGTTGTTTTAATTTGTATCTCTCGAATGACTAATGATGTTGCACATATTTTTGTATACTTATTTGCCTTTTGTATTTCTTCATCTGAGAAATGTGTATTCATCTCTGATGCCCATTTTTGGAGTGGGTCTTTAAATTTGGGAGGTATGATTTTTTGAGTTCTTTATATGTTCTCGATAGTAATCCTTTGTCTGAGGAACAGCTGGCAAACATTTTTTCCCACGTTGTGGGTTGTCTTTTCACTCTGTTGGTGGTTTCTCTTGCTGTGCAAAAGCTTTTAAATAAGATGAGATCCCAGTTATTGATTCTTTGGGATAGTTCCCGTGTGGTTGAATTTTTATTCATAAAGTTTTTGCCTACACCAATGTCTTCAAGGGTTTTACCTATCCTACCTTCTAGCAGATTTAATGTTTCTGTTTTAATATTTAGATCTCTGATCCATTTTGAATTTAGTTTAGTGCATGGTGAAAGATATGGGTCTACTTTTAATCTTCAGCATGTGTAGAGCCAGTTTTTCCAGCACCATTTATTAAAGAGGCTATCTTTCTTCCAGCGAATGTGTTTGGCACCTTTGTCAAAGGTAAGGTGGCTTAGTATGTCTGGGGTTGTTTCAGCATCTTCTAATCTGTTCCATTGATCTTCAGGTCTGTTTCTTTGCCAGTACCACACTGTTTTTAACACAGTAGCTTTGTAGTATAATTTCAAGTTGGGGATTGTGATGCCCCCTGCCTTGCGTTTGTTGCCCAGAATTGCCTTTGCTATTCTAGGTCTCTTCTGATTCCAAATGAATTTTAGGATTGTTTTCTCTAATTCTGTGAGATATGCTGTTGGAATTTTGATTGGAATTGCATTAAATCTGTATAACAATTTTGGAAGTATGGCCATTTTCACTATATTGGTTCTTCCTATCCAGGAGCAAGGGATATCTTTCCATTTTCTGATATCCTCTTCAATCTCCTTTTTCAGAGTATGGTAGTTTTTAGTGTAGAGGTCTTTTACATCCTTTGTGAGGTTGATTCCTAGGTATTTCATTTTTTTGGATGTTATTGTGAAAGGTATTATTTCCCTAATTTCTCTTTCAGTGAGTTTGTTATTTGTGTACAGAAAGGCTATTGACTTTTGAGTATTGACTTTGTATCCAGCTATACTACTGAATTTGGTTATTAAATCTAGAAGTTTTTTAGTGGAGTTTTGGGAGTCTTCTGTGTAGAGTATTATGTCATCTGCAAATAATGATAATTTAACTTCTTCCTTTCCAATCATTATTCCCTTTATTTCTTTCTCATGTCTAATTGCTCTGGCTAAAGTTTCCAGAACTATGTTGAATAAGAGTGGGGACAGTGGACATCCTTGTCTTGTTCCTGATTTTAGAGGGAAGGCTTTCAGTTTTTGTCCATTTAGTATGATATTGGCTGTTGGTTTGTCATAGATAGCTTTTACCAGATTGAGATAAAGACCATCTATTCCAATTTTCTGTAGTGTTTTTAACATGAAAAGGTGCTGGACTTTGTCAAAAGCTTTTTCTGCATCTATTGAGATGATCATGTGATATTTGTCCTTGGTTCTCTTAATATGGTGTATTACATTTATTGATTTACATATGTTCAACCATCCCTGCATCCCAGGGATGAACCAACTTGGTCATGGTGTATAATCTTCTTGATGATTTGTTGGATTCTGTTTGCCAGTATCTTATTAAGGATTTTTGCATCTATGTTCATTAGGGAAATTGGCCTGTAGTTCTCTTTCTTAGTTGGGTCCTTCTCTAGTTTTGGTATCAGGGTAATGCTTACTTCCAGGAATGAATTTGGGAGTATTGCTTCCCTTTCAATTTCATTGAAAAGTTTGAGAAGTAGTGGCGTTAGGTCTTCTCTAAATTTCTTGTAGAATTTGGCAGTGAATCCATCAAGGCCTGGGCTTTTCTTTGTTGGGAGGTTTTTAATTACATCTTCAATTTTATTGGTTGATATTGGCTTATTTAGGATTTTTAAATCTTCTTGATTCAGCTTTGGTAATTCATACGAATCTAGGAATCTGTCCATTTCTTCTGCATTTTCTATCTTAGTAGAATATAGATTTTTAAAATAGGTATAGATGATCTTCTGGATTTCTGCAGGGTCCGTCGTGATATCACCCCTTTCATTTTCAATTGCATGGATTTGAGTCTTTTCTTTTCTTTTTTTAATAAGGTTGGATAAGGGTTTGTCAATCTTATTTATTCTTTCAAAGAACCAACTTTTTACTTCATTGATTCTTTGTATTGTTTTTTTTGTGTCCAATACATTAATTTCTGCTCTGATCTTTATAATTTCCTCCCTTGCACAGGCTTTTGACTTAACCTGCTCTTCCTTTTCTAGAAGTTCGAGGTTCACCATTAAGTTGTTTATTTGCACTTGCTCTATTTTCCTAATATAAGTATTTAATGCTATAAATTTCCCTCTTAGGACTGCTTTCATTGTATCCCATAAGTTCCGGTATGTTGTACTGTCATTATCATTCAGTTGTAGAAATTGTCTAATTTCTTATTTAATTTTATCTGTGACGCATTGGTTGTTCAGGAGGGTGCTGTTTAAATTCCATGTGTTTAGGGAGTTTTTGTGATTTCTTTTGCCATTGATTTCCAATTTCATTGCACGATGGTCTGATAATATGCATGGGATAATTTCAATTCCTTTGTATTTACTTAAGCAGGTTTGATGAGCTAGTATGTGGTCTATTTTGGAGAACGTCCCATGTGCAGCTGAGAAGAATGTGTATTCTGATGTTGTGGGGTGGAACACTCTGTAGACATCTACTAAGTCCATTTGTTCAAAAGTTTGATTCAGTTCTAGTATTTCATTATTGATTTTCTATCTAGTTGATCTGTCTTTTTGTGACAATGGAGTATTGAGATCTCCCAATATAATTGTATTAGTGCTTATTTGATTTTTCATGTCCTTTAGTACTTGTTTTATATAGCTGGGTGCATTGGTATTTGATGCATATATATTTATGATTGTTATCTCTTCCTCTTGGATTTTTCCCTTTACAAGGATGTAATAATGACTGTCTTTATCTCTCTGAATCATTCTTGGCTTGAAATTCACTTTGTCTGCAAAAAGAATAGCTACCCCTGCTTTTTTCTGGGTTCCTGTGGCATGGAGTATTGTTTTCCATCCTTTGACTTTCAGTCTATGAATTTCTTTCTGAATTAAATGTGTTTCTTGTATACAGCATATTGTTGGATCTTGCTTCTTGATCCATTTTGCCAGTCTGTGCCTTTTGATTGGTGAGTTGAGACCATTAACATTGATGGTTAAAACTGATATATATTGACTTATACTTGTCATGATATTTTCCTGTTGTTGGTTCCCACTCTTTGTTTTTCCGCTTTCCGGCTATTTAATTATTTGCCCTGCCTGGTGGATTCCTTCTGTTGGGGTTCCTATCTCTTTCTAGAATGTCCTTCAGAACGTTTTGGAGTGCTGGTTTGGTGGTCATAAATTTTCTCAGATGTTCTTTGTCATGGATGTATTTTATTTCTCCATCAATTTTGAAAGATAGTTTTGTGGGGTACATCAATCTGGGTTGAAAATTATTTTCCTTTAGAGCTTGAAATACATCATTCCAAGCTCTTCTTGCCTTGAGGGTTTGTGCTGAAAAGTCAGCTGTGATTCTGATGGGTTTTCCTTTATAGGTGATTTGTCTCTTCTCCCTAACAGCTTTTAAGATTCTGCCCTTCTGTTGAATTTCTGGGATCTTGACTATGATATGTCTGGCTGAAGTTTTTTTTTTGGTCATGTCTATTTGGTTTTCTAAAAACTTCCTTTTTATTGGGGTCAAATTCTTTTTCTCTTCCAGGGAAGTTCTCCGTGATAATGTCTTTGAACAAGGTTTTAATGTCATTGATGCTATCTCCTGCTTTTTCATTTATTCCAATTATTCTTAAGTTGTTTATCTTTGAGTCATCTAGCAGCTGCTTAATTGATTTTTCATGGTCCCTTGCTGTTTTTAAGAATTCTTTCTTTTCTTGATCACTAATTGCAAGCCTGTCTTCTATATCTGAGATCCTGTCCTCACATTGGCTTAATCTGCTACAAATACTTTCAATGGAAGTTTTGTTCTCTTGGATATCTGCTTGTACCTGCCTTATGGATTCCATTTATTTCCTAAGCTCATCTATTTTTTTGTCTGTATCAGCTATAGTGTCCTTAAGCATGGTCTTCATTGTGGACATTATCTCTGCAGTTATCTGTGAAATTATTTCTGTTTTAATTTTTTCCAGAGCCTCATTCAGTTGTTTTGTTGTTACCCCTTCAGATAGGCCAGGTGGGTGGCTTTCGGATTATCCCACCTCTTTGCCCCCTAGGTTTGCCTTTGGTGAATTGGATGTTTGGTGTTGCATCTTTTTTAAGTGTCATCTCATTTTTTCTTTCTTTAATTTAATTTCTGGGGTGATGTTTGCAAATTACCTATGGTAGGTTACTTCATTGCTAGTGTTTGAGATGACTACTTCTCTGCAGTATCTTCCAAGTGGAGTTTGCTTTTGGGTTTTGAGCTTTCTGCCAGATCCCACCTCTTCAATTCATTGGATGTGAGAAGTTGCTACCTGTTTGACCCAGTCCTTGATTATTTGGTACTGTGCCACTGTATTTTCTGTGTCACTTAGTCAATATCAATCATGAAATATCAGGAAGGAAAGCTGTTTAGAACAATTATTTCACATTTGGCTATAATGGTAACTGAAGCATCAAACACAGCCTAGAAAATGACAGACTGAGCTAACCAGTTATTTACCACGTTTAGCCGTATAAAGTAGAGTTGCAGTTATATAACAAAATCTAAAACACACCAGAAAAATTATATGCAGTATACAAGTCCTTACTATGTCAATTTTTCCCTCAGGAGTTTAAATTTAAAATGAGTTAAGGAGGAAATAGAGTATTGTGAGAAGCGGAAGGAATTAGATGTAAGGTTAGAGGACCAAGAGTGATCCCACTAACATTGGGACACTGGTGCAGAGGACTGGTGGGAAAAAGAGAAGGAAGGGATAAAAGGAAGAACAGATCACAACGCAATCACAAAGAAGTTAGAGGCGCTGTTTACACTCATATAAAAACCAAAGAGAATAATGAAGGAAAGAGCAAATAGACAAACAGAAACAAAAACGAAGACAAAAACAACAAAGCAAACAGACAAAACAAAAATAAAACCCCACAAAAAAAAAAAATAAATAAAAACACTTCACCAGAACAAAAAACTAATGAGAGAGAGAAAAAATAAAATAAAATAAAAATAAAAATTAAAAAATAAAAGAATCAGTTCCAGGTGTTGACTCTGCTGTAGGCAGGCACCATGTGATGACAGAATCCTGTTCCGTGCAGGTCCGTCCCAGTGAGCCAATAGCGGCCCTTTGGTGGGATGGTGAGCAGAAGCGTAGACTTTCAGGCGGAGACCTTTGCCTGCCACTGTCAGTGCACTGCTCCACCCTGTCCAGAGCATGAGTTCCCAGTGCTGTTTTCGCTGCTCTGATTTTCACCACGCCCCCCACAATGGTGCCCAGCCAGTCGTTCTCTGGCATGGGACAGGTGTGGCTGAGAGACCAGTCTCGTTCACCCGCCGCCCTCAGCGCACTTTCGTGGGGCTGAGAGGCACCACGCTGCCCTGTCCAGAGCACGAGTTCCCAGCGCTGTTTTCGCACCACTCTGATTTTTACGGCACCCCCCACAATGGCGCCTCACCAGTCACTCTCTGGCGCAGGACAGCTGTGCCTGAGAGACACTCACTGCCGGTCAGTGCAGTTCTCTACTGCTCCCCTGCCCCACCACTGTCTCATGATCCTTTGTGGGGGCTCCCTGGGTGCTAGCTGCCACCATGTGTCCGCAGCTTTGAGCTACTGTCGCGTGGCAATTCCTGGGATGGTAGAAGGTGTGCATGCGGGGTCTGTTCCTTCTTTGTTGAAAAGTACCCTTCACTGGTGTCGGGGGTCCCAAGCTGTGCTTCACAACTTTTCTGGGTCCCAGGGAGGCATCTCCCCCTCTCCTGCACTCTCCCGGTCACTGTATTCCTGTGGTCCAATGGCAACTTTTAGAGAGTTTCGCTGCATGCTTCTTACTCATCCGCCATCTTTTTTCCCCTGACCTGTCACATGTATTCTTAAGTAGAGACTCTGTATTCAGTTTTTCCATGTTTACTATACCAGAAAATAAATATGTTAAATGCAAATTCCTATAATTAGCAATGTTTTAAATTGGAATGATTAGAATATAATTCCTTGTCACTTCCACTACACTGAAGTGAAGTTTAAAAATAGCTGACCTGAAGTTCATGTGCCATAGTTACAAAGAGCCGTGGCTGGTTCTGATCTACAGCAAAGGATGGCTGGAATGGCCTTGGGCAATTCTGTTTGGCATAAGCGTAAGCCCAAATGAACTCTGATGTCTGCAGAAATCTTTGTCAACCTTGGCATTAAGAAAGTGACTGATGGCAAAAGAGCTACATGAGCTCATGACAGGAAATGATTCTACACCACAAGTCCTCTGAAGTTTCCTGTTTTGTTTCACTGTAAATTCCAGAAAAAAACTGTTCAAATAAGGATATTAAAGTGTTGTCCTAAGTGCTGCTGTATTTTCAAAGAGCTTGCAATATAGAAATGGATAATAAGCATTAGCTTCTTTAGAAATTAGTTTAATATTTAAAGCTGTCTTCATAGAACAGTGTTATACTTTTAAATTTCATTATTTTTCTTCACATTTGAATCAATATGTGACTAGCTTAAGTCCAAAAATTTTTTAGTTGAGGCTAACAATTTTATACATACCTAAGAAATTTCAATTTTGTTCTATTTGCATCAAGGATCCGTCTAGCTTTTTAAACTAATACAAGAATTTAATATTTGTTTTCATTTTTCACTAATTTTTAAAATTATATGAGAAGAATAAAATAATTCAAAACCAATAAATACTGAAGTACAGCCTTGGTGACATTGCCCAAATACAGCTGTTAGCTAGCCAGCAGGAGCATCATGTCATAGCTCAAAACGTTCTTTCATCAGTTGAGGTATGAAAATCTTCATCTAGCACAAAATAAAACAGATTGCCTACATCCAAAAAAAGAGAGTTGTGAGAATGCTGACAGCATGAAAGTGAAGGATGCTCTACTAGACAAGCTCATCCTGCCTGAAGAATTAGAAAGAATTAGAAAATTAGAAAACATTGTATTTCCACTTCTTAAGAAAAAAATGTTAACCTGAATTACCAGACATGAAAATTCATTATGCCACAAAAGAAATACAACAGTTCCAAGTACCTTAAAACTCATTTTGCCCATGTTATTTTCTTCATTTTTTCATGTATGTTTACCATTTACAGACTTCTATGAATTTATATTTAATTCTGATATATGTCACAGCTGTCAATACTTATGATATAATTTTTGTACAAGTGTACTATAGTTTGCACCTATTTAACTGTAGCTAAATATGTAATTCTTCCCTATTTCTGCTCTTTATATTTTTGCTCATTTTCAAAGTTCCTTTTAAGGTATGGAAATCATTTTTATTTGAGAAATATTCCAATACTTGTAGATAAAATGACTTTTTGGACATAAAAGAAACTTAAATAAAACTGAGAATCCATTTTTATGTCTTTAGAATTTTTTGGACAATTTGATCATACATTTCATTCTTTTCTTTCATGAAAATTAAAATAAAAGCTTAAAACCTTTGCTGTGTTTGTGGGACAAAGACCAGCCAGAATATTAAGGTATAGAATTTCTATGAAAAAAATGATGCAATGTTATAAGGGAAAGTTGAGAGGTCTACAACGGAAAATTAATATAGAATAAATGAGCTTAGCTTTACTCAATAGAAAACCAAGGAGTGAGCAAATTATAAATCTCTTTTAGCAATTTTGGAATCAGATGAAAAATATACGAAGTTGATACAATTAAGAATGTGTAAAGTGGAAAACAAAATACAGTAGTTTTGCATAGATTGATAAGGAATCCTACGAAATTCTCTTCATGTTGTAAGTTTTACTTTAGTGAGAATGAAAATCTGTATTGTCCAGGTGATGTCCCCAGGTGATGATGATGATAATTCAGGCACTGCATTTTGATTGGCATGTCTCTCAGATGCCTGGACCACGTGAATATGTAATCAAGTGTTTTGCTTATTTAGAAAAATAGTTTCTTGAGAAAGAAATTTGTAGTGTTGGTATAAACATAGTAATAGTATTTGATTTCCAAATTCAGAATTCATTTGTATCTATCTAATCATCTTCAATCCCCACTTTTTATTCCACTTCAAATTTTTTCATTGCTAATGATTGAGTCAAGGGTTGGAAAGAAATGCTAATGAAACAATCAGTAAGTTCATCATCTGAGTTAAACTGGGAGGAATGTAAAAATAGAAGTTAACAGCTACTTACTGAAAATGGTTGAAACTGACTGAGTTGTGAAATAAAACAAACAACATTGTTTATAATTACAAAAGCAAAACTCACAGGTAACTAAAAAAAGTTTCATAGTTGTTATATTTGAATGAAAAGAGGTAGTTTAGATCAGAAGAAAGTTTTAAAGCTGAAACTTTAGAATTATATAGTAAGTTTGAACTATTTGAAAGTAAATTCAAAGAAGTTATTAATCTGAAAAACGTATTGAAAATCTGATACTACATTTTTCAAATTGCATTGTTTATTAAGCAGGACAACTTCTATTTATATTTCTCATAAAATCAAAGTAATATTGACATGATTTATCTTTTTTGAGTTGTCAGTCTAATTGAGAAGAGACAAAGCATAAATGTGAAATACTCATTAAGAGCTACACAGGTAAGTGCACTCCAGAGGGTAAGAGTGAGATTAATCCAAATTCCCCATATGAGGATCCAGAATCCTGTTTGTCAAAGAAAGCTTCTTCATCCATTTTTAAATATTTGTTCTTGATGATTTTAATATTATATTCCATCTTTACTCTGAATACATTTCTGAGTACAAATTAATCCTATTATCATTGTTGTCAAGTCTAATTAAAAGCTTTGAAGTAAAAAATGCTAATGTGATTATTTGAAAAAGATAGATTTTTTTAAAAACTGTATAGTCTTATCCCTCTTTCAAGGATAAATTAATTATTAATAATACTATAATGTCAAGATAATGTTAACCTCAGAAAATCAATATAGGAAGTAAAAATATTCTAAATTTTGGAATTACCTAATGCAAAATTCAAAATTAAAACCTCTAATTTTATTCCTAACTCAAATCTTCAATTATTTTAATATCTATTGCTGTAAAATAAGTAGTTACTTTAACTCTATCTAATAATTTATATTTTATGTGAAAACATTTAACCTGGGATTTAGAAATTATAGCTGAGAATATTCATAATTTTAAATTTATATCTATATTTATGTCATATTTATACTTCAATATTAAGAAATCATATTAGGTTTGTATACATGAAGAAAGCATTGAGCACATAAACAAGAAAATATTCACATAAATTTTAAGAGTAAAAAAAGTTATTAAATCCCCTTACACAGCATAAAACATACTGTGACAAAGCAACGTATAATACAGTTATTGTGAGACTGACATGAGACTCAAAACCATGGAGAAGACATGAATAATCTCCATCTTTCTCCTCTGTTTTCATTCCACTTGCCTTACTTTCTTTACTTCAAATGCTAGTCGCGTGCATATTTTTAACTTTAAAAAAAATTTAAAGCAAAGTTTATTGGTGTTTACTGCTAATTCAATAATGTTTTCAACCAAATTGTTTTTTTCTTGTGTGTATTTTTACATTATGATATTAATTCAATTAAAATTCTTCTTTCCACTTTTTAAAATTAATCTTGTCTGAAGTTAAACATTTCACTTATATACTGTACTTTCTGCCACTTTGACAGACCTATAATGGTACTTTCACAATTTTAAATATAAATTAAATTACTCTCATTTCTATTGTTTCTATCTTTTTATTTTATATGTTTAAACCAGAATTTATTAGTTTTGTTTTGCTATTGATGAATTAAACCAAAATATATATTTATCATTAAAAAATAACTTTTATATCACAGTTGCTTTGGGGGGTTCCCTTTCCTCTCTGTCCTTTTCCTTTTTTCCTTTAGTAAGGAACTCTGGTGCAACCATTTAATATTTCTCAGTATAAAAGTATAATATATTATTCATCTTGAACTATCTTAAGTGGTGTAAATTTTAGATTAATAGATGTTCCCTACTTATTTGGCAGATATTATAATTTCTTCTTGTTTTCGAGTTTAGTGAAGAGAAGACCACTCTCATATACATGAGAAAGACCCAGTAATCTATATGTCCAAATGTTTCTTCACTTTTCTGTTTTATTCAATGTTTCTCTGAGGTCATTGAATTCCTTTCATTAATTTTCACATTTTACTTTGGATAAATGTGATTTTTCTACATGTACATGTACATAATAAGTGATAGGTAGCATCATTTCATTCCTTTCACCTTTATTTTAATGATTATTTCTCATTTCTACTTTGCCTTATTTTATGGATGCCTCTTTTTATATTTGGTTTTAGATTTTTAAATTTTCATGTGGCTTTTATTAAGTAGCTTAACTACTTTTTTACTTGCGCTATTTTACTTATACTATTTTTTAAATGTGTTTCTATGCATTTAAATATTATATATAAATATGAAGGCAATTTATCCATTTAGTGTTCCAAATACATGTTTCAAATTTAGTCTCTTTACTCATTTTAACTGGATGGTTTTGTTGTTATTGGTGTAATTTTATTTTTACTTATGTCATAGATTTTTAAAATATTTTACTTTTCCTCTATCTTCATACTTGAAAATCTATCATCTTTGGGATCTGACTCCTCAGACCTATTCTGTATTTTGCAGTTCTTATACTGCTACAGCATGGCAGCTCTAACGGGCTTCTCTGAATTGGCCCTACTCACATTAGGGCAGTATAGTTAGGAACCAAATGAGATCCCGTGGGCAACTTCTCCTAAGGGGTTAGTGTGATTGTAGTAAGTGCCCTGTGAAACACTACCCAAGAAGCCTAGCTGTCTCCTCACTCGCACAGAATCCTGAGATGATCGACATGAGTATGTGTTTGGGAAAGGTTGAAAGCTGGAAAAAACAGACTGTGGGCCCTACTGATTGCTGCATAGATTCCTCAGCCACCCATGAGCCATTTGGGATGATTTGTCTGTGAATCCCCTCCCAGCTGTCCACAGACCCCCAAATGATATACTTGCATGGCTCTTACTTCCCCACCTTAGCTTCCCAAGACTACCCTGGTGGATGGTGAGTGAATGAAATCTGCAAAGACTGACTGTTTCATTCAAACGGGAAGATAATCTGGGGATGAGGGGAGTTAGGAGGGAGAGGAGGAGAAAGGGAAGTTATCAGGATCAAGGTTATACTAATAAAAATGCCATACATATGCAAGCAAGGTGGGGAAAAGTGATTGCGAGAGGGCACATAAAATTATTTTAGGCATCACCTTAGGGAGAACAAATGAAAAGACAAATAGTCTGGTTTTGCAGGTTTGAAAGAAAAAAAAATTCAATATTAAGAATTCTTGGGCCAGTGAGATAGCTCAGCGGCATAAGCGCCTGCTTGGCAAGCGCGAGGTCCTGAGTTCAACTCCCGGTACCCGCATATAAAAAAGAATAAAAAAATAAAAAATCTGCTATCCTTTCAGAATCCTTAGCTAAGGTGACCGGCAAATGCATATCTCTCCGCAAGCTGGTCAATAAAGACTAGAGGAGATAACTTCCTGCAAGGACAAAGCATTAAGGAAAGCCTTTAAGAAACAAAAGTTAAATAAAATAAATCACTACCCCAAAACACACTAATATTCCAGCAACTCATCCCAAAATAACTGGAAATCTGTGAATTGCATGACAAGGTACTCAGAAAGAATGTTTTAAGTAAGTTCAGTACCTTCCCATTCCCTATCTATTTTTCACCTTTTGAGCTTTCGGTAACCACTTTTTCTATTCTATGTTACTATGAGATATTCTATTATGGATTCCACTTATGAATGACATCACATCTGTCTTTCTCAGACTGGCTTATTTCATCTATCATAATATCATTCATTTCTATCTATGTTGTTGCAACTGACAAAATTTCTTTTTGAGAGTGTCTAGTATTCCATATTATATATTCCTTTATTCACTTATCCACTAATACAGGAATAATTTTTAGCAATCTTTGAACTGCATGGGAGCTATAGTTGATAATAATATATTGGATAATTCTAAATTGTTAAAATATATTTTTAGTGTCCTCACACAAAAATATAAATTGGTGAGATAATAGATGTGTTAATTAGTTTCATTAACTTATACATTATAAGGCATACATAAATTAATACATAACAATGTACTTTATAAATATTTACAATTATTAGTCAATTAAAATTTTAAAATAAAATGAAATTCCAGGAAAGTACAAGATACAAATCAGTGATATTAGAAAAAGAATATATAATCAAAATAATAGGTTCAATGAAGTAATACAAACCATTAAAATATAAAAAGAACCATGCAGAAATTCTTGAGCTGCAAAGTACAATGCATGTAACAAAAAGTACAATAGTGATTATCATTCAGCAGAAGCATGGATCTATGAAACTGAAAATTGGTTACCTCAAAGTATCTAAGTGTGGGTGGGGGTGTGAAGGAAACTTACAAGATTTACCAGACCCCATCAAGAGAGATGTCTTTCACCTCATGAAAATCCCAAAAGGAGAAGAGAGAAATACTGATGAAAGTATATTTACAAAAATAACAATCAAATGCTTCCTACGTGAGGAGAGATATGTAGATGAAGGTACATGAAGAACAAATTTCTCCACGTGGTTTTAAATAAAAAAGAATTCACCAAGTAAAATAATCAAACTGTCAAAAATTGAAAAGAGAAAAATTTGAATTCACCAAGAGAAAAGAACTTCACTATATATGCAGGAGTTCATAAAGTGGTTAGCAGATTTTTTAACAGAAACATTTCAGGCCAAGAGACAGCAGGATGATATAAATGAAATTTAAAAAAAACAGCTACAAAATTACTTTACTTGGCAAAGACAACTTTGAAAAATAAAGGGAAAATACAGTTTCATGGACAAACAAAAGATGCAAATGTTTATCTCCACACAATGTGCCTTAAAAACATATTAAAGAATTTTTCAATATGAAATTAAAGAATGCTATTAAATAATGTGAAAACATATGAAAATGTGTAACTCCCTAGGAAGGGTAATTAAGTAAATGTAATTAGGGCCGGTGAGATGGCTCCGTGGTGTAGGCGCCTGCCTGGCAAGCACGAGGGCCCGAGTTCGACTCCCAGAACTCACATACGGAAAAAAGCCCGGTGATACCGCTCAGCGGCATGGGCATCTGCTGGTGCGTGAGGTCCTGAGGTCGACCCCTGGTACCCAAAAAAAAAAAAATAGTAAATAAATAAATGTAATTAAATTCTACTCTAATATGGTTTTAAAGATGTGCAAATCACATAACTATTGTTTAAATAAAGTTAAAATATAAAAAGATGTAAATCTTAACATTAAAACACTATGAGTGGGTTGGGTGTAAAATGTACATATTTGTAGTCAATCAAAGAAAACAAGTTATAAGCATAAAATATTCATGCTGTTGGATTCTACTTTTCTGTTGGATCTAAAAATGTCTAACTCATAGAAACAGAGAAGTATGTTTTCCAGCATTCAGAAAATGGAAAAAATGGGGAGATGTTAGTCAAAGTATAAAACTTCAGTTATAGGAAAAATATTTGTAAAGAGCTACTATACACTGTGGTAGCTGCAGTTAATATATTCTACACTTGAAATTTGTCAAGAGAGTAGATCTTAAATAGTCCCATCCACGAGCTTCCCTATACAAGGAAACAATAAGATACAATGGACAGATTCATTAGCTTTGATGTTGTTTATCACTTCACATATATAGGTATGTATACAAAAGTATAACACTATACACCTTAAGTAAATACAATTTTATTTGTATACTATACCTCAAAGAGTGGTATTGTCAATTATCTAAAATTAATTAAAAATAGAACACTTCATATAACAGCAAAATCTTAGAATAGAAAAAGAAAATGAACTCAAAGACAATGAATTACAGATATTAATAATTGTAAAATAATGACAGTGAAAAATATAACAATAAAGAAGAAAGCTAAACCAGACATTTGGAAATGATTGACAATATAGGTAGAGTGTATAAAAAGGACTGAAATATAAAAAAGTAGAACTGGTAAAGAAATAGCCACACATGGGCCGGTGAGATGGCTCAGCGGCTTAAGCGCCTGCCCGGCAAGCGCTAGGGCCCGAGTTCAACTCCCAGAACCCACATACAAAAAAAGGGCCCGTGATATCGCTCAGTGGCATGGGCGCCTGCTGGCACGCGAGGTCCTGAGGTCGACCCCCGGTACCCACAAAAAAAAAAAAAAAAAAAAAAGAAATAGCCACACATGAAATTATGGTAAATTAAAATTCCAGTCAAATGAGTTACAAATGAGTTAAAATGTTTCATTCCTTTCCAAATCTAGAGACAATAAACAATTTTCTAGAAAAATTTATAACATCCAAAAGTAACTTTTAAAAAGTTAGAAAAAATGAAGTGACAGATAATCATAAAAGAGATAATGATAAATTTATCATTTCCAAAGTTTCCAAGATCTAATGATAAAGTGAATGCTTACCCAAAATTGAAGATAATTTTTCTTGACATAATATTTCAGATATTAGAAAAATATTAAACATTTCCATTTATTACATGAACCTAACATTAGTACAAAACTTGATAAGTTAAATAATAATTAAAACATAATAAACATGTAAGCATCATATATATAATATTAATAACTGAATCCAGTAGAAAATAAAAAGGACTCACAGTGACATAATTGCCCCCACCTGCTAAGTTTTAAAGGAACTCAGAATTTAGTATCTGAAAATTTTAATATAAGCCTACTTCTTCACCTCTGATGAACTGCATTCTAATATATACCTAATCAGGTTTCTCCATTGTTCTAGATTTTAAAATATAAAGCCTGAAAATTATATTGTCTATCTCTATTAATACTGCAGCAACCTACTACAATAGGTATTGCTATACAGAATTAATTAAATCATTTTCTTCCAAGCTTAAGAAATAGAGAAACATGGCAGATTTTACAAGATAACTCTGCCAGACAGATGTTATTCATCTCTAATCAGTAATTATAGTAAATATAAATTTAACAAAATTTAGCTGTTGATTATTTACAGTATTTATTTCTCAGGTAGCACTTCCATAGAGAAAATAAGTGCATTTCACCTACTCATCAACACATCATCTCAGCAAAAACTTATTGCTTTATCTTTCTTGCCAAAAATATGTCTATAATATAAAGATGCCGTGTTTCTATCCCTATGTACTTCCCTTTTTTAAAATCACTTATCAGTTCTACTATGGAAATTTGAAATATTCATAAGAAAGTAAGAATCACAAAAGTGAGTCAATTACACAATACATCCTGCTAAATATTAAAAGAAAATTTCAGATTAACCAAAAATTATTTTAAGTTATTATAACGTTATGGTCCCAGATCATAACCTAAGACTTTAAGAACACTTCTCAAAACATTTTAGTTCTTACTATTGAAACCTGCTTTAGTATTACAGTGTATCCCTGAAAAGTTGAGGTTCAGAGTTCGTGGATTCTTCAGAGTCATTTGTGGATTCTTCCTTAGAACATAACTAATAATTGTTGGTGAATACCCCCACAATTTCATGAAAACTACAAATATCCTCCACAGTTTTTTTTGGTGGGAGATTCTAAGCAGTCAATCCAAGAGCGTTATTCAGTTCTCCTTGTTGCTGATTGGCTGGTGCCGTGTAACCATCTGCAGATGCACCAGCGTTCCAGCATCCTAACAGGTCGCTGCTACAGCCTAGCTACCTCCAGCGTTCTACCTTTTGTTCTTCTTTAAGACCTCAGAGGCCTTAGATGCCACCGAAACGCCTTACATCTTCTAAGGCTTTATTATAACAGTATTTTATTAAATTAAATTACATAACTGTAGGAGACATAGCATAGTTAGGGTTTAAACTATAAAAATAGCCAGTTGTAGGCATTTTTCTGACCATATCTGAAATTCGAGTTTTTTCACGATTCGTGGGTGCACTAGGAACGTAAACCCTGCGATTTTTTTTTTTGGGGGGGTACCGGGTAGACCTCAGGACCTCGCGCGCCAGCAGACGCCTGGGCCGCTGAGCGATATCACCGGCCCTTTTTTCCTATGTGGGTTCTGGGAGTCAAACGCAGGACCTCCTACTTGCCAGGCAGGCGCTTATGCCGCTGAGCTGTTTCACCGGCCCTACCCTGGGAATTTCGGGGTTCCACTGTATAAATTTTGCACATTTGCTATTTCCTGTAATCATATATTCTTGAGATGGTGACCCTTTTAGAGTGCTTAGTGATACAAACAGCCCGCTGCAGCACACGTGCCATAGGTTCACCACCACTGAATTATGCCTGTAAAATATACCACTATTTTGTTTCCTTATGGCATTATTTTTCTGCCTCACGGGAGTAGTCTAAACTAAACACAATGCATCTTTTTTTTTTTTACTGTATTATGATTAAGAGTGGGAAACCTATTGCAGAACACTTCCTTAGTTGTTTTAGGTACCCGTATAAAACTATCTGTCCCATATGGTTTCTAATTCTATGTGTATTTGCCTAATAGTTCTGCTTCTAGAGTTTTAATATCACATCTTTAGTTGATATATGTGATAATTCAATCAGTAACATGTGATAATAATTCAAAACTAAATCTCTTATGATAATGTAATAAGCAATATGATAAACCGTGTTGACATAACACTGGGATGCTTCCTTATGTTCCAGTAACTAAGCTGAGCTCTCTTATGTATAAAATGATGCCACTCTGGTGTAAATTAAAAGTAAATTTTAATTCTAAAGCTTTTTCCTGCTGTATCTTTCTTCCTTTCTCCTTTCACCGCACCCCTCCATCCCAGTCTGTTAGAATATGATTTTTAGGTGTTCAAAATCTCTTTTTTTAAGGCTAATTTTCTACAAAGTGCCTTAAAAAGACTTCAGTTATTCTAGAAAAGAAGAACTTTCTTTTCTTATTCACCAATTGATATATGAAAATTGAAGGCAAAGTTCAGGTTTAAAAATTTGCAAAGGAATGTCCCAGCTGTGCTGAAAATCAAAAAAATCGACTCATTCCCCATTGATCTTAATAGAACACAGTATGCACTTCATTAAGGTATATCAAAGCTAAATTAACTAATCCACAAGAACGGAGGAATGAAAGGAAATTGATTACTGGTTGTACAGGGCTGGGGGAATATGCCGCATGAATCAGGTCTACTTAATCATTCTAATTCTGAGTTGGATGTTATCTCTTTCCGCTCATTATAATAGACATGTATTCATCCGCTTAGGTGAATGCTCCGACACTAAGCGTCGCTGGAAAAAATTGAATGAAGTCCATCTGACATTAAATCCCACAATTAAAAATCTACCCAGAGCTCTCATTAGGATCCTATTTCCTCTTCTGATGTTTAACTTTTTCTTCTATGTAGCTGTCTTTTGAAACATTTTTTAAAATCTATGAATAAAAACTAGTTTATTCAGTCTCATTTAAAATTTCCATATTAAAAATAGAGCTTTTACAAATGAGGAGGGGAAGAAGAGTTGGAGGAAGCAGGGCTAAAGAGGAGGAGAAGGGGGAAAAAAAGAATTAAAATATGTTATGTATATGTACCAACTTTCTAGTAAACGTAATCATTACTTACTGCAAACATGCACTAGTAAAAAATAAAGTAAAATAAATATAAATAAAAATAAAATTTCCAACTTTAAATTTTGTGTAATTCAGTTGGTCTGTAATATATTATTATGCATATATTCAGAGTGTCCTATACTATGACTAATCATTTTGCCATAAACAAAGCTATTGAGTACATTACTTGATTTAGAAATAAAACAATCCAGGGCCGATGAGATGGCTCAGCTGCGTAAGCGCCTGCCTGGCAAGCGCGAGGTCCTGAGTTCCACTCCTGCAACCCACGTATGGAAAAGGGGCCGGTGAAATCGTTCAGCAGCACGGGCACCTGCTGGCACGCGAGGTCCTGAGGTCGACCCCCGGTACCCACAAAAAAAAAAAAAAAAAAAAAAGAAAAAAAAGAAAGAAAACGATCCAGTACAAAAATAATTTAAGAAAAAGTTATAAAATTTAAGATGAAAATAAGATTTTTGGGCCGGTGAGATGGCTCAGTGGCGTAAGCGCCTGCCTTGCAAGCACGAGGGCCCGAGTTCGACTCCCGGATCCCACATACGGAAAAGGGGCCGGTGATATCTCTCAGCGGCACGGGCGCCTGCTGGCGCGCGAGGTCCTGAGGTCGACACCCCGGTACCCACAAAAAAAAAAAAAAAAAAGAAAATAAGATTTTTGCCTGAAAGATAAATAGATCATAGGAGGATTCTCATCAATGTTCATTTAATAAAACATACAATTTTTGCTTTATATTCCAGTATTTGAATTTTATTCTTTTTAAAATGAAAGAACATGGTAAGTTTCAGTACTAAATATTAGAAGTCTTTAAAAACTAATAGGTTAAATGAATTGATCATAAAGAAATGGCACAAGCCAGAGAGAGATTGTAGGTATTAGTATTGTGCTTTGAAAATTCAATATATTTAGTTTTGTTAGAGATTTCAGAGTTAACATTTTATTTTAAAGAAAATAAAAAAATAAATTAGATCATTTGTTTCTAAATTATAATGCAAGGGAGGGCCCTGCTGGCAGACTTTCATAGATGCAGCAAGCACTCATAATTGAAGCTAACTGTATTTGGAAAAACAATAGTAATGTATAAAACATCTGATTGTTTTTGACTCTATATATTCTATATTCTAGAATTGAATTTCATTAGCTTTAACTCATTGAACTGTGCTTTAGAAACTTTACAGCACATTTCCTGTAGTTTGTCTATTGAGGTAATTACGAGGTGGCATTTAACTTTTTATTTGGCTTCTGCACATTTAAAAATATGGGACACATGGTCTATTTTTGAGTATGACAAGACAATTCTACTAAAATACTGAATGTATTAATATCAGTGGCACTCACTAAATGCAGCCAGCACATCTTGACTCATGGATTTGTTCTGTTTACTTCCTGTACTTAAAAGGTCTTTATAACTACTACATTTTAAAGGGAGAAATTTTTTCATTAGACTAAAGGAAAATATTTTGTTTCCTATGTAAAATCAGATTCAGGTAGGAATTGACTATAGGATAGTATTGGGGAACTGGATGTAACTCAGTACTTTTCTTACCAGTTTTTTAGGGTGGATTACTCACTTGTTTATTTATTTAGAGGAATGTGCAGATACAGAAAAACAAATATATTTAAACGTGAGTGGAAAAATTTCCAGCATCACGATTTCATATTATCTATGATGATGTATTACATATCTCACTGAACTTTATGTTTGAGCAAATGTGAGAATTAACTATATATTTAGGGAAATAGTGGTGGCAACATTTCTTTCTTGAAGACATAAAGCTGAATAATGTATTAAAGCTTGAGGCGTTGTCTTGAGGAATAGAAAAATTGAAACCTAGCAAATGTAAACAAGTTTATTAATACAAATTCAAAAAAGGAAGTAAGTTTTTTTTTTTTTAATCATTGGTCAAACATTTTGAGCTCCTAGCATATCACTGTAGTAGGCAGAAATTCACCATAATGGAATTGGTGAACTGTAGAGTTAATTTTTCTTTTGTTTTATGATAGGGACCTAAGAAAGTTTTGAAATAAGGTTCTTAGGGCAAAATAGCATATTATGAGTTCACTTGGAATAGTTAGGAAAGATTTATTTATTTGCTTATTTATTTAACAATACAGGAGAGTAAGCAAAAGCCCTTGCTCTACTACTGAGCCACATCTTCAACTCTGTTTTAATTCTTTTTTTTAAATTTTGAGACAGGGTCTCCCTAATTTGTCCAGACAGGCCTCCAATTGCAGTCCTCCCCCCCTCATCCTGCCAAGTTGCTGGGATTATAGGGGTTTACCACCCTGCTCAGGTTAGGAAAAATTTTTATTTATATTCAGTTTTTATTAAAACACAAATTTTGTTTTATTATAAAATAAATTATCACATATAATAAGTAGTAAGTTATTATTAATAAAATGGATATAATAATAAATATTCTTGGCAAAGTCTATATTATGCAGTAATTATTTAGGGCATGGCCCAGTATTTCTAGTCATTCTAACACATTTTTATGTATGAAACACTCAACCCTATAATGTCCATATTACTAGTTAAGTTCCATAAAATTATAGGCATGCGCATTTTTCTGTGTATTCACAAATGAAAATTTATAAATATAATCAAAATATTTAAATATTTTATACACTTAAGGTGCTATTTTAATATTTTCCAGAGTATTATTGCCAAATGATTGCCATATTAATATCTATACATTAAAATGACAAGAAATACACTGTCACTGGTTTTTAGCATTCACTACATCTGTTTGAAGAATCACAGTCTTGGTAGATCTTTATTTTGGTGAGTAAATGAGATAATCACAAATAATAACAAGGAATTTATAATATATTTGTACAATGATAAAAAACATAGTTACGCTTGTTCAAGGTCTGTGACTCCATGTGATCAATACATCAGGGTTTAATGCTTGCATAAGAATGGTGTGACGGGCAGAAAATAGCCTTCCCAATTTAAAAGTTACTTTCCAGTTCTAAAAGACATGGCCTGAACAGGGTCACTATGAAATCTAGGGGACTCTAAAATCGTTGGTCTCTGAAAGTAGAGAGTGGAGTTCAGGGAGAATTTGAAGCTTAACAGAGCTTCTATGCCCTACTAGAAAATGTTAAGTCACTGTAGAGCTAGTCACTGTCATTGAAGCTTTGTGTTTCAACACTTAAATCTCTAAGCTTTGTCTTCTAATCACTTAGACTTCAGTTCTTTGTCCCTTCCACTGAAAAGAGGAAGGAGATAAAAGTTAAGGAGATTGAGGATGACAAGAAAAGGAGAAGTGAATAAAGAAGTAAAAATAGAATGAGAAGAATTAGGATGAGAAAGAGGATGAGGATAAGAAGGAAGAGAAAGAAAAGAAACCAAAACTGTTGAGTACAACTACACATGCTCTGGTCATGTCAGTTTTTCTTTTTACTGTTTCATTTCTAATGCTGTGTCTGAGTGCAAGTATGCATAAGTGTGTACACACTCAGAAAAATCCATCCTGTACTTGAAGGAAAGGAGGCTTTTTTACAAAAAGAGTCAGAGTCTCTCCACTTAGGAGCTTGAGCCAGCGTCATATCAGATGTAAATGTCTGAAGGATTAGAAATTAAGCTTTTTGCAAAATACACAATGTTGGTAAATTCTGAAACAATTTTACAGTCTTCTCTTAAAATACACATCTTTTATGCGGACACATACTATATATTCTTTTATTTAATTATGTTTTTTAAATCAATATGTAACATTAAATCACCGAAGACATTAGTGAAAATTGCCAACAAAAACAACAAAACCTTAGCCATGGAGAATCTATCTTTATATTATAGTCAAACATCTCTTATTGTTCAAAATATCATGGCAATATAAAAAATTAGAAAAGGGTGTTAAAATTTCATACATTAGAAATGAGCATTCAAATTATGTATTATTGAAGTCAGATTCTCCTAGTTGCAACAAAATGTACTATGAATCTTTCTAAATGGGATTTATACAATATCATTTCCTCTAGGCTACTAAAGGGACATTATAGTAGTATTGAGAATCATTTTAAGAACTGCATGTTATACATTGCTTTCTACCTCTTTCTCTGCTTTAACATAGTAATGCCTTAAAGGAAAAAAAAAATTCCAATTAAATTTCAGAAATGGAAGTGCATAAGATGACTCACAATATAGCTTTTTACAAACTTTAGTAATATGTTCTTAATCCTATGAAAAGATTGATTTCTGCTTTATGAAGTTGATAAAATGTAAGATTATCAACACAGCATAATTTCCAAAAACTGATACATACATATTTTACCTAGTTAATACTGGTTTTATTGAGAACATTAAATGCAAAGACTTGGGTATCTGAAGAAACCTAAATATTTTTTAAGGTGAACAGGCTATTTATTTCATTGGATTTACCAGGAAATTTTTCCTAGTTTTACAGAAAAATAACTATTATTTCCTATTTTCATATTTTGCCTTCTTCTTCATCAAATATTTTAACAAAGTAAATTTAAACCTTTAAAAAGTAGATATCAGGGGCCAGTGAGATGGCTCAGCGGCGTAAGCACCTGCCTTGCAAGCGCAAGGGCCTGAGTTCGACTCCCGGAACCCACATACAAAAAAGGGGCCGGTGATATTGCTCAGCAGCACGGATGCCTGTTGGCGCGCGAGGTCCTGAGGTCGACCCCCCGGTACCCACAAAAAAAAAAGTAGATATCAGCATTAGCTATTGTTAACTGGATTGATTTTATAATTAGTACTAGTCCTCACAAAAAATACAGCAAATATATTGACTTTCATATTCTCTTCGATAAACATGTATTTGTTTTTATCACTTAAAGTTATTGTGACGAAGTGTGAAATTCTTAATTTCACTAATATATCAAAGAGTAACACAAATCATCTCCAGAAGTGTTATGATACAGGATAATTCCTTTTAACTTGTCAAATTAGCAACTACTTGTTTGTTTGTTTTTGTAGAACTGGGTTTTGAGCCCAGAGCCTTTGCACTGAGATATATCCAAAGCACTTTTTGTACTTTTTGTTTTGAGACAGGGTCTTGCTAAGCCATTCAGTTGTTCAGACCTGTGATCCTCCTGCTTCTGCCTTCCAGAGCACTGGTATGACAAGCACGTGCCACACTGCCCTGCTGGTTACTAGCTTTCTAATGATCCTCACAATATCACCCCTATAAAATGCTTTTAACTCCAAGCCGAGAAACAAAAGGATGATATAAGAAGGCTGGACTGGCTCACTCCTGGAAAAAAGTTTTTTTCAGTGGGCAAGGGTGCATTCTGTTGATTGAAGCGAACAACCTGCAAAAGAGTGACAGTGTTATTTTCTCTTGAACAGTGATCTTTTTTTTTTTTTTTTTTTTTTTTTTTGTGAGTACCGGGGGGTCGACCTCAGGACCTCGCGCGCCAACAGGCACCCGTGCCACTGAGCGATATCACCGGCCCCTTTTTCGTATGTGGGATCCGGGAGTCGAACTCAGGCCCTTGCGCTTGCAAGGCAGGCGCTTACGCCGCTGAGCCATCTCACCGGCCCTTGAACAGTGATCTTAAGACACTCATGAACCTGATGGGAGAAAATCAGGATTTTACTGGATTCTGAGTGAATGAAGACAAGTAAGTTCTTATAGAGTTGCATTTGCCTTATGTAAGGAGTTGGAAATACTGCTGACATTTCCTGGTGGTGACAGCCAAACTTGAAGACATCATGACAGGATTCGGAAGAAAAAGGAAAGCTTTCTTAAACCACTTCCTGTTCTCACCAACACAACAGTGAGCAAGTTATGTGAGAATTTTTCTTCCCTCTATCAACTCTGGTCCTCCTCACCTTTGCCCAAAATGAATTAGCCTGTCTTTCCCTCCCAAACTGGCTACCAAAGAACTGACAAAGACAAAGACATGTCTACTCCTATTCCTAGTGTAGTCAGTAACTGCCCCGGCTGGGAAGAAAGACAATAGTTATAATGAAAAGTACAGCTTCTTTTGTAGGTGAGTGTACATTTTTAATGGTCACCTTACATACCTGAAAATACCAAAATGTCATCACATAGAGAGAGACCATCACTCCTCCTGCATAAATGTAACTGGACAGGGGAGATATAATAAGGCCATTTCATAAGTATGAACACTCAGTGCTTCTTTCAGTGTGCTGGATATAATTTTGATGAATTTATAAAATATATCTGTGTCATTGTTATTCATGTCACTGTTCATTCACATTTCATATATAGTATTTATATAGAGAAAATTTGATTTTCTAAACATTATTTAAGTAAGTGATTCAAAAATTCTCTTCATGTCATCTGTTTCTCTTTTCTATGCATTTACCAATTCAATGGCAAAACTATTGGAAATAAGATGGTAAAATTTCTGAGGTTACTATTTTCACTCAATACATTGGGTGAAACATCTACTGTGATCATGACTATTTATGGTAAGACAACATGAGTGCCAAAGGCATTGTCTTTGTTCTGAAGTAGCTAATACATCAAGTTTGGGAAATACAGAGAAGAAAACTAATGTTAAAATTGTGCAACAGATTTTAATCACATCCATTAGAGTTTAATAAGACTAAAAGGTTTGTAAAATACCTGTTGATTCAGGCTCTCCCAGAGATAAAAACTAAAGTCTGAATTATTTCTCACGTAATTTTGATCTCAGATTTGTAAAATATTCCTTAAATGCTTTATATTTTTAATACTCTATCTTTATATTGCTTTCTTCCATTGGCCTTTATACTTCTATATCCTGAATTTTTCATAGTCTTCTAGCTTTTCCTCCTTGACGATCATCATGGACATTTTTATTTATGCTTGCCCATTTGCCTGAATGCTTTCTGAGCACTCTGACTTTCTCATAATTATATGATCCTGTCATGACCCCTTCAACCTCTACAATTTCTTCATATTGTTTTAAAAAAAGCAAGAAAAAAAGCAATTAAAACATTAATAACTTCAATCACCTACACAGTAAATAAAGATCTAAAAGATTAGCAACCAGAACATTCGCCTAATCTATCTAAATGGAAGCAATCCCATACTCCTTCCCAAAGTGGCCTGGCTCTTTTTCAATCTTATCATGACTACCATATCAATAGACATCTACTATCTATACACACAGTTAACAACAGTATTTGAAACTACAGTTCTGTATTTCCAATTTCCTACTGAGTTATCTACAAAGCACTTCCTTCAAACACTAATGGAAAATTAAAGCCAACTTTACTAAAAGAAAATTGACCTTCTCTGTCAAAATCTTTAAACTGGAATTCCTTTTATATTCCTTTCATGTTGCAATATTTACCATAGCATGAAGCAAAGCTATTCAATCTGTCATTTAAGCCAGAAACCTTCACTCTATACTTATTTTTATTATATTTCATTCATGCAGAAAATCCCTTGCTGTTTCTCACCACAATCACTACTAGTGCTTTAATCTTTTCTTGCTAATATCTCTTCAATAGCCATCTAGAAAAGTTTGATACAACTTCACCTCCTGTATTAATAGTAGATTGACAAAGTACATCTAAATCAAACACATTCAGTTAGTAAGAGAGACCATTATTTGAAGCCTGTTCCTGTCTTCGGTTTTAGTACCATTTCTTGGGCCTTTTGCATCTACGTCATATATTATCCAAAATAAACTATAAGAACTTTACAATTCTCAGTAGTCTTTAAGTCCACCAAATATGATGTTTTCTCTACTGTCTTTCTCCTTCCCTTTGTAGCTAATCTCTATATGTTTTTTGAAGTCAAATTTACCTGCATAATAAACAGTTTTTAACTTACAAACTTTGTGTTCTAGAACAACTATGTATTCACATATCAGAGATTCATTTATCTCTTGTGTAAATTGAGGATAATTACAATATTCTCATAAAGAAAGGATCATCAAATTTTTCCTACAAAGAGACACAAAGTAGTATTTTAGGCTTTGGCCATGTAGTGTTGGTCACATCTACTCAACTGTGCTATTATAGCATGAAATTACCCATAAGCAATAAGTAATGAATGAATCTGGCCAATATATATTTAGAAAATCCAGCAAGGACCAGTTTCATTCTGAGAACCTTGGTTTTCCTATGTCTTCATTAACATGATATGTATGATCTTCCTACCAAAAATGCTAAATGCAGATCCTCAAACCAAACAAGTAAAAGCCAAGCTATTAAGTGAATTAATAGAAACACACTAGTACCAATTTTTAAACTTGAATAATTTTCACACACCATTAAAAAATCTTTTCATTTTTATTTAAATCTGTGGAATAAAAATTTTAAATACTTTTTGTTCTATGTGTATCTAAAAATACAAATATTCTTAATGTACAAAAAAATGATAGCTTAGAGTAAACCTGAATTATACTTATAGTTTTACATTAATTTGTAGAACTATTGATTGTAGTGAGTTTCAAAATCTTGAGTTTATATCATATTTGAGTATTCTAAAATTTGCCTATATTATTAGATCAAAGAAGTATTAAATCAGCCAGTAAGATAGCTCAGTGTCATAAGCGCCTGCCTGGCAAGCGTGAGGTCTTGAGTTCGACTCCCAGTACCCACATACAAAAAAAGGGCCAGTGATATCGCTCAGATGCATGGGCACCTGAGTTCGACCCCCCCAAAAAAAGAAGAAGTATTAAATCAATTTTTCATTAACTATGTAAAAGCATATGCAGTTGACATGAGTTTGACATAGGAGTTAGGTTTAAGAGTTCAATATATATATATTTTAATCTACTTAAAATTTCATTGGATTGCCATATGTTTCATATGGTTTAATAATTAATCTATAAGCAAATGTATATTGATTATTTTACTACTCTAATTTGCAAGAGAACATTGAACACTGAAAATAGTTAATGGGTACATTTAGAAAAGCAGAGTATTTGAGACCTATGAGTGGAATCTCTGAATGTGGCAAGACAATATAAAATGCCAAAATGTCAGGTAAACATCAGCCAAAACACAGATACAAATCACATGGCCTTATGTGTTAAGGAAACCATTTCATTTTTGTTTTCTTATTTTCCCAGACTGACAGTCAAGGACCACAACTAAAAACAAATTATATATATCCCACATTCACAGGCTCATCATATGTGGAAGGCAGTCTTCTCTCTATACTTGTGAGAGCTCCCATTTTAACAAAATTGGAAGAGTCAATTACTCCATCTAGCCACTGTATTTACACAAGATTAGGGACACCCTTTCTGAAGAGGATGAAGTATATTTTTTAAAAAAAAACTACCCTCTCTTTTCTTCATCCTAGAGATTAAAAAAAAATTAACAGACCCCTTCCCTTAAATCAAAGGAGAAACCCTAATAAAATCATTCAAAATAGTTGGTGCTGCTGGTGAGATGGCTCAGCAGCTTAAGCGCCTGTCTGGTGAGTGCGAGGGCCCGAGTTTGACTCCCGGAACCCACATACGAAAAAAGGGCTGGTGATATCGCTCAGCGGCACGGGCGCCTGCTGGCGCGCGAGGTCCTGAGGTCGACCCCCCGGTACCCACAAAAAAAAAATAGTTGGTGCTAAAAAGAAAGAAGATTACTGACCTGCGTATGGCTGCAAAAAATACTAGAAGATCACCACTCAATGGAATCGGCCACAGTGAGGGACAAGGATTACCAGTTTCTTGTTGCACTATAAATGTATAATTTATTTGTTGTGCAGAAAATAGAACATGTTCTTACATTCACAACCCAGAAAGGAAACTCAGAAAATAATCTGTGTTATAAATTCTCCACCTGCCAGAGATTACAATATGACATAAAGAAATACAATAATCAAAACATTGCAAAACAAGTTCAGCAGGTGGGAAGCAGAAGGTATTTCCAAATATTCCAAAGAGCCACAACTACCTAGAGATGCTACATGGGATTATGCTGTTATTTTATCAAGGCCTGTTAAGTCAAATATGCTCACTTTACAAATACAAACATAACAGGATGATTATTTGCTAAGCAGAATTTTTTACTTTGGCATCATTTAGGAACATTGATATGATGTGCCATGGGCACATAAATGAAGAAGAATTAACTCAATATCAACAATAAACTTTGCAAACATATCCATATAAAGTTGCATCTCTGTATGTTCCTTTCTAAACCTCAAAATCATTAAATGAATATTTTTGTGAAGTTTCAAAAACTTTTAGTGAAATAATCATATTGTTATTATCAAATATGGGCAAAGGTTTTGTAATTGTAATTATGGTGTTTAAATTATAGAAAATATCAAGTCAAAGTATGAATTTGACATTTTAATTTTTACCAAATTATTTAATCACAAAAGTCAGTACAAAGCAATGAAAGTATCATCCAGAAATATTAGTAGGGAAAGAAATCAATCAAGTATATTTCTTCTCTGAACTAATGAGCTTCAAAGGTAGAAAGTCAATCTGGTAATCCCTAAGAGCACACAGTCAGTCATCCGGGATTAATGGAATCACTTATGAAAGAAAAGTAAATACTGAGAGTTTCAGGTGAAAATGAAGTACTGTGTTTATGTGAAAAGAATGCTAAATTAGTAGTTAAGAGATCTGCTCCAAGCACGGCTTCCACAGCTTCAGTATGTGAGTTTGGAGGAGGAATTTTACCTTTCTGAACTTTGTTGATCCTATTTGTTATAAGGAAAATTTTTAAGATGCAGTAGTTTACCATTTTCTTTAGCATTTTAAGCATTGGACACTACTCTGCAATCTAACTTACAAGAGGTCCAATGTGTAGGCCGTAGGTCAGGATCCAGTATATGGTAGAGATGCATTGGATAAAACTTGCAGTCACTGCATGCTCCAATCCCTCTATTTCCTTAAGAAATACCCTTCAGAAATAAAAACAGAAGTTTTATGGACCATGGAGCAGTGTTTGGAAACTGATGTATTGGTGTAAACTGGTTCATTATAATTCTCGTTACTCCATGAAATATCTGTTGTCTTGAGAGAGAAATTTCGAATAATGTCCCCATTAGACATCATGATCTAAATGTAGGAGAATGAAAACATCAGGTTGATCACAGTTTTAATTTTTTCTTTCTATCCCTCTTTCCCAGTTAATCCAAAATTTTTTAAAATATTTTATATCTTTATTTTTTAAATCTTAATTAAGATCATGCTATATACTTTCAAATACCTTAAAGTCATCTTTGAATCTATGTACAAAAGCACCAAAAGATTGTAGTTAAACGTTTTTTATCATTAGTCACTCTTAAGCATGTTTTGTTTTTCAAATATGTGTATGCTTGTACATGTTTGTAATTACACAAGAAGGTACTTTTATTTATTTTTTTTTTGAGGTACTGGAGATTAAACCCAGGATCTTCACACAAAGCTACATTTCCAGCTCATTTTAGTTTTCATTTTTTTATTTTGACCCAGGGTCTCCCTGAATTGCTTAAATTGTCTAAATTGACAAGGCTGGGCTTGAATTTGCAATCCTAGTGCCTACACCTCCCAGAGTACTGGGAATACAGGCATGCAGCATCACACTCAGTTTCCACTTAACTTGGGAAGTAGCCACCTAGGTTTTCAGTTCAACTGTCCTGCTATAGCAGTGATAGTACTCAAATAAACTTTGTTTTATTTAATAATGGCCCCAAAGTCTAAGAGTAGGTATGCTGAAAGTTTTGTTGCAGTATATTTTATTAAATTCAATATTTTATTATTATTGCTATTAATATCTTAATAAACAATTTATATACTGACATTTATCACAGGTATTTATATATAGAATAAAATATAAAATATACAGGCTTCAGTACTATGTATATTTTCAGGCATTCACTGGGCATCTTGAAACATATCCCCTGAAGTTAAAGAAGTACTACTCTTTAATAGGACAAAAATACTTAAGAAAGATGGTAGGTCATATGGAAGAGAAAGAATCAATGCTCAATAATTTTTTAAAATATTTAAATGTGGATTCTGTAGCATTTTAAGAATTAGATTAAAATATAAGAGCAATATCATAATTGTATGTTATACTCTAATCAAAATTTAAATTCTATTAATACCATTATGGATTCTATTTTATTTTAAAAAACAAAAGTCATGACCAGGATTATTGGATATTACCATGCCATTGTCTATGAATGTAAGTCTATATAGCAAAGCAAGAAAATAAATACCCTCTGTTGGACCCCTACAGAAAAGGAATGGCTGTGTGGCTCCAGAACACTGAAAAAGGGCACCAACAATAAAAAAGAAATATATTATACTTTCTAAAGAACACCCTAGGGGGCCAGTGAGATAGCTCAGTGGCATAAGTGCCTGCCTGGCAAGCACGAGGTCCTGAGGTCGACCCCCGGTACCCACAAAAATAAATAAATAAATAAATAAAATAAAATAAAGTACACCCTAAAAGGTTCACTAAATTTTGTTACTATAAAGTAATTTGATCATACAGAGACCACTGTTGTGTGGAGTCAAATGATATTAATTTAAGGAAATTACAACCTGCCTTTAAAGTGCAGTATACAAGAATATTAATAGTCCTGCCACTGTTCATTGTGCCTACAAATAAAATAAAAGAATTACAGTTACTCTGATAAGAAGAATGGCCTCCAAAATGCCCACATCCTAATTACCAACACCTATGAATATGTTACAGTCAATAGTAAAAAAGTACTTTGAACATAGAGATAAGATTATGAACCATAAAGTAAAGAGATTATATTATCCCAAAGGACCAAATATAAACATAGTAGTGTTTAAAGGTGTAATAGGAAGGCAGAAAAATCAGAGAGGTGTGGAAACCTCACGGAAGCCAACTGTTGGCTTGCAAGGTGGAAGAAGAGGAACTATGGATGAAGTAATAGTGGGGCCACTAAAGCTGAGATCACTTCTACAGTTAGCCAAGAAGGAAACGTGGACCTCATAAAACCACATAAAACTACAAGGAGCCAAAAGCTGCCAGCAACCTGAGTGAATCTGGATGTGAATTCTCCTCTGGAGACCCACCAAGGATGCTGCCTTGTAGACACTTTGATTGTTTTTACATGGCAAATAATAATTGTATCTATTTATGGGATAAAATACTACATTTTAACATAAATTTATGTCATGGAATGGTCAAACCAAACCAATTAGCAACTAATTATCATTATTCACATATTTATTATTTTTCATGTTGAAAATATTTTAAATATACTCTTTAATAAGTACTATATAGAAATATCAGTCAAAATATATAATGCTGTATCATTTTAATGACCATTCTATAATTGATTTCTGATACTTATTCATTCTGACTGCAATTTTGTATACTTTTATCACTGTCTGCATTTTCCTTACCTATGCTCCCTTTCCCAGTCTCTCATAATGTCTCTCTACTCTCTATTCCTACGAGTTCAACATTTTAAAATTCCAGCAACACTATTTCTGGTTATACAAAGCAACTCAAGTTGGTATACCAAAGAGTTATCTATATGCCAGGATTTATTGTAACACTATTCGCAATAACCAAGATATGGAAACAACCTAAGGGTCCATCAATCCGCAAAACAAAAACTGAAAAAAGGGAAATGTAGTGTATACATATATGTGAATATTATTCAGTCTTAGAAATGAAGAAAATTCTAGCATTTGTAACAATGTGTGTGAACACAGCTCATTATGGTGACTGCAATTAGCTAGGCACAGAATAATAAATACCATATGATCACACTTACCTGTAGAAGCAAATAAAAAAGAAAGACACTTATTTTAACCTAGTGAGATACAGATCTCACTTCTGACTTATGGAAGTGTGAGATAACAAATTTGTGTTGTTCTAATTCATGTGTGATAATTATGGAAGCATGTGATAATTATGATATGCATGCATATCACTCTGTTTCTCAAACACCAAGCATAAAGATCCACTCTCCAAAGCACTGTATTTTAAAATATAAGATGACAGCTTTGAAAGATTAAGTGTCTTATTTTTTTTTGTGAGTACTAGCGGTCAAGATTAAGTTTCTTAAAGGGAACCAATTTTATTTTTTCTATGCTTCTATTTTTCTGTTTTCTATAAGCAAAAATAGGAATATAGGCCCATTATTTATTTATTTATTTATTTATATTTTTTTTGTGGGTACCGGGGGTCAACCTAAGGACCTCGCGTGCCAGCAGGCGCCCCTGCCGCTGAGCGATATCACCGGCCCCTTTTTCGTATGTGGGTTCCGGGAGTCGAACTTGGGCCCTCGCGCTTGCCGGGCAGGTGCTTACGCCGCTGAGCCATCTCACCGGCCCATAGGCCCATTATTTAAAAAGGAGAGTTTTTTGCTAAAGTAGGCCTTTTTCTAATAAAAATCACAAAAGTATTAATTGACCAGATATTCACTGAAAGTGTTTATGATTCTGTGGTCACATAACATAACTAAGTATTCAATGGTTAATGCAGTCTGATAAACCTCTACTTATAAAATTAACATGAACAAATTCAACTTCTATTTTCATTATACTGAAATATAATAATACCAACTGAATTTATTACAATTTCATATATTTCATTTTATGCACATTACAGAAGTCAGCATTTCATTTCTGCTTTATTTAGTATGGAAATGTAATTTCTTGACATATATAGATGGTTTATTTTGAAAGAAGTAACATATGACCTGAAATAAACACATATTAAAAACAATATTCTAAATACAATGTATTTTTCATAGTAGAATTATTTTTACACTATCTAAATAATGTTAAATATGGCAGAGTTTAAGAGATCAGTTTAGATCATTCAAATAATTTAATAGAGGTATTTTAATAAAGGTTTTATAAACTAACTAAAAAGAATGATCATTCCTTCTATAAAATAGTAATCTTCAGTAAGACAAAAATCAGATTTACTTCAAATATTATACTCTCTGAAATAAAATACCATTTATGGTCTTTAAATATAATAGATGATCATTTACTTCTGCTTATCTCTCTCTCTTCTACTATCTGCTTATTTATCTAATTATATTTCTACTTCCATTTGACTGTTATATATCTGAAAATAAAATCAAGTGTCACACTTGAAGATAAAACAAATATATTTGGAAAGAAGAACCCTCACTTTTGGTTGACATCTATTTGAAATGTTTGATTTTAAAATATTTACAAAGAATATACATAACTTTAGAATAAGATAGCTTACTTTAAAATAAGCACAATAGTCTTTTTAACTGTTCACTTTCTCTAGTATGATGCTTTTTACTATAACAAAGATTTCTAAATATTTATATGAAATAAATATTTTAAAGTGTTGCTTAAATGACTTTATAAGTATAAAAAACTATAACAGTGAAATATAACATGAATACTATTCAAATGTATTTTAGTGTGACTTGAACAGAAACCTAGCAGACTAAAACTGTTGCTGCTAATATTTGCTTGTAAATGTGCATATTCAGACACTTCTAATTTTCTCTAGGATACTATTTGATTTTCCCAAAATAAGAAAGCAATTGAAAAATCAATGGATAAAAACAAAATATTTCTCTCTTAATGAGTTTGTTTTTTGTGTTCAGGAATGCTATTGATTTTTGAGTGTTGATTTTGTATCCCTCTGTGCTACTGAATTTGCTTATTAAATCCTAAAGTCTTTTGTTGGAGTTTTTGGTGTCTTCTACACAGAGTATCATGTCATCTGCAAATAATGATAATTTAGCTTCTTCATTTCCTTTCTTTATTCCTTTTTATTTTGCTCTCTTGTCTAATTGCTCTGGCTAATGTTTCCAGAGCTATATTGAATAGGAGTGGCGATAGTGGACATCCTTGTCTTGTTCCTGATTTTAGAGTGAAATCTTCCAGTTTTTGTCCATTTAGTATGATGTTGGCTGTTGGTTTGTCATAGATGGCTTTTATCATATTGAGGCAAAGACCATCTATTCTGATTTTCTGTAGGGTTTTTTATCAAGAATGGGTGTTGGACTTTGTCAAAAGCTTTTTCTGCATCTGTTGAGATGATCATTTGATTTTTATCTATGGCTCTGTTGATACAGTGTATTACATATTGATTTGCATATGTTGAACTATCCCTGCATTCCTGGGGTGAATAATACTTTGTCATGGTGTATAACCTTCTTGATGATTTTCTGCATTCTGTTTGATAGTATCTTATTGAGGATTTTTGCACCTATGTTCATTAGGGAAATTGGCCTGTAATTTTCTTTTTTGGTTGGATCTTCCTCTGGTTTTAGTACCAGGGTAATACTGGCCTCCAGGAATGACTTAGTGAGTATTGCTTTACTTTCAATTTCACTAAAGAGTTTGAGGAGTATTAGCATTAAATCTTCTCTAAATTTCTTGTAGAATTCAGCAGTGACTCCATCAGGACCTGGGTTTTTCTTTATTGGAAAGTTTTTATTTATATTTACAATTTAATTGACTGATATTGGGATATTCAGAATTTTTATATCTTCTTGATTCAGCTTTGGTAATTCATACATATGTAGGAATCTGTCCATTTCTTCTGTTTTCCATCCTATGAGAGTAAAGATTTTCTTCCGAACTTCCACAGGCTCTGTAGTGATTTCACCTTTTTCGTGCTTCATTGCATGAATTTGACTATTTTATTTCCTTTTTTTTATAAGATTGGCTAAGGGATTATTGATTTTATTTATTCTTTCAAAGAACCAACTCTTTGATTCATTAATTCTTTGTATTGTTTTCTTAGTCTCAATTGAATTAATTTTTACTCTGATCTTTAGAATTTCCTCCATTCTATAGGCTTTTGGATGGACTTCCTCTTCTTTTTCTAGAAGCTTGAGGTGCAACATTGGGTTATTTGTGCTCATTCTCTTTTCCTGATGTGAGAATTCAACACATTAAATTTCCCTCTTAGTACTACTTTCATTGTGTCCCACAGGTTCTGGCATGTTGTATCTGCACTTTCATTATATTGTAGATATTGTTTAATTTCTTCTTTAATTTTATCTGTGACCCATTGGTACATCCCTCACAATAGGATCCAAAAAAATGAAATACATATGAATAACTTTAACAAAGGAACTAAAGGATCTATATATTAAAAATTACAGTACTCTGAAAAGGAGATTGAAGAGGATATCAGAAAATGGAAAGAATCCCTTGCTCATGGATAGAAAGAACCAAAATGGCTGTACTTACAAAATTGTTATAGAGATTTAAAGCAATCCTGATCAAAATACCATTAGCATACATCACAGAACTAGAGAAAATATTCCTAAAATTCATCTTGAACCAGAAGAGACCTAGAAGAGCAAAAGCAATTCTGGACAACAAAGCAAGGCAGGAGGCAACACAATCTTTGAGTTGAAATTATACTACAAATCTACTGTGATAAAATCAGCATGGTACTGGCAAAAAAACAGACCTGAGGATGAGTGGAACAGATTAGAAGATACAGACACAACTACAAACACACTCAGCCAACATATCATAGAGAAAGGGGCCAAACATGTTCATTGGAAGAAAGATAGTCTCTTTAATAAATGGTGCTGGAAAAACTGGCACTCTACAAGCCAAAGACTAAAGCTAGACCCATGTCTATCACCATGCATTATAGTCAAAATGGATCAAAGACCTAAATATTAAGACAGAAGCACTAAATCTACTGGAAGAGAAAGTAGTTAGAAATCTTGAAGACACAGGTATAGGTAGTTAATGAACAAAACACAGACTGCATGAGAAATACTTCAAAAAATCAACAACTGTGACCTCATCTTATTAAAAAGCTTTTGCACAGCAAAAGAAATCACCAACAAAGTGAAAAGACAACTCACAAATAGGGAAAAAAATTATAGGCAGTTTTCCCTCAGACAAAGGATTTATATATAGAACATATAAAGAATTGAAAAAAACAGACCCCTTAAATTAAAAGATCCAATCCAAAAATAGGCATCTGAGATGAGTACATCATTCTCAGATGAAGAAATACAAATGGCAAATAAATATATGAAAAGTGCCCCACATCATTGGTCATTTGAGATATGCAAATTAAAACAACACTGAGATTCTATCTCACCCCTGAAAGAATTACTATCATCAAGAAATCAACTAATAACAAATGTTGGCAGGGCTGTAGGGAAAAAGGAACATTTCTCCACTTTTGGTGGGAGTGTAGACTGGTGCAACCACTGTGGAAATCAGTGTGGAGATTCCTCAAAAAACTAGGATTAGAGGTCCCATTCAACCCAGTTATTCCCCTTCTAGGTATCATCCCAGAAGAATTAAAAACATCATACCACAGTGATATATGTGCACCCGTGTTTATAGCAGCACAATTTGTAATAGCTAAACCTTGGAAACATCCCAGATGCCCATCAACCTAGGAAAGGATAAAGAAGTTGTGGTCTTTTTATACAATAGAGTACTGCTCAGCCATAAAGAAGGACGAAGTTGAGACATTTATAGGGAAATGGATGCAACTTGATACCATACTCGTAAGTGAAATAAATCAGACTGACATAAGTAAGAATCGTATTGTCTCCCTGGTGTGAGAAACCGAGTCAATGAGGTCTAAAATGCATGATAGATATTGTGAAATGGGAAGAAATTGTTCAAAAGGGAAAAAGAAACTAGGATGGTTGAAAGGGAAAAGGACAGTAGGGAAAAGGGAAAAATGCAAGTTAGTTATACTAGTAGTGTCTCTTAGCTCATTAAAAAGGAAGGTCTGTGCTAATATTGATTGGAGAAATTTTTATGCCCATATCTTGTACCATGAGCAACTAATTTAAAAGTAACAACATGTAATATATTAACTATTGTTATTCTCCTATTATTTTGCTTCAAAATTTCATTTACATTTTTTCCATAAAATAAAAACAAAAGTTTTTGAAAAAGGAAGTTGGTTGGCAATGATCATTTCTATATTTTTTGTTTTTTTGCACATTTGTTATTTAGTGCCAATTAAATAGACACCCAATTTTGTATGATTCAGTGTTTATGTCAATTTATCTGATTTTAAAATTCTTTGTAAATTTTATTTCACCCAAATGTGCTTAGTTATCAAGATTGGTATATTTTTACTAATTGTTGTTAATGATTTCTGATTGTAACTTAATTTTGGAAGACATATCAGAAAAAATGTGAACATAACTCTTCCAAACATCTCATTCTTAATGATTAAATATTCTTGGTTAATTTTATACTGTTTAGTAAATTAAAACAATTTTCTCATATTAATTTTTCTCTATATTCTGATTTCTACTTTTGAACTGGAATTCATGTTAGCTAAACAGTAGATCATATCAAAGGGATATTTCCAACTATCTGGTATGATCATTGATTTAAAAATCAAAAATAATTGACATAAATAATCTCCTGAAATGAATAATCAATTATAGCAAGGTTGCAGTATTGAAGGTTAATATACCAAAGTCACTAACTTCCTTATACACAAGCAATGAAGAAATGGAATTTGAAATAAAAATAGTATATTTCATAATCTTAAATAAAAATTACACAACTATTTACATTAGCATTGCCCAAATAAAATATCTACTATAAATATAGGAAAACATATATAAGTCAAAGTTACATAATTATTATTTTGTGTTTATCAAACCCAGAGAGTTTAAAACACCAGAATTAAACTCTCATGTAAACTATAGACTAAAACATAAACTTTCAGTAAATATGGTTGTTGTAAATTCTTAAATTTTAACTAATGCACCACTACTGTGGTACAAGATGTTAATATTGGGAGAGGATGTGCTTGTGTGGGGACAAAGGGTGTATGGGAACTCTCTGTATTTTCCACTCAGTTTTAATGGAAATCTAATACAACTCTAAAAAATAAAGTTAGTTAATTTTTAAATCTCAAAATAAGGGACAGAATAATGGTACAACAAGCTTCCTATCTAATCATCAGGATTTTTTAATTAAGCATAACTATAAATTCTCTAAAATTGCCCCTGTATTTTAAATCCATGTATAAAAAAACACAAACATTACAGTATATAAACATTTCCAATTCTGTTTGTAATCTACAAGAAGAGACAATTCTATAATTGTGCATCTATTTTCATAAATAACCAAAATGAATTGTCATATTTAGCCTGCGTTTTCTTTGGCTCATCTTAATCTTGCTTAGGCTTTTTAATAAGCCTAATAACACAAGAAGTTTTAAAATTTGTTTCGAGTAAAAACTACTTTAAATCTTTCAAGAACATAAAAGATATACTATACAATTTTCCAAATCATTATTTAGTGAGAAAGATTATTGTTTTTGTATCTTCATATATATCTAATTATTTATTTCTGCCCAACTTGCTTTTCATGATTTTCATCATGTGACTCTTCAGCAAAATAAATTAGGCAAAACAATTTGCTTAGAATATACATAAGGGCCAGTGATATAGCTCAGTGGCATAAGCACCTGCCTGGCAAGAACAAGGTCCTGAGTTTGACTCCTGGTACATGCATAAAATATATATATATATATATTTACCTTGTTCAGCTTAAAAAAATAAGATATATTTTTAGTTAAACAGTGTCAAGAAATATAATAGGAAATTAAATATAAAGGATACAAATTATTTTAAGATTTTTAA
The DNA here is from genome assembly GCA_028451465.1 of Erethizon dorsatum. NCBI lineage: Eukaryota > Metazoa > Chordata > Mammalia > Rodentia > Erethizontidae > Erethizon > Erethizon dorsatum. Next base: position 140,236,994 of record CM051824.1, read on the forward strand.
GGTATCTATGTTTATTTTTGCTTTGTATTCTCAATAAACAACATGTATTTCAATGTGTTCTTTTTGACAGTTTTGTTCTTACCTTTACTTTAATAATTATGACTTTCAGATTTATCATTTAATAAGAAAACAGTTTCAAAAAATTCAGGAATTGTCTGGTAACTTTCCCTAAAACAATAAACCAATGCATTATAAAAAATATTTTCTGCATTTGTCTATTCACAATAGTTAAATTGGTAAATTAGGCATTTTTCTAAGTCAGCTCTTTTCCTAGTCTGACATAAATTGACCTTATAAAAAATATGTTCAGAACTTTTCCCCTGGGATCGGACTCTTGTTTTTAAGTCAATTAGTCATAATTTTATTATCTTATGCTCCAACTTTTTCTGAATGAATTTGCCAACAAAATTCCACAAATTTAATAGTGATGTTGACTGGAGACTTTATTTTCTTTCCATGTAGACTCTTCACAGGATGCTGGATTATTCTTGTGAAATGACCACTGTCTTCTCTCAGATCCAGTGCTAAAATATAAGAGTCTAACACAGTGTAATCTGGGACATGATACACATTCACTTTGTCATATTCAATTGGTTACTCAAACCCACACCATGATACAATATTGAAGGGGACCAAATAAAGATGAAAACAGCAAGAAGGTGTTATACAAACAAGTATGGAATCACCGAATTTCATTCCGCTTCATATTATGCTTATTGTAACAGGAATATTGAAAGAATATTTTGTTTGCTAAAGTCAACTTAAAATCTCTAAAATAAAAACTGCTTTAAATATTTCATAGAATAACCATTCTATAAGTATTAGGTAGGGATATAAAATTTTAGTGGAAAATTAATAAGTACAAAATAAATATCATTTAGATTCAGCTGAGGATCTGCCTGAGATAAGCAAGATTGAAAGAGGGGGATGAGAGGACCTCAAGATGGCGGATGAATAAGAAGCAGGCAGCGAAACTCTCTCTAAAAGTTACCATTGGAACACGGGAATATAGCGACCCGGAAAGCGCAGGAGGGGGGGAGATGCCTCCCCGAAACCCAGAAAAGTTCTGAAGCGCAATCTGGGACCCCCGGCACCAGTGACGGGTGACTTCCAACAAAGAAGAAGGAAAGAAGGAGCAGACCGCACACGTGCACCTTCTACTATCCCGGGAGTTGCAGCACCGCGGAGGCTCAATTCTACGGACACACGGTGGCAGCTGGCGCCCAGGGAGCCCCCACAGAGGATCCTGAGACAGCGGCGGGGCAGGGGAGCGGCGGAGAACGGCGCTGACTGGCGGTGAGTGTCTCTCGGCCACAGCTGCCCCGCGCCAGAGAGCGACCGGCTGGGCACCATTGTGGGGGTGTGGCGAAAATCAGAGCAGCTCGGAAACTGCTCTGGGAACTTGTGCTCCGGACAGGACAGCACGGGGCATCTCAGGCCCACGAAGGTGTGCTGAGGTCAGCAGGCGAACGAGACTGGACTCTCAGCCACACCTGTGCCGCACCTGAGAGCGACTGGCCCGGCGCCATTGTGGGGGGCGTGGTGAAGAACCAGAGCGGCGGGAACCAGTGCAGGGAACCTGCGCTCCGGACAGCACGCTGAGGCTCTCAGGCCCAGGGATCGTGAAAGGGCGCTGAGAGCGGAGGCGAGCTAGACTGGTCTCTGCCTGAAAGTACGCGCCTCTGCTCACTGCCCGCCAGAGGGCGCTCCTGGCTTACTGGGACGGACCTGCACAGAACAGGACTCTGTCACAAGGTACCTGCCTACAACAGAGTCAACACCTGGAACTGATTCTTTTTATATTTTTTATTTTTATTTTTATTTTTATTTTTATTTTTTTTTTCTCACTGATTTGTTTTTTATTCTGGCGAAGGGTTTTTTTGTTTTTGTTTTGTTTTGTTTTGTTTTTTGGTGGGGTTTTATTTTTGATCTGTCTGTTTTATTGTTTTTATCTTCGTTTTTGTTTCTGTATGTGTATTTGCTCTTTCCTTCATTATTCTCTCTGGTTTTTTATATGAGTGTAAACAGCGCCTCTAACTTCTTTGTGATTGTGGTTGTGATCTGTTCTTCCTTTTATCCCTTCCTTCTCTTTTTACCACCTGTCCTCTGCACTAGTGTCCCAATGTTAGTGGGATCCCTCTTGGTCCTCTAACCTTACATCTAATTCCTTCCTCTTCTCCCAATACTCTATTTCCTCCTTAACTCATTTTAAATTTAAACTCCTCAAGGAAAAATTGACATACATAGGACTTGTATACTGCATATAATTTTTCTGGTGTGTTTTAGATTTTGTTATATAACCACAACTCTATACAGCTAAAAGTGGTAAATAACTGGTTAGCTCAGTCTGTCATTTTTTAGGCTGTGTTTGATGCTTTAGTTAACATTATAGTCAAATGTGAAATAATTGTTCTAAACATTTTTCCTTCCTGATATTTCATGATTGAGATTGACTAAGGGACACAGAAAATACAGTGGCACAGTACCAAAGAATCAAGGACTGGGCCAAACAGGTAGCAACTTCGCATACCCAACGAATTGAAGAGGTAGGATCTGGCAGAAAGCTCAAAACCTAAAAGCAAGCTCCACTTGGAAGATACTGCAGAGAAGTAGTCATCTTCTAAAGATCTTAAACACTAGCAATAAAGTAACCTACTATAGGTAATTTGCAAACATCACCCCAGGAATTAAAGAAAGAAAAAATGAGACGACACTTAAACAAGATGCAACCCCACACATCCAATTCACCAAAGGCAAACCTAGGGAGCAATGAGGTGGGACAATCCGAAAGCCACCCACCTGGCCTATCTGAAGTGGTAACAACAAAGCAACTGAATGAGGTTCTGGAAAAAATTAAAACAGAAATAATCTCACAGATAACTGCAGAGATAATGTCTACAATGAAGACCATGCTTAAGGACACTATAGCTGATACAGACAAAAAAATAGATGAACTTAAGAAAACTATAGAAACCATGAATGCTCAGCATAGGAAAGAAATGGAATCCATAAGGCAGATTCAAGCAGATATCCAAGAGATAAAAAATTCCATTGAAAGTATTTGTAGCAGAATAAGCCAATGCGAGGACAGGATCTCAGATATAGAAGACAAGCTTGCAATTAGTGATCATGAAATGGAAAAATTCTTAAAAATAGCAAGGGACCATGAAAAATCAATTCAGCAGCTGCTAGATGACTCAAAGATAAACAACTTAAGAATAATTGGAATAAATGAAAAAGCAGGAGATAGCATCAACGACATTAAAACCTTGTTCAAAGACATAATCAGGGAGAACTTTCCTGGAAGAGAAAAGGAATTTGACACCCCTATAAGTGAAGCTTTTAGAACACCAACTAGACATGATCAAAAAAAAACTTCAGCCATACATATTATAGTCAAGATCCCAGAAATTCAACAGAAGGGCAGAATCTTAAAAGCTGTTAGGGAGAAGAGACAAATCACCTATGAAGGAAAACCCATCAGAATCACAGCTGACTTTTCAGCACAAACCCTCAATTCAAGAAGAGCTTGGAATGATGTATTGCAAGCTCTAAAGGAAAATAATTTTCAGCCCAGATTGATGTACCCTGCAAAACTATCTTTCAAAATTGATGGAGAAATAAAATACTTTCATGACAAAGAACATCTGAGAAAATTTATGACCACCAAACCAGCACTCCAAAACGTTCTGAAGGACATTCTAGAAAGAGATAGGAACCCCAACAGAAGGAATCCACCAGGCAGGGCAAATAATTAAATAGCCGGAAAGCGGAAAAACAAAGAGTGGGAACCAACAACAGGAAAATATCATGACAAGCCAATACATATCAGTTTTAACCATCAATGTTAACGGTCTCAATTCACCAATCAAAAGGCACAGACTGGCGAAATGGATCAAGAAGCAAGATCCAACAATATGCTGTATACAAGAAACACATTTAATTCAGAAAGAAATTCATAGACTGAAAGTCAAAGGATGGAAAACAATACTCCATGCCACAGGAACCCAGAAAAAAGCAGGGGTAGCTATTCTTTTTGCAGACAAAGTGAACTTCAAGCCAAGAAGGATTCAGAGAGATAAAGACGGTCATTACATCCTTGTAAAGGGAACAATCCAAGAGGAAGAGATAACGATCATAAATATATATGCGTCAAATACCAATGCACCCAGCTATATAAAACAAGTACTAAAGGACATGAAAAATCAAATAAGCACTAATACAATTATATTGGGAGATCTCAATACTCCACTGTCACAAAAAGATAGATCAACTGGACAGAAAACCAATAATGAAATAGTAGAACTGAAACAAACTTTTGAACAAATGGACTTAGTAGATGTCTACAGAGTGTTCCATCCCACAACATAAGAATACACATTTTTCTCAGCTGCACATGGGACGTTCTCCAAAATAGACCACATACTAGCTCATAAAACCTGCTTAAGTAAATGCAAAGGAATTGAAATTATCCCATGCATATTATCAGACCATAGTGCAATGAAATTGGAAATCAATGGCAAAAGATCCCACAAAAACTCCCTAAACACATGGAAATTAAACAGCATCCTCCTCAACAACCAATGGGTCACAGATGAAATTAAAGAAGAAATTAGTCACTTTCTACAACTGAATGATAATGACAGTACAACATACCGGAACTTATGGGATACAATGAAAGCAGTCCTAAGAGGGAAATTTATAGCATTAAACACTTATATCAGAAAAATAGAGCAAGCGCAAATAAACAACTTAAGGGTGAACCTCGAGCTTCTAGAAAAAGAAGAGCAGGTTAAGCCAAAAGCCCGTACAAGGGAGGAAATTATAAAGATCAGAGCAGAAATTAACGTATTGGAGAATAAAAAAACAATACAAAGAATCAATGAAGCAAAAAGTTGGTTCTTTGAAAGAATAAATAAGATTGACAAACCCTTATCCAACCTTATTAAAAAAAGAAAAGAAAAGACTCAAATCCATGCAATTGAAAATGAAAAGGGTGATATCACGATGGACCCTGCAGAAATCCAGAAGATCATCTATACCTATTTTGAAAATTTATATTCTACTAAGATGGAAAATGCAGAAGAAATGGACAGTTTCCTAGATTCGTATGAATTACCAAAGCTGAATCAAGAAGATTTAAAAATCCTAAATAAACCAATATCAGCCAATGAAATTGAAGATGTAATTAAAAACCTCCCAACAAAGAAAAGCCCAGGCCCTGATGGATTCACTGCCGAATTCTACAAGAAATTTAGAGAAGACCTAACGCCCCTACTTCTCAAACTTTTCAATGAAATTGAAAGGGAAGCAATACTCCCAAATTCATTCCTGGAAGCAAGCATTACCCTGATACCAAAACCAGAGAAGGACCCAACTAAGAAAGAGAACTACAGGCCAATCTCCCTAATGAACATAGATGCAAAAATCCTTAATAAGATACTGGCAAACAGAATCCAACAAATCATCAAGAAGATTATACACCATGACCAAGTTGGATTCATCCCAGGGATGCAGGGATGGTTCAACATACGTAAATCAATAAATGTAATACACCATATTAACAGAACCAAAGACAAAAGTCACATGATCATCTCAATAGATGCAGAAAAAGCTTTTGACAAAGTCCAGCACCTTTTCATGATAAAAACCCTACAGAAAATTAGAATAGAGCGTCTTTATCTCAATCTGGTAAAAGCTATCTATGACAAACCAACAGCCAATATTATACTAAATGGCCAAAAACTGAAAGCCTTCCCTCTAAAATCAGGAACAAGACAAGGATGTCCACTGTCTCCACTCTTATTCAACATAGTTCTGGAAACTTTAGCCAGAGCGATTAGACAAGTGAAAGAAATAAAAGGAATAATGATTGGAAAGGAAGAAGTTAAATTATCATTATTTGCAGATGACATGATACTCTACACAGAAGACCCCAAAAACTCCACTAAAAAACTGCTAGATTTAATAAGCAAATTCAGTAGTGTAGCTGGATACAAAGTCAATACTCAAAAGTCAATAGCCTTCCTGTACACAAATAACAAACTTACTGAAAGAGAAATTAGGGAAATAATACCTTTCACAATAACATCCAAAAAAATGAAATACCTAGGAATCAACCTCACGAAGGATGTAAAAGACCTCTATACTGAAAACTACAGTACTCTGAAAAAGGAGATTGAAGAGGATATCAGAAAATGGAAAGATATCCCTTGCTCCTGGATAGGAAGAACCAATATAGTGAAAATGGCCATACTTCCAAAATTGTTATACAGATTTAATGCAATTCCAATCAAAATTCCAACAGCATATCTCACAGAATTAGAGAAAACAATCCTAAAATTCATTTGGAATCAGAAGAGACCTAGAATAGCAAAGGCAATTCTGGGCAACAAAGGCAAGGCAGGGGGCATCACTATCCCCGACTTGAAATTATACTATAAAGCTACTGTGATAAAAACAGTGTGGTACTGGCAAAAAAACAGACCTGAAGATCAATGGAACAGATTAGAAGATACTGAAACAACCCCAGACAAACTAGGCCACCTTATCTTTGACAAAGGTGCCAAACACATTCGCTGGAAGAAAGATAGCCTCTTTAATAAATGGTGCTGGAAAAACTGGCTCTACACATGCTGAAGATTAAAACTAGATCCATATCTTTCACCATGCACTAAACTAAATTCAAAATGGATCAGAGATCTAAATATTAAAACAGAAACATTAAATCTGCTGGGAGGTAGGATAGGTAAAACCCTTGGAGACATTGGTGTAGGCAAAGACTTTATGAATAAAAACTCAACCGCACGGGAACTATCCCAAAGAATCAATAACTGGGATCTCATCTCATTAAAAAGCTTTTGCACAGCAAGAGAAACCACCAACAGAGTGAAGAGACAACCCACAATGTGGGAAAAAATGTTTGCCAGCTGTTCCTCAGACAAAGGATTACTATCGAGAACATATAAAGAACTCAAAAAAATCAGACCTCCCAAATTTAAAGACCCACTCCAAAAATGGGCATCTGAGATGAATACACATTTCTCAGATGAAGAAATACTAATGGCAAATAAATATACAAAAAAATGTGCAACATCACTAGTCATTCAAGAGATGCAAATTAAAACAACCCTGAGATACCATCTCACCCCAGAAAGAATGGCTACTATTAAGAAATCAACTAATAACAAATGCTGGAGGGGCTGTGGGGAAAAAGGAACCCTTCTTCACTGTTGGTGGGATTGTTGACTGGTACAGCCACTGTGGAAGTCAGTGTGGAGATTCCTCAGAAAACTAGGGTTGGAGGTCCCATTTGACCCAGCTATTCCCCTTCTGGGCATCTTCCCGGAAGAATTAAAAACATCGTACCACAGCGATATATGTGCACCCATGTTTATAGCAGCACAATTTGTAATAGCCAGATCTTGGAAACAACCCAAATGCCCATCAACTGAGGAATGGATAAGAAAGATGTGGTATTTTTATACAATGGAGTACTATTCAGCCATAAAGAAGGATAAACTGGAGACTTTTATAGGTAAATGGATGCAACTCGAGAAAATACTCATAAGTGAAATAAACCAGAAGCACATGTGTAAGCATCGTATTATCTCTCTAGTATGAGAAACTGAAAGAGTAAATAAGATCCAAAATGTACAATAGACATGGTGAATCAAAAAGAAACTGGTCAAAAGGAAAGAGAGACTGGAATAGGGAAAAGAAAGAAGGGAAAGGGAAAAAAAATTGTATATATATATATATATATATATAAGATGGTTAAGATAGATACACTACCATTTTTACTTAGTTCATTGAAGAGTAAGGTTTGTGCCAATAATGTTTGGACAATTGAATGCTAATGTCTGGTGTCCTGAATAACTAACTTAAAGATAGTAATACATAATGTATTAACCATTGTTACCCTCCTATTATGTTGGTTTGAAAATTTGTTCTTCTTTTGATTTGTTTTGTTTTTTTTCTCTTTAAAATTAAAAAATAAATAAATAAATATCATTTAGTTTGGTTAAGAAAAATAGGCAATGAAATTTCATTCAGGTGTACAGAATAATAACATTTTTGTCATGCAAAATGTCAGTAAATTTCTATCACCTCCCCTTGTAATAAATACACATGAAACATGCAGGAGTTTGATTAAGGAAAATGTGAGATATTCATAAATCTAATTCAAAGTGTTCTATATCATTTGAAAGAAAATTTATTTTTATATAGTATTTTAATTAATATAAGGTCCATTTAGGCCTGGTGGCACACACCTGTAATTCCAGCATTTGGGAGGCTGAGGCAGGAGGATTGCTGCGAGTTCAAGGCCAGCCTAAACTGCATAGCAAGATCTTGTCTCAAAAAAGAAAAAAAATATATATATATATACACATACATATATACAATCCATCCATGGAACTCATTCACAAAATATGCATACAAGATTTTATCAGTGGCATAGCCAGTACTACTAAGAAACACTTTCTTAATTCTTACATTTTTAGTGATTACTTGGAAAGATCTTGATTTTCTTATATTTTCCTACTTATTATTCTCTAAACCTACCATATTTTATTCTGTTACTAAAGGCTTCCATCAGGGGAGTATTGCAAATACTGGCAAAATAACTGGATTTGAATATTATTTTGAAGAACTTATATGAAATGTTTATAATATTATCAAATTAGAAAACATGCTAATCTAAATTTTATGTTCATACAATCCTATATATAAATGGATACATACACGATCACTTCCCTCAGTCTGTCTTCCCAAAATGCCATTAAGATGCAACATTTCATTTTCTGCCAAAGTAATATCACCTACAGCCATATATGATATTTTTTAGTCAATTTATTGTTTCTTATGGCAGTGGAGATTCACAGAGCTTCTCTAAATAGATAAAATTCTCAGTGTAGACTCATGAGTGTCACATTTTAAAATATGACCATTTTGATATAACACCAACACAAGGTCAAAGTAGAAGTAAATATTTTCATTGTAAGATTATGTGTAAAGTTCTTTTATCATTTCAAAATATAATTATGTATAACATTATATCAGTATTTTTGTTTTCATGGTTTTGGCCTCATGCACAATATACATTTTGAGTAATCAAGTAAACCATTTAATGACCAGCACAGGTAACACCATTCCCAGTACCTGAAAATGTCATGTTAAGATGTATCGAATGCCAAAGAGAAGTGATTTATCAGAAAGTATATCACTGAAAAATTGTTAATTGTGAATATCATATATTTCTTATACTAAAAGTTATAAAAGTTAAAATAAATGCTTTATATGTTCAAAAATGAGTATATATTATTCTTTGATCACTACACAAAATATTGGTATTTGTCAAATTCCCCCACCATCTGTATACTGTTTTGACCAAAGGATAATTAATACTTAAAAAAAGTCACCTCATTTTAATTCTAAATTCCCATAACATGAATCGCTTAATTTTCTTTTGGCTGTTTGGCATCACTTATCTTTTTTGTAAATTTTGCATTTACAAAAATTATTCCAACAAGATATCTGCATGAAGGCATTTTAAATTTATTTTCCAATTAGAACTACCATAACTGGCAGGAGAACAAGAGAAATGACAGATTGGGGTTTTAACATGATTTCCTATTCATCTTGGCTGCCAAGGCTAAACTTGTAATTAAGGGATAACCCCACAGCAAGACGAGGCACATAAGCGAGTAAACACAGCACAAGTCTATATTTATGAGGAACCTTCATTTAGTTTTTGGTTTAGAGAAATATTTTTATAGTAGTTATGAAAATAATTATCATAATGACAGATTACACTATAAGTAGCTCCTTTTTAGGCTGAATTTGAACATTTAACACATTCATTCTTAAAGTAATATTAAAAAATGAGAAAGTTCTAAAATCATAGCCACGGTAAAAAAGTATTATAATACAGCTTCACAAAATGCTAGGCTTTTGTGTACTATGGAAACAGACCGACCTTGGTCCTTTTCACTCACCCTTCCACATAAATTTTATTTCATCATCTATTTTTTAGGTTGCTCTAAAAAGGGAAGCTCTAAAAAGGGGTACAGTGCAGAGACTAAATAAAAGATAACACACTGAGTTTCAGTCATGATTTATATGTACTTATCTCCCTACCGTAAATAATTATAGAACCAGAAAATATAAATGAACTCATATTTTAAGGCATTGGATATTCAGGGATGTGATCCTTTATTTAAGAAAAATGAGTGAGGTTAACTTCATATCCATTCCAATATTCTAAATGTGGGCATTTTCCATACTACAGGATATAAAGAAATTGAGGCCAAACTAAATGAAAAGTTCTCATTGAATTGAAAATTGAAATCAGAGTGTAGCCTACTTATGACTACAGGTTAAGTAAGTTTCTTGACAGAAGAAAGCTCTATAAATAAAAGTCCTATAAAGCTGAAAGGAGGTCAAATTGCATTTGTGAGTATTCTCAGAAAACTGTATGGGCTGGTGTTAAAGAACCATCGAGGTACTTTGATATAAACAAAGACCATGTAAAAAACTTAGTGACAGAGGATATTATAGTTCCAATCATCAGAGAATTTGCTGAGCATTGTGGATATTTATAAGCAATACTGGAGAAACTGATCATTTATCAACCCATAGAGTAATAGCTACATATAACAAGGACTAACAAAGGTTAAGAATAGACTTCAACAAGACCAAGCTCCTTAGTCAATAAATTAACCACTCCCTATAAAATGTTAAATGATCTGTAGAGAAAGACAATAGTAAAAAAAACTCTGAATAAAATTGCGTTCACATTTTTTGATCATTTTAAAAATTAGTAGATGTGGAAAATTAATGTGAAACATCATGAAGAAAACTCAGCCAATAAAAAAGACCCACATGTGGGCCAGTGATATAGCTCAGCGGCATAAGCACTTACCTGGCATGTGCAAGGTCCTGAGTTCAGTTCCTGGTATCCACAAACAAAAGAGACCCACATGTAATCTAGAGAGGACTTTAAACAGTAGTTATGAATGTACTCAAGAATTCAAGGAAATGAACACAAAAGAAAATATGGAATGATTTCAACAGAAAACAAAAGAGAAACCAATGAAATCACATTAATTTAGGGGCAAAAGAATTAAATAGAACAAAAGAAGGTAATAGTCCTGAAGGAGACACACATAAATATAGTGAGCTGAACTATATAACAAAGAAGGAAAGGCCGTACAGTAAAGCATAGTCTTTTCAATATATGATGTTTATATATATATATATATATATATATATATATATATATGGTTATAAATTCATCAGTGTACTGATCCAATCACTTCCAAAATTCCCTACCTTTGAGCACTTGAGTATTTGGGAAGAATATCCAGATATAAATTGTAACAACACAAATATGTATGTGCATGTGGAGGTTTATATCAGATTTATTCATAGTTGTCAGATCTTGGAACTAACCATGATATCCTTCTAAAAGTGACTGGATAAATAAACTATGGTTCATCCAGACAATGATATGTTATTCAGCAGTAAAATTAATTAACTATGAAGGCATGAAAAGGTATACCTTTATGTAAAATGCATCTTATTAAGCAGAAGTCTATCTGAAAATGTTATCTGCTGTATGAATCTGTATTGGTCAACTTCCCCACTATATTACCCAGCTATTCTACACAATACCTGACTACACAGCTTAATATAGGAAAGGTTTACTTGACTCCCAAGCTTTGAAGTTCAGTCCATGGTAAGCTTGCTGCAAAACAAAAACACTTTGTGCAAGTTGTTGGGGAGGAATTCTGCTCACTTCATAGTGGCTAAGAAGCAGAGCAGAATGGATTGAGTGCCAGGGAGAAGGGGGCTCAGGTCCAGTTATAGACACCAAGGTCGTGCCTTCAAGAACCGGGTAGACACAGTCAGAATATTTGTTTAGTAATCTTCTAAGTTGCTCCAAAATCAAAAACCTTGGCAATGAAGATTAATTCTCACATAACACCACTTGTCAACTTGACACTCAAACATACCTCCTTAAAACACAATTAATCTCCAAATAAAGAAAATAACAAGTCCATAATTCCAGCTAGCATGACACAACTATACTGTGTATAACCAAAGATGCATTAATCCCTTCTACAATGTCTAAACAATTTCAGTATTTGTCAAAAGTTCAGATCAAAAATCTTCTTAGACTGAAGTCAAACTATTAGCTGGGAACTGCTATAAGAATCAAAAGACAAGTAACTTGGTCCCAAGAACCAAGTTAAAATCATTGTTAAAATGGCACACAGTAAATTTTCCCAGTCCAAAAGGGAAAGGTGGGATAGGAAAGAATGGACCAAGGCAAGACTGAAGCCCAGCACAAGAAATGTTAAGTCCTGTAACTCCAAGTCTGGCATACAGGGCACACGGTGTTGAGATAAAAATTCCAAAGGATTTAAGTGGCTAACCTCCATGGTCTTGAAGGTTGCAATTCACACAGTCTCTCTCAAGGGGCTCTTCTCTTGTCTTGTGGCTTTTCTCAACACATATTTCACTTACCTGACATCTCCAACTTTCTGGGTTCTCCCCTACACCTATGGCTTCATTCCCACAGCTCTACACATCCCTGACTCCAAATACATTCCCTGGCTTCCAAGGTTTTACTCTGAAATCTGAGTGGACCCCATAACTCTCACATGTTACCAAGTAACATCACATGAATGGTACTAAGTTCCGCCTCCACTGTGAGCAGTAACAAGATGCCCTTGAAACATGGATTCAGACAACTTTGAGCTCATACATGGCTGAGCACAGTGACATGAGTCCTGGGTAAACAATTTGCTAAATGGCCCTTCTGGAGCAGGTGATCTAGGGTCTCTCTTCTTAAATATAAGTTTTACACATTTGCACCCTTCAACCTGCATGAGGGAAGAATTACTGACTCCTGAGATGCTATCAAAACATCTTTCTTGTATCCATTCAAAGTACATGATTTTTTTTCATGGTGCTAATCTTTTCAGCGACCATAACTCTTTTGGTCAGAACTTAACATGGGATGTCTTTTGAGCCAAAATTTAAGTTTTAAACATTTCCCTGTTCTGCTTATTGCTTCTGATTCTCACTAAAAATAGCTAGCAGTACCCATTCAACAGCCTGAATGTAGAGCAGCCTTTCTTCTACCAGATCAACTAATCCACTGCCCTTAATCTTAGCCTTCCTTAAAGTCTCAGAATACGGCAAATTTTAAACATGTTTTTTGACAGAACATAACATGCATGGCCTCTAATCCAGTTCCCAGTAGAGTCCTCTTTCACAACTAAAAGTTCGTGAATCTGGCCATTAATGTCCGTGTTCCTGTCAGTTTCTGGTCTTCAGAGATCCAAACACAATTGCCAATCAATCACTTCTTATAACATTCTAAAACTTCTGTGGCCCACATCTCCAAACATTTCCAAATTTCTCTTGTAAAGCAGTTTCAAATTCTTCTGAATTACTTGTTCTAGTAGAGTAACAGAAATGGCTCCATTACTCTAATACCAATTTCCTATGCTGGCCAGGTTTCCTGTAACTAGGATGTGAAACTGACACTGACTACTTAGCGGAGAGTCTTATTTGACTCACAGCTTTAGAGGGTTTAGCCTGTAGCCAGCTGGCTTCAAAACAGGAACATCATGGTGGGAAGGATTGGTAGAAAAATACTGCTCACTTCCTGATAGTCAGGAAGCAGGGTAGGTTTGAATGGGGCACCAGAAAGGAAGGGACCAGGTATCAGATACAATTACTCAGGGTCATATTTCCACAAACAACACAGATTCATCCTAGAATATGCTTTAATAATCCCCTAGGCAGCTCCCCAGCCTAATGGATAATGCATATATGGAATGGGTGGGATATGTGGACTTTCCATCCCTTCCTTTTAACTTTTATATGAATCAAAATCTGTTCTATTATTAAAGTATATTTTAAAGAAAGAACCAAATTAAAACTGAAGGAATAAAAAATATATCATTAGGAGTAAAATCATTCACAAAACATCCTTAAAATGTTATTAAATACTGAAAAACAAAAATCAGTGACCATGTAAACTTGAATAGAAACTATCTAAAATGGTATTTGACTAGGAAAAATACTGAAAAATATGCACGAAGTCCTTAGTAAATTGTTAAACTATATCAAGTAATGCAACATACATACTTAATTAAAATTAAAATACAGAAGTAGAAAATATTAAGGATAGAGCAAAGAAAAAAATTGTTATAAATAATAATGACTGGAATTTTTGCAAAATTGTGAATATATCAAGAAACACAATCAAGGAGAAGAAGGAGGGGAGGACAGAAGAGGAGGAGGAAGGAAAAGAAACATTTTCAATGAGGTGAAATTAACATAAAAATTAGCACGCATAAACCTGGAGTCTATAAATACATCATTTAAAAATGGACAACAAAAAAAAACCTAAGAGGATAAATGTGAGTGAAACTTCAAATTGAAAAGAAATGATGTTCAGGGGAAACAATGACATATATAAAGTAACAAAGAATGACAAAAGTGGTAAACGTACAGCAAAAGTAATAACGGGAAATGTAATACAAAAGTATGCCATTAAAAATCCAATCAAGTGAATAAGTAGAAAAATAAGTAGAGAAAACATAGAAGTGATGATACAAATAGAAATCAAGAACTAGAATGTAGATGAAACCTCTTTTCTAAATAATAAATTAATGTAAATGGGCAAGTTACTCAATTAACTGTGAGGCACTAGAAGAAAAGAGTCACACATATATAGGGTGTAAAGTAGAAATTCAAATGAAATAAATACACATATTTAGAATACATATGATGAGGCAAAAAGAAAATCCAATTAGTAAAAATAAAGTAGGAACAGTTGTATCAGTATAAAAATGCAGACATCAGGGCAAAAAGAATGAATGAATAAACAAATAATTAAACAAATAAAATAAGGATACTTCATCTTGATGAAAAAGTCAATTAAGATGATGATATTCAATATTTAATGACTGGGAATACTTGAAAGTAAACACTGTAGCATCAAACAAAGAAATAGATACATGAACAATGACAGTTATATTATGAATGATCAATGCCAAAAAATGAGCTGGTAAACTAGTAAAGTTATAATCATTAACAAATACAATCAAACTCTAGTAAATTTTATATATTTTGTGTGCTAAATATGTGAAATGTGAAATACATGCTCTTTCCAGTGCATGCCTGATGGTCATCTACATGCTCAATCTCAAACAGGTCTCAATAGTTTTCAAAATACTGAAATTGTTTATGAATATTCTCTGAACAAAGCTGAATTAAATTAGAAATTTTAAAAAGGACACCATATATACCATAACTAAATATTTGGAATTAGCAATCGCACTTCTAAATAAATCACAAGTTAAAATTAAACAAAAGACAATAACAAAAGGAAATGATTTTTAACTGAACAATAATAAAAATGTGACACATGAATTTTTAGGATTTGTTTTAGGAGATTATAAGCATGTGAACCAATGACCCAAGCCATCTTTTGTGTGTTTACTGTACTTGGATCTTTATATCTTCTTTTGTGACTGTTCAAATCTCTTGTCAAATATTATTTAGTTGGTTGTCTTACTATTGAGGAATTCTGTACATATTCTAGATACCATCCCTTTATCAGATACATAAGTTTCAATTATTTTCTCCCAGGCCTGGCTTATTTTTTTTTCTTAAAGACAACAAGTAAATATTCTCATGTATTAACAAACTCAAGAATTAGAGAATGTACAAATACCATTTGGAGAAAAACATTACTCAGTATAAGATTAAGCCATGTAAAAGCTAGGTAAAAATAGAAGACTAAGGAATAGTCACAGTGAAATTGCATTTTCATACTAAGGAGACAATACGATGTTTACAAATGTGTGTCTTATTTATTTCACTTGTATTTTCTCAAGTTGCATCCATTTACCTATAAAAGTTTCCAGTTTATCTTTCTTTATGGCTGAGTAGTACTCCATTGTATAAAAATACCACATCTGGGCTGGTGAGATGGCTCAGTGGCATAAGCGCCTGCCTGGCAAGTGTGAGGGCCTGAGTTCGACTCCCAGAACCCACATATGGAAAAAAGAACCGGTGATATCGCTCAGGGGCATGGGCACCTACTGGTGCACAAGGTCCTGAGGTCAACCCCCGGTACCCACAAAAAAAAAAAAAACATCTTTTTTATCCATTCTTTGGTTAATGGGCATTTGGGTTGTTTCCACAATCTAGCTATTACAAATTGTGTTGCTATAAACATGGGTGTACATGTATCGCTGTGGTACGATCTTTTTCATTCTTCTGGGAAGATACATAGAAGGGGAATAGCTGGGTCAAATGGGACCTCTAATCCTATTTTTTTAAAAAACCTCCACACCAATTTCCACAGTGGTTGCACCAGTCTACACTCCCACCAAAAGTTGAAAAACGTACCTTTTTCCCCACAGCCCTGCCAGCATTTGTTATTGGTTGATTTCTTTATGAAAGCCATTCTTTCTGGGGTGAGATGGAATCTTAGTGTAGTTTTAATTTGCATATCTCAAGTGACCAATAATGTTGAACATTTTTTGATGTATTTATTTGCCATTTGTATTTTTTCATCTGAGAAGGATGTATTCATCTCAGATGCCCATTTTTGGATTGGGTCTTCGAATTTGGATGTCTGATTTTTTCAATTCTTTATGTGTTCTAGATAGAAGTCCTTTGTCTGAGGGACAACTGCCTATAATTGTTTTCCACTCTGTGGATTTTCTTTTCACTCTGTTCGTGATTTCCTTTATTGTGCAAAAGCTTTTTAATAAGGTGAGATGCCATTTGTTTATTCTTTGTAACATTTCCCTTGCAGCCTGAGTTTTGTTCATGAAGTCTTTGCCTACACCTATGTCTTCAAAATTTCTACCTACTTTCTCTTCTGTTAGATTTAGTGTTTCTATATTAATATTTAGATCTCTGATCTATTTTGACTTTAGTTTAGTGCATGATGATAGACATGGGTCTAGTTTTTGTCCTCAGCATGTAGAAAGCCAGTTTTTCCAGCACTAAAGAGACTATCTTTCTTCCAGTGAACATGTTTGGCCCCTTTTTCAAAGATAAGTTGGCTCAGTGTGTTTGGGGTTGCATCTACATGCTCTATACTCTTCCACTGATCCTCAGAACTGGTTTATTTTTTTTTCTTTTTTCCCTTTTTTTTTCTCTTGACAAAACCATACTGATTTTATCACTATAGCTTTGTAGTATAGTGTCCTGTGTGGGATTGTGATGCCCTCTGACTTGTCTTTGTTGCCCAGAATTGCTTCTGCTATTCTAGATCTCTTCTGGTTCCAAATGAATTTCATTAATGTTTTCTCTACATTTGTGATGTATGCTAATGGTATTTTGATTTGGATTGCATTAAATCTGTATAACAGTTTTGGGAGTAGGGCCATTTTCTCTACGTTGGTGCTTCCTATCCAAAAGCAAAGGATGTCTTTCCATTTTCTGATATCCTCTTTGATCTCCTTTAGGGTACTGTAATTTTCACTGTACAGACTTTTTACATTCTCTGTCAGATTCCTAAGTATTTCATTTTTTTAGATGCTAATGTGAAGAGTGTGCTTTCCCTCATTTCTCTCCATGTTAATTTGTCTCTTGTGTATAGGAATGCTATTGATTTTTGAGTGTTGAGATTGTATCCTGCTACAGTACTTAATTTGGATATAAAATCTACAAGTTTTTTGGTGGAGTGTTTGGGGTCTTCTATGTAGAGTATCATGCCATCTGCAAACAATGATAATTTACTTCTGTTCCTATCTTTATTCATTTTATTATTGTTTCTCTTTTCTAATTGCTCTAGCTAATGTTTCCAGAACTATACTGAGTAGGAGTGGTGATAATGGACCTCCTTGTCTTGTTCCTAGTTTGAGAGTGATATCTTTCAGGTTTGACCATTTAATATGATTTTAGCTGTTGGTTTGTCATAGATGGCTTTAAACAGATTGAGGTAAAGACTGTGTTTTCCAATTTTTTGTAGGGTTTAATCATGAATGTGTGTTGGACATTGTCAAATGATTTTTCTGCACCTATTGAGATGATCATGTGATTTTAGTCTTTGGTTCTATTAATATGGTGTATTACTTTTATTGATTTGCATATGTTGAAATATCCCTGCAGCCCTGGGATGAATCCTACTTGGTCATGATGTTTAATCTTCTTGATTATTTGCTGCTTTCTGTTTGCCAGTATCTTATTAAGGGTTTTTGTATCTATGTTCATTAGGGAGATTGGCCTGTAGTTTCCTTTTTTGGTTGTATTCTTCTCTGGTTTTGGAATCAGCCTAATACTTGTTTCCAGGAATGATTTTGGACATACTTCTTCACTTTCAATTTCTTTAAAGACTTTCAGGGCTGGTGAGATAGCTCAGTGGCATAAGCGCTTGCCTGGCAAGTGTGAGATCCTGAGTTCTACTCCCAGAACCCACATACAAAAAAGGGCCAGTGATATCCCTCAGCAGCACAGGTGACAGCTGGCATGTGAGATCCTGAGGTCAACCTTCAGTACCCACAAAAAATAAATAAATAAATAAAGACTTTCAGCATTAGTGGCATAAGCTCTCTAAATTACTTGTAGAATTCAACAGTGAATCCATCAGGGCCTGAGCTTTTCTTTGTTGGTAAATTTTTAATTGCATTTTCAATTTCATTGGCTGATTTTTTTTATTTAGAATCTTTATATCTTCTTTAGTTTTGGCAGTTGAATTGTGTCTAGGAATCTGTCCATTTCTTCTGTGTTTTCCATCTAATTGGAATATAGGTTCTCAAAGTAGGTATTGATGATCTCCTGGATTTCTGTGGGATCCATCGTGATTTCCCCTTTTCCATTCCTAATGGCCTGAATTTGTGGTCTTTCTTTCCTCTTTTTGATGATGTTGGTTAATGATTTGTCAATTTTGTTTATTCTTTCCAAGAACCAACTTTTCAATTCATTGATTCTTTGTACTGTTTTCTTAGTCTCCATAGCATTAATTTCTGTTCTTATCTTTATAATTTCCTCCCTCATATAGCTTTGGGTTTGATTTCTTCCTCTTTCTCTAGAAGTTTCAGGTTCAACATTAGGCTGTTTATTTGAGCTCCTTCTGTTTTTCTGATGTGTGAATCATCACTATAAATTTCCCTTTAGCACTACTCATTTTGTCCCATAATTTTCAGTATGTTGTATCAGCATTATTGTTTAATTGTATATACTGTTTAATTTTGTATTTAATTTCCTCTCTGACCTATTGGTTGTTCAGAAGGGTGTTGTTTCATTTCCATGTGTTAATGTAATTTTCATGATTTCCTTTGTCATTGATTTCCAGTTCCATTGCTCTATGGTCAGATAGTATGCATGGGATGATTCCAATTCCTCTACATTTACTTAAACATGTTTTGTCAGCTAATATATGGTCTATTTTGAATAATGTCCCATTAGCAGCTGAGAAGAATGTGTGTTCTGATGTTTTGGGGTGGAAGACTCTGAAGATGTCTACTAAGTACATTTGTTCACAGGCTTGGTTTTATTCTAATATTTCTTGTTTGATTTTTTGTCTAGTTGATCTATCCATTTGTGAGAGTGGTGTATTAAGATCCCCCACTATGATTGCCTTAGTGCTTATTTCGTTTTTCATGTCTGTTAATATTAGTTTTATGTAGTTAGGTGAACCTGTGTTTGGCACATAAATACTTATGATTGTTATCTGTTCTTCTTGGAGTTTTTTCTTAACAAGTGTGTAGTGACCTTCTTTGTCTCTTTTTATCAGTTTTGGCTTAAAATTTCCATTGTCTGCATATAGAATAGCTACCCCCAGCTTTTTTCTGGTTTCCTGTGGCATGGAGAATTTTTCCATCCTTCAACATTTAGTCTATGAGTTTCTTTTTGGGTTAAATGTGTTTCTTGAATGCAACATATTGTTGGATCTTGCTTCTTATTCCATACTACCAGTCTGTTTCTTTTGATTGGTGAGTTGAGACCATTTGTGTTGATGGTTATAACTCATATGTATTGGATTTTCTTTTTCATGTTGTCTTCTTGTTGTTTGTTCCCTGTCTTTCTCCTCTGTTTAATTGCTTGCCCTGCCTGGCAGTATCTTTCTATTGGTGTTCTTGTGTTTGTGGTCTTCATTATCTCTTTCTAATATGTCCTTCAGAGCATTCTGTAGTGTTGGTTTGGTGGTCATGAATTTCTTCAGTTGTTCTTTGTCATGGAAGTATCTTATTTCTCCATCAATTTTGAAAGACAGTTTTGGAGGGTACATCAATCTGGGTTGAAGATTGTTTTCCTTTAGGGCTTAAAATACCTCACTCCAAGCTCTCCTTCATTTGACGGTTTGTGTTGAGAAGTCTGCTGTGATTCTAATGGTCTTTCCTTTATAGGTGATATGTTTCTTCTCTGTAGCTGCTTTTAATATTTTGTTCTTGTTCTGAATTTCTGGAATCTTGATTATTATATTCCTTGGTGTAGATTTATTTCGGTCATGGCTATTTGGAGTTCTATACATTTCATTTATTTGTATGGCAAACTTGTTATCCATGTTTGGGAATTTTTCTACCATTATTTCTGTGAAGAGGTTTTTAATGGTTTTTGTACTGTCTCCAGCTTTCTCACTGATTCCAATCAATCTTATATTCTTCTTCTTTGCTTCATCTTGTAGTGTTGGACTGATTTGGCATGGTCTCTTGTGATTTTTAAGACATCTTTCTTTTCCTGGTTGCTAGTCACATTCCTGTCTTCTAGATCTGATGTTCTATTCTTGCCTGCATACAATCTGCTGCATATACTTTCAATGGAGTTTCTAATCTGCATTTCTGTTTGGATCTGTTTCATTGATTCCATTTTTTGTCTATGTTTTGGCATTCATGTTTTTTTCATCATTTTCTTGAGCTCCTCTATTTGTTTTCCTGTGTCTGCTTTAATGTATTTTATTTTGATAGTCATTTCTTTTGCACCTTAAAGATTATTTTTTCTATGGCCTCTTCCATGTGTTTGCTTCCAATTTCCTCTATCTCTTTATGCTCTGGACTTGTCCTGGGATTGCATTTTGTTTCTTTGTCTTGTCATTTTGTATTTTATTTTGTTTTCTGTGTAGATGTTTGTAAATTTCTAATGTTAGATAGCCTTATCACTGGTGTTGAGGCTTTCCTAGGAGGTGTCTGTTCCTCCGGATGTCTTCTAGATATAGGTGGTTCTTGGTTTTTATGTCTATCCCAAGAATTTACCTTCCCGATATGTTAAGACTAAGGAGTTCCTATCTTTTGTCGGGAGAAGATTTACAGAACTATAATGTAATCCAATTTATACCAGGAACTTGCATGCAATGATTTTCCACTTAGCAGAGTGATTTTACCCCATTGTGTCTGTCCTGGAGTTTATAGGGGGTAGGATGGAGAGACGAATGAGGTCAAATATAGTAGGAGCAAGGCTGGAAGGCACAGGATGATCATCCAGACTTGGGTAATTATGGGACACAGGAGGAAAAGATTGGAAAAGAAGTCCTAGGAGTTTTGAAGTGAACCAGAAGGAGAAGAGACAATGTTCAGTCACATGAAAGGATCATAAAGTCAAGTGAGATAGTTGACAAAAGACAGGAAGAGGATGAATAGAATAAAACAAAAAGAAGGGTTAGAGATCACCTGTTGCTTGTATTGCTAACGTTGCATGCGTGTCTATCATGCGCACCTTAGCCAGGGTCCTACTGTGTTGCTGACACTCCCGCAGGTCTCTGGGCCCTGAGTCCCATCAGTACAAGGAGGGAGAGGCAGATCTCAGACTTCTCTCCAGTCACACCATCCCGGGTTAGTGGATAAAGGGAGGAGCGTGAACTAAGACTCCTCTTGTCAGCTGCACCATCCCAGGACAATGGAGGAAGGGAGGAGTGCAAACTCAGTCTCCTCTCACTAGTCATGCCATCCCAAGGCAATGGAGGAAGAGAGGAGCTTGATCTCAGACTCCTCCAAAGCCTGCTTTGAATAAATCTGATTCCTTCCCATGAACTCCTTACTCCCTAATTTTATCACTTCAAATGATAAGTAGCCTAAACGTCTGACTCAGGTAACAGTTCTGGCAAACCAGCTGGGAGGACAGAGATTCCCTCTGGGGCATCATGAACCATTTTTGTGACCAGGAGGAGCAATGATTAATGGGAAGTGGTGACTTGCCTGCTTCTGTTGGGCCTGATAGAGTCAGAGACCACCATAGGGAAAAAGGACAAACTTCTGAGGCCTTACCCTGTTACTTATTAAGAGCATGATTTGTGTTTTCTTTTGAAGAAATCAGGGACTTAAAATTGTACTAAAAACACTGAAACTCTTCACTAGGGCCTATAAGTGACCAATAGGTAACTAAAAATAGATCAAAGCTTGACCTTCATTTTGTATCTGCTCTTTATTACCTTAAAACTCTGGGTCAGATTTCTCTTAGGTCTACATATTGGCATGTTAATAGGGAGTGTCTGTATGAAAGCTGGCAATACCAGGTTGATTAGTCCTAAATTTACACAGTCTATCTCATCTCCCTTCAAAATTGAGGATGCCAAGAGAAGAAATTTATATGGATGAACAACTACCAATTGGTGTCCAGAAGTCTCCAGTGACTTCCTTAAATCTACAGTCACCTTGGATTTGAGGGGAGCCTCTACAAAAATGAGACTGCCCCAAACAGAAACAACTCTCTCCTGGAAACCAGCTTAAGAATCAAGGGCTTCTCCAGAATCATCTTGCAAAGCCAGAACAGAGATAATTATCAACCAGAGCTTAGTCCAACCCAGCACATCCAAAAAAAAATCTATTTTTAAACTCTGCTCAAGGGCCAGTCTGATCCTCTTTCATCAGAGCTGTGTCTCCTTCAGCTTAAGCTGAAATCTTTATCTATTTTCTCTTACTTTCCAACTCTACCTAATAAATCTGTCTTTTTATCTCACTGAAATCAAGAACTTCTCTGGGTGATTTTAAGTCCTAATCTCCTCTTTGGGACCCCATCCACTGCTAAGGAGCTTTTTCATCTCAGGGATTAAACTTTGTTTCCTGTTCAGGGCATCTGCTACCTATAAATTCTTTGTTGGTGAAAGGAAACGGTCTTTGGTCATTTGAGTGTCTGATATGGCTGTGGTCTGGATATATCTCACCAATGAACAAACAAGGAATCCTGTATCTCAACCATGTGGGACTTGAATATCCAGTTAGACATTCCTTGACATTTGGTATGGGATAAGATTCAGAGGGCAATAATTCCACAAAGTGAATCTATTTGGAGAGTAAGTATTTCTTCACTTTGCCTGATTTTTTGTTTGTTTTTCTTATAATGACTTTTATTTCTAGAATGGGAAACTCAGTTTCAGTACCATAAAAGTCCTCTGAATCACAAGCTAGCTGCCAGGACAGTTTTCAGTTATAGCTCTGTGACTAATAAAGGAATTGGTATTAAACTGAGGGAAAATATGGTCCATTTATGTGTTAAATTTTGGTAGAAATTGTCCATCTTAATGGATCTTTGTGATTGGAAGTGTTTTGTCAAAGGTCAAGTAAATGGGATAAAATCCCCTATGTATAGGATTATAAGCTTTGGCATAATGAAGCTTCTAACAGGGAGAACTAGGTTGATGGTTTTGAGAGGAGAAAAAGACATTATTTGTCTCCTACATAGTAAAACTCACATATAGCAAAAATAAAGAAATTTGATTGTTAAACATTTTAATTTGGCCCCATTAGTGGAGTATCCATGCCACTACCAGGTGTCACAGATTTGGGCATCTTATTGTTTCAGAATATTTTGAAAGTTTTTGTTTGCTACCTTTTGCGCTTTTCTTTTTATCATGACTCTATTATCTAAATTTGGCTATTTGAAAATGAAAAACAAAAATTCAAGAAAAGAGCAAATGTTTACTTTATAAAATATGTAGTTGTAAATTCTTTCTCAGCACCTTTTCAAATGTATATCTCTTAAAATACCACTTGCCAGATTTGAGACCCAAGTAATCTTTTTCTCAAAGACCTGCTAACCATCTCTTTAAAATATGAACTTTAAAAGACATAGTATTCCTGTCTTTCTACCTCATTGAGAGAGTAGGAGGCAAACTGCAGTGGGTGCTTTGTCCCACATGGTTAAACTAACTTCCATCACAAAAATAGGAGAAAGTTTACTTTTTAGCCTGGGCGAAGCCAATTAGGCAACACAGGACTATCATGCAACCACATATAGCCCAGCTATTAAAAACACCCCCAGTCCTTTGTTTCTGGGAATTAATTTCTGCCTCTGTCCCCTATTACAATAGTGTTGAATACAGAGTTTCTTGCCTATATAATTTCATTGTACTTTTTTTTAAATTGCTTATGTTTTTTGCATTCTTCTGGAGAGCTTCACTTACCTTGACTTGCCTGTATGTAAGGAGGTCTAATTGCTTTCTTTAAATATAGAACATTTCCCTAAGCAATATTGCTTGAAACACATTTTGATGTCCTACAAAGAATTGGGATGTTTGGCTTGGGGTAATTAGATAATGAAGAGGCACATTACCCTATGGCAGTCAAAATCTAGAAGTAATCAATTCTTAAAGGACGGTCATGGTTTTTTCTATACTGCATGGCCTGTCTCTGCACATGCTGACAGCCTTTATTTGAAGAACTGTGTAAGCAGTTGTGACAGACAATTAATGAAGCAGCTTCCACAAGCAACAAATATATGCAATGCTTGTTTCTTCATGAGAGCTTCACAATCGTAGGCATCATTGTGACCCATATTGCAAGATGCCTCGGAACTTCTTCCTTCTTAACTAACACTATATTATCTGTCCAGGCAGTTGGAGGCTGACTGCTTCATTGGTAAGTTAATGTACTTCCAAGCTTCCTACTGGTGTTACGCTGCTTCTGTCAATGCGCATTGTCCCATTATTTGAACTGATGTTTTCTGTTTAAATGTTCTACAGGGGAACGTTACAGTTATATCAATAGATATCCTTAGAAAGTACAGCATGTATACATAAGTATCTTTATTCATCTTTTCTTTCTTCAAGAATTCCAAACTTGCAAAGCAAGTATACCAGAGAGCAATATTTCTGAATGGTTAAATTATTGCATTTGCTTTGAAGAAATAGAAAGAGACAATGCCAGGGGAAAAAGATGGAGGATGTGTAAGAAGCAGGCAGTGAAACTCTCTAAAAGTTGTCATTGGACCACTGGAATACAGTGACTGGAGAGCGCAGGAGGGAGGGAGATGCCTCCCCTGGACCCAGGAAAGTTCTGAAGTGCAGTTCTGGACTCAGGGTGCCAGTGAAGGGTACTTTCAATGAAGAAGAAGGAAGAGACTGCAGCACCTTCTCCCTGTCCCAGGAACCGCAGTGTGACAGAAGCTCAAATCTGCAGACACATGGTGACAGCCGGCACCCTGGGGAGCCCCCGCAGAGGATCACGAGACAGTGGTGGGGCAGGGGAGCAGCAGAGGACTGTGCTGGCTGGCAGTGAGTGTCTCTCAGGCCCAGCTGCCCCATGCCAGAGAGCAATTGGCTGGGCGCCATTGTGGCGGGTGTGGTGAAACTCAGAGTGGTGCAAAAACACAGTGCTCAGGACTCATGCTCAGGACTCAGCAAGGCGCCATGGCTCTCAGACCCACGGAAAGTGCACTGACAGTGGCAGGTGAACAAGACTGGTCTCTGCCTGAGAGTACATGCTTCTGCTCACTGCCCCGCCAAAGGGCCTCCTGGCTTACTGGGATGGACCTGCACGGAACAGGACTCTGTCACCACACGGTGCCTGCCTACAGCAGAGTCAACACGTAGAAGTGATTCTTTTTAATTTTTTAATTTTTAATTTTAATTTTAATTTTTTTATTTGTTTTTTGTTTTGGTGAAGTGTTTTTTTGTGGAGTTTTATTTTTCTTTTGTTTGTTTGTTTTGTTGTTTTTGTCTTCGTTTTTGTTACTGTTTGTCTATTTGCTCTTTCCTTCATTATTCTCTCTGGTTTTTATATGAGTGTAAACAGAGCCTCTAACCTCTTTGTGATTGTAGTTGTGATCTATTCTTCTTTTTATCCCTTCATTCTCTTTTTCCCACCAGTCCTCTGCACCAGTTTCCCAATGTTAGTGGGATCCCTCTTGGTCCTCTAACCTTACACCTAATTCCTTCCTCTTCTCCCAATACTCTATTTCCTCCTTAACTCATTTTAAATTTAAACTCCTGAGAGCAAAATTGACATATTAAGGACTTGTATACTGCATATAATTTTTCTGGTATGTTTTAGATTTTGTTATATAACTGCAAATCTACTTTATATGGTTAAAAGTGGCAAATAAATGGTTAGCTCAGTCTGTCATTTTCTAGGCTGTATTTGATGCTTTAGGTACCATTATAGTCAAAAGTGAAATAATTGTTCTAAAAAGCTTTCCTTCCTGATATTTCATGATTGAGATCAACTAAGGGTCACAGAAAATGAAGTGGCACAGTAACAAAGAACCAAGGACTGGGCCAAACAGGTAGCAATTTCTCATATCCAACAAATTGAAGAGGTAGGATCTGGCAGCAAGCTCAAAACCCAAAAACAAGCTTCACTTGGAAGATACTGCAGAGAAGTAGTCATCTCCTAAGAATCTTCAACACTAGCAATAAAGTAACCTACCATAGGTAATTTACAAACATCACCCCAGGAATTAAACTAAAGAAAGAAAAGAAAATGAGATGAAACTTAAACAAGATGCAACCCCACACATCCAATTCACCAAAGGCAAACCTAGGAGGCAATGAGGTGGAACAATCCAAAAGCCACCCACCAGGCATCTCTGAAGTGGTAACAACAAAGCAACTGAATGAGGCTCTGGAAAAAAATAAATCAGAAATAATTTCACAGATAACTTCAGACATAATGTCCACAATGAAGACCATGCTTAAGGACACTATAGCAGATACAGACAAAAAAAAAAAAAAAAAGATGAGCTTAAGAAAATTATAGAAACCATGAATGCTCAGCATAGGAAAGAAATGGAATCCATAAGGCAGATTCAAGCAGATATCCAGGAGAACAAAAATTCCATTGAAAGTATTTATAGCAGATTAAGCCAATGTGAGGACAGGACCTCAGATATAGAAGACAGGCTTGCAATTAGTCATCATGAAAAGAAAGAATTCTTAAAAATAGCAAGGGACGGGCCGGTGAGATGGCTCAGTGGCATAAGCGCCTGCCTTGCAAGCGCGAGGGCCTGAGTTTGACTCCCGGATCCCACATACGAAAAAGGGGCCGGTGATATCGCTCAGCGGCACGGGCGCCTGTTGGCGTGCGAGGTCCTGAGGTCGACCCCCCGGTACCCACAAAAAAAAAAAAATAGCAAGGGACCATGAAAAATCAATCCAGGAGTTGCTAGATGACTCAAAGATGAATAACTTAAGAATAATTGAAATAAATGAAAAAGCAGGAGATAGCATCAATGACATTAGAACCTTGTTCACAGACATTATCATGGAGAACTTCCCTGGAAGAGAAAAAGAATTTAATCTTCATATAAATGAGGATTATAGAACTCCAACTAGACATGATCAAAAAATACTTCAGCCAGACATATCATAGTCAAGATCCCAGAAATTCAACAGAAGGGCAGAATCTTAAAAGCTGTTAGGGACAAGAGACAAATCACCTATAAAGAAAAAACCCATCAGAATCACAGCTGAATTTTCAGCACAAACCCTCAAGTCAAGAAGAGCTTGGAATGTATTTCAAGCTCTAAAGGAAAACAACTTTCAACCCAGATTGGTGTACCCCACAAAACTATCTTTCAAAATTGATGGAGAAATAAAATACTTTCATGACAAAGAACATCTGAGAAAATTTATGACCACCAAACCAGCACTCCAAAATGTTCTGAAAGATATTCTAGAAAGAGATAATAAGAACTACAACTCCAGGAACCCCAACAGAAGGAATCCACCAGGCAGGGCAGATAATTAAATAGAGGGAGAGGGGAAAAACAAAGAGTGGGAAACAACAACAGGAAAATAACACGACAAGTATAAGTCAATACATATCATTTTTAACCATCAAAGTTAATGGTCTCCATTCACCAATCCAAAGGCACAGATTGGCAAAATGGATCAAGAAGCAAGATCCAACAATATGCTGTATACAAGAAACACATTTAATTCAGAAAGAAATTCATAGACTGAAAGTCAAAGGATGGAAAACAATACTCCATGCAACAGGAACCCAGAAAAAAGCAGGGGTAGCTATTCTTTTTGCAGACAAAGTGAATTTCAAGCCAAGAATGATTCAGAGAGATAAAGACAGTCATTACATCCTTGTAAAGAAAACAATCCAAGAGGAAGAGATAACGATCATAAATATATATGCATCAAATAACAGTGAACCCAACTATATAAAACAAGTATTAAAAGACATGAAAAATCAAATAAGCACTAATACAGTTATATTGGGGAATCCCCATACTCCAGTCTCACAAATAGACAGACCAACTAGACATAAAATCAATAATGAAATAGTAGAACTGAACCAAACTTTTGAACAAATGGACTTTGTAGATGTCTACAGAGTGCTCCACCTCACAACATCAGAATACACATTCTTCTCAGCTGCACATGGGATGTTCTCCAAAATAGACCACATACTAGCTCATAAAACCTGCTTAAGTAAATGCAAAGGAAGTGAAATTATCCCATGCATATTATCAGACCATAGTGCAATGAAATTGGAAATCAATGGCAAAAGAAATCACAAAAACTCCCTAAACACATGGAAATTAAACAGCACCCTCCTGAACAAAAAATGGGTCACAGATGAAATTAAAGAAGATACTAGACACTTTCTACAACTGAATGATAATGACAGTACAACATACCGGAACTTATGGGACAAAATGAAAGCAGTCCTAAGAGGGAAATTTATAGCATTAAATACCTATATCAGGATAATAGAGCAAGCACAAATAAACAACTTAATGGCGAACCTCAAACTTCTAGAACAAGCAGAGCAGGCTAAGCCAAAAGCCCGTACAAGGGAGGAAATTATAAAGATAGGAGCAGAAATTAACATACCGGAGACTAAAAAATATACAAAGAATCAATGAAGCAAAGAGTTGGTTCTTTGAAAGAATAAATAAGATTGACAAACTCTTATCCAACCTTATTTAAAAAAGAAAAGTCTCAAATTCATGCAATTGAAAATGAAAAGGGTGATATCATCACAGACCCTGCAGAAATCCAGAAGATCATCTATACCAATTTTGAAAAATTAGATTTCACTAAGATAGAAAACGCAGAAGAAATGGATAGATTCCTAGATAGGTATGAATTACCAAAGCTGAATCGAGAATATTTAAAAATCTTAAATAAGCCAATATCAACCAATGAAATCAAAGATGTAAGTAAAATGCTCCCAACAAAGAAAAGCCCAGACCCAGATGGATTCACTGCTGAATTGTACAAGAAATTTAGAGAAGACCTAACACTACTACTTCTCAAACTTTTTAATGAAATTAAAAGGGAAGCAATACTCACAAATTCATTCCTGGAAGCAAACATTACCCTGATACCAAAACCAGAGAAGGACCCAACTAAGAAAGAGAACTACAGGCCAACCTCCCTAACGAACACAGATGCAAAAATCTTCAATAAGATACTGGCAAACACAATCCAGCAAATCATCAAGAAGATTATACACCATGTCCAAGTTGGATTCATCCCAGGGATGCAGAGATGGTTCAACATACTTAAATCAATAAATGTAATACACCATATTAACAGAACCAAAGACAAAAATCGCATGATCATCTCAATAGATGCAGAAAAAGCTTTTGACAAAGTCCAGCACCTATTCATGATAAATATCCTAAAGAAAATTGGAATAGATGGTCTTTATCGCAACCTGATAAAAGCTATTGATGACAAACCAACAGCCAATATCATACTAAATGGACAAAAACTGAAAGCCTTCCCTCTAAAATCAGGAACAAGACAAGGTTGTCCACTGTCCCCACTCTTATTCAACATAGTTCTGGAAACTTTAGCCAGAGCAATTAGACAAGAGAAAGAAATAAAAGGAATAATGATTGGAAAGGAAGAAGTTAAATTATCATTATTTGCAGATGACATGATACTCTACACAGAAGATCCCAAAAACTCCACTAAAAAACAGATTTAATAAGCAAATTCAGTAGTGTAGCTGGATACAAAGTCAATACTCAAAAATCAATAGCCTTTCTGTACACAAATAACAAACTTACTGAAAGAGAAATTAGGGAAACAACACTTTTAACAATAACATCCAAAAAAATGAAATACCTAGGAATCAACCTCACAAAGGATGTAAAAGACCTCTACACTGAAAACTACGGTACTCTGAAAAAGAAGATTGAAGAGGATATCAGAAAATGGAAAGATATCCCTTGCTCCTGGATAGGAAGAACCAATATAGTGAAAATGGCCATGCTTCCAAAATTGTTATACAGATTTAATGCAATTCCAATCAAAATTCCAACAGCATATCTCACAGAATTAGAGAAAACAATCCTAAAATTCATTTGGAAGCAGAAGAGACCTAGAATAGCAAAGGCAATTCTGGGCAACAAAGGCAAGGCAGGGGGCATCACTATCCCCAACTTGAAATTATACTATAAAGCTACTGTGTTAAAAACAGTGTGCTACTGGCAGAGAAACAGACCTGAAGATCAATGGACCAGATTAGAAGATGCTGAAACAACCCCAGACATACTAAGTGACCTTATCTTTGACAAAGGTGCCAAACACATTCGCTGGAAGAAAGATAGCCTCTTTAATAAATGGTGCTGTAAAAACTGGCTCTACACATGCCGAAGATTAAAACTAGACCCATATCTTTCACCATGCACTAAACTAAATTCAAAATGGATCAGAGATCTAAATATTAAAACAGAAACATTAAATTTGCTGGAAGGTAGGATAGGTAAAACCTTTGAAGACATTGGTGTAGGCAAAGACTTTATGAATAAAACCTCAACTTCACAGGAACTATCACAAAGAATCAACAACTGGGATCTCATCTTATTAAAAAGCTTTTGCACAGCAAGAGAAACCACCAACAGAGTGAAGAGACAACCCACAATGTGGGAAAAAGGGTTTGCCAGCTGTTCCTCAGACAAAGGATTACTATCGAGAACATGTAAAGAACTCAAAAAAATCAGACCTCCCAAATTTAAAGACTCACTCCAAAAATGGGCATCTGAGATGAATACACATTTCTCAGATGAAGAAATACAAATGGCAAATAAATATACAAAAAAATGTGCAACATCACTAGTCACTTGAGAGATGCAAATTAAAACAACACTGAGATACCATCTCACCCCAGAAAGAATGGCTATTATTAAGAAATCAACTAATAACAATTGCTGGAGGGGCTGTGGGGAAAAAGGAACCCTTCTTCACTGTTGGTGGGAGTGTCGACTGGTACAGCCACTGTGGAAATCAGTGTGGAGATTCCTCAAAAAACTAGAGTTGGAGGTCCCATTTGACCCAGATATTCCCCTTCTGGGTATCTTCCCAGAAGAGTTAAAAACATCATACCACAGCGATATATGTGCACCCATGTTTATAGCAGCACAATTTGTAATAGCCAGATCTTGGAAACAACCCAAATGCCCATCAACTGAGGAATGGATAAGAAAGATGTGGTATTTTTATACAATGGAGTACTATTCAGCCATAAAGAAGGATAAACTGGAGACTTTTATAAGTAAATGGATGCAACTCGAGAAAATACTCATAAGTAAAATAAACTGGACGCACATGTATAAGCATCTTATTGTCTCTCTAGTATGAGAAACTGAAAGAGTAAATAAGATCCAAAATGTACAATAGACATGGTGAATCAAAAAGAAACTGGTCAAAAGGAAAGAGAGACTGGAATAGGGGAATAGGGAAAAGAAAGAAGGGAAAGGAAAAAAAATTGTGTATATATATATATATAAGATGGTTAAGATAGATACACTACCAATTTTACTTAGTTCATTGAAGAGTAAGGTTTGTGCCAATAAAGTTTGGACGAATCGAATGCTAATATCTGGTATCCTGAATAACTAACTTAAGGATAATAATACATAATGCATTAACCATTGTTACCCTCCTATTGTGTTGTTTTGAAAATTTGTTCTTTTTCGATTGGTTTTGTTTTTTCTTCTCTTTAAAAATAAAATTCTGATTTGACTAGTTGTTTTCTAATAATGTACTTTGGATATTTGTGATAAATTTTAGTTAAATGAGTAAATTATAAACATTGTTATAAAAATCCTGCCTAGTCACTCATAGTGTCCAAATTAATTGACAAATTTCTATACTGGAAATTCAAAGGTTGCCTTGCAAAGATCAATTGATCTTGGAAATGGGCACAAAGAAAGTACATGGAGAAGTATAATTTCTTCAAAAAACCGTGATTAGAAAACTGATATCCATATGCAAAAAATAAATAAATAAAAATAAAAGAAATTTAAAAACATCATTTTCAATACATAAAATCTGTCAAATCACCTAAATGTAAGACCTGACACTAGAAAATGACTAAAATTAAACATGGATGAAAGAT
Source organism: Erethizon dorsatum (assembly GCA_028451465.1). Lineage (NCBI taxonomy): Eukaryota > Metazoa > Chordata > Mammalia > Rodentia > Erethizontidae > Erethizon > Erethizon dorsatum. The sequence continues at coordinate 140,269,555 of CM051824.1, forward strand.
GCTTGGCATTGGTATTGTAATGATTCCTTGGATATAGCACCAAAATCAAAGACAACAATAGCAAAAATAGACAACAACCTAATTAGTTTCTGCACAAAAAAGGAAAGAAACTTAAAAATGAGAATTGACCTACATATTAGAATAATATTTGCAAAATATGTATCAGATAGTAAGTTACTGTCTATGATTTATAAAGAACTCATACAACTCAGTAGCAGAAAAATATGATTATAATCCAACAACAAATTCCTTGCCAGTAGGTAATACATGTGGCCTCTAGTTCAGTTTTCAAAGGACCCCTCATTCCCAATTGAAACTTATGAGCCGGACCTTTAGTGTCCACAGTCCCATGAGAACTGTGGTGTTCTGAGGGTCCACCAATACACCCCAACCCTCTCTGCTTACAGCATTCTAGAGCCTCTCTAGCCTGCTTCTCCAAGGCTTTCCAAACTTTACCACCAAACCAGTTCCAGGTGGTGCCAAGCTAGATAGTCAAATATAGTCATGGCAACGATCCCACTGGTGGTGTCAACTTTCTCTATTAGCTTTCTCATCCCTGAGAAACAATTCTCAACATTCAAAACTTAAATGAGGTGTTTTAATTTAGTCACAGTTTCAGTTCATCAATAGCTGACTGCAAGGTAGAGACATCATGTCAGAAACTCAGGCAGAACAGAGTTTCTTACTTCCTGGTATTTAGGAAGCAGAGCAAGGGAAGTGTGCCATAGAGGAAGGGGTAAGGGAGCAGATCATGCCTCCACAACTACTCAGAAGTACCTAGAAGTGTGCTCCACCAATCCTGGGAGTGGATCCCATGCCAAAGTCAATTAAGTTGATATTCCTTCCTAATTGCCACATCACCCTAATAGGTATAAAATGATAATCAGATAGGGTAGAAGAAATGAAAGATAGGTAGGAAGAAGAAGAGGAAATCAGGTCTAAAATCCATACCTTTAAGAAGACTGCAACTTCTGGGTCTCAGTTGAAATCACCCAAGGTGATCAATTCCAGTATTTCCTTGGTTAAATTTAGGCTCCTTCTAAAACAGACCCGTCACACACAAAATTCCCCAAAAATACTCATAGTCCATAAATAGGCTTAATTGAGAAAATGAAGAGCAGGTACCTGTTCCTAAGATAAAGATAAAGAACTCTTACCCTTATTTTAAAAAAATGAGAGAGGGAGAGTTCGAGAGAAAGAGAGAGAGAACCACACTCTTTCTTTGAATGCATACTTTTGAATTTCTGCCTATCAAAATCTTTCCTTTTCCTCTTACTGACAAGTCCTGAAAATTCTGAATATAAGCTACTTTTAAATTCTATTTTTTTCATGCCTAACAATTCCTGAACAACTGTTAATGTTTATGACTAAAGATCAAAAGAACAGATTAGTTTCCCTGAAACTGATTTCTTTTTTTCAGCTTTTATCATGACTGAGAAGTGGCTACATATCTAAATTATATATAGGCAGAGAGGGATATTTGATATGATAATGTTTAGTGTATTGGTAAGAAACTGGAAGACAAGCTATTACTTACTTTGGTGAAAATAGTTTACCATAGGGACATTTCCATCTTGGAAATCATCCCATTGTCTCTTTGGTAATTCACCAATTTCAATGACTTTTTGTTTGCTTTGGGTTAATGCCATTTCTGCTAACAATTAATCTGGTGACTAATATTTCATTTTGTTTGATATTTATTAATTCAGTATACATTAATGGGCTATAATATGTATACTTATTGGCCAGCATTAGTCACTGAATAAAGTATTGATTTACTAATAGTTCTGAAAATATATCAATAAAAGAAGTGCACATAAGCTTAAGCTTAATAATACTCAGGTCTAGTGAAATTTAGAAAGGTAAGCAGGTCATAGCAATAGAATGTGGTCAGTTGTTCAGGAGTTGCTACAGGAAACTATAGAAGCAATAACATGGGCTTCTAGGAATTGAATCAAAGGAAGTTGAGAACAGATAATCAAATGTCAGTGTGGTGAAAAGGGAGGGTTGGGACAGGAAGAGTAGTATTTAATAGAAAAGTAACTGTAAGCACATCACTTGGTAAAAATCAGATCAGGGATCAGAGTGGGTAAAATCCACACTGAAGTAATTATGAAGTGAGAAGGTAGAGACAATGAGTACAACCTAATCATTGATCAGTTCAGCTGGGAACAAGAGGACAGAGACCCATTTGAATTAGATAATACTTGGGAATAAATGAATCTCCCTAGTTCTTATGTATTTTCATTCTGGGTAGAGATCTGCACTTAGGTCTCTAGAGTTACATACCCATAGAAGTTTAAAAATTAACAAAATGTAACCAGAAATCTCATAGGATATGTGCTGAGAAGAGATAGCCAGTGGAAGGAGATGATATTATCTAGAGAGCTCAATTAGAGTTAAAGCCAATCTCAGCTGTGTCAGCATACAGAGAGTAACGAATAAGCCTGAGACAAATCTCCAGGTGAGTAGCAGAAACTTTGTCAAAGGTCATGTCCTTCTGGTTGGAGACAGTTATATGGCATAACAATACTGGAATGTCAAGACTGATGATGACACACATGTATCATGAGACAATATAAAAAGCTTTATTAATCATTTAATAAGATTTTCCAGAGCAGGTAGGGAAGGCTCACAAGTTAGTGTAAAAATGGTTTGAGAGAGAATAAACAGGTAGATAAAACTGTGTGCGTGCGTGTGTGTGTGTGTGTGTGTGTGTTTTAGGGTGGATCTGGAGTGAGCATTTTTCTCTAACATAGCCATGGCTTGCATGGTTTAAATTTCCTCCTTGAGGCAAAAGAAGAAGTATCCAGCCTTTCCTATATTCAGAAGTGTTCAGATGGGGGAACTAGAGGATGGTAGTGTAGTGGGGCTTGAAAACTCTCAGTACTGTATATCAAAAGTAAATTTAAAGTGTTTACCCAACAGAGCAAACTTTCAGAGCTCCAAACATGAGGAAATGTTCTTTGTGGTTCCATGCTAATGTATAATGCCAAAACACATTGAAAAACAACAGAAATTCTAACCTTGGCTTCCTTAACATTAGAAGATTGGAAAGAGTCTTCCTTATAAGGAGCCATAATTCAAGTATCAACCTAATCTAAATGTATAATATTATAAACTTTTTAGACAGGTTAATTTTAGCTGCAAAAGCTTCTGCTTGCTTACACTAGAATCCTAAGCTTCTCTCAGGTTATAACATTTGCAAAAGTTGCTTGAAGCAGGTAATGGCAAGAAGCAGTATAGAGCAGCAGTGGCGAACCTGTGGCATTCATAACACAGCAGGCTGTTTGTATCACTGAAAGCTCTAAAAGGTTCGCCATCAGTGCAGGTTGCTAGCTCTGAAGTGTAGCTGTCTGATTTTCAAGTCAGGACCAGGACCTCAGGACCATTACCATGAAGGGCACAGTTAAGCATGAAAGGGAACAACCCAAATCTAAATTTACTGGCAGAGAGGAAGGGTATAGCCATCATGTGGAAATTAATTGGAAATTGAGTTAACCTAGGAAAAATCAAGACACAGTTGTTTAGAATATTCTAACAATATCAGTACAGGTTTTTTGAGAACCCATCATACAAGTCACACAATTATCATGACCTAACCTCTGATAATTTGTGAAGCCATCTTTTAGGAGGGAACAACTAATGAAAGTTTAAATCCTTGACACCATTCCTCTCTATGAAGAACAGCAGCAATTTTAGAATAAAAACAACAGGAAAAAAAAACTGTTACCTGTATAAGTGGATTTTTACACAGGGAGAGAAAGGTGTTTCAATCACTAAAGGGAAAGGACCCTGTGCCAGTTTTCAGCGCATCATATTATTTAAAATAATTCCCAGATTGCTCTTTTTATACAGATGGAAAACAGAAGAAGAGACAGAGTTAACACCATTTTGAAGTTTATTGGACTTAAACATTTGTCTATCACCTGGCTTTTAAAAATATAATTCTTTCAGAATTTTCATGGACTCTTATGTTGAAAGAATTTATAACTGAATTATCCCACAAAGAGAGATAAATGAATGTTAATTTAGGGCCACTACTATTTAGTATGCAGGAGTTGGTGTGGTCACAGATGGTTAATGATTTAAACATCTCCATTCCTAAAAAGGAGGAGAGATTTGGAAAACCAGAGCATCAACCACAATCAAAAGAGGAGATGGAACTCGACTTATCTCATTTTTTGTTCATTGAAAAATCTATTGCTACTAAGCACAGGTATTGTTTTGAAAGCAGAAATATTTTAACATATTTTATTATGAATGTAATGATGAAAAATCACCTGGCAATCAAGAAAAACTCTTAAAATTAGAAGCCAAAGTCAATAACATACTCCAAAAATATAGTAGATAAATTAATGTTCTGAACTTGAATTAGCTAATATGGATTTGACACATTTATTTATTGTAACTACCAACTAATTTTTCTTAAGTTGCATGGTGCTATTTCACATGAAAAGGATTAATTTCAGTAGATTTACTATGAGTATATGTCCAGGGTCTCAAGCCTGGCTTCCTTGGCTAATATGGCCAATTTTTAGTTAAATGAAGTTGTGATTCATTTCTTCTGCATCAGTTTGTTCTTCAGAAGAGCATTTTATTCCTTGTTTTGTTTTTTATCTATATTCTATTTCAAGATCCAAGTGCATTTGTGCCTGTCCTCCTCTCTTAGAAATGATATTTTATAGTTGTTTAACTAGATTAATATATAATGTGTGTTAAATACAAGCTAAGTGTCTGTCACACATAAACATCAAAATACTGGTCTCTTTAAAATTGGTGTTGACCTGCTGTTTCACTTGAGAAGATTTCTTAAGATCAAAATACTGATTTTTCTTATAATAGATATATATTCATTGCTTCCCATGCTTCAAATATGTATCTTGTGCTTGGTACAGTCTTTTTGCTTACTTATATTCTACTTATATCTTGTTTATTTATATTTTTCCTGAGAAGGTTGATCTTGTCATATAGAATTCAAAGGAAGACATTAGCTTTTTGTTTGATACAAACATAATAAAACAGGGTAATATAATCTCTAGCAGAACTACAGATTACCTTTCTGTCTCTAAACTTTATTCAACACCTTAAGATTACTTAAAATAGTTACCTATTATTAGTTTCTAATAAGTATGAATAATTTTATTTATGATTATGCAATTTTTGTATAAGTAATTTTTAACTCTTTGACATCTTACAGTCTTATACCAACATGCCAAAGTCTATGATTACATGCTATGCTTCTCTCACTTTTTCCTATACTTCTGAAAATTATTATTTGTATGCTTTGATGATTAATTCTTGGATAAGGAAGTGTCATGACTACCAAATTTTCATGCTGAATCTTATTATATTAACAGAAACGACCACTGAATGCTCACGTATGTTTCAATTATTTGCTTCCACCTCTATAATGTATTTGCCAACCTTACAATTCCTACATTAGGTTTAATGTATGAATTTCATGTTCTATATCTTATCATCACTTTCATTTTCAATATTAAGAGTTTTGGCACTTGCATATTAACTTCCACAATTTGTGTGTTACACATTTGTATTCATTTTTCATCTCTGTGATCTACTTTGACCTCACCATATGATTTCTTATTACTTCTCTTAATTTTGATTTGCTGCTATAATCTGGAAGTTCAGACTCATATTAATTATACTGTTGTTTTTTTATTTATTTAATTTTTTTGTGGGTACCGGGGGTCAAACTCAGGACCTTGAGCGCCAGCAGGCGCCAGTGCCACTGAGCAATATCACTGGCCCTTTTATCATATGTGGGTACCAGGAGTCAAACTCAGGACCTCGCATTTGCCAGGCAGGAGCTTATGCTGCTGAGCTATATCACCGGCCCCTATATTTTTTTAATTGTACTCTAAATTTTCAAGTTAAAATGTTTTGTAAAATAAAATAGCCATTTGAATATGTACGACTTGTATCTTTCATTTGCCAGTGTGTGTTTAGCACAAACTCAGTGTTTGTGTGCTCCTTGTATAAGAAATTTAACTAAATGACACAGAGTTTTTGAGGGGAAAAAAAACCTCTTACTCCTTAAAATTTTCTATCCTGGAACCACTGCCTTTTGTCATTTGCTGATGCAAAAGTTCAGTTCAAAGAGAACTTGACTTTTGTCCAGTTATATAGGTTATTTGATATTTCTCTGTGTCTCTGTTGAAGTGGCTGAGTGCCCAGGGGATCATTCTATTTCTTACTTTGAGTCTGACCTCCCGGAGCAAAGTGCGGTTATGTGTGGTCCCCTCCCTTGTGTTCCAACTTTCCGTGTCACTGAAGAGCACATAGAAAAGTCCATTGACCTGGTTTTTTGCTGATTTCCCCACCTTTGTCTTCAGGTCTCCCAGCAGACCATCAGGAACTTGGAACTAACCCACAGTGCTCAAAGCAATTTTAATTGTCCTGCTTGACCCTTTATCCACCCTGAGTTTTTGTAGCAGTGAATGACGTTCAGGCTTCTAGGAGACACTTTCTCTGTCCTGTGTTGCAACCTCTCAAGTCTCTATGATTTCAGCACAGCTGTTGTATGGACTTCTGAACTCTCTGCCCCACATTCCAGTTTAAGGGCCCTATGCAGTGTCTCTCTACTTTCTGTCTCATATTTTTTCTCTAACGTTTAAAGAAGGGCATTGAAATTTTGAAACATAAAGACAATGATCTCAGAGGAAAATTATCTGCAAATAGCAAAGTGACTTGGTTTATTAATGCTCCAGCTTCCAATCCCTTGCCAGGGTGATTCTAAGAATTATCTTGAGTATCATATGTTGGATTTTCTTCTTTCTGTGTCTCACTTATGCTGTTATTTCTCTTCCCCATTGGACTCCCAAATAAATAACTACCTTTCAGGTTTAAATCCTAGGCACAACTTTTAAGAGAACCAAATTAAAACCATGCCCTTTCAACTTTCTATTTTAATCTCTGCAACATCATATTGTGATATTGAGAGGAGAGTTCTGAGTTAGGCTTTACCATATCCTTTCATATATCACTTAGTATACTCTACCTGGAAGAAATTCATTGAAGTTTCTGAAATGTAATAGAAGTAAACATGCATTTATTTTATCATTTATTTTCCAATTTATCTAATAATATTCAGTAGTAAATATGTGGGAATATAGTAATATAATATAGTAGTAATATAATATGTGGGAAATACTGCAGCCACTTTGAGACAAAATAAAAGTTATATTTACCAATCGTCTTTAAATAACCAAAAATATTGTTAAAACCCAATATACATGAATATTTTAGGCATTTGTTAATTAGAGAAGAAAATCGTGAAAGCCCCATGATTGATTCCAATTTAATGTTTGGAGAGAAGGCTGACATAGGGAGGGGCCAGTAGTTTCTTTGAGGTGAAAAAATGAGGCAGGAGTTGAAGATGGCCAAGGCAACTACAATTCATAGGGAAGAGTAACAGAAGAGACTGGGACAGACAGAACCACCGATGGTCTGCATGTGGTCATTTTCAGCAGTCATTTTTTGAGCATGCACGTGAAGCATCTGAATGAGCTATGATAATGGAGGAGAAATATATGATACAATGTTTGAAATAAAGAAATACAACTAACACTAAAGAAGATATGATTGCTTACACACAGAAAACCTGGAAACCTGCAAAATGCAAACACAACCAAATAATAAGTAGGGCTACTAAAATTGTGGGGTGAGGTCAGTTAGCAAAAATCAATTGTATTCATATATACACATAAATCATTCATAGTAAAGACTATTTGAAATAGCACAAATAATCAGGAAATACTTAGTATATAACAATCAAATAGGGCCGGTGAGATGGCTCAGCGGCATAAGCGCCTGCCTTGCAAGCGCGAGGGCCCGAGTTCGACTCCCGGATCCCACATATGAAAAAGGGGCCGGTGATATCGCTCAGCGGCACGGGTGCCTGTTGGCGCGCCAGGTCTTGAGGTCGACCCCCCGGTACCCACAAAAAAATAAAAAAAAAATAAAAAAAAAACAATCAAATATTTGCAAGAATATTACACTGAAAATTTCAAAATAAAATAGCAGGGATTTTAAGAAATCAAGAGATAAACTCTACACCAGATATATAAACTGAAAGACTAGATAAACAAAAATATAAATTCTTCCAAAAGCCATATGGTATTATTGAAACTCAAAATAATATTACAGCACAATTTTGGTAGAAATTAATCAGTTATAGTAATTAAATAATTTACATGAAATGTCAAAAGAGCTACACAATTCAAAATAATTTTGAAATGGAAGAAGAAATCTGAGGTAATCAAGACAGCTTGGTATTGGTAAAAAGACAGACATTAATCAATAAAACTCAACTCAGATTTTTAAATAGACTCCCCCCACATAGAAGAACAATTAATTTCTGAAAAGGCACAGTCAATTTGACAAAAAATGGTGGTTTGACAGCAAATTCTTGTGGTATAATTACAATTCTACATTTAAAAAATACCTGTCTCTTGACTCATATTAAAACTTAACTCAAGATTGATCATAGGCATATGAGGTCTGATTGAAAAAAATTGCTGAATGCTTAAATATTTTAAAAATACTCTCCTCGCTTGGAACGCATTTATTCCATTCTTCTTGCCACTTTTGGAACGAGTTCAGGAACTCCTCTTTCATGTCTCTAGTTGCACTATCTTGGCTGCTTCGATATCCTGAATGAATTAAAATATTTACCTTCTGTGGTGATTTTGAGTTGGGGAAGAGGCAAGAAGTCACACTGTGTCAGATCTGGTGACTGTGGTGCAAGAGGACACACCATGATATGTTACAAGCCTGCCTTTCTGATGGATGGCACTCAGTAGTAGATATGTAACACTCTAAGTCTTTGAAGAAAAAAATGACACTTTACTACTTCAGGTTGCATTAGGTGACATCTTAGATATCACACCAAAAACATAGAACTTTACAGAAACAAAATAATTATATTTTGCTTTATCAAAATTGAGAAATCTTCTTCTTTAAAACCCATGGTTAATTGAATGAAAAAAAAAGCCTAATACTAAGAAAAATATTTGAAACCACATAGCAGGTTTAAATATATATGTCTACATGTCTCTCTATCTATCTATTTTATATCCTGTTTGTATCCAGAATATATAAAGTTATTTTAAATCTTTATTCTTTTCTCATTTACTTTTGTTTCTCAGTATTGAGGATCAAACCGAGGGCCTCACACATGTGAGGCAACTCTAACATTGAGCTAAATCCCAGACCTGAATTTTTAAATCCCAATGATTAAAAAAAATCCCCAAAATTTCTAAAATGGGGAAAACATATGAACAAATAGCTCATTAAGGGAGATTTAACAAGTAAACACATGACAATATATCCAACACCACTGTTCATCAGAGAAATGCAAATATAAATCATTATGAAATACCATAGCACATTTGTTAGAACAGCTAAAAGAATTTTTAAAAAGATGTTAAGTGAAACCTAAAATATCCTATAACTAGAACTTTCATGTATTTCTGATGGGAGTAGGCAACAATAAATTACTTTGGAAAATAGTTTTGCAGTTTCCTATAATATCAAGTTATAACTTTTCATAATCCCCCACAATTATATCATTAAATTAACTTAAAATATCACACACACAAAACCTGCACAAAAAAATTTATTATACCCTTATTTATAATCTCCAAAATGAAAGGAATTAAAATATTCTTCAAGTTATGATGATATAAACAAAATTTATAACATGAATACAATGTAGTATTACTCAGCAATAAAAAAACACTAATGAAGACAAACATGGAATAAACTTACATCTGTTTTCTCTTATGTTTATAACAAATTGGGTTGAAACTACACCTTTGTCAGGTAATCTTGATTGTCAACTTGACTGGATTAAGAGATGACTAGGGAATTAGTAAAACATACTTTCAAGTGTCTGGGTAAGTGATGGAGATGTGACTTTAGGGATTGTGTCTGGTACCTTCACCCTTCCTCTCTGACTCTTCCTTAATGTTCTGCTTCCCAGCAACCATGAAGTGAATGCCTTTGAGCCCCACACTATTGTCATGATGTTCCTACCTTGAAGCCATGCAATCACATACTGAACCCTCTAAAACTATGAGCCAAATTAAACCTCTATTCTTTGAAATTGCAGCCATAGGTATCTGGGCCTAGTCATGAAAGGTGACTAATATAGTCCCCTAAAACATTTAAAAATTAATATGGTTCTATATATCAGAAATCTAATAGAGGTCACAATGAGTCTAAATTAAGATGTTGGTAGAACTGAATATTTTCTGAAGGCCTTAGTCAAATTGTTTCCCTGATTTAGATTGTTGATAAAATTCATTTCCTGTTGCAGGACAGAGGTTCCCTTTACCTTGCTGTTTCTCAGTTAATGGCTTTTCCCAACTTTGAAAAGCCACCTTCATACCTAAGTTCCCTTCTTCCATTGTCAAATCCATCAAATTGGGCTGGGGATGTAGCTCAATAGGACGGTACTTGCCTAGCATGCCTGCAGCCTGGGATCCAGCACCAGCTTTGTGCAGGTGACAGAAAATTCAAATTGAATTCCTTTCATGATCTATCTCTCACCTGCCTCTTCAACCAGAACTTTCTGACTGTTCTGCCTTCTTCTTCAATTTTTAAAGGGCCATGTATTACGTTAGGATCCCTTCAATAATTTAGGATAATTTCACTATTTTAAGGTAAGTGATTAGCAATATTAACTCTAAATACAGAATTGCTTTTGCTATGTAACATAAACATAGGTTCCAGGGACATAGACACCAGTGGAGTGCCGATATATGGCCTACTACAAATACATTCAATTATACTAAATTTTAAGAGTGAGAGTCAAAAGGCTACAGTATGGTTTGTTTACATGCTATTTTGGTTGGGATAAAGTAGAACAGTTGTTGCAAACCTATAGTATATGTGCTGCAGCCAGCTGATTTTTATCACTGAAAGCTCTATAAGGTTCACCATCACTGAACTACAAGAACTGAACAGGTGAAATATTTCTAGGGATTGGGGACTGGCGGAGGAATTAAATAACAAAGAGAAACAGGAATTTTTGCTGTTGATAGGACTGTTTCATATCCTGATTATGACGATGTGTATTAAATTATTCACAGCTATGGACTGAAATAGTTTAAAAATAGAAGAAAGTAGTATAAGAGAAGCCCAGATAATTAGCATCTTATACAAAATTTAGCATTACACATGGAAATAAAGTAAATGTATTTTTAAATAGATGTATTCTAATGCAAACAAGATACGAGTAAAACAAACTTGTTATTAAAAAATATGGGCCGGTGAGATGGCTCAGCGGCTTAAGCGCCTGCCCGGCAAGCGCGAGGGCCCGAGTTCGACTCCCGGAACCCACATACGAAAAAGGGGCCGGTGATATCGCTCAGTGGCACGGGCGCCTGCTGGCGCGCGAGGTCCTGAGGTCGACCCCCGGTACCCACAAAAAAAAAAAAAAAAAAAAAAAAAAAAAAATATGCCTGACATGTTATCAGGATCCTCTTTTCGGTAACATCTGTCTGCCTTCATCAACATGGATGAAGGTGATTTTTTAGAATATTACAGCTCTTGGCATTTAGCTGCTGCCTAGCAGCTCACCATTTTAAGACACAAGAAGCTTAGGGAATTACTGCATAGACATAACTCTCTTTAAATTCTAATACAAAGTTGTCAATGAGTTAGTAATTATATACTATTAATGTCAGCTAATCCTACCTTGTTCCTTAAAAATGTATCATGGGCACTATCACTGTTATCAATTTAATATGGTAGATTTTCCCTATATTTTAAGCTGTATTATAAGAACAAATATATTTTTATAATTTCAATTGTTTTCCATGTTAGTAATCTCATAATATCAAAAGACGTATTCGAGTATGAGGAATGACATAGACAGTTATACATTACTAGTGGAGACAGATGGGACCTACAGAGTCAATTTGATGAAATTAATGGAAATGCACTGGTTCTCAAGTTTTGCTTGTGACTTTTCTCATTATACTTCTATCTTAGTTACTTTTCTCGTTGCTGGGATAAAACAACCAACACACAATGTTAAAGGAAGAAAGGTTTATTTTCTTTTTTTTTTTTTTTTGTGGGTACCAGGGGTAGAACTCAGGACCTCGCGATTGCCAGGCAGGCACTTATGCCACTGAGCTATCTCAATGGCCCCCAAGAAAGGTTTATTTCAGCTCACAGTTTGTAGAGGTTTCAGTCCACAGTCAGCTTGCTCCAAGGCAGGGTGGCAAAGCAGAGAAGAAATAGCTCATGGACAGGCAGAAGGCAGCCAGCAGCAAGCTGCAAGCCTCCCTCTCCCTTTTATCCCATCCAGGCTTCAAGTCATCTGGGTGGAGCAACCCACACCGAGTGGGACTTCCCATTATCCACACCAAGATTTATGCTAAACTAATTTAGTTACCATGTGCCCTTAATCCCAGTATCACACATCCTCCTCCAGCACCACACAACCATGACCCAGTCACCACGCAAAAGCTCCTCTAGAGTGCACAAGGCTTTGGGGGGACATCTAGATGCAAGCCATAATAACTTCGTACCTTTAAAGAATTCCGTTCATAAATTTGGACAATGAAATTTTATCCAATTATCCAAATTGCAAAGAATCAAATCTCATGAATCATTACAAACAAATTTCTTACCATTTATTATACCTCATATGGGCCAGAAAAAGTAGTACAGTTGTCAGGGACATTACAAAAAATCATTTTTTACCCCACTTGATTTCACCAGATTTTCCTGATTTATTTCAAAGAAAAGGCAAGCAATTTCCACTGTCTTCTAAGAAAATATTGTAATTCCACTTATTATTTAATTCTGTATTCTATATGTACCCATTTAAACACATACTTTTCCAAGTGATATTTAGATCTATAGGTGGTAAAGTGTTTGAAATGTATTACCTAGGGAAACGTATGGTGAGAAAGAAACAGATGAAGAAAAGGAAAGGGTTTTATAGTACTATCATACTGTTCTCTGAGGAGAACACAGAATGCCACATTTGTCCACTCAGGGGAAACACAGAGAGATAAGTGGACCTGGGTGGGCAAATATGTTCATTATATTTTCCTCCAGAACTGATAGGCCAAGAAGGGGCAGAGAGTGGTGACTGTCTAGCTATGTTTGAAAATGGCTCCTCCTCAAAATTCATGTTCACCATAACTGTTAGAATACAGGCATTTTTACATGTGTGAAATATTATGTGAGACCATCTACCCCAAAGCACCACAACTTCAGGTTTGGATTCTCCTCATTCCTTTAATGCAAAGCTCCTTTAAAGATAAAGTGCATTACCTGGAAGAGGCAGCCTCTTTTATGTTCAGTGAAAGACAAGCAGGGAATAGCTGCAGTATAGCAAGAATACAATATTCACTACCCAAGAGGGGTGCAGACAGAATAAAGAAAGATTTGAAGGAAATCAATTAGCTGGAAAAATTGGAAGAACATAATGTCTTCATGGAGGTGCTATAAGAAGTGAGGATAAGCTGTGTGAATCTCAAATAAATGTAAATGTGAAGAGAGACTTCTCATTCTTCAGGATAATGCACAGGTTCAATCTCTGTGACTGGAGCAGAACATGCTGTAGGTGTACATGGACAGTACATGATGACCAAAGAAAGTAACCGCTCAAATTTGCAAACTCATGGGATACAGAAATAAACAAAGTTCTCCTTGAGTCTACCATCAGAGCTATATAGGTAAAATACAAATTCCAACCCATACAGAAAGGACAGTATCCCAGCTAACTCTTCATTTAAGGATTATGCAATATTTGCTGACAGATAAATCTATAGTCCCTCCCGGAACTGTATTATAATTTTACCTGAAATTTTCTTGCCCATTTCAGTATGTAAAGAGCTATGGCAAATTACTATTAAATTACATTTAATGTACCTTAATGGAGGACATAAAAATGGAGAGGAGGATCAGAGAAATGACAGTAATCTTAATTATTAACTTGATGGGGAACTGAATGCAATACTTTGGGAACAAACAAAGTGAATATTGGCATTTGAGGAAAATGAAAGATGACAGAAATCAAATAAGGAAACTTCCCATTCTGAATGAAAGAATTTGGGAGCAATACTTTTGCTATAGAGTAGTAGTGTCGTCTGTAGGTTAACAGGCCAAATACATATATATATATATATATATATATATATATATATATATATATATATATTTATATATGTATATCCCAAAAAACCTATAAAAGGATATTATAGTGAAAGGGAAAAATTTTGCAATTTTATACCTTTCATTGAGTATAAATTGTTTTGTTCTTTTGGTATACACTGTTCTAATACTATAAATATTATATTTTAGAGAAAGAACAAACTTGATTTACTGTAATAAATGTGTACCACTATAACACTTACAAGCACATAAAATTAGGAGTAAGATACTTTTTTAGCTGAGCAACTGGGAACACAGCTAGCACATCAACCCACAAGATTGCCGAGCTCACCCACATTTGCTCCTTTACCAGACAAATTAAAATTGGAGGGCTCATGGGATGCTAACTCGCTCTTGTGAGCCAGGCTCTTGTCTACACAGGTCCTTCTTTTGCACATTTGCAGGTAACAAAACTGAGAGAAGCTTCACTTCTCACATAAGCCATTGCATGACTGTAACATCCCCACACTTCAGTGTTCAGAATATCAGACAAACAGAGGTTCTGTGGAGAGGCAGATGTATCTTCCCCGTGCTGTAGCATCTCCCACGGAGATTCCTTGCAGCTCAGTTACTGGAAGATCCTCATTCACAGAAGTTCCTTCAGATTCTGCCTCTACACCCTCTTACTCTGCAGGTAATGAAAAATACTCCAAAGCACAAGTGCAAACGGAAGTCAGTTTACCCCCCTTCTTCCCCTGAATCATAACACTCTGGAACTGGAATATTCCTATTCATATAAGCCAAGCCAGGTTTTAAGTAAAGTGTGTGTTTATTTATGATATCTGTAATACTAAAATTGTGGTTGAACAATGTAAGAATAAAGAGAAAGGCGAAATGGAAAGAAAACCCATATTCCAAGCTGTTCAGATAAATATACTTCAATTTTGAGTAGTCTGATTTTGAATTCCTATCCCATATTCCTTAAGCTGCAAGGTCTTCTTTTAGTCAAGGTACTTTATAACTGTTTCTCTCCTGGTGGACCCCAGTAGCTTTTGCTGAGTAATTTGCTATTTCTCATTTAAGATTTTATCCTTTCTTCTAATAAATTGTTTTTCTTTGCAGAAGTTTCTCACTCACATTTTGGGCATTTCTGATCTACGAAATAGGCCAGGCATTTCTCAAGTGTTTCATATAAGATTTGAAAACAATACAATGCATTTTGAACACTTAGCTTAACTAGACGCAAACTCACTACCCCATACAAGCTTCTCTTTTGTTTTGTTTTGTTTTGTTCTTGTACGTTTGTTTTGTCATATAACTTTAAATATTTTATATACCATAGGTATTGCAGTTTTCATTGATCTATTTAAATATCAGGTGAGTAGGAATATATTTATGTTTTATGACTCTATGTAAAGGAAAAATATACTGAATGAAAATGAAGAAAAGATAAAGACAGACCAATATTCTGTGCCACTTGGCAAGGGTTGAAGACACATTTGTTGTCAGTAAAGATACATGCAAAGATTGCATGTTTTTAATCCAGGAAATTTGCATTGACAAAATGACCAAATGAAATATGATTTGTGAGCACTCTATCCCTTTCAATTTCTTTGAAGAGCTTGAGGAGCATTGGTGATATAATATCCTTTAAACTTTTGTAGAATTCAGTAGTGAATCCATCAGTTCCTGGGCTTTTTTAAGTTGGTAGATTATTTTTTACTCTGTCAATTTCACTTCTTTTTATTGGGTTTTGAAGTATATTTATGTCTTCTTGGGTTACCTTTGGTAATTTGTATGAGTCTAGGAATCTGATCATTTCTTTGAAATTTGGTATTTGTTGGAATACAACTTTTCAAAGTAGTTACTATCTTCTGGATTTCTACAATGGCAGTCATGATATTTCCTTTTTCATTTCTAACTGCATTGATATGAGTCTTTTCTCTTTCTTGGTAAGTCTGGCTAAGGGCTTATTATTTTATTTATTCTTTCAAAGAACCATTTCTTTTATTCATTGTTGCTTTTTTAAACTGGTTTTTAAGTCTTAATTTCATTAATTTCTGCTCTTATCTTTATAATTTCCCTCCTTAATTTTGGTTTGGGCCTGGCTTGTTACTTCTTATCAAGTATCTTAAGATTACTCATAAAGTTATTAATTTGGGATTGTTCTGTTTTCCTAATGTTAGCATTAACTGAGATGAACTTTCTTCTTAGAATTGCTTTCATAGTGTCCCAGAGGTTTCAGTGAGTTGTACAGTCATTTTCATTAACATCCAGAATTTTTTAAATATCTCCTGTGATTTCTTCTGTAATCCATTGGCTGTTCATGAGTGTGTTGATAATTTTCCAGGAGATGTTGCCTTTTCCAAAATTTCTGCTGTTGTTGATTTTTATTTTCATTGTACAGTGGTCTGATAGTATGCATGGGGTAATTTCAATTTTTTTAATATTTACTTAAGCAGGCTTTGTGGACTAATACTTGATCTACTTTGGAAAAAGTACCATGTGCTACAGAAACAATGTAAATTTTCACAGAGAGATGGAATACTCTGTAAATATTGATTAAATCCATATGCTCAAGTGTGTGGTTCAGCTCTAATTTATTTTATTGGTTTTCTGTTTAGTTGATCAATCTCTGCAAAAGTGGGATGTTAATATTTCCTACTCTAATTGTGCTAGTGCTTATTTGATCTTTTAAGTTCAGCAGTTTTGTTGTTGTTATTGTTTTATGAAAATAGATCCTCCAGTATTTGGTGCATATGTATTTATCAATGTTACCTTCTATTTTTGGGTTGTTAGTATTTATGACCTTTGTCTCTTCTAATCAGTTTTAGCTTGAAGTTTACCATGTCTGATGTTAGAATTGCTAACTTGATATTCAGGGTCTTGGTGTATGAAATATTGTTTTCCATCCTTTAATTCTTAGTCTGTGAATATATTTTTTGATTAGATGAGTTTCTTGAATGCAATAGACGATTGGATTCTGTTTTTTGACCCAGTCTGCCAATTTGTGTCTTTTAATTGGAGAAAGGGATAGAGTGCTTTCAAATTCATTTATGGAAGCCAGTTGCACCTTGATTCCAAAACCAGGTAAAGACCCAACAAAAAAAGAATACTGCAGGCCGATCTCTTTACTGAATATTGATGCAAAAATCTTCAAGAAGATAGTAGCAAATAGAATCATCAAAATATCATGTATCACGACCATGTAGTTTTCATCCCAGAGATGCGAGGATGGTTCAATATGCATAAGTCAATAAATATAATACATCACATAAACAGAAGCAAGGTCAAAAACCACATAATCATATAAATAGGTACAGAAAAGCATTTCAATAAACGCTAATACCGCTTCATAATAAAAACCCTGAAGAAAACAGGAATAGAAGGACCACACCTGAATTTGATAAAAGCTATTTATGGCAAACTGACAGCATGATATTAAATGGAGAAAAACTGAAAGCACTCCTCCTAAAAGCAGGAACAAGACAAGGATGCCCACTATCACTGCTTCTGTTCAACGTAGTGTTTGAAACATTAGCCAGAGCAATCAGGCAAGAGAAATAAATAAAAGGGATATATTTAGCAAAGAAAGAATTCAAATTATTATTATTTGCGGATGACATGATGCACTACAGAGAAGACCCAAGGAACTCCACCAAAAAATCTCTTAGAATTAATAACCAACTTCAAGAACATAAGATACATCATCAATATACAAAAATCATTAGCATTTGTGTACACCAATAATGAACTTGATGACAAGGAAATTATGAAAACAATATTGACAGTAGCTTCAAGAAAAATGAAATATCTAGGAATTAACCTAACCAAGTATGGTTAGTACCTCAACAAAGAAAACTATGGTACTCTGAAAAAGGAGATTAAACAGAAATAGCCATGCTCCCAAAACTGTTATACAGATTCAAAACAGTCCAAAGCAAAATACAAACAGCATAGATAAAATAGTTTACAGAACTAGATAAAATATCCTAAAATACTTATGGAACAAGAAAAGACCCAGGTAAATCTCTTGAAGGTATAGGTGTAGAATAGGATGTTCTAAATAGAACCTCAATAGTATAAGCAAAAACAGCAAGAATCAACAAGTGGGATTATATCAGGCTAAAACGTTCTGTACAGTGTATATGCATAATTTTTCATATGTGAACTAACTTCCATGAAATCAAACATCCCCTAAGCAGTGAAAAGTGAAGTTCATTGGTGAGACTACTATTCTGCCAAAAATATTTCCAGTAGAAGGGAAACAATAAGCTAAAGAGAATTAATACCATGTCTTAACAGGGTCTCCTTATGAAAGGGTCTCCTTGTAAAAATATCAAAGATTAGGTCAATCATTTCTTTGGGTATTTGAAGGAGATTGTTTCTAGAAAGGACTCAGCATATAATTTGCAGATTATCAAGTCTCATATCAAATGGCATAATATTTGAGTATAAAATGACATAAGAATAACAGTAGTGGTAATAGTCATAAATCTTGAAAGGTAAGAAAATTTGTCAATATTTGTATAAATATTTATCAACCAATTAGGAAAAACAGCACAATCTATAGACTAATAACAGCAATAAGAATCAAAGGAGAGGTCCTGGCTAGAGATTTAAGTTAGGGACTTTTTATGTTATGAAAGTTACTTCATTTGTAGAATTGAATGTTCACTGAAGGAAAGAAGTAAATAGAAAAGAAATCTAAGACAGAGCCCTAAGGCACTCAACACTGAGATGAAAACATAAAGAACCATGAACAGAATCTAAAAAATAAGTGCTCAGAAGTTTAAGAGAATACCATTTGAAAGTGGTCTTGGAAATAAGAATAAAAAATAGTATTTCAACAGGAAGAGGCTGATCAAGCATGACAAATGTCACTGGTAAGTCAAGGAAAACCAAGATAGAATTGTCATTGGATTGGCCATCTTTGAAAACATTTGTGACCTTGAAAATATCTTTTTTCATTGATGGTGGGGGAAAAAACATAATTTTAGAAATTATGAGGGATAGACATGTGTATAGTAATCTGTTTTGATAAATTTTGATTATTTGGTTTTTAGGAAGATAAAAAGCAGCTTATTTATTTACTTAAGAGAATAATGCAATAAAAATAAAAAATGTGAGGGGCCAGGGATATAGCTGAAGTGGCACATCAGGTCATGAGTTCGATTCCCAGTCTCCCCCCCAAAAAAGAAAAAATGATATACAGAAGAGAAAAACAGGAATATTGGCCATATGTTCCTGTATATATCTGCTTTCCTGCAAAATAGACACCAAATCATGGATTTTAATCCAGGAAATTTATTGGGAGTTTTTTTAGGATTAAGCCTATGGAAGGGGTGTGACCTGTAGTACTGCAGAGAACTGAGGTTTTGGATGGCCACATTTTGAATTTACATTATTTTTTATGTGGAAATTTTTAATCAATTTAAAACTTTATTAAATTTGGTGCTCAAATTTCAACTGAGTCCTGAAAACTTTGTAGTCTGTCCTATCAATGGTACAGTGAGTGAGGTGATTTTGAACGAAAGCCAATCCACTGGGGACAGGTCTCTGAATTTATGATGTTTCACAGTTGTTTGAACTGGAGAGTGATAGACCCTTTGCCTCCATTGGAAAGGCAAATAGTTTTGGACATCACAGAGCTTTTTAGCAGAGAGTAAAGCCCAGACAGCGACACAGATAAGGAACAGCAGCCATCAAGACCCCCAGCTACCTGTCAAAGATACCTTCAGCCTTGGAGGAAGCACTCAGTGATATGTCCACTATGGTCCTCAGGAAGGAGAGTGAGGGAGCTTAGGCATGCCGTGAGCACAAAGTTTCCAACATTGTAACTGGTGAGACATCAATAGTACATGTCAGGAGATGAGTAGAAAGGGAGGAAGCAGTTTGGGGGAGAAACTCATTTTGTTTTTTCTAATTTCTTTAATATATTGAGTAAAACCGCAAGAAAGGTAATCAGCTGACAGGGTAGTGAGTTGAATTTGGAGCTTAGGTGTGAACAGCAGTAAGAAATTATAAGAGATATAGTAGTTGGAGATCAATTTTGAAATCCATTATTCTCAGAATTTATAAAACCTGAGGTTAGATATACTGAGAAGGAAGAATATTGTGTTCGAATGGGGAATAAAACAAATCAAGAAACAAAGAAGTCTAACTAAGATTAACAAATGTGTGGGTTTTCATACTGAAAAAATCTGATAAATTATAGAAATGATAAATTAGGGGAACAAACTCCCCCTAGCTACATGCTTGTGCAATTCCTGTTTCTGAAGAATCAGATAACATCATAAAAGTATGGCCAGGCTTGGTAGCACACACTTAATCCCAGAACTCAGGAGGCTGAGGCAGGAGGATAGCCACAAGTTTCAGGCCAACCTGGGCTACATAGTAAGTTCAAGGCCAGCCTGAACTACATAGCAAGACCCTGATTCAGAAGAATAAGAGAGACAGACAAAGACAGAGACAGAGATAGAGAGACAGAGAGAGACAGAGACAGGGAGAAACAAAACAAATCACCAGCAAAGAAATGAAGAGAGCAGAACCAACTTTCTAATCAGCATTCTGAAGCTCCAAAACAGTTGATGAGTCTGTCAAATATTTAAGTGTGTATTTTAAAATTGAATATTCACAATTTTCTATAAATCCCTGAAAGCAAAGTATATATACTTTCAAAATATTCAATTAGTAAGATATGTTTCTTCTTATAAAGTTTGCTATGAGAATTACTTAAGAAAAACCTGTGGTAAAACAAAAGATGTTTAAGACTAAGTCTAAGAGTGTGGAAGCCACAGGCACAGAAGACAAAGATTCTAAATCCAGAGTACAGGTGAACATGATGGTTTTTAGAAAGATCTAGAGAACAGATATTTGAGGCATGTCTTAGGAATGAAGCATTGATTGATGCTATCAGTGCTACTGTTGTAGTTATAAATAATATAATCACCATCTTTTATTTTTAAAGAAAAAGAAAAAAAATACTACAAGCCTTGGAGGGGTGGGAGTTTTCTACAATAATTACATGTTTCAAATGTAAATCAAATTATTTTGGGACACAATGTGAGTAATGATCAAATGAATGTATGTGATTTAGCTGGTAAAGAACAATCACCACTGAAAGGTCTTGGTACTTCATTCTAGGTAAAGTAGAGAAGGAAATGAAATATTAAAACATTAGTTGGTTCCTCAGCAAAAAATAAAATAAAATAGTTCCCGGTATCAAATTCTATTAAAATATTTCCAATTTTTCAAATCAAGCAGTGACACAATATGAAAATGCAATGAAAATATCAGTGTGACACATCTTGAATATTTATGTAGTTGAGAATAAAGAGAGAGGCAAAGTTAACAAAAATTTAAAATAAAAAGTAACAGTGCAGAAGGCACAGTAGATATGGAGACTTTTTAAGGAAGATAATTCTTATCTACATTTAGAAAAATCAATGAATAAAGGACACATGGGTTATTTAGAATTATCTCAGATATTATAGAAGGCAAAAATCCATTCTGAGTAAAGAAAACTTCACACAAAATAAGGAAGAGAGCGTGTCTGTACTAATGATATTTATAACATGTACCTTATTACTTTGATAAAATAGTTTTTAATCAATTAAGAAACAGCAAGGTAAGCAAGTACATAGAAAACTCAAAAATCAGATATTCTGATGAAGCACACATTTTATTTTCTCAACAAAGAGCAAATTTTACAAATTTGTGTGAAATAACATTTTAAAATAACATTTAAAAAACCTCCCAGTATGTTAGTCATATACTATGGCACTGGATAAATAAAATTCTGACAAATTTATCAAAATTAATACTTTGCAAAATTAATCTCGGACAATAATGGAAAGTGAAAACAAAGTACTGTGAGCTGTAGAAATATGATTCAGAAAAATTTAAGAAAATATTTTTCAACAAAAATTTGTATCCATTGAATTTTTTTTTTTTTTTTTTTTTTGTGGGTACCGGGGGTCGACCTCAGGACCTCGTGCGCCAACAGGCACCCGTGCCGCTGAGCGATATCACCGGCCCCTTTTTCGTATGTGGGATCCGGGAGTCGAACTCCGGCCCTTGCGCTTGCAAGGCAGGCGCTTAAGCCGCTGAGCCATCTCACCGGCCCATGTATCCATTGAATTTAAAATATCAAATTTAGCCAGGCATATTGATGCATGCCTATAATCCCAGTATTTGGGAGGCTGAGGCAGGAGGACCACTGTGAGTGCACAGCCAGCCTGGGCTACATAGTGAGTTCAAAGCCAGCCTGGACTACATAGGGAGACCTATGTCAACCTCTCCCCAAAAGAATAAATAAATAAATAAAATAAAGTATCAAAATTCAAAAAAGTATTTTAATCATCCCAAACACTTTGAAATCCTATTGTTGTCAGAATCCTTGCAAGTGTAATTTGGGTAAGATTCCTAATAATGTTCTCACTAAGAAAAACAAAACAAAATATGAAAGTGACTAAGAAAAATTACTCATTTCATCAATTTTACTTTGCAAAAATTGTCTCCCTCCAGTAACATCATTAGAATTTTAATTAAAACCTTTTTATTAATTAAACCAGTTGAAGATACACAGTATGCACAGATATTTTGTTTTTAAAAAAGATACTCATTAGTACTAATTTTCCATTTTTTTTTTAGATTATTCTTTACAGTTAGTTTTTCCCTGCCCACTAGATGAAAGTGAGAACTTTTCTTCTTAAATTTCTGGTCATTTTTTTCTGAACATGTTTGGAGTACATGTTTACATTTGTCCTGGGGAGTTGGTCAAGGGATGAGGAAAGGTGGAGCAAGGGAAGGGAAAGGGGTGGAAAAAGGAATGAAGATGTGTTACACATGTACCAACTTCCGATGAAGAATGTAAACATTGTGTACTGTACTAATAAACTAAAAAAAAAGTTCTTGTCGTTGCTAGAGAATATATAGTGTGTTCAGGCTATAAGATCAAAATACCACAGACTGGGGAGCTGAAGCTACAAAAATTTATTATCTCACTGTTCTGGAGCCAGGAAGTCCAAAACCCTGGTATGGGCAGTTTCAGTTTCTGCTGAAGACCTGCATTCAGGACTGCAGGCAGCCACCTCCCAGGTCCCCCCAGGGCCATTCCAATGTGCATGACTGCTCCTAAGCCCCTTCCTCTTATTATGACAATAGTCCTACTGGATAATGGCCTCACCTTTATAACATCATTTAATTGTAATTAACTCATTAAAGGCCTCAACTCCAGATATGGTCAGTTATGGGTTTGAGAGTCCACATATGAAATTTGAGGGTGCACAATTCCGTACATAACAGGCGGTCAAAAGCCTTTCATTTACGTTGATCATAACTCTCACATCAGTAATCAAATAGTTACAAAACCTCAGGCTTGGGGCCAGTGAGATAGCTCAACAGCATAAGTGCCTGCCTGGCAAGCGTGAGGTCCTGAGTTTGACCCTGGTACCCACATAGGAAAAAAGGTCTGGTGATATCACTCAGAGGCACAGGTGCCTGCTGGCGCACGAGGTCCTGAGTTTGACCCCGGTACCCACACACACACACACACACACACACACACACACACAAAAAAAAAAAAAAAAAAAAAAAACCTCGGGCTGGATTCACATGTTCTAATTCACTTACAGTTAAGTCTTCCCTTAAAACAGAAGATGGATTCTTCAGAATGGTCCTTAGCAGTGGCAAAGGTCCTCTCTTCTATATTTTCACCACTCAGATCACCTACTCTTCCAGTCCTTTTCATTAGTCATTTTTTTCCTCTGGATTGCACACGGGGAATGAAAAAGATTTGAGGAAGATAAAAGTTATCACTGAAACTTATTGAGTTGACATCTGCTCTTTTTGGGAATATTAGATGTTTGTAGGTGACTCTCATAGATTTAGTGTATGTGGGGGGGTATATTCAAACCTTATCTCCATATTTGGCATATTATTTGAGATTCATTCACGTTGTAGTATATTTCAGTATACTTTCCCTTCTATTGCTGAATAGTAGTACTTTATTTGTTATAGTAATATTTTAGTTTATCCATTAACCAGTAGAGAAGCATTTGGATCTTTTCCAGCTTTTGGCTGAGTGGAGCCAAATTAATTATTGGTTTGTGAGCATTCATGTACACATATTCATATGCATATGTTTTCTTCGTTTTGGGAAGATCTCAAGGAATGAAATTCATATTAAATTCATGAATAACTTTTATATAAACTGGCAAATTCACTCCAAAGTCCTGTATTGTTATAATATTCATACCCAGTAATGTATGAGAGTTTCTACTTCTTTATATCATTATCAATACTTGCTGTTGTTGATCTTTTAGGTTATAATGAGTCCATGTTGTATGAAATAGCATCTCACTGTGGTTTTGAGTTTTCCAAATGACTAATGATATTGAATATCTCCTCATGTGTTTATTGATCATTTGAATATCTTCCTCAATGACTGGACAGTTGTTTTGGCAATAATTGGGTTTGCTCCTTATCTAGTTGTAAGAATTCTTCATAGATTGTTAATACAAGCTGTTTATTAAACAAATAAGTTGCAAATAGTAAGTTGTTCACAGTATCTGGCTTATAGTTTCATTTTATTACTGATGTCTTTTGAAGTTCAAAATTTTTCAATATTAGGTAGCACAGTATATCTTATTTTTATTTTCTGGACTGGGCTGTGGTAATACATTCAAAAGTTTTTATTTTTATATTTCAAAAGCAAATATTGTTATTCTTGTCTTCTTTACACTTTTGAATTTTACACCTAATTTTATGATCCATTTGAGTTAATAGTCATAAATGGTAAAAAGAAAAATAGAGGTCTAAGTTAATTTCTTCACATGTGAATATCCAGTGATCCCAGGAAAATTTGTACAAAAAAAGCACGCTTTCTCCATCAGATTATCTTGGAACCATTGGCAATTATCATCAGTTGTCTACAAATGTAAGAAAGTTCTGAATTATCAGTGTTGTACTACTGACATATGTACTATCCTGTGGCATCAATATGTGTCTTGTTGAGGTAGCTTCTTGTTAGATTTTGAAATTGGACAATAGAAGAACCCTAACTTTGTCATTCATTAAAAAAAAAATAGGGGGTATACTATGTGTCACTTGATTTACTATATACATTTCAGGATGAGTTGGACAATTTATACAAAACTTTTACAACTTTTGATAGAGAATGTACTGATTTGTAGAGTAATTTGAGAATTGCCATCTTGAAAATAATGTTTTCTTATCCTAAAATATGAATTTCTTCTGAAACCTTTCTGTTTTCTTTGATTAGTTTTAGAGGTTGTGTGAAGATTCATGAATGTGTGCATATGTATACGTTTATCCTTTTAAATTTTTCTAAAAGCTAAACAGTGTCATCTACAAATACAGTTTATAATTCCTTCCCAAACTGAATAACTGTATATTTTTATTTATTGAAATGACCTAGAACCACCAGTAAATGTTTCGAACATAGGTAATAAATCTTACCATATTCCCATTCACTGGAAGTAATATTCAGTCTTTTGCCATAAATTATCATGGTAATTATAAGTTTTATAGAAGCTCTTTATCAAGTTATTATGTATTCATTGTTTCTTAAGGCTTTTTTTCTTTTGTTTTCAGATTGTCTTCATAGCTCTGGAGATTGCTTCTTAAGTGTCTGGTTTATTTTAAACAATGGTCTAGGACATTAATTTTATGATTAAAAATTAAATAGGTTTATCTTCTAATATGGAATTTTAATTCTCCTAGACAATTAGAGACATAAAATTCTATGCATAAATTATATATAAATATATTACTAAATGAACTCATTAACTAAATCCAAAAGTCACTTCTGTAATAAAAAAAGAAATAGCAATGAAAGTATTGTTATATAATATTAAAAGGGAAAATAAAAGCAGAAATCATTTCTATTATATGAAGTATTACAAATAGATTTAAAAGGAAAATATTTTAAGATTATTAAACATATTTAAAATATATTAGTGTATTATAATTAACACAATGGTATATTTGAAAGTTTTAAACATTATTTCCACCCTTTAATAATGTGTATAAGATTTTAGGTAGAAATATACAAATAGGTATTTTCATGAATTGTTATTGTTCACAATTATTCTTTAGTTTTTATAGCTGTTCATATAATTACTTTATTAAGACAACTTTTATGAGGTATACAGGATCCTCCCATGCATTCTGTGTACTTCTGAATGAAATTCTCAAAAATATCACCTAGATTCAAAGGTTGCCCCTATTCTAAAATTAATCCAAATATTAAGCAATAAAAAATTAACAAGCTTAAATCAAAACTTACACACAAATTGGCAGATAATTTTACGAAAGCCAATTTTATTTCTAGTTAATAGTATTTCATTGTATTGATTGAACTATCATAGGAATACATCTTTGACTTAGTACTGAATCTTCTATCACAGTTATAAAACTGAAACTTTCAATGAAGAGAGTTGAATATGTTTTTGCTGAAATTAAAAAAAAATTTGTGCTCTAGAAGTCATGTTAAATTTCAAGATAATCTAAATATATATAGATATTAATAATTTATTAACTGTATGTGATCCCAAACTCAGCATGTTTAATATATATATCATTTATGTAATACACTTGAAAAATTTCAACTTGATTTGTAAAATCTCATGCACCTTGTAATATTGTCTGAATATCTATTGTCTATATTTCAGGAAAAAATGTAACACTCATTTATCAATATACACTTTTTCTAATACCATGTGTCAGAATCTGCTGTGAGGCTTCATCATCTGCACAAATAGAATTTTTTTTATCTTGTTTCCATAGGAAAATCTTTCTGTTATATGATTCATTTTCATGCAAATTTAGTTTTCAAATAATGGACACTACATTTAATTTTTTTAAAAAATATACAATCTTACCTCTGTTATGATTAAAACATCTATGGAGGGCCGGTGAGATGGCTCAGAGGCGTAAGCGCCTGCCTTGCAAGCGCGAGGGCCCGAGTTCGACTCCCGGAACCCACATACGAAAAAGGGGCCGGTGATATCGCTCAGTGGCACGGGTGCCTGTTGGCGCACGAGGTCCTGAGGTCGTCCCCCTGGTACCCACAAAAAAAAAAAAAAAAAAAAAAAAAAAAACATCTATGGAATAATCTTTGTGACAAAGTGTGGAGGAATACATGGATGACTCTCCTTGAAAGAAGAGCAATGGTCTACATTTTGGCTAAATCTGGCCCTATTTCCATGTATTAATATGTACAGAGCTGGCTAGGACTTTTCCTTATCCCTTCAATTGCCTTTACGCAATGCAAATCTGTCTAGCCGAGGTGCTCATGTGTAGTCTTTGAAGCAAAGTGACAGGTCATTGTTGCCCCACCCCATAGCTCCCAAAAAACATGTGTGAGCCACGCAGGAGGGAGAGCCAAGCTCCATGCTGTTGGCTGGGATCCAGCCTCAAGATAAGAGGCTATGACTTCCCAAGGAATAAAAAATTACATCAGAGCTGAAGAACTGACCCCAAAACATTAGATACTACCTTAAATTGTGTTATGTAGATTATTCCTTCTGCATATCCTTTTCTCTGCATATTGCAGAGGTGATTTCAGGCCACCTATCTAGCCCAGCTCACAGCACTCACATACTTCCTGCCACTCTCACAGTCACTCATCCCGAGCCACTCCTCTCATCGAGCATTAATAAAACCTGGGTTTGGCCTTGGGTCGGGGCCTTTGTTCCAGTTATCTATCACCCTAGCTGAACTTAGGACCCCCTTGGCTCCCCAGAACTATAAATATGCCTTTGTGTCTTTATTCTTGCCATGTGTTGCACTGGTAGTGGTAGACTGGAATTAACTCACTAGGATTCCAGTAACTTTTCCATGGGATTACAAACATAAACTTCCTGGACTGCGACAAGGGCCAGGAAGGGCCTTCTATAACAAAGAAACAACAGACACAGTCTAACACCTCTTAAAAACATTAAGCATGTCATTATCCAGTCTCATGTCCCATTACACAGCCATTGCCTGCACATAGACCTAATCCAACCACACATGGAAATCCCTGAGTAAAATTTACACCTATTAAGAAAAATATAAAATATAAAGATTGTTATGCTGTGTCTTCAAAAATATAACTTGAATATTTTTATGTCAGCCCATATACAAACCATTGTTTAGTTGAATAATTACCAAGTATTATTAATTTCTGTATAGTATTTTATAATATGGGTATAATCATGAGTAGTTCAATATGTGAGACATTCTTCTAATAATGCACTATTTCTAAATTTTTGCTATCATAACTACTGCAAATTATATAGTTATCATGTTCTCTTAGAAGACATTTTGCTCATGGACCTTTCTATTTCCAGGATGTACAGTTAGAAGGAAATTTGCAGATTATATTATGCACAAACACACACCCATATACACTTTCTAATCATTTCCTAAATTTGTACATACATGAATAAAGACACTCTAGAAAGTGTTCAAAGTGTTTTGGGCTTGTGTGAGTGTGTGCATGTGTGTGTATATATACATGTTAGAGAGAATTCTGAAAACATAGACATCAAACTAGTAACAGTGATTGTGTTTTGGAAAGTTGGTAGAGCATTTTACCAATGATGGTGGTCAGAGGGAATTTTAGTCTTCTCTAAAGTATATTAACAGGCCTAAATAATAATTTTTTATTTGCATAAATAGTTTAAAAATAGAAAAAAATAGACAAATTTGTCTTCTACTGTTTGTAAACTTAGTGGAAATAAAAACTACTTGTAACAAAAAATCTAGTGCTCTGGTCACCAGTCACATATTAGAGTCACTGATTTGAGAGAATTGACTAATGATGAGTAAAATGAGGGCCAAAAGAAATATTACCTACTGATTTTCCTGTTCCTAAGAGCATTTCTCACTGCTGTAACAATTTCCAAAAGTGTCCACAGAGTTGGTTGTAACACTGATTTGTAACAGCTTCTCTGTTATTAGACCTTTTCTTAGTAGGCTATGGGCTTAATATTCAGGAACCCTTCATCACATTGCATAGATTTAAAAGTACAACACTGGAAATTTTAAAAAAGATCATTAAACTTCAAATCCATTTTGAGATATGAAGCAGTACCTACCTTTAACCTTGATATAAATGACAAGAATACCATTGCAGTAATTCTTTAATCTTTCCATATAGTTGAATACAAATGTAAACCTTGTAAGGAAGTTCATATTAATGTTGTTATGGAATAATGCATAGTTCAATAACTAGAATTGTCTGGTTATTTATATCATGAACACTATACATTTAGGAAATGAGAATTTTGTCCTTCAGTGTCGCCTCTGAACCTGTGCTTTGATACAGATTTCTGCCAATTACACATCTAATGAAGGACATTTGCAGTTATTACTGGATTAAGATACGTCTTTACAGTTTGCAAATGACCAATTTCCCTTCACAATTGTGTAGTAATTATTGTCAAAAAGGAACATCAGGCAACGAGTTAAATGCATTGTATATTTTTTTTTCGTTTTCACAGAAAATAAATGATCTTGATCATCGGCTGTTACCATGGCTAATGAACATTTTGTCACAACATAAAGATCTTCTTAAATTTCCCTCTGGACCAATCTCATTAACTCCAAAGCAAAACATAACTTCAAATACCCAAGTTATGACCCAGTAACATAACTTTCTCGATAGAAGGCTCGTCAAGAAACAGTTAAGAAAAGAAAACTTATTCCTTAATCTCACCATCTGGCTAATGCTGCTTCTCCATATTCAGGAGTTTATCAAGTGATGGGCCTTCTTTTCTCATTTTCTGTCTTCCCTTTTCCTGCTGTTAGTACCAGCACTCGTGTCAACATCTTTTCTAGAGTCCAAAAAGCCTCCCAATTTCTCTCACACGGTTAATCGTTCCCTATTCATTTACAAAATGTAGTAACATAGAGAAATAATTTGAAGCATAAATTTTTTCTGACATATATCTTTTCATTAGACTTGTCCAAATAATTTGTGGGCAATATTGCTGAATTATTACATCACATGGAAGATACTTATTTATTCATTTCCACAAAATTTATTAAGTGCATTTTCTGGCTAATTTTCTTCACAAATTTAATCCTTGGAACACTGTTGTATTTATACATTATGGTCAGCAGTTGGGCTTCTTAAAACAAAACATGTTATATTGAGTTATGTAAGTTTGGAATTTGATCTATTCCTGGTCAACCCAACCCACTGTTCAAAATCTTTAGCAATATGTACAGTTAGAGTTGTGTATATTTTATTGGCTGGTTCTTACTGCATAGACTCATGTCTGTCAGAAGTGAAACTATGGCTTAAAGATGACGAGGATGTTGCTTCAATCTTCTTTGCATAGTTAAGTAATGGTATCTTTAAGTACCTAGTCCACCTTTGCTGTTGAAGCACCTCTAATTTTGCTATGGACAGGGTGAGAATTTAGGAATCAATAGCTGGTCTGTGTCTGTTTTTAACCTCTCTAATCATTTTTTAATAAACTTTTAGGGCCGGTGATATAGCTCAGTGGCATAAGTGCCTGCCTGGCAAGAGCGAGGACCTGTGTTCAACTGTCGGTACCCACATATAAAAAAATAAAATAAAATAAACTTTTAAAAAATTTGGATTGGTTTTAGGTTTATAGTTTTATTGTGAAACTACTACAAGGTATCATCTACCATACACCCCATATCCTTTATTATTAATGTATTTTACAGTGAATTTAATTAGGCTGTTTGTTTTATTATTTGGGGAATTTCTGTGTATTATTTGGATGTCATAGATTCAGTCTCTTTATTTGATATGTTTTTTGTAATGTCTTCTCTCACTTTACAGTTTGTTTTTCCTATTCTCTTAGTAATACCTTTTGCAGAGCAGAGTTTTTTTTTTTTTGTGGGTACTGAGGGGTCGACCTCAGGACCTCACGTGCCAGCAGGCGCCCATGCCGCTGAGCGATATCACCGGCCCCTTTTTCGTATGTGGGTTCCGGGAGTCGAACTCGGGCCCTCGCGCTTGCCAGGCAGGCGCATACGCCGCTGAGCCATCTCACCGGCCCAGAGTTTTTAATCTTAATAAAACTCAGTCTGTCAATGTTTTCTTCATGAATTTTGCTCTTGGTGTTGCATTTACGAATTTGTGACCAAGAAAGTAAAATAGATTTTTTTCTCATTTAGAAAAATTTATATTTGTGCATTTTACATTTATTTCTGTGGTGCATGTTGAGTTAATATTTGTGAAAACTGCAAAGTCTATGTCAAGACTCTTTATTTTTTCCTTACATCAGCACCAACTGGATAGAATTGGTATTTTCGCAATATTGAGTCTTTAAACAGAATATGTCTTCATTTATTTGTATCTTTTAAAAATATGTCAGTGTTTTGTAGCTTTTCACACATGTGTCTGACACATTATTTTTAAAACTAACATCTAAATATATAATTTTTTCCTTATATTTTAGGTGAAATATTTTCTACAAGTTCTAATTTGTTTATTGCTGCCATGGAGCAAAGCAACTGATTTTGTGTACTAATTTTGTGTTTTGAAATGTCTTTATTTTTTATGAGAAATTTTTATTGTATTTCTTTATTCTTTATATAGAAAATCATAATCTGCAAATAGTTTTATTTCTTCTTATTTATTTAATCAATATACTTTTATTTTTCTAATTTCATTAGAATATTGACTAAAAATGATGAGATTTGACAGCCTTGGCTTGTTCCCGATATCAGGAAAGTGTACATTTTCTCACAATTACCTATGAAATGAGCTATAGCACTTTTTATGACTGTTCTTCAGTACACTGATGAAGTCCCGTGTTTTTGTAGTTTGTAAATATATTGATCACAGTGTGTGTCTGGTTTGTCAAATGGCTTTCTACCTATATACTAATATGATCAGTAGACTCTTCTTTAGTTTGGACATGTGCTTGGTTGTTCTGACAGATTTTCAGTGTTGAATCCACCTTGCATATCTAGAGTAAATCTCATGTTTGTAATATATGACTATTTTTATGCCATTTTAATCCACCTTGTTTATATTTTTCAGGAGGATTGAAGTCTATGTTTACCAGAGAGATTGCTCTATAATTTTCCATATTTGTAGTGTCTTTTTGAAGTTTTGATATTAGAATAATGCTGTCCTTATAAAAATAATTGGAAAGAGTGCTTTCTGCTTTTATTTTGTGGAGGAAATCATGGAGAGTTGTTTTATTTTTTTCCCTAAATGAATTCATCAGAGAAGCTATAGGGGCCTTTTGATTATATTTTTAGAAGTCTATTAATGATCGGTTCCATTTCTTTAATAAATACAGAACTGTCTTTGTTTGAGTTTTGGTGGTTTCTGTCCTTCAAGAATTGTTCCATTCTATCTATCAAATTTTAAGATAAAATTTTTGTAACATTACTTTATATTACTTTATTAACCATTTTACTGTTCAAGGTATTGTTTGCAATTGCTGCTCAATATTTTCTAATATTGCAATTTTTGTTTTATTTCTTATTTTGTTGGATAGCTTGGCTTATATGATTAATGACATTATTGATCATTCAAAACCAACAACTTTAGATTTTGTCAACATTTGGTATTCTTTTTCTGTTTGCAATTTTTTTGACTTCTGATCTAAGTTGTGTATTTCTTTTCATTTGTTGCTGTACATTTGTTTTTTTTTTTTTAATTTCTGGTTTTTCTCTAATTTCCTAGCTTGGAAGCTTAGGCTACTGATTTCAAAGTTTTAAAAAATTCTAATATATGCATTTAATGTTATAAATTTCTAATTAAATACTGTCTTCGCTGCATTGCACAGTGTTTTAGGTTGCCATTTTATCTAAAAGTCGTTTTAAATAATACTTGAGAGTCTTCCTTCAACCAGTGATTTATTTTGAATTGCTTTATTAAATTCCCAAATATTGGGAACATTTCAGCAATGTTTCTGTTCTTGATTTTTAGATAATCTTGCTAAGCACACACTGTACACAATCTCTACTCTTTCAAATTTGTTAAGATGTTATTCCCAAATAAATTCTATCCTGATGAATGTCCCATGCATATTTGAGAAAAACATACCCTCTGTGAGATAGAGTAATGTATAGATCTCAATAAGATCAGGGGGATTCACGTTACTATCGACTATGTCATCGATTTCATGCATGTGAGTTCTCAAATACAGGTAGTGTTGAAGTCTTGATATATAGCTCTGTAATATTCTAATCTCCATGCAGTTTTCTCAGTTTTTGCCTCAAGTATTTTGATGCTCTTTTGTTACATACATGTTGATTATGAATTGGTATAACTTCCTGAGAATTGACAATATTTACACTATGTAAGGTCACTATTTATTTTAATGACTTTCTTTTAAAGTATACCTTTTCTGGTATTGTTTTGATCTGTGTTAATGTAAATATATTCAGTCTCCAACTATTTACTCCTAATACATATGTTTATGCATTAATTATGAGTTCTTTTAGAAGATACATACTTGTATATTATTATTTTAACCAGTCTTACAACCTCTGAATTTAATTGGTGTTTTTATACCGTTTACATTTAACTTCACTCTTTATGTATTTGTACTGTCAACCATTATGCGAAGCTTCTGTTTCTGTCTTTTCTCACTTTACTTGAGGACTTTATGTGACTACATTTTATTTCTTTCTTTAGTGTGTTAATAGTGGTTCTCTAAGTCACTGTTTGATGATTTCTCTAGAGTTCACAGTAGATGTTTCGACCAGTCTAATTCTGCCTTCAAATGACACTTTTCAGCTTTATGCCTTATGAGGCAATGTTCCTAATTTCTCCCCATCACGAACAGCTCATTCATATCATTCATCTATATGCTGTCAGTAATGTATTTGTACTTTTAATACTTTAGATGAATACTTATATTTTAAATTACTGAAAAAAAGAAAATGGAATCTGCTATGCTCTCTTAATTTATTACTGTTCTGAGAGTATTCCTTTTTTCAAGCTAGTTTCAATTTTTTTTGCACTATCACTTAGCTTCTTATGAAAAAAATTGAACATTTCTTAAATTCAGATGTGCTGATAGTGAATTACTTCAATTGTTATTCGTTAAGGATCTTTATTTCTCCTTTACTTTAAAAAATAGCTTTGTTGATATATAATATGCAGAATATACAATTCATTCATTTAAAATCTACAAGTAAATGGGTTTAGTATACTGAATTCTACAACCATCAGTATTATCTAATTTCAGAATATTGCCATCATTCCAAAAAGAAAACCAATAATCAAGTAATTCTGCTTTTACTATCCAAACTCAGCATGATGAACCCATGATATACTTTCTGTTGGTTAAGATTTGCCTATTCTGGACTTTTCATGTAGATTGAATTATACGATGACACATTTTTAAAAGTATTTCCACTCACTACAATCTTTATAGCTTAAACCATGATGTAGCATGTGTATTTCATTTACTTTTATTACTGAATAATATTCCACTCCATGTCTATATCATGTGATGCTATTCTTCAGCTAGTGGACATTTGGGTGATGTTGGGTTGTTTTTTTGTTTTTTTGTTTTTTTTTGGCTATTGTTTAGCATGCCACTATGAACATTCATGTAAAGTTTGTGTACATAGGTACCTACCTAGGGGAGAATATGCAGCATTACAGGGAAATTATCTTTTTCTTTTTAAGAAATTCCCAGATTGTTTTCAAAGATGGCTATACCTTTTTACATTCCTGTCATGTATGAAGGTTCCAACTTTTCCACATTTTCATAACCACTAGTTTTTATGTTTTCTTGATTACAGCCACACCAGTGGGTATGAAGAACTATGTCACAGTGATTGTGAATTATACATCTCTAATAGTTAAAGAAGCTGTGCATCTTTCAAAGTGCTCAGGTCTCATTATTTTAGAAGTACAATTTCACTGAATATAGACTTTCAGGTTGTGTCGCTTTTCTTCTTTCTACATTTTTAAATACTTCACTCATTTCTTGCTATGTAATTTCTGACAAGAACTTTGCCCTAAATCTTATCCTTGTGGCTTTATAAGTACAGTTGCCTCTCCCTCTTCTACCACTGGATTTCTTCAAAGTTTTCTCTTTGTTTTTAGTTATTTGCAGTTTAAATATGACTTGAAGTAACTGTGATTTTTTTCTCTTAAGTATTTTTCTTGGCTTCTTCTGAGCTTCTTCGAACTATGGTTTGGTGGCTGCCTTAACTTCAGTGGACTTTGACCATTGTAAATTGGACTATTTTTTACCTTCACTTTCTCTTTCACAAAGTTCTGGTGTTAAAATTACCCATATGTTACAACTTTTGCAATTTTCTCACAGTTTGTGGGTATTCTGTCATGTTTTTCTTTTCCTGTACTTAAATACTTTTTATTTCAGCTTCAGAAGTTTGTACTGAACTCTTAAGGCTCTCTGATCCCATCCTTAGCTTTCTGAAGCTACCAATGTATCCATCAAAGACAAACCTTATCTCTCTTAAGTGTTTGTTTTCTACTATTTTCTTTCGATTCTTTCTTAAATTGTCATTTCTCTGCTTAAACTATACATCTATTCCTGCATGTTCTGCTTTTTCTCTGGGAGCTCTAACATACCGAAAACTCTCTGTCTGATAACCCTGCCATCTGTATACTACCTGAGACTGGTTTTGATGTTTGTTCTGCCTCTTCAGACTGCTACCTTGCTTTTGTTTTTGGTTTTTCTACCTTTTGGACCTTATTGTAGTTTTGTTTTGTTTTCATAAAGCTAGACCTGGTTGGGATGAGAGAAATTGAGTTGACTATGCATCTATTATGAAAATTTATAATAAGAATTTATTTTTATTTCATATATGCTAACGTTCTGAGTCCTAATGGCTTCAAATTCCTTCAGTATCCTTATTTTTGTGTCCTCTCTTAGTCTGAGTTTACAAAGTTGTTTCACTCAGAGAGATTCTCTGTCTTGCAGTTCTTTTAGCTACAATCCAGTGTAATCATTTGGGAGCCCTGTTGGGATCGGAGTACGTGAGAGGGCAAGTGTTTGTAATCATCCAAGTAATACCAGCTAGTTGTCCAGTGCCACTGCTTTGTGACTTTGACAAGTTTTTCTTCTACTGTAGTTTCCACTACCTTTAGTTATGACAGAAATCTTATAAAGAATTGAGATGAAAGGAATATTCTCCCCCAACAAACATTTCTGCAAAGAGTGTGCTGGTTAAGTTTTTTCACTTATTTCTCTCTTCTGTTGCCAGAGGCATGATCTCTTAACCTTAAGATCCTGGTGCGATTCCTGGCGAAAAAGCAAATTATGAAACTGTGAGATATCCCTTATGATTGCAGACTATGGAGTTTCTTATTCTCAAAGTAGTCCAAACTGTTTCCAGGAATTTGTGAATATTGCTTTTTATGTGTTTCTGTGGTCCTGTTTATACCACTGGCAGTTGTGAGCCGAGGAAGCAGATCATGACTATGAATCTCCAAATTCTTCTCTAGATTTTGGTGTGGTGTTTTTCCTTGCAAATTCAGTTATCTTTCTTAGAACAAACTTCAAAAAAAAATTATTGACTTTCAGGTTTTCCGGCTTTTTGCTGTTGTAGTAAGGATGGGAGTTATAATTTTTAAAATTTTTTATACATTGGAGCTGAAACCAAAGACCATCCTGTCAATTTTCAAATCTCTCTTTCTTTTTACAAATCTACTGCAAAGACACCCAATTTGTTAACCATATGTTGATGAGTTAGGGAAAACTAAGATAAAATATCTCTACAAATTTTTGGTACCATGTTAACCACCAACCTGGTACTTGGTACCAGGTAAAATGATATGACATTTCTTATGCTTGGAACAAATTTGTAATAAATATAGTAAATTTGACTTTAGACCTTATTTTCTACAACAGAGGTGAATTCCCATTCCAAGTAAATTATACCATCAATAACATATTTTATATACACTATAAATAATAACACAGCTAAAGTAAATGCCATGGTATTTCAGAGTCTGCAATGTTTTTGAGTCACTATGCAACACACAAAACAGTCCATAGATCAATGGAAGTAATTTTGCTGTCTGTTTCATAGAGAAATTTATTCTTTGTTAACTTAATTTTTATATTTTCTTTTTACATATATTTTAAGGTTTTAGCTACTAAGTATATTTAAATTATACGTACTTTCAGTGCACATTTTTGTTCTCTCTTTTTTGTCCTGAAAGCAAGAATAATGGTGCTCATTGATTTATTTTATAGTATTCAGAATGATTTTACATTTTGCACAGCATGGTGAAATCCCTAAATATTTAGTAAGTCATAAATTAAGTTAGCATGCTGCAATGTTGATAGACACTAAGAATATCTGTGGAGTCTGTATTTTAATACTCACTTCTGTCATGATGATTTGAATATAACATACAAAGAATCGAGCAAGCTGCATTTACAACAATAATCTCAAACCTCGGCTAAAATGCAACAGAAATTCAGTTAGAGAAAAGATGCAGCTTGGTGAATATAAAACTGGCATGAAACAGGGTATTTCAAAATATCCCTTTCAAAAATAAAATTTAGTATATAAATATCATCTGAACAGCTCAATTGATATACTCTTGTTGTAGATACAAAAGTTTTGAATATAGGATACAGTGCAGCTTGTTAACAAGTTGGAAGGGAAACAAGTGTCTTTCTAATTGGAAAAGCAAGACAAGTTTTGTGTTCTTACCTAAGGATATTTGGCAGAAAGCTATCTCCTTCTGATTGACAATGCGGGGAATTTCACAAGTGTATTTTGGGGGAAAATCTTCACAATTAGTTCTTTCCTTCCATAAAATTAACCTCTCATGCAGTTAGTTGATGATCTGTATCAGCAATACGGTTTTAGAAATATTTACTAAAGAAAGAATGTATCATGAAAGCATTTTTCTTTTTGCATTTAGTAAGAAACCCAGTATGAATTCATGCATAACTGGAGCTTAAAAGATGTAGTTAAAACATATACTACAAAAAAGCAAACATATATACTTCCAATCTCAGAGTTATGAGCTTTGGAATATAGAATTATGTTTTATGTCATGCTATAAATTTAAAGAAATGATTAATGAGTGTAGAGTCAGTCTTACACTTCCTATCATTTATAGTTCTATCAGATATCTTAAAAGTACCTACTACTAAAAGGCATGAAAATTTTTTGAACTCATTCTATAGAATCATTGTTCAAAGAGCTTTCAAAAATTGTATAGATCAGATGAATGTAAAAGGAGTCAATTTTTTGTGTGTGTGTGGGTACTGGGGGTCGACCTCAGGACCTCGCACGCCAGCAGGAGCCCGTGCCGCTGAGCGATATCACCCGCCCTTTCTTCGTATGTGGGTTCCGGGAGTCGAACTAGGGACCTCGTGCTTGCCAGGCAGGCGCTTATGCTGCTGAGCTATCTCACTGGCCCAAGGAGTCAATTTCAATTAAAAAATTATTCCTTTTATTATCGCCATGTCAGGTATATTTTCAGACATTGGAGTGCCATGTTCGTATGTTCTTTGGTTTCAGCTCCAATGTTTCAGCTGCAAAGATTTACATGCTAATTTTATGTAAATGATCAAATATATCTGTCCCTGAGCTACCCCTGAGATATTTATGCTTCATACATGCTTGAAGAATGGAGCTTATCAGGGAGGTTTGCTTTCTCTAGTTCTTAGCACTTTCCATCCTTCATTCCCCACCATACATTTTTTTTCCCTTTCTCCACTCTAGATCTCCTTTTTACCGTGAGAACTTCCTTGATTAATGATGTTCATATGTAACATGTCTGTTTTAAGCAGAATAATGGCCCCCTAAACATGCTCGCATCCTGACACTGGCATCTGTTAATGTACATATGTTACATAGAAGAAGGAATTCAGGTTAAGGATGGGATTGAGGTTTCTAATCAGTTAACCTTAAAATAAGAAGATTATAAAGTCCTTATTATGGGGTTTAAGAAGTTAAAGAAAAAAAAAAAAAAAAAAAAAAAAAAAACAAGAAAGGCCAGTGTCCTAGAAATGTTGCCTAAAAGGAACTCTCAACTTTGAACATTGACTCTGATGAGAGAATGAGTGTATATAGACTCTAAACCCAGGGACAAGTGGAGAAAGAGATCATGTTCCAGGACATGTAGAAGCAACATAGCCCTGAGGACACTTACTTTACCACAGTCAGATCCACTTAGGACTCATAGCAACCAGACTTGTGAAGTACAAGTTTGCATTGTTTCAAACCATCACACTGGATAATTTGTTATAAC
This sequence comes from Erethizon dorsatum, assembly GCA_028451465.1. Lineage (NCBI taxonomy): Eukaryota > Metazoa > Chordata > Mammalia > Rodentia > Erethizontidae > Erethizon > Erethizon dorsatum. The sequence goes on from CM051824.1 coordinate 140,308,910, forward strand.
AGCAATAGGAAAATAATATTATATCCAAAACATAGTTATAATTCATCTGGACATGCTGACAATGAAAATTATAGAGCACTCCTTCTTGTCTCACTCTTCTCATTATTTTAGTTATATCTTCTCATATTCAATTTGAAGTTTTTAGATTATCTTTCTCCACCCTATGCATACTGACATTCAATTGCATACATTTTATGAATCAAGGTAATTTGCCTGCTTGTTGGCTCCTATGTGAATATTAGGCAGTTTCTCATCTTAATTCACCTAGAAGAATGCTGCGGTCTCCTGAAAAGAATCCCTATGGTATGTATGTGTGTGTGTGTGTGTATGTGTGTATGTATGTGGAAAAAATGTGTTGCATATACCTAATGAGTTACAGAGTCAGCATATTAAAGATTGAGATTAAAATAACTTTTCTCATAAAACTTTGAAAAATCTCAGTATATTCCCCTTAACTACTAATAAAATTACAACAATAATGATAAGTTATTATTTGGAGTATGTTACACTGAATAATATGTTTTTTGTTTTTTGTTTTTTTTGGTGGGTACCGGGGGTCGACCTCAGGACCTCGCACGCCAGCAGGCGCCCATGCCGCTGAGCGATATCACCTGCCCCTTTTTCGTATGTGGGTTCCAGGAGTGGAACTCAGGCAATCGCTCTTGCCAGACAGGCGCCTACGCCGCTGAGCCATCTCACTGTCCCTGAATAATATGTTATCCTAAATATTTTTATCACTTTTTTCTGAAGTATCCTATGAGTTCATTATTTCACTATTTATGGCTGAAGACTTTAAATTTCAGAAAAGTGAAATAGTTTCTTTTTCATGCTAACTTTTTCCACAACCATGCTCTTCTGTACTCCATCTTTGAGGGCCCTTCTTCCTGACAAACCTGAAAACTTTTCAACTTTTCTTGTTACTCCTGCTATTCATTCTAAACCTGGTTGAAAGCTACCAGAGTATTCACATCACAGCATAAATTTTGGCCTGCCTTGAAATTTCCTCCACCAGATTAGTCTTCTGCCCTCTGTCTCCTGCAAAGTCTTAGGACCTGAGCAAAATGTAGACAAATTTTCTGCATCAGCATAACACACATAGCATCTGGTCCAACATCTAATGAAGTCCTTGTTCCCGACTGAAAACTCCTGAGTCTATTATCTACTTTCTGTATTTCTATCAGCATTGTGGTTTTCTGAATTCTGACCAGAATCTCCCATCAAGCTCAGCTTTCAGCATACTAGGGCTTTTCTAGTCAGTATCTCCAAACAATTCCAAGCTCCTCCTGTGTATCAGTTCCAAATGTTTCTAAATCACATGGTTAAATAGTCACAGCAAAATGATCCACTTTTTTAGTATCAAAATTTTTCTTAATCACTTTTCTGTCACCAGGACACAATATGCAACACCTACAATTTAAATGGTTCACCATTTTTAGAGTTTTCAGCCCAGCATTGACTGCAACACAGGAAGGCGTGGGAAGAGGGGCTGGGCGTGTTACAATTGGGTGGGCCAAAAATATTCCAGGTTTTTGTGTATAACAAGGAAAGACTTGCCAAGTATACACCTGGTAGTATGTAGTAAGTAGCTACGTTTATTGAAGATCACAGGACAGTCAGTACCAGTAGAAACAGGCAGAAGGGTGAAGCAGGGAAAAAAGGGAAAAGGGAAAACTGGTGAAGGGAAATAAAAGGCCCTCAATAACGCAGGCTTTCAGTATTTATAGGGTCGGATGCCTCTGATCTGAGGTGTCTAACTAGGTTTTACTGATGTTAGTAATCTGCTGCCTTGGGCATTATGACCCCCGAAGTTTAAGCCTGGATGATCGTTAGGGTGGTGTGGCCTTTACAGTTGAAGGAAGGGAAGGGAGTGTCTCATCTCCTTCGTTTCTAACTGTATTAGGTGGAGGAAGGCTGCTCATGGCATAGTGTTCATGAAGCAAAGAGTGAAAGGAGAAGCCAGGAAGGGAGATATACCCTTCTAGATCATGCCCAGGGTGAGGTGATCCACCTCTTTAGACCAGGCCCTGCCTCTTAACAGCACATTCAGCCACTGAATTCACCAGTGGAGGAATCTACTGATGAGTACAGCACCTCTTGATCCAGTCACATTTCAAAAGTCCCACCACTGAGCACATGAAAGTTTTAGAGGTCATTGTAGATCCAAACCACAACTGCCTTGCACTTTTCACACTAAACACACACAAATACACACATGCACAAAAGCATGTGAGCCAGCCTGTTATACCTCTTTTCATTCTCTCTCTCTCTCTCATATGTGTGTATATGAGTTTATATGTATGAAATGCTAGAAAAGCAAGTGAATTCTGATTTTAGGATCTTTGCTTGACAGTATCACAGCTATCCATAACGTATGTTTACAAGGTTAGTGAGAAAGAGGCAGAGGAAAAGAACATTATTAAGAAATATAGCCCATGACCATTTAAAGTAAAATTATCAACATATTCTTCTATCTAATCTTGAGGACTGACTCAAAGTTGTCAGTTTTTCAGTCCCCAAATATAGTGGTCTACTCTTTTACCTAGCGTCTAATAACATTGCTTTTTAGCATTCCCTATAATAATTTTACTATGTCATTTCTCAAGTTGACTCTTAGGTGAGTTGTTCATATACGTGTATATACTCTGATATGTACATGTAGCTCTTATTTTATTCTAAGATATTTTTCTTCTATTATAACTTATATTATTGACTCTATCCCATTTTTGTCTTCAGTAATTCAAATTTTTATGCATCATATATTTTTCTGTAGCTATCATATTCATCCTAATGTCTTAATTGATTTATTTCTCCTTTACAATAATAACTACTATGATTTCTATCCTTTATCATCACTTGATATATTTATGAACATGGTTTTTACACCCGGTAATATAGTTTCTGCTTTTGAGGTGATTTTGTCTTTATCTTCAATTCCTTTCTTTAATTCTGTCAGTCATGATTTTTGTTCATCCTTTTTCTTACAGCTCATTTATGATTGGGATGTTCTTTCATAATTGCAATTATTTTCAGTCTAGCATTTTATTCCTCATAAGATTGTTAAATTTTACTTTCTAATTTTTTTCTCGTACTAACTTCTTATGCATTGTATGTTGATATTGCAGTTGGTTTTGTGTAAGAAAGTACTGAATTTTTCTGGACAAGATACTAGAACAATATTTATGTGCAGGATGGAGATCAAATTTGATATTTTTGGTTTTCTCAGTTTTAAATTGCCCCATCAATTTTTTTTTTTTGCTATGGAGATTAGGTAATTATTACACCTTAACGATATGTGATTTTGCCCTATTAGCTTTCAGTGCAGCTCTAACACTTACCCTTTATAGATTAGAAGTCTATAAATATTCATGTGTTTTATTTAATGTTGGCCAATTTAAACCTAGAGTCTTAATTCACAGAAATTCCATATTTTCTTCTCTTAGGCTGATATTGTAAGAGGCTGATCACAGCATTCAATTATTATGTGTGAGTTAATATGTGTTTATACTTTATAAAGTACATTTTCAACATGTATCCATCTTTGTATTTTGGACTTGAATTATACTATTAAACATTGTAGGACATTTTCTTTTGAGCTCTGATATACTAAATTAGGTTCAGGTGAGACTTCTGAATATGTTAAGCTCAGCTACTTTCCTTCCATTCCAGATAGTTTCAAAACTAACATTAAAATGTCCAATTTTCAAAACTGTAAGCAATATGGGAAAATAATTAAACTTGAAACACATGAGTAATTATGTAGAGGTTTTGGAAATTTTATAAATGGTGTTGAATGTTATATAAAAGTAATTTAATTTATTTTCAATTAATCACTAGAAAGACTTCTTTCCTTCAATACAGAAAAGTTCAGTCAGAACCATGTATTTGTTTAGATAACAAATCAGGAACGTACAAAGCAAACAGATTTTATGCATATTATGAAGGTTAATTGAGCACACAATTATGTCAGCAATAACTTTTTGATTAAATTACTCCACATGAATTTGCCAAGTCATTATGAATCATTAAATCTTTAATCATTTGTGCAAATCTGTAGTTACTAATATCTTTTTCTTTTCATTGTCTAGTTTTTGCCTTGATTGTAATTGGAGGGATGTGTATATAAATGTACCATTCATAGCAGAACAAGAAATGAAGTAATATGTATGAAAGCAATATGTGATTCAATCCAAATTAGATTATTTTTTTATTTTACAAACAACAGACAGACTTAATATTTGAGGCAATAAAACATTTTGATCAAAATGAATAAAACATGCTTGAAAATACTTTTGAGCCCTTGCCTTTAGCTGTGACTTTGCAATGATAATAAAAATAGTCATTTTGCTTAATAAGTTATAAACTTTCTGACAGTAAATTAAGTTTGAAACTGTCAAAGGCCACAGTAAACAAATTGTTCTATCACTCGTTTTCAGAGAAGCACTTAAAAATTTCTGGAAATAAGTCATAAAACTAGTACAAGGAAATGAGAACTCTCTTTCAGATCACTGACATCCTGAATTTCAAGTTAATTGTCTATTGTGAGATTCAAAACCTATTTAGAAAATCCCTTCTATTAGTTGTCATCTTAAAAATTCTGGTGTTTTTTGGGGGGAGGCAGCATCATGTCTAAGCATTTTGATAAATAAATATCCCCCGATGTGCTAAATTCCAGTAACAATTTTAGAAAAATAAGATAATGAGGTTAAAATAAAAATTTGGGTTAATATCTTCAAATATGTGCTATCTACTTTACTTATCAAGTATATTTATTCAATAACTAGTTTATTCATTTCATTCCTTTATGAAACCAAAATTATAAATGCAGGAATTCTAATGTAATTAACAATCAACACTGGCTGGCACAACCTTATAAGATATTGACAGTTTTAAAATTGCTACCTATAATTTATAATCAGAAAATCACACAGAGAATAAGTGTCCATAACAAATAATTTTAATTGAGTGCCTAAAATGTGGTTCTATCATCCTGCCATTTTGAGTAATTATTGAACATTGTATTTCTCTATCCAGCCAGAGTTCCAGAGATGAATTAATTCCTGCCAGTTAAATGCAGCCTAGAGATGCTGGGAAAGTGGAGGTGAGGAGTAGCCATCTTCTTCCATGGTGTCCACCAGTCCTTATATATGTTAGTTTCCTGTGGCAGAATCCTGTACCTTCACAAGGAACAGCTGCAATGATTCTAGCATTTTACAGTGACTCAAACAATGGTAATCAACTGAATTGTGTTAATGAAATAATTAAAAAGAGAAGAATAAGCAAGCTATGAATATTTCTGAGTATTTGATGATATCTAGGAATTAAAAAACATCAATTCAATCCATGTTGAAAATTCGGAAGCTGTAATGTACATGGAGAAAGGCCGGAACTCATTTATAACTAACAGATGTAAAAAAGGAGAAATTTCAGTCCACATCTAAGAAAGGACTTTCATGAAATCAGTAAATAAATGACATTTAAAAACCAATCTAAATTTTTCTCCAAAGAAAAACAATCAACTTCACCAAAATAGTGATATTGTTTATACTATGGAGTATAAAATCTATATAATTAGAAAAGGCTACAATAAATGGTTTAGCAAGTTAAATATAAAGTGTTTTCTAGTAAGTGTGATCAAAGAGGAGACTCTGTAGAACTCTTACAGTTAAGCCAGCCAGTCATGTCTCAGGTCAGACACCAACCCATCTTTAAAACTCCTCTTTGATGGAGTCATGCAAGTGTTGTCTGAATTCACAAGGTAGGAAAAATTTTCATGTTCAGGGCTATTAAAAGGTGAGACATCTGTTGACAAGTAATTCTGCAGTACATAAACTAGAGCTATGTCATTGGATGTAAGAGGAAGCATTTCAGTGTAGCAGAGATGAACAGAAACACAGTTCCACTGGGAGCATTACTGTCATAATTCTGAAGGAAAGTAGGTTTTGTTCAACTGTTTGAGGCTCTGAGTCTAGCATGGAGGGATCTTCAGGATGTCTTCCATCAGGACAATCCCTAGCAGCTGATGTCTCTACTGATCTTAGTGTGCTGGATGATGATGCCGTGCGAAGTTCTGCTGCATGGATTATAGCTCATTCAGTTCGTGACTTGTCACCGGGATGTCAGTAAAATGAACTGAGCAACAATGTACCAATGCCATGCAATTGCGATGGTAGTATATGGACCCTTTCATTCACGGTTTGATTGTGTCATATGATTGATGACCAAATGAATATAAAAGAACATCTTTTAAGAGTATCTTCCAAATTAAATTGCAAATTGGGGCTGATACTAGAAATCTAGTGACTGGGTCGAACTTAAATAAGAAATATTGGAAGGCTAATAGGTGTAAGTGTTTATGCCTGGAAACGTAGAGTATTGCAATAGGAGAAGAGGAAACGCGAGAACTAGTGAAGGAACTTGGCAACACCAGAATGACAACACATGTATGTGGAGAAAACTCATCCAGGACGAAACCCAACCCAGGTGGGCTTATCTTAGCAACACTCAATACCGTACTAGTGGGGAGGCTGTGACTGTTATGTGAAACAATGTGTACTCAGTGTACAAAGCTGTCGGTAAATCTCTCAGGCTTCCTGAGAAAATCTGAGCCAGTTTTCTGGTAAACATTTATTTGTGAGATGTTGCTTCTGATATGACTGAGTCAAATTGCTTCTAGAAGAAGCCACAAAGAGACTCAGAGAGAGGAGGATATGGAAAGTGGTCAGTGTAAAAGTTATCTTAGCTACCTAAAAGAAACGACATAAATTGGCAAGGAGTTAATGGAAATGTGTAAGTATGAATCTCTATTTAATACTTATTTTTGTATAATATTGTGAATAGTTCAACATTTTAAAATTGATTTTATGTTAAAAAAAATTCAACTCTATGAATCAAAACTCAAGCTTACTGTGTCTCTAACCAGAAAGTACTGAGCAATATAACAAAAATTCAGGGCATTCCAAGGTAGTTAATTAGTTTAAAACATTACCGCAAATTATTCTTCATCTCTACAATCTCCGGTTAATTTTTCTGCTATTGAATAGCAAGACAACAGTTACATCTCTATGCATTGCAACAATATAGACCAAGCCAGGATGACAAAAACTCAGGCTTGGGGCTGGGGATATAGCTCAGCGGCACAGCGCCTGCCTGGCAAGCACAAGGTCCTGAGTTTGATTTCTAGTACCAAAAAAAAAAAAAAAAAAAAAAAAAACAGGCTTCAATCATTCTCCTTTCCTTATCAAAGAAGCTACTACCATGCATTACCAGCAGATTTATTATATCTTCTATTTCCTTTTTTAAATGCAACAACCTTGTTATGTTTTCATTTCTAATAATTTATTTTAAGTTAGTAACACTTGTGAATATTTACTGAGAAAATTGAATGTTTTGATCTATGTGTATATTCAATCAGGCTAACTAACACATCCATTCTCACCGTTACCATTTTTTACAGTGAGAACATTAAAATTTGATGTTAGCTGTTTGAAAATATACAATGCATACTTATTGACCGCAGCCACACTTGCCAGGCAGGCACTGTGCCGCTGAGCTATATCCTTGGCCGCAAGCCTGGGTTTTTGTCCTCCTGTCTTGGTCTGTGTTGTGGCAATGCATGCAGATGTAACTGTTGTCTTGCTATTCAACAGCAGAACATCAATACATTTGTTTCTCCAGTCTGAGACTTGGTGCACTTTAACCAACATCTTCCCTTCCTCCAAACCTGCTCCTCTTCCTTAGCCTGTGGTAACCATGACTCTATTCCTTTTCTAGTACTTTAGATCTACATATAGTGTTTATATTTCTGCATCTGGATTATTTCACTCATCATAGTGTCTTTCAGTTCCATCCATGTTGTGACAAATTACAGAATTCCCTACATTTTTAAAAGGTGTATAATATACATACACATGATTAGGAAGAATGTACTTACTATATGAATGTATGCTGCACTCCCATGTTCTTTTTAGCACTATTCGCAGCAGCCAAAATGTGGAAACAATCCATGTGTCCATCAGTGCATTAAAGGATACAGAAAACCTGGTGAATGTACCCAGTAGCTATCTTACAACTGTAAGGTGACGGCATAGAAGAAATAGACAAGGCTGGGTAAGTGAGATGTAGCCACGATGACCATGTGTTATTTTTAAACACATAAAATTTAAAAAGTATGAAGTTAATGTAATACTGCATTAAAATATAATGTAACATGTATCCTTAAACACTAAATAAAAAGCAAAACATTATTTATTTATATGTCTATATTGAAATTGGCATATCCCAAGCATCACCTGTCTAGTCATACCCTTCCATTTATCTAAGCAATCACTTGAAATTGCTGCTTATTATCTTAACTCATTTGTTTTTACTTTTACTGTATATACCACATAGCATACATTCACACAGAGTGGATAACCACATATTATATACATTAAAATACAAATGCACACATATATGAAACATAGTATATGTATACCATTATAAATACACATATTTCTATATATCTAGATATCTAGATATAGAAATATAGATATGTATGGAGAGAAATATAATAATAGTATGATGTGTTTCTTAGACACCAGATGGGAAACTATAAAATTTTCTAACACCCATGTATTATTATAATATGCAGAAATAGGAAGACTCACATACTTCTATTAGGAGTATAACTGAGTGCAAGCACTTTGAAGAAATCTTAGAACTATCGATTCATTGAAAATGTGCATAAATCAAACCCTGCAACTCCAGTTCAACTCCAGCTCTTATTCCCTAGGAATAAGAGAAGGAATTAACAGTAACAATTTTCCCTGCATTGCTTATAAAAAACATCTTAGAAATGATCTTCTTCCTTTCAAATAAAGAATGGAATATATATATATATATAATTTTCACTATTTTCAAGTGAATGACACAGACATTTACATTTGTGTGTATCACAAACATAATTATCGAACAAAAAGCAAATACTGTATGTCAGAACTTATTTTTATGTTATAAAGTTGAAATACTTGCATAATACCATATTACATTACTTTCACAGTAAATCGTTTCGAAGAGGAGATATTGTTTAATGTATGTTGGGAAATATTAAGAAAGAAATGATGACAAAGAAGGGATAGAGTATAATATATATACTTTTAGTATAAATGTTAGGAAAAGGACACAAGAGATAAGAGAGGAAAATTATCAATCACTGTGACTTATTCCTATGGTCACCAGTGTGTACTAATATACATTGATATGAGCACCTGTGACAACGCTTACTGTGAGCTATAAATCAGCACGAAGACACAACTCATATACTTGCATACTTGCACACACACGACACAAACACACCACTTATAAAGTTATATTTATTTTTAAATTTAGCTGAAATTATTCAAAATGGTGATTCCTTTGAGTGAGAGTATGCACTGTCAATTTTGGTGATAAAAATTTAAATGTAAATTATTTTTGGAAAATGATTTGAAATTTTATTGCATTTTAATAGAGTACAAATTAACTTGTTTATTTTAATTATCTATTACAGTACTTTGGGACAAACCAATGCTAATCAAAGAAGTTTCATATAATAATAGTAATAATAATATCAAAACGTAGTTTATTAGTACCTATAAATTATACAAAATATTGGGTTTCAGTGTAGAATATTCACCTATTCATATAACATGTTTTGATCATATTCATTCCCCCCATAATAATACTTTTAAATACATTATTTTGGGAGCAATTTAGGTTCCCAGCCAAACTGAATAGAAAATGAATGTATATCTTCCCCTATTATTAGCAACCAACACAGGAGTGCCATATTTTTTACACTGATGAAACTGCATTGATACATCTTAACACCTTTCAAGGGAAGGGGAGGGAAAAAAGATTTAAGGAAAAAATTGAACTACAGCTTATGTAAATGGGAAGGGGACTGAGACTTGGAAGGAGTAGGTAGGGATGGGAGGGATCAAAGACAAAAAGAGAACTAAGATGTGTTAAGTACAAGTACCAAGTCCCTACAATAAATGTAATCATCATGTACTGAAAACAGGTAGTAAAATACCACATTAGAGTTTATTTTTTGATTCTCTATATTGTGTGAGTTTGGACAAATAAAAAATAACTCATCCACCATTTAGTGCTATAGAGAATAGTTTCACTTCCTCAAAATGCTCCTTATTTTGCTTATTCATTCTTTCATCTCTCTCAGTTCCTAGAAGCCAGGGGCCCTTTTTCCTGTCTCTACATTTGCCTTTTTTCAGAAGGTCATACAGTTGGAATCACAGTATGTAACCTTTTCAGATTGGCTTCTTTCACTTAGTAATATGCATTTAAGTTTCCTTCTTGGATATTCATGGTTTGCCATCTCATTTAGTTTTAATATTAACAAATATTCCATTCTCTGGTTGTACCATAATTTATCCATTTGCCTACAAAAGGACACTTTGGTTGCAATTTTTTTTTTTTTTTGATTCTTTGTTTTGCCATGATAGTTCTGCTTTACAGACTGTTGGCTTAGTCTGCCCTAGGGATAGGGGTTGGCAACAAGAAACTCAGCTGTGATCAGTGATTCTTCACCTGAGCCTCCATGTACCTGCTTTTACTTCTTCGGGGCATCATGGCTGACTCTGAAGAGTTATTCCAAGCTCTAAATATGGATATGTGGATCTCTTCATGTCCATCATGCTATCATTTCTTCAGAAGTATCTTGGCAGTACATTCTAGAACTCCTATCCTAACGCTGTGAAGCAGGCCTTTTTGTACATCAGCCTAAGAGTTAGTAACTGTGGGACGATCCTGTTAAGGTTAGTAGAGGTATTGTGTCCATCATGAGGAGTCTATGAAACATACCCATAAGAACTTTAGGGGACCGGTGAGATAGCTCAGCGGCATAAGCACTTGCCTGGCAAGCGCAAGGTCCTGAGTTCCACTCCCGGTACCCACATACAGAAAAAGGGCCGGTGATATCGCTCAGCGGCACGGGCACCTGCTGGTGCACGAGGTCCTGAGGTTGACCCCTGGTACCCACAAAAAAAAAAGAAGAACTTTAGAAGTTCATCAGAATATCACAGAGCTACTAGAATGCAACACGATTAATGTATCTGAGTTTGTTACAAAGAGTGAAATAGCCACATGTTTGACTTTTTCTTATTATTAAGCATTGCTTTTATGGGCAGCACCCTAGATTTCATTTTGTCCTTGAGAACATTTATTATTTAAATAACTTTTCCAGATAGAAAGCCATGAAAAATGAGTATGTATGTATTTTGCAACAATACAATCCTGAGTTGGAGATGTTTCCTATAGATTACACTTAAAAATTTAATAATTCCCTTGGCCACATTTTACTATAGACAGCAAACATAAATAAAATGTCAACTTTCAACATCCTGCCCAGAAACACACTTAGATCACAAAGGTCCTTATGTACATTTTCATTTTTTTCCATTTCCAGCGTTACTTGGAGTGAGGACACTCCCGTTCCAGCCTTCTGCCCTTCAGGCCTCTAACCGTAACTCAAACCCACAGTCAATGTTTTTCTACTTATTAATCTGTTTGCTTTCATTATAATAGCATCTTACCCCCAATCATCAATTTATGGTTTAGTTAGGCTTTATTTATTACAAACCATTCCCTCAATTTATCCCCTTAAAGTAACAATGCTGTGCTATATTTTATGATTCTCTGAGAAATCAGGTTATTGTTTGGTTTTGCTTTTTGCTTTTATTGTTTGTTCCTTTTTTTTTTTTATTTTTTCTTCAATCTATATTGGTTAAAATGCAGAAATGAATGGTAGATCCAAAATCATTTCTGTAAGAGGCCTGGAAATTTGGAAATCAAATAAACTGTAGGGAGAAAACATGTATTGGTCAGTTTTCCATTGCTGTGACAAAATATTTAAGATATACAACTTAAAGGATAGATTTATTTTGGCTCACAATTTCAGAGGTCTCAGTCCGTTGCCTCAGTTGGATTTCTTGATTTGGCCTGTGACAAGGCAGAAATACCATGATGGAGCCAGGAAACAGAGAGGAAAGGGTCAGGGTTCAGTGTCCCCTTCAAGGGTATCCTCCTTGTGAGTATTTCCCAATAGCACCACAGCTAGCAGCCAGCCACTAATGTGTGAGTCTTTGGGGGACATTTAAGATTAAAACCATAGCAGAAGTTGTTTCAGAGATGGTTAATGTGGGCCTCTCCATGTGGATGCTACACACTGATAACTTTATGTTAAGAATGAACACTTCAAGCATTGCAAAATTAGTTCCCAGATCTCTCAAGACACATTCTCTGAAATGAGAGTATAATTCTGGCACATTTGCTTTTTCAAAAATTCTAATGGAAACTCCTGATTCATAGGAAAAGGAAGTAGACATCATCTCTCAATGAGAAGAGGGGCAAAATGTCTTCACTAAATTTAATTCATGGAAAGTGAATCTGTCTACAAAATTGGGAAAATTTTAGGTCTCGAAATTGAACAAACAAACAGGAGTAATTTCCACTAAACAATGGACTGAGATCTCTGAAACTGTGAGCCAAAATAAATCTATCCTTCAAGTCGTACATCTTAAATATTTTGTCACAGCAATGGAAAACTGACTAATACATTTTTTCTCCCTACAGCTTATTTGATTTCCAAATTTCCAGGCCTCTTACAGAAATGATTTTGGATCTTCCATTCATTTCTGCATTTTAACCAATATAAATTGAAGAAAAAAACTTCTTAACTAAAAATACATCTAAACTTCTTACAAAACTTTTATCAATTTGACCTATATGATCAAATGCAATTTTCCTATTTTCATCCAGCATTAAAAAACACGTTTAATGTCCACATGTTTCTGAGTAATCCATCCTTCCCTGAAATCATCATCCTTGGTCTCAGTTTTCTCATTGTCTACAGAAAAAAATATTATTGTTTACTTATTATTATTATTGTTATTATTTAGCACCCTATTGGTGTATTTGTAGCTTGCAAAAATATTAAAGGATAAACCATTCTGGACCAGGGCCGGTGAGATGGCTCAGCGGCATAAGCGCCTGCCTTGAAAATGCGAGGGCCCGAGTTCGACTCCCGGATCCCACATACGAAAAAGGGGCCGGTGATATCGCTCAACGGCACGGGCGCCTGCTGGTGCGTGAGGTCCTGAGGTCGACCCCCCGGTACCCACAAAAAAAAAAAAAAATTCTGGACCACAAAAGGATTGCTTCAAAATCCACATGTTTAATACATCATGGGGATATACCATTCCTCATGCTTTTTTTTCCAAATAGCAAGATATACATCAATGCATTCTCAACATGTAATGGGAGCTGGTCCTCCATTGAATCAGAAGTGTCTCCTCATGCCTTATCGAAGTCAAACTGGGTAGAAGAAGGAATAATCACTTTAACTTATTTGTACCTAAAATCCATGAATCAGTAAGAGAAAATTCATTATTTTTGCTAAGCTGTTTTTCCTTTCTTGCCACGATGCTGTCAGTAATAATAATAAAGAAGTCTTTCTCTGTGTTCACATCTCATTTATCAGTTATCCTGATGGCAACATTTATGTTGTGTAATATTTGCCATTCACAGATAAAAACATCCACCTGCTCCCTTTTGCTTAGCTCTAAAAGGAATCAGAAGTAGTGTTTAGAAAAGTTTCTTCGTACTATGGAATTAATATCCTTTTAGCTGTATCAGGAAACCAGTAGTAAAAGAGATGACTAGAAAAAAATTAGAATGCAGTAGGCAGTGCTGTAGAGTCCTTATATAGTAGGAGATATTAGCAGTTGTGAGATAACTAAGAAAGGACTGAATACAGGAAAAAGTATCACAGTCACAAATCTGTCAAAAAACCGAGATTGGAAAATTCAAAGACAAAACAAACCATGCCAATTTCTCTTAATCTGCATAATTACTCAGAACACAATTGGACTATTTGAGCTAAGAGTTTAGGAGCCCCATACACTGTTGGTATGTCGTCTCCTCAAGAATGTGTGTCTGGGGCCGGTGAGATGGCTCAGTGGTGTACGCACCTGCCTTGCAAGCGCGAGGGCCCGAGTTCGACTCCCAGAACCCACATATGAAAAAGGGGCCGGTGATATCGCTCAGCGGCACGGGTGCCTGTTGGTGCGCGAGGTCCTGAGGTAGACCCCCCGGTACCCACAAAAAAAAAAAAAAAAAAGAATGTGTGTCTGATTCATGGAAGTACTTTACATATCCAGTACAGTGTCTGAAACATAGTAGGCGCTTGATAGCCTTTTCTTTAATTAATTAGGTAATCAGAGGTTATATACAATCTTTGCAAACTTCACATGCCTCACCTGGTACCCAGACCAACGATCAGTCTCTGCCACATTTAATAGACTAAAGGACCTAGAAACAAGTTATATTGCTTTAGATAGCCCAAATGTTCAAAAGTTTTTCAATTTAAGCCACATCATTCTTGCACTATTAGGACTATTCCTTGGGTGTGATTCTCTCTGCAATAGCTATCATTGCTGTAGGGAGTATCTCATAATGCTTTTCTATGAATGTGCAATGAGTGAGTCTGACACCAAAGGACAAGCTGAGTAAGGCAGGAGTTAATGCTACCATAGTTTATATGATGATAAGAGTACACAAATATGTCTAAACCCCAATGTGTTTGCATAAGAGTTAATTTTTACCAAACAATATTTTTCTGTCAATCTTAAAAGTACCTGTCAAGATAAAGTTCAAATTCAAGTCAATGAAATCAAAATCTCTCTTTAAAATCCTCTATTCAACATTTCAGCTCATCAGAAAATTTCTTTGAAAATTTTTTTGGGAAAATCTCGCAACTGTTATTGTATGTGACTGACTTAATTACAGTAGCTGCATGGGTCATAACTCTGAATTTAGGGGCAACAAAAATGCTTGGCTATTAAAATACAGTGGCAAAATTATTTTCATATTAGAGAAGGAGAAGACTTTATAAGTAAATATCTTCTTGTCAGATTGAAATTTATTTTCTAGTTGAATTAAATTAAATGCTCATTATCTCTCCTACTTAACTTAAAAAGGAGTTTTGCAAGTGAAAGATTTTCCTAGATAGAACTGTACCATTAGGATCTTAATTGGAATGTCTCCAAAAGGGAAATTCAGGTTCTGTAATACAGCAACTTTTTTCCTTATTAAAATCGTGGCTTGCAAATTGAACAAAAATTATAATCACCCTATAACCCACATGTATCTGTTACATAAAACTACTAGTATTTTTCCCACATGCTCATGAAGCAAATGCAAAAGAGTCATTTCTAAAGATTTATAGAAGTAGTTTTTTTTTAAATATGTAACATTTTTCTATATTCTGGGAGTTGACAAACAAGAGTGTGAACTAAACCTGCCTTGTCCCATCTCCACCACTCTTGGTTTTATATGTTCTTTCAGCAAAAAAGTGTTTGTGTGTGTGTCTATGTGTGTGTGTGTGTGTGTACGATTTTAACATTTTAAAATATTTATATTTTTAAGCAGTTAAGTAAGCACCTACATAAATACTCCTAATTTTTCCTTTAGGCATGGAAACTCTGTAATCTTGCCCTGTATAAGCAAATTATGCTGAACTTTGCCTTATTTGTGATCTATATATTACTAACTTGGTCATGAAAGATATCAGTGTATCTAGCCTCAATTTATCCTTTGTTGATTGCTAACAGCAAAGATGCACCATTTAATTTTTCAATAATTACAGAACTAACCTTTGATCTACAATTGTGTTTTGAAATTTACAATAGCATAACAAGGTATTTTATCAGAGTAATAGCAATAACAGCACATTAGATTCATAAAACAACTTCATAAATATTCTAATACTACCACTGAAAACCACATAAGTTAAACAGAGCTATCTTCATAAACCTATCTTATAGGTAGAAAGATAGTCTCCCAGAGGTTAAGTAATTGACCTAGGATTATAAGTCCTGTAATTATTGAGGCTTTTCCTGCAATACAGAGGCTCATGGTACATGATTTCATTATGCCTTCTCAAGTTAAACTGAAATCTTACTTTATTTAGTTAACAATGCAAGAATAATAATCATATACTTACGTGAAGATAGAAAATAATATAATACAATTCCAATGTTTTGTTTCAACTAATGACTAAATCACAACTATCAGGCCACCTGGTAGATACACTCATAAAATGACCAAAGAGTGTTAACCATAAAACATGCACTATAGAAGATAACATAAATTAACATAAATTAATGGATTTATTAAGTAATCTTAAAGTAGCAATCTCAACTCTTCAAATGAGAACAAAGTCCTTAAATTTTTTCATTAACTCCTTGACAAACTTTAATAATCTGTAATGCATTCATTTATTAATGACATCCATGTTAAATTTCAATTTCATTAAACAATTCCAGGGCTGGTGAGATAGCTCAGCGGCATAAGTGCCTGCCTGGCAAGTGTGAGGTCCTGAGTTCGACTCCCGGTACCCACATAAAGGAAAAAGGGACAGTGATATCGCTCAGTGGCACAAGCGCTTGCTGGCAAGTGTAAGGTCCTGAGGTCAACTCCCGGTACCCACATTAAAAAAAAAAAAAAAATTCCAAGTCAAACTAACACCAGATTTGTATTTCTTTTTCTTTCTTTTAGTAAGTATTTGCAGCACACGCAGTTTACAATCATCTTGGAGCATCAGTACAAGTACATAACAGCTTAATTCATCATTTTCAATAAATATTTGCCTTACATGATTACTATTATGCATAATTACATGTCCATAAATTTTAAAAATTACTTTTAATATCTTAGGGGAGTCAAAAGGTATGACAAGTAATTAAGAAAAGTAGAGAGTGCAAAGTGATATGACAGATCAGAAATTATTAAAATTTAAATTATATATGAGATATATATATATATATATAATATATATATATCTCATATATAATCTGGTTACTTTTTCTATTATCTTTGAAAATCAACAACTTCATAGGGAATATAATTATTAGGTCATTAACATTTTCTTCAATATTGAATAAATTATATGACATTATTTTTTTCTCATTATTGTGGAGAAGTTTGGGTCTGCAAAGGTATTAAGTTTCTTGTTTGTTTACTTGTTTGTTGATGTAGTTTTTCCTTCTTTATATGTTAATCTCAAATTTTAAAAAATGTATCTTCATGCCCCAGCCCTTCAGCTTGTTACCATTTGCTGGTATGTGTTTAAAAGAAAATTACTTCTATATTACAGGCATTTTTTTAAGTAACTCTTTGGGCTATGACTTCTCAGAATTTTTCTACTGCTCTAAGAAGCCCATAGTTCCATGTTCTCTAATCTTAAATCTAATATTTATGGAATCATTTTTTTCTGTATTCTGAGCATGTCACATGTGTCTTTCTTATTACTCATTACATTTTATTCCTTTTTATTTCTGTTCCTATCAATATGTAATTCATTATTAAATTTTCTATAGTATTTCTATCATTTCTATACAATCCTATTTTGTCAGTCCTAGTTCTGTTTTCATCTGTAGCCTTTTCATTGTATATTGATTTCTTCTTTCATGCTTTCTTAAATTTTTTGTTAAAAACAAAAGTAGCTTGAAATAAGGTCTCTGGGTCCATTCATCCAAATCATTCGTGTCTTCCTAAACTTAAATGGACCAATGAGCCCATTAAATCTTAATTTTCTTAATCATTTGTGTCTTCTTAATCTTAAATGGGCCAGTGAACCCAATAGGCCAATAGGCCAAGGAGCCAAATGGTTTCTCTTTTCTTTTAACTCTAATTATTTTGAGTTTTTCCCCCTGCAGTGTACTCAGATCTAGTGCTGGCCTGAAATTCTTCTGGTCCTTCTTCTCTTATGATTAGTCTTTGCTTGAATCCAGACCTCAAGATGGAAAGCAAATAAATGGGGAGAGACATCCTATGTCAAGACAGAGGGAGCTCAGAGCTCTGTCTCTCTTCTGAGACAGCCACTAATGCCATCATAGGGCACCAACCTTCCTGGCCTTATTAGTCCTAATTACTTTTTGAAAGCCCATCTTTATATAGCATTAACCTAGGAATTATTTTTCTAGTACACAAAAGTTTGGGAGACACATTCAAACTCTAGTAGTCAGCCTAGGGTTTAAATTTACATCACTCACTCAACCTCATGTAGAGTTCTATCTCTCCTGCAGGTTGCAGTATATATTCAAATGATTCATCTACAGAGGGTGAGAACCCATCATGTCAGAACATTTGTTTTAGAGCTGCACGGTCACCGAACATGGTCACTCTTGTCAGATTGGGAGTGTTTAAAAGATAATATACCTTAAGAATAGCAAGAAAGGGCCGGTGAGATGGCTCAGCGGCGTAAGCACCTGCCTTGCAAGCGCGAGGGCCGGAGTTCGACTCCTGGAACCCACATATGAAAAAGGGGCCGGTGATATCGCTCAGTGGTATGGGTGCCTGTTGGTGCGCGAGGTCCTGAGGTTGACCCCCGGTACCCACACACAAAAAAAAGAAAAGAATAGCAAGAAAAACAAAACAAATGGAGGTGGGTTCTCAAGATGGCGGATGAGTAAGAAGCAGGTAATGAAACTCTCTCTAAAAGTTACCATTGGAACACGAGAATATAGCGACCCAGAAAGCGCAGGGGGGGGGAGATGCCTCCCCGAAACCCAGAGAAGTTCTGAAGCGCAATCTGGGACCCCCGGCACCAGTGACGGGTGACTTCCAACAAAGAAGACGGAAAGAAGGAGCAGACCACGCGCGCGCGCACCTTCTAATATCCCGGGAGTTGGAGCACCGGTGGAGGCTCAATTCTACGGACACACGGTGGCAGCGGGCGCCCAGGGAGCCCCCACGGAGGATCCTGAGACAGCGGCGGGGCAGGGGAGCGGCAGAGAACGGCGCTGACCGGCGGTGAGTGTCTCTCAGCCACAGCTGCCCCGCGCCAGAGAGCGACCAGCCGGGCGCCATTGTGGGGGGTGTGGCGAAACTCAGAGCGGCTCGGAAACTGCTCTGGGAACTTGTGCTCTGGACAGGACAGCACAGGGCCTCTCAATTGAGCCCACGAAAGTGTGCTGAGGTCAGCAGGTGAACGAGACTGGACTCTCAGCCACACCTGTCCCGCGCCAGAGAGCGACTGGCCGGGCGCCATTGTGGGGGGTGTGGTGAAACTCAGAGCGGCTTGGAAACTGCTCTGGGAACTTGTGCTCCGGACAGGGCAGCACAGGGCCTCTCAATTGAGCCCACGAAAGTATGCTGAGGTCAACAGGCGAACGAGACTGGACTCACAGCCACACCTGTCCTGCGCCAGAGAGCGACTGGCCTGGCACCATTGTGGGGGGCGTGGCGAAAAACCAGAGCAGCGGGAACCAGTGCAGGGAACCCGCGCTCCGGACAGCACGCTGAGCCTCTCAGGCCCAGGGATCGTGAAAGGGCGCTGAGAGCGGAGGCGAGCTAGACTGGTCTCTGCCTGAAAGTACGCGCCTCTGCTCACCGCCCGCCAGAGGGCGCTCCTGGCTTACTGGGACGGACCTGCACAGAACAGGACTCTCTCACCACAGGGTAACTGCCTACAGCAGAGTCAACACCTGGAACTGATTCTTTTTATTTTATTTTATTTTATTTTTCTTATTTTTATTTTTTTTATTATTTTTTTTCTTCTCACTGATTTGTTTTTTGTTCTGGCGAAGGGTTTTTTTGTTTTTGTTTTGTTTAGTTTTGTTTTTTGGTGGGGTTTTATTTTTGATCTGTCTGTTTTATTGCTTTTATCTTCGTTATTGTTTCTGTATGTGTATTTGCTCTTTCCTTCATTATTCTCTCTGGTTTTTTATATGAGTGTAAACAGCGCCTCTAACTTCTTTGTGATTGTGGTCGTGATCTGTTCTTCCTTTTATCCCTTCCTTCTCTTTTTACCACCTGTCCTCTGCACTAGTGTCCCAATTTTAGTGGGATCCCTCTTGGTCCTCTAACCTTACATCTAATTCCTTCCTCTTCTCCCAATACTCTATTTCCTCCTTAACTCATTTTAAATTTAAACTCCTCAGGGAAAAATTGACATACATAGGACTTGTATACTGCATATAATTTTTCTGGTGTGTTTTAGATTTTGTTATATAACCGCAACTCTATACAGCTAAAAGTGGTAAATAACTGGTTAGCTCAGTCTGTCATTTTCTAGGCTGTGTTTGATGCTTTAGTTAACATTATAGCCAAATGTGAAATAATTGTTCTAAACATCTTTCCTTCCTGATATTTCATGATTGAGATTGACTAAGGGACACAGAAAATACAGTGGCACAGTACCAAAGAATCAAGGACTGGGCCAAACAGGTAGCAACTTCGCATACCCAACGAATTGAAGAGGTAGGATCTGGCAGAAAGCTTAAAACATAAAAGCAAGCTCCACTTGGAAGATACTGCAGAGAAGTAGTCATCTTCTAAAGATCTTAAACACTAGCAATAAAGTAACCTACTATAGGTAATTTGCAAACATCACCCCAGGAATTAAAGAAAGAAAAAATGAGACGACACTTAAACAAGATGCAACCCCACACATCAAATTCACCAAAGGCAAACCTAGGGAGCAACGAGGTGGGACAATCTGAAAGCCACCCACCTGGCCTATCTGAAGTGGTAACAACAAAGCAACTGAATGAGGTTCTGGAAAAAATTAAAACAGAAATAATCTCACAGATAACTGCAGAGATAATGTCTACAACAAAGACCATGCTTAAGGACACTATAGCTGATACAGACAAAAAAATAGATGAACTTAAGAAAACTATAGAAACCATGAATGCTCAGCATAGGAAAGAAATGGAATCCATAAGGCAGATTCAAGCAGATATCCAAGAGATAAAAAATTCCATTGAAAGTATTTGTAGCAGAATAAGCCAATGCGAGGACAGGATCTCAGATATAGAAGATAGGCTTGCAATTAGTGATCATGAAATGGAAAAATTCTTAAAAATAGCAAGGGACCATGAAAAATCAATTCAACAGCTGCTAGATGACTCAAAGATAAACAACTTAAGAATAATTGGAATAAATGAAAAAGCAGGAGATAACATCAATGACATTAAAACCTTGTTCAAAGACATAATCAGGGAGAACTTTCCTGGAAGAGAAAAGGAATTTGACACCTCTATAAGTGAAGCTTTCAGAACACCAACTAGACATGATCAAAAAAAAACTTCAGCCAGACATATTATAGTCAAGATCCCAGAAATTCAACAGAAGGGCAAAATCTTAAAAGCTGTTAGGGAGAAGAGACAAATCACCTATGAAGGAAAACCCATCAGAATCACAGCTGACTTTTCAGCACAAACCCTCAATTCAAGAAGAGCTTGGAATGATGTATTGCAAGCTGTAAAGGAAAATAATTTTCAGCCCAGGTTGATGTACCCTGCAAAACTATCTTTCAAAATTGATGGAGAAATAAAATACTTTCATGACAAAGAACATCTGAGAAAATTTATGACCACCAAACCAGCACTCCAAAACGTTCTGAAGGACATTCTAGACAGAGATAGGAACCCCAACAGAAGGAATCCACCAGGCAGGGCAAATAATTAAATAGCCAGAAAGCGGAAAAACAAAGAGTGGGAACCAACAACAGGAAAATATCATGACAAGTCAATACATATCAGTTTTAACCATCAATATTAACGGTCTCAATTCACCAATCAAAAGGCACAGACTGGCAAAATGGATCAAGAAGCAAGATCCAACAATATGCTGTATACAAGAAACACATTTAATTCAGAAAGAAATTCATAGACTGAAAGTCAAAGGATGGAAAACAATACTCCATGCCACAGGAACCCAGAAAAAAGCAGGGGTAGCTATTCTTTTTGCAGACAAAGTGAACTTCAAGCCAAGAAGGATTCAGAGAGATAAAGACGGTCATTACATCCTGGTAAAGGGAACAATCCAAGAGGAAGAGATAACGATCATAAATATATATGTGTCAAATACCAATGCACCCAGCTATATAAAACAAGTACTAAAGGACATGAAAAATCAAATAAGCACTAATACAATTATATTGGGAGATCTCAATACTCCACTGTCACAAAAAGATAGATCAACTGGACAGAAAATCAATAATGAAATAGTAGAACTGAACCAAACTTTTGAACAAATGGACTTAGTAGATGTCTACAGAGTGTTCCACCCCACAACATCAGAATACACATTCTTCTCAGCTGCACATGGGACGTTCTCCAAAATAGACCACATACTAGCTCATAAAACCTGCTTAAATAAATGCAAAGGAATTGAAATTATCCCATGCATATTATCAGACCATAGTGCAATGAAATTGGAAATCAATGGCAAAAGATCCCACAAAAACTCCCTAAACACATGGAAATTAAACAGCATCCTCCTGAACAACCAATGGGTCACAGATGAAATTAAAGAAGAAATTAGTCACTTTCTACAACTGAATGATAATGACAGTACAACATACCGGAACTTATGGGATACAATGAAAGCAGTCCTAAGAGGGAAATTTATAGCATTAAATACTTATATCAGGAAAATAGAGCAAGCGCAAATAAACAACTTAAGGGTGAACCTCGAGCTTCTAGAAAAAGAAGAGCAGGTTAAGCCAAAAGCCCGTACAAGGGAGGAAATTATAAAGATCAGAGCAGAAATTAACGTATTGGAGAATAAAAAAACAATACAAAGAATCAATGAAGCAAAAAGTTGGTTCTTTGAAAGAATAAATAAGATTGACAAACCCTTATCCAACCTTATTAAAAAAAGAAAAGAAAAGACTCAAATCCATGCAATTGAAAATGAAAAGGGTGATATCACGACGGACCCTGCAGAAATCCAGAAGATCATCTATACCTATTTTGAAAATTTATATTCTACTAAGATGGAAAATGCAGAAGAAATGGACAGATTCCTAGATTCGTATGAATTACCAAAGCTAAATCAAGAAGATTTAAAAATCCTAAATAAACCAATATCAACCAATGAAATTGAAGATGTAATTAAAAACCTCCCAACAAAGAAAAGTCCAGGCCCTGATGGATTCACTGCCGAATTCTACAAGAAATTTAGAGAAGACCTAACGCCCCTACTTCTCAAACTTTTTAATGAAATTGAAAGGGAAGCAATACTCCCAAATTCATTCCTGGAAGCAAGCATTACCCTGATACCAAAACCAGAGAAGGACCCAACTAAGAAAGAGAACTACAGGCCAATCTCCCTAATGAACATACATGCAAAAATCCTTAATAAGATACTGGCAAACAGAATCCAACAAATCATCAAGAAGATTATACACCATGACCAAGTTGGATTCATCCCAGGGATGCAGGGATGGTTCAACATACATAAATCAATAAATTTAATACAGCATATTAACAGAACCAAAGACAAAAATCACATGATCATCTCAATAGATGCAGAAAAAGCTTTTGACAAAGTCCAGCACCTTTTCATGATAAAAACCCTACAGAAAATTGGAATAGAGGGTCTTTATCTCAATCTGGTAAAAGCTATCTATGACAAACCAACAGCCAATATCATACTAAATGGCCAAAAACTGAAAGCCTTCCCTCTAAAATCAGGTACAAGACAAGGATGTCCACTGTCTCCACTCTTATTCAACATAGTTCTGGAAACTTTAGCCAGAGCGATTAGACAAGAGAAAGAAATAAAAGGAATAATGATTGGAAAGGAAGAAGTTAAATTATTATTATTTGCAGATGACATGATACTCTACACAGAAGACCCCAAAAACTCCACTAAAAAACTGCTAGATTTGATAAGCAAATTCAGTAGTGTAGCTGGATACAAAGTCAATACTCAAAAGTCAATAGCCTTCCTGTACACAAATAACAAACTTACTGAAAGAGAAATTAGGGAAACAATACCTTTCACAATAACATCCAAAAAAATGAAATACCTAGGAATCAACCTCACGAAGGATGTAAAAGACCTCTATACTGAAAACTACAGTACTCTGAAAAAGGAGATTGAAGAGGATATCAGAAAATGGAAAGATATCCCTTGCTCCTGGATAGGAAGAACCAATATAGTGAAAATGGCCATGCTTCCAAAATTGTTATACAGATTTAATGCAATTCCAATCAAAATTCCAACAGCATATCTCACAGAATTAGAGAAAACAATCCTAAAATTCATTTGGAATCAGAAGAGACCTAGAATAGCAAAGGCAATTCTGGGCAACAAAGGCAAGGCAGGGGGCATCACAATCCCCAACTTGAAATTATACTATAAAGCTACTGTGATAAAAACAGTGTGGTACTGGCAAAAAAACAGACCTGAAGATCAATGGAACAGATTAGAAGATGCTGAAACAACCCCAGACATACTAAGCCACCTTATCTTTGACAAAGGTGCCAAACACATTCGCTGGAAGAAAGATAGCCTCTTTAATAAATGGTGCTGGAAAAACTGGCTCTACACATGCCGAAGATTAAAACTAGATCCATATCTTTCACCATGCACTAAACTAAATTCAAAATGGATCAGAGATCTAAATATTAAAACAGAAACATTAAATCTGCTGGAAGGTAGGATAGGTAAAACCCTTGGAGACATTGGTGTAGGCAAAGACTTTATGAATAAAAACTCAACCGCACGGGAACTATCCCAAAGAATCAATAACTGGGATCTCATCTTATTAAAAAGCTTTTGCACAGCAAGAGAAATCACCAACAGAGTGAAGAGACAACCCACAATGTGGGAAAAAATGTTTGCCAGCTGTTCCTCAGACAAAGGATTACTATCAAGAACATATAAAGAACTCAAAAAAATCAGACCTCCCAAATTTAAAGACCCACTCCAAAAATGGGCATCTGAGATGAATACACATTTCTCAGATGAAGAAATACTAATGGCAAATAAATATACAAAAAAATGTGCAACATCACTAGTCATTCAAGAGATGCAAATTAAAACAACACTGAGATACCATCTCACCCCAGAAAGAATGGCTACTATAAAGAAATCAACTAATAACAAATGCTGGAGGGGCTGTGGGGAAAAAGGAACCCTTCTTCACTGTTGGTGGGAGTGTCGACTGGTACAGCCACTGTGGAAGTCAGTGTGGAGATTCCTCAAAAAGCTAGGGTTGGAGGTCCCATTTGACCCAGCTATTCCCCTTCTGGGCATCTTCCCAGAAGAATTAAAAACATCATACCACAGCGATATATGTGCACCCATGTTTATAGCAGCACAATTTGTAATAGCCAGATCTTGGAAACAACCCAAATGCCCATCAACTGAGGAATGGATAAGAAAGATGTGGTATTTTTATACAATGGAGTACTATTCAGCCATTAAGAAGGATAAACTGGAGACTTTTATAGGTAAATGGATGCAACTCGAGAAAATACTCATAAGTGAAACAAACCAGAAGCACATGTGTAAGCATCGTATTGTCTCTCTAGTATGAGAAACTGAAAGAGTAAATAAGATCCAAAATGTACAATAGACATGGTGAATCAAAAAGAAACTGGTCAAAAGGAAAGAGAGACTGGAATAGGGAAAAGAAAGAAGGGAAAGGGAAAAAAATTGTATATATATATATAAGATGGTTAAGATAGATACACTATGATTTTTACTTAGTTCATTGAAGAGTAAGGTTTGTGCCAATAATGTTTGGATAATTAAATGCTAATGTCTGGTGTCCTGAATAACTAACTTAAAGATAGTAATACACAATGTATTAACCATTGTTACCCTCCTATTATGTTGTTTTGAAAATTTGTTCTTCTTTTGATTTGTTTTGTTTTTTCTTCTCTTTAAAATAAAATTAAAAAAAAAAAAAAAAAAAAAAAAAAACAAATGACAATCCCGCTATATCCTTAAGAAGTTTAGAGATTGTATAGGGATTTGATAATGTATTTATTGTGGAAGAAATCTCAATTAAAATGAAATCAGGATGGAAAATAGCACATTAACCCCTTACCCATCCAATTATTTAAATACAGGATGGCCAGAAATTGCATATTTTTTCATTAATTTTTAAAAGATAACAGGAAATATAAAAACAATTTTATCAAATTTATTCAATATTTTTTCTTTGTATGGTATATCTTAAAACATTCAATACACATTGCGATGTTACAATCTGAGAGTAGTATCTATTCTCTTTTTTCTTTGCATTATTGTCTTTCTTTGAACAACACACTTTACACTGTGGTGTTGGCCTTTCCTTTTTTTTTTTTCCCCTGTGAGTGGTATAGTTTCAATAAAATGTCTACCCACTAAACATAATAGTGAAGACACTGATGATGGAAATTCTGGGTGGCTTCACTACCCTGTATTTTTCAATTATTGATGTATTAGACCTAGTCTAAAATGTGAATGACTTTTTGAACCTTCTTGTTTTGAATAAATGACAGAGTTCCATACAGTATGGTCCGGAAGGTGCATAAATATTTTTAATATTTTTTCCTTACTTTTTAATTACAGGATAACTTGTTAGATGTTGGTCAACTCTGTCAGTACCACCCATGGAATTATTATGATTGTTGACCACTATTGGAATTTTTTTAGTTTCATTTCTTCTTTTAAGTTCTATCATTTCTCTATTATTCATAGTTGACAATAAGGAGTCTCTTTTGCCTTTCCATTTCATAACACATATTTTTTTTCTCTCTGATATGCTAACATTTCTCTCTTTTTCAGTATTTTTCTTTTGCAGATCTTTTAGCAGTTCCTTCCTATTCAATCTCAGTATCCCAAATGTGCCCATTTTGTATTGTAAAAGAAAATCACTGAGTTCTGGAGAAGTATAAAAATTATATCTAATGTACTTATGATAAGAATTTTTATAGATTGTAGTACAAAAATATAGGTTATTTTTCAAAAACATAGGTTATTTTTCAAAAATAAAATAAATATAAATTAGTGAAAGAAAATAACCAGAACTTATTATTAGATTTCACTGGAAACAAGCATCAAAGGCGAATATAGTGTCCTAAATAAAAAAAAGTATGCAAAAAATCAGTTGATATAAAGCAAAAAGACATAGGAGATTATCTGTGGCAAACAAGAATAGACTGGTTGAAACGACACCTGCCTAAGCAATGCCCAGGGTGCACTGTTAAGTGGCTAACTCACACAACTCATGAAATAAGGCCTGGATATATTTAGAAACTTAGGCATTGCAATTACATGGGATGTCCTTTAATGTTGACATTTGGTTCATTTCAAACTACTCATGCCTGGGATTTTGGAAGCTCTATCTCTTCACCAGAAAACATTGGAATAGTGGACACATGAGGAAATTAAAGGTATTTTTGTATGGACTCTGGGTTGCCAAAATTATGAACATTCATCATTCCTTCTGTCATAGTACAAAGTACATATTATATTATATACAAAGTGCATATTATGTTGTGTATGTTAATACAAAATGCATATTATGTTAAGTATAATAAAATTCTAATAAACAGTGCTCTCAGAACAGTGATATCAAGGAAGAAGTAGGGACATGTGAGTAGAAGTTTATTGAAAAAAGGCCTGTAGCAATTCTATTGGGAAGAATGATGATGCATAGATATAGTAGTCACATGGAAACATTGGGAATGTAAAGTTGTTGGATTTCATGTGAGGATTGAGGAAACAAAGATGTTAAAGACTCTTCTGTGAATTTCTAAATGATATAGACTGAAAAATGGTGCTCTGGAATTTGTTAAGATGTGAAACACTGTTTAATGTTTGTGGAGTAAGCATTCCAGGGATTAATGTTAGGTAAGACTCTATGGTAAACATTACCATGGTAAACACTGTGGCTTGTAATGTGTATTACGTGAGATTTCTTTCAGGTGAAAATATTAAGAATGAAGTTAGGCTTAGTTCTTTGGTGTACAAAGATAAACAAGTTTTAATGGAGATACAAATAAAATTGAAAGATATGTTTGACGTCTTAATGTATGGGAAATAGTGGAGACAAAAGAGAAGAAGGTTCAGAGCTACACGATTGCCACATTTCAAGCTCAGTTAAAAAAAGACATAATAATAAAGAAAGCAAAAAAAAAAAAAAAAAAGGAGAGTAGCTAATGCGGTAGAAGGAAAATCAAGTGTATGACTGTGGTACCATGGAGATAAACAGAGGTGCTTATAAAATTTCATAGAGGATGATTGCATCTAATACTAGAAATTAAGCAGTATCATCTCTGTCTTTGGAACTGAAAATATGAAAATGATTAGTGGTCTTCACAGCAATGTTCAGTGGCTTGATAGGGGAAAAAATAAGGCTATAGTGTTTAAGTTTGAGATAAGAATCTTGAGACTGCATATACACTCATTATACTCAAAAAAAGAGATGTACAAAAAACATTAAAAAGGAGGAATGGCTGATCAGTGACCTAAAGATATTCTGTTTGTTTTAATTCTTTAAGGGGATATAATAGATGGCTCAATCAAAAGAGGTCATAAATTGCTTTAGATCTGTTTTCTTGATAATGAGAAATAATGTGGCTGCATAATTCTCACATACAGAGCATAAATAAGATTTGTCAGGTTAGTCTGACCCCTAATTTGTTATGTCTGCCATGTTAAGCACATGTGTAAGTATTCCTTAATGTAATTACACATTCCCAATATTCTAGCAAACCCAAATATATTGTAAAACTCAAACTACTTTAATTCTGACCAAAAGTTAGCTGGGCCTCTATAAATATCCTAAGAAAATAAAATTTTGTATCTTTGAGAAATGTGAATGATTAACATTTGAAACCAACATTTCTTTTCCTTGAACTTTTACAAAAATCTCAAGCAATTTTATCCCCCTCTCTCTCTCTGACCATTCCAGGTTGCTTTTTAACATTTTTAGTTTATAGTTTTCTGGACCAGTGCTATTCAATAGACCTTTCTGTGATAATAGAAATGTTCTTCAATTCCCTCCACTGTGTAGGCACTGACCATATAACTACTAAGTACTCAAAATGCATCACTCTAAATTTTATTATAGAACTCACAAGGGTGATAGAATCTACTGTACAGCGCAGTTCTAGTCGACCCTCTTCTCACACAGAAGCGTCTAATCTACTCCCCACGTTTTAAATAGCCACTGCTGTTTTCCAAGTGACCTTTTTGAATTCAAACACAATAGCTCCAGCTAAAAATGCAACACCTGCAATAATTATATTGTAGTCAGTATTTTCTCTTTTCCCTGTATTTGCTTTTTTGTATGCAGTAGATCTGTTTATGATTTTATTTCGATTGTACATTTTAAATATATCTTAGGGCTCTTGAGATGACTCAGCGGTGTAAGCGCCTGCCTGGCAAGCATGAGGGCCCGAGTTCGACTCCCCGAACCCACATACGAGAAAAGGGCCGGTGATATCGCTGAGCGGCATGGGCGCCTGCTGGCGCACCAGGTCCTGAGGTCGACCCCCGGCACCCACAAAAATAAATAAATAAATAAATAATAATAAATAAATAAATAAATACATCTTAAATCTGTAACATCCCAGTACTCTGGGATGATGAGCCGGGGGAGCGGGGAGATTGCAAGTTTGAGCCCAGGTGGTGCAATTTAACAACTTTGCAAGACTGCCTCAAAATAAAAATGAATAAAAAAGGGCTGGTGATAGAGCTCAGTGTGAATCAGTGGTTTCAATGTCCAGTACCCCCCAAAAAATTAATTAATTAATTAGCATGTGGAAATGTGAATATTTTATTCCACATTGTTATAAAAAATATTCTGTATATATTAGCTATACTTAATTCTTAGAACAACCCCGCATGTATACACACTACTCCTTTTGCTGTTTGCTTTCTTGTATGAGAAAACCGAGTTTACTGATTTTAGACAAATAGCTCCCGAGGCCATTAGCTAAACAGAGTTAGGAATTAGGTCTGACTTATTTTAAAGAATATTTCTTTAGGGCCGGTGAGATGGCTCAGCGGCGTAAGCGCCTGCCTGGCAAGCGCGAGGGCCCAAGTTCGACTCCCGGATCCCACATACGAAAAAGGGGCCGGTGATATCGCTCAGCAGCACGGGTGCCTGCTGGCACGCGAGGTCCTGAGGTCGACCCCCGGTACCCACAAAAAAAAAAAAAAAAAAGAATATTTCTTGCTTATTTGCCTCCAATAATGTTCACTGAACAATTGTTTTAGGGAAAATAATATCAGGGCATCTGCAGAAAGAATTAATTGCTCAGTTAAAGGAAATCTGGTTTAAACATATTTATTTTGCATTTTCTTCTGTTTTTTGTGTTTTAATACCATTGGGCTTTTTGGAAGGAAAGTTCTAGGTGTTTTTTGACTCAAAATAAACTCATGGTGGCAAAATATTAGTTATGTAAACGTTTTGGGAACATAGTAAGACAAATAATGTTGCCAGTCTGGTTTATCAGGCTGGAGTGTTTGCATTCAAACTGGCAGTGTGCCTTTTAGAAAGCATGAATCGCTAAGAATAGTGCAAAACTGGGACACTGCTTGGAATACAGTGCAGAAGAAATATTCCATTAGTTATCACAAGCAAAATCACTATTTCTCATGATAAGAAGAGATCAGTTAGGATTCCCTAAATAAGTTCTCTGGGAAAAAAAAGGTCTATGTCTGAACTGTGCTTCTATGATTAATGGCCCTTGCTTCATTCCAGCATTGCTCTTTCCTTAAAGAGATGAGAGAGAGGCAAGTTAGAATTATGTAAAGTAAAAAAATTGAATGCATTTTGTTTTTCATCAGTTTTCAGAGCTTGCAAATCACCATTCGAGTCGCATAACCATGAAAAAAATAAAACAGGAATATCGGGTGTGTTATGACAGAGTAATATATCCTGAACCCATTGTGATTCATCCTGTGGAAAATATCTTAGAAGAAAAAGAACTGAATAGAGCTAAAGGCACTGTTGCTAACCGGATGCAAGGAAATGAATATGTGTATGTAGTCTCGGTTTTTGTCAATCAGTATGTGCCCGGAAAAATTGCGACAAAGTTGGGTTCACATGAGCTGCTTTCCTGCCTTCTAAGAATCTAGTAAGGTTAAATAAAACTGTGTAGATTAAAATATTTTAAATCACATAGAACACTGTGAGTGTCAGGAATTGTTATCAAATGAGATTTTCAGCATACTATTTTCTTCCCTCAAATGCATTCGGAAGTTACAAAAATTACTTAAATTCTTTATTTGAAATTGTAACCAAAGGTTTTTGCTTTTTGGTAGTTCTCGAGAGTATATTGTGGATGAAGCTCCCTTTGGAAACCCCAGTTTTATTAAAATCTAAAAATTCATAAATGTACCATTTACTCTATCACCTATGGCTGCTTTTATAATTAAATACAGTATATATAGTTATTTCCACTTTGAAATCAGAGAAAATTAGGTAATGAAAATTTTATGTTCTCAAAGTACAATAAAAATGACCAGTGCTGTTAATGGTTGTAATTCATCAGGATCTAAATAAATGAAACTAGCAATGTTCTGAAAATGGGCAATCATAATTGAATGATCAAAAGGAATTAACATAACAAAGCTATAAAAAAGTTACAAGAATGAAAGCTTTTTTTTTTTTTTTGCCAGTCACTGTCAGATATACTCAAATATGCTATTGTGGCTACACTATTCTCTCAAAATGCTAAGCAGACACATTTTTGTCTTCCTTTTATTACAATGAAGTCATAAAAATAGAATCAATGTTATATTCAGATAATAATCAAAGTAATCTTTTTTCCATATATTGTCTTTCCTATATTTGCCATCTTGTCAATACACAGCACCAGACCAACTCATCCCCATTCTGTATTTTAATTTACTGAAGAAGATTAATGAGCATCTCGAGCTGACCCTAGGCCGGTCACTCCTGATGAACTTCATCTGTCTCTCCATTCGTCCTTTGTAAACTTCATGTTTTTGACCTGTTGATTAAATGAACTATTTCACCAGAACAAATTTTTGACTTTTTTCCCCAAGCTCAATGTTCCTACTTCCTTTTGATCAAGATAGAGCATCTTAACTACCATTTTACTGAGAGTAAGAACAGCAAGCAAAACAATCTTTTCTGATTTTAAGCCTATCTTTGTACTCATCAACTCTCACATCATTTGTATCTCATCAGAAATGTCCCTGTTATTTTTCAAGTCTAATCTTTCCACTTTGACCTCACTCTTTCCAACATCTTCTCCCTCTTCTTCTCTCTCAACTCTTTTATTCCTATATAAAGTTAAATTCACTCCACCTCTATTAAAGGAAAAAAACCCTTAGAGCTTATAGTTTAAAGCAACCTCTAAATAAATCCCCTCTATGGAAAACAAAAATAGAAAATGCAATTCCTTGGAGAACTAAGTCTGAAAGTCAACTAGTTTCTAAAATATGGAAGTATTTCCACTGAAAATGTGATACATTAACTTCTATCATGACTCGGCTTTGATGTACACTTCCGTTCTGAAAGCCAGCTATCCTGCTGATGTGAGGAAGACGGAGAGCTGCTGCACAAACCTTCCACCCTCTGCTTCTACTGTAGAGATGAAGGAGGTATCAGCTAGAGATAAAATGAGGCTGTGGCAGTCTGTATACTAGGTATTCTAACGTGTGTGGGACAGAAAGAAAGACAGAGACATACATACACATGCACACACAGAGTTTATTTTCTGGAAATTATTCAGAATGACAGAAAATGTGCTGTGACTCTAAAGGAAAAGATGCAGCTTTATGTATAATGATCGTTTGTTAGACAATGAAATAGGCCATGCAGCTTTCTGACATTTAAAACTCTGAGTTTCTATCAACACATCAAAGAGGACAGAGAACAAGGCACAATCTATAGTAAAATTCCCAATGTATTGTATTTTCATGCCTTACATCCATTGTTAGTTTTTTTAAATTCTGTTCTTAATATGCTTTGGCCATAGACCACTTTGAGAAAAACTCATAAGACTCTTGATTTTGTCACTTGCTAAATCTTAGACTTCCCTTTTCAAAATACCTGTTTGACTTCTGTTTTGGCTCTAAAAATAAGTGAAGTATCTAACACGGTGTCTTAAAAATAGTAATTATTCAACATGTATAGACTCCATCAATTTCTACTGGCTCTTGCTAATCTTAAGACAATAGTTACTTATTAGAAATTGTTTACAACTCATAATAACCTGCACCTGTTGAATTTCATGTACCTTCTCTGAGCTCACTTAACACCTGTTGCTTATAAGTGAGCCAATGTAACTGTGTATCATTGTCTAGTATGCTCTATGCTTCCAATTCTCTATATGATAATATGTACTGCACACTAGTAAATGCAGATAGTGGAAAGGTCTGGCCCAACAGTTACATCAGTCAGAATAATTCCTGATTTTCTTAATGCCTTTTCAAATATAGAAGCTCATCAGAGTTAGGATGCTAAGTCCTCAAAATATTCACAATTGCCCAAGGTTTTCTTTCTGGTGTTTTTTTTCTTTTTTTGTTTGTTTGTTTATTTGTTTGTTTTTTTCTTCCTATACTCCATAGGAGATCTTTCTTCTCTGTTGACATATTGTTTTTCTTGCAAGATGCCTACAACTATTCTAGGAGATAGACACTGCAAAATGAATTGCCTATTCCTTATATCACCCTTTTAAAAAATCATAGTGAGGGAGCCTCTATAAGATCCTTTAAGTAGCCCTGACATCTTACTGGCCACAATTAAATCAATGGCTACAGTTAAATCAGTCCATATAAAGGTACATGGAAGCCTCTTATTTGCTAAAACTTCTTATAACCAGGACTCAAGGCACAGAATAAGCCTACCGTGAAGGAGAAAGGCTCAGCTGTGCTAAAGGAGGGAATGGATGTTAAATTAGCCACCAGCAATGTACACTTTTCTCTCCAACAAATATTTATGGCTATATAAAAATCTTTCCACTTAAAATGAAATCTCAGGTTCTGTTTAAACTTTGAAAAAAGTAATAATCTATGATAGTCATATGAAGCTTAAGATATCACATATATTTTTAGTTATAACTTCATATGTGCCTACTATCTCTAGAAGTGGATGACAATACTCTGAAGACAGGAATATTCAATTTTTCTTACTATTCTTTTTCAACCCAAGATAATATGTTACATGGGAAAAATGACATAATAATACTAGTGTTTACTGACTGAATTTAAGAAATGCTATATTTATATTTTAAAATGTTACATATTTTACTTTGAAATTTCAGAAGGAGCTCAAACTTATTTGCATGAACAAAAGTGAAGTAAATGGCATAGGACAAATTGATACCTAAGGAGAAATTATCTAAAAATCACAATCTAAAAATGATTTCATTCTTGGGAAAATGTAAATCTGAGAATGCCAGATAAATATATAACAGGAAACATTTATTTGCATAACACATAAATATTCAGTATACTCACCAATCAATTAACAAACTATATGTGGTAAGATTCGTTAAATCATATTATTTAATAATTATGAAAACTGTCCTTCCAATATATTTTAAACCACATTTAAGAGTAGTGTTTTTTCTGTGATGTTTGCAGAAGAGCAACCAAAGTATTAGAACTTTCTAGGCTTGCAATTATTCCCTTAGATGATTTTCCAAGAACAGATTTTGCAAAGATGCATGGATAATTTTTTCACAATGTAGGAGCTAGCAGAAGTTTCCCTATTCATTTTTTACTGAGGCATATATCCACCAAACTAATGAGAAATAAATTAACCAGCTAAATCAAAGGTACAATATTAAATTATAAAGGATAAATGCAATCTTAGCTAATTCACACAAGCTTGGATTGTATGAGTAAAAAATGCCTACTTAATACAAATCTCTGTAGGTATATATGTATAAAAACATATATCAATATACTAAAAAAACTTAAACAATTTTCTCAGATATAAACATTTTAAGTAAATGACATGAGAAAAGAAAGCAACTTATATGTAAAAACTACAATGTAATGTTACCTACATATCAACCAAACCTCCCAAATATTTTTTCATTAACTACAGAAAACTAACATTATTAATGCCTGAATGACTTAGAGAACTGAGCAAAGGAAACATTAATTTGCATTTTGATATTATTTCTATAGTAGACAAAATAATTAAAAGGCTGTGTATGTGAACTTTCTAGTTCTTTAATATATTTTTGCAAAGCAGAAAGCATAAATAACTGAGCAAAAAATTCACATATATGAACAATATAGCAGTGTACAGTGTATGATTTAGATTTATGTTAAAGCTAGAATTGGGCCGGTGAGATAGCCCAGTGGCATAAGTACCTGCCTGGTAAGGCACGAGGTCCTGAGTTCGACTCCCGGAACACACATAAAGGAAAAAAAAGGGCCGGTGATATCGCTCAGCAGCACAAGCACTTGCTGGCAAGTGTGAGGTCCTGAGGTCGACTCCCAGTACCCACATAAAAAATAAAATAAAGCTAGAATTATATAGAAAGTGAATGTATGAATGAATATATATAAATATTGGATACAGTAGTATAAAAAATTAGGATGAAAAAAGCTTTACTGAACTCTTGAATGCAAAAGAAAGTACTGAAAAGGCAAGGGGAATATTTTATGGAGAAATCAGAAGAGGTTTCAACTGTGGCCAGAAATTACCAATAAACCTAGGTTAAAAGGAGAAATTAGAGTATTTATCCTTAAATAGCTAATTTTCTCAGAAAGAATAAAGCCTTTACTTTCTTCCACTAAATTGGCTTCCTGGTCATGAGTTCTCACCTTGGAAACTAATGCAACTGCTTTCAAAATAAAACTAAGCACAGAATGGTAATTCTATAGAGCAAGGGAATTTCGATTGTGTGAGAATTGAAAAGCTTATGAGTAAAAGCAGATTTGTCTGCCAAAGATCTCAGTATTGTGTTAAATCCCTAACATTCAGCACTAGAGACCTCAGGGGACTGTTGTAGACTTTAATCAAAAGAATATTTTGCAGTTTGGTTGCAAAGGTCAAACTTGCTAACCTATCCTTATATGATAGTAGTTTAGTAATGATCTAGTAACTTGGCTTGTGGTTTGTCACGACCTAGATCATTTTTGGCAATAGGAAATTGATGTGAATACCTTCAACCCTACTCAACCATTAAAAAGATCATTAGTCGGTCTTTTGTATCAAGCACAGTAGAGCTACTGACAGAAAGAAAGTCTAAGAAGTTGCTAAATAGAACAGATCCAAGGATATTAAAGCTTTGCCTTTTAAAAAATATCTGAATGTAGCACAAAATTATGTAAACATCAAGCAGCTTCACGTAGAATCAAAAAAAGATTAGGAACTAAAGGCAGAGGTGCTCTGGATGCACTAGGCTACTGGAAGGGTCTGTGTGCCTACTGCTTCTGAATATTTTCTTGAAGATGGAAGAAAAGAAATGGCCCCTCACACCTCCACTATAGTTATTCCCCTCTTATCTTTGCTTTTTATTTCTGAGGCTTCTGTTCCCAGGCAAGAGAACTATAGTGCAAAAATCTTCAATAAAAAATTCCAGAAACAAATGAATCATAATTTTTAAATTGCACTGTTGAGTAGCATGATAAAATCTCACTTCATTGTGTTCCCTCTTTGCTCAGAAGTGAAGCATCCTTTTGTCCAGTATATGTGCCCTATATATGTTTTCAACATATGAATTACTCTGTAACTATCTCAGTTATCAGGTCATGGTAACAGTATATTGTTATTGCTGTTCCATTTTATTATTACTGTTTTTAATCTCTTCCTGTGCATAATTTACAAATTCACCATTATGATAAGTATATGTATAAAGGGAAAAAACCACAATTTTTATTCTTGTATGTATTATGTTATCTGTAATTCCTGATATCCACTGGTGGTCTTGATATACCTCCCTTGTGGATAAGGTGGACTAGTGTATTTTCATTTGTGCATAAATCTATTATAGGTATTTAGTATACGAAGAGCTATTTATTAACTTATCAAACAATACAGATAATTAATGGAAATGTTAAAGTACACAAAACCAAGGGAAATGATTCATTGCTATATACAGCAATGTTCTCAGAAACAAAGTAGGAAAGAAGAAATTTTGATTCAGACAGGTTTTGATGCGCTGCCCCTATGAAGATAGCAAACCGAACATCTGAGTTATCTATCTAAGAGGGTTCTTGACAGATAGTTCAAATAAATAAGTTAGCAGACAGACCAGCAGATAACCGGGGCATTGCTGAATACAGTTCCTTGAATTCTTTGCAGCACTATACGTGAAAGCAACTTACTTTTAAGATTCTTTAGGCTTTTGTAATAGTGGCTATTAAATATTTATTAATGTTTTATAAATATCTAGACTATTCAGATAGCAAAAGTCTTTAGATAAATGACTTGTGGGTGGGTGTGGTGGCACACACCTGTAATCCCAGCACTCAGGAGGATGAGGCAGGAGGATTGCTGCAAGTTGAAGGCCAGCCTGGTCTACATAGTAAGTTCAAAGCCAGCCTAAACTACATACCAAAACCCTGCCAAAAATAAAAACAAAAAAGATAAATGCACTGTGGTAGCTTTAAGGATATATCCACACACTCTTTCCTCAACAGGTGGAATTTAATTCCCTTCTACTGAATTGTAAACTGCTTTTAGTAACTTCTAGATACTGAGATGTAACAGTATGACAGTACTGATGAGATGGCATTTCTCAGATTTTAGAAAAGCAGTGTAGCTTCACAATTTGAATCCTCTGTGTCTGTCTTTGTCTCTCTCTATCCCTGTCTCTCTGTGTCTCTGTCTCTCTCTCTCTCTCTCTGTGTCTGCTTAATCTAGGGGAAGCTTGCTGCCATATCCTGAGAATATGCAGGTAGCTTATGGGATGTCCACAAAACAAGGAACTGAGATTGGGCTGGGAGGGATCCATGTACACTTGAAAGCAGATCCTGCCCAAGTTGACCCATGAGAAACTGCAGCTCTAACCGACAGCTTGACTGGAAGTCCAAAAATCTATGAGTAATCAAGAATTTCTCAACTGAGCAGCTCTTAGATTCCTGATTCCTAGAAACTATGACATAACAAATAATTGCTATTTTAAACCATTGATTTGCAACAAATCATTATGCAGGAATACATAATTAATGCATATACAGAAATGCAATTGAGTTAAAACTAATACTGAATATACAGTATATGTATATTTACATAATTTCTAAATACCATACTTATGTGAATAAGAGGAAACATATTCAAGGACAATGGTCATTTATTCTTCATTATCATGTTAAGCCAAAGATGTATTTACCTGATTTTAGTCTAGTCCATTTAAAGAGGACCTTATACGTGAAAGGGCTATTTTAATTTGCTAGATATACAAAGGCTGATGAAATTTTGAGCAAGAGAAGAATGAGCTTAGGGGTGGTACAAGGCAAGGTGATGAGTTTGCTTTCACCTTTTCCTTTTCCTTTTTGTCATTGTGTATATTTAAATAGGCAACCAGAGTTAAGAAAAAGACCTCCATTTTCTCACTGTGAAGAAAAAAAAAATACAAGACATTTTTGATTGCATGGAAAGCAAAGTCAAGCATGTGATTGAAGTAAGTATTCCCAAGGAAAGAGGCACATTGCTAAGAAGGACACCATTTTTTCACACTGAGTTTCAGATCATGTAGTAAGCATTAGAAAACTATTTCATGTATCATTATATTGAATGGTAACCATCTAGTTCCATGTATTAAATATTTACCTCCTTTTTTATAATAACAGCTCCTCTTCTCAGGCACTTTGTAAGACCTCAGTATGAAATCTCTTATCTGATCATTCCATAAGCTCCTATTAGATAGGAATTACTAAATTTTTTTAAAAGAACCCTGAGATTTAAAAATATATAAGCTTAGTTTATACAACTTAAAGAATCAGACAGTGGATTATTCTTAGTTTGCCCATTTGGGTCTGTGTTTGTTTTAAGATTTTCTACTGTCTCATATCCTGAATCAGGGAAAAGTTCAAAATTTTAAATTACAAAATCTAGATTCTGTTTATAACTCATTCCCTAGACAGCTTGATGTTTTCAAGTACAATAATAGCTGAATAAATGTAGGACTCGTTGGCTTCACTGAACTGTTTGTTGTATTTGGCTTTATTTTGAAAAATACTTGGTCAATTGAACTCATCAATCCCAACACTTTTCAATCAGATTTTGTCAGATAATCAATTTTGAAATATCCACGTGAAATGCAATGTCCATGCCTCTCTGTATGAAGCTCCATGTCACAAATTCCTTTTAGAATATAGAGCCCCCCCTCTAAAAATGTTTCTCCTGAAGCACACAGAAAAACATAGCCATAATGTTAAATTTGAAACAATAAAATAATGAAGAGCTTAGAATGGCTGTAATATTTAGAAGCCAAAGTGATATAGTCATGTGTTCACATTTTACAACTCTATACGCTAATACCAGATAGCTCTTTATTTAGTTTTTCATATATTTTGTAAAACTTTTCTTATATATTTTATTATTACATAAAAATACTTGACATATAGTTCTTCATAATAATTTATTGCTTTAGTTAATGTATGCTCAATATACAATATCTGAAATCATTTGTGAAGTGGTAATATAAACATACTATCCCCTCACTTTTCTTAAATTATAAAATCAACAAACACTAAAAGCCAGTATTCTGAGCTGGCTTTAACACCATTATCCTTTAGTTATTAGTATATGAGGAGAATGGCAAGAAGTAAGAGAGTGGTTATTTTTAAATATATAACTTAACATACATATGTGAAATTTTTATTTTTCATGTGTTGTTTTTGATCAGGATGTAACAACATTTTGGGTCCCCTGTCAAGTTAACACACACACACACACAAACACAAAAAATCATATTTAAATCTGTTGACAAAAGCCTTTTAGATTAACTGAGACACAAATCAGTGAGCACAGCTACTGTAACTGGCACAGTACAGCCAATACAGGTGGCTGATTGATTGGTTTTTTTCCATCTCTAATTAACTATTGTATATGTACAGCTTCCAAGTTAAAATGCTAAAACACTGAAAACATGCAAGCTTTTTGCTTTTACTTGGAAAACAACTTTTAATTTCATGATTTTTGTCACACTGTTCTTTGAAGAGCATGTATTATTCAAAATATGCATATTTTAGTCTGATTCAACTATGTGGAGACTGCCTGTAAGAAAATTTACACAAGCATGCAAGTTATTACTCTGTTCTAATTTATTAGAAAATTTCTTCTTGGCATAATATCTCTATGCATTCCAAGTCCTTAAATGCATTATATCATGTATACAATTATATTTGTCAATTAAAGATAAAATAAAAAATAAATCCATAATAATAAACCAAGACAACTGTAAATTCCACCTTTTGATGATCAAATAATTTAGACTTCTGGAATGAGGGCTCACCTTATAAACCACTTTAAGTTAAAAGCATTTTATCAATGATAAACTAAGAACTAGTACTGAATTATAATACACAGTCACTCTTCAAAATAGAAGAATGACTTGTTACTTTTCCTTATAGTCTTCTAAGTGGTAGATATAGACTTTATCCTGAAGCATCTCTCTTTGGATAAGTATTTCATAAGAACTTCTGTAGAATCAGAAGTAAAATTTCAGGTAGTCATTCTACTGCAAGTACTTTGTAAAGATCTTTTCCTTTTCTTCAAAGTCCTCCTGCAAGGAAGAGGAGCTCACTTGACATCCTAAGGGGAGAAATTTTTGTGGCCAGAGACCCTCCTTTGATCTTAGCATCACCGTACTAAAGGTATATTTTGCATATGTCCCTTGGGAAGTAATTGATGATTATGTTACTAGTGTTTATTATTGCTATAAAGTACCAACCAACTCTCCACAAACTGAAGTCATTTTCTTAAAAAGAATGCAAACTCTCAAATCTTCAGAGTGATGCAATGGTGCTCTCCTGGCATAAACTCTAGAGTTCTGTTTAATACCTGGGTGTAGTGTTGGGAATACCTACCTGGGGCAAATTCCAGCCACCTACTGTCAGGCAGCTTGTTCTTGCAAATTGGTTTCCTCTTCTATGATATCCAGCTACTCTTCAAGTTTCATTTTGGTGATGAACATAAAGAAAACATGCAAATATTTTTATGTAATACTTGCCACTGAGTGAATGTTCAATGAGTCATTAACAAGAATTAAAAATTTTTGTGTAACTCACTTTGATAAACAGAATGCTATTATTTTTCTACTACTAACTACTTACTAGTAGTAGTATTAACTAAGCTACTACTAGTACTACTACTAACTAAACAAATCTTTTCACATACTTAGCCTCTTTTAAAAATATCTCAAATTCTACCTCATGGAAGGAGTGAACTAAGTGTCTACATTGTTATACCATTATTATTTGCTATTTTTAGGGTCAAATTTACCTTTTCTGAACTATACAATAAAGAAGAAACTAGACAACCTAGTGCAAGGGATATAAGAATATACCTTGTAAGAACAGGTTGCATGTAATTTAGCTGAATCTCTGAACCTAAAGCATCCCAGAACAGTGAAAGCAAAAAAGATGGCTAGAGGATGGGATTTATGTCTTACAAAATTGTAGGCTAAACTTCTATAAGTTTACTAGAGAACAACAGTGCCTTTATAGTCTTGACAAAAGATTTTTCTTACTTATTTTGGAAGAACTTGCTTAAATATGTATGCCGTATGTAGGCTAGAATGGAGAAATAGATCAATTTGGTGCCTTCTAAAGCAATATTTACTTGCATTAGATTTAGCAATGTATTTCAATGGTACAACATGGGTACAATTTTCAGATATAGATCCTTTCTGGGAAAAATGTATTTTATGCTTATTGCTTTCAGAGATTATTAAAATATAGCATATGCATAGCAATATTGGCAATACCAGACTGTGCATCAAGAGATCTGAAGTGTATCTCTAGAAGACAGTATTTATAAGCTTCATTTTCTATGTTCTTAAAATGGAAATAATGGTATTTTCCCCCTAACACATTGAAATACTATAAAAGAATAATGACAATATTTTTGAAAATAATAGTAGCTCTGTATTTTAATAAGACCCGCCTAAATTATGAGAACTCATGGAGAAGTGATTTATTAGGCACCAAAGTGACTAGAGGCATCTGTCATCATTGTTTTAATCCTGAGTACAAATGTACTGTAAATGATTTGACTGTTCTATTTTTAATCAGTGAGTTACAGGCTTGAACCAAACTCTCTCCTATCTCTGTTTCTCTTCTCTCTTCATTCAGCTCTATCTCACAAATGTCAACTCTCATCATATTAACACAGAGTGTAAAGTGAAATTTCAAAGTTTCTATGTGATCAGAAGTTTGAATACATTTCAATTTCACATATATGTATAATCAATTCTTGTAAGAATATCAAATAACACATGTATTTT
The DNA here is from genome assembly GCA_028451465.1 of Erethizon dorsatum. NCBI lineage: Eukaryota > Metazoa > Chordata > Mammalia > Rodentia > Erethizontidae > Erethizon > Erethizon dorsatum. The sequence continues at coordinate 140,351,137 of CM051824.1, forward strand.
AATTCTTACACTGGCTGCCATAATGTTTATAATAATCATAATTTTATACTAGGTTAGTATTAATTTTACTATTATTAGCAAGAGAAATAAATGGTGATCTGTTAAAAGAAATGGACCTCAAAAAGGAAATGTAAGATACCTTGTCCAATATGTCTCCTGTTTTTATGACTGAAATGTTTTTATGATCTTGTTATGGAAAATGAGACATTACTGAAATGTGATTTGTATATAAATTAATCTTATGAGGGCCAGTGATATAGCTCAGTGGCATAAGCGCCTGCCTGGCAAGCTCAAGGTGCTGAGTTCGACTCCCGGTACCGCATAAAAAAAATAATCTTATGGAACAGGCAGTTATATAACTTCTGACATGATTCCATGCTCAAATACTTCACAAAATATAATTCTGCCTAAGTAAAGAGTGCAGGTAAAATGTCTGGGCAGTTCAGACTGAGTAGGTGATAACACACGCACACCCAAACACACACACTTACACAGTTAGGATACACATGTTTTTGTTTGATATGCTTGTTAGTTACAGTAGGGAAAATTGTTTTCACATTTAGTGAGTACTTTCTTAGCAGTTTTGAGCATTAAAACAAGGACATTTTCAAAAATCATTTAGAAGGATATAGATTTCTCTTTCACTTTGTCTCTCTCTCTCCACACACACACACACACAAACATACTGTAATCTCCACACAGAAAAATTTTAAGCATTTTTTATTTCTATGACTTGATTTATACACAATAAACCTGGATTATGTAATTAATTGTAAGTTGCTTTGTGCATGGAAAATACAGCTTGAAAAATTATCGACTATACATATATTTAAAAGATTACATTAATGAGATACAAGTGATATTGTATGATTTAGATAGAGACGTACAGTACACTAATCCTGTAGTTGGGAAACTATCCAACTTAGAGTTAATATATTTTTGTTATTATTTTTCATATTTTTTATATTTAATTTTTTCCACACCTCCATTCTCTGATTAGTCTATTTAGTTTCATATAGCATGATTAAGTTTCCAAATTTCTAAGATTTTGTTCTTATGGTTTAGCTTGTTTTATTTGTATCAGAACAGTTGACTTTAACGGCTGGCTTTTCCTGAAAAAGTTTTCAGTTAGTACTTTTTCATTTTAATCAGTTCTGATCATCTGATTTACTATAATAGAATAATTTTATGAAATATTTAAGAAGTTTCCTTGTACTGAAATAAAAATTTGACATTAGCTTTCCAAATTGTCCGGAATCTTTATAAAACTTTCTAATGGACCCAAAATATTATACAACATAACTGGCCACTAACTTCTATTTAGTATAGATTAACTAATTGCTCTCATGATAAGTAATTATACACATCTTTGCCGTTTTTTTTATTACGTTCAGTGGTCTCATGCTTCCTAAATGTCAAAACAATGTGTTATGTTGGTATATTTTCCCAGTTATATAATTTGTTATTTTAAAGTTGAAATATAAGTTATACATTTATTGCTATAGACATTAAAGAATTCAACATACTAAAAAATTCATAAACACCAAAAAGAAAGGGATATATAAAAATATTTAAAATGTCCATAGTAAATGTAAAATGGATTTTTAAAATGTATTGATAACCACGAGGAATGGTTTGGATAATTAGTAGGAAGGCAGATACTGAATTCACTTTAGCCAATACAAAATTTTTAGCTCTGTCACTTACTTGTTTTGATCTAGGACAAATAACCTTTCTCTGATTTCTTCAACTACAAATTATCTGAAAATAAAAGACAAATAATTCTTGAAAAAACACAATATTTTAGGGGGAAATATGTTTCTAAGGAATTAAAACGTAAGCCCAAAAGCTGAACAAAAAGGAAAGTGTGGGGCTAAATATCAAAGATCAAAATTTATACTGAAGATAAATTTTAATGGTATTCAGGAAGGAATTGTACTTTATTTTTGTAGAACATGTTGAATAATATTAATCTAGGGAGCTACCAAAAGTAAAATGCAGGAAATGCATGATGCAGCAAATATAATATGTAAGAAATGACTCACAGTTACATCTCTGCTAGGAAAGTCATCGTGCTTATAATGACTCATGATTAGGTTGACCTCACATTGACAATCCAAAGAAATTGGTACATCTCAAGCATACAACCTTTGCAAAGCCCTGTCCCCATTCCATGTAAGGTAATGTATCTATAAATTTTAAGGATTAAGACCTGGTTGCCTTTGGAAGGACTTTTTTTTCTGTCCACTCATAAAATGACTGTGAGATAGCCAAATTGACATGTTGACAGTCTGGAGGTGTCTGGAGGTGTCAATATATATATATATATATATATATATATATATATATATATATATATGTATATATATATAGTGTGATATATTTTGTACGTAGAAACCCATACATAGAAACACATTGTATGTTCTCATTCTTTACATTTCTGAATCCTTCCCACAATATGTAACCTGTGGAATCAAATGTATTATTTTTTGTTGAAATTAAAGTATGCCACTATCTACTTTATTCATATATTACCACAACATGAATAGAATATGCTCAAAATTCCAATTTTTTTCAAGTGGAACAATGAGTATTACCTGGAAACTTAGAAATGCAAATTTTCAGGGGCACATACAGACCTACTGAACCATAATCTCTACAGGTGGTTTCCAAAACTTTGTTTTTACAGGTTATTTAGGTGTGTCTGAAACACATTCAGGTTTGAGAATCATTGACTTAGACAATGAAAAACCGGAAAAAAAACAGTTTAGGAGTCCAACATTGACTAACTCCCATCTCTCATCCAGAGAGTCTGATATGTGACATCTGAAGTGGGAACATATTTCTATTGAAGTATTTATACCTGATTTGCATTCAGAAGCATGTGGGGAAAGAGCTGATTTGATAGTCAGATCTACCGAAGGCAAATGTAACCATATCTAAGTGTACATAGCGATAGATATAGATATAGATAGATATAATGTGACCTTACAAATAAAAGAGTAGAAACCGAGCAACAAAAATATTTAGATTACAACAGAACTTTCCTGCTTCTTAACTAAGGCATAATATTAGCTAAAGATAAATGTCTTTCCTTGAAATTTCATCAACATAAATTTCCTCTATAGTTCTCAAGGAAAGGAGAGATGGAAATGGATCTCTCATACAGCCAGTGAGAGATCATCTGCTGTTCCTGGTCTCTGGCATAAAAGACAAACATAGGGCCAGTGAGATGGCTCAGCGGCATAAGCGCCTGCCTGGCAAGCGCGAGGTCCCAAGTTCCACTCCAGAACCCACATACAAAAAAAGGGCCAGTGATATCGCTCAGCTGCACGGGTGCCTGCTGCCGCGCGAGGTCCTGAGGTTGACCCCTGGTACCCACAAAAAAAAAAAATAAATAAAAAGACAAACATAGCTTACAGCCGTCAGCTAGCTACTCATAAGATAATGAGGTCTGGTTCTGTCCAGAACCCATAAAGGTAAAAGAATGGAGATGGGAGAGGTCCTAGAAATAAGAAGATTCCAAGAACCCACTAAAGAGAGATTGTACATAGACTGAAAAGAGGCACTGGGAAAGACAAAAATGCTTTGTACCGCACCCTGGACTCTGAATGTCTAGGATCAACTGTGAATGAAAACAGGTTTTTCTGCTGATGGCTATCTGTGACCCCTGTCAAGTGCCATCAGTGTAATAGAAAGGTTATGCTTTTGTGCACTATCACACTGAGCTGTTGAACTGTGTGCGATAAGCAGCAGCCTCACTTGTAAGCTGGCCATCAAATTAACCAAGCACACTACACCATTACATCCAAAATTGTTAATTAAGGAGTGAGTGCCAGGGAAGAGAGCAAATCCAGGAAACATAGTTATAATTCCATGAGCTTCACTGGGGGAAAATGGTACCATTGAGTAGTGTAAGATTCAAGACTGAGTCAGAAAGCAGCGAGCACACATTAAAGTCCCCTGTCACCTGGAAATTTCCTCCTGAACATTTCCCTCAGAAACTATCAAAGCAACAGGAGCAATAAGGGGCAGCTAGGATGGTGTGTAATTGATTTCAGTTCTTATCCTCCTCGGGATACATGCAATTTAAACAAAATAGTAGTTTGAAGGAAATTTCTTAACAATTCTTTTTTATTAATTGCCACTGCTTTACCCTATTACAAAAAAAAATCATCAAATTAAAAAACTTAAAATATGACCTATTCCATATACCTGTACCTTCCAATAGTCCCTGGAAGAGTTTACTCAACAGGTATATTTTGCCCCAATTCTGCATGTTCCACGGGTCTTCTGAACTAGCCATTGACCAGCTTTTAAAAGATAATTTTTTTTCACACAGGAACTGCTTTATTATGAACGTGGCTTCACAAAGTCATAATGATCATTTTACTTATAATTAATGCATTTAAAATTTTTAAATATTATAATGTAGATGAACATTATCTAAAATCCCAAAAGGCATGAACAGATTGCTACTCATCTTGGAACAAAAAGAATAACAGCATTACTGAAATGGGGCTCCAGACAGGTATGCATCGCTTGGCTCCTCTGTCTCAGGGAAGAGAGGAAGTCGTACTGTGAACATCAATGATCAGTGGCTCATGGAGAGTTAGTCCTTGTAATACCTGGTGAAATAGGGCTCACACTGGTTATTTCATGAGGGAGCTAGTGGCCTTTGAGAGCTATCACTCAAGTCACTGGGATTATACCTGTGGTGTCCAAATGACATCACAAATGAAAATTTGTGCCTATTCACAATGCAGACCACCTGACATGTATGGACAATATCCGAAGTTGGTCTGTAGTTGATCTCAGATAATATGAAAACATCATCCTCTTGGAACACAATTTTATTGATCCCACAAAAAAGGACAGGACAAGAAAACTCGTAGTTGAACAACAGCATCCTCGTCACAGGACAGTTGATTCTGGGTGTTAATCTTTCTAACTTCATTGCCATTATCAAAATCCTTTTTGTTTTTTCTTCATTCTGGCTAGCAGCTGATCTCAGAACACACTGAACCAATGCTAGCACAAGTCCTCAAGAATTTCAAAATAATAGAGAAAGGAGGAAGGACATAGCCAAAAGCACAAAGGTCTTCATCTTGCCAAACCCAAGACACAAGCTGCCACAGGGAACAGGAAATGGCCCTAGGAGATAACTTCTTAACTGAATGCCTAGGTAGATTTGAGACCTGGGCCATTAGAGACTTTATGATATCAATGTGATTTACAGTAGTTGCTTTTTTATCTATTATTAGGGTTTTGGGCCACACTTTGCCACTTTGATTTCTGGAGGTCACTGGGTAACTGAGTTCAGTCAAATGGATGCTCTATCTCTATGTAACTGACCTCCAGTAAAACTCCTAGAAAAGTAGACTCAGGTGAGCTTCCCTGGTTGGCCACACTTCATATGTGCTGCCACACATTGTTGCCAGGGAGAATGAAGGGCTACCCTGCAACTCCACTGAGAAAGAACAATTGGAAACTTGTGACTAGTCCCTTCTGGACTTGACCACATGCATTTTGTTCCTTTTCTGATTTCAAATTGTATTCTTTCACTTCAGTGGACTACAGTCTCAAGTGTAATGGCTTTTCTGCATTCTCTTAGTCTAGTGAATCATTAAACTTGACAATATTTCTGGGGATCTGTATCAGACAGTGTTTCACTAGACAAACAGATATAACACAAGATATACAAATTGATAAGAAATTACAAGATTGGCTTATGGTGGTCAGCCACAGAGTTGGATGAGAAAGTGTGCAGAGGGTGTCTGCACACTGGAGATGGAAGGTTTGAGTCCAGGGTCTGGAGCTCACTGCAGTGTTCGGTGCAAGTCCGTATCAGGAGGCCGATGGGTCTGCAATGGAAGGCTGAAGAGTCTACAACACAAACCAGAAGAGTCTACACTGGAAGGCTGAAGGATCCAAGACAGAAGCCAAAGAGTCTGTGCTAGAAGCCAGGAGATGATATCCAAGCTGAAGGTGAAGACTGGAGCTTCTCTGAAGAACAGATGCAAGTCCGTCCTTGGTCGTTTCCCCTTTATACCAGGAGATGAGCTGCCCTAGGGTGAGTCCTCTACACCCGAGGGTGTAGAATTGCTGAGTTGATTAGTTAAGCTTCTAAACTTCTCAATTTGACACAATCAATAAACCTTTACAGGATACTTGACAGAAGAATTCATAAATAAACGCTAACTCTTCCTGTAGATCACGAGTGTTTGGGGCCAAATCAGTGGAGGAACTCAATGTAATTTGTATATGACATTATAGTACACACACACACACACACACACACATACACACACACATACGCACACAAAAAAACAAAACTGTTTGATGGGCTTAAGGCAAGTAAGAGGTAAATTTCATAAAATTTAAAGTAAAATTTAAGTGAAACAAACTAAAATTATATTACTCATTTACCTATTTATTTGATAGTTTATTTGGGGTAATGGTCAGACTTATGGACTTGTTTATTTAGATTTGGTTACATATGAGAATTCTGCACTGGATATTTTGTAATATGAGGTAAAGATATAAAGAATAAAGCATACATTTCAAAGAGTAGTGATACATACATCTGTGTGACTGAAATCCTGAGTTACCAGGAAAGACAGTAAGAGTTTATTCTGCTTTTCAAGAATAAGGTACTAGAGGAAGATGCAGTTTACAAAGAGAGACAGCAGATAAGAGGGAATTTACCTTCATATTTCTTTTAAAAAAATAGAAATGTGAATCTTTAATTTTTATGATTTTTAAAATTTTAGTTTATTAGTACATGTATATAGTACGTAATGTTTATTTTCCTTGTGGGAAATTGGTACATGTACATAACACATCATAATTCCTTTTTTTCCCATTCTTTATCCCTTCCCTCCCTCCCATTTCCCCTGATCCCCTTCCCCTTTGAGAACAATCTGTCTCCCTACTTCCTATTATCCATCTTTTATTTTGCTCTTTACTTTTCCCGTGGGTTTTTCATATAAGAGAAGCTGTGATACGTTTAATCTTGTGAGTGAGATTTATTTCTCTTAACAGAATGGTCTCAAGTTGCATCCATTTTCCTACAAATGATTCAAGTTTGTCTTTCTTTATGGGAGACTAGGACTCCATTGTGTGTAAATACCACATTTTCTTTATCCATTTGTAGTTCTTTAAAACTAGCAATGCTAAGAAATTTCTGCTGGCCCAAAGATCACCTCTGAGGCCACTAAAATAAGTCACCTATTCTCTGGATAATTTACCCCCATTTACCCAAGACTGTCCTAATAAATTTTCACATCCATGAGACCAATGAGGATGGCACCCTAGAGAGGGTGAGGCACACGACTGCAGGCAGCAGAGCCCCTGAAGGAAATGCTGGTTGATTTTTTTTTTTTTTTTTGATGTTCAGATTCATCAAAGTAGTAGTTAGTGGAAGTTTTATTTAAATTCAAGAACACTATATTTGAGTTTTCTTTTCTCGTCTTTCTTTTTTATTGTTTGTTTTTAACTATCATTTTTATTCTTTTTAGGTAATGGATGTGAATCATTTGGAAAGGCGACTTTAGAATCTGTCCAGACACAGCTAACATCAAGCTCATACGTAACTCCAGTTAATTGGAAATTCTGCCGTGTAGTATTGATTAGGGTGAGTAATCGTCTGATCTCTGCTTAGGATTTACGGATAATCATAATGGCATGTATGAATTAATGGAATACAGAGCACTAAAACATATTTATTAATTTTTACTGACACCATTTCTGTGCTAATTATTGTGAGTGTATTCCAGACAGCAATAAAAAATTAGTAACAAGTACTCTACCTTTCCTTGGTTTCAAGGAGGCTCTGGATGCAACACAATAAATTGTGTTAAAATGTTATGCTCTTAGTCCATATAATTTTAATGCTTTTGTTAAATGTATATATTTTTCATTTTTGGATTTGAGAAGTAAATGATTTAGTTTCGCTTTTAGGAGCACATAATAATGCATCCATTCAGTTTCTTCTACACTGATTCTCCATTCTTCTCCATTCTCCCCTAAGTGCTTAATATATATCTTAATGTTTTATATATTCTATAAAAACACCTTAGTGTGGGTTTTCATTTACATAAGTGGCCTTTTTTTAATGAGTGGCCTTTTTATAGTGATATTTTTCTGTGTGACAGTTTTTTATTCAACACTGTTTAAAAATCTATCACACTGCTTGTCATACAAGTAGCTTTCTGACTTTTCAACACCTTTGAGTATTTCATCATTTATATTTTATCCATCCTTCAATAATGATCCCTACGACTTCCTCTTACTCCTTAGCACTAGCTAGTCTTGCAATTACAATATCACTCTTGGCTGGTTTGGGAAATTCATAGGAATCCCTCTGCAATTTATAATCTATGAATTATAAAAACACACTATCTAATACTGTCAAGTTGCTTTTCAGTTTAGCTACTAGAAAAGATGGTTTTGTTTTGTTTTGTTTTCAGGAAACCAGGCAATTTCAGCCTAATACCTATTCTTATATCTAAAGAATTTGAGGATCTCTTTATTTATTAATCATGTGTTTTGTTCCTTTTGAACTGTGTTCTTGGCCCATGTCTCTATTATTTCTTTCTTTTTTTGTTGTTTTTTTTTTCTTTTGTCAATTTTTATCAAGGCTTCTCTTATAGATATTGTTTTGCTATGCATTTTAAATTTTGCAAAACGTATTCTGCCTGTATTTTGTTCTTCTGTTAAATTTGCACAAATTTCTTTACTGGACAGCGATTTTAGACTTAATGAGAGAAACGAATTTAAGTATGATATATCTCAACTCCATTATTTACATCCCTGTTATTTGTGATTTATTTTGGCATGGTTAATGTAGCTCTCTTCACTAATAAAAATATTTTGTGTATTTCTTTGTATCACCTCTATACTTTGTTTTTACATACAAATTTTAAATTCATCTGAGGTTAGACAATTTTAATCAGGATAACTAAAGTTTTACTCTTTTCCAGGTAGTAAGCCCATTTCTTAAATTCTTCCTCTTTTGATTTGTGATACCATGTATTTCCTACATAAAATTCTCATAAATGATTCAAAGATTTCTATATCTTTTCTTCATCTGTCTATTTTTTACCAATTGTAATACTGCCTTTACCATAATGTTTTTATAACATAATGTTAATATCTAATTGTGCAAGATTCATATCACATCTATTATTTTTTGAAGTTAAGGAAGGGAAAAGAAAAATTATATATATATATATATATATATATATATATATATATATATATATACACACACACACACAAGATAGCTAAGATAATTACACTACTAATTTCTATTAGTTCATTGAAAAGAGCGGTTTGTGCTTATATTGTTTGATCAATTTTTCATGCCTACATCCTGTAATCTGAGCAACTACTTTGAAGATAACAATACGCAATATATTAACAATTGTTAATCCCCTATTAGCTTGTTTTGAAATTCTGTATTATTGGTTTTGTTTTCTCTCTTTAAAATAAAAAAAAGTTAATGTGGCTTCTTGTAGATTGTTATATTTTTTAAAAGTTTTAAGTTATTGGAGATGTAAAGCATGATAATATAATATACTTGTTACTCCAATACTATTTTTTTGCTTTGTATCTACCTCCATAATTTAAGTTTTCCATTTTATTTTTACTATGAACTTATTGTTCTTGTTACACATGTTTAAGGGTGTCTTTAACAGTAGGCCAATGAACCAGATTTGAAAATGGGTCTGTATTAGTTCATTTTGAATAGATAATATCAGTTGTATTCTAGAGGGGGTATACCAAATATTGTACTCAGTTGTAGTACAAATGTTCCCCATGCTGATATTTTTGCCTCATTTATATTGTTAAACATTTAAACATTTTTCCAACAGAGTGTTTGAAATGTGGTTTTACAATGCAGATTTAATTTATATTTCCTAGGTTATTAATAGCATTGAACACCTAACCAGGTTCCTGGATAACCTCAATCAGAACCTCTGGAATCACTTGTATGTCTACCTACATGAACTCTTAAAGAGTCTACCTTATGAACTCTTAAAGACAGTAAAAATAAATCACGAAATATTAGAATTACTTTGTAGTCATAGCTCTGCCTGAAACAAATGAAAAAAAGCTTATAGGGCACCCAATATTATCTATTTGGTCAAAATTATTATTATATTATTGTAGGATTTGTGAAAAATGTATCTCTTTGTTATATACATCCCAAATTGTAGCTTCTGTAAAATACCTATGCTTCAAAAAGAGAACTATAAATTTGCATTTTAATTTGCATTTCAAAAAGAGAATTATAAAATTTCTTAAGAGTGAAGTTAAATATTTTATGCTGACATTGTAAACGACGTTCAAATTTGAGGTAATCTTCAAGGTCAACTCTAGATCTAGCACTCAGTAATTTAGGGATTAGATTGTTTATATTTGGAGGGTTTTATTTAGGTGCTGATTTTTGCTTATTTCCTTCTATCAGTCTGCAGGCTGATAATAGAGCAGTAACAGGAATAGTTAAACGAGGATAGTCAGTGAAATTTTTAGAAATAGGTATAATGAAATATGTTCTTACTGTCTCCATATAAGGATCACATTAGACAAAATGCAGATCTGAATTAAGATGAAGAGGAAAGCAGCCACAGGTCTTTTCCTTCCTGGCAAGGCTTGTCAGTTTTCTTTATTGAATTTAGATCATTAAATCTTTTTGTGTCTTCAGACCTATAACTAGTTTTAAAACCCAATTTCTGATTTATTTAGCTTGTTCTCATGTTAGGATATTACAATGGTCTTTGCAAATTAAAATTTTATTAACTAAAATACTTCCCAACATCAAGGCACTAGGCTTGATTTTGGAAACATAAATCTAAATGATGCTTTCTGCACCAGTGAGATGGCTCAGCGGCATAAGTGCCTGCCTGGCAAGCGCAAGGTCCTCAGTTCAACTCCCAGTACCCGCATACGATAAAAGGGCTGGTGATATTGCTCAGCGGCACGGGCGCCTGCTGGCACGCGAGGTCCTGAGTTCAATCCCTGGTACCCACAAAAAAATAAAATAAATAAATAAATAAATAAATGATGCTTTCTATTCCTCTTGAGAGGGTTTATATGTGAAGGCTTTCATTTATTACAAAAATCTGTGTATCCTTTTACACATTATTTGTGTACACGTATTTTTAATTTCACATAAGGTTTGTCATACAGATTTTTCACTCAATAGAAATACAGTGATGAGTGGAAATCTAATACCAACTAGAAGTACTTGCAGAGGATAATACTGAGGGATCCAGGTGAGGGCTCATTAGGGGATTTAAGGTTCCTTTTTGTGGGTGATGCTCTGAAGAATGCCTTCCATTTCATGTGTATATACAGTGTCTATCCCTTTGTTGGAGGGCATTTAAGTAATCTCTACTTGTTTATAAAAACACATAAAGCAATTATGAACATTCAGGTACAAGTCACTATATACACACATGCTTTCATTTCTTTTGGATAAATATGTAAGAGTGCATCTATGCAATCACAGTCTGTATGTTCAACTTTGCTTTTAACAGATAAGGTTTTTTATTTTTTTTTCTACCCTTCTTCCTCTTAGTACTTATCTTTTTTGTCTTCATTTTCCTTCATTTTCTGGGTAACGTTAGTGGGACCTGTTATACTGTCAAATGAGGTTTTTTGTTTTTTGCTTTTTGTTTTTGGTACCAGGAATCGAGCTCATGACCTCGCGCTTGCCTGGCAGGCACTGTGCCACTGAGCTAGATCCCCGGCCTGCCCTTCCTTTTTAACTTCCTCTTCGGCAAGATCGATTTTGTTGATCTTTTCAAGTAACTGGCTCTTGGTTTCATTGATTTTTCTACTGCTTTACAGTTCACTGATTTCTACTATCTTTATTCTTTCTCTCCTTCTACTTCCATGAATTTTGTTTTTCCTCATTTTTAAAGTTTCTTAGGGCTGGTGAGATGGCTCAGCGGCATAAGCGCCTACCTGGCAAGTGCAAGGTCCTGAGTTAGACTCCCGGTACCCACATACGAAAAAAGTGCCGGTGATATTGCTCAGCGGCACGGGCACCTGCTGGTGCGCGAGGTTCTGAGATCGACGCCCAATACCCACCAAAAAAATAAATAAATAAATAAAGTTTCTTATAGTGGTTGCTGAGGTCAATGCCTTCACAAGAAATTTCTAACATAGGCAATTAGCATTATACACTAATTATTCCTAAAGGTTTCCCACTGCTTCACCAGTATCCTAAATATCTTTCAATATTGTGTTTTTACTTTTACTCACTTAAAATACTTGATAATTTCCCTTTTTATTTCTTGCTTTGAACAATTGGTTGTTTAGAGGTGTGTTAATTAACAGCCAAATATGTTGGGATTTTGTAGTCATCTGTTATTGACTCTTAATTGCATTCTGACAAGAAAAGATATATTTAGATTAAGTTTAGATTTAGATTAAGTTCTACCTCAATCAATATCTATTGTCTTTACCTAATCTAGATAAATACTTTATTCTTGTTGTATTTTATTTTTATCTTCTTCACCTTGGATGTAGGCTTCTATACATTTCACTATGGTCAAGATGGCAGTATAGTTTTAATGATTTTATGTACATTATGTTTTTTTACTCTGTACTATAGTATGCTGGAAATTTTTAATTTTCTTTCTGATTTTTACAGAGGCTCACAACTAAAAGTTTGTCATGAGACTCAGAGACCATTGACTTGGACATTTTGGTATTGCTGAAACAGTTGACTTAGGCAAGTCATGAGATGGAAATGAGTCTTTTAGGGCCCAGGAGCAGAATGCTATGGTTTTAATCTAAAATATTGCCTAAAAGTCTCACATTTGTATACGGGGCCTGGTTGGAAGTGGCGAAAGACTGGTAGCATGCTTTAGAAGGCTACGTTCTTACCCCTGGCTCCTTATTTCTTTCTCTCTCTCTGCTTCCTGGGCACCATAAAGTAAGCAAAGTCTTCTCAACTGTACACTTCTGCCATGCCATTTTTGACCTGGAGCTGATCATGCACTAAAAACCCTCTGAAACTGTGAGCCAAATAAACCTCTCCTTTAAATTGCAGGTGTCAGATACTTTGTCACAGCAACGGGAAAGAAGCTAATACAGATAGTAATACAACGGTAACAATAATTTAATAGTTTTATTTTGGAAAGACTGTGTAATACTCTAACATAAGATCAAGCTAGATGAATCAGCAATTGGATTTTAAAACTGGTTATAGATTTGTGGACACAAAAAGATTTAATGATCTAAATTCAATAAAGAAAACTGACAAGTCTTGCCAGGAAGGAAAAGCCCTGTGGCTGCTTTCCTCTTCATCTTAATTCAGGTCTGCATTTTGTCTAACGTGATCCTTATATGGAGACAGTAAGAACATATTTCATTATACCTATTTCTAAAAATTTCACTGATTATCCTTGTTTAACTATTCCTGTTACTACTCTATTATCAGCCTGCAGACTGATAGAAGGAAATAAGCAAAAATCAGCACCTAAATAAAACCCTCCAAATATAAACAATCTAATCCCTAAATTACTGAGTGCTAGATCTAGAGTTGACCTTGAAGATTACCTTGAATTTGAATGTCATTTACAATGTCAGCATAAAATATTTAACTTCGCTGTTAAGAAATTTTATAACTCTCTTTTTGAAATGCAAATTAAAAACATAGGTAATTCACAGAAGCTATGATTTGGGATGTATATAACAAAGAGATACATTTTTCACAAATTCTTCAATAAAATGGGAATCAGTGCATCAGCAACCTTAATCTCTTGTATAGTTTAAAAGAGAAGCATGCATTTTCTGGTGAAGAAAATCAATAGAGAAGGATACTAAAAATTTTAAGAGAAACAAAAGTCAAAATGCAGTATACATATGAGTAATTCCTTAACTGTGCTGTTAGGCTTAACTACTTAAAATTTGGCAGGAATTTGAAAAGGTTATAAGAATATATTTGCAAAACTCTAATCCAGGGCCGGTGAGATGGCTCAGCGGTGTAAGCACCTGCCTGGCAAGCACAAGGGCCCAAGTTCCACTCCAGGAACCCACATACGAAAAAAGGGCCGATGAGATCACTCAGCGGCGCGGGCGCCTGCTGGCACGCGAGGTCCTGAGGTCGACCCCCGGTACCCACAAAAAAAAAATGAAACTCTAATCGATGGCATTAGGTCAACAAATCAAATGTGAAATTATTCTTTAATGCATTATAGCACAATTGAATTCACTTGTGTAAGTATTAGGGGTATCAGTTTTCCTTTAAATATGTCACCAAGTAAATAGGAGATGCAGAACTCAGTAAAGAATCATTTAACGTATACATTTATATAGCCATTTTGGAAGAACTACTGGGTAAATGATAGTAAAGTAGTTATAAACTCAGAAACATCATTTATTCTCATTGCACAGGTTAATTTTGTAAGGTAAATTGCTTGGAGTTGCTTGGTCATCTAGAAAATACACTGTGACCAGGAAACTGTAAGATATTAGCAAACTCAGCATGCACAAAGTTGGAACTAATGTTTGTCTCAATTTTTTAAAATGTGCATAAATAAAATGGGAATTACAGGAGTGCTTATATCATAGGGTTATCTAATGCTTAATTTAGTTATTTTTTGTAAAATATTTAGAATAATGGTAGCACATACAAGGTACGCTCTTTCTAACATCAATAAAATTTATAAAACCAATGATGATGAATCCAGAATTTATATTGCAACATAATGTAAACACTAAAACAATAATAGAAATGACACTGAAAGTAAGGGAAAGTTTGATCATCTTTAGTTTCTTACATGACTAAAAATTAGAAATTTAAAAAGTGACTTTTAAAATGTACCAAGTCTCCTTTCCTCAATCAACTGTTTGGGGCCTTTTGAAAGGATATATTTCAGAGAATCACAGATTTTCTGCTATTGCTGTTAAATGAAGTCCAAAGAAAGTAGAAAGTCTTAAATCATTTCTATTCATAATTTCCATGATTCTGATGTTACCATGTAATAGATAGAATATTTCATTTATGAATTTCATTGTAAGGGAATAGGATATGCTTTGTTAAAAAATTTTTAAATTCTCAACTTCGAACTTTAATGTTTCAATAATATTTTGACAAACATTATTTTTATATAACTAGCCGTCATTGATATGAGAAAACATTATTTCAAGAAGAATTGAAAATTATAATAAAAATTGCTGACACACATGGGGTAATCAAATATATGGTGAATACATACATTAAAATAAATAATAAGAGTGTCTTAGTTACTTTTCTCATAGCTGAGACAATACCCAACACTTAATGTTCAAGAAGGAAAGGTTTATTTCAGCTTACAGTTTGTAGAGGGCTCAATCCATAGTTGGCTGGCTCCAATGCAAGATGGCATGGCAGAGGAGGTCGCAGAGGAGAAACAGTCTATGGCAAAGCAGGTCAGGCAGAACGCAGCAAAACAGCAAAGTAGCAATGACAAGCAGCAGCAGTGGCAGCAGAAGCAGAAGCAGCAGCCTGCTTTTCTTTCTGTCCCTTTTACCCCTTCCAAGCTACCCACCTTTTCGGTGGGACACTCTTAGTCCCAGTATCACATCTTTAATTCCAGCATCATATACTCTAATTCAGCTACCTTCAAAGCGCCCCACCTATCACCACATGAGGCTTTGGGGAGCATCTATATTCAAGCCATAACAAAGAGTAAAGGAAGCATTGCCGTGAGCCCATCACAGTACTCCTCCCCATCTTTGAGCACACTTATTCCATCATTCTTGCCACATTCTGAAGCAGTTCTGGAAGAACGGTAATAACAAATATAGTGAACGCTGCTGGCAAGTGTCATTCAACAGAAAGGCAGACTCTTAACAGAACTGTGTTGTGTTCTCATCTATCTTATTCACCAGACCAGGATCCATGTGACTTCTGGCTCTTTCCCAAAGTCAAACGACCATGATTCGTAAATGTTTTGAATAGATTCAGGACACAGAGGCAGTCACAACAAAACTGCATCCGAAAATGACAAGGACACTGGGATAGGTGTGTTTGACACAGTGGGGAAGTATTTTGAGGTAGATTAACATGTCTTTTACTATAATTTCTTTTAATTCAAGCATTTGCCATATTTTGTTGGTCACACCTCTTACACTGACCAGTCTTTATTCACTGGACACAGTGTGAAGGGTTTTAAATTACTTTATTTTATATTCTCCTGAATCATATTAGGCAAATACTGGTATCTAACTTTTCCTTATGAGACTAGACATTTGTAAAGGTTAGGGAATACAGCAGTAAGGGCTGGAAATGGGGCCACCCATATTTAGACAACAATGACAAGAAATGCAAGGATGAAGAATTGCTGTTTATGGAGAAAGATCATTAACTTGAACTTGAAAGCAAATTTGAGCTCAGTGAGAATATTTCCATAATATGCTGTTTTTTCTTTCTAGTACAGCTGTGGGGATATTTGAAGTGAATTGGGAATCCCTAATGGGACTCCTTGTCTTCCTACAGTTGTACTATCAGAGGATGGGCGAGTAGACCAGATGGTAAAAGTTCAACTTGATTAAAATGACCAGATGGAATTGGATGACAAACTTGAAATAGTTTGGGAAAGAAAGCAGTATGGATTTGAGGACATAGACCAACAAATCACCGGAGAGCATAAAGACAGCTGTAACAAAGTAAGAGCAAGAAAAGATCTATGAGAAACAGCAGCAATTTCTCTTACTGAAGGATTAAATAACTAAAGAATCTGTCAGCCAAAATTCAATTGAAAAGAAGATTTATAAAAATGATAAAAAATAGCAATATTTATCATGATAGTCTGTCATAGTTTGAAGCAATGAGTTTATGCTCCGTGCTAAATTTTAAAAAGAAATATGATTCATTTTTAAATGAATAGAAAATAATATCTATGAAGTTATATTTATCATTGGAACATGAAGTTATATCTATCATTAAATTGTTATAAAATTGACAAATTTCATATTGGAGATATACTATTTTAATTACTATAGACAAAACAATTAAAACTATGAAATGTGATGTTAGAATTATTACTGACAATTTTTAAAGGTTTTAAAATAAAGTCTTTAATCAAATAGTGACAAGTTTTAAATCTTATTTATTTGTCAGAAAGTACCATAAAGAATTTTCAATTTTTTTTTAAATATTGGGAAAGGTCAAATACACACATTTTAAGAAAATACATAATTATATAAAACAATCTCTAACAAAAAGTCCAAAATGAGGGCTGGTGAGATAGCTCAGCGGCATAAGCGCCTGCCTGGCAGGCACGAGGTCCTGAGTTCGACTCCCAGTACCCACACACAAAAAAAAAGTCCAAGATGACAATTTAATGTATATTTAAACTAAAGTTAGATTATTATACTATTGCATTTAAGATGTCTGGTAATATGTGGCATTCTGCATTCAGAATTCTGAATTTTAATCACTTATAGCTATTGTGAGTCAGCCTCCCAGTGCTTCAAATAGGGTTGCTTTTGACATTTCCAAAATAGATAACTCTTTTTGTATAGAATGTCATGTGCACTTCAGGATGCTTTCCAGTTCTGCCCTGCTCAAAAGTGAATGCTTGTGCTAACCTCAATCACTGCAGCTTTCAAAAAAGGCCCTGTGTATTTCCAAACCTCTGTGCAAAGTGGGATACAGAGAGGAAAGAAATTTACCATGCTTTGCTAATAAACCCTGGTCTACAAAAAAGCAAACATCTTCACAGTTAAAATTTTTTTCAATATGCAATTTATATCTTATATCCAAAATTATAAGAGGCTTCAAAAAATGATTTTAAGTACATTTACTCTAAAAATATTTTCTATCTATGAAAAAACATACAAATGTGTTTCAATGTAAAGAGGGCTAATATTGAAGAACTAAGAAAAAGTTTCTGTTCTAGTCTGAATTCATTTAAAGTCTATTTTCATATTACAACCATCTATTAATAAAAATAGATTCTAAAGCATTTGTTATAACTTATAAACAGAAAATGGTAACTATTCACAAGTTTATTGGGTAACTACTATGTAATAGGCAATTGGAAGAATTCTTGAAAATGGTAGCTACTGTGTACGTTTATAATATTTATATTATTATATATTTATACATACTATATATGGTGAATTTTGGTGAATTTGTCTAATTTTATCCTAATTACTTCCTTAAATACTGCATATATGTTTTATCCATTTCACAAATCAGAAATTCTCAATACAAGAAATATACATTTTTGAAATTATATTTAATATTACACATAAGTAACATTTGTATAAAATCAGTCTAATTGAAATAGAGATCAAATAACCATATAGTCATTTTAGATAAGTTTCCAAAAATAGTTTGACTATTTACAACATAATATTAGAGACAAAGAGTAACGTAAGTTTATTTTAAATGCATCTAAAATGAGGTTTTTGTATCCATATACCTAATAGATTTATGCAGACAAAAATATTCAAATGTGAAAAAACCTTCACTGTATTTCTTTCTAGATATAAACCAGATATAAAAGCCAACTTTAGTTTTTGCAATCTTGCTTTTGTATTTGTCACATTATCTTAATTATGCTCAATGATACTTAAAATTTTTCTTTTCTTTTTTTTCTTTGAGACAGGTTCTCACTACATAGTTCAGGCTGGTTTTGAAATCACTTTGTAGCCCAGGCTGTCCTCCAACTAGCAGCAATCCTCCTGCCTCAGCCTGCGGAGTGCTAGGATTACAGATGTGTGCCACCACACCCATCAACAAACGTTCTGAAAAGTAAAAACTGATAAAATCACTATATTTGTTCATATGTGGCTATTAAGGGAAAAATTAAATTTTCCTTTAAGAAACAAATTAGTAATATAAAATTATTAAGAATACAAAATATTTAATACTAAAATATACTGTATTTATAATTTTTGTGCATTTAAAATGTTACAGAATTAAGTCAAGGGATAAATTTTTAAAATTAGCTTTATTTCTGATAAATGATTTATAAAAAGCACAGTTTTACCAACCCCAGTATGCCAACAAATATTATTTTTACCAGAATGCCTCCAAGACATTTGTATTTGTTTAGGAGAATGACCGTATTTGCTTTCCTGACAATTGAAATTTCATTGTCAAGGACATCGTCATGGTTACAGTGGAGTGGCAACTTGACTGGCTTTGGGATACACCCAGGGAATCCGTGCAGCACACATCTGGGTGCGTCTGGGTGGCTCAAGTAGGCCTGACCCTCGATCCCTTCTCCTTTCTGAGTCTGTTCCCCTGCTCTGCTCCTTGGTCACCATGAACGGAACATCTTTGCTTTCCAGTGCCCTTCTGCCCTGATATTCCTGCCTTGTAGCCATGCACCCATGGACTATACCCCCTGAAATGGTGAACCAAATTCAATCTCTCATCCTTTAAATTGTGGATGTTGTGTATTGTATTCCAGCAACAGAAAAGCTGAGCAATACAGCAATGGTGGAAAGAGGTACTTATATCACAGTAAATGCCTTAAGAGAATAATGAGAAAAAAACACATAGGAATTTAGAGAAGGTGTGATCTAGAGAGAGAAAAAGATGAACTAACTTGGTGAATGAGCTGAGGCTCAGGTTACTGATAGTAACAGAGGAAGGGAAGGAAATCTAAATGGCTTTTTTATTTATCTTTGTTATTAATCATCATTTGTTTGTTTATTTATTTTTTTTTTTTGTGGGTACCAGGGGGTCGACCTCAGGACCTCACGCGCCAACAGGCACCTGTGCCGCTGAGCGATATCACCGGCCCCTTTTTTGTATGTGGGATCCGGGAGTCGAACTCGGGCCCTCGTGCTTGCAAGGCACGCGCTTACGCCACTGAGCCATCTCACTGGCCCTAGTTATTTATTTAAAGATGTGTTTTAAAAATAATTACTTATCAGATATGATGATGAATAAGCGTAATCTCAAAGACCTAAAATGCAATGGGTCACACCTTTTGTTCATGGTACCAAAAAAGGACAGACAGAGATTAAGAAGTAGGAAAAAAAAAAAACTGAAAGTATGTATTGAGAACGAGAAAAGTGATAAAAGCAACTTATAAACGCAGTCATGTGTTGAGTAGCTGAAACAAAAAAACCTTCAATGGAGTGAATAGGAAAATCCTCCCTGAGCGGGGAATATGTGCAGTGAAAGTTAAATGGTGGGAAGTGAAATTCATGGAAGAGGAGAACACTGAGCCTTTGACTGGAAAAACCTGGGGGTCTAAGTTTGGAAAAATTCTGCAAAACTTTAGCAAGCATGAGCGTGGGGGAGATTCATGAAGATTTAGCTAGATAGTCAAAAGCATTGCCAACAATGATAACAAGTTTGGGTTTATTCTAACTGCCAATGGAAGAAAATAAGAGTTTAATAAAGACAGTGGCTTAACTATCTACTACTGATCTCACAAATCAAAAGCAACCACAATAACAACAACAAGAAAAGTTTATTATCTCAAATGCATGTTTGGTGTGAGAGCATTGGTGGGGCATTCCTTGTCACCAAGAAGAGGTTGCACAAAAACATTTGGTTTTACTCCAAGGTCAAAATAATAACCACTGTAGAAAAGTGAAAAAAGGGAAGTAAAAAACAGATAGTAGAATTTTACCCAGAGCTGTAATGACCATTTGTGTTTATGTTTTTTATATGTACGGGAGGTAATTTGGGAAGATAAATGTAATACAATGAATTTCTTGTTTTATCTTTCCAAAGTATCATGAAATATGAAGATAAACAATTTAGAATTACTTTACATTTCCTATAATACAGATATGAATTTTAGGAGGAGATAAAGATATTTAAGTAACACTGTATATTTGCAAACATTAGTCTTAAATTAGACTGATATAAAAATAGCTAATACCTCTTGGTGATGTGAATATTAATGTTACAGTGATACGGACATGGCCAGGCACACTTTCATTTGTAGAACTGTATGAGTGCAGATATATTTGGCTCAATAATAAAATGTTAACTGATATGTCTTTGACATTAAAGTAATTAATGATCTCAGGGTGGAGATATGTGTTTCCCAGGTGAAAACATCATACGAACATAAACTATTTTTATTTTTCATCTTCATTCTCAACATGTCTTTCTTCTTTCATGTTCATAACACAGGTGCAATAATTGTGAGATCTTCATGCATTTATTAAGAAGAGAGCTGATGGAATTTTCTCTCTACCTCTGCGTCTTTTTCTAAATAAATGAAATGTTTTCCTTAGACTATCACAGACCACATCTTTCCTCTCTGCTTCAGAACTGAGTGGCCGAATTTCTACTGCACCTGTAAGAGGTAAAATGGAAATAGATTGTTGTGACTCGTTGATATTCTTCCTCTGGGGCTGGTCATTGACAACTAATCCAAGGAAAAATCTGTCGGTAAAGAAAAAGGAGAGAAACCCTGAAAGAGCAACACTGACAGATATGGGAAAGACATACTTACATATATTTCCATAGATGCAGACACAGATACAGATGCATACAGATGAAGATATATATAGATAGATAGATAGATAGATAGATATATACACATAGAGATGTAGATATATGTGTATGTACCAAGAAAGACAAAAGTATTTTAAAGATCATCTAAAGCTGTTATGGTGGTGCATGCCTGTAATCCCAGCATTCTGAGACTGAGGCAGGAGGATTGCAAATTTGAACCCTGGCAACTCAGTGACTTAGGGAGACCCTGTCTCAAAGTAAAAAGTAGAAAGGAGGCTGGGAATGTAGTTCAGTATGAAGGCCCTAGGTTCAATCTCTACTACGGAAAAAATATCAACAAATAAATATATATAAATGCATAAATATATAAATAAATGAAATAGGAAAGATCACCTAACTGAACAAAATATAAAGGAGGAAAACATACTTCTTAAACTTTTCAGGGAGAGAAGCAATAAGAATACTGAGAATGTAGAAAGGAAATAAATCATTGAAATTTCTTGAAGAAGTCATTCTACATTTTGCAATATTCAAAAAATGAGATTTTTGTCATATGTTTTATGAGTAGCTGTTATTTATAGGACATATTTTGTGAAGAACAAAAACTATAGCCAAAACATCTAAAGGCAACATGATTAGATATAGAAAGCAAAATCAGAATGGCCAAAATATTAAACACTGATAACACCGTATGCTGTTAAAGAGGTGCAGCAACACTTTGCATTCATAGCAGGTAGGAAAGTGAAATAGTACAGTCATTTTAAGTCATTTTGGAAGTTTCTTAGAATATAGAAGATACAATTACCACCTGATCCTCAAAATGACCTTCTTGTTATGTACACAAATCTGTTGAAAACTTATTCTGCATAAAACCTGCACATAGGTTTTTACAATGGTTTTATTCATATGGCAAAATTTAAAGGCAATTGGTTGTCCAATAGATGAAGGGATATATAAAGAGTGGTCCTTCTATAAAATGTAGCATTACTCACTGCTAAAATGGAATGAACTATCATTCCAAGAAAAGACATAGAGAAACATTAAATGCATAATACTAAGTGAAAGAAGCCAATATAAAAACACTGCATTTTGTATGGTTCCAATTTATGGCATTCTGAAAAATGAAAAACTATATACAGAGAAAATGATTGGTGGTTGCCAGGTGGAAGATGAAAAGGAAAGATGAATAACTGGAGTACAGGGTATTTTTAAAACAATGAAGCTATACTGTGTGACAATACAATACATAGATATCATCATTTATATGTCAAAAACCATAGGAACTCAAATGCCAAGATTGAGCCCTCATGTAAAATATGGACCACAGGTGGTAATGGTATCTCAGTGCTTGTTCATCGTTTGTAACAAATCTCTCATTCTAAGAGGGTAGGGATGCAGCACATATGTAAGAACTGTGTGCTTTGCAGTTTGTTGTGTGTGGTCGTAAAACTGCTCTAAAAATAAAATCTGTATTTAAAAGAAATGGACAATAGTTTTTAATTTTGTTTTATGAACATGCCCTTCAGAATGTGCTTCCAAATTATATCATTATTATTTTTAATAAGAACATTTAAAACAAGATATAGTCTGTTAGCAAATGTTTACGTATACATTGCAGTATTGTTAATGATAGGCACTATATTAGTCAAAGCTTACAATTATAAAAGATGAATAAGTCCTGTGGATCTGGAACATTTCCAGTTTGCATGTCTCAGACTTAGAACCCACTGAAGAGCATCTCTGCATTTCCTCCTCTGCCCTCTGGCAAACAATAATAAATAGAGAAGGAGTAAACATCTGGAGATGACGGATAAGTATGTGGCATAGAGTGTAGTGATATTCTCATTTCTTTATACTTATCTTTAAATTCATTGAGTTGTATGCATTAAATATATAAAGTTTGTTGTATTTCATATGAACCTCAACAAAATACTAATAAAAAGAGAAAGAAATCTGATAAAGTATTTCAAAAATATATGCTGACTTATGCTGAGAATTTGCAACACTTATATTTAGTATTTTGAGATAGAAACAAATTGTATAAGTTAGAAGTATCAATATTTAACAAAACTATTAAGTTACCAAAATCAGAAAAATATGCAAGTCATCAGTTAGAAAACCACTATTAAAGTTAATATCATTACAAAGTTAACATCAGTACAAAAAAAAATTAGGTATTGAGCATCTGAAAAAAAAATAAGTGAAATTAAATTCACAAAAAGAATAGTTTTATACTGTTTTCTCCATAACAACTGAATGCATAAGCTGTTTTATTACCATATAAGTATGTATATGTATGCTATGTAGTAGATATACATGTACACAAACACATAAAGATTAATGAACAAACAAGCAGAAGTTAAAAAACTGTTCAAAAGAAAAGACAAACTGTGATGGGGGAAAGGGGAAAGGAAGAAAGGGAAAAAGAAAAAAATATATGTATACACAAGATAGATTAGATAGTTATACAGCTAGCTTCTCTTAGTTCCTTGAAAAGAATGTTTTGTACTAATATTGTTTAGACAAGATATCATACCTATATCTTGTACTCTGAATAACTACTACAAAGACAAAAATACACAATGTATCAACTATTGTAACTGTCCTATTAACCTGCTTTGAAATTCCATTTCATTGTTTATCATTTTTCTCTTTAAAAAAAAGAAGAAAAAAAAATCTAGAAACAACAAAACCAAATACTGAAATATGAAATAGTTCTGGTCCCAAGAATTTTGGATAAGGTTTACTCAGCTGTTACAGTTTGTGTCTGGATGTCTCCCCAAAGCCTCATGCGGTCATGGGGGCAGGCTGCTAGAGTTTGTGACTGATTCATAGTCCAATGATGGGATCATGGGTGTGAGTGCTACACCCACCCTAGGGTGGGTAGCCCACATACAATATAAGGGAGGGAAAGAGGCTCTCTCTCTCTCTCTCTCTCTCTCTCTCTCTCTCTCCTCTCTCCTCTCTCCTCTCTTTTGCTCTTGTTGCTTTTTCTGTCTTCCGCCGCCATGAACTGTTGCCCTCTGCCATGTGCCATCCTGCCCTGGAGCCAGCGGAGTACGGACTGAAACCTCTATAAACTGTGAGCCAAATAAACCTTTCCTCCTTTAACTTTGGGTGTCAGGTATTTTGTCCCAGCAATGAGAGAAAAGTAACCAAGACATCAGCCTATTCTGAGATCAGGGAATGAATGGGGCGAGGGCATTTTGTAGCATGTAAAAGTTGGAGGTGCAATTGAAAGTTATGCTGGGGACAGATTTTGTACTTTGAATGCAAAATTAGGCATAGAAACATTCAAGACTATTTTTTGTATGGGCTTTCTTTAGTTGTTTTACATATAGAGAATTTTTAGCTAATTTTCACTCTATATGACATATTAAACATTTTGGTTATTGTTATTAAAATCATTCAAACTATTTAGAAATTTAAAAATTAATATTATTTAATGTTATTAAAGTTATTCGGTCTTTAAAAAAAACTGCAGGGAAGAAACTCATAGGTGAACTGAAGTATAAGGTTATGCTTATCCTACTTATTCTCATGTAGCCACAAATTACAACAAATTTCCTTAACTGAAAACCTGTAGATAGTCAAGCATGCTGGGAGGCTAAAGCAAGAGGATGATAAGTTTGAGTCCAGTCTGGGTAATTTAGCAGTTTAGCAAAACCCTGTCTCAAAATAAACAATGAAGTAGGGCTGGGGAGGTAGCTCAGTGTGAAGGGCCTGGTTCAATCTCCAGTGCTATAAAAACAAGTAAGCAAATAAACAAACAAAAAATCCTTACAGATATTCAATATTCAATACTTTAACAAAATTATATTTTCATTTAATGAAATACTTTTCAATATATTAATGCATATTGATGGATTTTTTAAATACAAGAACTATGCAAATATGTGAAATATTTCATAAGAATAACATAAGCAATATCATTCATTCCATGAATCTAAAATATGAAAATTGTCTTTTTGTTTTCATGTATTCCTTGTTCAACTTAATTAGAGCATATGCCCTAGATTATTGATCATGATTTAATTTGTTCATCTCTTTCAGAAAGTGTGTATATTTCACATAAGAAATATTTATGCAAACTTGTATAGCATTATGTTATAAATGTAACCTGATTACCTCTGGGAATTTTCCATGATACGTATAAAAGTATCTTGAAAGAGATGGATCACGTGCAGTGTTCAGAACAAATCTGCACATGGCTCTTAACGTGAGGCTGTCCTTGTGGAAGGAGAGAAATACAAATTAGGTGCATACATTTTTGAAGAAAGAAATCAAACAGGATTTGGGTTAAACTGCATAATTGTTATGTGGTAAGATGATAGATTTTTGAGGGCTGTGATGAAATCCTATTCCTGTCTATTCTCAACACTGATACGGCAAATATCGCCTGATGCATTTACAATTCTGTAAAAAGTTTCACGAATCTTAGAAATACATTAATTCTTTCATATTCAGTCTTAGTTCTAAAAACCACCAGGTGAGTTAAATATTTTCATGTAAAATGAAAATTTCCTTTGCATGTGGAATTATACATAAAAGCTAACCCCATAAATGAATTTGATGACTGATATATTGTATTCATTTTTCCCCCAGTTTAGTACAAAGTTCCCCATAGTAAAAACATATAGATATTCAAAGGCAAATGTAATAGTGAAATAACACTTTCGGTGCATCAAATATTTTTCAACACATTAACAAGTGATGGATTATATTAGAATGTATCTAAAAAGAAAGTACAGGCTGGTGAGATAGCTCAGCGACATAAGCGCCTGCCTAGCAAGGGCGAGGTCCTGAGTTCAACTCCCAGAACCCACATAAAGGAAAAATAAGGGCCGGTGATATCGCTCAGCAGCGCAAGTCCCTGCTGGCAAGCGTGAGATCCTGAGGTCGACTCCCAGTACCCACATAAAAAATAAAAATAAAAAAAAATTTAAAATAAAAACAAAGTACTCATAAAGGTAACATGGTATCTACAAATTTAGTAAATCACACTCAGAAAATTTTCAGTGGTATTAAACCTGTGTGAATTAGGGGCCAGGGATATAGCTCAGTGGCACAGTGCCTGCCTGGCAAGCATGAGGTCCTCAGTTTGATTCCTGGTACCAAAATAGATAAATAAATAAACCTATGTGAACTGTGTATCCTTTTGATTGAATATATTGGGTGAAATGTTTTAAAATTGCATATTAAGCAACTGACCAAATACTTGGCATATGCCCACAATAACCACCATGACTATATAATAACATAGGACCTAGTGAAAGATTAAGGTCACTCCAGATTTTCAATGATGTATGTTCTGTCATAGAAAGTTTAGACCACTAGTAACAGGGGACATAATAAAAGATTAAAATGATACTGAGTTTTCACTGATGTATTTTCTGTCATAGGAAGTTTAGGCTATTGTTTTCCCAACACCTCAAATGAGAATATAAATACCCTCTAGGCAAATAAAAGTTCCTGTAGGCCGAGGTAATTTAGTATCTGATCTGGCAGATGACAGATGCAATTTTTCATCCTTTCTGAGACCACCAGAACAGCTGTCCTTCTGTGCTTAAATGTCTATTAAAATATTTCTTTGGAAGTGTTTACCTGAAGGCTATAGGAAAAGTGAGATATCTTCTCAAGTCCAAAGAAATTCAATTTAATAAAGTTGATTTTAAGCTCTATTACACCTCAACTCTATTTTCACTATGGTTGTTTCAAATGGAAGGAATGGATACTCTGTTGGAAAACAGATCTGGGGTGTCAAAAAACAGAATTAGGATTTCCATCAGCTGAACAGTGCAAATAATTCATAGATGATCTGTAAATCATTCTAAAAATAAAAAATACAGAGAATCTTTAGAATGGGAGATGAGGTAAAAACATACCTGGTTTCTTCATTATATATTTTATTATATTTTAACAAATTTAACTTCCATTTCTTCAACATGTTAGACACGTTCCTGACTTTTCTTTGCCTAGAATTGTTTTCTAATGAGAAACTCAGGTGCAATCTCCCTCAACTTCTTTAGATTCACCATTATCACGTTCTCTCCATAAAGCCTCCTTCCCCAGCCCCCATGCCAGAGCCCCTAATCTCTTACCTTGTTCTAGGATTGTTTGTCTCCATGGAGTTTCTCTCCTTGTTACTAATTGGGGAGTTTGCTTATATATTTTTATCATCTGATCCTTTCTTAAATAGAATTTAAGCTCTGCAAGGGCAGATGTTCAATAAACATCTGTGGAGTTAATGAGTAAATGGATGAATATTAATTTTGTAAATAATTGTTGAATATTTAATAAACCAAAATGAGTAAATGAGCCAGCCAGTCAGGGCCTATTCAAACACTAGAGGTAGATATTTTCTTTGCCTTTATGCAGAAATCTTTCTAAGGGTAGAATACAATTACTATATAAATGATTATTACTATGATCAATAAATGTAAAGTACAAGAGAGAGTGCAACAGTCTATGTAATACTTGGAGCACCAGGAAAGTTCAGTGACGGAACTCAGTTAAAATTCTATTCTGAAAGAGGTGGAAAAGTTTTTCCTAATTTTATAAGCAAAGCTGTTTTCAGACCTTTACAAGCAACCTTTCTTGTTGACCTAATATGGTTCTCACACAATATTCAACATCTTTGTCGTGAGACCCAGCCTCCATCTTTCTTGCTTACATGGTGTTCTTCCAAATGAAAATGGGAAGGGAACATTTTATTGATTGGCAGAAGTGGTCAAGACACACTTAAAAATGAGTGACTATTAAGATATGAAAATTAGACATGGCAAATATTTGTTTTCTACACAAGTAAAGGAGAGATGGTGTTAGAGACTGGGCTGTACAGAGTTAAGTTGCTAAACACAGGGACCTCTGGCTGTGTTGGAAAAGAACATATGCATGGTGCTCTAAAGTCAAGTTAACCGCAGCTAGCTGAGGATAACTGGCTCCAACCCCAATTAACTAAATAGAGTAGAGACTGTAGCTTCAGGCCTCTTACTCCTGCAGTAAATGTCAACCTGGAAATAAGATAGTTCTCCTAAATTAACATAATTTACTACTTGGAGAAGTCTTTGAACTATTCCCGAAGTTCCTGCTCAGGTTCCCACGTTTTCCTCAGTATCTCCTCCTTTTGTTTGTAAACCAAATAAATACGGGCTGCCCAGAGAAGTTCTTTGTCTCAACCCCCAGAGAATCTTGAATTCTGTTAGAGGGTTTTGATCCTCCTGGAGCCCTAAAATCATACCGCTTGTCTCATTTATTTAAGCCTTTACCATCCACTCATTTAGGAGACTGGGGCTAGGCCAAGACCCTGATAAAATGGAATTAGGATTACTGTATTTCTTAGTTTTGTACATAAAGTTTTAGTAACAAGTACTTATTAGACCAACGTGAATAAATCATAATTTAACTAATAATTTTCCTCAGCTACAAAAAAAAAAAAAAAGGTTTTGCTCCTTTCCTTATGATGTTAAAGTATAAATATTCCATGAAGCACCCTGAGAGAAAGGAGTACACACAAAAGAAACAGTGGTTGGGTATTTGAATTCTTGTCAGACAATTTGCCCTTCTTTACATCTCCTTCTTTCCTGATGGAAGGAAGTGAAACCTAGAAAAGTGAAAATCATCTGTGGAGACTGCACTATCCGGCATCCTGGGTTGCAGTCAAGTGAGATCGGAGAAGGTCAGGCAGAGGCAGCCTGTGAATGTTGTGGGCCAGTGCACAGAGTCCCTATCTCAGCTCGGCCAGTCCTCTCACAGATAATTTGCTTTCGACAAATATCATAACAACCTCTCTAAGGAAATCTACAGGATAGATCTTCTTGTACAATTTTACAGCTAATGGACAGGTAGAAACTGTTCTCTGTGGGCTGTAAAAAAATAAAATATTCTGATGGAGACGTCAATATTTGATAACACCAAAAGATGAGAGAACAAGACGTACATATACTGGTATTTCTGAGATTTTGATAAACTCTAAGCCAAAAAAGCATATATCACTTATTACGGAAATTATCCAGCATTTCTAGAGCAAGACAAAAATAAGAGAGGTGGAGGCTGAATGATTTTTCGAAGAACTCATAGAGATGCCAAAAGCCCAGGAACAGAGTATTGGAAAGATACTTCCAGCACATCAATTCAGTACTTTTTTTGACTGTACAGGCAGGAGGCACTTAGGTAATTATGAAGTGTTGGATCACTGCACATGATTTAAATAAAACAAAAGAGAACTTCATGTGAAAACTACAATTACTATTATTAATCACATAACATTTAAATGCACAGATCTTGCAACAGAAGTAGCCTGAAATAACCCCATACTTTTTATTTTCCTACTTTTCTGTGTCCCTGTCCATGCTTTATCAGGAAGGTGACTTTGGAATGAGGAATCTGCTTTTGTTTTGGTTTCTGCTTTTTTCAAGCCCTTCTGTGTGCATAAAACTAACCTCTCTTGATCATGCTCTCAGATCATTTACAACATTTTATGTACTGATGTTGCCTGATTGTAAAACTGCAAATAAAGCCAATGAAGGTCTTTAAAATACAAAGAAACAAACATATTATTCTTTTAGATGAAAGCTTTTTACTTATGTAGTGACTTGGAGAAAGCTTATGCATGCAATATATTTTGTATCAGATGGGCATTTTTTTATTCTCCTTAAGATTGTAGTTTATTTCCTTAAGAACAATATGTATTTATGGTTTTATGGCTCTAGCCATGTGTCACTGTTACTTAGTAAGCTAGTTTATTTTTTAAATGATTTACATGGAACTGACTATGGTCTTTGTCAGTCCCACCAGCTGTACACCCAAGCAGCTGTGCCTCCCCCTTCTTCACTCGGAGCAATTCCCAGGGACTCGTATTTAAAGGAGAGTGAAATGTTGTCTCTAATTATAACAGCAATCTGTTCCACAGCAGTTTCCACCTCTACTTACATTCCCTACTGTGTTTCTCCAGTAGTTTTACCCTTTCTTCCATTTCTCTAATTTTTGTTTTAAACCCATCAAGCTGCTGGTTAACTGAATTAATTTCAAAGTACATTACTTCTAACATATTTTTTTATTTTTTTTGAATCAAGCTTGAGTTATTTCTCCAAATTACAAAGACCAAGGTGAACTATTATGGGGATAAGTAAGAACAGATTGTTCCTGATATTTATTTACTTTCTGCCATTGGTGTTACCTACCTTAGCATGGATATAAGAAGGCATAAGTGGAATAAATGTAATTCAAATCAGCACTGAAGCATTTTCACACATGTTAACTCAATTCTTCTGCACAACTTCTATTTTACAGAAGAGAGGATAAGATAAAACAGCAAGAATCTGTTTTAAGAGATGTGACAAATTAAATCACCAATAACTTTGTGATAAAAAGTGTACTGGACTTCCAAAATACTGCCTACATGATACAGTGTTTAAACTGTCCTTTGTAGTTGTTTAAACTTCATTCTTAAGTTCATAAAATGAGCAGTTACTTGCCAAATATAAGACATCTAGGCATCTCTCAACAAGAACTCAAGGAATTTTATATACTTCATGCTACAGTTTTGATTTATTGGCCACATGCCAACTTTAAGCACAGCAATTACTAATTTTTGTCTTATATTCAGAACGTTAATGCCTAAAACATAAAGATTATAACCCAAATATATTTTGTCATTTTTTAAAGTCCACAAGTCATTTAAAATTTATTTTGTATATAATTGCTTTGAAGTATATTTTGGAAATGAAACATTTATTTTATCATTCTTCCTTTTTTACTTTTTTTTTCATTATTAGGCAAATCAACATATTATGTACAGGAATGGTAACATTACAAGTTACTGAAAAACATCTTCTTAGTGATTTATGGGTGATTCTTCTTTTTAAAGAGGAAGATAGATCAGGGTAGAACCAGTATTTTTATAGTATTAATATTTGCTGTTAAAGTAGGATATTTTTCCTTAAAATGTTAATTACGTTATTATAGTTTATAAATTTAATAATTCACTGTAGATTATTAATTTATAAACTACTACCTCATTTAATTTAATTAACTAAAAGTTTAATCAGTTCTTTTAAATATTTTATGTACCTAATCACATCCAATGAGAATGATGAACTGACCTCTGCCTTGTTTTTTTCAATTTACATCTCTTGCTTCTTTTTTGTCTTTAATAGTATTTTCCCTTAGTTCCAGGACAACGACAAAATAAAGGTGATTTTAAGTATTCTTCTGTATCACCTAGCCTTAAATAGAGAATTTCAATGTTTTACTATTTAAATTTAACACTGGCTTTAGATATTTATTAAAAATATCCTCTTGTTTGATGTGGATGCTCATGAAAAAAAACTGGTGTGGAAGAGTGGGGAGTTGGGAGGGGAAAGTTCTTACAATTTCTTTTTTAATGACTTCCCTGACAACTTGGAATTTACTTTTTCCAAACATATTTTCTTTCAAAATAAGAATGTCATATAATTTTTAACCATCAATATAACCCACTATAAAACTACCAACTCGTTTCTCCTTTTTAGTTAAATTCCACATAAAAGATATATAAAAATACTTGATGACCCTCAGTCTTTATATCAATACAAAAATATGTAAAAAGTGAATAACCACAAAGAAAATTAATAAATGTACTTGTCTATCTCCTATGTATGTGAGATTCATTTCCTAGCATGACATACATATTGAACTCCAAATGCAAGACTAACTAGGGAGCTCTGTTCTGTATGCTTCTCCAGTTGAACACGAGCCCTCCTCACCAAGGAATATGTGTCTATTTGCATTATTTTACCACATTTTTTACTTACATGATACAAATATGCCAGATCCTTATTAGTATTCTTTTAAAAATTATACTATTTCCCTTAGTACTATTTCCCTTAGTACAGAATTTAGTTGATAGGGAATTTGAGAAGTTTTAGAATCAGAGGACATGGTATAAACCCATTTTTATCCAAGGTCAAGAATAAATAGAAATTAGATTTTCGAAAATTACCCCTTCATATATATAATGACCACTGTTCAGCAAGAGGCAGGAATGGACTGCTGATACACACAACAGCATGAATGCCTTGTGCTAAATAGAAAAGCTAGATTCAAAAGTCACATTGAACTCTGGAATAGGCAAAGTTACAAGAAAATAGAGCAACCCAGGGGTTGACGATGGCTCAGAATTAGGGGTGCTGTCTAAAAAAGGGGCATAGAGGAATCTTTGGGGTGACTGAATCATTGTGTATCTTGATTGTGTGGGAGGTGCTAACAACAGTTACACAACAGGATTAAACAGAACTGCATACTAATAAGACTTTACCTGCATATAAACCACACCTCATTAAATATGAAATAAATCAGTAAAACAAAAAACTTACTTGATTCAGCCCCCAAAACTGATCAGAATCTGATCTGGATCTGAAAGCTTAACAGTTTTCTTATCCTTTCAGATTAACCTTTCATCCCCAAATAAGGTAGGGCCATGAGAAAGAACAACTGCATAATTATAGCGACACTTGCCTGGGATTTATCAAACCTGAACACTGTTTCAACCAGCCAAAGCTGATAAACGATAATAAACTTTGAGCAATGTGCTAGCAAAGATGATAAAAAAAAAAAAAAACTAAGACTTTGAGCAACACCAATTTGCCAGATCCTCATGGGTGTGAATTTAAAATTCTTTCCCAACTGAAGAACAAAGACACTCCCTTCACACAACTGATTTACAGACTGTGGACCCATTCTGCCCCATCCAGGGGCAAAGCAGAAATTTGTAATTGACAAAATCACAACAAACCTCCCTTTCTAGTGCTTAAAAACTCTGATTTATTTTCCCTTGGAGGAACTGATCAGTGAGTAAATACATACAGTGTTTACATTGTCAGTCACTAAGTGACCCTTATCTTCCCTTTAACAATACACACAGGTGATCACTACTCAGTTCAAGAAATAGAACAGAACTAGAAGTTCTGTAAGTACACGATGCCTTTTCTCCTTCTCAAAGGCAACCAGTATCGAACTTCTAATACCATAGATTAGTGTTGCCTCTTTTGGAACTTCATATAAATAAAATCCTCTAATAAATTTTATGCCTCAAAATTAAAAAATAAATAAATAAATAGAGTGTAATAGAAGATGAAATAAATAATCACCAACATTCTAAGTGTGTGTGCACATGTGTGTATGCATGTGCATGCATATAAATTCAAGCAAATGAAGTTTTTGTATCATGTACATGTGTTGTTATTAGTCTATGGATCATTAGTCAATATTACCTCCTAAAAAAGCTAAGCCAGAGAAATTTATTCATTCATAAATAAAAACATTTCACTCTATCCCCCCACCATAGCTATATATTCATAAAGTAAAAATGAGTTTTTGCTTCTTATTAGGTATAATTATTTATATTCTTTAAGAATAAATACTTACCAACTTAGATATAGTGCTTATTCAGCATAGATGTGTAAAACAAACACAAGTCCTTACAATAGACTTATACTAACCATAGTTATATTGTTGATAAAAGTAGCAAGCAAGAGCTTTTCTAGATTGTGCGTGTGTGTTTGTGTGTGTGTTTGTGTACTAGAAGATTTTACATGAACCTCTCCTCTCAATAAGATGTCCTTGGGTAGAATTAAATAAATTGTTTTAAGAAGGAACATTTCTTGCCTCTGACAGGTATTCAGTAATGTAAAACTGAAAAGGACTCTGTGCTTATGGTGAAAAATAATTCCCAGTCCTTGACAGGAAGAACATATTCATTCCAGGCCTAGGGCAGAAGTCTGCTGAGATAAACTAAAGCAGCATAGTTAGTGAGCAAATTCATCAAGACCAGTATCATTCTCCCTCTGGCTTGATGGCTGCTGATGTACTCTTTCTGCAAGCAGCAAAACCGTAAAAGCAGCACTACAAAACAGATGCACCTGTAAGTCCATGGGAACACATTTTTGCTCAACAAGAGATCCTGACAACTAACATCTAACAACCATCTGCCTGAGACAAAGTTCAAGTTTTTAAGATGCATCAGGTCCCCTTTGCCAGCCAGCGGCCTCATCAAGTGTCACTTCCAATGCTTGGCATCTTGAGTCATAGAATTATAAACTATTAGAGCTTGCCTGGTGGGCAATTATCTGAGGCAATCCTCAAACTCCAGATAAGGATAATGAGCATAAGCTAATGAGATAACAGCTCAAGGTCATATACCTACTTTGGAAAAAAAGACCAATATAACATCTAGCTTTCAAATAATAATCTCCTTTTTTTCTTTCTTTTTTCTCTTTCTTTCTTTCTTTCTTTTTTTTCTTTCTTTCTTTCTTTTTTCTTTCTTCTTTCTTTCTCTGCTTATGCATTCTATGTAGTTATTTCTACATTTAAATAACTTTTAAAATGTAATTTTGAAAATAATCAAGTCAAAGGAATTAATGTGTAATTTTGAAGCATGTAATGGCCCTGAATTTTCAAAGCACACTTTCTTACCCCACCCCCAGGGAATAGGTGGTCATTTCAACATCGTATCGAATCTTTCATGATTTTTGTTGCCAGATATCCCCGGTGAATGAATGGAGAAATCTTTGAGTTGGCTGTCCAAGTTTACAAAAGCAATCTGTGGCACTGGAACAGACTGAAGCTAACGGGCACATATGGGAATGAAAACATGACCGTGGCCTCATTAGCGCCATGCTCTAAAGCACGGAGCTAAGCAGCCAAGTGTGAAGGTGAACTAGGCATAGAGAAGGGCTGGGCACCCTCAAATGGACATGTTTTGCTTCACTGTGGAGTTTTTCCTGGATAAAATTAAAGCTTGATCCTTTCCAGCTGCAGTGGCACAGATTGTTTTAAAATAAACTCAACCTATAATTAAAAATCTCATTAATCATTTCCTAAATTATTTGTTGTAACATAAAATGGACTTTGAAATTATTCCTGCTGTGGAAAAAATGGCTACAATATTACTAGTTTTGGCTGTCACAGATGTTAGCGACAAGGGGATCTTTGTATTTACTTTATCATTTTCTATTTTCACACCTCCCTCACTGAGCAAAGAACTGAATACCCAAGTATTCTTTAATCTAATGTGTTTTCTACCTTCAAAATCAGTAATTTTTAGCTTTTTCTGTATGGCCTTAGAATATTACATGATTGTAATTTCAAATTACATTTATGAAGACTCATTGGTCTAAAATATAAGAGATTAAAATAAGATTTTTTTTTTAATGTGGGTACCAGGAGTCGACCTCAGGACCTCGCGCTTGCCAGCAAGTGCTTGTGCTGCTGAACGATATCACCGGCCCTTTTTTTCCTTTATGTGGGTTCCAGGAGTTGAACTCAGGGCCTCGCACTTGCTGGGCAGGCGCTTACACCGCTGAGCCATCTCACCGGCCCTCTCTATAGTATTATATAAGAAACTCACGGATAGCAAACCGAATTCTAACACATATTTAATTCTGAAAGACGAATGAAAACCTAGTCCTTATTTCC
Source organism: Erethizon dorsatum (assembly GCA_028451465.1). Classification (NCBI taxonomy): domain Eukaryota; kingdom Metazoa; phylum Chordata; class Mammalia; order Rodentia; family Erethizontidae; genus Erethizon; species Erethizon dorsatum. The sequence continues at coordinate 140,387,036 of CM051824.1, forward strand.
TGGTCATTTCCAGAACCCAAGAAACTAAAATCCTTGTTAAACTTGTCAGATTTAAAATGAAATTGTCCATTTCAAATCCAGACAAATGGAGCTAGGGCAGGCCATAAGTGGAGCACTGTCCTGCACAATTTGCCTTATAACAGGAACCGATACAAGGACCTACACAGGATCAACTCAATAACTTATACACGAGCACTTGCTTGACACACTGTTTTCCAAACCCAATTACTTTAAGACTAGTTTTACCAAATAATTGCACCGATTCACCAGAGTTCACCAGCACTTATATAACTGCAAAAGCACCAATGAGCTTCTTATAAAACACCTCAGCTAGTTTTGTTTTATTTTTATTTTTTGCAATGAAACTCCCAAACATTCCTTTGTTCCTTAGACGTAACAGAGGCTGCCCTTGCTTGTGCATGTTTGTCTTGGATTGCAATTAGATTCTTTAGAAATATTCTCTCTCTCTCTCTCTCTTTCTCTCTCTATCTCTCTCTCTCTCTCCCCCCTTTTCTCTCTCTCTCATCTTTAAGGATAGAATTCTAACTAAACACTGAAGTGTGTTGTTCTACCTGACTGTCCTTGCTAACCAATTCATAAGAGCTAGCATGCCAGCTCTCTTGCTGAAACGTTAGGAAATACCAGAAGACACCAAGATTAATGGGAAATGCTGGGCTTTTTTACTGGCTATATTCTAAATATATGTATTATGTAGAGATTAAGTATGGAATCCAGCAGCAGCATATATTGGTATATTTTTATATAGTGATTTCTTTTTCATTTATTGTTCGAAAACTACAATTCTGTATTCATTGGGTGTATTTTTGGTCTTACACGTTAAAAATTATAACAGCAATGATCTCAGAAATCTGTGTGTTTAATGAAAAAATGAGTTCTGAGTTTCTATTGTTTAAGAAAGATGATGTTGAAAAAGTAACTCCCCAAAATGCTAATGAATTTTAACCATCCACACTAGTAATACAGTAGATCACAGATATCTATGAGGTCAAATCTTTTGGAGAAGGAACAATGTAAAACTAATTGATGGAAGAAATATGTGCAACATAAGAAGTATGAGCTCACTATACTAGAAGTTAGCAACTATAACTGCAGTACATATGTTGAAACATCACCATCTGTAAAACAAATTTCCACTCAATCCAACATTGCTTTCTAGCATTTTTTGCTCTATTTTCATCTTCAAAGTTTTCTTATGCACTGTGAAAAATGAACTAATCACCAATGGATAGCTATGATATCAGAACTCTATAGATAATGAAATCATCCTAGTTTATATCAGTGCCATTAGATATTTGAAATAGTAGTCAGATAATTCCTAATATGGGTTGAGCTTTTCAATCAATTTTTGAAATCAAAATGAACCCATTAGAATTCATTCTGTCGGGGCCGGTGAGATGGCTCAGTGGCGTAAGTGCCTGCCTTGCAAGCACAAGGGCCCGAGTTCGACTCCCGGATCCCACATACGGAAAAGGGGCCGGTGATATCGCTCAGTGGCATGGGCGCCTGTTGGCGCGCGAGGTCCTGAGGTCGACCCCCCGGTACCCACAAAAAAAAAAAAAAAAAAAAAGAATTCATTCTGTCTAGGTTAAATATGGAACTATACTCTGAATACTGCTATAAAGTTAGTGTTAGTTTTCATATTCCACCCGTGGAAGTGGAAACAGTAATAATCAACAATTATACACACACTGACTGAATAAAGCAGAATTACAAAATTTTTGTAATGTAGCTCTTGAATAAAACAAAACAGGGAATTCTGTATAATGTAATGTTCTTCTTTACTCTGAAGCCCCCTAAGCCCCATAACAATAGTATTTTAGAAATATCTGCTCTATATTTTGTACATCAACTTAAAGACTTCAGTGTGGTATTCAATATTTTGTAAAACAACAACTTATATTTTCATTGAAATTTATTGAGTCAGAAGCTTCAGTAGAAATGTTCAATTAATGTACAGCTAAAAAGTAATCATTTTAGGCTCTAAGTACATTGGAGTAATTTGGAAGAAGTTTGACACATGAAGAAACAAAGGTGATGAGGTTTTCTTATATAAACAATTATCAAAGAAAGACTGAAATATATATGTGGAGTGACAGCATCTGGAAATATTTGGGCTGTAATATTTTTACATATGAGAAGAAAAAAACAAGAATTCATACTATTTTTTGTTTAATATCATATTTTCTATACTTTCCTTGAATTAAAATACTCTTACTCATATTAAAGGCCAAATAAAGGTGTCCATGAAACGTTCAGCTCAACTGTGATGAAGATCATGGCCATATTTATGAAAATTTTATGAAAATTGAATATTCAACATTAAAAATAATTTACTTTATATTAGAGATATACTGGGAAATTGATTAAATATGTGAATATATGAGAATAACTACTCTGACTTGTGTATGTTTTAATGTTTAATCAATATAGAGAAGTTATTTTAAAATTTTGGCTTTAATATACATGTTACTTTACATGTTTTACAAAAAATCTTATTTTGACCAATGTATTTTGAAAAATTTTAACTTAAAAAATTTATTTTTGTTGAAGGGTTTCCATCTCAGTACAATAAAATAATATGTTAGTCACTGTTTCTAAAATTATATAATTTCAATTATTTTTAGAAAAATGTTTTATTTTGAAAAGTGTCCTAGTTTGGGCAATAAATTATGTGATCAACTTATTAAAAAGACTCATTTTCAGTTAAATATCACACCAATGTATTAAAGTTCTATTCCTTGATTTGAAGGCATTTAGAAACAAATCAGCTGGAATAATATTTTCAAGAGAACTTAAAGAAACTTCTTAAAGATACACTTGTCATGAATTATTTATTACAGAAAAAAAATGTAAGAAAAAGATTAGTTCTTCTAGACTGCAGTGATGATGACAAGTAACAATTTCCACGTAGTGGAGCTGTAATAATCAAGATACTTCTTTCACGAATATCCAAGTTTCCAGGCCATGGTTTGTGTGCTCAGATTGTATTACAGCGCAGGTAAACAGAGATTTCTGCTCCTTGTTGTCAATCAGAGACGGGCGTTATTTCCATTTCAGGAGTCTGCTGTTAGAGCTGCAGCATCCTCTACTGGATTGCTGAAATTCAGATAAGGAAAGTGCTTGGAGGAGTTCGGGAAGGCATGATGTCCACGCCTAGAAAAGTTTCTATCATTTCCTTTTATACAACACTGGCCCAAACTGAATGCATGGCACTGTGTAACTGCAAAGAGGCCTAGAAATATAGACTAGAAGTCGTCAAAGAAAACACAGATGTTGTTGAACTAGCAGATTTCTGCCAGAAATTACTCAACAGAAAATATGTATTCACTGACTATTAACTCACTAGTCTATTTAGAGCTTATTAAAAACAGTGTTTACTGTCAGAATACATTATAAATTCTTCCAAGGAGATGCTATCCAGGAAAGTAAGTAAAGAAGCCAAGAATGTTATTGTAGAGAGTGGTGGAGACTGAGGCAACAAAACTGCATATGTAGCAAAGAATTAGTAGATGTGCCAGCTCTCCAGAAGACAGAATTTGAAATTTAAGGAGAAGATGGTTAAATAGGCATATGAGAAAATATCTGATGTTCAAATTTTCTCTCAAATTTAAAATATCTTCGAAAATGCCTGCGGATTAATCTGGTACTCATGGGCCTTTTGGAAGCAGACAGGTTAAGAGCAACTAACTGACCACATTGAAAACATAAAAGAAATAAAACAGGGAAGGGGGTTTAAGAGACAAGGCAGTTGGAACATAAAATTGTGTTCATCTAGAAATGTGGCTTGAAACTAAGATTATATACTCTAGCTATAAGAATGCCTCTGGAGGAGGAGCCAAACTATGAAGAAATGGACAACTAGGGAAGAAATTGAAATGAACGCAGTGCTCCTAAAATGAGGTAAGGGCCAGCATCTAGACATAGAAGCTTAATCTTCCCGGTGAAACTGGCCAGCAGCCTAAAAGAAAATGAATAACTTCAACTCCTTCCATTCTCTCCTTTTCTTCTGATATTTTATCTCATTTTCACCAGAATCACTGGTTTTTATCCTTATAATTAAGATTACCTTTCCGGTAACTATTTTTCATGCCGAAGAGCTGCTCTTTCCTTTTCAAGAACAGCTGATTCTAACAAGCATATCTACACTCTTTGCTGTGCCACACTTAATCCTCCTCTTGATGATCCAATTTCCAAGTCCTGCCCAATTTACTTAAGTTAGATTTTTCATAATCTGGAGTGGCACCTTATTTTAGCACCAAAAGGTAGCTTAGATATCATTAATATGAGTAACAATATAGAATGAGATTTCTCTTTATGCATTTGAGGCTTAGCTATGCACTGATAAATATAAAATGAATGAAATATGAAATAAATCTTATAACTGAAAAGTAACTCAAGAACTCAAATTTGTTTCTGATAAAATAATTACATTGCAAACTCTGAAAGATATGAAGAAATCTCTTTATTTCTTGTGTTATAATCTATTCATCACTATATTACCATTCAGATAATTAAGATCAAAGTAATTATTTTAGTGTCTTTATGATGATCAATTTTATAGTGATTTTTTCATAAAACTCACTTTCACCGAATGTCAAAGTGTTTTTATAGCAATATTACCCTTTTACCACGTTTAGATTTAATAGACCAATAGAATTATTTTCTGTATCAGTAGAAATTTTGTTTTTATAAGTTGAACTAATTGAGTAACTGTGAATGATAGGCTTTGTCCTTCATCTTCTATGTGGAGATTGTTATGGATTATGTCTAGATGTACCCTCAAAGTCTCATGTGCTCACAGGTGGGGCTCCTAGGAAGTGGCTGAATCATGGGTGTGTGATACTGGATTGTTGGCAAGTGATAACTGGATTAGTCTAGAGATTGGTTTAGTGTAGTTGTGGCTGGTGGGATTACTTACTGAACAGGGAAACCCCACCTGGGGTGTGGGTGGCACCAACCAATAGGCTTCTAGCCTGGATGGAATATAAAGGGCAAGAAGGAAGCTGGCTTGCTGCTTCCTGCCTGCCATGCCATGGACTGTTCTCTTCTGCCTTCCCCCTCTGCCATGCCACCCTGCTTTGGAGCCAGGTGATATGGACTGAAACCTCTACAAACTGTGAGCAAAAATGAACCTTTTCTCCTTTAACTTGTGGGTGTGGAGCATTTGGCCAGCAATAAGAAAGTAACAGACAAAGACTATATCAAATGGATGTTTGATTGAATATATTTTCATCATTTTGCAATGTTAAATAATGACACATAGAACTACTAAATAGGTAGAAAGCTTCTTACAACTGATGTGAAAAAGTAAAGTGTGTGGTTGTTTTCAGAGTATTACAAACATCAGCATTAGCAATGCTGATTTCTAGTGTAGGAAACATGATTGAGACAGAAAAAGGAGAGAAATGATACCTGGTTGGACACTGCATGTTTATAGTCATTGTAAGGCATGAACCATGTGGAAGCGGACAGGAGTTGCCTTCACTGACTCAAATTCTAGGTTGAAAGAATTGTCCTATCATTTCAGGCAAAATAGACATTGCTTCACTCACCATTAACCTTACCTGATTCTAGCAGGTGATGTTATATGGAGAATACAGAAATGACAAAGTTAACCTTTCCTGACTTGATCATTTTGCCTAGTGTTGACATCTTTAAGAATCATTTAATAACAGAATGGTGTGTGGTATATGAGCAAATGGAATATTGAACTTCTACATATTTTAATGTAAATTTGTCTTTAGTAATGCCCTTGAGATGTTGATTATAGTAATATTTCAGCACATCTGTTATGTTATTCATTATGAGTTTTCTCCCAACCTCCCTGAAATTTTCTTTTTAAAATTTGAAACTTTAACCTGAAATCAACATAGCAATATATTTATCTTTCTATAGATATCTCTAGTGAGTGAGTTGACTCTAAAAAGTAAGTTTTTTTCATCAATGATTCTTCATTGATTTCATTTATATTCAATTTTTTCAACAATTTCAGAGTAATTATATGGGAAGATTCTATTTAAATTAGAGATAATTTGATAAATTACAGAAGATGACTTAATTTATAAAATTATGTAAAAAACATTTTGAGGGCCGGTGAGATGGCTCAGCGGCATAAATTCTTGCCTGGCAAGCGCGAGGTCCTGCTTTCGACTCCTGGTATCCACATAAAAAGGAAGAAAGGGCCGGTGATGTCACTCAGTGGCACAAGCCCCTGCTAGCAAGCATGAGGTCCTGAGTTCGACCTCTGGTACCCACATTAAAAAAAAAATACATTTTGATAAATGCGAGTGAACTAAATAACATTAGAAATAAACCATAATCTCTACTTGTTTTTTGGAATATTGGATTTCAAATGCTAATATCCAATAGTTAACTACTTTTTGAATATACTATATTTAGAATCTTTGTATTCAAGCCCAAATTTTGAATATTAAGTTTAATAAAGTGTCAATTTACCTGTAAGGAATTGTGACTTCTAGGCTGATTAAAATCATATTGACTTTGGAAATATTCTAATTATAAAGCAAGATTGTTTAATAACATCAAATTTCTAGAAATATTATCTATTCTAATTATTCATGTGAGTTTTCCAGTCTATAAATCAAGACCTTAGGATATTTATGTTATGTGAATTTTATTCATATTAAAATAAAAATTGAATCTATGATACATTAATATATACATATGTACCTATATGTGTATGTATATATGCATATATAGCATAAATATACATTGCGTTCGAATGACAAAATATTTTCAATGTATATTATTTTGAACGTTTTTGAACATGTTGAAACATTAGTCTCTTTGTCAGTAGCTTCCTTTTATTTCTGATTTTTGACCAGATTACAGATAGAATCCTGTCGTAAAGATTTGGAAATAACCACTAAAAATATATTTCACAGATTGTTCACACAAAATCAGAAAATTATTTTTGTCAAAGCCAGAGCTATAATAAAATTCTTCTGTTATTACAGTGATTTATTAAAACCAGACTACCCAAATCATAATTTATCAAGTGTTTTATTTATAATTTTTCATGCTCTTGTACATATTTAGCTACACATGTATATTCAATGCTTTGTACAGTCAGCTCATTTAATATTTAAATACTTTTCCTAGTGTAGAATTTGTAGCATTAGGGTTTCATTTTTTTTCTTTTTTCTTTTTTTTTTTTTGGGTAATATAGCTCTTGTCCTTGTTAGCACAAACAATAGGGATTACATAGGAAAAGATAAAATGAAGTTTCACAAGTATGGTTCTATGTAACGAAATCTCTTCTTCATCGTTACACATCTCCCTATTTTATATTTCTCCTATACATCTTGTAATATGTGCAAAAAAAGTTCAGTCTCTTACAGAAAACAACATTTTATGGTAGATGCATACGAAATATTCAAATGCCTCCTCCCTCTACTGTTATCTCTGTGTTATTTTGCCTGACAGTTTTAGCATTTCTGAAGTTTGTTGTGCTTTCTATATGGATGATATTTTAACAGCAATATTAAGCTGAAGACTGCATTCAATTGGCCTTTTTGAAACTTATTAAGCTTGTGGTGATGTTAGTGGACAAAGGATAAATTAGGATGCCTTTACTATTGATCTATCCAAAGCTTTCATGATACTTGATCATGCTGTGCTGTTAATACAGCTGAAGGCAATTAATTTTAGAAACAAGACAAGTTGTTAACACTGAACAGTTTGAAGAAACACCAGAAGTAGCTTCACTGAATTAACTCTTGTGATGTATTAAAGGTAAATGTACAGAAAGTGATATTAGACCATCATATATTAATTAAATTTAAGGGACTCTGCCTATTTGCAGTAAATTATACAGTTAAGTGTAGGCCTTCCTACATTTGTTTTAAAGCAATTAAATAAATATTGTAGGTATTATGTAATAGGAAGCAATCACGATAGGAGTAATAAATATTAAATGGGCCAAACTTTTTTTTAAAAATTAAATATAATTTGTGTTGTAGAAACGAATTGTATATCTGTCCAAATAAAATGGTACTCTGGCTCCATCGGGTCACAAGGCAGATTTATAGGAAAGTGTGAAAACACAGATATGGGTAAACAAAATAAAATGCCTTCCTGCTACAATATTTTTGTTAATAAATCACACAAATTTCGAAGAATATCTATCCATATATATGCATAAATATAATTTCTACATATGATAATGAGTTCTAACATCTTCAAGAGTTTTGTTTAATTTTGATATAATAAGAATTTGATGGTCTTACATGCACTCTTGAAGTAGAGATACTATTTTAATATGGCAAATACATGTTATTTATGTGTAGATGATAAAACATGAAAAATGGTATAACGTCAACAAATACATCAGACCCTCAAATAAACAAACAAAAAACAATATAAACAAATAGTGAGAATGAGCAGTCCAGATGATTTTTCTAATAAAAACGTTCTCTTCTTGCACTGACTGTTCATGCGATAAACTAAAATATTGGTTTTCATTATGTTTCAAGCGTAGTGCGATATCTATAAACTACGTAAATACAAACCCAAGCACACTGTAATGATAAACTTTATTACCAGAGAAGAAGTGGCAAAATATCCAGTGATTCATTCTGAAAAGCAATAAAATAGGAGTGGGTAAAGTTGAGATCTAAGAGAATAGGGATCTACAGCACTCAAGATCTGTGAACTCATTTAAAGTAGAGTATACTGGGTCTTTTGATATATATGTACACAGATAATAACATATATATTTCAGCACACTTTCAAAACCTTGTAAAGGCTCTACTATAGTGGGATATTAGCATTTGTGTCCATTTTGTGAATAACTCCATGAGTGATAGACACATATTCCAAGTTAATGCCTACAATTCTTGATCCAAAGACTTTAAAAGCAAAGGTAATCACAATGTTTAATCATATATGGACTGGAAATTTGTTATATTGTCTAGCATAATTTGTTTGTCACCATTTTTAGAAGTGCAAAGTAGGAAGTTTAATAGATTTTCTTATAATACATAATCATATATAAAAATCACCACTTAAGTTAATTACTCTGGTCATTTGTTTAGGTATTTGCAAGAAATTGAATAGATGTATACACTGAGATATGCTTGATTTATAAAATTAGAATCATATGGTACATACTGTTGTATAAATTTATGTCATTTAAAGTTTTTATAAATTGGTATGTTTTATAATCACTATATATTTTGGTTCTGTAGATTCTTTAATTGCCTTCAAGTATGCTCTGTATGTGTGGGTACCATTTGAAACATATGATAATGAGTTCTAACATCTTCAGTGTTTTATTTAATTGTGACATAATTAGAATTTGATGATCTCACATGAACTCTGAAGATATAGGTATTATTTTAATATAGGAATTATATGTTATTTAAAATGTGTATAGATGATATTATACAGAAATATTGTATTTTCAATTTTCACTATTTATAATGAAATAGTCTAAAATACTATCATCCTATTAAAGCCAAGCTAAAAAGCAAGTTGTATGATATGTATTGATAAATTCTCTTCAAGAAATCCAGTACCAAATTATTTTTGCCCCTAGAAATTTGAGTCCTTTTTCTATATACTCTTATAATCAGCCTCAAAATATTTTCCAAAGTTACATATAAAAAGTTACCTACATATAAACATGCATGTATATCATATCAGACCTAAACATAGTGCTATTTGTTAAGATATCAGAATGGTTTTCCTAAAATCATACTACATCTTCTTCTAAAACTCTTAAGACTTTATATAGGGAAATTGTGACCAGTCTGTATTTTTGGTAGTTAATTTCACTGATGCTCTATTATAGTGTTATCTGTACCTGTCTTTTACTGAAATAATATACAATAAGGAAGTTGAAGTTTTCAACCATGTAGCCAGATATACAAAAAAACATTAAAAAAACATTACAGAGTGACCATGGGTGAGTGAAATTGACATACATTGGAAAGTCTGAATTTTGTCAGAATCTTTGGATTTAAAATGATTACATATAATGTTTCTGATTTTGATAATCTTCACACCTCTCTTAAAAATGTAACAAGTGTCAAATTTTTCTCAGCATCACCACCTCATAGTATGTTTTCAGAACCATCTGGCCTATGTAAGAAAAGTTTCAGAGTGAAATAAATGTTGAAGACAGATGGATGAATATACAGAGTGAGAAAGAAAAGTCAATGAGCATGAAGTAATATTTCTGGAAACTTTACATAAAAAGTTAAAAGAAAGATACATTGCTGTCTAGAATTTAATTCTCAATGAAGAGTTTGGCAGTATTTTTAATTTGTTTGGTTTTAAAAAGTATAAAACTGAAGTACTACATATTTATGAAAAAAATCAGGAAATAAAGAGCAAGTGACATGTTTATAGACTCAATAGAGCCCTCAAAAATATCAATGTCAAATCCCTAACTTCCAATGTGATGCTACTATGATTTAAAGGTGGGGTCTTCAGAAAATAATTGAATTTATGCCAGTTATGTTGCACCAATTAATCTTGATTATCAATTTAACCATGTTAAAAGACTCTTGGGGAGGGATTGGATTGTGAGGTCACTACCCTCAGCACTGGGTTTTTTCATAGCTGAATGGGATAATGGAGGTGGGGCCAAGTTGTGGGAACTGGGTCTTGGGGGCGTGACCTTGAGATTTCTGGCCTTTTCCTCTCTACCCCTTCGCCTGCTCCCTGCTCGCTGAATGCCATGAGTTGGGCAGCTTTCCTCTGTCACTCCTTTCCACAGTGATGTTTCTGCTTGGGGCCAGGTGATCAACAGTTGAAACCTCTGAAACCATGAGGTTTCAAAATAAACCTCTTTTCTTTTAAATTGTGGGTATTAGATATGTTGTGTCAGCAATTAAAACCTGATCGACACTGTAGTTATGAGGTAGATAATAAGAGGATTAGTATCCTTCTAAGAAAAAGAGAAAAATACCAGAGCTTTCTTTCTCTTTGCCTTGTGAAACACAGAAAAGCAGTGCTCTCTGCACTCACGAGGAGTCCCTCGCCAGGAGCTGAAGTGGTGCACATTTTAATCTTAGATTTCTCAGGCATCAGAACTGTAGAAACTAAATGATAAATGTCTTTCTAAGGCAACAGGTCTATGGTGTGTTGTTCCAGGAGCCCAAGCTAAGCCAACTACTAAAGACAGAAAGCTGAGAGAAAAAGGCCCCATAGGAAGTCATCAGTTAATATGGAAACATGAGCAGAGCTGAAACAAGTCAGTGGGGATTAGAAGAAGTACATCAATCCCACTTAACGGGAAAAGAAAAAGAAAGACTGGGATGAGTGTCAAGTTTACTGGTAGAGAAAGTACATACTTAAGGGAATTTATAACTGATAGTCTCAATTACTTAAGAGTAGAAGGCGAGGTCAATTGTTTGAAGAATGTTTAAAAGGGGGAGTGCTGTAATACAGGTTTAATTGATTCGAGTAATGAATAAAAATGGAAGGTCGGTTGATTGTTTTCAAACTGCTCAGAACTCAAACTCAGTCTATCAAAGGTAGTGTTTAAAAGCAAACCAATGAAACAAAACTGAACACTTCTGTGATGTTGATTGAAAAATAAAGAATTGCTAAAATGAACAAAGTGTGAAGTGAGACTTGGCTAACAAGGAACACAGTTACAGTATGGGAGCCTCTAATTTGATGTTCAGGTAGAATGTGAAGGTTTGTTGAGGTTGACCAGCTTTGATGATTTGCCATATTGTTCTAAAAAGCAACCCAGGGGACAGCATGTGTAGCCTTGTGCATTCTGCCTTTGTCTAGGATTCTGGAAAGAGTTTAGAGCAAAGAGAGAAAGAATGTTCTGTAGAAAGTCCTTGATAAATGTGGAAGAGTGATCTGAATTTGGAGGAGTGATCTAAATATAGTAGGCCTACTAGCAAACCCAGTGGGTATAATCAAACAAAATAAATTTCAAAGCAGAAGATATTTTTGCTGAGGGTAGAGTCTAAAGACATTCTTAAGGAGTTGAGAGAGACAAGACAAAATGAAGGTATATGTTTAAATCACTTTCGATTTTATTGAGTGTTATATATAATACTCTTTTGCTATTATTAAAATAATAACTTATTGAGCACTTAAATGTTGTCCTGCTTGTACCATATAGCTAAATATGTATATGCTTTTGTTCAATAAACTCTACTTTTAACAAGTGTTGTTATGATTATTCATGGATGAGGAAATGAAGAGTGAGACATTTAAGTAACTTTAAAATGGCCAAACACCTGGATAGAAGTGGAGCTTATGAAAACTAGGTCTGTCTTACTGTAGAAGTTGCCTCTGAGGGTTGGAAAGGGAAGAAGTTGAGTGCCAGAAATTTGAGGATTAAAATGGTAACTACGGGCCGGTGAGATAGCTCAGCGGTACAAGCACCTGCCTGGCAAGTGCAAAGTCCTGAGGTCGACTCCTGGTATCCACATAAAAAAAAAAAGATGATAATTAAAATACTTTAATCTGAAAGCATTTGTGAAAAAATAATGAAAAGGAGTGATAAAATACTGCATTTAAGAAGAATCAAAGTGGAATTTGTTGGTCTTATATTTCTGTTTTTTATTTTTGCATTAAGAATAGACAAACTTTTAATATTATTGGGATGAGAAAATGCCTAAAAAAGGGATTTTGTTGAGAGGAGATAAAAAATAACCAGGACAAATGAGAGGAGATGACTTTTCATAATCTGAGAGGAAGTGAAAGACAAGGAATATTTAGTGCAAGTGTCACGGTGTTGCACAGAAGTAACTCCCAACTTGTGAGACACGTGAGGTTGTGTCCCAGGATGCCAAAGAACGGAGGTGAAGAGTAGGAAAGTTTTATTAAAAGAAAGCTCCTGAGAGGCAGTGTTAGGGTCAGGACGCCCGCCGCGTGAAGGAAGACTCCAAGAAGCGTTCTCTCATGTAAAGGGCAAAGGGTTTTATTATTCAAACATGCCTGGGGCTCCCTGAACACGCAGGAACAGTGGGCCACGAGGTTTGTCTGTGCAGGGCTTATATGTCTATAGAACAAAGGGAGGAGGGGTCTTTGCAAGCGCGGTTACAGAAGCAGATAGCATTGGTTAGTTTAAACAGCTTTTTACATTCATTGGGAGAAGACAATCATACGGAAGTTTAAGGCTAGGTGGCGGAGGATGTCTCCTATTTTGTAAATTCCTTAGTCATGGGGTTGTTCTTATCTCATAACCCAGATCCCTGGTCAGCTCTGTTCTCATTCTTATCTAATTTAGGCAACTTTAAACTGTAACAGCTTAATTCCCCTAACATTGGGAGGAGGAGGACAGCATGGATTATGCATTCCCAGAAGGAAAAATTCCTCTTACATCAGGAGGGATCCCGAAAGTGGGTTGCTACTGAGGCTCTTTGTCTAGGGTTTTCCTACAGTGAAATACATCAGAGGTTACCTTAGATCAAACTATCATCAACCTATAGGAGTTATGAGTTCAGTCACTTAACTAATATTGATCCAATAGAAAAATAAGGCACTTAGCAAGGCTCCATAGCATGGAGAAGAACAAAGGCATTTCAGGAAGGGGTAGGAGCGAGGGTCAGAGTGCTATGGTCATCTATCTATGTCTTTGTTTTGTTGTTTATACATGTTTGTTATACAGTAGTGTTTGGGCTCACTGGATCCAATGGCACCAGTTACAGTACAGCTTTGAGCTGTTGTTTATTTCCAAAGAGGCTTGCAGGACTCGTCATCCTGTCTTCATCTTGGGGCCTAATTTCTATCAACTGAGTCCTTGACCACAGGCCTGGTTGGCCTCATCTATGTTCTGGCTCTATCTTGGGCCCAGTGCCTATCTAACTGCCTATCAATCTCTACCCAACATAGCTATCTGCAGTGGTAGGAGACAAAAACATCAGGAACCGGTAAGATCTTGTCAGTTTTTAGTTAAAACGTGGACTAGGGTTGGCAATGACACAGGATGTGTGTGGGAGCTTGTTTTAGTGATAATGGAAATTAAAACCAAAGCAACAACATGAACCCACATGCAAACATTTCACCTGAGAAGGAAGAGTAAGTAGGGAAGGAACTCCTGCTTGAGGAAGTGAATACCAGAAGGAAACACAGATCTGACAGGGAAGAACAGACTGGCCCTTAATGAAAGATTAGGATAAACTTTTATGGTACTGCTGCAGTGGGCTAAGGCCTATTAGCTTTCCACTGCATATGAGTATGCCATTTTTTGAGATTTTTTCCCCCTCAAGTTTTAGGGGATTTCTTCCAAGTTTAAGGTATGGATCAGGGGCTATTTTTTGTCTTTGGAGTCATCATGTTGTCCCCTGCTGTTACAGGAGGGCTTTGCTACCATAAGAATAAGGAATTAAGGGAGGATGTATTTGCTACACTGTTCACAAGGGAGGATAAAAAGAAAGGGATGTGTACACTTTTAGTGGGTAAAAGGTCATGGTTTTTAAGGTTGGAAAGCCTGTGTTGCATGTTCGATAAGGGTTCCTCTCCTATTTCATTAGCAGTCTAAGCATCATCATCATAACTCAATTCCTCACATAGTTATTTCCACTGAAAGAATTTCCATTGATTTAAAATTGTAAATATCATTTTTTGGGGTGGGGTTAGGAATCAATAAGACATGACTAAAAATTGCACACTGAGAATGAAAGAAGGAAAACTAATGAAAGAGAGAGAAAGAGTTCTTAAGGGAGAAGAGAAGCTAGAAGGGAGAAAGAAGAGGAGGTGGTATTGGTTGAACTGTCAATAAGTTGAAGGTTTACCTCCTGATGTTGGTGAATGCCTTACCTGAAATTAGCATCTTTGCAGATATGAGACGAGACCACTAGAGCGGGTGTTGGTCTGTTATGACCATAACCTTATAAGAAGGGGAAATTTGAACACAGAGACAGACATGCACAAAGGTGGATGATGTAGGACACACAGTGAGAATATGGACACTGTGAAGAAAGAGATTCAAGTTCTGTCACAAGCCAAGGAATATCTGGGGCTATAGGAAGCTGGAGTGTCAAAGAACCCTCCTCCCCTAGAGGCTTCACAGAGAGTATGACTCTCAGGGAACCTGGGTTTCAAGTTTCAACCTCCAGAACTGTGAGGGAATAACTTCCAGTTGTTTTAAGACACCCAATTTTTGTTGCTTCGTTATAAAAGTCTTAGGAAACCAGTTAGTGTTTACTTTAGGAATAGGAATATTCACTCTTTTCTCCATTAGAATTAAAAGCTTAACATATTCCTGTGCTGGAAGAAGAGGAAGTTCTCTACTTCCAAATGTAAACTCCACCGGGGTTAAGACACTCATTTGCCATGGGAGATGAGAGACAATCCTTCAATAGAAGCGAATAGCACCACTAGGAAGGAGGCCTGAGAAGAGGCACGTGGCTGTGTCTGTACTGATACTTATGTTCCTTCTTTTATCATGCCACTCACCTCCAGAATTTATTATCTAAAGAGATTGGAGGGCCAGGGATGTAGCTCAGTGGTGCAGTGCCTGCCTGGCAAGTGCAAGGTCCTGAATTCGATTCCCAGTACCCACACACAAAAAAGAGAGATTGGAGTTTGTCCCCGTCACTTGCAGTGGGTAAAGGAAATAATGCTAATGTGTTTTCAAAACATTAGTAGTTTCAAAATTGTAGCTTTAGTTATATAATTATAATTATTTAGAAAAAAGATACATATTTGAAAATGTCTTCATTAGTGTCCTCTCTGGGTAGAATATCTTTTATTTTCCTGATCTCTAACAATGCTTTTTTGTTGTTATTGTTGTTGTTTTTTGTTTTTTTATTACACATATATTTGTATTGGATACATACTAGGTATAAAAATGTTAAGAACAAAAGTCCTACTCTTAGAACATAAGAAAATAAATAAAACAAAAATACAAATGGAATCAACATAAGATTAAGCATTTACATTCATATTTCACATTTAGTTATAAACTGATCTCTTAGTATTCATTTATTTGAAACTGCAGAGTTGATAGAGGATGTATGCCATTTAAGTATTAATTTGAACCTTACGAAACAACTTTATTGGTGGTATTTTTTGTGGAGAGGTGAAACTTTATTGTATGTAATAATCATGTCTCACTGGATATAACTTAACAGTGAAGTTTTTATACTATGGAGAAGAAAGCAAGTGTAAATATTGGTTATTTTAGAAATGTTACCTAAACTACAATGAATATCTCCTTCCCAAACTCTAATATAGTCTATAGACTATCAAATGAAGCTCTAAAAGTTAAAATTTTAACATTTAATCAAGCTTCAAACAACAAAGCAAACTCAGGTTAGATTTAAAGCTGTGAATATCCACTAAATTTGGCATCTTTTTTTTTTTCTTAAACTTCAAGGAATACCTCAGTTAGACACGGGGTATTCAGTTAACTATCCTTCTTTGCAAACTCAGATGTAATCAAGGGACAGAGGCAAAGTCAACAGATACAGACTGTCATAGAGGAAGAGAGAGAAGAATCACAGCTCAGTGATAGAGTGCGTGCTTAGCATGCCTGAAGACCTGCGTTCTATACCTAGTGCTGAACAAACAAAAAAAAAAGTTAAAAAAATTACAGGGTTTAGCTTTCTTTTCCACCAAACTCATGTTATTCAGACTGTTGGGTTCTGTTGCATCTCTAGGAATGCTTTTGATGAAACAACATTTTTCATGGAATGAACATAAATATTTTTATTGGATTTTATCGGATACTTTCTGTCTCGAGTCTAAAATTGCACAACTCTAAGTAAATACATAAGGAGATGCTACCCGTGTCACTGAAGTGGAGATAAGGAATCTAAACCCATGCTGCCCATGGAATAAGATGCAGGTGTGCTGACTTCCATAATGGAGAAAAATCTTCAGGATGTGTCAGTAAGACGCATATGATACTCTGGGGCTGACCGTATTTATGGGAGATTTTGAGATGGAAATGTGTAGCACTTGTGACTCTAAGGAAAGAGGAGACTCAATTTGCAGATTGAAGATGGCAGACAGCTCTTTTTGTGGGGGAAGGGTGATGGCCTATTCTTAGGTGAAAGCCATGATTGTTGAGAGAGCCCTAGCTCACACCTGGGGAAAGTCCGATTTTAAACGTAAAAAAAGGTGATCAATTCACAGGTGAAAGAGGCCCATTGTAGGTAAAAACAGAAGGGCTGAACTCATATGCAGGTAAATGGGAGTTGCCCAGGTGTATTATGTCTTGGGAGAAAAAAAACTGTTCTAAACTTGGCTTGTATCCTCAACCTGCAGATTTTATCTTTAAAATTATGATTTTCCCTGTCTCCTTTTTACCTATCTTTGTTTATTGTATCATACCTTTCCTGAATAAACCAAGAAAATTGTAAGGAACAGCTCCAGGCAGAGACCAGGCGAGACCACCAGGCTTGCATAAAGGCAACACGTTGTGGAATTTATTGTGCCCAGGTGCAGGCAGAAAGAGCAAAAAATGCCATCTGTAGAGACAAAGAAAAGCTGACCTTTTTTATAGAGATTGAAAGAAGGCAAGGGACATCATGCAGGAAGATGTAAATAAACATCTGTGGTCTGAGTTCTCTGGCAGTCTTGCAGCTCAATGGGCAAAGTCCTTGAGGGTCTGGTGTAAGTTTTTGGGTGTCTCCAGATGTCCAGGGACCTGTAGGATCCTTGTCCTATCTTTTCTCTTCTACTACATTCTGTGTTTGCTGATGACAGCCTCAGTGTGGAGCTGAGTCCAGCTAAGACCAAAGCCTCTGCTGGCAAAAAGGTTGGGGACCGGGACAGTCAGCTCCGATTTGAGCCTTACAAAAACAGTTACACTATTTTACTTAACCTAAAGAAATCAGCTTCTCAGGAATCAACTCTATCCATCCCATCTACCATTTTTATTTTGTTGTCATAGTTTGTGGGTTAAAGTACTTATCCAGTGGTTGTCTGATAAGATTTTAGGGTTATACTGTCTGTAGTCATTTCTTAGCATTGTTACCCTTACCTTATTCACACTATACTTTTTCAAAAAATATTTTTGAAAGAGTATTCACCCTTCATTGGTAGCTTCTGTAATATTTTACATTATTCTCTCTTCAGCAGTTGAATTAATATTAGTAAATCCAAGAGGAGGCTTTTTCTTACATTGAAATCTGCTTTTATAAAAAGAAATTCTACTAGTATAACTTAACCATAATAAAGATAATTGTCTTTTTGTTGTTGTTGTTTCATGTAAATAACTACAGTGTACTCAGCACTTACTGATTGATATTATTGTATGTCCATCACCAGCAGAAGGGATGAGAGTAAAATAGAGGTCTAGATACTCAGCTCCACCAAAGAAAAAGTGGGAGTTTTTAAGATGGGGGCTGGAGGATTGGAGGCCATCTGTGTTTGCTAATTGGCTTTAGAGAAAGGAAAAGAAGTTTCTCCTCCTTTCTCCAGGACCCAAGATAGTTTTACAACTTAGAGTAGGGTGCCCAAGGATGTTAGGCTCCTACACTTTCACAGAACCCTAGAGTTGGGGACACTCCCTTCCGCCATGTTTACATTTCTAAAAGCTCATTCCAGGTCACTGAGAAAGACTTCCTGGATCATAAAACCGGAATGCAGCTTTCTTTAAGAAGATAGTATATACAAGTTTCAAAGGGGCAGAGAATTTGCAATTGTAAGTTTTATGGTAAATGCTCTAAGAAAAAGGAAAGTTAAGAGCCTCCTTCAGGAAGAGGCTTGTCTCAAGTGTGGTCATTAGGAGAGAATGTTAAGGCTGTTGTGGCCTTTTTGTTAAACAAAGCACCTTTAATGACTTAAATGGTGTTTATTTACTGACAAATCTGCTTTCAACTCTTATCTGTTAAAGTATCCTCTATAGGTGAAAGTGGAGTACTTTTCCTGCAATCCTTGTGCTTAAAAAAAAAAAAAAAAACTAACCATATTTTCAGTGGAATTGTGCAATTGAGTAGGTGAACTATGTCATTGTAAATAGAGTGGAGGTGTCCAATGGAAGGTATTATTGAGATTAAAATAATTATGAAGGTAATAAACCTAAATATTTGAATGAAATACAGCTTAATTGGTAATCAGTTGTAGCAGAGTTGGTGTAACACTTCCTACTTATCTAATTATATATGAAACTATTGACATCATTGATATTAAACAAATAAAAGTAAGGAATAAATAACAGAAAGTGATGTTTGAGATTCTTTGTGGCATCAACATACTTTTTTTAATTTGGTGATGATGATGATGATGATTTATTTGTGATATTGAGAATTGAAACCAGGACCTTTGCACTGAGCTACATCTCCAGCCCTTTATTTTTTATTTCAGGACAGGGTTTCACAAAGTTACTAAATTTTCCAGTTTGGGCTTGGACTTGTGATCCTCCTGCCTCAGCCTCCTAGACTGCTGATATTATAGGTCTGGGCCACCAGGGCTGGCTTCAATATACTCTACACATGTTAATTTATTAGTAATTATTACATCTCCTAGCAACTTTACTTATCATAAACAGATTGGAGGTAGCAGACTGATAGATATTCAGATAACACACTAAGAGATAGTAGTGATATAGTGCCACCTTTTGAGAAGTAAAACTACTTCATCACTATGACTGGAAGCATTGATAATCTTAACCAAAATTTATTGACAGCCTATTATGTTTCAGATGCTGATCTAATTAAACTAATTAGCTACCTAATTAAATTAACTAATAGCTAGAAATAAGGATAGGTACTTTTGTCACTGGATGGCATCTGAGGAGGTGCCTCAAAGAGGACTCAACTCAGCCTGTAGTTTTTTTATTCACGTGATGGAAAAAGGAATTTCAAGATGCTTCAGTGTGCAGCATAGGCTGATTTGTTAAGCAGAGTTTAAAAATGAGGAAGAATAGGAAAAGGAATCCAACTTGAGCAGCAGGAAGGTACTTTTTATGATGCAGGGATTCGGACTGACCTGCTCACACAAAAAGCAAGGCCGGCTTTTAAGGATTGGCAGGGGTCTCATATCTCTGGAGGAATCCTTATGGTTTGAGGGGACTGCCTAGGTTCCTGTCAAGGGGTAATTGTTTCCGCCCTGCCGGAGGAGGTGAACGCACCATGGGGTGGCCTGCAGGGCTCTGCTTTTCTTGGAAAATTAGGTTACAGTGTATTCGGAGACTTCTAGGCATCCCTTCAGAGGGGTCTGGAACCAGACATTGTGCAAGCTCGCAATGGGTATCCCTGAAACCCTGAAAATCATTGTAGTTACTCTTATCTTGGTATCTTCAGTCTTGAAGGGGGATGAGATAGTCTAGGAAAGAATAAGGCTAAAAAACCTTGCTCTGTGGAGCATATTTCTTTTCCTACCTTTAATAAGTGTAAAACTTTGCTGCCTGTTGTGCTTTTTTAGTGCAATTCTTTGTTCAGGACAAGAAGAACCTAGAAAGAATCTCTACAAAGTGTCCCCAGCACCTCAGAACCTGGTAACAAGATGACATAGAAATTATCATAAGACTTGAGTAAGCCTAATACATACTGATCTATTAAAATTTAAGAAGAACCCAGAAACATGAATTATACTTCATACAAAAACTTAATATGTAATAATGAGAATGAATAGCCACTAACTAAAAAAAAGATTATTTGAAACATCCTAGAAGAAAAAATGGTTATTTGAAATCATTTGAGTTACCATAAATCTTATTTATCTTAACATAAAAATGACTTCTAGAGTATAGAGAGTAAAGGTTAAACAAATAGAGAAAGAAGTCAGATAAATATTAAATTTATCTGTGGCATTGTTACCAGAGTTTTAGGATGAAAGCCCCAGCTAGAGGGGTCCCATAGCCATGCCCAGCCTCTCATCCCAAATACCGAACAGGGAGACAAGCAGCAGTGATGGGCAAGAACGGAGCTTTCATCAACATGACCATGCTGGGAAGGACAGTTAAAGAGGTTCAAGAACTGTCTTTGAAGGGCTGACAGAAAATTTGGGGTTTATAGAAAAGGGGAACAAGACAAGAATCAGGGTTTTGCACAGCTGGTGTTTGTAGGATAGTTAATTGTGGGCAAGCTCTGGTCTGGTTGATGGTCATCTCAGGACTGGTCCTGCCAGATCCTGGGAGAGCCATCATTGCGTGACTGAGCACCACGGGGAGATGAGGGCTCTGGTGTGGGGAGCAGCGTTGGTTCCCTTCTCGGGGTAATTGCTTCTGCTTCGAAGTGGGGGTTACTGCATCACTGCGTGGTCAGCAAGGCTCTACTTTTCCTGGAATCCACAATGACTGTAACTTCATATTGTATGTGTCAATGCTCTGTATCTTTTTTATGCTGAGTAATATTCCGTTGTATGGAGGTACTATACCCGGTTTGTAGACCCGCTTTTGAAAGAATAATTGTGCTGCCTCCAGTATTTGGTAACAATGAAAAATACTAATATGAATATTTATAAAAAGCCTCCATGTTGACAATGTTATTGAGTTTTGATAGTTTATTAGGTATCTACAAACACTACCCCTTTTAGGTAAATAAATTGAACATAACTTCTTCCAATTTGTGGTTTGTCTTTTCATTTTCTAAATAGTATCATTTTTTAAAATTAAAAGTGCAAAATAGGGCAGTAACTTTCACTTTTATTTTATTTTTCATATTGCTTGTCTTCTCTCTTTTTTAAAAAATTAGTACATGTTTGCAGAACATGTACTTTACAATTATCTTTGGGAGTGAGTACTTGTATATGGTGCAGCTAGATTTTTTTAAATCCCCTTCTCCTTCCCTTCTGCCTCCTACTCCTCTTGTTTCACAGAGTAAATTTGTTTTATTATATTCCAATTTCTTATTT
Organism: Erethizon dorsatum; assembly: GCA_028451465.1. Taxonomy (NCBI): domain Eukaryota; kingdom Metazoa; phylum Chordata; class Mammalia; order Rodentia; family Erethizontidae; genus Erethizon; species Erethizon dorsatum. The sequence goes on from CM051824.1 coordinate 140,408,801, forward strand.
TTTCTTCACTTTTTCTACCAAAATTCAAGTTATATAACATCAATTTATGTAGCAAAAGTGTATGATAAAATTTAAAAATTTACCTTTAAAAATATCTGTTAGCATAATAGGAAGTCTATAGGAGACAGAAGATAAGTTACGTATCCATGTAAGTTACATTTCTGAAAATAATATTCAGAAAATATTATTAGTGTTCAAAATTTAAAAATAATCCCCTTGTAAGGGAAATTTTGCCATTCTGAGAACACAAGGATTGTACTGTCCCTCCCCCCCCTTTCAGGTGCTCTGGGAATAGAGCTGTTACAATCTAAAGTTGCTAAGTTAGATAAATCCTGGAACAGAGCTGACCACCGACTGGGGGAATAGATTGCAAGATAATGGCTATCCCATGGCTAAGGAATTTGCAGAATGTGCTGTTCTGGACCATCTGCTTTCCAAATTAGAAAACATCCTCCCCTGCTCCATTGGCCAGCCTAAAAACTCCCGTATGAGTGTCTTCTCCCAATGAATGTAAAAAGCTGTTTAAACTAACCAATGCTATCTGCTTCTGTAACCGCACTTGCAAAGACCCCTCCTCCCTTTGTCCTATAGACATATAAGCCCTACACAGACAAACCTCGTGGCCCACTGTTCCTGCGTGTTCAGTGAGCCCCACGCATGCTTGGATAATAAAACCCCTTGCCCATTGCATGAGAGAAAGCTTCTTGGAGTCTTCTTTCACGCGGTGGGTGTCTCAACCCTAACATTTTGGAGGCCCCAGCGAGATAGGGGATTGCCCCTGCATCAGGAAGACCCCAACAGCCAACTCTCGGGGTGAGTATGGCCGTTCCTATCTCTCTTTCTCTGTCCCTCTTCGCCTTACTTTCATTTTGCGATCACCTAGTTTTTGGTTGTGACTGGTATCAAGGTGCATAAGCTCCTCGATCCAAGTGGCTTGCCCGTGCATCAAGGGGCGTGAGCTCCTTGGTGACTTGCCTCTAGGCTTTTAAGTCACAAGTCACTTCCCCGGGGGACGACTCGGGGATTATCGGTCCATAGGGCCATTTTGCGGTGGGGTCACCGGTTATATTTTTGTCACCATTCGTCGCCCTTCAGATTCAGTTTACTTCCTCTTCTGGGGAAGTCGTGTACGCCAGCATTTGTCTATTATCTTGGTTTTAGTGTTTGTCTGTCTTTGTTTTTCTTTTGGCGCCACTAACCTCTTTTGTTCCACAGCACCCACCATGGGACAAACGGAATCCACCCCCCTCTCTTTCACTCTGGATCATTGGTCGGAAGTGAAAGAGAGGGCTCATAATCTTTCTTTGGTTGTTAAAAAAGGTAAATGGCAGACTTTCTGCTCGTCGGAATGGCCCACCTTTCAAGTAGGATGGCCGCCAGAGGGAACTTTCCACCTTCCCCTTATCCAGGTGGTTAAGACTATAGTCTTCCATCCTGGAAAACAGGGATATCCTGACCAACAACTTTACATCGTGCTATGGCAAGACTTGTGTGAGAACCCCCCAAAGTGGGTAAGGAATTTTCTACCTCCAACTCTACCTGAATCTGTCACTCTCTTACCTGCAAAAGCTCAACCTACGATCCCTAACCTTTATCCTCCTCTCCCTTCTCAGGTTTTACCCGAATCACAGGCTGACCTAATCCTATTGGACTCCGGAACACCACCTCCTCCTTACCTCCCTTTACCCTCTGCTCCAGTTGAGGCGGCTGCTACTTCCCTTCCACCCTCTTCTCCTATCTCGTCTTCTTCACCCTCTTCCCCTGAATTAAATCTGCAGGGCCCTCCGATTGAAGCTACGAGCCAAGGGCCGGCCCAGGGAACCCGAAGCCAGTGGGCCCTAGGCCCTCAAGATGGAGTGGCAATCACACTCCCCCTCAGACCGCATGGACCCATGCTAGAAGATGGACACAGGGGGGAAATGCCAGCACTCCAATACTGGCCCTTTTCCTCCTCCGACTTATATAATTGGAAAAATAATAACCCTCCTTTCTCTGAGGACCCTTCTAGGTTAACCGGGTTGGTGGAGTCTCTCATGTTCTCTCACCAGCCTACCCGGGACGATTGTCAACAGTTGCTGGGGACCTTGTTCACCACCGAAGAGAAGGATCGAATCATCATAGAGGCCAGAAAACTCGTGCCAGGACAGGATGGGAGACCTACCCAGCTCCCAAATATCATTGATCACTTCTTCCCATTGTGCCACCCTGATTGGGACCCCAATACTCCAGCAGGTAGGGAGCATCTGTCCATCTATCGCCAGACTCCAGTGGTGGGTCTCCGAGTGGCCACTAGGCAGCCTACAAATTTGGCTAAGGTGAGAGAGATTCTTCAAGGGCCTACCAAGTCACCCTCGATATTTTTAGAAAGGCTAATGGAGGCATACCGTAGATACACTCCCTTTGACCCTCAAGATGAGGGACAACGGGCATCTGTTGCCATGGCCTTTATAGGACAATCAGCCTCAGATATTAGATGTAAGCTCCAACGACTAGATGGATTGCAGGATTTAACCTTAAGGGATTTAGTAAAGGAGGCTGATAAGGTATATTATAAGAGGGAAACAGAAGAGGAAAGGGAACAGAGAAAGGAAAAGGAGAGGGAAGAAAAAGAACTAATCAGAGATAGAAAGAGAAATAAAGAATTGACAAAAATCTTGGCCATAGTCATAAAGGGCATTCAGGGAGAAATAGATGAGGGTAAGCCACGCTGCCCTCCTCTTGACCCCAACCAATGTGCATATTGCAAGGAACAAGGACACCTCATGAAGGAATGTCTCAAGCTTAAAAGGAAAAAGGAAAGGGAAAGAAAACAAAAACAGGCTTTGGAGGCTCAACAATGCCAACAGCCTAATGTACTGGCCTTAGAAGAAGAGGACTAGAGGGGACGGGGCTCGGACCCCCTCCCCGAGCTCAGGGTAACTTTCAATGTGGAGGGGACCCCAATTGATTTTGAAGTAGATACAGGAGCCATCTTTTCTGCTCTCCAAGCCCCATTGGGACCTCTCTCCTCTAAGAGGTCCCTGGTTCAAGGGGTAATGGGAGCAAATTCAGAGCATGGACTACCAAAAGAACTATGGACTTAGGTAAAGGAAAAGTCCAACATTCTTTCTTGGTAATACCAGAATGCCCAGCCCCCCTCATGGGAAGAGCTCTCTTAACTAAATTAAGAGACAAAATAACTTTTGAGCCCCAGGGACCCCAAGTGACTTTTCTCAACCCCCTGGTGAGCCAACCTATGGTGACTATGCTCACTTTAGCAACTGATGATGAATACCAACTTTATAGCCAGCCTACGGTTTTGGCCATACCCCAAAAATGGATAATGGAATTCCCTGACTCATGGGCTGAAACAGCTGGATTGGGACTGGCCACATTACGACCCCCTGTGGTAATCTCTTTAAAGGCCTCCGCCTCACTGGTCCATATCAAACAATATTATATAAACAAGGAGGCCCATCAGGGGATAAAGAGACACATACAAAAGTTTCTCAAACTGGGGGTATTAGTACCGTGTCGTTCGGCTTGGAATACACCCTTGTTACCAGTCAAAAAGCTGGGAACAGGAGATTACAGACCAGTGCAAGACCTAAGAGAGGTGAATAACAGAGTAGAAGATATACATCCTACAGCACCTAATCAATACAATTTGCTTAGCACCCTGTGACCCAAAAAGACTTGGTATACTGTACTAGACCTAAAGGATGCTTTCTTTTGTCTATCTCTACATAAAGACAGTCAGCCTCTGTTTGCCTTTGAATGGACAGACCCTGACACAGGGGTGTCAGGACAGTTGACTTGGACATGCCTCCCTCAGGGATTTAAGAACTCCCCTACCATCTTCGATGAAGCTCTCCATAAGGACCTGGCTACCTTCCGAGTCCAACACCCTGCTGTGACCTTGCTCCAATATGTGGACGATCTTCTGCTGGCCGACGATTCAGAAACAGACTGTATGTATGGGACTCGGGAACTATTACAGGAGTTAGCCAAATTGGGATACCGAGCCTCTGCTAAAAAGGCTCAAATTTGCCAAAGGGAGGTTATCTTTTTAGGATACACCCTCAAAAATGGGAAATGATGGCTCACAGAAGCTAGAAAAAAGACAGTCACTCAAATTCCCCCACCCGCAAGTAAAAAACAATTGCGGGAATTTCTGGGAACTGCGGGGTTTTGCCGCTTGTGGATTCCAGGTTTTGCCTCCCTGGCTGCTCCCCTCTATCCCCTCCTAAAGGGAGATGTCTCCTTCACCTGGGGCACTGACCAACAACGAGCCTTTGATGATATCAAAAAGGCCCTTTTGTCTGCCCCTGCATTGACTCTCCCCAATGTAGAAAAACCCTTTACTCTCTATATTGAAGAAAAACAGGGGATAGCTCGAGGAGTGCTAACTCAGGCCTTTGGCCCATGGAAGCGACCTGTGGCCTATTTATCAAAGAGATTAGATCCTGTGGCTAATGGATGGCCCCATTGTTTAAAGGCTATTGCAGCGGCAGCCATCCTAAGGATGCAGATAAAATGACTTTGGGACAAAAATTGACTATAATAGCCCCACACACGCTGGAGAGTGTTATTCGTCAGCCTCCAGATAGATGGCTCTCTAATGCCAGAATCACTCACTACCAAAGCCTCCTGCTAAATAAGGACCGAATAACATTCGGACCTCCAACCACCCTCAACCCGGCCACTCTGCTGCCTGAAGAGACGTCAGAGCCAATCTTACATACCTGTCAAGAAATCCTGGCAGAAGAAATTGGAATTCGCCGAGACCTAACAGACCAGCCACTCCCAGATGCAGAAGTAACCTGGTTCACTGACGGTAGCAGTTTCTTACTAGAAGGTAAGAGACACGCGGGGGCCGCGGTTACAGATGGGACTCGAGTTATCTGGTCGTCAGGACTAAGAGAAGGTACATCTGCACAGAGAGCGGAATTAGTTGCCCTCACAAAGGCCTTAGAGTTGGCACAGGGAAAAAGGGCAACCATTTATACTGATAGCCGCTACGCTTTTGCTACGGCACATGTTCATGGGGCTATTTACCAGCAGAGAGGACTCTTAACCTCTGCGGGAAAGGAGATCAAAAACAAAGCAGAGGGCCGGTGAGACGGCTCAGCGGCTTAAGCGCCTGCCTTGCAAGCGCGAAGGCCCGAGTTCGACTCCCGGAACCCACATACGAAAAAGGGGCCGGTGATATCGCTCAGAGGCACGGGTGCCTGTTGGTGCGCGAGGTCCTGAGGTCGTCCCCCCGGTACCCACAAAAAAAAAAAAAAAAAAAAAAAAACAAAGCAGAAATTCTCAGACTCTTGACAGCTATTATGCTACCACAAAAATTGGCCATAGTACACTGCAATAGCCACCAAAAAGGTACCAGTCCTATAATACGGGGAAACAATCATGCAGATAAAACTGCAAAACAAGAGGCTTTAGGCGCCCCTACCACTTTGCTCCTAGAAGTCGATACTTCACCTGAGATATATTCAAACGAGCCTCTTCAAACTCCCAAGATGGGAAAAACAGAACTTTTAGCCTACTTCCAACAAGCTCATAAGTTAACCCATCTGGGGACAAAAAAGTTGTGCTTATTGGCCAGAAATTCATCAACAGATAGTCAATTGTCAGCCGCCCAAATTAAAACACTGGCAGAACAAGTTACCAAGAACTGCCAAACTTGCCAGATTGTCAATGCCTTCCCCTCCAAATCCTCAGAAGGAAAGAGATTGCAAGGAACCCGACCAGGACAGTTTGGGAAGTGGATTTTACTGAAATAAAACCGGCCAAATATGGGCTTAAATACTTGTTAGTCTTTATAGACACTTTTTCAGGATGGACCAAGGCATTCCCTACCAAAAGGGAAACTGCACAGATGGTAATAAAAAAGTTGATGGAAGAGATCTTTCCTCGTTTTGGCCTGCCAAAGGTAACCGGGTCTGACAATGGACTGGCATTCGTGGCTCAAGTAAGTCAGGGATTGGCCAAGATATTGGGGATTGATTGGAAACTTCACTGTGCTTATAGACCCCAGAGTTCAGGACAGGTAGAGAGAATGAATAGAACAATAAAGGAGACCTTGACAATATTAGTCAAAGAGACTGGCTCTAAAGATTGGACCATGCTCCTACCCTATGCTTTGTTTAGAGCTAGAAACACCCCTTCTTCCCAGCCACCCAATTTGACTCCTTTTGAGATTCTATATGGAACTCCTCCCCCCATCCGAGACCTCAGCCCCCTACCCAAGGGTGCCCATTTACCCCATACTTTCTTGATTGATAGACTTCAGGCTCTGGACCAGATTCAGAGAATCCTGTGGCGTCAACTCTCTTCAGCCTACCAGCCAGGCGACGAACCCACTTCTCACCGGTACAACATAGGAGATTTCATCTACATCCATCGCCACCAGGTACAAACCCTAGAACCTCGCTGGAAAGGACCCTACCAGGTACTCCTGACTACCCCACAGCTGTTAAGGTTGATGGCATCGTGTCCTGGGTTCATGCATCTCACCTCAAGCCAGCACCTCCACCGCCGGGGTCTCAATGGAGATTGGAAAAGACTGATAATCCCCTCAAGTTACGGGTTCGTTGTATGGCTATGGGTGGGGATAATGGGGACCCCACTCTCTCAGGGGACAAACAACCCACACCGACCTTGGAAATGGTCGATCACTCGTTGGAGTGATCAAAGAGAAATCAAGACTTTGATAGGGTCAAGAAATCCAACATTTGAAGTCTATTCTTGTGACCTTGCACCTATTCAACCATGCCTTAAGAAAATACCAGTCTATCTTTGTCCTGCAGCTATAGAAGGTAGAACATATTGTAATTCCCCAGGACATTACTACTGTGCCTACCGGGGTTGTGAGACAATAGCAACCGCATGGACACCCGCTCATCCCGATAGACATCTTAGAGTACAATGGGGGCCAAACAATTGCCAGCCATTTGATTACTGGTATCATACTAAACAAAATTGTGAGTACTTAAATATAACTGTTACCACCCCTGACGAAACTGGCTGGCTGACAGGACGTACCTGGGGACTTAGATATTATGAACCAAGTACAGATAGGGGCGACCTTTTCTTTATAAAAAAGGCTCCTCCAGAAAAGCCACCTGTGGCCATAGGCCCAAATCCCATCTTAAGACCACCCAAAGCCACTATACCCCCACAGAGACTGGAGCTACCCAATACTGTGCCTCAATCAACAAAAGCCCCTTCCTCACTCTCCAAAACCACTAAAACACCCATACCCATTGTAACCAGATTATACAACTTAATTCTGGGGGCCTATTCTATCCTGAATTATACCCAGAGTGATCTGACTCTATCTTGCTGGCTTTGCCTATCAGCCTCCCCACCTTACTATGAAGGTATAACAATCAATGATACATACAACGTCACTACTAGTGCCACTTGTGACTGGAATAGTAACCATAAACTTACTCTCCCTGAGGTTACTGGTAAAGGAGTCTGTATAGGGAACCCCCCAAATGACATCAGACAGACTTTATGTTTACATGTCCATAACATCCCCACCTTAACGGCATACTTAATTCCTCCTCAAGGGACCCATTGGGCGTGTAATACTGGGATCACCCCTTGTGTCTCCACTAAGGTGTTTAACAATTCGGCCCATTTCTGTGTTATGATAAAAATATTTCCTCGGATAATGTACCATCAAAGTAAATCATTTGAGGATATGATAGAACACAAAACCAGGTATCAACAAGAGCCTATATACCTAACTTTGGCTGTTCTTGCAGGATTGGGAATCACCACCGGAGTGGGGACAGGGACAGCGGCACTGTTACAGGGATCTCATCAAATGAACATGATGCAGGCTGCTATTGACCAAGATTTAAAAGAGATAGAAATGTCTATAACAGCCCTCCAGACCTCCCTAACCTCTCTGTCAGAAGTGGTGTTACAAAATAGGTGAGGATTAGATCTATTGTTCATGAAGGAAGGAGGCCTATGTGCCGCCTTAAAGGAAGAATGCTGTTTCTATGCGGATCACTCAGGGGTAGTTAAGGAATCTATGACCAAATTAAGAGAACGCCTCCAAGAAAGACAAAAAGAATGAGAAGCCCAACAAGGCTTATTTGAGTCCTGGTTTAGCCAGTCTCCCTGGTTCACCACCTTAATGTCAGCTCTAGCAGGACCCCTAATTGTGTTAATCTTAATAATAGCAATAGGGCCTTGCATATTAAATAGGATAGTAAACTTACTGCAAAACCAGATTGGCAACGTAAAACTGATGCTCATCCGACAACAATATGCAGTTCTAGATAATCACAAAACTGAACATCCTGATCTCTAAGGTTAGAGATTCACAAAAACAAAAAGGGGGGAATGTAAGGGAAATTTTGCCATTCTGAGAACACAAGGATTGTACTGTCCCTCCCCCCCATTTCAGGTGCTCTGGGAATAGAGCTGTTACAATCTAAAGTTGCTAAGTTAGATAAATCCTGGAACAGAGCTGACCACCGACTGGGGGAATAGATTGCAAGATAATGGCTATCCCATGGCTAAGGAATTTGCAGAATGTGCTGTTCTGGACCATCTGCTTTCCAAATTAGAAAACATCCTCCCCTGCTCCATTGGCCAGCCTAAAAACTCCCGTATGAGTGTCTTCTCCCAATGAATGTAAAAAGCTGTTTAAACTAACCAATGCTATCTGCTTCTGTAACCGCACTTGCAAGGACCCCTCCTCCCTTTGTCCTATAGACATATAAGCCCTACACAGACAAACCTCGTGGCCCACTGTTCCTGCGCCGTTCAGTGAGCCCCATGCATGCTTGGATAATAAAACCCCTTGCCCATTGCATGAGAGAAAGCTTCTTGGAGTCTTCTTTCACACGGCGGGCGTCTCGACCCTAACACCCTGAAGTCAAGTGCAAGGCAATAGCTCTTACATTCCTTCCATCATAGAGAGCTGAGTCAGGAAATTAAAGATATAAATTAGAAAAAAAGACAAAAAAAATTTTTATGCCACTGTTATATCTGTCAACTTGGAAAATGCCAAAGAATCTACTGAATAAATAGATTTAGTTGGTTTGTTTGTTTTAAATGGTATCAAAAACTCAATTGCACTCTGTACAAAGCCTGCCAATTGTATGTATGTACTAAAATGATTATTTTCAAAATACCATTTAAAAAGTGCCTGGAGTTAGTATACCAAAAGACTTGAATGAATTTAGAAAGAAAATTACTTTAAAAAACAGAAATATTAAAGAAAGCCAATTTTAAAAAGGAAGATACTGCTTAATACACTCTACTGCATAACACGGTGAGTATTTACCTTTAAAGATTACTGTTACTACTGCCAGTAGCATGACTTTTCATGCCAATGACCCTGCTTTTTTTTTTTGCTAATTCAGGGAAGGCAGCCCATAAGTAATTATGATCCCTTTAAATCTATTTCTTTCTTCTCAAAGTGACTTAAAAGTTAGAATTGCTTTTCTTTGTTCTTATTTTCATAAAAGGCATGCAATTTGGTTATAGCAAAAGCAGTCCCTGTGGCTCCTATAGGACCATATTGTCATTGCTTTGTAAAACACTTTAAATATTAATAGCTGCAGCAAAGTGCCATCCCATTTTCTAAAAAAAATTTCCCATGAATTTGCAATCAAAATTTTCAAAAAAATTATCTTGACTTATAGGAAAAATAGAGTGAAATTTCTGGTTTTCTTACATTGGGTAATATCTGTGTACAGATAGCATTGTTGAAATGCATTTCTAGACTCAGAAAATGAGGGTCATTATTTCCTTTCCATAAACACATGACAAGTGGCCTGAGAAGGCTTAAACTCTTTAGTGTTCAAGAGAAATAGAGATTTGAGTTTCTTACCATTCTGAAACTGAAAATTAACATATACAAGTGAAAGCTGGGAAAAATTAAATTGTTTTTTACAGGAGATCTACCAAATTAACATCCCACTTATTCCAAGATCATCTTCTATGTGATTTGCAGTGGATACTGATCTGTGTGACTGAAAGATATCCTTAACATTCTTTTAAATATTAAGAAAGAATATCCTATAAAGGACTGCAAAGAATACAAACAAAATTAAACATCTTAGTTATGCTACCAAATATGCTACCAAATTTTTACTTCTTAGCAATTGGATAGATAAAATTTCTAGACTTTTTATGTATCCAGATACCCAGGTGACTATTTCTTTCTCTGTATAGGAAAAGTCATTAAATACTGAAAATTAATGCATCAATATTTACACATGAAGGATTCCTGGGAAATTTAATACAGATAATGAAAATATTAAGTAATGAGAACCAGCACATCTGTGGATACTGTTTTCTGTTACACAGTTTATTCTCTAAAGTTACTGTAAAATCTTAGCAAAATCAATGAACAAGATCACTAACTTCTAAACAATGAGGTATCTCTAAACATTCTCTTAGCTAGGAGCTCTAGACCTTGTTCAGTTCAACAACCTCCAAGGGTGAACTCCAAGAACTTCCCCTATAGTATCCTCAGTCAGTCCCTCACTACATCTCCATAAGAGTAAGACAATGAGCAACCAAGAGTCTATATTTTCTTTTCAAATTTCAAGGAACCAATTGAAATGTGTCAGTGACATTATCTGATGGGATTAGAGATATGTAAAAAATGTTAAGTGCAGTCTCTGTTTTCTCTGAGCTAATTGCTGTGACATTCTGTTCCTTATCAGTCAAGTATAGGGAAGTGACTGAATTATCCCACATTGCTTTCTGTGTTCTGACTCTAAACTACCAAATAAAAGTTGTCTATGTATCTTAATTTCACAAACTTCTAAATAGTGATGGGTAAGCTGACACTTGAGACAAATCTTAAATATGGGATTTACTTCTTATGCCATCTGAAGCCAGATAAATTAGCCTTATATCAGTTTTATAACCATTTTCTTTCTAGTAAGATTAAATTAATTATGCAGTGCTTTCAAAACATGCACTGATATTCACTGGGAAATATCAATTATTTGCTCTGTTTTTGCAGTTACAGATTAGTAAAACACTCCATTAGTGAGATGTTGCTGCAGATTACTAATTAGCACAGCACCCATTAGTGACTTCTATTTACTTTGCAATTCAGCAAAATTTAATAACTAGAGAATGTCCTACATCTTTGGCCTAGAATATTCAGTCACGGTTATTTTTCTTTAGTCATTCTACCACCTCAAGATCTGTCCAAATGGCTCTGTCCACTTTTTTCTCATCTCCTCTGAGATAACCAGCTTTATCCTACGGGAAGGAAAAAGAGCCAAACTTTCAGTTGTACCTTGCTTTGCAGCGTATCTTACATCTAGCCTTGGAGTACCCAATTATTCTGTTTCTTTTACAGGAATTAATTTCAGTGTCATGCAAATGGGTCCATTTTTAAAAGAGAATCAACATGCTTATTGCTGGAACTTCCTCTATCACAAAGCTCAAATACTAGTCCAGTAATGAAGCAGTACCACATTCATGGATCAATGGAGCTTTTCTCATTGGATTTCTCTTAGCCCCTACTCCCAGTAACATTGAAAGCTATTCATCCACATCATATCAGTGCTTGTGGGGAATTATAATTTGAGATGAGGGTATGTTCTGGAATCACTGTCTGATAGATACTAGCTGGTAAAATCTCTTGTCAACTGCTGCAGGCTCTTTGTCATGATAAGGTGCAATCTTTAGGCCATCAAAACTGCATGGATACAAATAAGGACAAAGAAGGCTATTCAGAACCCTACTGATTCTTTTAGGTCTCCTCTCTATTATAGTCTCCCAAAGATTGTTTGGTCAGAGTATTCCTAAGTTCTTGTAACCCTATATTGTTTGTATATTTTTTCTAAAGCTGAGTCAGTAAAATTTCTGCATCTTCAGGGAAGGTATTTTAGTGGTATACCCACTAGAAGACAATCCCATGCAAAAGTCAAGTGGAAGTCCCCAAACAAGATTTTTTTAGTTTTCTATAATGACAACATTTAATTATAGCCAATTCTTCCCCAGTTCAAAGGCTGACCTTGTATAAAGGCAATATATGCCCAGAATATTTTCTGCAGGACTAATAAAAATAGTCTTGACCAGAACTATTTTTACCATGTTCTTTGTCCTCGTCTTCCACAGTGCTTCCTATCAATGCATTTTAAATAAACAGATTTTGCTAATTTAAGTTTATAAAAACATTTGTGCCAAAAATTGTAAAACGTAGCAAAGGCACAACAATAACTTGGAGTTATACTTTTCAAAGGAAAGAGCTGAAAGGAAATTAATGAAAGAAAGATGTTGAATATTTTAAAATTAATACCATCATCTCTCTGTTGCACAAAGTAACATCATTTCTCTACTGCACAAAGTAAGGAGGCCTGGACCCTCCTTACTAATCTTACAAACACTCTAATTCCAGTAGGGCCATTTAGGACAACTTTCCCCAGAGCCTCTACCCTTTCCCCACTGTGTAACACAGCGCACTAGAAAGAGGGAGACACATGGCCCAGGGGCTCCCTCGCTACTGTTTAACTTCCCTCCCACTGGGTTTTGGGAGAGAGCTCCAGAAATTCATTGATCACAGTTTTGGAGGCCACTGTGTACATCAAAGTGATGGCAGATTCAGTGTCTGGCAAGCTCCCAAGTCCTCATTAGATTTTTTCCTTGCTGGGTTGTGATGCTTTCTTCCTGTGTCCTGACGGGAAGAAAGCGTTAAATAAGCTCTCTAGAGTCTCTTTTGTAGAAGAATTTATCCTAATCATAAGGGCTCCACCCTTGCAGCCTAATCACCTCCCAAATCACCCACCTCCTAATCACCTTAGGGTCAACGTATGAGTTGTTAATGGGTGGAAACATTCAAGCTATAGCAGTACTAAACATCATCAGTTTCATGGCAAGTTGGCAGGGCAATCCACTGTCAGATGGACTTATCCAAGTCCATTTTATGGCATCCACTTAAATTATCTACTTGCATTTTCTCTTATTTCTTGAAGACCCCATGAGGATGGGGTAAAGGTCAGATGAAGATTTGTGCAATAGAGAGATGATGTTATTAATTTTTAAATATTCAACATATTCATATAAGTTTATGACTTACAACTATTAAATTAGATTTGATTTCATAAAAATATTCTACACATCCTTGGAATTTTATCTTATTGTATATATTCTAAACTCAAGCCGTATTTCTTTCATAGGCAAAATAAATATCATTCCTGGCCTAGAGTTCCTTGTTAACATATCTTTGCACAAAAGAAGTTAAAATTCTCAAAATTTATTCATGAAGAATTGGAGGCAGGATCCAGTACACACGACCTTAGAGTCTAACCAGGGACAGATAGTGTGTGCTTTTACTTGGCCTTTATCTAACCTAAGAATCTCAGGCATAGCACATGAATGAAACAGGTATTTGTGTGTCTGCACCAGTAATGCTGCCTCAAGAGATTAAAATTTTTTCTGCCCTGTGCCTCCCTGTGAGTCTGTGGAATTGGATCACATCAAAACACAGAAGTAGAATTTACTTTCATGAAACCCAACTCCTTTTCCTTATCCCTTGAAGAAATTTTCACATAAACCATTTCTAAGTAGGTTTGTGAAAACAAAGTGAAAGGGCACAGCCCATTTATACTATGACGTAGTGCACGTGTTCGCCTAGAAATATTTGATCATGGCAATCATGTGTAACGCAATACCTGCACTGACTGTTGAAATCCTTTTGTCTTTGCTTTCATTTTCTGCTCCACCCAGAGCCCTCCTCTATTTGAAAAAGATCATAAACCAGAGGAGGAGATAATATTGAAATATTTGTTCCGTAAATGCAGAGAAAAGGTTCTGTGTGAGAAACAATGGCTACGTGCATCATTTTTTTCAGTGGTTAACCTGAGATCCAAATGATTTCTTATCACTCTTCTCCATTTTAGCTTTGCAGATGCCACACTATTATGAGCTTAAATCGGTTCTTGTGTTTTGGCTTGCTCAGTTTCTCTTCCTTTCTCAGTCAGCAGTAGGGAGGTTGAACAAGAGTACCTATAACCCGTGTTGCCAAAACCCACTGAAGATGCCTTTATGACACTCAGCAATTATATTTGCTCTACTCTGTCTCTTCCTGTTAGGCTCTATATTGGTTCTACTGACAAACTTTCCTCCAAGTAATTTGTTACTCCCCGTCAGGGAAAGAGCTAATCTTTCTCCTCCATGAGCCTGGCCCCATTAGGAAAAAAGCTGGAGAATGGTTACATTGTATCAGGTTAAGTTTAAAATGTAGGTTTCACTCAATATTGGCTCAACCTGAAATTATTTTAATTTGTATATTTGTGAATCCAAAACCCTTCAGTTCAAGTGCCCTGAACCAAAATCTTCAGTCAAATGATGCCCAGAAATGTTATTTTCCCAGCCTTTCCATAGACAACTACTCGTGTTTTACTACTTAATAGCTCCCTGGATTCTCCCAGCTGATAAATAGTTGGGCTTTTCTGTTCAGTCAGTGAAGGGCTATTTTCTTTAAGGATGCCAGTGGCCTCAGAGGCTGGGCTTTTAGCGCATTGTCAGCCTTGACCAAACATTCCACTCTCTGTCCTACTTGCCATTCTGACCGCAGCTCAGTACTGTTCCCCGACATCGGCCAGCCCTTTCTGGAAGAAGTCTCAGCCTTCTGTAGTACTGTCTCTCAGAAATAGAAAGCATAATTTTTCCCTCACTACATAAGTAACCTATGCATACTCAGAAGATACTTCTCCTTCATAACAGTAATTTATAAATATAATTTCTAATAATATCCCCTCAAAAACAAACCAATGTTTTAAAGAAAGATGTATCCAAGTGTGTGAATTCTTTGGCGTGTCTCACGTACATACATGCACATACATATATGTTTCAGAATTTTTGTTTATTAAAAATTTTAGAATGTTTCAATTCCAGTTGTTTACGTGGGAATGGAGTGTTAGGCTTGTATTTTATTTTTCCTCAAAATTTGATGCTGTTCCATTTATTTCTGATATCCAAGATTGCTTATAAAAGTCTTAAATCGTGCTATTTTTGTGATTTTTAAAAAATGAGCAAAGTTTGAAATTGCTAATAGAATTCTCAGAATATAAAGAAATATTGAACAATAATTTTATAAATTTTTTTAAAGAGAAGAAAAAACAAAGCAAATCAAAAGAAGAACAAATTTTCAAACAAACATAATAGGAGGGTAACAATGGTTAATACATTACGTATTACTCTCTTTAAGTTAGTTATTCAGGACACCAGACATTAGCATTCAATTGTCCGAACATTATTGGCACAAACCTTACTCTTCAATGAACTAAGTAAAAATGGTAGTGTATCTATCTTAACCATCTTATATATATATATATACAATTTTTTTCCCTTTCCCTTCTTTCTTTTCCCTATTCCAGTCTCTCTTTCCTTTTGACCAGTTTCTTTTTGATTCACCATGTCTATTGTACATTTTGGATCTTATTTACTCTTTCAGTTTCTCATACTAGAGAGATAATATGATGCTTACACATGTGCTTCTGGTTTATTTCACTTATGAGTATTTTCTCGAGTTGCATCCATTTACCTATAAAAGTCTCCAGTTTATCCTTCTTTATGGCTGAATAGTACTCCATTGTATAAAAATACCACATCTTTCTTATCCATTCCTCAGTTGATGGGCATTTGGGTTGTTTCCAAGATCTGGCTATTACAAATTGTGCTGCTATAAACATGGGTGCACATATGTCACTGTGGTACGATGTTTTTAATTCTTCTGGGAAGATGCCCAGAAGGGGAGTAGCTGGGTCAAATGGGACCTCCAACCCTAGTTTTCTGAGGAATCTCCACACTGACTTCCACAGTGGCTGTACCAGTCGACACTCCCACCAACAGTGAAGAAGGGTTCCTTTTTCCCCACAGCCCCTCCAGCATTTGTTATTAGTTGATTTCTTAATAGTAGCCATTCTTTCTGGGGTGAGATGGTATCTCAGTGTTGTTTTAATTTGCATCTCTCGAATGACTAGTGATGTTGCACATTTTTTTGTATATTTATTTGCCATTAGTATTTCTTCATCTGAGAAATATGTATTCATCTCAGATGCCCATTTTTGGAGTGGGTCTTTAAATTTGGGAGGTCTGATTTTTTTGAGTTCTTTATATGTTCTCGATAGTAATCCTTTGTCTGAGGAACAGCTGGCAAACATTTTTTCCCACATTGTGGGTTGTCTCTTCACTCTGTTGGTGGTTTCTCTTGCTGTGCAAAAGCTTTTTAATGAGATGAGATCCCAGTTATTGATTCTTTGGGATAGTTCCCGTGCGGTTGAGTTTTTATTCATAAAGTCTTTGCCTACACCAATGTCTCCAAGGGTTTTACCTATCCTACCTTCCAGCAGATTTAATGTTTCTGTTTTAATATTTAGATCTCTGATCCATTTTGAATTTAGTTTAGTGCATGGTGAAAGATATGGATCTAGTTTTAATCTTCGGCATGTGTAGAGCCAGTTTTTCCAGCACCATTTATTAAAGAGGCTATCTTTCTTCCAGCGAATGTGTTTGGCACCTTTGTCAAAGATAAGGTGGCTTAGTATGTCTGGGGTTGTTTCAGCATCTTCTAATCTGTTCCATTGATCTTCAGGTCTGTTTTTTTTTGCCAGTACCACACTGTTTTTATCACAGTAGCTTTATAGTATAATTTCAAGTCGGGGATTGTGATGCCCCCTGCCTTGCCTTTGTTGCCCAGAATTGCCTTTGCTATTCTAGGTCTCTTCTGATTCCAAATGAATTTTAGGATTGTTTTCTCTAATTCTGTGAGATATGCTGTTGGAATTTTGATTGGAATTGCATTAAATCTGTATAACAATTTTGGAAGTATGGCCATTTTCACTATATTGGTTCTTCCTATCCAGGAGCAAGGGATATCTTTCCATTTTCTGATATCCTCTTCAATCTCCTTTTTCAGAGTACTGTAGTTTTCAGTATAGAGGTCTTTTACATCCTACGTGAGGTTGATTCCTAGGTATTTCATTTTTTGGGATGTTATTGTGAAAGGTATTGTTTCCCTAATTTCTCTTTCAGTAAGTTTGTTATTTGTGTACAGGAAGGCTATTGACTTTTGAGTATTGACTTTGTATCCAGCTACACTACTGAATTTGGTTATTAAATCTAGCAGTTTTTTAGTGGAGTTTTTGGGGTCTTCTGTGTAGAGTATCATGTCATCTGCAAATAATGATAATTTAACTTCTTCCTTTCCAATCATTATTCCTTTTATTTCTTTCTCTTGTCTAATCGCTCTGGCTAAAGTTTCCAGAACTATGTTGAATAAGAGTGGGGACAGTGGACATCCTTGTCTTGTTCCTGATTTTAGAGGGAAGGCTTTCAGTTTTTGGCCATTTAGTATAATATTGGCTGTTGGTTTGTCATAGATAGCTTTTACCAGATTGAGATAAAGACCCTCTATTCCAATTTTCTGTAGGGTTTTTATCATGAAAAGGTGCTGGACTTTGTCAAAAGCTTTTTCTGCATCTATTGAGATGATCATGTGATTTTTGTCTTTGGTTCTGTTAATATGCTGTATTACATTTATTGATTTACGTATGTTGAACCATCCCTGCATCCCTGGGATGAATCCAACTTGGTCATGGTGTATAATCTTCTTGATGATTTGTTGGATTCTGTTTGCCAGTATCTTATTAAGGATTTTTGCATCTATGTTCATTAGGGAGATTGGCCTGTAGTTCTCTTTCTTAGTTGGGTCCTTCTCTGGTTTTGGTATCAGGGTAATGCTTGCTTCCAGGAATGAATTTGGGAGTATTGCTTCCCTTTCAATTTCATTGAAAAGTTTGAGAAGTAGGGGCGTTAGGTCTTCTCTAAATTTCTTGTAGAATTCGGCAGTGAATCCATCAGGGCCTGGGCTTTTCTTTGTTGGGAGGTTTTTAATTACATCTTCAATTTCATTGGCTGATATTGGTTTATTTAGGATTTTTAAATCTTCTTGATTCAGCTTTGGTAATTCATACGAATCTAGGAATCTGTCCATTTCTTCTGCATTTTCCATCTTAGTAGAATATAAATTTTCAAAATAGGTATAGATGATCTTCTGGATTTCTGCAGGGTCCGTCGTGATATCACCCTTTTCATTTTCAATTGCATGGATTTGAGTCTTTTCTTTTCTTTTTTTAATAAGGTTGGATAAGGGTTTGTCAATCTTATTTATTCTTTCAAAGAACCAACTTTTTGCTTCATTGATTCTTTGTATTGTTTTTTTTATTCTCCAATACGTTAATTTCTGCTCTGATCTTTATAATTTCCTCCCTTGTACGGGCTTTTGGCTTAACCTGCTCTTCTTTTTCTAGAAGCTCGAGGTTCACCCTTAAGTTGTTTATTTGCGCTTGCTCTATTTTCCTGATATAAGTGTTTAATGCTATAAATTTCCCTCTTAGGACTGCTTTCATTGTATCCCACAAGTTCCGGTATGTTGTACTGTCATTATCATTCAGTTGTAGAAAGGGACTAATTTCTTCTTTAATTTCATCTGTGACCCATTGGTTGTTCAGGAGGATGCTGTTTAATTTCCATGTGTTTAGGGAGTTTTTGTGGGATCTTTTGCCATTGATTTCCAATTTCATTGCACTATGGTCTGATAATATGCATGGGATAATTTCAATTCCTTTGCATTTACTTAAGCAGGTTTTATGAGGTAGTATGTGGTCTATTTTGGAGAACGTCCCATGTGCAGCTGAGAAAAATGTGTATTCTGATGTTGTGGGATGGAACACTCTGTAGACATCTACTAAGTCCATTTGTTCAAAAGTTTGGTTCAGTTCTACTATTTCATTATTGATTTTCTGTCCAGTTGATCTATCTTTTTGTGACAGTGGAGTATTGAGATCCCCCAATATAATTGTATTAGTGCTTATTTGATTTTTCATGTCCTTTAGTACTTGTTTTATATAGCTGGGTGCATTGGTATTTGACGCATATATATTTATGATCATTATCTCTTCCTCTTGGATTGTTCCCTTTACAAGGATGTAATGACTGTCTTTATCTCTCTGAATCCTTCTTGGTTTGAAGTTCACTTTGTCTGCAAAAAGAATAGCTACCCCTGCTTTTTTCTGGGTTCCTGTGGCATGGAGTATTGTTTTCCATCCTTTGACTTTCAGTCTATGAATTTCTTTCTGAATTAAATGTGTTTCTTGTATACAGCATATTGTTGGATCTTGCTTCTTGATCCATTTCACCAGTCTGTGCCTTTTGATTGGTGAATTGAGACCGTTAACATTGATGGTTAAAACTGATATGTATTGACTTGTCATGATATTTTCCTGTTGTTGGTTCCCACTCTTTGTTTTTCCGCTTTCCGGCTATTTAATTATTTGCCCTGCCTGGTGGATTCCTTCTGTTGGGGTTCCTATCTCTTTCTAGAATGTCCTTCAGAACGTTTTGGAGTGCTGGTTTGGTGGTCATAAATTTTCTCAGATGTTCTTTGTCATGAAAGTATTTTATTTCTCCATCAATTTTGAAAGATAGTTTTGCAGGGTACATCAATCTGGGCTGAAAATTATTTTCCTTTAGAGCTTGCAATACATCATTCCAAGCTCTTCTTGAATTGAGGGTTTGTGCTGAAAAGTCAGCTGTGATTCTGATGGGTTTTCCTTCATAGGTGATTTGTCTCTTCTCCCTAACAGCTTTTAAGATTCTGCCCTTCTGTTGAATTTCTGGGATCTTGACTATGATATGTCTGGCTGAAGTTTTTTTTTGATCATATCTAGTTGGTGTTCTAAAAGCTTCACTTATAGGGGTGTCAAATTCCTTTTCTCTTCCAGGAAAGTTCTCCCTGATTATGTCTTTGAACAAGGTTTTAATGTCGTTGATGCTATCTCCTGCTTTTTCATTTATTCCAATTATTCTTAAGTTGTTTATCTTTGAGTCATCTAGCAGCTGCTGAATTGATTTTTCATGGTCCCTTGCTATTTTTAAGAATTTTTCCATTTCATGATCACTAATTGCAAGCCTGTCTTCTATATCTGAGATCCTGTCCTCGCATTGGCTTATTCTGCTACAAATACTTTCAATGGAATTTTTTATCTCTTGGATATCTGCTTGAATCTGCCTTATGGATTCCATTTCTTTCCTATGCTGAGCATTCATGGTTTCTATAGTTTTCTTAAGTTCATCTATTTTTTTGTCTGTATCAGCTATAGTGTCCTTAAGCATGGTCTTCATTGTAGACATTATCTCTGCAGTTATCTGTGAGATTATTTCTGTTTTAATTTTTTCCAGAACCTCATTCAGTTGCTTTGTTGTTACCACTTCAGATAGGCTTTCGGATTGTCCCACCTCGTTGCTCCCTAGGTTTGCCTTTGGTGAATTGGATGTGTGTGGTTGCATCTTGTTTAAGTGTCGTCTCATTTTTTCTTTCTTTAATTCCTGGGGTGATGTTTGCAAATTACCTATAGTAGGTTACTTTATTGCTAGCGTTTAAGATCTTTAGAAGATGACTACTTCTCTGCAGTGTCTTCCAAGTGGAGCTTGCTTTTAGGTTTTGAGCTTTCTGCCAGATCCTACCTCTTCAATTCGTTGGGTATGCGAAGTTGCTACCTGTTTGGCCCAGTCCTTGATTCTTTGGTACTGTGCCACTGTATTTTCTGTGTCCCTTAGTCAATCTCAATCAGGAAATATCAGGAAGGAAAGATGTTTAGAACAATTATTTCACATTTGGCTATAATGTTAACTAAAGCATCAAACACAGCCTAAAAAATGACAGACTGAGCTAACCAGTTATTTACCACTTTTAGCTGTATAGAGTTGCGGTTATATAACAAAATCTAAAACACACCAGAAAAATTATATGCAGTATACAAGTCCTATGTATGTCAATTTTTCCTTGAGGAGTTTAAATTTAAGATGAGTTAAGGAGGAAATAGAGTATTGGGAGAAGAGGAAGGAATTAGATGTAAGGTTAGAGGACCAAGAGGGATCCCACTAAAATTGGGACACTAGTGCAGAGGACAGGTGGTAAAAAGAGAAGGAAGGGATAAAAGGAAGAACAGATCACAACCACAATCACAAAGAAGTTAGAGGCGCTGTTTACACTCATATAAAAAACCAGAGAGAATAATGAAGGAAAGAGCAAATACACATACAGAAACAAAAACGAAGATAAAAACAATAAAACAGACAGATCAAAAATAAAACCCCACCAAAAAACAAAACAAAACAAAACAAAAACAAAAAAACCCTTCGCCAGAACAAAAAACAAATCAGTGAGAAAAAAAAAAAAATAAAAATAAAAATAAAAATACAAAAAATAAAAAGAATCAGTTCCAGGTGTTGACTCTGTTGTAGGCAGGTACCTTGTGACAGAGTCCTGTTCTGTGCAGGTCCGTCCCAGTAAGCCAGGAGCGCCCTCTGGCGGGCGGTGAGCAGAGGCACGTACTTTCAGGCAGAGACCAGTCTAGCTCGCCTCCGCTCTCGGCGCCCTTTCATGATCCCTGGGCCTGAGAGGCTCAGCGTGCTGTCCGGAGCGCGGGTTCCCTGCACTGGTTCCCGCCGCTCTGGTTTTTCACCACGCCCCCCACAATGGCGCCGGGCCAGTCGCTCTCTGGTGCGGGACAGGTGTGGCTGAGAGTCCAGTCTCGTTCGCCTGCTGACCTCAGCACACTTTCGTGGGCTTGAGAGGCCCCGTGCTGCCCTGTCCGGAGCACAAGTTCCCAGAGCAGTTTCCGAGCCGCTCTGAGTTTCGCCACACCCCCCACAATGGCGCCCGACCGGTCGCTCTCTGGCGCGGGGCAGCTGTGCCTGAGAGACATTCACCACCGTTCAGCGCCGTTCTCCACCACTCCCCTGCCCCACCGCTGTCTCAGTATCTTCCGTGGGGGCTCCCTGGGCGCCAGCTGCCACCGTGTGTCCGTAGAATTAAGCCTCCGCGGCGCTGCAACTCCCGGGATATTAGAAGGTGCGCGTGTGCGGTCTGCTCCTTCTTTCCTTCTTCTTTGTTGGAAGTCACCCGTCACTGGTGCCGGGGGTCCCAGATTGCGCTTCAGAACTTTTCTGGGTTTCGGGGAGGCATCTCCCCCCCTCCTGCACTTTCCGGGTCGCTATATTCCTGTGTTCCAATGGTAACTTTTAGAGAGAGTTTTGCTGCCTGCTTCTTACTCATCCGCCATCTTGAGGTCCTCTAATTTTATAAATTTAAGCCATTTTCTTTCCATGAAATTTCTACACATATTATATCTGTTGGAGTTAAAGATAATAAATGATCTTGCTCATATTAATCTTAAAATTTTTAGGAGAATACTTTTTTTTAAACATACATAGCTTTAATGCATCCTGTGAGGTTTGTTTCAAAAGAAAGAGCTGTGTTCCTCTGTAATCTCAGATCCTGCAGCAGTAAGATTCTTCCCCTGAGGTGCGCTAAGAACCCCTCCTAGCTCCAGTTTTGCAATCTGCTCCCTGGTAACGTTTTGAGCACCGCCTGTTTCTCTCTTCTTTGTTCCAAAGTGTGTAACCACACCATCGTGCTCCCCAATAACCACCTGCAGTGTAGCTCTAGACTCTGAGGCTGAAGTAGCTTCATAATCTTCTGAGAGGTCACTCTCAGCTGTAAACAATCCACTGAGTAAGAAACTGAAAGAGTAAATGAGATCCAAAATCTACAATAGATATTGCGCAAGGGAAAGAAACTGCTCAAAAGGAAGGAACTGGGGGAAAGGAGAAAGGAAGGAAGGGAAAAGAATATATATATACACAAATAACTAAGATAATTAATTTTACTACTAATTACTTTTAATTCATTGAAAAATATGCTTTGTGCTTATATTGCTTGATCAATTTTGCATGGCTGTATCTTGTAATCTGAGCAACTACTTTGAAGATAACAATACACAATATATTAATCATTTTAAATTTCCTACTATCTTGTTTTGAAATTCTGTATCTTTTCTTTGTTTTTTTCTCTTTAAAATAAAAGAAAGAAAGAAAGAAAGAAAGAAAGAAAGAAAGAAAGAAAGAAAGAAAGAAAGAAAGAAAGAAAGTCAGATCCATTACCTCTACAGGGAGAGTCCAGGACTGCTGGGCCAGATCAAAGGGGCAGAGGATGTGGACTTCCAGGCCTTGGGCCTGGACAGGCAAATCAACCATGTCCCCTTGGAGGGACCAGCCCTGTCACTGCCTTGCACAGCCTACACTAGCGGGTGTCAAGGCAGCTACATCTTTGAACTGTAAAATGAAAACCATCATTAGATTTAAAACACATTTGAATGAGACCTAAAGCTTAAAGATGATTTAATATTCTAGGCATTTTGATATTGTCATCCATTTTTGATTATATGATATCAGTTTCTGAGCTGCAGATTATACAATTCAATAGTTAAATAGATCCCCTGGTACAACACATCATCCTCAGTGTTGGCTGACTTTGGAATATAACTTAATTTGTTTTCTGGAAGAAAACAATTTTTAAATATTCATTGCAAACAATGGGTTTCCTTCTTTTTAGGTAACAAAACTGGTGACCATATGCAGTTGGAGAATTTCTTTATCAGGAAGTATCAAATTGGCCCTTTGTCCCTCATGTCTACTTGTGAGTCAATCCTCTCTCTGTCTGCCCTCCAGAATAAATAAAATATCTACTAGTGTGAAATGGCATTGTCTCTTCATTTTTGTTTTGCTGTCCCAAAGGTTTATGAGGTTCTAACATGTCTTTAAAAGTTCCCAGTAAGGATGAATGCCTTCCTTTTGCCCAATCCCTGTGCAAATAGACCTGACTCTTTCTATCTCATTTCCAAACTAAAGTCTAATGGATGCTGGCTCCTTCCCTCCTTTGTGAGCCCTGCAGTTCCCACTGGCCCCTACTTACACATTGCTCCTTCATTCTCTGTAGAAATTATGCATCACTTAATCACAAGTCTATGCACTGAGATATGTGTGACTAACAATTTTTGTTGTGTAGATACAGATTTTACTTATTACATACACACATCCAGACTGTATAGCCCAGTACACATTTAGACTTTATAATACATAGCTTATTTTTAAACTAAGCATAAAAACACACCCATTAGCCAAGGCCTACACAGGTCAGGCTCATTGATGTTACTGTCATCTACCCCATATCTAGTCCCACCGGAAAGTCTACAGGAGCCATAACACCTGGGTATTAGTATAACAACATTTAGCATAATACAAAGTACTGATGTATTTAGCATATTATAAAAATAAAACAAACTTGAAGATTAGAAAAAGGATCAAGACAAATTAAATAGCTTTAATTCAGGAAGAAATTTGATCAAATTAAAATATGAAAATAAGAGTGTCATAACATTACTAAATATTAAACAGTAATATGCAAAAATCTTCTATTTGGAATATATATATGCATTTGTCTGATTAGAGCATATGTATATGTATATAAACTTTATAATTCTATAATAAGACATTATGCAGATAAACCAAACAATGGCAAAATGAATTACTTATACAGAACCTGGGGAATTCTTATTCTGGAATTTCCTTATTGCCTGATATTATACTAGTTTATAAACCCTTCTTTTTCTCTAGTTGTTACTGAATTACCAAGAAAACACCATTGTTTTAAAGCCTTCACTATCTTAGGAGTTATAACAAACAAGTATCGTAGTAACAATGCCCACAAGTAGAAAGAAAATTAAAATTATTGACTAAATGGTCCTTTAGATAGCAATTATGTAGTCACACAAATGACAGCTGGTGGACATCTGTAAAAAATACCTTTACTGTGCATATAAAGTCAGATGCTATCAAAGAACCAAAGAAAATGTAGAGAATCTTGAGTTTATTCAGTACTTTCATTACTCACATTAATATTGAATTGCTTTCTTCTGGCTATTTTTCTCTCACAGAGCAAATGAGTATGCCATTTTCATTAGCAAGCTAATTACCCAGCATAAGAGAGAAGGTAGAAAAATATAAAGTGTAGAAAGTAAAAGCACTTCCATATTAGAACTGAATTATAAATATTTTATCAAAAGCATCAATCAATTTAAGTATCTTTCTGCTACCTATGTACCTATCTATAAAATCTCTACACCTGCCTCTGGACCTGGACTCAAATCAATTCAGGCGACATACAGATTCTGTTCTTTACTACTGATTTTCCAGTGAAAAATCTTTGAGAAAGATGGTTGATGTCATGTTGGAAGCAGGGTTGTACAAATAAAAACTGCAACAGCTTTTTAAATCAAAAATAAATGAAGCTTTGGAATATTAAGAGGTTATGCCAAATATGTAGAAAGTAGTAAATTTCTGAGTATCAAAAGAAAATGACTGTAATTAAAATACACTGAATCTGTGAAAATTCCATAATAATCTTCCACAGTGTTAATTAACATAAACATTTAACATAAAATGGCTTTACAGAAGATTAATATCAGAAACCTATTAATCTTTTTTTTTTTTTTGTGGGTACCGGGGGGTCGACCTCAGGACCTCGCGCGCCAACAGGCACCCGTGCCGCTGAGCGATATCACCGGCCCCTTTTTTGTATGTGGGATCCGGGAGTCGAACTCGGGCCCTCGCGCTTGCAAGGCAGGCGCTTACGCCGCTGAGCCATCTCACCGGCCCTAGAAACCTATTAATCTTTGAGTCTAATTTTTGTGGTCTTATTGACAGATCTGCAGCGTATCATACACCATTTTTTCAGAGGTGCATTCTCATTTACACACATGACAGTAACTCTGCACAAAGAAAAATACAGTCTCCATCACTAGAAGAATAATAGCACTAGTGATTGTGCAGTCCTCTGGGCACCCACACCAAAGAGTTATAGACCCCTGAGTCCTTGGTCTGTAACGAGCACTGCAATAGGCTGAACAGCACTATATAGAATAGGAAGACAAACCGGGAATGCACAGATAAATACATAAGGGGAAGGCATTTTTAGATATTGATGAGATTTAAATGAGAAGTAAAAACAGGGTCACATCAATGAAAGCTAACAGTAACAAGAAACATACTACAAAGAGTAAATTCTCAGTAGAGAGCTTCAGCAAATTGACAGCAAACTTCACATGTGGCTGAGAAAGAGGAAGCTATGGAAAGATCTGGGAAATGTTGCCCCCGGGGAAGGGTGAGCAATAGTCAGAGCTCTGACATGGATGCCTGCTAATTGTGTTCAGAGACCAGGAAATGAACCAAACGATTGGAGTGTATTCTAAGTTTTAAGTTTTGTCTAAACATCTAAAAATAGAAAATATTTTTTAATTCAGTATGTCGTTTAAAAATTCAAACAGGCTATCAGAGTAAATCCAACTTGTCTTGTTTATTTTACTAATGAATGATAGAAATTGACATTTGGAAATGAAAGAAATGACATGGTAATATTATATGACTATTCTTTCTATGGTATCTGCCTGGAGCCATTACAATCCCAATGGTTACTCTTCACTACACCTAGGGCAAGTGTCTTTGGAGCTGAAAGTAGCAGGAAGTTTTATTTTTCTATTTAGTAACAGCTCCTTGTGAAAAATACCAGCTTCCTCATTTAGCTGGAGCTTTTTATGTATTCACCAAAACTCCAAGACCATATCAGATATGATGTATTATGACAGAGGAAAGCAATAATGTCTCCATGTTCTAGATGTATCTTTTATACCAATAAAATTCAAATATATTAATTAATCAGATTACCTTTAGGGAAACTTTAAAATACTACACATCAACAATTAGCACATCCACTGGCTACCTGTTGGCAGTTTGTCCAGGACTCTACAGTTTTACCACTGAAATCCCTCAAAATCAGGTGGCAATTCAACTTTTAAATGCCATTGTTTATTGTTATTCAGACCACTAAGGACTTGCCAAAGCTCTTTCTTTGGGAAAAATCCAGATATTTCTGTGGAAGATGGATTGACTATAGAATATATTTTAGTATTAACTTGAACAAAAAGTTGTGACGATAAAGTCCTTCAAAATTTAACAGTATTTATGGATGAAGGCATGAAGGGTCTGTTTAGTCATTATTCTCTAAGGATTTTTATAAAATCATTCAAATGGAAGTTTTGTATCATAATTAGCTTTGCTATTTTCTTCTTAGTTTAAATAACCATGAAAAACAGCTATTCATTTAAGTTTTGAACATAGCAATCAAGTAACCATGATTTGTCTCTGCAGTGGTACAATGAAAAACCATGAATGGAAATGATTAGATAGATTGAAAACTTAAAAGCTCAGGGTCACAGCTCTGCCACTATTTATAGAATTCTTGGTGTTTTTATAGAAATCTTTAAGTACAGTTGAATGTTACTAGAATAACTTGTCAAGCAAGTTCACAGAAGACAAGAAACCACAAAAAGAATGCAAGGTTTAGAAGCACCGTTAGGAGACATTTATTCTGAATTAGAAGAAATAAATTTAAACATAATATAAAACAAAGGCATGATGAGAAATATGTTAATTGTCAAATTAACATAATATACTTTTAGAATATGTAAAGAGTTTCAAATTTGTGGTTTCTGAATATAATCATTACACTTCAAATATTTAAAAACACATATTTAGTAAAAACATGATTTAATATTTAAAAGTGATATGTAAAAATCTATAATAGAGTGTAAAATTAAGTGGTTCAGCTTTCAAATGAATTAGAATTCACTTACTTGGACTTGCATTATTTTATATTAACAAAAAAAGATATATATTTCTCTCTAAATTTATTTTTGAATATAGTGAAAAATTTTAACTGGAAAAACTTCCAGGCTAATATTTAAATCACATGTGTCCTCATTAAATAATCAATAATTTTATAATCATAATTACATTGTATAATTTCTTTACCATATGATCTAATGAGTAAGATAGATTTCTAAGGCCAAGTTCAAATATCACCCAGATATTTCAATTTGTCTGCTTCCTACTGCTACCCCTGGGCCATCTCTTTTTATTTTTCTATTCTGGATTCCACCTGTTCTGGCATCCTCAAGGACTTAAATCTGGACTTATTAGGTTCTACTTCTCCTATCTCATCTTTTGTGTGATCAGCAGTTCCTCCCCCCAACTTTACCACGTAATTTCCAATTATAATTCAGATTATTTACAATGTCTGATTCATAAGATAAATAATTAAACAATGAATATATACTTTAGGAAGAAATAAATAAAATACAAAACATCACCAAATCTTAAACATATAGTTAATTAGTAGATTTAGGTTATGGAAAAATGAAACCATTCCTCAAACTAATAATTATGTTTTCCTTTTGAAAAGTTCTCTTAATACTGTATTAATGAGTATACTTGGTCAAGATCTTTGGCCTATTTTTTTTAACTGGCATGAAAGGAAAATTAATAACATCTATTAATCCCCTGGATAATCCTCTTTTTTTGTTTTGGAATCTTGTTCAATGGCATTCCATTTAAAAAGGAAAAAGGACTTTGCTACCCTCAAATCACAAAGAAACTTTAATTGGATTTCAACTTAGGCCCAAAACTGTTCCTAGAAAATCTAACTAAATAGAATTTTAAAACCTCATAATTCCTAGCATATCAGCCTCTGTAGACTACAACAATTTTTCCAGCTGCCCTCAGTCATTAAGTAACAACCATAGCTCTGTGCACAGCAACATTGCTTGAGACCATAGGGCTAAACATAGTATAGGTAAACTTGAATTCTGCTTAAAAGTGCACATGAAGGGAAAATAAAGAGAAAGTGAAAAAATTTGGCTGGTCTTTCTTCTTGGTGATTAGAATTTTATGATGCTATCATATGAAAAAAATCATTTTCTGGCCTAGAGAAGGACATTTTGAATTTGGAAAAATTCTTTTCTTTCAGTTGAATTGTTTCCATTAAACTGAGGTAAATCCACTTCAGTACATGAAATGCAACAATAATTACTATGTGTCAAGAAAAGGGAAGGCCATCAAAGCTCCCCTTCACTTAACATCTCTCTCTCTGGTCTGAAGATAAGATTAAGGCTATTTTAATTTCCCCGAAAAAGAGTCAGTGGTAAGCAGCAGTTATAAACTTTATTAATGAATAGTCTATATATGGCAGTCATCATACTTTTTAAAATATCCTATAGACTATAATCCAGCCAAAAAAAAGGAACATGTCTATTTGATAATTCTGAATAACTGAATTTTACTTCTCTCTGTTGAAATATGTCAGGAGACTACAAAGTTGGTCCTACTTGAAAAAGACGGACTTATGAATAAATAATCATTTATATCTGACATTTGAAATACAAACTCTTTATTAGTGTGAAAACTAAGAAGTATAACTACTTTTCAGAGCACTCCAGTACTTATTTACATCTTGGCTCTACCATTTATATGTGAAAAATTCACCTAAATTTCAGATGAGAGAATGAAGCTTTAATCCTAGTATTGTTTATATAAAATCACAAAATGCCTACAAAACATTTAAATATAAACATTGCAATAGTTATTACTGGTAATTATACCACTTATATTTGCAAGAAGCTCTGATAGTAAGATGGAAATCGTCGTGTAATGGAACAGTGAAAATACTGAGCTAAGATATTTTTGCCTTCAAAGTATGAGAAAAGTAAAGCAGCCTACATTATCTGTTT
Source organism: Erethizon dorsatum (assembly GCA_028451465.1). Taxonomy (NCBI): domain Eukaryota; kingdom Metazoa; phylum Chordata; class Mammalia; order Rodentia; family Erethizontidae; genus Erethizon; species Erethizon dorsatum. The sequence goes on from CM051824.1 coordinate 140,438,308, forward strand.
CATAATTTCCTTTTCTCTAGGGAATAAAATCAACTGACAAAATGAAATCACGAAATAGAAAAAAAAATGAACTATGGTTCTATTTACTATGTTGCAAATGATTATTTGCCAGAAACTGTATGTTAAGTTTGACACGAGTAAAGATAAAGAAAAGAGATTGAGGAAAGCCTTTATTGCCAGTGCAGGAGGGCTGCAGTAGAGTGCAAGAGACCCTCAGAAGAGAAGGCTGTGGACAAAGCATTTTTTGGGTTTAGCTGGGGGTGGAGTTTGGAGGGGCAGGCAAGGTGATATCATGGAAGGGGATTGGGAGATTTTTGGCACATGAGCATAAGGAGGAGAGGAAGTTTATTTTGGGCTGGGGAAGAAGGAGGAAGTGGGTGATATACTGTTGTTTGGGCTCTCCACCATGTCAGAATGCCACCATGATGACTAAGCAGCTTTCATATGGGCAGAAACCCATCACAGTACACTTATTTTAAATATTTTTACTTTTGAAAAAAAAGTAAATAATTTAAAAATTTCAAAAAAGTTAAAACATTATTACCCTTCTGTATTTCATGATGTACAATAAAATCAAGTTAGAAATCATTATACATGATTTAAAGCATAAATGTTAATTATAAACCTGACCAATGGGCAATTAAGATGTACTTATTAAGTGGTTCCATTAAGAGAAATCACCCTAATATGGCTCTTAAATTAGCTCAAAATTTACATAATAAGTAATAATTATAAATATTAAAGGTCCTCTCTAATTTTTCATTAACAGTATTGTCTTTGCATATAGTTATTGAGGTTAGAAGGGCATATTCAAAATATAATAATCATACAAATTCTCTCCCTGGCAAGCTAATCTCCTCTAATGAAGTACCAAGGTATAGACACAAATCTGCATTTAGGACAAATAATTTCTACTTTTGTGCCTTTATTTTAACTTAAACTTTTCTTCTAAAGGGTTTAGAGAATGCCTAAGGACAGAATCTGGCATCATAATTAAATGTAATCCAACAAACCATGCAAAGCCTACATTTCCATCATAAAGTAAAACCCCAGGAAATAATTCTGTGCTGCATGTTCAAATTTTGTGAGTGCAATAAAAGAAATCCAGACTAACACATGGCTAATCAGCTTGCATTGAATTCTAACAAGAAACAGTAAATATAAAAAGGTGTGTAGGCTCCACGATCCTTCTTCATACCAAGTCCTATTTATAAAAAGCAAAGAGAGGAAGAGAAAGAGACAGATGGAATGGGGAAGATAGAGAAAACATTACTCCTGTTCACTTGTAGTCTAGAAAAGTAAAAAGTAATGAACAGAAGTGGCAGGTACTTTTTATGACAGCTCAAAGGACTAAGTTTAAAATGATCTTCCAATTTAATTAAAGGTCAAGAAGGAGAAGGAAGTTAGACATCATAGTAAGAGTCAAAAATTATACTAGGGCTGTGGGGGATGTGAAACTTAGATGTAGATCCTGTGATAGCTATTTTTTGGAAAATGACTCTTGTAATTGCATTGATCTGATTTTAATTTTTCTAGGAAAATAGTTGGCCATAGCAAAAGAAAAGAAAAACAAGGAAAGACACAGGAGCAAAGGAATAAGGAAGTGATGACAGTTCAGAAAGCTCGAGTAGGCTGTGCAGAATGATTGTGGCCCTTCCTCAAAAGCTCTGACAAATAGAGTAAGCAGATGCAATGCCACATTCGCTTCCAAACAATTTTCCCTAAGTAGTGACTACAAGAATTTGAAAAATTATGCACATCGTTGCACAATTTAGGCTGACATCTAAATATTTAAGCTATGAATTAAATAGTTGTAAGGTCTTAAATAAAAATACTTAACTCATAGTTTGAATTTATATTTAAATTTACATTTAGATTTATTTATATTTAAATTTACATTTATTGCTTAAATTATTAAATGTATACTAATGCCATAGCTATGTTTGATAATAATCATCTGTTCAAAAATACATTAACAAATATTTCTTTAATTGGCATTAATTTTATGTCTTATTTTTCATTTATAACTTTCATTGCAACTCCACATATACAATAGAATTTTACCCTAACATCTTTCATTAATTCCCCATAAAATCTCCCTAAAATGAACAACTCTTTTTTTTTTACTGTTTCATTTTATTAGTACATTTTAGATATACATAATGATCACATTCATCATAGGGAATGTGTACCTGTACATGACATATCTTGCTTCTTTTTTCATTTTTTTTTTTTTGTGGGTACCAGCGGATCGACCTCAGGACCTTGCGTGCCAACAGGCGCCCGTGCCGCTGAGCGATATCACCAGCCCCTTTTTTGTATGTGGGTTGCGGGAGTCGAACTCGGGCCCTCGCGCTTGCAAGGCAGGTGCTTACGCCGCTGAGTCATCTCACCGGCCCTCTTGCTTCTTTTTTCCTCTTCCCCTCCTCTCCCTTCAACCCCTCTTCCCCTGCTTTTGTGTGTGTGTGTGTGGGGGGATGTACCAGGGGTCAAACTCAGGACCTCGCGTGCCAGCAGGCACCCGTGCTGCTGAGCGATATCACCGGCCCTTTTTTTGTATGTCAGTACTGGGAGTCGAACTCAGGACCTCACGCTTGCCAGGCAGGCACTTATGCCGCTGAGCTAACTCATCGGCCCTTCCCCTGCTTATTTACAGAAGCTTTGTTTCCATCTTCTCCTTCTATTCTCTTTCTTTTCTTCTCTTTTATATACATACTCCACAACAAATTGAATACTTGAAATTCAATTTTCATTCCTGTGATTAGATGTTTCTAAATTTTAAAATAAGTTATCCAGATTGCATTTTTCTCTCAATTACTAATGCTGTAGAATTAGTAAAATCCACAGCACAAAATATTATAAATTTTGCTAGTGAATCATTATTAAAATAATTATCTTAACAAAAGGTAAATTGAAATACTCACTGTTAGAATAAGCCAAGTACATAATAGAACTCATAGTCATATATGTTTTTAGAAACATGAACTGAGAAATAATTATGTAAACGAAAATGGAAGGTATTTTAAATACTATTTCATTCAATAACTTGAATTTTTTGGAATTATAGGCTAGAAATCACAAGTTACTTTTTATTGATTAGTAGTCTAACAATTTGACTTGCAACTCCTTTCAACTTTGTTCAATTATACAAATGCAAATTTTTCTAATTATTAGTCATTCACATTTTTAGTTTTTTGAAGATATCTAAATAAACTCAATTTCATGTAGAAAAACTTCAATTTAAACTGAAATACTTAAATTGGGACGATCAAATTATTTTGTCTCAATACATATTTTCCAATTTTATATTTTTCATGAAAAATTATAGATTTTATTGTATGTTTTAATTATATTCCCAGGAAAACTTTGGAGCTGCAAGTCTAGTTCAACAAATATCAAAAATATCCACCATATGCACCAATGGCAAACCCAGGTATTACAAGCCTCTCATTGTTTAATCAATAAGCCAAATTAGATCTGCTATCACAAAAAGACTGAACTCATTTTTCAAATTAGATTCTGTATTAATACAGATTCCAGTCACCATGATCTGTCTTCTAGTTCCCAGTCTCAGAATTGTCCTTTTTTGTCCTTTTTTCTCAAAAGATGGGAAATAGATTTCGCTAAGATTAAAATAGATAGATAGATAGATAGATAGATAGATAGATAGATAGATAGATAGATAGATATCTGAAATTATTCCTTTATTAGGTACCTTAGAGTTGTTAACTCTAAGGACACTACAGCATAAGAAGACAAAGTAGCTGAGAAGTAAATACCTCTTTTGTGAAGTAAGAGGTGGGCAATTGGAAAGGTGAGGGGAGAAGGAACTGATGGGAAAGAGTTAATTTGTATCCTTTGAGAAACCTTTTGTATTTCCCAGGAGTAGCTATATTCCAAGGTTAAACCCAGTGAGATTAAAAAAGAGTGTTAATTTATCTCTTACAGTAAAAAATGTCAAGATGTAAGAGGTGATGGAAAATCCAGAGAGGCAGGGAGTTCAGGTACAGAGGGAGTTAAAAGAATGGAAGCATACTGAGAGACCCAAGGTTGCCCTGTGAATAAGAAAGAGATTTTTCTTGGAGGGACATACTACTGGAGAGTAAGGCCCACAATAACATAGTTGACTGGACTGAATTAGGTGATCCTCATATTTCAACTATAAATTATCCCATGTTTTTAGGAACATTACCCCTCAGATGTAAAGGAATGCTACCATCTTCTATACATTTATGATTCGCGTTTCACACTATTTTAATTGTCAAAAAAAATCCTGTTTAGTATTTACTGAAATAATATGAATACTTTCAAAATTACTAATAAATGTACACACAAATAATTTTTGTTCAAGCTAGATTATTTTTGAAAGAATTCATCTTTTATGGTTTTTGTTTAAAATCCAGATGAAGGGACTGGTGAGATGGCTCAGAGGCATAAGCGCCTGCCTGGCAAGCGCAAGGGCCCAGGTTCGACTCCCGGAACCCACATACCAAAAAAGGGCCGGTGATATCGCTCAGCGGCATGGGCGCCTGCTTGCAAGCGCAAGGTCCTGAGGTCAACCCCCGGTACCCACAAAAAAATAAATAAATAAAATAAAATCCAGATGAATATTCAAGCCAAATAAGCATATGTTCTTTTAGAAGTAGACCTTGACTCAGAGTTAAAATGTATTAAATGACATTTTGACCTAAAGATGTTCATGTGAGTTGTTCAGGAATATAAATCAGTATCTACTTTGGATAGTAGTCAGAGAAACATGAATAGATAATTGAGATCTTTGAAATGGAATTTGATTAAAAAGATAAAAATATTAAATTGTACAATACCTCAAATGCATTGCTAATTCAGTAGTATTTTTATGGCATTGAGGTGTTTTATATTAATAATTTAGAATGTAAGAATTATTTGAAAAAGTGTAATTAATTATAGGTGACTAAATGGAACAGTTATGTAATCTGTCTACCTGAAATAGGATGATGGCTTGTATCCCAGGTAGAAAAAGAAACCAGACTTTAACTTGTTGGTACCTTTAATGTTGGTGTTTTTGCACAGACAATACATTTATTATTTCAGAAATTTTACCAAAGCTTGCTAACATCCAAAAGATATTTGGCTTTTGCATTTAAAGAAAAATAATGAAGTCATATTTGATATGAACAAATCCAGGGGAATTTTGGATGCGAGAGTAATATTTTAGCAATTTAGTAATAATAAATTATCAATTATTTTTTATTTAGAAAAAACAACTATTGACTTAATGATTTTGATTTCACGAGATAATTTTAAAGTCACATTTTCATGTTTTTTCTTAAAATATTCTCATAGATTTTGAATTATAAGTAAAAATAAAAATTTTTGAAGAAAATAGAGTGTGATGATCCTTCACATCTAGAGTCTTTATTAACTATGATTTAAGTATTAAATTTTCCCATAAAAACCTTTCAATGTATATTTTGAAATCTATGAAAAGATATGAAAGCACAGTTTTGGTTTTTAAATTAAATGACTCATATGAAATCCTCCAAACTTTAGTAAATATATGAAGAATAATAGCAAAGGAAAATTATAATTTTTATTTGAACTTCCGGTGCATAGCACCAATTTTTATATTTCTTTTCATTAATTAGGCATAACCTATGAAACAATCTAACAAAAATGATCAATCAGAAACTGAAGTTGGTATGTCAATTATGATCCATTGAAACATTTTATATCACAGCATAAGCTTTTTATATTATCCTCAGCTTGCAAAGCTAATGTTAATTGCTGTATGGATTAATAGCTGTCAAGTGTGTCCTACTTTCAGTATAAATGAATATAAATTAGCTTCATATTTTGGCAATAAATATGGTGCATCACTTTTGAAATTCTTTTAACTCTTCTATGAACATATCCTTATAGAATTCAGAGTAGCAGTTATATATTTCTCTGAAAAAGAATATTGTTCGCAATAACCTTGGTTGTTTCTTTCTGTCTGTAACTGAGCTTTCCAATTGAGCAGACTCCATGGATCAGACCACCTATGAGTACACAGTGCAGAATGAACCAGGCCTGAGGCAATGACCCTGAGCTGCCACATCAAAAACAATTATGTTATTTTCCCCAGTACACTGTTTTGCTCATTAAAAATGAATAGGCATTAAAGCATTTTCCTTTTTTTATTAGTTATTCAAGGTTTAAAAACTAAACTCATTTTACTTAAGACAAAATCAAATATACCTGAATTTTTTTTAAAGAAACAGCCTTATGGTTAAATGCTAACCACCTCTCTCTCTCCCTCTTTCTTTTACTCTGCTTTTCTTAATACATTAAAAACAACTCATAGATCCTCCAGCACCAAGTTTATATTCTCTAGAAATCAAGTAGCTTCATAGTTTCTATAGGCAGTGGTTCCCATTTGATGCTATTAGAGGTTGGAAACAATAATTCTACAGTTCATTTTCCCAGTTCCAGTGTGTCTTTTACTCTCTTTAATCCCATAGTCTACTGCCAGAGTAGTATTTCCTAATTATTTTTTTTTAAATGGTTATGTCATGCAATGTCCCCCTATTTTCATTTTTGCTAGTATGTTTAGTAAACAAGTATACAAAACCAAAAACAAATGGAAAGATATTAACTGCAAGCAAAGGAAGGGTGCCTTCAATCATGCTTATATTATTCCCTGTGCATCAGATCCAAGAGATCTAGGCTTATAAAGACAGTACTTATTCAATCTCAATTCAAGCCTTCTGTGAAGGCTGCCTGGTATTTGATACTAACTATTTCTGGTCAACCTCTGAAAATAATGAAATCCCCTGGCTGGAATATGTTTCTAGGCAATAGAAGTAGATAAGAGAATCAGAGTATAATATCATAAACTTAATTTCTAAATGCGGGAAATCAAGTTACTATAGCTAATAATTTTTTGGTCCTATATTAGATCCTTAGTACTACCATAACACATTATCGTAAATCAGTTGTTTACTGTAACAGTTGTGGAGGTTAGAAGTTTGAAATCAAGATTTTAGCAGGACTATGCTTTATCAGAAGCCACTAAGGAAATATCCTTCCTTTTTCTGACATGTGGTAGGTATTTAAAGGCATTCCTTAGACTGCAGATGTAACACTTCAATCTTTCCCTCTATCTTCACATGTGGTTCTTCCTGCATCAATGTCTAAATTTCACTCCACTTATAAACATACTGTAGAGTACGTTCAGATTGTATTCGCCACACTGACAACTTAAAGGAGGAGGGTTTTATTTTGGCTCATGGTTTCAGAGGTTTTATTCCATGGTCAACTAGTTCTAAGACAAAAATATAATGGCAGAATGGCTTTGGAGGAAGGAGGCTATCCAGCTAATGCCATTCAGGAAGCAGAAAGCAGGGAAAGAGCCAGAAAGGAAAAGGACAGTGACCAGAGATAGTCCCCAGATATAGACCAGATATATAGGGGGTCTGCTTGTACCTCTATGCACCACTCAGACACACTCAGATTATTTGTCTCCTAAGTGCCTTTCAAGCCAATTAAGCCCACATCAGTATTAACCATCATACCAAGCATATTAGATTACATTTCCCTCTTAGATCTCTTATTAATTGCATTTATAAAGAACCCGTTTCCAAAAAGTCAAAGGTACTGATACTTGAGTTGAGATTTCCGTACACTGTAATCTATTTTGAGGGGACAAAATGAAAATCTTAACAGATCTTGTTTTTGGAATAAAAGCTTAATAGAAACATCCTCCATAGACTTTGGATATAAATCATTCTGGATAACGAGTTACAAAATGTAGTCACAGAACTAACTTCTGCGTTGTGTAAAGGTTATTTTCATCATGTAAGTTCTATCTATGCTTCTCATTTTGTATTATAATCATATATGTTCATCATGTTTTTATAGGAGTCTTCAGAAACTTACTCTTATACATAGGCAAAACTACTGTATTGTAAATATACAGTTTGGATACTGTAATTTGGGATGGATAATGACAAATCCTGTTCTACCAAAATGAAAAAATAAAGATAAAGAGGTCTCTAGAAGAAATTGCATCTGCAGAAATACCTAAGGAAATTAGGGATTTAAAAAAGAACTCATTTGAAAATTATCTTCAGGTAGATTGATTTTTGTGTGATTTGAAAAGAGATTAGAGTGATTTTGCTAATTTTAAAGAGGCAGAAATAGCACAATGGGTCAAGGGTGTAAGGAGCCAAATTTAAGTTGTGTGTAAAGAATGATGCATTTGACAATATGTAGGCTCAAAATGAAATGTTTGTGAGAGTAATCTTCTTTGGAGAGCGTTCAGAGGTGGATAATTCCTTCCATTCAGTTCAAAAACATTTAATAATCACAGGCTATGTGAGAGAATAGGACTGTAATCAACACTAAACCTAAGATGAGAAGTTTGTTGGATAAGTGGTTGGACTGGGCTGAACATGGTCCCCTGAAGTCCTCTTAATATCTAGAATTATGTCCTTGGTATGTTTCCAAGTCTTCAATGACAGGTGTAACATACTTTTTAAGTTAAATAAATATAGGGTGAGTTTAAATATAAAATACAAAATACAGAGTACGGTACAGATAAATATCGATCCATTTGGTCTCTGCTAAAGAGAAAGAACAATAGTGCTTTTGTTTTTTCTAATATATCTGCTGCCACACCGAATGACTTCATGAGGATAGGCTATTTAACACTATAAAATAAAATGTACCCTGTTTTTCTAAGGAAACTAAAGGGGAAAATGCATACTAACACATTGGATAATAGAAAATGGACTAATTATTTCTAACTTAATTACTAGAAATTCTTGTACAGTTTTTGTTGGCATCAATTTAGCTCTGAGAAGCAAATATGTAAATAGAATGCAAATCACAATAATCAGTAGGCTAACTTGTTTGTAATAAATTTAGATATTTTACATTTCCTCTTGCCTCATCAGAAATAATTAGAGAATGTAAACGACCTCATTGGAATTAATGTAGGTTCTCCACTGCCATTAGTGTTTTCAAGTATTACTACACACTTTTACAAACTGAAATCATCAGGCGTTAAAACTGAAAAACAGTGCTCTTTAAGATGTAATTATCCACTGTAGCATATTAACAATTTCAAGTGTCAGATTTGCAATTAAAGACCAGGAAAACTACCTACAGTTTCCACAACCACCTGCTAATCTAGGCTTATTGGAAGAATATGAATAAATAGAGACTTTATTTCATTTGAAATTTAGTGAAAACACAGCTCAATATGATTAACATCTAGCTACATTGATCAAGAGTGAGAAGACATTAACAATAAGCACCTTAAATAAAAGTGATGTCATCACTACAGATGTGCTGACATTTACAGGATAGTAGAAGAATATTGCAAATGATGTATTGCTCATAATTTGACAACTTACATTTAAAAGACAAATCCTTTAGAGGACAAAAACTATAAAATATTACTCAAAAAGTAACATCGAATACTGAAAAATTACATACTACTACAAACATTCTATTCAACGTTTAAAACCTTCACTAAAGAAAAGTTCAGATTCAGAAAACTTTAATGGTGAGTTCAAGCAATAATATCAAAAAATAACAAATCTCTAATAAGTGTAGAAAAATATAGAAAAATAGTGATCTTCCAAGTAATGTAGAGGTCAGTATTATTTTCATGCCAACAGTGAACAAAATAAAATAGGAAAATAAAATTGCATATTTTTCTTTCATGAATAAAAATGCAAAATTGTTCGAATTATGTTCAGTAATATATGAAAAAGATAATACATCCAAAAAATAAATAGTGTTTATCCAAAAAATGGAAGTCTGGCTTAATATTTGAAAATTCTTTCCTGTAACTCAATACATCAAATAACTGAAAGAGGGAAAAACATCTTTATAAAGTCATTATATACAAAAAAAAAAATTACAAAATTTAACATCCACTCATTTAAAAATAACTCAGCATGTAAGGATGGATGAAAAATCCCTCAGACCTATTAGAGCCTATACAGAAAGGACAGTGAATAGTCCACTTGATGGTGAAGGAATGAATGCTTTCCGCATAAGATTATGACCAAAGCAAAGATGCTTACTGCAGCCATGCTTGAGAAACACCTGACTGGAATATCTAACCAGCGCAATAATTGATGAAAAAGACATTATAAGTGTAATAGGAAAAAAGATAGACAATGAACTTAAATTTTTCTTATTTTTAAGTGTCATCATTAATTATATGAAAAAAATCCCAAATAATCCATGAAAAGGCCATTAAATCTAATAAATGAATCTAACACATTTACAAAATATAACATCAATATAAAAATTCCATTGTATTTGTGTGTAGTAAAAATGAACAATTAAAATTTAAGTTAAACAAATGCTACATTTGATAACAGCACTGATAAGCATAAATTAATGAAGTTTAAATTTAATGAGATGTTCAAAATCTGAATACTAAAGTCAAAAAAGGCAAAGCAGAAGTAGAAGAAAGAGAATAAAAAACAAATATGTCATTTAGCACCAATATGTAAAGTGAATCAAGAAAGGCAGAACTAAAACAATTTAGCTTTCAAAAATATGTTAGGCTGGGCATGGTGGTGCATGCTTGTAATCCTAGCACTCAGGAGGCTGAAGCAGGAGGATCACTGTGAGTCCAAGGCCAGCCTGCACTACATAGTGAGACCCTGTCTCAAAAAAACAAAATCTAGGGCCGGTGAGATGGCTCAGCGGCTTAAGCACCTGCCCGGCAAGCACGAGGGCCCGAGTTCGACTCCCGGAACCCACATACGAAAAAGGGGCCGGTGATATCGCTCAGTGGCACGGGCGCCTGCTGGCACGCGAGGTCCTGAGGTCCACCCCCCGGTACCCACAAAAAAAAAAAAACTATATGCATATATATATATATGTATATATATACATATATATATATATACGGAGGTGGATGTAAAATGAGGTAAGTATAGAATTCAGTATGTCATCTGGGCATGTTAAAATGAAGTAGCTAATCACTAACAGGAAGAAAAAAACAAAATACAATAAAAAAATAAAACAAGAAAGGACTGAAAGGATTGAGAAGACAGAAAGCAATCACTTAAATACCAGTACAAAGATTATAAGAAATAACTAATATTGAATTAAAAAAAATTTGACTGGAACAAAAGGAAAAAGGAAACAAAGAAAAGTTGAAATAAACAGAAAATGCAGTAATTCAGTAGAAAATACTTAGAGCAGCAATTACAAAAAGTGTAAATAGGTTAAAATGACATTTATGTAAGAAGAGAGAATAAAATTATATAATTTTATTAAGACACATTTACACGAAAAATACAAAATGGGGCCGGTGAGATGGCTCAGCAGCTTAAGCACCTGCCTGGCAAGCACGAGGGCCTGAGTTTGACTCCCACAACCCACATACGAAAAAAGGGCCGGCGATATTGCTCAGTGGCATGGGCGCCTGCTTGCAAGCATGAGGTCCTGAGGTCGACCCCCAGTACCCACAAGAAAAAAAAAAAAAAGAAAAATACAAAATGACTGAAATATGTATGCATATATATTTAACAGAAAGTAATTATTTTTTACATATAATACTAATGTCGCTTGAAAAATGAATGAAATAACACCAAAAAAATTGTAAACAATCCTACACATGATAGAAAAATAAAGCCATGTATGATTTTGCACAACAGTCCTAAAGTAAATGATCAGAAATTGTCAGAATTATGAGAATAATTTTACAAATCCTTATTCAAAGTGGAAGATATTTATATAATTTTTTGACAATTTATAAAAATCAAACAGCATGAAAAAGGAAATGATTTAGAATTTTTGAATAATAAAATCAAGAAGTACCAGTTTACCTAGTTAAAAAAAAACACAAAATTTTATACTTATCAATTTAAAAATACACATCTTTAAATATATCTGTAATATTTTCAAAATTGGCCATGTTCCAAGGCACAGAATAGAACTGAACAAAAGTGAGCCCTAGTTTCATACAATCTACAAGCCTCTAACCATATGCAAACATTCTGAAGATTTTTTAAAACATATATCTACATATAACTATCTGAATGGATTAAAATATTGTTTAATATTTTATTATTTATAGAAGATCATAATGGAAATAAATATTTAGAACTCAACAATAGTTGAAACATTCATACTAATACTAGGAGATAGATAAGCAAAACTTAGAAATTTCTAGTAGTAAATCATTGTGTTTATAAATAGAAAAAAGATTAAGATTTAATATGCCAAGATTGAAAATTAAAGTAAAGACAATGAAAGTAGAAGAATGGAAGTAAAAATTAAATCATAAGTTAATGAATTAGGAAACACAGGCAACCAAGAGGTAGACCTGCACAAACAAAATTGACTTATCTGTTATGACTAATAAACAAATATTATCGTTAGAGAAAATGAAGAGAATAAACTCAGCTTTACCTTCGCACATTAAAACTTTTAATTTCTAATTTCTCTTAAAACCACACTGAAACTATAATAGAGGAATAACACACATGCAACAAATTAAGACAAAGAGAAGGAATAGGCTGGGATGCTAGGTAGGACGTGCCCATGCCATTCCTAACAGACTTCACAATGAAGGAAGAGCACCCTCCGGCACTTCCCACAGGGCAAGATACAAGAAAAGGTTTAATAGATTTTATATTTTTACATGAATAATGAAATGGTAGCGAGGGATATAGCTCAGCGGCGCAGTGCCTGCCTGGAAAGAGTGAGGTCCTAAGTTCGATTCCAGGTACCAAAAAAAAAAAATATATATATATACATGGTAGACAAAAATAAATGTTCAATAGGGTTACAAGTACTTCAGAAACTCAAAATAAAGGAATAATTAAGCAAATTATAGTATACTCATTTAAGGTAATGATGTGAATGTTTTAAAATGATAATCATGTCTACTGTGCAATAAGACAGAAGATGCCAGTATTTTAAGCCAGATACTAATCAAATATTTTACATCTTTGATATTATTTATTCAACAGAAAAATCCTTTGAACTGGATACTATTTTTCTTCATCATATCATGAGCGCATAATCCAAGCTTAGCTAAGAACAGACTTCGAGATCTCATAGGTGGTGAGTGGCAGTAAGGGCCCTCAAACCCAGGGCTGTCATAGAATTGACACTGCATGGTATAAAGCTGCAGGCTGATTTTTGCCATTCTGGCTTCTTTATTTCACTGCCATTAAGCATAGTTTTAAGGTTCATTCCATCTATATGTATATATTTCTTGTAAAGATCTCCTATTATAGTAAACGATTCTACTGTAAGAACCACAAAGGCAATAATGTGGTTTATTTCCTGTATTTCACCACATACTTAGGACTGCAGATAGCAAGTTTACTATCATTGCATGAAACTAGGTGAGCCTTGCCAAAATTGTACTTCCATCCAGTACAATTACTGCTACTTCTTCCTGTCACCACCACTGTTATCGGCTACATGCACAGACAAGAGGACTAGATGAAACATTTCGCCAACACTCACTGTTATTATTTCCTTTAGGGTGGTGCATTACACTTTCAATTCTAAAGAGTGATGGGTCTAATTTTCCAGATGCTGAACTCTCAGGTGAGAACACAGAAAAAATGGTGTTCCTGACTCATGTACTCTTCACAATAATTCAGTATATATTGACTAGGGCAAGCATGACAAATGAGTTATTTATCTTGCTGAGTCTGAGATTTGCGTGTGTGAGTAGCTTCAGCCTTTGCAGAAATAGTTCGTGTATTTAGAAATGTGATGATACACGATCATCCACATTCACAATAGAGTATATAGTGGATCAGCGTGAATGATATTTTATCACTAAGTGTAAATGGTTGTGAGTCGCTTATAGCAACCATTTTATCAGTAAGCTAGTTTAATCAAACAAGTTGATTAAAACACAAAACATAAATCTGGATTAATAAGAAATCCAGAAAAAAATATTGACCTTTAAATATTCCTAAATGAATGCTAATATTTCTTTGAGGGTGGTCACTAACTACATGATATGAATTTTTCCTGTTTTTTGGGTTTTTTTCCTCCATGGAAGCCATTTAAAGATTTCACTATTTTCTTTCAATATCTGATTAAGTTAATTTTGGAGAAATATTTTAAAATTGGGAAAACCTATACTTAACTGAGTTATTCCTATTTTTTTCCTATCTGAAACTCAAACACTGTTATTTCTTTAACTCACCGTATTAAAAAGCAGAGCTACACTTACTAAGCAAAATCCAACCAACTAAAATGGTAAGAGATTGATTGTAATGAGGCCAAGGTCACAGAATAAAGCCACATACATGCCAATTAGCTTTTTGCATAGAAAAATATTATCCCATGACAGCCCACAAAGATTCTACCAGGTCCAAAATTGGTAAAATGGAAATTAGAGGAAGCATTGACTCAGCAGAATTCTTCTACTGTTAGCTGACGCAGAGGGGTATTCAAGCTCATGTCATTTTGCATACTTTTACATTTTATCTCCTTTTTTAAAGTAAAGAAAATAATTGAAGAGGTGAAATGGTGAAATTGTGAGTAGGGTAGGTATAAATTTGGAAATGCAAGAAATAAAATGTTTTTTGGGATTTGGTACAATTGTTCTTTTCCATGACTTCATCATGGAATCTCGGCACCGCTTTAGCAAGTATTTGAGGGGATTTAACTAATATATACATATGATGAAAAACATACAAATTTGTAAAGGGTATATATGAAAACTATTTATCCCTTTCTTCCCAATCCCCCCAACACTGTTTCCACTGTGAAGCTAACAATAGTAGCAGATTCTTGTTCTTTTTTCAGAGAAATGGATAGCATGTACAAATGTATAATATAAGGCTATTTTTCCTTCATCATTCAAAAGAAAAGACTATATTATTTGAATCATTCATTTGGCATCTATTCTTCACAAATAATTGTCAAATATAATTAATGTTTATGAAAATTACCCCATGTGATAAAATGCTGAATCAAAAATCTTGGTTTCTAAGGAATATCTCATTAATGAAATTCCCTCAAAAAAAAAATTTCCCTTGATCTATAAGTACTATGCTCAACTCCACACTGGACATATTCACCTTACAGTTCTTAGCAATCCATGGTGCCATGCAGATTAAGCTGCCAGGGGCTGATCAGACCACCGGATACCTGCAGGGAGAACAATGGGGAATAAAGAAACACAAAGACGAAATTCAAGGTACAAGGGGACTGGGAGGATCCTGCCTCTAGTGGACTGGCTCAACAGTCTCTGTGGCTAACCCACTTTTATTAGCAGGGAAAAAGCACAGGAAAAGGTGTGGTGCACTTTTCATGGAACAGCAACTGCAGTAGATAGGGAAAGGTAATGGGGAACAGGCTTTTCCCTATACCTGGATGCCTGCATTCTTTACATCATCCTCAGCAGATGTTACCTTGCCTTAGGAGAGCTGTGGTTATGAGATTTCTTCTCTAGGCCACCAGGAAGCAAGTGGCCTTCTGCATACTTCTCTGTTCCCAAAGCAGGTCACACCAGCCTCGAGACTACAGGACCCCAGTCACGTAGACTGGTCCCCAGCATAGTAAAATATTATTTCATATCCCCAGCAATAAGCACTTCTGTTAATGTCACTTTTTCATCTAAGTGAAGTCATATATTTCATAGGCCATTGGGTTTCTTTCTTACAACATTTAACAGCTTCTGTTTTCTCAATTCTCGATCATATATCATAGTTTGAAGGTGATTTTCACTGCTCTACTTTGAGCATGTATATTTGACATTTATAAGTATATACAATCCTATTACAAATAGTACTTGATTAGTACAAAATAAAGCTAATTTATCATCTCTTGTACTCAGGTGCTTTGTATTAGATTTAAATTGTTCTCTAGGTGTCCTTCTCATGGAAATGTCTTTCTCTAACATTACCCATCAAAACGTTCAGTAATTAATCGAATAGTAATTAATCCCTGAATCATCACATAGATTTGGGCAGGTTGTACACAGAACAATGGTGTCAAACCTGGCGGGTAGTTAGAACTGATGGTAGACCCCATCCCACTTTTCATTCTTGTATTCTGCTGTATGACTCAGTGCACTTGCAGGAAGACACTTTGTTTTCAAGTGAATAGTGGCCCACAGTGCTATGTGAGCCCAGAAGAATATTATTATACATTTCAAAATATGAAAACATAATTTTTCCATTTCTCCATTAAGAGGTCAAGTCCATTTCCTTAACCTTGAATATTGGTTTCTGCTGCATTTTTGCTTTGAACAATTTAGAATGTGACTAAAGTAACCACTTGTTGAGTTCTAGAACCAGCTTTTCATCTTCCCCCTTGGATTACTACCCTAAGATCACTAACTGTGGCAGGCAGTTTAGGCTGTTGCAGAAGAATGGCTACAGGAGCATGAAGCAAGTTATCCTAGGCAATACCCAGCCCTCACTGTCAGACAGGTGAGAGAGATCATCTTGAAAGTTCCATACCTGCTGACTTGCCAGCTAAATGTATTTTTAGGAAAGCACTCTGGTAAACAAGTTAAGAAATGTCCCAGCCAACCCACTGAATCTCAGGAAATAATAAACTGGTGGTTTGAAATCATAAGTTTTTAGATTTTTTAACAGCAATAATTGAGCACGTTGCCACTTACTACCCTTTTGTTAAACCTAACATTCAAAAAATGAGACAACAGTTTTTCTAACTCTCAGGAAGCTACTCTAAGTGCAAACACTGATACTGTAAGTGGCGTCCACATCAAGAGTTAAATACATATTTAGAAAGTATGAATGGTGGCCAAGAGCATCAAAAAGAATATAGTAGTTGTTGAGTGACTGGTTCTCCCAGATATCTTGTAAAAGGATATTAATCTTGTCACTACATGAAAAGCCATCCAACACATTTCCTTCCTAAATAAAAGATAAAGTTATAAAATAACTAAGTTGTTATAAGGGATAATTTTAGGGACTACACACCATGACATTAGGTAGCAGAAATGCTGCTAAAATTTATATCAACTTCTCTTAGGGCTCAGCTATAACCCTTTTGGGGCATTTTGGTTTGGCTTCTTGCCAAAAATTTGTTTTAAGTAGATAGTATTTTGTTCTGTTTTTTCCGTAATGACATGAGCCTACAAGAAAGATCAGCTTTTTAGATGTCCAAGATTATGCCGCACTATTTTGGAATGTAACTATTATGAGCATGCTCAAGAATTTCGTATAACACTAAAACAGTTAGTACAATTGTCCCTGTACACTTTAAGAGGCATAGTTTGTGTGCATGAAAATATCAACTAGAACTATTTTCTTCTCTGTGAGATCTTTAGTTTCAAGATTTCCTATTATCATGTTTTACCTTTTTTCTGCCTATAAAATGAGATTATTTAATATCTATAAATACAAAAAATAGCCTCAGTAACTAAAAGATTACATGCTTGTGATTTTGATATTCATCTTATGTATTTCTATAATTATAAGCAGGATGTCTTCTAAACATATTTTGAGTATTTCTGAGTAATAATACCAGAAAATATTGCTAAACTTATTGAATAAATAACAAGTAAAAAATGAAGAGTAAAACAAAATTAAAAAAACAGGGAAGGAAATACAAAATAGTAGTATAAAATAAAATGCTATAAGATCATCAAATAACACATTAATTGAAAATTTAAATGTAATTTTTATTAAAATTAAATGAATATATATATATATATATATATATATATATATATGTATATATATATATCTGCTTAATTTTTCTGACAATATTTTCTACCCCAAACTAACTGGGAATACTGAACTATTTTTTGCTCAATTTTCAGGACCTAAATGTGAAATTAAAGGCTTTTGATACATTTAGTTTCATTTCTCAAAAAATAGACTTATCACAACATAAAAAGATTAAAGCCTTGTCAGAAACCTTCTTGGAAGTCTAACATAATAGCATGCTAGTGGTAATATCCGCATAGGTATATTTAATCTGATTCTGGAAAGAAACAAATATATGGCTATTATCAATAATATTGGATTACCAAAATTTAGGGTCCTTAACTAATTTACAGTTGCATCTTTTATATTAACTTCTGCTGAAAATAATGTTTAGTACAACAAAAATGTTAAGACGGGTAATTTTTTTTTTTGTGGGTACCAGGGGGGTCGACCTCAGGACCTCGCGCACCAGCAGGCACCCGTGCCGCTGAGCGAAATCACCGGCCCAAGACGGGTAATTTTTTAAGAGTCATTTCAACAATAACAACATAAGATGGAGCTCTTGATAAAAAACCTGCACTGCTGGGTTTGGAATTAGTTTTATATTTGTTTTAATATAGTTTATTCAAGGAGTCCAGTATAGTACATTCTGGTCCATTAGCTACAATCATTAGGGCAGTACCTGAGGATAGCTGTTGGTTATTATTTCTTTTATTTTCCCTGATTGTGGCATGTTTTTGTGCACAGGAGGGGATTTCAATTATTTCTTTTTTGTTGTTGTTTTTCTTTACCATAGAATTTTGAGCAAATCAACACTAAGGGTCAAAGGCTAAGTTAAATTCCTTACTCACATGTCTCCATTTAAAGGTGCTATAATTCTAACTTTTCATGCTTAAGCATTGATTCTATAACTTATTCCTTTTTTCCAATTATTGTTATTCTACTTCTTTTCTAAACAGACTTTTCAACAACTTGCTTCCAATTATTTGTGTTTGCTACCCTGCATTTCATACTCTTCCTATTCACTGACATAGTGGGAGAAAACTTATGGTGTTGTAAGAAATAAATTGGATTATTATCAGCACTACAATTTTTTGTATAGATTAACTAAACTTTACCCTACCTGAAATTTTACCATAAGATAGAATATAATAATAGTAATAAAAATAATATTTTAACGTATGTGTCATAGTTCTACATGTACTTTCAGATTTAATTTTTCCAACTTCTCTGAGAACATCATAGATGATGAAAGGAAATATGATACACAGTTCCCGCAGGTTGACATGAAGAACAGTGAACAAACTCCTCCCAGAACTCAAAACCTAGAACTTAACCATTTTTCTCCTGTCATTCCATTTTGCCACTTTTCTCTTTATAGTTATTGGTGCAAGCTATATTTGAAGATGCAACAAAGAATATCCAAGCTAGAAATAAAAACTCTGTAGCATTCTTAGCTCCCAGGATCATAAGAAACTGCTTAAAATCAAATTCTAGTACATTCTACGGAGGATAAATGGTTTGAAGCAGGCCCGCACAGACATTGAGATGAGACTGGCAAACACATGGATCTGGAATGGTACAGACAACATGAAGAGGTGGGTAGCCAGGGATGCCTCTGAACCTGAGTCTGTGTGTACAGAGCTGGGGTTCTTCAGAAACCAAAAGCAATGAGAAATGTCCTAAGAAAAAAGGCAATCATGAGAAAATAGAGCGTAAATAGATGCTGAAAACATGCCGTTTTTGCCATACTTTGTCTCAATATTCAACTCTTAATGCACTCAGGAACCACGTTCTGTCATCTTTTTTTTTTTTTTTTTGGTGGGTACTGGGGGTCGACCTCAGGACCTCGCGCGCCAGCAGGCACCCGTGCCGCTGAGTGATAGCACCGGCCGCTTTTTTCCTATGTGGGTTCCAGGAGTCGAACTCGGGCTCTCGCACTTGCCGGGCAGGCGCTTAAGCTGCTGAACCAACTCACCGGCCCTCTGTCATCATTTTTGTGTGTGCTTCTAGACTTGTTTTTCTACTCTAAAAGAAAGATTAACTTACATAGTTTAGTAAATACAAATGACTAAAATAAAAATATAATGATCGTACTTATTATTCCAAGGGATTTTTAGAGGAAGTTTATGTCAAATTTCAAACTCAACTTATTTTAAATATTTCTGCTACAGTTTGGGCATGTTTTGTGTCCAAGGATTCATATGCTGAGTGCTCGATCTTCAGTGTGACAATGTTGAGGTATAGGGTGCTTGAGCTATGTGCCCTAGTGGGAGGTTGCCAGGTCATCGAATGTGCTGCTCTTAGAAGGGACAAGGGTAGTTCTCATGGGACCTTGAAGAGTGAGTTGCTATAAAAGAGTGAGGCTGTCTTACTTTCTTGTCACTAGGACAAACAGCCAACATCCACATCTTAAAGGAGGAGAGGTTTATTGTGTCTCACAGCTTCAGCTCATGGTCAGCAGGCTCCAAAGCAGAAACAGGATGGCAGAGGGGCATGGTGGGAGAAAAGGGTTTCCATTGATGGCAGCCAGGAAGCAGAAATAGAAGAGAGAAGACAAAGACAAGAATACACACTTCCAGGTCATGTGCACCATGGCCCACCTCCAATCAGTCCCCACCTCCTAAAAGCAAGTTACCTATAGTGGCCCCATGATTTAATCACCTTCCAGACACACGAGACTTTGGGGGGACATTTTAGACCTAAACAAGAACAGAGCCTGACTGCTGAGTCTTGTTTTGACTTCCTTTGTGGAGATGCTATCATTCTTTCCCACATGTACTGTTGTTGCTAAGCCCATGTGACCTACATCCAAGCCAAGCTAAAACCCTTGAACTTTTAGAACTGTGAGCTAAGTAAATATCTTCTTTTCATAAATTATCTGTATTCAGATATTTCATTAAAGTAACAGAGAACAGGCTAATACAATTCACTATTAACTGATTAAGTTGGTAATATCACCTATGAAAAGTCTTTCTTTGGTTAAGCTAACAAAGATAACAAATTAAGTTTTTTCAATTGATGGCCATAGCTAGATGAGGAAAGATAAATATTTTAAGAGTAGCTTCATGTTAGGAAAGAAAATGTCAAGTAGAGATCCATATGAGTACATGAAATGTTTCAAGGCTAAATAAGACCAAAAAATAGAGAAGGGAATCTGAGAGAAAAATGCAATTAGCTTAGGTAGCACAATTGGGGTCGTGGGACCACTCCCCCTCCATACACCTGAATTTGGGCAACATGCCAGGGCCAATCCTCCTTCCACTGTCCTATGAAAAGAAGAAAAAGGAATAGCAAAGGCCCAGGAAATCTCTAAAGCTCAAGGCCAGAGCACATCAGCAGCTTGGCATACAGTAACATTTTCCCCGCCTGAACTTCATTAAAAGTTCATATGTAGGGACCACATGTCACGCATGTGATTAAAACAGAGTGAACTGTGGGAAAATCATGAGTATTAAATATCCTTGAGATGAGTCAGCACCCTGTCAATCATTTCTGTCAATCATATCCAGAAAGACCCAATGAGAGGCACCCTGGGTGTGGCGTACATCTTTTTAATCCAAAAGCCTGACTTATCCCTACTTCTTCCTCACCCTGCCATCCACGTTGGTGATACTTTTTCCCTGTTCATGCCAGTCTTTTGTTTCTGCTGGGATGAACTTGCACACTCTGAGCACAACTTCTCTATTAACTTCAATAAATGTAGCTGCTTTTTCTTTCAGCATTGGGCATATACTTGCAATTCTTTTCTCAGCATGGTATCACAATGATTCCAGATATTGGCTAGTCTCAATATTGAGGGTATTTACAGTTGGCAAATGTTACCTGTGCAGTTTGAGCTGTTAAATCTCTAGGGCTACTGTCTCCCTAACAAACTGAAGTGTCGTTTTTAGCAGAATGGTATGTTTGTCCAGATGGTGACTATGAAACCCACGCTGTGTGGAGTCCTAATTTTTCTAAGCCGTCAAAAATTATCAACTGATGAGCTGATAACAGCTAGTAATGATACATTTACTGTAAATAAAAAGCATAATGTACAAATATAGTACCAGGAGAACAGAGCTAATAAGATTGAAAGTACAATTTATTGTGATATATTCAGCCTTTAATGTATGCATATATGAATCTGGATTCTACCAGGAAAATCTTGAGGAAGAAAGTTTAAAATAAGTAAGAGGGCCGGTGAGATGGCTCAGTGTTGTAAGTGCCTGCCTGGTAAGTGCAAGGGCCCAAGTTCGACTCCCGGATCCCACATAAGAAAAAGGGGCTGGTGATATTGCTCAGTGGCACTGGTGCCTGCTGGCGCATGAGGTCCTGAGGTTGATTCCCTGGTACCCACAAAAAAAATAATAAAAATAATAAAAATAAAATAAAGTAAAATAAAATAAAATAAAATAAAATAAGTAAGAAAAAGATCTAGGCAGATGAAGAGTACACTTCCTAAAGGGGCTCACTTCTGAATGGATCTCTGCCTGATTTATTTACTATTTCTCCAGGTGATGTACAAATATTAATCAGTCCTCTCAGTTCTCTAAGAAAGCATAAAAACAAGCTGAGTGGGCTGCAGGTAGAGTATACTGAGAAGTCAACCTCACTGAAAAGATATAATGGTCAGAGTGAAAGTGTTCCTGGCTCAGAAGTCAGCCTGACCTATTGTGGCCACTGGGAAGTGCGCACAGCACAGCTAGAGCTTTCATTGTAAATGCAGAAGTGACAGAGGAAAAAGAAGGAAAAAAGGACACTTGGAAGACGTTTTAAAATTCATTTGAAAATGTATTACAGCATCAAAAACAGCAATAAGAGCAATAATAAGATAAACTGGCACAGAACATTTAATTCAAAGTAATTCTGATACAATAATAAGACAACAACAAAATACGTAGTACAAGATTACTCCTCTCATGGCAGTATAAAGAGTGCCAGTGCCCCACTCCCCAATAAAACAACCATAATTGGTGACAATTTTTTTAAAAAAATCAGTCTCTAGAAATTATCCTAAAGGAAGGGGGGGCACAGAGAAAGAGACAGAGAGAGACAGAGATAGAGGAGGGAAGAGAAACATCCAAAAATATTTATGAAGTTTAGATAAAAAAAAGGTTTTGGCATTTTAATTATAATCCACTCCTCTTTCTCCCTTCCCATCTCAGAGAAAGGGAAATTCCACTCAAAGGAGATACAGGCATGAACACAGATTTCTCTGATCCCATCAAAAGCCCAGGAATGTGGCATGTGCCCAGGAAAATCAAGCCACCAGTATTTTACTTGTCTACTTCTCCAACACTGTGTTGCAGAACTTCTATTCCAGGCAAGACCAGCTGAGATTTCTAGGGCTCCCTTCTTCCAAATAGCTGGCTTATAGAGCAAAACTCTACCCCAGGGAGCCCAGGCCAAGAATGTAGCAGACCATCTGTTCAACTGCAGCTCACTTCCAAGGTGGAGGTTCACCTGGCAGGAGCAAGCCAAGAAGACAAGAATCCACTAATTCATGTGGGCCTCTGCTCATAACCAAGGCTTGGGCATCTAAGGAAGCAGGCCACTGCCTTCTACCCTCTGTCCATAAAAGCGTCACACAGTTTTACAGGGAGAGAGACTGTAAAGGCAGAGCTCCAAATCTCTCCTTAAGGGAATTGATGTTACTGACATTATTTGGTATGAGGAAGGCTAAACCTAAATGTACTGGTGGAAATATGAAAAAGTTGGTGATAAGCAATGTAGCAGAGGCTGACAGCATGAATGCAACAAGCTAAACTGTAAACAAGCTTAAAGTTTAAGAGAGAAACAGTGAAAGAGCTAAGACCCTTCCTGAAGTTGGGAAATGCATCAAATACTGGTCTCAAGATCTATCTTCTACCAGATTTGGTAACATACGCCTGTAATCCCAACATTCAAGAGACTGAGGCAGAGGGATCACCATGAGTTTGAGGCCAACGTTAGCTACATAATGAGTCAGGGCCAACCTGAACTACATCGCGAGACTTGTCTCAAACAGCAGACAAACAGATCTATCCTCCAAGAGACCAGAATTTAATTGGGTAAGTCTCTATAGCAATTCATCCTAGTGCATTTGTGAAAATAATAGAGCAATAGCTATTCCCCATCCCTGGGTCTTGCTATCTTCCTTTAATGGTTCTAAACTTGATGTAGGAAATGTTGAGGCTGCACCTGTACTCATCCTCACAGCATCACACCTGTTATCATTAGATCCTAGACCTTATTTTGAACACGGCTCATAATCCAATGTTAGAGTTTAGAGTTTCTTTGAACACTGCCATAGCAGTCCTAAGCAGTTGGCTCACATTTTCTTTTCCACATGGGATTAGTACAGATCAGCCTACCCTCAAACCATTATAATTATTACTGATCCATTCTATTTCCATCTCCATCATGTCTTATCTCCCACTGATGTACCTTCCACCTATACATCAGCCTAGTTAATCACTGGTAAATGACTTAGCCATGACCCAGCCTAAAACAGATAAGCACACCCTTATTGTCAATGAATCAGCATGATACCTCCTGGCAACACTTCACACTAGGGACAGTTAGAGAACAAAATGCCATAAGTGGATTTCCTAGAAACCAAGGGACTAAGGATGATTAAGGCAGGGTAGGAAGAGAAGCCAATTGGATAAGGTGTTCCTTAACAGGTCACTGTTTCATATAAGAAAATGAATTACTTGCTATTGCCAGATAAACAGCTATGTTAAGGATAGTTCATCTAGAGAAGAAAGAAAAATAAATTCAGTCCCCCTGTACTGCTTTATTGTATATGCAAGCAAATACTTTTATCTCACAAAATGCTAGTAATCAGTGAGGGAAGTACAGGTGCACAGGCAGAGCATTGTTAAGCCCTGTCGCAAGTAATCGCCTGATGTTTATGCAGAGTTAGTGATGGCAGAAGCTTTGGGGTCAAGGACTAATAGGCAAAATCCTTGGGAACACATTGCTGTTGATGATGTTAATTGGTGCACATTATTTCAAAAACTTTGTATCATTTGAAACTACCCCAGTCACACTTTGAAAATAATAAGATTCAGTTTAAAAGAGCTTCTCAAGGACAGCTAGAAAGCAACAAAACTGGAATTTATATCCATTAGAATCTGTCTGAGTCTAGTGTGCATGCTCACCTCTCATATAAAATTATTTTGATAAATATCTGATATGTGCGTTTATTGCCGATATCTATTCTGAGTTATAAACTCATACGTATAACAGATCGGTTGGCATTTCCATTTGATATTTACCTGGTATCTCAAGGATCACATGCTCACAATGGCACTGTTAACATTTACCCCCAAAGGATCCCTTCTCTAATATTTTCCAGCCAGTGCCTACCTAGAAACCCAAGTCCCAAATATGTGTTTCTCCTCTTACTTCCCAAAACCTAGGATTCTTTCTTTTGTATTTTACTCACTATGTGACAGAAAAGATCCTTTGATTCCACTTCATAAATCTGGATCCATCTTCTTCAATTTATGTCCATTGTCAAAAACCTAGTATAAGTCATCTTCTTCCTTAACTTTTGCAGCAGCTCTTAATCAATATCCTCGTGTCTAAGTTTACTCATTTCTAAACTATGCACTACATTTCAATCAACAATGTGGAAAATGTTCATGTGAGTATGGTTGTCCCTACTAAAATCATTCAACTTGTTTCTCTTGCCCTTAAAATACAATTGCAGAGCTAGTGAGATGGCTCAGTGGCATAAACGCCTGCCTGGCAAGCGTGAGGGCCCGAGTTCAACTCCCAGAACCCACATACGAAAAAGGGCCGGTGATATTGCTCAGCGGCACGGGCACCTGCTGGCGTGCGAGGTCCTGAGGTCGACCCCCCGGTACCTACAAAAAAAAATAAATAAATAAAATTGCACTCCTCTAACATGGCTAGCATTTGTTTTCACATTCTGAATCTGGATCATGCGGACTTCTCCAACATCGTCTTCTCCAGGGCCTTCTTTAATTTTAATGATAGTCATGCTCAGATAATTTCTGTTCTTGTAAGATACCACACATTCTCTCATGACAAAACGATGCTCTCTAAACACAAGCTCCACACCATCCCAACGCACTCATGCATACATATATTTTAGGTTTGTTCCACTACTCCTTACTTTTCTCAGTGAATTTTTTTTTTTTAAAGACTTTCTGGTCCCAGAAAACAATCCTCCTGCTTCATAAGATTGTTTAGTTCCCCATATCCCCATTGTATTATTGCTAACTCTGAACTTCAGTTAGATTATAAATTCTCTGTGTGAAGTAATTATGTACTACACTGTTCACCATGCTTTTTCTGTGGAAGCATCAATTCAGATACAAGAAAAGCTACTCCTTCATCTTTTGCATACACATGCACACGCACAAACATACAAAAATTTAAAAATGCATGTACATATATACAAAGAAATATATGCACACATGCATAATCATAACACAAGGCTGCTGATACCATCCAATTAGTTTATACGGTTCTTCCACAAATGATTTTTAGTTAGGTCAAATATTCAACTTACGGACAAATGGAGACAGATCCTAGTTGTGTATCACCAATTAAGGAGACATATTCTTATTAAGATAAGACAAAAACAGCTTACTCAATATAACTCTTAATTTTTTAAAAATTCTGATCCCCATTTTGTTGCATGAATATTGTTTTTTCTCTATTTTTCTTTATTCTGGATTCTTTTAATTACAAACACTGAGTTTGTTCTACTTGTCTCCAATAAGTTCTTTTATAGTGATATGTAATAAAGTAAATATGTTCTACTAAATTTCTAATGCTATATTTTAAATAACCCCAAACAGGTTTTCTTAAATAAGCTGAATTTCATTAATTTTGAATGTTCACAAATAAGAAAATTTCTACTAGATTGGGTAGGCATCCAACACAGTTCCAGCCTTTTTGTTTACCATTGAAATATATTATTTTCTTCTTCTCACAGCATCTAAATGGAATTGTACACTATATACTAAAGAAGGCATTAAAAAGTATGAAAAACAGTTTAATTCTCACATATTAAATGAGAGCATTTTAAAATGGATATAATTGCCTCAATATTTTTGTTGCTAACTATTTTAATGGGATTCCATTGGTAAAATTTGAAATATTGTAAACAGAGCATAAGTCCTGATGCTTTATCTACTTGCAAGTCAGTATTTAAAAATATGATTCCAATGCAAATGATAGCGGGAAAGCAGCTTTCTATTCAGTCTACATAAAATTATAAAATGACAAATCCAAACTCTAAAATTTCAACTGGGACTGTACTGTCTGTGCATTTCATGTAACACGCTGTGATTTCTTGATAAAAATGCAATAATGGCAATATATTTGTATATGTATCAATGATTAAATTTAGTGAAAATATTCTTGTTAGAAAAGATAATTTTCTCAACTGATTCCTGAAAATAAGTTAAAGTATTTAAATGCAAATGAAAAAGTGTTATTTTGAACTGTGAAAAAAAAATGTCTCTTTGTAAAAAAGAAACACAGTGTTTGAGTATAATGATTAAGACAGTCTGGAGAATTTCTTTTCCTTCTTTCAATTCGTCTCTCACCATGTCCTGTTGATTTAACAACAGCCTCTTTGTTGGTTTTCTTGCAACAAATCTTTTCTCACTAAATCTCTGCATTCACCACTAATTCTAGCCATGCATCCCTGACCATATCATTTTGCATATTTAAACTAGTTGATGTTTCCAACTTGGCTTCAATGGAAAGTTTAAACTTCTGCATATGACTTGTAAGGCCTTTCATAAGCCTGTTTTCCAATTTATTAAAGTTTGCTGGGACTTTATAAAACTTTGGCTAAAGTGGGATAACCTAGTAGTGGTGAGTTCTGGAGCTCTGTTGCATCCATATTCATGGCCAAATCTTCATAATTTTGTAGCTCTTGATCAGATAAAGATGGTAGCATTATTATACAGCATGTTCTTTTATAAATTTTTCAAGGAAGAAGATAGGGTTTATCCTTGCCTAACTCTCTTTACCAGGGGAAACACTTTCATAACAATCATGGGATGCACCTTCTATGATCGTAGCAGAATGTCCTTAAGTTTCATTGGAAGACAGAGTTAAATGCCTACTCTTAATCTGATTAGTAGTTGAAACAAATGTTAGTACCCTGACTAGATTTTACTAATTGTGATTAATTCCTTGGAGCAGTGGAGAAAACTACTTGTCCTAGTTATTTGTATAAAATGTACCCTAAACTATTTAGAACATATAATGTAAGCAAAAAATACCTGTCACTGATTGTTTTGTAAATTTTAGGTTGATAACTAGTATTTAAGTGCAAACGTTAGAATATCAGTACATGCCAATGCTAAAGATAGTGATTTGAAAATCACTGCTTAATTATTCATGGTTGCTTCTCCTGTTAAGAACATTAATTAAATTTATTATTTTTACCATTGCTATACCCAGTAACTGCAATATTAACACTGCATGTAAGCAGTCTTTGGTATCTCTTTATTACTGGCTATTATTAGAGTTCTTTTCTACATATTAGAATTCTCCCCTCCATTATTCCATTTGCCAAGTGTAATATCCACCTTCTTAAATGTAGCAGGATAACACCAATAAAATAGTACCAACTATAAAAGCAAAATATAGTATCATGTTTAACATAGTGCTATATAGTATTATGAAATAGTGGACTGAATTTTACCAAAGGATTTTGTCAGCACTTTGTACTAACTCATTTCATCCTCACTAAAATAGGTAACATTACCCACATTTTAAAGATGAGGACTCAGAGAACTTACTGAAAGTCATACAGTCATACAACTTGCTGGCGACTTAATCAGGATTTGTGATGACCAAGAAAAACTCTATTTAGTAGCATCCATCGTGAAGGTAAAGAGAGTGAAAGTTGTGAGTTGATTATATAAACCAGTCTTGAAATTTTGAAGGCCAAAATTAGGGGAGAGTGTTATATATACATGTATTCTCATCCTCAAGGAGAAGAGAAATAATTTTTTTAGATGTGACTAATCATCATTCAACAAATGCTTAGGATGTAAGTTTTATATCCCTCAGAATTTATGGACTCCTCTACAAATTAAAGCCCATGCATTGCAGGCCTGTGATTCTACCACGCTACAGAGCCCACCACTATTAACCACTACAAAAGTGCATGTTGTTGTTAAACCAGATAACGAGTTCATGAATTCGCACACATACTTTGATTCATCTCATTGTGTGGAAAGTGTTAGTAATATATTCCAATTTTACAGATGACGAGTCAGGGTTTAGAAATTCTGCTCTGTTTTTCTCTGGAGCCCAGGTCCTATCTTGTTCTTCTCAAGCTTTACTGTGTGTAGAAACGCCCTAAAGTTCATGAAACATCCGGGTCTGGTTTGGGATTGAGATTTTGCATCTCATCTGTCTCCAAGTTACACTGCTGCTTACTATTGCTCATGCTTCAAGCACTGTGGCTCTAATTCCTAAACCATGCTGCATCCAAGTGTTCTATAACAGATGCATTTACTTATTTCCAAGAAATATAAATGAAAATATACTAATAATTTAAGAAAATCTTAGTCAAGAATGGCGTAATGGTCCATACCTGTAATGCCCACACACTCTGGAAGGCTGAGGCAGAAAGACTGTAAATTCAACCTCAACCTAGGCAATTTAGTCAGTGATACCCTGCCTCAAAATAAAAGTATTTTAAAAAATTAAAAAGAGCTGGAATGTAGCTTAGTGTAAAGGCCCTGGATTTAACCCCCAGTACCACAAAGGAAGAATGAAAAAAAAAGGAGGAAGGGAGTGAGGGAGAGAGGGAGAGAGTGAAGATGTATGGGCAGGGGAGAGAGAAGAAAGAAAGAAAGAAAGAAAGAAAGAAAGAAAGAAAGAAAGAAAGAAAGAAAGAAAGAAAGAAAGAAAGAGAAGGAAAGAAAGAAAGAAGGAAAGATAAAAAAATGAAGATGTTAGTCAAATCATTAAAATCAATCAGGCTATCTTCAATAACCGGGTTATTCAATCATGTTACTGAAGTATGGATACTATTCCTATCACACACCACTAACACTGATTTCAATGTTAAAAATTACTTATATATATATACATATATATTATAATCTTGGTTTCACAGGCAACCTATTAAAGCTTAGTGATCTTTGCCTACAAAATTTTGATATTTTGTATTTTACAAAGCATTACGTCCTTATGTGCTATCATAATAAAATAATTGCAATTATCAAACAAGAAGATAAAGAACTATCTCTGTTTGCCTTTGTTCTCATCTGCTTTCTTCCCTGCACAATTTATTTATATTTTTCTTCTTGTATGCACATAGCTTAGAATTTATATTTCTAACACAGCACCAAAGAATTCGTTTTCTAAATGTTTGCACTACAAAACTTTTTGCTCCCACCCAACACTTTCCTGATATATTTAGATATATACTTTTCATGACAGTTACAAATTTTATCCATGTGTGAAACTAAACTGTTTCTAAGCTAAGAAAAAACAAAAATCTGTCAACAATTTGCATAACTGGAGGAGCATTGTTTT
Source organism: Erethizon dorsatum (assembly GCA_028451465.1). NCBI lineage: Eukaryota > Metazoa > Chordata > Mammalia > Rodentia > Erethizontidae > Erethizon > Erethizon dorsatum. The sequence goes on from CM051824.1 coordinate 140,468,481, forward strand.
AGAAACAGTTGTTATCTGACAACTCATATTGGCTAAATGAAATTTTTATTATTGCTGTCTTCTCTTTCAGACTAAAAATAAACACGAATAAAATCTGCAGTGACACTGTATTTAATTTCTCTAAAGGAAAAACAAACAAGTGATTCAGAGTTGAGGTATTACCATAATAGTGAAGAGATAGTAAAACATCACATTAATCCATAATCAAAATAATGCATTGTTATTTCCGGTTGTTATAGCTTGTGTCTAGATGTCCCCAAAGCCTCATGCAGTCATAGGTGGGCTTTTTCAGAGGTGGCTGGATCTAGAGTGTGTGATGCTGGTGGTTGATTCACGGTGCAATGCTAGGCTCTAGAGCACTAGGATTAAGTGTGTAAGCAATGCTCAACTGACATGAACTCTTGCCCCTCTGCCATGCTGCCCTGTCTTGGAGCCAGCTGATTATGGACTGAAACCTCTACAAACAGTGAACTAAATAAACCACTCATCTTTTAACTGTGGGTGTCTGGTATTTTGTCTCAGCAATGAGAAAAGAAACTAAGACACTGGTTTTGAAATTTTACCCTGTGAGCTCATAATACTTTAATGTTTCTTTTGAATTTTTCCAATTTTTTTTGCATAGGAGATATGCATAATGTTCATAATAGTGAAATGTATATAATGCTGTTGATGATTGGGATAAAAACTTTTCTGGAGAATGTAGCAACTGGGTATTGCAAAGTTAAGATAGAAATTAAGTGTGAGAACAAGTTTCATTATACTAAAGGATGGACTATTTAGATTTTTTCTATTGGGACTTTACAAACTAGATTTGTATGATCTGAAATGTCACTTTTTTTCAGCTAACACACTTGCCCTTTAAATTGGTTAAAAAAGTTTCTGGCTTTAAAATTTTTAAATATAAAAGAACATAAAATACAAATAACATTCATAAAAACATGAAAGGATAAACCAAGTTCATTTATTATAGTTAAAAAATCTTTAAATAATAGAGTAACATTTACTTTCTAAACAAAATACAAAGAGGTATTAAGAACATCTGCTAAAGAAAATACAGAGAAGCGCATGTGGTAGCGTGGGAGTGAAGTGTGTACCTCGTGCGTATGTGTGAGATATACTGAGCTTGATACCTCTGAATCACTTGTATAATGTTCAAACTTAAGTTATTGTAAAAATAATTATGGTTATCAGAGTGACATTAATAAGTGTACATCAAATGTCTCCTGTTTCCAAATGCTGCTCTAGAAATATTAGGGTGGCGAAAATAAAGCTACTCAGGTTAGAATTAGACAGTTATGGCTTTTTTCTGCATTTTCAGCCAACTTAACCTGTGACTTATGATTTCTTTAGCTAAAACAAACGCAGTAACAGTCTCAAAGGGTCACTGTAAGAATTGAGTAAGTGCATATCGATCTCATTTCTGAGCAAAGTAACTACTCTGAAAGCACTGGTATCCTAAGTGAGAACACAGATTCAATTTTTCTTTTAGCCTTATTTACTGCATGAGTGTAAAGAACAGACCTTTGCACAGGGTCTAAATCTTTTCTCTAGTGAGCTGAAAAGAGTTCACGGTACCACCAAGAGGACAGTGACGACTAACAGTGGTCAGACCCCTGCATCCTTGTGATCGTCAGCCCTTTGCCTTATCACCTCAGATGCTTCCTGTTTCTTAGTTCCCTGCCCTAATTTGACCGGGACCATCAACTGAGACTTACAAATACCGATGCATGAGTAAAGAAAAAACAGCACGGAGTTTGGAGTCAACAAGTCACTTCTGAATTCCAAACATCATGAAGATCCCAGGATCCACACTAGACTCTGAGAAAACCTAGTCAAATATTCCATCTTTATGCCTCCGTTCAGAACTCCCTTTCTGCAAATAGTGGCAGGTGGAGAAAATGTGTAGAACCTTGTATTTCCCTACTTTATTATTTGTAGATTGAAACTCACAAGACTGATTTTTTTTTAATTTTGGGGACTAAAATAAATGCAGTTTCTCACGATTCAATCTAACAGAGAAGTTACCATAAGTGTCTTTGGTGGAAAAACCTTTGAGATGGAGCTGACAATGATCTAAAGCACCTTCCCCATAAGGTGTTGCATTTCCGATAAGTAAGAATGGACGGAGGATAGAGAAGACCACAGTCAGGGGAGCACCTATGGGTCAAAAAGTGTCACTTTCTCAGCCACTCACCAGGCCTCTGAGACTTCCCTAAGTGCGCAGAACCCAGTGTTAATGTATCACAGTAGCAGTGACAGGCTTCATGCCCAGCAAAGCTCCACATCCAGACACTATAATATCTGGCCCAGCACAAAATGCTAACTAGAAAGCCAAGCTAGTGAGAAGGGATCCAGCCACCATGACCCAAGCATCTGAAAACCTGAAGCAAAAAACCTCCAGGGAATTTATAAAACTTGATGTCATTTCTTCATTTGTTCTCTGGACTTGATGCTTGATTCTTTTCAGTTTAATAATCTAGGAACCAAAACTTAATCCTTTAGATCATCAAAAATGCTTTGTATCAGGCATGGTGGTGCATGCCTGTAATCCCAGCTTTCTGGAAGGTTGAGACAGGAGGATCTCAAATTTGAGCCCAGCCTGCAGAAATTAACAGCTTAGTGAGACCTTGTCTCAAAATATATAAAAATATAAAAATGGGCTGGAGATCTAGCTCACTGTGAAGGCCTGGGTTCAATAACCAGGATAAAACATTTTTTTCATAAATTGTTGAATTCTTCTTCCCCTTCCCCTTACATATATGTATGACTATGCATATTATATATTTACATATATTATACATATTTTCTTGTACATATATTTCATGAAATAACAAGAAATGACTAGGCCAAACTATATTTTATAATAAAAATTATGGTGCTTCATTTTAAGTGATTATTTCATCTACCGATGAACCAAAATATACACTATGTAAAGAAGACTGTCATTTCTAGCTGAACCTTACGGTCAAAGATTTAGACTATTATAAGATACCAATTGTTTTCTGCAGTGACCATGCTCCTAAGAGACGGCATCAGCTGTCACATGGTAGTCAAGAGGAGAAGGAGCATGAGAATACCTAGTACATGAACAGGTAACCAAAAGTAACTTAATATCGCTTACTTAGCCAGCACGATACACTCGAGGTGCCACGCAGCTGTGCAGACTTCCCAGAGCTGTTGTGTCCTTTTTCTGGGATCCGTGCTGACCTCTTCTGTACTCACTGGGAGAGGGATCTGCTGAAATGCTACAATCATGAAGATTTTTTTCACACAGAACACTGAATAAGCCCATCAGAGTTCACATCTTTTTCTCTAATACAAAGGACAAATGTATCCACAGAGTTTATAGGAAAGTAAGGAATTACTTAAAAATATCAGCTTTCAGTCTAGGCTAATGCAGAGAATAAAATGCACTTACAGGAAAAGTGTATAGGCGTAAAATGGGATATGAGCTATAAAAGACAGAAATGATTGGGGTGAACAATGACAGTAGGTTTGGGGTCACTGTGAAGGAAAGCTGTCTGTGGAGAAACATCATTAAACTAACACTGAGACAATGAAGAGAATTGAATACAGTGAAGTCACTCCGGTAAGTGTTCCTGGAAGAGAATGTGGACGCCCGGGATCTAGTGTGTTCCAAACCAGACAGAGGCACTGTCCCTGGGGTGACTTCAGGAAATACTGGTCCTGTGAAATGGATGCATCTGGAGAAGTATTCATACGCATTGTTATAGTCTTTGGTACACAGTGAGTGCTCAATTTTTTTTTATTTGTAAAATGAAATAAAGAATATTCTGAACTTCCGTATCTTTCTCTGATATTTTTAAGTAATTTTCTATTTTCCTATAAACTCTGTGGATACATTTGTCCTTTGTATTAGAAAAAGATGTGAACTCTGATGGGCTTATTCAGTGTTCTGTGTTGCTTCCATTTTTTGGATGAGAGAACTGCGATACAAATGAGGCAAAAAAATACTGTCAAAGTTCATGCAGCCTATAAGAGGTTGGAATTTAAGCCTTCTGTGCAGAACCTTAAATCCACTCAAATAACATCTTCCCTGCCTCTGGTTTCTTTCCCTTTACCCACAGCTATCTTCCTGCCTTTATTTTATGAGACCTCCGTTTTCCTCATAACTAGAAAAGTTGAAAGCTAGTGGTATGCAAAATTGGCTACCCATGAAATCATCAGGAACCTTTAAAAATATTATTCTTTTTTTTTTTTTTTGTGGGTACCGGGGGGTCGACCTCAGGACCTCGCGCGCCAGCAGGCGCCCGTGCCGCTGAGCGATATCACCGGCCCCTTTTTTGTATGTGGGTTCCGGGAGTCGAACTCGGGCCCTCGCGCTTGCAAGGCAGGCGCTTAAACCGCTGAGCCATCTCACCGGCCCTAAAAATATTATTCTTACCAAGACCATACCCAAGAGATACAGATTTAGTTGTTCTGGATTTTGTTTCAAGATGAGGAATATTTTAAAACTTTCCCACATGTTTCTGATACATGGTTGAGAAAGTTGAGAATTTGTAATACAAAGAGTTTATTTAAGAGGACAGGAGCTGCACTGTACATACCATACGCTCTGTGTCCAGTGGTGGTTCCTGCCATACGCAGTCTCCCAAATAACGACAAGAGCTCCAAACCTTAGTAGCTCAAGAACAGCATCCTGAATGAACTTGTTTTCTAGTTATGAGGAAAGCGGAGGTCTCATGAAATAAAGGCAGGAAAATAGCTGTGGGTAAAGAGAAAGAAACCAGAGGCAAGGAAGATGTTATTTGAGTGGATTTAAGGTACTGCACAGAAGGCTTAAATTCCAACCTCTTATAGGCTGCATGAACTTTGACAGTACTTTTTACCTCATTTGTATCGCAGTTCCCTCATCCAAAAAATGGAAGCAACAATAATATTTACAATGTAGAATTATGAATATTTGCAGGGTTAAAACAGTAGTGTACAGTAAATGCTAAGTTATTGTTTTCTGGTGACCTTACCAGTAACTGAGTACATTTTTCTTAGTAGGAAAACAAAAGTACATGTGAACCAAAGAGAGTGACACAAAGGAAATAAACCCCTGCCTCTGAAAAGTGAGTGTATTTTAGCAACATGCTGAAAATAATCCTCTGGACACGGCCCCAGCTGGAGAAGACCGTGGATCTATGCCAGCGACAATCATAATGATGTCCAGCCTCTCCGCTAATCTCACATTCAGGAAAGTACTGAAAATTTCTCCTCTCCAAAGAAAACCCTGGGTTTGTCCTCTAATTTCATTTACTCTGTTTTTAGGACAGATTTTCATATTGGATGTAAATATATAATATGAAAATTGCTAAAATGCTAAAATGAAAATAGTAGGATATCACTGTGTTTTTTAAAAAAGAGATTTGGAATTAGTGAAAGCTTAAGTTTATAAAAAGCAAAAGTATTTGAAAAAAGATCAAAAATAAAACACTGCACATTTTTACGGGATCATATCGAGAGAGTTTGTAAACTGCAAATCCTAAAGAACAGTTTGTGTGATTTCATCCTGACTATTAATATTCATCTCTTTTCAAATGCCCACTGCCAAGGACTGCCAATTTATAAAATATGATATGCACGTGTAAATGATTAATTCAGTGATGTGTCCTTCATTTTCATTTAAAAAGAGCTATTCTGAGAAGCTGTTCGGCAATTTGCAATTTTTTAAGCATGTGTTCTGGCTGCGCAGATGACTTTCGTGCAGACTCGCTCTCTTGGTACTAAGGAGGCCAGCAGAGCCGATGGTGACGGATGTTTTTCCAAGCATGACTGAGTGGGGCACATATGGCCCATAATTATCGCCAGTGTCGTTTACTAACAAGAGGCACTGGTACACTCCAAAGACTTCCTTTTTTCCAATCTGAGCATTATTAATGCCCTGTTCTTTTGCAATGAATGCTTGCATTTCTGTGCACTGAGTAGTTCAAGTCACAATGATGAGTCTCTTCTTCGGAGTATATTAGTTCCAATTTGGGATTATAATTAGAAATGCCGCCTTGGAAGGTCATATTTCAGAAATAATGATGCTAAATTTCTTCTGCTTGAAAGATCTTCCAGCCAGAGACTTTCTTTCTCCACATATAACTGACCAGTAATTTTTTACCATTATTAGGAATGCATGAACATCACCAGGGTAGCACAAGAAAAGTTTTGAAGCTGTTGGCATAGAGAATTTTAAGTATTTCCTTCCTTTAAAACATAATAAAGGTGATGAATGTCAGCTCTTTAATTTTTAGAGTTTTAACAAAACTGGAAAGAGCAGGATAAAAGCCTTGATATGTGGGGTTTAGCTGGCTATTATTATAAAGTGCCTTGTACGTCCTGGAACTAAAATTTAATAGGAAGCCATTCTTTAGACAACTCAGTGCAAATTTGAATGGGAAGGTAACATAAACAGAGGATATGTATGAGCTGCACATTGATGTTCCACTCTCTCCTTTGTCAACTACTGCAATTCTTTTCTTCAAAAAAGAATTTTAAAGATAATATAGTCAATATAGTACCCAATCTCTCTTACTTGAGAGGTGGACTTCCCACTGCCTCTAAAACTGTCTGATCAAAAGGCTGCTGAAGATGTACTTTCCACACTATCTTTACCTTCTGAGCGGAGAAAATGTTTGCTTTTTGAACATTCAAAACCTAAGGAGTGGCTTGATCCAGGTTCTGTCATTCTCCCTCACAGAAATGTCACAATACTATGATTTTTCAGACAATACAGTCAGACACTTATACACAGTACACCAGCTCACATACAGGAACTTATGTTCTTTGGAGGTCCACCTGTCTGTCTTGCCTTAGAAACAGGTGACAGCTAATTAATTTAACCTAAAATTACAGCACCTATTTCTGCAAATTTAGTAACTTGTAGTTTCAATTAAGTATCTGGAGGCTGACTCTTGGTAGGAAAATGTAAGAGCATGGCTGTGTCTGATAACTCTGCAGATATAAAAACAGTAGGATTGCAACTTTTCAACTTAAAGGAACTCCAAAAGACTGCACTTTGCTTTCATTTCCATGATGCTTTATATGTGTTTGTAATAATAATCACCTATTAGGTTAAATCATAACATGTTTTTATTTCTATAATAATGATATTTAAGTTGGAGATATATTTATTAGATGATAGATATTGAAAGAGCATAATGAGCAAATTCCATGTAATAAAATAACTGTCATCCCCACAGACATAACCTGGTGTGCTTTATAAAGTGTCTTTTGTGTGTTTGTGTGTGGGTACCAGGAGTTGAACTCAGGACCTTGCGCCTGGCAGCAGGCGCTTGTGCCACTGAGCGATATCACCAGCCCTTTTTTTCTTTATGTGGGTACCGAGAGTCAAACTCAGGACCTCGTGCTTGCCAGGCAGGCTCTTACACCACTGAGCCATCTCACTGGCCCTAAAGTGTCATTTGATGCTGTCCAATAATTTATGTTATCTGTATCTCTGTAAAATGAAAATTGGTTCTAGTGCTGAAAGTGCTACATTTTGTACATTATTCAGGACATAGAATCCCCTAATAATTCCCTTCAGAAATCACCATTTTAGGGTTGCACTGAGTTAGTAAAACCCATATGTAGTTTGGGAAATAAAAGTGGCCCATAGGCTTTCATCTGTCCTTAAAGACACATAAGCACACTAACAAGTTAGCAAGTGCGTTCATCTATTTGGGATTTTGAGACAATGCTGCGTAATACTTTTCACTGAGCAGATGCCTGATAGGGTCAAAGGAAAAGGCCTACGGGAAGGATGGCGACAGTGTCAATTTAGGACAGTGGGACTTTGTGGAAACCCAGTAGGTGGGTAGAGAAAGAAGTCAGAACCTGCTTTTCTCTTAGGCATTCAAAGTTGCCTAAAACAACTACTACTTTAACGTTTATTGGGGTAGTCTACATCTCTGGCAAACCTAATTTTCTGAAACCAAATTCAGGACAGAAAGTTCAGAGAGGGAATTGAATGTATTGCCTGTAGTAAGTTGGAGGCTTAAATTACAGATATTGAATATAAAACTGTCTTGCCTTCTAATAAGAAACTGAGTGGTTTAAGGCTTTAAATTTTCAAATGAAAAGTGAAAGCTGCTCATTTAGCTTGAACTGAAAGAATTGAAAAAGAATAATGAAAACCCTAAAAGCATCATACCACAGCAATATATGCGCACCCATGTTTATAGCGGCACAGTTTGTAATAGCTAAATCTTGGAAGCAACCCAAATGCCCATCAACCAATGAATGGATTAAAAAGATGTGGGTTTCTTTTTTTATATAATGGGCATTACTCAGCCACAAAGATAATACTGAGACATTTATAGCCAAGTGGACGGATCTTTAGACCATAATCATAAGTGAAATAAATTGGACATGTGTAAATATAGCATTTTCTCTCTGGTGTGAGAAACTGAAAATGTAAATAAGAATATAAATGTACAATAGATATTGTGAAATAGGAAGAAACTGTTGAAAAGGAAAAGGTAAATAGGGAGAAGGGAAGGGAAAGGAAGGAAAGGAAGGGAAAGAAAAAAATGAAAAAAGGATGATATGAAAACTGAATTTTGTGAACAGAGAGGGAAATGGGGTTTGAAAAAAGGGAATAGAAATGTGAAAAAAAAAAAGAGGAAACAAGATATATCATGGACAGATACAAATTCCCTATAATGAATGCAGTCATTATGTATACCTAAAATGTACCAATAAACTTAAATAAATTAAAAAAAAGACCTGGTCATGATAATATAAACTGGAAAAATGAGAACAATGATAATATTTATAAATTTCTTGTTTTGGTTGTCGTTTGACCTTAGGTAGCTCTTTTTCTTTTCTCTTTTCAGAAATGTATAAGCATTTTACCCCTTTGAAGTACATTATGTGCTCTTTGTAGGTGATATAAATATGTTCTGATCATTTTGGCTTTTCTTTATTTGATCTATGCTATTATCACAGGGAAAGGGGTAAAGTAAGGATTTTAATTTTTTTAGAGAAAACTATACCAGGTTGTACAGTATTTTTCCAAAAGATTGTTCAGTCAACACTTGATATTACACATGGCAATAAAAAAGCCCCAAAACAAACAGTTAAAGCTAGTACACACAGTTTTGCCTGCTTTTTAGCCCTTGTTTTAAAGAGAAAAATAAGAGCTTTCTTAACCTTGTTGGTATGGCCAGGCTTTGTGTGCTGAAGTTGTGTTTTTAGCAAGTTAAAATTTCCTTAGGGTGGATAAGGTGCCTGCTTTGAGAAATGGGAAAATGTGCTGAATACACATTGTTTAATCCAGTCCAGAGGCAAGTTACCGTGTGGCAGATTTCTATAGTTTTGTACTCAATCCTGGCAGCCAGACAGATCTTTCTCAATCATACCTTGATAATCTTTCAAGTCTACGGTAGTGGGGGACAGAAAGAATATATGTAACAGTGACCTAGGGACAACTTATTATGCCAACTCTCTTCTCTTTGAGTGTCTGACATTCCCTCTATATTTGGGCAGAGGCATGACTGAATTATTATGATAAACAAACACTTTCTAATTTCCATGCATTATAGATTTAGTCTAAGAGGTCCATTCTAAAAGATCAAAAGAAGAAATCTCTTTGAAAATAAAAATACCTTTTTTCTTTGAACTAATACATCTCAGTCACTAAAAAGCATTTAATAAATAAAACATGGTTTAAATATTGGCTCACCTACCTAATTGCTGTGTGCAATCAACTAAGTTGCCTAACTTCCCTGTGCCTCTATTTCCTTGTCTGAATAATAAAAGTTGTAATGATAGCTGGTTTTTATTTTCAGTGAAAATTCAATAAAATAATATGTATTTGATAAAATAGCTTTCAAAAGTAAATAGTGCTTTGTAATTTCTCTCTTAATAGTATTATTACAAATACTATAATTACTATTATAACACTAAGTTTTGCACACAGAATTGTAAACAAAATTTGACACACTTCAGTGTGTTTGTGTGTGTGTGTATGAATAATCTTAAGATCTGGTTTACTGATATGACTTCAGATGATCCATAGTTTTAGTTACCTTAACAATGATCTTATCAGTTCATTTCCTAATGAAATATGTAGCCTAAATAACATTTATGGCATCAAAAAAGGAAACATATAGAGGAATCATAAAATATTTATTTGTTCAAAGTTACTCATAGTTATTAGAAGCTTAATATTAGTTTATAAGATTGAGATGTTAACATTTCATGATGAAAATCGAGCAAGAATTTTAGAAGGAGCACATTTTTACACATACTTTTGCCTACCAAATATGATCCTATTTTGGGAAATTTTGGTTGGAGAAAACTGAAAACTATGTAGAAAGCATGTATCTTTGCCTCTAACTCTAAACCGCACCACTTTTAGGAAATTTTAGCAAGGCTTTAATAAACATTACTCGAATGACGTGGTACACATTTTGACTTTTTTTCTAATTGAAACAGATGGCTGCCTGTCTCCATCTACTACCTTTTCGCAGAATCTGATATTTATGACTACTTCCTGACAGATGGGTCTTACCTCTTTTCTTCCTGTAGCTTGTTTCATTTGCTTTGAATTCTGGGTTTGACCTTTCTGTTTCTTTGATTGGCTTCTTTCCTTTCCTGAAAGATATAGCCTCCCAAAACTTATTTCTTAGAACTATAGTAGACTCTGTCTTCACTTACGTTTATTGTGACATCTTTCACTCCTATAGCTTCCACTAACACTCCCTTGCTCATGATGGTAAAATCCTTTTATCTAATTATGAACACAGCTTCTTCTACTCCTGCTTCAATCTTAGAATAGATCAAATATTTTTGGCCATAGATTTAGCCTTTGAAGTTCAAAATGCCTCCTATGGCTGGGGTCTTGCCTTCAAATCTGGATTCCAGTGGATAACTCTCAGCAATCTAATAGTGCCCATCATCTTCCAAGGAGAATAAAAACTTCATGTAGTGAACTCAGCTGTAGTTGATAGAATTCTAAACATCTTTCAAGATTTTTCCAAAAACAACAAAAAAGGATATTTGCTCATGCTATATTCATGGCCATCAAAATCTCCAGGAGTATGAATATGATGCTTTCCACTCTTTTTTTTTCTGGATATGCCAGTCTTAATTTTAAGAAAAAGACTTATCTTGGGTGGGTCTGTTTTAATTAAGTGAGCACTTAAAGGAATGTGGTATGTTACTTGAAGACAGATTTTAAACACACAAAGGAAATACTGTTATAATAAAGATGGAGAGATCTATACAAAAAGATTGTGACTTCAGACATACATATTGGAGGAATACAATTCCACCTCAGTATATAATTTTGGAAGCAGACCCCGAGATTCAGATGAGAATGCCATTTGACTAACAGCTTTATTATACTTTTGGGAGACCCTAGGTATAAAATCCAAGGACTCACTGTGCCTGGATTTCTGATCTGCAAAATTATGAGCTGATAAATATGAGTTTTAAGCTCCTAAATTGTGGTAGGTTGGTGGTAATAGATAATAGATATATTATTCTTTGTAAACAATGCCCCACTAAAAAAGCACATTCACAGCAAGCTGGAATGCCTCTTATTATTTAAATTCATGAAAATGAGTTAAATTTTTAAGGCATGCCAGAGCTACGCCTTCTACTTGTGAAGTTTCCTTCCTGATGCTTCCTAATTCCATGTACTTCACTTTACTCTCTAGGAGCATATTTATCATGTCTAGAGACAGGAGAATGCCAATAATGATGGAAACACACTGTATCTTCTTATCCACACAGCCTTCTCTCCATTGAGTGACAATGAGAAATGCATCTGAAGAGATAAACTCCTCCTGAAAGACCATCATGATACTAGATGATATGCCCAGGTGTCTTAGTGAATGATTAAGTCCCAGGATACCGCAGAGAATGTATGGAAAGGAATGATCTCAACCCCCATGAGTAATTTTATGCTCTCAACTTATTCCCAGGATAGAAAATGCTGTGATAGTAAAATTCCTCTGCAGTCAGGAGATGGTCTCTACTTTAGATTTTACTGCGCACTATTTATTATTTATTTTATTTTTTTTGTGGGTATCAGGGGTTGACCTCAGGACCTAGTGCACCAGCAGGCACCCATGCTGCTGAGCGATATCACCGGCCCTTTTTTTTGTATGTGGGTTCCGGGAGTCAAGCTCGGGCCCTCACACTTGCCAGGCAGGCGCTTACGCCACTGAGCCATCTCACCGGCTCTGCTCACTATTTAAATAGTCCTTTTTCCTATGTTTAGGACAAGGGTGTTATCAAGCCACCAAAAGCCAATCTTCCTTTTTCACTGTTTACACAACCTATGTCTTTTTTTTATTAAAAAAAAAACAGAATTTCAAAACAATAGGAGAGTAACAATAATTAATACATCACATATCATCTTCAGAGTAGTTACTCAGAGTACAAGATATAGGCATGAGATATTGTCCAAACAATATTAGCACAAACCTTTCTTTTCAATGAACTAAGAGAAACTAGCAGTATAACTATCTTATCTCATTTATATATATATATATATATATATATATATTTATATAGTTTTTTTTTCCTTTTATGTTCCTTCCTTTCCCCTTTCCCCCAGCACAATTTCTCTTTTCTTTCGAACAGTTTCTTCCCAACTAACGATATCTATTGTACATTTTGGGTCCTATTTACTCATTCAGCTTCTTACACTAGTGAGACTATATGATGTTTCCACATGTGGGTTTGATGTATTTCACTTATGATTATGGTCTCGAGTTGCATCCATTTAGCTATAAAAAACTCGAGTTCATCCTTCTTTATGGCTGAGTAGTACTCCATTATATTAAAAAAATCATTTTTATCCATTCCTCAGTTGATGGGCATTTGGGTTGTTTCCAAGATTTAGCTATTATAAATTGTGCTGCTATAAACATGGGAGCACATACATTTCTGTGGTGTGATGTTTTTAATTCTTCTGGGAAGATACCCAGAAGGGGAATTGCTGGGTGAAATGGAACCTCTAATCCTAGTTTTTTGAGGAATCTCCACACTGATTTCCCCAGTGGTTGCACCAGTTTACACTCCCAGCAACAGTGAAGAAGTGTTCCTTTTTCCCCCTGCCCCTCTAGCATTTGTTATTGGTTGATTTCTTGATGATAGCCATTCTTTCTGGAGTGAGATGGAATCTCAGTGTTTTAATTTGCATCTTTTGAATGAGCAATGATGTTGAATATTTTTTCATATATTTATTTGCCATTTGTATTTCTTCATCTGCGAAGCATATATTCATCTCAGATGCCCATTTTTGGATTGGGTCATTGAATTTGGGGGCCCTGATTTTTTTCAATTCTTTATATGTTCTAGATATAAGTCCTTTGTCTGAGGGACAACTGCCTATAATTTTTTCACAATCTGTGGCTTGTCTTTTCACTCTGTTGGTGATTTCTTTTATTGTGCAAAACTTTTTAATAAGGTGAGATCCCGTTTGTTGATTCTTTGCAATATTTCCCTTGCATTGTGGGTTTTATTCATGAAGTCTCTGCCTACCCCATGTCTTCAAAATTTCTACCTAATTTCTCTTCCAGTAGATTGAGTGTTTCTGTTTTAATATTTAGATCTTTGATCCATTTTGACTTTAGTTTAGTGCATGGTAATAGACATGGGTCTAGTTTTAGACTTCAGCATGTGGAAAGCCAGATTTTCCAGCACCATTTTTAAAGAAGCTATCTTTCTTCCAGTGAACATGTTTGGCCTCTTTGTCAAAGATAAAGTGGCTGATTGTGTTTGGAGTTGCATCTGCATCTTCTATTCTGTTCCACTGATCCTCAGGTCTGTTGTTTTTTTGTGTTTTTTTTTCCTCATACCATGCTGATTTTATCACAGTAGCTTTGTAGTATAATTTCAAGTCAGGGATTGTGATGCCCCTGACTTGCATTTGTTGCAGAGAATTGCTTTTGCTATTCTAGGTCTCTTCTGGTTCCAAATCAATTTTAGGAATGTTTTCTTTAGTTCTGTGAGGTATGTTAATGGTATTTTGATTGGGATTGCATTAAATCTGTATAAAAGTTTTGGGAGTATGGCTGTTTTCAGTATGTTGGTTCTTCCTATGCAAGAGCAAGGGATATTTTCCATTTTCTGATATCCACTTAGATCTCCTTTTTCAGAGTACTGTAATTTTCAATGTATAGATCTTTTATTTCCTTTATTAGATTGATTCCTAAGTATTTCATTTTTTTGGATGCTATTGTAAAGGGTGTGTTTTCCCTAATTTCTCTCTCTGTGAGTTTACTGCTTGTGTACAGGAATGCTATTGATTTTTGAGTGCACAACATATGTCTTAAGCACACTATGTCATAGGACAAAACATTTGTCTTAACTACAATATGATATATACACATGAATCTTTACTAATTCTTGCTATTAACCAGAGTACACCTCCCTCACTTAAAATATTTTTTTATTTTATTTTATTTTTATGGACTGCATACCATTTTCCTAAATTCTTAAACTCTTATTGGAAGAAGCAATGCAGATACTGAAGCTCTGGGTTAAATGATAAAACATATAAAAGATATTAGATTTTATATAATGTAGATGCTATTTTAATTTTTTCTGAACTGTCAGGCAAGCAAATGTTCAGGTGCTAAATAAATTTCAAGGATAATTAAAAGAGAAATCCTTTAAAATAAACCTGTCAACTTATTTTCCATGGGAAAATAAAAGGTTCTAATCCTTTCATAATGAATAGCAACAAAATTAAATTCTATTCAGCTCAACATAATTTTTTAAAAAGGTAAAAAAAATATTAGTTAGAAGAAAATGTTTTGCCAAGGCCCATGAGCTTCAGCTAAACACTACCTCTCCAGCATATTTCTAATTAAATATGCAATTAAAAATGTTCACTGTACCCCCAAGGCCTCCCATCTTATTTAAATAACTGCTTGCCTTATTTTAAATAGCAAGTATAGCTTTCTAAGTATTTTTTAAACCTTTCAGGTTTTCTCTGATTTCTTTAGCAAATGCATTTCTTATTAAAATGTAACTCTTTAGAAATATGAACAATTCCTTAAAACATTTAATAACTGTAAATTGGATATCTCTAAGTAGCTGATATTAGGTAAAAGCACAAGAAATATTCTGAGAAAAATGAATGTCTACTTTCTTTAAAGACATTTCAGATATAATTCATGTAAAGGTATATATTATGTGTATTTTTTACTCAGATGCCACTGAAAACTATAAAACCAAATAAATGCTCCAGCTCATAGTGTATCAATTATATATTATGCAATAAAAATTAAATTTTATTTATTCATATGGTTTTAAATAATGATTCTTTAAACCATGAATTTAAATGTATTTTTTGTTCAGATCATCATAATATGCTAAGATTATCATATGGATAATATCTAGGGAAAAACTCATTTTAAATTATAAGCACTTTTCACAAATGACTTAAGAGCTGAATCAGGTTTACATATATCAAACTAGAGGCTTTCCATTTTACCAGACTCCACTCAGGGAAAACAAAAGACAATGGTAAGTTTTATTATTAGAGTGTTGTAATATAATTTGATTATTTGGATTCATCTTTTTAAATTTTAATTTCTACAGCAATGATTGGGTTAGAGTTGGTAATCTGTGGTGGTTCCTGGGAAGATGCTGAACTACTGTTGGATTTTTGTCTTTCTCTTTAGAAGGCCACCTTGCAGAGTAGACATAAGCAAAGGTAGATGTGCAGATTTCAGGGCACAAATAAATGAGAAATATTTGGAGAAAATACAAATACATTAATTGTATCCCCATTCTTAATCCCCTACTGCAGCCCATATCTCCCTGGCAGGTCAGTGGCCATGTGTCACTCTTGTGGAATTTAAACAAAAGACAAATATCATTCTGGCTTAGGGAGTAATGTGAAACCGTGACAAAACACATCCCAAGAGGAAAGCTGATAACAAGGATGGAATGTCATCAGCTATAATCATTCTTTCTGTTCACAGCACAAAAAATCCAGGAAAATTGTCAGATATCATGACACAAAAATTAGAAATCACTGTTGTAGTGATAACACCTCAACACATGAGATAATCATGTCCCAAACTAATGAGGCTGTAATATCTAGAATAGACATGAAGAATTACTGCACATCTGTAAGAAAAGAGCAAGAAGTTCAAAGAAAAATTGTGGAAAACTGAACAACATTCACTTAAGGAAATGTAAAATGCTAAAACATCGCATGAAGAATCTAACTAAAACTCAGAAAAATGCAAAGCTGGTGAATATCATAATCTACCATATTATCTTTATCAAAATGGCAAATACTTAAAAATAAGATAATATCAGGGATAATAAAAATGTAGAGAAATATGGTATGGAACTGCTAATAGAATTTTCCATAAAAACACACTTTCTAAATAACAAAGTAGCCGTGTTTAGGAAATCAGGAATATGTACATTATGTATCCTAAGAATTGCTCTCCTAGTTGTCACTGTAGAAAAATCCCTGATAAGGAACATAAGGATCAAATACAAGGGTCTTCATTGCAGAGGCATTTGAGATATAAGGGGCCTGGAGTTAGCTTAAGTTTCAGCCACTAGAGTCTAAATGAGATAGATGCATACTCCAAATTAATACTAAGCTTATTATGGAGAGGTTAGAGGGAGTATCTTAGATGTGCGGGAAGAAATATGACTACATCTTTAAAACATTAAATAAAAAATAGGAAAGAGAAAGAAAATCATGTGAGATTTATAGCCTGAATGAATTTATGTAAACTACACATAAAACAAAATATATGTATAAACATGTAAATTTTATTGAACAGCTAGAGTAGATGCCTGTGAGGTGGAATAAGAAAGAGTAGGGCTAAGGTACAAGAGAACTGATGATCATAATGGATATAATTGACAAGGACTGAATGTTATGATTAAATCCTCAGCACTTGAGGTTAAAGTAAAATCTGCTGAAAATACAGAGTGTAAATAACAATACTATATGCACTTACACCTACTCAAGAGAACAAATGGATTTAAGCACTTTATGGTGCTATTTACATATAAACTGTGATATGCTTATTATAAATCTTTCTTATTTTCTCATTAAGTTGGTATTTCCTCCCAGCTTTACTTACCAACCTTTTTGTGAGTCTAGTTTGATTTACTGTAGGCAAACTGCAAGCATTCATACTTACTCCATAATTCAACCTTTACACTAATCAAATATGACCTTTCCCAAGTTAATATGTTCTTTTTTAAGTTTGCCTTTATTTTGTTCTTGAGAAATATGAAAGTGTTTGAACTATGAAGCTTTTGGTTTACATTTCTGCTTTCTGATTCTATAATCTCACAGTTAGATATATTCAGGGAAAACAAGAGCAATAACTAAAGGCATGAATAAAACGTCCTATAGGAGTAGCACAATAAAAATTCCTATACCAAAAAATGTATGCAATTATGTAGAAACAAGATTATAATGAATCCTAAAATATGACCAGTTTAATAGCATTAACATCTATAAGCACAGAAAAGTCTAATTTGGTAAGAATAATTGAATTACTTTCTCTTTTATTTGAAAGCAGTATTTTTCATGTTATTGCACAGTATATGTGTGCTAACTTCTTAAAACAGAAGAGTAGTCTAAAGGAAACATCTTAAAATAGTAAATATTCTATGTTTCCTTTAATTTTTCAGATTTTAAAATTATTTTATGTCTAATTCTGTTTTTATGTAGTAAATTAGTAATAATTTCCTGTTAATACTGCACTAAATGTTAATCATGGCAGCCTTAGATATAGAATCATTAAGAAAAGTAAAAGAAAATTATTTGCTGAAATATAGTTTATTTTCTAAATATATCCATCTTAAAGGGACCATTAGTCAGTCAACCTAAGTCTAGTCTAACACTAACTACAGAAAAGAATGGTAGACCCATGAACCTAAAATATACACTTAGTTTGATTTTTTCATCAATAGCATAAATCATGACCAGATTTGCTGTACCCATGACAATAGTTTGCATGGAGATATGCTGAACAGACTAATGTACAGATTGTGTGATTGGCAAGAAACTGGAAGTCCTCTGGGCCTATGCCGTCACTTCAGATCTGCCAAAATGTAAACACACTAGTATTATTCATATAAGTAGGAAATATTTACCAAGTTCCCGTGAAAATTAAGGTCCTAGGAAAAACTTACCAACTATCATTTGGAAGAAAACTAACCCCAAGATTCTTAGGTGGTAAAATATTGGAACTAAGCTACAAAAAATAAAGAAAATAAGACAATCGACACCTCAGAGACTTAGCCTAAATCTAGTCTATATTAATGCCTGTCGGCACGTGAGCATTTCCCTCCACTCAAAGGGTAATAAAAGATCTCACATCCCCATGGAGTTTACATTTTTTTATTTTGTGGGTACCAGGGGTCGAACTCAGGACCTCGCACGCCAGCAGGCACCCATGCCGCTGAGCGATATCACCAGCCCTTTTTTTGTATGTGGGTACTGGGAGTCGAACTCAGGACCTCACATGCCAGCAGGCACCCGTGCTGCTGAGTGATATCACCGGCTCTTTTTTCGTATGTGGGTACCGGGGGTCGAACTCAGGACCTTGTGCTTGCCAGGCAGGCGCTTATGCCGCTGAGCCATCTCACCGGCCCCCAAGTTTACATTTTCGGTGTAGAGAACTTCTCTTTCCAAAGAGGAAAAAATAAATTACCCATTTCTAAAGGTAAGAAGGGGGCATATTCCTGTCTCTATGAAGGTGATGAAGTTTATAATTTAGCATCTCCATTAATTTTCTAGGGCTGTAATATCAAACAAAAAATTGAGTATCTTAAAATATAAAAGCATACTGGAGGCTAGACAGCTAAGATGAAGGATTTTTTCTCCTTGAATGTTGCATGGTATTCTTTTTCTTTCTTTTGTCCTTATAAGAATTTCAGTCATTTTAGAGAAGAATATATGACTTCATATAAACTAATTACTTCTGCAGTGACCTGGTTTCAGGTCAAGTCACCCTAGAAAGTACTGGGGATAAGAATTCAATATATATATTTTGGGGTACGAAATTAAACCCAAGAAAGTGGCTGTCTCTTGTATTATGAACTTATTTATATTAGCTTTCTTAGCACAAAGACAAAATAACTAACACTCACTACTTAAAGGAGAAAGGGGTTATTTTTAGCTCATGTTTTCAGAGTATCAGTGGCAGAAGGGCATGGCTAAAAAGAGGTGTTCAACCCATGGAATCCAGGAAGCAGAGAGAGGGGAGAAGTGCCAGAGAGAAAAGGCCAGGGCCTAGATATGATAGCTTTCAAGGTCATGTCAGACATACCCAGAAGTGGGCTTTTAATCCCCTAGGCAGCTCTCAAGTCAATCAAGTTGACAATTAAAATTAAAAGTCACATTCTGCCTATTGTCAATTTGTCATCCTAACACATCACCTTAAACTACAATAAATCTCCATGAAATCCTCATTCCTATCTGAAATCTGAGGAACCTAACCTTTACTATTTATACTTTTATCAGCATTCTGGTCATTTGAACTACAATTAGTAACACCTATCAGGCTGCACTTACAGAATTTTGTACTTTCTTTAGCCTTTCCAACTTTCTCCAGTCTTTTCCAAATTCCTCATGCAAACCAGTTCCAAAGCCTTCTGTACCACATGGTCAGTTATAGTCACAGGAAAAACTCTACATCTCTGGAACAAGTTATCTGTATTAGTCAGCTTTTTCATCACTGGGACAAAACACCTGCCATCGTAATTTAAATGGAGGAGAAAGCTATAGTTGGCTCATGGTTTCAGAGGTTTTGGTTCATTGTTATCCAGCTCCACATTGTGGTACAAGACATGACAGAAAATAGCTTCTCAACTCATGGTATACAGGAAGCAGAAAGAAGAGGAAAAGCTCCAGAGATGAAGGGGCCAGAGACCAAATAGTCTCCAAGGTGATACTGTTATGACACACCTAAGCTCACAAAGAAGTATGCTTTACTACTTCCCTACAGGTTTCTCAAGCCTTTGAAGTTGGCAGGCAAGATGATCATCACTCTACTATATATGCAGAATCCATCTGTTTCTCATAGTATCACCTGGAGGAGCTGGGTATGAAGGACCAAGGCTACATTTTTATGCTGACCACCGTTATTGAGGTGAATACAATAAATCCTAATTTTTACTCTGACACTGTTATTGAGGTGAGTAGAATAAATCCCTATTTTCAGATACAGTAATGTAGTGTATCTGCTAACCTCTACCTATCATCCTGTCTATTTATCTTTCAGGTAAAATAATACATACATCTAATATCCTGACTTAGCATCAACTTACTAGAGGAGGGACAGCCTTAATTCACTATTGGATGTGGTTACCTCTGTCCTAATAATACTCAGTAAGATGAAGAAATTGATATCTAAGGGTTGAGAATTCATGAAATGAATACTTAAATATTTATAGGAATTTATTATTTGTCAGTCTGGAATTCAGGAAAATGAATATTCTTTAGGAATGCATTTTCTAATTCATGTGAGCAAAAGGAAGCATTCTCTAAATTTCTTAATCTAACATAAAAATGCATTTGATACTGGCCAGGCTTGTCATTCCCAGTCCCTCATTTTTTGCATCCTAAAAATCCATGGGGATGGGATGTTTTATCATTATTGCACAATCATTGGATTATCCAATTGTGATTAGGTAAGAAATTGAACTGAGAATTTAATGTAAGTTCTAGATTATGTGCCTTGATAAGCTCCTTTTACAGTCAAAAACATATTTCGTAAATGTACAAAAACCTATATATGTGCCCATTTAGAGACTGCTAAAGTTGGAAGGAGCTAATCTGGGACAGGCAGAATTCCATGGCCACCAAAGTAAGCAAGTGTCCAGTGAGGAATGAAGAAGATTCAAGAAGCTCCACACATGAAACCCTTGCCAGATATTCTTCAGTACCCAGTGCTAAAGTTATTTCCTTCTACTTATCATGCTGAAATTTAACTTGAAAATGATTTGTGTGTTGAAATGTTTTTTATTCAAGTTTTCTGGAGGATATTTCAACTTCTTCAAATGAATTACAAATGGTTTGAGGGGATCTTTGAAAAATGAATAGGAAAAATTTGCAGGAAGAATTGAGTGTAAGCAAGTAAAAATGGAAGGAATATAATGACCATAAGTATTGTTTATTGTCATTCTTACCTTAATTAATTGCTTTAATACTACTAGAATTTTTAAAACAACTGATTAAATGTAATTATATCAGCTTTCTAAAATTTTTACAAAGGAAGAGAAAAAGAAAGAAAGAAAGAAATAGAACAGAAGGAGCTGGGTGTACAATGGAGTGGTCTTTTAAATGTCTTAGAAACATTTTTTTTGAGACAGGGTCCAGACTGGACTTGAATTCACTGTCTTAGAAACTTTTGTGAGAACAATGCAGTTATCTGAATCTGATCTTCCAACTGTCCTTTGGGCACCTGTGCGCAATTCCCACAGGCTCTGGTTGGTGAAAGGGAAAAAGGTTGAGGCAGACTGTCTGGTAAATCTTTGGAACTCATTTCAAGCACAGCATTTCTGATCATCAAATTTGCACATTGAGACTTCAAGAACATTTGATTAAAGTGTTCTCCTGTCTTCAAAATAAATTCTAAGAAGTCAAAACGATGCAGTAAGCAGATTAAAATGCCAAGAGGAAGCAGTGCTTCTTTACAATTAGATGTTATTTCAAATTTAGCTTTGTTAAACTTCCAGAACATTTTCTGTTGACTACATATGGTTATAGTGTTGGTTCCCAATAGGAATTTACATTTTTCAATTATGTTTCTTAGGCAAATATCATTAAAATCCAGCTTACTCCACTAATATGATGCAACAGTGGAGATAGATGAATTATTACTTTGCTATGTACTTCTGTTTCTTTTTTGTCTGTTGTTACACTAAATAGAATAGAATAATAAAAGAATAAAACATCTTATCATTCTGCAGAAGTAACTGCATTTCTCCTTTGAAAAAAGCATACCAGGGGCCAGTGAGATGGCTCAGCGGCGTAAGCGCCTGCCTGGCAAGCGCGAGGGCCCAAGTTCGACTCCCGGAACCCACATACGAAAAAAGGGCCAGTGATATCGTTCAGCGGCACAGGCGCCTGCTGGCGCGCGAGGTCCTGAGGTCGACACCCAGTACCCACAAAAAAAAAGAAAAAAGCATACTAATCTAATTGATTGTAAATAATTTATTAATAGACTTTCATACCAACACCAGAAAATTGTATTATTTGAGAAAAATCATATTTTAAACATGAATCATTTTAGAGAAAAAGTATAATTTTCTTTAAAGTTAATTTTGACTTCCTCATGAATATTAAATAATAAAAATTATTCTTTCTGAAATACTGAACTTTGTAATACTATGAATAAGGCTATATAAATGTGATGAAGATATAAATATAACAGATAACATAGCAATTAATATAATGTGAATGACACAATAGTCTTTTAGTGTTTTGAAAATGTAGATAATATGGGTCAATTAAACATTGCGAATTCTTGGAAATAAAGCTATTTCCTATATTAAATATGATCTAGTTGCAATTTTTAGTACCCTGGCAAATTTTGACTTATTATTTTAATAAAGATAGTTAGAGACTATGATAGTTTGTTTAAATTTATTATATATTAGGCTTCAAGTAGTAAGATCAACTCATCTGGATTATTTTTAACAATGAAATGTCCATATTTTAACACAGCATCCTTTATTCTTAGCAAACATAGAAAATCAGTAACATAAATATACAGAATATTTGATAGAAAGGTAGAAGAACTCTTTAAAAAATAGAAAAACACTACCTATATTTCACATAAAGAAATGAAATTTCAAAACATCGTGGAATGTTAGCAGGGCCTCGTAAGTCAGTGCTGTAACATTCTGTATTACTACAATAAAGCAACATAATAGACATAAAATTTCCTCTTGTATACATATTAGAAAAATTATCTATATGCACCTTCTAGGAAAACTAGATTTTGGAATATCTTTCATGTCTTCTTAATAATAACAGTTATTTACCCATTGTTACACTATTCCTGAAAAAGAAAACTTTATATGAAAACAAAATATAAATATAATTAAACAAAAATTAAAGGAGGCAAATGACCAAAAAAGAGATAAATCATGTTTTCTAGAGAGTTGAATCACTTTCTCAGTATTTTTTCTATAAGTTATTCCTTTCTGCTTAATACAATGGGCCAACATGAATAGCAGCTTCAAGAATAAAACTTAAGCTGGGGTGACTTTCTAGCAAAATGATTCTTTCTTTGATACTCGTTTGTGTCTCCATCCCTCATCAATGTATAATATGATGTTTACAGTTTTACAAGTTTTACAAAGTAGTCATTATGTGAGTTCTCTCTGTATTGCGAGAGCAGGAACTGTGGAAAATATGAAGCTATGGGGCTGAATGAAACAACCACGGTAGAAATATTCCACCAACAACCATGCCAATAACAAGGATGGCAATAGTTAGGTTTATGTTATGGTTTGGAGCTTATATGTCCCCCAAAAGGAATGTGTTGAAGATCTGATGTAAGCTGATGGCACTATTGGGAGATGGTAGAAACTGTGAAATGAGGTTTAGTAGAAAGAAGGTTGGTTGCTGGGACGTGCTCTTGAAGGGTATATTGGAAACCTAACCCCTCCTCTTCCATGCTCTGCTTCTTGACCACCATACAGTGAGCAGCTCCGCTCTACCACACATATCCCCCATGATGGTCTGTCTCACCACAGGCCCAAAACAGTTGGCCCAAACAACTATGGACTGAAACCTCGGGAACCATGAGCCAAAATAAATCTTTCCTCCTTTGAAGGTGTTCAGTTCAAGTATTTTTTCACAGCAAAAGAAAACTAACATAGTTTATATTTTAGATGAAAGACTCAAGAAAAGGTATGGTGATTGCATAAATTTCTACAAGTAGCAAAACTTAAGAGACACCAGTCTGTGAAAGAAAAAATCTAACCAGTAGCATTTCAGGGGATCTAATATATGATTTTAAAAAAAAAGTATCAGAGTATGAGCAGAAATATTTTAATGACTCATGGCTAGCAGACAAAATCTGTTCCTTAGTAAAGAATGAATGACAAATGAAACCTATGCCTAAATACGTATGAAGGAATTTACAGTGGTGTTTTCTGCTACGAATATACCTATATAGTTTTATGTATTACCTGTAGTTACATGAAAGATATTTAGGCCTGCTTTTTCTACAATGCCATTTAGCTGTTATGTATCAAAACCAACTGCTAAATGACTCTCATGGAGAAAAACTATGTCAAAACTGTGATTATCTTCAATTAATTTTTCACATGATTTATGAAATAATGCAATGAAGTATCACTTTCAGTTTGTAAACCAGGAAAACATTTAGTTAGAAACCCAGAAAGCATCTCCTATCAAAATTTTTCTGCCTAAGCACAGAGAGAACATGCTCTGCTCATTTAATTTCCTGCCACATAAAACAAACTACTGTGTCATCTGGAAAGCTCCATATGTTTACCCATCTATTTCCCCACAATCCATTAAATCATCTGTTCAATCACATGACAAATATTTACTGAACATTGGTTTTGGGCCTGGCATGATTTTAGGCCCAGGAGATATGCTAGTAACAAACTCTTCTTTCTTATTTTTATGAAGCTTATTTTCTAGAGGGGTAAGATATACACAGGGGAGATCCAATGAAAGTTAAACTAAAAATAATATATTTATATAGTATCTTTTATGGTGGTGGTGATAAATGGAATAAATATATTTTATACTTCTAAAGTAGGAATTAACAGACATGGTATAGCGTCTTAGACAAATTAAAATTTATCTTCACACACAAAAAGATGTGCATGTGTAGTCTATACAGTGCTATAATCAGGTATCCACAGATCATAAGGTGGCTTTCTCACATTTGGTTCATTTGTCCTTACAATGTCATCTTAATGGTCACAGATCAGACACTGAAGCTGGTCTTAATGTCCTACATGCTAAGAGATGTTCCCTACCTTTGAGTCAGCACTTTAAAGACATTTTCTAACTGGGTCCTATAACTTTTGTTAAGATCAAATTGGCCATTCCTAGCTCATTCCCACACGAGGATGGGGATTACAGTATTTTACCTGAGAATATCATTGTCTTGAATAAAAATGGGGTTCTTTTTTTAAGGAAGCTGGGATAATAAATATTTGGGAAATTTCCAACCCTCCAAACCACAACCTCCTAGACTTCAGAGTTCTTCCACACAGCAGGGATTATTTCTGTCTTATCTCAGGACCCAGCACATCATGCAGCACAGTAGATCTTCAGTGTCTTATAGAAGGAACCAAAAGTAAATTATCGAATGGAGTAGTTGAAGTTGTTACTTCCCCGGTATCTGAGATGGAGAATGATCCTAAGACAAATAATCCAACTTGACAAGTGTAATTTAAATAATGCAGTGGTCTGTAGCCATTACTATGTCCTCATGGATAGATAAAGTAAAACCTTTTATAAAGACTTTAAAATATATTGTAATTTCTACAATAATATGTAGTCATTCCAGCCGCCAATATTCTTTCACATGGCAGATACGTGAATTGTTCTGGGAGTATTTACCAGCAAGAAAAGGCTTTCCAAAGGCCAGATATTTAAGTGAAAACAACTTAATTATGCTTAAGTCTTAAATTTTCTATTTTAGAGCATAAAAATACTATCTGTACAAGTTGTACATGATTTGAAAGAAATATAAACGGTATACTGAGAGAATCAAAGATCTATGTAGGTTGTTTTATGCATTTGCTTCTCTATTGCTATGGCTCCTAAAAAGGGAAATCAAGTCTCCTGGGAACATTTTTGATTAGGGAATAATAGGAGCTCTTGTCCCTCCCACAATGAGAAAATTCTCCTTAGCTGTTAAAAGTAAAATAATTATATACATACACATGGAAATATGTATACGTGAAAACTAAGAAAGAAATACCTTTACACGCATAAAATGAAGAAATTTGTTTCCTGACAGTGTCCTTGGAAAGGTGTTTATGTACTGATTATAGTCTGGCTTCATTTCACATATTTAAAAAGTTCTCATAAGGTAGAAAAAAATAGATTTGCAGAAAATGAAAAGATGTTAGAATGTACAGTACATACTCTCCAGAAGTATGCTGAGGAACTCAATGCTAATTCTAAATCCAGGACAGGGATTCTACAAAAAAGATATGTTAATTCCTAACCAAAGTGTAATTTTTAAATAAACTATAGAAGACACAACCATTTCCCCAGAAATATTGCTGAGTCTCTGCTCCTACAATTTTGGAGGTGTGTATTTTTTCTTGTCTGGTAATTCATAAATTCAGCCCTAGAGGTACTACTCAAGATTTGGATTTGACTTTCTCTCACAGAAAGATATAATTTTTCCTTTACATCTAAAAAAATGCATTAGATATATCTACTAAATAAACTGTGCACACGTGATTGTGGATATATGCATGCATGTTCATATGTCCTGACATACATGAAGTACATACAAATGTTAGTTAATAGATATAAATAACTTCTACCAGATCTGATCTATATTTTCATAAAAATTAAACTTAAATTATTACTAGAAATGATTAAATTGAACAAAAAAGCTGTTAATTTGACCAATCGTCATCTGCATATGTGTCTTAGAAAGGTAGAGGACCTACAGCATTGTGAAAATTTGATAGGAAATTGTCTCATCCGTCGTTCCAAGAGAATGCTCATTGATTCACTATAGAGTGAAACTGAATGTGTGAAAAAATCCACAACCTCTTCAAGAACGTGTAATGAAGTTCTCTTTCTTTTTCTCCTGAAGTGATGGCATCAGTTACAGGCCAAATTTACTGCCATTTATGAAAATGTTAAGTATTTTTAATTTCACTTAACACAAACTTGAGCCAAATGTATATATTACTTTTTCTGTGGGATGAACAGTTAAATATTATATACCAAACCTAAAATATGCATAAAAAGTATCCAAGGACACTTACAGTGAGATAAAAGAAATATCTTCTCATGAAACTCATACTAAGCCAAATATATTCATAATATCTGACAAGATCTGAATGTGCCCCTCCAAAATTCATACACTGAAACTGAATTGCCACCCTGAAAGTATTAAGAAATGATGATTTTAAGAGTTGATTAAGTTATGAAGACAGGACTGTTATGAATGGGATTAGAAACCTTAAAAAAGATGTAAAGGGGTGCTGTTTGCTCCTTCTGCCCTGTGAGGGCAAAATGACAATTTGTCATCCCTGAAACCTTCAGCAGGTACTAGGTTTGCTGCTACCTTGATTTTGGACGTATTTGTCTCCAGAAGTAAGCAATAAACTTCTATTGCTCACAAACTACACAGAATATGGTAATTTGTTATGGGGGCCCAAAAGGACCAAAACAATAATTTCATTATGTTTAGAGTACAATAAGAGATGTCATTTTTTTTATTTTTGGTGCTGGGAATCAAGCTCACAACCTTACACTTGCCTGGCGGGTGCTGTGCCACTGAGCTATATCCCTGGCCCCGAGGGATGTCATTATATATCACTAACATTATAATGGGTTAATATGTTAAACATAACAGTGATTTTCATGAGGCAATGTTTCTTCCATCCCTCATTTGCTGTCTTGCTGCCTCAGTATGAGTAGCAATACGTGAAAGCTAAATAATATTGCAATGCAAGCAGAGTTGTGTCTTATCTAGTTTTATCAAAATAATGGCGTTACCAAGGTCAAACATTTCTAAAATTTAGTAGACATAAGATTTATGTAAATTTGATAGGCATAAGAATTATATGAAGTGATTATAAAATGCAGTATTTAGAACCCTTTGATCTCAGAGATTACGATTCAGTAGACCAAAGTTTCTAAATAGCATTATTTTTAAAAAGACTGCTACAAATTTTTTCTGATAAAACTTGATATGTAGGAACAGAGCAACTATGTATCTTTATTTCTCAGATGTCATTTTCTGAGAAAAATATCAACTAGGGACATTGAAAACATCTTCAATAGCAATACACACGAGTCCAAAGATTCCACTTTGCTGATTTAGAGTAAATGTGAATATTTTAAAATTAAATAGAAAGAGATGGAAGTTAATAACTTACTAAATGTTTAAGCATTAGTAAGGACATTTGACTTAATAGGACTGCCATGCAAAAAAGGTCGAGTTAAGACTCTCCTTAGAAAATGCATTTGTTGTTTGTCAATTTATAAATGCATGAGTCTCAAAGGTACCATGGTTCTCTGGTATAAATTCTGGCACAATAATTCGGGCATTTAGAAATTTAGAAACTTTTTATGCTAATTAATATGGCCATAAAGTGAAAACAGAAAGAAGATAGAAAAAGACATACAAATATTTATAGACTGCACAAAACATAATAAGTTATCATGTTAACATAATCAGATAATCATATGAGTATGTTTGTGTTGTATATACATATCCACTTTAAGCAATTTACTTTATCTGATATATTGTAAATTTTATTAAGTTCTGATTAATTTTGAAGGACTACATCCAACAGTTTTAATTTAATAATATTTGATCACAAACTTCTGTTCGTGCAAATATAAAGATTTGTTTAAAAAAGTGACCAATGCATAAAAACACATGCATCTTTCTGTTTTGACAGTTTTGAAGGGCATACTGTCACAAAAAATATTACTTAATTATAAATTCATAAAGATACAAGTTAAAAAACAAACAAACACAATTTTGACCTCCCAGATTTGTTCTCTGGCCAGTCAGGAGCCTGCTGCTATTAACCCTGAGTCCCCAGGTTCTATTAGGATCTTTACAGACATCATTTTCTGTCTGGTCCCTGTTGACACCAAACAACTTAGCACTAGGTGGTCTCCGAGGGTCAAAGACGATGGAGAGATCAATAAGAGCTGCCAGCAATCTCATGTTGTTTTCACAGAGAATTCACAAGGTGAATGAAAATAGAACATGAATCTAAAGTGTAGAGGGCTATTGTCTGAACTCGCAGTTCCAAAGAAATGGGGTAATTTCAATACTTAAATAGAGGAAACATCAAAAGAGTCATTATTTTAATAAGTTTTATTGAATTATAATTTATATACAAAAGAACACCTGCACATGTTTAATGTGTACAATTGGATGTGTTTGTACATATGCACACACCCATAATGCCATCACCACAATCAGGGTAATAACTATATCCACTGCCTCCTAAAATGTCCTTGTATCTCTTTCCATGTGTTTTGTGTTTTGTTTGTGCTAAGAATATTTAACCTGAGATCTACTCTCTTAACAGACTTTAAGTGCACAATGCCAGATTGTTAAATATAAGCATCATGATGTGAACAGTTTGCTTGAATTTATCTATCTTTTATAACTGAAATTTTATACTCAGCAAACAACAATAACTCTCTATTTCTCTCTCCCCTAGTTTCTGGCAACCACAGTTCTCCCTTCTGCTTTAATGAATTTGACTATTTTAGAAAGCTTATTATGTAAGTGAAATCATTCAATATTTGTCCCTGTAAGAATGCTGTATTTTATTTATCATGATATCCTCTAAGTTCATCTATGTTATCACAAGGTATAGTAGGATTTCCTTCTCATAAAATCTGAATAATAGTCTAGTACTGTGTTGAACAAAAGTACTGGCACGAGTGGGCATTCTTATCTTGTTCCAGACCTAAGAGGAAAAGCGTTAAGTTTTCACCATCAAGTATGATGTTAGAGTGAGCTTGTCATATATTGCCTTAAATTATGTTGTGTTACATTCTTTCTGGCCTTAGTTTGTTATCCATTTGTTACCATAAAAGGACACTGAATTTTGTAAAATGCATTTTCTGCATTTTTTGAGATGGCTATATGTTCTTTATCCATTGTATTAATGTGGTGTATCACGTTTATTGATTTGTCATTGTTGAAACATCTTGTGTCCCACTTGATCATAGGATTTACTCATTTACTGTGCTGTTGAATTCAATTTGCTAGATTTTGTTGATGTTTTTTGTATGTTCACCTGGTATTGACCTGTACTTTTCTTATAGTGCCCTTATCAGGTTTTAGTATAAGGTAATACTGGCCTTGTAAAATAGTTTTGGGATGTGCTTTCTCTTAATATTTTGGAAGAAATTGAGAAGGACTGATATTAGTCAGGGTTTAGGGGGGGTTGTTTGTTGGTTTTTTGTTTTGGGGGGATTTTGTTTTTTTTTGTTGTTGTTTTGTTTTTGGTAGATTGAATAATGAAACCATTAGGCACAGGCTTTAATTTGATGGCAGTTTTTTCTTTCTTTTTTTTTTTTTTATTCTTGAATCAGTCTCCACTTATTTTGGGTTTGCTTAAATTTTCCATTCCTTCATGATTCAGTCTTTGTATTGTTTTATGTTCCTAGAAATGTATTCATTTCTTCTGGGTCATCCAATTTGTTCATAATTGTGGTCATCTCTGGTGATCCTTTGCGTTTCTGTGGTATTAGTTGTAACACTGCCACTTTCATTTCTAATTTTCTGTGAGTCTTCACTTCTATTTCCTCTAAGTATAGCTAAGAGGTCATCTTTTTAAATCCTTCAAAAAACTTATTTTTTTATTGCATTTCTAGTTTCTAATTTCTATTTCATTTAATTCTTCTCTTATTGCCGGTAATTCCTTCTGTCTGCTACCTTTGGGCTTAGTTTGCTTTTCTTTTTAAAGTTCCTTGATAGGTAAAGTTAGGTTATTTATTTAAGGTTTATTATCATTTTTTATTAGTACATGTTTGCAGTACATGAAGTTCACATTCATCTTAGGGAGTAGATGTATACATATATATCACAGCTTGTTTCTTCTTTAATCCCCTTCCCACCCATCTCTTTCCCTCCTTCTCTAAACCCCTTTCCCCCATCTTCATTATTTTATTGTAATTATTATTCTTAGCTAATGTTTGTGACATGTAATGTTTACATTCATTATGGGCATTTGGTACCTGTACATGACATATCTTAAATCTTTTATCACTAGAGTACACCCCTTTACACATGATGTGTATTCCAAGAGCCCCACTGGATGTCTAAAACCACAGGTAGTATTGAACCTCTACATACAAGATGTCTACTATGTTTTCCTGCACTCATGTGCTTTTGATAAAGATTAATTCATAAATTAGGCATAATAAAACATTGACAATAATCAATAATAAAACACCAACTACTACAGTAAAGTTTTTTTTAACTTTTCACTTAAAGGAAGTACTTTCTGACTTCTTGTTATATATTTTGGCATATTCAAATTGCTAGCATTACTTCTCTTGCACTATAGGGCCACTATTAAGAAACACCAGGATTGCTTTGTTACAAATTCTGTGAAACTCTCAGTGGCAATCTTCTATTTGAGACGGCTGTGATGCGAAATAGACAAGCAGCACAGAATGCGGGGTGCACTACACAAAAGGGATGATTCGCGTCTGAAGCTTGAGACTGTGTACTGCTACCCCGAATGGCATTCCACTCAACACATACAAAACATTTGGTCTTTCATTTCACTGTGAATAATGCAAGTTGTGGAAAGAAAAACCACAAACAACAGGAGACGTTAGCATTCTCAGTACTGCATTTGCCGCATTCATAATTTGGTATATTGTGCTTTCATTTTCTTTGGCCTCAAAATATTGTTCCATTTGCAAATTTTTGTCCTATAAACACATTTCTTCTCATTTGATCATTATTTACTTATTTTAGTTGCAACAGTATTTCAAGTTTAACATTTTCTAATGGCAGGAGATAAGATACCTAACTCACATAAGGCCAACAAACTAATTCAATCAAAATTTTGTTGTCTATCAAAAATTTTTAATGTCAGTAGTTCTCCATTTAACATTATTCCTGAAAATCTATTCCAAGGAATATTTAGATAGGTCTCAAAAATGTGCTCCCTAAACCATTCATGGCAACATTACTTGTAGCAAAACCTGAAAGTATTAAATTTCCAAAAATAAGTAATTGTTTAATAGATTAAATTAAATATATAAACAAATAGTTTGGTAAAACTATGTTTAAAAGTACCAAAATACATTAAAAGTAAAAACCAAATCTACAAAAAAGAAACTATATACCTTAGGGTTCAAATTTCCATGAATGTGAATCGTAACCCTTTGCATAGGTATGTACATATTGCTGCACTTTTTTTCTCTAAGTAGAGGTAGAGACACCTACATGATGAGGCGCGATGTATGACTGATGATGATGTTTGCTTTTCTCCTTCTTTTGCTTCTTTTTATTTTCTGCGGTATCTTTCTCCTTTTTCTTCATGTTTACAAATACGCTGGACTGCCTGAAATGTTGCCTGAACATGGCGTGGTGACCGTGACAGACCGATGGCCCCCATATTACATTTCTTTCGACGGAGAGAACGCAACGTTGCAGCACACAGACACTGCTGGTGCTGAGAAGCTGCCGCCATTTCTGCCTTTACTTTGAAGGACAGAGATGCACAACTTTGTAAAACCAACACGCAAACTGCTTTGATCTTTTCATCACCAAAACATAATATAAATCTCAATACCTAGCAAATAAGCCAGTGTTCTGAATGTTTCCTGGTTAAACTGAATTCAGCTTTCTCTTTCAAAAAAGGTCTTAATATCTTTGCAGTGTGATTCCATTCAACAAAGCATCGCATTGCATGACTCGCAAAAGTAACTCTGAAGGTGGAGATATCAAAATATGTCACTATGATCTCACTCATAGCTTATGGTACTTTTAATGAGTGCAGTATGAATTTTAATTCATCTACATCATGCTGCTCCAGGATATCACACGCTTAATCAAAGAAACCATGTATTTACTAAGAAAACTGGAAGAGTTAATGTTATAAACCTACTAAATTTATAAACATGAAAATATACAGGAGAAATTAAATTTTAAATGTAGTTTCTCTGGAAATTCTCATTTTATATATATATATACATATGTCAGATAATTATATTTTTTCATTTATAGGTAAGTTAGATTATGGTACAGTTGCTATATATCCATATACATTTAGTATTCTCTTTTTCATAGCATTTAATCTGCTCGAGTAAAATCTCTCAAATTCAGAAATTAATGCCTTGATGGTACAACAATGTCTAAGACAAATTGAACCTTTAATATATTGCATAGTCGATAATTACTTTTGTTTGTGGCTCCTAACTTTGCAAGATTTCAAGTGTTAGCTTCTATCTTTAACTAAGATAACTTAATATCCCTTCCACTCCTGTTATTCGGCAACTTAGCTATATTTTCTTTCCTTCATGACCAGCACTACGTCTGACCTAGAATACACAGTAGTCCGTAGTCATCGATTTATTCATCTGCATTTCTTTTTAGAGTTTGAGCTTCTTTATAAGAGCTTATAAGTCTGAGCTTCATTTTATATATATATACATATATCAGATAATTATATTTTTTCATTTATAGGTAATGAAATATAGCAGGTATGGCACCTGCTTTTACAAAGGTAACTTCTTTCCTAAAATACCACATTATATAAACATTAACTTTAAGTTACTGATACTTTTATGTCAATTTGTATCAACAAACTATCCTAATAAGTTTCCAATACTTATTGAGTTCAATGTATTTTTACATAGTTGAAAAAGTATGCGTTCTCTATATATCATGTACATAAACCTTACTTCCAAATTCACTGGAGGGAGTATGAAATCAAGTCTTCTCTTTGATGTGGGGTTATATTTATTCTTGTTTTAAATCATCAAAATTCTAAAGCTCATTGTACACTGCAGATCTTGTTTCTATCATTACTTCCTGTGGGAACAATGCCTGTTATTACACACACTCCCCTTTTTATACAAATGACCACAAATGGGGGAAAAAAACACACATGCATTTCCATCATATTTAATCTTGTGTTGGTGTAATTTTTTTTTTTTTGTGGGTACCGGGGGTCAACCTCAGGACCTTGTGGGCCAGCAGGAGCCCGTGCCACTGAGCGATATCACCGGCCCTTTTTTCGTATGTGGGTTCCGGGAGTTGAACTCGGGCCCTCAAGCTTGCCAGGCAGGCGCTTACGCCGCTGAGCCATCTCACCAGCCCTGGTGTAAGTTTTGAAGGACAAATAATACAGTGGTAAGTGAAACTCAAAAAGTGAAAAATATAAAGAAACCAAAGGAGAGAAAATGTGCAGGAATCTTTGAGCACAATATTAAATGTTCATACATTCCAAGAATAAAAGTATACTTTGTGCATGTGTGGACATAATGCAAGTGTGTATTTTTAAACTCTCCAAATGGATAGAAAAGGGTAATTTTGTCATTACATTTTAAAGGAGACCTTCTGCAATAAAATCTGAAAAAGATTAAATTATATTTCTCTATTCTGCTACTAGGAAAATACAAATTTCCACTTAATTGCTATTTCAAAGGTGACAAACAATTGTAGAAAGAGAAGAGAAATGACCATAAGACAAATAAAGAAAATGTGTGAGTGCATCATTAAATGTTGTCAACAACTATAAAATACAATAAGTAATTTGTATCCTAAGGAATATCATATTTGGAAAAATCAAGATTAATTTAAGATATTAAAGGATAAGGAAATGTGGAAAGGTAAAGTAGAAGAGGAGCCAAAAGAGAGGTCCAAGGAGTAAGATTGACACACTGCAGTCACACACCACAGAATATTCAAAAATTATTTTTAGGGGGTTGAGCATGTGATAGAGCACTTGCCTAGCATATATGAGACCCTGGGTCCAACCCTAAGCATGACATATTTTTATATTTCTTATTACAAACAAGTTTTGTAATGTCAAATGTTGGAGAACATGTGGGTAAGTAAGAATCAGTGTTTCCTTTCGGCAGGAGCATGAGCCAAAACAAGCATTTCCGGGTGCAATCTGATATTGCCTAATAAAATGAGCCAGTGGCGCACTGCTGATACAGCACATGAATGCAGCACCGTTTGTGGTAATGAGGAACTGGAACCACATCTTGCACTTTAAGTGGATAATCTGAACAGAATTCTATGGAGTATTTATGAGTACTTAGACCTGAAGATGCATTTAGCTTTCTAAATAATTCCTATGAGTATAGATTTTTCAAAACGAATGATCCTTTGATAAGATAACATTTATGTAAAATAATATACATACACACAAATCTACCAAAATTTGTTAAACTTTTTTAAAGGGCGCCTCAATGAGAAAGGAAATGAGAGGAAAGAAGAGATAAAGGAAACAGAGACAGTTGAAATGTATTGGCAATGATATTGAGCCATGAAAAAGGAGATTAATTCACTCCACTATCGAGCTCTCTGTATTTGAATTTAAAAAGCTGTGTAATAGTAATAGTGATAAGAAATATATCATGTATGCTTTTAACTTTTCGAAACTCAAGAAGGATAAGAATGCATTCCAATATCACCAGGAAGCTTTCAGTGTTTAAGTGAGAAAGGCTTGAATATTTAAGCATCACTACTAAGGAACCTAGCTGTTAGATTTTAGCAGTTTTCTTAACAAATGTTAATTAGCTACTTGCTGTAGTTACACCTTTTTGCAACACTGATTCATAGTTACTATATTTAATTCTAAAAAGTGAAGTAACTAGTAATTTTAGGATGTAAGCACATTGAATACCCTAGGCCGGATGGAGAACATGTGAGAAAAGGACTTATAAAATAAGATCAACTGTAAAGAAAATGACAGACATGTATATTTCTATACATCTGTTTATTGAAAAATCTCCCTGTCTTCTAAGAAAATGTGTAATCTACTAGGAAGAACATTAAATTCTAGTCCAGACATTTGTATCTGAGTGTCAAACCTAACAATGTTAAGATATGAAGATCTCACAGTTTATTTACCTCAGTACTGTAAATGTATTACTCAAACAAATTTCTATATTAATGCTTTGAATTTCATTAAGACCAAAGAACTGAAGCATGTGGAGATTTGAAAGCCAGGTCTTCTGGTAGGTATGGGAGAAACAGTGCCAAAGTACACCTCTAGGCTTCGGAGACCCTATGTAGAAGACCATCGAGGTAGCAGGAGTTTTCAATGGAATTTGCTAGTATCATGACAAGGAAGTAAAATACAGGATCCTATAAAACAGCTTGTGGTTTTAGATTAAGTTAGTTTTGTCTGAGAGACAGAAATACTAGGCTGAAACTTGAGGAATAATTTTAATTGAGTGTTACCATAATTAACCTCATCCTCACCAGTTAGAAGCCTGGGTGATACTTTTACTTCCTCTTCTCACATTGTTCTGTATCTAATCATTGGATTATTCTAATCAATCAATATTCCTCCTTCTTAGTAGCTCATGAATATGACCTCTTCTCTACCTCTCTTCTGCACTTTTTTTTTAATTTTTAATTTTTTTGTGGGTACCGGGGGTCGAATAATCCATCCAGGTAATGGATGGTACAAATGTGTTCCTAAGAAAGAGAAAAAATAAAAGAATCAATAAGTGTACAATACGGAATATATTCGGCCAGTGAACTGTAAGCACATTAGTACACTGGAGTATAGGATGGAATGTTGCAAGTATGAGATGAAGGAATAGAGGTAAGCGGGAATCCTTTTAGAGGATTTAGATCACTTAAGTAAGTGCAACTTTACACTGGAGGCAGTGAAAGGCAATGAAACGTACTGTCTGCACAATTACATAGTGCATAAGAAAGATGACCTTTGTTTATGAAAAATTATCAGAAAAGGCAATTTGTCAAGTGATATGGAGGTCTATTATAACAGAAATGTGTATCCTATGTTTAAAAATGAATATGAAAAGAAGAAACTATAGAAAGTAATATAATTGCCAAGGGTTAATTGACAGGGATGAATAAGGAAAGCCCAGATGATTTTAAAAGAGAGAAATTATTCTGTGTGATACTGTAATGGTGAATATATATGTTATTATACATGTGTCAAAGCTCAGACGATGTAAAACACTAAGTGAACCCTAATGTAAGTTATAGACTTTGGATGATAATGATGTGTCAGCGTAGATTTATCAGTTATAACAAGTGTACTACTCTGGCGGGATACCTCGATAATGCGGGAGGCTGAGTGTGTGCAGGGGAAAACAGAGTACACGGGAACTCTCTGTGCCTTCCATTCAACTTTGTTATGAAGCTAAACTTTTCTAAAAATAAAAGCTGATTAATTTTTAAAAATAAGTGCAGGGGGCCGGTGAGATGTCTCAGTGGCGTAAGCGCCTACCTTGCAAGCGTGAGGGCCCAAGTTCGACTCCCGGAACCCACATACAAAAAAGGGGCTGGTGATATCGCTCAGTGGCACGGGTGCCTGTTGGCACACGAGGTCCTGAGGTCGACCCCCGGTACCCACAAAAAAATAAAAAATAAAAAAAAAAGTGCAGAAGAGAGGTAGAGAAGAGGTCATATTCATGAGCTACTAAGAAGGAGGAATATTGAATGATTAGAATAATCCAGTGATTAGATACAGAACAATGTGAGAAGAGGAAGTAAAAGTATCACCCAGGCTTCTAACTGGTGAGGATGAGGTTAATTATGGTAACACTCAATGGTTAATGGAATATAGGAAAACCAAGGTGGATGAAGGGTGTGAAGGCAATGGTTATTTCTGATTTTACCAACTCTGTGGAACACTTTTCATATCGTAGTAGAGATGACCAGAAAATGGTGGCAGACAGAACAGAGACAGATAACCCGAGGCCATGGCCCCAAGAAAGCAAATGCCAACAATGGGCACCTTTATGGTGTCTGGACCTCACATCACACAGCCTAGTCACATAAGAAAGCTGGGCACTGAGACTGTGGCATTGGTGGGAGCACTCCTTTCCTGACATCAAGACCACCTGAAGCAAGTATGAAAGGTTGAGAGAAACTTCTGGGGAAGAAAAAGACCATTTCCTGCTTAGATGGTTCTCTTAACAAGACATGATTTTAGTGGAAGCCTTATAACAGAACTGGAAGAGTAAGCCCAGAGGGACTAAAAAGTTTATGTGGAAAGAACAGATAAGAATCGCTCCACTTTATATAAGAAGACTGAATTAAAATAAATGTCTGCTCCACCCAGGTAGCAGGATAAAAGATAGACACTGAAAACTACTAGACTATGTATGTTAGCTCTGTGTGTGTGTGTGTGTGCGTGTGTGTGTGTGTGTGTGCGTGTGTCCTGAACTGAGCACTGGGGAAACATTAACTACAGAAAGGAATCCAGAACCTGTTAATTCCATAAATATCTTTTTTCTTTCAATACAGAATTGTGCTATGTTCCTTTTGACAAAAAAGAAAAAAAAGTATTGGATAGATGTGTTTTCAGAAAAGGTCTTTAGTTAAAGAAATGTCATGTGTGGAGTTTTACCACTGAGAAGAATGAATTAGAATTCGATGACCCACTTTCAAACTTGTCTCATGGGTTAGAATCCAATAACCTTCTGGAGCCTTGTAAAAGAACAGTCAAGAAGGTGACCTTTGAAATCATAACCATAGGAAAGAGCCAAGAAATAAAATGCCTTTCTGTGGAAGGCATAGAATTTTTTCCAATAAGATCATTGGGTTTAATGGTCAAAATAATAGTAGTAATAGTAATAATAACAAATCAAATTCTGGATATAATCAGGAAGGTAAACTGAGGTGGCAAAGACATCAAGCGTGGAGAAACCCTTGAAAGAACACATTCCTCACAAAGGGCTACATCTTCACTTCCCTTATGCAGGAAAAGTGAAAACCTACATTCACTAAAACTACATATATTCTTCCTCTTAGGATACACATCTATCTATGCATCTGTCAAGAAAGATTTTAAGAAGTTGCCTAACATTATTATAGGAGCTGGCAAGACCAAATTCGGGAAGGTAGCTAACAGGCTTGAGATCCAGTAAGTGCTGGCAGTGCTGCGATTGAAGTACGAAGGTCATCTGCCAACAGAATTCCTTCTTCTTTCTGGGAGTTCAGAGATATAACCTCTAAACAAATTTCCTTCTTTGCTAACACCATCAGTGTCTGTTCTCCAGGAGCTCAAACTTTGAACTTGATCTTTGGATTTATAAAAACAGTGTTCTATGAAGTCCAAAGGTGCTGCAGTCGGTTATAATGCATCCCAATGTGATTCCTGTGAAACCAATCTCAGAGAGAATATTTTTACAATGAGGTACTCATTTGGTCACAGAAAATATGGCTCACTAATTTTTAGAATCACTCCAGTTTTTACAATCCAAACATCATTTTTCAGTCAGATCTTCCATCAGTCATAAAATATATTGTAGTAATTATCTACCTTCAAATGAAGTTGCAGCCTTTCTGAAAATTTTGTTTGGTGGAATTGTCTCTTTTCCTCTGGTCAAATACTCCTAGCATGCATGGGATATTAAGCTATAAAGCCTAAGTTAGTAGAAATCTCACAGAATCAGTTCCAGCCACAATAAACAAGGTAAGTGCCCTGTTTTTATATTTCCATGACATAGCAAGTGAAGATGGAAACTTAAAAACTCCTTATCAAAGAACACGGGCCTGTTTTACTGTAAACAACTTTGCCCTCTTCACGGAACCCACATCAAGTCAGTTGCACAGTTGGTCCTAGAATACAACAGACTCTCTTACACCTAATGGTTTCTCAAAGCCACCTGTGAGGTAAGATTTTAGATGGATGGGGCAACAGTAATCTGAGGTGAAGTTTACGAACTGTGAAAGAAACGAAGCAGTGAATGACCAACAGCAGCAGCAGACCCTTCCTCATCTCATCTGATTTCCATGCATAGGATCTGTTGTGTCCTAAACTCACTCACCAGCTCATTCTCATCTTTCACAACCTGCACTTGGGTTGGAGCCAGATACTTTGATTTGGTGCAGCAGGACTTTTTTGGGTAGATGGAATTCCCACAGGCTTAGAAATGAGGACTGGAACAGGAAAAGAGCTTCCTTTACATCTTGCATGTGCATGAATGGCCTGCTAGATTTCAGCCTGCTACTCTCTACTTCCCATGGATACTGTAAATATCTGGTGTTCTAAGGTATGGATGGCTAAACTCCGACAGCACAGCAGTTCCCCGGGCAATGTGATTTCAGGACAGGAGTCACGGGTATGGAAATAGATCTGGAGGCAAAGTTTGAGGCCTTACATGTCTGAAAAAAATAAAAGCAATGAGGCATATTTCTGGGCCTGATTTTCTGGGGAACAGGTTAGATGAAGTAACCTTAAGGCGTTGAATGTACAGAATATCAAGCTTATTATAAACATCGACTTACTGCATACAAGATTTCTTGGGCATATGATCCTTACAACAGTAATCCAATTTCATTAATGATTTCACTAATATCACCTGTGAGCCATAAATAACCGTCAACTTGTAATACCATATGGTTAAGAACCAGATCCGGGAACATAGCACATTGTCAAATGTAAAGATATTGTGTGCTTAAACTTAATTTTTTTTTTTTGTGGGTACCGGGGGTCGACCTCAGGACCTCGCGCACCAGCAGGCACCCGTGCCGCTGAGTGATATCACCGGCCCCTTTTTCGTATGTGGGATCCGGGAGTTGAACTTGGGCCCTCGCGCTTGCAAGGCAGGCGCTTACGCCACTGAGCCATCTCACTGGCCTGCTTAAACTTAATTTTACTGAACTGAGAAAACAGTTTATGAACAATATCTATGTCCCGATATATTTCCTGAATGACAGATATAATTCAATTCAACAGATATAAATCAGTACACAAAAGAAAATCTGTAAATACATAAAGAAGAGGCTGCAGTGAATGAGGTGTGGCTGCAGAATGACAGAAAAAGAATAAACACATAATCAGTTTGAGGTAATTGCAGTAAGAGAAATGACTCATTCTGAGCAAGGACAACCTCTGAAAGAAAAAGAGTCATGAACAGAGTTAGCAATGATTATTAACATCCATTTGCATGCTGCACAATATATACCAAAACATTTCCACATATGTTATCTCAGTTGAATTGGAAAACAATCCTGAAAGTTAGAAAAGGCAGGTATTGTTCCCTTGTTTTGTATGCAAGGACCAGAAAATGGAGAGGTTAATTGAACTGGCTAAGGTCATTTTGCTAGGTAGAGACCAGCTAGAGAGAGAATCTAGCTTTCCAAAATATCAGAGCAATATATTTTAACCACCCCTGGCTGCACACAGCAGTTTTGCTGAACGAAGAAATTCTTTACTTATGTACAGCTTAAAGAACGCTCATGTTTTTACCCAGACTTCCCCTATTAATAACAATGATGTCAGTTTTACCCTTCTCTATCTATGAAATCATAGGACCCCAGAGGTCTTCCGTTCATCCACCACCATTCATGCCACAATATTCAACAGCCCCAGATCATATTAACCTTTTGGCAACCTCATCAAAATGTTTATACCTATTGATCTCAATGCCAAGGATATTCTTCAGAAAAATGCACAGTGCACAGCATAACTGAGTTTTACTTGAAAAATAGATTTTTTTTCATAAAGAATAAGTTCCAACTGCTTTATCTCAAGAGCAGAGCTAAACTATGAGGTAATTACAATATATATATATATATAATGAGCTCAGGCTATGGGCCTTTAAAAATTGCCTTGAAATACAGAAGAGTAACTCACCTTTATTTTCCAGCGTAACATAATTTTCTATATTCCAAATATCTAAATCAAATCCAACAGCAATCAGTGGTAGAAGAACAGGAGAAAAATAGCTGCCATTGGGTCTCTAATCACAACGTGTCAATACCTGCTGTTGATCAGCTGTGGGCTCCACTTTTAATAGTCAAACAATTGATTTTCACTGACAATGTGGGTGAAGTGGCAGAGAAAAGCTCTTGTGTTTGCATCCAGGGCAACCCTCCCTGCTTGGAACACTGAACCCCAAATCAAAGTAATTTCAATCCACATCCTAATTATATCAGTTCTCAAGGCCTCTAGCATAGAAAATATCTTGTTTCTTCTGACTGTCTCAAGTACGAGAAAATATAATCGAATGTGGGAGCAAAAAGAAGCATAGTATGAAATGAGAACGGTTCTGCATAAGGCAAAGCTGCACTTTAGTTTGCATCTGAGTATGTTTCAGTTTGTGAAGGTCTACATTTCTCTTCCTACAATGAGATTATCACTGATTGCAATTTGAGGCTTAAACAGCAACTGCATGACTTAAAGTCCTTTCATAGTGAGAAAACTTGTAATTTGTCCTTCAGTAGGAGACTCCAAATACTGCTGGAAAAACCTAAATTTCTTTAATGTTCTGCTTCTTCCCTCACTGACTGCCTAATGTTTCTGATCTAGTCAATCCAGACCCTTTCTTGAGTGATGGGTGCCATCACAATCTAGCTGTCAATGCCACTTCCATACTATCAAGAGCAATAGAGCAATGCTTCACATGACAGATCGAAATAGTCACATAATTCCCTTGCCATAATTTTGCTAGCCACACATCCTTTTTCTCTATGGAGCAAATTCAATTCCACACATTTGAGTTCCAAAGTAAATGGCAAGACACTCATCTAAGTACCATGGAGAATATAAAAACACAGGATATGGTCTCTCATCTTGAAAAAGTGGTGAGATTCATAAACATTGAGCTTTTATCACCTGAGCTCAACTTGGTCTCTTAAACGTAAATGTAGATGTCCTAGTCATTCTTGTAAATAAGTAGATTGGGATTCAAAGATATTTAATCACTTGTTAAATGTCACTCAGTGAAGGCACAGCGTGTCTCTTCTTCCAGACCTTTTCCAGTACTTTCTGTAACCATAGTGTCTCCCCAGATTGTCGTTGTTGTTTTTAGAAATGAAACACAAAAGTGTTCTTAGTCTGTTTTCTCTTGCTATAACGAAATACTTGAGACAGGAAAATGTATAAAGAAGAGACGTCTACTTAGCTCACAGTCATGGAGATTCAGAACCATGGCCCCAGCATCCACACAGCTCTGGCGGAAAAGGCCCCTTTGGTTCATCACAGCATGGTAATGGCATCATGGTAGGAGTATGCACAAGAGGAAGAGATCATGCAATGAGACAAGAAGCAGAGAAATGTCAGGGCCAGGCTTGCTTTTTTTAATATAACAACCTGTTCTAGTAGAAACTAATAGAGGTTCCACAAAAATGACATTAATCGCTTCCAAAAATGCGTGCCCCCGTGACCTAGCCATCTTCTAATAAGCCCTATCTCTTAAAAGTACCATTACCTTCTAACACGGCCAAAATTCAGATCCAGGACACAGCCAAACCATATCCAAGAGAAGTGATACACATAATACAACTTTAGTCCGAATAAGAAATAGAAGGCTGGTCCGGGGAGATGACTCAGTGGCATAAGAGCCTGCCTGGCAAGTGCAAGGTCCTGAGGTCGACTCCCGGTACCCACATAAAAAAAAAGAAAGAAAGAAAGAAATAGAAGGCCATTTCTTATGGTCATAAACACATTAGTTACTATAGCAACTGTCCTTTAGGAGCATAGTGAAGCTGGAAATTATTTCAGGTGAAAATGTTATAAAAATGCTTTGAGAGAGTTATATAATTAAACTACTTCTTAAAGAATGGAGTAATTTGAGTGGGATAAGAATATTTGACTAGGTGTTCTACCAGAAGGGAACAGTTGGCACAAAAAAGAAAAACTCAGCTCAGATTTGAAGCAATGTACGCAAGTATTTAAACAGATCACTGGATTTTC
The DNA here is from genome assembly GCA_028451465.1 of Erethizon dorsatum. Lineage (NCBI taxonomy): Eukaryota > Metazoa > Chordata > Mammalia > Rodentia > Erethizontidae > Erethizon > Erethizon dorsatum. Next base: position 140,512,044 of record CM051824.1, read on the forward strand.
TTCACATGCCTTTATTAGTCTTGAAAAGTAGACTGGCAATAATATGTGGCCTTCTTCATAGCCGGAACAAATGTCCATTTGATGCGGACAGTAGAAGTCAGGCTAAACAGATTGCCAACTCAAAAGCATCTCAAGTGACTGTATGACTATATGAATTCTCATAAGCCTCAGCTTTGTTCCACTTTAAGGTTTTACCTTCATGTAGTTACCATGTCATCTCTTAACTAAGTCAATTTTTAAAAAAAATTCTTCCCACACGCTCCATATGCTGTCACAAATATGTTGGTTTCTCAATCATCACAGACATGAGACCCCCAGTAGTTCATTTTCTGGCTTGTGAGAGACTCAACAAGCATAAGACATTGCTTATGGAAAATGAGCCAGATCATTATAAGCAGTGACGAGGAGAGAGACGGCAATATCTTCTAAAATGGTGTACAATAATGAGATGCAAAGGTATTTTAATTAGGGCTGGCTGAGGGGGGACGTTTCACATCCAGTGTAATAAAGGTCAACAAACACAGTTATTACTGATTCCTTGGAGGTCTCCAGGTTCCTTTTAGTAGTTCTCATATTTGTGGAAAGACCATTGCCTGGAAACAAATTCATTCTTCACAGTGCTGGATGTTAATCAGTTCCTTAATGGTGCATGCCACAAAAATGTTGGAATTATGGAATTATGAACTAAATATCAATATTTTTTTGACATCTCAGACCACAGTAAATTACCTATGGAGTTTTACATCATGAGAATCGTAACTAAAGATAATGAATGAATCATCACGAGAAAGAGTGAAATGAGATGCAAAAACAACGAATAATAGATTTTCAAAGACATTACTACCTAATTTGAAATTCCCACACATTGTGCTGCTTTTCCCTCTAAACTTACTTTTTAGCATTTTGTATGACATTGCTCTACATTTCTCTAATATAATAAATAATTACTGTTTTCTCATTAGCAGTAATGCTTCTTTAACATCTTTGCATGCCCTAAAAACTTACCAGATTTTTGCATATAGTATTCACTTGCTAGTAGTTACTCCTGATATTCTGAAATCTATAATGTTCTTCAACTAATGTATCTGAGGTTTCTGAAATACCTGCAGTGATTAGGTGGCATTAAGTCCCAATTAGCACACAGTCAATGCCTGATAAGTATTTGTTAAATATATTATTGAAGAAAAGATAAAAGCATAAGTTTATATAATACATCCTATGTGATATTTTAGATGGTTTACATGTTTTACATATCATTTATTTAACATTATATTAACCTTATTATATGTGTAAATTTTATTCTTCTATTACTAATTAAAAAAAATGAATGCTTCATTATTAGCCACCAAATAGCTATTCAAATCCAGGCACCCTGACACAAGTGATTTCTATTAACTTCTATCATCACTATGTTATGAGTGAATTTATTCAATATGTGAACAATTGGAACTACACAGATCCTTAGATGTCTATCATTTATATTTTTATAAAACCTTTAGATATGAGAAATGGTACTAATATGTCACATTATGACTCAAATGGAATTTTGATAAAATGCACATTAATAATAAATATTCACATCTGTCATTGATTCCCTATATCTGTTTATAAAACCAAGATAATGTATGTGGTGCCTCAATTTTAGCGATTCTATCTTATGAGATACCATCTGGACACTGCAAATTAAAGTTAGTGTGCTGATATTGATACTGGTAGCACCACAGGGAAGATGAAAAACAACAACTGGGAGATTACATCATTACAGATATGATTTTCTGAAAATATTTTAAATGTACCTAACTGAAGATTGATAGTAAAAATAAAGAGCAATCTGTTCTTATGCTGAATGTGCAAGATCATTTTATATAAAATGGAAACAACTGGAAATGTATCAGAAATGCACTTTGCAACATTAGTTGAAAATGCCATTGATCGATCAGTGTCACACTATGTTTGACCCCAGCAACTATTTCTATAGTGTTCGACACAAAAAATGTGTGAAAAATATTTTCAAGTTAAATCCATGTTTAAAAAAATAAGAACCATTTTTCATAAGAAAATGCCAATGTCCTTCTGAAGCAATATGCCAGTAAAATGTCCTGTCACATAAAGGAAAGCAACCATTTTGACCTATTATAATGTCTTATTCTTTGAATGTGCCAGGCATTCATTTGGTAAACTGCTGTGTATTTTGTTTTTCTCACAGCTGTGAATTATATCTGCTTTCTTCTAAATTGCAACTTATTTAATGGACATTCACTGAGAAATTATTTCTGCATGACTTGACTGCTGAGTATAAGGGAGGAACCGAGGTCATTTAATGCTTTAAGGATTGCAGTTCCAGACTGGATGGAAAAAGCAGCATCTAATGAGTAGATTTCTCTCTCAGTTTATTCCAAATATTCCCCTTTTCACATCAACTAAGCCATATTGAAAGGGCTTACTGATTAAATGTAGTAGAAAGAACCATCAAAAAGCCCAGAAGCCAAGATTCAAAGCATAAACAACCAAACAGTCAGTGTTGGGTTGGAACAAGAATTGGCAAACTGACCTCAGTTTTTGAATGCTTAATACACTCCTATCCCTATCTCAGGGATTGAGGGAGGGGAGCCCCAGTTGAGCCAAATGGTACTGAGGATACTACCAGGGCAAAATTTTGCAAAATTTTCCTAACTCAGAAATAAAAACAACTTGTTAACTTGGAGAGAGATTTTAAGGAACATATCTTGCTATGGTCAGACCAGGAGATGATATCAGTACTACTTTAAATTAAAGACTGGTCATTTAAAAGAAGAGCAGAGAAAAAAAAAAGGATTTGAAAGAAATTATGAAATTCATATCAAAGAGAAGGCAGATAATTCAAATTTGTGAACTTTTTATTATTTTAAACATGTAGAAAGGTAGTTATCGCAAAACCGAAATTTTTCAAGTCTTAAAATGCAACTACATTTAACCATTGGTTACTGGTTATCTGATAGCAGTGGTCATAGTTGAGAAATATATATTCATATGGAACTCTTAATGTGTCAGAATTTTCCATTACTTTTGACTCTGGCAATGAGAGATGGGGGTACAACTAATTTACCATGCTTGCCACTTTCCTCTTTCCTCAATCCATTGTATGAAAGTGCTAAACTATGATTTATGTTTTGATGATTTATTAACTGTAAATGATATATGTTCTCTATTTCTTGTTTACTAGCCTTCAGACATTTTCTTTTAGTTCTTGACTACCTGTGAATATCAGCATACATACATCCTCCTGCAGATCTCTTTGCCCACTGTAAGTTTTAATAGCTCCAGTTCTCTATAGCCTTATTTTATCAGGAATTAGCAGTTTCTCTTTAAAAAGAACTGCGCATTTGTTGTTTTGTCCACAGATAATTTCTGAAGTTTAAAATCAAATTTGCATTTACATGAATCTGACTATATAAATATTTTTTTCTTTGCGAAGCACATATCAGAGCTAAGAAGCATTTTATTCTTTAATTTATTAGCTTCTCTAAGGTTCAATGTCAGGACAAGAGTGCCACTCACAAAGGAATGTTTCTAAAATGAAGAACAAACAAAATTCCATTTTATATTCCATTAGCTGTTCCAAATAATGACACATTTTACCTTGCTTCACATGTGGACCTTGACTTTCTACCACTTGTGTTTAGTTGGTTGCTGTTTGGTTTTGAATTGATTTGATTTTGTCTATAATTTTAAATCATTTTATTTTGTGGTGAGAAAAATTTATCGCTAGTATCTTAGAGCACGGCCTTTTGCGTACTTAGTCACTTGAATATTTACCAGCGATGCCTCTTTTAGATAATCATTTTAGAGGAGTGATGCTCAGTCCTGACGTGACTGCTTTCAAGGCCTGTTGCAAAGCCGTCCTCAGATATCATTTCCTTGAGTGCATTAGCCAGGGCCACTGCTTCTACAGTTCCATAGCTTCTGCTGCCTCTTGGGTTTTGCCTCTGTACTGAGTAACTGCCTTTGAAATGAAGCACAAAAGATAGTTTTTTAAAAAATACTTTCATTTGTGAAAATGTGTTTGACTTCATTTATAATTGATGAGCAGTTGGTCTTCTTGAAGAATGTCAGGTTGAATACCATTTTCCCTCAGAAATTTGAGGTTATTCTGACTTTATGATCTATAGTCCAAAGTTGTTAATAAAAATACAGATTTTATTTGACTCTCTGGAACTGACCTGATTTTCGTTTTCACTCTTGAATTTGTAAGAGCTTCTCCTTATTTCTATAATATTGAACATTTAGAAACTTTCTTTTAAAATTTTCCTTGCATGCCAATTTGTGAACATGTTCAATTTAAATTCTTACGTCAATTCCAGTTCCTCCTTTCTTTTCTTTCTTTTTTCTGAAAAACTGAATTTATTTTCTAACTTACTGTACTATCAGATGTTTGAAAAAGTATATAAATAAATAACTAGATTATTGAATTAATGTTTCCAAACTAATAATAATTGCTTAGTCCTTGCAATTTTTGATATCTTGATTATTCAAGTAAAGAAAAATGATTACAACAAGAAAATAACCGGGCCGGTGAGATGGCTCAGCAGCTTAAGCGCCTGCCCGGCAAGCGCGAGGGCCCGAGTTCGACTCCTGGAACCCACATAAGAAAAAGGGGCCGGTGATATCGCTCAGCGGCACGGGCGCCTGCTGGTGCGTGAGGTCCTGAGGTCGACCCCTGGTACCCACAAAAAAAAAAAGAAAATGACCCACTATGATTATCTTGTGTTGAGGTCTAATTCCTATACTCCTCAATTCTACACAAAGTAAACTTGTCCTAACTTGTAAAGCTGCAGACAAATTTAGTCTGGTTTTTTTCTTATCTTTTATCTAGGAAACCATACAATATTTTTACTTACATGTCTGATTTCTTACACCAATACTACTTTTATGAGATTATGTTGCTGAGTTCCTTTTGTGGCGGTTACATTATTGTTTTATTTTAGTCACACTGATGCGTGTTAGAATATGTCAATATTGTATTAATTTACATTTTACCATTATTAATATTTGATTATCTTTTCATGTTCATTGAATATTTGGATACCAGTTTTTGGTAAGCCCTTGTTCATGGCTCTGTCCTAATTTCTATTAGATTGTCATTATCATTTTGATCTGTCATAGTTGGTACAATTCATTTGTGTTACATGCATGGCAAATATTTTCTTGTCTATAACTTATTTTTTTCTCTTTTAATGGTGCCATTTCAAAATTAATCTTCTTTAAAGTAATATTGCCCAGCTTTTATTTTTTCTGTTATATTTAGGCTTTGTATTCTATCTCAAATTCATAAAGAATTTTTAGAATATTCTAAAAATGAGAATATTCTAAAAATTCTTTAATATTATGCTTTCTATATTTTAGATCTACATTAAACATGAAGTTGAATTTTGTGTATTTTGTGAGATAAAGTCAAGTTTCATTTCTGTTTTATGAGAGGATTAAATTCATATAGATCTTTGACTGAAGGCAACATCATTCCCCTAGTATTATTTAATATTATTTTCTCATAAATCAAGGTCTACATGTGTGGGGCTTTTCCACTGGTCTCTTTTTAATATTCTTCATGCTTACTTGACTCTGTATTAATTCAACAACCTCTAAAATATCTCTTCCTTTTCAATAAACCAAATATGTACATCTAGTTATTCTCTAAGAGTATCTTGGCTATACATTGCCTTTTGCATTTTCACATACATTTTTAATTAATTTGTCAAATTCCATTATAAAAATTTCTGGAAATTTAAAATTATGTTGAATTTAAAGCATAAACTAATTTGGGGAGATTTGACATCATAACAATTTTGAATCTTTCAATATATGAACATATTACTCCAGTGATTTATTATCTTCTTTAAGGCTTCTAATAATGTTTCATAGCTTTTTCCTATATTTCCTATATTTCCTATATTTCCTTAGGTTTGTTTTTGGGCTTCAGAGGATTATTGATGATATATTAAAAATACTATAATTTTGCTTTCTGGATTACAGCTTTCAGCCGTTTTGGTTTAATCTAGATCAAATTTAAATTTCCACTTTATACAAAAGAAAACTGAACAACATGTGAAACAGTATGTCTGATTTTCAGGGGCATGGAAAACAAGCCCGGCTGGTAAATGAAACTACGGACAAGGAATGCAGATGGGTGGACCCTACTGTAACTTCAGCTTCCAGCTTCCACAGTTGCTGGTTTGAGAGATGCAGGGAAGTGGTGACCTACCAGATGTTTGTAATGTAGTTGATCAAGGAGTCTGAGGTAGGAATTCAGATAGGACAAGGTAGATATGAAATACTTAGATAAGATATAGAGAATACAAAAGAAAGAGAAAATAGTAGTAGAGATGGAGTCTAGAGATTTGTAAGCATAACTACTTAAATTTTTCATTAAATTGTGATTTATGTATACAGAAGAAGAAATTACCTAAGACTAGACAAAGAATCACAGGAAATAAGTAGACTATGCAACTTCTGAAGCTTAAACCAGGTGGCAGTTAATTTGTATCCTATCAGTCAGAGTTGAATGACACCATAAACACAAGATTTTGAATAGAACCATAAGGATTTTATCTTAGCATGAGGCTAAGTTAGCCTTATACTAAAAGATGCCGTAACTGTATCATAAATAAGAATTAAGGTAAAACTCTAAAGGACTAAATTGATTTCAAGTAATATAACTGATTGAACAATGTAAAAATCAAAACATATATAATCAATATTTACCATGCAAACAAAGAATTAGAAAAATATGGCCCACAAATAAAGAGAAAAAAATCAATATTAGCCAACCCAGAAATGACAAAGATGATGGAAATAGTCTTAGTTACAAAAAAGTTTTGTGTGTTCAAAAACACAGTGGAAATCATCAACGGGATTAGAAATTTAAAAATTAAATGTAAATTTTATTCTTAGTTGTTAATTGGTTATGTAGAAAAGCAAGATTAAGCTTTATAGATTGATGTTGAAAGGAAGGCACAGATATATATGCAGATCACATAGTCCTTCAAAAAAGGCCTTGCTCTTAGTTGAAAAAAAATTATAATTAGTAGATAACTTCTAGTGATTAGTTGTTTTTCTGGATCTATCTCAGCATTTGACCTGAGGCTATACTTTTCAGAATAACTACTGGCCAATGACTAAGCAAGAAGTTAGTATCGGAAGTCACACTGTTCCTCAGAAGACCCCAAACAATAGCTGAGCAAAGCAGTGATACAGGGCTTAGCCATTTCCTCTAGTGGGAAGGGGTCTCTTTTGTAGAATAAATGAAAGATGAAAATGGCCAAGCTTCCATCAAATATGAATTGAAACGAATATGAGCTAGCTGCCTATAGGAGTGAGCTGAAATTAAATAGCAGTCCCTCTGAAAAACAGCAATAAAGGAAATTCCTCTCAATGAGCAGAACTTTGGACAGAGTAGTTGATTTTTATTTTGGAAGGAAATAGAAGTTAACTGAGGTTAGAATGTACACAAATTAATAGGAAGAAACCAATCTTTCAAACAAGCCCTGGAAGAAGGAATATTAGAAGATTTGAAAAACATGATATTGGGTAAAGGGGTCTGGATGAATCTATGAAAGGTTGGACATAGTATGAGGATCACTGTATTCCATACTAATGCCTAGCAGAGGGAATACGTCATGAAAGAGCCAACTAGACAAGTTGACCTGGTCATTTGCAAAATGAATTCTTCAAAATGAATGTGAGTAGAGATAGCATAGTGGTTTCCACTCGCCAAATTTGACCTCTCTAGGCTTCTATCAAATGTCCAACCTTGTAGGAAGAAACACTAGAACTTGGCCCTTGTTACAGAATCATCCTCTCCTGATAGGTCAAGAGAGTGGAAGTCTTTTAACACTGAATTAAATTTAGCTAGAAAAGTTCTGTTCTAATTTTTTTTTTTTATTTTACATTTCTTCCCCACAAGGACTCAGCAAGTGCCACTATAAAGGGATTATAGATAGATTCATTGCCAATATATCATTCATCACACTGAATCTGACCAAGGACCTGCTTGACAGCAATAAGCACATAGCAATCGGTCCCTATAATATCCACCAGTCCTAACTGTACACTACATCAGCCAAAAGCTACTGGTGTTGGTGTGCTACAATGATGCCACTGAAAGTGCAGATGTGGTCCCAGATAGGAGAAGATCCCTTAGGAAGACAGGTACTTTCTTCAGGAAACAATATACCTCCTAAATGTGCAATCATTACACGGTTTTTAATTCTAAAAGATAACATAGATCCAGGGTCAAAGTAATGTAGTAAAGTTTACATTTACCATCACTCCAAGTAAATCATTTGGGCACCATTTCTCCATCTTGTAGACATAGAAATTCTGATCTCTCAAAAGGAAACACTTCCATCAGGATACCTAGCAAAGTTTCCTTTGAACTTTAAATTTCACCTAGGTACTTTGAACTTCTTGTGTTAAGGAAACAGAAGGCAAAAAATATTCACAATTCTATGTGGACTAAATTCTATGTGGACTAAATTTCTGTGATAAGGAGGAGGAAGATGAGCTTCAGTTAATGATGACAAAATGGAATGTGTCTGAAACCAGATGATCCAATTTGCCATTTCTTAGCACTTATTGATACATGGACGTGTACCTTAATGATGCGTGGACATGTACAACACTTGTCTTGAGAAAGTTGTAATGAGGAAGTGTGATAGTTTGGATAGTTTGAAATATTTCCCAGGCTCAGAGTATAGAAGTGGGATGTGGAGAGGTGATTAAATCTTAAGGGGATTAATTTCATAAATGGATTAATTCACTGTAACTCAACTCATGGAGAAGTGGGTTCTTAGTGGTTAGGGCTTCACTGCAAGAAGTAGATCACTGGAAGCATGCCTTCAGGCAGTGTATTTGTTCTCAGTTCCTTCACTCTAGCTCTTTCTCTTTCTCAGCTTCTTGGCTGCCGTGAAATGAGCAGCTTTTCTTCACCATGCCCTTCAATCATGATGTTTCTGCCTCAGCACAGGCTTGAATCAATGAAGCTAGCTGAGCATGTACTGAAACCCCTAAGACCCTTAGCCAAAATAAACTTTTCCTTCTCTAAGTTGATTTTCTGTGATAGAAAGCCTCCTACTATAGGAGGTTCAAATCCTTTAGGGATGAGCATCAGTGTGACTCTACCAACTAAGCCATTTGGACAAACAAAGGTACAAACTGAGAGTGAATAGGGATCTAAAAGGAATAGCAGAGGAGACAGAAGATGAATATCAGTTTCAACCTAAAAGTCTACAAATCTGTCAAAAGTGTAATTAATCACATAAACTTCTTTCTTATAAATTGTCCTCAGGAGCAGAGGCCCAACAATATCATTCCCAGAATTTATACCACAAAGGGGATCTTTGGGGTGCAAAAGGTCACTGCCAAGGACAGCAGTTCATGACTCCTCTACGACTGAAAACTTCATTACTCGGGTTGTTGCTGGCAATGTGTCCGGCTATTAACACTCATCTGTTCTTCAGAAATTCGCTCTAGTGGCTTTTCAGGTCGGAGGCTTTCCAGACAGCCTACACCCAGTGACTGGCTGAGATTTATGAAAGTCCAGCTTCTGCCCCAAATTCAAACAAGCACCGAAGTCCTTGAAAACTTCAAACCTTCGCTTGGAGTCAGGGCGAGCCTTTCCTGAGAGTGTGCTGCACCTTTCTTCTCTTCCCTTCTTATGTGCTGATCCTAATCACCCTCTGTCACACACTTCCCAGGTGCCGATCTTGGTGTCGTTCTGCTTCACGGGAAACCCATGCTATCACACCATCAAATTCATCCTTCATGTCCAGAAACCCTCTTTACAGAAGTTTGTTAAGGTCTCTTCTCAGAGGGTCAGTTAAGGTTTACTGATAAAATAATAATTTTATGTGACTTTAGATCAGTGATCACAACTGAAGAAAAATGTTTATAAAGATATAATTCTGCAATATAAAATTGTTAATGGAGTTCACAAAGAATGACAATTTTGCAAGATGCCATATAACATCGAAAAATAAATGCCATTATTTAAATAGAGTTGTATTTGTAATAGTACAATTGTGTTATCATAAATTGATTATATAGTCAATCATAACCAAGTTTTATGGCAAAATTGTATTTGTTTATTTTTAATAAAATACCTTTGAAACTAAAATACCAAATTCATGAGCTTCCTTGATCTACTATACTGATACAATGAACAATATTTCTATATAATTTCAGTAATTTCGTATGTTATAAATGTTCTAAATATAGAGGTAGAAGCTAAAGTTACTAAATATTCTCTTGATTATTATAAAATGTCCCAATAAATTTGCAAAATAACATTAAAAATTATTTATATAAAGACAGGTCAGTAAAAATAATCTGTCTTGAATGGCAAATTACCTTGAAATAATTCCTTTGACATAATTTCTATTTCTAGGCAATGCAGTCAGCTCTGGTGTAACACCTATTATATTTTCATTAACTCAGAACATACATTTTTTAAAGTTTTCATGTACGTGGAAAATATACCATATAATACTGAAACAACAATGTATGTGACATAAAAATGACTCAAAGCTCTCAAGAAGCTGGTTTTGATGTAATGATCTGCATATGATCATTTTTACAATTTAGTGATCTGTGCACAGCAACGCATTTTAGAAAAAGGAGGTATAGAAACATTTATAAAAACATATCTTGGAAAATACACACTTGGGACTCAAATGATAATTGTTTTGCTTTATAAATAAAGAACATAAACCAGCTTCATGGGGAGTAGGACTCTTCTAGGTACATAGTTTAGTTCATGATCTCACATGGTTCGCTTATGCAAATCCAGTCTCTGCTTTGAAACTGTAATTTGCAAGAGTGAGGTCTATAAACCCAACAGAGTGGTACATGCCTGCAATCCCAGCCACTTGGGAGGCTCAGCCAAAAGAATCATTACTTTGAGTCCAGTCAAAGTAAAGTAGCAAGAGCTTGTCTCAGAAAAAGGGAAAGAAAGAAGAAAGAAAGAAAGAAAGAAAGAAAGAAAGAAAGAAAGAAAGAAAGAAAGAAAGAAAGAAAGAAAGAAAGAAACCTGAGAAAATAGCTTAGTAGTAGAGCTATATTATTTACAGTTAAATCACAAATAACATGTTGAAACTGTACAGGTAAACTGAGTGGACAGATGTATCCTAAACTCACATTGTGGTTAAAATGCCTAGTAAGATATAACAATGCAATGATTATAAATGTTATTTCTGTCTTATTCAGAGTATGTTTTCAGTTGGTAACAACTCTTACTGCTAAAAATATCATTTTATCAATAAGATTCATTCTCTATAATATTTATCTAATGTAGTCTCCAATGTAAATTTCATTATTTAATATGAGCAATTCTTAAATTTAAAAAATTTTATGTACAAGAACAAAGAGGGTTATAACAAAAGTAACCTCCAAGTAATAGATATTAAATTATTTCACTCTGAACATTAAAATGACATTAAAATATCCAAGCAAATACTTGAAACTGATCATGAATCCAAGAATGTATAAATATGTATAGTTTCTATTATTTAACTTAATACTTAGTAAAAATGAAATGAAGGAAGTGTCTAATTTCATTTTTCTGTACTGGATATCCAATTTCTTTAATATTATTTATTGAAGAGATTCTTTGGGTGATTTTGGCAGCTTTGTCAAAAATCATTTGACTCATAACTATGTGGACTTATTTCTGATACCTATATTCTGTTCCATAAATCTCTGTGTTTGTCTTTATCCTAGTACCATGGTGTTTTGGTTACCATATCTTTGCAGTAGACTTTGAAGTTACGTAGTGTGTTTTCTCCTGCTTTGTCCTTTTATTCAAGATTCTTTGGGATATTTAGGGTCCTCAATTGCTTGATACAGGTGTTAAGGATCATTTACTCAATTTCTGTGAAAAGTATAATTTGAGTTTTTATAGAACTTACATGAAAACTGTAGATCACTTGGACAGTGTAAGTATCTTTAAAAAATATTCATTTTTTCAGTATACGAATGCAAGAAATATTTCATACATTTGAGTCTTCTCCAATTTCTTTCGTCAACTTTTATAGTTCTTAGTGTATAAGCCTGTCAGATTGTTGGTTAAATTTGTTCCTAAGTAGTTTATTTTTTTCTAGTAACAGTTATAAAAGGGATTGTTTTCTTGAATTCAGATAGACATAAAAATAAGTTCAAGATAGCTACTATGCAACATGATTACATTAGTGAGTGATAATAGAATATATACTTAAAAGTCACTGAGAGGATGTTTTAAATGTTCTCATAATGCAAATGATAAGGACACGAGATGATGTATATATTAATTAGTTCAACTTAACGTCCTAATAATGCATGCTATTTTGATATATCATATTATACAACATAACTATGTAACATTTTATCAGTTTAAAATAATTTTATATAAATAAATGAATAAAATAAAGGAGATATAATAGCAAACTAGAAGGTCAACTCATGGGAAGGGAAGGGGTTGGTGCAAGAAAATGGAGAGAATGTTAAAGAGATTGAAAATGATCAAGATATCGCACACTCATATACTCCTACTTCATAATGAACATCACTATTCTGTATTACTAACATGGACTAATAAAAAATGAAAACATGGAAATTCACGTTTTTTACTTTTTATTTTTATAATGATTGGAGAGTTGGTACCTGTACATAGCACATCTTCGTCCTTTTCTTCATCCCCTTTCCCTCCCCTCCTTTCTCACTCTGTTCATCTGTTGCTTACCTTCTGTATTGCAAAAGATCTCTGTTTCCTATTATCTATCATTTATTTTGCTCTTTAATTTTTTTTATATTCTGGGCTTCTCATATTAGAGAAATCATGCAATATTTAAACTGTGTCTCTGATTTATTTTACTTAACATAGTAGTCCCAAGTTGCATTCATTTTCCTACAAAAGACTCAAGTTTATCTTTCGTTATGGGAGAGTAGTATTTGACTGCATAAATACATTTTCTTTATGCATTCACCTGTTGATGGTGCAGCTACAGACAAAAATGAACACTTCTACATTGTTGTTGGGAATGCAAATTAGTTTTAATAAGAAGTACCTTTACTAAATTATGCACACTTATAGCCAATAAGCCCTAAGGCATTTCAGCCTCACACTATGTTCCTGGTAAGCTGCACTCACTGACAGTACGTTTATTTATTTTCTAGGGCTCCCATAACAACGCACCACTGACTGAGTGGCTTAAACAAAGAAATTTATCGTTTTACGGTTTTGGAGGCTGGGTGTTCAAAGTCCAGTTGTTGGCAGGCTTTCTTTTATCTGTGACTGCTCTCCTGGTCGGACAAATGGTTGTCTTCTTCCGGGGTCCTCACGTGGCCCTTCCTATGTGCACACACAGATCTGAGTGGTGATCCCCTCTTCTTACAGGGCCAACAGTCACATTGAGTTAAGGCCCACGCACATAAACTCATTTTATTTTCCTTACCACTGTAAAGGACCTATTTCCAAATAAAATCACATTTTGAGGTACTGAGGTTAGGAATTTAACATAAGAATTCTGCGAAGACATGATCAACCCATAACTATAACCCTAACTATTCCCAGTTCTCTTCAAAGAAGGTTCTCACATTGCTTTTGTCTGACATCCTCTCTTCTGTACTGGAAGTTCTTGGTTTTTATGTCAAGGAATAGTGAGGTAGCCTATTTTTTCCCACATTTTGCAATGTGGTTTTGCCTTCTTTTCCTTAATTTGCTAACACCCTCCTCCCTCAGTGGCAATATGCACAGTAGCCTAAAAGAAAGAAAATAATTTCTGAGTTCTAGGGGTCCATTCAAACTAAATCTAGAAACCAAACCCTGATCTCCCCATTTAACTGGATCAAAGCCATCTTCTATCATACCTGCAGCCCCAGTAACTGTGGAGCACAGTTATTGGGTGATGGATGAAGGCCCAAGAGCTTCTGAATTATGCAAGGCCACAGAGTTAGTACGTGAATAGAGTACAATGTGAAACCACTACCTGGAGAATAAATCACTCCTAGACACTTAAATAATATTCAGAACATTTTTCTTTCTTTTAACAAAATAAACATATTCCTATGTGTTAGGAGGATAGGAAGGTATTTTTTAAATACTGTAGGAATAAATTGAATTTTAGCTCTCAAAGAGTTCTCAAGCCACAAAATTAATCAAACAAATTACTTTTGTTTACTACCTTAAAGTATATTTCTAATCTTGAGACTAGTAATTCTATTATGTTTAAGAAGGGCATTAAAATTAAATATAAATGCATTTTTCTATACAGATGGTTTATCATTTACAGTGATTAGTCTTTTTATAATTTATATTGTAAAATAGGTGACAATTTCATATTTTAACAAACACTTTTAATGACATAGGAAGTTATAAGGTACTCCATCATAAGTTTAATAATATCATACTGTCATTCTAGAAGATAAGATTGCGAAGAATATCCAACCTGAGTTTTCACATCTCCACGAATCTCTAGTCAGGAGAGACTGGCCCCTTATTTTTATATTCCTTTTAGCATATCTATTAGGTACAACCTAGAAGCTAATCCTTAGGTTCCTTCTCAGATATTTTTGTGTCTCTCTGCCTAAAAGGATGTTGAGTGTTGTTGAAGTTCTCTGCGAACACCACCAATCTGGGGAATATAATGGTTAGTTTTACATGTCCAATTGACTAGACCACAGTGCCTAGATATTTGGTTAAAAAATATTCTGGATTTTTCTGTGAGAGTAATTTGTTTTTGTTTTTGTTTTTGTTTTTGATGGAATTAACATTTACATTGGTGGGGTTTAGTAAAGGAGATTCCCCTTCTTAATATGATCAGGCTTCATTCCAACTGTTAAAAGCATGAATTGAACGAAAGACTGATCTTCAGCAAGTAAGAGGGAATTCTACGTATATCCAGTACGTACTTCAGTTCATATGTGATCATGACAAACATACTTGGCCATCAGTTGGAAATTCAGCATTAGGCCCAAGTTATTACTTAATTTTTTGAGCATTATCTGTAAAAATGTGAAGTTAGTATGAAATAGAAAATATCTACTTTTTTTTCTTTCTAAATCAAAAATTTGGGGAAGAGTAAATGTTTATGAAAAAAACAAACATGGAAGCATTTGTTTTATGGTGCCTGATATACAGTCTGATAAAGTTCTTTTCCAGATGAGGAACTGAAGTACTTGAGAAGAAAAGTCATTTGCTTGTGGTAATAAGCTACATATAAAAATAAATGTAAGGAGAGACTGAAAGATGTACTTAAAGGTACAACTTTTTATATTACTCATTATTTGTCAAAGTGACATTGCTCTATAGCTAGAATAATGAAAAGAAACAATTAGGAATGTTCAATAACTAATTGAAACAAACCAGCACATAGAATAAAATAACCAAATGCAGCCATAAAGAGAACTGAAGCTTTCAGAAGCAAATTATTGTTAAATAGATGTAGGTCACGATTCTACCAAAAAAGGAAATAGTTGGTATTCACTGAGCAATGCATATTACAAAAAATAAATGTTTGAAAAATTCATCATTTTAACTTCAACTACATTTAAACTATTTTAAAAAATAATTGTTTTGACTCAAAATTCATTTCATTTCAATTCACTATAATTACAAAATAATTTTCTTGTATAAACTACAACTTTCAACTTATGAAATTACTTTAAACTTAAAAAAAGTCCTTGTACATAGTGTTTGGACAAGTCATAAACTCATTTAGGAATCTGATAAAAGGTTTATTAATGAAGATTAAATAGTAGCTCTCTAGATCATTACAAATAATCATCTGACTACAGCTGTTTCTCAGCATACATAATAAAATAATCCCACACGAACTCTAGCATTGGACATTCTAGTCTGCAACAAGGACAATAAGCAGAACAAAGATATGTAGGAAATACATCTACATTTGTCCTTTAAAATCCTACATTTGTCCTACAATATCCTACCCCCAAACTCACATCATAACGGTAACATAAAGGCAAGACAAACCATAGGTATACTCTCTCAGTTCTTCTAAATGTTTCTTCCTCATCTTGCTTTCAAATTTATGTCTGGTACGTTCCAGCTTGACATATATCTTTACCTTTGGTTAACATCTTGATTAATTATGGATTTGAGATTCAATTTTCTTTCTTTAGCTTTGACTCTTGGGCTCAGATTCAACACAAGATTCTGACGTAACAAATTTCCTGTTTCGCCTTTAAAATTTTTTAGGTACAAGAAATGGAGTTAGTATATACTATTTGTGGTCATTTTTCACATTACTAACATAGTGTGAATATTTTCTATATCATTCTGTTTATTATGACAATAAACCTTAGGAACTGTCCTCTGTGCTCTCCACTAATAATTTACTTAAATTATTCTAATTCTGACGGTTCACAAACATGGTTTTGTTAAGGAGCAGCTAGCAAATATTTTAGAAGTCACAGGCCTCATATTGACTCTGTTTAAACTCTTCTCCCTCCTTTTCACTCTACATTTGCTCATTTCCTTTCTTTTATCTTTTCACTTTTCTTTTACTCCTTTTCCTTTATCTTCTCTCTTTTAAAAATTAAAAATATACACTTTTTTTAGTTCACAGGCCATATAAAAATAGTCGAGAGGCTGGATTTTATCCGGAGGTCAAAGTTGGTCAACCCTTGATCTAAAGGCAAATACCTTTTCTATATACATTGTTGTCAACAGTTTGCCTGTTATTCTCATAATAATATCTAGTGGCACTCTTTCTGCTCAGTCCTTCTTTCCTCCCCTTTTTGTCACAGATGATAGATTTGCATTGTAGTTTAAGGATTCCCTTTGCTTCTTTTATCTTTGACAAATGTTTCTCCTAAGGAATAAATTACATATGTCTAATCTCATTTGATTTCTATTATAAAAGGATCCGGTTGACTCACCTGGTGACTCTGCCACCAACAAACAAATTTTTCCTTAATGCTCTTATTTTTCTTCTTTGGGTTAAAAGATATTAGTTTGCTAGGGTGCCCATAGCAAAGCACCAAAACATACATGGCTTAAACAAAAAGAATAATTTTTATATCACGGTACTGGAGGCTGACAGTCCAAGATCAAGTTGTCTGCAGGGCTGGTTCCCTTGGGTGATTTGCTGGCATTTTGATGTGTTCCTTGTGGACAATGTTCTCCTTGGATGCATGTCTCTCTTGACTTGGTGTCTTTTTTATTAAGACACTAGTCATACTGGCTTAGAGATCCACCCTACTTTACTAGTATGACTTTTAAAAAGCTAGTTACATTTCAATGACCTTGTTTCCAAACTAATATATACCGGAGACTAGAATTTACAGAGTTGTGATATTCATCACGAAGCAGAAACTTAACATTTAACATTTTGCTTGATGTTCATATTCTTAAAAGATATTTCAGCCAACCTCTGCCAAGGAAAAACACTTGGCTCCCTTAGTCGACCACCCTTTCACTATTCATTTCCCATTTCTTTGCCTTTTTCATCTTTCCTCTCCTCTTTTCCTTGGGGAGGGGGACAAATCCTTCTCATTTTCTTTTTCATATCTGATAAACATTGCCCTAGAGTAAAAATGGGACTGTTGCAATAAACAGGTCTAGTCCGCTGGATGCAAAATTCACATTAAAATAGTATTTTGCCCTCCTCCTTCAGGCAGCAGACAAGCAATATAAAATGTTATCACAGGAGCTTATGGAATACGCAACAGAAATTTATTGCTTCATAAGACTGGTAGCACCGGAATACAGTGAGCCACAAATGGGATGTGGCACATTTTATAGTAAGGCAATTATTCTTAAAACATATTTTATCATAAAGTTTTCTCTCCTTTAGGACGATATTAGTATCAATGGTTGATAAAAAGTTTTCATATCAGCTAACATAAAAATAAATTATGGTAATTATCACGCCATAACTTCTCACATTTCCATAACTATACATCCCCCCCAGTGAATGACACTACCTCCAGTTTTGTACCTAGAGGACTATTCAGAACAGCAGAGAATGATTAATCAGCTGCCAGTCTACTTCCCATTTCAAGCAAATCTGTAAGTCTCCTAGAATCCAAACTTACCAATTTAAAGCAAAGAATCCCAGTGTGTAATAGTCCTTATGATCACATGGGCATCTCCCATCTGGCACTGAGATTACATTCCCTATCAAATCACAAATTCTACATTATCAGATGTTATAAAAGAAATAAGTTAGGATATTTAGGTATAAGATCAAGAGTGTCATGATGCTTTTACCTGATCTCTATACTTCATATGGCTCAGGATCAAGTGTAAGTTCCATGGAACTCAGATGAGCCTTCCCTGGAAGGTTCCTACTTAAAGCACCATATTCCATATTGTGGAATTCTATAGATGTACTGGACATCAATACCAAATTACAAACCATACAGAGAAGACATCCAACATGGCTGACTAGAGGAGCTGCAGCATTGGAGATGCTCAGAGAAGATTCATCAAAAATACAGGTATTCTGAAATGGAGGAGGAAATCACACCCTGAAACAAAACAAAACAAAACAAAATCTGAAAGAAGGTACATGTAAATCAAACCAAATATCTGGATCATTGAAAAGGGGAAGTGGCACTGCCAGGACTGATCTGGACCACCCACCCCCCATCTCCAGGGCACAACCATGGTGAGAGTGTCCCATGTAGCAACAGGGAACAAATACTGCTATAGAGGCCCAACTTCCGGTACAGACTTGCATAATTTGGCCCCTTCTTCTTGTCATCACCCCAAACCCTGGGGAACACTACATCCTGGAAGCATCCTCTCCAGTGTTCATCCTGGGTAAAGGAAGCCCCCACCCACTCTAGACAAAAAAATGCTCACACTAGCAAAATGCACTGGCCAAGTCCTCTAGCAGTGACCCACTAAGGACAACATCGCTGGAATCAGAGGGGAGATAGTGGGACAGAATAGTTGATTCAGAGTGAGCACTTCCCTGTTTTTACCCAAAGACAAGACCAGAAGTATCTGTGTTAGCAGGAAATCCTAAACAGCAGCCGCTGTCTTGCAGGGATGGGGGTGGGGGTCCCTAAACAAATCCTGGGTACCACGCCCAATTCTGTTGGCTAGAAAGGGGAATTACTGAGAAAAGGTCAGTTTCAGGATTTCAGCACAAAGGAAAAGAGAGAACAGGCTTGGGCAGAGAACTTCTGGTGACAAACTAGTTGAAAAAAATCTGAAGCGAGAATGAGGAGGCTTCACCAGCACAAAGGGAAGCAGGAGTCACAAGACCCTGGCAGAAGGTGCAGGAAATCTTGCTGTCAGGAAACTTATTGCACATCCTTTTCCTCTCAAAATAATTGAGGTGTTAGATTGATTCCTACGTATTTCATCTTTTTCAATCCTATTGTGAAGGCTGTGGTTTCCCTAATTTCTCAGTGAATTTGTTGTTTGTGTACAGGAATGCTATTAATTTTGCTTGTTGATTTTGTATCCAGCTACACTACTGAATTTGGTTACTAAATATAGAAGTCTTTTGGTGGAGATTTTGGAGTTTCTAAGTAGAGTATCATATCATCTGCAAATAATGATAATTTAACTTATTCCTTTCCTATCTTTATTCCTTTTATTTATTTCTTTTATCTAATTGCTCTGGCTAATGTTTCCAGAACTATATTAATTAGGAGTGGTGACAGTGGACACCATTGTCTTGTTCCTGATTTTAGAGTGAAAGTTTTCAGTTTTGGGCCATTTAGTATGATGTTAGCTGTTGGTTTGTCATAGATGGCTTTTTATCAGATTGAGAAAAGACCATTTATTCCAATTTTCTGTAGGGTTTTTATCACGAAGGTGTTGGACTTTGTCAAATGGTTTTTCTGCATCTATCAAGATGATCATGTGGTTTTTGTCCTTGGTTCTATTGATATTGTGTATTACATTTATTGATTTGTGTATGTTGAACCATCCCAGCATCCCTGGGATGAATCCTACCTGGTCTTGGTGTATAATCTTCTTGATCATTTGCTGCATTCTACTTGCCAGTATCTTATTGAGGATTTTTGTGTTTATGTTCATTAGGGATATTGGCCTGTAGTTTTCTTTTATGTTGGGTCCTTCTGTTTTGGTGTCAGGGTAATACTTGCTTCCAGGAATGATTTTGGAAATAGTTTCCTTTTCAATTTCATTAAAGAGTTTCAACATTAGTGGTATTAGCTCTTCTCTAAATTTTTTTGTAGGATTCAAGAGTAAATCCATCAGGATCTGGGCTTTTCTTTGTTGGTAAGTTTTTATTGTATTGTCTCCCTGGCATGAGAAACTGAAAGAGTAAATAAGGTTCAAAGTGTACAGTAGATATTGTGAAATGGGAAAAAATTGTTCAAAAGGAAAGAGGAACTAGGGTGGGGGAAAGGAGAAAAGAAGGAAGGGAAAAGGCAAAAAATACATGATAGTTATAGCACCAGTTTCTCTTAGTTCATTGAAAAGAAAGGTTTGTGCTAGTATTGTTTGGAGAAATTTTTATGCCTATATCTTGTACTCTGAGTACAATGTTAAAGATACTATTTTAAAGATACTATTTTACTATTTTAAAGATACTATTTTAAAGATAATATGTAATGTGTTAACTATTGTTATTCTACTATTATTTTGTTATGCAATTTTGTTTTACATTTTTTTCCATAAAACAAAAAAAAAAAAGAAAAGAATTTCAACAAAGCAAAATATGTATATAATTGAGGTGGTTGGATCAGGGGATAGAGACAAAAGAATGCAGTTAATAACATCCTAAGCACAGCTTGCATCATGGAGGTGGGCTCCAAGAAACTGATGCCCCTCATCACTTCCAGGCAGGCTGGTGCAGACAGATGATGAATGTATGTTGCTGCCCGCAAAGACTGAGACTAAGACTGACAGGGAGCCATGTGGAGGCTCTGGCTTTATGGCATAGCGATCACGTGGGAATCGCATGTATGCTTTTTTGCTGGAGTATTAGATCTGGGTTCTCACCCAACTTTGTCTTTTGTTTGATTTTTGTTCTTGTTTTGTTTGGTTTGGCTTCTCTCTTTTTCTTTCTTTCTTCCTTTCTTTTTTCTTCCTTTCTTCTTTCTTTGATTTGATAGAGTTGTTGCTTCTTTGTACTCACTCTTCTCCTTATTCTTTTGTTCGTGTCTTGTTCATATATCAATGCTAGCTTTCAAATTTTTACTTGTTTCTCCTAATTTTTAAATTCTTCTTTTCAAGTTTTTCCTATATTCTGCTTTCTCTGTCTTCCCTATCTTTTCTCATATGAGCTTTCTGTCCTTCCTATTCTATTATTTTTGTTCTTCCTCATTTTACCTATGCCCTTGTCTTCCCTTGCCTTTTCTCAAACTTTCAGGTACACAAATATATTTACACAAACTGACAACCATGCAGTTTCACTCATTCCAGAATTGCACCTCCCCTCTCCTACATCCTGCCCCTGCCTCCACAAATTTCTTGCTAGAACCCCCAAATCTTACCTTCTAATCTGACTATAAAAGACTGTCAAAAAATTCTCACCTCCTATTTTGTACCTTTTACTATATCTTCCATCTATTTCTCCTCTTACTACTTAAGCCCATCTTTCAACTGTTCCTCAATCTCCTCCCTTCATTTTTTCCCCACATCTCAGACTAAGTGATAATAGCAATATAATATAGACTGTAAAGGATACTCATAAAAAGTGAAAGTGTAAATGCAAGATTTGATACATATAAGTACTGTGTGATTGGACCTGTTGATGCCATTATAACCATTCACTGACAATACAGTCACAAGGTCCAAACTATTTAAATCGAATAGCTGAATGGGTGAACACTCTCTGTGATCAAGTAAAATTATGAACACATCATTAGAAAACAAAATCTAACTAAAAAGATCTTCATATATACTGCAATATCTCCTCACTGTACTGTGCTGGCCTAAACCCCCAGCACAAAATAATAATATAGAATACATTTCATATTAAGGACCTTGCCTCAAACTGATAAAAGTCATTTATGACAAACCAACAACCAACATAATATTGAATGGGGAAAAACTGAAAGCTTTCCTTCTAAAATCAAGAAGACAAGGATGTCCACTGTGACCACTTCTGTTCAACATAGCACTTGAGACATTAACCAGAGCAATTAGATAAGAAAAAGAAATAAATATACGAAATATATAAATAAATAAAAAGAAATAAATATATGAAAGATAGAAGTCAAATTATCATTATTCATAGAAGACATTAATTCAACCAAAATATTCCTAGAATTAATAACAAAACACAGCAATGTAGAAACATACCAATTCAACAACAACAAAAAAATCAATAGTGCTTTCTGTACAACAAAAATGAACTTACTGAGAAAGAAATTAGGAAAACAATATCATTCAAAATAGCATCAGGCCAGTGAGATAGCTCAGCGGCATAAGTGCCTGCCTGGCAAGTGCGAGGTCCTGAGTTCAACTCCTGGTACCCACATAAGAGAAAAGGGCTGGTGATATCGCTCAGCGGCACAGGCGTCTACTGGCACATGAGGTCCTGAGTTCAACCCCCGGTACCCACACACACACAAAAAAAATAGCATCAATAAAAATTAAATACTTGGGAATTAACCTAAGCAAGGATGTTAAAGACCTCTCCAGTGAAACCTACAGAACTCTGGAAAAGGAGGTTGAAGAGAATATCAGGAAATGGAAAGATATCTCCTGTTCCTGGATAGGCAGAACCAGTATGGTCAAAAAGATCACACTTCCAAACTGATATATAGCTTTAATACAATCCTAATCAAAATACCTACAGCATTCTTCACAGAAATAAAGAAAAAAGTTCTAAAATTCATACGGAAACAGAAGAGACCCAGAATAGCAAAAGCTATCCTCAGCAACAAAATCAAGCAGGAGGCATCACAAAACCTGACTTAAAGTTATAGTACAAAGTTACAGTGATTTAAAAAAATCATGATAGTAGCAAAGAAACAGACATGCAGATCAATGGAAGAGAACAGAGGATGCAGAAACAACCCCAGACACATTCAGCCACTTGAAATTTGACAAAGGAGCCAAAAACATATACTGGAGGAAAGATATCCTTTTTAATAAATGGTGCTGGGAAAACTGGCTGTCCAAATGCAGAAGATTGAATTTAGACCCATATCTCTCACCATGTGCTAAGCTAAAATCAAAAGACCTAAGTACTAATACAGAAACACAAAACCTACTGAAAGATAAGATAGGTAATACTTGTAAAGGCATAGCTACAGCAAGGATTTTCTGAACAGAACTCTACTTGCACAAGGAATAACCACAGGAGTCAACAAATGGGGTCATATCAAATTAAAAGCTTCTGTATAGCAAAGGAAACAACCAACAGATTAAAAAGACAACTTATAGAATGGGAAAAAGTTTTTGCCTGCTATCCCTCAGACAGAGGTCTAATATCTAGAAAAAAGAACTAAAAATTATATACCTCCAAAATAAAAGACCCAATCAAGAAATGGGTCAGTGAATGGGTAGACACTTCTCAGAAGAAATACAAGCAGCAAATAATTACAGGAGAAATTGTTCAACTTTATTGGCAATTAGAAGAGATCTCATCTTACTCCAGAAAAAATGACAATCATCAAAAAACCAATAATAACAAATGTTGATGAGGCTGTGGTGAAAAAGGAAACCTCTTACATTGGTGATAGGAATGTAAACTAGTACAAACATTGTGGAAATCAGTATGGAGATTTCTAAAAAAATAAAAGTAGAAATTTCATTTGACCCAGATATTCCCCTTCTAGGTATCTTCCTTAAAGAGTTAAAGAGGGCCGGTGAGATAGCTCAGCGGCATAAGCACCTGCCTGGCAAGCGTGAGACCCTGAGTTCAACTCTCAGTACCCACATAAAAGAAAAAAAGGGCCGGTGATATCGCTCAGTGGCACAAGCGCCTGCTGGCAAGCACGAGGTCCTGAGGTCTACTCCCAGTACCCACATAAAAAAAAAAAAAAGAGTTAAAGACATCTTACTACAGCAATACCTGCATACCAATATTTATAGATGTCCAATTCATAATAGCTGAATCATAGAAACAGCTGATATATTCATCAACAGAAGAATGGATAAAGAAAACCTGGTATTTATACATAATGGAATACTACTTGGCTATAAAGAAGGAAACATTTGAGACATTTGTAAGAAAATTGATTCACCTTTAAAACATAATGTAAAGTAAAAGAAATCAGACCCAAAATCTTAAATACCATACGGTTTCTTTTACACAATAAACCCAAATTACAAATAAAGTAATGAGCAAAATGAAAGATTGATAAAAGGAAACAGGGAGACAATTTTGCAAATTCTATATTACAGACTATATAATGATTACATGTTTGTATTTGGAATAAAAATAATAGGGCCAAAAGACCGAAAGGGGAAAGGGAGAAGGGAAAACAGGTGTAAAAAGATTTAAGGTGTGTCATGTGTACGTATCGACTACTCGCAATGAATGTAATCATTGTATCTTGAACATGAACTAAAATAAATGACAGTGGAGAGGGAGCATCTAAAGAAAGTCTGAGCAAGGAAAATGGGGAGAGGGAGGAACAAAAAGAATCAAGATACCTTAAGTATATGTACCCACCCCCTGAGATGAGTGAAAACATAATACACTACACGCATGTGCTAATAAAAAAAAGTTACTGAAAAATATTAAAGTGATTGTCTAAACAGACTATTGCATTCCTTATTAGAATCTGGAACTAAATGTTAATACAGTAAACTTCACTTGCTTAAGCTATTACACGCATGGCCAGCTTGCTTTATTTTTCGTTATGGAGCTCAGAAATTGAGAGTCATCTCAAACTCCTCCCTTTCCCTCACACCTCACCACACATTCAAATCGATCTTTTCTAAGAATCCACGTTGACTCTTTTGACTTTCCTTGCTTTCATTACTGCCCATCCCCAAATATCAAACACTGGAATTCTTGCATTGGAAAATAAGTCAGAGAGAAATTTAAATGTATTTCATTCTTGTAAGTACTCACACTTTGCTCTGTGCTTTACGTGAATTAATTGCTGCAGAATCCTCACCAGCACACATCAGCACGGAAACATTCTGGACTGTAGACACTTTTTAAAAAGCAATTTTCTTCCTACTCTGTATTGTTTCACATTACGTCCAAATTCATCTTCCTTTCAACAAACAAAAAACTTTCCCCATATTTGCTGATTCCAATTTATCTTCTAATTTTTTTGCATTTTAAGATAAAATATAGGTTTGGCTTATGCTATAGAATATGTGATGACTATATGTTTGTATCCAGCATGAAAACAGTGTAATGCATGCTCACCACCCAGGTTAGGCCATGGATCATCATCAGGTTCGTATGAAATACTGGCATCTCCAAGTCTGGCCTTTATTCCTCATGTTTCAGCCTCATCGCACTCTTGGATATTCTACAGATAACCCAGCACACACCTGCTCAGGTCATTTGTACCTGCTCTTCTCTGCCTGGAATTTCGGCATTACAAAGTCACTTAGGAAGCGGACAGTTTTCTCCTCAATGCAGCCTGCCCTAAATATTTTTTTAATGGTGGCCTCTACTACTTTCTATCCTCAGATTCTGTTTTAGTTCCATTTCTAAATTCTATCTCTGCATTACATACTGTACATGTATGTCTTCATTTTTTATTGCTTTTGCCATTTGACAGTGTAGTCCTAAACACTGAATTTTTCTCTTATGTTCACTATCTTATCATCACTTCTTGAACAAAGCCTAGATGGAGTAAATGTACAAAAAGTAAATATAATTTGATAAGTACAATCTTGTTGTACAAAATAAGAGGAGTTAAGACAGTTAGTTGTATTTCCCAATGTAATATACTAGGTAGAATAGAGAGAAATTAAAGCCTAGTCAATTTTTAAATGCAATGTTAACAAAACAAAACAAAAAAAGTGATAATTCCCACTGTCCTTTGGCACACTCATGACATCGAAGCTTCTTTGCATGGTACTCTGACTTCCCGGGCTGATTCCAACCCATCTTTTGCGGTTCATTTCCCATTAAGCCTTGCTGCTGAGAACCTTGTGTAAACTCTAGCTCAGTTGTTCCAGCTGACTTTCTCCACAATCTTGCCCCTGTTCAGCTCTGTGCTTTGCCTCGTATTCCTCCCTAACCTGTGAGTGACTTGCTTTCCACTTCCTGCCTATGAAACCTTCCTTTGCTTTAGCTTAGAGCAAACGTCACTTACACTATTAAGTCAGCTGCTGTCACCATACCTTTTCCTCCAAGGAACTGCCAAAGCACTTTCCTTTTATATAGCTTTTGACTTTTTAAATTATATGCCTTTTATTAAATGTAATAATGTCCCTGTTCCAGTCTCTCATGAGAAACTAAGCTTCTTGAGGACAGTTGCTTCCTTCAAATCATCTTTTCATTCTCTCCTTAGCTATTAACATTGTTTCATCCAATATTATTTAATCAAATAATTCAGAAATTCTTTTAAGTGTTCAATCACATTCATTTATTCCAATGATAAAAAATTCTATTATTCTCAGTTTTAATGTTATTGTTTTAAGGCATAAATTTGTAAAATCAAATTTTCCTTTTCTTGACTGCTTCATGTGTTATTCTAAAGATTCCTAATATAAGCAAGAGTTATTTATTTAAAGTGTTTTCAAATAAATACACATATTTGAAAAATATATTGTTTATGGCTAGGGAGTTAGCTCAGTGGTAGAGTTCTTGTCTAGTATGCACAAAGGCATAGTTTCAATTCCTAATACTACCCAAAAAAGTAAATTAAGAAAAATGGTGGAGAAATAAAATAATAATAGATAAAGAGACAAACATAAAGAAGTAAAATGTTTGCCTTTGTAACATGAAGCAAAACTATATCTCCTCAGTCCTTTTAATTCTTTCCATAATAAACCTAGTAGCTTTCAGTTTCCACCATAATTTACTTGTTTTTCAACCTTTAGGAAATGGTAATATTTATCTATGGAATAACAGATAATCACAAAAGAAGACAGTAAGAGAAGACAAAAGAAAATACAACACAAGTAGAAAACAATGGACAAAATGACAGTAGTACCTCTTGTCTTACACGTATCAGAAATACATTATATCCATATAGGTTAAATTCTCCAATTAAAGACATAAAGTGGTAGAATAGAAATAAACAAATGAAACTAAACTATATGCTGTCCAGAACCGACTCACTTCATCTGTAATGATGCACATAGAAAGTGAAAGGTATTCTACCTAAATGGAAACCACAAAGAACAGAAACAGATATCCTTAAAAAGATAAAAATAGAAATTAATGCAAAAACATAAGAACAGGCAAAATCTTATTATGTAACAAGAAAAGGTTCAATTAAGCAAGATGATACTACAATTGTAAATACATACAAACTCAACATAAGAGCACCTAAAAGTATAAAACATATATTAATCAATTGAAAGAGAAATAAACTGCAATACAACCATAGTAAGGGACCTCAATACCCAACTTTCAACAATGGATAGATTGGGGCCGGTGAGATGGCTCAGTGGCATAAGCGCCTGCCTTGCAAGCGCGAGGGCCCGAGCTCGACTCCCGGATCCCACATACGGAAAAGGGGCCGGTGATATCGCTCAGCGGCATGGGTGCCTGTTGGCGGGCGAGGTCCTGAGGTCAACCCCCCGGTACCCACAAAAAAAAAAAAAAAAAAACAATGGATAGATTGTCTAAACAGAAAAATCAACAAAGAATACGTACTCTGAAACAAATGAACCTAATACACACACACACACGTGTTGTTCTAGCTGACGTTCCATAATTTTCATTTCTAATGAGTTCCCAAGTAATTTTAGACTGCTAGTTAGAGGATGACAACTTGAGAACAACTGGCACAGATAAGAGTAAAATTTGCAAATAATCAATATAGTTGAGAGTTTAATCACATTTCCTATTCTATCTTCCAACCAATGCTTAGTCAGACACAGTTCTTAAGCCAATTTGAGAAATTCTGTTCTTGTTCAATTATTTAAAAAACTGAATGTAAGTCTTCAACAGGCAACTGTGCCGTATCCCTGACAAAGTCCCTATGTCTCATTATGCTAGAGGTTTCACTGACATTACAAAACGTCAATCTTGCTACTAAACAACAAGTTCTTAAAAGTGCATTTTACAAAATGCAGAAAAACAACCAATTAAAAACTTTTCTTACAGCCAGGCCTCCCTTTAAGCAATCTAATCATAAAGAATACCTTGCATCCTTGCAAAACACTGTGTTATAACTAATATTAACGTAAAATGTGAGATTTACCATTTGTCTCCTTATAAAAGTTATTGACTTTGTATATTTTTAGAAATGATTTCATTGCTCTCACAAATGGTGCCTGTTAGAGAAGCTACCTGCTTAGTCCAGGTCACTCCATTCATCTGGTTAGTCTTCCACAAGCCTTCTCTAGGTGGGGATACTTTCTAGACCTCTGTACTTTTATGTGCATAGTTCTATTTTTCTACTGCTGTGAAACTAGAGCTAGATTCTTCTATCTTTCAGGTCAAAGCTTAAATACCATTTTGTTGTGTGAGCTCTAGCTGATTCATTTCAGGCTTGACCCAATATTCCTTGGATCTACATGAACACTGGACACTGATATTTTTGTTTTAATGTTTATATATCTATTGTATGTATATCTCGATACACATGCAGAAACCAGAGGCACACAGATCAATGTATTTTCAGTGATTTGCCACACCTGTAAACCACCATAGTACTTCCTGAACACCAGCACCAGCAGCAATATTGTGCCTCATTAAGTTTCAGAAAGGAAGTCTTGGTGCCCTCAGTTCCAAGCACCTGTAAACAAGCTCTGCTGTGCACTTACATCCAGATTTCTCATGGCTGGTACCAGTCCCCTATCCTTCACTAGAAGTCAGATCTAGGCTTTATTCAGTAAGTGCTTTTCCAGAATCATGGGAGACATTCAGAGATTTTATACCCTGCCCTGAGGCAACCTGCAAAGAGACTTTGAAAACAATAAGAAATTTACTTTAACCTCTTGAAGTTGAGAAGTCTGGTAATTAAAGTATCTATGAGTTTTTTGTGTGACTGTTATGTGGTGAAGAATATGTAATGTGCCCAGCAAAAAATTGGCACTGCTTTTTTTTTCTTGCTACATTTTAGATATACATAAAGATAACATTCATCATAGGGAATGTGTACCTGTACATGATATATCTTGCTTCTTCTTTTTTTCCCATTCCCCTCCACTCTCTTCAACCCCTCTTCCCTTCCTTATTTACAAAAGCTTTGTTTCCACTTTTTCCTTCTGTTCCTTTTTACTTGTCCTTTCCCTCCTTTCCCTTCCCTCTCCCTTGTTCTACTCACTTGAAAATTTTCCTAAATATTAATTTATTTCAATTTACTGAGGGAGATAGCTCTGCTTTTAAAGAACTCTGCCAAATACGTCTGTTTCTATTCTATAATTCTCAGTCATCTTATAAAGATGAAAATATTTTCTAAAGAGATGTAATACTCAAATGCCTGTTATTCATCAACCACCCTATATCCCCAGCACCATCACATCCCTTCTTTTTTTTTTTTCATATGTGGGTACCGGAAGTCGAACTCAGGACCTCGTGCTTGCCAGCAGGCGTTTATACCACTGAGCTATATCACCGGCCTTTTTTTTTTCCCCTTCTTAAATCACACTAGTGATTGATAACTAATTCATGTGTATCTACTTTGAGTACCCTTGAAAATATTAAAACAGTATTGCTTGTGAAAAAATAGTCACAGATACATTTCTTCTTTAGGACTTTTTAATGCAAGGTTTTATTTTTTATTATTCACATAGATGAATAATTTGGTCGATTATCTAGATGCTACTCATTTGTTTTATTTGACTTTACTTTTTAAGCAGAAAAATAGTATATCCCTATAATAACAATAAGAAAATATGACTATAGCTTCTAAGTCATCTGTTCTAGAAGAATCCCATCCTCTTCAATTTTCTGTAAAATGTGCTTTTGATTTTGCATTAAACTATCTAATGTGATAAAATAGCATTCTTTGTAAGAGGTCCCTTACTATTGCTTTGTGTTGACCTGTCTACATTTGGTTAGATGTCCCCAAAAGGAGGCTGAAAACACTCAGCTCTCTCTCCCTAGGTCTAACTGGTTACAAGAAATATTTATGATTTTGTTTAACAAATGTTTATCCACAGTCAGGAAACAATGCTGAAAACTTAAGACATAATGCTGCTTTTATGGCATCTTTATCTTTGATTAACTGTTACGTGCCCAGACTACCTTTCACTCAATGCCCATATATGTTCGATAGAATTCTGGGTGTCATTTACTCTGTCAGGCAGTGTGGTGCTATTTAGGAATACAAAGTGAACAAGACCAGCCAAGTTCTATTTTTATTAATGTGTAAAATTTTGGCAAATGTAAGCAACTTACTTAATCTGTACTTGATTTTTATTGTAACTGTGAGATAACCACATGTTTATGAATGGCAGAGCATTACTTAAAATTTTTCTTTTATTACTGGGAATGGAATCCAGAGCTTTCACATCAACCTACAGCCCACGCCTGTTTTTGTTTTTGGGGGGTTTTGTTTTATTTTGTTTTTTGTTTGTTTGTTCCTTTTTTACACTTTGAGAAAAGTCTTGCTATGTGTGTAAATGTCCTAGATTGTGATTAAACTTGTGATCCTACTTCCTCACCTTCCCAGAATGCTGGATTGCAGGCGTGCACCACCACTCACAGATAAAAATAATTATTCTTAAAGTCACTGTACCAGTAACATTCAACCAACCATATTAAACTTAACTTTCTGTGTGCATGAGATAAGCTCTTTCTCAGGGCCAATCCCCAGCTCCCTTTCACACAAAACTAAGAAAAAGACACTGAACTGGTTCTACGGCTCCTTTAAAATAATACAGGTATGAGCAATATGAATACATATCACCATGATAAATTGGAACCCCCAAAGAACAAGTAATTCTTGAACAAGTGATTCTACAAGAACAATGATGTATTGATGCATACATCAATACAGCAGCTGAATTGTTTTCAATCATTTAATAAAAATAAGTATCATTTATTTGTGCCCAATATGAATTAAAATGGTTAGTCAATTTAAATTTATTATGTCCAAATTTATGACTTTGTTGAAAGGTAGAAGATTAATCTCAGAGATGTTAAGTGATCTGTCACACACTCAGAAGTGGGATTCACAAGTGGGTACTTGGCATCCCTCTGTGCCTCACTGCCTCTGCGGTGCACTGCATACCCATGAGAAGACACACTGAATGAGACCAGGAATATAGTCTTTGTAAATATTTTATTACACATTGAAAAGAATTCATGTTTGTGAAATGATTTTGAATATGACAGTATCTTTCCATTATAAATTGCTTTTTACAATTACTGCAAATTTGCAATTACTGAAAATTGTTAAGTAGTGCTTAAACAATATCTAAGTGAAAGAAAATGATGTTACTATAATTGCTGGATGGATGAGGCAAAATGCTTCAGAAGAACATTTTATTTGTCTCACCAATCTTTGAAGGAATAGATTGGTTTAAATAGAAACATTACATGAGTAAAAGACCTTTTTAAACATTGTGTCCTAATCTCTACTAATCTCTACTCTCTTCTACCTCTACTATATCCTCTCTCTCTGTCTCTGTCTCTGTCTCTCTCTCTCTCTCTCTCTCTGTCTGAATAAAAAGAAATCCTTTCAGCACAACTTGCCTTCCAGTCCAAAATTTTACCTTCAAGCAAGCATGTAGCTATGTATGTCAAAAGAACTGTTATTCAAGGTAAGTGATTTTGATGCATTTGCATTTCTATCCCTGAATGTTGTACATTTGTGAAAATAATTATCTCAGAGCAGTTTTGCAACAGGGAAAGACTATTATAGTGCAAGTCTTCCCAACCACTGCTGTAAATTCATTCCTTGTTTTTCTTTTATTTTTAAATATTTAATTGATACCAGTGACCTCTAACTTACTTTATTGAAATTTTGAATGAAGAGATTAAACATATATACAGTGATATTTATATCACTGCAGATTTCTACTTTATTATGAAATAAAAAATGTTGTGAGACAAGTGAAAATGTTGTGAGACATGAATGCAAGTCTATAAAAATCACTCTTAAGTCATGCTATACCTACATTTTTAATACATACTATTTCAATTTTATATAATGAATTTGATTTTTAAAAAGGACTGACTGCTATTTTTCTTTTAAAATGTTTACATCTACAAATAAGATATATTTGTAACACAAATAATTATTAAATGAAATAATTTATTTTTGAGACAAATCTCAGTATGTTGCCCAGGCTGGTCTGAAATTCATGAGCTCAAGTAATCTTTCCATCTCAACATCCAGAATATATGAAATTATAGATATGTACCATTGTGCTCAACCTAGAAAAGTTTTCTGATGAATGCATTATGTACTACTTTAAAATTAAAAATTATTGAGATGAAATTTGTTCATTGTTATTCAAATAGATATAAAGGAAATTTAAAATCAAATAAAAAGTGATTTTTGAAAATTGTCTTAATTGCTTTTCTCACCCGACACCCAAAGCTAAAGGAGGAAAGGTTATTTGTAGAGATTCAAATGCATAAATGGCTAGTTCCAAGGCAGATTGGCATGGCATAGGGGCATCAAAGACTGGCAAGAGGCAGCAGAAGATAGGCAGCAGCAACATAAGCAGCAGCAGCAACCTCTTTCTGTCCCTTATATTACACCAGACTACTTGCCTTTAGGGTGGGTAGCACTCACACCCAGATTGGGGCACAGTTAAACCCAGCATCATATCCTTAATCTCAGCATCATACACTTAATAATCCCAGCACCACACACTTAATCCCAGCATCATACACCCTAGATACAGCCACCTCTGAAAAACCGCATGAGACTTTGGGGTGATATCTGAATACAAGCCCTAACAAGAATTTTTTAAATCTTGATAATTTTATAGGTCTCTTCATATGTTTTGATAAAGTATTTAATGAAATAATACATGTTTAACCTCAGTTCTAGTAATATACAAACTTCAAATGATTCATTTAAATTTCTGAATCTTAAATATGATAGAATAAAAATCTATCATATGCAAAATATGGATTTGCAGAAGAAAATTGCAAGTATCTTTCACTTAACATTTTAAAATTTTGAAGTCCAAAATAGCCCTTCATAGAATGTTTAGTATACTAAATAAGAGGAAGAATAATTGGTCTCCTAATTCACTAATACTAAATTTTTAAACTTGTGAGATACAAAATGCTAAAGAATTGAAAATTGGAAGAAAATGCCACTAAATTCTACAGTTAACATATCCCTCTAATTTTGGCTAAATATCTCCAAATTATGCCTAAAAAAGTTGCAGTAACAGTCACATAATTTATTGAGCATTTCATTGATTTATTTAATATCTATTTTATGGCAGAAGATGTAGGGGAAAGACTGATGAAAGGTTTATGGCTTTATAGAATTAGTAGTTGGTAGGATATGCATCTATTCAACAGAGTGTTACATAAATTATTTTAATACAATTTCTCTAAGATACATGAATTAATAGTAAAATACTGTGTGAAATTATAATAGAGAATGCTTTCAAATAGCCTGGAAATTTAGAATATATGCTAAAATTTAATCTTCAATCTGAAAGGCGATTACAAATGATAATTGGAAGAGGACGCCAAACAGGAATGGCTTGAGGATACTAGGAAGAATGAGGCATATTTCACAATATATGCGGTTCCTGAGAAGTCAGAAAAGACATGGATGAACAAGAAGTATATTAGGAGTATGTTCTATAAAAAGTATATTTCCTCCAGGTAAATGGAGAGATTGGTAAGAATGCACACCAGTGATGGTAGGTTTCTGTATTTAATGTGTCAAAGTTTTCCAAAATGTACTTTTCACCATAAAAGTATGATCATCTCCAGAATAGTTGGACCATGAAAAACATGGGTGGTAGCACTGGGATAGATGATACTTACAAGATAGGTGTGTTTTTATTATATTTCAGGATGAAATTTTACCCTGCTGCATGAAACAGCAATGGGTCTTCTAGAGAATGAGGTAAAAAAAAAATGGCCCCTGGTAGTAACTCATGTGAAAACACAGTGTAATAATATCATTATTCTCTATTACTTGATTATGAAATTTTGTTTTACTTTTTCATTGAAAGCACACCAAAAAAAATGGCTCTTGGAACAAACAGTGAGAGAAGCATGAAATTCCACTTCACGGGTATTATAACTTTAATCAAAAATGTCCCCCAAAAGACACAAATGCTCAGAAATGGACTGTTGGGAAGGTGACGGATCATAGGAGAACTAACCCTTAACAATAGATTAATCCATTGATGAGTCCACAGCTGAATGTGCTTTTGAGAGGTGGTGTCTTGTTGGCAGAAGTAGGTGACGGGTAGAAATATTTTTTTCTTATTTCTGGCTGCTTTCTCCTCTCCTCCTGGTTCTTTCCAACACTCTCTGCTTCTTACTTGCCTTGCTTTGAGTAGTTATTCTCCAGCATGCTCCTCTGCCATAATGTTTCTGTCTTGTAGCAAGCATGAACTGAATCCTCTGAAACTATGAGCAAAATAAATCTTTTATCCTTGAGGTTGTATACGTCAGATATTTTATCCCAACAGCAGAAAAGCTGATGAATACAAAAGGAAAAAAAATGTCTCCCTTTATTTTTCTTCTGGTAATATTTTTCTTCTGGTAATATTTTTCTTAGTAAGTTATAACAGGAAATCGTAACTTTTCTTTAAGTAAAGCAATGAATTGTTAGATAATTTTTGCCATGAAATTCAGAACTAGTTTTACATGTGCTGAAACTCTTTGGTGATTTCTTTTGTTTGTCATTGAATTTAAGTATGAATAAAAATGATAACAATTAATGAATTTTAGAACATAAATTCTTTATTTAATTCTTCTAAGTCAGACTACCTTGGTTCAAATACTGCCTCTACCATTCACTAACTATTTCACTGTAGGAATATCATATAAACTCTATCTTGGATTCCTGGTCTCTGCAATTGGACTATTGCTAGTAACACAGCAATCATGTCAAGAATTAATGAAGAACCAGCATGGGAAACATCCAGGACTAAGAAATCAGCTCCACCAGAGGAATCCAGATGTCTGTCCCCTCCCACTACCCTGCAGGACAAGCAACGAGCATGGGAAAAATCCAGGACTCGGTAACCAGTCCTTTTCTCTCAATTTTCTTTCTTTTTTCTTTTTTCTTTCTCTCTTCTTTTTCTTCTTTTGTTTTTCTTTCTTTCTGTCTGTCTTTCTTTCTTATTTTCTCTCTTTTCTAAACAACTGGGAAGAATTCCAGGCACAGAAAACTAATCCTATCCCCCAAATCCAGAGGCCAAGTTCAGATGATCTGTTGAATATTCCTTCATTCTTTCTTTTCTACCCCTTCTCTAATTTCCCAAACTTTGTGGGACCATCCTTTGTCCTCCAGCCTTACTTCTACTTCCTTTCTAGTTATCTTTGTTTTATACACTATCCTCCCTAAATTTCCCCCCCACACACACACAGAGTAAAACCATTCTACCAAGGGGAAACACTTTGCATACTAACTCCTAATTTATGATTGGTTCTGTTATATAACAATAGACTTTACTCCTATGGTCTAAAGTACAAAGTCAATAGCTACCACAGTTTGTCAGTTTCTAAATTGTGCTTGGTGCTATTGCTATTGCCAATTTTACTACTTTAGCTAGGATGTCATATCTGCTGTAATCAGTTGTTCTCCCTGCTGTAATGATACTAGGAAGCTCCGGGATAGTAACCCTACCACATCCCTACACCAAAGAATGGGAGACTGAGCCAAACAGATACCAATATCCCACTCTTAATTAATTAGGAAGGTAGGATCATGGGACAGACACAAACCAAGAATCTCCTACACACAGAAGACATCCCTGAAGAGCAGACTTTTCCTAGAAAGGCCTTGATACTAGTGATATAGCTTCCTGCTACAAAGACTCACAAGGAGCATCACAGAAAACAAAATAAAAAAACTTTTGAAATAGAAAATGACAAGACAAATAAGCAAAATGCAATCTCAGACCTCCAGCCCACCCATAGCAAGTCCAGGAGACATCAACATAAGACAAATTGGAAGACACACACCTGAAATTTCTGAAATGATAGCAACCAAAGTAAAGAAACAAATCCATGAGGCTATAGAGGAAATTATATCATAAATAATCTCTCAGGTAAAAAAAGAAATGTCAACATTTATAAAAGAATTGCTCAGCAAATCTAGAGTAGAAATAGATGAAAAAATAGATGATGATAGGAAGAGGATGGAAATAGTGAGAGATCAATATACAAATGAAATACAATTCATGAAATGGATTCAAGAAGATACTCAGGAGATTAAAAATTCCATTGAAAGTTGGCAAAACCACTTGAACGAAACTGAAGACAGACTTTCAGACCTTGAAGACAGGATTTCAGCTAGTGACCATGAAAGGAAAGATATCTTGAAAATAACAGAAGATCAGGAAATAACAATTCGACAGCTGCAAGATGATGCAAAGAAAAATAATTTAAGAATAATTAGTGTCAATCAAAAAGCAGGACTCAACACAAATAACATAAAAAATCTATTTGCAAAAGTAATAGCAGGAAATTTCCCAAGCATGGGAAAAGAATCTGACATACAGATAAGTGAAGCATATAGAACTCCAATTAGCTATAACCAAAATAAATCTATACCTAGACATGTAATAATCAAGATCCCAGAAATTCAGCAAAAGAACAGAATAGTAAAACTGTTAGAGAAAAGAAACAGATAACCTGTAAAGGAAAGCCAATCAGAATTATGACAAAATTCTCAACACAAAAACTAAAGTCAAAAAGAGCTTGGAATGAAGTATTCCAAGTCCTGAAAGAAAACAACTTCCAACCCAAATTGATGTACCCTGCACAACTATCTTTCAAAATTAATGGAGAAACAAGATACTTCCATGACAAAGAACGACTGAGGAAATTCATGACCACCAAACCAACATGACAAAGAGTACTAAAAGATAATTCTAGGCAGAGACGAAAATGACCACAATTCCAAGAACAACAGAAAGAAACCATCAAGCAGGTCAAGCAATTATATAGAGGGGAAATGTAGTGAACCAACAGAAGGAAAATAACATGACAAAGATAAGACAATTCATATCAGTTATAACCATCGATGTAAATGGCCTCAATGCACCAATCAAAAGAAACAGACTGGCAGAATGGATCAAGAAACAAGAACCAAAAATATGCTGTATAGAAGAAACACATTTAACTCAAAAAGAAATTCATAGGCTAAAAATCAGAGCATAGAAAACAATACTCCATTCAATAGGAACCCAGAAAAAAGCAGGGGTAGCTATCCTGTTTGCAGACAATGTGAACTTCAAAACAGGAATGATCAAAAGAAATAATGTCACTACTTACCTGTAAGGGGAAAAACTCAAGAGGAAGAGATAACAATCATAAATATATGTGCACCAAATATGGGAGCACCCAACTATATAAGACAAATATTAATAGACATGAAAACCAAATAAACAATAACAAGATTGTAACACGGGACCTTAATATCCCATTGTCACAAAGAGATAGATCGACTAGACAGAAAAAAGCAAAGAAATAGCAGAACTGAACCAAACCTGTGAACAAATGGACTTAGTACACATTTACAGATTGTTCCAAAAAACAACATCAGGATAAACATTCTTCTCAGCCACACATGGTATGTTCTCTAAATTAGACAATATACTAGCCCATAGAACATGCTTTAAATGCAAAGGAATGGAAATTATCCCATGCATATTATCTGACTATAGCACAATAAATTGGAAATTAATGACAAAAGAAACCACAAAAACCAAATAAACATATGGAAATTAAATAACACCATCCTGAACAACCAATGGGTCACAGATAAAATTAAACAAGAAATTAAACAATGTCTACAATCAATTGAAAATGCAAATACAACTTACTGGAACTTATGGGATGCAATGAAAGCACATCTAAGATGGAAATTTATAGCAGTGAATTCTCACATCAGGAAAATAGAATGAGCACAGATGAACAACCTAATGCTGCACCTCAAGCTTCTAGAAAAAGAAGAGCATGTCAAACCCAAAACCCATAAAAGGGAAAATATTATAAAGATCAGAGTAGAAATTAATGCAACTGAGAGTAAAAAAAAAAGAATTAATGAATCAAAGAGTTGATTCTTTGAAAGAATAAAATTGATAAGCCCCAGCCAGCCTTATCAAAAAAAAAAGAAAAGAAAACACTCAAATTCATGCAATAAGAAATGAAAAGGGTGAAATCACTACAGATCTTGTGGAAATTCAGAAGATTATCAACAACTACTTTGAAAATCTTCACTGTCATAGGATGGAAAACACAGAAGAAATGGACAGATTCCTACATATGTATGAATTACCAAAGCTGAATCAAGAAGATATAAAAATTCTGAATAACCCAATATCAGTTAATGAAATTTAAAATATAATTAAAAACTTACCAACAAAGAAAAGCCCATGTCCTGATGGATTCATGGCTGAATTCTACAAGAAATGTAGAGAAGATTTAATGCCAATACTCCTCAAACTCTAATGAAATTGAAAGGGAAGCAATTCTCCCTAACTCACTCTTGGAGTCAGGTATTACTCTGATACCAAAACCATGAGAAAGACCCAACCAAAAAAGTGTACTACAAGCCAATCTCCTTAATGAATATAGATGCAAAAATCTTCAGTAAGATTCTAGCAAACAGAATGCAGCAAATCATCAAGAAAATTATACACCATGACCAAGTGGGATTCATCCCAGGAATGCAGGGATGATCCAACATACGCAAATCAGTAAACATAATACACCATATCAACAGAGCCAAAAACAAAATTCACATGATCATCTCCATATATGCAGAAAAGGCTTTTGAAAAAGTCAAACACCCATTCACGGTAAAAAAAAAAAAAAAAACCTACAGAAAATGGGAATAGATGGTCTGGACCTCAATCTGATAAAAACCATCTATGACAAACCAATAGCCAACATTATACTAAATGGAAAAAAACTGAAAGCTTTCACTGTAAAATCAGGAACAAGATAAGGATGTCCACTATCACCACTCCTATTCAATATAGTCTGGAAACATTAGCCAGAGCAATTAGACAAGAGAGAGAAATAAAAGGAATAAGGATAGGAAAGGAAGAAGTAAAATTATCATTATTCACAGATGACATGATACTCTACATGGAAGATCCCAAAAACTCCACCAAAAGACTTGTGGAATTAATAACCAAATTCAGTAGTGTAGCTAGATACAAAGTCAATACTCAAAAATCAATAGCATTCCTGAACACAAACAACAAACTCACTGAGAGAGAAATTACGGAAACCACACTCTTCAAAATAGCATCGAAAAAGATGAAATACTTACTAATCAATCTAACAAAAGAAGTAAAAGATCTATACATTGAAAATTACAGTACTCTGAAAAAAGAGATTGAAGAGGATATCAGAAAATGGAAAGGTATCCTTTGCTCATGGATAGGAAGAACCAACATTGTGAAAGTGGCCATACTCCCAAAACTGCTATAAAGATATAATGCAATCCCAATCAAAATGCCATTAGCATACATCGCAGTTCTAAAGAAAACATTCCCAAAATTCACTTGGAAACAGAAGAGACCTAGAATAGGAAAAGCAATCCTGGGCAACAAAGGCAAGGCCAGAGGCATCACAATCCCTGACTTGAAGTTATACTACAAAGCTACTGTGATAAAATCAGTATGTTACTGGCAAAAGAACAGACCTGAAGGTCAATGGAACAGATTAGAAGATGCAGACACAACTACAAACACACTCAGCTGCCTTATTTTTGACAAAGGGGCCAAACATGTTCACTGGAAGAAAGCCTGTTTAATAAATGGTGCTAGAAAAACTGGCTTTCCACATGCTGAAGACTAAAATTAAACCCATGTCTATCACCACACACTCAATTAAAATAAAAATGGATCAACGATATAAATATAAAAACAGAAATACTAAGTCTACTGGAATAGAAAGTAGGTAGAAATCTTGAAGATATAGGTGTATGCAGAGACTTCATGCACAAAAACCAAACTGTGTGGGAAATACAACAAGGTATCAACAACTGAGATCTCATCTTATTAAAAAATTTTTGCACATCAAAAGAAATCACCAACAGAGTGAAAAGAAAACCCACAAATTGGAAAAAAGTTTTAGC
The DNA here is from genome assembly GCA_028451465.1 of Erethizon dorsatum. Taxonomy (NCBI): domain Eukaryota; kingdom Metazoa; phylum Chordata; class Mammalia; order Rodentia; family Erethizontidae; genus Erethizon; species Erethizon dorsatum. The sequence goes on from CM051824.1 coordinate 140,552,304, forward strand.
CAACTCTCCCTCAGACAAAGGACTTCTATCTAGAACATATAAAGAATTGAAAAAAATCAGACCCCACCCAACTCAAAGACCCCATCCAAAATGGGCATCTGAGATGAATACACAATTCTCAGATGAAGATATACAAATGGCAAATAAATATAAGAAAAAATGTTCAACATCATTGGTCATTTGAGAGATGCAATTTAAAACAACACTGAGATTTCATCTCACCCCAGAAAGAATGGCTATTATCAAGAAATCAATCAACAACAAATGCTGGTGGGGCTATGGGGAAAAAGGAGCCATTCTCCAGTGTTAGTGGTAGTGTAGACTGGTACAACCACTGTGGAAATCAGAATGGAGATTCCTCAAAAAACTAGGATTAGAGGTCCCACTTGACCCAGCTATTCCCCCTCTGGGTATTTTCCCAGAAGAATTAAAAACATCATACCACAGTGATTGATGTGCACCCATGATTTATAGCAGCACAGTTTGTAATAGCTAAATCTTGGAAATAATCCAAAAGCCCTTCTACTGAGGAATGGATAAAAAAGATGTGGTATTTTTATACAATGAAGCACTACTCAGCTATAAAGGATAAACTCAAGGCTTTTATGGGTAAATCAATGTAACTTGAGACCATACTGATAAGTGAAATAAATCAGACTCACATGTGTAAACATCATATTGTCTCCCTAGTGTAAGAAACTGAAAGAGTAAATAAGATCCAAAATCTACAATAGATATTTTGAAAGGGAAAGAAACTGCTCAAAAGGAAAGAACAACAGGGATGGGGGAAAGGAGAAAAGGAAGGGAAAAGAAAAGAGAAAAAAAATATATGTATATATATTATCTTGGCTATCTTGATATGCAAGATAGCTAAGATAATTATACTACTAATTTATTTTAGTTTATTGAAAAGAATGGTTTGTGCTAATATTGCTTGATCAATTTGGAATGCCTATATCTTGTAACCTAAGCAACTACTTTGAAAATAACAATATGTAATGTACTAACCATTGTTTATTTCCTATTATATTGTTATGATAGTCTATATTATTGTTTTTTCTCTTTAAAATATAAAAGAATTAATGAAGAGCAAAATAGGTAGTAGGTTTTTTTTCAAATGGATATGGGAACAAGACATACAGGTAGGAGAGGGAAAGGGGATGAAAAAAAAAGAAGAGAGGACAAATGATGAAAATAGAGCTTTTGCCAATGGGAAGGGGACCAAAGTTGGAAGGAATAGGGAGGGAGAGGAGGGGTAGGGCATGAAAAAAAAAAAGAATTAAGATGCATTATGTACATGTACTAACTTACCATGATAAATGTAATCATTATATACATTATATAAATGTGTACAATCATTATATAAATGACTAAATCATTATATAAATGTGTACAAAAAAAAATGTGTTTGGGGCCGGTGAGATGGCTCAGCGGCGTAAGCGCCTGCCTTGCAAGCGCGAAGGCCCGAGTTCGACTCCCGGAACCCACATACGAAAAAGGGGCCGGTGATATCGCTCAGCGGCACGGGTGCCTGTTGGCGCACGAGGTCCTGAGGTCGACCCCCGGTACCCACAAAAAAAAAAAAAAAAAAGTGTTAAAGGGCCGGTGAGATAGCTCAGCGGCATAAGTGCCTGCTTGGCAAGCGCGAGGTCCCGAGTTTGACTCCCAGTACCCACATACGAAAAAAGGGCCAGTGATATCGCTCAGCGGCAAGGACACCCGCTGGCGCGAGGTCCTGAGTTTGACCCCTGGTACCCACCAAAAAATAAAAATGTGTTAAAAATGAATTAATGGGAGCATTAACAAAGCTAGTATACATCAAGGGCATCAGTGAAGGCCAAGCACATGAAAAGCAAACCTAAGTATAACTATAGTTATTATTGTCACTATTATCATATTTATGAACCTTCTTTAATTGAACTTCATTTATGCCATGTAGTTCTTATACTATTATCTTAGAAAATTTTATGAGTGAATATGGCATCTGGATTCAAAATTTTTACTATTCTCTTCCTAAATAAGATGAAACCTGTAATTGTAAAAATCTTTTTTGAATAGAGATTTAACTAAATTGAATTCTTCCTTCATGGAAAGTAAATTAAACTGATGTAATTCAGTTTTGAATGTCCTAATGCGTTTATCTTGTTTACAGACAATTTACACATGACATACATCAGATTGGCCAAAGTAATCATATAGCTTTATTCTTCTGCAAGACTCTAAATATACACATCATGAATATGGAAAGTGCATTAGGAATCTAGGGACAGAATTCAATGCTAAATAGTAATTGTAAAAGATGTGTTGCTTGGAAGCTGCAGAGAACAATGCTTTGTTTCAAGTGAAGGGTAATACAAATCATACATTAAAATAGTAGAACCTTTTTAAAATTTCAACAATGCAATTGATAATAGTTTTAATAAGTTCTGACACACAACTTAGAATAGTGCATTTCAATCATACCAATGTTTCACTAAGATAACCCACAAACATAGATTTATATTGAGGTTTGGTGGCATATCTTATGCAGCTTCAGGTTATGGATGCATAAACTGGATTCAGATTAAGGGTAATGAAATATTCCTTCTAAGAAAAATAACCCTTTCAGGAAAAAAGAAAACTGCACTTAATCAGCAGCGTCATGCACCATTGACTATTCGTGCATGGAATTTGCTGTTTAATAGCTGTTTGGTGACATTTGCAATTGAATGCAGTTATTAAACAATGTAAGAGGCTAATTTGTTACTTGGCAGGGGGAGTGAGTCCCTTCACTCCTACCCAATTTCAAAAAGGGATGACCCTGAAAGTCAATAAAAATTGAGAGGCCCATATGTAAAGAGCCATAACTCAACATGCAGTGGCAAAGACTGCTCACCCTTGCCTACTTGAAGGATGAAATTCAAATGCTAACAGACAAGGCCGCTGAACAGTAAAGCTCTCACACTCTGGATAATTTTTCTTTTTCCTGAAGCCTCATTATATCCAAGTCTTCCATGCTTCTGAAAGTTATTCCAAATCAGGAAATAATTGACCTGCACATAAAGCAGTTTCTGAGGTGCAGCTAGTTTGGAAATCTATTCTTTATTTGACCAGAACTTAATCTGTTCATTTCTTAACAAATTATAACCTTTTCATAAGCTTCTAATCTTATTAGTCATAAAAACTCATTTTAAAGATTATTTTATATCAATTATAATTCTAATAGTTTAACAGAGAAGAAAACATTTATTGAGTCCTATGAAATACTAGCCACATTTTTTCTTTGTTTTATGTTTCTAAAATTCTCAATAACTGATGTTAGGCATGAAGAAAATTAATTTTATTTTAATAAATTATCAACCATTAAAACTCTGAAAATATCCAAAAGACACAATAGCTTTTGCATGGATTTTGTGAATAAGTAATTTTGGTGTTTTCCCTTATTAATAATAGATTAGTGTTGGAAAATAATACACATGTATGCTGTGCAAAGTTCCAACTTTGGACTGAAATTAATAAGACTCAGCATAAATAAAGGTGTTAATTAACTCTAGGGGTTATGGTAATTTAAAACTGTAATAATTAAAGAACTATTCAAAAAGAATTTTTGATACATGTACTATATGAAAAATAATTTTAAATCATAGTTCTCTATTTTAGCCACCTGATTCTTAGGGTTGAAAATATTCCTGATGTTTTTTTCCATTTTTTTGACACTTGACCATAATTCAGAATATAAAATGAATATTTGTATGGTAACTTATGATAAATAATTTCTTTGTTTTTTTCATTAAGTTTTACAACTGGATCCTAAACCACTTAAGCGAGATTAGGTTACTCTTGGTAACTGATTGGATAAAGCCTTGTTGACGTAGAGGACCAAAGGCTCACATTGTGCTCAAGCTAGAATATCCTAGAGGAAGTAGAGAGCTCTGAACTATGGTCCCCTGGGGGGCCAGTCTGGAGAGAAAACAACATCTCAGTTGTCGCCATGTCAGAGGAAAAAGAAGTGAGAGAGAAGAATCTTGCATCCACTACTAGATACTGTGCCTTTTACATATATTTATTACTTTCCTCACAACCCATTGGCCTGAATCTATCCCTGTTTTTAGAGGGAGGAATAAACAGGCAGAAGAGTTTGTTCTCTTAAATACCATTAATAGGTATGTTTTTGCCATTGTCTCTCATATAGAGTCAAGAGGGAAGCTTATACATTTTTAGCGGTTTGTTCAAAATCATCTAGTAATTAAGTTGCAAAACCAGGATTCAGATACCTATTTGTACACTCCAAATTCAATGTTCTTTCCACAACTTTAGTTTTACCTGTATTCAGTCCACCTCATACCAATCCACATGTACAGCAAAAGTTTGTGCAGTTATGACCACTGATTTATATGTAGCCAGCCATAATTTGTTTCTTTCTTAGTCTTTTCTTAGTCTTTCTTAGTCCATTAGTTTGTAATGTGGAAATGTGACAGGTAGAAAGATCCATACTGAATTCAAATTTCTACTCCAATCTTCTCCTCTTTACCTACCTCGGTCTCTATGACTATACATCCTAGGATTATCCTCTTTAAATATCTCCTATTTGTAATATGTCACAAAATCCTAAAGACCTTGTCTCAGAAATGTGACATCAATCACATGCTTCTCTTTGCTTCAATGTAAGTGATTTCTTTCAGGTATAAAAGAAAATTGTTAAAAACTATAAGAAAATTTTTATTCAAGATTATTATACTAGAGTTAGGATTATTGCAATACGAAAGAAACATTGAACTCAACTCCACTGAAATAAAAGAAGACAAAGTTTTATTTTTCTTTTTTTTGTGGGTACCGGGGTCGACCGCAGGACCTCACACTCCAGCAGGAAGCCTGAGCGATATCCAGGCTACTGAGTGATATCACTGGCCCTTTTCTCGTATGTGGATTCCAGGAGTTGAACTGGGGCTCTCACACTTGCCAAGCAGGCGCTTATGCTGCTGAGCCATCTCACCGGCCCAAGAAGGCAAAGTTTTAAGTGCTACAGTGAACTTCAAAGTGATAGGAGACTTTAGAAGGCAGAATAGATTAAGATCATTGGGCCACCTGTTTTTGCCTAATTGCTACTTAGTGAGTTGATTTCTTACATTTCAATAGAAACTGAAAGTTATGAGCTCTTTTTTATTGTTATTTCATTTAAAAGGCATGATTCCCAGATCCTTGAGAAAGCTACTCCTATGTTATAAAACTGGCAAGAGGCTGGGAGATTTACACTTCCAAGGGGCAAAGGATAAATATACAATAGGAAATTTTCTGAAGTAAATGACCAAAGAAAGGGAAGTCAGGGATGTAGAGGCTGTAAGAGAATTGTCTAAAGTTTAGTCATGCAGAAAAGAAACAGTAAAGCTATCTTGATCACAAGTCCTCTTGTCCCTTCCCTGCACCATGATGATAACAGGTTTGCCTGTTCCCAGACTCTTATAATTCTAATCTTTACTCTTTCTTATCTCTTTTTAATAATAAGTAATTCCTGACCTCCCTATACTTCACATACAAAATATAATGTTTTAACTCTGGACTACTCTACCACTTAACTCACCCGACATAACCTGTCCTATTTTCCAACAGTGATCTCCTCACCATCCTCCAAGATACATATTTTCACTCTATTACTTTGCACATTTCACTCACTTCTCTTAGAATGACCTGTATTCCATTCTCTTACAAGAACCCGAAAAGCAGTTCAGATTTCATCTGTGTAATAAAACCTCCCCGTGTCTTCTAGACAGAGTCAAACTCTCCATAAAATATGTGGTCTCCCATAGCACTAACAAATATTTGTCTCTCAATAAAACTTAGCAGGTTGTTCTCATTCATTTATTCATAGTGCTCCCTCCTCCTCAGGTCTTGAACACCACTAGGACAGAGATTCTGTGGTATGCAGCTTTGTAACTTAGTTCTCATCAGCTTTCTATGATGTAACAGTTGCTCAGTGAACATTTTTTGAATGTTCTTTGATTAATATTTAATATAAAATGATAAATTGATTTTATAATTTTTTATTTAGAAAAATAAATAAATTATGTGAGTATATCCAATAAGTGTGTAGCATTTTCGATCTATGAATAGGCAGTTAAGATTCATTTCCTTGAGATCATATACTTGATAAAGTTCACGTCATTAGTGTCATTGATAACAGAGCGATGTGTGTGATGTAGACACTGCTAGGAGATTTCCCAGACCTCAACGAATAGCTTCTGGGAAAAGAGAGCACTTCAGGGTAGGCTGAAAGTGAAGGGAACTAATTCAGACCAACTCCTGAGATGAACCCAGAGGAAAGCACAGACACTTGGGGAAATAGGGCACTTTCTGGGAATTACAAGTAATTGAGTGTTCATGAAGCATAAAATGTGAATATATGCTGTGAGAGGATAAAAAGAGGGAGAAAAAAAGGATAAGGCTGAACTAATTAGTCAGGGAAAGTCCATAAGGACTTGCAATGCTGTCCAAGGTAATTTAGAAGTTACCCCGTTGTGATGAAGAAACCAAAGCTTCCAGTGTTTAGATGACTTGTTCAAGGTCATGGAGCTGGGTAGTGGGAGGAGTAGATAGCATCTTACTTACAGCTTGATTCCTAATGAGGGTTTGTTTCTTCAGAATATGTTGTCATCAGTAATTAATTAACATCGAATCCTGAAATCCCAGTGAGATACAGCGATGCTTGCTTCACTTGCCAAGAGGAGGCTGAGTAAGAGATTGGAGCAGTTAAGGCCACGACAGAGGCCTTTTGGATGAAGGGCTAGCATGACGTAGATTTCGCTGATGTTTGCTTTTCTTTCTTTTTTCTCTCTTAGCAACTTATATGCATATATTAAAAAAATACTCCAGTATTGCATTTAAATCTTGTTTTAACATATTATGTCATTTTCAAAATAAAATTCCATGAAAAATTTGTAATTATATGAATCTGCTAACAATGAAAGGAACACCTGATAAACCTATTGAAAAGACAAAATAAAATGCAGACACAATATAGAGACAATGCAATGTAGTTTCTGAGAAGTGCTTGCTAACTCACACACACACACACACAAATACATGATATAATAGCCCTACTACCTTTAAATAGTATAAAGAAAAAGGTGACCAAGAATTTTGTCAAGTAATAATTATTTTTAGTCACATATTACAGTGGAATGCCTACATGCACACTGTAAATAAAAATCTCTTTTAAAAAGAATATATATTTCTTGAAAATAACTTTAATAATCAATGCAAAAATTAACTAGTCTTAAAGACAATGCTGAAGTGAAGTTATAGTAATGCTGTCTGAAAGTAGTTAATGCTCAGAGAATTTACCATGCTCCTGTCTTCCTGTATCATCAGGATGGATTAACTTGCCTGGGAAAGCTTTTGAAATTATTTTCAATTCTTTGTCCTGAGGAGAAGCTGGGGAGTAGTGAGATAATTTTAATGGGATTTTCCCCCTCCTGGGATAAGAATTCACTTTAGAAATCTTCCTCTTTAGTGCTAAACAGTAGATGTTTTGATCAAAATAATATGAATAAGCCACAGCATGAATCTTCTTTAAATTGACTTACTGCCTTCTTTTGTTATTCAGTCTAACTGCTTCACTATTAGAAATGGATGCTTATAAATCTTTGAGTTGATCTCCGAAGGAAGCACAGCTTCCTGCTTGATTTTTTGGCAAGGTTCTTCTTACCAATTAATTTAACATTTTTATACCATCAGAGGAGATGGTTAAAGATTATGTTTTTTATTTCTTCTCCCACATTGTCTGTAGAGAACAAACATATTTATTACATCACCAAACTAGCGGAAGATAGTTATGTTAAATATTTTATTTATTTCTTCCTAAACAAATTATTTAAAAACAATGTTATATGGTTTATAATTTACTTGTGAATTCAGAGTGCTGAATATATTTATTTTATAAATATATTTTTGCTTCTATGAGCAGTGGGATCTTTTGCTGCTGTTATTAATTCCTTAGTGTTTGTGGTAAAAAAAATTGAAGCCCTCTACTCTATAAAACTCTAGTTATAGAAATTGACTTTTCATGTTAAAATATTTCTAGGCCCATTTGATCTTTACTTAAATAACATTTATAGATCAAGAATTCTAATGATATCTTAGTTCAGAAATCAAATGCTACTTTTCATTCCTCACTTTCTACTCTGCACTAGATTTGACACTGTTTATACTATTTCATTCTTTTAAAACACTGTAGAAACAGGGCTACCTGAACATTAGTCATTGCTGAATTTCCTCCTTGTTTTCCACTCAGCCTCTCAACCTAAAGGCCGTGTGCCTGAGGAGTTCATCCTCAGTTGTCATCTCACCTGTATTCTTTTCCTGGGCTATCACAACTAAACCCATTTCTTCTCCAGCTACCATAAATAACAGAAATTTGCAAATCCGCCTTCTGGCCACTGCCATTGACTCCTTTCCAGCTCTACCTCTTCCAAAGTCAATTTAAAATCTTCTTTTCTCAAATGTGTTCTACTCAGTATCTCATGACCTGAGAAAGTGAAATGATCATTCACCAGTTACCCAAAACCTAAATCCGATCTTCTTTCTACGTTATTTTCTCAGACTTTTCTCCTCCTGTCCTGTTAGGGTTTAGACCTGAAGTGCTCCCCAAGGGTCTCATGCGTTCAGTGGTGTTGCTTCTGGAAGGTGATTGGATGATGGGGCACTACACCCATTTGTAAATTAATACAATCGCGATCATATTGAATCTGCTTTTAGGAGACTGGGCCCAGTTGAGGAGGTGGGTCACTGGGGGCGTGGCCTGATTCTTGTGCTTAGCTCTAGCCTTCTCTCTGCTTCCTGGCTATCATGGGTTGAGCAGTTTCCCTTCCCCATGCCCTTCTGCTATGCAGTTTCTGCTCTGGAACCAGCTAATCATGGGCTGAATCCTCTGAAATGTTGAGGCAAACTTTTCCTTTAAGTTGCCCGCGTCACGTACTCTATAGTAGTTATGATAAAGTGACTAATACACTGTGCATATCAAACCACTAGCAAGATATATAGGATTTTAATTTCTAATCACTTTTTTGATCCTTATCATCCTCTCCATTACAATGCTTTATATTCGGGCCCCCAGCATTTTTCATGTAGATTATGACAACATCCTAAGTAACCGACCTCTGGCCCATCTTGCCCCATCTACTCCTCCCTCATGAATTTGAATGGTTTTTCAGCCACAAATGTATCATCCTTTTACTTAAAACAATTATCCATGGGTGAGCACTAGCTAAATGATAAAAAAAATGACATTATTAACAAAATCAGGGCTTTTTATGTTTAGTTTTTTAAAATATGTTTAGTTTTTTAACAGTTTTTTTTTTTTTTTGTGGGTACCGGGGGTCGACCTCAGGACCTCGCGCGCCAATGGGCACCCGTGCCTCTGAGCGATATCACCGGCCCCTTTTTCGTATGTGGGTTCCGGGAGTCGAACTCGGGCCCTCGCGCTTGCAAGGCAGGCGCTTACGCTGCTGAGCCATCTCACCGGCCCCTTAACAGTTTTTTAAAGTATTATTTCCTACTACTCTTTGTAGTAGGACTCAATACCTATGTCAGTTAGGTACCAGGGCTCAAGCTGTGAGGATAGAGATATTTTTATTCAGTTTATAACTAAAAATTTCATTCAAAAAACACTACTTTAACTATTGGACTAAGATATAATATTGTTATGCTATTAACCAGAAACAATATTTACAATACTAGAAACCATATTTACAAAGACTACAAACAATATTCACAAATTCAGGCAATATTTAATAATGTTTATTATCAAATTAATCATCTACTTCATAGTCAATTATTGAGTTTTAATTTTAGAGCTAAGGAGCAGAAGTAAAATTGTCCCGTATGTTTACCATCACTGAACAGGAGTTCCACAAGACTGCCCATTCCCTATTTGGGGAGATATATTTTTTTTACTTTATACAGTTTGATCCTAAAACGATATAACACTGTATATTAATGTCCTGAATTGTGTCACTCAGGTGAGAGATTCAAAGATTATAACAGTTTCCAATGCTATGTTAAATATTACTCTCAAAAAGAAGGGAAGAAAATTTCCTAATAGTTTAGCTATGTGATGTCGTCTGCTTACCGCAACTGATATACACACAGGGTTTATTTCAATCATAATGCTAAGTACAAACTACTGACACAGGTTTTTTTAAAGCACAATTTGTATCCATTTCTATATGCTCATAATGTTTTGCCAGCTATTTGGAAGCTATAAAAATAGAGTAATGCCTCCAAAACATACCAGTTCTCACTGGTTTTAAAAAGACTTCCCTTTTTTTTTTTTTTTTTTATAGAATTCAGTGTCATTTCCAGGACTCTTAGAATTTTTTTCTAATTCTAGTGTTTTAATCATTGAGACAGGTTCTATACATGAAACACCCAGATTTAAATTTTTTAAGCTCACTTGATAATGTATGCAATATTAATTTTTTGACACATTCTTCTTGGTATGATTTGGTTTCCATGTATTGTATGTTTGATTGATTTCATAAGTCCAGTGATTCTATCCCACTATACCATTTCTCTCCACCATCTCAGGCCAATTATCCTTTTGTTTTCATAAATTTGCTTCTTACATCAGCTAAATTGTAATTTCTAAGAAAACACAATTGACAAATAACTTATTCTATTTTCTGGAAACAAGGTTTTAATTGAGATGTTGGTGTATCAGATGTCTTCGGAAGTATAATAGCTATGGATTTAATTGACATCTATTGGGTTCTTTACATGCAGTCACAGCCAAGCTTTGTAGAAAACTAGCCCATGAAGCAGTAGTTTTCTACAGTGTGCGATTTTAGTTCAGGAGCACAAGTTAACCCCCAGGTTTTCAGCATGATTACATTTATCTATATTTAAAGTACAAAAGAATCAACATGCTGGAAAGTAATCGCTCTGTTGCCATAGGGAAAGAGATTAGGAAAACTGTGAGTTTAAGGCAGAAACTGCTTGGGTAGTAATCCTTTTTATTATCTACTCTAAACCATAAATGATTCTACTCGTAGCCTAATAAATAATTATGTCATGAACTGTTGGGTCAAAGGACTTCAGCAAGATTGCTAAGAAGTTCAACTATTAGAAACTTTCTATATTCCTAAGGTCAGAGTATCTCCTTTAAAAGTGTCTATCTGACAGCACTAACTGTGGTGCAGATGCTAATGCACACAGCAGGGGAGAACAATTACCGAAACCATTCATTTGCTAGGTGATCTCTGAGGCCTCTCCTAACTTTAAAATTCTATGCCTGTGTCTAAATTAGAGAGTCATTTTCATTTGAATTGACAAAGCTAGTAATATATTTTAATTAAGATATTTTCTTTTCATTAAGTGACTGTGTGTCAGAGCGGAGAATTATGTTAATGGCAAACCCAAAAATCTGTCTGTAAAGCCAAGGTCAAGGAACAGGCAGAACATCCACAAAGGACCAGGATCTCCTGAAACAAGTTTGCTGACAGAGCCTGGGCTAAGATCTCTGTCAGTTGGGCAGGAAAAATAACAAATGCGTAGAGAAAGCCAGATGGGAACAAGATAAACATGCAACAAATGCATAAAGATAACTTAGGTTTGGTGAAAAGGCAGACAAAGCAAGCTCTGGTGGATATAAGTCTAATCCTATTTCTGTGTTGGTGCCCTTGATTTCTTTCCCTCATCAGCTTTGCTTCCAAGACAAACTCTCTTAAGCTTTATTTATTCCAGGACTGTGAAAGTCCTAGAATTTGCAATCCACCTGCCATGTCAGAAATCTTTGAAAATCAGGTCGAGAAACAATTCTTAGATAATCTGAATATGCCACAAGCAAATCATAAAAGCTGCATTTGGGGTTTAGTTTAGTGTTAGGATCTCCTGTGGACTCACTTGGTAGATACTAATAGTTTTCTTGACTTTTGAAACTGCTTTGTTGTCATTTTCTACTTCAGGACGAAGGCTTCCGTGCTGGAGCTGAGATGGAGTCCCACTTGTCAGGTCTATGAGCAGACAATAAAGGAAAATCATCAGCTCCAGTGAGTAAATAATGAATTTCTTCAACCTCTCTGTTACATATAAGATAAGAAGGAAATACCATCATCTCTCGAGTCTCGCTTTCAACACAACACGCTCCAATTATTTCTGACCACGACGGCCTCCTCTTAATCCCTCTATTTTGTTTACGTTAGAGTCATATGCTACTTCCCAGCAACTCTTAAATTGTTTTCTTCTGTGATTTAACTATTTAATGCAATTTACTATTTTAGATTTGACTTTTTTGCACCTTCAAATCCACTAACTTCTAGAGGAAATTATCCATGACAGTTAAGATACTCACAGTAGCCTCATATGGTTTTGGAGGGGGTAGAGTTTAGGCTTTTCATGCTGTTATGTCTCCCCAAAACTGCACCCTATAAATGCTTATTGAATGAAAGAAGGTGAGCAGAGCAGGGTAATCCCTGTCCTGAATGTAACAAATAAGTAGATATTTACATTACTGGAACCAAGGAGCAAAGAAGAATAGATTTAAGGCAAAAAGATAAATGTCATTTCAAAAATGTTAAATATTTTGTATTTGTGCCATGTTTAAGTTGTATAAATCCATCATTCCTCACAGATCTGTTGCCATATGTGTATTTCTTCTCCTAGGTGTTAAGTTTCATGATGAAATGAATTCTGCTTTTATATTTGCTACTATGTAATCAATATCAGGACCACACATGAAATATACACAAGTACTCAAATAATCTTGACTGCAGTAATAACTGTCAATTTCATTAATAATATTACACGTATACTGCTTTTTATTAGTATTCAGAAAACAATCATTATAAAGTTAATAAAAATGAGAATGTACAGTGTTTTCTATGTGTCAGATACCACTGAAATACTTTAGAAAGGATCAAAGCACTTCAGTTAATTCATTCCTCAGAACAACACTATGAAATAGTTGCTATCATTATGCCTGCTCGGCACATAATGACAGGGAGACACACACAGGTTAGTAAATTGTCCTTGGTTAGGTAGCTGGTAGATACTGGAGCGGAGATCTGAACACAAGCATCATTCTTTATAGAGGATGCTATTACTCATTGTCAGAGGCTTTTCTCTTCCTTCCGTAATGATAATAATGCTTTAAATCTATACTGGTTAGCATATGTACAAAACAATAGAAAAATGGATAAAGAAATGAAAGAAAATAAGTATACACAAACTTTGAAATAAGAGAAGTATGGAAAATGAGAAAACTCAATTGGTAAAATGAAAATGTGTAAGGAGACACATTAATACTGGAAAGGGGAGAAAGGGGGGAACAGAAATTTTTTTTTAAGTAGCTCTGGTAAGCAATATAAATATTCATTTAAGAACATGATGCTACCAACAAAAGAACTTTAATTATCAGGCTATTTCTGTTCCCCAAGTGAAAGGGAGTGTGAACAAATTAGAATTGAACAAGAGGGTGGGGTTGAGGGGGTGGCTTCCAAAGAAATTCTACAAGTAGAATTAGAGGGACACAGCCACGGATAAGACATGGAGAATGATAAAGTGGGAACGTGAGTCTCAAGCTTCTACCTTTGAAGCCCAGACCCAAGACAACAAAAACATGGGGAAATCAGATCATGTTTCCTTGTGTGTGATGATGACATCATTTGTGGTTAGTTTTAATTTAAGATGCTTCGTTCATCTCCAACCTCCTTTCCAGAGCAACATCTATTATCTCTCTATCATCTATCATCTATCATCTATCATCTATCATTACTGCTACTGTCTCTTGAAGCCCTCAAATTAATACACACACCCAAAATTAGGTTCATGAGCTTTCTCTGCACCCTGCTGCTCTTCTGGTGTACCCAGTGTCAAGCAAGGACACTATCATCGACTCAGTGCCTAAGCTGAGTTTTCCTCACCGTGGTTCTCTCCTTCATTTCACATGTACTCAATCACTGCATAGTTTTGAACCTATATTTTTAACACAATCAAATACATTCTTTCTTTTCTGTCCCCAATTCAAAGTTCTCATTATTTCTCATCTACATTTAGTGCTATTTTGCTAGATGAGTGAGTAGGTGTTAACTGGAAGAAAGGGGAGGAGGTGGAACTTATGTGAGAAAAATCTTTCCTACTCCCCACTTCACAAAGCAACTCCACTTACACTTAGAACTTAACGAAAAAACTTCACCTGGAGACATTTTTTTTTAACTTCAGAGCTAGAGTAGGCTGGTCAACTACATGTTCCCATGACACCTTTCTCTAATATTTGACACCTCTGTAATTATGTGCTCAGGGTCTGCTTTTCAAACTACAAATATCATAGGAAGTGGTCCATCTATGTGTTGTGCAACTGTTTTGCTAGTGCCTGGCAAGACTGGATGCACGATAATTCATTAAATGAATTAATGAAGAGAGGTTAAGCAAGAGAACGCCTCTAAAAATATTATTTATTTCCATAACGTTAAAATCACTGATGATACATGCAAGAACAAGTTCCATGTGGGTACTGTGTCAGAAAGTATGAAAGATAAAGAAAAGAAAAATAAATAAAACACTGAAGGTTCAAATTTATTGCCAGAACATTAGATGTGTTGGAAGAGGAAATTGTAGCAATTGGTTAAAATAAAAGTACCCTCCACTCATCGTCAGTTACTCACTGAGTTGAATATTGTGGGCTGGAATATTTGCAGCCTTGTAAACAATGGGATACACAGGAAGGACTGCAGTAAACACTGTGTTGAATTTCTTTGGAAATGCCAAATATAAGTCACAGATTTTTCTGTTTCTAAAACAAAGCAAAATGGAAATCATAAAATTATCACTTCTAATCACAATGCATTTGATAAATCTTAATTTAATTTCCATTGCCCAGAAAGCACTGTAAACTCCTCAGGGCCATACATAGGCACAAAATAGCCCTATTCAAGGACAAAGGTGTCAGGGCTTTTAAACCTCCCCAAAACACTGAACCATCTGGCAACTTTCCAGCCAGCCAACATGGCAGAGAAATGTCTGGATTGTGAATTTGACCTGTTTTTCTCTGTAGGAAATCTCGTATTCAAGTTAACCCTAAGATTTCCCAGAGCTAATCCTACTACAGGACTCAAGATAATAAAAAAAGATAAAATTGATCTTTCTTTTCACTTAAAATTCTTCCAAGGACAAGGAAAAAAGATTTTTAAAGTTTTTGTAATAAATATTGTTCTCCTTTTAAAAAAAATTCTCTATAGACCTTCTTTCCCAAGTGAATTTTAACACATAACCAAAAACCACTGTCCTTTTTCTCCAACAACATAGTGTGGAATACCAATTAGCATAAGTAACTCAGGAACAGATGAGGGTAATTTAAAAAATGAAATGTTAACTCATTTTGAATTTTCATCACTCTGGGGATCTGGACTAGATAGGCACTCCCTTATAAGTGTATCTAGTCTTGTGACTGATGCCCTTTTACTCTTTTGAAAACATTTTTGAACTGTAGATTGAAATAATATATTAAGGGATTTCAATTTTATTCAACATTCACTTTCTTGAAAGAAGAATTAAAATGCAACAGATTACTAAGTATATTGGAATGAGCATAATAGCTTTACTCAGTTAAAAGTCATTGGGGCTAAGATTTTTGCATAATGAGTATCTCTAACAATTAGGCTGGTAAAAAGGAAATGAATTGTTATCATTTAATAATGCATAAATGTCACAATGAGGTTTTTAGTTCCTATTTCTAGCATTCAAAATCGGGGGGTGGGGGGACAAAGAGGAAAGGCCCTTGAAAAGAATTCGGAGTACAGTTCTGATGAGTAAGGCAATCAATATTCAAGTTCTCCTTTTGTGTTTGCCAGTTACCTTCGTAATTTGTCTCACTAAGATATTTTTTACTTTCATACATGAACACAAAGTTCCAATTTTTCTTGTGTGTGTGTATTTGTCAAAACTGACATACAAGATTATTTAAAGTCTTCCGCCACGAAAAATTAGATTAACTTGGCAGGAATTATGAAGGCAACTCCACAAACTGTAAGGGTTTTTAACCTAAGAAACAGGCAGTACGTGATTCTGTGCATCATCTATGGTATCAAATAACTTCTGCAGCCCCACTTACCAAACCGTAGACAAAAGGAATACTTAGAGGAATTCTTTGGAGATTTTTTGGTGAAATAGAAGAATGTTCTCCTCCATATTCTTGTGCCAGTAACTGAGTTCTTTAGGTCTGGTACAGGCTATTTTGTTAAGGAGTATTTTGCAGAGAAGGCTATGGTAAAAGTCCATATAGAATAAAGCTGAAAGCCATTTAGAACCAACACATCTCTGCTCCACTGAGACGTGGCTCTTCTCTCTCTCCTGACACACTCGATTGTTACTCTCTACCCATCTCCACCAACACTATCCCTTTGCTTGGGATTAATTCCTATTTTGCCTAACTGTGACGCAAACATGCTCTTTTAAGTATTTTTTCACCTTATTTTTCCGTATGATCATTCAGCTAATATTCTTAGGTAATAATATTATTCTCTAACATGTAATTAGTTTCAGATTCTTTGCAACTGTTGTTCTCATTTTTTATTTTAAAAACACCTGGCATGGTTAAAGTATAGATTCTTTACCCCTTGCTCAAGTATTTGATCTGAATTAATTAGCTGTAACCAAGGGGATATATGCATCATTTGGCAAAAAATATGGCCACAAAGAAAATCGTACACAAAATAAATTAGCTCTATATATGAGTAGGCTTGGGCGCAAACTTATCTACTATAAGTAGAACTGGGTTTGCTGGAAACTGCCAGCTAAGAAGTTAAATAAATCACAAGTATATTTATTTGGATGGAAAAAATGACAATTGTGGAGAAAAGCAAATTTCTTTGAATGTATAAACAGTTTCTATTATACTAGAGTTCTACATTTTTCATCTAAAATTAATATAAAAATATGGAAATATTATATTTTATGTGACATTTTGAGGTATAATTATTTGAGCAAATGCATTAGTATCCATTATTATGAAACAATGTTTATTCTACTAAAGTGTATCAGCACTTCATAATCGTGAATATTAAGCTCACTTTGGTACAGATCAAATCAGATACAAACACTCAAAAGTATTTTAAACGCCTCACATGATGATTCAGTATATAGTCATATATGATATAATTATGACCATTTAAAATAAAGTAGATTGTCAATGAAAAATGTACTAATTTTACAATGTTTTTCTTTCAATGTCTTTTAAATGCATATTACTCCAATCTTAATCTCAATCCATTTTTTGTAATCTTTTATTTCTTGTTATAATATTCAATTTACAAATCAAGTATTCATTTGCTAAACCCATGCATTTCTATACTCCTTTTCTTTATTCTTTTAAATTTTGTAAGCCAGTATTCTATTTGATGAGGACAGATAACAACACCTAGTACCTAAATCAAATTACGTATGCATCCAATATGCTAGGTCCGAACCTCAGACATACTACTGCACATACTGTCTTCTATTATTCTCATCGAAATTCTACACATATTTTCCAAACTGGCCTTCTGAAGTGCTGTCTATGTTTAATACTGTTACTCATAAAATAACCAGTTTATTTCTCATTTTCTCCTTTTCATGTTGACACGTTTTTCAGACATATTCTCTCAAAAGATATTCTCCAGCTCAAATAACTATAAAGGTAGAAAAACAAAAAAAATTTTTTTTTTAATGTGGGTACTGGAAGTAAGCCCCAGGACCTCGTGCTTGCAAGCAGGTGCTTGTGCTGCTGAGCGATATCACCAGCTCCTTTTTTTCCTTTATGTGGGTACTGGAAGTCGAACTCAGGACCTCGCACTTGCCAGGCAGGCACTTATGCCGCTGAGCTACCTCACCGGCCCAGAAATTTTTAAATTAATTATAAAATAGTGTTTAGAAATTTGCATTGCTAAAAATAAGCATATAGATAAAAATATATGCAGTGGCTGAAAAAATGAACAAAATAAATTGTTCTGATTGATGCATCATTTTATTATATCATACTGTAGACTATTAGAACATAGTAGCATAGTGTTTTGTGCTTCTTTGTTATTAATATCTATCCTTTTTGTCTCTAAGTTATTGTTTATCTACCATGGAAATTTCAAGTGAAGTACAAATCAATTGATGGGTTATAAATAAGTTTTCAATACTCCATTTGATAACATCATATGAAATGTTATTTACTTCCAAATCCACTATATGACAATAAAGAATATGGGGGAAAGTAGTATTAATGCAGGAAATAAATAGACCACTTTAACACATAAGATCTAAAACTTCAACTTTAAAACCTACTTTAAAATATAAAAACTCTAACTTTACAATCTTGTAACCTACTTATAGTAGAAATGGTTGTCCACCTTTGAAAGTCTTGCATGATCTCTTTCAGATTTAAAGCATGTGCCTTACAAAATATATACATAGTACTTCAAGAATTTTCATGTCATCTTTTGCAAAGGTCCAGGTTCTCTAAGTCATTAGAGATTTAATGTATGTGCTCCCAAAGCAGTAATAGCTTTGGCTTTTTATTCTTATTAGCTGCGGTCACCACTAGATTTTCTTGGAAAACTGGTACTTTATACTTTTGGATAACATATTGTTACAAAGTGATATGATTTATGAATACAACCCATGGCAAAGAAGAATTTACACATGTACAACAAGAGTAATATTATTTAAAAAGTAGTATGCTCTTTTCCTAGGCAGTTTCACATGTATCCACATTTTGCTGGGCATTCATCTCTACGGAGGAGAGGAGATGCGAGCAGGAGGGCTGAAGAACAGCTCATAAGCATCCTTAGAGCAGAATTTATTATTTAGGTTCTGGTATCCAAAAATAGGATGTGAAACAGGAAAATCTTTGAGTGCCTGGAATATTGAAGGAAAATAATATTTACAAAGTCTCTTAGGACATATTATGAGGCAGGGCTTAGGAGAGTGAACAAACCGTGGAGATTGTCCCTTGGGCCAGAGAAGACATAGGCTTTGATGCAAATGGAGGCACACAGCATGGTATCAAAGTTATGTCAATCATGTCTGAAGTTCCCTACATGGAAATCCAGACACCAAGCATCTTTCCTACCCCTGTGAGGTCATGCAGAGTTGCCGGCAGCTAAAGTCTACAAAGATGCCAATAGATGGGTCGTGATTCCAACAGTATGTACTAGAGATTTACCACAAACTGCCAATGACAGGCTGTCATACTTTAATTGTCATGAACTTGGTCTTAGACCAATGCAGTCTTTCCTCTACCAAAACCAGGGAGACTCAAAGGGTACCATGCATATCTTAAGAATTTTTTCCCACTACAATGAAAACCAGTAAGCCCTGAATACAGTCTCTTACCCATAAGATTTAGATTGGTTTCCAGAGAAAAGAATCACATTTAATAAAGTTTCATATCCCTATTTTAGATTATTCCCACCATTGGATTTTGGTATTATTCTTTAGTGCACTTAAACATTTTAGGAATTATATCTTCATGTAGAAAACTCAATTTTTATTTAAAGTAGCCATATACAGATTTTCTTTATTTCTCTTATAAATTATACTGACCAGTGAATAAATATTTTCAATGTAAAATTTAGACCTTCTCACAATGTTCTTTATTTTATGTCCTTCTAACTTTGAAGTATGAATTATTAAAGTTTTTTTTAGATGCATTTTTCTCCTGTGACAGCAAGACATGATTCAGACACTTCTCATTGTTCTCACCAACGAAGGTGTTAGTAATAATGCCACGATTTCAATGTATGATGCTACATGATTCCTCAATCGTGAATGCTTGTGATGATGTTAGATCATGATTCTATTCCATTTGATTTTACAATTTATTTTTTTTATTTTTTTTTATGTGGGTATCAGGAGTCGAACTCAGGACCTCGCGCTTGCCGAGCAGGTGCTTATGCCGCTGAGCTATCTCACCGGCTCCTGATTTTACAACTTATGATTCTTAATAAGATATTACAGAAGCAAAGCACATTAGTATATTGTATCCTAATGAACACTTGAACTTATAAAAGTTCATCCAAATTGCACTATCATAATGAGTTGTCAAAAACATTATAATTCATGGAAATAATACGGAATTATCAATGTAAATTTCCTACCTTCCAATATTAATCTGAACAATACTTCTTATACTAGTAAGTAGTATACTTGTCATTCTGGTATATAGGCTATTTTATGAAAATTCATTATCTATTAATGTCTTCACTATTTTACAATATTTGTATGCAAAGAAACAAATGATCACTGGCAAAATACAAGATCTGATAAAATTTATTGTTATCAGAGCTACTAGACATAAATTTTCATCTATCCAAAAAGTAAACTAAAGATGTCTCCTTAAATGATGAATTTTCCCCATTTTAGGAAATAGACGGCAGAGTCTGTTCTACCGTGGGTTAATATCTGATGATTACACAGCCCTTATTCTTCTGCTTTGAGAGATGAACCTCATCTCCTCCATGCAAGCTTTGATTAAAAGAAAGATAAATGGAAACCATTTTCTCCGTTCTTCCCTGCCCATTTCTGAATAGACTGCACATTTAAATTCCATTTATTTTTCTTACGTAAGTGCTCATACTTTGCATTCCCACGATATTGTCACTTCCCTTTCAGGCTCTGCAGTAGCTCAGACCAGTATAAAGAAAGCAAAGATCATTGTTTCAAAACTAATTAGAAAAGTTGAGGGGCAAAATCTTTCATTGAAGAATAAGCCAGGAAGAACTTGGATAAAAGAGAAGTCTCAGAGGAGTTCTAGTAAGAAGAGCTGGGATGAGTGTTAAACAGCTCGCTCTATTATTGCATATAAAAAAGTATTGTATTGGAGGAAGAACCCAGAGACTTTGAATCAGAATAGGGGGGCTGACACTGAGCCATCAGCTGAGCTGTGTGTCACCTCTCGCAGGACTAGTGACCTCTCACGTAGAAAAGTCTGTCTCAGTTCATCAGGATTACCTCAGATTATTTGAATCATAAGACTTTCTGAAATAGAATATACATAGTATGTTAGTGTAGGATGGCATTCAATTACAAAGTCACGGCTCAACATTCTTACTTGATACCGTATTTCCTCAGTTCAGTACTTTTGGAAAGAACTTGCAATGGGCAATTGTAACATTTTATTTTTAATGTGGGTTTTGTTGTAGGTGCTCCTCTCCTGAGTTTATGAGGTAAGATAATTGTACCCGTCAGTTTACTCAGCATCATTGAGTACTTACTACATGTCAGGCATTTGCTGAGAAATTTAAATGCATAATTTTCTTATGCAATCTTTATAGAAAAACTCCATAAGAATATTATTTTCTCTGCTTTAGGCATAGGAACGGTATCCTGGAGATGTGAATCAGGGTTACCCAGTAATGTCTTTCTTCATTCAACGATAGCTAGAATATTTATGCTCATTGCCTTAGTGACTGAAAGACATCACAGAATTTTGTAATTTCTGATAAAAACAATTTCTCACTTCTTTGTCATATTATATACCATTGTGCTTATTAACTAGAATTAATTTTATTTAGATCTCAATAACATAAAAGTTCTGTAAATATCTTATGATATTTCATTTAATCCTCTGAAAAACACCTAGATGTATATGTTATTATTATGTATACTTTGTAGGTACCTTATCATTGACATTTTTTAAAGATTTACATAGATTTGGAAAAGGTATCTTGTGCAGGTCATATAAATATTAGAAGGTGGAACCAGGTTTCCGATCACTAAGTTTCCTCACACCCACTCCCAAAAAATGTTAGAATTTGGAGAGATTTGCATGTTCTGAACTTATTAGCTCTCTAAATAAGCCCAACTAAGCCAACTAAGGGGTGAGTGACTTTTTAAAATAATAGCAGCTTGGAATTCCAGTGAAATGTTGGACTAATCCCATTGTGTACATTTAAACACTGGACAAACTGCAAGAATACAGCCTTCCTCTAAAGCCACATTAATCCAGACTAGAAGAAATATCAGTATGGTATATCGAGGAAGAGGGCCAAAATTTAACATGTTGACTTGATAATACAACCATATGCCCAGCATTTCAAGTAAAAAGTAATATGATTTTTCTGATTCATACAAAAATGCAGAGAAGGTGTAACATGTCAGAACCCTCTAAAGTCCAGGAGAGCACAGGATTAGCCAAGTATTGTTAGGACTGCTAAGGTGGGGAGAGGGGAGGCAGGAGAAGAGCAGAAGCAGGCAAGAGAGCTGCCCAGACCCAAGATTCATGCTAGTACTCAGCAGGTGTAGATATGCAAAGGCATGATGGATCACCTCAAGACATATCTATTGTACATTTTGGTCCTTATTTAATCTTTAAGTTTCTCATGCCAGGGAGACAATACAATATTTACACACGTGAGTCTGATTTATTTCCCTTATGAGTATGGTCTCAAGTTTCATCCATTTCCCCAGAAATGTCTCAAGTTTATCCTTCTTTATGGCTGAGTAGTACTCCATTGTATAAAAAGACCATATCTTTTTTATTTATTCCTTGGAGGATGGGCAGTTGGGTTGTTTCTTAGATTTAGCTATTACGAACTGTGCTGCTATAAACATGGTTGCACATATATTGCTGTGGTATGATGTTTTTAATTCTTCTGGGAGGATGCCCAGAAGGGGAATAGCTGGGTCAAGTGGGACCTCTAATCCTAGTTTTTTGAGAAATCTCCACACTGATTTCCACAGTGGTTGCACTAGTCTACATTCCCACCAACAGTGGAGAAGGGTTCCTTTTTCCCCACAGCTCCTCCAGCATCTGTTATTGGTTGATTTTTTGATGATAGCCATTCTTTCTTGAGTGAGATGGAATCTCAGTGTTGTTTTAATTTGCATGTCTCAAATGACCAATGATGTTGAACATTTTTTCATATATTTATTTGCCATTTGTATTTCTTCATCTGAGAAGTACATATTCATCTCAGATGCCCATTTTTGGATCGGGTCTTTGAATTTGGGAGGTCTGATATTTTTCAATTCTTTATATGTTCTAGATAGAAGTCCTTTGTCTAAGGGGCAACTGGCTAAAATTTTTTCCCACTCTGTGGGTTGTCTTTTCACTCTGTTGGTGATTTCTTTTGTTGTGTAAAAGCTTTTTAATAAAATGAGATCCAAGTTGTTAATTCTTTGTAGTATTTCCTGTGCGATCTGAGTTTTGTTCATGAAGTCTCTGCCTACACCTGTGTCTTCAAGATTTCTACCAGCAGATTTAGTGTTTGTGTTTTAATATTTAGATCTTTGATCCATTTTGATTTTAGTTTAGTGCATGGTGATAGATATGAGTCTAGTTTTAGTCTTCATCACGTGGAAATTCAGTTTTAACTTTCTCTTTTCGAATATTTCTTTTGTAAATTTCTTGCCAATTTTGACCTGGCCAAGGAAGTATATAAGGAGATCTGAAATGTGTAAAAGCAGACACTATTCAATAAAATATCATCCTATCAAGAGGTTATATCTGCCAGAACAGTACTTAGCAATGCAGTGTATATAATTATTGTCATAAGTAAAGAAAGATATGTAAGAATCATACCAGGTAGCATTTATCTGAACACTTGTATTTGTTGGTCACAACATTTTATGCAACTATAAACAGTGAATTTGTCTTCACATGAAAGAAAACTCGATCAAGGAAAATATAAATTATCTATTTCCTGTTCAGTAATTATATAAATTATTGTGCATAATTTCTTGTCATTTGAAGAAATGATTGAAAATGCAGTCAAAATTTAGGCAGGAAGCATCTTAAACATGAGTTGTTATTCCTCTGGAGTTTATAATATGATGTTCATCAGCTTTTTGACAGTTGTAAATTACTGTGATGTATTTTCTCCTTCTAAATGTACATTTCCTTTGTATCTAATTTTGTGATCATAATTCTGTACTGCTTTCATTAAATCCTCCCCCACCCACCACCAAGAGTACAATTATCACTACATAAAAACCTGGATGCCCCAGATAACATATATCTTAGCTTGTCTGCATCCTCAGCAGACAGCTGAGATTCATGCCTCCCAAACCCATTAGCCTAGCACTAGACAGACTTCCAGCAGTCTGAAGCTGCAGAAATCCTGAATTAACAGCTTTTCTGTGTTGTTTTATATTGTGTTCTGTTTGTTAACATTCCGTGGAATGAGATTGTAAAAGAATTAGGTTCAACTCTGGAAATATACAGATACAGTTGCTGTTTAACCTGAGATAAGTACTCATTATGGAGGTTAAATACATTCCATAAGCCCACAAAACTGGTAAATAATGGAGCAGAATTTCAAATACAACTCTTTGGGTTTCAAAACAGAGTTTTTACAGGAATAATGAAAATATATATTTTGTGCCAGCTACATTTTTAACTTACATGTATTCCTGAAGTCTCTTCGAATATAAGGATATGTATGTATATATATATGTGAGAATTTAAAGTCTTGGGAGAGAAGATAATTTTGCAAAAATTAATTTATGTTCCTTATTTGATCAAGTTATGATTTATTTTACATAGCAAACACTTGATGTACAAATAACCATGCTGAAGATTTTACAAATGTTAATGGCATGATCTTCATAACACCTTTGTTGATGGCATGGTGAGATGTGTCTTATTTTAACCCTTTTTGCACTGTTAGTGTGAAAGGTTGGAGATGTTACCTAGCTTCCTACCTAATTGGTTAGCCTGCCATCCTTTCATAGATGTTAACAGATAACATGAACTTCATAGTGTAGAGACAAAAGGACTTCATTACTAATGATGCAGCAACTGCACAAAACTTTTGTTCACATCAGATCCCCTGGCCCTTCCCCAACCTAATCCCCGCAAAGGTAAGAGGTACTGGCATGGACAGGGAGACCCTTAGTACACAGTGGGTTTGTGCCAAAACTAAGTAAATGTAGTAAAACCTGAGTCTCATAAAGAGTACAGAAATCGAATCAGCCTAATTTTTTACTTTTGTGGAGTCTTAATTTGTAGTGTTCTAACCCAGAAACATATCTGCTTTCTAACCCACAGGAAGAGATCATATCTTTGCAGTGAGAACCTCTGTCTCTTTTGAGTCTATCTGCTTGAAATATCCTTGAAAAGTTAGGCCAGAACAAAATATGACACAGGATGTGTGAAACCTACTTTAACATAGAGTAATAAAACAGATTTCGATAACCTGTTTCCGATTGCTCAGACAGAGGTGGATGGGATCAGAAGCTTGGCGGGCCAACTCCATGTTCCATTCTTAAACACTGTTGGACGTTCTTTCTTGTTATTACTTCTCTCAGGGTGGAGAGGAACATCATTATAAATGCTAAATTTACCAGTAAGCAGCAGGGAGATATCCTGAATCTTCTTGCACATCTTTAGGCATTCCTTCCCTAAATACATCTAGAAAATTTTCTTGTATTCCTTAAGGCTTCATCAAGTATGGCCACATCAAACTTTCTTCTTCACCTAGAAGCATAGTCCTGCAACAATTTTTCATACATAAAGTTTTGCTTCTACAAATAGCACAAAGAAACAAAATCATAAATGTTGCACTGAAAAGGATCATTTGACCTTCCTTATGAATTCACAAATAAGGAACAGACGGCCCAAAGTACTCAAATGAAACCCCTTGGTAGTATATTTAGTTAGTAACAAAATCCGAATAAGAGAACTTCTGCTTCCTTACTGTGATTCTGCATACTTTCCACCACACCATCGTAAGTAACATGTGTCGCCTTCAAATTTTTTGCTTGTTTTCAGTCCCTGCATTGTTTGAAAAGACTGTAACACAAGCCTTACAGATCATTAAAGAGAGACATGGGTAAAAATGGGCATGATAAACTTTTTTTATATCTAAGAACAATGATTATAAAAGTTCAAATGTAATTAATAATTGTTTTTAAATCCCTAACTTTTAATTGGACTCGAATTACTTACCAAGATGAAGAACATTTTTCTGGGTCGAGTACAGCAATTACAAAAACAAATAGTTTCTCTTCAGCAAAAAAACAGACCCAGAGGGATGATCTATTTATATCTATTTCCCTAAAGCTGTTAACTTTTTCTGGAATGAACTTTAAGAAGAAATGAAGTTTGGGGACTGCATGACTCAATTTTGTAAACTCTTTAATTATATATGGAGACAATCCTATTTCATATTTTCTCTTTTTTTCGGCCTTTTCCTTCCAACTAGATTTATTTGTAGGTACATGTGCTCCCCAGAATTCTGAGCAGGTGAATGAGTGTCCTATAAACGTGTAACATTTAGAAATATAGTTTGATTAACCTTGTCCTCTATAGGTCCTCTAGGTATGGTTATTTCATAATAGGTAATAAAATTTTAGTATCACTGACATGCATGTTTCCACAGATTTCCCACCTGGTTTGAAAACTATACTATGCAGCCTAATAAGTGTGTTAGTAGACTTAAATCTACCCTGGAGAAGTTTAAAAGCTGGTATTCTCTCTCTGCAGAATCATGACCACTAGTATTCTTGGAAAAATTAAATGAGTTGTGCTGTTGCTAAATAATGATGTTTGAATCGTCATTTTTAAATGAAGACTTTCTCCTGAATATATATATATATATGCATGTGATATAGAAGGTAGTGCTATGATGCGTTTATTTTTTAAACACATAGTTTAATGCAAAAAAAAAAAGAGTAGAAAAGTGCTTCTGAAAATTGAAACATTTAAATGAGCCCCTAGGCTCTTAATATTGTCAAGTAGAGAAAAGAGATATTCAAGGATATCCATCGTGTGCTCTTACATCCACATTCTTCATTTCCAAAAGTGAAACCTCTCAGATTCTTAATTGATTATAGTGCTAAATGGCCAACTCTTATTTCAAGAATACTCAGGGTAGGAAGTTTTGTTTTAAAAAGAGGCATAAAAAGCTTCCCATTGAAACAAAAAGTAAGTCTCATACCCAGCATTCGAGCAGGCAGCTTCTGCAGGAGCTGAGGCCGTTTTCTGAGTATCTCAGAGTATCTCTGCGCAGGTGCTTTGCTTTAAAATTTAGCTCCCAGTAATTTGACAAACAACTGTCCCAGACCGCAGGACTTTATGTGATAGTCCTTTCCCAGGTCCTCATGTTTTTGCAAAGACTAGAAAATGTTGCAGACTTAAAGGTTTCATTTCAAGGGTTTGATAGAGTGTCAAATGGCTTTGACACTTGGCTGATTACTGTCAACTTTGCATCATCAATGATGTTTTCAAAACACTACCAGCTAGATTTCTCAGAATACTTTTCTTCTGCTAATGGTTATTTGCTGATGATAGGAGCCTGTGAGAGATTTGGGAGGTAGAGGTAGGCAGGAGCCAGGGTTTTGAGAGTGTTGCTGGGGACTGATGTGGCATGCTGCCGAAGCACTTCTTGCCACAGGGTTTACAGCCTTCTCCAAGCTTCACAGCTGTCCCCTCCACTCCCTGACCTCACGCTATTGAAGCTAATAAGCTGTCACAGTACCTGACTTCTGCTTGTGGTCTTCCCAGTCTTGAGAACTTCAGCTCCTTCTGGGCTGGTAGAAAGAAACCCTAATTCCTTTAAATTCCTATTCCCATTACAGTTGTGGTGGTTTTATTTTCTCAAACAAACCCAGCTTAATACAGCTTTCAGAGAAAAACTGTAACAATTTTTGCATTAGTGAAAAATTGTAACATTGACTTTGCATTAATGAAACCCGCTTTCATATGTCTGTATGATAATGACGACTGAGGCTAGTTCTGCAGAAAATGTAAGTAATTTTCAAAAGTAGATTTACCTTTCCACATGATTTTTTAATAGGGAGCAATATTTAAAATTTTTATTTAGAGGTTTAAGTTTCTTTGTTGTAAATATCTAATATTGAGGGTACCTAAATATGTTAAAAGACAACCAATACTGTAAATTTATAATTTCACAAAGGGTATTGACTATTTTTTATTTTCAGTAGATAATTTTATTAGTTCTATTAAACTTCACATAAAATGTTTTGATATACATAGAGATTTCATTTATACAGATTATACAAAAATATAAAATATTTGCATTATCATAAATTTTAGGCACTTTCTATGTGTATAACATTGGATATATCAATATCTTCTATTTCTTATTGTGCTACAGTCAAAATAAGGATTATTATGACAGTAAATGATTTTACATAAGAATTCTAATTTTCAGCAACTTTTGTTTTAATTTTGTTAGAAGGCAGCGTTATTTGAGGAATTGTTAAACACCGGCGAAGACTGTTATCACTGGTCAAGTTGAAGTGTGACCAAGAGAAAATTAAGCCAATTTTATTTACGTGATACAATACCATTTTAAAGTTTTCTCATACATTTTAATTATACTTGTTTTTTATACTTACGACCTTTTATCTTGCATCATGGTATGATGAACTTAAAATTGCACTTTTGCAAACTATTTGCAAAGAAATCATCATTTTCAAAGGCCATGTCTTAGTAAGTTTATGTAAAACAACTCAGGTGTTAGGGATTTTCTATTATGGCGACGACATAGGTCAATCCAGTACTACAACAAGAGCAATCAGTACTGTATTGAAGCTGGCCTGCCTTTTGTTGCAATAAAGAATCAGGAAGCGTTGTTAAATAAACAAATATGCTGCTATTTACCATGAAACACTTTAGAGTTCTCCCTACGGGAGACCACATTATCGAAGTCAGCACAGAAAATTCAGAGCATCTGTGTTATACTTAGGATCTGAGACCTAAACATGGAACTACTCTTGGTGTGAAAAATTTGGGGCAGTCATCTCAACACAGCAATACAAATTTTGCCGAAACACAAATGTTTACTTACAAAAACCAATTTATTCTTGCTGTCCACTCTATTACATGTGCACAATCTAGATAGAGGGTTATTTACAATTGGCCCAGTAAATATCATTAACCATTTTATAGAATAATTTTATAGTTTTTATGTATTATGTATTTATAATTTTAAAATAAAAGTTTTTTTGTTTGTTTGTTTTAGAAAACCAGTTGTTTTCTTATTGGTAACTTTGTTACCTCTAAAAAGTACTTTGCTTTTGAACTTCTAAAATTATTTGGGGTCCAGTACAAACATTTCAACAAACTTGATTAAGTCTTTAGCTGCTGTATACTTAAAACTCTAGGGAATTATCTTGTTTTTAGAACTAGTTTCCCCTGTTTTTTTTTTTTTCTCTTTTTGAGAAATCTGTTGTTATGAAGTTTGATTTATGAAAACAAAATATGTTGTTGGTAGCTCATTTATTTTAACATTTTTTCATACTTCTTTAGACTAGCTGGAAGACGGTTCTTTATAAATATTGAAAGTGATTTTAGAGATTCTTCTCAGGAAACTGAGTTGGCAAAATTATCCTTAAATATGTGAAGATCGTCAGTAGGATTTTTCTGGAAAATTTCATGGGTGAGGTGAAAGTAAAGGTGATATAGTTATAATAAACATAGTTTTGAAATTGTTTTTAGTTTATGCAGTGAAATATAATAAATATCTCCATACTTCTGCTTTGTATTTCAATTACATTTTTACATATAAAAGGGGTATTATGGTCATAAAAATTATTTCACTGACAGTCATTGATATTACTAGCTAATACATATTGTTACTTATTAAATGGGTTACAATTTCTTAATAATGATTTTTTTCATCATTTACTGATTTTCAAAATCATACTTAAAACATATTATTTACTCAAAATATACCTTTTCAACTTATAATTTCAAAACAAAAAGAACACAAAGTGATTTTTCTCTGCAGGATGCATCTATAATTTTTACTTATTTTTTGTGGGTACCGGGGGGGTCGACCTCAGGACCTCGCGCGCCAGCAGGCGCCCGCGCCGCTGAGCGATATCACTGGCCCCTTTTTCGTATGTGGGTTCTGGGAGTCGAACTCGGGCCCTCACGCTTGCCGGACAGGCGCTTACGCCACTGAGCCATCTCACCGGCCCTAATTTTTACTTTTTAAAGTGAATATTTTGTTATTCAGGCCATGTTCACATTAGATTTTGTTTTATGGAAGAGATATGATGGTAGCTGTGTGCTGACATAGTCATTGATCATAAATTGGTTCAGAAGTATCAGAAATGACAATAATGTTGAATTTTGCTCAATTTTATATTCAAAATGCCAGGGCTAGAATAGAAGTTAAATGGCAGATGTCTTCTGATTACCATGGCCACAATCAAATACAGAGCAGTTATTCATCCACATACACCTTTCTCCAATGACGATAAGCACTTGTTTCTTATGTATAAGAGGTTCTTCTGTAATCTGGAATACTCTGACAAACAAAACAGACATCAAGACATCATCGTTCTGGGCCTGGGGCAGACAATAAGAAGTAAAAAAAAAAAAAAAAAATTCAAGAGCAGCACTTGGTGAGATCAGAGCAGGAAGAAAAGTCAAGTAGACTGAGAGGCTCAAGAGAGGTGCAGTGCTTTAGAAATCATGGTCAGGAAGTTCTCTGAGAAATAATCACCAAGGCAAACATAGCTTCCATAAGTGGGAGTCTTTCACACAGGTCTGCCCTGGGCCACCCTGTTCGTTTTGCTGAAGAATGTCATCCTGTTTGTGGTAATCCCTGAGGGCTGCTGATGAAATTTTGACATACCTACACCCTAAATTCAATAAAAATCTGTCTAGTCATTATATACAATATACCAGCTGACTCTATATATGAGTGCCTGTGGCCGTTCACTGTTTTCTATATTGTGCTTTATATATTCATTAAACAAGTATCCAGCTACTGACATTTTATAAGTTAGAATCTTTCTACTTAGGCTACTTTATTAATCTAAGGAGGCAAATTACAACAAGGAGTATTCTGATGCTGTATAATCATTTAGGCTTTTGAAGGAATCAAATTACTATGAAAGACTGCTTAATGTATACAGCATTTCCTCTGAGCCCTTAATGAACCTATGCAGTGTTAGGTAAAAACTGAAATGCCATCGTGATTCCTTTGTTACAAGGAAAAGAGGGCCTGTACATTGTCCAAATCATGAGAAAGGCTTTCTTCCTCCTTTAGTTCTGCATTCATCCCATCACAGGATATTATCCTGACTCAGGTGTTTCCCATCCCCTCCACATCTTGTCCATCAAAAAGTCCAGTTATCATACTCCTCAACACATTCCAAGTCAATGCAGTATCCATTCTAGAAATACACATGGATTTCAAATCCATCATCTCCCCATGGACTATTAAAATATTATAATGTGAAGGGGGAGACATTTTTACCCTATCTAGAACTTGTGGATTAAAACTGTGGTGGCAAAACAGGGAACAGCCTGGAAGAAGTAATGACTTGTAAGATCAGTGTGCACTGTTTTTGTTGTTTTTGTCTTATTCTCCTGCATTCCTTGTCTGTTTTGGCCACAAATGTAGCTCAGGCTGGACTTGGTATGGTTTGGTAAGATGAGGAAAGCACTAGTGTGTGACTAGACGGGACTCCCATGGGCAAACAGGCAGTTGATTTGGGGGAGACTTTGTTCTCCAGCAGAACAGAAGCAATTCTGAAGGAGGGGAAAGCAAGCAACTACCTGGACAGTTTCCTGGGCACGTAATCATTGTCTGGTATCATGCTGCAATTTTTAAAGAGGGAAACTTGGTAGAACAGACTTCAGACTTCACATGGTTTGAAAAGTACAAACTATGATAAAGTTTGGAATTCGAAGTGTTTATTTCTGTAGTCAAATACAAGGACAGATTCATTATGCAATATTTTGAATTTAGTATTATCATTAAAAGTAATATGGGAATATTTGCAAGATTACAGCTATTGATAGAAATAGGCCTCAATGAGAAATATTTATATAAATGAGAGACTACAGAAATGAGACTGTTCTATCAGTGCCTCTTTAACCTTCACCCACTAGTCTATTTCTTCAACAATTATATCCCAGATGAAATGTCGCCAGGCTCATTTTGCAGCCTTGTTGATTAAACCAGGCTATAACTCAGTGAGGCACATGGATTGAATTCTTTTACATCATTTGAGCAGAATAGCTTCAATTGGTCTCTTAGAGACCCATCAGTTAAATGAAGTCCTGAGCATCCTTGCCTTGGGGCAATAGAACCTAAGGTTTAAACATGATTACAGAATTTAGGTTTCACAAGTGCACAAAATCCTAAAGAAATGGAAAAATTTTGCTCTCAGATATTAGAAAAGAAATAGATTGTCTTACGTTGGTCTGTGATTTGTGGTTAAATTCTTTCCAGAATATCATCGCTCATTTTTCAATTATTTATTTTAACATTCAACAAGACGAGACAATAAGGAAGAAAATAATAAATAATAGTGACCTCTGCTATAGATTGTCAATCAAGGGTGAGGAATCACAAAGTTTTAAAGATTACAAAGTTAAACTTTTGTCGGTGATTAAGCACTTATCTTCAGGTAATTTTATTATGCCAGTGGCTCACTGTTTTAAATCACTGAAATAGAAATATCCTTCTTATCTCAATAAAACAAAATCTTCCCATCCTCTATAAATATTTATTTTTAAGAAAGGATGCAAAAAAAATAGCAATATTACCATTTGTACTAGATGCCCAAAGATGTGATAAATTATTTTGTTTGATAAACAGGGTAATTTTTCTTCCTATGAACACAATAAACCTTTAACAAACCAGGCCAAAACATTCAAAATTCATTATTCGTGTTCAGAAATTTTTAAAAGCCTATTAGTATATTACCTTTAAAGTTCATACGTATAGCTATTTCAGTGAGAAAAAAATGTAAAGTACTCCGAGCAGATTTGTGTTTATAATTACATTATATCAATCTTGTTGACATGTCTGTGCTCACCTTTCATAAAAGAAGACAATTCAGCTATCTGCATACAACATGGTAAAATATGCAAAAGTTCCTTCTTCGTTTCACTTAAAGGAGAAAAAAGAGACGCTCAAGCTTAGAAGAGGGAGAAAACCCTCATTAGCCCCATGAGTCTAAGTTAGGCTATCTGATTTTATAGGAAAACAATAATAATAAACAACATAAGAGAAGCAGAGTTTCTCAGCGCCTTTCTAAAAGACTGTTCTTTAGTAAAAAGTCATTGCTGCAGCAGCTGCAGGGATGCCTGGCACAAAGATGGGGCCCTGGTTATAATATGCTCGATTGCTTTCTAAAACAGAAGGAATCACAAAGCCATAAAGGTAGGAGAGATGAGAGGGTAAAGCACCCATGCCACGGCCAACAACGTAAAATGTCAGTTCTTACTCAACCCTATTCAAACAACTATGCGTGATTTCTCCTGAAATTACTACTCCAGGCTTGATGGCTTCTTCATTAGATTTCTCATTGCCACCTCTACTTGTGTTAAACCAGGGGTGAATAATGGTTGCCCTGTAGCATCATGAAGTGGAACACCTTACTAACAGTCCCTGTAACTGCAGACTGAGAACGCTGACGAGTGCGAGTGTTACTCCAAGGGAACTCAGCTGGCACGCAATTTCTCTTCAATTTTCTCAGGTGATTAGAAGCAGACAGCCACATAATTTTCAACATGGTTTGATTATTTAGAACATACATGAAACGCAGTATGTCCTTAAAGTTTATGGCAATATTTAAATACTCCTCTGGGAAAGCAAACACAAGAAAGTCTTAAAAGGAATAACGAGATTTATTTTGACCTTTGGCTAAAAGTTGTTCATCAAATATAGTAATTTTGGAATGAAAAAGAAAATAATGAGGATACTATTGAATTTTGGGTTTTACTTCTATTCACCTCTGGTATAACAGCATTGCTATGTAACAAATTATTCCAAAATTTAGAGGTTTAAAAGAGCAAACTTACTATCCCATCGTTTTTGCATGTTATGTATCTAGGCACATTGGTTGGCTCAGAGTCCATCAGGAGGTTTCAGCCAGGCTGCCCGGCAGGACTGCAGGAATCTCAGGATTACTGGCACCTGAATAATACTCTCCCCACTTACGCACCTGCGTGACATGGCGGTTAAGCTTTGCTTTCTTACCACACAGGCTGCTTCATTGTTTTCCTGAATGACATCATAACATTGTGGCAGGTGAAGAGAGAGATAGAGCGAGAGGGGAGAAGGGGGGCAACCAGTAAATGCTCATTACAGAAGCCACAATCTTTTGGAGCCATGTTTTAAATGTGATATCCTATCAGTTCTGTTGGATTCTCTTTTACAGAAGTTAGTCAGCAAGTCCAGTCCACACTCAACAGAAAGCAACTGCACAGGAGAAGGGCTACCAGGAGACCAGGATCACTGGGACTCAAAATTGATCAACTTTTTTGTTTGTTTGTTTGTTTTCCTATATTTACTAATTTCAGTTTAAGAAGAAGGAAATCCTTGTTTTATCTATCAACCCACATAGAAACAGTCTTCTTCCTTAGAATACAAATGTTTCCTGACTTAAAATGGCTACACTTACTTTTGTTTTAGTTTTACTTTGCGATGGTGTGAAAGCCCACATTCAGCAATTGTATTTTGAATTTTAAATTTTGACTTTTTCCTGGGCAAGCAATATGAAATACAATATGCTTTCAGGATGCGGGGCTGTGGCAGCAAGCTGCAGGCTTCCAGACAGACACGTGATCGTGATTGTTCTATTATTGTTGCTAATCTTTTACTGTGTCTAATTATAAATTAAGCTTTACCATTAAAAAGTAAACAAAAAGCAACTTGAATCAGCATTATTAAAACAATACAGGAGGCAAAGTTAGTTAATAACTGTAAATCCATGGAAATACTACATTCAAAATTAAAAACTGCACGTTATAATCTCATGAAATGCAAGAAAGAATATCACAGAAAAGCGCTCAAAATATAAAAAGTAGGTTTATCCATGGAGAAGAAACAGATTGAGCAGGTACTCAACAAGAATAAATGCATTATTAGTATAGTTGGTTTTATTTTCTTTTTATTTCTTGTTCGTTTTACTAATCCATTTTAAAATTAAAATTATAATGGAATAGGAATATCGATAGACACTAATATCTTATTCTAATAACAGCAATTCAGAAAACACTTTGCAGTAGTTGAACAAATGAGTAAAGGAAGAACTAATAATTTAAAAATATTAGACGCCAATCTTGGTATGATTATGAGCTAATGAGAAATTAGCTTGTTAAAATATTAGAGGTATTGTGAGCTAATGAGAAATATAGCTTGTTAAAATATTAGTGGTATTGTTTTACTAATTTTAAACCAATCATTAACTACGAAAATACATTGGAATTTTCAAAAATGTTATCATATTTTTCTTGAAATTATTGTTTATTCATTTGTTTTTAAACTGTTGTCATCATGTATGGCTAGCTATATTTCTGGTATAGTGCATTTATGGCACTTCTAAAAACAAAGCTACACACATCCAAGAAAAAAATACATTGTTCAAATGCTATATATTCAATGGAAATTATTGTTTTATTCAT
Organism: Erethizon dorsatum; assembly: GCA_028451465.1. Taxonomy (NCBI): domain Eukaryota; kingdom Metazoa; phylum Chordata; class Mammalia; order Rodentia; family Erethizontidae; genus Erethizon; species Erethizon dorsatum. The sequence goes on from CM051824.1 coordinate 140,587,639, forward strand.
TGTGTTCATTCTAGCTTTTGTAATTCTACTTTTTCTCAATCATCTCTAATAAATTTTTAAATATCTTCTCTCTAAACATAAATGATTTAATAACTCATTGTATATTTTAAAAAGTCTCCGTTGGCTTTCTAAGTCACAGATAACTGTGATATATACTCTAAGAAATTTTGTGTTATTTCTCCTGTCAGTACTTCCTTTCATTTACACACCACTGCAAGTTTTCCAGAACTAGATTCTGCATCTCTGTGAGAAAAGATAGAAAGAAACCTTGTATGAATGGACATAGAATCCATTATTGATAAATATACACATTTTAATGCAATGTCCTCTATATTCACCATGATTTCCTCCACAGGGAAGGAGAATGCCTATCCAAGCAGATACTTATGGTCATCTGTTTTCCATAGTAAATAGGTCTGGACACAGATCCATTACAGATCATTTCCACAGTAAGTTATCAACCAAGGGTAAAACTGTAACATTCTACTACCCCGTGAAACATTATAATGTTTTCCAAGAAACATGAGGTTTATCGAACATTGTCTAAAGGATATGAAGACTTTTCATTTTTTAAAGTTTTTGTTATTGAACAGCAACAATTGGAATTGCATAATATTATGAAACACAAAGTAATACTATGATATACCAACACAATATGCAATGATGGAATCAAGCAAGTTAATATATGATCTCCTCAAATACTTATTATCTGTTCCTCCTATCCAGCCAAAACATTACATCCTTAGGCCAACACATCTCTTTCCTCCCAACCCTTTGGCCTCAGGTAGCCATCATGCTTCTCTCTGCTTGTATGGGTTCAGTTGTTTTAGTTTCCATGTATAAGTGGGATCATGTGATATATGTCTTTCTTTGCCTCGCTTATTGCATTAAACGTAATCAGATTCTGCATTCTTCTATGTATTCTGAAAGCACTGATCATCAGGTAAGGGACTATTATAAGCTACCTACATTCACTATTCATCATAACCTTCAAACATGTGCACAAAATGTGACAGATGCAAAGAGGAGGGTATACATAAATTGATACCAGTTATGAAAGTAGGGGCTACTATCCTATCTTTGATTTTATTCTAAGAACAAAAAGAATCAATGTTTTTAAGCAGGGAATGAAATATTCTGTTTTATGTTTCAAAGAGATAACTTTTGCTTCTGAAGAGACGGCAAGTTATTGAAGAAACCGAGAGTGAAGATGAAGAAATTACTTATAAAGTTTTTGTAATAGCCCATTAAAATATGGTTTTAGTTTCAACTGAGATGGTGGATGAGAAGTAATAGACATCAAGACTGAAAGGGGAGGATAGACTTGAGATATACCTTATGTATCTATGATCAATAGTATTGTGTGATGAATTAGTTGAGAGTAATGAAAGAGAGGAATAAACATATGTTAAATGTATGTTGAATGAAACACAGCTTCTATACTACCATTGTCACCCAGTTTCATTATGTTCATTAATGAACCTGATAAATAATTCAAGCCTGCATTGATGTAATATGTAAAAACTTATAGTATACATTATCATCTGCTCCCTAGCAACAGCTCTTTACAGTGGGTTTTATTATCCTTGGTTTATAGATAGAAGGCAAAGGCACAGAGAAGTTTAGAGAGTGCCCACAAGCACACAATTAGCAAGTTGCTTACCATGACTTCAACTCATATTTATTGCTTCGAAATACATAGTGGTTTTGGAAACATGGCTGAATAAAGGAGAAGCCACATTCAGAGCTACTCAGAGAAAATCAACTAAAAACATAGGTAATTGCAACAAAGGGAGGGACATACATCCTGAAGATAAAATCAATCTGAAATTAGAAACTCATAGATCAAACAAAACGTAGATGTAGAACTTAATAAAATGGCACCAGGCTGTGCAGGGACCAGGAGGAGCCACTATACATGGGACCAGGAGCAGCCCTGGGGCTGTCTCTGTCTGAGGGCGGCACAGCAACTGGGAGAGTAACACAGATAAACAGAGTAAGGAGTGGGTGGGCTGCCAAGGGACACACGGAAAGTACCAGCTGAAGACTCTGGCCCCAACCACCACATCTGGAGGCCAAGATCAGACCCACATCCAGCATGAATTCTACTGCAGGCGTGACAGGGTTAACCAGTAGTTTTGGGCTCTCTGTGGATATTTTTTATTACACATTACTTTTTACTTCTTTCTTTGCTGGTTTGTTTCAATGTCCTTCTCTTTTTTTAGGTTTTTTACCTATATTTTTGTTCTATTCTGTTTGTCTTCTTTCTCCCTTTCCTCAATTGTCTCTCTTGATTTAATGATATTTTCATGTGAGTGAACATTCTATCTAGTCTTTCTGGTTAGCTTTGATAATCCTTTGCTTACTCCTTCATTCTTTCTCTTTTGCCGTCTTCTTTAGTTTCCCAAAGCTTGGTGATCATCCTTTGTCCTCCAGGCTTGCTTCTACTATGTTTCTCTTCATTTATCTCTATTTTTATCAGCTATCCCTCTTAAATTTCCCCACCAAAGGGTAAAACTACTCTACCAAGGGGAAATGCTTTGCATACAAGCTCTTAAATTAGGTTGGGTTTTGTTATGTATCTGTAGATCTTGATCCTATGGTTAAAGATAACAAATTAATAGTTACCACAGTTGGCCAGTTTCTAAGCTGTGCTTGATGTTATCGTTATTGCTAATTGTACTACTTTTGCTAGGATGCCATAACTGTTGTAATCAGTTGTTCTCCACTGTATAACAATACTGGGAAGGTCTGGGATAGTAACCATCACTGTAGTCCAGTACCAAAGAACTGCGGGCTGAGCCAAATAGATACCAACATCTCACCTTTAATAAACTGGGATGGTAGAATCTTGGAACAGACACAAAAATCAAAAACCTACTATACATAGAAGACATTCATGAAGAATAGCGTTTCCTAGGGTGTCCTTGTTACTAATGAGGAATCTATCTACTATAAAAACATACAAGAATCAACACAGAAAACAAAATAAAAATTTTTTAAAATAGAAAATGACAAGATACAGAAGCAAAATGCAACCCAAGACCTCCAGCCCACTCAGAACAAGCCCAAGGGACAATGAGATAGAGGAAAATGGAAGCCACACACCTGAAAATTCTGAAATAATAGCAACCAAAGTAAAGAATCAAATTCATGAGGCTATAGAGGAAATCAGATAAAAAATAATCTCTCAGGTAAAAAGAGATGAAAACCAGATTAAAGGACTAGAGTAGACATTGATTTAAAAAAAAATAGAGAAGCATAGGAAAGTGATGAAAACCATGAATGTCCAACATAGGAAATAAATGGAATGTATGAAATAGATTCAAAAACATATCCAGGATATTAAAAATTCCACTGAAAGTTTGGAAAACCACATGAATGAAAGTGAAGATAGAATATCAGACCTAGAAGACAGGATTGTGGCTAATGGTCATGAAAGGAAAGATGTCTTAAAAATAATAAGGGACAAGAAATAATTGAATAGCTGCAAGATGGTGCAAAGAAGAACATGAAATTGATTGGACTCAATGAAAAAGCAGGAATCAGCCCAAATGACATAAAAAATTGTTTACCGAAGTAATGGCAGAAAACTACCCAAGCATGGAAAAATAATTTTACATGCATAGAAGCAAGGCATATAGAACTCCAATTAGCCATGACCAAAATAAATCTATACCGAAGCATAAAGTAATCAAGATCCCGGAAATTCAGCACATGAACAGAATATTCAAAATTGTTAGAGAAAAGAAACAGGTCACCTATAAAGAAAGCCCATTAAATCATAGCAGACTTTTCAACACAAACCTTTAAGTCAAGAAAAGCTTGGAGTGAAGTATTTCATGTCCTGTAAAAAAACAACTCCTAACCCAGATTGATGTGCCCTGCAAAACTATCTTTCAAAATTAATGGAGAAATAAGATACTTCCATGACAAAGAACAACTGAAGAAATTCATGACCACCAAACCAACACTACAAAGGATACTGAAAGATAGTCTACAAAGAGATAAAAATGACCACAAGAATACCAATAGAAAGAAAACACTATGCAGGGCAAACAATTAAACACAGAGGAAAGACAGTTAACCTACAGCAGAAAAACAATATGGCAACAATAAGCCAATACATATCAGTTATAACCATCAATGTAAATGGCCTCAGTTCACCAATCAAAAGAAAAAGACTGACAGAATGGATCAAGAAACAAGATCCAACAATAAGCTATTTACAAGGAACATATTAAACTCAAAAAGAAATTCATAGACCAAAAATCAAAGGATGGAAAACAATACTCCATGCAATAGGAACCCAGAAAAAAGCAGGGGCAGCTATCCTATTTGCAGATAATGTGAACTTGAAACCAAGAATGATCAAAAGACATACAGAAATTCACTACATAATTGTTAAGGGAAAACTTTAAGAAGAATAAATGACAATCATAAATATATATGCAAAAACACAGGAGTACCCAACTATATAAAATAAATATTAATGGATCTGAAAAGTCAAATAAGCAATAATGCAGTTGTAATGGGGGACCTTAATACTCCACTGTCACAGATAAACAGATCAACCAGACAAAAAATCAGCAAAGAAATATCAGAACTGAACCAAACCTGTAAATAAGTCGACTTAGTAGATGTTTAGAAAGTGTTCCACCCAACAACATCAGAATACATATTCTGCCAGGGATACAGCTCAGAGGCCTGGTGCCTGGCAAGCCTGAGATCCTGAGTTTGATTCCCGTTCCCCGCCCCCCATAAAATAGAATACATATTCTCAGCTGTTCATGGGATGTTCTCTAAAATAGACCACATATTAGCACATAGAAGGTGCTTAAGCAAATGCAAAAGAACTGAACTTATCCCATGTGTATTATCTGACTATAGTGCAATGAAATTGGAAATCAATGGCAAAAGAAACCACAAAAACTCCATAAGCACATGGAAATTAAATAACAATCTCCTGAACAACCAATGGGTCACAGATGAAATTAAAGAAGAAATAAAATAATATCTACAATTAAATGATAATGCTAATACAACATAATAGAACTTATGGGATATGGTAAAAATAGTCTTAAGAGGAAAATTTATAGTGGTGAATTCTCATATCAGGAAAACAGAATGAGCTCAAATAAACAACCTAATGTTGTACCTCATGTGTCTAGAAAAAGAACAAGTCAAGCCCGTAGCGCATATGAGGGAGGAAATTATAAAGATCAGAGCAGAAATTAATGCAATAGAGACTAAGAAAACTATACAAAGAATCAATGAGGAGTTGTTTCTTTGAAAGATTAAATAAAATTGATAAAACCTTAGTCAACCTTATCAAAAAAAAGAAAAGATTCAAATTCATGCAATTAGGAATGAAAAGAGTAAAATCACTATGGATCCTGTGGAAATTCAGAAGATCATCAATACCTACTTTGAGAATCTTTAATAAGATAGAAAACATAGAAGAAATGGACAGATTCCTAGATACATGTGAATTTACAAAGTTGAATCAAGAAGATATAAAAATTCTAAATTACCCAATATCAGTTAATGAAATTGAAAATGTAATTAAAAATTTACCAACAAAGTAAAGACCAGGTCCAGATGGATTCACTGCTGAATTCTATAAGAAATTTAAAGAAGATCTAATGCCATTACTCCTCAAACTCCTTAATGAAATTGAAAGGGAAGCAATACTCCCTAACTCATTCCTGGAGGCAAGTATTACCCTGATACCAAAACCAGAGAAGGACCTGACTGTAAAAGAAAAATACAGGCCTATCTCCCGAGTGAACATAGACACAAAAATCCTCAATAAGATACTGGCAAGCAGAATGCAGCAAATCATCAAAAAGATTATGGGCCGGTGAGATGGCTCAGTGGCATATGCACCTCCCTGGCAAGTGCGAGGTCCCCAGTTCAACTCCCGGTACCCACATAAGAAAAAAGGGCCGGTGATATCGCTCAGTGGCACGGGCACCTGCCACCATGCGAGGTCCTGAGTTTGAACCCTGGTACCCACAAAAAAAAAAAAAGATTCTACACTATGACCAAGTAAGATTCATCTCAGGGGTGCAGGGTTGGTTCAACATATGCAAATCAATAAATGAGATACACCATATCAACAGAGCAAAGGACAAAAATCACATGATCATCTCGATAGATGCAGAAAAAGCTTTTGACAAAGTCCACACACATTCATGATAAAAAACCTACAGAAAATTGGAATAGATGGTCTTTATCTCAATCTGATAAAAACTATCTATGACAAACCAACAGCTAGTCTCATACTAAATGGTCAAAAACTGAAAGCTTTCACTGTAAAATCAGGAAAAAGACAAGGATGTCCACTTTCACCACTCCTATTTTATATAGATCTGGAAACATTAACCAGAGCACTTAGACAAGAGAGAGAAATAAAAAAATAAAGATAGAAAAGGAAGAAGTTAAATTATCATTATTTTCAGAAGACATGATAGTCTATATAGAAGACCTCAAAAACTCCACTAAAAGATTTCTAGATTTAATAACCAAATTCAATCATATAGCTGAATACAAAGTCAACACTCAAAAATCAGCAGCATTTCTATACACAAATAACAAACTCACTGAGGAAGAAATTAGGGAAAATACACCCTTCGCAAGCATCGAAAAAAAAATGAAATACTTAGGAATCAATCTATCAAAGGAAGTAAAAGATCTCTACATTGAAAACTACAGTACTCTGAAAAAGCAGATTAAAAAGAGTATCAGAAAATGGAAAGATATCCCTTGCTCTTGGGGAAGAACCAACGAAGTGGACATGGCCATACTCCCAAAATTTTTATGCAGATGTAACATAATCCCCATCAAAATATCATCAACATACCTCACAGAATTAGAGAAAACAATGCTGAAATTGATTTGGAACCAGACGAGACCTAGAATAGCAAAAGCAATTCTGGGCAACAAATGGCAACAAATGGAAGTCAGGGGGCATCATAATCCCTGACTTGAAGTTATACTATAGAGCTACTGTGATAAAAACAGCATGTTACTGGCAAAAAAAAAAAGACCAGGGATCAATGGAACACATTAGAAGATGCAGACAACTACAAACACACTCAGTCACCTTATCTTTGACAAAGGGGCCAAATATGTTCACTGGAAGAAAGATAGCCTGTTTAATAAATGGTGCTGGAAAAACTGGCTCTCTACATGCTGAAAACTAAAACTAGACCCATGTCTATCACCATGCACTAAACTAAAGTCAAAATGGATCAAAGATCTAAATATTAAAACAGAAACACTAAATCTGCTGGAAGAGAGAATAGGTAGAACTCTAGAAGACATAGGTGTAGGCAAAGACTTCATGAACAAAACCCAGACTGCACAGGAAATACTACAAAGAATCAACAACTGGGATCTCATCTTATTAAAAACTTTTGTACAGCAAAAGAAATCACCAACAGAGTGAGAAGACAACCCACAGAGTGGGAAAAAATTATAGGTAGTTGTCCCTTAGACAAAGGACTTATATCTAGAACATATAAAGAATTGAAAAAAATCAGGCCCCCCAAATTCAAAGATCTAATCCAAAAATGGACATCTGAGATGGATACACTCTTCTCAGATGAAGAAGTCTAAGTGGCAAATAAATATACAAAAAAATGTTCAACATCACTGGTTATTTGAGAGATGTAAATTTAAACAAAACAGAGATTCCATTTCACTCCAGAAAGAATGGCTGGTACCAAAAAATCAACCAATAACATATACTGGCAGGGCAGTGAGGATCAGGGAGCCCTTCTCCACTGTTGGTGGGAGTGTAGACTGGTGCAACCACTGTGGAAATTGGTGTGGAGATCCCTCAAAAAACAATGACTAAAGGTGCCATTTGACCCAGCTATTCCCCTTCTTGGTATCTTCCCAAAAAAATTAAAAGCATCACATCATAGCGATATATGCATGCGCGTGTTTATAGTGGCATAGTTTGTAATAACTAAATCTTGGAAACAACCCAAATACCCATCAACCAATGAATGAATAAAAAGATGTTTTTTTTTATATAATGGGGTACTATTCAGCCATAAAAAGAATAAACTTGAGACATCTATTGCTAAATGGATAGACGACCTTGAGACCATAAGCTTAAGTGAAATAAATCAGACACACTTATAAATATCCCCTTATCTCTCTGGTGTGAGAAATTGAAAATGTAAATAAGAACCAAATTATAATAGATATTGTGAATTAAGAAGAAGTTTTCCAAAAGGAAAGGGGAACGAGGGAGGGGGGAGGGGGAAAGGAAGGAAATGAAAAGAAAAAATGAGAAAGGAAGGATAAAATGGAAACAAAGAATTATAAATAAGGAAGGGAGGAGGGGTTGAAGAGAGGGGAGGGGAATGAGAGGAAGAAAAAGAAACAAATCAAGGTGCATCACGTGCAGGTACAGATTCCCTATGATGAATGTGATCGTTACATATACCTAAATTGTACCAATAAACTTAATTAAATTACATATAAATAAATAAACACTACAGTGTTCCCCTATTCACGTTGCCTCCCAAGTCAAGTCAGAAAGTGTTTGATTTAGATACATAAGGAAAGTAAGAAATAGCATCGTACTTCCTTAGGTTAACTCTTTAAATAACCTAGCCCTAAACATCATCATTACTGTGTTCTTTTAAAAAGGCTGAGAGTTCTATTTTTTAAAAAAAGAACTTACATATTTCTTGAGCATTGACATTCTTATTTTCCAAAGGAAAAGCAAGTTTGGAGCATGAATAGGAAAAATATGCAGGTACCAATTACTTGAAATAAGTTATTGTTTTAAATAAAATGTTTAAAATAACTCCAAAAAAGCACATAAAGGAGGCATGGTGGCTCATGCCCGCAATCCCAGCACTTGGGAGGCTGAAGCAAGAGGATTGTCCTGAATTCAAGGCTGCCTGAACTACAGAGTGAGTCCCTATCTCAAAAAAATAAATAAATAAAAATAAAAATACACTTACAAAAATATTTATTCCCTCAACATCAGGGCTTCTTTATACAGCCTAGCATAGAATAGTTGAGTTCTATACAGGAAGAACCTTACTTCATACTTCCTATTGTAAACAGACTTAGTGTACCTGAAGAAGATTTTGTAAATATACAGTAAATAAAGAGATGAAGAGAAGGAGAGAATAGGAGAGTCAAGAAGATAAACATACACAAACACATCCTTAGTTATGTAACCCTAAGCTCCAGCAAACAAAATATTTTATGAATGTGGCTAATCAATTGAAGAAAATTCCCTATTTAAAGATAAGAACATAGAACGAAAAGCATCACACAATTCAGAGATTTCAGAACTTATGGCCAGAGGCACCAATTAGTTCAGGAGTGCCTTTCCTTCATGCTATCTTCCATTTCCTGCTGTTGGGTTCATCATAGTTTTTTCTTGGACTTGAGAAATAACATGAATCCATACCCACCAATTACATTATGACAGTTTTCAAGAAAGAGCTAAAATGAACGGAAAGCTGAAAATAATATGGTCCTATGTTTGGGGCAAGATATCAAATGTCCATTATTAAAAATAAGCAAGAACTAAATACATGATATATCTTGCACAAAGACTTGATCAATATCATAACCAAAATTGTAAAGAATAGCTTTCCTTTAACAACAGAGTAGCTTTCCTATAACAAAGCATAATTACTGATGAATGTGCTCCTGTTCAAAACAATAATCTCTAGTTGGTTAATGAATCAGGGCACTGCATTTGCAAAGCCTCAACTTCATCTTTCTAATTCAACCAGCACTGTTTTATGTATCCAGATGGCTTGGCCTATTAACACAGACCCTTCTGTGTTTGAATGGCTTACATATATATGTGTGTGTGTACGCATTTATTTATTTTTGAGACAGGTTATTGCTTTGCAGTCCAGGCTGGCCTTGAACTCACTATGTGGCCTGCTGGCCTCGAACTTGAGGCGATCCTCCTGCCTCAGCCCAAGTACTGGGATTATAGGTACGTGCCACCACATTTGGTTGTATTTATTTTTATTTCCCTGATAAGAATTGAATTCTTGTAAAAGCTGAATTTAGGACAAAAAGTTGTATAATTTGGGCCGGTGAGATGGCTCAGCGGCTTAAGCGCCTGCGCGGCAAGCGCGAGGGCCCGAGTTCGACTCCCGGAACCCACATACGAAAAAGGGGCCGGTGATATCGCTCAGCGGCACAGGCGCGCAGGCACCCGAGGTCCTGAGGTCGACCCCCCGGTACCCACAAAAAAAAAAAAAAAAAAAAAAAAAAAAAAAAAAGTTGTATAATTTTACCACAATATTAAGCAACCTAAAATTTCCATATTCCCATAAACTGATTTAAAACTCCAAACAAGATTCCCTGTCAGAAAACAAACAGTGCATTTTTGTACATGGTTGTCAAATACTTGTCAAATCTATGAGTTCCTAAACTACTGTCCCTGGTTCACTTTCATTTGTAAAGGGAAAAGCAAGTATTTGTGTTGTTTCCTTGAATATATTTGAAAATATATTGTTGCTTGAGGGAGAGTATTTTTTGTATGTTGACATTTATTTCTTCTCTTGCCATTTTGTATTTATAACTTGTCTCTTCTTATTTTTATTGTCTCACTAATCTTTCCCCTTAGCAGATATTTTATACTTTATTAGAAATACTCAGCTTTTCCAGAAAGGTATTTTTTTATATCCCTGTGGATCTAAATTGGCCTCAGTCGTCCTTTAGCGCATCAGCTTTTAGGGGATATAAATTGGAGTCCCTAGAAGTGTTTTTAAACATGAGTTCAATGTTTCAAAGAAATGTCTAGAAAACCTTCTATTGGAAACAGTCATGCTTAAATGTGTGTATTTCTTTTTTAATATTTCCAGCCACATTATTTTAGTTTATACAAAACTGGATTTGTATAGCTTTATCATCAATCCAGTCTTATACAATATCCCAAATTAAGCCTTTATAAGACAACTTGCACATAGTCAGATACACTCTGGAATATTTGAAAATGTTTTAATTTCTTCTGAGATAAGCATGCTTTGATTTTTATTTTTAAAAAATTACATATTAGCTTTTTTTCCCAAAATGTTAACGTCTTGCATCTGTAAGAAAACCTTCATGAATATATAAAGTTCATAATACATAATAACATTTTCAACATTCTAACTATATTCAGTATTATATTGTAATTAATCTTCCTAGAGCTGCAATGTTTTATTAGCCTGTCTTTCTTTTTTTTCTTTTTGTGGGTACCGGGGGGTCGACCTCAGGACCTCGCGCACCAACAGGCACCCGTGCCGCTGAGCGATATCACCGGCCCCTTTTTCGTATGTGGGATCCGGGAGTTGAACTCGGGCCCTCGCGCTTGCAAGGCAGGCGCTTATGCCGCTGAGCCATCTCACCGGCCCTGTTTCCCTTTTTTTTTTTTTTTTTTGTTGGTTAGCCTGTCTTTCTTAAAATCATTTTTCGGCAGGCTTTTGGAAAGCTGCCCTAGGTAATGAGCTCATATTTAGATTTTCTTATCAGGAAATGTTTCATCTCCTACAAATTCCTGCTAGAAAAAATGTACAATAAGCACCCAAATTGGTTGGTGATGGTGAGTTTTATATTAAGTTCTATTAAATGTTTAATTATTTTTTTTAAAGCAACCATTCTAATATGTTATATACACTGTAGGAATGAGACTGTTTCATTCTCTTCGGCTAGAGAGGTCTCTCATCATGACTTCCTGGAATGGTATTTTCTGTGGAATTAAATGTCTCCTAGACAACTTTTTCTCTTTTTGTTACTATTTACAATACCCACACGCAGTAACATGTGGGTTAGAGTTTCCTTTTACCTAGAAAATAGATAATACTATTTTCTCAGACACTGAAGAAAACCTGCAATCTGAGTCCAAACTATCTTTCCATCTTGATTTATTTTTTAGTTTCTCAATCTATATTAGGTCATACCTTACACAGAGTTGACAAGCAAAGACTGGCTTAACAGATGAATGAATGAATTAATTCATGAGTGAATAAACAGAATTTATGGCATCACTGCAGAAAAATGTATTCACCTAATTTGTTATTGCTTTTCTACCTCCTTCTCTCTGATCCTGCTTTCCTCTCTAATCTCTACATCATAGAATGTCAATTATTTTCCAGGCACAGCTCAAATACTACCTAATCCAAATCCTTTCTTAATTCGTCCTCTCAAAACAATCTCCCTACTTTCTGAATTCCATAGGCCCCCACGTCTTTCTTATAAGATTTACTATATGACTATAGTAAATCTAGTGAATAATTACTAAGCGGCTATTAGTTTTTATATGACTGTTGCTCATTTTTTATTTTTTGTAACTTTTCTAAATTGCTAAAGAAGAGAATGTGTTGAAGATGAAAAAACTGAGGCAAAGAGTGTTTGTAGGAGCAGAACTTGAGTTTCAACACAGGGGACTTAATACCACAGACTGTGCTATAAACATGCTGCATGAAAAATATAATATCATTTCTGTGTGAAATAATTCTCAGATATAGAATATATGTTCAATAAATATTGTAAAACAGAATTGAACCCATGTATGATTTGAATTTAACCTGCTTGTTTCTTATCTATAGCTAATCAATAGCTGTTCTAAGTCAAGCAGCTATATCTTCATATTCTAATACTTAAAATATATCTATTTATATAGTGCCATTACACTGATCTTTCTCCCCTTTTCACTTTCTTTGCAACATTTAATCTTTCTGAATGCATAACTCTTCTATTTGCAGCTAAATTTAAATAATTGCATTCATAAAAGGCAAATCACTAGGATAAACTCATTATAAAATTAAGAAATATGACAAATAATCTAATTATATTACAACCATGTATTAAAAATATCATACTGTATTAATTTTCTTACTATTTCTTACTATTAAGTTTCAAAATATCCTTTCAAAAAGATAATGTATGTAGGCAGAAAAAATAAACCTCATACTTGGAGAATTATTTCCACATCTGTGCTTCTGCAATCATTTCAACCATGTATTTTACTATTTTATTTCTGTGTGTCTTCCCTGAGATTACGACTTTCTTTTTTTTTTTTTCTGTGGGTACCGGGGGGTCGACCTCAGGACCTCGCGCGCCAACAGGCACCCGTGCCGCTGAGCGATATCACCGGCCCCTTTTTCGTATGTGGGATCCGGGAGTCGAACTCGGGCCCTCGCGCTTGCAAGGCAGGCGCTTACGCCACTGAGCCATCTCACTGGCCCACGACTTTCTTAAAGACAGAGAAAATAATTTTTAAATTTATTGCAAGTTGTTATTTTATACATACTCTGGTATTTTCTGATGACCTATCCTAATAGAAACCTTCTTCTTTATAACACTCTTTCCCGTCCCATTATTGTGCTAGATTTTCTTAATAACCTAAAATTACCTTTCAAATGTGTATGTTTATCTTTTAAGTATTTCTGTCTCCAGTCTCTTACCTCCACTTTGTAACCTCCCATATGAACAGGTACTTGTCCCACTTAATCCTAAATTTCCTGGTCTCCAGCAAGTATTCAGCAAGTACTTGATTAATGAAACCTACTAGATACTCAATAAACTATTTTGAAATTAAGAACACAATTATAAAAATACAGTAGTTGATTATGATATCAAATATATTAAAATTACATTCATGAGAGAAAAGACAATTTTTGATCCACTTTTTGCATTCTATTAGTAACCTGACTTAGTGTCCAACATTTAGAAATTTTCTCAGAAAAACAGTTTAAATGTGAATTGAATCTATAAGTAAAAAAAGAGAGGAGGGGAGAGAAGTCTGATTTTCTCTGGAATTCACTAAATGTGGGCAGTTTATGTCCTTATCAGTAAGAGTTCAGTTAGAATGTGTTCCAAATATTAGTAATTTGGAATCTTACCTTAACCATTTTGTATTAAATATTGTACTTACTAGTCAGCTGTTTGATAATTTGAATGGTATCTTCTATGATCGTGGAGTTTGGTGTTTGTTCTAATTTGGGGTCATAGACTACTCTGAGAACATGGTAAAATGGATCACACTTCCCTTCAGAAAAAATGTATATGTAATGATAGGCAGATAATTTCTATCTTATTTCAGGTAGTCACCGGCCAAGCTTGCCAAATGGATATCTTCCCAAATGGTTCTCATGGGTGAGTAAAAAGTGAAACATGAGTGTACTGCAGCATCACAAATAATAGTTACTGTTTTAACATGGTGGACATCAGAATAGGGATGCACTGCAGAGAAAACAAGATCAAGACCCTGGGCTTCTGTCATTGTTTACTTCTCCTTCACCACTGAGACCACCGAGACCTGCAAACTTTCGGTGTTTCATAGAAAGCACAGGAGAGATGCAGGAAGATGTAAGCTTGACCACATCTCTATTATTTTACTGCTTACTTCCTGGCTGAGTAGTAAAACTGAATGGAAGTACTTTTAGTTGGAACCCTGTTAGTCCTAAGCCAGGATAGCTCCTTTGGCGTACTCCTCAGAATCTGTCGTGTTCACTTTGTGATTCTGTATGAGTGAGTAGACACAGTGGTAAAAAGAAAACCTTTTATTACAGGAACTACCTGTAAGAATTCTTGGCATTTGGTGGCATGTGAGTGTTTAGGAAATAAACATGGGATGCTGAATTGTGGTTCAGCTTCTAGCTTCTGGCCACTCCTGGAGGCTGGTGGCTGAGTGCTTCTACAGGAACGGGCACTGTGGGTGAAAAACGTGCTTGAAGTTAATCAATGTTGGTTAAACAAAAAGGACTTTCATGAACATCGCAAAGTAATCCTTTTTATTCACACCAGGCCCTCATTTAGATTCTGTTTGCTGCAATACTGATAGTGAGGAAGAACCACACTTACAAGAGGAAGTGGGAAGAAGTTCCCAGAGGATGGGAGATGCGCTGAACCAGTCTTCTACCCAAGTAAGGATGAAATGTGTGGCTCACAGTCTCACAGTCTCTATTCTTTGATCTTTCAGTGGGACTAAAGGAGTAGTGGACGGCAAACAGAACCAAACCCTGTGCAATGAGTTTCTAGGGTACTCACTAGATATCCATTTTTGACATTTAGAATCCATGCTATTTGCTTCAGATTAAGAAGCTCATTTCACCAACGATATTCAAATTGTGCCCTTATAACTGAAATTTCTCATCCTATTTTGCCTTTAGGCAGTAGAAGTTTTTGAGTAGTCGAAGGAGTTATTACACAAGGGCACTCTTTTATCTTTCCTCTGGACACACTTTTCAACAAATACAGAACCCCAACTAACTGATAAAACCTAAACTAGAAGAGGAGCCTATTTTCACTAGGATTTAATGGCCGCCACTGAATGAAAGAATGGATATAAGATTTCGGGGATGTTACCCTATTACTAATTCTAGGTTTTTATTCCAGTGGATTCTACAGACACCACAAGGTTGAACCACTGTGTCCCATTTGAAAGACTGCTGGGTTCAAAAGAAATAGCAAACAGTCCCCGAAACTTCAAAGTCATCTGCTTTTTAGGATGGTTGATGCAAACTACTTGCTTTCTAGCTTTAATAAACTAGGTGTTGTACCAAAAAAAGGTTATGGATAAATTGATCTTCACTAACAGGTGTAAGTATGGAAGGCACTTTCCACATGATAGAGTAGTTCAGTGGTCTGTCTATCTAGCATTTACACAAAAAAGAAAGATTTCCTTTTCCTTTTTGGTGCTGCCCTAAGACCACATAGAAGAGAAAGGCAGGCATAAGTGATTGCAAAAAGCCAAGAAAAATTGACAATGTAATGGATGAGGAGAACATTGGTTATATTCTTGGACAAGCTACTCATAAGAGTTGTGCAGTTCTACCAAAATCAGATATGGTCCGGATTCATTAAAAGTTACACTGATTCATTTCAGCTCTGAACTTGTCTTCTCCACACCACCCTGAGATACTTGAGACACTGAATGCATTCACAGTGCTGAGCCCCAACAAGTGAATACTGACAACTCATCCCTCAGAAGGTGCCCAATAGACTACAACAAATAATTGCACCTCCATAAAATGAAGAGATAGGATGAATTCACCTACCTTCCTTTCATTGGTTAAAAGAAGGTTTACTTATACATCACAAAAAAAAACCCAAATAAGGGCAAATCATTGATAATTTAACAATACAGAAGTTTATTTATCTCAATTAAAATCCATGGCTTTTATTTTATCCAGGAATAGCACTGTGTCTAGTCTCAAATATCATCAGGAAACCTATGTTCTCTTCCTGTTTACTGATGTGCCATCATAAAGGTGTTAACCCTTGTCCTCTTGGTCCAAGACCACAAAAGATAGCAAAAAGGATGGGAAGTTTCCTTGGTTGACTTGGGACACCATAAAAAAATAATTAACTTGGTAGCTTAAATACAAGAAATTTATTTTCTCCCAGTTCTGGAGGCTGACGATCTGGGAGTAAGGTACCCAAAATGCCAGGGTCTAGTGAAGTTCCATTTTCTGATTTGCAGAAAGCCACCTTTTATCTGCATGGTAAAATGTGTGTGTGTGTGTGTGTGTGTGTGTGTGTGTGTGTGTGTGTGTGTTTTCCATGGAACAGCAAACTCTGGTTGTCTCTTCTTATAAGGGGTATCTCTTGTAATAGTATCATAAGAACCCAACTCTCATGATTTCAAGTAAATGTATCTCCCCAAACCCTCCTGTCCACATACTATTACATTAGAGGTTAAGCTTTTGATATATGATTTTGGGGGAGGAATCACAAAAAACAGTTCTTTATCTGAGTGAATACACTTACAGGCCAAAAAATAAAAATGAGAGAATAAGATCTTAGGGGGCATTCTACAGTCTCAGGAGCTGAAGAATAAGCTACACAGATTCTGAAAGTGCTGGTTTCCAACTACCAGATGGTTGAAATACTATCAATTACAATTATACCCTACTCCAAGAGTCTTTGCCCTGGAGTCAAAGGTCCCTAAAACAAGGGTCAGCAAACTATGATCCATATCCAAATACGACACTGTTATCGCTTGTATCTAGATGTCCCCCCAAAATCTCATGTGCTCATAAGTGGGACTTTAAGGGTGTGTGGTACCAAATTAAACCACTGACTAGTTTAGCATAGTTCTGGGTGTGGATAATGGGAAGGCCTAACCTGGGTGTGGGTGGAACCACCCAAAAGTTTTGAAGCCTGGATGGGAAAAAGAAGAAAGGGAGGCTTGTTTTGCTGGCTACTGCTTCTGCTGCTTCTTTGCTGCTGCTTGCTGCTGCTGCCTTCTGCCTGCCTTGCCATGGAATGTTTCTCCTCTGGGACGTCCTTCTTCCATGCCACCCTCCCTTAGAACCAGCAGACTACAAACTGAAACTTCTACAAACTGTGAGACAAAATACACCTTTCCTGCTTTAACTCATGGTGGGTTATTTTGTCCCAGCAATGAGAAAGTAACAAAGACAGACACATTGTTTACTTTTATAAATAAAGATTTATTGGAATACAGGCATGCCTTTTTTTTTTTACTTATTGCCTTCAGCTTCTTTCTTTGCTACAGAAGGTAAGTTGAAAATAGTGCAACTGAGACCATAAGGTCCATAGAGTTAAAAATGTCATCTGGTCCTTTAAAGAAGGGTTTTCCTGCACCTGTTAAAGTATCTATAAACATGCTTTATAAGTTTACAAGTTACCCTTACAAAATTGCATATAGAATGATGTATGTGTGTGTATTAATTATGGAATAAATTAGAATTTCTTTCAAGTTCTCAAAATATATGTAATCCACTGCAAAAATTCACAGGGTCCATAAACCTTCAGGGAATGCGGGGTAAAAGAGTCATTTATTTGTAAAAACATGTGCATATATCCATAAAAACTCAAGTGGCAGGTGAATTAATCAATGAAGTGTTTGATGTCATGCAGATGAGTACCATAACAGTAACTGTTCGAGAAATAAATCTAGTAAGACTGCCCTGTGGGACACCAATAGAATCAACTTCATAGAGTCATTTTATACATTTGAAAAGGTATCTATAAATAATGACATTTTAGATTATTAACTAAGTCTGCAAGAAAACTCATTAGCAAATTTAAATCTGTGAGTATGTTCAATTACATTAGGATCACTTCACTAGTTTGGGCATTCATGGAAAAAGATAAAATCATGTAAAAATATTACTTTGCTTGTAGCTGTAATAAATGAAAATAATTCCCAACTAAGGCTTTTCTCTATTTTCCATTCTTTTCCTTTTATTTTTAATAATATAAAGCTTTATTCACTGGAATTTCTGTTTGAATATAGACAACCTCCTTTTTCTATTAGCACAAGATTCATGCAGTTATTTTCATCTTTACAAAATAAACTATTATAATGAGAGCTGCCAATATTACCATTTAGAAAATATACTCTATATCCTGGTTATTTAAAATAATGTCAATTGATTCTGTTCTGTAAAACCATATAGCGTGACAATGTTAAAGTTCAAAAAAGAAAGGTAAGGCAAAGTCGAGTTTACTTTTTTTTTCAATTACATAAGCTTTATTAAGTTTATTTTAGGATTGCGTGAAGAAAGGTATTAATGGGTCAGTGAGATTATGCCTTTGCCTGCTAAGCATCTAAAGATCATTTCCATAAAACTTACATTAAAATATACAATTTCTGTAGTTTGGTAGGCCTATCTTTCATTTTTATACTACAATCTCTTAACATCTTGAATTTGCATAATTATTAAAATTTTTTTAAATGTTTTCACATCTATTAATTCACAGCCAGCCCATTAGCATGGCAATTATGGCCTTTTTTATGGATTAAAAATTTGATATCCAGAAAATTTAGGTCTGTGAAAGAAACGTGATTTGATGCATCAAAATTTCTAATTCTGTGCTCTTTTCCTAAATTAAACTCTTTCAAAATGCCTTTATTTTTGTATACAAAGAACAAAATAATACTCACATATGAAATAAATGCATGCATTTACCATCATCAGGAAACAGAAAAATATTTATTGTTTGCTAATTCAGGCTATAAATGAAAAAGTCAGACTTACTAAAAGAGGATCCATTGAAATTCAAGCTTCCCAATTAATATTACATTGCTACAGTCATTAAACTCTCATACATGATATTTTGGCCATTATTATTGCATAGATCATTTTAACAAGTGGACATTTTAAGTCCGAATACTGATTTCTTCTTAGTTTTTATTTACAATTAGTGAACGTATTACTCCATTCTTGTGTCTTCCTCTCACAAGCACTACTACTGGTATGGAAATAATGAAGGTCACTCAAAAATATGCTAAGCTTACAGAATCACAAGACTGGCTACTTAAATCAGATCTATGCAAACAAAGACTTTCTGTTGAGTGATTAAGCTACAGGGACTTTAACTTAATTGCCTTTGACAACTTAATTCCCCTTTCCACTTAAGTATAGTAGGTATATATAGGAAATAGTATCTCCAGTTACAAGAATAAGGTCAATTATATAATTAAGACTCTCTCAGGATTATAGACTATGACACAGTTTTTCATAATGCTAACAATTCTGGCTCAGTTTGAATATAAATCATTCATAGAAATAAGTCAGTTCCTTTTTCTCATAGCATTTTATTTCTCATAGCATTTTCATAATCATTGTTTGTTTCTACTAAGCCAATAACGAAAAATAATTCGGCTATTTGGTTTCCTCAGTAATTCAAAGATGTGTCAACTAATTAGGCTATTTGAAAACACAATTGTAATTAAAACACTGTGTACTGAGGGGTTAATGTCTTAGTATTTGTGGCTTTTAGGACACCTGTGATGTTTCCGTAAACCTGCAGCAAAATGAGACTCCGCACAATAAAAATGTGAGAATTTACAAAATGTCATCAAACGCTTGTGGCCCACTTCTATAAAAAACATGAATAATTCACAATACTATATATGGAATTAGATTTTGCTGCCCTGCTTCCATTTAAATAAATGCGTTTATGAGTCACCAATTTCATTTTCCTTTACTTAGAAGTGGTGACCTTTCACTTATGAGCTGAAAAGCAATCAAGTCTAGGTATAGAATGAGATAAAAGAAAATAAATTTAAATATTTACAGTAAACAGCTAGGATGACATGTGCATTAATGATTCCAAATACATTTTTTGTTCAGAGGAAAAAGATGCATAAAGTCCATTCACTCC
The DNA here is from genome assembly GCA_028451465.1 of Erethizon dorsatum. Classification (NCBI taxonomy): domain Eukaryota; kingdom Metazoa; phylum Chordata; class Mammalia; order Rodentia; family Erethizontidae; genus Erethizon; species Erethizon dorsatum. Next base: position 140,607,766 of record CM051824.1, read on the forward strand.
ACAAATATTTATTGAAAAGTTACCACGTGCCTATTCAAGCATGCTGCATGGTTCCAGTGAATGAACTATGTGGACAATGAAGTATATGGAAAACTCATGGACAATAAAATAATGTCTAACACATTTTACTTTAACTCTTCATATTTAAAATGTATTTACATGGTGAATGATAATGACCAATATATACTGGTTCTTCCAAGTGTCCATCTGTTATTTCTTTATGCACTCCGTATTTACCAGCCAATATTTATTAGGGTGATATGACAGGACATATACACAAAATCAGAGTTAATAATGAAAGCAACCTTTGACTTTTGACTTTTACCTAAAGCAGGCCCTCAACAGCTTGGCCCCGGGCCATAGTCTGAGCTTCCTCACAGTCACCCCACTTCACGCTTTCTAAAATCCACTGGCAGGGAGCAACTCAACTGTCTTGCACTTCCTTACTCTGCTTTCTTCATATTGTTCTAATTTGTCTTCCGTATCTGTTTTCCTACTCCTTTGTGTACCCAATTCCATTATGCATCAAGCCCAAAGTCAAATGTCATCACCTTTCTATAGTTCCCAAACATTTCTGTCATTTATTTGCATCGCATTTTATATTCATATCTACTTGAAAGATTAAACAGAATTAGAAATTACATACGTCAAATTTGCCATGAGCATCATTGTATGCAGAAAAAGAAGTGAGTCTTCCTCTTCTAAAATAGATTATTTATGGAAGACACCCATAAACTACCACTCTGCTCTGAACATTTTCAGGATGTCTCTGTTTAGTCAAGCATTATGAAGAGCACAAGACTCAGATTTAGAAAGCTACTTCAGATCCTGCCTTTCTTCTCACTCCTTGTTACTATGGGATAAGTTACATAATAGTTAAAAGACGTTTCTCATTTGTTGTCCAGTTTCATTGTACTTCAACTCCCAAATCAGCTGCCATCTCCATGGGTTACACTTAAAATTTAACTGTATTAAAATTATAGAGTGCACCAAATAATCAAGTATGGTGCCAACTTTGGCTTCCATTCCACAAACAGTGATGGCTTCAGAGTTGCTATCAATCTTACCTCTCCTGTCCAGCACAGAAGCCTGGTTTAAAGTCCATCTTGAAGTCAAACTTCCTGGGAATAGAAAATGTCTCTACCTCTGAAACCAAGCCATTAATTTAACCTAATTTTTTTCTGAAGTTTTTTATGAGATTATTGTGAAGATTAAGAAATTACTATGACTGAAGCACTTAGAGTATCCTATGATTCACAGTAAATATGAAATATTAATTAACAATTATTCTAATTATTTGCTTTAAAATATTTTAATTATATTGTATTAATCTATACTTTCTGTATATTTTATAGGACAGTTAACTCAGAATAATTTCCCAAAAATAATAAAAAGTGAAGAGGGATTCCAGAACCTGGAAAAGACAGTGGGGGATATCAAAATGCCTTAAAGTCTTCCCTATTATTACAACTGAGGTTCAATACCTATGCTACCATGTTGCAATATATTCATCTTCCATCTATTTTCTTCTCTCCTTTTTTTGGCAGTTGTATCTCATCCTACCTTGATTTCATTCATTGTTGACAACACTGAAAGTGTCATGAAGTGTATTTTAGCATCATTTCATGCAGCCAAAGAAAAAATTAAGTTGTTCTTTTCTATGCCCATATGTAAGTACCATAGAGGAACTCACATGCCTACTTCTTGGATCAATCATTGTTTCCTAGGGAATCATATAATCTGATTATACAGTTCTAACCAGGATTCTGAATTCTGTTATTTTCTGTCCTTCCAGAACAATGTAATATCTGGAATGGGTGCTTTTAACAAATGAAAAGAAAATGAATATTGTTTAGACAAACACAATAGATGTACATTACAATAGTCTGCTGGGTTCAGACCAGCAAATCCTGCTACAGAGATGAATGAAGACATGAGAGACAGAGAATATCTTTTTCAGGGGGCCAGGAGACTTCACCGGAGCGGAGTGCAGCCCCAAACAGACTCAAACCCCCAGATGTACTGAGGAACAACAAAGGTGTAGAGTTGTGCTGAGTGCAGATGTTTGTTCTGGGTAGCAAGACAGGCAAGTAAGGCATGGTGACAGTGTGGCTGAATAATTAACTTTTATCTGATTGTCCACTAGGAGCTTCCTTGTTTTCCTGTCAGGTCCACCTATGCTCAGTCTGGCAAAACATCCTATCTTCAAGACATTTTGACTCCTTGGAGTTGGAAGTTTCCCCTTTCCTGAGTTAACCCAAGCAGACACTGACCTGTTGGGTGTTCCAAGGAACTCCATAACTGTCTTCCAGAAGAGAGAACAATTTGGAAAGAGAGAATATTGCCAACCTCATGATAAAGGTTGTAAGAATATTTTTATTCTCACTAAACTCCAGGTAGAGCACAGAAATTTTTCATGCTGAGCCAAAAGGGTTATTGCTCAATATATATTGGTGTAGAAAATGTAGAAATGTCTAAAAGCATATGGTGATGGAGGTTACACCAAAAGGAGTCACCAAACAACTAAAGATGGTGGAATTCACCAGAGCAAAGAAACACATAAGAAAACTCGCTGAATATTTCAAATTGGCTGACTTGCCAATTATGTTGGCAAAATCCTAGTGAAATGCAAGCATAATACATGCAGCTCCACATTGTTTCCATATAGCTGATAAATTTAATCATGACCACATTTCTTCTCTCTAGAAAAAAAATTACATGAAAATTACATGCATTTATTCCCCAAAGTGGAAAATGTTGAACTGAAACAGGAACTTCCTAGACAGGATTAAAATACACTACATGAAGAAGGAAGAAATCCAGTAGATTTCATATCAATATAAAGGAAATTATCCCAAGAAGTATTTCAATAGCACTGTAGGCTGTTTTTTTTTTTTTCCTGATAGTGGGTAATATTAAGACAAAGTCAATAAATGTTTGTTATAAGGACAATTTACTTACTATGACTCTAAATATAGACAGCACAATTGAAAAGTAGAATCTGATAATAATATGGATAGGAGGTATATCAGTAGGTATTCCTACATCTCAAGTCATGTGGCAAGTAATTTATTTTACTGGAAGCAAATCGAGGTATACCAAAGAAAGTCAGATGTAACCTAGGAAGAAATTCCCTGTGAACATTTATTTGTTGCAGTAATTATCTCTGATTAGGAAAACAGCAGTAAAAATCCCCATGTTCTTGTCAAGGATTCATGTTGAGAGTTGTCACAATGGGAATGGTCGTGGTGGTGTTAAAATTACAATTATTACATGGACATTGTAACTATGTTTTATTTTAGAAAATACCAGAGTCAAAAGACAATAAGAAAGGAATTGTCCTAATTCTATCAACCTGTTCCCAGGGTTCTTATAACAAGAAACTAGTGTAAGTGCCAAAGATTGATGGTTGAGTAGTGGTTTTGGCTGATGATCCCAGGCAATTGCAGCCATCTGTTCCCCAAAATTGTTTTTTAGAAAGATATATAAAACAATTAGCAAGTTGGAATTTTATAGAATAAGCCAAGAAAATGCAGCTCAGTACAATTTAGTGCAAAATAAGGTTCGGTTTAAATTTAAAAATGAATAGAATGGAATTTGTCAGAAGTTGTTGAGGTCAAAACAAAAAACAATGATTCAGTAGTAGAAATTTTTGAAAGAGAGAGGCGGTATTCTTTGACAAGAAAAATTATGTAGGTGGTGAAAAGATTATGATACTAAAAAAGTTGAACACAGAAGAGCAATAAAAAGGACAAGATTAAAAATATAAAAAGGCAGTTTCTGGAGTATTCACACTGTGTTCTTCAGAACACATTGCAATAAACATCTTTATAAGCGGGTTCAGCAATGTCACTCATGAGTCAGACTTCACACTTCACAGAGAGAAATAATTGTTAAAATCAACCTACAAAAATTTATTAAAGCAAAGTATGATATTTAATCCAATCCAAGCCTGTGGGGCAGAACACACATGGAGGCTGGTAGGGTTTTATGCAATACACCACTTTGAATAATGGACTGCAGGCTGAATCCTGAAGAAAAACCTTGAAGATACAATAGCAACATCTTAGAACAATGTAAAAGAGAAAAAGAGAGCACAAGACAGAATACCCAGCGGATACAGAGATAATATAGGAGACACCACTGAGCAAAGGACCATAAAACAAACAGTCAGTTCTAGTGTACAAAGAAGCAGTCTTTGCCTCACAAAATGTGGAATGGACAATCAGTTTAACAAGTTTCTCAAACTTTTTAATGTATACAAAAACAGCATCACTGTAGCACTCTTACAAACCAATTATATTTGGAAGGTTTTTTAAATCAAGAAACATTTATTTCCTTAAAACCAAAGCAAACAGAACATAAATAAACACACATAAAAATCCCCCAAATACTTAAAAATACATTTCTCTAATGCTCCAAGAGTAAAGGATCTTGCTTGGTTCATCAATAAACTGTGAAAGTATACAAATGAATTTTCTTCTCATATTTTACATGGTAAATTATATTAGATAAGATAGCACCAAAGTACTTTTATGGTAAATAGTATCATCATCTTCTCACACATGCTGAGCAGGGAAGTCTCAAGCTGTTGACAAATAAATTATTTTTCATCTTTAAAGTAACAGAATATGGTCTTCATTAAAATTAGCTTACTTAGTTCATCAAAAGATCTCTTGCTGTTTCAGCATGTATGTCAACAGTAAGCTTTTCAAGATCATGGCACAGCATGAAAAATGTCCACTAATCTGATATGTAGGCCTACCATCCATAATCCAAAATATTATGCTAACATGAAAACAAATTGGAGAGTGTAGGCCTGAATTCTAAAAATTATACTTAAATTCTAAGTTATCGATGTGTTGACTGATAAAATCTGTGACATGGCATATCGTAATGATGACATCAAAATACTTATCCTATATATATCTGCACCTTAGTATCATATTGATTCACTACATTAATCCTTAAATTAATGTAATCACCTTGCCTGTGGTAAAAATCACTGTTTTTAGGGAATAAACAAAATTAGACAATCAAACAAATGGTTTTTGCATTGAAGTTTTTAGCTTTTTAATTCTATAAATGTAGTTATGCATTTTTTTTATGTGAGTACCGGGAGTCAAACTCAGGACCTCGCGCTTGCCAGCAGGCTCTTGTGCTGCTGAGCAATATCACCGGCCCTTTTTTTCCTGTATGTGGGTACCAGAAGTCGAACTCAGGACCTTGCAATTGCCAGGCAGGCGCTTATGCCGCTGAGCTATCTCACCAGCCCTAGTTATGCGTTTTCAAACCTAGATAAAATAAAAACATAACAGAATGTTACAGACATTGAAGATTAAATTATTTAAAGTTGGGCCGGTGAGATGACTCAGCAGCATAAGCACCTGCCTGGCAAGCGCGAGGGCCCGAGTTCAACTCCTGGAACCGACATACGAGAAAAGGGCCGATGATATCGCTCAGCGGCACGGGTGCCTGCTGGCGCACGAGGTCTTGAGGTTGACCCCTGGTACCCACAAAAAAAAAATAAATAAAATAAAATAAAGTCATACTGAAGGACTGAGTCATACTGAGGTTTCCCTGTCACTTTCATGTTTGGGGCAAACATATTTTTGTACAGGAACTTTATTTCCTAATTTCTATTAATCTTATTCTCCCATTATAGCCTTAGCATATTGCAACAATCTTATAAAGCAATGTGTATTTCTTCAGTTAAGAATTAACTGCCCAACAAAAGAATTTAAGAAATATTTAAAATTTTATGATTTGGATAGCACAAATATCTTAAGAATCTCTTTGTCCTAAATGTACATAATAGCCATTCTATCTCTTCTGACACCAAATTAGTGCTACTAAGCAGAATAGCTATGCTACTGTGCTTCCAATTCTTGTAGTTTTTTTTCTTTTTTTTATGTTGGTACCGGGAGTTGAACTCAAGACCTTGCGCTTGCCAGGCAGGTGCTTATGCCACTGAGCTAACTCACCGGCCCCAATCCTTGTACTATTGTTAGGGTTTGTGACTCATTATTTGATAATTGCTTCCTTGCATCAAACAATAGTCTTATTTAAGGAAAATGATTCCATTCATCCTGGGTTCTTCCCTTTTTATAATATAATTGTCATGACATAACCAATTAAATTACATAAAATAACATAATTAAAATCTGATTTATGATTAGAAAGATTTTGGTATCAACGCACATCAGAGTTAAAAGTGAACCCAAGTTTGTTGAGAATAAAATGAAACTCAGTTACACAGAAACACATAAAATCATCTTATCAGATCTAGTTTCAAAACTCCCCAAATTGTCCACTTTGTCTTATTTCCACAGCTACCACCCTATACTAAGCCAGCCCAAAATGAAATCCTTATACTCAGAGAAATCATTCTCATAACACTTAGAATAAGATCCAAACACTTCACTATTATTAACATGAAATCTTACGTGGTCTTAGTTCTATCTACCTCTGACTTTGTTTCCTAATGTTTTACTTCCCTTCATATTATTCCAGCCACATCTGTTTCCTTCCTGTTTATCAAGCATCCCTCTTCTTCCACCCCAGGATCTTTGCACTAGCTATTTTCTCTTTAAGTGTTCTTTACCTCTAATTGCTACCACTGTCTTTTCATCTCTGCTCCAAATTCAGCTTCTAAGATGGCATTTTACTGATACCTCACATCTAATGTTGTCAATTGCTGGATCATTCTCTATCACATAATACTTAACATTACTTAATAGTACTTAACAGCCTCTAAAATAATATTACTGTTTATTTATTTATTTGTTAGCTACCTGACCATCCCTAGAAGAAGGGTGGTTTATCTCTTTTATTCACTATTTTATCCCTTGTTACTAGTACAGTGTCTAGGATTTAAGTATTCAGTATATACTTTTTGAATGAATTATTTAACAAAGTAAATCAAATTGGAATTTAGGGTAAAGTTTAGGAGAAACTGTATGAATGATTATACGAATTTTTAAAAACCACATCATGAATATTGAAAAGAAGGACCATGAGGATTGTGGGTGCTGGACAGCCATCTCTCAATTCATTAAAATGCATAAAAAGAAAACAAACTGTCACCATATTGAGGGTAAATTCTTCACGGGCTGTTTATTTTTCTGCATTACTTACAGCACCTTTTCCCTTGCCCTATCTTATAAATAAATATATTTGTATGGGAATTGCTTTAGAAGATAGAGTAACTCTATTTGAGACAAAGAGCAGCTTTATTTGCTATTCAGATTAATAATAAAGATAATGTCTGCCTCCAAATAAAAATTTATGCATATTTCCTAGGAGCTCCTTTTGTAAGACTGCAAGTTTTTTAGCCTTTGAATTCTTCAACTGTGACAGAAACCTACTATGTTGTCAGCATCCATCCAGTGACCATATTGCCTCCACTATGTGTGGGAGTAGGGAACTGATACAAACACGAACTTGGTGCCATAAATAATGAAGTCCATCATCTCTGATACAAGGAGACTTGAGTCTTCTGCCAGTATGTACATAAAACTTACAAAGTATATATCTATGTATGCATTTGCTCTGTACAGATATATGATGACTGTTATGGTTAAGATTTAGAATGTCTCTCAAAGACCTCATACGTTCAGAGTTGGGCTTTTGGAAGAATATTGGATTTGGAGAGCTCAAAAGCTGAACTACTGTTAGGAGGTGAGCCCAGGTAAGAGCAGGGTCTGGGATTGTGACCAGATCTGTTTGTTTCCTGGCTACCATCCTATTAGCAGGTTTCTTCTCCTGAACCTTCTATTGTGCCATTCTAGCCTTGAAGTCAGCTGACTATGGACTGAGTCCTTAAAAACTGTGAGCCAAAACAAACCTCTCCTCCTTTAAATTGTGGGTGTTGGGTATTGTGTCACAGTGCCAAGAAATTGACCTAGTCCTTAAACTGGTCTTTTCAAAAAATAATGTTTTCAAACAGGCATTTTGTAACAGGTATTGTTTTAGATACTGGTTACTAGGCAGTGTATAAAGCACACACAAATATCTGCTCTCTAGCAGGTTAAATTCTAATGAAGTCATTGGTTGTACATGGGGTTGGGGGCTGGTAGGTTCCAAGATAATGAACTGCATGAAAAACTTACAGGTTGTGAGAGGACCATACACAGAGACACTAGAGGGAAAGGTGCAATTTTACATAGCACACTCAAGGAGGCTTCACTGAGGTTCACCAACTAATGAAAGAAACAGACTTCTAAGTGAGGAATTACCTTACACTGCCCAAGGTTCGGGACGAGATGGCAATTTAGCTCCATTATTCGGCTAGGGTGGCCATAATAAAATACTACAGATGGCATGACCTAAACAACAAACATGTCTTTTCGTACAATTTTGGATTGAAAAGTCCAAGATCAAAAACCTCTCTCCTTGGCTTGCAGATAGCCACCTCTACACTATGCATACATGTAGTCTTTCCCTAATGTCACGCTTCCCCGACTCTCTTCTTCAGATTACTTCTTCTTATAAGACACCAGTCAGATTGGGTTAGCACCAACCCTAAAGACATCATTCTTAATCACCATTTTAAAGGTCTGTTTACAGATACAGTCACATCCTGAGGTACTGGGTTTAGTATTTCATCATGATTCATGAGGAGAAATACATCTCTGCCCAAAATTAAACTTGGAAAAAGATAGCTGGGAATTAAAACTTTGGTTTTATTTTCTTGCAACACTATTCTCTGAAACATAATGAATTCTGGTACATGCTAAGCTAGATTCATACATAGTACCTGGTTTACAGAATTGATAACTGACAGCTCCTGAAATTACAGCTACTTCAGGAGGTTTATGGCTTAGCACATATGCCCAGGCAGGCATGCTGACAAACAAAATACAAAGGGTGGCAAAAGGAAGGAGGAGTAGCTTCACTCCCAGCCCCTGCCCACTTCAGCTTTGCAACAGAGCACTCGAGAAACATGCAGTAGTCCGGAAGCTGCCCTGAAATATTTATTGCAGGATCTCCCTGTTAAACTGCTGAATGGCTGTGTATGGCTACACTACTTGCTTCGAGTCCTTCAGATCTAATTAAAATGACTAATGGCAACATATTATACTTTTATTTTTGAGACTTTTTTGTCTATTCTGATCCTAAAACCAACTGGTATTTAATTAGTGGCGAGGTAGAACGCAAAGGGGAAGAACAAGTAGTTACAAAGGATTTCAACCAACAGAGGATAAATATTTGTTCACCAAGAAGAGAGGATTGCCTTTTCAGGGAGGACAGAGGATGCAGCACCAGTAAAGCATGAAGGTAATAAATTATAAGGTACAGATTGGGAATTGCAGATGGTTCATTAAAGATAAAACAGAGAGAGACACACATAGTATGTGATTAAGGAGGGAAATAGACGTTGAGATCACCGAGGATGCTTTAAAACATGTAAAGTGTATTAGCTTTTCCATTACTGGGACAAAATAAAAATACCTGACATACACAATTTAAAGGAGAAAAAGTATATTTTACCCAGCAGTTTCAGATTTCAGTTCATGGCTGACAGACTCCAAAGCAGAAGCATCATGATTGAAGGGCATGGTGGAGGAAAACTGCTTAATTCATGTCAGCCAGAAAGTAAGAGACAGGGAAAGAGTCCAAAAGGAAGGGTCAAAGGATCTGATATTATCCTTCAGGTTGTGCTTCCCATCCCATGAACCACCCAGACAGGCCCAACAGTGAGCTTCCCAAATCTCTCAAGCCAATCACATTGATGACCAAAATGAATATCACACGAAGATTTGTTTCCTATTTGATAGTCACAATCTGTCCATTTAATCGATAGTCCTTAAAGATGTGATGAGGAAATATTTGTTGAACATGAGTTCCAGTGGCCAGATAAGACTATTTTAAGCGTTATTTTCTTTAGTACCCACAGAAACTATTCTTTCAAGACTCCATTAAACCCAAATACTTGTGTTAGCTTTCTGTTACTGTGACAAAATACCTGAAAAGATCAGCTTAATAGAGGAAAGATTTATTTTGGCTGACAGTTTTAGAGGTTTCACTGCACAGTCATTTGACTAAATTATTTCTGGGCCTGAGGTTGTGCAGAACATCAGGGAAACTGGGAAGGAGGGTAGGTGGGCCGAGATGAACTATACCCCTCAAAGACTTGCCACCAGTGATCTACTTCCTCCAGTGAGGCCCTACTTCCTAATAGCCCATGCATCTTTGAACTCAGCAATGGATTAATCCACCAAGGAATTTAATGTCTTCATGATCCAGTTTCCTCCGGGTCCAACATCTAAACATCGCTGCCTTGGGGACCAAGCCTTCAACACAAGGGCCCTTGGAGAACATTCCAGATCCCAACTCTAACAGTACTATGATCCAAAACATTGTATGTTTCAGTATGTGTTTTGGAACCAAGATGCTTGCAAATTACTCAGTGCAGGGAACAAGGGAGTAAACATGAAAGTTTAGTTCAAATGAGGTGTGCTTATCAAATAAAAGACTATGCCTTGAAACATGCCATGGGTAAAGATAGAAAGAAATTTACCATGGGCACATTAGAAGCCATATGTAATGATGCTTATTAAAACTTCCAAATTTGGAATCATTTGATGCATCATTCAGTACAAGAATGGATATTTGTGATATAGTAGTACATTGAAACAGAAACATTGAAATGGACCAGAAAGAGTTCAAACACACAAAGTAGAGTGAAACATTAAGTTGTAAGATTAATTTACTTCACATAGCTTGATAGCATTTATGTAAATTTGTGAAAATACAAAGCAATAAAATACATTATGTATGGATACACAGATTTTTCAATAAAATCTACAAATGTGGTCTGATTTGACACCTACTAAATTCAAAACAATGGCATCCTCAGAAAATGAAGGGGAGGGAATGAACTTTGACATTAAAAAAGGTTTCTATTTCATTTCTAAACTCTTACAAAAATGACAAACTCTAAATTGTGTGTGCTGGCCATGCCTGTTATTTTAGTAGTCTGGTTAAATAAGAAGGCAGATTGCCAAATTCAAGCCCAGCTTGAGGAATTTAGCAATTCAGTGAAACCTTCTTGAAAAAAATATAAAACAAGACTGGGAATGTAGCTATATGTAAAGGCCCTGCATTCAATCCCTATGCTGCAGAGAGAGAGAGAGAGACAGACAGACAGACAGATAGATGACAGAGACAGAGAAAGACAGAGACAGAGAGACAGAGAGAGAAACAGAAACAGAGACAGAAAATCTATAAACATAGTTAATCCTTAGTGCTGACTATACATCTGTTTAAATCCTTTTTTTATAATTTTTTAAGATTTTCACGAAATTTTTAAAGGAAATTTTTTCTCACTCATAATATTTTATATTATGCTTTATACCTTATTCTGAATTTGTGTATGTAGTGAGTCATAACCCTTCTGTGATTTTGACAGAAATAAATGAATATTTTTCTTAATCAAGTCTCAAAGAGGTGAGGTGCCAGCCCTACTTTTTAATTTTTCTAATTGCATTCTTAATTATTAAAATAAGAGATAAAAGATAAATGCCAGGATTTCTGATACAAAGCAAGTGCATTTATCACTCTCCTGCAGGGTCCCTATCAGCACGAAAAGAACTTCGGAAGTTAATCAGAATTGGTAAAAACACTTAAATAAATGCCAATGCTCAGCTTCTCCTTTTCCATATTGTATATTTTGTTCCATTCTTTTGCTAAGAACAGAAGAGGGACAGGTGTTCTTGAGTTTAGGTGCCGGCTCATAACTAAATAGATAAGGACTCGCCTTGCCTTTGAATTTCAGCTCTGCACACTCCAAGTGCTTGGACTTTTACAAGCAATTTGTTTATAATCTGTCTCAGTTTCCTTGGGAAAAGTAATAGTACCTAAGTGTAAGGTTGTTGAGAATGAACTGGAAAATCCATAAAGTGATGAGCATAGGTTCTACTGGAATTGTTAAAATGTGGAATAATAACGAGAATGTTTCAATGTATAGAAATTTCAGGCTTAGGAACGAGAAAGTCATGAATTAGACTCTGGATCAGCTAGTCTATGCTCTCTATTAAATAGTGATCAGCATACCAGAGGTATATATCTGGAAAGGATGGGTTAGCACTAACATATTGCACTGACACAAAACAATGCATATGTTTAAGTAAATGAGAGCTTCATTTTGTATACAGTTTTTTTTTTAATGTCACTGTAACAAAGGGAAGAAGAGGCAAGATAAAGAAAGTCACACTTCCCTAAAAAAGAAAGAAAGGAAACTTTGTTATATTGGCTAGTTAATGTTTAAAATATTACAAGTCTATTCTAAAGTACATGATATACAATGCATTCTAGAGGCACATAAAAATATATAAGATGCATACTCAAATCTGTGCATAAATGTGGGGCTTGAGCAAGCTAATTATGGCCACTGGATACAAAGCAAGTTTTACAATGTTTTGATGTTTTAGAGAAACTTCTGAAAAAGGAAATAAGTATGAATAGAAGTTGGCATATCTAGTCCAAACTTCTTTACTTAGAATCAGATTAGAAATACAAATTTGCAGAGGGAAGGAAGGGAGGAGGGAGGGAAGGAGGGAGAGAGGGAGAGAGAGATTTTCAAAGATGGAATCAATAGGTATTTGTTAGGAGAGGCTGTGCACATTGTTTTTAGTGTTGTTGTAGAAACAGTGTCACTTTTATCTCATCTGATCTTCAAAAGCAGGTGACCTTGTTTGGTTTTCAATAGAAAAATCTCTCATGAATTTACATGGCCATGTTAGCTGTATAGTGTTGATTGCAAAGATATAAAACCGAATAATGCTATAAAACAACCCTTCAGGCACACCGCCTTTTAAAACTATTTGCATAAAGATGGACTGCACATTGTTATGTGCATGTAGTTAAACTCCTAAATTCGAAGGAAAGAATAAAGTCCTACTTGGGTTTCCCAGGGCTCAAAAAACATAAGCTCTGTAATAATCTCACAAAACAACCTTAAGAGAGAAAGCAAAAATAAAGCATATCAAACTAGTTGCAAATTAGCATTTTGCTTATTTGTTGGTATTGTGTGCAACCTTCAAATAAAAACTTGTTGTCTAAAATATCCCTTTTATGTAAGAAGTGTGGAAATAAATGTTGACACACTGGGGAAAGTAAAAAAAACTAATTTCTTTTTTTTGTGTGTGGGTACCGGGGGTCGACCTCAGGACCTCACGCGCCAGCAGGCACCCGTGCCGCTGAGCGATATCACCGGCCCCTTTTTCTGTATGTGGGTACCGGGAGTTGAACTCGGACCCTTGCGCTTGGCAGGCAGGCGCTTACACCGCTGAGCCATCTCACCAGCCCAAAAAATAATTTCTTAAGTAATTTGTCATGTGTGTAAAGAGACTAAAAATAAAATTAAGCAATCACAAAGAAGGTATAAAATGCTTGATCATTAGTTCCCTAGGGAAAAAAAAAATATTGCACTTATGATTTTTGAGATTTTTTTCTGATATTCAATTATGTTCTTTGTATCTGTGCCAGGCACAGTCACATGACTTATATTTTTGAAAGGTCTATATTTTAACTATGAATCATTGATGAGTTAGTATTTTAACTATATTATACAATTAGAATTTAAGGTGTAATTCTAGTCAAAACTGTAGCATCACTGAAATAAAGATGCATCTAGATAATTCACATGCATATCATCCTTGACATTATAAAACAATGACTGGGAAAATCATTCTTGTTTTCTGCCTTCCAAAACATTTTGAAATAAGGGTTTTTTATTTCACATTCTTGGAGAGCCTACTAGGTGGATTTTGCTTTTAACTCTATTTTAGCCACAAAGAAAAGACATAATAAGAGATGTGATATTTTCTTTAGCTTCTCTCATGATCAAGAGCTAATTGCCTCTATGGGTTGATTGTGTCTTTTTCTATTTTTTAATAAGCAATTTGATCTTTGGCAGTTGTATTCAATCCCAGATGGCACTGAAAGTTCCTTCAGAGATACCTTGAAGATGTGCCACACTAAGGACAAAGGAAAAACTGATCTGGTGGTACCCTGGATGCTCTGCCCACTTGGGGCAGAATAGTTATAATTGAAGTTGTTTCTTAAAATCTATTTTAGGTTATTGGAATAAGTTATACACCAGTAAAATTTCCATTGCCTCTTTTCCCTATGGTTATTAAGCTCTCTTTAAAACTCTGTGAGTTATTTTCCACAGTTGATGAATTTGCAAGTGAAATACTACAATATTGAAAAACTAACGCAGCAGTTTGTAAATGAAAGGAATTCTTACAAGAGCTGTAAATAAATTAATTGATTTAACTCGCACAGAAACCCTTTCAAAAATAGTTATATTTCTATATCTCTGGGTTACATATCTGAAACTTTTCAATAATATTCATTATTCATTAATATTTTGTACAAATAATATTCTTACACAAAGCTCATATAAATCAGCTAGAATACCACTGAGACTCTCCAAAAAACTAACAAACTCATATTGCTTGAGTTCCTTAGTATTCAAATTTAAATAACAATTTCTGCCACCAAATATGAGCAAATATCAGAATTGATTCTGTTCCCTTCCAGTGAATGTTGGTGTTAAAAGGATATTTTCCAGATTTTAGTGAGAGAACAACATAGTAAATTTCTGGAAAGTGATTTGTCGGTAAGTATCAAGAGCTTTAAAAATGTTATGTATCATTATATATGTTAGCGTTCTGTCACTGTGACAAATTCCTGAGATAAACAACTTAAAAGGAGCAAAGGTTTATTGTGTTTCAGTTTCAGTGGGTTCAGTCCATGGTCTCTTGTCCCTGTTGCTTTGGACTTGCTGTGGCACAATATATTATGAGGGCATCGTGGGACATGGCACAAAGGAAATTGCTCCACTCATGGGGGTTAGGGGGCAAAAGAGAAAGGGGCAAGCTCCCACCCCGCAGGGACTTACCCTCCTTCCTCTAGTCCTGACCTCCTAAAGATTCCACCATCTCTCAGTAGCAGAACAGGCTTGAAAGTGAGCCTTTATTACATGGGACTTAGGGGGACCTTTAAAATCCAAACTGTGGCAGAATATCTCCAAGAATTTTCCCAAAGGAAATAGATAAGTATATAAGTGCATGGTTGTTTAATATAATAGGTAATGTAATTCCAAACTAAATTGAGAAAACAACGAAATAATGAAATTCTTGAGAAGTAAAATATGTATCGTTCATTTTCATGAAATATTACACTAAATGAAAATCAAGTCTATCTCTAAATTTTCAGGTTTTTTAGAACAAATTATAGTGTCACAAAAATGCAAAGATATTTTAGGCAAACCTCAACTATATATAAATAAATAAATTTATATATATATGAAATAAAATAACTCATATAATTCCAAATTTACTTTAAATCTTCTGTTGAGAACCATGTGGAAGATTAAGTTTGGACTAAACTCCCAATGTCACAACCACCACTAATTCAGACTATCTCCCTCTGCACAGCTATTGGAATTTCTCAAATTCGGCACAATTTCTTCTTAGCTCATTCTGTACACTCTTACTTCAAATCGTTGACCCAATTTCACTCACATCAATTTAAAGCCCAATTCTTTTAGCCCTCCTGCTGCCCACCACCAAATACTTGTGTATAACATTTCAATGTGTTTATTAACTTGACTATAATTTAGAGGCAAGAGGGCAGAGTATTTTCTTATTGTATATTGAGTTTCATCCTTTCCCTTGCTGCATTTCTACCTTTTTCAAAATTCCCTTTTGGAGTAGCTAGCCTATTTTCAGCCTTTTTATGAAATGATTCTATTGGCTTGAGACTACTGGAATGTTCAACTCAACCTCAAGAGAGTTTGTTAAGATATTTCTTTTGAACAAATATAGTAGTATACTTGACAGAATTCTTAAAGAATACAAATTTCTTCAGGTTATTATTATTTATAATCTATATTTTTAGATTTTTTTTTGTGTGCGGGTACCGGGGGGTCGACCTCAGGACCTCGTGCGCCGGCAGGAGCCCATGCCGCTGAGCGATATCACTGGCCCCTTTTTTGTATGTGGGTTCCGGGAGTCGAACTCGGGCCCTTGCGCTTGCCAGGCAGGTGCTTAAGCTGCTGAGCCATCTCACCGGTCCTATATTTTTAGATTATTAAACATAAATTATTTACTCCTACTGAAGATGCTTTGATTCAGATAATGCAAGCCATCTTTCTCATTCATCTACATTTGTGTTACCTAAAATTGGAATATCCAATCAGGGGCTGCAAAAAATTCTTTTGATCTCTGGTTGTATGTGACAGTGCATATTTATTTTTTATCCACCTACCCTAAAGTGTAGATCCAAATCCAATTCCTCTCTCTTCCAAATATCAAAGCAAATCTCTCTCTCTCTCTCCCCCCCCCAGAGTTGAACACTATTATTTGTTTAGCTAATGGATAAATTTTAACTGGCAGAGGAAAATGGTAGTAAAGCAGTCTTCATCCTCTCATCATATATCTCCTTCAGAGCTGTATTTGGATTCTTTTAGCATCCTGATTAAACTACCTTGCATTGAAATCTGCTTCCTATCCTCCCTGCCATTGCCTCCTATCTCTTTTTTCCCTCACCTTTTCTATAACAGCACAAAATTTACTTTAAATGTGTTCATAGTGCACAATATTCACACATCTATGCATCTTTACACACAAACATGTGGCCTTTGAATGCTTAAGAGTGGCATAGCCACGTAGCTTGTTATCCTATTGTCTTAGTTGTTGTAATGAAAGAAAAGATGGGTAGTCTTCCATCTAAAGAGCTGTTGTACCAAGATGTCTAAAAGTGACCTATGGACTATTCCCAACATTATTATGCCAAAGTATAATTTGGCATTATACTTTATTCTTAGTGTCTTATCATCTGTGTCCACTTGGCATGTCAAGAAACAAGGCCATGACAGTATGACAATAGCAGTCTATCCAGAATCCTCCCTCCTTTCTTTTATTTTGAAAGCCAACTTAATTTCTAGCTTCATTATTTTATCCAATCTTGTATAATTTGAGAAATATTTTTAAAACATAGTTGGACCAGATAATGAACAATTTGCAGTGATTATTTTTAATTAGATTCCCTAGAACTAACAAAACTATAACAGATTAAATAAAGAATAGGAATACTACTGATGCTCTGGTCCAGGGACTGCAGCCCCGCATCCCAGTTGACCACCAGAGCTTCAGCTTCCTCACTCCTTGTTCCTGGAATATGGAGGAGACACATCACACTACCAAAGACAGAATACCAGTGGTTCATAGAAAGTGTCTGAATCTCATTTTAGTTAAAGAGAGAAGTACCTGGAATGTCTTGTTTTGCTTTTCCTCGAAACCACAAGAGAAAAGTAAGATCTAAATGATATGTTGGGGAGATAAATATCCAGTTATCAAAAATGTTCACTATTCATACAGGGTCACATTCAGCCAAATCAACCTCAGCAAGAACATGCATGAAAAGGGGAAGTATGCCCCTGACTGTTACTTACCCATTTCCCCTTTCCGTTCTCAGGAGTGGAGAGAAAAATGTTAGGGAAAAAAGCAAGCAAAAATACCCACATGCTGTTGAGCTACATCTGGTGTTTTTATACTGGCAGCTCTTGTAACTTTGTCTCAATACCCAGACTCTCCTCACTTCCCTCCCTTTAGCCCATCTGAAAAGGGTCCTTCCCTGCCACTCCTCCTTCCAGGATCTGGCTTTCCTTGTAAGGCATTCATGCCACAGTGGTCTCTGTGGGGACCACTGTTTAGCAGGAAGGGAGGGAGGAAACTCCACTCAGTTCCAAGTGTAACACGTGCACTGTGTTCGTACAGTTCAAATTCTGAGTGAGTACCATCCTATGCATGGTGCTCGGATCACTGAATGCTTTTTTTTTTTAAATGTGGGTACTGGGAGTCGACCTCAGGACCTTATACTTGCCAGCAGGTGCTTGTGCTGCTGAGCAATATCACTGGCCCTTTTTTTTCCTTTATGTGGGTACCGGGAGTCGAACTCAGGACCTCGCGCTTGCCAGGCAGGCCCTTATGCCGCTGAGCCATCTCACCAGCCCTGAATTCTTTTGATATATTCACCAGGAACACTCTCTGTAAAATAAAGCTGTTTGGCCTAGAAAGCGAATGTGGTCATTGTGACATATGTTTATTTGCCTTTTAAATGAAAGACTTACAAATAAAAATAGACACATGGACACTGGGTTGCATGCATTTCAAAAGGGATTAGTATAAACTAAGTACTTCATAGTTCAGATATCACGGCAAATGTTATCACAATGGTTGGCAGATTTTATACTGAGAATCTCCATTTACACTAACTTTGCCAAAATCAACTTGAATATATTTAATGGTTTTCTGTCTACAATTCCAAATAAATGCTTCTCGACTTCAAAAATGTGTAGGATGTCAATTGTTACTGTCTCCAAATGCTTATACAGAAAGGAAGTACTTTGATTCATAAAATCAGTTTATATTTTAATTACTAACTTGGCAGAACACTTGATGCCAACACCATAGCAAATAATATCAATAATCTAAATTATTTTAAAATGTGAGGTCATGAATTTCTCAAATCACTAGTTATGTATTAGTTGTTTATTTCAATTTTATTAACATCATTAACAAAAATATATCAGATATCAGAGTAGACAGAAAAATCTTACATTCTTGAATGCTCTGGCATTAATGAGTGCTAGCATTATAGAGTAGAATTTAATCTAAAAATAAAACAACTGCAGACCATTTGCACTTCTCTAAACTGAAGGATGGAATAACCAAATAGAACTGATACAGACAGTAGGTTTTGGTTTTGAAATAACCATTGTCTCATCCACACGTTGATGTCACAGCAGGTTCCTGGAACTGTGTGACTCAAAAGGATTCCACAAATACTGATGATTTGGGAGTTTTTCTTAATAAGAGCATGGGCAATTTAGGGAGAAATATTCAAATAGAGTTAATTTAACATTTCATGATAAATTCAATAACAACATTATGACCATAGAACCTCCAGAATCCTGGAATGGTTAGCAAGGCCAACATAAACCCCAAAGAATTAAGAGGAATAAGAAATTTGGGAAGGAGTACATTCCAAAAAGATAGAATACATAATAAAAAAATAAAATAAAGGATAAGCTACTTCCTCATCACTGCTTAGAAACAATTTCAACAGGATACTTTCCAATAACAGAAGCTTAGCAAGTCACCAGATTTTCTCTATGGACCTATTATGATTCCACTGGCTTTGTCTCTGCTTTGAGATAGTTAAATAGCTGTCAAATCTATGTGAATAAGAAAATTTAAAATAACACAGTAAAAAAAGTGGATTCCCAACTCTACTGCCTTGATCTAACCCTTAAGATGTTCTGTCTAGAGATCTAGAAGGCAACAGATGTTCCACCTGAAGTGGATTAAATAAGCAGAAGGAATACTTGTATTTCTCCAACATGCCAATTTTGTAATATTATCTTCAGAATGGAAAGTTTTGAAGGATGAATAAGTGAAATGGTTTTAAAGAAAATGCACTAAGGTTTAGGCCTTGTATCTGGTAAGTAGGAAAAAGAATAGAATTGTAGCCATGCTGCTATAATAACAAAAATGAGAAAAAGATGATGGAGGAGGAGGAGAAGGAAGAGGAGGAGGTGTTGAAAGGGAAATAATATTAAAGTTTTAAAAAGTATAGTATATGTTTCTTATTTATCATTTCATTGCAGAAAAATATGGGGGGAGGTAGAATATTATAAAAATATAATCACAAGATTTCCTGATAAGGAAATTAAAACTACTAAATAACTTGACCAAGGTCAGATACATTTTTTAAAAGACATTTATTAAAGTCTCCTGGACCTAATCCCATTACATTTTTATTGCTGCTTATTCACAAATATTTGTTCCTTCGGCAGCAGCTAAGATGAGACAAATGGTGTCACCTGTTTATGTAGCAGAGAAAGGACTCCAAACACAAAATTTTCTATTTTAGTCTTCTGAAATGCACACAATTTACACAAATTCTAAGGATAGAAAATAGACTACTGACTACAATCGGAAGTTAGAAAGGGCTTGTCTAGTGTCTGCCATTCTAGACATGTCCCACTGCAATGCCACATGGCTCTCAGCACACAGAGCAGGATTAAGAGCTGGAACCCCGGAGAGCTGAGAGTGAGTCGGAAGTTAAGCAAGTCACTTAAACATTCATTTTTCTCATCTGTAAGTGGAGATACACATGTTGCAATTTGCACAGATTTTTCTGTGAGACAAAAATGTGTTAACTTTTTTCCAGCTCTTAGAAAAATCTTGCATTTAGCCACTATAAATTCAGGATATTTGGGAAGCAATTTACAGATTATTTTTCTTGGAGCTAAAGGAACATTGCAGAGTACAGGGAAAAAGTGAGTACAAAAAATTTTACTGCTGAATTGCTTATTCCAATCATAACTTTCCACTGTGGAAAATAAGCGCTAGTAGAACCTCTCTGGCTCAAGGGGAGAGGGGATTTTCTCCAGGGTGAACCATCAAGACAACTCTAAGAAATTCTCAGTAATATTCAACATCAAAGACTGTAAGTCATCACCCAAGACCTACTGTCTATTAAAAAAGAAAGAGAAGAAAGAAAAGAGAAAAAGAAGGAAAGAAAGAAAGAAAGAAAGAGAGAGAGAGAGAGAAAGAAAGAAAGAAAGAAAGAAAGAAAGAAAGAAAGAAAGAAAGAAAGAAAGAAAGAAAGAGAAAGAAAGAAAGAAAAGAGAAAGGAAGGAAGGAAAAAAAGGAGAGAGTGAAAGAGACTGACAGACAGACAATCATCCCGGAGAGGTTAATTAATTTGGCCAGGGTCATAAAACAATCTCTCTGAAGAACCTGTGCTGGAAGTCAGGTTTCCTTGTCCTCGGTCTAACCCGTTGTTAGAATCTATTTGCCAGGAGTGGGTGCGACCTGTCTGTGTAGTGTTCTTTCCAGTTTGATTTTAGGGAGGTTTTGTGGTATATGCGGTGTTCTTTTTCTGTGCATTTTCACATTTTCCAGGAACTCACATCTCCGGAAACATTTCTTACCTGATAATCTCTGTAATTTTCTGCATATTTTGGTACTTTCAGTTGTTTATTCTATGATCTGTGAAGTTTAATTCCAAGAATTTCAGTGAGCCAAGATTGGCAGGAGAGTCAAAGACAAAAATCCTTGCAAGAATAATATTCTTTCTGGGAGTATTATATGATGAGTATATTACAGATAATTTATATATCCCTCTAGCATATTTAAACGATTTCATGTAGACTATGCTCTCTCAGTCCTTTTCTAGATTTCTTGACAGATCTTTAGAAGTGGATTAGGGCTATGAGTTTGTGAACCTGCAATTCTGATTACCTTCATGAATTTTTGTCTTACTTATAAGAAGCAATGTTTCTCATGAAATTCCGCCTCCATCTCCCGTTATGTCATACCTATACTATATCATTAGAGAAATGTTTATTGCTACTTGCCCAAATTAGTATTTACATACTTAAAAAGCCCAAATTAGTATTTTCATACCAAAAAAGCCAATTTGAATGCAGTGTCAATAGAGCAAGGTGAAGGAATACAGCACTTCCGTGGATTTTTTTTTAAATTAATTTTAGCAAAATCTGAACAAAGAAATTTTCCTTTTTCTTTCTTCTTTCCTTCCTTTTCTTTCTTCCTTTTTCCTTTCTCCCTCCTTCTCTCTCTTTCTTTCCCTTGCTCCCTTCCCCTTTCCTTCTCTGTCTTGCTCATCTCCTTCTCCCTTCCTTCTTCCCCTCCTCCTCCCTCTCTCCTTCTTTCTCTTTCCTTCCTCCCATCCTTCCCTCTTTTGGTATTGGATTAGAATCACTAAAAGTCTTATAGTCTATATATACTCTACTCACTGCTGCATACAGAAGAAGGGAAAATTCTCCCCACATCAGTGTGATCAAGGTCGTATCATTTCTGAATGTTTTCTAAATATATTTTAGTGTGGTGTCCAGTAGTGTCATAACAGAAGCAACAAGCCTGTGCTATGGGATTCAGAATGAACAAATTTTATTATGATGTGCAAAAGACACATGGGGTGTCCATAACGTACCTCCAAAGGGGATATCCAAAATCCATTTTAAAACAAGATGACGGAAACTGGGTTGGCAAGGCTGAACTCTCCCGGCCGTCAGGGAAGGACGAGCACCATGAATTCCTTTCTTATTCATGTGCAGTTGCCTTCAGAACCGCACACTTACATCTGCTGATAGCATAGAATTTCAAGCATTTTAGTGACAAATTCATTCTTTCACAATGCAAGCTTCTGTTTGAAGTAGCAAATCAATAAGATTCTTCAGTGGAACCACAAAAAGAGAGAAAAGAAACTCTCCACTTAGACAGATGGAAGAGAGTTAACACAAAGATAATTTTTCATTAGTTTTATTACTAACAAAAATATAAAACAAGCCGAGATCTGAGAGGAATTCACTTCACTGAGAAAACTGTGAGGTCCTAACTCTTATCCTGACCTGTGAATTTGATTTAATTGTCAGTATATGGGGTCATGGTTATTTTCTTTCCTCATTGCTATGGCTCCATATTTTGTACTGTTTTCTTGCTCTTAAAGAAGGACTTTGTCTAGCAACTATAAATGTCAAAGTAGTTTTCCTTCAGTTTTAAGTGGAGACACCGTGTTCTTTTTCCGTTTGTTTCAGCAGTTTGCATGGAAATTTAATCATGTTAAAAATAAAAAACCTATCAAATTTTTAACTCATAAAAAAGGGTTAGAGATACTTAAAAATAGAACAGTTTACTTTGAAAAAATAAAATTTCTGAATTATATTCTGTGTACACAACAGAGTTGAATGGCCTTTCCTGACCCTAGGCTACCCTAAGTGTTCCATCACCCATGCACAGTGTGAGTAGGACCATATAAACATGTTTTGTTTTCTATTGATTTGTTCCTCTTATCAAGTAAACACCCATGCCTTGATTTCTAAATAGCCTTGAAATACAAACCACTTCTTTGATTCCAGACATTTCGATAGATCCACACAGAAACCAAATTGACTTGGTTTCTTCAAATTTATCGCTGATGTCAGGGCATGGTAATGTTTTTAACAAGTTACCGTATGCCCGCAAGCAAGAGACTTTTAAAAAATGAATCAAAACCTTAAGAAATTGGGCAACAAACCAAAAAAGTACCAAAGCCATTTTTGATTTATAAATTTCACATAATTTGTGTTCCAAGAGGTATTAGTGAATTGTGTGGATGATCGAATGTCTTTTCATTTTGAAAATGTTTTTCATGATGTTTATTTTGTATGAAGACTTAAAAAATTTAATAATACTTCTTTGTAATTCAGCTATACTATAGTGTACTAGAAAAACAAAATGATCGCTGTAGGTATCAACCACACTTTCCTTCCCTGGTATGCACACAGCTGTAGGAGTAGTAGGTTCGCTTCTTACACTCGACTGTATAGTGAAAACTTTCACAGTAGAAGTAAAAGTCTCAACGCTCTAAATCCAGCAGGCAAAGAAATTAAAAGTTCACCCAATTCCCACTCATGGCAGTGGGATCCTCTGTAGCCAGCATTCACTTGGAAGTGCAGACAGTGAAAGATAGGTTGTAGGCTGCTGGGGTGGGAGACAAGTACCCAGTGAAACTATGTGTTTGTGGGGGGAGGGGTTCGAGAGAGAGACAGAAAGACAGAATGTGTCAACATTATCCAGAGAAATAGAACTAATAGCACGAACGTATGGATAGAAAGTATTTTATTATAAGGAATTACCTGTCATTCCTAGGAAGGCTGGGGAGTCCCATCATCAGCTCAGTGAGTACAGGTATCTACTCCCCAAGATGATTGTAAATTGCATGTACTGCAAACATGTGCTAATAAAAATTTTAAAATTAATTTAACAAAAAGAAAGCAAGAGCCTGAAGGGAGCCAATAATTTAGTTCCGATCTGATAGCAGAAAATACACTGGTTCCCAGTTTGAAGGCCATCAAGCAGGAAGAATTATTTCTCACTAAGTAGAAGATTATTTTTGTTAAATATAAGCCATGAACTAATTGGATGAGGTCCACTCACTTTAGGGAAGACAATGGGCTCTACTCAGTCTACTAATCCACGTGTTCATCTCCTCCAAATCCACCCTTACACAAACACCCAGAATTATATTTGAGCAAATAACTGGACAACTTATTACCCAACCAAGTGGCCACATAAGATTAATCATCACAGTATGGAAAAAATTAATAAGTCAGGCACAAAAGATCTGAGCATATTCTTGCTATCTTTCACGTAGTCCCCTTCTTGTTGAGAGTAGCTTTCTATGTTTTCTTCACCAGCGTTAGCACAGAAAGGTCCTGGAAGTATTAGGTGCAAAGGCTGAGGGGGTAGGGAATGCAAGTTAACAGAGTTTGACAGAATTATGGTGACTAAGTTAAGAATTGTCATACAAACTAGGTACTTTTGGGCTGATAGTCTTTCTTTTTGAACTATATAAATTGAATGGACTTTAAAGCTAAATTATTATTTGATTCTGGTTTTTCCAAGTGATTTTGATGATAAAAATAAAATAGTTACAGTGCAAGCAAACATTTAAACTGAAAACAATCAGATAGCAAAGACTTCTGCTGTGCTACTTGAACAATAAGTATTACTCATTTTGAAAGGTATTACCATTCTGAAGTATGTGACTGGAAAGACTTTTTTAATATATTTAGTAGTATACACACATATGCACCATTGCTTTTCAAGAGCTAAGTTAGACACTGATAATGAACATTTTCCTTCTGTTAATATCTCTTACAAGCAAAAAGATCTCAATGTAAATGTGAAGACATAGTTTCACACTACCACACTGTCTGCTTTGTCATGAGCCATGAAGTATCAAATTTTAAAATCTTGAGCAGCCAAAATGTTGCACAGTAGAGCCTGAAGGGTCTCCACAGAGACGGTAAACTCTAGCTGGGTAATGGTGTTTGTAAATCAAGTTTTACTATAACAGAGCCAGGCTGATTCTTCTCTGTATTGTGTACACTGCTTTTGACATTAAAACAACAGAGTTGAATAGTTGTTGCAGATATTGTGTGGTCACTAAACTCAAAAATATATACAACTTAACAGAAAGTATTTAGGAAGTAAAATATTGACAAAATATCTTCTGAATGTTTCGTATATAATTGGTGCTAGGGCTATAGAAGTGGGAAAACCAAAGGACAGATTCTTGACCTTTTAGCGTTTACATTCCATGGTCAGCTCTTATTCTACCATTCCGAAACTTAAATATTTCCATAACCCCCTTCTTTTTTAGCTTTAGTGATGTATGATTGACAAATAGGAATTGTGTACATTTAAGGTACATAATTTGATGATTTGATATACATGTGTATTTTGAAAAGATCACCACAATCAAGCTGATTAACATACCCATCACTTTTTATGTGGTGAGAACTCCTGAGATCTAATCTCAGCTGATTTCTAGTATATGGTACAGTACCACTACCTGTAGTCACCGCGTTCTCTATGAGATCTCTAGACAGATTCATCCCCTTCACTGAAGCTTTGTGCTTTTTGGACAATATCTCCCCATTTCTCCTACCCCCGCCTTACACAACTGCCATTCTGCTTTTTGCTACTATCCGCCCCTCTTTTAAACCCGTTTTTTATATGAGAGTTGCTCTTGGTAACAGAAAACTACTCATCATGCACTTCCTCTTGTGAATAAAAGGATAAGTAAACACTAAAAGATTAAGCATCTTTATCTTTTTTCCCCTCGCTTCTTATCCCTATCACCTGGTATACATTAGACATTCAAAACTGGTCAGCAATCTTCATCCCAAAAACTTCTGCCTACAGAATTTTGTGAGACTTGAAAGCATATGGTGTTTTATAAGGAATTTTATTCTTTTTTTGAAAAGGATGATAGACCAGGATAGAGTTGTCTCCTTTAGAACAAAAAGGACTTGTGTGCAACCTGAAGGCCAACTGGGCACCCTAGGATGGTTTGGGGCTCCATTATTAACTGAGATGAAACTGCTCAAAGGCCTATGACGGAGGCCAATGATGGCACCCACTGCATGGTTTAGAATAAAGATTGTATAAAACAATACACACACACACACAAAATATACACATGCATATAATGTTCAGCACAGTCAGTGGTACAAAGGCACAGGAACAACAAATATTTGCCTTAAAAATATCAAGTAGGGCCGGTGAGATGGCTCAGCAGCATAAGCACCTGCCTGGCAAGCATGAGGTCCTAGGTTCGACTTCCGGCACCCAGACAAAAAAGGGAAAAAAAAAAAAAAAAAAAAAAAAAAAAATATATATATATATATATATATATATATATCAAGTAAAAATTGGACACACGTGTGTAAATCTTGCATTGTTTCTCTGATGTGAGAAACCAAAAGTGTAAATAAAGACCAAAATGTATAATAGATACTGTGATAGAGGAAAAAAATGTTCAAATGGAAAGGAGAACTAGGGAGGGGGAAGGGTGAAAGGAAGGGAAAAGGAAAAAACAAGGAAAGAAGGAAAAGATGGAAACAAAGTTTTTGTAAATAAGGAGGGGGAGAGGGGTTGAAGGGAAGAGACGGGAATGGGAAAAAAGGAAGAATCAAGATATGTCATGCACAGGTACAAATTCCCTGTAAGGAATTTTTCCTGTAAGGAAATTACCCTTCCCTGTAAGGATCATTACGTATATTTAAAATGTATCAATAAAATTAATTAATTAAAAATATACTCAAATATATTTAAACTTAAATTCACAGTCTTCATTTTGACTTTTCAAGATTCAGACATCTCTGTATTCTTCAACACTTCCATCAGTTTGCCTTACAATAGTTTTTATTTCACTATCAGAAAAGTATAAGCTGCTTGGGGAATCAGCTTTTCATATATAAAACTATCTGGTTCTTACAATAGTATTTGTGATGTAATCCCCACTAAAGATGTCTTTTCTCAACTGAATTGAATAAACAGTCTGATTTCTGAAAAAATAGTTAACAAACACTTCACTGAATACTGTCAAGAATTCTCAAATCTTATTTTATTGAAGAAAAGTGGGATTTTCTTATTTTTAAAGAAAAATATTATAAAAATGATTTGTGCTATGTGTCTGCCCATTTGAAGTAGCATTTTATAACGTGGGAATCAGGAGGGCTTTACAGAGCTTAACCATTGCAATTATGCTATTTGTCTCATACTGTTTATGCAATCAATGGTAGAGTTGGCTTTGCACAATTTAGAGAGGCACAACTTTGTCATACCATGATGACATTAAGAAACTTTTTCACTAGGGAAAAAGATGCCCCAGAGAGTGGAGAAGCTGCATTTCTTTCAGGTTAATGTGACCCATTAATATGTTTCAGAGTTTCTGGTGCATTTAAAATTGGTATATTAAATTCTTCTCCAAAGATAAAAAAAAAAAAATCTTCAAAAAATGTAGTAATCCAATTTAAAGGAAATTCTGAAAATTAAAACAAGGGATCCCCCTTGTGGACAGACTCTAATGCCAGGTACAATAAGTTATCAGTTAAATCAATGATTTCTCCAGCATTTATGTGATAAATTCAACAGTGACTAAAATAGCAATAATTTATTTTCCACTAAATCCCATCAGAAATGGATTATAAGCCACGTTATTTGTGTACGTGTTTGTGTATACGTGCTCAATATAATAAAATTAATTCCCAAAGTCAGCAGTGCTTGGATGAATCCTGGACTTGGAAAAAATTGTGCTAGCTTTAAGTGATTTCTCCAACACAGCAGCCCAAAGGATTGATGCCAGAATCAATGGCTACTCATTCAAGAACTCAAAAGCATAACTGGCATTGGAAACCCTATAAGTTTCTTGACAAGTGAGTGAATTTAAGCAAAACTAGGTATATTTCTTGGTGACTCCCATTTGTTTAACAAATGAGTATCTGTTATTTAAAAATACAACAGTTTGTTTTTCTATCCAGAAATTCACTTTAAAGGATGTATAAAAACATGTTCTGTTATTTTGGTAAAGCTTTTCTAGTCTGTTAAGTTCAGAATGAAGTAAATGGAAAGTATAACCAGATTTATAGCAGTGACATAGAAACAAATGCAATTCTTTAAGCTAAGCTACTCTGTCATTCAGTCGCAGCCTTAAATGCAAACTTTTAAAAACGTCTAGTTTTATCTACCATCCTTTCCCCATGTACTATGTTTGGAGTAAAAAATAAAAATCAGCAAAAGTAAATAGCTACAAAAATAGATGGAGTTATTAAGTGATTTTTCATATCTTTAATAATGGTAAACAGTATATACACTTAGAAAAGAGGCCTCTATGTTCTAATAATAGTTCATAAAATTCATTAAAGTCTTATTGCTTTGGAAAATTCCCAGATGTTAATGAGTGTGGATAAGTCTAATTTGATTTATACCATTTTATTATGACTCCTGATCACTATTTTAAACCTCCCTTGTTTTATTTTCTCAGTAAATTATACTAGCTGTTAGTGTTTTTTAAAAGACACAAAACCATTCTATTTAAAACCACACCAGTGACTGAAACCCTTCTACTAAAATAGTACCCCAATTTTTCCGAGGTGTAAATCGCTACTTTTATTAAGGAAAATATTTCCAGGAAGGGAAAGAGATAACATAATAGCAGCAGAAAGACAGCAAAAGTGTTCTGCAAATGAAATTAATCTAAAGTCAAGGTTTGGGGAGCAATCCGAGGAACTAGAAGATATGAGCAGACTACGGAGTAGGTGCATCTTGCAGCAAATAGAAAGAAATGCCGCTTTAGTACAAAATGTCTGGCTGTAGGAGTGGATGGCCTAATATATGTAGGCACAAACATGTCTAGTTTCAATTTTAGGTTCTTTTTACTATGGTGGGCTACTGTTTCCATTACCAGAAAGGCTTCTATAAAAGTTACTGAATCAGAAATATTTTGTGTAAGTGTTGTATCCAAGAATGTGTGATTAATGGAGTTCGGAGGGCAGATAAGGGTTCACTGATGGAAACTAATATATGACAGGTCAACATCCAACAGTAGTAGAAAATCAAAACAAAATGACCATCAGGACATTAGTGCTCAAGAATTCAAAGAAATCTCAAGGACTATGCCAACGTCTTAAAGACAAGGCCTTGTAGTCAGGACAGGACAATCCCAAGTGACAGTTGGATTCAACAATTACTGCAAACTCTTGTAATCTGGACTGTTGCCATATGACTATAACCATGTGCCTGCATCTCTAACCCACTACAAAACAAATACGATTTTAATCAACTGCTTAAAATGCATCAAGTCTCTAGCTCCTTTGTGTAACATTTCACACTTTTGTGCTCTCCTCGCTTTGACCTCTCAGCCTCTCAACTGCGCATTCTTTTAAGACTCAGAGCAGTGGCCCATGGTGTTATTAGAATACTATCAGCCTTTGTTCCCTGACTTCTGTAAGCCTTTTCATTACACATATCACCTCTTTTTCCAAATGACAGGAAACTTACTAAAAGTAAGGCATGTGTTCCATCATCTTTTTGGTGATAAACTTACTTATTTCATATGTCTCTGGATGCACTGTCCCTTCTTAGTATTAACAGGAAAAAAAAAAAAAAAAAAGCAAGTCTTCTAGAGGAGTATAACTCAGCATCTTTTCCGGGTATTGCCATGCCTTCTGTGTCCGCCACAGGTATCTTCTCCTTACTCTGCATTTCCTGTGTGACTGTCATTTTCCCTCTCCACCCACCATCCAGGGTTCCAGGAAACAGTAATTGTTCAGAAGCCCCATTTTCTAAAGCCAAGTAATGGCTGATCTAGCTCAGACTGATACGCTACCTTCCTTCAAACAATTGCAAGACTAGTTCCATCAAGCTTCATAGCCATGCATGTCTCATCTCCCAGAGCCCAAATTCCCAGTATATCCACCATCCCCCAGATTTTACCCCCTTACCCTTCTGTATATCTCTAATCTGAACTCTATTAGGCCTTTCCACTGTGCTCTTTGAAACCACCATAGAATGCCAATAGATCCCTTTAATCCCCAAATTTGTAATAGCTTTTATGCCACTTTCTTACCTTAACTGAAACCTGGCTTCCACAAGATTTTTGTTTCCCTGTGGCCCTCACAGGTGGAGTTTTGTATCTGCTTATATCCCAAATTGAGTGATGGAATCTCCTAATTACGAGATTTCACGGCTGCATGTAGTAATCACTACAATAAAATGGAGAGTGCTGAGTAATGATTGCCTTCAGGTGTCTTGGATATTGCTAATTATCAATAATTAACACAGTCGGCCAGTGAGATAGCTCAGTGGCATAAGCGCCTGCCTGGCAAGCGCGAGGTCCTGAGTTTGACCCCCGGTACCCACACAAAAACAAAACAATAACGTAGTCTTCTAAAACAGTCTGGTATGGAATTATGGAATGAAACAAATAGGTAGAAATACAAACTATAGATTCCACTGAAGTTAACATACCAAAGGAGGGCTATGGTTCCTTACATATTTGCTTAAGGTATATTGTAAATTTGTTTCTGTGACTTCCTGCAGCCAGATAAGTGAGTAATCAAAATATGCTACATGATTTACAGTGTTCATAAATGAAAGCAAGTCGTTTTCTCAGGAAAAGGGTAACTCTCAATGACAAAGAGATGGAAAGTTGTCCCTGAGTGTTTTCAGCTGAGAAGTCACCATGGAAATGCATAAATAACAACCTTAAAAGCAACCACGTACAAGCGAATCAAGAGATTCACGGAGATCATTTCATAGACACAGGCTGACAGCTTTGCACCATTATGCAAAGACACAGTACTCCAAAGACTATAGTGCAGTTTTGTAAAGGATTTTATTAATTAAATTGCTTTTGTTAGCTGAAGTTATTTTCATTTTTCAGACCATAGTAAGACTCAAGCTAGTTTTTTAAACTTTGTTGTAGCCTAGAGGTGTTTCATTCTCTATATATCCATTTCTTAAGTACCTGCAGTCTAGACTTTATATCTTGAGAGAAACACTGCTTCCAATTTCTAGATGAGGAATACTTTTTATATGATATATAATAATTATATATCATTAAATATTAATTAAAAATAGTAAAGTTGAAGTTGAAATCCTGTGTTTAAATAAGAGCACACTACATCATAATTAAGACCACCAGGATGAAATAAGACTGCCAATATTTAAACCCAAGCCCTCGTAGTTAGTAGCTGGACGTCCCTGGGCATGTTTACTTTCTCTTCTGTCCCAATTTCCTCACTTGTAAAATTGGATGATACTAGTAAATAACTCATTTTGTACTTATAAGATTTAAATGAGTTAATGTATGAAATAAACTTAGTATCATTACTAGGAAAAGGAAAATTCAATAAATGTCAGTTGTGATGATGATTTTCACAGACAAATTATCCACATCATCCAAACTTTTCAATTTTTTTATTAGTATAATAGAGATACTACCACTCACCTATATAGTTTTTGTATAAATTTAAATATGAAAAATAGCATATTGGACCGGTGAGATAGCTCAGTGGCACGAGGTCCTGAGTTCGACCCCCGGTAGCCACAAAAAAAAAAAAAAAAAGTTAGCATATTAAAGGTGTGTAGTTCACCCTCTGGTACATAGGAGAAAATAAATTGTAGCTGTTATTATTCTTATTATTACCCATTTTCTAAATAAACAATAATGCATGTCTATTATTAACAATGTGCTTTGCTAGTTCTAGAATAAAGTGGGACATGAATCCTACAGTATTTTGCTCCGAATGATCTGGGGGGGGAAGCATATAACTAGGATTTTGATGGCGTGTAAGATGTCATATGCTGGACTTGAACAACCTATCTTTGCTTCCTATCTGGCCCTTAGGTATTTGCAGGTTGCAGTGAGGAGCTGAACGTGGTTCTGTCCTTCCCTGGGACATGGAGTACACATTCATTGCACAAGTCCTGTTGGTTATCTGCCCCCAGTGTGCGCAGGGGGTTTTGACTACTACACTCCCTGCTGTGATGAATTCAGAGTTCCAGGTGAGTCACAGTGTAAGAAGAGGAGGAGCATATGATGCAGAGCTCTTCCCCACAGGATCAAGGGATCTGAACAAAGGCCAGTCTTCTTGAAGTTTCCTGTCACCAAGTGTCTGGATGATCTCAAACCTGTGTTGACCACATTCAGCTAGACTGTAAATCTCATCTGAGGCTCATTTGTGAAACATTAAGAAATTTTAAAACAACTGAGCATAGAGCATCTGCATATGCACATATGTATGTGTATTTCCATGTGTGTCTATATGTTTTAGAGAATAAAGTATAGTTGGGAAAGGAATTAGGAGACAAGAGAGGTATTCACTGATATTGGCATCCAATTTATATGCCGTGCTAAATAAATTGGGTTTGAAGATTGGCGTACTTTCCCATTGCTGGGACACAATACCCAACCAACACTCACAATTTAAAGGCAGAAGGTTTATTTTGGCTCACATTTTGTAGAGCTTCCAGCCTATAATTGGCTGCCTCCAAGGCTGGGGAATGGCGGCAAGCATGGCAGAGGAGAAACGCTCATGGCAGGACAGTTAGGAAGCAGAGAGCGATCAAGGGAGGAGGGAAGGAGATAAACAGTTCCAGGCCACACACCCAGTGACCTGCATCCTCCGACCAGGCGTTACCTCCCAAATCACTTTCAGCTATAAACTCATCAGTGGACTAATCACACTCCAAAGATGCAATCACCTCCCCAAACCCCTCATGCACACAAGTGCATGAGGCTTTGGGGGACATCTAGATATGAACCATAATATATATTTAACCCATCATTCCCACAATCGACCATATTTGGAATTATCAGGAGTTTCCAATTTTAAAAATGACTCTATCCAGACTACTAACTTTAAAGATATATATTTAATGGATTTAGGGAGAGGTACGGGCATGACTAATTTTTAAAAAGTTTTATAGTTCTGTTTGTTGCCTTGTTGATAAGTCAATGTTTCAAACTTATTTCATTTAAAATGATAATTGGTTCAGTAACATGATGTGACTGCCTTTTCGAAAATTCCATCGGCAGTGTGGATTAAAAGGGGCACAATGGAACACAGTAAAATGCACTTTATAAGAAACATCACTTTGTTAGAAAACAGCCTAAAGCCAATAAGCAAAAAGCAGTTAATTGAGAAGAAATATACCCCTGACGACACCTCTGCATTATTCTTTATTGACTAGATAAGCTGAATTGCTCACACATCAAAGGAGATGATTCATTTACGTTTTGAATCATGTGCCTTCTAAGGTCCCCACACATGGATACATAGTGAACTCTGGTCCCTGAATGTAGACACATGCTTCTCATTGAATATTAGATGCTGCACATAGGCTCAATGTCATATAATCAGATTTCTATACAACGTATGAAATTGCATTCTGTCTGTGTGAAGTGAAATGGTTTATACATTCATTAACTAACCACAGGAAACAAATGAAAATTCGCAGGTAACAAGAAAGATACCCGATTAGATGAAACATTAACATATTTATGTTGTCTGACTATGGTATTTTGAGAGGGACCGGGAAATTAATGGAAAGTTCCAGCAATAGATTAATTATGGGAGGGTAACCATTATTTAATGTCATAGATGATTGTATATATAAGTTAAGTGCATGTTTATTAATCTTTGGAGAAGGACATCTGTTTAAAAATTATTTTTCTCTCCTCACCTAGGATTGGAAACTGGAAGGCTTACCATTCAGTGATTTGGATGAAGAAAATGTTGCAGTTTTAATAGAATAAAAGGCCAAGAAAGGCACTGTATCAATTACTAAGACCTTGTTATTTTCTGATTACTTTTAAAATTATGATTAAAAGAGCATAGATCACTTTATTGGTTGTATATTCAATATAGAAGCTGAAATATACTCAGAAATATAGAGATGAAATCTAGATGATTAAAATAAATAGTCATTAATCCTGGAGGCAGGGAATTGGTGAGAACGTTTAGGAGAAAGAAAGTTGAGGCTGGAAAACAAAGAAAAACTAAATCAGAATTAAGAGGGCCCTGAAACTATACTAGAGTTATGAAGTTTTATTTTTATTTTTTTTATTTTTATTTTTTTTGTGGATACCGGGGGGTCGACCTCAGGACCTCGCGCGCCAACAGGCACCCGTGCCGCTGAGCGATATCACCGGCCCTTTTTCGTATGTGGGATCCGGGAGTCGAACTCGGGCCCTCGCGCTTGCAAGGCAGGCGCTTACGCCGCTGAGCCATCTCACCGGCCCCCGAGTTATGAAGTTTTAGAACTAAAAAATACCTTAGAGATTATCTACCCAATACAATTAGTCTGAATAAGCACTGAGACCCAAATGTGCAGCCTTCTCCATCCAAATTCAAAGCTCTTTGCTATTATATATGTTTATACCTTTTCTATATACAAAATATTCTTTCTTAAAATCTCTCTCTCTCTCTCTCTCTCCCCTCTCTCCCTCTTTCTCTCTCCCTCTCTCATCCTCCCACCCTCCCTGCCTTTCTTTGTCTCATGTAGACATATTTTAAGTCAATGTTAGCTATAAAACTTTGAATTTGGCTGAAAGAATTTCAGGGCTTCTTTCCCCCAAGATTTCTGTTCTTGCACATAAAGTAGAATTTCTCCATTTCAGAATTACAGTGCTAGCAGGAAAGAGTGTCCATTTTTAGAGATTCTTGTCTTTGCTTGTACATCATTGCTTTCACTTAAGAAGAATTTGAAACAACAAAGTTGATCTATTTCAAAGCTTCTGATTCAATTAGTTGAGCCCTCAGTTAGAAGTCACTGCATAGGTGGCCTTGGGCAAAAGGATCTTTACTTCCCTAGCACATAAATTCTTTTCACCTGCACTCAGTCTCTTCACCCCTCTGTGGTCTGAATGAGAAGGGCAACTCTTGTGTATCTGCAGCTCCTGATAGTGATTGGCTGCATTATCCCAAGACCCATACTTGGGTGGGTGTGTTAGAAACCTCTGGCCACAAATCAAGGAACGAGGTCGTATTGTTCAGCATGATCAATTCTTATTTTATGAGAAGATGTAAAGCTCACTGGAGGAAAAGTAGCACTCACCGATCATCTTAAAATCCATTTGTTAAGTTCTAAGGCATCATATTAGATGTAACATTATTTAACACATTATTGCATGTTCCTGTTCTTACAGTTAGCTTATCAAATTAAAGGTAAACAGGATTTCAGCCAGAAATATGATCTTTGCTTTATGTCAAAACTACATATTATTTACATTAAAAGAACTTAAAGTCATCCCCTTAAAAATGTGAAAATATGTAAATCGGAAAAACATATGTATATATGATATTTTTCTATCTATCTAGATAAGGGATACTTAGTTTCTCAAATATAAATACAAACGTGTCCTAAGATCCTTAAATTTGTACATTCTAAAAAAAATTGCTCACCAAATGATCAAAATTAACAAGGAACAAAATTAGCAATGACTAGAACAATATGAAAAAGAAATTATCCAGGAGTAGAAATTTGGATATGCCTGTGTTTTGATTTCTGGAAGAAAACAATTTATTTTTATCGTTGTGTGAATTTTATTAAAATTGAATTTATCAGGTTAAATTTTATTTAAGTTTACATCTATCCTTTTCCTTTTGTTTCAGTTAAATTCATAAACCATACTAATAATATGTATCAAGCAAAGCACCTGAAAAATAAAAAAGTAAGCCTATCTCTCCGTATAAGAAAAACATATACACACAATATGCACAGTCTATCAAGTGAATGCTATTTGTAGATTTATGGCCAATTTAAGTTCACTTGCATTTCAATGGACATATAACTACCGACCATTCTAGAGAAATGACAAACACTGAAGTATGTGAATACGTGAGTGTGTGTGAGAGAGTGCTATTATATAGCCCTTGTCTTTGTAACATCCAAGCTCAACAACATTTTTAAGAGAAAATAAATCATGAGAAATTTTTAGCTTAGGGATTCCTATTTACTTTGAAAATAACATTTACAGAATATTGCTTCCAAAGGCACATGTTCATTACCTTACTTTGCAGAAAATGTACTCTGGTTGTAGTCATCCCATACTTGCCATTTTAGGTTTATGCTTCACCTCTCCCACCATGTAATTCTCAACAAAGGGTCACTCCATTTCTCAAAAGAATTTCGGCCTTTGGTGTTTCACTTTCTAAAATTGAACAGTGGCACTCAGGACTGACATTGGCAAAATGAGACAGCTCTCTTTAATGCCTTCTCTCTTTTGAATCCAGGAGAATCTTTGTGCTGTCCTTCTCCATCTTCTTCATTCATTTAGGGAAACAGCAATGCTTTGTGCCCTTCCAGTCAAAAGAGTCAAAAGCAGTCTATAAGTGTCCATATGAGCCTACCTCCAACAAATCTGGAAATAGCACATTTTCTCCTCATTTATAGATCGATCATAAAAGGGTAATAATATATGTATATGTTAGGTATATACATATATACATATTGATATGTGTATATCTTCTGCATCTTATTTTACAAAAAGGCTACTTCCAACTAGCTGTGATAATGTAGAAGATATAAAACTTATATGCTTCTTAAAATAGCATTTCTAAAAGTGATGAACTATACAATATTAATCCCAATAAATTCCCTGTTGTAGTGGGGTGAGAACACAGGGCAGGAACAAGAGAAGTTTCTTTAAAAGTCTGGAGTGTACATTCACAACCTATAATAACAAATCACAAGTCCTGTGTCTTTCAGTAAATAAATATGTTTAAACTTGTAAATTCAATATGTCCTACAGGAACTTGCCCGTGCATTTATTTTGTCTTCTAACACCTATTAACATCTTTTCTAGTAAAGTTACATGCTTACTCTTGCTGCAGTTAACATAAAAAGCCTTCCCATGGATGTTGCATGTTATGTCATTTACTAGCACCACCATAAGGTCTGAACTAGCTTCCTAGCACATCCAGTTGGAACCCTGGAAGAAATCAGAAATCTCGCACAGAAATATCATAAAAGTTACTGCATATTGGAATGAGTTAGAGGGTGCACTCTCAGCAAAGCCTACCATGTATAAGCTAGAGTATAAAATTATTCTATGCATGTAATTTCCAGCAGCTATCAGAAAATTAGAATGTATGAAAGAAATCTCCTAATACCTCTGAATTTTTAATACTGAAGAATAATGCTTTTAATGATAATAAGGGTGAGCATTAATAAAAATTAAATCTGTAATACCCATTTACATATCATGTATACTTGTATGTTCTAATTATTTTTGTTATTGGTAATGTATTTGAAATATGTATAGACTCATTATAGAGATGGTAAAACATCAGAACTGAGGTTTTATATATTTTATTTTCTTGGAAGAAAATGCACATGTCCCTGTAGAAATGTTTAAATAGTAGTTAGTAACTGATTCGAAATGACAAAAATGTATTAATCCATATATTTACTGAGGAATACAGAATAGATTCAGTCAGTACTAAGGGAGCTTTCTTATATTTATGTGCACACACACACACACACAAATACCCTTTGAATGAACACCTCGTACTCTCTTTAACACTAAATGAACTCTCCGAGGACTTTCATTGATAGAACAGTAACAGATCAAGTTAGGTCCTTTGTTGAATTGCGAACTGGTTCCCAGGACCTGGGGAGAGTCAGGTTTGCCATGGCCCGGGGCATGAGCATGCTGGCAGAGCACAGACAAGAATCAGAGATGTCACCCTGGAGAGCAGAGTGCCTCATTCTCTCATGGTAACACTTCCCCTGGGCTTAAGAGGGGAGGGAAAATTTTCCACTGGGATGAGAGGACCTTCAACAGCCAGACTCAGAACAGAGGATTTTCACAAAAAGGTAGGGAGACAGGGCTCCCAAAACATCAGGGCGAGCTTGAAGCATCCACTTATTCTTGCATAGAAATAGCAGCTTAACTATTTTGACTGTAAAAAATTTTTTTTGAAATTGTTAACTTTTCATTTTTAAAGAGAAGAAAAAACAAAACAAATCAAAAAAGAACAAATTTTTGGGCCGGTGAGATGGCTCAGTGGCGTAAGCGCCTGCCTTGCAAGCACGAGGGCCCGAGTTCGACTCCCGGATCCCACATACGGAAAAGGGGCTGGTGATATCGCTCAGCGGCACGGGCGCCTGTTGGCGCGCGAGGTCCTGAGGTCGACCCCCCGGTACCCACAAAAAAAAAAGAACAAATTTTCAAAACAACATAATAGGAGGGTAACAATGGTTAATGCATTACATATTATTATATTTAAGTTAGTTATTCAGGATACCAGATTTAGCATTCAATTCTCCAAACATTATTGGCACAAACCTTACTCTTCAATGAACTAAGTAAAATTGGTAGTGTATCTATCTTAACCATCTTATATATATATACAATTTTTCTTCCTTTCCCTTCTTTCTTTTCCCTATTCCCCTATTCCAGTCTCTCTTTCCTTTTGACCAGTTTCTTTTTGATTCACCATGTCTATTGTACATTTTGGATCTTATTTACTCTTTCAGTTTCTCATACTAGAGAGACAATACGATGCTTACACATGTGCGTCTGGTTGATTTCACTTATGAGTATTTTCTCAAGTTGCATCCATTTACCTATAAAAGTCTCCATTTTATCCTTCTTTATGGCTGAATAGTACTCCATTGTAGAAAAATACCACATCTTTCTTATCTATTCCTCAGTTGATGGGCATTTGGGTTGTTTCCAAGATCTGGCTATTACAAATTGTGCTGCTATAAACATGGGTGCACATATATCGCTGTGGTACGATGTTTTTAATTCTTCTGGAAAGATACCCAGAAGGGAAATAGCTGGGTCAAATGGGACCTCCAACCCTAGTTTTTTGAGGAATCTCCACACTGATTTCCACAGTGGCTGTACCAGTTGACACTCCCACCAACAGTGAAGAAGGGTTCATTTTTCCCCACAGCCCCTCCAGCATTTGTTATTAGTTGATTTCTTAATAATAGCCATTCTTTCTGGGGTGAGATGGTATTTCAGTGTTGTTTTAATTTGCGTCTCTCGAATGACTAGTGATGTTGCACATTTTTTTGTATATTTATTTGCCATTTGTATTTCTTCATCTGAGAAATGTGTATTCATCTCAGATGCCCATTTTTGGAGTGGGTCTTTAAATTTGGGAGGTCTGATTTTTTGAGTTCTTTATACGTTCTCTATAGTAATCCTTTATCTGAGGAACAGTTGGCAAACATTTTTTCCCATGTTGTGGGTTGTCTCTTCACTCTGTTGGTGGTTTCTCTTGCTGTGCAAAAGCATTTTAATAAGATGAGATCCCAGTTGTTGATTCTTTGTGATAGTTCCTGTGCAGTTGAGGTTTTATTCATAAAGTCTTTGCCTACACCAATGTCTTCAAGGGTTTTACCTCTCCTACCTTCTAGCAGATTTAATGTTTCTGTTTTAATATTTAGATCTCTGATCCATTTTGAATTTAGTTTAGTGCATGGTGAAAGATATGGGTCTAGTTTTAATCTTCGGCAAGTGTAGAGCCAGTTTTTCCAACACTATCTTTCTTCCAGTGAATGTGTTTGGCACCTTTGTCAAAGATAAGGTGGCTTAGTATGTCTGGGGTTGTTTCAGCATCTTCTAATCTGTTCCATTGATCTTCAGGTCTGTTTTTTTGCTAGTACAACACTATTTTTATCACAGTTGCTTTATAGTATAATTTCAAGTCAGGGATTGTGATGCCCCCTGCCTTGCCTTTGTTGCCCAGAATTGCCTTTGCTATTCTAGGTCTCTTCTGATTCCAAATGAATTTTAGGATTGTTTTCTCTAATTCTGTGAGATATGCTGTTAGAATTTTGATTGGAATTGCATTAAATCTGTATAACAATTTTGGAAGTATGGCCATTTTCACTATATTTGTTCTTCCTATCCAGGAGCAAGGGATATCTTTCCATTTTCTGATATCCTCTTCAATCTCCTTTTTCAGAGTACTGTAGTTTTCAGTGTATAGGTCTTTTACATCTTTAGTGAGGTTGATTCCTAGGTATTTCATTTTTTGGATGTTATTGTGAAAGGTATTGTTTCCCTAATTCCTCTTTCAGTAAGTTTGTTATTGGTGTACAGAAAGGCTATTGATTTTTGGGTATTGACTTTGTATCCAGCTACACTACTGAATTTGCTTATAAAATCTAATAGTTTTTTAGTGGAGTTTTTGGGGTCTTCTGTGTATAGTATCATGTCATCTGCAAATAATGATAATTTAACTTCTTCCTTTCCAATCATTATTTCTTTTATTTCTTTCTCTTGTCTAATTGCTCTGGCTAAAGTTTCCAGAACTATGTTGAATAAGAGTGGGGACAGTGGACATCCTTGTCTTGTTCCTGATTTTAGAGGGAAGGCTTTCAGTTTTTGGCCATTTAGTATAATATTGGCTGTTGGTTTGTCATAGATAGCTTTTATCAGATTGAGATAAAGACCCTCTATTCCAATTTTCTGTAGGGTTTCTATCATGAAAAGATGCTGGAGTTTGTCAAAAGCTTTTTCTGCATCTATTGAGATAATCATGTGGTTTTTGTCTTTGGTTCTGTTAATATGGCGTATTACATTTATTGATTTATGTATGTTGAACCATCCCTGCATCCCTGGGATGAATCCAACTTGGTCATGGTGTATAATCTTCTTGATGATTTGTTGGATTCTGTTTGTCAGTATCTTATTAAGGATTTTTGCATCTATGTTCATTAGGGAGATTGGCCTGTAGTTCTCTTTCTTAGTTGGGTCCTTCTCTGGTTTTGGTATCAGGGTAATGCTTGCTTCCAGGAATGAATTAGGGAGTATTGCTTCCCTTTCAATTTCATTAAAAAGTTTGAGAAGTAGTGGTGTTAGGTCTTCTCTAAATTTCTTGAAGAATTCGGCAGTGAATCCATCAGGGCCTGGGCTTTTCTTTGTTGGGAGGTTTTTAATTACATCTTCGATTTGATTGGTTGATATTGGTTTATTTAGGATTTTTAAATCTTCTTGATTCAGCTTTGGCAACTCATACGTATCTAGGAATTTGTCCATTTCTTCTGCATTTTCCACCTTAGTAGAATATAAGTTTTCAAAATAGGTATAGATGATCTTCTGGATTTCTGCAGGGACTGTTGTGATATCACCCTTTTCATTTTCAATTGCATGGATTTGAGTCTTTTCTTTTCTTTTTTTAATAAGGTTGGATAAGGGTTTGTCAATCTTATTTATTCTTTCAAAGAACCAACTCTTTGCTTCATTGATTCTTTGTATTTTTTTTAGCCTCCAATACGTTAATTTCTGCTCTGATCTTTATAATTTCCTCCCTTGTATGGGATTTTGGCTTAACCTGCTCTTCTTTTTCTAGAAGTTCGAGGTTTGCCAGTAAGTTGTTTATTTGTGCTTGCTCTATTTTTCTGATATAGGTATTTAATGCTATAAATTTCCCTCTTAGGACTGTTTTCGTTGCATCCCATAAGTTCCGGTATGTTGTACTGTCATTATCATTCAGTTGTAGAAATTGTCTAATTTCTTCTTTAATTTCTTCTGTGACCCATTGGTTGTTCAGGAGGGCGCTGTTTAATTTCCATGTGTTTAGGGAGTATTTGTGATTTCTTTTGCCATTGATTTGCAATTTCATTGCACTATGGTCTGATAATATGCATGGGATAATTTCAATTCCTTTGCATTTACTTAAGCAGGTTTTATGAACTAGTATGTGGTCTATTTTGGAGAATGTCCATGTGCAGCTGAGAAGAATGTATATTCTGATATTGTGGGGAGGAATACTCTGTAGACATCTACTAAGTCCATTTGTTCAAAAGTTTGGTTCAGTTCTACTATTTCATTATTGATTTTTTGTCTAGTTGATCTGTCTTTTTGTGACAGTGGAGTATTGAGATCCCCCAATATAATTGTATTAGTGCTTATTTGATTTTTCATGTCCTTTAGTACTTGTTTTATATAGCTGGGTGCACTGGTATTTGATGCATATATATTTATGATCGTTATCTCTTCCTCTTGGATTGTTCCCTTTACAAGGATGTAATGACCGTCTTTATCTCTCTGAATCATTCTTGGCTTGAAATTCACTTTGTCTGCAAAAAGAATAGCTACCCCTGCTTTTTTCTGGGTTCCTGTGGCATGGAGTATTGTTTTCCATCCTTTTTTTTTTTTTTTTTTTTTTTGGTGTGTACCGGGGGTCAACAACAGGACCTCGCACGCTGGCAGGCGCCCGTGCCGCTGAGCAATATCACCGGCCCCTTTTTCGTATGTGGGTTCAGGGAGTCGAACTTGGGCCCTCAGGCTTGCCAGGCAGGCACTTATGCCACTGAGCCATCTCACCAGCCCTGTTTTCCATCCTTTGACTTTCAGTCTATGAATTTCTTTCTGAATTAAATGTGTTTCTTGTATACAGCATATTGTTGGATCTTGCTTCTTGATCCATTTTGCCAGTCTGTGCCTTTTGATTGGTGAGTTGAGACCATTAACATTGATGGTTAAAACTGATATGTATTGACTTATACTTGTCATGATATTTTCCTGTTGTTGGTTCCCACTCTTTGTTTGTTTTTCCCCTTTCCCTCTATTTAATTATCTGCCCTGCCTGGTGGATTCCTTCTGTTGGGGTTCCTGGAGTTGCAGTCCTTGTTATCTCTTTCTAGAATGTTCTTCAGAACATTCTGGAGTGCTGGTTTGGTGGTCATAAATTTTCTCAGATGTTCTTTGTCATGAAAGTATTTTATTTCTCCATCAATTTTGAAAGATAGTTTTGCGGGGTACATCAATCTGGGTTGAAAATTATTTTCCTTTAGAGCTTGAAATGCGTCATTCCAAGCTCTTCTTGCCTTGAGGGTTTGTGCTGAAAAGTCAGCTGTGATTCTGATGGGTTTTCCTTTATAGGTGATTTGTCTCTTCTCCCTAACAGCTTTTAAGATTCTGACCTTCTGTTGAATTTCTGGGATCGTGACTATGATATGTCTGGCTGAAGTTTTTTTTTTTGATCATGTTTAGTTGGAGTTCTAAAAGCCTCTTTTATATGGGGGTCAAATTCTTTTTCTCTTCCAGGAAAGTTCTCCCTGATAATGTCTGTGAACAATGTTTTAATGTCATTGATGCTATCTCCTGCTTTTTCATTTATTCCAATTATTCTTAAGTTGTTTATCTTTGAGTCATCTAGCAGCTCCTGGATTGATTTTTCATGGTCCCTTGCAGTTTTTAAGAATTCTTCCTTTTCATGATCACTAATTGCAAGCCTGTCTTCTATGTCTGAGATCCTGTCCTCACATTGGCTTAATCTGCTACAAATGCTTTCAATGGAATTTTTGTTCTCCTGGATATCTGCTTGAATCTGCCTTATGGATTCCATTTCTTTCCTATGCTGAGCATTCATGGTTTCTATAATTTTCTTAAGCTCATTTATTTTTTTTGTCTGTATCAGCTATAGTGTCTCTAAGCATGGTCTTCATTGTGGACATTATCTCCACAGTTATCTGTGAAATTATTTCTGTTTTTATTTTTTCCAGAGCCTCGTTCTTTTGCTTTGTTGTTACCACTTCAGATAGGCCAGGTGGGTGGCTTTCGGATTTTCCCACCTCATTGCCCCCTAGGTTTGCCTTTGGTGAATTGGATGTGTGGGGTTGCATCTTGTTTAAGTGTTGTCTCATTTTCTTTTCTTTCTTTAGTTTAATTCCTGGGGTGATGTTTGTA
The DNA here is from genome assembly GCA_028451465.1 of Erethizon dorsatum. NCBI lineage: Eukaryota > Metazoa > Chordata > Mammalia > Rodentia > Erethizontidae > Erethizon > Erethizon dorsatum. The sequence continues at coordinate 140,651,365 of CM051824.1, forward strand.
AATTACCTATGGTAAGTTACTTTTTTGCTAGTGTTCAAGATCCTTAGGAGATGACTACTTCTCTGCAGTATCTTCCAAGTGGAGCTTGTTTTGGGGTTTTGAGCTTTCTGCCAGATCCTACCTCTTCAATTTGTTGGATTTGTGAAGTTGCTATCTGTTTGGCACAGTCCTTGGTTCTCTGGTACTGCGCCACTGTATTTTCTGTGTCCCTTAGTCAATTTCAATCATGAAATATAAGGAAGGAAAGCTGTTTAGAACAATTATTTCACATTTGGCTATAATGGTACCTAAAGCATCAAACCCAGCCTAGAAAATGACAGACTGAGCTAACCAGTTATTTGCCACTTTTAACCATATAAAATAGAGTTGTGATTATATAACAAAATCTAAAACACACTAGAAAAATTATATGCAGTATACAAGTCTTTAATATGTCTATTTTCCCCTCAGGAGTTTAAATTTAAAATTAGTTAAGGAGGAAATAGAGTATTGGTAGAAGAGGAAAGGATTAGATGTAAGGTTGGAGGACCAAGAGGGATCCCACTAACATTGGGAAACTGGTGCAGAGGACTGTGGGAAAAAGAGAAGGAAGGGATAAAAGGAAGAACAGATCACAACCACAATCACAAAGAGGTTAGAGGCGCTGTTTACACTCATATAAAACCAGAGAGAATAATGAAGGGAAGAGCAAATAGACAAACAGAAACAAAAATGAAGAAGAAAAACAACAAAACAAACAGACAAAACAAAAATAAAACCCCACCAAAAAAAGGAAAAAGCCCTTCACCAGAACAAAAAAAAAAAAAAAAATAAGAGAGAGAAAAAAAATTAAAAAATTAAAAAAATAAAAAGAATCAGTTCCAGGTGTTGACTCTGCTGTAGGCAGGCAGCATGTGGTGACAGAGTCCTGTTCCGTCCCAGTAAGCCAGGAGGCCCTTTGGCAGGGCAGTGAGCAGAAGCATGTACTTTCAGGCGGAGACCAATCTCCTTCACCTGTCGCGGTCAGCACACTTTCCGCCGGCCTGAGAGCCAGGCGCGGCGCTGCTGTCCCGAGCGCGAGTGTCCCGAGCGCGAGTGTCCCGAGCGCACGAGTCCCGAGTGCTGTGTTTTCGCACCAATCTGATTTTCATCGCACCCCCCACAATGGCACCCGGCCAGTCACTCTCTGGCATGGGACAGCTGTGGCTGAGAGACACTCACCCACGGCCAGCGCAGTCCTGCGCCGCTCCCCTGCCCCTCCGCTGTCTCGTGATCCTCTGTGGGGCTCCCGGGGGCGCCAGCTGTCACCGTGTGTCCACAGAATTGAGCTTCTGTCTCGCGGCGGTTCCAGGGACAGAGAGAAGGTGCGCGCCGTCTGCTCCTTCTTTGTTGACGACTGTAAAATATTTAAAAGAAATTTGAATCTGTTGGACTACTAGGAGACTTCATCATCGCATTTGTATCCAAAATGCCTTTTTCTTTTACTCTGTCAAAAGGCAATTAGGGGCCGGTGAGATGGCTCAGCGGCTTAAGCGCCTGCCCGGCAAGTGCGAGGGCCCGAGTTTGACTCCCGGAACCCACACACGAAAAAGGGGCCGGTGATATTGCTCAGCCGCACGCGTACCTGCTGGCGCGCGAGGTCCTGAGGTCGACACCCCGGTACCCACAAAAAATAAAGGCAATTAGAATTGAAATTTTAAATAAGAGCATACACATTTCTTTCTCAGATCTATCATCTCCCTTTACAAAAATGTTCTTCACTATATTATTTATTAATGAGCCCTTCCTGCTTTTTTATGTGATTCAATCTCACTCTCTTGATAACATGTGAAGTTTACTGTTCTCTGGATTCTATATAAAACATTTTGTATTGTAATGCAATGAAATTTTTTGATTATTTAATATTACATTTTGCTCATCCATTACGTGTGCATTGGAATTGCTTACAAATGATATTTAAAACATGGAAAGCAGAAGAAAATGTTAGACTCTAGGACAGTAAAGCTGCTATTTCAAACATCTCTATTCAAACCCCAGTTATCTGTTAAAAGAGGGACCGCAAGTTTGTCATCAGAAAAATTATATTATAAATAGTACTTAAATAATAAAAATCATCATTCAAGAGTCTCCTTCATACCTGCACTTAACATTATTTATTCAGGGTGCAAAAGTACTTTCATTTGTCTCTATCTCAGGTCTTACTTTACAGAGCCAATTAAAAATCAAGTACTGCATTTTGTCAACTATTTGAACCCAGTACTTGCACATATGAACTTGAAGTTCAACTCTGTACTGTCAGAAGAACAGTGCATTATTGTAGTATCAGAAGTGTGAGTCTATTTTAATGGAAACTATTTTATTGTTATGATTTCAAATGAAAATCAGTTATAAGTTCAGTATAAATTACAAATTGATTAATGTGGTCCCCTGACAGTTCAAGAGGTTCTTAAGTGCTTCAGGCTACAGATAACTGTAGTGTTTTGATCAGTACTTTTTTGAATTTTTGAAACAGTCAAAACTGTGGGCATTAAAATTCTATGGCAAAATTTTGGGTGTTCAACAAGGTAAAAGATTCAGTTATCAGAATGCAATTACATTCTGTTCACTAACACTGTTTCCTTTAATATTTCAGTAAGTTGTCTCTACCAAAGAATGCATCATTTTAATTACTACATCATACATTTTCATGATCATAACTTAGTTAATATCCCTTATTTGATTTTTTAAAAGAAAAGAATGATCTTGATTTCTGGCTTTGTTAGTGATTAATAGAACCTGAATTTTGATAATGATTCAAAATCATTTTGTTAAAATTAATATAATAATTTTCAAGATATAATTGCTTTAGAGGGAAATCATAGAATAATACTTACTCCATTTTAATTTCATTGGAATTTATTTCCTTGAAAGTAAAAAGTTCAAAGGCCATATGAATGTATTTTCCTCTGAATTATTCCTTTATAGCTATATGTCTAACTTGGTCCTTAATACCTCTACTTTTACTTTTATCCCCTATACCCCAGAAGGAGATCTTGAAATGGTTCCATGGCATCTTCTTTCCTTCCACAGGTCTCTAATGTACCAATCTCTAAGCCTCTTATAAAACATAGGTATATTAAGAGCTCAGCTGTACTTACATGCTATGCTTGGATTGGCCAAAGGTTTTAATCTGAAATAAAACAGAAAGAGATTGAGAGAGAGGAATGAAGGGAGAGAGAAATATTATTGGAATTTTACATATAACTTCTAGGGCTTTTCTGAGAATTAAAAACCATATAAAGAATCATTTACAGTATTTGGTACATGGTAGAAAATAATACCCACTGTAATTACCATTAAAAATGTATTGGGTAAAGAGTACTGAGCTCTAAACTTTCTGCTACAGATATCCTATGGCTCAGTTTGCCTTCTTTTATGGCTGTGTCTAGTTGTTCCCCCAAAACCTCACGTGGTCATACGTAAGGCTTTCTAGAGGAGACTAGCTCTAAGGTGTATGATGCTGGAATTATGGCTGTGTGATTACTAAGTTAGTCCACTCATTGGTTAAGGACAGTTCTGGGTGTGGATAATGGGAAGGCCCACCCTGGGTATTGTTGGCACCACCCAAAACACAGCCTGGATGGAATAAAAAGAAAGAAGGTGGATGCTGCTGCTGCTGCTGCTGCTGCTGCTGTTTCACTGTTTTTGCCCTGAACTGGATCTCCTCTGCGATGCCCCTCTGCCATGTCACCCTGACTTGGAGCCAGCTGACTCTGGACTGATACCTCTACAAACTGAGCTGAAATAAATCTTTCCTCCTTTAAATTTGGGTATCTAGTAATTTGTCTCACCAATAAGAAAAATAACTAAGACAAGGAGTTTCCTGAATAAGTATTTTTCAAGAAGGGATAGTTGATTCTATCATTTTCTATTGGGTATCTCTAAAATATCTTTTCACAGACCAGATTAAGAGAATGAATATAAAATATGCTCATAACACTATTAATTTGGCTTCATTATGTCCAAAACATTTGCTCCATCAGCAGAAGGTAAACAAGCAATCTGGGGAGAAGAACCGGACATTGTTATTCATATCTACTTTGCTTGTGAGGTTTGGTACTTAAAGGTGTTTCTACAACATCTTGCCAAATGATTGCAGAGGCCTAAGTTTAAAAACTGATTTCCTTTATTTTTAATTTAAACTCACTGAGAAGAACCATTGTTCACATAGATGTCATCATACACACCACAAGGCGCTCTTCATAGATCCATAAGTAAGTTCTGGAAATGACTGTTTCTAACTTCTCAAGTACACACTAATGAAAAGAAAAAACTATATCATATTCTCTAATGAGCAGGTAATCTTGATACAGTTTGTTTTTGGAACATAAAAATTTATTCTTGGAAGATGTCTTAAAATTATCTGTGTACCTTCTTACTGCATGGTATCCTCATCTTCATAACTACAGAGGTGGATGTAGAATTGACCTCAACCCTGAAGTTATCCACCATCTTCACTACTAGATTGGAAAACGGATACATTTCTACATTGTGTGTGACAGTTTGAGCCAGATTTTCCATTACATAATGCCATGTGTACCTTAACAGAGCCACAGCTCTTCCTGAAAGAATAATCATTGTGTCTAAAGGCATATGGTGTACGTTAGTCAAAAAAAGGTAAGGACTTGTAGCTATGAATTGGCTCTAGGTAGAAAGAGTCAACTATGCTGAATGATGTGAAGTCAAACTCGGTAGACACAGTGCAGGCAGCAGATGGCATGCATATAAACATTTGGCCTCCTAACTGCCCAATGCGATGTAGCGAAGGTACCTCTGCAGGCAGTGTTCTGAAACTCATCAAGGCAAAGAACAAATCTGTCACAATTTTTCTCTTCCAGTTACAAAGCCAGTGCTTGGGAAGAATTAGCCAATTCTTTGAAGGGGAGACAAATAAGGGCAAAACAGAAATCTAGCCTTAGAAGGACTCTAGTACAAATTACCTGACATAAATAGAATTTGGACGTTGGAATGAGCAGAAAGAGAAAAGGCAAGAGTTAGGAGAGGTGGGAACAAGAAGCTTGTCTGAATAAGAGCCAAAATATGTTAAACTAGGGACAAAATTGGAGTTGGTCTAGCAGGAAAATTGACTTTCCCCGCAGTCACTTGATTGAGCATTTTAAATTCCTCTCGACTAAAATCAGGTCTATCTTAGACCTTGGTACAAGACAGGAGAAATTTGTTCATGAGATAAGGTATCTCAGTAGAAAAAGCAGGAATTGGGAAAAAAGAAGCTGTTAGGTCCTAAAATGGTTTTAGATTCTTATGGAAAGCTCTGGATTCCTTAGTAACCATTTGATTTGAAGAAGCTAAAACTTGAACTCAGTTACCCCTGTTCTTGAATAAGTGATCTTGGCTGGACTTTTCTCAGGCCTGTGTATTTACAATATTACTGTTTAATGCTGCAACTGATCAAGTACAAGACTTGGACTTAGAGAGACACCTTAAAATGTAAGAAAACAAAACTGAGCGTTGAAAGAAGTGTACAAAAGAAAATGAGAGATAAAATATATAAATGAGAATACAAGTCATTTCTCTTATTTTTCTAACATTTGATGCATTCCTAAGTAACACATTCAGGCAGGATCAACATATCTAAATTGCAACTAAAAAACTACTAACCAGAAAAAAGTTCTAAAACATTGTCTGTCTTCAAACTCTTTTCATCAGAGCCCATAAATCTACTATGAATTTAATACAACTATCCTTGTCTAAAACAACTTTTCAACTAAGTAATTTTCACATTAGTGTCCAGACATTCAAAACTCAAATTCTTGTTAGTGTTGTTTCTCCCAAATTTATTCTACTTCCTAATATGGCATCTAGTTTGGGGAGAAAACTTGGACAGAGTTCATTTTTGGAGAATAACTTCCTGGCCTCTGCTTGTCTTATGTATCTGGCATGATACCGTGTTGATACAGTTAGAGACTTGAGGGCGTTATTAAGTATTAGCACTGATTATCTGTGATTTTATTAGATATGTCAGTTTCTTACCTGAATTCTTAGATCTCTTGATAGTTGGTCTTTCTCAGCTCTACAGTGCTGAATGCCGAGTGAGTTTTCTGCCATGAAAATGTGCAGAACACGTCTGCCTAAAAGTCCTTTAAGGCACTCAGGCAAAAAAATAATAAATCTTCTTGGTTTCCACTCTGACTCAAATTCCAAGAGCTATCTCTAGTCAGGCTGATGGAAGTGAAGCAAAACAAGATGTCAACACAGTAACACCCTCTTAAGTTTGCCTGGACAAATTGTTTCTTGCTAGGAAAAAAAATATTTCAAAAAGTAGCCATAGTCCATCAGCGTGAATGACAGTGACCACATGAAGGCTGAGAATTCCATTGCAAGGGTGCCACACCACTTTCCTGCTGAGGTTGTGTGTGCTCAGAGCAAAGGGATTAGCTGTTGAAACTCAGGTCAGGCTTCTTGCTGTTTCTTCACTTTTCAAAAAACAAAATAATTAATTTTAGATTTTACTCCTTTTTTTTTTTTTTTTTTTTTTTTTTTTTTGGGTACCGGGGGGTCGACTTCAGGACCTCGCGTGCCAGTAGGCGCCCGTGCCACTGAGCGATATCACCGGCCCCTTTTTCGTATGTGGGATCCGGGAGTCGAACTCGGGCCCTCGCGCTTGCCGGGCAGGCGCTTAAGCCGCTGAGCCATCTCACCGGCCCTTAGATTTTACTCCTTATACCAACTCTGAATGTTTATGTCTCCCAGATACTCCAGGTATTCAAGGTACTCTGTGCTACGATAAGGGACAGTTTACTGTCCCTGCAGTCCCTTCACTGCATAGAAAAATACTCTAAGCCTTAAATTTATTGCCTAAATAGCCCCAGGTGTCAGTCTACAAAAGAAGTGTAATAGATAATGGATGATGAAAGAATAATCACCTGGTGGTTCCAAATTCTACATGTGTTTAAATGAAATCATCTAAACTCAAGATGGGAATGAGGATGGAGGATGTCCTGAGCACAGGAAATCTGGGCTGCCCAGTCTTTGAAAACAGCTCCAGTACTGACCCCGACTCACAGCTTGACACATACAGACAGGACTTCTCCAGTTGTGCAACCATGAATTGACACAGTTTAACTCCTACGGCGTTATACCTAGAAAGCCACTGAATGTGGAATGTCCAAAAGATTTCTGGAGATACCAAATGAATTAAAACCCATCAATCTAAAATAGGTTTCTTTCAAAACAGGCATTACTATTAAATGAATTGTAACACTGTGCTTGGTGCTTTATTCTTGACAATGAAATATGATAACCCAGCAATTAATTTTGACTGTCGCTATGTGCACTCCATTATTTTTTCCTCTTTAAGCTCAAGCACATTATTCTCATCCATTCTAACTTCTAGACACTTCTTCTCTTTATTTTCTTTTTGTTAATGATTCATTTACCTAGTTGCTTTTCTTTTAATCATTATTGTGCTTTTGACATGAAATTAGACATTAATCTTAACCCTTGAGAAGTGTTCTCTTCTGTGCCATTTTCTGTTCAAATATAAACTAATAATGCTAAGTATTCTTAGAATAATATCATCCATTATAAAGTTCACCTCAAAAGACAAACTTTTTGAAGATAATAAGCAAGCAAGTAACTATTATAATTTTTTAAAAGATGTACTTTTGCTCTTTCACTTTTATTTTATTTTCTACAATTATTTGCTTCACTTTAGAATTGTTTCATTTTATTCTTGTATTTTTTTCTTAATTTAGGAAAAATTCTAAAACCACCTAAATTGAAGAAGTAGAACATGTTAGAGTATTATTCTTATGTCTAAATTCTTAGAAGAATTACACTATTTGCAATTCACCAATTTCAGGGAAAAACCTTGGGTACACTTTTATCTCAGCTGAATCCATTGCTCGGTGTCTTTAGGGAAATATCAGTGCCCTTAACCTGGAATTTATAGATTGACTTTAGGATGTCAAAGAATCCTCTAAATTGAATAAAAATTTAATACACATATGTAATGTAATTATTTTTCTTAAGTGACTGTGGATTTAAAAGACTCTGATATGTGTTCATAAAGAATGTAATTACCACTTGAATGTCCATTACAAGATACATGGTGGTATGAATAGTCAGGATTATGTTAGACAAAGGTACTTTTTAACTTGAGTTGATAGTGTAATTTCTATGAGAATATTCACATGTATGTTTACAAAAACATTTCTTTAGGATAATAATGAAAAAATGATACTATAATTTCCATATCAAAATCTAAATAGATTTGCACAGACTCATTATCTAAATTCACTCATGATAAAAAAAATCAAGTCCATAATAAGTTGTAAGCTAGGCAAAGTGACACATGCTTGTAGTCCCAGCTATTTGGAAGGTTGAGATGAGAGAATAACTGGAGTCCAGAAGTTCAAGGTGACTCTGGGAAAAGTAGGGAGACTCTGTCTCAAAAGACTTGTTTTGTTTTTTTCTTCTCTTTAAAATAAAAAAAAAAAATAAAAAATAAAAAAAAAACTCAAGTGAAAAAAAAAAGACAGAAAGAGAGAAAGAAAGAAAGAAAGAAAGAAAGAAAGAAAGAAAGAAAGAAAGAAAGAAAGAAAGAAAGAAAGAAAGAAAACAAAAAGAAAGGGAGAAAGAGGGAGTGGGAGAGAAAGGAGAGAAAGAGAATGAAAAGTTGTAAAACTCATTGTTGAAAACTCATGTTTTTCATTGAGAATTACTAGTTCTTTTCCACGTTCAATCTCTTTCTAGGTAATATACATTTTAAGTGGCCTATATTACTCCATAAATTTGCAGAGTTTTATAAGCTCATTACCAATCCAATTCACACCACGTCAAAGTTGATGGGACAGATATTATTTTTCTCAACAAATATGCATCTAAAAGTTTAAATTATTTCTGTTTATGATCACAGAAATAGTAAATTATGTATCTAGGTCTTATGCCTAGGATTTCTAATATCAAGCCTAGTCTTTTTCCTCCATAGCCACTTTGCCTTCTTAGACAGAGTGACAAAGTTGTTTTTATTATTGTTCAAGGAGATACACACAATTCCTAATATTTTGTTGAGTGAATACTCAAAATAGAGAAATTCTATGCTTCATAATATATGTTAATATAATTCAATAACATGACTTAATGAGTTAATTTTTAAGGTAATTTTTTGCTTACTTCAATATCAGTATACATTCACATATATATGCAAAGAATTGATAGACCATCTTAAAAAGTATAACCTTGGGCCAGTGATATAGCTCAGTGGCATAAGCGCCTGCCTGGCAAGCACAAGGTCCTGAGTTTGACTCCTGGTACCTGCATATAAAAAAAATAATAACCTTTAATTCCTCCCATTCTTCAGCAGATTATTGAATACATTGTCCTTATAGGAAGCAGAGTCATCATTTTGATGATGTTGTGTGAGGCTTCGATTCCACGATACACAATTAAACTGTTGAAAGTGACAAGCACTTTGTTCCTCATGATAAATGTCCACAGACTGATTTTTCCTTTTCTCTTAGTTTTCTCACCAGTCAGTGCTAAATCATAATGTTTTGCTTCATTCTTTTGTCCTCGTTCCTCCTACTTGCCTCCACGGCATTTCTAATAGCCTATCAGCAGTTCCCTAAGCTTCATGATATTGAGGGTCTCTTTATGAGGACTATGATTGATTCTTGAGGTATATTCCTTATATCATAATAGAATACATTTTATTTTAGACATAAATATCTAAATTATGACTATTCACCTTTGTCATCATCTTATTTTACATATACCTGCTATGTAGATAGTAAACAACAATAAATTTTATTTGAAAAAGCGAATAAAATCTACATAAGAAGAAGCAGCAAATGTTTTTGATCTTCTACAAATGTATACAGTGAGTATAAAAAGCATACAAACTACTTTGCTCCTACTAAACTATTTTGCAAACACTTTTTAACTACTATTGCTCAGTAAGTGTCAAAGAAAACTCTCAATTAATTTATCACTATTCAATTTTGTGAGCATAATCAGGCTAACAACATGAGACCAGTTCCATCTGACCATAGTTTCAGCTGAAGTTTGTATCTGAAGTTATAGAAATCTTCAAAGAAATAAACATATTGATTTGTTATTATTTCTGTTGAAATGAGATCTGAATCACTCTTAAATTTTGCAGTTCTTCTAAAACAATTATGGCTTCAAATAAAGATACAGCAGTATAAGGAAATTCATAAGCTCTCTTGGAATGAAATACAGTAGTCTGAATTCCAAAGACTGGTTTTCTGGCCAACTGTTCCCTGCCATTTTGGTCTGAGAGAACAGGGACGAGAAGCTGCAGAAAATCGGCAACTCAAAGTAGCATGGAATCCCTAGCTAAGGCTACTGAGGGAATCACAGCCCTAGGAGTTCTCCTATATCTGGTAGCATTTTAATTTCATTGGGGTTTGCTTTTAAGATACAATGCCATGCTGAGTCACATAGTAGCCTGAAGAGAGATCAATAATACTGATGGCATCTGTATTTAAAATTTTATAGTTTATTAATCACTTTTTGCATTTTGCAGTCACTTTAGTTTTTTTAAAAAATAGCATTCAATGGTATTTATTTTGATTAAAAAGGGTTTTTTTGTTGTTGTTGTTTTGCTTTTTGTGCTGTGAGTTTTGCACCCCAGTTAGGTACCTCACAATATTTGGGGCATTGAGTCAATAATCCTGATCCAGGATATTTTGGGTGAAGATTAAGGATCCACATTTATTAAAAAAAATGATTTCAACATGTTCCCTGGACTCCTCCCTCAGAACTTGCAGAATAACAGAGGCGCAGTATGACACATGCTTCTTTTGCCTACCGTAGGCCTGCCCATATCTTAATGAGAGAGTTCCACATGCACAGACCCCCGTTCTCCCTTTGTATCTCTTTTGAAGCCTGAATCAACAGGAAGCCTTGAGTAGGTTTTCACTGAGTAGATATTGGCATTGCCATTTGTAGCTTTTTATGTCTTCATACAGAATCTAGAAAATTGGTAGCCAAAAAATTGTAGCAAAAAGTGTCACTGTGTCTTTTCTCTTTTTTTTTAACCTGTTTGCTAAAACTTTTCAAACTGTCATCATTTTCAGTTTGAGATACCTACAAAAGCAAAAAAGCCAAAGGCAAAAAGAAATGAAACATTATACTTTGGTGTTCACATAATGTGGGTATCAATTATCTACAGTCAAAATATGGTGCTTGTAAACACTTTATAGTTTCTTACTTTTAAATATTTATTAAATATTTATCATATGCCCATTTGGGTGAGATCACAAACAAAGCATATATTAGGGAACAAAAACAATCTGAGCTAAAGTTTGGTAATGCAATGCTTAAAAAATGACCCTCAAGGAACCATAAAATATTTATTACTTCAAAACCAAGTTAAATAGTCTAAAACTTCTAAGGCTTCATGGGTTCTCATTAATGCATGGAAAATTTGGCCAAAAATCCATCATTTCAAATTTATAAACTAAAGGTAACATTTAGAAGTCACAAAACTTATACGCAGGGCCAGTGAGATGGCTCAGCGGCGTAAGCGCCTGCCTTGCAAGCGCGAGGGCCCGAGTTCGACTCCCGGATCCCATTACGAAAAAGGGGCCGGTGATATCGCTCAGTGGCACGGGTGCCTGTTGGCGCGCGAGGTCCTGAGGTCGATCCCCCGGTACCCACAAAAAAAAAAAAAAAAACTTATACGCAAAGTGAATGCAAATCAGAAAATGCTTCTCATTACAAAGTTTGAGAACTATTTGAAGAGTTTTGCATGGCACAGTACATGGTGACAAATAATAAAGAAAATTATTGGTTAAAATGGGTGTGTTTAACAACATATGAAATGCAGAGGTAAGGAATTAATCATCCATGTTTTTATCTGTCACATTTTCACATTTCAAATGAAATGTCAAGTCTTGGCATAAGTTGAAACAGGAATCTTCATGTTCTTTTAGTGCTATAGAAATGCTAATTATGAAGCTTTAGAGAAATTTTAAAATGGCCCATATCTCTGGGAAAACCTAAAATTTTGCATTAACCCAACTGCAAATATTCATTCACCACCCCCTCCTTTCATGGGAAGAGTGTAGGTGATAAAAATGCAGACAGGAGATAAGACTGATATACAACTCCAAAGAGATTTATTTAACCTACAGCAAAAATCTGTTGAATCTCTCCTCTAGTCTAAGAACTGTGATCATTATCAATTAGACTCAATGATCCCCAGTCTAACTCTTCAAAATTTCGAGGCCCGTGTTTTAAGATTCTGGTCTAGTTAAGCATAAAATAAGTAACTATCAGGGTCAGGCTTATTAGATTCAGGACAGAAGGCAAAAAGAATTTTTGCATATTTGGAATATATACTCTCTGCTGTTAAGGAAGATTAAAACAAACAAAATCAAACTGTAGATTATAAATCTTCATGGGGGATATGCAAAGTAACTTGTTAATACCAATGTATTGATCTATATAGTCTCTATTAAAGATTTATAACACATTTTCTTCTCAGAAGTGTTGGGTTCTTCCCATTTCTCTTGCACTGGATCAGTAACATTGTTATTTTTTCACTCTACTCTAGTCCTCATCCATCCTCATTCTACATATTGTTAACACAAAGTGACGCACACCCCAGGATTCTCTACCACAAATAGTCTATGGGCTGATCATTTCCCTGGAAACATCTCCAGCATAAAATTTGCTTTTAAACACCAGGTTTTTTATACTTATGAATATAGTTCTACCTGAAAATTTGAGCCATTTTAAAGTTAAATTTTAATGTTATTATTCCCTTCAACCATAATCATTAGCTGAGGTTTCTGACAAGTCAGTTGGCATAGATATCCACCTAATCTCCCAAATCGATAGTCTCCCTAAAACCATGAGATGGAAACACAGAATTAGCATCCCCCAAAATGTACAAAGAATAATGTAGAAACAAACATTGCTGCCATTGCTAACTTGATTTTCTTCAGTGAGTTTACCCAAAGAGCTAAATTTGGCAGTAACATTTTAAAAATCTTATTTTGTTAGTGCTTATGGGTAATTTGTAATTCTGTTCACTTCCTTTAATCCAAGTGTTTACCGAGCTCTGTTTTCTAAAAATGTAAAAAAAAAGGTAGATATGCTTTAGAAATTGTTAGTTCTCTTTTGTAAAGAATAATACAGTCATATATACTGTCACTTATACTTTCCAATTTTGGATCAGCTTGCATTCTAAAGATCTTTGCCAAGTAACCAGTTACATTTATATTACTTTCAGCTACTTTAGTGTTCTATTAAGAGGTCTATTTAAGACTAGTTAATTCATCAGCATGTACTTAATAGGGTTTATGTGCTTGGTCAATTCTGCCTCTTGCCATGTAGTTTCCTGCCTTTATTTAACCAATTCCTTGTAATCATTTTATTCCACTTCTAACAGCAACAGATGGGAAACAGTACAGTGTAAGTCTGGAAAATGGAGCTAATATATTATCTTCAGCACTTAATTCTAATGACTAACTGGCAATGAAATTTCTTAAGCAATTCAGTAATCCCCAATGGGCAAAACAACACTTTATCTAAGTGAGGATGGTGGAAAGAACCTGCTTTTTCTTCTTTTTGGATTCCCTGTTACAGAAAGAGACTAACTAAAATTTCCCCCAACAAAGCCCGGGAAACTTTTGCTTTTCTAACCAAGGGGAGTGTATATAAATGCTACACAAAAGTTTCTTAAATACATTTTTCTCCAAAAGAATATTACATTCTAGGGATAGATACTATCTGAAAGCTGTCTTATCCTCCTAACCAGAGTGGCTTTTAAATATAAATTCCCTTCTCTACACTTTGCCAACACCACCACCATAACCCAGAGATAAGAGATGAAATAAGAAAATGAGGAAAGCCGACTCAGCAGAGAACCATTAGAAGCCATTGGAGGAAAACAAATCTCCTCGGAAATATTGTTGATAAAGATCTTGTCCTTTGAAGAAAAACTTGGAGCAGATTTATTGTGGAATACACTGTTCTCATAAATAAAAAAAAGTAAGGTTCATAGCATACTAGTTTAGTACTAGTGGATGTGGCAAGGTTTGGGCTTTGAGGTGAAGGAGATTTAGAGAGTTTGAGGGTAAATCAGTGGTTGATGTTATCTTTTTAAGGATTTAACAGGTATGGGTTCATTTAAATGGCTTTTTCTATAGCAATAGTTAATTTCAACCTTACCTTCTAGACAAGAATTTCATAAAATAATAAAATCATGTTGATGAAGTCAGTGAAGCATCTATTTAATTTAATCTAAAATAGACAGTAGTCTCTAAGAATACAGTTGGTTTTGATTTTCAAGGTATGCAAATAAAGCTACACTGCGTTCTACAACTTCTGCTGACTACAGTCAAGGTGTTAAATTAGTCTCACCCCTCCTTCATCCACTTCCTCCTCCTCCTCCTCCTCCTCCTTTCTGCTTCTCCCCCCTCTAAATATCTCCTCTCCTCTAAATCCCCAGCGATTTGAAAACGACTGTAGGAAAGATTTGGCATTTGAAAGAGGTTGTAACATATTTGGCCCCTGAAATATGGAAGAGAGTGATGGATATTTCAAGGAAACAGAACAAAAAAACTCAGATTTTTCAAATTTTATGCAACCTAAAGCCCATATCTACAGATTTTTGCTTAAATTACCTTGGTAACAAAGCAGGTGAGTGGTTTCTTGTGAAATTTCTGCTATTTATATTGTGGATTCTGGCCTTCCTTTTCTCTTTCTTCTAGAATTAGCCAAGCAAGATGTAAGGAAAGAGATTGCTATCCAAGGATTTCATATAAGTTATCTGATTTGCCTCACACAAAATTTTTTAAAAATTCTTATATCTACCCCTCCATTAAATATCTAATTTTAACGGGGAAATTGAAATTTGGTTTCTTTCAGTTCACTCTACCTCCTATTTTCAGGTATCCAGTTATGCGGTTAAATGGGTAAGTGCAGGATCTTCCTCATAAATACAGAAGATAAAATGAGCGAACAGTACACAGTAGATGGAGCATGTGACACATTTAATTGTTTTCCTCAAAGTGAGAACTTAGAAAACTTTCCATTTCTGGATATCACAACTCTGATTCCTATAGCTCATAAGTAGAAAAGCTGAAATTTGTACCTAGCAATGAGGCGCTCAAGCTTGGCATCTCACATAGGCTACACAGCATCTGTGGATTTATGTCAAAGGATTAGAATGAACACCCCATGAAAACGCAGACAGGGAAGAATGCTCAGCCTCTCACTCAATCATTTACAGAGTGCGAGATGTAACTGAGGTGTAGTTAATTGAATTTTTGGTCTAAGTTCTAATTAGAATGAAACTATGGTACAGTACTTCTTACGGAAACCTGGGATGTTTCTTCCACTCAACTTGACACTTGAGGCTGCAGGAAAATAGTAACTAAATACCAGTAATTGGTTACTTTCACAGAGTGGATCAAGAGAGATCAAGGATCAGAAAGTAGCAAGAGAAGCATCTGAAGTCAGACAATCAATGGAAGTTTATTGAGTACCCCAAGGTATTCAATCTATACAGGGCCATAAGTAAACTAGAAGTCGATATGAAACAAGAGGAAACAGGGTTTCAAGGCAAAGGAGAGAAAGCATTTGAGATTAGAACCATGAATGGTTAGAAAAGAAAACAAAAAGAGAAAGCCTGCATTCAGACAGAGACATTGGTTAACTAAAGGATATGGATTTCATCCTTTATATCTAAAGCAATATGAGGTTTAAAATTAATCAGAAAACAATCAATGAATCTGTTTCAAATCACCTCTGTTTAATAGCCTGCTGGTAGTGATTTGGCTATATTCAAGAAGAGAAAAGCAACCAAACCAAGCTGGTCCATTTAAAAGTAGTCAGAAAAAGAAAGTTGTGTTAGCAAAAAGTATAGTGTATTTGGGGATGGGGGCTTGGTTTTTTTTTTTTTTTTTTCTCTCTTGCTATCCTAGCTTATTTGTCTCAGTGAAATTTGAAGTGCAATCAAAATTCTTGATTTTCTTCTCTACATAAAAATAAAATACACCATAATATGTACAAATTTAAAAAGATTAAGGAGAGAGTTTGTTTGATTTTATTCACAGAATCACATTTTTTAGCTTTGATATGTATTTAAATTGTGAAATAGTCTTCCCCAAATTGTAGGTAAAATTCAGACTGACAAATTCATACAGGTCAAACAACATCTGTCATTTTATGTTTACCAGATTTTAACACCTTAATGATTTTAACACCTTAGATCACACTTGCACAAAATATAGATTATGATACTGAAGTCAAGTGGCAAGGACATACCCAAACAATATACCTAGATTGTTCCCTTATATATCTGATCCTGTAGAATGTGCTAAAAATGAAAATAAATTCTACTTGCCTTCTTACAAATACATTACAGAATAAATATTTTCCTATGAGCTTTTAAAGAAAGACTGATTCTAATTATATTCACTTACTATGCAAATTAGGTTTGAATCAGGCTGCTCATTAATATTATATCTCAGGCAACAAAATAAACACACCATGTAAATTTATTAAACATGCTTCAAGTTCCGAGATATTACAGAATGTGAATTTTTTAATCATGACACAAATTAACACATTGTCTTATTACTCGGTATAATGTTTCTTGTTAGCTGATGTAAATACTTGCAAATATCCTGCATTTGCAGTTTCTTTTCCTTTGTTGACATTAACAAGAAAAATATCTTTATAAAGTTCATTTTCATTTACAATTGTAGATAAGTCCTGAACATTTTTCCTCATTACGTATGAATCATTAATCATGCACAATGAATGTGCATCACTTTTTGTTCTCTAGAATGATGGGTTTTGTGAGGAACACTTACTATCATAAATCTTTCTAAAAGAGCTCCTAATAGCATCCAATAACTTGTAATATCAGTCAGTAAAATGTAAAGCGTACTCTCTTCCACCAGCCTTTATATCTGCAGCTATCATCATCAATTTTCATAGAGACAATTTTAAAAACAAGCATGTAAATACAAATATCCTTATCATTAGTACTGCAAGACACGTTTTTACACTTTCTACTGTTTTTCTCCTATACAGGATTCTTTTATTTTTTTCCTTTCTGTTGTTTCCTCCCTACGTAATGTCATTAGAGCCTGCTGCTCAGTAATTATTTCCTTTTGTCAAGGTAAAACAAATTTTCAGTATTTTCTCAACTTCAGATCTAGAGTATTTTTAAACATTATATCAAAGAAAGATGAAACATAATTTGTTTTGAAAACTAAAGGCCCATCAACAAAAGAATGAACAAAGAAAATGTGGTGTATATACACACAATGGAGTACTACTCGGGCATAAAGAAGAATTAGTTTGAGTCATTTGCAGGGAAAATGATGCACCTTGAGACCATAACACTAAGTAGAATACATCAGACATGTGAGATCAAATATCATGTGGTTTCCCTTTTGTGACACTCCCTAAATATAAATAATTTATGGAACAAAATCAAACATAGATGAGAGAAATCAGGGATATAGACTTTGTGGAGATGAGAGGAGGATCTGAGTTTGGGGGGGAAGCAAGGGTGAGGAGGAGAGGGGGAAGTGAAAAGGACCATGATGCTGTATTCTCATGCACCAATTCCCCAGGATGAATGTAATTATTATGCATTACAAACATACACTAATAACAACAGGAAACAACAACAGAAAGAAAACTATAATCCTTTTACTATTGTATGGCAATTTTATTGAGATTTTTAAATGTATCTACTTTTAGCAATTTAAGCCCTAAAACTGGTCAATTCTGAAGGATTTAGCACGTGCAGTCTCAATAGCATACACAAACTCTATGCACGAAAGACTGATTTCTTCATAACCACCTGTGTTGTCATCTCTTGCTGCCTCCCAAAGTGCACCTGGCCTCAGCGTGCTTGCAAGATTATCCTGAAGAACACAGCAAATATTCATAAAATGAAACACAGTAGATTTCACAAAAAGCCAAAAAGAAAATAAAGACAATCTTGCAAAAACTTTTTGTAGTCATGTTATTAGACTGCACTTCAGAATTTTCTAAAGTTAATTTTCACTCATAAGTTACCTAATTTTGGTCTTTACTATGTAAGGTAACCTTACTTTATAGAAGGTCAAATTTCCAGGAACACTGAGATCATTTAAGACATAAAATAAGGAAGGCATTTTCACCTTTGTGTTATTTTGTTTCCAATTTGAATTGGTTATAGAATCATCATAAAAACGATAAAAGTGGGACCGGTGAGATGGCTCAGTGGTGTAAGCGCCTGCCTGGCAAGCATGAGGGCCCAAGTTCGACTCCCGGAACCTACATACGAAAAAAGGGCCGGTGATATCGCTCAGCGGCACGGACGCCTGCTGGCGCGCGAGGTCCTGACGTCGACCCCCAGTACCCACAAAAAAAAATAATAATAATAACGATGAAAGTGCCAAGTTCTAAAATTTTCTACAATTGACACACTTGTACCAAAATGATTGTTGAGTCTGATGAAAAATCGTGAATGGAAAGTTTTCAAGACTTCCAAGTACTTCATAATTGTAATAGTTAGGTAATAAATTTGCTGGATATCTATAGCTATGACTTCAGTACTATTTTCAGCTTTAACTTTATTGATTTTTAAAGTCCAGATAATAATGGGTGAGGTAGGTTTTTATAGCTCTATTTTATAAATAAGCAAAATAAGGCTTGGCAGGCTATGTTACTAGACTAGGATACTCTACTAAATAACTGACACAGGATGAAATTAGAAATCAGATTTGTCTATGTTCTAACCTAGCTTTTTCCTTTATATGTCTTTTTATTGCTTACTTTCCATTCTCTTAGCTTTAAAATTATACAGGTCATTTTAGGTTCTTTCTACAAATAGACATAAGAGAGTCTAGACGTAATAGCATGTGGTGAGCCACAGCTGATCAATCATAGGGATCATATCACAAGTGAATGTTTCTGTATTTTATAGAAGCAATTTCTACTTTCACATGGAAACTGACTTTGGGTGAATTATATTATCATTTCTGATGTTATCAGTTTTTATGAATAGAAACTACGTGTTAGTAATTGCAATTACTAACATGCAATGCATGAAATGCATTGAAATTCATTTTTATGATTACTTGTATTTTCAGGAGATTATTTAAACTATTATGTAATTCAATTGGTACTAAATATTTTTTTAAGAAACAGTAAAATATGATGTGCTGCTAGTACTTTTTTTACCTATTATAAAGAGTGAAATAAAATGTTATTTAGGGATCTTTTAAAGACACATTATAATACATATCATATATTATATACATATAGTTACTTGATAAATTAAAATTCAAACCTTAGAAATTGTTAAAACTTGCTATGTGTTTAGTTTTAAAACAACACATCCTTCCAAATATATTCATTGACTACATATTTATTTTTAAAAACAGTTAAAATTGTGAGTTTTCAGATACATTATGAACAAGGTATAACACTGATTTAGTTGAAGATACAGCCATGTTATAAAATCAAATATTAAGCTGACATTATCATCAAAGTCAGCATCAGTAATTATGTAGTACAATAGAGAAAGTTTTAAAGTAGTAAATTTTTTTTTTGTGGGTATTAGGGGTCGACCTCAGGACCTTGTACAACAGCAGGCCCCCGTGCCACTGAGCAATATCACCGGCCCTTTTTTTTGTATGTGGGTTCCAGGAGTTGAACTGGGGCCCTCGCACTTGCCAGGCAGGCGCATACGACACTGAGCCATCTCACCGGCCCCTAAAGTAGTAAATTTAAAGCTTTAGGTTTTAAAAGATCAGGAACAATAACTTAATAAAATGTTATATTAGTAACATATCACTATGGTGATGATAATTCAGCAGCAAATCCTAAACCAATGATCATCATTCAGGGAATAAATACTGTTGCAAGTACTATTGTCTTCCTGCTTTGGACAGAGTACTTGACGATCTATCAATATGTCAAGAATGTCTGTGAGCCATTGGAAGGAGGGTTGCCACCAATCTCTGCCATGAAAACTCACCAAGCTAAGAATGGAGAAGTACACCTGCTTCTTTATTTCCATGAATAATTCAACAGCGGCCTTTGGCGGATTCAGAAAGCACAATTCAGCTTAAGCTGCCTGCAACTCTTCTCAGAGTTGTTCACAGGAGTATCTGTAATGACAGAGAAGTACGGGCACTTATTTTTAGAAGGTGAAAAATGGAGCTCAAAAAGTCTCAGGAATCATTGTATTTCTGTGAAGGCTTACATTTATCTAAAATATCACACAATTCCATTTAGCTATATTTTATATTTGACTAATTTAAAAAACAATTTAAATATTCAATACAGCCTTAATCTCCTCCACTTTCAAGAAGGATACATCTACGAAAAACTACTTGTGAAGTATCATCTTAAGGTTGACTTTCAAATACCCCGAACTCTTGAATTAGGTTTAGGGCTTCCAGTGGTTACAAATTTGTCTCAGTTTTCATAATTTTAAAATGTAAACATTACAATGTAAAACTACATTTTTGCAAAATATGAAATATTCATGAGTATACTTAGGTTTTTTTAAGTAAATTTTAAAATGGTCTTGTTGAACAGTATGTTTGATTTGTGCTAATCATGATCCCAATGACACAAACTCCAACACTATAATGCTGAATGTTGAAATCACCAATGGTCAAAATTTCTTTTATTGTTTTAATTTTTATCAGCTTATGTTTGCAATACATAAGAATTACATTATTATGAGAATATAAATATTGGTACATATACATATCACAACTTGATCATTTTTACTCCTGTCCTACAACCTCCACCACTATTATGGCTCTTATCTAGATGTTCTCTCAAAGCCTCGTGTGCTCTTAGGTGGGGCTTTTGGGAAGCAGCTGGATCATTCATACTGCATTATGGGTGTGTAGTAACTGGATTAGTCTACTGATTGGTTTAGCACAGCTCTGGGGGTGGATAACCAGAAGGCCTACCCTGGGTGTAGGTGGCACCAACCAATAGACTTGTAGTCTGAATGGAATAAAAATGGAAAGGAAGGCTTGCTGCTTCCTGCCTCCTGTCTGCCCTCTGTGGACTCTTTCTCTTCTGCCATGGCCCTCTGCCATGCTGCTCTGCCTTGGAGCCATTCAACTATAAACTGAAACCTCTACAACCTGTGAGCTAAAGTAAACCTTTTCTCCTTTAACTTGTCAGTGTCAGGTATTTTGTCCCAGCAACAAGAAAGCAACTAAGACAACCAATTTCCCCTCTCCATCTTTCCACATTTTTCCTTTCCATCTTCACAGTCTACATCCATGTTTCCTACCATCCCTTTTATTTTGCTCTTTAAATTATTTATATTTTGGGTTTCTCATGTAAGAGAAACTGTATGATATTTGTTTAACCTTCTGTGTCTGATTTATTTCACTTAGTATTATGATCTCACAGTAATATACATATTTTCCTATAACTAAATCCTATGACTCTATACTTCATGGCTAAGTTGTACTGCATTGTGTACATATAACACATTTTCTTCATCCATTTATCTGTTGATGAGTATCTAGGCTTATTCTTGTTTTTCTAGAACCTGTGATGCATCTTTTGGTTATTTATTTGGGATCACTCTATTCTTTATATGTCAGCATTCATAGCTATAAACTTCCCTTTTAGAAGTACATTGTGTCCCATAAGTTTTGGTATGTTTTGCTACTATTGTCATTCTATTCTAGGAACTTTTAAAATTTCTTCTATGATTTATTCTGTGACCCACTGATTACTCAAGAATGTACTGTTTCATTTCCATGTGTTTGTGTGATTTCTGGGGTTTCTTGCTGATTTCTAGTTTCATTCTGCTATGATCCAATAGTATGCAAGAGATTATTTTGATTCTTTTGTGTTTATTTAAGGATATTTAATGGTTTAAGTTATGGTCTATATTGAAGAATGTTCCAGGTGCTGCTGAGAAAAATGTGTGTTCCATCGCTGCATGAAACACTGTATAGATACCTGTTAAAACCATTTCTTTGATGATATGGTTAAACTTTTATATTTCTTTGGGTTTTTTTGTTTTTGTTTCTGTTTTTGGTTTTTGGTTTTTTTTGGTTTTTGGGGGGGTTTTGGGGGTTTTTTTGGTGTGATTGACCTACTATTCATGAGAGGGGAATATGAAAGTCCACTTCTATGATTGGACTGATGTCTATCTGTCCATTTATGTACAGTGGTTTTTGTTTAATGAAAGGGTTTTATGAATAACAATTGACAATAGTTATCTCTTTCCTTTTAATTTTTGTCTTCTAAACTATGTGGTCTGCTTCTTTGTCTCTTCTTATCAGTTCTGATCAGTTTTAGCTTGAATTCCACTTTGTCTAAAAATAGAATACTCCTGCTTACTCTTGGGCTACAGTTGCATGGAGTACTGTTTTCCATCCTTTCATTTTCTTACTGTATGTTTTTTGGGATGAGGAATGTCTCTTACAGGCAACATGTATCTGAGTATTGCTATTTTTATCCAGTGTGCTAGTCTTTCTGATTAGGGAGTTAAGATTATTTACATTGAGGAGAGTAGCCTCAAGATGGCGGATGAGTAAGAAGCAGGCAACGAAACTCTCTCTAAAAGTTACCATTGGAACACGAGAATATAGCGACCCGGAAAGCGCAGGAGGGGGGGGGATGCCTCCCCGAAACCCAGAGAAGTTCTGAAGCGCAATCTGGGACCCCTGGCACCAGTGACGGGTGACTTCTAACAAAGAAGACGGAAAGAAGGAGCAGACCGCGCGCGCGCACCTTCTAATATCCCGGGAGTTGGAGCGCCGGCGGAGGCTCAATTCTACGGACACACGGTGGCAGCTGGCGCCCAGGGAGCCCCCACGGAGGATCCTGAGACAGCAGCGGGGCAGGGGAGCGGCAGAGAACGGCGCTGACCGGCGGTGAGTGTCTCTCAGCCACAGCTGCCCCGCGCCAGAGAGCGACCGGCCGGGCGCCATTGTGGGGGGTGTGGCGAAACTCAGAGCGGCTCGGAAACTGCTCTGGGAACTTGTGCTCCGGACAGGGCAGCACAGGGCCTCTCAATTGAGCCCACGAAAGTGTGCTGAGGTCAGCAGGCGAACGAGACTGGACTCTCAGCCACACCTGTCCCGCGCCAGAGAGCGACCGGCCGGGCGCCATTGTGGGGGGTGTGGCGAAACTCAGAGCGGCTGGGAAACTGCTCTGGGAACTTGTGCTCTGGACAGGGCAGCACAGGGCCTCTCAATTGAGCCCACGAAAGTGTGCTGAGGTCAGCAGGCGAACGAGACTGGACTCACAGCCACACCTGTCCCACACCAGAGAGCGACTGGCCCGGCGCCATTGTGGGGGGCATGGCGAAAAACCAGAGCAGCGGGAACCAGTGCAGGGAATCCGCACTCGGACAGCGCGCTGAGCCTCTCAGGCCCAGGGACCGTGAAAGGGCGCTGAGAGCGGAGGCGAGCTAGACTGGTCTCTACCTGAAAGTACGCGCCTCTGCTCACCGCCCGCCAGAGGGCGCTCCTGGCTTACTCGGACGGACCTGCACAGAACAGGTAGCTGCCTACAACAAAGTCAACACCTGGAACTGATTCTTTTTAATTTTTTTTTTTTCTTATTTTTATTTTTTTTATTATTATTTTTTTTTCTTCTCACTCATTTGTTTTTTGTTCTGGCAAAGGGTTTTTTTTTGTTTTTGTTTTGTTTAGTTTTGTTTTTTGGTGGGGTTTTATTTTTGATCTGTCTGTTTTATTGCTTTTATCTTCGTTATTGTTTCTGTATGTGTATTTGCTCTTTCCTTCATTATTCTCTCTGGTTTTTTATATGAGTGTAAACAGCGCCTCTAACTTCTTTGTGATTGTGGTCGTGATCTGTTCTTCCTTTTATCACTTCCTTCTCTTTTTACCACCTGTTCTCTGCACTAGTGTCCCAATTTTAGTGGGATCCCTCTTGGTCCTCTAACCTTATATCTAATTCCTTCCTCTTCTCCCAATACTCTATTTCCTCCTTAACTCATTTTAAATTTAAACTCTTTAGGGAAAACTTGACATACATAGGACTTGTATACTGCATATAATTTTTCTGGTGTGTTTTTAGATTTTGTTATATAACCACAACTCTATACAGCTAAAAGTGGTAAATAACTGGTTAGCTCAGTCTGTCATTTTCTAGGCTGTGTTTGATGCTTTAGTTAACATTATAGCCAAATGTGAAATAATTGTTCTAAACATCTTTCCTTCCTGATATTTCATGATTGAGATTGACTAAGGGACACAGAAAATACAGTGGCACAGTACCAAAGAATCAAGGACTGGGCCAAACAGGTAGCAACTTCGCAAACCCAACGAATTGAAGAGGTAGGATCTGGCAGAAAGCTCAAAACACAAAAGCAAGCTCCACTTGGAAGATACTGCAGAGAAGTAGTCATCTTCTAAAGATCTTAAACACTAGCAATAAAGTAACCTACTATAGGTAATTTGCAAACATCACCCCAGGAATTAAAGAAAGAAAACATGATACATCACTTAAACAAGATGCAACCCCACACATCCAATTCACCAAAGGCAAACCTAGGGAGCAACGAGGTGGGACAACCCGAAAGCCACCCACCTGGCCTATCTGAAGTGGTAACAACAAAGCAACTGAATGAGGTTCTGGAAAAAATTAAAACAGAAATAATCTCACAGATAACTGCAGAGATAATGTCTACAACGAAGACCATGCTTAAGGACACTATAGCTGATACAGACAAAAAAATAGATGAACTTAAGAAAACTATAGAAACCATGAATGCTCAGCATAGGAAAGAAATGGAATCCATAAGGCAGATTAAAACAGATACCCAAGAGATAAAAAATTCCATTGAAAGTATTTGTAGCAGAATAAGCCAATGCGAGGACAGGATCTCAGATATAGAAGACAGGCTTGCAATTAGTGATCATGAAATGGAAAAATTCTTAAAAATAGCAAGGGACCATGAAAAATCAATTCAGCAGCTGCTAGATGACTCAAAGATAAACAACTTAAGAATAATTGGAATAAATGAAAAAGCAGGAGATAGCATCAACGACATTAAAACCTTGTTCAAAGACATAATCAGGGAGAACTTTCCTGGAAGAGAAAAGGAATTTGACACCTCTATAAGTGAAGCTTTCAGAACACCAACTAGACATGATCAAAAAAAAACTTCAGCCAGACATATTATAGTCAAGATCCCAGAAATTCAACAGAAGGGCAGAATCTTAAAAGCTGTTAGGGAGAAGAGACAAATCACCTATGAAGGAAAACCCATCAGAATCACAGCTGACTTTTCAGCACAAACCCTCAATTCAAGAAGAGCTTGGAATGATGTATTGCAAGCTCTAAAGGAAAATAATTTTCAGCCCAGATTGATGTACCCTGCAAAACTATCTTTCAAAATTGAGGGAGAAATAAAATACTTTCATGACAAAGAACATCTGAGAAAATTTATGACCACCAAACCAGCACTCCAAAACGTTCTGAAGGACATTCTAGAAAGAGATAGGAACCCCAACAGAAGGAATCCACCAGGCAGGGCAAATAATTAAATAGCCGGAAAGTGGAAAAACAAAGAGTGGGAACCAACAACAGGAAAATATCATGACAAGTCAATACATATCAGTTTTAACCATCAATGTTAACGGTCTCAATTCACCAATCAAAAGGCACAGACTGGCGAAATGGATCAAGAAGCAAGATCCAACAATATGCTGTATACAAGAAACACATTTAATTCAGAAAGAAATTCATAGACTGAAAGTCAAAGGATGGAAAACAATACTCCATGCCACAGGAACCCAGAAAAAAGCAGGGGTAGCTATTCTTTTTGCAGACAAAGTGAACTTCAAGCCAAGAAGGATTCAGAGAGATAAAGAC
Organism: Erethizon dorsatum; assembly: GCA_028451465.1. Taxonomy (NCBI): domain Eukaryota; kingdom Metazoa; phylum Chordata; class Mammalia; order Rodentia; family Erethizontidae; genus Erethizon; species Erethizon dorsatum. The sequence goes on from CM051824.1 coordinate 140,677,228, forward strand.
GGTCATTACATCCTTGTAAAGGGAACAATCCAAGAGGAAGAGATAACGATCATAAATATATATGCGTCAAATACCAATGCACCCAGCTATATAAAACAAGTACTAAAGGACATGAAAAATCAAATAAGCACTAATACAATTATATTGGGAGATCTCAATACTCCACTGTCACAAAAAGATTGATCAACTGGACAGAAAATCAATAATGAAATAGTAGAACTGAACCAAACTTTTGAACAAATGGACTTAGTAGATGTCTACAGAGTGTTCCATCCCACAACATCAGAATACACATTTTTCTCAGCTGCACATGGGACGTTCTCCAAAATAGACCACATACTAGCTCATAAAACCTGCTTAAGTAAATGCAAAGGAATTGAAATTATCCCATGCATATTATCAGACCATAGTGCAATGAAATTGGAAATCAATGGCAAAAGATCCCACAAAAACTCCCTAAACACATGGAAATTAAACAGCATCCTCCTGAACAACCAATGGGTCACAGATGAAATTAAAGAAGAAATTAGTCACTTTCTACAACTGAATGATAATGACAGTACAACATACCGGAACTTATGGGGTACAATGAAAGCAGTCCTAAGAGGGAAATTTATAGCATTAAACACTTATATCAGGAAAATAGAGCAAGCGCAAATAAACAACTTAAGGGTGAACCTCGAGCTTCTAGAAAAAGAAGAGCAGGTTAAGCCAAAAGCCCGTACAAAGGAGAAAATTATAAAGATCAGAGCAGAAATTAACGTATTGGAGAATAAAAAAACAATACAAAGAATCAATGAAGCAAAAAGTTGGTTCTTTGAAAGAATAAATAAGATTGACAAACCCTTATCCAACCTTATTAAAAAAAGAAAAGAAAAGACTCAAATCCATGCAATTGAAAATGAAAAGGGTGATATCACGACGGACCCTGCAGAAATCCAGAAGATCATCTATACCTATTTTGAAAATTTATATTCTACTAAGATGGAAAATGCAGAAGAAATGGACAGATTCCTAGATTCGTATGAATTACCAAAGCTGAATCAAGAAGATTTAAAAATCCTAAATAAACCAATATCAGCCAGTGAAATTGAAGATGTAATTAAAAACCTCCCAACAAAGAAAAGCCCAGGCCCTGATGGATTCACTGCCGAATTCTACAAGAAATTTAGAGAAGACCTAACGCCCCTACTTCTCAAACTTTTCAATGAAATTGAAAGGGAAGCAATACTCCCAAATTCATTCCTGGAAGCAAGCATTACCCTGATACCAAAACCAGAGAAGGACCCAACTAAGAAAGAGAACTACAGGCCAATCTCCCTAATGAACATAGATGCAAAAATCCTTAGTAAGATATTGGCAAACAGAATCCAACAAATCATCAAGAAGATTATACACCATGACCAAGTTGGATTCATCCCAGGGATGCAGGGATGGTTCAACATACGTAAATCAATAAATGTAATACAGCATATTAACAGAACCAAAGACAAAAATCACATGATCATCTCAATAGATGCAGAAAAAGCTTTTGACAAAGTCCAGCACCTTTTCATGATAAAAACCCTACAGAAAATTGGAATAGAGGGTCTTTATCTCAATCTGGTAAAAGCTATCTATGACAAACCAACAGCCAATATCATACTAAATGGCCAAAAACTGAAAGCCTTCCCTCTAAAATCAGGAACAAGACAAGGATGTCCACTGTCCCCACTCTTATTCAACATAGTTCTGGAAACTTTAGCCAGAGCGATTAGACAAGAGAAAGAAATAAAAGGAATAATGATTGGAAAGGAAGAAGTTAAATTATCATTATTTGCAGATGACATGATACTCTACACAGAAGACCCCAAAAACTCCACTAAAAAACTGCTAGATTTGATAAGCAAATTCAGTAGTGTAGCTGGATACAAAGTCAATACTCAAAAGTCAATAGCCTTCCTGTACACAAATAACAAACTTACTGAAAGAGAAATTAGGGAAACAATACCTTTCACAATAACATCCAAAAAAATGAAATACCTAGGAATCAACCTCACAAAGGATGTAAAAGACCTCTATACTGAAAACTACAGTACTCTGAAAAAGGAGATTGAAGAGGATATCAGAAAATGGAAAGATATCCCTTGCTCCTGGATAGGAAGAACCAATATAGTGAAAATGGCCATACTTCCAAAATTGTTATACAGATTTAATGCAATTCCAATCAAAATTCCAACAGCATATCTCACAGAATTAGAGAAAACAATCCTAAAATTCATTTGGAATCAGAAGAGACCTAGAATAGCAAAGGCAATTCTGGGCAACAAAGGCAAGGCAGGGGGCATCACAATCCCCGACTTGAAATTATACTATAAAGCTACTGTGATAAAAACAGTGTGGTACTGACAAAAAAACAGACCTGAAGATCAATGGAACAGATTAGAAGATGCTGAAACAACCCCAGACATACTAAGCCACCTTATCTTTGACAAAGGTGCCAAACACATTCGCTGGAAAAAAGATAGCCTCTTCAATAAATGGTGCTGGAAAAACTGGCTCTACACATGCCGAAGATTAAAACTAGACCCATATCTTTCACCATGCACTAAACTAAATTCAAAATGGATCAGAGATCTAAATATTAAAACAGAAACATTAAATCTGCTGGAAGGTAGGATAGGTAAAACCCTTGGAGACATTGGTGTAGGCAAAGACTTTATGAATAAAAACTCAACCGCACGGGAACTATCCCAAAGAATCAATAACTGGGATCTCATCTTATTAAAAAGCTTTTGCACAGCAAGAGAAACCACCAACAGAGTGAAGAGACAACCCACAATGTGGGAAAAAATGTTTGCCAGCTGTTCCTCAGACAAAGGATTACTATCGAGAACATATAAAGAACTCAAAAAAATTAGACCTCCCAAATTTAAAGACCCACTCCAAAAATGGGCATCTGAGTTGAATACGCATTTCTCAGATGAAGAAATACTAATGGCAAATAAATATACAAAAAAATGTGCAACATCACTAGTCATTCGAGAGATGCAAATTAAAACAACACTGAGATACCATCTCACCCCAGAAAGAATGGCTACTATAAAGAAATCAACTAATAACAAATGCTGGAGGGGCTGTGGGGAAAAAGGAACCCTTCTCCACTGTTGGTGGGAGTGTCGACTGGTACAGCCACTGTGGAAGTCAGTGTGGAGATTCCTCAAAAAGCTAGGGTTGGAGGTCCCATTTGACCCAGCTATTCCCCTTCTGGGCATCTTCCCAGAAGAATTAAAAACATCATACCACAGCGATATATGTGCACCCATGTTTATAGCAGCACAATTTGTAATAGCCAGATCTTGGAAACAACCCAAATGCCCATCAACTGAGGAATGGATAAGAAAGATGTGGTATTTTTATACAATGGAGTACTATTCAGCCATTAAGAAGGATAAACTGGAGACTTTTATAGGTAAATGGATGCAACTCGAGAAAATACTCATAAGTGAAATAAACCAGAAGCACATGTGTAAGCATCGTATTGTCTCTCTAGTATGAGAAACTGAAAGAGTAAATAAGATCCAAAATGTACAATAGACATGGTGAATCAAAAAGAAACTGGTCAAAAGTAAAGAGAGACTGGAATAAGGAAAAGAAAGAAGGGAAAGGGAAAAAAAATTGTATATATATATATATAAGATGGTTAAGATAGATACACTACGATTTTTACTTAGTTCATTGAAGAGTAAGGTTTGTGCCAATAATGTTTGGATAATTAAATGCTAATGTCTGGTGTCCTGAATAACTAACTTAAAGATAGTAATACGCAATGTATTAACCATTCTTACCCTCCTATTATGTTGTTTTGAAAATTTGTTCTTCTTTTGATTTGTTTTGTTTTTTCTTCTCTTTAAAATAAAATTAAAAAAAAATGATTATTTACATTGAATGTATAAACGAAAGTGTTATATAAGGAACTCTGTCACGGTATTAAATTTCCAGGGCTGATTATTTTTTCCTTTTTCTTTCTATTCTTCCAGTTAGATGTATTCTTTCCTTTGCACTTTATGATGATGTTGGCCTCACTGCCTTTGTCTAGAATTACTCAATTACTTTCTGTAGTGGTGGTTTGGTGGCTATGAACCTCTTTGATACTTTTTCTCATAGACAGTCTTTATTTCTCTATCAGTTTTGCAGGACATACTAATGTGGATTGGCAATTGTTATCTTTTAAGGTTTGAAAATCTTCACTTCAAGCTCTCCAGGGCTTTAAGATTTTTTTTTTTTAAAGAGAAGAAAAAAACAAAACAAATCAAAAGAAGAACAAATTTTCAAAACAACATAATAGGAGGGTAACAATGGTTAATACATTACGTATTACTATCTTTAAGTTAGTTATTCAGGACACCAGACATTAGCATTCAATTGTCCAAACATTATTGGCACAAACCTTACTCTTCAATGAACTAAGTAAAAATGGTAGTGTATCTATCTTAACCATCTTATATATATATATATACAATTTTTTTCCCTTTCCCTTCTTTCTTTTCCCTATTCCAGTCTCTCTTTCCTTTTGACCAGTTTCTTTTTGATTCACCATATCTATTGTACATTTTGGATCTTATTTACTCTTTCAGTTTCTCATACTAGAGAGATAATACGATGCTTACACATGTGCTTCTGGTTTATTTCACTTATGAGTATTTTCTCGAGTTGCATCCATTTACCTATAAAAGTCTCCAGTTTATCCTTCTTTATGGCTGAATAGTACTCCATTGTATAAAAATACCACATCTTTCTTATCCATTCCTCAGTTGATGGGCATTTGGGTTGTTTCCAAGATCTGGCTATTAGAAATTGTGCTGCTATAAACATGGGTGCACATATATCGCTGTGGTACGATGTTTTTAATTCTTCTGGGAAGATGCCCAGAAGGGGAATAGCTGGGTCAAATGGGACCTCCAACCCTAGTTTTCTGAGGAATCTCCACACTGACTTCCACAGTGGCTGTACCAGTCGACACTCCCACCAACAGTGAAGAAGGGTTCCTTTTTCCCCACAGCCCCTCCAGCATTTGTTATTAGTTGATTTCTTAATAGTAGCCATTCTTTCTGGGGTGAGATGGTATCTCAGTGTTGTTTTAATTTGCATCTCTCGAATGACTAGTGATGTTGCACATTTTTTTGTATATTTGTTTGCCATTAGTATTTCTTCATCTGAGAAATGTGTATTCATCTCAGATGCCCATTTTTGGAGTGGGTCTTTAAATTTGGGAGGTCTGATTTTTTTGAGTTCTTTATATGTTCTCGATAGTAGTCCTTTGTCTGAGGAACAGCTGGCAAACATTTTTTCCCACATTGTGGGTTGTCTCTTCACTCTGTTGGTGGTTTCTCTTGCTGTGCAAAAGCTTTTTAATAAGATGAGACCCCAGTTATTGATTCTTTGGGATAGTTCCCGTGCGGTTGAGTTTTTATTCATAAAGTCTTTGCCTACACCAATGTCTCCAAGGGTTTTACCTATCCTACCTTCCAGCAGATTTAGTGTTTCTGTTTTAATATTTAGATCTCTGATCCATTTTGAATTTAGTTTAGTGCATGGTGAAAGAAATGGGTCTAGTTTTAATCTTCGGCATGTGTAGAGCCAGTTTTTCCAGCACCATTTATTAAAGAAGCTATCTTTCTTCCAGCGAATGTGTTTGCCACCTTTGTCAAAGATAAGGTGGCTTAGTATGTCTGGGGTTGTTTCAGCATCTTCTAATCTGTTCCATTGATCTTCAGGTCTGTTTTTTTGCCAGTACCACACTGTTTTTATCACAGTAGCTTTATAGTATAATTTCAAGTCAGGGATTGTGATGCCCCCTGCCTTGCCTTTGTTGCCCAGAATTGCCTTTGCTATTCTAGGTCTCTTCTGATTCCAAATGAATTTTAGGATTGTTTTCTCTAATTCTGTGAGATATGCTGTTGGAATTTTGATTGGAATTGCATTAAATCTGTATAACAATTTTGGAAGTATGGCCATTTTCACTATATTGGTTCTTCCTACCCAGGAGCAAGGGATATCTTTCCATTTTCTGATATCCTCTTCAATCTCCTTTTTCAGAGTACTGTAGTTTTCAGTATAGAGGTCTTTTACATCCTTCGTGAGGTTGATTCCTAGGTATTTCATTTTTTTGGATGTTATTGTGAAAGGTATTGTTTCCCTAATTTCTCTTTCAGTAAGTTTGTTATTTGTGTACAGGAAGGCTATTGACTTTTGAGTATTGACTTTGTATCCAGCTACACTACTGAATTTGCTTATTAAATCTAGCAGTTTTTTACTGGAGTTTTGGGGATCTTCTGTGTAGAGTATCATGTCATCTGCAATAATGATAATTTAACTTCTTCCTTTCCAATCATTATTCCTTTTATTTCTTTCTCTTGTCTAATCGCTCTGGCTAAAGTTTCCAGAACTATGTTGAATAAGAGTGGGGACAGTGGACATCCTTTTCTTGTTCCTGATTTTAGAGGGAAGGCTTTCAGTTTTTGGCCATTTAGTATAATATTGGCTGTTGGTTTGTCATAGATAGCTTTTACCAGATTGAGATAAAGACCCTCTATTCCAATTTTCTGTAGGGTTTTTATCATGAAAAGGTGCTGGACTTTGTCAAAAGCTTTTTCTGCATCTATTGAGATGATCATGTGATTTTTGTCTTTGGTTCTGTTAATATGCTGTATTACATTTATTGATTTACGTATGTTGAACCATCCCTGCATCCCTGGGATGAATCCAACTTGGTCATGGTGTATAATCTTCTTGATGATTTGTTGGATTCTGTTTGCCAGTATCTTACTAAGGATTTTTGCATCTATGTTCATTAGGGAGATTGGCCTGTAGTTCTCTTTCTTAGTTGGGTCCTTCTCTGGTTTTGGTATCAGGGTAATGCTTGCTTCCAGGAATGAATTTGGGAGTATTGCTTCCCTTTCAATTTCATTGAAAAGTTTGAGAAGTAGTGGCGTTAGGTCTTCTCTAAATTTCTTGTAGAATTCGGCAGTGAATCCATCAGGGCCTGGACTTTTCTTTGTTGGGAGGTTTTTAACTACATCTTCAATTTCATTGGTTGATATTGGTTTATTTAGGATTTTTAAATCTTCTTGATTTAGCTTTGGTAATTCATACGAATCTAGGAATCTGTCCATTTATTCTGCATTTTCCATCTTAGTAGAATATAAATTTTCAAAATAGGTATAGATGATCTTCTGGATTTCTGCAGGGTCCGTCGTGATATCACCCTTTTCATTTTCAATTGCATGGATTTGAGTCTTTTCTTTTCTTTTTTTAATAAGGTTGGATAAGGGTTTGTCAATCTTATTTATTCTTTCAAAGAACCAACTTTTTGCTTCATTGATTCTTTGTATTGTTTTTTTATTCTCCAATACGTTAATTTCTGCTCTGATCTTTATAATTTCCTCCCTTGTACGGGCTTTTGGCTTAACCTGCTCTTCTTTTTCTAGAAGCTCGAGGTTCACCCTTAAGTTGTTTATTTGCGCTTGCTCTATTTTCCTGATATAAGTATTTAATGCTATAAATTTCCCTCTTAGGACTGCTTTCATTGTATCCCATAAGTTCCGGTATGTTGTACTGTCATTATCATTCAGTTGTAGAAAGTGACTAATTTCTTCTTTAATTTCATCTGTGACCCATTGGTTGTTCAGGAGGATGCTGTTTAATTTCCATGTGTTTAGGGAGTTTTTGTGGGATCTTTTGCCATTGATTTCCAATTTCATTGCACTATGGTCTGATAATATGCATGGGATAATTTCAATTCCTTTGCATTTACTTAAGCAGGTTTTATGAGCTAGTATGTGGTCTATTTTGGAGAACGTCCCATGTGCAGCTGAGAAAAATGTGTATTCTGATGTTGTGGGATGGAACACTCTGTAGACATCTACTAAGTCCATTTGTTCAAAAGTTTGGTTCAGTTCTACTATTTCATTATTGATTTTCTGTCCAGTTGATCAATCTTTTTGTGACAGTGGAGTATTGAGATCTCCCAATATAATTGTATTAGTGCTTATTTGATTTTTCATGTCCTTTAGTACTTGTTTTATATAGCTGGGTGCATTGGTATTTGACGCATATATATTTATGATCGTTATCTCTTCCTCTTGGATTGTTCCCTTTACAAGGATGTAATGACCGTCTTTATCTCTCTGAATCCTTCTTGGCTTGAAGTTCACTTTGTCTGCAAAAAGAATAGCTACCCCTGCTTTTTTCTGGGTTCCTGTGGCATGGAGTATTGTTTTCCATCCTTTGACTTTCAGTCTATGAATTTCTTTCTGAATTAAATGTGTTTCTTGTATACAGCATATTGTTGGATCTTGCTTCTTGATCCATTTCGCCAGTCTGTGCCTTTTGATTGGTGAATTGAGACCGTTAACATTGATGGTTAAAACTGATATGTATTGACTTGTCATGATATTTTCCTGTTGTTGGTTCCCACTCTTTGTTTTTCTGCTTTCCGGCTATTTAATTATTTGCCCTGCCTGGTGGATTCCTTCTGTTGGGGTTCCTATCTCTTTTAGAATGTCCTTCAGAACGTTTTGGAGTGCTGGTTTGGTGGTCATAAATTTTCTCAGATGTTCTTTGTCATGAAAGTATTTTATTTCTCCATCAATTTTGAAAGATAGTTTTGCAGGGTACATCAATCTGGGCTGAAAATTATTTTCCTTTAGAGCTTGCAATACATCATTCCAAGCTCTTCTTGAATTGAGGGTTTGTGCTGAAAAGTCAGCTGTGATTCTGATGGGTTTTCCTTCATAGGTGATTTGTCTCTTCTCCCTAACAGCTTTTAAGATTCTGCCCTTCTGTTGAATTTCTGGGATCTTGACTATAATATGTCTGGCTGAAGTTTTTTTTTGATCATGTCTAGTTGGTGTTCTGAAAGCTTCACTTATAGAGGTGTCAAATTCCTTTTCTCTTCCAGGAAAGTTCTCCCTGATTATGTCTTTGAACAAGTTTTTAATGTCGTTGATGCTATCTCCTGCTTTTTCATTTATTCCAATTATTCTTAAGTTGTTTATCTTTGAGTCATCTAGCAGCTGCTGAATTGATTTTTCATGGTCCCTTGCTATTTTTAAGAATTTTTCCATTTCATGATCACTAATTGCAAGCCTGTCTTCTATATCTGAGATCCTGTCCTCGCATTGGCTTATTCTGCTACAAATACTTTCAATGGAATTTTTTATCTCTTGGGTATCTGCTTGAATCTGCCTTATGGATTCCATTTCTTTCCTATGCTGAGCATTCATGGTTTCTATAGTTTTCTTAAGTTCATCTATTTTTTTGTCTGTATCAGCTATAGTGACCTTAAGCATGGTCTTCATTGTAGACATTATCTCTGCAGTTATCTGTGAGATTATTTCTGTTTTAATTTTTTCCAGAACCTCATTCAGTTGCTTTGTTGTTACCACTTCAGATAGGCCAGGTGGGTGGCTTTCAGATTGTCCCACCTCGTTGCTCCCTAGGTTTGCCTTTGGTGAATTGGATGTGTGGGGTTGCATCTTGTTTAAGTGTCGTCTCATTTTTTCTTTCTTTAATTCCTGGGGTGATGTTTGCAAATTACCTATAGTAGGTTACTTTATTGCTAGTGTTTAAGATCTTTAGAAGATGATTACTTCTCTGCAGTATCTTCCAAGTGGAGCTTGCTTTTAGGTTTTGAGCTTTCTGCCAGATCCTACCTCTTCAATTCGTTGGGTATGCGATGTTGCTACCTGTTTGGCCCAGTCCTTGATTCTTTGGTACTGTGCCACTGTATTTTCTGTGTCCCTTAGTCAATCTCAATCATGAAATATCAGGAAGGAAAGATGTTTAGAACAATTATTTCACATTTGGCTATAATGTTAACTAAAGCATCAAACACAGCCTAGAAAATGACAGACTGAGCTAACCAGTTATTTACCACTTTTAGCTGTATAGAGTTGCGGTTATATAACAAAATCTAAAACACACCAGAAAAATTATATGCAGTATACAAGTCCTGTGTATGAGGCCTTTAAGATTTGTGAGGAGAAATCTGCAGTTACTCTGATAGGATTGCCTTTAAAAGTTACTTGATGTTTCTTCTCTAACAGAGTTAGTGTTCTGTCTTTGCTGGGATTTTGACTTTGATCTGTCTTGGAGAGTTTATTTTCATGACTATTCGGGATTCTATATACTGCATTCACTGGATAATCATTTCTCTCCCTAGATTTTCAATTTTTTCTGCTATGATTTCTATAAATAAAATTTTTATAACTTTGTACTATCTTCTAACTTTTCCTTAACTCCTATAATTCTTAGTTTATTTTTTAAGGCATCTAGCAGCTGTTCAAAATTTGTAATGTATAAAATCTTGAATTCTAAAACCCCTAAATTCACAATCCCATAAAATTTTATCCCAAACATTGGAATCCTGAAAGCTGAAATCCTCAAAACAGCAATTCTCATAAAAACCAGGAAGAGAAATAGAAAAATTCTGGGGAAGGGACTGGCCAAATGAGATATAGTATGACAAAATTTTCAGTTTAAAAATGCATTTTTTATCTCTGTTGGGATTCCTTACACTGAGGAAATTCCAGATAGTTTCAGTGAATTAGAATACATTCACTTGGAGAAGCCAGTGAAGTTACTGACTGGTTTGAAAATAATTATGTTCATGGTACAGTAAGAAATCAAACCAATAGTATTGCTGTTTTATCACTAATATTTTTTCTGCCAAACCTGTGGTTTATGTTGGAGGACATGCAGAATGTATTTCAAAAGCCCAAGACAAAATAGAAAATGTGGCATAAAATGTGGAAAAATGTAATAAGAGTGCTCATGATGTGGCAAATTTTCAAAAAATAAAGTGATGTCAACCAGGCCTGGTGGCATTTTGTTATCTTCCCAACCCTCTATGGGCTGAGACAAAAAGATCATAAGTTCGAGCCCAGCTTGGGAAAGTAGAACAGAGATCTTACCTTGAATATTAAAAGAACTGAGGATGTGACTCAATGCACAAGCTCCTGAGTTCAGTCCCCAGCGTTGTAACAAAACCAGTGCAATGTAGAAAGTGAATATGAACATATTTTCCTAGTAGAGCCATGCTCTGAAAGAAAAACAGAAGGTATTCATTGATTTCAAAGGGAAAGTGGTTGTCTGCAGATAATAGCAGAGCCTTATTCCAAAATCCTAAGGACCTCTGCTGTTTTTCACCTGTGGGGGCCTGCCAGAGACTCCAGACAGCACCCCTACCTGCCACTGACACCTGAAGTACCACAGTACCTGCTGGATCATATGGCCCCATTGGCAGAGCAGCCTAGACATCACGCTGGAACTTTTGCAGAGCTTTCTCTTGTTCTGGACTACACTTAAAACTAGCACCTTTCTGAGTTACTCAGTAAATGGGTGGGAGTAACATAACCAAGTGAGTGATGTGTTACCTCCAAAACCCCAATAGGCCCACTAGGCATTGTGTCTCTTTTTTGGTTAGAGGAGGGGCCAGAATTGACAACTTATCCTTCACCTTAGAAGGGATATCTATGCATGTTCCACATCACTGGAATCCTAGACATTTCGCTGAGGTAGAAAGACTTTGGTGAGATGGCTCAGCGGCTTAAGAGCCTGCCTGGCAAGCGCGAGGGCCCGAGTTCGACTCCCGGAACCCACATACGAAAAAGGGGCCGGTGATATCGCTCAGCGGCACGGGTGCCTGCTGGCGCGTGAGGTCCTGAGGTCGACCCCCCGGTACCCACAAAAAAAAAAAAAAGAAAGAAAGACTTTGAAATTTAGTTGTATTTATTCCCACTCTCTGGGATGCAAATGCATTACCAATAAGTTCAGAATGGTTGCTACTTCCTGCTCACTTTGTCCAAACAGCATAATGTCATCACTGTAATGAACCAGTGGGATATCTTGTGGAAGAGAAAGGTGATCAAGATCCCTGCAACCTACGTTGTGACACAGAACTAAAGAGTTAATATACCTCTGAAATAAAACAGTAAAGGTATATTGCTGGTCTTGCTGGCTGAAAGCAAATTGCTTCTGGTGAGTCTTTTGGATAGGTATGAAAAAAGGGCATTTTCCAAATCAATACTGCATACCAGCACCAGGAGATGTGTTAATCTCCTCAAGTTAGAAAAACATATCTTGTACAGCAGCTGCAACTGAAGTCACCACTTGATGAAGCTTATAAAAATCCACTGCCATTCTCCAAGATCCGTCCATCTTCTGCACAGACCAAATAGGATGTGGTGGAAAAGACCACCCCTGCATATTTCAATGACAGTTTGGGTCTCCTGGAATCAGTGTTAGTTCAAAACCATTCTCCAGTAGTCCCCCAAATGTCTAAGCATCTCTCTTTCTCCAACGTAAATTTACCTCTAGCCTCCCTTTCGTTTAGGGGTCATAAGACAGTAAACTGGATCAAGTCTGAAAATTGGTCAAGAGGAACATGATTCTTTTTTGCTATGATCTGAGGTAGATTTCTGTTCATATGCCCTAAATTTTCTTCTCATATAAATCAAGTAAAAAATCTAATAGTCTTCTTACATATTTTACTGTTTCTCATGTGAAAGCCTGGTTTCACTATGTCTATGTGAAGGACTGGTTTACGTGGAAAACCCACTCCAGTATTTTCATTTCCTTGATCTTTGAATCCTTTCATCAACAGTAAACCAAGGAATATCAGATGTCTCTAAGCTTATTCACAATGGGCCGCCATTTTTTTTTAATATGCGGGTACCATACTTCAGCCAACCAAGCAAATAAATCACTAACACCTTTATTTTTAACTCCAAAAGCTGCAACATTAAACTCAGAATCTCTGCCTAACGGGCTTATATGGAGAAGCTCAATCTGATCCAGGTGTATGTTTCTGACAACATTATCACACACCCTTAAAATCCATTCCCATACTTGTTCTTCTGATTGCTCCTTGTAAGAATTAGAAAACTCAAGCAGTTCTTTGGGAGCATAGGGGACTTCCTCATGGGTCACCCTGTCTACCTCACCTTTAGGAGACCTCTTAGATATAAGTCTGTCTATGGGCCTAGAAGAAAAAGTGGGTGGTAAGGCTGAGTCCTGAGAAGTGTCAGCAACGCCTTCCTTGGTAGCTGCGTGGAGGATGGTTATTACTTCTTCCATAGACAACACAGGGTTAGTTTCCTAAGGTGTAGGAGAGGCCAGCACCAAGTGGGTGGGGCTGGTATGCCTCTGAGTTTAGGGAAATCTCTTCCTTGGCAAAATACTTCACCAGTATTTTGGAGTTCAACATAACCAGCCCCATCAGGTTCCTCCCAAACTCTATCCCAATATGCAGGATGCCATTCTTTTCGGAACATCAACCTTACATTATCTTCAGATAGTCTTTGAGGTCGCGCATTAAACTTACCCTGTAACTCAGCCAATCAAATTATGAGGACCTATGTTTGGGTTTCTGCAACTTCAATTCTATGACTAAAGACAAAGATTCTCCTTCAGGACATGCTTAGAGAACTTCAGATTTTTCATGCGTTTCTGGAGCTCGGGATTGAATCTTTGAGTTCCCTATTTTCCTTTATTTAATTTGTCTTCAAATTTAGAAGACTTTAGACTGCTTATGCATGTCTAGAGCTCATGATTTTCCTTTACTAGTTTGTCCAGAGATGCTAAGAGCAATCAGCCAGCATCATATTTCCCACTTTTCCAAAAATGTTCAAAAGTATTATATATACAGTCACTAAATTCCTTGCATCACACAAGTGGTGAATTAAGAAAATCAAATAGATCTATGTTTCATATTACTTTAAACAGTTCACACCATGGACTCTCAGTACTCTCCACATCATCAGAAGAACAGACCATGGCAACTTTCGGTCTCATGAAATTTGAGAACCAACACCAGGAACCGCTAAATGGAGGGTCTTGTAAGGTGATACATGATGAATTTAATTTCAATCACGTTGACTCAATGAGTTTAATTTCAATTTAATTTTTAAATTTTATTTTATTTATTTGTGTGTGTGTGTGGGTGGGTACTGGGAGTCAAACTCAGGACCTTGAGCTTGCCAGGCAGGCGCTTATGCCACTGAGCTATCTCACCGGCCCCTAATTTTTAAATTTTAAATAAAAAATTAGGTTAAATCTTGTTGACTTCTCATTCTTACTCTTTACATTTGCAGGATATGTAAGTGAAGAGTTTCGGCAAGTGGCTGGGTGCATTCTTGTAAACTCAAGAACAAAGATGTGATATAGCTAGTGATATAAATTTAGTGATTATAATAATAGTAATTGCAGCTAGTGATAGAGCTTAGATACACAAGTGGCATTATCAAATGAAGGCTAAGAAAGGACAAGTGGTGGAATATTAGATGACACTCATATTTGAAGAGCAGGATGAAAATGAAGCACCTGGGAAGGAGAAGGAAATGTTTGGAAGCTCTCCCACCAGAGCCTGGTGTCCTGAGCAATAAACATTTTCAGCCACACGGAATTTCCTTGGAAAGATGTCCATGTATTTAAGTGACAATGTCATTGCTCAAAACACCTTATTAGAGCCTCTTTCATCTCATTTCTAGCCCAGCAGCATTTTCTTTTTCATATGTTTAGTAGTTGCAAAACTTGATCCTTTGACAACAAATTTGTTCCTTTATGAAGAGCTCAGATGTCAAGGAGATATAACTACCCAGTAATTATCTTTATTTTCCATCAAGTGTGTTATAAACTGAGTGTAAAGGTGATTTCAATATGAGGAGTTAAAAATTAAAAATAAAAGTCTCCAAAACATATGTTTTCTCCCCAAAGGACATCTATGAAAGATATAACAGCATTTTTAGGAAAATAACAAAACTTTATATATGACTATCTTAAATAATTTGACCTCTAAATATTACTGAATCTGCACAATTTATTGTGGCTTCAGGTTTTTATGCAAACCTGTCAACTGTCTTATTGAGATTAATGACTCAATGTAAATGTAGACTTTATTTTAAACTTTCACTGAAATTCTTACTTCCCTTTACATCTTTGAACTTATTTATTGCTTTTACATTACTGACTACTCTTAATTTGCATGAGTTGTCTATTTTATAAAGCTCCATTGAGAAGTAGCTATGTCTCCTGTCCTAATAGTTAATAGCTCTTGCTTTGTTTTCTTATTTCCATATTAAATTCTTTCCACTGCTATAATTTAAATGTGTTCAGAATGTAATTCACAGTCAATCTAACAGATTTGTATTTATTTTAGAAACACTAAGGTACATTGATCATGTGTATTATATATCAAGATACCAATGAATTACATTTAATGGCAAGAGAAAACTAGAATGACTTACGGTTTCTACCTCTGATCAGTGCATAAAATATATCAGAGGCAGCATTGAACTGAAACTCTTTGTATCTGTATGTAAGCTAGTTAGGCAACTAAGTCACCATTTTTCCATTTTAAAGCAGTTGTATGGATGATATGTAGATTTCCTAGAACTTGAGGTACAAATTTGAAGATTTACAGTCCTAGTACTCTAAACGGATACCCTTATCATACAGTCCAGGCAAGTTCTGCTGTTACTATGAAAGGCAATCGTATTCATGGGGTGGTCTTCTTAATCCTAAATTATTGTCAAACTAATTGCTAGGAAAAAGAATCTATTGTGATTTTGATTTTAGCCTTTATGTTCATTTTTTGTCATATAAACATTTGCTGAAATCAGTATATTAAACATTAAATGTGTTTTAATATATGGCTTCAGATAATATAACTAGTGTGTCTAGAATGATTTCCTTAGTGGAAAAAGATTGTTAAATGGAAGATTGCAGATTAATATGAAGTGTGATCAAAACTATGAATGTTAAAAAAGCTTTTCAAGTTTATTACAGTAAAAGACACATTGCCATTAATCTCCTTAAAAATACTTCCCCTAGCTTTAAACATAGTTATCCCATCATTCTTACCACTTTCAGAAGCAGTTCTGGAAGTCCTCTTTCCTATCTTTAATTGCGCTCTTCTGGCTGCCTCAATGTCCTGAACTGACTGAAAATATTTACCTATCATGGTCATTTTGACTTCTAGGGAAGAGCCAGAAGTCTCATGATGCCATATTCCATGAATGAGGTGGAAAATGACACACTGTAATGCTTTTGACAGAAATTGGGGTGAACATAGATGGCAGACTGCTTCAGAAAGTGGCAAGAAGGATAGAATTACGTGTGTTTGAAGTAAGTGGAAATATTTTGAAGGGGCTGAATAGCAATGTGTCTTTTGCTGTATAATTTTTTATTTAAACATTTGTCATATTTTTTAATCAAACCTCAGAAACTGCCTGGCAGTCACATCCCAAAGCTTTGACAGGATATATTATCAAATTTGTATTTGGATATGTTAAAATGAACACCATTACATCCTATTAGAAAGACTCCTGATTCGTTAAAACATTGAGCTAGATGAATGCTAAAGCTCCTCACATAATTTACTCTGAACTGAACCCATCAGTACTCCATTGAACTTACTCCAAAACCCTATGCAAGGAAAATCTTATAGTACATTAATTTAATTGTTGTGCTTAAATGCTGTGAATCCTGGGTTATATCTAATTCTTCTATTTAGCTCTAAAAAAGCATTTAGAAGGCCCTTAGAATTGCCGATCAAACATGGTTGGATTGTGAAATCCTTTAAACTCCCTTCTGTCACTCTTTTGCCACAAAATGTAAAACAAAAAAAAGAAGAAGAAAAATGCAGGGAAATGATGGAACTTTGGTGCCATTTACCAGTGATGTGCATTTTATCTTGATCACTGGATGCTTGATTGTGATAAATCTTTAGGGTTATCCACTGCACACTTGCAGATGCTCTTGTACATGTCCTGACTTACCTCTCTGCCGCGTCCAGTGCAGCTCTTGAGACTCTGGAGGGAGGACGGTGGAGGATGAAGAAATGAAGACAAGAGTCAGACTACAGAAAGCTGAGGTCAGGTGGAGCCCCTCTCCTGATAGGAGAAAGGACTGACCAACAACTGCAGCGCATTTACTTACAGAATCAGCATAGGAGGCTGTTTACGGAGAATTTAAGGACAAGGTAAAATCAAGAACAGGAAAAACATCTAATCTTCAACAAAACATCATGCCTTGGTGGTTACACAGGGAACGAGAGGAGCTGTCTATATCATCCCAGGGGATGGCCAAGTCACTTTGTGCGTCAGCCCCCTGAGCTGGGTACAATTTTCATGAGGCCCTGCCAAACACATGAGAAGCAGTCGCCTTGTCCTAGACACCCGAGATATGGACAGCTTCGCTCCCAAACACCTCTCCTCTTCTAATTGTCCATCCCCAACCACTAGATGTTCTTTCACAGTCTGTTCTAGAGTTTAGGTTACAGAATATTCCACAGACCAGTCTATAATCACTTCGGAGTTTTCTAACTCATCATAGCATATTACTGAAAATCATATAGGAATAAAACTCTGTGGGATGAAGAAAATGTTTGGTGCTTATATTCTTCAAAGTTGAAAATCCTGTGCAGTCATACCACAAACACACATTTTAATCAGATCCACAGGATTTTCTCCGCGCAGTCCTTCACAGGCTAGGTAGTCATCAGAGCACATTAATGTTAAGGCACATTAATAATGCCAAAGCATCTGCCTCCAAATAGCTGCTGAATGAAATCCTGTGATTAAGAACACAAAAGCAACAACAAAGGAATAAAACTCTGTGGGCTGAAGAAAATGTTTGGTGCTTATATTCTTCTAAGTTGAAAACTACCGGGTCAGGCTTGATTTACTACTGAATAATGAATGGAAACAAGTGAATAATCCTGAGCACATTGTTGCCTGCATGGGAAGTACTTAATTACTGGAACACTAAATTGCAGAAGTGAATTATTGTGTTTTTAGCTTTTTAAGGTTATTCAGGTCAAATAATTACAGCCCTTTAGTATACAAATAGCAAACACATTTTTAAGCTTAAATTATGCACCAGACACCATGTTGGTTCCATCCCTACACATTAAAACCAGATTAATTCTACTGGATGGTCTTCAGACACATGTATGAACCACACCAGTGGTAAAACACAATAGCCAGAGATTGGTTTTAAATTCCTTGAGTTTATTATTGTAGTTACTTTTTTTTAGGAACAAGGATTCCATTTTTTAATCAGTCTCCTAAATATCCTGGTTGCTGAACCTCAAGTTCCCAGCCATTTTTATTGACCACTAATTCCCTCTTTCCTATCTCCCCATATGAGAGACTTTGCTCCAACAATAATTCCATGAAGCCCATCGGCCAGGCTGCACTATGTTGAACCCAAGAATCCTTTGGAGACATAGGATGTGCTTTGGTAACAGATCCCAAATTCTGAGGAGTTTCTTTCTATGAATATCTTTCTCTTCCATAATACAAGTTCAGAGGGAGTTGGTAGTGGAGCCCATCACCATGTGAGCGCTCAGTGGAACACAGAATTTCTACCTTCATAGAAGATTTCATGAATCCTATAGCAGGTAGAGAGCATGTTGCAGGGAATATTTGGGAATATTTTCTGTCTAAAATTCCACACATTCTTTCTGCTAATATATCCTTGGACAAGGCAACCAGTGGTGTTTGAGTTCAAATAGGGTGAGGAAGTGCAATCCTATCATAATCCATAAGGAGGAAAGATCTAATGTTATTGGACAGCCTCATCAACTGCCATACCCCACTGCAACCAATAAAACCAACAAGGGCTCCCCTCCTCGCGTACACATATGCGGTGTGCCCTCTTTTGCTGCTTCTCTTTCCTGTATTATCTAGGTGATAAAAGGTCATATTTGTGTTACATGCAATTGTCTCACTTCTTATAACAATGAGGCAATTACTAACATCTGCCCTCCACAATTCAGAGAACTGAGACATACAGAACTCAAGCTCCTCGCACAGAACCACACACAGTACTGAATCCAGCATTCAAATTCTGAACTTTGGGGGCTTAAAACCCTCAGTAAGTATCCGATTTCTGCAAGCAAATTTTTAAAATTCTTTGCTATGCTGTGCATGGTCTTCTCAGACTACCTCTTTAGAACTCTGGCATCATTTCTTATTGCTTTCATCCCTTGAACCTGCCATACAACTACAAGATTTCTTTGGACTTTCTTTCTTTGTGCCTTTATTCAGGTGTCAACCCCATTTTGGACTATTCTTTCCTGTCCTCCTGACAAGCATGAATCTAATTTTAAGTTGTATTTCACAAACCTAGGCTCTTTGTAGCCTTTTCTGCTTTTTTCATTTTTATAACAAAGTTAAATAACCTATCTATTCATTACATTTCATTGTACCCTGTGCATACTTTGATCAAACTAATTTTTCTTGCATTTACTATCTTTTATACCTGTCATTATTATGCTCATGGTGCCTTGGGGATACCTCTTCTTTATTTCTATAGCTGAGCATCTGTGTGTCTGTGTTGATGAATAATACATGGGCTTTATTGGTTGTTGAGTGAAAACCAAGAAAACATGTGGTAGAGTGATAAAGTGTAGAGTCTGGAGCTGATTGTCTCAATTGGAATCCTGCCTCCTCCATTGCCACTGTCTGATGCTTTCCAAATTGTCATCCCTGTGCTTCAGTTTCTTAATTTGTAAAAATTAGAAAACAATGCAATCTTTCAATTGTTCTGTTAAGGTTATTGTCAGGATTAAAAGGAGTTTTCTTAAAGTATTCATTAAAAAGCAACAGCAGTGATGCTCATAGTGGTTATCATAGTTCTAATAAAAGAGATAATCCCTGACATCTTTTTCTAATACTCTGAAGTCATTATAAATCTATGTCTTTAGATAAGACCCATTTTAAATGACAATGGATCAAAGTTGCACAAAGCTGGGTAAATAATTACAATTATATTCTTTATTTAATGCATTCAGAAGACATTAAAGATGTTAAGTGACAAACTCCTACCAAAAATATAAGTTGGATTCACCAATTGGATT
Organism: Erethizon dorsatum; assembly: GCA_028451465.1. Classification (NCBI taxonomy): domain Eukaryota; kingdom Metazoa; phylum Chordata; class Mammalia; order Rodentia; family Erethizontidae; genus Erethizon; species Erethizon dorsatum. The sequence continues at coordinate 140,697,134 of CM051824.1, forward strand.
GTTCAGATAATTTTTTCCCTGATTTGCTCATTGTTCATGTGGCATTAAATTCATCTTGTAGAAGACTGTATTCCAACATCAAAGGATAGGAGACAGTTAAAAAAGCAGCCATTCAGCTGTAAGTTGAAGCTGTAGAATTTTTCAACATTCATTGCAGGTATCAATAGAGGGGAAATCCATAGAAGAATGAAAGTGCTTAAGGAATAGAAAAGAGTTACTTAGCATGGAAGATATCACTTTTTCCTATCTATTACTAGAGTGTTCTTTAAAAAAAAATCCTTCAAAGAAATGGCATAAACTCTCATAGATGCTACCGGGCATTCTCAGGAACTTGAAGAAATTTACTTTTGAGTTTACTTCCTGTAGTTTCTGCATTATGTGAGTCACTTAATAAGTGTTGCCTGAATGGAATGAAAAATGGAAAGAAGGAAGGCTTGCTTTCATTTCTTCAGAAAAGCTCCTGTCTTCGCCTTTGCTTTGGAAATCTGTCTCCTGTCTTCCAGCCCAGAATGGAATAAAAAGGGAAAGGAGGATCACTGATGCTGCTGCTGCTTCTTTCTTACCAGGCATGAATTATTTCTCTTCTTCCATTACCCCTCATCCATGCTGCCTTGCCTTGGAACCAGCCAACTATGGACTGCACCTCTACAAACTTCTAGCTAAAATAAACCTTTCTTCCTTTTACTTGTGAGTGTCATGTATTTTGTCTCAACAACAAGAAAATAACTAAGACAGACAGATATACCACTCATACTTCTAGCTAATGTTAACCTAGTCCACAGGTATGCTGATCACAATAATTAATACTAGAATTATGCTTTAATAATAACTATGTGTTAGCCAGAACTTTAAGAATGTGTGAGGGTTTAGGTTTTGCATTGCCAGTCTGTATGCAGTATATTTCATAGACTTTGACAAGTTTTCATTCAATAGTTTTCTTTTTTTTGAAGTCTGTGTTATAGAACTCTTCCTTAAATCACTAAAGGTAGTTTTAAACTAGAGGTTTTCCTCTAGGGACAAAAGTTTATACTCTGAACATTTAATTTTAGAATACCTAGAACTTGATTTGGTACCAACAATAATATTGCATAAAACAGAGTAAATATTTCTGGAAATAAATATTGTGAGTAGATGTATGAAAAAAGTTATTGAAAAAACTTCAAAGACTACTGTGATACTAAACTGAGATACTGGGAAAAATTCTTAAATAATAATTTTGACACAAATTGTCCCATGCTAGAAAAATTACAGTAGTGTTATGAACTTTATCATTGTCTATAACATTACATTTCTTTATCACCTAGGACCCATTGAATTGTATAAACGTAATTGCTGTGTTTACAACAATAAACATAAAACAAAAAACCTATATTACATAAGGTAGTCCTTTACAGGAATTTCCATTATTTGGTCTCATTCTCATCAATACAGTGATGGTTCTTGATGTTCTTCAATTACCAGCATGTTCTTTGGGGCACTTACCATCCTAAAATATGTCAGAATGATTCAGGTGATGGGGCCCTCTTAGCTGTGAGAGCATAATATAAATTAAGACAACAAAAATCTGTTCATCTGATACTTTTTTTTAACTTTTTAAAATACATTTTGAGAGAAACTGCCCAAATATATCATCTCATAAATCATGTTATCCTTAACTAAATAGAAAAGTCTACATCAGTCAGTGCTCACTACAGAAACACATTTACAAGAAAAACTTACAGGAACCATCTGCAAGCTGTGGAAAAGTGCAGAAGGCTATCTGAGTGCTGGAGATCCAAAGGACCTGGTCAGAAGTCAAAGGCCTGGGGCTCTCTCTACAGTTCCAGGGGAGTCCATATCGGGAAGCCAAACGGTCCATGATAGAAAGCTGATGAGTCTGTACTGCAAGTCTGAAGTCTCCGCTGGAAGCCAGGAGATGGACTTCCAAAGCTAAGGTGAAGACTAGAATTCCTATGAAGAAATGGAAGCAAGCCTTCCTTCTTTCCATTTTTTATTCCATTCAGACAGAAAGCCCATTGGTTGGTGCCACTCACACCCAGGCTGGGTCTTCATCGTCGGTAAATCCATTCAGTCATGCCAAGAACTATGCTAAGCCAATGAACTTGGCATTTCTTACTTAAGTTGACACAATAGTCAACTATCACAGTTATTATACAAAAACCTTAACATCACAAATAAGGAAAAATACCAGAAAATCCTCTATACCTTTTCATTTGACTTACTTTACCCTTATATTCATTATATACTTAGAATAAATTCAATACATATTGCTCAAATATTTATTTTTTAAAACCCTGGCCCTTCCAAAGGATTTCTGAATGGTAGTTTATATTTCTACTCACTATATATCTATGACTAAATTCCCTGCAGTAAAATTTGGAATGAAAATCAGAAGGAGGTGAGTTAATTTTATTATGAATTAAATATTTCATGACTAACTTGAACTAGGTCTTATCTAATTTACACATGAAATGAAACAAACTAGACTTTAATAAATGACCAAAATTCCTTGCTAAAGATTTGAAGGTGTGGGGCATAGCTCAATGGTATAGTGCTTGTCTAGGATGAGCAAGGTCTTAGATTCAAGACCTAGTACTGCAAATAAATAAATGTTAAAAATTGAACAGTTAAAAGCTAAAGGTAAGAATTTCATAAACACATTTAACATCAATGAAATCCCCTTTTGGGTCCCAATTTTTCAAATGTAAATATTATTAAATTGTAATTTTCATATATATTGTTTGCAACCCAGAAAGCAATTCTTGTTTAAGGAAAATAAATTTTAACCAAAAAAAAATTGTAAAAAATTTATTTAGGTCTATATGCTTTGTAAGCATTCTAGCAGTTAATTCTTTTGTTTTATATATTACAGATAGATATGATGTTCTTAAAAAAGAAAAGTTTACTTTTTTCTTTTCTCTCTGTTTAATGAAAGAGTAAAGCTAGAACACAACGTGATGGAATCCTCCATTTTAGGAGAAAAAGCAAAATATAAATCAGCTGATTCCTTTGAGAAATATGCAGTGCTATTGTGACTGTTACATTAAAGAAAAATTAGATTTCATAGTTATACATTCTTATAAAATGAAAGCACCTATTTTAAGAAAGCTAGTACTTTTGAGTACACTAAACTGCTATGGATGCTGCTCATAAGAGAACAACTCAGGCAAGTTTTAAGCAAGATGTACCTAAAACTTCAATACTACGAATTAAATCTGAGGAATGCTGAATTACAGACACCCATTTTTTCATTTCTCTAAACATGGAAAACATTGCAAAATAGCAATTCCAATTATATATGAAGCTTTCATCTATCTCTGAAATCACATACGATATTGTGATGCTCTAATACACAATAGGAATTTTATTTCTCTTACAAACTCCTCACTTCACATTGTGATAGGTGTGTGCCTGTATTATCACATCTTAGGTATTATACTCTTCCTCCTTAAAGATGAAGAGCAGTATTCATTTTTTAAACCTCACAGCATGTGGCAGTGTCCTACCTACAGTGAATGTTCAATAACAGTTTCTGGAATCAAAGACTGGAGGAAAAAAATATCAAAATTCAGACTGCTACCCTGCAGAAAACTGAATGTAACACCCCTCTAATAATCTTCCTCATCCAGAGTAGAGTATGAAGTAAAACAGCTTCTTGACTAGGAGGAATCCAGAGAGAAAAGTATGGTCATTGACCTCCAGAAGTATAGTCTGCGTGTGTGTGGGTGCATCTGTAAGAATGTCAGACTCAACTGAGATTTTCCTCTTCAAAATACAAATAAATGAACCACTAACTCCACCGCAGAGTGCTTTGTGCATTGCGAAGAAGTGGAAGGCAGATGGTAAGACATCAGGGTATGTAGATTCTGATAAAGCTCCCTGGGTGAGTTTTAAGTGCATCACTTCCTGTCTGTGCATAGAGCTACTGGCCTGGAATTTCAGCCTAATGGAAGGGGTCATATAGAGGAGTAACTGAATGCGGACAGTCTCAAAGCAATCCATTTTTCCTACAGACCTTGTAAAATTTGTCAACAATGTAAACCTGCACTGTATACTAGTAGAGTTATTTCTCTGAGACACAGGGATAGGTAAACAGACATTGCTGGTGTGGCGCATAGCATTTGTGGCCCTCATCTATCAATGTTCGTCTTGGCTATAAATTATACAAACTAAGGTTACCGGGACAGGTACATAAGGACTCACAGGAAAAGCACCGAATGATCATAACATTGATTACATCAAATTAAAAATATATTTTCATTTAAACACTCCAAAGAGTACATGAAAACAATAGCGATATGTACTTTGATTTCAAATACAAATGAGATTTCTGTCACAGTATCCCAGTCATTTACCAAGTTGCTTGAAAACTACTTTAGTGCTTCATATCAAAGCAAATCTTTAAAATTTTTTGAGTCTGTGAAATCCCTTTTTGGGGTGTGTAATCAATCAAGATAGTCAAAAACACAGTCAAGAAAGTGGAAAGGGATTTGGATGCATCGACTGCTGCACTCCAGAGAGTCTATCGCGTGTGTTTTGAAAAGTTCTGCCTCTTGCAATCCTGCCAGCAACCCTTGAGAGAAATAGTACGAACACATTCTGCAGATGAGAAGGTCAAGGATCTGTGGAGTCAGCAAAGTGAGGCAAAATTTCATCCACTTAAGAGCAACAGAAATAAGATTGGAACAGACAAGAGGAAGGGAATAGAAGGGATGGAGAGGGCATGTAAGGGTGGAAAAAGGGACTTGATGAGTAAAATTGTACACATTGAACACTCCTCCCAAAAGGTGAAACTAGGGGGGAGGGCAGAGCAAGGAGGTGACCAATGGTGGGCAGATAAAAAATGATCAAAGTATATTATGTACCTATATGAATCTAATACATATAACCAATAAAAACAAATAAAACTTAAAAAAGAAAAAGAAAGGAAACCACGTCTGAATGCTTTAAAATCCACACACTATTCCTATGCCTTATGGGTTTGCAAGTGACAACCTAACAGTCCAAATCTAGCTTGCTTAGCCTATGAGCTAAGAATAGATTTACATTTTTAAATCGTTTTTAAAAACAAATACAGGGCCAGTGAGATAGCTCAGCAGCATAAAGCACCTGCCTGGCAAGTGCGAGGTCCTGAGTTCAACCCCCAGTACCCACATAAAGGGTAAAAAGGGCCAGTGATATTGCTCAGTGGCACAAGTGCCTGCTGGCAAGCATGAGGTCCTGAGTTCAACTGCCAGTACCCACATTAAAAAATATATATATGAAAAAATTTACTATTTTCTGATGCATAAAATTATATGAAATCAAACTTCAGTGTCCATAAATCAGGCTTTATTGTACTACAAAGACACTTGCTCAGATGCTGACGGTCATTGTTTCCAAGCTGCAACATGAGAGTTGAGTAGTTACAACAGAAATTGTGAGGCCTACAAAGCTGCGAGTGTTTATTTAGCCCCTCACAGAAAGAACTCATCCCAGTTATACATGTCTGTGCCTGTAGATGTGGTCTAAATATAAAGTGGAACCATAGGAAAAATAAAATGAAGAAAGTTTTATTCCAAAGATGCTGATGAGTAATATTTTTAAACAGCAATAATGCATCAGATACAATCGCTCGCTCTGCATTTTCCTTTCCAGGCAATTTAGAGTTCATTGGTTTGAAAGCTTCCTTGAAGCCTTACAGCACTTAATACATGCATGCATTAAACCTCTCAGATTTGCTTGGCCTAAGTGTTGTGAAAAAGTTCTTGGAGGCAATTTATCACACAGGAATTTGTCACTGATTAACTCTTTTTTAGATGTGTTGTGAAGCCAAAAAGTGAAGTGGACAGTGACATTTTTGACAGGGTATTTTTTACCAAGTTGTGGAGAAACTGCCAGCTGGTGCTAAAAGAATGTGTGGTCTACATCACACCGTGGCCTTTCCTGAGGCCCAACCCCAAGCCCCAACCCCACCCTCAGGTTTTGTGGAGTCTGAAGCCTGTATAAAAAATGAAGAGCCATCAAATAAAAGAGCACTAACTACAAATATGAAATTAGACTTAAGGTTTTAGAAATAGCCCAGGCACGTGAAAGATTCTGAAGTTTAAACTCCATTAGCCTCAGAAAAAGAAAATCATGTTTTGCCCCCAAAGCAAAGAGGCCTCCCAGAGAGGAAGTGGCCATATTTGTGAATATGTTCACAATGCTAAAATGTCAACTGAATGGATTTAGTTGTGAGGCAAAGTTCCTTATTTCAGTAGCATCCTGGGTTAGGAAAATATACTTCACTTACCTTTAAAGTTTTTAGCAAGTAAAGTTCGGCTAGATTTTCACTATTTTCTCAGGAAAAAAAAAATATATATATATCCAGCTGAGGAACAAACAGTTACACTGCTCCCAAAAGACATGGCTGCAGAAGTGCAGTTCTCCCCAGTTCCGCTTCAGTCTACTCCTACTCTACTTTCTTTCAGCTCTTTTTGAGGTTAAACCTGAGAACTGTGAAGTAAAGTCATTGCCTGCCGTGTCTTCTGGGCTCACTGTGTGAGCAGAGCTTCAGAGAAGCAGCCAGGTCTCCCAGCAGCCTGATTCTGTTCACTTACTCAGAACAAGTGCCAGCAATTCCTGTGAACACTTCCTGTTGTCTCCACTTCCAAATACTCCCTTTATTTTCTTCACCTTTGAGTCCAGATTTCTTCTAAACAGAAGATGCATTTGTCGGATATAGCTGACAAGACTCTGAAGACCAGAACTAAGATAAAACAGGAAGAAAGTGGACCAGATAGATGGTAGGAAAGTAAGAGTTAGTCTTAGGCCTATGTGGAAGCCAGATCGGAAAAGGCAAAAGAGTTGGAAGGTCTGAAGTAAAAGGCCCAGTGATGATCCTACTGACAGATGTGCCCACTGTTACCACCAGGAAAGAAGATGAAAGGTTTTTACTGCTTATATCCCTTTGAGGAAAGGAAATGCTTTCAAATGTCAAAGGGAAGTATGGAATAAATGGAATGAAGAAAAGAACACAGGCCAAAGACATGAAGAGATTTTGGCCTAAATGCCAATTTTCCTACTTATCACCTATTTAAGCCCCCCCATGAACATTTTTAAAAATCCGTAAAGCATTGGTAATTATATTTCCCAGAGATGGGTGTTGTCAGCTACAAATGAGATGATACCTTTGAAGGGCTTATGATATTTGAAGGTATCAGGCCCCATCAGCTTCAGAACATTACTCTTCTTTAGGAACCTCTCCGGTAGGAGTTACTTCAAATGTCCAAGGTCCTGAACTGCTTCCTGAGCCCAACACAAACAGCTTTCCAAGGTAGACCTGGAGACCTCCCCGCCTCTAAGACTCAGATCTGTGCTGAGTCTTTTCCACTTGGACCCCCACCACCCTATTACATTTACATTCTGACACACTCAGACTTCTGGTTCCCTTGCTGCCTGACTTCTGTTGAGTTCACCACTAGATGCCATCTGCAGGAGACCCAGAAGTGGGAGGGAAGAGAAAAATGGGTACTTATTCTACCAGCTTTCTGGCTGCCAAGCTTTGTCCCTGCAACTGCAGCTCCTGCTGATGGTGCTTCTTTGGCTGTTTCAAATTCTCTGGGCTCCAAGGGTGACACCATTTCCTCCCTTTGCCCATTCAACCCTGAGGGAGGTAATGGCTTCCTAAACTGCTGTTCTCTAGGCATCTCACTCAGCATCCCTGTCTGTTCTTTTAGGTCATTCTACCCTTATTGCCCCTAATTCTTTTAAACAGATCTTTCTCTAAGTTATCCTCATTTAAACTACATGAATTAAATTCTTCTAGTACAGACCATTCCAATATAGATCCTATGTCTAAACGATCTGGGGATGTTTGTTCATAATCTATAGTTGCTAGGATTGTATCCAGGTAAATGTGTCCCTAATGAAGTGGCTTTATAAACTATTCCATCACCATTTATTAGAAATGGTTCTCTTTTTTTCCAAGCAAAGATTTTCATTAAAAAAAAAAAAACCTAAAGAGCAAGAACTCCTGAAAGAAATAGGAGAGCCTTATAAGGAGTCAAACCAACACCCAACATCACAGAAGTCATGAATACTCAAGCCATGTCCTATTGTCTTTGGAAACTTCATCTTGCAGTGTTTATATTTCATATTAAATAATACAATAACATACCACCTGCTTAATTATACTTTATGTATGAAAAATAATCTCGTTTCTACTGTCTTCATTATATATATCATCACACTGTAGTGTTGTCAGCCTCTTCAATTTACTCATCTGTCAATTTACTGAAGTAATTTTAAATTTCATAAACTTGGAAATAATATATGTTCAACAGAAATCTTTACATCAAACCTTGTTTAAAAATTAATTTATATTTCATGGAAAGGAAGTCTTTGATAATCATAATTCTTATTTCCATATATAGTGGAAATAAAATATGTTAAAAAGGTAAAAATAAAAGACATATTAATAGAATTAGAGATTATAATTTTAGTCACATTCTTTCATAATTTCCATATCCTGTGATACTAATACAAATCAAGAAATTTTAAATCCAAAAAACTGTTGCTATTTCCATAGCCTAACTAATGAGCAGTCCATTTGTAACTGCTAAGAACACCAAAACTACCGTTTAAGATCTAGATTCAGAAGAGGAGAAATTGTGAACTTGACACATATCCTAATGTAGTCATCTTTGCTATACAATTCTTCCTTCTTTGTTAGCCTCCTTCTCCAACAGTCTAATGTAACTACACATTGGCAGTCTTCCCTTGTGCGTTGATGTGCATTTCAGATATTAGCAGGAAAGAAAAAGTCAAGAGCCCATGTACACACAAACACAGACGAGTGTCAGGTTAAAGAAACACATAGACTGTGAGTGGTGGCACAGGGCTATAATCCCAGATACTCAGGAAGCTAGGGCAAGAGAATAACAAGTTCAAGACCAGTATGGCAACTTAGTGAGATCCTGCCTCAAAATCAAACATAAGTTTCAGAGATAAAGCACCCCTGGGTTCAATCCCAGTACTAGTAAAAAAAAAAGCAAAAACACCACAGGACTTCCATGGGAGTCATTCGGGCCACTGTACCATGCTAGTGGTCAGCAGAGACAATTACAACGCTAGATCTGAAAGTGGCTTTGAACAGCATTCTCTGGAGTACGTCCCTGCAGGGCTGCAGGTTTTGCACAGTAGTGCTTGCCACTTTGTTGAGGACATTACAATTATGTTACTGAGGATATCAACAAATTTTCTTGTACTTAGGGAAACATATGGAGAATTAGAATCAGGAAAGATAAAAGAGGTCTTTTTTTCTTATGCATAGAGCAAAGCAAACAGCAAAATGACATATAATAAGGCCTACTGTTGCTCATTTCCAACTCTTTCCCTAGGTTTAGACTAAGAATACTTTTGTTGCTGTCATATATGGGGTAAGCATTCCAACCACAAGTTTTGAATTGAACTGAATAATTTGGGTGGTAAAACTTCTATGAACTTCCTCTCTTTTTAGTATGTCCCTATTTAAAGCTATACAACATAGCAGTGTTGCTAAATTAAGAAGTACTGCAGAGTGTTTTTGCTAACTTTCTAGATGTCCAATTAAACAGTTATCACCATTGGTTGCAAACGCTGGAGTAAAATATAATTTTTAAATGACATCACTTAGATCCCAGTGACAGAACTTGTACAATTCTATTTGTGAAATCTTGATTTAAAAACTGAGGACTCTCATATAATTTGGAGTTCAGAATTTTTATAAAACTAGAGGTATAACACAAATGTTCCGTCCTTGTGAGACAGTAATGAGCCTGACCTGGGTGGTAGCCACTGCTCGCCTTTGTTGAAAGACTTTTTCTTTGTTTTTGTAACATCACACCTTTGTTTCCCTCCTGCTGATTCACTGTGGGTCCTTCCCTCATCATTTTGTCAAATTCCTCTAAATTTAAATGTTAGAATTCTTCATGACTCAATTCTAGGTCTTGAAAAATGTTCTTTTTCCAATTCAAGTGATCCCTCTAATAAAGCTCATTCACTCATAAAGTATATGTTACATATGTACGTGTGTGCGCATAAGTGTTAAAATCCACAAAGGTCTACTTCCACTGTTTCCCTTGCTCTCTTTTTCTTGTATACTGGTTCTCATTTTATTCCTTGAATTACTTACAGCCCTTCCTGCTACTCGCTGTATGCAAGAGTCTTCCTCCACTCTTTTGTCTGTTTCCTACCCATCATTCAAGTATCTCTTTTAGCCTAGCTTTATTACTAATTGACACACAATGTGCACATAATACATATATATTGATTTTGACATTAAGCCATTCTTGACATACATATTAGAATAAAAGATATTTTAACGTCCCTTTGAGAAATTAAAAATCTCTCTTCCCTAATCAAACTTAAGTATACTTGAAATGATTTTAAAGGAATGAGCCTGTGATTGTACATTATGTTTAATGACCTTATTATTCTCCTTTTTTGAAAATATATTATTTTAGCCTGGAAAAGCTTAAATACATTATACTGAAAGCTAAATTATTATGAAATTAATAAACATTCCTATTTTCAGGGCAGTGATTATAAACCACTAAACATTTCTGTTAAGTTAATAATTGCCTTTTAATTAAAAATTTTCAAAACAGAGGAAATTATACGTAAAATGTACATGGTAACTATATTTTCCAACCAGGAAATTTTGATATTTTACTTTTTAATATAAAGTGAATTTAATAATTTCGATGTTTTTCGTCCCTATCTTAAGAGTGCAAATGATCACCAAATACACACAAGTTCAGGCTAATCAAGTGAAAGAAATGGTATAATAACAAATTCATGCTTATATGTAGTTATTATTGATGATGTGGAATGAGGTATTTGGAGGCTTCTTAGAAAAATAAGAGATAAAGTGAAAAAGTTGGGTATCTTGAGATTACCCTTTGAGTTGAAGGCTGTCATCTCTTTTCTGCTTTTGTCTGAAAAACCAGAATATTTGCATATTCACTTGACCAAAGACAGATGGCTGCCCTCACATTCTCCCTAGGCTGAACACTTGTTCTCCTGTTTACCAATCACCCAAGGACTTTGTCCTCCATCTGTAGATCTACAGCCTCTTTCTCATCATATGAATTCATGACAAGTGACTGAGTGACTTTACACTATGCATTCTGAGGTGATTCATTTTGGCACCTAACCACTCAGGTCACAATCTGCACTAGTCAGGGTGAGCTAGGTCACGCTGCTGTGAGAGGTACTTCCCTATTATCAGTAGTTTCTAACACAAAACATTTACCTCACTCACCCTGAATGTCCAAATGGAGTAGCATTGTGTTCAGCTCTTTAGAGCCTCTCAAAATCCCAGCCTTATGGAGCCTCTGTCTCAGTACTTACTAGTATGAATCACTGTACTCAGGAAGAATAAGTTTAGGGTCAATCAAATCCACCTATTGGGAACTAACACACTTCACTCTCCTTCAGTTTCCTGGGCTGCATCAAATTCATGGTCATGCCTAACTTACCTCCAGTGTCATAAGCTTTGAGGAAAGGACTGACAAAATGTAATTCAACCATATGGCCAAAGGAGAACTGGAATATTGAACATCTCTTTGAACAATGGGAAGAGCAATATTTTATAGTTTAAAAAGCCAACTGAAGAGAAATTATGTATGATACTTCATTTATGCTTTCAAAACAAAATGGCTCTGTATCAGGCTCTTCAAAGTCCTTGCTTCTCTACTTCTGAGACCTTCCTCTTTGGAATCATTAATGACCAGAATAGTATACTCAGTCAGACAAATACAGGTCTCTATTATTCATTCCATAAAACTATAAAGTTTGGCTTGTTCATATGTCTTTGCTAAATAAAACTGATTCTTTCTACCCAAAGACGTAGTACTTTTTGCCATGTGATTCTGAAAGGCAAATCTCCACTTAATTCTACAGAAGTAATTGCCATTGGTAGGCAAACTAATAAGGGGATATGACACCCTCAGGAAGGAGTTACTTATGGGTGTGAGATTGTCTTATTTACTGTTCTTATTGCTGGGACACAATACCTGACACCCACAACTTGAGGAAGGAGAGATTTGTCTTGGCTCATAGTTACCATCCCTGGTCACCTGGTTCCAAGGAAGAAATGGCATGGTCAAGGGACACTGGGGACAAAAAGTTCCTCATGTCATGGCAGTCAAGAATCAGAGAACAGGAGGGGAAAAAGATGGTGGATGAGTAAGAAGCAGGCAGCGAAACTCTCTCTGAAAGTTACCATTGGAACACGGGAATATAGCAACCGGGAAAGTGCAGGAGGGGGGGAGATGCCTCCCCGGAACCCAGAAAAGTTCTGAAGCGCAATCTGGGACCCCCGGCACCAGTGAAGGGTACTTTCCAAAAAAGAAGAAGGAGCAGACCGCGCGCGCGCACCTTCTACCATCCCAGGAATCGCAGCGCGACAGAAGCTCAATTCTAGGGACACACGGTCACAGCTGGCGCACAGGGGGCCCCCACGGAGGATCCTGAGACAGCGGCGAGGCGGGGGAGCGGCGGAGAACTGCGCTGGCCGGCGGTGAGTGTCTCTCAGCCACAGCTGCCCCGCGCCAGAGAGCGACCGGCCGGGCGCCATTGTGGGGGGTGCGGCGAAACTCAGAGTGGCGCGAAAGAAAAACAGCGCTGGACACTCGTGCTCCAGACAGGGCAGCACGGGGCCTCTCAGGCCAATGAAAGTGTGCTGAGGTCAGTAGGCGAAGGAGACTGGTCTCTCAGCCACACCTGTCCCGCGCCAGAGAGCGACTGGCCCGGCGCCATTGTGGGGGGCGTGGTGAAAATCAGAGCGGCGGGAAACCAGTGCAGGGAACCCGCGCTCCGGACAGCGCGCTGCGCCTCTCAGGCCCAGGGATAGTGAAAGGGCGCTGAGAGCGGCAGGCGAGCTAGACTGGTCTCTGCCTGAAAGTACGTGCTTCTGCTCACTGCCCCGCCAGAGGGCCGCTCCTGGCTTACTGAGACCGACCTGCACGGAACAGGACTCTGTCACCACAGCACACGGTGCCTGCCTACAGCAGAGTCAACACCTGAAACTGATTCTATTTATTTTTATTTTTTTTTAAATTTTTTTCTTACTCATTTGTTTTTTGTTCTGGCAAAGGTTTTTTTTTTTTTTTTTTTTTGGTGGGGTTTTATTTTTATTTTGTCTGTTTTATTGTTTTTATCTTCGTTTTTGTTTCTGTATGTGTATTTGCTCTTTCCTTCATTATTCTCTTTGGTTTTTTATATGAGTGTAAACAGCACCTCTAACTTCTTTGTAATTGTGGTTGTGATCTGTTCTTCCTTTTATCCCTTCCTTCTCTTTTTACCACCAGTCCTCTGCACCAGTGTCCCAATTTTAGTGGGATCCCTCTTGGTCCTCTAACCTTACATCTAATTCCTTCCTATTCTCCCAACACTCTATTTCCTCCTTCACTCATTTTAAATTTAAACTCCTCAGGGAAAAATTGACATACATAGGACTTGTATACTGCATATAATTTTTCTGGTGTGTTTTAGATTTTGTTATATAACCGCAACTCTATACAGCTAAAAGCGGTAAATAACTGATTAGCTCAGTCTGTCATTTTCTAGGCTGTGTTTGATGCTTTAGTTAACATTATAGCCAAATGTGAAATAATTGTTCTAAACATCTTTCCTTCCTGATATTTTGTGATTGAGATTGACTAAGGGACACAGAAAATACAGTGGCACAGTACCAAAGAATCAAGGACTTGGCCAAACAGGTAGCAACTTCTCACATCCAACGAATTGAAGAGGTAGGATCTGGCAGAAAGCTCAAAACCTAAAAGCAAGCTCCACTTGGAAGATACTGCAGAGAAGTAGTCATCTTCTAAAGATCTTAAACACTAGCAATAAAGTAACCTACCATAGGTAATTTGCAAACATCACCCCAGGAATTAAAAAAAGAAAAAATGAGACGACACTTAAACAAGATGCAACCCCACACATCCAATTCACCAAAGGCAAACCTAGAGGGCAATGAGGCGGGACAATCCGAAAGCCACCCACCTGCCCTATCTGAAGTGGTAACAACAAAGCAACTGAATGAGGCTCTGGAAAAAATAAAAACAGAAATAATCTCACAGATAACTGCAGACATAATGTCCACATTGAAGACCATGCTTAAGGACACTATAGCTGATACAGACAAAAAAATAGATGAGCTTAAGAAAACTATAGAAACCATGAATGCTCAGCATAGGAAAGAAATGGAATCCATAAGGCAGATTCAAGCAGATATCCAAGAGAACAAAAATTCCATTGAAAGTATTTGTAGCAGATTAAGCCAATGCGAGGACAGGATCTCAGATATAGAAGACAGGCTTGCAATTAGTGATCATGAAAAGGAAGAATTCTTAAAAACAGCAAGGGACCATGAAAAATCAATTCAGCAGCTGCTAGATGACTCAAAGATAAACAACTTAAGAATAATTGGAATAAATGAAAAAGCAGGAGATAGCATCAATGACATTAAAACCTTGTTCAAAGACATAATCACGGAGAACTTTCCTGGAAGAGAAAAGGAATTTGATGCCCCTATAAGTGAAGCTTTTAGAACACCAACTAGACATGATCAAAAAAAAAACTTCAGCCAGACAGATCCCAGAAATTCAACAGAAGGGCAGAATCTTAAAAGCTGTTAGGGAGAAGAGACAAATCACCTATAAAGGAAAACCCATCAGAATCACAGCTGACTTTTCAGCACAAACCCTCAAGGCAAGAAGAGCTTGGAATGATGTATTTCAAGCTCTAAAGGAAAATAATTTTCAACCCAGACTGATGTACCCTGCAAAACTATCTTTCAAAATTGACGGAGAAATAACATACTTTCATGACAAAGAACATCTGAGAAAATTTATGACCACCAAACCAGCACTCCAAAATGTTCTGAAGGACATTCTAGAAAGAGATAGGAACCCCAACAGAAGGAATCCACCAGGCAGGGCAGATAATTAAATAGCAGGAAAGGGGAAAAACAAAGAGTGGGAACCAACAACAGGAAAATATCATGACAAGTATAAGTCAATACATATCAGTTTTAACCATCAATGTTAACGGTCTCAATTCACCAATCAAAAGGCACAGACTGGCGAAATGGATCAAGAAGCAAGATCCAACAATATGCTGTATACAAGAAACATATTTAATTCAGAAAGAAATTCATAGACTGAAAGTCAAAGGATGGAAGACAATACTCCATGCCACAGGAACCCAGAAAAAAGCAGGGGTAGCTATTCTTTTTGCAGACAAAGTGAACTTCAAGCCAAGAAGGATTCAGAGAGATAAAGACGGTCATTACATCCTTGTAAAGGGAACAATCCAAGAGGAAGAGATAACGATCATAAATATATATGCGTCAAATACCAATGCACCCAGCTATATAAAACAAGTACTAAAGGACATGAAAAATCAAATAAGCACTAATACAATTATATTGGGAGATCTCAATACTCCATTGTCACAAAAAGACAGATCAACTGGACAGAAAATCAATAATGAAATAGTAGAACTGAACCAAACTTTTGAACAAATGGACTTAGTAGATATCTACAGAGTGTTCCATCCCACAATATCAGAATACACAGTTTTCTCAGCTGCACATGGGACGTTCTCCAAAATAGACCACATACTAGCTCATAAAACCTGCTTAAGTAAATGCAAAGGAATTGAAATTATCCCATGCATATTATCAGACCATAGTGCAATGAAATTGGAAATCAATGGCAAAAGATCTCACAAAAACTCCCTAAACACATGGAAATTAAACAGCACCCTCCTGAACAACCAATGGGTCACAGATGAAATTAAAGAAGAAATTAGACACTTTCTACAACTGAATGATAATGACAGTACAACATACCGGAACTTATGGGATAAAATGAAAGCAGTCTTAAGAGGGAAATTTATAGCATTAAATACTTATATTAGGAAAATAGAGCAAGCGCAAATAAACAACTTAAGGGTGAACCTCGAGCTTCTAGAAAAAGAAGAGCAGGTTAAGCCAAAAGCCTGTACAAGGGAGGAAATTATAAAGATCAGAGCAGAAATTAACGTATTGGAGACTAAAAAAACAATACAAAGAATCAATGAAGCAAAAAGTTGGTTCTTTGAAAGAATAAATAAGATTGACAAACCCTTATCCAACCTTATTAAAAAAAGAAAAGACTCAAATCTATGCAATTGAAAATGAAAAGGGTGATATCACAACAGTCCCTGCAGAAAACCAGAAGATCATCTATACCTATTTTGAAAACTTATATTCTACTAAGATGGAAAATGCAGAAGAAATGGACAGATTCCTAGATATGTATGAATTACCAAAGCTGAATCAAGAAGATTTAAAAATCCTAAATAAACCAATATCAACCAATGAAATTGAAGAAGTAATTAAAAACCTCCCAACAAAGAAAAGCCCAGGCCCTGATGGATTCACTGCCGAATTCTACAAGAAATTTAAAGAAGACCCAACACCACTACTTCTCAAACTTTTTAATGAAATTGAAAGGGAAGCAATACTCCCAAATTCATTCCTGGAAGCAAGCATTACCCTGATACCAAAACTAGAGAAGGATCCAACTAAGAAAGAGAACTACAGGCCAATCTCCCTAATGAACATAGATGCAAAAATCCTCAATAAGATACTGGCAAACAGAATGCAGCAAATCATCAAGAGGATTATACACCATGACCAAGTTGGATTCATCCCTGGGATGCAGGGATGGTTCAACATACGTAAATCAATAAATGTAATACACCATATTAACAGAACCAAAGACAAAAATCACATGATCATCTCAATAGATGCAGAAAAAGCTTTTGACAAAGTCCAACACCTTTTCATGATAAAAACCCTACAGAAAATTGGATCAGAGGGTCTTTATCTCAATCTGGTAAAAGCTATCTATGACAAACCAACAACCAATATTATACTAAATGGCCAAAAACTGAAAGCCTTCCCTCTAAAATCAGGAACAAGACAAGGATGTCCACTGTCCCCACTCTTATTCAACATAGTTTTGGAAACTTTAGCTAGAGCAATTAGACAAGAGAAAGAAATAAAAGAAATAATGATTGGAAAGGAAGAAGTTAAATTATCATTATTTGCAGATGACATGATACTCTACACAGAAGACCCCAAAAACTCCACTAAAATACTGCTAGATTTAATAAGCAAATTCAGTAGTGTAGCTGGATACAAAGTCAATACTCAAAAGTCAATAGCCTTCCTGTACACAAATAACAAACTTACTGAAAGAGAAATTAGGGAAACAATACCTTTCACAATAACATCCAAAAAAATGAAATACCTAGGAATCAACCTCACAAAGGATGTAAAAGACCTCTATACTGAAAACTACAGTACTCTGAAAAAGGAGATTGAAGAGGATATCAGAAAATGGAAAGATATCCCTTGCTCCTGGATAGGAAGAACCAATATAGTGAAAATGGCCATACTTCCAAAATTGTTATACAGATTTAATGCAATTCCAATCAAAATTCCAACAGCATATCTCACAGAATTAGAGAAAACAATCCTAAAATTCATTTGGAATCAGAAGAGACCTAGAATAGCAAAGGCAATTCTGGGCAACAAACGCAAGGCAGGGGGCATCACAATCCCTGACTTGAAATTATACTATAAAGCTACTGTGATAAAAGCAGTGTGGTACTGGCAAAAAAACAGACCTGAAGATCAATGGAACAGATTAGAAGATGCTGAAACAACCCCAGACATACTAAGCCACCTTATCTTTGACAAAGGTGGCAAACACATTCGCTGGAAGAAAGATAGCCTCTTTAATAAATGGTGCTGGAAAAACTGGCTCTACACATGCCGAAGATTAAAACTAGACCCATTTCTTTCACCATGCACTAAACTAAATTCAAAATGGATCAGAGATCTAAATATTAAAACAGAAACACTAAATCTGCTGGAAGGTAGGATAGGTAAAACCCTTGGAGACATTGGTGTAGGCAAAGACTTTATGAATAAAAACTCAACCGCATGGGAACTATCCCAAAGAATCAATAACTGGGATCTCATCTTATTAAAAAGCTTTTGCACAGCAAGAGAAACCACCAACAGAGTGAAGAGACAACCCACACTGTGGGAAAAAATGTTTGCCAGCTGTTCCTCAGACAAAGGATTACTATCGAGAACATATAAAGAACTCAAAAAAATCAGACCTCCCAAATTTAAAGACCCACTCCAAAAATGGGCATCTGAGATGAATACACATTTCTCAGATGAAGAAATACTAATGGCAAATAAATATACAAAAAAATGTGCAACATCACTAGTCATTCGAGAGATGCAAATTAAAACAACACTGAGATACCATTTCACCCCAGAAAGAATGGCTACTATAAAGAAATCAACTAATAACAAATGCTGGAGGGGCTGTGGGGAAAAAGGAACTCTTCTTCACTGTTGGTGGGAGTGTCGACTGGTACAGCCACTGTGGAAGTCAGTGTGGAGATTCCTCAAAAAACTAGGGTTGGAGGTCCCATTTGACCCAGCTATTCCCCTTCTGGGCATCTTCCCAGAAGAATTAAAAACATCGTACCACAGCGATATATGTGCACCCATGTTTATAGCAGCACAATTTGTAATAGCCAGATCTTGGAAACAACCCAAATGCCCATCAACTGAGGAATGGATAAGAAAGATGTGGTATTTTTATACAATGGAGTACTATTCAGCCATAAAGAAGGATAAACTGGAGACTTTTATAGATAATTGAATGCAACTCGAGAAAATACTCATAAGTGAAATAAACCAGAAGCACATGTGTAAGCATCGTATTGTCTCTCTAGTATGAGAAACTGAAAGAGTAAATAAGATCCAAAATGTACAATAGACATGGTGAATCAAAAAGAAACTGGTCAAAAGGAAAGAGAGACTGGAATAGGGAAAAGAAAGAAGGGAAAGGGAAAAAAATTGTATATATATATATATATATATATATATATATATATATATATATATATATGATGGTTAAGATAGATACACTACCAATTTTACTTAGTTCATTGAAGAGTAAGGTTTGTGCCAATAATGTTTGGACAATTGAATGCTAATGTCTGGTATCCTGAATAACTAACTTAAAGATAGTAATACGTAATGTATTAACCATTGTTACCCTCCTATTATGTTGTTTTGAAAATTTGTTCTTTTGATTTGTTTTGTTTTTTTCTTCTCTTTAAAATAAAAAAAAAAAAGAAAAAAAAAATGGAATCAGAGAACAAAAGGAGAAGCCTGGGAGGTAGATAGACACTTCCAGGTCTTGTCCCCAGTAACTTGCTTCTAACTACACCCCACCTCCAACTGCAAGTCAGCTATAAATACATCAGTGGTCTAATCCACTGATGGGTGTAGCAGCCCCAGGATTGTACCACCTTCTAAACACATGAGGCATCTGGGAGACACCCCACATCTAAATCATACAGAGATAATAAGAGACCTTCAGAGAACAGATGTCAACTTTGAGGATACAATAAAACAACTTGGTACTTAGAGCTGCCAATCAGTATGTGACTTTTTTCAAGTTTTCTATAAAAATGAATGTACGCTTTTATCTTGAAATGAGTTTGATGGTTTCCTTTATTTACAACTCTTTGTGTCCTTCCAACACCCCTATCATCACAGTCTCCACCTCCTTCATTAACATCACCATCGCTTCCATTTCTTTTCCTTCGGTGGATCTTGCCTACTTATAGTGTTTAATATTGTATTTAATACTAATGTAAATTCTTTATTTGAACCTGAAATGAAGTCTAACACACAGGCCAAGAGAGGTATCTTTCTTTTCCAATAAGCTTTGCTTAACTGACCTTCCTGCCTTACATATGAGAATTTTAATTTTAATTATTATTAAGATCTTCTTAGTCAGTACAGGAAATTATCAATAATGATACTTGGTAGAGAATAAAATAGTAATTACCAGATCTTAGGGAAGATGGCGAGGAAAAAATACAGAATTAGGGTATCTAATGGGTATAGAGGCACTGTTGGATAGAAAACCTACTGATATTCTGTTACACAGTAGGATAACTATGGATGACAGTAGGACAACAAATTTAACTGAATATTTCAAAATAGATAAGAGAGAAGATTTTGAGTGTTCCAAACTAAGGAAATGACATGTGTCTGAGATGATAGCTATGCAAATTATCCTGATCAAATCATTACACATTGCCTGCATGTACTGAAATGCTGCACTGTACCCTACAAATGTACAGATGCATTGTGTCAAAAATGTATTAATAAAAATTCAAACATGAAAAATAACTAGGAATAGGATTTAAATTCCACTTTTAGAAAGTCAAAAATAATTGTGTCTAATTACCAAACGATCCTAAATAAGCACTGTATAATATTAATACTGTATAAACTATATAGCTCTCCTAGTGAGTTGCTAAGATGTATTGAAAAACATGAGATCACATGCCACAACTTCCTGAAATTTTATTATTAATCCAAAGTCCACCACTGTAAGCATAATTGCATTAAAACTGCAAGATTAAATGAAATGTGGTTTTCTTGCATGTCAGTTTAGTTAAATTAAAACCCCATGTCCCACATGTGTCTTCCATATAAGTTTCCAAGTTAAAATTCGCCACAGATAAAATTTGCATATGATTTGAACCATTGCAAGGAAGCAGCACGGAGGCTTATCTTCCCAAGGTGAGCATAGTTCAGGAGCTCTGGTGGCTTAATTTATGCACTTTGTTGCACATCTGCTGGTTGATCTCGCTGACGGAGGAACAGCCAGACCCAAATCTCCTCTAGCCACTGCCAGATCTCCTTTTTCTGCTTCTTCAGCAACTGGGGTTCCTGACCGTGCAGCTTTGTGGTCAAGAGCACCAGTTTATCCCCTAAGCGCCTTCCTTAGTAAGGATGGAGGAAAGGAAAGATACGGTGGTTCCACTTCGCCCTTGTGTCTCCCATTTCACATGTTTTTCTTTTGCATATGCCTGTTCTGCCAACTTCAGACCTAAGCCTACCAGCAAAAACAACAATCTTAAAATGTTTAACAAATACCCACAATGCATATGGTCAATCCCTATGACAAATATTTTTATTACTTATTGTAGTTCTGACTCTCTGCTTCCTCAACAAACACATTTTTAATAAAATGGATTGCTTATAAATCCCAAGCAGCTTAGTTTCCTTGGTAGAATTCTTGAAAGGACACATTAATTCTCTTCTGCTTCTCAGGTGAGAAACTCTGATAAATACATATAAATCCCATTGCCTGAAACCTTTTTAGAGGCTCATACTATGTTTCAAAGTATGTTTCTGAATAACATATATTGGAATTTTGAAATTAATTTTCAATATTTTCTCATCAATAGTTTTGCTAATGTTGATATATGTAGTTAGAACTGGGTCTCAATACCTCCAACCAGAGTCCAGATTTTGTGAAAATTAAACCCATTCAATCTCAAATTAGTATCATAACTTTTAAAATAATTTAAGTGTAACCTCTGTGGTGGTGCATGTCTGTATTCCCAGCACTTGGGAGGCTGAGGCATGAGCACCGCTGAGAGTTTGAGACCAGCTTGGACTACATAGCAAAACCCTGTCTCAAAAACTAAATTAATTAATTAATTAATCAATGTAAAAATGAGTAATGTCTTGATATGAGACTCCTAACAATTCAAACTTTATTATCAAATGCAGTTTAAAATAAGTATTACCTCATTTTGGTTGTACAAAACCTGGCCACTAGATACTACCAAAGAACATGATAACCTACCACTGCCCAGTGCCTGTTTCTCCCTGGCCGAAGCATTTCGAGATCTGGCACTTCCCTGACACCACAACTCTTTTGCAGTAAATGTTCACATCAAGCCCAATTTACAAAAGATATTGAAATTTGAGTATTGATGTTTTCTAGGTAATGCCAGTCAAACATCTCCCTTGAAGACATAGATACCTAAGGAATTCTATGGGTTTTTACTCTATTTCACTTTGATGAGATGCCAGTTATTGTTTTATTTCCTAAAATCTCGATTAAAGGTGTGATACAAGCCTTCCGACTCACAATCTATGCGGATAACATGTGACTAACACAGTCTTCTCTTGCATGTTTCAAGTGTAAATACAACAAGGCTTCTATTCTATAGCTTATATGAAAATTTTTCACCTCTCTTGTATTTATGTATATAAATACCTTTACATATATGTGTGAAGCTTAATACATGTACTCAAACCTAATGTTTGCAGCATAAATTGCTACATCAAATTGATTATTTAAATCACAATAGAGTCCAGGTCTACAGATTACGTGTGTACATGTATATTTACTATGCCTTACTTAAATTGCCAGATTATTCCAGGCTTGAGAGGACCGAAAAGATATAAAGTAGACAAAAGTATCTATTTAATCACTCAAAGTTACCAGTAAATTATGTTTTGCTTTTCTTCTGAGTGCTTGTTCTGTCTTCCCTTTTTAAAATTTCTGACCTTCAGACCAGTCATCCAAAATTGACTTGAAATGTGCAAATTCAAACGTACTCTTCCTTGACATTATCAGCCTATAGAAGAAAAGCAATGAGTCTGGTGAAAAAGCAACAACAAAATGAAAATTCTTTCTTTCCAGAACACTATAGGGATTTTGATAATATAAGACCACTGATATTGTAATTAGAATTCTTAATATTTCAAAGACGTGTGCTGTGTTCTTTGAATCCTGAATTCCTAAAAATGATATGGAAGAGTACGAGAAACAACAGAACCCTTCATATGCACAAAAATCATCACATTTCAACTTAAATATTTTTTTAAAATACATTTTATTACTTCAAATGCCACTCTTCAGTCTCCCTCTTCCAGACAGTTTGCTGCTGGTTGCCAAATTCCTGTGCATCCACTTTCCTTAGCAAGAGGGTTCCAATAAGACATGAGACCCAGACCACTGGGAAAGCTGATCGACCTCAAAATCATGGTCTTTCCATTATAGTTTGCCAGTGGTGTAGTTATTACATATGATGTTCGTTCAGATCATCCATCTGTCAAATATGTATACTTACTAAATGCCAAAAATTGTGCACAGTAGTGGATAATTCCTTTAAATATCCTGCTTTTTGTGACGCTCACATTCTAATAAGAGCAGAAATATAATAAAAAATAAAAAATATAGTGCTTCAGATAATAAATGCTCTGAAAAAAAGTCATGGTAAAAGAGGAAGTAAGGATTGCTAAAATAGAAAAATGGATTGTTAAACTAAGCTAAGGCTTAATATAGATGATATCTGATAAACAGAATTTCAAATAAAAGAATAATTCAGGAAAAGCCACAGAAGCAAGAGCATTCCTGGTGTGTGTTAGGAATCAGAAGTGAACATGGAAAGATCTGAATGAATGTGAGGCCACAAAGATGACAACAAAAATGAAGAGATAATGGATGCTAAATCAGGTAGGCATCTTGGATCTATTTCTCTCAGCACCATGGATATCAAGTGAGGAATTTTGACAGATGAGAAATACGATTTGACTTCAACATTTAATGTTCATTTGTTTATAGACGTGGGAATAGACTCAGGAAACAAGGCAAAGATGGATGAAAGAAAACAAATTATGAGGCACTCCAAACATCTATTTAAGAAAATTAAGTACTTTTCACCGGGTAGGAGTAGAATGATGAGAAATATTATTTAGTGGAGAGCAATATTATTTTCTTTTTTCTTCCTTTTTTATTTTTTGTACATGTTTGCAGTACATACTGGTTACATTCCTTGTGAGGGGTTGTAATAACACATCTTAATTCTTTTTTCATCCCTATCCCCTTCCCTCCCTTTCCCCTTCCTTCACCTCTGTATGATTGTTTTTTGGAATTATCTTAGTTTATTAGTACTTGGATAGAGTATATAATGTTTTCCTTCAGTTTAAAAAGTTAGAAAATGGGCAAGAGTTATGAAGAGAAGTTTCATCAAAGAGAATACAGCAAATAAGCACATGAAAAGATATTCAACACCATTCATTAATGAAATGACAAATGAAAACCACAAGATACCATTATACAGCTAGCAGAATGACTAAAATTAAAAAATAGTACTAAAACCAAATGCTAACAAGGATAAAAGGAAACTGGATCATTCACACATTACTAGTAGAAATACAAAATGGAACAGCCACTCTCGAACTCAATCTGGTAGTTTCTTTAAAAAAAAACCTCCACATTATTTTCTTATCAACTAAAGACTTGCATGAAAGAAAAAAAGAGTCAGGAGTGATTGGGACATCTTAAACTTGATCAGCAAGAACTAAAGAGCTGACTTTTACTAAAAATGTGTATCAATACTGTAGAAAAGTGAGCCATGAAGCACTTCAAAATGAAGCTATCAGAAGGACAAGGAAAAGCCAGGAAAAGAAATTGGAAGTAACCAACAAAAAAGAGTGTAATTTCCATGAAGCCAAAGAAGACTTACTGCAAGTAAATGGACACAAATTCTATCAAATGCTGCTGAAAGTTAAAATGACAGCTGCTAATAAGCTATTGAATTTAGGAAAGTGACTGGCCCTTATGAACTCACAAGAGCCATTTGAGTGAAGTGATGGGGCTAAAGCTTGATCAAAAGGAATTTCTGAGATAACCAGGGAGACAGAATGAACGCAGTAAGTATAAACAATAATTTCAAGAAGCTTAACTCTGAAATGGTATAGAGGGGCCGGTGAGATGACTCAGCGGTGTAAGCGCCTGCCTGGCAAGCGCGAGGGCCCCAGTTCAACTCCCAGAACCCACATACGAAAAAAGGGCCGGTGATATCGCTCAGTGGCACAGGTGCCTGCTGGTGCACGAGGTCCTGAGGTCAACACCCGGTACCCACAAAAAAAATAAAAAAATAATATGGTATAGAGGAAAGTAAAGTACAGTCAAGACAGTTATATTTTATGACATTTTACAACATTCTAAAAGTATAATATGTTTGTATGACAATAGAAATAGTCCAAAAAAAGGCAAAATTGTTCATGTAATAAACATAAAGAAGTACTTATAGAATGCCCTTCGATAAGAAGATGGAAAATATAAAGAGTGACTCTAGGTGATAAAATATTCAATTCATCCATAGTAACTGGCATATAAGTATATTAGTACAAATGCCAGTAGATGGATAGGTATGTTTGTTTTAAGGTTGATTTTATGAAATTGTGATGAGATAATCTTTTCTGTGCTTCATATTAGCAATAGCTAACAATTCCATATACAATTGTGCAGAATTATTGAAATATTCAATAATTAATACAATATTCACTGAATTCATGAATTGTACCACATAGTTTTTGAGGCACTGGAGAGACCATAAACATAGTTTTTGAGGCACTGGAGAGACCTTAGTTTTGTAAAAGTAAGGGCAAATGCAAAAAGAAGTGGAAATTCTGCATTCCCTTTTTAAAATTTCTGAACTTCAGACCAGTTCAGAATAAACTGAACTGCCTTAAATATGTATTAATACAGAGTACATATTTAACGCAGCTTTAATGGGGAAACAATGAATCAAGTTTACCTAACAAACAGACACCCAACAAACAATTTTCTCTACATCCTTGGACATGGGATGTGAGCAGGATTTGAGGCCTCCTAGTGACTTACTATGCGACTGCTGCCCCACATACCTCTCTCATTCAGATACATCTATCGTCCAATCTTTTCCCAAACTCTCAACTTCAGTGACAGAAAATCCAATAACCCACTGTACAAAACAACACCAATATGCCCATATATACTGCCCTTTTCTCCATACTCTACCCTCAGCCTAGAACACCCATTGTCCCTTCTCATAATCTACCAATATTTTAAGAATCTTATACAATTGCCAGCTCTTCAATACCTTGCTACATATAAAATATATTCTTAGGGTTCATAGTACAGCAAATTGAACTCATTGATTTGATCAATATATTGAGCACAAAGTATTGAGCAGGTACTATGCTAAGTACTGAAGCTTACAAAATAAACACATGATCTCCCTCTTGTTGATGTTTTTACGTGTTCACCTTTCCCACAAACTGTTACTCCCTGGTTTATCTTTGTATCTTCTACTGAACTTCCCAGACCATCTTCAACATATGAGACATTTAATAAAATTTTTTGAAACATATCTTTCTAGAGATGCAAACATGAAACCTAAAAGATATGAAATGCTATGTGTTAGACTTTCTGTAGATATTTTTATATAATACTCATAAAAATTATTCACATCAAGTAATTCCAATAATATAGCAAAATTGGCACACTGCTATGAAAATGGTAGGAATTTTAAAAGTAGCCATAAGAAACAGACTGAACAAAGTAAATTTGTGAGTAATAATATAATAAGAGTAAACCAAGACAAAGTAAATTTGTGAATAATAAGATAATAAGAGTGAAACAGGACTCTGGATTAAGCAAAACACATTTGGAATAACGAAGCTTCGTAAGTAGCCTTGAAAAACAAGTCTTTATCCACTCTGTGTCTCAATGGAAAATGAAATCCCTTCCCTGTACACTAACTTATTTGTTTCATTTCTAAAAAATTTTATAAAGATACAGGATAAGTTCTTAAAGAAGTTTATTACCTAACTCATATGTTAATGGGTAACATTTGCTACGTCCTTTTTTCCCAAACATTCATCCCACAAAAGAAAGATTTGATTAGATAATTGTATATTATATTTATAAGGCTATATTCTGGACCACAACCAGATCAAATTGCAAATTTTTCATAACGCACAGCTCAAATAAACTTCACATTATTAGTGTGCTGGTTTGAAGGCAGTATTAAAGCTTTAGAAGGAAGGTCAAAATACAAATACAAGTCATTACTGATTATTACACTTGGGTAGCTAAATTAACATGCTGCAGGCTTTGTAACCTAAATCATAACCCAACTGAACTGATTATAAAGAGGCACTGATAAATGAGCTGTTTTAATAAGTTTTTATTTATGAATTTGTTATCAGAGTTTCTTCCATTAAAGTAAAATAATTAGGATGCTGAATCAGATCAAGATGACAGGGCTGCCAAGCAACATCTTTTCTTTTAGGAGAGAACATGAGAGTGTTTGGAAGAAAGTGAGGCAATGCTCTTTAATGAACACAAATTCCCTTTCAAATTATTCCGTTGCTCAAAGAAAGACAGTTATTTAATAAAAAAGACTCAGCTATAAACATCAGTCACAATTTCACTCCTTATGTGTAAAAAGGCAATGAAAGGAGTTATATTTCTACACTGGCATTTACGATGTTTTTTCTGGGAGTAGAAGCTATAAAGTTGAGAGGATCATTTTGTTGTAAGCACCCAAGTGAAAACTATTATTTGATTACTATTTGCTAATGAGTTATACTAGAAGACAAACTGTAAATCCACTCCAAGTCCTCAGGTCTTTGAGGTCACTGGGACTCTGAGCTACAAAGCTGTCCTATGGATGAGCCAATGCAGATTTCCCTGTCACGCCCAGGTGCCGTGATGACAGACGCTGCGGAGATACACAGATGGCACTTCAGTCTCACCAGGATCTCTAGCTATCCCTCATCTATTTTCCTCTTCTAACCCATGATCCAGAACTTAGATCAACATGTTTTGTTTCTCATCGGTATTTTGCAATTAATATAAAAGCTTTGATATTTCACTAGCATTCCATTAGAAAGTAATTATTTTGTCTCCTTTCAAATAAGCAAGAAATTTCCCTGGTTTTGAGATAATTATATAGTTTAATATTTTGATATATCAAGACTCTGTAACATAATTAATTCATACCTTAAAGGCCGACATTTCAGTCCCATTCATGTATTAATAAACTAAATATATATATATTTTATATCACGTATAACATGTATCTATTATATTTATTATCAAATTCTGTATGTGGATATGTGTGCACATAGTAGTCACTTTCTTTGTCACTGGGACAAAATATCTAACACCTTCAAATTATAGGAATAAAGGTTTATTTGGCCTCACAGATTTTGGATTTTTCAGTTCATATTCAGGCACTCCAAGGCAGAAATGGCATGTTGGTAAATGCTGAGTGGAGGAAAGTTGGTCATATATAAATGGCATTACGGTTTGTGTCTAGATATTCCCCCCCAATGCCTCATGCAGTAATGGAAGGCAGGCTTTTCAGAGGTGGGTGAATCTAGAGTTTGTGATTGATTCATGGTCCAATGCTGGGATTAAGGGTGTGAGTGCTACAGCTGCCCTAAGGTGGTAGCCTGCATACAATATAAGGGACAGAAAGAATTTTGTCCTCTCTCTTTCCCTTGTTGCTTCGCTGTCTTCTGCCACCATGAACAGTTGCCCCTCTGCCATGTGCCACCCCACTTTGGGGCCAGCCTATTATGGACTGAAACCTCTACGAACTGTGAGCTAAATAAACCTTTTCTCTCTTAATTTTGGGCTTGGGGTATTTTGTGTCAGCAGTGAGAAAAGTAAAACAAATGGCAACCAGGAAGAAGAGAGAGAAGGGAGTAGATGGAGATATAAACTTCCAGGTCACACCATTAGTCACCCACTTCGGACCAGGCCCCACCTCCTAACAGCAAGTCAGCTTTAGCTCCCACACAATCGGTCATCCTGAAAACATGAAAGACTTTGGGAAGGGGGTGGATTTCAGATCCAAACCACAGTGGTTCACGTATTCAATGTTACTCCTTAAGGAAAACTGAGACACAATTTGATTGAGGAATAAAAAGAAGTTACTTAGACTGTTCAGAGTTACAAATCAGGAGACATTAATTCAAGCAGCTTGATGTGCTTGGGGGTCATGTAGATTTTAAAGACAAAAACTGTAAGTGGGAAGAGGAATTACATTAGTTATGTATCAAGAAGGTATTGTTGCTGGCAGGGCAGCAGATTATTTTATAAGAGAAAATAATGAAATAGCTTAAAGAATATACATAAAACAGTTCTCAGAAAGGAAGGAGAGAAAATTTTGGGAAAGGAGGACAGCTGGAGGAGAAATGACCCTAGTAGCTATCCACAGGATTGGGGTGTTCTGCTCAGATGAAAACTATAGATCCCCTCAGATAAACTATAGGATGCAGAAAACTTTTAACCTGGTAAAGTTTCAACATATGCAGGGAAAACGGGTATAGCTTACACTGAGTCAAATTTTCATTTGGAGGTAGGCATGGCTGAAGCCTGGTCTCATGTCCTCATGGCCTAGTATTTTATGGGTAACTCAGTCTTCCTTAATCTGTTGGATTTTATTTTTCTACAATGGCGTGGATATGAAAATCGATCCTTGCAATATAAATACTGTACATATTAAAAAAACTATATATACATCCATATCAGTCTAAATTCTCCTTATTTTGCTTAAAGAAATTTTAAACATATTTACAAGATTTAATATGTAATTATCCACAGGAGTTAGAATTCTTGATACTTCTTCTCTCATGAAAGATATTTATTATGCATATCTTCAATTAAATTTTTCTTTGATAACAAATGAAATAGAAACTAACTAACAGGACCTAATCTAGTTTGTTATTTTCGTGTTAAGTTTAAAATATATTTTTAATTCAAAGTATTTCATTTATACTTTTTGACTTAAAATACATGATCAATTCCTCAAATGTATGAATCATATGATTTACCGGTCTTGCATTTTAAAAAATAAACCATAAAATGGAAACTGATATGGTACTAAATTTTCATAATAAATAGACCTATATTTTAATAACAAAAATGAGACTTTTCTCACATCTAATATGGGAAAGTTACAGGATTTAGCTAACTTATTGTAAATAATCAGCTAAAATAGATCAATTAAGATAAGTCAGGAGAAAGTTGCTGGTGGAAAATATTTCTTCTTAGTATTCCAGACAATTGGAATTCTTCAATAAATTAATTTAATTACATAAGCTAGAGACACACAATGAGAATTTAAGTTCTTACCAATTTACTTTACACTCTAGCCAATGGGAATCTTTGTTTAAATTACAGTCAGCAAGTAAAGAAAAAAGAAAGCCCCCAAATTCTTAGCACACAATATGAGGCAAAACAGCCATTTATATCACATTCCTATGAACACCCATGTGCATGCACGTATGTGTGAGTGTGTGTGTGTGTGTGTGTGTGTGGCATTTATGGTTCATAGTTCTTTCACTATATTTTTAAAGGTGAATAAAATTTCTTTGCTATACAGCTAAAACCTAAGCATATTTCTCTTTCATGTTGAGCCTTAGAATAGCAATCTCTTTGGAGACTGGTTGTCTGAAATTCTCTCTCACATGACCATTCAGGCTTAACCGTAATCCAGCTAAAGCTGAGTCATTGATTGACACTGGGCACTGGAGCAGGCAGAGGAATTTCTCTGGTTTAAAGTTTAATGGAACAGATCTTTTGATCTCTGATTCTGTAGGGAATCTAAAGTTCATTTTCTTACTCGGTTTTCTTTGGTGCTAGTACCTTGTCACATACAGCTCTCATTTTCATGAGTAGAATGTAATGTGGTGAGGTCAGCGTTGCTAAACCAATACAGTGACTTACACGCATGTTTCATGGAATGTTAACTCCAACATTGGTCTTTCCTTGGATACTTAAATTATCCAATGTTTATATGAGATAGGTTCCTTTAACACGTAAGGCTGGACGTGATGTCTTATATGAACATAAGCGAAACACTAAATCTTTAATTCTGTCTTTATATTTCTGTTTATGAAATGATTGAAAAACCATTTTAATCTGACAATCAAAGTTTGAAAACTAAAAAAAACAATAAAGCTCTTGTTTATTATAATCCAGGCTTTTTCCTTTCTTTAGCTTCTATAAGTGGCTACCAATATCTGAGTCAGTGGAGAGAGGAAATGTAGCAAGTCCTTCTTCCTACAGTAGAGCAGCTACACCCTAATCTCAAAGATACAGCCTCAAGACTGGTAAAATCTAGTTGAAATTCTTTGATTCTGCGTGTTTATTGAAGGGTTGTCTTGACTAGTTTGGAATCATGTGCACGCAAAATCCATTGATCCTTCCTGAAGCAGATCAGAATGTTTTGCTCTTTGCAATAATTCAAGGTCACTCCAGTTTCAGAGCTAAAGTGGAAGTTTTAAGGGTGTAAAAATATAAGCAGCCAGTTTATCAGTCTTCCCTTCTGTGTAATATATTGTTATAAGATCATCCTTTCAGGCCTTTGCCAGCAAATCGAAAGAGAAGGTACATTTGGGCACGTTTTTCAAATTCCAGTTATATTCAAATAAAAGAATTCTTAATTAAAACAATTTTATAAATTGTCATGAAAGGATAGAGTATAGCATTTCAAAACATCAATTCTTCTGTAAGACTCATCTATGAGCTTTCTTTTCTTAAAATACATAGTATCCTTTGACAAGAAGTGATCAAGTACATATTTGTTCCAACAGAGCTTTTGGGAGAGTGCATACTGTTGATAAGGCCAATAAAGCTGAGCTTTTAACCTTTTTGCATTTCAATTGCATAATCAAAACCTGATGATAGCACATCATACACTCAGAGAACGCCATGGGCATTGCACAGAAAATGAAAATTAGCTCTAAAAGGCTTTTCAGTCTTTGTGGCATAGGATGCTTCTCTCCTGGCTATATATGAATAAAGGATCCGAAACAAAATGGAAAAAATATGACTGTGAGTGAAAGCAAAGCCCAAGAAAACCAAGAGCAATAGAAGAGCAATAGAAGAGTGACCAGCTGTAATTAGCTCCACGGTTTCATGAGAAAAAAAACAAAGCCACTGTAAAAATATAAACAGGCAGAATGCCTGCAGTGATAGTGATCTGTGCTAAAACAAACCTTGGTAAACAGTGAGCAATATGAAAGTAAATAGAGTTTGTGGATAAAAGTTTGACACCAATTCCATTGGCTACATTTTTCATAAATTATCATCCATAATAAAAGCCATTCTGCTGTATTACTTTTGAAGTAAGACAACATTGAATACCAAAGATAGATTTAAATAAAGGCAGAATAAAAGCCTATCCTCACTAAACAGACACGTAAGGCAATTTTAATTACCGTGTGTTTTAGCAAGAGTAAAATGTCCTTCATTTCCTTCATTTAGATATTTTCATTTTAAGAAAACAGTGCAAGCATAATAAAGAAAGTGAAAAGCCTTCTCCCCAGTGCTTAGCATTGATTTCTACCCTGTGCTTACAGCCTGGTTTTCTTATTCAATTAAACAATGTGACCTTGCAAAAGTGTTAAATTAAATCCAAACTTGCCTAGGCATTTATCATATGTGTATCCTGAAGGCTATAACTCTTCCAACATGAAATCCTTCATTACCATGGATTTCACATTTTGTTTATTCATTTCGATGAGTTTAGGTATGTT
This sequence comes from Erethizon dorsatum, assembly GCA_028451465.1. Taxonomy (NCBI): domain Eukaryota; kingdom Metazoa; phylum Chordata; class Mammalia; order Rodentia; family Erethizontidae; genus Erethizon; species Erethizon dorsatum. The sequence goes on from CM051824.1 coordinate 140,729,433, forward strand.
CAAACCATATGAATATACACATTCATTTTAATATGGCCTTTGACACATGTAAAGCCACCAATTTCTTACATAAAACATTGAGATCGTCTTTTATATCTGTCTCAAGTGGACACAGGGAGAAAGATATCTTGAAATGTCCTGTTTTATTTCCTTTTTGTGTATGGGGTCTGCAAAACTGTTAAATCTTCACAAAAAGGACTCTTCCTCTCATGTATAAAATCGTGAGTACAGTTCCATATTTTCGAGGAGGATGTTCTGTAGAGAAATCAAGACTAGAGAGTAACTCTCTCAATTCTGCAATAAAAATTGGCCATTTTCTTAAACTGTAGAATAAGCCTGTGCTCATGAGTGGCTCTGACTTAAACATGGAGGCTGGACTCATCCGTGAAGAAAAAGCTGTGAATCTTCTAGGCCACTGGTAGCAAACCTATGGCATGTGTGCTATTTGTTTTTCTTTTAAGACAAAATATGTTCATGTATTAGTTGTTTCATCTGAACTAAAACCTCAGTATTCAGCTTTAATTGCAGTGTTGGCACTTTGTGATAAATAAGTGGGTTTTGGATTGCAGTTTGGGCTCTCGTCTCTAAAACTTCACCATCACTGCATTCCCTCCTGATTTTACTGCTTTATTTTTATCACCTTGATATATATTTGGATTTTGTTGTTGTTGTTGTTGTTGTTGTTGTTAGTTTCATTGTTCTTTTGGGGGCCAGGAGGACAGGTACTGGGAATTGAACCCAGGGCATTTATTCACACTGAGCTGCATTCCCAGCTGCTTCAATCTTCAATTTTTAGACAAGGTCTCATTAAGTCACTGAGTTGCCTAGGCTAAGCTTGAATTTGCAGTTCTCCTACCTAGGTCTCAGAGTTCTGGGGTTATATTTATTTAATAGTCTCCTCACACTGAAATGTAACAACCACAAGAGAAAGAATTTGCTTTGTCCACCGCTATTTGCCCCAAACCTAGAACTCACTGCAGTTTCCCCAACTATTTTGAACAACTGAATGGAGAAAAATAAAAATTGACACCTGTCCTGTTTAAATTATATAGCTACTCACCCTAATCATTCGCTTTTGAAACCTGCACTCTTAAAATTCACCTTTTAACTACAGATTAGAATAACTACAACTGGTATTCTTTTCCACCATGTCTCTGCTGTATTTTCTATAAGTACCTACTTTTCCTTTTAAAATTTCTCGGATTCAGTCATGTATTCTCCTGTTTTACTTCTCCTTTTAATTATCTGATTATTTTTTTTTCTTGTCCTTTACTGGGATCCTTGCAGGATTAATTGTGGGTGTGCCCTGAGCACCAGCTTTGTCATATAACACATCACATCATGTTCATCTCCTTAAGAATCCTGGCCACCTTCTTGACTTCGATCTTCAGAGCTCTATGGATGGCTACAAAAAATAACTGTCTTCACCAGTGACTCTCCAAAATTCCTTTCTCTATGAGAGACAACATGGTAGTAATTTCTATGTCTTTCGCCTATTTCACTTCCCTCTCCAGACACCTGTATTTTGATTTATGGAGCTTTTACTTTTCTTCGTGGTGTTCCTAAGACCCTCAAATTCTAATCACTCACCACATTCTTCTGGTTTCTAATACAAATAAATCTAATTAATCCATGGCTTCCATTTCCCTTACCTTCAGATGTGGTACCTAGACCCTTATAACAGCACTTTCCTCCTTCAGTGCTCCACCTCTGCAATCTTTCTAGAACTATTACAGCACAGCTTCAATCATACAAGTCCCTAATTGATGATAAAAAAAAAAGCCTTGTAATATCTATGATTATTAGAGTCTACATCCTTGGCATAGATTTCCGTGCCCATTACAGAGTCTCAACCTCCCTTAACGGTTCTTCCCATAACTGTTTTTCAGGAAATGTCACCATTAGCTTACTCAGTGGACTTAATCATATTTTTCTATCTATGTGTTTGCTAATAATAGTACTCCTCTATGGAAAAGTTTTCACTGATTTACATCTTTTCAAATCTTATCCATTCTGCAAGAGACAGTTCAAATCGCATTTCCTTTGGGAGCTCCAGTGAAACCCCCTTGTCTGACAGGGGGACGTCTGAGGGCTCACAATGCATTGGTGTGATTTTATCACTCACCGGTGGTCTGTAACTTAGTAGCTCAAATGTGTTCCATCTCTTCTTGAGTGTCTTTCTGTCTTCTACTAGATCAAAATTCCCTGAGGGAAGATCCGATACACTCCTCATCCTTTGATTTCCATCAGTGCCTTGCACATAGTAGGCATATGTTTAGTTACTATAGATTATTATTAATAACGTGCAATGGAAGTTCTATCAATTATCGTGTTTATTCAATGGTAAAATGTGAATTTGACCATTCACTTATGTTGACATAAAAAATGAATACTATACACTTACACAGACAACCAAAGCTCCAGCCTTTATGATATTTAGGTCAGAGAAAAACACAATTCTCTGATTCCTTCGGCAAATGCATCATCAGATGATTCCCCTTATAGTTCTCTGATTCTGACAATTTTTAAAAGCAGATTTTTGAGCAGTCTCTCAAAAAGTTATATTTAGGGCTTTCAATTTTTTAACTTTCCCAATGTAACTGTACTATTATTAAATTCTAAGACTTCTAAGATTATCCATGTGCTTAATTTTTTCTAAACTCATTGGTTTTTTAATTTCTTGATATTATTTTGTGGCATTTATAGCACATGCAAAGTATATTGTCCCTTGTAAGTCATCTATGCTAGGGCAAAATTCCAGTGTACATAGAAGAATCTAGGAGCAAAACAAGTGCTCTGTAAGAGGTGATGGCTTTCGGGTTTTTCTCAGCCAAAGCAAGAACTTAAATAGTGGCTCAAGCAGCAAAATTTGACAACATTTATCTTTTCCAGCCATCGAGGCTAAATTATCAACCTATTTAGCTCAGTGTTTCTTTCATTAGTACTAGAAATCTAAAAGGTCTAGTGTCCTTTTCATAAATAGGGCGCTTGTAAGCACCTGCTTTCATCAAAATAGATCTTGTAAAACAGTCATAAAATTGCGCCTACATGTGACATTCTGCAAATAAGTATCTGCCACCAGACACTAGATTAATGATTTAGGGGAGAGGAGTTAATATAATTTATAAAGCTTCAGTTCATGAAATATACTAAAAATCACTGAAAAATTTTAATATATTATGCAAATGTTATTCTCCAAATGTAATATGTAAAATTTTACTAATCTGAATTTTATGTAAAAATTGAATATTTCAAAAAATTGTCATTTTTCATATTCTTTTATGGAGATTTTTTTGGTACAAGGAATTGAACTCAGGACCTTTGGATTATTCTTTTTTTTTTTGTACCAGGGATCAAACTCATGACCTCATGCTTGCCAGGCAGGTGCTGTGCTGCTGAGCTATATCCTCAGCAGGATTAGTCTTTTTTTTTTTGTGGGTACTGGGGGTCGACCTCAGGACCTCGCGCGCCAGCAGCCGCCCGTGCCGCTGAGCGATATCACCGGCCCTTTTTTCGAATGTGGGTTCCAGAAGTCGAACTCAGGCCCTTGCGCTTGCCAGGCGGGTGCTTATGCTGCTGAGCCATTTCACCAGCCCAGCAGGATTATTCTTTTTTTTTTTTTTTGTGGGTACCGAGGGGGTCGACCTCAGTACCTCGCACGCCAGCAGGCGCCTGTGCCGCTGAGCGATATCACCGGCCCCTTTTTCGTATGTGGGTTTCGGGAGTCGAACTCGGGCCCTCGCGCTTGCCAGGCAGGCGCTTACGCTGCTGAGCCATCTCACCGGCCCAGGATTATTCTTAATTGACCAATATTATATATATTTATTATGTATAACCTGTTTTGAAATATATACATTTTGGAATGGCTAATTAATATATATATTACTGGACATAATTATTGTTATTTGTAATGAGGACATTTAAAATCTACTCTATTCTTGAAAACACAATAAGCTGTTACCACTATAATCACCGTGCTCCACAGTAGGTCTCTTGAATTCATTCCTCTTAACTAACTGAAATTTGCATCCTTTGATTTGCATCCTACTCTCCGCTCTGTTTTTTAGATCAAATAAACGTATGTTTACTTAGTTCTTACTATTCACCTCTCCATCTGCTCCCTGCGTTTTCTCTTACGTCCTCTTATGTTACAATTCTGGCTGTGTCACAAGTTTTTCTGTGTGTGACAACTGTCTGGCTCCACATTCTCTTTTATTTCATTTCAAAATGTAAATTTGTGTATCTTTCTTCATTACATGACACATCTCTCAAGAAATGTAATCACGTCATTCATAATTGAACATTGGTGCCTAGAAATACTTAGAAGATAGTGTGAAATATGTTTGTTAAAGTACACTGAATTGGTGCCCTGGAGGAAAAGGGAGCAAGCTAATCCCAGAAATTCCTGAAAAGCTGTATTTTACACTTTGCTCTTGACTTCATAAGAAAATGCTTGGTTCAGAAATTCTGTGAACCCCCATTAATTCTACCTTTTCCACCAACTCCAGCTCCTCACTCCACACACACACACACACACACACACACACACACACAGTTATCCGTGAAGTTATCAGTTTATCAGAAGCATGCTGCTTATGGTGATTCTGTAAAAAATGTTTAAAATTTTAATCCATCAGGAATTTATTCTCCACTAAATTGTGTTACCTGGTGCCGTGACTCTTACGGGCCTCCTAGAAAGAGAGAAAATGGCACTCATGAATAACAGAACCTGTAGTCAAGCTGCAGCCCACCAGGGCTACATTGCTTATACCACCCAGCCAACTCAAGGATATGCACAGACCACCCAAGCAGATGGGCAACATAGCTATGGACCTATGGACAGCCTACTCATGGCAGGTATACCCAGGCTTAGATCTTGGATCACAGCCATCTACAGAAAGACCAAGAGTATACAACTTCTCATGGACAGCCTCCCACTGGTTATACTACTGCAGCCTCCCCCCAACACATATGGCCAACCTGTCCAGGGGTACAGCACTGATACTTACCTCACCACCACAGCTACAGTCACTATCACACATGCCCAGCCTGCTTACCCAGCCTATAGGCAGCAGCCAGCAGCCACCACACCTGCGAGACCACAGGATGGCAGGTAACGAGCTGCTGAGAATAATCAACCTTGGTCTAGCACAGAGGATTATAACCAGCCCAGCTTAGAATATAGACAGTTATCTTGAGGTTCCTGGGGGCTACCCAATGCAGCCAGTCACCACACCCCCACCCTATCTTTCTGCCAGCTATTCCTCTATACAGATGACTAGTTATGATCAGAACAGTTGCTTTCAGCAGAACACCTATGGGTAGCAGAGCAGTGATGGACAGCAGAGTAGTTACAGCTATGGGCAGTAGGCTATCACTAGGTAGCACACCATGACACACACGCACACTAGATGCTACAACCAGGTTCCAAGCCAATGTAGCAAACAGAGCAGCAGCTATGGGCAGCAGAGTTCACATCAACAGGACCAGCCCAGTAGCATGGGTTAGGGTTAGGATTAGGGCTAGGGTTAGGGTTAGGGTTAGGGTTAGGGTTAGGGCCAGAGTCTGGAGGCTTTTCAAGACCAGGAGAGAACCAGACCATGAATGACTCTGGGTTAGGGTTAGGGTTAGGGTTAGGGTTAGGGTTAGGGTTAGGGCCAGAGTCTGGAGGCTTTTCAAGACCAGGACAGAACCAGAGAATGAATGACTCTGATAACTGAAGCAGAGAAAGAGGGGGCTCCGATCGTGGAGGTGTGAGCAGAAGTGGGCAGGGAGGAGGACACCACGATGGAGCCGGAGTGTGACGTGGCTCCAGTAAGCCTGGTGGACCCATAGACGAAGGACCAGATATTGATCTGGACTCTCCCATTCCTCCCATAGATCCTGATCAAGACTCTGACAACCATTCAGTTTACGCTCAAGGATGAAATGACAATGTGACACTCAGTGATCTGGCAAGCTTCTGTTAGGAGCACAGCTGTCTGTACTTGGGGTATCTAGGACAAGGCCACTGCTTCTTAGGAGCTTGGCCGGGTCCCATGAGAAGTGTACGCAGCTCAGGGAGCTGACGCACAAAGTGACTTGACCTTCCCCTGGGATAATAAAAGCAGCTCCTCTCTTGTTCCCTGTGTAACCACGAAGGCCTGATGTTTTATTGAAGATAGATGTTCTTCCTGTTCAGGATCTTACCCTCTCCTTAAATTTTCTGTAAACAGCCTCCTACGCTGATTGTATAAGTAAATGCACTGCAGTTGTTGGGCAGTTCCTTTCTCCTATCAGGAGAGGTGGTTCCACCTGACCTCAGCTTTCTGCATCTTTACTCATCTTCATTTCTTCATCCTCTACCATCTTCCCTCCAGAGTTTCAAGAGCTGCACTGGATGCAGCAGGCTTCTTTAAGCAATGCAGGGTTGTTAATATGAACAAGAGAACTGGGCAACCTGTGATCCACATTTACCTAGACAAGAAAACAGGAAAGCTCAAAGATGATACCACAGTGTCCTATGAAGATCCACCAACTGCAAAGATTGCTGTGAGGTGGTTTGATGGGAAAAAAATTTCAATAAAGTAAACTTAGAGTCTCCCTTGTTCAGAAAGAAGAAGCATCCGATGAACAGCATGCAAAGCAGAATGCCACCACCTGAGGGCAGAGGGTCCTGTCATCACTACATGTAGGTCTAGGTGGCCCAGGAGGCACTGAGGGACTCCTGGGTCACATGGGAGACCTTGAAGGAGACAGACAAGGCTTCCCCCACAAGAAGGCCAAGGTTTCCCAAGAAATCCTTCTGGAGGAGGACATCTCCAGCATTGAGCTGGACACTAGGCAAGGTCCCAACCCAAGCTGTAGAAACCAGAACTTCACCTGGAGAGCAGAATGCAACCAATGAAGGATTCCTCCTGCCACTCTTCACACCCTTATATGATGATCATGGCAGAGGCAGCCCTGTGGCATCTGGGGAGGAAGTGGTGGCCTCATAGAACATGGCAGTCCTGGTGGAATGTTCAGAGGTGGCCGTGGTGGAGGCAGAGGTGGCTTCCATGGTGGCTGTGGCATAGACAGAGATGGCTTTCATGGAGGACAATGAGGTGATCCAGGGGACCACCTGGATCTTTGATGGAACAAATGGGAGGGAAAAGAGGCAGATATGTGGAGGACCTGAAAAAATGGGTAAAAGCACCATCAGGAACTCACTCAGCGCAGACAGTGGCCCTACTAGATGCAGGGACCTGAGGAGCTACATTCACTACCAGATTTATTTTTTAAACCAGAAAATTTTTAAGTTTTTAATTCTATATTTATAATTTTGACCATAACATTATGATTATTTCTTGTCTATACTTTAGTATTTTTTAAGATTTTGGAAGAAACTTTAAAAAAATGAAAGGATTAAACAAAAAAGAAGAAGAAAATAAGAAAAAGCATCCCTACCTCATTGGCACTGAGTTTGGTTTATACAAATTGACCCAATATGCTTTGCTTATTAATCCTTTTTTCCACTGAGTGAAAGTATTGAATTCATCTTATGGCCTTCCGTTACTGAGGATGGGCATGTAGCTCCGTGATAAAGCACACGTGTGAGAGACTGGGTTCAGTACTATGGTGGACTGACAACTGGTGGGCAACTCATAACACCCAGCTGGACTGAATCAGCGTGGTGCTGGGTGTGGAGGGCCCACCTGAGGAGTGTTACCAACAGCAGAAAAGGAGAACTGGAGAGGAAGAGGTGGTGCTGTCGGTTCTCCTCCAGGAGCTCGTCACGCTGGCTTTCCTGATAGGAACTTGGCTGTTCTCATCGTCAGAGGAGCTTGGGACCTCATTGTCGCTGAGGATGGCTGTGGTTCTTTTTGGGGGAGCTCTGGTCCTTACTCAGAGCATCGCTTCCTGGCTCCGGTGCAGATCCTTAAGCCGGCTGGCACGGATCCTTCCTCCCGCTGGCACAGATTTTCTAGCTTCCACCATTGACCTTTGGGCCTTCTCAGTGCAGATCCATGAAATAGACTTGCATGAGACATTGTTATGGGCTCTGGGCCTCCAGCTGGACTCGTGGGGGACACTGCCATGGGCTCTAGGTCTTCAGCTGGACTCGTGTGGGGCATTGCTATGGAATCCAGGCCCTCAGCTGGATGCTTGGGGTCTTTAGTGTGTGGACAGATTTCCTGCACTCTTTTTGTATTTGACTCTTGGGTGACTATTATAAAATAACCCTATAAATTATGTGTCCTGTATTGTATTGCTTCCCTTGCAAACCCTGACTATAACAAATATCCAGAACCACCAAAAAAAAAAAAAAAAAAAAAAAAAAGGAGGTGGGTGGATGGGAGGGAGAAAAGAAAGAACAAAAATGATTTTTTATATGCTCAATATTTGTAAAATATTTGCTTTGTTCAATTTCATATTTCTAGTAAATAGAACAATGTCTGGGATATGGTAAATCTTTAATAAATATCGAGAAAATAAATTTGTATATTGCTTAAAAATAAGTGAGTTAAAAAGAATAATACACTAAATTCTTACATATGCCTGCTTGTTCCTTGATCTTTCTAGTCTTTTCTATGATGTAACAGCTAAATAATTTTTTTAAATGTGAAAATAAATCTTTTTACTTTATGAAAGATCATAATTTCCTCATTACAACTAATATCTAGATGAAAGTTTACAAATTTATAAATATTTCTTCATTTAATCCATAACAATTAGGAATAAATAATAAATATTGTTAATGCCTTATTGTTAAAATGCGTTTGCCATCTTATAAAACCTGTAAACACTGTGGATATTTTCATATTAGCTGATCTTAAAGTAAAATAACAATCTTTCTTTTTTGTGCTATAATAATACAAAAGCCAAGAAAAAGACATCGGGTACCTGAGGCGAAAGTATAAAGATACAATGTGTTTTTTTACTGAAGAACAAAGTGCAGGATCAAGTACTGATCTGCTCAGAATGGAATCCTTACCGGGCATCTGGCTGAAATATGAGCAGAAATTAGAGAGGAAATCAGTATTTCACCACTGAGTATTTTTAGAGTTTAAAATTACAGGACACAGAAGGCTCTGACAGAGAGCAAGTGAATGGCGCACAGTGTGTGTATCTGAAATGTCTAAAAATGCTTCACTTGACAAAGGCGTGGAAGGGGTTATCAAGAGGAGCCGGCTTTGATAACTGTTTTTAGCCGTCTTTCCTGTACATTTGAACACTGAGAAAAAAAAGTTGTTCTCTGTGTGTGCAAGGCCTACTACTAAAATTTATGTGCTTGCAGTTCAACTAATTTTCAAAATATTTTAATTACATGTAATGTCTGTAAATTATAAAGTAGTTAGAAAAATGCAAACTGAGCCCCACAAGAAGTCACCCACTATTCAAGTAAACTGGGAGAAGCCCCAGATACAGATATTGGTATTGATTAATTCAGGTATGTTACTTGACAATTTTAATTGTATTACAGTACTTTCGTGTATAGGGTTGCTATAATTTATTTCTAAGTGTTCAACCATTCTGACATAAAAAATATGTCTCCCGTGGTTTCTATAAATTTCATTCCAGTAAGTGTCCTTGTAATTTTCTATTTATTTCCTCATATTTTCAACTTCTGATGAAAGAAATGCTAGCAGCAGAGTTCCTGATGTTAAAGGTAAAATCATCATCAGAGAAGTTAAAAATAATTTATTTCCTGACCTGCACCAGAATTACCATTATATTATTAATTTGCATTTTTAGTACAGTACATGAGCTGAATATGTACATATTACTGGACATTTCTTGTTCAGGCTTTGATGAATTTTCTGTATCTTTGGTGATAAAATTATTTTATTGGGCTCAAATATTTGTTTCCCATCTTTGTATAAGGATTATGCAAACTCGCCTAATTAAATGTATTTTTCTGGGTCTCCTGCCGAGGCACATGCACCCTCACCATGTTGCCGCTAAAATTGGTTTATCCCTCATCACATGAACAGACGGCATTTTAAACCACTGCAGCACTCCTCTGCTGACACTCTCTATTCCTTTGGTGACAAAAAGCCAAATGAGAGGTCCTTCATCAGTCTGCATCCTGGAAGGAAATGACATGGATCTGACCAGAGTCTAGCCCACAGGGACAAACAGTTCAAATGTAACATGCCATGTAAGCGATAAGATTACGGGGTTCTTTGTTACTTTTAGCAAAGTTGGCAAAAAATAATGTCCTTTGACAAATTTTTTAGTTTTAGATAAATCTGGTCTTTCATTGACCTTAAAATTATTAATAAACAGGGGGCCGGTGAGATAGCTCAGCAGCATAAGCGCCTGCCCAGCAAGCACGAGGTCCTGAGTTCGACTCCTGAAACCCACATAAAGGAAAAAAAGGGCCGGTGATATCACTCAGCGGCACAAACACTTGCTGCCAAGCACGAGGTCCTGAGGTTGACTCCCAGTACCCACGTAAAAAAAATATATATTAATAAATATAAAGACTAATCCTCATTGTTTGTTACAAATTTTAAAATGTATCTGCCACTTTATAATTTGGATTTTTTAAATATTTAATTTACTATACATGCAAGTTTACTTTTTATGTGAATAAATCATATCTGCATTTTTCATAATTATTTTTAACATGAGTGACATCTTCAGAAATGCCTTTTCCACTGAAAAGTTATGTAATGTTGATATTCTCTGCTAGTTCTTTCAGTTCTTTCATTAAAATTTATGTGACCTATAAAGTTACCTAAATTATTTTGTAACATCTCCTTATTTACTGTTTGTGACCACCATGTTAGATGAGTGCAATTATTAAAGGAAATTCATTTATACAAATCAACGGAAAGCAAGCTGAAACAATAACAAAGTTTTTCAACTCCAAACTTTGGACTCTTTCTAATGTAGCTTGTTGCTTTTAATACATTTAATTGACATTTCTTTGAGAAAGTTCATTCTGAATTTTAGATGAAAGTACAGAAGTAAACCTCACTCCCTACATTGGTAGGATATCTTCCAGTATGCTATAGATTCCAAAATCTTGGTATCTTATAACAAACATTCTCTCTCTTTCTTTCTCTCTCTCTCTTTCTCTCTCTCTCTCCCTCCCCCACCCTCCTCTCTGTTTCTCTCTGTCTCTGTCTCTCTCTCCCCCATCTCTCTCTCTCTAGCTCTATCTCTGAATCTATCCATCCCATCCTGTATTTCTTTTGCATGTTGCCTAGAGGTTTTATTCCACATCTTCTCTCTCTCTCTCTCTCTCTCTCTCTCTCTCTCTCTCTCTCTCTCTCTCTCTCTCTCGGATCTAAACTGACAGTGTAGCCACCCTTTAAAAAAAAAAAGAAAGAAAGAAATAGAAGAAAAGATACATGATAAATTCCACACTGGTTCTAAAAATTTTTCATCCATGAAAATCACAATTTTCCATTATCATTTCATGTTCCAAATCAATTCTAATCAATACAACTAATTCCAAATGGAGGGAATATATAATCCCATTATCAGAATAGAAGAAACACCTCAGATATTTGTAGCACAAATCTAATGACCACCACTTATTCCAGTGGCAATACACAAATAGTAGACTTCTTGGACAGAGGTAGATGCGATTCAGGTATATTGGTGTAGAAGGTGGCTGAGAAAAAAGAAAAACAAATACTAAAGAATCTGTAACTCTAGTCACTCAGTCCTCAGTGACATCAAAGTGGAAAGACTAGCTCTACCACACTTCTGGTAAGTAGTTTCTAAAAATCCTCCCAAGATGTGTATATAAGAATGTATTTGTTTGCTTATATATATTTTATTAGACTCATAGTTCTTTCTTTCCAATTTGGGAGGTAAAATATCCTTCTCACATAAAACCTATAAAGAAAGGGTTATTTACCATCTTTAAATAGACAGTTCCTAAATGAAATTCTTTCTTTACTAAGTCAGTGAAAAGTTTAACATGTAGTAGTATCGATTTATTAGTGTCCTTACAGCCTGTCAGTAGGGTGAGGGTGAAAGATTAGGCCACTCATAGTTGGAAATGGAAAATCTACTTAATTTCTTTCTATGCACAAAGAATCTTACAATCTCAAATGTAAAACTTGAAAAGAAAGCAATTCTACTATCTTCCTAATAGGTCTTTTAACAAAAAACACATGAAATGTAACAAAAAGAAGTCATTTTGCAGAAATGATTTTAAGAAATCATAAGAAAAGAAAAATTAGAATCTAATTTCCAATACATGTCTTCTCTGGTTAATTCAGTGTCATTCATTGAATAATATGAGTATGTTGGAGTAATCAAAATTGCCAAGAGTCTGAAAATATTCTCATCTTGTGTCATTGGAGGAAAATGAAAGAAATTAGACATCTGTATTATATACAAGATTTCAGAGTCTGAGCATTATTTCAGAGTCTGAGCTAATACACATTATAAAGATATAGATGGTTATGATAACTTAAATGTATACTTTCCGAAAATATTAAGGCTTTAATGTACAACTACCAACTAAGAAAAGCACAATGTATAATTACAAATACAGTAGATAATTATATGGGAAACAATGAATAGTATTTTCTTCCATCTGGAAGGTATTTGATCCTGTTATTGATAAATAAAAATATCTACACGTACTTCCTACGTACTTCCACACAAACGACAATATATCCCTTCACTACCATGAGACGCACAGCTATTTAGGAGGCACCCTGGTTACTCAAAGCGCCACCTACATGGCCAGTTTTATCCTGCTGTGTCCCTGGCTCCCTTTAGAAATGAGCAGAGTCCTCTGTTGGGCTCGTGCCCGATAACACAGTCGTGTGCAAAGGGATCCCAGGAAAAATTCTGTTCCATAATTTACTTCCAGGATGCAGTGCTCCTTCATGCAGGCATAGATAAAGTAGTAGCCCACTTGTTTGTTTTATGGTTCACCACATCTATCTGACAATAAAGATGAGGTGGACTCACTGTGAATTACTGTATGGTAAACCAAGTCACCGTGCGACATTGTGTGTGGAGCTTGGAACCTGAAATCTTGAGGAAACCTGGCCACAGTCCAGCAAGCAAGAAACTGCTCTGAAAAAGGAGTTAAAAGGAAAGTATTACCTTCACCTCTCCTCCAGATGCTTTACACTTAGATATTACCCTACAGTTTAAATTGATTGGGAGAATGATCAGTGTATTACCTACTTATGGACGGCATGTAGTGACTGGTTCTATTCGCCCAGTTGTTTCCAACAGCCCCCGCGTTTCACGTGCAAAACGCCAAATAAAAGCCTTGTAAACACATTTGTTTCTCTTCCTCTGCTTTGTGAGCGTCAGTTTTTCCTTGAAACAAATCCGAGATCATAGTCTAGCAACAAAAAAATCTAAAAAGTAGCAATAGTGTACAATTCCCACTCCCCTCCTAGTTTTCCAAACTGCTATGCTCACAATAGTTAGCAAACTACTGCAAAGAAAAGAAAACTATAGCATAGGCAAGTGCAGTTTCTTCCTTTCTTTAGAGAGAAAATGACAGCCTCATTGACCCCAGGGCACCTGCCTACACATCTCAGACTTACTTCAGGGTCCTGAAGGTGAAAAGATTGAGAAGCAATGCTAGCTCTCTGTTTCTCCGAATAGAAGTAAAAACACTCCAATTTTAGAAGATGAGAGCAGGAAAGTATTACAGGAAACAATCCACTGTGTCTATTACCCAAAAAACACCTGACTGCCTTTGAAAGAAAGCTGCTGGAGTATAGAGGTCTGTCACTACGTTTTCTAAAAGATAGATATAAGTGTGAGCTTTCTCACTCTTACCTTTTTATCTGCATCTTTCTATTCCAGTATGAGACTCGCTCTTTTGATTCATTAGTAAGCTAGTGAGCTCTGTGTTATTTCATCTCACTTTCCATATTAATGTTCCTCATATTCATAAAAGAAAGTCAACAAAGATATTCTTCTTGTCTTTTATAAATAAAAACGAGTCATGACCTTATATATTAAAGTATGAAATATGCAAAGAAAAATGTGTGATGATAGTAGTTTGCCTGAATTGACTTTGCCATTCTTCCGTTCCTGAGTTAAGGACCACAGAGAGCTTTTCTGCGATAGTGACTAGTTCTCGTAAATAGTGTAGATAGGAGGTGTTCAATAATGTTTCAAAATGAGCTCACATCTGTGTATGCAGTCACACCCTAACATAAATAGTATTTCCATGGAAATATATTTCAAATGATGGTATGAAATAAGGGCAATGAAAGGATATTATTTTCAGCTCAGAGAATTCTTAATGGATATTGAAGAAAGATATTTTGAAGACATTAAATTTCCTTCTAAAATGCAATTTGAGGTAAATCTGCTAAAAACATAGTCAATAAAACTACATGTGACTAAAGAAGCTAGCTGATCACAAAACTCATTTTCTCTTTTTCATGGAAAGAGCTAGAGTACCTTTATCAATGTCCCTTGAAATTAAATGTGGTCATGTGGCTGAACCCTACTCAACGGAATGTGTGAAAACAGTGTGTGCCTATCCCTACCTGCCCATCGAAACTTCCCGAATGTGGTACTAAATATTCTATCCTCCCTGTATGTGTGTGCGTGAGTGTGTGTGTGTGTGTGTGTTTGTACATGTGTTTGGTACTAGAGATCAAACCCAGGGCCTACACATTAAGCTATATCCCCAAATCTTTTTTATTTTTTATTTGAGACAGGGTCTTGCTCAGTTGCTAAATTGCCCAGGCTGGGCTCAAGTTTGAGATCGTCCTGCCTCAGCCTCTGCGAGAGCTGGGATTACAAACAAGCACCACCACCACGCCTGGCTTCTCTCCTGTCTGGTGCTCCAGAGATGAGCAGAACTACAAAATGAAAGGAGCAGAAACATTGAATAACCATATAGAAGGTTATATTTTAGGAATTACTGTTTAAGACTTCATGTGAGTAATAAATATTTCGCTTCTATTATGACAGATTAAACTCCTACTAGACCAGGTCTCCCACAGATAGCAACTATGAATTTCTAACAAAATACAAAAAACAATTGTCTGAAGGTGCTGGGTATTGAAAAAAAGAGGATAAATTTTTGGAGAAGAAAATGCCATAAGGCCAGTTTCCTGGTGACTTTTAGTCTATACAGAGGAAACACTGGAATTGACACTGTGAATATAACTAAAACTCTTACTAAAACCCCCCATCTTTCTGACCTAAGAAACCAGAAGCCAATATTCTGGAAAGTGATAAGAAACATATTGGAAAAGTGTTTGACAGAGATGGAGCATCATGAATTCTGTGTGTGTATTTCTAGTGGACCCTGAACTATTCATGAACCTGTAAATTCAACATAGCCCAGATAAGCATAAAATAACTGACCTGAGATGTTAAACTACCCCACAAGATATAGTTTTTATAAATTTAATTGTTAAAAAGAAAATTCATAGTCATTGGAAAACTACAACAGAATTTAGAGTTTCCATTATATAACATTGATAATGTTTGAGGTGTAATCTAAATTTATTCAACATACAGAAAAGAAAAAAATGTGACCCACTTAGAGGAAATACCAATAGAAGAATAGCATAATCATGTTAAAAATAATCATGAATATAGTTCAGTTGGGTTAATGCTATTGACTGATTAAAAACTTAATAACCAAAATTAACTTAACAAATGCCATCTTCATTAAAAATGACAAATTTCCTTACTAGCAGGAAAATTAGATAAACTCATTAAGCATCATTCTTATAGACAAATCTTAATAAAATGAAAAAGTCCAATTCTAATATGTGCAAGACATGAATAAAGAAAGGCTGCTAGCAGCATAATTTTTTCATGCAAGAAAACAATGGATTCTAGAATGTTAAAACATTCATTTTGGGGTGTCTAATATATTTCAGACACTGGTAAATGTTTTGGGGAAGGCAATAAAATATTGTAAATTTTCAAAAACAGTGATAAATTGTGTCATTATGATTTACTTATATTATTACTTAATTTTATGTACTAGTATGAAAACAACAAATATCTTCTAGGCTCCAATGGCAGAAGACAGAAACTCCTCTAAGTGGCTCCACGCTGAAAGAAGGTTGTTTCAAGGAGTGTGATGTGTACAAACCCAGGGATGAACAAAAGTCCTAGGGCTTCTTTTAGATTTTAGCTTGCAGCTTCTTCAGCTGCAAAAGCAGACAGCTGCTGCCACCACCCAGAAGTGAAAAAGCTTCTGACATAGCTGCCGACTTCTCAATATCACTCAGTTCCGAAGCTGGGAACAAGGCAGTGGAACACTGAATTCGGCAACAGCAAAATTTAAATCTGCAAAAGTCTACTTGTCTGCTACCACCAGTGAAGTAGAAGAAAAAAAAAAAAAAAAAAAAAAAAAAGAAGAAGAAGAAAGAAGAAAGAAAAACTGCGCATTTCGAATCTTGCATAAATGAATCTCAGTGACAAAATGTAAACCGCACCCAAATCTGATACCAGGGGAATCAGTCTGGAGAATACAGTTCCAAGGTTTCTAGCCCCTGCCGTAAAGAGAACTATTCAGAAAAAATGAAAATAAATTGAAAATATGGCCAACAGACAAAATCCAGGACAACAAGCTAACTCACAGGACTATTGTAAAGATGAAAAGAGATAAAGCATAAAACAGAGCTGCAGGAATACTCTTTCATTTCTCATAAGTACAAATGTCCTGGCTCCCAGATGCATCTTACAGCCTAGCCTTAAGAATTTGGTTTTATATGCTAAGTTCACGGAAAGTTGTCCTTACCTACAAGTGAAGAGCAAAAAAGTTGTGAAGAACTCAGATGAGCCATGAAGTTGATAAGGGAAAAAGTACTATGGTCTCTATCACCATAGACAGGAAATAGATTTAATTCATATAGAGAGATGCAGGGGACTGAAACGAAAAGGACAGTGTTGGGAAGTGTACAATATTCAAGGAATAAGCAGTTCACAAACCTTTGGGGTATGTAGACAGTGCCAGTCTCACCTTTGGATAAAAATATATTTTCTGTTTTGCTACTGCAATTGGTTCCAACATAATAATAACTAAAGGAAAATGTAGCCATTTGTCAACTCAAAAATTTTACCTATTATGTAGCATCACAAGGCAGAATCCTGGAAGGGACCTGAACTACCAGCCTCATGACACCTCTGAGCAGCAGTGGCCACTGCAAGGTGTGGCCAGCAATTCCCACGGAGGGAGTAAATACGAACATGCCGACTTACCGTGAAAGAGCATGAGACGCAAACCACACATCTAAGGAAATCCCCAGTGAGTCATCAACATGACGTTTCAGAGAAGGCAGAGAAAAGGGTCTGTTTTAATTCAAGCCAGAGGTCATGAGTCAGCAATATACTCACTTTAATTTTATATGACTACTTTGTCACAAAAATGTGGAAATTGGGAAGCTATAGATACATACTATGGACTCATTTAATTTTTTGTCTTTTCTGTGACCTGAAGTTTAAAACTCATCCATAACACACATCTGGTACCAAGTCCCAGTAGGATAGGCTTGTCTAGAACTATAGTACTTAACATTTTTTAAATTCTTGCCAGGAAATTGAAAAAATTCCTCTAGCTACTGAAAAGAAAAATATTCTTTCCAAGTGAGCTTAAGAAAAGGGCCAAGTGATGCTGATGTAGAATAATTTGTTTGAATAGGTGAAGGAAGAGACAGACATGAAGTTCTGCAGTAGAGGCAAAGACTACAACCAATAATAACCACTATTTCTTCTTTGTCCTCTCTTTTTCTGGAAGGGCTTTTTATTCTGATTTAAAAGTCAGGCCAGTAGTTTCCTGTGACATGACATTTAGTGTGAGTAGTAATTCTCCCATTCAGTTTTACTATCTTTTAGGTAGTTATTAGAAAGGTTAAGTAGCTTGTCTGGTTACTCTATTTATGCGAGTTACAAATAACTTTCTTCCTAGAAGCATAGAACTGAATATATAAGTTCTTCTGACTCATAAACCATAGAGAAATAGACTTAAAACCTACATGGTTTTCCTTATATATCAGAGAATTTTAATGTGTACTGATTTATTACGTGATGATCAAAACTCTATCACATTGGAATATGTAGAAAATTAAAATACTTCAGAACTCTAATCCCAAAGTAAGAAGATTTCTTACCAATTTGAAATATATTCTGCTAGGTAAATATATATACTTTAACTTACGAAGTACTGAGTTTATATATCTGTGCCATTTTTCCCTTTTGAGAACCAATCTCATTTTGAATTTAATTGTGTACAATTTTTGCCATTTCATGTAATGCTGTAATTGATCTTAATATTTCCACTAAGGAATCAATTTGTGTATGAAATATTTGCTGCAGTTTTATATGATCTTCCATTGTATATTCAAAAAAACATGCTTCATCCCCAAACTTCAGTAATAAAAGTTAAGTAGAATTTATTTAATAACTAGATGTTTTATTGGGTAGAACCAACAAATCAGACCATAAAATGCTGTCTTAGTTACTTTTCTCATTGCTGAGACAAAATCCCCAACACCCAAAGTTAAAGGACAAAAGGCTTATTTTGGCTCACAGTTTGCAGGTTTCAGTTCATAGTTGACTGGATCCAAGGCAGCCATAGTTGACTGGCTGCATGGCAGAGGAGAAACAATTCATGCAGGTAGAAGGCAGCAAAGCAGCAAAATAGTGAATAAGCACAAGGGACAAGCTGAGAACATAGCAGCCCTCTTTCTGTCCCTTATATTTTGTCCGGCCTACCTACCTGCTATGGCTTGTGTCCAGATGTTCCCCCAAAGCCTCATGTGGTCAAAGGCGGGGGTTTTCAGAGTTGGCTGGATCTAGAATGTATGATGCTGGAATTAAGGGTGTATGATTACCAAATTAGCCCACTGATTGGTTTGGCACCTGCCCTAAGCCAGAGAACCTAGACAGAATATAAAAGGGGCAGAAAGAAGTTGCTACTGTCATTTGTTGCTGTTCACTTGCTTTTGCTGTCTTCTGCCTGCCATGAACTGTTTCTCCTCTGCAATGGCCCTCTGCCATTCCACCCTGTCATGGAGCCTGCCAAATATGAACTGAAACCTCTGCAAACTGTAAGCCAAATAAACCTTTCCTCCTTTAATTTTGGGTGTTGGGTATTTTGTCTCAGCAATGAGAAAAGACACTGCCCTTAGGGCAGTTAGGACTCACATTCACTCCCAGAGCTATGCCCAAACCAATCAATAGACTAATTTAATAATTTAATAATCACACACTTAATCCCATCATCACACACTCTAGATCTAGTCACCTCTGAAAATCTCCACCTATGACTACATGAGGCTTTAGGGGAACATCTAGACACAAGCCATAACTAATGCTATTTACCTAAATTATTCAAGTAAGGCAAAATTCCATGGATGACCTACAGAAAAAAGCAAAAGAATAGAGAGTGAAAAAACTAAAGAAATTTCCTCTGTGACTTATTATTTCTGTGTCTCTAATGGACAAAATCTTTTAGCCATACTGTTAGAGATGCAATTTCAATCAATATTTCTACTCAAATTCAACTTCTCTAGTTATCTGAATAATTTTACAGAAGTATGTAGATAAATCTACAGCAACATCATCATGGTCAATTTCTCCTATCTGATAATTAAGTAAACACATTGTTATGAATTAAATTCCTAGAATAATTGCACATGTAGCAAAAAGACAAATTGATTTACTGGACAAAAGCATGTTCTAGAGTAGGTAATAAAATATTTTATATTATGAACTCCCGGAGTGTTTTTCTATGTCAGTTTTTACACCACGCCTAACATATCATAAAATTTTCTGTGCTCTTGATGGAGTCATTTTAGACTCTGTGCACACCCACAGGCAAAGACACCTTGGGGCTAATAAAACTACTGTGAATTGTTGAAATAATTGGGACAGATATGAGAAAGAGAATATGAGGATAAATAAATACAGACTGGGACAAGTAAATGGATGTTGATAGATGATAGATAAGAGGTAGAAAAGATAAGGTAAGATACGATGAAATAAGATAGCAATATTTTAAAGTGAATGTTTATATATACTCCATGTACTATTATAAAAGTATTATATAGATTATGGTTTTTTTTTGTTTCCATTTGTGTTTATTTGTGGTACTAGGAATATAACCTAGGGTCATTCTAACACTAAGCTATATTCTCAGCCCTTTTTGTTTTTTATTTTGCGTCAGGATCTTGTTAAATTACCCAGGATGGGCTCAAACTTATTATCTTCTCGCCTCAGCCTTCCAGAGGGCTGGGATCCTAGACAAGTGCCACCACATCCAGCTAAAATTATGTTTCTTTACTTTTACAATCATCCCACGGAGTCTTAAATGAAATGTGGAAATTGAGACATGAAACTCAGTTGCCCATGATCTCACCTCTAATATGTATTGTCCCCAGCATACAAATTTGAAATTTGCAAAGAGCAAACCTCAGGCATTCACTCAATATAATTGATTGATCATTACACTGTCAGCGTCCTTGGCAAAGCAGGGAACAGAAGATGATGCTCCTGTTCTCATATGGCTTATAGTCTACTGAGGAGAAAAGATGGTAAAATATAAGTATATATGTATTAGGGGCTAAAAGACACTTTGATAAAAGTAAAATCAAGGGGAGGGAAGAGATCATCAATATTTGCTGTGAGAAAGAATATGTTTGGTCAGAGATGGAAAATGGAAGAACTGCCATCCAATTATCAGGGTGAAGGGTCTTTCTTGGCTAAAGGAAAAGTTTGCCTATTTTCTGGTGGAATTTGCTGGACATGGAAGAATAAATGCAAGGACATCATCACTTGCTACAGGGGAATGAATTGACAGTGAAGCAGGAGGTGGCGAATCAGAGAAATTATCAGGGAAAGATGAAACAAATATTTATTTGGGACTGTACTCTAGGTAGTATGCAAAGCCACAGGAGAGCTAGGGAAAGAGATGGCAGGGTCTCTTCAGCGTGAAAAGGATAACTCTAACAGCTGTGGAGAAAACTGATGGTCAGGAGGCAAAGAAGAGAGCATCGTTTATGAAGATGACTCTCCACCCCATAAACTCAGTGGTGCCCCTTTAAATTAAAAAATGATGCCCCTTATTATAGTAAATAAATATAAATTACCTATACAACTAATTGACAAAATAAAACAGAATTTAGAATATTTCAAGCATTCAAAAACCCTATTTATGGGCCAGTGAGATGGCTCAGAGGCGTAAGCACCTGCCTGGCAAGCACGAGGGCCCAAGTTCAACTCCCAGAACCCACATATGAAAAACGGGCCAGTGATATTGCTCAGCGGCACGGGCGCCTGCTGGTGCGTGAGGTCCCCAGTACCCACAAAAAAAAAAACCCTATTTATAATATGAATGAATAATACATGGAAAATAATTCACTTAAAAAACTATTTATTTCAATATATACCTTTTTCTTCAAGAATACATTAGAAAGTAATGACTAGAGATCATATTCTGATACTCATGTGTACACCTGTTATAAACATGAAAGCTAAAAAGGATAAATACAGGGCTTTAACTTGACATATAATAACTATACATTTTTATGGTGTATAATGTGATAAGTCCATACATATATACAAATTATTTCTTTGTCTTGGGAATCGTCAATCTCCCCTCTTCTAGTTATTTTGAGATAAAAAATAAATTGTTGTAAACTATAATCACCATACTATGCCATGGAACACTAGAACTTATTCCTCCTAACTATATTTTGGTTTTCATTGTCTACCTTCTCTAGATCTCTCCTCCTCCCTACGCATCCCAGCCTCTAGTGACCAATCTTCTATTCCCTACTCCTAAGAGATCAACTTTTTAAGTTTCCACCTATAAGTGAGAATATGCAGTATTTGTCTTTCTATGCTGGGTTTATGTCACTTAGCATAATGTCCTTAAATTTCACCTTTCTTGCCACAAATGACAGGATTTCATTCTTTTTTTATTGCTGAATAATATTCCATTATGTATATACATCACATTTTCTTTATCTATTCATCTGTGGACGAACAATGCGGTTGATTCATTTGCTTTGGCTGTTACAAATAGTGCTGCAATAGACATGGGAGTGCAGGTATTTTTTTGTCCTACTAATCTCACTTATTTCCTCTGTACATACTGTAACCAGTAGTGGAATTATTAAATCATATGGAAGTTCTGTTTATAGTTTTTTTGAAGAACTTCCATACTGTTTTCCACAGTTACTGTACTAATTTACATTCCCATTGTTATGGCTGATACATTGTGTCAACTTGAGAAGTCTATAAGATTGAGTAACTCAGCAGTTCTACATCCTAGAGTGTAGAGGACACGCCCTTACTGCTATAGGATGTTGTTCACTGTGTCAACTTGAGAAGTTTAGAAGTTTAACTAAGTGACTTAGCAGGGAGCCAGGGTCATCACTTTGTAAACATACAGCTCAGCAGCAGGGTGCCTGTCTGGCAAGCGTGAGTTCCTGAGTTCCATTACCAGTTCCCAAAAAAAAAGAAAAAGAAAAAGAGAAGGGCACGGAGATGGTATGAGTGCTACACCCACCCGAGGGCGGGTAGCCTGTATACAATATAAGGGAGGAAAAGAGGATTGCTCCCCCGTTTTGCTCTCGTTCCTTTTCTGTCTTCTGCTGCCTTGAACTGTTGCCCCTGTGCCACGCCACCCTGCCTTGGAGCCAGCTGATTATGGACTGAAGCCTCCACAAATTGTGAACTAAATAAACCTTTCCTTCCTTCATTTTGGGCATTAGGTATTTTGTCCCAGCAAGGAGAGAAAAGTAACTAAGACACCCATTAACAGTGCAAATGCAGGTATTTTATATTTGCAACTCAAACAGCAAGAACAGCAGTAATGATAA
Organism: Erethizon dorsatum; assembly: GCA_028451465.1. Lineage (NCBI taxonomy): Eukaryota > Metazoa > Chordata > Mammalia > Rodentia > Erethizontidae > Erethizon > Erethizon dorsatum. The sequence continues at coordinate 140,752,202 of CM051824.1, forward strand.
TGTCATTTTGTGAAATGATGAAAAAATCCTAGTAAAGTTTCAAAATACATCAAATATCACTTTCTTCCAATTTACCCAGCAGTTACATTCCTGGAAATTTGCATGTACTTAAGGGTATAGAAAACAAAACAAAACTCCCCACTGTGTGTTTATAAGTAAAACACAATTATAGTTGAGGCTCAGAAATGAACATGGCTGTGGAGTATCCAAAAGTAAAGGGAGGTGGATGCTAATGCCTTGTTCTGAAGGACCGTCCTGTGGCTCCACGGGCATCCAGCATTGCTGGCCTTTCCCACCGAAGGGTTAATGTCTTCTTCCGTCCTTCTGGTTAATAAACCAGGCCCCCCTTTGGAAACTACTTCCGAAAGAAGATTCCACTGCCATTAGAATCATTAACTGGGGAGTTGCAAACACTTGGATGCAGGCGGTGTCAGTAGAGATGGTAATCAGCAGTCAGTTTAGCACACGAAGCTGGAACTGACAGATTTTGCCCTGATAAGAGATGTGGGAGAATGAAGGGAGTGAAAGTTGATTTCAAATACCTTGGTTTGAGAAACTTGGAGACTGTAGTTGTCAAACACACGCATATGTATCTTTAGACAAATTGTCATTTGAAATATATAGTATACTGGTTCTTTAAAACTTTTCTGGTAAGAGTATGCTGATCATGGTCACGGAAGGTGCTGCTGAAAATGTGAAGACAAATGTAGAAAGCAAGAATGAATGCAGAAAGCAGCATTGCATGCAGTCGTGTCTGCATCACTATTTTGCCCAAGACTGATTATGAACAAAGATGTACCCAATGTCACCCCTCCCCCATCCCCACCCCATCCCCAGAGCAAGAAAAGTAAATAAGTGATTTCATTCAAGAATAGGAAAAGAAATCTCTCGGTTTGCCACATGACCTTAAGAACTGACGAGTCTACCATCCACCTCTTAAGCAGAGCAGGGTACCTATTGCAAACCACAACTATGTTACATAGGAGACTACAACGTAGTCTCCTAAATTCTTTTTTCTGTCTGCCCATCTTCCTGCCCTGGGGTCAAGCCACAAGCCCATCAGAGGAGGGAAAAAAAGAACAGCAAAGCCTTTCTCGGTTAGACTTTATGCCACACTTTGAAGTCATATTTCTCAATAAAAATTTGAATAAGAAACAAGGATAGGGCCGGTGAGATGGCTCAGCGGCGTAAGCGCCTGCCTTGCAAGCGCGAGGGCCCGAGTTCGACTCCCGGATCCCACATACAAAAAAGGGGCCGGTGATATCGCTCAGCGGCCTGGGCGCCTGCTGGCGCGCGAGGTCCTGAGGTCGAACCCCTGGTACCCACAAAAAAAAAAAAAAAAAAAAAAAACAAGGATAGAAGTGAATGTGATCATTATACCCATAAACTTAATAATAATAATAAAATTTTAAAAATTAAAAGGCTTATCTTGATAACACCCTCGAAAGAAATGAAGTCAATGTTTTCAGAATTTGTTAACCCTTCCATACACAGCATACTCTAGAATTGATATAATTGGGCCGGTGATATCGCTCAGCAGCATGGGCACCTGCTGGCGTGCGAGGTCCTGAGGTTGACCCCAGTACCCACATAAAAAAGGAAAAAACATTGAAATAATTTATGATACCATTTTTTTTTTTGCAAAACACTTGAAAACAGTCTGCTTTCCCTTAACTTTCAGTGGGTCAATTTGATTTACAAAATAATATTGGTTTCAAAGGTAAGTAACTCCAACGCTTGAAGCACATGCAATGAAAAACAGGAAAAAGTATGATATTACCCTTTGTCAAACAGAAAAATATGTGATTTTGCGGTGCCTTGTATCCTGTACTACTCCTTGACAAGCCTGCTGTTGAACTGCATTAAATATTAATTTGTATAATGCAGTAGTCATATAAAACTAGGCATAAAACACAGCAGGAGAAATTACATTTTCTTACTGGTATGGCTATTGTTACAGTCTTCCGGTGCCTCCTGCTGTCATCCTACTTAGTAGATTGATGTTGATATTCCCAGCACACAGTGACTGCCATCAACAACATTACTAACTTGTCTGCTGTTACGTCGCCCTCCAAAGTAGTAAATCTTACAGACAGCAAAAGTGTCTTTAGACGCAAGAGAACACTCATAATCTCTTGACGTGAATTTAATCAAAATTCAGAAATGACACATGAACACTTGCTTCTAGCAAACAGTTTATGCTAAACCTGGGCACTCGTTTGGTTTTGATCTGTAATTCATTTTATGACGTAAGACCAGGGATAACTTAACTTCAAAGAGTTATTCTCCCCATGTAAATAAATGTCTCTGTTCTCTTTTAGGTCTCACCAAAGAAGGGAATTTACCAAATTTACCCTTGACCCTCGTCATTTTCAGTTTACTCTTTAATCTTCTTGTTCTGGTCATAAGTCATGAAATTGTTATTTTGTTTCTATTTTCCTGGAGCACATACAACACTGTTCTACAAAAGCACAGGTATTGTAAACATAATACTTAAAGTCAATTTCTTCCTTCCTTTTATCTTTGGTTCCTTGTCTGCTTTTTTTATGGTTGGCTCTAAAAATCTGGTCACATCTGTAAAACCAACTCTGGCCACCCCTGTACGCCCTGCAAAGTCTTACCTTAGGCATTATTCCCTGGAAGCTTAGTTACTTTCTCATCACTGAGACACAGTATCTGACACTCTTAAATTAAAAGAGGAGAAATTTATTTTGACTCAGTTTATAGAACTTTCAGTCCATAGTTCACTGGCTCCAAGATAGGGCAAAATGGCAGAGCGGCATAGCAGAGGAGACACAGTTCAAGGCATGGCAGTGGGAAGCAGAGTGATCAAGGGAGGAAGAAGGGAGACAGCCCCTCCCTGGCCACACCCACAGTGACCCATCTCCTCCACCAAGGCTTCACCTCCCAACAACACATTTAGCTATAAACTCCTCAGCAGGCTAATCCACTGATGAGTGTCACACCCATGATCCAGTCACCTCCCACAAGCTCCACCGATGTGCAAATGAGGCTTTTGGGGGACATCTAGATATAAACCACAACAGAAACTTATCTTCAGACTTCCAGCTGATGAAAATCAAGATGTCACTTGGAGGTGGTTGTAAAGCTGACCAAACTCTTGTTAGTACCTTATTTTCCTATCTTCTCCCAAACACACCCCTTGCCAAATGTAGCCTTTCTTGATCTTCACGTCTATTTTAGAAATAATCTCAAAGTATGACACTTAAAGCCTAGGGATGTAGCTCAGTGACAGAACACTGGCCTAACACACAAGACGTCCTGGGTTTCATCCCCAGTACCACTGCCACCTCCACAAGTCTGATATTCATTCTTAACTCTGAGTAAGGAGGAAGAATTAAAAACATGGAACAGTGACTGCATTTCAGAAGTTCAAAGAAAAGAGTTTATTTTGATATCTTCTTTTAAAAACATATGCATCTTAAATGGATAGGAAAGAAAGCTTCAGAAAGTAAATTCTGGAGTTAAGGATATTAAAAGTGTGTACTATACTGAGTTTTAACTCCTCATGAATTGCCTAATTCCTCTTAGGTTTTTAATACATTGGAGAAAGGCACGCTCTCTCTTTTTGGCAAATCCAAATCTATTATTTCCAAATAACTAAAATTACTTCCAATTTTTTATTTACCTAGAAAAAAATAAAATGCTTTATTTCACCTGTCATTAGCAGATGAAATTGCTGGTGAAACCTAAATTTTCATTTGGATTTTTGCATTGATTAAAAGTGATGTGTCTTGCTTACTCATCTCATTTTTGAGAGAACTTTATTACCTCAGAAAAATATTGTGTGCTGCAGAGCAGTGGATTTCTACTACTGTACATTCCTGAGCAAGAAAAATTTTAAAAACTTAAAAGTTGAGACAGTTCCTATGTTATGGTTTGAATATAGCTCTTTGAAAATTCAGGCTTTATCAATGTGGTAGTAGTAAAAGATGGGATCTTTAAGAGCTGATTAAGCCATGAGGGCATCTCCTTATTAAAGAAATTAAAGCCATTATTAAAAAAAAATAAACCATTCAGCTGACTATAGTGGCACCTGCCTGTAACCCTAACACCCTAGGAGGCTGAGGCTGGAAGATCATAGGTTCAAGCCTCTTACCAGCTTGGGTAAATTGGCTACTTAGCAAGGCACTATCTCAAAAAAAATGGGGCTGGGGAGTTGCTCAGTGTGAAGGCCCTGGGTTTAATCCCCAGTAGCACAAAACACAGGGGTTGGGGAAGAGCAGTGTCTGGCTTTCCCTTGCCTTTCTGCCTTCTGCCATGTGGGGATCCAGCATTCTTCTCCAGAGCATGGAGCCCTCTCCAAAGAACTGAACCCACCAGTACCTTGATCCTGAAATTTCCCTACAACTGTGAAAGAATAAATGTATGTCTTCTATAAATTACCCAGTCTCAAGTTTTTTGTTTGTTTGTTGTTTTTTGTTTGGGTACTGGGAATTGAAATCAGGACCTCGTGCTTGCCTCAAGTATTTTGTTATAGCAGCCCAAAATGAACTGACAGTCTGGTTTCTAAATGTCACTTGGAGAAACTGATCATCATGTAAAATTCCACTTTAAAATCACCAATGTAAACATTTTTTGTGATGAGTAGATTCAAAAGTGCAAAGATAGATTGAAGTATATCTGCATTTATTTCCATTTTATTGCACATTTTATGTCAGAAAATTCCTGAAATACTTAGACTATTCTTATTATTTGAAAATATCTCTTGTTAATTATTCCCTAAAAATAAAAATCAAACCACTAACATTGCTTATTTCATTATTCCAATTGAAATACCTCCCAGATATAAAAAAATAGAATTGGAAATTAAAAATGTGTATTGGAATTTTTAACCATCTAAACAGAATGAAGGGTTGATTAGAAAATCATCCTAAGATAGCCTCTAAAGTATTTACCACTGATGCCAGCTCAGAGGATATTCAATAAATAACAACTAGTGAAGGTGAAAATATGTTGCTGTAAGTTAACACTCAGTTTTAAATAACCACTTTCAAAACTGCAGCCTAAAAATGTCCTGAACATAAAGAATATTTATGAGTGACAGGTTTCTCCTTCCCTTCCACACAAGTGATTTAGTTCTAGCAGACAATACTGGATCTCCAATATTCAGGTTTTGATTTTTGAAGTCCAATACAAGAATAGTAAAATGCCCTAAGTATACATTAATACTGTCAATCAGAATACTAAGTAAAAATTTAAATACCAAGAATAGACTACATGAGGTGTGATGGAAATATAAGGTGAATATTTAAATTAGAAGCACTTATTATAATAAAATACACATTGCCATTAATCCTCCTCAAAATACTCCCTCTCACTTTGAATGCATTTATTCCATTATTCTCACCATTTTTTGAAGCAGTTCTGGAAGTCCTCTTTCATATCATTAGCTGCACCATCATGACTGCCTTAATGTCTTTATTGATTCAAAACATTTGCCTTTCCTGGTCATTTTGACCTTGGGTAAGACCCAGAAGTTCCACGGTGCCAGATCCAGTAAATAAAGTAGATGGTAATGTTTTAGAAGCCTGCTTTTCTGTTCCTTGCCACTAGGCAGGTGTATTCACCATGTTTTTTAATCATACCTCAGAAGGACACTCAGAAAAGAGAACTTCCAGAACTGCTTCAGAAAAGGGCAAGAATGATGGGATATGTACGTGTGCGTGTGTTTTTTTAAGCGAGGGAGAGGTGCTTCAAGCAGTATTAATGATGATGTGTCTTTTACTATAATAAACTTCTTTTATTTAAACATTCACGATATATTTTGATCACCATCTGGTACCTATATAGGAACACATTAAGAAAAGTTAAAGAAAATAAAATCAAGAAATACGATCTGGTGGAATAATTTACGTAACGGAAGAGAAATGGAAACCCTGAAGTTATAAATGTGAAATGCTTTGGGAGAGTGGCAACCAAAAAGGGAGACAGCAAAGGAAGGTTTGCCCTTGGAATTAAAGACTGAAATTCATAAAAAGGAGACTTTTATTACAATATATTAAAAATTACCTAATTTTAGACTTAATGAAAACATTTGAACAGTTTCTAAAATCAAGTCATGGACTTTCCTTGCTGAAAAGACTTCAAGGATGATTACAATGAAATGGTTTGACGGTTTGCTGTAAACCTCAGTAGCCTCCTCTGAATTCATGAAGTCTTCTCCTACACAGGGGTAGAACATCAGGAAGGCTTCCCCGAACCCTTAAAAATAAGAGCTCTATATTTTTATGCTACTGGTACATTAATATACTTTAAATACTCGAGGAGGATTTCAAAATAATGCGGAGGATCTAAATTTCCCTTTAAATCTGTGTCACCATCTGATTTTACCCAGTGTGTATTGTATCTATTTTACAACCCAGTTCTACACCTATCACAATGATTGCATTAGAAAATAATCACTAAATGCTATACCAGTAGGAAAAAAGAAATAGATACTCAATGCTTACAGATTAGTGGTACAATCTCTTAGTTTTTCTTCTCCACCATGATTTTGAAGTTCATTTTCCTTATTGATCCCTAGTATTCTAAGTGATGATGTATTCTTCAAGATTATATGCTTTTTCCTCTCAGGTGGATGAAATGCAACACTGGACAATGTATGTCATTTCCTCTGTGGCGTTCAAATACAGACTGGGGAAGGAATTGTTTCCTCCGCACTGAGACTGTGGCTCAGAAGCCCAAGACAGAGCATCTAAAACAGCAATAGCAAAAATACTTAGGTTACAAAGTTTAAGCACCTGGAGAATTTAAGTGTTTAGTGATTACTCAGAAGAGGTTTAAAATGTGTATAAAAATGAGTAGATATTATTTAGGAAAAATTGAAATCCTTAAGAAAGAAACCCATAGCTATAGTAAGCAAAGAGAACAAGCAGATTAAACAGAAATGTATTTGAAACTACAATTCTTGGTATTTAGGCTACTACATTTCCTAGAATTAAGAAATAAATAAAAAGAATCAAATGCCAAAAAACCCTTGAAAGCCCTATGATCAGTGTTATAATTTGGGTTCAAGATACTGATTTTAGTAATTTTATAATCTAGGATTTTTACATTTTGTCTTGTATGTACATTTTCTCGTTTTTATTTCTGATTGATATATTTTTATGAGGTACAATATGATGTTAGATGCATGTACACATTGTATAATTATCGAATCAAAGCAATAACATATCCATTGTCTAAAACATTTCCTCTTCTATATTTTATGCTCTGCTATAAATGTATTTTATGAATATGAAAGATGAAGATAATCTCTATGAAGTTGAAAGTTTAGTGAAATATTTATAACTAATATTTTAAAGCTAACTACAGAAAAGTAGAGTTATTACATAACTCTCTAATTATTCACAGAAAACAACATGACAAGAATAGAAGGTCCCTTAGTAGGTAAGTTGGTCTTTAAACAACATTTCCTTCACATTTCTGCATAAGGAGATAAGATTTACTGACTTTCAAACATTCTGATGCACTTATAACTCTGTAGAAATGTTCATGAGCCTCACACCACTTATTTTTCTTTGTAATACGTGTCAGTGCTTAAAACTTGAACAATTTGAAAAGCAAAGCCTCTAAAGTCAATCACATACTAGTTTAAGTGTATCAGTTTGCTGAACTCGATTCAATCTTCCTCGTTACTATTATTCCTGAAATAAAAGGCAAATGTCAACTGTGAGTTGGGCTAAAGTAAATTTTAGGAAACAGAGACACTAGTAATTCTTATAGACCAAATACACTTCTATTAAATTTATTAAGCACCAAATAGTGCACTCATATATTTTGAGATCAAATAACACTACTTTGCCTTATTAACAATGCTTTATCAATCATGACCACAAATAAGTTTTAACCCATCATTAGAACTGTGTTGATGTAGATTTCAATGAATCTTAATGATGCAGTTTGCTTGGAACAAGAAAATACATACTTACGTAGCTATAATATAAACATAATAACAATAATTAAAATAATTATTTAATTTTACTTCTTCAGAGCTATGACATGGCTCCACCAGGAATACAGAAATCAAACAAGTAAGTTCTTCTCTCTGGGAATCAATAGAGAATGGAAAATGGATCAGGTGTGCAGAAGTAAAAGTCTACATTTACAACTAATTAAGCATTGTGCCACTAAGAGGAATGCTTGGCAGCAGCCATGGGAGAAGAAAGAAACAGTCACAAAGGCAAATGTTCTGCACACCTGTGTGCCACCTGTAAGAGGAGAAGCCTGAACGAAGAGTCCTAGAGTGAGAAATAGAGGATGAACATAGGTAACTGTAGACAATTAAATTTAAATATTGTGATCTTCCAAATTAACATTAATATAAAAATTGATGTATTGCATAAACCAAGTTAATAACATTTGTTTTTCAAAAGTTAACATTAACAAAATTAAAAGAAGCACAGATTAGGAGAAAATATATACAGAACATATCTGATAAAGTATTATTATCCAAAATATATGACGAGTTACTCTAGTTCAATAATAAGATTAACAACACAATTAAGCAAAGATCAAAAAATACGAGTAGAGATTTCACCAAAGAACTTAAGTAAATATAAATGTGCCTATGAAAAGGTGTACCACATCAATCATCACTAGGAAAATGCAAAATCTATGTATTGAAATACCATAGTGTACTGCAAAAATGTGTGTGCACTATTATGTGTTCATTAAAAGGAAAAGATAAAATTTGTCAACATTACAATGAAATACCATCATACACACATTTGTATGGCTCAGTCAAAACTACTAATAATACTCAGTGTTGTGAAATAGGTAGAAAAACTACAACCTTCATGTGTTGTTGGTAAGGACATAAATAATAGCTAATTTAGAAAACAGTTTAGCAGCCTCTTTAAAAGGTAAGTAATATACATTTCACATATGATCTGCATGTTATGAAAATAAATGCTTACACAAAGGCTTAAACACAAATATTTATAGCATCTTTATTCACGTTAGCCAAGAAATAAAAGCAACAAAAATATTCACCAAACTGTTTTTTTGTTTTGTTTTGTTTGGAGACAGGGTATCGCTGTGTAGTTCAGGCTGACACTGAGTTCACTGTGTAGCCCAGGCTGGCCTCGAAGTCACAGCAATTCTGCCTCCATCTCCCGAGTGCTGGTATTGCAGGCGTGCACAAAACTTTATAGAGGGTAAACAAATGGTGGTACAGTCACACTTAAGAACAGGGATCAGAGGTACATAAGAATTCCCAACATATGCAGCCATATGGATGAATCGCAAATGCTAAATAAAAGAAGTCAAACACAAAAGACACACACACTTACATGCACACATGTCCATATACATTTCATTTATGTGAAACTTCTTAAAAGGGATAAAAAAATTCCTGAAGTTCTTAAAGGATGGAAACATAAAGCAAACATAAAGCAAATCAGTGAATGACAATAGGGACTGGCAAGGGGCAAGAAGAGGGAGGCACTGGTGCTAGAAATGTTCTAAAACTGAATTGCAATAATGGTTGCAAATTTATATAAATTTAGTAAAACTCATCATATTGTACCTTTAAAATTAGGGAATTTTAGGGTTATCAATGATCCCTGACTAAAACTATTAAATATGAAACCCAAAGAAATACCCATTTTAGTCTCATAAATGAATAAATACTATATAGAGACATACAGGATAAAAAAACAATTTTAGAAATGAAAAAGATATCAACTATAATAGCAATCGATAGTTAATAATTTTCTAATTTCATCCTCCAACTTGTTTGGTTTTTAAATCGTAAGAATCTCCAATGAACTAGTCTGGGAAATCTATCCTTTATTAATTAATTCTGAATTGAAAACTAAGAATCAAACAGAGTCTTGTGGCATCTGAAAGGAGACCTTTAAAGGAGATGTCACAGATTTAACAGAGAATCATCTGAAAGAAATACATTTTGAGTCCTGTATTAAGGCTAAGTCATGTATTTTTAACCATGATATCAGTCAGAGCATAGAGTCCCTTTTAACTTTAAGGGACAGAAGTGGTCTGTGATAGTTTATATTTCAATGTAGTGTATATTAGAGTACAAGTGTCATTTCTGAGAGTAAAAGATAGTTTGTTTCAAAACCTGTAAATTTAAATAAAGTTTCCACATTGGCTTTTGTGATCCCTCACTCATAATCCTATAGCTCCATAAAAGAAATCTTTTATTATGTAATTCACTATAATTGATTTTTCTTTCTGCTGTATTAGTTAACCTCTTAAAACCATCTTATTTATATTTATAATACTAACATGCTGTGGTGGATTAACTGATGGTCAACTTGGAACACCAAGCTGAACTGAATTAGCGTGGTTCTGGGTGTGGAGGGCCCACCTGAGGATTGTTGTCTACAACATAAAAGGAGAACTGGAGGGGAAGATGGTGTGCTGTTGATTCACCTGGAGAAGCTTATCACGCTGGTTTTCCAGATATGAACTCAGCTGTTCTCATCATCAGAGGAGCTCGCGTCCTTGCTGACGCTGAGGATGGCTGCAGTTCTTTTCAAGGGAGCTCTGGTCCTTACCTTGAGTGTTGTTTTCTGGCTCCAGTGCAGATCCCTCAGCCTGCTGGCACAGATCCTTCATCTCGCTGGTGCAGACTTTCTAGCTTCCACCACTGACCTTTGGGCCTTCCGAGTGCAGATACTTGGTACAGATATGCATGAGACATTATCAGGGGTGCTAGGTCTCCAATTGGACCTCTGGAGGACATTACCATGGGCTCTAGGTCTTTGGCTGGACTTGTGCAGGACATTATCGTGGGATCCAGGCCCTCAGATGGATTCTTTGGGTCTCTAGTGGGTGGACAAATCTCTTGTGCTACTCTGCATTTGACTTTTTGGGTGCATATTATAAAATAATCCTATAAATTATGTGTCCTGTATTAAATCTATTCCCTTGCAAAGCCTAACTACAACATATGCATAAATGAAAATTGTCAAATCGTTGAGTAGACAAATGAGTGACTAGGGGAAAAAAGGGCAAAATTCCAGTGTGAAGTCTTGGCAATCCCATACTTTAAATACTATGACTTTTTTCATAGTAAATTATCTACGAATTAAAACTTTAACTAATTGGGCATTAAAACATTTCTTTCTCCACCTAATCCAGGCTCTCATGGGATCCTATTTGACAAAAATGTCAACAGAATTTATATGAATCTAGAAACTCATGTGTAAACCAGTTTGTTGAAAGATAATTCTCCAGAGATTTCTCAGGTTTCCACACATTTTGCAGAAAAACATTGGTGAACTTTGGCTACAGACTATCTGCTCAAGTTTGTTCAGATAGCGAATAGCCTTGGAAAATAGAGATAGTGACTTTTTCTATGCAGCAAAAGTCAGTTTCGTTTACTGCCCATGAGAAAGCATTCAGTTTCCAAGTTTGAAGTCTGTTGTAATACTAACCATGACGGAAGCTTTCTTTGTGTTACTGTGCAGTCAGAGGCTTGGAGAATGAGAGTGAATCCTGATATTCTGACTACTGCTTTGCTGGGAGTAATAAAGTCCTTTGTCTCTCACACGAGAGTCTCAGATCTTCTGCTAGTATCCATGAAACTTCAGCAGGGTAGATTACAAGTACAATAAAATCTCAGACTCTCCCCAGTCCTTGACACAGCCCCATGGTAGCCTTCCTTATTTAGTTGTCAACTCTGCTCCACAAGCAGGAAAACCTACATTAATTTTGTGCAATATTATTCAATTCAGTCAATTTAACAAAAACAAAAGCCAATAAATTCATATTTAACAATATTTACTTGACACCACTTTAGTACTCCTGAAATAAAGTTTTGCATAGAAAACATTAGTTAATAAAAATGTATGCACTTAATGCAAACATTAAAGATTAAAATGTAGGGCCAGTGAGATAGCTCAGCAGCATAAGCGCCTGCCTGGCAAGCGCAAGGTCCTGAGTTCGACTCCCGGTACCTGCATATAAAAAAAAAAAAAGATTAAAATGTATAAGGAATATAACTGAAATTATACATTTATTTCAAATATTTAAATCTTTTTGTATTATTAATTTCTTAATTGTATGCTTTGAAAACTAAACACATACAAATCAAAAATACATTCTAAAAATTAAGACTATACATTCTGGCCTAAAATCCTACAAAAAGTTCATGTTCACTGAACATATTTATCCACAGTACAGTACAAATCTCAAAGTATGTAAAAATATGTATAAGAAATAAAGAAATCAAATTACTTCAGTTGTCTTTTGCCAAGTAAACATTATCTTGATAATCTAAAAGTCTGGAGGGTTAGTCTTACAGGTGTCAGTGTTGACACAGCCCGCTCACACGAAGATTGCTGGTTCGGGGACTTCACTGTGACATGTACTTAGCAAAGCAGTCATTATTAAATCCAGTTTCTGGGCTGAATCAATAGCCATTGATAAAACGCCTTCAAAAGAACATGTATCACTTTATGCAATTTTGAAAGTGCTAGTTTTGATAATGCAACAGTGTCCTTAACCTTTCTGGAGGAAAAACTAAGTGCATTATTGCCCCTCTAATGACAGGAATGAGGATTATTAAATTGTACTTCTAGAAAACCAACCTGTTTTTTTCCATTGACACCTCAATATCAACACAATTACTTTGCTTTGGAGAAAATAAAAGGTGACTTTAGAATGTCAGATCCTGGGTATAGTTAATCTCAGGTGAGGGTTTTTTCTGTTAGGACTTTATTTTAAGAATTCTAGTTTGGAGCATTTTTAAGAACTCAAGAAATTTGATATACATACACCTATATAGAAAGGCGATCAATTATACAAGTGGCATAGGTACAGGCTAAATAATATTAGTAATTAACAAAACAATTTACATAGAGAAACACAGCCACAACTAAAGGATATTAAGCTTCACATTAAAAACTACATGTAACCAATCCTTTATTAATTCTCCACTAAATACATATGTGGCATAGGATAAAAAAAAGAGTACTATTTTGAAATTCTTAGTTATGTAATAATGATAATACCACATTTTACCTTGCTTAGTAAATCTATATTCTGGACACAAATATGTATTCTTTTTATATATTATTATTTTTGACTTACCTTTAAATCTATGTGCTAAGAAAGTGGTGAAACTTAAAGTATGAAATTTGCTAAATAGTTTAAAGTTGAGTATGTTTTTGATCCTAAAACCTATTTTTATAACAGAAAACACATCCAAAGAAATTTTAACTTAGTCAATCCATTAGACCTTTTATGTATAAATATATAAGTGTGTGTGTATATATATATATAATTGTGAAGTTGAATATACAAAATCAACGAAGAGGAAGGCTTGAAAATGCAAGCTTGAGTTTTATCATGGAAAATTCAAGAGAAGTTATGCTAACGACCCACACATAATGGTAATCTTTTCCTCAGCCTGTTAATTTTGATTGTGAGTATAGTTGCCCTAAATACACACACTCTGATTTGACTTCTTTGGTAATTTAGAAATCCTATCAGGTTTTGTTTCTTTATTCCATTTGCCCAAATTTATGAAAAAGCAAAATGAAGCTGAATTCAATGTGAGATGAGATAAAAGCAAGTGATAAATCAACTATAAAAAGAAAGGTTTTCTTCAGTCTTAAAGCAATTACTTTGATAATTAGCTAGACTGGGTTTATTCAAGTAATACTGCTGAATAATTTCTCCTGTCTGACTAAGAACTTTCTAATCAGTGCCAGCACGAATATAAAAACTGAATAGGCTTACTACAAATAATATGGCATTATTTTTGGCAACAAGATGCCATAGTTATATATATATTTTATGAGGCTTAAGCATCAAATAGATGTAAGCAGATCTGAATCCCACCTCTGCACTCATTACTTATGTCAGCTGCAAGTTACTTAAATTCTCTGAGATTTGGATGGGGGAAATAAACTATTTAAAATCAACACTACTTCCAGGCCTTCTTGCTTTTATGAAGTTGTCAGCCCGGGAGTGAGAGACATAATTCATATTAAAAGGGAAATAAATTTCTAAACTGCTTCACTCAACTAACCTCGCCTGAGACAGAATGGGATGAGAGAAGACCGACATTTCCCAAGCTTTGCTGGTTCCTCTCTGCTGCACACCGGTGAGACACGGAGTCTACGACTGTGTCTTCAATAAGAACAGAAAGACGTTTTTGATATGCAAGTGATATAGATCCTAGCTACAGGAAGAAAGCCACATGGTGCTTCTTGATAATATCAAGTCTTTTAATTTCTTATAAGAGCAGTGATAGAGAGTACCCTTAAAAGAACACGAGATTAAAGTGAGTTAAAGGGTAAAGCAACAGGTGGAGAAGAGAAAATTTTAAAGGGCCTGGAGGCTATGAAATAAGGTGCCCTATAAGAAATTTACCATCATTGAAAGTCTTTTGGGAATAGACATATCTAATAATATATATTAAGTTGGTATCCCAATTTATATACAATATAAGCCTTCCACAAAACCAAGGTAGATCCATTATGTAAAAGGACATTTCAAATATGCGCTTGTTGCTTCAGTCATACTCCCTTGGCCAACTCCATTTCAAGCACATCTGTGGAGGAGAATTCTGACAGCGAAACTAGAGACTGACCAATGGCCCTCTGTGTGCTTGCACCCTCTCCTTGGGGGATTCTGCCCCAAAGCCTTCTCAAATGCCACAAGAGCTGGTTCGTCCTAATATAGCCCAGCCCAGAAGGTAAATGAATGTGTATGGCCATGTCAACCTTCAGCTAGCAGGGGCAGGAGATGGCAAATGTGCCAACTATGCTCCTGTCTTTTTTTTTTTTTGTGGGTACCGGGGGTCGACCTCAGGACCTCACGCACCAGCGGGCGCCCGTGCCACTGAGCGATATCACCAGCCTTTTTATCGTATGTGGGTTCCGGGAGTCGAACTCGGGCCCTCGCGCTTGCCAGGCAGGCGCTTATGCCACTGAGCCATCTCACCGGCCCTATGCTCCTCTCTTGAAGGTGGGCCTCTCTGGGGGCATCTGCATGCTTCTGGGGAGACTCCCATGGGGTGGAGCCCTTACTGGTCATATCAGCAGCAGCAGCAGAACCACACTTGTCCTTCCACCACTCTCTTTCTTGCTTCCTGGGAATGTCTCCCAAATAGTGTTCAAGCCTTTGTCCATCCATGATTCTTATTCCAACAGACTCCAAACCAAGATGCTTTGGGGAAATGATTTTATGGAACATGCAAGGAGAAAGAGGCTGTGTTCATTACCTGAGTCAGCACAGAGCTGAGAGGACTGGTGAGGGCAGGGACAGTAAGCCTGGCACAAACAGGGACTCCCAGCTAGGATCTCGAGGACCAGGAGCATCTCTATATGAAGTACAAGACCAGGCTATCATTTTCTTTTCTTTATCTTTTTCTTCTTTTTTTGGAGTCAGTTTTATTTATATCTCAAATGACAGGTTAAGTGGTAGGCACATAATCAGTGGAGGAAAATTAACATATTGGAGCTAACAAGGAAAGTAGGAATTTGACATTCGGAACTGGCTTATCACTGTCAAGATCCCCAGTTGTAGGTTTAGCTCCAATCAACTTCCAAACCAGTTTCCAGTGATATCAGGTGTGATTTTAGTGAGTTATCCACTAAAATCAGGTAACACAGTTTGAATCTCAAGCATATTCTGTGACTTGGTGACACAGTAACTTTCAAAATTTACTTTATGAAATCCTTATTTGTATACTATATTTCAGCTGGATTATTACCTATAGATACCTTGAATTTAATTTACCACTGCCCACATTTGGAACATCCTAAATGCTCATTTGTTTTCTCTCCAATATTATACATTTTTCAGGTCTACCTTAAATAGTACATGGTCTATGAAATTTTCCTGAACCTTACTGGAATGTATATATTTGTTTCATGGTGATCACTCTTTCTTATCTCTTGACACACTTATTTGTATTTTTTACTTACTCCTATGTCATAGGATGATACTTATGCTTCATTCATCTTTTACTTACACATCTGGGATTTCTTCATAAAGCTGAAGATTAAATTTGATCAACTTCTTAGTCTCCTACAATATGCGGGGTATACTAGAAGATTTTACTATAAGGTTTCTCATTAATCTTCAAATTTCCATGAGTCTCATTCTACATACTGCCATTTCAAACAATACCAGTGATCATACATCCTATTCTGAAGACCAATTTTTACTCCTGCCCCTTAAACAAGTCACTAACATTTTACTTTCATCCAGATTTTCTTATCTCCTCTTATTCACAGGTTAGCTCTATGTACCAGTTTGCCTAGAACATGTCCAGTTTAAGCCTGTCATACAAGAACAAATACAGTGTTGCCTTAAATTCCCACAAGTTTCCAGGAGGGGAAGATAAAATATATAGTCACTGTATTTATACATCTTGCAATTATTTTTCCTTCCTTTTCTCATCTGCACTTAACATATTCCCACACTGCATTCCATATTATATATTTCAGAATAGGTAATATTTATAAAGTGAGGAAAATTATCATGCAGAATGATGTAATGTAATCAGATTCCTCTGGCATACAGAAAGACTTTCCTGTGACCAACATTGTAAGTGTCTGAGTAGTATTAAGTCTGAAACCAAAATGGGTGGGTAGAGATATTGCATTTGGCATAGCTTCAAAACATCATTTCAGGAAGAAAAATCCAATTCAATTTTCAGAAAGACTGGTTAAACCAATCCATGACAGGTCTATATAATCAATAGCTACTGCCACTTACCTTGGCAGCATTCCTGGAAAGATCATTTTCTGAAATTGTCCTCTTCTCAGCCACTTTCCATTGTGTTTTATGTAAATTATTTTGGCTTGTCTTCTCTCGGTCTCTCTGACTACAGCAAGGAAATTAACTGATGCACTACCTTATGTATGGAAGAATAGGAACTTTCAATGTTTGTATGCATTTCACTTCATGGAGTAGTGAGTTTCAGTATTATTCTAAGCTATCAGAATGGATGAAAATAGTTTCCTTTTTCAAAGTCTCTTGTAAATATTTCTAAGCCCAATCCTAAAACTAAGTGTTTCTAGCTCTGTTTTCTACCCCTACTTTCCAAAACTAGCATGCAATCTCCTGCCTTCCAGCATGCAAGAACAGCTCTCTACAGTTCCCTTGAAGGAATTAGTGCTTTTCTGGTCAAAAAGTCTTTGGCAGCATGTATAGCAATTGGGTAAAAAGCTAATTCTTCTCCAAAATACACCTCTGACAAATGCCCTCTGTCAAAGGAGCCTGTTTAAGAGAAGTGGATCAGAAACCACTTTTGTTTCTCCATTTAAATACCCTCTAGTATCCCTTAACAGCTTCCCATTACTATGAGAACAAACTCATAGCACTAGACTAGGCTAGAACTGTGGCCAACAAGTCTTTCACTGTGGCTGTTACAAAGTCTCCAAACTTATCTCACCTACTCTCACCGTCATTCTGCTACAGACAAGAAAACAAACCAGAACCAAAAGGAAAACGCTCCGCACCAAGGAAGCTGGAAGGCAACTTTATTGTCATGCCAGTGGGATAGTGGGAACCAAGTCCAAATCACTAGCCCAGAGTCAGTTTAGAGTTCAGCTTAAATACATTTTAACAAGCAGGAAGTACATGCCGATTGCAAGTTATTACGTGATTGGTTACATGAGTGACATCATAGGTTGCCAGGTAAGCTTCTTCAAAGTAATCTTATAAGGAATTGTTTATAACATTCTGGGTAGGACAGGAGGGAGTCTGAGCTGAGCAGGTAAAGTTCAACGTGTCCTTGAGCAGGCAGGTCTGCTCTGGGCCCAAAGTCCTTGAAGCAAGCTGGAAACTATCAACATATCATTTTGGGGAGGAAAATACAGACATCACAACTGGACTCAGTCAGGCTGACCTTGCAGTTATCTAGAAATTGCAGCTGGACACAGATAGTCAAGGCTAACTGAGTCCAATTATATGACAGGCAGCAGGAGCTTTTACAGAAGCTACTAATTGATTTCTAATTTCTGCTATGAAATTTCTATAAGTTTGCTGTTTGGTAACTTTGCTTTTACAGTTCACCATGTTCCAGTTTCACTGTCCTCCTTTCTGTTGCTGAAATACTAAACCCTTCCTTTTCCCTTCTCTACCTGCAAGACGCTTCTAGTTCTTCATGTAACAGACTTATCATTCTCAACCTCCAGCTCGCAGCTTGGGCATCACCTTCCACCAGATGCAGCACCCTCTGACTGGGCTACATAAATGTTCCTCCAGTAACAGTCACCTCCACTGCTATCTTAATCCTTCCGTACCTCTTATCACAGTTCATTTTCTTAGATTTTCTTACTTGATTGTTTTCTGTGTACCCTTTAAGACCCATGTCTGCCCTTTTAAACCCAGCATCCTCAGTGCCTCTGCATAGTAAATGATCAGTGGATGTCTGTCATAGAAATGACCGCCCTCAGCAAGTCTGATGCAGGCAATATTTCTCATATTACCATTTTCCTGCCTCTGCCTTTGCTAGCATCTGGGGCTCTCCATCTAGCTCTCAATTCCCACTGTATCAAAGGATTTCAACCTTGGCTGCTAGAACTATGGAATTAAAGCATCTACTCTGTAATCTGTGGAGGAAGATAAGGGAAAAGACACTGAAAGGAAGAAAAAGAATGAGATGACATTATTAAATCCTCATGACAATTACATTTTCAGGTAAATACACTAATAATATTTATGAGGAGAAAAAGACATTAACTCTGAAAAGCATTTAGTAGTTCATCCTGGCTAACAGTAAAAAGAAACTAAGATTTGTAATCTCCATGTAATATTACATGTGTTATACCATTTGCTGGAGTATAATACGAAACATGTTTGATAATTTGAATGCTCCTATCATGGGAAGTAACCCCTGACTATCTCATATAGAAGGCTCATCTTATAACTCTGGACAAAAACATCATGTCTAATGAAGGAAGACAGGAAATAAGAAGCCATCATTAATGCTCCATACCCTTCTGTTCTCCATCTGAGCCTTTTGACAGCATGTATCCTTGAAATTATTTAATAATGTCAGTTATTGAATAAAAGCTCTGAGTAGAACATTTTTTGAACATTCAATCATGCCTTTCAGTTCAGTTGTGTCTTAGAATTTTGAGAGTGCTTAAAAATTACTCATGCTTAACAACAATAAAAGATAGATAATACAAAATAGAGAGGCAGAGCTTTGCGAATGGGAGAGGAACCAAGAGAGGGATGTAGAGGGAGAAAATGCAGGGGAAGGGGGTTAAAAGAGAATTAAGATGTGTTATGTACATGTACCAACTCTTCATAAGGAATGTAACCATTATGTACTGCAAATATGTACTAATAAAAAAATAACTCCCCCAAAAAAATAATTACTCATGCTTAGAATTAGTTAGATGTTTAGAATTTACTCTAATAGTGGCATAGATGAAAAGTGCCTGCTGAAGTTTACTTCTTAAATCCTGGCTTGCAGAAGTGGAAAAATAATGAAAGAATTTCAGGTGATACCAGTTGTAGTAGGTTGAATAATTGTCCCCCAAATGATTCATTCATGTCCTAATCCACATGCCTTGTTATCTTAGTTGTCTAGGGATACCATGAAAATGTCGTGGACCAAGTAGCTTATATATGGCTTTTTTTTTTTTTTTCCCCTCACAGCTCTCGAGTTTGGAAGTCCAAAAGTCAGGTACCAGTAGATTTGGTTCCTTGTACAGGCTGTCTACCTTTCGGAGAGTTTCCTTCTAGATGGATGTGTCCTCACAAGGAGGAAAGGAGGGAAAAGGAAAGAGAGGGGGAGGGGAAAGAGAGAGTGAGAGGGAGACAGACAAAGATACAGAGAGAGAGACAACACAAGACAGCAAAACACTACTCTCTGGATCTGTCTTTATAAGGACACTAATCCCATCACGGAGGACCAATTCTCATGATCACATCTGTACCAATCTCTTCCCAAGGCCTCACTTCCAAATACCGGCCCGCTGGGAGGTGAAAGTGCCACATGTGAATCTGAGGTGGGCAGTGCGATTCATGCCATAGCACCAGGGAGTGCAATCTAACTTAGGGAAAGGAGCTTTGCAAATATTTAGTTAAGGATCTTGAGAACAAACCTTCCTGTATAACCCAGGTGGACCTGAAGTCCAATGACAGATATCGTCAGAAAAGAAAGGCAGAAGGAAATTAGACACACAGAGAAGAATGCCACGTGAACACAGCAGAGACTGAAATGTTTGCAGCCCCAAGCCAAGAAACACTTGCACCAACAGAAGCTGGAAGAATCAAGAAACTCTTCCCCATCAGAGCCGTTGGACGGAGTGAAGTCCTGCCAACCTTGATTTTGGATTTCTAGTGTCCTGGCTACAAGGCAATAAATTTCTGTTGTTTTAAGTTTAAAAATTACAAATGTCTTAGTTCTACCCCAAATCAATTAAATAAATATCTTTTGGAATCTAAGCCCTGGCACCGTTGTTAGAAATCTCTGAGATAACTCTGCCATGGAATAGAGTTTGATATGTCGAGCAATAAAGAGTTACCCCTTCTGCAGACCTTTTCATTTTAATGAACATTTCATTATTCCGAAAGAACAAAAATATTCTTGACCTTCCAAAAAAGTAATGTCCTATATCAGGTTTTATGTACTAGGGAATACACTGAAACTTGGGTCAGAGACAATGTGTGTCAGATACTTGTGATTCCTTTATAATCAATTGTCACTTCTATTCTGACTGAAAAAGATAATTTAAAAGAAATTTGAAAAATACAGTGAGGGCCACTGAGGGAACAAAAGAGCATTTCTTTATTTTACACTAAAAGTAATAATTATCCTGTAGAAAAACATTTAAAAAACTGAATATTTTCTTTCTTTTATGTTAAAATTTCATGTAGATTTTTCTTTCCTATTCTTTTTTTTTTTTTTCAGGGTTAAAAGTCAGTAATTTTATTTTGTTTTGTTTTTTTTTTTCTTTCTTTCCTATTCTTTCCTATCATGATCAGTAGTGAATAAATCTATCATATAGCAAGTGAAAGAAGTAAAGTAATCATAATTTACGGGGAAATAGAGACAGTTCCTTTAACCTTAATCTTTTCTTTTTAACCTACCATCAGAAGGAAATGCAGAAGGTCACCTCTTCATCTCTATTTCTTAAGAAAAGAATTAGTCATACATATTGTTGAATTGGCTTCAATCCCAGAGGATAAATGGGAGATGAACTGATTGAACAAATGTACATCACCGCACTCAGAAAGCCATTTGCTGGTAACAGGAAATCAATGTAAAGCAGTCTTACAACATTGCATGACATTAAATGTCTATAATCACTTTATTCTGCTTAAGTTGTATAGATGTGTTCAGCCAGCATCCTCCTTCTGTAATCTCTCCATAGGAAAACTCATCTCCTTTCACAGCTACAAAGATCGCTCAGAAACTAATAGCTCTCAAATCCCCATATCTATCGCTGACTTCCCTCCAGAGATCCAGAGGCCACGTGTGCAGTGGTTGAGGATGAATGGATAGGCTGGGGAGTCACAGTGCCACCGCACAATTCCCGGCCACTGCTCAGAGGCCACATTCTTTATCTTAAATAGGCCTCACTTTCATCTTCAAATTGAGAAAAACACATGCTGCCTAGTCCTTAGCAATATGTTCTTGATAAATTTTGTACTTGTTTTATTATTATTATTATTATTATTATTATTAGGCCTATCTACACAGATGTTCCAGGAATCACCAAAGGCAAAACTGTCTGAAGCTGAATCAGTGATTTTCCCCAAATACTTGATCCATGTCTGTAAATGCCACCATATTCAAAACATCATCATTCTATCAGTTTTTCATCCTCAGAGAGTTATTTATTCCTCCTTCCCCCAATTTCCCACAGTCTAATTTTTTTTGCTTTATTAAGGTATAATTAACAAATAAAACTGTATATATTTAAAGTATGCAATGTGATGATTTGATATACATATGGGTTGTGAAATGATTACATGATCAAGTTAATAAAAACATCCATCGCCTCTCATACCTTTCTCTTTTTTAAATTATTTGGAGTTTAGAATGATTCTTATCTACTCTTTTAGCAAATTTAATGCATAAAATAGAGTATTATCAACTTGAGTTGCATTGCTCTTATATCTTCAGAATTTATTCACCTTATAAGTGAAAATTGGTACCATTTAAACAAGATCTCCCCCTCCTACCCCTCTGTACCAAGCCCCTGGCAACCACCATTTTATTCTTTACTTCCATGGGTGAGTCTATTTTTCTTCATTTATCTTTTTGATCCTACCAATATGTTTTCGTGAGGGGGGATGGAGAGGGAGAGGGAGAGAGAGAGAGACAGAGAGAGTTTTCTATAAAAAGAAAACATTTTTATGTGCAACAACATGGATGAACCTGTGGTGGGCATCATGCTACATGAAATAGCCAGAGGGCCTGTGAGATAGCTCAGCGGCATAAGTGCCTGCCTGGCAAGCACGAGGTCCTGAGTTCGACTCCCGGTACCCACATACGAAAAAAGGGCCGGTGATATCGTTCAGCAGCATGGGCGCCTGCTGGCGCACGAGGTCCTGAGGCTGAACCCCGGTACCCACAAAAAAAAAAAAAAAAAGAAAAGAAATAGCCAGACAAAGACAATTACTGTATGGTACCACTTACTTTTAGTTACCCCAGTTCACTCCTCCACCTCTGCAGTGATTCATTAGTATGTCTACCTGCATCCCTACTGACATGATCCGAAATCACAGTCATCTCTTTGATGTTGAGATCTCCTTGTAACTGGTCTCCTGGGCTTCAACTTTTTGACTTCACTGCTTTCTGATTTCTCCCAGCATCTCAGAGCTGAACTAGAAATGACTCCCCAACACACTCAGTGCCCTCAATACATCATTTAAAGACTTTTACAACCTGCCTACCTTGGCTTTTATTCAGTCTGCTTAGGAGGTTCTCATCCTTAGTCCATTCATGAAAAATGATAGTAATAAGAGTCACTCACTCCTGTAGATTTTCTCAAGATGCAATTTCCTTGAAGCAAAGAGGATAGAATGCAAGTGAGAACAATGTTAGTACAATATGATAAAATATAATATAAATACAACTGTGTATATAATATGACTCTAATTTTTTTTTTTTTTTTTTTTTTGTGGGTACCGGGGGGACGACCTCAGGACCTCGCGCGCCAGCAGGCGCCCGTGCCGCTGAGCGATATCACCGGCCCCTTTTTTGTATGTGGGTTCCGGGAGTCGAACTCGGGCCCTCGCGCTTGCAAGGCAGGCGCTTAAACCGCTGAGCCATCTCACCGGCCCCAATAATATGACTCTAATTTATATATTTAAAAGCAAATAATGTGTAAACTTTATTGGTTCATTTTTTTTAGTTGTACCAGATTGGCATCTTTCAGCCAATCTTAAGCTTCTGGTTGGCTGTGTTATAGATAAGCAATGCTAACCAATGACCTAAAATTCAAATTTTAGCCTAAAGGCTGTTGTGATACATACATCTTGTTCTTTCAGCACTTTCTAAAACATCTCTACCATGTCCATTACCTCCCATTTCTTGAAAACCTAAACATTCTGTGTTCTCTTTGGCTTCAATGCTGTATTTTCCCTTTCTATCTAGTAGACAAACACTCGCCCTTCTTCTCTTGGCTTAAACAGCATTATCTCCTTGAATGCTCTTTGATCCCTTGGAAGATATATACATTCTTCCATATATATGAACTCAAAAACTGAAAACGATGCTGAAATTCTAAGGAGCAAGGCCAAGATCAAGCTGGATTGATATCTCAACTTCAAATTGCAGCATCAAGGTTAATCCAAGAGGGAAAGTCCAGGAAAGAAGCAGTTATTGCAAACAAGAAAAGCATACAACTGAAGTGACAGCAGAGAGAAAAATAAGGCACCTGGGTAGAAATCACAGTTTTAAATCAGATAAATATTGATCAGTATGTACAGAAGAGGACTGAGTCTATAGAGATCATCTAACCCTATGTCTGATATTAATATTGATATTGATTTTGATAACTAAGGTTTAGGGCTTTTTAAAATTTCCATTAATTACATTAATATCTCAGCTAGTCTTCTTAATAAAAAGGAATTTTCACTTCTATTAGGTATGAAGTTGGCAGCAAGTAGAGACTGAAATCTATCCTGCAATTCCCTAGCAAGGTCAGGTGTCCTAGCTCAGGGCTCAATCCTGGAGGACATTGCATCATTTTCTAATTCACACCAAGACTAGCTGCAGGTTGTGCCGTTCTATAGGAACTCAAGTATCTGCATGTTTTTCAATACAAAACCAAAAACACCACATAATGCCTGACATCGAGAGGAACTATTCATTCATGCATAGATCCACGCCTGTGAATATGGGACACATACTAAGTAAGCACCTTTCATGTACCACTGCCCTCAGAAGTGTTGAGGGGAACAGCATAGAGAAAAGGAAATTTCTGTGCTCCTGGAGCCTGCATTTCGAGAGGGAGAGACGACTAAACACATAAATAAGACATGGAGCTGCTGGAACACGTAAACAGAAAGCAGCAGAAGAAAGGGAAAACAGACATATAAAGAGATACATAAAGGTTAAGTAAAAATAATCAAGTAAGTAGAAGGGTTAAAAAGAATGGAAAGTTGGAGATGGGATTACAATTTTGGAGACTGGCCAAGGAAGGACTACACTAAAAATAGGCGTTTGGGTAAAGACATAAAGGAAACAAGGAAGGAGCTAGACCACTACCTGGGGAAGAGAGGGGTCTAGATGGAAAATGGAGCTCATGCAAGGGCTCTGGACTAGGCTTATGCTTGATGAGTTGGAGACTTAGCACTACCAAACACGTACAGTACATAACAATATGCAAGGCACTGCTCTAATCATTTTACATAGAAAAAGCCATTTAGTCCACACAGCTCCTTTCATACATAGGGACTTAATTACTCCTATTTCACAACTGTGTAAATTGAGGCATGAGAATTCAGAAACTTGTTCA
Source organism: Erethizon dorsatum (assembly GCA_028451465.1). Classification (NCBI taxonomy): domain Eukaryota; kingdom Metazoa; phylum Chordata; class Mammalia; order Rodentia; family Erethizontidae; genus Erethizon; species Erethizon dorsatum. The sequence goes on from CM051824.1 coordinate 140,777,146, forward strand.
CGATTGTATAACTAGTGAGCTAAGATTCAAACCTAAGCAGTTGGGCCCCAGGGCTAATGCTTATATGACTATTCTCCTGTATTATGTCTTTAAAATGTCTCAATTTCCGTCACTAATGAATACAAATTAGGACTAACCTACATTTAAAAACAGAAAAAAAAAACATTTTAATAATCTAGTAAAACTGATTAACTCCAAGGACCAGCCCAGAAAATCCATAGCAAAGAAGAAACCCATTCCCCTAATCCTGCATAATAATCCCTCCTGCTCACACAGTGCCACTGTTTGCATAGGGGTTACAGTGCCCTCCAAGACTTCATGTGCTGAAATTTAATCCCCGCTGTGAAGCACTGTGTGATGTTTAGAGGTGGGATTTTTGAGAAGTGATTAGGACTAGATAAGGACTTTGGGAGAGCTGCCATAATTGAATCCATATGGCTTTGTAAGAAGAGGGAAAGTGACTAGAAATAACAAATACACACATGTGCTGCTTATCTCTTGCCACGTCCTGCACCAGTCAGGTACTCTGCCAGCAAAAAGAGCATCACCAGTTGTGGCCACTGCACCTCGCACCTCCTGAACTGTGAGCTCAAATAAACCTCTTTTCTTTATGACTTACCCAGCCTGTGATGTTGTTAGCAACAGAAAACAGACTAATACAGCATAAGATTTAAATGCCATAAAAATTTTAAAGGAGAAACCATAACAAAGCATTCAATTTCAATTATTATGACTCTAAGATGTGACTAAATTAATTGCCTGCTTTGGAAAGATTAGACAGGTAAATAGCAGAGTCAGTAATAGAAGATTCTACAGCCAGATTTTCTGAGTATGAATCACAGCACAACTTCAGCATTTATTAGCCCGGGATGCAAACAAGTTACTTAAATTCTCTGATGCTCAGGATTATGGATAGTAACAGTATCTACTTCTTAGGCACTAGTTCCTGTGATTTTGTTTGGAAGAAGTGAGTTAGCAGTGTCTATAGCAGGGAAGCTGTGAGAGTCTTGTTTGTTTTATTATTACTTCAGTGGCAGTGTATTATAATATGTACACAAGAGATGCTAGTGGCAGGCTGTGTGGTTCAGAATACCCTAGAAGCTACTTTCTAGCTTTGAGACATGGGAACATTATTTACCCTTCATTGCTCTAGTTTCTGATCTGTAAAATGGGGGAAATAACTATCAATTTCATAGCATTGTTACAAATATTAAATGTCTTACTATATGTAAAATGCTCAGACCAATACCTGGCACACAATAAGAATTATATTTTTGCTGATAATAGCACTGTCATTATGTATCATTTCAATTTATTAAGGAAGTTGTTTTGTACTTTGGTTCAAGAAGACAGGAACATAAGCTGATTGCTTCTTAAATCCCTTTTTTTTTTTTTTTTTTGTGGGTACCGGGGGTCGACCTCAGGACCTCGCGGGCCAGCAGGCGCCCGTGCCGCTGAGCAATATCACCGGCCCTTTTTTCGTATGTGGGTTCCGGGAGTCGAACTCGGGCCCTCGCGCTTGCCAGGCAGGCGCTTACGCCACTGAGCTCTCTCACCGGCCCCTTAAATCCCATTTTTAAAAATTGAGATCAGGCATAAAAGTGTTTAAAACATGCTTCTCTCTGTCTCATTATCATCCAACAAATTGAAAAATATCGTGGAAAATTATTTTAATTATTTTAACCACATTCCTGAAAACTAGGTTCATGGACAATTTCTTCCTTTTTTCTATTACTAACATAGAAATTCAGGCGGATTGAATTTCACTTTTCCTTCTCTCATTACCTTCATTTTAGGGAGAGAACGCTTTCAGCATTCAATCATGTTTGACCGTAAAACCCTGGTAACATATAAAGATCTAAGACGCGCATAATAGTTTTTCTTATTATAGCATGGTTTGGGGCCTCTACCTAGTAACGTACAAGGGAAAAGAAATTGAAACATAGCTACAGTTTGCCATGCTGATGGCGATTACTATTTGCAGTGAACACGTTGGCTATACCAAGATTTCATCTCTATGTCTTCACTTCTGAACTACTGTGGCACTGCCTACGAGCTCTTCAGACAGGTCAATCCAGGTTCTTTCTACAGAACCTGTTACCCTTACCCTAACACAAATTGCAGAAAAAGCTGCCAAATCCTAAATTGCCATGTAATCAGCTTGGTTGGAACACTTAGCAGAGTAGGCAAGACAGAACAAATGCTACAACAAATACCCACGTCAGATGCTTGTCTACATAGAAAAACATGTTGGCTCTAATCCATACCGACCTCAAGCCCAGTAGGGAAAAGGACCAAACGGAAAACACTCGGGATTGGCAAAGTACCTTAAAATGTCACCATAAGGGTGTTGCATCAAGGGATTCTGAATATAGAGTTCCATCTCTGAACTCACAATAGTTTTAGGTACCATTATGATCTCATTATGAATGTGTTTACCAAAAAATTAACACTACTATGTGAATCCAAAGCTGGCATGAAGATTTTGTCTGATTTTGAAAGTTTCCATAAAGTTTATCATGTCCTAGGGGCTGGTGAGATGGCTCAACAGCATAAGCGCCTGCCTGGCAAGCGCGAGGGCCCCAGTTCGACTCCTGGAACCCACACACAAAAAAAGGGCTGGTGATATCGCTCAGCAGCAGCAGTACCCACAAAAATATAAATAAATAGTTTATCATGTCCTATCTTTACAAAGAACTTTTTAAATCTGAAATTTAACTTTTCTAAATTAAAGAGTGAAGCAGAAATTAGTGATTACCATTACCACTGGAGAATAATGTGAACAGTACATAATACAAAGGATCAAAATATAAAATACCTTTCTGGTATTTAAGAGAGATTATTTTTATGACCAGGAGTGCAGTTTGAATAAATTATAATTTGGATGTGATCAACATTTTTCCAACACTTTCTAACTCATACACCCTTCAGGGCCTCTTTACAAATTTTATGTTTAGGGGAGTAGTATTTAATCCTTGGTTTTTCAAAGTTTGAAGAATCTTGACTATGGATCCATGATATGGCTAATATATACATACAGAAAGACCATGTATATGAAAATAACAACTGATTCCAGATCTTAGAAAAGTAATGGAGTTTTTCTTCCCCTTTTTAATATCTAAAAAATGTTACTGTAGTCTCCATTTTGGCAGATCATATTCTGTGTTAGCATTCTGTTACTGTAACAAAATCAGTGAGATAAATCAACTCAAAAGGAAGAAAGATCTATTTTGCTGCGGAGTTGTGGTTTCTGTCCACGACCGATTGGCTCCTTTTCTTTGAGCCTGTGAAGAGGTAGCACATTATGGAAAGAGTGTGTGGCAGCAGAGGAGGCCCATTCTCCTCATGACCAGGAGTCAAAGCAAACCCATATTCCACAGTCCCCTTCAAGGCCCCTTCATGATACCCTAAAGCCTCCCACATTGTTCCGCTCTTAAAGGTTCCTCCATCTCCCAGTATCTCTAAGCTAAGGGCCAAGCCTTAAATCCATGGGCCTTTGGGAGACATTCAAACTCTAGCAGGTTCCAAAATGTGATGCCTCTAAGTATACATGATCCATACAGTGACCACATCACCTCAGGATCTCAGAGGTTCTAGAGATTACAAGATATTTTTTGCAACTTTGTGTGTTTAGGATTACAGATTCGCTGTGACAAATTTTCATGGCAAAGGTGTAAGGTTTCCAAAGCAATTCTAGAAAGTGCGCAGTCTGTGCTTTCATCTAAAGTAACAGTTACCTTGAAATTAATAGCCCTGCATTCAAAAAGAGGAGACCAAAATATGACATTTTTGAAATCAGGAGAAAACTGTCAAAAGACAGAAGGCGTACCGTATTTCCAGGTTTCCTCCATTATATTTTCACGTAGAGATACACTCACTTATTTACAAATTTAAAAAGCACATCATTTGCTTTCATGACAAGCATGATACATATAATGTAAAGTTGAAAAGAAAAAAAAATTCTCAATTTCAGCAATAGTTTGTATAAGAACCACTTCCAGCAGTCTGGATAAAATTGGAATATAAGCTTTTTGTGCTCAATGATAATGTGAGTTATTAAAGGAGTTGGTAGTGGCTTCTGACTTGGAGTTTCAATTTCAGGAGAATTTGGGGCCACAGTCCTTTTAGCAGAACTAGCTTGTTTTTAATTCTTCTTCTCTGTTCTCCATTCTCTCTTCTGAAGCAATTGGTTAGACCATTACTGCACTTCAGTGTAAAAAAGAAAAAAACTGCTTTCGTGTTGATTCCTACATACATCCTAAAATTGATTGCTTTAGATTCTGGTTCTTAATATTTATAGAGCCAACTTTGGAATTTAGAAAGCATTTTTCTCTCAAAAGCCCAATCCATTTAAACAAAAGGCTGACTTTCAAGACTACTTTTCTGTATTTTTTAAACATGGTGATTTTGACTAAATGATGCATTCGTCATTTTGGTTGTTCTATAACTGGCCCTCCCTCCCACCCAGTAAATGGAATATGCTAAAGTCATCCATAGTAATTACTTCAAGTGGAAAATAAACCTCTGTTATGGGCTAATTTTGCCCCCCATATACACCATTTATATATTGAAGTCTTAAAAATCAATATAACTGTGTTTAGATATAAGGGCTTTGGGAGGTAGTTAAGGTTGAGTGAAGAATAATGTCCTAATCCAAAGAGCTTACCTCCTTGTAAGAAGAAACAGATATCGCTCTCTCTGTACATTTAAAGAGGAAAAGGTATGTGAGGACCACGTAAGAAGGTGAACATCTGCAAGACAGGAAAAGGGCTTCACCAGAAACAGAATTTGAGGGCTTGGACACAAGAAAAAAATTCCTTCTATTAAAGTTTCCGAGTATGTGGCATTTTGTTATGACAACCCTACCTGACTAATGCAACCTGATAAAATTTCAAAAACACTAACACATTGTTCTCAACACTTAAACCCTCTTTAGTCTAAAGACTGACTTTCTTTTTTTCTTGCAGATAAAACACTATTGTCAGGAAGGCGCTTGTGCTGCTGAGCTATATTCCCAGTAACACACACACAAAAAAAAAACCACCATTGTCAAATCAGGATTGTAACTGGTAATTCCGTTACTTCAACTTAAACACTTCCGTTAGCTGGATGCTAAAATTATGCCAGAAACCTCATGTTGGAACATTTATTCTTTTACTTTAAGTCATTACACCATAAACTACCATTTTCAATTCAAAATTATGTGTGTGTGTGTGTGTGTGTGTGTATATATATATATATATATATATATATATATATATCTCCTGCTATCCAAGTATTTAAAGTTTTGTGAGAAGATAGATTTAACCACACAATCCCCCAGTTCTTCTGCACTTACTGGTATTAGGTTGATGCATGAAGACAAATAGGACAGTCACATGAGTGTTAGATTTTTTCATAAAATTTACAAAATATAGTTCATCTGCATAAGTGATGCTGCATAAGTGTATTGAGGTTATATTTTATAATGAACATTTTTCTACAGGGACTCAAGAATGAGTAAAAAAAAAAAATGGCCAACAGAGCTAAAGGATGGGTTTAAGAAGAAAAGCTAAACAGGGTAAATGCCTATAGCCTGGCCAAATAAAAATGGAAAGAAAATGTGACAAAGTGTTTAGAAAATAAGAAAAGCAATAATGAGCCAAAAGTAAGAAAATTATTTTTATATTTTAGAAAATCAGCAGCGGCTTTATTATTTAATGAAAGGTGAAGATAAAGCACCTTAAAAGGATATATGAACTCAAAACTGAGGAAAGAAACCCCAATCATGGTTTATTTAGTCACTGAAAGGAAACCCACCATAGAACACTGTATGTGTTCATGGTGATTGCTGCTCAAAGCATTTATGTTGGTAGGTGCATCATGAGAGTTTTCTAATAATTCAGAAAATATTTTGAGAGGAAAGAATTCAGAGAAAGTTAGCCTGAGAATTCTTAAGGCCAACTCATGTGTATTCCTGCTGTAATCTGTCATGTTTTCTGAGAAAATTCAAGGAAGAATGAAATAGTTTCTTTATGACTTGAGAATTAGTCTCGGAACCCTAAAAGTAATGGCACCACAAAAGGCATAGTGATACCCTTCAGCACCATATAAAGCAGTCTCCTTGCTACTTCTTACAGGGAAAGGTAAAGAGCTGTGTTTTCACAGAACTCCAAGGAATACCTCACCAAGGGGTGCCCAATCCACTTATCATCCCCCCAAAATAAAGTGGAGTTATCAAGAATTTAGGATGTCGCAGGTGAACTATAGTGTCTCAGTTTTGAAAACTTTTTAACTACATAATTTTAGATTTGAGCCTGTAAGTCCATTGAAAGAGTTAAGAAAACCAAAAGTCTTCTAAAATTACATATAAGAAAGAAAAATATACTAATAAATATTTATGGGTTTGAAATTTATTTTCTAATATTTTAAATAGCACTCAAATATTAATAACAGTACAATGTCATGTTTACTTCTTTCTACAATAAGCTCATCTTTAATAATGCTTCAAAGAGAAAACACAATGGAAGTAGCCAGGCAAACATTGCTGCAGCCCTGCGCTAACCCAGGGCTCAGTGCATAAAGCATTCACAGTACGAGTATGATAATCTCCTTTTTAGCTACATTTATAAAAAGTCTTTGAGCAGGTGAATTAATACATTCAAGCATACTATTTACTATTAATGTCAAAGTTATTTCTCAGCATCTCAAAATACCAAGATAAGCATTGCAAATTTGAACTTTAAGACACAGTTTTTCCAACTCCTACTGAAGTCTCTGTAGTAACTACATTTGTCCAAATGGGACATAGCTTGTATTTTAAAATTCTCCCATCACACCAACTCTGCCTCTTAAGCAGGAAGACCACCCAAAAGAAGGCTTTGATCTAAAAGTAATGCTGTACTGTAAAAAATTGAAGAATAGGCAAGAGCAGTAGTCAATATGAAAGCCTTTGATCCAAGTGAATGAGTCCCTTTGGGATATCAGAAAAAAATAGGAACTGGGTCCAAATGTTCAGTGAGAAAGATATATGCAAGAATTTAAATTCATAGGTTCTTCTCTGTGTACAATTTCATGATGTCCTTTTCTCCACTGCGAATTTTGAAATTGAGAATAGTTTTAATTTAGTAAACTCAAACAAATTGTTAAACTAGAAAAGATAACTTAGCAAAATTTCCTCTACTATTGTCAATCGCATAGTAATGCTGAATTTAAAAATATTTTTTTAATAAAGGATATTTTAAAATAAGAAATACCTCAAAAATATGAATATTAAAAATAGTAGTCAATATTTATCTTTAAAAAGATAAAGGCAAAATTTGCTAAGTGATTTGTTTTTCAAGAATTCTTGGGATGCATTGACTGATCACAGTCATTTAACTTATGGTAGATAAGGGAAATAAAATTTGGTTCTTCTATGTTTTTTAAACTATCTTCTAAAAAACCCATAAAATGCATAGTGTTGGCTTCTACAGAGAAGCATGGACTCCACAAATGTTGGATTTTAATTGAAACTTAAAATTGGAGGTAAATTATTAATACAATGGATTTAACAATGTTGGATTTTAGTTAGAATTTAACAATCTACATTAATCTCTTTCAAAACCAATTTCCCTCTCTCCCTAGAAGCAGGTAAGTAAACATAGTACATATTCTTATTCTATTACTTACTAGCTATTTTATTTTGGATAAATGAGTTTATCTATCTCATTTCCAATTTTCCTGTCTAGAAATGCAGATCATGTCTCAGAAGATTAAATGAACATAGGCTTCAAAATCTAGGTCCTGTAGCACTGGTTCTTTACATCTGACCACTGGACCAGCCACAACAGCTTTACCTGTGACTGTGTTAAACAAGGGAATTCTAAAACCCTCTTCAACCCTAAAAGTGGGCTAAGCAAATTGCATGTCAACAAACCTAAACCAGAGCCGAGAATCCCTATGTTACACACCCTTCTTGGATATGAATACCAGCCTTGCTATTTAATAGCTTTATAACCATGGGGTAGATACTAAATTTCTACAATCCATTTAAAGCATTTGAAAGATAGTGATAAACATTAGCCCCTAGTATGGTAATTATTATTTAATAATCATTTTGTTATTATAGCATGCCACTGTAACATAGAATCAGGTAATAACATTTAAGCCATTACGTTCAAGTTCAAAGTAAGGAAAAAGAATTGAAAGCTTGTGGCTGTATGTAGAAATGTGTGTATTTTTAAAAGCAAGACCCACAGAAAGATGTTCAATATAAATGTTTTTAAATTCCAAAGAATTCATATTCTTTGTTAACATGATCAAACTGGTTGGAGACAGACATCCTAAAAATGAAATTGATTCACCACAATCATTCATGAGGTTTTGAAATTCAAAAATTAGAAAGACCCAGCTTTCCCTCTAATCTGCTTGTGGGATTTTTTTCTTTTGTAGCCCAAATGTCCAATGTTGCCAGATTTGAGTGCTAAGTATGACATGTCAGCGTTGGTTATTTTTTTTTCATTTTTTGTATCTTAAAAGGTTCAAAGAAAGGCAAATGTGCCAAAAAGCACAAGACCTGACATTTAGTTCTGTAACGCTGTGATAAAAACAGTAACGGAGGATTAAGACGCAGAGAATGGAGACGTTCATGCTTGAGTGAGGTGGTCATGAATTCGACGGTATGCATCTGCTTCTTTACAGCCCACGGCCCTGGATCTTCACAGCAATCTGACCCTACCATCTGCAGCATGGAAAATGCTGTCTCAATATTTTAATTTGCAGTTTATTATATTTATTATGGTTTACCATTATCATCTTTTTCTATAATAATAGCACATTACAGTGCTTTAGTAAGAGCAGAGGGCCTGGAATTTTCTCTATGGGAAGATTTTGTTACTGCAAAGTTAGGCTTTCTCTTTCTTTAATTGGCTAAACTACATCTCCTCTAAGGCTCTGCCTATTTTATCATTTTTAAAGGAGTTGGTCTAATACTACTCATAAAATGTTTACCTTTTTTTGTTTAAACAAATGCAATGTCTAAAATCAGCCTCCTTTTTATTCCTGGTATCAATTATTTGTGCTTTGTACTTTATTGTTTTGAAAAACATCATTGATCAAATTTTGTTGATGTTGTGATCTTTTCAAGGACAACTATTTTGACTTAGTTCCAGTTTTTTTCCTATAACATTTCTTTATTCTTCTACCACATTGTTGTTCCATTCTTATATTTGGATTTCTTTTTATTTCATTTTATAACTTAGGAAATTAATGCTTAGTTACTAACTTTCAACTTATTTTCCAAATAAGCAGCGTTCGAGATGTTCTGTAATAGCTTAGGTTACAACAGTATTTGCATTTGTAAGTTCAGAATATTGTCTGTATGAATAATGATTTACACCTAGGTTTTCTTTTGAATTTTCATTTTCAAAAATACAAAAATAATCTACCTATATTTCATTATTGACTGCTAACTGAATTCTAGGTTAATCAGACATTTGTAATGACAGAATCTTGTGAAACCGCTAATTTTTGTAAACACCCTATGTGTCTCTGAAAAGAAAGTGCAATTTGTAATTATATGACACATGTGTGTGTTCATTATGTCACATTTGCACATCACATCCTAGAAACTTAAATATATTTACTGCATTATATATTTGGTCTGCATTCTATCATTTACAAGAGATAATTGTCAAATTCTATGACTGTAATTATGGGTTTGTTCATATCCCCTTTATGTCTGTCTGCATTTTCTTGGTGTATTTTGGAACTGTATTTTAAAATATATGCAAATTTAAATTTATTTTATGTTCTTGGGAATTGAAACAACACTATAAAACTGATTTTTTTATACCTAGTAACATTGTGGACCTTAAATCCTATTTCATCTGATATTCAATTAGATACATAGCTTTATTTTTGATATTAAAAGCCTAGCTGCCTTTTTTGATCATTTGCTTTTTACTTGTATATAGGCTTATATATACTTTTACAGTTTAGATATGCATTCATTAATTTTTTGCTTAGTTTTACTTAATGATTTTTCTTTTCAAGTTGAGCTAATTAGACAATTTACATGTAATGTGTTTCCTAATCTACATCTACCATCTCAGTCTGAGCTTTGTAATTGTCCTGCTTCTTGTGTTTCTGTCTTGATCTTTCTTTGCTACTTTTGGAGTGATGAATAAATATTTCCTCTTTCTACATTTTCCCAAAAGAAAGTTTGAAAATGTTTTTACTCTGCTTATTTTTATCAGTTTACTTATATATTATCACATGCATCTTTGATTTTTCTAAAACTTATCAATAAAAATATACTTGCTCTTTCTAGGATAAAAAGGACCTTACTTCATCTCCACTTATTCCTATCTCAACCTATATATTATTGTTCTCATGTGTTTAATTTCTGATCATTTAAATTTATTATGACATTATTAGTAGTAATATTTATGTTTGCGGTCAATAACCTTTCTGGTTTGCCCTGAAATGGACCACCTTGATTGTTCTTTATTTGTAGAATTCCTACCTTCAATCTGCTTCCTCCAACAAAGATCTACTGATGTAAAATCCTGTCTTTTTTAAATGCAAATGCTTCTATTCCCAAATGATATTTTTCTGGGAATTAATGGATTGGAAGTTGTTGGAATTTTTCTCTTCAGTATACTAAAATTGTCAGCTCTGGCTCTTTTAGACACCATTATTGCTGGAGAGAGTATAGCCATTAATCTACTTAGAAAACCTTTGAAGGGAATATATATTTTTCTTGGGTGACTTCTAAAATCTTTTTTCTTAAATTCCTTTTCTTTTTTTTTCTTTTGGTGTTCATCAATTTCTTCTAATGTGCCTAAATGTTGCTATCTTGTATTCATATTACTTGAAATTCATTGGGCTTCCTAAATCAATAGACTAGTAGTAGATAGTTCTGGAAAGTCTTGTGCCCTTGACAATACTCACATTTTCTTCTAATCATGTTCCAACTCACCCTCTCATACCACCTACATATGTTTCTGTGAAGCACGCTCTGGGAAATTTCTTCTGCTGTTTTTGCCACCTAATTCTCTTTTGAACCATATATAATAAATTTTTAAACCCATTTGTTTAGTTTTCAATTTTTTTATAATTTTATTTCTAGCAGTTATATTCCATACCTCCCCAACTCTGGTTCATTAATTTTTACACTTTTATGATATATATTTTTTCTTTCAATATAGAAATAATAGTTGTTTTCTAATCTCTTTGATATTTCCAGTATATTAACTGATTTGGATCATCCGCTTTCAACTTTTTTCTTCCACTTCTCTCACTATACCTTTTTTCTTTGTGTAAATGTTTGTTTTTGGCTACTCATGCTTGTTGTGCTAAAAAAAATATGTATTCCTGGGAAAACTTTGATACCGAGAATAAAAGTAACATCTATCACATAGGATTCCTATTGGCTTCTCTACATACATTTGGTTTGACATAACGGTAGACATCTTGAGTTGTAACTGCCATGATTTCCCCAAAGAAGCTCCCTCAGTTTTCCTCACTTTCCCAGCAAACTATAACAGGTAAGACCATTCGAGTTATCATGTAGAACTTTACAACTGGACCCTGGTGATGAAACGTAACTCACTCTTCAATATTATCTTAGGATAAACAAAGAACATTCAGGTTGGATAAAGTCACTTTGGCTTAACAAGTATATGCACACCTCTTTCTGAATCAAATGGTGGGGATCTACATCATCTTGCTGCTGCCTATGACCATGCTTTTTTTTTTTTTTTTTTTTTTTTTGTGGGTACCGGGGGGTCGACCTCAGGACCTCGTGCGCCAGCAGGCGCCCGTGCCGCTGAGCGATATCACCGGCCCCTTATTCGTATGTGGGATCCGGGAGTCGAACTCGGGCCCTCGCGCTTGCAAAGCAGGCGCTTACGCTGCTGAGCCATCTCACCGGCCCCGACCATGCTTTATAAGTCAATCCCCAAGAATGATTTTGGCGGTATTGTTTCCCTTTCAATTTCATTAAAGATTTTCAGCATTAGTGGCATTAGTTCTCTAAATTTCCTGTAGAATTCAACAATGAATCCATTAGGACCTGGGCTTTTCTTTGTTGGTAAGATTTTAATTACATTTTCAATCTCATTGATTGATAATAGGGTTATTTAGAATTTTTATATCTTCTTGGTTCAGTTTTGGCAGTTCATGTGTGCCTAGGAATCTGTCCATTTCTTCTGTGTTTTCCCTCTTATTAGAGTGCAGTTTCTTGAAGTAGGTATTGATGATCTGGATTTCTGCAGATCTGTTGTGATTTCCCCCTTTTCATTCCTAATTGCTTGAATTTGGTCTTTTCTTTCCTCTTTTTGATGAGGTTGGCTGGGGTTTATCAATTTTATTTAATCTTTCAAAGAGACAACTCTTCGATTTATTGACTCTTTGTCCTTTTTTCTTAGTTTCAATCGCATTAACTTCCGCTCTTTGTAATTTCCTCTTTTGTATGAGCTTTGGGTTTGATTTTTTCCTTCTTTTTCTATAAGTTTTAGGTTCAACATTAGGTTATTTATTTGGGCTCATTCTGTTTTCCTGATGTGAGAATTCATTGCTATAAATTTCCCTCATATGACTGCTTTCATAGGGTCCCATAAGTTTTGGTATGTTATATCGGCATTTTCATTTAATTGTAGATACTGTTTAATTTCTTCTTAATTTCCTCTATGACCCATTGATTGTTCAGGAGGGTATTGTGTAATTTCCATGCATTTATGTAGTTTTTGTGTATGTGCGCTCATGTTTATAGCAACATAATTTGTAATACCTAAATCTTGGAAACAACCCAAATGTCCATCAACCGAGGAATAGATAAAAAATTATGTGGTCTTTTTATATAATGGAGTACTACTCAGCCATAAAGAAGGATGAACTTGAAACATTTATAGGTAAATTGATGCAACTTGAGACCATACTCATAAGTGAAATAAATCAGACTCACATGTGTAAACATCATATTGTCTCCCTGGTGTGAGAAATTAAAAGAGTAAATAAGGGCCAAAATGTACAATAGATATTGGGAAATGGGGAAGAAATTTTTCAAAAAGAAAAAGGAACCAGAGTGAGGGAAAGGGGAAAGGTAAGAAGGGAAAAGGAAAAAAATATACCAGATAGTTGTACTACTAGTTTCTCTTAGTTCATTGAAAACAAATGTTTGTGTTAACAGCATTTAGAGAAATTTTTATGCCCATATCTTGTACTCTGAGTAAGTACTTCGAAGATAACAATACATGATGTATTAACTATTGTTATTCTCCTATTATTTTGTTATGAAATTTTGTTTTATTTTTTCCATAAAATAAAACTAAATAAGTCAATCCCCAATAAATTGAATCCCATGCACTCCTAGATCTGCCTGCCTCTCTTTCAGTCCCACTGTAGTCAGGTGGCACTGGACCACTAGGGAAATTACAAGTCTGGTTCCTTTCTAAACAAATTCCTGGCTTTGAGAATTTTTAACACCTCAGTTGATGTGAATTTGGAATGCAATTATGGGACTACTTCTCAAGGATATATTTTCTCCCCTGATCTATTCAGGACCAATGTAAATTTTTGGTAGGCTCATAGGTACAGGGTGTGGGAACTTACTGTTTGTTGTTTGAGCCTTCCAGAAAATTCGTGGATAGGCCTGTGCGGAGTGCCCCAGATTACAAAACACTTTTGACTCTGGACCAATTGGCTTCAGAAATAATGCAGATGACATCTTGATCTCTTATCCTTCTAGTATGAGTAACTTTTCATTTGGTTTTCAACTTGAAATGTTAAGAAGAAGGTGTATACTTCATGTTTTGTTTTATTTGTTTCTATTTGTTTTTAAATATGCTGTTCTTGCTTAAGATACATTTTTTATAAATGTGAAATATAAGCACTTGTCTTTCATAGGATATGATTTATTATTATTTGACACCAAAATAGGTAAAATTCACCTTATAGAGTGCCTGCTGTGGACTTTCACTACTCAGAGTGTAGCTTACACAACTTAGGGATTTCTTAGAAATATTGAGTAATTAAGTCAGTTTCAGATTTTGTAAAAAGCAAAATAGACATAAAAGTGTAATTTTAGGTCATGATGAATATAATGTTAAACTCAGGAATGGAATGTATTATCATCATGGACAATATTTTGTAGGAAACTAATATGAGTTTCTTAGATGCTTTGATACTGTTTAAAATATATTTAGTTTTCAAGAGACAGTCAAATCATAATGAAGCTCTAACTAGAATATCTAAAAACCCTCTGTGATAACTGATATTTTTATATTAGTATTTAAAAGAGCCACATTTTTGTGCCTTACTCTCTCAATTATTAGTTTGTGGCACAGAAATAATACTAAAATATTTTAAAGATTTCTTCACAACTTATTTTTAAAGCATGCAGAACATTTCATTTAATATAGAGAAATGGAAAGTTCAAAGGTTATCTAACCATAAACTGAAACCAATTGTAGGACCTAATTTCAACACATTCTATAACATAATTGAAGCAGTAATTACCTGACTTCAGGATAAACAGTTGGAGAAATATTTTTTTAGTGTATCACATAATTTTTTCTAAAAAATCCCTTTACATTTCCACCAACAGTTTTGATGGATAGCAACAAGAAGCATTTGTACTATAATTTTTCAGTGCATTATAATAAAGTGAAAGTTTCCTAAATGTCATAGTTTAAATTTCATGGGGCGTGAAATCTCCTTTGAAATGAAATTTAAAGCCTTTTTCAAATAAGAAGCCTAATCTTACAGTCAAAAACACTTTATGTTCCCAGACATTATTAACCTTGGAGTACGGCTTGCAAGATGATAATACTTTCTGACACATTAAGATTAAATTTGTCTTTATATAATTATGTTAAAGAATACATTTTAAATAGATAAGATTGGAAAAGAAATGTGTACAATAGAAGGATTCTCATTTACTAATAATAAATTTAACTACTCATCATTTGTATGGTAAAGATAGCATATTTGAGCTTTTCTCTTCTAAAGAAAACTATTTTTAGATTAAGCATTGTGCTTAATGTCAAAATGGTAACATTGCATAATAATATAAAAGAGAGATGGCATTAAGTTCTTATACTGCCTTTAAGTTTATAAAAGCACATAATAATAATTTTTTATTGGTAAAGAGCAAAATCCTTTTCATATAATCAGAGCTATTTTGGTGCACCCTAAAATGTTTTAAAATCTTTAAAAATACATTAATTATACTTTGAACAGCATGTTTCAACAGTTTATGTTTAATTACAACTAGATATACATGAAAAGTTTTGGCAAGAATCGTGCATGGACATTTGTCATTTTTAGTGGTACCAAAACCCTTTGTTATATAAAAGATAACAATGCAATCATATTTTTATTTGCTTTAAGACTTTAAAATTGTAATGACAATGGAAATTATCATGTATCCTTTAGAATTTTTCCATAATAATAGGACTAGTAGCAATTTTCATTTTCATGACCCTGATGTTTTAAAATATTAACAACGAGATAGCTCAATGGCATAAGCGCCTGCCTGGCAAGCACGAGGTCCTGAGTTCAACTCCCGGTACCCACATAGGAAAAAAGGCCGGTGATATCGCTCAGCGGCACAGGCACCTGCTGGAGCGCAATGTCCTGAGGTCGACACCTGGTACCCACAAAAAAAAAATAAATAAATAAAATAAAATATGAACAAGTTAGACCAAAATAAAGATAGATAGATAGATAGATGATAGATGGATAGATAGATAGGTAGATAGACTGGCTCATCAACCTTTAATCTCCCATGAGCAAGAAAACTAAGACTCTTGTATGACAATAAATATTCCATTCTGACCCCTGACTTCCATGCCTTTCTCTAGGGCATTTTCCCCCTAATTGCTCCTCGCCCAGTGGCCACAGTTACTGACTCTTCTGTGGCTTTGGCCCCACCTGGTGGTTCATAATGAGAATGGATGACCAGATGTTCTGGTCTCTAGAAATCTGCAGGTGTCCAAGGATTCCTTCAGTTTATGGGATGTTGGTTTCTGTTGGCTTGATACATTTCGCCCATAATTCAGTTAACACAACACAATAAATTTTTGTTTTACCCAGAAGTACACTCCCTCGAAGTCCCTTTTGTTCTTCTCTGTCTAGGCTACCTGCCTGCCCACTGAAGGGCTACTTAACTATCAATCGCATTATTGAGCTCCTGCCCTTCCATCTTATACTTGAAAACCAAAAATGACATGATTGATAAAACATATTATTAATATTATTAATAAGCTGAATCAAGGCAAATAAAAGCCATAGACTATATTTTAAGACGTCAAGGGAATTGAACCCTCCACCCTGCCACCCCATTCTTTACAAAACTAGCCACCTCTTCCAAATAAAACAGTATTTGTCAGAGCCAGGATTCAGAAGGACCAAAGGCCTTTTCTTTTTATCTTTTTCCCTTGATTTTTTGTGTCCTTTAAGGGAGACTTTGTGTAGTGTGTGTCTGTGTGTGTGTGTGTGCACACACTAGCTTTATTCTCTTAGTTAATATTCAGAGCATAACTTTCATTAGAAAATGGTCTCCAACTTCCAGTAAACCAACTTAAATTAACCTTGGTTTAAATTGGATACTGATTATATTAAAGTCTTTTATCTTTATTCTCAGTTTAATTTCTGCCAGTAATAGAACTTTTTGTTTACAACACCAAGCACAGACACAAGTAGTGATCCACAATAAAAATACTTATGCCAACTTATTCCTCTCCAAGAGCCATTTGCACATTTTTATGTTTTAATATGCATTTAAAAAACCATCATTATTCCCAAGGGAATTAATACTACATTGCAGGTCACCTTTGTTCAGGCCAGTTAAGGCCCATGAACCAGAGGTATTTGAATCCTTCAAAATAAGTTTATATAACTAGCACCTCTACTCAAGTCTGTCATTATGACAATATCACTTTAATCATTTTAAATGCAAACAATATTTACAACTGAATCCTTGAAAAAAGCCTTGTATTTAATTCTCTAAATTTAAGTATTTTTAATTTTGTCTCTCAGAAGTGTCCCATAAAGCATTAGTGATGGAATTCCAAAGGAATTTCCCAGATAGTTGCTGAAATGAGATATACAGGCTAGAAAAGAGATGACCCAGGCATTTGCTGTCCTCATTAAGCTCTCAGCTTAGAGAAAAATGACTTACTATTCACAAGCATGAGATGTTCTGCGTTACTTGTTCTGCCCAACAGAATTACGTCTGACCTGGGAGGGAGAGTTAAAATGTTCATAGTTTGTGGTGTTTGTTTAGCACTTTACAGTTTAGGAAGCACTTTCATCTTTTTTATTAATTTTATTTCTGAGTACAGCCCCTCTAATGGACTTGAAAACATGAATAAAACATTTTTAATTCTAGCATCCAACTCTATTAATCAGGACAATATTTTTTTTAATTTTAAGATGAATACAAATTTGCACTAAGTTAAGAGCTATTTTTACTTTTTGGGAAGAAGTTGGTTCTTCTCATATACTTGCCTCACGATATTCACTGTAGAAAATATGGTTATATTGTATAAAATAAAGATTTTCCAGGAGAGAGAAGGGAATCAACAGGAGCTTAAAGCTATTCTTTTTTGAATTAAGCATTCTGAAATCTTACGTGTGTTATGTAGATTTTCAAACAAATTTGTTTTTGTAGGAAAATTGTCACCAAATTATAATTATTCAAAATTATTACAATGCTTCATTAAGTATATAGTTATGCAAAATCTTCATAGAAGAGGCTAATGTAGTGAGGAGCACATTTATTTAGAGTGGCATTTATAACTGTTAAAATACACAGTACAAAGTTATTATTTGACAGCATTTGAAAGCATGTCATAGAAACAATGCTTGATGTTTTAAATAAAGATAAGGTGATTTTAAAATTTGCAACATGTTATATGATGTGGATGGAACTGTGTAAGTCATTATAGTCACTAGAATTCTTCAGAAAATGTACAAAGACATGTCACACTGACTAGCTATTGAAAGACACCATCGAGATATGACTTATAGTGGCAGGTTTCCACCACATATTTGTCACATATGCTTTATGCTCAGCAAAATTTAAAAGTGAAACATGTCATTGGAGGATAAAGACTATGAGTCAGATTTTTAATCTGGTTCAAGGTGAGCTGGTTTTATATTCCAAATATCTTTCCTACAAAATCAAATAGAAATGTACTATTGACTATCACTGTCTACTGATTATCTACTGATCATCAAGTTTTCCAATAGAATTAGGACATTCCCCTCTCTATGGTCATAAACTTAGCTCTTAATTGTGAAACACTACTCAAAGAATTGATCAAATTTGTCAATTTTAAGAGTGTCACTCCACCTTCAATAGCTCTTTCCCAATATTCTGAAAATGTATATATTGTATCCTTATAATGATTTCTCTCTTCATTTGTAGTAAAACCTAAAAAATGAAAATAATAACCTCTCTCTCATAAAGTTGTTGAGTGCCTGTAAAATATGTCCTCTATCATATTAAAATAGAAAAGGTGGTTCAACTAATGCTTAAGCTGCTCTAATCTATGAATAGTGTAAAAACCAAACAGGATGTCAGGAACACATCTCAAAATCTTCTGCTTAATATTATGTCTATTTTAAGCTTCTGAAAATATACATACTAATTAATGGAACCATGTAACAGATCTAGGAGATGTTTAAAAGCCTATGACAGCCAAATGTGATTGGGACCTCATTAACATTAAGATTATGCATTGATGAATGTAAGAAATTCTCTCATTGGCAGTGGCATACAATTTCACTTCTACTGCAAGAAAATATACTTCTAAGGAACTACTTGGGTAATGTCTCTTTCCACAAAGTAATCACCTTTTATGTTTTGACATGGATGAGACTTGTTAATGGTAATGTCTTAAGGTGTTACAAATGCATAAATCACTGTCAAACACACTCAATTACATAATGTAGCGTATTTTTATATTAAAATCACCATCATCAAAAGGTATTTAGCAGATACTCTGCTAAGGGAATTACATAAATGCTTTTTAGTAAGGAGGGTTGCCATACTGAGGATAATAACACTATTGTCAATACACAGAGAAAAGACCTAAGAACAGCACAGAATAAGGCACTAAATCAAGACGATGTTAAGGATTAAGAGTAAGTGCATTTTGAACCTAAATGTGACACATATTTGTTCACGAGGTGAAATTATGATGAAGTTTAATGATAGATAAAGGCTATATTTAGTCCTACAGATATCTAGCTATGGTATCTCAAGTGCATTCAATTTATACTGGTTTATGTTTATATATTGATCGGGACCACCACTGTGTGTGATTGGAAAATAGAATGGATCATATAGTGCAAGTAGCAAAATGTGCATATTGAATTTTAAATGTACTATCATTATGAAGAGGATTAATTTCCTAATTACGTTTTAATATGAGTTGGCATTTCCAGAACACATATTGCTTTATTGAAAAGGAAGATGCCTTAGCAATATGCTAATACCATCCAAATGTGACAGGCACGATGGGATTTGGTCTGTCATCGCACACACCCACGCAGAGAGCTGCAGAATTTGGATCTTGAATCCACTCTTTTTTTCTCAGGGACTTCACTGCACTGAATACATGTGTACTTCTCATCTTTAAAACTACTTGCTCTGAACTCTGTCTAAAGCAATCTGTCAGTGTGATTTGTGGGAGCAAGCAGTCAAGTTTAGTATACAACTCTTTTCCATATAATTAGTCTCCGTGTTCCTTTCACATCCCAGAAGAAATAGGTTGTCAGATTTGGAAATGTGTCATTTGCGATCAGATTCTGGTGTTAGAAACTTTCTGGGCCCCATATTATCTGCTGAACTGTGCCTGGAAGTTTGAAAGATCACCAACATCCCTCAGTGGGCAGAATCGGCCCTGTCCAGCAGTCAGAGATGGAAGAGAGATGGAACAAGGAATAACTTAAAATGGAGATGAAAGAAAAGGGAGAAAGAAGAAGCAGAAAGTAGGGACCTAGAGGGGGAGAGGATAGAAGCAAAAGAAGCAGGAGAAATGTGTATACTGCACATTGTGGAACATTTTTCTTTGTGCTGCAAGGTGTGGATAAAAAAAAAAGAAGCTTCCCAGTCTCTGCAGAAGCTTCAGATAGAATGTGCCTTGCTCAAAGAAAACCCAGGAAAAGTGCTTCCACTGCAAAAGCCCGCAGCAACCACCAATAACAGCCACAGCCACCACCATCTGCGCTCACACTGTGAACTACAGCCCAGAGGTGGTATGCCGATACGTTTTCTGTTTTCCATCCTTTGAAACAAAACTCTAATGCAGTCATTTGTGCTCACTTCACAAAGACCCAGAGGACAGATCATTTTAGTGACATACGAAAGGCAACAGTTGTCTTCAGTGGGAAAGTCCCAGATGCCCGCTTCCTTCACTCCACCATTTGTATGATTGATTTGCAATATTCCTCCTTTGCAGCGTATCTGATACCGTGAGGCAGCATTTAATGTTTGCTTTTAGAAACAAAGCCCCTGTGGAAGTGCTTCTGATTGATCGGCCTGCCCTGCATAACCTGGTATGTTCTACTTGGGGGACTGCTTTTCTTCCTCCCCTGCCTGGAGCACTGACTGGGCAGAGGCACAAGCACCTGATCAGTTTCTCCTGTTACAGAATTTGCAGGTCACGTGATGGGTGCAGAGATGCTCACGTGGCCCATTATCACCCAAGCAATGCTTTTTCCTGTTATTCTTTTCTTTCTTTTTTTCTAAGTTAAGCAGTTTATTAGTGAAATATGAGGGGTAAAGACACCCCCAAATCATAGAAAAATTCTGAAAATGTCCCTTCAAACCAAGTGGGAACCTAGAGTTGGCCTCTTCAAAAGCACAAGATCAGCAACGACATTCTCCGGCAGCCCTCTAGCCAGAGCATGAGGAGAGAGGTGGGGAGGACTTCACCAGAAGGTCCTGTGTACCTCAAAAGGTGTTGCACATAGTTCTATAAATGTTGCTGAAAAGGTAACGTGCTTAGTACTGCTTCCAAATGTTTTTCTGGACTCTCCCCACATGCTCATTACAACCCCAGCCATACATGGCAGAAGCACAAGATCACATTTAAAAAAAGAAAGAAAGAAAAGAAGAAGCCCTATAAGTCTTTAAGGAGGGAGGAATTTGCTAAAGGCAGTGCAGGGTTGCTTCCATGTGAGCTTGTGCTGTGTTAAGCAGCTTCCTAGTGGCAGCATCACCCAGCTCTGCATAATCTTTTTCACCATTCATCCTACTCTCTATTTAGGTCTGTCAGTCCCTTGCTTGGTGTCACAGGCATGGAACAGGATGAGAAAGTTCACATATTTCCTGATATTTCTGGTGATGACCTCGATGTATTCCAAGATCGGTAATGTATGCCCGTCACAGGTAAATCCCTCACTGCGCTGGATCCTCTGTCCCACCATGGAGATTGCCTGCTGTTATTTCTCTAGTGGGAACCGGTAGATGGACTGTTGATACACGACTATAAGGCCTGGCAATGCATCTCACTGTACTTCTAGGGTCTGACTGACGCCCAAGGAGAGCAAGGCTTGTAAGCATTAAATGAGAAATGGAAACAGGAGCTTCTTAGTAGCATTTGGGTTTCTAATTCCACACATCTCCAGAACTAAGAGTTCTCTTCCTAAAGTTCTACCATGTCTGTCAGTATCTTCTCTACTTTACTTGTTACCAATAGTGATTTTAATCATTTAACATAAGATTAACTCTGATATATGTTAGTGAACTCCCAAAAGTCCCAGAAAGAATAAATACTATTTTTTAAATTGCTGAAAAAAATCCATTTAATTAGGTAAGAAATTGATTCATCTGCCATATATATGCTTATTTTTCAAATGCGCCTTTCATACAAAAAATAAACAATATGAGTTTCTTATAAAAAGAGAGAAAGAAAAAGGAAAGGAAAAATAATTCAAATCATATAAATAACGTATATCAATTCTGTTTTTAAAATTTTATGAGGAAAATCCTACTGTCAATTTTAAATTTTTATTTGACAGAAATTAGTTCTGATAGCCTTGGCCCACAAGGTAAGCAGTGAGAAATGTACTCAAGTCTGCTATTCTATTTTCTTGCAATAAGGCCAAGCTCCTTTAAAGGAATGGCATGGATCAGCCCTACTCTCCCAAGCTTAATTCTGTTCACATCCCTCTTTAGCCCTTAAGTCAATGAAGTTATCTTTGGCTGGATCTAGACATAGATAGTGACATGTTATATCATCATGGAAAGGCTAGAAATCCACATTTCTATGAAGTTAAGAGACATGGACTCCTGGCTGTCTTTGCTTCGTTTCTCCATTCTGTTAGCCACTGTCAGTGGCTAATCTTGAGGTAAATTTCAGGACATGAAGGAAAGGAACTGAAAATCACTGACAAGGAGTATGCAGGGTCTTTCCAACAGAGTCCCTTGCACGGAGGAATGATTCTGTACTATATCATATAAAAAAAAAGTGAATATGGGCCAGGTGATTGTTCTGCTATATACAACACATTGACATGTTTCTTTAAAGGCAATATGTGTGCTAAAGACAGCCAGCACAATTCACAATAGCTAAATCTTGGAAGTGATGTATATGTCCATCAACAGATGAATGGATAATGAAAATGTGATATTTACAAACAATGGAGTACTACACTGCCATAAAGAAAGATAAACTGGAGTCATTTGTAGGAAAATGGATCCACCTTGAGACCATATTGTTAAGTGAAATAAATGAGACACACAAGTTTATTGCATGGTTCCTCTTATATGAAAAATACAAATTATAAAGAACAAAATAAAGGATAGATAATAGTAATTAGGAAGAAAGATCTTCATCAAATGGGAGGGGGATCAAGAGATGGAGGAAGAGGGAAGGAAGGGAATGAACAGGAGGAGAAGGGAATGAAAAAAGTAATTGTGATGCATTATGTATATGGATCAACACAAGAGGAATGGAAATATTATGTACTGCAAACTTGTCCTAATAAAAATTTTTAAAAATTAAAACATATTACAGGAAAAGAAATTAAGAGCTGAGATCTGTGGAGTTGGGGTCACCTAGAAAATATGGCATGATGTAATTCCACTACCTTTAGTTATGTGAGCTGCTCATTGCTAAAATACATGTAAC
Source organism: Erethizon dorsatum (assembly GCA_028451465.1). Classification (NCBI taxonomy): domain Eukaryota; kingdom Metazoa; phylum Chordata; class Mammalia; order Rodentia; family Erethizontidae; genus Erethizon; species Erethizon dorsatum. The sequence continues at coordinate 140,800,257 of CM051824.1, forward strand.
AAAATTATTTTGATTATTAAAATTAAAATCAAACATTTAAAAAATCTGGACACCATAATTATGTATCAACATGTTTGTTTTTTAAAATCTTGTTTGTTTCAATTATTTAGTGTAATATTTCAATTTATACTAATTCATTCGTGTAAGCACTTATGTTGCTATATGAGAATAGATTATAACTATATAAAGTTAAATTCTGGCTAAAATTTGACCACTCATTTGTTTTATAAAAATATAAAGATTTTCTAATTACTAAAAAAAGTTAATACTTCAGAGAATATTTTTCTTTCATATAGGCATTCTTCATGTAAACTATTAAAAAATTGAATTACTGTCATGAATAAAAATTTGTGAAGCAAGTAGATGTACCAGTTTTATTTCTTTTTTGGGGGTGGGGGGAGATAAGGGAATGGAACTCAGGACCTTGCGCTTGCCAGGCAGGCGCCGTGCTGCTGAGCTATATCCCAGGCCCCCAATTTTATTTTCATTAACTACCTTTTTCTTGTTGCATCCACTATCATGATTACCAGGATCTTTTTTTGCCAGAGAAAATAAGATAATTCTGAACAGGTTCTTTCAAGGAAAAGAAATAGAAATTGCTGACAACCATCTAAAATTATGTTTAATGTCACATATAAAGGAATTCACATTAAAATAAGATATTCATTTCAATGAAAACTTGAGAAAACTTAGTGAAATTAAACACATCTGAATAGAGAGGCAGCTTCGTCCATCCACCCGGGACTGCATGGCTGGTGAGAAGAGCCCAAGATCGGCTCCTGCTTTTTTTTGCAGACACCAGACTGGGGCAGCTGGTGGTAAGAGTCTGAGATCAGCTCCTCCCTTCCTCTATTGACCCCGGACCCTTCTGCTGGCAAGAGAAGTCTGACATCCACCCTTCCCTCCCCCCACTGGTGGGACTCAGGGCCCAGACACCTGCAGGAACGCCAGCGACACAGTAGAACCCTGGCTAAGGCGCACAGGATGGACAGGTGGAACTAGAGGTGTGGAAATCTCTCACGCAACAGTAACAATAGGAGCCAACAGGTGGTAAGTTAAGAGAACAAGTGTTGTGCTTGGCGACAAAGATGAGGAATAGAAGCAAAGGGGTAGGGCCACCCCCTTCTCTTTTCTTGTATTTTCTTTTTTCTTTCTTTTTTTTTTTTCCTTTTCTTTTCTTTTTTCTTTTCCATTTTCTTTCCTTTTTCTTTTCTAAACAACTGGGGAGAACTCCAGCCACAGAAAACTAATACCATCCCCCACATCCAGAGACAAAGGTCAGGCCCTAACCCTGCAAAATCCACCAGCGATCTTAGCCAGACTACACATTTCTGGGATCCAACTTGGACCACAGAACTACAGATACTAGAGGAATTTCCCTACTTTCATTTTTCTCTCTCTGATTGGTTTCCCTCTTGGTATTCGGCTGGATTAGTGTTTTGTTTTGTTTTTTCATTTTGTTTGTTTGTTTTTGTTGTTTCTTTTTTGTTTGTTCTCCCTTTCTTTTCCCATTTTCTCTCTGTTTTGCTTTGTCCTGTTTTGTTTTTCTTTCCGTGTGTTGATTTATCAGTGTGTGAGTATACTTTTGTTTACTTGTTTTCTTTTCTATTTTTTTCTTTCTTTTCTTTCTTTCTTATATTCTTATCTTCCTTCTTTTCTCTCTCATTCATGATTTAAATCTCTAACCTTTCTTTGTTTTAATTCTACTTGTCCTTTTCCACTCTTTAAGAAAGTCAAGTCTCACTTGACCTTATGATAATTTCATGTGAGTAAACATTGTCTCTTCTCCTTCTGGTTCACATCAAAACTCCTAGGCCTTTTCCTCCAATCCTCCACTCCTGTGTCCTACAATTACCCAAAACCTCGATGATCATCCTGTGCCCTCCAACCTTGCTCCTACTATATTTGACCTCATTCATCTCTCCATCCTACCCCGTATAAACTCACATACACACACACACACACAATGGGGTAAAATCACTCTGCTAAGTGGAAATTCATTGCATGAAAGTTCCTGGTAGAAATGGGCCCTAAGTCAAATAGATAGGAACTCCTTAGTCTTTTCTTGTGTGTGTGTGGGTACCGGGGGTCGACCTCAGGACCTCGTGTGCCAGCAGACACCCATGCCACTGAGTGATATCACCGGCCCTTTTTTTCGTATGTGGGTACCGGGAGTCAAACTCAAGACCTCGCACTTGCCAGGCAGGCGCTTATGCCACCGAGCCATCTCACTGGCCCTCCTTACTCTTAATATATTGGGAAGGTACATACTCTGGATAGACATAAAGACCAAGAATCACCTACATCTAGAAGACGTCCGGAAGAACAGACACCTCCAAGGAAAGCCTCAACACCAGTGATAAGGCTACCTAACATAAGAAATCTACAGGCATCAACACAGAAAACAAAATAAAATAGAAAATAGAAAATGACAAGATGAAGAAGCAAAATGCAATCCCAAATGCCCAGCCCACCCAAGACAAGTCCAGAGCACAAAGAGATAGAAGAAATTGGAAGCCAACAAATGGAACTCTCTGAAATGATAGCAGCAGAAGTGAAAAAAAATGGGAGAAGCCACAGAAAAAATAATCTGAAAGGTGCAAAAAGAAATGACTGTCAAAATGAGAGACATTAAAGCAACCACAGATAAACAAATAGAGGAGCTCAGGAAAATGATGGAAACAATGAATGCCAAACATAGATAAGAAATGGAATCGATGAAACAGATCCAAACAGAAGTCCAGGAAATTAAAAACTCCATTGAAAGTATATGCAGCAGATTTGATGAAGGTGAGGATAGAATATCAGATCTAGAAGACAGGAATGTGACCAGCAACCAGGAAAAGAAAGATATCTTAAAAATAGCAAAATACCAGGAAAAATCAACCCAAGAGCTACAGGATGAAGCAAAGAAGAACAACATAAGATTGATTGGAATCAGTGAGAAAGCTGGAGACAGAGCAAAAGCCATTAAAAACCTCTTCACAGAAATAAGGGCAGAAAATTTCTCTAACATAGATAAAGAATTTGACATACAAATAAATGAAGCATATAGAATTCCAAATAGCCATGACCAAAATAAATCTAAACCAAGGCATATAATAATCCAGACTCCAGAAATTCAGCACAAGAACAAAATATTAAAAGTAACTAGAGAAAAGAAACATATCATCTATAAAGAAAAGCCCATCAGAATCACAGCAGACTTCTCAACACAAACCCTCAAATCAAGTAGAGCTTGGAGTGAGGTATTTCAATCCCTAAAGGAAAATAATCTTCACCCCAGATTGATGTACCCTGCAAAACTATCTTTCAAATTTGATGGAGAAATAAGATACTTCTACGACAAAGAGCAACTGAAGAAATCGATGACCACCAAATCAGCTCTACAGAATGCTCTGAAGGACATATTAGAAAGAGATAACAAAGACCACAAACACATGAACACCAATAGAAAGAAGCCACTAGGAAGCGCAAGCAGTTAAAGAGAGGAGAAAGACAGGGAACAAACAATAGGAAAACAACGTGAAAAACAAAATCCGATACATATCACTTATAACCATTAACATAAATGGTATTAACTCACCAATCAAAAGAAACCGATTGGCAGAATGGATCAAGAAGCACAATCCAAAAATATGCTGCATTCAAGAAACACATTTAACCCAAAAAGAAATTGATAGACTAAAGTCAAAGGATGGAAAACAATTCCCCATGCCACGGGAACCCAGAAAAAATAGGCGTAACTATTCTATTTGCAGACAATGCAAACTTTAAGCCAAAACTGATCAAAAGAGTCAAGGTCAGTACATACTTGTTAAGGGAAAACTCCAAGAACAACAGATAACAATCATAAATATTTACGCATCAAACACACATTCACCTAACTACATAAAACAAATATTAACAGGCGTGAAAAAACAAATAAGCTCTAACACAATTGTAGTGAAGGACCTTAATATCCCATTCTCACAAATAAATAGATCAACTAGACAAAAAAATCAACATAGAAATATTAGAATTAAACTGAGCCTGTGAAAAATGGACTTGGTAGATGTCTACAGAATGTTCCACGCCAAAACATCAGAATACATATTCTTCTCAGCTACACATGGGACAGTATCCAAAATAAACCATATATTAGCTGACAAAACATATTTAAGTAAATGTAGAGGAACTGAAATCATCCCATGCATACTATCTGACCATAGAACAATGAAACTGGAAATCAACAATAAAGGAAATCACAAAAACTACATTAATACATGGAAATTAAATAATACACTGCTGAACAACCAATGGGTCACAGAGGAAATTAAAGATGAAATTAAACAGTACGTACAATTGAATGATAATGCGGATACAACATACTGAAACTTATGGGACGCAATGAAAGCAGTCCTACGAGGGAAATTTATAGCAATGAACTCACACATCAGGAAAACAGAACGAGCTCAAATAGAAAAAAACTAATATTGAACCTCAAACTTCTAGAAAAAGAACAAATCAAACCCAAAGCTCATACAAGGGAGGAAATTATAAAGATAAGAGCAGAAATTAATGAATAGAGAAGAAGCAAACAATACAAAGAATCAATGAATCAAAAAGTTGGTTCTTTCAAAGCATAAATAAAATTGATAAACCATTAGCCAACCTCATCAAAAAGAGGAAAGAAGAAACACAAATTCAAGCAATTAGGAATAAAAAGGGGGAAATCACAACAGATTCCACAGAAATCCAGGAGATCATCAATACCTACTATGAGAACTTATATTCTAATAAGATGGGAAACACAGAAGAAATGGTCAGATTCCTAGACACAATCAAATTGCCAAAACTAAATCAAGAAGATATAAAAATTCTAAATAACCTGATATCAGCCAATAAAATTGAAAATGTAATTAAAAATTTACCAACAAAGAAAACCTCAGCCCTGACAGATTCACTGTTGAATTCTACAAGAAATTTAGAGAACTTATGCCACTAATGCTGAAACTCTTTAAAGAAATTGAGAGAGAAGCAGTACTTCCAAAGTAATTCCAGGAAGCAAATATAACCCTGATTCCACAACCAGAGAAGAACGCAACCAAAAAAGAATACTACAGGCTGATCCTTAACAAACATAGATGCAAAAATCCTTAATAAGATATTGGCAAACAGAATGCAACAAATCATCAAGAAGATTACACAACATGACCAAGTAAGATGCATCCCAGTGACGCAGAGATGGTTCAACACATGCAAATTGATAAATGTAATACACCATATTAACAGAACCAAAGATAAAAATCACATGATCATCTCAGTAGATGCAGAAAAAGCATTTGACAAAGTCCAACAAGCATTCACAATAAAAACCCTACAGAAAATTGGAATATGGTCATTTCCTCAATCTTATAAAAGCCATCTGTGGCAAACCAACAGCTAATATCATATTAAATGGTCAAAAACTGACAGCTTTCACTCTAAAATCAGGAACAAGATAAGGACGTCCATTATCACCACTCCAATACAGTTCTGGAAACATTAGCTACAGCAATTAGACAAGGGAGAGAAATAAAAGGAATAAGGATAAGAAAGGGAGAAGTTAAATTATCATTATTCGCAGAAGACATGATACTCTACATAGAAGATGCCAAACACTCCACTAAAAAATTTGTAGATTTAATATCCAAATTCAGCAGTGTAGCGAGATACAAAGTCAACACTCAAAAATCAATAGCATTGCTGTACACAAGCAACAAACTCAGAAATTAGGGAAAGAACACCCTTCACAATAGCATCCAAAAAAAAAGAAATACTTATGAATCAATCTAACAAAGGATGTAAAAGATCTGTACAGTGAAAATTACAGTACCCTAAAAAAGGAGCTTGAAGAGGATATCAGAAAAGGGGAAGATAATCCTTGCTCTTGGATAGGAAGAACCAATATAGTGAAAGTGGCCATACTCCCAAAACTGCTATTTATAGATTTAATCAAAATATCATTAGCATACCTCACAGATCCAGAGAAAACATTCCTAAAATTCATTTGGAACCAGAATAGACCTAGAATAGCAATGGCAATTCTGGGCAACAAAGGCAAGGCAGGGGGCATCAAAATCCCTCACTTGAAATTATATTACACAGCTACTGTGATAAAAATCAGCATGGTACAGGCAAAAAAGGCCTGAGGATCAGTGGAACAGAATAGAAGATGCAGAACACAACTACAAATACACTCAGCCACCTTACCTTTGACAAAGGGGCCAAACATGTTCACTGAAAGAAAGATAGACTCCTTAATAAATGGTGCTGGAAAAACTGGCTTTCCACATGCCGAAGACTAAAACTAGACCCATGTCTATCACCGTGCACTAAACTAAATTCAAAATGGATTAAAGATCTAAATATTAAAACAGAAACACTGAATCTACTGGAAGAGAGTACAGGGACAAATCTTGAAGACATAGGGGTTTGCAGAAACTATATGTTCATGAACAAAAAACAAACTGCATGGGAAGTACTTCAAAGAATCAATAACTGGGATCTCATCTATTAAAAAGTTTTTCTACATCAAAAGAAATCACCACAGAGTGAAAAGAAAACCCACAGAGTGGGAAAATACTTTAGCCAACTGTGCCTCAGACAAAAGACTTCTATCTAGAACATATAAAGAATTGAAAAAAATCAGGCCTCCCAAATTCAAAGACCCAATCCGAAAACAGACATCTGAGATGAATATACATGTCTCAGATGAAGAAATACAAATGACAATAAATATATGAAAAAATGTTCAGCACCCTTGGTCATTTGAAAGTTGCAAATTAAAATAACACTGAGATTCCATCTCACTCAAGAAAGAATGTCTATCATCAAGAAATCAATCAATAATGAATGCTGGTGGGGCTGTGGGGAAAAGGGAACCCTTCTCCACTGTTGGTGGGAGTGTCGACTGGTGCAACCACTGTGGAAATCAGTGTGGAGATTCCTCAGAAAACTAGGATTAAAGGTCCCACTTGGCCTAGCTATTCCCCTTCCGGGTATTTTCCCAGAAAAATTTAAAACATCATACCACAGTGATATATGTGCACCCATGTTTATAGCAGCACAATTTGTAATACCTAAATCTTGGAAACAACCAAATACCCATCAACTGAGGAATGGATAAAAAAGATGTGGTATTTTTATACAATGGAGTACTACTCAGCTATACAGAAGGATAAACTTGAGCCTTTATAGGGAAATGGATGCAACTTGAGACCATACTCATAAGTGAAATAAATCAGACTCACATGTGTAAACATCATGTTGTCTCCCCAGTGTAAGCAACTGAAAGAGTAAATAAGATCCAAAATCTACAATAGATATCGTGAAATGGAAAGAAATTGCTCCAAAGGAAAGAACAACTGGGATGGGGAGAAAAGAAGGAAGGGAAAAAGAATATATATATATATATATATATATATATATATATATATATATACACACATGATAGCTAAGACAATTATACTACTAATTTCTTTTAGTTCATTGAAAAGAACGATTTGTGCTTATATTGTTTGATCAATTTTGCATGCCTATATCTTGTAATCTGAGCAACTACTTTGAAGATAGCAATATGCAATATATTAACCATTGTTAATTTCCTATTATATTGTTATGAAACTCTGTATCATTTCTATTGCTTTTTTCTCTTTAAAAAAAGAAAGAGGGCCGGTGAGATGGCTCAGCGGCATAAGCACCTGCCTGGCAAGCGTGAGGTCCTGGGTTCGACTCCTGGTACCCACATATGACAAAAGGGCCGGTGATATCGCTCAGCGGCACGGGCGCCTGCTGGCGCATGAGGTCCTGAGTTCGACCCCCGGTACCCACAAAAAAAAAAGAAAGAAAGAAAGGCAATGAATTATAAAAATACTAATTTAGATAGACATATTTAAATATACATATGTCAGGCATTCTTCATCCTGTAGAGGGAATAACAAGTCCAAAGTAAGAAGATATTTCCGTGTACTGTAAGATTTATGGAAGACTTAAGACTTCTTTGTAGAAAATAATCTTGATGTTTGGGTAGAATTTGGAATTCCTATCCAAACAGGTTCTTGGAAGTTTCATTAGGTGCAGGTGCTAACATACTTTTTGATCAAGTATGGTGGAAGCTTTTATCATTCTTCATTTTCATTTCTCTTTTTGTAGTTGAGTAGTGGTTAAGGGATGGCAAGTTCTTTGAAGCAAGTATTATATAGGTTCAGACTTACTCAAAGTTTCCTTGAATTTTCTAACAGGTTCTTCAAAGATATGGTAAGGAAAATCTTCTTGTTTATTTTATACCATGCCTCTCCATCGCATTTTTATTTTCTCATCTATATGCCACAGTATCTGAGGGAATCTTCTAAAAGTCTTCTAGGAATCAAGTTAAAAGAAGACTTTTAATCTGACACCCTACTGAAGGCTCAGACTTCTCTTTAAATTTAGGGCCAGTTATTCTGAGCCTCTTAGCACCATGGAGAAGATCCAGGTAGCACCAAGAATAGATGGATCAGAGGTCTCCCAGACAGTGGAACTTGTGAATAACACACACACACACACACACACACACACACACACACACACACCTCTCAGTATTTTCCTGACAGCCACCACGATCTGTTTTGAGAGTACAGTTTGTCACTTAAGTCTTTCCAAAACACCAATAGCAGCAGATGAAAATGTGATAGTGGAGAAATTAAATGAGCACAGGCAAGCCATACAGTGTAGACAAAATCTCTCAGTGAGGATTCTGAGGCAGGGATACTCTGTGGAGAACAATTTAGAGATTTACCTCACCGTTGTCGTATTATTTCATAATTCTCATATCTTTCTTTAATTTAAAATTCTTAGTTTCCCAAACATTTTTTTTTTTTTTTTGGTGGGTACCGGGGGGTCGACCTCAGGACCTCGCGCGCCAACAGGCACCCGTGCCGCTGAGCGATATCACCGGCCCCTTTTTCGTATGTGGGATCCGGGAGTCGAACTCGGTCCCAAACATTTTTTACACATCAACATATCTTGTCTACAACAAGAGACACAGTCCTCTGGATAGAATCAATAGATAAAAGAATTTCACTCAATACTTAATCCAGTCTCTTCACTGGTTAACAACCACAATTAAACTCCTAAGTGGTGGGCAAAACACAAAACTAAGGGCTACCACCTACTGCCCTAAATAAAACTATGTTAGATCACAGTGTTGTCCATTCATTCACATACTATCTACAGCTGCTTTCATGCTATAATAGTGGCGTCTACTAGTTGCAAGGGAAACCATCTGGCCTAAAACTTTTACTACAGTGGATTACAGAAAATATTCCCCAGTCACTGCCTCAGGGCTGCACTCAGTGCACACACACTTCTATTTTAGCTACAGCTCTAACAAGCGGTATTATTCATTCTCCCAGACTGAGAAAGGAAAAGGAAAGTGAACAAACATTTGTAAATGAAAGAATTAACCTTCCTTCCTCTCCTTCTCCTTGACAGACACTGAGCTTAATAATGGCCCTTGGCGAAGAGTGTAATTGAGTCCTTATTATAACAATTTCTTCAAACTTTCATTTTGGAAACTAAAGGTACAGACATAAAGAGATATAGCCTTCCTTTCTAATTCCCAGAAGGCTCAAACAAGTACCCACTACAATTAAGAAAAGAGTTAAGCACTATCCTGCATAATAAGATGACTGACCTCGTGGAAGACTAATGCTTTGAAAATATGAAGCAGTCTGAAAAATGTGTATTTTTCTTCACAGTATGGATTTAGCCTACTATCTTTGTTAATTAGATTTATTCCTGGAATACTATGTGAATGTGTCCAACAATTCCAATCTTTACTCTCTGAAAATGTGAAAACAGAAACAGACCCACTGGAGCTCATGATGAAGGTGGAGAAAGAATGATCCGGCTTCAGAGAATACGCACCTCTGTGCTGGACCGCAAGGATCCCAGGGCCAAACTCCCTCTCCTTGGTCTGTTCTATAGACAGCATAGAAACTGAGGATGTGCTGTGCATTTTAAAGCAATTTTCTTGGAATCTGAAGAAATTCATATTTGGGGCACAGCTTTCACTATCTCTTTTATTTGCTCTTTAGGGATAAACTGTAAAAGACTTTTAAAGAGAACAACAAGACGACTGGGTTTCTTAACCTGTTTTCTGCTGTCATAACAGAATACCATAGACTTGGTAAATTACAAGCAATAGAAATCTATTAGCTCATACTTCTGGAGGCTGACAGGTACAAGACTTAAAAGATACATCTGGTAAGGGCCTTTGTGGTACAAAATAACATGGTAGAAGGGCAAAGGAGGGCTTGGAGACAGAGAGGAAGATCAGGATGAATTCATTCTTTTTAGGAGGAACCACTGCCAAGATAATCAACCCACTTCAAAAAAAGCATTAATCCATTCACAAGGGCAGAGCCTTCGTAACCTACCTAATCACCTTTTAAAGTCCCACCTCTTGATGCTGTTACCATGACAACTAAATTTCAACATGACAATCAAAGGGTAACACGGAGTTCTTCATGAGAAGTGTTGTCTGGCATGCCCTTCAGAGTTACTTAAATATATGTTACTATGCCTTCATCATTGAGCTATTTACAGCTCTATGGATTATGCATAACTCACAGCAATTCAAATAACTGTCCAGAATAATGACAATTGTTTACCTTCTTACATTATATTTCTATCCCTCTATAAAAAAATAAATAAGCAGTTTTGAATCATTTTGCAAATTCATTCCTCTATTCATGATTAACCATGATATTTTAGTACTATACAGTTCACTGTATTAATTGTGGCTGATTTCAAAACTAAGACACTAAAAGCATATAGTTCTAGTTAGTAAACAGTTTAAAATAATAACTTTCAAAATTTAATTGAAAATGGTGGCAATAAACTAAAGCACTGGTGCTTAAACAATGAGGTTTAGCTACTGGGGAGTCAGTCATTTGAAACTCCTTTTATACCAGAGATTCTGGGTAATGAGCCATAGGTCGAAAACAGGATCAGTAGTATATTTATTTTTCACAGCACAAACTAGAGCATATTGTTCATTTCAAAGTAGGAACTCAATGTTCAATTGATTCCTGAATGTGAAAGGAGAATATGAGTTCAATCCAAATAACTGAGAGAAAAATAACTTAATATAAGCAGTCAATATGTGGCTGTAGAAAACCAATTTAATTGAAAGAATAGATCATTGAGCAAAAATTATCCCAATAAGCAGATGCTGAACTCTAGAGCTAGTGCAAAGATGAACAAGTTTACCACAGGAAATGCTACCTCCAGGTAGGATAGCCTGGAACTGTTTTGTAGGCTAAACCATCAACTATTAGGATTCCGCGTGAAAGGCGATTCAAGCAATTCTTTCTGCATCCTTGTTCCAAAACCCTATGATTGATGGCTGATGATTTGGGGAGAAGCAAAAACGTAGACAATGATAGCAGCCTAGCTTTTCTGAACTAAAATATCCTGAGAAGAACGTCAAGACTACGGCCTGTGAGGCACACTGTGCCCCTAGACTATTTCTGTAAGCAAAGTTTAAGTGGGTCTCCCTTAACATATTGCCCCAGACAGTGTGGCCTTCACAGAACATGCTGTCTGATGCCTCTCTCTGGAAGGCAAGTACAAGTGTGAAGCCTACATCATCCACGAAAAACTTATCTGGAAGCCTCTGAGCTAGAGTGAGCAAGGGATACTATGTACAGATCTTGACCTTAGAACTGGATAACTGTCCTTTGGAAAACTGAATTCATTGATCTTTCATTCTATATCCAAGCTTATCCCACCAGGTAGCAGAACTTTCCTTGTTCTCCTTGGTGCCATGGATCAAGTATTTCTTGGTGTATGTTGTTGTCTACTCAGATCTATCCAGATTAAAGGAGAAGCATGTTCTGGAATTCTTTTCAGTTGAACATATTGATGCTGCTAAGTTGACTGTTTTCTGCACAAGACATAGCTGAAAAAGTTAAAATGGACAGATATTTTAGTGTGAAAATAGCACATCCTTGCCCTTTACTTTATCCTGACGTCACACTAGGACTTAAACTCCATGGTATACACTAAATTTCCTCCTATGAAAATATAATTTCACATAGAAACTATTTATTTCATTTAATCATATAATATATAATTTTTTTCATTTTTCATAAAGTTTTCACCACTGGCTTACTAGAGAACAGACTATATTTGAACTAGGAGGGGCACCATCCAGTCCTGGTTCTGATACCACAGCAATAATGTCAGAGAGTCTTGGTCTGTGCGAATGGAGGTGTGGGATGAATTAAGGATGGAGACAGTAAAGGATCCAGTCCATTTACACTTGAGGAGAAAAAATTTGAGGGAGAACTTCAAGGTTCTTTTATCATTTCAAAAACAGTATGTAGGGCCGGTGAGATGGCTCAGCGGCTTAAGCGCCTGCCCGGCAAGCGCGAGGGCCCGAGTTCGACTCCCGGATCCCACATACGAAAAAGGGGCCGGTGATATCGCTCAGCGGCACGGGCGCCTGCTGGCGCGCGAGGTCCTGAGGTCGACACCCCGGTACCCACCAAAAAAAAAAAAAAAAAAAAACAGTATGTAATGTTTATTAAACATACGTGGGGGGGCCGGTGAGATGGCTCAGTGGCGTAAGCACCTGCCTGGCAAGCGCAAGAGCCCGAGTTCGACTCCCAGAACCCACATACGATAAAAGGGCCGGTGATATCACGCAGCTGCACAGGCACCTGCTGGCGCGTGAGGTCCTGAGGTCGACCCCCGGTACCCACAAAACAAAACAAAAAAAAAAAATATGTGGAGCAATTTGCTCTTAAAAACAAATTTAAAACTTAATGCAGGTGTTGGGAACTACATTACAACTTATATTTTATCATGAATTGTGTTGTCTACAATCTAGTAATGTTATAGTATGAAGAAAAACTGGTTTGATAAAAAGAACAAAATTTTAATAGAATATATATGTTTTACAAAGGTGAAACTTTAAAGTTCATAATTTAAGAAAAAATATTTAAATCACAAAAAGCCCAAAGTACCAAATAAATGTAAGTTACTTTAATTGGATGCAATTTGGGGGACTATATACAAATATAAATAACAAATTTCTCCACATTCTGAAGTATGAATAAAGAACAGGAGAGTCCTGGGGAAAGACTGCTTCAGAAGAGGTTTCTGTTACACTCTCACCTGTCAAAGTTTTCTTTTTTTGCCTGTAGTTAACTTTCTTCAAGAAAGTTATTCATTGAATTCACACATTATAAAAAGTTGAGAAAATTCAAAAGAAGCACAAAGGTCCAATAAGTACATGAAAAAAAGTGTTTGGCATCTTTGGCCATTAGAGAAATGCAAATCTGAGCCAACACTGAGATTCCACCACCTTACTCCAGTCAGAAGGGCTATCATCAAGAACTCAAAAAGCGACAAATGGTCATGGGGTTGTAGGGGAAAAAGGAACTCTTCTACATTGTGGGTAGGGAAAAAAACTGGTAAAACCATTATGAGAATCAGTAAAGAGATCCCTCAAAAAACTAAAAATAGAAATTCCATTTGACCCAGGTATAACTCTTTTGGCTATCTTCCCAAAAGAGTTAAGGACATCATGCTACAATGACACATACATACCCATGTTTCCAGAAGCACAACTCACAGTAGCTGAATCTTGAAAGTGACAGAAGTGACGTATATGCCCATCAGCAGATGAGCTGATCAGGAAAAAAATGATATATATACACAATAGAGTACTACTCAGCCATAAAGAAGGATAAATTTGAGTCATTTGTAGGAGAATTGGTGTACCTTGAAACCATAATGTTTCTCACAAGGCTTCTTTTATATGAGAAACCCAAATTACAGATAATTCAAAGAACAAAATAAAAGATAGATGATAGGAAACAGGGAAGAAAAGAGAAGAGATTTAGGGATGCGAAAATGAGGAAAGGGAGGGACGGAGGGAGGGAGGAAAAGATGAAATGAAGAGAATTAAGGTGAGACATGCATATGTGCTAACTCCCCACAAAGAATGTATTTATTATGTATTCATGGTTTAAATAAATCATTTAAAAGAAAAAATAAAATTATTCATTGTGCAAACAAGTTGAGAAAATTAGTATTATAATATCCTACCAAATACTGTAATACCTGTTCTTGTTTCTTCTGTGTTTGATTCTTTCCTAACTTTTCTTTGTTGGGGTAATGAGTCAAATAATTTAGCCATAAAAATTGAGTACGGAAAATTATATTTGCAGATTGTTAATAAAGTTTTCACAAAACAAGTAAAGCTGTAGTTTAGTCTCGCTTTGAAAATTGCCTGCTGCAAAGCTTGGTTTTTTTCTTCTTCTCTGACATCATTGATAGTCATTGATTATTATTTTGGTTGGCAGATACCCTGCACTGACTTAGGTGCCTATCATTATTTATTAACATGCAGATTTCTTCCTAAACTAGGTATTGAATGGATCTAGATGTAAAAAAGAAAAAAAAAAAGAGAGATTGCAATTGTCAAAGCACTTGTAGCTGTATATTAGAAACACATATTTCTTACTTATTGTATCAAGGATCCACTTTTGAGATAGCTTTAAAACAATATGCTTTCAGATAATTCCTATATGCACAATTTTAGTTTAAGTTGTTTCTAAAAATGCTTAAGCTAATCTTACCTTTTGGTAGAGGTGGTTCTGACAACACATACATAGATGTGATGACATCTTTTCAACAAGTCAAAGTGTGTCTTATTCCTGCAACCATACCACAAAAGACGACAGAAGGGTCAGAAATTTCTATTCGTCCCTTCAATTTATTTAAATAGACACTGAGATGTGCAGTCAATGAGCTGTGAGGAGCCAAGTGAAAGAGCAAAACCAAGTTAAAATCATGGAGAGCAAAATAGATCAGACTCATGAATAAAGATATAAAGGAAACCATTTTGCCTGAAGGATACTGAAAGAAGGAACATGGTTCCAGCAGAAACCTTGTTTCCAGTGGCAGTTCCTGTAAGATCTGACAGTATTTATCCAAAGTGCTATAATAAACCTCCTTTTCTGTTTACAGAACCTTAACCAGGATTCAGTTCCTTGCAACTAATGATCTCTACTTACAGTAGATGTTGTTTCCAAAGACAAACGTAATGGCAAGAGACTCTCAAAGGTTTTAATTTGCCAACTATTTTGAGAAAGCAAAGAAGAAGATGCCAAAGGTCTGGAAATTACCTGTAGTGTGCAGTAGAACTCAACTAATATATTTTTTGTAACCTAGTGAGATAAATTGGGAGGAACTGGGTGGCAGAATATAAAATAAATGCTGGTGCTCCTTATGACATTAAATACAGCAGCCATAGTAGGAAAATATTTGGCCTAGTTTATGATGACCCAGCTAAATGTAGAGTGAAAAACTAGTGCAAAGACATATCAGGTTGTCATTAGGAGAAAGGAAAAGGGCCAAGAGGAAGGGCAGCTAAACAAAGCAGAAGGAGAAAGTTTGCTATTATGTCCTATGTGAAAAATCCTCTTCGACAATCCCAAGTCAATCAGCAACACAGACTGGAACAGTGGATCAAAACTTGGGGTGTATGAGAGGAAAATAAGAATATAGGATTAGACCTCATAAATAATAGTCTTGAGACAGTATGTGGTAAGAAACTTGTCTGTCCGTATAAAAGTGTACAAGAGTGCAAAAGGACATGAAGGTAGGGAAAGAATAGCTGAGAGGACAAGAAAATTATATTCTAGCAACTCAGAAGATAGAAATATGAAGCAAGAACATTCATTATTTTCCAAAATATGCTTTTGAAAATCATGGTTCTCTACTTGGGATAATTCTAAATATCTGACATCTAAGGGATCTTTTTGAAACTACTCTTCAATCTCTTTCTAAAGCAAAATTTGAAAGAAATACTTCTTTTTACCCTGTGATGATTCAAGTAAAATGATTACAGACTATTCACATAGCTTCTTTGTACTAACAAAATCTGTCTTCAGAAGTTTAAGGTGTTTTTCCCATTCTTTTCATTGAATAAAATAATCTCTCACTTGATGTGGCTTAAATTAGGTCAGAAGATAATCCTTTCAAAAAAAGGAAAGGAAAAGACTTTTATTAGGCTCTGACATAATTCATTATATTTGCAACCATACATAAAGGGAAGAAAGATGAAACTCAAACTTATAAATGCACTTTCATATAACTGTTAAGAAACATAAATGCAACCACCATTTGCCTGATGATAATGGAGGGCAAAAGTAGTTCCCAAATGATATGAGGTTATACCTACAAAGAAGTGAGTAGTGAAGGGAAGCATTTAGCAGATGAAACCACTCAGCAGAGGCAAGCAATCAAAGCTGCAGTGTCACTTTTTCTTTCTCAGGAAAATGATTATACTGTCAAGCTTTGGGGAAAGACTATCTCAATAACCGCATCAAGTGTTTACTTCACTTTGCCCTTCTACAAATAACAAGTCACCATTTGGCATAAAACTAATTACTGATTACCCTAGCAGTCTCAATTCAATCTTCAATTCCTTTTGAACTTATTGCAGTTTATTGTTAAAAACTGCTTCTTTACCTGTCTCCTCCACCTGTCTGTAAACTCAGTGAAGACAGGGACCACCTATAGCACTGATTCTCAAAATTGGACCAGCCAGTATTAGCATTACTAGGAAAATAAGTAGAAGTACAAAATCTTAGATCCCATCCCAGAACTCTTGAATCAGAAACTCATTGATGGTCTTGAGAACTACTAATTCACATTTAGACGTCAATCATCACACTGGGCACTGTGTAGTATCTACCAGTAGCAGGGAAAGTTAAACTTATGGGCAAACCTCTTTTAATGCTTTCAACACACTGAGTGAAGTCCCCCCACTGTGCTAGAGCCCATTTATTGTGTAGAAAAGTAAAATGTTAACCCATTCAAACTATGGAAATATACTACTTGTTCTATAGTATTTGCAATATTAAAATGAAAAATGCCAGAGGTAATCACACCTATCCTATTGTCTTGTGGAAGATTCAATTCAATTCACCTACCTTTTAGACCAGGGGCATAAGTGAAATCTTCTGCTTTAGAGAACAGTTCTTTGAAGTCTCATAAGATACCAAAAGGCAATCAGGCGCTTCTTTTAGATTTTCCCCTCTCTTTCACATGGGATCCTTAAGGGCAGTTACTGTGTTCGTCTCTTAGTTCCTAGGACATATGACTTTAAGTAGCAAGTAGAAAATATATGTTATATTCTAAATAAATTAATGAGTTAAGTCTATAGAAAACCAACTTTCCATTTATGATTACCAAGTATTTTAGATTGTATATAAACATTTCAGTAATAAATTCCCTCTTCAGAATCTCCCCACACTGACGCCGATTGGAAAATATGACACCGGTTGCTATTAGATAACACGTACCGTATTTCCAAAGTGTTCAGTAACTCTTTACTGAGAAAGCACAACATTCTTGCACTCTGAGGATTAAAAGTACTTTACTAACAGGATTATCACCCATAATTATGACCATTCTCATGAACAGCCACTTGCAAGTTATAGCCCAAGAGTCAAGAAAGAACATATATTCATACAAATTCAATTTTATTGGCAATATTCTTAGGGCGTATGTAGTCAGCTTTCCATTACTATAATAAATGCCTGAGATAATCAATTTATAAAGATAAAGGTTGATTTTGACTCACAGTATTAGAGGCTGCAATCCATAAGTTTTTGGTCAGCTTGTTTCTGGGCAAACCTGTGGTTTGAAAGCATCCCTCAAAGGCCCCTGTATTAATACTCGATCAGCAGCCTATGATGCCACTGGAAGTGGCGAATCTTTCAGGAGGTGGAGCCTTCTTGGAACTAAGTCAGGTTATGGTAGCCTGACCTTGAAGGGAATATTGGGACCTTGGCTCCTTCCTGTCTCTTTCTGTTTCCTGGCCACCATGAAGTGAGCCACTCTGCTCCAACAGGTGCTCCCACCACCAAAGGCTACTTCACCACCTAACCAAAAGCAATGGGCCAACTGACTATGAACTGAAACCTCTGAAGCCATGAGCCAAAATAAACGTTTTGTCCTTTTTTGTTCCTTGCCTTAGATATTTTGTCACAGCGATGATAAGCTAAGACAGTAGGAGCACATGATAGAGCAAAATTGCTCACCTCATGTCCAGGCAGCAACACAGAGGACAAGGAAGAGGCCAGGTCCACAGACCCCTTCATGAGCATGTCCTCAATGGCTGAAAGACCTCCCAGTAGGCCCTACAGCCCACCATTTCCTAGTACTGCCAAGCTGGTGACAAAGACTTGAATAATTTGGGCATCTGGGGGAATATTTCAGAACTAAACTACAGCAAGGCATTAAGAAATAAAACAGATTAGATGGGTTAGCTAGCCTGAGATCTTGTAGATGTTTTTTAAGATGTCCACACCAATTTCACCAGGTAGTTGGTTATAAGTGGAAAATCACAGTAACTTCTACAGTTATTTGTAAGACATGCACCTCTATACATATTCACCACCTCAGAGAAGGGCTTCAATGATCTGGACACACTCTTCTTAAAACCACCCTTTTATATTTCAGAACACAGAAAATACTTTTCTACAGAAGATCTATAGAGTTTCATTGACCATAATTTCAAAATACAGTCTTGCAAATGTGTATAACTTGTTCTGATTTTTCACTTTAACTTTTTAAACCAATTTTACATTTATATAATTTAGAGGATGCCTTTATTATTTCACAACAAATAAAACTAAACCTGTGCAAAACTATGTATTTCATTTCAATTACAAACACAGCTATCACTCCTATCAATTCAATATTTTCCAGCGTCATGTCTTTGGATTTTTTTTTTTTTTTTTTTTTGTGGGTACCGGGGGGACGACCTCAGGACCTCGCGCGCCAACAGGCACCCGTGCCGCTGAGCGATATCACCGGCCCCTTTTTCGTATGTGGGATCCGGGAGTCGAACTCGGGCCTTCGCGCTTGCAAGGCAGGCGCTTACTCCGCTGAGCCATCTCACCGGCCCATGTCTTTGGATTTTCCTGGGTGCTACAGAAAAAAGAACTCTGTGAGCCAAACCATTTCCCAAATCCTACATACTGTACTTCTAATTATATTTTACATTATCTTGCAAAGAAATAGCCCCTTCTCTGAAGGAGTTTCAAATATAAAAAAAGTCTAATTAATTTTCCAAAGCCACTTCCTATTTCTGCCTGGTGAAATTTGATTCAGTCTTTAACCTAATTTGTGAATCTCTTTCCCTTTGCATTGATACCCTCTTCTGATCCAATCCATGACTGTAGGCCTCACCTCTGTGCCAATGATTGACAGTGTACACTGCATCCCTCCTGAGCTCCAGACCTATATAATTTGCTTTCTACTGGGCATCTTAACAGAGCTTTCAAAGCACTTCAAATTCAGTGTCTTTAAAACTCAACTCATGATCTTTGTATCCCAATCCTACTTCTGCTACTAAAATCCTTTCACATACAATTTTCAAGGCAACATACCTTAGAAAATGTCCTCGAATTTGACCATGCTGGTAGCTTTTACAGTCAAACCATTTCCCAGATCTTGCCCATTCCAACTAATTGTATCTCAAATCCATTTACTTGACTTGATCTCATCATTACAACCCTTCAAACCACTACTAATCACTGCAACAGTCGCTTAACTGGCTCCACTGCCTGTAGGCACATGCTGTACTCCAACATCTTGGCATCTATAACCTCGAATGTGAGTGTGTCACTCCCAAAGTGTAACCTGCTCATGGTCTCCTGTTTTCCTTAGGATAAGGCTTGTATACATTATGATACCTATAAGGCCTTGCTTGAAGCCTGAACTCTTTACCAAAGCCTATGGTGCCCAGTGGTTCCAGTTTAATCTTCTACCTCTTGCCTTTTCGCCCACTCTCGGTGTCCCAGCAAACTGACTCATTTTCCTAACTAAGCCATTTATTTATACTATCTCTGTACTCCTCCGACTATAACATGTTTTCACATTTATTCCTCTCTAACCAACTTTAACTTATCATTTTCTCAAAGATACTATGTCAGGCTACATTTTTCAAAAATGATCATAGCACTGCAATATTTACAGTCCCATATGCATTCCCAGAACTTTGCCCCTTGGCTGTCAAGAGGCAGAGTCCATTTTCCCTCCCTTTGAGCCCAGGCTGCCTTAGAACTACTGTAACCAAGAGAGTATGCTGAAGTGATGCCACGTGACTTCTGGGGCTAAGTCATAAAAGGCATGCAGCTTTTTCTTGGCCAACTGTTTCTTGGGGCACTCAGTTTTGGGACCAAACCACAGTGCTGTGAGGAAGCTAAAGCCAGCTGCAGAGGCTTTTTGTGGATGTTCTAGCCAGCAATCCCAGCTAAGACCCAGCCAGTAGCAACAACAAGCCCCAGACATGTGAATGTCCTTCAGATGATACCAGCCTCCACCCTGTTGATTCTCCTACTGAGTTCTAAGTCACTGAGGACAAGAAGCCATCACCCCACAGTGCCCAATGCAAATTCTTGACCTACTGAATCTGTGAGCATAACCGTTCTTATCCGAAGATACTACAGTTGAACTCAATTTGTCATGCTTCCCTTACCATTGGAAGAAATGTCTCTTCATCCTTTGCAGGAACTAGGTACTGCTGTTGTTGACATCCATGTCACTCATACAGTTCTCTTAACTATAGCCGTACTGTCAACATTCCCTTCTACACTGGATGCTTGATGAGGACACAAACCCTGTGCACTTTCTTCACAACTATATTCACAATGTAGATAGCAAATATGTGTTAAATTATTTAATGAAATCCATTAGCAATAGCTAAAGAGAAGTCTGATATTCAGAATTAAAAGAGAAGCTAAAATAAGTAGCAGAGAAATTATGAGTGACTTTTCAATAAATCTTTTAGTATCACATTAAAGTAAAAGACTACAGTGTTGTGCACAGGAATTGCATTTCAGCGATATTTGTATTCATGAGATGAGAAGAAGCTAAGGAATATGTAATGTAGATAAACAGCACATATTTTGACATCAAGCAGAATTAAAATTATAAAACTACAGCAATGGAGAAGAGAAAAACTGAAAAATATCTTGATAGATTAAAAAAGTCACCCAAAGCTTTTGGAAAAATAAATATCTCCAGTGAAGAAATGAAAATAGAGACAACAGATACAGAAAATAGGAACCAATATCAGAATGCTCTTGTCAGAAATTCTAAGTAACAAAATCAAAAAAGGTATTCACAATTAGATTGCAGCCCAGATACAGAAACAAACATCAAAGAGCTTCTGTAATTTAATATTCTCTTCAACAAACTATAAATACTAATTGAAACTAAAGCAGATAGAGGCCCTTATACTTTTTTCCATATTCAATATGGTAAATCAAAATTAATAATATGGATTTCTAATAATGACGGATGGAAAAATCATATTGATAAGTTCTCTAATACCATTTTTCCTGCAAGGTCTTAAATTCTTCACATTTCATTCTTCCTTTTGTTGAATTTTTCAAGGTTCTAATTCTCAAGATATCCATATTTTAAGCCTATTTGTAGTAAATATACTTTCAAAAAATTGTTTTAATACAGCACACAAAACTAAGAAAATAGGCATGTAAGATGAATAGGTCTGTGAACTTCATTTATATTAGAAAAACCTTGGGTAAAACTATTTCCATGGTTATTTATAGATCTCTAAGAACTGGGAAAATAGATAAACATAGATATGGTTAAAATATGTGAAAGGAAATCAACAGTCTTCTGCCCAAAAAAGGAGAATAACAAGGTACTTTAAGTATTCATGCCAAAATAGATTCAAGTTTTAACTAATATGAGAGAGAAGGCACAATAAATTTCTTATAACTGCAGTTCAGAACCAAGCACTTTGAGATAATAAAATGTCCAGTCAAATGGACTTGTCATGAAAGATTTCTACAATGGATAGAAAAATGCCAACAAAACTTTACTGTAAGCATATGTAAGATAATGTATTAGCAAAGGGTAATCCAAATCCCATTTACAGTATAATTGGATCTGAGCTATCAGCACAACTATGGAAACAGAGGACTTGTAGACTGACAGTCCCTGAAGGCATCCATATAATGTGCTCCTTCTAGCTGGTACCTTGAACAGAAAGTCTTCCAAAGTGCCACACAGGAAAAGTACCCAGACATGTAGACTCTATTTAAAAACTAATTCTTGAACTGCCCAAATCAATCTCATAGCTCATCGAGTCTCGCTCTAATTTCCCGGCTACAAACCTCAGTATTCATTTCCCTTTATGCTATTGCTCGGCTCACAGATTTGACAGCATCAGCTCTCACCAGCTAACACCAGTGCCTCTCTACCCACTGCAAAGCACTGTCAGTAATCCTCCAGTACTTTTAGCTACATGCGGCCCCTCAACCTGTGTAATCCCCTACCAAGTGTAAGGTACCTCCCAGGAAAGACGAGACATAATGTTCTGCCAAGAACAAAAGGACCAATAAAGCTATAATCCTTACTGTCAACAAGTATTATGGAAATTTTTCTTTCATTCTTTTCTTTAAACAGGATACAAATCATCTTCTGTACTAAACACATAAATAAAATTAAGATTTACCATCCTGAATTTTGATGGTATTCTTCCTTTCCTTACAACATAAATACAAGAAAATATCTGAGTTTTGCCTAATTTTGTTCATTTTGCATGAATAAAAATTGTTTCCCAGTGATTACAGTCACATCACTGCATAATGTTCTTAGTTTAAATTACAGTATTGTCAAACTAGCAAGAATATTCAGGCAAGACTAGGGCAGGAATCATTAATGTAGGTGCTTTCTAAGTGAAAATGTGTGCAATAAGATGTACATTATCTGAAAATACTGAGATCACACAACTGAAGTACAGCAACTGAATGTAAATGTTTATTTCTCTCCATGTCTTTTAACGCTGTAAAACACTACTACCTAAACAACTGATTTTTTTGGTTTTTAATTATCAAATGCCATATGCCTTTCTTTTAATTAAAATGACTTCCATAGCATATCCAGTTTGTCCTATGAAAATATAACAAAACAGGGGAAAAGACCTGATCAAATTGACTACAAAATTAGCATATAAGCATGACTTAATTCTGCATGACATCACAATATTTCTATGCAGTATTTTTTATTCTCTAAGACTACCAGCAAAATCCGTCAGAATCAGAAGTTTCTGTGATGGAATGTTACAAACCCCCTTACATCTACACTGCCCTAACCACAACAAAGGCAGATTTTTAAAACAGGTTGAGAACAATTTGTTCATGACTTCCATATACTAATTTTTCAATCGCATTCCAATTTGGTCTTTAGTATGCTTCTGCCATCTACTGGAGCAAAAACATATTGCAATTGTAGTTATTTTTGTAGCAGTAGGAATCAAAACAATAGTGATTTAACCAAATTACTCAGGCACTGTAAAGATGATTTCTCAGGAGTCTAGAACACCTAGAAGCAGAGTAAACTCGATCCTTCCAAAATTTCTATGTAAAATATTTTCCAAAACTAGAGACCTCCAACAATGACTAAGAAGCTTTCTTTTGTGAGAAGATTGCTGTCTCCTTCCAAAGGCATATTTAAGATGCAAGGATGCCTGTTCCAAATGTGCAGCATCAGATGGAGACAAGCGGAAAATGTCTGGAATTCAAAAACTTGGAGACATAACTCAACAGAGAGGAAAATGCATAGTCGGGCATAATCATTAACATTTTTAGTTACACTAATATTGGTTCAAGATTAGTTCTTCATAAACGTGATCAATCTGATAATTTCTCTTTTACTCAATAAGCAACGGTTTCCCATGGTCTTCTTACATGGGAAAACATTGCAAGCGTTTTGAATGTACAGAAACATTTTAATCTTACAGTTCTCCAAGTTTGGTAGACGCAACAATATTACCTCATCTGAGAGATTAGGAAGCTGAAGTGTAGAACGTCCGCAGCAGAAAGACTCTAACCCCATGGTTCCTCCTGCTGCTACACAGCCTGGCATAAGCCCCGCACATGCTCTGGGCTGGAGCTAGAGGCTTGTTTGTATCTCACTCTGCATCTGTGCTTTTTGAATTATCCATTGAACTGCTTGTAACATCTAACTGGTTACCTCATTACTTCATGAGTTACATAACACGCCTTTGACTTGTGTTCATTTTATATATTTGTAAGAGTTAAGAGGTGACCTTTCATATACATTTGAATAATATAAAAAAGGAAGATGATAAATCAGAGACAACTGAAGTGGTCTCTGAGACTCATCTGGCACCGTGTGGTATCATTAAACCTCACTGAGCTTTGGGTTCCTCAGTTGATTAAATTCAGCAACTCCCAAGTACATGCAACGAGCAAGGGCTAAGGAGGTAATTTGGCAGCCAAGGAGGTAACTCAGTGCTCTAATTATTTATCTTAAGACTGTTCGTGGGTATTATGAGATGAAAACTAAGCGAAGTCTGTAGTATACTCTTACTGCTACTGGAGGGCTAACCAGTGAGGGACTAGATCAATGGAGAGCCCCATCCAGTAGAAATTTTAGCAAAAGCCTGATTGTGGCAAAGGGAGGGAAGATATAGGAGGTCAAATCTTATAGGTAGGCACTTCAACAAATCCCTTACCAGTAGTCTGTTTCCAAATACACCAAAGGGTAAATATTGGGGTCTTCTCTTTTCCTGAAAAGGACATAGCTTTTCTCTCCTTCCTCACCTTCTAATGTGCTTTTTAGACCAAAATATGCTTTCTTTTTTCAAATGTTCTTTCCTTCTGGCCTCTTCAAGCTGTCTTTTATTCTCCTGTGTAAGTGCTATGCAAATCAGTCCTTCCTCCATTGACTCTGGTGATCCATTAGAATAAATCCACCAAATAACTATTCAGTTTCGCCCCTTAAAACTTGGGTGAGTTGTTGTTCAGATGTTTAGAAATAGTACTGGTAAGATATTTAAATTCAGAAAGACAGAGGAAATATATTTTTTCCATCACAAAAATCTGAATTAGCTTATTCTGATTCTTATATCTAATAGAAGTGGAATAAGGAAGAAAAGAAGCTGACTGATAAGGCATTACGAGGTAAAATATTTAAAACGTGACATTTTATGAGATATATAGGAAACACAAGAATTAGTATAAAGTTATTCTAGTATATCCAGCCCAGGGCCATTGGTAGGGGCATTAAGAGATAGGAGAATTCAGGTCAGGAGTTAGTTTGGGGTTTGGTTGGAGATATGTTTTGGCCTTGGTCGATGTAAAAACCAATCATTGTTGGAATAGTCAATAAAAGAAAAATTTAAGGTAGTAATTATGGAACTTTAAATTTTTCCATTCTAGTTTTTTGAAACGTATGAATTAATTGCTGTAGACTATAGCTACCTTATAATACTATATACCATTAGAAATACATTCTATTCTCTAATTGTGTTTGCATACAAAAATAAATGCAAATATTATATGCAGTAAACATAATGAAGTGAAGGGGAAAATATTATTGTGATAATTTAAAAAATTTTGGTATAAGCTAGAAATTAAATTTAAAAGATAGTATTTAGGTACTGGAGAATCATATGTAAAAGTAAATTCCCACCACAGATAAACAATACATTCAGGGGGTACTTATCTAAGTTTATCACATCAAAATCCTGAGTGGGACATTCCATGACCTCATAGAAATTTTCTATACTTTTATTCCTGGACTTGAAAAACAACAACAAATAAGAAATTTTATGTTCACATACTTACTACACTATGCATATTATTATGGAATGTTTCTTATTTTTAAACAGTTACTACGTACAGCAAAATCGCAATTACTATTAATCTCAGAAGGTTGTATATCACCATGGGTAATGCGTCATTTGAAGCCCAGCCTGCAACCAGAGAAAATTTTCATGGATGGAAACTAACATCTGAAGTTGGACAGAATAAGTCACATTTTATTTACTTTATCAGATTAAGATTAAACTGTTCTTTTGTAATGCAGATATTGAAAAAAGACAAAACCTTATAGTTTCTTACATAATTATTTCAATGCTTGATTATTTTGCTTTTCATCTGTGGTTAAAAAGAGCATTTTCAAGATTCTAAATTTCCCAATACCACGAAAATTAAGTGAATTAACTTTATTAAAAAAATTTAACCCTATTTAAAATCCTGATTTTCTATAGTTTACTGAACCAAAAATATTAGCTTCAGAGCCCAACATTCCATTTCCTCCCTTTATTTCATTATTTTGTAAAAATATAACTTCACTGGTAAAAGAGCAGCATTACTTTTTTTAAGAAAATGGATTGTATTGTGACCCTTGGCAAACCTATGGAAATCAGCACTCTGTGGAATAAATAATATGAATCTTAGTTTCAGGACTTGCTTTAGGCAAAATATGTCAAGCAGGCAATCTCGCCTCTCCTGCCTGGTGATCAGGATGAGAATCTGACAGGGTAGAAACCAGGAAGCCCATTACCTTCAAACTGAAATATTGTTTAAGCCCCAGCCATTTCCTATTCCGTTTAAGAAAACTAAGACTCACACACCGCGTGACAGTTAATTCCTTTCAAATAAATTTGTTTTTGTGCGGATCCAGTGGTGAAGAAAAGATTAATCCTCAAGCAAAATACCAAGAAAAAGCATAAACATGTTTTCTTCTACCTGTTGTAATGAATTAAACATTCCTTTTTAGGGTAGAACAAACTTTTAGCTGCTTTTGAATGGCCTAAATCTAATATAGTTACATACACTCAAATTTTTTTCACTGCACTGATTTATTACAGTTCTTCAGTATAACCAAAAACCCATTTTAAATTAAATCATATCACTACTATCAGAACTAGAATTTGCCAAACGATATTTAAAATGCAAAAAAGTACTGAAAATGAATCCTTACTGAGTTATACTTTCATTAACAGAAACTTTGTATAATAAGCAAAGAATATCTTAGGGGTGTTATATGCAATTAGTCATGCATTTTTTTCTGGGAAAATAAATCTATGTACTTCTTAAAAGCATAGTTCAAAAGGGTCTTTTTTAAATTATATGCTATTATAATTAAAATTTAAATTTGCAAGTAGACCACACAAATCTCTTGAATATTATATCTGCCTATATCACATGTAGTTATACATATCAATGCATTCTATGTTTTTATTCTGGCAAACCTTAGTAAACTTGTTGAAGTATACCTTTTATGCAAAATAATTTTTTATACAGTAGGAACAAATACTAGGAACAAATATCAGAGGGATGTGTTATCTCCAAATTTAGATTAAGCATGGGGCTTAATTATCTATGATTATTTAAGTCCTGTATTATCAAAATCATTCAATTATAATGTTTCAATTCTTTATTTTGTCCCCTTTTATTCTTAAGGTCTTTTTTTACTCAGGTAAAAAAACTGTTGGCTAGTTCATTAAGAATTATCTGTTTAGGGTGAGATTTGGACAAATACAAGTATTTGAGATTATAGAAAGTGTAGGCTTTTGGATTTTGATTGAGATTTCTTGAAATAGTAAAAAAAGAATGAAAATTGGTTTGAAAACACTTGATACAAACTTGAGTTCTATGTCATTGGCAATTGGGCTCTCTGATCCTCAATTTTCTCATCTATAAAATGGAGCACTAATATAAGCCTTGTAAACTTAACAAGATTAAAAGAGCTCATCAAGTAAATAAACAAACACAGCCCATCCCCTAATAGCTAGATTCTGAATATGTCATCTAGAATCTTCGATTTGCAGTTTCTTTATTTACGTAGTAGCAATAAAACTACTGTATTTGTCAAATTT
The DNA here is from genome assembly GCA_028451465.1 of Erethizon dorsatum. NCBI lineage: Eukaryota > Metazoa > Chordata > Mammalia > Rodentia > Erethizontidae > Erethizon > Erethizon dorsatum. The sequence goes on from CM051824.1 coordinate 140,828,017, forward strand.
CAGGTTGCTAGGATAAAATATCTGACACCTCCAATTTAAAGGAGAGGATTATTTTGCCTGATGGCTTCAGAGGTTTTAGTCCATGATTAACTAGCTCCAAAGCAGAAACATCATGGAGAAAGGTCATGGTGGAGTAAAGCTGCTCACCTCCAAGAGGATACGAAACACAGCACAAAGGAAGAGAGTCAGTGAGATAGGTACACCCTCCAAAGACTCGCCCCCAGTACCCATGTGGCTGGGCCCCACCTCCTAACATGACATTCAGCTATGAACATGGATGCATTAATCCACTAATCTGTACAACGCCCCCATGACCCAATCACCCTCCAGCAGCCTCTTAATCCAGTCAAACTGACAAGATTAACTGACATGGTCATTTAGCCTGTCTACCTTATACAGTTATTAAGAACATAAAACATGAAAACACTCAAATTCTCAAAGAGCCTAACAGAAATGTAAAGCAGTATTTTCTTTCAGTGGACACTGTATGAAATTTTCTGCTAAAGAATATATGCATCTTTTCCCATTCTAGATGAGAAGAATACAATGTTTGGCCTGCATGACCAAACCATTGGCAAAAACTATGTCCTGTCCAAAAACAAATTTGCATGGGAAGGAAATGAGTATCTCCTTGTCTGCAGTGTCTCACAGGCTTCCTGAAACACAGCCTCACAATGAAACTAAGAATGGAGTAAAACGAATCTACCAGAAAGGGGGGGGGGAAGATTTGCTGTAAAGAAAAGAGTAAAGTGTGAAATGAGCCATGAAGGCACAGTCTGAGACAAATTTTTCCACTTTACAAGTAGTAACCTTGATTATTAGCCCTTCGGATTTGGAAAATTTCATTCTTAAAAAATGCCCACCACTGTTTGCCTTGCCAGTGTTATCTAGGTATTCAATATCCCTGGGAGGTCTTGAAACCAGTCTTCCACAGGACCTGAGGGATGACTGTGTGTGTGTGTGTGTGTGTGTGTGTGTTCATGTGCTTGTGTGTTTGCTCGTGTACATTTTGTTACTTAAGATTCTATTTATGCTAGCAGTATTTGTCATAACACACACACAACACCTCATCTGCTATTACAATTATACTTTCTCATTACTTTTTTGTCTTTTCTTTTCAAGCCATTTATTTAATAGATGAGTGGTAACAATAATAATTGGCTTCTCTTTCTGGAAAATGACTCTGTCTAATCTATAGCCCATTGCCAAAAATATGCAGATGATGAGTACTTAGTTTTCCAAGTAGTGCTCAACAAATTCAAGGATAGATTTCAATGGCAAACAGGAGTGATTTTACATTTCTCTTCTCCATCCAAATTTCTAATTGAAGTGGTCAAATGCCTCCAACAAGAACAGTTTGATATTTTAAATAGTATTCATATGAATTGGTAAAAAAATCCATTTTTCTATTGAATATATATATATATAATCATAAGTATATATATTTCAAAATCTCTTTTACAATATTTTAGGGACATAAAATGTTATTTGAAAATCATCTCAAAAATATTCAGGGCTACATAATAAGTAAATAGATGATTACATATTTTGACATAAAGCCAAACAGCTAAAATAGTACAATCTACAGTGCTTCTCACTTAAAACCACTGCTGTATGCACTTCTTCATTCTCTGTGAATATATATGCCCGCTCTTTACTTGGTTGTATTGGCACAAATGCTAAAAAATACAACAAATGTATAGATCAACATCGACTCTCCTGAATGTTCCGGGAGTCTACTTCCAAAAGCCGTGCACACATTGCAAAAGCCTAGGTATTTATAACTTACTGCAGTTCAAATGCCAGGCTGTATTTTCTTAGTTCTAGTCAAACACTATAGAAATATTTAACGGTAAAAATAAACCAAGCATTTCTAGCCAGTCACTTTCAACTGAGATCGATACAGTGCAATAATGATTTAGGATGCTTCTTAGTTTAACTTAAGAAATTTTCCCTTTTCAACTTTGAGATTGTAAATCTGACTAATTGCTTCACACTTTCTAGAATTGCTTCTTCTTGCTATGTGTAATTGCTATGTCTGGATTCTCCTATACCCCAAGTAATTTTATGGAAGGCTTACTACTGATCTCATTATACTTCCAGCTCTGATGTATCAGGCTTCATGCTGTTATTTACCTACTTTAGTATACTTGATAAATTAAATCCAGGCCTTGTTAAATTTCCCCCTCTAAAGCACAAATATCACAATTTAGCATGGATTAAGTTAAACTAATAGGCATTTTGCTTCTTCCACAGTGTCATATACATTAGTTGGCTTCAGTTTGACAACAGAAATACCAATACCAAAGAAAAAGTAATAAGGCTATTTGTGAAATGGATGAGTTTGGGGAAAGAGTATTTTAGAATATTTTTTGAAGTGAAAAAGTGAATACATCCTATCATTGCTTAATCTACTCTTAACCATAAAAGTGTATCATGTGGAGTATAAAAAGGAAAAAAAGAAGAGTAGTAAAGAAGTTAAGATAATTTCCCTCTTAAGGGCCAGGAATATAGCTCAGTGGCACAAGCACCTGCCTGGCAAGTGTGAGGTCCTGAGTTCAATTCCTGATACTAAAAAAAAAAAAAAAAAAAAAAAGAATAATTTCCATCTTGTGCACATCTAATTGTAAAGCCAATGATTTTGATAACCACATAGCCCCCAAAGGGATTAGTCTTTCATTTATACCAGATTATTTCAATCTCATTAAGAAAACCAATCCAGTTTGATGAACTTCTCTATTGCTTTGATCCTGTGCTTGCAGCTGGGGAGAGGGACAATCCACAGGCTCTTTGTCAACAGTGCCTCACTTTGAAGTTTGTTAGGGTTACAGTTCCCTATGAAGATTTTATCTATTGACTGGTTTCTCTCCAGCAAAGCCTTTGAACAAACTCATTTGCATCAAAACTGTCACTCACCTGAACAGTCCAAGAACAAGTGTCCTCATCTTTCTTGCTTTATCTTTGGAACATTTATCAGCAGAAAACATGCCAGGCTGAGAGTGTATGCTGCAGAATACACTCTCAGAATATTGGATGGAAAAGGTTTAAGCCATTCCAAGATCTGAATGTTAAGTAAGGCACAGATTTTTGCAGGGAAAATTGTCCCTCACATCAAAGATTTGAGGCATGACGTAGACATTGTCTTTTTCCTAAAAAGAGATCTGAGATGCAAACAAATTGGGCATTTCTATGTTGAGTTGGTATTCATTTAGGGGAAAATCTAATCAAAAAGTTTTAGAGCATTTTCTTATTTCTTTCCAGTACTGGGGATTGAACTGAAGCTCTCTGCACTGTGCTGCACGCACAGCCCATAATTTTGTTTTATTTTTTATTTTGAGAATCTTGCTAAGTTGCTAGGTTGCCCGGGCTGGGATCAGACTTGCGACCCTTCTTCACCAAACTCTCATCACGCTGGGAATAAGGCACGCGCCATTATGCCCAGCTGAGCACTTTCAAGAACATAAAGCATGACCCTTAAAAAACACATGTAGTTGAGCCCTCCTTTGGTGGATGTGAAACTGACAGTAAAGCACTTTTGTGTCTGTGTTAATTATACCCTACTGACTAAAAAATGAACCCCAAGATTTCATTACTTCCCTTGATGACATGTGTGGACTGTACGGTTTTGGTGGGTTGGGCTGTTGGGAGTGGCTTAGCTGAGTGGTTCCATTTCAGGGTTTCTTTTAAGGTGACATTGGTTGGAGTGCAGTTATTGAAAGTTTTGACTGGGCCTGAAGAATTGTTTTCCAAAAAGGAAGACACACGTGGCTATTAGCAGAAGGCCAGCACTCACACAGCTGTTGGCAGACGCCCCTTGCTGTTTTTAACAGGAGCCCTCAGTTTCTTGCACATGGACTGCTCCACAGGAAGGCTTTATGTCCTCCTGGCATGACAGCTGGCTTCCTCTGGAGTGACTAATCCAAGGAAGAAAGTAAAGAGGTCATGCTATGCCTCCTGTCTCAGATGTCACACGTTATCATTTCTGCCATTTTCAAGCCACAGTATAAATAAAGAGCAAAACAAAAGATAGATAATAGGAAATGGGAAGATTTTTTTTGCAAAAGAGAAAGGAACCAAGAGATGGAGGCAGGGGGTAGCAAGAGGAGGGGAACAATATGAAAAAAGAATTAAAATGTGTTATGTACATGTACCAACTCCACACAAAGAATGTAATCATTATGTACTCCAAACACATACTGATAAAAATAAAAAATTGAGGGAAAAAATGAGTTGCTAAGTCCAGACTTAAAAGAACAGAGGTTAAGGGAATTTTTTTTTTTTAATTTTCACTTATCTACGGTGAATGTCCTTCCTACCTACTAATACTTCAGCTGAAACACTATGGTATTTGTGGTGGACAGATTTTAAGATGATTCAATAGTCCCACCTTCTGACTCTATGTACTAATCCCCCTTCAGTGTGGGGAGAAACTGTGACTTGCTTCTAACAGATAAAATGTGGGAAAGGTGATAAGATGCACATGTTACATAAGTGTGGCACCTGGCTTGCTAGGCTCCTGTCTATTGCTGGCTTTGAAGGAGCAAGTTTACATAAATCCTACTACCACACGGAAATGAATTCTGCCAAAACCTGAAAGATCTTGGAAGCAGATCCTTTCCCAGTTGGGCTTCCAGATGAGAATCTACATTCGAATGGCACCTTGATTGGAGTCTTGCAGAGAATTCAGTTCAGCCATTCCTGAATTTCTGCCTCACATTTTGAGATAATGAATGTGTATTACTTTAAGCCACTAAGGCTATGGTACTTTGTTAAGCAGCATAAAAAGCAAATACGGTACTAAATCCAGGAAAGTCAAGTTTGACTTAAACATACACAGAAATAAATCCCTTCTCATATAAGGGATCAGTGTCCTCATCTGTTAAATAATGTGGTGATGTTAATAATGTCAAGGATGTTCCAACCATTTTCTGTCATGGAATATAACATGAGAAGTCAATAGAAAAAGCTGCTAAAGTAATCTGTTCTTATTTTATACAGAGAAATGTCCTCAAATGTCCATCTTCCCAATTTATATCCTAAGTGTTATGAGGAACAAAGATTGTGTAGTTTTGAATTAGATTATTTTTAACATGTCAGAAATCTTCTACCCTGATCAGGCTATGATTTTATGACAGCCTCAAAAGGAAAGCAAAGTGGGGAAGAATTATAAGTATTCATTCACAAGGTGGACAAGGGAAATTCCAGACATACAGTATAAAATTCCTCTTGTCACCAGATTGTATGACCAGACATGTATGCACCAGATATGTGTGCATTGCCCATCCTTTTTCCCTTATGCATGTCTCTCTGAAACATATGACAGACAAAAAGAGTGTAGCAATAGACCTTATGCTTCATGACTTTGACTTACAAATAAAATCTATATGGTAAATATAAACCAACTGAAAACTACCCACATTCAGTGGGAAAATATTTCAGCTCTGTGTGTGCATATGTGTATGGTACTCAGGGGTGTGGTAAGAGGCATTCTGAGCACGGGTAACAAGTTTACTAAACTTCACCACTGGCCCAATTCTTCACTCTTCTCTACACCTACATCTTTTGTAAGGGAATTTGTATTTCCTTTAGTGGGGAAGAATATTCTCCTGCCTCTCAAATATTGGACAATGTCAAATGGACAGAAAGGATAATATGTCAGTTCCAACACTAAACATATTTCACATATTTTCCCTTGTGGTCTTTGTGCCTCTGCAGTTACCATAGACATGTGAAAAACATGTCTTCCTAGGCTTCTCTACCGCTGTTCTATTGCTCAGTTTCCCAGTCATCATGAACTAAATATTTTTGCTCTGCTATGAATTTCTATTATGATCTTTCTGCTTTGGAGCCAGCCAACCATGGACTGAATTCCCTGAAACCGAGTCAAATTAAACCTCTTCTCCTTTAAATTGTGGGTGGGTGGTGGGTATTGTGTCTCAGCAACAGGGAAGCTAACTAATCCACAGCTCTTCAGTTTGAAGCAAAAAGAGTGAAGTTCCCCAGGCTGAGAAAAGTTGCTCACCTGGGGCAGCCTGAATCAGCCATGTCTGCCACCCTCCACGTCATTTAGAATAACTGATTACAGATTTAAGCCACCAAAAATACAGTAGGATAAGGAAAGGGGGAAATTTTTGTATGTTATGGTTGCTAAGGTCTACAGTAAGAATGAACCTTCTATCCATGAAATTGTGAAGAAGGGAAAAGACATTTGTGCTAGTTTTACTGTCACACCTCAAGCTGCAAAAGTTATAGTCACAGTGTGTGAAACATGCTGAGATAAAACAAAAAGACATTAAATTTGTGCATGGAAGATACGAACAGAAAATGTGTTCCAATTGTTATAATTGTTCTACTTTATTACTAGCTATTGTTGGCCTCTTATTGTGCACAATTTATGAATTGCACTTTATCACAGGTACGAGTACACATCTGTAAGAAAAAGCAGTAGGTGTAAGGCTCGAAGGTTTCAAGCTCCCACTGGGGCCATGGGATGTATCTCTCGCAGTTGTGGAAGGCCTGCTGTATTGGAAATCTTGGAAGGCCAAGGAAAACTAAAAGTGAGATTATAAATAAATAAAGGTAAGATAATTAAAGTATTCTAAATAATTGATATTCCCTATGTTAAGGGGTTTTCCTTCCAAAATACCATTTACAACTTATTTTCTCCAATAAAAGTAGTGATACTTTTGAAATAGTCCCTTCTTCCTTGAATCTTCATTTTCTCATGTAGGGTGTAGCCGACAGCTATATACTTGTATTTTCTCAGGCCGTATTAGGTGTCAAATAAAATCATTTTACAACCAACACAGAACTGTTTGGCCTCTGATAGGGGCCTCTATTAGGGGACTTCTGAAATACCCCTAATCATTTTCCTCAGTCTCCCCGGATGCCCCAGTTAATCTTAACTGTCAACTCGACTAGACGAAGAGATTCCTAGAGAGGTGCTGGACCGATGAGGGCATTGTATCCATCCATGGATCGATCAGCTGAAGGTGGTGTTAGGAGACGAGGCCCACTTAGAGAGATGAGTCCTTGGCATGTGCCACTGAAATGTACCCAGGTGATCTTCCCCAGTGCTGCTTCCCGGCCTGCAAGAGGTAAGCAACTTTGGTCCACAAAAATCCTTCAGTATTTTCTGCCATGGGGCAAGCTGAACGTAGACTAAAACCTCTAAAGCCAGGAGCCAAAATAAATCTCTCTCCTCTAAGTTTTATATGTGGGGTGTTTGGTTCTAGCCGCAGAAAAGCTGACCAATGCACTGGGCATGCTTCACAAGCATGGTAACATAACCCTGTTTGTGAAGATGTCACAGAAACTACTTTCTCCATTTTTAGCTCTAGTTTCCTGACAGAAGATAGGAGAAACATCTCATCCGAAGTGGACCATTTTAAGGATTGTTATTACTGCTGGTGCAATTTCTCCTGAAGAAATTTTTCTGTGCAATGTCATCACATTGTGTTGGAGAGGTTTTGGTACCATTTCCTGATTGGGGAAATGCTTTACATTTTTAAAAATAGATTTATCTATGGAGTACAAAATTCAGTTGATATTTTTTGGGGATTTTTTTATGATTGACTAATTAATAATATATAATTTAATTATTTTCAATTAATTAGTCATTTTAATTTATCATAGTTTCCATACTCTAAATATGAGTTGCATGATCACAATCTAAATTTCCATATCATTGTAGTCACTCAGTATAACAGGCTTTCAAATAGTTTATAATCAGATATGTAATCAGTCAAACCAATTAATTAGCAATCATCTGCCAAGGTATTTAGAAAATATTGACTCACTCAAGAATTAATAAGTTCAGTGGTCCTGTATTACAGTTTGACTATATTATTGGAAAGCAGGAAATGCACTATTTCATTTCATTTAAATTGGCGAGAAGTCAGTATTCAAACCATTAAATAAGGTGTTACCACTTTAATTCAAAATTCTTCAGCTTTAGGGCATTGAATTGAATCTTCTAAGAGTGTAAAAGATTTTTTCCAGGTAATTTTCTATTCCATTACCATATGTGATGCACAGAAGTATAGCTAAATATCAAGTCAGCTTTTAGACTGAAAAGTTTTTACTGAGTATTTATAGAGTCAAAATTTTCTCTTGTTTTCTCATAGTTAAAAAAGATATGGGTTTTGCAGGACAGTCATGATAATAAACTTGAAAAGATCTGCATAGTGTGTTGTGCCTAACCACGTAGAAAAATAAGCTCTATAAATACTCAGTAAAAACTTTTCAGTCTAAAAGCTGACTTGATGTTTAGCACAACACACTATGCAGATCTTTTCAAGTTTATTATCATGACTGTCCTGCAAAACCCATATCTTTTTTAACTATGAGAAAACAAGAGAAAATTTTGACCTTTGACCCAGAGTAGCAATACTCAAAGCCAAACTTATCATCCAGGAAGTCCGATGTGCCATGTATTTCCCCAGTCAAAGAGAACAATAGTCTCCTACAAGCTTGCATTTTCTGGGTAACTTGCAATTAACATGATGGCTGCCAAGAAGAAATAGCAGATTTGTAGCAACCTGTATAAGCTTTTATTGGTTTAAAATCAGACATAAAATTTGTATGTAACATTTAACTACAGAAATCATTCAAACATTCTTATAAAGATTACAGGTTCAGGCTCCAGTCTGGAATCATACACACAGATTTAAAATCCTGGGTTGCCCAAATATTAGGTCTTTAAACTTAGAAAAGTTATGTATTAGGCTACAGTTTTGCCATCTGTAAATATTAAGCTGTTTTTAATACTATCTTTTACATATTTCAGAGATGACTAGAGTAATTGACATACTCATAAAGAATTTAACAGAATTCCTAGCACTTAGGGTAACATAAGTGTGAAATATGATTGTTGTTATTATATCTACAAATTGATATACAGTCAGACTAGCTAGCACAAGTTTGCTATAATTGCACCAGAACATGTAGTCAAAAATTACTTGAGGAACAAGAAGAGAAAAATAGAAATAAACAAACTTCTAAATGTGAGAGCCAGGCAAGACCTGCTGTTTTTTTATTTGCTCTAGTATAGATGTTATAAAAAACATAATGCTTAAGAGCCCACATCATCTACAAAGGAACCAAAAACATTCATTCCACATTTATAAATAGACAGGTAATTCCAGGAAGTGAAACTTCACAATAAACATTAACGATAGCTGTAGAAACAAACATTTAAATCTTCATTTTCAGGTTAATATTTTCGAAAGTGCATCCTTTTTATTTTCATCTTTTGAAATTGAACGTATCAGAAAATATGAAATCTGCCTTGTTTCTACCTCTCTAAATGCTATGACATTTACTTACTAAGCTACTTCTTAAATTAAAGAAATAAAACACACACTTTGCTTTCCAGAGTTCAAAATCAAGTCTCTTTAAATTAACATCCATCCCTCTCCAGCAGAGGGAGCAAATAAGTTTTTGTATTTTCAGTTCTACAAAGGGAACTTCTCTGACTTACAGTATGCTTTTGGGAAAACATTTTGAATGAGAAGCTGAATGAAAGACTAAATTGGTAATAAAAAATCATTAAAGGAAACTCAGTAGCATGGATTAAATGCTCATAAAATACTCAGAGCTGTGGGTCTTATGCTTTCCATATTTCTAGAGGCCCTCTGAAAATTTACATCTGAATATCAGCCAAAGGAAAATAATTACTTTTAATCTCTGGAAATACTAAAATGCATACAGTGTATTTTCCATAATTATATCTCATAGAGTTTTGAGTATTCTTTGCTTTTACTTTTTTAACTTGCCTTTAAGAAAATGAATAGTAGAAACATGCCAAATAAATGGTGGGCAAAGATGGTTACACATTCTGGAGCATGCCATAGTTGAGAATTAATTGTGGGCTAATTAAGTTAACATTTGACTCTCATGATATAATTATTTAGGCTCCTAATCATAATTCTTAGGATTATTTATCTTACACTTAGTCCCAGATAATTTCAATAATTTTTAAGTGGCTTTAAATATTGAAGTCAATAAAACAAAAACTCCTAAGTTTTTAATTTTACCTTAATCTATATTTTCTTTCTGTTTCAGCAATAATGAATTAACAATAATCTTAAGAATCAATGATTGCTTATTCTGAGAGATCCTAGTAAGGTATGAAAGATTCTTATAGACTTTACATACTAATTTCCATTCTTACAGGGCAGTTTTTTTTATGTGTTTAGCACTATCTTATTTTCTTTCTTCATCATAGGGACATGATACTTAACAACCACAAATTAAAGGAGGAGAGGTTTCAGTTGATAATCTACAGACTCCAAGGCAGGACACCATGGCAGAGGGACATAGCAGAGAGCTGCCCCAAAAGCTCCACCTATGATCATGTGAGGCTTTGGGGAGATATCTAGATATAAACCATAACATTCAACCCCTGGCCCCCAAAAGACATGTACATCTCTTTATACCAAATGCATTTAGTCCACCTCTAAGAGTTACCAAAGTCTTTAACAGTCTCAGCATTGCTGCAAAGTCCAAGCCCAAAGTCTCATCAGAGAATTTTTTTTTATTGTGGGTACCGGGAGTCGAACTCAGGACCTCGCGCTTGCCAGGCAGGTGCTTATGCCGCTGAGCCATAACACTGGCCCTCAACAGAGATTTAAGGCAAACTCTTAGCTGTGAGCCCCTGTAAATATCAAGTTAATTTTGATATGTCAGCTTGACTTATAGTAGTCAAACTAAGTAGCTAGGACATCATTAGGTGATATCTTATGGGACTGTTCTCTTAACATACATTTATAGTAATGGTCAAATATACTGTATTACTTTACGATAGTGATTTTGAAACTATAACTTTCAGATATCATTGTGCCATTAATATGGCGGCACTAGGAAACCTTAAGAAACTTGCCTACTGTTGCTAAGATATATCTAACCATAGCAACTCAAAGATGCAAATAGCCTTGAACACTATAGCACATTTTCTATTTTCACTACAAAGATGGGGCAAGGGGAAGATCACATAACTGTAGCTAAATACTCCAGTCTGAGACCATCCCTCAACATGTTAGAATATATGCAATATGTGTTATGGTTTAGATCTAAAATGCCCCCCCAAAGTCTCGTGTGTTCAGAGGTGGTGCTTTCTGGATCATGGGGCCTGGTTGGAGGAGAGAGTCACTGGATGCATGACTTGGAAGTGTGCATTCTTGTCCTGGGGCTCCTCCCTGCCCACCCGCCCCAGCCCCGCTTCCTGGCTGCCCTGGAGTGCGCGGCTGCCCTCTGCTATGCCCTTCCACCATGTTGTGTCTGCTGCGGAAGAGCCAGCCATGGGCTGAATCTCACAAAACTCTGTGCCAAAGTAAACCTCTCTTCATTTAAGTCAAGTGTGTTGGGTATTTTGTCCTAGTAATGGGAAAACTGGCTGTTACAATATAGTAGAAAATCATTATCACAGGTTAAAAGTTTTACCAAAACCCTAGTTACTCATACTTTGTTCTTCAGAGATAACTTTCATTAGCTTGCTTCAATAAATGAAAAAAATAACAATAATAATAATAATAACACCTTCCTTCCCAATTCCAAATACCTATTGTGTTATTGAGCTTTTCTATCCCTACTCCTATCTCATTGTTTCAGAGGTTTCAGTCCTTGATCACCTGGCTCCAAGGAAGAAATGGCATGGAGGAAGAGCTGGCGTGGAGGAAAGCTTCCAGGAAGCAGAGAGAGCAGGAAAAGCCACAGACAGAGAGACAGATACCCTTCAAAGGCATAGGCACCCACCTTCTCCAGCTGCGTATTCATTTATGACTCCTCAATAGATTAATCCACTGGTGAGCGTGGCACCCCCATGATCCCAGCACTTTCCAAAAGCCCAACCTCTGAACACGTGAGACTTTTAAATCTATACCATAACACTTATAGAAGGCTCTGGTGATGATTACAATATTTGTTAAGTCCTTTGGCTCATAAACGATGCCTTCTTTAGGCTGGAGAAAATATACAAAGCAAACAAATGGTCCTTTTCTCAGGGTTACATCCATCCCTCCCATCCAAACAGAAATGCAGGAAGCTTTGAACCCTCTGACTCCTACACCAGTATGTCAAAACCACCAAATACTTTGTTTCCACATTCTGGATCTCTTAAATACATCTACTTTTTTCTCTTCTACTGCCTTGTCCTAGTCAGGAGCATTATCTCTCACTTTGGGCTCCTAAAATGGCCTACAGACCAACTCACTCCGACACACCAGAACAAAATGTAGCCCACTGACACGTAAATATTATCATCCTATCCCATTTCAATTTCTCGATGATTTCCAATTGCCCCAAGGATAAAACCTAAATTTTTTCACATGGCTCACTGGAACTTTAACCATTTGGTCCTACCTCATTTTTCAGTTCCCTGCTCTGTCCTTTATGTGTGCTCTAGGGAAATGAATCTTTATTTCAGTGTTTAGACCGCTTATCAATTTTATCAACACTTGACTAAGTCAGGGTTTCTCACTCATGGCACTAATATTTTAGGTGGATAATTCTTTTCAAGGGAAGCTATCCTGAGCATTGTAAGAAGTTTATGGTTACCCTTGATTGTGTTAACTTGATTGGCTTGGGAGCTGCCCAGAGGATTAGTAAAGCACATTTCTGGGTATGTCTGGGTGAGTCATGGAGGTGTGACCTTGGGGACTGGTGTTGGCCCCCTGCTCTGCTTCCCACAGCCACCGTGAATTCAGCACATTTGTTCTGCCACACCCTTAACCATGATGCTTCTGCCTTGCAGCCACTCAACTAAGGATTAAATTGCCTGAAACAATGAGGTAGATGAAACTTCTCCTTTTTTAAATTGCGGGTGTCAAGACATTTCCGGCCTCTTCCCACTTGATGAAACACCCCCAGTTATGATAACCACCAATGAGTCCAGATCTCATCAAATGTTCCCTGAGAGGCAATACTGTCTCCTGCTGAGGACCACTGCCCTAAATGAAATAAGCCCAGTCCATACAGTAAATACAAGAAGATAGATAAGAGCTTTTCCATCAACCACGCGGGCTGTTAATTCACCACCACCATGCACGTTCTAGCCAAAAGGAAGATATCAATAAGGACAGGTGACTGTGTTCACTTCTTCTGGGGGCATAACCCAAAACGTGTACATCAATTACACTAGCTGCAAAGCAGGCTCAGAAATATAAAAATCAAGCTTTCATTACACATATACAGTATTAATAATAAATGAACAAATAACATGAGAAAAATGTATATTTAGGAAGCACTAGCAGCTTTTGCCACAACCTGCTCCTCTGGCTGCCAAATTAGTGGTTGTGCATCTTTATTTTCATAATAAAAATATACTCACCTCTTGCACAATAAACGAAGAAAAAAGCCAAAATCTCCTCCAGTTACTATGCCCAGATCAAAGCCAAGGATCAGTGGGAAACAGTCCTCTTCACACATTCCATGTTATTTCTGCTGATCAGGAAATTACGACGTAAAGGGAGAACTGCATGCTCCCCACCTCTGCTTAAACACACACACACACAAACACACACACACTCAACATCAGATGACGCCATGGGAACTGGATGTTCTCTAGTCAATAGTGATACAGGAGAAAGAAACTCCCAACCTGCTAGACGTCCAGTACGAGTTCGTGTTCTCTAAAATTGAAGAATGAATTTTAGGAACAACGGAGGTTAAGAGCAGAATATATTTATGGGGGAAAAAAAGCTTCTGTCCAAGAGAGAGACAGAAGGTGTCCCAAGTGGGTTTCTAAAGACCCTGCCTTTTCTAGGTATTTTATAGAGCAAATTCATGATGTGAGGTGGGTCCAAGGTGGGAAAAATGGGAAAGCACAAGGTGGGCATGAGGTGGGGCAAAACTATGGTCAACCAATAAGATTACAAGTATAATTGCTCAGGTAAAATTGATTGAATTGGGATCAAATGGGGAAGCAAGTCACATAGCAAGTGGGCATGAATACAGAACAAGGGCTTTTCCTGTAGGGGGATGGGTTAGTGGCTCTTCCTGGCTTCCTCAAGGTGATCAATACCTATTTATTTATTTATTTTTTTTGTGGGGGTCGACCTCAGGACCTCGCGCGCCAGCAGGCGCCCATGCCACTGAGCCATATCACCGGCCCCTTTTTCGTATGTGGGTTCCGGGAGTCGAACTCGGGCCCTCGCGCTTGCTGGGCAGGCGCTTAAGCCGCTGAGCCATCTCACCGGCCCCTCAATACCTATTTAGAGTATCAATCCCTGGTGTTTATCCTTGGGAAGTGGGTGGGAGCATTTGTTTAATCTTTTGTCTTGAGGTCTGGCCCACAGCAGAAGTGCCTGTCTCCCCAACATTTGCAAGGTATCCCATCTTCTGCACTGGCTCCTTTGAGGGCCTAGCCCCATCTGACTGCCTATAATGTTTTTATCTAACTTAGCTGCCTATAATAGTATATAATCCCACTTTATCCAATTCAGTTGGGGTTATAATATAAATGGTAAGACAGTATTTTCTTTGGTTCTATAAATCCCTCATTCAGCATAGGATCTGAGTTTCTTGTGGATTTTTTTTTCTATCTTCACCAGTGTTTTAATCCACTTTCCATTGCTATAATGAAATATTAAAGGCTGGATAATTTGTAAAGAAAAGAGGCATTGCACTGGCACCAGCCTGGCTCTGGTGATGATTTCGTGGCAGATAGTATCACAATAGCCGGAGCACATGCAAGACCGAGAGAGCACACGGGGAGATAGGAAGCCAGGTAGCAGGGAGGAGGCAAAAAACAGCCTCCAACCAGGATCCGCTTCATAAAAGTGCACCAGTTCCCAACATTGCTGCCCTGTGGACCCAACTCCCAACACATAAACTCTTGGGGTATAAACTCAAACCATATCCAAACTGTAGCAACCAACGTCTAACCCTGAGGAGGACTTTTACCAAGTGTTCAGTACAGTGGTAACTGGGTACACGAATTTAATTCATTCCATTCCACTGGTGTTCATGCAGGAAAGATGGTCACAGTTGTGTTTGTCACCCGACGCTGTGCTCCCAAACAGATACAAAATTTTGCCAAACACATCTGTTTTTTAAACAAATACCAAGTTTTTCATAAACAAAAGCATTCTTGAACTGAGGTAGCACTATAATTGGTTTGTAGTGAATGTTGAAAGCCAATTGCACAAGGTAAGTTAGAGGCCTAAATGAATTGCAGGCTTGATGGAGCATGTTCAAAGGCCAGATCACTGTGGCTACAATTGCTAATACATACATGCATACATGAACACATTCTATAGAGGGAAAAGGATTTATGCAGAACTTTCTGTACCTCAGAACCATTTTTAAAATTCCAGCTCTGTTATTTAACCTTTAAATCTACCCCACAAGATAGATGATACCTTTCCACTTTCCAAATGGCAAAACTGAAATTCAAAGCTTCGTTCCTGCTGTTGCATAGTTACTAAGAGGTAGACCTTGGATTCAAATCCATATCTTCCAAATTTCAATATCTTCACTCTTCCCATTCTCTATAACTGCATTTTGGGAATTAGACCAGCTGAGAAGAAATGGAAGAAAGTATTCTAAACACAAGGAAAGGCCAGGAGCATATAGTGCATAAGAACAAAAGAGAATGTTCAGAGAAAATTACGTAGTTAGGTCAGCTGTTATGGGGGTTAGTATAAAAAAAGTAATGGGAAATAAATTGAAAAGACCATGACATCAAAAGGTATTTTGGGAAATCTGTTGACTAATGTTCTTTGAATGAGCCTGAATTTTGCTGAATCTCAATATAGTGCAGTTTGTGCTACAGCAAGTCATTTTATAGCTAGATAGTTTAATACATCACTTCTCCCTTTTATGAGAAAATTATTGTTTGATCATCTGGAATTACGGTATACTATTGTTTTTACTACATTAAAGGAAAAAACTTAAAATTTCCTTTCTTCTACAAATATAATTTATAGTGTTCAACACTTTTTTCATTCATTTTATTGCTTCTGCCACAGAAAAAACAAAGTAAATAATGTTTTTCATTTTTCTTAAACTGTTTAGGAAAACTCACTTTATACAGTCTTAGAAGGTAGCATTGTGGCTTGTTTCTTCTCAGAATGCCTTTATCTAATGCAGAAAGCAGGAAAGATGTAGGAATAAGTTGATTGTCTTGGTACCCACTTTAATAAGGTCACCTCATTGTTAGTGATTCATTATAGTGGAGTTACAAAAGAAAACATAGGGTATTGGAGGGTCACCTAATTAGATAAATGGATCTTGGTAATTAGACTTTTTTGGAAAGATAATGTATTTGTCAGTTGTATTTAAGCAAGTTTATTTAATAAATATCCCCTGGAGATGTTAGTTCCCATTGTATTTAATTGTGATGGGTTTCTATACATATCCTGAGGATATTAGGGAATTTCCTGTTCTGTTAATGGGTTGCTCCAAATTCTCTTTTAGTTTCAGAAATGACAGAAATTTCATCTCAGGCTTAATGACTAAAGAAAACTGACTGGAGTAGGTAATTAGCAACAGGAAATAGGGTTATGCAATTTAAATTTATCTTGGGCCAAAAGGGACAGAAGGAAGGGAAGGAAGGTTGGAAGACCTGACAAGTTTTTCTTTCTTCTGGATGTTAAAGACTAAAAAGGAGTATTTCTGCTCTTTAAACCAGTGCTATTATCTTACTTCAACTGAGTCTTTATTTTACTCTATAGTTTTTTGTACAAGTTCATATAGGAAAGATAATTTCGTCATGCATTCAAAGTGAAGTAGTCATCATAGACTTCAAGTTAAGAACCTATGTATAAGCACTATATATAAACCTAAACATAAACCTACATATAAACAAATTTATAAAATGGATCAAAATGTGTTGGTATTTTTCATCATTCATGCAATCAAATGATAGCATATAATCATATGTGGCAATTTTCAGAGAAAGACCAATTGTTTAAAAACATGTGCAACAAACAAATATGCTTTGTTTTTAATGCACATAGGTCTAAGTCAAATTACAGAGCTAAACTTCAACCAATACAATGGCAATAAATACTTTATAAGATCTTAAAATGGAAAGCAAAACACAAGATTTATTATAAGTTTGGATGGTAACATGGTAATTAAGATTAAACTACAATCAAATCAAATCCAAAAAAAACAATGCACGTAAAATCACTTGATGTACTTTTTAGCCTTCACAAATGTGAATTAAATATTTTAAATCTTGTTCAGGAAAAGCAGGCATATATAAGTAGACAAAATAATATATGGGGAACCACATTACTTTTATTTCTCAAATTTAATCAGACAGAGGCTTTGATGATCATTCTGGTAAAATAGAGGTAGGACACAGGATTTCTATAGCCATTGAAGTAATAAAAATAGCAATTCAAGGATTTTTCTCCTGTGCTGTCATCGAGGTAATCTGAAGGAAAAGTACAGGCTAAAAGGACTCTGGCTGGGATTCTCCCAGCAAAATGCAGAGATGGCAGATGGCAAGCAGGCTGCAGTAATGGGAAAAGGAGACGCTTCGGCATGTGTCAGACCTTTTAAACCCTCTGCCCTGGTTTATAGGTCATGATGGTAGGCAAACTATTTAATCTCTCACAGCCTCAATTTCTTAATCTCTACATAACCAAAGTGACATGGTGGAAAACAGAGAACACAGGTTAGCATTTGGTTTCTTGGTAAGCCTGTCCTTTATACTACAAAATAGCAGCAGGAGAAAAGTAAACTCTTAATGGAGTACAACTCTTATTAGACTTACTGCTAAGAGTCTTAGCATGATCTGAAGAAAGGGAAAACAAGATATTTATAGGGTGCTAGGGCCTAGGCTGAGTAAATTTTAAGGCAGACAGGTGCTAAGAATGGGCAGTTAATTTGGATTGTTAAATCCTAGCAGTGAGACCATCCTTACAGGACTCCAGCAAGATAAATTTTAGTTTGATAAGTTAGCTGTTTACCACTTTTGCAGTCTTATCTTCCGGGAACAAGTATTTCTGGAATATGCAGATAAATTATTTTTGCTTAGTATTGCTTAATATAAGGACAGAGAATTACGTTGGTTTTAGTATTTAAGCCTCACATATGGTTTTCCTCCCAAGAATAAAGACAGTGTCATCTTTTAAAAAGTTATTTTGCGTTAAACAGTAACCCCACTTAAAAATTTACTTAGAGTTATGATATATAACAAGGATATCTTATTACTGCATTTAAATCAGTGCTTCTTGTAATTCTTCAGTATGTTCTTGAAATTGTGTAACTGTTCTACAAGTTTATGATCTCTATTTCTATTATGTTTTATTTTAGTTTATTTCTTATTTTGTCCTTTAATTTATTTTTCGTAGTTTCTTATATTGAATGATGAATTTCACAGGTTTTTATTCCTTCTTCCTTTGTGTTTATAAAAATAAACTTTTCCTATGAGCACTGATTTAGTTGTATGCATAGATTATTAGGTGTAGTATCTTGATTAATTTTAT
Organism: Erethizon dorsatum; assembly: GCA_028451465.1. Taxonomy (NCBI): domain Eukaryota; kingdom Metazoa; phylum Chordata; class Mammalia; order Rodentia; family Erethizontidae; genus Erethizon; species Erethizon dorsatum. The sequence continues at coordinate 140,846,457 of CM051824.1, forward strand.
TTCACAGACTGCATATAAGTTTATTTCTGTGGCCCACAGCTTGTTTAAAAGAGTTAAATGTTCCTCTGGGGTAGTTTGCTTCATTTTTAAAATTTGTTGCCCATATTTTACTTTCAATATTATTTTTAGTTTAAATTATACTGTCATCAGATAATTTTTAGAATTTGTTAATAATCTTTGTTGCCTAATATATAGTTAATTTATATGACTATTTCAAAAAGATCTATATTCTTTCCATTTTGGGTTGCTACTAATAATTTTACTTAAGTTTCCTCATACATATTATTATCCGTGATAGAAAGATAAACTTTTAACACTGCTGTGATTCTCTTTCTGCCTATAGTTCCATAAGATGTTGGTATGTGATAGCTCCTTTCCTTCTTTGTCTGTTTTGTTTTTTGTGTATTCTTTTCGCTTTGCCTTTTTTGTTGTTATTCTATCTTTGTCCTCTGGGAAGGCTCTCCAACTTTCCATTAACAAACTTCTGTCAGTTATACCTACATATGGCTTTTAGGGCAGGAATCTAAAGGTGGCAATCAATTGTCAACAGTGCTTCAGGCAGAGGCTAAGGCCCCAGGTCAAACCAGTGAGTGAGAGCAAAAAATTTGAACAAGGAAATTACTTCTTTCTACCTTTTCTTGCTAAAATGGCAGATGCTGAGCCCTGAGATGTTCTGCACATCCTTGTTACCATTTGTAGACAACCTGCGTGAGAGTAAAAACAATACAGATTAAGTCTGCATTAAGAGGTGGGGATCCCTGGCAGTATCTACAAGGCACTAGAGAAAGTCAGGCCATCAGTTATCGAACCTTATGACGTTTTAGTTACACAATCCGTTAACCATCCCACTCCTTTTAGGGAGATTTAAGCTAATTTGAATTGAATTTCTGTCAGTTCCTCCTTGCCTGCACAAAGAAAATAATTCCATTCATAATACTTAATAATAGTCTCCATTTTTTCCCCTCAATATTGTAGGTCAGAGTTAATTTTCAAAATTTGAGTACCAAAAATATATAATAAGTACCCGTAGAAGATTTAACTCCTTAGTGAAGGGACAAAAGAGACAATAAAGCTACCTAAAGGTGGAAATGTCAAATACTAACATTATAGTCTGCAAAAAAAGAAAATCTGGAGTTTATTTTAATATTAGATTTAAAACATGATTGAAATCTTTCAGTGATGCAAAACAATAAAGGTGGGATTTTGTTTTTCAAACAGCCCTCTATTTCTTTTTTTTTTTTTTTTTTTTTTTGTGGGTACCGGGAGTCAACCTCAGGACCTCGTGTGCCAGCAGGCACCCGTGCCGCTGAGAGATACCACCAGCCCTTTTTTCGTATGTGGGTTCCGGGAGTCAAACTCGGGCCATCGCGCTTGCCAGGCAGGCGCTTACGCCGCTGAGCCATGTCACCAGCCCTAGCCTTCTGTTTCTTTATTGTTGTTCAGCTTGGTTGTTCCATCTGTTATTGAAAGCTGGATACTGAAGTCTCCGACTACTGTTGCTGACTTCTGTCCTGGCTTCCCTATGTGCATGCCCTATGTGCATTAGAATTATCGCCCTCCAACAAGCCACATGGTTCTGACCAAGAGTTTGCTAGCATCTGTGTTTGTATAATGTTATGGGGTCCCATTCACCATCTATGGATTGGAAGTGACCATGAGTGAGTCTCTAAATTCAAACCAGCCCAATCAAGTAGTATCTTTCCTGAGGAACTTAGGAATTGGACCAGGGACTTAGCAGCATTAATTTTAAATGGAACAAATAGTGATTTATCTAAGAATGAGGAAACTGAGGAAGAGTGCTTTAAATAGACTTACATGCAGAAAGAGGAAACAACCTCTGTGCATAGGAAGGATTCTCCTGCTCACTTCTAGTCCTCTATTCTCCAGCTCAGGTAGTTCTTGGGGTTCTGCACTACATCTAACCTTAGGTTATGTGAGTCACCTCTGCAGTACCATGCTAGACATTCCATGGCTGTTTATAGAACCCTCAAGAAGTTTCCGTTAATTTCAACCACAGATATAAATAAATACAAAGTGGAAATATTCTATTGACTTAATTAACAGTTCAGGAGATAAAATAAAATGTGGGCCAAAGTGAAGATATCACCTGGAACTAGCATTCAAAAAAAAAGTTAAAGGTTGTGAGAAATGGAAGAAAGTCCATTAATAAAAACTTTCCAGCAAGACATCTAGAGCTAAAATCTAGGATAAATAACAAATATACACAAGTAGATCACAGTCATATTATTTATCATAGCAAAGAATACCAAAATATTGGAAATCATCTGCAGGTTTGGAATTATGGGTTTAATTAAATATAAATTACTTGACATTCTTATAACTTAAAAATTTTACATTGATAAAAGTATAAAAATCTACCCAACTAAATGTGGAAAAATTTCAATGAATTATTAAAAGAGAAAATGCAAGTCTTTTATCAATTACCCCATTTTTACAAGAGTGTGTGTGTGTGTGTGTGTGTGAAGTCAAAAATATACAACAATGTGTTAACAATTATTCTCTGATAGACAAGGCAATGTTGCTAGCATTTTTTAAAAATTCATATTGTTTGTACAATATTCATATTAAGCATAACTTAGCAGGAGAAAAACATTTAATTTTAAGGAAAAAAAGACTAGAGAAATGAGTTTTATACTAAGAAAAAGGTCACAGAAACTCAAGCATTAGGAGATTGGCAGGAAATGGGGGCTAAATCCTGAGCCTCATTTGTAGGTAATGGAAAATAACTATTAAGGATTAAATTATTTCTTTCTTAGCAACTCTAAGAAGGTAAACAAGGCAGTCTGGTAAAGGGCGAAAAAGTTTGACAAATAGATTTTTTATTATTGGTGTTCCTCAAAAAATTTTTTAGATTTCTGTATTTTCCTCAGAGAGAAATGATTGAAATCCCTATACTGTGGTCTTAGACCATTTAACTTGCTTTAAATTAATTTAACAATTCATCTTTCACCCGATGCAAAGCTGCCTCTTGCCCCTGTGTCCCTCTGCCCTTTCTTTGACCTTGTTTTGTGCTGTGCAGTTTCTAATAGTAACCAAAACAAGGGCCTCCGGGTTCCTCTGGTCTTGTTTGACTGACCAGTTCTGCCAGGGAATGAGAAGGAAGGTGGAAAAAATGTCTGGAACATAGAGAGCCCTTCCTTCTTGCTGAGGAAGGTCCGGGCTTCTCTTCACTTGGCCTTGCTTCTCTCCTGAATCTTTCACATCTAGGGCAGTGAATGCAACCCACCACCAGAACTGCACTGGTCGCAGGGAGCCTTGGCCTCCCTGCCTTCACCTTGGAAAACATTTCCTTTACTAAACTTTCCTCAAATTACCCTGTGTGCTGTGCCATCTGCTTCCTCAGGGCCCTCACTCCTACAAAAGCTTCTCCGCAAAACAGATTGGGAGGGTCTGCTCCCTGTTCTTTGTAAGAAACTTTTTCATTTAATAATTCTCCACCAGCTGTATGTTTGCTCCCAGGATATAATTACAAATGGCCTGCAGCAGACGTGATCAATCCTCTGCCTGGAACTCCTACATTTTGTGGCTCATTTCTTTCATTTTTATTCCCTGAGCCAGCACCTGCTCTTTTTGTTGGTGGGTTATCGCATGTATCTATACACAGGAAAAGACAAAAGTGCCCAAGAATGTACCTACCTTCATCTCTACTCCGCAGCGGTTAATCAATGGCTGATTGTGTTAATGTATAAAAACTTCAGCTCCCTTACCTCTGATGGAGACAAATCTGAGCTGTGACGCACCCTGCCCCCAGATGCTCTCCGCTGAAATGCGCCACAGGTGTCTGTCCTTCATGGATGAACTTGATACGATGAGCCTGCTAGGATTTCTTCCCTGTCCTTCCCTTCCCTTCCCTTCTCTCTTTGGGGACTTTGCTCATCTATGTTTTTCCTGGATATATTTCCTAATGAATGTTTTTTACCAAAATCCTCATGTCAGGGCAACCCAGTCTATGTCAGGAACCACATAATAAGTACTAGAAAATAATTTTTTAAAAAATATAAAATAATATAAGATTTTTAAAAATTATAACTATAGTGGGCACATATGCATGTTTAAAATATATCTATAACATATGAAAATGCTGTAATTAATTATGACAACATAATTCATTTTGGCCTCATCAGAATTTTCTAAAAGGCAATGCTCTGGAGAGAAATGATCTCCTTTCTCTGACATCTTTTTAATGCTGAGATATACAGTGATAAAAATGTTGCCTCAGAGATCATCTTGCCCTTTACCTGTGAGTGTGACATCGTTAAGAGCAAGCAGGTAACTTCTCCCAGCCTCTCATCGTAGCACAGCACTGGAAAGAAAGTAGTAGGTGCTCAGTGAGCTGGTTACACTTGGAGACATCTGGTAGCCATTCAGCCAACCGCAGGGGTTCTTCAGAAGTTATTCATTTTTAGCCTCTCCTGGGGAGAACAAGCATCTCTGTAAGATCAGTGTAATGAATGAAGAAGAGGCCAAAAAGACATGGCTCATTATCTCCCTATTTCAGTCTCTACTCTGATGAATGAGGTGACCAACTTTGAAAGAAAAATTGAAGAAGTTTGCATAAATCCATTCAGCTGATTAGTGGAAGAGTAAGAAGCCCAAATCAGACACCCAAAGTTCTAGTTAACTGAGTTTCCACCACCAATGCTATTTATTCTACATTGGAAATTATTTAAATATTCTTCAAGTTTTTAAAAGCGATCCAAGTTTACTCTTCCATAATCTTTTGATTTTTTTTCAGGTAACTGTTGCAACTATATCAGAAAGGTAAGTGATGGTTAATTTATTTACCAAAGTTGAATGAAGCAGTCATTCGTAAAGTCACTACAAAATGTACCTTATCCATTCTAAGCCTGATTTTAAAATCAGAGATGGAAGTAGGGATCACCTTCCTTCTCCTCCTCTCTCCATAAAGGGAACCGGTGTCACCAAAATCCAACAGTTTTGAGGAGGGTGTTAAACATTAAAAGTCATATTTTATAACAAAAATATGAAGCATATATTCAGTCCAACAAAATGTAAAATATTGAAACAGTTAATGTCTTTCATAGTCTTTCCTTTTTATTTAGAGTAAGAAAGATTACTTTCCCTGCTTTAATTTCTAAGCAGTTTCTCAGTTTAGAATGAATGAACTAAATGCATTATAACTCCATTGTTCCCATACCTATAGCAGATAGCATTAATGTAAATAACTTTTTTTAAAAGATAGTCTGATAAATCTATGTACCTGAATCCATTCTACTGGTACATCATGAGTATATTTTTCAAAAACCTAATATACAAACACAAGAGCTATAAATGAGTTCTCCCTGACTACCGGCATCTATTACAGTGAATAATGTATGTGGATTTGGTTGTGACCTGGCCAGTTTTATATTCATAAAAGCTCTTTTAAGAAGTTTACATACATATACGTGACTTTAAGCTATAAGTTAAAAGTAAGAATACAAAGCACTGAATGGTCTCTTCACAAATAATTCTTAATTATAAAATTCAAATATATTTTCCAAATGCATTTTAAAAGCATTAAATTTTGTTTGCACTTTTTGACCAATTTTTAAAGCAATTATTTTTAAAGCTTCTTTCCCAAGAAAAAGGAGGCCATTATTAATAGATTTTTAATCACTTACAAATTAAAATGCAGAAATATTATACTGTCCTGTGATAAGCCTGCACATTCTATTTCTGTAATATTTGCTTCTACCTACACACATGCAAAACTATCGTGATTTATCATAAGAGGTTATGGAAGGAATAATAATATGGAAAAATTACAAATGTGAATAAAATAATAACACTTAAAAAGCAATTGTTTCTTTTTTTTTTTTTTTTTTTTTTTTTTTTTTTTTGTGGGAACCAGGGGGTCGACCTCAGGACCTTGCGCGCCAGCAGGCGCCCGTGCCGCTGAGCGATATCACCGGCCCCTTTTTCGTATGTGGGTTCCGGGAGTCGAACTTGGGCCCTTGCGCTTGCCGGGCAGGCGCTTAAGCCGCTAAGCCATCTCACCGGCCCCCGCAATTGTTTCTTAACTAGTGTCATTCTGTACAAATTGAACTCATGTTTGTTTATGCAAACACAAAACGGCCTTTGAACTTTAATTCTTTTTTTTTAATTTAAACTCTTTTTGTGTTTTCCACTCTTAACCTTATTAGCAGAAGTGCGCCAAAAGTGAGAGTTGAATCTCAAGTCCACCACTCACCAGCTAAGTGACCTTAGGTAGGTTATATAACCCCTCTGAGCCTCAGTTTCCTCAAATGTAGAATAGATATATTATTGGCAGTAATTATGTCATGGTGTTGCTTGAAGAAAATTAAAATGATTCAATATAAGGAAATATTTAGAAGAGTACCTAGGACAGAGTTACACTATATATGTTTTTATTATTGTTATTATTATTTCTAGTGCATCATAGATGCTCAATAAATGACTATTAAATTAAATTCCCCTCCAAAGTAAAAAAAAAAAAAAAAAAACTTAGCAGCCCTGATCAAATAATATACTACAACATGTTCTCACATTTGATGAATACATAATTCAAAGAGAATAAAAAATTCAGAAGTTCTGTTCCAGTAGCCAGGACTTACAGAGTAGGGAATTGTTTATTCTGTGCTTTCTGAGGGTCTCTGAACACTCCATATCCCTCCTATCAAATCTGTTGTAAAGCCTGAAACCCATTCAATACTACTTCGACTAAACCATTGAAAGGCCTTGTAAAAGCCACACATTTAAAAGCAATAAAAGGTGATGTTCCATATTAAAATATAGTCAGCCTCTTAGAACAAAGTGGGGGATTAACAATACCTATGAATATTTTAGCCACACAGGAGTTTTCTTTCTTTATGTAGATTTGAACTAATTTATAAATAATCTGTGGGCTCATATCCGAGAAAGAACACACAGGCCAACAAGAGAGTGCTAGAAGGTCTCCATAACATGGGAGGAATAAATTGCCTACTTAATTTCTTTCCAGAGGTAGTGCACCTGTGTCATGTCATAATGCCATCAATGCTATTTTAAAACAAGCATTTCCGACCTTGGGATGTATGCAGCAGTGTGCCTAGCTTTTGAAGTCACTGACAAAAAGATCTGATAATGTTCCATGTTATGACACTTCCATTATCCCACAATATAAAGACTTTCTTCCTTTAAAAAAAAAAAAAAAAAAGCGTTCTCATGCTTCAGAGGAAAAGCTTGTCTCCACCTAACACTGAAGGTTTAATTTAAACTGTGTGCAGAGTACAAATTGCAGTGCAGGAGTGAGTTTGGATCTGGCGGTGACACAATTAGAGAGCCTGACATGAGGTTACAGGAGCACAGACTGCTGCTATGTGACCTTGACCTGCTGCATTCAAAAGCAGAAGAAAACGTGGAAACACTAGTGTGTTGTAAGAAGTAAATGGTGCTGCGTTTTTGTACATACCCACTGAACTAATTTCAGAAAGTTCACAGTACTACCGTGTTACTGTATTCTGACTTCCAGGGCGTGGGTTACTCTGTTCAGGGTGTGTGTTATGACAAGGAAGGAAGGTTGGAAGATATGCAGTAACCCATCTGATACATCTACAGATTAATTTTGCAGAAATTTGGGGTAGCGGAAGTGTAAGTAGCACTACTCTCCTTCCTTCTCAAGACCAGATAAGAGAGATACAGGAGTCAGACTGAGAAGAGGTGCCCGCAATTTTACTGGTAAAATCTACCTCTGGGGAAACACGGCACACATAGTGACAGATGGCTTGCTGACACTTAAGTGACTTTAACTTTCACACTTCTCAGCCCCAAAATGTGGTCAGTAGCAAAGTCAACTCTACTACTCATGGCGCATGCAGACTAGCATGCATTTTCTCTTCAGTGTAGAGTCCCATCACCCTCAAAACAGGGAAACAGAGACACAAACACTCTGGTTCTTTTTTCTTCCATGATGAGAACTCACTGTAATGTGGTTTTTCAGCCAAAATTGAGATACATTTCTTCAGGGACTTTGGGATATGAATGGGGATGCTCTACATAAGCACCAGAATTGCAGAATATACTCCAAAGCACACTACAGTCCCAGGCAATGAAAAATTATCCTGCCTAAAATCAAGTTGAGAAACATTGCTAAGAACCCTTCTCACGGAGTCATGAGAAGCGAAGAACGAGTCACAGTAGAGGTGTGGCAGGTGGGCATGTGTGTGCCCCTGCCAGGTGGGCATGCGTGTGCCCGTGCCAAGTGAGCATGTATGTGCCCGTGCCCACGAGTGCAGCTAGGTCCATAGGAACTACTCTTCTCTTTCTTTAAATGAAAGTATAATTTATTCTCAGGAATTGCTATCCTTTTTGTGACCAATTCTGAGACATTACCACTTCCAAGATAAAGAACAATTCTATCTCCCACAAATTCCTCCATGACTTTTGAAGTCAACCCCTGATACCCCAAACCTCTAGAAGCTAATGATCTGTTGCCCGTCTTGATAATTGTGGTTTTTCACAATGTCATATAAATGGAATCATACTTTTCCATATGGCTTCCTTCACTTAGCATACCATGTGTCAGATTCATACATGTTATTGCATGTAGCAGTAAGGTGCTTCTCTTCCTGCTGAGAAATATTCCACTGTGGGGTTGTAACAAAATTTGCTTACTTATGTCTCCACTGAAGGGCCTTTCACATAATCGTTTTACCTGTAGAGACTCAGGTTGCAAATGAGATAAATATCTTTCAGAAAGTCATGTCCAAATCTGAACTCATGGAATCTCTTCCCATATTCTCTCCCAGCAAGTCTGAGAGAACATTCTGGATTCAGGTGATACAGCTTACTGAAAGTAGGTTTCTTACACATGCTATCATTATGTCACTTATTATCTTGCAATTGTCAGTAACTCACCCTGGACTTTGAACCCACTGAGGTAATTGTGGTGTTTTGCTTAGTATTTTTTTCCAAGGCACAGGTAAAAGCTCTGGTGCATACAAGGTATTCCTATTGAACAAACAAATGACAAGCCAAGGAAAACACTCTTAAGTGTGAATTTTTATGCATATGTAAGTTATAATTGCAATAGTTCATAAGATCATTTATATTTAACCTGAAAGAAATTATAATAAAGTATTATCCTTATGGGGGCGGTGAGATAGCTCAGCGACATAAGCGCCTGCCTGGCAAGCACAAGTTCCTGAGTTCGACTCCTGGTACCCACATATGAAAAAAGGGCCGGTGATATCACTCAGCGGCACGGGCAGCTGCTGGCGCACGAGGTCCTGAGTTGGACCCCCGGTACCCACAAAAAAAAAATAAATAAATAAAGTATTATCCTTGGACTTTTAGCCAATGTATATTAAAAAATTCCAGTTAAAAATTGATATGAATTAGGTATCGCTCCTTGAATATACTTTTAAAATACTTCTAAAGAAGAATATTGTGAATAACCCAAAACAGTTGTGTATGATTACGTGTGTGGGGAGATTGTTTTACTGCTCAGAATTTCTTACTGGTATTTATTTTGTTGTGCTTTCATGTCCTTCAAAAGTAGTGTATTGTTGGGCGGATGGTGTGGCGCGGTGGTAGTAGGGTGCTTGCCTAGCGTGAATGAGATGTGGGTTCCATCCCGAGTACAAGGGAAAAAAGAGTAGTACCTTTTCACCATAGGACAGATGGGAGACACAGTGGAGCCTGAATAAATGTTGCTGTGAATCTCATGGTACAACCACACCAAATACCTGAATTCAGAAATTCCCATGAAGACTCCATGTAGATCAAAGTACTTTGCTTGCTATATGTGATGCTGTAAGGTGCCAAGAACATGTATAGAGAAGAAAAGATTAAAACCTCTGAAGGCTTATTGTGCTTTGATCACAGTCACCTCTTTTTTTTCTGTGCCCAAAGAGACAGCTGAGGAGTCTAAAGTGCCAGAGTAAGATATTGGGTGAAGAAGGCTGCCTTTCTTGACTAAATGGAAGAAGGACCATTGCAAAAGCACTCATAACCCAATTTTACAAAATATTATTTCAAATGAAGGTGAAGGACCTGAGCAACACTCCTTAGAACATCTGGGTTTTTGTATTAGTCCACTTCTGTTGCTATAACAAAATGCCTGTAGCTGGATACTTATAAAAAATAAGTTTATTTAGCTCACGGTTTTAGACATGGAAAGTTCAACGTCACATAGACTCATCTGTGCTGACTGTAGGGAGAACCCTTTGTTGGGATGAAAAAAGAATTGGGAAGAAATGGAAAAAGAATTGTTCATGTGCAGACAGGGGCCAAGCACATAGGATGGCCAATTTATAACAACCCATTCTCATGAGAACTAACTCTCTTTAATCCCTTCCAAGGAACTCAGTGCTCCCAGTGACCTGATAACCTTACAGTAGGCCTCACATCGTAAAGGTTCCTCCACCTCCCAAAATCATCACCCTGAGGGCCAGAGTTCCAACACATGAAACTTTGGAGCCAAACCACATCCAAATCATAGCATCTCTCTTACTACTGCCAGGATTACATGAGCCCCAATTTGAATAACACAAATGACAAGAATTACTCCTTAAATATTTCTAGGATTTCTGACTTAATTCCCACATCCAACTGCAAGTGGGGACATACTGTTGACCTGACCTGCTATGAGTGATATAGAATAAACTTATAAATTGAAGCTTTTGCTTACCTCATTCGCTAAGCCCTTTTCTAACCATGTTTCCTGTAGTTCTTCTTTGTAGGATTCCACACCAAGCCAGCCCAAATTTTCTGGCTATTTTTAAATGTCTCATGAGCCAAAGTGGCAGGTCTATTTATGCCTGTGACAGTAATATAATTTTCCTTGTCCAAGAGATAATAGTGCTATGAAGAATAAAATTTCTAATACCAAAAATATATATAATGGCATATATCTATATATATCATACCATGCAAACATATGCATTTTAAACTTTGAAAAAAATGAGATTTTGTGTCTATTATATTGAAACTTGGGCTCTTTTCTAGAAGAAATCATGAAACTTAAGAGATAAAATGTTGAGAACTGCTAGTTTAAGAAATAGAAAAATCAATTTGGTAATAACTCTACTCTGTTCCCTTTCATATAATCTCTGGCCAGTGATTGCTGAATTCTGAACCATGACTTCCTATAATTTACTCACTATTATCACCAACTAAAACTGAAGTGCATCATTATTTAAAATGTTTCTAATAAATCTTTTCTAAATGTGTAATAATATGGTTATACAATCATGTGACACCCTGAATTAGTATCGTCATTATTTAAAGTGGCTGAAGTAGTAAAATGGATTACAGAACCTGACTGAGGTTACACAGAGATACAGTGGTGTATCTTCAGATAAAAACTTCGGCAAATTTTTGTTCAGTACTTGTCCTCCTACCAATCCACCTCTTTTGCCGTTTATGTGTTTCCTCACTTACATTGTTTATGCTCTTTGAACCATCAGTCCTTTGAAGTGATATGCTTGGAATATATTTCAAAAACTGACCTTCACTTTTTTCCTGTGTAATATTTTAAGCAAGCCCATCAGAGAAAGGAAGGGAAAGGAAAGGAAAGGGGAGGAGAAGGAAGGGGAGAGGACGAGAGGATAGAAGAGGAGAGGAGGAAGAGAGGAAAAGAAAAAAGTTATTGTGACAAATCTGGATACAGAAGATGATCACGTTAGGTGGAGTATTACATATCAAATAAATCATTTTACTGGTAAGAAAAGAATGTAACCATGATTGCCTATAAACCTTCTAATATTAATCATAATATTTCTGAAACAGAAAGTTCAATATACTAACAAGGGCACCTACATAAAGCTTCAAAGCTAGTAGCAACTGACAAATAGAATTGAGAATAAATGAACTTTGACAGATTACTTTTAAAACTCTAGAAAAACAACTAACTTTATAATTTGTTAGTGATCCATTTCAGCCTATTCAAAAGAAATACGTTTCCAATAAATATCTGTAATTCAAATATAAAACCAAAAGAACTGTTTTTTTAAAGCTGCATTCTATCGTCACTTTATTTCTTTTATTTTATTAAGCACATCCTTATCTGGTTGTTTAGAAACTAATTCTTTATACAGAATAGCAGTTTCAGGAATGATGTATAAAGTCTCTGCATATCTTTTGTTTAAAATTCCAACTGGACTATTTCACCATTTTTAAAAGATAATTCAGACCAAACTTAAAGACTACGCTGTGCAATTTTTCCAAAGGAACTAATATTTATGTGCTTTGCCAATTTCTTAGAAACCACAACTATACCAATCTCTATAAAATGAATAAAAAGAAATTGTGAAACCATCTATAGTCTGTCCATCAGGGCAAATGAAAATATTAGTGAAACCTTGGGATATATAAAAAATCTAGGAAATGTGTAAAAAGCAAAGTTGGTCAATTTACTTGAACTTTTTTTCTTGCAAATATGCAGTACAGTCAATACATAGATGTTACGCAAACATTAAATCAGCTGAAGAAGCTTCCAAATATTTGAAATTCACATTTTTTCCTCAAGTTCTTTGAGAACTGCACTCAACTGGGAAAAGCTTGGGAATGCGGCTCCCCATTGCCCCACCCCCACGCCAGAGAAGTTCCTTTCCACTTTGGTTTTCTCTGCTACAAAGGAATCAGTCTTAATTGCTCCCGGCTGTGAGTCCTTCTCCCAGTGGTTGCTTCCTGCTAATATTCAAGCAGTATAGAATCATGCAATTTTGTTAAACTCCAGTAAATACACAGGGCCTTTGTAGAAGCTAATTCACAACACAGGATTTCAAGCACTGTAACCATCAAGTAAACTTTCACTCATCTTTAAAAACAAACCTCCTAATGATGACCACTCTTTTTCAAAGAGGTGATGAGATTAGGCAATCAAAAACTGCACTTTTTACCATTAAGGATTTTAATAGAATATCATTTATATTTTTATTTTAATTTGTATGTATTTTATATCTATATATACACTTTAAATTATTTGTGATATATTGAAATATTTTTCATGTGTATTTAGAATTTACTAAATTATTGTTATAGCAAAAACAGATAAAATAATATCTTGTGATTATGTGATCCTTTCTTCAAACAAAACATTTTGTGATAATAGCAAAAAAAATGACTATAAGGAATTTGGCACATTAAGTTCCTCAAAAATTAAATACTTAGCTCTTCTTTATATTTTTACTATTTAATCTCAAGAAATAAAATTGTTTTCAAAAGTATTATTCCTTGACAATCAGAAAAGCATTTTAAAATTACGTCACTTGAAAATAATATTAGGATTTTATCCTTTCTATTTTACTAATGGTACAAACTCAACCATTCATTTAGTATTAATGAATCAAAATTACATTAAATATTTTCTTACAAAGAAAAAGAAGCAACAACAACAATAACAAAAAAGATTGGAAGAAATTAACTACGTCTGAAAGTGATTTAAGATGTGAATGTGGGTTTTTCATTAAAACCAGTGAATCTGAAGTTTCAATTAATGAACCACAATTCAGGGCTATTAGCTTGACTAATAAACTATATTACTGGGTAGAAGGCTGAGGATAATAAAGACAAAGTATCAAAGCTTGAGAACTTTGTTTCAGAGGTTGTCATTGGCAGAAATCAAGCAAGTTCAAAATACCTAAAAAAGAAAATTTGCAAAGCAGCATGAACAAAACCACAAAAATAATTGATTTACTTGCACCTAGAGTCATCATTGAACTCACTGCCTGTTACAGCACACCAAGGTATATATTTGTGCTCAAAATAATACTTACATGACATCAATGTACTTAACGAAGATTAAGATACTAAGCTTTTAGTCTAATAATAAAAAATGTTATTAAAACATTTATACATTTTCAGGGTCATATGGAAATGTTCATAGTATTATTTTTGATCTTGAATATAATTTTACAAATAATAGTTCAGCACCATATGGTAAAACATGTGCCATATTCACACTAATCTCCATGCTGTGAAAACCTAACATTCATATGGACATCAAATCTAGAAATAATAAATTGAAAGAGGATTAGATAGCTTATGGCATACCAATGCCTCCACAAGTAGAAAGTAGGAAAGGAAGGTAAAATATGAAAATCAGTTATTTAAACCTCAGATTGCTGCAGAAGCAACAAAAACTAAAAAATAATAAATATGACAAGACCATGGAGAAGTGAGGGCAAACTGCAGTCATTCCTTCTTTGGGGGCATTTGTTAATTTGGAGCACCAGCAGAGGCGAGGTGTGGTGGTTTATATCTAGATGTCCCCCAAGAGCCTCACAACCTCATAAGGAGCACTTTTTGAGAGTACTGGATCACAGAGGCAGCACATCTAAGTGCTGTTAGGAGGTGGGGCCTGCTCGAGGGAGGCAGGTCCCTGGAGTGTCACCAAGAAGGTCTCTCTCCCCAGCTCCTCCCTTCTCTCTCTCTGCCCTAGACCACTATGATGTGAGCAGCTTTTCTCCACCACGTCTATCTGCTCTTTCTTCTTTGGAGCCAGTCAACCAGGTACTGAAATAAGAACCAAAATAAACTCCTCCTTTAAACTATGTGTGTCGGATATTGTGTCCTAGTGACAAAAAAGTGACTAAGACAGGGGAAATCGGGTTTGGCCTAAGAAGAAAGCTACTATGAGAAAAAGCAAAACCAACAGAGCATTCAGTGACTATACAGAGCTGGGAAAACAAGACTGTAAAGTAGAGTAGCCTCAAACATGTAGTGTGATCCCCCCAAAGACATACACTGAATTCTAGCTTGCACAGGAAACAGCTCCCTCCAAAAAAAACTAAACCAGAAACCTATGAAGACTAAAGCACACCAAAGAAGATAAAAAGATGGTACATGAGTGTATGAAAAGATGCTCTACATCACAACATCACAGGGAAATGCAAATTGAAACAAGGGGATACCACTACACACCTATTAGACGGATCAAAGTCCAGAACATGACAACCCAAATGCAGGAAAGAAAGCGGAACAGCTAGAACTCCACATTCTTAGCAGGTGGGAAAACTACAGCTTGACAGTTTCTCCCAAAACTAAACACATCCTTATCCTGTGATCCAAGAACCTTGCTCCATGGTATTTACCCAAAAAATTGGAAATTTATGTCCACAGAAGTACCGTACACAGATCTTTATAGTCGCTTCATTTATAATTGTCAGAATGTGGAAGCAATCAAGATGTCCTTCAATAGATGAATGGATAAATTGTGGTGTAGTCAATGGAAGAAAGAAATGATCTATGAAGCTAAGAAAAGACATGAAGGAAAACAAAATGTGTATTACTATACTAAGTGAAACAAACCAATGTGAAAAGGCTATGTATAGTATGATTGCAAATATAAGACTTTCTAGAAAAGACAAAATTATAAAAGCAATAAAAAGATCTGTGGTTGCCAGGTGTTAGTGGGAAGGAGGAATGAGTAGGTGGAGCACAGAGAATTTTTAGGGCAGTGAAATGCTCTGTGTGAGACTATGGTGGTGGACGCTGTGATATTTCCCAAGGCCACAGAATGCACAACACCAACAGTGAGCCCTAATGTAAACTACAGACCGTGGGTAGAAAAAAAAAAAAAGTAAAAAATAAAAAAATCAATAAAAAAAGACAGGCAAACCAATACAATAGCCAAAGAAAAGTATGAACAATTCATAAAAGACAATATTCAATGTACAATAAACATGTGAAAAAGTACCTAACATCATTAAAGAGAAATACAAATTAAAGCCACAGTGAGATAATATTCCAAAAACACAGGGATGGATTAAATGAAGAAAAAAGAGACAGTATCAAGTGTTATCTGAGACATGGGACAGATGGAACTTTAATTCACTGCTGAAGAAAATTGGTAAAACCATTTTGGAATCTGTTCAGTAAAACACAAACGCTTATTTTTATGACTGTTATTTCAATCCTAGTTATACAACAAAAAGAAATGTGTACAAGTGTTCATCAAGAGCAGTCACAGCAGCACTATTCTTTTTTTTTTTTTTTTTTTTTTTTTTTGTGGGTAGCGGGGGTCGACCTCAGGACCTCGCGCGCCAGCAGGCGCCCGTGCCGCTGAGCAATATCACCGGCCCTTTCTTCGTATGTGGGTTCCGGGAGTCGAACTCGGGCCCTCGTGCTTGCCAGGCAGGCATTTATGCCGCTGAGCCATCTCACCGGCCCAGGAGCACTATTCTTGATAACCCTGACAAAGGGAAAATGAGGCCCATGGTCCGTAAAATGGACAAATACATCGTTCCATATTTATGCTGTGGGATAGCGTAGGGCAATGAGACATTAACATACTACGACCACATGCAACAAGAATGAACCGCACACACTAAATATTAACTAAAAGAAGTCAGATACAAAAAACATACATACTGCAGATTACTATTCATTTAAAGGTCAAAATCAAGCAGAACTAAGCTGTATCAGTGATCTACTTCCCAGACAGGAGTTGAAAGAAGCTGGGGGCGCAGGTAATGTTTGATTCTTTGGTCTGGATTCTGATATCACATATGGGTTCATTTTGTGGGAGTTCTTTTTGTTCAACACTTATTAGTCCTATTTTCTATATGTGTTTATATTTTACTAAAATGTTCACATAAAAATAAAAAAGAAAATAGAGAATTCTACTTCTTGCTCAAGATATCTTCTTACATATTGTTCACCAACCTTCAGAGAGAGTTACATAGTTCTTTTATTTCAGCTCTCTTCTTTTCAAAGTCCATAGGTATGCATCTGGCAGTAACAAAGCATGGCTTCGCCCTCTACCCAGAACTTCTGCATCCCCTGACAGCTTGCCCGACCTGTCCATTTCAAGCTCCTCATTCATGGTCATTTGCCATCGGGATCACAGTGCTGTTATACTGCATTTGGCACCTCTCCGTACAGCCAGGTCTATCAGTCCATCGGTCTGTTGGTCTGTGTGTGAATCTGAAATATACACAGTATTACAGTTTTTCTCAAGGAATTATTGAGCCACATATAAATCAAGGGATGTTGCTGAGTGGTCTTAAGAACTTTCCCAAATATTTTATGGATTAGGACACTCTCTGCCAAAAGCCAAAAAAAATCTATTGCCTATCTCTACCCACAATTATATGTGTCTCAACTTTGTACTTTCCAAGATACCAAAATAAGGAACAAAAATCAATTTTACAGGGCAGGCAAGGGATAAATCAATGCAGAGAGCTGTAAAAGCAGCATCTTAAATTTCAGTCCAAGGTTCCTCTGATGTAAAGCAGAGGCAGAATAAATTACTCCACCAAAGATACCTTCCCAATCAATACTTCTATATTCAAACCTCGGTTCAGCCAGGTTGGAGTGACAGCACACAAGGGAATGTGCTGATGATGCCCCCTGTGCCTGACATTTTAAGACATTCCTTTCACACATACTTTCATTTTTTCCTACTTGTCCAGATACAGTGTCCAGCATGAGAGCTCTTCTAAAGGCCATCAATTTGAATTGCAAAGAGAAAGCAAAAAAAGAATCACAGACTTTTGAAAGTCACTCACATTTTCCTACCTAGGATCTTACTTTGCTAGATCTGTAAGACCGTACTATTCCTGTTGATCTGGAGCATTAATTACATTTTATATATAGTATTCCTTCAGTTCCACTTTTGGGAAAACATAGTTTATTCACAAAGGTTAAGTTTGGGGGGAAAAGGAGTTCCCCAAAATTTCAGCGTCTTCAAAAGGTTTCATTCCTTGCTTAAGCAACTTGGCTGTGGGTTTTGGCGATGGTTCTGGAAATCTGTCTTCCATAGTAAGGTTCAGCATTGTATGTCCATATCAGTATTTGCTTCTGGGACCACAGGGCAATGGAGAAAGTGCTGAAGAATCTCACCATTAAAGTGTTTATCCTGGAATAGACATGGGTCACTTTTGCTCATATTTCGTTAGGAATATATGTCAATGGCCACACATCACCTCTTGTGCTAAGACAAAAAAGAGCCACTAATTAAACTTAAAAATTACTTAAGACTTTAAATCAATTGCCCAAGCTGCATCAACTCCAGACTTTGTGTAACATAAAGAAGAAAGAAATAATTAAAAACCAAGAAAGTGGACACCTGATCAGGAACTGAAAATAGGGTCTGTTCCCTTAGCGAATGAATTTGCATAGCTTCATAGAACTCTGAGGCCATACAGGTCTGAAGCCAACCTTAGCTCAGCCAAAATACTGATTTAACATTTAACATTATCCAAGGTGGCACTCTGATCCCAGGAGAAAGTGGAGAGATATACACACCAAAGGTAACCACCCTCAGCATAGCAGACCCACCCAAGCATTACATAGTCCTGTCCAGAATGACAAGCAAAGCTACAGAGCTGCACCCAGCCTAGACCAGCTGAACTTCAGATAACCCTTCCAAGAAGCAAGAACAGTTATAAATGTTTGTTGTTTTAAGCCACAGATTTTCTGGGCAATTTGTTATGTGGCAAGAGCTGATCAATATATGGTACATGGGGCAGACATTAGCCATTTATAAACTACAGTGGATGAGAAAAAAGAAACCAAATAGAATCTAGAAAAGAAAAGGGACAGGAGACTTGTACAAAGAAAAATAAAAAGCTAAGTACTCTTAGAAAGGAAAATAAGAATAAATAAATTCAATGTGATAACTTTTTGAAAAATTGAGATATATAAACTAACAGTATATGTTCTGGTTTGTGATTCTGTCTGTAGGAAGAATTCCCAAATCTGACTTTTAAAAATATATTTAAGGGCCGGGGAGATAGCTCAGTGGCACAAGCACCTGCCTGGCAAGTGCAAGGTCCTGAGCTCAATTCCTGGTACCTCCTCCCCACAAAAAAAAAAAAAAAAAAAAAAAAAAAAAAAAATATATATATATATATATATATATATATATTTAAAAACTGATCATACTTTTAAAGAAAATGAAATAGAAATAACATAACCTAACAATATATTTGAGTGGCCATTAATAACCAGCCTATGATATTATAAACTTCAACATGATATTTATTACAAATTATTTTTATATTAGAATTAAAGGAATGTCTGGGTTTTGAAGGCAGTGGCTTTTGGAAAAACAAAAGACACAGTGATTTCAATATTGAAACCTATAAATTCCAGTGACTTCATAATATAGATAAAAAGTGTAAATAAATGTTTGAAGGTAAAATTCAGAGTGACATATTTAACAAAGCTAACTCAAAATAACTTCTACAGTAGAAACATCAAGAAGGTAGCCAGGTCCTCCTTTACAAGGGATAGTGTCAATACTGATTTGGCAAGATTATGAATCCAATCCAAACTATATATATTTTTATAAGTAGATAAGAGGAAAGCAAATAACAAATAAAATTTAAAAAGATAACTGAGAGGATGAGGAGTAGGTCAGGGGAAAATTAATAATTGATGACTTGTTGGAAGTGATAGGGCTCTGCCGGCCTGCCACGCACTCGCACGTGGGCGCCCCTCGCAGGCTGGAGGCTGTGCTGTCCATCTCTATGCCCGTATAGTATTTCTAATAATATTATGAATATAATGAATAGTAGTACGAATTTCTAATAATATTGCGCTACCACAAACGTTTATTTTGATGCTTGCAACCTTGCGAAGCAAATATTATCATCCCTTCTTTGCTTCTCTTGCTGGAGATCACAAGCTATGGGAATACTTCCTGAGGCCCCCAGGCCTGTTCAGTACTCTTGGTGTAAGAGCTGAATGCTGCTCTTCTTATCTTCGTGGACACCTCAATGTCACTGGCTGCAGGTTTTCTTTTAGCTTAAAAACTTCCTCCATCACAAGACCTTGCATTTACTGTTGCTTTGCCTGCCTTCTCTTCCCCGGACCTTTGGTTATCAGTCCTCACTGCTTCCCTTGGTCAATCTCTATTCACAGCACCTACCTGTTCCTCTGTCTTTCCTAACAGTGTGGAAGCTGCAGGAGAATGGGGATCTTCCCCTTCGTATTCTCAGGTGCCTCCCAATGTTAGGCAAAAATAATTTATCTTGCCGGGTGTGGTGGTCCATACCTGTAGTCCCAGCACTTGGGAAGCTGAGGAAGGAGGATGTCTGCGAGTGTGAGGTCAGCCTAGGCTGCATGGTGCGTTCAAGGCTAGCCCGGACTCTGTCTCAAAAAAAAGATAAAGAAAAGAAAAGAAATAAATAATAAAAACAAAGTGATACCAAGATGTTCTTTCATCAGGAGTCTCAGCCCAAGGATTCTCAACCTTCACTCTCATCAGAATTGTTTGAAATGCTTCTGAAAATACAGGTCGACAAGCCCCCTTCAGAATTTCTCATTCAGTTGGTCTGGTTGTGGCTAAACACTGTTACTCAAGGTCTCTATGGAATTTTAAAGTTTAGCAGAGGTTAATAATCATGACTACTTTGCCTATTTAAAATATATGTGTCAATTATTTCAAATCGATGCATTTACCAACTCACCAGCTCCTGGGTGATTCCCAATGTTATTACATTTAACCCAATTGGGTCTACTAACTTCTACAGCCTGATTGTGATACTTCTAAGATTTCTGATAGTCTAATTTTGATTCTGATGATCCACATATGTAGGAAGTGTCACTTTCTAAAATATTTACAAAGTTACAAGTTAGCATTTTTGTAAACTGTGCCTGGCAGTAGTGCAAGCGGACTATATGACAAGTAATGGCAAAATATTATTGGGTAACCCCTAAAAAGATCTGCTATATCTACAGAGATAATTATTTACCCCAAAAAGCGCTAGTTTCCAGATACACAAAGTACATTTTTAGTTTCAGCACGTTATGAAGGAGACTGAATATTATTCTATGAAAAAGATTGAAAACAGAAAGAACAACTATGTCATAGATTCAACTTCTGAAAAATAGGATGTTTTAAATATAAATGAAATAAATATTGATGTCGAATTGCAAGTTAGGAAACAGTTACAGGACAAAAAACTGTTAGCTGAATACCTACCAAAGTCCAGGTGTGGAAACTAGGGCACAAGACTAACATTTGAAAGAGAGAAAAAGAGAGAAATCACAAGGCAGCAAAAAAGGCAGAAAGCAAGGGAAAGAAGAGAAAGCACTCTTTCAGTGTGAGGGGAAATAAAGCAGATAAAAACAGTGAAATACTTTGACTTACTCCTTGACAACCTTGATTAAAGTGATTACATTAGAAAATGCCATTTGGAGTTATCTTTGTTAATAAATTGATGTGCTTGGAACTAAAGAACATCATTAATGTTCTCACAGTTGTCTAAGTGCAGCCTACAAAACAGCTGGTATAAAACACATACTAGCTTTAGCAAAAAAGTGAGCAGCTTTAGCAAGAGAAAAATATTTAACCTTAAGGATTGAACTATGCATGCTTCTATTCTAAAAAGCAATCTGATTACAAATCTCACTCCCAGATTTGGAAGCTATTTATCCAACTGAAGGGGGAAATTTGTCAGCCTCCTCCTGCCACAGCTGGGCAGATTACAGAACACAACTGCAGCAGGCAACATGAGCAGGAAGAGCCAACAAGTTCCATGCCCGGGCAGACAGAGTGGCTGGGGAGGAGAGGGAAGAAAATGTAAACACAAAAGCTCTTTATACCAGAAATGTTAAAAGGACCTTTGCTATTAAACACAAGCCTTGATTTCCTGTTTCCATAACTCCTAGTGGGCGAGTTATTTTTACATTTATCTTAATGAAGTTACACCCTGCTCTGAGATTTTATAAGCCATTTTCCTGCCTATGGAACAAACAAAATATTCTTCTCTCTGATTCCATTCTTTGTTGACCTTGAAAAGGCCGAACCAGAGAACAGCCTTGGCTACATATTAACCAATGTGTCCAAGGTCTTGGCAGCAGAGGAGGAGCCAGGCTATAGTAACACTGAGAATATTTCACCTGTGACACTGGGCTCCATGTTATTTAGTGACTTTTATTTGTACCCAGGAAAGTTACAGAGGACAAAAATAGAAATCTTCTTTAAAAGTGTAAAGATATATTCTAGTTGGCCTTGAACCATGCATCTGAAATTGATTCTGAAAAATATCTTCTATGGATGAATAAAAATTAACGGAACATGATTCATTAAGAGCATCAGATAGTCAAATTAATAAAGAACATAATCAAGTAGGCATAATTATTGTATTCTTTAGTTATTACCTACATGCTGCAGTGGACAGAGGAATTTGGAATGTGTCCTTTACTGCTGCCATGCTGCTCCGGGCACTGGCTGGGGAATTAAGAATTCATGCCTCTACATAATGATATATGATTAGTGCTGTGAAAGTAATTGAACTCTTCGTTCTAGACAATCCCTTGCAGTGTCAGCAAGAAGCTGAAACAAACTGTGTCATTTAGCAGAGTTATTCTGTAAGTGAGAAAAACCTCTGATCCCTGCACAATTAACTTCCTAGTAAGTTTTAGGTTCTCAAGATTAAGTGAGAGAATTAATATAATAGACCATGTAAATGTGCATCAGCGACATCAAGCAAGGCAAAGGCACAGAACGCAAAGGAATGAGAAATTCAAAGAAATTAACAACTGCTCTCAAATATAATAAGAGACAGGTGTCAAGCTGTTAAAAGGATGATTGTTGTAACTAGAGCCGCCGAAGATGGTAAAACCACAGCTGTTGCAAAGATTAGTTATATGGTAACAGAAAATACTTCTTTCAGTGTGCACACACCACTAAACTAAATTACGTTACAAGGAGACCCTAAATACACCTGGAAAGTGAAGTAATAATGATATTGACATCTATTTTGCATAATAAAATACAACTCAAAACATTCACCATAACTTTATGCCTTCAAACTTTCAGCAAACTGATTTTATTAGTTATGAAGTTTCTCAATTTTATTCATCGAGTGTATAAAATGTCTCAGCAATCATTTTAAGACAGCAACAATGCAATCGCATCATACTGCATGAAATTCAAAGTGACCACATGTTGACAGGTACACATTCTCCTTGAAGTTCACCATTATCAAACACCCTTTTATTCTGGGACTTTATCGAAATATTTCCGTATTGAGTGCAGACTAATCAGTCATATTGCACGTAATTCTGTACAGTGTAGTAAATGCTCCTCCTGAATAAAGACTGGATTTGGTCAGTCTCAGCCTCACACTGGTTTCTGGAAAAAACAGAAGAGAAAAGGAAATTGTTTAATAATTTTTCTCAAGAATTTAGCTTGTTGCAGACAAAAGAATATCTAATGTCCTCTTGTACATCATAGAACACGCAGCAAAAAGAAAAATATCAAAGTAGAGAAGTGACTATATTTATGGCTGCCAATCGTATTTTTAAAAGTCTATAAATGAAAATGGACTCCAGTCTATTATTTACAACTTCTTAAAAAGTATACTTTCTTTACTAGCACTAGAGTTATTCATAGTTTTCTTTTGTACTATTTTATTTTAATGAATTATAAATTTTCTCTTACCTGTGCTGTCAATACCACTACATGTTAAGTTACATTCACATTGCCAAATGAGTGCTAATTCGGCCAAATGTGTGAATTAAAAATTGAATGATATATTTCAGCTGATAAACTGCTTTGAGACCTCAAATGCTGTGGGAGCCAGCCTATGAGCTTATACCTGACTGAGGGACAATGAGGATGAAACACTGCAACATAGAATTAGGTTAAAATGTGAGGGCCAGGGGGCTCTTGTCTCCCTTCAGCAAAGAACCCCGAGTGCCTGGCGCACTCTGCCTGTATTCACTGGGACGCCGGTAGAAGCAATTAGAGTAAAACAGGATTCATCTGCCTCCTACCATCCACGGTAAATGTCCAGGTAAACAATGGGATCTCAGCTGTCAGCATGCACTCATGCCACCTTTCTCCCTAGTGCTCACAGAGGAGGACAATTAGGCCTTAATCTTCCTATCTGGTCTCCCACAAAACACCATTCTCATAAAACTTTAAAAACTTTTCTATGGATTGATACATGCTTGATGACTGACTAAACAAACATTCTTCACAAGATATTAACCAATTTTTGTTAGTAATCAGAAGAGTTTTATTTCTTCCTGGATAGATTTAAGTAAAACATCCATCTCTTATTATTAAATTTAATTTGGTACTGAAAATTTGAGTACTTACAATCTTAATATTTAGATTTTGTTCTGCTTTGTTTTTGTGTGTTCTCTCTCTTTTTTTTTTTCCCCCCCGGAGTGAGGTTGCCAAGCAATTAAACTTCCTGAGCCTTTTATTACCACTGGTCCACTGAATTTGGATCCGGGAGCTTTGGTAGACATGCTCTGGCAAGTTGCCTAATCAGATTCGTATTTAAATCAACAGAGATGAAAATGTAGTGATGAATTTTGATAACACTCAACTATTCTCCTTTTTAACAATGATAAAGGAAAGGAAAAAGCATTATGTTAACTGTTAATCAGTTGTTATGGTTTAGATCTAGAATGTTCCCCCAAAGTCTCAGATGTGTACAGATCTGGAGGTTTTGGAAAGTGATTGGATCATGGGCATGTAATACGCATCAGTGGATAAATAGCTGAAAGCTATGAATTCATAGGTGAATGTGCTATTAGGAGGTAGAGCCTCTTTACTAGGGAAATGACCTGGAAGGATACATTCTTGTCCCCAGCTTCTCCCTTCTCTCTCTGCTTCCTAGCTGCCATGAGTTGAAGAGCTTTTGTCTAACAGTCACCTCGACCATGCTGTGTCAAGCCAACCAATCATGGATTGAACTTACTAGAAACTGCGAGCCATATAAACCTTTCTTCCTTTAAATTGTAGGTATTTTGTCCCAGTGACAGGAAAGTAACTAATACAATAGTGTGTGTTGAACTTTTTTAAAACATGTTATCCCATTCTTTCAAAAGCAGTAACTTCTCTTGAAGATTCTAAAATGTTAAAAAAAAATTTACTTATAATATAGTAAATCAAACAATTTAATGAAAAATTGTATCATTGCTACCAGTAAGAATGACTGTCAAGGATATGTCTTCAGGGTGACATCAGCACTTTAAAATGCTCAATCTGGCCATGGCATAACATACTATAAACTTTTTATTTTTTCATCATCTCTGCCTTTGAAATTATGCAACAAGTTTGTCTGCATCTTTTGTTTTGGATCAAAGTAACTGTTAATTACAGGTATCAGCTGAAATTGAATAAGTTTATACATACATGAAAATGTGTAAGTATCCAAAAAGAGACTATTATATTTGGTCATGGCAAATCCCAAAGCAATAAAAAATTTAAAAAAACATGAATTTGAAGTTGGGTTCTAGAAGCCAATAAATTCACATTTGTACTATAATATGTCAGCACCAAGGAAGGTGGCATGGCATTGTGAAATCCCTATAGTTGTATTCCTTGCTTTATTCTAATGTATTACTTATTTGTTTAATTACCTTTCTTCGCTTGTTCCTCCTGCTTATTCCAAAAATGTCCCAATGGCATATGAGTAGGCTTTTTGATTTTCTCTTATTTCTATGACATTTAGTGTCCAACAAAATTGCCTTTCACTTAAAGGGCTGACAAATAAGTTTTCAAATGATCAAATGAATTCCCAGGGAATCAAAGCTAGGGAACAGACGTGCAAGATAATGTATGTACTCCAAAAAAGAAAAGGTATTCTGAAAGTAGTGGGGTAATTAATGAGAAAAAACAGAAATTCTAAAATAAAAATAGGAAGTAAAGGCAAACAGACTTCAGGATGGTTGTAGCAATTGAAGGATCAAGATTAAGTGGACATTTATTTCCTTCAGTACACAAGTATTTGTCCAGATCCGGGTAACATGGTGAGCACTGGGTGATGACAATGAATAAGACAAACATCTTCCTGACCATTGGCAGATTCCTGTCCAATGGAAAGCACAGTACAGGAAATAACCATTGCACGTGGGTCGACCTTTATGAGTAGACAAGGGTTGTCCATGGTCGGGGTGTTCAGGCAGGACTTCTGTAAATAAATGACATTTATTTTGAAACTTGAAAGGTGAGAGAAAAAAAGAACCATTCCAAAAGCGACAAGAAATACATTTCAAGCAGAGGAAACGTGCCAAGCTCCTGAGATGAAAGAAAGCTAGGGAAACAAGGAACTGGAAATAAAAGGCAGTGAGGCTGGAGCAGTGAGAGCCAGAAGGTTTGGCAGAAGTTAATGTTGGAGAAAGACATAGTGGCAAGTTAATGCAGAGCCTTGGACAAGGAAATAAAAGATTTTGTTCCAAGTCCAATGAGAGGATTTAACATCTCTTCCAGAGGTCATGATTTAATTTAACCTAAAAGGAAAAAAATAATAACACCTCCCCAGATGCTGTGAGATTATTAGATTTTGGAGAAACGAGAGTGAACGTGGGAAGGCCAATGAGAAGACAGCGTCCCTGATCTGAGATGTGGCCTCAGTGTGGTCAATGGCAGGGAAAATATTCAAAAGTAGCACTCTCTGATTGTGTATTTGCACAAAGGATCAGTGGTGGAACTGAGAGTGAGGAAAATAAGGAACAAGGGCTGAAATTCAGATTCCTGGCTTGAGAAACTAGGTGATATCAATTCATTTACCCAGATGGGGAACCCACCAAAAGGGAGACAACCAGGTTTGGGGAGAAGTACATGTGAATCAATATTTCAATTTTAGATATGTTTATATGAAGATGTCCATTCATAGCCAAGTGGACATGTCTGTACATACAAATTTGTAAATCAGAGGAGATGTCTTGCATGAGACACTCATTTGGAAATCATGTGCACAATATAGTATTTAAAGGAATGAAAATAAATGAGATCTTCTACAGAGAAGAAAGAAGAGTATGGATCCTTGCACTGCCAACACTCAGAAATATAGGGCCATCACTACCCAGAACCTCTTTAGAAACTTCCAGCTAGTTGTAGCTTCCTGAAACATAATATGATCTTCAGAGGGTCTTCTAATGCAAGCAGGAGATTCATGACTATCTGGTTGAAAGATACATATTGTTAGAAAATAATACCACCTATTCATAACTTGAAATTTTTCTCTTAATAATACAGCATAACTTTTATCATTTTTATAAAGTCTGTGCCTATGTTTTGTTTGATCTACAAGTCTCTTATTTCAGATTAATTTTGGTATCGGGATGTGTGTCCCTTCATTTCTTCCAATTACCTTTGTTTTTAGTTGAGTTCCTCTGAGAAACTCCAATGTGAGTCCTCCTTTATTCAGCCATGTTAAATCCATCTTGCAGCATAACTTTTGATTAAGAAACATTATACTACCTTACTGTATATCTGAAGCACAGACTGAAACCTAGCAAGAGGAAAACTTTCTGTATATAAACATTCATGCTATAAGCCATTCCTATTCAAATCCTAAGATCTCCAGTTGCAATAGGCTGAATTTATTAAAGAAATGTTGGTCTTTTAATCCTCAAGTCATATACTCCATCTTTACTATCCTCCTCCCAGCATGGTTTTCCTTCCTTGATCAATCTCAAATCTAAGCAATAGACCCAAAGTTAACTCTGGCATAGTTTAAAATGACTGATAAATCTTAAAACATTATCTCTTTCTCAGGAATCTTCTTTTCAAAAAGTAATTTGGAAAATCATAGTGACATCAAAAGCATAAATTTGAAATTAAAGTTTTCAGTATTACATTTTCAGATGAGTGCATTAAGGGAAGATTAACCAGGATGGAGGCGGGAGATGGGGTTTTATGCTACTATTGGTAGTATTAATATTTTCTATGCAAAACACATTTTTTAAGCAGAGAATATAGATTGAGCTGAATGTCTGTGTTAGATATCATATCCTCTTTATTTATTAAAAAAGCATTGTGTCCTGACTCAGTTGAATTCTATGTAAAAGTAAAACTGAGGTGTCAAGCTTTTACCCGACAAAATTATTTATTAAAAAAACTAAAAAGTATGTCTCCTGTAGCATAAAATTGCTTAATGTTTGCTCTATACTTATGAATTTATTTTTCTCACTAGGAAAAAGAATTTGAGATTAAAAATTGCCTTCAGCACCCTTTTTCATTGGGAGCACAAAAGCAGCACACACTAGAAAGTCCCAGATTTGAAAGTATAGCAGAAGCCCTATTATTTGAAACACAGTTCAAGTCAACACAGACAATAAAGCCATTGGCCAGGGTAAAATTTAACTGACCCTTTCAAGATTGAAAAAGATCTTCAATCAAAATGTTTCCCTCAGTGGATAAGGAACTCTGCACTGAACTGATTTAATAGTAAAACTTACTGAAATAGCTCTCACTGGGGAAACATAAGCTAAAACAAAAACAACAATAAAAACCCACTAAAATTGTAGTTAACTAGTTAAATAGTTGTTCTGAGGTGCACTGCTCTACTTCAAAGGGTATTACATAGGAGAGGATTTTTTTAAAAGATTAAAACAAACCAGGTGGACAAAATGAAAAATTTAACAATGATGTAACTCTCCTGTTGAGGATGTGTAAAGTTTGCTCAATTGACGTTAAACATAAGGTTTTAAACTTTTCTTACATGATGTAGAGATGAAAATGATCTGTACACAAAAGATACAAATAAAAAATATAATAATGAGGGATTTTTTTTAACACAAAAGAGTAGTTGTAGTTCTCTCTGATGTATTTACCGTGGATGTCACAGCCCCCACTGAAGAGTTAAGTGCACTAGCGAGTGTTCCAAGGGACACAACGACAGCAAATATGCTGGTAACTTGTGCTTCCTTAGAAATGTGAAGAAGATCTCATAAAGTCGAAGATGTAACTGTTCACTGTAATGAAGTAGCTATTTTTCAGAGTCTCTACTTTGTTTGCTAAGTTTTTGCCCACTTTGTCCTCAGTCCTGCCCAGTGCACAGGAACATCAAGCGGCACACGTTATAATTAGTGGATGACTGGAAATAATTCAGCAAGGTGGGACTAGTGTATCTTCCTCATTCAAGATGAAGGAAGACAAAAACCATCTCTTCTATTGATTCAGGCTGGAAGGAAATTTGATTGGTGCAAAAATCCCTCACAAAGGAATGTTAATAGAAACCATAATTCTGACGCCTTTTCGAATTATGGGAAGCAAGTCAGAGGCCACAACAAACCCAGCTCATTATTAATTTCACACTTGAGTAAAACCACACAGTTAAGCATTCACTGCTTGAATTCAAAACAGCAGACTACTGGTTTCAGTGATAACAAGAATGTAGATTTTAAAAAAAGAAAAATGGAAATTACAGAATACAAGGTTTTCTATCACAAAAGTCACTTTTTATGTATTTTTATGAGCTTACTGAATTCAATCATAATTTACATGTACATAATGGAACTACCAAGGCAGCCAAAGCTTATACCATTGGAATGAATTAAAATATAAAAGTAGTTTTCCAGATAATTTTATAAGTGACAAATTCTGGTGCCTTAAATCTGAATTAGGGTGAAAGTATTCTCTCTTTCTTCTTCTATGCTTAGTTATCATAATTATTTTTATACCTCACTCAATTCTTCACTTTCATAACATAGATTTCTCCTAATTACCAACTTTTCTCAAAAAAAAAACAAAACCTTGTGATCCTTACAAAGCTCATACACAGCACTGTACATATAAACAAGGAGATCACCATTAAAACAGAGGCATGCCTTATGAAACATAAATAAGTAACTGTATGTCCATTGACTGAACTGTTAAAAGATTATGTCAGTTTAGAGTTAATTGTACTGGCTTAGGAACAGAAAAAAGTCTTATTAATCAATGGAAAAGTGATTTTGTTTTTTTTTTTAACTAAATGTTTAGGTAATTTTAGTGTCAGTTTCACCTGATTTTTAATCTGTTTTAAAAATCGAAGATAACAATTTGCAGAGGAAAGAGAGAGAGAGAGAGAGAGAGAGGAGGAGGAGAAGGAGGAGGAAGGGAGGGAGGAAAAGGGAGAAGCAGGCACTGCTCCACACCCTTCCTTTATCTTTTGTTCACTTCTTTGTCTTAAGCCCTGACTCTGTTTCAGGCTCATCAGTGAGATCCTTCAGTGCTGTTAACTTTCTGGCCATCAGGCATGAGTAATGGTCTCACGTGCACTTAGCATTTTCCTTTTTTTGGACAAGAAAAAATATTCTAGTTTAGATCAATGTCCTCTTTTCTAAGCTAATTCCCACAGCTGGGTCCCATCCATCAGATGAATGGACATTGTTAACACAGATGTTAATGACCAAAACAACTACAAAGTGAAAATATTGGTTACAAATATTACATGTTTGTCAAAGCTAATTTTTGTAGTTTGACATTTTTTAAGACTCTTTTCAGAAAAACCATTTACCAAAGGAGTAACTAAAACTGTGATGATTCAAACTCAGATACAAATTTGACAAAAGCAAAAGTCGTAAATGTTTCTCTCAGTTTTTTAATTTCAATTTATGTGTATATACATGGTCTGTGAGTGTTTTTCCACATGAGAAAAGCACATTTTATTTGAAAAATACATTTAAGAAATGTGAGCAATAACTAGGGCAATTTATACAATCAAGTAATGAGTAGAGTTTCAAGATCATTTTTTTAATAGATTTACTAGTGGGCCTATTTCCTACTTACCGCATATTGTGAAAAGATGCTTAGTTCACACCATCTTTTACCTCTTGAAAATATTTTTCCAAGATGTATGTATATATTTTCAGCAGTTATGATTGCCAATTGATTTACAGTGTGTGTAATGAATATTCTAGCAATATGCTAGGTACAGGTACTCAAAAGCAAAGAATATTATTTTCAAACAATTTCCATTAATATACAGAAAGAGACAAGGGGAAGTTGAAATAATTCTCCATCCATTACAATCCTAGCGTTTCCTGGCTTGTCTCTCCTCTCCTGCACATCCCACACTCCTCTCTGGCCCTGGTCCTGTCCATTCAGTAGCACTTACGCTTTTACTACAGGGCTGCAGCACCTTTGATCTGCGGGTCCATTCCCTTTTCAAGTATTTTCAAGAGAAATCAATAACACTGTTTCTAAAGGGATCTAGGGAGACTGAGTGTTTAAAAGGTTGTCATCCAATACAGCAGCATCCACATTGGAGAAGTTTAAAGGTTTTGCAAGTGTCATATTCTCACTTGTTAACATAAGTTTTAGGTTTATAGCCAAGACACTTTGTTTGATAAAGTATTTATGTTGTTTTGCAATAACGAAAACAAATAATTGAACAAATAGCATTCACACATTCCCCTTAGAAGGGAATGCATCTACTCCATTCTTTTAGAAGTAAAGTCACAGAACCACCATTCATATCTTAAACTAACAGGAAGCTGCAGACACTTTTCTCTAGAAATATTTCTGAAGATTTGACCAAATTAGGTACTTTTCTTTCACTGCTGAGACAAAATACCCAATGCCCAAAGTTAAAGAAAGAAAGGTTTATTTAGCTCACAGTTAGTAGAGGTTTCAGTCCATACTCAGCTGTCTTCAAGGCAGGGTCGTGTGGCACAGAGGCAAGAATTCAAGGTGGCGGAAGACGCAAAAGCAACAAGAGCAAAAAATGGCGGAGGGGACAAGCCTTTTTTACTCCTTTATATTGTAAGTAGGCTACCCTCCCTGGGGCGGGTGTAGCACTCACACCATCTGTGTGCCCTCCTCTTGCACGGGCTTAGGATGTTTACAAAGTAAGGCCCCTGGCCCCTGCTGAGTCACTTAGTTAAACTTCTACACTTCTCAAGTTGACACAATGTATCAACCATTACAGTACCTGTACACTATATATGCATATATATATATATATATATATATATACACACACACACACACACACACATATCTTAATTTTTTACCCATTCCCCTCTTTCCTTCAATCCTTCTTCCCCTCTCCATTTATAAAATTTTGTTTCTATTGTTTTTGTTCCATTCTTTTTTTATATTTTTTATTCCTATTCCCTTCCTTCCCTTCCTGCTCCCCCTTCCCTTGTTCCCCTTCCCACTTGAACATTTGAATTATCTGTCTTGCTTTACCAAACTCTTACTCTGCATTTCACTTAGAATTTAGTAAACGTAGATTTTGGAAATGGTTAATATACACATAGTTGAAGCCCAAATGTTCACTGTGCTTAGGAGAGAAGATAATCAATTAATTGTGAAAAAAGTCTTAAATAATCCTCAGAATTAAATTACATTTAATAAAAATACATCCACAGAAATATATATTTCTTTTACTATAAATCAACATATTAGTATTAACCAGAAATAAATTATCTCAAATTTCTAGTTTTATTTCTTTATTTTTTTGTCACAAGATCTTTAATTTTATTAGCAGATACTAAGCTAGAAGATACAAATCAAGCAAAACATTAAAGGCAAATTGCTTGAAACAGGTATATACAGATACACAAGGAAGCAAAAATTGTATCTTCCAAACCCAAAGCCAAGTGGTGGGAAAGGATGGTGTGGTGGATTAACTAATGGTCAACTTGGATCACCCAGCTAAATTGAGTCAGCGTGGTTCTTGTGTGGAAGGCCCACCTGAGGATTGTTGCCAACAGCATAAAAGCAGAACTGGAAGGGAAGATGGTGTGCTGTTGATTCTCCTGGAGAACCTTGTCCTACTGGTTTTCCTGATATGAATTTGCTGTTATCGTCAGAGGAGCTCAGGTCCTTGCTGTCGCTGAGGATGGCTGTGGTTCTTTTCGGGGGAGCTCTGGTCCTTACCTTGAGCCTCGCTTCCTGGCTCCAGTGCAGACCCCTCAGCTGCTGGCACAGATCCTTTACCCTGCTGACACAGATTTTCTAGCTTCCACCACTGGCCTTTGGGCCTTCCCAGTGCAGATCCTTGATACAGACTCGCATAAGACATTGCCATGGCCTCTGGGCTTCCAGCTGGACTCATGGAGGACACTGCCACAGACTCTAGGTCTTCAGCTGGACTCATGTAGGACATTGCCTTGGGATTCAGGCTTCATCTGGAGTCTTTGAGTCTCTAGCGCATGGACAGATCTCTTGCACTCCTCTGCATTTGACTTGTTGGGTGAATATTATAAAGTAATCCTAGAAATTATGTGTCCTGTATTAAATCTATTCCCTTGCAAAGCCTGACTACAACAGATGGCCTTAGAATATAGACAAAAGGGCACATAAATTGCAATAGGAAGAGTCTCATTCACCCAGGAAAGCAGCGAACTACAGCCACATAGGCACTAAAAATTTTAGATCAATTTTTAAGGATTCTTTTAATCAAAGTTTTCAAATGAAAATAGGTACCCCCATCCTCCTGTAGGCTTCCCAGTTCACTACCCAAGAGACTTGAGTGCTTCTTTGAAGGCAGCCAGAAACCCATCCCAGTCTGGAATGGCAACTTCTGCCCAATATATTATTGGTCCTTCCTCTACAAGTAACATGCTATGGGGAAAATAACCTTCTGTGATGCTGCCCTCTGGTAAAAGAAAAATGTAGCACTCAGAATAAAGTGAAAGGCCACAGAGGGCTCCTTGAGGATCCAGTAGAACAACTTTCCTAATAAACTTTGCAATTACATACAGGTGGAATGGTGCCCGGCAGTGAGAAGCGCATATGCCAAGGAGAGGGTCCAGATTCCAGGAGCCATTACCAGGGCTTCCTGAACCACGTTCTCTCTTTCCTGCTCATGTTAGTGTGAGAAGACACAGCACAGCCTTGCTTCTCATCACAATCCCCCTACACAGGGGCATTTGTTTCCAGTCTGGAACCTCAACACAAGGCTAATAAACTGTATGAGGAGCTCTCCTCCACTCTCCAGCCATCTCTAGCAGCTCTCACCACAGTGGTTCATCTCCTCATTCTCTTAGGGAGGGCTAGGTCAACAAGAGAACCTGGGAGTCCCTCCAAGTGTCCAGTTGTTAGTCTCTTTAGACCAATAGAGAAGTGAAAAGCAACAGAATTTGGTAGAGTAGAAAAAGAGCCTCTGAAAAGACTATGCTCAGCTATGGCTAACAGATGAAACAATTTCACAGCGATTCTTTCTTATGAGGTGAAATTGCTCAGTCTTAACTCCCAGAAGTTGGGTGTAAGAGACCTGCGTTTTCTTTTTCAGCCCTTCAGATCTCTGGGAAAGATAATCAAAATCAACATCTTCAGATGCTTAGGTGCCGCCACCAACAGATGCAGTTGGTAGCGTGTCTGGCACAGAGGGCAACCCTGGCAGTACAAAGAATAGTATAGGTCTGGGAGGGGGATTTGCAGAAGCTTCTGGACTGGGTGCAGGAGAGTCATTCTTTTCACCATTAATGTTATCAACACATTCATGTGAGAGGGAAGTGGCTGGTATCTGAGGTGTATGAATACTGGGAAAGACCTGACAAGTCTCCACTGGAAATCCATTGAAATCTGAAGGTCTCTTTGGCAGTGGATATAGGAAAGTATTTGGAGATGGCATTGGCATGAACATAGGCATTGCCATTGGCACTGTTCCATCAGGTCCACCAACAAGTGCTGTGAACCCATCTTCTCTTCCAACTCCTCTTCCAGGGCCAGGTTTCTTCACATCGTGTGCGACTCCAACATTAGTCAGTTCTCTTTCTGCCCAGGAGGAGCTTCTGCTATGACCACCGAGTCAGGTTCATGAGGTACATTGTAATCCTTGGCAATTTCAGTCAAGAATCTCTCCACTAGGATTTTGGGTGTGGTTTTCAGAGTCAGTTTACGTATTAGCTTGTCACCGACAGTTCTAATCGGGTTGGTCCTACATAACTTGCCATATCCTTTGCTCTACTTGGAACAGAGCTGATCAGAAACTATTTCCAAGCCAGCCACTTCTGATTAGAGTCCAGGGTCAGCCTCGATCAGTGTAGACACGGATTCAGCCACACCGGAACTGAGCTCCTCCGTAGACTGGGAGGAGGCCAAACCAACCAGCAGCAGGTCACAGTCCAGCTCCAGGCTCTCCACGGCCTCCGCGAGGTAGTCTTCCCGGATAATGTGCTCTGCTCAGGGCCACACTCACGCTCCTTCCCGAAGACCAGATAGTCATCAACCCCCTTCCTCGCTTTCCGAGCCAGTTCCTCTGTTTTCCTCCAATAGTTTACGATGGTTTATGACTCTCAAACTGACTCATAAATGCTCAACTTTAAATCCAGAGCCCAGCCCACCGTGCTGTTCCTTCTGCCTGAATCCAGGCATGAAAAACTCAAAGATCCTCCACTTTTACTTCTTTAAAGTGCTCCAAAACATTAGAAACACCAGCAAGGCACCCAGAAAACAGAAAGGTATCAACTGGTATTCACCAAAGTCTTTCACTTTGTTCTGAGACCGCTTTTTTTTTGTGGGTACCGGGGGTCAAACTCAGGACCTCGCAGGCCAGCAGGTGCCCGTGCCGCTGAGCGATATCACCAGCACTTTTTTCGTATGTGGGTACCAGGACTTGAACTTAGGACCTTGCACTTGCCAGGGAGGCGCTTATGCCACTGAGCCAACTCACCAGCCCCAGAGACCCTTTTTTAATGATTCATCTTAAGCAAGTTCTTCTCTATCATTCAACATGGGTTTTCACAGAAACAAAAATAGATCTTCCACTGTAACTAAACACATATACAGATATGTGTATATATCATGGCATACAATGAAAGAGTATAGTATAGAATCCTAAGAAAATGTAACCTTCTTACTTCCATCCCCATATCAATACCATAAATGGGTAACTGTATAATTTAATTTGTCCAAAATTATTTCTACCATTTAAATCCCTGATGCGTCCTGCAATTCTGCAAACAGGGAAGGAAAGAAAGAGGGACAGAAGAAAGGAAGGAAAGAAGAAAAGAAAGATGGAAGAAAAGGAAGGAAGGCAGGAGGGAGAGAGGGAAGGAGGAAGGACATTATGTCCATTTAAGCTATTTTCTGCCTGTTATAATAACAAATACCAAATATGTATACATAGGAGTCATGGGCTAGAGCCAGCTCATACAGGTTCTTCAGTGTGTATTTTATTAATGCCCCAAAAGTTTGAAAGTCAGTTATTAAACAGAGGCATTATAAAAAATTTTCATTATATAAATTTACAATTAAATGAATTATTATAAAAACAGGGGTAATAAATATTCAAAATGCATCACTTCATACTTTATTGCACTTTGCTGTTATCTGTGCTCTTGAGGTTATTTATATGCAGTGTGTCTTTATGATTGGAATACTCTAGATGGCACACTACTGAGCATCTCTTCCCAATTCTCGGTTCAGTACCTTAAAATGAGCCATGATGAAAACTTTTATACCATGGCCGTTGACAAATCAAGTGGTGGCTTATTGGGGGAGGCATTCATTCAGCACACCCTCGTATATATAGCATAATATATTAATAAAATACATGCTATAAATACATTTTGTCATGTTCTTCAGTACTGAAAATAATTGTGGAAGCATGAACTTTCAAAATGTTTCAAAAAGGTCATTTCTAAATGTGTTACTCCACTGTACTCAAGAAGAAAGAAGAGTAATGCAGGCGCAATGAGAAATCAATAAAACACTCTACTCCCAGTACAGATTTGACCCATTAAATTACATTCCATTAATTGTTAAAAATAACTGTCAGCATATATTTCAATTGTTGGTTAAGAAATTAAATGAATGTATGCAGTATATATCCATGTAATCTGTACAAATAGAATTGAGAAAAATCTGCCAAGACCACTCCAAAATGCACATCATATAAAATATAAGAAATAACAGCCCGGGCCGATGAGATAGCTCAGCGGCATAAGTGCCTGCCTGGCAAGCACCAGGTCCTGAGCTCAACTCCCAGTACCCACATAAAAAAAAAAGAAAAGAAAAGAAAAAGAAATAACAGCCCAAATTTACACTCCTTTTTGTTTCTTGGAAAGATACCATATTTACCTGCTTCAGACTTATATTGGACTCTGGACATTTATTAGGCTTACTGGAGTAATTAATGGGTGGAGAATTTTGCCTACAAAGCTTAAATTGGTTTATATATGAAAGAACCAAGCTAAACTTAGGAAGAAATAAGCAGACAAATAACCTGGGAAAAATGTGATATAAGAAATTAGGGGGCCAGTGAGATAGCTCAGCAGCATAAGCACCTGCCTGGCAAGCACGAGGGCCGGAGTTTGACTCCCGGAACCCACATATGAAAAAAGGGCCAGTGATATCGCTCAGCGGCACGGGCACCTGCTGGCCCGCAAGGTCCTGAGTTCGACCCCCGATACCCACCAAAAAAAAAAAAAAAAAGAAAGAAATTAGGGGAAATGCTGTCATTATGAGTGACATATAAAGGAGAGAGCTATAAAATATTCTTAATAGGAACATGCAAATAAGCATTTATTGTTAATTATATGCCAAATACTACTCTAAGGCCTTACATACACGAATTTAATTTCATCCTCATAACAACTGTATGTCCAGTGATACAATTACAGTGTTTTCCACTTTTTACATGAAAAAACTCTGGAACAGGTTAGATAAACACCAAATGATAAACCATTACAAAGTAGGAGAGTTAGAATTTACACACAGGCAGTCAGCTTGGAGCTGACTTACTTAATCATTATTCTGTAGAAGATTTATATATCCAATATACTTTATAGCTCTCTCAAAAGTACTTACAGAAAACATCAACAAAGACATTTTACTTTCTAAAACTTTTAAGATTTGTGTTTATTTTCATCATATTAGTACAATGGAAGTGGCCTCATTGGAGTACGGTTTCACTCAGATTATACCAGCAAAATTAAAAGAATCAGAAAACTAATGATTTAGTCTCTGTGACCTTCAATGAAAATTAAATAGAAAATGGATTCTGCTACTTAATGTGGTGTGGCTAAGCTGAAAATACAGAAAATATTTCTATTGCAATATGCAGTTTCATAATTTATGTTATTATTTTGCACATTTAATACCTTTAAAATGTCTAATGCGCTTATTTTAATAATGGGAGTTATAGGAGAAAAACCTTGCATGTTGGGTAGGATTCAAGAATATAAATTCAAAGTTACTTTACATTATATAAGAACTGATGACAAAGCCTAACCTTTCTAGGTTTATACTATCATTGGGAAACCATCCACTTAAATTAGCCATGGCCAGAAGTCCAGAGTCTTTGACACTTGCCCAAGGGTTTATGTCCTGTAATTGCTCTAATTTAATGAAGTAGATATTCCATTTAAGCATTACCAGCAGAATATCTAGATGACTTAAAACAGGGAATGTTTTCAGGAAGAAATTTAAATCTTCAGGTATAATGTTTTTATGAATATTAACCTCTTTAGAGTGAAGGAAACCCAGATTATGTATCAGGACAAAGTGAATTTTATGTAATTAACTAAAACCATAAAATGTGTTGGAACTGAGTTGGTATTAGACAGATTACCTAACTAGATCAGCAGGTGACGAAGACAGAAGCCTCAGGTTCTCTTTATGCATTCATTTAAAGACTATCCTGCTAGATTGGGCTAAATGACATTTTCTCTGGTTTATCTTGTCATGTCTTTATTATGTTGAAATAAAGTGTATGCTTTCCCATAAATGACATTCAAACACAACACAAGTAGAATTTTAAATGAAAAAGTTGTGTTGAGGTTTTATTTTAACTCTTCTTGTCAACACTTCTCATTAATGCTGACTGTGTTTGCTGAAACTTCCCAAACAAGGACATGAGGACACTTTCAGCTGTAACTATCCCTGTTAATAATAATTAATGTCTGAATTATGACTTTTCATTTCACATGCACAACTATTTTATGTGCTTTTTCAAATGCTAAAATTATTTTATTTTTCAAAGTGTCAAATCCTTTGTATAACAAACAAAAATTATATATATATATATATATATATATATATGTTTGTTTTGCACTTGTTACTCTAAAATACATATACATTGTGTAATAGTTAAACTGAGGCAAATAACATATACATTACCTCGCATTTGTGTGTGTGTGTGTGTGTGTGTGTGTGTTGAGAATATCTAAAATCTACTCCCTCAGCGATTTTCAAGAATACATTGTCATTAACTATATTCATCTGGTTGTACACTAGGTCTCCTGAATTTATGCCTTTTAGCTGAAATTTTATGTCCTTTGACCATCTCTCCAGTGCCCTTCTCCAGACACCAATAACCACTATTCTACGTGCAAATCCTTCTTTAACTGCTGCCTTTACACAAGTGCTACAGTCATACCAACAGGCAATTTTCAAGAAGCCTTTCCAAAAAACTTGGCTAAAGTAATTTTAAAATAATTTTTAATTATAAAAACCAATACATGCTAAGGATAGAAAACTTAAGAGTGCAAAAATTTCTTGAAAACTTTTTCGATTTTTATTTATTTAAAGAATCTTATGATGCCAAAGGCTAATTTTCTGAATAACACAAAAGAAAAAAAGCTAAATAATCCAAACTGGTTTGTTGCCACATAAAAATTGTTACACCCATGGTCATAACTTAGAGGGAAAATCTCATATATACTTGAAGATTATTTTAATGATGGCACTGATCATATTGTACAATCATGCTTCCATTATGTACACTTCAGTGATTTTCAGTAACTTAATTTTTTTTCACTTCTGCAGAATGAACCCAGGCCACTCTAACACCAAGCTACACACCCAACCGTTTTTTATTTTGAGACAGAATCCAGCTATTTCCCCAGGCTGGTATCTAACTTGGGATCCTTCTGCCTCATCTTCCCCAGTAGCTGAGATTACAGCATGCACCACTGTGTTGACAGTAACTTGGGTTTCCTAGACCTTTGTTTCTTTGTTTCTTGGTCCCCCTTCAGACCACTGCACTCTGGAAGGATAGCGGTCCCGGCAAGAGACACATTTTGTGGCAGGTGCAGAGGACACAGGTTAGCCTGAGTGGGGTCAGTGCTGAGACCTGGCCCCAATGTCTGAAAAGGGGGTAGCAGGAATTTAGCCAGCACCCCCATAAATGAGGCTACATCTTATATCATCATATCAAGAAACAGACTTGATGCTCAGCTCCTAAACATCCTGCATGAGGAGGGTAATGCTGATGTTTCTCACTGTATTTAATCCTTTAATAACCCAGTCTGCTAGGTTTTCTTAGTCTTCATGTCATCTATAGGGATCCTGAGGCTCAGACACCAGTCCATGGTGGACAAAGTTTTGAACTAAAGTCTCTTCAGTGGCAGGTCACTTCTATTTATCATACTTCCTTCCAAACACTGGAGAACTGAGAGGTTACAAAAAGGGGTAGAGAAGGCCAACTCAAAGATTCTTAGTCATTTTGTGAACCAATAATGGAGTGTGTGTAGGGAAAGAGAGAAAGAGGGAAGAATATATACAATGAAATACAGACAGTTTAGGTAGGAAATACTGAATCTGAAATTCTAAGAGCAAGTGTAAATATAAAGAATAAAAACCAGAAGAATTAATGCCATGACTGCTTTTTTCAGAAAAGAGGATTTTTTATCCTGTAAATTTCCTTACTTGCAATCACTTTTCCACAAGCATTTGGGTTATCCTTTATTCACACAAAGAGGAATGAATTTCTTTCCTTTATGATTTATTTCTTCTTCCAGTTAACCAGATTTTTCCCTAATATTATAGAGTCATGCTTCATACATACTATTCACTTCCAAAAAACATAAGTTCATGACAAGGAAGGAGTGAAAGAATGAGAAACTTGAACTTGTATTTTGGATATCCTGGATTCAAATCAACAGTACCCCCAGGTTTTTCTCCTGCAAAATGGCAGTTACATTGAGAAGATATAAATAATGTATATAAGACATCCCATAAACATTAAATTTCAGTTCTCACTTAAAAATGATATGCAGAATTGAACATTTAAATGTCTTAGATAACAAAGGTTTTTCCATTACCTAGACCTGCTTGGGTTATTTAATCAGTTCTCGCATACTGATTTCCAATTTCCTCCAATTGTCTGATGACAAGGATTTACTCAAGGTGAGAAATATTCTATGGGTGCAAATCTGATGTTAAAGCCACACCCCAAGTCACTCATGGAATCACTCATGGAATCACTTGATGTTACTTTTGAATGGGTCACGCAAGCATTAGACAATCTAACAATATCCCTAATGTCGCCTCATATAGAATTCATTCAGAAATAGAAAACATAAAAGCAAGATCAGTATTTTATATCCATCATGAGATACTGCTATTTTGAAAATCTGAGCATAATTGCAGATCAAGCATATTTTGATTATAAAAACCAGTACCTGCTAAGGATAGAAAACTTACGAGTGCAGAAATTTCTTGAAAACGTTGTCATTTTTTTTTTTTTATGTGGATACCAGCAGTCAAACTCAGGACCTCGCGCTTGCCAGCAGGCGCTTGTGCAGCTGAGCGATATCACTGGCCCTGTCATTTTCTATTTACTTAAAGAATCTTATGGTGCCAAAGAATAAAGGCGAATTTTCTGAAAAACACAAAAGAAAAAAACCTAAATAATCCAGATTACTCCTTTAGTGAGTTAGGTTAAGCAAAATATGCTTAATACCTGAATAATTAGGAGTTTAAGAGTGAAACTGTACCGCCCCGAGATGTAGCCCCCATTAGCAAGTCAGAGCGAAGGGTCTCTCGACTGCTTTGAAATTCATGCTGTTATTTGCCCAAGTCAGCCGTGATGGGGCAAATAAAGTCAGAAGGCACAGGTTCCACTCCTAGACCTGAGGAAGCTGAGGAGGGGTTTGGATTGCTCAGCTGGTTTGGCTTTACATTCGAGTTCGAGCTTCGTCGTGGGATTTGGTGGACTTCTGTCTACAGTTCAAGTAGTGTAGCATCGCTACGATTTGTCCAAAGTTGCATCTGTTAGTTAAGCTGTCAGTGACACAGGAGTTACTGTGGGTGCCTAAAGGAGTTTCAGAGACTAGATTTAGTGATCGGAAGTTAGAGTTATAGGCAAGGCTGAGTCCAGGAACAACACCCAGGATGGGGCACAGACACGTGCTCAGAAGTATCTATTGATGGACAGTGAGAAAACAAAGACAAATCCTTGAAGTGCATGACTTTGGCAGGAAAAGAGGCAACAAAAGGTATAGGTAGAAAAAAAAGGAAAAAAGAACTAGGTACCTGTTCGGTTAGTATAACAATATAGTGTCAAAAAACATAAGAAATTAAACAACCAACTAGTTCCACATACCTTTATAATCACCTTTATGTGTTAGTTTACTGTTTCCCACACTCAGTTGATTGATTAGGCTTTTCCCAATTTGCTATAGTTTGGCAGTATTTATGTGCTATTTTTATTTAAATGAACCTGAACTTTACTCACTTTTTTTGTGTGTGTGTGGGTACCAGGGGTCGACCTCAGGACCTCGCGTGCCAGCAGGCGCCCGTGCCGCTGAGCGATATCACCGGCCCTTTTTTCGTATGTGGGTTCCGGGAGTCGAACTCGGGTCCTCACGCTTGCCAAGCAGGCACTTACGCCGCTGAGCCATCTCACCGGCCCCAACTCACATTTTTAATGTGCCCCATTCTACAGAATACTAGCTGCTAGATACGTAGACTAACGCTCTCTTCCTGTTTCTCCACTTCCATGTGCACCCAAGTCACTTGGGGATAAAGCTGAAATGATTCTGATGCCGTCAGTCCAGGGGGAGGGAACCCATTTCTGCATTTCTCACAAGCTCCCAAATGAGGCTGAGAACCACACTTTGAATATCAAGATGCCACATATATATTCTGATATGCGCTTAAATACTTACCAGCAATATTTTAAAATTTATATCATGTAAATCATTCATATGCCCCATCAAATCTAATGACATAAATACAGACACTCTGCTGAAGTTGAAAAAGACATTAAATGTCTTTGCTTTCCGCGAGTTCACCGTCAAGACGGAAGATTGTGTAAGAAGCCAAGGGAACCGATGCCACAAGGTTTTCTAGAGGTCTGTACAAAATGCACTGAGAAACTCCCCAGAATCTGGGGGACTACAGAAGAAGCATGTTTCTGAACATGACAGAGGTAAAGAGGTGTTTTCTCAGGGGACCCCAGAACACAGACTAATTCCCACCTGTCCCTACGAAGGCTGTGCCCCAAACAACCTCACCCAGCCGAGAGCTGTGGGGTTGCTCCCTTCAGGGGCATCTTTTGGAAATCATCTACTTTCACATGGGGGAAGAGTATATTATTGGAAGTTTATCTTCCTAGGTGCTCCTTTTCTTTATCCATCTTCCTGGAGGGCCATCTTTATTCTAATTTTTATACACATAATAGAGCAGCTGTCCTGACCAATTTCCTTCCTACCAGAAGATATTCCACCCTACTTAGAGCAACACACTTAGATTTATAGCATATTTTTGTGCTAAGTGAATTTCAGTTTCCTTCTCCTTTCCCAAGCTTCTTTCCCACTGTTATAAGGTAGGAGGATGGATAGATTAGGCAGGGGAGGGAGGGTGGAGACACTCAGCTCTAGCGCTCATGGATTCACTATCTCTCTTCCTACTTGTCTTCTGTTGTAGGCAGAATAATGGCTCCTCAAGATGTCTGTAATCCCATTCCCCCAACTTGTGAATTATATTACATGACAAATGGGTATAAATACTGGAGATGGAATTAGTGTTTCTTAAGGCTCCATAAAAATGGAAGAAGAATGGGCCAGGGATATAGCTCAAGTGGCACGGTTCCTGCCTGGCAAGTGCGAGGTCCTGAGTTCAATTCCCGGTTCCAAAAAAAAAAAAAAAAATGGAAGAAGGAGGCAGGAGAAGAGCTCACAGTGATGTGACAGAAGGACCCCACACACCTCAGCTGGGGGAAGGGACCACAG
Source organism: Erethizon dorsatum (assembly GCA_028451465.1). Lineage (NCBI taxonomy): Eukaryota > Metazoa > Chordata > Mammalia > Rodentia > Erethizontidae > Erethizon > Erethizon dorsatum. The sequence continues at coordinate 140,890,020 of CM051824.1, forward strand.
GCCAGGGATGGCAGGCAGCCTTGACTGGAAAAGGGTAGAAAGTGCATTCACTCCTAAGGTGTCCAGAAGTAATACAGCCCCAATGACACCTTGATCTTAACTCAGTTAGACACATGGCAGACTTTGACCTACAGAGCTGTAAGACAATAGATTTGCACTCTTTTACCCCATTAAATTTGTAACAACTTGTTATAGCAGCAATAGGAAACTAATACATCCTCTCCCTAGTTCAGAGACCTCTTTGGCTTCTTTTTGTTTATAGGAAGCTACTCTTTAGGGGATCTATTTCTTACATTTTATTCACAGTCTCTTTGTCTGGCTTCTCTTTATTATGTCTAAAAATTGGTCTTTCTGGGTAACACAGTTAGTTCCCTTCTCTCCTCTATAAGCACCACAGATCCACCGAACATGGCCCACATTCAGGTTTCAAATGTGTTTGGGCCCCAAGTTTTTTTTTTTTTTTCCCACAAGCCAAACTGAGACACATTTAGGAGAGACATGTGTCCCCTGGCTTTCCACAATTTATTCCAGTCCATACATTATTTTACCTGGCCTGCTTCTTCAATTTATATTATTTGACCTTAAAGGTTTTGAGTTGAGGATCCATCTGCTAAAGTATAAATGTGTATGAAGAGGCCAAATGTTATATTAAAGGCCTGGCATGGTGGCATTTGACTATTCCCAGCAGTCAGGAGGCTCGAAGCAGGAGGACTGTGAGTTTGAGGCCAGCCTGCTACATAGGAAGTTCAAGGCTAGCCTGTAATATTTAGTGAGACCCTGTCTCTAAACAACAACAAGAAGATTATATTAAAAAGGATTCTTGGATCACATAGGTTTAGATCATACCAAGTTAACAGCCTTGATCATGCTAATTAACATAGTTTTCTACACAGAGCTTACACCTGTATGTACTGTGTAGCTGCATGTAGCATACAACATTTCCCAAACTCATGTCTTCATGAAACTTTAACTAGTGGAGCATCTTTCCAGTCAGATATTGGAAGTATACCTTGCGACATGTTGTTCAGTATACTCTTTGTATCTGTTCCCGTTACTGTGACCATCACCAGTCCATAATAACTCCCCAAAGCTACATCTAAAGCAAACCCTTGCAAGCCATGAACTATGTGCTACACACTCTTGTAGGTACTTTCATACACATAAGCAGATTTACAACGCTAATATGATAGTAGGCACTATTATTATCCTCATTTTATAGGTAAAGAAAATGAGCTATAAAAAGCACATGCCCAAGACTACATAAGTCAAAAGCTACACAGTTGGAGTTTGAACCCAACCATCAGGTTCCAGAGTCTGTGCCGAACCTTCAGCTCCATCTGCCGCTCCTCTTGTCCTTGGGCCGAAGGGTCTCCCTGAGATCACTGGCAGTAGAGTCTGCCACCTCAGGTCAGGTTGAAGGTGCTGCCCCAGGAGCTGTCTGAGGAGTGATCGGAGAACTTCTTGCCAGAGCGTTTTTGAGTGGCGTGTACACTGAAAGCACCAACTCCACCCACAAAGCCCTTCCAACCAGGAGACTGTAAAAGGATAGCAGAACCTATTCTGGATGGGAAGATAACATGAGCAAAGGCAGTACATTTGAGGAGAAGACCAGCCCGCCTGCTGTGAAAGATTCATAGAGTTGTTTTAAATAATTCTGCTAAAGCAGGTTAAAATCAGACTGGAGGCCAAGAATGTCAGCAAAATAAGGGTTTGCTCTTAATCCTTTAACTGATGGAGAGCACTGAAAAAATTCTCATAAGGAAGGTAATGAATTGGAGGTTTTCGTTGTTGGTGGTGGTGTTTTGGGTTTTTTAATACAAAAGATCTGCAGAAAACTAATCAGAGGAAAGTCTACCAGTTGGTCCTCTCTTGCATTGTCTCTTCCCCTGCCTTCCCACTAGGTGGCACCAGAACCCAAAACCAGGACTTAAGCCTCACTGCTGTGTTTGTAGGATGACTTGCATAAAGATACTTGGTGTAATCTAAATCTATCAAAAACATTTTTTATTGCCAACTGCAAATATACCTCACCCTGGAGTATTTTTCCAGTAGTTAACAATTTTCAGCTTAACCGACTGCAAAGTTCTGAAGAAGAGCTTGGGGACCATGCCAGTTCAGGGAACTACCGTCGACCAACATGAGAAATGCATCCTACAGAAAATGCTAACTACCAGCTGGAAGTTGATACAGTGGAATTTATTCAACCCTTGGTGACTTCAGTAGGGAGGACATCTTCTAATTCAAAAGACAGGGAGGATTTTCAGGTGGCTGGTTAAATTACCTCCCTAACACTTAAACTCTAGTGAGAATGTGGAAGGGGGGGAAAATCGAAGACAACTTACTACCTAATTCTCCAGGAAAGAAATGTGAGAGCCCAGTCCTTAGGCCCCTCCTTCCTTTCTGAATGGCATTTTCACTAGGTTATACCAAAGAGAACTTCCTCCTTTCCATATTTCTTAATTGAAAATTTTTGTCTATATTTTTTCTTAATATCATGTTTGAGTGTTTTTTTTTTAAATAATGAGTGAGAAATACACTCAGTTTGTTTGAAAGTTAGTGTTCTCACAAATCTACATAAAGAAGTATTCATTCCTGGTCACTTGTAAATATGTATATAGTGACAAGTCACTAACCAATCAAGATTCCTATTTTAAACATTTAAGACCAATTTCATGTGATTCAAAAGATCAAAAGGCAAATGGCAGACCTCCGGAATCACAAGTAAGTGGGCACATGGCATTTTTCCCTAAATGCTTCAAACTGAAATTTGAGGAGGAAACACAGTTAGTGAACATGTCACAAAAGGAGTATTGTTTAAAGATAAATAAGCTTTTGTCTCCATACCATAGTCTCAATTTCCTCAATAATAGAGAAAAAGAAAAAGTGATGTATGTACTTAATTTTGTGTACTTAAAACTTTCATGTTTTAGTTTATCTTCTAAACCTGCCACTTCTAAAATGGGCAGCAGAAAACACAGATTAATATAGATGATAGACTTATGGATTCAGATAAATAATTAATGACCTGGAGTAATTAGCTAGAAGATGTTTAATTATTAATTTGTCTGAGTCATCAAAAGCATTCAAGCCTATCCACAAGATATTGCACTAATTATCAGTGTGTATATTTTGTCAAGATGGAAATTAATATATGATGAGAATCACCACTTTGAAAAATTAAAATATGAGAAAAATCTGTTTGGTCTACTCTTTCTTTATTAAAGATAGGTGAGTTTTTATTTTACCTATAAGATAAAAGTCATATAAATTCCATCTGTCTATATACCCAAGAAGTTGATGAGGTTTTTTTTTTAGGAACTTCTTGGGAGAAAAAAAACAAAAAACAAAAACACCTCATTACTCAAGTATTTGGTAGACAATTAGGTTTCTTTCAGAGGATTTAAGGGAAAACAATCCTTTAACATAATGCTAAATTGGCAATTTATGGCTGTGTTCTTCAATGTGGTGTTTTCCAATACAATTTTATTACAGGTTCTAAATTATACTTTCACAGGAAAGGTCTGTCTTTAAACTTTTAGGTCAGAATTGTTCAGATCTTTTCACACTGAATCAATCAGGTTTAAAGCTGGCAAAATCCTTGGCAGCATTGTAAATCTTTCAAAAGATGTTATCCAATTACCCTTCATGGGCCACAGGATTCTACAGCGTGACTATTTTACCCTCTGTGAGGAATTAAGTGCTCACGAGAGGTTAGAAACCAATGGAGTTGAAAAGTAAAGTTCAGCTTTTTTCCTCCAGTTCACATGGCTCTATATACATCTGCAGCCACCAATGCATCCGGAGATTGCTCTCAGACCAAAACAAATAGTGGCCCCAGTATCACTAAGGTCTTAGTTGTTTCCAATTAGCAAAAAGAAAAAAAAATAATAATAATAATATCAGAATAATTCCCATCACAAAATGTTATTTGGGAACTTGTATGAAAAATTTAGCATAAAGGTAAATTCCAAATGGAAAGCATAAGTGATCACCACTTCATTATTTCTTCAAAAAAAAAAAATAAAACTAAATACATGTCATTTAATACATATGAGATTGAAAAAAGAAAATAAATATATTTCTTTGGCATGGGTTTTGATCTTCCAAAAAATGTGCTTATTTTCCATTTAAAAAACACATATTAATCTCTGTTCTTCCTCCTCTAGGTTGCTGATACAGAATACAAATAAAACGCTAAGAAGACATTCAATTTATATAAAAGCCTATTTCATGCCGCTTGGTTTCAAGGGGATAAATAATCAAGAGCAGAATCATTTTGAAATGATTTTTCAAGGAAAAATGTGAACATGTGTGTGGATGCCTTCACAGAAGCTAGAAAAGTCGGGCTGTCCTTTGTGATGTAAAAAGCCCAAGTGGGGGCTGTGGGATTCCATTTGCACCTTTGACCTGGAGGCCTTTTGAGTCAGTCACTCGTCATGACTTTTGACCTTTGGTAAAGCATGACCCTATCTGTTTCGCTTGATTTTTATTACCTACAACAAAAGATCTTCCCCTCTCTGGAACACATAGCAAAAGTCATATAAATGTTTAGAAATAGTTTGTCAGCCAACAGTTAGACCAAGAGAGGATAAATATTAAAAAAAAAAAAATCTCAAAACACAAAGGAAAAATGTTCTAACACTTAAAAGTTTCCTCCAGCAGAGTAGATTGAATTCAGGGACTACAATGTGAACAGTTGGCCCCATGTTCCCGCCTTTAAAATCTTTGCTTTCTTTGATTTAAAATGTGTTAGCGAGAGGAAGGAAGGTTGGTGCTTTTATAAATTGTACTTCCAGGACTTTACACTCCCATCATTAAAAACTGCAGACATCACCTCGCAGCTGTGCGTTCATCAACACCTCCTTTTAACCGCTCTCTAGATTGCTTCCCTTTCAAGGAAATGTAATGCTTCTTATCAGGAGTGAGTGAAAGGTGAATATGTGGAACCACTGGGAGTAAAATGTGATGTTGGAGCCAACTCGAGTACACATGAGGAAGCCAGGCGGTGCGTGGCTGTAAACATGTGCATGAAACGCTCTGGATCACGTATTCCATTACTTACTATGTACAACTATAAGTCTCCAATCTCATTTAGTGTTTATGAAGATATCAACTTTAAGGAATTTTCTTAGTACACACTGCAGATTAGTAACAAGTAACTTGCTTCTTTGTTTTAAGCAAGAAACAGGAAAAAAAAAAGAAAATTGAAGAATATAGATAATATAAGTGTCTAGAAGGTTTGACACAGAAAGAATGATGTGTACTTTTCAGCAAGATGAGAATGCGTAGAATGTTTTGAATTGTGATACTCTAAGATTTGTCTACTTAAGGAATACTTCTGTGGTTATTTATTGCCCAACCAGACTCTTTTTATTTTTTCTTTTTGCGTCAAGATAGTATTTTAGTTTTTATTTCAGGGACAGTTTTATTCTTAGCTATTTCCACTAGTTTTTTTTTAGCATTCATCCACAACCTATTCTGACAGTTTTTCTTTCTCTGAGGCTTAAAAGAGGTGTTTTATACTTTCAAAACAGAGTGAAAATTGGCACATTGATGAAGTTAGTCCCAGGTGAGCCAATATAGCTGGTTTAATCTGAACTTAGAAGTAAAATTAAGAGGTTGCCAAATTATCCAGTCTAGTTAAATTCTTTGCAACAAAGATTTTTCAGTATTTGTCATTCATTTTAAAGAGATTTGAAAAATATCCTTTTTAAAAATCTTGTACAAGTGTTTATAGAAGGATGTTTGTATCTTATAGATTTCTTGATGACTAGGCAGAAGGTATTAGAAAAGATGTCTAGTAGTTAAAATATCACCCTTTCAGAGTTAAAGGTGAGGTATATTAAGTAGGCTGAAAACTATTGACAAGAAGAATAAACTACAGCGCGCCTTGCCTGTGCATACCACGCTGTCCATTGGCACAATTTCAGAAGCTTCCTACAGTAGTCAAAAATCCTTTATCCGCAGATCAGCTGAGGACCCTCTGGCTTCAAATTAAAACTTTGAAAATTTACTTTGCATTACCTTTCCCCTAGCATATTTATGATCCTGGCGGCTTAGGCTTGCATACTACTTACCCATTTGAAAATTTAAGAGAAATGACTGCATTCTTACCTGATACCAGTTTTAGGCATGAAAGTTGAGTTAATAGGAAATAAATTGATTCTTTAATTTCACAAAGGTCTGTAACATGGCATTTAAGTAAGATAACTAAACAATGACTATTATCCATGTTTTGATTTTTCCCTATGTTAAGCCCTTTAAAAAGTGTGCTTGACTTCTTTTCCCTCCTGAAAGATGGAGTCTACAGTTTTTATAGTCTGATTTTTTGTGTGTGTGTGTGGGTACCGGGGGGTCAACCTCAGGACCTCGCGCGCCAGCAGGCGCCCGTGCCGCTGAGCGATATCACCGGCCCCTTTTTCGTATGTGGGTTCCGGGAGTCGAACTCGGGCCCTCGTGCTTGCCAGGCAGGCGCTTAAGCCGCTGAGCCATCTCACCGGCCCCCTATAGTCTGATTTTTTAAAAAATACAATGAAAAATAGTAAACAAATATTACTACGGTTATGCAAGGCTAATATTAACAGTAGTATGTCTTGGGGTCTGTATCTACTCTGTACTTTCTCCAGAGAAAGATATTTTTGAAATGCAAATGATCACTCTCACTGCCTTCTCCTCCTACCACCTCACCTTCACCCTGCACTCCCAGTCTGGCCTAAAATACCTCAGTGGCTACGCATTCACATGGATAAAGGACCTCTCAACCCTGTGATAAGTCTTTGTTGTGGGACACTGTTTTCATTTGGGAAAAGTAGCCTTGTTTTCATCTTCTAGATGCCAGTAATTTCATCCTGATGATAACAAAAACGATTGCGGACTTTACAAATGTTCCCAGAAGGGAAAAATTGCTCCCAATGAAGAACCGCTCAGATAGAGATTAAAACCTCGAGGATTTAAGGTGTTTGCCTACCTATCAATATCTGCTTTAGTCTCACTAACTAAGCAATAGGAAGAGTTCTCACTAACTAACCAATAGGAACTCGCTCAGGCAACAGGAAATGCATATACATAAACAGAGGAAGACATGCATTACAAAGGATTGGCTTGTGCAATTAAAAAGGCTGGTGGGTTCAAATCTGCACTGTGGGCAGACACGCTAGAGACCCAGCAAGCACATAGTGCAGACAAAATTTGATGGAGAATTTTTCTCCCTCAGTGAACCCTTTCCACAATCTTCCGGCTTCAGCCACACAGACGTTCAGTTCCTTGAAGGTTTGTTCTTTCTCTTCACAGGGTCGTCGTGGAGGTTCTCTAGTCCTGGGATTTTCCTGCCACACTCTGCTGTCCGGCAATCAACTTTCTTTGTAATTGGGAATTCTTCCCAATCTCCTCTACCAGAGTAGGTGAAATCTCCCTATTACTTGCTTTCACAGCAATTATGCGTCTTCTTCAAAGCATTCATCACTATTAAATCTTTGGGGCTTTTTAAATGTTTTATCATGCTCTGTATCCCTAATACCTAGTGTTTTAATACCTAATACCTCATGATACTAGGTATACTAGGGATACTAGGTATCCCTAATACCTCATTACTGGAACAGGATGCCCGACACCCTCAACTTAAAGGAGGAAGGATTTATTTTGGACAGTTTGTAGAGGTTTCAGTCCATAGTTGGCTGGCTCCAAAGCAGAACAATATGGCAGAGAGGCATGGCAGAGAATCGCCCATGGGAATGGGCTTGTGCAGAGAAAAGCTTCTCACCTGATGGCATCCAGGAAACAGAGTGAAGGAAGGAGCTAGGGAAGGAGATAAACCCCTTCCAGGCCATGCCTTCAGTGACCCGCCTCTTCCCACCAGACCTCACCTTATAACAGCAGCTCTGCTGTAGCTGCCATAACCTAACCATCTTTCAAAAGCCCCACCTATGAGTGCATGAGGCTCTTGGAGGACGTCTTGATATAAACCATAACATTCTTCTTTTACAGATGATTTCTGGCTTATCGAGTGAGGTTTTGAAAATTTAAACCACAAGCTTCCATGCCATGAATATCAGAAAGTCACTTCAGCAAAACAGTATAATTATACTTTCATTGTTGACTACCTCTGAACTGTTGGAAACATTACTGATGGCCTAGCTCACTGCCACTCCTTCTTTCCCTAGCCATCTGAACCTGTAATATACACCACGTTGCATATTACTACATAAAATGGGTAATGAGCATTTGTAAATGCATATTACACATCTTGGGATCTAATGAGTTGGGGGAAATGCAGGTATGGCAATTATCCATTTACTGCCCCACAGCTCCAAGTTTACCCACCATTCTCAGGCTTTGTAAGAATGGAATTGGAATCCCAAAGGGTTACTCTTTTGCTGGCACCTTACATGTTAAACTCTGTCAGTAGAAGGTATTAAAGGAGGGATAGTACCAGAGAAAGAGACTTCTCTTGAGATGGTTGTTTCCTTTCTTCTGGCTCCTAGGGTTGGCTGTTATGAGAGGTCTTATAACATGACCTCTAGCAAGCTTAGCAGCAGCCCCAGTGCAAACCTTTATGTAGATCAAGTGCTGCCTGTACTTCCTTCCTCTCTGGCTCCACCCAGTTGGCAATGGCCCAGATTTAGTCTGAGGCACCAGTGAATTTCCCAGCCAGCCAGTAGTTCGATGAAACCCTCTCCAATAAAGTCTAAATATCATCAGAGGATGATGCCCTCTTGCCAGTGTGTAGGATGCCCCTCTCCAACTGCTCCTTCTTTAATAGGATGGTCTTTCAGTTCCCATTTATCTCTTCACAGTGGCTACTCCTGATTAAAATGGCTACTCCTGCTATCAGTTAATAATTCCTTATATTAAGGATTCCCTGTAAAGTCACAGGTATGGGTGCTCTTTCCTTCTTGGATTTCTGTCTAGCGCTGTAGATCAGTGAGTAAGAAGTTTGAGTACATACACACAAGCACACCTACACAGTCTTATTTCAAGAATATTCTGTCTTTCTAAGCTGAAAAATGTTAGCAAATACAGCTTTTTAAAGACCTACTATAACAATCAGAAGCCAAGAAACAGAATTTTACTATTAGATGGAGCCCAAAAGGTGACGCAGGCCCTTGTTTTCCAGTAGATGCACCTCAGTCGTGAAGCTCCATGACTTCATTTACGGAGTAGCAGAGTGGATATGAGACCCCAGGGGTACGCAAGCAGCAGTTCCTCCATGAAATGCCTGGCGCCAGTGAAGACCCTTTCCAGCAGCTTCACCAGATGACTCACTGGCTTTTTTATGAGGCCTTATGGGAGAGAGAGAGATTTCTCAAGGCGAAGGAGTGGGAATAATTGCATTTCCTCTGAACAACTGTTCTGGATTTAGCTGATGGACACTGTGAGACACGTAGCTGCTTGTTCCCCACTTAGGATGGTGCCCAGAAAGCCGGTGGGGTGTTCTCTCCTGGCAGGGAGGCAGCGCCTCGTGACAATCACACCTCTCCTGCCCCTGCCCATGCGGCTTCCTTAATCTTAGTTTCCACCCTGCCTTTCCCTTTGCCTTGATTGTCTCAAGTACTTAATGCTTTTAATCCTATTGTACAACAGATACTTTAACACATCGATTTGAGAATAGGGTGGCTAAACACAAAATATGAAGAGGGAAAAGTCCTTGGTTTTCCCTATGCTAACTTCGGTGTTCTTCCATTGGGATTTGCTTTCAGTGACAACAGATTTAAGGAGGTGGGGTGCAGCTTGGTGATAGAAAGTGCTCGAGGGCCTGTGTTCAATCCCCAGCATGAATAAATAAATAAGCAAATAAATAAACAAATAATTTAAATATGCTCTTTAGTGCACCTCAGTGGTTGGAAAAATATTGTTCAGATATTTCCAAATTTTCCCCGTCACTTGCTTACCTAATTAATATGCTTCATATTAATTAAACTTTATATCCAAATAATAAACAGTGTTAGCTTAGACTTCATCTAAACTTTTTAATGATCTTTCTTATTCAGAGATATTCAGATTAACAAATTTAAGTATAACAAAGCTGGCCATAGACTCAGGAAAGATAAAATTTTATTTTTTTCTTATTTCTTCATTGGATTATACTATCAAAATTTAGTTTCTTTCAAGGACAGACATTTCACAATATTCCATGAAACGCAGAAAAATATCTGTTTCCTTTCTCATTGCTTTTGTGGTCCTAATTTTTTTTTCCTTGCTGAATAAGCACCTTTCTTTTTTGTGTCCCTTCAGGAGGGTGAGAGATGGCTATTCCAAACCTTATTTACACCTGGATTCCCTCATGTTTCCCAAGTCTGCAGCCAGACTTCTACAGTTATCATTTATCATGGGCAGTGACTCCTTCCTTGCAGGGGCAAAATAAATATTTGCTGAATAAATCCTCAGAGGTGCTACCAAAAGCGGGAGATATGGGAAACAAAGAAGCAATAGCAGAAAATAAAGTAACTGCAGCTGTGGAAACAGAGAAATTGTATGCTATTCCTACTTTTCTCCTCATAATTCCTCCAAGGAAAGGAAGAGTCTGTTTCTCTGTACCAAAGCTGAAAAAACAATATACTTTTGGCTCCTTCCGCTTTCATAAATGTAAATAGTGTTTTATTTGTTTTGTTTTCCTTTACTTCAAAGAAAATGTGGCATCGAAGGCTACTGGTAAACATTCATTACTTTTCTTCAAGTACCTACCTGAGAATTTGCCAGATGTTTATTCAAAAATATCCGGTAACCTTGACTGAAATCCTAGAAAGCCTACATTGAAATGAAGTCAGGCAAATAAATCTACAGACCAGTAAGGGGGGAAATTCTGAGACATGGGCCACAGAAACAAATGAAGAAGCTAAAATTAAGCCATAAAGAGCAAGTGTCTGCTGCCCTACTTTTGTAACTTTGTTCAGTCTTTTGTTTACCCCTGAGTGTTGTTCATAGACAAGTAGATCTTTGTCTGTTTAACCATCATATTTTTCATTTCTTTCAGAAAATCTGTGATTCAGCTGGGTTGCTGAGTTATTTTCCTTTCTGCCTTAAACACACTCTTGTGCCTATTTCTATCCCCTAGCTCTTTGGTCTTCAATAATAAAGCTTGTGGTTTTTTTAGGGCCCTTCTGGGATGAGTAGCTCAACCAAGCCAATGAGGCATGGTCCCATATCTGTGAACACCCTTAGTTTTTCATGCATCTGAGCTAACAAAAATCAAAATAGAATTTTTTTAAAAAACATATTTCAAATGTCATATCCTATTCATTGGTATTTATTAAAATAGGCTACTAGATTTGCAAGTGTATACCATTCTGGAAAATGAGTTGTTTTTAAAATTATTATCAGGAAAATATGCTTATATTTTCCAGTGTCATCAATCATGTAAAAATTTCTGATGCCCACTCTGAAGACGTAGTAACAAAACCAACCTTTGCCTGAAGTTTGTCAATCGGTGGTTAAGGAAAGCATACACCCTGTGAAGTGTGAGCTCTCCTAGCATTGTGATGGAAGAGCAGGAATATGAAAGGCAGCAGCATAGCAAAAGCAGGGCTCTTCAGGGTCCATGCATAGACAGGAACCACAGGGGCCAAGGGAACCAATGAGGAGATATGATTCGGCGACGTCTGCCTCTGCCTTGTATGGTGACTCACTTCTGATGAGATGTGGAATCCTTGGGTAATTAAACCAGACCCTAATGCGACCACTGCAAAGCTGGTACTAGACATTAGCAGTGGCGTTGCCCCTGCAGTGTGAGGTAGCTGAAATTCCCCTTGACAACCACCGAAGTTCCTCAAGGGCTGTTCGCAGGATGATGTGCACGGGTAAATAGGAAGCAAAGCCTGGTTTGCACAGTACTTACTAATATAAATATGGCAATTCCTGTGGCTATTTTTGACTTGCAGAATTACAATGGGAATAAGGCAGCATGAAGAAGCTGTGGTTTTCGTGTGCTTAGTTTTGGGACGAAGGTAAAGATAAGGGTTGGTGCAGTTAAAAATAAATGACTCAGTTGCCATGGTTTCCTTTATAAATTCTTTTCAACACGAATTGCTGTTGTTGTGTTTAATTTTAGATTCATGCAGATTTTCGACAAATAAGAATTCCTATACATCTGAGAAATGATTTTTTAAAAGCTGTGGGAAAAGGTTTTTGGCAGTCTGGCTTAAACATCTCTAAGCAAAATAACTTGCAGGGTCCTGGTTTTTAGACAATGACCAAAAGAGAGTGAATAAAGAGAATGAGTACTTGGAGAACATGTAAAACTACATTTAACCCCCCGATTGCAACAGAAGTTCTATAATGGCAACATTTAAGGGTAGGCTGAGCACTGAGGACTGCCTCTCAGAACCATAGGACCCAGGTGCCTCACCTACCCAACAACTCTCAACAACGCATTCATAAAGGAGTTAGGTGGCAAACATTAATTTAGATAAATATGCATTTATTAATATCAAAGGCTTTAATTGTGTTCTCAAAACCTGTCATATTACTTCAAATACAATTCAACTTTCTTGAATAGGGTGTCAGAATTCCTTATAATTTATACCCACTCTGAAATATATGTTTCACTTTTTAAAACTGTAATAGTGGCTGGGATGGGGGAATGGAGAAAGAAGGAAGGGAAATGCAAAAAAAAAAAAAAATATATATATATATATATATGACAGTTAACATAGTTATGCTGCTAATTTCTCTTAGTTCATTGAAAAGAAAGGTTTGTGCTAATATTGTTTGGACGATTAAATGCTGATATCTTGTAATCTGAGTAACTAGTTTGGAGATAGCAATATGCAATGTATTAACCATTGTAACCCTATTATTTTGTTTTGAAATTTTGTTCTATTTTATTTTTCTCTTTAAATAAAAAAAAAATGTAACAGTGGATATTTCAAGTTTGGAAGCCATCAAGGAAAAGAAAGAGTTGACTTTACCTAAGAGAATTTTTTCCTTATGCGCTTATTATAGGATTGCTTATACAATAAGCTCCCCACCACAGAGAAAATAGGACTTGTATTTTAAAAAGAAAAATGAATAAAATTGCCCATACAGATATGCACTGTAACACAATTGCAATTTAACCAGTAGATGCTGAAATATTGGGAAATGTTTCTTTCCAAAGTATACTCGATAGTTAAAAGGTTCACAGTATTTAAAATTTGTTTGCGATTCATTTTCTTTTTCTAAAGATTTTGAGATTAATCTTAAGAATGTAGGAAAATGAAAAATTTAGAAGTAGAATGCCTTAAGTTTAATGTAGAAGGGGATATAATTCTCTATAACTGAAAGAAAATGAATGAACCATATTTGTCTTTATAAGCTTATTTTCTAATTCTGTTACTCTGATTTATTATAGTAATTAATCAATTATGTATTAATTGTGCATTTACTCTTTTAGTGATAATAATTCTATTTTTGCTAAATAAAAAACCCCTGAAAACTCAGAAAGTAAAAACTGATTCTTACAGTATTTTAGTTCAATTATTGAAACAGAAATTGGTGTTATTTCTCTTGATCTGTTCTAAATTTAAATTTACACATAAAAATTGTGGAGGGGTTTTGTGTGTGGATGGGGTGTACATGCATGTTTTATGGGAGGGGAATTTGATTAAGATATTTCACCTAATAGCACAGATATTGCCCAAGATGATAAGAAAATTGTATCTATCAATCTTCACTTCTGTTTATAGGTATGACAGAATTGTCTCATGCTTTATAATATTTCTATAATTTAATAATCAGACAAAAAATTGTGAAAATTCAGCTATTTTTCCCCCAGTACTGTACTAGAGATTGAGCCCAGGGCTTTACACATGCTAAGCAAGTGCTCCACCACTCAGCTACATCCCCGCCTTTACTTTGTTTTTATTCTGAGACAGGAGCTAGCTAAGTTGCCCGGGCTGGCCGTGAACTCGCATTCCTCCTACTCAACATCCCAAATATGCCACTTCCCAAGTGCCCAGAAAAATTCAGCTGTTTTGAAACATCCATGAGTAGCTCATGGCTTCTCCTCAGAGTAGACTTTACCAAGCTTCTGCTTTTTTGAGCAATAGGACTGGAGGCAGGAAGGTCGGCGATAAGCTCCCCTGCTTTGCTCCAGGTTTTGCTTGCAGGTGACTTGGAGCTCAGTTCACCTGGTGTTTCTTGATGACGGCTCACTTCTGTCCTGAAGCTAAGAGTTCCGTGGATCTTGGGACTGAGGCACAACCCCAGGGGTTCTTTTGCTTTTAAATCGTTTGGCTTTGCTATAAAAGCATGAGATATAAACGTTTGACTATGACAGACTACTGTAGACTGGTCTTGTGACCAAGAACATCCAGAAAACCTTGACAAAACACTTTCTGGCAATCTGCTTGAAAGTTTTAGAGAGCTAGCAGGGCATCCCAAATTGAAGTGCCCAAAATCCCAAAGACTAGGGAAATTCATGTGCTGATCTTCACATTTCACACCACTTCCCTCATTAAACTATCCACACTTCATAAGCGGGAAAGAAGTGTCGGTTGAGACACTTACAATGTGGACATGGAGAGGCAGAGAGGCTGAGCAGACGTTTCCGCAGCCTCACAGAATGGAGGAGCCAACAGTTGGAGTCCTGAAGAGCCATGGCCTTGAGAGAAGGTAAGCACAGAGCCTGAACCGGGCTGGCTCTGCAGAGAAATATCTGACAGAAACAGATGCAGATAACACAGAAATAGTAGTGTTATGAGCCACAGATCTACAATTACTGAAGGAAATAATTGACAAGATGAACCATTTCACTGAAAAACTGAAATCTGTTTGAAGAAGAAATCAAGTCTCTAGAAATAAAAATGATAATATACTAAAATAAATAATGCAGTGGGTAAGCATAATAACTAACTAGACAAAAATGAGGTAAGCATAATTATCTGGAAAGCAACTTGGTAGGAAAAATACTCAGCTTGAAAGACAAAGAGAACAAAATGAGAAGATAGAGAAAAAAGACTATGGGAAGGTTAGACAAGATGCCAAAGTCTAGTACCTGTGAGCCTAGAGTCCCAAACAAAAGCGCAAAACAGAAAGAAACAGCATATGTAGAGATAATAGCAAAGAGAATTTCAAAACACTTAAAAGATATCAAACAACAGATTTAAAAAAGCAATATAAATCAAGCAAGATAAATACAAAGAAAAACACGCCCAGGAAAGCTATTAAGATCTGCTGAAACACAAGAACAGAGATAGTCTTCAAAGCAGCTAAAGTAAAATCATAAGCTTTTCCTTTCAAGACGCAAAATAATCTCTATAGCAAAGTTTTCAATAGAAACACGCAAAGCCAGGGGCTGCAGATGCAGTTTCAGGGTGGTACACTTGCCTTCCATACTGGAGGCCCTGAGTTCAATCTTCAGAAGCACAAAATAAAAAGAAGTAAATTTAAAAAAAACAAGGAAATTATATCTTTCAGTTTAAAAAACAGCAAAAACAAAACCTGCCAACATAGATATCTATACCAAGGGATAATAGTCTTCAAAATGAAGTCAAAAACATTTCTAGACAAACTAAAACTGTAATAGTTACCAACAGACTTACACATACAAGAATTATTAAAATAATTTTTCAAGCAAAAGGAAAATGTGACAGACACACCTAGAAATGCCAGAAAAAATAAAAACAAAGAATTCTTAAATATGTGGGTAAATCTAAATAAACATTGATTGAAAAATTATTACAATTTCACCTTATTTGCTAAAAATATTTATAGAATTAAAATGCATGACAACTAAAATGAAAAAAGCAAATGTGCCAATAAATAGTGTCACAGTGGTCTAAAATGTTTGTGTAATCTAAGAAGTGATAAAGACACAGTTTATATTAGACTTTTACATATCAAGGTTCTCTGTTGTGATTGCTAATGTGATTAAGTGCACCTTACAAAGTTAAAGGAAGAAAAATGGAATGATAAAAAACATTTTTAGGAAATTCAAAGGGTACCAAAAAAACATGAAAAAGTGGCAGAACAACTAGAAAGTAAAGAATTAGAAAATGGATTTAATATCAACTATATCAGTGATTATATCACTTAAAAATGGCCTCGTACAATTTTAAAGAAGTTTGGTGGCTTTGGAAAATATACTGAGAGAATCTTTTAAAGTTAAACACATATTTTATCACCTAGAAATTTCCTTCCATTGTATTACTTCCAAGAATGTTAAGAATGTATGTACATATAACTACTTATAGTAGCATTATTCATTGTATATAAAAACAGTTATATATATATCAACAGGAAAATGGTAATACAAGATAACACTACCTGACAATAAAAAAAGAACAAGGGCCAGTGATAAGGTTCAGCGGCATAAGCGCCTGCCTGGCAAGCACAAGGTCCTGAGTTCGACTCCCAGTACCCACATGAAGGAAAAAATGAAAAAATAAAATAAAAATAAAAAAAGAACAAGCTACTATGCTTGGTAGGCATGTATATTGTGGAATAAATGAAACTCTGCATAAACCCTTCCGTGCTACATCATTCACTTCTATGAAATACGTCGTGAGTCTATGGAGTTAGAACAATGCTTGTAGATGGAAGTGAAGACTGCCAGGTACGTGGCCAAGGAAACTTTCTTGGATGAGAAAAACAAATAGATATTTGTTGATCGAGGTGTTGTTTACCTGAGTGTATATATTTTTAAAGATTCATCATATCACACACTTGAGATACTTCTCAGGGTGTGTCTATTTTACTTCAATAAAAATATACCCAAAGAAAGGAAGTTCTATATACAAAGGTAAATGGACTACATTTATATGGCAGTTTGATTTAAGGCATAGTTCAGAGCATTTACTTCACAATCATACCTCCAACGCAAGAGATTTTTCTTTCCCCTGTATACCACCATCAGATAGCCCTGAGGAAACAGTTTGATGGATGTGGGTGATTCTCCTTCTTAGTGTTAATATAAGTTTATAACTTTTTGATGTTGTCATTTGATTTTTATTATATCATATTTTTAATTATATATAGAATGCATGTTTCCTATTGAAGTTGATAGCTAGTAGATATTATCAGAGCCAAATTAAGCTTTTAATTTTATAAAGTGTTTAATTTTATAGAATTTTAAAAAATGTTTACTTTTATTAGAATTTTTATGTTTAATTTTATAGAATTTTTTAAAATTTTATAGAATTTTTTAAAATGTTTAATTTTATAGAATTTTTAAAAACATTTAATTTTATGGAATTTTATAACATGTTTAATTTTGTGGAATTTTATAATTTTTTAATTTTATAGAATTCATAAAATTTTAATTTTATAAATTTTTTAATTTCATAGAATATAGAATTTTATTCTTTGTCCATTTCTCTTTTCCTATATTTTCAATTATCAGGTTTTTTTAAATAGAGGCACACATATTTACAAGGTTAAACATTTTCTACAGAATGTGAAGATTTTTTATTTCCAACATTTCAAACCTAAGTGTGTCGGTCCTAATGGGAAGAAGATGGTTATTTCCAGTTTTTATGAAGAGAGTATTTGCAGAGCTATGGATGAGGTTAAAATGGAACTCAACATACAAAACTAAACATGTACTTACCACACACTCTGCGGTTCCACTCTTGGGCATTTATCCCAGAGAAATAAAAACTTACGGTCACACAGAACCCTGTTCATGAATGTTCATAACAGATAGAAAACACACCATGGCAGAGAATAGAGCTCAGGACCAGGGCCAGAGGCAAATGGAGAAACCTGCCCGATTCTACCACATACATTCTTCTACTTTTCTGGGGAAAATTTTTTTTTAAATCGTATTTCTTTTTCTAAACTTTTCAGTACATTTTTTTCAATTGTCTATGCAATCTTCTGCTCAACTGGCTCTAAGATCAGCATTATTATTCTCTTTGTTGTGAAGATGTTTACTTTCTGTTCCCTGAACAAATACTATGTCAACTGGATACATTTCATTTCTTAAATTTTAACTAAAAGCATTGACTAAACTGGATACACTTCATTTCTTGAATTTTTTATTTATTTATTTTTTTTGTGTGTGGGTACCGGGGGTCGACCTCAGGACCTCGTGCACCAGCAGGCGCCCATGCCGCTGAGCGATATCACCGGCCCTTTTTTCGTATGTGGGTTCCAGGAGTCGAACTCGGGCCCTCGCGCTTGCCAGGCAGGCGCTTACGCTGCTGAGCCACCTCACCGGCCCTCATTTCTTGAATTTTAACTAAAAGCATTGATTAAGCCCACACAATGAACAAGGTACTGTGCTAAGTACTGCCCCAAGACACAATTAGCTACTGGAGAAGAGGTTTCCCTGACCTCAAAGTTATTCATTCCCCTATGCATAGAAATATTCATAAAAAAAAAAAGAAAAAGAAAAAAGAAAAAAAGAAAGAAAGAAAAAGCCAGCAGTATATGGAATAAATGGCAAGAGAGGAAGTGCTGTGTGCCTCATCAGAAATAAAATTCCAAGTTAAAATATTGACTTCATCATACCTGTAAATTTAAAATTTCCTCACGGTTTTGAGTATATGGAGGAGGGGATAAAATGAGAGATGTGATGCTTGTGACTCTTATCCCAGGAATGAATGAGTTCATGGGACATTGGGATGATTTGCGTTTCTGAGGAAAATTATGTCTTCCTCCATTTTCCAAGATTTTCCTACAGAAACATAAGATAGTTTTTCTATGGTCACCTATATCCCTCCTGCCTTCTCATGTTGCAGCTGCCTGAACTCCATCAATATGGGAGCCTTAAACCTTGGCCAAGTCTTGTATTTTTCTGCCACACCACAACACTTAAAGAGAAGCAAACTTTTACTTTGATTATTGTTTTTAACGAGATAGAAATGATTATGCATATTATCTACCAATTTTGCACTGAGCCACATAGGAGTTCAGTGTGACATGAATCCATATCTTTTTATTTAAATTACAATTCTTTGTATAAAAACCAGGAGCTCACTGGGTTTGTTCTTAATAAAGTAAATATGCTATAGTAAATTTTCCAGATTTTTATTCTTTAAAACAGTGTTTTCTTGCATTTGATTGTCACCAGCAAGTATTAAAAAGATACTTTTTCTAAAGGCTAGAACTAAACAATTCCTCTTAAAAAGCAAAAATTCCATAGTCATTGTTCTTTGTAGTCACTTTTCCTTGCACACTGACTTTTAATTTGCCTGTTACTTTGATTAAGTAAATGCAAGACTCTGACTTACAACCAACACAATTTGCTTTAAAAAAATTGTTTGGTTTAATTTATGAAACATGAAGATGTCTAAATTGCACTTGTCTTCCAAGTAGATTTGCTTTAAAATCCAACCTTAAAAGAAATCCAATCTAAATAATACATATATTTGAAGTCTATTAGTCTTCATAAATGATAGTGGATTTTTTATCACCATATCTCCACCGAATAACACCACTCTTCTGCATTTTAAAAGCATCTTTATCTTGAAAATGTTTGCATATCTTTCATCTCATTTTCTCCTAATTCAGTAGCAGTAGAAATCCATCTTGCAAATGAAAATCTGAGACAGAGACAAGTGATTTGTCCGAAGTGACATCTGTGCCATGGGCTGTGCATGAACCTAAGGCCCTAACCTCTACCCCAGCTCCCTTGCCATGGCCACACAGCCCACAGAGCACACACAGGTAAAAGAACTTATCTCCCCTCTCTGGTCCAAGCAGCGGGTGGTCACTGGGCTTCTAAGATGGCTGTTGCAAGAATGCTTTAAAAATACAAATTCAGGAAGGAGCCAGAAAGAGGTCTGGCTTATTTTCTGGGGAAGATTCCTCTTAGTAGTATGTTAAATTTTTTACTTCTGGAACTCAAACTTTTCCTTCCGAAATGACAATTTTCTAACAGAAATAAGCAATCCTTTCCATTGTACATATTGCCAGGGAAGTGTACTGCAGATGCTGGAGGGAATAAGAAAAAAGATGCTGCAAAGAGACAGGGAATTAAGAGAAATAAAAGCCAGACAGCCAGTGATGAGTTCCTAGGAGTGGATAAGCAGAGTGTGGTTTTAAAAAAAAAGGGAGGGAGAATTTACAAAGATTTGCCACCAGGCTAGAGAATGCTCATAGAGATGCTCCTAGGAGCTGGGGTTGGTGGAGCAGAAGTCTGTGAACTCCCTGAACCCAAAAGATCACATTGACGAGGGAGACAGAGACAAGACCTGTTTGCTCTTAAGCATGAAGATGAGGAAGAATAAAAGGAGCGATACATCCACCACCAACTTGCATTATCTGCAAACACTCCAACCAAGATATTCAATTATTTCTTCAGCAAATGTCCATTATATTCAGTTACTCCCATTATATTCAGTTACTTGGTGATAAATTCTACCAAAAAAAAAACCTCAATCTGCTGTCCTTTGCAAAATTGCCCATTCTGGGTGGCCTTGAAAGCAGCAGCCGCAAGCACATTGCAAGGACTGAAGTAACATCCAGTCTGGTGTTTTTAGAACTGGGCAGCTTTGGGGAGGACTTGGTTGCGAGCTCTAGCCTCCTTTATCTCTTTAGTCTTGAATGAGGAAGAAAAACCTGTTCTCGCTAACTGCATTCCTTTTCAGAATTTTTTCTGTCCCATACCCAGATGGTGCCCTTTGAACTTAAATGCTAAAGAACTTTGCTCCCCACTGTAAATCGCCCCCACAGCCATGTTGCTTTTCCATTTAGCTACCAAGCTGGGGAGAATTGGCAGTTATACAAGACAATTAGCACTTTGAAATATTATACCCCGACATATGTAACAGGTTAGCACAGCGCCTGGACAGAGCGAGAGCTCCACAAATGTGAAAGCCTTTCTTCCCTCTGGGCACTACAGCAGACTGGCTCTCCTTGCAGATCTACAGAGGAGACGGACAGAAAGAAGACTAAAGAAGTAGGTGTTGGGTGTCTTAATCAGAAGAAAAATATGAACAAATATAGCTGAACCCTTAATTTTTTAAAAGTCAGATTTGTAGGTCATTAAGCTAAGCCTGAAAATAACAAAGGGGAATATAAACAACAGAAAATGAAAATACTCATATTGAAACCCATGAAAGCCATCACCTTTGTCTCCAGCTGCAAAACAATCCGCACTCTAAAAACTCACAGTCCAAAGTTTTGCAGGCACTAACTAAAGAACTAGCACTGGGCTGTTTCTATTAATAATTAGTGATGGCTTCAAGTTTTTCCTTCACACCTTATTTAGTACAATTCAAAATGTTATCACCTAAAAGAAATAAGCAATTTCAGGGCCGTTATTTATATAATCTGTGAAAATAAGCACAAACCCATTCCTCTTGTCCCTGAATAAAATCAGACATATGGTGGATATTAAAAAGCAAATGTAGTCAGTCTATCGCGACTCTCTAAATTTTTGTTTAGTTTTGGATGGAAATTCTCACTTAAAGGGCATTTCTCTGCTTAAGTTTTCCCTTAAGAAATGAATTCTCTAAAATATTATGCACTCCTTGAAAAATCCTTAAAATCCAGAGGAAAGTGGCTCCCAAAGTGTTCAGATTAACCTGAAAGTAATATGGCAAACTAGCCACAGGAGAAAGGGGGCCCTGTCTAGCTCTTCTCATAATTGTTTCCTGACCAAAAAAGAGAGTAACTTCTAGGTTTGCCTTTTGCTAATAAGACAAATGTAAGTTGAAGTTGAAATAGTATGTACATGATCCAGACTGTTAGAGCCACCAGGAGGCAGAAGACGTAGGTATTGGTCTTATATCTGTAAACTTGAACTCTGATTCTTATTTCCTCACCTATCAAACAGGATAACGTAGTCTGCAACATCTCTTTATGTAAATGTTTTGTAGATGCAATCAGATGTTATTATTACTCAGTTAGATGGCATTCATTTAACACACGTATTTTGAGTGTTCATCTCCCTAAAACATTTTATTCCATTTGAATGTTTATTATTATTACATACACCTAAGATCTCTAGTGCTTCTGGAAAGACTAAAAAGAGTTTAATCTCAGGCATTACAAAGCCCCCTTTATTTCTCCGACTTGCAGCCCTTACTTCTGGAAGTCCTTCCTCTGCTGTCCATGAAGACTGCTTGATCTCACTTGGGCTAGGGGGAAAGATGCTTCTAAATTTAGTCTAAGTGGATTCAACATATGGCATCCTACATTCCTGGGTCAAGAGGTCCCAGGGTTTCTGGAAAACTGGAAAACAGAAATTACTGGGTGGTGGAAATTAGAGAGGACAAACTATTCAGCCATTTGGAGAAAAACAGTGACTTGAAAATTTGTTTGTTCAAGTTTAATCTTCCAAAAAAAAGCTATGCCCTAACGCCAAAAGATGTCCAAACTTAGACTTCTGAGATATTTTCCTGATGGCATCTAAGACATATTAAATTATTTGGCATCTGCTCCATGTGCCAAATGGACTCTGCTCAGAGGGAGTTAAGTCAGCCTTGCACCAAGCAAATTATCCTTATTGGATTTAAGGCTAAAAATAAATAGAAGCATAAGGAAGGTTAGAATAGAGGTTTTCATTTAAAAAGCCAAAGGGTCAAAGTAAAAAAAAAAAAAAAAAAAAAGGCAAAAGAGAAAGGAATAACAAAATAATGTGAAATTTAATAAAACTTTTAAATTAGAAGCAATTTTAAATAAAGAATGTGATTTAAAAGTGATCTTTTTAATAACAAAGACATCTCATTACTTTTAGGTGAGTATAGATTAGTAAATAAGGGCAATATGTATTTCTATGAATCTTAAATAGCTATGATTAAACAACAGCTATGATATACCATATTTGCTCATTGCTGAAGTAAGGTAAAAGCATTGAGAAGATATCAAACACGTTTTTATGTCTATCATGGAATAGCCACAATTACTAATGTTTTTATACATGTGGGATTTTTTCTCCTTAGTTCCACCCAAAGCATAAAAGGGGACCAGGAAACTAGCAGCTTTAGAAACACAGCTGGAGCAATATAAAATCCCAGAAGAAGGCGTGTACTTGGATCTGTACGCCAGAACACCAGTGAGCGCTGTTCTATGCTATGTGAACAGTGCCATCTAATGTATGGCTTAAAATCAGCAGATATTTGGGGGAATTTAGGAAGGGGAGCAAGAGGACCTGAAAGCAACCACCTAATTAGGAATGTTATTATCAGAATTTTACTTTATATTAAATTGAATGAACTATTGGAATAAATCAGGACTCTTGTGCATTCTCAGCACCCCCCAAAAAATTTATTTGGCAAATATCAGCCTCTCTTATCTTTTCTCATTTTCAAAGAGTAAATTTTTTTATCTTACCACTACTGTGTAGCAAATAGTATATAAATTCAGAAAATTTTTGTTTGAGGACTATTTTATAGCTTGGAGAAATTAGGTGATCGAAATCTATCAGTTCAAAAAATCCAAACACCAAGAAAAGATCCAACAAAGTGTCTTTATTCAATGTAGGATGTTTTGAAAATGTTAGATGTCATATTGGAGCCTATCAATTCTGTATTCACCGGGGCCATTTTCAGTACTTCAAAACTACTTAGAAAAACAATTGCTTACAATGGAAGAAATAAAGGAAGCATATCACACGCAGACACAGACATGAACATTTACACACACAGTGAAGAATACTATCATAGCTTTCTCTAATCTTTACATAGGAATGTTTGGGAAAAAGTAATTAAAGATGCATGAACTGCTTCTATTGGTGTTTTGTTAAATGGCTTTACTAAAACATCAAATGAGCCCAGCACAATCATTTATAGAAAGTCTATAAGTGAGTAATTTGATGTAGTCCTGTATTCTTTTGGTTTTTATGCTGGAAAAAATAACTGATGATTATCTTGCTGCAACAATTTCTACCCCTGAAGACACTGAAAGTCCCATTTATAAACAAAGGATGAGTAGTGGGCCAAAGGAAAAATGGTGCAATAAATCCGATAAGTTTGGAGAAAGTGTACTGCTATAAACTTCCCTGGTGTCAGCTGAGATGAGCACTTCATGGTAAGAGAAGATATGTGAGAGTCAAGGATTCAGAGGTGGTGGTCTCCACGGATAATGGATGGTAATAGATGTTAGAGTAATACTCATATGGATGCTGTCATCAATTCATTCAGTTTGCTTAGCTGAGACCTGTGAAAGATGGAATGACCAATGACATGGTATTCCTGTGTTTTAAAATTTTCTTCAGTAGAAGAGAGAAGACATTTTGAAAACTGTGTCATATGTAACATTTTGAAAAGGCTATAGCACTTAATGGAGTAGGTTCCCCATAATTATTTTTGAACATGTGGATAACTGGTTAGATAACTAACTGAAAGCTGTATGAATCTGTGCTACAAGAGAGGTTGTGGGAGTTCACAGAAAAGACAAATTATTTATTTTAGTTTTGTGGAGAGGACACACGAGTTTAAGCAAGGAGAAAGGTAGAGCTGGTACAACATGTAGGTGACTGGTGATACAAGCCCACGTGCAGATAAAAGTAAAGTCACTGTAAGTAAAAGAAACAATAAATCCTTGGAGACAAGAATTTATTTTGTGTGAATGTATTTCTCTTTGCCTAAATGATAAATGATATAAAAAGAAGAGGGAAACTTCTACTATGTACCATATATAAAACTTAACTCAAATAGATCAGTGACCTAAATATGAGGGCTAAAACTATAAAACACTTGGAAAAAACATATAGTAGGAGAAAATTCCTAACATTGGATTTAGCAATGGATTCTTAGATACAACAATAAAAACATGAACAAAATTAAAAATAGATAAATTAGACTTCGGTAAAATTAAAAACTTCTGTGAAACAAAGGGCATGATCCAGAAAATAAATGATGAAAAAACCTATCTATAAATGGGAGAAAACATTTGTACATTCTTAAATAGTACATCTGACAAAGGTTTTGTATCTACAGTTTATAAAGGTCAAGAACAAGCAACTAAATTTAAGAAAAGGTAAAGGATTTAAGTAAGTATCACTCCAAGGCACATGAAAAGGTGCTCAAGGTCGTTACCCATTAAGGAAATGCAAATCAAAACCACAGTAACATACCATCTCACACCCGCTAAAATGGTACAGTAATAAAAATAAAGTTACAAGTATGGGAAAAGTTGAGAAGAAACTGACCTCCTTGTAGACTGCTGATGGGAATGTAATGTAGTTCCATTGCTGTGGAACATAATTTGGCCCTTCCTCAAAAAGTTTAACATAGAATTGTCAGATGACCCAGCAATTTTACTCCTACTTACATTCACAAAAGGCAAAAAACCAAGTCTTAAATAAATACACATACAGATATGTTCCTAAAAGCACAATTCACAAGAGTTTAAAGTGGAAACAACCTAAATGGCTATCAACAAATGAATGGATAAATAAAATATGGCAGAACTAACCAATAGAAGATTTGACTATGAAAAGGAATAAGCACGATACATACTATGACATTAACGAAATGAAACATTATACTAAGTAAAGAAGTTCCACATAAAAGGTCACATATTATGTAATTCCATTCATATGAAACATCAGAATTATTTAAATCTATAAAGACAGAAAGTAGACTGGTGGTTGCCAGTGGCTGGGAAGAGGGAAGAATAGGGAAGAATTGCCTAATAGAATTGGAATTTCATTTGACAGTGATGGAAATATTTTAAAACTCAGGTGGTGAGTGAACAATATTATGAATGTACCAAATGCAACTGAATTATTTACTTTAAAATGGTTAGCTTTATGTTATGTGGATTTCACATCAATAAAAAACAAACAAACATGAGGCAAAGATAAAAATAAGATTGGTAAGTAAGCTGAATCATTTTTATTCAGCTTTATCCTTGCCCAGCCAATAAGACAGGCAAGGAGCGAAGAGTGAGTATTGGTTCCTGGTTAGAAAACTGATAGGATCATCTCTTTGCAAGGGCACCTTAGAAGTAGCTGCAACATGTAGAAGAGGCTGGATGAAGTGACTGAGAGCACAACCACCTGCTGATAATTTTAAACCTAGTCCTGTAGAAGTTTATAAATGTCCAAAGTATGCAGGTGCCTCCAACAGGCATGGAAAGCCAGGCTAGATGTCAGCTATTGGGAAAGTAGTATAATATACTCAAGGCTATACATCCAACCCATCTACAATAAGGGTACAATTTGCAGAGAATGGTTCTAGTTATTTTGCCATAGAGCAGAATAATAATGCCTAAATTGATAGAAAAATACAAGTGAAATGGCTGCCACTATACAGCAAGGTAGAAGATTATTCCATTCATTCATGTACTCAGGACATAAACCTCTGAAAGTTTCGATCATCTGGGCTCAATTTCTTTCCTCATGGAGAAGATCGAAGGTTTTTTTGTACTCAGTATTTAGTTACATAGCATGTACAATGTCCCAGGCACAATGACAGACACTGAGCTCATAAAAGTGAACACACTGAGTGGAAGATAAGTAACTAGGAAATAATAATGCTCTTGAAAGGTAAAGAAGAAGGAAAGTTCATTCAACACCAGAGATGGGGGAAGACATCTGGACAGTTTGGGATGATGAACAGTGAGGGTGAGGAGTAGGCAACAAGGTTGGACTCAGGGAAGTCTTCCTTAGAGGAAGTCACAGCTGAGACCCAGAGGATGAGACCTAGAAGAGGGCAGGGCTGGGAGCAAAGGATCCACAAATGTTTCTGGCCAAGTCCTAGCACGTTGGAAGAGGAGTGTTTATGTGATAGGCCCCTGCTACCAACAAAGAAGGAAACAACTCTTTACCTGAAAATGGGCAGGTTTCCTCCTGCAGGTCAGAGAAGTTATATTTGTGACAGCTAGACTGACAGTCTCCATGCTGGGGCCTTGCGATGGCTGCCCTTGGACCGTCTCTCGTCAGAATAGAGGTTAGGGAGTCCTCATCCACAACTCTCCCATAAAAAACATTCTCCCTGATTTATACCCTAACTCACCATGGATCTCCATTTGTTTTTTGTATTTTTTGTGTTTTCTTTTTAAATTGGGTTTCTATCTTTAAGTATACTGAGTTCCTTTTAATGTTTAATCTAATGAATAATGTTTCTGCTTATTTATTTCCTTTCTCTTATATTTTACTTTTAGATGACTAAGCAAATGACACTAACATGATGAACAGCTTTCTGTTAACACAAATGAATCACTTTCTGCGTAAGGGTTATTGTTTTCAAGTCCACGCTCAACACAGAAATCTGTGTTAGGAAATATAACGCTATCTTGAAAATATCAAAACAACTTCTTTTAGAAGGACACTCAGGTAACACTCTATTTCTGAAGGAGATTTTATCTATTCCAGCCCTCTGATGGTTTTTCTTCATTTTCCAACTAATTCTCAATTCTACTGTGGGATGTGGAACTGGATATTTGGGTTTAATTATGTATTTATTTCATTCATAGGAACCCACATATTCTCAAACTATGATAAAAATTTGTATACTAAATTTGAACTCTGAACCGAGAAAGGGATACTTTAAATATTCTAAATTTCTTTACAAATATCTAATATTCAAATATCAGAACATTAAATCAAAATATTTATTTTAAAACTACTGTAACCTACACGTTAACTTTCTGTGGATTGTAGCTTCATACCACTTAGTAAAGACTAAAATTACTGATAAGCTACTTCAAAGTGTAATGGGATAGCTTAGAATAAAGAAGCCATTTTGACTTCTCAAGTAGAAATTTTATTTCTTATACCTCTTAAAGCTCAGAACTTACCCCAGTCAAAATAAAAGTTAGAAGATATTTTCAAACTTCAAAAAGTAATTCTTACCAACTTTGTTTTTTCAACCTCTTTTCCTTCTCTAGCTTACCCTCCTCTGCATATTCCTCTCCTAACTCTAGAAAAGATCCTTACTTCTTCCTCCCAACTATTGTATCTCATTAGGATAGATATTGGCAATCCAGGTGGGGAATTTCTCATTCCCAAAAAGTTTGATCACTTTGTTTTAATTTGTAAATTGTTCTTAGTCATAAAGAGATTAGAAAGACTGCTATTTTAAGAAGTTATGGCTACAATCATATTTCATATATCTGAAATAATAAACTTAAATGCAAGATAGTAGATAATAGTCTTCACCATCACCTCTAGGGAAATAATTTGAATTACACAAATATTCCCACTAAGAAATTTACATTCTAAAAGTACTTACATATTTATTATATATTTAAATATTCTTTTCTATTTTCTGCTTTTGGAGGAAAATGTCTTGAGCCTGGTCATGTCATTGTACATACAAGGAGTTAATGCCACTTAGCTACACTTAGCTAAACAGAATGAATACCACATCGCTGTACACTTAAGAGCTCTACTTACTAAAGAACATCAAACTCTGCCACATTTCATTATTGAAAGGGGGAGCAGAAAAATAAGAGAAAGCATGATTCATCTTTTTGCTTTTATTCATCAGGCTGATCTTTTCCTTGCTAAAAGCTGTTTTAGTATCTACTTTCTGCTTCCTCAGTTGGCCAATTTCTTTCCTCCAAATTTTGGCTATGTAGTAATAATTATGACCAAAACACTTCCAGCCTGCCCTCATCCTCTTCCAGGATTCTTCTTCCTCTGCTCTATTTAGGAAAAGGATAGCTGTTTCATGTCTGACCCTGAGCCCCTTCTACTCTGTAATTCTTTCTTCTCTCCATCCAAGACTTTTACTTCCTAGGCTGGCAATCACCCCTACCCATTCACACCCCAGGGAGCAATTAAATCAAGGACATGTACAACTTTCTTTACCGGAGGATTGAACAAACCACTTAAAATTATTAAATATCAGCCATTCTGTCCCCAAAAGTTCCTGAACAATCCCTGCCCTTAGAAAATGCTTCTTACCTATTCTTTCTACTCAGACAACCTCCTACCATATGCAAGGCTTCTCCTGATCCTCCCAGTTCTTCTGGGCAGCTCCTCACCATCCATTTTCTCTTCATTTTATTTGAAGCAAATTTACCAGTCTTCTGTTTTGCTCTCTCCTTCCAATTCATGTAAGCATTAGCACCCAAGGTCAGACCATTAAATTAAAAAGAAAAAAAGACTCCAGGGAAAAATTATGCCACTTCCTTAGGGGCAAAAGCAGCTATGTTATTTGTAGTTTTTGCTAGTATTTTCCCCTCCCTGTTACTTTATTTTATCGTACAACAACTAATGTAGAGTCTGTTATGTCAGGGTCAAAATAACCAAAGAATCCATGAATACCTTCAAGCTTTAGAAGTGCTTCTGCAAGAGAAAAGATTTATAACAACCTAGCCCAAGGTCATAAGAGATAACAATAGTGATGAAAGATTAAAATCTTCATTTTCTCTTTCAATATAAACCAGTTCAGAGATGTTAAAAATAAATAAATATAAAAGCCACAATTCTTTTTTTATTTGCAAGTGGAAGGAGGTACAAAAGAATTAAACAAATTGTGACTAAGTCATTAATTGAACAGTGGGCCATATAAATTAAATAAGCCACTGCCTTGTAAAAGTACACAGCCATCACGGTTATGATCAGGGAGGGTGAGGTGTGGAACACCCAGAGAGAAAGCTGATGGAAGTATTAAAGACCCCATATGTGGCCCACCTGGCTAGAAAAGAGATCTGGGGAATGAATCAGAAAATTAGATGAAAAAGAAAGTTTGAGAGTATGGTCAAGTACGTGAAATAAAAGAAAAAAACCTTTTCTGTAATATGGCCATGGTTTTGAGGGAGCCAAAATATAACTAATAGCTAAGAAAGGTATAGATGTGTATCAAGAGTCTGCATTTTCTGTATGGAATCGTTCCATTTATGTTTTTATAAAGTCTCGCCATCCATATGGGTCTGTGGTAATAGGCAACAGAAACTAACACATTTAACCAGAAATGGAAATTACTAAAAGGTACCCAATGTCTCAAAGACTTGAGTTTGGGGAGGAAGAAACTGGAGAATGAGTTTCAGAACACAAGGTAAGGAGACGGCTGAAGTCCCACCACCGCACAGAGCGATGAGGATTCTCTCTAACAGCTCTCCCACTGTCCACTCAAGACTTAGCTTCTCTGGTGCTTCCACCACCAGATGGTCAATTCCTCATCCACCATTTTTCACTTTAAAACTCAAAGGTTTGAAATCGCCGGTGTGGTCCTTATGGACATTTTGTTGGCTGAGTCTGTGTGACATGATGGGATGCAGGGTAGCTGGCCACATATGCTTCCTACAGCTCACAGACTTAGTGGGAAAGAGGGATCCTCAAAACCAGAAATGCCTCTACCCTCCTCCCTACCAAATGAGACATATCAAATACCCTCCATAAAAACTGAATATTAGCAGCGTTGTCAAATTAACTTAGGCTAAAAAATGGAAATAAGTAGATTCGGTTTTCCTGATTGATCTTTTGGCCACAAACTGGAGTCATAAGGCCATGGGAGGCTGGGGTGTGTGGGGGGGTGATACTGTGGGAAGAGACACCAAGAAGGAAGGCGCTAAACTCCAGGATTTAAATCCCAGTCATAAATGGGTAGACATTTTACCGCTTCATATTGGTGACAGCAAAACCAGAAATGGAAATGCTATAACCTCATAGAGATATCCAAAGATGAAGTAACTAATGCATGCTACTTGCTTGCTATGTTGCCTGGAACATGAGCGAGTGCTCATAAAATGTTAGCAACAATTATCTTTCAGACTGTGTGATTCCTCTCCTCTCTCACTGTGGCGCCAACACAGGAATGACAAGGGCGGCTGCTCTGAACCAATCTTTAGCTGTTCATTCTCTACTCCCAGAGCTGAGGAAAATCCTAACGTTAGATTTCCACATCCAGAGATTTTAGCTGCTTTTCTGAGTTTGTCCAGCCATCTCCCTTCATCTTGAGCCATAGACTTTCCTCAGGCTGTTACCTTCTGAATGAAAAGAATGCCTCTGTCTATGCTCTTGAGTTCCATACTTCATTAAAAAGAAACTGTCCCAACAACCCTCTCTGGAACCAGAACCTGCTTTTCCCTTGCCAGCCACTTTACCCCCAATCTCTAGTCCTAGGGACTGGATTCTACCACCATGAACTAACTCAGCGTGGACACAAGATGAACTGGCTTCTTGGACTTTGAATGAAGCACTCCCATTCACAAGTTATGTGACGTTACAAAGTTACTTAACTTCTCTGAGCCTCTATGTCATCATCTGTTTAAGGAGGAGCAAATGTATCTGACATGAAACACGCCTTTAATTATCTCAATGAGTGTGCTGAACAATGAGTAGGTAGAAGCTTCTGGTAGGATATTGTATTAGAAATTTCTCTTCAATTTCCCCTGATAAGAGAATGCAGTATGAAATTAATGAAAGCTGTAACAGTCAGAGATTCTATGAGAAATTAAGATTAAGATCACACTATTCAGGAACTTAATAAAGTTATTGTACGGCCAATAAGGAAAGCCTCCCTCCATGTTAGCCAAAGCAATGTGGCCCATGATGGAAGATGCAACACAAGGTGGCAGTAAAAGGGACAATGTCATAGTTGTCATACTCAAACCCACGATGGGATTGGTGACCAGTTCCCCTAGTCTCTAGGAAATGCTTTGTCCAAGGAGTTGATCTCAAGCCTGGCTGCATGATAGAACTATTGGAAGACTTTTCTAAAAGAAAAGTCCAATCTCCAAGCCACCCCCCCCCACAGAAGTCTAATGTTTAGCTGCATGAACAGGAGAAAGAAATACAATTTCAAATACATTTGAGTTTTAGACTGAAGGGCAATGAGAAGGAGTAATTGTCCAGGGAAGTTACTATTTTAGGTCATCTGGGTCATTTTTTATACTTCCTGGATTTGAACAGAGAAGATTAAAAACCCTAAATAAGTTCTTATTAATTCTGTTGTTCATGTGCCCTAATGGCTCAAAGCCTTTACAATCAAAAAACTCTTACGAGGGTTTAATCTAAATCCCTCCTGTTCAGAGTTCCATTATCCCAGCTCAGAGCTAGTTTACCTCAGAGGAAATAAGACTTGTTCACAATACCCAGATTCTACTTTTCTCTGTCCCTGAAGTGTTACCTAAATTGAGCTTTTGTGCTTAATGAAATTAAGTCACCCTTTCTGTGAGGCTGTAATGTAAAGCAGCTCACAAGCCACTCAAAGCAGCGTCCTTGTCTCCTAAAGCAGGTGGCGTGGTGAAAGCATGGGTGGGGTGGTCCAGCCTTTGGGCCTCCACTCAGAGCAACTATTACACTGGCCTTGGGCCACAAGCCCCTGGTGGTAGCCTGACTTTACTAGAGCTTTCTGCCAACTCTAGGAAATGAAAAAAGAGTCTTTGGCAGTCTCCAGTCTGACTCAGTCTGTGTGTAATGCAAGGTATGAAATGTAATAGCCACTGTTACTGAACATCTAGTGACATTTTGCCAAAAATGTTGTATCAATTAAAGGAGGAAATTTATGTACAGAGCATACTGCCAGGCACACAGTCATCTCAATAAGTGATGACTGCTGTAGGTATTACTGCTAATCCCAAGAGTGGCCCTGAAAGGGTGCCAAGAGTATCTTCGTTTTAGAAGGCAGAAATCAAGGCTCAGAGAACTTGCTTCAAGGTCACACAGTTCATAGATGGCAAAGAAATCATTAAATGCAGAGGAACTTTTCAGCTTCGGAGCCTCATCTCAGGACTCAGGAAGTTAGAGCAGTTGTTACTGTTTATGCTGCCCCCAACACACATCCCCCAATTCAGGGAGAGGGTGAGTAGAGATTCAGTGAATTACTCGCTTTTTATTTACTTGTTTGCTTTGGATAGGATCACAAACCACCTGAAATTAATCCTCCAGTAAATGACTGGTTCTTTGATGTGTATCAGTACAAACATGTACTGTACACAAAATGTGACTCATTAGTGTAATGGTACTGGTTGAGAGGCACATACTGAATTGAATTGTAGAAACAGCAAAAGTTGATCACAGTGAAAGATTAATTGGAACTATGCGTTCCAATTCTCAGAGTATTTCTTCTAAGGTTACATTATATGCTTGATATTGAGTGCTAAATTCCCTAGACGATATAAAAGAGGGCCGGTGATATGGCTCAGCGGCATAAGCACCTGCCCGGCAAGCATGAGGTCCTGAGTTTGACTCGCGGTACCCACATAAAAAAAAAAAAAGATATAAAAGAAAAAAAAAACAACAGTGTACCAACATTGTAAAATTTTTGGTGTAATTAAAACTGTGAAACAGGGCTGGTGAGACAGCTCAGTGGCATAAGCACCTGCCTGGCAAGCGTGACGTCCTGAGTTCGACTCCTGGTACCCACATACGAAGGAAAAAAGGGCCTGTGATATCTCTCAGCGGCACAAGTGCCTGCTCACAAGCACAAGGTCCTGAGTTTGACCCCCGGTACCCACACACACACAAAAAAAACTGTGAAACAGAGAATCAAAGAATATAAGATAGTGTGCAGTAAAGTGCTAAATGAAACAAAAAATTACATACCAAAATGTACAATAAATTCCTCCAGGATAAAGGCCTATGGGAAAGAAAATATTTGGATAGTAATTAAGGAAGCCTTCCAGAGGGAAGAGAACTAAAGATGGGCTCTAAGGGATTTGGTGCTATATAAAAGAAGACTACAAACGTAGGAATTGGCCTGAGCAAAGCACTTAAGTCACAAATTATTTCATTCATTTATTAGAGAATTAAACCTAATTTTGTACCAGATTAATGGCAGGAAGAGAAATCGGCATGATATTTTCAGGGAGCAATGAAGAAGTTTTTTGTTTTTGTTTTTGTTTTTGTTTTTCGTGGGTACCGGGGGTCAACCTCAGGACCTCGCGCGCCAGCAGGCGCCCGTGCTGCTGAGCGATATCACCGGCCCTTTTTTTCGTATGTGGGTTCTGGGATTCGAACTCAGGACCTCGCGCTTTCCAGGCAGGCGCTTAAGCCGCTGAGCCATCTCACCGGCCCCAAGAAGTTTGTTTAATAGAACAGAGTTTGATAAGGAGTTTTGGGAAAAGGATGCAGAGATCAGTTAGGACACAATTCTGTGCACGCTAAGAGACAGAAATCAAATAACTCAAGAGAACATCTCTAAGTTTTTGAAGCAGAAAAGCGTACAATAAAAGTGATATTAGAGTACCTGGGACTCTTGGTGGCAGGTCAATATATGTACACACACAGACACACACACACACACAATCTGCCTACTTGAAAAGCTGATTTAGCCATGCTAAATCTTTAAGAAAAATAGAATTTGAACATGGCAGTGGATACTCTCAAAGGCAAATATGCAGCCAGTTAATCTCTAACTCTAGTTTTCAGTTGATGTTTTTGATTTCTTATTTCCAGTTTAGCCCCTTCAGGGAAATTTCCTCCGATCCCACCAGCCAACTGAACACAGGTTTGATTTTCCATTACCAGTAAATAGGGAACATCAGGCAGCTTTCCTGTATACCCAGAAATCCAAGGTCTAAAGACAGGGCAGTTTTTTTCCATCAGACATAAGCCCATGATAAAAGAAAGTAGAATCATTTCAACAAAGAAAATCCTAACAGCTTGTTGTGCTTCACCACGACCCAAAAAAAGTACAGAGGTCAAACTTTATTTTCTTATTGTCAAACCAAAGGTCTCAGTCTTTAAGGGATTACGATACCTGAGTTAATTAGAATAAATGCACCCTACACTGCACCTGGGTTCATTAAATGACAGAAAAGCATATTGGAATGATTCTCGAGTGTGGGGAGAAATGTGAAAACTGTCACAGAGCTGCTTTAATTTTAGAATACTTGAAAGAATTTCACACAGCAGCAAACATAATTTCACTAGGGCTGCATGAAAACACTGTATACCTAAACTGCTATAAATCTTTGCTTGTAAAAATAACAGTAAATGCAGTACTTCTAATGAATAAAAATGAAGTTCAAATCTATATTCACTATCGGCTTGGCTGCTAACTGATTAGATTTAAAATCTTAGTTTATGACCTTTTTGCTTAGCTCCAGACCACGTGAGTTTGCTTTTTTTCCATTGAGTTTATCGAATATAAAAGCCAGCATCTCATCTCTCATATGAAAGGAAATGTATGACACTTAACCAAAACATTGCCTACTGGCACACGAGGTATTTTAGTCTCGACTGGAATGGGCTGAGCCCTCAGCACGCTGCTGTTGCACCTGTAATTCCTTTGTCCTTTCCTGATACACACAGTCATCAGTAGGAACAGCAGCAGACGTGGGAATACGAGCAAGAAAAGGAGTTCAGAAATGCCAGGCAGATTCAGCACAGCCAGCCCACCAGCTAGGAGGATTGTACTAGTTTGGTTTTGTACTTTCTGAGAAATGGAAATTATCATTCCATATGCTGCCTGGCCAGTTTTACTGGTCATTCCAAGCTTGTTGTAGTGTTGCTCCTGCAACTGCTCCTGTAAGAAGGGGCCATGAAAGCCCAAGATGGGAAAAATAAGGAACTGGCTTTTGCTCCTTGCAACACTGATTGGGATGATGGGAAAGAAGGCGTTAAAACAATTGGACTATACTATATTCACATGCTTCTTCTAGAGATGACACACTGACACACTGACTATGTCCCTTTCTGATCTGCAGCTGATTAACAAAGTCTGATCTCTCTTCACCACACAGACACTTCAGCTAGGCATGTCCCCTATCAATCAAGACCTATATTTCCTAAGTTATTCCCTGTATGCTTTTGCAAAGGAATACAGGCAGAAGCGATGGGTGAAAGTAAAATAAGCTTCATTGTGAAACCAGGCTAGGCCTTACAACTACGAATACATCTACTCCATGCTCTCTCTCCCCTTCCTTCTTGCTGCAACCCAGACATGTCAGCAATTCAGCTTCTTGATTACCCAGCAGGATGAAATTAGCAGAATCCCAGGTACCAAATAACTTCAAGGAGTAGAGTTGCCCTACTGTCCTGCATATATCACCTGAGAAAGAAAGAAATCATCATCTATGCTTTTTAACGCTCTGCCTCTTGGGAGCTTTATCCCAAATAATATGCCCTACATAGCTTATGCAGTCACACTTGTCACTAAGCCAATTAACTTGAAACTAACTTACTAACTAAAAGACAGCTTTGAGTATTCACTTTCTCTCCTTCTTGCACTAAAATAAAACAAATACTATTTGTCCCTGTTAAACAAACTTACATAAGCTGTATATTCCCAGGGATGCATTTATGTTGAGGATGTTCCATCCACTGAATGATATTCTTGAACATCTGCAGTTTTCCCACATTGTCATAATTATATTTGGGGGGGAATATGACAAAGCAATTTTTAGAAGAATCAATGAGCTAGAAAGACAAAATTTTCAAAATAAGAGTAATAAAGAGGTCCTCACCCTTTGAAACAGTAAGCTCCCTTAAAGCTTTATGGTATTTTTTTAAAGGAATATACTGGCCAGGGACCACAGAGATGGATACATGGGACGGAATATATATTCACAAGTGGCCATGGAGTGACGTGATTTGTCCCCTGAAGTCTCACATGCTGGTAGCTTGGTCCTCAGCGTAGTGATGATGCAGTAGGTAGAGGTGGAAGGTAGAGGTGGGAGTCTGAACAGGTCAAGTTTAGTGCAAAGTAATTGGGTCACCGGGTGCTGCCCACAGAGGAGATTAATGTAATTCTCAGAGGACCCTGAGTGAGGTCTCACAAAAGCAAGCTGTCACTAAAGAGCAAGCCTGCTCTGTCCCCACTCCCTGACTTTCTGTTTCCCCCACTCCTATGTGCTCCTGCTGGGACACCATCAGTTATGATGTGACACAGAATCTGCCCACTCTTAGACTTTCAGTCTCCATAACTGTGAGCTAAGTAAACTGCTTTTCTTTATGAAACACCCAGCTTTAGGTATTTTGTTATAGCTATGAAAATAAGATAATATGGATGTATTTTTAGGTTAATAGCATTCCAAATCAAGAAAAAGCACAGGCTGTTAATAAAAATGTTGTTGGGACAACCAGCTCTACTTGAAAAAAAGGAGCAAAGATCAACTTTTACCTCATCTCCAATAGCAAATTATTTCTAGGCCAAATCAGCAGGTTTAAATGAAGGAAAAAAAAAAACTTCACAGCATTCTTCTAAAAATAAAATAGGAAGTGATTTTCTGTGAATGACAAAGCAGAATCCCCAAAAGGAAAAAAATAGATTCGATTGTGTAAAAAGTTAAAAATTCATGGGCCAGTGACATAGCTCAGCATGCCTGGCAAGCACGAGGGCCCGAGTTCAACTCCCCGAACCCACATACAAAGAAAGGCCCGGTGATATCGCTCAGCGGCATGGGCGCCTGCTGGCGCACGAGGTCCTGAGTTCAACCCCTGGTACCCACACACACAAAAAATTCATTACCAAAAATGTTTTAATTCAAAGAAAAATGGCCAGAAAAAAAAAAAGAAAAAGAAAATATACACAGGAGATACCAATGTCCTTAAGAGACACAAAATTCTTGCTATTTTCTGTGAGAAACAGCACAGCAATACAAAAATGAGCAAAGGATTTGAATAATCAATGAAAGAATAAAGAACTAAAATGCGGAATACACAAAGATGTTTTACTTTAATAGCAATTCAAAATTTCAGGTTAAAATGAAACAAGGGACTGGACTTCAGCTATCAGCATGGTAAAGAAGCGCGTTCCACCAGCAGGAGAAAGCGCACACTGCTGGGAGCGAATGCAGACTAAGGTTTATGGACTCCTCCCACTCAGTGCACCTGTGCCACATCAGGAGCATCTCTTCCATGAACCCACAGGACGGCTCGTCCCGTGTTTAAACCTCCCGGCAGTTCACTAGGCCGACCTTTAGTCACACCTACAGTTATCTATCCCTTCTGCTGTTCACACCCTGGATTCTAGAAAGTCCTTTCTGCATTCTTTAAAAATAACAAGGCACACAACATGGTACAAAAACCATCAAATAGTAACTTTAAATTGCTGAAACTAAATCAAAACTCTAGACACAAAATTTTTGGCTAATGCAGGTGGGATAGTTCAGGCCTATGCAAGAACATCTTGGTAATTAGGTCACCTCTTCTTGGATGACCTTCTCCCTGTTTTACCCACTCTTTGAATCACGTGCCTGCAGGACTGACCTCCTCCTTCTCATAGTACCTCCCCAAATGAACTGCATCTCTCCTGTTTGTCTTTCTCCCAGGATACACACATCAGCCAAACTACTCACCTATCCTACCGCCGGGGTAGGGGCTGTGCCTGTGGACACCTCTGTGTATCCAGTGGGTTGTGCCCACTGGCCACATATGAAACTGAACAGGTGTTATTTATAACGGTGAAACTGCCCACACCGTGGCATGGTTCTCAGCCCTGGCAGCAGACTAAAACCACCTGAGGATGACACCAAAGATGATTTTAATCAATGGCCAGATCCCTCCCATGCCACACCAATGACAGAAGAACATCTGACCGTGGAGCTTGGGCATGCATCTTCCTATGTCTTTTTGTTGTTGGTGGTGGTTTCGTCTGACCTAGATTTAAACCTCCAAAGGTGATCCTGATGCTAGTGCAGCACAGATGAACAGTCAATCCCCAGGACAGAAGAGGAGGCCCGCGCTGCGCTGGCAGTGCCTCTGGGTGGTTCCAATTTTCTGTCGATGTCTGAGAGCCATGCAGGTCCACCACACTGTGTGTGCACTGCCAGGGACCAGGTGCTCTGCTTATCAAGATGAAAGGGCAGGAAGAAAATCTATGTCGTCTAAGAAGTATCACTACAAAATTCAAAGGAAGAGACGAGGCCTCATTGTGGGAAGGTTTTTCACACAGCACTTTCAGCACCATCTCAAATAATAAAGTGGCCTTAAGACTTGGCCCTGACCATGGATCAGTTTACAGACGGTAAACTGCTGCCTTGACCCTAAATAGCCTGTTTACTTTCCATGCTGAAGAGATCTGCGGCCCCAGTTAGAGAGATAGCAGCAAGTGCCATTTCCTTCTGTTCTGAAGCGTCAATCAGTTCCACCCCACTCCAGCCCAGAATGTTTCCCAAGAGTTGGCCAAGCAAGTTTTCCCAAGTTTCTGGTTTCACTCCCTGCAGCAAAGAGCAAGTGACCAGGGCCAAACCTAAGCCAGACTCCATCAGACTCAAGCAGCCACCCCTCACACAACACACACGTGCAGCCCTTCCGGACTCGGGTGTGAGCCGTCCCTTCCACCCCTTACTGCTACCCCTACCCCGCACACACACGCACACACACACGCACACGCGCGCACACAGAGACACACATGCACACACGCGTGCGCGCGCACACACACACACACACACGCAAGCCCACCCTTCAGGTTAAGCAGGCCCGAGGTCCTAGACTGCAACGACCAAGCCAGGCTCCTCCCGGGCAAGCCAGAAGGAAGGAAGAGGAAGAGAGGGCCCCAGGGGTCCATTTCCTGCCTTTCTCCAGGAAGGACCCGAAGACCGTGCCACGTCCTCGGCCGCCGTCCCGGGGTCCGCGCGTCCTCGTGGGCGCTCAGTGCTGAGCCCGGCCGCCCTAGGGGGACGCGGGGACAGGGGACGGCCCGGGCCCAGCCGCCACCGGGCACCCGCGTTCAGAGAGGCCCGGGACTGGGCTCTCGCCCTGCGCAGCCCTCGCGGCAGGGTGCGCGCTGAATCCCCGGCTCTGCCCAGAGCGGCCCGCGGACCATGGGGAGCGGGCAGTGGGGACCCCGCCCGGATCCCCCTGCCTCTCCCGCCCCGCCGGGTCCCCGTTCCTCCTCCTCTTGGGGTCGGCTTTCTTCCCCTCCTCTGCAGCTTTCTGCGCTCTCCTCCCACCGGCCGCTTGGGACAGTAGCAGGGAGCCAGGCTCCGAAGCACTCATGACCTTGCACATTCCTGAAACACTTTCCAGGCTGGTGTGGAAAAGCAAAAGCAAATGCCTCAGGAGAGAATCTCCGCAAATTATTTCCACGCTCCTGAAAACCGAGTCCAGGAGAGTCACTAACCCTGGGCAGAATTATGCAGGAACTACACAAATGCCCTGGTTTGGCAGTCTCTGTCTCTCTCTCTCTGTCTCTCTCTCTATCCAGGCTCACATACATCCATGTGAGATCCTCTTGGGGGTCCGTGGATCCCCGTGTTTGGCATCTAAGGTGCTGTGTCTTTCTCCATCAAAAAGGGTGACCATCCTGCCCCATTTTGTCCAGGGCCTATAGGTGTCTGGACCACGCGCGTCTCCCCTCCGCTCAGTCTACACCCGCTTCCCTCTCTTGGCTTCGTCCGCGCTTGCCTCTTCCTCTTTTCTGCCCCACCTAATCTGTCCTCTCCCCCATGTCAGCCGTGCCTAAATACACTTCAAACAAATACAAAGTAGATCTCAAACATTTTGCCCAGAGGATTATACTGAATGCTTTTCTTTTCTTTAGGTCTGGGTTCCTTCCCATAATTACAGAATCTTCAAATATGCAGTGTAACAACTGCGTTATTTCTCCTGAGGACCATTTATGACCCTGAGTTTTTGCTTGGTGGGGACCCCTGTATGCTGAAGGGAATAAAAATAGAAGTTAAAATGTGTCCACATAGCTTAAAAGCCTGATCAGCTTCCCAGGCGATACCTGGCACCGAGGGCTGGGTTCCTGGGGAAAGGGTTTCTTACCTCTTGGAGGAAAGAGTTAGAACAAGAGGTAGAGCACTTGCGTCCAGTACTGATTCCATGTATCCTATTCAATGAGATGTGTAGGACTCTGTGTGTGTGTGTGTGTGTGTGTGTGTGTGTGTGTGTGTGTGTGTGTACACCCAAAGCACTAGGGATGGGGCCTAGATATCAACCATTTGAAAATATTAAAAACTACCCTTATGCTCTGGGATGAAGCCTGGACATAATTTAATTGGTTTTGTTTTGATTTTTTTTTTAATTCCTTAGGGAATTCTAAGACACTACCATGATTAAATACAGTTCCCGGATCGGCAGCCTCAGTATAACCAATGAGCTTGTTGGAAACCTACACTCTCAGGTCCCAGCGCTACAGACTGAACCAGGAACTCTGCAGATGAACCTCAGTGATCTGTTTTCAACAGACCCTCCAGATCACTCTAAGGCATGGTGATAAACATCTGTGAACCACTGAGGGTGGGCTGATTCAAATCGCTCAGAGGGCGAAAAATAGTTTGTAGATTTTAGAGTAAACAAACAACAAAGAAGGCTGGACCACAGGCCACAAAGCCTAAAACATTTACCATGTGTCCCCTTTCAGAAAAATACAACTGTAGACTGTGAACCCTCGTGGTCTATTATCCCACCAGACACTGACAGACACTGGACTTAGGACATCCTGTAAAATAGGGGCTGAGGAGTGAAGGGAGAGATAGGATAGGATAGAGTCAGGAGTTGAGAGAGAGAAATGTTTTATTTTTAATCATGGAAACCATGCTGGTTTAAAAGGTGCGCTAAAGTCACTTTTGGCTACAGAAAAAGAGACTATCCCTTTTTTTGAGGATGAGAATTATTGTTGGCTTCAGGAAAACAGGTATGGATGATGGGTTTTGAATGCGACATATGTGAGTCGCAGTACATCCCAGGTAGAGTCCGAAGCATGTTAGTTCCATCTTCAACCCGCACCCGGCTACTGTCTCCTAATTAAGGTTGTGTAGTCTTTCTCTAGGAGTCCTTTAGCTTTCTGGGGACAGAAAATAGAGACCTTATTTATCTTTGCAGTAGATTCAGCCTGAAGTAGAATGATATATACCCAGGAGGTACTTAAATGTGTGTATACTCAGTAAGTGCTTAAAAATAGCTATATGTGGGGATTCTCTAAGATGTAGCTCAAACTTTCTGCAGATGCGCAAGGTTAATATTTAGGACAACTCTGCCAACTGTCAGACAGGGAGGAGGCTAAGAAAATGAAAAGTCTGTGGGACATCCAAAATACAGAACATTGTATATTATTTACTCTTAAAAGAAATGTCTATCTTTACTATAATAGGGGTTTCCCATCATAAAGTGAAGTAAATCTTCGATCACTCAAAATAAATATTATGATGGAAAAGCTTACTGCTGGTTAATGTTAAACTATTTTTTCACCTAAAAAGGGTCACCTCTCTGTTGCACCATTCTTCATAAGCTTAGCAAAATAAATGTGCACATGTAGATTTCAATTTCAAAGACTAGAATTGTACCATACGTTTCAATCGAATGATGCTATTTCTAGACCCTGTATGACAGCCATTACTAATACTACTTGGCTGTGGTGAAGCTAAAATGAATTCTATTAAAAGAAAAAATCCTAAGTAACAGATATGTTCACAAGTTACTCTCCATTTAGCATTCAATCTGTTTAAAAATATGTGATTCTTTTAATCCAGAGTTAATGTTAAATTGTTACATTTCAGCACAGTATTATGTGTTTTAATAAACTAAATTGTTTTGCCAAAAAAACACTATGTTGTAATTTTGGGGAAAGGAAATCATTTTAGGTTTGGGTAATCTTCTTCTAAAAAAAAAAAAAGTCATTGATTTGCAAACAAATATTTGTTTTGTCAAATTCAGTCCCATCAGAATTACCGTTATGTTTCTAGCCCACTTCCAGACATCCACATACTTCATACACCTCACTTGGCATTAAATAAGAAAAGATGTAGCAGCATCAGCATAAGCTACTTCAGTGAAGCTTTGGGTACTGGTCGGCTCCGGCTGCCATTACAAGGTCAGCGTGGCCAGGCTCTGCTGCGGGTCCTCTTCCTGGCTTGCATATAGCCTCCTCCCCAAGGGATTCTCAGATGATAGCTGATGGAGGGGAAGGGAGAAGTGGAGAGGGAAAGGAAAAGGTAGAGAGAAAGAGAGGAGGAAGGAGAAGGAGGAGGAGAGGGACTATGGAAGAGAGGGAGTGGGGAGAGAAATATTGTCTTAATACTCATGCAGTTAGATTAGAGTTCTACCATCCTGTCCTCATTTTAACTTAATTATCTCTATACAGGTCCCATTTCCAAAGAGTTTTTTCAAAGAGTTAGAGCTTCAACATATGAATATGGGTGTGGGGGACAAAATTTGCACCTTGGTTTTTAAAGACCTACAAATTCAACATTGTCAAATCAACACTGTCAAGTATGTAGTACCTAGGTAAATCCAGATGTTAGTAACTTTTATATGAAATCTCATTCATGCATGTATTGTAAAAGCACATGCTTGATTTGCTGTATTTGGCAAAGTATGTTTTAAAATCTACCAAGTGACAATATTTCTTCATGAAAAGAATATGAACGAAGTATGGCTAAAGCTACCTAAAAGGTTGATAGGCTTAACGATGCTGAAATATACAACTTAAAGTGGTGCCAAACTGTAAATAAAGATCAGCAGAACACTCCGCACATTTACCAGTCACAAAAATATCATGTGCAATTATTTCTTGAATTTTGATTAAATACTTCTGCCTGTGGCCACCATGTTGTTTTGCTGCATATCTTACATCACATTTTCCCAAGGCAGAGGCAAACTAAAAGAAAAAAGCATGGCAGAAGGAAGGATATATCTAATAATAAAAAATATATATATATACAGGGTCATGTGCCCCAGGGTCAATACAGATCCACTTTTCTATTTCAGATTTTCTTAGTCACTGTCTCTCTTCTTAGGTGTCTGCAGCCTCTAATATCACACTAATATTTCTATATTAGTTGATGAATGTTTCTAAAGGCTAGGCTAGTCATCAGGGAGTGCTTATTTTATTAAGATAAAGGTGATTTTATACACAAGTTGGGTCTTCCT
The DNA here is from genome assembly GCA_028451465.1 of Erethizon dorsatum. Taxonomy (NCBI): domain Eukaryota; kingdom Metazoa; phylum Chordata; class Mammalia; order Rodentia; family Erethizontidae; genus Erethizon; species Erethizon dorsatum. The sequence goes on from CM051824.1 coordinate 140,933,545, forward strand.
GGGCTACCTTTTGATGACCCTATAAACATCCCCACATTTGGGTACTAGTCAGTTCCCATTTTAGATTGGCTCATTACAATTCTGCTAAAAGTCAACTCAGCTAAAAAGTAATAAAATTCTGAGGCTGAAGGACTTTCTTTCTTTGGCCTTCTTGCTCAAAATCAGTCCCAAGGGACCAGATTGACTCTATCCTCTTAAGAAAGTTAAATACTAAAGCAGGTAAGGTACATCAGCTGCATGTTTCATCTTCTATTTTGTGAAAGTCCCTAACATGTTTACAATATACTCTTTTACTGAAGTTAGCCTAAATCTATTCTATTTTTTGTAACTAAATAACTACCAAAGCCATAAAGAATTCCAGATGGAATCTTGGTGAGTATATTGGGCTACCTTAGAGGACACCAGGAGAAAGATGCCACTGGGAAGATATACGGGTGTCCAAGTATTATAGTGCATGACCAGTCAAAAAACAGAACCCATATCAGTTCTGTAGGGTAAAAAGTGCAAGTGTGGAATTGGGGAGGCAACACAGGCAATAGCAGGAAAATACGACCACCTGTGGGTCTGGAAAGAATGGAAGGAAGAGACGTGTTATAGCACAAGCGATAGTGTGTCCACGGAATGTGGGGCCATAGCACAAAATGCTGCCTGGAAAAGCTAAAATCACAAGGAGATGCAACTATGGTCAGAAATCCACCCAAAAATCAACTGTTTGGGGTGACAGCCATTTCCTAGGTCCTACTCTGCTGCTCCCTTCTATCTCTTGGTCACTCACTAGCCAAACCTAACAGGAAGCTGGTTGACAAGAGAGCTGGGAAAATACAGGTGGCAGCAGACAACACTATGCTATACAGAGAAGTGTGGGAAAAGGATATGGAAAATAAATAGGTTGACCAGTAGTCCATCAGTTGCTGATACTGGTGACTAGATCTGCATCAGCAAGCCTGGAAAGCCATGACCTGCTTTGCTAAGGATTAATGCTGTATCTGTATTGACCTGGGGCTGAAGTGGAGACTATCAGCAATTCACATGAACCCAGCAGCGGTCAGTAGAAAGCATGATTTGACTCATCTGCAGATATATAATAGAAACCATCAGAAAATATTTTTTCATTGTGGGAGCTACAAATTGCAGTTGCTACCTTCAATTAACCCTCCAGCTGTGGGTCAGTGATGTGCTTCCATGTTTCAGAGTGGTAAGAGGGAAGAAGCCATGAATTAACGTTTATCGAGCTCCTTCTCTGCTCCCCAATCTGGACTCGGTGCTTTATCAATACTGCTTTATTTGATCATGGGAAATACTGTGTCAGCAGTTAATTCTCCTTGCATCTCTCATGACTATGTATATTTTACAATCAAAGTCACTCACAGCTTTTTTTCAAAATTTCAAATGCAGAGCCTTGAAAGATATAGGCGGCATTTTCTTCAAGAGCAGAGGGCAGGATTTTTGTTGTTGTTGTTGTTTTGGGGTCTTTTTTGTTTTTTGTTAGTTTTTGTTAGTTGGTTAGTTTTTGTTGTTTTTACTGACCAGTATAATAGAAAACGATGTCTTAACTCTAGGACAAAGATTCAGGTTTCCTGTACTTCATTATAAGATACCTGGATTTTTTTAAGCTTGAGATTCCTAAGCCATGCCTTAAATCCACTTGGTACACAACATTCTCTTGGAACATATTTGGCTTTTTTGGAGTTATTTTGGTATCAGGAATTGAACTCATGACCTCATGCTTGCCAAGCAGGTGCTGTGCCACTGAGCTATAGCCCTGGCCCTAGGAACATATTTGGTTTCTCTTTTCTTTTTCTTTTTTTTCTTGACAACATCCTCTTGGATTGCTCGCCATCAAGAGCAGACGAGGGTGGCAAGTGGCACTAACTCAGACATGAAACTCAGGCTCCTTGATATTCCTGGACCCTTAGTCTCTGACCCAGGAATCTTTTTGTCTTCTGCTAGCATCCAAGAAACTGCAACAGACTAACTTCTTAGAGTCCAATTAGGATAAATTCTTAGACCCCTCATATACCTTGAAACTAGGGATATGGGACTAGGGTAAGGCCAGAGGGGCACCTTGGACACAAAATGCATGGAGGCCTTCACTCTCAGGACCCCGCCAAGGTCTGCTCTACAGGCCACTCTCTTACTGTTCTCTAGCCCTGTCCCTGCCTCACACCTTGGATCCTAAGTATTATTTTACTCATTTAACAGATGATTTTTTTCACATTTATTTAATGTGTTCAATTGATATATGAAATTATATGTGTCCATCATGCACAATATAATGATTAAAGTATAGACACTCTATGAAATTTTTAAATCCAGCTAATTAACAATTTAATACAATACAATGTATTACCTCGAAACGTGCCACTTTTGTAGTGAAAACACTTACACAATAGATCATCATTAACCACACTTGCCAGGATGCACAGTAGATCTCTTGGACTTAGTTCTTCTAACTGTAAGTATGCAGGTGAATTTCACCGGTGATGCACTTAGCCCAGATCTGTCTCCATGCACATCACATTTCACAATGTGTGTATCCATTCATGGAGGAAGCATGTGCAGGGATGCAGGATCTGAAGTGGCAGTAGTGTCAGGATTGTTAAAAAAAAACAGAATTGTCTGATAGGATAAGTAAATGAAACTTTTGAACTGTTTGGTGGGAAGTGGACATCGTCCTCTCTGACACCGCTTTGACTTTAGGCTCGGAAGGCACAGTCCCTCTCAAAGCACAAACAGATCACAGAGCGCCGAGCATTGCAGCAGAGCACCAGTAATGTGCTCGCGGAAGACAGCAGCGCTCCCGCTGGAGTTTTCCACGTCACAGAGACATCCACATGACAGAAAATCAGCTGCTATGAGCAAGTAACTCAGTCTGAACTAAAATGCTTTGCAAACCATGAAGGAAAGCGGCAGAGCTGTAAACACTAATGGGCCTTGTCAACAGGTTCCAGACATTATACCCAACCACAGATGAGTCACTTTTTTTTTTTTTTTTTTTTTTGGTCTTAAATGTTAGATGTAAACACAGGGGGAAAAACATTAACTGCCAGCTTCATTGAAAGGTAATGATAAACTCCATGGAATATAAGAGGAAAGGAGATGCCAGGGATGGTTAAAATATTTTCATTTTGACTACTTAGAGTTTTAAAAAATTTATCTTAAATGAAGTGCTTGATTATTATATATACTAATTTGAGCATGTTTAAATAAAAATCTGAATTCCATTAATAGACATTAGCATTAGAATTTGATGTTATATTCCTTTAGATAATATGGGTGGAAAGGAGTCATGAGAGCAGACAAGGTCAATTTTAAATACCAAAGTACATGTTATATCTTTCAAAATTAGAAGACACAGCATTAATTGATGTCTAGATCTCCTAAAATCTCAGCATTTGTATAAAAGTTATCCTATACTTACTTTTGATCAGTTGACATATGAGTAAAGAAGGCAAGACCCGTATATATAAATAAAGCTGTTAAATATATGCATGAATATATATATGTAATATATGCACACACACACACACACACACACAACCAGCATTACCTGGTAAATAGCTCCTATTAAGACAGAATTCTATAAAAATAATGTTATTTATTTTGTTTGCCTGTCTTGGAACTCAGTATTTTTACTGAGATCAACAGATAAAATCCTTTCAATCCTATCATTTTATAATGATCCAAAGATTTCTATAAAAGTACCTAGAAGAGTTCTTTAGCTTAGAGTTTTATGAATCTATGAAAAACTTCATTAAGAATGATTGCACCAACAAGGTAAAAGATTCATATTCAGCATTACTAATCAGTTATCTTATGCACTGGTGGTGAATTAGTTAACTCCATGACTTGACATAGAAGTTACTTAACATTTCTTAATTTAAGTTTTTTTCTAAGGAACATAGTAAGGAAAAAAATATCTAAAAATTATTATGGATTAAATGAAATAATGCAAAGTGCTTGACCTCGCTTTTAAATTTGGGGCTATTATTTTTATCATGCATATCATAGAAAATATAATTTCTTCTCACAGAAGATTAGTCAAAACCATCGACCATTTACGATGCTAAAGATCTAAGTTACAGTTCTTTTCTTCAGATCTCTGGGGTCCGCTTACCATTTTCTGGGTCCCTCACAATGTTCTTATTCCATTGTCCATGGGGGTCGGATGCCTTCCAACATCAGGGTTGAGAATTCTCAGATGTTATCTGTAATATCTCAAAAGTTCACATTTCAATATCCAAGTCATTGTCTACCATGGTAAATGATCTTCAAACTCTCCTCCAAAGTGCTCTTCTGAATGGCTGCCAAAGATGATTTATGTCCCAGAAAATGGCTTTTCTCTCTCTGTGCATCCCACAGTTTCCCTTTCCTCTCCAAGGGCTCTGAGCCTGACACTTCTGGGTGCTGCCAGATCTGTGCCCTGAGCTCTGTTCACATGCAGGGATGGAGAGAACCTGATTCCCTAACATTTCCGGTTGGGAAAGTCACCTTTGAATTTGGTCATTGCTGAAAAGAATCCCCCATTGTGTGGCAAGTAAGCCATCATGCCCCTGTCTAGCTCCACTGAACATCAGCTGACCTGGCAACAGAAGCTAAGAGACTTCAATTTTTATGAATTTAATTCCTAATATTTTGTGTGTTGAAAAATAGAAACGCACTGTAGAAGGATTATTATTACAGACACCATGGTGACCCCTTCTTGGTCCTTTCCCCATTAACAACAAACATTTATACAGTACTCGCAATATGCTCACCATTGTTCCATGCACTTTCTCTTTTTTTTCCAAGCATTTTCTATACAACTCACTTAATCTTTGACTGCAAGACTATACAGTAGAAATCAGTATTATTTCCTTTTTATTGATAAGGACTTTTAGGCACAGAGAAGTTAGACTGATTACCTGTGGACCTGGCTAGTGAATGGTCTGAGCAGGGATTTTAGTGCCTGCTTCCTTTGAAATTGCACTATAAACCCATATTTATATAACTATTATACATATTGTCTATTGTCTAACTTTGAAATTATAATCATTGACATATACACATTTATATCCATAAAAAGAGAAAATATAAAAATTGCAAATGAAGTATTTTGGCCACATTAGAAATAACTAACTGGAAATGAAGTCATTTGTCTTCCAGCAGCTTCCCTAAAACGAGAATAAATACAAGATGCAAAAGATTACAAAACCGAACCTATGAAACATTTTTTGCTTTCTCTTTTCAGAAGTAGAAAATGCAGGATATGTAACTATTTCATGAAATATCCTTAGAATTATGAGTACCTTTAGAAATTTCTGCAACATAAGTCAGCTCTGAATGTCTTGATTAATACTGCCATCTAATGCCCAACAGAGAAATCCAAATTTACTTTAGACTGAATATGTCCTACCACTGTCCTCCAGTATTATTTACAGAAATGGCAACACAAATTGTGTTATTAACTGATACCCTGTAACTGCATCAATCCTTTGAAGATGAATTTTAGGAAGCAAAAAGAGAGTTGGGCTCTTAAACACTATAATCCAGCTTCAGGGGTCCTTACAAAACCTGATTTTAGTATAACTTTCCACAATATATATGAGACAAACATAAAGTAGTGACAATAAAACCCTTCTTATATAATCAATATTTATGATGGTCTCTGTTTAAATCTCCATATTTTTCCTCTCTTTTTTTTCTTGAAAATTGTATTAATAAAACACATCTTCCCTTGGTTTTTAGCAATATATCAAAACAAAATGCAGAAGTTAATGAAAGCCAAAATTGTGAAGATAAGAAGAACTATTTGATAAAGAAAGATACAATCTATTTTCATATTTACTTATACATATTAATGCAAATATCAATTTTCAATTCTTTTGGGTTCTTACTTCCTTTTTTCTCTTTTTTTCTCAGTTCTTGATAGAAAATTATTTTCTGGTATAAGTAAATAAAGTGATCATGAATTAATAGCTTTTAGGAAGGATATGAAAGGTAAAAGGGGAAAATTACTCATTGTAATTTACATATTAGTAAGTTAAAGAAGCTGGACCCTTTCTCAAAAGTTCCCAGTTTTTACATGATTATTTAATCTTTATTTAAATTTAATATTTCCTCTCTTATTGTAATTCAAGTATTGACTACAGATTAAATAGCCTTTACCTGAAATATATGAGACCTGAAGTATTTCAGATTTTTCAGCTCTTGGGAAATTATATGGAAAGAGAGCAAGACAGAGAGACAGAGACAGAGAGAGACAGAGACAGAGAGAGACAGAAAGAGACAGAGAGAGACAGAGAGAGACAGAGGAGTGAAAGAGAGAGACATCTTGGAGCCAGGACCCAAGTCTAGACCCAAAATTTAATACTTCATATATACTTTTCATACATAGCCTCAAAGTAATTTTATTATTTTTAATAATTTTGCTTATTATTTTCCATAATATGAAATTTTCCACTTGTGGCATCATGTTACCACTCTAAAAATCTTGAAAATTAGAGCATTGCGGATTTTGGATTTTGGGGTTAGAGGTAAACTATTATTGTAATGTAACTTTGAAAAATGATACCCATTCTTCTTAACACGGTTGAGCAATTCTTATGAAACAACTTGTAATAGCCACGTGGATTTTATACCTAGAAGAATTCCGTTCATGATCTAAAGCTCATTGGATCTTTCAACTTCCCCAAAGCAGGAATGCGTCAGTTAGTGTAACTGAACCACAAGTCCTCACTCCACACGTGGGCTCAGGACACAGCTCTGCCCAGAGTCCCTCTGGCTTGTGGAAGGGCTAAGTGAGCAGCGCACAGGGGGAGCCTCACGGCTGGCGTCACAGAGGTCCGAGTGGGAGGTGAGCTTGCTGTGGTCTGCCTACCTATCACCTTCCCTTCCCCTTGGCCCTCAATTCTGATCCCTTTGTTGCCCTTTTGAGGCTGACAAGAAAGAAGAAAACACAGGTATGGTGACCGTTGAGAAGCAGAAAATCATTTAAGAGGAGACCTGTCTCTAGATGCAGGCTATTCCCATCCTATGAAAAGTACATAAGTAGCTAGGGAAAACAGGAAAAGATGGCACATATGCAATTATAAGACAATTTTTTAAAGAGTTGATTTATTGTTAAAAGTGATTCTGAAAACTAATTTTCAAAACACTGTCACATTTGTGACTAAGTAGCTATTTCAGAATAGCAAGTGGTTTGAATCTGTTCAACCTCTCCTGTTCAAATCAGTTCATGGTTGGCACAGCCAAAAACACTTGCTGAGGTATTTGGAATTGAGCACAAAGAAAAAGAAGTAGTTTGACCTGACAGTAATTAATACAATATTGCTCGAAGCAATTTAGCTTGCTAGTTCCAAGACCAAAATTCTTTGAGATTTAACCTTCTGGTATGAAGTACTTTTAAGCAATTTTCAGCAACTCCACATGGAATTCTTAAAATGCAGAACTAACATTATTATAATAATGGCTATGAACCAAGGATGTGAAAGAGGCAGACATCCTGACAGAAATAAATAATGGGCAAAGGAAATTAATGTATTAGCTGGATACTTGTTATACATGAACTCAACCATCTCACTTATATTTATACACAAAGCATAATGCAAAAGGAGAAACAACTGTACTGGAATCCATTCAAATGAGCACAATGGTAGTTACCAGGGAAAAATGATTTTGATTGTATCATTAAATTTAAAACATTCACTTTAGGCACTGAACACAGCCCTCAAGTGGGCCTTTTATCACAAGCTTAATGTGAAGAGTGTAAGAAAAAACTTGCAAGCTAATGCTTTTAGCATCTTTGGCTCTCTTCACTCCATGGCTAGAATATTGAAAATACACACTCAGGATACGCAAAAATACAATACAGATATGCAAAAATATCTATATTGCATTCCTCAATACAGCTTCAAAAATAATGTGGGAAAATAAATTAAAATGGGAATAAGAAATATCCATTGATCTCAAGAGATTAATTTCAATAGATTTCATTAAGTAATTTTAAAAATAATGTAGAAACATAAGAAAGAATAAAGAAGAGGGGTGTGTTTTCTCCCAGTTCAGGTTAGTAAATTTCATTGGCTAACAAAATCTATGAAGACCCAACCACTTTCTAGATTCTGTGAAAGACAAAAACTGAAGTAAAGATGACCTGAAAGTTCTGCTTCTTGAATCTTTTGCCATAAACATAAGGACACACAAGAAAGTACACACAGGGGTTTTAAGGTAATAATTGCCCATGTTTTGAGACACTCGTGCCTTGTTTTGTCCTGATTTTCTATCCTATGAAACAGAAATATTCATCCAATAATTCAGGTGGACCATTTTGGGCAGTGCTTCCTAATCTTTGCAGCCATCGTCCCTGCTGCAGTTGAGGTTGTTGTTTGTCCCTTGGGATTCTGATGCTCTCTCCAGAAAAAAATCTACCTACTTCTCCTTGTAATTTGACTTTTTAAAAATTTCCTGTAGCCTACCGGTGTTTTGATTGTCTTAGCTATTTAATAAAGATTTCTTATAGAAAAAAATGAAGAAAAGTAGAATTTGCCAATATAGTAATTTGGAGCTGAAAACCATAGAGACACATTGCTCTAAACAGTTATCAGTGAAGACATCAAACTGTAAAATTAATGTAAGACAAAGAACAGGTGGGTATAGATCCAGGCAATTGGGAAGCAGCCTCATGTATGAGTTTGATTATATTTTTCCTTGGTGTGTAATACAATTCTGTTAAAGTCCTGACGAATAAGATTCAATAGCCAAAAATATTACTTCTAGCAGCACCCATATAGTTAAAGCATAACGGCAAAGCTCAAATAATAGTAGAATATTGATCAGTACACTAAGAGTCTCATTTGGGTTCTTCTTCTAACACACTATAAGACAACTGATGTATATCACCTTTCCATGTTTCAGTCTGCTAATCTGCATAATATAAGCGTAGGGTTAAAGTCTGTGGTAGAGGCTACCGGGGCCCCATCATGGCACACAACCAAAAATAGCCACAGATTTTCCTCCCATCAAGAGGTGAAGTCTATGGGCCGGTGAGATGGCTCAGCGGCATAAGCGCCTGCCTGGCAAGCGCGAGGGCCCGAGTTCGACTCCCGGATCCCACATACGAAAAAGGGGCCGGTGATATCGCTCAGCGGCACGGGTGCCTGTTGGCGCGCGAGGTCCTGAGGTCGACCCCCCCGGTACCCACAAAAAAAAAAGAGTTGAAGTCTATTTCTCCACTCCTTGAATCTGAACCAGCCTCATGACTTCCTCTGAGCAGTAAAATGTGACAGAATTGACCTTGTGAAAGTCACAAACCTAGACCTCACACACCTTGCATCTTCTGCTCTTGCACTGAAAATCCTTGCACCATGCAGCCTCACCTGAACCAGCTTTGTGGAAAATGGCCAACAACTTTTTCCTGTGAAGAGTCAGAGGCAAGTATTTTGGGCTTTGGAAGCCATCTAGTCTCTGCCAGAACTACTCAACTCTGCCATTTTAAATATACAGCAAGTATAGACAGATTCATAAATAAACGTATGCCAATAAAGCTTCATTTACAAAAACAAGGATTTGCCCTGCGGGCCATAGTTTGCAGTCCAAGTGACAGATGATGAGAAATGATGTGAAGAGAGGTCATAGCCTTCACAGCTGCCCAGTCATTCCACCTGCGGCCCCAGACATGGGGCAAGCCCAGCTTAGAACAGCTGAAGCGTACTGAGACTAGAAGGGCTGTCCAGGTGGGCCGCACCAAATAACGAGCTGAAGAAAGCTGAAATGAGAGAAATTGCTGCAGTTTTAAGCCTCAGTGTGGTTTACTACACTGCAAAACCAAAAGCTAAATGACACACATTGCAATCTTCTTTACCGGTCTGAGGCACCTATTCTCTAGCTGCTGTGAAGTTGCTGAGAGCCCAGGGCAACTCCTACTCCAGATAACTGCCTTCCCTGGAGAATTACACTCTGACCCCCAGATAGTCCATAGTAAATGACTGACAGGGAGTACAGCAGGTCAAACGTCTGTCTCAAAATGTGACTAACTCTGAGGTGGGAGTCCAGCTTCCAGGCTCCCGCCGGGAGGCTAGTGTTCATCTGAAATCTTGCATCAGTTGCCTAGCTTTTTTCCTTGGCCTAAATTTCATCCCTCACTTTCCTTCTGCGTGCACGCTGCAATGAACAATTTGTACAAATAATGACCACTCCCAGCTCTGCTTTCAGGGTACCTGACTGATAACTTCTAAGATTTCTTTTGTTATGCATCATAATCAGGATGAGGCTTGAGATAAAAGGCTGAAATGCAAATATGTAGAAGAATGTAATAAGCCAAGAAAGAGTACACCAAACCGACCTTAAGCAGAGGCAAATAAAGAATGGTATCTACTCTACCTCCAAACACCCCGTCTGAATATAAAAGGTCTAAGAGACTTATGGAAATTCAAAGTATAATTTCTTGGAATAAAATAAAAATCCTGATAATTTTACTCCATTTAATATCATTTTGTTAAATTTAGTGAAATAAACTAAATTTTTCACTTATGTTTATCTTATTGCTAAAAATCTATTCCATTGGATATAGCCCCAGCATCATGCTGTTAGATAATGCCCATCCCAAATTCTGTCTTCTTTGTGTCTTTGTTACTTCACTCACTGAGAGAACACAAAGTGATTCAACACATCTTGAGAAAATTGAAACTGCTAATGTATTCGTGCACATAAATTACATTTAAATCACAAGATGAACAGTAATTTATAAACATAATATGCCTATCATTTTTATTATGTAAGCAGCATTCTGAGTATTTGGAATAACAAAAAAAACAAAAAAGGGAAAAGAGTTATTACCATCTGCATGCTCCTGGCAAACTAGGAACTGGGTGTCTGGCTAAAGGAGAGATCTGAAGGGAATCTTAAAAAAAAAGTCATGACAGCAGCATGGTTTCCCTTTCAAGAGGAGAGAAATAAGGAAGTGTCAGAGAGAAGACGTTAATAACTAGTACAGTGGAGTATGTGAAAAGAATCTCTAAGAAATGTGAGAAGCAGAAAAAGAGAAAGCCTAAACTTAGACACTAGAAAGGGAAAGTAGGAAAAAAGGAGATTCATTTACAGGGATAGCTAGGTGAAAATGCTTCTCCTGTGTTATGGACTTTAGATACCGAAACCCTTAGAAAAGAGTAGAGTGAAAAGTCAGAGCTACCTTGACAAACACCCACTGGAATTATACACTTAGACATTTCTTAGTTAAAAAAATCTTTATAACAATATTTTCATTTTTAATTGCAATCATTTCAATTCCTGGATATTTTTTCTTGACAATTACTATCCGAACTAAAAGAATCCCATCACTGTCACTTTCTTAATAGAAAAAAGAAAGGAGGGACAAAGCACCTCAAAATATAGATGTCTTTTGAAACCATTCAATCTTTTATATCTCTTTCCTCATCTGTAAATGAGTAGATCAGGCGATGTATCAATATTCAATAAGTCTGCGGGGAAATTGAGTTTTTATTGCGTGAACACCAACTGGAGGAAACATCCTCGATGGCATTTTAAAGTCAAATTGCTGTTTGTAACTTTAGAATACAACTTAGAAAAGCAATACTTTCTGCATTTCCTCAAATCATAAACTAAAAGTACTCAGAAAAGCTAATTTGGTACAGCTGGGAAGAAATCTAAAGATGTATGTTAATCTAATGACTGCTTAGTGTAGGAAATTATAGTTTAAATAATGTATATGAATTTGGATATTCATTAAGGTTTTACAGCATTTCAAAATGAATTATCTTAAGATTAAAAACTAAAAATAGTGGCATTTTCCTTCATAGAAACTCTGAGTAAATGGCAAAGCATAATTAATGCACATATTACTTCATCTTAGGGCTTATGCAAATCAAGAGTTACGAAGACTAGTAAGACATTTTGAATTCAGTGAATGTAGCTATCTTCAAGGAATGAAAAATATACAAGACTGAAAAAGGAATCAACTAGACACCTTTTCAAATCAGCAGTAATGCTAGGGAAGAATTTTCGTGAGTACTCTTAAATTAGTCATAATCAGTAGAAGGAGGTAAAAGAGGAAGGTAAAGGTGGCAAAAAGGAATTAGAAAATAATGTCCTAGAGGAGACAGAAGACATGAGAACCTTGTATTCATGTTCTGAAAATGCAGAGAAACAGTTTCCTCAGATATAGGAGGGAACCGAAAGAGGGTGCAAATGTAATTAGCCACTAGTGGCCAAGACCTTTGGTTTTTCGTGGGCTTCAATTCTAGTGTTCTTGTTTAAAACCCTTTCTTCTTGCCATTATGCTGAAGTGTCTCCTTGTGTGTTGTTCTAATCCCTCTGTCTGTGCCCCTGTTTCATTTCCATTTTGACAACCCTCCCTGGGTACCAGTTCTCCACTGATCTGATTGAGGTCCATGGTTGATTTCTGACTAGAATTCCCCAGATTACTGTGGATTGGCTAATCAAGATACCTAAAATATGCTCAGTGGTGAAATAAAACATGTCTTATCTCCTTCATCTTTAATGTACAGTACTTGGGCTCTAATACATTATATTATATAATTGATTATGTATAATTCTCCATTATTATATTTTACGAATATGCATAAGTATATGTACATAATTATATTAATAAATTTTATGGAATTAAAATAAACCAGCATGATAATATCAAAACTAAGTATTTTGGGCCGGTGAGATGGCTCAGCGGTGTAAGCGCCTGCCTGGCAAGCGCGAGGGCCCAAGTTCGATTCCCGGAACCCACATACAAAATAAGGGCCGGTGATATCGCTCAGCGGCACGGGTGCCTGCTGACACGCGAGGTCCTGAGGTCGACCCCCGGTACCCGCAAAAAAAAAAACTAAGTATTTTTAAACTGCTTTAGTATCTGGTTGAGTATCCTGCTCATTGCTACTCAAATTTCTGCTGAATGCAAGGCAGCATTCTCCATTTCTCCATGTTGTCAAATATGAATATTTTAATAAAAGGATAGACTATTCTTCTAACTAATAAGATGAATCCATATTTTCACTAGGTAGTCTTTACTGAAGCTTGTAAAAAATATTTGTAAGCAAATGGACAGTAGACATTTATTTTGTTTCCCTGAAGAGTTTACTGCTTAACAGTCCTTTTTACTGATTTGGTTGTATTTGAAATCCTTATAAAATTGAAGCTTCAATAGCATTTATATTCCTCTTTAGGTCATCTGGTACTCATTTACAAATGGAATAATATGGGAAAAAGTTAACTGATAAATAAGGTTACATTATTACTTATAAGTTTGTGTTTGAATATTAGTGAATATTTTTCAAATGAAAAGAACATAGTTTAACTAGACACAGCTATCATTCTAATTTTACTGGCAATTTTAAAAAGATAATGAAAGACCTTGCCTGAAGAAACAAGGGTCTTTTAATTTCCTTTACATTGTTCAATAATCTTTTTTTAGTATTTTAAAGAGCAAAAGCATTCATATCTAAGTTTATGTAGATTCTCTCCACTTTGATCATTTCATTTTATTAAATATACTCTCATTACTGACATTAAATATACAAATAAACTACAAATAACCTGCAAATCACTTCCTAAAAATATGTAATGATAAATTAAAATACTATAAATGCAGAAGGATTCTGTTAGAATGCCTGATTTTCATGGCACAAAATAGCATCTCTATGTTGTTTTTATAATGAAAACAATGTTGATATTTATGTATACACATGCACAGTATAAAGCTATGTATATATGAAGTACAACAAATGTAATAAGATATCCCGATACTGTTATTTCTATTCAACAACAGTGATCCTTCATTAATTCATTTAATTACCATTCATGGAGTACTTATAAGGCAATGTTCTGGGGAGAATGATTTGACATCTAAGGTAACTAAAAGTATGAAATGACAGTCTATCTTTCATAAACATCATTGCTTTTGAACTTTGTTTGATAAAGAAAAACAACCCTAGAACTTTGTATGTGCATGGTGTATTTATAAGTGGTTCTATTATGAATTTTGACTCCAGACTGACTAGTTTCAAATAATATTTGTGCCAATTACCAGATATGTGATTTATATAAGTTCCTTAAACTTTTCAACTTTTTCTCATCTATGAAGTAGAAACAATCAGAATTTTTATTATAGTGGGTATTGCACAACGGTTACACAGAGACACACACACACACAGACACACACACATACTGCTTTGTACAATGCCTGACCCATCTTCCTTGCCTCTCCAAAGATAGTTCTTATGGAATCCCATCAGGAAAAGATCAGGCACAGTTATGCGGTGTTTGTTTTCTGCTGGTAGAGTAACAAATTACCACAAATTCAGCCACTTAAGGAATAAAAAGTTTATTATCTCACAGTTCTGGAATCATAAATACAACACAGATTTCACCAGGTTTAAACAAAATGGTTGGATCCCTTTCTGTAGGCTCCCGGGGAAGAAACCTGTTTCTTTGCCTTTTCCCACTTTTAGAGGCCACCTGCATACTTTGGTTTGTGGCACCTTTAATCTGTCTTAAAAGCCTGCAATAATGGGTTGAGCCTTCACGTCACATCTCTCTGATTATAGCCACAAAATGTTCTCTACTTTTATATCATTAATTAAGTTTATTGATACAGTTGAGATATACATAATGATCACATTCATCATATGGAACTTGTACCTGTAATGATATATCTTGATTTTTATTTTTTCCCCATTCCCCTCCTTCCCTTCTGCCCCTCTTCCCCTTCTTATTTACAAAAGCTTTGTTTCCAGAAAGATGAAATGTTTTCTATTTTTAAGGAATCCTGTATTGAAACCGGGCCCACAAAGATAATCTGGATCTAGAGGTTCATAACCTTAACAACATCTCCAAAGTCCCTTTTGTCGTGTAAATTACTGGAGTCACAGGTTCCAAGGACTGGGGCACTCCTATCCTTAAAGAGCTATTGTTCTGCCTCCTAAAGGTGAAAGGGACCCAGTGAAAGGTGTCACTGTTTTGGCACACGCGGCAGGAACAGAGATTAACTGCAGCTGCTTCTTGCACTGAACTTTCACGGCTAATGTAAATCAATCCTAAAGAAATTTTCAATTCTTCCTCTTTCCACATGGAAGCGTGGTTAGAATAAATTCTGCTAAGTTAGAAACAATCATAACACTCTATCTTAAGAAAATAGTATGCAACTAGAGTGAGAATGGGAAGAAATCCATTTATGCTGAAGTCCTGGATTCTCTGAAGCTTTACATCACTAATTAATGTACCTGATGCTTACAGCTACCTGATGCATCTCTGGCTAATTGTTTTATGCTCTCAAAGAATGTCACACTGTCTGGTCTCCTGGACAGTCTTAGCAGGATGACATGACTATTTGGGCAGCTTTCTCTGGAGAAAGTAAGTAGAAGGCTCTAAGTCAATCTACCTACATTGTTTGGTTCCTGGCACCATCTCATAATTTCCTTCTGTCTGATGAACAAAGATGTAATAAACAATTCAAGTAAATCATTTGGCCACTATATTTAATTCTTTTAAAGGAATTTATCTTATTAAGGAAATAATTTATTTGCTACTTTAATAAATAATGACATAGTATGGGCAGTTTGACCAAGTTTTAAAATCAGAGAATTTAATGCAACTTTATTACAGGAATTATATGGTATTCCTACCTATATAGTTCTGAACACTATATGAGGCTTCAGAGACTCAATAGATGAAATACAACTATTCGCTGCACACAGGCTAAACTAGAATGGAGGCGAAAAGCCACAGACTCTACCACACAAATCCCTCATTTAAGCATTATGGGAAGTGAATTCCTAAAGACTTAACTGCAACTGGTTCCACCTTTGATACATAATCCACCTTCATATCCCTTCAAGTAGAATTCATTAGCCAAGATTGGGTTTTTAAGATTAGAGAGGTGAGGCTATTCAGTGGAACACTGACTCCAGTTATCATGGTAATTCAGGAGAGAAAAGTGGTACAAAAGATACCAGGAACAGAGAAATTACTAGAGAAGCAACCCGAAATAGCTAAGGCTCCCTTAGCTTGTCAAACACCCCAGGCTTTCATTCCAGTCCAGCACATTAGCGTGTGAACTTTAGCAAGCAAACAGGTTGAACTTTGTAAGCCTCTGGTGCTTCATTTGCAAAGCATGGGGACAAGATGGCTATGAGTACAAGAACCCAGACTTCTGATTTCCGAATCTTACAGGTTTGAATCCTGGCTCTGCCATCTTCGAGGTGGGAAATCTTGAGCTTGCCACATTCTCTAATATTAATCTTGTTAAAATGGGAAAACATAAGATGTGCTTCAAAGGTTTGTTACAAAGAGTAAATGGGGTAATAGAGGACTTAAGATAATGTCTGAATAACAGTAAGCAGTCAAGGAATGGTAATGAGCATTATTACAAGTTAATTTGCAAATGTATTGTGAAGACCAACAATAAATGCAAACTAATTTCCTTGAAAATGGACCTTTCCTTGGTCGGAATGGAATGTGTTTCATCAAAATACGTCTGCTGAAATATTCACTCTCAAGGGGATGGCATTGGGAAATGGGACACTTGGGAAATGACTAGGTCATGAAAATGGAGCCCCTGTAGTTGGGATTAGTGTCCTTAAAAGACAGCTGAGAGAGACCCCCTCCACTCTCTCCATGCAAGGACACGGCTAAAAAGCAGTATGTATAAATCAGAAAGCCCATCCTCACGGGAAGCTGAATCTGCCGGCCCCTTGATCTGGGATTTCTCAGCCTCCAGCCCAAGAGAAGCAGTTACCTAGAGTTTAAAAGCTACCTAGTTTAGGTATTTTGTTAAGAAAGCCCCCGTGTACTAACATTGCAATGTTATGAATTTCTGCATCCTAATAACTTAGATTTCTGAAGTTTCTATAGACCCTGCTCTGTGCCTTAATAACTGTATGGTTGATTTTCCCCCATTTTACAAAGTAAGAATTTGACTTTGGAAAGGTTCAAGTGGTTCAGGATCACATATTAAAGTGGGAATGGAGAAAGAATTCAAATTCAGTGACCCTTGGCTCTCTGTTCACTGCTTTACCTGTTAAATTATACCACCTTGGCAGTTTAACAGTACAGTGGAAACATTTTCAAGGAGGAATATTTATGTACACAACTCTTGGCACCATAAATATTTGTCTGAATTTATCCTGCTCAAGGCCAATCAACACCTTATGAAACTTGTGATTTAAAAGGCTTAGGTTTTTATTCATGCAATGTTAATACAATGGAAAACAATTCAGTATCTCTGGCAGGAATGATTTTACAGGCATTAACAGTGGCAGACTGCATAAACTTTACCTTTCTTGACACTTTTAAGCAACTAATATAGTTTTAAAGCATGTACATTTCTGTACCATTCAAATAGTGAAACTATTAATGATAAACAAGCCTTGTAATAAATGTGAATCTGATGCATTTTGTTTACATTGAGTGAAGTACATATAAACTTTGATAAATGCTAAGAGAAGAGTTGCCAACACACATTCCTTTCATAGCAATGGAAGTTCTTCATAGCAATGGAAGAACATTCTGTACAATTCCAAATAACCTTTTTAACCTTGTGAAAAATGAATAAGGATTTGGGGTGTGTAGAATACTAAAGAACAAGAGCAGAAATAGACGAGTTTACTCCAGTTCATTCCTGAGCTAAATAGTAAGCAATAATTCTAAAGAAGCGCATTTTGTGCAGGTTTATACACTTCAGGCACTTTTGTTCAAGTCTAGCCAATACAGCAGGCACTTATTTCTTGCTACTCACATCTCTATAACAACTGCCTTGCTTTCTTCCTTATCTGGTGTGCTTTTGTAATGCCATAGTGAATTAGAGTTATAATTAGCAAGTATCAACTAATTTATTTTACAAGTATGCATTAGACACCAAATGTCATTTATTAGCTATTTGTTGGTTATTCCTGCTCCCCCAAACTTAGAGACCAGTGAGAAGAACAAAAATTAAGCAAAATTTTCAATGTAGTGTGACAAAATGTAAGGTATACGATGTGAAGAGAGCTAAGGTTTAGGTAACTAGGATGCTCTGGAAATACTGTGGAAGCAAAATATAACTCAATAACTTCAAAGATTCAAACACTAGGCAGAAAGCAGTTTCCCAGAGGGAACATTATATATTCAGTCCCTATGGTGCAGGAAATTCGCTACCATTGAGGAGATAGAGCCAAAGGGTGCACTGTCCCTTTCTCCAGAACCAAATTGTCTCCTAGACATCTTCACTTGGATGTCATCCCATAGCCAAGACTCACTATGAACAACACAGCTTGTTTTCTTCCCCTCTCTCTAGTCTAGATTCTTACCTTCTGAATTCTATTTCTACAACTTGCCCCAACTCATCTAAGTTACAATCTGAGATGGATGGGTAGGGACACTTTCTGTCACACCTCTCACTCATAAAGCCTAGAGCAGTGTCTGGGAGGATGAGAAGTAAGGAGATGGAATGAGTTCACAAAGTTTTGAGTGAGGGGCTAAAAATTGTAGACTTTATACTGTAGACAACTGTGTCATTAAATCACTGCCTGCATTGTTTTCTCATATGGATAAGTGAAAGGATATATTTATAAAGTACTCAGTAAATTATCTTTAGTGGTAAATATGCATTGATTCATTTTAATGTCTGGTTAGGAAACATTATCAAGGGGGAAATTTTCTTAAATCATAAAGAACTTTCTAGGCATGCATGCCTTTGGCAGGTGGACCGACACTAGAGTCCCAGCAATAACCCAATACCAGTGAACAAGACTGAAAATGTAATTAAAAACTTACCAACAAAGAAAAGCCCAGGTCCCGATGGAGTCACTGCTGAATTCTACAAGAAATTTAGAGAAGATTTCATGCCAATACTCCTCAAACTCTTAATGAATTTGAAAGGGAAGCAATACATCCTAACTCATTCCTGGAGGCAAGTATTACCCTGATACCAAAACCAGAGAAAGACCCAACCAAAAAAAGAGAACTACTAGCCAATCTCTCTAATGAACATAGATGCGAAAATCCTCAATAAGATACTAGCAAACAGAATGTAACAAATCATCAAGAAGATTATATACTATGACCAAGTGGGATTCATCCCAGGAATGCAAGGATGGTTCAACACATGCAAATCAATAAATGTAATATACCATATCAACAGAGCCAAAAACAAAAATCACATGATCATCTCGATAGATGCAGAAAAAGCTTTTGACAAAGTCCAACACTCATTCATAATAAAATCCCTACAGAAAATCAGAATAGATGGTCGTTACTGCAATCTTATGAAAGTCATCTATGACAAACCAACAGCCAACATCATATTAAATGGACAAAAACTGAAAGCTTTCACTCTAAAATCAGGAACAAGACAAGGATGTCCACTATCACCACTCATATTCAATATAGTTCTGGAAACATTAGCCAAAGCAATTAGACAACAGAGAGAAATAAAAGGAATAAGGATAGGAAAGGAAGAAATTAAATTATCATTATTCGCAGATGACATGATACTCTACATAGCAGACCCCAAAAACTCCACCAAAAGACTTCTAGATTTAATAAGAAATTCAGTTGCATAGCTGGACACAAAGTCAACACTCAAAAATCAATAGCATTCCTGTACACAAACAACAAACTCACTGAGAGAGAAATTAGGGAAACCACACCCTTCACAATAGCATCCAAAAAAAAAAAAAAAAAGAAATACTTAGGAATCAATCTAACAAAGGAAGTAAAAGATCTATACATTGAAAACTACAGTACTCTGAAAAAGGAGATTGAAGAGGATATCAGAAAATGGAAAGATATCCCTTACTCATAGATAGGAAGAACCAACAGACTGAAAATGGCCAGACACCCAAAATTGTTTTACAGATTTAATGCAATCCCTGTTAATATCATTAGCATACCTCACAGAACTAGAGAAAATATTCCTAAAATTCATTTGGAACCAGAAGAGACCTAGAATAGCAAAAGCAATTTTGGGCAACAAAGGCAAGGCAGGAGGCATCACAATAGCTGGCTTGAAATTATACTACAAAGCTACTGTGATAAAATCAGCATGGTACTGGCAAAAAAAAAAAAAAACAGACCTCACAATCAGTGGAACAGATTAGAAGATGCAGACACAACTACAGACACACTCAGCCACCTTATCTTTGACAAAGGGGCCATACATGTTCACTGGAAGAAAGATAGCCTCTTTAATAAATGGTGCTGGAAAAACTGGTTCTTTACATGCCGAAGACTAAAACTAGACCCATGTCTATCACCATGTACTAAACTAAAGTCAAAATGGATCAAAGATCTAAATATTAAAACAGAAACACTGAATCTACTGGAAGAGAAAGTAAATAGAAATCTTGAAGATACAGGTGTAGGCAGAGACTTCATGAACAAGACCCAAACTGCAAATACTCTAAAGACTCAATAACTGGGATCTCATCTTATCAAGAAGTCTTTGTGAATCAAAAGAAATCACCAGCAGAGTGAGAAAACTACCCACAGAGTAAGACAAACCACAAAGTAGGAAAAAATTTTAGCCAACAGTCCCTCAGACAAAGGACTGATATCTAGAACATATAAAGTACTGAAATAATTCAGAACCCCCAAATTTAAAGACTCAATCCAAAAATGGGCATCTGAGATGAATACACACTTCTCAGATGAAGAAATACAGATAGCAAATAAACATATGAAAAAATGTTCAACATCACTGGTCATTTCAGAGATGCAAATTAAAACAACACTGAGATTCCATCTCACCCTGGAAAGAATGGCTATCATCAAGAAATCAACCAATAACAAATGATGGAGGGGCTGTGGGGAAAAAGGAACCCTTCTCCACTGGTGGTGGGAGTGTAGACTGGTGCAACCATTGTGGAAATCAGTGTGGAGATTCCTCAAAAAACTAGGATTAGAGGTCCCATTTGACCAAGCTATTCCCCTTCTGGGTATTTTCCCAGAAGAATTAAAAACATCATACTACGGAGGTATGTGTGCACCCATGTTTATAGCAGAACAATTTGTAATAGCTAAATCTTGGAAACAACCCAAATGCCCATCAACCAAGGAATGGATAAAAATGAAGTGGTCTTTTTATATAATGGGATACTACTCAGCGATAAAGAAGGACAAACTTGAGACTTTTATAGGTAAGTGGATGCAACTTGAGACCATACTCATAAGTGAAATAAATCAATCTCACATGTGTAACACTGTATTGTCTCCCTAGTTTCTGAAGTTGAAAAAGTAAATAAGATCCAAAATGTACAATAGATAATGTCAAATGGGAAGAAACTGTTCAAAAAGAAAGAGAAACTGGGATGGGGAAAAGGAGAAAAGTAGGGAGGGAAAAGCAAAAGGAAATATATAGATATAGATAGATAGATAGATAGATAGATAGATAGATAGATAGACAGACAGATAGATAGATAGATAGATATGCATGCATACAAAATAGTTAAGATAGCTGGGCCGGTGAGATGGCTCAGCGGCGTAAGTGCCTGCCTTGCAAGCACGAGGGCCCGAGTTCGACTCCCGGAGCCCACATATGAAAAAGGGGCCAGTGATATCGCTCAGCGGCACGGGTGCCTGTTGGCGCGTGAGGTCCTGAGGTCGACCCCCGGTACCCACAAAAAAAAAAAAACGATAGCTATACTACTAATTTCTGTAAATCCATTGGAAAGAGGGCCAGTGAGCTGGCTCAGTGGAGTAAGCACCTGCCTGGCAAGCATGAGGCCCTGAGTTCGACTCCCGGTACCCACATACGAAAAAAGGGCCGGTGATATTGCTCAGCAGCACGGGCGCCTGCTGGCACGTGAGGTCCTGAGTTTGACCCCCGGTACCAAAAAAAAAAGAAAAAAATCCGTTGAAAAGAAAGATTTGTGCTTGTATCTTTGATCAATTTTTCATGCCTGTATCTTGTAATCTGAGCAACTACTTTGAAGATAACAATAAGCAATGTACTAACCATTGTTACTTTCCTACTATCTTGTTTTGAAATTTTGTATCATTTTTATTGTTTTTTCTCTTTAAAATAAATAAATAAAATGAAATAAAGAACTTTCTAAAGCCAAACATTAATGGAAAGAGATCATTATTTAAATAAACAAATACATTTGTGTGTGTGTACATATATGTATAATATACATGTGCATACTTAATTCTAAATGCTAAAGCCAAATATAGAAGGCTGTACAACTTTTAAAAATAAGCATAGCAGATAATACACATCAAATAACATCTCTTGAAAGTGGTTTAAAGTCTTGACAAGACAGATTGACTGACGTCAACAAGTCATCGATATCCTGCCATGTCATTTTCCTGCCATAACACCTTGGGCAAGTAATTCAACCTCTCTGCCTCTCAGTTTCCTCACTTATAAAATTCATATGAACTCCAGTGTTCAGAGGTGTGGTGATAACTAAATAATTAAAACAGTGAAAATGGTAAGGACTCAGTGTATTGTAACCACAGCTATGCTTACCTCAGAAAGAAAGAAGAATGGCACTTGGCCTAAGAAGAGTTAATTTTAAAGCTTCATATGGCTTTTTGAGGAAGCAGCCATTAATAGCTATATGACATATGCTAACAAGATGGTGGAATATCATAAACTAAAAATTATCCAGATGCAAACACCTAAAAATACTGGAAAAAATTACCTAAATCCACAGTTGACAGTTCAAAAAAGGAAACCACATGGAAATGTAAGTAAAAGAGTATTGAAAATTAAAGCAGTAAGTGAATATATTGACAGGTAGCGATCCTTGCTTGGGATTGGCCAGGGTGATATTAATACACTTAGCGTAGAGGATTAAATACCCTGAGGGACAAACTATGAGGAAGTGAGTCCATTGAGTAGACAGAACTACAGTCTCTGTGTAAACCTAAGTCCTCAAAATGTTTCCCTATCAGTGGAAAATGTACTCAAACAAATGATGCTCTCATCAACTCAAAAGCAGCTCTGTCTCTACCATGGGCTTTGGGGAGCAAAAGACAATAAATGTCCCTTGAAAATCTAAAACCATACACCAACACCTTAGATGGGTTTTTGATTCAAAATTCTCCAGCCCATTTGCCTAGGGATTTCCAAGCCAAAAACAACAAAATGCCCCTGGACAATGAAAACAGGTTGGGCATGTGGTAAAAACAAAAGGAAAACTGTTTTAAAGTACCAGGAGTTGTACCCCAGCTCCTTGCATATCTGCAAGTACCCTAAAATTACAATGCTAAAATATTTAAAATTACATTCATATGTTCTACCATGATTAACAGGGTCAATGGCCAAAAGGATTAAAACCTCCCTAAATATAATAGAAGAATCTAGTAAATCCTTTAGAAATGAGTATGTTTAAAATTATTTAAAGAGGAATTGACTTTAAGAAAGCAGTAATACATAATGGAAAAGGATTAGATATATTTGACAAGGAACAATTAAAACTTCTAAATTTGAAAAATATCATAAAATTAAATCTTGAAACTTCTAAAATTAAAAAATACAATCATAACAATGAAATTTTAATAGGCAGATTACAAAGCAGATAAAACACAATGTAAAGAATTCTAATGAACTGAGAGAACAGATCCAAAAGAATTGCCTTGAATGCATCCGAGACATAAAATGCAAGGAAAATGAAAAACAATGTAAAAGCCAAAGAAGAAAAGCATTAGTTGTTTTGCCATAAATCAATTACATGAGTTCTGTATGATAATTAAAAAAATGAAGAAATATTACTGAAAAAGATGACAGCTGAGAATATTCCTGAACCTGTAAAGGATCAGATTGTCATTCATTAATCAAAAAGCAAAAAACAAAACAAAACAACAACAACACACCTGTCCGTATTTAACTATCCACCTGAGTTGAAAGCTGATAGATACGTAGATGATGGATAAATAACAGGCTGATAGATATATGACAGGTAGGTAGATAACAGTGAAACAATCATAGATATTTAAAACAACCAGAAAAAAAAGACAAATTACTTACAACGAATCCACAATTTAATTTGGCAACACATTTGTAAACAAGAAAGACATTACCTTCAAAAACTAGGACAGTTTGAACTGTTGACCTAAATTTTCTCTATTTTCCATAAGGCAAATATCTCTGTCTACCGTTAAAAAATGAACTGAATATTACGTTTGTTTCTTTGGGTGCAATTTTCAAACAGGATATAACTATTTGTCTATGTTATTTGATATATAGTCCTTCCAAAAAGCAAAATAATTGAATAAAAATTTGAAATAAGATCTCTTGCAGTCTGGTGACTCAGTAATTTGGGGACTTAAAATTTAATGTTTCATTTTTTAAAATGCTTATTGTGAGTTATATTCTTTCCAACCCTACAGGTCTTAAAACAAACAACAACTATAATAAACAATCATTATGAAATTTCTCCTACTTAATAGTGTATTTAATTTTTGCTAAAATATTACATAAGTAACAGCAGCAGTAGACAAAGGTATCGGCATGATTTCTCTTGTCGTATAATTTTATTTGGTTTGAAAATCAGAAGCAACCAGATCTTGTTCTATTTATAACATGAAGGAATTCGTACATTTCTAACCTTCATTCATTAACAAATACGCCTGCTCTGAGTTATTAGGATGGGCTGCTCTACTTAGAAACATTGTATTACTAAAATTTTTGAAGTCTGGTTTCATTGTCAAAAGATATTTTTGTCCCAGCTTGCTGAAATATTTCCTGATGGACTGACACCAAACTGATAGCCAGTAGAAATGAGGGAGTGTTTGCAGTAGTTCACCTCTGATGGATCCTTAATGTCAAGGGGCTTCTGAGCTCTAATGTCCCATAAGTGCTTAAAAAGAAGGGTTTTTATGTGTGTTAATGAGTTCTGACTTAATCAATTCTATTACTTCCTGTCTCTACTGTAATTTTCAAATTCGTGATTGCAGAGGTTTTCATTTTTTTCCAAACTAAATGGATAGATTTCATTGTAAATATTTCCTGCTGATATACGCATACATACTTTAAACATCCCATATATCTTTAAAAAATACTTGGACTGCCTGATAAATAATGTTAACCATTTCAAAGTCTACAGTTGAATATACTTTCGAAAAATGGAGAGATAAGAATAATTCCTTTATATTGAACAAGTATTTAAAGATCACCAACTATATTCAAAATATATGTATCCAAAAAAAAACCTTTAAGTTAATAAATCTGATAAGTTTATGTTGTATAACTTATTCTTCTTCATAAACTACTATATCTTTAGTTCTGTTTTTTCTCAAATATTTATCAAGACAAAGAAAAAAACCAGAAACAATTTAAAGAAGAATGGAAACAAACGGATTAAATCCAGGATACATTTACACCTTTGTTTGGAACTACACACAAATTCATAAAAGAGCCAAAAACCATCATACTCACAAGCACCTTCAGGCTATTACAAGAATTGAAAGGCATCCAAAGATTTATTTGTTTTCTGATAAGTACTGAAGTGGTATCATACTCACATGAAATAGTATGACAGTTAGCACATAATATGAAGAGTTTCATTTCATAAACCACCTTTGAAACACTAAATTATTAAGCATCTGAAACACGGATTGCAAATGATGGGATAAATGAGGCACAGCAGCTAAGTAAATGAATACATGGAGGGAAAAATAATTGTAATGTTATATGTTAATACACTTGGATACCACTGAAAAATGTGTTTGAAATTAATATTGAATTATGTAAAAGCATTGAGGGTCAGCCATAATTTCGGGGAAAGAACCGTAGATTTTCAGGTATAATGCGGTGTTTAAACTCTGAGTTAGCTGGCTCTGGAGGCCCGTGCTCTGCATTCTGACCACTGGGTAGTGATCTGTGTTAGCAAAAATGACCAATGGTAATAGCCAGTGAATATGCACAGGCACTGTTTTAAGTATTTTACTTATACTAACTCATTCAGTCCTCATGGAATCCTTCCAAGAGGGTAATTGTCTCCCTCCATTTGACAGATGAGAGAACAAAGGCAGAGCAGAGTCAATTTACTTGCTTGAGGTGACCTTTTTTAGCAAGAACCAAGCAACTTGAATACAGGCTGCTGATCTCCAGAGGCAGTCCTGTGAGTGCGTGTGTGTGTACAATAACATAAAAGTCACCTTTCTAACCAGCTTCAAGTGTACAATTCAATGACTTGAAGTGTGTTTCGATGTTGTACAAGCATCACTGCTGTCCATTTCCAGAACTTTTCCATCTTCTCAAAACGAAACTCTACACCTTTTATATGACTCCACATTCCTTCCCCATTCCGCCTCCAGAATTTAACTTCAAGTTCTTCTCAGTAAATGAGATAAAACTAAACATCTTTAATAATGGGGAGATATGAAACCAAGAAACAACACAGTGTGTCACCGAAAACTCCTTTACAGTGAAAAACAGGACATTTTAGACAGAACGAAAATAATCCCAAGGGAAGCTCTGCATACAAGAAGGAATCATAAATAAAGGGTTGGATTCTGAGTGTATAAAATAATAACAATGTTAATTTCTAGCTCAAAAAAGTAACAAACGGGGTTATCAAACACCAGTGGTAAATAATTTGGAAAATATTATCAGAAAGAAATCATTCTAAGAATCTCATGTTTTTCAGAAGGAAAGTAAATATCTTGATTAATTCTAAACTATGTTACAAATGCAGGTAACAAAAGATAGTTTCTCGAACAATACATATAGAAACACAACCGCTAAACAAGTTGAGAAGGAAAAAGGAAAATGATGACAAAAGAGCAAATGAATTCAGTCTACAAGAAAATACAAACAAAGCACATGCCCAAAACAAAGAGACTGATAAAAGGTTGATAAAGCTCTATCACTGAATATCGAGATTAGAAAACATAGAAAGTTCAACATTAATAAATTTAGAGTAACACCCAAAATTTAGAAAAAGAATAGAAAATTAAACATAAGTGAAATAGAATGAAAAGAATATCAAACATATTAATGTAATCCCAGCACTCCGGGAGGCTGAGGCAGGAGGAGCATAAGTTGTAGTCCAGCTCAAGCAATTTGACAATTTAGTAAGACCCTGTCACAAAATTAAAAAAAAGAAAAATGTAAGTGTGAAGGGGGTGCTGAAGACGTAGCTCAGTGCAAAGGCCCTGGATTTAATCACACAACGCCCCCACCAAAAAGATAAAATAACTAATGAAGAACAAAAATACAAAAAGATAACAGGTGAGTCTTTATAAACAGATTACTAACACAGAAAATCTTCTTCTTTTTATTTTTTATTTTTTTTGTGGGTACCGGGGGGTCGACCTCAGGACCTCGCGCGCCAACAGGCACCCGTGCCGCTGAGTGATATCACCGGCCCCTTTTTCGTATGTGGGATCCGGGAGTCGAACTCGGGCCCTACGCGCTTGCAAGGCAGGTGCTTACGCCGCTGAGCCATCTCACCGGCCCTACAGAAAATCTTCTGATCAGATTAATCAAGAGACAACTAGAAAACATGAAGAAAAAAATTATTTGTAATAAAAAAGGGACATAATTAAAATCCCCTACGGAGATTTAAAAGTTGCTAAGTTATTAGGGAGGTCATTAATGTCAAATATGTTGAAAGGAAGGCAACATAGATAAATCCTACAAAAATATAAATATAGGGCCGGTGAGATAGCTCAGCGGCATAAGCGCCTGCCTGGCAAGCCTGAGGTCCTGAGTTCGACTCCTGGTACCCACACAAAGGCAAAAAGGGCCGGTGATATCGCTCAGGAGCACAAGCACTTGCTGGCAAGTGCGAGGTCCTGAGGTTGACTCTCAGTACCCACATAAAAAAAAAATATATATATATATATATTATATATATATATATATATAAAAATATATCAAACATCACTCAAAAAGCAAGTTCAGGGCATGGTGACACACTCTTGTAATCCCAACACTTGGGAAGCTGAGGCAGGTGGATCACTGTGAATTTTAGGCCAGCCTGGGCTACCAAGTGAGTTCAAGGCCAGCCTGAACTGCGTAGTGACACCCTGTCTCAAAGAGACGAAAAAAAGCAAGTAAAAATTTACTAGTTCTATAGCCATTAAAGAAATTAGTTTCAATGGTGAACCCCACGCCCCAAGAACAACAGGCCCAATGGCTTCATAGTAGACGATTCCAATCTTACACAAATTTTCAGAGAATAAAAAACAAGGGATATCTTCCTCAATCCATTTTATGGAGCTCTCAACTCATGTTATCAAGGAAAAAATAGGAAAGCATTTTTTACCAATCTCACTTATGAACATAAATTCAGGAAATTAGGCACAATACTCTTCAAAAGACAAAATGCATCTTGCCCCAGGTGGAATTATTCCAGAAATATAGGATTAAATTTATAAAAGAAAAATTACTAACAATTTACAATTCTATTGGAACAAAAATGGAAAATTTTGTTGTCATTTAAATGAAAATAAAAAGAAGTTTTGAAAAAATTCAGTGTCACTCATAAGAAATGCAAATGAGCAGATAAACAATGAAATGTTAAGAAACTAGAGTTCAGCTTGAAAAAAAATCAGCAAGAGAAAATAAGAGACGTTACAATACTAAAATGTAAAAAGTGTTTTCTTCTAGATAAAGTGACTTTATGACACAGATAACCATTATCATTATTGTTATTTAAAAAAGGTTAACTAAAATAAAATTGCATCCATACTTTACATACATAAAATCACTTTAGAATGAGTTAAAGAATAAAACTTGTTACTTTCTGAAGACAACATAGAATTGGAACGCAGAATTGGAAAACATTTTTTAAGACCCTAAAAGCTTAAATTATAAAGAAATATATTGATAAAATCAATGTACTAAAATTTTGAAGTTTTGCTCTCCAAAAAATACCATGAAGTAAGAACCACATAGTAGGAAAATAGTTGTTCATAGATAACTGATCAAGGATTAGTATCCATCTACATAAAGAACTTCTACATATTAGTATAAAAAAGAAAATCCAGGCTGGGGATGTAGCTCAGTGGTAGAGTACTTGCCTAGCATGCACAAGGCCCTGAGTTCGATCCTCTGTGTCTTATGCTATTTAATCTATTCATTCTAGTTGTCTCCCAAATTGTGAAGCAAAGGTCTCTCATCTATTCCCACTCTCAAACAAAATCAAGCCTATTAACTGTAGCCCAACTTTACTGGTGGTGTGGGAGGTCTCAGGAAGCAGTTTTCAGCCACTTCCTCCAAAGAAGTCTCAGGAACAGATTGATCCCATGGGGCATCCTAACCTCCAGCTTCTCTGACTCCCACCTCACCTCTTTTACCACCCCCTTCTCTGCTCCTTTCCTCTGCTGCTTCCCCACCTGGCTCAGGGAGGCCCAACAATTCCTTCTTTACTCTCACTTCTGCCAATACCCAAGCCCTCGGGGGCTCATCTGCCCCAGTGAATGTTGCATAAACAAAGACAGTGCTGCTGTCCTAGAGGAGTTCTGAAGCCAGCTGTTAAGATAACATTGCTGCCTGCTCTATTTAAAAGGAACTGGATATGTGCCAGGATTTGCAGTTGAGTAATGAACATGACGATATCCCATATTTTGAGATTTTTGAGAACACTTGAAATCTGTTAGAAGTTCATTTAAAAATAAGCTTTGTTAGACAACACCTCCACTTGCCTAAACTTTTGACCATATTCTAACAAGTTACTTTTCTTTCAGATATATGTTTTCTGTGTGTTTAATGTTCTATGTATTCCTTCTATAATTTTCAAAAAATCAATTATATAACTAACATGATTTATTCTAAATTGTATATCAGTTTTCCTTTATAATATAGTTTGACATTTTTATGTAAACTTTATGAAGTATATTTTTTCACTGAAGTATATTTGCATTTTAGGGACAACTGATTACTATCTTATAAGTAATTTTTTAAACTGATTTTTAAATTAAAACACATTATCTGGCACATATATCTCCAATTCATCTCCCTCATGCCACCCCAAGCAGTTCACTGTTTACTTCTGTGTGGTATCTAGCCTGCATGCCACCACCTGTTCTCTGGATAACGGCTGGTCAGGATGGGAAGTGGTGGCCAAAGTGGTTCCTGTGTCATGACTCTGATTGACAAGTTTCCGAAACCACTTCCTCTTCATGTAACAAAGCCCCTTGGTTTTGTGACTTCCTCATCTCACACAGCACTGAAAATTATTCCCAAAAGCAAATGACATTCCACTGATTAAAAAACAAAACAAAACAAAAAAAGAACAAACTACCAAATTTTTAATAAAAATTTAAAAACATTAGCATTATAACTACTGGGAACAAAGCTTAAGGCACTTTTAATATTGCAATGGAACTGAACCTGACTCCAAACAATGATATTAAAATTAATGTTCTTGTTCCTTAGGTATCCCTCCTCTCTAAATATTTCTACTGACTTGCCTTAGGCTTCCATACTTAACACTTGGGAACTGACAGCTAGCAAACCTCACACATGTAACTGATTCTTTCCACAGTTCTCTTGACTTCTCAAGGAGTGTTTACTATAATGATGTTCACAAATTGTGACATGGAAATTTAGTTGGCAGCTCCAAGCAAAATGTAATTCCTACTAAGAGATTTTAGAATTTCACATTATGAGATTTTAACACCTCTGACGTAGTCAGGGAGGAATCACCACAGTCTGACAAAGTCCACCATAGTTACTTGTGACGAAATGAAAGGAGAGACCTTCCTGTCACCTGATTTCATAGCACCTAGTGGAATCATAAGCACTAACTATTCAAGATGTAGTTTGGAAGAACACGAAGGCTTACCTAAAATAAGTAATTAAAAATTCATCCGGGAGCAATGGATTTTGAAAACGAGTCTTCTAAATTCTAGTCAGGCAGGAAATACGTTAAGAAGTTATGCCCCTGGTAGGATTCAAAATTTCCTTTCTTGACAGAAAAGTAGATGTAAATGGAAAAACTGAATCTTAAAGTCAAAGTGAATCTTATTTTTGTGAAAAAGTAAATCTCACTTTTTAAAAATATTTTAGCTTTACTTAACTCTTTTCACAGCGAGTATCTTACCCAAGAGTACAAAAGCAGGAGGCAGGGGAACTTGGCATGCATAGAATCTAGATAGTTTGCCTCTTGTAGAACCTGAAAATGGCCCCTGAAATTGGATGCAGCCACCACAAAACACAATCTTTATAGCTCTTGAAAAATGTGTTTCTGGCTCTTATTTTTTTTTTTTTTGCGATTATTTCTAATTTTAAGCTTAAAAAAATCCATGTGTTTAGAAATGAATCCTATGATTTTGATTTCAGTATTTTGTTTTTAAAAAGTATGATTGGGTCTGGGATTGTAAGTCAGGACTAAAATACTTGTCTAGCATGTACAAGGCCTTACATTTGACTCCCAGCCTTTTTTCCCTTGTGAAAAATAAATCAATATAATTTAAAAGTATACTTGTTCTTAAAAGTCTACCTACTCTATCATGCTAACTGAATGATATTCTGGAAAATGTAAAAGTATGAAGACAGTAAAAAAGTTTAGTAGCCAGGGACTGGGAATGGGGAGGATTGAGCAGGTGGACTGGAGATGTGATTTAGGACGATACGACACTCAGTGCTGGACACTGGTCATTATGCACTTGTCAGAACCCCTAGAATGTACAACACCAAAGGATTCCTAAAGTAGACCATGGCATTTGAGTGACAAAGAATGCTTATATGGGGTCATCAATTGTAACATGTGGGTTCATCAACTGTGACAAATGTGTCACGCTGGTGAGGACTGTTGATAGTACCATTGGCTGCATATGGATAAAGACCAGGAATACTATTTTGGAACACTTCAGATTTTCTGTTCAATTTTTCTGTGACTCTAAAACTGCTCTAGCGAGATGGCTCAGCGGCGTAAGCGCCTGCCTGGCAAGCGCAAGGGCCCGAGTTTGACTCCCGGAACCCACATACGGAAAAAGGGCCGGTGATATCGCTCAGCGGCACGGGCGCCTAATGGCCCACGAGGTCCTGAGGTCGACCCCCGGTACCCACAAAAAAAAAAAAAAAACTGCTCTAAAAATATTAAAATATATAGTTGGCAATTGAAATAATAACACAGCAAGCAATGGCAGTTAGTATCCCACAAAACCTCACATTGAAGAATCAGAAGTAATTTCAGTAAATATTTTTAGAGAAACCACATATAACACTTCAGAGATGAAGTTTAGCCTCAAACAGAAATTTTTGTAGAAAAACTCATAACCTTATAATTGCACGTGAAATAGAAGCACTACGAAGGGTCACACATGACCATCTGCACATGTTTTGTCCTAAGAACGAGAGGTTGCAAAAGAAATAAGGTTTGCTAAGTGTGTCCTTCAAGGAAACATAACCATAATTTAGCAATAAGACTTCCTCAACTGAAAATAGAGCTGCTGAGTTCAAATTTGATCTCCTCTTTTCTTCAATGATACGGCATCAGCTTCTCTCTTTTTTAACCTTCTGCTGTGAAACCAAAACTTTGAAAGTCAAAAAATTTGGAATTACATGTGGTCTGAGCATTTCAGAATGTGATTGGCAATGCAACGTGTGACTTGAGTATGGAAGGGAATATCAACTCTGTTTGATTCATTCTCAAGGCAAAAATAATAATTTGCACTATTTTTTCACTTTCACATCCACTTTAAAATTTATTTTTGCAACACCCCTTTTATGTAGCCTCCTTAGGAATTACCAGCTACATAGCAAGTGCCAAAAAGCACATAATTAACAAAATCACACAGGCCACCTAATATCCAAGGACTACACTGGACAACAAAGACTTGTGGGGAAACTAAATTTGACTCATGTATATAAAAAATGGGCACTCTCTCTTTCATAGTCAACTAAAATTTTATGTATTTCTATGTGATTAGTCCCCTTAAAGAAGTGGTGTGGACCACAGGAATTATTTGCTTCTGAATCTACATGATCCTCAGTGTACTACACACTAAACCAGTTGCTTTAAAGAACAAAACAGAACCGAAAAGCTCAAAAACTAGACATTTTGGATTGTATGCCTGAACTCCTGATCTTTCTTGTTTATGTAAAGGCCTTTCAAGTCAGTATGGAATGGAATAAATTCTGAGAGCTTCTGATATCTAATGAATACTGTGGATGAAGAATGAGATGAGCAGCCGCTAATTTTCCACAGGATTCAGAAATATATGGTATTTACCAATGAATATTTTAAGAGCTATTTCATTGGACTCAAATTTTGGAAAATTTGGATGCCTTAAACTCCAGTATTGGAGAAATGCCATAAATTAAATGAAGAATGAGGTTGAATATGATAAGAAATATACTACATGAGTGTAAAACAAAAATATTTGCAGGTGACAAGTACAAAAAAAATGGCTGGTTCAAGTTTGATTAAAATTCCTTTTAAGATTTCTAGATATTACCCATAGGCAGAAGAAAGCTGCATATAAAGCGTTACTCAATGAAAAAATATATATAATCTTAATAGAAAGAACACTTCAAAAATTACATAATTTTCACAAAGGCTTCATAAATATCTCATCCTATGATTTACAAACTGTATAAAAGAATCTAATATCCTCTAGCCCAGCAGAAAGCAAGCAAACCTAAAAGTTATTAAATCATATAAAATATAAATTTTTTCCATTTGGCCAAAGTTTAAATATAAGAATAATCTCTGAATCCATTCAATTCTGCAAAGCAACATGCCTAAAATAAAATCTTCTATATTTCAATTTATTCAACCCTTTACAGAAAAATAAATAGTAGAAGGAAATTATGTTTATCTGAGGCCACTACCACGGAGAAGTGCAGGAGAATAGATTGATGATCAAGGGTGTCTTCTTATCTCCTAACATTATGATGGATGGCTGAGCTAAGCCACAAATCAAAGAGATACAATACAATTTTCAGCATTTTTCAAAAGTTATTCATCCCATTCTTTAAATTTTGAAAATGACAGAACATTTATTCTTTCATTAAATTATGTTCACAGTGAAAATTTTCAAAGGAAAATAGCATTGGCACTGGACTCATGTTGGTCTTCCTCCTTCCCGCTTTTTGTGGGACTTTGTTTATGAGCACCTTGATCTCTCACTGCCTCGAAGCTCTGCTTTTCAGTGAAGTCAGGTAAAACTCATGCAGAATGTACTCTGGGTCCCATTCTTTTCTTGTGTTATAGAGAAAAACAAAAAACAAAAAACAAAACCCAAAGGATTCAACTTGCTTTAAACTCCAGGGGTAGATCCCCTTGTCATCAGGCAAGTCTGAAGGTGGCCCCAAAAGACGAGAGGAAATGGGGATTTGCTCTCCTGCTCCCAGTTCCCCGACAGAACTCTGCTTCTGCTTTACTTATTTGGCTTCCTTGTGT
Organism: Erethizon dorsatum; assembly: GCA_028451465.1. Taxonomy (NCBI): domain Eukaryota; kingdom Metazoa; phylum Chordata; class Mammalia; order Rodentia; family Erethizontidae; genus Erethizon; species Erethizon dorsatum. Next base: position 140,967,834 of record CM051824.1, read on the forward strand.
TTGCTTAAAGGACGGACTGAGCTGCACACAGATTTAAAAATCACTGTTCAAAAACTGGATCTCTGAAGTTAAACGCATTTCGTCCAATGCTGTATTTTGGCATCTGCTTAGCAAAAAAAGTAGTTGATAGTGCAGCCATAGGTGGCAGGAGACAAAGTGAAAGAATCCAAAGAACGCACACAGTGCAAAAATAGCAGACTAGAGAGGCCCTAGACCTAATCATAACAGGGAAAGTTCTATAAGCCTGTGCCTTGGTCTCCTTCTACTGACGCACCTTCTGGTGCCCGGTGTCCTGCATTTTCCCTTTCCTGTCAACACTTGCACCCTTACGACAGAAGCTTATTTTAATGCAGGTTATTACGTTGCTTTTTGCTTCGGTAAAGCCTTATTTTTAACGCACCACGCTTTATTAATTGAAGGTACGCAAGTATGATTTTGAGATCTAGGAGAGAGAAAATAGCTTGAATCAAAATTTCATGAAGATTAATCTTGATAAACTTTACAAAGACTCTTAACATGTAAAAGATAGCTGTTTATTTTCCAACACGTATTTGTTGTGTTTTTACTGAGATTCCCTATGGGCTTTTATAAAAATACTCAAAGGAGACTTAAAATCTCAAGTTGGAGGCATAACTAGTGCAGCTGTGGCTTTTAGCCTTATAACCTAGAATCTCAATTTCAGTTTACTCAGAAGCAGGGGCGCTCTGTAGACATAGAGCATAGTCCACAAGAGTTTGAACCTAAGACAAAGATTTGAGTCCTGGCCAGCCAGCTTATTAGCTGTTTATGTTCTTAAGCAAGTGACTTAATCGCCTAAGAAAATGACTGAGAAATAATACCTGTCTCTCAGGGTTGTTGAGAAGATCAGATGAAATAGTGATAAAGGGCTTTTTATACACCATCCTGGACTAAACACTCGGTGGTTAGATTGGCTTCAGGAGAGTGTCTCTCTAAAGAAAGGGGACTTCTACGTGCCAGTAGGCACCCAGCAGGGATTCCCTGCAGGCGCCCTTTGAAGACTGATAAGCATCTCCAACAGCTGCAAGAGAATACAAGAACCAGGCTAGAGGGCAAGGGTCACGCCCTTTGCCCTTCTGCTCTCATGCAAAGGACATCTGCCAAAGATCCCCTGGAGGGAAATACAACTCTAAGGAGAGAGGCCCAGGGAACTTTTTAAGGGACACTAACACGATGGCTTACAGACCTATGCCTTTGCACATACAGTGTTTCCCCTATATCTCCCATCACTGCTTAATTTAACATTCTATCATACTCAGCCCAAGTTTAGCTCTTCAGATTCTCCAGAATTGCTGGACTTTATCTCGCTTTGGTGCCTGTAGAGTACACATTCTTGGCAACCTCTCACCCAGATCTTTCCTTTACACCAAGTTCCATAAAGCAGGAATTGTGTGGTGTTCATCTCTAACCTCTAAAGTTTATTAGAGCACGCAGTTTCCAATGCAATTGCTGTCAGTACTCTTCTTCTGCACCAGGAGTTCTCTCCATTCACTAAACTGTATCATAATCTCATACCATACTCTTAAAGGTTCCTTGGTGTCTGCAGTTTCGATTCAATCATTTTAAATTAAGGCCTTAGGGACATATAAAAAGTTTCAAAATGATAATTTTAAAATTCCTCAGGTCGCTCTGAGGCAGTTTATCATGAACTGGCATTTGGACCCACTGAATTCAACTACGGTTATCTTGCTAGGATTTAAATATTAAAACAACAACTTAATTTTATTAAAACTTTTAAAGATGTCTTCTCACAATAGCTTAATTCAATAGTAATCTTTTTACTTTCATGTGTTATTTCTGCATTTAGCTGTCTTTCATTACATATTGAATATTCATATCAATTTCATGAGTACCTACTATGACTTTGTTTAAAAATTCTCAAACGCTTCTTACTATAGATTCTGAATACCTAGCTACTGTGGTTGTGAGTGATACACCATCCGCCTAAAAAATGACCTAGAAATTCATTTTCAAAATAGCTGCATAAATGTCAGACGAACAGGAGTCTATTTCTTCAGAAGACAATTTCTTAACTGCTGACTGCTTTTCTGCTGAGTGCCTGGCATTGGCATTTTTATAGACGAATAAGGAGATGGCTCAGTGCAAGTGATAAGAAATCACAACAATAAAGACACAAACAAAACTCACATAGGGAGTTCTAACAACTGAAGTTAATTCCCACCGATCACATTGGTTTTAAAAACACGTAAATATATAAGGTGTGGCCATTAGTAAAGCAACTTTTTAAAAACAAATCTGCCACGTATCATAAACCAAAATAAATGTCCCTTTACATTTGTTTCTATCAGAGGCTTTAGACATGCTTTTCTTCACTATTGTTAGTATAAACTATAATCATGTATATCTTTTGAAGTTAAAAGAAAATTTCTTGGGGCCGGTGATATAACTCAGTGGCATAAGCACCTGCCTGGCAAGCGCGAGGTCCTGAGTTCAACTCCCGGTACCCGCATATAAAAAAAAGAAAAGAAAATTTCTTTAAAAATACAAATATGGCAAATTGTGTTGATAACAGATCTGAATTTTAAAAAGAGCCAGGAGATCCATTGCTTCAAATCTACAGAAAAGTTGAGGAAAACACAAGAATATATGATTATATGGTGAAAATAACTTTGGTCTAGTTTTAATTTAGTTTAGAAGCCAATTACAGAAGTATATTTCTGAAGTTTCTTAAAATGCTACTACTGTTTGAACAAGAATAAAGCTTAGTATTATGTATACTGGTTTTCATAATATTTATTTCCATGTTTATATGCTAGCAGATAAGTAAAGTCAATCATGTCACTTTGTAGTCATATTTCATCAATTTTAGGATGCGAAGTATTAGTTTAACATTGGGTTTTAAAAAATACTTTATTCATTTATATGATTTCAAAATTTAAAATCTTTAAAAAAGAAAAAGGACAGCTTTCTCAGGTTGCATAAGGGTAGCAGATACAACAGATGGCTGCTGCCTGTTCTTCTCCCAGTCCTGTTTTCTACTGAGATTTTCTGTGGTGTTCAAGGCAGTTTGAGAACAAAAATTTAGAAAAGGGAATATTCAAGGTACAAATTAAAAGAACTACTTTCATGAAAAGCAGAAAGTTCTTGGCGTGATGAGAATTAAGCTGTGTAAGAGGCCAGGAAATATCACGTCACATCGGTGGCAGATCATTGCTGGCTGCATGAAGGACGCCTGCGAGGAGAATAATGGCGACTCCGAGGTGGGAAGGAATCAACACCCTCCCCAACCTTTGGAGAGAATTCAACCCTGGGCAAAACAGAAGAGGAAAACAGAGGTCATGTTTTAAGCTCTTCTCTTTCCTCTTTAATTATCATGACCAGTCTCAAAATGATCCATATTAAGGTATTAGCTAATAATTACTTAAGAAAGACAAATTAATTAAACTCAGGAAATAAAGCCATAAGTAAGCTGAGGACAAAAAACGTTTTCTTCACTATGGGAATAATATCGATATTGCCCTTTAAAGACCATGGCAGCCTTGAGATTTTTGCTTCATTCTCCCACGCTAAGTACTTCCTTGAAAGTATTTGCATATCTTCCTATCGGGTTTTAAAAGAGAAAATGTTCCAAACCCAAGGAAAGAGCTCTGATGTCAAATGCATGGCCCTTTCCTAACTTGAAGAACTTCTATTATATGAGGAGATCTCCACCCTCAGTAGCTTATTCACACCAGGCTGGTGGCTGCCAATTTTTTTCTTTTTTAATTTTGCCTCTTTCTAGTGCTTACTCACCCCATTAAGACATCTAAGCCACTTTCTGGACACTACTATATAAGTAGTACAGCAAGATCTTTATCAAATAATTATTTAACGGCACTTGTTAAAGATGATAAGGAAGACTTTTTTCAAAACCATCATGGTAGTTACAGGGACCATGGTAATGGGTCTTGCAGTGGGACAGAGAGGTTGGGCTCAATCCCAAATACATCATAAGCAAGTGGGAATTTGTAGCCAAGGAACAGGGTAAGGGTAAGAGTTTAGAAAATTACTAAGAAGAAACCTCAGGTATAAGGAGGATTCTGGCTAAACCAACTTAACAGGATTCTTGCCACAGACAGACCAGAGTGACCAAACATCACCTGAGGGTAGTGAAAGGTAAAGAACCTGATCAGGTACCCAGAGTGATCAGATATTGAGAATGAGAGGAATCTTGCTAAGTTGTTTCTTAAAACTAGATTTTACAAAGAAGTACGTGGCTGACCCAAAAGAAGTTTCAAAAGCCTAACTAAAGTTTGGTCAAGAAAAGAACCTTTGTCATCCATAGCAATGACATGTAAATCAGAAAACATGAATGATTTAATGCTAGCCTTGGATGACAGAGCCAGTTGATGGTTTTCTCTGATCACTGTAGCGGTCACTGGAACCTTTTTGTGCTGCATAAGCAAATTTCTGTTTTGGCGTTATTATGCTAGAAGCATCCTAGTTAAAAAAAGACGTCATTCTCAATGACTAAAAGTTGTTTTACTTGAAGATCTAAAGGGATGGTACCTCATTTGGAAAATGTCGCAATAATTTGAGATGTATCATTATTAGACACATAAAGTATATATAAAATATGAATCATAGAGAAATGGAGGTAAAATGCAGTCAAGATCCTCATTCTAGTAACGGAATTCTTGATCCCTGCTAGTCTCTAAACTGTTAATACACTACTATCATACTGTACTTCCTTAAACAATCTGTATTTGCCCCTTTTTCAAAATAGGAGAAATAATAAGGTTTGCAAATCCAACTAAGCATAGTTACAAAATTCAAGATTTGAGTTGAGGAAAATCACTGTGAATGTTATCCACATTTTATCTTCCTATATCTACCTTAGGCTAGTATAATTTTGAAAAACAGAAATTACAAGTATATTTTATACACATTTATATTTTCATGATACAAATATGTACTGTAGCCCCCATAAATAAAACAATGTATTTATCCTTCAAAATAATCTCTTCTCTCACCTTTTAATAGACTGTTGCTAAAAATAATATTACCATTGAAGGAAAGCATCCAAATTTTTTCTTCAGAACTAAATAGAAATAAAACTTATTTATGTGACTTGGAACTCCACAAAGTAATAAGATAGAATTTCATTAATTTCTTGTCCAAAGACGTGTTTTATTATGACATGATCATAAATAATCATGTGCTAATAATGATAGCGATAATAACAACATGTGCCTGTCATTTGTATGTAGAGATGAGTCTTCTGAGTGCGCATGCTGGAAACTAAGAAAAAAAATATGAAATTAAATGAGTGTGCATATGGCATTATCTTCATGCCCCTTTAGGTAATCTTTCCCAGTTCCTGGAACATAGCCTTTCACTTTTCACTCCTCTAGTTCCTTGAGTGTGTACTTCTCTTACAGACACTAAATTTCAAGAGGGCAGCAAGCAGTCCCTTGCCTTCCTCCCTCCTTCTCCTGACTTTCCCAGGTTTTCCTGGAACCTACTGACCGCAGCATGAGTACCACCTCCCAGCTCTAAGTTATCACACCTTCAGATTTAGTAGTCTATCAGCTGCCTGCTAGCACAAGCTTGACAAGAAAATTTAAGTTCCCTGGCTTTCTATACCACATGCAGTTCAGTTTAATGTCATTCTCCTAGTCATGAATCCTAAGGTATTGTCTTTTCTCTCACCCTAAACTCTCTACTTCTATATTATTCTGAATCATCTTTGAAACTGCCCTGACACAGACCAGTGTTCCAGTACTCGTCATTAGCTGTTTTAGTCAACTGTCACTATAACAAAAGACCTGAGATAATTAACTTATAACTCCTGGTACCCACATAAAGGAAAAAACGGGCCGGTGATATCGCTCAGCGGCACAAGCACTTGCGGGCAAGCGCAAGGTCCTGAGGTCGACTCCCGGTACCCACACAAAAAAAAAAAAGAAAGAAAAGGTTTATTTTGGTTTACAGTTCTGGAAGTCAATTGGCCCCATCATTTTGGGCCTGTGATGAGGCAACACATCATGGTGGGAGTGTGTAGTGGAGGAAAATTGCTCACCTCACTTCCAGGAAACAAAGGAGAGAGAGAAGAGAGGGCCAGGACCCACAGCCTGCCTATAAGTCCCCATCTTCTTTTTTTTTTTTTTTTGTGGGTACCGAGGGTCGACCTCAGGACCTCACACTCCAGCAGGTGCCCGTGTCGCTGAGCGATATCACCGGCCCTTTTTTCGTATGTGGGTTCTGGGAGTCAAACTCTGTCCCTCGCACTTGCCAGGCAGGCACTTACGCCACTGAGCCATCTCACCGGCCCCCCCATCTTCTAAAGGCTCTACCACCTCCCAAGGACACCACCATGGGGTCAGCAGCTTTAATAAATGAACCTTTAAATAACGTATATCCAAACCATTGAACTGATTTTCACCAATGTTTCCCAATTAGTTCACACTATCACAGTGGTGCTTTCTTTCCACAAATGGAGAACCTGATCTCTACTTTCCTTCAATTTAAAAGCCGTAGCTCAGTTTGTAATACTATGATCCTATTTTGGTTTCTATTATGAGAATTACACTCTAATCATTCATTCAAGAGTGTAAGAATGAGCAGATATTCTTGCTTTGTTGCTATAACCAGAAAAACATTAACACGTTGACTCTGTGGTTAAGGAATATGATTACTATGCACTCATACTATTCAGTCAATTTAGCTAAAGTAGAAAAACATTTGATTCATACTTTTTAAGAAAAATATATCATCAAATCTCAGGTTCATTTCTTTGATTTTTCCTAAGCGTACTGAAGTATTCTATATCTTCATCAGCAATTCTGGCTTCAGCCTTTGGAAATTTTATTGTCCCAGCTTCGGCATCCTCATGACAGCTTAGACCTATCCTAGGCAAGGCTTCTGAAGGACTATAAAAAGTGTGAAATGATTATCCTACTTTCAAGCTAAGAAGAACGACTTCCAGTTTCAAAGAGGCCTGGAAGACATGAGACTCCCGGGTCAGAGACAAGGCCCAGTTTTTTCTTTTTAAATCATAGAGAAAGCATTAGTCAGAGTGTCAATTTTCTTGTATGGACTACTAAGTCCCAATTATGATAGGACAATATGAAGAGGATCCAGTGACCCCTCCACACTGAGTGGATTGTAGCACAGGGGAGTAACACTGAACTTAGGGAATCCACATGTATTTAAATGAACAACGAGGATATTTCTCCTTTCCTCCAGAAAGCTCCATCTTCCTAGGATGGCTGCTGCACAAACACCTTTTAAAAGGTAGTCCAGAATAATGACAGTAGGCCCTCAGCTCACAAAATCTGCAACAAGGGAAAAGACTCCTGTTGGGAGAATTGTCTCCCAGCAATATTTGTTTCTCATTTCTATGCTGTCTTCTGACAAAGGTTTCTCATGAATACACTTACTTCACTACTTCTCTTTAATAGGGTTCAATCAAAAGAACATTGACCAACAGAGTACTCAGCAGCTAATCTGCCCAACAAGGGCTGAGGCCAAACAAATTGTCAGCATCGCCTAATTGGGACCTACATCGATCGTGGGTGCAGTTGCTTCCAACACAACTTCTTAGGTGACTGGTAGGTCTTAGGGATCCCAGTTCAGTTCACATAATTGAATCTAGTCCTTGTCTTTGGAGAACTTGTCTAAGGGTCATTGGTCTAAAATGGGTGTCTTGGGGCCGGTGAGATAGCTCAGCGGCATAAGCGCCTGCCTGGCAAGCGCAAGGTCCTGAGTTTGACTCCCGGAACCCACATAAAGGAAAAAAAGGGCCGGTGATATCGCTCAGCGGCACAAGCGCTTGCTGGCAAGCCTGAAGTCCTGAGGTCGACTCCCGGTACCCACATAAAAATAAATAAATAAATAAAATAAAATGGGTTTTCCACGACACCACAATGGTTACAGAAATTGAGTTTGAAAAGAAATCCTGGGGGTGCTAACAGGTTTTTTGCATAGGAGATATAGAAGCATGGTCCTTCCCAGGTGTTTTCAACAATAGACTTCTAGGTAAAATTTTGGGAATGGAGATCAACTCATGGTCAGAACCCTGTGGTAAGAGATGGTAGACCAAAAGTTAGTTAATCTTAAGGTGCATAAAACAGTTTGGGAAAGCTTCACGAGGGTATTTTATTTTATGAGAAAAACTTCAGCTTTGATTCTAAAAGACAGAGACCACTCATGTATCCCCTGCCTCACTACCTCCCAGGGTCTACGGTGTTCCCGCCCCAGGTCATTGCTGTCCTTGTGTAGATCTGAAGGTGGTGAGGGGAGAAAAGTCAAACTGTTTTTGAGTCAATTTTTAAGGAATCTATTCCAGTGCTCAAAATATCCAATCTGGCTGATGGTACAGAGTATGGAAGGTCTACTGAATATCTCGACAAGCAGTCCATTCTCATGTGGTTTTGGTGAGAGATGACTCATCACTGTCAGACTAGAAATAGAATGGAGAGGCAAAAAAACACAACACCAGTTAGTTTCAAGGGCCACAATGAGTCATTACAGTTGGCTGATCAGACTGCAAAAACTCTATAACCCAACAAGTGTCAATAGCAATCAGGCCACACTGATGGTCCGAAAGCGGTCCTATGCTCATTATCTCCCAAGAGCAGGCAGGGGTCATAACACTTCCAAAGCAGCCTCTCCTTCAACTTTTGGAAAAATCGCAAATCTCTCAGGCCGTTGTAGTCTCTGCATTAGGAACATAGAGTCCTATATAAGTGCCAAGTCTATCATAGTCAACGTGCTGTGAGGTCTTGTATAATGATGGATCCAGCCAGTAATGCTGTCACTGAGAGCTGTGCAGGCTAGATCAGCATCCTTGCTGCAATCAATTTCATCCAGGAACAGCCGCTTACCATGAGCATCTACATAAGTGATTCAGATGTCCACCATTTGCCAGGGAATTCAATAGGCAAAATCATTATTACATGGATTGCTATCATCAGTCAAAGCTTTTTATGCAACTTCAAAAGATGCCCATTGATTTAAGTTCTACTCGAAGGATGCTGATTTTGGAGTTGAAAAGAAATACCAAACAAAATACCTGAGTGAGACAAACACTGTCTTTAACAAACCAAATGTTCAGTAGTGTACTGGTCCTCATCATTGGTGGTGAGGCCTGAAGAGATGATAATTTTTCTTGATGGTTAAACAGACTGAGTTTTACACATCCATCTACATAGTCAGTCCCAATAAACTGTACTTTATTCCACTCATAGTACTTTGTACTTAGCATTCCATAACCACTCGTTGAGCTTCAAGATCATTATGGGAAGTAAAACCGAAGTAATAACTCTCTTTCTCTGAACTAACTTACTATATTATCCTATTCCCCTTCGCATTCATTCCCTTACAGCTACAGATGGCATTCTTAACAAGTTAGTTGTCCAACATAAGCAAAATATGAGCTCAAAGGCAAAACAAAGTAAAGTTAGAAAATCAGTGTCCTACAATAGGATAAGTAATGTCAAGAGTTGTAGCATGCATATCAAATTTGAAAAGAGGTAAAAAATTTGGAAGTATTTCCCAGAGTAAGAATGAAGTCAGCACCCTAATCACCCAAAAGTTTGCTTCCAGGTCAGGACTAACCCTCACAATTATCCACAAAATCCAGAATAGGCAAACATATAAAGAAAGCCTATTAGTGGTTGTCAGGGCTTGAGGGAAGAAGGGAATCGGAAGTGCCTACCTATGTGTATGAATTTCCTTCTGGATGATGAAAATGTCATGGAACTGGGTAGTGATGGCATTTGTACATTAGGAATGTACTTAATGCCAATAAAGTGTACACTTTAAAATGGTTAGATTAATGAGATCTGTTACATGTATTTTACTGCAATAACAATAATTTTTTTTAAAGATTAGCCATGCAATTGAGAAGAAATTTTAAAATTGGGAGCACTCGGCCAATTTTAAGAATGGCGTGTGTGTGCAGAGAGAGAGGGAATGATAAACAATAAAATAAGGAGGTATAAGAAATGTGTATAGAATAAATTATGAATATATACATCTATATACTACTGCTAGAAATTTATTGTTTTGAAACCAAACTTTCTGTGTATTTAAAACATTTCAATGTATACAGTTCACTAGAAGTGGTACAAACAGCAACAGCATACAATTAAAGTAGAATGCATGGCAAGACACTTAACTTCACACTTTGCCTGTCTTTTACATTTTGGCTTACCATGATAGGAAATAAAAATCTTAGTGAAACACAGATTTCACATAAGTGGATTTTTTGTCTTGAATTCTAAACCCAAGTTGTGGCATTTGGAGTTTACCCTTGCTTTTCCCTTTTATGTGATAATACTATAGTCAGGCGCATGGTGTATTATGAATTTAAATGATTTCTTCTGATATACAGCTCAACCAATAAATATTAATTTCTGTTGGATGCACCAACATTGCTTTTTAAAGAGTGAAACTCAATGAAATTTTATAACTGATGACTGTGCTGAGCACCCTGTGGTTGTTCTATAAATATTAATAGAATCAAAATGCAAACATAGAGACCAAGAATGCCTAGAAGTAAGAAGTCCTTGCTGAATTAGGATCATCTCCTTCAGCGCTACACCATAGAAAATAGTAAAGCCTAAAGAAATCCTCATTGTAGTTAGTTCTATCATGATATGTTAACTCAGGGAAGCTGTCTAGGGATATTTTAGTTTTTGAGACCGTCTGCCTGTTTGAATGAATTTCATTTGATTGAATGAATTTACACAGAAGCTATAAAATTGGTCAGCAGCAACGGATTACTTGGTCAAGTAGCTTTATTTGGCTCTCAGTTTCTAGAGCAAATTTATGCCTGAATGACTGATTAGAGTCATTATATCAGAGGCGCTTCTTCTCTCATCAGACTACAAGAGCCCTGAAGGCAGAGATTATGTCTTATTTATATTTGCAGTCCCAAGATCTAGACACAAAAGCCAGTTAGCATTAAGTAAACATTTCTCGATAAGGATGAGCTGCAAATATGTGAAACTTTTATTGGCAAATTGATGATGCATGGATTGGTCAATTATAAAAAAAAATTGCTGATGAAAAGAAAACAAATGAGTATATTACTAGCAGACATATCCACCTCAGATCCTGTGGGTTCCAAGTGTAATAGAGAAAAGGCAGATTAGAAGAATTTGGTATATTTTATGCATGTGATGGCCTCTCATATAGAGGATATCAGAGGAGCCAGTTTGCTGGGTTTGCTTGGAACCCTCTAACCAAATTTGCATTGAGTTATCACACTCAAAGTCCATTTCTGAAAGACAGGTTTCTGCTTTGTAGGTAAATGGTTTTAATACCTTATGCAACATCCACTCCATTTTACCACTTCTTTACCATAATAGTCACCAGGATGAAGAGTAGACTGAAGGTTCTGGTTGAGTGACACTCTGGATCTTGTCTTTTTATAATGTTCTATGATTGAAGAACTGCCAAACAAGCCACTCATATTCCAGAGGTTTCTGACCACTCTGGACTCCTTGCCCCTGCCCTTTTCTGGCCCTCATTCTTAGTCCAATGTTATGTTTTGAAGATCACAAGTTCCCTAAAGTATATGTGGAAAATGGGTTAAACAAGAATAGCTTCTGATCAAACGTGCTGTAAAACCAATTGATAAGACAAAATCAGAAGCTAGTTTACAGGGTGTCCTAAAGCAGTCAGTTAAGAAACAAAGAAAACTAAGAAAAGCCACAACATGAAAAGCACATTTTTTAGTAATTTTTTTGCAGTTACCTTGGGACAGAGAGAATTAATACTAGTAATGATGATGATGATAATAATGATAATAATAATGATAATAGTAATATGAATAATCTTTGCTGAGGACTTTAATGTGCCAGAAATTCTGATACTTTACATCTATTAATACATTAATTTCACCTCAGCCTCCTCAGGCAGCCTACATTATTGTCTCTGTTTTGAGCTGAGGAAGCCGAGGAGGAGAGGGCTGCATGCCTCGTCCACAGCTTTTCCCCACAGGGAACGGCGGGAGAACAGACTGCGCTGTAGTAGCCGACACGCCAACCCAAGACAGTTTCCCCTCAAACTGTGTCAAAGCGCTCTGCTCTTCAACACATTTCGGTCCTATTCTGTGTGAACATTATGAATTCACATGACTTGATATGAATAAAATACATAAAGGTTCAGTTTTTACAAAGCAGAAAAAATACTAAAAAACTACCCTGAGAAACACTCCAATTCTCAATCTCTCTCCCTGCCTCCCTCTCTCTCTCTCTCTCTTTCACTCTCTCTCTTTCTCTCTCTGTCTCTCTCCTTAAAAAAGGTGAGCAGCCAAGTAGCTGAAAAACACTGGTGTCACTTGAAAGGAATTGCTTCTTGTCCTTCTCTCTTCTCCAATTTTGGGCCCTGACCAGCTGGAAACCAATATGAATGTGCATAATGATGTCCTCTGAATGATCATTGTGAAATGACTTTCCTCAGTAACGTTAGATTTATCTGATGATTTTAATACCCTTCATTCTGAAATGCTATTATCCTGAGTGCATGCAGGGGACAGTACACTTAGTCAGAAGTGATGGATGAACTCATTATCTTCAGCCAATTTTAATGGGTCATCTAGAAAGGAAATCACCAGTCAGTTTTGGCTACTGAACATTGCTACCTCAAGTACCTTATTAAGCCAAATATAAAAGTGCGTGGTTTTTCATTTTCCTGTCAGACAACAAAGGTCACCTATCATAAGCTTGAGAGACATCCAGGCTTATTTCTCTTTGGCCTAAAAAATGCAAAGTGTCCAAGTTTTTATCTTTTTCCATTGTGCACTGAATATTTCAGAACTCTGTACCCCGCAAAAAGGGAAGCTGTTTTGCAGGAATTCAGAGTGAATTCTGAGGAGGTTTCTGTGCAGAGAAATAGAAATTGGCATTAATGTGTTCCTTGGGTGACATTTTTAATCTAATGTCAGAATTGAATAGTGGGGCTTCAGCCTTATCGTTACTCACTGGAAGTAAACACATTGGCGTGGAATATAAGCAAGTATGTCTGTGGGTATCACTGACTATCTTCTAGCCTCAGGCACTAGAAACCAAAAATACCTAACACACAACAATACCGTTATCCAGGCCTCACCCTATGTTTTCTGTTCTTGGTTGAGAAACTCTGACTTCCTACACTTTACATTTTATTGTTTTTCATTTGACTCATCAACTTGAACTTTTTCTCCCTAACCAGATTCTGGTCATCTGCAGCTAGCTGTTGAACACAGTAATGCAAGCAGATATAAAATTCAGAATCAGTTTGCCTCTAGTTAAGCCTTCCCTGCTATTAGTTCTCAGTTGAGTAAAATTGGCTTGACATTATTTTAATGCATTTATACACTGAAGAACTGTTATGTATTGTATTGAAAGCAAATGATCAAATTCTATGTTCATAAATTATTGAATTGTATAATGTGAATTTTTAACACGATTAACAGTTAAAGAGACAAAGATGTTGTAAATACTGTTTATGATATTTAGTATGAAAACGATTTCAAGAACTAAAAAAAAAAACCCTCAATATAGTAAATACATAAAGCAGAGGTGATTTGTAGAAGGGAAACGTTCAGAGAAGAAACCTTAGCCCAGCCACTCCAGTGCCTCCTCTCGTGTGGAAGGCTCCTGACGGCAAACATGGGACATTAGGACTTCGCAACGCATCTGAAATCAGTGACCTTATTCAACAATCTTAGGGAATGGATGTAAGTGAGAGAGTTGTTCTTTCTCAGTGATTCCTGCTAAAGATAACCTTTGAAGTAACTTGTCTGAAAAATGAAGGTACACTTCATTAACAATTTTTCTCTGTGTAACTATCTGACCTACAGCTTCTTTTAGGTACTAACTTTATATTTTTGCTTTATAAAATAATTCTTTAAAAACTATTATGTTAGAAAGTGTATTTCCTCTTGCAAATAAAGGTATTTGTGAAATGCTCCGTTATAATAAATATTTTTGTATAAAAATTAACTGGACTAAACATAAATTTTATTAGGTTTGATTTTTTTTCTATCATAAACTTAACAATAACTATGTAAGTTTTTATTTCTGCCTGTTCTATTCATTAAGGTTAATTATTTAAGACTTCTTGATACCTGCAAGACATTTCTTGGTACGATGCCCAGGGTGAGTCCTTGTGTTTAAGTGTAATAGGCAAACTCTTAGCAAATAAAGAGTAGTGATGGCTACATTCTTTGCTGGAACAGAGTAAAGGAATTTAATGAAGATAGAGAGTGGTTTGTTCAACTGAAAAACATTTATCCATATACCAAAGCAAAGGTAAAGAATGAAATCAGTAGTAATAAAATGCTTTAAAATTTGTAAAAAGACATAGAAAATATTAATTAGAACACGAGTCTTTCCAATATCTTTCTCTCATTTTTACCTCCATGAATTAAAATTACCATGTAAAAGCAATGATTTCTTTAGGAATGCTCATCGATATGAAATCTCAAGTAAAAGTGTACTTCATTTTTCAAACTTATAGTTACCTAGAAGTATTAAAATATATCTTAGACCTTATTGGATAGAATATTGTCCATAATAGCCAAAAAAAGCCTTGCCATATTATAAAACTGAAATAAAATTTAACAGAATCTACTGAGGATTTTAAACAGATGTAAGTTAGTTCTACCATACCCTATGTTTATGAATATGGCCAAAAAAATGTTAGAGAAGGTTTTAAGCAGTAGCAGATAACACAAGTCCATCTGCTTATGTCATCTGCTACTCTTTATGTGACACGGTAAGGATTATAAAAGGAAATCAAATTCACATAGCATTTATCTAAAAGGATTCTATAATTGAATTCTTAAAGTATTTTTTAACTCTACTAATTAAAATAGTACACTGATATTTTAATTTTTCCTTCCTCTGTTTAAAGTAATGTTCTTGTTATTCATTAACAGCTTTTTAAATTTGTTTTAATATCTCAACCTATCACTGGATAGAAACATATAAGAACACACCTTCTTGAATAAGTCCTCTACTTTCAGTGGTTTTTAAGCTACGTGTTAATATCCAAGTGCATATACATGATTAAGAACACAAAGTCAGAATTCTCACTGTTCTAACATAGATCATTACCATTTTGTTCTTAATCCATTGCAGTTCCTTGCTGTTGTCCCAGTCTGTACTTACAAACTCTTATCTCTCCAATCTAAACCATGGTCCAATCAAAACTTCATTTAAAGAACGTGTTATAACCACTAGGACAGCACAACAGCCTCCTCCACTAGGAGAATCTGAGACAGCGCCAGACCCATTTGGCAGCAGGTCTAAGAGATGGTGCGTTAGGCATGTCAGAATGGAGGAGGCCAAGAGCTTGGGGCCAGCGTGCACCCAGCCTGTTTTGCTGAGGGGCTTAGCCACACAAATAATGCACTGCATGGGAATGCAGGACCTGGCTGAGCGCCATCCTTGCTGAGTCCCTTGCTGAGGGGCATCCGTAGAGAAAGAAGGTGTGAAATATGTAGATCTCTTCACAAAATCTGCTACAAGCTTTAGTATGTGCCTTTCTTTATGAAGTTTTTCTTACTTCATTTGTCCTCATTTTTTCTTCATTTCTCTTCTTTTACCCTTACTCCTCCTCTTCCTTCTATTTATTTACTCACTCAGTCATTTATTCATTCAACAAATATCCATGAAGTGAATGCCTGTGCTATGTCAGGCACTGTGCTAGGTTCAAATATAAGGTGGTGAACTCTTAAGACCCTCCCCTTCCCTTGGGGAGTTTCTGTGGATCAAGGAAGATAGATGTTAAACAAGTGATTATACCAGTGATGGAACAGAAAGGCAGAAGATCAGGAAGTGTTGGAAGCAATAACAGGAGCCCTAACACAGCCTGGCAGCTCATTTTGCAGAACTGACATTCAAGCTAATATCTGAAGGGAATAGGAATCAACCAGACGGCATGGGCAGGAGTGGTATGAAGAGAAAGGGCAATTCTGTAGGCAGGAGAATGTTAGAAAACCTGAAGCAGAGAGGAGAGAGAGACAGAGAGAATGAGAGTGACAGCAAGAGGGCAAGAGAGAGAATGAGGGAGAGAAAGACAGAGAGAAAGACAGAGAGAGAAAGGAGGAAGAGGAGAATGAGGAGAAGGAGAAAGAGGAGGAGAGAAAGACACAGAGAAAGACAGAGGGAGAAAGAAGGAGGAAGAGGAGAATGAGGAGAAGGAGAAAGAGGAGGAGGAAAAAGAAGGTGAGCGAGGAGGAGGTTGATAGATGCCAGGAACTTTGAAAAAAAATCAACTTACAAGAACAAAGAGTGAGGGTGAGCCGGGAAGAACAGACAATTCAGGTACAGAGAGTGGAAAAGAACTAACAGTACAAGGTTTTGACAAGGGGGCTTGATAGTGTTCAGAGCAAGAAAAGAAGGCATAACCTTTTCGAAGAAAGGAACACTTCTGCCAGTGTGACAGGAGGCACAGAAAGAAGATTTATAGACACGGTGGTGAACATTTGAAAGAGTGCCTCTCTTGGACCTCTTTTATGGGATGGGGGTGAGGTCACTGGCTAAAGTAAGGTTGCAGGGTTATAACTGTGAGCACAGGACCATGAACCGATTAGGAAATATACTAAAATTAAGAGGCAGTATTGAGAGCGCAGGTGAGATGATGACCGTAAATTAATAATGGTACCTATCTTCTTGCTTATGTAATTTTCTCCAACAAGTCTCATCATGCAGTATACTGGCATGAACAAACTATGAGTTAGATTCATCCAGGGATGATGAGAGGCCAGGACAATTGGCCAGAAATTTCCTGAAATGATAATCAAGGTCATTTATGACCAAAAGAATGGCAGAAAATTAGAAAGGGCTGATGTATCAACTGACTGAAGAACTAAAATATTTAAATAGGCGGCCATATCTGTTCCCCTAAAGTTCACATTCTATCAGAGGATCCATATGACAAATTAACAAAATGGTGAAGTTAGTAATAAATATCAGAGAAAGAATTAAAAAATAATGAGGTCATCTAGACAGACAGGATGGCTACTTTACAATGAGTGATTATGTTCTAAGAAGAGACACCATTTCAGTTGAAAACTGAAGGACAAGAAACATCCAGCTTTAGACCATGAAAAGAAAGATCAATTCAGAAAGATAATAGAGCAAGAGAAGCAGCAGTAAGAAGGGAATGAACTCAGAATGAGAAGAAAGCCATGACACTGTGTTGAGTGAGGAGATAAATAACAAGAAAGCAAGCCAAGTGTAAGAATCCATATTGTGTATAGTTTTAGAGAAAAAGAGAGTGTGCTCATTTTTAGGCCAGAAGATTTAAGTGGAGAAGTGATATGCTTTATGCCTAAAACATGATTTTGGCTGCAGTGTGTACACTGGGTAGAGTAAGAGGCAGGAATAGCTGGTTGCTAATAGTCATTCCAGTGACCCAGCAGAAAAATGAAGGTAAGGGTATAAATACAGGGTGCAAATGAAAAGGTGAGAGCTGGGGTCTGTTTTAATGGCTAGAATGTGAGAAATAAGAGTAGAGGGAAAATACAAGCTTGGGATGGAAGCAACAAGGGGAAGGTCATCATTTTTCTGAGGAGATAAAACAAAGAAGGAACAAATTTAGGGACAGAAACAAGGAATTCTGTTCTGCCAATATTGTTTTGAGTGTTTTTATTAAGACTCTCTATGGATATCAGTTATAAAGCATGATAAATAAAATAACTGCTGTAGAAATTTGGAAATAATAGGCATAGGTACATCAAAAGAGGTAACAGGTGTAACCACAGAAGTGGATAGCTGAAGTGGAGTTCCTTGGACATTAGAAGGTCAGTGCCTGTGGGAACCTGTCCTGGATAATCCACCCACCTGCACAGGATATGGACAGCAGTATGTTTAAGGGGAGAACCAAGTTGGCACTAAGGCTAAAACTATGGAGCCTCAGGGAGGACGAAATTGACCAGGCATTCATAAGTGAGTAAGGGAGAGAAAGCAGTATTTTCTGGGAGAAAATATGGAGAAGTTTACATTTTAAACAGAGAGGAAAAAGACCAGGAATATGTACAGAGGTGTCTCAAGTTCTGTATCTTTTTAAATTCTTGGAGAATTTAGCTGTAGCTTGGAAAGCTGTGGTAAATGTATCCTTTACCTTATGCTCCATGACAGCGTCAGCAAACTACCTTTGTTGGCCAAATCCTATTCACCACATGTGTTTGTAAATAAAGTTTTATTGAGACATACCATGCTCTTTCATTTACATAATGCATACTGCTTTCATACCTCAAGGGTCAGTTTAAGTAGTTGTGACAAAGATCATATGGTCCACAAAGCTGAAAATGTTCATTATTTGGTACTTTATAAAAAAACTTAGCTGGTCTGTACTATTGAAGCAATGACTAAGGAAACCAAATTCAAGGGCCTGATGGCTGGGACATGGAGTGGGTGGCTCCTGTGGCCTTTTGACACAGGCCTTTTTCCTTTGGAGGAAGGTTATACAAGTTCTCACATAACCTAGACCGAAGCGCATATAATGTGACAATGGCGGGTAGAGTTCTTTCCAAGTAATTCCTCATCATCCTCATCCCCTGTAAAGGAAGATGGGACTCAGATTGTTCCTTGAAGCAAGACTTTACAAACTGTTGGTCTTAATGCTAATTGCACGAAGTTCACTTGCTACTATTGCCACTTTAATCCTCATAGTGCCTTGTAGAAAATGGCACCTTTTCTGTCTTAATCAGATAAGAAAAATCTTCCAGGAAAGTTCCCTGAGATCTAATCCATTTCATCTATTTTATTTTATTATTATTATTTTTTGGTCCCGGGAATCGAACTCAGGACCTCAGGCTTGCCAGGCAGGCGCTGTGCCGCTGAGTCTACCCCCAGCCCTCATCTATTTTAACTCATGTACACAAACAATTGCCCCAAACCAAAAGCACACTGCCCTTGTGGCTGAGCAGGTACAAGTTTATAAAAACTAGTATAAGTTTATAATATTAATGGGGCAAGATTTGAAACGCTAGGGTTTAAATGTAGGTTGGATTGGAGTAACAACTCAAAAATCCCGTCTACAAACACTAGACAGGATTATAAATTCACGTCATGGAATGGATGCTGGACGACGAGGAGGAGTAGAGATTGCGATCCACTGAAAACCGTCACCCTATCTGAGTGGTATAATTGCTACTCAACTCCAACCTTACGGCCATAAAAGAATAAAAGTGTAGTCAAACAAACTGATTACTCAACAACAGTCATAAATTCAGGGATTAGCGTTAAATTTCTGGTTTCTTTTTTATGCTATCATTGACAAACAAAACTTGCATTGAATTACCAGGCAAAATCTTTCAATCCTTCATACACTGCTAATTTTTTTTTCTCTGATACTTTTAACTCAGTTTCTAGAACAAAGAGAAGGAACCTTGTTAGCTTGTTCTTGGTACTGAGCTGAAACCTGAGTCTCAAAAGCAATCTTTGTTGCATTCGTATGTAGTATGTTTAAGCTCATTAGGAAATGACAGAGGTTTAGGAGCCCAAATCCCAGCCTAGCAGTAAGACCCCTTTTCACGGCTTTCCTCCTGGGCTACTGAATTCCACCAGACGTATGTCATGCTTCTCCTGTTAAGGATATGTGAGAAAGAAAGCACCAGCTTGTTCCAGCTTTCTCAAATCCTTGAAGGCCTCTGCTGCCACACTTTCAGGAAGAAATGTAAAGAAAAAAAAAAAAAAAATACAAGCTGAATTCTTCAGCATGACATTCAAGGTGCTCCATAGTCTGACTTCCACAAAACTTTCAAATGTGTCTTTAGTTCTTCCGTAGTCCACTCAGGAAGCCTACTGTACTCAAAACACATCATGCATGCTGACTTTTACACTGTCCTCCTATTGGCTACCTGAATCAAGTATGCTGTCATTTTTGTGACCTCTTCAACTGTTTTATTTTCTCCCTCTTATTTTCTACTTCCTGATAAAATTGTTTTTAATTTCCTTGAGTACATTTGATTTCATTATCCAGTGTGTTAGTCTGGGTCCTCCAAGAAGAAGATGTCAAGACAAGATTAAGTATGCAGAGGTTTTTATCAGGAGAAATGCCTGCAAATAAAAAGGAGAAATACATAGCTGGAGAAGGTTGGAAGACACTTACAAAGGCAATGCAAATCTAACATCAAAAGAAGAATGGAAAGGAAGATTGGGCGGAAGTGTCGCAAACTGTGGTAGAGTGAGAGGAGGTCCAGCAATACTCACACACGGTGTCCTTGACTCAAAATTGGCTGTCTCAGGACTCTCCTTGGAAACAGACTTGCTTTAGTGTCTCAGCTGTGCTCAGTCACTGACGGATAACAGTCTACAGGAAATGAGGACTCAGTGCAAATGTGGCAGTGATAGACCTCAGAATATCACAGCCAATGTTTCTGACCAATTTTACTCTTTCCAGTTGGATGACTAAGGGGCACATTCTTGTAGCTGCCATTAAAGAGATAATAGCAGCCTCTTCAAAGGTAGAAGACATGTCCAATATTATTTTTCTTCCATAGCAATTAGCAAAGTGCCACATACAAAGATATACCTGATACATGCCTATAAATACATAAATCACTAGATAATGCATAAACATTTAGTTTTAGGTTCAATTTAACTAATTTTTGTTATAATAGAGAAACGCTACAGTATGGCTATAATAAAGTTAATGAAGTTATTTCACCCATCTAATATTATTTCATTTCAAATTCTTAAACTTCTCAATATTTGTTTATATCTAAGAAATCCATAAACAGGACAATGATCAACAAGCATTACAGCTATAGGAACTAAAAGCTGACCCAATGCTTAAAACAATTATTTCATATCTCTCAAACCAAAAATACCATATATACTCCCAGGAAACAGCAGAACCCAAAAAGTTACTAGAGCTTATCTGAGATATTTTAGTAAAGCACACACAATCCTTTGAACATACATAATATAGTAAGTACTCCTTACTATTTTATTTGTGTGTATTTTTTTCTTAATCTACATGTAGAGGTCATCACAATATCACTTAGATTCTTGCTGCATACTTCCCACACTTTCATTAAACTAATTATCTAGAAATATAATTAGCTAATTACCAAGAAAGGTAGATAATGATTGTGAATGGAATGTGAGATAAGCATTAATGAACAACAACAGGATCTAAATATTCCGATCACGGAGAAGACATTCAGGCTTGGCAGAGGGACAAGGAATATTCAATAACCTTTTGATCAGTTGCACTTGAATCAGAACTAACAATGCTACACTGTGTTATTGCAACTGGGTAGGAATCCAAGTCCTCAATTTTTAAATCCCAACAAAGCTCCTTTACATTTCAGAGATGCTGAATGATGTACTAAAGTACCCTAGTGCAGACTGATTGCAATTTGTCAGCTGAACTTTTTGGTCTTTCTCTTTCTTGCCTTTTTAGAAATTATTATGTGGAAAAGATTTGTTTTCATTTGTAGCGATTGTCAAAGCAACCGAATTTCTTATAATTAAGTTACAACACATTTTTGAAGGGCCAATATTCTAAAATTTAAATTGTTCACAATGTACTAAGGGCATATTTGTTTGAAATGAAAAAGACTAGGCTGAAATGGATTTTTAATTAACTGGCTGAGCATTAGAGCACTTTTCAAGTGAAAAATACAATAGGACATCTAATCAGATAGGATATTTACCCAGAATAATTGGGTCTATGTTATAGCAGAGTCCTGTAAAATGTTTTTTTCTGCAATGATTTTAGTCATCTAATGTGTTCAGTTGGCTAAAGCATGGGCTAATGTAATGTGTAGCAGGGATGAAAATCATTGTAGGAACCAACATCCTCATCAGGAGAGGAACCATCCCAAGATCAAAACCAACCATGAGACCCAACCTTTAGCCTAATTCTCCTTTTATGCCCTTCCTGATACCTATTCTACCCATGATATATATTAGTTAATTTAAAATGTAAACAAAGTAAAGGAACACTGTGACTAATTTAATTCAGCATATTATTTATTTACATTCTACCGGGCATGGAGCTAACTACGAATGAAAGAGGAACCACAGGTAACCCCTGGGAATGTATAATTTTCTTGGGTGGATCATCTGGGAACATATAATAATTTTGGAAAGATAAGAGAGTTGCTGAAAACCCCCAAATAAGGGGGTGTGTGAACTTTTTGTTGTAATGAGTGCTGCAAAGGGTGAACGGTGACAGAGCCCAGAGAAAGGAGGAATCTGTGTAAGTAGGGTTCCTAGCCAGCACAAGTGCCATCATTATGAAAGGCCAAGAAGAAAAGAGAAGGCATCCACTTTGTGGAAGAAAATGATTCGGACCTGTTTACAGGACAGTGGGGAATGGGTCTGTCTGGAGTGGAGAGTGCATGGCAAGGAGTGAGAAGAGTAAGGATGGAGAGGTCAGGTGAGAAGTAGAGGTGAAAAGCCCAGAAGCCATTGTGAGAAGCATTGACAGTGTAGTGGAAAAAGCACTGAACTGAATCGAGAAACTTTGTTCTAGCTTTTACTTTTCCCCTTGTTTGCTTTCACATTGACAAAAACATGTACCTCTCTGACTTCAGTTTCCTCATGCATGAAGTGAGCTACACCAAAAATTAGTGCTACGACTCTAAGATCTTGGCAAGAAGACTCCTGAGAAGTTATGGTGAGGAAGTGGCATGAACATTGGCAGGTTCTGATGACAATCTTTAGAAAGGGGCTTGAGGACAGCCAAGTTAAAGTTTGTGATAGTTAACTAATTACTAGAGCATGAAGTGCTGGAGTAAGCTGCTAACAAAGGAAATGGAAATGTACAGAACATTTGAAGGCATTATCAATCAATCAATGAGTCAATCAAACAAGACACGATGACTTCTAGAGCCACTGACTCAAAGTGCCATCATTTTGAACAACATATTCAAGAGTAATAAGAAAAAAATCTGCATTAAAGACAAAGACAATAGGAATACAAATGAAAGAACTGCCCTTAGACTCAGTGTTAGGTTCTGCACTAAGTACCGCTAGAGTCTGAACTCGTTAGGAGCCCTCAATATCCACCCATTTCTCCCCACCCAGCCCATTTGAGGGTTACCGACATACCCCCTCCTCATAGGCTCCGCACATCTGAGCGGTCAATTCAAGTTCCCAAGACCAGTAGCTCTTTTATTGAGACTTGTCTGAACTTCATATTTCTATTCTCAAGTTAATGAAATCTGACTGAAAATTAATGTTTTTTCTTTCTTTTTCTTTTCTTCTTTTTGAGACAGAGTTTTGAGATGCAGTTCAGGGTGGCCTTGAACTCACTTTGTAGCCCAGGCTGGCCCCAAACTCACAGAGATCTTCCTGCCTCAGCCTCCCGAGTGCTGAGATTACAAGCATGTACCACCAAGCCCGGCTTAATGTTTTTCAAGGGAATGGTTTGATACTTAATAAGGAATTCTGGATACTTGAATAACAAAACAATATTTGAAGTGCTATATCAGTTTTCTTTTACTATGTACAAATTATCACAAAAACAGTGGCTTAAAACAATCCCGCATATTAGCTATGATTCCATAGGTTGGACGTCTGAGATTCCGTAGGTTGTGGCTGAGTTCTCTGCTCAGAATCTCACAAGGCTGACATCAAAGTGTTGGCCAAATGTTGAGTTCTCATTTGAAAGCTGTGGGGACAAAACCACTTCCAAGCTATTCGGGATAGTGAACAATTCGATGACTTGTGATTGTAGGGGAGGTCCATATTCTCTGGCTTTTTATCAGGCAAGGAGTATTCTCGACTCCTACAGACCATATACTTTCCTGGACAACAGCTTCTTTCATCTTGAAAACTAGACATAGAAAAATCTCCCTCACTACAAATTCCTCTCAAACTCCAATCCTTTTGACTTCTCTGTTTCTGACTTCTCTGTTTTTAATCCCTGGACCCAGATTTAAAGAGTTTATATAATTACTTTTGTCCCACCTGTATAATCTCCCTTTTTAAAGTCACCTGTGCCATATAAAAGAACCCAGCCAAAGAATTTAAATCCTGGACAGTGGTCTTCCCTATCTGACATAATACTTTCCAAGAACCCCAGTAGATGCCTGAATCCTCAGATGGTACTGAACCCTATATGCACTGTTTTTTTCTTATGTTTTGCAGTGTTGCCACATGGTACCAGAGTTAATCTTTCCTTCCATATTTTATATCCTAGTGCCTCTTTTGCATCATATTCTTGCAATATGGAGACATTATTAAGTGAAATATAGATTATTTAAATACAGGCACTGTGATACCAAAACAGTCCACCTGATAACTGATGTGGTTAACAAGTTATTAATGGGAGGGTAATGTATACAGCATGGATATACATGACATAGGGATGCTTCATGTCCCCACCAAGATGGAGTGGGATAGTTCAAGATTTCATTACACTACTCAGGATGGCGTGCAGGTTTATTTCTGGAATTATCTATTTAATATTTTTAGATCACAGTTGACCATGGGTTACTTAACAAAGAAAATGAAATCTTGGATAATTGCAGATTATTGATAGACAATCCCAAGGAACACAGGGTGTCTACACCAGAAGACAGGGCGTACTAAAGGCCATCATAGAACTCTACCTATCATTGTTATATTATGGAATGGTGAATGAGATTCAAAGCTGGTTTAGACATTGTCAGGTGATTCATTCAAGGTCTGATATGTTCATGGTGTTTATTTATAAGATAAGTTAGTATTTAAGAGTATGAGTTCTAGGGTCTGCCTTCCCTGGCAGAATTTCACCTTTTCCCCTCGTTCAATATGTGATCTTAATCAAGATCTATACAACTCCCTTAAATTTAGTGTCCTCACCAGCAAGATATGGAGGTAAACAGTACTTGCTCCACATACATGTCATAAACATTAGATGAAATAATTCATGTAAACTTTTAGCAGATATCTGCAAATGCATAACTCATAAGAGATAGACTTTTTCTAAATGAAACTTAGAGATTTAACTAATTTCTCCACAACTGTATAACTGCTAAGTGGAGAATTTGGAATTCAACTTCAGTATTTTTGACTTCAGAACACCAGGCTGCTGACCACTCTAGGTCCTTCTGTAGCTTCCAGCAACAACTCACTAACATTACATAGTTAATGATTCATTGGTTAACACAGAAGAGAACTTCCACGACCAATCTTCCTTCATTTTTACCTGTAATTCTTACACTCCTTCCTTGCACATACGGTAAAACTTTTGAGGCAACTGTACTAGTCCTATAGAACCACAACACTGCTCAACAATTCATGCCACACTCCTGGATCTGTACCACCTTTTCTGCATCTTCAAATGTCCCCACCCTAAGGGATCGTTGTCATTAGCATACATACACGCTCTTATATCTCCCACCCTAAGAGAAAAACCTCCCTGTCCCATGTCTACTTTTTATATTTCATTTCTTATCTACCTCAATAAATGACACTTTATCTTTCCCACTGACTGACCAAAAACGTTGGAATCATAACTTAATACCTCCTTATCCCTCACACTAGATGTATTTCATCAGCATATTCTGGCAGCTCTAACTGAAGTATAAACCCAATCTGACCATTCCCATGCCCCCCATCACCACCACCTTAGTCCAAGGATTTCCCATCTCTAATGAAATCCAAAGTCCTTGCCTGGTTTTGAAGGTCTCTCATTACTTGAGACCAGGCTCCTTTCCTAGCCACATCTCCAACCACAGTTTCCTTTATTCATTCACCCCAGCTTCATTCATGTCTCTAAACACAAGGCAAGAAGTTTCTGCTTCATGGTCTTTACATTTACTGTCCCCTAAAGAAACTCTCCTGCCAGAAATTAATACAGACCCCTCCCCTCTTCACAGGTCTCTCCTCAGTTGTGTCTCCTCAGAAAGTCCTTCCCAGAACCACCTTCACCATTCTTTAACACACGCATCTACCTCATTTTTATGTCACATATTGTTTTCTTATGCATTTCTTTCTTTTATTTTATTTCATTTTATTTTATTTATTTATTTTTTTATGTGTGGGTACCGGGGTCGACCTCAGGACCTCGCGCGCCAGCAGGTGCCTGTGCCGCTGAGCGATATCACCGGCCCTTTTTTCGTATGTGGGTGCCAGGAGTCGAACTCCGGCCCTCGCGCTTGCTAGGCAGGCACTTAACGCCGCTGAGCCATCTCACTGGCCCCTGCATTTATTTCTTGACTTGCTGTCTTTACTCTACCTGAAGGGAAGCTCCACGGAGCAGGGGGATTTTTGCTTTGTTCGGTGGTCTACTGTTTTTGTCTAACATAGTGCTCGGCACATAATAAACATCCCCAAATATTTGTAATGTCAATAATTTAAGTGTTGCTCTTTTATCCCAAAGTCATCCATCCCCGCCCCCGCACATTCACAGGCGTTTAACCCATATGAAGCAGCAGGTTTGTTCATGTTGCTAGCAATAGAAGAGTACACAAGATACGCGTTGCTCCTGTCCTTTTACAATGTAAGCATGAGTCAATGACAGAGACAAGGAAGCAAGCTAGGAAGCTCCAGTGTATGTACTATAACATGCGAAGTGCGCAGTGTGATCTAGGAGCACGAAATAGCCATTAAGTTTTTCTTTGCATCAAGTCATGGTGTGTGCTACCAAATTCAATAAGGAATAAGTAATAATTCAATAAGTAGTCCTTAAGCATATACCGTGTCCATATAGGTAAGTAAGCCAGGATACTTCCCTCCAGGGATGTGTAATTTTGTGGAAAAGGTAAGATCTATACATAATTAAAATACAAAACAATAAATTAAAAATGTACTTTAAAAATGAATCAAAGTGCTATTAAGGTGGAGAAGTTGAGGATGACAGATTACTAACTACTAATGGAGTTTAACACATACACAAATGGAGGAAAACCTAATTACTAAATCCCGCATGAACTTAAAAGAACTTTTTAAAATACCTAGCAATCACTGGAGACTTAAAGGGAAAAAAAGTTAAAAAAGGTGGTCAGGAATATAAAAAAGAAAATTAAGGAAAAGGTGATACAAAAGCTTTGTCTCTTCTCTATTGAGACCAAAGGCAGAATTTCAATAGTACGGATTAAGAGTAAATGTGTCATCTAGTTTATACTTTAAGCAAAACTGAAGAGTAGGTTATGAGTCTTCACCCATAACTATCAATAATAAAGTCCCAGGTTATATGGACATTCTTATGACAACCCCAGAGCTAAGTCATTTGTCATTTATACATTTTCCAACAAAACATATGCAAAATAATCAAAAATAAAATAAACTTTTCTGATACATTCCTTACTGTTGGCTAGCATATTTTAGGGACTCAGTGTCTCTATTATCTTTCTTTATCTCACAGTAATGTGAGCGTTAGAAATCTATCCAAATTTAGTAAAATAAAACTTTCATTCTAACTGTATAAAATTGCTTGGAAGATTTTAGCAGGAAATTTTTCTTCATTCCAGAAACCTTTATATAAAACTATAATCGGATCTCACTCTGATTCCTTATAACATAGTGCCATCTAGAGATTAAAGCTGACCTTGCTACAAGCTACATTAACCACAACTGGCTTCTAAATTATAACATTCCATTTTATAGCTAATAAGTTTAGTAGGGTAAGTTAAGTTTCTGTTAAGTTACATCGGTGTGGAATGCCTTTTAAATAAATTAATGACTACTTACATGAATGAATTTACACCCAGTGCACTGACATCTGATACCTTTCTGTGTGGCGTGGCTTCCTCTCTGGGTGGGTAGTATTGTTCCATGCATGCATGTGCTAAAAGGTGTGCAAATTTAGTGATATACTCTGCCACTGAGGGAAGTTATACTGGGATATAAGAATATTAATTATAGCTTTTTTTAAGGCAGTGTAATTGAACTCTTTTTTTTTTTTTTTTTTTTTTTGTGGGTACCGGGGGGTCGACCTCAGGACCTCGCGCGCCAGCAGGCGCCCGTGCCACTGAGCGATATCACCGGCCCCTTTTTTGTATGTGGGTTCCGGGAGTCGAACTCGGGCCCTCGCGCTTGCAAGGCAGGCGCTTAAACCGCTGAGCCATCTCACCGGCCCTGAACTCTTATAAAGAAGCATGGGAACTTTACATTATAAAAACAAAACATTTAGTCAATACCTACTCTGAATGAGGCGTTGCATTTACAGTGTGTATCAGTTTCCTAAGTCCCCCAAAACAGAATTTCTCTCATTTGGTAGCTTAAAAGAACAGAAATGTATTCGCACACAGTTCTGAAGTCAAGGTCCTAGCAGACCTCTTTCTCCGTGGGACGGTAGAGACTCCTTCCTTGTCTCCTGAAGCTTGAGGTTGCAGCTGCCAATCTGTCCTCCCTGGCTTGTGGCCCCATCTTCTCAGTCTCTGCCTCTGCCTTCTCGTCATGTCCCCTGTGTGTCTGGCTGTGGCTGCATTGCTCCAGTCTTTGCTTCCATCTTCACCTGTCCTCTTTTTCCAACTACGTATCTCTCTCTTCTGCATACCTGTCCTCTGTGTGTCTTGTAAGTACACTTGTCATTGGATTCAGGACCCACCTGGATAATCCACGTTGATCTTGTCACTTTAAAACCCTTAAATTAAATTAATTATATCTGCAAATACCCTTTTCCAAAGTAAGATAAATTCACAAGTTTTAGGAATTTAGTGTGGATTTAACTTTTGCGAAGGGGGTGGGGGTGAGAGTCAATACTGTAGTAATCTTGCTATGATCTTTAAAAGGCAGGAAGGGGTGTGTGTATGTGTGTGTGTGTGTGTGTGTGTGTGTGTGGTATATGCATGAGATGTGCTCAAAAATACAGTGAACGTCAAAATTTTAAAAAGTTTATCACAGTAAAAGATACATTGCCATTAATCCCCTCAAAACATTCCCCACTCACTGCAAACCCACTTATCATTTTTGCCACTTTCTAAAGCAGTTCTGGGAGTTGTCTTGCGTGTGTCTTTAGCTGTGCTGTCATGGGTAACTCAGTGTCCTGAATCGATTAAAAACATTTACCTTTCATGGTCATGTTGGCTTTGGGAAAGAGACAGAAGTAACATGGTATTAGATCCAGTGAATAATGGTGAATGAGGACATACCATAATGTTTTTATTTGACAGAAATTTATGAACATTTTCAACCAGTTCGGGATACCAAGGCAGACATGAAATGATACTCACAAATGAGGACTTCCAAGAACTTTTTCAAAAAATGTCAGAATGATGGGGTAAATGTGTTTGGGGGGTGTACTTTGAAGGGGATTAATGGCAATATGTCTTTTATTGTGATAAATTTTTAAAAATTTGTATTTAAACTTTAAACATATTTATGATCACCTCATAAGAAAAACAAAATGGTTTCCCCATCACAAAGTTTATAGCATTATTGAAATAAAAGTTTATCAACATGGATAAACATCCTCCTAGACAGAGTTTCTAAACTTGGCACTCTGTATATTTAGGGCCAGGTCATTCCATGTGGTGGTAAAGAAACTGTCCCAGCATGTTAAAATGTTTAGTGGCATCCCTGGCCTCTACTTATTAGATGTATAGCACCTTTCTCACACATGACTACTCAAGACATTGCTAAATGTCATCTCAGGGGCAAAGTCATACCCAGATAAGGACCGGTGATCTTGATTATTATAATAAAATAGAAAGTCAGAGGAGGAAGAAACTAAAATGAGCCAGAGTAGGTGAATGGGAAGGGGAAGGGGGTTTGAAAGGAGGGGATGGGAATGGCGAAAAAAGAAAAAGGAATCAAGACATATCATATACAAATACAAATTTTGTATACTGAATGTGATCAGTATGTATACCTGAAGTGTACCAATAAAATTATAAAAAAAGGTTTCATGGAAGAAATGAGTATTGAAGTAGGGATAGATGAAAATCAGCACTGGAAACTGCGGAGATGATAATGGCAAGCACTGTCCACCTCCAACACCCTCTTGCTGCGAAGTACTGTGAACCTGCCTGGACCAAAGGCAGGATCTCTACTGACCTTCGTGTGCCAAGTTCCCAACGTGGTCTTTGGCATGGAGAAACTCTTACAAACACCTGCTGAGGGAGTCGACCAGTAAGGCTAGATTTCTAGAAAGGTGCTAGACTGCAAAAGATCTTAAAGGACAAAATAAGGAACTTAAAAGCGATTTTGTTGGTTAAGGAGATATTTTGAAGGATTTTGAGTAGAAAGATGAACTGAGTAAAAAAAGTAGTGGCATACAGAAAATATTGGAGAGACCAGAAAAAAGTTCAAAAAGATCAGCTACAAAATTATTAACATAAATCTTGCTGTGAAGTAATGAGTTCTGGTACCAAGATAATAACAATGGGAATTAAAATGAATGTCAATGATGAGAAAAAATCTGTGACTTTCTCATCATTAGATTTTGCGGGGCAGAGGGGCAGGCATAAAGGTAAACTTTGAAGTAAGAGTGACTAGGAAAATAGTTTGTACATGTGAGAAAAATAAGGAAGGTCAGAGAGGAAAAAAATGGATCTGAAGTAAGGGTGCAAGTGTACATCACTGAGATGCAGGACAGATTATTTTTAGATTAATTTTAGATCATCTTCAAAAAGTAATCATAGGCAAAAAAGAGGCTAAGTAAATGTAAAAAATAATTTGTGGTCAAATTTAGGAATTGCTTACTAGATATTCATCCCACAGAAATTCATAGATCCTTCAGGTCACTAAAGGAGGTCATGTTGCAAAGATTTTGAAGCAGATAGTCTGAACTCAAAATGATGAATTCTATTTCTGTTCAACAACTCTCATTTCCAACTGAGAGGGTAAGCAATTCCAGATCAGTGCATTATTCATACTTGGATTTTCCAGCCACTGTTTGTTCATGGTACAGTGACGTTCATGACAAAATAAAACTTCAAACCAACAGTTATTTTACCATGGCAAACAAGTTTGAGAACACAGTTTGCTTTTAAAACAAAGACTAAAAAATTTTTAAATCTATTAAGCTATATTTTCTCATTGTTGCCAATAGTTTAAGCAAACTGGTTATTAATTATTTGAAAATATAATTGTATAGTTACTACAGTTAATTTTTTCTTTCTTTGTTCATTTTCTATTTGATAATTTTAAGGTCATCAATCTTTCTAAAAATTTTAACACTGTAAATTTTAATATTGTAAGTTGCAAGTTACCATATGTGCAGTTTTTTTTTTTGTTGTTTTTTTTTTGGAGAATGGACTATTTTACACTTAATTAAGACAATAATTTTATTTCAAAAAATAATAAACTAGGAATTACTAAATGAAAGAAAGAGGTTTATATAGATTGTCTAATTATCTAATTATCTGAGTGGGAACAGTTTTCAAATTATAATTTGGAAATCCTTTTTCAACAATGTCATTTATAGTCAAAGGTAATCTGCTATTTGCCTAAAGATTACTTTTGTGTAAATTAAGGAGAGAAACCTGCATCTTTAAGACTTTACTGCCATCTGCCAGAAAATTACAAAGGTATATAAATGTATGATTACTTCAGTGAATGATACTCCCTGGATTTGGACTCAGTGACCATTAAGTACATTGGTGAAATTCACATACAGCTAAATGTGTTTGTTGACTTTACTTGTCCAGGTATTTTGCTAAACATCCTGGTTGTCTCTGGAATTAGTAGACTAAGTAAAGCAGACTAGCCTCCCCATTTCGGTTAAGCTCACCCAAAACACTGAAAGCTTGGGTAGAACAAAAGGCTGAACAGGAAGTTCACTCTCCAGGCCTGACAGTCATTGAGCTGGGACAGCCGTCTTCTCCAGGCTTCACACGTGGATGGTCACTTCCGCCCTCAGCCCTCCTGGCTCCCAGGCCTTCAGATTGCAGATCTTGGAATTTCCCAGCCTCCTTAAGTGCACAAACCACTGCTTTGTAATAAACAAATAAATAATCTATCGGTTTTGTTTCTTCGAAACATTCCGAGTAATACATTAATGTATCAGATCAGGCTTTTTAAAAATTGCTTGAGGAAATGTGACATTGTCTATGTCTGCATTTATAAAGTATAATATAATGGAAATTTTCTATATTTTGATAAACCCAAATATGATTAAAGGAGATCAAAACAAAAAGGAAATTCCAAAGACATTAGTAGATTTTTGTATCAATTATGAAACATGAAAAATTATATTTTGATGATTGCCAAAATAGAGAATGGAATAGAAAACAGTTGGTCTTACTATCTTCATCATTGACAGCATTATATTGCACACATTAAAAATCTTTATCTAGGGGGCCGGTGAGATGGCTCAGCGGCTTAAGCGCCTGCCCGGCAAGCACGAGGGCCCGAGTTCGACTCCCGGAACCCACATACGAAAAAGGGGCCGGTGATATCGCTCAGCGGCACGGGCGCCTGCTGGCGCGCGAGGTCCTAAGGTCGAACCCCCGGTACCCACAAAAAAAAAAAAACTTTATCTAGTAGTGACTTAAAATCTGAAGTACATATTGGAGCATGAGTGTATCTAAATATACAATGTGCCTTCACTATGCACTCAAATTTTAGCTTTCTTTAAAACTTTCATTAATACTTAAATTTTCGTTCAAGGTTTTTTGTTTTGTATTTTTTATATGTGATAACAATTTTGCTTCTGTGTGAAAATACCCAAAAGATTGATTTCCCCTCCCTTTCTTGATAAAACAATTTTAAGTAGAGCGAGAACCATCAAGGGACCTGATTCCTTATGGTCAGTGTGAAATGGTCACAGAAATAAACAAATGGTGTTGTGGTTAATTACAGATTTTTATAACTTTCCTTGTTTAAAAATACATGCAGGGAATTGTCAAGAACCTTAAGTATTTTTGAATATGTTATGGATTTCAGGAGTGAAGCAGGTTTGTGGACGCACACAGGACTTCAGGGGAAAAAATAAGATCTCTTTCTCCCGCATCATGGAATCCTAGAGAGAAACGCATTCTTTCGCTGTCTGAAGTAGTGCCTCTTCAGAGTGGTCAGAGAACTGAGCTCAAGGTAAGTTACACCTAATGTATGTTGGAATGTATACAGATTTATTTTTAAGTAATTTTAAGGTTCTCATATGTAGTGTAACTTTAATAAAAACTTCAAATGATCAATTATGATTGCACTTATGCCTTAACATGGTTTTGTTGGTTTTGTTTATTGTTTGTCTGTATGTTTATATCATTTTATTTTTATATTCTTGTGCTCATGTAAGCATTATAGAAGGACACCTCAAAGCACTGAGATGGACAGCATGATTTCAGAGCCATAGGCCTGAGGGTAACCCTTGAAAGTGGCATTGGAGACACAGCTGAAGCTGGATAGAATCTGTAAGCAGAAAGCTTCTGAGACTCGAAGCTTACTGGAAGACAGTATAGTAGTTAAGAGTACAAACTTAGAATCAGATACTAAAACTTCCAAATCATGTAACCTGAGTAATTTACTCGTTTTAAGCCTTGATGTATTCACCTTTAAAATAAAATGTGCCAGAGAGGCTGAAGTTGCTTCACTAGTTAGGGTTGATCATTGGTGCTGGCAACTTTCTGATTTACATGACTTCCCTCTATCCCTGCTAGAAAAGGTGTCCTCGGATTTTCTGAGTCACCTCAGTTGTGCCTTTTTCTTGTCAATGAGAGGACAAAGAGCTATGCTTGGGGAGAAAAATGGATTTATTGAGAAAATAATTCACTGGTCAGTACACATAATATACTCTGATCATAGTGTTTATTCATTACAGATTTAATCCATGAACATTATATAGCATCGCATTATAATTTTCCCAGTGTGTCACTATTGTGCTTGATGTTGGTGCTGGTGTACATGAAAATTACATGGTCAAAAAAAGAAAACTCTTATGTCATTCCTTCTTTAATATTATCTTTATTTGAGGGATCAATTATGTTTTTTGTATGTCTTCTTCTAATGTCATCTTTACTTGAAAGTGAGAAAATAAGCATTATTTTGTTTTTCCTTCCTGTTTCAAAAGGAAGAATTAAAAATCAAAGAAGATACCAATCCCCTGAAATGTCTGTTATTTAAGCCATTTAAGCCATTGTTATTTAAGCTTTATCTGTTTAATTGGTTATTCAACAATTATTTTTTATTATGGCTTTTATCATTTTTATCTTTAGAGAATCAAATACAGACTATGCTAATCTATAAATATATACAAAAGAAAAATTTAATTCAGGTAATTCTGTCTAAATTTTGTAAAGTACCAATATTTACTCAACAGAGGACAAAATTAGGGAATTAATTTTATAAGAAAATTAAGATTATGCAGCCCTTGTTGATATCCCTGTAAAGTGTGTAGTAAACTAAGCTTCAGTGTACACAGTGGGTTCCTTCAGGTTCTTTCCATTCTTAGATATGAATATACTGCTCAGTTAGCTATGAAATGTGCAGCTGGTGCATTGAAATCCATCCCATCTCTTAGAGAATTTTTCTTTCTCACTAAGGAGTACACATTCAACATATAGATATTCTTTTAAAAATTATTCCCAGTTCTTTAAGATTAATTTCAAACTTTCTGGGTCCATTCCCCTCAAGTGACAACATTTTCTATTAATCAAAAACATGTTCTTTAAATCAGAAGTCACAAATGCAAATGCTACAGGAAAAACTTTTTAACCAGGTGCTTAAAATTATTTTGGAAATACTATGTATCCCGCACATATTTTTAGGTCATCTAAACTTTTTCATCCTCAGTGTAAATTACTAGACTGCATATGTCTAAGGTATACTGTAAATATGATATTTTTAAATGGAACCCTTAAATAATTGTTTTATCAAAGGAAAGGTAAACACTTAATTATATGACATATTATTTACCATCACAATTACCTAGAAAAACTCCTTTTTACCATTCAGAAATTTTACTTTCCTTACTTTTCTCCTGTAATTTGTATTTTTACTCCCTTCTTCAACTGAAATTTATTTTTATATATTGTATTATTCTTCAACATAGAAAATCTTGATGGTATTTTGATGATTATAGATCAGATTTATCTGGAACTAATACATGTATAAAATTTTAATATTCTATAGCTTATTAACAAACAACTAATCAAAATAGCATAAATATGTTATGTGTCATAATTAATACATACAAAATAGATTTTTACCAGAAATGCATCGCTTACATTGGATAGATATGACTAGGTTGTTTTTGCCAATTATTCCATATGAGAATAGATTGATACAGGTGTCAACTTCAATTCTATTGTAATTTTTATTTTAATAAATGTGAGCACTGAGAAACCTTATACAAATAAGTAGATAAGAATAGAATGAGTTTTGTCACTGTGGTGTCACTAAATCTTTAAACTCTGAGTTATACACCAAAAATCACAAAATGATATACCATTAAAAGTCATTTTTTGAGGTTCTATCAGCTGTCTATCAGATTCTCTTCCAGCTTGTTAAAAGAAAAAATTGTAAATTAACTAAAGTACAAAATAATTTTATGTCCATTCATTCACTTACTCAGTTTATAAGAAGAAAATAAAAGTTTCTACCAAGACGTATCAAATGAGTATTAAAGAGTTCTGTTACTTTTAAATCAAGAATATTTTTTTTCTTTTTTTGCAATACAGGAGAATAAAACCCAGGCCTTCACACTTAGCTATGTCTCCAGCCCATTTTAAATTTATCTGTTTTTATTGTGAGACAGGGTTTTGCTAAATCACTAAATTGCCCAGACTGGGTTCAAACTTGCCATCCTCCTGCCTCAGCCTCCCAAAAATGTTTAAATGGGTTGTAGGTGTGCTCCACCATGCCCAGTTACAAAGGATTCTTTTAGCTCAAAAAACTCAGAGAATTGAGAAAATAAAAGCATTGTTAAATTTATTAATCCTCTGCTAATATATTTTAATGCAACACTTTTATATTATTGTATTTTTAAAATATTTTTTTTTCAGAGTTGAGGCGGAGGGAAAAAAGATGGCAGATGTGTAAGAAGCAGGCAGCAAAACTCTCTAAAAGTTGCCGTTGGACCACGGGAATATAGTGACTGGGAGAGTGCAGGAGGGAGAGAGATGCCTCACTTGGACCCAGGGAAGTTCTGAAGCGCAGTTTGGGACTCAGGGCACCAGTGAAGGGTACTTTCAATGAAGAAGAAGGAGGAGACCGCGGTGCCATCTCCCTGTCCCAGGAACCCCGGCGCAACAGAAGTTCAAATCTGCGGACACACGGTGACAGCCGGCACCCCCGGGAGCCCCCATGGAGGATCATGAGACAGCAGCAGGGCAGGGGAGCAGCGAAAGACTGCGTGGCCAACGGTGAGTGAGTCTGAGGCCCAGCTATCCTGCGCCAGAGAGCAATTGGCCAGGCGCCATTGTGGGGGGTGCCTCGAAACTCAGCCTGACACGAAAACACAGCGCTTGGGACTCACTGCGGCACCGTGGCTCTCACGCCCGCGGAAAGTGCACTGACGGCGGCAGGAGAATGAGACTGGTCTCCGCCTGAGAGTGCAGGCTTCTGCTCACTGCCCCGCCAAAGGGCTGCTCCTGGCTCACTGGGACGGACCTGCACAGAACAGGACTCTGTCACCACACGGTGCCTGCATACAGCAGAGTCAACACCTGGAACTGATTCTTTTTATTTTTTTTTTTCTTTTTTGTCTCATTTGTTTTTTGTTCTGGTGAAGGTTTTTTTTTTTTTGTGGGTGTATGTGGGGGGTTTATTTTTGTTTATTTTGTTTGTTTTGTTGTTTTTGTCTTCCTTTTTGTCTCTGTTTGTCTGTTTGCTCTTTCCTTCATTATTCTACCTGGTTTTTATGTGAGTGTAAACAGAGCCTCTAACCTCTTTGTGATTGTGGTTGTGATCTGTTCTTCCTTTTATCCCTTCTCTTTTTCCCACCAGTCCTATGTACCAGTTTCACAATGTTAGTGGGATCTCTCTTGGTCCTCCAACCTTACATCTAATTCCTTCCTCTTCTCCCAATACACTATTTCCTCCTTAACTCATTTTAAATTTAAACTCCTGAGGGCAAAATTGACATACCAAGGACTTGTATACGGCATATAATTTTTCTGGTGTGTTTTAGATTTTGTTATACAACCACAAATCTACTTTATATGGTTAAAAGTGGCAAATAACTGGTTAGCTCAGTCTGTCATTTTCTAGGCTGTGTTTGATGCTATAGGTACCATTATAGCCAAAAGTGAAATAATTGTTCTAAACAGCTTTCCTTCCTGATATTCCATGATTGAGAATGACTAAGGGTCACAGAAAATACAGTGGCACAGTACCAAAGAACCAAGGAAGGGGCCAAACAGGTAGCAACTTCTCATATCCAACAAATTGAAGAGGTAGGATCTGGCAGAAAGCTCAAAACACAAAAACAAGCTTCACTTGGAAGATACTGCACAGAAGTAGTCATCTCCTAGGGATCTTGAACACTAGCAATAAAGTAACCTACCATAGGTAATTTACAAACATCACCCCAGGAATTAAACTAAAGAAAAGAAAATGAGACAAGATGCAACCCCACACATCCAATTCACCAAAGGCAAACCTAGGGGGCAATGAGGTGGGACAATCCAAAAGCCACCCACCTGGCCTATCTAAAGTGGTAACAACAAAACAACAGAATGAGGCTCTGGAAAAAATTAAATCAGAAATAATCTCACAGATAACTGCAGAGATAATGTCCACAATGAAGACCGTGCTTAAGGAC
The DNA here is from genome assembly GCA_028451465.1 of Erethizon dorsatum. Lineage (NCBI taxonomy): Eukaryota > Metazoa > Chordata > Mammalia > Rodentia > Erethizontidae > Erethizon > Erethizon dorsatum. The sequence continues at coordinate 141,005,388 of CM051824.1, forward strand.
ACTATAGCTGATACAGACAAAAAAATAGATGAGCTTAAGAAAATTATAGAAACCATGAATGCTCAGCATAGGAAAGAAATGGAATCCATAAGGCAGATTCAAGCAGATATCCAGGAGAACAAAAATTCCATTGAAAGTATTTGTAGCAGATTAAGCCAATGTGAGGACAGGATCTCAGATATAGAAGACAGGCTTGCAATTAGTGATCATGAAAAGAAAGAATTCTTAAAAATAGCAAGGGACCATGAAAAATCAATTCAGCAGCTGCTAGATGACTCAAAGATAAATAACTTAAGAATAATTGGAATAAATGAAAAAGCAGGAGATAGCATAAATGACATCAGGACCCTGTTCACAGACATTATCATGGAGAATTTCCCTGGTAGAGAAAAAGGATTTGATCTTCATATAAATGAGGCTTATAGAACTCCAACTAGACACTATTAAAAAAAAAAAACTTCAGCCAGACATATCATAGTCAAGATCCCAGAAATTCAACAGAAGGGCAGAATCTTAAAAGTTGTTAGGGACAAGAAACAAATCACCTATAAAGGAAAACCCATCAGAATCGGGCCGGTGAGATGGCTCAGCGGCTTAAGCGCCTGCCTGGCAAGTGCGAGGGCCCGAGTTCGACTCCCGGAACCCATATACGAAAAAGGGGCCAGTGATATCGCTCAGCGGCACGGGCGCCTGCTGGCGCGCAAGGTCCTGAGGTCGACCCCCCGGTACCCACAAAAAAAAAAAAAAAAAAAAAAAGAAAACCCATCAGAATCACAGCTGACTTTTCAGCACAAACCCTCAAGTCAAGAAGAGCTTGGAATGACATATTTCAAGCTCTAAAGGAAAATAACCTTCAACCAAGATTGATGTAACCCACAAAACTATCTTTCAAAATTGATGGAGAAATAAAATACTTTCATGACAAAGAACATCTGAGAAAGTTTATGACCACCAAACAATCACTCCAAAATGTTCTGACGGACATTCTAGAAAGAGATAACAAGGACTAGAACTCCACGAACCCCAACAGAAGGAATCCAGCAGGCAAGGCAGATAATTAAATAGAGGGGGGGGGAAAGAGTGGGAACCAACAACAGGAAAATAACATGACAAGTATAAGTCAATACATATCAGTTTTAACCATCAATGTTAATGTTCTCAATTCACCAATCCAAAGGCACAGACTGGCAAAATGGATCAAGCAGCAAGATCCAACAATATGCTGTATACAAGAAACACATTTAATTCAGAAAGAAATTCATAGACTGAAAGTCAAAGGATGGAAGACAATACTCCATGCCACAGGAACCCAGAAAAAAGCAGGGGTAGCTATTCTTTTTGCAGAAAAAGTGAATTTCAAGCCAAGAATGATTCAAAGAGATAAAGACAGTCATTACATCCTTGTAAAGAGAACAATCCAAGAGGAAGAGATAATGATCATAAATATATATGCATCAAATACCAGTGCACCCAGCTATATAAAACAAGTATTAAAGGACATGAAAAATCAAATAAGCACTAATACAATTATACTGGGGGACCTCAATACTCCACTGTCACAAAAAGACAGATCAACTAGACAAAAAATCAATAATGAAATAGTAGAACTGAACCAAACTTTTGAACAAATGGACTTAGTAGATGTCTACAGAGTGTTCCACCCCACAATATCAGAATACACATTCTTCTCAGCTGCACATGGGACATTCTCCAAAATAGACCACATACTAGCTCATAAAACATGCTTAAGTAAATGCAAAGGAAGTGAAATTATCCCATGCATATTATCAGACCATCGTGCAATGAAATTGGAAATCAATGGCAAAAGAAATCACAAAAACTCCCTAAACACATGGAAATTAAACAGCACCCTCCTGAACAACTAATGGGTCACAGATGAAATTAAAGAAGAAATTAGACACTTTCTACAACTGAATGATAATGACAGTACAACATACCGAAACTTATGGGATACAATGAAAGCAGTCCTAAGAGGGAAATTTATAGCATTAAATACCTATATCAGGAAATAGAGCAAGCACAAATAAACAACTTAATGGCAAACCTCGATCTTCTAGAAAAAGAAGAGCACACTAAGCCAAAAGCCCGTACAAGGAAGGAAATTATAAAGATCAGAGCAGAAATTAATGTATTGGAGACTAAAAAAACAATACAAAGAATCAATGAAGCAAAAAGTTGGTTCTTTGAAAGAATAAATAAGATTGACAAACCCTTATCCCACCTTATTAAAAAAAGAAAAGAAAAGACTCAAATCCATGCAATTGAAAATGAAAAGGGTGATATCACGACGGACCCTGCAGAAATCCAGAAGATCATCTATACCTATTTTAAAAATCTATATTCTACTAAGATGGAAAATGCAGAAGAAATGGACAGATTCCTAGATTCGTATGAATTACCAAAGCTGAATTGAGAAGATTTAAAAATCCTAAATAAACCAATATCAACCAATGAAATCAAAGATGTAATTAAAAACCTCCCAACAGAGAAAAGCCCAGGATTCACTGCCGAATTCTTCAAGAAATTTAGAGAAGACCTAACGCCACTACTTCTCAGACTTTTTAATGAAATTGAAAGGGAAGCAATACTCCCAAATTTATTCCTGAAAGCAAACATTACCCTGATACCAAAACCAGAAAAGCACCCAACTAAGAAAGAGAACTACAGGCCAATCTCCCTAATGAACATAGATGCAAAAATCCTCAATAAGATACTGGCAAACAGAACCCAGCAAATCATCAAGAAGATTATACACCATGACCAAGTTGCATTCATCCCAGGGATGCAGGGATGGTTCAACATACATAAATCAATAAATGTAATACACCATATTAACAGAAACAAAGACAAAAATCACATGATCATCTCAATAGATGCAGAAAAAGCTTTTGACAAAGTCCAGCACCTTTTCATGATAAAAATCCTACAGAAAATTGGAATAGATGGTCTTTATCTCAATCTGATAAAAGCTATCTATGACAAACCAACAGCCAATATTATACTAAATGGACAAAAACTGAAAGCCTTCCCTCTAAAATCAGGAACAAGACAAGGATGTCCACTGTCCTCAGTCTTATTCATCATAGTGGAATGATGATGGAAACTTTAGCCAGAGCAATTAGACAAGAGAAGGAAATAAAAGGAATAATGATTGGAAAGGAAGAAGTTAAATTATCATTATTTGCAGATGACATGATACTCTACACAGAAGACCCCAAAAACTCCACTAAAAAACTGCTAGATTTAATAAGCAAATTCAGTAGTGTAGCTGGATACAACGTCAATACTCAAAAATCAATAGCCTTTCTGTACACAAATAACAAACTTACTGAAAGAGAAATTAGGGAAACAATACCTTTCACAGTAACATCCAAAAAAATGAAATACCTAGGAATCAACCTCACAAAGGATGTAAAAGACCTCTACACTGAAAACTACAGTACTCTGAAAAAGGAGATTGAAGAGGATATCAGAAAATGGAAAGATATCCCTTGCTCCTGGATAGGAAGAACCAATATAGTGAAAATGGCCATACTTCCAAAATTGTTATACAGATTTAATGCAATTCCAATCAAAATTCCAACAGCATATCTCACAGAATTAGAGAAAACAACCCTAAAATTCATTCGGAATCAGAAGAGACCTAGAATAGCAAAGGCAATTCTGGGCAACAAAGGCAAGGCAGGGGGTATCACAATCCCTGACTTGAAATTATACTATAAAGCTACTGTGATAAAAACAGTGTGGTACTGGCAAAAAAAACAGACCTGAAGATCAGTGGAACAGATTAGAAGATGCTGAAACAACCCCAGACATACTAAGCCACCTTATCTTTGACAAAGGTGCCAAACACATTCACTGGAAGAACGATAGCCTCTTTAATAAATGGTGCTGGAAAAACTGGCTCTACACATGCCAAAGATTAAAACTAGACCCATATCTTTCACCATGCACTAAACTAAATTCAAAATGGATCAGAGATCTAAATATTAAAACAGAAACATTAAATCTGCTGGAAGGTAGGATAGGTAAAACCCTTGAAGACATTGGTGTAGGCAAAGACTTTATGACTAAAACCTCAACCGCACAGGAACTATCACAAAGAATCAACAACTGGGATCTCATCTTATTAAAAAGCTTTTGCACAGCAAGAGAAACCACCAACAGAGTGAAGAGACAACCCACAAAGTGGGAAAAAATATTTGCCAGCTGTTTCTCAGACAAAGGATTACTATCGAGAACATATAAAGAACTCAAAAAAATCAGACCTCTCAAATTGAAAGACCCACTCCAAAAATGGGCATCTGAGATGAATACACATTTCTCAGATGAAATACAAATGGCAAATAAATATACAAAAAAATGTGCAACATCACTAGTCATTCGAGAGATGCAAATTAAAACAACACTGAGATACCATCTCACCCCAGAAAGAATGGCTATTATCAAGAAATCAACTAATAACAAATGCTTAGGGGCTATGGGGAAAAAGGAACCCTCCTCCACTGTTTGTGGGAGTGTTGACTGGTACAGCCAAATCAGTGTGGAGATTACTCAAAAAACTAGGGTTGGAGGTCCCATTTGACCCAGCTATTCCCCTTCTGGGTATCTTCCCAGAAGAATTTAAAACATCGTACCACAGCGATATATGTGCACCCATGTTTATAGCAGCACAATTTGTAATAGCCAGATCTTAGAAACAACCCAAATGCCCATCAACTGAGGAATGGATAAGAAAGATGTGGTATTTTTGTACAATGGAGTACTATTCAGCCATAAAGAAGGATAAACTGGAGACTTTTATAGGTAAATAGATGCAACTTGAGAAAATACTCATAAGTGAAATAAACCGGACGCACATGTGTAAGCATCGTATTTTCTCTCTACTATGAGAAACTGAAAGAGTAAATAAGATCCAAAATGTACAATAGACATGGTGAATCAAAAAGAAACTGGTCAAAAGGAAAGAGAGACTGGGATTGGGGAATAGGGAAAAGAAAGAAGGGAAAAGAAAAAAATAATTGTATTTATATATAAGATGGTTAAGATAGATACACCACTAATTTTACTTAGTTCATTGAAGAGTAAGATTTGTGCCAGTAATGTATGGACAATTGAATGCTGATATCCGGTACCCTGAATAACTAACTTAAAGATAACAATACGTAATGTATTAACCATTGTTACCCTCCTATTATGTTGTTTTGAAATTTTGTTCTTTTTGGATTTGTTCTGTTTTTTCTTCTCTTTAAAATAAAAAAATAAAATATATTTTCATCAAAACTTTGAAACTGCAAATTTAGTTCACATGATTTATAAAAACATCTGCCATATCATTTAATTGACAGAGCCATGCTTATCATCACGTGAATCAACAAAATCAAACATTTTCTTGTAGAAACAAGTCATTTTCAATTCAAATGAACTTAATAATATATGTTTTAAAGAGTCATAGAAATAAACATTACTGATCTAACATGTGCAAGGCCCTAGGTTTAAACCCCAGTACAGAAGAAATAAAGATAATTTATATGTAATAATGCAATGCAATATATATAACTAAAATTATGTCAGAACTAAAGTGTATAAGACAAGACCTGGTAGTCCTGTGGTGTTCAGGTTTTGGGAATAATTAAAAATAAGACTCTAGTATCAAAATCATAACTGAAGCCATTAATTTATTTGGACTTTATGATTCAATTGTCTCTATTTATAAAAGACAAACATATATATTCTTAAAATCATATCCAGAAAAAAATAATGAAATAAGATGAAAATTAAGACTGACTGAATATAACTTTTTGAATTAAATTCAAAAAGCTAATTAAGTACAAAGGTTTCTTTAAGAGTTCAATGTCTCTATAAATCTTTTGCAAATAGGAAAGGGACCAAGAGATGGCTAGAGGGGAAAAGTAGGGAAAGAGTAGGGAGGAAAAAAGATTTAAGATGTGTTATGTACGTGTACCAACTCCCCATGACAAATGTAATCATTACATGCTGCAAACAGGCACTAATAAAAACAAAGTTGTACTTTCAAGATATGTTCCCTTGGGCCAGTGAGATGGCTCAGCGGCGTAAGCGCCTGCCCGGCAAGCGTGAGGTCCTGAGTTTGACTCCCGGTACCCACATAAAAAAAAAAAAAAAAGATATGTTCCCTAAGGAGCCACACATTTGTTTATAATAAATTTAATTAATTAACAAACAATAAGTAAAGTGATCAGTGTGCCCCCCGCTTTATCCTAAAACTTACCTGACAGTAAAGCATCACAGTCCAGATTCCAGTTCGGGCCAGGCCTCTCCAGATGCCCAACAATGGAAGACAGGACAGAGGAGCCCCTTGTGGAGTCTGCGATACTCTGCCCAGTGGGAACTGCACGTTTTGTACAAAGCTCCACCTTTGAGAATAGAGACAGCTCTGGGTTATCTTCAGGTTTTAAGAAATTTCAGAGGTCCCAATTTTTCTGTGAAATAATCTGACTTTAAAATGTTAACTCAAAAAAAAAAAAAACAAAAACTGTAAACAGTATGTGTATACCAAACAGAACAATTACTGCAGCTGATGTGGCCCCATTTGCACTTTTAGCTATTGATACTTTTGTTTTAGTTGTTGCTTTCTTCTTTAAATAAATACATTTTATTTCAAGGTATAAAACATATTATTTAACTCCATACATCAAAAGCTCTTCTCACCCTTGTACATAAACAGTATGGCCTCTCTAGGTCAACTAGAAATGGAATTAATGAAAATTCACAACAAATCTTGGTAGCTGTCATTTAGAAAATTCATTGGTTCAGCAGCCATTTACAGAGCGTCTGTTATTTGTGGGTACATTCTAGGCACCCTCGAGAAACAGATAAAAATATATGAATCTCCAATTTAATCTGGAAGATAAAACTTAAAAGTAAGTAGCAATGATATAAATTGAATGTGCCTTATGAATTTCTGAAACTAGAAATGTGAACTCAGAGAAATATATAATTATCCCAACTAGAAAATAGTATCCATTATTAATTTCATTTAAAAAGAAATCTTGCACTCCATTTAGATAAACAGATTGTGAGCACTAAATATTTCTGCATAACTCACAGCAAAAGAAAACAATTCCTGCCAGTTTTGAGGTTGTTAACATTTTTCTGACATATATTGTATGTTATAAATTTTTTGTATATACTAGATATTTGACATTTCCTACGTGCTAAAATATGAATACTGTTTTATAAGAGTAGCTTTTCATAAAAATCCTACTAATAAAACATAATAGCAGGATATATAAAATTTTCATCACCTTTTCAAGGTGTAGGCATTCAAAAGTACTAAGTAACAGCAAACCTAAAGAAGGAAAAGTAATCTCAAGTTCTCGGTTGTACAGGGAGAAAGAGAAAAAAGTTGGCAATTTCTGTTCTTTTATTTAGTAAGGCTATCTATGATAATGCTGATGAATGAGGCACTTATTATCAGACAGGTTTTATAACCAGACTGTTTTAATCTAGGCTCTAAGTCTTATGAGTGGAGCCATCTTATCAAAGGGTTGGTTTTAAGTCAGTGAGTAACGTGAAAATAAAATACCCAAGTTGAGCTACCTTGAACAACAATGTACTGTCTCTTAATAAATCATAATAGTCAGTTTTCTTTCTCTTATTTCTTCCTCTTAAAACCAGCATAAATTAGTTGGTGTGTCATATTAAAATTTTTTTAAAACCCTCGACTTTCTCATTCAGTGTTGAGGGTAGAATGCAGGTGAGACTCTTCGTATTATTCAAAGTGTCATTTTGTTTCATATCTTCCCTCCTACAAGTATTAGTGAATTCATGTAAGATTATTGACTGCGCATGTATAACGTGACACCATTGGAAAGACAGATAAGTTTCCTTATCAGTGAAATAATGAAAGTAACATTTATAGTAACAGCCGTCACTGAACAATGAAGAGATTAAATAAGATAATATATAAAGTACTTACAGTGCCTGTCATATGGTAGGCACTTAGGAAATCATAGCTATCATTAATTTGCTGCATCAAATAATCTTTCCTACAAATAAAGATTAATGATTGACATAAAGTATTATCTTTCAGCTTTGAAGGTAGGGGCAAAGATCTACTCCTGCCACCAAACAAACAAAACTTTATTGTCCTGAAGGAATAACATGACCCGTGTTACATTTTAGAAGGATGTTCTGGTGTTGCATCTTTATGTCTCTCCAAAATTCACACTCACTTCTCCACCGTGCCCTGTGCTCTGGAAGGCTGACTTCATGGACAAAGTCAGCTAGGCTCCCTGGGTTCCAGTTTGGGTTTCACCAACAAAAGGCACTGGCAGAAAACCCAGGGAAGAAAATAATGTGAAGTTAATGTGCGTCCCACCCCACCGTCCAGTGATGGCTGTTTTCCTCAACCGAAGCCCACAGCCCTCCACCTAGAACTCACTCTCTCCATTTTTAGCCTGGGCTTCTTTCCTTTTATTACATGAAGGTGGGTTGGAGGGGAAGAAGACTAGAAGCAGAGCAATTAAAGTATTCACCAATATGAATTAAGGAGGACCTAGCAAAGCAGTGGGTGGATCATTCAGAGAAAACAAGATGCACTTAGACTACATCCAAGGTATGATAGAAAAGAAACTGTCACTGCAGAATTTGATGCAAGATCAAAGAAGACACTAAGTCCAAGAGGACTACCAAATTTTGCTTTAGTAAATAAATGAAGACTAATTTTGAAATGGAGATAATACCATCTAATTTGCTTTTTCTCTCTCCCTGGTTTCCATTACTACTCTTCTGGAAATAGACCATTCGTTTCTTTGAAGTACTTTTTGCATTTTATTTGGTATTTGGTAGGGCCTCACATATACTCCTTTATGGGACTGTAAAAATGATTTCGGTGCAGAGATTAGTTTTGAATAGTCAGAGTTGCTAGAGCACTATTTTTAAATTAAAATAAAAATTAAGGTAAAACTGACATCAAATAAGTACATTTATTTCAAATATGCAATGTGAAAGTTTTGACAGACTACTGTTCTATCACACTACTTATCACCATAAGTAGGATCATTAGCATGACACTCCCAAAACTTCCCTCTGGTCTTTTATAATCTTTCCTTCAGATATGCCACCTGACCTCAGCCCCAGGCAGCAAATAAGTCTGGTTTTTTGTCACTATAAAGTAGGTTGCCTTTTCTAGAAATTTATGTTTAATATATTTATTTATATTTACAAAGAAAATATGTGTATAGAGTTCTTTTTAATTTAAATTCAGTGTTTATTGGTAATTTTTTTTTTTTTTGGTGGGTACCAGGGGTCGACCTCAGGACCTTGCGCGCCAGCAGGCACCCGTGCCGCTGAGTGATATCGCCGGCTCTTTTTTCGTATGTGGGTTCCGGGAGTCGAACTCGGGCCCTCGCGCTTGCCAGGCAGGTGCTTACGCCGCTGAGCCATCTCACTGGCCTGGTAATTTTTTAAAATACAGAGTTTTGCAAGCTATAAATACATACCACCTTTAACAGAATTTTCAGCAAGAAAGATACTGAAGGGTGTAACCTCAAAAATTCAGAAATAAGACAGAGATACATACTACTGTAAGTACTATTCAACATTTTTCTGAAAGCTCAGTTCAACAAAATAAAATAAGAAAAAGAAAAAATAGGTTAAAACACTGAAAAGAAAGGAAAAAAAAACCACTTACCATTAGATTATATGAATATTGACATAATAAAACCAAGTGAATTAAATGATAAGTAACAACAGCATTCAGCAAGATGCATGGATATAAGTCAGTATGTGAAAAAGAGTTTTCTTAACCTAAGTTTTTTCCTGGGAATTTTTAAAAATTCAAAATAGATCCCACTCATATCAACAATAAAGACCTTAACATATCCAAAGAAATGGAAATCCTGTGAAGTGAGCTCACACCATATTGGAGTGAAACTGGAAGCTGACAGGAAAAACATACTTAAAATACAATAACTTCCGTGTCTCTCTCTCTTCTCTCTTATTAACTTTTTCATACAAGGGAAACGATGGTCAACCTTGTGTGTCTGATTTACTTCACTTAACACTATGGTCTCAAGGTGCATCTGTTTTTCTACAAATGCCTTGTTTATCTTTCTTAATGGCAGAGTAGTATTCCATTGTGTATAAATGTCACATTTTCTTTTTCCATTCATCTGTGGATGGGCATATGGGCTGGTTCAAGATGTAGCAATCATGAATTATGCTGCTATAAACATGGGTACATGTACATCACTGTGGTGGGATGTTTTTAACTCTTTTGGGGAGATACCCAAAAAGGGAATCAATAAGTACGATATGTGCTCTTTTATTTTGAGATTTTTCCAATTTGAGGTGCATATTCCTCATTAGTGCTGAGTAGCATTTTATTATATAAGTAATCCATACTTGTTTATACATTCACCTGTTCATACTTTACCTGTTGATGATGCTGAGGTTATTTCCAGTTACTGACTACTGAACTGTTAATGAACACTAATATACAACTCTTTGAGTCTTTCATTTACAGAAATATCTAGAATTTAAAGGGCTGGCTTGTTTACAGGTATATGTTTAACTGTTTAAGAAACTGCCTATATGGTTTTCCAAAATGACCGAACCACTTTACATTCCCTCTAGCACTATGTTTAATTTCCAGTACCCCCACATCTTTATCAATACTTACATGGTAATTTTTTTTAATTTTTAGTGTTCTAAAAGGTCTGTAAAGATATCTCATTCAATGTTTATTTTTTCATGTCTCTAAATACTAATGATAGTGAGCATCTTTTAGGATAGTTTTTCCATATTTTCTATAGTGAAGTCTCTATTCAAATCTCTTGCTCATTATTTTTGTGGTCACTTTTGTATTTTATTAAATTTTAAGGCCATTAAATATTCTGGTACATGTCTTTACTGCACATATGATGGTAAAATTTTTTCTTTTAGTCTGTGTTTTCTCTTTTCATTCTCTTATAATGTCTTTCAAGAAGTCTTCATGTTGATAAAGTCCAATTTATCACACTGTTGTTTTAATCATACTTTGGTAGCAGAGCTGAAAACTGCCTAACCCAGGAACACAAGGGCTTTTTCCTATGCTTCCTTCTGAGTTTCATAATTTTAGGATTTATATTTAGGTCAATGATAAATTTTGAGTTAAATTTTGGAGTACTATGAAGTAGGATTACATTTTACATTTTTTAAATGTTTTAAAAATTTTTTAATTCTTTTTTTGAATGAAGGTATCCATTCTTCCAGTCCCACTTGGTGAAAAGACTGTCCTTTCTCAACGGAATTGCCTTTACATCTTTTTCGAGAAGCAATCACAAATACATGTGCGTGTATCTCTAGACTCTATTATGTGTTATGTCAGAATTTCTTCTTCTATGGGTACATAAGTTTGATGAAAATAATTCTCTTTCTACATAAACTCTGAATCCTGTCACAAAAACTAGCAAATGTTCACACTCTGAGAATCTAAATATCAAAATATAAGATTAAGTAAAATTGAGCCTATAAAAGAGCTTTTATTAATTTGTGTTTTTATGATTGTTTCTTTCCAGTAAACTGAATTTGTGTCACCCAGAAGTAAGGTTCATTACAAATGAAAACTGAAACAAAATGTACCATCACCTATTTGCCTAAGGGCACAATTAACTAAAATGAAAATATCTTGAGGGTAGCCTAACTACATAAGATTTATCTCTGTATCTAACCTTATATATACGTGGACAACTATATTTGAGAGGAAAATAGTTGTATGATTTCAATCCAGTTGCATGAAAACATCAAAAAACATAAGGGTATCATGAAAAATAGAACGTAACAATGAAAAATGTATTGACTCAAATTTGCAGGCTTCTGTAAATTTTTATGGTCCAAGAGATTGGGAGATTGTTTAGAAACTACTATTGAATTTCAGTACAATTTTGCAGTAGACTGGAATTCAGTATCTGGACTGATCTTGACTTTTCTGGTTTTTTAGGTTCCCAACTCCTGCTGTTACAATAGTTATCTGGGAGAATAACTAAATTTAGAGAATCCTAAATCTAGGGAAAGTCACATTTGTTGTAATGTATTTTTTTTTTTTTCTCTATGTGGTTTTCAGAATGATTTTCTTCTGTGCCTGGAGGGGAATAAAAACCAGTCTTTCTGCTAATGGGAAACTTGGAGGAATATCCTGCTAGCTCTATGGTCATGAGCAGCTTCCAGCTGCATTCCAGGAATTGCTCCTGGGTGTAAACAGTCGTCGGCCAAGGAGTAGGTAACGGCTGCATCTGCCTTGTCTATCACTCTACACTTGTACAGCATATGAAATAGCTCACTAAGACCTGTCAAGTGAATTCTGATATAACACAAAATCTCCATTTGTTAAACACGTCAAACTTTTGTCAAGTAAGCACAAGCACTTATTTCAAGTAAGCACAAATCTTAGGCAATCCAAATGTCATTGAGTTCTGTAGATTTCACCCAAATAAAGTATTCTCAATCAATTGGTTTTACCACATTGAAAAGCATGTTTCAAAGGGGAATTTCTACAAACTTGCTTAAATTTTCCAGGATCTGCCAACTATAAATAAAATAAGTATGGTCTTGCCCATAAAAATGTCCACAATATTTTATATTCAGAATACAAGAATATTTGGTTTGGAAGTCATTGTAAAATGAAACACAAACCTTGTAAATAATACATATTATGTGTTGGGATTTTACTGCATACCTAAATTCTATACTCAATGACAGATAGAGTTGTCAATAAGACATGAAGACATGTTAATACCAAAGTTGATTAAAAGAGTAAACCGCGTTGCCCAATATGGGAGCTACTAGGCATGTTTGGCTATGGAACTGTAAATCAATTATATTTATATTTATATTTATATTTCATTTCTTAGTCTTAGCAGCTACATCTCCACTGCTTGGTAGTTGCATATGCCTAGTGGCTAACATATTTACACAGCATAGATATTGAATGTTTCCATCATCATAGAAATCGCTACTGGACAGTTATGGTGTTCAAAATATAACACACATAGAAAGATTAAAGAAGGTAGGATTAGACCGGGGGTGCAGCTCAATGGTAGCATGCTAGCCTAGCATGTGTAAGGCTCTGGGTTGGATTCCTAGCACTAGGAAAGAAAAGAAGGAAGAGTGGCTTTTATAGTATACGGGAACTTCTTATTGTTTGTATAGTTTTAATTTTTGAGTGTATCACCTGATTTTTTAACCAAATTGACTAATTTAAAACCTTTATTTCTAACCTGATTTTTTTATTTTTCATTTTATTTTTTTTGTGGGTACCGGGGGGTCGACCTCAGGACCTCGCGCGCCAACAGGCACCCTTGCCGCTGAGTGATATCACCAGCCCCTTTTTCGTATGTGGGATCCGGGAGTCGAACTCGGGCCTTCGCACTTGCAAGGCAGGTGCTTATGCCGCTGAGCCATCTCACCGGCCCAACCTGATTTTTTTAAACTACAATGATTACTTAAAAACAGGTTTGAGTGTCCCACCTGATCTTTCGAGCTAGAAATTTAACTATCATTACACCGTACAGATGGGCAAAGACAGAGGTTTGGGGATAAAACATATAATTTAGGGAACACTTTTAAGGAAAAGAAAACAAAATTAGTTACTCAAAAGATCATTTGTTTTGTAGAATGAGAAATGTACACAAAAATTATAATATTTAAAAAACACAAATACAAATATCAAATATTTTTAGAATATGTATTATTTTATTGAATGTCTAGTATGCCTTTTATATTTCTTAGTTTCCCCCATTATATGACAATGTTCCCAATTTTATAGATAATGAATAGAAAGGCAATAAAATCTTTTTATGTAGAAAGGCTAATTGTTTTTCTGAGTTTATAATGTACAAAAACATGTTACTTCACACAAATGTTAGAGTTTTTGTTTTGTTTTGTTTTACTATTCACAGGTGTGTGTTCCACAAAAATAATTCTTCAGGCTGGGCCTGGTGGTGCATACCTGTAATCCTAGCACTCGGGAGGCTGAGGCAGGAGGATCACTGAGAGTTCAAGGCCAGCGTGGACTACAAAGTGAGTTCAAGGCCAGCTTGAACTGCATAGTGAAACCCTGCCTCAAAAAGACCAAAAAAAAAAAAAAAAAAAAAAAATTCTTCATTGTATAATTTCCAACTGTGGTGGATTAACTAATGGTCAACTTGTAACACCCAGCTGAACTGAATCAGCATGGTGCTGGGTGTGAAAAGCCCACCTGAGGATTGTTGCCAACAACATAAAAGCAGAACTGGAGGGGAAGATTCTGCTGATTCTGTCAAGATGGTTTTCCTGATATGAACTTGCTGTTATAGTCGGAGGAGCTCAGGTCCTCGCTGTCACTGAGGATGCCTGCGGTTGTTTTCAGGGGAACTCTGGTCCTTACCTTGAGTGTTGCTTCCTGGCTCCAGTGCAGATCCTTCATCCGCTGGTGTAGACTTTCTGGCTTCCACCACTGACCTTTGGGCCTTCCCAGTGCAGATCCTCAATCAGACTTTCATGAGCCATTGTCATGGGTTCTAGGCCTCCAGCTGAACTCATGGAGGACATTGCCATGGGCTCTAGGTCTTCGGCTGGACTTGTGCAGAACATTTCCATGGGATCCAGGCCCTCAGCTGGATTCTTTGGGTCTCTAGTGCATGGACAGATTTTCTCGTGCTCTTCTACATTTGACTTTTTGGGTGAATATTATAAAATAATCCTATAAATTATGTGTCCTTATTAAATCTATTCCCTTTAAACCCTTACTACAAAACCAACCAAAAGGAAAAATTATGTATGATATATTGATCATTCCTTATGATGCATTACAATCATCTCTGATGAGGTTGAATTTCCATTTTTAGTAGGTGTTGTGAAAACCCACTCTCTGCTTATCACTTTACACATCTGTCAAATGGAAGAGTTTTCCATAGAGTAGCTTCTGGACCCATGTACCTCGGTTCACAAACGCTTGTCTTTGCAAACAATTTGGTTTGCTAACAAAAGCATTTGGCAACATTTTGCTTCAGTCCACAAACTCAACATCAGATGTTAAACACAACCATGGCCATCTTCCCCACACAAACACAAATGCAGCCATCTTCCCCCAAATCATCAAACAAACCCTAAGCCCGTAACCAGAGGTACCACTGTGCTTTAATACTTATTTGCTTTTACTTTCTAAATAGGTCTAGGGGCAAGTGCCACAGGACAGGCTCAGATAATTTTACATGTCTGGCTCCAAATCTTCATTTCATGATGCCTAGCATGTCACCAATAAGCAATAATTTGGAATATTCTTGGAAATAATTATTACTGTGGAATAACTAGCAACAACTGAACCATACATAGAAGAGATTGTGAATCACAAAAATACGCCCAGTACACCCAAACTACATGTATACAACACTCAACTTCTCTTTGGCTAGACTTCCAAAATGCTTATGGCCATTATATTCCTTCTAGCACCTAGGAAAGGCATAGCAAGTAAAAGTACAAAGTGAGAGCAGTCTGAGTGCAATAAAAAATCTTCAAATTTTGGAGATTTTATGAAAATATTTGACCAGGTAACACAATGTTGGAATCCCTCCCAAACCTTGCAAGAAGCCTACGCAAGAGAGAAGCCAAGCATGGAAATGTATCTGTTACGAAAGACGCATTCTACACCAACACCAAGGGATGAGGAACCAAGTTTGTAAGATAAGGGTTCTAATTAAATATGAGATGGGTTTCCTGAAAGGTCTGCTGATTCAGTAGTCAAAAGCTGTTTACTTCATTTTTAGTTCCAAGCCTTTGTTTTAAATATATTGCCACAAGATAAGGGGGTGTAAGGGGGGGGTAACAGGGTTGTGAACATGATTAAAATACATTTGATACTTGAACCCCTCCTGAAAACATCTAAATATGTGAAACTAGGTGGAAAGTTGGATGAGGGAGTGATGGGAGAAATGACTATAGTATGTCATATGCATGTAAAAATCTACTGAAATGAAACCCATTCATTTGTTTAACCACTAATAAAAGAAGTAGGAAAAAAAGACAAGTGGTCACTTCTAAAATCTTCATATGCTAACATCTGCATTTTTGTAATTTAAGGTAACCAAAAGCAATTCAAATCATACATGTCTACATTAAATAATTATTTACAATATCAGATAAACAGATATCATTGAAGTCCATCTTGAAAATTTTAAAGGAAGCTAAAGTAAACAAGAAATCATAAGGCACCCATTTTATCTATCTTTAATTGTTATTGGTGCTTTCCTGAATTTTTGCTCTATCCTTCGCTAAGAATACAACAATTTTCCCTACTCTTCATGTTGTCAGGTTATTACACAAAACTATGTTAGCATGTGGCTACGAAAGCATTTGGTTTTGCTGCTCTAAAGTGAGACAGCCCATGTTTTCTCTTTGACTTTATTTCCCAATCCCATATAATAAAAAGAAAGGAGCTAGAAGAGAAGCATGTTGGGTGGATACTGAGCGAGAGTCTTTGTCAGTCCCTCCCTCTCTGCCTCTTGCCTACACTGGCAAAAAGAGAAAGAGCACAGGAACCCAACAACAGTTTTCCCCCATCAAGTTTTCCCTCCTTCAATTGCTGGTCCATATTTGTAGTACATATAAAGTACAGTATTCTTATTCTCAACTTCATTCCTCCACCTTAAAATCAACAAATTAATAATTTACCACCATTCGTTTGTTTTTTAGGTCTCTGTTGCATAGAGAAATAAGCACATCTACTCATCAAGAAACTCATAATGTAAATGAGCATGTCATTTAAAATTTAAAGTTTATAATAGAGTAGAACTTTAAACAGATGCTTTTAATCAGAGCATATAAAATGTCCTAAAACAAAAGATGAAGTGGTTTCCATAATAGTAAAGGGTGGTTGGCTAAGACTAAATTTTTAGGAAGAGTAATTTGTAAAGATGGTTTTAAAATCACTATTTTTTCAGTAATCATTAAAGGAAAGGACATTAAATATTCTTTATATAACAACAACATTAAACTAATAAAACAACAAAGATACAGATAACTTTACACAAGATATGATTGTTCTTTAACTGTGCATACATTGAGAAAATCAATCTGGAGCAAAGAGGGTCACAGGGCCGATGAGATAGCTCAGCAGCGTAAGCGGCTGCCTGGCAAGCGTGAGGTCCTGAGTTCGACTCCTGATACCCACATAAAGGAAAAAACGGGCCGGTGATATTGCTCAGCGGTACAAGCACTTGCTGGCAAGCACGAGGTCCTGAGGTCGACTCCCGGTACCCACATTAAAAAAAAAAAAAAGGGTCACAGTCTGAGGGATGGGTTGAATGATTTGAACGCAAGGAAAAAGCAGCAAAACAGAAGTCATTTGGAAAGAGATTATTTCTAATCAAAATTTAGCATGTGGAAATAGCAGAAGAAACATTTAAAATAAATGTTGGTGACAATAAAATGGAGGTAGGAGTTGAACTCAAGATAAGCATTTGAATCTTTATATGATGCAATCCCACTGGGAGAAAAACTTCCAGATGAATAAAACAATGGGTATACTAGTTTAGAAGAAGTAATCTGGCAGTGCAATCAACATCATATCAAGTGTAGAGGAATGATCAGAGACACAGAAATGCATTCTATTATTAGAATTCCATGTGCTGAAGCATTCTTCAGCTCTGGAAAAATTTCCTTGGACATAAAGAATTCCTTTACTTATTATTAATCATATGAAATCACATTTTATTTAAGACTTTGTTGTCTCTGTACCTTGATGAACTTGATCTATGGTGTTCTTCATAATGGAATTTATTGATATAATTTATTAAGTGGTTTCCATGTGTCTAGAGCTATGCCAATTATTTTCTATCCATCTTATCTTATTTCATGCTTACAGCAATCCCTTCTAATTTTACAGGAGATGAAATTCAAGCCTACAGGTGGCCACTTGCCCTAGGCTATACAATCAGTAAGTGGCAGAGAAAGCGTTTGAATTCAGGCTGTCTTGTTCTGACCACTATGCTGTGCTGTCATAAGGAATAAATCAAGAACTTTCTGATCTTTGCAACAGAAATCACGAAACCAGAAAGCAGTGGTATGGTACTGTATATTCAATGTGTTGAAAAATAAAGCCTGCTACCCAAGAATTTTATATCCAGCAAAACAAACACTCAAAATCTGAAAGACAAATTAAGGTATTATCAGGTAAGCAACAACCAAAAGAATTGGCTTCTAGCAGATCAACCCTATGAGAAATATAAAAGGAGACCTTCAAGGTCGGAAATATAGCTCGGTGGCACAGCACCTGCCTGGCAAGCGGGTGGCTGTGAGTTCGATTCCTGGTACCAAAAAAAAAGACTTCTTCGCCAAAATGAAGGGTATTAGACTAACTCTAATCCACATGAACAAAGCAGGGATAAAACTGAAGAGCTGAATACAAAATGTATTTTTTTCCATTTAGTTTTTCAAAAGCCTCCCCTGTCCTTCCTACACAATAAGAAACTCTGTTGTTTTATAAATGATTTTATTTATTTATTTTATTTTGCCATCCTGGGGATTGAGCCCAGGTACCCAGGGCCTCCTACATGTCAGCAAGTACACTACCAGTGAGCTACATTTCCAGCATTTTTCTATTTCTCTCTAACTTCCTCAATATCTTTCTCTCTCTCTCTCTCTCTCTCTCTGTCTCTGTCTCTCTGTCTCTCTGTCTCTGCCTGTCTCTGTCTGTCTGTCTGTCTCTCTCTCTCTCTCGCCATCCCCCTTTCCTCTCCCCACTTCTCTCCCCACCCCTTCTCATAGCTGTAACCTCTAGCTTGGATGAAGCCAGAGAGAATCTCGTTATGTTGTTCATAGTATGTTTTTCACTGGGTAATTCTCTACCTCAGCAGATGGCTTAATGTTTAAGTATCCAAACCATGACCAGCTTTGCCTCTCACAGGAAACTTGTTTATACTGGAGGACACCAGTGGTGCTCTTCTGATCTGTGTCTAAGATTCATGCCAAGGCAGCCACTCTCTGGAAAGCACTGGGACAAAAGGTAGATTCAAGTGTATTGGTCAGGCAAGATGCAAAGGAGGCAGCACAAGAAGACACATGAAGTAACAGAAATAGTTTCTTATTTACGGATCCAGGAAAGAGAAGGTTACCAATAAAGGCTGGTGAGAAGACTTTAGGGGTACTGCACAAAGTCAGGAGGTGAGGATCCAGGAAGTGGGGACATGTGTATTATCTAAGCAGCTCTCCACAGAAAGTTCTAACTGGTGGATTTAATAAGCAGACACAAGTTGCGCGACGGCATGTTGCGACTTAGGAGTGGGCGCTGAAGCATATCTGCAGTCCATGCAGGGTATGGGCATCAAGGTGATGAGTCCAGTAGGTTGTATTTATACGTCCATTAGGGAAGCCGTTACTAAGGGGTGGTTGCACAGGACAGATACCTGGATTGACCACACGGAGCTATGGCAGGAGGCAGAGAGCTGGACACAATGGCAAAGGAGAGAAGTCTTACTTTTGGTGTGAGGAAGTTAACCCGTTTCTCACAATGAAAGCCAAGACAGTATAAATTTAGAACTATTCACTAGTATTTGTCCATGGCAATGGAAAATGCTGTAGTCTGCTAAGCCCACATACTGGGTGGCTTAAGCAACAGAAAATTATTTTCTCACATTTCTGGAGGCTAGAAATTCAGAATGGAAGTCCTTGCTGATTCAGTTTCTGAAGAGGACTCTTCCTGGCTTGCAGATGGCCACATTCTGGCTACAAGTGTGTCCTCCTCACGTGCAGGGACTGAGGAAGAGATAACGCTGTAGTTCCTTCTTATGAGAACACTAATCTGATAGGATCAAGTTTCCAACCTTATGATCTCATTTAGCCTCAGTCACTTCCTTAGAGGTCCTACAACCATACACAACCGCACTGCAGGTTAGGATTAGCACGTGGATTTTATAGAAGGTCCCAAATATTCAGTTCTTTGCAGACAACATTCTCTGTTGGATTCTCTCCTTTGTTTCCATCAGAGAATTCTGGCTCTTTACTCTCACTTACTAAGATCACATTGCAAATAATCTGTTTGTACACAGGTAGATTGAGTTTTGCTTTCATTTCTGCCCTCTCCCTCAGGCAGGAATTACTTTCTGGAATTTCCATTGCAACATTATTTGTGAGGGGTAGGGGTAGAACAGAGAAAAAAGAAAAGAAAGAAAACTAGATGTTACTTGACACAAGAATAGAAAAATAAATTGTGGTATGTAAATAATAGAATTAACCACTGGGATTTAGAATGACTTAAGCAAATCAAAGAAGAATACATACAGTATTATCCCATTTATATAGAGTTCAAAACAGACAAAACAATATGTTTTGTTTAGAAAATTGGTTCACATGTGGTAAGACTGTAAAGAAATTAAGAAAATTAAAAGCACATCATTCAATGGTTAGCCCTAGGGATGAAAGAAAGATGGCCCCATAGTTATTTGAAATGTATTTCTTAGGCTGAATAATGGGTACGTCGGTGTTTAGTATTACTATTATTTTTACATCACATATATAACTTTACACCAAATATATAATATTTATAGTTTTTTGTTGATATATATGGCTTGTACATTTTAGTTAAAGTAGTTAGCTTTTTGAAAACAACAAATTAGCTTGAAGCATGCAAAACTTTTAAAATACAAGTTTTGTTATACAATGCATTCATTTAACTTAAAAGAAAACCAAACAGCAAAGTTATTTTTACCAATTTTTGAATTCAGCTAGAGGAAATCCTAGGGAAAAGTGCTTCTACCCTAGGTACCATACATATTCTACCAATAGGAAAGCATCTGTTGAGAATGAATTTCTGGATGAAATTAATTTATAATTTACCATCTAGGTGGCTGCCAAACTTTAGCAAGTGAAGCTTTAAACCAAGCAGCAACAAATCTAAGGTGATTTTTTTGCTTCCCTTTCACATTCCAGTTCTACCAACTGGATACAAGCCAAGATCTTTAGATGACAACATTTTTCATTCTATAAAATGAAGACAATTCTTCCTGTCTCCCAAATGGAGGTTATGAGGATTAATCTCTCCATAAAGCATTTGGAGGTCCTGTAATAAAGAGTAAAACCATATATAAAGTTTGTTGTATTTTATAGGTTTGAGTTTGCAAGACCAGTTACCTTGAAACTGTTCATTCCTTAAGAATTAGGCCTGTGGCTTAAGATCTCATGACATCAACCATGTGGTTTGAGCTGAGGGATGCACGGTCGTGAATGACTAGGCTTCCTGTACACATGGTTACTTAAGAGAGATCATAGCAATTTTCTACCGAACTATTTCTGCATGTATTTACCCTTCCTAAAGTATGGCTGAAATTTAAAATATGAGTTTGTTACTATTTACTTCTAGATCCTAGAAGTGGGATGGGATGGGCCATTATTGCTGCTTTAGTTTACAAATCAAAATGTTTCAGATAGGCAGAAAAATATATCTCCAAAAATATTCACCAGACCTAGTCAAGAATGCTTTTTTTCTAAATTAAAAATCATATCATTAACATTACTGTTTACTGATTAAATGCTGTGCCTATATTAGCATTTGCAATTAGATTTAGGAATAAAATACATTTTAACAATTCTCATTGGTCTCTTTCGTAAACTCATTAAGAGTTGCTATTCACCGTTTTGTAAAGATGTTTTATTCTCAAGATTTAAGTCACTAAAAATATACTTCCATGCCACAGATTTCTCCTACCTCCATATTGGGAGGTTTCAGTTCTAGCTTTCAGAGCCATTGAAGCAACTTGGCTATTTCCTCTCTGTTTTCAGTTTAGTGGTATCTCGAAATGTTTTAATAGGCTCACTTTTCTTTCTATCCAGTTTCCACTATTCATGTTTTCATTCCTTCAGCAGACCTACCTTTATTAAATACCTACCTGTTCTGTTCAAAGCTTTGCTGTGTAGAGCTGCCAGTGACACATTTTTCCTATCCTCAAAGATATGCGTACTCTAGTGGGCAAGACAAAGAAAGAAGCAAGTGAGTATGATTCAGTACCATTTAATGAAAACAAAAGTTAAAAAAATATTGAAAGTATTTGTCTAGTATCCATGTGTGAATACTTTTATTGCATCCTTAGTCAAAACCTCTCCATGGTTTCTGGAGTTTCTCTGATAAACTTGTACTTCGTATCCATAACCCTTCCTGAATGTCCCTATCCGCCACCACCACAAGTACAGCCCTCTCCTGCAGCCAAGTGACTCTGCACAGTGCAAGTGACATAGGTGTCACTCCTCCTTTGCCATGCTGTGCCTTCTGCTCACACTTGCTTTTTGCTCAGTGATTCTTGCTCAGCAGGTCTCAGGCTAGGAATGCGTCCTCTCCAAAAACCTCTTCTGGTTCTTTTCGTTTTATTTAAATGTCAGTCCTTTTCGCTCCCATGGAACTGTGTGCGTGTTACTCATACGGCATTTATCTTTCCCTTTATTTTTCCTCACAGACTACTCAGTGCCTGAAAACAACTCTACCTTACATTTCTTTGACCCCACCACCTCTCCCCGTGCTTTCTTATATATATCTGCTCAGTAAACTCTGCAACCTAATGCTTGTCAGGGAGATAAATCAGTATACAGAAAATGGTAACAGAAAACGTGAAGAACTCCAAGAGCACACAGGCGAAGCACATAACTCAAAATGGATATGAATTGAGGAGTCAGGCAAAGGGCTGACGGCTCTCCTGTCGAGATGGTATTTCTTGTGGCGACTCGGAAGGGTGGCAGTGTAACAAGGCAGTGGGGAGGAAGGAATGTTTATAATGGGTTAACGTCTTCATGCTGGGGGAACGACGTGAATAACGGCCCAGAAGTGACAGTGAGTGTGTCCAGTCTGCCAAGGGAACCGACCAACACAGGCGTGTCAATCCCCTCCCAAATGGAGGATGAAGTAGGTACTTGCACCCTCTGATGCTGCCTGCCGTTATAAACCAGCGCACACGTTAGCTTAGCACCTCTTCACGTCCCACTCATCGTTTCCTTCCTGCCCAGTCCCTCCTTACCTGCCTCTCTGACTCTCTCCTCCCATCCCCATCTGTCTTTGTTCATATTTCTCTCTGCTGTTAAAAAATGGCTCATTACTTTTGGAACTTAGAGTGTTCTGATCTACTCCATTTTAGAGAAGAGGAACATGAAGTTCAAAACTGATACAACTCTTCCAGCTTCCTACAGAAATTATTCTTAGTGTTCTAGCAAAAAATATACAACCCAGTCTCTGAACTTCTAATGTAACAGTTTCAGACTCTCCACTATCAAGCTGCTACCATCTTACACCTATGGAATTTTAAAAATATATTTAGGCCAGGAGAATAGTTTCAAAATACTCTTCCTCACAGCATGACAACAATTTTTCTCCATATAAACTATGATATTGACTTTCTGGAGATTGAAACGTATGAATGTAGAACATATTATTGTTTGAACAATGTATGTGTATAGCATCAATATTTCTTTCTTGTTAAACTATATTTCTATATCAAAACACCATGTATATAGTAGTGAGAAAGTATTATATTAATGTCTAGCATAGCATTCATCTTAGAAATTCTGTCTTAAGGTTATCCAGGAGTAGAAAGAGGAGCAATAGATCTAGCATGGCATTTGAGAAACTGCTCATTTTTATTTCACCTCACCTCTTCAGCAAAATAATTAAACTCTTGAAATGTTTGGTGTGGAATGATCTTCAGTGGAAACTGACAAATGACAGTTTGCTTAAAGTTGGTTTAAAGCATTGTGGGAGCTGCTACTGTTGCCTGACCAACGCTCTTCATCTTTATCAAGAGAACATCATTTTTTTTTTCAGCGTGAAAACGTATCCAGGTACACAGTTCTCACCAGTGAGGTACAGCAGTGGATGACTGGATTTTGGCCTCCCAATGCAGGTGCCGACTCAATTTTTCCCTTTTCTTACCAAGAGTATGATCAAAAGATTGAAGGCAAAGTGGCTTTCATCTTATAATGAGAAAGAGAAAAGCAGCATGCTGACCATGAAGTACCAGGAAGGTGAAAAGAGCTCCAGGCAATGGTGACATTTCAGAGCCAGGTTGAGACAAATAAACCCATTTCATGAAACCATTGCTGTTGTATTGTCCATATACTGTTAAAAAGCTGTGGAGTTATTTGTTTAGCTATGTTTTTTGTTTGCTTTCTGGGGTAGTGGTATGTGTGTGTGGTACTGGGGGACTGAATCAAGAGCCTTCACACCACGCTATGTCTCCAACCCTTTTTAATTTTTTTATTTTGAGATAGGGTCTCACTAAGAAGCTAAGTTTCCCAGGCTGGGCTCAAACCTGCAATCCTCCTGCCTCAGGCTCCCAGAGTGCTGGATTACAGGCATGCACCCTCACGCCTGGTTTAAAAACTGGTTTTAGCCAATAAATATACACAAACCTAGGAGAGGACCGTAAAGAAGTAAGCAGGAGGAAAACCTGCAGACAACATGGGGAGGGCTTTGGATCCTCACCAACCTTGAATTGGGCAGTTCAAACAAATCATACTCAAAAACTGAGAAAAATGGAGGTTCCATTGTACATATTTGCAAGACTGTGTAGTAAGAATTACAGTTTAGACCGGATCTATGCTTATCCTAAAACTTCAGTATATTTGGGTAAGATGATAGGTCTTAGAAGGCAAAAAAATTCTAGGACAAAAAATATAAACGTGTAGGTGGTTGTGTCTAGGATACTGGAGTTGCCGTCAGAGAAAAGAAACTTCTACACAGTATTCTTATATTCAGTTGCTCTCTGGCCTAGTTCCCCAGGACTTCTGTCTGAGTCCTAGGACAAAGAGGCTACCAAGGGAAAGATTAAGACCAGATTATTTTTTTCTAAATACTGCCCAAGAATGTTCAGCTCTAAAAGTTTGAAAATGTTTAGCACCACCTGTGATAGGAACACCCGTGATAAAGACAATCACTGCAATTGTCACCAAAAGATTGCTAAAAGTGACAGGGGTTGCCATGACTACTTCAGTGCCCTCAAGTGCAGCCATTAGACATCCAGGTCCTGTGCTCCGAATGTCCCCTAAACACTGCACAACTGTAGACTTTGTCTATGGTAGTCATCATTCTAAAGATGTCCCTTGTCTCAAGACTCCCAACACCAGCTTATTCAAACACTAATCTAGGTATTAACCTTGAAGGGATTCTGCAGATGTAATTAAGATTACGATCAGTTTACCTGAAGGTAGTTTGGACCCAAGGTAATCAGATCCTAAAAACCAAAGGTCAAAGAGTGAAGTAGAAGAAATGAGGCAGAAGGAGAGGTCAGAAAGAATCAAAGTGTGAGAAGGACCTGACCTGCTATTTCTGCTTTAATGATGAAGGGGACAAGAGCAAAGAATGCAAGTGGTCTTTTTTTTTTTTTTTTTTTTTTTTGGTACCTGGAATCGAACTCAAAACTTTGTGCTTGCCAGGCAGGCTCTGTGCCGCTGAGCTATATCCCCAGCCCCTAGATGGTCTTTAGAAGCTGAGAATGACCCCACTATAGCCAGGAGGGAGCAAATTCTTGGTTCAACAGTCACCTAAAACAATATTGCCAACAACCTCAAACAGCTTAGAAGCAATTTTTCCTCTGAGGTTCCAGTACAGAAAGCCCTCCTCATATCTTGCTTTTTCACCCAGTGAGGTCCATGGTAATACTACTAATCTATTAAACTGGGAATAATAGACTTTATCTTAACCTTTTAAGTTTGTAGTAATTGACAATGATGACAACAGGAAACTAGTACATTATCCTTTTTTTTTTTTGTATTTACTTCTTTATATATCTGTTTTCTCTGCTAAACTCTTATTGTGTAGGACAAGAATATCTCAGTTTGTTGTTGTTAGTCTACTTCTATTTTTTCCTGGCCAAGACTTTTCTATTTTTTTCCTTTCTGGATATAATATTTCAAGTGTCTTTCTTTTATTTTTTTTTATTTTTTTTTTTTTTGTGGGTACCGGGGGGACGACCTCAGGACCTCACGTGCCAACAGGCACCCGTGCCGCTGAGCGATATCACCGGCCCCTTTTTCGTATGTGGGATCCGGGAGTCGAACTTGGGCCTTCGCGCTTGCAAGGCAGGCGCTTAAGCCGCTGAGCCGTCTCACCGGCCCTCTTTCTTTTAAAATAGTCATAATTTGTTTGTAAATATTTACAAAAATGATGGCTGAAAGCGATTATTACTAAGCTCCTTTGTCCAAGGGAAAATAAAATCTAGGCTTATTTGCATTTTAAATAACAACAGTTACACTTAAATTAGGCATGTCTATGTGGCTCACTTACAGTGCTGAGGATTCTTTTTTTTTTTAGTATGCGGGTACCAGGAGTCGAACTCAGGACCTCGTGCTTGCCAGCAGGTGCTTATGCTGCTGAGCTATCTCACCAGCCCTGAGGCTTCTTAATTATAGCTGCTCCTCACTGTCATATTTTTCAAGCAAGTTGCAGAGATACTGTTCCACCTCCCTTGGTGACTTAACCTTGTTTTGATTACCTTCCTGTAATTTTATTGCTTTTTTTCTATTTGTAAGTTTATTGCTTTCACATTTTTATTGAATTCATATTCCCAGTAGAAAATATATAGAAAATATACTTCTGTTTTGAAAAAAATAGGCAAAAAAATTATACTAAAACCCACAAAACTGAAAACTGTTGTTTCTTTTTTAAATGATGTTTGAAAGTGTAAAATGGCAAGTCTTATATAGATAAAAAATGAATAGATGTTAAAGATTTTCTTTAACTCATTATCAGTAAAGGAACTGATAAGACTTTAAAATCCATTCGAAAGAGAACACAAAGAACAGTCAGTCACATTTATGAATCAAAATATTGAAATGAACATGCACAGGGAGGCAAAATTGCTTCTTCCGTAGTTGAGAGGGGCGTCTCTTGAATATCCAGCTGACTGGACTTGTTTGCACGGCCATAGTAAAGAACTAATTTGCATTATTATCAGTTATCCAGAACTACTGTAGTGTAAGACAGTTCAAAGGGAAAGAAAAGGGGCCCCTTTGGAATTAGAATCACTGGGAAATATGTACTCTGAACAATGTATTAATTTCCACTGAAACACAAAATTTCATTTGATTGATTAATTTACTTACTTACCTATTTATTCCAATACTGAGGATTGAGCCCAGGGCCTTCACACCGAGCTACTTCCCCTGTCCTTTTTTTATGTTTTACTTTTACATAGTCTCATTGCTAAGTTGCCCATGCTGGGCTCGAACTTGTGGTTCTCCTGCCTCAGCCTCCCAGAGTACTAGGATCCAGGTATGTACCACCATGCCTGGCTTCATCTACTCTTTTACGTAACCTAATTTTTAAAGCATGATTGTAGAAATAAGAACCATAAAATGCTTTTGAGCAGGGTAATAGGTAATAGGTTTATCAGAAATCTTTAGGTTGTAGTAGAAAGCTTTGGAGCTAGTAGGTATATTAGTTTGACATTTTTTCAACTTTTTACTAGTATATAAATATATACCTAATAAATATATCCATTGTGGGGAACTGGTACATGTACAGATCACATCTCGATTCTTTGTACTTCCCCTTCCCTCCCCCACCTTCTATCTTCCCTCACCCCAGATGCCATTTTAAGAGATCTATGTACAAAACGTATGACGCATGCAGCTCAGAATGGAAAATAATAAACAAGTAAAGATAATTTCACTGAAGGATGAGTAATACATTTCTCCTAAATTAAGAGGGAAAGGAAGAAAAATAAGTCAATGATTGTAAGTTTCGACCTGGACTCATAGGACAGTCTTGGATATTACCGCTAAGAAAAATAGAGAAGTAGTGGGGTACAACAGATTCTGAATATATAATGAAGAGATTCTTTTTTGTCCATTTTGAGATGATGATGTCAATATCCATATCCAAACTTCTTAAGTGCAGGAGGAATTAGGACCTGAATTTGCCAGATTGCCTAACTCTATGGCTAAGTGTTAGGAATCCTATTTGCCTCCCTCCTCTAAGTACATGTTCCAACTTGTCTCTATCAATAATATCAATTATTAGGTGTTTGATTTCTAAATGAGTTCAGGACTCTAGGCAACAAAGAGGAGGTTAATTTGGAAAATGAAAAACTAGACACAAATATTCACAATCATGCTGCATTTTTAAAATTTGACGTTGATTTGCTATTTTATAAATTAACCATATTTAAAAGTTTTCTACTTTTTCCTCCCAAAAACAAAAACTTTGGGGAAAAATAATCCATTCTTTTTCTGCCACTTTAAGAATTTTTTTTTTTTTTGTGGGTACTGGGGAGTTGACCTCAGGACCTCGTGCGCCAACAGGCACCTGTGCCGCTGAGCGATATCACCGGCCCCTTTTTCGTATGTGGGATCCGGGAGTCGAACTTGGGCCCTCGCGCTTGCAAGGCAGGCGCTTACGCCGCTGAGCCATCTCACCGGCCCAAGAATTTTTTTTTATTTTATATTACATGACATTTAAATTCCAATCAATCGAATTACAGATTAATGTTTTACAATATAAACTAATTCTAAATTAAAGAATTTCTGCTATAATTATCCTTGTAGTCTCAGCTAAAGCAATTGGATATTGTAAGCATGAAAGTGGAAATTTCAACAAGATAATCTGTTTTTATTCACCACCTAAATTGTTTACTGAGATTGATATAGAGGACTTGTTTGCAAACATATTAATCATGCACCATTTTGCTGAAGATCTTCATGGGCTAGATACCTACTACATTCATTCCCATGTGCAAGGAAAAAAGTAAGTATCCTTAATGGAAATGTAGCTTGTTTCACAATTAAATTTAAATTATTTAATGTACACATTCAAATACCTATTTTAAAAGTGTTTATTAAGATGTGGTAGCAGAGACTATTATTGTATTATAAATACTAATGTCATCTATGTGAATGATCCAGCTGCAATATTAGTATTCAAGTTGATTATTACTTGCCAAAATATTTCATGGAGAACTCTTATTAGAGAGTCAATGACTTGAAATTTATACCTTTATATTAAATAGTTAGACAACTCATTGATATCATTAGGCATAGTCCATAAATTTCAACTGTTTAAAGTGCAGAAGTGAGGGGCTACAGCTGGAGTTCAATGGTAAAGTACTTGCCTACCATGTGTAAGGGTCTGGATTAGAACCCCAGCACCACCACCCCCCAAAAAAGAAATGCTTAGCTTAGCATTGCAGTGCTAGTTGGTAAGTCATTCTTACTAGACATTTAGAATTTCAGAGATCTTTTTAGTTTTATATTTTAATATTTAGAAAAGGAATTTTCAATGATGAGGTACTTGATCACAGTATTAGCTATCTTATATACTTAGTATCTAATATTTCTACACTGTTTACCAAATAAAATTAATTTTTACACTGTCATTGGTATAAAACATAATTTGCATTTCTGGATACAAACATATACACACATTTTCAGTTTTATCTGCTTAGTATTTTACATGTAATACTTTCCTTTCAGGTGCATAGGACAAAGACAGGACAAAAATTACATGGTTTATGGAGTTCTTTGTTCTTCTTTCTTGAGTAAATACATTCAACCTTCATAGACCTTTTTAAAAATAATTGAGATAAGGAACATGATTGTTTCATAACTATTATCACAATCTTATCTATTCCCTTCAGAAAACTAGAGTATGGTCAAGTAATTTCCAGCAGCTTCAGTCTAAATTCTAACAGTACCTTCCCTAAAATAATCAGAAGTTAAGCCACACACAGAGGTTCATTCTACATCTCCAGGATACTAAAAAGAGGTTCAAAGTAAACCAGTGAAATTGTCATTGACAAAAGCAAAAAAAAGCATAAAATGGTGGTAAACAAGAACAAAAGCAATGTATGAGTTATTGCTTGAAAAGACCAGGATCCTCCCTGTTCTTAAAAGCATATTATTCTCTGCTTCTTCCAGTGTTTCTGCAGCTTAACCCTGACACTACGTTTTACTGACAACGTCCTAGGTTTAATTTTTGCCCTGAAGTCTTTTTTTTTTTTTTAACATTGCCCTTTGCTGGTTGGAAAGACCATTATGAGCCCTTTATTTTTCTTCTAAATTCTATATGAAAATGTGTTCTTTATTTCACTTCCCTTATGTTTTATAATAGGCAGATAAAAGAAACCAGGTGGCACCTTCAATACTCAGCCTGGAAATCTCCTTAGCTGGATCATCGATTTTCCACAATACAGCCAGCAGCAATGTTGCCAACTTTCCACTACTAATAAC
The DNA here is from genome assembly GCA_028451465.1 of Erethizon dorsatum. NCBI lineage: Eukaryota > Metazoa > Chordata > Mammalia > Rodentia > Erethizontidae > Erethizon > Erethizon dorsatum. The sequence goes on from CM051824.1 coordinate 141,035,607, forward strand.
TAGGGCCTTCTTTCCTTCAACTTTCTGTAGTATTTTCTTTACTTTTCTTGAGAAATTAAACAGCTGTTTTCTTGACTCCATCAGTTTTCTAACCATAGTTCTGTCCCCCAAACTGCCCTAAAATTTAGGTTTTGTTATAGTACAGCCTACAGCCAGTAACAAATTTCACCCAGTTACAGACTGCTATCTAATAAATTACCTCTGAATACTCAATGTCTATAGCTCAAGAATTGAGAGAATGCATAGTTTGAATAGATATTTTTTCTCCATAATGCTTGAAGTCTCTGCAGAAAACACTTGAATGGTGAGGGCAAATATATACAACTGTAAGCTAGAATTACCTGAGGGCTTCTTCATTCACATGTTTGGTGACAGGGGTGGGATGATTTGAGGGCTGGGTGCAGCTGGAACTTTGAGTGCTTTGCGCGGCCTCACCACATAATTTAAGCTTCTCCATTGCATGGCACCCTGGGAGAATCTGGAGTTCCGATATGGTAGATTAGAGGTCCAGAAGAATTGCTCTAGCCCCAAAGCAGAAGCTGCATGACTTTTTATGACCTGGTCTTGGAAATTATGTACAGTTACTTCCATCAGCCCCTACTGTTAAAAACAATCACAGTTCACCCAGATTTGAGAGGAAGGGACACGGATACCACACATTACATCATTTGCAGCCATGTTTTAAACGACCAGTCAGGCATTCGATCTAGGCAAAATAATGTTCAACAGTAAAGCTAGAAGCTGCTTCTCAAAGAGAATAAGTACTTGCTAAAGAAGTAATGGCTTTTTTTCCAAAAATGTAGAAGGCCTTAACAGTTCTTCCACGGGTTCTCAACCAGCCTGAATGCAGCGCCCTAATGGTGCACAGACCAGACACGGCGAATCACTGCTCTACTAGAGAGCAGCAGGACTGCTGGAACTTCCGGGGGAAGGCTTACCTGTTCTGGAGCTTCCTCAAAATGGAAAGCTTCATGGATATAGTTTTTAAAACTGCTTTTAAAGAACAAATTCACCTCTGATACTACTTAGTCACTTTCTTAAAAACTTTTTATCTTGAAAGAAGTAAAAGTTAGTATTATTTCTTTAGGAAAAAGGAAATTGTGGAAATGACCACTCTCCTATATTCTTGGCAACTGACGAAGCGCTAATATCAAACATTTAGGCTTTCTAAGCTGATCTGTAAAGTAATAGAGCTTGATCTGGTTATTAAGCTAACTCACTTTGCACTCTTTAAGCTTCATTGTTTATTCTCATTTTCTTATAGGCATACTCAAACACTGGAGGAGTGCAAGATAATTTCTGTTTTACTTTTTACGTAACACTTTCTGTAGCCAGTTTGGTTAAATTTTTAAAAGCTGCATATTATGTACCCCCTAAAAGCTTTATGCAAATAATTATTGCTTTGGCTTTGTGGTTGTTAAGATAATATTTAACTAAAAGTCACAAAAATAGTTTCCAATGAGACTACCAGATGATAATACAATGACCATTTCAACCAGAAGTTGGCAATTCTTTCTCTTAAGGGCCAGGTCATAAATAGTTTAGGCTTTGTAGGTCATAAACTCTCTTCTGTCGCAGTTATTTAACTCATCACAGTAGCACAGTTGCAGCTATAGACAATAGGAATGGATGTGGTCGTGCCACTGAAGCTTTATTTACAAAAACAAGTATTGGCCTGATCTAGCCCAGGGGCTTTAGTTTGCTGAGCTGTAATTTAAATCAACATGTTTTCCAGGCATCACTGCAGAGTTTGTTAGAGACACAAATTCTCAGACCCCATCCCGGATGTACAGCATCAGCAGCTCTAACAAATCTGAGTTCTAACAAACCTCCCTGTAACTGAAGACTGAGCACTAGTTAGTGAAACTAGTGGTGAATGTTATATGGAGAGTCACCAAGGTATGATAGTTTTGCTTACATAATATTAATAATAAATTATTAAAAGGAGCAAAGACTTCTAATTTTCTAAGAACCAAGAGCAATTTTACAGCATTATTATGCAAACTGAACTGGAAGGCTATATTTGCAAATATGGGCTTTTATGCACAAAGATTTAGTTTATTTCTTTTGTATCCTGTACTCCATCAGCACATAGTACACACTCAAGAAAGTTTTTTGAATAAATAAAATTTAAAATAAGAAAAGAAGCATGTGTTTATTGATTTTCCATAGAAAACCAGATTGGCAAGGAAATTATTAACCAGGCTTATTGCACATGTTTTGCTTTCTAAATACTGAATGAATGAATGAGTGAATGAAAAAATGAACAAATGACTAACAGATGGGGTAGGAAAACAATCTGATTTTTCTGTGAATCTTAAGATGATATTTCTTATGAAAAGACATAGAAGTATGAATAACTTTAAGTATAGACAGAGGTTTATGGAAAAGATTCTGTCTTAGTCACTTTCCCATTGTGGGACACAGTACCTGCCACTCACAACTTAAAGGAAGAAAGATGTATTTTGGCTGAAGTTTCCAGTCCAAGGTTGGCTACCTCCAAGGCAGGAGCAAAATGGTTGAGGTGCAGGACAGAGGAAAATGTGCTCAACCCACTGCATCAAAGAAGCAGAAAGAGCCGGCAGGAAGGAAGGTGACCCACCTCCACCCGCCCCGCCTCCCGATAGCACGTTCTGCTCCGGAGCTCAGCGATGGATGACCCCGCCGGGAAGCGTAGCATCCCCTGATCCAATCACCTTCCGCACGCAGCAGAACTGTGGAGGACATTCCAGGACTACACTGTAACAGGTCACACGCTTTATTACCATTTGAAAATGTGCGGCTCTGTACCTCCAAAAAGAAGTACTTGGAAGTAAGAAAGGCTTCCAAAATGTTAGAGCAGTGTCGGGACAAGGTGACTACAAGAAAAAAATAATGAATGGATCCTTAAAAATCTTCCGTTATCTTCAGGCTCACTCTCAACTTCCGCCCCAACAGTGGCTTCCCTACACCCCAGCTGAGCCCTGAAGAACACCCCCGGGGAACAGTCTAGAGATAGTAAACCTACACCCTCCAAGACAGTCATAAACATCAACTGCAGGATGTTTCTAGAATCATGGACTTTAGATATCTTAGTTGCTTACAGAAGTTCCTTCAAGTGCTCCAGAGTTTATCTGCTTGGTTTTCCTTCCAATACTGTTCGCAGGTGAGTCATTACTTTTTAGCTTAATGATAGGAACTTAAGGGATGTTTGTTGAGTGAATATGTGAACTCATTACACACATATTCATCAGTATTTTCACATTACATCATAAAGGTGTAATGAAAAACAAATTTCTCTCTCTCTGTCTTGGGAGCTTATAGCACCTATCCAATTCTTACAACATTACTCAGGAATTAAAGGGCCCAAACCAGTTTTATCTGCTTCCCTGAAAAAGTACACAAGGCAGCAAAAATCACCTGTGAGTATATGACTTTTAATTAATTTTAAAGGAAATGCCAGATTTAAGTGTTTCACAGAGAAACTAATATAGTAGCATGGTTTTATAATTTGTATTACATCTTTGGCCTTTTTGTATCTAGTAAACAATAAAAAACAGAGTTATCTTCCCACCAGGGTTTTTCAAAATATGGTTTGCCACCTATCAGTAGATCAAGTAATCAGGGTGTTTTGATCTGCAATTTTTTTTGTAATGAGAGAGAAAGAAAAACAGAATTTCAGAGTGAAAGACAGCTAATAAGAGGATTGTTTTATGAAATTTTTGTTTTAGTTTTACAGATGTGTATGTGATCCTATGCTAAATTTCTTTTTGTATCATGATTTTCAGTCAAAAAAAGTTTGAACTTCATTGATTCAGTGGTGCCAGCCTGTATTTGGTTTTAACTCCTAATTCTCTTATATTGACTCTTCTCAGCCAATCTTTAATATTAACCATCGTATAGAATGTATTAATTCTAAAATAGAATTAACCTTGTAAGTTGGGAGTAAATTTCAGCAGTACTACAAGACTTATATATAGATATTCTACAACACAATGCTCTGCTACAGCTTTTGGCTAATTTAATGGGGGATGTTTTTATTCTACATTAAGGAACAATGACCAATTGTCTGAGATTCTAAGAAAGTTAACTGACGGATGTATGGGAGTTTTTAGTTTCTCTGAAGAGGAGAATTACTGGAGACAGTGTCTAATAAAATGCCAATAAAATCGTAAAAAATGATTGGACATGGCTAAAGTTGATGATGTCTTGTAATGCCTAGAAAAACGTTATAATAATTAGTCAAGTTTTCTTGTTATCGACACACAGTGTTGTGCCATCTTTGCCTTTAATTCATACTATGCTGTGTCCATTCCAGAGTTAAAGTTCAGAATAAAACTGAAAATAGTTGCCAATTATCAATCTAATTGGTTAGAATCAAGTAAATAATAATATATTAATTTATTTTTAAATTATTGGACACTGCATTATACAGAAATAGCTTCAAATAACTAAAAAAAAAAAAGGCAAATCTGATTTCAAAATAATTTCAAGAATTTGATTAAGTAACTTCAACCCTAAGTAACTTTTATATGAGAATATAATTGAATTCGGTTAGTTAACACTTTTGTACAAATTTCATTGCGTATATGAGTAGGGCTGGTCTTTTCATAATATAATCTCATAAATGAAAAAATATATTTTAGTTATTAAAAATGCATGTGATTTGCTTTTATTAACAGACTTCAGAGTGAGGACAACTGCACATAAATTATACAATGTTATGAATCTGTTATTTCGCCTATAAGCTGTGCTGTCAGAGGACTGCTCCTTGAAACGTTCACGCTGTGCGACAAAGGGTATCGAGGAATTTAAAGGCTTTTTCCCACTGTTGGCATTGGTGGAATTGCCCATAATTTTTTATCTTTTCCACCAGGAATAACATCCAGGCCTTCATCTTTGGGTCAGCACAATGTGTCATTGAGCAAGGTCAACTGAAACCTTTTTATGTAAATGAGGGAACAGAAACATTCACTTATTAACTGAATATCAATGAACAGAGAGTTGTTTGTTGCAAGAGATAAGGGATCTTATGTCTATGGGAGAAAAAGGTTATGTTTCAATATCTTTGCAACCATTAGTCCTATGTTTAGTTAATGTGAGGACTGTTATATTAACTACATTGATCCGAAGCAATAGTAAATAATCTTAAAGGGTAAAACGAATAGTGAAAAACTGAAATAAAAATGAAGTGGGAAAAATGAAAGTTTTACTGATTTTTAAAAGTTTTTCTTTTAAAGTATCATTACTAAATCTCCAGAAGAAATTACAATTCAGTAACTTTTATGAATTTCCTTAAAATATTATATATAATTTGATCAATTGATCTATCTTTCCTTTAATCAGTGTTTTCCAGATAATACCTAAAACACATAGCTGACACACATCAAACTTCTGCCAAGGATATCTTATTTTTTAGGAATAAAATTAAAATTTTAAAAACAATGAAATAAACTTCATAATGCTGCATGCTGATTTGTTTCAGTTTGTAAATTATTTAATAAGAGAATTTTCATTTTAGTCTAAAAGTTTATTTAATCAAAATAACTTTGGCAAAGTTAAATTTTTAAACTAGCTTTAAAATACAAATTGATTTTAAAACTTTACTTCAAAATAATATCACATTTACAAAAATTTCTGTAAAATGAGAATATTACAAAAAATTCAGAATACTCTTTCACCTATTGCTAATTTTTGGTTTCATTTGCTTTATAATACAGTATGTGTGTGTGTGTGTGTGTGTGTGTGTGTGTGTGTGTAAGCGTGTGTTATCTGAAACATTTTCGGGTAAGTAGCATGCTTCACCATCCTTTCCCTAAGTATCTCAGTGTGTGCTTCCTATAAAAAGGAATATTCCCTTACTTAGCCACAGCACAACTATTAACTTCAGCAATTAACCGAGGTTACTTTATTTAGTCAACCATCATTCTTCCAGTTTAGTCAATTGATCCAATAATGTCCTTTCTAACACTTTTCTTTGTTAATACAAGATCCAGTCTGGATTTAGGTACCGTATTTAGTTGTCAAGCCTCAGCCTTCTTTGATCTGGAACATTTCCTTAGGCTCTTTTTGTCTCTTATGACACCGATACTTTTGAATAAGAGAGCCCACCTATCTTCCAATAGAATAGTCCTCTTCTTAGGTTTGCCTGATACTATTTCATCATTATACACAGGTTTTGCATTCCTGGCAGCAATATTGCATTGATCACATTATGTATTCTCAGGTAGCAAGGAATGTCCATCTGCCCCTCCTAAGCAAAATGAATTTTGGTCACTAGCCAAAACGTGTTCTAATTTCTCCTCTGCCTATTTTATCCCCATAGAACTAAGAAACAGTCTATATGGAATTTTTTTTTCCTCTTTAAAAAGACTTGTACTGTAATATCTACATAATAAATAAACATCAGGATTCATTAACTGCATTAATTTCTAGAAAAATAAAATGTTCAAAATATCTAGTAAATTTAAATGTTTTCCTGGGTGCTAGAGAGAACAATGGCAGCTTTTCAGTAGTGAATATAAATAGGTACTCTTTTTTTGTTTGTTTGTTTTCAGTTAGAATATGTTTGCAGTACATAATGATTACATTCCTTGTGGAGATTTGGCACATATACATAACACATCTCAATTCTTTTTTTCATCTCCTTTCTCTGCCCTCCCCCTTCCTCCATCTCTTCATCCCCTTCCCACTTGAAAAATCTCTCTCTACTTCTTATTATCTGTCTTTTCTTTTAGTCTTTATTTTTTATATGGATAAAGAAAATGTGGTTCTTACCCACAATGGAGTACTATTTTGCCATAAAGAGTGATAAACTTGAGTCATTGCATCTTGAGACCATAATATTAAGTGAAATAAATCAAACATACAAGTTTAAATATCATTTTCTCTATAAATTCAAACTACAAATAAGGGAAATTCTTCAAGACAACACAAATATACTGATTTTTTTACATTTAATATTCACTGATGATTGTTTCATCAGATCCTCACTGTGACAGCTGCCAAAGGCTGATTTTTCAATGCTACAACGCCCTCCACATTCACCAGTCAGCCTTCAGCATTTTGCTGTGATCAAGAGCTTCTCTTCTACATTCTTTCACTCATTCATCTATCCATCAAGTGATTGTCAGGGTCACACATGCATTTATTGGTTTTTCTCACTGGTTTATAGTTCATTGTGGACTCTCTAATTTTAGTTCTCCATTTTAGCCAGTGGAGCCCTCTTAGCTGGATCCTCTGTCCCTGTAACATGCATGCTTCTTTTTGGTTTTGTCCGTGTCTTTGTTTTAAGCTGTTCCTCCTTTTCTGGCTCAAGTTTTTTATTCCAGTCTTATCTTTTACCTACCCTGTCTCCTCCTAAGGAAATCAGCCATTCCCCATGAAGCCCTGGTTCTTTCTGGTGTGGAATGGTATTAGAGACCAGTATCCGAGCGAGGGAGGTGCTAGCCAGACGTATTTTTAATAATTGTCAAAAATTAGCTAAATCTTGTCAAAATTTAGTCAAACCTTTGATTAAATGAGACCTGGCTTATGTGTGTAAGCAATACCTAGTTCTATTTTATCATATATTGAGACTTTATGAAGATAAAAAAAAATACGATGGAGCTTTTCTGATTCCTAAAGAAAAAGAAACTAAAAATATATCTATATTTGCACTGCAGCAGCACCCTTTAGTGGTAAATAGAGAGCATCAAATATTTGCGAGGATTCCTTTACATGGTTTAAATCAATCCAAAAGGAAATTCATTCTTTGATGGAATGGGAAATTGTTCCAATTTATTGATGATGCTTCAATCTCCTTAAAGGACTCAACTTAAAGAAAAAAAGCTGTGAAACTCCACATTTGTGTATCTACACACATCTATGTACATGAATCTCGTTTTAATATGTTTCATCAACACATGCTGTTTCACCTGCACATACTGTCCAAGGTGAGATATTTACTAGCAAGTCTTCATTAAAAATTGTTTCTCTTTCTTGGGGCTATGCTTCCTGAGCCCCACTTTCATCAAGACTAGAATATAGTTCCTTGATTTGCCCCATGGTTATAATCATTGTGTTGATAATTTCTCAACTGTCTTCCCAATCCAAGTGGAGTTTTCTGAATGCAAACACCATCATGTCCCCAAAATTCTTGAGTGAAATTAACACAGCTCTCCTGAAAGTATTATTCAGCTTCACAAATGTCTTCTTTTTTAGATATTAGGAGACATTATATGCATTGACTCTGAATTTCTGGTTTTAAGCAGCATGTTACCTTTCCCAATTATTGTTTAAAGATGAATTGAACTAGGAGTCAAAGTACCAGAACCGGGACTGAGTAGAAACTAAAGCAAAGTCCATTGCAGATCATTATAAAGCAAAACTTTCTACAATTAGCATCACCATTTTAAGGAATTAGTAAGAAACTGTTTTTCCCTCTCTTCGGAAACTAAATAAGAGCAAAGATAAGATTTTAACACTGTGTGAGCTATTGTGTGAGATACCAAGGGTATTTTTTAAAGACTAGTTTACTAGTTAGGAAGTCTGGATATGGAGAGAACACAAGCCTAGCATAGGTGGGTGGAATAGGTGGTAATACTTGTGTTACTAAAAATGGCTGATTAGTAATACCCGTCGTATTGGACTATCCATCACATGCTCAGTGGGGTAGACACATGCGCAGTCTTATCTAAACTGATTTTTCAAAAATTATTGGGCTGGTGATATAGCTCAGCGCCTGCCTGGCAAGCGCGAGGTCCTGAGTTTGGTTCCCAGTACCCACATAAAGAAAAAAAATATTATTGTCATAATGATCTAGAAACATAAATATTACTGTCTCAATGTTGTAAAGGAAGATACTGAGACAAATCAAATTTAAAAAGGCAATAAGGTAATCAGTCAAGATTTAAACTTGCTATTGAAACTTTTTGAGTCCCTAATGCAGATTATAAATATCTAGAAAATATACACCTTATATTTCTACAATCAACATTTCCTCCCAAGTCATGGGCTGCATCAAACTCTGGGTACTCTTTTTTAAATAAATTTTTTATTGAACACTTAATTAAGCAAGTGAATAGTATCTCCAAAAGAGTACTCATAATACCTAACATTTAAGTAGCATTTACTATGTACTAAGCACTGTTCTAATGTGTAATGTCTGCCAGATTTCAGCATTATCCAGAGTAAATCTATATTTCAATATTTAAAATATGTTTATATATCATATATGAATAAAGATTCAAAAAAATTTACCTCACCAAGCTATTTCATTGATGAAATAAATTAAGCCAAAAATAAAAAATGATATAATTAAGTGTCTGAGAACCCCATAAGGTACAGTATCTCTTGCTCATGGAAGTAGCTCAAGCCATAGAGAAATTGAGTTTTCTGTCGTGATTTCATAAGCATGAAGGAAAACCTTCGACTTGCAATCCACAGAATAAAATGCATATTACTGCATAGAACTACTTATACTAATACTAATCCATTGAAAGATTTCTCTTTTTCAACTATATTCTTGTAACAAGCACTCCACATTAGAAAATATGAGCCCATTACAAAGCAAAGATGAAAGACAGACACATGAAATGGGATTCTATTTCCTATTTTAAAGTATCTAAGTCTTCTGGGTAAAAGAAAGATCTCGTTTCTGTAGCCCATCTCTCCTTATTCTCACTATTCTGCATGCTACATTTTGTAGAGCAAACATTCAATAAACTCCTTTAGAATTTTCACTTATTTTCTCATCCACTGATTTTTTTAGGCAACTCCTACCATGTGTCATCTACCATTTTGGATATGGAGATGCACTAATGAAGAGGAGACAAAACCTGTATCTTCATAGAACATTCCAGTGCAATTGTAAAAATAGTAAAAGTATACATATGGAACTCAATGGCATTCTATATATATATAAAGTTTTAATGCTTTTGAGGAGCATTAAGAAAAACAAAATAGGGCCAGTGAGATAGCTCAGCAGCATAAGTGCCTGCCTGGCAAGCACAAGGTCCTGAGCTCGACTCCCGGTACCCACATATGAAAAAGGGGCCGGTGATATCGCTCAGGGGCACAAGCGCCTGCGTGCAAGCACGAGGTCCTGAGTTTGACCCCCGGTACCTACATAAAAAGAAAAGAAAGAAAAACAAAGTAAGTATAATTATTTTGCTCATGATTTTTTTATCAGTACGTGTGGGCAGTATATAATGTTTACATTCCTTGTGGGAAGTTGGTACATGTATAACACATTCCAATTCTGTTTTTTTCATGCCCTTTCCTTCCTTTTGCTCCCTACTCCCTGAATCTCTTGACCTTCTCTTCACTTGAGAAAGACCTATCTCCCCATTTCCAATTATCTTTTATTTTCTTCTGTATTTATAATTTGGGTTTCTCATATAAAAGAAACCATGTGATACTTAAGCTTGTGTGCCTGCTTTATTTCACTTGATAGTATGGTCTCAAGGTGCATCCATGATTTTAATGTAAAATTGAATTACAACAAGAAAAATAGCAATGAAGCCATGCCAATATTCTGCCTAGAAAGTGAAGGTAGTATGTGGTTTATGTTTCTATGTTCTTCTCTACAGTCTAAGTCTAAATTATTGTTTGCTGAGAAAAAGGAAATCTTTTGGATTGTTTATGGCTTCATTCGAATTGCAGGAAACCTGTGATACCACTTTCGAGAAAATTCTTATAAATCAAATCCTTTTAAGTAGAAGGATTAATCTATTCTTATTATTATTTCCTACAAATGCCTGGCATCTGTGAATGCCCCGTATATACTGAGAGACTGCTCGCCAGGAGGATGTAAGTGTATTTCGTGAATATATATGTATGCCTATTATTTTATGAGAGTTTCAGTAGTCAGCAAGCAGAGTTTTCACTGTCATAAAATATTATCTTTGAGACACAAAATGTTACCATCAGGACCTGTTCTGCTTCACTGGAAGTTGCTAACAGAGATTTTGTTAATTACAGAACTGCACTGCTTTTCTTTATTGAGACTTCACCATAGTATTTTAGATTTGTTTTTACAATTAGTCTACTTTATAAATTCATTTGACTCTTTTTAATAATGTTGTCTTAGTACTTTTCTCATTGTTGAGACAAAATACCCATGGCCCAAAGTTAAGGAAGGAAAAGTTTATTTAGCTCACAATTTGTAGAGGTTTCAGTCCATAATCGGCTGGCTCCAGGGAAGGGTGGCTTTGCAGAGGAGAACATTTCATGGCGGGCAGAACACAGCAAAATCAACAACCGACCTTAACTGCAACTTTCTGCCCATTTTATATTCTATACAGGCTGCTGGGATTAGGGTGGTGCCAATCCAATCAGTGAACTGATCATATACCCTTAATCCCAGCATCACACACTCTAGACTCAGCCACCTCTGAACAGGCCCTATAACCACATGAGGCTTTGGGGGGACATCTAACCCAAACCATAACAAATCTTATACTTAATCCCAGATTGGCAGTTTATTAGATGTGCCCTGATAATCAGCCACATCCCTGCGCCCAGGCTGCCGCACAAAGAGAATTCTCAGGACAGTCCTAAAGTTGGATGCTCACATTTTTACCAAGATCTTTGTTCTCCCAGGAGCTAAACAAAACACGTCAGTAGGCCAACTCCTGGAGCCAACATTCAGGAGTCAAACATTCAATAACAGGAGTCAAACAGTCAACATTCAGAAGCCACTTGACTGAAAAATAGTCAAGTTTATGATGGGAAGAGAGAAAAGCAAAACCATACTTCTTATTTGTATTCTTGGATCATGATCACTTCAATACTACCTATCTTATTTTTTATTTTTAATTTATTTTATGGAAAAGTAGTAATACCATGCTATATATTTCCCAATTTATATATCTCTTTCCCCCAGCAATTAAGTTTGATGCCCACCGCTAGGTTACACCCCACTTGAAGTTCCCAAGGGTTAGAAGTTATCTGTGACAGTGAACACACAGTTGGTCCCAGCCACACTTTCCAGGATCATCATGAGCGCTGATCCAACACCAGAATGGTGCTTTAGGTCTGATAGCTCAGGTCCTGTTTCACCTCTATTTCTCTGTGTTCCAGTTCTACCTACTGCTCCACACCCCTTAGCACTGAAGCCCTTACAAGCTCTTACCAATTCCTGTCCCAGCTTCTGGAACTCTGGCCCTAAACTTCATTCCCTAAATCAATGTCTGAATCATTGCTACCCATACATTTATGAATTCAGAAGGCTCAGGCAAATTTGGAGAATTGTAAGATTATAACATTGTTCTTCTAAAATTAGCCTGATTAGCCTTTATTCTTTCTGGAAAATTTATACTTTTGAATTGAGATAGTACATTATAAAATCAAAACATCTTTTGAATTTTTACTTTAGTCATCAAATTCATAGTGTAATAATTTTTTCTTTAAAGCCAAAGTTATCTGTTTTCCAAAGGCTGTAATCCAAAGAGAAAGTTGTAATGCCATTCTGAACAATATGCACAAATTTCAACTTTGTTAATATTTAGTGGGGTAATACTTCCAGTGGCTTAAGTTACACAAATGGAAGATTTCTATTTGAAATAGGGGAATAGAATCAACCATTTTGAAATCTCATTATCTTAAAGATTGCAAGACATAAATAATGCTCAATAAATAACACTATAAAATGTTTAAATATTCTTAAGAATCATTCAGATTTATGCAAAATAATGTAAGTAATAAAAGGGAGAGTATGTTATTGTTTGATACATAAAACTAGATTTTTCATAATTGAAAATGTAAGACATTGTACTAAATCAAGAAACTACTATATTATCTATCCACATTCTATTACTTCAAATTTATTATTATCAGCCTCAGGCAAAAGTGTTTTACAAGTAAAGAAGAAAAAGAATAAATGAAGAAAGAATAAACTAAGTGGAAATGTTACTATGCCAAATTTATAGGAGTTTCCATTTTAAGACTAATATTTTAGAATAATTCTGCCTTTAATGAAATCCTGAGTTTAGACATTAGCAATTTGTTTGAATTATTTGTACACTAAAATATTGGTAAGTTGTTTGTTTCTGTGTTTGCCCAATAATAATGAAGACATTTTACAATTCTTCCTACTGAAAAATGAGAGAAATTTTTCCTATGGATACTTGTTTGAGAGGACATAATAATTAAAAAATATGCCCTTAAAATATACTTATAGTAAATACAGCTATTTATTTTAATGTGCCTCAATGTAAACCAATGGTTATTCAATATAAGCATAAAAGAGATTTTCTGAAGGGACTGATGGGTTTAGAAAACAATATACTCCACACATAAATTTGTTAGTCCCATTTAATCCATCTATGCAATTCAGAGAAGTTTTCACATTTCGTATAAATTAGATACTGATGAGAATTTAGTGGGGGGATGTATCTAAAACATTTCCAAAGAGAATAGCTCATAAGCACAGTATTTTCAATACTGGTCCATAAGTTCCACTTCCATAAGTTTCATCATGTACAGCCACGGACTGTGTAGACCAGCGGTGATAAACCTACGGTGTACATGCCGCAGCTGCACACAGAGCCCTCTGTGTGGGCACACGAGCCAAGTTGCCCCAGCAGCTGAGCATCGGGTAACAGTTGTTTTTTCTAAAGTAAAACTTCAGTATTCAGGTTTAACTGCAGTGTTGGCACTTTGCAATAAATAAGTGGGTTTCGGGTTGCAGTTTGGGCACTCGGTCTCTAAAAGGTTTGCCATCACTGGTGTAGATGGCAAGGTGCAGATCAAACCTATAAAAATTCATGAGATTATTTTAATGGGATAAAATGGACATTTAAAAAAATTCTAATAAAGATCTGATAATAGTGATATAGTATTGGAATCTTCCCTAATTTGTCCATAGAAACAGCCAAACAAGAATAGCAACACCAAAAACTCTGGGTAATATCTACAACAAAGCTTCACAAACCCATAACATGAGAACACAAGGACTCACCATAAGGAGCACTGAGACCTAGAAGAAATAAGCATCTAGTGGCAGGAAGTGGGAGAAGGGAACCAGTGTAATAGCCTTAAGAAAAATAAACATGAAAATTGCCACAGAATACTCACTGGAATTTGAGGTAGACCAGGTCAATCTAAAAACAGGAGCTGAAACCACGCTTAAATAGGGTTTCTGCAGGACCCTATTTATGAGCAAAGTGTTGAAACATGGTGTGGCCTAATGGCGCCCAAGCAGTTCGAACCCCATAGATCCTTGTTTTAAACAGTCCGACTAAACTACTATCAAAGACAACTCCCCCACACACTGAGGAAAAAGTGCTACGAGTAGAATCCCATGGTGGTAGAATTCAAATTAAGCAAGAAGAGAAACAGGAATGAAAGAAGAAAGAGAAAGTTCAGATGAAAGTTGGGGCAAATAAAAGCTTGCGGTGTGATCTAAAAACTAACTTGGGAACTCTACAGCTAAGAAATAAGGCCTAACTTGACACATTTTCCCTCTTGAAAGTACAGAAAAATTTTATTTATAAATACACAACAGGAAACATTGTGGTTAAATCCAATCCAAATTTATTGTAAGAAAAAAGAGAATAATAGTTTAGGAAAGCCTGCCTGAAAAATATGCTCCCAAAAAGAGATTTTATTTTAAAATACTTAATATTTCAATATAAGACAAAAGAATAGACAATGCAAAATTTTTTATGAAAAATAACAAATAATATTTACAAAAACTTACAAATGGAATGATTGGGAAGAAAATACTTAGAAGGAGGGGAAAACAGGATAATGTGAAAGAGAACTCAGAAAATTAAAATACTTTGATAAACAGATTAAATTAAACAGAATACCAAACACAGCAAACAACACAATAGATAATTTCCCAAGAAAAATAAAATATAGGAAGGACAAAATTTCTAAATGTTAAAAAGAAATAAATGGACAAATTTGAAAAAAAAGTAATGGAATAGAAGACAATGAAGATCCAAAATACATATAATTATACATTAATTGAATGGAACAAATAAAAACTATAATGTAAGAAAGCTATTCTGAACAACTCAACAAATTTATCATTTTATTAATATAACAAACCTTTACTAAAATAAAAGATACTTTAAAATTAATAATGAAAGCTTACCTCACTTACCTAGGAAAACTGACCCTAGACATCCAAGTGAAAGTGTTGGACTTAAAAAGAATAAAAGAGAAAGCTTTTCTGCCTTTCAGTCAAAGGGGGGTAGGAGAAGGGATCTAGCTGTTTATAAAAGAAATAATATCAGATTGTTATTGGTCTTTTGCACAGCAAGAAATTATGCAAAAAGCAATAGAATAATATATTTAAAATCCTCAAGGCAAAATATGGAAGTCACAGATTTGCCTTCCAGTCAAACCAATTTTTAAATATAAGAGTGATAGAAAAATTAACACACATATCTAAGAAGTCAGGGAAAGTTTTCTCATGAGCTGTTAGTAAGGAATTCTTGGAGAACTTCAGATAACCAAAGACAATGAAGACACATCATAGTTTAAAAAAGAAAAGACAAAGAAACTTAATGGTGACATTAAGTATATATTGACCTCTGCCTGGCAAATGTGAGGCCCTGAGTTTGATTCCCAGTACCAAAAACAAAACAAAACAAAACAAACAAACAAACCCAAATATATATTAACCCACCTATGAATAAATGAGGTTTACAAGAGAGATAACATAACATATAATGATTATATACTCATATAATATGGATACAAGTACAACTATCAAAAATAAAATAAGGGTGAGATTATACAAGACAAATAGAATGAATGTGTTCAGCCTTAGTGTTTATAAAATAGAATTCCGTGAAAAAGAAAACAAAGCACCAGGGTCCATCAGACACAACAGTGCTAAAGATTATTTGTGAAAGGTTTGTCTTTATTACACACAAGTGTATATTCGGTCAATATGTAAAAACAACTAATGCAGGTTTTGGTTAAAATAGTTTGAAAGCCACTGTATCTGAGAAACTCGGCCTTATGATTTAAGGCTCTTTTAGAGTATCCGCAAAGCATATATTGTGTGTACAGTAAATCCCCTACTTGTGAATGAGTTCTGTTCCAGGAGAATGTTTCTAAGTAGGATTCATTTGTAATCCAACAAAACGAGTCATATACAGTTCATCTGTGAATCTTGTACAGTACACTTGTAAAAGTTCGCAACTCAAATGTTTCTAAGTCGGGAACTTACTATATCTGAATTTAGGATGGATTTTACATCTTATGCTGTGTGGCATTAGTTTTGGAACTTTTTCTTTCTCCATACATTAAGTAATTAAAGTATGTTTCTTACAATTACATTTTAGATATTGTCTCAGTTACTTTTCTCTCGTTGCTGAGACAAAATAACCGACACCCAAAATTAAGGAAGGAAAGGTTTATTTGGTTCACAGTTTGTAGAGGTTTCAGTCCATACTCAGCTGGCTCCAAGGCAGGGTGGCACATGGCAGCGGGCAACAGTTCATGGCAGCGGAAGGCAGCAAAAACAAGCAAGAGCAAAAGGAGGGAGCGCGAGAGCAAGAGAGACAGCAAGCCTCTTTCCTTCCCTTATATTACATGCAGGCTACCCGCTCCAGGGTGGGCATAGCACTCATGCCCATAATCCCAGCATTGGACCACGAATCAGTCATAAACTCTAGAAGCCGCCTCCATGATTGCATGAGGCATTGGGGGGACATCTAGACACAAACCATAACTGTTGGGAGCCTTTTTCTTACTGCGCCACCAACATGGCGCGGATAGCGTGCTTCCTATCAGCTGATCCGCATTTCTATGTTCCCTTATTAGGGAAGGTTCTGGGCAGCGGGCGGATCCTTGCAGCGGCGCCCAATGGGTGTGCTATTCGTGGCAGAAGGTGATTGGAGATGGATTCCTATATAGGAGAGTGTCCAGGGGAGAAGGAGGAGGAAGCTAAAGAAGCTAAGAGGAAGCTAAGCTAGGTAGGCAGAAGCTAAGCTAAGAAGAAGAAGCTGGAAGAAGCTAGCTTAGCTTGAGAACCGGCTTGGGTGCGACTTTGGTCCCTGTACAGCGTTAATAAATTGTTAATAACAAGTTCCACTTTCGTGTGTTCCTTGCTGGCAAGGGCACGCAACACATAACAGATATGAAGACATATACTATTTTCCTGTTATCTGCACATTGGTCCATCACATGTTTTCCACTTTGGTCAAAGTAAAGAAGTTTGTTCTGTACAATAAACTTCAATGCTACCTTCACCCAAGGGTGGTAAAATTGTTAATAATTATTACCTGGAATATAGAAGAAAACCTTTCTAGTTATATAACACTATACAGGAAAATATTTTATCACTTAAATTTTACATTTTAAATCTCTTTCCCAGCTAAAGAACCGTGATAGTAACATTTGTATTTGTGACTTACTGATTTATAAATTTTGGTCTTAAATCAGGTTACAAGCCAAATAGAAATTTTTTAAAAATTGAAACAAAGTCCACATTGCTATCATTTCTATCATTTTTGCCCCCTGACATTATATAATTTCTTTCTCTGATATTAATAAACACAAGGAAACATGATGACTTATTTTAATTCAGTGAATATATTAAAATAAAAATAGTACAAATAAGAATTATAACTCAAGGTACTATAATGACTATCACAGATCTATTTTTATGAGATAATCTACAACCAACGTATAAGTCTGGAAATAATCAGAAGACAAAATTCACAAGGTAATTTAAACAGCAGAATTTAAAACAGAAAATTATTAAACTGTGACAGGAAATTAGGTATAACAATATAAAAAGAATGGTAAAAGTTGCCCTGTGTTTGAGGGGGATACCTGAAAAGGATAAACTGGGCATGGGGGCCCCTTCTCAAGGCTAACTGAAGAAAAAGTTAGCCCAGTAGATATTAGCCCACTAGTAGCCCACAAGATGGCAGAGAAATTTGCTGCATCGCTAGCCCAAAGGTGGCCCACAGTAGCTAGAGAAGCACTGGAGTGTGTAAGGAGGTATAGCTGGCAGGAGGGGGCTCAAAGCAAGAGAGCAGCTGCTGGAGAGATCGACAAATTGGGAGGACCGCAGGAGGACAGTCCCTTGGCCTAGCCCAGGGATTCCAGGTGTCTCAGGAATGCACACCCTGAGCGCATGGTTGGGTGTACCTGCACTGCATATCTTCACACAACCGTACGCCCACACTGAGCAGGAGCAAGGCAAGGAACAACTATGCGCACAGGAACCAGGAAAAGTCACACTCTTTCTTCGCCAATGTCTCTCCCAATCCTTTTAATGGCTAAATTTACATAATGCTCATAAAAAGAAAAGATACTTAGAGCATTCAGCCTAGGCTCTCAGAACAGGTACTGGAGGGGCGATTTGGAGCTGAGAGGCAGTAAGCCGATAACTTGCACCGCAAACAATCAACAATATCTTTGAAGGGTCTGCTTTAAGAAAGGCATTTTAAGCCCTGAATTAGATACTAGAAAAAACACTATCATTGGGAAATTGGATGATGTAGCAACGGGGGGGGGGGATTAAAAGGAGGAAAATAGATTTTATGGTCCAGATCTAAGATGTCTCCCCAAAAGTCTCATATTAGGAGGTGGGGCCTGGCCGCAGGGAGTGATCACTGGGAACATGACCCGGAAGAGTGTCTTCTTCTTCCGGCTGGCTGGCTGGCGCTCTCTCTCTCTCTCTCTCTCTCTCTCTCTCTCTCTCTCTCTATCTCTCTCTCTCTGCTTCCTAACCGTCATGGGAGAAGCAGCTGTCCTCCACCAGGATTTTCTGCCATGAGGTTTCTGCCTTAAAGCCAGCCAACTTTGGACTGACTGACCCCACTGGGAACTGAGACAAATAAGCCCCTCCTCCTTTAAATTGCAGGTGTTTTGCAGGTATTTTGTCCTAGACATGGGATAGCTAACTAATAAAAGGTGGAAGGTATAAAGCAGAGAGAGAGAGAAAGAGAGAGAGAGAGAGAGAGAGGGATTACACTCTTTGAGCATACATGTAGGAACACAGGGTCCAGGTTGTTGGTATAAAATACCTTTGGTTTGCTGTGTATTTAGGAATTTTATAAAATTCTATCTATAATCTCATTTTGATCCTAATACAACCATCCTGTAAGATTAACTTAGTCACTAATAGTATTACCAGTTTTTACATGAGAAGAACTATGGTCAAGCAACATTAAAGACATAGAGATTTACTCATATTTAGCGAATATTATAGGATTCAAATTTTTTTTCTGGGTACCGGGGGTCGAACTCAGGACCTCGCGCTTGCCAAGCAGGCACTTATGCTGCTGAGCTATCTCACCGGCCCTCAATTTTAAATTGTTAGAAATTCATCGAGATCACTATAGTATTTAACCTGGCATTGGCCATGAAATTAAAGACTAGAGCTGTCTCAGGGCCCCATTACCTGGAAACATGTTGAAAATTGCACATGAGTCTGTCAGAAAATAATTAAGAATGTACAATGAACCAGGCACATATCTGTGATCCTAGTACTCTGGGAGGCTGAGGCAAGAGCATAGCAAGTTCAAGTCCAGTCTGGGCAACTTAGCAAGACTCTGTCTGAAAATAAAAATGAAAAAGGATTGGAGAGGTACTCAGTGTGAAGGCGCTGGGTTCAATCCCTGGTACAGGGAAGAAAAGTACACAATAAAGGTCTAGCCATCTTTGAATTCACTGAGACAGTGAGGCAGCAACAGCTACTTCTTTCCTACAGCAACTGTATCAGAGAATCTCCACCTTATTCCAACACTCCTATGCACACACACACACACACACCACCCCAAACTGCCAGGCGCAAAGATGGTAGCTGTTTTAAGTATTTTCCTTGTTGCTGAGACACAGTACCTGACACCCACAACTTAAAGGAGGAGAAGTTTATTTTGGCTCACAGTTTCAGTCCATATCTGGCAGGGGTAAGCGCAGTAATGGCATGGTGGAAGGGTTCTGTGGAGGAAAGCCACTAAGTTATGGCGGCCAGCCAGGAAGCAGAGAGAGAGAGAAGAGAGGAGCCTGGGAGCGAGATACACCTTCCAGGTCATAATCCCACTGACCCACCTCTAACCAGGCCCCACCTCCTAACAGGAAGTCGGCTGTCCAGCCCCATAATCCAGTCACCTTCCACAGCCCCTTGCAGTTTTTGAGGCTTTGGGGGACATTTGAAATCCAAACTACAGTAGCAGCAATTATAGAAACTTTCAAGGTCAACCTGTGAACATTTTAAAATCTTGTAAAATTAACCCTTGACTAACTTTTTTAGAATTAGAAAACATTTTTTTTTTTTTTTTTGGGGGGTACCGGGGGGACGACCTCAGGACCTCGCGCACCAACAGGCACCCGTGCCGCTGAGCGATATCACCGGCCCCTTTTTCGTATGTGGGTTCCGGGAGTCGAACTCGGGCCTTCGCGCTTGCAAGGCAGGCGCTTAAGCCGCTGAGCCGTCTCACTGGCCCCTAGAAAACATTTTTAATTTTTGAATTTTTTAATTTAAACTTTTTAAGTTGCAAAACAAATTTTAACATGCATCAATCCTAGGAAAATTATTGGAGCATACAAAGATAAAATTTGACAATTCACAAATGGTAATTAGATTAGCTATGTATTAATATGCCTGATATTTTTCCTGACTCAATGAATTTTTCCCTTGTTTAAATAATTTTGATGCCATACAGCTTTAATCCATACAGCTTTTCAAACTTACTTAAATCTAGTTCTGCTGACTACACACTTCTCTAAGTATTTAAATTGTGCCTAAGGCTGAACGTAAGAGAATTAAAGCCAAAATAAAAACCCAAAATATGATTTTGCCTAAAATTTCCAGATAATAAAAAAGCATACTTTATTTCGTTTGAATAACACAGATTTCTTCTTCTGTTTTCTAAATCACTTTAGATCTTTTCTAAACAAACTATTACCAACCACTGTAGGGCTGAATTTTTAAAAATCTTTCTCTGCTAATTATTGTACAGTTAAACTTTAATTGCCAAGGCACTCGTTTCCTGCTCTGGGTGTGCTTTGATTTCTGTCCCTCGCTTGCCTGTGCATCCTTTCCATTATTACTAAATGCCACCACCAGAGGGTAGGCAGGATAAGGGCAAATCAGCGAAACTAAAAATTGCTGCTTGAAAGCGCAAGTGCCAAAATTTTTAGAAAGAAGTTGAGTCCGGTTATAAAAATTAATCTCTGATTATTGAATAGCCAACAGCAGAAATAGTTTACAAATTTATGATCTTTAGAGTCTTCCTTTATCTGAATGATCACAATTGCGATGAAGAGAAAGGAATAAAGAGTGTATTTTTTAGCTACTCGCCTTTCTTCCCATCTAATGATTTTTCCTTCAAATGTACATGAATCATAAATCTCGTGCTTGAAGCAATTTATAATAGCAACATTTACTACAACCAAACTTAAGTTTTCTAAATTATTTAGGAAAAAATAGATCTTGAAATTATCTGGGAATTTAAATAAGGGAAGCAATTAGTATGAGACTTTCTTGAAAGAACTTTTAAAGATATGCAGCTTTTAAAAAAAATCATGCTATTTAACCCTTGAAGGACATCTTCTTGGGTTTCTCTGTAAAGCTGCAAATATGACATTAGAAATAGGAGGGAGAGTCAGAACATAAAAACTGTGTGGTTCTCATAATAAATGATGGCATGAGTGAGCCTGTCAGAGAATTTTAAATATATTTTAAAATACACTTAATAGAACAAAGGTAAATACCACTAAGCAGAAGGAAACGCTCCACCTGTACACACTGAAAACGAAAGAGATTTGAAAATAAAAAGTCAGCCTGAGTAATCTAAGGAAACAAGTAGGTCTTGCAAAAGAGAGCTGTGCAGTCATCCCCTACTTTGGTTTCTGCAGATGTTTCTCAACTTATCCTGACACACAAGGATTCTGCCTCACTCTTACCTGAAAATCAACACAGATTTACAATTAAATAAAATGTTAACATACTCATTATTGTTAGATGACATCTCCTTTTTATAACCAATTTTGTAAAATTTTGTAGATATTTTTACCACTGCAAATTTATATTTTTTGAAATAAGGAATAAAATATTTTCATATAATAAATAACTAAATATTTAAGGCTTAACATGAGGTGGGCTTTTTTTTTTCTGTTTTTAGATAAAACATTTGCAATTGACACAAAATAGCAACAAATACTCAGTAGAATCCCTCAACTATTTGTATTGCATAAAATTTTCTCTAAGGCATCCAGAATTTTAAAGCTGGTATATTTAGTATATCATATCATATCCTACTTCTAATGTGAACCACATTTTGGAACTAATAATTTTTTAAATCATTTACATTCTCTGGACTTCATAATAATTGTCAATTCTGAATAGATCAGTTGTGACTAGCCTGAGCAAACAAATTTTTCAATTATTAATTGTTTTCATTAATATTACTAGGGAATTTTAGGTAATATTTTTAATATGAAAAAACTGTTAGGTTTATGATTCTCATACATAGAGATGTAATGATTTTTTAAGGCAATTTAGACATGCTTTTGTGGTAGCTAATCTGGTTCTCACTTTCATTTGTATGTGCCTACTACTAATTATTTCTACATCTGTACATTTAAAATAATTATTTAAAGTCTGTGTATTTTGTGGGTCACTAGTGAGAGATTCAGATATAAAAGCATGTGAAGATTCAGATATGAATAGTAATATTACTTTGAATCATGAAAAACTTGCAAATTTTACAGGCTTTTTCTTATACATCCCTATTCAAAGGAAAACATTTAAGTTGAGTTTATATGCACAACATGCTTAGTCCTTTTCTTGACTATTAAAACCAGTAATTAGCAGCTGTTCAATTACTTAAAACAGGCAAGCTTCGCATACTGCAGCTAAGGACAGAATGTACAAGTAAAAGAAAATGCAGTAAACCCATCGCTTCCCCTTTAAAGGACAACTGTTAAGCAGGATCATATGTCTTGATTCGTTGTCACAGTGCAAGCTAGGTCCTACTAAGAAACAGTGAATTTACAAATACTTGTCAAACATAATCATATGTTTGAACCATTAAAAATGTTTTAAAAGACTGAAACTGAATAATTTAAATAGCATTTGTTAGCTGATTTTTGTATAAATACTAAATTTCCATTGATAATTAGCATCATTTTATGCAAAATTCTGCTACAGAATAATAAATTTATCTTGAACTTCAGATTTATTTAAAATATTTTAGAGGAATGGTTGAATTGATTAAATAATTTTTTCGTAGCTAAAATAATTATTTTTAAATTAAGTTTTTGCTAAATAATTTTAAAGGGCTATTATATCTGTAGAAATAGTATTATTTAAATTTGCATGATATAAATAAACAAGTTAATGTTAATAACAGGATATATCTTCTTGATTTCGACTTGGTCCTATAAAATATTTTCATTATCATTTTCTTGAAGGTTCTAGAATCACCCACTTTTGTTAGTTTAAAAGTTAGAATCAAAATGGTATATTAATAAAATATGTTGCAAACTTGAAATTCAAAACATTTGATAGGACAATTAGATCCAGACTCTTAAACAATCTTTTTGCATGTGACAAATAAATCACTGTGTTTTAAACACTTTCAAAGTATTTCATTAACTTTAAAAATATTTCATTAACATAATTTGGAGTAATGAAATGAGTTGTTATTGTTTAAAATATAAAAATACATGTTCATTTCTTAAAGCACAGAATATCAAAGTAATTCACAGAATATACAGAATGTTAAATAAAAGTTGTTGTTTGTTTCAAATATAAGACTCTAATATTTTCGTTTCTTAATTAAAGCATAAAGCTTGAAAAGCAATAGAATAGAGGAAATTTTATTTTAGGAAACTTTTAAATTTGAAAATGTTACTTAAGTTCAAATATTTATGTCTTAGAACATTAAAAATATAATAGATTAAAATGATTCTAAAAATCTGTAGTCAACTATCAGCTTTGTTCTTTTGTAGCACAAAATAAGGATAAAATGTTTTTAGGCTGTGTTATCATATAAACAGTATAGCATATATTCTAGGAATATATTCACACCAAGCAATTAAGCTCAAAGTCTTCATTAAGAAGAAGAAAATATCATCTTTTCCTTTTATGGTCTATAACTTAATTTTTCCTCATTGACCAACATTTTCGATTAGCATAAACATAATCATATGGCTCTCCTTTTCCTGTGGGGAATGTAAGATTTAATGGAAATGAACATCAAGATTCTTCTTTCATTCAGTTGCATCTATCCAGCAGCAATTCAGGATATAGATAAATCTACACATGTCTGTGATGTTTTGAAAAGTTTAATTTAAACAGCTGCACACAGCTGGTGGGAGTATAAACTGCTAAAACGAATGTGGAAATATTATTCGACTTTGGTGAAGTTTAATATGTGTGTACCACCGTATGTATAATGTTCCTAGAAATTGTTCCACCTGTGCACTGGACATCATGTCTATCTGAGTAATACATAGCAAAATTGTTCACAGTAGCAACAAAAAAAGTGTGTAATTCAAAAGTCTGATGTCAGTGGATAAGACAAGTAAATTGTGGCATGTTTATACACTGGAAAACTTTAAGGAATGGAAAACCAATGAAATAGATTTAGGAGCATCAACAAGGACAAATCTAACAAAACACTAAACATTATATTAAAAATTAGGTAACAGAAGAGCACAACATAATTCTATTGATTTTGATTTTCGAAACAGGCTAACTAAACAATATATGCTTAGGAATGCATCCAAATGTAGCAAAATTATAAAGAAAAGCAAGGCAATAATTAGCACCAAATACTATAAAACTACAGTGATAAAAACAGCATGGTACTGGCAAACAAACAGACCCAAAGATCAATGGAACTGATTAGAAGATGCAGAAACAACTCCAGACATACAAAGCCACCTTATCTTTGACAAAGGTGCCAAACATTCACTGGAAGAAAGAGAGCTTCTTAATAAATGGTGCTGGAAAAACTGGCTCAGCACATGCTGAAGATTAAAATTGGACGCATATCTTTCTCCATGCACTAAGCTAAATTTGAAATGGATCAAAGATCTAAATACTAAAACAGAAATATTAAATCTGCTGGAAGATAGACTAGGTAAAACTCTTGAAGACACTGATGTAGGCAAAGACTAGGAATAAAACCCTGATCGCACAGGAACTATCACAAAGAATCAACAACTGGGATCTCATCTTATTAGAAAGCATTTGCACAGCAAGAGAAACCACCTACAGTGTGAAGAGACAACCCACAATGTGGGAAAAAATGTTTGCCAGCTGTTCCTCAGACAAAGGATTACTATTAAGAACATATAAAGAACTCAAAAAAATCAGACCTCCCAAATTTAAAGACCCAATCCAAAAATGGGCATCTGAGATGAAAACGCACTTCTCAGATGAAGAAATACAAATGGCAAATAAATATATGAAAAAATGTTCAACATCACTGGTCGTTTGAGAGATGCAAATTAAAACAACACTGACATTCCATCTCACCCTGGAAAGAATGGCTATTATCAAGAAATCAACCAATAAATGCTGGAGGGGCGGTGGGGGAAAAGGAACCCTTCTCCACTGTTGGTGGGAGTGTCGACTGGTACAACCACCGTGGAAGTCAGTGTGGAGATTCTTCAAAAAACTAGGATTAGAGGTCCCATTTGACCCAGCTATTCCCCTTCTGGGTATCTTCCCAGAAGAATTAAAAGCATCATACCACGGTGATATAGGTGCACCCATGTTTATAGCAGCACAATTTGTAATATCTAGATCTCAGAAACAACCCAAATGCCCATCAACCAAGGAATGGATAATAAAAGGTGTGGTCTTTTTATACAATGGAGTACTACTCAGCCATAAAGAAGGATAAACTGGCGACTTTTACAAGTAAATGGATGCAACTTGAGACCATACTCATAAGTGAAATGAACCAGATGCACATGTGTAAACATCGTATTGTCTCCCTAGTGTGTGAAGCTGAAAGAGTAAATAAGATAAAAAATGTACAATAGATATTATAAAATGGGAAGAAACTTCAAAAGGAAAGAGAAACTGGGATGGGGGAATGGAGAAAAGAAGGAAGGGAAAAGCAAAAAAAAAATATATATATATATACACACATATATAAAAGGTAGTTAAGATAGTTACTACTAATTTCTCTTAGTTTATTGAAAAGAAAGGTTTGTGCTAATATTGTCTGGACAATTGAATGCTGATATCCTGTACTCTGAGTAACTAATTTAAAGATAACAATTCCCAATGTACTAACAAATGTTATCCTCCTATTGTTTTGAAATTTTGTTCTATTTTTCTCTTTAAAATAAATAATAATAATAATAATAATAATAATAATTAGCACTGAATTCAGGGTAAAGACTTCTTCTAGGGATGAATGAAAGGGATGTCAGGAGGAAAGGTGTGAACTCAGGTGGCTTCAAGTTGTCTGGGATGCTTTTTTTCTCCAGCTGGTTGGTAGATACACAGAGTTCAGTTTTTTGTATTTTTTTTTTTATATTGACACTTTTTAAAAATTTCATATGTATGATCTAGCATAATATGAAAAGAAAATTAAAAAGTGAAAAAATTAAATTTAGTCATATAACTGATTAGTAATTTGATGGTAATGTTCTGATGGGTCTCAAAACAGCGTATTGACTAATTTTGTGTCTTTTCCCAGTGGAAAAACATGCAAAAAAAGAGTGTTGTTAAAGTCCAGAGCAAAACAAAAATGATATTAATTCTATCATACAAGAAGCTAAATCTGAATTCACTTGAGGTGAGTTACAGTACAGACTAGAGATTTGGAGTAGCTTTCACCAAAACTGAAGAGGAGCTCAGCCAAAAGCGACAGGAAGAAGTGGAGAGCTGAAGCAGACCCTGAGGATGTCTCAGAATTGTGGTGGAGAAAGTTCGAAAAAGCCAGCTTCCCCAGTCGTATTTTCCCTTAAAATAAGCATAATTTTCTTCCTCTCCTCTTTTGTCACATCCACCAACAGCAAATTCTCCAGGCTGAAACTAGCCTAAAGGAAAATCTTAAATATGAAGATATTTACATTTGTTTTCTCTCAGATTGAAGAACTCAGTTATCACATTGGTTCACACATCTTCTATTAGTGTTTCTTGACCACCTACTATGCATCAAAGACCTTTTCAAGTAAAGCAGTGGACAAAACAAATGCCTAAAATTTGAAAAAAACAATCTAAATAAAGTAGAACTCACATCTCCCCTGTGACTAGCACCATTGTTTAGTCTCTTATAGGAAAACCACATTTATGTATTTTAAGTTAAAATACTTAATAATCTGTATGTACAGACATCTGCAGTTTATTCACCAGTCGTTTGATGTCCTTACTGTATAGTCAAGTCCTTTCTTCGTGTGTGAGCCCACTGATGAGAAGTCATTCACATAATGCTTTGTGTGCAGTCTCCAAGTTCAGTTTCTTTCAAGAGGGACAAGAATTTGAGAGAGGCTAAAAGTAGCTTTAACCGATTGTCTTAGATGACACTTCAGCAGGTAACAGAGGTTTTTGGGGTTTATTTGTGATTTGTAGCCTCCTAGCTTCAATCTCCCGCAACTAATTTAATGGTGGTTTTATAACTTCCCTTTCATAGAACTTTCTAAAACATTCTGTTTTTATTTTCTGTTTTCTTTTCAAGCTTATCTTGTATTTATATATAATTTTTACTTAAATTATGCCATTAGAAAAACAACTGCAGCAGCCAGGAGTAGTGGCACATGTCTGTAATCTCAGCTAACTGCAAGGTTGAGGCAGGAGGATCCCAAATTCAAGGCCAGCCCAGGCAGTTTAGTGAGACCCTGTCTCAAAATATTTTTTAAAAGGGATGGGTGCACAGCTCAGCACTATAGTTCTTGCTTTGCATGTGTGAGGCCTTCGATTCAATCTCCAGCACTGCAAAAACCAACCAACAACCCCACTCCCCCGCCAAAAAAAACTGCAAATGACATAAACAGGTTTGGGAACTGACACAATTTTCAATTTGGGGAACTAACCAGAAGACTGTTGATAAGCACATAACAACTGTTGGCATCAAAGATGAGCAAACTTACCTATGAGGGAGGAAACCACTAACCTTAAACATTCAGCCGCCTCTGGCATCAGTCCATCTATTTTAGGAAACAAATGGAGAAGCTCTGTTAATCCGGTGTCAGTTAAGAGGAGGCAGTTCTGAGAACAAGTGCTAAGAAAACAGCAGCATGGATAACAAGAAAGGGTTCTGAGCAAGGGAACATGAATTCCAGGGAATATTGGGCAAGAAAATTCCTACTTGGAAGACACTATGACACTATCCCCTAAGATTCAATGTATATATTTTTCAGTCTGTGAACCCTTTGAATGAGTGTGATGTCACCACCTCATTCTGATACTACAGCCACCACCTTCAATGGAAGGAAAAGAATAATATAAAAAACTCTCTATCTCTCAGGGACCTCCCCCGCAAAGGAGCTAGTTCAACCTTGGCCTGGGAGGTGCCCACCCAATGCTACGTGTCCTGGCACAGAAGTGAAGCCTGGCAGTGCACACCTTGGACTCTCCTAACGGTCCTTTCAAAGTTGGTGAGAAAAGTGGCACCATTTCTGGTGAGTCCTCCCAGGAAGAATCAATGACTCGATTAGCTACCGAAAGAAAATTTGTGCACAGCCTACTGGCATCACACTATTAAAAACTGCACATTGAAAAGCGAAGGCCCACATCATTTTCTTACCACACTCTGAAAACCGAAACAACAGTCAGAAGCTCAGTTTTAGGTTGCACAACCCTCCTGCAGAGCCTGCGGGGCTGCTGTTCTTTAGGCAGGCGGGTGGACTCCAAAGTACACACTTGACGCGAGGAGTTGCTCTGGAGGCACCAACCAGGGAAGGAACAGTAAAAAGGGGCCGAATGGGCTCCAGGGAAGCAGAGGGGAAAGGTCTGGGCTCCTCAGGCTCCGGGAGCTCTCTCCTCGTAATCAGAGCAGCAGGAGCAGGCCGCTCTCCGGCCAAACAGCAAGCCTGGGTCTATGCCTGGGTAATGACCCCACACCCACTACTCCTGCACTTTCTCCAAAAGTCTCTGAGCTGCTTAAATAATAAAAGCATAAA
The DNA here is from genome assembly GCA_028451465.1 of Erethizon dorsatum. Classification (NCBI taxonomy): domain Eukaryota; kingdom Metazoa; phylum Chordata; class Mammalia; order Rodentia; family Erethizontidae; genus Erethizon; species Erethizon dorsatum. The sequence continues at coordinate 141,064,638 of CM051824.1, forward strand.
CCTCAAAATTATAAGAACAAAATGAATATCTTACGATAAATTACCAATAAAACGATTTAAAGCACAAATAGCAGGTATAGAATGAGATCCCTTCCCTCCTTGAGAGGGAGATGGGGTACACTGGGGGTCCCCAAAGCCAGAGTCCTCACCCCTCAAGGACTCAGCCACCAAGAGCACAGTTGCAGCCCTGACCTAGGGGGTCCCCACACAGTGATGAGCCAGCATGAAGCAGAAGTGAGGGCTGCAGTCTGTGCCTGAGATGACGGGTTCTCCCATCTGTCTGCGCCACCCATCCTAGCTGCTCAGAGTCTACAACTCCAGGGTCTTAGGACCACTGTTCCCAGAGGCTGACATCTAGAGGACTTGGAGATTTCTGGGCATCTTGCTGGGTGCTGGTGCTTACCACACGCGGTCATCCATGATTTTCACCTCACCATTTAGAGCACGCCACAGCTCAGACACTTTCATCCCTTCTTCCTCCGTGACCTTTGCTTACTAACAGGTTGTTCACAGTAGGTGTTACGGCTTATAGCTAGATGTCCCCTCAAAGCCTCATGTGCTCGCTCATAGGTGGGCTTTTCGAGGTGGCTGGTTCTCGGGTGTGTGATACTGGGAGTGATGCTGGGATTAAGGATGTGTGATTACTACATTAGTCCCCTGATTGGTTAAACTCTGTTCTGGGTGTGGATATGGGAAGGCCCGCCCTGGGTATGGGTGGAACCACCCTAAGGGCAGGTAGCCTGGAAAGGATAAAAGGGAGAGGCTTCAGCCTCATTGTTTGCTGCTGCTTCTGCTGCTGCTGCTGCACTACTTTGCTGCCTTCTGTCTGCTAAGAACTGTTTTTCCTCTGTGATCCCCCCTCTCCCATGCCACCCTGCCTTGGAGCCAGCCAACTGTGGAGTGAAACCTCTACAAACTGTGAACTAAATAAACCCTCCCTCCTTTAACTCTGGGTGTTGGGTATTTTGTCTCAGCAATGAGAAAAGTAACTAAGACAGTAGGTATTTTTAAAAAGTTTTATAGCTTCTTTTCACTATTCTTCCCTGCATCAGTCATTTTCCCATTGTTGGTATAAAATACCCAATATGCATGATATAAAAGAAGAGATGTTTAATTTGGCTTACAGTGTCAGCGGGTTGAGTCTTTGGTTGGCAGGCTCCAAGGCAGGAACATCATGCCAGAAGTACATGGTAGAGCCCAGGTGCTCACTTCATGTTGATTGGGAAACAGAGCACAGGGGAAGAGCGCCAGAGAGGAAGGTGCCAGGGATCGGGAAAAGTATCCAAGGTCATGCCTCTGTGACCACACAGACACATCCAGAACTTTACAAATCCCCTAGGCTGCTCTCAAGCCAATCAAGTAGACAATCCAAATTAACTGTCACAATCCTCTTCAGGTCTTTCCCCACCCACTTCGTGTAGGTGCGAATGCATGAATCACGCACCTCACCTTGCAGTCTATTTATCTGGAGGTCTTCACATAACTGTTTCTAATGCTCACCTTAATTTTCCATCTCCCCCTACGAGGTTGCAAGGCAATGATGTTCTTCATAGATATATGGAGAGGAATGATACTTAAAGACTGAATGGTTCTGCAGCTATCTGTGACTTTCTTCTGAACTTTTAAAAGGTGTTAAAGGGCAAAGAGTTCTGCTTTCTTTTAAATACATTTTTAAATAACTGAATTTTAGGAATTTCAGAATATCTATTGACATACCTATAGACATACTTGTTTTGTATAATGAAGCTTTAAAGTGGAGAAACTCAAGGTTTGAAATCACTAGTATGCACAAAGTTAGGCATTTGGATATCACAGTCCAGTCTTTTATTTATGTTTAATATTTTCAATTTTATTCATTTAACTAAAAAACTCTTTAATTATTATTATTATTGTCCTTTCAAAATTGATGTTTCAATTCCACCAAATAATTATAATCTCATGGTAAAAGGCTATAATCTCACAATTATAAAACATTAAATTGATTGAATTTAATCCTTACCAAAAATTGCCGATATTATGTTTACTTTTTTTATTTTTGCTCTAACGAGTGCTAACACTAGCATTGGACGGTACCAGTATGAGGGCAACTATGTGTAAGCCCTATTGTCTTAAGTCATTTTGATAGCTCAATATGTATAAACCAAAACTACTCTGGGAGGTATCCGTATGTCATTGCTCTTGTCTACCAGCCAAAATCACTGAGGAAAATCTGTTTTCTATTGCTATAACAAAATATCTGAGGCTGGATAGTGTGTAAAGAAAAGAGGTTTACTTAGCTCACAGTTTAGGAGGCTGAAATTCTAAGATCTTCCCCAGTTGCTTGGGACCCAGGAGAAGGGCCTCTCAAAGGATAGCATCATGGCAGGAGGATCAGCAAGAGGAGAGACATGGTGAGACAGGAAACTAGAAACAGCCCCGGCCAGTCTTGTTCCTCTACAACAACACACCCTTGGAGAACTAACTGGGGTCCCAGGAGAATTCTAAACTTCATTAATCCCTTCAGAAGGCAATGACTCCAGTGACCGAATTGCCTTGCACTAAGCCCACATCTTAACGATTCCACCGCCGGGAGTATCACCACAATGAGGCCATGCTTCCAACACACCAAACCTTGGGACACACATTCAAATCATATCCAGCCGTAGCACTCCCCTTCCCTCCTTCCTAGATGTAGATATATATGCTAATCATGAAGAGAAAAGGCCTGGCTATTAGGCTACTTTCAGAAGTCTTTTCTTCAAGCCACCTTACAGAGGATATATGTTTGAGAAGAAAAGCATATTTATGGGAAATGGCTGATAAATAGCAGTTGTTGTACTACTCTCCATTAGGGCAATTTCTAATTTGAGTTACAGAATAGTATTTAGCAAGGTGGCATGTACAAGTGAAAAAGAAAAGGATTTGTCTCAGGGACATTTCAACAGCACACCATTTGTTCATTGCAGGAAGCTGACTAGAGATCTATCTGTTAATACATATCTGGAGTTGGAATGCAAATAATAACATTTTAAGACTCCTTTGTGAATGCTGACTTCATAAACTGATTTATTAACATTTGTATGGAGTCAGATGGACCTATGTTTGATTTCTGGCCCAGCTGTTTGTTTGTGCTGAGACTCTGAATAAATTCTGCCACCTCTCTGAGCTTGTTTTGTCATTTTTAAAGCAATTACAGTAATCTTTATTTTACTAATTCATCATGAGAATTAAAACTGCTAAATGTTATATGAAAGGATATTTTCTTAGCATGATTATACGAGAGAGAATACCTATAAATATACATGAGTTAAACATGGAAATTAACTATAAATTATAAGCATTAGGAAGGTTAAAGTAATATATTCATTACCTGCACATCATATGATTGTATATCTGGCTTGAGAATATAAAGAAGTCATAGGAAACAAGCTCTGTGTTCCCCACCAGAACACAAGAATTATGCTCCACGTTCTTCTTTGGATGAGAACGAAGAAGTTACAGGCTAGAAGAGGAAATCCCAGATGTGCAGGTTAATTAGTAGGTCCACAGACTTTAAAAGGGAATTGAGTTCTTGGCTTCCCTTTATGTTTTAGGAGAAAGAATAAGAAAGGAAACCTGCCAATTATCCCTTTTACCCCAGAATGACTAGTCCAGAAGTTGCAGTCCAGTGGCTTTTCTCTGGCTTCCTCTGGTTCCTCTGCACTAAGGTGATCAGCTAAGGGATGGGAAAAACCAGTCTTCATGGCTGTCAGAGAAAACACTTCCCGCTGAGCACGACGGGGGCTTTCTACTGTCCTGAGGGCTAAAGATGCAGACAGGGCAAGAAGAACACGCAGGTCTCAACAACAGCCACTAGGACTATTCTAGATTATTCTCTAGAGAGCACGGCAGGAGCACAGACTCCCCATGCAGCCCACCTGAACGTGAATACTGGCTCCACCCCTTACCTGTGGTGTGATGTTAGAGAAATGAGTCAACCCCTCCGTGCCTCAGTTTCCTCATCTATAAAATGAGAACCATTACTTCAAATAAGGATGCAGAAACGCAAATTATAAGTAAAGAGCAAAATAAAAGATAGATAATAGGAAGTAGGGAGATAAATTGTTCTAAAATGGGAAGCTGACCGAGAGATGGAGGGGCAGGGGAGGGGGAGACGGGAAAGAGGATTAGAAAGGAAGATGCGTTGTGTACAGGTACCAGCTCTGCACAAGGAATATGAACAGTGGGCACTGCACACATGGGCTGATGAAAAAATTGGGGCCAAGAATATGGTCTCCAAATTTTATTTTGCCCATTAAAGACATATTAAAAATGTTTTTATCATCTTAGTGTTTCAACTAGGAAATTCTAACACATAGCAATAAAAGGAGACATTTAACAATAGATGAAATTTTTAAAATATGGAATACTTTTAAGGTTTTAAAAATAATTAGACTGTCCTTATTTTTCACTTGCATCGTGGGTTAGGGAATATTATTTGTTCTGAGACTAAAAGGGGGACACTGCTATATACAATGCTATCCATAAAACATTTAAAGTAGTACAGCATCACACCTCCAGAACATGGCCATTTTCATCCCTTCGATTTGAGATACACCAAATCTTACAAACTGACCTTGATTTTAGGAAATGGTAAAAGGAATCATTGTATTGTTTTATAGACCCAATTATTCTAACTCCCTAGCAGTCTCAGATGTTACTGAGAACTTTACTAAATGCTAAAGTAATCAAAGTTTTATATTGCATGCTTGGAATTAAGCTTCATAAAATTTGTTACACGTAAATTAACAAACTTAATGCAAATGGTTTGCACTGATGTCAAAACCAATGCAAGTGGCTACTAGAATTCTAATTAGGTTGACACTACATCCTTTATACACATTATTGTAAAACACATATGTGTACCTTTTATCCTGCAGTAGCTTTGATATCAGATCAAGGCCTCTTCTTCAAGTACAATTTCACTGATTAAAGTTTGATTGATTAGATAGTGTCTTTGACGTAGACATCATATTCTTAAAGCATCCTTTGAGATTCCTAATATCGGCTTCCGTAAAAGGGAAAAGAAACATAAATTAGCAAAGCAATGTGAAAATACTTGTGGGGTTTGGTTTTGTTTTCTTCATTTTTTTTGCAGCTTTTCACATACATCTAATTTACCAATGTTTTAATGATACTGTTTGTAGGGAGTCTTTCTAAAGTATTCAACTTAGTTTTCCTAGAAACAACAATTTTGACTTCCAGATCTTATTGCATCAGTTTTTGGACATTTAATGCAATTGCATAATTACAATAAGAACTGGCATAAACCAGTTTGGGAGCAAACACAACTGGTATTTGGCAAGAAAAGACCCTGACTTTGTCTGGTGAGAGCAGAGATGTAGAGCGTACTGAAAGGAAGCCTACTAGTTCTAGTGAATTCTCTCTGGCCGTGGGTTAGTATGTTTTACCGAGGAAAGAAAGAGCTTTGATTAATCTAGTGAGTATAAGGAACATAGATTTGAGCTATTTTCTCATTTAATTTTATTAACTATTTAGAAAGCTCATCATGAGTACAGCACTAACATTTCAGTACAATCAATAAAGATATTTATTATAAGCTATAATTTAAAAAACAAAGTTGTATCTGAATATATTGGCTAAAAAATAAAAGACTGTAGGTGTGAGATGACAATAGTAGTTGTACCATGCTCCTTATTCAAATTTTCAAGTTAACAGTAGACAAACCATTATAGACCAGTTTTGTTTCCTCCGCCTTGCCCTTCATACATCTGCTTTCAGATGCACATTGTCTCTTCTCCCTTATCTCTTTTCTCAGTCTCCTAATAAATATGTTAAACTATCTCCTAGCTTGTTAAGTTCTCTTAATTCATGATCTCCTAAATTCTTTCCCTTCAAAGTTCTCCCATATCAAAATGTTCCTATTCCTTTCTTCAGAAGAAGCAACCTAATCACTCTAATTATTAGGGCTTATTCTGCATCAAGGACATACATAAAACTCTCTACAGACAGGAAAAATTCACAAGCTGCGTCTAGAACTTGAAAATATCTTGGTTTTATTTTGATCCAGAAACTCAGCGTGTGAGTGTGTGTGTGGCATGTGCCTGTGTGTATGTGTATTTCTGGCGTGCTTGTTAAAGTATAAGTTTGCAATGGTTAAGGAGCCTGCTATATATAATTTCTACAGGAGTACTGATCCTATTTTAGATCCTGCCAGTTTATTCTTTTTTTTTTTTTTTTGTGGGTACCGAGGGGACGACCTCAGGACCTCGCGCGCCAACAGGCACCCGTGCCGCTGAGCGATATCACCGGCCCCTTTTTCGTATGTGGGATCCGGGAGTCGAACTCGGGCCTTCGCGCTTGCAAGGCAGGCGCTTAAGCCGCTGAGCCGTCTCACCGGCCCCCTGCCAGTTTATTCTTAATAGACTTACTAGAGTAATACATTTCTGAAGCTTTGTGTTTACTTTTTTGGTTTTCAATTTCTATGAGATACACTTTTAATCTAAGAAAACAGTGATTCTACAAATTCTGACTGAGATGTTACTTTTTGCCTGTGTCATTTTTAAATAGATTATTTTCAAAACTTCTCTTCAGTTCTTCAATTATTTTTAGAATCATCTTAAATAATCACTATCTGAATGGTTTAAAACATGTCATTTCTTTGTTTATCAGAAACTACAGTTTAACAAGTATGTCCAAAAATATGCACATGCTTGTCTTCACGGACTTTCTGGATCAAAGTAAAATAAAGGGATTTTTGAAATTTTTTGTTTAGTTTTAAATGTAACTCCAGAATTCACCCGGCTTCTTTCATAGAGATAATTTTGTGGTATGTCTTTCATGCAAAGAATTAAGACTCATGCCAAATAATTAGGCACCTATCAAAGTATGCTTCTGAATGGTCTTGCTCTCTACAGTTTCGACACCTTAGAGAGGGATTATATTTCCTTCCATGTAAACCAGTAAAGGTAATTATAAAGTGGACGTTTTCTAAAGCCTCTTTCAAAATGTATTGACACTGTGGCTGATGGCCTGCTTACTATCGGTCTATAAGCAAAGTTTACAAAGATAAGTGATTATATACACAGATCATTTCAGAAGAATATTAAAGACTTCTGGATGGTAAAAGTGCAATGTTTCTAAAAATGCTAATGAGAGGTTCTACTAATACAAAGGAGGCATAGTTAAAAAGCTCCACTGGTCTATATTGCTGAATTCTATCACAGTGTCCTTGTCTCTGCTTGTTTTGTTGCATAAATAGATAACCCTTGGAAAGTCAGAGAATCCTGGATGATGGGAATATCACAGTATGCAATTATGACAATTGACTAAGGTGTTTCCATTTTTTCTGTAGCTATTATGAGTAATAATAAATTAATATCTCTAAGAATAATGTTAGAATCTTACAAATAGCAGCGTTTTTCCTTTCATGCATTTGCATACATCACTTAGTATGAGTTAACTTCAAGAAGATTTAACTTAAATACCATTAAAAAATGTTGTTCTCTGTGGTTTTTCTCCATGTACCCTTCTGTGGTCTCCATGTGGTAAAAGGAAAAGCTAGTGGGAAGGGTCTTGGAGAGACTGGGTAGAAAGGACTTTGAGCAAAACAAAATCAGGATTAAGAAAGTGGTGACTCGGAGAACTTGAATCTTTAGGTTGTGATGGAAATAACAAAAGATGCCTACCCTTGTAAACCTTGTTAAGTTTGAACAAAGAGGCAGAAAGTAAACAATAGAGATAAACAAAAAGTGAGTTAAATTCAATGTCTTAACATAGAGGATAAACTTCAGTCATTTGTACAAAAAGGGGTACGCCCTGAGACCATGACAATGTTAAGCGGAATAAATCAGACACACAAACTTAAATATGGCATGGTTTCTCTTATATGAGAAACCAAAATTATAAATAAAGACAGATAATAGGGAGATAGATCTTTTACAAAAGGGAAAGGGACCAAGAGTTAGTGGGGGGAGAAAGGGAGGGGAATGGAGATGCGTTACATCCATATATCAACGCCCCACCAGGAATGTAACCATTATGTACTGCAAACATGTACTAATAAAACATGCACTAATTAAAAATGAAATTTGAAAAAATAAATAAAAGTAAGTTTCCTTCAAATAAAAAGTAGAGAATAGATTATGGAAGATTTTTTAGTTTGAAATGTATTCTATAATGAACAAGGGAAAACAGCATTTGGCTGAGATTTGGGGGTGGGGTTGGTTAAAAGAGAAGTCAGTAAAAGATCCTTAAAACATGTGCGAATGAGACATGCTCTTAAATAAATGAGGAAAGAAATCAGCATTTCCTGTCCTCTTCCTGTTTCCTATCACCCATCACCCACTCATGGGCAAACCCTGGCAACTCTCTTAACCTCAGTTCTCTGTACAAACAACGCACAAATACAGACAGATCAGTGAAGATTCACTTTCTGTACATCTACTTTAAAAATCGATAGGCATATACAAAGAAGGCCTGTACCCAGCAACCTCTCACTGCAAGTACTGTGCCGGCCATTTTCCCGTGCAATACTAGCACACATGTCCATTCTATGGATAGTTCTACATGAAAACAAGCTATCTGTGTATATGTTTTTGTATCCATTCAAGGATTATTTGTTGAATGAATAAATGAATTCATTCATTTACTCATTCATTATTGAACTACTGGATTTGGCCAAAGGAAAAAACAAAACAAAGCAAAACTGGTTCTATTATGCTGCAAATGACAAAATGTACCAATTTGGAGGTGATTTAAAAGTTTATCTATCCTCCTTATAAGTCTTAAACCAAGGAGCAAAGAATTTCTAAGAAAATAAGTATTTTTCTCCCTTTCATACTAATTGTATAACTAGGATCAAATATATTGTTCATTTTATAAAACACACAACCTGCTTAGTTCTGCATTTGCTAAATGTATGCATAGGTATGTAGGCATGAGTCTCATTAGGGAGATATTTAAGTATTTGACAGTAAAATAAATACTCTCATGGTGAAAAAATTACTGTTCTTTCTACAATTATAATTTACTCATAAAATGGCATATTTGAGACTATGGTTTAGTCTAACTATTAATTTAGTATATTTTCAAAGATAAAAAGAACCTGACTGTTTTCAAATAATCCGCATAATTTAACTTTATATTAATAATTAAATCCTATACACCATTTATAACTCAATCATTTTATATATTTCATTAGATTCTTAAAAACAACTTGATAAAATAGATATTAATGTTCTGATGTTAGTGATGAGAACGTTGAGAAGTAGAAGGTTGTACAGGATTATAGGCTAACTGTATAAAAGAGCAGAGAGCCCTGTTAGGTCTCTAATCCCATTGTTTAAACACTTATGCATGTTGTAGCTATGGATACGCCAGGTATTTTATGGATTACTTGAAAAGATTTTGAGATACAGGAGACTTCAGGAGAGGCTGCAAAGGATTACTTAATGTAGTTTATATTCTGAATTTTGTGTTGTATAGAAATAGCAAATATGAAAATAATTCCTATCTTATTTTTTTTTCTTCTGGCAATCAGAACAGTGACAACTTTGCTATTTATTGGGTCTCTTTGGAACTGTATAAAGTGTGTTTTTTTAAAAGGAGGACATTTTTATTATGTCTTATTATTTACTGAAAGAGGGGTTGATCCCTTGGAAATGTTAATATTTAAATTACTACATTTTTCTTTAATACATTCATGCTAATTTCTAATGACCAGTAATCCTATATGAAATTAGTAATACCCTTTTTACCTTGCTTGGTAGATTTTAGGTCCCCAAAACAAAAGATATTCCTAACAAGTGAAAAGGAACATGAAAAATACAGGAAACGTTTTGAATCTCCAAATCTCCGAATCTAATTCAGCTGATGTACTCTAAAATATATCAAATGTGAGAGTACACCTAGAAAGTACTACTGAAATGCACTTAATCTCGTCTGAGAAGAATGAAAGAACATAGACAGGGTCCTGCCTCTGGATCTGGGGGGAGGATTAACTTTCTGAAAGTGGGCCTTGATGGTTTGTCTGAGAATCTACACACTCTGAGTTCCTCATCACTTTTTCAGTCTCAGCTTATTCTACCCGTACTTCCTTACTGACTCAGGACCGCCATGGGTTAGTATACTCCCTGTGTAGAAAATATTTAAGAAACTTTTAGTTGGAACAGAATTCTGCCTCCATGTCAGTTTCACCAGATGGTGTGTTGATGATTCCGGTGCCTTGCGTTGACTCGTTTCTTGCTGTGGTTCTGACCTGCTTCGCAGTTCCACAAGGGACAGCAAGCTTTTTGGAGGTTGGAGGGAACTCTTCTAATCCTAATATCTGTTTTGTATTCCTCAGAACTCCAATTTGATGAGCCAGATATTACATTCAAGGATAATAATCCTTGATCATTTACTGTGATCAAATAATATGTGATTATCACTAGCGGTTGTATTGGCTTCCCAAATTAGGGGATGCAATCACCTAACTTCACAAACACAGGTATATCAATGAATGGTTATGTTAGTAGTGAGTTCCCTAGAAATTTGATGAAATTGTATTCATCTCATGGCTGAACTCCCACTTGCCCACTTGTGAAAAAATAACTCTGATATCAGAATGGCTCAAATGACTTATCTTCAGTGGCAGAAGGCAATGTTTAATTTTTTTAAGATGGAGCCTTTCACCTGGGAGACAGGGATGTTTTGGAAATCACTGACCTATCCCAGATAAGACATTTTTCCTTAAGAGCCCACTCACCGTACCAGCAGCTGATTCTGCATCTTACTCTGTTTTTCTCTGATCCTTAGTCAGCTGGTTAACCATTATCAGCCTAACCAGTTTACAGTGTTTCTGTTTTCCTGCCATTATTGTGTTTACACGCCCTACCCTCAGCCATTATCACTGGTCTCCCTTGATTTCAAACACTTGATCCTATCTCCTGATTTCATAGCCCTGAAGTCTGATAATCTTAACAAATGCTGGTCTCGGTCTCTCAACCATGTCTTTATCCTGGACTCTTCTTGTGTCCGTCATTTTTCCTTGTCTCTGGGACACGATACCCAACACCCACATTTTAAAGGAGAAAAGGTTTATTTTGGCTCTTGTTTTCAGTCCACAGTCAGCCAGCTCCAAGCAGAAATGGCAGGGCAGAGACCCTGGGCGGAGTAAAGCCGCTCACAACATGGTGATCAGGAAGAGAGAGAGCAAGAGGAGAACCCGACAGGGTGATACCCCCTTCCAGAGCAGGCTCCCGGCCATGTTCCTCCTCTGATCAGGCCACACCTCCTAACACCACATTGAATAGAGCCCCCAAGACTCAATCACGTTTCAAAAGCCTCATTTATGAGTGCCTGAGGCTTTGCGGGGGGGGGGCATCTAGATATAAATCATAACACTTCTGATTTCAAACTTCTCACTTTGTATACACTTTTTTATTACTTGGGTAACAAAAATTAAAAAGTATGTAAAAAATAAGGAAGTATTTTGTGTAAATAAAAAAAGTATGTCTTTTTCAGATTGGTTATAAGACTGATTTATTAAATACGTCTCTAAGGATACATTCCTATTATAGGGATTATATTCATGATCCTTCAGATAGAATTTTCACTGTCATTGATTAATTCAACAATTTTTGAACACATATTCTGGCGATTATTTTAGGCAAACATACACCAGACTTTGAAAGAGCTGATTCATCTTGCCAATAGTAGGCACTAATCTTTCTTGAACACTTGATATTGAAATAATCAGCTTCCATACTGTATTGTTTCCCCTTTGCTGGGACAAAATACCTGACACCTGCAACTTAAAGGAGGTGTTTACTTGGCTCACAGTGTCAGTCCATGGTGGGGGGCCCAAGGCAGAAGGGCATGGTGGGGGAAAGCTGCTCTATTCGTGGTTACCCTGGAAACAGAGAGCAGGGAAGGCAGCCAGAAAGGAAGAGGCCAGGGACCAGAAATAGTCCACAGGATCATGCCCCCAGCACCCATCCAGACACACGCAGAAGTGTGCTTTGCTAATCCCCTAGGTGTCTGTCAAACAGACTAGGTTGACAATCAAGATTAACCATTGCGCACAGTTAATGTTCCATGAGCAACTAAACAATGCAGCTCACTGGGATTGTGTAAGATGTCAGTCATCTCTCAAATATTTTGTACTAAAAAAGAGAATTCTCTTGGCTAATGTTAGAGATTAGCCTTTCCTTAAATATTTGCATCATAAAAGCCAGCATTCTAACGTTAGGCATTAGTAGTTTCTTTACTATTGACTAATTTGTCCATTCCATGACTTTGAAATTGATATTAGCTAATTTATGTGTAATCATTTAGAGAATACATACACCATCAACAAAAGATATACAGGTGGCTGGGTGTGTAATCCTGGCATTCATGAGGCTGAGGCAGGAAGATTGCCACAAGTTCAAGGCCAGTGAGGGCTATATAGTGAGACCCTATATGGAAAAAAAAAAAGAAGAACAGAAAAGGATAGTGCCAGTATTTAACCCCACTATCCTTGTATGTGTCTCAATCTCTGTTTCCTTGGGCTCTTGCAGATCCCATCTTCCTGGTTGTTGTTGTTACTGCTGTCCATGTTGTTTTAAAACTTAGAAAACATATACAAAGAACGAAGTACACCCATTTCAAGTATTTAATGATAACTTTTTTTACACCCATGTGGCCACCCATTAGATTCAAATATAGAACATTTCCAGTACCTACCTTCACAGGTGTCTTTCCATATCCTATTCTTATCCTTTGGGCTCCATTTTCCTCCTGGTTTTCACAACTTGCTCCGACGTTTATGACTCCTAAACTTCATCTTTCCTCATCTGTTCCTATCTTGACTTGTCTTTAAATACTCTCTTGGATTCGTTTTATTTGCAGCCCTTAAAAATAGCTGGTGTGATGTCCCCAGTGGACGGCAAACTGCTAATATTTTGGAAGCAAATGTTAACGCTGGACACATCTAAACGTGTATGGCTAAGTTTAATATAATTTGCTTTTAATTTTTTCACATATAATTTTGAAAATTTTCTATAAACAAGTACGTCAGCCGTAGTTGGTCTTCCTAGCAAAACAGTGTTACCCTGCACATGTTCTCAGAGATCAAATTAAATAATTCATTTTCAAGGGTGGTCTCTGAGGCTCGGGTGGGTACTGGCTTCTCTACTAATAATGGGCTGTTCCACTTTTCTCACTTAAGATGTAAAAATGTCATCACTTATTCCAATTCAGTTCAGGAATAACCTGGCCAAACTGGTGTAGTGTACCTTCTTAGTGTATGTGAAAAATAAGCTGCAATATTGGAATTTACTGCCTGCCTATGGAAAAGGCTTCATTAACTGGCATTTAAAGAGTACCAAAGTGCATTGGTTTCGGGATTTATCAAAAATGTATGCCCTTCATTGGAAGTCTCACATAAATATTACCTTTGCATTTTATAACTACATGAAATTATATATGCATTATGGACTTCAAGAAATAAAGTGACTGTCACAAATACTTGATCTGAACACATTGTTACTGAACTTTTAAAGTGCCCTCAGAAAGACAAAGTATTACAGACACTAGGCTGGTGATATAGCTCAGCGGCACAAGCACCTGCCTGGCAAGCGCGAGGTCCCGAGTTTGACTCCCGGTACCCGCATAAAAAAAAAATTACAGACACTAATAATCACAATTCTATATAAAGTTTTACCATCTTGATATACATAGGAAATATCAGGCTTGACTGTTAGGTGAAAATACATACTTACGTATAGTTTTGTAAAATAGTTTGCACACTGTCAAATCTGTGATTTTGACTAAACTTAAAGAGAAATTATATAATCAATATATCAATGAGATAGAAGAATAAACCTAGATGATAGGTTGAATCAACTTGCTTCCTCTGTTGAAAATTGAGGTTAGATCCGAAATTTGAAAGCAAGGACAAAAATAATGTAAGAAGTTTTTAAATATTGAATGAAAAGTAGCAGCATTTGGTAATATCTCCTACTGTAGACCTTCTTGTATGTCCTTTGTTATTGTAAAATTTTACTGATAGAGATCCAAGCAGATCTCTAGAAACCCTCTGCATAGCTAAATGATGGTGAGAAAAAATTCGACTTATCATAACTAAACAAGTATACTCCAGAGATTTTTTTCAAACAACACAATTCATGTGTATGATCTTCCGTTGTTAAATAAATTTCTTAGCTAAATTAAACTGCGAGCCCAGATAGCAAAGACATACAACAGTACTTTTAAAGTTTCCAGTGTGTCTTATAAACTAAGATTGCCATGATTGATAGCATTCTTTCAAAATTATTTCTGAAAGTTTTGCCTTTCTTTAACTTTTATTTCTATAATTATGAGGGATCTGGAGTATTTTAAATCAGTTCCTTATTGTTCCTAATGGTAATGATTAGTCAAACATTTTTTATATAATGGAAGAATGAAATACCAAAGCTGGAAGTCCTGATTTCACACAAGTATAAGGTGGGAATTTTCGAAAAACAATTTTGGTCCCACTTCTGACTCACTAAATTAAAATATCTGCAAGTAAGGGCCAGACATTTGCATGTTTTAATGTTTCCTCGGGTGATTGTAAAGTACAGTCAGGGTGAGAAACACTGAATTAAGAACAAGAAATTTAGAGTAAGTTACTTCTAATTTTGATGTTCCTCTAGTAAAAACATGAAGGATTACTGAAATATTTATTATAATGATACATTGTTTTTAAGTGTTTAATTCAAAATAAAATTAGGGCTTTTTATGAGAGCAATACAATTTGACATATGTTGACAAACATCAACACATACTGAACTTTTTTAAGGGTAGAGACTGGTCCTTTATTACAACAAACAGTACCTACAGTGACTGGTCCTCTTAATTAAATAATCATCAGTTACCTCCATCTAGTTCTACAGAGTACCACAGTAACAATTTCAAAGATATGATAGAGAAGAAAGTTTCTTCCAATTGCTTCTTTATTCAACGCCACACATTTTATTCTGCTTTCCCTCTATAATTTATAATTTTTAAATTCTAAAATCACAGGTGGAGCTATCAAATTAAATGGTGATATGATCGTGGTGTTTGTGTTTACTATAAATTTAATGTTCTTATTAGCATCTTGAAACGTCATTTGCAGTGAATATTCCATATATTCATGTGATGTCTGATTACCAAATGACATATATAAAATAGATTCTCTAAATAACCTTCTATCAGAGGAGTTAATTAGACATTGTAAGGAGAAAATAAAAGTTCGTACACATGAAACTTTTAGCTTATTTGCAAAAGATTCTTGGTAATCAGTAATAGAGTTGAATTTTTCATAAGCATAGGCTCATATTCCTTGTTACAACTGTAATCAGTGCAAGAAGACTAGCAGATACTTAGTACAGAATGCTAAGCTGGATCGAACACTCTTTAAAACTCTACATTCTAACAATCATTAATAAGGTATGACTGCATTACGCATTTTCAGACATTTACAAATACATAGTATGAAAGCTTCCAAACGATTATTCATTCTGTCATTGGTCAGTTTGCTACAATATAGAGTCCAATTTGTTCTTAGTTTTCTAAACTCAAAGTGGTGTTTAAATTTGTTTCCATTTCTATTAAATTCAATGCTGTGAGAAAATATTAAATAAAGACGACACAGACATTTATGATAAAAATAACAATTTACCAAATATGAAATATACTTAACTGCTATAGCAAATTTATAAATTACCCCTGAACTTCTATTTATAGATGTTTAAAACACAAGAGTCGTATTTATCTTAGATTCCAATGTCATTCCTAAGTTTTCACATTTATAATGTGAATGTGATTATCATTTTATTAGTTTCTTAAAAATTCTTTAATTATGCTAAAAAAGAACACCTTAACTAAGTATATCTTTCAAAAATACGACACAAATCAATTGACATCGACAAACAGTAAAAGTAGGAAATAAAATTCTCAACATTAATAAGATCAAGAACTTTTTAGATGTCTTGAATTCATAATGTCTATGCCTACAGGATTCTGAAACATGAGTGAAAAGTGAAAAATACAGATATTTATCTATTTATTTCATAGAATGTAAACAATTATATAGAAGTGTTCTGGTATTACACTGAGCTTTTCACTTTATCTAAAACGTTCTGGATTGTGTAAAACAGTACCGTGTTTAGCTGACCTGAGAAGCCTGCATGTCTACTCCGCCGTTTCAGAGAGCTTTATTTTTACATTCTTTGGTTGTAGAAGGCATATGATAGTAGTTCAGATATTTTTGTGATGTCCGAAATCATAAACACAAACCCTTCCTTTAATTATAAAATACACCTAGCTGTGGCCTCAGGAACTGAGGAATATAAACTTAGAATTACTGATGACTTGATATATATATATATAATATATGTGTATATATACATATATACACATACATGAATATGTTGGCAAGGTTTAAATTCTTTGGGATTGAAAGTTTTCAATTATTCTAATTATATTTAAGATAACTTATTAATTTTGAAAGGAAGTATGAATGAACCCCTTAAAAATAAAATGCAACCTACTAATTCTGAAACTTTCTGGGATTTCCAAGTCAGTATGTTTAAATAAATTTACATCTTCCAAAATCCTGATTCCTGTAAAAAAAAAAATGTACGTACGCTAAGAATGAAATCCCTTCTATGGTAGTCACAGAAAAGAATTGTCAGATTTCAGACAGTTGTTGAATGTTTAAAAACAGCTTTTGAAAACTAGTATTTCAGTGTTGATTTTAACTTGAAGGAAATAATGAGATAAGTAACTGCCCTGCTCAGAAACCTGTCTCTAGGTGGGATTTCCCATGATTCAGAGTTTAATGGACACTCTTGCAAATACACCCTCTCAGCCCAGTCATTCTAATTTAAAGCAGAAGGTAAAGTTTTAAATAAAAATGATAACAGTAGTCAACGCTGGACAAAAATAATATAAAGGGGACATAATAAAAGTATCAATCAGCTTTCTCCCTTTGCAGAATGATTATTGTAAAATTTTCAGATTTAGCCATCAATTTGGATTTACAAAGCAAGTAGCAAAAGCAAGACTTTAGTCCATTACTTTCGTGTCATCCTTAGTTTGACAACCGAATGTAAGCCAGGCATGATAATATGAGTCAGAAAGATAGCAATACTGGCAAGAATTGAATGTCAAAACTTTTTGGACATTATAGATCTCTTCTGGCAGTTTTTTTTTTTTTTCTTTTTGTAAGTTTTCTTGTAAAAATCACGAAACAGTGGCATGTGCTTTCCAAGAAGTACTTACTGAACTATTCGAAACCAATTTTAAATTACTGTATTTGTAACACGTTACGCGCCCTCGCTTCTTTTAACAATTACGTTTCTGAGAACTCTGGAATTTCCTGCACCACACCGTGGAAGGAGGTGCTCCAGAGTGGGCTCGCTCTCAGTTTTGCAGTTGTTGAGCGGTTCTCTCGAGCAGGGCTGCCGGCCGGGGGAGGGGCGGCGTCCTTCCCCGCGCAGCCGGCCGAGGCGGAGGCTGGGGTCCTGCGCCCGCAGCTCGCCCGGGCGCCTCGCCTTCGCCGGCCAGGTCAGGAGACGAAACGCGTTTCCACCACTCGTGCAGCCCTGACGGCCTCGCGTGCGATGCACGCATCGCTGAGTCCCGCGCGATCGCTGCACCGAGCAATCCCGTCTGGAGGGAGAGCGAGTCCCGCGCGCCGACTCCTCTCGGGCTCACGGCGGCACGCAGCAGGCCCGCAGCGACCACCCGGACCCGCGGGGGCGAGGAAAGTCCCCGCCGTCGGGTCGCGGGCAGCCCCGCCGCGTGCGCTTCCAGGCGCGGAGTTGCTGGCGGAGGGCGTGGCGGAGGCGTGGCGCGAGGGGTCCGGGCCGGGAGGGCAGCGGGGCGGGCGGCAGGGGAAGAGGCAGCGCGGCGCCGCCGGCGACTCGAGGCTCCCGCTCTCCCGGCCGCCAGAACCAGCCGCCGGGGGCGGGGCCTGCGGTGATTGGCGGGCGGGCGGGGAGGTCGGAAGTACTTTGTTTTTTATGCTAATGAGGGAGTGGGGCTTGTCCGTATTTACGTTGAGGCGGGAGCCGCCGCCCTTCATTCACCCACATGGTCCTTCGAGGTGCCGCCGCCGCCTCCCGGCGCGCGCCTTCGCGCCACTTCGCGCCCTCGGGCGAGGCCGAGGGGGTGGGGACGACCCCGCCGCGGCCCGCGCCCCTCGGCGAAGCCCCCTGCGCGCCCGGGGCGGGCGGCTCCCCCGGCCGGCCGCACCCCCGGCCCGGGGCCTCGGATCGTAGTAAAGCGGAGGCGGGCGGGAGGCGGGCGGAGAGCCGCGGCGGGCCCGGCGAAGATGGTGGCGGCTACTCCTGCCGGTGAGTGTGCCCGCCCTCCCTCCGCCGGCGCAGGGAAACCTGTTGTGCGCGGCCCGGGCCGGGGCGGCGTGGCCGGGCGCGCTCGGTCTCGGTCCGCACGCGGCGGCGGCCGGCGGAGGGCAGGGCCGGGGCGGAGGGGGCGGCGGCCGCGCCCGGGAGCCGCGCGGACCCTGGCGGGGCGGCCGAGGGCGCACGGCGCACACAATGGCCCCTCGGGGAGGGGGCGCGGGGCCCGGGGCGCGGGCGGGGCCCCGGGGCCGCAGGCCGGAAAGTTTCTCCCGGGGCGAGAGTTAAAGCGCCGCAGAACAAAGCGGCGGCGCCGGCGGCGCGTGGGGCAGGCCGCGGCGGGCGGAGCGGGCGCGCCCACGAGGTACCTGCGGGCGGCGCGGCGTGGGCGGGCGCCCGCGCTCCCCCAAACTTTGTGCGCGCCACGCCGGGCGCAGGGCGCGGGTTCGGGCGGCGCGGCCTGGGCGCCTCCCCCGCTCCGCGTGGGCTTTGTTACCGCGTGGGCAGCCCCCGGGCGCGGCTCGCAACTCGCCCCGCCGCGGCCCGCGGAGGAGGCCCGGGCCCGCCGCCACCGCCGCGTGGGGCTGCCTGCGCCCGGCCGCTCCGGGCAGCGCGGCGCGGGAGGCCCGGCCGGCTCGGCGGGAGCGGCGTCCTCGCCGCCATGTTCCTGCGGGGCGGGGCGGGCCGCGAGGGCGGGGGACATGGCGGCGACTGCGCGCCGCCGCCGATTGTTCCCGGCCTGGGTCTGGGCCGCGTGCGGCGGGCACCGCGGCCGCCGAGCCCCCGCCCCTCTGTGCAGGGTGGGGGCGGGGGACACAAAGGAGGGGTGGCGCGCCCGCGTCCCCGCCGAGCTCGGGTTCGGCGCCGCCGGTCGCCGCGCGGCTGCCGCCGGGAAACGGAGGGGGGGTGGCCGCGTCCGGCGGGGCCCGGCGCTGACCCTCCGCCCCCTGGCGGCCGCGCGGGGAACCGCAGGGCCGCGCGCCCCCTTGTGCGACATGTGCTGCCGGCCCGGGCTCCATGAGTGTGGCGGGCACTTCACGGTCTCGGGCCTTTCTGCCCGGTTCTACATTCCTAAACTGGAGCAAAGCGGGTGAAGAAGTGGAGAGGGCAGGCTGTTTGATGCAGTAGCGCCAGAAAAAAAAAATGAGCAGCGTGCCACGAGGACCGCAGCACTTGAGGAAACAACTCTTTATCCCGGCTCGAAGCCACGAGGTCTCGTTGGGGGAGGGGTGGCGAAGAATGGTCTCGGGGCTGCGTTTTCTCCTCCCCGTGGGGCCGCGCCGCCGAGTTGATGATTACCCCTGACCGGGACCCAGTGTTTCGGGAGCTTACTAATTCAGACGTGAGCCTGAGACCCAGGGGTTTTTCAACTTTATTCCGTTCCACGTTTTTACACTTACATTGTTGGTCTTTTAAATCCTAATACGTCTCGTTCTGTTACTTTGGTTTTGCAGATTAATGGGATTAATTGTCGTTAGAGGGGTTGGAAAAGAGTGTATTTATATATGGAGTTGGAAGGGTGGTGGTAATTATTAGCAAATACATTTCATCCTTTTTTTTCTCTGTCCCCCTCCACCCCAGTCATACACGTGGACCTAACCGCACCAAAGCTTTTCAAAGGCTACTTGGCTGAGGAAGAAGTTTCCCGAATGGGTAAGTATATTTTAATATTCTGTGTTAACTTTTCTTGATAACGAATTTCTCCTGACTTTTGTTTTTGAGTTGGATAAATATAATAGCATTGGGCTGTTAAAGCATGAAAATAGATGTTTTGGACTTTGTCAATTTGCCTTTTCTAGAAAATTAACTCATTAAGTATGGGTCAGCTAGTTTTTAAGGTAATAAAACGTACAGTGGAAAAATCCATACACATCTTTGGAAACTAATGCAGTTTGCAAAATACAGGTTTAGGACTTTTAGGTTGAATGAGGAGATCTAATTTAGGTTGGTTACATTTTACAGATTTTATGCAGATTTTATTTAAGTTGCACAACTAATAAACTTGAAATGTAGTCTGAGCAGTAATTTCATTAATCATTTTATCAAATATTTGCTGATTGGTAGCCAGAAGAAAAGGAAATGTTTTGCCACGTGGATGTGAAGATTTCCTCTAAAAGGTATTCAAAAGTCAAATAACTGTTGATACTTATTTATGTGCATTGTGACTTTGATTTTTTTTCCGTTGAATCTTAAATTTGTGAAAGGCCGCATGTAAGGAACAGCCACCACACTCATAGCACTAGACTAGGGGTTGGTTATTCTTTCTGTAAAGAATTTTCTATTTTTAAGGCTTGAATGTGTCAAATGGTACTTGTAGCTATGAGATAATTAAGCTAATCTTTTCTTCCTTGTTAGAGATGGTGGGAGTTTTGCGTTTTGGAGCTTTTAGAATTTGAGATGTTATTCTAATTATTTATTTCAAATTTAGCAGGAATAAAGGGGACATCACCTTGTAAAACTGAAGATTGTGACCAGTCAGAATAATGTCAAAGTGCTTACAGTGCAGGTAGTGATATGTGCATCTACTGCAGTGAAGGCACTTGTAGCATTATGGTGACAGCTGCCTCGAGAAGCCAAGGTGGGCTTTAAAGCGCAGGGTCTGCTGATTTTGAGTGCTTTTTGTTCTAAGGTGCATCTAGTGCAGATAGTGAAGTAGATTAGCATCTACTGCCCTAAGTGCTCCTTCTGGCATAAGAAGTTATGTTTTCATCTAATAATTCAAGTGAAGCAAGTATCTAGGGGTTTTGATAGTTTTTGTTTGCAGTCCTCTGTTAGTTTTGCATAGTTGCACTACAAGAAGAATGTAGTTGTGCAAATCTATGCAAAACTGATGGTGGCCTGCTATTTCCTTCAAGTGATTTTTACTAATTTTGTGTACTTTTATTGTGTCGATGTAGAATCTGCCTGGTGTATCTGATGTGACAGCTTTGTAGCACTAAAGTGCTTATAGTGCAGGTAGTGTTTAGTTATCTACTGCATTATGAGCACTTAAAGTACTGCTAGCTGTAGAGCTCCAGCTTCGGCCAGTCGCCCAGTCACCCTGTCCTGTCCTGTCCTGTTACTAAACACTGTTCTATGGTTAGTTTTGCAGGTTTGCATCCAGCTGTGTGATATTCTGCTGTGCAAATCCATGCAAAACTGACTGTGGTGGTGAAAAGTCTGTAGAAAAAGTGAGGGAAAATCGAACCCCTTTCTACACAGGTTGGGATCGGTTGCAATGCTGTGTTTCTGTATGGTATTGCACTTGTCCCGGCCTGTTGAGTTTGGTGGGGATTGTGACCAGAAGACTTTGAAATTTAAGTATTACTGAAGACTCTGATTTCCACTATAAAATGTTCAAGAGATTTGAAATGTTTAAAAATACTTTTGTAGCTTCTCATGTTTTCATCAGTATAGAACATGTACAAATTTTTGTTTCTTGAAATCAAATATTGTCTTTTTTTATACTAAAACATTTGACAAGTTTTAGAGTTAGACATAATTTGGCTATCAAGTATTCCAGTATGATTGTACAGGAAATTTGTGAATATATGGTGATCTGTAAGGTTTAGAATATTCCTTTTTGCTTTCTTTGGATCTAGTGTTAATCCAGGATGCTTTATTTAATCTGCAAGTTAATAAATTATGTCATTAAGATATTTAAATGGCTAAAAATACTGTTCAAATCCATGGGTGAAGGTTTTTTTAAAAAGCATGGATGGAGGAGTGTTTCCACTAATCAGATACTATTATGCAAATA
Source organism: Erethizon dorsatum (assembly GCA_028451465.1). NCBI lineage: Eukaryota > Metazoa > Chordata > Mammalia > Rodentia > Erethizontidae > Erethizon > Erethizon dorsatum. Next base: position 141,086,712 of record CM051824.1, read on the forward strand.
CATGTGTTCTTAATGTGCAACCGTTAAGTGGTTTTATACTACTTTCTTTTTGTGATGTTAATATATATATTGTAAGTGACCTAGGGACCTCAGACTGTTCTGCCATGTGGGACCTAAAAATTGGAAATACAAAAGATAAAGACAGGATGATGCTAAATGTTGTGGCAAGTATGTGTTTTGTGTACACGCTTCCTAATGCTAAGAATGCTGCAGTGGAGTGGAAATCAAATTAGTTTTTCTCCAAATTTGCAGTTAATACTTGCTGGACTTCAGCAACAATGAGTTTATTCCAGGCTGGTATGATTTCTGTCACTGGAGTGGAATCTTAAGAAGTGCAACTTAACTGTTTTTATTTGACATTTCTGCCTCCTGCCTTTTCTTTCAGGAGTTTGTCTCTAGGCTATATTTTTTATATGTTTTTTTTTTTAATGGCTGTTTTAATAATCAAATTGAAAAGGATCAGTTGTTAAAAATTGGACCTCTGAGATACAGGGAAACTTTTAGCTTTGCAAGATGTATTTTGGAGGAAGTTGCCACTTTAATAACATGAAGTAAATTTCAAAAACCTTAGCAATTATACCACCTGGTAAATTAGATAACATTTTTTTAAATATATTGGGTGAAGTCTTAAGAAAAGTTTTCATATCTAATGTATCTCATTAAGAAATTTAATTCTTGAATAGACAGGTAATCATTTGACAATTCTGGAGTGAATTTCTAAGCTAGATTTTTCAAGAAGAAAAAAATCAAAGTGTATAGTGGTTTATTTAAAGTGTAACAGTTAACCTGAATTCTTGAAGCTTTTGAATTGATGGAAGTGTAAAAATTGTTTCAATTTAGGTAGTTAATGAAAAACATTACTTTAAATTATTTTAAAATTCTATGTTAGTAGTTTTTAGTGCTTTGCAAAATGGTTATAAGTTGAAAAGTGGCATTTATATCTATTCTTGTTTCAAAGCTTTCGAATATACTAGCATCGTTTTTTAAAAAATGGAACCTGTGATAAGCCTGCTGTGGATGATTTTTTATATGCTAAAATGTAAGTCAGATATAACAGTTTTAATGGTTAACTGTTTATCCCTGGATGCTGCACCTTTATACTTAACTGTTCAGAACTTACTTAGACTTGGATTGATATTTAATTCTAACGAACAAGTTAATAAACATGTTTCACGTAGTTAACAATGTTGTATGGGGTTTACGAATTTTGTTTCTTGGTAAGTGTGCAACGCTTTATGTTCTGTTAAGATTTTTTTCCCTTAGATATGATGACATACACTAACAAAACCATGTAAATATCATTTAAATGTAGTTATCTTTAGATAACGATACATGAACAAGTTGGTTATTGACTTATTTCTAATTGACTGGGAGAAAACAGCTTTGACCTGAGGCTTATAGTGCTTTAATCTTGAAGTTTCAGCCTAGTATTCCATTGCTTCAGGTGTGATAGCCTGAAAACCTCTCAGGAAAAAAAGGGACTTAATTGCTCTCGCATGCTGTGTATGTACGTCTTATTTTTAGTCTGTATTTAGCAGGATATCACTTAACATTCTTTTTAACACTGTTTACAAAGTATTAGAGGTTCACTAAAAACTTTGAAGTCTTTATTTTACAGGCAAGCCTGTCTTAAGCACCACAAACCAGACTTTGGGTTTTTCCTGTGCATAAACTCGAGGAGTCCTTCATGCTGATTCCTGACAAACGCAGCCTGCAACTGAAGAATAGCTTGGTGTACATTAAAACTTTTTGTGAATCTAATGAAATACTGTTCTGTTAGTAATTGAGTAATTGACAACTTTGTAGTGTGTCTAACATTAAGAGGGTTTTGAGAACTCAGCTGAGCGGTAAAGGTAAGACCTCAGTGTACAAGGTAAATTTTGGGTGTCTGGAAGTAAAAGCATGAGTTTCTAGATGACTGTGTTCTTTGGCTTAGAGGTGTTTTACAGTTTACTTTCTACTTAGTCTGAATTAATGTAGAGTTCTGTTTTGGTAGATAAAACTCAGATTGTATTTGCTGAGTTTTTTTTTAATAGGAAAATGCATGTACCCCATGAATTTCAAGAGCCTAGGAAAAGGCTTAGTTTCTCTTTTCCAAGTAACCTGAACACAGAAGTACAGCATTTAGGGATGTCTGATTATGAATTTAGAATTTGGTCATGCTATTTGAGTTATTTAGGGCATTTAATAAATATAATACCTCACTTTGAAACTGCTTGTTTAAAAATTATCCATAATGAGCATATTGGAATAAAAAGGTTATTTTTCTGGTATTCTGTTTTTTTGTTTTGTTCTTGTAAGGGTCTAAAATTTAATTGGGGAAATGGGAAAAGGTACCAAGTTGTTTATTTCCATTATCCTATTAACTCATTGTATGTGTATGTACCCTAGTTTTTACTGGTGAGGGAATGAGATAAGAACAATTTATTTTCAAGGATAGAAAGCTGGTAGACGAACCCTGAATTCAAATCTATGTAAATATTCAGTCAAAAAATCAACCTCTACCTATTTAATTAAATCTACTAAGGTATCAAGTAATTCTTTCCTTATGTTAACAGTTGATCTGGATTCCTAATATATGACAAAATAGTGTATGAAGGGCTCACATTGTTAGCTTATTTCAAATTTGTTGCATGGCGTAAATGCTTCAAATCCACTCTGGATTTTGTTACTAGCATTATGTCAGCACATTTCCATTGTGAGTAGGCTCTTGTATGTACATGTTAGTAAGGTGTTTTAAACCAAGTGGTACACTGAAGTCGAAGCCTAGCAAGAAGCTCGAGGTTTGTGGAATATTTCTGCTTTTGGTAAATACTTAGTTGTTCCAGGGTTGAATGTTTTTTAATGAATCTGAACTGTATTTAAAACAAATGGAATAAGATGGTATGTCCTGAGCAGACTCATAAGTTCAGCAGTTTGTAAATGTTAAAAGAAAAATCACCATTGAAAACTTTGAAAATAAGGTACTAGATAGCTTCATGAAGTATACTTGTGTTGAGTACTTTAAAAGAGTAAATGCCAACACAAATGTATGTTTAGTCATTAATAGGCCAGTTATTTAACATAAAGAACAAAACAAACATTTGGTATCCTTTAAATGATCAGTAATTAGTTGAGTATACATTGCTAAGACCAGAGACATAAATTTGTGGATATATATATTTAAGAAAAGAAAGCATGTACCCGTTGTAATACTTGTTTAAGTGTGCATACTACATAGACTTCTGTCAACTTCAGTTTGCATAGAGTAAAAAACATTGAAAGTTTGAATTCCACTAATAACCTCAAAGTGAATTCTGTACATAGTTGAGATTTAAGTCTGGATGAAATAACCACTGTTTCAGGAGCTATGACTTCAGTGCAAGAATAGATGAAAATTTGAATTCTCTTGTAGTAGTTTTAGTCAGTGTATCGAGTACAGTTTAATCCTTCAATGCAGAAGTGCATAGGTCAGGTTCAGTGAAGACTTCTGCTAGAACTTCTAGTGTGATTATAAATTTACTGGGATATAGTTTTTAACCACACTTGGACAGTATAATTGATAGTTTACAAAACAGACCTGGACTTTTCAGTCTAGGTGTGTTAGAATCTGAGCAGGATACTGAGCAGACAGGTGTTGTGAGGAGTATTTTGATATGTATACAATAAGAATATAATCACTACCGTAAGTTGTCACTGAACTTGACACTGAAATGTCAAGTGTCACTGAAAATGACACTGAAAGTCAAAGCAACTTGGTTTGTAGGGATGTAAGAAACTAATTCCACCCATAGACATTGATTCCTTGTTTAATAGTTGGCTTATTTTGCATGGGATTATATTTTTTGGCCAACTTCAAGTTCACATTTGTTTCTGAATCTACAGGCTTTTGCTCACTGTCCAACTTTAGGTAGTAACTTTCCCCCCTTTTGGCTCTTAATATACCGTGCATGTAATGTCTTCATGCTATAGATAAATTTCCTCGGGTTGGTTCTTGAGGTCATAGTGGTCTGTGTTGTCCTTCTGAACAAGTAAGAGAGTGAAAGATACAAGTTACATTTTCCAGGTATTGATCCTCCAACATTTGAATTCCCCTCATTACAAAGCTTTCAAATCTAGCCACAGAACACTTTCAGCAAACATCCAGAACTGTGACAAAGCAGCTACTTTAGGAATTATGCTTGGAATTCTATCTCATTTCATTCATTACTGCAGCTCCTAAGGAATTTCAATCTAAGGAACACAATTTAGAATTCTAACCCTCTTCCTTAAAAGAATTTTTGACCCAGTAATCTTACACTTAACTCTAAAATTGCGCCTGCCTGGCAAGTGCAAGGTCCTGAGTTCGACTCCTGGTACCCACATATAAAAAAATGAAATTGTAAGTTTCATACTTTCTGCCATGTCCTGAATTTTTCTGTAGTTTTTTTTTTTTTTTTTTTACCTCCAATTCTGCCAATAATACTTCTTTTAGGATGGAATACTTAGTGGAAACCCTAGCTCATTCACTGATCATCTTAATATAAGGGCCTTTTATTTAAGTGATCTGCCTCATCCCCACCTTTTACCTCGTAGGCAGTCTTAACAATTCATAGAATGGAGTACTTGCTCTTCTTAGCCAGAAAATCCCCTTTTCCAGATACCTGTGGTTTGGCTCTGTTTCTGTCATGTCTTGGGGCACGAAGGTCAAACTTCAGAGGCCCTTTTTCCAAATCTGATCTGGTATTTTCATTTTTAAAAATGGGATATGCGGGCCGGTGAGATGGCTCAGCGGCATAAGCGCCTGCCTGGCAAGCGCGAGGGCCCGAGTTCGACTCCCGGATCCCACGTATGAAAAAGGGGCCGGTGATATCGCTCAGCGGCACGGGCGCGTGAGGGCCTGAGGTCGACCCCCCCGTACCCACAAAAAAAAAATGGGATATGCTTTTCCTCCCCCTGCAATTACAGAATAAGCTCTGTGTGGCCAGAATTTTCAACACCTATCACCCTAACTGGTGTGTAGAATATACTTAAGCCATTAGTAAACAAGTGGAAGTGCCCATGAATGAATATTCTATGAGGTTGAGAGGAAGGGCGCAGCAAAAGTCAGCTCAGATTCTAATATATGTGGGACTATACAAGTGTAATCGTTGTGAGGCACATTGACAAATAGCATTAGTAGGGTTCTTCAGTTAAGTAAAAAAATAGGATGTAGAGTAAACAATTGTCTAGCAAAGAAATGAAAACCTTTCTCCTACAGGGAGAAAGATCAAGAAAGAATGATACTACAATTGTGGGAACGTAATGGTTGTCTTGGGAATATTGAACTCACCACCTGAATGTCACAAATTAAGCAACTGGCAACAGTGAAAGTACTAAACTCAGTACTAGGAGGTGAAAATACTGTACTGAGCCTACACCTGTTAGTAGTTCTCAACATGATTATGTTGCCTGGGAAGTATAAGCTCTGTTTTGTTTTTTGTTTTTTGTGGGTACCAGGGGTCGACCTCAGGACCTCATGCGCCAGTATGTTGCTGAGCGATATCACCGGCCCTTTTTTTGTATGTAGGTACCAGGAGTCGAACTCAGGACCTTGTGCTTGCCAAGCAGGTACTTATGCCACTGAGCCATCTCACCAGCCCTCTGTATTTTTTTTAAATCATGGTTCTTTGTACTGGAGTTTCAAGCTCCCGTTTGATCAGCAAGCAGTTTTAACATTTCCATTTTCCTTGTCTAGTACATTCACATTTAGACTATTGGTATTAACCAAAACACTAGTTTTCTAATAGGCTTCACTCCCAGCAGAAGATACACAGGAAGCTCTACTCTGGTGTATGGTCTTTGGCAATCTGAGACAAAAGTTACATAATAAACCAGTAATATTTGAGATGGGCTGTGTATGTATTGTGAGAGAAGAATGATAAAGGATCGAGAAAGTCTGCTATTGCCTCAGTTTACAGAAAATGCGAGTTGATAGAGCAATTGATGCTCAAAACTATGTATATGCCTTAGTGCAGTTTGTCTATAGTTTGTGGGCTCTGGAAATATGTAAATTCCATGGTAAATACCATTCTGAGTTGCCACCTAATTGCCTAATGGTCAAGGAGTTTAAAGAACTACTTACAGAGTCTTAAGTCCCTATTGGTTTAGGCAATTTAAATATTTGTCCTTCCCCAGAATTGTAAGCTCAGCTAGGCTTTTACATCTTCATCTGTGAGATGGCTGTCGTCATCTGGTTCACATCCAGCTGAAAAGGGCCTTCCTTAACCTTCAAAATGAAATTTCATCTCCACTCTGCTTAAACAATCGTAGATCTCCATGCCTACCAGAAGTAGCCGAGTTTTACGTACCTTGTACATGTGTAGTGATAATGACGGACACAAAGTCAGCTTGCCCTCCTGAAGCATACAGGGCATCTGTCGTGGTGGTGCACGTAGTAAGAGCTAAGAACGCCCCACTCGGGGCTGAGGAAAGCACCTTAGTTGGCTAGACAGCAAAAGTGGATTTTCAGAGTTACTGGGGGAAGATTGAGATAAGGTGGCCACTGAGCCCATGTCTGAGGCAAACGTTCTTAATGAGGCTGACGGTGTTCTTCACCTGCACTCGGCATGACTGATGGCAGCAGCTACTTACAGGCTCTCAGTTAAAATGCTACCTTCTCAAAAGGCCTTCACTAGATACTCTGCCTTATCTGGTTGATTTCTGCCATTTTTTTATTCAGTGTGTTAAGTAAAACTAATGAAATGTTTATCATTGTATTGCCTGTTGTATTTCATATTGCCACTATAGTGAATTACCATAAACTTAATCCTTAATTAAGGAAAGTTTCTTTTAACAGTCCATGGAGGGGGGCAGAACATGAGCTGTCTTTTAAGAATTTTCCTCTGCAGTATTTAAGTGCCAGCTCAAGAGACTTGAAGAAAATGATTATTCATAAGTCAAATATCCAGTTGCCATTCTTGTCTGAGTAAAATGAAGATTTGCTCGGAACAGAAGGGGTAATGGTATACTTCTCACAAACCCACTCCAGAAAAAATGTCCAGAGTGCGTCAGTCAGCTAGCAGGTTACAGAAGCCCAGAAAGGGGAAACTGAAATATTAGCCAGTAAAACGTGTGAACACTTAATTGTTTTTAGAAATGAAGACATTTACAGAGACTACCAAAGTTTAAAGTCTCAAAATTAACTTAATCTAGGGAATGACCCTTTGAGAATAAATATGCAGTTTAAGGCCAGTGATATAGCTCAGCGGCATAAGCACTTGCCTGGCAAGCGCGAGGTCCTGAGTTCGACTCCTGGTACCCGCATATTAAAAAAAATGCAGTTTATTTTTTTGATTTATTATTAGAGAATAGAAACAATATTTCAAAGCAACTAACAGAGTAATACACTAAGATCAGTAGGAAAAAAGCTTAAGTTACATTATAAAACAACACAAAAAGGAAACGAGCACTTTAATTGAAATTAAGCACAGAAAATATGTTTGTAGGTAGTTCCTGATTTAACTCAAAACAGTATATCAAGTTCCATAACATGCAAACCTTATTTTTGGTCATTGGAAATGTAGGCATGATCAAAGGTAAGTTCTTTCCTTTATCTTGGTATTCTCTGGTCTAATAAGATTATTAAATGTCAGATCTTTGAAAAAGACAGTGTATTCCCTCCAAAGACGAAGCCTTCAATAAATACTTGTTGAATTAATCGAAGATTTCTTTTAAATATTCCTTGGCCATTAGTGTATTTATTTATTTTTATTTATTTATTTTTTTTTTTTGTGGGTACCGGGGGTCAACCTCAGGACCTCGCGTGCCAGCAGGCGCCCGTGCCGCTGAGCGATATCACCGGCCCCTTTTTCGTATGTGGGTTCCGGGAGTCGAACTCGGGCCCTCGCGCTTGCCGGGCAGGCGTTCACGCCGCTGAGCCATCTCACCGGCCGCATTAGTGTATTTAATGTGCTGCAGTAGATAATTTATATATTGAGTCTTAACATTTCTCCTCTGGTGGCAAATTTTGTCCAGAGGTTGGGGAGAGCTTGCCTTAAAGATTGTGTGTGGCGGTGGCTGAGGCGCAGTGAATATAAGGAGATGCTGGCTCCACATTTGTACGTGATGTGAGGGTGACATGCGTGAGTGAATGGGGCAGGATAGTGATCCGGTTGATTCTGAGAACTTCACTAATGCATGGGTCATAGTGTGATAAAAGTTCAGAACAAATCTCAAGCGTAAGTAACAAACTTGCTTTTTAAATAAGGAGATGAGAAATGAGTCCATGACCCCAGGCTGCAGTTTTTTTAGCTCTCACCGTTCTCCCAGATCACTAGTCTTATGCATAAGCTTGTGCCAGTGATGACAAACCTTTTAGAGCTTTCCATGATGATAAACAGCCAACTACACCATGCATGCCATAGGTCTGCCATCACTGCCATATACTATAGGCTATATAGCCTGGAGGATATTGCAGGTAATTTCATGATAAGCCTTACTAGAGTTAGTAAAATGAAGTGGTAGCTGACACTAAATGACAGGCTCAGGAAGTGGTACTGGAATTCAGAGGGAAATGACTAATGCAGTACTACGTGCATTTGGTACACACTGCAACACAGGTAATTGGAAGGGCAGACCTGTTACTCTAACAGCATATGTAAATGCAGTAGGTCCTTTTCTTGACAATTTGGTTGTGTGTTGATCCTTGCTTAATATGAGTATTCTAATATTGAGCATTCTTTCCCAGCCAAAAGTGAAATGTGCAAGTTAACTACCACGTGAAGCCATTCGTAGTTGATTGATGCGACTTACTGTTGGTGAATAAATTCCTGTATGGTTTTGTTTTGTTTTTTGGTTTGGTTTTGTTTCACTTATTTAGAATTTCAGACATCTTAGTGCCATAGAAATGCTTGGCTTCTTAAAGTGATGATGGAATATTAGAGTCAAAGACCCCAAACAACACATTTTATTCATTTTAAAGACTTACTCAATCCTGCTGATGTTTAAAGCCAAATGTAATATTTTAATCATAGGTCTGTCTCCCAGAGGATGCCATTCAGAAGTAATTTTCTTTTTTTGAATAGGGTTATTTGTATTCATTTGGTTTATTAAAAAAATTAAGGGACAGCAATATATTCAGTAGTCATGTAATTCAGCTTTAAATTAGAGGTTTCTTACACATATCCAGTTCTGGATAATGATAGGATCTAGAAAAAAAGGAAGCACTGATGAACTTGAAAAAAAAAAAAAATTACCAGGAAAATGGTAAAATCGTACTTTGAAAATTCAGTGAGGTTCTGTGAGCAATAAAATAAATGTTATATGATGTCATCATTTGAAGCAGCTGAGAATGACTTAGCAATTAAATTTGCTCATAAAAAAATAATGCTGGCTAACCGGTAGAGCACATGGTATTAAAGTAAGATGCTGAAGAAAATTCTGAGATCAGTTGGGTTTTTACACATTTGCCATGTTGTGATAGTCTTAAGTGCTGCTGGTGCTATACTTTCTTAATCTCATCAAATAATTGGGACAAGTTTGAGGAAATCAATCTCTACTAAATAGTTAACCATAAAGTATATTTGTATTAGCAAACAAAATGCTTTCAAAATGTTGCACTTTTGAAACTGTTTGAATCTTTTCTGTTGACCCAACAACTTTGTTTGCAAAGGTAGACTGAAGTGGAGTTAAGCAATTGTTTGGCAAATTTGAACACTATAGATGACCATAGAAGATAAATGAATAAAGTGATTTTTAGAAAATTTACTTAATAACAGCAGACCTTTACTCTTCCTAGGTCCCTAGGAGTTTTTTTTTTTGTGTGTGTGTGTAATTGTTGCAGTTAGTCTTGCATATTTGCTTGTTCTAGTTATGTTCTTTGTCACCCGTCGTCCACCACCTCCCCCTAAAAGCTTTTTCCTCCTTTATTGATCTACTATATTTATTGTCAGCGATATGCATGTAGTTAAGGATTTGTCTAGTAATTATTAACCCTATCCTTACACAAGTATTTGTGGTTTTATCAAGGAAATCGGAATATATTTTTAGTTTCTGTTGGATGTTTCTTACATTCGTGTGGCAAACTAAGGGACAAGAGTAATTACTAAAAATAATGTTATATTTTGAAACAAACAATGAAAGCCAAATTATCTTTTCACAGATTCATGAATTTACTACCACCTGAACTTAACTGCCTGTTTATAGGGTAGCAATCATAAGCAGTACCTCATATTTCCTAGCTGACTGAATTCCCTAGTTGCCTGGAGTTCCCATGTTGACTACTGTCTTGAAACCATCTTAATCTGGGAGTCATATAAGGGTTTTTTCCCTTGCCCAAGGAACAAAAGTAAGCTTGTACATTTGAAACATTATCAGAAGATTTTACCCAGTTCTCTTTACTTCCTGTGTTGTCTTCATTCTGTCAGCTTTTATTCATTCTCATAAATGGGAAGTAAGGAATTTTTGCAAGAGATTCTTTGCAGGGAAGTAAAAAGATGTGCATAAACAATATAGTTATCTTGAAAGATTGCATAAGGATTTGTGGATGCCTGAAAATCATTCTTAAAAAGCTTTTCATTCACGAACAACAGACAACTTTGCAATGATATTTATGACAATGTCTAAAGACCAGTGGTGAAAAATGTTCATTTATTCTTACCCTGGATTTGTGTGCTGAAATTCGTTGTAGTTTCATGTGTACAATATATTGCAGGTGGAAGGCAATAAGAAAGCATTAGAAGAGTGTGGTCTAGAATAATTTTATATAGTGAGTGGTTTAGAAAAGAGAAAGTGAGTGCTGGGAATGCAGCTCAGTAGTAAAGTGCTTGCCTAGCATGGAGATTCTGAGTTCAATTCCAAGCTGCGCTGGGAAAAAAAAAAAAAAATGAGGTGGTAGCTACAGGGGGAGGGAGAGAGATGTCATTAAGAGTCTTAGTGGCCAATAGGAACTTTAACTTCTGAGCTCACAAAAGACCCTGGCTCATCCTCACTGATAGGGTAAAAATGGATATTGCTAAAAAAAAAAAAAAAAGAAAAAACACAATTGTTTGCGCCTCTTCTGGACCTTGATCCCTCGGAAATGTCATACCATTTACAATTACCTTAGTCCTAATTTAGTGAAAACAAGTAATAGATCAGTCTGTTGTGCTGTAAAACTATATTGGTTAGCATAATGGCAATTTCATTATATAAAAGCTTGAATGATTTTTTTTTATATAATCTTCAAAGACATTTTGAGTGGTTTGAGTAATTTTGTTACAGGAGCCATCATACAGAACTTGTATTATTATGTTAACTGTTTAAAGTTGATGGTAGATTACAGTTTTCTTTCTATTTTAAAGAGAAAACAAAAACTGATAAATTTATAACAAGATAGAGTAACAATGGTTAGTACATTGCTTATTTGTTATCTTCAAGTAGTTGCTCAGATTACAAGATATAGGCATGAGAAATTGATCAAACGATAGAAGCATAAGCCTTTTAAATGACGAGAAATTAGTAGTATGGGTATCTTAACCATCATATATATATATCATATATGTATATATTTTTTTCCCTTCCTTCTTTCCCCCATCCCAGTTTCTCTTTCCTTTTCAACAGTTTCTTCCCATATCCAAATACATATTGTACAGTTTAGATCTTATTTACTTTTGCAGATTATTACACTGGGTAGACACTATGATGTTTACACATGCGAGACATTTATTTCACTTGTGAGTATGATCTCAAGTTGCATCCATTTACCTATAAAAGTCTCAAGTTTATCATTTATAGCTGAGTAGTACTCCATTGTATAAAAGGACCACATCTTTTTTATCTATTCCTTGATTGATGGGCATTTGGGTTGTTTCCAAGATTTAGCTATTACAAATTGTGCTGTTACAAACATAGGTGCACATACCCAGAAGGGGAATAACTGGGTGGAATGGGACCTAAAATCCTAGTTTTTTGAGGAATCACGCTGATTTCCACAGTGGTTGCACCAGTCTACACTTCCATCAACAGTGGAGAAAGGTTCTTTCCTTTTTCCCCACAGCCCCTCCAGCATTTGCTGTTGGTTGATTTCTTGATGATAGCCATTCTTTCTGTGGTGAGATGGAATCTCAGTGTTTTAATTTGCATCTCTCGACTGTCAGATGATGTTGAACATTTTTTCATATATTTATTTGCTATCTATTTCTTCATCTGAGAAGTGCGTATTTGTCTCAGATGCCCATTTCTGGATTGGGTCTTTAAATTTGGGGGGTCTGATTTATTTCAGTTCTTTAATGTTCTAGATGTAAGTCCTTTTCAAAGGGATTGTTGGCTAAAAATTTTTCCCACTCTGTGGGTTGTCTTTTCACTCTGTTGGTGATTTCTTTTGATTTGCAAAAGCTTTTTAATGTGAGATTCTAGTTGTTTTCTTTGGAGTTTTTCCCATGCAGTTTGGGTTTTATTTATGAACTCTGCCTGCACCTATCTATGTCTTCAAGATTTCTACCTACTTTTCTCTTCCAGGAGATTCACTGTTCCTGTTTTAATAGTTAGATCTTAGGTTCATTTTGACTTTAGTGCATGACGATAGACATGGGTCTAGGAATAGACTTTGGCATGTAGACAGCCAGTTTTTCCAACACCATTTATTAAAGAGGCTAACTTTCTGCCAGTGAACATGTTTGGCCCCTTTGTCAAAGATATGTTGGCAAAGTGTGTTTTTAGTTGTGTCTGCATCTTCTATTCTGTTCCACTGATCCTCAGGCCTTTTTTGCCAGTACCATGCTGATTTTATCACAGTAGCTTTGTAGTATAATTTCAAGTCAGGGATTGTGATGCCTCCTGCCTTGTCTTTGTTGCCTAGAATTGCTTTCACTATTCTAGGTCTCTTCTGGTTCCAAATTTTATGAATGTTTTCTCTAGTTCTGTGAGGTACACTAATTGTATTTTGTTCGGGATTGCGTTAAGTTGGTATAACAATTTTGGGAGTATGGCCATTTTCACTATGTTCTTCCTATCCAAGAGCAAGGGATAGCTTTCCATTTTCTGATATCCTCTTCAATCTGCTTTTTCAGAATACTGTAGTTTTCAATGTATAGATCTTTTATTTCCTTTGTTAGATTGATTCCTAAGTATTTCATTTTTTTTTTTTGGATGTTATTGTGAAGGGTGTGTTTTCCCTAATTTCTCTCTCAGTGAGTTTGTTGTTTGTGTACAGGAATGCTATTGATTTCTCAGTGTTGACTTTGTGTCCACCTATGCAACTGAATTTCTTATTAAATCTAGAAGTCTTTTGGTGGAGTTATTGGGGTCTACTATGTAGAATATCATGTCATCTACAAATAATGATAATTTAATTCTTCCTTTCCTATCCTTATTCCTTTTATTTCTCTCTGTTGTCTAATTGCTCTGGCCAATGTTTCCAAAACTATATTGAATAGGAGTGGTGATAGTGGACATCCTTGTTTTGTTCCTGATTTTAGTGCGAAAGCTTTCAGTTTTTGTCCATTTAGTATGATTGTTGGCTGTTGGTTTGTCATAGATGGCTTTTATCAGGTTGAGGTAAAGACCATCTGTGTAATTTTCTGTAGGGTTTTTTATCATGAATGAGTGTTGGATTACATTTATTGATTTGCATATGTTGAACCATCCCTGCATTCCTGGGATGAATCCCACTTGGTCATGGTGTATGATCTTCTTGATGATTTGCTGCATTCTGTTTGATAGTATCTTATTGAGGTTTTTTGCATCTGTGTTCATTAGGGAGATTGGCCTGTAGTTCTCTTTTTTGGTATCAGGGTAATACTTGCCTCCGGGAATGAGTAAGGGAGTATTGCTTCCCTTTCAATTTCATTAAAGAGTGAGGAGTATTGACAGTAAATCTTCTCTAAATTTCTTTTAGAATTCAGCAGCGACTCCATCAGGACCTCGGCTTTTCTTTTTGGTAAGTTTTTAAGTATATTTTCAATCTCACAGACTGATACTGGATTATTCAGTATTTTTATAACTTCTTGATTTCAGCTTTGGTAATTCGTAAGTATCTAGGAATCTGTCCATTTCTTCTGTGTTTTCCATCCTATGAGAGTAAAGATTTTTGAAGTGTAGGTATTGATGATTTTCTGAATTTCCACAAGATCTGTAATGATTTTACCCTTTTCATTCCTCAGTGCATGAATTTGAGTCTCTTTCCTTTTTTTGATAATATTGGCTAAGGATTTATCAACTTTATTTATGCTTTCAAAGAAGCAACTCTTTGATTCATTAATTCTTTGTATTGTTTTCTTAGTCTCCATTGCATTAATTTCTGCTCTTATCTTCGTAATTTCCTCCCTTGTATGGGCTTTGGGCTTGTCTTGCTGGCTCTTCTTTTTCTAGCAGTTTGAGGTGCAACATTAAGTTGTTTATTTGTGCTCATTCTGTTTTCCTGATGTGAGAATTCACTGCTATAAATTTCCCTCTTAGGACTGCTTTCATTGCATCCCATGAGTTTTAGTATGTTGTAGCTGCATTCTCATTTAGTTGTAGATAATGTTTAATTTCTTTTTTAATTTCATCTGTGACCCAATGGTTGTTTAGGAGGGTTTTATTTAATTTCCATGTGTTTATGGAGTTTTTGCAGTTTCTTTTGCCATTAATTTCCAGTATCATTTCACTGTGGTCTGATAATATGCATGGAACAATTTCAGTCCCTTTGTATTTACTTAAGCATGTTCTCTAGGCTAGTACATTGTTTTAGAGAACGTCCCATGTGCAGCTAAGAAGAATGTGTATTCTGATGATGTTGGGTGGAACACCCTAAAAACATTTACTAAGTCCATTTGTTCACAGGTTTGGTTCAGTTCTGATATTTCTTTGCTGATTTTTTGTCTAGTTGACCTCTTTGTGACAGTGGGCATTAAGGTCTCCCATTACAATTGTGTTATTGATTATTTGATTTTTCATGTCTATTAATAATTGTCTTATATAGTTGGGTGCTCCTGTATTTGGTGCATACATATTTATGATTGCTATCTCTTTCCCTTGAAGTTTTCCCCTAACAAGTATGTAGTGACTTTCTTTATCTCTTTTGATCATTCTTGGTTTGAAGTTCACATTGTCTGCAAACAGAATAGCCACCCCTGCTTTCTTCTGGGTTCCTGTTGCATGAAGATTGTTTTCCATCCTTTGACTTTGAGTCTATGGATTTCTTTTGGGGTTAAATGTGTTTCTTGTATACAGCATATTGTCAGATCTTGTTTCTTGATCCATTCCCATTCTGCCAGTCTGTTTCTTTTGATTGGTGAATTGAGGCCATTTACATTGGTGGTTATAAGTGGTATGTATTGGCTCATCTTTGTCATGATATTTTCCTGCTGTTGGTTCCCTGCTTTTCCCCTCTGTTGAATTGCTTGCCCTGCTTGGTGGTTTCTTTCTATTGTTGTTCTTCTAATTGTGGTCATTTTTATCTCTGTCTAGAATATCTTTCAGTACCTTTTGTAGGGTTGGTTTGGTGGTCATGAATTTCTTCAGTTGTTCTTTGTCATGGAAGTATCTTATTTCTCCACTAATTTTGAAAGATAGTTGTGCAGGGTACCTCAATCTGGGTTGGAAGTTGTTTTCTTTCAGGACTTGAAATACTTCACTCCAAGCTCTTCTTGACTTGAGGGTTTGTGTGGAGAAGTCTGTCATGATTCTGGTGGGCTTTCCTTTATAGGTGATCTGTTTCTTTTCTCTAACAGGTTTTAATATTCTGTTCTTGTGCTGAATTTCTGGAATCTTGATTATTATATGTCTTGGTGTAGTTTTATTTTGGTCATGGCTGTTTGGAGTTCTATACGCTTCATTTTTTTGTATGTCAAATTCTTTATCCCCGCTTGGGACGTTTTCTGCCATTATTTCTGTAAAGAGTTTTTTTTTTGTGGCATTTGTGCTGTCTCCAGCTTTCTCATTGACCTCAATCAATCTTACGTTATTCTTCTTTGTGCCATCTTGTAGCTGTTGGATTGGTTTTTCATGGTCTCTTGCTATATTTAAGATATCTTTCTTTTCATGATCACTAGCTGCAATTCTGTCCTCAAGACCTGATATTCTATCCTCTCCTTCATTCAATCTGTTGCATATACTTTCAATGGAGTTTTTAGGCTCCTGGATTTCTTTTTGGATCTGTTTCATGGATTTCATATTTCTCCTATTGTTGATATTTTTTGTTTCCGTCATTTTTCTAAGCTCATCTATTCTTTCATCTGTGTCTTCTCTAATATCTTTGATTTTAAGCATCATTTCTTTTTGTACCTGAGAGATTATTTTCTCTATAGCCTTTTCTACTTTATAGCCTTTTCCACTTTTTTCACTTATGTTGCTATCATTTCAGAAAGTTCCAGTCAGTGTTTCACTTCCAATTTCATCTCATTGTGTTCCAGGCTTGTCTTGGGTGGGCTGGGGGTCTGGGTTTGCATTTTGTCCCAGCGTCTTGTCATTTTCTATTTTCTCTTTTTTTTATTTTATTTTATTTTCTATATCAATGCTTGCTGATTTCTTTTGATAGATAGCTTTATCACTAGTATTGAGGCTTCCCTAGGAGATGTATGTTCTTCAGGGATGTCCTGTAGATGTGGGTGGTTCTTTATACCTATCCCAATACCTATCTTCCCAATTTGTAAAGGATGCAAAGTTACTGTTTGGCTCAGCACCCAATCCTTTGGTACTGGGTTGTGGTGGTGATTATGACCCCATACAGTCACGGCATTAAACGGGAGAAAAAGTGATTATAAAATGTATTATATCCTGGTTAAAATAGTACAGTTAGTAATAGCAATAATTTCAAGTACAACTTAACTACTGAGAAACTATGGTGACCATTATCCTGCTACTTGCAACCACAGGAGCAAACACTAAAGTTATATAACAAAATCAAACATATACCATGTACTTGTATATAGCAATTTTCTCCTTAGTGGGGTGATTTTACCCTTCTGCAGGGGGCGGGGGGATTAAGATGGGTAGGGGACAGGATAAAGTGATGAATGAGGTGAAGTATAGTAGAGTCAAGGCTGGAGGTCAAAGGATGGTCACCCGAGTTTTGGGAAACCGGAGAACACAGGAGGGAAAGGACGAAATAGAATGCGAAGGCGTAATCAGGGCAGAGACAGTGTTTACTCACTTGAAAGTTTAAATTCAAAAAGTAGTTGAGGAAAGAGGATCAGTAGAGGAAAAGGAAAAGGTAAGAAACCTACAGTGAAAAAAAAGGAAAAAAGAGAAGGAGAATGCAAAAGAAAGGAATACAATAAAAGAAAAAGACCCAAGAAAGAGAGGAAAGAAGGAAAAAAAATTTTCAAAAACAGAGATAACCACAAAATACAAGACAAACATCCAACCAGACAGGAAAGGGATAGCCAATCAGACAAACGAGGGAGAGTAAAAGTCATAAAATACCTCTGGTATTCACTATTCTGATAGTGTCCATGTCAGATCCCAGAAATGTGCTGTGTACTCCAGCCACGTTTGCCGTGGGATTGTGCTGGGAATGGGGCTGGTTTTGGCCTGTGGATGTGGTGTGTGGGACTGGTCTTCTGTTGGTGGGGTTTGCCAGAGCCTAACTGCTGGCTCCTTGCTGCTGCTTTGGACACTTCCATGTTGTTGGTCTCTCTGATTACTGTGCGTGCCCCGGCCAGCTCTTCAGGGTCTTGGGGGTTCAGTTAGGTCCAGCCGCCAGAGGTGTGTATCTATAATTATTTTCAATCACTTTGTATTCATTTCATCCTAACATGAACTCTATGAGATAATTGCTATGATAATTATTACCAAGTTACAGAGAGAAAAACAGGCAGGGAAGTATACAGGTGATCGAATTCACAGAGCTAAATGAATAAGCCAACATTAAAATCCAGAAAGTCTGGCCAGATCCAGAAAGTCTGGCCGGGTATGGTGGTGCGTGCTTGTAATCCCAGCACTCAGGAGGCTGAGACGTGAGGATTGCCATGAGTTCCAGGCCAGCCTGAACTACATAGCGAGACCCTGTCTCAAAAAGTCAAAATCTGGGCTGGTGAGATGGCTCAGTGACGTACGTGCCTGCCTGGCAAGTGCGAGGGCCCCAGTTCGACTCCCGGAACCCACATATGAAAAAAGGGCCGGTGATATCGCTCAGCGGCACGGGCGCCTGCTGGCGTGCAAGGTCCTGTGGTCGACCCCCGGTACCCACAAAAAAAAAGTCAAAATCAAGGAAGTCTGGTTCAGGATCCAGTTTTCTTAATGGCTCTACTGCCTTTCAGGCCAGCTTACATATCATAACTGTTAGCAAGATGTTAGGACATGCAAAATAATAAGTTACCACTAAGCCAAAACATTTACAGAGTTTAAATAACTGAATTTACCTAAAAATACACATTCCACTTGACTCAGGTATATACTGCTTATGAGTATCTTCCCAAAAGCATTAACCATAATTCTAAATGAAATAAATCTGGCACAGGAAGCTAAATATCAGTTTCTTTTATATGAGAAACTAAATATAAATAAAGAGCAAGGTAAAGGTAGATAATAGGGCAAAAACCTAAGCTTATACCTTTTCCCATATTTCATAGCATAATCACATTTCTGTTACAATCAGAAAAAATTAATACCTAAAAATAAGTAAAATGTTTATATAAATTTTGGAAAGATTTACCTAATATAGTCTCACCAGAAAGAGATACGTGAAGAAGTCACAACATTACTTATTGAGTGGTAGTGGTATTTGCAGTGATTTTTTTCCCCCTTTTTCTGTAATTTCACTTTATGTTTTAGTTTTATGCCTGTAGTTTTAAAAAAAATCATATGTATATTTTTGTATGCTAAAATCGATCATTAGCCAC
This sequence comes from Erethizon dorsatum, assembly GCA_028451465.1. Classification (NCBI taxonomy): domain Eukaryota; kingdom Metazoa; phylum Chordata; class Mammalia; order Rodentia; family Erethizontidae; genus Erethizon; species Erethizon dorsatum. The sequence goes on from CM051824.1 coordinate 141,105,452, forward strand.
TTTTTTCTGGAGAAAATATTTCCAAAATGATTTAGAAAACAGAAATTGTCAATAAACCAGTAACAAATACTGTAAGATGTAATTAAATAGCTTTCACCAAAGATTACACCTAGAGAATCAGGGATATTGAGTTATTACATATTTCTGAAGATGAGCCAATTCCAATGGTGTTAAAAAGTCCAAAAATGGAATGATAAGCTTCCTAATGCATTTTATTACATTACCTTTAGAGTCTGAGAAATATTTTTTAAATGTAATGATATAACCTTACCTATGACAGATGTAAAAGAATGATGCAAATAACATCCCAACAAATCTAGCAGAATATTAAAATAGGTGTTGTCATCACTATGACTTAGCTCTGCTTTGGTAAATTAACACACTCAAGTGAAATAGAGAACAGAAATTATTGGCATTGGAAAAGTGGAGGCAAAATTATCAATATTAGTATTCAAAGTAGTTGTATTCCTTTGCAATAATTGTAGAAAAATTACTAAGACTAGTAGGAGGCTTCCATGAGGTAATTTAATACAGAATTAAGTCATAAAAACCAAGGATTTTTGTAGATACTAACAAACAAGTTACAAAGCAAAATCAAAAATTGTAAAATAGTAAAACTCAAAAAAAAATGTTAAGAGACATTCAGAGCGAAAGGTAGAAATGCATTCCAAAATTGCCTAGGGATGGAAAGATGGAGGAGAATCGTTTTTTCCCATAGCTTTGTGAGGTTAATTATCCCACACTTTAAATAGTTCATGTATATTGATATCTATAGGGTTCCCTAGCCAAAGAAAGATACATACCAGAGATCTAACATGAGATACTGTCTGGTTGTTTATAATGCTAGTCAGTTTGCATGGAATTTGTTGCCTCAGAAGTGGATTATGGTGTGACCGAGGAATGGTCACAAAATGGTTCACAAAAGGTGTTAAATGGAACAGAACTCGGGCCGGTGATATAGCTCAGAGGCATAAGCGCCTGTCTGGCAAGTGCAAGCTCCTGAGTTCGACTCCCAGTACCTGCATATTAAAAAAAAAAAAATAGAACTCATGCACACTCATATACGCTTGTGTCCTGCATTAATCCCAATTTATCACAGTGCCCATCAAAGTTGTGGCCAGGTAGAAACACGATACACACTTAACTATAAGCAAGTTAGTAGAATTAGTTATCCTGTTAGTGCTGCTATTTCAGCTTTTGTCATTGATACTTACCATTTCTTTACTCCATTATCCATTCCTTCTAGATTCCTAGATCTCCGTTCTTTCCCTAGCATTTCAGTTGGTTTTGGTTATTTGATTGGTGGGACCATCTGGACATTGAAACTTTAGGAGATAGGCTCCTTACTTGCCGTATCCCTTTTGGCCTTCAGTTGCTCCAATTGCTCATTAAGTGAGTGTAAAAGCATAAAGAAATAGTCTGGTAAGGCCCCTGTGTTCAGTAAAAACTCTACCTCTTTTTATACCTGTTACTTCAGCTCATGATCAGGACAAGTCAGAGTTGCCATAATAGTAATTCCCCCACCCCAACTTGCTCCTTATATTAAGGTGGCAAAAATTATCAGGTAGTAATTGTAGCATCAAATTCAGTTGATGAAGTTCAGTTCATCAAGCTCTCTGCATACCTGTAGTGGAAGCATTTCTAGACCAGGACCTCAAATATGCAAGATGTAACGTTTCACAGGCAAGGAGCACAGAGATTCTGCAAATAGATCACAAGGAGTAATAAGGAGTAATGGTTTGAGAGGTTAATCCTTTCACTTCTTGATGAAATCCTATTTGCATCTCATGTTCTGAGAGCTTCAAGCAACTTGTATTCTAGATACTTGGGGCATAGTATCTGTGGCCATTAATCATGATGTGTCAACTTGATTAAAACATCGAGCAGGGGGCCGGTGACATGGCTCAGTGGCGTAAGCACCTGCCTGGCAAGCGCGAAGGCCTGAGTTCGACTCCCGGAACCCACATATGAAAAAAGGGCCGTTGATATCGCTCAGCAGCACGGGCGCCTGCTGGCATGCGAAGTCCTGAGGTCGACCCCCGGTATCCACAAAAAAAAAAGAAAAACATTGAGCAGAGGGCTGGAGATATAGCGCAGCGGCACAGCACCTGCCTGTCAAGCGCTAGGTTGTGAGTTCGATTCCAGTACCAAAAAGCAAAAAAACACCAAGTAGATTAGTAAAGCACACTTCTGGGTGTGTCCAGACATGATTGGCAAGCAGACCAGCAAACAGGGTAGAAGACCCACTCCCACTGTGGGTGTCACCAGTCAATAGGCTTGTAGCCTGGATAGAATAAAAAGGAAAGAATGAAGTTGGCATATGTTTTGAAGAGCTCCATTTTGCTTGAATGGGTGCATGTTTTGCTGCCATAGCCTATGGATGTCAGACTCCAGTTTCTTCAGTCGTCCAATGTGGAGTTGTACCAACTACTGTCTGAGCTTGAAGACCTTTATTCTCGGACTTGATTCCTGTGTTTTCATGGCTTCCAGATTCTTGGACTGAGCAGCTACTGGATCCTCAGGCTCTTGAGCATACTGATGGCCATCATTATGAGCTTTCTCACTTCTGATCCTGTAAGCCTACCTAATAAAGCCCCTTGTGGAAAAAAATGTATATATGTGTGTGTGTGTGTAAAATATGCTATATATTCTATCAGTTATATTTCTGTAGAAAATGCTAATACAGTATCCTATGTTGGCCATTGATTTAGTGCATACTTCATGGTGAATTATCTTGATCCAGCAGGGATTGTACCTAGGCTGATGCTTGTTTGAGCCTTAAAGAGGCTATTTATTGTGTTAATACTATTTTTGTTATTATTAAGTTTCTGGGTGAACTGTATTACTTAAGACTGTTAGACAGTGTGTTAGTGGCCTCAGCTTCTTTGCCAGAAAGTGAATCTCCTGCTTTGAGTATGTGGGATATTATACAGAACTGGATATTCTGAAAGTGTTCAGATATGATGCTGATGGAAAAGAAACTCAGCAAAGAGCAAGCTCTTTTCTGGGAAAGGTCTGTTTAAGGAAGGACAAATTGTTGCTTCCTTCTGAGTTTAAATTTGATTCAAGATAATTAGTCTCCCAAGTAGTTAGCTAGGCTTTTGGTACATGGGGGGTCATCACTACACCTGCCTTACAGAGCCTGCCTACTTCTAGACTAGTTTGGGGAGGAAAAACTTACCTGTTTAAACCACTGTTGTGGGCTGGTGAGATGGCTCAGCGGCTTAAGCGCCTGCCTGGCAAGCGCGAGGGCCCGAGTTCAACTCCCGGAACCCACATGCGAAAAAGGGGCCGGTGATATCGCTCAGCGGCACGGGCGCCTGCTGGCATGCGAGGTCCTGAGGTCGACCCCCCGGTACCCACAAAAAAAAAAAAAAGAAAAAAAAAAACCACTGTTGTTATCACAGTTTAAACTGTTACTTGAACTAATGCAGACATTATTATCAGGAAATGGGTGCTTCTATGATAAAAACTTGAAATAGTTTATTGATTGGGAATTGGAGAGTAAAGAAACAGATAAGGCAGGTTGTTGAGGTAATTGCCAGGTAAAAATGAGTCACTGTGCAAGCAGAAGTAAAGGGAATCTAGTTCTACTGCCGACTCTCTCATTCTGTATTTCAAAACAAAACATCTGGATCGGCTGACTTGACAGTACTTGGGAAACTCACAGATTTGAAAGCTAACTCCTTCTGTACTCTAAAACAGGAAATACCATTGTCCCTTGGAGCATTTCTCAAGAGCCTTCAGTGTATGTTCTCAACTAGCAAGTGGAAGTCAGCTCTACAGCAGTAGTTCAAGGGCATCCCATTTCTACCCAAGCCTATTTATTCTAGGTGGCCTTGAGGTAGTCATCACTAAATTGAGAGACAGGTATTGTCTTAGTTACTTTCTCATTGCTGAAACAATACCTGACACCCACAACTAAAAGGTGGAGAGGTTTATTTTCACTCACAGTTTGTAGAGGTTTCAATCCACAGTTGGTGGCTCCTGGCTCCAAGGCAAGGCAGAGGGTAAGTGGCTTATGGCATGGCAGCAGGAAGTAGAGACCAAGGGAGAAAGGGTAGAGGCCATGCCCCTAGTGACCCACTGCCTCCCACCAGGCTTTACCTCCCGTCATCATATTTAGCTATAAACTCATCAGTGGACTAATAGATGCATATCAGGCTCTCACGGTCCAATCACTTCCCAAGATTCCCATTTATCAGTGCTTTGGGATGAGATCTAGCTATAAATCATAACCAGAAAATAAAGTAGAACCTGTAGGTTTTTTGATTTTGTTTGTTTTTGGACACTGTACAGTTCAGGCTACCCTTGAACTCATGGTAGCCCAAGTTGTCCTGAAACTCATAGTGATCCTCCTACTTCAGCCTTCCGAGTGCTGGGATTACAGGTGTGCACCACCATGCCTGACTTAAGTCTGAAAGTTTTAAGAATAGTAACACAATTTGATCTTTGAGAATTCCTTAACATGGATGTGACTAAACAAATAGTCTAAGAGACAATTCAAATTTGAGGGTAAATTATTTTCCAAAGAAATCCCAGTCATAGTTCCTGTCTCCAGCAAGGCCTAGTTGGGAACTGTACCAGCAGAAAAAAATACTGTAAAAGCCATATAGTCACCAAAAGGGTGACTCTCAAGTCATTTCAGATGTATGCCAATTTATTTACACTTTTCAGCTACAAATTCATTCTTCATTGCCGAAGTGCACAAATGGAGCTTCAAATACTTTTGATCTATTGGGAGTTGAGATGGTGTTGAGCTGTTAGCATGATGCAAGAGTTAGCATGAGGAAGGACTGTTCTTTCCTGATTTGGTGTGCTCACCTGGGAGGCTCTTGTGGCATGGATGGCTTTTTCATTGCCCAGATCCTTCAGGATACATTAGTGAGTGGCACTCAGAGACAGCAGCTTCGTCAGGTGGCTTCATAGTGACATGCCTATAGCAAGATGCCACCCCATGAACAGCTATTGTTAACACCCCAGAGCAGTGGTGGCAAACCCATGGCATATGTGCCACAGCTGACTGTTGTCATTGAAAGCTAAAAGGTTCACCATCACTGTGCTAGAGAGTGGATTTCTGGTGAGTTCTGTTGGCTCAGCCCTGCAGTGACTTCTCTGCCACGTATGAGAGAGTCCTCTTGGGGCTTGTCCTTGGGGATCTATTTCAGGCCTAGGGAGAGTGGCTGCTCTTTGTATCCTGTATTCCTTTGAGTTCTCTTTAATTCTAACTGGCAAGTCCTGCTTTTAGTAATTATTTGTAATGAGCTTTCAATGTTCAAATCATTGTGTGTTTTTTTTTCCCTGATTGAGTGCAAATGGATATGACAACACAGTAGATAATGGATAATTGAAGAGAATGAATTTTCCAAAAGGTAAACACAGTGACCATGGTGTGACAGTAGTCAAAAGAATCCTCCAGGAGATCAAAATCAGACTTCAAGCAAGGAATTTACTAGATTTCCTGGGAAGGAAGCCTGAATTTATACTAAACTGAAAGTTATAGTGATAGTTGTTTCCCATTCCTTATTTTCAATATGGTAGTTTCCATTATAGTTCTTTATCCTACTCCACTATTTTGCATTGAGATGTAGTAGATTGCAATTAACTTGTCTATTAATAATAGTTTCTGGTCCTTTACAAGAAACCTTTAGATTAAGGGGAGAGAAATACATACTCAGAGATCTTGGACTTTGAACTGGGAACAATAAGGATGATCTTTAGTTGCATTCCTTGGGGAAGGCCTGTGTTTTTCATATGATAGGACTCTTGCATTTGGATACTTGGGGGTCCAGAGGCTAAAGGTAGTGACTTTTCATTGTCCCCCAGTATATGTTCCCTATTTTTCTTTCAGTAATAAAACTCCTTGAATTTTTGCTGAGTGTCTGCCCAGCCGGAAACTACATTTTTCCAATTTCCTTGATGGATAGTAAGGCTGAATTCTTGACAATGGGATGTGACAAGTGATACATGTGACTTCCCAGTCTTGTTTTAACACAATTTGGTGTATGTTCTTGTGAGCCAGCCTTGAACATGTAGTCAAGGAGAGACCTTGAAGGATTTTGAAGACTCCGACATAGGAAACCTGGGTTGCTGAATGTGGCCTTGTGAAGCGGAGACTCACGGATTGCTTGCTTGCTTCTGGAATGATGTGTAAAAGAATAATAAACTTCTGGCTTTTTTTTTTTTTTTTTTTTTTAAGCCAATGTGTTCTTGGTCTTTTTGTTACATCAGCTGCTAACTTATTCCCTAACTAACACTGTCTTCTTTCTTACGTTTGTTTCAAATGAAATATATTTCCTTGCAATCTGACATGAACTTTTACAGTATTTCTTTCCTTGACCCTACTTCTCCCTTTTTTTTTTTTTTTCTCTTCTTTCAGAAAGAAATTTTGCAGAAATCTTTGGCTTCATGGCTTCATCTCATTACTTTTTACTGTCACTGCCTGCAGGCAGAGCCCATAGTGTAAATGTAAAATTGTGTTCAGTAGACGTTCCCTTGAGTATGTAATTATAATGCATTCCAGGGTGCACCCAAATAAGAATGTGCTTCTCCAACCTAAGATTGCTTTTTGTGTCGGTCACACAGTAAGTTACACACAGAGGCAGTAGCTGTAGTAACTAACACTGAATGAGGCAGAGCACAATATAAAACGTGATCCATTTTCACTGCCAATGATCTGGGGAGAATTGAGATAATATGGAGGCCCTGAGGGTAGAATTGGAGGTGTGCAAAATATTTCATCACAAACTAGTAGTATTTTTGTTCATCTTCAGAAGCACCAAGTGATAAATTCTGATTTATACTGAACACAAATGATGATCAACGGAATATTATCAGTATTTTCTATCATTAAATCATAAATACTGAACAAAGGATCAGATATTGGTTTAAGTTATATAATCTATGCCAATGAAACATAAATATGAACAATTTTTGAATATATTAAAACAAATATAAACATGCAGAATTTTAAAAATGCACATGAAAGTAATCACTGTAAAAGTGATTGTTGATGAACTTTTATTTTCTGAATTAAAATATACTGTATGTCAAAACAAAATTTTACATATGAAGCAAAGGATTAAAATTATTGAATGTTTAAACAAAATTTAGAGACATTTTGATCTAGAAGCTTTGTATAGAAGTTGTGAATCATGACATTTAGTAAAAAATTCAAGTAATTGAAAATAAATACCTTCAAATTCTAAAATGAATTTATTGTGAAAATATATTTTGGAAAATTGAAGTAAAATTAACACTAGAACTGGGAATCAAATAAAAATTTAGATATAAAACAGTGTTTCCCAAATTTCAATCATTTTTACAGTTTTTGCTATATCAAATAACACCTAAAATAATACTTACCTAGTGATTATATTTCATTCTAATCTTACTACATATGTATGATTTTTTAAAAAGCATATTACTTGCCATATTTAACATATATTTCCTTTAAGTAGAACAGACAATGTGCAAATAAAATATTAAAATATTAAAATATTCTTAGGTGTGCTATGTATACTATCATCTCACACCACCCACATAGTATACTTTAATGATTAATATAGCACTACAGTTATGTAAAATCTAGTATTCAGGGCATAAATAAATTTTTAAAAATCTGCTAGACTTAAAATCTTTTTGTGGCAGAAGTGTGTTTATGCCCTAATTGGTCCATCAGTCATGAGTGGTCGTAATAGAAATGTCTCTTTCCCATCACTTCAAGATACCAAGGCTGGAACACACCAATAAAACTTGGAAACAAGATATACCATGTACAGGTACAAATTCCCAGTGATGAATGTTATCGCTATGTACATGCTACCACTATGTACCCATGTACCAATAAAATAGAGAAAAAAAGTGTGATGCTGAAACAGCATGCTGTTATTAATAAAGTTAACTTCACTCTCCAAATAATTGCTCAGATTTCATATTACCACAGCAATGAGATAAAAGCAAGTAGCTGGCCTGCCTAGGAACTGCATTCTCTAAGATTTAATATCTTCATAAACCATTATGTTGCTTTTAAAAACTTCTTTCAGGACTGTTTCATTTACCCTAAACAATTTAATATTATAAAGCCTGGCTTTTAACAACATTCTAGATTTTTGTGATTATGCTTGTGATTTTTAGATATTTGTAAATTGCCATTTTCCAAATAAGTCTCAAAAATTCAAATTAACTTATTAGGCAATAAACAAAACAATTAGACCAATTATCTCACAAAGTGCCATTTTTATTGACTGACACATCTTAGGTGATTTGGATTTGGAGAGAAAATATTGAGGATAGGGCTTTTTTTTTTTTTTTTTTACCATTCAGTAACTTGGATTATCATCTGCAAACACACTTGCTTATGGAGGACAAAAATGCTAGATGTAATTGAGGTTAAAGCCCATGCGATTGTTGGCATTTTCTCCAGACAGAAGATGCATGATAAATTTGGATACTGTACATGCTTTTGATGGATTAAAGCTAAGTAGTGACACCTCAGAACTTCATAAGCCACACAGCACAGTGGACTATGGGGAACAAGTCTGTGCACAAAAACACTTCCCTGTTTCATGAACCCATGCTTTTGCAGCATGCTGAAAGGAATCTATTCTGACCACTTTTGGAGATGTGTTCATTTTTTACTAATATGTAAAAGATCACTAAAAACTTCACAGCTTACAAAAATAACCACTCATTAGCTTACAGTTCTGCAGATCAGAAGTCCAGGGTGAGTGTGCTGGGTTCTGCTCAGGCTAACAAGGTACTGTATTAGGCAACTAAATTCTCCCATTCGGTTCAGGGTTCTTTTCCTAACTCATTTTTGAGGCAGAATCTAGTTCTTTGTGGTTGTAGGACTGAGTCCCCAATTCATTGGCTGTCAGCTAGACAGAACTCTAAACTCCTGTGGCTGCTCCTACTGGGTGGTCCTACTACAAGGTCCTCTCCATCTCAGCAATGGAATACTGCACTTTAAATCTCTGCTTTCCCTCTATGTGGGCAGTGCTTATTTAATTAGGGTCCTCCGAGAGGATCTCCCTATCTCAGTGTTAGCAGTTTTGCATAACTGTCTAATCACAGGAGTAAAGTAGACAGATTCGTAGTCCTGACGATTATATAGGCTGTATATATCCAGGACAGGAACTATTGGAGGATGTCTTAGAGTCTTGCCTAAGGCACTTTTTTTTTTTTTTTTGGAGATGTAGTCCAGGCTGGCCTTGAACTCACTACGTGGCCCAGGCTAGTCTCAAACTTGTGGCAATACTGCCTCAGCCTCCCAAGTGCTGGGATTCCAGACATGCGCCACTATGCCCAGTGTACTTTTGTTATTTTCACTTTCAGCCTTTCAGATTTTTTTGGCTTCTGTCTTCACACTCAATCATTTTTTTAAAAAAAATCTGTATTTTCCTCAAAAGAAACTCACAAAAATTCAAATTGTCATCATTTGTCTATTATGTGTAATAAAGAGTACCTAAAAGATCTGTGTTCCTGGGTTTGCAAATAAGTTTCAATAATACCTAATAAGCTTTCATGCTATTTATATTTCTCTTTGCAAATATAGCTTTAACTAAACCATTAAATTATGATGAAGCACTTTTGTGACATTAATATGTTTGTAATAGTGGAGACATGACTTCAATATTTTTTCTAACTAATATCAAGCCTACTGTGTAAGCAAATAGGTTTATTTTGATGTTAATGATTTTACGAATTTCTTTCTACAAAATAGGCTCTAAGAAATAAATACACAAATGGTGAAGCTTTAATTATTGGTGATTTGATTGAGTCTACCTGTACCTTATCTCTTCCTCTTCATGTATTAGTTGGATTCTTTTCATAACATTTGATTTATCAAAGTATAGGAAAAAATACTTACCAGGGAAACAAATAAGGAATTTGAAGGAGCTTAGTAAAAACACAAGATACTCTACTAAATATCAAATTGGCCAATTTCAAGTGAAGATAAAGACCAGTGAGTGAGAATAAAATGTGTTATGATATAGTGTAGTATAGTGGAAAGAATAATGAAGAGTCTGACCCTGGATAAGCTATTTAAACAACTTGTGTTAGCTTCAGTTTTTTTCCTTATAAAAGGAGAGTGACTCCCTATTTCATTGAGTTGTGAGAATTGAATGATCCATCAAATGTATAGCCTGTAAAAATGTTCAATAAATATTTTGCTTTTCTGAAAGTGAATAATTTAATTATCAGAATTAATTTAAAGTGGGAGAAGTCACTTTTTAGAAGGTTAGAGAATGCTCCATAAACTTACTTAATTTGTAAAAGTTTGTAGATTGAACTACAAATACACAAAGCCTACAATAGGGATAGAATAACAGTGACCTAAGTAATAACAAAGTACCTTTAAGATGTTTAAAGAGAGGACATTTAATAGTGGAATTGCATGACAGAAAATTTGAGGTAAGTCAAATAAGATGATATGTCAGTGCAGTGATTAGCAACAGAAGGTGGGCACCATCTCCCTGCACTGGAGGAACAAAGACAGAGTCAAATGTGCCTGACAGGCGACAGAGTCAAGGAAATACAGCCACTGCTCAGAGATGGCAGAGGGAGAAGTATTCTGGCTTCTTCCTTACAATAAAACACAGACGAAAAAGGCACGCCTCTATATGGTTGGAGGGAATGTAGACTAGTGCAATCACTATGGAAATCAGTATGAAGAGTCCTCAGAAAACTAAAACTAGAAATTACGTTTGACCCAGCTATTCCCCTTCTGGGTATCTTCCCAAAAGAGTTAAAGACATCAAGCTACCAGTGATATGGACATACTCATGTTTATACCACCACAGCTCATAATAGCCGAATCTTAAAAGTGGCCTATATATCCATCAACAGATGAATAGATAAGGAAAAAGTGATATCTACACACAGTGGAGCACTATTCTGCCAAAAAGGATAAACTTAAATAATTTGGAGGAAAATAGATACACCTTGAGACCATAATATTAAGTGAAATAAAGCAGATACACAAACTTAAATATCACATAACTTCCCTTATATGAAAAACCTAAAGTATCGATAATTTAAAGAACAAAAAACAATAGGAAACAAGGAGGTAGATCTTTTGTAAATGGGAAGAGGACCTAGAGATGGAAAGGGGGATAAAACTAGGATATGTACGTGTACCTACTCCTTACAATTAATGGAATCATTATATACTACAAACATGTACTAATTAAAAAGGAAAACACAGATAACACAGGAGCCTGAAACAGAGTTCACCAAGTTTGAGAGGAGCAAAAAACCAATGAATATATTTGAGGGCAGACAGGCCATGGACAAGCATTCTAATTGGTGGAACCAAGGAAAAAATAATTGACCAGCAACTCAGATTTTAGGTCATCTCTAATGATTAATTCCTTAGTTGCATTTAGTCATTTCAAGAGTTTTAGGAACAAGACCCACTAAAAGAGAAATGTCAAGGATGAGGACTTACTCCCTAAACTCTCAGGCAAGAGCAAAGGACACCAAAATTGTCTGCAAGATTGGAAGACTGAGGACTAGAGATGCAGGGCATGCTGTTCCTGGCAATAGAACGTGGTTTAAGATGTGGAATCACTATTCGTTGCCTCACTATCACTTTTTCCAAACGTGGGATAATCTATCTTCTTCATTGCTACTGGGTAGTTTGGAATGTAGAAGAGTGTGTTTTCCAAAGATGATCACAATGATATATATGTCGTCTTCCATGCTCTTATTGTGGTGCATTGTTGACATTTATCCATCAATGGTGCAAGAAGGAGTTGAAGTCCATGCAGGTGTAGGAATCTGCGCTTTCTCTCTGAATCTGGCAGGCCTATGGTTTCTGAAGAATGGCAGAAGATCATCTGGAGCAGAGATTTATCTGCCTATCTTGACCCAGAGACTTGAAGGAGCGAGATCATCTGTTAAAAGAATCTCCAGAGAGAGATTGGGTGAGGGTAGAGAGCAGGAAGCCACACACCCCCAACCCCACTTCCCCACAACATGACTCTAGAGAGAGAAATTCCTAGCTTAGGATAAAACAATGCTTGATGCTAAATTAAGTTTAAATGTTCATGCTGGATATTTCAGAGTTTAAAATTGAAACTATGCTTACCATTAACAGTAACTAAAGTATATTTTATTTTCTGAGAGTGAGCACAAACATCATGGGACTGTCCAAATATTCTTTGGGGTAAAGGAAGAAAACCTAAACTGAGTGAATTTGAAAGCCCGGATAAGAAACTATCATAGCTACAATAAATTAATTTTCACTTCGATCACAATCCTTGTGTCATGCTTGTCAGCACACTGGTTTACACCTATGAGATAAAGATGTTTTTCGTAGGTAGACTATGGATAGATCTCCACTTTTACTACTTGATTGCTATTAATAGAACTCTATTTCTCTGTGGGAAGTGAGATGAGGATTACGCTATCCATATTTAATTATGAATGTGGACACCTGCCTGCTCAGTCTTTGCAGAATGATCAGAAGTTGACAAATGAGCCCTTGGGGCTCTACTTTAGAGGAAGAGCTGCATCTTTTGGTTGGAGTTACTAAGCTGGGAATGGCTATCTTTTCCACAACGTGGAAAGCTTGGGGAGTTTACATGCAGATTAAAAACAAATACAAACAGAACAAGAAAGAACCTCATCCTGGACAAAAATCAGGAGCTGACTGTACTGATGTAGTTTCATCCTACTCTAAGGGGAAGAGAAAAATAACAATAACTAAAATTAAATTTCAAATTACTCAGATAAATATTATAATTTGTTATTATACTTAAGTATATGCACACAACATGACTGAATTCAACTGAACTATTTTAATAACATTTGATTTAGTAAGTGTTCATAGAATGACAACAGTTTAGAATCAGGTACTTGGAAAGACAATATAACAATTTTTTCTTCCATACTTTATCAGGAATTTCCTATATTCATATAAAAACAAGAGGATGTTCATTTTGCTGGAGATATAAGCGAAGTCTCTTTCTGAGATATCAAACTGGTAAATTTGTACTTTTACTTAGCTAAATATTAAACTGTCAAACTCCTAAAACAAATATTCTTCAATATGATCCATGCTTCTGATTTGTGAAAAGTAAATATCTTTACCATTGACTCTAGAATATAGACTCCAGAAAAAGAAATACCTTATTGTCTCCTTAATGGTAAAATTAATATTATTTATTACTTATATACTAAAGCATAATATCTTAGAAAATTGGTATTTTAATAATGTCAGCTTTCACTATATGAAGAATTTTGGCAACAAATAGCAACAGCAAACTTCTGAATGCTATATTCATTCTTCTAATATCAATAATGGTATCTCAAAAAATTACCTTCTGTAATTTTGATATAATTGCCATATTCTCAAATTTAGATTAGCTCATTACAAGAAGTAGCTGCTTGAAAACTTGCTTTAGCATATGTATTTAACATAGTACTAAACAATTTGTTACTACACTGTCCTTCCTGCAACTTAATATACTACTTGATATAATTACTGAGAAAAGAAAACTAAAGAAAATTGAAAAAGTACAAGAAGAAAGGAAAAGAAGGAAGAGAAAGATAAAGGAAATGAGGAAAGAAAAAAGGAAAGTAAAAAATAAAATTTTTGTATCTCGAGGAAATAGACTTTCTCCTTTCTGAAAAAGAAGTGATACCTATATATGTGTTAATCTTTCCAGTAGGTTTGTGAATTCCTCAGAAAAGAAGTGTTTCTTTTCTCATTTTTTTCTTTAGCTGAGCTTTGTGAATGGGGAGGGGAAGGGGGTTTGAAAAGAGGGGATGGGAATGGAAAAAAAAAGTGAAAACAATGTATATCATGTACAGATACAAATTCCCTATAATGAATGTGGTCATTCTGTATACCTAAACTGTACCAATAAACTTAAAGTGCAAAAAAAAAAAAAAGTGTTTTAAAAAAAATTTTTTTATACTTGTATTTTTCTGGTGTTTCTGGTGGCACAGAGCCTTGTACATGATACATATTCAGGAATATTTGGTAAACAAAAGAACTAGCCACATTCCCCCCATCAAGCCAAAAAAGATTAACACTTTGGGATACCGATTTTCTATTTTCAACCTACTTTAAAAATATTTAATATGGTGGAAATTGCACAAATTTTGCACAAATTGCTAGATTACTAGAGATCACTCAGTATTATTATTATTATTTGCTGTTCTCAGCATCCCATTCCAGTCTAGCCAGACTCTTGTTTTTCATTGTCTCACAGGCAGAGAAAATTTCTGTTTTTCTATCTTCTCTCATTTTGTTCCCATTTCCTGGAATGTCTTTCCCTTTCCTTTCTATTTGTCCAATTTACATTATATTTCAAAGCCCTCCTTTTTAGTGAAACACTTCCCTGCTACATCAAGAGTTCTCTCAATTGACACTTAATACAAAATTAAACACCATACCCATTCTGTAGATTTCATTCCTGTGCCATTTGTAAGAGTCCTGCCTTCACAACTACTCTAAAATTTTCATTAGGGTCTTCTTCCTGTGTGTAACACAAAGCAGCCATGTTGCCTCATACCTGTAACACTATTATTCTTGCATCTAAAATTTTATTAATGGTAACATAGATTGTGAAACTTTCACATATGCTGGTTATCCATAAGCTAATGTTATAAAAATCATCCTTAGTGTAAAATTATGTCATAAGCAAAATGTTTCAAAATGAGATATTTCAAATAGACATCTAAAAGATATTAAAACAGATTCAAATTTTGAAATTGATTGGAGTTTTAAAATACTAAGTATATTTGGGTGTAGACCTATATGAAAAATCTGGTAATTCTAAGAATTTCCTGGTGAAAGGTTTATCATATACTTCAGGCCAGAAACAGAAAACCTAAAATGTTAAATTTCTAAGAAGCCTGGTTTGTGTCCACAAAGCAGATGAGAAGGTTGTACACTATCCATAAAACTGAAAAAAAAAACTCTTTTAAATGTTAAAATTCTTCTCCTTTCCCAAAGATATGTATGCTTCAAAACAAAGGTAAAGTCTACAAACACAGTTTTTATGAATGTTATGGTTTGAATATGTCTCCCAAAGTTTTATGTTCTAGAAGCTTGGTCCCCAGTGCGATGGTGTTGAGGAAGTAGAATCTTCTAGTGGAAGGCGATTAGCTCACTGGAGACATACCCTTGAGGGGCGTTAGTGTAGTTCTTGTGGGACTCAAGGTGGGTTTCACAAGAATTGGTTGTCATTAAAACCAAATTCAGCTCCCGAGTCTCTTGTTTCCTGTCTTTCTGTGTGATCCTATCTTTTCACAGGGGCTGCCACCATGATGCCATCTGCCACGTTGTGATGTAGCATGAAGACCCTCCCTGTACCTGAGCAGATGGCAGCGCTGTGCTCTTGGACCACCAAAGCTATATAGGCTAAATAACCTTTTTCTTCATAAATTACCCAGCCTCAGATATTTTGCTTTAGCAACAAAATATGAACTAATACAATGTCTCTCTCCTTGTGAAATCGAGTTACCTCTTCTTGTGATCTCCCTCTAATGCTATCTGCAGCACAAATCATGTACAGTTTTGATGTTCTGTAAGCGCAGGAGTTGGAACATTCTTACCCATGTGACACCAGATTTCTAAAGTTCATTTTATTAGCAGAAAATAATGTTAGTCTTTGGCAGTAGTTTCTAGCTGAATCGAACTGGGAAGTTCCTCTTTGGCCACAACCATCACAGATAAAAGTACTGGCCTGCCTTTCTTTGTAGAAGATCCTCCAGAGCTGCACTGACATATTTGCTGGACTTGGTAAACACCGTGAAAGGCAAACTACACAAACTGAATTCTGTTGTTAGAACTATGCCCTGAGGTTCAGGACATTTGAAGATTTAAGTTTGCTAAATTGGACCCAAGAGGGTCCAGTCAGGCCTTAGCTGCAACACAGAGAGGCTGCCTACACCTGACCAAAGAACCACTCGCCGGCAGTTAGGAGAACTCAGTCATAACCGTCGGCAACACCAGTAGATGCGAAAAGGCTGTGTGTCACCGCGCGTGGTGGCCCATGCCTGTGACTGCGACAGTCTGCGAGACCGAAGCAGGATTGTAAATTTGAGCCAACCCTGGGCAGCTTTATGACACCCTGTCTCAAAATTTAAAAACTTAAAAAGGGATAGGGAGTAGCTCATTGAGAAGGCTCTAAGTTCAGTCCTCAGTAATAAACACACACATGCACACACGCACGCACGCACGCACACACACACGCACACACATGCACACACGTGCACAGAAGTCTCTGGAGACATACATTTTTTAAAATCTAAAAAAGTTTTCAAACTTACAAGCATTTCTCTTTAAAAATATGCATTAATCTGCCTTATTTACTTCTGCACGAACTATTTTTTTTTCCTTTTCAAACAGCATAACTATGCGTGACTCAGTATTTATTGGAATTCTTTTAGTCTTTTTACAGTTTTTCATATTCTTATGAAGCATTTCCATTTACTTTCCAAATAGAACTTACTGAAATGTGAACCAATGTATTTTTGTCTGATGAGCAAAACACATTAATTTAAAATATAAATCATACATATTATTTACATAATATTTTCAGCATTTTTTCTGTTACAGAACTGTTTCTCATATACTTGTTTCTTGTTCTGTGATGGATTCAGAGAGCTGGGTATTGCCACTTTTGAACAGTTGGTGGCTCCAATGCTTTGCAACTGTCTTATAAATGTGGTACCAAAATAAGATGTCTCAGTTTAAACCGTTCAGAACATAATTTGAAAAAAAATGCATTTAAGTCAATATTTTGTATTTTATTGGAAACTAAATGTTATGTCAGATAAGAAGTTAGAAGAAAAGTGTTAATGCTAACATGCTTCAGCCTGTGTAATACAATGTGAATACCAATTAGTACATTCATCACTAAATGTATTTAAAGGATCGAAAGTATTCCAACAAAAATATAATGTGAACCACATTTTTAAATTTCCTAGTAGTCACATTTTAAAAGAATTAAAAGGAATGAGTGATCAATATTAGTAATATACTTTAATTCAATATACACTTTATCATTTTAATACATAAAGTTAAAATTACTGGAGTTTTATCTCCAGTGCCACAGAAAATTTAAAAAAATGAAAAACAAAGAAATTACTGATTGAATATTTTATATGCTTTGGGTTTTGGATTCTTTTTTTTTTTTTTTTTTTTTTGTACCAGGAATTGAACTAAGGACCTTGTGCTTGCCAGGCAGGTGCTGTGCCACTGAGCTATATCCCTGGCCCCTGCTTCGCATTTTGATACTTAAGTTTCAACCCAATGTGTGTTTTATACTTGCAACATACTTCACTTTAGTCTAGCAAAATTTTAGCTGCTCAGTAGCTGCAGGTGCCTAGTGGCTACTGAACGAGTGACTTCAGATCTAAAGTGACTAAGGACAACCCGTCTATTCAGTGTTATGTAAAACTTTGATGGAAAGTAAAAGAAACCATATTTTTGCACTAATTTTGTTCTTAAAGTTGGAGCTCTTTTCCCGCAGAAAATCGTCCAGAAGACTTGGTTCATAATTTTGATGAAGTAGAAATGAAACATGTAGCTTAGCTAGCTGCATATTAGCACTGTGGTATTGACATTTCTAAAGTTTTGTGTTACTAATGAATTCTTGGATCTCTCTTGAGCCGTTGGTCCCCTAGTATTTCAGACAGATTATACAGTTTACCCATACTTGACTTCCATTTCTGATTCCCCTTACATTTCTACAGTTTAGCTTATGTATTCTTTTATTCAGTATTTATAAAGTCTTCTACACTCAATGTTTGCATCATCCTTCATGGTTATCATCTGGGCTGTAAAGTGCCTGGCCTCTGGAGCCAAACTAGCTGGGCTTTCATCCTGGGACTGCCATTGATTAGTCCTACGAATCTGGACTAGTTATATACTCCAATGCATCATGTAGCATCTAAAGTGCAGAAAAGTATAATACACTGCTCATGGGCCGTGGTGAAGATTAAACCAGATACATTAACACAAGATATCTACTACACAATAAATACCAACCTACATGTCTTGGTTGAATATGTGGATTCTGCATAATGTCCAGCATCCTCTCTCATCCGTTTTATAATACTTAACAAAATAAAGTGACTTGAAACTAGACTTTTGCTTATTTTTTTCTTGCAGCGTGAAGCATTTCATTGGAAGGTGTTTCATATTCACACAGATAATGTAATAAAATAGAGCCAGGCTCACTTTTGCTCAGAATAGAGGATAGGATCTTCTGAATATCTCACAAAGGAAGTGCTGAGGAAGCGCAGAGACTGAGGCTCATGGCTCTAAACAGTATTTTGGAAAGTATGGTTTCCAACAAAATGCAGGCTTGTCTCACTCCCCTGTGTTTTTTCTTTATTGTATGGGATCCATTTTGTTGCTATGAAAGGTAAAAATTCAACTTTTAATTGAATAGTCTGTAAATCTGCATAGCATAACTACTGCATAATTATAGTGTGCTAGGTGTCAAGTTGTGACATTGGGGTAGCAGAGAAAAATGAAGCATTTGAAAAGTTAAGCATAGCACACTAGTTTTGGATTTGGGGGAGTAAACTCGACTTGCCACTTAACCTCATAGAAACTGAACACATTTTTGAAGCTAGTTAAGTGTTTATTATTTTCTCAATTGTAAACCAGTTTTTCACATTAAAAAAATCTAGAACATCTGGAAAAATGAGTAATCTGTACCATCTGCTGTTGTCTAATTCAAGAATAATGATCTGGGGATGAAAAAGAAATGAAAACCTTAAGTTGGTAACAATTCCAAAAACAATTACTAGAAAAATATTTGTGTAATCATCAGTATCTGGGATTTTCAATTGATCAGCATTTACCATCTGTGGCAACAGATCTACTTCTGGATAGTAATCATCTGGAATAAGTTGGGAACCAAAAATATTATGATGAACATTATGTAGAATAATTTAAGATGAAATTATACACTGATAATATGCTGTTTTCAAGTTTTAATTCTCTGTCTATAGATATAATAAATCAATTATACCTATGTATTCAACAATGTGTAGGCACCCAAGATCTTTTATCTCATTTACTTATCATACATTTGAGTCTATCCATATTCTTTATTTTTTATTTATTTGTTTATTTTTTGTGGGTACTGGGGCTTGAACTCAGGACCTTGTGCGCCAGCAGGCGCCCGTGCTGCTGAGCGATATCCCCGGCCCTTTTGTCGTATGTGGGTTCTGGGAGTCAAACTCGGGCCATCGCGCTTGCCAGGCAAGAGCGCTTAGCCGCTCAGCCATCTCACCGGCCCAATCCATATTCTTTAAAGCTTTAGGTTTCATATTGTAGCTCACAGATGCCACTGCAGAATGGATAGTCTATGGATAGTTGAAGCTTGTATTAGGGTGAAGGTACTAAGATTCACGAAGTGTAAATTCCAAAAAGTTTCTGAAGGGAAAATTGATGACACTGTAGTCCCCCTTGTCCTGGGCGATATGTTCCAAGACCCCCAGTGAATGTCTGAAACCACATACAGTTATGAATCCCATAATTTAATGTCTTTCCATCTTAACTAAGCATTTATCAGGCACTGTGACTGTAACTTTGCAGTTTGAGGTGTGACAGTAAAACCAGCATGTATTTCCTTTTCCTTTTTTGCAATTTCAGGTATGAAAGATTTGTTCTTACCATAGAACTTAGTAGCCTTAGCATACATTTTTTTTTTTCTTTCCTTGCAGAGAACTTTAACCTCTTCAGGTAAAGGAAGCATTTTATGGGTTCTCCTTGGCATATCCCACTTGCCAGCATCACTACTCTTATATTTTGGGATTATTATTAAGTAAAATAAGATAACAAACAAATAACAAACACTGATTCTGAGACCATGGGAGAGGTACTAAGTGACTAACGGGCAGGTCGAGTAGAGAGTATGGATACTGGATAAAAGCATGATCTACAGCCTGGGAGAAGGGATTTCATCAAACTGTTCAGAATAGTATGTGTTCATTTCTGGAATTTTCCACTTAATACTTGTGGATGATAGTTGATCTCAGGTAACTGAAGCTGTGGAGAATAAATCCACAGATGAGGGGCCATTTCTCTATAAAGACTGATTACATATGCATGTTAACAGAATAATTAGTATCACTGACATAAAATAATAAGATGCTTATTTGGACTGAAATGTGGTGAAAGGCAAGGCATTTGGATAAGATGGTTTTCTTCTTCCTCTTGATGACACTCTAGTTATTTGGAGAGTAGAAGGCGACAGGTTCAAGCTTTGAAGAGGCTTGTAGAGAAGTGAAGCAGGCAGCAGCTCTAGATGGACAGATTTAGCAGAAAGCAGACCCAACACACTGTTTGATGATGTACATTTCTTTCTCCTTTTTCCCACAACTAGTTGGCTATGGAACTCTCCATAACAGAATTTCATGGCCAGTGAGGGCAGATAAATTTTTTAATGGCATTCAAAGTTAATTTGATCCATGTTTTCTGCTTCTAATTAGAATCTCATGGTAAATTAAAAAAAGTTTTAACTTTCAAAATAATTCATGTACATACGTTTTTACTATATAGACACTGCTACAGTTTTTATCTGGAGTTTTACAGATTAACTAGAAAAGTAAATGAAAGTAAAAAAGTTAAAATGATTTTTCCTTGATGACATTTATCTTTCTCAAATAGGAAAGGGATCAAGAGATGTGGGGAGTGATGAAAAAAGAAATTAAGACTCGTTATGTACATGTACCAACTCCAGACAAGCAATGAAAACATTATGGACTGAAAACAAGTACTAATAAAAAATATTTAAAAATTATTAGATAATTTTATCCATAATTTTTATGAGACTCTGAAGAAAGAGAATTATAAAATAAAGAGTTCAATGTCCCAAGTGGATTCTTTCTCCTTTTTTAGTGAAAATTAACCAAAACCAAAAAATATTCATCTCAACTTTTTGTATTTCTATTTCTCTTTACTTAATCTAAGAGTGAGCATGTTGTGTAAGTATGTGTGATTTTGCCACTTTAATGGTATTTTTAATGAGTAATTAATTTCATTTAGCTCCAGTAGCATGTCATTTTTCTAAGTCTTTTAAGAACATCCATTTTGAAACTTTCTTTTTGCCTGAGGACAAATGGTAATATTCTAAACCAACTATATTCCCTCTTGTGCTAAATGCTGTGAGGTTATGAAAATGAACTCTTTGCTGTCTCCACACAAGCACTTTACTCTACCAAAAGTGATAAATCAAGACACGTAGACTATAATACCCAGAAAGAAGGTGGTAAATGCCATACCAGATGAACAAATAAAGTTATATGAGAATTGAGGAAGGAATCATGACTTCCGCATAAGGCAAACTGGTCTTATGAACAGAAGATACAAGTTGAGACATGGTCAGAGACTGAGAATGAGAGTCCAGGAAGGAACAGTTTAGGCAAAAGCACAAAGATGGGAAAAGGAAATACTTCAGTGTGATTTGAATGAAGCGCGTATAAAGGTTGACAGTGGAAAACAATGATGAAGGGGTAGATTGGGGCTCAGCTCAAAAAGGACCTTGAACAGTAGGCTAAATAATGAACAATGGTGAATGAAAGGAGTTAACTGCACAGAGAAATCAGACAAACTTGTGTCCCAGATCTCGTTGTGCCATTCGCTTGCTTGTGGTCTCCTCCAAGTTAGCCTTCCTGAACCTTGATTTCTTTCATGTGTGTAACAGAGGTAATAATTCTATCCATAGGCTATAATGTGGATTAGATGGAAAACATGATTGTTAACATCACTGACATTTGTGTATTGTAAATAGTTTATAAAAAACTGTTGCTAATATTAGTAAAGCTAGTGAATGTTTAAAAAATATAGCCTTAACCTTTACATTATGTGAAATTGTTTTAATTCCTGTGTTCCCCATGTCATGAGGCAAAAATACCTACTGCCATTCTGTGACAGAAGCAGGCTTATTTTCTACCTCATTATGAAAATTTCATATCTTGTTTTGATTTATTTATGTTTCTGGTGATGTCTTTATATACATGTAGAATATGAAAACTAAGAAATTAATTATGTATGTGATTCTTTCAAATTTACATAAATAGTGCAAATAAATGCCTTAGTTTGTTTTGAGCAATTAAACTTTTTCTGCTGATTGTTTTTTCAAGAGACTTTGTTTAAAACAAATCTCTCTCTTTCTTTCTCTCTCTTTCTGTTCATACCTACAAGAGACCTAAGAGGGCATTTAGCTGCAGAGAATCTGGAGGCTTTGAGAGTTGGTGACTATTGAAAGTGGAGGAAAAATTTTATTATATCCAGGGGTTGTTGATTTTACCTCCTCCTCATCACTCTCTCTCTCTCTCTCTCTTTTTAAAGTAATGTCATTACAAGTGAGTTCCTTGCTGAGATGTGTAACAGAAAACACTGCAAAGAACCTTATAAAGATTCTCTAGTCATATAATAAAGTAATAGGAAAAATATTTCACTTATGGTAGTATCCAAATTAGCATATAAATACCATAAAATGCCAATGGCATATACCTCTTGGTTCCTTTGGTTTTTAAAAATAGCTGTTAATGTTTACTATATATATTTCCAACATTAACTGTTGATACTGACTTGTTCTTGCCTTCTGTATATCACCTCTATGATTTGCTGTCAGCCACCTTACTGGAGGGGTGGCGGATAGATGTTGAGGCCATGAAAATAGGAACAAGGGACATTTGGAGCACAAGAAGCCATAGGCAAGAAGATGGAGTATGTTTCATCACATTTTTAATAATCTGAAGGGCCCAGTGTGCTCCACATAACTACTGCCCCATTGACTTAGGCTCCTAAAATTGCATTAAGGTGCCTTAATTAATTTGGTTATAAAGATTCATATTTAATAAAAATTTACTGAACTGCAAAATGAGCATTTAAAGTTGCCATAAAATATCTTAAAATCTCTTGTTTTGAATGTAGGGCATTTTTAGCACTCTTCCATTAATCTTACAGGCTTCTTTCCTTTCCTCTGATGTTGGGTAATGTGGACTTTTCTTTTTTAAGCGCAGTGTGGGATTTTATTTGTATGGTGCACTTTCAGATTAAACTCTAAATTTGCTGTATACTCAAAACCATAAAAAAAAAGAAATAATAACTAGTAATAGCCAGTTAGTGTATTTTTATTTTCCCTTTTTCAATGAAATTTTTAGTGCAGGTGCCATTATTTTCTATGTACATTTTTACTCTGGTTCTTCCCATACAACATTCCTCAAATTTTTTTTTGCAACTTTGAAAACATAACTTTTGTTAACAACATTCTTTTCCATCATATTGATGATGTGGTATGTGGCTTGTTTTTGTAAAATCTGTGAGTGAATGCGGGTAGGGACGTGAGTGTGTGCTTCCCAAACACTATTATTTTCAATATTTCTCCCTACACAAATAGCTTAGCATAAGGAGATATTTATGCTTAATTTTAAAATTTCTGTTTGATTAAATTGCATTTTGCAATAGGAAGGACGCATGCCAAGGAGTTGCACAAGGAAAGCATCCATCCTCAGGTCTGGTGATGCCATGGCGGCCTCTCTTTGTACACTGCTCAGGGCACCCAGAGCTCTCTTTGGTCTGTTTATGTGCCTTCTGAATTGTAAATTGTTTTTGAGAGCAAAGACTGCATTTGATTCAGCTCTGCATTCCTACTTCTGTACTTGGAATGGATCCTGGTATGCAGGTGCTTTGATGTTTGAATGAGTCAATGAAGTGATTCAGGGCAAACCAAGAGTTGATAAAGAAGTCAGTGGGGTTGGGTCTGAATAAATGGTTTAGGTAATGCTTTTCTGATTCTGAGGACACATCATGTATTAAATGTGTGTGCAGGGGTGGTAATGGAGATCTAGGGTGATCATGTGTCTACTTTTTCTCTGTGTGATATCTGAGAAGTCAAAATAAGGGATATAGAGTGCAGAGAATGTAGGTTTTAGGCTAATGTGATTTAAGGACATCAGGAGAGTGATCATAAGATCATTTGGAAATAGGGGCAGAAAGGAGAGAAGGGGATAACCTAGGGTGCTCTAAAGAGATCAGATGGTGATAGGAAAGACAGGAGTACAATTTTCTAGGAGTAGGAAATTGTGAACTACAGAAAGTCTCCTCTGGCACATCCAGAGAGAAGGTTGTTCTCTCTTCCCTCAAAATTTGGATAAAGAAGAGAATTCAAAGTGATCAGAGGAAGGGATTTCTCCTTTCTGCTTGACAGCATGAACTGCTTGTACCTTTTCATATGCAAATTCAAGGAATCAGGGTGGATACTAATTAAATCCCAAAGACATCTGTAAAGTTATGTCACATCTAGGAATAGTTAATAAGGTCTGTACATGGACCTTATTTATAAGTAATTTACGTGGAAAAATTAAAGATCAATTATGACAGTGGTACACAGCAGTAAAAGCCTCTGGAAGAACTTCCTTCTCGTTAATCAGCAATAATTATCAATTAGGAGGATTAATCATTAGAAGAGTTCCTACATGTTGCATCTTAAGAAGCCAATGATAATTAGTATCCCAGTCTTGCTCTCCGTGCTCATTATGTTCAGAGAGGAGTTACTTTTTTAAAATGACTTTTAACTCGTGACCTTGAGCAACCTAGAGTCTCCTGCACCTACATCAAGTTGAGAAGTAATGCTTTTTTTTCTGTTATTCAAAAATGTGATTTGATAGGTGCATAAGTGACAAATAACATGAAGGAATATAAAGAGGGCAAAAGATTTTACTTTTGAGTGGTCATTGATTTAGAAGGCATGGTTTATTACCCTAATTACATCTAGGATGTTGCTAATCGTGAATTAATGGCAGGTATTTTTCCAGGGGGAAAGAATAATGTCTATTGACTGAGGAGTAATATGAACCAAAAGTTGTACAAAACACACAAAATATATTATTCCAGTTAACCCCATCAAAAATATTATAATGTGGACATTGTATTTTCCTTTCATTTTACATAATAAAGGGGGTAACAAAGTGGCCTTAGTCTTAACTTGACCAAAGTGACACTTAATGAGTATTCATTCTGGAGGATATTTTTATGCCAAATTTTAAATTAATTTTACCTGAATATTTTGATATTTAAGATATTATAATATCAGATGTTATGGGAAAACAATTAGAATAATTCTTTAACTTTTGATTCAATGATAAATTTGGTAAAGGCATTAAAGTTGAGACACCTATGTTATATTTTTGTCATAAAAATAAATGAAAAAAGAGAAACATATCAGAGATTTACTGAAAGTCAAAGACTAGATGATGGAATGATCCATAAATAACTTTAGTTGAAAAATGACAATCTGGTTTGGAGGGATTTATTGATACTATCCATCAGATAGTTATTTTTCCACTATGAAAATAAAAATCTAGGGATTAAGTGGAAGTTAAAAAGTCAACTGCTGCTTAAGAAATAAACACCCAGCACTTGGGAGGCTGAAGCAGGAGGATTGCCACAAGATTGAAGGCAGCCTGGGCTACACATTAGTGAGTTCAAGGCCAGCCTGAACTACACAGTGAGACCCTGCCTCAAAAACGAAAACCAAACCAATCCAAACCCAAACCCAAACCCAACCCAAACCAACCCAACCATATCCAACCCAACCCAACCAAACTAGAGAGTTCTGGTAAAGGAAATACAGGATGTATAAGAATGTCAGACTTATGGGGGCCATATCCACCCAGTAAGTTTAAGGGATGCCCACACTTTCTGCTTGGAGGGTATAGGCGGAGACAATAGACTCCACTCACTTCACCAGGCTTGTCTGGCAGATAAACCTTTGTGGCCCCTTAGTTCTCACATTAAACGACCAGCAAGCACCAAACAGATGAAAAATGTTACGAGGTTTTTTCTTAATTTCTAGAAATCATCCACTTAAGGAAAAATATTATGTAGTCTATGTTAGGAAACAACTGAATTTATTTGTTTATGCAATTCTTTTGAAAGATATTGATAAAATCAATGATGGAATTGAATTTCACAAGTAAATTTTACTCTGTTTACTCAAACCAAGTGTCATATTAGTGCAAAATCTGCATTTGAAAATAAAACCAGTAAGAACAATTTGTATTCATTTCTGTCATAGTATGTGGGAATTTGCACATATGTACTACAAATTTTTTTTTCTTTTTGGTTTTTTGAGACAGAGTCTTGCTGTGTAGTGCAGGCTGGCCTTGAACTAAGGGTGATCCTCCTGCCTCAGCCTCCCAAGTGCTGGGATTACAGGCCTGCACCACCACACCCTGCTCTACTGCAACTTTGAAGAACATTTTTTTCATATCTTATAGCCTAGAATTAAATTATTTGAAGACATTTAATTTCATAAACTCATTGAGTGTTTCTGGTTTATTTTCATACTATCTTCCTAATATTTATTCTTTTTAAGAAAGCAGCTAATATTTTTATTTCTCAGTAAATTCTCTAAGATAAATAAATTCCTTTTAATACAAATTGTAAATAATTTGTAAAATTAAATATTGCATGAAATACTTATAAATTTCCACTGAGGAACAGTATTTCTCTAATGCTTTTTGCAAAGTAGTTAATTATTTTTCACTTGAAGCATAATTACTTTGCGATAATGACGTAAATGCATTTAAAATATTTCAATGTTATTGACACACATGTATTGATGATTAGAAGATGAGGATTTTCAAATTGGAAAGTTTGCAGTATACATGTATATATTGAGAAAATATTTGCTGGAAAGTGTGTTAGCTGATCGAAGTTTTCCCACTGACAGCCATGTTAACTTCTATTTGGGGTCTGGATTTGAGTATTTGATAGAATATTTGGTATGTGATCGCTCCCTTGGCCAGTCTTTTTGCAGCCACTGCTGCCTTTGCTTGAGGAAACTTCAGAGGAGGACCTCTCAATTTCCTTGTGGTTGCCTGGTGGCAGAAACTCATTATTAGGGCCAGCTAGGGCTGACCTCCAATTTGGCTCCCTTTATTACTGCAGCTAAGGGCAGAGAGCCTGTGCTGAGAGAGAGAGGCAAAAAGTGGGGCCAGAGAATGGCAGGATTTTTTTTTTTTTTTTGAAATAACCAAGTGGAAGTACTTGGATTGTGGAAGTTCTTGTTCTGACTACTTTCTGTTCACCTCATTGATGATGGAGGGAGGCTTTTCTATAAATCACATGAGATGGGGAAGCATACAACCTGGGGCAGATGCCATAGTAAAGCACCCTGCTAGTGACAATGCTCACAGCTTAGGGGAGAAGGACCTGCTTGGGGTGAAGATGTGCCTTGCCTGGCTGTGTGGAGGTTTCGCTTAGGAGCAGTATGAAGGAGTGGGGACTGTGAAAGGAGGCTCTCTCATGGCAAGGGGTAGGGTGGGGGGGACATTGCTTTCCATGGGAAGATGTGATGGGCTTGTTTGAAAAAATTTCTCTGGTAGGGAAGGGAAACCTATTGCATTCAAGATAAGTCAGGGTGGAGCTAATCCAGTTAGTGGGGCGCTAAGAGTGATCTTTGCCTACTTGTTGGGGCCCACATCTGGCAAAAGCAGGGGAACTCATGGCTAGGCTGTTGGGACCTTGTGAGGTCTATAGATGTCAAAACAATCTGTGAATTGCTAATCATACACTTGTCATGGTTAAAGGTCTGGTGGGGGCAAGAAGTAGGAACAGGAGGGCATGCCTATGTGCAAGGCAGTGAGGTCCTAGAAGAGGCTTACAGGCTGAACAGTGGGTACCTGTAAGTAACAGGGTTTCTACTCGTAAATGACACGTTGAGTTCAAGGGGCCAAAACCCAGCATTTGGTTCATCAGAAGCAGGGAAGTGCAGTGGTTAAGGAATGTAGGCGTTGTCAGGCCTAGCTTGCCTTTGAGTGCTTATCAGATCTGTGGTTTCTGGAAAGTTACTTAATCTCTTCATACTTCTGTTTCTTCATTAGTAGTATATAGTAGCTGTCTCATGTTGAGATGTTAAATAAGATAATACCTATAAATACTTAATAAATATTGGCAATTATTATTGATTTGGTGCAAAAGTTACCCAAACTAGCTTCCAAGGGTGAGCTAATTGACATCAGCGGTCAGCATTGGCCTAAAGCAGTAGTCAGGGTTGAAGACTGTGCTATCCCAAGAATATGTAAATCATACTGGAGAGTCTATTTCTCTTTACAAGGTCCTGAGTTGAAAAACTGTAAATCAATACTTAGCAATATTAGGGAAGCATGGCATTTGGAAGATTGTTAAGGTGTTTAAAAATAATTACCCTTTAAAGAGTCTCCTATCTAAGGGTACTGATATTTTGAAAGTAGACACAGAGCCTATTACATCGAAGTCATTCAATAAATGTTGACTGAATACCTTTCAAAAAAATGAGACATTCTGACTATCAAATTATGGAAAGTCCTCCCTAGCTTCATTTGTAATATTTACAAATAAATTGAAAAGATTAGTTTACAGCACAGGGTGTAGCAGTTGCTCTAGATTGTCCACATAAAAGGTGCTGTTAGAAGATGGCAACATGTCTTGAAGTCTCACAGCATAGCTAGCATACTATTTCATGGGTGGCACAGGGATACTGGAAGGAAAGAAGCCCTTCCACACCACTTGTTGGCTCACCCACTGTGGTAGCAGTAAGGGATAAGTGCTAGTAACAAACTATATTTATTATTTGCAAATGTAGCTATTTTATGCAAATTCTACTTATTTTCTCATTAGATCTACTCCATTTCTATATATTACTTCCCACCTGTTTTGTTGAAATAAATTATAAAATCACTGGGGAGAGAACTGGTCTGGGTGTCTCCGTAAGCCCTGTTATGCCTAGCATAGTGGTTTTTTGTCATAATAGGCATTCAATACATTCGTTAGTTGATTCGTTTTACTGAACCATCAACACTTCGCAGTTGCATGTGTGATTTTCCTCTTTGGATGATAAATTGTTTTAGAGACTCCATGGGAATGAACTGGATTGGGTAATCTGAGACTCTTTAATGCTAATAGCCTATGGTGAGCAACTCTAACAAGGAGAGATCTCAGAATAAAGAAGTTTTGAGAAAAACTTGGAAATCTAATTAGCCTTGTAATAACATGTAAGGGATTCTAACAATAAAATTATGTAGATAAAATTATGCATATTACTAGTAAAAAGGATGATAAATTAGTAAACAGTCTTCGTGTTACTGGCTCTAACCTGAGAGGTGCTTTGGTGTGGTATGAAATGGCGGAGGAGCACAGGTTCTGATGCCTTGGTTTGATTACTAATGCCCCTACTTACTTTAGGCCTTGGACAAGTCATCTTAGCTCTTATCCCTGTTTCCTCACCTGGAAAACAATGGTAATAGTAATAACTACTTCGCAGTGTTGTTATAAAGATTAAATGAGTGAATTAGATCCTCAGAACGCCTCAAGCATTATCCGGCACATAGGCACTGTGTGGTTGTTGTTCATTCACACAGTTAGCGCTGACTTCCAGGCAGTCTCTGGGATGGGGGTCACCGCAGAAGAGACTCACGGAGAGATTTTTTTGTTCTTTTGTTTTTTCTGGCATATGTATATAAAGCTTTGGATGAGGCCTAGAATTTCAAAACAACTGCTGTTTCCTACGCTTATGTATTAAGGGAGCTTCTAGGAAAAAAATTCTAGTATTTGGGAAATAGATGTCAAAAGCCAAGGAAGCACTATTTCACTCGGAAGCAGTGTCCCAGCCATAGGCCTGGAATGATTTTAAAGCAAGCAATCTCCTGCTGAAAGCGCTGCCTTTGCTGTCAAATGGGCATTAAAAGTCCCATGGCCCTTCACTAAGACTTAAAATTATTCCTCTCTGTCTCTGGCAAGGGTTCAATTCGAGATGAAATTCCCTTAAAGTGGTGGAACTACTTACAGACCCCCCCTGCCTAATGCTCCTAAGTAGTTTTGTTCTGCGGGAGGAGCATTCTCTTCGGGTGGCTCTAGATGGACACTCTTCGTGGAGGCTAAGTTGCTGAGGCAGGCGCCTTTACAAAACGTGCTTTGCCATTTGGCGTATGGTTTCTAATACATTCCTTTTGTAAACTATAAATGGTCAAAATTCGTCATCATTTTGAAATTACATACACTGTTCGTTTTTCTGTCCTCCTTGTGAAAAATCCCCTGAGTACTCTTCCCTTAGTTGTTCTCTGAGAAATGTTTTAAAGAAATTTCGAATGTGGTGAAGCTCAGAAAGGCCTGTACAGACACAAAGTGCTGAGATTAAATATGACGCTAAAGAGTGATAAAGAAAAAACTGGACTTTGCTGAGATAATAACAGTGTGGTAACATTTGATAGCAGTTCTTACGACTTCTGAATTCCTGCAGAAAACTGTAATGTCATACAACATCGTTCAAAAACAGTAACATAAATCAATAAGAAATGACTTCTGTTGCACAGGTTTTGGAACCTAAGTGCTATTAGGCTTCTCAAAAAAAAAAAAAAAAAAAAAAAAAAAAAAAAGCTGTTGCTTTCCGTAGTATTATGCCCAGGTCCTATTTCAAGCACTTTGAATTCAAGTCCCTATGTACAGAGGACCTCGATTCGTAGAGATGTTTCATCCCGGTTCCAGTCGCCGTTTCTCATTTCTGTCTCTCAGACCCTCTTCACACATTTTGTTTCCATCTGGACTGTTTTTCCCGGAATGGACTGGGAGGGTGACGTCTGCCTCTCTTCACAATTGCTTGGTTCCACTTGGGTCGCCCAACTCGGAGCTGTGCAGGGGCGGGCGGGGGGACAGCAGCTCGGCCCGCGCGGAGGGACGCAGGCGGGGGCGTGGCCTGCCCGCGGGGCGTGGCGTGGCGTGGGCGTGGCTTTCCGCGGCGCGCGGCGGACGGCGCAGCCGAGTTGGCGGCGAGTGGAGCACGCCACGGCTGCAGCGGCAGTGGCCGGGGCCGGGCGCTCGCGGCTCTCCGTGGCTCCAGCACTTTTCCTTCTCCCGCGCAGCTTCCTCTCGCCGCGGCCGGGGAGCGACACTTGGCAGTGCTCCGCCTGAAAACTCGAGTGTCTCAGCCTTGGGGACCTCGGGAAGCCAAGGCTCGCAGGTGGAGCCCCCTCCGCTCGCACCCGGGAACCGCGCGCCGAGCGCCTGGCACGCGGCAGCGCGGGGCGCGCAGAGGGGTGCGCTGCGGGCAGGAGACGAGGACACGCCATGGGCGCGCGGACCTGGCGCGTGGGCTTTCGCTGTCTCTTCCTCGTGGCTGTCTTGGGGTCCACCCGCAGCGAGGGCGTGCAGACCTGCGAAGAAGTTCGGAAACTTTTCCAGTGGCGGCTCGCGGGAGCTGTCAGGGGGCTGCCGGATTCGCCGCGGGCAGGTAAGGCGCCGCCGGCGGGCGCTGCGCCTGGGCGCAGGGCTGGGGTCCCCGGAGCGCCCGCCCTGCGCTCCCCAGGCTCCCGGAGGTGGCACTTGGAGGCAGATGACCTTTCTGGCACGCTAGCTGCGCAAGGCGAATCCCGAGGAGGTCCCTGGGGGGCTCCGGGTGCCGCTGGGGACCCCGAACTGCGCCCGCGGCTCCGGAGGTCTAGCGCCGGCTCCTCAGTCTCGCAGGATGCGCTGGAAGGAGCTAGGAAAGCAGGCATCTGGGGACAGCTGGCCCATCGCGTTTCTGTTAGGAGAGGGAATTTCTCACGAACTGAAAGGAGTTGGGTTGGTCGTCCCAGGTTGATAGTAAAAACACGAACCTTCGTTATGCTCCTTTGCTGGAGACCCGGGCTCTAACAAGCAGCTGTCTTTTCCGTAACTGAGACCCGGATCCTGTACACTTAGAGACGCGACTGTTAGGAGCCCCTGCGCACCTTGGCACCAGGTCTTCCTTGTAGGAACCCGGACTTCCCAATGTGTCTCCCAGAACTGCGAGGTAGTTTCAGATCTGAAAGGTGTTAGCTGTTAGGGCAACAGGCGACCAAAGTTAACATATTGGGGAGCCACGTCACACGGATGAGATATACCAGAGACTCAAAGGGGGTGAATATTGTTAGTGCGGCCAGTGCAGATCATGCTTCCTGTGAGTACATTTTGACTGCGCTTTCACCTCCTGATCCCCATCCTCACCGCGCACATTTTTGTCTGCTGGCAGGAGTTCCAGGGCTTGCTCTGTTTGGAAGAGGTCTTAGCTGTCCAATGCAATAGCAGGTGTCCGGAGCTAAGTCAGATGTTATTGGAGCAATGCACCTCTTTAACTGCGACTGTGAAGAAAATACAGAAATGAATGCTGTGAGATTACTTGGTTGAACAAAAAATTTGTGGAGGATGCTTTAGTCTAAAATCCATCCACTGCCTGAGTTTTCAAGCTGAGGAGTCCAGCTCTGAGCACTGCCCAGCCTTAGCACATTTGCTTGGTTGCTTGATTGCTTTTCTGGCTGTGAACTCAGTTCTTGACATACGTGGGAAGAAAATCTGGTTATTTGGGAACACAATCCATTCGAGTTTGCATGAACCATCTTAAACATAGAACTATTTATTTGAATACCTATTAGGCATTACTAGATGCCTTTTCTCCCCTCCTTGAAACAACACTGTTGATATTCTTGCCTCCTTAAACAAAATACCCTCTTGTAAATACCATATGTATTTTTTAATTTCAGTGGATTGTTTTCACTAAGAAATAAATCTCACTTGGCTGCTGGTAAATTAAATGTGTGTGTGTGTGTGTGTGTATTTGCATGTGTGTATGGGGAGGATGTTGAGCTGTGCAATCCTCATTTGAATTATTAGGTTTTGCTCCCCAAATGCCATAGTTTTGGCTGAGATGTACAGTGCATGTTGCTGCCTCCCCAGTGAGGCCCTAGTTTCAATCCCTTCTCCTATCTCAATATTTCTGGTACCCGCTTAATACAACACACTGGCTAGAAGGTATTGCATTTCTAGAAATGTGTATGTCATTTATTTTGAAGAGGAACTTGCCAGAGTATTAATCACTGAGATAACATTTTACCAAGATGTATTGTACAGGCAGACTGAAGCTCTGCTCTACAGAGAAGGAAATGGTTGTCATTATTTGCACCGATACATAGGACATAAAGTGCCAGGATGGCAAGAACCTTCTTTTCTAAGTTACTCTGGATTGTTTCCCGTTGCTAGCCCTTTTCAAATTTGTGGCTTAAGCTGATGGAGTAATCACAGCGCATCCACTGAAGGGGCTGGGCAAGTTGCACTCCTAGAGACATCGCCGGAGCTGATGAAAAGGAGTACTAAATGCCCTGGATATTTTAATTAAGAAGCAGTCGTGTGGAAGTGTTATCCTGATCTAGACTCACGCAGGAAAAGGCGTTTATATGAATTTGATACCGTTCTGATTTTTCTTGTTTCCATATTGTTGGTCATTCATTTGAATAATTCAACAAAATATTAAACTCTTTCTTTTAACATCTATTTCTTCCTTCTTCCCAACTAAATAAAATCTTTCTTAAATTAAGTAAAGTGCACCTATCATATTTTTAATGTTTTTAATTTCTGTATTTTTATGGAATCTATAACATTTAATATGATCGAATATAGTAGTAGTTGGATGTCCTATTTTCTGAAATTATCAGTCTCAAGGGAGAACATGACTAAAACATATGTAGTCATTTCCACAAGAATATAAATATTAATATTCTTTTAATAAATATACTTAGCACACAGGCTTTCACTGACTACGGCTAATGCACTAATTTGATATTTGTTTTGCTAGGAAGTATATTTTCAATGCTTTGTTGTTTTTCTTCTTTTTTTGCATTTCTTGTCCACAGTGGTTAGTTCATGAGATGTCCAGTCAAAATGCCATTTTTATAATGTAAGGAGGTAGAATAACTTTTTACAGTTTCTTCCTACACATGTGACTTTTATATTTTCTGAAAAATGTTACTCAGTTTGAAATTATTATATAGTGAGAACAGCCATTTAAACTGTTTCTCAGATTTCCCTCACCTTTGTTCTCTACACTGCTCCAATTCTTTTAAGCCTATTGAGCTCCTAAGGATGTTTGGATGAGAAATGTAGAAAAAGGAAAGAAGGTGTAAATGTATTTAGAGTTACAGATTTCCCTGTCCTGATTTTATTTCTTAAGTAGTAGTCAAGGTGCCCTTTGCTCTTATTTATTTTATTCAGAAAAGAACTGTTAGTAGAAGTGTCTTTAAAAGGTCCTTTTCATTTCATTTATTGGGGAGGGGAGATAATGCTTTCCCATTGAAATTCCCTTCACACATGCCTTGTTCACAATGCATTATTTCCTTCTTTAGCGGGTAATTCAGAGATTTATAAAAAAATTGTAGAATGCATTCAGGTGATTTATATACTAACTAGTTTTTGAAATGTATATGTAAAAATCTCTACATTAGTTTGTGCAAGATTACTCTTAATTAACTCTCTGTTACTACAACAAAATACCTGAAGCACTTAGCTTATACAGAGAAAATGTTTATGTGGTGTATGGTTTTGAAGTTTCCAGTCCAAGCTCGAGTGGTCCCAATGACTTGGGCACATCGTGGCCCAGCAAAATGCTCATGTCGTGGGCCAGGGAGCAAAGAGAGGAAGAGGAAGAGACCAGGTTCCTAAGTTCCCTCTGAGCACGTGCCCTCAGTGACCGAGGACTTCTCACCAGCCTTTCCCTCCAAAACCTTCCACCGTGCCTCCCAGTAGTGTGACTTTCGGGACCAAGTCTTTAACACATGGACTTCTGGTGGGCATTCAGCATCCAGACTGCAGCAGTGACTTTTCCTTGGAGGGTTTTGCCTATAAGCAGAAGACGAAGAAGAAATTTGATGTAGTGAAATGAAATTCTAATACTCTAAGACTCTTAAAGTGGCACTCTAGGGTTTTGTTTTGTTTTAAACTGCTTTCCCTGTAATCAAATATTATAATTCCTCCAAGGACAGTTTGTTTTATTCTCCCATCTAAGAGAAACAATCTACCTTGAAATCTTAGAGTTCAGAATTACAGACATCTGAGTCTTGAAGCTCAATTTTGCCACTGTAGTTCCATGTCCCAGCTTAATCAGTTATCATCTTTGAAACTCTGTTTCCTCATCTGTAAAATGGGAATATCCTGGAAAGGTGGATGCATAGGCAAAATGAAGTAAGTTATGTAAAATGACCCAAACCCAGGCACATAATAAGTGTTCAGAGTGTACTCTTGTTGTCATTATAATTTTTATTGCACGTGTCGATTTTAGCTTTAACTGGATTTGTAAGGATGAAATTTTAGTTTTAGATCTGTATATACATAGATTTTATAATAATGAGTTGTTTTTTCAGTTACAAATGATTATTTCTTAAATTGGGAAATATGTGTATTGAAGATGACATGTGTTAGGTTATAGTGTGTATTTTATTTTGTGTTGTAAAGTAATAAAACTCTAAGAAAAAACAAGACTCTACTGCTGCGAGCTGCAGTATCCATAGCCATGCCCTCCACTGCTGCCACCACCATTCTGGTTCTGTTTGTATTCAGGGACTCAAAATAATGCATGTAGGATGGTTTAAGGATTCACACAATTAGATGACTGGTGGCCATAGTCACTACTGACAGTAATTTCTAACAGATTTTTTTTCCAAATTGGGACTTATTTTTTCCTCAGATTGAGCAGCATAGTTATGGTGATCATATTTCCATAGCTGAAATTGAGACCCATGGTTTGACACTGGGGCAGATTATTAGTCCTAGGACAGTGCTGTGTTGAAACCGACCACAAAGAACCACAGGGAACAAACCTGTAGTCAAACAAATTAGGTTCATTTTGCTCGCTGCAGCAAGGGAAGATTGAACACACAGGAACTGTGGATGTCCTGGCAACAAGCAGTTGGGAGGGCTTTCTAGAGGATTTGGGCTTGTGCTCCATGGATATAAGGAGGTTTTAATGAGTGGGGACAATTAAGATATTGCCTATCTTGGTAACTTTTATCCAGGTGTTAGAAAGATTAAAGTGGGGTTAGTTGTCATTCATGAAGAGGCAGTAGGAACTAGAGTTGGTCAGACAGGAGGATGCTTAGTCATTGTCAGGTTGTAGAGTACCTTTGTCTACATCCTGTCACAGCACAGGTATCAAGTGATCTTGTCTCATTGTTATGTTCTTATTCTGTGCCTGTTGTTTATGTTGAATAGTGACTATCAAAGCCGAATTCATGCCAGGGCAATTTGTCACTTTCTCTCCTGGAAAGTCTGGGGTGTGGCTTGATGTCTAAGAGAGTGCGTGTTCCGTTTTTACCCAGAGCCTTAGTGAAGCTTGATGATGAAGTGAAACTTACCTTCAACTTTAAGGCCATAGAATATGATTATCCATCAGGGACCTGAGTGATACTGATTATGCCCTCTTTCCTCATAGGGTCATGCATCAGTCAGTGCTCACTAGAGAATATATATATATATGTAACATAATATGTAATACACACACACATGCATACATACACACACAAGGTAGGGTTACAGTGGCCGCCTGTAGAGTCAGGTGTAGAAGAGCGCAAAAGGGTTATCTGTGCACTGGGGATCCAAAGGATCCGGTCAGAATTCGAAGGCCTGGAGCTCACTCTAGAGTCCCTCGTGAATCTGGATCCAGAAGCTGAAGGGTCTGCAATGGAAGGACGAAAGGTCTGCGCTTGAAGTCAGGAGATGGATCTCCAAGATGAATGTGAAGACTGGAGCTCCTCCAAAGGAACTGAAAGGAGTCTTTCTTCTTTTTTCCCCCTTTTTATTCCGTTTAGGCTACAAGCCTATTGGTTGGTGCCACGCACATCCAGAGTGGATCTTCCATCTACAGTGAATCCATTCAGTCACACGCAAAACTGTGCTAAGCCAAACAGTTGGGTATTTCTTATTCTAGTTGACAACACAGTTAATTATCACAGGTCAATTATAACTATTGCTGACAGTCATAAATATTGTATGTCACCTATACATATACATATTATGTGTGTCCCCATCTCCCTCTGTCTCATAATTTTAAGTTCCTTTTTGCCAGTGTCCAGTATCCTGCATTTGTATA
This sequence comes from Erethizon dorsatum, assembly GCA_028451465.1. Classification (NCBI taxonomy): domain Eukaryota; kingdom Metazoa; phylum Chordata; class Mammalia; order Rodentia; family Erethizontidae; genus Erethizon; species Erethizon dorsatum. Next base: position 141,142,351 of record CM051824.1, read on the forward strand.
ATGAGCTTTAGAAGGCATGCAATCTGGGGAATTTAAGAAGGTTATTTTATGCTTACCCCCTCTACTTCCATCATACTCTTTTGCATGTTTCCAGTCAGTTAAACTTTCTGGAATATGGATTTTTGTTTAACTACTGCATATATATATAATATGCTTTCTGAATTTTCCTTATATTTGATAAGAATGCCTCCTAATTGTGTAACATTTTTTTTATCATTAACTGGTAGGATCAAAAGCAATGTTTTAAACTAAGTGCTTCTCCTAAATAGACATGACTTATAAATGAGTGGTTTCTTGGTCTCAGTATAACTATCCATTTTGTTAAAATAAAATCATGAAAGACTTCAAACTTGTGCCTTGTTGAAATTGATTCTTGGTGAATGTGATCTGCTAAGTAATGATAGCAATTTTAATAGCCATTTTTGGTATCAGTTTTTCTTTTATATAAGCCTGACCTTCAGATAGAAGAAAAACAAAGACTGTACCAACTGTGCCCTCAATTCTTCCACTTTTCATCTTTAGTAAATTTAGTAGATTTCACTAATTGTCCTGCTAAAATAATCCTAAAATGATTATTTATTCTTGTATGAGTCACACAGAATAGCACAGCTTTTTATTAGTTGCATCAGGTCCATATATGGCTACCAAGCAAGTTGAATGTCTAATGCACTGTTATACAAAGAAAATGGGATTTTGTATGTCCATAGTTTTATGAAAGAATACACATTCTCTTGAAAATTTAAAGTATTGAAGACCACAAGGAATTAAGCGAATATTATCATCCATAAATAACTACCAAGATTCCTTCATGTTTTCTTTTCCGCACCCTGAGCCCTTGCTAAACACGTAAGTATATTTTTGAAAACAGAGTAATTCCTTTTTCTACCATGTTTTTCCAGTTATGAACATACTGATATTTCATATATCATTAATTTTTTTCTAGGAATAGTTTTGGTGGCTGAGTAATAGTCCATTGAATTACCATAGCATAAGTTAAATTTCCTTCAGTGGTAGAAACACAGATTTCTGATGTATTACCATAAAGACTGAGGACCTGAAAGGTAAACATACTGAACTCTTACTCCTTGCAAGCTTTGCAGATGATAAAATACTGGAGTTTTTCAGCTTTAGCACCATTGACACCTCGAGATGGACTTTTTTTGTGTGTGTGGGAGGGTATCTGGTGCATGGTAGGATGTTTAGAAGCAACTCAATCTTTCACCTACTATATGCCAGTAGCAGTACCACCACCTCTCAAATCAAGTTGTGACAAGCAAAAAGGTCTCCAAATGTTGCCACCTGTTCCATGGGAGGCAGAATGTTCCTGGCTGCGAACTATAGGCGGGAACCTGTCCCAACTGTGCCTCCGCCCCCCACAAACACAGGTATTGTGTAGCTGGCTTGTTTACATGTTTCAGGTCTCAAACGTCAGCTCTTCAGAGTGGCCTTTCTCAAGGTTCGCTAGACTGGCTTGTACCAGTTATCAGTGTCGGATCCCTTTGTTTTCTGCATGGCTTTTATTATGGTGCCACATTCATTTTCTTTCTTTTAATCCTAGATCTTTCACCACTAGATGGTGTGCATAATAAAAACAGAAAACATATCTACCAGAGTCGTTTCATGGGCATGTGACGAAACTGTGAAGTCACATAGGATTCTGCACATAGAAGGACACAGTGCTTGGTTTAATGTTCTGCTGTCACCATATTAGAATTTGGGTAAAGGGCTGTGTATTTTCTTTGTGCATGGGCCCTGCAAATAAATGATGCAGCTGATTCTGTTGTGTACTCTGTTCACTCTACTATCTGGTGCCCAGAGAGGGCTTAGTCCAGAATAAGAGTTGAAATATCTATTAATTTCGTAAAGCTGCAAGGAGCATTTTGGTACATCTTTCAAACTTTTTTTTTTTTTTTTTTTTTTTTGTGGGTACCGGGGGGACGACCTCAGGACCTCGCGCGCCAACAGGCACCCGTGTCGCTGAGCGATATCACCGGCCCCTTTTTCGTATGTGGGTTCCGGGAGTCGAACTCGGGCCTTCGCGCTTGCAAGGCAGGCACTTACGCCGCTGAGCCATCTCACCGGCCCCATCTTTCAAACTTTTCTGATTCTTAAGTTAAACTCTAGAGAGAAGTAAGGCTATGCATTTTCAATAGCTACGATTCTGCTCTCTACATGCGGTGACATTTAATGTTTGTGCAGGGGTGCAGCTGGGCTCTCGTTTTTCTTTTCTTCTTCACAACAGGCTAGAACCATGAACCCAAATCCCATCAGGGCCCAACTTAAAATTTTACAAATCCAGTTGCTTTAACTGTAGTTACCGGCTCCCATGTTTTTATCCATTTAGAGCCTGCTTGTTTTACAGACTCATAAAACTTCACCCATAATCTGGAAGCCTTAGATAAAACAAAGCCTTGAGCTATAAAAGACTCCGAGGCACTGCTGCCTGGCAGCTTTCTGGGGCCCGGGGCTGCCTGAGAGACTTCCGTCTTGCTGCTGAGTGGTGTCACCTGAGCACGTGAGCCCCCTCTGCTGTTCCTTTCTCTCCAGAGTTCCCCTGACTCTGCCCCTTCTGTGAGAGCCCCGCACCACTGTCCCTCATGCTGCGAAGGACTTCCCTAAAGCTCACTGCGTGCTGCTTCCATCTTGTGTCTTGTGGTCTTACCTTTTCCTTGATCATCCCTGAAATTTTCAAACTTGCCACATAAAGGTCAGTACCTGGCTATTTTATTTTATTTTTTATTTTTTTGTGGGTACCGGGGGTCGACCTCAGGACCTCGCACGCCAGCAGGAGCCCGTGTCGCTGAGCGATATCACCAGCCCTTTTTTCATATGTGGGTTCCGGGAGTCGAACTTGGGGCCTTGCACTTGCCAGGCAGGCGCTTATGCTGCTGAGCCATCTCACCGGTCCAGCTATTTTAAACATAAAGCAGGGACTCAAAGTAGCAATACTGTTTTTTTTTTTTTTTTTTTTAAATGTGGGTACCGGGAGTCGAATTCAGGACCTCGCACTTGCCAGCAGGCGCTTGCCAGCAGGTGCTTGTGCCACTGAGCGATATCACCGGCCCTGTTTTTCCTTTATGTGCGTTCCGGGAGTTGAATTCAGGACCTCATGCTTGCTAGGCAGGCGCTTATGCCGCTGAGCCATCTCACTGGCCCAGCAATACTGTTTTTAAAATGTATTTCTTTTTTTTTTTTTTTTTTTTTTTTATTAGACCAGAGGCTTTTTGGGAGCAGAATCTATAACTGATTTCTCTTTTTGTTTTGTAAGCCAGCATTAACAAATCCATTTTGATATGCAAATAGGTTAGCAAATAGGTCGTGTTTAGTTAAAATTTTTATTATCTATGTTAATAGAACGTGACATATAGTAGGTGAAGTTTCTTAAATTATGTTTAATCTGGGCTTGTTGAGTAAGTTGTTTTCATGGAGTTTATTTTTTCTAAAGTAACTTTGCCACAAATTCTATAAAGTGATCCAACATTGTAAAATTTAAATTTAAAGAAGTTTTAATCTAATTATCTAATATTTTTGAAATGAAATAAATGAATGGTCAGACAAATGTCTGGGGGAGTTTCCTTGAATGTCCTTCAGTGAAAGGAAAATTTAACATTTAAGGGGTGCGTTTCTATAGCTCAGTCATCATCAAAGAGTAAGTGTGACTGATCTTAGAGCTTTCCAGTTATTGAGAGAAAGGAGAAAAATACAGGTGACTAATGTAAGTTTCATTTAGCTCTGGATTTAATAGTTTATGTTTCATTTGGAGATATTTCTTGTAAAACAGTATTTTTCAATGAAGAAGTTAATGGTAATGAACTTGAAAATGATTCGTTTTTCCATCTTCCACCCTTGTTAATTTTATTTTGGGAATCACATTTCATATCAGTGAAATTATTCCTGAACTGGGAAGATCATTACTCCTGAAAGGATACTGGCATGGAGTTTAGACTTCATGAAGACCAAATTGAGTGACAGCTTTTCTGAATAAGCAAACAAATAATTTCTGTAATATCACAAAACATGATATATGGTAACAGGCACAGTCTATCTTTAAGATATTTCTAACAATTGCAGACTTAGAAATACTTATCTAGTCTTTCTCAAATTTATTTTAAGTTAATAATCAAATTTATTTTTTAATATACAGCATGATGTGTTGATATATATATGTTAAAATTGCTAAATAATGTATTATCTTATATAGTTATTACTTTTGGTTGTAAGAACCTTTAATATCCACTCTCTTCATCTTTTCAAGAATATGATATATCATCACTAACTATATTTACCAGGGTGTAAAACAGATCTTTGGAACTTACTCCTTCTAAAACATTTTGTAGTTTTTAAATATCTCCTCCAAGCTAGCCCTTCCTCTGGTAACTACCATTCTACTTTCTACTTCTATGAGATCATTTTTTTTTAGCTTCCACATACAAGTGAGATTGTGCAGTGTTTGTCTTTCTGTACCTAGCTTATTTCACTTAACATAAGGTCCTTCAGATTCATTCATGTTTTTGCAAATGATAGAATTTTCTCTTTTATGACCAAACAGTACTCCATTGTGTCTATGTGCCACATTTTCTTTATCTGTTAATGGTTAGTGGGTATTTAGATTTAACTTGTCTTTAGGACCTCTTTTCAGTGATATCTTAGATAAATTCTTTATTTCTTTTTAAAGTTTAGCTCATTATTTGTTTAGGATATTTTGTTAGTGGCATGAAGAAATTTTACCTAAACAGAATTACTTCTTAGTGGTAATGAAACATGTAGATTTTGATATGGTTCAGACATTCATTTAAATATATTTCAAATGTGGTCATATTTAAAAGGTATTAAACTTCTTTGTTTATAGGTTAAATTTTTCGTTACTATTATTAGGATGAGTTTGACTTACTGTTTTCTTCCCTTCTGTATTATAAACAAATTTATTTTAGTTTTCATAATTCTATAGGCAATATAATTGATCTTTGAAGCTATCATTTTAGAGATCATAGTCCTCTATTTTTCCTTGTCTTAAAGTTTGGGAGAGAATAAAATCTGATAAGGGAGATGAATGAGTGCGCCTTTATTGATGAAATGTATGAGAAAAAATTATTCTTGGATGCCTTTGTTCATTACATATATATTCTTTAAATGGAAGACTGTCAATATTAAATTACCTGTTCAGATATATTTGCTTTTTGAATGACTCTCTTACTCAGTAAGGTTACACCAAGTTACATTTGGTTCATTTTCTTTTGATCATTGAGGTGTCTGTGTTTAATGAGCTGAAACTGAAGTAGGTCAATAAAATGAAGAGATTAACAGTCCTTTCTCACCAGGCTTGGAACACATTTTACTCTGGGTATAAAAAATCACTCATTTTAAAAAACGGTTTTTGATGAACTTAAAAGGTAAAGAAAGTAGGAATAATATAGCAAGACTCAAAAAGCCAAGAAATCAATGAATTCTTTAGGGTACTATTTTTTCAGTTGAAGTTTTGTGGATCTTTGCTTTTCTAGTTGAGAACTTCAGTTTTCAAAAGCAAAACTAAATTTTACTTTTATAAGTATTTGTGAGGGGCACAAAATAGCTTCAGGTTGTTACATATTTAATATTTAATTTACCTTTGGAAATGTACCCACACAATAAGGAAAAAGTAGGAGGTCTGTCAAAGCATGGAAATGTTGCTGTGGAATAAGTAATTGGAAAAAGCAGACATGTTAATGGATTATAGTGAATAGTAGTGAATTTATAGTTTTCATATAGCTTAGTTTTGACTCTATCATTTATTAGCTGTGTGACCTTGAGGAAAGGATGGAACCTCTCTAAAACTGTCTGTCTGTCTTCACAGAATAAGTGATACAGGCTTGTTTCTTAACCCTTTCCGTGGCTTTTGAGGACCACACATTATGCTGATGTTACTTTGCAGCATTTTCTACAAATGTGACATAATTAATTATATTAGAAAACTTCCTTCTTAGAGACATTTAAAAAAGTCTTTGTGTAAGGCCAGAGAGCAAGTAGAAAAATCAACAGAATCATTTTCCTTCGTGCTAATAAAATATCAAACTTGCAAATATTTGTCACTCATCATTCATCCCCAAAGTATTAATCCTATACTTTTAAGAACATAGGCCATGTTTTCATTATTTAGCGAATAAATAATTTGTCATTTACAGTTTAATTCTATGGTGAAATAAAGTTCATTTATTCAAATATATAGTGTAGGACGTAAAAATGGGCTTTTGTGAAATAATGCCATTTAAATTAATTTAATTAAGATCAAGAGGGATATACCTTGCCTGAAAATAAGAAAGGGTTTTAAAGCTGATTTAGTGCAGGTAGGGATAGGTTCTAGAGTGTGTGGCTGGTTTTGTCATGTGAATTAGAGCGAATTCTCTGCTTTGTTTTATCATGTTGTTACTTGTCATAGTACTGATAGTCTCTCTGTGCCCTCTGTATTGTGGATAAGACTATTCTTCTTATGGAAAGCACAAGAGTGGAGTGTGCTTGCAAGACCCGTCCACTCTGGATGGATTCTCCACCCTAATCTGTGTTCCTGAACAGTATCGGTGGGCATTCTTGTCCCTGGAGGTTAGTGGGAGACAAAATTTAGAGAGAAGACTGGGCAAGTAGAGTGAGGTAGATACCAGATTCCACCTGGTAGAGTCACCACAGGTTGCCTCTGGTTCTTTCTCTCCATCTATATACCTGTCAGGTGACCTCAGAACTCTTTCTGGATTCTCATAACCAGTTATTCCTTTTGGTTCCTAAGAGAGGATTTCTAGCCCCAGACTACAGGTTGGTACTGGTCTACTACCTTCTAGGAACTAAGCCACACAGCAAGAAGTGAAGAGCAGGTGAGCAAGTGAAGCTTAACCTGTATTTGCAACCACTCTCCATCACTCCCATTTTGGCCGCAGCTCTGCCTCCTGATAGATCAGCAAGAGTATTAGAGTCTTATAGGAGCATATGTGAGGGATCTAGGTTGCAGGCTCTTTGTGGAATCTCATACCTGATGATCTGAGATGGAGCTGAGGCAGTGATGCTAGTGCTGGGGAGTAGCTGCAAATACTGATTAACATTACCAGAGACATTTGAACACACAGAGAACATACTAAATCAGTTGCTTTCAGATTCATACCAAAATTATCAGTGAGTTACCTGTGACAAGTTGCATTTGGTGGCAGGCTTTATGGTGGCAACTGAGTTGATGCACTTCTATTGTACAGCTACATCTGGTGGCTTTAAGTTATAATCTGGCACTTATTTCAATCTGTGTGACCTTCTTATTATTTCATTTACCACTTCTATCTGTGTGTCTTACTTGTACTGACCATTTCTTTTAGAGTTTTGTTAATCCCATAAGGTAACCCTAGTCTAAATGAATAAAAACCAAGTGGTGCTGGAGAGGTTCTTTCAAAAGGAGAAAGGCCCAACGAGAAGGCAGCGGAAGACTCTTAAGACTGCAAACAAAAGAAAGCAGCATTTAAAAGAAAATACTAAGGGTCCTATTTAAGTTAAAGGTTCATTGTAATGGGTGATTCACATTCTCCAAGCTTGCTTTGTATGATACATGGTGATTGGCTATACAATGAAGTCATGAAACGTTCAAAACTACATCACTACGTGGTGACCAAGTACCCTGCACTAAAAGATGAGCCTTTGGCATTTTTCAAAAGGAAAACATATGAGCATGAAGAACAGAAGCAATTATTGAAGGCCACCACTTTATCAAATGTGTCTGCACTGAGAGCATCATTCTTAGTGGCTGACCACATTGCTAAAGGTAATAAACCCTTTTTATTATTGGTGAAGAGTTGATCCTGCCTGTTGCTAAGGACATTTATCATGAACTTTTAGGAGATGTAGTTTAAAACATGACATGTATTCATCTTTTTTTTTTTTTTTTTTTTTTTTGTGGGTACCGGGGGTCGACCTCAGGACCATGTGCGCCAGCAGGTGCCCGTGCCGCTGAGCGATATCACTGGCCCTTTTTTTGTATGTGGGTTCCGGAAGTCAAACTCGGGCCCTTGCGCTTGCCAGGCAGGCGCTTGTATTCATCTTTTGGCTAGTACTATAACTACCGGAATCGATGAACTAGCAGAGGCCATTGAGACACAATTGTTAGAGCAGATCAGTAAGTCAGTGATATGAAATCCAGTTTGATGAGCTACCATTGTGGACAACAAGGCAATGATGCTTGTTTCTGTGGGATACATTTTCATGAGGATGTGCCTGAGGATATGTTAGGTATGCTTTTGTTGCCAACCAATACCACAGCTGCAGAACTATTCAACTCTTTTAGTGATTATGTATTAGGAAAACTGAATTAGTCATTTCGTATTGGTGCATACACAGATGAAGCCATAGCCATGACTGGATGCCTTTCAGGTTTCACTACTTGGGTCAAAGAGGTTGCTTCTGAGTGTAAGTGTACACACTTAGAGAAATGCTAGCTAGCCAAAAAATGTCACATAAACTTAACAGTGTTTTGCAGGATGTGATGAAAATTATCAACCACATTAAAATACATGTTCTTAACTCACATCTGTTCATGCAGCTCTGTGAAGAGATGGATGCAGAGAATGCTTGTCTTTTCTTACTCCTTATCTTCTCTTATATGCAGAAGTTAGATAGCTTTCTAAAGGAAGAACCCTGGCCAGATTTTTGAGTTATGAGAGTGGCTCCAGAGATTTCTGTTAAAAAACCGGTTACAACTGGCTGCACATTTCAGTGACACAGAATGGGTCTCAAAACTTGCTTATGTGTGTGACATATTCAACTCTCAACAAGCTTAACCTGTCACTGCAGGGAGAATGACAGTGTTCAAGTGGGCAGATTAAGTGGCTGCCTACAAACCAACACTGGATTTAAGGGAGTTTGAGTGAGCATTGGGATGTTAGACATGTTTCAAATATTAACAGATATTTTGAAAGAGACTCAGCCAGGACCTTCTTTCTTTCACCTGGTACATGACTACCTATCTCAGCTTTCAAAAGGGTTTGTGCAGAAGATCCCTGAACTGGGAAGGAATGGACCTGCAGTCCATTTGTGAATAAACCAGATGAATCAACTTTGTCCATGCTGGAAGAGGATCAGCTCTTAGAGATCATAAAGCGACAGAGGCAGTAAAAGTATTTTTGAGACAACTTCAAATCTCCCAAATGTTCTGGATTAAAGTCAAGGCAGAATATCTTGAAATTGCCACAAAACACTGAAAAGCCTGCTTTCATTTCCATTTTCTTTGCAAAACAGGGTTTTCTGCAGCAACAACAACCAAAATAAGATCACGGAGTAGCCTGGACTTTAGCAACACACTTTGAGTGTCACTGTCTCCTATCACCCAACATGGGACTGTCCAGTTGCAGGAAAATAAATTTAGGGTTCCCACTGATTCTACAGTGTGATGAGTTGTATAATTATATCATTATATATTGCAATGTAATGATAGTAGAAATAGAGTGCCCAGTGAATGTAACTTGCTTGAATCATCCTGAAACTATTCTTCCCACCCCTGGTCCACAGAAAAATTGTCTTTCACAAAACCAGTCCTTGGCGTCAAAAAGGTTGGGGACTGCTGCCCCCCGGTTAGTAACAGTCCCCTATCTACAGTTACTAGCCAGGGAGAACTGCACTGTACCCCACAGTTTTCCTAGATCATATCCTTTATAGAAATTTAATTAAATAATCCAATTTGGAGTGCCAATCTATTTCCTCCCAGAATTGAGTATGGCAAATTTTTATATACTTTAACATATAAACTCACATCTTTCAGAAGATAATTTGATTTACATGTAAAATGTATAGAGCTATAAATCTTTTCTAGGGGTACTTAATAAATGTTTTTAGAAATTGCAATCAGCGACAACTTTCTTTACTCACATTTAGTTGCATTGTGATCATGCTTTTGTTAATTATTCATTTCCTTGCCTTTTCCCTCACTTCTTTTAAGAATAGCATTGGTAGCAGCTAACTCTTTAGACTTCAGTTGGAAATATGACTAAGTCAACAACACCCTGTGATGACACAATAGTTTAATCCCCACTGACCATACCAATTCAACCAGTGACCAAATTCTCATAGATCCTGTTCTACAACATGTGTCTATAAGTTCCTTGCCCACTATTATTGCTACCATCATGCTTTCACCTGATGCCTTTCCATGGCTAATTTACTCAGCCTCTGTATACTCCTGGCTCTTACCAGTTCATTTCCCAGTGCATTCCCAGTTGAATTCCCAATAAAACTCAAATCTTCACTCCTTATGTTTAATCCTTAAATAATTTCATGTTGCCTTAAAAAATAGTGTATTTAAATACTTCTGTACAATAAAATAAAATACCACAGAGAAATTAATGTAGGGAGGCTACTGTGACATTTCTTCTGTAATGCACAGCAATTAAAAGGTCAGCATCTTTAATCATAAATGAGTTTTTTGGTAAACAAAGATATTATATTCTGAGGGAATTGAAAAAGAACATAAAGAGGAAAGTCAAATGCTATAAATGACTTCTAAGGATACGTGAAGATGATTAAGCTCAAATTAATGAAAAAACAGCTCAGGAACATCACATTGCTAAAGACTAGAAATACCAATATCTAATGCTTCTGTGATTGTGTGCCCTTAACTACAGACACTGAGAAAGAAGGCTGATGAATACTGTCTCTATACTCAGAGGAATTCTCAGAGGAATTTTGGACTTATAACTCAGAATTTAAATTATTTATACCATCTGCCCCAGCAATTCCAATTCTCGGCAAAGTATTCTGTCAAAGTAATTGGACAAAATTTAAACAAATTTATATATAAGCATACTAATTGTTACAAATTTTGTAGATCTATTAACATCTACTAAATCACAAATTACAGACAATTATGTGAATGATTAAACCAAGAGAGGTAAAGGTATCTAACCAAAGTAAAACATGTAACTTAATGACGTTGCTGAAAGGAAAAACTAAATTACAGCCCTGCTTTAAAAACAAAATAAGGAAACCATTAGCATATCTGTTTATGTATGAACAATCCCCAATGTGCACAAAATACTCATTTATAGTAGCTATTTTAGGGAAATGGAGTTAGGACAGAAAACAGTGAACAGGTAAAGATATCTCACAGATTTTTATGTTCTTCAAATTCTTGAAAAAAGGTGGTTTTTAAATTGAATTAACATCTTTAAATTTGTCCTTTGTAAGTGAGATTTGTAAATGTTTGTGATTCACATTTTCAGGAACAGAAGTGAAGCCTGTGCAGCTCCATCTTTCTGAGCTTCTCTGTGTGATAAAACCTGTCAGACTCCTGGGACTGGGTCCGGCGGAGCAGTGAAAACAGCCAATCGCATTGCTCTTCATCCAAATAGCCTTGACTTTGATGGAGCGTATCAGCCCTTTCATGATCTAGCCCCTTCTTTAGCTCCATATGATCTTTTTCTCCCCATTCGAAGGGTTACCTTTTATTTTTATTTTTTTATTAGTACATGTTTATACTGAATAATGATTACATTTATCATGGAGAGTTGGTACATAATACATACTAATTCTTCTTTTTCTCATTCCTACCCCCCCATGCTCCTTCCAACTCTTGGTCCCATTCCTATTTGCAAAACCATGAGTAAAATTATTCCTCACAAATTACCCCTGGAAATGAGGTGCTCTAAAATAACTTTAGAACTGGGAATAATTTCTAAAGCCATCTCTGAATCAGAGTATCTAATTATGGCTATATGTTTAAGGGCATAACTTTCAGAATAAAGGAACATTTCTCTTGAACTATTTTGTTGGTCTGTTGGTTTTAGTTTCTGTTTTGTCCTCATTGGAAGGCATTTTCTGTACTGTGTCAAGGGTGATGTTTCTAAATGATAAACCTAACAGTATTGGTCCTCTAAACTAGTTCACACTTTCAGATTCAAGTTACAGAGCCCAAATAAAACTGTCCTAAAAAAGAATGCATTGGAAATATACCGAGGCCTCTCAAGGGACAGTGAAGACGAAGAGGAGGGTTGAAGATAGGCTTAAGAAATGAAACTTGAGCCTAACTTGCTCACAAATTTACTTTGTGTGGTTTCAGGATTGTTTTTCCTGCCACAAAGCAGCCTCCTTCCTGTAGTACAAAATATGGCTACCATAAAACTTCTACCAAAAATGAGCAGCCAACCCAACCTTCTTGGTTGCAAGTTAAAACATTTCAAGAAGGGGATTACTTACGTTTTTTCATGAACTGTAAAGAGAAGCTATGCTTAGGGAGGAAGAGTTCCTAGGAAGCCTCTACTGTTCATCCACACAAATCCAGAGGTATTTGATATGCACCTGAGAACATCCTTAGTCATTCCTCAGTGCGTATATCAAAAACTCACACTCCAATATGCCGCATTCAGAGTTCTCAGTGATGCCTTTTTTCACTTGTGCTCCCCCCGTCTAACTTCCCTATTGTGAGAGGTAATCCACTTTGGGCTTTGATTGTCTCTGCATGATTTTACTGAGCTTGTCAGTGATGGAAGGCTTCAACTTTCCTTAACGTGGGCCATTTCTCAAAGTTGAGTTGCAATGAACAAGAGAATGGGATCCACCCAGGACAAAGAGTAGGCTTGCTGAGGCCCACCGTATGGCTGGTGAACACCAGTAAGTTCAGTGCTCCCTGTAATGCCCACCACTACCTATGCAGGCATCTGTCTAGTATCCCTGTGGAGCAGCGTGGCTGACATGATGTCATGCCGCTTGCTACGCTGTGTGTCGCCTGTCTTCTGCCTGCATTGGTGAATTAACAAGTAGGAAAAACTCCCAGACCCTTTACAACTCCCAACAATTTCCCCAGTTCACAGCTTCCATATGTGTACAGCAGGCGTTCCACTTCAGCCGTACCTCAATACATTTGATTTCCCCGATGAAGCACACCTTTTTATACATCTTACTCATTATTGTCTCTAGAATATCATTCATCCCCTCCCATTCTTGTCTGACCAGTTTGAGTTCAGATTTATTTTGCTACATATCAGCTTTGTGAATTCGGAGAAAGACACAAGACACAATTCACCCTATTTCTCATTTTAAAAATAGGAATATTTTCCTTGTAAATTTTTAGCATATACTTAAGATATTTGAGATGTTGCTCAAGAGCCTCTGACTACTGCTCTTGTTTCTCCAAGAAAAAGTGAACATTTCTTCCTCTATGCTTCCACAAAAATTACTATTTCTTTTATAACATTTTATCACATTAAGTTTTTTACAAATGTGTCTCCCATAGCCTGGCCCAGGAAGGAAAAGTTGCACTTTATTCTTATTATCCTTAATAAATATCACAATGTCTTTGCATAACAGGTGCTTAATCAATGTTTGATGGATTCATTTGACTTTTTAATCAAAATAAGGAGCAGGAAATTACTCTGTAATTTAGCACAGGTGAAAGGAAGACGAAGCAGCTCCTGAAAAGTCCCCCGAGAGCAGAGTACGGAGAGCCCAGATCTACTGTGAGGCGGCTCATTCTTTCCTCAGCACAGAAATGTCTGTTTATCACTTCTTTTTTTTTGTATTTTAAACAGAAAAACAATAAAAATGATACAAAATTTCAAAACAAGATAGTAGAGTAACAATGGTTAATACATTGTGTATTGTTATCCTCGAAGTAATTGCTCATATTACAAGATATAGGCATGAAAAATTGATTAGACAGTATAGGCACAAACCTTTCTTTTCTATGAACTAATAGAAATTTATAGTATAACTATCGTAACTATCTTGTGTATCTCTATTTTTCCTTTCCCCTTCCTTCTTTTCTCCTTTCCCCCATCCCAGTTTCTCTTTCGCTTTGAACAGTTTCTTCCCATTTCACAATATCCATTGTACATTTTGGGTCTTATTTACTCTTTTGGCTTCTTACACTAGGGAGACAATATGATGTTTACACATGTGAGTCTGATTTATTTCACTTATGAGTATGGTCTTAAGTTGCATCCATTTACCTATAAAAGTTTCAAGTTTATCCTTCTTTATAGCTGAGTAGTACTCCATTGCTTAAAAATACCACATCTTTTTAATCCATTCCTCGGTTGATGGGCATTTAGGTTGTTGCCAAGATTAAGCTATTATAAATTGTGCTGCTATAAGCATGGGTGCCCATATATCGCTGTGGTATGATGTTTTTAATTCTTCTGGGAAGATACACAGAAGGGGAATAGATGAGTGGAATGGAACCTCTAATCCTAGTTTTTTGAGGAATCTTCACACTGATTTCCACAGTGGTTGCACCAGTCTACACTCCCACCAGCAGTGGAGAAGGGTTCCTTTTTCCCCACAGCCCCTCCAGCATTTGTTATTGGTTGATTTCTTGAAGAGAGCCATTCTTTCCAGGGTGAGATGGAATCTCAGTGTTGTTTTAATTTGCATCTCTTGAATGACAGTGATGTTGAACATTTTTTCATATATTTATTTGCCATCTGTATTTCTTCATCTGAGAAGTGCGTATCTCAGATGCCCATTTTTGGATTGGGTCTTTAAATTTGGGGGGTCTGATTTATTTCAATTCTTTATATGTTCTAAAAGTAAGTCCTTTGTCTGAGGGACTGTTGGCTAAAATTTTTTCCAACTCTGTGGGTTATCTTTTCACTCTGTGGGTGATTTCTTTTGATGTACCAAAGCTTTTTAATAAGATGAGGTCTCAGTTGTTGATTCTTTGTAATATTTCCCATGCAGTTTGGGTTTTGTTCATGAAGTCTCTGCCTACACCTGTGTCTTCAAGATTTCTGCCTACTTTCTCTTCCAGTAGATTTAGTATTTCTGTTTTAATAGTTAGATCTTTGATCCATTTTGACTTTAGTTTAGTGCATGGTGATAGACATGGGTCTAGTTTTAGTCTTTGGCATGTAGAGAGCCAGTTTCCCCGGCACTATTTATTACAGAGGCTATCTTTGTTCCAGTGAACATGTTTGTCTCCTTTGTCAAAGATAAGGTTGCTGAGTGTGTTTGGAGTTGTGTCTGCCTCTTCTGTTCTGTCCCACTGATCCTCAGGTCTGTACTTTAGCCAATACCATGCTGATTTTATCACAGTAGCTTTGTAATATAATTTCAAGTCAGGGATTGTGATGCCTCCTGCCTTGCCTTTGTTGCCCAGAATTGCCTTTGCTATTCTAGGTCTCTTCTGGTTCCAAATAAATTTTACGAATGTTTTCTCTAAATCTGTGAGGTATGCTAATGGTATTTTGATCGGTATTGTATTAAATCTGTGTAACAATTTTGGGAGTATGGCCATTTTCACTATGTTGGTTCTTCCTATCCATGAGCAAGGGATATCTTTCCATTTTCTGATATCCTCTTCAATCTGCTTTTTCAGAGTACTGTAGTTCTCAATGTAGAGCTCTGTTACTTCCTTCATTAGACTGATTCCTAAGTATTTCATTTTTTTTGGATGCTATTGTGAAGGGTGTGGTTTCCCTAATTTCTCTCTCAGTGAGTTTATTGTTTGTGTACAGGAATGCTATTGATTTTTGAGTGTTGACTTTGTAACCAGCTATGCTACTGAATTTGCTTATTAAATCTAGAAGTCTTTTGGTGGAGTTTTTGGGGTCCTTTATGTTGAGTATCATGTCATCTGCAAATAATGATAATTTAGCTTCTTCCTTTCCTATTCTTATTCCTTTTATTTCTCTGTCTTGTCTAATTGCTGTGGCTAATGTTTCCAGAACTGTATTGAAAAGGAGAGGTATTAGTGGACATCCTTGTCTTGTTCCTGATTTTAGTGTGAAAGCTTTCAGCTTTTGTCTATTTAGTATGATATTGGTTGTTGGTTTGTCATAGATGGCTTTTATAAAATTGAGGTAAAGAACATCTATTCCGATTTTCTGCTCGGTTTTTATCGTGAGTGTTGCATTTTGTCAAAAGCTTTTTCTGCATCAAATTGAGATGATCATGTGATTTTTTGTCTTTTGCTCTGTTGATATGGTGTATTACAGTTATTGATTTGCATATGTTGAACCATCCCTGCATTCCTGGAATGAATCCCACTTGGTTATGGTGTATAATCTTCTTGATGATTTGCTGCATTCTCTTTGCTGGTAACTTATTGAGCATTTGTGCATCTATGTTCATTAGGAAGATTGGCCTGTGGTTCTCTTTTTTGGTTGGGTTTTTCTATGGTTTTGGTATCAGGGTAATACTCGCCTCCAGGAATGAGTTAGGGAGTATTGCTTCCTTTTCAATTTCACTAAAGAGTTTGAGGAGTATTGGCATTAAATCTCTAAATTTCTTTTGGAATTCAGCAGCGACTCATCAGTACCTTGGCTTTTCTTTGTTGGTAAGTTTTTAATGACATTTTCAATCACACTAACTGATACTGGGTTATTCAGAATTTTTATATCTTGTTGATTCAGCTTTGATAATTCATACATATCTAAGAATCTGTCCATTTCTTCTTTGTTTTCCATCCTGTGAGAGAAAAGATTTTCGAAGTAGGTATTGATGATCTTCTGAATTTCCACAGGATCTGTAATGATTTCACCCTTCTCATTCCTCAATGCATGAATTTGAGTGTTTTCTTTCCTGTTTTTGATAATGTTGGCTAAGGGTTTATCAATTTTATTTATTCTTTCAAAGAACCAACTCTTCATTCATTAATTCTTTGTATTGTTTTCTTAGTCTCCATTGCATTAATTTCTGTCTAGTCTTTATAATTTCCTCCCTTGTATGGGCTTTGGGCTTGTCTTGCTCTTTTTTCTTCTAGAAGCTTGAGGTGCAACATTAGATTGTTTATTTGTGCTTGTTCTGTTTTCCTGATGTGAGATTCACCGCTATAAATTTCCCTCTTAGGACTGCTTTCAGTGCATCCCATAAGTTCCGGTATGTTGTATCTGCTTTCTTGTTTAGTTGTAGATATTGTTTAATTTCTTCTTTAATTTTTTCTGTGACCCTTTAATTTTATCTGGTTGTTTAGGAGGGTTTTATTTAATTTCCATATGTTTATGGAGTTTTTGCAGTTTCTTTTGCCATTAACTTCCAATTTCATTGCACTGTGGTCTGATAATATGCATGGGATAATTTCAGTCCCTTTGCATTTACTTAAGTATGTTTTGTGGGCTAGTATAAGTTCTATTTTAGAGAATGTCCCATGTGTAGCTGAGAAGAATATGTATTCTGATGATGTTGGGTGGAACACTCTGAAAACACCTACTAAGTCCATTTGTTCACAGGTTTGGTTCAGTTCTGATATTTCTTTGCTGAATTTTTGTCTATTTGATCTGACTCTGCAACAGTGGGGTATTGAGGTCTCCTGTTACAATTGTGTTATTGCTTATTTGATTTTTCATGTCTATTAATAATTGTCTTATATAATTGGGTGTTCCCATATTTGGTGCATACATTTTTATGGTTGTTATCTCTTCCTCTTGAAGTTTTCCCCTAACAAGTATGTAGTGACCTTCTATATTTCTTTTGATCATTCTTGGTTTGAAGTTCACATTGTCTGCAAACAGAATAGCCACCCCTGCTTTCTTCTGGGTTCCTGTTGCATGAAGATTGTTTTCCATCCTTTGACTTTGAGTTTGTGAATTTCTTTTGGGGTTAAATGTGTTTTTTGTATACAGCATATTGTTGGTTCTTCTTTCGTGACCCATTCTGCCAGTCTATTTCTTTTGATTGGTGAGTTGAGGCCATTTACATTGGTGGTTATAAGTGGTATGTATTGGCTCATCTTTGTCATGATATTTTCCTGCTGTTGGTTCCCTGCTTTTCCCCTCTGAATTGCTTGCCCTGCCTGGTGGTTTCTTTCTATTGTTGTTCTTCTAATTGTGGTCATTTTTATCTCTGTCTAGAGTATCTTTCAGTACCTTTTGTAGGGTTGGTTTGGTGGTCATGAATTTCTTCAGTTGTTCTTTGTCATGGAAGTATCTTATTTCTCCATTAATTTTGAGAGATAGTTGTGCAGGGTACATCAATCTGGGTTGGAAATTGTTTTCTTTCAGGACTTGAAATACTTCACTCCAAGCTCTTCTTGACTTGAGGGTTTGTGTTGCGAAGTTTGCTGTGATTCTGGTGGGCTTTCCTTTATAGGTGATCTGTTTCTTTTCTCTAACAGGTTTTAATATTCTGTTCTTGTGCTGAATTTCTGGAATCTTGATTATTATATATCTTGGTGTAGTTTTATTTTGGTCATGGCTGTTTGGAGTTCTATATGCTTCATTTATTTGTTTGTCAAATTCTTTATCCCCACTTGGGAAGATTTCTGCCATTATTTCTGTGAAGAGTTTTTTTTTTTTTTTTTTTTTTTGTGGGTATCGGGGGTTGAACTCAGGACCTTGTGTGCCACCAGGTGCCCGTGCCGCTGAGCGATATCACCGGCCCTTTTTTCGTGTGTGGGTACCAAGAGTCGAACTCAGGACCTCGTGCCTGCAGGCGCTTATGCCACTGAGCTATCTCACTAGCCGAGTTTTTTTGTGGCATTTGCTCTGTCTCCAGCTTTCTCATTGACCCCAGTCAATCTTATGTTATTCCTCTTTGCACCATCTTGTACAGCTGGATTGATTTTTCATGGTCTCTTGCTATTTTTAAGATATCTTATCATGATCACTAGCTGCACTTCTGTCTTCATGATTTGATATTCGGTCCTCTCCTTCATTCAATCTGTTGCATGTACTTGCAGTGGAGGTTTTCGTCTCTGGGATTTCTGTTTGGATCTGTTTCATGGATTTCATTTCTTTCCTATGTTGGGTATTTTTTGTTTCCATCATTTTTCTAAGCTCATCTATTCTTTTATCTGTGTCTTCTCTAATATCTTTTTTTTTTTTTTTTATTTTAAAGAGAAGAAAAAACAAAACAAATCAAAAGAAGAACAAATTTTCAAACAAACATAATAGGAGGGTAACAATGGTTAATACATTACGTATTACTATCTTTAAGTTAGTTATTCAGGACACCAGACATTAGCATTCAATTGTCCAAACATTATTGGCACAAACCTTACTCTTCAATGAACTAAGTAAAAATGGTAGTGTATCTATCTTAACTAATATCTTGATTTTAAGCATCATTTCTTTTTGTAACTGAGAGATTGTTCTCTCTATAGCTTTTCCTACTTGTTTTTTTCATTTCTGTTGCTATCATTTCAGAAACTTCCAGTGTTTCACTTCCAAGTTTTGTCTATCTCATTGAGTTCCGGGTTTGTCCTGGGTGGACTGGGGTTTGGGGTTGCATTTTGCTTCTGTGTCTTGTCATTTTCTATTTTCTCTTTTTTATTTTGTTTTGTTTTCTTTGTTGATGCTTGGTAATTTGGTATAGATAGCTTTATCACTAGTATCGATAGATAGCTTTATCACTAGTATTGAGGCTTCCCTAGGAGATGTCCGTTCTTCAGGGATATCCTCTAAATGTCGGTGGTTCTTTCTGGCTGTCCCAAGAACCTACCTTCCCAATTTGTAAAGGATGCAAAGTTAGTATTTGGCTCAGTACCCAATCCTTTGGTACTGGGCTATGGTGTAGATTATGACCCCATAAAACAATCATAGTGTTATCATACAGGGGAGAAAAACTGATTATAATATGTATGACATCCTGGTTAAAGTAGTACAGTTATTAATAACAATAATTTCAAGTACAGCTTAACTATGACAAACTATGGTAACAATTAACCTGCTACCTCTGACCACAGGAGCGAATTCTAAAGTTATGTAACAAAATCAAACATATACTATGTACTTGTACGCAGTGATTTTCCCCTTAGTGGAGTGATTTTACCCTTCTGTGGGGGGCGGGAGGTTTAAGATGGGTAGGGGACAGGGTAAAGTGATGAATGAGGTCAAATATAGTAGAGTCTGGGCTGGAAGTCACAGGATAATCACCCGTGATTTTGAAAACTGGAGGACACAGGAGAGAGAGAATGAAATAGCATGTGAAGGAGTAATCATAGAGGGAAGAGATAATATTTACTCACTTGAAAACTTAAGTTCAAAAAGTATTTGAGGGAAGAGAGAAAGAGCATAAATAGAAGAAAACGAAAAAGAAAGGTAAGAAATCTAAACAGTGAAAAAAGGAAGAAAGAGGAGAATGAAAAAGAAAAGAAAGTAAAAAAAAGGAGACCGGAGAAAGGAGAAAAAAAAAAAGTCTCAAAACAAAAATAACCACAAAATACAAAACAAAACAAGACAACATCCAAGCAGACAGGAAAGGAATAGCCAATCAGACAAGGGAGAATAAAAGTCACAAAACACCTCTGGTGTTTACAGTTGTGATAGTGTCCATGTTAGATCCCAGAAATGTGCTGGGTGTGGAGCTGGTCTTGGCCTCTGGATGTGGGGCTGGCACTGGTGTTCTGTCAGTGGAGTCTCCAGAGCCCAGCTGCTGGCTCCTCGCTGCTGCTTCAGATGCTCCATGTTGCTGTCGCATTGATTACTCCACCTTCCAAAGGTGTGTGTGTGCCTGTGTGCCCGGGGCCCTGCTGTCCTGGGTCTGGGGGTTTTGGTCGGACTACCCACCAAAGGTGTGTGTGTTTCTTTATCATTTCTTCTTCTTCTTTTTTTTTTTTGTGGGTACCAGGGGGTCGACCTCAGGACCTCGCGCACCAACAGGCACCCGTGCTGCTGAGCGATATCACCGGCCCCTTTTTCGTATGTGGGTTCCAGGAGTCAAACTCGGGCCCTCGCGCTTGCAAGGCAGGCGCTTACGCCGCTGAGCCGTCTCACCGGCCCTCTTTATCACTTCTTAAGGTGCCATTTCTAAGAACTGTGGCTAAATTGATCTGAAAACAATAAGCAGCAGAATGCAAGCAGTATTTTGCTGCATTTTATTTCTATTAAATCTTTATTAATGTTGTAACTACTAGGTGTATCGAGGTGATAATGTACAATAGATGGAAATATGGGTCCAAATACCATTTGAGAGTGTAGCAACAGATAAAGATTCGGAGATCCCTGGATGTGAGAAAAGGGAAGAATTTTGAGACTTGGACAGTATATAGGTTTGAATTTTACAAAGAGATCAAGGAAGATTAAGATGGATAGTGCTTAGATTTTTCAAGTAGGAGTTCACTTAGTGAGTAGGTGTATGTGTTTGCCAAGGAGTAGCAAGATCAAAATTCAAAGTGTAGGAGTAACACAAAAGTGAAATGGAGACACGGAATTCAGACCATGTTTTCAAGAAGAGTAATTTTGCAGGCAAGAAGAGAAGCCATAATATCATTTGTAATTCTTGTGTGTGTGTGTGTGTGAGTGTGTGTGTGCTTGCTTTGCATAGCACACACTTCATGAACATGCTGCTAGGTTAAGAAAGTGATGATACAAGTTATCATAAAGTACCCAAAGGCATAAATCAGGAAAAATGATATTTGTTGTTGAAATCTACAATGTAGTATCATGAAGTGCCAAAATATTTGAAAAATTTACATGTGATAAAGTTTGTGGAAGACACTAGTGAGAGAAAAAGCAATAAACTTACAATTTTCTATAGTTTGGAAAAACACCTAACTGCATGAGTGAGAAATGTCACGTTCAAAACAGCCTCACAAACTCTGCACAGTCGCTAAGGGAGGGGCAGGCCACGACACAGTGAGTGAGAGTGGGCAGTATTGGTTCCTTTGAAGTCTGCTAAAGTGCTGCCTGCACATGCTGGAACTCACAGAGGTGTGCACCCCAACACGGCTGACGTGCTCCCCAGAGCCAGGCTATCGCTAGTCCCCCCACCAAGGAAACATCGCCGCGGAGGCCACAGAAACAGTGAGGAAAGTTGGGCAGAGCCCTAACACTGTGTAGTCCATGGCATCTTCCTGATGTTCATGCTTTCCTATCGCAGTTGGACCTCTCTGTATTTCAGAACCAAAGAATGACTACAGAACACATTTAATGTGCCTTTCTGGACCTGGAAATTGAGAAGAGACACCTACAAATTCTGACAAACCTGATCTCAACTCAAAATACTTCATGAAATATGTAACTTCTGTAACAGTGAATACAAAAAAAAGAGAGCAGTTGGTTTTATAAAAAACTCTGTTTTATTCTAAAAGATTTATAACATAAAAGTACCCCCTAATCTCAGTTTCATATTTCATGTTGCCTTCATAAAGAGAAAACTGCCCAATCTTGAAAAATTATGTCAAACAGGAAAACCTATTTGAAGATTAATTTTTTTTACTTTAAAAGGATGCAGGGAAGCCTGGAAAAGGTAGACTGAATAGGAAAAGGGAATCTCAGAAGTAATGGAGGATATACTACTGAATCAAGTCTTTAATTTATGCAGTGGGCTAGTGTGTCACTTTGCAGCTGCATTGTCAGGGTTCATATCTTAGCTAAGGCTTTTATTAGACATTTGTATTGTTTTTATGGCTTTTTATTATTGAAATGGTATATATACTGGTAAAACTATGAATTTATAGGATTTAAAAAAATTTATGCTTACAGTCTTTTAGGTTTCTCTACAACACTGAGAGCTAGAAGATACTAGAGATTTTGGTAGGGAAATACATGTAAGATATTAGGCGTTCTCAGATACACATAGGCTTAGAAAGCCTACTATATTCATATAACGTACCCTTTTTAACTTAAAACTTTCCAAGTCAACTGAGAAATAATTACAAATCAAATATTCACCTATGATTTATATAATATTGGTGAATATTTGTATATGGAACAAAATGAGCAGTGACAGAAGGAAAAAAGTCATTCTAGTAATTTTGGGAAATAAAGGTTACTGATCTCAATTTTATATACTGCTTTCGAGTGATAAATCTAAAGCATAAATCTGCTATTAAATTTCTGCAGGTAATGAGAAAGGCAGACTGCATTAGAGAAGCTCAGGATGAGAACTAGTGCCCCACAAGCTTTACTCAGAGTAGGTTTCTGATGATCTAAAGGGTCCTGTGGCCATGCAGAGCCAAGGAGTCTGTTTCATCAAGATATTGCTGGACTCGCTTGGAACAATAATTACCTCTTTTGGGGGCTTGTGGCAGGAAGGGGGTAAAATGCAGTGTCAAGTCTGGCAGAATCCAGCGCTTTCTAAAGATGTGGATCAGGAATGTAGCTACCCCTGCTCAATATCATGGCTGTGACTAATATCCCAGGAGTTTAGGAAATATTGGACCTGGTGAGGAAACTGGCAGTCTGGTATGGGTTGGGGAGGAGAAATTGACCCTATTGTTGGAACTGGAATAAACAGCAAGAATATAATCCTGCTGCTGGCGTTCAGATAAGAGAGTAAGTTAGGGCAAGCAAAGGCATGAAAAATGTTGAACTAATAGAGTGGATTTGCGGGACTTTATTGAACTACGGATAACCGTTCAATTAATTACAATCCAAGGTGGAGTAGAGTCAGGAGGTAAGATTAGGATAGGAACAAAAGGGAGGAATCTAAATAGATGGATTTTTTTTTTTTGTGGGTACCGGGGGGTCAACCTCAGGACCTCGCGCGGCAACAGGCACCCGTGCCGCTGAGCGATATCACCGGCCCCTTTTTCGTATGTGGGATCCGGGAGTCGAACTCGGGCCCTCGCGCTTGCAAGGCAGGCGCTTATGCCACTGAGCCATCTCACCGGCCCTAAATAGATGGATTTTTAAAATGAACTATGAGGAAAAGATTGAACAGTGGCTACAAAGTTACAGTTAGATAGGAGTGCGAAATTCTGGTATGTTATTGTACAGTAGGCTGACTACAGATAGCAGTTACGTACTGTATATTCTAAGAAGCTAGTATAGGGGATTTTGAATGTTTCACCTAAATAAATGATAAATGTTTGTTGTAGTAGATATGTCTAATCTGACTTAAACATTATACAGTGTATATACCAAAACATCAGGTTACCCCAGTAACATGTTCAGTTTTTAAGTTTTTATGTATCAATTAAAGATAACAACTTAAATTTTAAAATAATATGAGCTATTTTTAATTTAAATGGGGTGTTTAGTAATTATGACATAAAGGCAAATATTGTTTATTGATAGCCTACTATACACTAGATATTTGCTAAGATTTAATAAACATCTTATTAATTTTAATGGGTTAAGACATAATAGCCCATATTTTCTCTAAGCAATGTAACTAATTTTCAAAATGCCATTTTCCTTGTTTCTTTTTTCTGTATTTCAACATTTGGGTTAGCATTGAGAGAAAGTTCTAACACTCCATTATTTACCCATTTCTGAGGGAAATAGATTAGCGTGTTTATCTGCTACACTATTTAATTTTTAAGTAAGAACTTCACTCTTTATTCTTTTCTCAAAATTTAAAAGTAGTCTTTTTGATAGTTGAAAGAACAAATGCTTATTCAAATGATTTTTAAGGGACATTTTTTCATTTGCATTATCAATTCAGTGTTTTGTTTCAGAAAAATTTTTACTTTATCTATGACATGCAGATTTAAAAGTCTAGTTCACGAACATCTGTTGTAATAAGAATTTAAATTATTCAAGGTAACTTTTAGTCTAATACAGAATAACTAATTTCTTAGTTATTCTATTATATTCTATTTCTTAGTTATTCTTTCTTTTCTTGTTTGACAAACACTAATTAGGTGCCGAATAAAGGACAACTATTTATACCTGGTCCTTGCCCTCAGTAACCTGACAGGGACGAGGGAACAAGATTTGGAGTAAAATTATAATAAAAGATTTTACATACCATAACAGTGGTCCATATAGGGTTGAATGAGGACCAAAGTAGGGATTGGCTAATCCTAACAGGTTCTCAGGATAGAATAAGCTGAATGTCAGCACAGAAGAGACTTTTTAATAGAACAGAGGAAGGGAGAGACGAAGTGTATCCTCAATGAGGGAGAAGTAATATAAAGTCATGGAAATGATGAAAACATCGCTCTGTGTTCAGAGAATTCCAGAGAATTCCTAGCAGTACCAGAGCTGAGGGAAAAGCCAAGCGAGAGGCGAAGCAGAGGTCAGTGGCTCTCAAATTGTCGTATGCAAAACAAGAACTCGTGAGTGACCCTTAGAAATTAAGAGCTCCTGTCTTGCATGGGCTCTCAACATGTGGTTGGGATTATTAGATAATTTCTGGGTCATGGATCCTGTGTGTATGATCTAAAGAGGGATGTTGCTAAGGGAAGACAGGCCTGCAGACTTCTCAGTTCATTAGGAGGAGCATAGCTGCAGAACAAGGGGAGTGACCTCTTTTGTCTAGATGAAAGAAGTACTGTCCATTAGAAAGTAGGTAGAAGAAAGACAGAGGGTGAAACTAAAGGAGCAAGAGGAAATAATCCAATGAATGAAGTGCCTAGAGCTAGAGGAGGTATAATGGTTGGTTTTATGTGTCAGCTGGGTCACGGGATGCACAGACAGCTGATGAAGCATTATTTCTTGATTCGCATTTGAGGTGTTTCTAGAAGAGATAGGCATCTGAATTGCTGACCTGAACAAATCAAGCACTCTTTCCTAATGTGGAGAGATATCACCCAACCTGTGGAGAGCCCAACCGAAAGAGAAGGGCAGAATGGTATTGAAATCTCTCTCCCTGCCTAGCTGCCTGAGCTGCGATGTCAGTTTTCTCCTGTCTCTGTGCTAGGACTTACACTAGTCCTTGAGGCCTCACACCCCCAGCTTTCCTGGGTCGCAGTTTGCACATGGCACATCGTAGGACATCTCAGCCTCTGTAGTTGCATGAGCCAGTTCTTTGTAATAAGTGCTCTAAGTGTTCATTCATGTGCTCGGTTGTTAGGGAATATAACTTTCAGGTGTTTACTGCTGCTCCCGGTCAGAAATTGCTTTGTTTGATTTGCCATAAACAGCCACTGTAATGTTATGTGCCCCTCTTTTTTTTTTTTTTTTTTTTTTTTTTGAGACAGGGTCTCGCTATGTACTGCTCTTTTGAAGCTTGAACTCTGAATTAAATTTTTATAAATCCAAACAGAACTCTAGATTCTAGTTTAACAACAGGTTTCTGTTACCTTTCACTCTCCATTCTGGCAGCACTTTTGAAGTTTGTATAGAAAGCTTTAAAAGTTAGTTTGTGCCCTCAGTTTTTTTTTTTTTTTATAACTGTTAAAATACCTCTGTAAGCTTTTCCTTTATTCTTTCATAAGTTGTATAATAAATGTATAGATTTGATTGACCAACTAAAATGTTGGGTATCTGTAAATGAGACCAAAATGTGGATTGTTTTGTTTAATAAAATAATTTCTATTGGGGGTTACTGTGCACACTATTTGTAAAAGTGTGCAAGTCTTGCCTGTGACTCCCAGCTTTAGTAAAATACTGTGACGCCACCTAACTTGAGTATAGCATACTGGTTTTAAGTTTTAGTGGAATCAGTGTAAAATTATATCCCATAAATGAAGTATTTGTGTTTGTGGATAAAGAAAACTGTCTATATATATGTATATGTTTTATATATAATGCATGGCTAATTAAATGCACACATGGAGAATATTGCTCAGCCTTAAAAATGAATGAAATCCTGCTTTGTGACCACATGGATGGACCTGGAATACCTTCTTCTAAGCACAGGAAATAATTGGGTTTCAGAAAAGGAATGAAACCAGAACTATGGAGAGCTCTGTCTAATGGTTTTTCTTCCATATCCTACTATGTGCTGGTTTGTTGTTGTTGTATTTTTTCTTTTTATGTCTCTATGGTGAAACAGCAAGAACACTTCATGCCTATATTATATATAAAACCCCTCTGGCTACAAACAAATTAAGTTACAATTTCAAATTCCCTGGTGAAAGAATCTGATTGGTTCTATTTAAGTCATGCATTCTCCATCAGTTCAAAAATTAGAAACGTGAGATACTTTACGTAGGTGCTTCTTTTATAGATGGGGCGTTGAGAGCTTAGTTTTCAGAGATGAGGTTTATTATAAGGTGGGCTGATAAACAAGGAAGTGTTCATTGTAGTGAAGTCTTCGAGATCTGAGTTCCATTTATGCTTGAAGTTTCCCTCCTCACTCCCACCTGTACCCTACCATTGGAAGGGTTTTCAGTTTACTTACATCAGTGAAAGCAAATAGATCCTTGAAAAGCAAGAGGTAAACTTCATTTCTTGTGCAGGATAGTTCAGAATCTCAGTTTCAGCTCAGCTTGGTGAAACTTTGCCCATAGGTCTGGTCTCATTTGGAAAAGTGGTGCCAGTTATTATTGAGATAGTTTGTTTAGGTGAATTGGTTAAAGCCATAGAATAATTCAAGACCTAAAATTTAGGGAATGAGATTACAATTAATTTTTCTTCCTTTCTTTTTTTTTTTTTTTTGTGGGTACCGGGGGTCGACCTCAGGGCCTGGTGCACCAGCCGGCACCCGTGCCGCTGAGCGATATCACCGGCCCCTTTTTCGTATGTGGGTTCCGGGAGTCGAACTCAGGCCCTCGCGCTTGCCAGGCAGGCGAGTAGGCTGCTGAGCCATCTCACCGGCCCCTACAATTAATTTTTCTTACCCTTCAAATGCCAGGCTATCCTTCTGCTGTATGCGTGTGCATGTATGTGTGCATGCGTGAGTTTGCGTGTGTGTGTGTGTGTGTATGCTTTTTATCTCCCCAGCTGTTAACTGGTAGCAGTGTTAACTGTTGACTCCAAATTCGTGACTTGAAGTTTCAGAAAGCATTTTGTTTAACATACCTTTTTTTTCTGCTTTATAGACAGAGAATATATCCTTTCATATTAGAAACGCTTGTTATTGGTTATAAAAATAAGGATGTAAGTATGTGATTTTGTGTGAACATTAATTGACCATTGCTAGAAAAACAGCTCTGAGCACATTATCTATTGAAAGATCAATGATGCCATCTATATATATGAGAGACATTATTATTGTTCTATCTGTGAACATTATGTTGACCTTATTTGTCTGAACTTGCAGATTCCTGAATGTTACTTATTTTTTTTTATTGAATCCAGGCCTATAAAATTTCATGATAGCTGAAACACTTAATGATCTTCTGTACTACATTTTCATTTTAATGAAGAATATCAGTACCTACTTTCATAGAACAATTCCTCTATTCCATAAACTAAAAAAATGAATCTATGAAATACACTGATACATTATTGTGAGAGATATTTGTAAAAATGTAAATACAATAACCAGACATTCTATTTCAAATGGTTTATTGAATTAGTTTTCGATGTCTTCAGCAATATGCTCTTCCTAGATATACATTTAAAGCTATCTTATTAATTTTGAGCTAGGACAGTGCCTTCAAAAATGCTGCGTATGAAAGTATGGAGAAAGAGAATAAGACTAATACTTTATTGAAAACCTTGGTGCCTGGTACTGTTTTAGTTATTTACAGTATACTTGGAGAAAAAGCAAAGGTAGTTCTTAACCTATTTGGACATAGAGTCTTGGAAGAGAAATACTATCAGTTAAGTACACTGAAGCAGATAGCCAGGAAATCAGAGAACACAGGCGACATTAGGGGCTCTCGGGCAGCCCTCCCAATCACGATAGGCAGAACGAGCACTACAATTTTCACACAGGTTTTAGTACCAAGTTTCTGTGAGTTGAGCTGACCTCGTAATTAATCCTTGAAATGAACAGGACCCCAAATTCAATGTGATTGTTCTTAAAGGAGCTGTCCAGTTACAGTGAAGGAAATGACTGAAATGGTAGCCCTGATGCTTAGAGATCTTTGAAAACACAGGATTTTTGAATGTGGCTACTTCCCCAAACCTCATTAATCCCTTCCTTCTTAAAATGCTTGTAGGAAATTATTGATTTACTTTACCGTCCTTCTCTTTTCCTTCTAGTTCATTGATTACTCCTCAAACTGTTTGAAGGACCCCTCCTCCTAGGTTCCAATTTACATTGGCAAGATTTAGACTTTGTCTTGGCCAGTAGTTCTTAATCAGCATTTAACAATGTCTAGAGGCATTTAATGTTTACAACTTGTGTGTGTGTATGTGTATTTGTGTTTGTGTCCACATGTGCTCGTGACAACTAATGGGTATAGTTCAGGGATGCTGAAAAACATGCTACCTTGTACAGGGTAGCTTTCCCACCAAAAAAGAATTAACTGGCCCCCAAGTGTCAGTACTGTTGAGATTGGGAAGCACCTCAAACTTCATTAACTAAATTTTAGTGTTCTTATAAAATCTCTCAGTACTTTAGTAATATCTCTACTTCAAAGTTCAAATTGATGTTCAATATGTATCTTCTTCCTAGGCCCCAGATTTGCATGTTCAGATATTTTCACATCTTCAGTTGGATGTCGAATAACTTATTTCCAAAGTTTAATTCCGTTTTTCCCCTTGCAAATCTCCTCCTTTTCTATTAAGGGTACAAATTATTCTTGCAGTTTCTCAGGTTAAAATCTAAGCATTCTCATTGATTCTTCTGTCTCACCTGCTAAATTTCATCTACATCATCTATTCCAAGTTATCTTAAGTGTTCCAGCTATTAACTTTTTCAGCTATTATTTGTTTTTATAGGTCTGGATGCATGTCTAACCTAATTACTTCTTTATACTTTCACTGTAGTCCTAACTCTGATTTACAGTTAAGAAATATTGAGTATCAAAATAATATTTGGGTGAACTTTCCAAGAGATAGATCAAATCAAGATACTTCCTTCATTGTAATCAAATTATCATCATTATTGTAGTTAAATACTTCCTAAGTTATCCACAAGGCCCTGTGTAAACCAGCCTCATCGCCTCTTTGTTAATGTATTGATATTCTTGCCTTTTCTTTTATCTTTGATTTTTAGTAGTTTGCATATAATGTGGTTAGACCTGATTTTATTTTCATTATCTTGCCTGGAATTCAATGAGATTTTAAGTTAATTTCTGATATTCACAAAACTTGGGAAATTTATGGTCATTTCATGGAATATTTTATTTCCACTATTTTCTTTCTTGTCTTCTGGGACTCCAATGTCAAACATGTTGCACCTTTTTATGTTCTTCCATTGGTCTGCTCACTCTATCTATCTATCTCTCTATCTATAGTATCTGTCTATCTCCCTTCCATTTATTTTCAATCTTTTTCTTTTCCTTCTTCAGATTGGATATTTTATGTTGATCTGTCTTCATGTTCACACTTTCCTCTGTGAACACTATTCAGATTTTAAGACCATCCAGTGACATTTTAATTTCACATATTTTTCAGTTATAAAATTTCCATTTTATAATTTTTTTTTGCTGAGAATCTGTGTCCTATATTTTATTCTGAGTTTCTGTTCCTTTATTTCATTGAACATAGTTGCAGTACCTGCTATAGTCCCTCTCGAATAATTTTAACATCTGGGTTCCTAAAGTTGGCCTTAATTTATTTTCTTACTTCTGGAAAAGAGCTGATATTATACTGATTGTTTACATTTACAAGAATTTTAGATTGTCTCTTGGACACTGCAAATGTTGCATTATGATGACTGGATTCTAATATATCCCTTCAATGAGTGTTAATGTGTCCACCTTAGAAGATGCTTAACTGGTTTGGATTCCAGCTGCCCACTGTGTCTCTAGGCAACTACAGTTTTCATTCATTTCTTTCACACTTGATTGTCAGTAGTTAGCTGCTTACTTACGTTCTGCTCCAGTCATGGAGGTGTGGCTCAGGGCTCAGCCAGGGTTCACACGCGGAGACTGAGGTTTCCAGCCTCTGGTCCTCTGTTTCTTCTCACGCTTTCCAGCAGCTACCGCTGCCCTGAACTCAGTCTTATAGTTCATTCCAGGAAGACCATGAGTCTGTACTGGGATTTTAGTAACTTTATACAGGAAGTGTCCTCATACCAAAAGCCACAGAAATAAGAAACTAACCTCATTCTTTCCCCTTATTTCAAATATTTAAAAACTTTATTCTTCTTAGTACATGTTTGCAGTACATAATGATCACATTTATCATGGGGGATTTGTATGTGTACATAACACATCTTAATTCATTTTTGTCTCCTTCCCCTCCCCTCCTGCCAATCCTTCTTGCTCTCCCCTTTTACAAAACTCTATTTCCATTTTTCCCTTCTTTTTTTTTCCTGTAAATCCTTTCCCCTTCCTTCTCTCCCCTCATCTCTTATTTACCTTCCCATTTGAAAAAGTTTTTCCTACTTTCTAATATCCATCCTCCATTTTGATCCTTATTTATACTTTGGGTTTCTCACAAGAGAAACAATGTGATATTTAAACTCACGTGTCTGATTTATTTCACTTAAGATTTTAGTCTCGAGGTGCATCCATTTCCCTAAATATGCCTCAAGTTTATCCTTCTTTATGGTAGAATAGTACTTCATTGTATATAAATAGCACATTTTCTTTATCCATTCATCTGTCAATGGTCATGTGGGCCATTTCCAAGATTTAGCTATTATAAATTGTGCTGCTACAAACACAGGTATGCATGTATCACTGTGATGTGATGACTTTTTCAGAAAGATACCTACAAGGAGAATAGCTAGGTCAAATGGAACCTCTAGGTTTAGTTTTTTGAGGGATCTCCATACTGCTTCTTATAGTAGTGGAACCAGTTTATACTCTCACCAGTAATGGAGAAGCGTTCCTTTTTCCCCCTGCAGCCTCACCAGCATTTGTTATTGGTTTATTTCTTGATGGTAGCCATTCTTTGGTTATTTCATTTTGTCCTGAGTTAATGTTTGCTAGATGTAAGATAGCACAACCATACTATAGGTAGAACCTTTACTGTTTCTTGGACATACAATGTTTATTTCTATTTTAAGACAGGGAAATTGAACAGTGACTAAAAGGGTGTTATCATTCAATTTAGTATTTGACATTCTGAAATAAACTATAAAAGGAAATGAAGGGCCGGTGAGACGGCTCAGCGGCTTAAGCGCCTGCCTTGCAAGCGCGAAGGCCCGAGTTCGACTCCCGGAACCCACATACGAAAAAGGGGCCGGTGATATCGCTCAGCGGCACGGGTGCCTGTTGGTGCGCGAGGTCCTGAGGTCGTCCCCCCGGTACCCACAAAAAAAAAAAAAAAAAAAAAAGGAAATGAAATGATTTGTCCTGCTGTTACCCTAGGAGGTAATTATTGTTGTTTGGCTAGAGTTCTTTATATTGCAGGTGATAGAAGAACCAATGGTAGATCTGGTCTTCACTTCGAGCCAGAAAGTGATGATGGCATGTGCAAGCCTCACATCCTTGCACATTCAAATTCAGTTCCTGCACAAAGCTCTCCTGGGAGTCTCAGTAAATTTCCGTGTGCACATGTGTGTGCATGTGTGTGCATGTGCGTGTGTGTGTGTATGACTGTGTGTGTGGGTATGTGACTGACTATTTCTGAAACAATCACTGTGCTGACAGGATGGAATACTGTGTGTTAGCTGATCAGTTATCCTTATGTGGACACCAATCT
The DNA here is from genome assembly GCA_028451465.1 of Erethizon dorsatum. NCBI lineage: Eukaryota > Metazoa > Chordata > Mammalia > Rodentia > Erethizontidae > Erethizon > Erethizon dorsatum. The sequence continues at coordinate 141,174,540 of CM051824.1, forward strand.
CATCTAACTTACATATATGTGAGGAAGAGCTAGAACTTCCAAAGAAATTCCAGGACGGAATTTGCTGGCTTTCAGCAGATTTGTTGCCCTTGTTAGACCCATAAGCTTAAATATATATTTTTTAAAATTTTACTTGCATAATGTAATGCATTTGAGTCAGGTAAAATTTTTTCTGCCATTAATCATTTTATAAACGCCTGTCAGTTTCAGATCATATGGCAAGAAGGTGTTCTTATCAGTGTATTGGAGGAAGTTTGCCACAATCACCTTCTGTGAATTCCAAGGTTCCGTTTTCATCTTGTGAGCATTTGGTATCTCATAACATGGAACATCCACTCGGGTTAACCTAAATTTTATTTTGATCTCAGTGTAGTGGTAGCATGGGCCTTTTTCTCTGCTTACTTAACATCAATAAAAATGATGTGTGTGTGCTACTGTTATAAAAATCCTACAGGTTCAGTAGAGGAGATGTAGATGTTTTAGATCACAATAGAATGTGTTTTATCAACCAGCACTCCTATATAAAAATATTATTACTATAAAATAAAATATAGATACAGAACAGAAAACAAATATATGGCTTAATAAGTTACTGTAAATCAAACACTCTTCTAACTGCCACCTACATCAAAAAATTGTTCTTTATTAGCACTTCAGAGCCCTCTAGGAGTACCATCCTATTTACAAAATTCTTTCTTAAAAAATAACCACTGTGCTAAATTTTACAATTAATTCTTTGTGTTTTTTTTTTTTTTTGTGGGTACCGGGGGGTCGACCTCAGGACCTCGCGCGCCAGCAGGCGCCCGTGCCGCTGAGCGATATCACCGGCCCCTTTTTCGTATGTGGGTTCCGGGAGTCGAACTTGGGCCCTCGCGCTTGCCGGGCAGGCGCTTAAGCCGCTGAGCCATCTCACCGGCCCAATTCTTTGTGTTTTTAAAAATAGTTTTAGCACTCCAACATGTTGCCCTTCTTAGCATTTTTTGTGTTGTCTGTGTCTCTTTCCCTTTTTGATTGTGATAAAAATAGATAACATGAGATATACTCTCTTAGTGATATGTAACTTACATTACAGTTTTCTTGACTATGGGCACGGTGCTGTGCAGGAGATCTCCAGAGCTTTGCCTCTTGCCTGACTGCTTTGATACACTTTTTGGTCTCTATATATTACTGACTGTGTTCTTACAGTGCAGTATGCAAATGTTCCTGAGTACATTGTTTCCTCTAAATTGGCAAATAGATTCAGAGACTGTATTAGATTCATATATCTAATGGCAAAATACTGTATTGGTTGTATTTGGAAGACTATGGAAGGCACTTAATGTTTGTTTCTTTTTTTTAGCAGCAGTTGTTCCTTGATGTCTGTATGTAGTGACTCATTTGGGATTAATAAATGATAATCTTATTTTATTATTTCCCTTTTATTTATTATAAAGAGAGGCTTCACTTACCTATAATTTATTTATTTGTATGGTTTATATATGAAAAACATGATAAGTATTTTTATTTACTAATTTTATTATTTACCAATTTTCAGAGCAATTGATCTCTTTCTTTAATTTTCTGAAGGTGAAAAGCTCATTTAAATAAACATCATTACATCCTATGGATTTAAGTACATTTGATTGGTTGGGATCCATTTCAATCATTGTTGAAGTTCAGGTTGTCCCATGTTTGGCCACTGGGAGCTTTTTGAAGTTTGCTGAATTGTGTTTCTCCAAAACTCTTACGTTAAAATTCTAATCCCCAAAGTGACTGTAACTGGGAAAAGTGATATTTTAGGGGGTAATTAAAGTTAAATGAGCTTGTGAGGGGAGGCCTCAATCCAATATGACTGTTGTCCTTATAAGAAAAGGAAAGGGCACCAGGAGTGCAGGTGATGGAGACAGGGAAACTTTGGCCATCTGCAAGCCAGGGAGAGACCAGCTCACCTGTGCCTTGATCTTGACTTTCAGTTTCCAGAACTGTGAGAAAATAAATTTATTTTGTTAAAGCTACCACTTTGTGGTATTTTGTTATATTAGCCCTGGCAGAAATCATACAGCCCCTGAGTTCTCTTGATAGGACTCTCGTAGTTATTTGATAATTTCTTTGCTATCTGGTGGATAAGGCATTTTACCATCTATCACCTTATATATTTCCTTTCTCAAATCAGGAGGCACTGATTATTTCTTGAGAGAAATGATATTTTAAGACCATAATCTGGGCACAAGGGATGGCCTTTTTGATTCATTTCATTGTTTCTTGGCCTTTTCAGGGAATACTTTTTAAAGGTAAAATTCTTTATGACTTCATATTGGGAATTCCAGTTCCAATTCAAGACTGCAGAGTTTTACTTAACCACTTCTGTAACCCATCTGTGTCTCCTTCCTCCCACATTAAAATTTTTGATTTGTAAGGATACTGGATAGAATTAGCAGAATTTGAATGTTTCACAATTACTTACCTGTGTTTTCCATTTTATAAATAGTTTCAGAATGATAAGAAATATAGTCTTTAGTATCTTGTTTCCTTATCCTTTTTCCAGGAGCGTACATTATTTGTACCTGTCTTCAATATTTGTTGTCATTGTCTTTCAAATCCTTTCATTCATTTTAAAATTTTTCAATTACATTACTTTTATAATTAGCTCTTGGATTCCTTCTAGTTGAATCTTCAAGTAGTATAACTGAATTTTTGATTTGATTTTGTTTTGAAGCATGTCTTTCGGTCATGTTTTCTTTGTTACTCTGTTTGTTACTCTTTTTGTTTTGACTCCATGTCAGATTTGATCCCATTATTTTTTATTGTTTGTTTTATCTGAAGATATTTTCTTCCTGAATGTTTTGATTGAAACAGGGTTCAGGATAGCTTTCCTAACTATATGGAGCTAATTGTTCTGTTGCTTTTGTGTAGCATTTAAAAATATAGCTGCTCTTTTTTTTTACTTTTTCTGGATTTATACCCCTTTGGTCTACACCTTCTCTTTCTACATGTGTGGGTTCCCTCTTCTGTTGAAATTTTATTCCATTTCCAGAATTTTCTCTGTGTGCTGGAGTTATGTTCTGGAAAGGAGCCCTGCTGGCTTGGATTCAGAGTTTATAGGGAGGATTGCTCTTGTTCCCTCATTCTCTTCTGTTACGGGTCCATCCCACACAATAGATGACAGGGCAGAGCTCTTCCACCTCAGCTGCTGGTCTGCAGCGCTGTCTTGTACATCGTTTGCCCCTTTGGGTTCTTCTGTTGTCAGGTGCTTTAGACCCGTTTCCATTGCTTCCTTCTTCTCCTTGCTGCGCACACTCTGACACTGTGAAGATCTCGTGGCTGTTGCTAGTTTGTCTCATCCTATTTGTACTTTGAAGTTTGTAGGGATATCATGCTATCTGGTTTTGTTGTTGTGGTTGTTGATTTTAGATGTTTTCAAGCTCTGTCTGATTTATGTAAGATTTGGAGACAGTGAAAATCATGCACTGCCACCATCTTTCCACAGTGCTTCCCAGTGTTCCCGTCTTTAACATATGGAACAAATACACAGGCAAGTTGATGGCTGTAGCGGTTTCTTACGCTGCTGAACAGAAAGGAACACTTATTAAATAATACTGCTGCTCCTGGCGAGGAATCTAGAGAAGCACCCACAACTCTGGTTGAGGGCTCCTTCAGTTAAGAGCTGACTATTTTATTTTTAATTTTGTTTTGTATTTAGTATTTCCTGCAGAGTTTGGCTTTACTGTTCAGAAACATGACAGCTGCTCCAGAGCCTGAATATTCCTGCTCTTTCGTAGCATTCTTGGGTTATGCCATGTTCTTTGTAGCCAGGCTTTGAAATCTTTCAAGAATTTCTCTCGTTAGTATGTGTTTGGGTTGGGTCCACCTTTGCTTTCTTGTGATGCCTGTTTTATTTACAATGGAAGGACCGTAGTCTGGACTTTTCATCAACAAGCATCTTCTTATGCTCTTTGTTCATATACTGTAAACAACATGTAAGATGTGGTCCTTTCCCTGAGGATTTCATTTAGTTCATCTGTCTCTTGGACTGATCTAGGAAGAAGGGGAATGCTTTTTATTTTTTGTCAACTCTTTTCCTCCTCCACTGGAACACCAGTTCTAAGTTATTTAAACTTATCTTATAGGTGATACTGATCAAAATATTGTGCCAATTAGAAAAAGTTGATCTTTTATCTTTACAGTAGTAGAGCTCTGATTCAGGTTGAATTTAGTTTTATGCTGTTATTACAAACTTTTAAGATTCTGTATGAAAGTCTGAATTAATCAGTGTAGATCCACATCAGCTTGGGTTATGTATTTTTACTGAGTGGTCTAAATTGCTATACCTGCTTCCTCAGATTGGCTGAGGCGTAGTGTTTTTCCCCCTATGATATGTTTAGCATGGCAATAGAGGGAATTTTTAGCATTTTGCTAAGTGTATGTTCTACCTTTGAAAAATAGGACAAGAGGCAAATGTCAACTGTATAACTTTATATTTTAGCCTATTTAATTTTGAATAAATCTCCTTGAGTAGTTCCTAACCTAAAATTTATTCTCTTGCAACTTTCCATAGAGATATCTTCTTTCAAAACAGGAATAAGAAATGTCTAGTTATGTCTCTAAACAAACTATTTATAGATTTAAGACTTTTTTCTCAGTAAAAAAAATGGCGAAGTACATGTCTTGGGAATTTGCTTCTAAGCTTCAGGTCTGCCATATTTATGACACTGGGCAGTATTTATCCTCTTTATACCTACATTTCCTCAAGTATAAAATATGGCAGTAATGGTACATGTATTATAAGGTTGCTATAAAGATTAAAAGAGATAATACATTATTGAGTATTTGATACACTCTGTAACAGCCCAGGCAATTAGGATATAATAACAAACACCACTCCCCACACTTGGAGCTTAATAATATTGGTGGGAGAGCTAATTAATTGATAATCACATAAAAAATTGCAAACATGTTAAGTGCAGTGGAGAGATGTGTGGTTCTCCAAGAGTATGTTGTAGGGGCTTGAGTCATTTGGAAGGCCGTGAAACATTTCCCTTGAGAGGAATAAGTAAAGATCTAAAGAAACATGGATAAGAATGAACTAAGTGAAGATGTGTGTTTGCTGAAGGTGTAGGTGGGCATGTCTAGGACAACAGTGTTCCAGAAAGAGGGAGGCACAGGGAGAATGGTTAGAAGGAGCTTGGTGAATATGAGGAACAGAAACAAGGCCAGAGTGTGCAGGGAAGAGTACAGTGGTCTATGTTACCAGAGCTTCGGCTGGAGAGGGAGGGAGGGAAGGAAAGCACACAGCTTGGGGAACATTTATATGCCATGCTCAGGAATGTGATCTGATGGGATCTAGTGAAGTAGTGTTAGGTATTGGAATTCCTGTGATCTATTGTCATTATTGTTATTTTTAAATTCCCTCATAGTCATTCCTACATTAAATTGGTTCATATACTTCAATATTTATTCACTGCTTCTTTCCCCCAAACACTTATTATTGTGCTCCTCTGAATGACAATTCCCCAATCCTTTCATTTAGGAATAAAGCTGAGATGATAGCTTTGTTTTCTTTCAATCAATTTTACTATTTGAAGTAGAATTTTCTTTTGTATAATGTTAGTTAAGATAAATGCAAAAGAATTGCCAGCATGTTACCTACTGTGACATTTATAATTATATTATGCTTCTCAGCCTTTGTAAAATGCTCAAATGCTGTCTTTCTTTGTACAACTTAAACAAACTAAATCCAAAATAGTTAGAAGTGCTGGTGTCTCGTGTTGACAGGTGGCTCTGAGTGATTTCAAATATTTTCATCTTATCCAGAGCCAGCTTTTGGAAATGTTAAAACTTGAGGCGGACTCTGTGTGATCAAGTAGGAGGAGTTAGAAAGGTGGAGGTTATGTGTATGTATTTTTGTGTGTGTGTGCACCATGTGCATATTTTACTTCTGTTGATAGAAATTAGCTGATGTGGCAGCCATAAAGCTCTGCATATACCTAGGGCTGTAACTTTTCTTCATATTGTAAAAGAAAGGAATAACTGTATTAGATCATGTAAATAAACTTGTCAGGAGCATTACATATCTGGGCAGCTTTGCATAGCCTTGGCGCTCACACCATGGTGCTCTGTCAGGGATTTCCTTTTGGTGTCAAATACTGGAACAGAGTTAGTAGTTTACAATATTTTTTGTTCATGGTTGTATTAATGGACGATAGGGACATTTTCTTATACCAAGTGCTCTGGTAAACCATTTTCTCACATACAACGTGAGCCCCCTTGTCTGCAGGGCTGTTAATGCCTAGCATGTAGCATGTAATATTTGTTAAGTGGATAGATAATCATTCTAAAAATATTTTTTGTGTTCCAGGACCTGATCTTCAGGTTTGCATATCCAAAAAACCAACATGTTGCACCAGGAAGATGGAGGAGAGATATCAAACTGCAGCTCGCCAAGATCTGCAGCAGGTGCTTCAGATATCCAGCTCTGCGTTAAAGCTGCTCATATCTCGAAATGCAGCCACTTTTCAAGGTAAATGTACCTCCAGTTCTGAAGCTAACGGCCAGCTTTGTGTTGGTAATTGTCTGTGATAACAATATTGGTGAACTTGGCTAGTTTTATTTCCTTATATTTGCATAGTATTCTAGTAGAACGTGAAGTTTTATCTTTTTAGAACATTGTAACTTGTTTCTGAGATCATCCTGGGCATATAATTGAGTTGGTCTAGTGAATCTTAAATTACTGAAATGGTTCTTAATCCTTATAGGCTTCTTCCAGGTTCCTCACTGTGATCCACAGTTTTACTTCAGTGAGAACAGTCAGAATTATTAGATTTTATGAAAAGAATTGTGTGGCATAAAATTATGTTGCCTTAAACTAAATATTTACAGATTTATTTTTAAAAATATGATTTGAATGAATATTTGTCTAAGTTTTCCCTCTGCAGTTGACTGTGGTTTTCAGGAGAATACCAGTTCAGTGTATCAGAGTGCATGCAAATCTGATAAATAGCAAACTGGGAAATATTAATTGGATCTTTAAGGGTCGGCTAAGACCAGAACTCAACCTTAACTCAAACAGTGTGTTCAGAAATACAGTGAATAAGTTATAAAATTATAAGGCACACTGAAAAATACATGACCTTTTTCTTATGTTAGTCATCTTCTATAAAATTCCTTATTGCTATAATAAAATATCTTAATTTATTTTCCCCTTTATAAAGCATAAGCTATTCTGCATATGACTAGAATGAAAATATCTGCTTTTCAAACAAATATATTGCTTTTGTTCAACACAGAATATAATAAACATATTAATGTCAGTCTATTTAAATAATTTGCTTTATGTACATAAGACAAAGCTGATTAATTTTTAAAACTATACTTATTAAATGAAATAAATATAATAAATCAGAATAAACTTTAAGTTGAGTTAAAATGTAGATCATGATGAATTGATGATTTTTATGTAGAAACTACAATGATAGATTATGTTATTAATTTAACTATTTTTTAGATGCTTTAGAGCACAACTTTATTTTTGTTACGGGATTTGTTCATGTGAAATTGTTGGAGAAAAATTTATTGATACGGATTTTAAACATTTGTGATTTGAACTGGCCAGATAAAAAGAAGTTAGCCACCAGCTAAAGTTCATGATGATTATTTCTCACGAAGCTGAGAAATTGTATACTGGATAGTATGTCCAGTATACAAAATACTTTCTGGAGGTAATGGTAGTTAATAGAGAAGTTTGAGTGAAACAGCGAGTGTGTGGTTGTTGGCTATGTACTTAAAATGGTAAAGTGGAATCAAGCGAAGAAAACATGTTTTCTTGAATTGGAAAAAATTACTGAAGACTTTTGAACAGGAGCATTTCCTTCGATTTCTCACCTTTTAATATCAAAACTGAATCTCTCCAAATAAGAATAAATGGCTAAAGATCATGACGATTCTCACCTGCTCTTTTAGATAGCAATGTTAAATACATGGGTGAGAGACCGTGTCAGCAGTCACAGTTACTGTCTCATAGGCTCCAATATCTTCTTCTGCCCTCAAAGCTACTGCGTCAGACTTTTCACATACTCTTGGATAAGTCAGTGAAGATGAAGAACATTAAATTCAAAAGATTGGGGGACCTGGAATAGTTAGACTCTTAAGATGCATTGAGGCTACTGAAGCTTTGGGGATATTGGTAAATGTTGGTTGATAAGCGTTTTGTTAGCAGGAATTCATATTAAGATCGGGGATTGTTTCTGTTTGCCTGAAGGTCAGGTAATTTCATATTGTTATTTTCTGTTTAGTAAATTGTACCTGCTGTATTTGAGTTTTGCTGTTTATTTAAAAATTAATTATGAAGATTAAAAAGAAATATTCTTAAATGTGAATTGTCTAATAACTTACCATTTTCTTGCCTTAAGGAATGTAAAATTTTATTTAAGAATTGTGAACAGGAAGACAGATTTAGAAGAAATTTGCTGAAAGGCTAATTTTACTGAAATAAATTCTCTTCCAAGAAAACCTACTTTTAATTTAATGAAAAAAATAGCTTTATACTTATTTTAATAAAGAAGCCTAAATATATATTTAATATACACATATATATATCTGTGCTAAAAGCCATACTGAGAGAGCACATTTGCAGCGTCGTAACTGAGCAGACTACTTTATCAATAAGCGCTGTCCATCTAGTTCCTGTGCATTCAGAGTATCTGAAAAAATTCACTATATTTATAAGATGAAAAACACCTACACATTTTATTGGAAAACTAGTTTGCTGGAGAGAAATGTAATAGAGGAATCAATTCACTTCTTCGTTGATGTAAATACATTTGCTACATTTTTATTTTTAGATTTTCAAATATTTCATTTATATGTCTTACTGCGACACTGTTAATCTTTTCTGAAGTGGTATGCTGGGTCATGAACGATGTTGGACTGGGAAGTAGTTTGGCCTTTTCTCTCATGGATCTTGGGGACACCATGGATGTTTTGGGAGCATTCCTTGAATAGGGTCAGTGGGAATGGTCACTGGGTCTGTGGACTTAATAGACTGCTATATGGAGGCTGGAAGTTTGGTAACTCACAGGGGATAAAGGATGCCATGCTGGCACCTGGTGCTGCAGGATTTATAAGGTTATCAGTGTACACTTCACATCAGCTCTGGATTCTGCCACCTGGCTGCATACTGGTTAGGCTAGAGTCAGCTTGTGGGACAAGTGTGCATTTTTTTTCTTGAAGGAATTTACTAAAGCTTGTTTCAGTGAGATGTCCTTAAAAACAAATAGCTAAATAAAAAAAAAAAATCTGTGTTTCTGGCCCATAATTAGGAACGGAGTTATTATTTTTTAAGGCACTCAGGCAGTATTTTATCGTGCGGTTCCTGAGAGGAACAGGCTGCTCTTCTTATGTCTGTTGTTCATAAATAATTAGCGCAGCTTCAGAGAGGAGCACTGGCCTTGTCACAGCACAGACGATAACGGTTCTTCTTTTGCAGGGCTTAATAACGCGCATGAATACAGTGGAACAGGCTGGGATAATGCGAGAGTCTGTTTCCCTTTGGTTGTTTCACTATGAGTACAAGATTGCATTCCTTGAAAATAATTTAGAAATTTTTAGAATAAATGCTTTACTTATTTATAAAGTATGATGTGACTCATGAAGAAATAGGGGAGGTTGAAAGAATGTTTCATCTGTGAAAAAGCACCTCATCTAGTTTTCAAATTCATCACTTTTTAAATCTCCACTCAAGACAATAGTGTTTAGTTTTTTAAGCTTTTATTTTTACAAAAATTTTTTATTTTAATGTAATACAAGTAGATATTAAAAAGAAAATATAAAAAACACTATTCTATAAAAATAAAATTTTATAACAAAATAAGAGGATAACAATGGTTTATGTACTTTTTTAAACACATAAAACAATACAGAAATTTTAGCACCACTCTCAAAAATAAAAGTAAGGAATACTTTAGACGATATTATTGAAAGCTTGTGTTTTGTTTAAGCATTTGGGAGATAGGTTAAGGAGTTATATCATTCCTTACAGATGTATCTTTTCCTATGTATCTTATCTTTGAATATGCTCATATAGCTCTAAAATACATGGCAGCTACTTAGTAATTATTCTGGAAAACTCCCAGTTTCTTATATGGATTTAAAAATAAATATTATTGTAAAATCTGAGAGCTAATGATATTTAGAACAAGAACGATATCACATTTCTGTTTATGATTTCATTCTCTTGGCTAATAAGATTTTTATTTTTTATTTTTATTTCTTGATTATGAGTACTTGAAATGTTAAAACAGGCTTGTCCTCCCAGGTTGAAATGTTAAAATAAGAAATTTAATAAAAATACATTCCTATAATTAATGAAATAAGAATATGATCATAATTAATATCTTATTTTAAAAAGCAGGTGATAGCCAGATCTTGGAAACAACCCAAATGCCCATCAACTGAGGAATGGATAAGAAAGATGTGGTATTTTTATACAATGGAGTACTATTCAGCCATAAAGAAGGATAAACTGGAGACTTTTATAGGTAAATGGATGCAACTCGAGAAAATACTCATAAGTGAAATAAACCAGAAGCACATGTGTAAGCATCGTATTATCTCTCTAGTATGAGAAACTGAAAGAGTAAATAAGATCCAAAATGTACAATAGATATGGTGAATCAAAAAGAAACTGGTAAAAAGGAAAGAGAGACTGGAATAGGGAAAAGAAAGAAGGGAAAGGGAAAAAAAATTGTATATATATATATATATAAGATGGTTAAGATAGATACACTACCATTTTTACTTAGTTCATTGAAGAGTAAGGTTTGTGCCAATAATGTTTGGACAATTGAATGCTAATGTCTGGTGTCCTGAATAACTAACTTAAAGATAGTAATACGTAATGTATTAACCATTGTTACCCTCCTATTATGTTGGTTTGAAAATTTGTTCTTCTTTTGATTTGTTTTGTTTTTTCTTCTCTTTAAAAAAAAAAAAAAAAAGCAGGTGAAATGAGATGAAAATATGAATATAATTTATGGATTTTCCTCCTTTGTGTTAAAGGATACTAGCTACTATAAAGTATGGAGTTATAATGTAGCTACTGTAAAACTAATGTCCATATGCACATGCAAATATATATATTATAAATAACATATAGTTAATATTTGAGAAAGTATATAGACTTATAGACATGCTACAGTATTGGTCATAGAATACATTAACCTTGATTTTGTTCACTTCAGCTATGGTTTACAAATATGGATAATATTAAAATTATTCCTTGAAGGAGTAGTATGTGGAAAAAAATAATAGAACAGTGTTATTTCTAACACTAAAAATTACTTGATCAAAAACTCAAGGTTAATAGATCAGGTAGCCTTAGGTGGGCTGTGCTGGGGAGGTTTGCTTCTGTCTCTAGCACTTTTAGGAGATATTCAGCAAATGCAATTAAGTAAACTTCTTGAATAAATTAAGGAATGAATAATAATTAGCAAGAAGGTGGTTCCCAGGTAACATAAGATTCCTTTCTTGCACCCTCCCTCTCTTCTTTCCCTTCCTTCTCTTTCCTTTCTTTCCTCTGTTGACATTTTTAATAAATCTGTTAAGCATCCCTATCAGGTTTTTAGGTTGTACAGGGTATCCAAATATTAAATCTAGTTTACTTTTATTGGCTCCTCCAGGCTTCTAATATGCTAATGTATTAGGTTGCCCATTGCTCTTACAGAATAACTGATACCCTCATCTTAAAGGAGAAGAGGTTGAATTTGACTCACGGTTTCAGGGGTTCATTCCATGGTCAGCTGACCAAAAGGCAAGAACGCCATAGCGGAAGGACATGGTGGAAAAGCTGCTCATTTCATGGTGATTGGAGAGCAGAGCACTACAGGGGAAGAGCTCCAGTGAGAGGTACACCCTCCAGAGGCATGGCCCCAGTGACCTACCTCCAACTGGGTCCTACCTCCCGTCAGCACGTGAACATCAGTGAATTAGCCTGCTAATTAGTATCCAGTCACCTCTCCAGGGGTCTCTTAATCCAGTTAAATTGATATTAAATATAACCATTACAGCCAACGTATGTTTAGTTGTTTATTAATTTATAAACAGGAATGGGATAAATTATAGTGTTTCTTTCATTGACATTTTGAATGTAATTGCACTTTTCTCCCCTGCAATTTATGCAGTGCATGGTTTAGTGTGTTACCTCATATACTAGCTATCAATGCAATTGGTCTTTATCCAACTGTCCTTTATCTCTAAAATGCTAAAAAGTGTTTCTTTTGAATCTGTCATCAGGCTCCTGTTAATTATGAAAGATGGGTAATTTTCCTGTGTCCTCAGTGAAAGTTGCAAGAGCTTAAATTACTTTTCAGCTGGAAATAAAGCTTGCTTGGCAGGAAACATTATTGATACTGGAAAAATCTGATTGCAGACTCAAGATCAGGTTTACTTTATTTTTTTAAACCCTAAGAAGTTAACTTTTAGTTGTTTTAACTCTGATGGATTATATTTATGATGACATAAATTATGGCTAATGTAGTCTTACCTAGCAAGCAGAGTATCTTGATCATAGTAGGCTAAATAATTGTTTTCTAATTTTATATTAAGCACATTTGCAGTTAAATCTTTTCAGTGTGAGAACTGGGCATGTGTTTCCTAGATTAGTTGACATTTTGTAAAAATTATTATTTTATTATCTTTATGTTAATTTAATCTTGTTTTGTGTAAGTAATCATAAGGATGCTTCTTAAAAGTCGCTTATGTGTTGGTAAAGGATAGAACATTTGATAAATTACAACTGATTATGTTTTTGAGATTAATTTGTGTATCTAGCCACTTCCCCATTTATTCTGATTTATAAAATTATTTTTGTTTGTTTTTGATTCTGGATATTAGACTCAGTGTAAGATTCCTTTTTATAGATATGTAGCATTTACTCCTTCTTCTGTTGGTGGGCATTTCAAGAATTCCCAAATTCTTTTCACATTTATAATGTTTCTATGAATTTTCTTGATTATAATCCATGGGTACATGTTTTTCCAAGGTTTATACCTAGAAGTACAATTTTATTTTATTTTTTTTAATTTTTAAATTTTTTTGAAGTGCTAGGGACTGAACTCAGGGCCTCTTGCATGCTAGGCGAGTACTCTGTCATCGAGCTACACCCGCAGCCCTAGAAATGCAATTTTGTAGGCTATGCACATTGTGACGTTTACTAGGTATTTACTAAAATTGTTCTTCTAGTTAACTGAACCAATTTACATTCCCACTAGTAGTATGTGTACATGTCATTGATTCACATTTTTCTCAATACATTGTGGTCAGAGCTTTAAAAGTTTTGTCAAACTGGTAAGAAGTGGTGTCTTGTTTTTGAAAATGTGTAGTTTCTTGATTGTTATGGAGTTTGATTGTGTTTTCACATGCATTTTCATTTTGTGGGTTTTTATTTTCTATTATGAGTACCTCATGTGAGTATGTATACGCATTTGGAGTATCAGTACCATATTATCAATATTTTGCATTTAAATTTTTTTCCTAGGTTCACATATTACCTTGGATTTCTAAATCCTAATGTTTTTAAATTTCTGTATTCTGTAGAAACCTGAGCTCTGCACATCCTAAGGCTGGTAGGCATATAGTTATTTCTGCCACTGATCGTCTGCCTTTTGCATTTGTTGTCCTCTATCTCTTTTCCATCAAATCAAATTCAGTGTGACTATTTCTTAATTGCTAGCCCCATAAACACATGTATATGCATACACATCCACCTACAATGTATGTATAAAATCAATTTTATGGTAGTGATAACGGAAAAAAATTAGAGATGACAGTTACTTTCAAGTTGAATTCATTACTTGCTCTGTTTGCAGGTCTTTTTCCACCATTGATTCTCAAGGCCAGCAGTCTCCCTCGTGCTCTTTTGCCCACAGATCTTCCATCCTGTTGCCTGTTGTGATACGCTTTTCTCCTGCCCATATGGTTGAACACTGCATCTTCTAGTTCTATACACTTATTTTTTTTATCTTTTTTTTTTTTTAAACCAGGAATTGGACTTGGGACCTTGTGCTTGCCAGGCAGGCGCTGTGCCACTGAGCTATATCCCTGGCCCCTCTGTGCACTTATAAATGAACATAGAAATGTTAAAGAACCACCACATGTTTCTCAAGGTGAATGTAAACTGAATATATTTTGATTACTCTGTCATCTGTTTGATATTTTGGGAGCAGTTAATTTCCCAAATCAATAAACATACAAACAATTATCTTTTATAAAATTCAAACAAGGTATATAACATTTTTCTTTTATTAAATTTAGTCCATTATGTATTTTAAAATGTTAACTTTTAGAATAATAAAACATGAAAAGACAAAATAATATCTGGTTTTTGAAATGGAGCTTATTAATACTCTGGTTTCTCTTAAGATCATATAAATCTTTTGCCTTTTACTAAAATGGAGCTTATTTATCTCAGGAATGTTTACTTCTAAAAGCAGTAATTGTCAGTAGATTTCATTGGGAATTTGTAAAATATTTAAAGTATATTTTGTTCAAGTGCTTTTTTCCCTTCATTCTTCTTCTGGCTAATTATTTAAGGAAGGAAAATAAGCAGAATCATAAAATCATTTTTCTAATTTTTTGCAGAAACATACTTTAAGGGAAAGTTGTAATACTATTGTGTGTATGACACTTTATAATTCAGTATTTATGAATTATTTTAAAAGCTCTTAACCCTGTGGGTCAAACTCTACCATTGTATTGATAACAATATTTGAAAATTTGCATACTGTAAAAAGTGGACTCATACTTTTTTTCCCCTTAGTTTAGCCCTAAGCTCTTACCATCTGGGGGCTGTTTTTCCTTGGCCAGTGGTGTCAAGTAATATGTAAATGTGTTTTGGAATTAATATTTCTTTTGTTTAGTTGCTTGACTTCTTTTATTAGTACATGTTTGCAATTCATACAGTTTACAATCATCTTGGAGAGTGGTTACCTGTGCATATTATATAGCTTGTTTTTTTTTTAAATCTCTTTCCTACTATCTCCCTCTGCCCCCTCCTCTTTGGATTTCCCTATCCCTTTTTGCATACTTGTTTATATTATTTGTCTTAGCTCATGTTATGGCATATAGTGTTTACATTAATTGGAGTTATTAGGTTCCTGTATATGGCACATCTTTATTCCTCTCATTTCCCCCTCCCCTCCTCCTTACCCCACATCCTTGTTCCCTTGGAACACTTCCCTGTTATAAGAGATCGGTCCTCTTGTCCCTTGTTGTCCATCCTTTATCATTTTCTTTGTACTTTGCCTCACTTAGATGAGATACCCTATGGTTTTTAAGTTCGTGTGTCTGTTTTATTTCACTCAACATTATATATTCCAGGTGCATCCATTTTCCTACAAATGTCTCAAATGTATCATTATTTATAGCCAAGTAGTATTCCATTATATATAAATACCACATTTTCTTTATCCACTCGGCTGTTAATAGGTATACAGGCTGCTTCCAGGATTTAGCTATTATGAATTGTGCTGCTTTAAACATTGGTATGCCTGTATTGCTGCAGTAAGATGACTTATGCTTTTTGGGGAAGATACCTAGCAGTGGGATAGCTGGGTCATATGGAATTTCTAATTTCAGTTCTTGGAGAAATCTCCATACTGATTTCCATAGAGGTTGTAGTAGTTTGGATTCCCAACAGCAATGCAGGAGGGTTTCTTTTTTACCACAACCATGCCAACATTTGTTATTATTTGATTTCCTAATGATTGCCATTCTTTCCAGAGTAAGATGGCATCTTAGCAGTGTTTTAATTTGCATTTCTCTAATGGCCAGAAATGTCAAATATTTTCTTAATATATTTGTTGATCATCTGTATTTCTTTCTCTGTGAAGTGTCTGTTCATTTCTCTCTCTTTCTTTTTTTTTTTTGGTGGGTATCGGGAGTCGACCTCAGGACCTCGCACACCAGCAGGCGCCCGTGCCGCTGAGCGATATCACCGGCCCTTTTTTCGTATGTGGGTTCCGGGAGTCGAACTTGGGCCCTTGTGCTTGCCAGGCAGGCGCTTACACCGCTGAGCCATCTCACCAGCCCCTGTTCATTTCTCTTGCCCATTTCTTGAGTGGGTCTTTATTTGTTCTCCTTTTGTGACCCCTTGCTCTGCCTTGGGGGACTTGGGAGGGGAGTTGGCAGATCTTCTATTTCTTTGTTTCCCCATTCTCCTATTGTATCTGTGTTTGTGTGTGTGTGTGTGTGTGTATTAAAAATATGTGCACAGACACATATATAAATTACATGTGTTCCCTCTTTTTTCTCTCCCCTTGTTTTGGGGTGGGTTACTGCAGATTTGGGACTAGAGAAGTGAGCGTTTGTGGCATATATGGAGCTTTATAGTAGGATGCTGCCTTCCTGTTAATAATTTTTATCTTTGAATGGTCAGTGCTAGTATTAACTCCTTCTGTTATTTACTTTAAGTGATTTTGACTCTGTCCCTATGTTCTGCCAAAAGAATTGCTTCTATTTGTAACAGCATTCACAGATTAAGTCTTATAACACTTTTATATGACAGTCCTTGCAGTTACTCTTCCCCGCTTTGTCTATTCTTTATGCACACTGTGACTGTTTATTATTTTTGGTTGCTCTGCATTGAGGTAGGTGATTTGGGGTGGGGAGAATGGAGGGTGTTTGGATGAATATTGTTGGGCACGAAGGGGGAGGTTGAAAGGGAGACTAGTGGTGGGTGAGAAGAAAGGATTGATGTGGAGTCTGATTTTACTGGAGTACTTTTAGTTCAGTCAAAGGTTTAGTATTGAGAGTTTTCAGAGGATATTTTGTTGGAGCAAGGGTGAGACATGGGTGGGAAGGGGGTTCACTTTGTGATTGAGGAAAGCTATGTGGTTATCAGACCTTGCTTATAGGGAGGACAGTAAGCTAGGTAAGATATGGAAGAGCCAACAGTTTACGATGGGGAGGATGAAGGATTTATCCTACGGAAGATAGGAGTGACTGTGAAGGAGCTAAGTATGATAAATTTTAAAACTTGGGAGGTGGTGTTTATGTGTTTGGAAAAAGAATAAAGATATATGTTGATAATATTGCCTCAGGAGTTCGAGGTGAAGAAACTAAAGAGCTGAGATGAGGGGGAGAACCTAGACACCCATTAAATCAGAGACAATGAAAAAACAAATGTAAAAAAGTAACAACCTAATATATACATGAAACCGTAAAAGAACATAGCCCCACGTTTTTAAATAACTCAAGAAACATACACAAACTTAAGCCAGTAAGATGTCAGATGGGAACCACATTAGATATTCCAATGAGACATTGCATATGTGACTCCCACTCCTTTGCCAGAGAGTTTGGGCGCTCCCACCCCAGTTACTCCTCTGCTCCCTCCACTGCAAGACTGGGGCAAACTCAGACTGGGGACCTCTTTCTGCCAGGTGGGCATTCCTGCAGAGTCTGATCCAGTCTGAGTTTTTGGGTTAGGGGCTCTTGCTGTCCCTTCCCTGGCTGCGATGGTGGATTCGGCAGACAGGTTCACTGGCGCTAAATCGTCCACTGAGTCAGGATTATTCCTATGTAATCAGTTCAACCTCAGCAGCGACAGGCTAATCCGATACAGTGGTATCTGTCAGGGCTAGTTGAGAAATAACGTACCTTAAGGTCTCCCTTGAGCAGTGGGAACTCGGCACCAATGTGGCCTCCAATCCTGTGTAACTCAGGCTGGAACTGACGTCTCATCGCAGGAACTGAGTCCCCGATCAGCAGTCCCTGCTTCTCAGTGGGACTCCTCCCGCTGTGCTTTCCAGCTGTCCACAGTCTCCGTGACTGTCCTTCCCTCATCCATTCTGGGAACTTGGCCGTGTGAACCTGCCAAGGGGCTGCTCTGGAACTGAGGTTCAAATACCTACCCCTTCCCTGCAACGGTGTCCCTGCCAGTGCGTGCTCTGCGCCACTGTGTCCTGGAGTGATTGTACCACAGTCACTGACCAGCTGTGGTCTCTAAAGGGCCGCGTACAATCAGAGTCTTGCATTCTTCCCGCCGTCTCCAACTGTGTAAGATTCTCCTGGCCCCGGTGCAGTTCTCTGCGAGCAGCGAAGTTGTTTCACTGTGACTCTCAGCTGGCGGCCAGCCAGCCGCTGTCTGCAGTGCCTCAGTTTCTCCTCTGCAGCGTGGACCATCTCTTCGGTTTCTCTTAATACTATTTTCTTCTCCTCTGTCAGTTCCCTCATTGTTCCCGTGTACCTTCCCCTGGCTTTGGTTCCTCTCCAAGTGACTGTCCTGCAGATTCCAGACTCTGTCCTGGAGAAGCCGAGCTGCCGGCACTCGCTTCTCCACCATCTTGTCTCTCATCTCTATTTTCACTTTTTGTGCATTGCCTTTTAATAGTTTATCATGAGGTATTGACTTATGTTTTAATGTGATTGTTGTGTGACATATGCTATATGATAACATTTTGTTCTCCCTTCGCCTTGTTGTCAAAGGACCAGATGTTTTGTGTGGCCATCCTCAATGACAGTGTACTTAAGGACAGTGTACCCTGCTGTGGATATAAATAATGATAGGAAGTGGAATAGGAATTGTGTTTATTATTTGAAATAGCTTTTGTGGAAAATGGGAAAGCATATTAACAAAAAGTAGAGGACTAACATTAGAGATAATTAATACAACACCAGTGTGTATCGTAGTATTACTGTCTTCATATTTAGCACCTTACAAGGCCTGGGGAGAAGGTACAAACAGTGCCATATACACGGTTGAGGGCACAGGGTACAGGGCAAGGTTAAAAGTGATAGGAGTTCCGTTCATCCATCAAATAAATATTCATGGGGCAAACTTCACTTGTCAGCATTTTTTTAAGTTCTCGTGGTTCCTCTGCAAATGAAACAAAGGTCCCTGTCCTTACAGTTTGCATGTCATCAAAGGAAGACAGAAAATGAACAAATACACAGATGTAAGTTAGGACGTATTAAATGCCTTGGAAAAGAGCAGGGTGAGGGGGATTGAACATACTCGAGGGTTGCAATTTTAAATGAGACTGTCAGGAAAAAGGTGACATTCAGCAAAGATTTGAGGAAAGTGTTTAGTCATGCAGATATTGAGGAGAAACACATTTTAGGAAGTAAGAATGGCCTTAAGGTAGGAATAGGCTTCAGGTGTCAGAGGGATAGCAACAAGGAGGCCAGTGTGGCTGCAGCACACTGAGTGAGGTTGAGATGGGGGGTGCATGATTAGAAAGGATATCATAGAAGCAACAAGTGGCAGATTATGTGGGGCTGCCTAGGCTTTCTGTTCTGAAACAGGAGTTTTTGTCCTAGGTGTAGCTTGATTTAAAAATAATTGTCTAGTCATTGGCCCAACCTGTACAGGAGCTATTTTGGAAGCTAAAATGCTCTGAAGAAGCTCAGTTAGAGGTTGTCAGTAGTAATCTAGAGTGAACACGGTAATTTAGACCTGGGTGTTAGAAGTAAAGGTGGTTATAAACTGGTCAGATTCTGAATATATCATCATCAGCAGGCCCTGGCAAAGGAGGAAAGGCATCAAAGCCAAGAGGGGCCTGAGTATGACTGTTTTCATACTCAGCACTTTACAAGATTTGGGGAGAAGGTACAAACAGTGCCATATTCATCCAAAATCTTTGATGGATGAATGGAATTCCTATCACTTAAAATTTTTCCCTGTACCTGCTCAAGTTGTGTTTGCTCAGTAAGCACCTGGAGCATAGGGGTGTTACAGAAGCCCCAGCGGTAGGCGGGCTTCCACAGGGACTTTGGAATCTCTGAGTTAGTGGGGTGAGAGCCAGACAAGCTGTGACCTGTTTCCCCAAAGTTCTCAGTGAAAGAAAGACATTGGTTGGTATAACAGGGGCGTTGCTCAGTTATCCAATAAAATATAATCTTTGACACAAGTTGTCAAAATGGTAGTCTGGAAGGAGATTTCTAATGCTTCTCCACAGTTGGGATCTAAAGTGATGGAAATATTGTTCCAATATTGAAATATCTAAACATGAAATTAAGTTCAACAAAATAATTCATGATTCTATACAATGAAACATATTCTCAGTATTTAGCATAATTTAAAGTGAAGGAATTTTATAATGAAATAACACATAAAATTGACGAGTGAAATTTGCAAACGAACTGGGCATTAAAAGATGAATGTATGTTATGAAACAGCATTGAATAAAGCTGCATGATAAACACGAGGCTCGAAATCATGAGTCCATGAGAAACTTATTTTAAACACAAATATATAACGTAGTTACATAAAAATTAAAAATAAAATTCTGTATCAGTCAGTGAGTGACTCAGCAAATAAGTTTCTGTGATGAATGTAAAGCACTTGGAACTCAATTTTGAAGTCTTGAGTCAACTCAATTCTCATATCAAGAATACATTTGCTATTTTTATATAAACTTAAAATGAACTAAGTTTTATTTACCAAACAATATTAATAGTTTTCAGTCATTTAAATAATTTTCTTTTATGATGTCATCTCTTAACCAATTAGAAATGTTTGCAGTCTTATAGCATTAAGGTCAAATTTGAAATTTTTTAGTGACAAAATTTATTAAACTATGGAATAGAGTAGGCTAAAAATGTGGAAATGTTCTTAATAGTTAAGCTTTTTTTTTATAGCCTAGCGAGAAGAGCAGAATAAGATGAAAATAGTAGAGCACCATCTATAATATTCAATTGGCAAAGTCATAAGATACAATGGAAAATAAGATACGTCTCTTTCCTTAAATAGAAGTTTAAATTTTATAATCATTCCTTAGTGTAGCTGTTCATGATGCGAAATTACCCATGCATATCTCAATGCTTTTAGCATAAAATATATCTAGCAATAAATGGAATGTAGACACTATAGCTTTTATTCAGGAGGCAAAGGGCTTGAAATGGCATCTCAAGATCTAGAGAGTTATAATAGTAAATAAATAAAGGGTAATTGTTAGCTAGCTACGCTCTGCTTTTTTATTCCAGGGTAATTCTGCCTGTGGGTGAACTTTTGTATAAACAAAGATAATTGAACTTTTGCACCTTAAAGGATATTGTTCTTTTGTACTATTTGTTTGACTTCATCCCCTCAGGGTATAAACTTGACTTGAATATTAACTTAGAAAACATATTCAACATTTTTTCTGTTAAGTAGGAATAAATTGAAGATACTCCGTAATAGAACTAATGTTTGGTCTTCATTGTGGGAAACCATTTGCTGTGACTGGATAAGCAGTATGTAAATTCTTAGTTTAAGAATGAGAGATCTATAGTGTGAGGGTCTGAGTTTGCATTCTGTGCATACACTTGCTTGCTGGGCCTTAACTTTCTTTCTTACATAATGGGATAACAATAGTACCCTCTCTTAAGTTGCAATTAAGAAAGATTAACTGAGGTAATTCCTGTAAACTCCCTCACATGGTGCCTAGTACATAGTAAGCACTCAGAATATATTTGCTGTTCTTTTTCCTTTATTTTTGTGGTATATTTTCCCCAATATTTGATGGGCATTGAAACACTTCAGGGCAGAAATTGCCTGATGACTTTTCTGGAATCGCCGGAAGTCACTCGCCACACTGTTAGAAGTACCACAGGGGCCCCATGGAGAGCCGTGGTGGTCCAGACTCCTGGGTCCCTTCTTGGATCATTGTGCCCAGTAGAGTTGCCTAGGGTCTCATTGTGTCCCGTTGTGAGAGTTCGGGGTTTTAGCCAACATACTCTAAATTAGTAAAGCCAAGTCACTGAGGAAATTATTTGGTGAGTAATAATAATTGGCATATTTTAAAATGGGGTTTTCTTCTGCCTGCCTGGTAATTAAATGAAATTTCCAATTTCATAAAATGGTGCAGTATTTAATTTTAATGTTTTGGTTTTCATTATAATTGAAGCTAACATGAATACCAAAATTGAAGGATTGACTAGCAGAATGAGGCAAAAGGGCAGCGTCCGTGTGAAATTATTCAGTGGCTGGCTTAATGACTGCATTAATCTTATTATTGTTCTACTCCAAATAAGGTATCTTCACATATAAACAGCTTTCATTTTTTGATAACATTCATTCATTCTGATCACATTCAGTGTTGTTTATAGTTTATGTTGATATATTTTAACAAAGCTTTTAAATTGTGCCCTTGTGAGTTATGAGACAGAATCACTGACCTCAATTTAGTCCTTTTTATAACAGCATGAATACATAAATATGTAACCCTGAGAACAATGATAGAATATAGCATAACATATAATCTAAGATTTTATTGAATTTCCTTGAAGGTCAGTGTTCATTAAAACAATTTTTTATTTTGGTTGGAATGTTGCTAATTCTTGTTTCTTAAAATAATGCAACTATCAGGTACATAATGGAAATTAAAAATATTGTTATCACTTATCTGCAAGGCAATGCAGAGGGTCTGCTCTCTACATGAGGAAAGAGTGTGGAGAGAACTGGGCGCTTTAAGTCTCTGGAAAGTGTGCTTCGGGAATCCCCTTCTCAGATCACACTTGGAAGGGTTGGGGTGAGCTCTCTGCTGATTCAGGCAGGAAAAAAATAATTTCAGAGTTTGCATTCTGATTTTTAAATCTGTGTTTATTGTGCTTGCTCTCTAACAGTGGTCCCAGGATACTACTTTAGGATGATCTAGGGCCTAGGTTCTAGGCTAACTACTGCTTAATCTGCTTTTATTACAAACCTTCAGAGTAGATCTACATTAAATTATCTGTAAATTTAACAACTCCGACTCATCGATTTAGTATATTTTTTATTTTAATGACATATTTTGAGGGTAGATTAAGAATATATTTAATAATTGGTGAAGCTATTCTAGAAAGCAGTTCGACAGCATTTACTTAAATATGTGTTATCGTCTGGTTATATGCACTGGATGGATATTGTTAGACAAGCACATTGATTACAGCATTTGTTCTAATAACCGGGTGTTGAGACGATCTGGGTGTCTGTAATTGAAGCATAAAGAGATGCACAAACATGATATATGGAATAGTACACATCATTAGGAATAAAAGACTGGTTGGGTACATAGTGACATGGACAGACTTTAGCAACAGTGATAAAAGGAAGAAAGAATGAGGCATGTTGCATACTACAATACATATATCATAAAGATGGATGTAGAAAATAATCCTGTGTATTTTTCTGCAACACATACAAATCAAAATGTTTTACATTAAACACATTACAGTGATTGCTCAAGAGTATATGACTATATAATTTACTGTCAGACCTAACAAATTTTAAGAGCTATAGGCAATGCTAAAAATAGAAAGAAAAAAAGTGAGTTAAATACTGTATTAGGGCCGGTGAGATGGCTCAGCGTCGTAAGCGCCTGCCTGGCAAGTGCGAGGTCCTGAGTTTGACCCCCGGTACTCACCAAAAAAAACAAAACAAAACAAAAAAAATACTGTGTTAGCCTTTTCATTGCTGAGACATAATACCCAACACTCATAATTTAAAGGAGGAGAAACTTAATTTGTTCAGGATTTCAGTCCTTGATTAGTGACTTCCAGTCAGAGACGTCCTGGCAGAGGTGTGCAATGGAACAAAGCTGCTTAGCTCATGTCAGCTGGGAAGCAGAGCAGGGGTGAGGGACCAGGCTCCTCACGGGCACATTTCCACCATCCATCCAGTCACATCTTCAAATGTGCTCCACTAATCCCTGGGCCAGATTCCAAAGCCAGTCAAGTTGAAACTGTGCCCTACCTACCACATCCCACCCCTTTCAACTTGCTACCAAAACACATCTCCTGAAACCATACTTAATCTCCAAATAGAGACAATAGTGAGTTCCTAATTCTGCCTACTGCAATACAGCTATTCAGAGGATAACCAGAAAGTGCGTTCCACCAGTCCCTGGGGTGGACTCCAAATCCAGTTACATTGAAACTCCGCTCTAGCCGCAAAAAATACTCAGTTATAAATGTACCAAATCATGCACAGGATCTGAATGCTGAAAATGCTGAAGAAAGAAACGAAAGGACCTCAGTAAATATTATGTTCATTGTTGTATGACTCAACATTGTAAAGATGACTTTGCCAGAATTATCTGGTAAATTTAATGCAATTTCTATCAAAACCTAGAAAATATTGCATAGACCATAAGATTGGAAAACATTCTCTTCGTTTCTATCGTACCTTGTATGCTCTGGAATAATTATGTTTAATTGGTAGTTTTAAATTCTAGTATTTTGCTAATGAATTATCTAAATATTTCAGTCTAAAGATTTTTACAGGTACTGCCTTTTCTGGTTCATTTATAGTACTTTTCTTTAATTTTTTCTGCCAAGGTAAAACTTATTAAATAAGTCATATTTATGATTCTCTTGAGTATTTTACTAATTCTCAACGCTATAAAGAAACGTTTGTGCTAATATTGTTTGGACGATATCTCATGCCTATATATTGTATGCTGAGTAACTACTCTGAAGATAACGATACACAATGTATTAATTATTGTTACTCTTCTATTATCCTGTTTTGAAATTCCATCGTTTTCTTTTTAAAATAAAAAAATGCTGTAAATTATAGACTTTCTTAATCTCAACGCATTCTAGTAGAGTATATAATTTTTTCAAGTAAAAATAGCAGCTTTATCAAGAGTCTTCCTACAACTTATGAGCATTGTTTGAGTCACTGTTTAATTTGTTTCTTTTTATTTCAAATGGTGTTCTCAAAAGTTGAAAGTGTTAAAAGTTTTTAAAACTGAGTTTTTTTTTTCCTGTTGTTACCTTTATTAAAAATTGGAAATTGTGATTCCAGGTGATTTTTCTGGCTGTAGGATGGTTGGTAAGGTTACCTTAGTAGACTCGGTGAGAGAAAAGGCAACTGAGTGAATTTTAGTAGTGATGATAGAGTAAGGAAAAGAGATTTGAGAAAGAGAGTTCTACAGATCTGGTAACTGATTGGTTATGCAATGGGGTTTGGCAGAAGGAGAAATCTAGGCATAGCATGAGTATTGCCAGACAGTAATCTTAGGCTGATTTAAAACAACCTATTGGATGGTTAATCTTGATCGTCAACTTGACTGTATTGAGAAATACCTAGGAAATTAGTGAAGAATAGTTCTGAGTATCTTTGGGTATTTCCAGAGATGATTGGATCATGAAGGAGATGATCTCATAAGTAGATTAATCTCACGAGGTTTCAGATGGAAATGAGGACTCTACTGGGAACTGGGCTAGAGGCCATTTGTGTTCCATTCTGTCAAAGAACTGATCTACATTTTGTCCAAGTCCTGAGACTTTGTGACAGGCTGAATTGAAGGGTAATGACTAGATTTTTAATTTTTTTTATTTTTATAAATAAAAAATAAAGATTTTTATTTTTTTATCTATAAAAATTAAAGAAAAGTACTATAAATGAACCAGAAAAGGCAGTACCTGTAAAAATCTTTAGACTGAAATATTTAGATAATTCATTAGCAAAATACTAGAATTTAAAACTACCAGTTAAACATAATTATTCCAGAGCATACAAGGTACGATAGAAACAAAGAGAATGTTTTCCAATCTTATGGTCTATGCAATATTTTCTAGGTTTTGATAGAAATTGCATTAAATTTACCAGATAATTCTGGCAAAGTCATCTTTACAAGGGAAAAAATAAGGGAAAAAATAAAATGATACAAAATTTCAGAACAAGATACTAGAGTAACAATGGTTAGTACATTGCATATTGTTATCTTCAAAGTAGCTGCTCAGAGTACAGGATATAGGCATGAGAAATTGATCAAACAATATTAGCACAAACCTTTCTTTTCAATGAACTAAGAGAAATTAGTAGTATAATTATCTTAATTATCTTGTGTGTGTATATATATATATTTTTTTTCTTTTCCCTTCCTTTTCTCCTTTCCCCCATCCCAGTTTCTCTTTCCTTTTGAAAAGTTTCTTCCCATTTCACAATATCTATTGTATGTTTTGGATCTTATTTACTCTTTCAGCTTCTCACACTAGGGAGATAATACAATGTTTACACATGAGAATCTGATTTATTTCACTTACGAGTATGGTCTCAAGTTGCATTCATTTAACCTATAAAAGCCTCAAGTGTATCCTTCTTTATGGTTGAGTAGTACTCTATTGTATAAAAAGACCACATCTTTTTTATCCATTCCTCAGTGGATGGGCATTTGGGATGTTTCCAAGATGTAGCTATTAGAAATTGTGCTGCTGTAAACATGGGTACACGTATATCACTGTGGTACGATGTTTTTAATTCTTCTGGGAAGATACCCAGAAGGGGAATAGCTGGGTCAAATGGGACCTCTAATACTAGTTTTTTGAGGAATCTCTACACTGATTGTTACAGCAAAATCACAAGATTCACTCACAGAGGCCAAGTGTAGACACAATGAGCTTTATTGGCCGGCTGGCCAATGCCCAGCCTGTAGCTAAAGCATCATCGCCCAGTCTTTGTTTTCAGGGGTTTTTATACATTATAAGTTTCCCATAAGTTCCCCCCTGCATAACCTTAGTAAACACATTACATCATATCGTCTTTGTGGAATTTCACAGGAACAACACTAGGTTTATCATAGGCCCTCTCCAAACATCTGGTCTGTTTGGTGTAGCTATTTGTTCCCTTTTTGTGGGATTTATGGTTAACTGGGAAGGGGTCTGAGGAGTGAGTTTATCTATGCACAAGTGCCTTAATATCTAACAGGGTCGGGGAGTGAGTGCATCCAGGGGTTAAGTGAAGACCAACTGGAGTCTAAAAAGAAAATTGAGTCACTTTAGCCATATCATGATTTCCACAGTGGTTGTACCGGTCTGCACTCCCAACTACAGTGGAGAAGGGTTCCTTTTTCCCCACAGCCCCTCCAGCATTTGTTATTGGTTGATTTCTTGATGATAGCCATTCTTTCTGGGGTGAGATGGAATCTCAGTGTTGTTTTAATTTGCATCTCTTGAATGACCAATGATGTGGAACATTTTTTCATATGTTTATTTACCATTTGTATTTTTTCATCTGAGAAGTGAGTATTCATCTCAGAAGCCCATTTTTTGGACTGCGCCTTTGAATTTGGGTGGTCTTATTTTTTTCAATTCTTTATATGTTTTAGATATAAGTCCTTTGTCTGGGGACAACCGGCTATAATTTTTTCCCACTCTGTGGGTTGTCTTTTCACTCTGTTGGTGATTTCTTTTGTTGTGCAAAAGCTTTTTAATAGGGTGAGATCCCATTTGTTGATTCTTTGTAGTATTTTCTGTGTGGTCTGGGTTTTGTTCATGAAGTCTCTGCCTACACCTATTTCTCTTCCAGTAGATTTAGTGTTTCTGTTTTAATATTTAGATCTTTGATCCATTTTGACTTTAGTGGATGGTGATGGGTCTAGTTTAGGCATGGGTCTAGTTTTATTCTTTGGCATGTGGAAAGCTAGCTTTTCCAGCACCATTTATTAAAGAGGCTATCTTTCTTCCAGTGAACATGTTTGGGTCCTTTGTCAAAGATAAGGTGGCTGAGTGTGTTTGGAGTTGTATCTGCATCTTCTATTCTATTCCACTGATCCTCAGGTCTTAGATAGAACTTTTGAAAGGTGATAGAATGATGGTGAGGCTTTAGCTAAATGTGATTTTCCGGGGGTGGCGCCTTGCTGGACGAGGCAGCTTCCTGGAGGTGTGACCGGGAAGGGTGTATCCCCTTCTTGGCTCACTCTTTCTCTCTCTGCTTCCTGGCTGCCATGATGTGAACAGCTTTTCTTCTGCTGTGCCCCTCTACTGTGTCTTCCTGCCTGGAAAACAGCCAACTGTGGACTAAGCATGTGAGCCAAAATAAGCCTGTCTTTCAAATTGTGGGTGTTGGGTACTGTGTTTCTCTCATGAGGACATTTCACTAAGACACCAGCTCCTTATCTCGCATGCCTCAGTTCATCTCTCTTACCAGGGAACAATATAAACTGAAGAATGCCTGTATTTCATCTTGGGAGAGGACTGAAAATCATGACTGTTTTCAAGAAGCTTAAAATCTATTGTAGAAAATAGACAAATGATGGCAGTTGACTGCTTTGTTCTGATGGACTTAAGATTTCTAGAGAAGATGTATGATGCTCACTGGGAAAGGCGGTAGGGAATAAAGTTCTGAAAATGGAAACATTAGGTGAAGAAAAATAGGTGAATCCTGTCCCTACAAAAGGAGAAAAACCTTGGAAAACAAAGTATTCCAGGAATGTTCCACTTAGCTGCAGCCAGGTGTGGGGCATGGGGCGCATTGGGAAGTCAGCCTGGACATGTGCAGTGGGTCCCTTTCGATTATTGTCATTTCCTAAGAATCTGTGTTTGTGTCCTTTTCCTTTCTTGCTTTCTCTTTTTTCTTATTCTCTTTCCTTATGCTTTCATTCTCTTCTTGTACTCTTATTTCTGTCTTTTTCTCTTTTCTCTAGTTTCCTTTTTCTGTCTCATCACTTGCGTCATAATTAGGGTTTTGTTTATGCTTTTGTTGTTTTTCAAGAACATTCTTTCAGATTTGGTTATTCTTTAGCATTTTGATTTTTTAGTAAGGTCTGCCTTAATGTTTTTAAAATGGCTTTTAAAAGTCCTACTTAAAGTCTACTTCAATTTTTTTTCATATGTGTCTGATTTATTAAGATGACTGTTACTATTTTAAACTTTTAAATTTGCTTCTCGGTAGTAAAAGAATTTCAAGAAATGCGTTTTCCTTTGGTTACACCTTTACTATACTGCATAAATATTACCATTAAGTATTGTTTTCATCTTCTTTTAGTGTTCAATTTTACTTTTAGTTTTCTTCTCTGAAGTTATTAAAATGGTTGTGGTTAGACTTTGGTTAGATTTACAACAGGTGCCCCACACGGAGCCTCAGTCTTTGACAAGTAGGTGCTGTCCCCTCCTGCCCTGTCTGGGCTGCACACATTTTAGTGACCGAGAGAAAGAGGCCTGAGCCTCCAGATGTGTCTGCTTGGAATTATGGCCTGTCGCATCCACTTGCATCTCTTCTGTCGAAGTCCTGCAGCTGGGCCCAAGGTCAAGACGTGGTGCTCTTTAATGTTTCCATATGGAGAAGAGAACATATTTTGAGTAAAAATTCAGTTTACTCTGAAGAATGTTGGTATGGATTGAATTGCCCACTCCCTCCCCCCAAAGGGGGAAAATCCACTTTGGAATCTCTACCTCCATTAGCGCAGTATGTAACTTTTTTTGGAAATCAAGTTTTAAATAAGCAATCAAGTTAAAATGAGGTTTTAAGGGTGACCCTAATCCTATATATCTGGTGTTATTTATAAGTGAAAATTGCGGGGGGCGGGGGGAGAGAGAGAGAGAGGAGACAAGATGCTGTGATAACAGAGGGACAATGCCATCTACAAGCCACAGAACATCGGAGGCCATCCGAAGCTAGGAGGGGGCATGGAACAGATTGCTCCTCACTCTTGAGAAGGAATCCACCCAGTCATACCTTGATCTCAGACTTCCATCCTCTAGAACTGTAAGACAATAAGTTGCTATTGTTTAAGCCAGCCAGTGTGGGTGTGTGGTAATTTCTTATATCAGCCTTAGGAAATAAATATAAATGTGTTTAAAATTTCTGATGTGCTTGATCCAATTCTTACTTCTAATTTTACTGCATTTTACTAAAACACTTAGCCAATGAAATCACTTCTATTCAACATTTAAGTTTTTTATGGCTAATATCACGATCAGTTAAAAATTGTTTCAAATAGCAAATTATCTACTTCAAAGATTTTACCCAAATTTCAAAGGGTGTCATATTTTTCTCCCTTCAGCTATTTAAATAACAGCTTTATGCTCTTCTAATTTACTACCCTCAGGGTTTTGTAAACTCTAGCTATATAAAAATTCGTATTTTTAAGCAAATATTAAATACCCTAAGTTTCGAGGTGTGTTTTTCTGTGAGTCTTTTCATCTGTTGTATTAGTTTACAGTGATCAGAAAGAGTAACAGAATACTATGTTGATTATGTCATGGCTTATTTCCCCCCATTACTTCTTTTTTTCATTATTTCCTTTTGTTACTTTTTTCAGTGAAGCAACACAATGATTTCCTTCGGATAACTCTCCCCAAAGTCTGTCTATGAGATTTCCCATCTCTAAACATCCCTTAGAAGTTAGAAAAAAAAGTGACATAACTACTAAAATCTTTTCCTTACAAATGCAGATGAAACTGACAGTGATAATGAGTTCATTTGGGAAAGGTGAAGGGGTAAAATAATTGGACAAGAGAAGGAAGATGGAAAGTAATAGAGTACATGCTGCTTTATTCTCTGGAAAAACTCAGATGCCTTGGATGGCGTACTGAATTTAAGTATAAGATTTATGATCCACTTAAACATATGCATTATTCTGAATCATGCAAATATTATTTTATGATCTGATGTCTATTCAGGTAAGAGAATCATTCTAGCTTATATATTTTACCCCTTTTATCTCAAGCATTATGACCTTGATGCTAATTTTACATGTATGTTTATATATGTAAAAGTGTCTAAAATAATTAATATAACCAATTTTGCATCATTAGGATTAGCTATTTGTAAACAGGAAACAAGGTTTTGTAAGAAACTGGAGCAAGTCTTTCCAGTTGGACTATATTAGAATTCCATCTACATTTTAATTTGGTTCCTGCTGTGTGGATATATTAGACTGAATCTATTACCTGGCTCAATGGTCCTTTCAGACAATTTCCCTTTCTCATTCTGATTTTATTGTAAGTGATCGTCAACATACTGTAGAAGTCTGCAAATCTAATTTTGATCAGTTTGGTGAGGCATTGATAACTATAACCTTCCATTAAAAAAAAAACATTCAAAATAAGAATCAATTGAGTATTGTAATATTTAATAGATTACCTCCTGATTAAAGGAGCTGGTTGTATTGTGGGAGATTTTATTCTTACACATTTCTTCTTTACTGATTTCTTCATTTGGGTGCTATGTGGAAGAAAATCCTATAGCAATTATTCCCTTGGGGCTGGGCCCTGTTTAACACTTAACATTCCTGCTTTATATTTAATGCTACTTAGAGTTGCCTATTTTTCTGGTCATCATGAGCCACCTGCTGTTCTTTTCTTTTGGAGATAATGTTTCTCTGAGTATTTATTATAACTTTAGCTTTAAATATAGTCCTTTCATGCATTTAATACAGTTAATCCTTACTATGAAACAGGTTAATGGATGTGTGATAGTTTAAGAATATTAGTTTACTTTACTGTGGTTTATTTCACTGTGTTTCAGTCTTACTGGGGTGCACATTTTTGGGACATGTCTAGAAGCTAAAGAGATAACGTCAGAAATAACATGGCATTTCATTTTTTCATGCTGCCCAACAGCTCGCTGAAGAGCACTCTTAGGGAAAAATAATTAGTAGATATCCTTTGCATTTGCGGCTTTATATTTGCCTCCCCACCTTCACAACAGTTCATTAGTCACTTTGTATCTAGGAACTTGTTTTCACCCTTCCTCCTGATTCTAAGAACATTTCTTCCTCTTTTTATTTTTGTGTTTTTGACATTCCATTCTAATATAGAATTTATTTTTTCCTACCTGATCCTCTGGATACTTTTCTGATGACAACAGGCTCTTGACTGGACTAGCAACTCTAGATGTTTTTCCTTCTGCGGATCCAAAGTAACCTAACAAATGAAGATTTTAAATTATAGCATTCTTGCGCCATCCTTCAACTTCAAATTTTCCAGTGCTTTGCAATATTTTCTGCTTAAAATGCTATCTGATAGTCATAGGATTAAAGGCCTGCTATGATTTCTGTTATATCTGTTCAAAATTAGTTTTTACTCATTCCACTCAGTTTTCTCTTACAACAGGTCCTGTTTCCAGAATTCTCTGTTCCTTCAATAATTATTTTCCTTAGAACAGGATGAGTTATTACTCATTACCACTTTCTTTAACACAGTGCCTAATCTATGCAAGATGTTCAGTTAATGTGATTTTTATTTTCTTTCTAGTTTTTCAGTGTAAATCAGGGTAACATTTAGATGGAGGAAGATAGTGAGTTGTCTTTTTATTCTTAAAGACATGGTCTTGGGGGCCAGTGAGATGGCTCAGCGGTGTGAGTGCCTGCCTGGCAAGCGCAAGGGCCCGAGTTTGACTCCCGGATCCCACAAACGAAAAAAGGGCGGGTGATATCGCTCAGCGGCACAGGCGCCTGCTGGCGTGCAAGGTCCTGAGGTCGACCCCTGGTACCCACCAAAAAAAAAAAAAAAAAGACATGGTCTTGGGAATCACATCATCTGGATTTAGCTCTCTTTTTTTTTTTTTTTTTTTTTATTTGGGTACTGGGAGTCAAACTCAGGACTTCATGCTTGCCAGCAGGCGCTTGTACTGCTAAGCGATATCACCGGCCCTTTTTTTTTCCTTTATCTGGGTACCGGGAGTTGAACTCAGGACCTCACGCTGGCCAGGCGGGCACTTATGCCGCTAAGCTATCTCACCGGCCCTAACTCTTGTTTTGTGATCTTAGATGATTTGCTTAAGGTCTCTTGCTTTAATTTCTTCATCTGTAAAGTAGAAATAATAGTTACACAAATGCTGAAAAGTTGTTAAGAGAACCAAATAAGGAATCTATGTACAGGTCTTTAAAGGCATGACTGATAGCTAGTAGTAGATATGCTCAAGTATGAATGGCTTTCTTTGTATGTAGCATATGTCTAGATTGATATTACTGAGAGCATTTACAAGAGCTGAGTAAATTACTAGGGAGAAAAAAACTTAGTTAGGGAATTTAAGTTTTAGCTTTATTCCTAGTCAATGCCCATACGTGTGTTCTTTTCATAGTAAGACTATTAATAGATACATAAGTACTTTTATGTTATCAAATCTGTTTATGACAGTATTGTTAAAAGTGTAGATTATAGCAGGAATATTGAATCTTTTAAATTTTTTCAAGATTAATAAGACTACTATTAATACTGCTTTTACACCTCTTACCAATACTGTCACCCCCATCGCTGAATGAATACTGACCATTTGCCACTTGAATTTTCTTAGTAAACTACAATGCATCCACTAAGTCCTAGGTAAAAATTTGCTGTCAAATATGCACAGAAATTATCACCATGAGAGTATATGTATGTCAAACGATAAAGTTAAAATTATTCTTAAAGTTATCTGTGGAGAAAGCTATCCAGTTCACATAGTATCCGTAATTAAGCTTTCTTTATCCCATATCCTCTCCATTGTCTAAAATATGTATGTTGATAAAGTGTAAAATTTACTAGGAGTTGTCATTTATAGTTTGGGGTTTTATTCTTCTATCACTTTTATTACATGAGAGAAAATATTTAAAATAATTAAAATTTACATAGCAATTTCTAGAATCTGATACTTTTTAGAATATTTTCAGTGGTTTTGAAAAAAATTACCCTGTAATGAGGAGAATCTCAGTTTTGCTGCTTTGTAGCAGAATTGAAACAGTTTTCTGTAGCATTTGTGCCTTGCTGATTAAATCCATCAGAGTAAAGAGTTGGAAAAATGAATTCAGTTCAACTGAGTGAAACATATTTAATATTTTTTTCTGGACCTGAGATTCTGAGAGATGCTGAAAGTACCCAGATCCTTGTGATGTAGAGAGACCCTTCCCCCATGACTGTCGTAGTCTAATAAGGAAGATAATAAATAATTATAATAGAGAGGGATTGACAGAGCAATAAAAGTATGATTCAGAGAGTAGAGTGATTAATTTTTTAGGAGGAGAAACATAAACATGGTTGGTTGTAGAATGCTTCCTAGTAGGGGTGCAGTATAAGGTCTGCTTTTTTATAATTTAATTGTAGCTCACTTGGTATATTTCTTTTTATTTCCATATATTTGATATTAAGCAAGAATATTTTTTCTGGCTGCTGTAAAATTGTTGTACCAAATCTTCTGAGCCATGACATAGTCATATACCTTACTGTAAACTTTGGTTTATCTCCTTCACAGGTGATATTTAGAGTTTGGCATCCATCAACAAAGCTTCAAAACAGAATACTACTAGCAAAGAAAAGGAGCTTAAACAGGCAGTTCAAAATGTTATTTATACTGCAGGAATAGTAAAGAGCCTGTTTATGACAGCTATTTCTCTCCTTTCAGGCTAAGACACTCCATCTTTTAGCAGTGCTGGTTGAGCAAGGATACTATGGAAAAATAGTTTCTTGGTATTTTTTTAACAGCGCTCTGAGCTATTAATTTTATAGACTCTGCATAAATCTTGACAAGAATGCAGTTTGAAGCAAGCTGTTATGATTAATTATTGCTTGTTAACGGCATCTTCACTCTGCATGAAAAGAAATTGTAGGTTTTCTTTTTCATTCTAAAATCTGTGTTCCTAATATATAATTTGAAGTGCATTTGGGGTGGCTGGAAGTTGAGATGCCTAGGGTGGGTTGTGGAGAGATCAGGCGTATTGAAAACTTCGTTGGTAGAGTAGTGTGCTGGGGCCATCATGGTTGCTCAGTAAAAATAAATTAGGTTGCTCAATAGAATAATTTATATAAGTCATTTTTGATGGAGTTATTGTGCACATCTTCTACTTCGTAATTCTATTTCCTTCTTGGCAAGGGTGCTTGGTCATTGTGTATATTTATTACATGTACCACTTACAGAAGACCTTGGAAGAATGCAGTACCAAAATATTCAAGTCCCTGAACTCGGATCAATTTCTTGTCTTTACAGGATAGTAACTCAGCTATTATCTTGGTTTATCAATATCTATCTGAAGAAAAACTAGAATAGTAACAAGCAGTTTTTCATCTCTTTTTTTTGCTTGTATAGGGGGAGAGATACAGATTTGTATGTGTGATTACATGAGTAATTTATCCTTAATAGTTGACCTAAAATCTGAATTTCTCAGTCCCATTCCATTTTTACCTTTGATATATGTGATTATCCTCATATAAGCAACGAAAGCAATATAGGAAGAAAATATTTGACTTTTTATTTATATGCACATTTTGCCTTTGATGAGAACGGCATTTCTAACAGTTCTAATGTTTTGTAGGTGCTAAAAAAGACAAGAGAAAAATTATTTCTCAACATTATTGAGATAATTTTTAGTGACTACCACAGACATAATTTATAGAAACTTTTTTGATACAGAAGATATTTTTAGATAGTGATAATAGAAACTAAAGACAATAGGATTAACAAGGTGTTTTTAATTAATAAAACATGAATTGCATATCTACTATGGAAATACTGCTACTAAAGTATGTCACAAATAAGGTTGGTAGAAGGATAGTATACTGATCATCTAGCTAATCATAACACATAAACAATAATAAATCAAGAACCAAAGATACAGGATATAGAGCAAAAAAATTTGAATTATAAAAAGTTAGAGTAAAATTATTTTGTTTATACCCTCTAGAGAATTTGATCTAAATATGTATGAGGTAGCAAAAAGTTCATTTTAGTTCTTGCTGGGTTTCTTTTTTTTTTTTTTTTTGTGGGTACCGGGGGGTCGACCTCAGGACCTCGCGCGCCAACAGGCGCCCGTGCCGCTGAGCGATATCACCGGCCCCTTTTCCGTATGTGGGATCCGGGAGTCGAACTTGGGCCCTCGCGCTTGCAAGGCAGGCGCTTATGCCACTGAGCCATCTCACCGGCCCTGGGTTTCTGATTATATTTGTGTTTTGTGCCTTTCTGAATACTTTCTTAATAGTTAAATTTTGCTCAGCTTTTGGACTGATTTTCTATTGGAAATAAAACCTCTCATATGTAAGTATATGAGCTTGGACACAAAGTGAGAGGAAGAAGCATTTAATCAGTGGTATTAATGCTATAATTTTGTATTCTATGAAAGTCAATTCTGGTAAGAAAGATATCTTCATGTTAAGTTTACTTAAGATTTTTAGTATGGGAAAAGTCATAGTAAAATATGGTTATCAGTCACATTTCACTGCATAAGCTACAATCACATGATCCCAGAGGGAGGGATACAACCATGAACATTCATTTCTTCCTCACGTGTCTGCAGGTCGGGCAAGGTTTGGCTGATCTCGGCTTAATGCTCCAAACTCTAAGTCAGGACAGGATACTCCAGGCTCTGGCTTCGGATAGGTGTATTTCTGTTCTCTGTCATTTTTGGGTCCTGCTAAAGGGAAGGCAACTCAGGAGAAAAGTGAGAATGTAAAAGAGCAGGTGCAAACATGTGTTGCCTCTTAACAGTGAGACTCAGAATCGGCACACTGTCGGTTCTGTCAGTATTCCACTGGTCAGAGCACATCATCTGAGGCATAAATTGATGCAGGAGTATATTTCTCCCAGGGATTCAGAGGAACCAGGGTGTGAATGCTTCCTAAACAATGATCTGATATGCTACACATGAAATGTGATAAATGAAATAGCACAAATTCAAATCCTGTAAGAGGTTGGAAATAAATGTCTCTCTTGAAATTAATAATCATTGTCACTTGGCAAGCAGGAAAATGCATCCTTCACTGGGAGAAAGCTTGCCTACATTGCTTATGACCTTCTCAACCTGGTGGCACCGACACTGGGGCCAGGTAATTGCTTGTTGTGAGATGATGTCCTGTGTATGGTGGGATGTTTAGCCCATCTTGGCATCTACTCACTGTACCCCAGCAGCTCCTTACCCTTTCCCAGTCATGGCAGCAAAAATAGCTCCAGACATTGCCCATTGCTCTATGGGAAGCAAAATTGCCCCCGGTTGACAATGCCCATTGACTTATTTGTGCTGGCAATCTTTGAATAGAGGAGCACTTTATTTTAAAGATATAGAATTTGAGGCTCAGAAAGACTGTTTTACTCAGGGTTACTCAGGTAAATAACAGATTTGGGATTGAAATCCAGATCTCTGAATTGCAAAATGTGTGGATTTAATCATATTGCTTAGAGTTCATCAAGAAGCTGTCTTACATAGGGTTTTCCTTCAACAGTGGGCCAAAAAAGGCAGTTACAATATGCAGAGAGGAAGGTCCATGAAGAGTACCCTCAGAGAATTAGGAGACAATGGTGGGAGGAAGGGAGGATTACTATGCTTACACCAAGTGAGACAAATAATGCAAGATGAGCTGGACCCCTCAAGGACAACTGTTAATTAACCAGAAGAAGGAAGACGGGGTAGGTCTTATTAAATAGGGGTAGCAGTCTATATACAGTCTTACATAAAGAGAACTGTCAGAAGATGGGAATGGTAGAAGCAAATAGCTGGATATAAGGCAGAAGAAAAGCCAGCTAGTAATTTATGCCATGTTATGGATTCTGAAGTCTAACTCAGAAAGCAGCATGGAACCCACACAGAAGTTTTAAACAGGAAATTTTTGGTATTATATTTAATCTTTAGCCTAGGTAACATCATCCTATCTTCCTGTTGAGGTTGGATTAGAGGATGAATTATAAACGACAGGAAATGTGCTATGGAGGAAAGGAAAGAACATATATTCAATTATTAGGAATATCAGCCTTTGGATGAGGATTAGGGTTTTAATTTTCTTTTATCTTTATTTTGAGTTTTTCTGCAGTAAAAATATATTTTGCTTTTGTAATAAGTAGTCTCCCCTTATCTGCTAGGAATACATTTCAAGACCCCCAGTGAGTACCTGAGGTTGTGGATAGGACCAGCCCTCCTATAGTCTGCTGATGGCAGACACGCCTGCCAAGTGACTGATGGTCAGGCCGCGTGTAGAGTGCGGGTGCACTAGACAGAGGGACGATTCCGGTCCCAGAAAGGACAGAGTGAGACGGCTTATGATTTCACCGTAGTACTTAGAATGCAGTTTAAATCTTATGAGCTGTTGAGTTTTGGGATTTTCTGTCTAATATTTTTGGACTTGAGTGTGCTGCAGGTGACTGAAACTGTGGAATGTGAAAGTATAGCCGAGTGGGGACTGCTGTAACGTGTTCCATAGGAGTCCATTGTGGCAATTCAGTCAAGACGTTATGAGGTCCTGGACTATATCAGTGAGGAGAGTGATCGAGAAGGCGGGGTTTATCTGACAGGGACTTGGGGGCAAAGTATTTCAGGACTTGGAGAAGTGGTTTGAGGGGCATTGTTGAGGGAAAGGGAAAAGTCCAAGAGATTCGTTGTATTTTTTTTTTTTTTTTTTTCTGAAACAACTCATCGGAAAGAGGATTTGAGAGGTCGGGAAGAGAGTTTTTGGGAGACGCCACATTTGTTTTCACTGTGACATGTGTGAAGTGCTCCAGGGCACCTGCCCTTGAAAAATGCTCAGCTTTTCATGGCAAAGAGGAGTCCAGCATTCAAAACAGGTTTGGGTGTCCAAGCAGACTTGGTAACAACAAAAAGAAAGTGTGAGTAGGTGAAGTCATCTAAGAATACCGAAAAGAAGAGTGCTGCAGATGGATTGCTGAGGTAAATACAGTGGTCTAAGGAATGTCTAACCAGGGCTGTGTCAAGGAAGCCAGGGCAAGAGGGAGGTCTAGAAGGGAACAGGAAGCATGCAAAATGAAAAGGGGAGGCCAGATACCCAACGGTCTTTACATTTAGCTTTTAGGTCTTTAGAAATCTGAGAAAAAGCCAGAGATAGAAGTTGAACAGCAATGGGTTTTGGTAACAAAATAGATACTGTGAGAAAAAAAAAATTCTTTTAAGATGTTTGCCTTGTAAACAAAGTGAGAACATTGATTGATACACAAGAGGACTTTCCAAATTATTCTTATTTTTTCAGAACAGAAAGATTTCCTAAGAAGACTTGGTGAAGAAAGATTCATATATGAATGACATAATTCAATGTTAAGGGAACTTTTAACATGAAAACTGTTTATTTTGTGATGCTTTTGAAAAAATTTTGCTTAACCATTAAATTTATGCCTTAAAATATCACTAAAACTTTGAAAATATTAATTTTGTATCTGATGCATAGCATTACTCTTTTCATCAAAGGAGGTAATCTATTAAAATTAGAAAAAATATTTCGAACAGTTTGCCTTTGTCTGGTGTCTACATTCATAAACTTATTTTGTATCTCCAAATTACTTAAAAATATTACCAGTCCCTTCTTATTTAATTTCCTTTTCTTCGCTTTCTTCTGATTCATTTTTTCTTTCTCATCTTTCAAATTTTCCTACTCAATGTTTTAAGAAAAAAAAATTATTTAAAATATGTTAGGGGGGCCGGTGAGATGGCTCAGCGGCGTAAGTGCCTGCCTTGCAAGCGCGAGGGCCCGAGTTCGACTCCTGGAACCCACATATGAAAAAGGGGCCAGTGATATCGCTCAGCGGCACGGGTGCCTGTTGGCGCGCGAGGTCCTGAGGTCGACCCCCCGGTACCCACAAAAAAAAAAAAATATGTTAGGACATTTGTATATATTGACAGTTGCTATGTATTTTATTGTTTTATAATTAAATATTTATCATAATGTTTATATCATTTTTCAAATATTTATTGTATATTAATTTAAAATCTTTATTTTATTTATTTATTTATTTTTGTGGGTACCGGGGGGTCTACCTCAGGATCTCGCACGCCAGCAGGCGCCCGTGCCGCTGAGCGATATCACCTGCCCTTTTTTCGTATGTGGGTTCCAGGAGTCGAACTCGGGCCCTTGCGCTTGCCAGCCAGGTGCTTACGCCGCTGAGCCATCTCACCGGCCCAAAATCTTTATTTTAAAGTTTATGATTATAAATGCTTGGATTATAAATGCTCATGCAAGTATACTTTCATTCAGCTTTTTACTCTTTTCTTCCATTTTTATATATTTTTCTTCTAAAATAATCAAAACATGTATCATGAAAAAAAAGCCAATAACATTAGTTATTTCCTGAGTCTGGTGACAGGAAAATGTGCTTCAAATTATTGAATTTGCTAATCTGAGAATGTGACTTTGGTGAAGTTAGTTATCTTTCACTTGATTTAATGAGTTTCACTTTCTGGAAAGGAATCCTTGGGATGTTAGCACTCTTTATCACTCACATCCAGAATATAAATAAATTCTATCATGTTTTGAGAGCTTCTAAACCTTGTTAAAGGAGTAAGTTTTAAGATGGGAGAAGAGTTACCTGTCCATGGAGTATAAAATAACCTGAGTACAAACTTTTAGCACACCATGTGTATTTCTGGGGCACAAGTGTACTCAGCATCCTTAGATAGTAATTAGAAAGGCACTTGGGTTTCTGGGAATAATAGTAAAAAGAAACAGGATCTGGTAACAGAAAATGGAAAATGAAATGGAAGGTTGGTTATTAAAGTGTAGCAATCCCCCAATTTCTACTTATATAAAGCTAAATATATGACATTTGAGCCATGCAGTTTGAATCGAATTGCATTCTTGGCTTTACGGTAGGAAATTAACACGTTTCCAATGCAAGCTCTAAGGAACAATAACTGCACGTGACAGAATTGTTGAATTACGTAAGTGTGTAACTTCATTTTCTAAATCCACCATGCCCACCAATACTAATTAATAACAGATACATGTTGACTTTGTGAGAAGAGGTAGAATGACTTACGCGGGACAGTGAGGGAAAGTGGAGTAGAATGCTTCTGTGTGGTGCTTGCATTCTCAGGGGAGGATAAAATTTAAAGGTAAAATGGTAAAATTATTTGTGATGAAAAGAAATACATTCTTTAGATCACATACATTGACAGAATTATAAATGAGCATGGGTTTTATTTTTTATTTTGGTTGTACTTGGGATTGAACTCAGGGCCTTCATATTAAGTTATATCCTCAGCCCCTTTTTATTTTGAGTTAGAGGCTCACTAAGTCACTAAATTGCCCAGGCCGGGTTTTAACTTGCAGTCCTCCTGCCCCAGCTTCCTAGAGTGCTGTGATTACAGCCATTTACTGCAGTACCCAGACAGGTTTTATGCTCTTCACTACTGCTTATATGGAGACTGCCTCCCTGAAATGTTACTCTGTGGTCTTAGAGTTTCCATATGCATCGAATGTATATACATCAGAGTTAAAAATGTTCTAAGTAGAATAATTAAAAACTTTATTAATGAAGGAGCTTTATTTAGTTCAGTTTGACAGATGTTATACATTTGGCTTATTTAGGCTCTTGCTGTGAAATATATGTTGTATAAAATATAAATACATCTTCACTTATAGAACCACAAAGAGCTCCACTGTGGACAGGGTATTTTTCCTGAAATAGATGGTAGCTTTTATGGTATAAGGAGAACAGAGCACTAATCAATTAATTTTCTAAATTTCCTCTGCTGTGGGTTTCATTCAGTGCTAAGTCCTGCACCACATGTACACTTGATTATAAAGAGTAATGAGTGGGAGGAGATAGTTGAGTTGCCATTACTTCAATGTGTAGAAAACCACTTTCCGAAATCCACTGCCAAATCCAGCCGGCTGTCCATTACTTACTACTAAAAGGCACTTTTGCAAAACTTTTTAAATAATTCACTGGTGCCTCAGTGGATATTGCAGTTAGATTTCTAACAAGACATACTGAGTACAGTTTCTGTTAGAGTTTTTCTTGAAAAGACAAATTGAAGATAGGAAACAGTGGGCCGGTGAGATGGCTCAGTGGCTTAAGCGCCTGCCCGGCAAGCGCGAGGGCCCGAGTTCGACTCCCGGATCCCACATACGAAAAAGGGGCCGGTGATATCGCTCAGTGACACGGGCGCCTGCTGGCGTGCGAGGTCCTGAGGTCGTCCCCCCGGTACCCACAAAAAAAAAAAAAAAAAAGATAGGAAACAGTATTTCTGAATGAAGAAATAACTTGCAAGGAAGCTTTATATATTTCAAAAAACCCTTAGTGCTGCTAATCTTTATTTTACTTATTTTTTATAAATTTCAGTATTTGGGGATATCATTGGCTAATATTATCATAATGGTTTTCAGGCCTATGTTTTTTATTGGTTGTACCCAGCTATATGTTACCTTGTCCTGTGTAAATGAAGGAAGGATTCGTTGGGAAAATTTTGGGAGCTCTCTGTCTTGAGGAAAATGTTGAAAATCTGAGCCCCAAGAAAGAAAATAACAAGGCAATTTTTAAGGACTTTAGTAGCCAGAGTTTGTGGACTTTTTCTCTACAACATAATCGTAGACGTGATAGCACCAACCCTTCCTGTCTCTTTGTGTTTTTGATGAAATAACAAATCCTGGGAGAGAGAATCATATTGGTTCATTTTGCAGTTCTGTTTACACTGGGTAGATGAGGTTAGCTGGTGGCCAAGACCACAGCGTGCACACGTGACCACAGGGGATTTCAGCAGTCACATATTTTGTGCCCAGTGTGTAAAGCCAAGGTATGTGTGTTTACACCACCCTTTGCCCCCTTGGGAACAACTCACAATTACTTCCGATGCTTCCCTGAGAGTCAGTGTGACAGGCTACTGTTTTCTGACTCTTGGAGATTTTTATTTCTTTACTCATCACATTTGATCTGTCTTGAATGTCTATAAATACAGAATAATAGTAAGGGAAAATGAAAGGTGATATAGATGTAAATTATACATTGTGTGTGTGTGTATTATATATATATATATATATATATATATATATATATATTCACATACTTTGTGAACATACAAATATGTGCACACACACAAACATATACCATACCCACACACATATCTACACAAAATGGATGAGAAGGAGAAATTGTAGATCTGGAATGGCAAGCAAGAACTCATAGGTAAAGGCTACTTTTCCAGTTCTGCGAAGGAGTCAGTGGGTAATCGACTTTGAGAACAATTTTAGGTTTGTTTTGCATTCTACTGGCAGCATCATTAGTTGGGGGGAAGGAATCTCTAGCCATAACCTGGTTTGTAAAGGGGATGTGTCCTTGATATTTGCACTGTTTGGAGTTGCAGAGTATAAGGAGAGATTGCCTCGGATACACTCTTCCCATGTTAGCTCTTAGGGTACTCAGGTAACCTTATTCTTCTTGATGAACAGGACCAGTTATTCTAACCAGCACTGTTATTCCTATTGCTGCTTGTTCCTAATAGATGACAATTCTAAGTGGCCAGGTGGCAGTCTCAGTTGGAGGAGTGATATTTTTGCATTATATCTTGGAGTTATTCTTTCTCTCTCTCTCCCCCCTTACCCCATCCCCTCCCCTTTCTCCTCCAGTTCCCTCTCATTCTCTCTGTTCCTCTGCCTTTCCTCTTCCCCACTTTCTTCCCTCTCTTTCAACCTCCAAACAACAGATCCCCAGTGGGTTGCTTTACCAGGGCAAACAGGCCTTGGTGAATGTGCCTGAACACATGATTTCTTTCTTCTTGAGCTCTTTAAACAAATATTTGGCTCTCTTTGCCATGTGAAGAATATCCTCAGTACATTATCCTATCACATTGCTCTTACCAGCCTTTACTTCGGAAAACATATTCTGGTAAGCATTTGTGTGAAACATTTGGCATGATTATTTGAAAGCTATAGTCCCCACATCTGAATGTAATACATTGGCCCTTATTCTTTTTTCTTTCCAGGAGGCTGACTGACAGTTTAAATGTTAGCCATTGTGCTGGTATCTTACGTAAATCCTGACTCAATATATTACTCTCCTCAGGCAAATTAGAAGATCCTAAGTGGCTACTCAAATTTTGCACATAGGAAAATTTTGGCCTCTATTGTTCTTCAGCATTGTTCCTAAAAGGTGCTATAATCATGAAGTACAACAGTTTTGGTTTGTGCTAGTACATGAACATTGTAAATTTAACTTGTGATAGCAAACTTCTTCACTGTCATGGATTTGGGTTGAAGGAGGCTCCATGGGTATGGCTGCGGTCGTGTTCCTGGAGATATGAACAACTGCCTGCAATTTACCCATGCGTGTGGAGGATATCGAGGATATCACTTTTAATTGGAAGGCTATTGGGTAACTCAAATTTTATGGGTCAATTGATCTGTTAGCAATTGATGGAAGCCTGG
This sequence comes from Erethizon dorsatum, assembly GCA_028451465.1. NCBI lineage: Eukaryota > Metazoa > Chordata > Mammalia > Rodentia > Erethizontidae > Erethizon > Erethizon dorsatum. Next base: position 141,218,304 of record CM051824.1, read on the forward strand.
GTTGAATGATCACCTCATATTCCATCCATTAACAGGGCCAAAAAGCAACCCAAACTTGACACTTGTTGAAAAGCACATGACCTTAGCCCTAAGCCCCAAGCACCTCTTCCACATTATTTTATCAGGAGTTGGCATAAACTTCATATATATCCAGAACCAAGTGGCAGAACAATTTATATTAGCATCTGGCCAATTAGAGACGCTTCTTTGTCTTTGCACCTGACTCAAATTTGATAGCCTTCGAAAGACATAATATAAGGGAATGGGCAGAATATCCCCAGTGCAATAGCCCATCTGTCATTCTCCCTCCTTGGTAAAAGTAATTCATTTTGGAGGAAATAGCCTAACTTGTTAACTATGCTTCTCATTGTGCGATACAGAAACTAGCAGCATATCACTTAGAAGCTTGTTAGAAATGAAAATATCTGACCTGTTCCAGACTTACTAAATCAGAATCAGCATTATCGTGTATTCTGAGGTGATTTGTATGAGTATTAGAGTAGGAAAGCACTGGAGTGGGAGTCTTCTTGTTTACTAGGGATTTATCTCCACCCCATGCCTGGTTTTTTAGATCTCACCAGCATGGCGTCATTAATGTAGTGGATCTGTGTATTGCTCTGTGGGAAAATCTGAAGTATCTTGCTTTCCTTCAGATTGTCGACAGTTGCCTTTTGTAATCCCCGTGTGTGACAACTGGTGAAATTTTTATTATATCTATCATTGGGAGCACTATGAATTTGTTTCTGTTAGAAGACTGCATGTAGGGTTGTAGTTAAATCTAGAATTGCAGCTCTTACTGTGTTTGTTATAGTCATAGTAGTAATTTTTTATTTAGATCTGTTAGTATTTTATTTTAGCTTAAATGTCTGCATTGGAGCAGTGTTCCAAGGTTCACAAGAATTAGTTAACGTAGATGTATTACCCAGTATTCCTCAAATTGTGATTAGTATCTCGTGTAGATTTTAGCCATCTAGTTAAAAGTCCTTTGTGGTAAGAGTTAAAGCAGGGTTCATAATGCAGCCGGTGAAGATAAAACCTGGTCCTTTGTCAATATCTGCTCATTATCTGAAGTGTCAAGTTTATGATACGTGAATTAGGTTAGAGCCTCTATTCTTTAAGCTAGTGGCTCAAGGAAGGCCCTTTAAAGCTCAGGGATTGTTTCATTTTACAATTAAGATTCTAGGATATGTTTAATTATTCTATTTCTGGAGATCTTTTGATCGATTAATCACATCCAGGAGATTTTGCCTGTTGGATGGTTCCATGTATCCTGATGACCGTGCCAGTCTTGTGCTTATTCTTGTGCTCGTCCCCACTTGGTTCCTGGTAATTCAGTGCAGCTACCTGAGTGAGGCCATGCTGGGCTTATGGGACTCCCACTGGGATCGGGGTTCTCATAAGAAGCCCAGGAACATTTCTGACTGGAGAAACAGCTGGTCAAGCACTATTAGCAACTTGATATTTTTCTTAACATTATTCTAATTCCAAGGGAGAGTGAAGAGTAATATTGAATAATATATACTTTCTGTGAATTTTTTGTATGTCATTAGTATTAACTTCACATTCACTTTTAAAGGCAACCTGGTTAAAGTAGAGCTAACTTTTCTTTTGAAAGTGGCAACTTATTTTCTATTCTAAGTTTTTTTGTATTTTTCATTTAAATAGCTTCTCTAAAATGTTTTGACGTTGTTGATTTATTTTTGGGTGTTCACACAATATCTTATTTGCTTCTTAGGTTAATTTTCAGTGTATTGAAGAGAGTACTTTCACTTATTGAGACATGGTATACTAAAGAAGGGAATGCACTAGGGTTAGAATAAAGCTCCAGGTTATTGGCTTAAATCCTTTAATAGCTTAGTAACTCGAGAAGTGTCCCCTTTCTCTCTTATATCAATTTCTTTTCCAAGAAATGAAGGAAATATTCTGTGTACCAGATAGGATTTATTCTTCTGATTACTTAAGTTTTTATATATGCCAAGAAAAAAAACTTCAAGTAGAAAACTCTCTTATTCTCATTCTCTTGTCCTGATTTTAATTGGCAAGTTGAAATACTGTAAGAACAATAGGATTAGTTTTGAGGTTCAAAAATGTTTTCTTCTGTATTTTTAAAAATTGACAGAAAAATTATATGTATTATGTCCAACATGATGTCTAAAAGTATATATACATTGTGGAATAAATCTAGGTAACTAACATATGTACTACTCCAATAGTTACCATTTTTGTGGTGAGAACACTTAATCTTCATTCCCTTAGCATTTTTCAAGAATATAAAGCATTGTCATTAGCTATAGTGCTATAAAACAGATCTCTTAAACTTATTAAGCCTATGCTCTGGGCCAAACCTTGCCCTAATTCCTTAAGATAATTGTGAAACACTTTTCAATACGCTTATCTGTTGGCCTGTAAATACTAAGACACTTTAAAATTTGGTAAAAATCTAAGAAATAAGCTTATTTTGGAAGACAGTTACAATAAGTATATACATATTTGCATACATTTGTATCAATATGTATTCCTGTTTATAATTAATATGCATTCATATTTATTTGAGTTTTGACTTCAGAGAGGATTGAAAAAAACTGACGGAGTCATTTTTTGCCTCGCTTTCATACATTTTATAGGAAAATAAAGGAACTTTAATTTTAAAATAGTAGGGATATCTTTAAGGATGGAAACATACTCAAGGAAAAAAAAAAACTTCTAAAATTGGAACACCAACTACCTAAATTGGGAGACCACTGTTGAATAAATAAGTATTTTCTGGATATAGTGACATAATTTATACTTTTCCTGACCTGCAGAAGCTCTGTTTAGAAAGTTGCTCTACAATCAGTAAACACTGCTTTATTCTATGCCTGCTACTCAAAGTGTGGTCCGCAGTTCAGCAAAATAAATTACCTAAGAAATTTGTAGAAATGCAAAATTGCAGGCTCTGTCAGATCCACTAACTCAGAATTCTCAGTTTAACAGCATCACTGGTGTCTTGGTTACTTTTCTGTCATTGCTGAGACAAAATACCCAACACCCAAAATGAAGGAAGGAAAGGTTTATTTAGCTCAGTTTGTGGAGGTTTCAGTCCATGATCGGCTGGCTCCAAGGCAGGGTGGCGTGGCACAGGGGCAACAGTTCATGATGGTGAAAAACAGCAAAAACAACATGAGCAGAAAGGGAGGAGTGAGCATGTGAGAGAGCAAGCCTCTTTCCCTACCATATATTACATGCATGTTTCCCACCCCAAGGTGGGTGTAGCACTCACGCCCATAATCCCAGCATTGGACCACGAATCAGTCATAAACTCTAGAAGCCGCCCCCATGACTGCATGAGGCTTTGGGGGGACATCGAGACACAAATCATACCAACCAGCTACACCTCCGTGTTTGAAAACTACAGTTCTCGGTCATGTGTGCAATCTTAGGTTCTAATTTAATTTTTTTCCCAGTAACTTTGTATGTTTGTTTCTTTACCACTGCAGACACCCTGATCTACTTTTCTGTGTATTGATTTTCGTAATTTCTTTTCCCATGTCGTAACAGAGAAGATTTTAAAACAGATGAGGGCCAGTGAGATGGCTCAGCAGCGTAAGCGCCTGCCTGGCAAGCACAAGGTCCTGAGTTCGACTCCCGGTACCCACATAAAGGAGAAAAAAAAAGGGCTGATGATTTTGTTCAGTGGCACAAGTGCTTGCTGGCAAGCGCAAGGTCCTGAGATCCACTCCCAGTACCCACATTAAAACAGATGAAACAATAATAATAAATATCAAAGCATTCCAGTCTTGTTTTTCTTCTTCCAACTAATATCATATAATGATCAGTTCCTTGCTGTAAATAGTTACCTGGGTAACTAAGATTCTAGCACTAATTCTTCTTTTCCCTTCTTGTTAGATTAACTGCTAGACTCATTTTAATTCCCACCCAGGCTCTGCTCCTTCATGATGAATTGGTCTTTACCAATGGTATTGGTAACTTTCCCTTTGCTGGGACAAAACACCCCACACCCGAAACTTAAACGAGGAGAAGTTTATTTGGTTCACTGTTTTCAGCCTTGAGTCTAATGTTGGCTGGCTCCAAGTCAGAAACAGCATGGTAGAAGGTCTTGGTGAAGGATAGCTGATCATCGATGGCAGTCGGGAAACACAGAGGGAAAAGGGAGCCAGGGACAAGAATACAACCTTCCAGGCTGAAGTGCTGGTAACCCACCTCTGACCAGGCCCCATTTCATAATAGCATATTCAGTTATGAAAATCAAGGGATGAATCCCGTGGTGAGTATTTCAAACCATGACCAATCACTTTGCAAACATATGAGACTTTGGGGGGATGATTTAGATCTAAACCGTAATACTAATGAATCACTTTTTTTTAACAGAACCCTTCAACTTAGGATTTGCAAAACTGCTTCTTAAATAGACACTGATATCCTTTTCTCCCTCCCTGCCCTTTTAAATATATTTGAGTAAAACTTAATGCAGCAAAAGTAGTTTACACTGTCTTAAACGCATTGGCTTCCTCTTACGGATCTTTACAGAGACCTTCAAATAATATTCTATGGTCAACTGCAAGATTACTATTTTTAAGGTTAATTTTGATGCCAGCTTTTGCCAGGTCAAGAGAAGTAAAGAGGATGAGAGGTGTGTTGTACTAAAAGTGGTTCGGAGATTCTCTTAGCTGCTGGACTGATTTTCTGTGTCAATGGTGCAATACAAACATTAAAAAAATCTCTTGTTAATATGGGTGAAAGTTTGAAGACTGGTAGGGTTTATTTGAGAAATAATATCTGAATCGAGCTTTGATTCAGGTTTTTGATGTCTTAGCACTGAATGCTTCATGGAACAACTTATTTTTGAAATAAGATGCTTAGCCTTTAGCATATCATTTAAAAATCTATTACCTTTACTTTCCCTTTTCACGTCAGATATTTGCAAGGGATAAAGTCTTAGAACTCTTCCAGTCTTCATTTCCTATCCTGATGTTTGTCTTCATTGTAAGAACCTTTATGTTAATATTATACTACAAAATAATACCATGAGAAGCTACTTGCCCAGCGACTACCTTGTGTGAATTCTAACAGTGAACTTTCAAAGAAGTTTCTCTCCTTAGTTAAAATATAGCTAAGGGGATAGGTGTATATACATAAAAAAGCAAAACAAAACAAAAAAACAAGACAGCACACTTGAAGAAAATGCATGGTATTCATATTTAATTCCACTATAAACTTTTGAGTGAAGAGAGGGAGAGCAAGAGAAAAATATGTATAACAAAATATAGTTTTTTTGTTTGGTTTTGTTTTTTGTTTTTTTGTCTTTTTGAGACAGGGTCTCACTATACAGTTCAGGCTGGCCTTGAACTCACTTTGTAGCCCAGGCTGGCCTCGAGCTCACGGTGATTCTCCTGCCTCAGCCCGCAAGTGCTGAAATTATAGGCGTGCACCACCATGCCTGGCTAACAAAATATATTGTTAAATTAATGAATAGAATATGACCCAGAGAGTATACAATGGTACCTTGGTTCATGAACGGTTCTGTTTGTGAACAATTTGTTTTGCAAACAAAAGTGTTTGGCAAAATTTTGCTTTTGTTTGCAAACTCTACATTGGGTGACAGACACAATCATGGCCATCTTTCCCATAAAAACACAAACGTGCCAGTCTTTACCAAAATTATGGAACAAATTAAGTTCGTGAACCAAGGCACCATTTATTATGAGGGAAATGGATCAGTTGTTCCACGTTTTCATATTTCTAAAGTGGTATAGACTCTTGATTTTTTTTCAATATGAAGCATCTCCCTGTGCTGAGTTTTATGTAAAGCAGAGATTCTTTCTTTTATGAGTTATTTAGGAGGCTTGAACATACTATTTAGCTTATGTATTTTGAGTATCCCTTATATGAAATGCTTGTGACAAGAATTTCAAAGTTTCAGTTTTTTTCAGATTTTAGAATATTTGCATATGTAAAATGCAGTATCTTGAACATTATACCCAAGTCTAAACATGAAATTCCTTTATTTTTAATATATACCTTATAAATATATCCTGAAGTTAATTTTAGACGATATTTTTAATGTGTCTATGTTTTGACTACAACCTGTCACATGAGGTGAGATACGGAATTTTCCACCTGTGGTGTCAATTTGGCATTCACAAAGTTCCAGAGTATTAAGCCTTTTAGATTTCGGATTTTTAGACTTAGATGCTCAATCTGTACTATGCTACATTCTCACTTGGTAGACTAATATTTTTGTTAGTTTCTCCTTCATAATGCCAAAAAGCATTATTTGCTATGAGGGATTGCAAGAGTGAAATGGTTCCCTCAGAGGAATTGGAATAACTTGAGTTGGGTCTTAAAAAGAAAGATAGAAACAATTGACACAGAATAAAGTCTAAATTGTGTTGAGTAAGTGGACAAATAAGTGAGTTAATACATCTGTCTAACTTGGACCTAGCTAAATTCTTTTTATTTTTGAAAGTTTTAAAATCTGAATGATGAGAATTCATAAAAACCATTTAAATTTTTTATATGCTACCTCAGCTTTTACTTGTGCATGCCAAATGAGCTCAGTGTTTACCCTAATTTCAGACAAAGTGGATTTCAAGCCAAAACTGATCGGAACAGGTAAAGAAAGTCACCACATAGTGGTTAAGGGAACTATTCAACAGGAAGAGAAAACAGTTACGAACATATATGTACCAAATATGGGCAAATCCAACTTCACATGAAAAATCAGATATACACCAATACAGTTGTAATGCTGGATCTCAATACCTGGCTGTCACAAATGGACAGATCAACTAGACACAAAATAAACAAAGAAATGTCATTGTCAAACCAAACCTTTGAATAAATAGACTTAATAGATAGCTACAGAATTTTCTACCCAACAACAAAATACACATTCTTCTCAGCAAATACACATTCTTCTCAGCAGCACATAGGATCTTCTCCAAAACAGACCATACTAGCCCACAGAGCATGCTTAAGTAAATGTAAAATAATTGAAATTATTCTATGCATATTATTGGATCATAGTGCAATGAAACTAGAAATCAAAGGCAAATGACACCACAGAAACTATGCAAATACATGGAAATTCAGTAATACCCTCTTGAATAATCAATTTCTTAAAAAAGAAATTAGTTTCCACAATGGAATGATAATTCCAGCATGCCGTACTGGAGTCTGTAGGATACAGTGAAAGCAGTCCTCAAAGGGAAGTTTATGATGGTGAATTCTCACATCAGAAAAACAGTGAGCTCAAAAAATAACCCTGTGATGTACCTCAGTGTTCCAGAAAAACAAGAATAATCCAAACCCAAAACTAGCATGCAGAAGGAAACTATATGGTTCAGAGCAGAAATTAATGAAATGGAGACTAAAAAAATATAAAGAATCAATGAATTGAATACTTGTTTTTTTGAAAGATTAAACAAAATAGACAAACTCTTAGCTAATCTTATGAGAATAAGGAAAAAAATCCAAGCAATTAGAAATGAAAAAACAAAAATCACAATGGATTCTGCTGAAAACCAGAAGATTATTGGTAACTTTGATAACCTGTACTCTAATATGATGGAATATTCAGAGGAAATGGATAATTTCCTGGATGCATATGAACTACCAAAGCTGAACCAAGAAGATATAAAAATCCAGTATCAGTCAAGGAAATTGAAATAAAAAGAAACCCTACCAACTAAAAAAGCAAAAGTCCTGATGAATTCAATGCCGCCTTTTATAAGAACTTCAGAGAAGATCTAATGCCAATACTCCTCAGACTCTAATGAAATCAAAAGGGAAGAAGTACTCCCTAAAGTGCTCCCTGGAAGCAAGCATTACCCTGATTCTCAAACCAGAGAAGGACTGAACCAAAAAAGAGAACTACAGGCCAATCTCTTTAATGAACACAAATGCAAAAATCCTCAATAAAATCCTGGCAGGCAGAATGAAGCAAATCATCAAGAAGATTATACACCATGACCAAATAGGATTCATCTCAGGGGTGCAGGGATGGTTCACTGTACACAAATCAATAAATTTAGTACACTACATAAACAGGAGCAAGAACAAAAATCGCATGATCGTATTAATAGAGGCAGAAAAAACATTTGACAAAATCCAACATCCCTTCATGTTTAAAACCCTGAAAAAAATAGGAAAAGAAGGTATTTATCTCAATCTGATAAATGCCATCTATGGCAAATCAATGCCCAACATCAAACTAAATGGAGAGAAGCTTACAGCTTTCTGTGTAAAATCAGGAACATGACTTGGATGTCCAATACCACTTCTATTCAATATAGTTCTGGAAATATTAGCCAGAGCAACTAGGCAAAAGAAAGAAATAAAAGGGATGTGGATAGGTAAAACAGAAGTAAAATTATTTGCAGATGACATGATCCTCTACATAGAAGACCCTCAAAAGTCCACCAAAGGGCTGCTAGAATTAGTAATGAAATTCAGTATCATAGCAGGATACAGAGATAACACTCAAAAATCATTGCTGTTCCTGTACACCAATAACAAACTCACCAAAAGAGAAATTAGGGGACCAGTACCTTTCACAATGGCATCAAAAAAGAATGAAACACTTAGAAATTAACCTAACTAAGGAAGTAAAAGACCTCTCCAGTGAAAACTATAGTACTCTGAAAAAGGAGATTGAACAGGATATCAGAAAATAGAAAGATAGCCTCTGTTCCTGGATGGGCATTACCAATATAGTCAAAATGGCCATACATCTGAAACTATTATACAGATTTAATGGAATCCCAATCAAAATACCAGTTGCATCCCTCATAGAACTAGAGAAAGCAATCCTAAAAGTCTTGCAGAACCCAAAGAGACCTAGAATAGCAGAAGCAATTTTTGGCAACAAGGGTAAGGCAGCGGGTATCACAATTCTGGACTTCAAGTTATACTACAAAGCTACAGTGATAAAGAAACAGCTTGATATTGGCAAAAAGCAAATAGACAGACAAAAACAGACTCGTGGATCAGTGGAACAGTATAGAGGATGCAGAAACAACTCCAGGCACACTCAGCTATGTTGTCTTTGACAAAGGGGCCAAATCCTTTCGCTGGAGGAAAGATAGCCTCTTTAATAAATGTTGCTGGGAAAACTGGCTATCTTAGGCTGCCTAAGATTGAACCTAGACCCATCTCTCTCACCATGCACTAAACTAAATCAAAATGGATCAAAGATCTAAATATTAAAACAGAAGCACTTAATCTGCTGGAAGACAAAATAAGTGAAACTCTCAAAGACATAGGTATATGCAAAGACTTTCTGAACAGAACCCTGATTGCACAAGAAATAATACCAAGAATCAACAAATGAGATTACATAAAATTGAAAAGCGTCTGCACAGCAAAGGACACCACCAACAGAGTGAAGGGACAACCTACAGAATGGGAAAATTTTTGCTAGCTACTCCCCAGCAAAGGACTAAAATCCAGAATGTTACAAGAACTCAAAAAAAAAAAAAAATAGATCCCTCAAATTTAAAGACCTAATTATAAAAATAGGCATAAGAAATGAATAGACACATCTCAGATGAAGAAGTATGAATGGCCAATGAATACATGAAAAAATACTCACCATCACTGGCCATTTGAGAAATGTGAATGAAAACAACACTGAGAGTCCACTTCCCACCAGAAAGAATGGCTACCATTAAAATCGACCAATAACAAATGCTGGAGAGACTGCAGGGAAAAGGGAACCCTTTATTGCTGGCGGGAGTGTAAACTGGTATAACTACTAGGGAAATCAGTATGGAGACTGCTCAAAAAGCTAAAATTATAAATACCATTTGACCCAGCTCTTCCCCTTCTGGATATCTTCCCAAAAGAGTTAAAAACATCCTGCCATAGTGGTGCCTACATACCCATGTTTATAGCAGCACAGTTCATAAGAGCTAAATGTTGGAAGCAGTCTGTATGCCTATCAATAGATGAATGGATAAAGAAAACATGGTATTTATACACAATGAAGTACTACTCTGCCATTAAGAAGGATGAATGTGAATAATTTGTAGGAAAATGGATGCATCTTGAGACCATAATGTTAAAGTGAAGTAAATCAGACACACAAGCTTAAAATGTTGCATGGTTTCTCTTGTATATTAAAAGATGTGCAAAATATAGATAAGACAAAAAGAGAGAAAGAAGTTATTATAATTCAGTACGGACAATATATCTTAAAGTGTACCTTGATTTAGTAAAATTGTTTTATGTGTTTTATATATTTTTTGGCCTGTACTTATAAACAAATGAATGTGACGCTGGCAAAAAAAGGTGGGGGGAGTGGAGGGAAAGGGGAAAAAAGAGTTGAGATCTTTTCTGTACATATACTAATAAGCCACAATGATGTAATCATTATGTACTGCAAACATATACTAATAAACATAAAAAATTTTAAAATAGGTAAATGTTTATGTTAGAAAAACTTTAGCACAATCTAATTGCTGTGGGAAAAAAGAAATGTAGTTACAAAACAAAAATGCTTGCAATTACTGTTACCAATTTAATTTTCTCTGAGTGGGGAAATAGAAAAATTAGGAGCATAGATGGGAAGGAGATTTATGTTTCACTGTTCATTGTTAAGCATATTTGGCAATTTGTATTATGCGCATATGTGAATTATTTTTAAAAAGGAGAAATCACTGAAGTTTGAGATTGTGTGACTTTTTATACACACATGTGCTCTGTATGTCTAGTTAAGTGCCACACAATCTAACATAGACAGTAAATATTTGGTAAGGGAAAATTAGTATTACAGTAAGGGCATGGTACATGTAAATCAGAATGTTCATTTTCCCACAAGTTTGCGTAATTCAAAGGGGTGTACATTGGAGTTAGGGAGTTTAAAAATAAGGTGCTACCCTGGGATGATGGTGGACATAGAGTAAAGTGGGTGAATTTCAGAGATATGTAGTGCGATGAGTCATCAGGTATGTATTTTTCTTGGAAGTAATGAGAAAGGACTTCAAGTTTTTTTTTTTTTTTTAATATGCGGGTATGGGAGTTGAACTCAGGACCTCAAGCTTGCCGGGAAGGCACTTATGCCACTGAGCTATATTAGCAGTCAAGACTTAAAGCTTTGAGGCTCAGATCTTGAGAAAAATGAGTGTGTCTCTGGGAAATAAGAAATTTCTGAGTTAGTTTTAGGGGAAAAGGTGATGATTTTTTACTCTTTAGTAAATAGGCAGATGTGGAGTAGGAAGTTTGGTTGGCATTCCATCAGGCTTTGTTGTTTTATTTTTATTTAGTTTCTTATTCTTATCAGGACTTTTTAGACCTTGGGTTCAATTACCTAGCCTGGGTAAGTGTTAGTTAAACGAGATGGTAAACTAATTGTAAGTAAATGTTCACTGACTTTTGGTGTTAATATGTGATTTGTATTTTAAACTAGGGCTTCAATTCCTTCGCACAATAGGAGGAAATTTTTCTTCATTTGAAGAAATAATGGATACAAAATTAACTTATTTTATGATTGGTGTCCAGCCCAGAGAGAAATGGCTGTCTTTTCAAAGGACTTCACTCAAGGAAAGCAGTCCAACAACTTTTTTCTTTGCTTCCTCTTCTGGTTTCTTCATTCACTACAAATATTCATCAGATTTGCTGTTTACACTTGCTATCTCCCTTCAGCCCTTCACTTTTTTATTTAAATACAAATGTGAATTCCCACTTTCCTCTGGAAAATTCTGCTTTTTTCTATTTGTTTATTAGTTGTTTTCCACTGGTGTTTCAAATTTGAAAATGAAAATCATATTCTACTTTTGGTGAATACCCAAACCTGTTTCTCTTTTTGTAAGATAGAAACCTCTGTGTTTAATTTAAATCCTGCTTCTCCCTAGTAGCCAGCTAATCATGAAATGCTATTAGTTGTAGTTCTCAATAATCCTTCAGCCTGTGGCCCTGCTTCAATTGGGCCATTAGCATTGCTCTCAGGGGAATGCACTATGTGGATAACCGGCCCTCCAGTCCCCAGACTTTTCTGACTCCAGTCCATGCTTCACATTGCCATGAACTGTGTTGGTACTTCTCCTGCGTTCCCATAATTATAACTCCCCTTTAAATTATTCATTGCTTTTTGAGAATCTTTGGAATAAATCCACATTCCTAGATTTGCTGTACACAATATTGAGTGTATAATCTAGTTTCACATTCTAGAACACTGTGTCTGGAAACACGACGTGCTTCAGTCAGTGCTTATTAGAAAAACAGATTTAATGCAAGATACACAAATATACTGTATAAAGATGTAGATGAAGCTCACTGTAGCGTTCTGTGCGAGTCCATATCAGGAGGCCGAATGGTCAGCAATGGAAGGCTGAAGGGTCTGCACTGGAAGACAAGAGTGTGTGCTGGAAGCCAGGAGAGGCTGTCCAAGGTGAAAGCAGAGATTGGGGCTCCTCTGAAGAAACAGAAGTGAGCCTTCCTTCTTTGTTTCCTTTTATACATTCAGGTGGCAAGCCTTCTGTCCTCAGTGAACCCCTTCAGCCACACCCAGAACTATGCTAATCCAATTTAGTTGGGCATTTCCTGCTCAAGTTGACACAAACAGTGAACTATTACAATGTATTACCTCATTACTTTTTGCCTTTCAACATACTGCCTGAAATAACTCACTGAACATTTTGACTTCTGGCCTTTTCAAATTCCTAATCTTTCTATCAAGATTCCGTTCAAATGTCTCTGCCAGACTTTTCCCCAGTGTATTTATTTCACTGTACTTATTTCGGTAACAAATTATCGTGGCAGAATGGTGTAAAATAACAAAGACATAGTTTTCATGATTGAGGAGGTCAGAAGTCCAACATCAAGGCATGAGCAGGACCCTGCTTTCTCCCAAGGCTCCTGAGAAGAAGCCGTTCCTTGCCCCGTTTGATGTGTAGCGGTTCTAGATGATCCTTGGCCTGTGATTGCCTTTCTTCAACTTCTATCTCTGTTTTCACAGCTCCTTTGTATTGGTAATTTTGCTTCTTATAAATCGCTAATTCATTGCATTTAGGATCTCCCTTGGTAATCCAAGATCTCTCCTCTCCAGATCCTTAATTTAAGTGCAGCTGAAATTACAAAAGCCTCTTCTCCAAATAAGTTCATTTTCACGGTTACAGGTAGACATATCTTTTGGGGGAAACCGCCATTCAACCCAGTATACTCATCACACGCACAGTTCATTAATTTTTCCACTTGATGCCCCTTGAGTATTCTCTATCAATTTCCCTCTGTGATTTCATGGTGCTTGGTTCATATCTCTATTATTATATTGCATTAAATTTATACGTTTACTTCATTCTCATTAGATTCCAAAGTGTTTTGATGGATACTATTTTATTTATCGTTTCTCATTCCTTGAAAATTAAAACCTCCGATGCATTGTCTAACATGACTTCCTGGTGATGATAATTTCTTGACTGAAATAACAGTAAGCATAACTATGTTAGAGTTCTCTAGAGAAACAGAACCAATAAGATAGGCATACGCACATGTGTGTCATCCAGTTATGGAGACTGAGAAGGCTCAGGATCTGCGTGCCACAGAAAGAGCGCCAAGAAAGCCGCACATAACTAAGTCCGAGGGTGAGAGTTTGACAGTCTGTGGTAGAGGAGCAGCGGGTAATCATGTGCATATTAATCTGAGTCCAGAAACTTGAGGACTGGGAGTGCTAATGTTTGAGGCAGGAGAAGGCAGATGTCTCAGTTCAAGCAGAGAGAGTTCACTCTTCCTCCAATCTTCGTCCTTCTGCTCGGGCCCTGAGGGATTGGATAATACCTACTCACACTGGAGAGGACACGCGCTTGAGTCAGTTCACCAGTTCACATGGTAATCTCTTTGCACACATCCTGGCGGACATACGCATATTAATGTGTTCCAGTTATCTAGGTATCTCTTAGCCCAGTTAATCTGATACATAAATTAGTCATCACAATGAACTTTCCAATGTGTTAACTCTGGCTACTTAATGTCCTTTCTTCCTTGTCCTTTGAGTTCTCTCAACCACTTACTCCATGGATATACCTTATTCCTTATCATTACAAATACTTGATACTACTCCAAAATTTCAGTTTTCAGGGAAGAAACTGTCCTATTACCACCACTTGCTTTTCCCAGATGCTCCTCTTGAGAACTACTTCTGCAGTGCCTCTTTGGCCTTATTTGTACTACTTCCATTGGATTGTTTTTCTCAACCTCTCATATATTCATGCCTCTTCTTCCCAGTTTTGATTTATTGCCGGTCATCATCATCATCATCATCAGCAGCAGCATTCTCTCTTTTTAATTTGTCATACTGTCTTTGGTCAAAGCAGAGACTTCTTGAAAATTTTCCTTACTCCATGGCTGCACTAGTGCAACAGAATATGACTAGAGAAAAACTCACATCGATGTTTGAAATGAATAACTATCTCCCAAGGGAGCCCATAAGTCTTGTGTATTTCCCTAATCTACTCACCTGTCCATGTTCCCAGATGCCCATATTTTCCTCCCTGATTCTCTTTCTTCAAAACATCAATATCACTTCCATCTTTAGTCTCAGCTGATGTCTTTGTTTCCCATTTTACACAGGAAATACAAGCAATCAGAAGAGGAACTGCAGAACTCCTCCCCCATCATTCTCCTGCCGGTAACTATTACAGTTTACCTTCTTTCTCATTGCTATGGATTACCCGATGGCATCCCCTTTTGTACATAAGATCTGTCCCCTCTCATCTTCTTAAGGAAATTGTTGCCATAATTTCCCCCTTTCTCTTCCATTATTATGTTTTCTAATATACTAATAAACTATATACTATTAAACTCTTCCTCAAAATACCCCTTCTTTTGAATATACCTCCCTGTATATTTACCATCTCTATTTAAATTTCTAGTGGATATCTGAAAACTCAAGATGACCTCCTGATCTTACTACTCACATCTGTTTCTTTGAAAGAATTGGGTGGAAATTCTAGTCCGGAGTCGTGCTTCATGCTGGCTTTTTCTCACACTATACCTAATGTGGACACAAGTTGGCTCTAATCCAGTGTATCCACAGTCTGGCCGTGTTGCATCCTTTCCATAGCTGCTGGACCAATCCAAGCCACTGTTGTTGTTTCTTTAATCTTACATTTGTTGACTGATTTCCCTATTTCTGTTCTTGCCCCTGCAGGATCCTTGACAGTATCAAAGGGGATCCTGTTAAAGGATCAAATCCTGTCACTCCTCTGCTCAAAGCCATGGAGTAGCATCTGTTTCGCAGGCTAAATGGGTTCTGTTGTGATTTACAGAGCTCTGTTCAGGCAGCCATGTTTCTGATGCTATCCGTTCATTCTCTCTGACTTTCTCAGTCTTTTAGCAACTGTGATCTTCTGATTGTAAATTTCTTTATTGTTAAATTTTCCCCCTCCCTTACATCTGTTTTTCTGCTAGTATTCATCGTAATTCTATTTATTTTTTCTCTTTTAAATATATATAATATATATGATATATATTATACCTTTCCCCCTGTCCTCTAGGTAGTTTTTTTAAAAAAAAGATATTAAAACCAATAATGGTCCTTTATGGAACAGTACTTGTTACAACTACTAAGAAAGATGTATGGCCATTTATAATTATACTTAACAGTTTTATACATAGATCTAGCTTTGAGTCATTTTAATCGTATTTCTGTCCAAACAAACTTGATTTAAAATCTTTCTGTAGGTTATTATGTGTCAGATATCTTACTGAAGTCAGATATAGTTTATGCTTCTGATCATTATTATTTTTTATTTTACCAGTGAATTTTCTACTACAAAGAAAAAAAAAAGCTGTTAAATTAGTCTGACCTGGAAATTTTGTTAATTCCTGTACAGTTTTCTAAATTATGGTTCATTATTTCTTTACTTATTCTAATACCTTTAGGAGGGGTAACAATTTTTTAGTTATTTTAAATATCCCTTCTTTTCTTCATGGTCCTAACTCATCTATTCATTGCACTTTGATTTTATAATTGAGGCCTACACTAACTCTTGTAACCATGTGCAAATTAGTCTGCTCCAAATAGTCCATAAAAACCTATACCATTTCTCATTAGATAGCATATATTGAGGAAAGAGTGGAAAGGAAGGTATGGAATTAGAAATGTTCACTCTAAGGAAGGCAGGGGAACAATTTTGAGGTCATTGTTGGTGCTCATCATTTTTAGAATTTATAAAGAGATGAATTCAGTCTATTTAAACATGGGCATGTTGTTTTTGCTGTTTCTCCAATTTTAATTGTATTCCCCTGCCTAACACTCTCCAGAGACTTGTAATTGCACACTGACTTATATTCATACTTTTTGCTAGGGCTTTCAGACTTTTTTCAACTCTGCTAATGCTTCGTAACACCAACCCTTCTGTTCTATCATGTCTGCGTCTTCCTGTTTTGGGGTCTTGGATTAAATATCATTTTTCCCCCCACAGATTTCTACTTAAATCCCCCCTTTTTTTTGACACCATTGGTCTTTTTACATTTTTATATTACTTTTATTATCTTATTTTTTTCTGTCATCTCCAAGAAATTTTAAGTTGCATAACTTAAATTGACTGAATGTATGAATGAATAAAACAAAAATAGAGGAACCTGCCTAATGGGCAGGGAATTGTTTGAAAGCGGTTAAGAGGTGGAGTGGGCCGTGACCTGATGGCTTGTGTGAGAAGTGGAAGGCAAGGGTTGCACGTGAGTGAGCTCTGAACTGGGTGTAGGACAGCTGGGGCTGTGTAGAGATGAAGGGCAAAAATACAGAATGGAGAATCTGGACAGCATCATGTTTTTAAATATGGTAGCCAAATTTTTATATATTTATATATGATTTTATGTTATTTTATTTTATTTTGGTACTGGGTATTAGACCCAGGGCTTTCTCACTGAGTTACCTCTCCAGCTCTTTATCTTTTTATTTCTTTTTTTTGAGACATGGTTTCACTAAGCTGCCCAAGCTAGCCTCAGACTTGCGATTCTGCTGCCTCAGCTTCTCAAGAGTGCTGGGATTTCAGGCCTGCACCATCATGCCTGGTTATATTTCTGTTTGAAAATGGTAACTGTTAGGAGGGTAGAGGATGAGTGAGAGGTGAACAGTCTAGGTACAGTGGAGTCATTAAAAAACTGCCGCAGGATTTCTCTTGATTCAGGAATGGATCTTGGAGAGCTGCAGAGGAAATGAAAAGAAATGGGGGCAAGGATGATTACTTCCAGGTAGAACTGGGTGCACAGTTAATGTAATAGTCTGCATAAGAGAGAGAATAAGTCAGAGATGGCTTTGGATTCCTCCTCAGGGAGCAAGATGCTTGTGACTAAGATTAGGGACAGGGTATTAAGTACAGTGAGTTCAGGTTTGGTATGGTTGAATGTGATGCATCAATGTTCTGTTATCATGTTCAAAAAATACTATATTTATATCTTGGGAGACAAAAATATGAGTCCTGACAAGGAAATAAGCATTGAAACAACTGAGGATGAGAAGTGTGAAATGAGAAGTGAAGGGTAAAACTTAGAGAAACACCAGGCTTGTTTTTTATAATTCTCTAAATGCTGCTTCTTAGTCAGTTTTGCTATATTTTTCTCACCCAATATGTCTTAAAAATTAAGCATTCATTAACATATGATTTCAGCATTTTTCTGTCAAAATTTTTTTTCGCATATGGTTCACAGTTGCTTTGACTTTTTTCTAATAACTGCTGCTTCCCTTCTGCCGAGCCATGTAAATGACAGTGGCATCGACGTGTTTGTTTTGTGTTTCGGTCTTGTTTGTTTGGTTACCTCTTTCTTCTATCAAAGCTGTCTGTCGTGGTCAGTCATGACCTTTCAAGGCTTATCGGGGGCAGAGGACCCGCAGAGCAGCTGCATCTCTACTCTAGGTTGATCACGCCTAACACCTCAGTCTAAAATGGTCCCTTTCTATTACATCTGCTTGCATAATTTTCTATATAAAAATTACCATTATCTGATATTTTTCATCTGTTTGTGTTTACTTATTGTCTGTATTTATAGAGTGTGAGCTCCATGTAGCAGTCACTAATTGGCTGTGTATTGCAGATTCCTTTTGGTTTCATTTGTGCTTAATGTTTTCTCTTCCAGGAAACTCTTCCCTTAGGTTTCCTCTTGAGTCTTGTCCTCACTTTCCTTTACTTCTTTGCTAAAGTACAGGCTTATCGCACAGTCTTTCTCTACCTCTTCTATATCAAATGGACTGTCACTTCCATTCAATACCATTTATATCCATCATTTTATTTCTCAACAGTGTATTTTTTATATGTTTATTTTCTCTTGCCATTAGAATGGAAATCCTTGATGACAGGGACTTTGTTTTCTTCACAAATATGTCCTAGAAGTTAGGAAGGTTTCTTGCAGATAGCATTTGCTCAATTAATATTTGATGAATAACTGGTAGAATATATGGAAATACAGGAGTGTCTTTTCCCAGGTAAGACCCTTGGTTTGCCAATGTGCCCGTCTAGTTTTTCCTACTGGTGAGTCTCCACTTATACTTGTAGTCTATCAGACACACAAGATGGGTATTTAGGGAGGCTCCCCAGGGAAAAAAATATAGAATACTCAGTAAAATTTGAATTTCAGAAAAATGAAAAATATTTTGTTTATACATATGCTGCATAGCTGGATTACATGGTTTGTGTAGCTCATTTCCTGTTGGTGCCATTTGGACATTGTCTTTGGAGCTGAATAGTAACAGACCTTGTTGGGCAAGCCTGGAACTTTTATTTATTTATCCATTGATTGATTATCTGGTGATCTTGTTTACTCAAAAACTAGTGGACTTGATTTCTTTGTTTCTGGTTCATGTTGTATTCCAATAAATACAGCCACAGATGTGATTGTATGTGTGCGTTTGGATGGAACATAGGGCCTCTCACATGCTGAGCGTGCACTGTGCCGCTAGCTACACTCCACGGGCCTCAGCTACGGGTTGTTTTTGTTTTTTTTTATCTAGATATTGCACTGCGGATACACAGTGTTTATCATTTAATATCAGACCTCCATCTGTTAGCATTTAGTTTAACATCCTCTGTCCTGAAGTAATTAGTAACAGTAGCTTCTTTGGGAGAGTGGGGCAACTCAAGTCTCAATCCTATTTCCCTTATTTGGTTTCTTCTTTTGTTTAAAGAGATGACTTAAAGGGGGCACGGGTGGGAGGGCTGGAGGGAGTGGGGTAGTGTTATCTCCTAATAAGATCACCTCTTTGGCTCCTTTAGCTTGGTTTCTGGTTGGAAAATCAGAAAAGCTCAGAACCACAGTTTAAAGATGTTTAAGAAGTGGCTCAGAAAGAACACTATAGACAGCTTTATAAAACAAAGCTACATCTCTGCGTACTAATACCACCCACACCTCCCAACATCATTCCTGATTACAGCCTGCATTCACGGAACGCTTACAGTATGGCAGTTGCTGCGCTCGGTACTTGTGTCAAGTTCTTATTCCTGTTGTACAAACAAGGAAAACCAGACACAGTCCTGAAACAGTTTCATTATTCAACAGAAATGTCTTAAAATAAATCAACAATACTTCCAAGCCAAGAATTTAAGGAAATAATATTGAAGTGTAGGGAAAGTAGGAAGAAAGAATAAAGAATTATAAAAGTAGAAACTAATTAGAAAAAATCGACGTACTCAAAATAATTACTATACATGCTTCCTTAAAAATAAAAGAATAAAATTTAGTGTCAGGGAGAATCTAAACAAGGGAAATTAATACAAGAATGTGAACATATCCATAGAATTATGAGAGACTGTCTCCAGCTTTTCACTAAAATCTCTAAAAAACATGAACCAGCAGAAATTAACTCAAAGAAAGGAAGAATCATGAAAACTTCTGCAATGCAGTGATAAAGCTGACCAAGAATACTATTTGTATTTGAGCTCTACGCCTTCCCAAAACAAACAAATTAAAGACTTAGCAGACCCAGATGAATTTATGAACAATTTCTTTTAGATGGTTACGAGGCAAATAATTACATTAATTACATAATTAGGCTCTCTTAGAGCACTGAGGAAGTAGGCTTCCATTATCATGGCTCAAAGAATCTATGAGGGAGGGCTAGTTATAGCACCATTAATATTGATATAAAGTTACATAAATAAAAAAATCACAGGATTTATTTCAGGATTACTAGAATAGTTCAATACTATGAAATCTATCAATAAGCTTCTTCATAAGTAAAAGATATTCTTAACATGTTAGAAAAAGTTTATAAAAGTTACCTTCACATTATTCTTTACCATGAGATGATATTTCTTCAAAATTTTTTTGTAAAAAATTATGTATCTCTGAAATGAACAGAAAACAGGGCAGACATTTTTTGTAACACCACCTAAATTTTTTGAAAATGGAAAACATGAAAAGATGTTTGGATTTATATAATCTTAAGTTGCTTATGAGCTTGATTTGTAATGTGAAATGTCAAAAGTATTTTTAGGAGAGTCAGGAAGAATACCAGGAATCACAATCATTCTTCATTAATAACATTGTTCTGTAAGTGATTAATATGATTGGATAAATAAATTGGAGCTTTAGTTATTGAACAAGAGAATTACTGATTCATATTAGTATTGTAATAAAACCAAATGATCAGAAATAATGCAGAATGTAGTCAGATAATAACTTTTAATATAGTAATAACTACTTAGAAATTAAAAACAAATGATGAAGAATTTCATTCAAAGTGGTAGATAGGGTATCATTATAATAAATATAGTAGAACAAATAGTTCTGGAGTTAACCTGGAAGCATGAATTATAAAAATCACTGGTAAGATCAGTCTTAGTAATCTTGCCCTAATAGATATTGAAGATTCTTATGTGTAATTAAAATAGTGTAACAGGAGTCTAGAATTGTGAGAGAGAAAACGACAAGAAGAAAGTAGAAACACACTCAAGAAAATATAAAATAGTAATTGGGTGATCACTCTTACTCTTGAGATAATTAAATAGAATTGACCTGAATCACTCTAATTCTATTATTTCTGGACATTCAAGGCCCTTCCCGCAGGCTTGTGCTGGGGACATTAATTCTCTTGTCCTCCTCTACTATCTGGACTTCTAACTTCCTGTTTGCTGTGCCATATCAGACCATATGTAAAACTCAAATCTGTTCAAGTTTCACAAAGTAAAAATTAAAGCCACGGAGACAGGCAAGCCTATTCTAAGTTAGTTTCCTCTCCTTGCTGTTTCCATACCCACCATTTCATTAACCGCCCTTACCTGCTCTTGTCTCTTCTCTTAATCCTTGCTAGTCATACTTTAAAAAAATTTTCCTCATTGTCATTTTAGCAGAATTGTGGTAAGGTAGATCCAATAAATTCATAAATTAAGATATCATTTTTGCTGGAAATCTCCTCCCCAATAACTGCTTTTGAAAAAAGTGATATTATGATCTTTGTAAGATGCTCTCATCTTTTCAAATTCAGTCTTTTGATTAAATCTTAGAGAATACCAAGGTTTTAAGCAATTCAAAGTGCTAATATTTTATTTTACTCTTTCTATATAGAATGTATTATAAAACACGAAAGTTAGTATTTTTGTATTTATTTTATGAGATACGGGCTTCGTGTAGCTTCCCTCATTTAAAACTTCACAGCAACTGCATGAGTGAAAATTAAGGATCAGAGAAGCTAATAACTTTGATTGAGATCCTCAAGTAAATAAATAGCATAGGACCGGTGAGATAGCTCAGCAGCCTAAGCGCCTGCCTGGCAAGCATGAGGTCCTGAGTTCGACTCCCGAAACTCACATAAAGGAAAAAAGGGCCGGTGATATCGCTCAGCGGCACAAGCGCTTGCTGGCAAGCGCGACATCCTGAGGTCGACTCCCGGTACCCACATCAAAAAAAAAAGCGTATTAAAGTCGAGGTCTTCTGGCTCTCAAGCCATGCTCTTTCACTGCATTCCATTTTCTCTTGGGAGTAAACTTTTACTCCTAAGAGTAGTTACTTTGTTAATATAAATAGAGCTTCATAAATATAATTCTGAACAAAACAGATGACCATAAGAATGAGAATAAAATTAAAATTACAGTCTAGTAATGCTGTTGTTATACCTTCACTTTCATCTTTTTTTTTTAATGTTCAAAGTCATTAATCTTAACTCTCCTGTTTCTATGGACTTTAGTAATGAGTTTCCCTATTGAATTGCAGTGTAGTCTGGTTTCCCAATATTTTATCTTGATTCTCTCTTCCTTATCATATTAACAAGATATTGCCAGATATTACAAAATTACATAAAATTCTGAAAGCATGAAAGAGCTATGTGCCAATAAACTTTTGCATTTATGGATAATATAGAAACAAAGTAGTTTACGAAGGAATAAATAAAAAGTATTTATATAGACGTTGGAAGCATTCTAAATACCAGAGTGTTTGAGAAAGGCAAAAATGTTCAAGCAAAGTTACAGAACAGATGACTTTAAAAAAATATTTTAGGGCTGGTGAGATGGCTCAGTGGTGTAAGCGCCTGCCTGGCAAACACGAGGTCCTGAGTTCGACTCCTGGCACCCAGATACGAAAAAAGGGGCCGGTGATATCGCTCAGCGGCACGAGCGCCTGCTGGCGCACGAGTCCTGAGGTCGACCCCCGGTACCCACAAAAAAAATAAAAAATAAATAAAAAAATATTTTAAACATATTTAAAATAACAACACATGAATGTTATTAATTTTAAAATGTAATTGATTATGAATTACTTTTATTGATAATTTAGATTGTAAATATGAGTAGTTTCTGCTTATTGAAGGATATTTGTTTATTATAGCTAATTGTTAAGTAGGAGTTTAAAGACCATTATTAAAACATGTCAAGTGTAAGAAAAAAATGTAAAATATAGTAAATGGTGTAGAAAATACAAGTCCCATTGTCTCTGAATTCCCAGTACTGAGCTAACTGCTCGGTGTTTTGGTATGCTTTGCTAGTCTCTGGTGCCCAGGTGTTCGGTAAACACCAGTCTTTTGCTTTGAATGTGTTTTTCAACCTGTGATTACATTTAAATCAATACAGTGAATAATGCATATTGCCCTCCAAGATGTGGTGGTGCCTCATCTAATTAGCTGAAAGCATTAAGAGAGAAAGACTGAGGCCATAGATGAAGAAGAAACTGTCCCTGCAGACTGCCTTTGGAATGTGACTGTACCACCATCTGGTCTTTGGGTCTCCAACCTGCAGACTTGCCTTACCGATTTCAGACTTGCCAGCCCCTACAGTTCCATGAGCTAATTCTTAAAATAAATTTCTCTCACGTATATGCTAGCTTGTTGATTTTGTTTCTCTGGAGAACCCTAACACAGTGCATATAGCTTATTTTTGAACAACAATAAAGTAAACCTGTCAAACCTTGGGAAACTAGGGTAGTTTAACCTAGCAAATTAATGATGTTCTGTAGAAATGATGTTTTGGGATTTTTGGGTAACTGTCCAAGAATAACCAATTATATTTTAATGATTGTTTAGTGGTGTGGGGATTTAAATTGGTTCCGATAATCTAATTTCAAATTCAGTGGTTACATTTGTATGTTTTAACATACAGCTCTTTAACTGATGCTCTCATGGTGGTTCAAAGTCAAATCCCCATGATGCGTGCATTATCCTTCCTGACACAGAGCAAGGCCAAACCACTTGTTTATGTTTGGTATCTGCCCTGGTGTTTATCTTGTATTCTTCACATAAATAAACAAAAGTGGTTTGGTTTCCAGAACTTCCAGGCTGGCATTGTTTCATAAAAATTGAAACTAATTCAGGAAAATTAATGAAAAGTGTTTTTACCACAGTGAAAATCATGGTGGAATTTCTCTGCTTTTCATTTAAGTTCCACAGTATTGAGTGTTGTTCTAGGACTTGAGGTAATTTCTGGAAAGGGAGAGAAACACATGCTGAAGAGTGCTTCAAGTTAAATACAAGAACTATCACTTTGATGGAAAGAAATGCTGTATCTTTCCTTCTTCTTCTTTGGTTACAATTTTCTTATTAGCACAGAGCGTTTCTTATGTATTTTTGTCTGTAACAATGACATTTAACTTAAATACCTACATACTGTCAAATGAATCAAATATGGATTCCCTCTATACCGATGATTCTTTTTTTAATGGCACACAATCTTTTTGATGTGAAATACGGATCATATGTTTTAAAATGGCTAATATCAAGTGCTGGTGAGGCTATGAAAACAAGAGTAACTTTACAAACTCTTGGTGAGACTATAAATTGGTATGACCATTGTGGAAGACAATGTGGAGGTAGCTCAAAAAATTGATAATAGAACTACTGTGTGATCCAGCAGTCGTACCCCTGGGCACACACCAAAAAACAGTGAAATCCATCTGGTGAAGAAAGACTTGCACTTTCATGTTCATGGTAACATTATTTACAGTAGCTAAGGCACAGAGTCACTTTGAGTGTCTGTCAGCTGATGAACTGATAAAAAAGTGGTATATATACAAAGGAGTGCTTTTCAGTATTAAAAAGGAAGGAATCTTGCTATTTGCAATGACATGGGAGATATTAATCTAATTGAAATAAACCAGACACAAAGAAAATACATGATCTTTATGTGGGTTCTGAACGATAAATATGTAGAAGCAGACCATAGAATGGTGGGTGCTGGGGGGTAGCTGGTGTTTGGAATGGGGAGACATTGGTAAAAATTAAAATTATGCAGGGTGATCACATTCAAGAGGCTGAATGTACAACAAGATGACTACAGTTAATAATTATATACTTCACATTTTCTGAGAAAGTAGATCTTAAGTGTTCTCACTGCACACACACAAATGTAACTATTTTAGGGCTGTGGGTGAGTCTTTTTTTTTTTGTGGGTATTGGGGTTCGACCTTAGGATCTCGCATGCCAGCAGGCGCCTGTGCCACTGAGCGATATCACCGGCCCTTTTTTCGTATGTGGGTACCGGGAGTCGAACTTAGGACCTCGCGCTTGCCAGGCAGGTGCTTGTGCCGCTGAGTTATCTCACCGGCCCATGGGTGAGTCTTAATGGTAGCAGGAGGCCTTGAGTTCAATCCTCAGCACCATAAAAATAAAAAAATAAATATTATGAAGTAATATATGTTAGTTTAATTTAGTAATGATTTCACAATGTACATGTAAAAACATCATTAGACACTTTAAATGCATATAGTTTTATTAAACAATAGTGCATGATGCTAATCAAAAAAGTTTTTGAGAATAAGTTTTTTTTCAGTACCAGAAATTGAACTCATGACCTCACGCTTGCCAAGCGAGAATAATTTTTTAAAAAATTTTTGATTAATTTTATTGGTACATTTTAGATATACATAATGATCACATTCATCAGAGGGAGTTTGTACCTGTGTATGATATATCTTCATCCTTCTTTTTTCCCTAATCCCCTCTCCTCCCTTCAACCCCTCTTTCCTTCCTTATTTATGAAAACTTTCTTTCCATTTTCTTCCTTCTATTCTTTTATTTCTTTTCCCTTTCTTCTTCTCCTCCTCCTTCTTCCTCCTCCTCTTCTTCTTCTCCTTCTTCCTCCTACCAGGAATCAAACTCAGGACCTTGTGCTTGCCAGGCTGGCGCTGTGCCACTGAGCTGTATCCCTGGCCCCTTCCCTCTCTCCCTTTCCCCCTCCCACATCCTTTGTTCCCCTTCCCGTTTGGATATTTTCTTCCTATTCCCAGGATCTATTATACATTTTGGTCCTTATTTACCTTCTCAGTTTCTCACACCAGAGAAATGATGTGATATTTAAAACTGTTTGTCTGATTTATTTCACTTAAGATTACGAACTCTTTTTTTGTCATGTTTTTTCTTTTCCCTTCCTTCCTTTCCCCGCCCCCCTCCTTAGTTCCCTTTTCTTTTGAACAGTTTCTTCCTATTTCACAATACCTTTTACACACTTTTGTCCTTATTTACACATTCGGTATCTCACACCAGAGAAGCAATGTAATTACACATGTGTGTCTGGTTTATTTCACTTAAGAGCATGGTCTCGAAATGCATCCATTTACCTAGACATGTCTCAAGTTTATCCTTTTTATGGCTGAGTAGTACTCCATTGTATAAAAAAATCTTCTTTATCCATTCCTTGATTGATGGGCATTTGGGTTGTTTCAAAGATTTAGCTATTATAAACTGTGCTGCTATGGACATGGGTGCTCATACATCACTGTGGTATGATGTTTTTAATTGTTTTGGGGAGATACCCAGGAGAATAGCTGGGTCAAATGATGCCTCTAATCCTAGATTTTTGAGAAATCTCCACAGTGATAACATGAGTATGTACTTCCACCAACAATGGGGAAGAGTTCCTTTTTCCCCACAGCCCCACCAGCGTTTATTATTGGTTGATTTCTTGATAATAGCCATTCTTTATGGAGTGAGATGGAATCTCAGCTTCATTTTAATTTGCATCTCTTGAATGACTAGTGACGTTGAATTTTTTTTATATATTTATTTGCTATTTGTATTTCTTCCTCTGAGAAGTGAATATTCATCTCAGATGCCCATTTTTGGATTCGGTCTTTAAATTTGGTGGGTCTGATTTTTTCAGTTCTTTATATGTTGTAGATATTAGTCCTGAGAAACAACTGGCTATAATTTTTTCCCACTCTGTGGGTTGTCTTTTCACTCTATTGGAAATTTCTTTTTCTGTGCAAAAGCTTTTTAATAGAATGCAATCCCAATTGTTGAAGCAGTTGTATGGTATCCATTAGTTATATTCTGTTCATTTACTGATCAAGGGCTTATTTTTCTTCACATTGTTTTCAAATTTTAATTTTTTATTGATGTTTGCATTACCTCATGATTACATTCCTCATGGAGAATTGGTACATGTATCTAAAACCTCTTCTTTTTTTTTTTTTTAATCCCTTTTCCACCCTAGTTCTCCTCATTTCTCCATATCTTGATCCTTTTTTTTTTTTGGTACTGGAAATTGAACTCAGAACCTCATGCTTGCCAGGCAGGCACTGGGCTGCTGAGCTATATCCCCAGCCCTTCATATCTTGATCTACTTCCCATTTGCAAAAGATCTAGCTCCCTATTTCCTATTATCTTTCTTTATGTTGCACGTTATTTATATTTTTTGTTTCTCATAAGAAAAACCATACACTATGTAAGCTTCTGGGTTTGATATATTTCCCTTAACATTATAGACTCATGGTATACGTATTTTCCTACAAATAATTTAAGTTTATCCTTCTTTATGGCATAATAGTACTCAACTATGTATAAATATATTTTCTTTATCCATTCATCTGTTGATGTTTGCTGCTTCCAGCACAGCTGTCAAAGTTCCTGGGGGAAGGACAGTGGGAGGATGGGGAAATAAAGATAAGAGTCATAATGCAGAAAGCTGAGGTCAGGTGGAGCCCTTTCTCCAGATGGGAGGAAAGGAACTGCTGCACCACCACAGTGTCTTTATTTGTACATTCGGCAGGTTGATGTCACGTGACACCCCTCTGCCTAGCAACCTGTTTGCATGGCAGCCTCTGGGCACCTCCCATTCTGGGAGCTGGAGCAGGTTTTCACGTGGCTCGCCTCCCGCACTCTTTGTTCTCCGGTGGGCCTTGCTCCAGCCCCTCACGTGTGATTGATCTGCAGCTTCAGCAGCTCCCCACAGATGGACATTTAAACTACTTCCAAGATTTAGTTAGCTATTATATATTGTGCTGCTATAACATGGGTATGAATGTATCACTGTAATATGATTTCTTTAACTCTTTTGGGAAGTTACCCAGAAGGGGAATAGCTGGATTAAGTGACATTTCTATTTTTAGTTTTTTTTTTTTTTTGAATCTCCATTTCCATAATGGTTGTATTAGTTTAAGTTCCCACCAACAATGTAGAAGGGTTCTTCTTTTCCCCCACAGCTTTGTCAGTGTTTGTGTTTATTTGATTTCTTAATGATGGCCATTCTTTCTGGAGTAAAATGGCATCTCAGTGTTGTTTTCATTTTGCATTTCTCTAATGGCCAGAGATGTTGAGCATTATTTCACGGATTTATTGGCCATTTGTACTTCTTCTTCTAAGTAGTATTTATTCATTTCACATGCCCATTTTTTTTTTTTGATCGGCTCATTTATTTTGGGGAGATATAATTTTTTTGAATTCATTATATATTCTAGATATTAGGCCTCTGTCTGAGGAATAGCTGGCAGTTTTTTCTCCCATTCTGTAGGTTGTCTATTCACTCTGTTGGTGGTTTCCTTTGCTGTGCAGAAGCTTTTCAATCTGGTGTAATCCCATTTGTTGATTCTTGGTATTATTTTTTGAGACATTGGGATTCTGCTCAGTATGTCCTTGCCTATGCTCATGTCTTCAAGATTTTTACCTATTTTGCCTTCTAGCAGATTAGATCTTTGATCCATTTTGATTTTAGTTTAGTACATGGTGAGAGACATGGGTCTAGATTCAGTCTTCAGGGTGTGGATTGCCAGTTTTCCCAGCACCATTTATTAAAGAGGCTGTCTTTTCTCCCGTGTATGTTTTTGGCCCTTTTGTCAAAGATCAGATAGTTAAATGTGCCTGGAATTGTTTCTGCATCCTGTATTCTGTTCCACTGATCCACAAATCTGTTTGTCTTTTTTCCAAAACCATGCTGTTTTTAATCACTGTAGCTTTGTAATGTAACTTGATGTCCGAGATTGTGTGGTATCTCCTGTTTAGCTCTGTTGCCCAGGATGGCTTTTGCTATTCTGGATCTCTTCTGAATCCATATGAATTTTAGGATTATTTTTCCTAGTTCTGTGAGGAATGCTAATGGTATTTTTACTGAGATTGCATTAAATCTGTTTTGGAAGTTAAGACTGTTTAAATAAGTTTTGGAAGTATGACCACTTTGACAATATTAGTTCTATCTATCTAGGAACAGGGGATATCTTTCCAATTTCTCATGTCCAATTTGATCTCCTTTTCCAGAGTAATGTGGTTTTTTTGTTGAGGTCTTTTACTTCCTTGGTTAGGTTAATTCTTATGTATTTATTTTTTCCTGATGTGATCATAAATAGTTTTTCCTTCTTTACATTATTTTTCTTCCTTTCAGCTTACTTTATTTGGGACCAGAGCAGGTATGTATGAACAGTGCGTCGGTGTTCCACAAAGACGTTACTTGCCCGCCGCTGCTACTGCAGCCAGGAACCAACTGCCTCTGGTTAATGGGGCTGAGTGCCACTCAGTGAGTAGAGCAGAGAGCATACGCTATCCTTTCTGAAGTCATTTGCTTTCCGTGGTATTTTACACTTAGTAAGAGTGAAGTATCGAAACAAATATTTGTTTATTTAAATACCTATTTCTGTTTTCCTTTAAAAATGTCAAAACAATTGCAGTTATATATGTCTACCATATTACTTTTTAAAAAAATCTTTTAAAAAAAATTCTCTCTTATATTACTGATGAAAAGATGTATGTTTACCATAACTTTCAAATTAAAGTCAGATATGCAAATGTAGGCATTGAAATTCCTGTAGCATATTACATTGAGTGTTAGAAATATACTTATTATTTATGTACACAATATCCTCTGAATTTTGTATCCTTCTTTCTCTTCTAGAATGTATACAGCTTGTTTCTGTATCCAGACGTGCATCTTTCATGTGAAAATAAATAGTTCAGAGAAAAGGGATTTTACTTTTTTCCAAGAAATATTACTCATATTCTATCAGTGAAAATTCTCTTTAGAGAATTTGGTAAATTGTTGAAGGATTTGGTAAATTGTACAATCAATAAAATCTTCAAGGATGTTGTTTGTATGCCAGTATTTTATATGCCTTAATTTAAATGTTATTTGGTGCTGAATATTAAAATCTGTTGGTGGTCTATACCACTCATTATATTATATATAATTTTGAGAACTTATGAAATAATGGGTTCTATTGTATGTTAGCATCAACAAGACCTGTGCTTCTGAAACAAGTTTGATCTCTGCCCGCATTCTTGAAATCATGGGTATTTAAAGTTCTAAAGATTAATGTTGTTACTTGCTTTTTTTTACACCACCTTTTACTGACAGTTATCTGTGGCATTTTTAGGGAGACATGAAATCAAGTGAAAAATGTTCCTGAAGTGAGTAGAGGGGAAATGAGAAATGCACATTGTGTGCCTAGAAATTCAGTTATTCAGTTGGTGTCTCCATTTCTATTCAGTATAAGGCGCTACTTTTGGTTTAACATGCATAGAGTTCTCAGTTCATTTTTTTTTTTTATTTCACTGCAGTTACAGTAGCAGTTTTCTAACAATCTAACATTAGAAGTAAACATAAAATTGAGGCTTTAATCAACAATTTAGGTAAGAGATAGTAAATAATAATCAATACATAGTTTTTATTTATTATACCAAATAGACCTAAATTATTCTGGGTATCAGGCGAAGTGGGATACTAAACATTTGTTTTCTACCAATTAAGATGTTGAAACTTGAGTTTACACAGCAGACTTTCTGCAGGAGAAGTACTTAGTTGAGAACATGGAGGGTTGAGGACATCGTAATGATGAACTGGAAGAGTGAGATGGAAGATTGTTCTCTAGCTAACATGGAAATGTATGGTTCTTGAAAACTTTGGTTTAGAGGATCAAACTACCAATTGAATTCAGTTGTCTGGAGGAGGGGAAGGGGTCGAGACAGAGGAAGGAAAGATTTTAATATATACGTGGGGTACACTGTTGTTCCTTTTCCAGCTGTATCTGAAAGTCATTCGTTTTTCCAGTATTTATTAAACTCTCGAGGAATAGACTGTGATGGATACTGGGAATAGAAAGGTGAATTTCATTTGTCCTAACCTAAAGAAGCTTGTCACTTTTGGGAAATAGTAAATGATGAGAAAAAGAGGAGAGCTAGAACCAGAGTGAAATACAGAGAAGGCAACACTTACTTCTTCCAGAATAGGTAGAAATGGAAATCAGAAGTATAATATAATATAATATTGTTTCAATAACTGGATAGAGAATGCTAGATTAGGAGACTTGGAGCCCAGAAGTTTAGATTTCATTTTCGCCTTCATGGTACTGCGGGTGACTGACAGGGAGTTTTGCCTCTCAAAAGGGGACTGCAGAACTTGTCAAATAAATACAAGTCTCTACATCAGAGGCTATGACACTTGTCATTTTCAGAATGTTTCTTTGCTTAGTACTAGAGTTCTGAAAATAATGAATAATAGCTGATTTTATTGTATTTCAGTTATGACACATCAACGTAATTAACACACAAAAAGCAGAACCATTTTTTGACATGTGACGGGAAACACTGTTTTGTTTAGCTATGCTTAACCTTTAAGAAAGGTAAGATATTTGTATATTTTGTATTTTACAATCTTTCAGGTCTTCTTAAAAATTGAGTTTCATTTACCTTTAAATCATTTTAAAGTTATTTAAATTACTTAAATGGTATCATATAAATGTTTATACCTTAATTGGATGTTTTTGATTTTAATATCTTGAAGGGAAAGTAAGGAAGAAGAAATAATATCAGTAAAAGTAAAAGCTTTACTTTTAAAAGTAAACCCCAGATGTAAGCTTCAGTTGTCTTTCCTGTGCTAGAGCACATTCATTTCTCTATGATTTATTTGGTTTAAGGGAGAAATAAAGGATTTTTCTGTGGCGTATTTTGGAAAATGACCATGTAGTAAGTGATAGTTTAGCAGTGTGTGGGGGGGAAGAGACAGAGAAACAGACAGAGAGACAAAGAGAAACTGAGAACTTAAAAACTTAAAAGATGAAGAGGGTAATTTTTCTTATATTAAAAATATACTTTTTATTTTGCTTTTTATCCCTCTCATAGTAGTAAAACAGTGGCCAGGGACCCTTATACGAGTTTTGGAATTTGTCCCTTGGGGACAGGCTGTGCTGCAAGGTCCAGGTTACCTAGTCTTCTACTCCTTTGGCTGCGTCACAGGTGGATCTGAGCTGAGCTTTCAGCTCCTGGCTCTGCAGTCTTCTCTGAGTCCTACAAACCTCAAAAGCTGCCTCCCCGCATTTTCCTCACTTCAGTTATGGCCATTGATAGGGACACATCACAAGACGCTAAGTCCTCAGCTGCCCTGGGAGTCTGGGCCTCATAGTCCATTTCCCTGTGAGTACTCTCTGCCCTCTTTCATGTTCCATGAACATGTTGTAGGATGGTATTGAATTTCTCCAAATTGTTCCCATTTAGGTAGACATTTTAGAACATTTATCTTCAGTTCTCGTGCAGCTTTTGGACCAGCTCTGAAGAATAGCACTAGAAGGCTGATATAAGTGAGGCAGGCTTTACAATACTTTTGAGTAATGGATCTGATTTACAGCTTAAGTGTAGTTGTAATACATTGTATTTAAAGTCTTATTTTGTGATATTGAAATTTGCACATAAATGAATTACAAATAGTGGTCCATTGTTTTACTCTAAGATAGCTTATTGCTTATTGAATAGCTAGTTATCTAGGTCATTCTAAAACCTGAGAAGTCTCTGTGAATAAAGCAAAGATTATAGAAATTTTTTTTCTATAAAAATTCTGTTCTAACCTAGTGACTTTCTCTGAGCTATTGAGAGGAAAACCAGTTGTTAAGAGAAAAATCCTAGCTTTCTCTTTTAAAACTCACAAAGGCAAGATACTTGTTAGTATGAATGTTGAGAACTGTTACCCTAGGCTTCTTTAGGAACTTGTCCCTCACTCTTGTGGAAGAAAACAGAGCTGCATGTCTCATTATTAGGTATTAGGTACACTTGAAAACAGTAGAGGACAGGTGTCTTTATACACAATCCTTATTCAAAGAATAACTTTTTTTTATATACTTCCCTGTCTTCTTGTTCATTATATAAAAGTAACAGCTTGAATAAAAACCATGTGAAGGATGCTCTAAATAGGAGCTGGTATGTATGATAAAATTTTAGAGGGTAAATACTTTGGATCTGACTTCTCACTTTTACTCAGTTTTGCTAGACTTGTAATTCAACTTGTGTTTGCTGCTGGGGACTGGTGGCTGAAATGATGTGTTTCATTCTTTCCAAAGGTTTTCAAAGTCTCTTAGAAAAGCCTTTGCACTTATAAGACCAAATGTGTTACTTACAATGACAGGAATTTGTCATAAAAACATTTTTTTGGGTTTCCAGCTAACCGAGGATTTTGAATCTATTCAAGCAATTATTCAGCATTTGATGATTTGCCATGGGAATTAGACAAGTGATTGTAAGAAACTCAATTAACTCCTTACTGGAAAAAAAATAAAGAGGACAAATTAAGGAAATTGACACTTGAGTAAAGAGTGTAATAGGATTTTGACAAAAATCCTGAATATTCATTTTATAATTGCAATTATTAAAGTTTTGGCTAAAAATGATTAAATTGCAAATGGTCTTGAAAGAGGATGAATTCAGCAGTTGTGTAATCCAAATGCAGGAAGGTGCTCCAAGATCAATCAACCAAACGATTCTAAATGGAGACAAGTACCAAAGAAACTTAAAGTCCAAAGTAAATGAACTGTGTAGCTAAATGCTGCCTTCATCTAACTTATTCACTTACATTATGGTTTCTTGTCAATAAAGTTCCTAATGATCAGAAACATGTTAAAGTCTTGATTTCACATGGCTCTTGGTATATATACATTGTCCATTTACATCATTTTTTTTAACAGTCTGTTTCGAATGTTTTTTCAAGTATTCTAAGCTTTGGTGAAATTAGTAAGGCACAGGATAGAATGAAATAGTAGTCTTTATTAAAAGATATCTGATCTAATGGAAAAGAACAAACAATATTCATCAGTGAACAAATTACTAATTGAGAAAGGAGATATAAGTGCATGGATATTCACAGCCCCTCATATTAGATGGTTGGTATGTGACTATATTAGAACGGTAAAATGATTTGTACTCTTATTTGAGGAATGAGAGGTAAGAATAAAACCACATACTTAGATTCAAAAGCAGGAATGGTTCCAGCACCTGCAGGGAGAGTTGGACCTGAGTTGACTAAAGCATGAGAAGAGTCAGGTGACTTTGCTAAGACATCCCCAGTTCTTCCTCCTTTCTAATTTCTTTTCATTGATTCTTAAAGTTAAGTGTTACAGTTACTGGCCTGGAGAAAACTAGTCGGACTATAGCTGGTATTAATAGCTCTATTTTCATTTTCTCCATGGCTCAGCTTATATTTTCTGAATAAAATACCCACTTAATCTGGAATTAAAAATGCCTGGGTGTCCATTTGCAAATTAGCTTTGAAGCTTTTGCCAGGAAACTAAATAATCTAAGCCTTTGACCTTGTAGAACAGATGATCATGGGGTTGTCATTAACCAGCAACAGTGAAAATGCTACACAAAGAGAACTTACAGAGGGGTCTGTGAACATTACAAAAGGATAAATAAGATAGCAAAGGCCACCCAAGGAGCGAAAACTTAAACAGGTCTATCGATGCTTTTGAGTAACCTCCATAAAATTTTTCCAACACCTGATCAGTGTAGTAGACATTAATTTGGAGATAATTAAGTGCTTGAATCTTGTATATGATTCCAAATTTAAATATTTAGAGCCCTCTAAAACATACTCTTTCCAACTCTGAATCAGAGACTTGACATCTAGAAAAGTACAGTTAATAAAAATGGGGAAGGGGATATTTCAGGTGAAATATTCTCCATACTTTACTATTTTTAATGAAATATGAAGCAGCGTCTCTTTCTGTTGCTCCCCTCTGAGAGTTCACATTGAAGCACAGTAATACGCTTATTTTTTTGTGAAAAAGAATACTCTGCCCTGCTGAGGAGTCAAAGCACCTTTTGTCCTGGACGGTCATTATAGATAATAGATTGCTTAGCTACAGTGGGGATATTTCATGATTTTGTATTATGATTTAAATATAAATTAGCTTAGAAACAACAGAAAATAATTTTCTGTTACTAAGGTTGAAAACTTCAATTTTCTCCATTTCTTATTCATTGTAGAAACTCTATAACTTATATTCTCACATATAAGTTTATAAATTAATTGCACATTTATATATATTTCAATATATTATTTTAAATACTCATCGTCTATGAAAACCTTAGAAAGTTAACTGAAG
Source organism: Erethizon dorsatum (assembly GCA_028451465.1). Classification (NCBI taxonomy): domain Eukaryota; kingdom Metazoa; phylum Chordata; class Mammalia; order Rodentia; family Erethizontidae; genus Erethizon; species Erethizon dorsatum. The sequence goes on from CM051824.1 coordinate 141,253,290, forward strand.
TCTTTATGCCTCAGCATAAAGTACATCTGTAAAATGGGGACTAAGCACTTTTATAAGACAACTTGGAGCAGTGCTATTATGAATTTAGAATTCAAAACATTAGACGTTGTTGTGGAAATCTGTACAGAGAGATTTGCTTTTGTTGAAAATCAAGTTGCTAAAATTAAACACTCATTTATTGGAATAAATCCTCACAGAGAAATAGAGAGTGACTGAGGGGGTTTCAAAACGTAACCCAGCAGAGACTATTGTAAACTAGGAATCAGGAGCACTGTGTCACCCGTAATTCCCCCACCACTCTCAGTGCCTCTGTTTAATGAACCACTGAATCCTGGCAACTGTACATCCTAAAATCCTGTTTTTCTCTTGCCCCCGGATGTGGCACCATCTCTTTGTGTCTTGGCCGCTGCTATATCCTCCAGACTCCTACAGCAATATTTTGATTCCAAGACTCCTCACAGGGTGGATAGAGTGCTCTTTTACAAGTGTAATTCTAAATACATCGATTCTCTACTTAAACCCACTGAGTGGCTTTTTATTCCCTTTATGAGCAAATCCAAAATCCTTTAAATGGCCTGTAATGACTCTGTGAGGCCTTGCAAACCACTTCTTCTCAGAATCATGTTTATCTCTTCCCATTTGTTCTCTTTCCTCACTATCTCAAGTTTATCACATTCTTCCATACCTCAGGAAAATTGCATGTGCTATTTTCTTAGACCAGAATTTTTTTCTCTTACTCTCTGGCATTGGATAGCTGATTTAGGGCTTAGTTGAGATGTCACCCTTTCAACAGAGAGCACATTTATGACGTCCCTGGTACAATTTAATCACCTTTACTTTGTGCCCTAAACCCAGTTTCTGTAGGATAGATCAGTCTCCCAAGTATTCTCTGTTTGCTTAAAAGCAGCAGACCGTGCTGTCTTGTGTCGTATTAGGAAGCATGAGGACTGTGTCAGGAAGATAGTAATGTTCAGTTGCCTTTCCTTTGTCTCACAAGAGAGTACTTCATTTAATGTAGTTCTACTTGTGCCTTTGAACCACAAGATTAAAGAAAATATACACCCATTCATTTGCCCATTTGACATTTATCTTTCAAAAAATAATTACTCCACTGAATACTCAATTTCTGAGACACAGTATTATTAAGGTGTAGACACAACACCTCTCCTCAGGAAGCCCATATTTTAATGGGAAGTCAAATGATTCACAAGTAGTTATTATAAATGGCAATATCTGACGTATCTTGGAAATCAGAGGGCCTTTGATTCTACAGAACAGAGGAGGTTGGGGAGAGTCTATGTAGAGTCGTAGTATTTAAGTGGTTATGTAACTTTGGAAAAGCTACTTAAACTCTCAGATTCAGTATCCATATTTATAAAATGGAGTGATTAGTATCTTCCATGTAGCACTGGTATAAAAATAAAATGATATAATACATGTAAATCATCTATCACAGAATTTAGCTTGTAGAAGTATTTACTAAATGTTAGTAGCAGGTGCTATTTTCTTGAATCTTGACTCATGATATAAACATCCTGAATATTTCTACATATTATTTTAAAGCATTTTAATGATTTCATTATATGTTATTATAGGTTGACTGCCATTTCTTTTTAATTTCTCTGCTTAAATGTTTTCCCTTCTTATATCACAAAATATACTTTGTTAAAATTTTTGCAAGGACATCACCAGAATATTAATGTAAGGAAGTTTGAAAACTCACACCTTCTCTAAAAAAATAAAATAAAATAAGGCAAAAATATCACAATCAAGTTTTCAGCATTCTGGAAATTAACCAAAAGTTTGCAGCACTTAGGGGAGTTAAGAAAAATCCCTGAGGGCCGGTGAGATGGCTCAGCAGTCTACACGCCTGCCTGGCAAGCGCGAGGTCCCGAGTTCGACTCCCGGAACCCACATACGAGAAAAGGGGCCGGTGATATCACTCAGCGGCACAGGTGCCTGCTGGTGCGCGAGGTCCTGAGGTCGACCCCTGTTACCCACAAAAAAAAAAAAAGAAAAATCCCTGAGTATCAATAAGAATATCAAGCTTTATGATAGTTTAACATTTCCTGATATCATTTCCTGCTCTATGATTGAAAAATAACAACCCCCATTCTTGGTATTGAAGGCAGTGGCTCCCGAGAAGACCCCACTAGAAAAACTTATTTTCACTGCGTCTAAAATTTATTGTCTCATGGTTCTCGAGGCTAGAAAGCCAAAGCAGCATGTCAGCTGGGTTTGTTCCTCATGAGGGCTGAGCTCTGTCCCTGGCCTTCCTCTTTGTCTTGTTGATGGCCGTCCTCTCCTGGCTCGTCTTCTCATCACCTTCTCTCTTTGTTTGTATTTACGTTTTGCTTCTTCTAAGCATCCAGTCAAGTTGGATTAAGGATAAACCTAGTTACCTCGTTTTATCTTGACTACTTCCAGCCTCCAGGCTTGTGAGACAACAAACTTCTGCTGTACAAGAACCTACTCCTACTCTGTGGAGTTTGTAATGGGAGCCTTAGCAAATGAATACAGGAGTGATACAGTGTGTTCTGAGAACACAAAGAAATAAAATTAAATTTTAAAATCAGAAGACAATTTGGGGCAATCACTACCCATTTAAAATAATCAACACACCCTAAATAATGAATGGTCAAGAAGAAATCACAGGAAATTTAGAAAGTATTATGAGAAGAACAAAAGTGAAAACATACAAAAACTTACTGAATACAGTAAAAGCAGTGCTTCGAGGAAGACTTAAAGCTATAAATGCCTGCTTTAATAAAGAAAAAAGATTTCAAATCAATAGCCTTTTGCTTTTACTTCAAGGAAAGTAAGAACAAACTAAACTCAGAATCTTTGCAGGAAGACAATAAGAAATGGTTTGTGAGGAAATGCGTTAAAGAATAGAAAAACAATAGAGAAAGTTAACAAAGTAAAAAATTGGTTATTTGAAATCTTCAAGAAAATTGGCAAAAACTTTAACTAGACTGAACAAAAGAAAAGAGAAAGCTCAAATGATAACAATCAGCAATGAGAGAGGACACTGCTAACTTTAGAAATGAAAAGCATTACAAAGGAGTACAGAGAACAGTTAGTTGTATGCCAACAAACTAGATAACCTAGATGAAAGAAACACATTTCTAGCAAAATATGAACTAACAAAATTTATTGAACAAGAGTTATAAAATTTGAGTGGAACTTGGAATCATGTTAGAAAGAAAGAATGTCCCACACGTATTCACACCAATCTTAAATAAGTTTTTCAAAATATAAACAGAAGATGTAACATTTCCTAACTTATTCCATGAGGCCAGTTACCCTGATGCTCAAATCAGGTAAAACCATTAGAAGACACAAAATCTTACCATCAGTATCCCTTAAGATTATAGATGGGAAAATCCTCCACAAAGTACTAGAAAATCAAAATTGTCACATATACAAATATGCGTCATCATCACCAAGGGAGAATTTTCCTTGGGAATGTAAGCTTACTTCAATATGTGAAAATCAATTAAAATAATACACCACATTAACAGAAGAAAGAAAAAAGTCCACATGATCATCATAAGAGACACATCCAAATATTTAACAAAATTCAACATTATTCATGATAGAAATAACTCAATAAAGTAGGAATTAAGGGAACTTCTTTAACTTCAGAAGGGCTGTTTATGAAAACCAAAGCTAACATCATATTTAATATGAAAGACTGAAAGCTTTGGCCCTAGGATCAGGAGCAAGAAGGGTGACTGTTTTCAGCATTACCAGGTAGGTACCCTACTGCTGAGTTACACCCTCAGAATCCTGTTTTCACTATTTCTGTCTAACAATAACACTGTACTAGAAGTCCTACCAAGGGCAGTAAGACAAGAAAAAGAAACACGAGACATCCAGATAGGAAAGGAAGAATTAGTACTATTGTTATTTGCAACTGATATGATTTCATATATAGATAAAGAAGAAAATGTAAGAAACACGATACATATTTTATAATAAAGGATCCAATCCATAATGAATATTTAATTATCTAATTGTTTAGAAGGTGCCAGATGACAGTGTACAAGTAGCCATACATTAAGATAAAGAATAATAGAAATAACATTTATAAAAAGATGAGAACACAATAGGATTAAAAAACTGACACATTATAGAACTGCTATATAGTTCCATGAGAATAAAGGGGAATAGAAATACCTGCTTTAAAATTTGAAACAAAGCATTCCTTTCATGTATTATATGCCCCAAGTCAATGTTTACATGAAGTTACTAACAAAATTTTAAAATATATTTTATGATGGAAAAAAAGTACATGAGGCTGAAACCAGGATAATTCTTCACCACTTGTTAAACATTCCTGGGACTAAGCAAAGTAACTCAGCTGCGTTTCCAGGAAATACTTGCTCCTGGAAGAAACACTATGAAACAGCTAGTTTACTTATCAAAATTAACAGCTTGCCTTTCAAGACTTGCTTTCACTAATCTAAATAAACTCTGCCCACCCTGAAACACTTCTCTGCCTTGTAAGACCTGCCTTAAAATCACCCAGCCTGGGTCCTAGACTCCCATAAATAACTTTCCTTTAAGGTCACACATTTTATGATTCCATTTATATGAGTTTTTTTAAGACACATGTCTATAGTGATAGAAAATACCTTACTCTTTGAAGAAGACTAGAAGGGCAAGGAGAAAATAAGGTGCAGGGTTTTTTTTGGGCACTGGTGGAAATATTCTAAAGTCCACTGTAGTGATGTTTGATAACTGCATATAATAACAATCATTGCATTGTACAATTTAAATGAGTGAAGAGTATGACATGTGAATTACACCTCAATAAAGTGGTTATACATTAAAAATCATGTAAATAGATGCACTTGGAAGGTTGAGCAAAAGTAATATGGATTTGGAAAATTTATTATTGTAATTCGTTTATTTAATAAGTAATACGTATGACTGTTCCATTTCTGGAACTACGCTTGATGCTGTGGATATAGAAGTGACCAGGGTAGAAAGATCCCTTTGTGATCATGGGCCTCAGTACAGAGCGAATGTATGTGAGCCAGACGGTAGATGATTACACGTTTTTGACATAGTCCCTTCAATGTCCATGTTAAGACGTGAAGATATATGGCAATAAAAAACAAAATAAAACAAAACCAAATAACTATTTGCCATGACACTTATGAGTTAAAAATCATAATATAGTTGATAAAAAATTTATAGTAACTACTTTTCTGATGAGTGATGAATGCACAATGAGTTACATTGTTATTACTTTTGAAATGGTAAATTTTATTGCATGTCACTTTTTTTTCTTTTTTTTTTTGTAGGTACTGGGGGTCGACCTCAGGACCTCGTGCGCCAGCAGGCGCCCGTGCCGCTGAGCGATATCACTGGCCCCTTTTTCGTATGTGGGTTCTGGGAGTCGAACTCGGGCCCTCGCGCTTGCCGGGCAGGCGCTTAAGCCACTGAGCCATCTCACCGGCCCCCTGCATGTCACTTTTATCTCCATTAAAAATGTTAAAAATTTACACACAGAGCTACATCTTGGTCCATGTTTCTTATTGTTGCTCAATTGGGGTGAAATTTAAAAAAATTTATATTGGGAAATTAGTTTAATTTCTATATCTGAATCCCTACAATCAGATCAATCTCTTTCAAGCAATTCAAATAATATTTATTTTTTATTTGATAAGTACATGTTTACAGTACATGAAGTTTACATTTGTCTTAGGAAGTAGGTGCATGTACGTAACACAACATGATTCTTTCTTAATTCTCTGCCTCTTACCCCTCCCCTCTCCCTCCGTCTCTAAATCTCTTCCCCATTTTCATTCTTACTGTTATTCTTATTTTCTGTTCATGTTTATGATGTATAATGTTTACATTTATTATGAGTATTTGGTACGTGTACGTGACACATCTTAAATCTTTTACTTCCCCTTCCCCTCTCTCCTCTCCTCCCCCTCAGCCTTGCTCATTTACATTATAAAAGATGCTCTGAGATTGACTTTAAAATAAAATAACATATTTTAATATTTTTGCTATTTTTCTTAAATTGTCTATTTCTGTAATTTATCCATTTTATTTTTACTCTATACAGTTGATTTTTCTTGTTCATTTTCTCTCTTTTTTTCATTTTAGCAGTTTTTAATTAAAGTTGCACATAAAGGGACTTTATTCCTGCATCTTCTCAATTGTTTCTTCCTTGTATTTGCCCTTTTCCTCTCCTACTTGGTGAGACTTGGCTTTCCATTGCAGGAGCTTTTTGCAGTCTTCTTCCAGTTTTAGCCTGGTGATAACCACCTTGCTGGGGTGAATGCCTGCACGGACAGTTGTGCCATTTGTCTTTCCCTGCTGCACCCGTTCAGTGTAGATGACGTATTTCTCCCTGTAAACCTGGACCACTTTGCCAATATGCTGACCTTTGTAGTGTCCCTGCACAACCTCAACCTCATCACCCTTTCACATGGGCGTAGATCGAACATTGTATTTCTGTCTCAGCTCTTTGGAAAGAGGGGAAGACACAATCTTCCTGCGAATGTGGGAAGGTGCACTGAAATGCCTTTTATGGTTCTTGCTTCGGTCCGAAGTCACAAAAGGACTGAATTTCATTTTGGCCGCTGCGACTCCAGCAGTGGCTGCAAAAGGGCCATTTTCTCTTTATATGGCAAGAAGATTAAAACTTGGTTAATTTTTTGGACAGTGTTTTTCTCTGGCCATTTTCTTTGTACTATTTTTGCACAGTTTTACCCTTCTGCATGAACTTACATGGACTCCTTTATTATAAACTGAATTCTTAGGTAGCTAGGTTCCTTATCAAGACAATCTTTGATACTTTCAATTATTTCGTAAAGAGTTTTTTTAATTTTTCAACTATTTGAATTTTCTATGGTTGTTTTATGCTGATATCATATAATAGTAATTATGTATAGTGTGAATTTAGCATAAGATATATAATTTTATAAATGTTTTGTTGATATTATGCTTTAAGGTACACATAAACATACAGTTATTAAATGTGTCATTAAATTGTTATTCAAGAACTTTATTCATATTTATCTGTATTTTTTTCTTCAGCTAAACTATAACTAAACTATAACTTCTATAACTAAAGAGTTATATATTTCACTTTTTGTGTGTGTTTTGGCATTTTTGCTTTACATGTTTGGCTGCTTTCTTTTTCTGCACACACTAATTATATGTTACTTCATAACAAATTACCCCAAACCTTAGCAGGTAACCCCCAAACTTTCCTTGTCTCCTACGCTGCCTGACAGCCTGGGATCTTTTACGGCATCACTGTTTCTGCTTGAGGGTGCATCATGAAGTCGTCGAGGCTCGGCAGGGGCTGCAGTCTCGGCAGGGCTCAGGGACCCGCTTGCAAGGAGGCTCACTCACGTGGTTGTTGGCTGGGGGCCTCAGTTTCTTCTGTTTCAGCAACCGACATGGGAGGTCTTAATCCCTCTCCCTATGGGCTTGATCACTGGGGCTGCTCATGACATGGTAGCTAACGTCCCCTAGAGTAGGCAAGGAGAAAGTGTTAGTACTTTTTATGACCTGGTCTCCAAAGAGGTGCGCCATCGCTTCTGCATTGCTGCGTTTGTTAGAAGTGAATCAAAGTCAGGCCAACATTCAAGGAGAAGGATTAGGCTCTGCCGTTTAAAAGACGAGTATTAAAAATACTTGGATATATTTTAAAACTACCGTAAGCACCTAAATATTCATATCTGTATATCCTTCTTATACATTTAACTTTAGCACTCTAAAATGTATTATTGCAAAGTAAATCCTTAAATACAATTTAAAGGTATTGGAGATAGACTCTTAAGTCTCCTAAAAATTTTATTTCATTTGACTGATACATATTATACATCTTTTTAGCTTGTTTTAAATTAATATCTTAAGGGTGACAGAAAAATTTATTGTAATTTTTGTGGTCTATGTCTAAATTTGGGTAGGAGAAATTATATTTATATTTATTTTCATAAGTGTATATTTGTATATCATCTTTATCAGCATTAAAAAAATTATTATGGCCAGAACACTGAACGTGAAATCTTTTCTCTTAACAAATGTTTAAGTATGCAATCCCTTATTGTTGATTGCAGGTACGATATTATACAGCAGATTAATCAAGTTGATTAATCTTTCTTTTAAGATTCTATGTCTCTTGATTAGTACCTCCCCATTTGCCCCTTCCTTTTTCCCCGAGACTCTATTAGTCTGATTTTATGAATTTGATTATTTTAAACATCATATGTATTGGCATTGTGTGTTATTTATCTCTCTCTAACTGGCTTCTTCATTTAGCAGAATATTTTCCAGATTCATCCACGCTGTTACATACTGCAGAAATTCTTTCCTTTTTAAGGCTGAAGACTGTTCCCCTGAATTTTTTACCACATTTCTTAAATCACTGCTCTGCCTGTGGGTATTTAGGTTGCTTTTGCACTTGGGCTATTGTGAATAGTGCTGCAATGATTATAGCAGTGCTAATATCTTTTTGAGATCCTGTTCTTTATTATTGTGGATAAGTACCTAGCAGGGGAATTTCTGGATCACATGGCAGTTTGATTTTTAACTTTGCGAAGAGGCATCATACTATTGCCCACATCATCTCCAACATTTTGCCTTCCCAAAATAGTGTGTAAGGATTTCAGTTTCTCCACATTGTTACCATCACTTCTTTCAGTTTTTTTTCTTTTGATAAGAACCATCCCAACAGGTATGAGATAATATTTCATTGTGGTTTCAATTTACATTTTCCTGATGATTAGTGATGTTGACCATTTTTTCATATACTTGTTGGCCATTTATATGCTTCTTTAGAGAAATGGATTCTTTGAATCTTAGCTCATTTTAAAATCAGGTCTGTATGTTTGTTTGTTCTTTTAACTAGTGGTTTATGTTTTCTTGCGTCTTCATCCTTTTTTGTATTTTTGAATATTTGAAATGTGTTAAAAATATGGTGTATGTTTAAATAAAAGACACATTGCCATTCCCACCCAAATATTCCCCCTTACTTTGACACACTTACCCCATTATTCTTACCACTTTCTGAAGCAGCTCTGCAAGTCCTCTTTTATATGTCTTTAGTTGCACTGCTGAGGCTGCCCCAATGTCTTGAATCAATTTAAAACGTTTACCTTTCACGGTCATTTTGACTTGGGGAAGAGCCAGAGGTCGCACAGTACCAGATCTAGTGAATAAGGTAGATGTGTCCATACTATAATATTTCTGTCTGCCTTTCTGTTGGGATGACACTTGGTGCCATCATTCACTGTACTTTTGATCATACCTTGTAAAGACACTGATGAAAGAGGACTTTCAGAACTGATTCAGAAAGTGGCAAGAATGAAAGGATAAGTGTGTTTGAAGGGGGGATTATTTTGAGGGAGATTAATGACAATGTATCTTTTACTGTAATAAAATTTTAAAAGTTTAAACATTCGCCATAGTTTTCAGTCACTCTTTGTAGATTGTATTTTTAAAACTTTTATCCCTTTCTTTAATTAAACAGTTGTAATATTTTTCTCCATTTTGTCAGTAGTTACCTTTTGTTATAAACATTTGTTTTAAAATTAAAGTTTTAATAAATTCTATGGACCTATCTGTGTATATAACTAATTTATAGCAAAAAGTTTATTTCTTTTTGTTGTAACACAACATGCACTTATATTTTAGGTAGCTTTGTCTTTTGTTTTTAGCTATTATTACTTAGATTATATCTTTGTTAACTCTTCGTTAACTCTATGTGTTTTTACTTAGCATATTTTATTATTAATTCGATTTCTAGTATTTGGATAATTACTCTGGGTTATTATCTCCTGATATAACAGATTTTTGATATCACAGATTTATATAATCCAAGGAGACATATTGAAATAGCCGTGGCTATGAAATAATCAATTTTCCAATATACAAAGTAAGCATTGTTCTTATAAATTGAGATATCATGATCTCAATAAAATGAAAATTAATTTATCTATTATACCTTTTTAGTTACAGATTTATAGTAGAAGAAAATAACTGTTGTGTGTTTTCTTTTGAAAGCATTATGCAAGTTTATGTCATACAGATAATATATAAAGCAATATATAAACAAATTTTGATGCACTCAAATGGTTTTAAGATAGGTTTATGTCTACTGAGTTTAAGAAACTAGTTATTGTGTATTTGGAGTAAACAGAGTACTGTATTAAAATCAACATTAGTATGAAAAAACTTTAAAATAATAAAATTACTCTAACTCAATTTCAGTTAAGAGATGTAATTTTCATTTAGCAATTTGATTAGACTAAGTAATTGCAAAAAATACACTGCACTTAGCCATATGATATCTGATTAATTTTTTATTTTATTTTATTTTTTTTTGTGGGTACCAGGGGTCAACCTCAGGACCTCGCGCGCCAGCAGGCTTCCATGCCGCTGAGCGATATCACCGGCCCTTTCTTCGTATGTGGGTTCCGGGAGTCGAACTTAGGCCCTAGCGCTTGCCAGGCAGGCGCTTACGCCACTGAGCCATCTCACCGGCCCCGATTAATTTTTTTAAAAATGATTTTCTTTTCAATGCCAGACTATTTTTGCAAATAGGTCAGAGACATTTGAGGATGAAATTCTTTGCTATGTATGTATGCCAACATATTTCAGCTTTAGAAATAATTTTTCCTTCCATTTATACAAGTAAATGTTAGAGTCTAGAGGAAGTTCAATGATGTTGAATAAGTACAAGAAAATGAAAAGAAACAACATAAGCCATTTTGATGATTTCAGACTGACATAAAAGTAATTGAAACCATTGAAATATTTCAATTAAATGATCACTTTTGTTTAAAATGATCCCCTGGCTGAGAATTAAATATCAATTGGAGAGGCTGATGAGATAGCTCAGCGGCATAAGAGCCTGCCTGGCAAGTGCGAGGTCCTGAGTTCAACTCCCGGAACCCACATAAAGGAAAAAAAGGGCCGGTGATATCGCTCAGCGGCACAAGCGCTTGCTGGCAAGCGTGAGGTCCTGAGATTGACCCCCGGTACCCACATAAAAAAAAAAATATATGAATTGGAGTAGCAAGTGTGAATTCAGGTAATAATTTTAAGACTATTTTGGCAGTCACAGTAGCAGTCTTTCTTGGAATAGGCTGAGTATAATGCTAATGGGAAAAAAATTTAAAATTCCATTGGTAAGGTGGTAGATAGATGATTTTTGGTGTGGAGTATGAGAAAAGAAGGTAAAATAATGCCTTGAACAACTGGGTGAATACTGGTTTCATTTCCTAAGAGAGAACACTGGTAAGTTTGGGAGGAGTAGAGAAGGTGGGTTCAGTATTGGAGAAAATCAGATACATCCTGTGGCACATTCTGCTGGAAAAATTTTTCTGAGATATTTTGCTGTATTGGTTTGGAACTCTATCTGAAGTAGAGACTATGCACTGTTGTCTAAGACAAAAAGAGAGAGGACACAAATTACTAGTAGCAGAAATGAAAGAGGGGGCATCACTACAAATCCTGTGGACATTGAAAGGATAATAAAGGATTGTTCTGAACAATTCTATACTCAGAAATTTGATTTGAGAATGGATCATTCTTTGAAACTCACACAAAAGACACATGATCTGTATAGATCTAAATTCATTAAAGAAATTGATTCAATTAATAGATTTCCAAAGTAGAATACACCCTATTCAGATGTGTTTACTGTTTAATTCTACCACACATTTAAGGAAGACATTATTCTAATTCTCTACAAAGATCCTCAACACAGTATTAACATTTTAAGCAACAATACATAAAAAGAATTATACACCGTGGCTAAAGGGAATTTATCCTGGTGTAAAAGACAAGTTCATTGAAAATCAATTAATGTAATCCATCACATCTTTAAAAAAAAGAAAAAGAAAAAAGAAAATTAACATGACCACATGAATAGGTGCAAAAATAGCATTTGACAAATTTCAACAATGCCTATTCATAATGAAAACTCTCAATAAACGAGTAATAGAGAGGAAATGTCCTCAATTTGATAAAGAATTTTAATAAAGAGTCTGCAGATAATATCATACTTAATGAGAAACTAGAAGTTTTCCCAATATGACCAGTATCAAGGCAGGTATGCCCCATTTTATCACCTATTTTCAACGTTATTTTGGAAATCCTAGGTAGTGCAGTAAGACAGTAAAAGGAAATGAAAGATATGTATTGTGAAAGAAGGAGGCAACTTTTTGTTTATAGATATTCTTCTTGTTTATGTAAGAAATCCATAGGAATCAAGAAAATAGAACTTCTGGATCTAATAGGTTGCAGGATAAAAAGTTAACATACATAAATTAGCATGCATAAATCAATAGCATATATATATATGCTATATATATATATATATATATGCTATATATATATATATATATATCTCAACAAACAACAAGTGGAATTTGGAATTAAAAATACAATACCATGTGCATTAACCTTCCCACGCAAATGAAATTCTTAGTTGAAAGTATGGCAAAATGCGGGGAGATCTAAGTAAGAAAAAGTACAAAATTCTGATGAAAAGAATCAAAGGAGAACTAAGTAAATGGAGAGACATTCCATGTTCATGGATAGGAAGAAATGATATCAGCAAGGTGTCAGTTCTTCTCAACTTGATCTGTAGATTCAATGCAATCTCAATCAGAATTCCAGCAAGATATTTTGTGAATACAGACAAACCAATTCTAAAGTTTGTATGCAGAAATACAAAAGATCCAGAATAGACAATGCAATATCGAACAAAACATAAACTTGGGGGCTGGTGAGATGGCTCAGCGGCTTAAGCGCCTGCCCGGCAAGCGCAAGGGCCCGAGTTCGACTCCCGGATCCCACATACGAAAAAGGGGCTGATGATATCGCTCAGCGGCACGGGCGCCTGCTGGCGCGCGAGGTCCTGAGGTCGAACCCCCGGTACCCACAAAAAAAACAAAAAAAAAAAACAAGAAAAAAACATAAACTTGGAAGATTGACATCAGCTGACTTCCAGATTTACTATAGAGTTACATTAATCAAGGTCATGTTGTTTTGGCAAAAAACATGCAAGTAGATCAGTAGAGTACAGTGTCCGAAAACTAGATCCACATACATATAATCAAATGGTTTTTGGTGAAGGAACCATTAATACACAATGGGGTAAAGATAGTCTTTTCAAATATTGGTACTGAAACAACTAGAAACTGCAGGACATCCACATGTAAAAAAAGTAATCTATTTTGCATCTCTCGAATGACCAGTGATGTTGAACGTTTTTTCATGTATTTATTTGCCATTTGTATTTCTTCCTCTGAGAAGTGCGTATTCATCTCAGATGCCCATTTTTGGATTGGGTCTTTAAATTTCGGAGGTCTGATTTTTTTCAATTCTTTATATGTTCTAGATATAAGTTCTTTGAGGGACAACTGGCTAAAATTTGTTTTTCACTCTGTGGGTTGTCTTTTCACTCTGTTGGTGACTTCTTTTGCTGTGCAGAAGCTTTTGAATAGGATGAGATCCCAGTTGTTGATTCTTTGTATTATTTCCCGTGCATTTGGGGTTTTGTTCATGAAATTCTTGGTATGCAAATTGAAACAATGTTGAGACTTCATCTCACTCCAGAAAGAATGATTATCATCTAGAAATCAACCAATAACAAATGCTGGAGGGGGTGTGGGGAAAATGGAACCCTTCTGCACTGTTGGTGGGAGCATAGACTGGTGCAACCACTGTGGAAATCAGTCTCAGGAAACTAGGATTAGAGGTGCTATCTGACCCAGCTATTCCCATTCTAGATATCTTCCCAGAATAATTGAAAACATCATACCACAGCAGTATATGCCCACCAATATTTATAGCAGCACAGTTTGTAATAGCTAAACCTTGGAAACAACCCAAATGCCCATCAACCAAGGAATGGGTAAAATGATTTTTTTTAATACAATGGAGTACTACCCAGCCATAAAGAAGGATAACTTGAGACATTTCTAGTAAATGGATGCACCTTGAGACCATACTCTTAAGTGAAATAAATTGGACTCACATGTATAAATATCATATTGTCTCCCTGGTGCGAGAAACTGAAAGAGTAAATAAGGACCAAAATATACAATAGATATTGTGAAATAGGAAAAAATTGTTCAAAATGAAAGAGGAACTAGGGAAGGGGAAGGGGGAAAGGAAGGAAGGGAAAGGAAAAAAGTTATAATAAGAAAGGATAAAATGGAAACAAATTTTTGTAAATAGGGAGGGGAAGGGGGGTTGAAGGGAGAAGAGGGGATTGGGAAAAAAGAGGAATGAAAATATATCATGTACAGGTACAAATTCCCTATGATAAATATCACTTTTATATCTAAAATGTACCAATAAACTTAATAAAAGAAGACACAGACCTTACATATTTCACCATAATTGACTCAAAATGGACCATCTGTCCAAATATAGGATGCAAAATCATGAAATCATGCTAAGATCTAGATGAATCGGGTTTGATGGTGACTTTCTAGATATTATATCAGAGGCATACTCCGTGAAAGACATAATAAGTTAGAGTTCATGAAAATTAAAAAAAATTCTGCTCTGACAAAGACACTATCAAGAGAAGAAGAAGACAAACTACTGACTGGAGTAAAATGTTTGCAAAACATATCTGATAAAAGACTTTATTCAAAATATACAGAGAATCCTTAAAACTTTACAATAAACAACCTGACTGTTTGAAAGATCTAACAGAATACGTACATATAAATATAAATATAAATATATAAATTAAACACAGGAGAAGATGCTTGCTATTATATGCCATCGGGGAAATGATGTGGAGTATCAGGAACTCTTATTAATTGTTGGTGGGAACGCAAAATGGTGCAGCCACTCTGAAAGGCAATTGGGCAGGGTTTCTTTTTGTTTGTTTGTTTGTTTGTTTGGTATGTGTTATTTTTTTAAACAAAGTCTTGCTATGGGAACCAGAACTTGTGACTCGTGGTATTTAGCCAAAAAATACTAAAAACATAACCTCCCAAAAACCTGTACATGGATGTTTATAGCTGCTTTGTTCACAGTTGCCAACACCTCAGGAGTAATCAAGATGTCCCTTGATTAGGCAAACGGATAAATAAACTGCAGCACATCCTGACAATGGAATATTATTTAGCACTAAAAAATGAGCTATTAAAATAACTGAATAGAGAGAAACTAAAATATATGTTACTCAGTGAAAAAAGTCAATCTGAAGAGTGTATGAACTGTATGAGTCCAACTATTTCACATTCTGGAGAAGGAAAACTATGAGACACCAAAAAGTTCAGAATTACCAGATTTTGCACAGATTGTGGAGGAGGGTAGCAGGGAATGAGTAGATGAAATAGAGAGGAATTTTTAGGGCAGTGAAAATATTCTATATGTTACTATAATAATTGACATGTATCATTTTACATTTGTCCAAAAACATAAAATGAGCAACACCAGGAATGAAGCCTACTGCAATCTTTTTTTTTTTTTTTTTTTTTTTTTTTTTTTGGTGATTATGGGTGTTAGATTTATCTGTTGTATAATATGTACCACTGTCGGGGGTGTGGACCACCTTCAGGATTTACATGACATTATCTGTAGTTTCTGCTCAAGTTTACTGTGAACCTAATCCTCTTTACATTGTTTAGAGCTGTTCAAAGAATATCCCTTCAGAGATTAAGGGTACTGTATCAGTCAGGGTTTTACTAGAGAAACGAATACGATGCAAGGTATACAAAGGTATAAGAAGTTACAAGATCGGCTTACGATGGTCAGAGACAGAGTTGGACGAGGGAGCGTGCAGAGGGCGTCTGCACACTGGAGACTGAAGGATTCAGTCTCAGGTCTGGAGTTCACTGCAGTGCTCCGTGCAAGTCTGTGTCAGGAGGCCGTTGGGTCTGCCACGGAATACTGAAGAGTCTATGCGGAAGGCTGAAGGATCCACGGTGGGAGCCGAAGAGTCTGCATTGAAGGCGAAGACTAGAGCTCCTCTGAAGAACCGGAACCGGAACACCTCCGTCCTTCCTTATTTCCTTTTTATACCATCCAGGTGATGAGCCACCCTAGGGTGTGTCTTCTACACCCAAGGGTGTAGAATTGCTGAGCCGATTTACTTAAGCTTCTAAACTTCTCAAGTTGACACAATAAGTCAACCACTACAGGTACATTCGCTGGTATTTCGTTGATGCCGTTTACAAGAATTAATAGTTCACAAAATACGCATGCTAGTGTGAATGTGTACTTCAGAAGTGTAGTTTTGCCGTGGGGGTAGGGTGGCCTGGGACAGGTATGCATCTGTGAAATGGGACTGACAACACCACATCCTGGCTTATGGTGAAGCTGAATGAGTACCTTGCAAGAGCATTTCATGCAGTGCTTGGTACAGGGTAAGTCATCTGGTAATAGTAATTCTTGGTGAGTGAAAATCATCTTAAAACATGTAGGTTAATATTCAAATGCCTTTGGCTATGATTCAGTGATTAGAAAGTAAAATCTTTAGGAAATCATAGTACGATGGAAAATTGCTCGGACTTGAAATTTACTGTCATTTTAAGTTTACTGCTAATCATTCATTATATTTTTATAGCAATTATGAAAGACTAAGAAAGACCTACAATGTCTGTTTGATATCTTCTAGAGTCAGGTAGACAAGAGAAGGTGAAGTTTCATGGAACATCCTTAAGGTAAAATGATGGGAGTTGAGTAGCATAAGTCATCAAAGTGAAAATACATGTGAGAACATTTAGAGTAATTTAAACCCATAATACGAGGGATTGATGTGATAATAGAATCATAGATGTTAGTTTGGGAGTGGAAATTAAAGAAAAAATTTTTAATAAAATGGGGGTGGTGAAAAAATAGCCCTAGAATTCTTCATATACAATATAGTGGAATGGAGCTAAACTTCATTTCATTTCTGCTCATTTTATAAAGACATAAAACATTTTTGAATTTGAATTAAAGAATTTAATGAAAATGTGTTTTTTTAATGATAGGAGACAATGAACAGTGTAATTCATGAAAAAATAGGGTAAAGATGTGTTTCTTTTAGGTTTAGATATTTTAGATTAGGTTTTAGATATTAACTATTTGTATTAATGCTTATGAGTGTTTTAAGCTAACAAATCAAACATTAAATATCAAGACAAATATTAACAAAAAGTAATCTTGGAAATAAAAGGAATTTCAGAGTGTAATTTTATTTTGCTACAAAAAGTATACTAGGTTGTTATTCTGTTTCAATCATTATGAACTTTATATATTATTATCCTATTAATTTTAATGATCAATCTTCTTAGAGAGGAGAGGTGTTTCAATGAGGTTGTTAATTGCCCTAATGTTATGGCTGAAGATTTATTTCATATCCTTGGCTCCCTGTTTTTTCCCCTAATTGAATGTTATTTGAAATGTTTATCTTTATTAAGCTTAGCTTAATATTTGATGTATTTGTTAGTGATGGATACAGCTTTATGAAATGGATAACCATTTCATAATATGCTCTAATATGTAAGGGCTATTTTATGTTATGGATTCTAATATACACATTTTATTTAAAATATTTTACCACCTCCAAACCCAAAATTCATTTTAAAATTGAGGCATTAGTTTAAATTGGATGATGCATCATAGTTTTATTGGCTGTATTTTCCCTTTCTAAATAGAACATAAAATGATGATAAATGTTACAGTTGATGGTGTCTTAGATTTGATGAAGTATGGTATTTTATGTGTGTCATGAAGAGCCGACTTAATTGATTTGGATGATAAATATGAGAGGAATGTGGTAATTTGAGTCAGTGTGGGTAAATGACTTTGAAGTAGATAACATATTTTCCTTACATCTTTTCTTTTACTCTCACAGATTATGCTGTATATTAATGATCTGTCAGCCACTACTACCTATCTGTTTCATTTCTATAAAGAGTATGTAGATATGTATGTGCCTTGTTTCTTGGGAACATAGAAATTTGCATATTAGGTAATTTTATCAAAGTTTAACTAACATGTTAACCTCTTGCAGGCAGGAAGAGTGTATGAAGTTTATACCTTCTCATTTATTTAAAACACGGTGCTTAATAAATCCCTGTACAATCAAAACTAATACAGCATGCACTGAGAGACCAAGATGAGTCTCTGTTAGCCAGTTTTATCTCTATATGAGGTAAATTGCTGTCAGAAATTGCAGGACATTTTCTGATTTGGTATGAGTTTGTCTGTAAACGTGACCTATTAGTTTTTACAGTTTTTATTTATAAGGCATTATTTTATATAAGACTTCCAGGTCATTATAGGAGATTCAAAGTGAAATAAATGTTTTTATACACTCTTTCATAAAGTAAAAATTATGTATTTCTAATAGTACTGTTTAGTAATAATTATGCACTTTCATTAAAAGCGAAGCACTTATGGAAACTGCAAGAGGAATAAAATGCTCTTTTAATAATGTACAACAGGGACCAGTTTGATTTTTAAGAAGAGTGAAATTAAAGACTGTTCATTTAATATAGCTAAAGAGATTAGAAATGAATGAAAGATGCAATAATAAAGTACAGTGATGTTATCATTTATTATAATAAGGGTTTTATTGTTTTGAGACTGCGGATTTAAATGGGGGTTGGAGCTTGGGATTTCTTAAATATTCATTAAATTTCCTCTATATTCAAATTTATTTATTTATTTATTTATTTTTTTTTTAATTTTTTTGTGGGTGCCGGGGGTCGACCTCAGGACCTCGCGCGCCAACAGGCGCCCGTGCCGCTGAGCGATATCACCGGCCCCTTTTTCGTATGTGGGATCCGGGAGTCGAACTCAGGCCCTCGCGCTTGCCGGGCAGGCGCTTAAGCCGCTGAGCCATCTCACCGGCCCTCTATATTCAAATTTAATATAATCTATTCCTTTTTGTCCTAATTATCAGTCCTTTCTACAACTATTTTTTTGTCTAGTAAATAAATATTTAGCCACACACACACACACACACACACACACACACACACACACACACACACAAACCAACTAGGTCTTCTTGCTTTCATATTAAGTTGGACAAATAATTTTAAAAGATAAGATCTTTTTTGTTATTTATTTATCTGCCAGGCTTGGAAATATGCACGTAATGCACGCACACATACACAGACAGACGAGAGAGAGAAGAGAGAAAGGAGAGAGAGTGACAGAGAGAAAGGGAGATTGATTCACAAAATAACTTGGCAGAGGGGCACAATTAAGGTATTTCAAGTATTTATGTATTTATTTGCAGAGTTTGTGTAAAACATGCTAATTAAAGACGGACAGTTTGCTCTGTGTACGGGACAAACAAACCACAAGTTCGTGCATGTTTGGCTCAAGTAAATCCTACTGTTCAAAACAAAACCTATTTTTCTTTGGTCAGGAGAGACTTTATTTAAGTCCAGCCAGGGTCTGGTGTATGAAATTTACCTCAGGTTCTAGGCTCTTCTATAGCTTCGATTTGTTAGACTCTTTCATTGCGAAGCACCGCATTCGGTTGGTTTTCATATCTCCTCTCCATGGTGTTAAATTTAAAACAAGCAATCCAATTCCAAAAGCCTTGAATAAAATAAAGAAATCTCTGAGGTGCTAGAGACATCATGCACCAGGGAGAGGAAACTCTAAGGGTTGGTCTTCTTCAGTTGTCTTCTCTTAACCCATCTCTCTCCCCCTTGTGTGTTTCTAAACAAGTAATAAACAACAAAGCCTTAACCCACACCGACTTTTTAAATATGAGGGGGAAATGACCAAGGAAGGACTGTGTCTTTTCTTTTCCTGTTGGTTTCTTGCCTTTTGCCATGTTTTTACAGTCAAACTTTTGATTCTGAGATAGTTGTAGATTCACAGGCAGTTGTTTGAAATAATTCAGCCGGTTTCCTCCAGTGGCAACATTTCACAAAGCTATAGTACACTATCACAACCAGGACGCTGACCTTGATAGAACCGAGCACAGAACGTTGCAGTCGTTACAAGGATCTCCCCTGTTCCCTTTATACAGCAGCACCCACCTCCCTCAAATCCTGGAAACCACTAGTTCTCATTTTTTGTGATTATACCATGCAAATGGAATCATACAGTATGGTCACACTTGGGACTTCCTTTGTTTTCTTACTTTTCATTTTATTTCACTTGTCCTTCTACTTAAAAAGAAGCCATCATAATTCCCTTGAGATTCATCCAAATTGTACATATCTACTGTCATGTAGCATTCCATGGTATGGATGCATCATATTTTGCTTAGCCATTCAGTGTTTGAAGGACATCTGAGTTGTCCCCCTATTCATCTATTAGCTATAAAGCTGCTATGCTATGAACATTTGTGTACAGGTTTTCTGTGAACATAGATTTCATTATTTCATATCTGCCTCTGGTTCTACAGAAGGTGTATAAGACTCACTACTGCCTCTAGTTATGATGACTTCAAACCCTAAGTGAACTGATACCCATGCCCGGACTCGGTACTTGTTAGTGTTAGTTGTAGAAGTCTCAGCACAGTTACATTCTAGACAGAGAGTACAGAAACTTTCTGACTTCAGATTTCTACTGCATGCCACATGTAGCACCTGGAAAAGCACTGTTTGTATTTAGTATCTCACATAGCATCCTCACACTTAAACAGGCTTGTCGTTTGCTCTCCAAAACTGCTTGAAGAAGAATATTGTGATAAGTAATCAGGCCAGGAATAAATACACTGCAAGAAAGAGTGTTCTTGGAAGGCAAGCATAGCATTCAAAGAGGCCTTCCGGCCTTCATCTCGACTCAACAGCCCTTTACATTGGCCCCAGTGCTTCAGCTCTTAAAAGCACAGGCTCTGCAACTTCTGCCTGGGTGATGGGTTCTATAATTGGCTCTGAATATACCAGAAGACCACAAGCGAAAACAAGCATCGAGGCAAGCTAGGTTTATTAGGCTTGGTGTAATAGGAGAGAATAGTAGTAGAGTTTCAGAAGTGGACACTCAGGGAATTTTAAACTCTGGGCTGGATAGTTTTAAGGTGGAGCTTATAGAGTAGAAAACCGGTTGAAGTGCCAAGTATTTACTTAGCAGCTGTAAGTAGGATTAGAAGGTACTGAGAGGTGAGGCTGTGGTAACAAGTCAGTGAGAAAGCTGCTGCTTCTGATAAGTAGTGTGTTAAGTTTCACACTGGTTTATCATCCAGGAGCAGGAAATTCCTTGAGCACACAGCTTCTTTTTGCTTAGTCTTCATATTGGTTAATATAAAGACAGGAAACTGCATTTGCTCCCAGGACTGTTTTCAGAGGGAAAGAGAATTACGTAGTTTTCCTATCTCACTACTTTAACTGTGTAGATTAATAAGTTGCCACTTGTGCAAGCTGTAAATTTGTTGCCTCTCAGTTCTAGAACCACCCGTCATTGCCTGGTTTATGAGCTTGGACCACGTGAACATTTCTCTTTCACTAGTTGTCGTGATGTTAAGCGTTGTGAGTAGCAGTTGCTGGACGGACACTGTAGGAAGAAGGGACTTCTGTTCTCATTCCGGTGTCGTTCTCTGTGCATGTCCCTGGGGTGCTTGCTTACCATGTGGGACATCTAGAGTTCATCAGCAAAACCATTGCAGGTGCTTTCCTAGACAGTTGCTCTGGGAACCCTGAGGACCATTTCCAGAAACATCGAGGGAATCTTGAGGACTCTCAAGAGTTTACTAGGGCTCCAAAAGGGGATTTTCTTCCTGCTAACTCCAGCTTGTAGGACAGTGGCAGACTTCTTTTCTACAAAGTCATGGTCATTCCCTCTCCAGTGAGTTCTGGATATGAGTCCTGGCATGGGCAGAGGTTCTTTCAGATTCGCTCCTTCTTCAGTACTCTGCCTCAGCTCTGTCTGTTTCCGACATCTGCTGTTCCTCTATTCTTTAGAGTTCTCTTTCATCTTTAATTTTTTGTTAAAAATTCTTTTTTTATTTTAAAGAGAAGAAAAAACAAAACAAATCAAAAAAAGAACAAATTTTCAAAACAACACAATATGAGGGTAACAATGGTTAATGCATTACGTATTATTATCTTTAAGTTAGTTATTCATGATACCAGACATTAGCATTCAATTGTCTAAACATTATTGGCACAAACCTTACTCTTCAATGAACTAAGTAAAATTGGTAGTGTATCTATCTTAACCATTTTATCTATATATACAATTTTTTTCCCTTTCCCTTCTTTCTTTTCCCTATTCCAGTCTCTCTTTCCTTTTGCATGTCTATTGTACATTTTGCATCTTATTTACTCTTTCAGTTTCTCATACTAGAGAGACAATACGATGCTTACACATGTGCTTCCGGTTTATTTCACTTATGAGTATTTTCTCGAGTTGCATCCATTTACCTATAAAAGTCTCCAGTTTATCCTTCTTTATGGCTGAATAGTACTCCATTGTATAAAAATACCACATCTTTCTTTCTTTCCTCAGTTGATGGGCATTTGGGTTGTTTCCAAGATCTGGCTATTACAAATTGTGCTGCTATAAACATGGGTGCACATATATCGCTGTGGTACGATGTTTTTAATTCTTCTGGGAAGATGCCCAGAAGGGGAACAGCTGGGTCAAATGAGACCTCCAACCCTAGTTTTTTGAGGAATCTCCACACTGACTTCCACAGTGGCTGTACCAGTTGACACTCTCACCAGCAGTGAAGAAGGGTTCCTTTTTCCCCACAGCCCCTCCAACATTTGTTATTAGTTGATTTCTTTATAATAGCTATTCTTTCTGGGGTGAGATGGTATCTCAGTGTTGTTTTAATTTGCATCTCTCGAATAACTAGTGATGTTGCACATTTTTTTGTACATTTATTTGCCATTAGTATTTCTTCATCTGAGAAATGTGTATTCATCTCAGATGCCCATTTTTGGAGTGGGTCTTTAAATTTGGGAGGTCTGATTTTTTTGAGTTCTTTATATGTTCTCGATAGTAATCCTTTGTCTGAGGAACAGCTGGCAAACATTTTTTCCCACATTGTGGGTTGTCTCTTCACTCTGTTGGTGGTTTCTCTTGCTGTGCAAAAGCTTTTTAACAAGATGAGATCCCAGTTGTTGATTCTTTGGGATAGTTCCCATGCGGTTGAGGTTTTAGTCATAAAGTCTTTGCCTACACCAATGTCTTCAAGGGTTTTACTTATCCTACCTTCCAGCAGATTTAATGTTTCTGTTTTAATATTTAGATCTCTGATCCATTTTGAATTTAGTTTAGTGCATGGTGAAAGATATGGGTCTAGTTTTAATCTTTGGCATGTGTAGAGCCAGTTTTTCCAGCACCATTTATTAAAGAGGCTATGTTTCTTCCAGTGAATGTGTTTGGCACCTTTGTCAAAGATAAGGTGACTTAGTATGTCTGGGGTTGTTTCAGCATCTTCTAATCTGTTCTATTGATCTTCAGGTCTTTTTTTTGCCAGTACCACACTGTTTTTATCACAGTAGCTTTATAGTATAATTTCAAGTCAGGGATTGTGATGCCCCCTGCCTTGCCTTTGTTGCCCAGAATTGCCTTTGCTATTCTAGGTCTCTTCTCTTCCAAATGAATTTTAGGTCTCTAATTCTGTGAGATATGCTTTTGGAATTTTGATTGGAATTGCATAAAATCTGTATAACAATTTTGGAAGTATAGCCATTTTCACTATATTGGTTCTTCCTATCCAGGAGCAAGGGATATCTTTCCATTTTCTGATATCCTCTTCAATCTCCTTTTTCAGAGTACTGTAGTTTTCAGTGTATAGGTCTTTTACATCCTTTGTGAGGTTGATTCCTAGGTATTTCATTTTTTTGGATGTTATTGTGAAAGGTATTGTTTCCCTAATTTCTCTTTCAGTAAGTTTGTTATTTGTGTACAGGAAGGCTATTGATTTTTGAGTATTGACTTTGTATCCAGCTACACTACTGAATTTGCTTATTAAATCTAGCAGTTTTTTAGTGGAGTTTTTGGGGTCTTTGTGTAGAGTATCATATCATCTGCAAATAATGATAATTTAACATCTTCCTTTCCAATCATTATTCCTTTTATTTCTTTCTCTTGTCTAATTGCTCTGGCTAAAGTTTCCAGAACTATGTTGAATAAGAGTGGGGACAGTGGACATCCTTGTCTTGTTCCTGATTTTAGAGGGAAGGCTTTCAGTTTTTGGCCATTTAGTATAATATTGGCTGTTGGTTTGTCACAGATATCTTTTACCAGATTGAGGTAAAGACCCTCTATTCCAATTTTCTGTAGGGATTTTATCATGAAAAGGTGCTGGACTTTGTCAAAAGCTTTTTCTGCATCTATTGAGATGATCGTGTGATTTTTGTCTTTGGTTCTTTTAATATAGTGTATTACATTTATTGATTTACGTATGTTGAACCATCCCCGCATCCCTGGGATGAATCCAACTTGGACATGGTGTATAATCTTCTTGATGATTTGTTGGGTCCTGCTTGCCAGTATCTTACTGAGGATTTTTGCATCTATGTTCATTAGGGAGATTGGCCTGTAGTTCTCTTTCTTAGTTGGGTCCTTCTCTGGTTTTGGTATCAGGGTAATGCTTGCTTCCAGGAATGAATTTTGAGTATTGCTTCCCTTTCAATTTCATTAAAAAGTTTGAGAAGTAGTGGCATTAGGTCTTTCTAAATTTCTTGTAGAATTCAGCAGTGAATCCATCAGGGCCTGGGCTTTTCTTTGTTGGGAGGTTTTCAATTACATCTTCAATTTCATTGGTTGATATTGGTTTATTTAGGATTTTTAAATCTTCTTGATTCAGCTTTGGTAATTCATACGAATCTAGGAATCTGTCCATTTTTTCTGTATTTTCCATCTTAGTAGAATATAAATTTTCAAAATAGGTATAGATGATCTTCTGGATTTCTGCAGGGTCCGTCGTGATATCACCCTTTTCATTTTCAATTGCATGCATTTGAGTCTTTTCTTTTCTTTTTTTAATAAGGTTGGATAAGGGTGTGTCAATCTTATTTATTCTTTCAAAGAACCAACTTTTTGCTTCATTGATTCTTTGTATTGCTTTTTTAGTCTCCAATACGTTAATTTCTGCTCTGATCTTTATAATTTCCTCCCTTGTACGGGCTTTTGGCTTAACCTGCTCTTCTTTTTCTAGAAGTTGAAGGTTCGCCATTAAGTTGTTTATTTGCGCTTGCTCTATTTTTCTGATATAAGTATTTAATGCTATAAATTTCCCTCTTAGGACTGCTTTCATTGTATCCCATAAGTTTCAGTATGTTGTACTGTCATTATCATTCAGTTGTAGAAAGTGTCTAATTTCTTCTTTAATTTCATCTGTGACCCATTGGTTGTTCAGGAGGATGCTGTTTAATTTCCATGTGTTTAGGGAGTTTTTGTGATTTCTTTTGCCATTGATTTCCAATTTCATTGCACTATGGTCTGATAATATGCATGGGATAATTTCAACTGCTTTACATTTACTTAAGCAGGTTTTATGAGCTAGTATGTTGTCTATTTTGGAGAACGTCCCATGTGCAGCTGAGAAGAATGTGTATTCTGATATTGTGGGGTGGAACACTCTGTAGACATCTACTAAGTCCATTTGTTCAAAAGTTTGGTTCAGTTCTACTATTTCATTATTGATTTTCTGTCTAGTTGATCTGTCTTTTTGTGACAGTGGAGTATTGAGATCTCCCAATATAATTGTATTAGTGCTTATTTGATTCTTCATGTACTTTAGTACTTGTTTTATATAGCTGGGTGCACTGGTATTTGATGCATATATATTTATGATCATTATCTGTTCCTCTTGGATTGTTCTCTTTACAAGGATATAATGACTGTCTTTATCTCTCTGAATCATTCTTGGCTTGAAGTTCACTTTGTCTGCAAAAAGAATAGCTACCCCTGCTATTTTCTGGGTTCCCATTGCATGGAGTATTGTTTTCCATCGTTTGACTTTCAGTCTATGAATTTCTTTCTTAATTAAATGTGTTTCTTGTATACAGCATATTGTTGGATCTTGCTTCTTGATCCATTTTGCCAGTCTGTGCCTTTGGATTGGTGAATTGAGACCATTAACATTGATGGTTAAAACTGATATGTATTGACTTATACTTGTCATGTTATTTTCCTGTTGTTGGTTCCCACTCTTTTTTTTTTCCCCCTCTCCCTCTATTTAATTATCTGCCCTGCCTGCTGGATTCCTTCTGTTGGGGTTCCTGGAGTTGTAGTCCTTGTTATCTCTTTCTAGAATGTCCTTCAGAATATTTTGGAGTGCTGGTTTGGTGGTCATAAATTTT
Source organism: Erethizon dorsatum (assembly GCA_028451465.1). NCBI lineage: Eukaryota > Metazoa > Chordata > Mammalia > Rodentia > Erethizontidae > Erethizon > Erethizon dorsatum. The sequence goes on from CM051824.1 coordinate 141,279,521, forward strand.
CTCAGATGTTCTTTTTCATGAAAGTATTTTATTTCTCCATCAATTTTGAAAGATAGTTTTGTGGGGTACATCAATCTTGGTTGAAAGTTATTTTCCTTTAGAGCTTGAAATATGTCATTCCAAGCTCTTCTTGACTTGAGGGTTTGTGCTGAAAAGTCAGCTGTGATTCTGATGGGCTTTCCTTTATAGGTGATTTGTCTCTTGTCCCTAACAGCTTTTAAGATTCTGCCCTTCTGTTGAATTTCTGGGATCTTGACTATGATATGTCTGGCTGAAGTTTTTTTTTAATCGTGTCTAGTTGGAGTTCTAAAAGCCTCATTTATATGAAGATCAAATTCCTTTTCTCCACCTGGGAAATTCTCCATGATAATGTCTGTGAACAGGGTCCTGATGTCATTTATGCTATCTCCTGCTTTTACATTTATTCCAATTATTCTTGTTTATCTTTGAGTCATCTACCAGCTGCTGAATTAATTTTTCATGGTCCCTTGCTGTTTTTAAGAATTCTTCCTTTTCATGATCACTAATTGCAAGCCTGTCTTCTATATCTGAGATCCTGTCCTCACAGTGGCTTAATCTGCTACAAATACTTTCAATGGAATTTTTATTCTCCTGGATATCTGCTTGAATCTGCCTGATGGATTCCATTTCTTTCCTATGCTGAGCATTCATGGTTTCTATAATTTTCTTAAGCTCGTCTATATTTTGTCTGTATCAGCTATAGTGTCCTTAAGCATGGTCTTCATTGTGGACATTATCTCTGCAGTTATCTGTGAAATTATTTCTGATTTAATTTTTTCCAGAGCCTCATTCTGTTGTTTTGTTGTTACCACTTCAGATAGGCCAGATGGGTGGCTTTCAGATTGTCCCACCTCATTGCCCCCTAGGTTTGCCTTTGGTGAATTGGATGTGTGGGGTTGCATCTTGTCTCATTTTCCTTTCTTTCTATAGTTTACTTCCTGGGGTGATGTTTGTAAATTACCTATGGTTGGTTACTTTATTGCTAGTGTTCAAGATCCTTAGGAGATAACTACTTCTCTGCAGTATCTTCCAAGTGAAGCTTGTTTTTGTGTTTTGAGCTTTCTGCCAGATCCTACCTCTTCAATTTGTTGGATATGAGAAGTTGCTACCTGTTTGGCCCAGTCCTTGGTTCTTTGGTACTGTGCCACTGTATTTTCTGTGTCCCTTAGTCAATCTCAATCATGAAATATCAGGAAGGAAAGATGTTTAGAACAATTATTTCACATTTGGCTATAATAGTAACTAAAGCATCAAACACAGCCTAGAAAATGACAAACTGAGCTAACCAGTTATTTACCACTTTTAGCTGTATAAATAGAGTTGCGGTTATATAACAAAATCTAAAACACACCAGAAAAATTATATGTAGTATACAAGTCCTTAGTATGTCAATTTTGCCCTCAGGAGTTTAAATTTAAAATGAGTTAAGGAGGAAACAGAGTATTGGGAGAATTGGAAGGAATTAGATGTAAGGTTAGAGGACCAAGAGGGATCCCACTAACATTGGGACACTGGTACAGAGGACTGGTGAGATAAAGAGAAGGAAGGGATAAAAGGAAGAACAGATCACAACCACAATCACAAAGAGGTTAGAGGCACTGTTTACACTCATATAAAAACCAGAGAGAATAATGAAGGAAAGAGCAAATAGACAAACAGAAACAAAATCGAAGACAAAAACCACAAAACAGACAAAACAAAAATAAAACCCCACCAAAAAACAAACAAACACACAAACAAAAAAACCCTTCACCAGAACAAAAAACAAATGAGAGAGGAAAAAAAAATAAAAATAAAAAAATAAAAAGAATCGGTTCCAGGTGTTGACTCTGCTGTAGGCAGGCACCATGTGATGACAGAGTCCTGTTCCGTGCAGGTCGGTCCCAGTAAGCCAGGAGTGGCCCTTTGGCGGAGCGGTGAGCAGAAGCGTGCACTCTCAGGCGGAGACCAGTCTCGCTCGCCTGCCGCCCTCAGCGCACTTTTGTGGGCCTGAGAGGCACGGCGTCACCCTGTCCGGAGTGTGAGTTCCCAGCACTGTGTTTTTCGCCGCTCTGATTTTCGCCACACCCCCCACAATGGCGCCGGGCCAGTCTCTCTCTGGCGCGGGACAGGTGTGGCTGAGAGACCAGTCTCATTCACCTGCCGCCCTCACCGCACTTTCGTGGGCCTGAGAGGCGCCACGCTGCCCTGTCCGGAGCACGAGTTCCCAGTGCTGTGTTTTCGTGCTGGTCTGATTTTCGCCGCACCCCGCACAATGGTGCCCGGCCAGTCACTCTCTGGTGCGGGACAGCTGTGGCTGAGAGACACTCACCGCTGGCCAGCCCAGTTCTCCACCACTCCCCTGCCCCGCCGCTGTCTTGCGATCCTCCGTGGGGGCTCCCTGGGGGCCAGCCATGACCGTGTGTCCGCAGATTTGAGCTTCTGTCACGCTGCGGTTCCTGGGATGGTAGAAGGTGTGCATGCGGTCTGTTCCTTCTTTGTTGAAAAGTCAAAAATTCTTTATATTGAACTCTTCCTGATCAAATTACTGTGTAGTTTTTCTCTTCTGACTTGACCCTGACTGATAGAATATTGTGACTGGATTGGTCTCAGGACCTGCGCCTACAAAGATTGGAATTTGGGATTGGATTGGTCATGCTCTAGGATTTAAGCCAATACCGAGCTCTTCACCAGTGGGGAAATGAGTTGCCTGGATTAATCATACACAGAGGAATCATAAGTGACTTATGCATAATTGGTGGTGATGAGAGCCAAATGAAAAAGGAGACATGGAAGTCCACGTGGATGCTGCATTTGCACCGTATGGCAGTGATAGTGAGTACAAGGACTGTGGCGTGGAGTGGTTTCTGTTGAGCGTACCAGTGCTTACAGAAAGAAAACAATAGACTCAGGTCCCGATATCCCAGCTAAAGTCACAGTCTGAGAATCGGACAACTTCTGTAATCACCCTAAAGAACAGTTATTGCAGTTTTAGGGGTGCCGTTGTTAAAATTGAAAACAGAATTGAATTGTTTGGGTTACTGAGTTGTAATGTTCACAGTCTTATCAGGTTTCTCATTTGAAACTTAGGAAGACCTTTGGGAATAGATAGAGTACTAAACTTGGAATGAAGATACCGTATGAAACTGGTAGCCAGTGGTGGTGGTACATGCCTGTAATCCTAGCACTCGGAAGGCTGAGGCAGGAGGTTTGCCATGAGTCTGAGGCCAGCCTGGTCTACACAGTGAGTTCAAGGCTATCCTAGGCTACACAGTGAGACCCTGTCTCAAAAAAAAAAAATAAAATCAATTGTCTTGAGTCCCCAGGTCATGTGGAATTTCCCTTATCCCTGAAAATAACTTGGCCTCCTATCTTGGAAGAAGCTATTCCCATCTTTTCTTTTTTTGTCTTTTTTTTTTGTGGGTACCGGGGGGTCGACCTCAGGACCTCGCGCGCCAGCAGGCGCCCATGCCACTGAGCGATATCACCGTCCCCTTTTTCGTATGTGGGTTCCGGGAGTCAAACTCGGGCCCTCACACTTGCCGGGCAGGCACTTAAGCCGCTGAGCCATCTCACCGGCCCCTTCCCATCTTTTCTTGACATTTTTGTGACAACCTTAACTTTGGCCATGGGTTTGAAAGTGAATGCTTTTTCTCAAGACTCACAACAACCCATACGGATTATTTCTAGCTCATTGCAAGTCACAAATCGCAGCAGGCTTCACAGCAATTGTACACACTATTTCCTGGCATGGATTCTAAGGATGTTAGATCAAAGAAGGCAGAATATAGTAGTAGCAAATAAGGTTGAATTCACTAGTGTTAGTATTTTACCATGGAGTCCAGATTTAATGTTTTAGTTTGTGCAACACGAAATGGCTTCGATAGTTTACTTGGTTGCTTGACAAATTTCTACTCAGTGGTAACCTCTGTCTAATAAGTTGAGATGCTAGAGTTTCCCTAGCATGTATTAGATACGGAAAACAGGGATTTGGTAGTGAATTTGTCATGTGATGCTTACACACGTATGCCCTACAACATTCCATGAGATGGCCCGGAAGACACTGTTTTAACTAAGGCATCATGAAATACATGGGTAAGAAGGATACCCACATCTGTGAAATGAGGGTTCTGGATCTCTCACCCTTTGTCCTCCAGAACTTAGGGGTTACCACCATTGAGAAGGGATCCACAATTTCCGTAATAGTGATGGGAATCTCAGAGAGATCAAAACCAAGTAGTAGCATGTAATTGTCCAAGACAAAGTGAGCCCATTTACAATAAAATAAAGCAAGAAGGTACCAGTAATCAGAGTGCCCTTGCACAAAAAAACAAAACAAAAGAAAAAACAAAAAACAAAAAAACATTGGCAGTTGCTTATTGATCACAATGTCCATGAAAACAAATAAGCAGTGCATTGATATATTGCTTGGTCTTTACAGGTCTAAAGACTCGATTGAAAAACTTGTCTTGAATTATGACAATGGAGAGTCAGGACCTCTTTTCAAGTTTCTAGAACTCAGTCATTCAAAGACACAGAAAGCTTGATTGAAATGTGGCTGTGTCTCCTTGAAGAAGATCCCCGAAGCATTACTACAAGTGTGTACTGTCGTCCAACCCTTCCCCAAAGGGACCGTTGCCTGTTTCATAGAGTGACTGCATTGGATGATAAGAAATAATTAGGACTTTTGTGGATCACTAGACACTGTCCCTGAACTCTCTGTAGTGCCTGAGGACCCCCAAAATTCTGACAAACCAGCTAAAATAGGAGACAGATCTTAGCCTGATTCTGATTCCTATTGGGCCCAGCTGGTTCATGGGTCACCATGTGATTCTTTCTCCAATTTCCGAATGTTTAACTTGAGTGAAAACTTTCTCAACTCATAAAATAAAGACATTTGCACATTGACCCAGAGAGTGAGTCCATTATCATAGGAAAGGTTAAATAGAAACCCCTTGAATTTCTCTTCCTTGCCACAATAACAAATCAGGAACGAAACTGCATCTCTGGGGAAGTAAGGGTATCATTGCTGTTATGACAGAGGAAAACACTGGAGATGGTGATACCCATCGCACCCCCCATTTAATTCACCTGTTTGGCCTATATACAAGTTAAAGGGAGCTTGGAAAATAACTGAGCCGTTGTAAATTTCATCAGTGGTCACTACAATCTGGCAGTTTTCCAGATATAATGAGCTTACTAGGGAAAGTCCACATGGTTGCTGGTAATTGCCATATAGTTACTGACTTCGGCTAATGAGTTTTAAATCCATACTGATTTGAAAGTTAACATCAATAATGTTTACAGCTCAAGTGTTTAATGCTATCTACTTTATACTCATTATAGTCCTTCCCAAATTGTTTTGTACATAGTAGCTTACTACGTATTTACTGAATTTATTGGAAATCTCATTGTCTGACCCCTAAAATCAAATATGTAATCAAAAAAGAAAAAAATAATTGTGAGAAATAAGAAGGAAAAATTCACACTAGAAGTCAGTAAAGCCAGTACAAAGTATCTGATGACTTAGGCTCATTAAAATGTGGAAAAGAATACATCATGAAAAGTCGTAGAACGATGGGTATGAGGGAAAATTCGCCAAACATTTAAAAAATGGTAAGCAGAAATGTTTTGTCTTGCTAGTCTGTGTCCTCGGATTGACCATTGCTTCTTCCATTTCTTACTAGTTATTAAGCAAGTAAGATTACTGGAAAGGTAAGCAGTTATATTCCTGGAAACAACGCAGAAACTTAAAAGCTTCTGAGGATGGGACTGTGTGGGAGAGCTCTGTTCCTGGAATCGAACTTCTCTTTCTACAAGTTTTAATTAAAAAATGAATGCTTCCTATTCAAAGTATTTGTTAGGAAATATTAATTACTGTGCATCACAGAGGACAATTAGTTTCTACATTTAAAATAACTTTATTTTAAAATAATTACTCTTCTAATTATTTTTAGATTTATTCTTTATTACCATAAAATAATAATAGCTATTAATAAATTCCAGTCAAAATTTGTAAATTCTTATTTTTAATTATATTCTGTGCTAAAAATTACAAGTAATAGTTTGAAGTTGTGTGTGGTAGAAAGTAATTCTGTTGTTTCATAATGAAGTTTGTATTTTAAAAACTCCAGATGAACCAATTAGGGACTGAATAGATAGATTCACGTGCACAAGAAAAAGCACATGGATAGATATAGACAACTAATTAGTGTCCAAACATATAAAGGGAAATTAACATCAATAATTATGGTTTGCCATTGTAGTAGCACTTCAAGGAGAGAATTCTACAACTGATATTAATGGATATCAAAAAATGAAAACGACAAACATGTACTAATAAAAAATGAAAAATGATTTTTAGCTTTAATATTTTGATGCTAACATGTATTGGGTATCTTAGACATTCTTCAGTGTTGATTCCTATAGTCAATATCATTTATTTAACTTAACAAATCTATTAACACCTTCACAGTGGAATGGCTTATTTGCTACACATTTCTTCAGCTGTGATACGTAAGGAGATTGACGTAATGAAGAATACGAGTATATTCACACGCACGCTCTGATGAGACGCCTATCATCAAGGTAGTACTGAAGTATGTAATCTTTATTTGTTGGCAACACCAGCAGTGGTTTTTGCCTCCCTGCCCTCTGCATGCTGTTCCCTTCTTTCTGAGCTTTCCCTCAGCACAGTATTGCTGCTGCCTGTCTCAGCGGCCACTAGAGTTTTAGCAGGATTCTTTCATGGTGACTAATGCCTACTGCTCTGTGACTGGAGTTGGAAGTGGGTGTTTTGCCTCTGGTGCCTCACTACCACCCCAGCTAACTCTTCTTCTGGGCCTCAACAAAACTGCCTGTTCTTGATAACCCTTCAAGAAATCTGGAAAATGTCTTCCAAGGATGGATTTTGGAGCCTCCAAATGACAATACCCGGTGACTTGTTCAAACTTACTCCTTGTGAATGCTAACCATGGATCCGAAAATAATGCTTACTTTCAGTGCTTTCTGTTACTTCTTTGAATGAATGCTCCTCCTCCTGATCCCTTACCATCATCTTGCTGGTGGTTTCTCTTATGAGAGGATTCTGCCAGGCGCAGTGGCTCATGCCTGTAATCCCAGCACTTGAGAGGCTGAGGCAGGAGGATCGCCTTCAGTTTGAGGCCAGCCTGGGCTACCTAGTGAGCTTGAGGCCAGCCTGAGCTACATAGAGAGATCTTGTCTCAAAACAAAAAATAAATAAATAAAAACAAAACAAAAACAAACAAAAAAAGAGAAGATTCTATTTTTGAGTAACAGTATATGTTGATTAAATGTCAAATATGATCTATGCCAGAAGTTCTTAACTGGTGGGTCATTACCCGCTGACATGTAACGAAGATGTGACAGGTACGCTATACTGACCCACTGGGTCCTGGGACCAACCTGGCAGCATCTGGTTCTATCTGGACACAAACAGCCTGGTCTCTTTAATTCTGTGTGGAAGGTTGGTATTGCATTCTTTAGGTGACTTATCCTGTCTGCCATTTCAAGGAGCATCTCTGGGATACAGACAGACATGAATAATGTGGATAAAGATTTACAGAATAATTGGCAGACATGAATGCATTTCAACGTATTTGCAAAGCAATCTCATGAGCATGTACCTCAGAATAGCATGTGGCAGAATAAATCACCTGCAGACTGTTTTCTGATCTCTGCTATCTTAATGGAATGGCAGATTTGCTTATAAGTATCTCTAAGATACGGGTGTAAATGGAGATAAATGATATATTTGAATTTCTTCCCAGGTATCAAAAATTGACTTTCACATTCTAAATATTATCAAGCATACTGTTGATTTTTGTTTACTATTTAAGTAATTTACTAGTCTTTTCAGTATGTTGCCCTCAAATTATAGTATGTTATAATGCAAATAAAATACAAATATTCATATTTTATAAATTAAATGAAACAAATCAAGATAGTAAACTAAAGACCAATATTTTCTAGGTCATGGTGAGTTTTGATTTCCAAATATTTATATTTCAATAAAAATTGGAGTTTGTCTTGCTTCAACAATGCATAGATAAAGTTTGAAATTGTTGATTTTATCAATTAGAATGCTCTAAGCTTCAAGTGATAATAGAGTTGTTAGCAAAAGTGTCGGAAACAATGGGGAGAGATTATTTCATTATTACGAGTGCAAGTTAAGTGGTACCAGAGTTGCCAAAGAGCTCAATGCTTTTCATATTTCTTCCCTTCTGTCCTTAAGCATGTAAGCTTTGTAACTCCGGATGGTCCCCACATGGTCACGGTATGGCTGCTGTTGCTACAGGAGTTTCATTTTTCTTACGACCACATCTAAATCAGGGTGTGCCAGTTTTTTTCAGAGCGGTCCTTTTATGAAGGAGGGAAACCTTCCCAATAACTCTTTCCAGCAGTCTTCCCTTTGTATCTCACAGTGTGAGTTTTCTAAAAACTGATGGTATTTATCATTGATGTTCTGAAAGTGTTGGGGACAGTGATACCAAACTTGATCTTGCACCTCTCTTTGAAACTGTAAACAACTGGTTTGGTGAGTATATCAGAGAGATTTTTATAAATATGAAGCATAATTAATTTTTCATTTAGTCTAGTGACAGTAAAGAAATGCAGTGTAAGGCAATGGTTAAAATTTCAATCAGATTCCTTGGGTTTTAGTTCTGTAATTACTAACTAGCTCTGTGTCCCTAGGAAATATACTTAGCCTTTCATAGTTTTCTCATCTGTATAAATTGAAACGAATAAAATCTAGTTCAATGAGATGATATGAGGGTTAATGTAATGAACTTATATAAAATTATATTCAAAACAGTACATGTTTAATTAATGGCTGGTGCTGCTATACTTTTACTAATGATAAAGGAAATTAGAAAAAAAAAATTCTAGGCCTCATCCCTGCGAAGTGATTGATGTGGATTCAGTCTCTGTGGATTCAGTTCTGCATTCAGTGTAGATGTTTTTTGGGCTTTGGCTCCATTAGCAAATTATAGGGACATTGAATAAATATTACTCATTCATTAATTGACTGGTTACTTAATTTGAGAGAAACAGGAATGTATCCTTTATACAACAAGAATAAGATTCTTAGATTTTGTATATATTTTAATTAATGTTTTAAAAGGGCTATTAATCCTGCTGTGAGTTTATAAAGTTTTTATGAATCATTGAATTTTTTGAAATGAAATTTTTGAATTTGTGGTAAATCACTTTACTTAAACTAAAGTTAAAGTTTCATGAATGTTTAATTTAGACATCAAAACAGTATTATATTTAACAGACACTTTTAACAACCGACTGCTCAACTGTACTCATGTATTTGGAAATAACCTCACTTGTCATTTAGATACAACAGTTGGACACAAAGTTTTTAGGGAGATGACAAAGAAAATTTCTTCATCTTGCAAGCCTAAAAGAAAAGGCAATACATAATTAGTAAACCGATTTGGAATACAGGTTGTGATTGGCAGGGAATTCTATGCAAGATCCTAGATAAGACTGGACTTTGACCTGTCAAACAAATGCTACCTATTATTTGGTATAATATTGTTAGCTAAAATTATATTAACTAATTAACTATTATTTAATAAATATATTAGTTTTTATTATAGTATTAATGATCACTATATATTTTTCTCATTTTCTAGAACTATACAACAAATTTCCATAAACAAGTTGTTTTACAACAGCAGAAATTTATTCTTTAACAGTTCTGGAGGGCAGAAGTCCAAAATCAAAGTGTCTGCATAGCTGGTAGCTTCTGGAGAAGCTACAGGAGAAAATGCTTCATGAATCTTCAAGGGTACTGGCCATCTTTGGTGTCCCTTGTCTTATAGACCCATGATTCCATTTCCTTCCCCTGTCTTCACATTCGCTTTTTCTTTGTGTTTTTGTCTTCTCCTCTTATTAAAAGGACACTTGTTTTTGGATTTATGGTCCACACAATTATTCAAGGTGATCTCATCTCAAGATCCTTAATACATCTTCAAAGACCTTTATTCCAAATAGAATTAACATTCGCATTCGTAGGTTCCAGGTGGACATATCTTTGTAGGTAGGTGGGTAGAAGATCACCATACAATCTACTACAGACAGAAATGTTCTGAATTTCTTTGCTGACTAGGCCTACAACTTCTGTGTAAGTGAATGACTTGGGTCACTTATTAAAAATTGCAAGTTTTTGAGTCATTTCTCAGAAATCTGATTGAGTAGCTGAAGGACCAAGTATGTAAGTGTTCTGGAAGCATTGTGGATATTTCTGACGCAGATACACCTTGGGTGTGTTTTTGAGCAATCCCCTCGTAGCAAGCCAATCTTAGGAGGAGCAGAAGACAGTTATTTACCTAAAAGTTTAATAAAAGGGAAAACATCTCACAGATCTGTAGGATGTAATATTTTATTACAAATTTGTTATAAATTTACGAGTTTTTCGACTAAATCATTGTGCAAATATTCATCAAGATAAATTGGTTTAATACCAGGTTACCAAATTACCTGAAAAAAATGTTTCTCATTCTTAGTTAGCAAATGAATCTGGGACGTGTACAGTGGTGAGTGTGAACTGAGAAACAAATGTGGTAGAGCCCAGAGTTTGTTACTGTCCCTCCTTTGGCTGTCTCAATTGGATTCCACCACCATGCTCCCCATTCAGTCTTGTCCCTTGTTATGATCTTTCTGAGGACCAGCCCTGTCCCATAAGCATGTGACTCCATATTTAAAGACTTAGAATCAGAATTATAGCAATTGGAGCTTTGGAAGTTTATTTGGTCAGAACAGTTCAAGGTGTTGCATGTGATGGAGGCTGTGTGTGTGTGTACTGTGGTGTATTTTTAAAGCAAATTCTTTTAATTTATATTCAGATGCTCTTTACTCAGGATATTTCTTTCTTTTTTTTTTTTTTTTTTTTTTTTTTGTGGGTACCGGGAGTCGACCTCAGGACCTTGCGCGCCAGCAGGCGCCTGTGCCGCTGAGCGATATCACCAGCCCTTTTCTCGTATGTGGGTTCTGGGAGTCCAACTCGGGCCCTCGCGCTTGCCAGGCAGGCGCCTACGCCGCTGAGCCATCTCACCGGCCCCTACTCAGGATATTTCTTGACTGTCCGTGTTGGAGTTAAAATGGAGTTATGGATGCCAGTTAACTCCTAGCCCCTTAGACTGTGATTTATCACAAAGTGCATTGCCATGGCCTGAAAGTGTATTAGAAATGTAAGATCACGAGTCTTTTCTAAGAACTACTGAATCATAATCTGTATTTTAACAAACTTTCCTAAGGCATTCCTGCACTCCTTAAAATTTGAGATCTGAGCAAAGCCGTGAAATGCTTCAACAGATAAGCAGATGTTTTCATTGTAAAAGGCAATCCTATAATGGTTCCTAGGTAACCTTTCTAGACGATTTCCGGAACTCAACCTATGAAGAGACATTGAATTAGTCTTTTATGCAATGAATCATGTATTAATCTTATCTTAAGAGATCTGTAAAATTGAGATGTTGTATTTTATTGGGGATAAAAACCTACCTAAAAATTTAGGTATGTTTTAGAACTATTTTTTTTTTTTTTTTGTGGGTACCGGGGGGTCGACCTCAGGACCTTGCGCACCAACAGGCGCCCATGCCGCTGAGCGATATCACCAGCCCCTTTTTCGTATGTGGGATCCGGGAGTCGAACTCGGGCCCTCGCGCTTGCCAGGCAGGCGCTTATGCCGCTGAGCCATCTCACCGGCCCCTACTCAGGATATTTCTTGACTGTCCGTGTTGGAGTTAAAATGGAGTTATGGATGCCAGTTAACTCCTAGCCCCTTAGACTGTGATTTATCACAAGGTGCATTGCCATGGCCTGAAAGTGTATTAGAAATGTAAGATCACGAGTCTTTTCTAAGAACTACTGAATCATAATCTGTATTTTAACAAACTTTCCTAAGGCATTCCTGCACTCCTTAAAATTTGAGATCTGAGCAAAGCCATGAAATGCTTCAACAGATAAGCAGATGTTTTCAGTGTAAAAGGCAATCCTATAATGGTTCCTAGGTAACCTTTCTAGACGATTTCTGGAACTCAACCTATGAAGAGACATTGAATTAGTCTTTTATGCAATGAATCATGTATTAATCTTATCTTAAGAGATCTGTAAAATTGAGATGTTGTATTTTATTGGGGATAAAAACCTACCTAAAAATTTAGGTATGTTTTAGAACTATTTTAAATATCAAGATATGATACTTAGTGGTATGCAAGTAGAAAGACAAATATGTATGTATATATGTGTATACATATATATATGTATATACACATTTCTGATTTATACATAAATGAAAATACAGATTTTTTTTTGAAAAATGGAATGAAACTATAATGTTTTGTGTCAGTATGAGGGGTGGGTCCTTTATCAGAATTTTTAAAATATTATGTAGATTTACTAAAGTTCAGTATAAATTAGAAAGCCACCTGTAGTTTTCTTAAAATTTTCTCTTCACACAGCAAAGATGCTTTATCTTTATATAGTAAGTAATGTATAATATTTTATCATTTCAGATATGTACACAAAGTTTCATAAGATGTATACTCTGTAAACTACTAAAAATTAATGTGGGGGGGAAAGTTGAGCAATGGACCAAGGATAGATACATTTAAGATAGGAAAGTGTCATTTCAGATTAGCGGGGGAAGACACTTTATTCAATAAATGGTATTTTGCGACCTTGTTAAACATTACAAAAAACTGTATTTGTTGATTTCATTTTGCATTCAAGATAATCTCTAGATCAGTGTTTCTTGGCCTTACATAGAATCCGATAAGAATGCACGTTTAATGATCCAGGAAGTGTGAGTCTTAAATGTAACAACATAATGAAAGAATAAGTTAAGAATTCAAGAAAATGATTATAACTTTAAAATGATTAAGTGCCTTCTAAGGAAAGTTGCAAAAGAGAAAATAAATAAAGAGATATTGATATTTTAAATTATATATTAAAAAGCCTCCTGAACTGTAAGAATCATCATAAATAAAAATTTAAAAGTTCATCTGTCTGTATCCATCTGACAAATAGACACCAAGAAGTTGGGTGATTGTTTTTAATTAAGGTTATGCATTTTTAGAATTTTATCCACATGTTTTCTGCTCTATATATGCAGTACTGACCTTAAAATATCTTGGGTAAATATAAAATTAATAAATCTAATTTTTTTTTTTTGGTACTCTGAATTGAACTCAGGACCTCATGCTTGCCAGGCAGGCGCTGTGCCGCTGAGCTGTATCCCTGGCTCAATAGATCTAGTTTTTCTATAAATTGTTAGCAACTGCCACGATACCACTTACCAGACGGTGTTTAAAATCTATAGCTTTTTAATGGCATACCTATGAATATATTCCTTGACCCATTCGCCTAACACAAGACCGTGCTGTAATTTCCACTTGATATTTGAGGATATATGTTTTCAAGGAATTATTCAAGCTCCTGTATTTGGTCCCTTGAATTTGAACACAAGACTTTAAGAAGTATGAAATCCCTGTAACATTTGACTTTTACTTTTAAACGGATAGAGCTATCCTCTGTGATTTCCAAAATCATCAGTCATAATTCGGAGTAGCTTATCTTCCATTTTGGCTGTGACTTAATTGAGCACTAGGTGGGATTCATGCCTTTAGGAGCTTGGGATTCAGAAATTGGATGGGGGGGATCAAGTTTCTTAGTAAAAATGATGTCTTGACAACAAAACTATGTAACTCCCTAGGTTCTATTATGCGTAATGCCAGTAACTTATTTTTTTAAATATACGTAATTTGACACAGTAGGTACCTTAGTTTCCCTAATTGCTTTCTCTCTATCCTGTTTCCCTTGTCTATCTGGTGCTTGAGTCTGTATACAACATCGTAAATTCTCATTGTAATTAATCTTATTTTAATGTTTCTAATTGCAGTGCTACTGAATAACAAATGTTTTATTAAACATTGATGGTCCTACCTGGATAAGAAGTTGGCGTTTATTTTTATATTAGAGTCAATGTCACATTTTGGTCAGTGATGAGTTATCAAGTAAAAGTAATGCTTTTCATCTTTACTTACAGAGGAACCTTTTTAAATTTTAATTCTCTGTTAATTCCTTGAACTGATAGCGGAAAAGAGGTTTGGGGGTGTTTTCTATTTTGTTTACTTCCAGCGAGTGAGGATGAAAGGATCTGGTAATCCGTAGAGAACGTACTGCATTCTTTTGGTTTTCCTCCTGTTGTCACCTTTTCATCTTGCCAATTAAGGTTTTTAAAAACCAACAAATAAAACAACAGTTATGACAATTTTATATGTAAATACATATACTATAAAGTAGAATAATATAATCTCAGATTAAAAGATAGTTCTTCCAACACAAAGGCAGTTTGTAACCTTATGCCGACAGGACAGAAATTTTAATTCTCAGTATTGTGTACCACAAAGTTCATATATTTGATTTATCTGAATTCTTATGCTTTGTTGTTTCCTTGACGTTCTTGTTAATCTGGAGACTGGCATTTGCTCAGTTCTTCTTTTTATTTTAGTTCTTGCACCAAACTCATAGTCACAAAGGTATACTGTTGAGATGAAAGCAGCTCTCAACGTAATTGCACATACGTCAGAGATTCTGGGAATACTGAGCAGAGCTGAGGAACAGGGACCCTGTCACTGCTCTTATTCTCCTGTGACCTCCCTGACATTCTTAGAAGAAAGTGGGTTCTGGCGAGTCTGGTTGGCTGTGACGAGGAGAGCCAAACTGTATACAGTTAAGGTTCAGGGAAGCACAAGTTTGTCCCCTGTTTTCAAGGAGAGCTTGAAGAGAGTGATGAAGTAACCTCATAGCCAGCCTCCTGTTTATTAGTTTAGTGACAATCAGTGATATAAGAAAGAGCGTTTTCCTGAGTGATGTTTAATCTATTTAAGATAGTTCCTTTCAAGTGTTTTAGTTTGTATATGTACATGAGCAACTTGCTGAATGCAGATAATTTCTGGTGTAGTCATTATGGCAATTCAGGGAATTTGACCACTTTCAAGAGATATTCTTTAAAGCTTATTTTCTGATACCATGCGTGCACAGAAAAATGAATTTGAATATCTTTATTCACTATTTTTTTTCAGCATTGTACTAGTGTGTCATCACTATATGGAAAACCTCTTAAGAGCTCAAAATGTAGTTATATATTAATTACAGTCTCAATACACTTTTCCCTCAGATTTTTTTTATATTAAAGAGAAGAAAAAACAAAACAAATCAAAAGAAGAACAGATTTTCAAAACAACATAATAGGAGGGTAACAATGGTTAATACATTACGTATTACTATCTTTAAGTTAGGTATTCAGGATACCAGACATTAGCATTCAGTTGTCCAAACATTATTGGCACAAACCTTACTCTTCAATGAACTAAGTAAAATTGGTAGTGTATCTATCTTAACTGTCTTGTATATATATACAATTTTTTTCCCTTTCCCTTCTTTCTTTTCCCTATTCCAGTCTCTCTTTCCTTTTGACCAGTTTCTTTTTGATTCATCATGTCTATTGTACATTTTGGATCTTATTTACTCTTTCAGTTTCTCATACTAGAGAGACAATACGATGCTTACACATGTGCTTCCGGTTTATTTCACTTATGAGTATTTTCTCGAGTTGCATCCATTTACCTATAAAGGTCTCCAGTTTGTCCTTCTTTATGGCTGAATAGTACTCCATTGTATAAAAATACCACATCTTTCTTATCCATTCCTCAGTTGATGGGCATTTGGATTGTTTCCAAGATCTGGCTATTACAAATTGTGCTGCTATAAACATGGGTGCACATATATCGCTGTGGTACGATGTTTTTAATTCTTCTGGGAAGATGCCCAGAAGGGGAATAGCTGGGTCAAATGGGACCTCCAATCCTAGTTTTCTGAGGAATCTCGACACTGACTTCCACAGTGGCTGTACCAGTCAACACTCCCACCAACAGTGAAGAAGGGTTCCTTTTTCCCCACAGCCCCTCCAGCATTTGTTATTAGTTGATTTCTTTATAGTAGCCATTCTTTCTGGGGTGAGATGGTATCTCAGTGTTGTTTTAATTTGCATCTCTTGAATAACTAGTGATGTTGCACATTTTTTTGTATATTTATTTGCCATTAGTATTTCTTCATCTGAGAAATGTGTATTCATCTCAGATGCCCATTTTTGGAGTGGGTCTTTAAATTTGGGAGGTCTGATTTTTTTGAGTTCTTTATATGTTCTCAATAGTAATCCTTTGTCTGAGGAACAGCTGGCAAACATTTTTTCCCACATTGTGGGTTGTCTCTTCACTCTGTTGGTGGTTTCTCTTGCTGTACAAAAGCTTTTTAAAAAATGAGATCCCAGTTATTTATTCTTTGGGATAGTTCCCGTGTGGTTGAGTTTTTATTCATAAAGTCTTTGCCTACACCAATGTCTTCAAGGGTTTTACCTATCCTACCTTCCAGCAGATTTAATGTTTCTGTTTTAATATTTAGATCTCTGATCCATTTTGAATTTAGTTTAGTGCATGGTGAAAGATATGGGTCTAGTTTTAATCTTTGGCATGTGTAGAGCCAGTTTTTCCAGCACCATTTATTAAAGAGGCTATGTTTCTTCCAGCGAATGTTTTTGGCACCTTTGTCAAAGATAAGGTGACTTAGTATGTCTGGGGTTGTTTCAGCATCTTCTAATCTGTTCCACTGATCTTCAGGTCTGTTTTTTTGCCAGTACCACACTGTTTTTATCACAGTAGCTTTATAGTATAATTTCAAGTCGGGGATTGTGATGCCCCCTGCCTTGCCTTTGTTGCCCAGAATTGCCTTTGCTATTCTAGGTCTCTTCTGATTCCAAATGAATTTTAGGATTGTTTTCTCTAATTCTGTGAGATATGCTGTTGGAATTTTGATTGGAATTGCATTAAATCTGTATAACAATTTTGGAAGTATGGCCATTTTCACTATATTGGTTCTTCCTATCCAGGAGCAAGGGATATCTTTCCATTTTCTGATATCCTCTTCAATCTCCTTTTTCAGAGTACTGTAGTTTTCAGTGTATAGGTCTTTTACATCCTTTGTGAGGTTGATTCCTAGGTATTTCATTTTTTTGGATGTTATTGTGAAAGGTATTGTTTCCCTAATTTCTCTTTCAGTAAGTTTGTTATTTGTGTACAGGAAGGCTATTGATTTTTGAGTATTGACTTTGTATCCAGCTACACTACTGAATTTGCTTATTAAATCTAGCAGTTTTTTAGTGGAGTTTTTGGGGTCTTTGTGTAGAGTATCATATCATCTGCAAATAATGATAATTTAACATCTTCCTTTCCAATCATTATTCCTTTTATTTCTTTCTCTTGTCTAATTGCTCTGGCTAAAGTTTCCAGAACTATGTTGAATAAGAGTGGGGACAGTGGACATCCTTGTCTTGTTCCTGATTTTAGAGGGAAGGCTTTCAGTTTTTGGCCATTTAGTATAATATTGGCTGTTGGTTTGTCATAGATAGCTTTTACCAGATTGAGGTAAAGACCCTCTATTCCAATTTTCTGTAGGGATTTTATCATGAAAAGGTGCTGGACTTTGTCAAAAGCTTTTTCTGCATCTATTGAGATGATCGTGTGATTTTTGTCTTTGGTTCTTTTAATATAGTGTATTACATTTATTGATTTACATATGTTGAACCATCCCCGCATCCCTGGGATGAATCCAACTTGGACATGGTGTATAATCTTCTTGATGATTTGTTGGGTTCTTTTTGCCAGTATCTTACTGAGGATTTTTGCATCTATGTTCATGAGGGAGATTGGCCTGTAGTTCTCTTTCTTAGTTGGGTCCTTCTCTGGTTTTGGTATCAGGGTAATGCTTGCTTCCAGGAATGAATTTGGGAGTATTGCTTCCCTTTCAATTTCATTGAAAAGTTTGAGAATTAGTGGCGTTAGGTCTTCTCTAAATTTCTTGTAGAATTAGGCAGTGAATCCATCAGGGCCTGGGCTTTTCTTTGTTGGGAGGTTTTCAATTACATCTTCAATTTCGTTGGTTGATATTGGTTTATTTAGGGTTTTTAAATCTTCTTGATTCAGCTTTGGTAATTCATATGAATCTAGGAATCTGTCCATTTTTTCTGTATTTTCCATCTTAGTAGATTATAAATTTTCAAAATAGGTATAGATGATCTTCTGGATTTCTGCAGGGTCCGTCGTGATATCACCCTTTTCATTTTCAATTGCATGCATTTGAGTCTTTTCTTTTCTTTTTTTAATAAGGTTGGATAAGGGTTTGTCAATCTTATTCTTTCAAAGAACCAACTTTTTGCTTCATTTATTCTTTGTATTTTTTTTAGTCTCCAATACGTTAATTTCTGCTCTGATCTTTATAATTTATTCCCTTGTACGGGCTTTTGGCTTAACCTGCTCTTCTTTTTCTAGAAGCTCGATGTTCACACTTAAGTTGTTTATTTGCGCTTGCTCTATTTCCCTGATATAAGTATTTAATGCTATAAATTTCCCTCTTAGGACTGCTTTCATTGTATCCCATAAGTTCTGGTATGTTGTACTGTCATTATCATTCAATTGTAGAAAGTGTCTAATTTCTTCTTTAATTTCATCTGTGACCCATTGGTTGTTCAGGAGGGTGCTGTTTAATTTCCATGTGTTTAGGGAGTTTTTGTGATTTCTTTTGCCATTGATTTCCAATTTCATTGCACTATGGTCTGATAATATGCATGGGATAATTTCAATTCCTTTGCATTTACTTAAGCAGGTTTTATGAGCTAGTATGTGGTCTATTTTGGAGAACGTCCCATGTGCAGCTGAGAAGAATGTGTATTGTGATATTGTGGGGTGGAACACTCTGTAGACATCTACTAAGTCCATTTGTTCAAAAGTTTGGTTCAGTTCTACTATTTCATTATTGATTTTCTGTCTAGTTGATCTGTCTTTTTGTGACAGTGGAGTATTGAGATCTCCCAGTATAATTGTATTAGTGCTTATTTGATTCTTCATGTCCTTTAGTACTTGTTTTATATAGCTGGGTGCACTGGTATTTGATGCATATATATTTATGATGGTTATCTGTTCCTCTTGGATTGTTCCCTTTACAAGGATGTAATGACCGTCTTTATCTCTCTGAATCTTTCTTGGCTTGAAGTTCACTTTGTCTGCAAAAAGAATAGCTACCCCTGCTTTTTTCTGGGTTCCTGTGGCATGGAGTATTGTGTTCCATCCTTTGACTTTCAGTCTATGAATTTCTTTCTGAATTAAATGTGTTTCTTGTATACAGCATATTGTTGGATCTTGCTTCTTGATCAATTTCGCCAGTCTGTGCCTTTTGATTGGTGAATTGAGACCGTTAACATTGATGGTTAAAATT
Organism: Erethizon dorsatum; assembly: GCA_028451465.1. Taxonomy (NCBI): domain Eukaryota; kingdom Metazoa; phylum Chordata; class Mammalia; order Rodentia; family Erethizontidae; genus Erethizon; species Erethizon dorsatum. The sequence continues at coordinate 141,298,886 of CM051824.1, forward strand.
GATATGTATTGACTTATACTTGTCATGATATTTTCCTGTTGGTTCCCACTCTGTTTTTCCCCTTTCCTGCTATTTAATTATCTGCCCTGCATGGTGGATTCCTTCTGTTGGGGTTCCTATCTCTTTCTAGAATGTCCTTCAGAACATTTTGGAGTGCTGGTTTGGTGGTCATAAATTTTCTCTGATGTTCTTTGTCATGAAAGTATTTTATTTCTCCATCAATTTTGAAAGATAGTTTTGCGGGGTACATCAATCTGGTTTGAAAATTATTTTCCTTTAGAGCTTGAAATACGTCATTCCAAGCTCTTCTTGAATTGAGGGTTTGTGCTGAAAAGTCAGCTGTGATTCTGATGGGTTTTCCTTTGTAGGTAATTTGTCTCTTCTCCCTAACAGCTTTTAAGATTCTGCCCTTCTGTTGAATTTCTCGCATCTTGACTATAATATGTCTGGCTGAAGTTTTTTTTTTTTGATCATGTCTAGTTGGTGTTCTAAAAGCTTCACTTATGGGGGGTGAAGTTCTTTTTCTCTTCCAGGAAAGTTCTCCCTGCTTATGTCTTTGAACAAGGTTTTAATGTCATTGATGCTATCTCCTGCTTTTACATTTATTCCAATTATTCTTAAGTTGTTTATCTTTGAGTCATCTAGCAGCTGCTGAATTGATTTTTCATGGTCCCTTGCTGTTTTTAAGAATTCTTCCTTTTCATGATCACTAATTGCAAGCCTGTCTTCTATATCTGAGATCCTGTCCTCACAGTGGCTTAATCTGCTACAAATACTTTCAATGGAATTTTTGTTCTCTTGGATATCTGCTTGAATCTGCCTGATGGATTCCATTTCTTTCCTATGCTGAGCATTCATGGTTTCTATAGTTTTCTTAAGCTCATCTATTTTTTTTGTCTGTATCAACTATAGTGTCCTTAAGCATGGTCTTCATTGTGGACATTATCTCTGCAGTTATCTGTGAGATTATTTCTGTTTTAATTTTTTCCAGAGCCTCATTCAGTTGCTTTGTTGTTACCACTTCAGATAGGCCAGGTGGGTGGCTTTCGGATTGTCCCACCTCATTGCCCCCTAGGTTTGCCTTTGGTGAATTGGATGTGTGGGGTTGCATCTTGTTTAAGTGTCGTCTCATTTTTTCTTTCTTTAATTCCTGGGGTGATGTTTGCAAATTACCTATGGTAGGTTACTTTATTGGTAGTGTTTAAGATCTTTAGAAGATGACTACTTCTCTGCAATATCTTCCAAGTGGAGCTTGCTTTTGGGTTTTGAGCTTTCTGCCAGATCCTACCTCTTCAATTCATTGGATATGCGAAGTTGCTACCTGTTTGGCCCAGTCCTTGATTCTTTGGTACTGTGCCACTGTATTTTCTGTGTCCCTTAGTCAATCTCAATCATGAAATATCAGGAAGGAAAGATGTTTAGAACAATTGTTTCACATTTGGCTATAATGGTAACTAAAGCATCAAACACAGCCTAGAAAATGACAGACTGAGCTAACCAGTTATTTACAACTTTTAGCTGTATAGAGTGGAGTTGCGGTTATATAACAAAATCTAAAACACACCAGAAAAATTATATGTAGTATACAAGTCCTTAGTATGTCAATTTTGCCCTCAGGAGTTTAAATTTAAAATGAGTTAAGGAGGAAATAGTGTATTGGGAGAATAGGAAGGAATTAGATGTAAGGTTAGAGGACCAAGAGGAATCCCACTAACATTGGGACACTGGTGCAGAGGACTGGTGTGAAAAAGAGAAGGAAGGGATAAAAGGAAGAACAGATCACAACCACAATCACAAAGAAGTTAGAGGCGCTGTTTACACTCATATAAAAACCAGAGAGAATAATGAAGGAAAGAGCAAATACACATACAGAAACAAAAACGAAGACAAAAACAATAAAACAGACAAAACAAAAATAAACCCCACCAAACAAAGAAACAAACAAACAAACAAAACCCCACAAAAAACAAAAACAAATAAAAAAAAAACCCTTTGCCAGAAAAAAAACACATGAGAGAGAAAAAAATAAAAATAAAAATAAAAAAATAAAAAAAATAAAAAGAATCAGTTCCAGGTGTTGACTGCTGTAGGCAGGCACCGTGTGGTGAAGAGTCCTGTTCCATGCAGGTCGGTCTCAGTAAGCCAGGAGCGGCCCTCTGGCAGGGTGGTGAGCAGAAGCACGTACTTTCAGGCAGAGACCAGTCTAGCTCGCCTGCCGCTCTCAGCGCCCTTTCACGATCCCTGGGCCTGAGAGGCACGGCACGGTGTCCTGTCTGGAGCGCGAGTTCCCTGCGCTGTTTTCCCGCTGCTCTGATTTTCACCACGCCCCCCACAATGGCGCCCGGCCAGTTGCTCTCTGGCGCAGGACAGGAGTGGCTGAGAGACCAGTCTCGTTTGCCTGCTGCCCTCAGCACACTTTCATGGGCCTGAGAGGCGCCGCGCTGCCCTGTCCGGAGCACGAGTGTCCAGAGCTGTTTTTCTTTTGCGCCGCTCTGAGTTTCGCCGCACCCCCCACAATGGCGCCTGGCCGGTCACTCTCTGGCGTGGGACAGCTGTGGCTGAGAGACACTCACCGCTGGCCAGCACAGTTCTCCGCCGCTCCCCCGCCCCGCCGCTGTTTCCGGATCCTCCGTGGGGGCTTCCTGGGCGCCAGCTGTCACGTGTGTCTGCAGAATTGAGCTTCTGTCGCGCTGTGATTCCTGGGATGGTAGAAGGTGTGCGCGCGCAGTCTGCTCCTTCTTCTTTTTTGGAAAGTACCCTTCACTGGTACCAGGGGTCCCAGATTGCGCTTCAGAACTTTTCTTGGTTCCGGGGAGGCATCTCTCCCCCTCCTGCGCTTTCCCGGTCGCTATATTCCCGTGTTCCAATGGCAACTTTTAGAGAGAGTTTCACTCCCTGCTTCTTACTCATCCGCCATCTTTTTCCTTTCCTCCCTCAGATTTTTATAGAAATGTAAAATTGGTAACTATAACATCAATTTACAGATTCTAGAAGCCTTGTATATATGTTGAGTATAGTCAGAAATAAATTTCTAATTTACCGTTTTTTTTTCTGCAACTAATTTGAAACTATGTAGCTCAAGAATAAAATATGGAGAATATGGAGATCTGGTTTCTCATCTGTCACGACCTGCATAACTTCAGGCAATTGAACTCTGTGGATTTGATTTGCAAGCTGTAAGCCACGATATTCTTTTGCTGTAACATAATGCTTGGTAATTCTGACAGTCTGTGAGCTATAAATACAGCAGAGACAGATGGTTCAAACAACTCGAAGTGTCAGAATCAAGTGACTCATTAATGGAAATCTTGAAGACATGGCTCTCTGGAATTTGATTCTACAAGGTCAACAGTAGGCCAACAAGGGACCAATATGGAAGCACTGATACTGACATTCTCTTCAGGAAAGAAGAAAGAATCTACATGCAGTCTGAGTCAGTTTGTCTATCACAAATCAGGCCAAAAATATTAGAAAGTGATAAGGTTGCTGTCAAAAGTAAGAATATCTTATGTGCACGCCTACTATGTCCCAAACACTGAGGTGGTCATCACTTTATTTTAGTGTTGACTCTTTAATTGTGACTAAGGTAGAGGGATTTCCCTTCACACATAAATTATCTGAACCATGAAAGTTAAATAATTTGTCCAGTGTCACATTAAATTAGGATTGAATGCTCATCAAGTTCTGATTCCACTACTGACTAGTTACAACAGTGATAGTGAAACCATTTTAGGCAACTGGAGTTCTGTAGACTCAGTTTAAAAATACAGATTGCAGGGAGTTATCCTAGACAACTGGAATGCAAAATCTGAACAAGATTCCACAGAATCTGGGGGTGTAGCTCAGCACTAGAGTGCTTGCACAGCAGGTGCAAGGCCCTGGGTTCCATTTCCAGGGCCACCACCACCACCACCACCACCACCACAACAACAAAAGATGCCGTGGAGCTGTGGAGTCTATTTTGGTCAAGAGCTTTCCCCAAATGCTCCTGAGTCCGTGCAGAAAAATGGGCTGAGGAATAGCAGTCACAGGTGCCCATATGTATATTTGATTACTGAGACAATTTCTACCACAATTTCTAAGTTTTTCTTTTACTGAAGATCCTAATTCTATACATCTCAAAGCCTACAAACCCTTCTTCCTTTACATCTTGTACTGTGTTGAACTTATGGAGTATTTAACAAACAAATCTGTTTTTTTTTTTTTTTTTTTACTCTTTAGAGAAAGCCTTCTAAATTATAATATAAAATGGTCAAGTTTCTAATATAATCACATGTATTGAAATAGATGAAATGCAGACTCCACATGAGTTAGATTGTGTTTGCTCCATGAATTTGAAGCTTATTGCTAATTGATACTTTGAAAAGTCCTATCCACTTAAAAATAGAGTACACTGAAAAAAGGCTTTTAAAGACTATTTGCAACTGTAAAATAGGGATGTTGAGAATAACAGACTTACACAAGAAAATACTCATTAGCTGGCATAGAATCCTTTTCCCCCCTAAGGAGTATACACCATTTTAAACACATACTAAAACTTACCCACTGGTAGAAAAGTTTTATGAACTGCATGATACTTAATTCAATAGCCTTCAGCTTTTTGTTCCTCTGTGTATGTTAATTAGTCATTTCCTAAATAGTTTTTTGTTTTGATGAAATGAAAAAACATATGAGCCCAATTTGGTGGCTATAAAATGAAAAGTTGTGATTTTCCCATTATTAATAATTTGAGTAATGGACCTGTTTTCTTGAATAGGATACTTATAAGTAGCTATACATTTAAAAAGCTATTTTATATCAATTATGTTTTTTATGTCTTCTAGTTGGCACATAACTTTTAGTGACAAGAATTCTATAAGAATAGAGGGAATAATAAATAACTAAAGATGTATTAAATGATATTATTTTAGTTGTCAATAATCTAATAATTTTCACCAAATTTATTCAGCATAAACATTAATAATGTAAGAGTATCAAAGAACAGTACATAGAAGTGTCCTGAATTTTGTCAGTCAGTAACAGTGTGGGTTCATTTTTATCAGGAGGTAGGGTGGGAGCATTACATAAATGTTGGTGAAAGGATACAAAATTTGTTATGAGGAATAAATTCAAATATCTATTTTACAACATTGAAACTATTTTAATAGCACTGTATCACACTATTGAAAATTGAAAATAATAGATTTTAAGTGTTCTCACCTCAATAATGATTAAGTATGTGAGGTAATACATATATTATTCAGCTCAGTTTAGCCATTTTACACTACACATTTCAAAATATGCTATATATCAAAAATACATATCATTTTACTTGCCAGTTAGAAATTAAAGACTGTAGGCAAAGCTAGAAACTGAAAATGGGTAGCAAAAAGTGAAACACAGAATATCCAAAACTACTTAAAGCAAACTGGAAAATGACATTGCGTCGGCCATATTCCTAGCAGGTAACAGCACCGAGTATTGGGATTTTTAGGATACTTTTCAGTTTGCAAAGGTGTGTGCCAAATTGTGTAAAGTGCAGGTGTGTGAAGGCACACGGCTCAGGATCCTCAGGAGGTCTTCGCACATGCGGGTTCTAGGGAAGACATGTCACTACAGCCTGCTGAAAACTCCAACAGCAGAGTGGCTCTTTCTGCCAGAAACCGTGGTAAATGTCCATGGCTGAGCCAGAACATCACAGCAGAAGGGACAACAGAAAGCTCCTGTCCTTGCTCACTGTTGGTCAAGGACAGCTGGAAGCCACAATTAAAAGAGTGTTCTAGATGTTTTGAATTTACCTCTGTCTTTTCACATCGTAGTGTGCAGATTTCAGATTCAACTGATTGCTTACAGTTCCAGCCCTTGGTCCATTTGCCTTGCTGTATGTGTGGGGTTTTAAAAATATATGTTTTTCTCCTTTTCTAAATTTTTCCATAATTTCTGTATTCAGTCATCTTCCCATTCCTTATTCATTTTGCAAGAAAGCTCTACTATGAGGCTTGTGTTTCCTCTAAAATAGTGAGTAGATTCCTGCTCCTTCTTGTCTTACTAGGTATCGCATGAATTCTGCTGCTGGGTCATGTGATCTTCCTTTTAGCCTCTTGACTGTGAGCTTGGAGTTGTGGAAGTAGTTGGATCTTTTGGCCAGTTAAACTTGGGAAATATGGTTCATTTTCTCCATTTATTTGTTGAGTAGTGCTAGTGAAGCCGAGCTCAGATAGGTAAGGAATACGTTTAATATCCCAGTGGAGAGAATTGTCCCAATTACAGGTTGGACTTCCTTACCATTCCTCATCCCTTGCAGAATTGGCAGTGCCATGGCCACTTTAGAAAGAAGTCACCTTGATTGCAGAAAAGCCCCAGGGCCTGTGGACTCAGTGTTTGATAAGCAGCTAATATGTTCTTATCCGCTGCTAATTTCCGTGGTTGTTATGATGAATTTTATGCAGTTGGCTCTCATTTATTGTTCTCTGTATTTGTTCCTCTCTTCCACATACCGTGTCAGAAACGTTCAGCCTGCATGTCATCCTCACTGTGACAAGCTTCCGGAACTATAGTGAAACTTACAAAGAAAAAACATGGCTCAGTAAGAGCTATGAGCTTCTTCTTCTAAATGCTGGCCTGTGAATTTCCTAAAATGTTGTTGATTTAAAGTTGGAAATACCGTATAATTGTAAATCATCATTCTCTCTCGTTTATGTAAACGCCTGACACTTCTGACCCTTATACCAACATACGGGTGATGTATATGGTGGTTTGAAATATGTCCAAACATTCTTTGACATTTCTTTGAAAAGGTGGAGCCTAATTCCTCTCCCCTTGTGTGGGAGCTGGACTTAGTAACTTGTTTCAGAATAGGGCGTAAATGATAGTATGGGGTGTTTGAGGAAAGACACTGGCTTCTGCCTTACTCTCTCATCTGGGATCATTTATTCTGGAGTAAGACAGCTACTGTGTTGTAAGGATGCTCAACCAGTCCTTTATAAAGTGACGCAAGCCACGGCGGCTGCTGTCCACAGCAGCAAGGGCGTGATGCCTGCCGACACTCATGTGAGTGAGCCTTCCTCGATCGGACGCTTCTGCTCCAGCCACGCTGTCAGATGACGGCATCCTTAACTGCAGTATCACGCGAGACCCTGCGCCAGAAGCATGCAGCGAAACTGCTCCCAGATTCCTGACCCACAAACAACTATGAGATAAAAGGTGTTTGTTATTTGAAATCACTGCCTTTAGAGTTTTTCATGCAGCAGTAGATTAGTAATACACTACTTATGTTTTTGTCTTAGAACGTACTCCTGTCTTTTTTTTTTTTTTGTCACATTTTATCACCCTGAATGGAGAAGAATTGTTGCTAATTTCTCAGGATTTTCTTTCTGAAGGAGATTTGGCTCAAATTTCACTCTGTTCTTAAAGTTGAAAGTCTGCATTCCACAATGGTGAGATTTTATTCTATGATCACTTTTGTTTTTCATTTGATTTGTTTCTGAAGGATAACATCCATATATCTGATCCTTACTACATTTTTGAGCCTTACACCTTTATAACCTCTACCATTGGTGGTGAGCCTGTAGCACGTGGCCAAATGGGATATTTGTTATCATTGAAAGCTCTAAATGGTTTGCCATCGCTGCTAGGCTATTGCTTAGTATATTCTCTCTTTTTTATATATATATATATATATGCGGGTACCAGGAGTCAAACTAAGGACCTCACGCTTGCCAGGCAGGTGCTTATGCTGCTGAGCTATATCACCGGCCCGCTTAGTATATTCTTTTAAAATATATCCTAAATTAGGAGCTAAATATTTTCAATTGCAAGTTACTACTCTTCAAGCAAAAAACCTATTGTATCCCCTTTTGTAATTGTTTTAATCCCTTGGAACAGTCTATGGTCATTACCATGCCTGTCACATCCATGATTTAATCACAGAGACTTAAATTTCCCTCAGAGGTCTGGGCATTACATACTTGCTGTGGATGGTTTTGGGGTCTGGAATATCTTCTTAATGAAAAGTTTGCTCTTTCCCAACTCAAGTGCCATCTGCTTTATCTGCTCGTCTTGTTGCTCCCCATCACCTTATTCTTTGGGGTCTCAACTTCACCCATGCATGCATTTATGAGAGTGCGGTGACATTTTACAATGCTAACCTCTTCCGTGTGTCTCCTCCCTCTTGTCAGTGCTGTCAGGCGTGGAATCAAGGCTGATTTATAGCTCTGTCCTCAGCTCCCTCATCTGTCGCCTGAACGCGTGGAGAACTTACTTAACCCTACCAGTTTCACTTGTGTATCGCAACTCCTTAAACTCTTACATCATGATATCTTCATAATTTTATTGCTATCCATAAGAATTCCAGAATTAGAGCTTTAGAATACTTTGAAATCTTTTTAAAGTACTTCTTGGGTCATAATTTTAAATTATGTAAGAGCTTTCATCGTTCAACTCATACATTTTTATTATAATTCATCTCAGTTCTTAAAGGGCTCACTTGAAAGATTTTCAACAGAAAGTGAATATAACCAAACAGGCTGAAGGTTATTTCCTCTATAAATTATTGTAGGTGGGTAAAAATAATTACTTTTTCTCAGATGAAATTAGCAGCCTTACCTAGGCTGTGGGAATTTTTTCTCCATTTTTTTTTTTTTTTTTACCTGAGTCTAGACACAAGTCTGATCACCAACATGCATGAGGAATAAAGTAAACTGGATCAATTTCTTACTGAGAGCAATTAGGAAATTTCAAAAAACATAGACTACACCAGAGCTGGTGTGTTAGTAAAAATCGTAGGGCTGAAATCCAGAAGAACCCATGAAACTCAGAGTAGTAATCTCAGCTTCAGGAGACTTTCCTGCTTGTGTTTCCAGATTTTGGAAGAGGCACCCAAGAGACTGAGACAGCAAGCAGAAATTTTAACAGCTTTTACGGGGATCGAATGATAAAAATTAGAAATTAGGGCTTAACAAAGACAAGGGTTTAGATTCTAAAGGTCTTTTCTTAAGGAATGACTTTATAGTAGGAATAAACTATTTTCTCCTTGGGATGGAAGCCAGGCGTTGGGCAATCTCAATTTCTGATTGTATCAGTTTGATGTGGACTTTCTAATATTCCTAGAAAATTCCAAAAATAAAAGAAAAAGTTTGCTGAGGAAAGAAAATGTCATCAGAGACTTCAGAGTCTCTCTTTAATATTCCATATACAACATCTGGAATTTAAACAAACAGTGGGGCAGGAGATGATTTGAAAAATGATAGAAAGCAGACAAACAAAAAATCCTCACAACAAAACAAAATAAAATACAGATTTATAAAGGTTCCAGAGTTCCATATGGAGGAAATATCAGACATTGACTTAAAAAAAAACAAAAAAACAAAAAAAAACAAAGACCTGATTTTTTTTTTTTTTTCAGTAAAGGAGGAAAGATTGAGAGTTTTGGCAATGTACATTTCATTTAATATCAAAAAATCGTTTATTGGGCCGGTGAGATGGCTCAGCTGCATAAGTGCCTGCCTGGCAAGCGCAGGGTCCTGAGTTCGACTCCTGGTACCCACATACAGGAAAAAAAGGGCTGGTGATATCGCTCAGCTGCATAAGCGCTTGCTGACAAGCGTGAGGTCCTGAGGTCGACTCCCGGTACCCACATTAAAAAATAAAATCGTTTATTGAAATTTCCTACTTTGAAAGGCCAAAGGTGGGGAAATTATAGATCATATCAATGGGAACAAAAGCTTATTTGATAATATTAGAAATCTGTTATGGTAAATAACACTTAGCATAACTAATAGAAGATACTTTGATAAAGAGTATAAAGGAGGGTTACAGCCAGCTGTGTTCTCTCTTAGATTGAAAGTGAGACTTTATTACTTGCTATACTCAGGTCTGCTCATCTATTATCAGATGCTGTAGTGCAATAAGGTAAGAAAAGAAAGAAAAGGTATGTAGTTGAAAAAGGACAAGTAAAACTTACTCACCTACAATATGGTTTTATAAGTTCTGTAATAATATAAATATTTGGATTATTAAATTTAATAAGTGAATTTTGCCACAGTCACCCATAATGGCAATGCTAAAACATTGCCTCAGCATATCAATATTAAAATAAAGTTTACCAACAGTATAATCTAATAAATGAAATTCAAAAGGGAAATGGCATTTATAATAGCAGAATACTATCAAATACCTAGAATGAATAACACTGCTGTGCAAGATAGTTGAAATATTATTGAGATAATCAGATCTATAAACTCAAAATAACCCCAGTTCTCCCTCCTCCTCTCCATCATCCCCCCTTCTTTTCCTTTTTTCCTTTTGTGGAAATTGAAATGGTGATTCTAAACCGTATATGTAAATTAAAAAACACAAGAATAAGAATCTGGAAAAGTTTTGAAGAAGAAAGGACTTACCTGTGAGTGTTTGCACTGAACTGTGTACTGTGTATATAGGTGTATATAGGTGTGCTGTTCATATAAACATTGAAGAGCTATGAACATAATTCCCAGTAGACCTCTGTTAATTTCTATCTACATTTTCTGAAGTTATTATTTTTCTTTTTACTAGAGGTCATATTAACACTGAAAGGTGAAAACCTGAGGTAAGTTTTGAACAAAGAAATAAAAAAGAAACTGTATTTAAAAAATGTGTTTCTCAGTCTTCTCCCAGATTAATAGCAGATCATCTTGCATGTATTGCCTCTTTGCAATTTAAATTCAGTACATGATTACACCTCAAGTATGAGAGACAATTTGCTAACTTACAGTAGAGCTCAGTTTTATTTAGACATTTATTTATATGTTTATTTATGCATTCATTAGATAGATTTCTTAAACTTCAGATTTGCATAATATGACCTTTAGAATTAACTTTTGACTTTTCTGGTCATGTGCTGACTAGTTGGCTGTAGGAATATCACATGGTCCAAAAGGTGAAGTACTTAGGAACAGAGTTACCCTGTGTGGCCTTAGAAGAAATCCTTAATTTTTGTTTAGTTTTTTAAAAAAATAAATATTTGGTATATTATACAACCTTATGAAGAACAATGGAAACATATTTAAATATAAGTTTAAAATGAAATTTTCAAGTCTGTATTGATGCATTAAATAAGGCACATTGGCATTGGTAGCCTCATAGAAAACATTATTTAAGAAAACAAGCAGTGTATGAAGTTGTTTAGCTAAGTAACTGTTCTTTTCACTTAACCTTCAAATCAAACTCCTTTGTTTCCTTACCTTCTTTCTTCCTACGTTTAGGCAGTCATTCAGCAGATATTTTGGAGGTCTTTCCTCATCTTTTTCACTTATAAAATACTTCACACATTTTTAGAGTACATACTGATTTTTTTTGGTGTAAATCACAGTTACATTTACTTTTTGAAATATCATTATTTTATTATGCTTTAACTTTTAGCTTTCGGATGAATGATCTTTTTCACAATAAGACTGAAAATTCCTGAAGGCAGGACCTGACTTTTCTTGTATTAACATGAAACATATGCAAACCATCCTCATCAAATAGGGTTGTATGGTAAAATGTTTAAGATTGTATGGATAAAGTCCAATATCTTGGGCAGATAACTGTTTATAAAATTGCTCTTGCATTCTGCATTATTCTTGCTCCACTGCTATTAAAGTAATGAGATTTCTGGTTCAGTACTCATAATGTGGAACCTCACAGTAAGAAATGATAAAGAACAGCTTCAGATTAACTTCAGTGTTAGTTTCACATACAAACCACTACAGATCTTCCATGCTACCTTACACAAAGTGAGTATATTTGAAAGGCTAAATCAACCAGTGGATACTAACAGCATGATGTACTGGGGTTTGGAGAAGTATGATTTCAATCACAGGTGCTTTGCAATTTCAAAGACTGGCTAAGACTAATCATACATCAGGAATCTTTACATACAGCGAATAATAAGTATTTCTAAGCTTCAGGTTTGCATACGACCTTCCTACTTTCTGGTCATTTGTTCCTTGACTAGATCTTGATTCAGTTTGTTCTGAAAGGAGTAGTAGTCTGTGTTCATAATACCTAGTATTCATTTCATGACTGTGGGAGAGTTACTTAATTTCTCTGAGCCTCATTTTCTATATCAAAGTGGCGAAAGTGACGGTATCTTCTTAATGAGAGAGTCAGAAAGGTAGAGGAGATACTAAACAATTCCTTTCTCCTTCCAGAGGTGATGTACACTTCCCATACCATACAGGGAAAAACAAAAAGAAAAGAAAAGAAAAGTTAGGGACTGGGGTTGTAGGCCCCAGCATTAAAAAAAAAAATCTTAAAATTCTGCCTCAAAGATTTTAACTTTTTATATAAATCATTACCCATCCTTTCTTTCATTCATTCATCTCCAGACAACACGGAACCTCTTTTCATTTGAAAAACCGAAACCTAGATCTGTGCTCTTGTCTTTTCTTCATCTTTGCCTTCATCCTTTGTATTGTTGATACTTTTCTTGTTTCATTACAGTTTCAATTTCTGTAAATCCAATAGTCCTTTCTTTTCAGACTACAAAATATTTAAGTCATATTTAACCCTGATGACTACTGGAACTTCTCCTTCATTATCCCTTTTCCTTTCTACCAAACTTTGAATAATTTTAAATGTTGTCTGAATTTTATTAACTTTCTAGTAGTTAATATATTAACAATAATAGGGCAAACTTAGAGAAAATTAAGTGTAGAAATTTATCTTGCATTTATTATCTCATCAACCCACTATCCAACTTCTGTCTGATTTAATGAAATGGCTTTGCCAAAGATCAACAGTGGGGCATTTCTTCTTCCAACTGGCTAACTTTGTAGTGTTTGATATCCTTCACCATTTCTCCTTGCTGTCCTCAATAGGTCCTTATTGACTTTCTCTTTCAATCTTAGTTCTTGAATTTTTTTTTTTTTTTTCTTTTTGAGACAGGGTCTCACTGTGTAGTCCAGATTGGCCTTGAACTCACTTGAAGCCCAGGCTGGTTCTGGGATTACAGGCATGCGCCACCACGCCCGGCTTCAATCTTTGTTCTTATGATACCACTTTCTAGTCCTTCTGCTCTTTAAAAAAATCACTTCTTTTGACTCTTTCTCTTTAATTATAAATGTATTTCTAGGATTTTTATCCTATGCTATTCCCCCTCCTCCCCTTTAGATGATCTATCTGCAACTCCAAACCCAGGGAGAAAAGATGCTACCATATGTCAAAAAAGCATCTCCAAGTAAGACGCCTCCAGATAGTCCATCTATTTTTATTTCATCTCTACTGCTGTAAACCAACCTTTATCCTGTCTCTTCTGGATCATTGCAATTATCTATAAATTAGACTCACTATTTTAAGTAATGAGAAGTGCTAGGAAGGAAGTCTATAAATACAGAGCTGAGAATTCCTTTATAATTTTCACCAGTGAACAAAAATTAATGGTTAGTACTGATTGGTAAAGGGAAAAGGATCAAATCTTTAGTCCCTCTCTCTGAAAGTCTACTTTATCTTCTTAGATTTACTCAGGGTTTTAAGATGACTTACGAAGATTTAGCTATGTAGATGATCCTACGGCTAGAAGTGCAACATTACATATAATGCTTGTCAACCTAAGGTGAGGTTGCATCCTTATATACTCATTGTAAACTGAATATTTTGTAAGTGAGAAATGTATTTAATACACCTAACCTACTGTACATCATAGCTGTACAGTACCCTGTAGAGTGTGGGTAGTTTATTCTCTCGACCACGTGGCTGGCTGGGACCTGCGCTTGCTGCCTCGGTCCAGCATCCCGAGAGAGATCCCACTGCACGTCCTCAGTCCAACAAAAGAGCAAAACTCAAAGTTTGAGGACTACATCTACTCAAAATATATTGCTTTTGTAGCATCCCATAAAATTTAAAAAAATGTAAATTGCATCATCTTAAATCAGGGAATATCTGTACTTTATTTAATCTGAATATGTCTATAAATATTTCATTATTAAAATCACTAATATAGAGATTCAAACTATTTCTTCTATACTTGTGGGAAATACTTTTTTTAATTGTTAAATGTTATGACTATAGGTATCGTCTATGGAGAGATTATAGTAAATACTCTTACTATAATCTTTTTTTTTGAAGTCTGATATATTTTTTTAGTTGCAATACAAAGTAAGAAAGTGAAAAAGTTACTTTTAAAAGTGTCATATAATATGCTTTTGAATTTATATAGCTTACTAATATAGCTTATTAATTTCATTTTTTTGTATGTTAGAAATAACAAATACATACTTAAATTTTCAGATATGAAACTAGCATTTATTCAAATGAGTCATAAGGGTACTTAAGACAGAAGAAAAATCCATGATTTCATAACTTGAATTTTAAAATTAGCAAACCGATTAAAATAATACATAAAATGATATTTATGGTACATTTAAAATATTTGATTTTACTTCTCTTTTTATATTATAAACATATAACTTGAAATATCTAATGATTTAAAAAAATCTTCTAACTATTCTGCTCTATGATATCTGATTTCCACAATTGGTTATTTTTTTTTTCTTTGTGGGTACTGGGAGTCGAACTCAGGACCTCGCGCTTGCCAGCAAGCGCTTGTGCCGCTGAGCTATCTCACTGGTCCCTGTTTTTAGTTTATTGAAGAACCTGCATGATGATTTTCCACAAGGCCCTACTAATTTACATTACTACCAGCAGTGTAGAAGCATTTCTTTTCCCCCGACCAGCGCTGATCGTTTTTTGTACTCTTGATGGTAGCCATTCTGCCTGGGTGGCTGTCACGGAAGATGGACTCTCAGTGTGGTTTGGATTTGAATTACTTTAATGCCTAAAGATGTTGAACATTTTTGCATGTACTTATTGGCCATTCGTACTTCTTTTGTTGAGAAATGCCTATTTAATTATATTGCCCATTTACTGATTGAGCTATTTGATGTTTTTTTTTTTTTTTTTGTGGGTACCGGGGGGGTCGACCTCAGGACCTCGCGCGCTAACAGGCACCCGTGCCGCTGAGCGATATCACCGGCCCCTTTTTCGTATGTGGGATCCAGGAGTCGAACTCGGGCCGTCGCGCTTGCAAGGCAGGCGCTTACGCCGCTGAGCCATCTCACTGGCCCTATTTGATGTTTTGGTATTAAGTTTTTTTCAGTTCTTTGTATATTTTAGATGTTAATCCTGTGTTGGAAAAGTAGCTAGCAGAGTTTTCCTGTTCTGTAGATTGTCACTTCACTTTGTTGTTTCCTTTGCTCTTCAGAAAAACTTCCCATCCTCATGGATTGCAGAATTAATATTGATAAGTGGCCAGAATGCCAAAAGTGATCTCCAGATTCAATGAAATTCTCATCAAAATACCAGTGATTTTCTGCACAGAACTAGAAAAACACGAAAGATCCAGAATAGTCAAAGCAATTCTAAGCAACAAGAGTAAGGCTGGAAGCATTGCAATACCCAATTTCAAATTATACTATAAGCCATTATAACAAATGGTACTAGCATGGTACTAGCATGAAACTAGACATGGAGAGCAATGGAACAGAATATAGGACACAGAACCAAACCTATGCAACTATCACCATCTGATTCTGGATAAAGTATCCAAATATGTACACTAGAGAAAAGACAGTTTCTTTAACAAATGATGCTGGGAAAATGGACAAGATTGAAACTAGATCCCTATCTCTCACCCTGTACAAAATCAATTCAAAATAGCTCAAAGACATATGTATACAACCTGAAACTTTGAAACTGATAAAAGAAAAAAATAAGGGAAACAATTAAAGCCGTAATCACAGGCAAAGACTTCTTGGTATGACTCCAGTAATACAGGAAATAATAGCAAGACTCAACAAATGAGGCTATTTTTATATCTTATCCTTTGTTTCACTACTTTTGCACTATCGACTATAGATACAGTAGATTCTTGTGCACACTTTTTAAGATTATTGATCTTGGGAGTTGAATTTGAGAATACAAAATAGTTGGGTAAGAAGGGGACAAGATGTTAGCAATAACTACATAAAATTGAATAATGTATATTAAATTCCCATACATTAAACAATGCTTTTCACAGGGCTTTATGTGCTACTTCATTTTCAACTCTTTGAATTTTTCACTTGTCTCCCTTTTTACTCATTTTTCTCTCCTTCAAGGTCTTTGTATTTAATCACTCACATGCAATTTTTTATTGTTTTAAAATCTATTTTAAAATATGGTTAAATTATTTCTATCATTTAACCTTTTATAATCACAGACTCTGGGTACAGAACATTCGGGATCAACTCCATCTCTATCCCTCCTAGTTACCTGACTTGTAAAATTTGCCAGATGTTTCTCTGCCCCTTTGTTTTCTCATCAGCAGGGTGAGGCTCACAATACATCTCACCTTACAGTGTTGTTATAAACATTACTTCGGTGATATTTTTTAGAAATTTTACAAGAGTGCTGGGCACTTAGTGACTATTTTCTCAGTATTTGTTATGTAAATATGCATATTTTCCTATTCTTCCATCTCATTTAAATAAAAGACACTTTATTCTCTCTGAGGGTAAACCTGCTAACTGAACTTGCATTCTCAGTGCACCCTTTCCCCCCATGTACCTTCCTGACTTTGTAAATTACCTTTTCATATTCTTGAGCTGGGCTAGCCATCATGCTTCCATATCTGTGGAATTTTGTGTGTTATTAATTTTTATTTTATTTTATTGTGGCAATATGGAATAATTGTAGTATGATATCTTTGGGAGTTTATATTTATCTTTCTTTTCTAATGGAACTTTTGTACCCCCATCTTGTGTGCTTGGCCAAGTTTGACTCATTGATCGTATTTGTTCTGGTTCTTACATTGTTAAGAATCTCTGGTTTTCCAAATACACAGCTCCCTCATAACCTTTACCACACTGACTTATAAATCTTGCCTTACTTGTCTGGGCCTGGGAGAAATGAATGTTCTTTCAGAGAGATGATGTGTTTTTCTATTCTATGGTCTCAACAAAATCATCCCAACTGACTTTTTTTTTTAAACAATCAGTAAATAAATGAGTATTTGAAGTTGATAAACACCTTATGTCTATTCTACTATCATATGAATCTGTTTCAGTAAAATGATAAATAACAAAGATATTTTCTCTCCAGCTATGGGTGACCAAGAAATGTACTGTCACCAAAAATTTAAAAAATCAAACAGTTACTTGATAAGCTAAATAACGAAATAACTATTTTGGAATAAATTCTTAATTGGGAGAATGCCTCATATTTCATTTATTATGTAATCACCTATCCCATATTTTGGAGTGGCCATCATTTAAATATACATCTTACCTTACAGGGTTATTATAAACATTATAACATTTCTTTCTACCCTTTTCCCAGGAAGGAATTTTCTCTTGAGGCTAACATAGATTATATTTTCTATCCAGAGGCAAAAGATTAGAAAATAATGTTATCCTAACTTATTATTGAAAAAAATTTTGAAGGACTATGATTAGTTTCTGTGACTTCAGTGTCTGGACATATGTCACTAGTGCCTGGCCTAAGAAAGAGGCCTTCAAAAGCATTTGGTGGCTTGGTGTGTGCAGTTGAGACACTGAATATTTGGTTTTGTGATTTCTGTGCAAGGAATTCATTGTTCCATTGATCTTGTCTATTTCCATTTGCCTTTGGTAAGAAAAGGAACTGACAGAATTGTCAATGTTAGGGGACATACATTTGAATACTGAGTCTCTCCTTGGCTTTGCGGGTTTGGCCTTTAAGCATTGATCTGTTATTTTGTTGATGGTACTGTTTGTCTAGTCCATTCGGTGATTTAATTTTAGAAGATCGTATTTCTTATGTTCTTTCAGTAGTCCAGACACAGCAGTAAGCCTAAACAGCAGCCATTTCCTTTTTATATAATTGATTCATGTTGGGTCCAGTTCTTCATAAAAATTATTACCCAAAAATAATGTGCATATTTATAATTCAATACTATAACTATAAAGAAATTCAAATATGTAAAAACATTAAGTTCAGTTATTATAGGAACAATTCACTTTTAGAAAGTAGTAAAATGAATTTACATAAGGTACAAAAGAAAATCCACCTCATTAATTCATAATTACATAGTCTACCATTTGGGGTTGCAATATGGAGGAGTGGTAATTATGTGTTTATTCATGGAAACATTTTATAAATTGGATAAGCTATTTAAATATATTAAGGCTCTCCTACACTTAAATGTCTAATGATGGTGTGGTTTATTAAAACTAAAAATGTCTTGGGAGTTATCTAATTAGTGGAAATGTTCCAAATATTTACACAGAAAAATAAGCATACATGCTATAGATAGTAAGAGTTCAATGGATGTCTTCCTTCTAGAATTTTCTTCCTTATAATTGAGTATAGATGCTTATTAAAATATAGAGATATGTTAATTAGTCTGGTTCTGATAATCATTTCACAGTGTACATATATATCAAAACATGTGCATCATAAATATGCACAGGTTTTAGTTGTCAATTATATTTCAATTAAAGCTGGGAAAGAACATTAAAATAATATTAAAAAATGAAACACCAATTATTTATGTCAGGTTTTACTAACAATTTCTATTGTTAACCTATCAGAATAATGAATCTGCTGCAGCAGTTGACAATTGAACCTAATTATGGACTTTTGAATTGTGTACCTGTTATCTATTTCAGTATTATGGCATTGACTTAGTGTCCAATTTGAGTCCGATCACAGAAAGATGTACATACACTTACATAATCTCAACTTTCCTTCTATAATAAATTTCAGGCGATGTTGAGAAATAAATGTTCATCTTGACTTATATTTTTCCATCTTTGTAAGATAATACACAATTAACCCAATGATTAGACTGCAGGAGAAAATTTGTAATGATGGATGTAATAATGAAATTTAATTAACTTCAAATAAATATTTTAGAATTCATTTGTACACCCAGATATTTATTTATACTCTAATAAGTTCTCTAGTTTGTGTTTAACCACTGCACCAAAATCATGCAACAAAGTTATTATCAATTTAAATAACCATGATCTAAAAAGTTGTAGCCTTTTAGTGTTTATGTAGCATGTGTATTACGATCAGTGTGCAGAGCACAAAAAGACTGTCGGTCTGATGTGATTGATGATACTGTTTTCCAGTTTCTAAACATATTGCTGAGATTCTTTCAGCTAGACTTGTATGAGATGGGTGATTTGTATGAGATTGGATATTTCTTAAATGATGCAGGGTCATGATTTATAAAGTATAGTTCAAGAAATCACCCTTTGTAATTATTAAAAGAAATAATCTTTTTCTTCATCTGTTATTTGAATTAAAATTGTCAAAAGGCTATTGAGATGTAACTTGGATATGGAGTTAAAAGGCCTTCTTCAATCCATATTTGTTTGAATCTGCCAATTTACATGGGAAATAATGATTCTCTCTTTGAGAAATAATCTGAAAAACCTAAACTATAAATAAAGAGCAAAGTAAGAGATAGATAATAGGAAGTAGGGAGATAGATCTTTTTCAAGTGGGAAGGGAATCGAGAGATGGTAAAAGGGGAAGGGAGAGGAGGGAAAGGGAATGAATAAAGGAATTATGGTGTGTCATGTACATGCACCAACTCCACACAAGGAATGGAAACATTATATACTGCAAATATGGACTAATAAACATTTTTTTAAAAAAGAAACCACTACAATACAGGTTTAGAAATTTGGGGGCATGACTGCAGGAGCATGCTGGAAGTAAGAAAGAGGGCTCTGAGAATTCATTACAAGGCGAATAACATATGACGGAGGCTTGGTGTGACCACCTTCATTTGAGATGAAGTAAAAGATCATTTTATTTTTTGTCTCCTTAATGAAGCAAAACAACCACGTAGTTATTATGAAAGAATAAATATACATCTGTAAAGGTATGTTTTATCTTTTTTGTCATCTAATAAAGGAGCAAGTATACTGCTAGACTGATTAATATGAAGCATCTTTTTTTTAACGATTTGAGAGTTAAACATGTTGGCTCCAAACATGTTAATTTTATGATGACATTAAACCTTCAGATAGATTGTACTTTTCTTTGTATATAATATTTGAGGACAGGAATATAGATACCTTAACATTGGATATTGCCCAGAATATAGACACTTTGATATTTCTATATTACTCTTTTTGCATAGGAAAGCACCATGAAATTAACAGTTTAAAATAATACAAAAAATTGTGAGTCAGGGGTCCGGGCATGGCCCAAATGGGTTTTTTCTTCAAGGTCTTCCAGAGCTGCACTCTAGGTGTTAGCTAGGCTGTGCTCTCATCTGGACTCAACTAGGGAAGAATCCACTTCCAATCTCACGCGAGTTGTTCCCCTTGATTATAGAAGTGAGGGCCACAATTTCTTGCTACCCTCAGCTAGAGGCCACCTTTTGGTCCTAGGCTGTTTCTCCTCATGGAAGACCTCTGCTTCTCCTTTATGTGCCACACTGCCTTGCCACAGATCTAGAGAGCCAGTAAGGAGAGGCTTTAAAGTGAATGAGTCGAGGAAGACAGTTATACAATTTAACATAATTAGAGTTGAGAGCCTGTTACGTGTGCTGTACTCTTTATGTTAGAAACAAGCCATAGGTCCTGTCCATACTCAAGGGAGTGGGGTCACATGAGGGCACGAGCACTAGGAAGCACGGTTGTGAAGGCCACCTTCAGGTCTGGTTACTCGAATTTCTTAGTGATCTATAGAGAACATGTTTATTTTAATGAACTCAATAATTTTCGAAGCACATGTGATAGAAAATCTGGGTTGAAATAATGACCTGAAGCTTTAAAAACTTTCTTTGTAATACTTTCATTTAAAAATATTTATTTTAATTATTTTTCATTTTTCTCAATTCTGATCATCTAGAATCTCTCCCCACAGCTCAGCTGATTTGTGCTATGAACAATGATAAATAGAGGTCATGTGGAGTTAACTACTAAATTTTGGGGATTTTATGAATACTACTTTTTCATAATGTCTGGAGTAAATGCGGCTTTCCTTGTAATTTTATGACATCTTGTAACTCCTTCCATTTTAATAATTTCAACCTTCTGAGAAAATATTTGAAATATCAAACAGATGGTAAATAGAGTGTTGTAGTTTACTTTATCAGTAATGATGCCAAGTGCAGAGAACTGAAAATCAACAACTTGGTTAGTGTTAGCTCTGAGAAGAAATTCAGTGTTTGCTTTGGTGGGATATTGGCTGGATCCTTAATTTCATAAATTCTAACATTCTTACCGTATTTTGGAATCTGCTGGAATTTTTTCCTCAAGCAAATTGAATAATTTACTTGTGTCATATATGCTTTGACACAGGCTGGGGAAAGAGCCTCTGCCTGCCTAATGCACATTACCCCAAAGGAGGAAGGGATGGCATCGTCCGTGAGGCCATCTCTTCCCTGATAACTGGCAGGGCTCACATGTGGTACTCAAATGGTAAAAGTAGTTCACAAAGCAACCTTTTGGATTGAGGAATAAATGAAATAATAAAACATTTTACTTTACATAAACACAATATAAACACAATAATAAACACATTTTATTTCTGTTCTGTATCGAAATCTAAGCAAAAGTTTTTAGCAGAAACTAACATAATTACAGAAACAAAGGTTTAATTTGCTGCCTTATTCTGAGATGTACTCCTTAGCTGATTCAAGTGTTGTTTAGTGTTCATGGCCATCTCTTCAGACAGTGGAAAGTTTTTCCCCAAAGACAAACACACAGAGAAAATCTACAATTCATATTTTTTAACGTCTGTATCAGAGAAACAAGTAGTACATGAAGAATTCATTCTCAGGTGGAGGAAGTAGTGACAGGCAGGAAAGTAGAGTTGGAAATAATATTTAATATTATTTTAGAATTTTTTTTCTGAGTTTCTGGGTAATGATGATTCTCTGAGATTCTTTTGAAGAAGGCCATTTAAGCTCAACAAGTGTTATCCCTAGATGATATCTTTAACTATTTTTCATATAGGAAATTTTAATATTTTTAATATTGTTAAACAGATTTAACTGCTTCATATGACTTCTTAAGTGGTTTTTCCCCCTGTAAATGATGAGTCTTATAAAACCAAGTTTTACAAGTAACATGTGTGGGGTAGATGGGAATAGTGGTAAAGTATAATAACTTCCCAGGAACTCACTGGTTATTCAACAATCATTTATATAATATCTGCTGTGATTTACAAATGTTAGGGCTGGAATACAATAGTGAGCAAGTCAAAACTGCTTCCTGTCGTTGGAGAACGGGAGAGGAGAATTGATCTCATTTTCCTCAGGGAAAAATGTTTGTAAAGTTTTTAAAATCTTTATAAAATTTGATGTGATAGGCAATTATGTGATGCTTAGTTTCTTGCATATATTATATGCAGGTTGTTGCACAGAGAAGCATAGTGTGCACTCGCGCACAAACTTGTCCCTTGTGAGTGCTTTGTGATGCAGGTGGCAGCAGTTAGACACCATATAGGGCCAGCCCTAATTCCAGGGGGACATAAATATACACGGAGCAGCTTGGCACATCTTAAATGTCTGCAGTGATCTAAGGCTGTTCAGGGAGGCTTGAAGTGGTGAGCCAGGAGAAAAATGTTATAATTGGACAGATGAGGGAAGTTAAAGAAAATTAGTATTTGCTAATTTGAGTCATACTAGTTTTGCTTAATAAGGGTTAGAAAGTTCTAGATTGAGATGGTCTGAGCTGGTTCCAGTGGCATTTGATGTTAATGATTGAACATCAATCCAGTGTATTTGCTTTCCTCTTTGGTCATAGATGTGGAGGCAGGCAGTTAAATTTAAATTGGTTTATTTAGGGTTTGTGTCCAAGAAAAGTCTTAGTTAGTGTGATTTAATCAGACTATTAATAAAAAGTCAAATTTGATGTGACAGTTTTGCAGGTGTGTGCCATCCACGTATAAAATTCAGATGTGACCTGCAATCCCTAATCACAGCAGGCTTGGTAACAGTGTCCTTGTTGAGGAAGTGTGATCAGTCTTTCAGGCATTTAAAATGTGGTGAATATTTTGTTGAAGAGGTTCTTCCGCTAAGATGCCAGCTCCCAGAGCCAGGTCTCCGAGATAAACAGGCCATGTAATTCTGTACCCTATGAGATCTAAATACTATATCCTATTTGATGCCAGAGACTACAAGGCTGACAGCCAGGGAGGCAGAGACAAAAAAGCAGCTCATTTAGCAATGAACTTCGTTTATCCTAATGCTTTTTGTTTTCTTCTGTGTTCTTGTATTTATCATATTGTTAAGTTTCTTAAAATAAAAACTGATTGTATTAGCCATATCTATGACATGTTTATTTTATGTGTATAAAGAAGAAGCATTATAATAGATCAGCCTGATATTGGTGTTCCGCATGTTGTAGTAGCATTGACTATTAATAGTAGTAGTTGCTTTGTGCTGCTCATCATCATGAAGCTGACACTTCTCATACATTGTCACCTGCATTACATCAAAACAGCCTCTGAGTGTTATTATGCATTAACCCTTTTTACAAATGAGCGGTAAGGGCCAAGGAGGTGTAGGAGTTGTGTGACATCAGCTTTATATCTGGATGAATTAGCTCAGAGTGAGTATTAGTGAATCTTTGGTTTCTCCTCTTTACTGGATAGTGTCATAGCACAGCAGTCCCCAACCTTTTGGGCAGCACGGGCTGGTTTTGTGGAAGACAAGTGTTTCCTGGGTGGAGATTAGATGATCATAAGGAGAGCGGAACCCTCATCCCTTGCATACGCGGTTCACAGCAGAGTTTACTCTTCTGAGAGAATCGAATGTCACCTCTGATGTACAGGAGGAGCTCAGGTGATAATGGCAGGGCTAGGGGTGACTGTAAATACAGATACGGGTGAAGCTTTGATTGCTCACCCTCCGCTTACCTCCTTTTGTGTAGCCAGGTTCCTAACAGGCCACAGACCAGTGAGGTCCACGGGCTGGGTGGCTGGGGACCCTGCCTTAGCATATATTACAGCCAACTCCATTTGATCTTCTGGCAGATGTTTCTGTACAACGTTTTGGACATCCTTTAGGCCAGTGCCAATTTATATTAAGATTCAAGTAGATCGGTATCCCATCAACCAGAACACAGTAATTTGGCCACTTTCAAACCGTTTTCTCCTGAAGCCTTTGTTCCATGATCTTCACACATCTCATGGCTTCATTTACCATCTACATGCTGATGACTCTAAGATTTCTTTCCCAAGCACTCGCCAGATTATTTTATCAATTAGGGTTTACTAGGAAAACAGAAACCATGGTAAGTATTTCAAAAGGAGGAATTTTATGTACAAAATTGGTTGCATGAGTGTTGAAGGCTAAAGGAGCAAAAATGAGAAGGTGGTAACCCAGAGAGAAATAAATGTACCAAGCAGCTGCAGCTGTTGTTTTTCTTTAGGTTGTGAGGGAAAGAAACAGTTCAGATTCCTTAAGCACAAAGGGGGCTGCGTTGGGTCACAGAGCTGGAGAGGGATGTTTAGCTCATTGGAATCACAGGCAGAGAAAGAAAGTTGAAGCTTAGAAAGTAGAACTAACACTTGCTTTCTTCAGAATATATTTATTCATTCTCTCACTCATTCTTTCACCATTTTCTACTTCCTTTCTACTCTTACTCCTTTACTTCTCTGCAGTTTGTTTTCACTTTACTCCACAGGCTGAATATCGCTCCTGATGTCAAAGATACGACAGCCACATTGTCATATTCTTGCAGCAAGACAACTTGGTAGAAAAATAACTGTTATATTTAAAATGAATAAGTTAAGATATACCCATAACTTAATGTCCTGTGAAGGCCTTGCTTACAGTTGGAAAATTTTATATAGTCAAAGGAATTATATTTTGTGGACTGGCCAGGCGTACATCAAATGCTGATCCTTGAAACAAGAAAGTGAAGTGATGGAATTGTGGAAGTGGAGTTTCCTAAGTGAGAAATATTGATTAGGCAAAAACGTCATATGCTCACATAATATTTTTTATTGTTGATACGGTTTATGAAAAAATAAGGAGCCTCTGGTAATACAGTGTTATAAATAAACATCCCAATCCCTGTTACACATTGGTGACAACAGTTGGGCTAAGGTAGTGATGGGGAACCTTTTAGAGCTTTCAGTGATAGCAAACACCTGGCTGAGGCACATGTGCCATAGGTGTGCTGCCATGAGGTTAAGCTAAATGTCTTTGTTATGCCATGTCTTCTTTGTCATCTGCCTTTCTCATCTTCACACTGACTTCTTGTGATACATATTTCTTATGCAGAACTTGTATTTTGGAAATCCCATGCCTAAAGTCATCTAAAATAGCTTCTAGCTATGTATTTTCATATAAAATAATCTCTGTTTTCCATGTTCCTTATTAAAACAATGTATTAAATAAAAATCACTAATTGAATAGAGACTATAAGCTTGATTCTCCCTATTTTAATTTCAACATAAAGAATCTTTTTGTAATATTAGTAGAAGAGGTTTGCTTGACTTAAAAAAAAATCCCTCAAAGCTACTTCACTCAACAGAACACAGTGCAATGGATCAATCCCAGAGGAGGTCTCTTAAATAACTTGCCAGTTTCTGCTAAGGGTCCCAGATCTGGTAGAAGGTTTTGCATAAATTCACCTGCAAAGATTTTGCACAAACCTACTACTGGAGCATGAGTTGATTGAGACAAAGCATTCGCATTGGTTGTCAAACAAAGCAAACTTACTACTTACAGATAGGCATCAGGAAGAACAGAAAGAGAAGTCTGGGATTCGCAGTGAGTCTGTCCGCCAAATGATTGGGAGGCTGTGCAGGGTAGCGAAGTATGCATGCGCCATCGTGCACCAGAACTGAGGGACTGCAGAAGCATCCCATCCTGTGTTTATACTACAGAACTGAGGCACTGTAGGTCGTCCTGGACATGGATCAAGCCCCGAGAGTTACAGACAGTTCCTTCTGATCTCTAGATTTTGCATCCTTCATGCATTCTGACTGAAAATTGCAAATCTGTGGGGAAAGGGATGGGATGGTTGAGGTGTCTACTTGTACAGATTCGTGATATAGAATTCATTTATTCACGCAGTCATTTAGCTACTATTTGTCAAGTACTTTCAGTGTACTCTGTGTAGTGTCAGCTGATGGTCATTGTCAAGTATTTGCTAGAAAGGTACTAATTGGCATGATAATCAAGGATTTTGTTTTTTATTCCATACTTAATGAGAGTGGATACCTCTTTTTTTTTTTTTTTGTGGGTACCGGGGGGTCGACCTCAGGACCTCGCGCGCCAGCAGGCGCCCATGCCGCTGAGCGATATCACTGGCCCCTTTTTTGTATGTGGGTTCCAGGAGTCGAACTGGGGCCCTCGCGCTTGCTGGGCAGGCGCTTAAGCCACTGAGCCATCTCACCGGCCCCAATACCTCTTGATTATGACAGAATAGTAGGGAGATAGATTATAAAGTGATTGTAAAATCTTTGTACATTATCTAATCTAATTTTGTTTTTATGTCCCACAAATATAAATTTCATCACATTTCTGTCATTCTGGAAGACACTAATCAAAAGGATTTGTTGCTTCCTACCCATTTACTTATTTATTTATTTGTCTCCAAAGGTACTATGCTTTATTACTGTACACTTTTCTTCCATACTTCATTTTAATCACATTCCTTAAATGTCAGGTTCATTTTAACCTTGTAACTTTCATTTTGAGTAGTGGTGAACAAAAGCACAGGCTGTTACGAAAAGGCATCATCTTTTTAAAATGTGACAGGCTTTTATGGCCACATCAACATTCCATCAGGAATTTATCAATGAGTAGGTCTCTTGAGTCTGAAATTCTCATCTCTTGTTTGCTTCCATTTCCCAAATCTTCTTGCTGTATGTTGAGCTTTACCCTCTTCTGATTTCACTTAATTCTTCAAGGACTTTGTTCATCTATGAATTGAAAATAAACTGCGGCTACTAAGTAGCATCCCCTAACTGGAGTGAATTTAGTGAATGCTATATTTCCAATTAGAAGAATAATGACATTTTGGTTATTTCTACCTCTTCTGTCCAGTGGTTCAAAAACTGTGTGTAGTGGAGAGTGTTATGTTAGATGTGTTCTAGTGTTATGTTGAGTGGGTAGTTAGAACTAAATTTTTGCCTCAAGTTGAAGGATAGATTTTATAAAAGGGAGGAGAGTCTTAATTCTACTCTCTAGCAAATGATGTTTAGAAATGACAGTGTTGATACATATTTTTTTCTCTATCAGCATGTCTTTTAGAAATTACAAGGGAGTCTGGATCTCACTGGGTGGTTATGAAAAATTTGTCAAATTAGTTATAATGTTTGGTAATATAATGACATTAGTTAACTAAATTGCTTCCTTAATGAGGGCATATGACACTGGGTTTTTAAATGATAGCCTAAAGATTTCAGAGATATGTAGATTAGAAGAATCAACAAATGAAAACTAGGAAAAGAATATAAAAATTCTTTGCTAAGCAATTATGAAACTTCTTTGTCTATGAATTTCTAACAACTCTCTTAGCAGTCAAGGCTATTAGGCTTCAATGACAACAGTGTTCTTTGCCCAAGGTCATGAGTTTAAATAATAAAGATGGGATGTTTAGCTAGCTTTTCTCTTACTGTCCACTCCCATTTGCTGGGTTCAGTTGTTCTCCAGACCTAGGCTGACCTCACATTGTAGATTTAGTCTCATCTCCAGTTAGAAAATTTTATAGAGTCTTAATTTGTTCATCAGAAAGTCAGCCTGATGCTGGCTCTTCTTTAGCCTAAACTCTAGAGTCAAGATTTTTCATTATTACCTAGGACTCAACTCCTGTTTATGTGTCAGTTTCAGTTCACTGGAACCCGTGTTATCCCAGTGAGCGTATATCCACAGTTCTGCTCCCTACGGGTTTTCCTGATTCCTCAAGGACTGTGATCGCGCCTATCTCTGGAGCCCTTGAAGTCTGTATAACTACACTCCTGATTCAGATTCCTTGACTGTCCGACACCTATCACTTTTCCCCCGATGCTGATTTCCTTCCTGATGAGACACACAGAGACACTCCTGGGCCGTTGTGCCGCTGACTGTTTACCTGCCTGGACTTCCTTGTGGTGTCTGCAACTAGAACCCGCTCTGGTCACCCCTTCCATGACAGTGAGCTCTGCGCTTTAGCCATATCTAGTGAGGCGTGTTCAAATCACCTGAGCTCTTGCATTTGCAAAAGTAGCCTTCTTGTCATTCAGTTACTTTATCTGTAGCTTCACTCTTGGTTGCATTCGTTTTCCACATTTTCTGTTTCATACAATGGTGGGAAATGCTAGGCAAGAGATAAATGATAGTTCTGCTAGATTTTCATAGCTATGACAAAATACCTGATAAAGTAAACTTAAAAGTAGGGAAGAATTATTCTAGTTCAAGGTTCCAGAGGTATGAGTCCATGGTCACTTTGCCCCTTGCTTCTGGACCCATGGTGAGGTACAACATCAGGGCATGAGCAAAGCAGCTCATCTCATGGTGAACAGGAGGCAGAGAGAGAGAATGAGGAAAGGGCCAGAAAAAGCTATATTCTTCCAGGTTACACCTCCAACTTGGTCCCACCAAGAGAATATTCAGCTATGAACTCGTAAATGGATTTCCCATTGATGAAATTATCACTTTTGTGATCCAGTCACCTTCCAAAGCCCCCTGTCTGAACACATGAGCCATTCAGAGGCACATTTTTGATATAAACCCTAATAATAAGACTTGTTTGGCTGGGAAACCCAATCTTAGAAGTGATAAGAACTTCCCCAGATGATTGCATACTATGAATGATGATTACATTTATACAGTATAGCCCTCACACAGTGGTACCTTGGTTCATGAACATTTGTGTTTCAAACAATTTGGTTCACAAACACAAATGGTTGGCAAGATTTTGTTTTTGTTTGTGAACTCTACATCCAGTAACAAACATGACCACAGCCATCTTTCCCACACAAAAATGGGCATCTTTTCCAAAATTGTAGAAAAAATTAAGTTAGTGAACTGAAGTACCACTATGAGACTATTCAGCTGTGAACTTACAAATGGATTACCCATTTATGAAATTATCACCCTCATGATCCAGTCACCTTCCAAAGTCCCATGTCTGAACACATGAGCCATTCAGAGGCATATTTTTTATCTAAAATGCAAACTTTGCTTCTATGTAATTTTCAAGTAGTAATGTATATTGTGAATTATATAACATGCATCATCGAGGCTAGGCAAAATCAAATTTTAAATGCAGCAAGATATCCAAAAGAATAAGTTCCTTAGCTTTTGCTAAGATTTTCATCAGATAAGTCTTTCCACAAGTCTTAACATGGCCAACATTCAGCAGGGAACACTGCAGGAATTCTATAGAGTAAACATGAAAAAGAAAATACACAGCTCTATTACCTATATGTAAAGTCCAAAGATGACAGCAAAATGTTTAAATATAAAAGGGAATCTAGGATATTAGTGGGTCATGTTACCAGTGGGTTAAAACAAACAAAACACCCTGGATCTCAGTAGTAAACACAACCACCTCTCCTACCATTGTAGCAAAAGAGAGAGAAATGCAGTCCAATCTAATGAGATAGTTATAATACACTTATTTTCTTAATATTTAAAAAATCCTTTGAATGTGTAAGGTAATTTTCCTTAATAATAATAATGAGTAAAATAAAAATAATGAGAATATATAACAACCCTACACTCATGTAATCTAGAATCTGGTAGGAGATATGAGCAAGGAGACAGACAGCTACAGTACAGAGGGGCAGGTGCTGCGGCACACATTGGCCTTTGGCTGCAGGCAGTCCTGAGTGCGCCAAATAACTGGTGCACTTTGGGAAAATTATTTACTTTCTATCACTTTCAGTTTATTCATCTATAAAATGAGAATAACAGTTTTATCTGACATAGGGATATGCAAGTTAAAGGAGGAAAGGCAAATATACCCTAGTATTTAATTTTACTAATATTTCTAATTTATCTGACACATAGAACAGGAAGGGCAGTTAGGAGTCTATGCAATTCTAAAATTCCATCAGCTGGAAAATGGAAGATTGTTGAATATATTTTATTGCAAAAATTCACTGAATTTACTTGAAAGGAGGAAGAAAAGGTGCTACGGAAGATGAAAAATCAGCCTCGGCTTATGGAGGCTATAGTACATTTAAACCATGACATTGATATGCTCAATAGGCTTTAGAGATAAGGGGTTAGGCTATATGATATTGGGAAAATTTGAGTAAGAATGATCAACATATTCATGGTAATTAGAACTAAAAGAGTGAGTGAGTCACCCAAAAATTGTGTTGAGAGAGAAGAGAGGACTGAATCTTAGCAACTACTAACATTTAAAGTACAAGCCAAGAAGGGAGCATATAAAGGAGACTGAGAGAGAAATGTTTTAAAGTTAAACAAGATCATGAAGGTGCAGTGACAAGAACCTGTCGTGACCCGCAGAGGCTCCGACCAGCAGAGCTCCCAGGGGCAGGAACGCGTAGCCCGAGAGACAGTATGGGGATAAAGAAAAACACATACGCAGTTTGAAGGCGAGGGCGAGAGAGAGAGTTTATTGAGGAAGTACCAAGGCTTATATCTCTTTGAGGGAAGCAGTGGGAGGGTCTAATGGGTGACGTAGGATCAGGATGGGCGGAGGGAGCGCATGCTCAGACGCGAAGCTGGGTCATTTATGGCTCTCTACATATGCTCCTTTTTCTCCAAAAGAAAATATTGCCGACCATGAGTGTTTGTATGACCCTGAATGTGGCCTGTCTTAGGTTGTGGAGGTTACTGCAAGTCTTTTTTAGTTTTTACGCATTTGATTTTTCAGGCCTTACCCGTCATTGAGCTGACCACTAGCATCGCCAGCGTCCCGGCGAAGAGTGGGGCTCTGTCTTAGGTGGTCCTGAGAGTGCTAGTGACTTGTAACTCCATCTTACCTGTCATTGGCTGACATTCTTATATGCTGGAGCCTCAATATCATCATAGGGTTCGGCTTGTTTGTATTTATCAGCGTCTGCCATAGCTAGACGCTGATAATGAACTTGGAGAGGTCTTTCCCACACAGGAGCAAGGGCCGTTTTGACGGAGGCGATAAGTCTCCTAAATAGGAGAGGACCAAGAGCCAAAACGACCAAAACTATAAGGGGGCCTAAGAAGGGGGCAAGGTAGGGGAGAACAGTTGAGAACCAAGTGTTGGGGAATAAGGCTTGTGTTCTGGCTATTTCTCTCTTTTTTAGGGCATCATTTAATTTATCCATAGCGTGTAAGACCACGCCGGAGGAGTCAGTATAGAAACAGCATTCTTCTTTGAGGGCCGCACAAAGGCCACCTTCCTTGAGGAAAAGAAGATCCAAGCCGCGCAAGACAGTGTAGGTGTTCCGGCGCCTGTCCATTGACTTAGTATTTGGTGGTCTCCCCATCGACTCAAGGTCCACGTGAGTTCTTGGTGGTGAGGGTTGGTGTTACTCAGAGGGAGGAGTAGGAGGAGACACATCGAGTTGAGGGGATGTATCTGTAGGAGAAGAACAGGTGACCTCAGGGATATTTCCCTGGGTAGATTTATTGAATTGCTTCACAAGACCTTCAGGTAGCCATCGAGGGCCGTTTTCAGCTTGGGAGTAGATACAGACAGAGCCTCGGCCCCAAATTAAGACAGGGTCAGGGCCATGTTTTTGGTTGGTGAGTGGGTCTCTCCATATAGCCGTAGCAAAGGAGGACGCTGTAGAGGGGTGCCAAAAGCGGTCAGCCGCAGAATGATTATTGTCGTCCAGAGAGAGGAAATTGAGAATGAGAAGAGCATGATGAAGGAGGTTGCGTGGAGGGTTAGGTTTGTTAGGAGGAAGAGTAGGGGATTGGGATAGCTGAAGTTTAAATGTTTGATGTAACTTATCGGCAGTTTGTTCAAGGTCAGCAATGCGAGTCATAAGTCGGGCCATGAAGGCATCAGAGTCAGGGGAAGCAGGAGATGGGGGGTAGAAGGGAGGGAAGTTAACAAGGAATGTAGGGGCTGTGAAAGGGGGGGCGGAGGGCAAAGGGCCGGAGTGAGTGGAATCGGGAGCAGAAAATGGCGGCAGCAGTTTGGTGCAAGATGGCGGAGGGGAGTTGTAGAGGGCGGAAGTGGGCGGTGGCGGGAGGTTAGGGTAGGAAAATGGCGGTGCGCCACAAGATGGCGGTCGCTCAGGGTGTCCGCATGATTGGGGATCACTCCTACAAGATGGAGGATCGTCTCCATGCGGAAGGGCGGAAGCAGTAAGAGATGGGGTAGGGGATGGGCAGCCATGTTGGTCCTCAGGTATGTCAAGAATCACGGAGGCGGGGGGGCTATGATGGGGGGAATGAGAACAAAGGGAAGCCTCAGCTTGAGCTATAGTTTGTGCTATGTGGGGATCGGAAGGGCGAGCCTGTAACAATTCAGAAATTAATGTCCAATATGCGAAGGCAGTCACGGGGACTTTTTCAGGTCCGAAGACCTGGTAGTAATCTTGGAGTGCATAACCCACATGGCTCCAAACCTTCACATTGATAGTACCCTCCAGTGGAAACCAAGGGCAGATTTTATTTATAAACTCAAAGTAGGCAGTTAGGTGGGATTGTTTGATTTTGACTCCCCGGGCTTTGAGGGCCTGGGAGAGCCCTGAGACAAAGAGCTCATGTTCACTGAGATTCTGTCCCATGTTACACCCTACAGTATGAAAATGCTTACCGTGATTCAGACGAGAGACGAGAGAGAGAAGTCCTTGCGCGGATCACTGAGGAGGAGTCCTCATGGATGGGTCAAAGGCCGGCCGGGCACTCTTTTAAACCTTTGTAGGGTGATCCCTCATAGAACCTGTCGTTCTCGAGCCCCACGTTGGGCGCCAAAATGTCATGACCCGCGGAGGCTCTGACCAGCAGAGCTCCCAGGGGCAGGAACACGTAGCCCGAGAGACAGTATGGGGATAAAGAAAAACACATACGCAGTTTGAAGGCGAGGGCGAGAGAGAGAGTTTATTGAGGAAGTGCCAAGGCTTATATCTCTTTGAGGGAAGCAGTGGGAGGGTCTAATGGGTGACGTAGGATCAGGATGGGCGGAGGGAGCGCATGCTCAGACGCGAAGCTGGGTCATTTATGGCTCTCTACAAGAACCAGTGGCAGATGATGCTTCAGCCAGGAATCATGGAAATCCAGATATGCTGGGGTAGTCACCCCTGTGAGGGGAATTTCACTTGAATGCTGGGCACAGTTCCAGTTTGCAGAAGTTTGAGAGTTCAGTGTGAGATGCAGTCAATCACAGAGGAAACAAAGAGTCTAGAATTCATTCCACAAGTACTAAGGAGGCAACCTCCATAATCTGGCATGAAGGGACAATTGAAAATAGAGGGAAGGATGTTTGTTCTTTTGTGGGCTTGATATCAGGGAACTGAGAAAGTCTAGTATGAGAATTTCTAATTACTGTGTGAAATAAATATTAAGGTTAACTGCTGAGAGTAAAAGGAAAATAGAAGAGGCCAGTAACTGGAAATAAAAGCTAAGCCAAGCATCGTAGGATTGCACGTGTAATCTTTACAGTCTGGGAGGCTGAGGCAGGAAGATTGTAAGTTTGAGCTCAGCCTGGGTAATTTAGCGATTTAACAAGACCCTATCTCAAAATAAAAAAAAAAAATAAGGGATAAAAAATGGCTGGGGACATAGCTCAGTGTGAAATCCCTCAGTTCAATCCCAGGACTGCAACAAACAAACAAACCAGCCAACAAACAAACGACGATGTAGGCGAGACCAGTAGAAGTGGGAGATCATGTTTGACAGTATTTATAGTGGTACATTTTGAATAGTTAAAATGTTCCTATCTTGAAATCTTTACAATTTGAATCCAGAATGTTCTTGGAAACCTGACACCTGGGTAGATATGGTAAGATTTTTAAAACTGATACTCTTGTGTTCTCTTCCAGGCATCCTTCCATCAATCAGATATTTATTGATTAATCCACCATGCTTGACAGTGAGGCACTGGGAATATAAGAAAGGCCAGAGTGACACTTTTTGTTCTCACAAGTTATTTTAACTAAGATAAAGGTTTAGCTTTGCCAAGATACATGTTTATTTTTCTCTCACATAAGAGTCTATGTAAATATTCCAAGAAATCCAGATTTGTTCCATCTAGGCAGGGGAAGGAGGAAAGATAGGGAAAGTCTGTCTTTCTGTTTTCTAGACTTTCTGGAGATGAGGGAACCTGGGATGCGGGGAATGGGAGGGCAGGGAGGAGAAAGGGAAGTAAAAATGATGAAAATGCAATATGTATATGTATCAGTTCTCCAAGATCAATGTAATTATTATGTATTGCAAATACATGATAATAAACCAAGAAAACAAAAAATCTAAAAATGCCAGGGAAAGGTATGGTCCTATACTTCAGTCCAAAATTTGACTGGGAAGTTGTGGATATTGTTTCCATTCATATCCTATTGACTACAAAACAAAATCACATTTTACCATGCCTAGTTTTCCAAGAGACTCAAAATAAAGTCTTTGTATGATCCTATGACCAACGAAAAAATGTATGGAAAAAAAGGAAACACCAGGTATTGAAGAACTAAAATAAGTTTTTACCATCCAGACTTAGTGTTCCCATTGTATTTATAGACAAGTGAGTTCACAGTTGCTGTGTGTTGCAGAGGTCACGAGGTTAGTATGTGATGGGAGTTCAGAAGACTTCCCCGTGTCTATGATTTGGACCACA
Organism: Erethizon dorsatum; assembly: GCA_028451465.1. Lineage (NCBI taxonomy): Eukaryota > Metazoa > Chordata > Mammalia > Rodentia > Erethizontidae > Erethizon > Erethizon dorsatum. The sequence goes on from CM051824.1 coordinate 141,333,547, forward strand.
CAGCCCATTCTGAAAGCTTCTTTCCCCCAAATTGGCAATTTCCCTGTGACTATCTTCTTTTTCCTTTCCTCAATATAACTCCTATTTCCTCAGCGTAACTCAACAAGTTTTGAGCAAAAAAAGGATTAATGCTTATTTCAACTTAATCCATTCATCACTGATCACTTGTTAATTCTTCCTCCCCTTTTCTTTATGATATTGAGATAATCTCATGTCTTATCTTAATTGTTGGACCTGTCGGGTATTTTAAGACAGATTTGATCAATCTGGGGATCATGCTTATTATTAACATTTGAAGCTTTGGGAATCCAAGAGAGAGTTGATTGAAATATTACTAAAAACAAGTCCAATAATCACATTGATGGGTACTGATGAAAACAAAAATGTTTAAAAATACTTACATTAATCTCCAGGGGAGTAAAACAGTGTTGGAGCAAGGGGCCTTACCTTGGCTCAAAAGAGTGCATGCAGGGTCAGGACAAAGCCTGGACGCTTTATGACTGTTAATTGCTTTTTCTGGATTCACTGTGGAGCTGAACACGATTCTTCCAAGCGATCCGTCCATCAGATTGTTTTAATTTTAAAGAATCAGAATCCGCATGTACTATTTATAGATGTCCTTTTCAAACTGAAAGGATCAAGCCTTGGTAAAACGACTCTGGAGAGAGTATCTGTTAGGGTTAGAATGCCTTCCAGTGTTTTCTACAAAGATAGCAACTGGGGTTGATGAACTGTGGGAAACCCTCAGAAAGCCCGGTATTAAAAATAAACCACTAAATGCCGATTACCTCATTAAGAAGGATATTTCAATTTTTGTTCCACTATGTCTACCTGGTTATTTTCCTGTCTAATGTTCATTACGGGTTTTCACGGCTTGTAATTTTCCCTGCTGAATTTAATTGTTTATTTCTGTGTATTTTTTTCCGGTGTCAGTGTCATTTTCTAAGCATTAAAACTCAGTAGCTTTTTCAATCCCTGGGTTTAAAACTGTTCTTACAGGAATGAAAAATAACAAATCGTATATTTATTTGATAGTAATCTAATTTTTGTTGTATTTTATAAAATGCTATTTAAATTTAAAACTATTAGTGTTATGATGGATTCAATTGTGGTATCGTTAGATAATTTCTCTCTCTCTCTCTCTATATATATATATAGATATATATATATCTATATATAGTAATGAGTATTCATTTCTTTATAACAAGCATATCAGATTTGATCAAGAGTAATAATCTTTCAGTGTCACATTTGAATTTTGCATTAAAAATGGAAATAGAACTTAATTTTACAAGAGGATTTATTAAGAAAGTACAGATATATTAGGTCAACTGGATCACTTTTAGTGTTAAATCCACTGAAGTATTGTCTTTTTAAAAACTTATTATTATTTTTTTTTTTCTGTGGGTACCGGGGGTCGAACTCAGGACCTCGCGCTTGCCAGGCAGGCGCTTATGCTGCTGAGCCATCTCACCGGTCTGTCTTTTTAAAAACTTACTTTAATTAACTAATTTGAAAAATAATTTTGTGCTGAGATAAAACACAGGTCTTAGAGAGCTAGGCAAGTGCTGCATTATTGAACTCTCTCCAGCTCCTTGACTGGTTATTTATATGTTTGCCAGTTATTGAATGCCTGGGTTGAATATAGTGATTGATTAAATATCATCGTCTTTTGCTTTTAGGATACTCATAATTGTATTAAAGAAAAAATACTTAAATTTTATTTAATATGCTGAAATTATTGACTTCCCTTCCTTCCTTCCTTCCTTTTCATAAATTTATTTAAATGTTCCTTTCTAGGTGCTATGGACAAAGGAGTGAATAAAATAGGAAGTGTCATCAGCATGAAGCTTACATCCTGGAAGTGCAGCTCACATTGTAGTTCAAGTCTGAAAATTGCTTCTGTTAATGGCAAGATAATAAATGCTTTAGCCTTTACAAGCCATGTGATCTCTGTTGCAGCTACTCACAGCCATAGACAATACACAAGCAAATGGGTGTGGCTGGTTTCCAGTAAAATTGTGATTACATACTGAGGTTTGAATTTCATATAAATTTCGTATGTCACAAAATCTTTTTTTCCCCTCCAATCACTGGGAAATGTAAAACTCATTCTTAGCTTACAAGGTATAAAAAACAAAAACAAGAGCAAAAAACCTGGCAGGCTCGATTTGGCTAAGAGGCTGCAGTTTGTCAAACCCTGTTCTAGGAGTTCAGATCTATGGGGACCTCAGACACTGTTAACTGGGTGCATCAAACCCAGTTCACATATGTAAAGGTTTGAGAGAGTAATGCAATCAGCACGTCAGATTTTCTGGAAGTTAACTTGTCCCATTCATGCCCAGGCTGATGCTCATATGGTATTTCTTCGTATGGGATATTGTTGGTATATCCTGGGACCGGGTCAGCTACACCAGGCCTCTCATCAGTGTTGGTATTTACAGTCCTCAGTGTGATTTCAGGATCTGCTTGGCAGAGTTTACCCAGGCATGATCACTCTTCATCTCAGCCCACTCAACGTGAACACTGCTTGGCTTATGTGATTTTCTTGGATGAAGACTGCAGAATTAGAATGTTATCCAGATGTTTCTGGGAATAAGCTGTCGAGCCCTCAGACCAGCTGTAAGACTTTGGCTGCACATTTCATAGCATACTTTTCACCAGCTCACAATATTCTTGTGCTTCGCTGTTGAAATTCTGAAGTAACTGGTGCTTGGAGTCTCAGCCTGGCTCTAATGATGCCGTTTCTCTATGGACGTTAGTGAAGCTTCGCCAGCTTTAGTTTTCTCATTTTAAAAACAAATAATGCCTATGCCTAATTTATAGGAATGTACTGAATAAAATAATTCTTATAATTCTTGAACAGCACAAATTGTACTAAATAATAATTATTATTACTATCATTGAAATTATAGAAAATAAGAAAAAATGTGGCTTTCTTTTTCCAGTACAGTTTTAGCCACTGTTTTTTAAGATTGGATAAATATTACAGGAGAGAATTAACTTCAGAAAAAAATGAGTTAAATCTTAGAAATATTGTAGATAGCTTAATACCAGAGGAAATTAAGTATGAGCTATATATCATTCTGAGAGAATAATATCAACTGTTATCCATTTCAAAAACTTTAATTTAGGAAAGGTTAATTACCTTTAGTATGTCCACTGTATTTTAAAATTAAGGATTTGTAATTCTTTTGAAAACATGCTCCATGAAAACATGCTCATCCGTTAATTTAAGACTGTGTAATGTGGACCCCGGCTCCTATGTGAACTGTACAAAATACCGTATTACATCTTGACTTGAAGGTTCACCACCACCACTGTTGCTTTCAGTTGCTAAAATTACAGTGTGCTTGTTTCACCTTTCTCTGAGTTGTATTAGAATTTGTCTTGATCTGACACAAGTAAGAGGCTTTATGTTTACTTTCCATTGTTAGGAAGGATTCTAATTGGTTCCATGACCCTTCATCAAGTCTCACTTTATTTCTCAACAAATGATTCAGACCCGTGGGAGTCAAACCATAATTTAACTGGAGAAAAATTTAGGACTCGTGAATGTCACACACACAAAACAACTGCACAATGGAGATAATGATGTTCTGATCTTTGTAAGAATGTGTAAAATGCTTCCTACTGATTTATCCTTACAGGGTTTGTGCTTTGGAGTTTTTCTTCAACAGTGAGAGAAGACTTAAGTTGATCCCTGTGTGGTTTCCTTTTCAATCTGTACTTACACATTAACACAAATACACAGACACACACTCATATATATGTATGTGTGTATATATACACACATACACACACACATATTTATGGCTTTATATGTACAATATTTATTTCTTTGTTCATATTGTACTGTTGAATATATGTGCATCGGATCTACCACCAATCCTTAAACATTGACCTCAATGTTCTCATCAGTGACATAAAGATTATATCTTGAAAGGGTTAGTGGAAGAATAAACTGAGAAAACAGATATAAATGGCTAGTTTAGTGTACCTAAGTCAGTAGGTGCTTAAGAGCTGCTCCATTTCTTTCCTTCCATCCTTTCTATGGTATTACTGCTATCTCCTGGCCAAGTCATGCTTTAACCGCCATCAGGTGTCTTCTTCCATCTGTAAAATCACCATGTAACTTATTTCCACTCTTAATCATATGCACAGAAATATAGTGACTATGATAGCACTAACGGGGATTTTCAATTTGTAAATATGATGAGCTACTCTAAAGATAAGCACATAGAATAGTCTCATTATGAAATAAATGTGTGTCAACAGGCTTTTATTGTGTTCATGTTCGGGCATGATAGGATAGATGTCATGTTTTCCAATGGGTGAGAGTTTTGATAAAATGGCAACCAAGTTCTAATTATTTCCTCTTTGGTGACCCACAGAGATTGGGTTACAATCTCTACCTGCCACCATCATGTGGAGATCCTTTCTGCATCTCTCTTCAGTGAGCTGCCAGATTCATTTTCCATTGTCATCTCCCACACAATAAGATTGCCTTAGTTACTCATAATTCTTCTTCTCTCCCAGAAATTCACTTTTATTAATGTGATGTCTCTGAATGTGCTAACTGCCAATCCCTGTGGAGTTTTCCTTACCTTCAAGGTCCTTCTGCAAATGAGCCTATTTTTTCACTTCATGTGTAGAATTATTTGTAGCTGATCCTGATGAAATTGGTCTAGAGGTTGCAAATGTTCTCACACATGGATCACTGTTGGGCATGCCTATTGCTCTGCAAAATCTTAGTTTGCTTTGAGGGTTTTGCTATATCAGATCCCAAAAATTGTCTTCTGAGTTGCCAGAGGACAGACAATATATGCTTGAAAATTTAATAATAAAATTTTATAGTAGACATTTCTGAGAAATCTCCAGGCCACCATCAGTGTGGAACTAAAGGATCAATGCAGCAGAGACATCCACAGACTCACAGATTTCTGCAAGTGTTGCTGGAACAACTCTAAGTGATTGTCTATAGAAATGTGCGAGGAAGGGCCGGCGAGATGGCTCAGCGGCTTAAGCGCCTGCCCGGCAAGCGCGAGGGCCCGAGTTCGACTCCCAGAACTCACACACGAAAAAGGGGCCGGTGATATCGCTCAGTGACACGGGCGCCTGCTGGCACACGAGGTCCTGAGGTCGACCCCCGGTACCCACAAAAAAAAAAAAAAAAAGAAAAGAAATGTGCGAGGAAGCAGTCCAGAGCTCACTGCTTAATTCCAGCGTGTCTCAGCTTACTCTATTAGTAGAGGGGTTTGAATGAAAACAAACACAAACACAGTTTGTCTAATAGGAAGTTTTTGTAGGCCAAATATAGTTTTTCTACTGCTTTTAAAATTTTAAGCTTATTGAAAATAGACGTGTTCTATTTGCCTGCCTCACATTATCTGATAAAAACACACTCATTTTTCATCTGCATGCTCCATCCTTGTGGCTTGAGAGAAGTAAACCTTGGCCCTACGTGATATGGGCATGTGATGAAGTCTAGTGTTCATTCTTCTTTGAACCAGCAGAGCGTAGATATTGGAGCTAATGAAAGAATTCCTAGGACTTCTTTTTAAGAATTGTCAGAATAGCAGGCCGGTGAGATGGCTCAGCGGCATAAGCGCCTGCCCGGCAAGCGCGAGGGCCTGAGTTCGACTCCCGAAAGCCACATACGAAAAAGGGGCCGGTGATATCGCTCAGCAGCATGGGCGCCTGCTGGCATGCGAGGTCCTGAGGTCGACCCCCCGGTACCCACAAAAAAAAAAAAAAGAATTGTCAGAATAGCAAATCTCTTTCCATGGTTGTATTTATTGGAGTAGAGTGAAAGCCAGGTGTTGCTTACAGCTATCTTGCTATCAGTAGGAGAAAGTCAGCTTGAAGATGGACTCAACTGAGAAAGGCAGATGTAAGTTAATCTGTGAATCCTTCCATGATTAGTACCTTTCCAATGAATAAAATGTTTCTCTAACATTCACTTGATTGGAGAATGGTATTTCACCACATTGATATGCCACACCTTACCAGTCTTCCGTTATCTAGTATTTTGCCTAGAAAGAGCAACCATGTGTATAAGTGTTTGGCACATTCGAAAGACATAAAAAGATGTTGCTAATTCAGACTATGTAAAGACTTTAAAATAGTAAGCAACACATTGAATATATTGTGTTTTTTTTTGTTAGGATGTTCTGCATTAGAATTTTGATTTCTCCCCCTACTTTACAGTACCCACAAACCATTAAAAGCAGTTTAGATATGGATTCATTGAATGAATTATTTTTGATAGAAATATAAGAAACAGGAATCACTTCTGACCTGGGGTTGAAACTAAGTCATGAAACCAATGTTCTGCACTGTGGGATCTTTAGGCAGCTTTGTGTGGCATGAAGTACTTTTAGAAAGCACTCAGAGAAGAGGACATCTGGAGCATGAGTTGCTGACATATGACTCATGCACCTGAGATGGGAAGAGTGAAGGAGAGCTGACTGGCTATGCCTGGCTCCTTCCCTTTGGTTGTTGCACTCCTTACCCTTGAAGGGTGGAAAAAGGTTAGCAGTGTTGCCCAAGATGCATAAAATCAGCCTTCTTATGCTGCCCCAACTCCAGCAACACTGGTGGTGGGAGTTGGGCTTCCCTGCTGCTCTAGAGTTCCATGAGCACGTTGGTGTGTTGAGCTTATGCTCAAGGAGGTCTTCTTGCCATCCTCTGCTTTCTGCAGCTTCACTTCTCCCCCCCCCCAATGCTAACAGCTCCTGTCTCTCTGAAGTGTCCCCTCCTTTGATCTCTTCATCTCCCAAGGTACTCCCTTGCTAAGCCAGATCACGCTACTTTTTATATCTTTCTAGGTGAAGATACCATTAATTACACTCATATAAGTACAAAAAAGTGTTCATTATAATTGACATCTTCTAATTCTAGGAAATGTAAAAAATGGCTATTATAAAGGAAAATGCAGCATCTTTGAGAAAAAAGAAAATAGGAAAGAAAGAAAATCTGGTTCTCAACATAGCCATTCCACAAACTGTGAGAAATTTCTTAAATTACTTATCGCCTCTCAAGTCTTTGTCGGCCTTTTCAAGTCTTTGTGAGCCTTAATCACGAAGGGGACGACCCAGAAATATCTTCTTCAGGCACCTAAACATGATGATGATTTTCCAAATGGTGAAGAAGGGCCAGGGTGTCAGGGAGCTCTGGACTTCCCAGCATTCCAGGTATTGCTGCTGTCTCCATGCACCTAAGTGCAGGAAAAGAGTGATCTGTAGTAGAGGAAATTCAAAGTACAGAGAGCAATCAGAATGGCCAAAGGGACAGCTCCTAATCAAATAGAAGTGCTGTAGAGGACCCACCCTTTCTCTTCTATCTCTTCCTATTTTTGTCTCTAGCTACCTCTCTGCATAGGGATTCTAAGTAAAAGCAGGGGGCAAAAATAGACTTTCTGAATTTAAAAGAATAAAAGTGAATTAAAATGTTTAGCAGACGAGGGCTGGTGAGATAGCTCAGTGGCATAAGCCCCTGCCTAACAAGCGCGAGGTCCTGAGTTTGACTCCCGGTACTCGCATACAAAAAAGGGGCCGGTGATATCGCTCAGCAGCACGGGCGCCTGCTGGAGCGTGAGGTCCTGAGGTCGACCCCTGTACCCACAAAAAAAAAAATGTTTAGCAGACGAATTGAAGTAGATGACCAAATTGAGGCCATAATTCAAGGTTGGGAAGACGCAGAAGAAAAAAAATGAAACACTAAGCAAAAGTAGAAAGTGATAAAAATTATGAAGGTAAAGGAAGTTGGAGGCTATATTCAAGAGACTTAAAGTGTGAATATTAGGAATTATAGAAGGAAAAGTTTTAGGTGGATAAAAGCACTGATTTTTTTTTTTTTTTTGGAATATAGATAAGGACTTCCCCATGCTGAGTTCTTAAGTATGTAGATTTAAAATCCCCATGAATTTTTAGGTATGGTTGAGGAAAAAAGACACGTACTTTACTAAATCCTGATAACATTCCTGAACAAATTACAAACCATATTTACAAAGAGAATTTATAAATTACAAACTGTTTTGAAATTATCGTAAAGGAGAATACTTAATAAATCCAAAGAGCTCAGCCAAAGCTCTGCTGTAAGAAGTGACTTCAAATGATGACCTCAGAAAGGACAGTTTATCCTTTAAAAAATTAGAAATAGATCAACAACAGAAAAATAGATAACATGAAGTACTGATCTTAAGTCTTTCAGTAAAAATAAAATAGTCAAACTATTTTCTTTGAGTATCCAAGAAAATCAATAAAACCTTGTGGATACAAAGCACAAGAGACAATATCACTATACAGGAATGCTTAGGAATAAGAAACACTACATACACATTAGACAATCAATAAAAATTCTGGAAGAAAATGTGGACTACTGTATACACATATAAACTGGGAGTCAGGAAGACCTGGTGAACTAAGACAGAAAACCTAGAAGGTAATCAAAGAAAGATAGATAAATGTAATGGTAAAACAGTTATAATTTTTATGGCACCAAATGTAAATGAAATCAAAGGAAAAATAATAGACATATAACTTTTATTTTCCTTTCTTTTGTATGGAGAAGGTAAGGAAGGATGTCTTCCCAAGCTGTTATCACTGTTCACTTAGTGCTGGGGAAGAATGTATTTAGTTAGAGAGGGTGGAAGAATAATTGGCAGGTAAAGTGAAAGTAAGGGAAAGTAATTAATATATGCAGACTGCAGTTGTAAATTAAAATCTACAAACTCTTTACCATGATGTCCTTCAGTTGAACACCTTATATGTTAAATAAGCCCAGTGTGCAAGACTTCTGAAGTATGTAAAATTCAATCAAAACTATTTCTTTAGCTGTATTGTTTAGGGAGAATTAATTGGAGACCCTTATCATAACTTACTGTCTTACAAGGAATATACAGTGGATTATAATATGTCTCTATTCTCCCAAAACAATACAGTTATCACTGAAAGTGGTAATATATTGATCAGTCCACCAAAAGTGTCTTATATGGTATGTGAACTTAGTAGTTTTCTTTCCTTTCCAATCTCAATTTTATTTTCCATCAGGCTATTCTCCTATGCAACTGTAAGCAAGTATATAGTCTTTCAAATTCCCTTCTGGTATATTTTTGAAGTGGTAATAGCCACATTAACTGCTTAAGGTTCTGCCTATATCAAGCAGAATAAAACAATAACCTGTATGCTAAGAAAAACATCATGGTGTTTTGACTATGTCCCACCTATAATCTTGGGATGGAAGAAACCCTAACTTGTGGGAAGGAATCTTTTCAGATTTTATACTTCAAGGTTATGGAGAGACATTTGTTCCATGAACACAAATCAACATCATCTGTCAGTTTGACATGTAAAGTCAACTTGGCATATTTCTAAGCTACAGATACTATGTATTAGTAGAAGTGCAGAAAACCTATGCTTAGCCTGGTCCTTTGCAGATATTTGCTGACTATAGGGTCTGGGACATGTTATGAAATTTCTCTGAGTCTCAGTTTGCACAACAGTATCATCCTGGTCTACCTTCCTAAAGGGCTTGTGCTGAAGCTCGAATGACTACTTTCTGTCAAAGGTCTTGGTAAGCCAGACCTTCTATGTATGCACGACGACCTAGCATTGGACTTCTGCATTCCCCTGGAGTTCAATTCTAGTCTGTCCAGTGGGTCAGTTTGTCAACACTGCTTGAAGTTCCATTGTAAAATAATATTTTAAACAGTATGAATAATTTTTTTTCCTTTGAGGAAAGATGCTCTTAAACTTGTCTTCTAGTCATGAGATTTTACCTGTCACTCTCCTGATACATCTAGGAAAGGATTTATCAATAGTAAAAAATTAAATCTCTAGAGACGATGTCTGAATTATAATAAAAAGATTATTTTATCTTGTTCTTGGTATGAAAGAAGTACCATATTATGGGATCTACAATTTGGTTGAATCTTGAAACGGGTAGTTAAAATACAAAATAAAGTTTGTCTACCTGGAATCATTTAAATTCTATAAAATGTGATTTCATGAAATGACTAAGCACACAGTTTTCAAGTTGCAGTAGATGCCATATAGCCTTCTGGAGGAGATGATGTAAAGCTGTAATAAAATATTATGTTCCTCTTAATAGTATTCTTCAACATCAATATATTATGTAATTCTCAGTAATTGCTACAAGCGGATGTTTACTACTATTACAGGAATTCGATTTCTCTTTACATAAGGGAAACTACTTGTTCCCAACACTCTTGAACATTATATACTTCAATTATTTCTTTATTCACATTTTACAAAATTTTCATGAAAATATTCAATTTTTATGTTTTTTTTTCCTACAGATATAGAGAGACTATATTGACAGGGCAACTTTCTTTTAATGAAAGAAGTTAACTATTTGGTGATGTCTACATATAAACATTACCTCACAGAACCTGCAAAATACTATTTCAGGACGGAGAACTTTGTGATAATATAATCTGAACATACTATAAATTGTTAAAATATATTTTGCCTATTTAAGTGCTTGGTCCTGTTTATAGGTTAATTTTTTAATATTTGGTCATCACAGCAATTAATAATTATTAGTAGTAATGATTTATTAATAAGAACTTAAAAATCATATTAAATGCAATTTTAATTAGTCTCAAATGAAGGACAGTGTAGACGATTTTGAGTGTCACTATTCACGTGTTTAGATTGTACATATTGTGTAGCTGTGTCTTGCTATACCTACTTATTGTTTGTATTTATCTATCTATCTCTTCCGTCTGTCTATCCTTCTACTTGCTTACCTCTCTACCTCTTATCAGTTGAAATAGAACAGGAGATAAAACACTTGGAAAATATCATGGTGTGGGAGACACATTATAGGCTTTTAAATAAGACTTGATTTCACCGCTAGCTCTACTACTTACCAATTTTGTAATAACTGTGACGCTACTAATTTCTCTGGTTCATTTGCTTTATTGATAAGTATTACAGACATTGACTAGGTCCATCTCTTTTCATTTCACAGGGTAAGATTGTCTACTGAGTGCTAGTCAAAAGTGAACATGCACATCAGCCCATGGGGATCTCATTCAAATGGAGATGTTGATAAAGTAGATCTGAGGCAGGGCCCAAGACTCTGCATTTCTAATAATCAGATGATCTGACTGGAAGCAGGTTTTTATGTGTGCTGGGAGCGGGGGCAGAAGGTTGGATTCTGTGCTGATGTGCCCTTCCACAGTCTAAAGTGGGGATAATAAGATACCCTTTTCTGAGTTGTTATGGCTTAGAACTAAAATAGCCCCCAAAAGTCTCATGTGTTCAGAGCTGGAGCTTTTGGAGGGTGATTGGATCATGGGTGGTTTATACTCATCAATGGATTAATCTACTGCTTAATACACAGCTCAAAAGAAGCAGGGCTTGAGGGGCTCCATAAATAATGCTACCTGTTTTTCCATCTCCTTTCTGCCCAGATAGAGAAATAATTCAGAGCTAGACATAAAATCAGACAGATAAATAAAATGTCATCATATCTCAAATTCAAATGAATTTAGAAAGTACAGGTCCTCTAGCCAGGTATGTTTGCTAACAATCAATCTGCCCCAGAGGAGCAAGGCTCAGCACAGTTAATTGGAGAGTCCCAGTTACAGTCAGTGGAAGCTCTGGCTTCCTCAAGGGAGCCTGCCTCTGGAATTACAGAACATAGGCGCATGCTCTCTGTGGGCAGCCCGCTGGCTATAAAGGGCAGAAGAAAAGAGCTAAGCTACCCATGTCCAGTTTCTGCTCTAAAAATTTCAGTCAGAAAAATATTCACACTTCTTTGAGGGGAGAAGTGAGAGGAGAGAAGAAAGAATTCCGGAAGTACTTCAAGGAATATCTCTCAACAGGGAGTAGGAGCTGTGTTTATTCATTTCACAGTTTTGTTCTCTTAAGCCATTGGCTTAACCACAGGTCCAGTGCCCATCTAATTTCAGAAGTTTACATTTTGTCTTGTCTGCATGACTCCTCTCTCTATTTTAATTAGTTCTGAACACCAGGAAGAAACAGGGGACCTGTTTATTGGAATCACTAAAATTCATTATCTTGGGCACTGGGCCAGAAAACTTAAGAAAGAGAGAGTGAAAGGTAGGGGTGAAAATTACTAGTATGGGCAGAGTGGGTGGCTTAAGGTTTTAGGTTTTAGCAAGTAAGTACCACTTTTGCTTATGCTATGCACATTTTTAAAATGTGTGGTTGTTTTTTTAACTGGTAGGGCCTAATTGAGTAGCTTGATTTCTTAGGCTTAATAAGCATGAACAACTGTATGTAGATATTGATACTATATTTTATGAAATCTTTTACCAAATACCTATGACTTTATATTTTTTATTAGTACGTATTTGTCATACATACTGATTGCATTCATCATAGGGAATTTGTGCCTGTACATAATATATCTTAATTCTTTTTTTTCCCGTTCCCCTCCCCTCCCTTCGACCCCTTTTCCCTCCCCATTTACAAAAGCTCTGTTTCCATTTTTTCCTTCTATTCTATTTTTTCTTTTTCCCTTTCTTCCCTTCCCTCTTCCCTTTTCTTGTTCCCCTTCCTGCTTGAACATGTTCTTCCTACTTCCCAATCTCTATGTGCCTTGTTTACCCTTTGGGTTTCTCACACAAGAGAAACAATGCTCTGTATGAACTTGTGTGTCTGATTTATTTCACTTAAGATTATGGTTTCAAGGTGCATCCATTTTCCTACAAATGACTCAGTTTATCCTTTATGACACTAGCCAAATGTAGACTGCTGGTATGAACTGAATTACATAGGCACCATTTCAACCTGATAATGCAGTAAGGGAAAGGATAAAAAAACACAAAAATTTAGTGTTTTAATCTTGCAAACAGTGTTTCAGTAGAACAAAAGTCAAAGTAGCCAACAATTACATCCGTCATGGAATACCATTTTAAGTTAGAAACTATTTTGAAATTACTTGGGGGAGGTAAAGAAGGCTTGATCTTCCTTTTACTCTAATTAGAAACACATGACTGACCTGGAAATTAAAACATCCCATGCTTCATTCTAGAAATGAGTTGTTCATAGGTTCAAAGGGGCAATCAGAGTATTTGGAAAATACTCTTCAGTTTTATGACTGGGACATGAATAGAGAATAAAATGAAAGGGAGAACGACAAGCTGATGAAGATGGAAGAAGAGAGAGACATCATTATGGGGAGCTGGATAATTTACGGGACCAACTGAAGAAATATAAAAGGGAGGTGGAATGGTGAGAAAAGGTCAAGGAGGTAAGGTGTTCTTGAAGTCTCATATATGGGAAAGGACCCAACATACAGATTCCTTAAGCTTCAGAAGTTTACAGCCACGTACTAATCACAGTCACCATGCCTTGGAGGGGGACTTACATGCAGTAATTCTGAAGGTGCTAGAAATTCACTGCTCCAACAGTGTATTTTGCATCAGAAAAGTTTGATTATGTAGAACAGAAGGATGCTACAAATTAGATTTGGTGATTGAATTACCCAGAGTGAATTAGGAAGATGTAACTGGCAAGTTTATTTAGCTGAATACACAGTCTTTATATGCCAATATTGGTTTTTTTTATTAGAGAATGAAGGCATTTTTATTGGCTTCTTCAAAATTCATCCTTGAGAATCATGATATTACTCAATGTATAATTATTTGATAAGACTTTTTAAAGTGAAATTCTTATCATTTGTTTATAATCTATAAAATCACTTTGATTTGGCTAAGATGATTTAGTAAATAAAAATTAAGTTTGAATTTTATGTTAAAAGAGACAGGGCAAGATAAAAATCGAGGTTTTGAATGTGAAGAGGTCTTTGAAGTTGTCATGATAAACCATTTTTTTGATAGTATTATTAGTTGAAGAAACTAAGAATGAGAAAGAATAAAATACTAGCTTTGGACATAGAGTTGACTTGTGGAAAACCCGTTTCCTCTTTTTTTCTATAACCTTGACATTATCCAAGTTTATATTTGTAGTTGAATTAGAACAAAAATAAATGATTACTAAAGTTTCATAAATCTAGGCTCTGCTTTTAAAACAAATAACCTAATTTAGCTCACTCTTCCAAACAAATGCACTCTGTTTATGGCACCCTCTTTACACTTTTGAGAGTAATAATTTTTTCTCTACCTTCTTTATTTCACTTGATAAATACTGATGTCTTTCTCTGTTTCTACTGGAGCTTGAAATTAATATAGTTTTATGTACCAGTAGTACCAATTATGTGAGCATCATGATAGCCATAGGGCTTAGCTGATGTTGAAGAGTAACACAGAAGTAGATTGTATTCTTAGGAAGAGTGTGCCATTTAATAAGTGCATATGGTTAGGTTGGAGAAACAGAGTGATTTGGTCACAATAGCATTCTCACCACTCTTTCTTTGTAGGGTCACCAGCATTTCCTTCAATGCCTTCCAAAACTTACATTCCTTAACTACTGGTCCTTACTCATTTCACATTATGTTTTTGTTATAGAAATTTCAGTGTATATTTTATTCCTTCATATGAATATGGCCGTATGACCCAAGGTTGAATTTTGAGTAAAGTAAACTTTCTGTGTAGAATGGAAGACACAAATTGAAGTCTGAGCCTCACATTTTTAATTCATATTTCAGCATTCTGCTCAGTATTTCAATGGACATATTTTTCAGAAAGAATACCTTCTTATTTTGTATATAAACCCATGCAGAAGTTTCCAGCAATAGGTAAAGGAATAAAAATGAAAATACAAACAATACAGTTCCACAATTCAAAGATAGTCTGCATTAACTCTTGTAATATATCCCTCCAGCTATGTCCCTCTGCTTATTTATGCTTCTCATCCCAGAGATTTGTTCAAACTAATGTAAATTTCCATGTTCCGCTCACTATTTGAAATATCAATCCGATAGCCCATTTTTCTGTATTAGAAATTGAACCCAGAGCTTCATGCATGCTAGGCAAGTTATATCCCCAGCCAACATGATAGCCCATTTTACAGATACGTGAGATTATATGTTTAAACACTCACCTATTGCTGGACATTTTGTCAACAATACTTTATGTAATCTGTTTCCCTAGCAATTAAAATATTAATATATACTTTAGGATCTTTGCCATTAAATTTTATTACACTGATATCTTTAAATTATCTCAAATGTACTGTAGTGCAGGCTGTGTGCTAGAGTTTCAGCTTTATGTTTTCCAAGAAGATAATTAGGAAGATTGTGCCATTTAATAATTTATCTTGAACTTCCTATCTTTTTACCTCCACTGATATACTGGTGCCAGGCATTCAGAAGTTTATATTTTCAGATAAACTTTAGAATTATATTGTCAATTTAATATTTTCTACCCCTTGGGACTTCATTGAATTTATAGATTTCATTTAGGGAGGAAACTGACATCTTTACAATGAAGAGTCACTCTACTCAAGAGATAGATGATATCTCTACATTTATGTAAGTCTTCCTTTATCTCTCTCAGTAGTTTTATAGTTTTCACACATTCTTACTGCTTATTTCCTTTTTTGGTTGTTACTGTTTGGTCCATACAATTTATTTATATTTAACCATATTAGAGATTCTGTAGTTTTTCCTAGTAGGTGTTTGGGATTTTCAAACTATATAATAACATATCAAAACTAATAATTTTTTTGAATTTTTTCAGTATTTATTTACACTTGCCTTTTATTATCTTTTAAAATTGCACTATACACACTTGCAGTGTGAGTGATAGCACTGTTTACGGACAACTTTACCTTCTTTCTGATTTCAACAAAACAATTACTATTGTTGTATCATTTAGCATGATGAATGTGTCAAGAATATGTTGACTTCAGTATACAGATATAATGTACATAATATATATATATATATATATACATATTATATGTATATATATGTAGATACATGTGTGTATATATTAAATATATGTATGTGTGTGTATATATATATACCCATTTAAAACAAAATTAATTGCCATCCAGTAATAACTCTTTTTGTTCTGCAATTGCAATAAACATATAGTGGCATTTTATAAACATGGATGTAATATGAAAAAATAAGCGTAATTTGTAGATGGCAGTCTTCCTCGGTGTACCAACTGTGTCTCACACCAGAGTGTTTTGCTGTAAAATCTTACTAAAATATTTCTTTTGAAATTAGTGACTATGCCTTTTACCAATGACTCCTTCATTAATTAAAATTAATGGAGTGAATTATTCAGGTAGTTTTGATACCACAGTATAAATCACAAAATTACACCTTGAACATGTAGAAAAGATGAGATTTGTATGGGTAGGTAAAGGGGACAGTGTAAGGTTCGCATAGGAACCCCTCTTACCTATTTTTGTGGACATGGTAATGTAGGCAAACATCAGAAGTCGGTAAAAGTTTGCCATAATTGAATTTGAAGGTAACAAAGTTAAATCTCTTCTGGAATATATTAATATTACTCAGGTTCATGTTCAAATATCTGTTTCCCTATGAGAGTCAGGGATAATTCCATGCTAGAGGGCAAAGATTTACATTTTAAGTGTGAGTATGTAACTTTAAAATAGTAAATGTTTTACAGAGGAAGAAATTCTCAGGAAAGAGTGGAACTTATTTTGCCTACTGTACATAGGCAAGATGCAGCTAGGCACGCAGGATGGAAGGAATAAGATACCAAATGAGTTTATGATTCTGGAAAGTGTAAGGAGTGGTTCAAGAAAAGCTGAAATATCATTAAAAATAGCTAAGAAAAAGGAAAGAAAGAATGGAAAGGGGCCAAGAAATACTGATGCAGATTAGAAAAGTATTAGAACAACCAAATATGCCAAGATGAGGAGAGAAAGGAGGTAGAAAAAATGAAAATAGAAATCCCATTTGACCCAGTGACTCCTCTTCTAGATACTTTCCCCAAAGAGTTAAAGTTATCATATTACAGTAATGCATGTATACCTATGTTTATAGCAGCACAATTTATAATAGCTAAATCTTGGAAATGGCCTATATGACCATCAACAGATGAATGGATAAAGAAATTGTGGTATTTATACACAATGGAGTACTACTCTGTCATAAAGAAATATAAACCTTAGAGGCATTCATACACAGATGGGTGTGATTTGAGACCATAATGTTAAGTGAAATAAATCAGACACATATGCTTAAATATCACATGGTTTCTCTTATATGAGAAACTCTCTTTCTCCGTCTTTCTTTCTTTCTTTCTTTCTTTCTTTCTTTCTTTCTTTCTTTCTTTCTTTCTTTTCTTTCTTTCTTTCTTTCTTTCTTTCTTTCTTTCTTTCTTTCTTTCTTTCTGTCTTTCTGTCTTTCTGTCTTTCTGTCTTTCTGTCTTTCTGTCTTTCTCTCTCTGTCTGTCTCTCTGAAAAAGAGAGCAAAATAGGTAAATAGGAAGTAGAGAAATCTTTTTCAAATGGATGGGAGAACAAGAGATGGAGAGAGGAGGAAGCAGGGGAGGGACAGGTGATGGAAAAAAAATTGAAGCGGAAAATTATGAAAATAGAGCTTTTGCAAATAGAAGGAGGTCAAGAGTTGGAGAAGGTAGATATAGGAGGGTTAGTAGATGAAATAAAAGAATTAAAATGTATTTTGTACATATACTAACTCCCCACAGTAAACGTAACCATTATGTACTGCAAACATGTCCTAATTAAAAAAGACCAAAAAAGGCACTGAGCAAGACTCTTGCTACTTTGGTAGAAAGAACAACTTTGATGCCAAAAAACGAAGTTTACTTTTGTTTGTTAAACTGGATTTAGTGTTTGGAGTACATATTCTGAGATACCATTGGTATTACAAGTACTTCAGCAGAGTAGAAGCCCGGTGAATATAAACTTATGTTCCCGAGACAAAATCTGGTAATCTTTAATTTGGAATTTGGTGTTAGTAGCAGTCATGTGTCTTTGCTGTCCTAAATGCCTTCCCTTGTAAGACCTGACCTGGACTGAATGAGTTGGCATATTTCGTACACTTTTTCCTCACTCCAGTTTTACTTAATCTTTTATTGCTGCCTAAAATGTCATGAAGTAAAAATCAGAGAGAGAATGACAGGCAGAGTTTTGGGCTGAAGGCGATGGTAGACAGGCTCTCTGGCACTAGTATTCATTTTCTTTTTTATATTCCAATTTACTGCAGACATATAATGTTCAGGCCTTTTTCCAGATTCTTCTCATGTATCATTGCAGTTAATTTTCACTGCAATTCTGAAAGAGGGCTTTATTGACCTTATTTTACAAATAATGAAATTGAGTATAGGATAGATAAACTCCAACGTAAAAAGAATGGCAAAGAATTAAACCTAAGAATGTCATATTCCAGAGTACATACTTTATTCATTATGTTTGGATGTTCCCATGTTGCATACTTGAGTTTATACTTTTTTTTCCATTGCCTTTTGTCAAGAAACATAAACCGTACCCATAGAAGTCAGCCTTCTATTACTTACAGCTGGTTGGAGAGGTGGCCAGTTTCTTTCTAAGTATTGATATAGCATTGTGTTTACATTTTATTTGAACTGTAAAACATTAGTGCTTTGCATTCCAGTGTATGGTATCCTTTATGATTACCTGCAAGTTGTAGATGTAAGGTGAGGTGTGGATTAAGGATATCAAGTGTTTTTCTAAGGGGTCATGCTAAAAGCTGTGGGGACCCCAAGAAGAGTTTTGATGTGAAGTTGGGCAGACAAGGGGAGTTGGTTCCAATGAGGGAGAGCTAGTTGAGAAAAGGTGAGGATTAAAGCAAGGCTAACACTGGAGATAGATTACAGAGAGTAAATTGTAGAGCATAAATTCATGGGGAACAACTTTAAGTGCAAAAGTATTAACCACATATTTATGGCTTGCTTGGCTGGGATAGTGGCAATGCCATGCACAGATGTCGGCATGGTAACAGGAGGACCAGTTATGTTTTGATATTATTTACAACACATCTAAGAGGACATATTTGGTGGTAATAATGGTTTGGTGATTTCAAATGGTTATACACTGAATAATTTGGGATTTCATCATTATATAGATTAGTCCTTCCTTAACTTCAAAGAATGTAAGCTCTTATATTTGTATGTTTGCGAACTTTTTAAAAAAGATGAGCGCTTAGGTTTGCATTTGATTTGGCATCTTTAGAAAACAGTGGTTTTGATAAAGTCACACGGGGAAGGAGGAAGGGAGGTGTTGGCACAGGGAGGAGACCAGAGGCCTGAGGATGAGAAGCACAGCACAGGTCTGGTGTAGGACACAGGTGCAAGGAATGTAACACACAGAGTCTAAGAAGGACTGTCTGGAGAGATAAGAGGACACCTAGAAGAGCAGTTTTGCAGAACCCGTAGATGGGGGAGTTCCAAGAATGATGGTGATGCTGTGTCGATATCGTCAGCCATCACCAAGGAGCATCCGTGGAATTTGGTGATATGGAGATGATACCAGAGACAAGAGTCATGGGTGTGATAACCAGAAGACAGTGTGAATGAGAAACCAGAAAGGGAGAGGGGTTAGAGGAAATATGAAGTTATCAAGTTGAAGGAGGAACGTTGCTTTTTCTTTTTGGTGAATGAAGTTTAAGCATGTCTTTTTTTATATGTGGGTACCGGGAGTCGAACGCAGGACCTCACGCTTGCCAGGCAGGCGCTTATGCTGCTGAGCTATATCACCGGCCCAAGCATGTCTTAATCTGAGGATATGGAAACAATAGAAGGGCAGCTATTGACTGGTGACAAATACATAGTAACTGTTACTCAAAGCAGGAAATTCTCCATCTGCCAAAAAAAAAAAAAAAGGGCCAGGCATGTAGCTCAGTGAGAAGATCCTGGGTTCAATCCCTAGTACCACACGCACGTGCGCACACACACACAGATGGACAGGCTAAGTCCCTAATGATGGAAACTGTGGTCTGAGCTTCATGACATTGTTTAAAGTGTCGCTGCCAATCTGGGAGCCACAGGTCATGCATAAATTGCTACCGAGTGCTCGCAGTGTCACTAGAACACATTGAAATGCTGTAATGTGAAATACACACACGACATTTAAGACTGACGAAAAGGAATGTGAGGCTGTGAAGCACTTCACTTCATATTGCTCATGTGCTAAAGTGATGACATTTTAGTTTATTGGGCATCATTAGTTTTCTAAGGTTGCTATAGCAAAGTGCCTCACCCTGTGTGCATTAAACAACGTAATTTATTGACTCATAGTTCTGGAGGCCAGGCGTCCTGTATTAACCTGCCCCATGCCTCTCGCATACCTAGAGTAATATGTTGGTAAATTATTTACACTTATTTCTTTTGCTTTTTTATTGTTACTACTAGAAATCTTAAAAATACATATGCGGCTCCCTTTGTATGTCTGTAGTACAGCCCTTCCTCCTTCTTCCTGCCCCTCCCCTTTCCCTCTTCCGCCTCTTCCTTCCCTCCCCCTCCTTCCCTCCCCCCAACCTATCCTCCTCCTCCTGCTTCTTCCTCCAATACGTATTTCTAATTGAGCACTTGCTATATGTAGGAACTCTTACCTATTTTAAATCACTTGTTCTTTAGAACAACCCAATTCAGTTTACCTCTCACTGTAGATGATTGAAATAGTCTGCTCAGTGTCACATAGACAGGAAATGACCCTGTCCAGGATGTGAGGGCAAATGTTTTGGTTCTAGAATCCATACTCTGATCTGCTCTTGAAAACATATTTATTGAGAAATTAATATATTTTGTCATTATTTGGAATTAAAAATACTAATTTACTATATTGCTTGGCATTGAGTACATCTCTAATCTCCCCACTTTATTTCCATTTTTCTTTGGTCTCTTCAATTTATCTTGATAGCTTTTTACCTCTAGCATCCTTTACTAACCAATATCTATATTTTTCCTGTTACCCACTGTATATTTTATTATGTGCTTTATGGACTTACATACATTTTTACAGCAAAGCAATGTACTTTTGCTCTTTTAAATTGTCTCTCATTGTAAAATCTTTCTATTATCAGGAAACCAATCTTCTGTATTTGGAGAATTCTTTTAAGGAAACTAACACAAGTATAATTTAAAATTAGTATTTATTTTTGTGGTTATATAACTACTATTTTTGAAAAGGTCATAGCAAAAAACAATGGAATGAGTTGAGACAAATATTCAAATTGTGCTGATTATTAAAGAAATAATTTAAAACCTTTTTACTTCAAATGACAAAGATATTTTAAACCAAAATTGGGGGCTTTCATTCTCATAAAGATTTGTGTTTATATGTTAAAAGATGGCTGAATAGAACAATTTCAGAAATTTTGCTTTATTCAGAAATTTTGCTTTTATCACTTGTAGCTTTCCTTGCCCTTAGAAAAAGTGAACCCACATAAATTGAGGCTGGCCCGGAAGAAATTTTCAACAGGCAAGGAGTCAAGTTCTTTCTGCTAAATTTAGTTCAATATTCCACTTTTCTACCTGCTTTGTGGTGTCATCTTTGACCTTAGTATTCTTCATCTTGAGTTTGAAACCTTTATTTCATCTCACTCTTAACTTGCCCTACATTTACCTTTTGAGTTTGATCTGTGTTTTCACTGGGGCTTAGTAGTTGGACTGTGATTTTCCTCAAGCCTTTCCTAGTGATTATTTTATACCCAGACTTCATGAGCTTGACCCTTTGATACAATTAAGACTACAATTAAATTTACCAAGGAAGCTCAGTAGTAAGACCCAGACACTATTCCTTTTCCTGATAATGAGACCTTTAAATCTGTTTGTTAGGGGCACTTGATGATAACTCATGATGAAAATTTAGAACTTCCTCTAAATGATTTTAGAAATTTGTATAAGATAGTGTGGGGCCTTTTTTGATAAAGGGTTTCCTTACTGTGCTATTGTGTTTACATATTGCAGACGCTTTTCATGAAAAATGAAATGTACTCAATCATCCAAATTTGTTTTCCTGTCTTTGTGTACCACCCATGTTGTCCAGTGTGCTACTGCATCTCATGTGTAAAAAAAACCAGAGAGGTTGTCCTCATACAAACTTCTGGCCCGTTGTCCCAGAAATTCTGGATCAGCACCTAGGTAGGACCTTCTGTTAGTTACTTTTCTCGTTGCTGAGACAGACTACCCAACACTCAAGGTCAAAGGGGGAAAGGTTTATTTAGCTTACAGTTTGTAGACATTTCAGTCCATAATTGGCTGACTCCAAGGTAGGGGGGTACATAGCAGAGGGGCAACTGTTCATGGCAGTGGAAGACAGGAAAAGCAACCAGGGAAAGAGAGAGGACAAGCCTCTTTCTGTCCTTTATAGTGTATGCAGGCTGCCACCCTAGGGCGGGTGTAGCACTCACACCCTTAATCCCAGCACCCCTAATCCCAGCATTGCAGTACAAATCAATCACACACTCTAGATTCAGCTACCTCTGAAAAAGCTCCATCTAAAACTGCATGAGGTTTTGGGGGGACATCCAGCCACGAACAATAACACACCTGCAGGTTTGTTCTTCTGTCCAGTGCCCTGGGGATGTTGCTGGTGTCCTAATGTCCTGACGCACTTCTGATGGTGTAACACAGCCCAAGATCCAGGTGGTTGTTGGGCTCAAAGGACTTGGAATCGTGTTAGTAGTAGTTAGAAACAAGTCAACTTCACTCATCAAAGGGAAAATAAAAGGCAGTTCTGAATATTGATAAATTCTTTGGTTTCCAAATACTATATTAAGTGGTGAGTATAGCTGCCTTCCAAATAGGATATTAAGCGTAATATAACAAAAGGGGAATGACTGCACTCAGCTGTGGCTCCGTGAGAAGGGATGTGCCCAGCTATGGCCCAGAAGTCCTTTATTAGGGAAAGAGGGCTCAGATTATTTAGACAAAGTACCTTAAAAACGGATCTTTCCAAAAATATGCAAATAGTTAACTTCACTAAGTATGTGTGTTTTTCACTGAGTTAAAGCTAGTTTAAACATTCCTGACATGGAAAAGGAATCCTTGTTATTGTTATTGGAATTTTTTTAATTTAAGAAAATGTGCTTTTATGGCTTGTTATATTGTAGAACATTAACATTAAGATAAATTTCATATTTTAAATATCGATAAAATTTTGCCATCAGAAAATTAAGCAGGGCCGGTGAGATGGCTCAGCGGCATACGTGCCTGCCCGGCAAGCGCGAGGGCCCGAGTTCGACTCCCGGAACCCACATACGAGAAAAGGGCCGGTGATATCGCTCAGCGGCACGGGCGCGTGCTGGCGCGCGAGGTCCTGAGGTCGACCCCCGGTACCCACAAAAAAAAAAAAAAGAAAGAAAGAAAATTAAGCAAATATAATGACACAGATATAATTATCTCCATTTAGATTATAATTATCAAAGGACCACTATTATTTGAAATAGTTAAAAACTGTTCTTATACTGACACCAAATAAAGAACTCCAAATACTGGATATAACATTTCATAAATGCCTATATATTTTTTTTTCTACAGCAGAACTATTTATTGAGTATTTACTATTAGCCCAGCAATCAGTTAAGTAATCTGAGACACAAAAATATACCATCCATCCATCCCATTTTCAATCCTCCGAGCTCACGGTACAGCAGACACAGACTCCCAGATCCTCTTCACAAGGCAGCATCCTTTAGGTATTCAGAGAAGAATCGAAATGCGATCTGAAACCAGACTACAAAAAGGTGTGGAACATTTGAAAATGGGTGTATGCGGCTGTCACTGAGGGTGGGTGAACGCACGCAAAATTAAAGAACTATCCACAGGTTCTCGTAATTCAAGTCATTAGTATTATTATTTTCTTCTATCCTAATTTAGCCCTAAAATTATTACTCATTAAAATTAAAAGAACGTTGAAAACAAGGTAGTAAAAGAAAATTGGAAAGAAATGGTGTATGAAAGAACATGGGATGATATCCGCTTGTGTATTTCAAATTACCTGCAGCATTTATTTATATATATATATATGAGTGTGGACCCTGTTGTTTGTGCAGGGTTTATACTTGACGGAAATATCAAGAATAAATACGATATAAACCCCTGTATAAATCTTCATGACGGATGCTCACTGCTTCGTGGAGAGAGCACACACTGTAGATTAGCAAGATCACTGACATCAGTGTATAACATTCTGAATTTGACCCTATTATTAAAATTAGTGTTTTACGTTATTATACTTAAAACAAAAAGGTTATCTTTGAATGCATTATTTAATAGACCTCTGTAACTTTGCATTCTATATGCAGCAGTGTGGCAATGGCCCTGCTTACCTACAACCACAAGCAGTCGTCCTGATCC
The DNA here is from genome assembly GCA_028451465.1 of Erethizon dorsatum. NCBI lineage: Eukaryota > Metazoa > Chordata > Mammalia > Rodentia > Erethizontidae > Erethizon > Erethizon dorsatum. The sequence goes on from CM051824.1 coordinate 141,357,773, forward strand.
AGGGGTCAGCCCCTGAGCTCTCGCACCCACTGGTACATTTCTGCTGAGATCATTCCTCTCACAGACTACCCTTATCAGGCTTGTACGAGTGTGGGAAGGATACTAAGTCTGGCTACTTGCTGTGAGGCACGAGACTCCTGTGACTACTGACTTAGGCTTCAGGGTACTCTTACCACTTCGCAAAATTCTCCTTGAAATTGCATGGTGGACAAGGACATTTTCTCTAGCTTTCTCTTCCTCTCTTTGCACTCTGGCTGGCTTGCATCATATCTGGAAACGCTCCCAGAACTTCCTGGCTCCCTCTCAATCTTCTCTCAATGGTACATCCGCTAATAAGATCCTTGCAAGTTAATCAGTCCCACCTTGGCACCTATGTTTTAGACACTGGCATTTTCTCTCTAACACGTTGGATCAATGAGTCCACAACCAGCTGCCAAAGAGGTGCATGTATTTTAAAAAATTGGACTACGAATGAGAGCCTGTAGCCCTGTTCACTTCAGTATCAGTCATGAAATATGAAAGCTCCGTACCGCTGCTGGAATTGTTCAGTACAAGGAGACTCCTCTGAGAAGCTTTCCTTAAATTTTTATTCACTCAGTAGTGATCCTCTTTCCTTTTGAACTTCTCGATAAGGTTATATACCAGTATGGAAGGACGCCTCAGTGTACACCGTACTATTTCAATTCCAGGGTGCTTCCCTTTAGCCTTTTTATTCATTTATCAAGCATTTATTGAAAATTGATCTTGTGTCAGGTTTGATCCTAGGCCATGGAGCACATGTACAATGTGTTGGGAATAATGATTTGTTTGAGAAGTGCTATAATTTCATCTCATAAAGAACTAAATATTGTCTTTAAGTAAACTAAGGTAGTGTTTATTTTGTGATGCAGATATGAATTAAATGTCACTAAAATAAACTAAAATATGAAATGTTTTGTTATATATTAAATGATAGGAAAGTAACCTCTAAATGTTGATATGTAATGTTTTTTCTAGAGGCAGAGAGTAGTTCATAAAGCTTCAAATTCTGGGTCATTTTTATGATTGTACTTTATAAAATGTTTAGTGTAGAAAGTAAAAAATATATGCTCAAAAAACAAGCAATTTTTACAATTCCAGCATCTAGAAATATTCACTATTAACTTTGTGTTCTATATCTTTTGAGATTTTTATCCTAACACACACACACACACTCTGACATACCGCCATCATTCACTTTGCCACATATTGAGCATCATCTCTGTGCCAGGCATTGAGTGCGAGGGTTGTGGAGATGGAGAGCAGAGGCGAACATTATCCCCGCTCTCCTGGACTGGAGACTCACTACATGGGATAGTAAGGGTCTGGGCTCCTGAGGAAGGCCACTTGGGCACCATCTTGCTGTCATATAATGTCATTTCACATGCCACATTATAGAGCCGGACCAGTTCCATGCCTTTAAAGTGGAGTAGGAACAGTGACTACCACACACGTTCCTAGTGCCTTCCTTTTATTCACATCCACCTTACAGGAAGTGCTGATCATGGTTGTCATTAGTGCACTGCTCATCATCACTTCTTAGTATTACCTAGAGGTCACGAACGTAAGGGTAATTAGTCTTCAGTTCTTTTCATCGTGGACTGTGCTGTACACCACCTTCACGACTGAAAACAGGACTCGCATTAACAATCACGGTGTGGTGTTCTGTCCGCCACATGTTACTTTGCAGGGCATGTCTGTGGGGGTCACGGAGCCTTTCGTTAACTCGAGTTGCAGCATCTGTGTAACCTGGTTGTATAACTTGTTTATGTGACTAAAACACGCCCTCCCTGTGTGGTGGTTCTCAAATGAATTTTAGTGTAGTCCATTTGGCTTATATCCTTCTGATTATTCCAAGGCTATCTTCCAAATTTGATGATAACTTTCCAGGCAGCAACAAATACCCAGAAAGTTATTCTATTGCTACCGATTATAATAGTTAATAAAATTCATAGCTTTTAAAAACTTTATTTTAAAATAATAGGAAATTCATATGAAGTTGTAAAAATAGTACACAGAGTCCTGTACACCCTCTGCCCAACTGTTTCCAGTTGGTAACGTTTTGCATACTGTAGTGCAAAGGCAAAACCAGAACAATGACAGTGAGACACTTCTGTTAAGTGGACTACACATCTCATTGAGTTTTCAAGTTTTCATGGCACTTGTGTGTGTGTGTGTGTGTGTGCATGCACCCACATATATATGTAGTTCTGTGCAATTTGCTCATATGTTTGAGTTTGTGTAATCACCACCATAATCAAATTCCATCATCTAAAAGGAGCTCTCTTGTGCTTTCTTTTATAGATGCACCCTTCCACTGATGTCCCTGTCTTCAACTTGTTCTCTGTCATTATAGTTTGTCACTTTAGGAATGTTATAAAAATTGGATTTTAGAGTATGTGCCCATTCAAAGTGAACTTTATACCACAAACACACTCTTTCTATATGCCTTTATTTCTCTTGTCTGTTTACTTTGACTATTGTGTTAGCTTTCTGTCACTATAACAAATTACCTGAGATAATTAACTTATAAAGAGAAGAGGTTTACTTTGACTGGCAGTTTTGGAGCTGCCAGTCTATTCTTGAATGGCTGCTTTGTTTGGGGAAGGTGATGTGGCAGCAGTCTGTGCCAGGATTGCCTGGTAAAGCAAAGCTTACCTTGCATCATTCTGGCCCTTTAGCACATGCACCTTCAAGACACATTTGGTATCCAGAATACAGCAAATATCTTTCCAATTAACTTTGTTTCTCATTCATTCATACCTGTACTTTTATGTAGGAAAAGCATACAAAATGAAACAAAACAGTATAAGACAGCATGATAAAAGAAAAAATAAAATGGCCTGGAGAAAATGAAATACAGTGAAGGCGCTTGGTTTTAACTTCCACTTAACTAACATCTATAAAAACATCTGAAAGCACAAGGAGATATTTGGCCCCAGTTATCTCTGACTGCGTATTAGACTCTAGGGAAAGCAAGTATGAAAACTGTGAACGTCTGTGGCGCAAAATTCTCATAAGCTTTTTAATTCACAATGCTCAAAGCCATTTGCTCTCCACTGGAAAAATATTTTCTTATTTTTTATTGAAATTATAAAATTTTGTGATGAAATTGAAAAGAGCTTTCATGTACGTGGGTGCCTTCTACCCAGCTATTTTAAGTAAAGACTTTCCTTCAAAGTCATTATAAGTACTGAGTATATTTCTAACATTGTTGAATATTCAGTAAGTCCTTGGTATAAATTCAAGTAATTCAAATGTCAGGCTGAGTTCTCAGTAGTGATTTACATTGCAATAGTTTTATGAGTGTGCATTATTAGTTTGCTGGCTTCCCTAATATATAAAGGTTATAAAAAGAATTTTATCTAACAGTTATGAATTTTAGCATTTCACCATGTATATGTAAATACCCCAAAGAATGCATGTGGCTTTAAAATTTCTGTAGAAATTCATAGAGTGATTCAGCTTCTCAAATTATGGATACTTTTTTTTTTCATTAAATGGTATTTGTAATCTTCTCACATATTGAATGAAAACAGATCTGATAGCTGCTCTGACAGGATTACATAGTCTTGAGGTTTACAGTGGTTTGCAGCACCACTCATCCCTGTTCTACCTCTGATAACTCCTACTACCACCGTCAGTTTAACCATATGTGTATTTTGGCATTTTGACTTATAAAACCACTGACATATTTTTGAACTACTCATTTAAGAAACTTACGTTTGTAGATATCATTCAGGTGATACAAGCAGAGACTCAGAGTATGATTAAATTTGATGGTTTCACTGTCTAAGATTTGATTTATTTTTGTATTTTTAAGCACACAAATTTATTAGTTTTCCTAGAATCAATTAGGTGAGTACCAGACTTAAAAAAACTGATTTATTCAAATAAATGTGATGCCTTATTAATTGTAGAATTGTAAGTATGTTTTGAACTGGTACACTCTCCTAGGGACAGGTAAGAGATTGTCTTCTCAGGAGACTAAAGCATAGAGAAGTTTGCCATTGGACAGTGAATTAAAGTGATTTGGATGTTTCTTAAGAAACTGGTTTAACCAGCTGTGGTGGCACACACCTGTAATCCCAGCACTGGGGAGGCTGAGGCAGGAGGATCTCTGTGAGTTCAAGGCCAGCCTAGGCTATATAGCGAGTTCAAGGCCAACCTGGAGTAAATAGTGAGACCCTGTCTCAGAAACAAAACAAAACAAAACACAAAACAAGAACCTGTTTTAGGGAACTTGAGAGATATCACGTTTTTTGCTTCTACTCGAGAAGTTCTGGTTTACCTGATCTTTCTTTCCCCTGGTACGTATGAATGGGTATATCAAGATTATTTCTGTGCGATTATGCAGAGAGATATACTGCTTTAAACTAAACAGATTGCTTGGCTCTCCACCATTCTGTTGTAGTTTGTTCAACTTAAGAGTGTCTGTGCAGTTGCATTCCTATTGGTCAAAGAATCCTTATTCAGACAAAATTTTCCCTGAAGGGTACACAAACTACAGATTAGGTAATTTTAATAAAATGCAGCTGAATTCCAATAGCAAATAAGTATTTAACACTATAAAAACTTTATTGATAGCACATTTCTTGTTCTAAAATAGATTTGTTCTTTTTTTTTCTTTTAGGGCTAAAGCTCATATCTGTTCTTTTCAAACGTCTGTTAGCTTTCAAGATTTAATTAATAAGGCCAACTAATTCAGATAATTGATTCCAAAGCAGAAATTGTTGATCCAATTATCCACTCAAATTGACCTTTCTTGTGAAATACTATTTGAATTGTAATACTCAGCTTATGTTTAATTACAGTATCTATATTTAATCATTGTATCTGAATAACGTTTAATGAGTTCCCATGTTTAATTACTGTATCTGACTAATATAATTACTCTTAAGTCATCTCTATCATTATCAGCTAAGCTCCCTAAGCTCCCTAAGCTGTGGAGTCTGTCCTCAGCCTGATTCTCCAGGCTCATCTTTCTTCACTTTGCCTCTTACCTACTTTTTGTCAAACTCTAGTGTTCTCTCCATGCTATTAATGTGCACACTGCTGCCTGCCTCAGGGCCTTCATGCTTGCTGATCACTTTCCTTCTGCTCTGATCTTTAGATTTCAGCTCATGTCAGTGGCTACAGCGCAATTCCTGTGGTTTTTTGGAATACTTCATGGCCCCACTTCTTTTAATGTTACTATGTTATTATAATATCTTCCATTACACCACACAGGGCAATTGGTTTTCTATTTTAAATCTCTGTTTATTTAATTTTGTGCCTCAAGCTCAAGGCAGCAACTCACCATTGTATGCTGAGGAGCATTTATTGAGTAAATAAATAAATGACTATGAACATATGGATGATTCAATCATTTAATTGTCAAGCCTTCATACATACGGGTTTCTAAAGTCATTACATTAGTTCACTGATCAAAATTACAAATGCATGAGAAAATTAGAAGGTAACAAAAGTGAATGAAGTGGGCCGGTGAGATGGCTCAGTGGTGTAAGCGCCTGCCTTGCAAGCGCGAGGGCCCGAGTTCGACTCCCAGATCCCACATACAAAAAAGGGGCCGGTGATATCGCTCAGCGGCACGGGTGCCTGTTGGCACGCGAGGTCCTGAGGTCGACCCCCCGGTACCCACCAAAAAAAAAAAAAAAAAAGTGAATGAAGTGTCAGATATAAGCCAGTGTGGAACTTGATGAGGCCTTTCCAGAAAGTAGTGAAGTGGATGACTTATGCCTGTGGCATTCAGATTCAAGTACTTTTAATACTCTGGAACCCAAAGGATAACAATATTAAGCCCAGGGGACTGGCATATTAGTTCTTGGAGTCTGGGAGCAGAGGTAGCCTTGGGACACTGGCTCAGCAGAGGGTTACTTGTGGTCAAGCAGCCAAGAGCTGCTTAGATATCAGCACACCAAAGACTGACTGTGACTATGAATATTCAAGAATATTCATTCAGTTATGCTCGTTCTAGGTTTACTATTTATTTAAATAGTGTTAAGTTACAATGTGTATAAATACAGGACAGGTCCAGAAGTAATCTCTTTTAAAGAATCTAAATAGATATTTAAGATCCCAAATAATCTTGAATCTAGCAACTGAGAAGCATTTAGAAGTTGAGTAGGACTGTGTGATGGCAATCTCTAAATAGCCCCCCATGACCTCCATATCTTGGTGCTCACTGCCTTGGGTAATTCCTCCAGCTGAAGTTAGACTGGACTTACTGATTGAATCCTAAGGGAAGCGAGCTGCCATGTTTTGCGTGTGGAAGTCCATGAGCACTACTTAAAGGAGAAGAAACAAAGACTTACTCAGAGCTTGCTGTAGGAAGGAAGGCAGCAGTGTCGCCATCACTTGAATTTGGCAATGAATCAAAGGAAGCAGAGTGGGGAAACTTCACAGAGGAACAAAGGGGAATCTCCAGGTAGCCCCTTATTGGAGCTACTGGCGTGGGGAAGCTGTAGGCAGATTAACTAGAAGTAGGGCATTCCATGGTGAAGGAAGATACCCTGACTCTCTCCAACTGGGTCTTCATTGGAAGTAGTCAGAAAAATTAAGGATCATCAGTTATTGATAAAGTCTTGGGGCTAATTGGGGTAGAAATTGTGGTTCTGGATGGTTTTCTGAAAAGTTTGTGATTCAGCTTCCCGAAGTGGTTGACCTTCTCTTCTATTTTATTTAATGAGCACATAGTTTACCTGGCCCTCTTGCAAAAAAATAAGTTGTCTTTGATTTTTTAAGTAAATATTTATTTATTACATATTAGGCACTGTTCTGTCACTTAGAATACAGCAATGTTACCTGCCCTTGTGTAACTTAAATTAAATTTAGAAAAATAAAATAAACAGTAACTATAACCCTCACAGGTAGAGAAAGGACAGATTTTATACCTCACATTACATGGCATAAAGACATTTTTGGCACACACAGTAACCCCTGGAGCAGCAAGAGAGGCCTCCGGACCCCAGTTCTTCTGTAATTTGACAAGGATTGCTCCTGGACCTGCAGTAGGTCTGGGTTCCAGTGATGGGACAGCACCTTCTGGCCATTGTCTTTCTGTGAGAACATGGGAACAAGTTTGTCAGGTGCTGGAGTAGCGATTTGAGCACCTGGAATACCTGGGCAGCACTTAGCGTCTGGAAGGGCATCTCCCAGCACTTGGCGTGGGAAGGTTCAGGGCTTTATTCTAAGGGAAGAATCCGCCAGGCCTGTGGATGTCCATGAAGCCCGAGTTTAGGGGCAGCTCTAGGGGACTCCTATTTATCACAAACTCCTGGACTCACTTCTTGAAGTGTACTTATTGCATTTCCTTAAGTAAGTCATTTATACAAAACATTATATAATAAGTGCAATGGTAGACAAAAAGTAGAGCATGTTATAGGGTCAGGTGCTGTTTTAAGCAGATCTGCATGAAAGAACCTAATTTAGAAGGCAATAGTTGTGGAAAGATTTGAAAGAGGGAGTTAGGCATGAAGACAAGCTCTTCAAAGAGCTAGGGAAAAGGCGTAAGTCAAAAATGTGCTTGGTGTGTTTAAATAGCTGTGAAGTCAGAACAGCTGGACTAGAATGAGAGGAGCGAGCAGTAGAGGAGAAAGTGAGAAAAGTAATCATGAGTCAGATCATTCAGGCCTTGTGGGACTTTTAAAAAAACGTTATTTTTTTTGGGCCGGTGAGATGGCTCAGCGGCATAAGCGCCTGCCTGGCAAGCGCGAGGGCCCGAGTTCGACTGCCGAAACCCACATACGAAAAAAGGGCCGGTGATATTGCTCAGTGGCACAGGCACCTGCTGGCACGCGAGGTCCTGAGGTCGACCCCTGGTACCCACACACACACAAAAAAACACGTTATTTTTATTTTGAATGACGTGAAGAGCAATCAAGAGATGTCAGCAGTGATTTGATGGGGTCTTATGTTTAGAAACTTTACTGTACCATTGTCTGAGTACAGTCTGACATGTCTGCAGTGAAGAAAAGAGGTCAAGGTTGGTGCTATGCTGTTGGTAGTCATTGGCTCACACAGAGTTGTTAAAGCCAAGAACTTGGATGAGATCATCAAAAGCGTGTGGAGAGGGTGAGAAAAGAAGAGAACTGAGACATGAGCCTTAGGCCCTCTAATATTAGATGGAGGAAAGAAGGGGGTGGGCCAACAAAGGGAGCTATGATGGAATGGCCGCTGAGGTGGGTGGAGGAAAACCAAAAACATATAGTGTACTGGAAGACAAAAGGATTGCATCAGAGAGGAAGGAATGAGTAAATGTCAAATGGTAATGATATGTCAACTGTGATGGGAACTGAAACCTACTAGTAGATTTGGCAGCTAAATAGAGGTCGCTAGCAGTTTTCACAATTAATTTGGTGGAGTTCTGGAGGTGAGAGCTTGACAAAAGTGAGTTTTGTGGAGAATTAGAATGATAATAGGTAAATCTTTTTTTTTTTTTGATACAAAAGGTAGAGAATTGAGACAGTAGCTGGCAGCAAAGTAGGAGAATGAAAAAGATTATTATTTTTCTTTAGAATCTAAGCAATAAATCTCTCTCAAGCCCTGGAGACATTTGGATATCAAAGTTTGTCCCCTGTTCCACTTTTTATGCTTGACATTATTTTGTTACATATCCTACCATCATTACCTTGTGGAATTTCACCTGGTCCTATATTATCTGTCATTGGACTATTACTCTAGCTTCTCACTATGTTCATTTATTATCATATTTCACTATCACCACAGCATCTGCTTATGTACAGAGAATGTTTTATTACTCCAGCTAGCATACTCCCTCCAAAACATCATTTGTGATGTCATTATTCTATCTAGTCTAGTCATTTAAATGCCTTCCCAAATACAGCGTGGCTGTAGCTGCTAAATGCGCTGAAATTTCTGCAACACAGAAAGATGAGAGGAAGCTAGAACTAGATTTTAGTGGAATGTTAGCCTACAAGATGGAGCAACTGTTGTAATGTAACAGAAAATGGCCTCCCAGCCAGTATACTTCAGTTTCGTAGTTGCCCAGGTAACAGTTGCTGTTCCAGTTCTGGTTGCTTCTGTCTCTTAGAAACCACTGGTCACTGTGACACATAGCTGGTCACTATGATGCATATTGTAGGAACCAATCAAAGACAGCCAAGTACTCTGCCTTTGTACTTCCCCTTGCAGACCCCATAAAAACCTCCCTCCCTGAGCCTTTGGGGCTTGACATTTTGAGGAACGATTGATTCCTAGTCAGTGCCCATCTGACGTTAAATATATCTGCCTCCAAATCCTGGGTGTCGTTTTGGTGTTTCTGTTTGCCGTAGCAGTAATATTAGTAATGTCTACCAAGTCATGGAGAGCATCATTCCCTATCGGGATCTTACAGTAGTCAAAGATCTTATTTTTGTATGCGAGAATGTGAAAACCGTTAACTTATGCTTCCCACTGTAGTTCATCCTGGTTATACTGGGTGTTCGTTTCAGGACCAGAGATGATTTTCAGGACCTAATCTGAGGGAAACATAAGATTCCTAATATTTAGCCAGGCTTATTTTTTAATTTCAGTTTGCATCTACTAATGGAAAGTGTTTAGGTCACGTGTTAGATGACATTGTTATCTCATTCCAAGAACATAGCAATATATGCTATTTCACATTATGAAGACATCTGTATTTTTCTCTACAAACATATAGGTATGTTTATTTATATTTTAGCAACATTTTTCTTTCTTCTGATTTTGAAACTGATTTTATTTGTAAAATAATATTAAATCATTATATTTGTTGATGCCAGAATATTGTTGCTTCAGTAACATTTAAAACTTCTACAAATTCCAAATATTTTGGGACAGTTACTATGAACAAGTCCCTGATTATATAATTATTGTAAATTGATAGAAAATATATTTATTTTTAAGGAATTATCTGTCTTCAGACCAAAGATAACTCACAGTAATACTATCACATATTAAAAACAATATTGTACAACACAGTGGAACTGAATAGCTTTTTGTCACTTTTGATGACATTTTTAAAGATGCCAGAACATTACAGGCTGGTTAATGGTACTGGTAAATATCAGATATTCCTAATCAAAGGCTCATAGGTTAGCTTCTATTTCAGCCAGAGAAAAAGATTCCCATTAAATCACAAGATTCACCTCACAGGGGTCAATCACTGTTTATGATTATGCTATTCTATCTAAAGTATTTACCTTTAGTAGTATACGGTTACCTCCACAACTATTTTAAAAGTGTTTTATTTTTCTGTTTTGAGTTATAATTTGTTTTACTTACCACTCATACAGGCAAGTTACGCTCTGATATTCCTTTTCCAAATTTTAAGTGATGGTGTTTTTCTAAAGTTACATCCTGTCACTAAACAGATTCATTCATTTTATGCACAAATGACCTGCATCGCTAAACATTTCACACACGTTTTTGTGAAAACTGAAACTCAATATTCTATGCTCTGCATTGAGATTAATCTGTGAGCTCTGTATATTGCTCACAGTTTATGACGACTGAGATGTATACTCTAGGGTTTTTCATTTTTTTTTCACTCTTCCAATTTTACACGGGCTCTCTACCCAGAGGCGGTAGTAAACTGGGCGTCAACCACAGACTTTGCTTATAATCCTTAACCTGAAATTCCTCTGTAATGCAAGTCACATGCTTTCTGTGATTGATGTACGTTTTCTAAAATTGAGCTGGAAGATGCCCACTTCATTCTTATATTATGCATATAGTTAATTGGTATTTTGATTGAACCAGCAGAAGAATAAAAATGCCTATGAATCAAAGGAAATTATTCTCATTAGATATGAAACAAAGAAAGCAGTGGTTTCAAGAACAAATATTATTCAAAAATATTCTCATTAAAAGAAATTGCTCTCTTTGGTATAATAAAATTCCTCTAAAGAGAAGCATCTGGCAGAATCATATAACTTACTGTAGCATAACATTTGGAATGAATTAAGTTGCTTCATACCACAAAATGCTTTCAAGGCTTCTCAATATTTTTTCTTCAGTTTAACTTATCCGTGTCTCACAGTTCTGCAATTAGGTCATTTTTTACCTAGTATTTTGTTAAAGGTATCACATTATGTATATTGCATAGAAGTTACAACCCCTTGAAGGTTAGAGATATTGCTGAATAGAATTAGTTCAAGCTCTTGTGTGTAATGTGAAAGTCTTTCTGTGTTGGATCCACCTGCACAATTGTCCATATAAATGGTTGGGTAGGTTGAACTACAAGTGGTAAAACAAATGAGCTCTGGAAACAAGGACAAAGCAATTATTTGAGATTATGTGTTGCTTAGCCACCTATGTGTAAACCTACTGTAGCTGAAACTTGAGCATAAGAGAGTTAATTAACACCGTTAAAGTACTAACATTAAACTTGTCAATAGATCTCAGTGCTGGAAACTAGATGTTATCCTTTCATCTTTCTACCATCTCAGATCAGTTGTGTCAATGATTCTTCTTTTTTTTTTTTTGTAGTACTGTTGATTGAATCCAGGGCCTTTACACCGAGCTACATCCCCAACCCTTTGCTATTTTTATGTTTTATTTTGAGACAAAATCTCACCAAGTAGCTAAGTTGCCAAGGCTGGGCTTGAAGTCACCCTTCCAGCATGTTGAGATTACAGGCACATACCACCATGCCAAGCTTCGGTGACTCCTTTATCAGGGCATTCTCTCCTTTTGCAGAAAAGCCCATTCTATTTCCCCAAAACTTTTATTAAACTGAGATACACCCTCTTCTTGCTCTCATATCTAGAAAACTCTTTGAATATATCTTCTCTGGAAGAGCCTTTAAATTTCTAAAGACAACTTCCACATGGTCCCTAAATGTTATTTAAGTAGTATGTGCGTAGCAAAGTAGATATCTTAAGGGGAGGTGGAGTATTGCTAGTGCCTCACAGAGGAATGTATTGGAGTAAAAGTAAATAGCATCAGTTTTAGACATAATAGGGTTAGAACTCCAGCTTCGATAATTACAAACTTTGAGACATTTTATAAAATATATTTAATTATGAATTCTATTTGTACTTATTTCGTTATTTTCCTCAGCTTTAATAATCTAATCACATTCTAATAATACCAGCTAGCTTGTATTTTCTTTAGGATTTAGGATTTTAACATCTAGGTTAGCCCTATTCTGTTTGTTTTTTATCTTTTGGGAGATCATTATTAGATATTTAGTTAAAATAAACATATTTGAGATTGTATTTAATTAATATAATAATTTTAAGAGGGTTGATATTTTTATGTATCACATCTTATCTAATAATATGGTATGTCTTTCCATTTATTCAGATTTTCACTTTATTTTTAGGTAAATTCTACAACTTTCACTAATTTCATCCTAAGATTTTTAGCATTTTATTTTATTTTATTTTATTTTATTTATTTTGTGTGTGTGTGGGTACCGGGGGTCGAACTCAGGACCCCGCACGCTAGCAGGCGCCCGTGCCGCTAAGCGATATCACCAGCCCTAGCATTTTATAACTATTTTGCCTAAGGCATATTTTTCATTTTACATGTTAATGCTAGTGACTTCTCTCTTTAATTTATCTCTACCATATTTCATACATATCTTAGTTCTTTTCCATAGCCTCTTATGGTTTTTTAGGTAAAATAATCACACAATATTTTATCATTTCTTTTCCATCTCACTTGATAAGACTATTCAAAACAATTTTGAACATAAATAGCAATGATAGGCTCTATTAGTTTAGCAGTTCACTATTAAGAATTGTATTGCTGGGCCGGTGAGATGGCTCAGCGGCGTGGGCGCCTGCCCGGCGGGCGCGGGGGCCCGAGTTCGACTCCCGGATCCCACATATGAAAAAAGGGGCCGGTGATATCGCTCAGCGGCACGGGCGCCTGCTGGCGCGCGAGGTCCTGAGGTCGACCCCCCGGTACCCACAAAAAAAAAAAAAGAATTGTATTGCTATTTGTGTTTGAGAACCAATCTCTTGTATTTAAGCAGAATTCTTCTATTGCTACTTTCTGTGGAGTTTTAATAACAATGGTGGAATTTTATCAAATGTCTTTTTATATTTTTCATTAATGATAATTAGTGACAATGGATTATCACTCTCCTGGAACTTTTCCTTTTTAGTTGATTGAAATTATTGAATGTGATGCTGATTTTTTTAAATGCAAACATCCTTGCCCTTCTGCAATAAATATTTGTTATCTATTACTTATTTTATATTTTGGTGGTTCTAGTCATGAATTAACTACATTAGTTATAAGTAACTGGTTACTAATATATTTATATATATTTATGGTGTCAAATATATTTACGCAGGGATATTTAGGCACAGATGGTCTCTGCCTTATATGAAGGTTTGATTTTCTGACTTCACAGTGGTGTGAAAGTGATACACATTCAACAGAAGCATACTTGGAATTTCTGACTTTCCTTTTGTTTGTGCTATGCAGCGCGGTCCTCTCTTGCCATACTGGACAGCAGCAGCGAGCCACTTCTTCCAGTCAGCCCTGAGATCCCCAGGGGAGACAGTATACCGGGTAGCTATGCTGTGACATTTGGTAGGTCAGGTATATTACATGCCTTTTAGATTTACAATACTTTTAATTTATGATGGGTTTATCTGGATGTGATCCCATTGTAAGTCATGGAGCATTTGTATATTTGCCTCCTGTTTTATATTTCTCCTCCGATAATGATTCAGGTCAATTAAAGCTATAGAGGTTTCATGAAAGGGTCAACACACACATGTCCCACTTGAGTGGAGCCAACCTATTTTTAAACAGATTCCTGAAGTTCTGATTTAAAACTGCAGCTGTTAGCTTACTAGGGGGACTTGAAGCTAGAGGTGAGACAAGCATTGTGTGATTCTTTGGTCCCCTGGGGATCAATAGCCAAGTAGCCAAGGTCCTCCCCGTATATCTTTCTAATACCTATGCAGTACTGCATTGCTGATACCTCGCATGCACCTGAAGCAATCCGGGGATCCCAGCTTCTTGTTCTGTCGGGCTTCTGGCTCCATCTGGAGAGCAGGAGTACCTCTGTGATCTGCAGATGGCGCAGCATGTGCTCTGTGAGCCGTGTGAGGTGACGCTGGCTCTGGTGTGCTCTAAAGCTTCCCCACAGAAGAGTTCCCAGTATGGTTCTAAATAGTGCTTAGACAGCCAGGGGGTCTGCAGCCCTCGGGTGAGGCGCTGCATCCTGCCCCAGGGATGGCTGCCCTAGCCAAGGCGGTGGGACCGGGACCAAGAATTTTTTTTTCTTCTTTGTTCTTTTGTTTTCACTTTCATGATACTGTATTTGTTAGCTTTATTATTATTATTCTTATTTGATGGGCTTATTAAATGAACTATGGTGACTTCAGCTTTGTTACTGAGGTCAAGAATAGAAAGATTTAGTGTTTAGATGTCAGACAGAACAAGTGTCTGAAGTCTGCTGGGTCAAGATCAGGTCTTTATTCTTTTCTGTGTAGCCCTACTTCTGACTCCAGACTCTGCTGCTTATGAACGGCATAGTGCACCATGTTCCTCAGTGCAGTTTGAGAACCGCACAAAGAGAGGAGTCAAGACTGGGGCTTTGGTATTCGAGGGCTTCGTTCGGGTATAGTTCAGCAGGTGCCTTCTCTTTTGTCACACAGAAGCTACCGTAGCATCAAGCAGCACATAGCATTGAAATGAAGTGAAATCCTGCGTATCATTTGGTCTCCATGAGCTTATATCCTTATTGGCGAAATGAAGTGTTTGGTATCACCTACTTCTTACCTAAAATTCTCAAATGCATATATTACAGTAACTGGAGTATTTGACATTATTGTATTTGCCGCTTACTGATAATATTTTATTGTTATTCACATTTTTAAAGAATGTTAGAGTATATCCAAATATTTCCTATATTATTTCTATTCCTTTTGATATACATACTCTAAAAATGAAAGATAATGGAATATGAGGAGAATAAATTATTCTTGTCAAAAGTAAAAATAATTCTGGACCATGGTAGTGATTTAAAAGTCCAATTTGTTCTTGTTAATCACGAATGCATTGTTTATGGGAAAACCTTTAACATCCTTACAATTCCAAATATAACCAATAAAATAAGAAATGATTAATAAATACATCTTAATCATTTTCTATATCTCTGTAAATGAATGCAGTAATTGCAGTGGCATTTTTGAACAAGGATGATACAACAATCCATTTTTACAATGTGAAAACAGGCATCAGAGTAAAATAGCACACATTGATTAACTACTTAATACACCATTGCCTTACAAGCCCTACTAGAGGAGTACTTTCAAATGATAGTGCTTAAATTAAAAAATATAGTGCAATCCTAAACAGTAATTACAAATGCATTAGGAAACTCGACAGCTGTGTGTGGAATACAGACCAGGAAAGATTGTGAAATATGGTTCCAGTATCATCCTTTGAATGTGTTTGCGTCAGAAGAAGGACTTTATTGTATAAGCCACCAACAGCCATGGTTTCACTGGATAGAAAATAGGCAAAATAAGCACACTGCAAGCGAGAGAAACAAACATTTGCTTCTTTCAGGGGAGGTGATCCAGTTCTGAATGAATGAATAGGGACTGCAGCATCAATGTAGACTGAATCAGAATGTGATTTCAATTCCTAGACAAATCTAAGGAAGCTCCATAATA
Organism: Erethizon dorsatum; assembly: GCA_028451465.1. NCBI lineage: Eukaryota > Metazoa > Chordata > Mammalia > Rodentia > Erethizontidae > Erethizon > Erethizon dorsatum. Next base: position 141,373,420 of record CM051824.1, read on the forward strand.
GAATCGTGACTGTTCCAGGTATCATCGAGTGAAAGTGAACAGACACACAATGGGACAGTTGGCCAGAAAACAGATTTTAGTGGCCCCGTTTATTAGTCAGAATATTCTCCAAGAAATTTCTAAGAGAAACTTCATTATTTCCACCACAGAGAGAGCTAAGGAAATTAGTAATACTTTAGTGAGATGTTAGCAGTAAAGCAGAATGAAACTAGCACAGCGCTACCAAAAGAATAGTGATTTTGATAAAGTGTAAGTTAAATCAAAGAAGGGCTTGTTTGTTATCTGTGCATTCTGTTAAAAAGTATCTGGAGAAATAACATTTCTGTAAAAGTCACAACTAAAGCCTCAAGGCCAGCCATTCTCACTGAGAGTTTGAAAATCTACAGTGACCCTGAATCCATTTGCTAGGAAGAAATGTTTTTACTTGTGTGTGTGTGTGTGTGTGTGTGTGTGTGTAAGACTCCAGTAGATGTTGTGATTTATTAACTAATACATCTTTTGAAAGAATTCTCATTTTATCAGTCCTCGTCTTAAGCCTGCTTTGCTAACATCTGACAGCATCCTGTAAGTCAGTTGTTTTATTTGAGTGAGTCCACGGTTAAGGAAGGGTCACTTAGGATGGACTGGAATGGGTTCTGAAGAGACTTGAGATCCGAGCTAGGCTTTGAAGCACTGGAAGAGAGAATTCTCGACAGTAGAATCTCACCGTAGCACTCGATGAACAGGGTAATGCAGGCCTCAAATACAGAGCTTTAAATGCCAATGCATCACACTTTGGTTTACTGCATATCAGCAGAGAAACTTTCTATATTTTGAGGAGTAAATGCACATGGTGATGTTTGGTGTTTATAAATCTATTAGTGTTCTGTTGGGATTACAATTAGAAGCGAGTTCGGAGATAAGTCTATTGCAGTAATCAAACACGTGGCTGTACAGACCACCGAGGAAACCACAATATAAAAGGCAATATAATCTGACAAGATGATACAAAGCAGGGGAATGAATCAAAGAAAAGTTTAATGTTATTGTGAGATTAGGCAGGTATGGGAGATAGAAATCAGAAAAGGATCTCATTTTGGCAGCCTAAAGCAAGACGGATATTACCTTAGATTATATTCTATCTATTAAAAAAGCAGAAACTGATGATTTTCAACTAGAAATACCAGTGGCTGTAGCCCCCCCAGCAACCTAATATCAATCTCGTTTCCTCCTCTTGTCTGTTCAGTCAATAGTTTGGATCGGCAGAACCCCATTTTTGTCGTTACAGAGGTGACACCCACTTGAGGGAGGCTTAAACTGTGGAGTGTAACTGTGAAATATGAAATAATTTCTGGGACTGTTATTTGGTTCCTGAAAACAGCTTCCGCATGATTATCTCTTGCCGACTGCAGACCATTTTGAAAAATGAACTAGCTTGGCATGAAATTGCCAAAATATTTTCTTCTGTAAAGAAAGTGGTAGGATTTTAAGAACTATAACCCTCTTTTACTCTCCTATAGGGAAAGCATACAGAGAGGCAACTTTTATGACAGCTAGTGCTACATCATTTGGTATTACTCCTTCTGTTTGACATTGGTAAACAGTAAAACCCAGGAAGTGATCACGAAGGATAGATTTAATTTAGACATCCCAGTGAACTTTGTTTTAGATGTGTAGACATAATTAGCACGCGGAGCACAAGTTAACCCTAATTAAGTTGATTAACTTGGGCAATATTTGCCTTGGTTGATACAGTGAAAATAAGCACAAGGATTTGTTTTTGATTTAGCTTATTTTTCACTATTTCATATCTTATTCGTTTCATGTCTGCATGTTCACAGTCAACTTTACTTATGTGTTTGGAATTGTGCTGGATGATGGGAATAATCTTGAGACTCTAGTAATCCTGCATTTAAAGCGACAATGTATTTAATCAAAAGAGAATCTATATCCTCTCGTATCTTCTTCCCCCAGAAGGATGATTTATAACATTTTTCAAGAGAATTTGGTTATTCAAGTGACTATGTATTATCTTTTCATCGACTATCTGTTCTGAGCTTCTAGACTAACCAAATTGGTCAAATAAGTACCAGTTGTTCACTCGGTACTTCTTAGCTTGAGTTATGGTCCCTCTTGGAAGAATATATTAAAACAGCTCAGAGGAAGAAGAGCTTCCTCGCCCTCATGAGAAGATGGAGCAGGGTGTGAGCTCATGGAGGAGGGTGGTGGACCAAGCTCTATTGCTAAATTAGTACAGAAAACACCACCGCAGAGAATATGCCCATTGTTGCTTGTCAAAGTTTTCTCATCTATTTATTTTTCACTTTCATGTCTTCTCATAGGACTCCTTGATCTCAGATGCTTTGGTACCTGTCCATAATAGGAACTCAATTAATACTTCTTGACCAAAGACAGGAGTGGGTGCTGATTTTCTCAGGTTAAACAAAAACCCTAACATGGCCTCTACCTACACAGTTGTCTTTTCCACTCTTGCATTGTTTTAGAAACAACAAATCTGGTCTGTACAAATCTGGTCTGTAAATCTACTAGATACATGTCCTAGACTAATATTTTTTTTCCAGGAGTATGTCAGAGAATGACACTTTTAATTATGATAAACATTGCCCCTTTAATTTTTTTTTATGTGGGTACCGGGAGTCGACCTCAGGACCTCGAGCTTGCCAGCAAGCGTTTGTGCCACTGGGCAATATCACCGGCCCTTTTCTCCTTTACATGGGTACCAGGAGTCAAACTCAGGACCTCATGGTTGCCAGACAGGCGCTTGTGCCACTGAGCCATCTCACTGGCCCTGCCCCTTTAGTTTTGTAACTGACACCATACGGATGTCACTGAACTCTATCTGTATGAAAAGAGCTCTCAAGTTTCACAAATGTTTCCAAATATTTGATGTTATGTAGGTGTATTGGTTAACTTAATGTGTCAACTTGACTGGTTCAGAGGGTACCTAGATATTTGGTTAAACATTATTTCTGAGTGTTTGGTGTGGATGTTTCTGAAAGAGATTGACATTTGTATCAGTAGACTGAGTAAAGTAGATTTGCCTTTCGCAATGTAGGTGGCGCTCATCCAATCCATTGAAGGCAGCAGAATAAGAAATAATTCTTTCTCTCTGCCTGATTATCTTTGAACAGAGAAATGATTCTTTCCCTGCCTTTGCCTCTGACTCTCACTAGAAGTTACAAAATCAGCTGGGTATGGTGGTGCACACCTGTGGTCTCAGCACTTGAGAGGCTGAGGCAGGAGGATTGCCATGAGTTTGAGGCCATCCTGAGCTACCTAGGCCAGTTTGAACTACAAAACAGGAACCTGTCCAAAAAAAAAAAAAAAAAAAAGAAAAAGAAAAAAAAAAAAAGGAGCTATGTAATCAGTACTACTAGTTTATCCACTTTGACCTGGATATTTTGATATTATCAGTTGCAATAAACAGATCATCATATGGACTGGCATTCTTGAACATTAGATTGAAACAAAGGAATAAATTGGTGAAGTAAATAATAGAAATTCCTTGATCTTTATGCTTGATTTACATTTTGCTGGAAATTTCTAATTGTCCAATCATATACAAATGACTCTTTCATTTTAAAATTACATAAAAAATTTTAAAAACACTATTTCATTTCCATCAAAAAACTGAAGATTTATTTTCCTTCCTGTTTTCTTTCTTTCCTTTCCTTATCTCTTATACTTTTTGTTTCCTTTCTTTCCTTCTGGAATTCTAAATAATTTTTAATATTGTGGTCATCAATAGAACATGATCCTATAGTACATAAATGTAAGTAACACTCTAAAGTGGGCTTATCTTTTGCCCTACAAAGACATTAGCAGAAAAATATGAATACCCATTCAAATTAGGAATATGGCAAATATTGCAAATATTAGGAATATGGTAAATTCTGCAAATATTTTTCCTGAAAGTTTTCTTTATATCAGACTCCCTGGAAAATATTGGAGGTTTCAGATGAATAAACCTCAGCATCTATTTTTTGAATGCTCATGGTTCAGTAAGACAAATTTATGAACAGATTAATAAAATGAAGGCTGCTAAAGTCATGTGTGAGAGAATGCCACTGTAGCAGGGAGGCAAAGTAACTCAGCTGGAGGGATTTGGAAGAGCAGACATTTGATGGGATCAGGAGAGACCTGAATGGCTGGAAGGGGAAAGGGTATACCAGACTATACTGAACTGGAAGGTAATAGAAACAAAACTGAGTTTGTCTACTAGAAACTGAGGGAAAGAGTCAAGGATTTAGATTTTTTTATAGATAATCTGGCAGCAAAAGATTATGGTACCTTCTCATAAGCAATTAGAATTCTACTTAATATTCTACTTAAGTAAAATATGTCGAATGAGCTCTGATAATATTTGTAGTTTATTCTTCATCACTTTGAGAACCTTTTGGGGAAGAATAGAAAACATTAAGAAATTGGTAACACAACTCCCTCCTCCCCTTTCCTCAGGTTTGCTGGATATATAAATCTGTTTTGACTTCCCACTGGGTCCCTCAACATTGGTAGGAATGGAAACTGAGATTCCAGGGCAGAGCAGATGAGCCAGCTCTCTGAAGCATGTTCTATGGCCAGCATTGCAGGAGGTTCTAAGAATAGCATCATTCCTGGTCCCAAGGAGTTCACAGGTGAGTGGGGAAGACCGAGAAATGAACAGAGAGCAATGATACAGTTTAGAGTCCCCCTCAGATCTGCTGCCTCTGTGTACGCAGTTTCAAACAGGGAGGTGTTTCTCTGCCAAGTGACACTGCAACTCTCCTGGTAGTTCCAGAGGGTTTAACTTTCATTCCGTACTGGAATTTACAACCCAGTTTTTACATATGCCTTCCTTCTAGTCATGAGACAGAGTATGAGGACAGCTTTATAAAGAAATAAAAACCTTTGTGTTAAGTGATAAAAATTACAACACAAAGGGCATAAGTAATTCTCTAAACAACATTTCATCAGTCTTGCAATTCTATTATGAAAATGTAATGTGTTTTATGTTCATGATATGGGAAAGATATCTGATAGCAGATGAGAGTTTCAGTGAGGACTTTTATTCCTTTTTAATTAAGAAAGAGTAGAATACTATCTTCTGGGAACTGATCAAAGTCCTTTAAAAGAGTAAGTGATTTAATTCTAATATTAACTTGTCAGATAAATACTATTACTATTGCTATTTTATAAAGAACCGGAACACAGAAATGTTAAATAACTTGCTGACTTAGATGGCAAGGCCAGAACCGGAAACAAGATTGTGTAATGGGGATGGTGGGCTCCCTACCAGGCACCACTATGTAAGTTTGACACTACTAAGGTTTCAGTTTTCTTGGTTCACACTTTCTTACAATATCCAAATAAAATATTGTGGAGGACCACCTGGAGGACTGTCCTGGAAAGAAGAGCAATTGTCTCCATGTTGGCTAAACCTCGCCCTGTTTCCATGTATTGATATGTGCAGAGCTGGCTAGGACTTTTCCTTATCCCTTCAGTTGACTTTAAGCAATGCTAATCGGTCCAGCCGAGGTGCTGATATGTGGTCTTTGAATCAAGGTGACAGGTCAGTGTTACTCTGCCCCCAAAACTTGTTTAAAAATGCAGTATTCACACACTCAGCTTCGTTCTCCACACCTAATTCAGAAGATAACGCTTCTGCTGCTGTTTCCCACAAAATATGTCAAATGCTTATACAATTTACTATATTAAACTTGGCACCCAGCACACGGCTTCTAAGTATTCCCAGAGAAATTATGTTGATATCACTGCTTGTGGTTCTGGATTCAAACTGCTCAAACCTTGATGCTTGCTTGCTGTCACCCGACCTTGGAATGCACTCTTTCTTTACTGCTTTGTGGCTGGACTATGGAAGTCTTTATTTTTCAAATCTCCCAGCATATCACTAACTCACTATTGCTATGCATAACATAAATAAATATTTGGATATAATAGAGATAATGGTTGCTCAAAGCAGAAGCTTCTATTTCTAGATATTTAAAAACTATTCCTGTCAGTAGCAATCCAGAATTCTCTCGTATCTCTCTTCAGTCTCCTGTCTTCTTACCATAGCCCCATCCACATTTATTGTTAGCAGGGTTGACCGGAAATCCCTATTCATTTGTTTATGCAAAATATCTTCTAGTCTTTATTCTTTATTTTTCTAGTCATTATGAGCCCAAGGTACCGTGTCTTTCACAATAAAAAAAATCATGAAAGTTTTGTTACTAAACCTTAAGTATAAACATCTGAATAGTGAATTTCGCAGTCACTATTAACTTTTCCTCCCAGAATATTGTTTTGTGTATTAAAACAATTTAAGTCAGGTGAAGGGATAAAACATATTTGACATATGGGTAATGAGAAAGTATCCCTTAAATTTAAAAATTGAATTTGACATTAAATATGTCATATATATGATATGTACAAAATATTTAGAGTGGTTAGATTTACTTGATAAAGAACTGCCATAGTAACATTGGATGTTTTGCTCAATAAATAAGTAATACATACTTCTAATATTTTAGGATTGATGCTTAGAAAGCCAATTATGTGATGAATAAAGTATGGTCCTTGACCTTACAAACTGTAGGGACAGTGGACATATAGGCACATCATGACATAATTATAAAATACTGCCATGTATGCCATGTATAAGGTGATGTGTCCATTAGTATTAAATAGAAAAATATACACTTTTCCTTTTGTATCTATAGAAGATTGGTTCCAGGATTTCTTGTGGACACCAAACTCTGCAGATCCTCGAGTACTTAACACAGCATAGTATTTGAATATAACTCATATAAGTCCTCCCACGTGCTTTAAATAACCCATAGATTATGTATTATACCTAATCCAATGTAAATGCTGTGTAGACAGTGGTATACTTCATTGTTTAAGGGGTGTGACAAGAAAACCGTGCTGTGTGTGTACCATACTGACCCTGTGTTTCTCCAAATATTTTTAATACAGAGTTGGTTCAATGCACAGAGGTATGATCCAGTGACACAAAGGGCCAACTGTACAACTAGGAGACTGACTGATAGGGAAACTGCATGCATAAGATGGCATTTGCCCCTGAGTAGGAACATTCTGGATAGGAAAGGCTAGGAGAAGAAAGGGAATGTGTGAAGGCTTGAAAACACAAAACATTAACTGTGTGTGTGGTAGATGCTTAACTGGGTGGATAAAGAGAACTAGAGGGGAGAGAGTCATAAGAGTGGAAAAGACAGAGTGGAAAAATAGGTTAGACCTTACCCTAGAAATAAAACTGTACGTCTCTCTTCGGGGCATTTAGAAATCCCAGGCTCAGGAGTTCTCATGGGTGATGAAAATTTAGATGTGTTGGGCCGGTGAGATGGCTCAGCGGCTTAAGCGCCTGCCCGGCAAGCGCGAGGGCCCGAGTTCGACTCCCGGAATCCACATACGAAAAAAGGGCCGGTGATATTGCTCAGCGGCACGGGCTCCTGCCGGCGTGCGAGGTCCTGAGGTCGACCCCCGGTACCCACAAAAAAAAAATAAATAAATAAAAAAAGAAAAAGAAAATTTAGATGTGTGGATCCCACCCCAGAGCTACTAAGTCTGAGGCTCTTGATGACTCAGGTCTAAAGTAATTTACGCATAGTGGGATTTAAGAGATTTTGCTGTGGAGTGCAAGCCTATTTTAATGTTCTAGTCTACATCATGTCTGGCACTACCGAGCAATATACTGTAATGCATGTTGTAAATGTATTTAGAGAAATAACAAAAAAATTAGTCTTTTGTATGGCTTGAAATCTGTTTAACAAACTGGGTAACAACTTTGATTAGTTTAAGTACGTGCAATTCTATAAAATGTCTACTAAAATACTATTGGTGAAATTGTACCACTTCTTGTGTTTTTTATTTTATGCTTTCCTTCGAGCACAATAAATCCTGTTTGAATAACCTAATCATTCTGAACATTGCAACAGGCTTCATGGTTGGAGGATAACTAAAATTGTTCTTTTTGTCCCAATTGTAATATTTTATTTTTTTAATTAGTTAAGTTTATTGGTACATTTTAGATATACATAATGATCACGTTCATTGTAGGGAATTTGTACCTGCACATGACATATCTTGATTTTTCTTTTTTTCCCATCCCCCGCTTCAACCCCTCTTTCTCTCCTTATTTACTAAAGATTTTCTTAACTGTATTGTATACTGCCACAAGTTATAGGGGGGAGACTATGCGATGTTGTTTAAACTACCAAGATAACTGTAAATTTTATCCAGAGAATTATTTTGATAAGAAGCTGTTCTTGCATATGGCTAGAGTGAAAAGTGTGCTGGCCTTTGAACGCTAAGGTTTAGACACCAGAGCCACAGCCTGCGCTGTCTGATGTGTGCGCAGAGTTTGCACGTTTGCATTGTGAGGAAGTAGAATCTACACGAAAATTGAAAACAGAAATCCAGAATGAATTGTGGTTCTAGCAAGTATGGATTACAACATGAACAAAGTGGAAAAAACTGGTGAAATAACTAATGCTTATGATCGTATTGGAGACCATTGTAAAAATAATGTAAGCAGCATCATGGATAATTCTTGCAAATTGAAAGAAAATTGGGAATCAAAAGTAGGAGTGCCATACAGAGGTATCATTATTCACTGGTTCCGTTAAGGCTCAATATTAATTGGCACTTTCCTAAATAGTGCTTTCTACTTTTTAATGATTTTCAAATGTGAACTAATATCCATTTCCAACAAAACAAATTTTAGAAAAGAAACAATTTTTATCTCTAGTTTTATATAATTTGGTGTATTAGCTATAGAACCCTTTGGTTTGACTTTATTAAACATGGCATTGGGACCCTGAGGAATTTTTTTAAGTTGAAAGGTTTGTTTTTATTTTTGGTTTAATAGAAGAGAGACTCGACCTCAGAGCTGGTTATGGAGACGTCCAGGAGATGAAAATTAGTTTAATCTGTGAAGTTCTTTTTTATTGGTAATATAGTGATATTCCAAATGCTTTGACCTTGTTCTGGGAACTTGCGGCAATGTGGCGTTCCACTCTGATTTGAAATCTTTTAAACAAGGCACACAGTTTCTTTTGAATTGGGAGATGGTCACGAAATTTTTTTGATAACATCTTTGAATTAATAATTATCTGAAATATTCATTCCTAAAAGTCATGTCTTTGAAGCACTTCAATTTTCAATTTAGATTTCCAGTGAATTTAGAAAGGATGGCTAGCATCCTATAGCTCAACCCCATAACTGTTACACCCTATTCTTTCTGCTTTTGACCGTGTTACTGTTGGAGTGTATTCTGTTAACAGCTATGAGAGCAGGAATGGATGCTGTAGTAAAACGAACTCTTCCTGTTCTGACTGATTTTGTGCTTTATAACCTATTTCAGTTATCAGAAAGTATTGCAATTTTTCCTCCTGCTCTTTGGAAAGAATATAACAGTCTAAAAGATTGCCTGCTTTCTGTAGAAGTTTCTCTCTTGTCAAGGTAGAAATGGTGTATTTATCAAGCTGTCTGTAACTTTGGGCTGAACACTTTAATTTCCTTCCGTTTGCTGCATTGTAACTAACAAAGGCACAAACATGTCAGTTGGCAGTGTGATCCAGCAGGTCTTTAGGACCATGATGAGGTTGTTCAAAAGTTTCCAGAGTGGAATCAAAGCTGTCCCCCCCCCCCATTCTCATATGTTAGAGCATATGGTAGTAAGAATTTATCAATATTAAACTTTAGTGTAAGTTTATATAATGACTTAGAGAATATACTTCTGCAGTTCAGTGAAATTCTTTAGTCAGTACTGTAATGCTAATAGAAACAGATGTATTTTAAACATGACACTGTAAGAAATTATTCTAACACCCATAGCACATGGGAGATATAAGAAGCTGTGACACACATGAATATATTGCTCTTGGGGAAAAATTACCAAAATTTGTTGGTAGTAAGAAGAGCCTGTGAATTAATGAGAATTCTTAAAATGATACATATGATCAAAATGACTTGTCATTAATTCATAAATAAGAGATTAATATAATTATAGCAAAGGAAACTAAATCACTATAGTTACTTAGAAGATGTTAAGATTTTTAGCTAGAAACTTCATTTTGTACGTCTGTGGATTTTATGGAACTGACTTTTAAGAAAAGATTGTGGTTAGTTTTCATTATGTAGTTAGAGGAATGATAAGTCCAGTTAATTCATTTCAATTTAGAATGCCACATGCTGGTTAATAAAATGGCTTTTCTAGCTTCTGGATATGTTTTTAGGTATGTTTTAGAGACTTCATTATGCAAATAAAATTCTTTTGTCTTTCTCAATTATATGAGGTTTGGATTTGCTCCTGGAGTGAACAGTGTACTTAAGTAAATAGGTGAAAAGAAGTATAAAAACATTTCAAATGTTCAGAATTGGAGTGAAGACAAACGGGCTGAAAAACCAGCGGGAACCCTCTTAGTCATATTCCAGATTGGGTGAAATAGGTTTTAATCTTCTGGCAATGAGATGATTAAGAGAAATTTTTTAAAAGAATAGTTATCAATGACTAATTAGACATTGGAAATACAAGTTTAAGACCTTGAATCTTTTTTTTTTATTTAAGTTCTTGAATCTTGATGCCTAGAAGCCTGATGCTAATGCTCAAAATAAGGAAGTTGGAAAGGTACTGAGATAATAGAGAAGAATAATTGGTAAAAGGGGATACAGGTTGATATGTTATGCTTTAAAAAACAATTAGATCTCACATAAATATGTTTGCTATAATAGCAATTCTCAAAATGTGTTTTGGAGTAGTGGAGACTTTTCAAAGTGTTATTCAGAGATGAACTATTGTCATATTATTATTATTTGACTTTTTATTTGTATTGATATTTGCACTAATGGTGCAAAATCAATGGTGAGCAAAACTACTACTTTAGCAAAATTAAATTAGTGGCACCAAAGTGTATTAGTAATCATTGTTATGTTTTATTTCTACAAACAAACTTTTTAGAAACCAGTTTTAGGAATGTCCTCATGAAACAGTAAGCATTATTCATTTTGTTAAATGCAGACCTTACATTACATGTACACATATTTTCATGTTCTGTGTGATAAAATTAGAAAAGTGCATAAAGCATGTCTTTTGTATATTGAAATATAATTTCTATCTCAAGGAAAGGCACTTTTGAAATTGAGATATAAAATGAACAAGTCACATTTTTCCCCCAAGTACCATTTTTTTTTCTGCAATAAAATGAGCCACTAATTTCAAGGAAGCCAACTTACTATATTTTCTTCCCAATGATAGCTCTATCAGCCAGCTTTCCATTGCTAAAATGACATACCTGAGATGATTAACTTACAAGGACAAAAGGTTGATTCTGGCTCACCATTTTGGAGATTCCAGTCTGTAATCAACTGGCTCTGTTTGGAGCCTCTGGGGAGGCAACACAGCACTGTGAAAGCTTGCCACGGAGCAAAACCGCCTGCACCGTCCTCTGGGAAACCAGTGGAAAGCCGGAAGGCACTGCTGCACGCATGCCCCTTCGGGCACATGCCTCCACTGAGCTGGCTCCTCTCTTGAGGGCTTTCTTCTAAAGCCCACGGCACCTCCAGATAGCACCATGCTGGGAAACAAGCCTTTAACACAAGCATCTTTAGGGAACATTTATCCAAACCATGCCAGTAACATTTGGGCTTTCAAGATAAAATTATGAATTTAGCAAACACATCCATCACCATGAGTTTGACACTTTCGTAATACTTACAAAGGTGATGAAATGTGCCATTCTTGGGGAAATCTGCATAAGCTGTGATCCAGTATTTTTCAAATGTCTGTCCATGACTTGCAAAATCTTGGTGGGTAGCATAACCATTCACAGAGAAGGAGTGATCAATGGATTTAGTTAATGGAATACAAAAAGTTCAATGATTTTCCTTCACATTCCATATTGCAACTAGAAGAAACAAGTAGTTGTCCTGTTTTGGTCTAATATCAAAGAGTAATGTTAACGAAGATCTGAAAAGGCTGCTAAATATCCCTGTATTTAGAAACTACCTGTTGGTATGAGGCAGAATTTATTTCATGTTTTTGAACCAGAACTACACATGGTAACAGACTGCATCCAGAGCCAGATATGAGAATCCAGTTCTTTCCCATTAAGCCAGTCATTCATGCAATTTGCAGTGATGTAAAATACTAACATTCTTCCTATTAATTTTTTCTTTTGGCACATATAGCTATTTTCTTTGCAAAATCTTATATATTTTAATATAATTACATTCATTGTGGTTATCTTAGTAGACAATATAAAATAATTAATGAGTTTTATTATTGTACGTATACATGTATACAAATGTAACTCACCACACTAAACATGTCCAGTTTATTAATAGATTTTTAAGAGTATAAAGGCCCTAAGCTCCAAAACTTTGAAAGCTGCCTAGGTAAATGTGGAAGTCACCCACTGGGAGTTTCAATTTATATCATAAAAGTGGTGCTGTAGTTTGAACAAGATGATGTGGAACAAGAACCAGGATGTGTGGCCCAGGATGCAGAGGACTAAGTGAAAGAAGTAAAACTCTCACTAATACAGAAGATCAGGAAATCAGCAGCACCAGATGTAGAGGCTAGAACAGTGAGGGCGAAACTTTTAGAGCTTTCAATGATACAAACAGCATGCCTGCCATAGCTTTGCCACTACTGGGCTACAGTAACTAGGGTTCTGAACTTTGAGAAGAAGCCATTATCTGTGGTAAGTAAGGGATTAGCAGAAACCTCTGAGCCATCCTGTGGCTCAGCATAACCACTAATCTGAACTAATCAGATGCCTCTCCCCGCCCGCCTAAATTTTCCACAATTCTCAAATGGAATTTATGCACCTTAACCAGGAGCCTGGCCTGTGTCCTCAAGCATTTCTTTGAAATAAACTTCACTTTCTTGTTCTAATTAAAATTTAGTACATTTTCAGGTTCCTCTTTATTCTCTTCTGACATAATATTTTTGGAGGGGTGATAGAAGAGAAAGGATATTTATCTCTCAGCAATTTGTTTAGGGATAATGAATTTACATGGCATCTTTCTTTCCTGAAGATTAGAATACTTTTTCCAGTTCATAATTACAAACAATAGGAAATTCTTAGCTGAGTTGGCATCAGCATAACACACACTGGCCTTTCTCTTGTGGAGGAGCAAGAGATCCCCGTGACCACTTTTCGTTTTAATGCTGGCTCTTTTACTGAAGCTAAGAAACTAATACAAGAGCTAATTAACAAGAGGAAATGTAGAAGTTTTAGTCACTTTAAATTACATTTACACTCTCTTCACAAGAGAATGACGTCCAAAGATATGACCAATGTATGATGCTTTTATGCATTTTAGACGAGAACAATAAATTCGTGAAGGAGTAAGAGGGCAAGTGGTTCTTTAGTATAGGATAGTAGATTCTGGAGATGTTACTAAGAGTAACATGTGGGGAGATTGTAAGCTAGTGAACAATAAGGGTTGCTTCAGAGTTTGTTTATTCAGGTTCATTGCACCCCAATTACCGGTCTGCAGTGATGAGACTGTTTTGTACCCTCGGTATGTGAAGAATGCCCCTCCCCAGAGAATATTTACATCTTGCTGCACATGAAGAAAGGCAACCAAGTGACTCGGAAGTTATGGTTTCTGAAGTAATTTCAACTTGAAATAATTAATATATCAATTCAAGTGATCAATATATGAATGGGTCTGAAAAGACCTTAACTCTTTAACTCTTCATTCTTTTCATTTATTTTCACTGTATTAATATGAGCTAGTTTTTAAAAATGAGAACAACTTCAATAGCGAATTTTTATTATCCCACATGATGTCTTAATGTGCTAAATTAAGAGTGACCTCCAAATTTTGTTCCATTACATATAATTTTATCTTGTTTTGTTTTGTTATAATTTTGACATAATCTTACCCCCAAGTGGCCCATTCCCAACTCATTTATAATGGTTTTAAAAAGAGGTAACATAAGGAGACTTCATACACACACACACACACACACACACACACACACACACACACACAGAGTCAGGAGAAGACAGTGCGATCGGAGTTGGAGGTTGTAGTGATGTGACCAGACCACTGTAAGGAATACAAGGGGCCACCAAAAGCTGGGAGAAAGGAACAAATTCTCTCCCCTAGAGCTTTCAGAGAGAGTGCAGCCCATCTACACTTTGGTTTCGGTCTAGAGGTGCTAAGGTTGGATTTTGGCATCCAGAATAATTTCTAATTACTGGTGCTGAAACCATCAAGTTTGTGGCAATTTGTGTCAGCAGCAACAAGAACCTGACACCGGTACCCCTGTGGTTGAGCAGCGGTGCTCCCTGATCTACGGTCTTTCTCCTACCCTCCTTGAAAATCCCCTCGGACGTGCCTGCCCGAAGTCTCACCACCTGCTGGTCTTCTGTGTTGCCATTTGCCAGACTTCTGATCATGTCTTTTTACCAAGTCACTTTTTACCACTTTTTACCAAGTCATTACCTGACTCACTTTCTCTTCAGCTCTCTTGCCATCATACTTGTCACTACAATATCCACTACAATATCCAATATTCTCATCTTCACGAGTGCCCTGGATCACATCCTTTTGCTGCTTCAAGGATTTTCTTCCAAGATTCCTATCTCCTGTGCCTGGGCATCAATTTATTGCTATCTGAACATCCAGTAAATTCTCCCTCCTCCTAGAATCACAAAGCTTTGTCTTCATAACCCCTCCAGTGTCTACCTTGTTTCTCTGACTCCATCGTACTAAGCATTTGCGAGAAGTTGTCCATGCGTTGCTTCAACTCCTGTCCTGTTTCGTGCTTATGTTTTGCTGAAGCACTCCATCACACACAAGCAGTGTGCGTCAGTGGTGTTCCTGTCACCATGAAGGACACCGCTGTGCATGCAGCTGCTGAGCCCCAGACCTCAGTTAGTCTTCCTTTGTCTGTGTTCCCTACACACCCAACAATACAGTAGCACATACTATGGTTTATTTTTCCATGCATGCGGACAATGTAATTATTTATTGTTCCTTATTCCACCACCACAATGCAACCCAGCAGTATCTGTCAGCCAGAATGTTCCCATCGCCTTTTAACTGGGCTCCCTGCTTTCACTTGCCCCTGCCTAACACTGTTCTCCACACAGCAGCTGCTGTGACCCATGAAGATGCAAGCCAGATCACATTTATCCCATTTTCAAAATTCTCTGGTAGCTTCCCATTCCATGTATATAATTTAAATACTAGGTCTTTGAGGCCATCTGTGATCTGGCCCTTCCTACTTCTCTTACCTTTCTCTCCTCTCTTACTTCACGCAAATTACATTTATGTTCCTCTGTTTTCTTCAAAGTCACCAGCTTCTTCACACCTCATGACCTTGTATTCCAGTTTCTGTGCACACACAATCCACTCATCTTCCCGTGGCTGGCTCTTTTCCTCACAGAAGTTTCTGCTCGAGTGTTGCCTCCTCAGAAATTGTTTTCTTTTTCTTTCTTTTTTTATATGCGGGTACCGGGACTCGAACTCAGGACCTCACACTTGCCAGGCAGGCGCTTTATGCCGCTGAGCTATATCACTGGTCCAGAAATTGTTTTCTTGATCACTTTATCTAAAATAGCCAATCTGTAAAACATTTTGCCTAAAGCAATGCCTAAGTACATTTTAAAATTTGTCACATGAACAGATATTATGTATAGTTTGGATATATTTGCTAAATGTATACAATTTCCTATTGGCAATAGGTTAATCAATGAATTTAATTTGATTATCTTTTAACATGGTTATGGACAAATGAACCTAGAGTTGTGTAAAACAGTATTTCGTCACTTGTTATTTATTTGCTGTCTTTTGTTTCCTTATAATACTTAGTAATGAATCCTATTCATTTGCTTGCTGTTATACTTTTTTTTTCCTACTATACTGAGTAGGTCAATGAAGGACTGAGTAATTATGAGACAAACAAGGTGACAACAGAAACAAAAATACAGATCATTTTATTTTCTGCAGGAGTCAAAAAAAGAAAATGAAGGCAGGAATTATGAGATAGTAGAGTGAAAGTTTTTATTTAATTCAGTAAACAAGACCCATATATTAAAATGTGAAATTAACTAAAAATAGGAAAAACAAGAGGAAGGAGATGCACCAATAAAGGGTATTGATTTACTTGCTCTGTGTGAAAATAAATGATTATATGAATTAGTCAACAACTGTTCTGTATACCGTCTTTTATTTCTAGATTGTATTTCTTAGTTCTTCTTAAAGTCTACTAGAGAATCTGATTTAAAATCTTCAACCTACAATAATTTGTGAAATAATTTACAGTTAGTTGTTCAGCACTGATTTTATGTTATGTAAGGTTTAATTGAGTTTAAATTTATACTAAAATCTATATTGATTTTTAGAACATAAATGATTATAAAACTATATTAGAAATAAATGTGATGTACTATGATGCCCAAATTAATGAAGAGGGAAACGAGGATAAGGAAAAGTTGAAAAAGCATTTTTCTATGCAGTGCTTTCTTAGCAGATTAGATTAATTACCAGTCGTGCTAATATTTGGTAATACAGATTAATATCCCAGTCTCTATTTATTTGTATAGATGACTAATTTCTGAAGAATTATATTATAAATCATACTGCATAACATTAAAAATATGTCATTAAATTAATATGCCAGAGAACTTTTATTACACATTTTACTTTCTGAAAAAATGAGGAAATATGCAAATAAATGGGATGAATTCAACATAAACACATCTATGCTGGAAAAATGTGTAACTGCTTCTTTTACTTAAATATGCATATCTTCAGAGTGGCTGTAATAGTCTTCCGATGATTGGATGAATTATTAAATGTATTACTGTTAAAATCATGGAAAGCATTTTTTTAAACTAGATGGAATGGTCATTTATTTTAATATAGGTGCAATAAAGTCTGAGAAATTACTTTTAATGTGATCTGCTGTCTGTCCATCTCTCTGTAATTTAATGCATGGGACACATCGTATCAGGCACAAAGTAGCTTTTTTTTTTTTTTTTTTTTGTGGGTACCAGGGGGTCGACCTCAGGACCTCGCGCGCCAACAGGCGCCCGTGCCGCTGAGCGATATCACCGGCCCCTTTTTCGTATGTGGGTTCCGGGAGTCGAACTCGGGCCCTCGCGCTTGCTGGGCAGGCGCTTAAGCCGCTGAGCCATCTCACCGGCCCTACAAAGTAGCTTTGAAGTAGCAGAGTAACAGTGAAATACCTGTTGCAGTAACACAATCTATGACTTGAGAGTTGTAATGCACAAAAATGTAATTTACCTATGAAAATTTCTTTTAACCCTGTATATACATTGTAAAGTCATCTGATTATCTATGGTTGATATAATTTGATTTTTTTTCATTTATTTCATTGCTATATTCGAGGATGTCTGTGGCCTTAAATTGTAACGGACACTTGACATTTTCTATTTGAAAATGTTTGCAATTTGAAAATACAGAAATGTATTAAAGAGCCATAAAATGTCTATTCATGTCATGCTGGAGAGGTTATTATAACTGTTGTTTCATGATCATTACCTTTTAGAGTCAGTTTTTACCTTTAAACCTATAAAAGCCCTATAAATATCAAATTTCTCCCATTGTAAAAACCCACTTGCATAGGAATCTTTCCTGACTTTGCAATTTGTTAAATTTAATTTTAAATCAGTATCACCTGCTTTTATCTTCAGTATTTCATTTAAATTTAAATTCGTAATTTAAGTGTCAGTGATCACTTTTCTGTATGATAAAAAGTTTGTAAAGGGAATAAGAGCTTAAGAAAGTTGAAATAGGGCCGGTGAGATAGCTCAGTGGCATAAGTGCCTGCCTTGGAAGCGCGAGGTCCTGAGTTCGACTCCCAGTACCCACATAAAGGAAAAAAGGGCTGGTGATATCGCTCAGTGGCATGAGCACTTGCTGACAAGCGCGAGGTCCTGAGGTTGACCCCCGGTACCCACAAAAAAAAAAAAAATAAATAAAACAAAGTTGAAATAATGTTCCTCATCTTGTGCTTTGTAATGAGATTATCACAGAATGTTAATATTGACAATTGAAACAGACGCCGAGAAATGTCATGCGTTCCAACTTCACTTTTTAGTGAGATTATACATAAATGGTTTTATGTAGATAAATTAATTTTCCATTAAGATGGAAAATATAATTTTTTATTC
This sequence comes from Erethizon dorsatum, assembly GCA_028451465.1. Lineage (NCBI taxonomy): Eukaryota > Metazoa > Chordata > Mammalia > Rodentia > Erethizontidae > Erethizon > Erethizon dorsatum. The sequence continues at coordinate 141,391,578 of CM051824.1, forward strand.
AGACAGTAGATTATAGCCTTTCATTTTACCTACCTCTCAGGCATTCAAAGTGAATCTGGGAATTTTTTCTGTCTTGATAGATTTAATCTGCTATCACTGAAAGAAAAACTTACTGAAATTATCAATGACTAAAACACAAAACTATTTTTTATAGTCTGTTCCCTAAGTTCCTTAAGCAAACCTGAAAAATAAATGTTTATTTTCAATGATACATCTTTAGCATGTGCATGGAAAGCTACTACTTGTATAATTTAAATGGGGGCCACATATGTATTTATGTATTTAAACTTTGTAATGAAAAATATAGTTTCTCTTTAACAATTACATAAACAAATTACTCAGCACCTAATTTACCTTAGATTAATAAAAACTGATTTTATGTGTGGATTATTTATTCTTTTGAATAATAAATACTTTTTCATTTGATAATTATTTTGTATGTTTAAATTCTTGCTAATATAATAATGTTAATTCTATAAATATTTACTTAACTCATTGATAAACATGATCTGAGAACAAAGTGATAGCTTTTCAGATTCAGAGTTAATAACAACTAATTTTTGTAAATTTAATTCCTGATTTTATCAACTTTTACATTAAAATTATTAATAAAATTAACCAGTGATTTGGATTCTAAATTGTTAATTTTGGTTCACATATTAAAATTTTATGAGATCAAGACTAAAAATTCATGAAACTATGCTTACCCTTAAGTGCTAAAAATAGTGTGTATACAGAACAATAGTAGTTTACAGTTGTCTTCGATTGGATTAAAGAAACTTTTACAACCACAAATAAACACTCAAAATACACACCTAACATGTTTACATAATCCCATTAACTGGAATGTTTCAATATCAAATTTAACACAGATTGAAAGCAAACATATCTTTAAATTGTGATAAGATAGTAACATAGTGAATAACCAACACAATAAGCCTATTTTTACAGTTCATTTTTAGACATTCAAAATATTATAAGAATTTAATCTTTGGAAACATGTGATCTCCCTGTGAAGTTAGTAAAATCAATGCACAGTTATGAAAGCTAAAATTATAATATATATTATATTGAAGTTTTAAATTTTCACGACTACAATTCTTGTTTTGTTTATTTTGTTTCAGAAAAGAATAAGACTAAATCAGAGAAAGACTAGTCTGGAATAAAATACAATTGGAACGTTAGCCTTTTGGTCAGAAATTTATTTTTTAATTATAAACTCAAGCAGTAATTAGAATTAGTTTATTACTATTAGTGTGAGTGGACTTGAAATAATGATATTTGGAAGTACTATATTGATTTTTATTTTTAATAAATATTCCTAAATATCATATATATTATCTAATAATGTTGCTTTCACAAAATAAATTAAAAACATATAGTTATGGTTACTGAAAGATAAATTCCATATAGTTCATAGTCACTATATTTTAATTTACTGTGTTTGGAATGTATAAAGAAAGAGCCTATTTTTGACTTTTAAAAGAATGCATGTTTAAGCATCATTTAGAGTTGACAGATATCGGATAGAATGTTTGTATTTCCAGAGTCAGCAACATTCAAACTTTATTCCACAGAGAATAATGCATCAGATGTTAATTACACAAACACATCTATAACACACACCTTAGAAACCCTAGTGGAAAGCATATAAGAATGCATATGATACAGAGATACTTTTGAACTATTCCTATTAATCTTAATAAACTCATTACTTTGCAAACATTACATTATAACTATCTTTGATAAATAAAATCATTTGTGACCTATCTAACAATAGCGACCCACATCCAGATGAGAACACTGAGCCTATGTTATGGAGAAAAATGTAAGCTTACAAGTTTTATTTTAGTTCAAGCCACAATGGTGCAATCTGGTTTCACAGAAATTCTGTGGATTTGTGAAAGCAAAGTTGTGGCTGAGATTGCAGCTGTGGGGTCAGACTGTCGTGACGGAACACTTGCTGACCTACTCTATAAGAGCAGAGAACGTTTTTCCATATCTGCAATTACAGTGTTTCTCACACTGGCTGTGTCAAAATAATCACCTGGGTTGCTCAGTAAATGTAGATTCCTGGATCAAGAAAGACCTTCCAAGTTAGAAGGGGCCTGTAAATCTATATTTTCTCTCATGCATCCAGTGATTAGGCCAGTGGGGGAAACCAGGTATTAATGCTATCAAACTTGGCAGAGCAGTTAATCTCAATTGAAGCCTTCAGTTACCATCTCATTGTTATTTTTTCACATTTTGTTTGAGTTGCTATTACAGAGTCGATGCTGATGAAAACATGTTCCCCCAGGTTGGGCATGTTTGTGATAAAATAAAAAGAATCTTAAATAGGAAGTTTTGTTATATGTATGTACTCACTCTATTATATAATTACATGCAGCTAAATACAATTCCTCTTTACTCAGTGTGACCCAGCCAGACAGGGTATGTTCAACCCACAGGCTGCAGGGTGGACACACCTGTGAGTCCAGTGGGCACTAGAGATGTATAGACACACCGGAGTCCTACCTTGTTAACAGTCTCCAGAGTTTCTAGTACTCTGTGTTCTAACAGATTTGCAGTGGCCTTAAGCCTTGTTGCCTGTGGTCGCGGGATAGATGTACCTTGTTATATCACACTAAAGCCTGGAGCCCAGTAGGAATGAGTCTCAGAGCAAAATGAAAACTCATGAGATTGTATTCATTTGTACTTTTTGTGAAAAATGAAGTTTTTGTCTTGTCTTTTATTTTTCTTTTGTTTTTGTGAGACTAATATGACATATTATTATCCAGTTCTAGTGTATTAGCAGCTTTTCCTGAATCTCTGCTTTATTATTTCAGTTTTTTTTTTACTGTTCTTTCTTTGTATAATATACCTGGTGATTTGAGTAATGAAATATGGTGTGGTCTTCTATAGCCTAATTAAAAATAACTATGAGATTGGGGCCATGGGAGATAATTTTATTGATTATATTTTATAATTAATTACATGGTGATATAATCCAGGTATCATTATTTGGGTTAGTGATGAAATATAATTACTAGCATATCCAAGGTAACTTACTGCTGGTTAATGCCATCATTTTGAAATACAATTTTAACTTGCTGATTGCTCCAATCCCATTTTAAACTTTTCTCCCCTTAATTTGCTGATAAATTATTCTCAGTTCTTTCTGTGGAGAAATTGATTTGGAAGCATCAATTACTTAGGTGAGAAATAAGATACCCCTCAGTAGTCTTTGAAGATAAGATGACAAGAACAGCAGAACATAATTGATACGGAGGTCATTATTATTTACTATCATCATATAAAATCACTCATAATTTTCCCACTGCTTAATGAGGTCTGATAATTTACAGATAGTCTAATTAGGAAATGTTTTACTTACTTTTTAGTTTGAGCATGTTAAAAGGTGGAAGAATTGTTAATTATTTTAGAATTTAGTTCTCTTTGTAGTAACTAGTGTGTAGTCTACTTTCATTCTGAAAAAAGATGAAAGAAAACTATAAAAATACAGTATATGGTAAATCAAATATTTAATGTCATCTTTTATAAATAATGAACTCATGATATGAGATGCATTTATCATTAGTGTGTTATGAGTGACTATAAAGTAAGTTCAGTAAGAAACTACCCATACATATAACTTATTTTTGATTTCTGGATTTATTAGTAGACTTTGATTGTAGGAAACATGTTACTATGAATCTTGTGTGTTGCCCATTATTATCTAGCCATTATCCTTGGAAAACTACATTTGGCTTTATGATTGGTGCACTAAGCTCATTTTTACTATCTGGAGCAAATGGGAGGTTTTTAATGTGAGTACTAAGCCTTGCACCTTTTACCTTTGCTGTATTACAGAAACCCTTGAAACTCTCATCAGACAAGCAGAAAACTATACCAGCATACTTTTCTGCAACACCTACAGGAACATGGCCTTAGAAGCTGCTGCTTCCGTTCAAGAGTTCTTCACTGATGTGGGACTCTATTTATTTGGGGCAGATGTGAATCCTGAAGAATTTGTGAACAGATTTTTTGATAGTCTTTTTCCTCTGGTTTACAATCATCTCATTAATCCTGGTGTGACTGACAATTCCCTGGAATATGCAGAATGCATCCGCATGGCTCGGCAGGATATTAGTCCATTTGGCAATATTCCCAAAAGAGTGCTGGGGCAGATGGGGAGGTCGCTGCTGCCCAGCCGCACATTTCTGCAGGCACTCAACCTGGCTATTGAAGTCATCAACACCACAGACCATCTCCACTTCTCCAAAGAGTGCAGCAGAGCCCTCCTGAAGATGCTGTACTGCCCGCACTGCCAGGGCCTAACTCTCAGTAAGCCATGTATGGGATACTGCCTTAACGTCGCCAGGGGCTGCCTGGCACACATGGCTGAGCTTAATCCACACTGGCATACATACATCCGGTCCTTGGAAGAGCTGTCAAATGCGATGCATGGGACTTATGACGTTGAACACGTGCTCCTGAACTTTCACTTGCTAGTTAATGATGCCATGTTGCAGGCTCACGTCAATGGACACAAGTTATTGGAACAGGTAAGCAGCTACTGCATGCTTCCTGTCCGATTTCTTAGAATCCAGCATTAGCCATGACCTGCATAAACTTAGTGGGTTAAGCACATCATTAGGGACTCCAAAATTATGGCTCCCAACAGGTTTGTACTTTAGGAAATAGGAGAGTGCGTGGGTTGCCATATTTGATTCAAGATATTGTATTTTACAAATTTTGATCATATCAAAATTTTGATCAGCTAAAATACCTGTCTCCCCTAAGTAGAATTCTGCTCACAGTGTCCAGTGAGGTGGCAAAAGCTCCAGTTTAAATCTTAAGTGAAATAAATCAGGCATGCAAGTTTAAATCTTGCAATGTTTCCTTTGTGTGAGAAAGCCAAAGTATAAATAAAGAGCAAAATGGAAGGTAGATTTAGGAAGTGGAAGAACTCTTCAAATGGGAAGGGGAATAAGGGGTGGGGGTGGGGGGAGGCAAGAAAGGGAAAGGGATTTAAAAAATATTGCAGGAAATAGGGCTTTTGTAAATGGGGAGGGGAAGAAAGGTTGGAGAAAGTGGAGAGGAAGGGGACAAGAAGAAAGAATTAAGATGTGTTATGTACATGTACAAATCCCCCATAATGAATGTGATCATTATGTACTGCAAACATGTACTGATAAAGATAAATTTTTAAAAGTCAACAACATAGATTTGAATCTAAAATCAGCGATAATTAGCTACATGAAAATAGGCAAAAAGTTAGTTTCTTTGAACCTTGATGTCTTCACTGAAAAAAGGAAATAGTAACACACAACTTGTAAAGTATTTATTTTGGGGGGAAGTAAGCGTTATGTATGTAAACTGTCTAGTATGGTGCCTGTACTCCAAAAAGTGAGTGGCTGTTAGAATTTCAAAAGTATGTGACTTTAAAATAGAAAATACCATTGTATCTTCATGAAGAGACATGGTAAGTTGTTGTTCAAGATATTTCTTTACGGTCTTCAAAATTTTTCAAAGCAATGGTGTGATGACTTTTTAAAATGTGACATAGACATAATCATGCTGTTTTATTTCTACTAGACTATTTTTTGAAACAGAATCATCAAATCAATGGATGTGAGGTTTTTTTTTAATCCCACTTTCTGAGAGCGATTTAAAAAATATTCACAGGTTCCCTTAATAATGATTTTCGTGTCCCATGCAGTGAAGTAGGACATGCTGCTGGTGGTTCTCCTGAAATAAAATTATATTCCCCGGTACCAACTAAATACATCTCCCTACCCTGGCACTGATTTACTGAAATAATAAATTTTCTCATCATGAGTGCTATATGTTGGATCTTTTCATTTCTGATAGAAATTGGAAATGAAAAGCTTTGCATTTAACTAACTCCTTTCCTTCAGGTTTTTTCAGATCCTCTGTGATTCCTTCATGAAGTTAGAAATTGTCCCTCTGGGTGGATGCAGTACTGGGATCAGAGTGTGAGCTAGATTTCAATACCTGTTTTCAGCTCCATTCAGCTGGGTGTTGCTACCCAATGAGAAGCTTCCTACCTTTAGAGGGTAGTACTGGAATTCCCTGTCCTCTGCCATCCCTTTATGAAATCAGACATGAGCCAGAAGGGACATAATAAACCAACTCAAAATGGAGGTATGAAAGATTACTGAGGTTTCAAGTATTTCATAGTTATGAGGAATAAGTATTTAGATCCACAAAATAAAATATCCATGTTACTACATCACATATCTCCAAAAAGGGAAATAGGCACAAAAAATCTGAGGGCCAGTACAGACGTGATCATTATTTTCATACATGCTGTTTAAAATCTTGGGTTAGACCTTTCTAATGTATGTAAGTAAATAGATTTTCAAAATCCTTTTTATTATATTAGTCTGTAGGCCCGGAGAGTGCTTTTATGTCCTTAAAATCTGTTCACATAGACAATTATCTGTTTTTCCTATTTCAAACACTAAAATAACACGGGACTGTAGGAGACAGGCATGTTTTCAAATCCTGAATACTTTTTAATTTCTTAGTGTCTTTGGCAAGCTACTGAAAGTGTTGGAGCCTGTTTTGTTTTGTGTGAAAAAAAATGGAGTAATGGTTTCAGTGGGGGAACTTGGTCAATCTCCGACATTAGTAGGCACTGGATACCTGATGACTTTTTTGTTTTCTTCCCTATGCCAAGGCCATCCCTGAGCAGACTTTCTACTTTGATATCTCAGTGTTAGAACTTTATAGGCATTTTATTAGTAAGTTTTACTCAAGCTTGTATCATATGAAACTCTCTGGTGAATCATCAAACAGCACTGTTTTTTTAAGCAAATAGTTGATTTCATATAACAAATAGTCCCTGACTATCTTGAGAAGCATCAATTATTACTAATAAACTGTAGATTCTTTTCTAAATAAAACAACTGAGGTCCTCACTTTTACTTATGGAGAAATAAAAGGAAAAAACTGACTTTAAATTCCTTGAAAATTGACTCATTAATATTTATTTCTGCCAACTTCAAAGTGATTTATAAGCTGTTTATTAAACTTTCATAACCAGTTTACACACAATAAATGTAACAAATTCAAACTAAATTACTGGTAACCAGCAAATAATGACTTTCTCAGGTTTCCAAAGCAATCTGTGAAATACAAGCCTGGTCCTCAGTAAGTACGTATTTCCACTTTAAGAAATCCATAGAGATTCATCATAGTTCTGTTGGATGAATTTCAACTGGAAAAAATGTTCTCCAATTCTTGAGAAAATCATGAATATCTTATATTTGGAAAACTTTTAAAGAAACAAAAGCTAAAATATAAGAAACTATTGTTTTTGGTTTGGCAGCGATTTTGTGGGTTAAGAAAGACCTTAGTTAATAGAAACGGAGCCAGAAAAGAGTAGAGACTAAAAGCACAAGGCCACAGTCTGTATTTCCTGTATCACTGATGAGCTGTGGGTTTGGGCTTCTTATATTTAGTGTCTTTGCTTCTTTTTCCTCTTTGGTTAAATGTGGCAATGACAATACTTTTGCTGTAGAGATTTTGAGAGGATAAAATAAGTTTTCATGCTTGGATTAGTATCTCATACATGGTAAGTTTCAGACACTACTCATTATTAGCTCATTATATTATAAAGAGTTCATTGAATTCTTTGGTGTCTTAAATGCTCTCAAAGTAAACATCTCATCAGAGTTTAGAGTGTAAAGAAAGCATTAATGGTATAGAGCTCAAAAGTATTTTAATACTTCTTTTTTACTTTGCATATAATTGCAAAGATTTTCCTTAAATAAGAGAAAATGGGATTTTCACAAAATAGGTAAATCTCTAAATTGTTCAATATTGTTGTATGGGTATATATGTTTGTATATGATTCGATATACACACATATTGTGGAAGAAATCATCCTCGTGTTAATAAACTATTCATTTTGTAAATAAAGTTGTATATAATTTGAAATTAAATTTGCTGTTAATTGAATTTAATATATTATTTGTTGTTACAGTTTATCAATTTAACTTATCAAAGACACAACACAGATTTTACGTTAATTTCAGCATTTCAACATGTTGTAATTGAAACAGCTGTTATAAGGAAACTCAGCTGAACATTGATTCTATCTAATTTTAGAAAAAAGTGGTTTTGTAAAGTCTGTAAAATCAGGAACACAATTTCCCAAAATAATACCCAGCTCAGTATTTTCTTACAGATAATCTTTGTTTCACCTCTTTTACATATGCAGTATTAGTAAATATTCAACTGGTTGCATCCAAATTACTTTAGAATCAGTATGTGATACACTTTAAAATCCTAGATACTGTCAAATTTGAGTTTAAGTGAGTTGTACACACAAATGTGCTTTGGCCACCAAGAAAATGAATATCTCCTTACTTCTATATACACCAGCATTTATCTAACTATGTAACAAGTAAGCACAAGAAATTTTTGATGTGTTATAGGTATTTCAACTGTATTTTATATAAAAGTTGAAAGCAAAAATTAAAATGGCATGCTAGATTAATTAGATATTAGCAAAAATTGTGTTGTATTTCTTTTACATTTGTGGTATATGTTTTCCTGAGATATTATTGTACATGGGATTTTTTCATAAATCCAGACTAGGGAACAAATAAGTTTGGGGCAAAATACAAGCTCAGTAGCTAAAGTAACCTTATTAAAATATAATGCCATTCCAATTTAACATAGTTTAAATGTAATATATTCTATAGTAAATATGGCTCTTGAACGCGACAAAAGCTAATGATGACTTAGTGGCAGTCAGTGTAGTGAATTGTGGGGAGTTCTGAATGATAAATAAGTGTCAGACTGTATACATATGTAGGGGCCAAGGCATTATCACAGCCATAAAGGGTCCAATAAGCTCTTCTTCCTAGAAAAATGATACGGATGGACGCATAGACATGTATGAAATATTGCATATAGTCTAAAGAACTTTACAACTCCTTGTGAGATCACAGACTGGAAGGTAAAGACTGTAGAAAGAAAGGACTTTCTTATTCTTAGGGTGAAATATGTTGCTATGAAAGTTGGTTCCTTAGTGATTTAAAAGTGACTAAATTTTTGAAATTTATGTTGTATATGTTCTTTGTTATTTTGGCTGTGGCACAGGACAGAATACACACACTTCAGACAGACAGGAGATCACAATAAATAAAATAAATAAAACCTCTAGAGTTGCCCCAGGATCCACAGGATATAAAAAGCTGAGAAGATGTTATTTTTGAAACACACTTTTTAAAAGTGCTCTTATTTGTGTACATATTTGTACTTTGGCTAACACAAAGTAAAAGGTGATGATCAAAGGTTATGCGTCAGCCACCTCATGGACAGAGTCTGTGCGTGGTTTGGCAAAACTTCACTGAAAATTCATTCATGATATCTTGAAGGTATCATGTTTACTTTTGTCTAATGTTTTAAAACTTATTTGGTTTGATGATATTATGATTATGTGATTAGTACAGTGTTCAAATGAGCTGGCTAATTCTGGGAAATAAGATTGGAACTAGACAAACAAAAAAGAAAAAGAATAAGAATTAAAGTAGTAACAATCAGAGGGGGAAAAATTAGCTTCTAGAGTAAGAGGCAGCTCAAAATGAATTCAACTGAAGTAGGCTGACCCAGAATAGAAAACTCTGGTGAACTAATAAAGAAGAGAAGAAGATTCATCAGACCATCAGAAGTCAGCTAGTCCATGTGAGCATTCCATGCAGAGATCACTTTTAAAGCTTTTTGTGAAGTGATGGGGAACTTGTTCTCCAGAAGTGCCAGTGACGGGAACTTGTTCTCCAGAAGTGCCAGTGACAGGAACTTGTTCTCCAGAAGTGCCAGTGACGGGGAACTTGTTCTCCAGAAGTGCCAGTGACGGGGAACTTGTTCTCCAGAAGTGCCAGTGACGGGGAACTTGTTCTCCAGAAGTGCCAGTGACGGGAACTTGTTCTCCAGAAGTGCCAGTGACGGGGAACTTGTTCTCCAGAAGTGCCAGTGACGGGGACTTGTTCTCCAGAAGTGCCAGTGACGGGGAACTTGTTCTCCAGAAGTGCCAGTGACGGGGAACTTGTTCTCCAGAAGTGCCAGTGACGGGGAACTTGTTCTCCAGAAGTGCCAGTGACGGGAACTTGTTCTCCAGAAGTGCCAGTGATGGGGAACTTGTTCTCCAGAAGTGCCAGTGACGGGAACTTGTTCTCCAGAAGTGCCAGTGACGGGAACTTGTTCTCCAGAAGTGCCAGTGACGGGGAACTTGTTCTCCAGAAGTGCCTGCATGCAGCTCGTAGTACAATTAGTGGTTTCTCTTTTCAACGTCAAGCACATCTCTTTTTTTTGCCCAATATGGAGTGAGGTGGTTTTTGATTGGAGACAAGTCAAGGGTAATTTTACTGTCCACTGATTTTCTATTCAAATGAATGCTATAGTGTGTTGAGCTAGCTCTATAATATTTTCAGCCTCTGCTGGCAGGGGTTTTCTTCACATGTTTGAATGGATCTGAATCCTTCATCTTCTGGAGATTGGTCACCTGCATGTTAGATATCATGAGGTGGAAGGATGGTGGCTGCGGGTGGATTCAACATGGCCCTTTCCCAAACTTTCTTGATGTTGAAATGATTGACAGTGGTGAGGACCAGTTAAGAGCCACGTAGCACATGTAAGGAGAGTCCAGAATTCGTTAAAAACACATGAAATATCAAGCTTCAATAATTTATGGATAAATATTTCATAGGACTTCAAAAATCTTGCATGATTAATTTTTTATTTTACTTTTCTGAGAAAGATTGTGACATGAATTAGATGAGAATCAGCACTGATAATATACATTTTTATTTCTACCTAATTTTTTAAGAGAAGAAAAATTATTAGGTGTCTTGTGAATGGCTCTAGGTCTATACAACAGAATCTGGATAAAGTTCTAGAACAGTGATTCACCATCACTGGACAGCTCTAGTCACTGAAAGCTGTGAACACTTATATCCTAAATTGCTGTCTGTCTTATACTAGAATATACTGCCTTCAAGACAGAGGGTAAGTCATGGGCATCGTAGCCAGTCTGTATTTGAGGGTCATTATTCTGCTCCTTCCCTGACCTTTTCTTCTGTCCTGGCTACTCAGGACAGAATAATGACCCTCTAATACATGCAGGCTGAGATGCCCATGACTTACTCTCTGTCTTCAAGGCATTACATTCTAGTATACCACAGAGAGCAGTTGAAGATGTAAGTATTCAGATAAGAAAAGAAAAGGGAGAGGGAGGGGGTAAAGAAGGAAGAGACAAGAAAAAAAGAGAAGAGAAGGGAAAAATGGAAACAAAGCTCTTGTAAATAAAGAGGGGAAGAGGGGTTGAAGGGAGGGCAGGGGAATGGGGAAAAAAGATTCAAGATATATCATGTAAAAGCACAAATTCCCTGTGATGAATGTGATTATTATGTATATCTAAAATGTACTAATAAAAATGCAAAAAAAATCAAGTATTCCTCAAAAAAAATCACTATTTTTTCCTCAATTAATTGTATCAAGTGTGTGTTTGTTTTTGTTAAGCTATTGAGGTTTCTATGAGCTAACAGACCTCTTACCACATTATCATGAGCTTTTTGTCTCCTGAGAATAAAAGTTTTGAATTGTACCCCATGATTCATTTGAATTTTTCTGAAATAACTTCTGCTTGAACTTAGTAAGTGTGTAGTTCTTCATATGCATTTCTGATACTTTCAGCTGCTTTGGAAATATCCTCTGCTATTTTGGGGGCTAAATTGATAATGCACACAACTTTCTGTGATTTTTTTAATAGTTTAATTTTTTAAAGTTAATCGATTTTAATTAACAAAATTATGTGTACTTCTGGTGTACAATGTGTACAATGTGATGTTGCATTGTTGTTGGATTCCAATGTATACGTTGGAATGATTACATCAAGCTAATTAATTTATCCACCACTCACATACATATATTTTGTTGTGAGAACATTTAAAATATTCCTGGAGTTTTCAAATACATGAGACAGTGCTCGCTTCAGCAGCACATATACTAAAATATCAAATACACAAGACTTTGTAATTAGTTACAGTACAAATGCTGCAAAACAGATCTGTAGAAGTTATTGTTCCCGCATAACTGGAACTCCTTATCCTTTGATCAGCGTATTTCTACAGTTCCTGCACCCAACTCCCTCCTTTGGCACCTGCCATTCTACTCTCTGTCCCTTTCGAGACATTTGTTGGATTGAGAAAATGGACACATTTACTGTTTATTTACCTGAACAAGCACTAAATCTAACATTAGAACAATAGTCCAGTGTTTCATCTTTCAAATACTACATGGTAATCTCAGGCATTTACCTTTCAAGCTGCTTTATTATGCTCCTTGCTCTATCAGTAAAGAATTAAATCTTTCACAGTTGTTCATTATATATTTGTTTTGGAGTCACATGTTTTGCCTTTTCTAAAAATCATACTTTGACCTAACACATTAAAAAAAAGTCATGAGAGCATATGCTGATTATAATGGATGGGATTTGTTGTTGTTGTTGGGAAAAGACAGAAATTTAAATTTATTTTACCATTCCACCAACCAGTAAGGGAGTAATTATGAAATCACATAACTAAAAGCCTAGAGGGACGGTGACTGAAGGTCTGACTTTGTATAGTTTCTCAGAAATCTTATCAGGATTGTTCTTTGCCTCCCAATGACGCATTTGTCTGTGCTGCTTTCTTAGGCACACTGTCCCGAAGGGGTAGCAAGTAGGCTGCTGTGTTACTAGGCTCATCGTCATCCAATTTAATAAGAAACAAATAGAACTTATTTTCTTTTGCTGAAGTCTTTATACAAATTGTGTAACTTTTCTATAAAATTTTTGTTGTTGAATTGTTATCAGAATATGGTAGATTTTTATTTGAATGTTTATTCTATTTGAAATCACTTTATATCAAAATACATAATACATGTAACTAGCCCCACATTTTTTCATTGTTGTTTGCATCTATGTAGTTATTTATTTTTGATTGTTTGAGACAAGTCTTGTTATACAGTCCAAGCCGGCCTTAAACTCTCCTCTTGCCTCAGCCTCCCAAATGCTGGGACAATAGGTGTACATCAACGTGCCCAGTCAGCCTCACGTTTGTCAAGCAGAGTTATAAGATGAAGATACAGCCTGAGGCTGATAGAACAGCAGAGACTGAGTCTACCTGGGCTGGAACCAGATCTCTTTTTTGATGTCCTGGATGACAATTTGTGTGAGTACCAGTAATCCCGTACTGCCGATCTCTAACAGGATGAGATAATTGAGCGTGTGTTTAAGGGATATAGTTGTAAGAACTAGGCATGGGACAAAGTAGACAAAGACTGGGAGGCATCTTTCAGAAACTTAGAGGGTGAAGAAGTTGTTGATGTTTCTGTGAATTAACATGCGTTCTTATCTGGGAAAAGGCTCAGTTCATGATTAGTTCTCCAGGAAAGTTGATTATAGCTCAGATTCATATGCTCTGTATTACTGTCAGTTCAACAAATATTGGTTTGAGGTTTAAAGTTGGCAATAGGGGCATCTCAGAGTATTAGTTTGTTTTGTTTATTGTTAGGGTTAAGATTAGGTTTTTTAATGTGTAATGTTTCATGTGTGTAACCCTAGTTATTTACTTAAAGTCCTTTTACATCCCCACCAAAGGAAAAAAAAAAAAAGAAAAAGAAAAAGAAAGAAAGAAAAGAGAAAATCATCTCTTTGTCTCTTGCCTCTCCCTGCAGCATCTGCTGACATCCCAAAGCCTCATCCTTGGGTCATATTCCCACCCCAGAGCCTGTGCGAGTCAGCAGAAGCAGGGAATCAACTGAGCGCCCAGAGGTTTCCCTCAGAGGATGAATAAAGGGCAAAACCCAACTGAAATGAAAATAGGGAATGATAAGGTATAACTTATAATAGTAATGGACACAATCCACAAAGAATATCTGGTAATTAAAATATGCTATAGAGGAGTGGCATATGTGTAACAATAAACTAAGATGAAAGCATCATAAAATTTATACAAAAATTGAAGATAGAACATGGTAGAATACAAAAAATTTTAGAAATACAATCCAACAACATAGTGGAGTTCTCGAAGCATTGCTTCAAAACAGAAGTAAGTCTACCTTCTCGAATATTATACATTCTACATTAATGTCTACATTAACTTATAGTGTTATTGATTAACACAATTCTTAAAAACGATCAAGAAAAAAGAATAGCCAAAAGGTTCAAATAAACGTTCTTCAAAGAAGATCTACAGGGCCGGTGAGATGGCTCAGTGGTGTAAGCGCCTGCCTGGCAAGCGCGAGGGCCCGAGTTTGACTCCTGGATCCCACATACGAAAAAAGGGCCGGTGATATTGCTCAGCGGCACGGGTGCCTGCTGGCACACGAGGTCCTGAGGTCAACCCCCGGTACCCACACACAAAAAAAAAGATCTACAAATGGCCAATAAGCATATGAAAAGATGCTCGATATCATTAGACATGAGGGAGATCCAAATAAAAACCACAATGAAACTGAATTATCACTCCACCTTCTGCAGCATGGCTTAGTAAAAAATATATTCAATGACAAGTACTGGTGAAGCTGTGGAGATTTTGAACTCCTACATTGCTAGAGAGAGTATAAAATGGTGTAGGCATTTTGGGAAACAGTTTGGCATTTCCTAAAATTGTTAAGTCTAGAGTTACCATATGACCCAGAAATTCCATGCCTATTTATGTGTACAAAATAATACATATGTCCATAGAGTACATGTTGATGTTTATCACGGCATTCTTCAGAAAAAACAACCTATGGGAAACTACCTAAATGCCTATCAACTGAAGAATGGATAAAGAGATTGTTTTACATCCATATTATTGGGCAATACAAAATGTGGTACTGACACATGATATAATTGGATCTTGAAAACATATGGTCAAAGATAAACATAGGCATTTTAGAATTCTGAGGAGTTTATTTGAGAAGTGCAGACCCAAGTAGCTCAGGTTCCCTCAAGTCTTAAGAACATTTTTATAGTGTTCATCACAAAAATAAGACGAAGAAAATATTTGATTGGTGAAAGTGGACCAGTAGGCTTAGAGGTTAGTTGACTATTTCTGTTTGGTCCTACTTTTCATTTTTCTAGAATGTGAAATTAACTGAGTTGGGTTTTGAATTGTTTAGACAGAACAGGAGGCTGGAACCTTTTCAGTGATTACTCACCTCCCAATTAACTATTTTGACACAAGCTAAGAGAAATAAGTATGTCTCCAAATTCTACGTATTATATCGTTCTAATAATTTGAAAAGCTCAGAATAGCAAATCCACTGAGGCAGAATGTAATTTAGTGATTCCCAAGGGTTTGGGGAGCACAGCAAAGGACTATAGAATCACAGCCAGTGTAGTATGGGTTTTTCTTGTGGGCTGGGAAGGGTGTGCCAAAACTATTATAAAATTATGATAAAATTCAAAAAGGTGAATTTTATGGTACATAAATTATATAACAACAAAGTTTATAAAAATAATAAAGTTAATAGAAAAGTTATCCTTAAAAACAGTTGTAGTATATAATTTTGAAAATTGACTCATATAAATGGAAAACCAGTATATTCCAGCGAATAATTTCTATTTGTAGGTTTGTTCTTTTGTTCTTTTCCTTGGCATGTTTTCTGGAGGCTTTGGGAACTCTGGAGGAACAATGTGTCTTTTTTTGTCATCCACAATGACACATCAAATATGTTTTTAGAAACATTTTGTGTTTAATGCTACAATGTCCTTCAGAGAAAAAATTCTTCCCATATATTAAAGGTTTTGTTTTCCCCACAGATGGTGAACTTTCGGACCTTGAAATAATGTTTTTGTCACTTAAGAATTTTGGGATCAGATAAAAATAAGTAGGGTAATCTCATTCATTCATTCATTCATTCAGCTAACACATATTGAGTGTTTTTAATGTATGAGGTACAGTTAAATATTGGATAGATACCTACTGGGCCTTTAATTGCACTACTAGCATTTTTTAGTCTATTCTCTACAGAGAAGTCAGAATAGTCCTCCCAAAATGTGAAACAGATTAAGCACAACATCTATCAATGGCCTCTGTGAATCTCGGAATAAAAACTAAAAGCTTATTGGCCTTTAGAATTTTGCACAGTTTGGAGTCCACTACCACTTTCCAGTCAAGTCTTTTTTTTTTTATTTTAGAGAGAAAAAACCCAATAAAAATAATGATGCAGAATTTCAAAACAAGATAGTAGGAAATCACAATGGTTAATATACTGCGTATTGTTATCTTCAAAGTAGTTGCTCAGATTACAAGATATAGGCAGGCAAAATTGATCAAACAATACAAACACAAACCGTTCTTTTCAATGAACTAAATTACATATATATATGTATGTAATAATTAGCCATGCTGGAGTTCTCCTGGCTCCTTTAGCATGCAGTCTCCTCATTTCTGGTCTCATTGTAGATACAAATAACTGCAGGGAATGTTCCTTGACTTTAGAAGTAAATGTTAGGTAACTTTGTAATATACTCTAGTAATGATGTACCTTTTCCGTTATAATATTTTGTATGTATGAAGTTATTTATTATCTGTTTATATTTTTTTATATTGAATTGTAGGTGCCAAAAGACAGACTGTTGTTTGTACATATCACTATATCCCTTGAGTTTATGTATTGACATACGAGCTTCTCAATAAGTATTGATCAACTGAATAAATCTGGCCTGTATCATGTATTACCTAGACTGTGGAATTGGTTTTAAATTCACCATTGTGAGTCAAGTCATTGCCTTGACTTTCTTTGTGTCTGTGTGAAGGGATATAAGCTCCTTAGTGTGGTACAGAAATTCTGCACACGGGGACAGCGCTCCTCATTTGTCATCTCGTCCCTTGCCTCCTGATTTGCCCCCGTTGAATGATTGTTCCAAACGTATTAAAGTGCACGAAGTGCTTCAATGATCCCACTTTACCCCATGTTACATCGAATATTCTTCTACTATGTCTGCCTCACTAATAAAGCTGGAAGTTTGTCTAGAGAATTCACTGGGTCTTTTTCATTCTTTATCCCTGATTCCTATTAAAATGTCTGGCAGTATTTGCTGAACTGAAGTGACCTCAAATTGGACAGTTGAAACTTCTTGATTTAATGCACCAAATTAGATTTAATTTCAGTCCTTTATAGCTTTTCACTGAAACTGAAATTACTAGCATTTCATACCTCCCATGAGGACACAGCAAGACAACTGTGTAATCTATGATTCTTTTAATGAATGTGCAAAATATTTCAATTTAATCTTTTATATAGATAAATGCTTTGACACCATTAATTATTAATTATCTGCATTTATCTTGAGCTCAGACAAAATCCTATGTATCAAATTAGGTTATTGGAAATAAGGGCAAAAGAAAAATAATAAACATTAAAAGCAAATCATAATAGAGATACATATAATTTAGTGTGAATAATTCTGGAAGTGGTCCAACACCATGCCTTCCATCTTCCAGTTCTCTGTGTAAAATGCAATCATCAGGTATGTGGGCTCTTCTTTGCATGTGCTAGTCAGGCTGTAGGGCAACCAGAGGCTGCTCTGGGGACTAGGACAGGACTAAGTCTCCACTGTCAACTTAAATGTTCTTTAGATTCCGTAAGTTTGTACCTCGTTTGCAGAATTCCCATGGTTCATCTAAGAAATTCTTAAAACTCCATTTTTGGCAGTTCATGACTGTTCTTTTAGGTGTTAGTAAGTTTCTTTGAAAAAAGTGCTACTTGATCTTAAGTTTGGGTAAAAAATTCCTAGAGAGTATTACAGGTTGTTGTCTTCCTGTAGGTTGTGTTCAAAGCTCTAATAATCTGCTATTTAGAGCTCCATTACCCTCATTGAGTAGACCACTTCCAATATACTGTGTTTAACCAGGAAACCCCTTTTTTCTTTCCTGGACACATTACGGGTTTTTTACTAAAAACACCTTAGAAAATACTGCTCAGATGTGTGTTTCATGGTTCTCTGAGGTGGCAATCTTCTTAACTGGGCTTCATTTGGTGCGTTGGTTAAAAGCAAATTACTTTTGGGGAAAGTTAAAGGCAGTGCATCCTGGTGTCTTCTCTGTTGGCTTCAGGCTTAGCCAGAGTGTTAGCAGCTGTGGTCCTCCTCAGCTTGGTCCCTACCATCAGGAATTAGATACCTTAAAAGTGACCATGGGCTCTGGGAACACAGTCTGGAAACTGAATTTCTGGGAAAAACCCATGTGCATTTGATTTAATTAAATTTATTTTGGGTGAAGCCATATGAAAATAGAAGACTAAACATTCTCTTCACTTTTTTTTGTTTGTTTATGTGGGTACCGAGAACCAAACTCAGGACCTCACGCCTGCCAGGCAGGTGCTTATGCCGCTGAGTTTTTTTTTTTTTTTTTTTTTTTTTTTTTTTTTTGTGGGTACCGGGGGGACGACCTCAGGACCTCACGCGCCAACAGGCACCCGTGCCTCTGAGCGATATCACCGGCCCCTTTTTTCGTATGTGGGTTTCGGGAGTCGAACTCGGGCCTTCGCGCTTGCAAGGCAGGCGCTTAAGCCGCTGAGCCGTCTCACCGGCCCCATATGCCGCTGAGTTATATCACCGACCCTCTCTTCACTTTTAAAAATTAGTTTATTTCCACACAGAAATGATAGGAAACATAGCTGAGGTAAACATTTGTATCTCTGGTATTCTTGATTTATAATAGCAAGTTTTACTTAGTTCATTACCCATACAAACTGATAGTTATATATCAAAAGGACCATTGGAATGAATCCTCTAGCTAATGGATCATCTGCTTCCCCACACTTTTCTCAACATCTGATATAGTCAACCTTTAAAAATTTTTCTATTTGGGTGCATGAGATTGTATTTTTAATTTCACAAATAAGTATTGAAGCTTTCATGTTCATTGCCTTTATATATTCTTTGTTACTTAAGTATTCATATCTTTGCCCATTTATTTTTCCCACTCAGTTATTTATCTTCTTAGTTTTTCAGATATTCTGAATATTAAGCATTTGTCTATTAAATATGTTGAAATTATTTACCCATTCAGTGACGTCTCTTTTAAGTATCTTTCTACTCATGCAATTTTATGACACATGAATGTTACATGGAGTGTTAACGATATAGATCAATGGATGTGAAAAATAAGAAAAGAAGAAAAATTTAGAAGTCCTTATTGTGATAAGTAGAAATACACAATATTATACTTTGAGTACTGTATGGAAAGGGATATTTATTTGTTCTTTCCATTGTTGTTTGACTATTCCCAAGAAATGGGCAAATAGGAAAATTATTAATTCATTTGCATAAACATGTATCAGCTGTGCTGGATGGGGATTGCTAGCTATTGAGAACAACTAAAAAAGTACAACCAAAGTAAATCATTCCTGTGCTCTACTCCAGACAATTGTAGGACAAATCCTACTGGCGATGTGCAAACAAAGTACTTACAAGTTTGATAAGTAACTTCAAACTGAAAGTTGAAGGGCAATTTAATTTCACAGGTGATATTTGAACTGAAATTTGGAAGGCTGTAATATTTATGCAGGTTGAAAAGAGGAAACGTACAGACTGAGCAGTACAGGGTAACTCTGGAGACCGTAAGTAACACAATTTAGCTGAAGCACAGCGTGTTTAAAGTGGAGTGCTGGGAAGTTTCGTGGCTCAGCTGTAAATTCACAATTGCTTTGGTTTGCACTCATTAGGAAAGGCAAGAACCACCAAAGGCTTTGGATCAGAGAAGTGGTATCACCAGAACATTGCTGGGAGCCTAAAACGAAGGGTTAGAGCAGCAGATGTTGGGAGAAAGTCAGCAAGGAGGCTTTTGCATCTGTTCCAGGAAGAGCTAGTGAGAGCCATTCTGGAGTGATAAAAATTCCAGGACAGGGGAGGGAAAGTGGAAGAGCAAGATACTACTGAAAGCAGCCTTTGCTTCAATATTTTCCGCCTGTAGCTCATGACATTTCTAAAACATCTTCAAACGTTTTCAGCTATCAAAAAGAGAAAGTATGGTCAATATTGGTACATTCTCCTTTATATTTTAATCTAATTATTATTTTTTAAAAATTTATCTTTTCAATTAAGTATTCTTAGTCTCAGTAATAAATGAAATGATCAAGTTTCCATTTTATTTGTGCACCATTTCAATTTATTCTATTATTAAACTTGATACCCAATTGCTTTTCCTTCCTTCTCTTCAGTTTTGTTTAGGAAGGCCAGTCCACTTCTGTCACAGAGCCTAGTGGTTTGTGGAATATCATACTGTCTAACTCCTGGGGACTTCATGTCTCATAAAACCCAAAGATCACATAAGAAAAAAAATATTTATTTTCCCAGAGTCCATATTGGAAACCACAATTTAATAAGCCTTTCCTAGTTGAGCAAAGCTAACATCCACTTTCTGTGCCATCCCCACTCCTTCACTCGAAGTGGGGCTTCCTTCCTTTTCCTCTCCACAGTGAGTCACAGTTTATATAAAGCCATTTGCTGTGCCCCCTGTCCACAGCTACTTTATAAAGTTTTGTATACACCTCACGGCTTATAACATTCATTTGGCAAATCCTTTACACCCTATCGAGACATTATTCATACTGTATTGAATTTATATGTTTATCAATTTGTGTCACACTTGGAAATCAAACCTCCCTAACTAGATTATAAACTCCTTGAAGAAAAATAATTAGGGACTTGGGAAAACATATTCTAGTTCTAGTTTTTATTGCCATTATCAGTGATCCGTCACACAATTTAGAGAAAAAATAATTATATTTTAGAGGTTTTCAAAATATAAAATCATCATACGTTCACAGTTAATTAAGTATGTTCATTTTACGAGTGTCAGAAATAGACAGGTACACAGTTTACAAGTGAATTGCTTAAAGCCAGACAGTACATTTTCTCCAGAAATCTGACATGGCCAACTGCTCTGATTTCCAGGATCAACCCTAGTATGCCTAGCTTTCCCATTTCCAGCAGTTGTCCACCAAGATCCCAAGACTGCTGGATTACCTAAGCTCCTCAGTCGGACCTGCATATCTGGCAACTTCAGCCTATTTCTAATTCCTTCTATCTTCCCATGTCTCGTTGGCATTTACGCACTATGAAAAATTTTGCCTCACTTTTTTTTGGAAATAGATCAAAGCCGAAACAGAGTATGTGTTATTAAAAATATAATCACATTACAATAGCTTTGGTTCTAAAACAAAAGAAAACAAAACAAAAGACTTACTGGTCTCCATGCTTTCTCTGGAAGCCCCATAAACAAAACCTTTCTTTGCATATTTCCCAGTATCCATTTTCCTATTTACTTTGACCTGTGACAACCTCATGGATAATTATACTTTTACCCTCTTCTTTCCCCCAAAATTGCAGTCTTTACAAATCACCAATGATTCTTTTCTTCACTGGATACAGTGATTAATCTTACTCCTCAGCTTACTTGAATTGTCAGTAGCTTTTGATATATTTAATCATTTCTTCTTTATATAAGAATACTTTCTTGGGCTAGTGAGGTAGCTCAGCGGCATAAGCGCCTGCCTGGCAAGCGCAAGGTCCTGAGTTTGACTCCCGGAACCCACGTATGAAAAAAGGGCCGGTGATATCGCTCAGCGGCACGGGCGCCTGCTGGCGCGCGAGGTCCTGAGGTCGACCCCCACTACCCACACACACACAAAAAAGAATACTTTCTTTATTTGTCTTTTGAGGTACCCACTCTCCTGAGGTTCTTCTTCCCGCTTGACAGCTTCTTTTTTTTGTGGGTACCGGGGGGTCAACCTCAGGACCTCGCGCGCCAGCAGGCGCCCGTGCCGCTGAGTGATATCACCGGCCCCTTTTTCGTGTGTGGGTTCCGGGAGTTGAATTCAGGCCCTTGTGCTCGCAAGGCAGGCACTTACGCCACTGAGCCATCTCACCGGCCCTCTCTAAATCCTTCTTAACCTTTCTTTTTCTTCCCATCTAAATGCTGGCATGCCAGCAAGCCATCCTCAGCATTCCTCCTCCACATCTTCTCACCCCAACTGCACACTCTTGATAACAACATTTACCTGTATCGTTTGACTTCTCCCTTGAGTTTTTAATTCATATAACTGACAACCTACTTGCCAGCTTCTCCTGGAGGAATACTATTCATAGGAGGCTATACATGTCCAAGAGAGACTTATAATTTCTCCCCAAATCCTCTTATCCCTTAGTCTTCTTCATATTATTTAATGACACTCCCATTTGCCTAGTTGCTTCAGAAAAAGATACCTGAAGTCAGTTCTTAGATCCATGTTATTTTAGCTGTTGTATTCAAGTCCTGGTATCTCCATCTTCAGAATACATACATCTTTCAGTTGAATCTCAGTCCTCATCGACCACGCTAGCAAAGCCAGCATTATGTGCTACCTGAAATATAGCAAAAACTTCCATATCCGACCTCAGTATTTCTGTCGTGTCCATCATTTTCTTATGTCCTGTCCAGACTTCTCTCCAAACAATAGCCAGTATGATGGTTTTAAAAGATAAAAAAGTCAGACTATCACCATGCTCAATACTCTTCAAGCTTCCTAGCTCACACAGCACACAAACTCACCCTTTGACAGAGCATTGTATGAGCCACAGGATGACCATTCTCCCTGACCTCATCCCCTCAGTCCTAGTTCTAGGTGGTATTTTCCAGCTGCAGTGGCCTTCTTTTCCTCTATTTGCAGACCTGTTCTAATTTCTTTCTGCATATGAGCTTTTCCCTGCAATTTCCTCACTGCTGATCTTCATTTAGAGCACAACTGAAATACTACTGTCTAAAAATGTTTCTTGACTATTTGATGCCCATTGCAAGCCATCCTGTATCAATGACCTGTTTTTAACTGAATACCATTACTGAAAACATAACTAAATCATTTATCGCTAGAATTTCAGTTTTCCCCATTAGAATATAAACTCTTTGTGAGCAGATTCATCGCTATATTCCTATCTCTTAGAATAATACTTTACAAACAATAGGTGCTCAATTGATTTGACAATATTGTAATCCCTAATTAAATAAGGACAAAAATCCACATGATTGGCTTTCTGTGCTCAGAGCTTGCTAAACTTATATATTCCTATAACTGGAATCAAGAGATACAGAAAAAAGGAAGGAAGGAAGGAAAAAAGGAATGAAGGAAAGAGAAGAAGGAAGGGAGAAAAAGAAGAAGGGAAAGAAAAAAGCAGGCATTATGGTTTAAATGATGTGTCCCCCAAGGACTCATTAGCTTCATTGTCAGATTAATCCATTGGTGGAAATCATAGCGGGAAATCATAGCTTATTAGAAGATAAGTCCTAATAGCATGAAACAATTTACTTGGACCATGACTTCGAAGGTTATATTTTGTCTTTCTTTCTGGTTCTGTCATTCTCTCTGCTTCCTGGGCATCATGAGGTAAGCAGCATTCCTCTGCCATGCCTGTCCACCATAATTCCCTGCCTCACCCCCCAGGTTCAGAAAGAGTGAAACCAAGTGATCATGGGCTGAAATCTCTGAAACTGTGAGCCAAAATAAATCTTTTCTCCTTCAAATTGTTTATGTAAGGTCATAGCAATGAAAACCTAACACAGATGGGAATGGGGGGAAGAGGGCAAATCATAGAAATTCTTGGTGGATTTTCAGAATCTATTCCTGAGTACAAGACACCTGACTCAGGACACATCACACTGCAGTTATGGGTTGGTTTTCCATTTTTCATTTGAACACATTTGCCCTAAAGTATCAGTGTAATAGTTTCATTAAAAGACATGATTTTTATAAAGATCTTATGTACCTGAACATTTTCAGTATGATCAATAAATATAGTGAATGTTTAAATTAAAAATTGCAAATTATTATAGTACAAGACACATGGCCATTAATCTCCATCAAAATACTCCTTATCATTTTGAACACATTTATCCCATAGTTCCTGCTACTTTCTTTTTTTTTTTTTTTTTTTTTGTTTTTCTTTTTGTGGGTACCGGGGGGTCGACCTCAGGACCTCGCGCGCCAGCAGGCGCCCGTGCCACTGAGCGATAGTACCAGCCCCTTTTTCGTATGTGGGTTCCGGGAGTCGAACTCAGGCCCTCGCGCTTGCCGGGCAGGCGCTTAAGCCGCTGAGCCATCTCACAAGCCCCCTGCTACTTTCTGAAGCAGTTCTGGAAGGTTTCTTTCATGAGTGTATTTTCATGGCTGCCTTGATGTCCCGAATTGATTCAAAAAGTTTGTGGCAATTTCTCTAAAATAAAAACATTATAGTGTATCCTCATTCACCTTACTCATTAGACCTGGCACTTTTTGACTTCTGGGTCTTCCCCAAAGCCAAAATGATTCCAAAAGATAAACATTTTTAATCAATTCAGGACATTGAGGCAGCCACAAGAGCATAACTAAAGACACTCACATGAGAGGACTTCCAAACCTGCTTCTGAAAGTAACAAGAACTATCCAATAAGTGTGGTCAAAGTGGAAGGAGTATTTTGACGGCATAATGACCATGTGTCATTATACTGTAATACGTATTTTAAAAATTTAAACATTCACTGTATATATTTTTTAACACACCACCTATTTATTTTTGCTAACAAGTTGGATTTTTTTTTTTTGTGGGTACCTGGGGTTGACCTCAGGACCTCGTGTGCCAGCAGGCACCCGTGTCGCTAAGTGATATCACCGGCCCTTTTATTGTATGTGGGTACCGGGAGTTGAACTCAGGACCTCGCGCTTGCTGGGCAGGCACTTGTGCCGCTGAGCCATCTCACCGGCCCTGGATTTTTCTTAAGAGTCCTGAACTAAATTATTTAATTGGACCCATAGATAAATTTAATTAATGATGATGAATAGAGCTGAAATCCCTCTGGTGGATTAGTCGTCAGGTGTACAAAGTTAGTATTGCAGGATGAAATCCTTGCTCACAGTGAACCCAATAGAAGATGATCGAAATATTCTTCTCTTTCTTCCTGTCCTCCCCTGCTTCTCTTTTTTTCCCTTCTTTTCCTCACTTTGAAATATTATAGGAGTCACAGAGGAACTTTTATAAAGATAACTAGCAGAAACCCTATTTAGAGGCAACTTCTGGAAATTTGGAATGGAGATGGGAGAAGACAAAGAGCATCCAACAACTGAAGCTTAGATAATTCCTGCCTCCAAGAAGACATTTTTAAAAGACTCCTTCTGTACTCTTTGCTAACTACAAACTAAATGTATCTGTAGCCCTTCCAAGCGTGAGACAGTATTTTCTCTCACATTCAACTTTACCATTGCCTTATTTATTTGTCCCTAAGAACTGGGTACCTTGTACAAATTTAGCATTCTCCCATGCTGTATGGATTCTTGATAGCTTACAGCTCCCTACATATATATCCCTTGTTGCAATTCTAGAATCTAGTCGTACTTTAAAAGTGGTATTATGGTTATAATTTTTTTTATCTTTTCCATAGCTAGTTTCTGTAGTTATTTGTACCTTGAACTTCTAAGTAGCACATGCATCATTTGTACAGTGTTCATTTTATAGTTTTAGGGCATGATTCTACAATCACTTATTTTCACTTAGTTTTTACTTTTATTCATGTAAACAGCAATCACTCTTTCTCTTCCTCCTATTTATTTTAAGCAGGAGAAGGAGGTGTATTATCTGAGTTCCCTTTCTCCTTCTGCCTCTGAAAGACTTTTTTGAACTTTTTTACATTCTACATACATTTTATATTCTCACCCATTTCCACAGGTTTAACTATTGGTCTTTGCAAATGATTCTTATGTTAACTTGCTTTTTTATCTCTAATCCATCATTTAGAATTGCCTTCTAATAATTCCTCAAAAGAAAAATTCTAAGGAGAATTAGCCAGTCACTCCAAATACTGATACATTTTCTAAATTCCACATGTCAGTTATCGGTTCTATAATGTTCTGGTTATCATGTTCAAAACTGCCAACAGCTATAGCTTCTCCTTTCTTATCTCATATCAGTAGTTAAATCCCATTCATTCTGTTCATGAAAGAGCTTTATCTTCCCCTTCCTTTCTAATTCCACTGGTTCTTTCTCAGTAATATTATCCTACATATGGGAATAGCTCCTGCTGTGTTGAAATAATACTGCTAAACCTTCTGGAAACAAGACTTCGGTAATTCTGTTCGTTTCTTCATTAACCATTAATATATTACTATAGTCTGCAAAATGAAGTCTAAACATAAGATTCTGGAAGTTGGCTGCTGTTCCTCCTCTTATTTTCTGATCCAAACCCCAAGATCTGGCCTAACCTACTTCTTTCCTAATTTGTTTTTATTGAATAAAGCTAAGAGCATAGACTTCATCTTTGTCTGGGTAACTTTTCTTCGTTCTGAGTTTCGTTGATGGATTTTTACCCGTAAGGGTAGCCAGGCATGGTGGTACATATGTGTAATCCAGCACTTCTGGTAGGCTGAGGCAGGAGGATCACAAGTTTGAGCCCAGCCTTGTTGACTTAATGAGACCCTGTATCGTAATTTATTTTAAAAGGCTGAGAATGTAGCTCAGTGCAGATGTCCTATGTTCAATCTCCAGTACTGTACAAACAAGCAAACAAAATCATAAAAGTGCTGAGCATGAGAAAACATACAAAAACCTGTTAAAATTGGAAAAATTTTTCAATAATGTATTTCCTCCTGACAGTTTAAAAGTAGATTTTAATATATTAGAGCACAATATGTTTGACCATAAACTACTTTGTTCCTTATTTTCATTATTATTATTTTAGTTATTATTATTATTTCACTTGCAGAGTGATCCCTTATGCAGTTTCTGCTGATGTGCTAACGATAAGTTTATACTTTGTATGTGATGGCGAGATTTCTTTGAGAATGAGGAAAGTCAGCTAAGCAACAAGGAGTTGTTGAAACCAATACTTAATCGGAGTGGGAGAAGTGATATGGGTTATGAGCAACTCAGAGAGTAATTTCAAGGTGAGATGAGAACTTGAAAATCAGTGGGAAGCCAGAGATAGGACTTACAGCAGGAGTTGATAAGCATTAGGGAGGAAAACAATTTCGTTTTGAAGACACTTCAGACTGATTGCAGGAGAGAGGGCTAGAGACCAGGGAGGAGAAGAAGAAAGAAATTGCAGTATGACTCACAGATGAAAAATTGTCAATGTAAGTGTGAGGGTTTTTTAATAGCAAGAAGGTAGTAGTATTGAAATAGGCTGTCCAAATTGGCTCACTTCAGGGGAGCTAAGGTGACAAACTAATGTCCTGGTGACAGATAGTTTTCTGTTGCCTTTCAATAAAATGTGAAGCAGAGCTCTCTGATAGCAACTCAACAGATACAAGGCTTTGAAATTCACTTGTATTTATTGGAATCTAGCATGTATGCTTGTATCTTTAGACACAATCAGAAATACCTTATAAGTCCTTGGTTACTGTGTTTTCTTTTGCGATAATGGAACTGCAAGTGATAATGAAAACAGAGATCATGTAAAGCTGGTATTTTTCAGCTTTCCATCTTCCTACCTGTATGTTCAATAGCAAACATGGTTTTAGGTCCAACATTGGGAGGGTCGGGGTGAAATAAGATTTCTCTTAACTCATAACTACAAAGTTGTTTCATTTTCTTGAATTTCAAGGATGCGAAAACTGAGATTAATAGGATTTCCGTAACTTGCCTGAAGCCCTGTGGCTAGACACATTGGATCTCAATCACAGATTCCAATTGCCTTTCTCTGTACTCCTTTATTTCGAAATGCCTCAGCACCCAAGCGATCTTAATTCCGGACACTTGCACTTTCAATTACATCATCATCATCTTCTTGTTACTAGGAGTTGTTAACAAGGAAGGATTCTTTTCCCCTCTTTCATTTTTTGAATATTTAGCACCTTGCCGATGTATTTACACTCCACTATCACTGATTTTTAGCCTCAGGGTTTGGAAATTCACTTCGAGTCCTTACGTTGCCCTCACTTCTCACATAACGATCGCTCACTGAGTCCTGTTGGTTTACGTCTATTCGCAATCCATGAACACTGTCACTACTGTAGTTCAGATTTAAAATTCCTTTCCATGGGAATACTAGAGGAGTCTGTTTGCACATTACTTATCTTGAGGAGTTTTTTGTTTTCTCTATTTCAGCTTTTATAATGCTGCCAGACGCATTTGCTAACACCAGATTTGGTGTTATGTTTCTATTCAGCAACCGACAGGGACTTTTGTCTAATAAGTAAAACTTCTTAGCCTGGTATACAAAGATTTATATCCAACCTACCCTCCACAATCGGTCTCCAAATACATACACCTCAAACATCATTTCCTTTTACTGTTACCTATCAGACCCCTTCTTTCCAGGCAAATCAAGCTTTTAGTCATTTTCTATATCAGATCCATATTCGCTGGCAGCTTCCTCTCAGATTTTTCCCTCTGCCTTACATCGTTACTCTTGGCTCTGAGATTATTTACCTTGTCAGTTTCCAGGTGCTACTGTCTGTCTCTCTTCAGTATCTCTTACATCTGCTTCCTTTTTTGGCTTCTGGCATTGACCTTGAGCCCTAAAGTTTCTCCCCTGGCCTGCAGTGCTTTCCTCCCACACTGCTGCTATGATCATTTTGCTCTTGCAGCAATCATTTCCCAGCTTGGAAACTTTTTCTACACTCCATTTGCTGTAACGAGTTCTTTAGCATGGCAGCCAAATGATATCTGTGTCTTTTCATGCCTTTCACGTGCTTATTTCCTGCTCTAGTAGTCTCTTGTACTGTATGCTTTTGTTCTATATGTGTAGTTAAGTCGTTGCTCTTTGCTAGTTTACTTTTTTCTGGAATGTTTGCTCCTGCCGTTTTCACCTTACAAACTTCTAGTTCATCCTTTAACCTGTTACTCAAACGTGACTTCCTGAAGCATTTTCCTGAGCACCCCAAACAGAGCGGATCTGCCCATTTTTTGTGTGTTACAATGTTACTGGCTTTCTTGTAATTCATGCAATAATGCAATGGCTGTTTTGCATGTGTGGCTTTCATTTCAACTGGGTGCACGTGGGGCTACATTTTATTCATACTTATAGTGCTAGCACTTATAATGAAGTACAATAAATATTCACTTATGATTTGATTGAATTGAAATAAACCTCACTATATTCAAGCCCAACAGATGCTCAGAGCCTCATCCTGATAGTTTTTCCCAGGATAGTTTGTAGATGCGCCTTCTCTTCCATTACCCCCAACTGGGAAGGCTCCCACCTTCCTCTGATATCCAGATTTCCACACATAATTTACATTTTGATAACTGGGGGAAACCTTTTTCCTTTGTTCTCGGTTGTAAAGTCTGTCAGGGAAAATTTGATTAATCATCTATTATCTCATAACATTTAATACATGTGGTTTGCAATTATTAGAAAGAAAATAAATATGGGTAGAAATGAATATAATGCATATGTTCTTTAATGATATTGTCTGGCACACTCAGAGAAATGGAGAACTTTGGAATGATTTATCTTTTTCATTTTACATATCAGATAATCAGCTTCAAAGACATTGTGTCGTGTTTTCAAGTTCTTAGCACTAAGGAAAGAAAAATTAGACAAGAATCAAAGTTTCCTGACTCTAGGGCAATGTTTTATGTATTTTCAGGTTTATTACTCTTCTTCTTCAAGTGCATGTTACCATATAAATCTTTTTGATATATTAATAACTTAATAATTAATAATTAATAACTTAATTTTTGCAATAATAATCATGTAAATTATATTTGCTACATAGATATTTTTAAAAAGTCGATTTTCTACTTGGATAAATACTATTTTTAAATGTGACCATAATAACACCCTGGAAAAATCTCACCAGGTAAGGGAGAAGATATAGAATGATTACAGAATAAGATCTTCACATTAAACATACTTATTGTTATTTCTAAGAAGGAACCATAAAAAGCAACTGCACAGATATTTGCTTTTACTCTTAGACTCATTTAGAAAAGTAGTGCATATTCGATAAGAAATTATTTTATTTCAGAATCAACACTAGCATATGGTTGTTTATTCACAAAAATGTAAACCATAGACAGTATCCATTTTGGCTAAGTTGTTATATTTTTACAAGCAGATCACATTATTAATTTACTTCTCTGACTTTACATATTTTCCACATGAACACTGCATTCATGAGTATGACATTAATTTATTATGATTCCCATTTTATATGAGTAATTTGATCCTTTCTTTGTGAAAAACTGGGAATTATTGCATGTATTAAGGTTTATTATTTGAGATAAAAGCAAGAACATGTCGTTGTTTTCGACTGCATAAAATGTTGCATTCTCAGAAAATCTGAAGCATAGTTTCTGTCTTTTAATATTTTCTATTTAAAAGGTGGATAAGATTTGTGGCCGTCCAGTAAGAACACCCACACAAAGCCCTCCTTGTTCTTTTGATCCAAATAAAGAGAAGCACGGAATGAAGATCTCTGTAAGGAATGGTGAAGAGACGCTTGCCAGCAGAAGAAAGTAAGACATTTGTTTTACAACCAGAAAGAGAAAAGAAAGTAAGCTATTAATTTTACAACAGAATAGAATATATTCATTAAGTAGACCCTAATACAGAATGGAGGGAAAATATCAACATTTCTTAACTTTAAAATCCAGTGGCTCCACCTGCTCCATTAATCTGGAAGATAGATTCAGCTTGTGAGACCAATAAAAATTCCTATGATGATAGAAGTTATTCTATATTATAATATGGCAGATCCAGGTACATGTGATCATTGTGCATTTAAAATGATTAGTATGACTGAGGATTGAATTTTCAGTTTAATTTTAGTTAATTGTAATCTAAATTCTACAAACGGCTAGTAGTGACTGCATTGAACAGTGTAAGACAAAATACATTTACATGATGTGATAAATATAGCTGAATATTTAGGATCTCTTAAAGATAACTGGATAAAAAGAAGTTTTCATACTTTTTACCTGGAATGATGAAAATGACTGTTGATACAAAATAATAAGCATTGATTAGGGCTTCTATAATTTACTTTTCTACTACTATGTCCATCATTATTTCACAGTTAGATTAAAGCCTTCATTGTGTCCCCTTTCTTAATAATTGGTGCTTAAATTCAAAAACTCTTGAAACTCTAGGAAATGTTACTTTTTATATTTAGTAAACCAGTGTATGCCCTGGAAATACTAGATTCTCAGTGTTTTTGAACTGAACCGAAATTCAGAATTTTATATATTTGCTTATTTGCTCAAATAATCATTTATAATAATGCCTTATAGATAATTCATACCTGAAATATTTTATGTACTTTAATGTCTATTGTCTAAAATCAGTTTCTTTTCTTTTTGGAGATAGCACATTGAATGTCTCACCCTCTCCTCAGATGCTCTCTAAGCATTGGATCCAGTGGCTATTTGCTAACAGCAGAAAAGAACTGATGCTTTGTATGCAATACAGCTGTTCTTTTTTTTTTTTTTTTTTTTTTTTGCCTTCTAAATAATGAATGATCACCAGTCATTTCTTGCATTTGAAAAATCAGTGAATTTTGCCTAGGGTGGTTCTTAACAATAACAACAACACCACAACCCTAGCTGAGGAAGATGTTTAGTTCTTAAAGATCATGTATGTTTCAGGACCAAAACAACCCAGTTGAAAAATAAAACAAAACTCAACACATTGTTTATTCAGTAATAAAATAGGCAGGTACAGTCGAAATGTGACAAAATGGCTCAGAACGACGAGAGGCTCATAGGGATGGAAAGTTTCAGAGGTGAAACTGGCCACTGAATAGCCCCGTCATTGCAGATCTTGCAAGTTCACACTTCTGTGTCCCCGAGCAGTCAGCAACCATCATCCATCATCCATGAATCAGAATAAACACGTCATGGGCCCAAACTGGTACCACCCAAGGTACACGACAGGGAAGACTGCGCTTGAGCCCATTTAAACATTTCAGTGTTGCACTACTTTTTAAATTATCACTATTAAGTGGTGCTCAATTGTCATGGCAGCATATCTTGGCTTCTTGTCTATATATTGCACAGATCTATCCATATGCTAGTTCTGAATTTTATTTACCCCTCATCAACTGATTATTCCCCAAGGGGTCATAAATTTCAGTTAAAGTAGGTGGGATGATATAGCCAGAATAGGTACCGAGTCTGAGCTGCATTTTCACGCATCTTAATGGTGTTTTGTCCACTCTCTTGAGCCTAATTTTCAACGGATCACCTCCACTTGATGACCTACTGTTTCTATGTGAATGTGATCGTATAGCCTGGCATATCAGATAGCATTTCGTCCATCACAGGCTTCTCAGGTTGCATAGTTAGTTCAGTGATCATCCCAAATGTGTATTTCTATGCAGCCTCGGTTGTAGGCCAGCTTAACTAAACAACCAGCCAGCAACCAAACCAAATGAGCAATTTCACGCATTATTTCATAGATGTACTTGTGTCATCTGGCTCATCTGCTTAGAGCCGCTTGCAAACGAGCAAGCAATGGAAACTTTTCTTGCTCACATAAAACTTTTGGGGGCTACTGTATACATAGGCTATAGCAACACACTCAGGTGTGTGCTGAATATGTGTGTGTTGAATAGGTGTGTGTTGAAAACACTCAGGTGTTTTCTTGAATATGCAGTGGGATACAAAAAGGACTTTACTTTTTCCTGAGTATTGGCTCACCTTAGATGTAGAGGATATCTGAAGAAAATCCAGAGCACATTTAGAAACACTGATTTGTTAAGCACCTGAAATGTCAATATTTTTCGCCACCAGAGGCATGTCTATGTGTACTAAGTCATCCAGAATGATGTGATCAATATGTTATTGTTAACGTGGTGTCCTGCGAGGTCTCTAGACCGTCCAGGCGCCTGTCTGTCTTTGGCTGGAAGAACTGCTCCGAGGTCTAACAGTGAAGGGGCACTGCTGTCCTTGCCAGTTCAAAGTTAAATATTTTGATTATCTTTAGTAATTCGTAAAGAGACAAAAGCACATGCCAAATCAGGCATTAGCTGGATGGCAAGTGTCAGGACTTATTTTAACTTGCTCTAGTGGACACCACATACAAGGTAACAGGATTTGTAACAGGATTTGTAACAGCATTTGTAACAGGATTTGACCTGTGACTCTGTTTATCGTATGCCAACCATCCTCTAGTTTGCAAAGACCAGCCAAGCAAGTGAGGTCAATGCTAATGGTTAGGAAACAGCACCTTCACCTTTCTTTTAACTTTGATGATGGTCCTAACTTCAGCAGGGGTCAATTATTCTTTTGTTTTACTACTTTTGTAGGGAGAGGCAGTTTTAGAGATTTCGATTTGGCCTTCACTGCATGAGTTAGGGAAACAATGTGGAGACTGTACAAAGGGCAAGTAAGACTACTACAAACGTGTGTTCAAAAGGATGAAATAAATACAGAGAAGATCTTTGGCTTCACTGGTCCAGTGAGACTCAAGCTGAGCCTAGAACCCCATCTTCATTTGACTTCTATAGGTTTTCATTTAGATTGCCAGAGCATAATGGTACTCTGGATCTACAAGGTGAAAGTTCACTCAGAGCTGGTGTGTGGGAATTCTTAATAGAGGAAGAATTGTACTGTATCATTTTGTACTTATGCAGGACTAAGGAACCAAACCTTCCTTCCCAGGGGGTTCCCTGAACCTGTGAATAGGGAACTAGGTGAGAGACTGACTTCCTTTTGAAGTAGATGAAGTGGTTTCTTTTTTCTATCTGTAGTTAATTTCTGAATATTTTTCTTGTTCTTCTTTTCCTATAAATTCACGCTCCAGTCTCACTTCATAGATGAACTATTTTGTCACTCTGAAAGTATTAACCTTTGCCTTTATTTCGGGCCGGGGAGATGGCTCAGCGGCTTAAGCGCCTGCCCGGCAAGCACAAGGGCCCGAGTTCGACTCCCAGATCCCACACACCAAAAAAAGGGGCCGGTGATATCGCTCAGCGGCATGGACGCCTGCTGGCGCGCGAGGTCCTGAGGTCGACCCCCGGTACCCACACACACACAAAAAAATTTATATTATTTCATATAACTTTTTGTGTTTTCTCTGAGTTCACTTTGTTAAGTGGGTTTCTTATTAGATTACTTTTTAAATATAATTTAGCCATTTGTAGGAATTACTTTTCTTATGTTCTATACACTACTTGTCAGTTTTGGGATTTGGGAACATTTTCTAAGATAAAATTTCATTTGAATGTAAACAAAATTTATTTCGTGAGTAACTTAAGCTAAAATTACCTTTGTTAAAGAGAAACTCTTAACTTTGCTATCAAGTGTATAAAATTATTTTGCTTAAAATATTTCTGCACTAAATCAAAATATATGCTATTATAGTTTTTTTCTGCTGTTTATTTTGTTTTGTTTTTCTCATTATATTTATTATAGAGGGAAAGTTGATTTATCGATGTTACAAGTAAGTTTCCAAATTAAATTTTTTAAACTTTGAGCCATGGTTTCCAACATGCTCTTGAAACAATCTCTCTCCTACTTGTTTCTCTTTTCACCGTATACTCATTTCAAGTTCATATATATATATATATATACATATATATATATATATATATATGTATATATATATGGCCTTCATATGCAATTGCACTGGTCTGTTGTCTGTTGGTAAGCCAAATAAGATAACCTAGGTGAGGATGAGAGTGGTCAAGGATAGACTAGGGCACTAAGGCCAGCATGACAGGAATTGAGAAGTATGCTTAGGTCAACTTTCTGTCTCGTATCTGAGAAAATAAAGATGTATTTGTCTATGAATGTGTATTAACACTCCCACTAATATTTCAAAGTATAGATAAAAATGCTTTTAAAATCATGCTTCCCTAATTAGAAAATAGTTAACATTTCTGTAGTCCAAACTTTCATGAAAGCTGATAACATTCAAATTTTCAGTAATTTTTTTTGCCATTTCGTATGCTAAGATAATTTTTCATTATAATTTACAGTTGATATAGTAGCTATATAGATAGAGATAAAATATAATTGACCAAGTATTGCTATGGACTTGCTTTGATTTCCTATTATACATTAATTAAAACACAAATTATTATAAAAGATAGAATATCTAAACAACCCACCCAAATCATTAACTAAACAACTGCCTTGTGTAATTTACAAAAAGTGAAGCTAAAATGTATGTTAATATTTCCTGAGTTAACTCCTATAAATTAGTATTCTACACATGATTGTTTTTCCTAGGTATCTTCACTTTTACTTACTTTGGGCAAATCTCATGGTCATACGGCTATTGAAAACTAATTTCTATAATTTAAACCAAGTTAAACTATTGAAAGAAAGTTGTGGAACAATAATGTAGCAGTTTCTGTAGTTTAATATAGTTTCCTTGGTAGCTGAAAAATAGACATAATAAAATGCACTGGTGACTTTACTAATGTAAATGAAAACAAATGTATTTTATGTTTGCTAAATATTTAAAATAAGCCATAGTATTTAAAAAATTATATAGTCATAGTTTATATTTAGCACATTATGTAGTTTTTGTTGTTTAAAATTATTAGAATGATGGCACCCTAACTTAAAAAACTGTTTTTATGTTTTTGTGATGGAGGAAGAGTTTAACTTATAGTCTTTCAGTATTCCTTCCAGTTATATTAATATGACTGAAGTGGTGAGAAAAGTGGCTTCCCTCCTCTCTCTTTAGTTGTTTGGCTGGGATATAAATTAGCATAAAGCAGATTAACAAGAAAAGAATCACTTTAGTTATATATGTAGTCACGCGGCCCCACAAAATCTTAGACTCAAAGAAGGGCCGGATAACTGAGTCTATGCAGGTAGCATCCTCAGCACCAAAAATAATAATGGCTTGGGGCTCCTAGGGGTCGTGGAGATGTTATGAGAAGGTGAAGGGAGAAAATGTATGGTGAATGAAAACTGCTTGTTTACCAAGGAAAATTTCCTTTGAATGTGTAAATTTCTTTTACA
Organism: Erethizon dorsatum; assembly: GCA_028451465.1. Classification (NCBI taxonomy): domain Eukaryota; kingdom Metazoa; phylum Chordata; class Mammalia; order Rodentia; family Erethizontidae; genus Erethizon; species Erethizon dorsatum. Next base: position 141,427,498 of record CM051824.1, read on the forward strand.
AAAGGGCAGCTTTTCAAAGCTGTATCTATCTCTGTAATTTCTAAAAATATCCAACATGAAATAATCAACAGCAAAAGAGTTACAGTTTGGGGTGATATATTCTTGTCTCTACAGTCATACTTCAGGGTGATATGTCCTATACCTTAACATAACCATTGTTGACTTATTATTTCACCTGCTTTTGTTTTGTTCTGTTTTGTTTTGCTTTGTTTTGCCATCGAGCAGTATTGTGATGATTAATTAGTCTTGGGATGTTTAGCTCATTTTTTTAAAAGCCATATATAACATTTGAAGTAGTTGGTCCTAGACAGTCATCTTGCTTTTTGCTTCCTTGTTACTCCCCGCCTTTTCTTCTTTATCCCTTCATTCTTGCCTTGCTTTGAATTAATCAGATGTTTGTTGTTTTTATTATTTTATATCTTTTTAGATTTGTCTTTATTATTTTTTATGTTTACTATAGAGATCACAAAATGCATTTTTAGTTTGTACTGCAAGTTTCGCCACTTCATTGAATAATATAAGCAACCTAGAACAGATTCACTCCAGAACTCTTTTCCCATTTTATGCTATTATATCAACAAATATCTTACTTTCAATGTTTTCACAACCCTGAAGACATTATTACTGTCCTTATTTTTAGATAGTCGATATTTACTTTTATTTACTCACACACTATATTCTCTCTGGTGCTTATTTCCTCATTTTCATGTGTCTATCTAGAATAATTACCTTTTTTACCTTAGTATTGTGTATCTTTCATTGATTCTTTTTAATCAATTTTTTTTTTTTTTTTTTTTTGGTGGTTCTGAGGATTCAGTCCAGGGCTTTACAAATGCTAGGCAAGCACTCTACCAATGAGCTGCACTCCAGCCCTTATTGATTATTATCAGCAATGAATTCTTTCAGCCTTTGTTAGTCTATTCAATCTTTATTTTTGAAGAATATTTTCACTGGGCCCAAAATTACACGTTTTTGTCAATCTAACATTTTAAAAACTATAAACATCCAAGCCATGATTAAGTTCCTGACATGACGCTCTGTGTAAGCACCATAGTGTAGAAAGTTTCATGGAACGAATTTAATGAGTGATAACTAAGGTAGTAGATACAGCTGTTGCTCTACCACTTCGCCTTTACCTGGCCACTTTTTCCTTCTTCCTGGCTGGTATATCCTCACTGCCCATAACTCATGGCTCCTGTATTCTCTGGGAAATTGCCTTCAACAAATAGGAACCATCTGTAGTCCTTATCTGTTGTTACCTAACAAATCACTCTGAACCTTAGTTCTTAAAGCAACAATCAGCATATTTTATGCAATTTTCTGTGGGTTAGGAATTTGAGAGCTGATTAGCTGTGGGATTTTTGGCTAAGTCCCTAGGGAGTTTGCTGTCGAGAAGGCTTCAGTCATCCGAAGACCTGGAATATTGTCTCACAGATGGATCAGTGATGTGGCTTTTGGCAGGAGGGTTCGGTTTCTCGTCACAGGGACCTCTCCACAGAACATCCTGAGTGTTCCTACATCAGTGTGACTGGCTTCCCTTAGGGTAACTATCTAGAAGAGAGTCAGGCAAAGGCTATAGTTTTATGATCTAGCCTCAGAAATCACACACTGTCATTACTGCAATTTCCCATAGGCTAAACAGCTCAGCTCTTTTCAGTGTAAAGGGGGATACACAAAGTCATAGAAGGGAAGGTCGATTGTTGGGAGTCATGTTGGAGACCAGCCGCCACCCATCTTGTCTACCTGGAGGCAAGGGATGGACTCCTATGAACCTCGGCTGCTTTTCAGCAGCTCATAGGCAGTGTCTGACTTGACATGGTGGTCTGAGAGTCCCGCCCCCTTGCTTCAAGGTGGTGGGAACAAATGTATGTAGAAATGCGTGCTGAAACACTTCAGTACTCTCTATGGTCTCTGACCGACCACATCCTTGCCTAACTCTTTTATTTCCACCCTTTCCTGTTTTCCTCACTCCTTTTCTCTTAAGAGGACTCTTTCAAAGAATTACTTGTCTTTCTCCAAATTCCTGTCTCAGGCACTGCTCCTAGGGAATTTGGCCTAGAGATGTCTGCATTTTAAAAAGTGCCAAAATAAATGCAGAACAAGTGTAAGCTAAATAAAAATTGTAGTATAATGTTCTAAATATAGATATCTTCCTAGTCCCAGGTTCCTGGCCAGTTTTTGGTTTTTCTCCCTCTTCCTTTTTTATATTCATTTTATAGAAAACTATTCTATTAGGTACATGCTTTTTCTTTGCTCTAACATTTGAAAAAGGACAATTTCCTTATTAAAATATGTTCTTGAATAAGGGATGTGCTAAGCTCCTTTGTGTACTATGTAAATCATCTTTCCATTTGGGAAGAAGGGAACTAAGCCATAGAGTTGTATTATTTTGGTTTTAATTTGGAGATGTAATTGTACTGGTTCAAGACTAACCTTATTTCGTCTATTTGCCTAGCATGCTAACAACCAGCTAATTGAAGACTCTAGATGATGGCTACATGCCAGTCGTAGAGGTCTTCAGAGTTGAACAAGGCAAGGAAGAGCCACTGCTCCTTTAAACAGCTTGCAAAGCATCCCTGTTTTTCATTTTTGGGCAGAAAGCAAACTACACAGCTGTGTGGGACATTGTACTCATATAGTTGTCTAAACTATCCCAGACAGAGCAATTTCCCTGTGGCAGTTCCTGTTCCCTGCTTGATTTCTTGAAGTTAGCTAGTAAGAATAAGCTATTAGCAAGCTTAAATCGGTGATAATTAGCTGTACATTATTATTTCAAAGTGGTGTGGCTGTGCCAATTAAGTGGGTAATTAGGAAAACCCCAGGACAATAAATTAAGACAGAGCTTCAACACCAGGGCCCCATCTGTTCGGCGGCAAGCATTCCAATTAGCTGAGCCTCTCATGTAAGAATGTGTGATGAAAGGGATTGGCTGCATGGATGGGTGTGTAGTATTTGGGAACAGAGACTGTCCCAGGTGCTTAGTAAAAATAAGATATTTTTAATATCAGAATTTCGATGCCAAGATAGGGAAAGGAAAATTTTGAGAAATACCCCATTTTTAAATGTTTGAAACAAAACACAATTTGAATTGTTTTATGAGATTTTTCCCAATTTTATTTTTGGAACTTAATTGGAACATAATATCATCAGGCATTTCCATATTATTTTAATGTGTTTATTAAATTGTTATTTGAATGAGAATCTTATCACTTAGAAAAAATAATTTTATTCACTGAGAATGGAAACTAAAGAGGATTTTTGAAATTGTAAGAGTTTAAGGTGACAAATGAGGTAAGGCATAATTCTGACTCAGGATAAAACAAATTAATATCCTGTCCATCACACACACACAGACACAAACACACACACACACAAACACAGAACCATAGTGAAGTGATTAAAATAATTAGTTTAACGTAAGGAGGAATTTACCCATACATTATATAAGAAAACTTCATCTTATTTAGGATTATTACACAGGTGGAATAGGTTCATCATAAATGGAATAAATTAACTTAAAATGCATGAATTTATGGTTACAGTATTCTATCCTATTTATCACAATAATTTACTAATGAAACAAAAATAAGCTAATTTTTAAATTCTTGATGTAGTACATGGGGTATATGTGTTTGTTCCTATGGTAAGTCAGTATTGAGATATATTGGGCTCAATGATACACTGAAAATTCAAATATTACATGGATGATAATATTCATAGGTCAGAAAAAAGTCAGCTCTTTGAGAAAAATTTAATATCTCCTATAATACTAAAGAAAGCAATTTACAATTCATTTCCTAAAAGGAAGTTAATGCTTCTTTGAGGTGCCATTGTTATTTATTACTTGCAGGTTTAATTTACTAAATAAAGGTCATGTTCCCTTCGATGAGGAAATTTCTGTTTAATTTAAAACAGTGGTTAGTGAGTGGTGGTAGTAAGTGCTTCTGGGGCACAACGAGCCAAGGCAAAGCTCCGGAGAGGACAGCAGAGGTGAGGACAGAGCAGGCACTGAGGGGATGTGGGGTTCAGGCAGGCTGGAGTCAAGACCTACAGGAATAATGAGGATCGGACCTGCAGGGGTCAAAAGCCAGGCACACAGGAAGAGCAAATGCTGGAAGGCAGAGCAAACATATGGCAAAAGTTTAGTCAAGTGGTTCTTAACCTTTGGGGATCGCGTATCCCACTGAGAATCTGATAAAGCATTTCCAGAAAAAGCAAGTTCATAAACAGATACACGTGGAATTGTGTGGCATTGGAAAGCAATTTGCTCCTCCTGATACTAATATTAAATATAAGACTTAACAATAAGTTTGTTTTTATTTTCTAGGCATTCATGAAATAATTAATGGCCATTTCATGGAATATCTTAAACTAAGTCCAGACAATGAAAAATTAGACACTACTTGTCTTGAAAGTAGTTACAGCTTTAGCTACTTGGTGTGAACTATAAATTGAAATAGTGGTTGGTCTTAGACATGGCTCTGTGTACATATGTTTGGTATCTGACAGATTCCTATTTTTGTTTTCATAGTGATAATTACTGAAACTTATAGGAAACTTTTTGTAACTATCACTGGCTGCAATGAGAAGTCCCATAGATTTCATACTTAGATAAGGGTAGATTATTTCAGAGAACATGAGATTAACTGTACATACCTTAAGTTTCATTAGTGTTCCATAAAACTTTGGTCCTCAAGTTAATTTGTGATGTCTGTAATACCTATCGAATTTAGGATAATGTGAGTAGAAATAAATCTTTCCAAATTTCTCACTACAGAAAAAATAAGATATATTTTTTCCAAGCCATAGGAAGAATGACTTTTAAATTGGACAGTTTTCTAACCAATTCTCCAACAAAAACATTCTATTTGTGAGTAGCAGTTTTGCCAAATGGATGAAGGAGGAGTTTTCAATAGTGTTTATAATGGTGACTGTATGGTTATATCATCTAGACGACTCACACCCCCCTCCACGAAGGAAACCAAACTGTAAATGAAATTCTTCCCAAATAATATACCTGAGGGTTTATTTTCTTTCTATTTTTTCCTCACAGAAAGGGGATTTTCTTTTTTTCTTTGCAAAGTAAGTAAATAGTTGCAGAATTGAACAGAAACTCAAATTTAGCTCCCTTGAGTTGTTTTTCAAGGGCACATGCCATGTTGAAATTGGCTGTTTTAATGAATATATAAAATTATTTCAGAAGTTTTCATAGAGTCACTAGGGGTTAAATGAAGATGAAAAGTGCAGCCTGTTCCATTTACTGACGTAGCAAAATTAGTTTGCATTTGGAAGCATCACAGTTTCTCCATCCACAACAGAATATCAAGAATATCGAGCACTGTCTTTCAGTTTGTTTTGCCTGGGAAAGAACATTTCCAACATCTTAAATCTTAAATGGCACTTGAAGTGCCTTAAGGATGTATATACATGCTAGGGGAAAATTTAGAGCAGGCAGGACCAAGAGTTACTAATATTTGTATCCAGTTGCATGTTGAATGGAAATGATAAAGCTGCAATTCCACACGATTGTCCTCAAACTAGCAGAAGAAAAATGTTTTTAGAGTGGATTATTTATCCCACATGATAGACACTTTTTTTTTCTTCTTCATTCTAAGACAAAAATCAAAACAATAATTTTCAGGGTGCACGTCTTCACCATTATCTTCAGAATTGTGCATGGTTTCTTTGGCTTGGAAAGACAATAAATGAGATTTGAAGGAACTCTCAAGATAACATTGTTTATGCCCCTGCTTGTAGAGTTATAGACTTTTAGATCTGACTTCTTGAAAATATGATTCATTGTATCCGACTTTTGAAGTCCACAGCACTAATGTTCTTCTACTGTGTTGGTATTACCTTCCATCAGCAAAAATCTTGTTGTATATGGAACATTGCCACTAGATGTCTCGCAAATTGAGTCAACTCAATGGATTTATAATCTTCATTTTATTTGTTTTGTCTACATTGTTTAATTTAAGGTAATACTGATAGAAACAAGTATACACATGAATAATCATAATAGAAGACTATAGTACTTTAATTCCTATCACCTGGAAAATATTTTAGTTGTCATAATTGAGTAAAAGTGATCGTACCTTACACAATCCTGGTCCGTAATAATCTAATAGGGAATAAAATAATACGCAAGTCTCAGGGAATATTAAAAAGCAATATTTTCCAAAATGAGAAGTACTATAATAGGAATAAAATTAAAGACTAAAATAGTTTATCATGTCTTAACTCTGTTAATTATAAATTTCCTGATCTCAAAACCCATCTTTATACCAGAGTATAGAGACACAAATATTGGGTCCGAAAGATAACAGAATATCTGAAAATTCAAGCATGGTACCATGTAGATATGTCCATCAATCCAATAAATTTGTGGACAGAGGTAACTAGGAATATCTGATTATAATAGTAAAATAAAAAAAGTGGAAAACGATGTTCATTCATTGACACATTAATAAAATATTTTATTGGTGGTCTGCTAATGCTAAGAGAGGAAAATATTATGCAGAATATATTTTTGTTCCCTAAGTCATGATGATTATTGTTAAAATGTTAGTAACCACAGAAAATATCCTACTGAAAACGAAAGGAATGCTTAAGATTTGACATAAAATATGGAATATCATAACAGAGGTGTAATAATGATTCTTTATGTGAACAACATAAAATCAACTGTTAATTTTATGTTTAATCTGTTGATTAAAATCAACAGATGTACAAATATTCTATTTGACTTAACTTTCTTGTTGGTTTTGACCCAATCATAAAAAACTAATATGATGCTTCTTTAATCTGTTAAAACTGAACAATTAATTGCACATTTTAACTAAAATGAACAAAAAGTTAAGCAGTGGAGAAATTATATCACATTTCTTTTTAAATGGATCACCAGTTTCCTTATTACTATCTGATTTGTTTTAACCCTTAGCTACTTGGTAGAGTGTTTATTCTCATAAAAGATTTAAAGTCTTTGTTTAAAATCTTTCTTAATGGAGCATAGAGTTGGTGCTTTTTAAGGTATATTTTTACAACATGGGGCAATGACATTAGAGGTAGTTCTGAAATTCTAGTTCTGAAAACAGGTTTAAATCACTTCAGAGGAGAATGTCTTCAGGAAGTGTGCTTTGTACTGGGACATTAACGGTAATATATTGGGTTTGGAAGTCTACTAAAAAGTGAGGAATACAGGTATCTATCCTAATTGTATAAATGGCTACGGATTCACAGCTCAGGCTGTACAAAATTATAAGAGAGTATTTGACGTGAAGCACTTGTCTGAAAAGAATACTCTGAGAAGGGTGCCTGAGGGTGTATTTTCTGGGCTCCTTCCCATTATTTTCCCTGTTGCTCCTCAAACTGCCTCCCAGTCTTGACCCCTTTATCTGCGTTGAGAGATCACAGTCAGTCCTCTAGTGAGGGGAAATCATGTTTCATGAAGAACAAGACTTCCTAAGGGGAAAGAAAAACCTGGGATCACTTAATCAGAGGGGAAAGTTCTGAAAATAGATGGGACCTTAGGTCACAGTTCCCAAAATAAGCAGTGGGCTTGGGGGGGTATTCAGAAATCAGACTTCATGACTTCCTTTTTTTTTTTTTTTTGTGGGTACCTGGGGGGTCGACCTCAGGACCTCGCGCGCCAGCAGGCGCCCGTGCCGCTGAGCGATATCACCGGCCCCTTTTTCGTATGTGGGTTCCGGGAGTCGAACTCGGGCCCTTGCGCTTGCCGGGCAGGCGCTTAAGCCGCTGAGCCATCTCACCGGCCCATGACTTCCTTTTTTAGAACAAATACACTTTTTTCCTTTTTAATGAAATATAAATGTGATGTGATTGAAACACATTTATGTTTGTGATAAATGTGCTTGGTACCATATTTTGCATTTCTTCTTAGTGATGCATTCACTCTCTCCTCCTATCTCTCTGGGACCACGAAGCTAGACTTTAAGTCTCCCCATAGCCCATCTAACTACATAAATTTAATTATTTTCAAGCAGTTACAATGAGAGCTGTTATGGCTGTAGAATACCAATCTAAAAATATTTTGTCAAAGAGAATGACTTAGGTGAGAATAAAGTTAAATGATTAAATATAGATTTAGAACAGCAAAAAAAAAATAGTTCTTATCTAGAAACATGTAATTATATATTTCCTCTGTGGAGCAGGAGACTGACATTTTAGTCTGCAGTTTGACAGCGGTGGTCAGGCATCTCTACAGGGTGAGCCTGCTCATTAGTGCCACATTAACCTTAACTTTGCCTCAGGCCATTAACTAGCGAACTGCACATTTGACCTTTGTTCTACAGATATTTTCAAACAGTGTGCTAGGCCCTGCTTTTAATTTGGGTTCTGTATTATGTGTAGACTGACTTTAGGGGTAGGAAAAAAAATCAATACATGTCATTAAATAAAGAAACGTAGCTTGAGACATTCCACAGAGAAAAGCTCTGTTTGAAAATAAGATTCCTCTCTAATGCTTTTCCAGATAATTAGCTTTGGTCAAAATTAGAAATAGCCTCTTCTGTATTGTGTTCAATGGAGAAAAAAGGACAGGAAGTACAATATGTGACAATTTATAAATGTTTTAAATGAAACAAATTGCCACTGGATGAGGGAATCAGTTGGAGACATGTGCCTTTTGAACATAGCTCTGTTTCCAGCAATGTCTAATTAAATAAAATGCAAAATCAAATGTAGATAACAGCCATATGCTCAAAGGCAAACAGCCCCCTAGGATATCAGCAAAGTTTGAAACTTTTGTGGTTGCCATTCTTCAAACCACATGTGTAAGGAGTACATCAGCCTTATAAATTAAAACATAAATTAGCTTAGTGAAATATTTTGTTAGACTATGTCAGTGTTGCTGTATCCGATTTATGAAATATTATCCAGCTTTACAAAAAAAAGTAAGACCTATTATCCTGAAAGACTTTCATGGTGTACTGTGAAGTGAGAGATTTCTATTTCATCCGTGGATATAACTTAGTACCAATTTTATAAATCCGAACCATCTCTATATGTCTATCTGTCTGTCTTTCCACATCTTGCTGTCTGCCTCTGTCAGATGGCTTGCTAATGTGCATGTAGAAAATGCTGAGCAAGGATAAACACCAGACTGTTAACACTGGTTACAAAAAAAGAAAAAAAAAATGGTTGCTTCAGGCGGGAGGGATATCAACACCATGAAAAGACAGATCCTGACTTGGTCTTCACGTACCTTTTAATTATTTTACTACATAGTAAAAGGTATATTACTTTTATAATTAAAAGTAAAGTCAGTTATTTAAAAAGTCAGTGATAACAGTAGAGCCAGTTGAAAGTGTTGCTCAACTTTACAGGAGTATCTGGGCATTTTTATTGTCAACAGACCCACACGGAAAAACCTTGAGGTGGGCTGCATTTTCTTGCACAGTTCTTTAACCACGTGATAGATCAGGAGACCTTACTGGCACTTGGCCTCAAGGGCTTGGGAAGCAATGAAGCGATAACTATGCTAGTCCATGTTTCTCCCTTGCCTTCAGAGAGCTCAGGGCAAACAAGGCTGCAGGCTCTGAATGAGCAATTGTGCTCTAGCCTTTCCCTTCTTTGCTGTGCTGGCACAGTGCACGAAGCTGGCCATTAGCCAGGGAGCAGCATTACCCTGCTCCCTAACTCCCGCAATGGACATTTTAGCCTGGTCTACATGTATACATCACTTCCGTCTGAACATACTGCATGCTAAGTGAGATTGTGGCAGGAACAAATGATGTGTCCATATTTTCCAGTATAACCATTTATGAAAAAGTGTTCTGTTAAAAATTTGATGATTCCACACAATTTTAAAAACAGGTGGAAACATTTTTCTATCTAAAAATTCTTTCAACTTTGATTTATCAATCGTTAAATATTATCCTGATATTGCTGTCATGGAACTTTTAATTAATAAATTAAATTATATGTCGAAACCTATATCGACTCAATGCCTGACTCAATTAACTTTTTAGTTAACTTTCATGAGTCTTTCCACATTACTAGGTTTCACTTTCCTTATTTATAAAATAAGAGAGTTGAACTAAATCACCGATTCTCAATCTCAGCTCTAGGAAATTTCAGATAACAATCCCTACCCTAGATCAATAAATCTGAATGTGTGAGGTAGTAATCTAGCTGTACAACTTGAAATATGTCCTTAGTGATGATGATATGCAGATAGGAGAGAGCGCTGAAGGAACAGATGCTATCTCCGGGTTCTTTCTAACTCACTGTGCAGTATATACATATGCATTCATCATAGCAGCTATCTTATATGGCGGAGTGACTGAATATTAATGTGTCACTGCATATTAATTTCAATATACTGTATATAGGAACTATCCTAGCCTGAATTTGGCATAGCTTACGATTCTGCTTTTAGATATCTTCTATTTTCTAAAGCACTATGCCAGGAAGGTCCAATATTTCCTCATAATTTGGACATGGGACATTTAGTTTCAAGTTTTCTAAGACATCCTCGCTGTCTAACATAGTCCCGTTGGTTTGAACCACCACATGTACATGTGCATGACCGTCCCATTGGGCGGCATGCACTACTGGTGGTGCATGCGTGACTACCACGAAGTGGAACTGTCCCATGCTGCTGGATGGGGCAGTCAGTTGTGCACCGTTGGTGGTTCAGAGCCACCCAGCAGCGACACTGATAAATTATGGCCCTGTTGTGAATGTGCTGAGGACTTAAAATTCTCAGTATTCGAAAGAATATATGTCTTGCAGGAATTTCTAATTCTAGAAGCTGCTAAAAGCTAAAAATATATATGGAGTAATTTAATAAATTTTGAGTGTCTGTTGGGTATAAACTATGATCTAAGCCCTGGGGTAAGGCGAAGAGGTGACTCTTGATTTAGAGCGGATATCTATCAGAGCTGACTCACAAACAGAGGGGTTAGGATGTCAGGTAGCAAGGGATGTGAAGAAGAGAAGAGCAGCACTAGATGTGACAGGGATGAAGCTATAGGTGTTGCACGAGTTAGTTAGGGAAGGAATTAGGTGGTGATGTTTAAGGGAGATCTTGAAGGATAGGAAGAAAGAGTGAAGTAGGAATAGAAAACAATTTTGGTGATGTTTAAGGGTAATCGTGAAGGACAGGAAGAAAGAGTGAAGTAGGAGTAGAAAGCAATTTTGAGTGGAGAAAATGGAATGTTATAAACCTGGAAACTTGTGTAGAAATCTTGATAAATAGGGTGTGATCGAAATATATGGTGAGTGATTAAATTTTTAAAATTACAGTAAAAGACACATTGCCATTAATCCCCCTCAAAATACATTCCCTCACTTCAAGCACACAATCAAAATTCTTGGTACCTGTGGAAGCAGTTCTGGAAGTCCTCCTTAGTGTCTTTACAAGGTGTAATAAAAAATACAGTGAATGCTGCTGCTGTGTACCATCCAGTATAAAAGGAAACTCATAAAAACATTATGCTATATCTTTATCCATCTTATTCACTGGATATCACACTCTGTGACTTTTGGCTCTTTCCCAAAGTCAAAATGACCATATTTGTAATTGATTCAGGACATCGAGGTAACCAGGACAGCAACTAAGACACAAAAGGAAAGTTCTGGAAATGCTTGCAAAAGTGGCAAGAGCAGTGGGAATTGTGATGCATCAATTATAGCTTTTTTCCTATTATTTATTTTCCTATCACTGCGGCAATGCAGAAAGACTGAGCAAACTACCCCAAAGTACCATTTGGCTGAGAACAATAAACTTGTGTTTCTGTTTATGGTCTGTGCCCATGTCAGATCTGTCAGAATTACACCTCCAGTAGCCTGTGCTTTAAGGCTCAGTGACAGAGTCGCTTTCATCTGAAGCGTTGCCAGTCATAGCAGTTCTCAAAGCTTATACCCAAAAAAGTACATCAGTTCTGCATATAGCTCACAAACCCAAAGCAAGTTGCATTCCAAAGCTAACTTCAAAGGGGTTATGTGCCCAGAAAGTAGAGAATTGGGAACAAGCTAATGCCCTTGTTATGGCCTCTGCTGTATACACAAATATTTTTAAGTTTCTTCCACATTCAAATAAATATGCACACAAACAAAACTTAGATTTTCTTTTGGGGACTCCTATGTCTACTTTATCAACCTCTTTAAGGCTTATTATTCTGCAAACCTGCACTGCATTACTCTACGTTACTTTCAGTGTTTTAATTACTGTATTCGTCTGCTACCATGGCCATTTCAAAATACCACCTACCAGGAGGCTTAAGCAACAGAAGTGGATTTTCTCACAGTTCTGGACAGTGAGTTTCAAAATCAAGATGTCAGCAGGTTTGGTTTTTCAGAGGCCTCTCCCTGGTTTGCAGGTAGCTGTCTTCTTTCACTTTTCTTACATGGCCATTTCTATATGCCCAGGCTTTCTGGTACCTCTTCCTCTTCTTAAAAGAACAGCGGTTGTCTTGGATTATGACTTACCTGTATGACCTCATTTACCTCAGTTAGCTCTTTAAAGGTCCCTTCACCAAGTAAGGTCATGTTAGGAGTTAGAGTTTTAACATATGAATTTTAGGGGGACAGAATTCATTCCATAACAATTTATCATCACGTAGCAAGGACACTTTTAGTAGTTAATCAAACTCCTACGATGGGACTTTCTATTGTGGAGAATCTCTCTAATTTCACATTACCTCATTCTTTAGTTTTCATACCTCAGGAGCTTTGAAATTTTTCTTCCTTCACTCCTTGTTCTTTTGAATCTCTTTGACTTATTTTTGATACATATTGTGGTCTGAGAGATTTCATCCATACGCATGGCTTCAGTCATCACCTCTACGAATGAGTCCTGCATTATACATTCAGTCTACTTAAGTCTCATATCTCAGATTTAAGAGCAAACTTTATAATATTCCTGATTACTGCACCAGTATCATCAGTAGCATCTGATATAGGAGTCTGGTTACTACCTTAGAATTATTAAATCTGAATCTGCATATTGGCAGGAGTCCCAGATGATGTTTACACATATTAAGTTTCAGAAGTAGCATTCTACTTGATTTTTCTTCCAAAGAAATCTCAAACAGAACATATTGAGAATGGGATGATTAATTCCTTACTTTTTATTCATTTATTAATTTGACAACTGTTTATTGGACCTACTATATGCCACCGCCACTACTCTAGGGTCTGTAGCAGTGAATGTTAACAAAACAAACCAAAAACATCCTGTCTGCTTAAACTTTTTATTGTAGACTGAGGAGACAGATGAGAAACAACTAGGTAAAATCAGTACATATATATTACATGGTAGGCAAGAAAGTGATGGAAGAATTAACAGGACAAAGACAATAGTAAGTATAGTGTGGGAAACCGAGAAGGGGATATTTCCCTGTATTTCCCTTACTTTTTAAAAAATCTCAGTGAGTGACATAGTCATCTTCTCAGTCACCACAAGGGACAATTCAATACATAGTAAATTATTTTAAAGCTCTTATTTTTCCTGTATAGTCTGGATTTCTAATTTTTTAAAAAATATGTCACTCAATGATGTTTCCTGGCAGGTATTTTTTAAAAAATCTAGATTATCAATTTTTCTTTCCTAAATTTTAGTCATCACCCCCCGGTGACCTCACTGTTTTCCTGTTTCCACATTGCTGCCCTAAAGACAGTGTCACTTGCTTGCTGGAAAGCTTTTAATGGCCCCACTGCCTTCTCCATAAAACTGAATTCTTACAATCATCAATAAGGCTGAGTATAATTTTGCTTCTGCCTCCTTTTTACCATGATTCATTCCCATAAGAACTCCTCCAAACTGCATAGTTTCCTTTTACTTTTTCCCATCCTATGTTTTGTTTGCTTTGCATAAAACACTAAAGTATTCATTTATTTGCAAATATTTCCTGGCTCCTTTGCCATCTTCAAATGTTGGCACATAAAATGTTGTTTAATTATTGTAAGTTTTCACCAGCATGTGTGTTCTTAGCAAGCAGGGACTGTCCTGTTTATTCCTAGATCTCTAGTGCCAACGCAGAGCTAGATACTCAGCAGTGTTTAGTACTCTGTGACAAAGAATATCTGATTATTCATAGAACAAGTGGAAGTCTTCTGGGTTACAACCCTTTCAAACATCGGCAAAAATACGAAGGTGTGTTTGGGGGACAGCAAATATCTAACTTTATCCAACAGTATGGTTTCAGTTACTGCTAAAATTAAGGTCAGAAGGTATTTTATATCTTTCCAGAAGCTTTGGACTTCATGCCTTAGACAGTGGTCATTGGTGGACTTTAAGTAAGTAAGTGACATACTTTGTGCAATATCAGATTTAAATTTTAGAAGAGGGCTCGCATTGAGAATAGGAGATGGCTATTAAAGAAAGAGATTGAAGGTCTGTTACCCTAGTGCAGTAAATTCAGAGAAAGATTTTATGGGCTTGGACTAAGGCCATGGAGGTATAGCACTGGGAAGAGGGACTGCAAAAGAAAATCTATAACGCCTTCCCCCTGAGGATCTATTGTTTATGAAGAGAGAAATGAAATGAGGGAGCAATCACAAAGATTGGAGTGGGCTTTTTGGGATCCATAAAAAAAATCTATTCAGTTTATACCATTAATATGGAGTTGTCAACATTCTAGCCTTTGTATCAATCCTCTTCATTTCTAGAAAATTCTTAACTTCAAAAAAAGGATCATTCACAGTAAATAAAATTTAAGAGAGGAGCTACACATTTGTTTATTGAAACTTACTTTCTAGAATAGTACAAACTTCTTCTTTAATTATGTTTTAGTAGTTACAACATAAGAACAGATATTTGTTCATGTAGTTTGTAGGGATATAGCCATCAAGGAAGGACTTATTTTATAGTAGAGAAAACTGACTTAAATTAGTACATGTGAAATATAATACTGTGAAACAAGAAAACAGACTCTTTCTATATCTGATCATAAGTTAGAAGTGAGTCAGATTTATGTTTCTTGAAGTTACTTTGTGATCACTTGTCAGCTAAAGTTTTGCAAAAATCAAATAGTTGCCATGATACCTTCTGACCATGTGATAATATAACTTCTGATGTTGAAATTAAACTTTTGAAAATCATTTATCCATACTATAAGTCAACTCTGACAATTTCTGCAAATAGTTCTTTAAAACCAGTAAGAGAATCATAAGATTATGCAACTGATCAATAGTGCTGTCAAAATCAGATTTAGTTTTAAAACTCCAACTTAATTGTCATCCTTCTTTGATCTCATTTTTAAAGAAATTATGTATTTTTTTACTTCAATAGAGGGTATGATTTCATAATTGCTACAATTCTACTACTCTTCCCATGAATTTCTCAAATTTGCTTTCCTTCCAACATTTCCAACTCCTGTTCCTCTCTAGAGGAAATCTCTTCTCTATCAGGTAGGGCTTTTCGTTTCTTTTTCTTGAACATTTATTCATGTAAAAAAATTCAGAACCAATGTTTTTTTATATGACCTAATATTTAAAAATTCTAAAATATAAGTTATTTGTACTTCAAAGCCTTTATTTTAAAGCTCAAAAGTCTTGGCCCTCTAAGTTAAAAGTACCAAAACCCACGTTTTTACTGAATTTTGTCTCCCGTAATTAATAGGAGGAGAGGAATAGTGTGGGAAGAAGAATGCCTGAGTTGATATTGTAAATATTCTTCCCTCCAATTGCTTTTATTTTCAGCCTCAGAAATATCTATATATCTGGGGCTTGTAGTCATGGTTACTAAAGAAATAATACTTTATGTTTTTAGATACCAAAGAGAAAGCATATAGGAAAATGACCCAAGTCTACTAAACAGTAGTCATACAACTAACTTGTAAGCCTCTGACATTTTCTATGTGGAAAAGACAATAATTAGTGTTAGTGAGATTTAGATGCCAGTAACCAGTGAGGAGGTTAGCGAGGCTAAATGAAGTGATGTGTGTGTGAGTTAGCGCTCGTATATACTATTCACAACCTCTTGCTCCTGGGATTATATGATTCCTACCCAGTGAAAACTTTTATTCAAGGTAATACATTTGAATATTAATATTTTTAAAATGATAATGTGTTTATTGATAGAAAAGCTTTCTAAAATATATGAAAATAAGTATAGAAAGCAAAAAATGTTTCATTTTAAGGATTATGCATAGCATATGCCATTCATGCGGACCTTCATGATGGAGTTCTGGTTTTAATTGGTGTCTTCGTTCTTCCATGCAGAGATTTTATCAACAGCCTCCGACCGTACAGATCCTTCTATGGCGGCCTGGCCGATCAGCTTTGCGTTAATGAACTGGCTGCTGCCTCCGGGCTGCCCTGCTGGAACGGCGAGGACCTGGTACAAAGGTATTCTGTCAGTCCTAATCTGTGAAAACCCAATCACGGGTCTCATCCTTCCTTTCTTTTTCTGACTCTTGAATTGATTACTTCCCCTCCCTTCCCTTCTCCTTCCCTCCCTTCCCCTCTCTCTTTCCCTTTCTCTCTTTCTTCCTTCTTAAAACCGATTGTATTCTCAAGTAATCTCTTAAGCTTGAAAAAGTCATAAATTCACCCTCTGTAGTCAATAAAAGTGACTGGCTATTTGTTCCTTGACATGCCATTACTGGTGATTGTAGGATAATGAGGCTTTCTGTTCCGATTTGAATTTTTAACGCATGAAGTACACTTTTTATTTACTTAAATTTTTGAATTTGAATTCATCACAAAATAAACTTTGGATTTGAATCTGTTAAACAATACATCATATTTTGAACAGTCTGCTAAAAGGTATAAGAGGGTATTATATTTTCTTACTTACAAGCACTACTCCATATAAAGACAGATGGTTTAGTTATCAAAAATGATGAGTTCCTTTAAAATGTTACTTGGAAAATTTAATTTACTATGATAAATGTGTACTGTAATACTTTTCATATAAATTTTTTGATAAAAAGCTGTATCAATATTTTCATATGATCATATTCATTACAATTAAGTTATAGTTTTAAAATATTAAAATTATTTTATAGTTAATATAAAATAATATCTCATAGACTATTATTAAAGCTTACAGAAAAAGATTATTGAAGACAAGGACTATAATTAAATTTAAAGAAAATATTTGGCCAAATGGCTAGTACTCTTTTTTTATTACATTCCTTGGACTATGGAAGATAAGAATTTTATCAATATTTCTCTTGCTTTAACTGAAAGCAGTCATAGCTTGTGTGGCACTTAGATGTCTTAAAGTAGTTGTGTCAGTTTCCTAAGATCTAGTAATTATTATCTTGACTTAAAATTTATTTTTGCACTTTGTTCAAGCAAATTGAATTTTTGTGCATCAGTGATTTTTCTATAAGGATTAATGAGAAAACTATGGTGATTAATAAAAATTTATCATACAATATAAGCATATTTAATACATTACATTATGTTATATCTTATCAATCTACAATTGTAAGAGTCTTAGTTTCTATTTGTCCCATTCTTTGCTTGACTAGTTGGTCCAGTTGTGTAATAAGAAATACTATTGGAGACATAATTTGAGAAAATTTTTAGAGGAATAGTACTTTAAACTCAAACAATATTTTTTCTTCTGCATAGTACATATATATTTTAAGAATTCATTCATGGCTTATGAATAAAGAAAGCACATCTCTAGCATGAAGAGTGTCTCCATTTCTGAGAAGCAAACGGAATGATTCTTAGTATTCTTATCCTCTTCCGGCTCATGACTACCACCAGGCCTCCTGCAGATTAGCCACTTCCAAGGGCACAGAGATTCTAGTCTTCTGTGAAGTTTCACTTTGCCTTTGTTTCTTTTTAAATAACTTCCTCTAATCTCATAACATTATTGGACATTTTTGCCTTTCTTCAGTATATTTTTCTCTTTCATTCCTATCTTGTGGGTTCCCAACATATTCCTGATCTTTGGTTTACAGGGCCAACAGATAAGCTTATACACCTTAGCTCCCTACCACCACTAGGCTGCTTCCAAAATGAACATGTTTTAGCCCTAATTATTTTGTAGCGGTGAGCTAAGTGTTTCATAATCACTATTTCATTTCATTGTTCCAGACCTTCTACGTTAATAATGTGAAGTCGATTGGGTTGTATCTCTTTTCTATTTGATGTTAAAAATAAGTCTCATATGTACATTGACTTTTTAAAAATTTAATTTAAATTTTAATTCCATTATGACTCAGTCAATTCTTGATGTGAACTTAGAATGTGATCTTTCTTTCCACTGCAAAGTCAATGTTATAATCTAAATATTTATAAAATCTGACTGACTGATTATGCTGTATTCAGCATGCAATATTATGTCACAATAAAAATCATATTTGTATCTGCTACTGTGGAGAGATTTCACATAATTGCTAAATAAAAACAGCTAGAACCAGAATAGTGTATACTTAACCTACATATTTGGATAAGTAAAATAGGTACTAAAGTTTTTGCTATATAGAATATTTCTGAAAGGTTACAGAGAACTTGTTAATATGCCTAACTTTAGGAAAAAGTACTGGAAGGAGGGCTTTTTATAAATTTATCTTCTACATATTTATTTTAAATGAAAGCAGATACTACAGCAGTTCGAGAATTATGGGGACCTTTATGCAGGCCACTATTGTTTTCTTTTTAAATAATTCTTTCTTTAAAATAGTAGTAACTCACTTTATAAAAAGTGTTACCTATGGATTTAATTTCTAATCAGATTTGCTAGTTATTTTGTGACATTTATTGTTAAACCATCAATGGATATGCCTCAATATTGAACTACTGACTTCATCTAACATCATTTCTATATAAAGTTGAGTTCAGATGATTTTTTATCATATTAAGTCATTAAATCATGACTTTCTCCTCCAGAAAAATGAAGTATCACAGTGATGAGTAATGAGAAGCTACAAGTGATCGCCATGTAAGCTACTCATGTTAGAGACTTGCACTTAGTTAAGATAAATAATGCCATTTAATTCTGAGAAAATGGATGCCAAGTGTATGTATATCATTTTTAGTACTGAAGACTACATTCCTTTTTATAGTAGGTTATAACGCTTATCAAGTTCGTCCTGGAGAAATTTTGCCAAACGCATGTAATAGACTAAATTGGTTGCCAAGATTGAGTTTATAGTCATTATAAGAATGCAGTGATTATTTTGGCAAGATTTCTTTTCTGACAAACATTTTTAGGAAGTGATTGATAAGGTTATTTGTGTGCACAGATGTGCTGCCTCAAAGAGTAGGAAATTCATAGAGACTGTTTCAATATCATTAAAATCCTATAAAATTGAGTGAAATAACTTATATACTCATTAAAAGATGTAGAATTCCTTTATACTTATAGATAAAAATGTCTCAAACACCTCTAGTGTGCAAGGAGAGTTTAATTTCTAAAACAAAATCTACTTTAATTGAATGCTTTAAAAGACTGTGTTCATACCGTGTGCTGTACTGTAACACTGAGGTCAACAGTTCAGTCATTTTTGATTTAAACTGAAAACGAGTTACTGAAATCCATGTAGTCCGTATAAGGTTCTTCTTATCTACCTCTCCCATCTCTTCATCATGGAACAAGATTGTTCTCTGAAAGACGTGTCAGTCCCTACTCTGTTCTTCCTTCTTTGTGATTGCAAATTGATCGTTCGATGATTTGTACTCACCTTTCTGGACATTAAAGTTCAGGTGAAAGCTCCTTAATTACTAAGGCTTCCTTTTCCCTCTGATTAAAAGACAGATAGTCCAGTAACTCTTCCTCAATCTTTAGGAATTTATGTCCTTCACAGCAACTCTTAAACTAGCCAGTAGCTTTCAAGTACCATATTAAAATTATTAAACTACATATTTCTACTTCATTTTAGTTAGCATTCCTAATGCTTCTTTCAGAATCCAGTTGTTTTCTTAAGGTGACCCTTTTTTCTCCACTGATTGTCATTGAATTTTAAAAAGTCAGATAAAATTAGAAAACTTTAGAACTGTCCAAAATTTTGTACTTACTATTACCAGTTTTCATTCTATCCAGGCAATGACATTTTTCCTAGACATGATTTCTTTTAGCCTTGTGATTTCCTCCTTAACCCATGATATCTGAAAAGCTATTTCATTTTCAGTCTTTCTTTTTTTCTTCCCAATACAGCATTCAGTTATACTTTTCTTTTTTTAAAAAACCAGGTAGCCTAGTTTTCCAATGTTAGGAACTTCCTTTTAAAAACCATCAGGTCTCGTGATTGTTTTGAACTAGTTGCTATTCCTATGCAAAGGTAGTATGCTCTTCATGACGA
This sequence comes from Erethizon dorsatum, assembly GCA_028451465.1. Classification (NCBI taxonomy): domain Eukaryota; kingdom Metazoa; phylum Chordata; class Mammalia; order Rodentia; family Erethizontidae; genus Erethizon; species Erethizon dorsatum. The sequence continues at coordinate 141,447,729 of CM051824.1, forward strand.
AAACACCGGTCTTTCTTTTCCATTCTCCCTATCTCCTCAGGCCTCCGTGCTGTTGAACCATGCCTTCCCAGTAATCATCACTGTTTGCTTACCTATTACATTTGGTTCAGAAGTAGAGACTGCTCAAAATATGTTACTTAGAGACTTCATCCTCACTCCAGCAATCTACAGTAGAGCTTAAAATTCTCACTATTTACGGAACTTTAAATAAATTATTTTCTCCATGTAACTGTATATATAGTTGTCCAACTCCCACTTTCATCCTGAGTCCTAGCAGAATGAAGTCTTTCAAATAAGTTTTAACTCCTAAAAGCAACATGACATCTACAATTTTTTTATTCATAAGTTTTATACGTTTTATATATACATATATATATATTTTCTTCTGCTTTACTGTAATTTATTTTGGAATGGAAGTACTATATTATCTGAGAGGATGAAAATGATCAGTGACATTCAACATCTATGAGCACTTTTCTAAATATAACAGGACTCTGCGGAAATCAAATTTTATGAGTATTAGCAAGAAATAACAGACTTGGGACCTAGGGAAGCAGCTTGACGAGAACACTTTGGTGTTATGTGTGTGCAAAGTAAAGTTCAGTGCCTGGAAGAAAGACTAGAAGGGAGATGAGTCATTAAGTTTCTACCTATGACTGTCTCTGGATGCTGATTTATTTTCCTGACTTTAAGATCATGCTGGCCCATAGTGTGCATTTCTGTTGATATTTTGTGAAATCAGAGTTTAAAGAATTCCACTAATATCGTATGTTTTAAAGTAGAATCATGTTAGCTAGCACTGTCCCTATCCCCCCCACCAAACAAGAAGTGATTCACCAGGATTGGGGAGGGAATAAAATACAAAGCCCTTACGGAAGGCCTGATTTTACAATTTTCAGTAAGGAAATAACTGAAATATTTCTGCTTTTATGCAACAGAAATGAAAATTTTTAGATATACTAAAAGGGATTTTCAGATTCATCACATTGAAAATTCTACTTTCTAGGTCCAACTGGGTAAGTACAGCTGTAGGTTGTTTGAGGTTCAGAATGAACATAAAATAAGCTTGAAAAGGTTTTTGGCTGTGTGCTCTCTCTCCACCACAGCAGGGCTCTGTGTGCCTTACTGCAGAACACTTCCTTGACCGATGATTTGTATTTAAATGGGAGTGACGTGCTTACTCCATGGGTTGGGTCTATAGCAAATGCTGTAGGAGGTGGTAGCAAGGTGATGCTCATTTTATCAACTTTCCTCCCAGCCCCAATATTGTTATCTACTGTTGAATGCTAGGAAGATATCCTTTCTTGTCAGGTCAATATACACATTTTGGTTTTTGCTGAAAATGATCCCTTCATCTGGCAATAATTGCATGGTATCTCATTTTCCAAACCAAGGTATATCTGTTTTATTTTTATTTTTTTGTTAAATTTTTATTTTTATTGGTATATTTTACATTACTTAATAATTACATTCCTTGTGGAGAGATGGTGCATGTACATAACATCTTAATTCTTCTTTCATCCCCTTTCACTCTCCTCCCTCCACTCTCTGTTCACATCTTGGTCCTTTTTCTTCCCTTTTGCAAAATCTTTATTTCCTAAAAAACTATCTGTCTTTTATTTTGCTCTTTAGATTTTAGATTTCTCATAAAAAATGAAACCATATGATATTTAAACCCATGTATCAAGTTATTTCACTTAATATTATGGTCTCAATTTGCATCTGTTTTCCTACAAATGACTCAAGGTTATCCTTCTTTATGGCAGATTAGTACTCCATTGTGTAGAAATACCATATTTTCTTTAACTATTCATCTTTTGATGGATATATAGGCCACTTCCAAGATTTAGCTATTATGAATTGTGCTGCTATAAACATGGGATATGCCTGTATCACTCTAATATGATGTCTTTAACTCCTTTGGGAAAATACCTAGAAGGGAAATATCTGCGTCAAATGGAATTTCTAGCTTTAGTTTCTTTGAGGACTCTCCATACTGATTTCCATAGTGGTTGTAGTAGTTTACATTCCTATGTTACAGGGTTCCATCTCTTTCCACAGCCTCGCCAGCATTTGTTATTATTTGACTTCTTGATGATAACGACTTTTTCTAAAGTAAGATGGAATCCCAGTGCTCTTTACTGGCTTGCTGGCCTGGTTGTCACTAGACTTTTGCTAAGCGTGAAAAATCACATCTAGAAGCTGGACTCAGAAAGGTTAAAAATAGAAACTGTGGCATTAAGTCCACTAGAAGGCGGCTCTTACCTTGACACTAGAATGAATTTATGGCCAGTTCTCAGAATGTGTTTTGGTTACTATACGTTTCTGAAAGCTCTTTGGTTATCAGTTATTCTTATAAAAATCTAAATTCTGTAATGAAAGCATCCAGACAAACTAAATAATCAAAAGTCTGAAATTCAATTAAAGTCTTTGTGTCTCCACCCTGCTTGAGTATACAGGAAAATAGGGATGTATAGGTGTGTGTGTGTGTATGTGCGTGTACCCAATTTCCATTCCAAGTGCAATCTTGGACTGTCCTTCTCTTCTAATCAAAGTTTCTGGGTTCTCCATGTTTCAAGTTGGGAAGTTTTTAGCTGGGAAGTTTGGAGCAGGAAAAATAATGGAGAAAGAATGAGAGAGGGTTTTATAGGTATTAAAATTTGCTCCTTTAGGGATTTGTGCACTCAAGACGATGCCTCTTCCACAGACTTTTCTATCTCAGGCTTAACCACCTGGCCCTGTTCTGCTCAATTGTTGGGCTGGGTTCTGTTTCTCACGCATGATCTACTCTAGGTCATAGAAACTGTACCTCCCTCCACCTGTTTTTGGTTTAAGTACAGCATAAGCCTAATGCAACTGCCTTTTTAAGTCTACCACTAGCCAGAACTTCTGTCCCAAGTCTGGAATGCTTATTTTTTAGGCATGAGTTAACTACAGCCCTTTTAATCTTTCCAGCTCTAAGGATCCCCCAAAGTCTCTTCCACTTAAGGTAAATGAATGAACGAAAACTGTAGCGCTCCAGCCTGCTCTCTTCAAAGAAAGTCTCTCCTTTGGCCTTTTCAGCATCAATCATTTTCTGCAGTTAAGGTGGATGTCGAGCTGTGGGACTCAAAACCGTGCTTTGGTCATTTGCTTTTCATGTCTAGCATCTCACTTTGGAGGCTGAGGGAGTTTATGCCATTTACTATATTGTTCTAAACTGAAATGGAAGCAGACCAAACACTGTTTAACATCCTTTATGTGCCTCCGGAAGCGGTGCGGAGAAGACAGAAAAGTAAATTCCATGTTCAGTACACTCTGATAAACCTTGAATGGAATCCAAAGTTATGTAAGGTATTGTCCCAATTTTTGAGGTACTTAGAATCCACAAATGGGAAGAAAACATATTCGCAATGTACACATGGAAAAGCATATTTCAAAATAAATGAAGCATAAAATCCCACAGGTTTCAAAATAAGAGAGATGTCCCATTTGATTGAGGGGGTTTGAAACTATTCAATGAAAAAGGTAAATGTGATATGGGTCTCCATTCATTCATTCACTCATTCATTCAAAGTAAGCTTCTCTGAAATATTTATGGATAAGATGAGATGATGTCTGGGAATGCTTTTGAATAATTCAGTGAATGGGAAAAAGGATTGTATAGGAAGCAAAATTTTATGACTGGATAATTATTGAAGCTGTGTAATGAGAGAAGGGTGTTTGATACATTTTTCTGTGTGTATTTGTTATATCTCTGAAAACTCTATAATGAAACGTATAGTAAATTCAAAAATATAGTAAGATCTTAACCTTGTTAGGTGTGTACTCTGTCACATACATTGTTCTAGATGCTGGCGTTACAATGATGGAAAAGGCAAGCATGAACTCATTTCCTATGTAGAATAGGATTTAGAGGAGGCAAACTCTGAACAAATATAAAGATGAATAGTTCATAAAATCTTTAAGGTTGGATGGAAATGGAATTTGAATCAACAGTCTTGGAAGTGAGAAAAATAATGGAAGCAAATATGTTCTTGATTGAAATGTTCCAAGTTTGGTGGTTTCTAAACTGCAGTATTTTAATTTTGTATAGTCTTTCAGATTATGTTTTCTACTTCTCACAGTCTCTTTCATTTCAGCTTCATGTGCATGTCCTGAGGACTTCATATTAAGATGCCTTTCATTCATGATAGTGCATCCATTCATTCTGAAAGCTGGTAAAGTTCAGTGGTGAGGAACAGATTCAAGAGCTAAGCTACCTTCTCGATTAAAAACTAGCCACTTACTCATGATGTTAATTCAGGCACATTCATTAACCTTTTATTTTCATTCGTTTTTATTAGCACATGTTTGCAGTACATGCATTTTATAATCATCCTGAGAAGTGGGTACCTGTACATTATACAGCTTATTTCTTTTTTTAACCCCCTTCCCTTTCCCTCCTTCCCCCCTCCTCTAATTCCCTTTTCCTATTTTCCATTTTTTTTTTTTAATGTGGGTACCAGGAGTCGACCTCAGGACCTCATGCTTGCCAGCAAGCGCTTATGCCGCTGAACGATATCACCAGCCCCTTTTTTTGCTTTATGTGGGTTCCGGGAGTCAAACTCAGGACCTTGCGCTTGCCAGGCAGGTGCTTATGCCGCTGAGCCATCTCACCAGCCTGATATTATTAAACTTAATTCCTGTTTATGCCAAGTATTATATAGCATACGATATTTACATTCAGTGAGATTATTAGGATCCTGTACATGATTTATCTTTACTTTCCTTATTTCCCTATTGCCTCCCCCCACCCCTTGACCTTGGTCCATTGGACCCCTTCCCATTTACAAGACATCATCCCCTATTTCCTATCCTTCAATTATTATTCTCTTTGTTTGTATTTGCTTCGCTCAAATGAGAGATACCATACAGTATTGTGTGTCTAACCTTTGCGTATATCTCTTTCCTTATCTTTACAATATGGCTGAAAGGAATACTACCTAATATTTGAAAATTAAATGAATTGTTCACGTGAACAATTTGGAATACTAGCTATCACACAGCAAACATTTAGCAACTATTCAGTTGTATTGTGATTAAACAAAATATGCTCCCTGACTTCACTAGGAACTAAAGTCTCATTGTATTGATCCTCTGTCTTGATTGGATGGATTCAATCTTGGATCAGAGGATTCCCATTTGGAAAACAATGACATACGTGAAAGTTAGTTCATGAGATGATATAAATAAATATTAGGATTTGGAGATAGGAGTAGGAACTAATCCCTTACTCATACTCTAAAAGGTTATTTTATGGGGACTAGAAGTATAGAAACTATTTATTAATAGTCACCGTGGTGAGGAATGTTATATCTTGTACTCAGTGTATCAAGGAAGAACTACAAGCTAAGATACAAAGAAAAGCATTCCAAAGATAAAAGTAAAACCTATCCCTAAGCAGTAGTTTGGAAACAGTCACTGCCTGGGCATAGAGTTGATCATGATGAGCTATCAGCTGACTGGAAATAAATCTCTGTGACCATGCTAAATTTCAGTATATCATACAACAGTTTGTTTTGGGTTGACATGATCATTCTAAGGCTGCTACCTCCACTTACAGTCATTTCCTTTCATCCACTGAATTCCCAAAGGAAATATGCATTGGAAACAATACTCTGAACAATATGAGGTTGAATGCCAACCCTCACCATGTGTACACTGTTTAGTGTCATGCCATGCTGACAAGGTACAAGTAGACTGTTTTTAACTCAGTAAATGCTTCCATCAGAGGTTCTGAGGAGAGGAAGATAAAAAGCTACCAGATAAAAGATCACTGAGGGCCGGTGATACAGCTCAGTGGCATAAGCGCCTGCCTGGCGAGCGTGAGGTCCTGAGTTCGACTCCCGGTACCCACATTAAAAAAAAAAAGTTCACTGAGGTGGAAACCTAGACACCTCTCCCCATGTGTTTAGGACAGAAGTTGTTATCTCTGGAGGTACAGATTTCATCATGTTTCTGTAGATTTGTGACTTTCTGATTGTGTTATTATAAAACAGTAACAGAAAGGACTACAAGATGCCAGTTCTTACTACAGCCAGGGAGCTTCTTGTTTATCCTTCATTTTCTTATTGGGCTTACATTTTAAAAGCTCTTATCTTTAAGTAAAATGGCCATAAATATTTTTGTCAGTCTAATTTCTGTATTTCCACAAGATAGTACAAATTCATCAATAAACAATTAATTACATTTTAAAGTAAAAATGCTAGAAAAGAGATAGAGAGGAGACAGTCACTTATTTATATATCACTTTTCAAATAGACTTCATTGTGGTTGCATTTAATATATATGAACAGTTCATCAAATAGTAGCATATTTTTTGGCAAAATACCAAAATTCCCTTTTTCTGATGCATTCTTCAAAACAATTAAACTTTGTTAGATATTTTTAAAAACCTTTTTAAAATTCTGATTTGAAATTACTTAACATTAATAAATGCAATATTTATAGTATGTTGACCTTCATATTTTGGCTTGCCTAATTAATAAAGTTATATATTTCATATATATACATATATAGTATACACTCATATGTAGTGTTAGTGTGATATATAATTGCGATGTTAAATTTAAATAAGAAATGCTTAGCAGATTGGGTTAGCACAGTTTTGGGTGTGTCTTGATGATTGGCTTAGTGAAGGGGGAAGATCCACCCTGGGATCTTCCTATCCAACCAATAGGCTTGTTGGATGGATGGAATAAAAAGATGGAATAAAAAGAGAAAGAAGGAAATCTTCCTTCTGCCTCTCTGTGGGAGCTCTAGTCTTCACCATCACCTTTGAATGTCTGTATCCAGGCTTTCAGCCTTCCCATGCAGACCCCTCATCTTTCCAATATGAACTCCCTTCAGCTTCCCAAAATGGACTCATAGGAGACTCTGCAGTTAGCTCCAGGGCTTTGACTTTTGACTGGATCCTTTGAATCTCCAGTGTGCAGATGGTCCTCTTTCACTCTTCCACACATGATTCTGCAGGCAGCCATTGTAAGACTACTTTGCAAATCCTTTATGTATCATTTATATACTAACTCTGTTCTGGTAATAAACCCTAACAGACACAGTCAGCTTCCTGTCACTGTAACAAATGCCTAAGATAAATCAGCATATAAATAGAAAAGTTTTGCCTTGGATCACAGTTTTAGAGATTTCAGTTCACCATTGATTGGGCCCATTGCTTTGAGCCTGTGTCAAGGCAGCGCATCATGTTGGGAGTTATGGCAGAGCAAAATGGCTCATCTCCTGTCTGGGAAGTGAAAGAGAGGAACAGGAAGGAGACTGAACTTACACTGTCCTCCTCAAGGGCGTGCCCCTGATGACCTGAAGATCTCCCACTAGTTCCTATCTCTTTAAAGTTCTACCCATCCCTAATAGCATTATATCTATATTTACATCTATATCTATGTCTCCACACACATGCACAGACACACACACACACACACACACACATATTAATGTATACACACACACACACATATATATTAATGTATTAGAGTTATTTAGATGAATACAATCAATATAAAATGTATGTGCAATTATATAAAGGGATTTATTATATAGTTTATAGGATCAGAAATGGGAGAGTCACAGTGCCTGAATGTGAAATGACAGGCGAAAGAATCCAAAACAGCCATCTGTGTGATGGAGGACTGGAGGATTCAGTAGCAGTCAAAGTTGAAGACCCGGAAGCTCACTGTAGAGTCACTCATGTCAGTTTGTATCAGAAGGGAAAAGAGACTGCACTGGAAGGCTGAAGGTTCTCTGCTGCCAGGTGGAAGATACTTATTGTCCAAAGGCAATGGAAAAGACTGGGATCTTCTAAAATGGCATGCTTTGTTCCTTCCATTTTTATTGTGTCCAGGTTATAAGACTATTGGCTGGTGCCACCTATATCTGGGGTGGGTCTTCCTCCCTCACTTTGCTGGCCTCCATATCTATCATCTGTAGACACACCTTGACCTTTACTGGTCTGCTAGGTGGTTCTTATTCAAATAGACATATTGCAATTTAAAGATCCTAGGTCCCTACTCCAAAATCCTCTGGGAAATTTTGTAGTTTGAGATTTCACTACGAGTTCATGATACAATTTTAAAACTATAAAGATAATTTGGAGATAGAACTTCATTTTCTGGGGCTTTTTGTCTTTTTTTTTTTAGCTGCAAATCATTTAGTTTGTAGTTTGGATCGATGTTTGCTTCTGATGGATTCCTTCTTAGACTATATAGCCATCTCTTAAAGTTTCTGAGCTCTATGAGGATACATATAAAAGTAAAACAAAATCACTTTCTTTTAAGATCTTCAACTAGACCACCCACACTATGGAGGGTCATATGTTTTACTCCAGCTTTATCAATTTAAATGTTAGCAAAATCTAAAAATAAATCTTCACAGCAGCACACAAATTAGTGTTTGCTCAAACTACTGAGTACTATTGTTTTGCTTGGTTGCCAGATAAAGTTAACCATCTCAAGTAGTGTTGTAGGTGATGAATGAGATAGCAAATGTGCTCTCCTGGGGCTGATATTCTAGAGCTGGGAGTGAAGGGGGCAATGTTAGATTAAACATTCAAGGAAAACCTCTGTGAAGTCACATTTAAACTGAACACGTGGAAGGAGCTGATTTTTCCAAGGAGAGAGAATACCATGCTTCATATGTCAGAAGAACAGAAGGAAAATCAGCATGTGAGGAGCTGGATGATGCAGACGATGTGGGAAGATTGTCTATAATGAGATTATAGATGGGAAAAGTTTCAGATCAGATAATCTGGGAACAAGTCCGTATTTCATTCTAAGTAGTTTGAAAACTCATGGGAAGTTTCCTGCTGTATGATAGGAAAACAAACGAACAAACAAAAATACCCCCAAACAAACAAAAACCAGTCTGTTTTTCTCCATACTCACAATACAAAACACATTTGTGACCAAATGTGTAAGGGTTTCTAGCCAAGATATTCTCTTCAGACACCAAAGGCATGCCCTTCAACTCGACTCAATTTTGCACTAACCAGAATTGGTAGAGACACCCTCAGGTTAAGGGCTGGGTGCCGCAAGACTGCCACCCACTGCAAATGCCAATCTTAAGGAGTAGGCACAATTTTAATATGATTTGACTAAAAATTGGTGGGTCTCACAATCCATTTCTTTGAGTTTGCAAAAATAGCTCATAGATCTCAGAGGCTTCTACTTTTACCCATTTATTTCAAAAGCTAAAAGTCACAGCCAAATGGATGAGATATGTAGAGCAAGATGGAGGAAGGAGAATAACTGAGAATGGGCAATTTATTAAGAAGAGAGATTTATTTCCTCTCAGTTCTGGAGGCTGAGAAACCCAAGATTAGGATGCTGACCTTCTTGCTTTGTCATCACATACCAGATGCCACCACATGGCAGAGGGGCAAAGAGAAGGGGGCCAAACTTGCCCTTTTATTATGGCAGCAACCCTAACCAAGAGGACAGGTCCCTCAGGTATAATCCCCTCTTAAAGGTTCCCACCTCTTACAATGTTACAGTGGCACTGGAATTTCAACATGAGTTTGGGAGGACAAACATTCAAACAATAGCAACCTTTACTTACAAGGGTTAAAAAAAAATACTTCTGCAGTCAGGAGTTAACCAGAGAGTACTAAGCTCATATTGCAGGGAAAAAAAGACTTGAAATTATACTATAAAGCTACTGTGATAAAAACAGTGTGGTACTGGCAAAAAAACAGACCTGAAGATCAATGGAACAGATTAGAAGATGCTGAAACAACCCCAGACATACTAAGCCACCTTATCTTTGACAAAGGTGCCAAACACATTCGCTGGAAGAAAGATAGCCTCTTTAATAAATGGTGCTGGAAAAACTGGCTCTACACATGCCGAAGATTAAAACTAGATCCATATCTTTCACCATGCACTAAACTAAATTCAAAATGGATCAGAGATCTAAATATTAAAACAGAAACATTAAATCTGCTGGAAGGTAGGATAGGTAAAACCCTTGGAGACATTGGTGTAGGCAAAGACTTTATGAATAAAAACTCAACCGCATGGGAACTATCCCAAAGAATCAATAACTGGGATCTCATCTTATTAAAAAGCTTTTGCACAGCAAGAGAAACCACCAACAGAGTGAAGAGACAACCCACAATGTGGGAAAAAATGTTTGCCAGCTGTTCCTCAGACAAAGGATTACTATCGAGAACATATAAAGAACTCAAAAAAATCAGACCTCCCAAATTTAAAGACCCACTCCAAAAATGGGCATCTGAGATGAATACACATTTCTCAGATGAAGAAATACTAATGGCAAATAAATATACAAAAAAATGTGCAACATCACTAGTCATTCGAGAGATGCAAATTAAAACAACACTGAGATACCATCTCACCCCAGAAAGAATGGCTACTATTATGAAATCAACTAATAACAAATGCTGGAGGGGCTGTGGGGAAAAAGGAACCCTTCTTCACTGTTGGTGGGAGTGTCGACTGGTACAGCCACTGTGGAAGTCAGTGTGGAGATTCCTCAGAAAACTAGGGTTGGAGGTCCCATTTGACCCAGCTATTCCCCTTCTGGGCATCTTCCCAGAAGAATTAAAAACATCGTACCACAGCGATATATGTGCACCCATGTTTATAGCAGCACAATTTGTAATAGCCAGATCTTGGAAACAACCCAAATGCCCATCAACTGAGGAATGGATAAGAAAGATGTGGTATTTTTATACAATGGAGTACTATTCAGCCATAAAGAAGGATAAACTGGAGACTTTTATAGGTAAATGGATGCAACTCGAGAAAATACTCATAAGTGAAATAAACCAGAAGCACATGTGTAAGCATCGTATTATCTCTCTAGTATGAGAAACTGAAAGAGTAAATAAGATCCAAAATATACAATAGACATGGTGAATCAAAAAGAAACTGGTCAAAAGGAAAGAGAGACTGGAATAGGGAAAAGAAAGAAGGGAAAGGGAAAAAAATTGTATATATATATATATAAGATGGTTAAGATCGATACACTACCATTTTTACTTAGTTCATTGAAGAGTAAGGTTTGTGCCAATAATGTTTGGACAATTGAATGCTAATGTCTGGTGTCCTGAATAACTAACTTAAAGATAGTAATACGTAATGTATTAACCATTGTTACCCTCCTATTATGTTTGTTTGAAAATTTGTTCTTCTTTTGATTTGTTTTGTTTTTTCTTCTCTTTAAAATTAAAAAAAAAAAAAAAAAAAAGATTGAAATCTGTCAATACACTTGGACAGACTTTTGTCACACCCCACTGTTTTCTCTTTAGGTCACATTCTCTGAAGAGAATCGTTTATAAACTGTTCTGCAGGCCAAATAAACTTTATCCAGGCCATTGTGATTTCTCCAAGTCCATTGAATTTCCCTAAAAATCATTTACTGTTCCTTTAAAAATTAACTAAATCCCAATGTGCCCTTCTTTATAGATAAAAGGCGGTAGAAGTTTCTGAATCACATTGGGCTAGTAGTTAATTGCACTATTGGATTGCCTCTGTGCACATAGGAAATTTGTGTGTCTTTTCTCCAATTAAAACTGTCTTTGTCAGCTTATTCCAATGAAAATTCAAAGGGCAGAGGAGAAATTTCTTTCTCCTCTACATCAATCAAATTACAGAATTTATAACACAAATAAAATAAATATAATTTAAATAAAAAACCCAGTAAGTATTTGTCACTTATTATAATGGGAAAGATAGTCGTATTTGATAATTCACAGTATTATCTAAGGTACAAAGAAAAATGTATTTCAGTAACTCAATAGGAAATAAAATTATTCCTGTGGGCAAGGGAGCAACATATCTCAGTATTTTGAAGGCATGTGATCTTCAAATAACCCGTTGCACACAGAGGAATTCATCTTCAAATGTAGTAACACAGCAAAGTGTACACATTACACAGTTTGTATTAGTGTATGACAGGAACGACACAAAATGATTGCATTATACTTTTTGAATGGAATATACTTTTGATTTTTAAAAAGAGCGAATTGGCCTTATAGGTAGTGATACAGAGATAGCGATGAAGGAGGGGAGCTGGACTGTATGTGTAGGAGGAATAATTGATGCATCGTATTTCTATGTACTTTTTTATTTTTTGCTTCATGCTTTCAGTTATTTTGTAAAATTAATTTTTCCTTTGTATTAATATATGTTTGTCATACATAATAAATATATTCATCATGAGGAGTTGCTACCTATATTTATTGCATCATGATTCTTTTTACCACCTCTCTGCCTTCCTATCATCTCCCCATCCCGATCCCTAATAAAATAATTCATGTAATGTTATAGAAAATTATGATTTATTTTTATAAAATACAGAGAAAATGTTTTTCTTAGGAACAGTATACTGCACTGTCCATGCATTTCAAATACAATCCAATCAAATTGTCAAAATAAACCAAATAGTAATCTGTTAAATATCTTTTCAGTGTCAGGGTCATAATTATTTGATAAAGAAATGGCACAAAACAAAAAATGTAGTGCTGTACTGAGAGCCAGATTAGTGATTTGGTTTTGTGATTAAAAGGAGATTCACGAGGACTGAATGATCGCTGCTCAACGGACCTCTGTGATTAGAACCAAAACCAATCTCACACTTCACATCCTAGATAAAGGGATGGCTAAGGATAAGAAGTTTGTTATTGGTGGAGACAGGTTTTCTTGTCTATTTACTGTATTTTATTATAGTTCCTGGAGTTATAGATTGGAGCACATAGGTCTATCAGTTTATGATTTATTATATTTTAAATACTTATTTATATTTTATTATACTTATTATATTATTATTAATTTATATTTTATAATATTATTATATTTATTTATATTTTAGAGCAAAATGTATCATGATCTTAGAAATTCATTAATATTGTAGTATAAAGAAAATGAGAGTAACATAATTAAAGAAAGGAGTTAATCCCAGATATTGGACAGACATGTTATGGCCTTTAGAAATCAGGTAGAAATCATTACTTTATATCTGAATTTCTTTATACAAAACCATGTGTTCAGGAATGCAGTTATGCAGAACATAGTTGATTACACATTTGCCTTTTTTATTTCCATCTAAGCACTCTTCCTTTAATGTTTTATTATCTTATCTAAGTAATTAGTAGAAGTTAGATATTTTTATGTCATCCAGTTTATTAGTGAAAAAGAAAGATGTTTAAAGGAAATACCAATCATTTTTATAAGCACAAGGAGAAATACAATGTGATACTCCCTGAAAGAGACAAAGAAAACTTAGAAGAACATATGATCTTTAAATACGTTTCTTTTTATTCCCAAAACTTTAATTTTAGTGGTTCCCCAGATTCTCACACGCCAACTCAGACTGTGACCAAATCAGAAACTTTTGGGACTCTGTGTTTTACAAGCCCTCCAGAAAGAGTCTGATGGACATGCAGGTATGAGGAACATTCCCTCAAGGCACCGCGGTTACATTTTTGAGTAATTACCCCTTTCCCCTAAAATTTTACACTTTTCAAATAATAGGAGAAAGTACATTTTCATCATGAGAAGTTCAGATTTCATGAGATGATAGCTATTACTTTGGAAATGATATGTGATTATTGTTTAGATGAAGATTTCAGAGCTGTTTTGATATCTAATAGGATCCATTTTGATATACAAAGCAGCCTCTACATAATGAATTTTGCATTTCAAATGGATGAAGCCTTTATCAGAGGCAGAATTTTAAATATTGCATATTTGTAGAAGAAAACCATTGATCACATCCTCCTTAGATTTTTAGCATCAGCAATGGAAATTAATTATTTAAGCAACATTTGGATCTGTAATAGCACTCAGGAGGTAAAGTACTTTAAAATCACCAATTTTTGTACACATACACAAAATACAGTAGATAGAATTTTATATAATAATAGTTATTACGGAATTTCTAAACACTGATCATGTTAGACGGCTGAGTAACTAAAAATAAATATAAGGTGAAGATCAATCCTGCTTATACTTACTATAGCAGGTTCTGAAAAAATAACTGAAAGAAAATTCTATGCTTTATTAATGACAGTGTTTCATTTAAAAGAAATAAGTTAGGATAGAAATAAAGATGGACTCTTAGGAAGGTTGAATGTTTAATTTTCGATGGAAGTACTTCAGATAAAGATTTCTATTTTGAACACAAGCATTTTCAATATTATCTGGTTCTACAGTTTTAAAATATTCTTTGGCCAAAAGTTTCTTGTCTAGTCCAGACCAGCAGATACAGCTATTTGTAGAATTTAAAAGCTTCAACACTGGGCAGCTAATTAGAAATTTATTCATGCAGACATGCAGGTCAGCTTTTCTTTGGGACTCTACCCAAGTCAACACAGAAAGCAAGAGGCAGGTTTGATCCATTAGTTCTTATATTGAATTAACTTATCATGCTTTCTCATAGGTATCTTTTGGGGACTCTTCACCCACAAGCTTTCCTTTTTTTTATTATTATTTACTTATCTTTAAAACATTTTAGTGCTATTCCTGGCAAAACACATTGTTGTTTTGGGATTCCTAATTAGCAGTTTCCTGTTCATTTTACTTGCAAATGCGCTGCTTTCCTCTCTAGAAATTTCCTTACAGCCCAGATGACAAAGTATTGAGCTGCATGAAGATTTCAACAACTACACAAATGTTCAGTTTTAATTCAAAAGAAATTAAAGAGCAGTTTATGGATAAAACAGAGTAGAGACAAACCATCCCTGCCCAGAAGGTTCTTATTAAAAGCACACCCGTGTCAAGTCTTTCTCTTCTCCATCTCTACAAAGCAGATGAATTGTTACTGCATACAAACAAGTACAAATTCTTTGCCATTTTGCAGAATGTAAGCTACTTTGGAATGAATGTCCTATAGAAGAATTTGTTATGGGGTATTAGTTTTCTCTGGTTTGATTATTAACCAGCCTTTATTGGGTGGCTACTGTGGAGGAGGCTCCCATGAATGGTACATAGCCGTGATCATTGACCATGAGGATCACAGCACGTGTGGCAAGTGGAGCACAAGTATACTGGAGAGGGCGAATGTCCAAGAGGCTTCTGAAAGTCAGAATCACTAAGGAACTGCAGAGGACACCGTTAGTTCCTCCATCCCCACTTCCCCACTGACCTGCAGTGGCAAATCCATCCCCCTGTAGGTGTGGTTTGACAACATCTCAGAGCCTGTACCTTCTTCCCAGGGTGGCCATCTGGCCCAGAGTCCATGGACTGCCTCTCAGACTCCTCCCTGGGCCAGTGGTCAAGCAATGGCTGAGTTCCCAGCAGCAGCCCCCTGCCTCCAGGTGGAATCGGAGCCACACTGCACTTTGTGTTTAGGGGCGTTTTGGTGAAATCAGAGCACTTTGGGTTCCAGCCAAGACCCCCTTTCTTTGCACAGCTTTTACTTTCTGCTCTGTCTTGCTTCTGTCACTGTGAGACTTTAGCTGTCACCTGAGAAACTGAGAATATTTCTGAGTAAATCTCTCCAACAACCATATACTTCTAGGAAATGTGATTTAACAGAGTGACTTTCACAGAGACCTGCAGGGTCATTGGGAACTAGCTAGAAGAAAAGGGGTAGGGGAAGAGAGAACATTCCAGATGAAGTAACCAGCTGTAAGGGGAAATACCAGCAATAGGGAAAAAAAAGTTCTCATTAAGAACAGAGCCCATGGGTACAGGGCAAGGTTTGAGGGCTTGGTAAAAGATGGGAACAAAGGAGCCATATGAGACAGAGAGCTGAAGTGGTAGCAGTCAAAAAACTTCATAAACCAAGTTGTATCTCCATCTACCTAATAACAAAAAGCTGTGAAACAACCAAATTATCACTTGTATTTTAGTCCGTATAACAGTATGTGATATTTGAAATTATTTACCTATTTGAGGTATTTCACAGTGGTATTCTAAAAGTAGTTCCTTAGGATATGCTACAAGAAAAGGCTACGCTCATGGAATTACTCCCAATCTTCCCCGTGTTTAACTGATTTCAGCATTCAGTATTACAGATACAACAACCCTACAGTACACAGTGTCGCCAAGCTAATGATCTTCTCATTCTCTTTCTTAAAATGTGATATGAAGAACCTGCTATAAGTATATAAAGCATGTTTTTAAGTCATATGCAAAAATATGTATGTAGCATAATGTTTTCCATGTATATTACTGTAATAAAAGTTTTAAGCATGCTTATTCTGGTATATTCTATAACCTGGAAGTAACCTATGAAAATGACTCTAAAAAAGCTGTGGATTTTATTACTATTCTAATTTCTAAGCACAGGTGTATGTTGTAGCTCCAGTGAAACAAAATTTGAAATCTATATAAATTACAGAGAAAATTGTGCATTAACATCTGGTAGCCAAAATGGGACTAAATTAAGGATTTTTGTCTGAGACTCAGTATTTCTCTATCATTTGGATTATAACTAATGTTTCTTCTCTCTCATTTGGGTTATAATTTCTGTTTGTCTGGATGACAAATTGCCAAAAGATGTGACTTTCCACAAGTACACGGAGCTGAAAATGTATATAGAAGCACAGAGCACTGACTAGGAGTTTAACTTGCAGCTGTGTCCTTCCTTTCTTCTTGGGCTGGTGTCTCCTTGTCTACCATTCCTGTTGCATGTAGGTCCTCGTCTCCCAGTTGCTCTGAATTTTAAAAATAGAATTCTACTACATCCACCAGCCACCATCCTTGCAAATTATTTCCCCACACAGGCAATTGCTATTTAAAAAATCAACAGTGCAATTCAGCGCTTATAAATCCCTTCATAATGTGAACTTCTTCTGTATCTCCAGATCTACCTCTACTCTCTCCCACACATCTCTGGTCCTGGCATTCCAAATATCCTTTCATAATTCTGTGGGCTGAAACAAGCATTTCAGTCTTGTGGAGGCATTCTTTTCTGAATCTTTAAAAACCAAGACTGAATGTCACATTTCTGTAAGACTTGATCAACAAACCATTTCCTTCCCTGGGATCCCTTACACTTGGTGTATGCCCCTGTGATAACCTTCACCTAAGACATACTTCAATCCCTAGCTCAGATATCTGTCTCTTTTTCCAGATTATTTCATGATTAAAAGTCTCCGGCCTTATCTAAGTGAGATTCATATATGTTTGTCAAAGTTATACTGGGACCATGGGTGCCTAGAATCCTACTTGTTTGTAGGAGGTATCATCTAGATATGAGAAGAAGCAGGTGCAGTGAGCTGGAAATTATGCTAATGTGGCTTCATTTGTTTATGCAAACTTGTTAGGTCTAAGGAAACAGTCTACATCAATATTAGGATTATGTCTATTTAATTAGAGAACATTACTGCTTACTCAAAGCCTAGCCATAGCTAAATACTTTGTATTATCTCCTTAGAGCAACCCTATTGAGGGGGTATTATTATGGTCCCTATTTTCAGAAAAAGAAAGTAAGGTTGGAGATATAAGTCACTAACTCAAAAGCCTATCGGCAGCAAATAACAGATCTAAAACTGGAAATCTGACACCACAGTTCCTGTTATTTCCATTGTTGCACTGTTGTGCTTGTCGCTAATAAATTATGTGTCAGTGGTGAGCTACTAAATGAATGGATACGGAAATAGCTAGTATATATTTTTTTCACTCCAAAACATAACAGATTCTTTCAGTACAAGTATGAATATTTTTCAAATGTTGGTGATATGGCTCACGTAAGTAATAAGACAGCGATAAAGTCAAGTTTACTGTTCAAACATCAACCCAGTGCCAAACATCATGTAAGCATCAGAAAATAATTAAATCGCTCTCTGTAATCTTCAAAAGCCCCTGCCAACATATACCTACTTTTCCATCGTAATGTGTAACTGCCCAATAAAATTGCTTTTAAAAATTTCCTTGCTGACCTTTAACCTTGAGGACTGTGTATAATTTATTATTATCTAAACAATCAAATCCTTTCTCATTTTTGGAAGATTTCCTTCTTTTTTTACTGGACATTATTGAAGCAAGATATTTCTATTAATTTTCATCTTCATTGGAGAAGTATGCTCTCTATCCTGAATTAGCATTCAGTAGGTCATTGTCTACAACCCAAAATTGTTATTTTCCCTGGTGTTACTCATTGATTTTTCTTTTTTTTTTTTTTTATGAACTAGTGCTCATTATAGGAAAAGTAAGTGCCTTCTATTCTTAGTTGTGCTGTTGTGTTTTGGGAATGTTGTGATCTAAAACAATACACAGTTAACTCTCTCACCTTCATGTGTGGATACAGAGGAATTGTTTCATGTGAAGTTGCATGAATATATGACTCCATGCCATTTGAAATGACACAAGATTATCAAATATCAGTGCCTAATTCCAGAACTCATTACTTAGATATATAGGGACAATCATATTCTATGAAGTCCCTGTAAAGTTGTTCAGGTATTTCTTACATTTCCAGGCTCTATACAAAATTACTTGTCTATTAGATAAAAAATTATCTTGATTCGAGATGGATTTTGAGTAAATTAAGGTCTTTGATAGGAAGCTGCTGGCTCTATTTGCTTTCATTCAATCTCTGGACTTACACTACTTCTCCCCTTATGTAAAACCACTTCCTAAAAATCTCATTTTCTTCAAGACAATTTCAGAGTATGGCCTGGCAGCTTCTTCAAGTAAGATTGCAGTGTATAACTGTTGGAGGCTCAGAGGATATGCTTGACTCCACACTCCACAGACTCTCCTTTCTGGGCACCTAAGAAAGTCAGTGGAAGCTTAGCTCCCAAGGGTATTTCAGGAAGTTCACCCTCATAAAGATTATCCAAGTGCTCCTCAAATTCTGGAAACAGCTTAGAGGATCTGTGTGTTCACTTCATTCCATCAGTGTCCACAAACTCTTACACCCACACTTTTCATAGAAGATTTTCAGAATTCTTTTTTTTTTTTTTTTTTTTTTTTTGTGGGTACCGGGGGGTCGACCTCAGGACCTCGCGCGCCAGCAGGCACCCGTGCCGCTGAGCGATATCACCGGCCCCTTTTTTGTATGTGGGTTCCGGGAGTTGAACTCGGGCCCTCGCGCTTGCCAGGCAGGCGCTTAAGCCACCCACTGAGCCATCTCACCGGCTCCAGAATTCTTAAAAATAAGTAAAATATGCATTGCTATAAAAATACTAGGTGGCCAAATTGGTAGTCTTGTTTTGCAACATCTTATAGAGAAAACTAGAGAGAAACCTTCATGGTTTCACCAGTACTCTTATTATTAGATTGAGCAGAGCAGCCAATTTGATGAACCGTACAAAGCAAAAGTTAAACGGAACAGTCAAACCCAAGATTCTGGAGTTGGTCTCCATCTTCTGCATCTAAGTAAGTTCCAGGCCACCCCTTCCTCCTCCCTCTCCATTCTTTCTGCATTATAATGAATCTTTCTCATCTCTGGGCTTCTAACCACTAATTTATTTCTCTAACCTGGCACACCATACACTGTAGTTTTCCAAAAATATAAAATGATCATTGAGCTCTTCTCATTATTAAATTCTTTGATATTTTACACTGTCTTCCAGATGAAATTTAAGGGTTTGCAAGATCTAGGGTCTGCCTACCTGAGTATCCAACCTCACTTGCTGCCTGCACTTTATATTTAATTGGTACATAACTAGTTACACTTTTCAATATGCACCATTTGATGTCATGCTCTATGAATGTGAGCTTGATCTTCTCTTTGTAAGCATGGCCTTTATCCTCTTTCTACCTTAACCTCCTTCATCCTCAGCACCTACCTGATAATTACATACCTTAAAGAATCTTCTCAGATTCCTTTTCTATTAATTGTGTACCTTGTTTGGAACTTTTCATTATACTTTTAATATTTCCTTTTTTGCTTGCCTTTTTTCTTTCCTTTCCCTTTTTATTTTTTACAATACTCTTACCTCCATGTTATTTTCTTAAACCCTAGGCTTTTTCCTTATTGTTTCAGGAACTGTATTATCCATCATTATTTCCCTAACACATAATTTGGGGCCTTAAACTCAACGCATGTTTTGGAGATTTGCTAAGATGTCAACATTGTTACTGTTATTTAGGGATGTTTCTAATTAAGTTCAATTATGGGGTTAAATAACAGTAAAGAAAGCGAACAGTTTTTCTCCTAGTACAGTTTTACTTGCTCAATTGTATAATCAATATAATTTTATTATTTAATTTTATCTTTCAATTTTACATTGTATATAATTCAGTATTACATTTTTCAACGTCTGTGCCACAAATAGAATGTTTTAGGAAAAAAACCCTTCATTTCTCTTGAGGTAAAAAATATATAATCTTTCTTATTCTGAGTCCATATACAGCCCCTTTCTGCAATCTTGTACCAGTTCGACATTTAAGAGCAAGAATTCTCTTTTCAGGGCCAGTGAGGTGGCTCAGTGGCATAAGCGCCTGCCTGGCAAGCATGAGGTCCTGAGTTCGACCCCCGGTACCCACATAAAAAAAAAAACAACAACAAATAAACAGTTCTCTTGTCAAAATTGGAAGAGAAGAATATAGGAAGAAAAGTGATATGAGGCTAAATAAGAAAGCCTATTTCAATGCTTGAGATAGGTTCATTTTCTCTCTCTCTTTGATTTTCTGAGGCATAGAGGCTTGGGTGCCTGGTCACAAACTTATTGAAGCTTTTATTTTCATAGTCACTGTTGACCCAAACTTGTTTGATTTTTCAGCGCAATCTGCCACTAACTTGCATAAGAATGCATGCTTATCAAAAAGGGTGGCTATTGTCATTTTGAAGTTGCATTTGCTTGTCCAACCCTGATTGCTAGTTTAAAGAAAGGGCACCTAAAAAATCAGTCTAAGAAAATCCTTGCTATACAGTGACAGCACATGTGTACATAGACAATTATTCGATTTAACATACATTCAACAAGTCTACATTTTGATTTATAAGTTGTTCTTTAGGAAAATATTACACAGAAAGAGTTGAGTAAAAGGTAACATATGGAACATTTTGCCTGCAATTAATCAATTATAAACATAATCTATCTGTATCACAGAATAGCTTTGTGTCTTTTATACATCAGATGAAACAATTGACACTTTTGTCTGAATTACTTCAGTTTTTCATTTTTTTTAACACTATGAAATAGGTCTGTTTCCTCATCTTGTATGTCAGGAACCTAGAGCACAAGTAAATAAAGAATCCACTCCATTTCATGCAATTATTGAGCTTAAGTTTTGAGGGTTGAAATATTCTGCCTCTTTCCAAAGACAGTGATTTTTAACCTTGACAACCTCACATTCTGTAACCTACTGTAAACAATACCCCCCCACAGTTTCTCACAGCTCCTTTCCTTAATGAGGGTTGCATCAAAGCGATACCTTGGAAGCTGAACTTTAAAAAATTTATTATACTTTGAGCTAGTCCTGATGTAAAAGAATCAGGCTAGCACTACTTTAGAAAATTTTTCTTGAAATATAATTTGTCAAAAGATAGGATGTATTTAATTAAAAATTGTCATTCCATTCATAGGCTGTATTATAATGACATATATATGTATGTGTATTTTACATACAGGATGTATATTTTTTTCAAAACGTAAGATCCTTTCTAATTCCTTTTGAAATGCAAGTGTCTGCTGTTTTCAGCCTTCCTGCTGTTTCCGTATCTTTGGTTGCCATCCAGTGGCAATAGTCGTATACTTCAGGTGTGTTATCCAAGAGAGAAAAGAGCTCTCTACTTTCTCAACACACTGTTTTTTATAATTCAAAAGCAAATGGTAGATATTAATATTGTGTAACAAATTTACAAAAGCTTCAGTGCTGGCTTCTACTGAATCCAGTAACGATGAAATTTATATCTAGATATAGGCCAAAGAACATTGGTGAGTTCCACCTAAGGATGCAAAATAGTTCTTTTATTTTCTCAAAAAATTTGTGGCTCATGTTTCTGCCTTCAGAATCATTAGAAATGAAGTACTTGCGGTAAAATTTCGGCCAGTGTCAATGATTTGCAAATCTGTGTACCTGTGGTTAATGAAGTTAAACTGATTTCCAACTTTCTCAGGGTTTTCTCAAATATGAAGTCTCACCAACAAGAAATACTAGTAGAAAACTCTGAACTAACAATTTGAGATAATAAAATGCATGCTGATTGTTTCTGCCCAGTGGGCAAGCTGTTATCTGTGACATACATACAGCTTATCAGAATAACTTTAAAGCAACAGCTTCCAAAATCATCTTAGAAGTTCTTGTGTGTGAATAGAGATGAAGAATATGTGCTGCCATTAAACCAAAGGGGATTCATTTAAGCCACTAAAAGTAAGGAAGTAAAGTGAACACTTCTGCTAGTTAAAATTTACAGTGTTATCTGTTCATAATATAGGATAATTTTATTTCAAATGGTCTTTATTAAGCTTGAGGATGAGAAAATTTGATATCAAAATAATTATGATAAATTTTCTTCCTCAAAGTAAAAATGTGTATGTCTCTGAGAAGGTATTTATTTTATTCTGCTTGATGTAAGAAGTTGTAGATTGGGAAGTGGGATGGATAAAGCAGAGGAAAGTTATCATATTTATAATTACAGGGACACCTCAGTTGTTGAATCCAGATTCCCGTTTGAGCATCCAAAAATTTGAGAACTGAACATATTTTTCCCATAAAAAAAATGGAAAACCAAATAATTGGTTCTGAGGTCCAAGAATTATACTTTTAAATTCATTTCTCCAGGATGTTAACCAATTTTGTAATGATTTCTTTCTTTAACTCTATCGTGCTTCTCAGTTTTCCTCTTGGCTTTACTGGTGGTAGCACTAGCTTTCTTTGGAGCCATGGTTATGATAATTTATGCAAATAAAGTGCAACCTCCCACCCCAAAATGATGAACGTTTTAATGCAGCAACAGGAGCACTGTATGTTGTCTAGGCAAGAGCGGAGCTTGCAATGAAGCATCACCCCTTTGTGTCCGTGGCAAGATGTGACCTGTGATTCACTCTTGGCCTGTACAGGCCTTTTGGAATCAGAGCTTTGGTTTGACTGTTGAACAAAGTTCTGAATGCTGAACAGGTGTTTTCAAACTTTGCTGTTCAAGTAGGGAGTTCAAGCTTGGAGTCATTTGATAACCAAGGTATCACTATTTATTTGATTGATAAGGTCAGACAGTACTGGGTTAACTATGGTATGGTTATAACTATATATGACTTTTCATTTAACTTTATTTTTAAAAACGTTATTGGTATATTTTAGATATACATTACATTAATCATAGGGGATTTGTACCTGAACATAATATATCCTGATTCACTGTTTGTCAATAATGTGTTGATAGACATTAAGATACAGTGTTCGTCTTCCACCACTCTACCAAAACTGCTTTCTTAACATCGCCAACGACTTTTACATCGATGAATCCCGTGGTCATTTCTCAGAGTCTTCTTATTGGCCTGGCAGCAGAGCTGGACACATTTCTTTGCTCCCTGTACATCCTCACTTGGTTGCAGAGTCCACATTCTCTTTTTGTCACTTGGTCGCACAGGTCGTTCCTTCACCAGCTCGTTTGCTAGTTTCTCCTTTTATTGCTGCCCTTTTAAATTGGTAGCTCCTGACGTCTCCGGCCTTGGATCTTCTGTCTTCTCTGCTTGTGCCAGTCTTTCTAAACCATACCACTGCTGACTCTATTTTCCAAGAAAACCCACAGACAGTACGGGCTGTCCCGTGCCTTGTAGGATGTTCAGCGGTGTCTCTGACATGTACCTAGTAGGTGCTACAATCACCTCATGTCTCCCATTTATGACTGAAAGTGTCTCCAGACATTGCCAAATTTAGCCTGAGGAGAAACTGGCTCCAGCTGAAAGCCACCTGATTTGTATTGTTTACGGTCTTGGTGATCTCATTCAGTCTTGTACCTCTAAATACATCAATATGTATGTATACGGACATCGATATGCTATTGATGAACATGATAGTCTTCTGAAAATTCCAGGCTCCAGCTGCCTACTCAATACCCTCAGCTCAGTGTCTATAGATATCTGAAACTTAAGGTGCTCAAAACCAAATAGATCTCTCCTAAATCTCACCTATCCCCACCTTTGATGCTAATATCAGCCTTCAATTCTGTAGGCTCCGAATTTTGGGGTCATCCTTGGCTTTTCTCCATATTTTACAATCCACATACATTCCACCTGGATGGACCTTCTGATTATGCTCCCAAGCAGTCACTCTCCACCCCAGTGTGGTACACTGCTGTCTTTCACTGAAATTCCATTCCTTCCTGACTGGGCTTTCTCCTTCTTTGTTGCCCTTTTCTTCCTCCACCCCAACGCCTCAACATAATATAATCTGTTCTTAACAAAGCGGAAATCGATGTCAGGTCCATCACCCTTGACTTCAGATGTTTACAATTTTTCCGTGTCTCTGAACAAACCCAAGTGCCTTTAGATGGCATAATCCTACTCTGTGTCCCTGGCCTTGGTGCCCTCCCAACCTGGCTTAACCACTGCTGTGTTCTTCTTGCACAGTCTGCTTATTTCTTATTCACACATGTCACTGGCTGAAGGGACTATTCAATATTATTTCCATTTGAAAAAACTTATTTTCCTTATTGAGTTTCAACAAATTATTTACATGCATTAAATATGTTTTTAAAAACATTTTCCTGTTAGTAGCTTACTTTTTCATTTGTGTGTGTGTAGTACTTATCTTTTTATAATTTTGTGATTAAGATAATTTTTGGCCAACCAAAGGCCAGATATTTCTCTTCGATCATCTCCTAGATGCTTCGTACTTTAAACTCTTAATTCTTTTATATAGAGATAGAGAGAGATAGAGAGAGGGTTATATCTAACCCTATATATATCTATATGGCTACTTAGTGAGCTAAGGGCTGAAGCCCATTTATTTTTCATTTGATTATTCTGCCATTTGGAGGAGGATTAATTTCTTAATAATATTTAGTATTTCAACCCATAACTACCTCTTCATTTTTTGGTTCTTTATTCTTTCTCGGGAATCTTTTGTAGTTTTCAATATAGAAGTTTTGTATGCCTTTTGTTAAATTTATTCCTTAGTGTTCTCTCCGCCCCCTCCTCCTCCAGGCTACTGCAAATGTTGTGGTTGTTTTCATTTAAATCTCCAATTATTCACTGGTAATATATAGAAATGTTTCTATTGTATATAAACATGATTTTTTTCATTATGATCCTACAAAGTTGTTAAGGTTCCTAACTGTTTGATATCTTTTTATAGATTATGTGGCATAATCATGTTGCCTATGAATAAAGACAGTTTTGCTTTTGCTGTCCAATCTGAATGCCATTTATTAATTTTTCTTGCTATTTTTTAGCAGTTAGAAGATCTTCTAAATGTTGAACAGAAGTGCTTAGAGTAGACATTTTGGTGTGGTCCTCGTTTTTTTTTTTTTTTTTTTTTCGTGGGTACCAGGGGGTCGACCTCAGGACCTCGCGCGCCAACAGGCACCCGTGCCGCTGAGCGATATCACCGGCCCCTTTTTCGTATGTGGGTTCCGGGAGTCGAACTCGGGCCCTCGTGCTTGCAAGGCAGGCGCTTATGCCGCTGAGCCATCTCACCGGCCCCGGTCCTCGGTTTTATAGGGAAATCATTCAGTCTTTTTTTTTTTTTTTTATGTGGGTACCGGGAGTCAAACTCAGGACCTCACGCTTGCCAGGCAGGCGCTTATGCCACTGAGCTATCTCACTGACCCCCTCATTCAGTCTTTAACCACCAGATATAATACCATAGGTATGGTTTCATATAAACCCTTTCTCAGGTTCCTGATGTGCTTACAGTTTTAATTATAAATAGATGTTGGATTTTGTTAACTGTTTTTTCTTTATCTGAGGTAATATATTTTCTTTTAGAATCCGTTAATATGGTAAATTACATTGATTGGTTTATGAACAAGTCAATTCTTTTGTTCCTGGGTTAAACACCACTTAGTTTTGATATATTATAATCAGTGCTGAAAAAAATGGAGTAAAATTGTAGAGTGGCAAACATTTTTATAAAACAGTCCTCTCTGTATCAAATGGCTTAACCGTACTTGTATCATTTCATACAGTAATCTGTTTTGTGAAATTTTCAGATAAAATGTCAAGTATGTGGATAAATATTTATATACATATAAAAATTAAAATAACAGTAGGTAAGCAGGTTTAAAACCATGCGTATAATAAAACGCCCTTTATATATTAAACATGCATATGTATATGCATAAAAGAAACACTGAAGAATCTACTGCGTTGTGTAAACTCTTTTATGTCTGGGAGGTGAGAGTTATCTTTTAAATTCTATCCATTAATTTGTACTTTTTGTCTGTGTCAAATCTTTCCAATGAATATATATGTCATAGTCTGCTCAGGTGGCTATTACAAAATACCATTGACTAGGTAGTTTAAACAGTGAACATTTATTTCTCACAGGTTTGAAGTGGAGGCTCCAGGTTACAGTACAGGGATATTCAGTGTTTGTTGAGGGCCTCTTCCTGGTTTGCAAAGGCTGACTTCTCTCTGTTTCCTCAAGTGGTAGAAAGAGATACCCACTTTCCATCTCTTCCTCCTTTAAAATGGCGTTAATCTCATCATACAGACCTCATTTTCAGACCTAATCTAAGCGTAATTACTTCCCAAAGGCCCCATATCCACAAAATTCACATGGGGATAAAGATTCCAAGGTAATAATTTGGTGTAGGGCAGGGGGTGTCAACATTCAGTTCATACCATTGCATCTCTTTTAGAATAGAAAAGAATTATAGGCCAAAAGAATCTTTTCCTAAGTATAGCTAATTTTAATCAGTTCATTTGCAGTTTTGATAACCAACTGTCTTGTTGCATAATCTTTGGGGGGAAGTTTACAATTACTTTTACTATACCTTGTCAGGCTACTTCTTAAAACACTAATATATAATATGTACATAGTTTGAGTATCCTTTATCCAAAATATTTGGATAATGTTTTAGGTTTTGGGGGGATTTTGGGATTTTTGTATATATACAATAGGATATCTTGGAAATTAGGCCCAAATGGAAACATGAAATTCATTTATATTTCATGTACACCTTGTACACATAGCCAGAAGATCTTTTTACACAATAGTTTTAGTGTGCTTGAGTTTTTACTGCACTGCACCACATGAGATCAGATGTGGAATTTTCTATTTGCACATCATGGAAGCACTAAAAATATTTCAGATTTTGGATCATTTTGGACTTTGGATTTTCAAATTAGGATGTTCAACCTGCATTATTATTCAAAAATCATCATTTTTGAGGGCTTCTTGGATTTTATTTTTAATTGTCATTTCTGGCAGGGCAGAATTTCTGAGAAAATATTATTGAAATTCAGAAAACTGTGACATTATAGGTAGAAGGAGCATGACTGTGCTTACCGTAATGCAATATATTGCACCAGTGGAAAGACTTACGTATTCAAGACAACACACTGCAAGAATAAAAGGAAATACTGTGTTATGTGGAATGTTGTGACTTGTAAATAGTTTTTTTCTATGATAAAGTGCAAGTTTAAGTGAATTTTTCTTTTAAGTGAATTTATAGATAATTAGTTCATTAAATAGTAATAAGAAATTTAATTTGTTTAGGAGTACTTTCTAAGTTATCTAAATAGAACTGCACATTTACTCAAAATACCCTTTGGTACCATCATAAAACTATTATTGGTCTGGCTGCTCAATACATCTGTTCTTAAATAGTTTTTGGAATGTGTCAAGGTGAATGAGAAAATGAAAATAGTCTCTCTAGATAATTGGAACTAAAAATAAACAGTTATTTAACATGAATTATTTCTATTATGAAAATGTTGGAAAGGCATAAAATCTATTTTTCCTTTTAACTTTAATTTTTTTCTAGTTACAGGAAACACAAGAGAAACTTTGATCCAAGAATATGTAGTGACTTTCTATGTACTGTGTAAAGTGTTTTTATTATGTCATCATTATTATTGTTATTTAGTAGTAGTAGTAGTAATATTAGACAAAATTATGTAAAGTCAACAAATTTTCACTTGAGAAATTCACCTTCCATTGCCCATCAGTTTATCTCTAAACCCTGCGTCAAGGTGTGTCTTCCAGATAGAACATGGGTCTTTATTTGTGCTTCTTTTATCTCCTCTTATGTATGGACATATTGATGATAATTTCAAAAATATCCCTTCCTTACCAAGAATTTTTGGAATCTAATTTCTTCAAGCAATTTATATTAAATTCTTTTTATTGTCAGAATAGATGGATCCGCCTGGTTATCAGTTTCAGACACTCTCTAAATGCAAATGATTCAAAACAGTCATTTGTACACTATTACACTCAACAACAGTACAGAACTTAATGTCTATGGTAAAAAAATTATTAAATTTTTCATTCTTTTTACTAATTCTATCTTGTTTCCTCCTACAGATCTAATAGTCCTTTGAGTAAATAGCACCTGTTTTTCTATGAGGTGCATTGAATGATGTGCATCGGGAAAGATATTTTATCTGTTTTGATTAACAAGTAAAAATTGTATAAATTTATGGTGAACAACATGTTGTTGTAATATATGTATACATTGTGGCATAGCCAAATTGAGCTATTTAGCATATACATTACCTCTCATCGTTATTTTTTATAGTGAGAAACACTTAAAATCTTCACATTGTTATTAATTGTAGTCACCATGATGCACGATAGAATGCTTTCACTTATTCCTCTGGTCTAACTAAAATTTTGTGTGTCATCTCACCAAAATCTCTCCAATCCTCCCTTCCCCTCCCTTCTCCCTTCTGATAACCACTGTTTTACTCTCTGTTTTCATGAAGTTTTACATTCCATAATTAGTGACACCATTCATTATTTTTCTTTCTGTGCCTTTCTTAATTCACTTATCATAATGTCATCCTGATTCATTGTTCTTATCCAAAATGACAGGATTTCCTTCTTTTATAAGTCTGAATAGTATTGCACTGTGTTTAGATACCACATTTTCTTTACCACTCCATCAGTAGATAGGCATTTAGGTTGATTCCTCATCTTGGCTATTGTGAATAATGTTGCAATGGATACGGGACTCCAGATGTCTCTTCTAAATACCATCTCATCACCTTTGGGCATACACGGTCCTGGGATTGCAGGATCATATGGTAGTACTGATTTTTTTTGAGGAACCTCCATACTGTTTTTTTTTTTTTGTAATGGGTGCATTAACTTGTGTTCCCACCAATAATGTAGAAGGGATACTTTTGCTCTACATCCTTACCAATACTTACCTTTTGTCTTTTTGATGATATTCTAAAATGTGTGAAATGATATCACATTGTGCTTTAAATCTGCATTTCCCTGATAATTAGCAATGTTCAACTTTCTTTTATTTTTATAATATACATTTTGGCTATTTGTATATTTTCTTTTGAAAATATTCAGGTTCTTTATCCAAGACCTAAAATCTTAATACTTTCTCTGATAATGGTATTCTAGGAGGAAGTTTGATGCCCTTCAAGCATATTTAGCATACTCCTTCCTTACATATTATTAACTTGCATTTAGACATTCACATTCACTCATGTAAATACATTGTTGTTCCTGATATGTGCTAGGTATGTGTGTATATGGTGTGTGATTGCTGAAGATACAGCTTTGAACAAAATGAATGAAGCTCCTAGCCCTGTGAGGTACATTCTGGCTCAGGTTATTATATGAATGAAAATTTCTATGCTGTAAAATCAGGACTTTAAAATAGAGAAGGTCAAAATAAAAGATAGATAATAGGGGAAGTAGGAAGATAGGTATTTCTCCAATGGAAAGGGGATAATGAAAGGGAGGAGACAGGGAGAACTGGGAAGGACAGGGAATGAAAAAGCAATTAAAAGGAATTAAGATATGTCATGTATATTATTACTGTACACATGTACACATTATGTACACTGCAAATCTGTACCAAAACAAAACAAAACAAAACAAAACAAAACAAAACAAAACGGCTTAAGAGATGGGTGGGTGGGAAGGAAGGAAATGAAAGGGGATGAAAAATGTGTGTGTTACATACCTGTACCAACTGCTCACAAAGAATGTAAACATTATATACTACTCATACATACTAATAAATAAAAAATGAGCAATTAACTGAACCAGTCCATGCGCAAATCCTCACTGAGCCCAAATCTTGTGATTAACTTTGCATTAAGTTCTGATAGGGTCTCAAAATAAGGAAAAGCCATAGACTCTACCCTCTATGACCTGTCTTTGGGTAACAAATTATACAGTGCCCAGACAAGATACGACCATTAAGGCAATAGTGTAACTTAATTGCCACATGCAAATCAAGGACAAAGACATATGTAATGTGGAATATTAGTTATACGAAATGAACTAAGTTTTGCAATGGGGAAAATATTTTGGAAGAAAATTATTTAGCTATGAATTTAGAAGTCCAAAAGGCACATTTATACTGTCTAACATCCTGGACAAAACATAAATGTAATCTATAATTAGCCATCAGGAAAATGTAATCAAAGAATTACCATTTTACATGCACTAAAGTGAATGTAATCAAAAAGATAGACAATAACAAGGGTTAATAAAGATGTAGGGAAACTGAAACCCTCATACCACAAGTGGTACAAATGTAAAATGGTACAATCACTTTGCAAACAGTCTAGCAGCTCCACAAAAGACGAAAACAGACCCAGCGATTCCACTTTTAGGTATATAGCCAAGAGAAATGAAAACAGGTATCTACACAAAAATTTGTATACACACATTTGTAGCAGTATTATTCATAACACCGAAAGTAAGAATAACCCAAATGAGTGGATAACATTATTAAGAGGGGGGTTATTCAACAATGGAAAGGAATGTATTACTGGTATACGAAGCAACATACATAAACCTTGGAACCATTATGCTAGGTGAAAGATGCCAAACACAACAGACCACACATTGTGTGAACTCATTATGTTAAATTCCTAGAATGGAAAATATATGAAAACAGGGCAGTTCTGTGTTGGCCTAGTTTTTGCGGGAGAGGGATTGAGAGATGATAGCTAGTGGGTAAAGTGTTTTGTTTTGGGATAGCAAAATGATTTAAAATTTGATTGTGGTCATAGTTGTATAACTCTGTCAATATGCCGACATCTACTGACTCACACACTTTAAGTTTGTAAATTGTATAGTATGGAAATTTTAGTTCAATAAAACTGTTATTTTAAAAAAGAAAAAAAGGAAGGTGATGTATGAGTGGTATTAGATAGGATTTTTACTCATTTTTATTTTAAAAAGGGAGAACCAATATTTTTCTCTGATATGTTCAGAACGTTTGGTATTTTCTCAAATAAATAAAAAGAATGATAGAACATGAAAAATCTGAGAAGTTGTAATTACCTTTCCTCATCCTAAATATTTACTGTATGTTAAAATAAAGTAGGGTATGCTTTGGGGAGGTATAGCATTCTTGAAATTCAAATATATGTTAATGTATTTTAAATAGCTATTCATTTCCTCTCTGCACATTTCCTGTGATGAATGGCTGTGGTAATGGCAAAATAATTCGAGACAACATTATCTGAAATATTGATGTCCTTCATATGTATAATTCTCCCCATTTTGTGCTGCTTACATGACCTCAAGTAAACTTTCTGTGAATGCAGATGTCTTTGACAGATGTTAGAAGGGTGATGATCTTTAATCGGCGTTTTAACAAAACCTGAATATTGTTTTCTATCTTCAAAAGGTCAAACAAAAGGTACTCGCTTGTTGACTGATTCTAAAAATAAAAGCCTCGCGAACCAGAATAAATGTGCTTCACAAAGACAAGGGAGTCTGTATTACACTAATGTTTTTGTTTCTCTCTGATGATAGCGACAGAGGAACAGACGGAGTAGGTGGGGTTAGCACAGCCCGAGGGCTGCCAGGTAGAAGTCAGGAGAGACTGCAAAGGACGAGCCAGCTCCTCACCCAGGAGCCAGTCTGCTTGCACCGTGGAGAAGACACAGCCCTTACCTAGATGACCCTAGAAGGAGAGAAAAGTTCAACTATCTTGACGTCTCACAGGCTATAGCACTCTGGTATCCTCTCAATGACTCTTGCTGGTCCTACCTACCCGGAAGCCGGTTTTCGAAGCAGCCTGGAAAATATAACTTGCAAAGTGAATGATCAAGTATTGTTCTGAGATCAGGGCGTTAAAGCACTTGTGCAACCGAACCCAATTATACCTAAACCTCTGTTCTCATCCTTCTACCTGTATTTAATTCCTTCAGAACAATGGCAATGATGACTCTGTGAAGCAACTCTCCATTGTAAAATCAAAAACCCTCTTTCTTCCACTACCGAACAGGAGCTCTGGCCCCCCATCTGTCACCATGTACAAATCAACGTCCAGCATCCCTGTCTAGATGCTGTCTGTGTTTAGAAGTTATTTCTCGGCTCTAGTGACTTATGAACCTAATGTAAAAGAGAATAATATAAAATAGAAGCATGACAAAGGGGAAAATTAAGTAGTCAAAATATGCAGCTATGTCCATAACTCCAATATGTGACTCCAATAGCTCTTGTTTCTGTGATTGGAGACAGGGTCATAACGATAACTTTCACTCCCTTCTCTCCTCGTTTATTCTGTGCTCTCCTGGGCTCAGACAACACCACGGAGCTTGAGGTTTTTAAGCTGGTTGGATGATGCAAACCATTATTCCTGAAGGTTCTTGTGTTCCTGCTTTCACTGTGTTGCGTTAGCAGTGTTCTGTTGTCTTTTCCTGTTGAACATAGAAATAAGAAGAGATGCCCAGTGACACTGCTTGGCCACACAGTCTTCCCTACCCTCACTGTGTAACAGCAACTGGGCTGCCTCTTGACAACCAGGATTTATCCCCACATTTAATATGGTCACCTAGCTCATTCCTATTGGTTCAATAGCACGGGAGGGACACACAACATAACATGAGGAAGAGTCTACTTGACATTCAAACATTTTTATGTCTTATGGTAGAAGCATTTCTCCTTTAGGGATTAAGGATCCTTGTACCAGAAGATCCCATAATGGTGGTGTTTAGAAGCCAAAATTCTGCTTTTTGATGAAGAGGTTTTAGAATAAGGAAAATGGCCACTTTTGCTTCACCTTTTGGTTCTTATTCCTCTGCATTTTGGCTATGAGTGGAACATCATGTTGTGTCGGTAGCTCATTCAAAGTTTATTTTGCTTCTCCGTGAGCACTTCCCAGCCCAGCAGCATATTGTTTTCCACATGGAGCCACAGCGTCTTAACCACTGCTTCCCTGTTCACGTACAGAAGCTGTTTCTAAGTGATGCCATTCATAGAAAAACCAGCAAATCTAATGAACATAAGTGTATATTCTTATCTTGGTCATTTGGATCCCCTTTCTCTCCCTACCTTCCTTTTTTTCCCACTTCCCCAGACCTCCTGACAATCTTCAAAATTCTACCTTCCCATTTCCTATCATCTCTCCTTTATTTTGTTCTTTAAATGATCTATATTTTGGGTTTCTCATATAAGAGAAACCATGTGACATTTAACATTCTGTGTCTGATTATTCTCTTAAAATTAAAGTCTCATGATCTATCCATTTTTCCATAAATAACTCTAGTATATCCTTCTTTCTGACTGAATAATACTCCATTGTATATACATTTCCTTTATCCCTTTGTTTGTTGATGGGCAGCTAGGCTATTTCCATAACTAGCTATTGTGAATTGTGCTGCTATAAACATAGGTGTGTATGTGTCACTGTAATATGATCATTTTATTTATTTTTTTAAAATATTTTTTGTGGGTACTGGGGGTCAACCTCAGGACCTCGCACGCAGGCACCCATGCCGCTGAGCGATATCACTGGTCCTTTGTTTGTATGTGGGTACTGGAAGTCGAACTCAGGACCTCGTGCTTGCCAGGCAGGCGCTTACGCCGCTGAGCCATCTCACCGGCCCAATATGATCATTTTAACTCTTTCAGGAAGATACCCAGGAGAAGCATAGCTGGGCTCAAATGAAATTTCTATTTTTAGTTTTTTGAGGGATCTCCATACTGATTTCCACAATGGATGTACTAGTTCGAATTCTCACCCACAGTGAGGCCGGGTTTCTTTTCCCCTTGCATCCTCACCAGCATTTATTGTTTTCTGAGTCCTCGATAGTGGCCATTCTTAATTGAGTAGCATGGAATCTGTGTTGTTTTGAGGTTTCCTTTGCTTTGAACAAATTCTTTGGTCAGAAGCAAGTTAGTGTAGCCTGAGGTTTTTGCAAGTCTGCCTGAGGAACAGCAGGGTATTGAAGATTCTGATACTGACACGTGGCCCTCCACAGTAATGGTGTCCAGGAGAGCTTTGAAAAACAAACAAACAAAAAACCTTTATTTTCTTCCTTCTTTTCTTTTCCTTCTTCTATTTTTTCTCTTTCTCTTTTCTTCTTACTTTAGTTTTTATTTTATTGATATATTGATTCATTTGTGGTACTGAAGATTGAACCCAGGGCCTTTGCACTTTGCTATCCCCAGCCTTTTTATTAATTTTTATACTTTGAGACAAGGTCTTGCTAAGTTGCCCAGGCTGGGCTTGAAGTTGTGATCCTCATTCCTCAGCCTCCTGGAGTACTGCGGTTATTTATATTCAACTCTTCAAGTAGTCCTATTGAAACACTTCTTACTAGGCTAGAAATAAAAAGTTGGCATCCACCCAGCAAAGTATAGTTCTGTCCAGAGGAATATTTTTTCTTAAATTTTCCATATTCTGAAAATCCTTAATAACTTGCACATGTATGACATGTGGCAAATAATCCTCCTCATATCTTCCCTTTTTCTCTCCACATACAAGATACCTGTTATACCCTCCTTGTGAGGGTTCAAGACTTTATGCAAAATTATCTGGTTTTGCCCTTGAGTCTGGCACCTTCATTTGGGATGTGATATTCATTATATTTCAGTGTCTCAGTGCTTGTAGTCATCCTTTGGTACCTTCGGAAGATTGGTTCCAGGGCCCGCACAGGTATCGGACTCCTTGATGCTTTCGTCCTTTAGTATATTGCATGGTGTATTTGCGTATGGTGTATGTACGTATTCTCGCACTCTTTAATCATCTCTGGAGTTCTTATGTTGCCTAATACAATGTAGATGCTGTGTAAATAGCTATATTCTGGATGGTTTAGAGAATAATGACAAGAAAAAAAGAGTGTGCTTGTTCAGTATAGACACAAAAGCTCTACTTTCAGAAATCATTTCTGCAGTTGGTACAGATGCAATTTTTTGAATATTTTATATCTGTGAAATAAATATAGCTGAGTACTTTGTATCTGTGGAATCATAGAGAGCACCCAGTGAGTATAAAATTATAAGTAGTAACAGTGTTTTGATGTATTCCTCCTTCCCCTCCTTCGCCCTCTGACTTATTACCCGTCTTTACCCAGGACAACTTCCCTAAAATGTAAATCTCTCATTCAAAAATCTCTCATTCATTTTTTCCTTAACCTCACCCAAAATTTTTACCTGGATCAGAGAGAACGCTAGCATTATTTCCTGAGTTAAGAACTCTGAAACTTTATCTGAAATGGTAAATCCGTCATGCTTTTTGGTTTTAAGGAATCTTCACTATATTTCGCAGTCAACCCCGAGGACCCTCTGTGCCTTTGCTGTAGGCAGGGACCCTCTCATCCTGTCAGACTGCTCTTTTGCCTGTAAACCTCAAAAAAGGAGGAGGTTCAGAATCAGCACCTCCCTGGAAGCTCTCCTCTTCCAGGATCTGTTAGGGCTCTGTATATTTGTCTCTCACTTCTAAAGATCTTACTGTCTTCATGCTAGGGAATTTTAGCAGAGATGGCCCTTGTTAGTCTGGAAAAATATCCTGTGCTACCAATTTGCTAATCATTAAATGACTACTTGCTAAGATAAATATTTAAATTCCTGAGACAAATTGAGTCTAGCAAATGAATCTTCCCTTTACCTATAAGCTCTGCCTCAAGGTTAATTCCTAGTCCTCCTCAAACAGAGAACTGGACCACACTGAAATGTCAATTAAAAAGAAAAAAACTTTTCTAATCAGGCACCTTGGTACATGAGCATAACACTATTTTACTGTCTAATAGAGTCATTATGATTGTTTGTTTATAGGTATGCCTTCCCAGTTATCAAGTGAGATATTTGGGAATAGTCTGTGTTATAATCTTTATTTTTTAGAACTTAATATAAACGGTAGCTAATGAATACAAAATAAATTAACCAACAAATGCATGTAAGCATAAAGGAAGGGAGGGAAGAGGGGCAAGAAGAAGAGAAGGAAGGAAGGAGGCAAGGGAGGGAGGGAGGAAGAAAGGAAGAAGGAGGGAGGGAGGAAAGGAAGAAGGAAGGGAGGAAGGGAAGATAGAGGGAAGGAAAGAGGGAAGGAAGGAGTCAGTTTCTTTTATTAAGGATATTTGGCAAGACCTAAAATCGCTCTGTCTTTGTGGGTGAAACACAGATCTTTGCTTAGATTAAGTTAGCATGAAAATATTTTATGACGGTTCTGCCACACTATGTACATTCCGCATGTTGAACACACATGTGCCCTCCTGGGCAGTGACCCATGCCATGAGTGTTCCAGGCTTTCTCTGCTGTGTCCCATGCTTCCTTTTATTTTTTATTTTTTTTTTTTAATTTTATTTTAAAGAGAAGAAAAAACAAAACAAATCAAAAGAAGAACAAATTTTCAAAACAACATAATAGGAGGGTAAGAATGGTTAATACATTGCGTATTACTATCTTTAAGTTAGTTATTCAGGACACCAGACATTAGCATTTAATTATCCAAACATTATTGGCACAAACCTTACTCTTCAATGAACTAAGTAAAAATCGTAGTGTATCTATCTTAACCATCTTATATATATATATACAATTTTTTTTCCCTTTCCCTTCTTTCTTTTCCTTATTCCAGTCTCTCTTTCCTTTTGACCAGTTTCTTTTTGATTCACCATATCTATTGTACATTTTGGATCTTATTTACTCTTTCAGTTTCTCATACTAGAGAGACAATACGATGCTTACACATGTGCTCTGGTTTATTTCACTTATGAGTATTTTCTCGAGTTGCATCCATTTACCTATAAAAGTCTCCAGTTTATCCTTCTTAATGGCTGAATAGTACTCCATTGTATAAAAATACCACATCTTTCTTATCCATTCCTCAGTTGATGGGCATTTGGGTTGTTTCCAAGATCTGGCTATTACAAATTGTGCTGCTATAAACATGGGTGCACATATATCGCTGTGGTATGATGTTTTTAATTCTTCTGGGAAGATGCCCAGAAGGGGAATAGCTGGGTCAAATGGGACCTCCAACCCTAGCTTTTTGAGGAATCTCCACACTGACTTCCACAGTGGCTGTACCAGTCGACACTCCCACCAACAGTGGAGAAGGGTTCCTTTTTCCCCACAGCCCCTCCAGCATTTGTTATTAGTTGATTTCTTTATAGTAGCCATTCTTTCTGGGGTGAGATGGTATCTCAGTGTTGTTTTAATTTGCATCTCTCGAATGACTAGTGATGTTGCACATTTTTTTGTATATTTATTTGCCATTAGTATTTCTTCATCTGAGAAATGTGTATTCATCTCAGATGCCCATTTTTGGAGTGGGTCTTTAAATTTGGGAGGTCTGATTTTTTTGAGTTCTTTATATGTTCTCGATAGTAATCCTTTGTCTGAGGAACAGCTGGCAAACATTTTTTCCCACATTGTGGGTTGTCTCTTCACTCTGTTGGTGGTTTCTCTTGCTGTGCAAAAGCTTTTTAATAAGATGAGATCCCAGTTATTGATTCTTTGGGATAGTTCCCGTGCGGTTGAGTTTTTATTCATAAAGTCTTTGCCTACACCAATGTCTCCAAGGGTTTTACCTATCCTACCTTCCAGCAGATTTAATGTTTCTGTTTTAATATTTAGATCTCTGATCCATTTTGAATTTAGTTTAGTGCATGGTGAAAGATATGGGTCTAGTTTTAATCTTCGGCATGTGTAGAGCCAGTTTTTCCAGCACCATTTATTAAAGAGGCTATCTTTTTTCCAGCGAATGTGTTTGGCACCTTTGTCAAAGATAAGGTGGCTTAGTATGTCTGGGGTTGTTTCAGCATCTTCTAATCTGTTCCATTGATCTTCAGGTCTGTTTTTTTGCCAGTACCACACTGTTTTTATCACAGTAGCTTTATAGTATAATTTCAAGTCGGGGATTGTGATGCCCCCTGCCTTGCCTTTGTTGCCCAGAATTGCCTTTGCTATTCTAGGTCTCTTCTGATTCCAAATGAATTTTAGGATTGTTTTCTCTAATTCTGTGAGATATGCTGTTGGAATTTTGATTGGAATTGCATTAAATCTGTATAACAATTTTGGAAGTATGGCCATTTTCACTATATTGGTTCTTCCTATCCAGGAGCAAGGGATATCTTTCCATTTTCTGATATCCTCTTCAATCTCCTTTTTCAGAGTACTGTAGTTTTCAGTATAGAGGTCTTTTACATCCTTCGTGAGGTTGATTCCTAGGTATTTCATTTTTTTGGATGTTATTGTGAAAGGTATTGTTTCCCTAATTTCTCTTTCAGTAAGTTTGTTATTTGTGTACAGGAAGGCTATTGACTTTTGAGTATTGACTTTGTATCCAGCTACACTACTGAATTTGCTTATCAAATCTAGCAGTTTTTTAGTGGAGTTTTTGGGATCTTCTGTGTAGAGTATCATGTCATCTGCAAATAATGATAATTTAACTTCTTCCTTTCCGATCATTATTCCTTTTATTTCTTTCTCTTGTCTAATCGCTCTGGCTAAAGTTTCCAGAACTATGTTGAATAAGAGTGGGGACAGTGGACATCCTTGTCTTGTTCCTGATTTTAGAGGGAAGGCTTTCAGTTTTTGGCCATTTAGTATGATATTGGCTGTTGGTTTGTCATAGATAGCTTTTACCAGATTGAGATAAAGACCCTCTATTCCAATTTTCTGTAGGGTTTTTATCATGAAAAGGTGCTGGACTTTGTCAAAAGCTTTTTCTGCATCTATTGAGATGATCATGTGATTTTTGTCTTTGGTTCTGTTAATATGCTGTATTACATTTATTGATTTACGTATGTTGAACCATCCCTGCATCCCTGGGATGAATCCAACTTGGTCATGGTGTATAATCTTCTTGATGATTTGTTGGATTCTGTTTGCCAGTATCTTATTAAGGATTTTTGCATCTATGTTCATTAGGGAAATTGGCCTGTAGTTCTCTTTCTTAGTTGGGTCCTTCTCTGGTTTTGGTATCAGGGTAATGCTTGCTTCCAGGAATGAATTTGGGAGTATTGCTTCCCTTTCAATTTCATTGAAAAGTTTGAGAAGTAGGGGCGTTAGGTCTTCTCTAAATTTCTTGTAGAATTCGGCAGTGAATCCATCAGGGCCTGGGCTTTTCTTTGTTGGGAGGTTTTTAATTACATCTTCAATTTCACTGGCTGATATTGGTTTATTTAGGATTTTTAAATCTTCTTGATTCAGCTTTGGTAATTCATACGAATCTAGGAATCTGTCCATTTCTTCTGCATTTTCCATCTTAGTGGAATATAAATTTTCAAAATAGGTAAAGATGATCTTCTGGATTTCTGCAGGGTCCGTCGTGATATCACTCTTTTCATTTTCAATTGCATGGATTTGAGTCTTTTCTTTTCTTTTTTTAATAAGGTTGGATAAGGGTTTGTCAATCTTATTTATTCTTTCAAAGAACCAACTTTTTGCTTCATTGATTCTTTGTATTGTTTTTTTATTCTCCAATACGTTAATTTCTGCTCTGATCTTTATAATTTCCTCCCTTGTACGGGCTTTTGGCTTAACCTACTCTTCTTTTTCTAGAAGCTCGAGGTTCACCCTTAAGTTGTTTATTTGCGCTTGCTCTATTTTCCTGATATAAGTGTTTAATGCTATAAATTTCCCTCTTAGGACTGCTTTCATTGTATCCCATAAGTTCCGGTATGTTGTACTGTCATTATCATTCAGTTGTAGAAAGTGACTAATTTCTTCTTTAATTTCATCTGTGACCCATTGGTTGTTCAGGAGGATGCTGTTTAATTTCCATGTGTTTAGGGAGTTTTTGTGGGATCTTTTGCCATTGATTTCCAATTTCATTGCACTATGGTCTGATAATATGCATGGGATAATTTCAATTCCTTTGCATTTACTTAAGCAGGTTTTATGAGCTAGTATGTGGTCTATTTTGGAGAACGTCCCATGTGCAGCTGAGAAAAATGTGTATTCTGATGTTGTGGGATGGAACACTCTGTAGACATCTACTAAGTCCATTTGTTCAAAAGTTTGGTTCAGTTCTACTATTTCGTTATTGATTTTCTGTCCAGTTGATCTATCTTTTTGTGACAGTGGAGTATTGAGATCTCCCAATATAACTGTATTAGTGCTTATTTGATTTTTCATGTCCTTTAGTACTTGTTTTATATAGCTGGGTGCATTGGTATTTGACGCATATATATTTATGATCGTTATCTCTTCCTCTTGGATTGTTCCCTTTACAAGGATGTAATGACCGTCTTTATCTCTCTGAATCCTTCTTGGCTTGAAGTTCACTTTGTCTGCAAAAAGAATAGCTACCCCTGCTTTTTTCTGGGTTCCTGTGGCATGGAGTATTGTTTTCCATCCTTTGACTTTCAGTCTATGAATTTCTTTCTGAATTAAATGTGTTTCTTGTATACAGCATATTGTTGGATCTTGCTTCTTGATCCATTTCGCCAATCTGTGCCTTTTGATTGGTGAATTGAGACCGTTAACATTGATGGTTAAAACTGATATGTATTGACTTGTCACGATATTTTCCTGTTGTTGGTTCCCACTCTTTGTTTTTCCGCTTTCCAGCTATTTAATTATTTGCCCTGCCTGGTGGATTCCTTCTGTTGGGGTTCCTATCTCTTTCTAGAATGTCCTTCAGAACGTTTTGGAGTGCTGGTTTGGTGGTCATAAATTTTCTCAGATGTTCTTTGTCATGAAAGTATTTTATTTCTCCATCAATTTTGAAAGATAGTTTTGCAGGGTACATCAATCTGGGCTGAAAATTATTTTCCTTTAGAGCTTGCAATACATCATTCCAAGCTCTTCTTGAATTGAGGGTTTGTGCTGAAAAGTCAGCTGTGATTCTGATGGGTTTTCCTTCATAGGTGATTTGTCTCTTCTCCCTAACAGCTTTTAAGATTCTGCCCTTCTGTTGAATTTCTGGGATCTTGACTATAATATGTCTGGCTGAAGTTTTTTTTTGATCATGTCTAGTTGGTGTTCTGAAAGCTTCACTTATAGAGGTGTCAAATTCCTTTTCTCTTCCAGGAAAGTTCTCCCTGATTATGTCTTTGAACAAGGTTTTAATGTCGTTGATGTTATCTCCTGCTTTTTCATTTATTCCAATTATTCTTAAGTTGTTTATCTTTGAGTCATCTAGCAGCTGCTGAATTGATTTTTCATGGTCCCTTGCTATTTTTAAGAATTTTTCCATTTCATGATCACTAATTGCAAGCCTATCTTCTATATCTGAGATCCTGTCCTCGCATTGGCTTATTCTGCTACAAATACTTTCAATGGAATTTTTTATCTCTTGGATATCTGTTTGAATCTGCCTTATGGATTCCATTTCTTTCCTATGCTGAGCATTCATGGTTTCTATAGTTTTCTTAAGTTCATCTATTTTTTTGTCTGTATCAGCTATAGTGTCCTTAAGCATGGTCTTCGTTGTAGACATTATCTCTGCAGTTATCTGTGAGATTATTTCTGTTTTAATTTTTTCCAGAACCTCATTCAGTTGCTTTGTTGTTACCACTTCAGATAGGCCAGGTGGGTGGCTTTCGGGTTGTCCCACCTCGTTGCTCCCTAGGTTTGCCTTTGGTGAATTGGATGTGTGGGGTTGCATCTTGTTTAAGTGACGTCTCATGTTTTCTTTCTTTAATTCCTGGGGTGATGTTTGCAAATTACCTATAGTAGGTTACTTTATTGCTAGTGTTTAAGATCTTTAGAAGATGACTACTTCTCTGCAGTATCTTCCAAATGGAGCTTGCTTTTGTGTTTTGAGCTTTCTGCCAGATCCTACCTCTTCAATTCGTTGGGTATGCGAAGTTGCTACCTGTTTGGCCCAGTCCTTGATTCTTTGGTAGTGTGCCACTGTATTTTCTGTGTCCCTTAGTCAATCTCAATCATGAAATATCAGGAAGGAAAGATGTTTAGAACAATTATTTCACATTTGGCTATAATGTTAACTAAAGCATCAAACACAGCCTAGAAAATGACAGACTGAGCTAACCAGTTATTTACCACTTTTAGCTGTATAGAGTTGCGGTTATATAACAAAATCTAAAACACACCAGAAAAATTATATGCAGTATACAAGTCCTATGTATGTCAATTTTTCCCTGAGGAGTTTAAATTTAAAATGAGTTAAGGAGGAAATAGAGTATTGGGAGAAGAGGAAGGAATTAGATATAAGGTTAGAGGACCAAGAGGGATCCCACTAAAATTGGGACACTAGTGCAGAGAACAGGTGGTAAAAAGAGAAGGAAGTGATAAAAGGAAGAACAGATCACGACCACAATCACAAAGAAGTTAGAGGCGCTGTTTACACTCATATAAAAAACCAGAGAGAATAATGAAGGAAAGAGCAAATACACATACAGAAACAATAACAAAGATAAAAGCAATAAAACAGACAGATCAAAAATAAAACCCCACCAAAAAACAAAACTAAACAAAACAAAAACAAAAAAAACCCTTCGCCAGAACAAAAAACAAATCAGTGAGAAGAAAAAAAAAATAATAATAATAATAAAAAAAATAAAAATAAGAAAAAAAAAAATTAAAAAGAATCAGTTCCAGGTGTTGACTTTGTTGTAGGCAGCTACCTGTTCTGTGCAGGTCCGTCCCAGTAAGCCAGGAGCGCCCTCTGGCGGGCGGTGAGCAGAGGCACGTACTTTCAGGTAGAGACCAGTCTAGCTCGCCTCCGCTCTCAGCGCCCTTTCACGGTCCCTGGGCCTGAGAGGCTCAGCGCGCTGTCCGAGCGCGGATTCCCTGCACTGGTTCCCGCCGCTCTGGTTTTTCGCCACGCCCCCCACGATGGCGCCGGGCCAGTCGCTCTCTGGCGCGGGACAGGTGTGGCTGTGAGTCCAGTCTCGTTCGCCTGCTGACCTCAGCACACTTTCGTGGGCTCAATTGAGAGGCCCTGTGCTGCCCTGTCCAGAGCACAAGTTCCCAGAGCAGTTTCCGAGCCGCTCTGAGTTTCGCCACACCCCCCACAATGGCGCCCGGCCGGTCGCTCTCTGGCGCGGGACAGGTGTGGCTGAGAGTCCAGTCTCGTTCACCTGCTGACCTCAGCACACTTTCGTGGGCTCAATTGAGAGGCCCTGTGCTGCCCTGTCCGGAGCACAAGTTCCCAGAGCAGTTTCCGAGCCGCTCTGAGTTTCGCCACACCCCCCACAATGGCGCCCGGCCGGTCGCTCTCTGGCGCGGGACAGGTGTGGCTGAGAGTCCAGTCTCGTTCACCTGCTGACCTCAGCACACTTTCGTGGGCTCAATTGAGAGGCCCTGTGCTGCCCTGTCCGGAGCACAAGTTCCCAGAGCAGTTTCCGAGCCGCTCTGAGTTTCGCCACACCCCCCACAATGGCGCCCGGCTGGTCACTCTCTGGCGCGGGGCAGCTGTGGCTGAGAGACACTCACCACCGGTCAGCGCCGTTCTCCGCCGCTCCTCTGCCCCGCCGCTGTCTCAGGATCCTCCGTGGGGGCTCCCTGGGCGCCAGCTGCCACCGTGTGTCCGTAGAATTGAGCCTCCGCCGGCGCTCCAACTCCCGGGATATTAGAAGGTGCGCGCGCGCGGTCTGCTCCTTCTTTCCGTCTTCTTTGTTGGAAGTCACCCGTCACTGGTGCCGGGGGTCCCAGATTGCGCTTCAGAACTTCTCTGGGTTTCGGGGAGGCATCCCCCCGCCTCCTGCGCTTTCCGGGTCGCTATATTCTCGTGTTCCAATGGTAACTTTTAGAGAGAGTTTCGTTGCCTGCTTCTTACTCATCCGCCATCTTGAGGCTCCAGCCCATGCTTCCTTTTAAACCATGCTGAAATGTTGGTTTTGCTCTTAGTGTATTTCTTATCTCTGTGTTTGTGGGTTTAAACCACAATATTAATAGCTAGAAGAAAGTATTTTGAATGTTTTCACCACAAAAAATGATGAATGTAAGAGCTGAAGGGAATGCTAAACACTTTGAGTTGTTTATTGTACAATGTATACATGTATCAAAACATTACATGCTACCTATGAATTTATATAGTTATTATGTATCAATTAAAAATATAAAATTTTAAATCCGTGTAGAACAGCAACTAACAAGGTTTACACCATCAAATTTGTTCTGCTCAATTGATAGCTAACAGCATATGTACAAAGACCAAAATACCTTCTTTACATCTGTATAGCTGTATTTTTGATTAAACAGTAGACTTCTGGGAATTAAAACATTACATTATATCTTTATTTTACCTTATAATAAGGTACCAGAGAAAATAAGTAAATGTCTCCTAGATTAAATAAGAGGTTTTTATTTCCTTTGAGTTTTGTTTAATTTTTATTCATTTTGTTCTTTTATGCACTTTTATGTTTTCTGTTTTATTTAAATGGAAACATTTGACATTTTGGGGGTTGGGGTGCTGAGGATAGAGCCCGGGACCTTGCACGTGCTTGTGAAGTGCTCTGTCACTGAGCCATACCCCCAGCCCACATCCGGCTTGAGTTTTATCTTCTTTCAAGCATAAGAAGCCTCACTATTTTTTTCAGGGTCATAGCAAGTTCTGAAATTACCTGTCCATTGTATTTATCACCTATGCTTGATGAACTTTAGTTTCAGCTCATGCTTCATGGTATTATTATACTTTAATATG
The DNA here is from genome assembly GCA_028451465.1 of Erethizon dorsatum. Classification (NCBI taxonomy): domain Eukaryota; kingdom Metazoa; phylum Chordata; class Mammalia; order Rodentia; family Erethizontidae; genus Erethizon; species Erethizon dorsatum. The sequence continues at coordinate 141,492,564 of CM051824.1, forward strand.
TTGAGCTGTTCTATTTGTATCAATAATAGTAATTTTTCAGTTTTGTATAGTAGCTCATAGTTGACAGCATAAGTTCACAAAAATTATCTCACTTTTAAAAATTTGATTTTGATATTTGTTTAAAGAAAACTTCATTCTTTTTTCCCCTCTAAAATAAAGCTTGTTTATAGAAGTATAATTGACCTCTAGAATAATTTCTAGATTAGTTTCTTTACCTTGTGCAGTCTCGTTTTTAGCACTATATTGTTTACAGTACTCCTCTAAGTGATGATGTTTGACAAAACACTGTGTTAAAGTTAATGGGTGTTATTGATATAAAATGATAGCAGCTTAATTGATATTGAAATTTTCATTTTTGAAAGTCTAAAGAAAAAGGAAAATGGAAAAATATTAATATTGAGGAGATGCCTCCTTCTCCTATATTCTTTATTCATAAACAAGTTAATGAAAAATCCCTGGTTTTGACTTTTCCTTTCCAGATGATTCATCTAGGGTCATTTCAACAGAACCCTGCTTTTGGGGAATTTTTCAGCTAAGGTAGAAGATAATGATTTGATCTAGAGGTGTAGAAGAAAGACATTTAACATCCAATTTATACATTGGGAACCAGATACTTGAATGGCAAAATTAAGAGCTCTACATTTGCCTCCAATAATCAGAACCAAACATTTGAATGTTTCAACCTCCTTTGCTTTTTCTGATGGGTGAGAATCACAAAACGCGAAGAAAACTGTGACTGTGAGGCAAAGCGGGTGGCATGCTGACAGCGGGCCTGCTCCTGACACCTCAGCTGGCCCTGCACTCTTGTTATTTGGATGGATATCAAAAGAGAACCAGCGAAAGGTTCATTGGATTGACAGCTGGGTTGACACAAAGCTACGGCTTCTGTAAATATTTACAGTAGGCCTCTGGGAGAGCGCCAAGCGCCAAGCGCACGCTGTTGGGTGCAGAGTAAACAGGAAGCTGTGTCATGGCGATTCTCTTGCTGTCCTAAGTAACCAGGGGAGGATTGTTGTAAAACCAAAAACTGATTTCAAAGTATAGGATAATCTGAGCAACGGGATGAGCAGATTTGGTCAGGAATGTAAACATACTGTATCTTAGTGTTTTGCTTTATACCTATCTGCATTTCACTGAAAATTTTCCATTTGTTTCACTTCTCAATGCATATAATTTTTTATTTTTGTGTATACCCCCACCCCAGGATCAATAATAGTTGAGGTCTGGGCATATTAATTACAGTTCTTTTTTTTTAGCTCACAGTATAATTTATTTTTTTATTACATGTTTGCAGTACATAATGATTAAATTTGTCATGTTAAATTTGTCATGGGGAGTTGGTACATATACCTAACACTTGTGTATTCTTTTTCATCCCCTAACCTTTCCATCCCTCCCTGCTCTTTCTAACTCTTGATCCCTTTGCCATCTACAAAAGCTCTATTTCCATTTTTTTCAATTCTTTTTTCCATCTCCCCTTTCCCTCCCTTCCACTGCTCCTATCTACATGTACATATATAGTAGTTTAATGCTTTCAACATTATAGGTTGAAACATTATAGGTATTGTAGTTTCCCCCAAAGTGTTTGTTGAATAAGTTTATTGAAGATAATAGATTCTTTACAAGGAGAGCAACATCACTGTAGTTTAAGATTAAATCCAATGATCTCATATCTTAGGGAGTGTTTTATTGAATATGAAACACAAAAATGCACACTCTTGCTACCAAAAGCATTAACATCTTTTTTTTTTAATATTTAACAATTTGTTTTTAACTGCTCAAATAAAAGAAATACAGGAAAATGTTAGTACTGGGACTATAGTTCCTTCACCTATGTTCTCCATTAATTACAGTATGACAACATTGTCCTTTATTTCTTCCACATCAAAGGAATTAAGATTATTTCACAATGTTTTAAACTTTATCATGTGAGTCACATCTTTGGAATTCAAGTTAATGGACATTTTCAGTTATGATTTGTGTTTGTACTGCAAGTGATATTAATACTCTCATGGTTTTTATATTGATGAAAAATAGTTCTATTAGAGAATCACTGAGGTAATTGTATCATGATGGTACACGTGTGAAACTATTATATGATACTCATAAATGTGTGAATCTGGAAGTGACTGCTTCGGTCACCTAGCGTTCCCATTGTCTGCTCTTTCTGCCTAAGGAAACAAGCACTCAAATCCAAAAGGTCAAAAGTTTACAATAGTAAACATATGTCACTCAAGTTCATGACACACGGCTGAGACTGAAAGAAAGGAATTTGTAGGAACGCTATAGATCATCCTCCTTCAGCCTTTTTCATTACCTCACCGCAATCCAATTTCCTCTTATGGTAACCTCACTGATTCTATTTCCTGTCTTCTCGTTACAAAAGTGGTTACTTTTATGTAGCGTTTAGAGTAGGCTTAATCTCACTTTTTAATACAGATTTTTAAAAAGTCCACTGTTCCTTTCACTGAGGGGGAAGAATGAAAGTGATTCAAATGATAAGCATTCTGACAAAAGAAATTTTAGATACAGGGATGCATTTAAAAGTAAGTAATAAAATTTGTTTCCTTATATGTTTTAAAATATATTCTAATCTTATTGTTTCAAATGATTTGGGTGTGGACTAGCAAATTTCTGGACTTGTAAATCTAAAGCTATATTTTGCTTTAGTTTTTTATGTGAGATATATATATATACATATATATATATATATATATATATGACTTATATGATTGTTGCACATTTCATAGTTCTGACCTCATCTGCCTTTATAATGTGTTTATAGGATAAAATGGATGAGCTGGCATATTTTGAGCTCTTAACTATAAGCTGAATCTTTGCCCTTTTTAAAAAACATATCACATTTATTTTTCGTATTACTGTATATTTATTATTCAAGTCTGAGAAAATCTACATGCCTGTTAGGTTTTAGCCTACAGGCTAATCTTTCTGCCATTTTCTCTTAGATTTGAAATTTTCTTAAAATAATAAGGAAAGATTTTGATAGCCTAGTCATTGCATAAAAAAATGGTAAGATTATGAGTAATAAGAAGCAGTTGTTTAATCTCATCAGCACCCTCTTCATGGTTTTATCTAAAACCAAATCAGATGTTGAGCTGAACTGAACTCCTACCCCCATGCCTACATGGGATATGTTTGTATTTGCGTCTATTTTATTCCGAATTCAGGATGTGTTGCTTGTTTGTTTCTGAACCCTCAGCCGTCTGACACTGAAAACACAGTTCAGAGTTTACAGTTGTTGACTGAATTGAAGCATGCTTTACACAGCATTCATAATTATCCTTGGCACAATCCTTTCCTGTGTTCCTTGCCAATGTTGTTTCCCATCTGATAAAATTATCTGGCTATCCCAAAGAAATATGTCTTTGAAGTTATGGTCTGTACCATGTAGTTGAAGACAAATGGATGGCCCACAAACAATAGAAATAAAGTGATTAATGACAGTATGTCTTCATGTGGTTATTTTTAAATATGCCATTGGTGCGCTTCAATGGTAGAAATATTTCTACTAAGTAGCACTTAATGAATGTTTTGTAGTGTTGGACATTGTGGTAACATTTTGTGGTGGGGACTATTACTATTGTCACTACATTATATGCTCCTTGCAGAGATGTGTGTAAAATCACATCTTCATAATTTGTTGCATCAAGATTTGAGTCCAGACAGGCCCGCCCCAGTGCTCACCTTCTAAATTACTGCGTTCCATGGTGCCACAGGGGGGTGATGGCCTTCTGTGATCAAGAACTTCTTAAACAAGACTCTCTCCGCGGGTGTATTTTCTGTACTGGCTCCATGGGCATGGATTAAGCAGATGACACTATGCACTAAAAATGTAAATTCCTAAACACAGAACTATTTGTATATTTACGCATCAGGTTTTATACAGCACTGTTGAAGTTATCAGAAGATGGTAATACACTTAGTATAACATCAAAAGGTGAACCCAGGATTTAGAAGACATGGACCCATGTCTTCTACCTGATAAATAATTTAGACAATCACTTGAACATCAAGTCTCAGTTTCCTCATTCATAAAAAGGCAGTAAGAATACTTTTCTCAGATGGTTTTGTTGTGGAGAGTAAAGAAACTAAGTAATATAAAACTAAGAGTAGGAAATAAATACAGGATATTAGTTTGTGTTTCTTTCTTACAAAGCAGATGGTTTAAAAATAGTTAACACAATTTGTTTAAAGTATCCACTAAAGTATTTGACAGTAGGGTGCTTAATTTGTGGTGATTATAATTAAAGCCCAAATTCATTCGTAATTTTTAAACAATTTTTCATAAGAATTAGTGCTGATAGGGCCGGTGAGATGGCTCAGCGGCATAAGCGCCTGCCTGGCAAGTGCGAGGGCCCGAGTTCAACTCCCAGAACCCACATACGAGAAAAGGGCCGGTGATATCGCTCAGCAGCAGGGGCACCTGCTGGCGCGCGAGGTCCTAAGGTCGATCCCCGGTACCCACACACACAAAAAAAAAAGAATTAGTGCTGATAAACAATTTTAGAATGGTAAGGATTTACATACTAGTTTAAATGACTCACTGTAGCCATAACATTTTAAAAATGAAGACATTTAAAAATTTTTACCAACTGTGGAGTTGTGGCCCATTAGAAGGTGATGAAATCTATGTAGAGAGCATCTTTATTTTTTAATAATAAACAAACAGATTAGAGAGTATATCACTAGTAGTAAATCTAAATATTACCTTTGTGAAATTTGTATTAATTGTGCACACACGCCGACATGCACACACACGTTCTTGGTCTTATGTATGTATTGGTTGGCTTTTGATGTAACTGTAACATCTCGCCATAAATTTCAGTATTTATAAGGCTACAGTTGCAATGGCCTATTATTGAATTCTGTTTGTCTTGCTTGTTCCCCATAAGGATGCAGCAGTATTGCTGTCGGTATTTGGGCTTACACATGGTCTTTGCTCTCCTCCCGCCACTCTGAAGTGTCAACACGTTCTCTACAGTTATGACACTGATTTTTACCCCAGTGCTCACAAATTTACTATCATGACAAGTAATTTAGAGGAATTTCTTGACATCTCTTGCTTAAGGCTAATGTTTTACTTAATTAATGCATGCTTTTTGCTACTAGTTACGCTTAGCCATCAACAGAATTAGAAAAAAATACTGAGAGATAAATTCTTTTCTTATATATACCCTTTTCTCCTGATAATTTTTGCTCATTTTAATGGATTTGAATATGCTAAAGTGATCTCATTAGATCAGCCTGCTAATTACACAGCACGTGAGGTTAACATGTCATTATGTCATCTTGAGTCTGTAAGAGAAGCAGGCTTAGCAGGGCAAAAATGCAAGAAAGACCTGCCTGCTACAGTGAGATTTTAAGAGGTGTGCATGAGAACCCACACTCAGGGGCAGAAAGGCTGTCAGTACAAGGCCTGGCAGGCCAGAAGAAGGCCATTTGCTTCTTTTCACAGATGTCAGGTAGTAGAAGGAGTGCTGCGAAGCTACTGTCTTACTTACTTTCTGGTCGCTAGGATGAATTACCTGACACCTGCAACTTATAGGAGGAGAGGCTTAGTTTGGCTTAAATTTTAAAAGTTTCAGTCCTTGCATGGTCCCTGTCTCCAGGCAGATGTGGCATTGTGGAAAGGTGTGGGCAGAGGACAACTGCTCATCTTTCAGCAGACAGGAAGCAGACAGAGTCAAGGGAGGAGGAGGGGAGGGAAATAACCCTTTCTGAGGCCCGCCCACAGCAACCTGTCCCTTGGGACCAGATCCCACCCCCTAACAGCAAGGCAGCTATACTGGGCCCACAATCCAGTCACTTCCCAAACACATGAAGCTTTAGATCTAAACCATACAGCCATGCTGCTTAGTTCTGTTCTATGACTTCGTGGATTGTTTGAGAACATGGTGGGAATACTGTTCCTCTGACCACATGGCAGACAGAATCTTCATCTATCTCTTCTGCCTATAGCAAACTGGCATTGGAGTTGGTGGATCAAACATTTGAAAAAAAAAAAAGGGCCAAGAAGTAGTGATGCAGTTGAAGTTTTATTTTTGAACACATTTTCAGAGTACAGCTTTACACACTCTTCCACCGCCAAACTCCAAATTTCACTATGCACCCCACATAAAATTGAACTGAGAGCAATCGAAACTAAAGCTAAAAAAAGAGAAGTGGGGAGAGATTTTGCATGTAAAATATGGCTTAAGAAATGTTGCTCTTTCTTTTAGTACGTTGACACTTATTTTTATGCATATTGGAAGGAAAATACAATATTTTATTTTCCAAATTAAAGAGTTGTATTTTGCTTCCATTAAGATACCCTGGGCTTTGCTTTATTGTGCCATTAATTAACGCTTGAGTGGTCAAAGGGACTTACTCAGTGAGCATGTATCTTGCAACACACAAGAGGCAAATATTAATGAAAGGCTAAAACATACCCAGGAGTCTCTTACTGCCATATTAAAACATTTATAAATGGGACTTTAATTTAAAGTGCTGCTAAAATGAAAATGAAATGTTATATTGATCTCAGGCCAGATACTCTTTAGAAAATGCAGTGTGTGTATTATTCCCACTTCAAATTATAACTTCAGATCTGACCTGGACACACTAAAGTATAATTCTCTGAGGAGCAGATGTAGTATGTTAAGGCAATTAAACACAAGTCATTTAGATTCTCTGGGATGACATTTGTACACTAGGTGGCAGAGGTTTCAAGAATATTTCTCTTGTATCAAGTATCAAAGTTTTGTTTATCTTTTCCAATTGAAAATAAAAATTCATCAAAAAATTTTGTTTAGTAGTTAATTAAATCTGATAACTCACATGAGAAAATTTTTACTGCATGTTTTGTGTGAATCTTCAATAAATGCGAAGAATTTTTTCTTTAGTGAATTTATTTTTCCATATAATAGCAGAAATGGGGTTTTGTTATTGTTGCTATTTTTAAATTTAACTTTAGTTTGACTAATATCCTTTAATTTTAATTTAATTTTATAATTTAGCACAATGCAAAATGTCATGCTTACATATCATGTTTTAAATGAGTGCATGATAAGGCATAATGCTGCATTTATTTTCATATTTGAAATAACCTTTGGCTATATTATACCAGTTTTACAGAACGGGGATCAATTTCAGACAAGGTGATCTCCAAGATTAACTACTGTAAGTGCTGGAGTTTTTTACTAATTACTAAAAGTGCTATTTTTTTAGTCTTGATTTCTATCTCAGCACAAGAAAATTCAATAAAATTTAAACTAAAGCAAAGCTGTCAGCACATTAACTGGTGAGAATAGAAGAATATTTTTTTAAAAGAAGGCACATGTACCATATTTACCACAAAAGAGGAAGAAAGAAAAGCCAAACAAATTAACCGACTTTTTAAAAAACATCAGTATTACCCTGAAAATGATCAGAATTTTATATCAAAATTTTTATTTGGACCATTTTTAGGAGAATATTTATATTGGGTTTCATTGCATGTGGCTTTTTCAGATGTTCAAAGGGAAGTGCACTTTTTACAAAGCTCAATGCTTCTTCAAGCCTGCTTCTCAGACTGGGTCATATTAGATTTACCTAGATTTTATTAAAATACAGGCTTATAAGTCCTACACCAAATCTAATTAATCATAGTCTAAGACATGATCACGTGTGAGATTTAGCTACAGTTTAGAGAATCTATGGATTTGTTTATTTATTTACTATTTTGATATGGCGTAGACCACTGTCCCCCAGAACGTGGTGCTGTACCATCCAGTGGCCTGTTAACTGATCTAACAACACACCACTGTGAACCCTGGTGTTTATTTTCTTGGTAAGTTTGACACAATTCATTACTATTGATAATAGTAATGATATTGAAGGATGACAATTTGTTATGCAGTTTGGTGAATAATTATAAAGGCACTGGACAAATGAGGTGATTGGATAAACAGGAGAGGCAAAAAATGTAAACACAGGCCAATCAAATGGAAAATAAATCATAACAAGTAATATTTATCAACATTTGCTTTAGGGGATGTTAAGATGAACAAAAAGGAAGATAAGTTTTAAATAATTCTGATGGTGTCAGAATTTTAAAAACAAGTTTTAAAAATAAGTGCGTTTTATTTTTTTTAACTAAGATTTCTTAAAGCAATTAATAGGCTAATGTGCAGTGAATTGCTTGGAGACAATGGTATAGTTCAGTTTCTGAACATATTTTGCAACAAAATATTTTCTAAGAAATATCTTATGTGATTGGTTTAGTGTAATAAAGCTTAGAAAATGTGAATTTAAGAGTGAACAGCTCCCATGAAACACATAATTTATTATTTCCAGCGTATTTAGGATTGGTATTTCCAAAGAATATATGAATCTTGGATGATTTGAGTATGGGTTGTTGAAAGAATTTTGAAACCTCTCTGTCCTTCCTCCTGAAGGCATATCTATCATTTTTGCTTTAAGTGTGAGTAATGTTTTTTCATGACTTCAATGTGATTAAGCTGCAAATGCAATAGGAAAGAAAGAAGAGAACACCATTTCACTGGCTATTGACTAGCCAGTAGCTCTGGTGGTTTTTTGCCTTCCCATTTTTGCTGCTATTGTTGATTCTGGTGCATTTCATCTATTGAGGACCCAGCTCTCAGTTGGCATCTTTGAACTGACACTGATCATGTGAATCCTGACTTGTTCTTTTACAGTTTCCTGGTCTACACTCTTATCTTTCTATCTGGAATCTCATGACCTCATGACAGCTCTTCACTATCTAGTTTGCTATGTATCATTCAATGATGAAGATGGTATGGGAAGTTTAGATCAACTAACTCGTACTATGGAAGAGGAAATAGCACATATTATTTTCTATGTATTGCTGGATTCCCACTAGACTCTGCGTTTTAAAAATGCTTCCTCAGTGGTGTGGGCCTATAATTCCTATACTCTTGGAGGTTGGCAAGAGGATTCCAAGTTTGAGCCCAGCCCAGGCAAATTAGTGAGAGCCTTTCTCAAAACAATGAATGCAAGAATGAATGAATGAATGAATGAATGATTTAAATCAGTGCAGAGCCCCTGGATTCAATTTGGTGTACAAAAATAAAAAAAGCATTCTTTGAAATCTCCCTGATTTCCAGTGCACCCCCAAACCCAAATTCTCCAGGGCAGTACCTTTATACTTCTGGAGGAACCTGAGGCAGCCCCCACACCACACAAACATTCATGGGAACAGGAATGTACTAAAAATTCTGTGAGTTGGTAAACTACTTGAGAAGTGGTACCATTGTTTCGTACCTCTTAATTCTAGTATTTCTCTTTTCAGCTCTTGCCTAACACATAAATAGTCCATTTTGTGTGTGTGTTAGTGGAATGATTAAAAAAATAGATAAATGAGTTGACAATAGTGGTTAGAGTAAATTTTATAATCTGGGCCAGCTGTGAACAATGTAAAGTATATGTCTTGAAGGACATGTGCTAAGGTTTAAATTTTTTGTTAAAATATTTGTCATCTTTACCTCTGAAGAACATGATTAAATCCTCATTAATTTCTTTACCTGTTTAAGTGCTTAGAACATGATTAAATCCTCATTAATTTATTTACCTGTTTGATGTGCTTTAGCATATTAGTACATCAAAAGATATTTTATACCATCAATAATTAGTTGATAGTTTTACACTTTTCTTCTGGCACTTTGTCATCAGTATTCAAAAGTTATTTCAGCCAGTACTGAAATATTTTCAATCGACTGCTTTTTTTTTGTACTGGGAATCAAACTCAGGACCTTGCACTTGCCAGGCAGGCACTTGTGCCACTGAGCTATATCCCCAACCCAATTGACTGCTGTTTGATCACAGCAATTATTCTGTCTGCAGAAGTTTCCAGTGACAGAGAATGACCCTCTCACTGACAGCCAATGATGAAGTTTTCTCCTGACATTGTTTGGCTAGCAAGTAAGTGGGAGTGCTTTCTGTTTTGCTTTGCCAGGCGTCAAAACTGTGAATAACTTACCCATTGGCTGACATTTCATTTGGTGAAAGGATAATTGTCCTGTTGGTTGTGGCTCTGTTAGAGAATAAAAATATATATATGTCAGGGGAAGAAGGGTCAAAGGCAGAGGAGGGGAATGGGAAAAAAGAAGAATTAGGATATATTATGTGCAGGTACAAATTCCCTATGATGAATGGTATCAAAGTTAAAAGTTAAATATGATGAAATAGAATGTCAGCATATATGCATTCCTCAGATTTTCTGGAATTGACTGGAAATAAACTACCTTTTTCTTATTTATTTAGGATATTTTACAATAATCAAGTTTATTTCCCATCCATGATACTTCTATTTTCTATTTGTATGGAGAAATTTTTAGCACATATGGCCTAAAGATACAGTGAAACATACTGAATTAGACTTTTTGGAGATGGGACAGTGGAGAGAAACAGAGAAAAGAAGAAGAGGGTAATGTAGGGGGGATAGGGATTAAAAATGATCAAGATAATAGATAGGTAGATAGATATAGATATATAGTATATGGATAAATATATATTCCCAAAATGAATATAATTGTATATTGAAAACATGTACCAATAAAATGTTTTAAAGTGCATAGAAACAGATTTATATCAAAAATTCTTTTGAATATGTGACATAAAAATAGAAAATAATTGTTTATATTATCACTTGGTCTCTGTTAAGAAGTGGGCATCAGGAAATAGTTCTCTAGTTTTTTGGATGCATGTATCAGTGAGCCTTTGGGAAGATTATGGTGTGAAATCCAAGATTTAGGAATTCACATTTTCTTAGGGAATTCTGTGTAATTAAATGTGAGTGGTGATATGTAAGTGCCCTAAATTATTTCATTCCTAGGAGAAAAAAATCCTATTTTTTTCACACCAAAACTAAAAGCGTAGGGAGAATTCAGAATATACTAAAACAAGTTAGTTTCAGGGGTCCATTGTTGTAAAAGTAGAGTACTAAATGTGAGCTTATGAATTTATTATATATGGTGACTAAGCTCTGTGACAACATTTTCTTCATCTGTCAGTAAAATGGCAAATAACAGCACAGGATTGTTTATTGTGCTGTAGAATGTCTATTAAATAAGGAATACAAATTATATTATTTAATTTTCCTATAAGTCCAAGAGATATTTATTTTAATTATTATTTTGCACACAATTTGAAGGTAGTCATAACATCTAATGATATCTAGGGCCAGTGAATGGTGGGGTTTAGATTTAAAACCAAATTTGGATATAAAGCCACAGTTTTTTCTACAATCACTACAATTGTATAGTTTTCTGTAAGAGTACTTTTTTCAATGAAAGGAGCAGTCAGTGTAGTTAATAGAGTAAAACCACATAATTTCTTGAAGACTCTGGCTTAAGAAGATCAAAAATTCAGGTAGAGTAAAAGTATTTTGAAAAAACTATGGTACACCTCAAAGGACAACAAAATGAAGGAAAGACAAACTCAGTGTCCAACAAAAGATGGATGATAAATGAATTATGCTAGAGCCATATAATTTGTTATACGTATTTTAAGTCATCTTTCAATACATTTGATAACATATGGAAGCATGTATACTGAACAACTAAAAAGAAGATAATACCAAGCAGGGGGTTCTTAATAACCTAATAATTAATATTTTATCATTTAATAGTGGCATTATTAAGAACATTCTCTTACTTTTTGCTCTTTTTATGTACTATCTTAGATATCTAGTTCAATCAGTAAAAAAAGCAAAACCAGGAAATACTTCACATATTGTAGAATGTGTAACATTTTCAACATCATGCAGAAAACCAGTGGAAGGATCAGCATTACCCAAATTAGTGTCTGCTTCCATTAAATTTCAAAATCTAGAAATTTGTTTAAGATAAAATCAGTTATTTTGGGCATTTTAATACTTTGGACTTATTAAACCCAGAATGAAAACTTGAATCTTTGAATGGCTTGACTCTTAAAATAATTTTATTTCAGAGCAGTGATTAGAATTTACCTTGAAGGTGTACATGTGGACTATTGAAATTTTTAAATATTCACAAAATTGTAACTAATTCTAGCCTCCTAACATGGAGGACAGCTAGGTGTTGCTTCTGTGTGCGGTGCTTCTCTGATTTTGATAATTTCATATAATCAAATGGACATTTTAGGTTTGTGTTCCTTTAACATTCTTCCTAATTATATGGTGAAAAATAATTTATTTTAACAAGTAAACATAAATGTTACTCTAGAAATAATGGAAGAAGATGTGGATTTTATTGGTGGTGTCATTTTTTAACTGGTGCAAAGTATCTTATTACAATCAGCTTCTGTTCATTTAATTTTATAACTTAATACCATAAGCTTAAAGGAATTTTATCCTTAGATTATTCTTGAGAGATCATTTCTTTTCAAAAGTACAATAATAGGACATATATTTCTCTGGCACAAATTACCTTGAATCAGATGCTGCTGTGGACAACACAAAATCATGATTACTATCCACTAAACCATGTATTATGTTAAATGATCATACTCTAAAACCCAAAATGGAGACCTCTGATATGATTCCACATAGAAAAAATAGTCGCACATGGATAACATGTCTTTTCTGAATGCTCTTACTACATCACAGTAAAGATCCACACTGACACACTTTAACATTCAGAACATTTTCTCAGTATAACCACAGTGTGGAGCTGTGATGTAAATTAGTCAGGTCCCATGCTCTGAGACAGTTTGCTGAGTCTCGTAAAACAAAACATGTTAGGCAGACTAAATAAAGTAAAGGGCAGAACCTGAAACCTTACTTTAGGCTGATTTCAAAAGATCTGCGGTTTCAGTGAGGGAAGCATTTATGAATTTTTACCTAAGATGAAATTAACTAGCAAGACTGAGACTAACACTTGTAGAAGGCCAGGTTATGAATGTAAAAAGTCTTTGATTTCAAGTCTATTAAATCTTGCTGTTCTATTTCTTGGGACTGTTGACTTGTGCCCCTTTTTTAAAAAAAATATACAAAGCTTTTGCTCTAAAACTGTAGAATAAAGGAACACTGCTAGGAAAACAAAAAAAGAGGGAAACCCAAAATATGATTTATAAGGAAAACATTTAAGGGGCACTTCAGGACACCAGGCAATTCACATTATTGAACAAACTTGTGATAAAACCGTGACAGGTTATTCCTCAGGTTTTTCAAAGGGGAAATACTAAAAAAAAAAAAAAAAACTTAAATAACTTGTACAAATTTAAATCTCCTGGTGGAATTGACCTTAAAGTCTAATTCACCCTCTATCAATTCCAGCATTTCTTGTAGTACGTGTTCGCGGGAGTTTGTGTTGCTTTGCTGTGGCGGTGGTTGGTTTGTTAGTATTTTCTGCCAATTACCTGATATTACACAATTTTCTGTGTTGCATTGCTGTTTTGTACTTATTCCCTCCCTTCAACATTACAATCTTGTTCACCAGCAGATAGAGAGGGGAACTTTCTCGCTTTCTCTTAATCCTGAATGACCAACAACCTAATTGTAGGAATAACATCAGTCTCAGTAGCAAAAATAAAGATAATGATTGAAAAGTCAGGAATGTCTTCTTTTTATTTTTTCTAGCTCGGTTTTCAAATTGCAAAACAAAAACAAAAACAATAAAAACTTCACCTCTTTGCATTGCTGTCTAGAAATACAAAGCCCAAATGAAATCTGTGTTCATTGTCTCCCACATGTTGTGTCTATTTAAGTTTTAATCTGCAGCTTAAACCAAAGTCTGATATAGCTGCCGCACATTCCCAGCTATATATGCACATATCTGTTTGTCCTTTATGCCCAAAAATATTCTCTTAAACTTATGACGTTTGTAGTATGTGCATGTCTATTTTGTTTCTCCTGCAGTTGCTTGCTAATACTGAAAGGGGCTTTTTGACACATATAAAGCAGAGTTTATATGTGCATGTCTTGTTTTATGGTATCTTTCTGCTAGGTCAAAGCAGCCTTGTTTTTTTCCTTTGGATTACTTGGATGCACCTGTGAAGATCCAGCTGCAAGTGTTCTTGCTTCTCTGGAGCTCTGAGAGGAGCTTTGTACCTTTGAAATTTTCATTAGCTTTTGACTGGCTGCCAGGATTTCGGCTGCTGTGGTGCAGTACAGAGGCGGCCATGCAAAGAGCTGCCAAGCCTCAGACTTGTTTAGCGTAACAGCAAGGACCCCAGGACTGTGCAAAAGCCAGCACATTCACGGAAGAGAACAGTATTCTCCCACTGGGTGCTGGGGACCAAGTTCCAGTTCATGTTAGTGTTGAGTAAAGCAGAAGCCAATAAATTCAATACCAGAAGTGTCCTTCCAAGGGGTTTTCAAATGTGGGTAGGTAGGGGCTAGGTTTGTCAATTATTGACTATGGTGGTGGATATTTAGACAAGGTGCCAGGCACTGATCCTATTCAAGTTTCTCAAAGTGGCTGCTCTTTCTGTGAAAGACAGAAATGTCGAATTGGAAATAATTATTTTAGAAAACAAAGTAAATTAAAAATAAGCAGAACAGTTTTCTAAGACAGCTAATTCAGCATTTAAAATACCTTCTTTCCCAGAAGTTAAATTCTACCCATGTGTACACTGGTTTTGATAAGATGATCATTGTTTAGGCTGCTGTTTTTACATTATCTTAACTGAAAGAATTTCAATATAATTTCCATGAATAACTGTAAGTACTCTTGAAATTCTGTCATATATGTCTATATTTATTGATATGTATATTTTTCTATGTCTCTCTGAATATATGTGTGTATACACAGAGAGTTAAAAAAACATCTAGAGGGCCGGTGAGATGGCTCAGCGGCGTAAGCGCCTGCCTTGCAAGCGCGAGGGCCTGAGTTCGACTCCCGGATCCCACATACGAAAAAAGGGGCCGGTGATATCGCTCAGCGGCACGGGTGCCTGTTGGCGCGCGAGGTCCTGAGGTCGACCCCCCGGTACCCACCAAAAAAAAAAAAAAAAAAAAAACATCTAGGTTCCACTTATAGGCTTTATAAATTGTTTGGAATATATATGGGACAAAGGAGCCTGGCACGATAATAATCAGGTAGTTTTTGCAAAAATAGTATTAAAATTCATTCTCAAGTTCTTGGGATGCAATACTTTTTATTGCTTTTGACTTGTTGTTACTTTATTTGTTAAATGCCACAATTCATGAAGATGGCAACCACCTTGGGTCCAGTTTTTCTCTATAGAAGGCAAGAGGAAGACTTCAAGAATATTAAAGGTATTACTTACATTCTAACAGTGTAAGGAATATTTAAAGCTGTGCTTGGAAATCAGTAATAGTTTTCAATGCTGAGTCTAAAAGCATAAATAAACCTGCACAGAAAGGCTATCACCCTTGTTAAAGATGACAGCAGCCCAGAACATGCAAGACAGGCAAAGCAACCTCACTTTATTTTTTCCTTTTCTTCTTTTTCCTTGAGTTCTTCTCATATTTGTATATTATAGCATTGTATCCACAAAAAGTTGCTATAGATGGTGTCATAAAGAGTGCGGCAGGCCCACAGACATGTAAATGATAGGAGCAAAGTAATGAGTGTCCGGACATCACGATTCCCCCACGAGCTCCTGGGATGTCACCTCTGGCTGACTGGCTGGGCGCTGGCTCACCCTGCAGGAGGCCGAGGTGCTCCCTGAGGACACAACAGTGCCTCCAGCCAGTGTTTACCCATCATTTCCACTTCGTTTCCCTGTGTATACAACTGATTTTTTTCATGTGCCAAAAAGATTTTATTTTTCCTAAAGGCAAAGAACGACTCAAAGGGGGCCTCTCTCACTCTTTTTCTTTCTCTTCCTCTCCTTTTTTTTCCATCATCCTACTCCTCCCACCCGCACTCTACCTCCACCAGCACTGCATGAAATTCTTGTTGAATACTTGATTATGTCAATACAGCAAAGGAGAATAACACACTGCCCCTATCTGGGGAAGCTGACTTGGCTAAATAATGTTACAAAAGGTAAGTGCTCTGTGCCTCCGATCAGAGGGAGAGATCAATAAGGGTTAAGTTAGCCACAAAAGGCTCCATTAATACATATTTAATGATGATTTACTATTTCAAATTCATTTGCCAATTGACTACGCTGACTCCCGGAGTGCACCCTTCTGCTATTGTAAGCTTTTCGTGGGCAAGGACTGTTTGTCTTGTTCAAATCTGTATGTGCTCTGCTTGTTGAGTGAATCTGTAAATGTACCTGTTTGTTGAGTGAATATGTAAATCGATAGCCATCAGAGAAATGAGATACCTTTCTTTCAATGAGACGATACTCTAAGAGCAATTGTTAGTGACCTATGGAATGTGTGCTGCAACGGGCTGTTTGTTATCACTGAAAGCTCTGCAAGGTTCCCGGGCACTGCTATAGCGGGAAACATCATGTGAAGGTCATAATGGACTTAGTTTCAGGGTGGGAAAAGGTGTACGCCACGGACTTCACTTGTTGTTTCCTATTCTGCTTAGTTTAATAAAGGGTGAATTCATGCAGCATTGAAATCAAGGGGAAAATAATTACTTAGTCACTTATCTACCTTCATCCCAGCAGCCAGATGTTTCCTAGATCATACTTTATTACAGTTTTTATTTATTGTATATCTTTGCAAGAAAAACATCCCACACAGTGGAGCTCAGCAGTTGGTGTGTAATAATGCCTATTCCAGTGATATCGCTCAGCGGCACGGGCGCCTGCTGGCATGCGAGGTCCTGAGGTCGACCCCTGGTACCCACAAAAAAAAAATAAAATAAAATAAAGTTACATGGGAGGCACTTTCTGTGAGTTACCCTAGAAAACAAAGGTATCAGCTCCTCTCATTCATTGTATAGAGCTGGGGAGCATTTCCTCTGGAATTTTCAGTTTCAGCAGAATGGAAAGAGGTTACACTTGAGGTTATCGATCATGGTATGAATCTTCGCTCTGCCCATTCACAGAAGCGTGGCAGGGCAAATGAATCACCCTGAGTGTGGCCCAGTTAAAACATGCTTTGTATGATGAGGTGTCATGAAATTAAAAAAGAGAATGATGCGAAGTAACTATACTCAGGAAATATATTTTTATTTCCCCATCTCTGCAATACGAAGTTTTGTTTTGGTTTCGGTTTTGGGTGTCTTATCATGCCATATAGAAAATAATTCAATTGGAATTATTTTATGGATATTAATTCTAACTTTTAGCTTGATTTTAAATGCTGTGGGAAGGTGCATATTGCATTCATATATCATTTTACTTTGTGATTTCTCCAGTCACCAAAATATAATGCCAGGCCTCAATTTAATGTGCTATCGTTAGGCACAGGGATTGAACTCCCTTGGATTATAAATAAATGGATTGTGTAGAGCATTTTTATGATATCTAATTGCAATGAATTGTTTTTATAAAATATTTTAATCAAAAGAGCAAATGTTACAAAATTTAAAGAATAAGGATACATACTACAAATTTTGAAGTCATTCATAAAGCATTTGTTTTGAATTCTTTTGGAGGTGGTGGAAATGTGCAGTCATGTCTGTAGATGGCATCCTTGCACCAGATGGAGCAAGAAAATAATTAAGTATGCATGATCTTTCTCAGCACATTCAACCTGGAGTTTCAAGTGCTTGCTTAAGAATCTGTGATATTGAATTTTGGAACTGAGAAATTATATTAGCAGAGTTGATAAGCATTTTGTGGAAAATTTTTGAAAAATTAAATACATAACCTGATGGGCTCTGAAGTAATTGTATTAATTTTTAAAAATAACTTAGAGAAGGAAAAAAGAAGTTGAAAAAGGATCCAGAGAAAAGGTTTCACCTTTGTTTTCTAGAAATATTTAATTAAAGTAGAGGAGACCACAAGGAATTTAGCCTTAGATAGATCAATGTCAATACTACCCCAAAATAAAATTTTGTAATTTTCTTCATTTTCAACATATCATATAGTGACAAATAACTTTTATACATATATTTATTTTCTTATGACTAGCTTTTGTTTTACTCTATGTAAACTGTACACTTATTTTTTTTCCTTTTTAAAAAAAAAACTATGCTTGGATTGTGCATTTCTAATCCTGGCCAGGATATAAATATTTAATTATTCATATGTATTTTGTGGTATATGAATAATTATGAGAAATATCACCCAGAGGGTGTTTTTGTAATATGATTATTGGAATAAATATTGGAATGAATTACAGAATCTTGTTATAGAAATTAACATTACTTAACACAAACGATCTATGAAGTGTGCAGATTTTTTCATTCTAGATTACAGTTAATGGAGAGAGAGTTAGAGACAAACACCATATTATTGCCTCCTAAGAACTAGGAATTCTTTGTTCATTGTTGTTTAAGGGCCTGTGTGCACAACTGCTGGCCAGTATCTGCTTTCACCAAATGATACTGGGACAAACACTGTATCTACCTTCATGGACAGTAGCAAATTACCCTCAACTTTTTATCTTTCTACTTATTAAGAACAATGATATTTTATACGCATGACATCATTAAAATGACCATAATAAAATAATGATTATATAACTGTGATCAAAGCTTCATTATATAACTATTACAGTTCTCAGATTAAGTTTAGTTTTCCTATAAAGAAACCATCTTTATTTGTGTAGTTAAATTTTGGAATTGTGTCTGTCAGCTTTCCATTATTATAACAAAATTCCTGAGACAATTGACTTAAGAAGAGAAAAGGTTCATTTTGTCTCATAACTTTGGAGATTCCCCCAGTCCAGCGTCTCTGTGGCTTTGAGTCTGGAAGGCAGGGCATTACGGTGCAAGCCAGGAAGTAAAGGAAGAAGAGCAAGATACAGTCCCTTCAAGAGCACACCCACCATGACCTGAGGACTTTCCACTAAGCCCCACCTCTTAAAAGCCTCCTAGTCACTTTGGGGACCAACCCTTTAACACATGGATCTTTCAGAAACATTAAAGATCCAACATATGGCAGATACTCAGTGGAGAAAAATATAATGTGAAAAATAATTGCAACACTGCGTCCCATCAGATTGGTTGAGAAAACGGTGGTAAGGTCAAGCCAGCATTGATTAAAATCATTTAGCATCAGCAAAAACTAAGCTCTATGGCAAACCCTGTAGAAACAAAATTGGGTAAGATGTGGTTCCTGCCCTTCAGTGGCACTGATTCTGTATGAGTAACAGTAACATATATGCACATAATAAGACAAAGTTAGGAATATAAAATATGTAAGTGCAGGATGGTATAGAGACAAATAGGATCAAACTGCGTTTGCTTGAATGAACTGGGTCAGACTTCAAGTGTTGTACCTGAGTCTTGATGACAGCTATTGGAAAATATTTTAATTTACATTTCTCAGTCATTAAATTTATGTCACATGTTGGAAAGCATACACTGAATTTTCATGAATGCATTTAAAGTAAACATCCCGTAAAAATTATCAAGTTAGAAGACAAAATTATTGAAACATTCCTGCTTAGAAACATGCATGGTCCTCTTACCAGATTGCAAAACTGTTTCTTCCCTGATATAACTAATATCCTGATTTAACTTAGAATCATTTATTTATATTAAAAATAGATATAATTACATATTAGATATATAACCTCTACTGTGCGTAACCTGTATATAGAAGAGTTTTGCAGAGTTTTGTACAAGTGTCGTGCTCTGCATATTATTTTGTTTCTGATATCTGATGTTCAATATTTTGTTGAAAAATCCATTTATGATTTTGTATGTAGCTATAATTCATTCATTTAGATTGCTGAATATATTGTGTATATAACACAATTTATTGATCTGTTCTGTAGGGGCATTTGGATATATCCATGTTGAATCTATTCAGAACAATATTGCTGAAAGCTACTCGTTTATATATGTTTTTGCAAATGTGTATGCTTTTCTACAGTGCATCCTGAGGAGTGAAACTACAGGATCATAAGTTTAGCATACTCTCAGACTTCAGTAGATACTACTGCACTGCCTTGCAATACAGTTTATACTACTGCTGGATTAATGAGACTACTATTCACATCCTTAGTAGCTCATAGTGTTACCAGACTCTCAATTTCTCCTCAGTAAATTTGTAGTTGTGTTTTACTTGTCTTAATTTGCATTTCCTTTATTACTTGTGTTAGTACACACTTGTATTCCCTCTTTTGTTCAAGTATTTTGCCTATTTCTCATATAGGAGTCTCATCTTTTTTTTAATACTCAGTTAAGGAGTTTTTCTTGTTGGTGGTTGTGGTGATATTTTTGTTTTTCTAATCTCTGGTTAGTTACATTTTAAAAAATATCTTTCCCCATACTGTGATTCACTGTTTCATTAACTTCTTGGTGATTTTTGATGTATGGATATTCTCAATGGTCTTATCGTATAATCTATCATTTATTTCATGATCAGTATTTTTATGCTTGAAAAATTGGTTCTTATCCCAAGAAATAAAGATATCCTCTTGAACAAATTTTCAAAAAATATTATTGGTGTGCATTTCACGTATTGCTGCTAATCCATGGTCGTGTAAATGGGAAACGTTGGTTGTTGGAGGACGAATATAGTAGAGTTATCCTCAAACCCAGAATGCTCCAACAATCTCAAAATTACCTAAGTAGGGAGCTGTTGGCTTTTTATTATAAAGTTTTGCAAGTTTTATGTGAGGACACATGTATTAAATCAAAGATCTTTTTCAATTTAATGTGCACTATTTTCCAGTGCTGATGAAGTTTGCTTAGTGTCATTAGCAGTTAGGAACACCTCAGTTATGCATTTTAATCCAAATAAAATGTCTTAATATTTAGGTTCTGACATTACAAAATATTGGCGTCAGTATTGTAGAGGGATGAGAAAACTATGAAAGAAGAGGATGAATTGACATCCTGTATGTTACAGGGCTTTAAATAGAAAAACTATGAAAAATAAGAGCTAAGAAAATGTGTTCTATCACCCAGTCCTCTCCGTGAACATATGTGTTAATTTCTTTTCTCTCATCGCTGAGACAAAATACTGACACCCAAAATTAAGGAAGGAAAGGTTTATTTAGTTCACAGTTTGTGGAGGTTTAGGTCCATAATCAGCTGACTCCAGGCAGGGTGGCCTGGCACAGGGGCAACAGTTTATGGCAGCGGAAGACAGCAAAAGCAGCAAGAGCAAAAAAGGGGGAGAAGCAAGCCTCTTTTCCTCCCTTATATTGTAAGCAGGCTACCCGCCCTAGGGCGGGTGTAGCACTCACAGCATCTCCCTGCCCTGCTCTTGCACAGGGTGAGGATGTTTACAAAGTGAGGCCCCCCCTTGCCCCCTGCTGAGTCGCTTAGTTAAACTTTTAAACTTTTCAAGTTGACACAATGTATCAACCATTACAGCAATGTTGCAAGCTTCATATGTTTTGCCATTATCTCTCAAACTGCCAATATATGGAAAAGATCTATCAGGTAGAGATCCCAGACAATTAGAAGTCTTTGCACAACTTGTGTCTGAAAATAAATGAAAATTTTATTTTTAACAAAATATACCCTTTTTTTACTTGTTTGATAGTCACAGATAGGAATTGTGACACAGCATACCCCTAAAACAACTCCTTAGAGTAAAATTACCAAAAATCATAAGAAACTAAATTGATGCACAACTAGAACTTAGTCAAGGATTGTTCAAGAATGTCCTAGATAAGCTTTAGCTATCCAAGGCAGAGTACAAAGCACAACTAATTTGTTGTCATTCTTCATCTATGCATCTCTTTTATTATATTTAACTTGAACCGGGTGGTTCATTGTTATTCATTTTTTTTTTTTTGTGGGTACCGGGGCTCGAACTCAGGACCTCGCATGCCAGCAGGTGCCTGTGCCACTGAGTGATATCATCGGCCCTTTTTTTTTGTATGTGGGTACCGGCAGTCAAACTCAGGACCTTGCGCTTGCCAGGCAGGCTCTTATGCCACTGAGCTATCTCACCGACCCTCATTGTTATTCTTAATATTTTATTAGTCTCTTAAAATTTTTAAATGTATCATAAATTACATACAACCAATTTCTACTATAAAAGAATGAGTATTTTGAGTAAAGTTCTAAGTTGTAATCTCGCTTTTTCCCATTATTGTTATATTAGGCATGATCAAAAACTAAATGAATGCTTAAAAAATTATAGTAAAAGAAATATTGCTATTAATAACTTATAATATTCTCCCTCATATCAAACATTCTTGCCACATTCTGAACAATTTTGGAAGTCCTCTTTCATGAGTATCTTTAGTTGTCCTGTTGTGATTATCTCAATGTCCTGAATTGATTCAGTTGATTACATTTCATGGTGATTTTGACTTTGGAGAAGAGTCAGAGGTCCTATGGTGCCATATCCTGTGAATAAGGTGGATGAGAACCTGCCATAATATTTGTAGGATCCTGCTTTTTCCATTAGATGAGACTCAACAGTGGCATTCACTGTGTTTCTGATCACACCTCCTAAAGACACTCAGGAAAGAGGACTTCCGGAACTGCTTCAGAAAGTGTCAAGAATGAGGGGGTAAGTGTGAAGTGACTAGGAGTATTTTGAGGAGGATTAATGGCAATGTGTCATTGACTATAATACTTTTTAAAATTTAAATATTCACCATGTACTTTGACCACCCCTTGTATTTAATGTTGTATCTACGTCCATCCTTGATTGCTGTTCCATTTCTTTTTAATCAGAACTTCCAATATTTCTAAAACTAATGTTTAGAATCGTACATATAATATCTGACATTTGTAATTCTAAGACCATTTCCTAACAAACGAATCACTCTCAAATACCAATATGGTTGGTTTCGTGCAGGCTGGAAAGTGTTATAGTAGAGACCGTTCTTCAGGAATGCCTAGAGTTGTGGGCTAGTACAGAATGCGTTTGCTAGGTAAAATGGGAAATGGTCAAATACTTATGATTTAATGAAACCAGTGCAGTTAAAGCCTTCAAGAAAGGGATAAAATTGTATAAATCTAAGTTGCTCTTCTCAATGCCTAAAGCAGTATAGTAGGTAATTATGTGCTGTATGTAAGGGTTTGGAGCATCATAAAACTAAATTTTGGAGCCAATCCAGTAAAAATGAAATAATGGGTAAAGAAGAAGACAAAAGCATCAGATTATAATTGGATTATGGTAGCATGAGATTTTTCAAGGAAGAATATTAGAGCACTAAACTGAGGGGCATGGGAGGAGAGAGACTGAGGAAGGAAAGTCCAGAAGGCATTTAAACTCCAGATAGTGTTTTAATAATGAGTTTTCAGTGGCTTAGTACTCACTGCAGATTCGTGGTAATCCAGTTTTGCAACATGGGAAAGTGAAAAGTGTTAGGCAGATTGAGGTTCTGATACTGACTGAGATACTTAATGGTTTATGATGTTAGATATGGTCCTTTAAGTTTTCTAACATTTATCTTCTTCACCTGTAAAAATGGAGGTCATACACTTTGCAGAGTGTTGTGAAAGGAGAATACAATCACATATTAAAAATGTCTATCTCAGTGTTGTTATGTAGCATACTTGCAATAAGTGTTTTCTTCTTCTTCTTTCCATTTCTTATTATTGAGGTTGTTTATTCAGCTTCAGTCTGATAGATTAAGACCAAAATGAATATATCATGAGACAATTTTCTTATTGTTTTGCAAGGAGATTAAATCCATAGTATCTTGGAATAAAATTATATTTAATAGTTACTGGAAAATCTAATCTCTATGGGGCACTTTGTATGTACATCAGGAATTCTGCTGGAGATAGCACATTTAATTCTCATAGTAATTGTATGTATTAGCACTGCCATCCTCTTTTGTGGAACAGATCATTATACACAGGAAGTGACAACCAGGACTAAAAGTTAAGTATGTCTCACTCTGAAGTGTATAATCTTAACCACTAAATAATATTTGATGCTTTGATAATGTTCATCAGTGGTGTTAACATTTACAGATTTGAGTGTTTTTATTAGTATGTGTTTATGATACATAATGAATGCATTCATGGTGAGGAGTTGGTACATATACATCTACATATAACATCCTAATCTCTTTTATTTCTCCTTCTCCTTTCCTCCCTCCTTTCTCCTTTCATCCCTAGTTCTCTCCCTACCGTCTGCATAAAGTCTATGTCTCTGTTTCCTATCATCTGTTTTTCATTTTGCTCTAAATTATTTATACTTTGGGTTGCTCATATAAGAGAAAACCACTTTATATTTAAGATTTAAGATATGTTTATTTTCCAGAAAGAGGCAAGAAATAGAGAGTGAGAATATCAATACAGCATGACATGATTATGATTGATTTTTATTCTTTCTAAAATTTTGATCTTGTCCAAGCAGCAATATCTCTCAGCCTTCCTTTTTGCAGTGTAAAACTGGATAAATGTGATTATCTGCAGTGTTCGTGGGTGGTGTCTAAGCACGTTTGTATGTGTAGTGTATAGCATATCGGTATTCTTGGCAGAGGAAGAAAACGAGCTGCCAGTTTTTATAGAGTGAAAGTATTTGAATCATAATGCTTCATGATGACTGAAATAAAAAGTGAACTACTTTATTCCAATTCCAATAATAGCAGTAGAGTTGGAACTAGGAATTATAAACTCTGAGGAAAATATAAAAACAGCTATTTGAAGACACAGGAGACTCACCAAATGACAACAGACAGAAGAAGGTGTTTGACTCCTAAAAAGGGAACCATACCTGATTGAGATTCATGTTTATGTGGCTTTTTGTCAGAAGGCCGTTCCCAGCTCAGAGGATGCCAGGTAGCTGGGATCAAGACAACAGCTGGAATTCAAGACAAAAGCCACAGACTGTGGATTAAGGAGCCACATCATGAAGTTTCAGACCACAAGGGTGGCTTGAAAATGTGAGGGAAATGCAATAAAGAGGGAGACAAAACGGGAGAAACCTCAATCATACAGATGAACTCTTTGTAAAACTTTGGGTCATTCCTCAACAGTACTTACATGAAGTAAGCAACAAATATCCTAAAACAGTGGATAGTTAAAAAACTGTGTAAGCTTAGCAGCTGTCCACCACAAGGAGGCAAACCAAGAGTCACTCCAGACAAGTTAACTGGGAAATAAAAATGACAATCTTCAGAAGAAAATAGCATTATCCATACTTTATTATTTATTCATAGAACTCAGTTTAAAATAAATGCATACATATATGCAAAGAATTATGAAAAACAGGATCCAGAGGCAAGAGCAAAAGTAGTTAGTATTTGACAAACCATAAACTTGGGGTGGCTACATGTTGCAATTAGCAAATTAAGATTAAGAATAGTCATGTTAAATATGTTCAAGCACTTGAAAGAAGATATGTTTATATTGTGAGAACATATTTAGAATATCAATCCCAATCTCTATATTGAAATTATGGAATCAAAAAATAAAATACCTGAAAATTAACCCTTTATTAAGTTGATTTTAACAAGGTATTTGAGAAAGGTAGAGAAAGGTAAATTTGAATTCAAACCAATAGAAATTATCCTAACTGAAGAAAGGAGAATAATGATTTAAAAAACCCAGGAACCAGGAATATGTAGGAACATGGTTTGCCATATATGTATTTGGAAATATAGGAAGATAGCAGAAAAACACAGGGTATGATATATGTTTGAAGAATGTATAAAAATTTCCAAATTTAGTGAAAAAACAAGCGACTTAAGTAATGAAGCAGATTAGCAGGCTTGAAGCAGATTCTACACATAGAAAAATGAACTAAACGTATCAGAATAAAGCTTTCAAAAAGCAAAGGTGACTAGATAAATTTGAAGGTAACATAAGTTTTAAAAAGACGCATTTCATACTTTTATTCAGACAGATATAAAACAAAGGACAATGGAAAGATATTGTGAGAAAATATGGTATTGTAACTATTGTAAGAAAAATTGTACCTGTCTACCAAAATTTAAATAACTAGTGAAATATATCTAAACAGTTGAAGAGATATGCAGTATCTCTGGATTGAAAAGCTCGATATTGTTAAAAAATTATTTCCTTCTGAAATAATGTGTGGATTTAGTGAAATACCAGTCAATCTCAATAGCATTTTATGTAAAATGACAAAAATCTACATGGAAATATAGAAAGCATAGAATACCAAAACAATCTTGAAAATGATGGCACTATTTTATATCAAAATTAAAATCAGCGTATATGATACAAAGTAGAACTGACATTGGAATAGACAAATAGATCCCTGAAACAGAAGAATAAGATGAATTATATATTTTTTAGGAGATTTGCCAAAGCACTTGAATTGGTAAAGGAAAGCATTGTCAATAGTTTTAAATAGTTTTATAAACCACTGGATTGAATGTATATTTGTGTGTATATCTATGTATATGTCACACCATACACAAAAATCACTTCATAATGTACCATAGACATAAATATAAACATAAAAAAGTAAAGCTTTTAAAAATACAGAACTGTACATTCTTGAGAAGTATATTTATGAACAGACATAAAGTGAGTACAAAGGAACAGACTAGAATAAATATGTATAAAAATCTGTTTAGGGAAAAGGTTTATCTACAGTATATAAAACTTCTACAAGTTAATTCTTCGAAACAAGTGACCTAATAGAACAAGTGATGAGAATAGAGACTTAGATCATAAAGAAAACTATTTGGAGCTGGTGATATAGCTCAGCGGCATAAGCGCCTGCCTGGTAAGCACGAGGTCCTGAGTTCGACTCCCAGTACCCGCATATAAAAAAGAAAGAAAGAAAGAAAGAAAACTATTTGAACTGACAATTATCATGTTCTGATTGCTCAAAGAGATGTCCCACATTGGATCCTGGACTGAAAAAAAAGAAGTGTCAAATTCTTCTGATTTTAATAATAAGTGTTAAATTCTTCTGATTTTAATAATTTTTGCCTGGTTAATCAAGAAAAGTCTGTTTTTAGAAGTAGACACTAAATTGTGTGTGTGAGGATGAGAGAAAATGAGAACGATAAAGCAAATGGAGGAAAATTTAAGTGCATATCTTGGTAAAAAGCTATACTAGAATCTGTGTAAAACTTTCACATACAGTATTGTCTATAATTTGGAATAATATTGATATAAATAGTTAAAAAAGGCACACCTAACTTTTACCATTACTGTTTATATATTATAGATTCTATGTCTCATTAAAGTCATGACTTATACACTCTTAATCCCCCAAATTTGAAAAAATGCTTATTTCCTTAGAAAATCAAAATTATATTACATTAAATTAACTAAATCCATTATGACAGAGAAAAAGAAAGACTGATTGTAACTATTTTAGATCTACAACTTTAGCATTCCTCAAATACACAGTTTATGAATGGCTTGACCTGCTGTGGTTGTCCTGCTTTGTAGTTTGTTAAAGGACTGAAAGAAATGTACTTGAAATGATGAGGGCAGAGTGGGGAGGGAGCAGTCCAGTTCGAAGGAAATACTAATCACCAAGAAAATATTTCAGTATTGAATCCTACCACGGGCTCATTAGAAAAATATTAGCTGGAAATATTCCAAGTGTTATAATCAGAAAATATTGAATAGTGATATTATATAGGAAATTGATATTATCATGGTCGTCAACATCCAAGTGATTATTTCCCATGATTCACTTCTTTTTATAGTACTGGCCTCTCTTTCTTTTCATTTAAACTTTTCAGATTAATTTCATGCCCTAATAGTTTTCATTAATTTTATGAATATTTTCTCTTTTACAGTAGAGCAAATTTTCTTGCTATATTTCTGAAATGAGGGCATACATTTTAGATTTGGGCTCAGTGTAAGTTTATATCTGGCCTTAGAATACATATATCTATCCTGCCTATAATATTCCTCCATAGTACTAGTTATATTTTGGCTATATTTTAATGAACTTACAGATTAGCTCTTTTTGGTATAACAAGTACATTTATAAAAGCATGGATTTATTTTACTACATAAATGCTAATTTAATCTTAAGGTAAATTTCAATACACTTTTCAATATCATTTGAGATATATTTTGAGGTTTATTTTACAGTTAAAAATCACTCTATTCATGTTTGATACCATGTATATGTTCACATTCTTCAGAATAATTAGCTTTTACTGGCTAATGCAAGTTATTCAAACTAAAACTTTTTATTTATTACCTTAAATTTACTTAAGCATTTTTAAACGTTTTGAATTACAACAACAACAAAAAAAGAAATATGCTCACATACTATATGTCAGCTATATAGTTTCATTTCCTAGAAAAATTTGGCAAATTATTTTTCTAAATTGAATAATTTAAAGATTTTAAATAAATGTTTTAAAAGAAATTATACCAGAAATTAAAACCAAGATGCATAATTGGATATACACGTATATACATATATATGTATTTTTCCGATTCCTGAAGCAAACTGACAGTTTCTAAATTGTTCACGTCTGCCAATAACGTTTGAGAAGTCAAGTGACTGTCTAAATTACTATTTATTAGAAACCTTTTGCATTAAATTTTTCCCACATTTTGTATTAGTGCCTATTGTTTATACATGATTAATGAGCTTCATTTTGACAAATTTATACATGCACATAAGATACTTCAATCATCCCCCATCACTCCCCTGCCATGCCTTCCCCCTCATTTCCCCTCTTTTTTGGGGGGGATTCAATGTATATAATATATTTTGATCATTAGAAACTCCTATTTCAAATGGGCCTTGTGAAAATCTCATACTACAAAAAAACAAAATTCGCTAAAACTTTTTGATCTGATTGCCTTTCCCGTGTGAAACTCAATTATGGTTCTGTTATTGGGAATCAAGAGTTCATTCCCCAAATGACCGTGTGGGTCAAGATCACCTTTACGCTTGTTAGGGAGAATGCTCGTCTGGAGACCTTGAGCTTAATGACCCAGCTTCTTCTGCATAAGTTACAGTCTGGGACCACAGCGGGAACTTTCGAAGCCTCATTAGCCTTTTAGGCCACAAGGGAAACATTACATTAACAAAAAAGGAAAGAAAGAAACAAAACCTAAAAATAATCTCAAAGAGATCCTGGGGTGTTGGCTTTCTGGTGTTCCTTAGCTGTGAAACAATATATTCAGTCATCGTTTGATACGTTTCGCATAACCTCTGCTGTCATTTAACTTTTGAATATGTCTACATCTGTGAAGCGGTATTCCATGGTAATAACTTCGTGGAGTTAGACAATTATTGTGTCACACATATCACACTGTGAACTAAAAATGGCTTTGCTGCAAAATGGAGGTTGGCTCTGGGAAAGCTGACAAGGTAGTTGGGGATTAGGAGCCTGAATCTCAATAGAGATATGAGAGACAAAGCCATGAATTTGGATGTCATGGTGATTAGGAAAAACTGACACAGATGAGGTCACTCAGGGAAAGTGTTTAGCATCAGAAATCTAAGATGGTGGAGATAAGACTTTGGAATCCCCAAAGCAGAGCAGCAAGAATGTAGCAGATGGACCTGGATAGAGTAATGTACAGAAATAGAGGACACACGTTCAACATTCAAGGGGCAAATGGTGCACAGGGCCAATTATCAGACATATTTAAGGCTGTAGTTTAGTCTCAGCAGTTACAAAATCACTGGATACTCCAAAAAAGAAACACATCAGTAATAAACTATGGATTAGGCTGGATAGTCATTAGCTCAGTGACAAATTGGGGACTTTAACAGATAACTGAAATTGTCATCTGATGGACTTTTATACCAAGAATTTTTTGTAAGAGAAGAGTCAGAGGGTATGCTAGGATAGCGTAGAACTAATGGTTAGATAGAACTAATACATGCAGGGTTATCTATGTTGTCAAAATGTTGAAGTTTTAACTTTCAAATTTTGATGTTAATTGGAATAGTAAGTGAGGTAGCTCGACACTGCCTCATGCTTTCCTAAAGCTTGCTGCCATCTGAACTTCCCTGGCCATGCCTCTAGGACTAAGTGACATCCCCAGGACCCATTACCTAGAAGGAAAAGCTCTTCATTTAATGGGACCTCAGGACCAGACTTTGCCTCCTGTGTAAAGAATCCCACACTTATTATTCAGTCCTTTAACGTCACCCCAAAACGCGAACGCAAAATCAAAGGAGATTTTTTTGGTCTTTTTTTTAGAGAAGGGAGAGATTATGCATGTTTACAAAAAGAAGACAGGACCGGATAGAGACGTCAATGTTGTAATCAAGAAAACAGGCAAAAAGCAGAATCTAGGGTTCACGGAAATAGACATTACCCTTGGGTGGATGGGGAGGAGGCAATCATTTTTTTGGGTTGCATGAAAAGATGGGGAATGAGTAAGGACAACATTGCAAATTGGTGCATAGGAAGATAATACACTTCCTAGATAGGGCCTTTATTATTTCTGTCCTTTATTAGGACGCATGTCATCACTGCAGTATGGCAGAGTGTCGGGAAACTGAGAGAGAATGGCAAACATTGTCTGTAAATAATGTGATCCAGCTGCTTTTTCTAGGACCCATGGGAAAGATTTTAAACGATGGGTAAAATGCTTGTATATGTTTTTACTAGAATTTTAAAATAAATCTATCACAAGGAAGTTTAGATTAGTGATAGAACTTAGGAAAATGTGATTATTTTACATATTGGTTAGGGTTCTCAAAAAGAACAAAATTAATTAATAATTATGCAGGGAGATTCACTAAATAGTTTTACAGGAAAAGGCTAGATATTCCCTAATGGCAGTCTGTACTACAAAGAGCCAGAGGATCCAGGAGATGCTCAGTCAAGAAGCTGGGAGCCTCAGAAAAGAGGGAAGAGGGTGCAGTGCCAGTCTCAGACCAAAGGGCTAGCGGCTCCTGGAGAGCTGCTGATGTGGGTCTGTTGAGGGGCCCAAGTAGCTGGAGTCTGATGTCCACAGGCAATGGCACTAGCGAAGTATGTACCCGATCCACTGTAGCGGAGTGGAGGTTTTCACACACAGACCCACTTCCTCCTTCTCTTTTTCATTCTACCCGGCTGCAAGCCTATTGAATGGTGCCATTCTGAACCAGTGCAGATATTTCCTCCTCAGTTTGCTGACCTGCTGTGCTAGTCATCTTTGCAAACACCCCACAGACACAAGCAAAAGTGTAGTCTACATTTCAATCCAGTTAAGTTGACACTCAATATTAACCAACATATTTATATGGTACACACATGACGTGCTAATTTTTCTCACTCATCCACATGTAATAATCTCAGAAGGCTAATGTATAAGTAACAACTCACATTTTCAAGTAATGGCATGGTATTCAACATACTTCTACAAAATCAATTCAGCCATTTCTCTCTGAATGAACAGTTATGTTATTTTTCCTTCACTATAATGTATAGTAAATAATATCATATATCTTTGTAAACATTATCGGGATTTCTATAAGGATTGCTCAGAGTTTTATGTTTATGTTGGTAATGTAGTATTTTAATTGATATTTTCTGAAGAGTTCTACCAGTTTTTATCTCACAGGCAACTTGGAAAACCTGCTTCTCTTTGTCCGTATCAGCATTGAATATTATTACTTCCGGGCTGCTTTGGGGTGGCGGGTAGAAATGTGGGTAGAAATCTGGTTTGCTTTACATATGATTGAAAGTTAATAATATGTGAGTAACACAAAATACTTAAATATAACCAAATGAATTGTGTGGAAATAGTTTCCTGACTCTAGAGAAAATAAACTGGTTTTAACAACCTTTCATGCTGCATTGCTTTGAAAGTACATCCCCATGTTCCCGTCTAGAAAGTGATGCATACGCAGTAATGTGATAGGGCTGAAATAAGAGCTTCACAAATGTGTCAAGATATAAGTATGTGAAATCATTGTGAGGGTATTATTATTTCAATTAATAGGGATTTTAGGTCATCATAAGAGATTTTAGGATGATTCCTTTGAGGTAGTATGCATTCAATATATTTGAGACATCAGGATTTGTAAAGTTCATACACAATTCAATGAATAAATGAAGAGATGGTGAAAATGAAGATCTGCCACAGTGTGGAACTTTATATAATTACTCTCCTTCCACACTCTCTTTTCCTTCTGTGCTAGCAATAATGAATTGTTCACCATTTCTGAAATATGCCTTGTTTGTACATATCTTTTTGTAATAGTTAAAGCCATTGGATTAGAATTAATTCCTCCCTTCGCTGCCTGAGAAGGTGATATTCAACTTTCAGCCCACCTCAATTGTACCTTTTTCCTGATATTTCTAAACTTTTTCTCCTTTGTTTCCACCTTTTTCAATAAGATATCGTATTTTATTATGACTGTGGCTACTCATCTTGTCTTACTAGATTTTAGTAATTTTGAGATGAGTATCTTTGTCTTTCTCATGTTTCTATTTAGCAACCATTTGTATTATTTGACACCTAGCTTAATGCCTCACACAGAGGAGATACTCAGTAACAGGTGCATGAATGAAAGTGTGTGGGGATGATGGAGTAGGCGAGCTAAATCAGGTTGGGGAAGGTTCAGTTGTCAATGTCCACCTCTGGTCATAAATCTTGGGAAAACTGTATTAAGGGTTTCAGGATATAATGAAGCTCTCAGTCAGCCAGAATGCCCTTCCATAAAACCTTCTGGGACAAAAATAGGCCAATAGATTACACACACAAATTGTGAAACTACAATAAAAACTGGCCTTGTTTGTTTTCCTTCCTGAGAAGTTAACCACATTTTAACATATGGTTTCATATGTATGATACATTGCCTAGTCACACCATCCTAAATATGCTATTGAAAGATTTTAGTTGATTTTTGGCATTTCTAATGCTAGGCCTAATGATTTATAGATTCTTACTTTTATGCTTTCAAGATTATGTTTAGATGCTTTTAAATATTAACTAATATTCAATTATAAATTTTAATTACTTGGGCTATATCCCTGAATTAAAAGTATTATGTTGATTAGAAAAATGTTTTCTGGTAACTGTACAATATGATTCCACAATAATGTGCCTTATTTTTAAAACTCTGGTAGTGCACCGTCTTAGAAATGTTTTCATCTCCTAACTGTAGACATTTCCCTGAGAGTCAGAGAAATGTGATCATAGTAGTTTGAATTGATTATTATCTACTACTTCTGGAATTGTAAAATACATATATATATTTTTAACGGAATGTGAAAGCTAGTCTCTTTGCAGATGCTGAAACGTACAGAAAAATCCATATATGAATTCTGAAGGAGCCTAGAGGGAAGAGATTCTGCACATCGACAGATGAATTAGATACTTAGCTGACAGGGTCATCACTACATTTCTTATCGGAAAAATGGATTTCTACTGCAGGGCTAGAAAATATTTTAAAAAACCCTCAAGTAGTCTGTAGCATTCAATGAATCATGTCATAAATTGAATGGGAAGAGAATCTGAGCATGTCTTGCAGAATATGCAGTGAAAAGGAGTCCTGCAACATCAGGCAGGCCAGATAAAGGAAAGTACCTTATGCCAGCAAAGAGAGCTTTTGCGCTTGAGGTAGAAAATTGAATGGTTACGTTTAAGTGAATGCTTCGGTAGCCTTTTAAGTAAATATTCATCTGTTTTTCAAAGTAATATACTGTGCTAAATGCTGTTTATATCTTCCAAATTATTTTGCCCAACCTAAAGATTATGGATAGAAATTCATTCACCATAGAAATAGTCAGTTTTAACAAGGTGGCCAATGAATAATACTAATGATATTTACTCTTTTCAGAAATACTTTAAAAGGGACTGGGATTATATCAGCAATTTAGAATAGCTTAGAAATCCAACTGAAGAGAATTAAAAAAAGGGAAAGAAAAAAGGAAAAATGGAGGAAGAAAGGAAGGAAAGGAAGGAAAGGAAGGAAAGGAAGGAAGGAAGGAAGGAAGGAAAGAGAGAAGGGGGAGTGGGCTCTCTGAGGTAGGACAAAAACTAAGGACAATGACAAACTGTTTCAATGAATCTGTGACCATTTGGGCAGCGTGAAGTCGTTCATAAATTCTCAAGATGTGTTATGTCTTATGGATCTTGTAGAGATAAGTGGCCTTAGCAGTTCATACTCTCCACAACATAACAAAAATTTCAGTTTGTGTCACAGCAGGCACACATTGCCAGGAACCATTTTTAAAGAATTGGAATTTTATTCTACTCATCACCATGTTTGTGTGGACACGTCCTTACTGTAGGCAGGAATTTTGAAACTTTCTTTGATTTTTGTCCATAACATGCACCTGTAATCGTTGAAACCTCAGATCTTGTTCAAATAGTCAGAAAGGTTTTCTTTCTGGTCACAAACCTTTGGGTTTAAAGCAAAGTAAGGGAAACATATTTAAAATTTTGAAATTAATTTGGCATGTTTCTGGCTGTTGATATCAAGGAAATAAAGAAAAAGTAATAGAAGAATGAAACATTTTATTTTATTTCAAAAAGTTATAATTTAAAAATATTTTGTTTCTTTTTAAATTGCCATAAGTTCTGTAATTTGAATTATACTGCTGTTAGTAGTGAAGTTTTTTTTTAGAAAGGAATTCAAAGGGTAAGTTTGACTTATTATAACATTTATATTGCATATTTTAATTTCATACTCACTGCTAAAGATTTTCAAAACATCTGATCTAATCTAAGGCTAATGTTAAAAGTGATGAGATATACTCTTAACAGTGAACTACCTTTCAAAATGTTTTCATCATCCAGATAAACGAACTCTTTGTAGCACCCTAAAATGAAAATAGATAAACATAGTATGAATTATACTGGCATGTATTAATTAATGATTTTATTTTGTTTTATTTTATTTGGCAACCTTTCAATGACTATTTTTCTTCTGTCATCTAATTGTTCCCTTTGTCTTTTCATATTTTAAAATGATTATTTGAATAGGTAACATAAATCATTCATAGTCACGATTGTTGACCATGCAATCATTCATAATTTTAGAGTGAGAATTGAAATGTTTATTGAACAACTATTTGTGTAAAGCTGTATGCTCCATGCAAAAAGAAAAATAAAATGTGATGGTTAATGATCTTCATGCATCTAGTTATTTATAGTCAACAATTTAAGAATAACAAACACACACGAAATTACAGATATACGAAAGTATTAAAGATATACAAATGACATAGATTCATTACTAAGAGAATATATAGACTCATGGGAAAGAGAAAATATATTAGATAAAATATTATATAAAAGATGAATCCTGGGAATTAAGAAACACAGAGGTCAAATTGGCCAGTATGTGAAGAATCAAGGGTATCGCAGGAGGGAGAAACGAAAAGAAATATGCAAATATGTGATGTATTTATAGAATGGCAAAGAAACTCTTACTGATTGTTAATTATCTGGGAAAACATGGGAAGAAATGGAGTAAAAATAACATTTCCCTTAAAGTGTAAAAATAACCCTTTGCATATTTTTAGTTACCCTTCCTCGGATAGAAAACTTGGTTTAAATCAAAATTTGTCACTTACTGGTTATATGATTTGCAAAGAATTATTTAAATTCTCTAACCTTCTGTTTTATCATCAGTAAAATTTGAGAAAGTGTTTGTACCTCACATGAGAAAGTATGTACATCATAGAGGATTATTAAATTAGGGTTAAAATTACATTGTAGTTTATAGTACTTTTTAAACTGGGGCTTTCATCATAATCATTTACATTATGCCCTTCCATTTCATTGTCTTTCCCCTTTGGCTGAGAGACACACAGTAGGGAATGAAATCAATGCACAGTCGAATGAGCGTGTGAGAAACTTTCTCGTACACAGAAAGAGTTGTGAGACTCCTCACATGTGACTCGAAATGTACACATATGGGTGTATTAGACTTCACATATCACCTAGTCCTCCCTTGACATGCACATGTGACTTACTAAATCATATAAGAAAATTAGCTTCTGTTATGCAATTAGATTAATTTCACAATGTCTGACATTAACATATGACTCTACATGCTTTTGCTGAAGAAAAAGACAGCACCTATTATGCCATCTTTGTAGTATATTTAATGATAGTTCTACCTCAGTATCTCAGTGCAATAATTTTTATTTGTACAAAAGAGTCTTATTGAAATGTGAATTCTTTTTTTAGTTATGACATAGTTAGGTTAGTTTTTCCTTGGAATCAATATAAATATTTACACTGAATTTGATGTTCAAATATAACTTTGGAATGAACTGAGCACCTTTATAATATTTAGAGGCTGTGTGAAGTGTAAAGTCACACACAGAAGCAAATACCTGCGTGTGCTTCTCCTGTACTTCATCAGTAAATTCTGAATGGCCCTTACCGAAGAGGAACTGAAGGAGGCAACCAAGCACCTTTTCCGAGCACATGAATACCCCTGCACGTGTGGTTACATGTTATGTTCTTCAGATATTCTATTTCCTTTCATCAAATTGGCCAATCTCAAATCCTTTCAGTAAAGTTTGGAGGTACTGCAGGGATAGAGAGTGTTTTACATCATTTATGGGAACTAAAGAGACATTGGAGAAAAGAATAATATGAATGGGAAAATGTATGTATATGCTGATAGTAGAGATATTATTAGAGTGGAGACTAAGTTTAAATAGAGGATCTATGCATCATTAGAATTTTGTGCAAATAGCCTGAAGCAATGCTGCACTTTGGGGAGCTCTGGCAGAAGGACTGAAAGTTCGAGCCCAGAGTGGGCATGTTAGCAACTTGGTGAGAACCTCTTACAAAATAAAAAAGGGCTGGGTATGTAGCTCTGTGTAAAGATCCTTGGTTCAATCCCCAATAATGCACGTGCACACATACACACATAATTGTGCAACTGAAATACATGTGAAAATACAATTGACAATACAATTAAAAGAAGTAATAACCCTAAAAACAGCTTTCATTGCCAACAGAAGTTGAGTGGGTTTCTAAATATATATTTATTATAAATGGGGAGCTCTATCTATCTATCTATCTGTCTATCTATCTATCTATCTATCATCTATATATCTATCAGCTATCTATATGTTTCTATCTATTCCACAGATTGGAATAGTAGAACATATTATGGCTTTTTTGTAAATATATTATAATTCTATTGAAAAAGATGTTGTGTTAAAGAGAAACTACATACAGAGGGCATAGTCTGCTTTCTTTTAGCTGTTAAGCATTATATTCCTGGTTTAGTATTCAGAGGGGAAAAATTATCTTTTGCCCTAAAATTGGATGCTATATGATTTCTCTGGACCAAATTTCAGAAGTGAGGAAGTTAGAAAGACCAAAACAATGATTAGAATATTGCTTTGTAACTATAACAAGAAGGAGATAAAGAAGTATTTGGGAATAAATTAATGATTAAAACAAATTTTGTCCTATTATTCTTGATAACAGAGTTGGAAATTACATCTGGCTCAGTTATCACTTAGATTATTTTCTAAAGAAACATTTTTGTTTGTTTGTTTTGTTTTGTTTTTGGGGTACCGGGAATTGAACTCAGGACCTTGCGCTTGCCAGGCAGGTGCTGTGCCACTGAGCTATATCCCCGGCCCTAAGATTTTTTTTCTGAAACAAAAATTTAACTTATTTTCAAAATAAACGCACTTTAATGATCACAAATCTTATTTTTGAAATAGTTATTCTTTATAATCTTGTGGTATAAAATAGAGGATTGTGTGTGATATTCTCTTCAATGCTTTGGAGAACAGTATCTTAGTTGCACTAACACCTTTAATATCTAAGTATTGAAGTAGCACCTTTGCTTTTATCACATACTTATTTCATACAATTTTATGTTTTTTGAAAAGTGAAGAAATCTGTTCACAGTGAGGGAATAGGTTGTTTCATTTCAGAACTAAACTTTTCATGTACAAATCATCATTATTGATCAGAACGAGATTGATACCAAGTATTTGGATGTTAATGTTTATTCCAATATTAATTTTTGTTCTTTACCTACTCTTGCCTTAATAAAGAGCTTCGTCTAGTTTACTGAAGAAGAAGCACAAATTTAAAATTTAAAATGTAAGTGCCTAAATCCTGTCCTCCGAAGCCTTTGATGATGGGGAAGGTAGGAGTAAGTGCAAGGCTAGTGAAGAACATGTGGGAATCTGCCTTGGAAAGGACCTCACTAGAGGAGGCATTCTGGATGAGCTCATGCCTCCGTGAGAAGGGAAGGGACTGGAAATGAGGTAGCAAGAAAGTAGAAGGAGGCAGGGACAAAGCGTGTTTTCCAGTGGCTCAACTTCTTTGATTAGAGAAGTATATCTGTAGGTAACTAAAATAGGGAGATGCATATTTGAACTAATATCTTAAACCAAATAGTAAAGATTTCCAATAGATTTTGAACAGTATACTCTTGCTTCTGCTACAGAGATAGTCCAAAGATTGATTCATTAAGAATGCTGTGTACTTAAGATAAATCAAGTAATTTACCAGGTATTACAATGACAGCCTTGTATAATAAATAGCTCTTTTAAGAAAAAATGTAGCTATTCCTGAAAAGATACTTTATGTAGTACAGTTATTTCCAAAACTTAATGATATTTATTGCTGATATTTTATTTAGTATTTTGGATCCAAAAATGTTAAAGCATGGAAGCATTTTTAGAGATGAGAGGGCAGATGAACCACAGTCATTTAAAATAGCTTTCGTCTTTCGAAGAAAGAAGTCTGCTCCTCTTAGCTAATCCTACTAGCTCTGCAAGTCTTCTCTTCTAGCTGTGTGTTACAAACTATTGCTCTTTCCTTGATTTAATGATGAAAGCATTTGCTCCTATTAGGTTTACACACACACACACACACACACACACACACACACACACACTCTAAAACCATGAAGTTTTCAAGTATGGGGACATAAGCTGTACAGTGTTCCTACACTCAGGATGACCAGTATTTTTGCGTCTGACTTTCCAGGTTTGTTTATCCCAGGAACTGCTCTATAGGGTGCGTCTTCCTCAACAGGACTGCCTTAGAAAGGAGAGTAAATGATTTATGCTCCTTGCCAGAAAACCACACTTGTTTTAATAGCTCTATGGACATGTCATATACAGATGACAGACAGATCTTTCTGGTGTTTTAGTACTGTGCCAGATTTTATGTTCAAAGATTTTTTGTCAGATATTAATAAATAAAATCATTATATTGTCTTTACTCTGTTGAAGTATTTGAAGGGATCCCGAGTATGACCTGCATAGTTACCCTTTAATGTATGCCTCTGAGTATCCATATGGGTCAGTTGGAAAAATACTGTCTTAAATCAAAGAAATATGAGTTTCTAATAGTAGAACTTCAGGTACTTTCCCACTGGTTATTGAAACAGTTATCTTTTGGTGAACAGCAAACTCCAACAATCACACAATACACTAAAGTCTTATGTTTAATATCAGATGTGGATAATATTATGGGTGAATTGAAAAGAGAGTCATGTATTTAATTGACTGAAATGTAAACAAGATGGTATCATATGATCATGGCATAATGGAGCTATGTGGACGTCAGAAATAATCTACATCTTTAATGTAAAGTTGAGGAAAGTACAACATAGGACAATATTATAAAGGCTATTGCTTACTTTCTTACAGAGTAGAGGCAAAAAAATAGGCATTAAGACTTCTTTATTCTCTTTTTCCAGTATATCATACTGGCATTTAATTATAATGTACTGAGTGCTCATTACAGCAGAACTTTTTCAGATCAATGTTTGTTTGAAAATTACATTAATATTTTGTTGGAATATTATGATTCTCACCTTTAAAAACTAGCAATACCTAACCTCTGATACCCAATGATAACTAATGTTATTAATTAATGGTATCATTAAATTAACTATAAAACCATCAACATATGTCCATCATCTTTGCTTTTTGCTATATCTACTCTAAATCTATGAAACAACCAGGGGAGATTTTGCCCCTCATGTGACATTTACCAATGTCTGTAGCCATATTTGGTTGGTACAGCAAAAAGTTTACTGGTCAAAATATCAATAATATCAAGGTTGATAAACCCACTATAGGAAATTTTATGTTGCTCTCTTGTAATAGCTAATAACATATTTCCTATATTAGTGGAAAGGAAGTTTGATCTTCTCTAGCATATAGGATTTCAAAATTTTAGGATTGTGCCTAACTCCACTACAGTTCATATTTGATGAAGATTTCCAAATGTTTGCATCTTTAGTTTACAGAAGTTTTCCTTTTGTTCTAAGGTCTACTAGTAAAATCTAAGCTCACATGAATGTCAGTGATTTTTCTGACTTTTTTTAGCTTAATTTGTCAGGTGTATTGCTTGCTATATAAAAAATCTTGTATTTTATATATCTGCAATATATAAAAATGAATTTGTGTTTTCTATTATTTATGTGCATTTAGGGTTCTATTATTGCTAATTAACAATTTCTCAGGATAATTAATGATACTTTTGGCATATTAAACAGGTATTTATTGAGTCCTGGGAATATAAACTAGAGATTTGCCTGCTCTTTGGAGCTTGGCCCTCTGGAGCGTATATGTTAATGAATTATAAAAGAAAATAAGATATGATGGGAAAGAATGTGGAGGGTGGTACCAATGTATGTGCTAGGGTATATAATCTAGGTTGAGGGAGAGAAGTGATGTTCAAGGTGAGACCTGGTCATGATTGTTTTGGGTATAGAAAATATGTTAAAACACTTGGAGGTGAGATACAGTCAGTGCCGCCAGCGCATTTAAAGTATCTTTATGAGATACTGTGAAGCTTCATTACATATATATTCATTAATTATCAACCATTTATTCAATGCCTATTCTCAGACAGGCATCAGAAGAATAGCACTGAAAAAAATAACTGAAGTGAGCATCATGTAGCTTACCTTCTAGTGTAGCAGTTTGTTAATATTATTTATCTATATAAGTAACTTCCC
Source organism: Erethizon dorsatum (assembly GCA_028451465.1). Lineage (NCBI taxonomy): Eukaryota > Metazoa > Chordata > Mammalia > Rodentia > Erethizontidae > Erethizon > Erethizon dorsatum. The sequence goes on from CM051824.1 coordinate 141,533,298, forward strand.
ATTAACAGGCTCTAACTTCATGTACAGTCAGAGTTGTGAATGCAATACAAGCATTTTCATAGACCGAGCAATGCCTTGAGAGGTAAGTTAATGGGATATTTTTTATAAATGATAAAAACAGCAAATTGGTATTAAATTGAGATTTATTAGAAATTTATCTTGAAATCTTTGATATCCAGGTTTTAATTTCCCAAGTGATCCTTTGGGTGTTGTGTTTTTTTTTATTCTTTATCAGAATATAATGCTTGATGTGGCTGAGACTTTTCCCCCTTGGAGAGATTTGATTCCTTTTTCAGTTAAAAGTATAGCTGATTTGGCAAATACATGCAGAGGGATTTTTTTCAAACACCATGGAAAATTAAAGACTCTCTTAGAAAAGTGATCACCCAGTCCTTTACACTAAAACATGTTAAGACCTTCTCCTGTCATTTTATCATGGAAAGATTTACAAAAGCCTCCACTGGGTTAGATGTGACTAAAGATTTAACAAGAGGATTAGTTAATAGCATTCCAAAAATCTGTGGTCATAGCACCTTTAAGGAACTTCTCGAAAGGTAATGAAATTATTGTATTATTTTTCAAAACATCTCCAAATGAATGTGCTTCCCAGTAACAGCATTCATGAAGTTGACTTTGAAATATTTTAACTTCTAGAATTCTTTAAAACCACGTTTCCAATGTTATGATTTCAGCTTAGTCATGTTAGAATACAAAATAAAGTCATTCAGGAAACTTATACTAGAGATAGCTCTTTCTAGATCGTAACATTTTATTGGATACAATCAGAAAATGTGGTGTGGCTGGCAAACCCTACATTGGGTTTTGAAATTACTGTGCTACCAGTATGTTCCAATCAATGAGAACCTTTCAGCCATGAACTTTTATTGATTTGTATTCCTCAGAGTAACATAAATAGCTTTCCTTAAGTCTTCCAATTTTACTATCGTTATTTTTTCCCTGAAATCTCTACTGTTAGAAGGTTTATTTATACACTTTTTCTGTTGCTTTCCAAGCCTTTCGTGGTTTGAGCCAAGGATAGATAACCTGGTCCTACCAGCAAGTAGGGAGAGGAAAAAGTGCAGTGACCCATTAAAATATTCTACAGACAGTTGCACTTTGCTATGAATAGTTCTATAATCAGAATTACTTTGCAGTTTTAAAAGAACCAGTAAAATAATGTAAATTTCAAATAAAAAAGCCAAAAGAGCGTGTGTACAGACATCAAATCACACTAGGAATTAAATCCATTCTCATAAAAGAACTAGAACATTTCAACAGTTTCTTTCCATTTTTAAAAATATATGTGAAATCTGACCCTCAAATTTATTGCATTGATAGACATATTTTCAACTTGTGTAAAACATAGGAGTTGAGTTTCTAGACTTACCATATAATTATCAAAATGATAATTTAGGACTTTCAAGCACACTTGATTTTTCTCTACTCTTTCAGATGCTATTTGTATGTTGCTTAGAAGTGTAACCAAATGTATCAAGTATCAACATCAATTCATATAAAAATTGAAAGAGTAATCAAATTAAAACATCCATTATTGTTTTTAAAAACAGCCTTGGGATAGTTTTTAATCTTGTTTTCAAGCTTTATAGCTTATAGTCTAGAAAATATGACAGTAAATATTGGTAAACTTGACCAATATTTTCTTCCTTGCATGTGAGTTTTAACATGTTTTTCTGTCTTCTAGCAATCATAGAAGCTAAAAAAAAAAAAAAAAAAAGGCCAGCTTCAAAATTCATTGGTTTCTTGGCTTTTAAAATTATTATTTTATACATACCTAAGCTATGAGATCTTGTTAAGTCTCCCTTAAAAATGTCTGTAAAGTGTGTACTTTCTGACTAGACACTACAACTGTTGCAAGCTATATTCAAACATGTGTATGAAATCATTTGCTCTTTCCTGATATTATAGAGCCATGGAAAATTAGTTCTAATAGAACAAAGATTACTTACTTTAATGGAATCACTGTGCTTTGCTACTGTGAAATAATAGTAATATTCTATAAACTATGTGTGAGTACCAATCAAATTGACAATATTTCTTACTAACTTAAAATTAACATATAGACTCCTTCTTAATTAGTGCCTCTAAAGTAGTTATTGCTAGGACATAAAGAGTGAAAAGTATAAATTTTTGCTAATACAAATCTCAAGTTTCCTGTTATTCCAAAAGGCATTAACCGCAAAGACATAAATTTTGCTGTCTCTAGCAAAATAAAATTCATACATATATTGAAGATCATCCTCTTCAGTGGTAGAGTTTATTTACTGAGTTTTCAATCTTATCTTTTCATCATTATTAGAATATTGTTTTGGGGTTTACCTGTTATTCAGGAAAATTTTATGTATCTTGAAACACATCAACTATGATTAAATGCTGCATATGCATTACAAGTATATGACATGATATTCCAGTGCAGTTCATTTTACATGAAGTAACAGGGCGCTTACCGTGGAGGAACACTTTCGGGGAAGCAATGAGTAAGTTCCTATAGCATTTGACATCTTTACAACAGAGACATACTCTGGAAATTTGTGTAATAAGGATTCTATCAATATGTTGAGGAGAACTTAAGATTTTAAGAGTTTATTGTGCATAACATATAGAGTAAAATAATGTATTCATCAATATATTTTTGGATTCTTGCTTAAAGGAAGCAAGTATGTTAGAAGAACATGGTCTTTATAAGTTTATTCAAGTAGCTTAGTGTTTCATTTAAAAAGGATATAAATTCGCCTAAATAAGAATGTATAACAATAGGCTAAAATACTTAAACTTTTAAATATGATAAATTAATAGCTTCTGATTTTTTTTGGCTTAGATTTCCAACTTAAAAAATTACATTCCAATGTTCTGTAAGTCTGTATACTTTTACTATATTAATTGCATTGGCTTTAGTGTTGATTCACATTTACAAATTGAGAGTATTTTATTCACAGTTCCAATTCAATTTTTCATTTCTAAAATGATTTATGTTTGGAAATATCTTCACCTTCCTTTACACAGACAGGGAGTGAGAGAGGAAATGCATCCCCACGATTATACAGAGAAAGAACAAGGCCTAAAACTATTGTTTTCTTACCAATAAAAGGAAGCCTCCTTAAGGTGTGTGACAGAAAGGTTAAAATGGATAAAAAAGTAAAATGAAGTTCTCTTACTAGAGATAAAATAAATAAGTCACAGAAGGCAAGATAATGGTGGAAAGACAAAAATAAATGAAAACAGCGATTGTGAGCATCTACTTATAATGGGAAAACAGAACCCACAGTGTTCTGAAAATACTCAAGGAGAGGGGTTGGCAAGGTGTGGATGGAATCACTTCATCTCTCCAGGATCAATTTCCTTCCTCTTTAGAAATAGAAGAGTGAAATTAGATGATGAATATGGCATCTCTCTTTCAGATTTAAATTGCTATCGTTGTTCTTAGTGTATAGGATACGCCTCAAGATAAACCAAGAGGGAGAAGAAAAGTGTGGAGAAATATTTCACTGTGAAAATATTAGTAAGGATTCATAAAAATGGGGTCATCACTAAGATCAAGAAATAAAATATAACTTCTAAGAGATTCACGGGAAAATATCTACACTAAACAGTAAATAAGAAGTAAGGATTTTTTTCATTTTTTACTTAGTAGAAAAAGAAAACATTTAATAAGTTTATTTGTCAAAAAAGATGAATATACAGCCTGGAAATTTTGTTGAAAATATTATGACCAGGAAAATGAGGATGCTAATACCTGTATCAATGTACACATAGGTACATATATATCCATATGCATGATATGCACATGACATTGATGATACATATCCATGTGTATTACCTTACTGAAGTTAATTTATTTTTCATAATAGCCATTTACATGCGTGAAATAACTTGTCTACTATCCATCCAGTTTGAAAGTGATAGAGAAGAAATACAGGTACAGTTTACCCACTCTATAGCCTTTGTGCTTTATTATTATGCCTTATTAATGTTAGCATATATTCAATACAGAAAAGGAAGTCAATAGTAAATTTAGCCAATAGTATTTGATGGGTATTGTGGTGGTGTTAAAAAAAAGACTCAGAAGTAAGGACAAAAAGAAAATTAATGTTGGTTTTACATATAAAATCAATAAATAATTTAAAAGACCAAATGACAAATGGTTTCAAGATACTGACTTATTAATCCACCATCACTGTTATTTTATGTATTATCTACACCAAAAGTGCACGAACAGTTCTGTTAGCTTGCTCTCTGTAAATTATTGAGTCACTTCAAATGTTTTTCTGGTAGAAAATAATTTTCAATTAGTGTAGAAAATCTAGACAATTTGGAATGTCTTTAAAAAATCATAATCATTTCTCCATATCCAGACTTTACCCAGTATTTTCGTGTTTTTCTTTTCAGTGCTTCTAGGAAGCATTTTGCCTAGTGATTAAAATCGTGGACTTTCCAGCCAGATTTGTGGCCTTAAATTCCAACAACCAAACCGAGGCAACTTGTAGAATAGAGTGTCTCTCTGCTTCATTTCTCTCATATATACCACATGGTTAATGATATCATCCATATCTCTGTGTTATGTTGTGCATTAAACAATAACAATACTTAACGAACTTAAAGGTTTGTGTGGAATGTAGTGAGCACCGCATAGGTGAAACATGTCTTGCGTGATACAAGAATCCCAATCTAGGCCTGTTGTCCTAAAGTCTTCATAGGTAAGTCCTCTTTTACTCTCTGTAGTGTCTTTGTGGAAATAAGTTTTATAATCACTGTATATTTGAAAATTTGTTATTGATTTTTCTAGACATATTTATAATTTTTATATGGTTAATATTATACAAACAGTTGTAATCTTGGTTAATGATCTCTACATTCATAGACGGAATTCTCCCATGTCAATTAACATTTTTTAAATACTTTTATATACTTGTAAAGTTCCCTAGAATGAATATTCTATAATTTACTTATGTATAATTCTATTTTTCATTACCCATCAGAATAATTCTATGATAAATATTTTGTCCACATGTTTTTCCTGCCTTCTGTTGAATTACTTAGCATGCTAAATTCAAATGTTTGAATCAAAAGTAATGAACGTTTGGAAGGTTTTGATAATGATGTATCTTTGGCTATGGAGAATTTCAAATTAATCAAGAAAACAAAAAGCAAAAAACAAAAAACAACAACCAGACAACGGAACTCAGGCTTTTGCCAAGGCTCTGTTTCAGAGTTGACATTACATAGAAACTTAGGTTGATTCTTTCATTTGACCTTTATTGCTGAATGCCCTTTTTATCTTGTGTTGGTAATGATGTTCAGGTTTCTCATCTGCTTGGTATTCCTACACCATACCCTAGCTGTCATTTTGTGCTAATTTGCCATAAATTATCTAGCAAAAACAAACCACTCAATAACAGGGAATGAATTGAGTGTGTGCCCCTTTGACTTATGATTGCTGGAGCTGGAGATCTCCTGTGGCTAAAGGAAAATATTCAACATGTCAGTGTTGTGTCAAACATCAGTTCTGAAATTATCAGGTAATCTCAAGTCTCCAAGCCCGTTGCTGTGGGTTCCAAGAGATTTGCAGTATTGTTTTAAAGGAAATAGTAAATGTCAGACTGCGTCTCTAAGGTTTGGTCTCCTGAGTAATGGTGCATATGTGTCCTTTATTGGATGCCCTTTTGTCTACATAAAACAAAAATATTCGGTCTGTTTGGAATCTGTGCTCTTGCATTTGATTCTAATTATGCTTGACAACTTCATATCTTCCCTTTGTTTACATTTTCCCCAAGATAGTAATGTTGATTTTGTAGCTGCCTTAACACACATTAAGGTACATTTTAGTGGTAATTATTTCTTTATGGCACTACAATACAGAACATTGTTAATAGGGTACATTTTTCATTTAATTGGACAAAAGAACTGAAATTTTAGAAAATTTTAAATTGTGATAGATTTACAATTGCAAGGACAGCTGCTATTCTGTAATTTCATAATAAAAATTTGTATTTTATTTAATCATGTTCTTAAATATTTTTTTCCTTCAGATAACATTTCTCCTTGCTTCTCATCTCTCAATTTTGAAGAATTAAATCCCCTATTTCTAAGAATATTTTCTTCTTTAATATGTCTTGCAACTTTCCCATTTCTTTCTTCCTGAAATATATTCTCTAGGATTTCAGTCTGGGCTTTTAACTTTTTATTTTTAAATAATACTAGATCTACAAGTAATTGCAAAGGAAATGTGGAGAAAACCAGTTACTCCAACAATGACATGTTAGTAATTTCAAGTACATTACAAAAACAGGAAATTGATTTTTGTATAACACAATGAACTGGACGAGGTTAGGTATATAAAATGTGGGGTTGTTTGAAGCAGTTGATGTAATAATGGAAGCTATCCCCTGGTAATATTCATATTACAGGTAACTAACACTTACATTTCAAAAGCGCAGTTCTCAGTATATTTTTTATTGGCTCTATATATTTTCTTTATATATATATTTTCCTTATATATATATATTTTCCTTATATCTTCACTGGAGATAAAAGAACCATCCTAAATGAATATTTTTATATTCCTTCGTTGGATTAAATAGAAGTAATTAATATCAAAATGTCTTATAATATACACATACATATTGGTAATATGCATTATAGTTTCACTTTGTATTTAGAGTCCTAAAAATTAGATTATATTAATATTATTTTAAACATCAGACTATAGAGGTTCAAGAAGAGGTAATAAATTATTAAGCCCATATTGTAATTTAGAGGCAGAAGTAGGATTCACATTCAGTTGAATCATGATGATCACGTGGGAGCTTCATCTTCATCGTGAACATTCTAAGAAGTTTCTATATGATCATACTGTCTTATATAGTTATAGAGGTTTATTTTGGGGTTGTCTCAACCTCACTAGTGTTTTGCTGTGGCACACGTGGCCACACAGAACTTATTATAATTGAATGATTAGTTTTTAAGTCTGGTACTGATCATTTCCTCTCTTCTTTTTGATACCAATACTTTTCATTTTTTTGTGTTCCCATTTTATGACTTTAGCTAAAATTTAATAGTAATAAAAATGACTGATGGCTTAAGGTCGTTGTTTTAATCATAGTAAAGATATGTCCTATAATTACTTCACTAAATTTTATCATTTATGGTATTAAATTCTACTAAGTAAATGTCTTATCAGTTTGAGCTGGTATAACACAACACTATACAGCAGAATATGATAGCAATGCGTTCCTCACAGTTCCAAGGATAAGTCCTAGATCAAAAGCCCCTGCTGGTTCAGTGTCTGGTGTGGCTAGAATCCTGCTTTATTGACCCCCATCTTCTCAGAGGGGCCCCCTGTGGTAGATGGATATAATCCACACAATTTCTACTTTTAAAAATATGTTGAGGCCTTTTTGTGGTGTTCTATATGATCTATATTATTTCTTTTTCAGTGAAGATTTGAAAGACAAATGTTTCATAAATTTCGTGTGTATGTATTAAAATACTTGAATAATTCTAAAATTATGCATTTTAAATCTTTACCTATAATAATTACACATAAATGAAAGATATGATTGTGTCACAATTAAATGTCTTCTAATTATAATTTATCTTGTATGAATTGTGTATGATCATGAATATATAATCATATGTCTAAAATATACTTTGTTTTGTAAGTAAAGATGATATGTGACCCTTTGGAAAAAACCTTTAACTAATTGCTGCTCAAAGTTAATTGACTATTTTCGATTTTGGCATTTGATATTTTTTCTTGTTTCCCATGTAAAATAATTTCCCTTAAATTCTACTTTACTTGCAATCAATATCATTAACCAAAATCTTGTGATTTTTACTTTCCTTATTTATGGATGTACATTTTTATATTCTTAAACTTTCAGGTACAGTTTGCACATTTTCTGGAAATATAATAGAGTTTGATTTCTATTTTTTTACTTTGTAGGAGAGACTCTTTTTTTTTTTTTTTTTCTTTTTGTGGGTACCGGGGTTGAACTCAGGACCTCACGCTTGCCAGCAGGCACTTGTGCCACTGAGCGATATCACCGGCCCTTTTTTCCTTTTTATGTGGGTACTGGGAGTCGAACTCAGGACCTCGTGCTTGCCAGGCAGGCGCTTATGCCGCTGAGCTAACTCACTGGCCTGAGAATCTTTTTTTTATTTATGACCTGTACTCTGTGTAACATTTTGGCCATTCTTTTAAGGGCATGATATAGAGTATATTAACCATTGTTATTCTCTACCTTGTTATGAAATATTTTCATTTTTCATAGAAGAAAAGTGTTTTTCAAATTTTCTTTATTAACATTTACTGTTAAATAGCAAAGAAGTTCAACATATTTTGTAGCATTTTAGGGGCTATTTTTAAAGGCCCTGCACATGGCAATCATGTATCAGGTGGAAAGCATTTGAGAAGAGACCTGAAAGAACAGAGTAGGACTATGCTGTGCTGAAAAAGAGAAAACACAATTTGTGAAAGAAACCTGAAGGTAAATTATGTGGATTCAGTCTTAGAATAGCAACATGGAAGTCAGCAGAGGTGGAGTAGAATGAGGAAGGGAAAAGGCATATCTAGGTGATGCTGGAGAAAGAAAGGTGAGTGGAGGAGACAGCGCCTTGTTGGCCATGGGAGGCACTGGAATGTTTTAATCAAATAGATCTTATGATCTGAATTACATTTACAAGATCTGTCTGGCACCGTGTTAAGAATAGCTGCAGGGGATCAAGCAGAAGCTGGTGAACCAGTTAGGAAGCTTCTGCAATAATGGGAAGGGGAAATGGGTGTGGCTTAGACAAGGATGGTCATGCTGGAATTTTTCACATGCATTTGAATCTGGACACTTTGAGTAGAACCTACTGGAATTTTTAATGCTATCTCTTGGGTTTCTTCAGTGTTAGATAATTGATGTAGAATGGTTTTTCTTCCTCTTACCCCTATCAATTCTCAATAACTGGTAATATGATATATATTTTAATATAGTATTATTAAATATTTATTTTATTTTTCTCTTGCCATTATAACAAAATTATTATGATAAACAAGAAAATATATTTTTACAATACAGTTTTTACAATGAACTGTCCATCCAGGAATTTGGGTTCGCACCTTTGTAATTTTTGACATATTGATCTTTATTTTCTTTTCTAATATCTTCCCATATGTGTTTGAGTAACTTGTTATTGGGAGGACAAGTGAGTACCATATACAGGACACAGATGCTATCCTTTTACATTCATACTAAAACAGCCTGATAAGTGGATTATTCTTGGTCATATTCTCTTTTAAGCTCTATGTCTTCTAATAATGCAAACAAAACTAAAGAAAAGTCTGATGTGAGCCTGACATATTTATCAGTGCAGAACTTTTCCCTTACAGTGTATCAGGCGTGTGTGTGTGTGTGTGTGTGTGTATGTGTGTGTGTGTGATTTTCTTTATTTTAAATATTCAGGATTTTGGCTAGTTTGCATCGGGATATTAATAACTCTTCCCAGCCTTTTCCCCTACCCTTATTAGAATCTGGGTGGTTCTTTTATTATTCATAGCTTTGGTTACTGTTTTAGATCTAGTTTCTCCTTGCTTTTTCTTCAGCACACACATTCTTGAGTCAAAACTTTCTGGTGCCTCGTCTGCCTTCTTCTCTGTCCTTATTTTTCTCCCTTTCATTTCTCCCCTGAGCTGTGGTTCAGTTACTGTAGTCTTCAGCATGATCTTCCCTTTTTTCTTTTCTGTAGGATGGTTTTTAGTTTTCTTTTTTTCTCTTGTATTTCTCCAACACATTTTACCTGGAAGGTAAAGACCTTTACAGGATTAATATCAAAACTAAATGACTATTTCCATTCACTGTTCCTTTAACTTTGAGATGTCTGAGCCCTTTCTCTGATCCATGCTGGTGGTAGTGTTTATATGCACAGCCCCTTTCTGTAGCCAGCAAGCATTTGTGGGAACTGTTAAACTGTGCTCAGGAAGATTACCCTGTGTGCCTCAAGGTACAAAACATACTACAATACTCAGCATGCACGAGTAGTAAGGGGTGGAGGTGACAGCAAGAATGAGAGCTGCTTTGTAAATTACACACGTGACTGCTTTCTCGGTGGGGATTCAGAAGGAATGCCATATTTTGTTTGGCTATATCAATATTAAATGGCTGGTTGGGTTTGGTGGAATTTCTGTTTTGCCTTATTATAATCTATTTCCATTGTTAGCTAAAATTCATTAAAATCCTTTTGTATTAAATAACAGTGTATAACATAGGGAAGGGAAGGAAAAAAAATAAGCTGAGTTCAGACTTAGGGGAATCAGAAAAAGGAAAGAACACCTGGTAGCCCATGTTTTTAACTCCTGGGCCACTTGGGGATTACAGATTACTTCTAGTACCCAGACTGTTGAACTGTGATCCCAATAAGGCCGTTCTCAAGCACACTGTACGCTTTGCCTGGCAGACCCCTGCTGCTGCTGCTGCTGCTGCTTCTTTAATTATAGCTTCTGTCTCCTAAGAAGATCAGCTATGTAAGGTGGGTGGCAGCGACCAGTAGTTGGTTCCTCCAAAAGCAGAGCTGGGCTGTAAAGAACAGCTGCCTGTTTTCTAGGACTCTCGAGGAGCCTGACTTGGGACAGGTAGGGGACAGCAAACTACCATTTCATACAATTTTCATATCCAGGAAATTCTTCTGTCTCACAAAATAAAATATGTATAAGACAGTTTAACCTAATTGTTCTTACAGTTGGTAAGAAGCTGTGTTAATCTGCCCATTGTTAGTTTTAGTAGTCAGTTTTACTCATTGCTTTCTTTTAGTCTCCCTCCCTTCTCCTACCCTCTCACCCCTCTTCTCTTCTCCCTTCCTTTCCCTATTTTTTCTTTCTTTCCTTTGCTTTCAGCAGTACTTGGTGGGGACTCCTTTGCACACTACCAATTTAAAACTGGTCCAAATAATGTTTATAAGATTTGTTAATAGAATCAGTAATATTTAGGAATGACTCGTATAATTTTTATCAGGACCAATTCTAGAAATGATGAGTGATTACATGGAAAAAATTTAGTTTAATTTCTTGTCAGTGATACCTTCACTCAGATAACTAATTGCATTGAGCTCTCATAAAATATGCACAGACCTCTCATAGTCCAAGCATGTTGCCAAGCCCTGGAACTAGAGAGTGATTAAAACACATTCACTACTTGACCTCAAGAAATGTACATGCACAATTAATTACTTACAACAATGATAAGTGCATCCTGGAAAATAAGTTGTATTGACAGCAAGTAACCTAAGACGATACTCTCATCTAGGGATTGCATTAGTTTCCTCCAGTTGCTGTGACAAACTACCACAAATGGAGTAACTTATAAGCCATAGGAAATTATTCTCGTATAGATCTAGAGGTTAGAAATCTGAAATAAGTATCACTGGTTCAAAATTAAAGTGTTAATAATTTCACATTCCCTTGACTGGCTGTAGGGTAAAACACATTCCTTACCTCTTTCAGCTTTGGATATTCTTGGGCTTGCGGCCACATCATTACAGTCTCTGCCTCCATGTACCTATTGCTTTCTTCACTGCCTGAAAAAAGAAAAAAATCTGTCTCTCTCTTAAAAATATAGGTGTCACTCATATAATTAAGTATAATGTCCCCACTTGAAGACCGTTAATTTAGTCACATCTCCCAAATCTCTTGTTAAAACTTACTGGGCAGCTGGTTGGGCCAAGAGTCTAAAGGATTCTCAAGCAGGGAAGGTGGAGTGTGTAACCCTGAAAAACCTGGCAGAAATTGTGTAAGGAACTGGGAGAAGGGAATGAGAGGAATGTACAGAAAGTGAGGGACAGCTTGGCCAAATGGACCTATGTGTATAAAAATACCAGTTCTTTTGGACCAGAAACATCCATTTTATTTGGACTCCAAGTGTCTTCAGAAATCCTGTGTGTGTGTATGTATATATATGCATGTATATATATATATATATAACTTTTTCATATACTGAGTCAGCCAAGTCTTTTTGTGGGGTAATCACAGCTATTAGGAATCTAAAAGTCCCAAGGCACATATAACTCTATGGAACTAAGCCCAGCTGCTTTCTGCTCAACTGGGTTTGCCAAGAAATGGCTTGAGAAGCAATTTTCTCATATAAACAAGTGGATACAAATTAAATTCACTTACTCTTGGATTTTTTTTCTCAGGAATGTTTGCTAGTAGAAATTGGTCTTCAGTGTAGTTAAGATGAGATACAGATAGAAACCTACTTACTTTTCCTCCTCCTCCCTCTATAACTGTGATGTGAAACCTATTTAATTTTTTTTTAATGTTATGATTCAATAGATGACAAAAGGCAACTTTTGGACGTGACTTTAAGTTGGAATTGGAGACTTTAATTGTTTTTAAAATAAAAATGGGTAAAGTGGTATTCTCATTAAGAAAAAGCCATTAACAAATCTTTTCAAACTTCACTTGTTTTGTTTTCAGGATACTGGAGGTTGAACCCATGCCCTCCTCCTGAGATATAGCCTCCCCCAGCCTTTGTTTATTAAAAATTTATTTTCAAACTTCAAATCTCTTCTATGGGCACAGGAACTTACCTTGTTTTCTGTTTAAAGTAAATACTGTATAGGAAAAGATTGCTGTGTATATATGTGTGAGTGTAGGTACAGCCATATATAAAAATGTATATATGTACATAATACATGTATGTGTACACACATATATGTATATATTTACATATACAAATTTAATTTTCATGTTACTAGTCCAGAATGTAAGTATCTTAACTGATTTATTTGGTAAAGCCTAAACTAAGAGCAGAAAATTGTTCCTAACAAAATTTGCAAAACCAGAGCTTTTGACTAATTTGACAAGTTCCCATCCCAGGTCTAAGGATACAAGGGTCACGTATTAGAACCATTCAACTCATACAGCATTGCTGATGGGCCTGAATTTAAAAGCCTAAAAATTATATACTCTTATAAAGTCATTTATTAAAATACAAATTTGCAAAAGTGAGAGAAAGGAAATGATTCCATTAAATGTATGATCAATACACATCTATTAGCAAATATTTAATAAACTGTCTGTTGATAAAATACGTCTTACTTGTGACTGCCAGTCCCCCATCATTATTATGTGTTTATGATATGCTCACTCACGTCCTATTGTCGAAGCAATACTGTTCTTTAGACCCAGTCTCTACTTGGTGATGTATCTCAAATCATTTCAACCCTGAGATAATTTTTCTGTAGTGATTGAATATATTTCCCAGAGGTCATATTCTCCATGGGGGGGTACAATAAAATATCAATTAAAGAAATTAAGTTCAGGACAATATTGGCCATTTGCTCTACTAAGCTCTCCAAAGATTTTTTTTTCCTTAAATCATGTGCTGTACCAGATGCCAATAGACTAACAACATATAAAGGACTTAACATCATGTAATTTTGCATAATGCAGATCATGCGGGCAATTTTCCACACAGTATATTGTAAGAAAAGTTGATGTTGGGCCAGGGATATAGCTCAGCGGCACAGTGCCTGCCTGGCAAGCGAAGGTCCTGAGCTCTAGAAAAAAAAAAAAAAAAAAAAAAGAAAAGTTGATGTTACTTAATTTCAAAATGGCAATTGAAAATTATTTTCATTATATTGCTCATTTTCTGTTATTGAAAGATTCATAAGTTGTGCTTAAGAGTGTAGGAGTTTACCAAAAGGTGGTTACTAACCTGCACAGATACTCTTTTTATTAACTAATAAGTTCTAGCCGAATTCTGGTTTTGTTTTGGCCTTCACTAAGAAGAAACAGACTAAGTTTTGGGCTGACGGATAGGTCTCCTTGGCTAGATAGCCTTCTATAATCATCACCTCCTCCCCTTCATTATTTTGTCCTCTGTCCTTGTTTTAAAATGTCTGTGCCTTTTATTATAAGCTGTCTCAGAGGCTTTTCCAGAAATGCACAGTGCGTACATACAAAATGATGAAATAAACATACTTTCTCATTTTATTTTAAAAGATGTTTGGGTTGAACTCAATGACCTTTAAGGTCCCTTCCAGCTCTAAATTTATGTTGCTGTCAACAAAGACAGACAAAAAAATCCATTAAGCTACAGGCCAAGAGATGAATGCCAAGCACTGTATTCCTGCCATAGGTATATTTCTTCTTGAAGGTAGAGTGCTAGATTCAGCGGTCTGCTAAAGATCCTCACAGCCTTGTGGTGATAAAACATGATAACTAGTTACTAAAAAAACACAATTAAAATATCGTACTTTTAAGCATAAAAAATAAAACAGAAGACCCTAATTATATCTTGTGAGTCATTTATATAAATTGGACGACTAAGCTGAGCCTAATGAATGTAGCTAATTTAATGAAATTAGTCACATTTGAATATTGTCACAATCTTGCTATCACATTAAGTCTGATTAAAATTTATTCTATGTGCCTATATGGGTCCCCAATCCATAGCTGTCAATGCTTTCTTGATAAAATAGCTCTGTAATGCTTTCAGGAAACTCGATTCAGAGCAGGTTGGGTGGGCTTTCACTTTAGAGGAGAACGATAATTTTTAGGGCATCATTTCTATTTATATGCAGAAAAACAGAGAAAATGTCCTGGTGTTGTTCATTTTTGATGGGTGATAGAAATCATTGAAAATATGGAAAATGCTAGGTATTGTGTATTGATAATTTCCAAAGTTGATTATATTATTCTTAAAGCCAACAGAAACAAATAAACCAAATTGTAGTTTAAGAGATGAACTTATGTAATATAAATATTACTTTATAGTAATAAAATTTCTGTTGAGAAAAATGGAATATAATTTTGATGAGGTCCAAGGGAAAATTTGTTTCTATTTGGGCAGCTTCTAGGTTTTTGTATTTGTAGAGCTATGTATAGTGGGTTTAACAGAGTACCCTCAAAGTATATGCCCACCAAAATCCATGACTTTATTTGGGAATGGGATATTTGGAGATGTAATTTAGTGGAGGACTAAGGTGAGGTCTTCCTAGCTAAGGGTGGCCCTTATATCCAATGCAAGTGTCCTTGTGAGAAATAGAAAGGGAAATAGAGAAATGCAGTGAAGGACCTGTAAAGATAGTGTCAGAAGCTGGAGAGAGGGGGGCCGGTGAGATGGCCCAGCGGCTTAAGCGCCTGCCTGGCAAGCGCGAGGGCCCGAGTTCGACTCCCAGAACCCACATACGAAAAAGGGGCCGGTGATATCGCTCAGCGGCACGGGCGCCTGCTGGCGCGCGAGGTCCTGAGGTCGACCCCCCGGTACCCACAAAAAAAAAAAAAAAAAAAAAAAAAAGAAGCTGGAGAGAGGGAGCCTCTAGCTAAAGAGCGACAGGGTTATTGGGAGCCACTAGAGGAGACTGGAAGAGGCAAGGAAGAATTCTTTCCTGGAGTCTTTAGATAGTATGGCCGTGCGACACCTGATTTCAGATGACATTTGAACTATGAGAGAATATTTTATGTCCTTGTAACTCACCAGGTTTATGACAATTTTTCATGGTGACTCCAGGAAATTAGTATAATTGTCAGTATAATTAGTATAATTGTTAGTATAATTGTCACTATAATAACAGAAATTCTGTTATTATATTGTGAATTGGCAAGCAATACCTGGGTACATTATTTCATTTGTACAGCTTATTGATAATCTTATATTGTACCCTGTAAATAATTTTCAAGTATTTTATACAATCCATAGTTGTTTTTAATCTGCAGTTTAATTAATACTGATGTCAATTACATTTGAATAAATACAAAAAATAAGATTTTAGGGGTGTTTAGGATTTTGTAATGTCTCTAATAAAATAGTGATTAAATGAAATTTATACTTGGAATAACTTGACTCATTTGTTAGCTCAAAATAGTATTTACTAGTACTCAGATAATAGTTAATTCCCTAAATAACACTTACTTTCATGTATTGGTATTGCTTAGTAAAATGAGAGGGAAATTCAGTGCAAATTATGAATACTAATCCTCATAATTCCATTAAAGAGAGTCTTGATCTTACTAGGAAGAGTCTAATGTTGAAATACATGACCAAAATTAAAGTGTAGCATTTCAAAGCACATATAGAAATATATGGGGTTAAGTACAATTGGAATTTTTCAATTTGGACAGTCACTTGGAATTTTAAAAAAAGGATAGTTATAAATTAAACAAAATATTTATTATCACTTGTTTTGAGCTTTCAATTAAAAATTTAAAAATATAAAAACAGAGCTTTGACTATACTAAATATAATACTGGTATTTATCCTTTCTTGCTAAGTTTGGGGAGGAGGATTAGAAGGTTAAGGAAAATAGTATTTGTATACATAGAGGATAGTTTACTTATAATAGTTCTTTATTAAATAGTCAATGTTTTTTGAAACAACAATTTCCTAAACATTACAGATTTTTTTGTATGTGCAATCATTAGTTTTTCAAATGGAAATAACATCTTTCAGGTTCACACAGCTGCTTATTTTATTAAATGTCTGGAGATGGCTTTATGCGCGGCTCACCTGGCTAACCTGGCAAGCACAGAGGTGCGCCTTGCCAAATGGAGGGAGGGTGAAGAGTGATTAATACCCATTCTTTAATGAGTTTTTGTTTTCTGAGTCTTTCTAAACACATTCTTATTTGTTTTATTGTAATGACGTGCTAAAAATTCCTTATTGATTGCTCTACAAAGCATGGCATTACCTTATTAAAATAATATTAATGACATTATCTAAAAATATTACAAAATATGCTGTCTTCAATAAGAAATTAGTTATAATAACAGTAATCCACTATATGGTCTCCATTAATTCTATTTATTCTGACTTCATCAGATTTAGGAATGCAGGTCCAAAATTTAGAAATTATTTATATGTAGTTATAATGGCAAATCAATGGTAGAGATGAGGTTAAGATGGTTTTCTGGCTCAAGAATTGAAGTGAGGTACTAGGATCACCAAAGGTTTAATCATTTTTAAATTGATGCCGCAGTTGTCTTTATTCTCTAAGTCTCCTGCAAACCTACAGTCTACCATGAAAGGTTATTCTCAGAAATCTATCACATAAAATCAATCATATAACTCCTTTCCATTCTGAGATTTTTAAAGATTAAGATTTTCAGTATAGAGGGAAAATGTTATATAGAAAGTAAAAAGTACACAGAGCATGTCATCAGTAGTATTTGATGTTACCCAAGAATTTGAGAAAAACTAACATAAAACAAATTACTATTACTCAATTGCACATTAACTACCAGAACCAGAAAGGGATTCCCAGATATAGTTTGGAAGGAAACTTTATCCTTGCGGAATGGTTTACTGACGAATACCTGCAATGTAATTTACAGACCTCCTCTGAAGCCATTTGAACCCAAGCTAGCAATACACTCACTGGGACCAGTGACAAAACTTGTGCTTTATCTCCTAGAGATTAGAAGACTCAAAACTCTGGAAATGGAAAGAATTTTAATATCCAACTACATAACTAACGGTACAAAAAATAAGTGAACAAAACAAAAAAACAACACAATCTGACTCCCGATCTCAGTATTAATTGTTAGTTCAAAGCAGTAGTGGTAGGAGAGGCTTCCTGGTCAGAGGTTTTCCTCGTCCGGTATCAGCGATCGTGTTTTGCATCCTGCCTCGGTGAAGTTATAAAAAACAACCTTTGACTGAATCCTGTAACCGATTTGTAAACCCAGGGTTAGACTCCTGGCATATGCCTCCTCCCAGAAACTACACTTTGAAATACCGTACTTGGTGTGAATCTGAACCAATATCTATTGTTTTGTGAAGAAAATGAATATCAGACCACAGGGCGCGGCACCAGTGTCAGATAGGACATGTTGGACAGTCGGGAAATGACAGCCTAGTGAAATACTATATATAGATTTACTAGCACTTCCTTTGAATATATTATGTATTCAACACAGAACTGAAACCTTATTAATCATTTCAAAAAATCTTTGTGGAATGTAAATATATTAGTGGTTACTCTTTCCTTGTTAATGAAAAACAAGGCAAAATAAGTACTTAGAAACATTCCTATTCAATTGATGTCATCCATTACCTACCAGCCCTGCATAGAAGACATAAACACACATAGCGGGTCTATTATGTCTCTTAAAAAAATTTGGCTCTATTTTTGTGTTTTGTTCTCTCCTTATTGAAACAAGAACAGTTTTTCAAGTCATGAAACATCTATAGGGATCCTTGAAATTTTTATCCATTACATGTGTACAGTATTTAGAAGGAACAGAAGTAATTAACGATCTGTTAAATTTTATACTGAGAGATTCAAATAAAAAAGCATTTTTAGGGGCTGGTGAGATAGCTCAGCGGCATAAGCACCTGGCAAGCGCGAGGTCCTGAGGGTGACTCCTGGTACCCACATTAAAAAAAAAAAAAGCATTTTTAGAGAAAATTTAATTTAAAAACATTTTGCATGCATATTAAATAGGCAGGGAATAAGTTCTCATATCAAACTCTGATACTAAATTACTCATTCAGTGATGGTAGAACAATTTTCTCACATTGAAAATGCCTATGTGTGTCTTTTATTTATATATGGTTTAATGAAAATTTGTTTGTTATAACTATATTAAGGGAAAGTGCACAAGAACTTCAATACCTTTTTTCTTTTTTTAACAAAAAGAGCAGCTTTTTTTTTAAACCAAAACCCAAATTAAGAAGTATGGTATTTTGCCTTTTAGACACAGTCTTCAAGTCACATAGTGGTGATTTGGAGCAGAATTCAAAATTTTCTAAGATTTATAAGTGAATCATTCAATGTAGTCTGTATCTTTATTATCTACTTTGTAGGATTTGTCGATATTTTTGAGTGTACTTGTGATTCGTTTGTTCTCACTGCTGCACAATGTTTCATTATATAAGCGCACTGCCATTTGTTTGCCTGTGTTCATGTTTGTAGACACTCGAGGTGTGTCCAGTTTGGGGCCATTGTGAATGGTGCCCCTCTGAACATTCTTGTGCCCGCTTTGGTAAACATCATAGGCCTTGTACTCAGGACCGTGGGACATGCTCTGAATTGCTGGAAGGTCCAATAATGGCTTATTGATCATTTTTCCTCCCAAGCACGGTGGGAAGAGTTGCAGTCACTCCACATCTCTTTGCCAACACTTAATTGCTGCTGTTTCTTGTAAACCAGTCTGGTCTCTCTGTACCATTACTGCAATGCGCTCTTAACTCTACAGAAACAGAAGAGAATATCTGACTTTACTTAATTGTATTCTACTTGAAGTATTTTACATTTCCTACTTTGCAGTATTTTTCCTTATTTGAATGACAATAGAAACAGTTATTTTGAAATATTCAATAGTGCAATAACTGTTAGTCTGATTCTTCATCCGTTATAATTTGATAAATTTTACCTAAATCTATATAGTTATTTAACTCTGATAAATAAGTACAAAAGGAAAAGGTAAGGAATTCCTCCAAATAATATGCAATAGCATTCCTGCATCTTAACAAAAAGTCTCCTGGTCTGTAAATAAGCCAGAATCTAAATCAGTTAATAGAGTAATTGAAATTAAGACAGAATTCTCCATTTCCATTGCCTACATTATGCTTATGTTTCTAAAAATCTTAGAAAAAACATGGCTTTCTGTTAGTTTCTTCTAACCTTGCTAACAACTGTTATTTCACTATTTAGCTTGAAACATGGAAAATTTGCTGAAGAGACTTTTGAAGGAAATTGTATATTCCTTCCTAATTATAAACATTCCTTCCAGCCTTTTATAGTGTAATATTAAAAAGAGTAAAAATGCCAGGTGTGTTTGGTGCACTGCTGTAATCCCAGCAGTCTGGGAGGCTGAGGCAGGAGAATTGCAAGTTTGAGCTCACCCTGTTCAATTTAGAGAGACCCTATCTCAAAAACAAACAAACAAACAAACAAACAAACACAAACAACAGCAACAAAACAGGCTGGAGATGCAGCTCAGTGTGATGACACTAACTTCCATTCCTAGTATCTCAAAAAAAAAAATTTGCATGAAGCTAATTGTATGGCTAATGTATTTTCATCAGTTTCAATAGTTTGCACTAATAATTACTGAATGATTGTATTCAAGAGTTCACAATTCCTGAGTCCAACCCCTGCTACACACTTTACAGAGACGGTGGCCTTTAGAAAGTTATTTAACTTATTCAGATTGTGGATTCTCAATCTGTAGAAAGGGTGCAATTATAATGAAAATATCAAAAGATAGGTCAGACTGCGACCTCCAAGAGACGGATGGTAAAAGAAAGTTGAGCACAGAGGATGCTATTAAGGGAGAGCTCCGTGAGAAGAAATGGAGGAGCTGGCAAAGCTGGAGGAGCTTTTGTTGAGAAGCAAGGCTGACTCGTAGAGCGTAAGAGGAAAGGAAGGTTGCATAGAAACATTCTAGCCTGATGGGTTCTAAGGAAGCCACACCCCAGGTTTCAGGGAACCCCGAGCCCAAATCAGTCATGGGAGAAGCCCTGTGTAACCAAACTTGACCTGCTTTAGCAACCGTGCTACACTCAGGCATTGCCTGTGGGAAGAGGAGACAGGTGCTGAAATCAATTTTCGAGTAAAACTGCAGGTGACTTTAGTCACTTACGGTTCCTGTACTTTAAGGGTCATAAGGCACATACTTCTGGTCATAATGGGTAATTAAGAAGATGAATTGACAAAATCCAAATAAAGTAACTAAAGCAATGCCTGAATCATAGTTATGCATTTATCTGTATAATTTAATCATATTATTTATCATCATTATTAATACTCCACATTAATAAGGGAGCCACAATATGTGATCTGTTTGGAATATTGAGAGAGTGAACAATAATGTAATAGTGCTATATAGTATTTAAATTTACTTGATTCTTCCAAAATTAAGAAGATTACACTGTAGCAACATAAATGTAGCAGTTTTCCCTTTATTATTTTTTTATTGGTGTGTATTCTTTCAAATCCCAGATGGATACTGAAAAACCTAAATCTAAATGCCCTATCCCTGTATGAGTAAGTTGGCTCAAGTTTATTTTTTAAATCAAGACTTATTAATATTACTATATTTGTCCTATACATTTAATTTAATACATTTAATTAATAGATTTTCCATGATTGTAGAAAATTCATAGCATGCATATGAATAGGTAAGAACTGCTCAATGGGAGGAAAATCGTATTGAAATAATGTGAATATTCTTGCTGAAAAGTCTCTGAGGCTGCTATAATTATATTAAGGTAAACCAACAAATTACTCAGAGGATAGAAATTTTGGTGTGTGGCTCCATTCCTGTGTTTATCTTCTCAACTTTGTAGATGGAGGCTTAGTTATTCTTCCCTGTGTGTGTTGTTCCTGTGCTTTTTTCTCTTTCCCCTCCTGGGATATTAGCCTTTGTTCTGGAGTTCTCATTAACTATACTATGGAAGATTTATTTTTACATTATTATCTCAATGGCTCCCTACAATATAACTTCTCTTTAGCTTTTCCTCAACCGTGTGAGTCCAAATAGAGTTCTCTGTATTCTGAATATCCATCACCTTGTCATCTTTACCTCCTCAAACTTGGCACATACTCTTACTTCCCGGCTACTCCAATCGCGTTGCGTTTTAACTGTTCACTTTTCTTTGTGCTACGCTAAACTGTCTGGAAAACAAAGGCATTCATATGCCTGCAATCTATTAGATATTTTTAAAATATAATAAAATATAATGAACGAATGCCTGAAGAATGATTTAATTGATATAGTATATTCCTAGGGAAGTAATGAGCATTATGAGGACAAGAAATACAACTTCTTAAAATCCTATTCAACTAGTATAGAACTTTGAATGCAGTAGGCAGCTTAAACATATGTGTGACTGATGAATTTAACTATTTTTATGAATATTAAATTAACATTGTATGATTGTCATTGGAGAAGGTAGTGGACTTTCAAATAGCTTTCACTGCCTGTAAAATCACCCTTTTACAAACAAATGAATCTTCATAAAAGCCAAATGTTTCCTTTACTTACAGAAGATTTTGAAAATTATAGTTGATTATAAAGTTAATAATTTTGACTTGCACAGTTAAATATATATGTACTCTATATAATATTATTGGGACTTATCTATAAATTGCATAAATTACAGTAAATTGGGTGCATTTATATGTGTAATTCAGCAAGAATTGGTGATAAAGTCAGATATATATTAACTCTTTCTGCATATTGGTAAATAATATTTAAAATGTAATGAGTTTTGATTGGGTACTAGAAAAGAAAAATACTAGTTTTTTTTTTTTGTGGGTACCGGGGGGTCGACCTCAGGACCTCGCGCGCCGGGAGGCGCCCATGCTGCTGAGCGATATCACCGGCCCCTTTTTCGTATGTGGGTTCCGGGAGTCGAACTCGGGCCCTCGCGCTTGCCGGGCAGGCGCTTAAGCCGCTGAGCCATCTCACCGGCCCCAATACTGGTTTTTGAATAGCGAATATATTTTCACTATAAGCATTTTACCTAAAAAAAAAAATTATTGTTCTAACAGCTTATGTTTCAAGAATAGATATCATATGTTTTGTATATATATATATATATATATATATTTTTTTTTTTTTTTTTTTTTTTTTTTTGTGGGTACCGGGGGGTCGACCTCAGGACCTCGCGCGCCAGGAGGCGCCCGTGCCGCCGAGCGATATCACCGGCCCCTTTTTCGTATGTGGGATCCAGGAGTCGAACTCGGGCCCTCGCACTTGCCAGGCAGGCGCTTACGCTGCTGAGCCATCTCACCGGCCCTGTTTTGTATATTTTGTATATTAATGTATTCCTCTTCTAGGAGGAAATTTTGAACCCATATCAGCTGAAGCAGTGTGGCAGATAATACGCAGAACAAGTTATTAAGTCATGTGTCTCACTTTTCACTTCTGTAGTTATACTCAGCGTGTGGTTGGAAATGGAATCAAAGCCCAATCTGGAAATCCTGAAGTCAAAGTCAAAGCATCTGATCCAGTAATAAATCAGATAATTGATAAACTAAAGCATGTAATACAGGTAAGTGCTGATCCTATATTTCATTTGTATATTCAACAGTAAATATTATGTGGCTATTTTCTATTATCATTGATATCTTTATTAATTATATCTGATAATTCTACCTGAAAGTGAATATTGGAATAACTTATTAGTATTTAGGATTTTAGAAATAATTAGCTGAATGTTTTCCATCTAGTGTCAATTGTGCAGTGCTATATTAACAGGAAAACTATCTGTATCTGTAAAAACAAGCCATAACCTCAATATTTCAATAATGAGAATCTCAAGATACACATCATCTCGTGAATAAGCTTCGCGGTTGTTACCATTAAAGAAGATGTGTATCAAAACACAGAAGATGGCATGGTTATCTTCCATGTCGCTCTGTGAACCTTGCTCTGAAGGTTCCTGTATTCTCAATAAAATATAAGTTGTAAATGAGTACTATATTTTTAGTACTTATTTCATGTATCATATCATCTTTTACATGTTATCTTATAATCTACCTAATGGCTGTTTGTGAAATAGATGTACTCTGTTTTACCTTTATTTAATCAACTGACTATATACTTCCATTTTAATATGTAACATATGAAGCATGAAGGTTCCTCTCAAAAGACTATTTCATTGATAGGATATTTAGGGTTAAAACATCTGGTATTTAGGGTTAAAACTATGTATTTACTTACTAGATATTTTATAACAGTCTATGTGCATATATATTTTCCTTTTTGAAGCAAAATGTTCTATAGATAGTTGATACTTTGTGTCAGAAAACATATCTAAATAGTACTGAATTTTCCTTGTATATAAAGTACTCCAGAGTCACTGGCAAGCTTCTCGTAATTGTTTGGCAAAGCCTGTATTTCTGGAGGGCTCTCTATTCAGGAGTCTCTGTATTTCAAGGAGAAGAAATGTAAGGACTATATAGCAGCTGGGACAGTACAATAGATTTCTCCCTTCCAGGAAACAATAATGGCTCACTTTGGTTGAGAGCTACAAAAGTCAGTTGCACTGAGAAAAGTAGCATGAGCGCTACACGTGAGTAAATCTCACAGTCTCTGATGAGTTAAAATTAATTCCCTCAAGAAGAACTTCCAGGGTAACGTAGGTACCTTTTATTGCTCATGGGCCATTGGCTATCATTTCTTGGAACTGAGTAGCCTTGAGGTTGGGACAGGAGGTGAAATGACAGCGAAGGAGGGGACCGTGTTAGCAGTGGAGGTGCAGCATGATGGCTGGCGTCACACAGAGAAAGTCTGTTGTCTAGAAGCAGTAACACTGGGTCCACTCAGGCACTTAGAGGAAGAGAAGTCATTCTACTGGCCAGATTTCCTCTGAATTCAAATTTTTCTTCCCCGCAGTTTGAAAAATAAGGAATACTTCTGTACTTCCAGGTGATATTGATCAAGACTCGGTGAGAATCTAATGAGGCTTCAAGACAACTTGAGATATGGCTTTACTTCTTGAGTTTCTGGTGGCTCAATAAACAATGCATTAGGCACTAGATATTCCAGCAAAATGGACTTGTAGTATATGCTGGATCTGAGGGTTCTGCAGGAAAAGAATTGGGGTGGGGATTTGTGGCCAAGTTCCCTTGAAATCAATCAGGGAATGGGAAAAGTAGGATTGTGCCTAGGAAGGAACAGAGCTGAACTGTAGTTTTAACAGAGGCCTCACTGGACCCCAACAGGAACTCAGGCTAGAAGGGTCCCTTTAGGTTGCGGTTTTTCAAGATGAGTAAGTGTGTCTTTGTTTTCCTGCACCGACTGATCATTTGATGATGCTCCTGGACTAGGGGTGGTATTACATTGACTTATCTATGAATCAGCAGCAGCCCATGCCCTCGGTTAGATGGATCCTCATAGCAATATCCACTGTGATATGATGGTAGGTGCAGGTTATTTGAAACTATAGTACACAGTTGATGATAAAGTAAAAGCAGGTATAATGTTGGTCAGCTCCTTTTTCTGCTATACAGCAAAATCTTAGTGATTTCTAGAGTTAAAGCATTACTCAGGGAGTGCACAAGATAATTCACCGAACGCAGGGGGAAAATGTAGAACTTTAGTGTAGATTTATTGTATCTCATTCTCTGTTTTTGGTTGTAGGAAGGTATATAGAACATGTAATACATTAGTGTGACAAAACATATGTATAGTTTATGAATACATAAATACACATATCAAGTGGGGAAGCATTCCAGCTGTTTTTATGGTACATATATGGGATGAAAGCATAACAGAAACTCTGTTGTAGATAATTGTAATGGAGTTGCTGTCTGGGAAAACCTGAATGAACATAAGAATTTATTCACAAAGAAGTATGTAGTTTGCGCCGTCAGCCTTATTTTCCTCCTTTCTTGTTTCGTAGTTTCAAAGCCATAGCCTTTCCAGAGTGGCAGAGGGAAATAAACTTACTTTTCTTTTAGCTTCTGTGTTAGATTGAGTCCCCTTCTTTCATCTGTATGAGAGTGTGCAGATCTCCAATTATTCATACTTAAGTTTTATTCTGGGGCTACAAGAGAATATCAGATACAATGCCACTTTGAGATCTATCTTTTTAAAATCTACTAGGAGGGTATGATTGAAAATTAGGTTTTTGTAGAGGATAGCAGGAAATCATATTTTGAACATGTGTCACTAAAATATTAACCTTCAATGCCTTAGAACATACTCTTTCATAAACCGACTTCCTGAGGATAAAGAGAAGTTTTTGATTTTACCAGACTTCTGACTGCTAAAAATGTGTGTGAGCCCTGGTCAGGGTTGCTGTCATGCCCTGTGATATCAAAGGCCAAGTAACACAGTCCCCACAGTGTCAGCTATGCAAAAGGTACAGAAAATTGTCTGCTGCTGGTGAGAATTTATCAATTTCAGAACAGTATAAGCCAAGGGAGGATGTAGACATTGGAACATATTTCAAAATGTAATGTACAGATTTAGATGATCACTTCATGTTTGGATACAATTTTTTTTTTATTGTAATGGTGCTTCGCTCATTTCTTAACTGTGCTCTAAAAACACATTTAATAACAGAGATGAATATTTCTCTTGCCTTTTTGTCTATACATATGTATATGGAAATAAGTCAGCCATATTTATTTTCTAGGAAAAATTGCCTCCATGTGTTAGCACCCAAACACCTGTCTTCTTGTCTTATTGTTGATCTGACTTCATTTTCCACCCCATAACTTCCACAATTAATCACTAAACACATGGGTGGAGATTTTACCTTGAAAATGCCACTTTTTTTTTTTAATGTGGGTACCGGGAGTCAAACTCAGGACCTCATGCTTGCCAGCAGGCGCTTATGCCACTGAGCGATATCACCGGCCCTTTTTTTTCCATTATGTGGGTTCCGGGAGTTGAACTCAGGACCTCGCACTTGCCAGGCAGGCGCTTATGCCGCTGAGTTATCTCACCAGCCTGAAAATGCCACTTTTTAAGTATTGAAATAATTACTTCATTAAAATTATTCAACATATCCTTATTAAATTCCTGTATGTGGCTAGTTCTAACTGGATATGGAAAGATGATATTATCATTAAGTGAACAAAGGAATTCTGGAAGAAGAGCAAGTGTGTAATTGTGTTTTGAGTGGAAATCAGTGGTTTTCTTAAATCTACAGTGTCTCCCAGATAGCCAAAAGGAGAACCCAAAATTCAGTGGAGACCACATTTGGGTTGTCAGCACAAAGATACTATTTAAACTGTGAAACTATGAAGTCACTTCTTTCCTCTAGGCTACAAGTTCACACCAGAACATTGGGAGGAGAATATATGGCAGCATGATTATTTGAAAAATGTGCTTTACAGAAAATATGAATAGTGTAAATGTTTTATTAAATGCATTTGGTACCTTGTGCATACTTAGAAGGTTCATCTAGGACAGACATGATGTTATGGCTTGTGTTCAGATGTCCCCTCAAAGCCTCATGCAATCACAGGTGGGGCTTTTTGAGAGGTGGATGGATCTAGAGTGTGTGATTGATTCCTGGTGCAATGCTATGATTAAGGGTGCTAGGATTAAGGGTAGGTGATTACTAAATCTGTCCACTGATTTGTTTGGCACCACCTTAAGCTCAGTAGGCTGGATACAATATAAAGGACATAAAGAGGCTTGTCTTGCCCACCATGAACTGTTTTTCCTCTGCCGCCCTGCCTTGGAGCCAGCTGACTATGGACTGAAACCTCTACAAACTGTGAGCTAAATAAACCTTTCCCTCTTTAACTTTGGGTGTTAAGTATTTTGACTAAGCAATAAGAGAAAAGTAACTAATACACATGATATTTAATATCACTTATTTTTTCTTACTGAAGAATAAATAATGTTCATTGTTGGAAATTGAATTTCATTATTTTAGGAAAATTGACAGAAAAAGTAGAAAAATACATGTAATGTTTACAAAATAGAAACAAGCTCTACAAAATAAGCCTTCAAGGTTTTTTCCTACATATAGATATTTATATTAGTGGGCCAAAACTTTAACTTTCTTACAAAATGAAGTTCTTACAAAATGAATCATAGAGTACATTTGGCTTTCCAACTTGAACTACTCAAGTACAACACATGACACATACGTTTTTCATGGCATAAAATTATTTACCAAATGGCTATTACTGCTGCACATCATTTTATCATATGGAAGAATTATGATTTTACTCTTCAGTCACTTAAATATGGATTTATTAGTAATTACCAATTTGTCATGAGAATAAAGACTGCTAATAGGACTATCCATAGGCATAAATCTCTTTTTGCATCATTTTTGTCTTTGCTACATTCTGGATATTGTATCTAAGAAAGCTTGTAATGATTTTACATATTCTTAATAAAGATTACCAATTTTTTTTTTTTCTAGGAAAATTGTAGTCACATACACATGAGGCAAATGGAAGGTGAATTCAAGTTTCGCCATTAATTGAAGGGAAAGTAGGACCGTGATGATAGGAGATGTGGGTGGTGTGGAGAATTATGGGGTTCCAGAGACCAAAGTAGCAGGCCTTTAGAAATGTTAGACTGAGCTGGTATCTAGGGATGGTCACAAAAATATTATAGTTACAAGACAGTTTATAAAATTTCAAATCTAAGTCTCCCAGACAGAGGCATAAACAACTTTAACTTTACTTTGCCATTTACAGAAAACATTATATTTATGTTCCTCTCAAAAAAATGCTGAAAAGATGTGTGGATTGTCAGTTCGTCTTCAAGGATTATCTCAGGCACTTCAGTGTCTCACTCCTGCACCTGCAGGTCCTTCTGAAAGGAAAGCAGCAAATTTAAAGAGAAGACTCACACCTGCATGCCCCTTTGCCACCTGTGATTCTGGCTTCTTTCTCAGACAAGTCATTGTACCAGAGAGATCCTTCCCAGAACTTTCCTAGCATCCAAAGCCTATTCCTGAGTAGACAATGCCTGTCCTTTTGTAGATCTCCTGTGATAAATTCCGTGTAGCCAATCGCCAGTGAGGAGTTTCACTCAAGTGTAACATTAACTTTCTTAGGTTTATATCAGATTAAATTGCCCTTTGATGATACAGATGGGAAACAACATTTTATTCCTCTCAGTATATCTGATTGAAAAAATAAGTCAACTTTTTAAATTCAGATTTGCTTTCCTAGCAAACCAATTTTGAAATTTCTTGTTCATATTGACTGTTTGTTTATAGCAAAGTCATCAGCAAAAAAGTTACAGTTATGCAGCAATTTATCTTTAAATGTTAAATAACATGTATCATTTTTCAAAGAAAATGATGTCAGCAGTTAAAATCCTAACTGCTGAATACTATTAGTTGTGAATGCTAATGCCCCACTTAGAAATTAATTTACCTTCTTTGAATATGAAACATAAGTAATATAACAGCAATTTTCTATAATTCTTGCACTGCAAAACCAATAAGCATTACAATGTTGTTAAAAGTAGTAGGTTCAAATAACATTTTATTTCCTCAAACCTAACAATTTCAACACATACAAGAATATTAAGTTTCTATTAAATATTCATTTTTATAGGGATTGAAACTGCTTTACAAAGATGTCTTCATGTATAAAATAAATCTGACTTTTAACTGTGAGGAAAGCAATAATCTTAACGTTCCTTACCAGCACATAATAGCTAGATATTTTATAATATATATCCCAATAATCACAATGTGCTGGATTCAGCAGAGATGAGAGACTGTCCTATTTTATGTAGAAAACTACTATGCAAAATAGACACTGCCTTTTTTTTTACTTTCTTCTTAGAATTCCAATATGATAAATAGTAATTTTAGATCTATGGCAGACTGAAAAGTGGTTCTTAATTAACTGTGAGTGAATAGTTATGTCATTAGTGTTTGCACGTAAACATAAAAGTTTCTAAAGACATTAGTATCTTAAAGTTTCCAAATTCTGAAATCATTCAGTATTTTCTCATTAAACTTACTATAAAATACATTTTATAAATTTTCCTATTCTTAATAGTTTATAACAGTAATATAGAGCTGGTTAATCTTAAGCAATTGAGTGATTGCCAATTGTTTGACCGTGTTACATCAGCTGACTCTGAACTTCCTTCACTTTCACAGACTCCTTTCCTAGTTCAGGGGAATGCACAAAGAACAGTCAGGCCCTCCTTTCCTCTCAACTCTACTGCACACTATGCACATGTCTCAGATTTATGATGTTAATTTTACAGAAAGACATAAAATTCTTGAGTTTGAATTAGCCATGCAGTAGTGACCAAAAAACATGTAGTTATCTTTTGCCTAGCAGGAAAGTCCTTGAAATACACTCAATAACTTTGAATGGTCATCTAATTCAGCAATTAGTGTGTCTGAGTAAATTCAGTGGAAGGCTGCTCTCTGGAGTGCTTGGTGCAATGCACTGACTTCACTGCTGGCTCTTTCATCTAAAAAAAAATCAATTGTCAGCATAAAAGAACCATTTCAATTAGTGTACAGACACCTGGAAATGAAGGCTTAAGAAATCCTTGTGAAAGTAACGGGATTTAGGTGGGCATTGGTAATTTATTTTTTATTATTTAAAGACTAATTGTTTTCTGTTAAATAAAAGTTCATATTCACTCCCATGCTGTTGATCTTACACTTATCATTATCCACAAAGACTTGAGCCATTTATCAGCTACATTTTCTGTATAAAAAAAGTTCAAAGAACTTTGAAAATTGTAAGGTTTCTATTTTTGATTTAATTAATTAGGAAACTCTACAGCCATTTGTGTGCTAAAATCTTTATGACATTCTGTCAAAAATAAAACAAAATATGACTTATTTCACAAATTGAAGTTCCAAATTACAGCCAGCTCCTAATACATTCAGATTCACTTTTAACAATTAAAATCATAAGTTCTTTCAGAGATTATTACATCTAGAAGATATTTGTATGGTATTTTCATTTAGCAACTTCAAATAACAACAACCAAAAAAAAAAAAAAACCAAAGCCAAAGAACAATAATTCTTTCCTTAAGGCTCAATAAAACATCTGTATGAACACAACACAGCCATGTGCTGAGGAGATGACTTCTGCATTAGCTCAAGGCATGTGAGCACATTCTAGTTTTTTTTTTTTTTTTTGTGGGTACCGGGGGGTCGACCTCAGGACCTCGTGCGCCAGCAGGCGCCTGTGCCGCTGAGCGATATCACCGGCCCCACATTCTAGTTTTAAGCACTATCATTTTTTTTTTATTTTAAAGAAAAGAAAAAACAAAACAAATCAAAAGAAGAACAAATTTTCAAAACAACATAATAGGAGGGTAACAATGGTTAATACATTACGTATTACTATCTTTAAGTTAGTTATTCAGGACACCAGACATTAGCATTCAATTGTCCAAACATTATTGGCACAAACCTTACTCTTCAATGAACTAAGTAAAAATGGTAGTGTATCTATCTTAACCATCTTATATATATATATATATATATATACAATTTTTTTTCCCTTTCCCTTCTTTCTTTTCCCTATTCCAGTCTCTCTTTCCTTTTTACCAGTTTCTTTTTGATTCACCATATCTATTGTACATTTTGGATCTTATTTACTCTTTCAGTTTCTCATACTAGAGAGATAATACGATGCTTACACATGTGCTTCTGGTTTATTTCACTTATGAGTATTTTCTCGAGTTGCATCCATTTACCTATAAAAGTCTCCAGTTTATCCTTCTTTATGGCTGAATAGTACTCCATTGTATAAAAATACCACATCTTTCTTATCCATTCCTCAGTTGATGGGCATTTGGGTTGTTTCCAAGATCTGGCTATTACAAATTGTGCTGCTATAAACATGGGTGCACATATATCGCTGTGGTACGATGTTTTTAATTCTTCTGGGAAGATGCCCAGAAGGGGAATAGCTGGGTCAAATGGGACCTCCAACCCTAGTTTTCTGAGGAATCTCCACACTGACTTCCACAGTGGCTGTACCAGTCGACACTCCCACCAACAGTGAAGAAGGGTTCCTTTTTCCCCACAGCCCCTCCAGCATTTGTTATTAGTTGATTTCTTAATAGTAGCCATTCTTTCTGGGGTGAGATGGTATCTCAGTGTTGTTTTAATTTGCATGTCTCGAATGACTAGTGATGTTGCACATTTTTTTGTATATTTGTTTGCCATTAGTATTTCTTCATCCGAGAAATGTGTATTCATCTCAGATGCCCATTTTTGGAGTGGGTCTTTAAATTTGGGAGGTCTGATTTTTTTGAGTTCTTTATATGTTCTCGATAATAATCCTTTGTCTGAGGAACAGCTGGCAAACATTTTTTCCCACATTGTGGGTTGTCTCTTCACTCTGTTGGTGGTTTCTCTTGCTGAAGCACTATCATTTTTAAAATGGTGAGAATGTAAATCTGTGCAATGATTTTGGAAAACAGATTGATGACTCCTTTAGAGATTAAACATAGAAGTACTATATAATTGAAGCAGTTCTATATCGCCAAGAAAGAAGAATATCAACATATTCACACAGAAACTTGCATCCTCAGAAGAGAAATATCCATAATATCCAAAATTTGAAGTAATTCAGCTATTCATGAACTGATAAATAAATAAATTAAATGTAATTTATCCATAAAATCAATTATTATTCAGCAAAAAAAGAGGACTAAATAAATAATATATGCTACATTGTGGCTGAATTTTGAAAATATTATGTTAATTGAAATAAGAATATAATAAAGAAAAGCATAGTACCTGATTCTAATTACATGATAAATATTGGTAAAAATGAGTTAGCATTTTATTAAAACATCAATTTTCTTTTGTATATAGAAGATTCCTTTATACTTACAAGTACCATTACTAGCTTACTGAAGCCTTATCCTACTTGACACTGATGGCTTTTCAAATATGTTAGATAATTTAATCTTTTTCTTGATTCCAGAATATCTACAAAGTTTTATCAGCTGTGCCCTTTTAATTCTACACCCACTGTTAATCCCCAACACACTGCTGTGGATTCACTGCTTTCATCATGTCGATGAAATGCTCTTGGTTTGCTCATGGCTTATCTTTTTTTCTGTTTAAAATCCAACAGTGTATTATCAGTTCTTATCACATATGATCCCTTACTCTTACTTATCTACTTTGCTCTACCCCTTCTCTGTGCTGTACTCGCCGACTTTCCAACAATCGCTCTGACTACTCTCAGTCTAGGATCTTTATGTATTTCTTAGTGTAATTTCTTTAAAATCTTTTGAGATTTCATCCCTCTTTGTTCTCTTGTTCTCCCTATTTCTCCTCTTTTCCGTGGCTTCCTGAGAGTCAGCTATTTTTTATAATGCTTCCTCGGTGTCTCAGATACTGTGATCTCCCTTTGTATGGGTAAGCAACCCATGGAGGTTTGAATTAAAGATGGCTAGAACTGAGTTCCATCCTAACTGCTGCCCTCTTTGCCTAATTTGAACCCCTTCTACTCTAGCCAGTTGCCCAAGTTTATACCTCAGATGCCACTTTAATTCTTGTTTCTTACTAGTAAACAATCATTATTCTCTTATGAATTGTCTTTTTAACCTGTCTTCCCCCTCTTTACTCCATGGACACCATACTAGTTGAGACCACTGTGAAATCCTATCTATATTAGAACAATAATTTTCAAACCAGATCTACAGTTACTGGTCCAGAAAATGTCTCGAGACAGTTGCCTATATTTCCCATCTCTAATTCTTTTACATTCATTGGACTACACATTGCTACCTAGTTTATGTATCCTTGTAAAACTCACTGGTTAGGGCCGGTGAGATGGCTCAGTGGTGTAAGCGCCTGCCTGGCAAGCGCGAGGACTCAAGTTTGACTCCCGGCACCCACACACGGAAAAAGGGCCGGTGATATTGCTCAGTAGCAAGGGCGCCTGCAGGCGCATGAGGTCCTGATGTCGACCCCCGGTACCCACAAAAAAAAAAAGTCACTGGTTATTTTTTATAGCAGAATCCAGTAGACTTTTATGAGTCATTAGTAGACTGATCATGTCAGTGCCCATTTAAAACAATTTAATAATCACCCTGCTGTTATGAAATCTAGTCTTTTGGAGTGTTTGTTTAAATGTGGAAATTTGACATGCGCATCTCTGTTCTAAATTCCCTCTAAAATGGAAATATATGAATGTAAATATATTAACTCACAAAGGAAAAGTCTAATACATTTTAAAACACAAAAACAAGTTAAAGGAATAGTATTGGCATGAAGAGCAGAAATTGCAATGCAAATATAATGCAGAGAGATTTGCTTGTAAAATCTAAGGCAATTCATCTGATAGTACTTGGGATACAGAAAGTACCAGGTAGCATGGTAGAAACCTGAGTAACAAAACTCCCCAAGACAACACCGCACCCTAGATTGCTCTCTTATTTCCTTGTAGTATTTTCTGGGGAAAAATATTGCACCAGGAAGGATCCTGACTCCTAAGTCCAGCCATAATATAGAACAGAATGAATCACAAAGCAAAAAATAGTGGAACTGAGTGAGAATTCACATACTAATCCATCTGTTTTCAGAATGCTGGCATTTGGATACACATTGCCAAGACAGCAAATGAGATGATTGTTCTGTGGGGAGAATGATCAACTCCAGAGAAAGTAAATCCATACACTTATCAGGCTTCCACCAATGGAGAAGCTACTTCACCTTCTAGTCAAATGGTAGTAAAATCCTCTGCTGTACACTATCCTAACATAATAACTTCCAGATAGCTTCTAATACCAAATATCAATCGTCAGTACAATTGTACAATACAATCACTATACAATTAAGGCAAATCTGAAAAATGTAAAAACAAAACCATAAAAATACAACAAAAAATAAAATGAGTAAATATAGACAACAAACATTACAGAAGAAAATGCCTAAAAATTATACAAACAACCTCCAAAAAATGAGACTGTATATTGCATTCTTAATGTTGAATTGCTCCTAAAAGATCAATAAGAGAATAAGTTCAAAAAATTAAATATTTTTAAAAACTAAAATTAAAAATTCAGAATAGTGTGAAGATAAAGTCACACTATTTATTGTGTGACTATTTATAGTCCAATAAATGATATAATGAAAGAGAAGGAAATAGGGAGTATAATCATAAAATATTAGCATTTTATTCTAGGATGATCCAAATTATAAGAATTTAAGATAAAATAACTAGGCAAATAGGGAGAATTACCTTATGAAGTAAATAATATATTAGTTATTTTCAGAACTGAAATCATAACTCCAGACTGAGACCACGGAGTAGTCATTACAATGAGTGTAAACATTTGCATGCTCAGTTACTCATTCTACCATTACTGTGAAATTTCAGAATATTGGTGCTGAGAAAACATTAAAATTTTCCACAGGCAGGAAACAAACAAAACAGGTTATATACAAATAATGGAGACCAGAAATGTACTCATTTTCTATAGCCAAATATCTAGATTATCCTACTAGTCTTGATTATTTCTAACTATAAATTTTGCTTTCTCTGATTTCAGTATGCAGAGTTATATCTCACAAGTTTGGATAATTTTTCAGTTGAAACATGGCTGATTTTTTGGTCTAACTAAATCCTTCACTAGCTTTGCCTGGAGGTTAAATTAGCCTTCACAATTCTCCCACACTCCACTGAATTCTGCGTGGTTATGGTCATAGTGGTTCATAAGGCTTCCAAATCAAAGAGCTATTTCTGATTTGCTGGTCCAGGTGTAATTTTTTTTCTAGGCAAGTATCAGTTTCAAGTGCTAGTTACCCCAAGCTTTGGCATGAAAATAAAAAGTTCCTCTAATGATATTTTTTTGTAGACCCCCTTAGCCATAGATAGTTTTTGGCTGGCTCATGAATAATCTTAGCTTTCACCAGGTGTATTACAAGTCTATAATATTTTACAGACTCCATAAATGTACTCTAATCACTTGAATGTCATTTTATGAATATGGTCTGAAGATGTAATTTGTCAGAGCAAGGCCTTTCTGGATCTATTTCTTGCGGTTCAGCACCACTTAACCAAATGGCCCCCTGTAGTTTTGAAGCAGTTCATGCACCAAGAAAGTGGGCTGACTTCGGTGAGAAGGATGCTTGCTAGAGATCACTGGGAAAGTTTCTTAAGCATAGAATATTAAAGAAGTGAAATAAATGGCATATAAAGCATCATTTAAAGGTTTAACTGACTAAAAGTTTTACAATAAAATTAAAATACGCATTATAAAAACCTTACAGAATGTGATGAGTCTTATGAATATAAGTTTTGCATTTATTGTGTGTTTCACATTGATGTGCTGGAGACTTAATTGGCTTCATCAGAAATAAAACAAGTCATAAGTTTTATAGTAATGAGTTTGAATTGGCCTTTATATGCATATCTACAAAGCAGGTCAGTTATTATTTCTGAAAATGATCCTTTTGAAATTTTGTATATTGAAATATACTATCAAACTAAGGATGAAATTCATTAAGAAGATGGTAAAATCTAATTTAACTTCCTTCAATACTCCTTTTCTTTTAATCTTATAAAAGCAAATGTGTTTTTTGGCTTTTTAAATATGAAGGTCTAATTTTTAATTTATAAGATATATGTAGTGAAACAAGATAGTTGCAGTCTTCACTCTATCCTAGTAAGCTTTCTATTGTATACACTCATTTTTAATTAAGAAGAAATTCCTTTTAAGATTTTTGTGAAAGAACCACATCATTAGAGACGTTGATTAAAATTTGTAGAAAATTAATGTGCTCTTAAGGCACTTAATAGATCTTGACATGAAGACCTTATTCCTAAGGATTTTAGAAATATTTATTTGCACTGACAAAATATAGACAGAGTTTAAATTTCATAATTTCTCATCTCAAAAAATAAGTGAAACTTACTTCAAACATATCAAAGCAAGTCATTTGCACTAATTTTGATTTAAGTATATTGTGTTATCTGTGGTCAGTATTGAGTAAAATTATAAAATTATAAAATTTATAAAATTATTATATATCATTCCAGTACACAGTAGCCTTGCAAAATGTTTATCTCAGTGTTTGGTTCACAAATTTTCTGACAGGTAGTATATTTTGTCATGTTTCTGCATTACTTCATTGAAGGGTAATGCTTTTCCCTTCTTTAAAAGACTTCTTTTTCTGACATTTTCAAATTTATTTCAACCTGTAATACATTTTTTGATTTGTAACAAAGGATGTCATGGTATTATCTGATTAAAACTTCCATTGCTATATCTTTGGGTATATTCTCCATATGTCATGAAACATAAAAATATTCAAGATATATCTATTAAAAATTTAATGAAATTCACTATTGACTTGATCACTGTATGTGAAATTTAACTAGAACAGGAAAGTAAATCTTCTTAATTGTAATCTAGTAGGTGTAATGATTTAAAATCATTATAATGACCAATGACATGCTTTCAGTCTTGGATTATAATTTTGAAGTTCCTGTATTGTTTCATTCATTCATTCATATACTTATGGAACATTGAATTACCAGCCACTATGTATAATGATTAATACACAGGGTACAAAAATGATTAAACAAGGACATGGATGAAAGTGATGATAGTCTAGATACAACACCTATTTCAGGTATCCTCTTGCCTGTTTCTGAGGTCCATGGTGACAGAAGGCTAAAAATAATCCATTTACTTTCTTTAACACTAATTATTGAGGTCCTATTATGAATTAATAGCTCTCCTAAGTATTGGGTATATAAAATTAGCTGATAAAATACCTCCTTGCAAACACTAAACCCAAAGCTCAAAAAAGCAAACATTCCCATTGTAAGCAACTAAAGCAGAAATCCATTTTGTGGGACTGATAGCGATATTTCTGACATAGCCTCATGAATTTGTCACAGTTCCAGGAACTTAGAAAGTATTCCATTACAATTGCAAGTAAAGTGAACGATCAGAGGTTATTTGATGGGATATAATGATACCATTTACTTCAATTAGAATGCAGGTACAGTTTGTTTTAAAGGTATTGTGACTTGCATGTAGCGGAAGTTTTAACTAAAAGAATGGTGAACAATGACTTTTTTTATTCCTGGTGTTGGGGAATGAATTTAGGGCCTCATGTATGCTGGGTGAGTACTCTACCCCTGGGGTGCATCTCCAGTTTTTGTTTTAAATTTATTTTAAGACAGAGTCTCACCATGTTGCTCAGGCTGTCCTCGAATTTGAGATCTACTTGCCTCAACCTCTGCAGAAGATAGGTCTTACCACACCCAGCTAACAACATCTTTGGACAAGTCTCCTATTGCCACAGTGATTTTGTGTCCAAAATTCATAGAGTACGTCAGTGATAATTCTCTTTCTTGTGTATGTACTCTGATCAACTGCAATTCAGCTAATCGAGGCTGGGCTCAGCTAGTGTTGGCTTCTAGCTGTCGCTCGTCTTCTACCTGTTGTACGTGTGTGTCATCCTCCACAGGTCACAACTCCTAAAGCCTGTGATTGCACTGGCGAAAGTCAGGAGTGCAAGCCCACCTGTGCAAAAATTGTGCCAAGGTTTTGGGGCATGAGACCCTCTCAAATACCTCTTTAGCCAAAGCAGTCATATAGCATAGACCAAAGTCAATTAGTGAGGAATTGTATCCCTCCACCACAGATGGAGATAGGGCTGAGTGTGCATAATTCCTAAAACATGATCCAATCTACCGGAGTCTTCTTGAAGATTGTAAAGTAATAAAATCAGCATTGTTCTTGTTTGTGTATCCAAACACAATGGTGCATGCACTTGGGAGGCTAAGGCAGGAGGATTGCAAGTTCCAGGCTATATAGCAAGAGCCTGTCTATAAATAAAGGGGGAAAAAAATCCAAAAGCATTGTTCTTGTTTGTTTGAATAAGGTTTTGTTAAAAATGGTGCAATATTATTATTGTTATCATTATTATTATTTGAACTGTTCCTCCCTTTGCATACAATTGTTACATATTGTGCACCACAATTATATGTTTTATGAGTCATCTTTGCAAATCTGAAAACCTTATACTTAGGATTTGTTAGATTAGGAAAGTAATATCCATTTAATTCATCATGTAAGAAGTAATCTCAGTGTTTTTGTTGATCATATTATTAATATTTGGATACAAAAATACTAAGTATCATTGAAGTTATTTCAATGATATGTAGTATTTCAAATACTGATTTATTTTAATAAATTATAAAAACAGACTCTATTACTTACGGAAATTGTACTTGAAAAACTAGTTTGTGCTACAAATGAGATTGGAGTTCTGTGGTAAACACTGGGAATCTAATTATATTGTAGGATTGGTTAATTAAAGCATAATTATAACATTATCAGTAGAAAAACATATGCTATAATTAAATCATTTAAATAATCATCTCTCGAGGTCTTAATATCTTGGATTTCTCACTTCATTGTAGTAGACAAGATTATTCTGTAAATATAATTTACTAGTAGTTTGCCTTTCTAGGAATGCAAGCAAATTTAAAATTCTACATTAATATTTAATAACAATGTTTTTCTGCTATTTATATATTAAGTTTATCTATAAAACATTCAACAAGACAGAAATACAGGATAATCAGAACATTTGAAGCTTATGACACTTTCCAGTAGCAATGTGCTGTTTTTGTTTTTGTTTTTATTTTTTGTCTTTAGAAAAATATAG
Source organism: Erethizon dorsatum (assembly GCA_028451465.1). NCBI lineage: Eukaryota > Metazoa > Chordata > Mammalia > Rodentia > Erethizontidae > Erethizon > Erethizon dorsatum. The sequence continues at coordinate 141,572,376 of CM051824.1, forward strand.
GTGATTTTGGACAAGGGCTAGTTCCAGTTTCAATCCAAGAATTATTTACATATGTGAGGTCTGCCTACAGCCTGTGAACATTTCCAAACATAATGCATTTTTTAGTTTCTTATACTTAGAAATTGTTCAAGTAAAAAAGCTATTAAAGGGCCGGTGAGATGGCTCAGCGGTTTAAGCGCCTGCCTTGCAAGCGCGAAGGCCCGAGTTCGACTCCCGGAACCCACATAGGAAAAAGGGGCCGGTGATATCGCTCAGCGGCACGGGTGCCTGTTGGCGCGTGAGGTCCTGAGGTCGTCCCCCCGGTACCCACAAAAAAAAAAAAAAAAAAAAAAAAAGCTATTAAAACTAATAACACAGAAAAAGAAACAGATGTTGACCCGATCCTCCCAATACATGAAGTTTATCACTGGGATGGAGGAATGGAAATGGAGTCATTGGAAATATAGATTCTTTGCTAATAATTACTATCTTGAATAAGATGACTCAACAGACAAGAATATGAAAGTGTTCAGGAGACAGACTTGAGGCATCTAAAGTACAGACTTTTGCTCTCAAAATTAATAAATAGATGTAAGTGAAATAAACCGAGGGCTTCTAATTTTGCAAGTGTACTAATACTCATGTATTCTCAATGTGTTTTGTTACTGAACTCTCAGTCTGAACTCAACGATCATTTGATTATGTTTATTTTCCTTTATAGACTCTCTTACCAGGAACACCAATGTAAAATATTTGGTCATTTCTAATACTTCCGGTCATGTGTGAGCCATTGTCTTCGCTACTATGGCCCCTGCTGAACTATGGCCCCTGTTTCTAAAAACCTACTCACTCAGAGATGCTGGCTGATGTTTTTGCAAATGCCTTTAATAACAATTCACTATTCACTCTACCTGTTTTTATGCTAATTCAATTTTAGCGTGATAGTCCCCATGGGATGAAGCAGGAGGAGTTACATGGACTATCCCTACATGACTCTGTAAGATAACGAATATTTGTGTTTAGATAGGATCAGTTGGATAGAATGTCCCTCCAGTAACCGAGTGGGGGTGAATTACATTTTATGCAGGAGGCCAGAGTGAAAAGTCCAGAGAGTTTTTTGTTGGTTTGTTTTGACAGCGAACAGTCAGTCACATTGCACATTTGAAGGCTGTGAAGGAGCCTCATGGTGATGTAAAAGCGGGACAGGAGGAAACTCTTCATTGTGCTCAGGTCACCTTTAAAGATGAGGCCAGAGCAAGAATTCCAGAATTTTACAGTGTGAGGTAGAAAAATTCTGGAAGCAGACATACAGGGAACTTCAGAACTCTCTTCTCAGATCCCGCAACCCTGGATTTTGAGAAATATACACCCTGTTCTCTTGTATTGAAACACCATCTAGGCTCACAACAACCTCAAAAATCAATTTTGGAAGACAGTAAGCATAAAGTAGCTGGGAGTGGAGGCGCACGCCTGTAATCCTAACACTGGGAGGCTGAGGCAGGAGGATCGCTGCTAGTTCCAGGTCAGCCTGGGCTACAAAGTGAGTTCAAGGCCAGACTGAACTGCATAGTGAAGCTCTGTCTCAAAAATGACAAAAAAAACAAAAACAAAAACAAAAAAACATAAAGTAGAGAGAAAACCTTTCTAGCCACAGCATGCCTGAGATCTGAGGAGAAAGCAGGAAAGATGTGAGGAGGAAGAGCAGGGAAAGCTAACATGAAAGACAGACATAACATGAACCACTTCTAAAGTATTCACTTCAGAGCAATAGCTGTATTTCAGACTGTCTCCTCAGTACCGATAGTACAAATAAAAATATTTTTGAATTTTTTTCTCTCAGTACTCTTTATGACAAATAAGTCAGGACAGCTGCATTCAGTTTCCATCACCACAGTCCCAGTGCTGGTCTGAAGGTCCAGGAGTGGAGCTGAGCAGGCTCCAGATTTCTTTCTTGTGGCTCTGGCAATCTCTGGCCTCAATGCTCCATCAGCACCTCTTCTATAACATAATAAACAATTTGAAATTGGATACTTAAATAACGAAGGGATTTATTCATTTATGTAAATATCTCCAAAGCTATCATAGAAACGTTAGGATTTTAAGTCAACTGGCTTGCATAGTAGAAAACAACCGTGCGATTACGTGTGTGTCCTTTAAGAAACAGAAATGTGAGCCGGGGATGTAGGTCAGTGACAGAGTGCTCGCCTAGCAGGCGCAAGGCCCTCGGTTTGATCCACAGCACCACAAAAACACAAGAAAAATGAAACACCCATGAGCTATATTGGTTTTTAAATTGAGTAGGCTTTGTGTCTTCCTAGAATTCTGGCTGGGTTGTTGATATGTTGTCGAGAATCTATCAACCATGATCTTAAATTTTCTTTCTTTTGAGGATTTACAAATTAACATTGGCATTGATCCACCGGTTCATTCTTTTTTGTTTATTGGATGAATGCGCATAGCTTGTCTTGCCTATATCTTAATTTTCAGTATAAACTTTCAGCAGACTCTTTCCTTTCATCACCATGTAAGCAGATGTGAGTTTTATTCTTTTTCCTTTTCATTGAACACTTACCTCATTTGAGATTTTTCACTTGATTTAAGTTAGCTTTTCTTGATGGTTGATACATCTGTAGCTACCTGTATCTAGTTGTCATTTTAATGGCTTGCCTAGAAGCTGTAACCACAAAAGTAGTATATTTTCCTGCTGTTCTTTAGTCTTTGTTTCATGGATATCTATTTTTCAAGAAATTGAATTGCTATGTTGTTAAGATTTTTTGCCTTTCCCAGATTTTCAACTATAATTACTTTTTATTTGTACTTTTGGAAATATATTATGTTTGTATTATAATATATTATAATATATTATGATATAAAATATCAAAAAGTTTTTAGAAAATTTCCATTGTTTCCCAAATGTACATTGACATAGATTATTTAATAGTCATTCCAAAATGATCTTTGAAGAAATACATTTTGTCACATAGGACAATTACTGAATGTAATTTTAAAACAATAAACTAGCCTTTGATGGCTTGCAATTAATGTTAATTTATCATTCTAAACTTCATACAAATTTAAGAAGATCATGTGTTCAGGATTGGCTATGTAATTTTCAGGGCCCACTGCAAAATTAAAATGTAGACACCCTGTTCAAAAGTTATGAGGAATTTCAAGATGGTCATAATAAGGAATGCCTGGGGGATTCTAAACAAGCTGAATGCCTGTGATGCTTGCTGTGTGTGTGTGTGTGGAGGGTGTTCTTTTTCTTTTCTTTTTTCAGTTCCACTGTTGGTTTGAAAGTGAATTTTCAAATTGAGAAAGTAATACTAAAGGACATCTGTGCCAGAATGCTTTAAAAGTTACAAAACATTAGAAACCATAGAAATGAAAGGATAAGTCAAATTCTTATAACCAACCTCAAATTTAAATATGGAATTCTTCTATGAATTCTATGACTAAATAGTTCAGTTATATGCCTACTTTTGAACATCTCTAGAGATCATTTTATATTATTTTAGCCTAAACTCTAACTTTTGGAAATTTGAATAAATTTCTCAAGTTTTACCATAAGCAAATAATTCAGAGTAACTTTATTTTTTATTGCGGGAGGTGGAACTATGTGAAATTGTCTATATTTGCCTCTTTTGTCGTACAACAGTTACAGTTTTTCTCCTAATACATGGCACCTTATTAAACACATGAAAGTAGGATCCATACAATCTGCATCCTAATGAATTCTAAACACATCCACTTACTCTTTCCAAAACTCCCAGTGGCTCTTCTTTTTCCCATGCTAATGATGCCCTGACTCTTCACCCATTACTCATGTGAGGGATTTTCCGGGCCCTTGCACATGTCAGTTAATGACTTTAACTATTCAGTTTATTAATTTCTGTCTCAGGATTTGACATTCTTTATTGAAAAGAATTATCTGAATGTTGACTAACAGGCTCCATAGTGAAACATGTTTACTAGTTCCCACGACCTAAAACACTATAAACTGTGACTCTGAATTTTCTTTCTCTTAGAAACTTCTAAACTATATGTCTTGTGCAATTTATATGTGAAACCTAAAGAATTCTAATTCCACGTATTCTTTTTATATTTATTGCCTGGAAGTAAACCTCTCAGTAACATCCCATTATCTTATCTTCCATCATTTTAAGAATTAAAACCATAGCATGTCCTTGGAAAATTGTAGTTATTTCACTTTCTGAAATCTGAGACTTGTTCCTGCAACAGGCTGTCGTAGACCTATCTGATATAGTAGGCAATAACCTCCATAATCCTGGAATATGAATGTAGTGTGAGTTCTTCAGGAATCATGTATAACATTAAAAAAACAATTCTGGGCTGGTGAGATAGCTTAGCAGCATAAGCGCCTGCCTGGCAAGCGCAAGGTCCTGAATTTGACTCCCGGAACCCACATACAAAAATAGGGCCGGTGATATCGCTCAGCGGCACGGGCGCCTGCAGGCGTGCGAGGTCCTGAATTCAACCCCGGTACCCACAAAAAAAGAAAAAAAAAAAACAATTCTGGCTGGGAGTAGTGGCACACACCTGTAATCCCAGCACTCTTGGAGGCTGAGGCAGAAGGATTGCAAGTTCAAGACCAGCCTGACAAACTTAAATGCTTAGCAAGAACCTGTGTCAAAATAAAAATAAATTAAATAAAGGACTGGGGATGCAGCTCAGTGTAAAGGCCCTGGGTTTGATCCCCAGTATCGAAAACAACAACAAAAAACTTTTAAAACAGAGGAGGAGGGAGGGAGGAGAGAGGGAAGGAGAAAGAAAATAAAAAAGGAAATAATATGTATTATGTGTATGTACCTACTCCCAAAGATGATTGTAAACTTCATATACTGCAAATACATAGTAATAAAAGAAGAAAAAGGTATAGTCTAAATATGCAATTTTACGATGATTTCAACTAAGACAAAAATAATATTGATACAACGTAGAGCAATGGACTTCTAAAAATTTTTCTGCTGATCATTTTCCACCAGCATATTTCATACAAAGGCTCAACAGGAGAAAATGCTTGCTCACATGGAGCTGTGCTGTCCACTTGAGCTCTGTAGCAATCCCACTGCATTAACAAGCGATAGCAGCAGCAAGATGTTACGCCTGAATTCTCCATGGCTTAACCAAACAAAACTTTGCTGTGCACATAAAGTCCAGTGTCAGTCAGGGCACCGTCCTGCATGTCTGAACTCTGGCATGTGACCTCTACAAAGTGGAAGCAGGGAAAGAGAGAGCCGTAGAATGTGGCCCGACCTTCTTACTGCCCCTGCCCACGGTAATACATAGTCCACGCCAAGTCATTGTCAATTAGTCAGATAGTTTCACGTGACACCAACATAACTGGAAGTCTGTGAGGTATTTGAGAGTGAATAAATATTTGCTGAGTATTAAATGTCTATTTCAACTTTCTTTGTACTTTAGTAAGACATTCCCTGATTCCTCGTCTAAATCTTTACGTAACGTAATATAAAAACACTAATCTATATGAATGATTTCCCTATATTTCAAGAAATTTTCCATAAAAAGCAAAACTATTCTTCAAATAGCAAGCTTCTTATAATGATTGGGCTACAGAGAATCCTATGTTTTATTTTCTGAAAATCGAAATTGTGTGTATCAATCAAGGATGCACTTATGTGCTTTACTAGACTGCTGGTACCTGGTGGGATGCAGGATGTGATTGCTTTTGAATGCCTGGTCTCTCTGTGACCTCTGGCTTCATGGGAAGGCTCTGTAGACTTTTGGACTTGTCCAAGATTTCACTTCCAGAGATTGCTGGGTATGCTCTAATGATGGAGTCAGTCCAGAAAATTTAAGGCATACAGAGCAGAGATAGTGCTGTCTTTTAGTCCTTCACATTTAGCTCTGAACTTGGTACCAGCTGGGTTTTAAATTGGCTGACATGAAATAAAATCTTCAGCCGCCTGCTAGATAGACAGTTCCAAAGCAGGCCCTTAATCCCAGTACATCCAAAATTAGTTTCTTTCCCTCCAAACCTTGTTCTCCCTTCAGAGTTCTCACTTCTTATTACAGATAACACCAGCCAGGCAATCATTTGGACTTAACACTTTGGAGTCTGTACTAGGTCATCTATATTTGCTATTCTCTATAGTCAGTCTTATTCCAAGAAAAGTTACTCCCAATTCATGTCTCAATTTTATTTCTCTAATTGAAGCCATATGCATATTGACCCTCAAATAAACTCAACTGGATTCCTAGCATCCAAACTCTTTTTCTCCCAATTGAGAGCTTTGTCAGTATTGTCTCTTTAAAACAGAATTTAGATGAAATGTCTTTAAACATGTTCCAGGGATACTCAAAATGAGGGCTTTTAACAAGTGTTATGTGTGGGGAAAGAGAGGCAGAAGAAATTTTCTGGACATAAGTTTATACAACGTTTAAACAAAGTTAAATTGGGTTTGTTTTTTGTTTCTGCTGTGGTAATATGCATTAGAAGTTTCTTAAAAGGCATTGCATATACACAATTTTCTTAATCTATCTAACAAAGGAATTTGTTTTCTTAGAAGCGTTTTTGCAGAACTGGCATAGATCAAATTCTCAGAGATTCCTCAGAATCAACAAAATGGAATCCAGATATACTGGTGTTAGTGTCCAGGCTCCTACAACAGGCATCTAAGTCCATCTTCCTTCCCTTTCTGTTTGCACTGCTCAACTTGTATACCTTCCACTCTCAATCCTTATTGTGTTTTCACATGCAATCTTTGCACCCCAATTCATAGTTTTTCCTCTTTTGAAAAAAAAAACAGCTATTTATCATGAATAAGTCCCCTTTATCTATTGAAGTTTATTGAGATTTCCCTATTCTTACATCACAGTGCATAGTAATCTCTCACAGGATGTTTCCAAAGTAGGAAAGAAGAGTTCTATTTTAATGGAATGTTCACCATATATCTAACAAAGGGCTAAGTATCTACATGTGCTATTTACTATTTAATTATCTTATTATTTCAAAGAGGAAACATTTTAAAAATCTCATTCTTTTAGGCTAAAAAATGTGTATGTACTGAGACATACACAGCTCCTGCCATGTGTGTGATGTTTCACAACTTTTAGCTAGGAAAACTGTAACTTAAAGCCTGATGTAGCTATCTCCAAAACTTCCTTATGTTGATTATTCCTCATTACTTTGTTTTTATTTCTTTTGTAGTAGTTAATGGATTCTACCGTGTGTCATAGTGATCTGTAGTTAAAAATCATTCCCCTTGGAATGTAAGCTCCATGAAAACAGACACTATACTCATTCGCTGTGGAACTATCATACTAATATACCTGTCTTGCTGAATACACATTAGTTTGAACTGGATCAATGCTGTTATATTAGCTGTCCATGTAATGTTTATTTGCATCTATGTAATGGATAATAGCTCTGCATTCATTCAAATTCATGTTAAAGTATCTCTGGAACGAGGCAATATTTTGTCATACATAATAAATGTGTCCTTTGGGGCCAGTGAGATGGCTTAACGGCATAAGTGCCTGCCCGGCAAGCATGAGGTCCTGAGTTTGACTCCCGGTACCCACATACAGAAAAAGGGCCGGTGATATCGCTTAGCGGCACGGGTGCCTGCTGGCAAGTGCGAGGTCCTGAGGTTGACTCCCGGTACCCACATAAAAAAAATAATAATAATTATAATAATACCTGTGTCCTCATGGATGCCTGTGCTGGGCTTCTCTGAACCCTCCTAGTGCTCTTGCATAATCTGTAAAACTTAGTTGCTACACAGTAAGGAACTTACTTTTAAAAGTGACAATCAGACTCCATAGTATATGTAAGCATGCAAGAAAAGAGATTTTCTGGGACTATACCAACATGAGACAAATCAAGAGTTTAAAAGAGAGGTCAGAAGTGACCCCAATGCAAACATTTCAAATAGTTAATTGAAAGCATTTTCTACATGTACCTTGCTCCAGAAGCAGGAGTTAAGTACTCTAAAGAAGGCATTAAGTATCAAGAAAGGCTCAAAAACATTTCCCTCCACTAGACTAAGGCCTGACCCTAGGCAGTTACACACTGCAGATTGCTCTCCAAATTACCATCTTGAGATTTTGTTTTAAATACATACTATAATGTAATTTTATTCTGTGACTGATGCTCGCTGCCCAATAGTCACTGAAAATAGGAATGCGTAGTTTTTATTAAAAAAAAAAAACTGGGCCTCTTCCAAGGTCAATTTTGGGATTTAAGTTTTATTTCAAGATAGAATAGCTGGCAGCTGAAGAATTTACACTGACTCCTGGCTGAACACTGCCCCCTTCTTGGCCTGTAAACGCTATGGGTGTCTTCAAGATGATTTAGATTCTGGCATGATATATTTGGTCCTATTTGGATACTAGCAAAAATATAGATGGTCGAGAGTCCTCATACTCTTTCCAAAGGCACATGGAATCCAGATGTTCTCAAATCTGTCAAGGTTAGGAGCAACACCTCATTCTGAGCTAATATCACATCTTCTGTCAGGGTCTTATCAGCATGTATTTTATGGAAAGTCCTGACAAGTGTATCACTGGATTAAAATCTGCTCTTATTGCTTGTATCTGTCACAGTGATCTCACCACAGAAGGATGCCATATTCTATGAGTCAGTTTTTGCTATCTAAAATGAGACTTTTCTAGAACATTGCTTCTCTGCTTTTCTAGCTTTTTCGCAAGTAAAAACTGGGAGCTTTCTTTTAATTCTTCAAAGCCAACTAAATGACAGACTATAATATTGTTATCATGTTTCTTGGGGTTTAGGTACACCCACAGGATTGCTTCACATGTAATCTTCAAATTCCCATTTTAGAGAATTAAAGTATTTTCTTTCTTCTTATCTAGATCCATTTTACTTGATAACTATAAAAATTGTACAGAAGATCTTTACAGCCCTAAAGTAATAGTGTCCTTTTCAGTTATTAAAGAGGCTTATCACTTTCACTTATTACTTCAATAAAAGTTCTTCTGTTTCAGACTAGGTCATTTACACTTCTTTCTTTTAAGGATTTATTGATGTACCTTTCCCTGAATTAAAGAACATATTTCCACACTTCTCTCCTTAGCAGGTATATTTGTTTGTTCCAGCAAAAAGTGGATTGAGCACTTTTGACAAGTACTTTTGGAGGTTCAAGAGTTAGAAGACATAGACATAGTCTTTGCTCCGATAGTTTAGTTTACTGGGAAGGACGTGTAGGGATTAAATTATAATGTGTATAATTACAGCTTGGAAAGGAGGAGCCATGATGCCATAAGGAAAAAAAAAAACTTACTGAGAAAGTTACCCTTTTTTTCTGGAAGATAATTGTGACTTTACTACATAAGAAAAAGTGGCAAGTGTGAGGATAGCAGGAAAGAGAGAAGAAAGGCAGGGGAGGAATGTGGTAGAGAGCAAATTCATATGATATATTGTGAGAAAATCTAGATCATGAAAAATTTAGAACATGAAAAATTGAAAGAGAACGAGTGTGACTAAGCTCAGAGAGCAAAGGAGTTGGGTAAGATGATACTGAAAGTAGGCAAGGGTAGATCCACATGATGTCCTGTAATAGGTAAGTGATTTAATCTTTATCAAAGAACAGAAAGCCATACAAAGGCTCTAAGCTGAGCCACCTGTTAAATAGACTTTTTTTGTGTGTGTGTGTGTGTACCCGGGGTCGACCTCAGGACCTTGTGCACCAGCAGGCGCCCGTGCCGCTGAGCATATCAATGGCCCTTTTTTTGTATGTGGGCACCGGGAGTTGAACTCAGGCCCTTGCGCTTGCCAGGCAGGCACTTACACCTCTGAGCCATCTCACTGGCCCTAAATAGACTTTACCAGAAAAAATAACCACTCTGACTCCAATAGGTAGATAGGGTGAAGGGAACCTGAAACAGATCATTCTATTTAAACCAAGCTCCTAATCTCATAAAATCACAGAATGAAGTCACAGATAAAAGGTTTTGTTGGAAGCACAGGAGATCGTTCTCTTCCTAGTGACCCTCCTTGTAGCCCAATGTATGCTGGTTGACTGTTGTCCTCTGGGTTCCAACAATCTCCATGCTCAGGTGGTAGGGTGACTCATCAGACTTGTAGGATCCTTTTAGAGGGATGCAATCATGTCCTGGGTCCTGGTTGACCTTGGAAGGCCAGGACCAAAATATTAGCGATCCTCTTCACCCAATTTTCTTGTCTTTAGCTTTGTTGTCCAAGTCTCAATTGGTGAACACCCAGAAGGTTAGTTGTACCCATGTTGAAGGGGGAGTGATATGTGAAAGTCTCATAATCTCATCTGGATGTTGAGTACTCTCACATATAAAATATGACCAGAGGAGTGTTATTTTATTCATCAATAACGGCTGCCATAGAAGTCATATTCTTATAGAATGTCAACAGATAATAGTTATAACGTTTTACAAGGAGAATTTGAAACCAAGAGCAAATAGCATTTTAGCAGGACAGTTATGACATTATTTTATTAGAACTATTAGGTTTTTATTATTATCTCTGAAATACACCTAAATTTTTATTTTCTCAGTTGCTTACCTTTGTCTATTAAGATATTAAATGACATAAATGAACCCTTATTCAAATTTGTTACCTTTAGTAAAGTGTCCTTTAAGGAAAGGATACTTGTTTTTTGATGTACTTTATACGTTACTAATGTGCAATCTCTAATTATTAGTGTGACATTGTCCGGACTAATAGCGTTTAGAGATATTTAAATGTTATAACACATTTACATAACAATCACATCAATATGAGCCTTAAGTTTACCATCATAAATAATTTCTAGGCTAGAAATCATGGATATGATAAGATGTTTTCATTATTTTTGTATCTTTGAAGGCCTGTATACTTGGGAAACACAAGTGTATTCAATACACCCTAAAGTCTTTCACCAGGGAAATCTCAAGTTATTATACATATAATTCAATGGATGTTGAATATATAAAACCATTATTTAAAAGATATCATCTTGACTGGCTGACAGTCTGGACAAAAACATGTTATTAACTTTAAGGACATATATACCTTTATCTCACCAACAATTTAAATTACCTTATTATTAAGTCATGCAAAAAATAAGCATTTGGGCTAATATTATGAGTGTCTGTTTATCTATAAGCCTACTTAAATATAACTTTTAGAAAATAATTTATAGAAAAATGTTAACATGGGCTGGTGAGATGGCTCAGTGGCATAAGCGCCTGCCTGGCAAGCATGAGGGCCTGAGTTCAACTCCCGGTACCCACATATGACAAAAGGGCCGGCGATATCGCTCAGCAACATGGGTGCCTGCTGGCACGCGAAGTCCTGTGGTCGACCCCCCAGTACCCACAAAAAAAATGTTAACATAAAGGAACATAAACATTAACCAAATCATACAGAAGATCTATGTTACCAAACTTTAAGGATCTTCTGTTTAAGTCCCATGTAAGCCTCAACCATAGCAATTTTTTTGTTTTGTTTTTTGCCCTCCAGTGTTTTAAGTGTGTTTGTCCATCACTCCAAAATCTATATAACTGGTTTTCTATGGAAAGTCTCAAAAGAGACAGAAGTTTATAAGAACTAAAATAAAAAGGAAAAAGGAAATTCATATAAACTCAAAAAATCTTTAATGAAGCAGCTTCTAGTTCTTTAACCAGTTATTGAAATAGACTAAACAGGCAGACAGGCAAAAGAATGTATAGAAAATGTATAAAACTCTCAGATTTAATCAGAGTACACTCTTAGATGCATTTACTATGTTGAATTATAATACTTTTTCATAGTTTTATATTTATAACTATAAATATAATCTAGTTATAACTTTTTTCTAGGGGGTATCATAGCACATTTTAGGTGAATCATAACAGAGTTCTCTTGTAATAAGTCACACCAATAAGAGTTAGAAGAGGGAAAGAGAGAAGAGCTATAAGTTATCAGATGGAGTCTTTGTTTTCCTCTTTATTTTAAACCTAAGTTTATGGCCTGGTCTCTTTTGTGCCCATGAAAGCAAGAACTATTTTAAGAAGAATCCTAGTTTGATGATCTACCTTAATCACTGGAGTAACTGCCACCAAAGTATAGATCCCTTAGGGCCCTCTGTATTAGAGTCACTGTGTTACTACAGGGAAACCGATCCTTCGATAACCACTGCTGTTCCTTATGTAAATGTTTCTAAAGGGACAGACCCATTAAATGTACAAGTGTTATGATTTATACTTCTTCCAATTCTCAGCAGGGTGTCCAGGCAATGTAAAGGTGTAGGAAAAGACTAAGCAATGCTTTTTTTTTTTTTTAAATCTGGGGTCAAAGAAATCCTAGATTTTAAGTATGTATTCCAAGGCTTGTGGGAAGTTGAGTTATACATGGAGCTTTCCCATTTTGAAAAATAACAAGAGAAGATGTCCCTGTCCTTCGTGTTGGTTCTCTCTCTTTATCTAAGGCATCCCTTAAACTTTACCCATCTACTGTCAGCAGCAGCTACTGGAGGCATCTGAGAAAGTGCACAAGGCCAGAATTTACACACTTACTGGCACCTGTGCACCCCTTTTCCTTGAGTTCATATGGCTCACTCTGACTACATATTGGCTTTTCCTTCCACAGCCCTCAGCATATCTCTCAGGATAGAATCACATTGCTGTTCTGAACATATGCTCCAGAGAGAAATTGTACCAAGAGACCAGGGGAGACCAGGGGGCTATGGCTATCAGCTTCCTTATTACCTGTTTTGTCTAAAGCTGCTACCAACCCATAAGGATCATTGAAACTGCTTTGTGTTCTACCAATGAAATTATCTGAGCTGTAATGACTCCACCTCAAAAAACCAATTAGTATACCCTGCCCAAGTTTTATTTCTCAAAAATAGGACAGGGGAGAAGAGATAGGAGATGCTTTTCCCTTTGGCATGAAACACCTAACCCTATATGCAAGTCACAGGAACTTTATCTATAGGGCTCATCACTGTTTCCTGAACCCTCACAACCCAAGGGCAGAAAGACAATTGGGACTTAAAGTTTTCTCAGGGTGGGCCTCTGGTCTTTATTAAAATAACTCTCCAAAGAAAGAGAAAGAAAAGACAAAGCAGCAGGTAGAAGTTGGAGTTGAGAGACCACAGCAGTGAAAAAGATTTGTTCTCCAAATCTCTTCTACCACGAGGAAAGTGACAGAAGAGACCTAAGTTTAAAAGGCTATCCAGTAAAAAGAAAAACAAAAACAAAACAATGAAAATCCTGTGTATCTCCTAAATGGAATCACAGTTAATAAGAATATATTGGGGAGGAAAAAGACAATTAAAAACTCCCCGTTGGGGTCCTACTTCCTACATATTAATCTCAGCTTTTGGTGGGACCGCCAAATATGAAACAATTAATTCTGTACAAATTAAGATTATAGTTTCATGAAGTTGAAGAATGAAGTCATGGACAAAAGGAGGAAGTTAGGAGAATATTTAGTGGAAATAAGAAAAGATATAATTCCCATCACCAGGAGGAGATTCCGAATGAAAGTCCAAATTGTCTTTTCCCCCTGCTCTTGTACAGATAAAAGGAGCACAGGAGAAAGCTGTTTTGAAGAAAACAAGTTCAAAGGAATTTAACTAGTGTTCCTCAAAGTCCAGTCCAGAGATAGGAATTGTCAACTAACTGAGCATAGTCTGTATAAGAACCCTCTTCCTGGGAGGAAAGTTTATCTTTCCATTCTTAACTTATCCTTTATCCTTTTTCCTGTGCTGACTGCCTACTTATAAGAGAACTAACTAAACACTCTATTATACTCTATTACAAAGCCAAATACATATGGAAGAATGAGTGAATGGATTATAGCACCAATTCATAACAATACAATAAGAAAAAGGAAAAGAAAGATGAATATGAAAGCCATGTCAGAGGTAACTGAATTCTGAATTACTGAACACTTGGCTGTAAGGACAGTGAGAAATCATGATGCTATAGTGTGATACTTTGATCCCCTTCAAAATTTCTTATGTTGAAATCCTAACCCTCGAGGTGATTGTATTAGGAGGTGGGAACTTAGAGGAATGATTAGGCCTTGAAAATAGAGTCCTCGTGATGGGAATGAGCTCTCTAATCAATCAGACCCAATAGCAGGCGAGCCCCTTCCAGCATGTGTGGACTCATCAGCAAGTTGCTGTCTATGAACAAGGACATTGGCCCTCACATGACATCATCTCTACTGGTGTCTTGATTTTGGTTTGAAACCAGCTTCCAGAATGGTGAGAAATAAACTTATTTTGTTTATAAGCCACTTAGTTTATGAGGTTTTGGCTTAGCCACTTGAATACATTAAGATACATGGTATTAAGAACAGGTCCTAAATTTTTGGTTTACACATTTAAATGGTGGAATTTCCCAATTAGAAATCATTAGAAGAGAACCAATACATGGGAAAGAGCATTAGTTTATTCTTAGATTTTTTTTTTGTAACAAAAGTATGGTTATTTGTTTCTATTTTTCTTAAAGCATGAAGTTCTATTATCATGGAATTCAGTCTATCACATAAAGGGATACACCCAGCATGTTCCATTTTATAGAGGAAAATGGAAAGCAAATATTCATCTCATTACTCTAGGAACTTCTTTGCTGTAGTATCTCAAATAATAACATGGATATCGCTTTTGAAATTAGCTCAGGTTCTTAGAAAATAGACAGAAGGAAACAAATATAAACATGAGTCTGTTTACTTGAAAGTCTTTATACTCCCCTGATGTGTCCTTGGAAGTTAACTACTAAGTAGCCTGGGGAAGAATTTTATTGCAGCCTTGACATTTTCCAGGGCAATAGACCATTCTTCTCTGCCTACCACCAGGGCTTTCCAAATTATGCAAATCTAACCACTACAAGCAAGTTCTCTCGGTATGGTTGACAACTTACTTTGTAAGCACAGTGGTGGAGTAGTGGAGAGCAGCACCATGCCGTGTTCTATAAGCAGGCGTGAATGCATACTGGTTTATTTGTTATTCAAGTCTCTATCTAGAAGTACCCACATCTGAAGAAATAGTACTTTTAACTTACACTGCAAGGTTTTGCTTTTCAATGCCCATGATCACAACTTTTCAGTGCCCATGATCACAACTTTTCAATGCCCATGATTCTTAATGAGTGCTGACACTTGAGTCAGCTATCTTGTGAAACCTCAGCAGATAAAAGTGCCCAGTGGATTGATAGTCTCTCTTTCTCCTGAATTACCTTCATTCTGATATCTTTACTTTAATGAATATAAACACATTTTTTGAACAAGAGAGAAAAAGTATGACAATTAACTTTCTTCAAAATGTTAAAATATCTTGGAAAATAAAAGTCTATTTTTAATGTGAAGTGTATAATTAGAGTTGGCTGTGCTTCCATAGAAGAAAAGATTGGAGATCAGAAACTGGGCCAGCAAGTTAAAATCTATGGCACAATGTTGAAGTCTTCACAGGTAAATGCCTTGATATTGATCTTTTATATGGGTTTGAAGAGCTGTCATGAAGATCTATTGACTTATGTGGCTAGAGATGAAGGTTACAAATACCTTTTCCGGATTGTTTTTCTCCACATAGGGTCTTACAAAAATATAGCTTGACTTGTTTTGAAAGACCCATTAGGAGAAAGAAAATGTATTTTCCAAGATTTGATATAAAGACACATGAGGTTCAATTTTTGAGCTCATTTCTGAGTTGTTTATAGGCTTATTGAAACAGATCAAGACAAACAAGTGTAAGTGGAGGCTGGACAGATGAATCTAAGGGTGGGAAATAGCCTCGACTCACAGGAGCTTGGGCATTGACTTATCTAGGGAAACCCAGGAGTTAGGCACCTTTTCATTTTCCTGCAGTATTAGAGAACAAAAACATAGCAATATGTAGTTAAAACTTGACTTCCTTATATTGGCCGGCAGCTAATATATATATATATATATTTCAGAGATATTTTATAAGCTGAGAACTTGTGAGACCTTTTAAAGTACAATGGGAATCTTTGGAGACTTCTGGAGGAGGCTGTGTTGAGATTTACAGCAGCCTAGAACTCAGAGATTTCTTCTAAGATTGGCTCCTTCCGTTTAGGAGCTCTAATGATACAGTTCTGGCTAACAGAATAGGGGTCAAGGCCATTGCCTGCTGACAGGATGAAGAGCATCCTGTACTCAGGAAGGTCAAGCATAGAAAGTAAGGATGTTCGCACCTCATTTCTTTAAAGAAAGACACTTAACTCTTCTATGGTATATTTTATCTATCGAAATACCACTTGTCCCTAATTACTTCACTCTCTGCTATAAAATTGACAAATGTAGTCATATTAAAGTGTTCGTATAAAAATTAGATACTTAAATGCTAGTGTGCATTGGCTGAAAGAAGAAAGATATTTAAAAATTATGTAAAATATTCTTACAGTATTTGTTTTCAAGTTTTCTAATGGTGAAAAAAGTTTTCAATTTGTATAAATGTATATAAATGTAGTTTCTGTGACAACTAATCCCTTTTGCTACAAGAATTATGACTATGGTCATTACTTAGATAATACAATATTTGGAGTTAAGTAAAAATATCACTATTAAAAAACTCTGCTCTTAATTCTTACCTTTTTGAGAATGCCTATTAATTTATATTTGTGTAACTATCAAGTGAATGGTGATAGAAAAAAGTATAGGAATAGAAGTTCTAGTAAGGGTGCTAACATGTGTAAGAGAAAATTGTCTGTTTTCTTCATTACACAGACCAGCTTGATGAGATTTTGTCCATGTATGTATAATTGGCTACTAATCTAAGACTAATTTGTTTAGAAATACAGCATCGATGAACTGAAAGCTGCCTCTTTATGTGACATATGATGAAAGCAAGATTCAGAGATGCTTTACTTTTTCTAAGAACATTGGTTAATTGAACACAGCCAAAGAAGGCTAAAATCCCAATCTCTAGGTTGAATTTTCTTCTATATCACATAACACCAACAAGGGTGAATCCCCATACCAGATGCTACTATAAAAATCTTAAGAATTAACCCTTTCTAAATTAGTGAATATATGGATTCTTTTTGGAGTAAGATAGAAATCTGTGTTGTTTTAATTTCTCTACTGGCCAAAGATGCCAAACACTTTTTCATGTAGCCATTGGACATTTGTACTTTTCTTTATTACTACTTGTTTGCAGTACATAATGTTTACATTCATCACAGGAAGTAGGTATGGATACTTAGCATATCTTAATTCTTTTTATTCTTTTCCTCCTTTCCCTCCTACCTCCCTCCATCTCTAAATCCCTTTTTCAGTTGCAAAAGATCCATCTTCCTTTTTCCTATTATCTATCTTTTATTTTTTTTAATTTTTAAAAATATTTTGTGTTTCTCATATAAGAGAAATTGTTATATATAAGCTTGTGTGTCTTACTTATTTCCCTTAATGTTATAGTTTCAATGTGCATCCTTTTTCCTACAGATGACTCAAATTTATTCTTCTCTATGGCAGAGTAGTACTCCACTTAATAAAACTACATTTTCTTTATCCATTCATCTGCTGATGGACATACAGGCTGCTTCCAAGATTTAGTTTTTATGATTTGTGCTGCTATAAATATGGGTATGGCTGTATCACTGTGTTATGATGTTTTAACACTTTCAGGAAGATCTCTAGAATGGGAATAGCTGGGTTGAATAGAATGAACCCCAATTGCAGCAGAAATAGTCTTAAGAATAAACAAATATGATTGCATTAAAATGAAAAGTTTCTGCACAGCAAAGAAAACAACAGGGTGAAAGGACAACCTACAGAATGGGAAAATTTTTGCTATCTATTTCTCTGACAGAGAATTGATATCCAGAATTTACAAAGAACTGAAAAATCAGACTTCCCAAAATAAAAGACCCAATCAGAAAATAGCCATATGAAATGAATAGACGCCTCTCAGAAGAAGTACAAATGGCCAATAAATACATAAAACATACTCGGCATCTTTGTCCATCAGAGAATTGCAAGTTAAAACAACACTGAAATTCGATTTTACTCCAGAATGAATGGCTATTATATAAAAAAAAAAAAGGAAGAAAAAAAAGTGCTGGTGAGGCTGTGGAGAAAAAGTCATACTTCTACGTTGTTGGTGGGAGTGTAAACTGGTACAACCACTGTAGAAATCAGTATGTACTTCTTTTGAAAAGTATCTATTCATTTCACATGCCCATTATTTCATTGGATCTTTTATTAGGGGGGGGGTCTAATTTTTTTTTTGTTGTTCTTAATACAGTCTTCAGATTAGTCCTCTGTCTAAGGAGTAAGTGGAGAATTTTTTTCCCATTCTATAGATTGTCTCTTCACTCCCTTAGTTGTTTCCTTTGCTGTATAAACACATTTTAAATTTGATATAGTCCTATTTTCTGATTGTCGGTGTTATTTCTTATGCAATTGGGATTCTTTACAGAACATGCTTGTTTCTGCCTATGTCTTCAAGGGTTTTATCAATTTTTTCTGCTATCAGATTCAGTGCTTCTGTTTTTATATGTAAATGTTTGATTCATTTTGATTTGATTTGATTGCAGGGTGAGAAATATGGATCTAGATTCATTCTTCTGGACATGGAAGACCAGTTTTCCCAGCACTATTTTTTAAAGAGGTTATCTTTTTGCCTGAATATTTTTGGCCCCTTTGTTAAAGATCAGATATCTGAAGGTATATGGGGTTGTTTCTGTATCCTGAGCTCTGTTCCCTTGATCAGCATGTCTGTTTTGTGTTGATACCATGCCATTTTTTTTTATCACTGTAGACTTATAATAAAGCTTGAAATCCATTATTATGCTTTGTTCTTGTTGCCCAAGATTGTTTTTACTATTCCGGGTCACTTCTCTTTCCATAAAATTTAGAATTTTTTCTTTTCTTTTCTTTTTTTTTTTTTGTTCTGTGAAGGATGATGGTATTTTCATTGGGATTGCATTAAATCTATATGTCATCTTTGGTAATATGGTCATTTTGGCAATATTGTTTCTGCCTATCCAGTTATATATGCATACCCATGTTTATAGCAGCACATTCATGATAGCTGAATCTTGGAAGCAGCCAACATGCCCATCAACAGATGAATGGATAAAGAATATTAATGTAATATATAGATAGATAGATAGATATAGATATAGATATATCACATTTCCTTTGCCATAAAGAAGGACAAATTTGAGTCCTTTGTAGCCAAAATATCTTACTTGTGAAAACTTAAATCCCTAATTTTGCTGTCCTCTTTTGGTTCCACTATAGCTCGAATTGGACCCTATTTAGGCCTTCTTTCCCTTAGTGCTTATATGGCCTCATGCTGTGTTCGCCCAGCTTAAATGCCATTGCTTGTCAGTGCACAGATCCATCTTCCCTTCCTAGACAAGCCACTGAATCATCATTGTTATGTTAGTGTCTCTCGGGCGTGGGCCCTACACCTGTTCACCTGTGGTCTGTGTTATGTTTTGGATATGATGTCCACGTTTTCTCCAGGTTTGTGTCTAGTGTCGGGTTCTAGCTCTAACTGGGCTCTTGATTCAGGTTTCCTGAATCATTTGATTAAAGAAAATAAGTAAATTGAAGTGTCAAAGCCAAGTAGTACTATTTATTTGTAACTTGGTTGGTAGGAAATATAGTTTATATGCACATTTTCTACAGTATCCACTTGGTTAAGCAAGGCAAAGTTATATTCTTTCTTCCACTCTCTGCTTTATTGAGGTAAAATGAAAAAAAACTGTACGTGTTTGAGGTATGCTTCCTTAAGTTTTGATATATTTATAAACTGTGAAATAAGTGACAAACTCCAACTCACAAGGTAATTAGTATATCTATCACCCCTCAATTGCTTTGACTTATTTATTTGGTGGTAAGAACAGTTAAGACATAACTCTTAGGAAATTTCTTTTATATGGCGCAATATATTAGCTCTTCATTTAGTTATTTTCTTAATATTGTTTTCTTTGCTTTGACATATTCTTTTGTATAAAGATTAAGTTTTTTACTTGACTACAAAAGAAGCATCATTTCTACTCAGAATTCTGTGGTCACTATTGTTAATTTTAGAATAGATTAAATTCTTATATATCTTTAGCTACTACCTTTCTAGTTATACTCATTTTATCATCCAACTGGTGCAAACAGTCCATCAGTTCTCTAACAAGAGAACAATGACACAAAAAATGGAAATCTATACTATGAACTGGTCTTATATCAACCCTTTCTGATTAATTCTCCCTCTGTTTCAATGTCTAATTCATCCTGACTGAATCAATCAAAAAGCTATTACTTTCATATGTGAAAGCATTGCTTTCAAAATCAATAAAAACACAGCTCATTTTTAATATGTAATATATTACAAGAATGAAAATTCCCATTTACTTGAGGTAGAAATTTAAGAAAAAATTACAGTATTTGGAAGACTCTTGTTGGAAATATATACATGTATATGTAAATTTTATCACAGGCTTTATATTTAATCTTACAATTTTTAACACAAATAACATATATACATATATATGTACATATATATATATGCATTTGTATGTAGGTATATAACTTAAAGGAAAACAATGAATCAGTCAAGGGTGAATCATTGCTCAAGTCATATATCTTAATTATAGACACTGAATACATCAGCCTTGTTAATAAAATTTTAAACACAATCCATAATTCTACATTAAAAATTATATTAGCCATCCAAAAATAGCTCTTACAAAAATTGTACTTAAGTTCTTCATTGAGACATTGAAAACATCTAGCTGCATAATTGTGAAATAAACATGATTCATTAATAGGGAATGAGTAGAAGCTCTGTCTTCTATTTGAGAATGATTAATAAGATTTAACATCTGTATGCAGGGGTGTCTGCTTTCTGACATGCTTTAATCACTGCTCATCTGCATTTCTACTATAATTATGCATGCTTGTGATATCAAAGTTGAGACAATGATCAAAATCAACTTACGTGTATGATTCATTCATGCTTCTTGGTTTATTTCACTTGAAAATGTATAATGCTGGTATAAAATGTATAATTATATATAGAACAAACTCCTTGCTTCACAGATGCTTGGCATCAGATTATATCAGTTAAATATGTATTATATTATATAGTGTACTCTATTATTTCAGCATTTTTGACAAAACTTTATTGTTTTATTGAAGTTTTTTTTTTAACTGATCATCCATGAACTTGCTGTATTCTTTCTGTGAATGTTATCACATTTTCATGGAAGAGAAGTTTTAGATCATTAAAAGTTGACAGTTTTCTGAGTTGTATATGTGTTTAGTATCAGATGGTATTGAGTTTGATACAGGGGTGATGGATGAATTTTTACCAAATGATGGATAGGGGCTCATTCTGTTAATGGCATTTCATCTATCAACTATTCTTGATATGGTTGACCACAAATTGCTGACTCAATTTTTGTGGATTAACTGAGATGAAAGTGATACCTGGTTGAAGTTCCACTAATACAAATTCTTTTTCTCATGGGAGAAAGATGGATTATATTATTTGTTGAGATTCCTTTCCACGTGAGTCCTTTACTGTCAGCTTTCTTGTTCCGTCAGCCATATCTCTTCTGTATTAGCTGAAATAGAGACTTACATTCTTAAATGATTTCTCCATGACTTAGAAAATTTATGACTCAGGCTTCGTATTCCTTCTAGTAAGTTATAAAAAGAAATTTTTTTTATAAGAAAATGAGATGCATTTCTGGTGATCTATGGTAGGGCAAGCTCCATATAGTCCGTATATTACATTGGTATGATTAAAAACTTAAAAACAAATAACTGAGGAATCTGAAAAGGAAATGAAAATCATAAGATTCTGAGGGTTAGTCAAAATCTGGAGTGGCACCCTGCAGTGGTGAGAGTTTCCACTGTACTTCTCTTAGTCCAAAAACCAGCACAACAACAAAAATGATTTTAAAAAGTCATGAAAAATAGGTATTATAATAGCAGGAAGAACAAGAAAGAGAGAACCATAAGGATAAAATTATCATTAAAATAATATAAAATGAAAAAATTTTAAATGTAAATAAAATTTTAAAAGGCAATGAAAAGTATAAGCAAAGAAAATGACATAAAATAGATTGATAACTCAATTGTTGGCATTTGCCTGGCTTAAATTTGTTATCTCTTTTTAATTATTAATAGTTTTGAATCTGTGATTTTTGTTTATATCTCATATATATATAATAGTCTGAGTAATTTAATGTCATTATAAAATATTTTACGTTATTAAAATTATTTATTTAATGCTGGAACAGGTACATGTTCCAGTCACTATTTTTATAATTTTACCTGCAATTCAAGATTTTCCCATTTCTTTAGCCAGTATATAATCATGTAAAGCATGAGTTGCAATAAAATTAGACTCTGATTACTTCTAATTTCTTCCCTCCTCCTAAACTATTTGATTTTTATAGTAAGGTATTTCTTCAAATTTGCCTTTGCATTCTTTCATGTGTTTACATTATTAGATGTGAACTGTGAGCTTTAAAAATGACCTGATACTCTTGAAGGTTATCAGGGTTCTAATTCCTATTTTCTACTTTATTTCATTCTTTCTCTTAGTTTTTGTAGTTGGGTTATTTGTACATTGTTAGAATCATCACTAAACTGTTTTTATATTGTCTATACCACACTTCCCTTCAATCTACAGATGAATGCATTGGGTGCTCACTTCCTTTCTTATTGGCAGTATTTCATCTCCTCGGCATTAGAATGACTGACGTTTGTCCTGTGGTGTAATCTGCCAGAAGACCTTGCCGTAGCCAGAGATGCCTGAATTTATGGGTGTTCCTAGACATAGGCCTCATAGTTGATAGAGAAGAAAAATTGTCTTGTGAGAAGAAAAATTAAGACATTGACTTCTCCTTTCTCTTCTGATTAGCTTGTATTTCCCCCATCTCCTGGTGTTAAATTTTGTTGTGGCAAACTTAAGCCAAATTGATTTTCCTATTTTTTTAAATAAATAAACGATTTCCCTTTTTTTCAGCTCCCAAATTACACTTCCTTAATTTTTGAAGTCAAATTATACACGGATGTATGTTGGAGTTGAACATTCTGATAAGTATATACAAGTATACAAAATATATTTCTATGACGGCCTGTCTTAATTCTGTTTCCTAATTCTATTTTATCTTTTACATTTTGGAAGGGGGAAAGGATTTATTATCCTCTCTCATCTATCCCCCTGATGACGCTTACATTCTTTGGCATCCAATTTTCTTTGTTCCCTATATCATTCAGTTTTTTCTAAAGTGATTTATTTTGTTCTGTTTCTTTCATGAATTTTTCCAGTTTCTGATTCTCTATCTGGCCTCCTCTTCCCTGTAGTCTTATATGTTGCTTCCATGATCTCTTCACGTTTTATCATCTTCTT
The DNA here is from genome assembly GCA_028451465.1 of Erethizon dorsatum. NCBI lineage: Eukaryota > Metazoa > Chordata > Mammalia > Rodentia > Erethizontidae > Erethizon > Erethizon dorsatum. The sequence goes on from CM051824.1 coordinate 141,595,694, forward strand.
AAATTTTATGTTGGAATACGTGAATGCTCTTTTTTCATTGAAATATGTTTATAACGTTTGCTGATTCAGAATTGGTATGTTCCTATTTATCTTTGTTCTTATGGTATATTTAGATAAATGTTAGACAAACAATTATTAGTGTTTCATATGTGAGCATTAAATTTCTGCTACTGAGCCCTGAAGAGCAATGGGTGAGGGTGGTGTTCTTGTTCATCTCCTTGAAGACCCCTGTCCTGTTGTCATTTAGCTATGGTCCAGCATTTCTGACTCTCGGTTGAGCTTTTCTGTTTCTGGCTTTATTTATTTAATTTCTAATGATCTACCACCACTAAGATGTCTTCATTCTTAGTTCTTGGTGCTACCAAAGCCTGACTTCTCTCAGCTACATATTACTGAGTTAAGTATGCAGTGACAACATGTGATGTAATTTGGAGTTAGAAATCTTTCTTTAATGGTTTTGATGTCAATAACATAATTAAAAATTTTTTCTTTCTATGAGAAATAAGGAGACTCATAACTAAGGTGATACCGTGAAAGTTTGCAGATCTTTGCATATGTTTAAATTATAGAAACAGAACATCTAAGTTTAACATAACCTGTATGTTTTCACATCTACTTTCTTCTAAAAATTTTAGGTTGCTCTCTATTTTAGGTATTTTTTCTAATGTAATTATATATAAAACACAATTTCAAAAAATAATAAAATTATCTAGGATCTTTTGCAGGGAAGTAGTGAAGTCCAACCTCTTGAGAAGTTTTTTGTTGTGGTGGTGGTGTTGTTGCTGCTACTGCTCCTTTTTTTGGAGTACTTTTCTGTAATGTAAACACGCTCTGCCAGGTCACGCTGCCTTCAGACTGCAGGTTTCCTGGCAGCTTTGGTGAATCTGAGAAATGAACAGCAGATGTCGCTGTTGGATGAAATGAGCCATTCCTTAAGCTCATTCTCTTTGGAGAGTTCTTTTGCAGAGTCCAAATCCTGGGGTTTACTGATAAAGAGAAAGAAAGAAAAAAGAAAAAAAAAAATTAAAATTAAACTCAAAACCTTGAGTCAGTTTCACAACTTGGCCTGCTACCTTAGGGCATGGTATTTAAGCCAGCTTCGTAATTAACTGAACTTTTTCATTTGAAATAAAAGCTTTTTTCCCCAGTAGACATGATGGAAAATTACTTGTGATACTAGACTTGTGAATTCCTGTGTCTTATTTGTGCTACTCTTACTGACTTTTTCAACATTCTCCTGGAGGTTTAACTCTAGCTAGATTCCATCCGTGTGGACAGAACTTTTACAACCAGCCTGACTTTGGTAACCATTGCCCAAGGAACAGGCTTTTGGTATTAAAATGTAGACTTGAGCAAGGTCACAATACTTTATTTCAGCACACTCATCTCCATAAAATTCACCTCCTAATATATTGTACTATGCAGTGTTACATTTTCAGATGTTCACGGCTTAATCTTTATTCACAATAAGGATTCAAATCTAGATACTTCTCATAGGCTTTATTCCGTGGAAAAATATAGACGAAACATTTTATGAATGCTTCTTTAGGACTTAGACTCTCACTTGCCTATGCTATCCTGCTGATTTCTCCTGCTGAATTTTCAAGTAATTTCTCACTTTCTGGGACAGAAATTCTTCTAGGCTGCACCATATGTCCGACTGGTATATTTTTGCTAATTAATTATGTTTAATTTTGGTTTCTATTTTTTGACTTCATAATTTATTTCTATGCAACCATTTTTAATTTTAACAATCTCTTCATAGAAGAAAAACCAGAGTACTGTGACATTTTAATCTTAATTTCATCAACCCTTAGTGAATGACCTTGTATAATTCTTGCTGTGTAACACTCCACTGAGGCAATTCAGAGAACGAGTAAGAAACATAGCCGAAAAGAAGCATTCTGTCCTTTGAAGCACTTTATCTAAAATTATGTTGAAATTTTATTTTATTTTATTAAATTTAATGGACTTCTGTCACTATTTCGATCCCAATTCTGTATTTGTACTTTGCCAAATGGGAGGGGAACAGGAAGGAGTGGGATTTCTCCTATACCCCACTGACCACAGTGCTTGACTTATAGTAGGGGCACAGTAGTTCTTGGATGAATGGAACAGTGATTGAATTGATACCACAGAATTGTAATGTATATTCCTGGCATTTTTGATTTTAAGCTAATAATACACATCAAGTGAAAATATAAGGTCTTTTAAAGATAAAACATTGGTATTTAAAATGCTGTTTGCAGATGTACTACTAGTTACCCATGAGTACCAATGAGAGACGGCAGCACCAAATACCTGGTAATCATTTGTGCTCTTACATAGCTAATTACCATCTGGTGCACATTCTTAATATTTCTTCCTCAAACACCCTAGTAAGCTATACCATGGACATACCATATGTCTCTTCTAGATGGCGATAACCATGTGAAAAGGAAAAACCAAAACATAGCTGACATGTATACTGACAAGTTATATAACAAGTGCCACTGTATGCAAATTTACATTAGCTTTATAGCTTTATCTTCTTCCTGGTATGCAACACATCATAACTACAATATATTCCAGTTTGTTATAATATAGATTCAAATATAAGACCTTTGTATGCTGCTACCCATTATGTAGATGTTGACCAATTGCCACTATTACCTTTAGCTCTAACAGTCCACTCAGGGATAGAATGGGAAGAAACTCAAATTCGTATCTTTCTAGCATGCAAATTATAAAAAATCTGATACCACCTCCAAATTTAACCTCGAGGTCTCCTTCATGTGTGTGCACTCAATCAAATCATGACCTATGCATGGCTTAGTATTATTATAAAGATGGCTAATTCCTAACTATAAAAATCTACAGTCAAAGATCAGAAAAGGAAAGCAAATGTCTAAAATACAAAGTCTACTGACAAAACTTACCTGTAGGGAAGCTCAATAAATTAGTTGTGAAAGAAAAAATGAAAATAACTTTGGATACATTTCTGGTTTGGAAAATACCTTCATAAGACATAAAAAATCAGAAAATATGCTGTAAGTGGTAGCTTGCCATAGCTGTGGTACACGATGTTAGCAGAAACAAATTCAGTAATGAATGGTTTTGCTCCAGTGGACAGCCGAAGAAAAATAGAAATCAAATGAAATGTTTAGTCTAACCATTTAAGTGATTATATTTAGTGTGTGAAAATGGCAAAACCACATTCCTTAAGGCTAATTTCAGGTATAAAAGCACAAATCAGAGGTCACCTGATAAATGATATTTTAATGTAAAATTAATGTGAATGAATGGTAGAAAGTATTATATTTATTTTGAGGTGGAAAGGAAAGAATATTGCATTTTTTAAGGATAAATATGTATTGTCTTTGTTGTAATAGATTCATGTGTCATTGTCAAACTTTCACTTTGTCATTGGACAACAGGAACTTCGGTTCCACAGGAGAGGGGCATTTGTGTAAACCAGGTGCTCGGTTATAGTAGCCCAAGTTGAACATGTGTGTGTGTTAATGTGTTATCATTAAATGAATAATTAGGTATTTGCAGTCTTCCTGTTTCTTCTTATGTCCTCATTTAACCAGTTCTTACAAGAATTTAGGATCCTCACCTGTAATTGTATATATCTTCAGACTCGTTGAAAGATGAAAAGAGTCACATTCGTTGAAAGCATAAGGGATTTCAGCCAAAGTAAATGAATGAGAAGGTTTTAATTCACAAGGGTTCAAATTCATTTCAGCCTGTCATATCCTACAAAGGAAAATCATCAACCAGAAAGGGGCATTCAGGCATGATATTAAACAGCTGAGCGTGGCGAAATTAATCACTCTATTCTTACGGAGTTCTTTTCACGACATCCGTGCTTGAGCTCTTGCCATCATGTGGGACTTTCAGCCTTCCTGATAAATTGATCTATTTTTTTATAAGGTGATTATCATGAAGCTTTCTCTGCAATGCAAATTTAAACTGAGTAAGTCCATTGAGTCATAATTCTTAGAGTATTTGATGTAAACATTAAATAAATTTAATTTGTAAAGTAGGTTTCCATATGGGAAGGATGTTATTTTTTGCTATTTATTACCACATGGTGAATTGGATGTGCTTACCAGAAAATAACAATTTTCTTCATAACTTCCTGAACTTTAAAATAAAAATAGCTAACTGAAAGCTGACTTCCTTGTATGTGCATTTTTTTTTAAGGCTCAACAATATGTTACCAGAAAGATTCATTTTCAGGTCATTCAGCAGCCTGACATGAGTGGATTGAAAAATTCACTAAATTATTAATAAAGAACAACTTATTTTAATGTTTCCCTTTAAAGTTAGTATAGAAAAAATAATGAACTTCTATAAATAGTAAATGGTAATAAAAAGTTCTTTGGAAATTTCATGGGATGTGATTTTATCAAAAGATATTATCAAAAATATTTCTTTTGTTTTCTTTCAGTAACTGAGACAGACTAAGCATCAAATAGCATCTCAGTGAAATATCCTAGTCTCAATATTAAAAAAAAGATGTGTAGTCTGTCTTGAGATGTAGTCATACTGTAATTGTATTTGTAGGATTATGCTACATTTCTTCCAAAATATTTCTTTGCAATTTGTGTATGTTTGTTCTTTGGTTATTTGATCAATCAAAAAGTATCCAGTCCAATGTCTCACTGACCCTGTCGGTCCGAAGTTTCCCTAAGTAGATATGCAGCTGATGAAATACATCAGTCATTAGTTGAACTATTTTATAAGACATAAAAGGCATTATTCTTTTAAATACTGATACAGATATTTAAAAGAAGGGCAAAGAAACAGAAGTGCACTATTTACTACTGAGGATTTAAATAACAACAACATATTGTAATTTCATATTTACAAAGTGGTTGATATCATAAGTAGTAAAAGCTTGAAGTTAAATAGGTGAATAAAAAAACCCTATTCTCCTTGTTAAAGCCAAACTCATCAGCTTTTCCATTTTTATCCTTTGTCTTTATATTTTAAAAATTTGGGGGCTAGTGAGATGGCTCAGCGGCATAAGTGCCTGCCTTGCAAGCGTGAGATCCTGAGTTCGACTCCCCTACCCACATAAGAAAAAAGGACCGGTGATATCGCTCAGTGGCATGGGCACCTGCTGGCGTGCGAGGTCCTGAGTTCAACCCCTGGTACCCACAAAAAAAAAATAAAAAATTAAAAAAAATAATAAATAAATAAAAATTTTGTATTTTTAGTATAATAAAAAGTACATTCATTTAGAAGCTGGAAATTTAAAAATATTTCAAGGAATGTATTAAAATGACCCTTATTTTAAAAAACATACATTTTTATATTTATATTTTAGGGTTTTTTCCTTTTTTGCCCTTGTTTTTAAAATTTTCCAAATTAGTTCTAAACAAACTCATGCTTTTCTAATATGTGTGACATTAATGTGTTTATGATATAATGAGGAATTTTGAAAACTTGTAAGTGCTTTTAAATGCATCCTTCTCATGACTACATAATACCTTACTGAGTGTTCCATAATACAACCATTAAAAATTAATGCTTGTATATAAATTTTAATTTTCTAGACATTTTATATGTAAAATTTCTAATGGAAATTCCTAGAATAAAGAGCACATCTTTTTAAGTTTCTTAATATTCATTACATTTTCACAGATATTTTATAAACTTTGCAAGTCCTTTGCCATAGTAAAGAATTCCTTTTGTTTTTCTTTTTTTTGTGTGGGTATCAGGGGTTGACCTCAGGACCTCGCATGCCAACAGGCGCCCGTGCCGCTGAGCGATATCACCGGCCCTTTTTTCGTATGTGGGTACTGAGAGTTGAACTCAGGACCTCGCACTTGCCAGGCAGGCACTTATGCCGCTGAGCCATCTCACCGGCCCCTGTTTTTCTTTTAAGTCACATGTTTGTCAATGTTATTGTCACTCGCATTTCTGCAATTCCTACTGAAATTCAGTACTTTTTGTCAAATATTTATTACTTATTATGTATATTTTTTCTAATCGTTTCAATAAAGTCTGTACATTTCATGACACGTTTTCCTTTTCAAATTTCAGAAAATAAATTTTGGATGTATTTGGCTTATATTTTAACAATTTTTTATCTTTAGAATTTTATCTTTAATTATACATAATGACTTTTCTGCTTAGTTTGGTTGCTTGTATACTTCGAAAAACTTTCCAAAAGTCAAGTTATTCTCACATGTATTTTTTCCTATTTAAAGCTAATATTTACATTTAATTCATCGATTTTTCTAGTTTTAAGTGTGGTGTATAATGCAATATAAATATCTAAGACTTTGCTGCCAATATTTACTCTATTACTGAGTGTAATTTAAATTTCAAGACAATTATATCTAAAATCATGTATATGGTTTCATGATGTATAATTATATGATGTAATTATATTTCATGTAAGTGTATGTTATGTAGTTATATATATAACTATATATAACCTAATGTATTACAGTATGTAGTATTGTGATTATAGTTAATGTTTTATATAATTTGAATTTGCTGAGAATGGCAATGAAAAAATAACTGTGAGACAATATATATATATATATAAAATGTCCTAATGTTTGTGTTTATGTGTGTGGTGCTGGGGATCTGACCCAGTGCCTTGCATATGCTTGACACATGCTTTACACCTGAGCTTTATCTCCAGCCCATATTGTACTCTTTAATGGTCTTTCTAAATCTTTCTAAATACTTCTTTAATGGTACCCCACTAGTGTGCTTATTTGTCTTTGGTGCATTTCTTTCTGTATTGTTTTAGTCAGCTCTAATCATTATGACTACTAATTTTCCTTATTCTTTGTCTTTTTTTTGTTCTTTTTCTCTTTTCCATCTTCCTCTTTGTCTTCCCAATTCACCTCTTCACTTTCTTCCTTCTCTTTCTCATCCTCTTCTTGTTTTATCTTGTCCATCATTTCCTTCTTTCGATTTTTTTCCTCTTTTTTTTTTCAGTACCTCTATTTTTGACTTTTATTAGTATGTGTTGTCAGTACATGGTGTTTATATTCACTGTAGGTGATTGGTACATGCCCCATAACACATTTCAATTCCTTCCTCCCCCACACCTCTTTTTATCTTGCCAGCATCAGATTCATTTATTTATCTTATAAGACCTTATAAAATTGATTATCATACATATAGACTGAAAACCAGACTAGTAGGTCAAAGAACATATAAAACATCTAAGACAATTGAAATAAGTCAAGGTACACTTTTAGATACATTGTCTGCAATGGATTACAATACCTTAGTTTTTCTTTTTTCCTATTATTTCTCTTTTATTTCATACTTTTTTATATATATGTTGAGTGCTCACTTTGATAGCTCAGCTGGTAAAGTGGAGGATTGTAAACTATCTTCTTTTTCCTTGGACTTTAAATTCTTAGGTTTTATTTGATTTGTGACAATTTTAAAAATACTAAATTGTTTGTATCTCTAACATTATCTCTTCACACAATAAAATTATGCATACAAAAATTAACTCAAAATGTATTAAAGACACTACTTGAAACTGTCCTATCAGACGTTGGGGAAAACCTCTGATATTGGTCTTGACAATGGTTGTGTGTTTGTTTTTGTTTTTTGATATTACATTAAAACACAGGTAATGAAGCAAAAACAAACAAGTGGAATTAACTCAAACTAAAATGCTTCTGCACAGCAACAAAAACAACAAAATGAGAAGGTAATTTATGAAATGGAAATATTTGCAAACCATATATCTGGTAAGGAGTTAATATTCAAAATGTATGTAACTCATATCTCTCAATAGCAAAAGAAGAATAACTGGAAAAAATGAGCAAGAAACCCAAGCAAACATTTATCAAAAGGTGACATAAATGACCAACAGATATTTAAAAAGATGTTCAATATCAATAATCATGAAGGAAATGCAAGTCTAAACCACAGTGAGATAGCACTACTGCTTTTATCTAAAAATTAAGAAATGAATGTTGATGAGGGTCATGAAAAAAGAGAACCCTTGTACACTGCTGGTGGGAATATAAAATGGTAACAGCCATTATGGAAAACAACATAAATTCTCATATTTTTTGCAGCATTGGTCATAATAACCAAGATATGATATCAAACTAAATGTCCATGGAAGAATGAATAGTAAAGAAAATGCACTGAAAAGATGTACAATAAAATATTGTTTTGCCTTAAAAAAAGAAGGAAACCTTACCGACTGCTACCTGGATGAACCTGGAGGACATTATTCTGATGATTAAGGCAGACATAGACAAATACTGGATGATTATTTACTTATATATAGAATCCAAAAATAGAACTCCTAGGAGCAGGAAGTAGAATTGTGGTTACTGGATGAGAAAGTGGGAAGTGGAGAGATATTGGTTAAAGGATATTCGCTTTCAGTTATAAGGTGAATTAATTTTGAAAATTAATGTATTACAGTATATAGTATTGTGATTATAGTTAATGTTTTATATACTTTGAATTTGCTGAGAGTGGCAATGAAAAAATGATAACTGTGAGGCAATAAATATGTGTGATAATTATTTTAAAATCTATATGTATTGGCCAGGCATGGTGGCACATGCCTGTAATTCCAGCATTTAGGAGGCTGAGGCAGGAGGATTGCTGCATATTTGAGGCCAGTCTGGGCTACAAACTGAGTTGAAGGCCAGCCTGAAGTGCATAGCAAAACCCTGTCTTAAAAAGACCAAAAAAAAAAAAACCAACAACAACAAAAGAACCTATATGTATATCATATCATCAAATTGTATACCTTAAATGTATTAGTAATTATTTGTCAGTATCCCTCAGAAAAGATTAAAACACTGATTTTGACACTGAAAGCATAGTGAAAATATGACAAAATTTAATATCATTAAAAAAATAAATGAAAATATATGCACCATGTTTCTAAGGAAGACAAAAGCAGGCATGTGGGATTTTGGAATAATCATGCATGTTATGATTTTCCTAATTCATTGCTTTACTTTCATGTATATAAAGATACATCAGGGAAAAACCAATGCTTAGTAATAAACACTGTAAACAGTACTAAGTATTGCTTCAACTTTGAAAGAAGGAAGCAGTTTGTTATTATTAAACAGTTGAGAAAGATGCTTTTTAGGCAGACAGTACTTTTTGAAGCTCATTGTCTGTTGTACCCACAAGGTTAGTTTAAAAAATCCTATTTTCAGTAATAGGGCTTCATGTAGTATGCCACTTTGGTATCAGGATTATTTTCAGCTAAAGGCACTAGAAAAAATAGCAGGTTCAAGGAAAACATCCCATCTCCTTTTTTATCCCGAAATCAATTTAGAAGAACTCCTGGGAGCTGGATATGGTACCACACGCCTGTAATCCCAGTACTTGTGAGGCTAAGGCAGGAGAATTGCCATGAGTTGGAGGCCAGCCTAGGCTACATAGTGAGTTTGAACTACATAGCAAGACTCTGTCTCAAAAAAAACAAAAATAAAAAAAAGGAACTCCTATACAAGGGGAAGAGAAATTCTTAGATGGGGGTGATAGCTAAGAGAATTCGTTCAAACATGCCATGTTAAAATAATCTTATCCCTTTAAAATAATTATTACATTTGTATCACTTTCTTCTGTGAGTCTGTTTTATGTCAATTACTTTCTCTGATCCATCTGAAAACCCCAAGGGAGTAGAGGTAAAATTCTTACATCTTCTACATCAGCATCTTCTGATTATTGCTATTTTTTTCCAGATTTTATTACCAGGTTTTTACCCGTGCTCTGAACTTTCATTTGCTCTTTCATTTATTTACTTATTATAGAAATCATACATCTAAACTATAGGCTGCACTTTTATAGGCTGTACTTCGGTTGTGCAGTATTTGGGGTGGGGGACAGATAAGCAAATACACAGATAAGATCTCTACTAGTTATGGTGAGCATCAGGCCGGAAATAACAGAGGCAGACGTATTTGTGAGGAAGTGAGAGTAGTGTAGACGAGATAATGAGTGAAGTTGTCCTAAGTTCACATTTGACTCGTGACTATGACATACAGATGGAGACATCAGATATCCCCTACGTAGACGCGGAGGTGGACAGCTGGAGACTGCAACTAGGGCCTTAATGGTTCATGGAAGAGAATTTGGTTTTATTTTGAATGTATCAAAAAGTCATTGCAGAGTTTTAAGAGAAGGAAAGACATTATTTAAGAAAAAAAATTCTTCTGGTAGCTTTGTGGAAAATGGGTAGTGTAAGAACGGTGTGGTTGATTTAGTGAAGTAGCAGTCCAGGTAAGATATAATGATGGCTTAGAATGAGATCACGGCAGCAGAGATGAAGAGACTTAGAAGATTTATGATCTATTTTGAAAAAAGTATTGATAGAACCGGGTGATAAAATGAATGCGGGGTGTGAAAGAAGTAGGCGAGTTGGCGTCTTAAGTATTTTTCTCCAACTGTTATATGGATGGATTTACTATTTACTGAGAAGTAGAAGGAGAGAGAGAGAAGTTTGGGTAAAGGTAACTCACTGTTTTGGTTATGAAACCACTAAGTAGCCTTCCAAGCAGAGTTTGTGCCGGTGGCATATTATCTTAATTCATCGTAGAGATAGAGGTGGAGAAAAAAACCTGATTTTTTAGAAAGCCTCTGTCATTGCCATCAAACAGCTATTCAAAGCCATGTGTGTGGATAGGTTCCCTAGTGAAAGCAACAGGTAGATAATAGGAACTAAAATACTAGCCCTGTACATTACAAGATGATATTTTATTGATTCAACTTATATTCCCAGTTTGCATAATAGAATGTTTTATGTGTGTGTTTGTCTTTCCATTTACCAAATGGTGTGCAGGTACTGTGTCTTTCCAGGTATTAACTGCTTTGGAATTATTATTCTACTAGCACATGGCTTATTTATAGGCAAAGTGCTACATCAAATTCTGACTCAATTCACAACTTTTGATGAAGAGTCATTTCTCTGCATTCTGTGGGTGTGATGTGTTCTGTTACTGGAGAATGTGTGATTAATCTCCCCAAACTCTATGATGAGCTTATGTGTCTCAGCCACAGAGAACTTCAGACATAATAATATTTATGCTCCTTTTCAGTTGGAGCTTGGCTAAAATATGCATCAGCCCTAAGTTTCTGTATTTACTTTTCTGTTTCAGTGTTATCTGTTCTTTATGTTTGCAGAAATTCTTATAGGCACAAATATAATAAGAATGCAGGCCTAGTTTTTTTTCATATCTTAGGTCAACAGAGCTGGATCCCTATGCTGTGTAATCAGACACATCTTTGCATAAGACATCAGTACGTGGGATTTTATAAACAATGATGATCACAAGTCACTCACACAATGCTTTACCTCTTTCAAGAAGCAGCCCCACATTTTATACTGATTACTCTTCACAGTGAATCAGTGAGAGAGATGAAATGGAGATTATTATAGGTGAAGAACTGAATCTAAACAAAAATTCTAAAGGTACCATGTTCCTTATTTATTAAAGAACATAGCTATAATTAAAAGACAAAGAAGCTTCTGACGTTTAGTACAAATCCACTTCAGAAATGTGATGCACTATCCCATGAAAAAGGAAGTAGTATCAATTTTTTTTTAAAGTATAGCATGCTTACTATAAAAAATTTAAAATAAGAATTAGTATATATGATATCTAAGCTTGGTTCTGCCACTTTGATTAGCATTTTATCATTGAAGAGATACATTGCATCCGTAGACATCAGGATTTGTCATGTGTAAATGATGAAGAAATGCACGTCAATTGACCCTTTATTTATTCAACTAACATTTAACATCGTGATAGGTACAGTTCTTACCATGGTGAAACTAATGTGGAAGACAAATCGATTAAAGATAAATATTATCAGTAGGATCAAAGACATGTTGACCAAGATATTACAGCAATCTGTAAGTCACTCACTTATACATTCGTTTATTTAAAATATTTATGGGCTGCTTTTTTATGTTCCCAGAATTGTGCCAGATGCTGAAAAATGCGAAAGAGAGTAATGAAAGACTGGATAGGGTCAGCGTTAGCTCAATAATTAGGGAATGCTGGGAATTGCACCAGGATATATTAGGCAGGAAAGAAGCAAGTGATAGAGAAGCTGGCAGGGAATGAGCCTGAAAAAGAAGTAGGCTTCTGCTCATCAGGGGCTCTGTTTCGCATTGGTAAATCTTAGCTGCTTCATTCTAAAATTCGTAGAGAACTAGAGCAGGAAGTAGGAAATGGCACAGTCAGATCTATGTATTAAATGCTTGCATTGGCAGTGATGTGATGACCTAATGAAAGGCAGAGAGTCAGTCAGGAGACTGTTGTAAAGGACATTGACCTCACGTCTCTGCAGGAAATGTGACTAGATCCATAACGATAGAAAATGCCCATTCTCTTAAGCCAGTGCAATCCAGTTCTAGAGAGTGATCTCACTAATATATTCAAATGTGTTCAGTGATCATTATTATTTGATATAAAAAGGCTATTAAAACTGTAATTAGTGGTACATAAATGGTTAATTACATGATGATACATTGGTACTATGTGACGGTGAGCAATAATAGTGTGGATGTATGTAAAGTTAAGCATAGTAATCAAAAATCCAGAATCATACATCATATGGCATAGATATAAAATAGGTTTCATTAATGGAAATTTTCAAGCAGAAAGGAATGGGCTCTCATTTTCCCATGGTGATGTATGCTTGAGTTGGTACAGTTGGACTGAGAGCAGTACAGAAAAGATATGAGGAAGGATCCAAGTAGCTATGTAATGATGGCTTTGCAGGTCAAACAAGTATGTTAGAAAGTGGAGGTTGAAGTGCAGGGGTGAATATCAACTTGTTGAACTCAGACTCGCTGAGACTACTTTTTTCTAACTTCCCAAAAGGGGAGCTAAAATTCTAAAATATCCAAAATTGTCTTTCCAGATCTAATCCCTATTCTCTGGAAGCTTATTAAACAGAATATCTCCAAAGGCTCAATTTGATGTCGAACTGCAGTATTTTTGAAGGAATAGTCTCCAAGTAGAATACTGATAGAAACAATGTAGCTTTATGAAATTGTCAAGTGGAAAATGACATACACAAGTCAACCTTGTGATAAGTTCACGATAAGTTCATTATTACTACTTGCTGCCTACAGACATCATGGATACTCTGTGTGTCTACCATTGTGCAGCTTTTCTAGTAAAAGAAACAGCTGTCCCCTGATTCTCTACCTACATCCAAAGATTGATAAATTCAGGCACAACCAATCCATCTTTCATAGTTCCTTGAGAGTGAGCCAAATACTCTGCCTTTTTATTTACAATTATTATTTCCACAGGGATTCAGTAGGTTGACATTTTGTTTTCATAAGCACTTTCTGCAGATGGATGAGGGCAGCCAAATAACCATGCAAGTGAAAACAAATGTCCGAGTTTGTGTATGCAGGTTTGTTCTTTCACCTGATCGAAATGTTTGTCTCTCTTTGGTCAATTCTGGGTCCTTTGTAGTAGTCTTTATATAGTTGTGAAGGTCATAAAGTTTAGTATTAGATACTATAGTTGAGAAATGATGGTAATATTTGCTTCATTGTCATGTGCTTTTCCATGTGTCATCTATTTTTTCTGTTGTTATTTTATTAATATTCTATATTTACATGCATATTTTGATAACTTATAAATTGAATTTATGATATCTGTTTCCATAATCACAGATCATAGCTCAGTCTGGCTCAGTAATAAGAAAGCATACCATGGACCTGAACAAATTTCATAGAATACTATCTCTGTCCACCCTAATTGATGGTAACTTGTCAACATGCCATGGATTTACTTGAACTTCAGGTGAAATATTTGACCTGAACAGCAGGTAGTACTTAGGTTCTACTATGATGTGTACAAGACACTACTGGGAGCATGTAGGCATTCTCTAAGTGTAGCATACATATTGAATCTGTGACTAAGTCATTATACTGTATTTGCTTTCATGGGAGGAGAGACTTTAACTTCACTTATTCTTATTTTGTGGTTTCAATTTGCATTTACCTGATAACTAATGCGTCTCTTCGTTATTTGGCTATCCTCTTTTGTAAAATACTAGTTTAATGATTTTTAACCTTATGCTTTCATTGAAGTTCTATAAATTACTTAGCATTTGTCCATTTCTATTTATTTTTGCAATATTGAGTTCAAGATTTATTATTCTGTAGACAGAGCATGTATTCTCCATGGTTTTTTGATACTTTGAAATTTTTGAGATTTGATTTATGATGCAGAATATGGTTTACCTTGGTAAATATTCAAATGTGCACTCAAATGCATATTATGCACTTCTTTACACAATTCCAATGTGCAAATCAAGTGATATTGGCAAATTGTACACTTTAGAAATCTTTTCTGTCAGTAATGATATTTTATATGTCTTTTCTAGTTACAGAGGTATACTAAAATGTTAAACTATCATTATGTATCTGTTTCTCCATTTTTTTCAAGTTTCATCATCCATATTTTTAAAGTTATAGTATTTGTTATATACATATTAGTATTGCTTTATGTTTTTGTTGAATTAGTCCTTTTATCATCAAACAGACCAAATCATTCCTTGTCATAGTTGTGTTTTCAGGTCTACTTTGATTTTGATATAGTAGTTTTGCTTGTTGAATGTACGCTTGGTATATCTTTTGTCATTTACTTCGATACTTCCTAAGTTTATATATGTGATGTTTGTTCATATAATATAAATAGTGTATTTCATAGCAGTGTGGTAATCTTTGCCTTTTGAGTATTTACTTCACTTACATTTAAAAATATTATTGTTTTATTTGAGCAGAAAGTATGTTATTTTCCTAAGTATTTTCTATTTCATCTTTTTTCTCTTTGATTCATCATCTTTACTTTCTTGTATTATTCTTATAATTGATTTTATTCTTTATAATTGGCTTTAAGTTTATTTTTTGATATTACTTTTGTACATAAGCTTGTTTTCAACATACATTCTTAACTAATCAGTTTTAAAACTGTACTTTTACTACTTCCAATAGAACCCAGAAAACTTTCTATTATTTAACTTTACTTTCTTATCTCT
Source organism: Erethizon dorsatum (assembly GCA_028451465.1). NCBI lineage: Eukaryota > Metazoa > Chordata > Mammalia > Rodentia > Erethizontidae > Erethizon > Erethizon dorsatum. The sequence goes on from CM051824.1 coordinate 141,610,718, forward strand.
CCAGCCTGTTGGGCTCCTTTGTCATATATTTCATTTCCGCATATGTTATAAACCCTACAGGGGAAGCACAGCTTGCAACGACTAAAAAAAGCACATAGCTCCTTCAAGATAATTTAGTAAAGTTGCATTCTGAAAATTCCTAGTGATACATCCAAAAAGATGAAAACAGAAATACACAGTGTTGCCTTTCAGTGTAGTTATGGGCATACAGAATTCAAATCGTGGGAAACCTCTAAATTGTAAAGATGAAAAGCTTATTCTTAGCCTAAGACCCCACTTTCCCCACTCTTTCAGCTTTTAAACACTGCAGTGGAGCTCAACAATGGTTATTCCTTTATACAAAATGTATTTATCTATTTCTGCCTTGTTTCTGGCTGCTTCCTATTCCCCACCTTATATTTTCATATAGTTCACCTATACGGATGCTTCAAATTCAAGATATTGTTGTACTCCATCAGTTCAGTCTCCTTGAAGTATTGTTGTACTCTATCTAGTAAATTTTACCTGACTCCCTGGTGGGCATCTCACAGTAGCTCTTTTATCTTGTTTCCTTGTCCCTATTTTGCACAACAGTTATTTAGGGATGGGTATAGTATTCCTCACGGTGCCTTAGTTCCTTCAGGTCAGGTCCGAGAATGGTGTATTTGTATATTCTCAATAACATTTATCATAATGCTTTATATAAAGTGAAAACACAGAGTTGACACATTGAGATTGACTACCTGACATAGACATTGCTGAAAACAAAGTTTTTGCTGCAGCATTTTTAGGCTAAAGCTAATTTTCAAGATTGTTTTGTCAGTGGATTCTTAGGTACACACAAGGTTACTGTAGCTGAATGCTTCATTAAGCAATGGGGCTTGTGTGCCAGGGGCAATATTTCAGGGATTAATTGTCAGTTGGTAAGCAAATTAGGTAGCAATCAAGGTTATACAAAAATTACACTGTCTTAAGAATAAATGTTAGCTGGGAACTCATAAATGAACTGATAATCAGGTGGGAAGACATGGGAAAGGTATATATTTCCTTAAACAGAATTTATAACTAACAGAATTTTAATAAGATATTACTCCCTCGACCCCTGCCTGGTCAATAAAATTCTGCTGAAAAATAATGAAACCTGCAAAGATGATCGTTGCATTTCTGCAGACACCCACAGAGGCTGGGCGGGAGGCCTACACATGCTTCCTACCTGCCTCTCCTACTATTTACAAACATAATTAAAATGAAAATGAATATGCTGCTTGACTGCTACTGTAACGGCAAGAACTGTGAGAAGAATATTGTTTTAGTTTTCCTGTCAGGATGACCTTTATGGATTTTATTGTTGCTAGAAAACCTAGGCAGATTTGACAATAGTCTGAAGAAATATTTAGAGGCTAATTGTCAATATTCTTGAAGAAGTGTGGCTTATTTTTTTATGTGTTTGGTTTGCTTTTGTTTATTAAAATTTTTTCTATGATTTCTTTATATTTATGACAAAGCTGATAAAAATAAAGAGATAATAAGTAATATTCCCCTGTAGTTGTTGGCTGAAATTCAGGTTCACTTACTGGTCAGTCATTGTCTTATGCGAGCAGTTGAAATCACACATATACTTAGTTTTTCTTTACAGTAGTTAAAAGCAGGTTTGCAAAGCTGTTAGCTACATGTTTTCAATTCCATTGTTCTGCTAGCACTTTAAAGAGAGGTGGAAGCCTTCACATTTCAACCCAAGATCAAACACTGTTTTTCTATTGAAATAAACATTATAGAGGCTTCATGTTGTCTAACATATATACCGAAAGTTTGGCTTGGAATGTTCTGAATGTTCCTGTGTATGAGAAAGCTACATGTTCAAGGAGACTGAGTATTATTGGAGCATATTTATTCTAGGTTGGAACATTGGCTTTTTCCAAAGATCTCTTCATAGAAGGAAAGTCAAGAAACCTCTCAGCCTGAATTCTTGGTTTCAAAGACCTCATTTTGGCTTTTTTTAGAAAAGACTTCAGGCACTTACTTGAAATCTATGGACTACACAGGATTCTACATAGCTGGGTTATCTGATTTCTCAGACAAAACCTAATTAGAAGCAGCAAACTGGAAGCAGACACTGAGAGACAGTCATGCTTGTTTGGTAGCAGGCCAGCTGTCTGATATCCTGACACTAAGACAATTCAGAGCTCTGGAGTGTAGTGTGGCACAGTTACTGAGGATCATCCTTAAAATTTTAGTCATCACGGGAATTGGAAGACATGGTCAGTATGCCAGACAAATGAAAAACATGGACTTATGAACAGTAGTTTATTTCAGATGCACTTTCCATCCGAGGTTTGAACTCTGTTTTCTAGAAATCTATTACATGGAATACTCTAATGAAGCTGAAGTGATCATTTCCTTCCTTGCTGGGTTAGTCTCAGTCAAGACATCAGTGCTGGAGTTGTTTGTCAGATGTGAAGTAATTTCACATACATTATCCCCTCTCAGATCTGCAATAATCAAGATAGGGTAATTGAAGTTCAGAGTGGAAAAGGACTTTCTTTACATCACAAAACAGTAAGCAAGGGCCGGTGAAATAGCTCAGCGGCATAAGCGCCTGCCCGGCAAGCATGAAGTCCTGAGTTCTACTCCCAGAACCCACATAAAGGAAAAAAAGGGCCGGAGATATTGCTCAGCAGCACAAATGCCTGCTGGCAAGCACGAGGTCCTGAGTTCAACTCCTGGTACCCACATAAAACAAAACAAAACAAAAAACAGTAAGCAAAACAGCAAAGAGGAAGTCAGGGGTGTGGCTGCATACTTATTCCTCTGTCTTCCCCTGCCTCACTGCCTCCATTTGGGAACTTGGTTTGGTAGAGCCTCCTTGGCCACCTGCCTTCGCATCTGCAAAAGGACACCTGATTGATTCTTCCAGGCTGTTTTAGAAAATGGGTTTCACGGTGGATTCTTTCAGCATTATCACATGTAAAAAAAAAAGTTAGAATTGGTTAAAGAAACATTATATCAATTAATTTAAATAGTCTCTGTCTTCTGTAGACATCTGTTTCTATCTCTCATGTGTGATTAGTACTACCCTAGACATATAACATGAATGTAAGTGCCTTTGATGTACGCCCCACTGTTAAAATCAAAAGGAGAAATTGAATTGATGGCACTTGCAGAAGGACACTATTACTTTTATATAAAATAATCTCACACTTACAAGTGAATTGTGATTTAAGGTGTATGTCTGAAACATTGAGATGTGTTTTTAATAAATGTATGGTTATTACTTTGGTGAAAATTCTTGTATTCAAGAATTACTTACAGATTGAGTATCTATTATATGCTAGGCACAAGAAACTGTAAGGAAAGTATAAAAGGGGTGTCATCTATTCTCTTAGAGTTTTAAAGTATCATGCCCTGGTTCATTAAGCAAGTGTTATTAATTATCACTAACATAATAGTATGTGATTATTACTCTGTAAGAATTATCACCAATATATAATCATTATTATAAATACTACATAATTATTAATGATGTATTTTATGAATATAAAATTAACAGTAATATTATTAAATACACAGTTATTATTGCTGTAACTTAATAGCCCATGTATTGAATTGGATTCACAATAAGAGCCAAAGAAAATGTGAGGATAAGCGGAGAGAAGAAAAACTATCTTTTTTTCTTTTTGCTTTCTTTGTGTACTACATAGCATTTGAACCCACAGAACGCACATATGTAACTGTAGCAGTTAAAAATACCACAGCTATGAACATCACCTCTGTTCTTAAAGGGATGTCAAGATAAGGTCAGAGTTTCCATCTGTTGTGTCACTATGTAAATAATAATATTTTGATGTGATTTTTGATGATTTGGATTTAGGGAAATAAGCCTACTTCCTTACAGTTTAATACACAACAACAGTTGTACCAGCCAGGGATGTAAGTTATACTCTCTTTTGTTACAAAAATATTCACAATTCTTAAAGTTTGAGTAAAAAGTAAGCAAATTGCCAGGAAGGGCAATGTTATATTTTTAAAGTATTCAAGATGTAGATTTGAAAAAAAAGAAAAGAAAAGATTTCATGTAACACATAGGCAATTTAATTGTACTCTAGTTTCAGTTTTCTCATTGGTAAAAGAGGCCACTCTGGGAATTAAGTGTAGTAATGTTTATAAAGAATGCAATGAGATGTGTGACACATGGTATGTACTCAGAAATGGCAATAATATGACAAAGGCCTTAAAAATAGTGGGGCTTTTATTTTTTCTAAGATCTCCATTGCCTAATGGTACCATTCTCATCTGTGGGCTCTTTCTCTCCGGTCCTCTCCCCCTGTGCTCTGCTTCCTGTGAGCAGCTTTACTGCACCAAGCCCTTGTGCCATGATGTTTCTGCCTTGAAACCATCTGACCATGGACTGAATCTCCTGAAACCATGAGCCAAATTAAACCTTTCTTCCTTTCAGTTGTGGGTGTCAGGTATTGTTGTTTCTCAGAGATGAGAAAGCTAACACATCTTTCCTTTAAGACTGCAATTTCCAAGCTGTCAGAGACACAACCTGTTTTATAGATCCTGAACATTTGTAATGCTCAGTAAGTGATGAATGAATATCATTTAAAACATATCTTATTTTCCCCCTTAATGATAGTTATATTTAATAATTTCTACTAATGGGCTTTTCGATATTTTGCTAAATATATTTTTGTACATGCTAAGTGTAAATGCAGAAATAAAACACAAAGATATAAAGGAGGAGATTCATATTCACATATATAGAGAAAGAAAAAGAAAGAGATTTCTCTTTACTATACATATCCTAGTTGGTTATTCTTTCCATATCTTAGATTTGCTGCAAGATCTTACTAAATTCTTACAGACATATCTGTGTAGTTGGGAAATAGAATTTTTACTTTCGGATAAAAGAAATTTAAATGTTGACTTATATTCACATGTGCAGTTATGTGTTTATAGTTCATATGTATATACTTTTATGTAATAGGTTAGAATAAAATGTAAGAGCTATATATCAGTTTACTAGTAGCCAGTGGAAACCATCATCGTTCTCCTTTAAAAAAATTAATCATATTGTTATACAAAAAGAAATTGGTTTAATAAATCTAGCCTGCAAATATTTTTATATAATTCTCCACTATTTAGTAAAGTTCAATGTAATTACTCATATGTAAACCTCAATAAGCATGTCACTCCTTGTTCAATGTCATCAATGCTGGCTACAGTACATTTTTCATAACAGAAGACTCCTAATATTAGTTCTAGGAAGATGTCGTATTCATATAGTCATCTGGCTATCTGAAGACATGATCTCTCCATTTGCATGATAAATGAAATAGCTGTGACATAAAAGAACAGAATTAACCAATATTTATCCTATTTAAAGCATATGTCATGATGTAGGTTATGCTTCATAAATGATTTGGGGACCATGTCAGGATCTAATTACTTTTACTTTTACTCTCCTGGAGTTTTGTAGCCTGGTACAAAATTGATAACTCAATTTCATGAAGCAAAATAGTGGTTTTGGTGACAGTTTAAGCCATTAGAAATACTTCTATATCGTTTGAGTCTCTTTAATTGTGCCTACATCTTAAAGTATTTTGCATTTCCCATCAAATAACTTATGTTGATTATTTGCACTGAAACAAACACATATTGCCCATCGGGCTTTGTTCTTTGCAGTTTGAACAAAAATATTTATTTGAAGCGAACAGTTTTTGCTGAAGGACACAACTCTGCTGGATGCCTTCACTTTTGCTTCTGAATTTTCTTCACACACTGTATCTTGTCAGCCTTTGCCTTTCTCAAATCTTTTTTTTAGTTTTACTTCAAAACATCACACTGCCATTCTGCACCTTAAATGTTTCACGTATGTATGCCACCATCATTCAAAAATAAACACACTGTTTTTCTACTTAAATGTGCTCTGAATTATGGCTTTCTTTTGATTCCTCAATATTTATTTGAAAATGCTGATTTCAAAGGGATCATGTAATAGTCAAGCTGTTTCATAGGCTTAAATGAAAGAATAAAGAATAAAATGATAATTTCATTCAAACTTATTGAAATGTCAAAACCTACATCTTCTCAGGTTGCTTTTCTTATCATTTTCATAAATTAGGAGCTGAAATTGTGTGTACACTCATGTGCACATGTGTGTGTGTGTGTGTGTGTGTGTGTGTACTACTGTTGCTTCAGGGCTTATCTTAATATCCACAGTGAATATTCCTTTCATGAAAGAGTAATGCCCTCTTTTATAGGTGAAGGCCTGGCTCCTTTCTTTTTAACTTGATTTCAAAGCATCTCAAATGTTTAATAGTAAGTCTTCATCACACTTGAAAGTGTCAGTTGTAGTAAGAGACCTCAACAATACAGTCACCTTAGTTCTCAGCTAGGAAATAAGAAAATGACCAGAATGTCTGTAACAATAATATATCAAGTGATAGTTGATACAGTACGGAGTCCCAGAGTAGTCAGGAACCAGCAAAGAAAGCAAGCCAATTTAATAAAAAAGGACAGGGAAATGGCAATGACATAAATCCCAGAAGCAATTTTATAGTCAGTATGTTTTTTACACACAAATCAGGGAAATGCTTACAAGCTGAGAATGCTTTTCTGAACTTCTCACCGGTATATGTCACTTTAGTTCTATTGCCAAGATGTTGTCCGTGAATTAGTGGTAGGTTCAAAAGGAATAAAAGGCAATAGTAGGAAAAGAAAGGTGTTTTCTAAACATAAAATTGGAAGTCAGTGTGCATTTATACCTTAAAGAAGAGAAAACTTTATAAAATGATCTAACTGAAAAAAAAATCCACATTATAGCATCTAACACATTCACTTTCCTGTCCCCATTTCTTGTGTCCATAAATGAGCCTGAAACTTCATTAATGCATCATCTAAGCTACAAATAAATATGACATTCACGGCAAATTGATTTAAAATTCAGCAAGTCTCTGTCAAATGCTTGGTATGTACTGAGATAAAACAAAATAAGAATCATACAATTGAGAATTGTCAGTTGTTCATGATTCTTAATTAAATTGCGAATACAGTCTAATTTTAATCACGTAAATCCAGCTAATATTCTATCATCAAACCCAAACTGTGTCATCTATCCCAAAAGATACTGTAAAGGCCCTTGTCTTACCCGAGTCCTGATACATATTCTAGTCTTTTCCTAAGCTTCCTTGAGATTGCAGAGAACAGAACAGGGTACTTAGCATACTACAGCTCACTAGTTCCATTTTTAATTACATAAAAGTCATCTGTTTAACAATCTGTTGTAGAATTTTATCTGGAATCAACCTGGGTTTCTGTTTTAGCAACTATTTTCTCTGTATTAAAAAAAGAGGCTCCTGGAATTTTGCGGCTTCTGTAATTTCCTTTGTTCCATTAGAATTTCAGTTTTATACACTTAGTCGTGTGTTTGTTTTCTTGTTTGTTTACTGAAAATGTTTTGATTTGAAAACTTACCTTCCTTTAAATGATGTAGATAATAACTTGCAGCTTTCTTATGCATTTTGAATTTTCTTTTGCCTGTCATTCAGTTATGTTTTGAAATCTGAAGATGGTTATTCTAAGTAAAAGTGTGATTTAAAAAGGGAGTAAGAGTTAACTTTCAGGTCCCATTGCTAGAATCGAAACATGCCTCCGAGTCTGAGACACACCGTGACTTTAACAAGTTAAGTGAACATCCATTTTCTCCTATTTTCTAGTCCAGTGATGGTGAACCTATGGCACACATACTGCAGTGGGCTCTTTGTCTCACTGAAAGTTCTAAAGGGTTTGCCATCACTGCTCTAGTCTGTAAAATGGGGAAAATGATAGTACTTTACCCATAGAATTATTATATATTAGGTAAGTTGACTCTTGTAAAGAACTCAAAATGATATCTTTCAGGTAGTATACATTCATAAATACCGTATTATAAAACATTTTTATTACTAACATTGAATGTATACTATGACCTTGTAAACAACTTAAATTCACATTTTGTTGGTATTATCAATTTTGATATATCCACTTATTTGAATTTGTGAATCAGTAAGTAGGTCCATACAGGTCTGGCCCATTGGTACATATTTTAACTTTCACCACCCACAAAATGCTTAGCTCCCTAAACAGTTACATATACAGTAAGTCATTTCAAGGACTTTTGCAAGAGAGATATTGAGCTCTGTGATTTAAACAAACAAACAAACAAACAAACAAAATATATATATATATGGGCTGTAAGTGAGACTGACAGGATTCAACAAGGCACGGTTTTGGACAGGTTGGTAACTTCTCTGTGCTTTACTGTTTTGACCACATTTGGAACATATCTGTCTCCCTCAGTTGTGGCATTTGAGGTCTGTTTAATGCCAAATATCCCTTCTCATTTACAAACTCTGGACTGAGGATAAGGATTCCACTCATTCATCTTCAGATCTTTCTTCATGCTTGCACATTAGAAGGAATATGTAGCATCACATCCCGGGGCTCTGTGGAATTCTGTGGTCTACGTAACCTGATTGTCTTATGTTGTCTGCTATACATGGAGGCCGCTCTCCTAGCTCTCACCCTGCCCTGAGGGAGTAGTATTAGATCAGTTCTCTCCACCAGGATTCCAACAGGGTTCAAAGTGTTGCCTACAACCATCTTCCCTCTGGCTCAGACTTTGAAACTTTCAACCATCAGCATAACCTATTCTTATTTACTTTGTCTTTATTTTTTAAAGCCATCCCAGTCTCCTCTCCACTTTGTACCATAGGCCCACCTGTTATTGTAGCTCCTGGAAAATGATAAATACATTGCAATTTAAAAAGTGGAGCTTAATGTCCTTGTAAAGATACTGTAAAGAAATAACAAGACACTGAAAACAAGAGCAGTTTGACTTCTTTGTCCAGAACATGTTCTGCTATAAGTACTGTATATCATAAATGGTGTCTTTGCCAGGCGAGCGAGTCTAATTCTGATTCTTTGATATTATCTTGTTTTATAAGAAGTTCAACTTGACAATTTGTTTCCTTTCTTTAACTGGCAACATTCTAAAGGCAATCTTCCCCTTCCCAGGGCACTGTCACCACCAGTCCTGCCCAAGTGTTAGGTGTCTTCTACTAGATGCTATTGCCATGGTGCCCCTAGTGTACATTTCCAGTATCTCTTGCATTTTCTTTTGGAGAAAACACAGCTGGCTTTATCTGTGGCCTCCACAATAGGACCCTGTGGCAGTCTCTTCACAGAATATCACTGCTCTATTCTGATGTGTGTTTTGGAGCTGTTACTGCTTATATGGAAAGCAGAGTGTGCAATTTCTCGTTTCCTAGTTTGCCGTTGGTGTGGGCAAGACATTTATTTGATTGCATTTGCTCTCCTTAGGAGTCTCTCTTGATTTTAGAGGCTGAGTAGTATGATCTGGATATAGGTGGCTATCATTATCCTATACAGATGGAAAATCATGGAGAACTGAGAAATATTTCACTGTAAGGGTGTGTTCACGTGGTATCAAATTCTAGGTTGATGGTTACTTTCAATACTTTGAAAATATTTCATAACCTTCTGGTGTCCCTTATTTCTGTTGACATGTAACATACGCTAACTTCTCCTCCTTTAAAGAATATATGTGTGTGTGGGTGTGTGTGCATATATACATACATACATATATATTATATATATATATGATATATGTATTTCTTTTCTTTGAATTCCAATTTTATTATGTTAAAGTAAGATTTTTTTAAAATCTGCATTGAATTTATGGACTTCTTAAATGTCTGGCTCAATGTCTGTATAAACCTGAAAAATGTAAGATTTTATGTCTTCAAGGTTTTCTTCTGCCTGATTCCTTTATTTTTTCTCCTAGTTCTCTAACTACACGTATATGAGACTTTCTCAAACTTTCCTTTGTGCCTTTCCTGTTTTTGTCCCCAACTCTTTTGTATGTTCATACTTGATTTTTTTTTTTTTTGTGGGTACCGGGGGTCGAACTCAGGACCTCGCCCACCAGCAGGTGCCCGTGCCGCTGAGCGATATCACCGGCCCTTTTTTTGTATGTGGGTTCCGGGAGTCGAACTCAGGACCTCGCGCTTGCCAGGCAGGTGCTTATGCCACTGAGCCATCTCACCGGCCCTCATACTTGATTATGGATATTTTCTTCATACTTCTTTACCAGTTCAACAATTCTTTATTCAGCTGTGTCTAATCTGCTATTAAATCAATTCACTGATTTCTTTATTCTCATTCATGCATCTTACCATGTTAGAGTTACTTTGACGATCAACATTTCATGTTAATTTTTAGTTTCCTATATATTGCCACATTTGCAGTCTTTTTATATCATTGAATATTAAACAGTTTCATTAATTCTATTTCCAGTAAGTATCCTATTCCAGCCCCTTCAAATCTGCTTACATTGTACATTCTTTCTGCTCATTTTTAGTCTTATTTCCTTGGTCTTTTTATGATTGACATTTTTGTGAGTTATTTTTTGAACTTTTTTTGAAATGGTTTAAGGGCTATGAAAATGTTTTCATTTTCCTGATAGGATTTGCATTTGCTTGTGGAAAGCACCTATAAATCTGAGCAATCCAGATCTTAATCTTCTCTCAAGAAAGGAGATAACTAAGGAGGGTCTGTAGTCCTTGTAAGGATAATATAGCTCTGCATTATCCAGGACCACACACGAGGATGGTTTGTCTCCCTCCTCAATGGCGTAGATATTTTAAGTTTTGTCTTCCATTCTCAAGAGGATGGAAAGGATTGCCTCCTTTTAGGAACTCACTAATGTCACCAGGAGAAAAACAATATCAAGACCAAGCTCGCCTCCTTCAGCTCCTTTCATTTATGATCTTACTTTAATATTATTTGCTGCACTTTTATTTATACTTTGGTGACTTGCAAGAGGTTTTAACAAACATTTAATGTAGTAATCTAATTTATTTTCTATATTTCTCATTAGCAGGGCAATGAAAATGGGTTGACTGGTTTGAATTAGCTAGTTCACAATTCCAAAGGAAATCCCAGAAATAGAGTTTTACATGTAATCACGCACATGAGCAACACATAATGAGAACAGACTTACATTGAATTCTGTAATATATACAGTCTATGTGAACTGTCTCTCTTGGGCCTATAATTTTTTAATATATTGCTAAACTAGCTCATTTTATATATTGACATGCAAGGAGGACATACTTTATTTGTAAATTTGACTTAATATTATATGAAAACAATAATAAACTATTTTTGTAATGACTGAGCTCAGATTCTGGAATAAGTGCATACTTTATTTTGCTTGTCCTGGTAGAAGAAAAACTAAAACAGCATCAAAGCATCATGGAGCTGACTATGTGACTAAGCTATCCATTCTAAGGGCTCTGTTGACCTAAGTAGTGATTAGTTCAAGACGGGTAAACAATCTCCACAAGCCTTTTCTACTACAGCTAGTAAGAACTTCAACAGAAGATGTATTTTGAGCTCAATATTCTGAAAATTCTAATTTTTGGCAACGTTTAAGTGCTTTCCCTTTAACATAAGCTTTATAGTCTGTATCTCTGCTATGATTTGTAGCTGTCGTTTCTCTATGGGATTGCTGTTCTTTAATCAAAGCGAAATTTAATCTCATTTCATGAAGAATCCCATCTTCCTTGAGAGCATCAAAGTAACATTTGTGTGTGTGTGTGTGTGTGTGTGTGTGTGCGCACGCGCGCACTGCCATGAAACATCCTCCAGTCAAGATTAACACAGGAAATTACCATTTAATTCTGTAGTGATTAATATCACATGGCCTCTAAACACATTCAAATTTAAAATGTGAGATAGTGAAAATATCTCTTCAAGAGATAATTTTGAAAAACTAAGTTAATGTGACCACAATTGCATTATCAAATTCAACCTCGGGGAGAGAGAAATAGAATTATGACATCGCTTTATTTTGATGTACTTTATTTTCCTTAAAAACTTACTTCATTATATTTTTCTTTGCTGGCTTGTTCATATCTTTCATTTCACTTTAGGTTCAAAGATATTTGCTTTGAGATATAGGATGTTTTTCTATTTCAAGTATATGAGAGTCAAACTTTTACCAAGAAGCAAAATGAATACTCAGACAGCACAATTATAAAATAGGCTCTCTCTCTTTTTTCAGACTTGGTCATAGCTTAACACTCTCACTATGTTTGTCAGAATCTACTTCTCACTTCTTAATTATATATTATATTTACGTAGAAATGAAATGACTTGATCATAGTGCGAAAATGTGGAGTAGAATCCCTACTCTGTATTCTGTTGGGGTAACATTGGGCAAATCCATTTTTTATAAATCCTATTTCCTGTATTTGCAAGTAAATATGAAAATGGAAGGAGTTACTCTGAACATTAAATGATAAACTCCAACTTTTAATAAACTAAAAGTTCTGTATCTAAATGTAAGTTATTTTTACTAAACTGAAATCTAGCCAGTGATCTTTATAAAACAGACTCAATTCTCAAGAGTTTATATTCTCGAAGATGAAATCAGATCTAACATTTTCAAGAATAAATCCATGAATAAAAACCTTAAAGACAATAATAACAACCATCTGTTTCAACCTACGTAGGTATCCCTTTCCTGTGCAGTCATTCTCGTTTCTCTTACTCCCAAAAGAAATTCTCAACAGCAAGTGCTTATATGAAAGATGTGGTTTTTCAGACACACTGAGCACAAACACTGATGTGCATAGATAAGTTTCTAAAAACTAGCGTTACATTTGGTAGAGAAAAACAGGTACTAAAATATATGGCCACAATTCTTATATTTCTGAGATTCATATGTTCTTAAAAAGTAAGTACATATCCATTTTTAAGATAAGAGAAAATGAGTCTTTAAGGTAAAACATTTTTTTGAGTATTACCTAAATTATAGCATGTTTTTTCAGTATCATCTAGTTTTATTTACCTAAAGCTATAGTCAACATTTGGCAGATCGGGGGAAATTCCTGGGTTTTGGTAGCACTGTGTTTTCTTGGACCTTAAATGACTTTCGCTAATGGAACATGCTATAATTCATTTTCTGTGAAATATAAACAGAGATGTTGTCTGAGTGTCTTCTACATGGCCAGAATTCTCTGGGAAATACATTAACATAACAAAAGAAAGACACTTTTCATACCCTTGGCCACTGGCAAGTAGCAGGCCTGGAAAGCGATAGGATTCCTGGTATCTAGCATACCTATGAAACTCAGAAAGGCCATACATTTTATAACTTTTGAACTGGAGCAGTACTGAAGGATGTGTTTAAAGCTGAGAAGTGTGCTGTGTTGTGCCATTTATGAAGATTCTCTGGTTATGCATGTCCCGTTCAGGCCACTAAGAAAGCTTGATGAAACCACAGCATGTGAGCAAAAGGAAGCGAGTGTTCTGCATTCTGAAAGCTCCGTAAGTGTTCACCACATCCAGCACAGTGCCTGCTACACACTATATGTTAGTAAACATGTCTTTCTTGGATACCAAAATATAACTTCTACTTGGTCATGTTCGTCTTTGCATTCCAAAACTAAGGGTATTTTACAGTTTACTTTGATCAAAGACACTAAAGGTGAAATTATGAGCACTGTCATATAATTTATGTTCATTTCCAGTGAAAGCATTTCTTTGTCTACACTCAGGTGAGTTACTTGGAAAAGCAATAAGTCTTGGGCAAATTAACTACTTAAATGCTTACCTCACTAGGCAAAAGATTTTGTTTTATTCTGTAAGGTTTTTATGTGTTTGGGCTTTGTGCTGAACACTATCTAGTGCCATGAGTTATTTAAAGATAATTCAACATGAGATTGCAGGTAATACTTCAGAATTCTATTACAAATTATGTGGTTTAATACACATTGAGAACTCCTAGCTCCAAAGTCTGAAATTGGAAATGCTTCAAATTCCAGAATGTTTTGAGTACCAACAAGATGGTATAAATGGAAAATGCTGCACCTGATCTTGTGTAAAATTTTATTTTATGATCAAAATTATTAGGAATATTTGTATATAATTACCTTCAGTCTATGTGTATAAGGTGTATATGAGAAGAAACATAAATTTTGTGTTTAGACTTGAGTCTAATCCCTAAGACATCTCATCATGTATGAGCAAATATTTCCAAATCAGAAAATATCTAAAATCAAACACTTCTTACCCCAAGCATTTCAGACAAAGGACACTCAGTTTGCACTACAATTATTAGTTTTTCACAGATACATGCCTTGCCTGTTTTTGGAAAAATTTATCACAATCCTCTAGGTAATATAAACAAAGAAAATATATTAATATTAGTAATAGGCTATTAAGAGATCAATTGATACTAAATTTTAAGAGAAATTAATGGCCATATGGCAATTAAAACAAGAGCCTTTAATGCTTGACGTTGGGAAAAAAAATTTAAAGTAAAATGTAAAAAAAAATTAATTTAATTTGGATTTCATTATATTATATTTTTGTTCTCATATATTAAACTATTTTGAGAAAGTACATGGTCTTTTAAGTCAATTTCTCTATTGCAATTATGAGCAGTTGGAAATAATATTTGTTTATAGGGATATTCAGGGATTAAAGTCTAATGACATATTCTTACCGAAGGTGTCTTAGCTGAGTTGCTCATCATTCTGAATGGGTCATAATGATCTTGATTTTGTATGTTTTGCTTGATGATAAAGTAGGAAAAAATATGTCACAATACACAAGCACAAATTAAATTTTGTCTACAGTTATATGTCACTTAGCAACAGGATGTGTTGTGAGAAATGTGTTGTTAGGTAACTCCATCATTGTGGGAAAGTCATACTTACACAAACTAAGAGGGCTATGACCTCACTAGTCTTGTGGGACCACCATTGTATAAGTGGTGCGTAGCTGAAACTTCATTATGTGGTATATCACTGTGTTGAGAACGTGTGTGTGTGTGTGTGTGTGTGTGTGTGTGTGTGGGTGTGTGTAACATTTCTGAAAAAGTATGTCCACCACTTAGTGAGTGCAAAAGCAATAAATACAAGCAGAAAATAAAAAACTGAAAAAATGGTTTATTGCTTGCAGCAGTAGGGAGTGCATCGGGGATAACTCCCAAAGCAGTATATCCTGCAACACAGGATGGTAAGAGTATTTTATTAGGAGAATTTATGCATATTCATATTAGAAAGGTTCATCATCACAGGTAGAGGCAGACACATTCCTGAGTGTGCTCAATTTGAGATCATGCTTCTTTATCCATCATGTGTTCAAAAATGGCAGACGAGAATGTGTCCAGCAGAAAACTTTATGTATAATGAAATAATAATGAGCAAAGCTCACTCTAGGTCACTAGAAGAGGGACTCAGTGATTCCAGCTGGTTCCCTGTCGTCGTCTCTGGAGGACCTTGCCTGAAACAAAATCCAACTCCAAGGCCTGTTAACAGTCGTTTAAAGTGGCAACAACCCTCCACCCCCACAAACACAGGTGCTTGCTCCAAAAGTTTCTAGCAGCTCTCAAGTCAACATTAATTAATTAAACATGAATAGACTTTGCCGACTGATTTCGTTTTGGCGTTCATTTTATACTCCTCCGACGTGCTGACATGAGAGGTGGGAATTTTTTCTTCTGCTTTCTTTTTCCCTCCTCCTTCTCTCTCTCTGAATGAAGCAATTAAAAGTAGTTAAATCTGCTGCTCTGAGTGACTTAGAGATGGGGGATACCAGCACATTCCCTTAGCATAGAAGTAAGAATTCAAATGGAATTCTGCTTCTGCACAAGAACCAAAAGGCTTGTCAAATGGTATTGCAAAGAACACAGCACGGTCACGACCTCACGAACTCTGCCCTGTGAAAGGTAATGCATTTTCACCTTGACCCCCCCAAAGACATTTTAATCTGCCACCAAAAAGTATTAAGTAGAGTCTCCTATTATACCCAGATTAGACCAGAACACAAAATTCCTAGAACTGGGCAGGAATCACCATCATATGCTACAAATAGAAAACATTGTCACTTTGGGACAATAACCCAAGAGGCACCAATGTTTTGTTGATGCTGTTGTTGTTTTTGGAAGTGGAAACATTATTTGTTACATGTCACAAAGATAGAAAACATAAAGATAAATCTAAATAGCCACAAGAGAAAGAGAGTAAAACATACGGGAAGAATAAGAAAAGCACCATTTCAGAGAGGCAGTGTTCCAGGTAAGGTAAAGAATAAACAAGGAAGGAAAAGACCACATAAAATGAATAATAAAACCTTTAGTAAGGCTCCCCCAAAAGACAATACCACTAGCTAATTTTTTGTTTTCCATTTCTAGGACAGGAAAAATAGACCTTTATTGTGTAGTTTAATACAAGCTAAGATCTTGTAGAGTGGATCAGAGTGGATCGAAGGGGGACAGCAGGCAACTGGAGCTCCCTTCTGTGTTGATACTTACGAACAAAGAAAAGCATTTGAGAATATTAAAATCAATGGATAGGAAACCCTCAGGGGTTTAATACAGTGTAAAAGAGGCAGAAAAATTTATTACATTTGACATCGAAGATAAGCATCTTGTATTTGTTCCAATCTGTAGAACATCAGAAATTTGCAGTCTAGTACAATTTTTTTTCAGTGTAAGAATATTTCTTCCATTAAAAACTGAGGCTCAGGGCCGGTGAGATGGCTCAGCGGCGTAAGCGCCTGCCTTGCAAGTGCAAGGGCCCGAGTTCGACTCCCGGATCCCACATACGAAAAAGGGGCCGGTGATATCGCTCAGCGGCATGGGTGCCTGTTGGCACGCAAGGTCCTGAGGTCGACCCCCTGGTACCCACAAAAAAAAAAAACAAAAAACAAAAAACTGAGGCTCAAATTCTATATGCATAAGTTTGAATCCAGACAACATTTGACAAATTGCAGATTGTCAGTCTCTCAAATCCAGTAAGGCTAAATTGTTCATGAGATGAATGCAGGAAAAAGGGTTGTTTCAAGTGGTTTAAGTAGTTAATTCTTGATTTTAATAGTGCATACAAATGTGTGTTTTTTCCTATTCTTTTTGTTATATTCAATTCCCTTCTTTCTTAGGTTATTAAAGAAGCAGAAAAATAACAGCTCTTTCACATTTACCGTGAACAAAAAAGCAGTAAGTTGTGAGCAGTCTTGATCCATATCGATGAAATGTTACATCTCACAATTCAGGCACTGCAGAATGAGAAAAGTAAAATTGCTAAATCTGATTTAAGAGAAGATTAAAAACAAGCCTCTTATAATCTCTCACTGCTGCTAGAAGAGGATTAAAAAATTAAAAGGTCCCACTAACACCCACCTGTTGCAATAGGAGTTTCGTGATGTGTATACCAGGATCATCAATGGAATTTTAAACAACAGACTGATAGGATAATTTAGCTGAATCTGTTTTCCCTGTAGACCATATGCTTCTCAGAATTCCATTAGTACAAAAGCAGTTTTGACTTTATTTTCTCGAAGCTTTTATTTTCTTTTGCACATAGAAATGACAGTGTAGCTTGTTATGAAAATACACACTTATCTAAAATGGTATATTTGTCTCTATCTATAGAATCATCCTTGTGGAGTACTGGATTAAAACAAAGTTAATATTAGGAAGAATGGCATCACAAATTTAGTACAAAAACAAAGCCTCCAGTGGGTTAATATTTCTCTTCCCTGACTTCCATGCCTTCAAGAGGAATGAAAAAGGAGCCAGAGAAATTTTTGTACTTTGCAGAATAGCAACACCTTCAAACCACCGTTATTTTGTATTTATGTTAAATCCATTCCAAATACAAGCTAATACCTCACTCTTGCTGAAACCATGCTTTCCTGCCCTACTTCTTCCCATATAAAATCTTTTCCTTGGTTTCTCTTTCCTTTCTGTTTAGAATCTTGATTCCAGATTTTCTCAGGTTATGCCTTCAACTTCTTCAGGTTTTTAACCCATTGTTATATTTTCAGTGATGCCTTTGACAGATGTCATAGAAGGAATGTTCTCCCTTGCTTCTCAATGTTCCTTATCCTCCTCCTATGCCTTATTTTTATCTATAGTATATATCACTATTTACATATTTGCATGCACTATAGACTGAGATACCCATACCTATGTAATTTATTCTGACTACCTATATCTCATTACTAGTGTATAAATTCCAAGGGAATAGAACATGGCTAGTTGTGTTCACTGCTATGTCTAATGCTCCTGTAATTAGTGAACAACAAATATCTGTTAAACCAACTAGCGGATGAGTTAACAACATTGAAATACTTCCTGAGTTTAATCATTCTTGGGAAAGAAAGATTTTTAAATGCCACTTAATTAATTAATAGTATCTAGGGGAAAAAATGGCACTCAAATGATGAATCCACTTGTATATTCTCTAAGAAACTTAAGGTAACTTGATAACATGTTGTGTAACGATGAAGGATATGCAAAGGCCTATAATGAGCGCCTGTACCATGAGCTGAAATAAAAGGCATTTTCCTTTCTAATTTTGTCGCTTGGAGAAACACCTACTTCCGCTCCTCTCTTCATACACTATACATTAGGTAAGGTTTATGACTTGTGCAAATGGCCAAAAATATGGAATAAGTACTGTCTTTATGAAGCAATCATTAGAACTATGTTTGGAAGAAATAAATTAATTTAAGTAGATAAATGGCAGCTTAATATGTGGTAATAGTGGACGGATTCATGTTAGTGATATTTGGCTTCTAAAATCATTGCCGTGCATTGTGATTGTTTCCTACAAGACTCTAGTGGGTTTGTCTGGTGAAGTTCTGCCTTTGTGATAAGCAATTAGCACTATCTGGGGCTAAGAAATTGTGTGTTTTTAAAAAGTAAATAAGTATTGATTTCCATTTGGCTTGAAGAGTTTTTGAAACACTATTTGTCTAGCACAAAAGTGTCATACTGTCTTTACTACTACTTTTGTGTTAAATCAGGCTAAGATTTTCTCCTTTTACAGATCTATATCCAAATAAACTTGATCTTGTGTCAAAAGTAGTCAAAAACTCTTTTATATAAGTTAATTCCAAAGAACTTCTTTATCTTACTATCAAGGATCACTGCATTTATCAGTGAACTTTTCATTATTTCAGATTACAAAAATGGAGAGAGTGAGGCACACACACACAAACACACAACGCTCGCAGGTGTAACATAGGTATGTTCTTTAATGAATTTTATGAGTTTCATAGTGTACAGACTTGCAAACAATCAAGGTGGCTGACTTTTCATGATTGCTTCATTTGTTAATTAACTTTGTTTTATCACTGTCCACTTTATATGGCAGCAATACGTAATTTTGGATGTTGTAAATTGTATTATACTAAAATGAATTTAGTCACATTGCTTAATCAAGTAGTAATAATTAAATCTGACCTATAGGCAACTTTCCTGTGACATTTAGTATGATACTGTAAATTTGTATTTATGATATTGTGCAATTTTATGCTCTTAATGAAAGTTAAATCCCCAAAACTCATTGGACAATGTGTATACATTTCATTCCAGGGAAAATATTCCCAGTAGTTTTCAGGATGTATTCTACATATCAATGTAGGATAAGATTTCCACATATTTACTTAAATACTGCATAATGACCAGGCCAAGCATACATATGTACCTTGAAAGCAAATATTTGTTAACACTGGGCTATGTATTTGACACCACGTTACCACTTGCCTTCTAATTAGTCATAATAATAAAAACTTTGGCATTTTCTGGAACAGAGAAAATTTTAATTTATGTTAATCATTGTTTTTACTACTGTTTTGAAAATAATATATATATGTGCTTGAAAATTCAAATGACCTAACATGCTTGGAAAGACCAGTCTCTATATTTAGCAATATTGTCTATTTTTTATTTATGCATGTATTTATATACATATGCATATCTGCATGCATATAGAGTATATGTTAAAAATAGCTTTTATATTTTAGCTACTATGTTTTAGTAATATTTTTCATGTGTCTATTTTGGAGAATATTAACTAACTATACAGGGGTAAAAGAAGTAATACTTCTCAGCTCTGTTCTCGTATACTTCATCTTGTACCTCACTATTCTGTTCTTTTTTTTTTTTTCTCTGTCTTTTTGATGGGTATATGATTGTGATACATAATAACTACATTCATTTTGGGGAATTAGTACATATATATGTATCATATCTTGATCATTTTTATTTCCTTTCTCTCTCCTCCCTATCCTCTCCCTTCCATTAATACCCTTCCCCATCTGCAAAAGAATAGACACAATGAAACTTCACTCAGCCATAAAGCAGAGTGAGCTTACTTTAATTGTAGGAAAATGGATGGATCCTGAGACCATAATGTTAAGTGAAATAAGTCAGACACAGAAAGTTAGATATCACATGGTTTCTTTTATATGAGAAACACAAAATATGAATAAAGAGTAAAATTAAGGAAAGAAGGCAGCAAACAGGGAAGCAGACCATTCTCTTAATAATTTAATGCTGCCAATTTCCTCCTAAGCATGATTTTGGCTCTACTCCACACATTTTGATATTAAGCTTTCATTTTCATTAATTTTATGATATTTTCTATTTTTCTTATAATTCCTCATTACATATATTTTATTAGAAATGGATAACTTGTTTTCAAATATTTGAGGGCTTGTAGTAATATCTCTGTAATAAGTTATGTTTAATTTTACTGTAGTCACACCACATATTGTATACACCAATATTTTCAATTGATCATCTGGCCTGGTGTAGAATTGATCACAGTGAGTGTTTCTTAAGCTCTTCTAAAGAACAGGTATTCTGATATTATTGGAAAAGTGTTCCTTAAGTACTTATGAAACCATGGAATTTGGCAGTGTTATTTAAGGTTTTTTTTAATCCTCACAAATCATTCTTTCTTTCCTTTTTTTTTTTTTTTTTGTGGGTACCGGGGGTCGAACTCAGGACATTGCACACCAGCAGGCGCCCATGCTGCTGAGTGATATCACTGGCCCTTTTTTCGTATGTGGGTACCGGGAGTCAAATTCAGGACCTTGTGCTTGCCAGGCAGGCGCTTATGCCGCTGAGCTATCTCACTGGCCCATTCTTTCTTTTTTTATAATTAATGAATGAAACGTTGGAATTCCTAGTTAGAGTTGCAGTTTACTCTCTTTTTCAGTCCATTATTTTTTGACACATATTGAAGTTATCATATAAGGATCATATGCATTTAGCATCATTATCTTCTTATTGAACTTACTCCTTCAATTCTGAAGAATCTTTCTTCCTCATAGTAGTACATGTTTTGAAGTATGCCCTCTCTGAAAAGCCACGCTAGCTTTATTATGATTAGTTTGTCACTAATATTTCACTAATGTCACCAACGTTAATGTTAGAATTATTCATATTTGTCTTTAAATTTTATACCTTTTTTAAGCAGTATGTGATTGTATTTAAACTATAATTCTTCAAGATGCATTTCAGAGCTCTTAATGCATTAATTTTTATATAATTATTGATACAACTGGGTTTACAATTAGTACATGTGCTGCTGAAGCGAGCACTGGGTTTACAATTATAATCCTATTGGCTTTCAACATTTTTCTGTTCTTGGTTGCTTTTCTCTTCCTTTTGTTTTCTTTGTTCATAACTAATATAATTTATTCATATGGTTGCTCTAGATTAAATAAGCATTTTTAATTTATCTTAATCTACCTTCATACTTCTCATATAACTATTTTATGGCATTACATTTCTATTTTTCCTTCATATCCTTTGGTTATTATTGTTATACAATTTCTTTCCAATTAGACTATAAATCTTACAATATATTTCTACTAGTTTTGCTTTAGACAACAATTATCTATTAATGAAAATTTAAAAAATCTTTTATGTTTACCTATGGAGTTAACTTTTCACAATTTTCATTCTTTTGTGAAGTTCAGAGTCTCTGTCCAAAGTTGTTTTCCTTCTTCTTATAGTTCTCTCAGTCTTTGTTTGCCTGGGAAAATCATGTGTTTTAAAATTAATTTTTGCTCAGTATAGAATTCTATTTTTCACTTTATTCTGGCTTAAAAATGTTTCTGAGTAAAAAGAACTTTCTTTAGTGCCTAGGTTTTGCTGAGCTTATTCAATGTGTGACTATAGTTTTCATGAAATTTGGAAAGCTTTCAACATTAATTCTTCAAGTTTTTTTGCTCCCCTTCCCCCTATAAAACTGGAGTTCCACAGTACTTGCACAGCTTAGTACTGACTCACAGATTAGTGTGCTCTGTTCGTTTCATTTTTCTTTCCTTTATTATTCTTGTACTTTGAATTTCAATTACTATGCCTTCAAATTCACTAATTTTTTCTTCTTCTGATCTACCTAATATACTTTTAATCCATCTAATAATTCGTTTTAGGTGTTTTTCAGTTACATTGTTATATATTCCCTTTCTTCCCTCATTGCATTTAAAAATACTTTATTAACAGCTATCTTAAGGTTCTGATCTTTTAACAACACCAGCTCTGATGTTTCTGGTTCTGATTCTACTGAATAACATTTCCGTAACACATTTTCTTTCTCTTGGCTTGTACAGTGATTTTCTTCTTTGATGCTGGTCATTGACTTGATGCTGTTGAGTGTTCTATGTTGGCTTGTGTATTTCTTTTTCTTTTTTTTTTTTTTTTTTTTTTGGTGGGTACCGGGGGGTCGACCTCAGGACCTCGCGCGCCAACAGGCACCCGTGCCGCTGAGCGATATCACCGGCCCCTTTTTCATATGTGGGATCCGGGAGTCGAACCCGGGCCCTCGCGCTTGCAAGGCAGGCGCTTATGCCGCTGAGCCATCTCACCGGCCCTGGCTTGTGTATTTCTTAAATGAAGTAAGGATTTAGTTTGGGTAAGCAATTAAGATGCTTGGATATAAGCTGAGAATTTTTCAGTGCTTATTCTTAAACTTTGCTTGTGTGGATCCTGAACAGCTTTATTAAGAAATCAGTCCAGGTCTACACTAACATGACACAGTGGAGTGCAGACTCTACTGAGTATTTCATGAGAACTCTCTTTTCTGGCAGGTCGAAATGTGGGAACCACTCAGTCCAAACTTCCCATCATTCTTGCCCAGGCACATGGAGTTTTTCTACACATAAGGCTTAGTACTCAGCAACCGAGGCAAAGGGAATTCTAAGTGAATTTGCATTACTGTGTTTTCTCTTGTAGATCTTCATTTTCTGATCTGTCTCCTCAAAGTACAGCAACCTCTGACCTCCACTGTCACTGTCTGTTCACTGGGTAAACCCATTCTTGAATGACTGGGACATAATTCTTTCAGACAAAGAGCCAATGCAATCCAGGATTTATTTTCCCACAAAACACAGTCCTGAGTTGCATAACTTTGAAGTTTAAAATGATTATTTCCAGGTGCTTTCAGTTTTCCACTTATTCATGTCGTGAAGATGCCTATATTTAGTTAGTTATTCAATCATGGCCGGAAGTGAAATTGTTTTATATAGCTTTTAAATCATGGAGTAATTTGTATGAACATAAACAAATGTAATAATATTATAAATATTATAATTAGTAACAAATAAAGAAAATATAAGCTTGGCACATATACTCACATGACTCAGGTATTGTTGAAATGTCGTATTTTTGGTAAGCACTATAAGTTCTACTACACTGAGGTTTCACCCAGTTCCCATTCTTTACCCTCTTTTCTTGTTTTATAAAATAATATATTTAATCACTTTTTAATTTACTATGTACTACCTATTTTATTTATTTTATTTCTGGTCCCTTCCATCTCCAAAGTAGAATTAAGCCACATAAACGAACATGTGGCTTTTTTCCTGTTTTATACACTGTTATTTTTTAATACATGGAATAATAAGTTGTGTATAATACAAGTTGTGTTTGTTGATTGAGCAAATGGACGTCATTATAAATCTTTAATCTAGAGAGGAAAAAAAGGGAAATGCTTGGGGAAGAGTTATTTGTATTTTCCAGCTTCACCAGTCTTGTAGATTGGTTTGTGTCCCTTAACGTCCATTTATTGAAGCTCTAATTCCCCACAGTTACTCTACTTAGACACAGTCTCTTAGGGTGGCACTTGTGCTTACATAAGGATGACACCCTAACCCAATAGAGCGTTCTTAAAAGAAGAGGAGGGGATACCAGAGTTCTTTTTCTGTGTGCACACAATAGAAAGGCTGTACAGGAAGACAGCAAGAAGGTCACCAACTGTTCATTTTATTTTTCTTCTTGGCCAACTACAAGCCAAGAAGAGAGGCAGCACCAGACAAACCTACTGGCCCCCTGATCTTGGTCTTGCAGCTTCCAGAATTGCAAGAAAACAAATTTGTGGTATACTCCACTCAATCTGGGGTGCTCTGTTGTGGCAGCCTGGACATACAATATTTCTCAACATAAAGACAATATTTCTTAAAAGTATCTGGAGCAAATATGCCAAAATATTATTGCTAACTTTCTGGTAAGAGGCATATAACTTTTTATTATATTTGCTTTTAAGATCATTGCATATATATGAACATTTGGGACTATAAAATACATTTTAAAACATAAAACAATGGGTATAAATATGACTGTGTACATACATTGAATATACATGCATGCTTATCAAATAAACATATGTGTGTATATTTAAAATAAACACATTCCAAAGAAAGATCTCCCTTCAATAGAAGACGGTAGAGGCAAACATTGCATTGTTGTAGGACACGACAGTATTCAGTAAGTAGTTCTTCCGTTCTTTTCTCCTCTTCCCCAACCTCTATTCAGTAGATAGGTTGGTCCATGAGCATGGATATATTAGTGTGTGAGCAGCCATTTTTAGCTATTTACATCCAAAGAAACTGAAAAATCAATTGATGTCTCATTTATGGAATCACAACCTTTCCGGGTCTAAAGAGTAAAAAACTCACAGAACTGCCCCTTCCTGGTAAGTACAATGGAGCATGTACTTCATCATGTTTCCCAGGGAGATCTGCATTTTGCAAAATACTGAATTTTGATTTACATTTGTAAAACCCGGTGAGCTCCTTATTCATTAATCATCATCTTATTCCTAAAGTTGCCTCTGGGCACTAATGATGCTGCCAGTCTGGAAATAATAGGTGACATTATGGGGCATTGCTGTGGAATGATAAAGTAACCACTGAACTTCATTTTGCAAGATTATTCCTTATCTTACAATTTCAGTTAAAAGTGTACCAAAAAGTTTATATATAAAGTGATAGCTTTCACTCTGCAGTGAATAAAATAATAAAATGCTTATTATCATATTGCCATCATTAGCTAATCCATTCAGGTTTGCAAATCAAGTGGACACTTTCAAATTCAGAGTCTGCATGACCACAGCCAGTTGCCGTAATGTTCACAGGTGTCAGCATTCACAGTGACACAGTTTTCAAAAGCCAGCTTTACAGGAGAGAATTTTTGCCATCTCTTCCATTCTCCACTGGAATGAGAAAGGTTTGATGGCACTTTATGAAGATGGCTGTGGAACTGAACCTTTCACAATGGATTTAGTGTAGAACTTCTAGAAAATAATTGAGCCTCTATTATTATATAGCAATTCCAATAGCTTTACACCTGAGTTTAGTGAAATATATTTTATTAATCAAATTATGTTTGCATTTGTCTTAGAAGGTCGTTTCAGTAATAAATTTCAAATTTTCAACAATCTTCATTTGTTAGTGCTTCTTAAAACTTGATTTTAGAAGGATCTCATGTATTCATTTTGGTTTTCCCACTTTTCTTCCGATTTTCCTTTAATACTGTAAATAGAAACTTAAAGTATGGAAACATGCTAATTTTATGACATGTTAAACACTTTTATAAAAAAATATTTTTGGTGCTTTTTTGTCAGTTTCAACTTAAATTATTTGCAATACTGATTTTCTTAAAAGATTTTTCTTTTGGGTATTTAAACATTCAGAGCAAATAACTATGTTCAAAATTTTAAAAAAGACAACAATTTTACCAATATTTTGAGAAAGTTAAATAAATTTCCCTTATATTGTTCAAATGGACTGCTTAATTGAAATGGAATTTGAATTTGAATCTTTAGCCACACAACAAGCATTCATCTCCTTAGGTGCAGTATATATAAAGCAAAACTTGAATAGTTATTATTATTTTTTCCAGTGTGGGATTTCAATCTATAAATTGATCATAAAGTAATGTACTTGTGTGCTTCTACATGTTATTTATTTACTTATACAGATTTGTATTTCACTATATACCCACAGTAAAACATGACTTAGGAATTAATAATATTAACCCACTTTTTTCTCCATAAATTAGCCAATCTGAATTTATTTGGCAATATATGATTATTAAATCTTTACTCACATGTTTACCTTACCACAAGAAATTTTTATCATATTGTAATTTTTTCCATTTGGTTTCAGAGCATCTCATGATAGATTGCCCTACAAAACTTCATAAATCAAAATTTAAAGTGGCACATGTGTTTGTTCTTTCCAAAAAGAGGCAGTGTTACCCTGTACAATCAGTATCACTACAGTTTACAGATACGGGGAAATCTTATTTCTGTAATAATCATCATCCAAAAAGTCACTATTTGTTGTAATCGACCATTCTAGAATAATGAAATTTGATTAAGCACGAGATTCATTTACACGTTTTAATCATTTTTATAGACACTCCATCCCGAGTGCCATGAGAATAGAGCACATTCTAGCTCACCTTTATCTACTTGGCCTTTTGCACAGTATCTGAGGCTTAGCTGGTGCTCATCATGCATGACTCTGCAGTACCATGTTCACTGAACAAGCGGGATCTGAAAAATGCCAGAATTAAACTTTGTCTGGGCAAGCAGAATAATCATAGTGAAATATCTGCCATCCTTGTTTTATGTGTTGATGTTCTCAGGTAATCCTGACACTCTGCTGGCTTCCACAATACTCCCAGATCATAAGGAATGAAAAACAAATGTATTATTTTAACATGAATAATATTAAAGAAAGATTCACATGAACATTTAATTTGGTTCCTTAGTCTAGGCATAAGCAGAGTTTTTGAAATTTCAAATACATAAGCAAAAGGGAAACGTGAAGAAATCTAATGTTATCTCACCCTGTAAACCAAAATTTAAAATATGAATGGATCATAGAATTGAGTCTAATTTTTGTTCTGAGAATAAATAGCACATGTTTTGTTATTGTTGTTATTCAGCATACTCTCTACATTTGTAGAGAGAAATACAAAGAAGGATAGCCAGATTCAGACGTTTTCTGCTTCTGATCATTCTCAAACTCTGAACATTGGGCAGTTTATGTCATAATATATTTCAGTGGAACGTAAGAAGACAGCTAGAGAGCTGGTGATATAGCTCAGTGGCATAAGCAAGCGCAAGGCAAGATTGAGGTCCTGAGTTCGGTTCCCAGTACCCACATAAAGAAAAAAAAAAGCTAGAATCCTGAAAACTTCAAAAAATGTTATTAAAAATACATAAGTGGAAATCAAGATTTTCAAGTTCTTCAATATATTTAGTATGCACTTTATGCTAATATACTAAGAATTCAGTGTATCTTTTTCAATAATTTATGGCAGTGAATATAAATAAAAAACATATTTATGAAAATCATTCCTAGTTTAAAACCCGATGCAGAAGCTAAAGGGTGTAGGACAAAGTACAATGTTGAACAAAGCTTAAAATGATTTAGAGTCCATGGAAGGCACAGTAATAGTTTTGGTAGTGTTTTTGTAAATGTTATTAAAGTCTTTGTTACTTAACTAATAATGAGATATTGGTTGTATGTATTTAATTTTATGTTTGTATCCTGTCCCTACATATTGAAAGAGAATTATGAAGTACATTGTATTAATTTTACTGAAATTTGCATATATGTTAACAGAATAAGTGTCTGTGAGGCATTGAGTTGTTTATTGATGTATATGCTTTCCCACTAATATTTCCTTTAAATTATAATATGTTCAAAATGAGAAAAAATTGATTTTATATTTTAAACTTTGTACTGTTATTTCTGTTAAGTAATATCCTACTAATACTGACCTTTCACATAAAAAATAGAACTTAGGTATGTGGTTTCAATGGCTTCTTGAATATTATGTAGATATGTGCAAGTGTGTATGTCTGCATGTGTGTATAAACTAAAACTAAAAATTTAAGTTTTCTTTTTTTTTTGTTAAGCTTATGTGTGATAAGACATGGTCCTTCCATGTAGAGAACAAATTCATGTAGAGAATAATATGAAATTATATTGTTTTGTGTTTATGGCTAAATGATGATTAACTATGATCAGGTTGGTCTCAAATGTCTGTTCAGGATATTTTAGTGTTAAACAGGAGTACTAATTACATTTCCATAATGTTGTTGACCAACAAAATATCACATGTTTTCCTGGAATTATTAAATGCCAAAAGACATTTATATAGATAAAAGAGATGGTATTCTGGGAAGATTTCTTGGACTCTAAACAAAAATGAAACCGAGCCTGGTTGCACATGCCTGTAATCCCTGTCCTCTGGGAGGCTGGGGCAGGAGCATCCTAAGTTTAAGGCCAGTGTGTGCAATTCAGTGACTTAGTAAGACCCTGTTTCAAAGTAAAAAAAGTCTGAAGATTATTGGAGACCCTTTCCATGGCACCAGTTATCAGGGACCCCTGCAGTGAGTCCTCAATCTCCTACCAAGTGTTATGGTGCACAGCAGGAAGAAAGAGCCAAAGACAAAATGGAGGTGCACCAGGGATCTGGGATGACCAGTTGTTCTTGGGGAACAAAAGGCCACGAGGCACCCAGAACCTTGGTATTTATTCATTACATCTGAGCCAAGGTCAATGGATGAAGGGCAGTGGGTGTTTCTGGGAACAGTAATAGCGACTAAGGTGAGCTAGTAAGAAGAACAAAGCATTCTTACAAGGACAAGGATAAGGACAAGACAGAGAAGCAATGAGGAAACTGTAGATCCCCCAGGTGTCTTATCATCTTCAGCAGGTCTTACCTTGCCCTGTGAGCACCACAGCAGTTATTAGCCCTAGGGCTTCCAGCTGTGACTAGAAAAGAGCAGGGAGTTTTAGTGTTCCAATCTGGCCCAAAGAGCAGGACAAGGACAAGCTTAGATGTCCCCTAGACTCAATTTATTTGTGGTCCCCAACAGAAGATAAAGCTCACTGCAAAGATCCTGGGTTCGATCCCCAATACCACCAAAAGAATAAAGAACTATATATTTTTTAACCTTTCTTTTGCCATTGACTATATCTCATTATACCATGGCAAATTTTACCAGTTGCCACAAACATGGTGGCTTAAAACAATGGCTTGATTACTGTGTAGTTGTGTGGTTCAGAAGTTAGACACAATGGGCTGAAGTCAAGATGTCAGTAGGATTGTATCTATTTCTGTAGTCTGAGAATGATTCACTTCCTTGCTTTTTCTACATTCTAAATGCCACTTACTTTCGTCATCTCACGATCCGGTTCCTCCATTTTAAAATCAGGAATATTGTATCTCTTTCTGTCTTCTTTCATACACCCATTTTTCATGTTGTCTTGAATCAAATTTTCATGACCACTTGAATCATAAGTGATCAGAAATTATAAACCAAACAGAAGATAAGCAAAGAATTCTAAGTATATTTTTCCAAGTTAAAATTATATTCATTGAACAAATAATTTTCTTCATTTATCAAGAAAAAATAATGGTCTATATACTCAATCATTTTAAGAAAAGTAATGGTCAAATTTATGTTCACTAAGTGCATGTGAAATACTTAACAAATAACATATGTTCATGAAAGAGACTTGAATATTTTGTACCAGAAAGTTGTATTGTTGTTATTCTTAGCAAATGGCAATTGAACATTTTTAATACAACTAATAGCCTGGGATAATAGCTCTCTTTTTACATAAAGTCTTTGGGAATTGTTCTCAAGACATACATAAATCACTTGTTAGACAAGTTGTATCATTTACTGACAGTAAGTTCCAGACATTTTGTATATTGTTTAAAGTTTGAGTTTCCATAACCATTTTATGAGGTGACATTATTGTACTTATATCACAGATGAAAACCAATAGCTTAAGAAAGTGAAATAATTTATCCAACTTTATATATTTATAATGATAGGTCTAGCATGTAAATCTACATATGTCTGACTCCAGGGTAAATGCTCTTATGCATCAAGGTATGGTGACTAATAAATTAATATTTAGTTTTGGAAATAAAGCCATGCTTTTTCACTTTCTTTGATTTGGTTGTGTGGTCCTATAAATTCATTCATTTTTACTTTTACTCACCTCTAGACCTCTTGTAAATAAACTGCTTTCATTTTTTCCTTTTTCAGTACTGACTAGGGGTTGAATTCATGGCCTTCCCACTAAGCTGCAACCGTAGTCTTTTTTGTTGTTATTGTTATTTTTGAGACATGATCTCACTAAGTCACTAAGTTGCCCAGGTTGGGCTTGAAATTGATATCCTCATGCCTCAGCCTCCCAAAGTGCTGGCATTGCAAGTGTGTGTGACTACAACTAGCTGATGATTTCCTTTCTGCTTTACACATCTTCATTCATTTATTAACGTGCACTGCTGTAGCATGTTAATATGAAAATGAATATTGGTGATTTCTTGTTCTCTGTCCTGTGATCATTTACTTCTAATTGTAGTATGATTATTCACTGTTATCAGTGTCCAGATCTCTCACATTTGCTGCCAGGAAGGTTCTTTTCCACAATTAATTTAATTGACTGTTCTCTATCTTTATTTCAAACTTTTAAAAGCTTTCTTAAAATCAACATAATCTGGAACCTGACTGCAGAAGTAAAGTGAGCCCTGGGGGCTCCAGGGAGAAACAGCAGTGGCCACAGGCTCTGGAGGAGGCCACAGAAGCAAAGTGAGCCCTGGGGGCTCCAGGGAGAAACAGCAGTGGTCACAGGCTCTGGGGGAGGCCACAGGAGCAGGGACAATGTGGGATTTTGGTCCAAGGGGACTCCTTCCACACAGCAAACATCCTGAAAGGGATCCCAGCATCCCCGCGCAGGCACCTGCCACATCAAGTACAGGGTTGGGCGCCATTCTGGGAAAGGGTTGAGTGTTTGAATCTGGGACTCAGAACAGCTGCAGGACAGCTTCACTTCAGGGTCCTCATATTACCTTCCCACAATTACTGGGTGAGAGACAGTCAAGGGAGACAGCTGAGAACAGAAAGGAGGTTGGAAAGAGATTCCCCCAAAGGGTTCGAGCTCGGGGAGGAAAGACCCAGCTTCCCCAACCCTCACAGCTAGAGGCCAGGCCTAGCTTGAGTTACTCTGGATTTGAAAATGTTGGCATCAAATACTGGAGCCTTTGCCCTATGGCTCTGGGATCTGATTGCTACCGGCATGAGAGGGAACACACTTTTATTTATACAAAAATGAGGGACCTCTGGAATTGGGGGGAGGGGGCATCTAGAAAAACCAAGGGCTAAGGGTAGGCAGAGAAAACTGTGAATTGCTGGATTCCAAAACTGTAGATTCCAGAAGAAAACCACTCATTCAAAAACACAGAGAAAAAATTCTGGACTCTTTTTCTTCCTCTTCTTCTTCCTCTTCTTTCCGTCCTCCTCCTCCTCCTCTTGCTTCTCTTTCTTCTTTTTCTTCTTCATTGGTTAATTGGAGTTCGGAAAATTTTCCTTTTTTTGTCAGTTCTTCTCGTTTACCCTCTTTTCCTTTTAATTTTTCTTATTGTTTTGCATTCTGCAAATTATTTATTTGCCCTTTTTTCTTTTATCTTTTATTCCTTGTTTTTTCTGTTACCTTTACCTAATTCCATAAATATCCTTCTACTCCCAGTAGGATCCTTTGTCTCACTTCCTTCTCACTTCCTAAAGTTTAAGTTTTCAAATTTTTCTTCTTGCATTTTCCCATTGCCAACCCACCATATCTTTAATAGTACAACCGTTAACTTTATTAATCTTTAGATAGTTACTTAACTATATAATTACTGCTGAATTCTTTTCTACCATCAGTGGAGGTAATCACACGTAGTACATATTTGCAGTATGTCGATGTCTGAGTTGTCTCAGTGTTTGTACTAGGATTGTGGATTTCTTTTCTATGGTTAAGGGTGATACAGTATTGGTTCTTATGGTATGTCAGTATCTAATTTGTCTTCGACAATATCACTGTTGCTGATTCTCTTGATATTGCCAGGGTCATATAATTGTTGTTGTAATGAGTTTTGTCTGCAAGCCATCACCTGGATTACCTCTGTGATATTAACTATACCACAGTCCGTTCCCAGAGA
This sequence comes from Erethizon dorsatum, assembly GCA_028451465.1. Lineage (NCBI taxonomy): Eukaryota > Metazoa > Chordata > Mammalia > Rodentia > Erethizontidae > Erethizon > Erethizon dorsatum. The sequence goes on from CM051824.1 coordinate 141,642,876, forward strand.
ACTAGGTGTTGAGCCAGTTGCACTGCATCCTCTGCTTCCAAATTAACAGAAGAGGTTGGATGTTGGGACAGAAGCAAAGGACGGAGTGCATCACTGAAAAGAAGACTAACTAAAGAGATCTTCATACTAGCAACAAAGTCTTTCCACTATAAGCACCCACAAACCTTAGCGCAAAACAAAACAAAATAAACCAACAAAAATGGTACAAACATGAGAAAACAAGGCAACAAAATGCCTCCCAAAACTCCCAACACCCCCAAAGCCAGTCTAAGAGGAATTGAGGGAATTTGAAAGTGTAAGAGGAGATATAAAAACAGAGCAAAAAGGTGTTTGTCAGGATCACAGAAGATACAACTAAACAAATAATGGAAATAATATAACGATCACGGAGCTTTCAGAAGACACTATGAAAAGCTAGCTGAGCTAATAAAAATGACACAAAAAGTGGGTGTCCAGTTTAGCAAAGAATGACAGTTCATGAAAAGGTTGCAAACATGTACCAACTCCCCACAATGAAAATAATCATTGTATAATATGATCAACATGATGTAAAATAAATTTCCTTAACATGTAAATCTGTTCCATTCTTATCTAGTATTATTTAAAATTTCAGCAGAAAAGTCATGACTCTCTTTCCATGGTGGTATTTATTATGATTCTTGCTTCCTGTAAAGCATTCCTTATATTCTTTCTCCAAATAGGTGTTTATCTTTTTAAGAACAGCGGTACTTTGGTCCATGAACTTAATTTGTTCCACAATTCTGGGAAAAAAGGCCACATTTCTGTTTGTGTGGGAAAAATGGCTTCGGTTGTGTTTGTCACCTGATGCAGTTTGCAAACCAAAACAAAGTTTTAGCAAATGCTTCTGTTTGCAAACCAATTTGTTCACAAACAAAGGCATTCGTGAACTGAGGTACCACTGTAATTTTGAGATGAAATTGCGCGGTTATATTTCAAATTTCCAAATACATACATATCAGTGTTTCCCCTTTTTACTTCAAAAGAGATAATCTGTTGCAATAGACATAAATCGTAAATCTATTATATTAGAAAGAACCTAATACTTTATATCTTTTATGGCTTTGAGTATAACAATTATAATTGCGAAGATTAGCATTTCATTTTCACAAAGCAGCTGCTTGTTTATGAACCTTTAAGATTTTATTAAATTTGTGAGTAGAGTTTAAAGTCATCCCATGCTTACTTGAGTCTATTTTCGGTCACCATACATCAGAAATATCCTTCCCAAAATGAAACCTTTAGTGTAAAGGTGTTTAAGAATTAATTCCTAGCCTTTCCTATGTACACTTATCATATTATGTTGCTGTTTTTTTCTTTTTCTTTTTATAATCTCCCTCGTGGCCAGAATATGGCTTTTGTAGTCCATTATTTATTGTCCACCTTTTGTGTAACAGTTGATTTTCTAAAAAAATTCTAGTTAAGATTCTAAGTGTATCTATGACATTTTCTTCAAGAACAAAAGACAGAAAAAAGTTTTAACAGTGTTTTTTCATGTTCTCTCCTCCTCCAACATCCAACCTCCCAAACAGTTCTGTTTATGCGGAGAGAAATGATAAAATTCTAAAGAAGGAAATGAACTACATAAATACAATTCAGTTCATTTTTTTTCCCTTTACTCCATCATTCCCAGCTGTAAAAGTGCAAACAGTTCTTAAGCAAATGATACCAGAAAGGAGCACATTGCCCCACAATTCTACGTTGGAAATGGTCAATGAGTTGATTCCGAGACTGGCTGCCTTCAGGTCACAAAATGATCCAGCTTTGAGATCATGAATTGGAAGTCATGGTCTAGGGTAATTAAAGCATTGTGCCAGCATCTGCCCAGTGTGTATAGGGGGTGGGGTCTTGAACCACTTATGCCTATGAGATACTTCTATCTTCTTGCGTGTAGTACATAGATGCCCATCGTAATTTTGTTTTACTTCTTGTTATAGATAATTGTGTCTTTATATACATCCTCAGTTTTCATATGATACTTGATATAGAGTGGTGCCTCAGTTCATAAACTTTTTAATTCATTCCACTATTCCAGGGAAGATGGCTTCGGTCATTTTCGTCACCAGATGTGGAGTTCGTGTACAGAAGCCAAATTTTGCGAAATGCTCTTGTTCTTGAATCAAATTGTTCATGAACAGAAATGTTCATGAACCAAGGTATTACTGCGTATCAAACTAATATATAACTAAGCCATTTCTTCTAAAAAAAAGCCTAAGGCCATTTACATGGTGAATATTTACACACATTTGCATAAGCAACATGGAAAAATAAAGTACCAAAATTAGTTTTTGTGAATTTCTTGGTCATTGAGCTTGTTTGAATCAAAATTGGGACCAAAAATCATTAGAAGAAAACTACCTCAGCAAAACTATGGTTCCTGGAAATATTCATTGATTCCCTTTTCTAAGCAGTATTTCCCCAGCACTTCTGAGCAGTAATTACAACAAAATTTTTTGCTCATAAGAAAGACAAGGAATCCAAAGAATGGAGACTATTTTCCCAACACACCTGTCTTATTCTCATATTCTAAACTGTTGTCTTTGTTTTCAAAAATGGTACATTTTGAGTGACTATAGAGCCATGGAGAAAATGAGGTCCACTGCCTTCCATAATATTTTTCATTATTTCATACAATATGCCTGCTCTAGTAGTAGACAAATCTAAGACGTTCTAATGGTTATGCTTAATTGTCGACTTCACTAGCTTTGAAGCAGCCTGAAGGGTTAGTGACGCATACTTCTGGGTATGTCTGGGTAAGTAGGAGATAGGAACATCAGGTCCCTGGTCCCTTTGTCTCTGGCGCTGTTCCCCTGATTTACTTTCTAGACACCATGAACTAAGTATCTTCACTCCATCTTGCTTTTCAGCCACGCTGTTTCCACCTAGGAGCCAGCCAGCTGTAGACTGAACACTCTGAGACCATGAACCAAATAACCCTGAAGTCCTTTAAATTGTGGGTGTTGCATATTCGGTCTCAGTGACAAAGCAGTAACACAGAATATGTTGTTTTAAAAACTCTTTGCTTTATTATTATTGTTTTTTTGTGGGTACCGGGGTCGACCTCAGGGCCTCATGCACCAGCAGGCGCCTGTGCCCCTGAGCGATATCACTGGCCCTTTTTTTCGTATGTGGGTTCCAGGAGTGGAACTTGGGTCCTCGTGCTTGCCAGGCAGGCGCTTACATTGCTGAGCCATCTCACCGGCCCAAAAAACTCTTTACTTTTATCAGGATTAATGAAAAATCATTTTGGGAGTAAACTGAAGTAAGTAGCATAAATTACATTGATGTCTAGATGTACTGTTTGTTAGAGCTGAGGTGGTAAAACTATCTCAGCGTACATAACAAACATTCCTTTTTTAACGTGTTTCAGAAATATGGACAAAAGATTCAGATGGCTAGCTGCTAAGTGATTTGTTTTGATTCCATGGATCTGTAGTGATTTTGACAGAGCTGTGTAGGAATTTAAATTCTTCTAAGTTTTTACTTGAACCATCAGTGCATATCCTGCCACTCTGCACAGCTGGCTGTAAGTATTTCAGTAACCCAAGTAGAAATGAATTAAATTATGGAATAGGTCTTTGTTGAAATCACAAAAGATTCCTGTGAAAATGATTGAGGTATTTTATCTCTAATGCTAGCAAGGGTACAATTCCCTTTTAGGAGAGAAATGAATAAATGTGTTATAAAGTTATAAGTAAAGAGAAAAGTTTTTGGTAGTTTTATTTCTATATATACCATTTTAAAAATAAAGAGTAAACTGCATGATATCCCTCGGAAATATGTGTATGCCATACACTGTACAGTGTTTAAGATGTGCAGAGTGCTTTCACAAACATTTTATTATTGCATCTCATTTCATTCTCAAAATGTCAATAATGCAGATGGAGGGATTTATTATAGACTATTTAACACTTTAAAGGGCTGATTCTCTATAGCATTTATTTATTTTGTCTTTAAATATGCCTCACAACTACCTGTACTCTTTTGAAGGGAATTTCCACAGTTTCTGAAGCCACAGGCATGAAACTTACCCAGGTACTTAACAACTGACTGAATGAATAAAAGCAGGAATGGGAGTCCCTGGGGCAACCAGGAAGGAGTGGGTATCTAGCATTGGATGCAAGGGTTGCTAGTTTAGAAAAAAGACCGCTTCCTTTCTCCCTAAAATATCAATATCTTGTAACTCCCCTCACCTAAAATACCGACATGCAAAATATTTTTCATTAAAATCCACATGACTAATAACAAATGAAACAGGTGTTGGATTAATTCTCTAAATTGCTTTTGAAATATAGATGTTAGTAAAAGACAGTAAATGTCAATAATGTTAGATGCTGATGTGGAGAGGAAAACAACTATGTACGGCTGGCAGATTCATGACTAGAAATGCTTAGCTGACTCTCCATTAAAGCCATATTTCAAAACCAAACACTATACGATGATTAACATTTTAAAAATCGTTTATATCTGCTTGTATTGGGGAGAGTAATCTCCCTATAAAAAAAATGAACTTCTTATGACTCATTAAATCAGTAGCACTACAATAAATTATAAACCTGTTAAAAGGAAATAGTTTAATATAGATAGACCAGGGCCACCTGTTTAAATATCATATAGAACATGAGACTTAGTAATTGGACTCAAACACTGTGAAATCATTTACACTTGTGTTAGGTGTTGTGCTTTCATAGGGAAGGAAAAACATGTCTTCATTTACTGCTAGGCTGAATAATATGCTTTTAACTTCAGGTGAATATATCCCAAGTTAATGTCTAATTGTTGAATTCAATGGGTTTTCTTTAAAGTAGAATCTAAAATATATTTATTTTGGGTAATTTCACTGTACCATTTATTATGTGCTTGATTTGACTTTGGATTTTAGCCAAATGTTTGCTGCATTTTTATTTGCTTGTAAGGATTTCTACCTTAAGCGAAATTCACTTAAAATACAATCCTGTCACTTCAGTAACCCTTGTGAATATGTGTGGTAAGGGTGAAATAAGGAGAAAAGGGAAAAACAAGACAAAATGGATTTAGTATCCAAATCAGTATAACAAAAAAGTAGATCCTTCCAATCAGAGTTAGATGGCTCTGTCCCAGCATTTAGAATGTTACAAAGGTAGTGGTCTACAGTCATATCAGGCAGGGTCAGTGGCAAGAAATTTGCATACTATACGTGTTGCAATATGATTATACTTGTTCCTTGAATCTGGATTCACTAATACAACTAACTGTTCGTCAGAATTAGTTGTTTTTGTTTTGTTGTATTTAAATTCAGACCATTGAGCTTCCACCAAAACTTCCTATAGGGTCAGAAACCTCTCCATTTATCTAATTTGCCTAGGAAATTTTCACCTACCTAGTCCAGCATTACCATTTGGAAATCACATACGGTGGAATATGGCTAAGCTAAGTCATCTTTGTGAAGAAGGAAAGAAAGAGGGAAGACACCACTGCTTGAACCTATACACTGCAATGAGTATGTGATGGGTGAATAACTCACCTGCAGTAACTCATCCAGTCCACAAACCTGAGGCTCACTGGAATTTTTCATAAAAATGCAGACCACCGGTAAGCAATGTAGGACTTGTACTGTCCGATTCATTCACTGACCTTCCTCTGTTCCACACTTCCGAGACACACGGAAGTCACTAGAGGCTTCCTGGCCTTGGCTCTCTCAGGAAGGAGGAACCGAGAATACGTTCTTTCTCCCGCTCTGCCCTTGCATAGCTTCTCTGGTGCAGCAGTCTCTGACCCCTACAGGGCTCCAGCGTCTTCTAGGCAGGCTCAGTGATTCCAGCTTTTGACTGGTGACCTGAGCTCCTACACTCTCCTCCTTCTGTCTCCACCATTTTTTTTTTTCCAGTTTTGAGGGAAGAGTGGTTTCTTTTGCTATTAATGTGTGGGCTTGACTCACTGCTTTTTCCATTGCTCATTGCTGTTTCCTTTCTTAGTTTTTCTGTCACCTGTTCAACCAACCCCTGAGCTAAATGCTCTTCGCTTCAAATGCTTAGTTTCTGTTTTTCTGGATGGAGCCTGACTGATAAGATCTCAGACATCGACTTGATGTTTCCATGGGGATGCAGTAAAACAGATGAGGTATGCCAGTTTTCCTCACATTAAATATCAAATGTGACAGCTTAGACACCCTAATACAGTCTGCAGAAAATTAACCATGAATCCATTGCTTACTGAGGGAAATTGAAAGAAAAGTACTGGTTAAATCTGTTGGAATCATAAAGATTATAGGCTATATCACAGAGCAGAAAATGTGCCAGACCTCCTGAGAATTTTCACTGAAAATAGAACTGTATGGAATTTAAACATTTTATGGCAAGTATACAGTATATTTGTTTCACACTGAACAGTAAAAATAATAAGAAGAATATTGAACGGAAAGAAAACAAGAGTACAGTATTAAAGACAAGACTTTTGCAGGACTAAAAAAAAAGTTTCAGAACTTTGTATCCATAGCTTAAAACCAGAGGAAAATGAAAGCCTCTGCTGGGGAATTATCAGTTTTCTATTACAGTAGTTAAGTTCTCCGCTGTCATTTCCTCCTTCCTTTCTGTCACCTTAACTGGTGTTATCACTCATTATTTCTACCTCTTTACTTGTTTCAGAGCCTAAGCTTTTTGATAGTCTTAAATTATACAGATTACTAACAAATCTTCTCCCTCCTTTGCATCCAGGTTCATTTGCAGATAGGCTGAGGGGATTGGGGGAAGGAATGCTCCTCCAGTGTTGCTGGGAGTGTAAACTAGTACAACTGCTATAGAAATCAGTATAGAGATTCCTCAAAAAACTAATGTGGAGATTCCATTTGACGCAGCTGTTCCCTTACTTGGTATCTTCCTAACAAAGTGAAAGAAATCATATTACAGTGATCCATGCATACCTCTGTTTATAGCAGCACAAGTCATAATTACTAAATCTTAACTATAACTAAATAATAACTGTATTTCCATCAACAGATGAATGTATAAAGAAAATGTCATATTATCCACAGTGGAATACTACTGTACCTTAATGAAAGATAAATTTGAGTAATTTGTAGGAAAATGGATGCACCATGAGACCATAATATTCAGTGAAATAAATCTGACACACAGCCTTAAATATCATATGGTTTCTCTTACATGAGAAAATCAAATTGCATATAAAGAGCAAAATAAAAGATTAATGGAAAACAGGGATATAGATTTTTTTTTAAAGGGAAGAGGGCCAAAAAATGGAGGAAGAGCAGAGGGAGGTGAGGGAAAGGGGATGAAAAAAGATTGAAGATATGTTACATACCTGTTCCATCGCCCCATAATGAATGTAATCATTATCTACTGCAAACGTGTAGTAATAAAAATAGGAATATTTTAAAAAGAGCATATCATTCCTCCCCAGTCAAAGTCACTGAAATTGTTGTCTCTGTACTGTTTCCACTTTGTCTCTTCCTCCTATTTATTGTACAACCCTCAGCAGTCAAGCTTTTCTCCTATCACCCCACCAAAACCTTTTTCAGTTTCCCAGTGACTTTTTTGTCACTAAATCCAGTAGATATTCTCAGTGTTCATGTCTCATGGCCTCTCAAAAGATGATAACTCCTCAGACGATCCCTCTTTTTACTTTTGACACATTCTTTTCTCTTGGCTTCTGTGACACCAGGACCTACTGGTTTCCTGTTCATTCTCTCGACCACATCCCATTCATTCCCATTGCCAGCTCAGACACCTGACCGAGCCAATTCTCTATGTAACCCCTCAAGACTTGGCTTTAAAGCCTCCTTGCCTTTTATGTGGTGGTTTTTGAGACAGAGTCTTGCTATGTAGTCCAGGCTGGCCTCGATGCTACTACCTTGACTGCTCAAATGCTGAGATGGGGTTATAGACATGCGCCATGATACCAGGCTTAAAGTTTCTTTTCCTTTAGCTAGATGTTCTCTCCCTGAGGAATCTTTGGCTTCAGTATCATTTGCGTGCCTTCAATTCCCAAACACCTAACTCTAATTCATTCTTCCTGAAAATCTGAGGAGGACAAACAGATCATTGCTGAAGATCATTATCTTCTTAGTTGGAAGTTAAAAAAATATATATATATGATACATTCAATCTAACTTTCAAGCAGTATTGATACCTGCTAAATATTTAGTACTCTAGGTTTTCTCCCCTCTCCAAATTTTTAGCAGCAAGATAAAATTGTACATATTAAATTTAATGAAGTTATATAAATTATATTTAAGTTGGAGTAATTTCCTAATTCACTTTGAATGGTGATCTTTAAGCTGTAAGGCTCATTCTCCATTCACTTCAGCAAATTTTGCCTGTGAGACAAACCAGACTGGTAGAAACACTAGCTCCCAAAACTTGAAACAAACAATTTTACCTCAACCTTGGCACTAAGATTATGTCCTCTAACCTTAATTTCTTGAGCTGAAAAGTAAGAGGACTGCCTGATAATAATCCAAAATTCTAAATAATGTAAATACCCATTAACAGACTACTGAATAAATTTTGGCTTGTTCAAACTATACTACATAGTGCAATATATTAAAAAATATCAAGTATAGCTAAAAAGGAGAAAGAAAACACCCAACTTGAATAATTCTAGTATTTGTAATGCTAAGTGAACAAAATATTACATATAATTTCAAGTATAGATTTTCTTAAAAATTTATGTAGTAAAATTAAATTACATTATTCAGAATATGTATATACATATAGCTATATAAAATAAATAGGAAAACAAGAAAATTGTTTTAAAGTTCAGAGAGTACAAGAGAAGGGATTTTGACAGAAAATGGATACATTGGGGATTTTTTGAGTACAGGAATATAAATATTCTATTTTTTGGACTATGAGATGGTTACCTGGATGTTCACTTTATACATTTTATGCTAAATTATATATTTTTCTTTTCTGCACTCTCTGGTTTACCTATTTTATGATAAAATATGGGTCTTTCAGCTCTTCTCAGCCCCAACTCTGTTATTCTTTGTCACTGATAGGAAGTGGTAGCAGAACTGATCAGTATTATTTTGGGAGTTATAAGTAGAGATTTGATTTGGATTTTTTGTTCGTTTTCATACCAGGTGCTTTGATCATTTCTTAAATACCTTGTTCCAATGGGCATTTTAACTGGGACCGTTACGTTATACTTCCGTTTGGGCCCATCTACCATTGGTATTACTCAACACTCTTATTGCTCTGTCTCTGGAGAAAACCACCTATTTGTACATTTTGGATAGTGTCATCTGGGAAATAAGATTAGCCATTTTTGAACTGAAAAATAATCCATTTATTTAGAGATTGTCTTTTCAATGTGCAGTAGAAAATAAGAGACTGAAAAAGTTAAAGCCCTCTTCAAAAAAAAAATTTAAAATATACGCTATCAAGGCAGATGTTTCTTTCTAAGGAAATGTTAAGAAACATTCTCAGAAGCTACATGATTTGGTGAGAAGCTTTTGTCTTCCCTGCAGAGATCTGAGCTAAAGTCCTCCATTCAGGTTTTAATCTTACAGCATTTGTTCTCTTTCAAGATTTTCCAATTTGCCAATTCACTGCATTTTGTTTATCACCTTTTCTACAAAAGCTCATTTGTTCATTGACAGTCGCATTCTAAGTTAAATCCAAAGTAGAGCAGATTAATGAATATTCAAACTGGTCCCACGGGTTGTTGTTAGCTTGATAGCTCTATTATATCAACTATATGTAAACTCTATCTTCCTGTTAAATGTATCTGCTTTTGCTATGTCAGAGATTATTTATTATTCTATCCTCTATTACCCTTGATTAACAAGAAGTTTTTCCCCAAGCAGGGCCTTCTCATCTCTAACTGTTTATACATTAAACACATTTTTCCTATAGATTTGACATATTAATGGTTTTGTAGCTTTGCTATTTATTTGTTTCATGCACCTTGTATAATTTGGTGCAAAATAAAATGCAACAGAGCTGAGCAATGATCTTATTTTATAGGCTAGCTTTACAAAAGAAAATTCTACATACACAAGTTACCTTGATGTCTACTTTTTGACCAAAATAAAAAGTGTATTGCTTATCAAGTTAAAGCACATATTATAAAATTAGCAGCTCTTTAAGTTTTCTTTGTTGTTTTTTCTATGTCCATTTTAAAATTACCTATTACAAAAACAGAAATCAAATTTATGCTGTTTGGATCAAGATATAAGAAGAAAATTAAGGTAAATTTTAATCTTCTTGTGAATACCTTTTGCTTCCACCTTTTTTCCATTCTTAGTGTAATATTTAACAACCTTTCTGCTGAGTTTCTCTCTTAATGTGGATGTCAAAATAATGACTCATAAGTCTCAAACACAGTTTGTGATTCTCCTCTGTATCAGCTCCTATTCCAGAGGTATTATCAAGTACATTTAGTATATGTGTATTGACCATTTCCCAATTCTCTCCAACTCTTCCCCTAGTGATAGTATAATTCTCCACTAGGTCTTGCATTGATCACTCTATGTCATCTCCTAAGTTCTTTCCTATTTAATTTTTCACCATTTTGGGGCCAAATTTTAAGAAGGAGTCAAAATATGTATCTTTTGTATCTTCTGCACTAGAACATAAACTGATTGAGGTATGAGACTTAAATTTGTTAATGAATTGTTAGTGCCTAGAACAGAGGCTGACACAGAAAGATGCTTTAATAAATATGCATTCAATAAAAGTTACATAAATTTCTGCAACCTATTAACTGACTATTAAAAAACCTACAGTGAGAACCACAACCCTATATGAAATTTGGATGAGAAATACAATGTCTTCCTGTCATAGAAATTTAAATTTCTCCTTTGTAATATGTAAGATGGTGATTATAACTACGATGTTTCATCCCAAGAGTATACAAATCTGCAATTTTGTTTTTCAGGAGTAAAATTGGTTTAAAATTCCACTCTAATTATTTTTTTGTCACTTGTAGAAATAATAGTGGGTATATATTAAAGTCTTAGCATTTTCCAGCACTACTGTGAATACTTTATAGGTATATACATATTAAAATACATAATTGTGAATACTTCTATAATCTCATTTAATTCTCATAAATCTTCTGTGAGGATCAATATTATGCTTATTATTTTTGTATGATAAATATTCATAGATAAGTTAAATAATTTGTCATGGTACACAGTAAAGTTATAAAACAGATTAAATGTATGCAATGTGACTTCAGAATCCGTAAGATTAGCCACTATGTCTACTCCTTCTGTATCAAAAATAACCTGACAATAATCAGCTAGACAATTTAGAGCAGTTCAAGACTACAGTCATATTTTCTTTCACTATCTATTTACTATTAGAGTTTTTATTTACCTCATAACTACCATTGTTCTATTCTTAAGCAGCATCGGATGGATGTATTTCTACAATTTAAATTCACTTACTTCAGTTATCTTTTAGTGAAGTAATGGGATTCACACACTTAAGAGAAATGTAGCTATAAATCTTTTCCCCAATTAATAATATAATTAATCCCTGGTTGGTTCAATAATATAATTAAAAAGGAAGAGACATAGAGGGAAATATTTGACATTCACCCAACAAACATGCCTTTAATCTACCATATCTTAGTCTCCAGAGATCCAATGGTAAATTAAAACAGTTCCTTCTAAGAATAAATCCACTGTCAAGTAAAAATAACACCCATATCAATAGGTAATTCCAATAAACTCAGTATAATTAAAAACACTCTCAGATCATGTAGAACACTGTGTATTTACTGAAGACAAACATTGGAGTTATCCAAGGAGTCAGGGGTGTCTAAAGGGGGGAATATGCGAATAGCAGCAGGTACTTTAAGTAATCCATTGGAGTATGAGAAGAAAATATTAAAATTATTATTGATATTTAATTTGACAGTATTTTAACCTCTGTAGTTGTTTTATCATATATAAGCATCAATCATATAACAATAGGCTGCATTGTGAAGAATATATTCTTAGGCGATTTTGTCACTGAGAGAACATCACAGGCCTCACACAGAACTCACGCTGCCCCTTGGTCTAGGTCAGTCACTGGCCTCGGCTTCTGCCTGCAGTCAAGAGGCACAGAAAACAGAAGACGTAAGGCTACAACGGGCCTCACACAGTGTACTGTCCGCAGTAAGCTTTCTTCTTTAGTAACTAGGACACACTCTAGAATTAAGACGTAAAGTATATAGTACAGTCATGTGGCACACAACCATTGTACATATAAAAGAGGTGATCAGCTGGGCATGGTGGTGCGCACCTTCGTCCCAGCACTCTGTGCTGCTGAATTGGAGGGTCTTAAGCTCGAACCCAGCTGGGCAAATTAGCATCTTTGCAAAACCCTGTCTCATGATAGAAAATAAAGAAGTTATTTGTAGGGGATATAGTTCAGTGTGAAGGCCCTGAGTTCAACCTCCAGTGACACACATTCACACACACAAAAAGGTGCTAGGGATCCCAGGCTGGATCTGGGGAAAAGTATTCGAAATGTCATTTATTTTAATTCATCATTTAATTTTTAAAAAATTTATATATCTTTTATGATGTATATATGAGTACTGTATAATAAGAATTACTTCTTCAAAAATTTAGTCACATGGATATATACTCAAAATAGTTGGATACTGCTGTTTTGCTAAGGAGAATCACAAAACTTCTAAGCAGTAGAACTCCAGAAGAATGTGAAAGTGTTGCATCAAGTACCCTAGAGTGATGTTGATGTCACGGGCACTGGAGAAAGGTATGGTAATATTTTAGAAGAGAGATGATTTGTACCGTAACAAGCAAAGTGCTAGCAAAAAGATATGACAACTATACAGTATATAGATTGGCAGGTTTTTGTGACTGATTATAATACAGTAATGAAGAAGGAGGATTCAAGAATGATTCCCTGATTTTAGAAATAGGAAATAAAATAGGGAGCCCGGGAAAGAAAATTGGCGTTATTTTATTGGGTGCAGTGGGCTTTCTTGATGGTATATAAGAAAGCAGGACTCCCTAAACCCCTCCCCTACCTCAGGGGCTTTGGGATAAATACTATGAGGTGGACTCAGTGTGCTGAGGGTGACGGAGTTGGAGTAGAGACTCCTCAACAGCTGGTGGCCCCGCTTGTCCTTTCATGTTCCTGCAGGGCCTGGTGGTCCGTGGGGCTCTTACACCTTGGAGGTCATGTGGACCATAAAGTCCAGCACCCTGTTGCTCTAGCAAAATTCATTGTCTTACCAGGAAAAGAGACTGGTAAAGTGGTTGTTGAGGTCAATGCCAACCTAGCATCAAAGCTGAAAGAGTGAATGTCACTGTTAAAGTCACAGAAAAAAATATGACCCTCAGCATAGCTTTTTGGGGCTCTGATGCCTACCTTGCTACCTTACTGATGTCATCATAAGGTGGCAGCTTTCTCCAGATGGCAGGTCAGATCTATGACCAATACATTGAGAATGGGATTATGGAATCACATGCCAGTGATCTTCCCAGTCAGTTTAAGGATGACCTAGCTCACAGTTGTGTCAGTACCAGTGGATGCTGTGGTGATGTTCTGGGCAGCCCCACACCTACATCACACCACTTTCCTAGAGGGGCACACACAGTCTTCTGGGTGACAGTGATGGCATGGGCTGTGGCATGGCTCCCTCCACAGTGCCAGAGGTATTGCGGGAGACCTTGGGTAGGGACCGTTAGCAGTTGCTGGTGCAGGAAGCGTTGCTGATGATATGGAAGGAATTGTACTTCTCATGGTCCATGCCTATCATAAACATGGGAACATCAGAAGAAGGCCCAGGGCCGGTGAGATGGCTCAGTAGTGTAAGCGCCTGCCTGGCAAGCGCAAGGGCCCGAGTTTGACTTCCAGAACCCACAAACAAGAAAAGGGCCGGTGATATCGCTCAGCGGCACGGGCGCCTACTGGCGCGCAAGGTCCTGAGGTCGACCCCCGGTACCCACACACACACACAAAAAAAAGATGTGGCTGCCTGTCAAACAGAAAGGGGCAGAGAGCTAGGAAAAAAAGCTTGAGATAGGCAGGGTACAAGTTCATTTTAGACACAATGACTTTAAACATGCCTTTGGCGTGTGAAGTTTAGACCAATGTCTATCTTACAAATACATGTTTAGCAGAATTTATTATAGGTAGAGCTTATGTGAAAATCACCCATGGAAATAACCTAGTATGATTTAGATATATTTTTTAGAATCACCAACATTTAAAGGCCAGAGAAAGGAAGAAACTCCTTTGGAAAAAGTCAAATAACAGAGGAATTAAATGATGTGAAGAGAATAAGTGTCATCAAAGAACTATCTACAAAGCAGGGAGTCTTATCCAAGTTTTTGTTTGTTTGTTTGTTTTTAATAATATGATCATGTTGGCAATGTTATTTGTAATAGAATTGAATTTATAGTACTAGAGTTTTCTGACATCATTACACATTCAACGTGCAAATCCGTGTTGCCCATTTTTATACACAGAGAAAATTACAGGTTACTTCCAGTGAGGGGGTTTCTGGCTCATGGGGAAATAGGTAAGATTGAGAATGATATCAGCACCCTTTCGGGAACACTGAGAAATAGCTCGCTGGTACACAGCAGTGTTCAAAACTTGCTCACGTAAAAAAGTTTTCGAAAAACTCCATCTCCATTCTCATTTGGAATTGATGTTTAAAAACGTGTTATAATTTTAAATTGTAAAAATGTATTTTCTGAATATTTTTACTATATATAGGATTTACCTGAAGCCATTAGAACTGCAGTTTAGCTCTCCCACTCTATAAAGAATACCATGGGACAGCCATCTCTCATTGTCAAACTCATCAGAAAATTAAATGATATTATATCAAAAAGCCAGTTTTATTTTTTACAAATTAAATAGATTAATATACTCTCCTATTTTAACTGCCAGCTATTCTGAATTCTAAATTGAAGATGGTCCATAACATTTTTACGTAAGGTGTAAATGTTTTCATGTTGACTTTGCGTGCTGGGTCTTTCTGCCAGGAGGTTCACACTCCGGAGCAGTGACTTACAGAAGATGGTGAGGTGTTTCCTTTTCAGTTGTAAAGGAGAACAGAGATTTTACAAGAGCTGAAAAAGGAGGAATCTGAAAATACAGATACAAATATGTCAAATAAGTTTTTTGAAAAGTGTACATATGGGGAAATTAAAGATCTGGAAGCTGTTTGTCTTAAATTTATGCATGCACGGCTACACAGCATCTGCTCAATCTTTCTTCTTTCTCAATACCCTGCTCCAGGAAACTCATCCAGAGTCATCTAAGAGAAACACTGGAAGTCAATAGGTTCTATCTCTGCTTTTCGTCTCTGCCTCCTCTAGCTGATCTCCTTTCTCTAGGTCACCTTAAATTCAGTCAGTCGGGCCAGTGAGATAGCTCAGCAGCGTAAGCACCTGCCCGGCAAGCATGAGGTCCTGAGTTCGACACCCGGTACCCACATACAAAAAAGGGCCGGAGACATTGCTCAGTGGCATGGGTGCCTGCTGGCGCACAAGGTCCTGAGTTCGACCCCCGGTACCCACAAAAAAAAAATGCGGTCAGTCAAGGAGAATATGATAAAGTGGAAATATGACATAGGCCATTGCTGTGGACTGAATTGTGTCCTCTCTGGAATCACATATTAAAGCCCTAAATCCCAATGAAACTGTATGTAGAGATACTGCCTGTGAATAATTGACAAGGGTTAAGGATCATAAATGGGGTGCTTAATCCCACAAGCCTGATACCCTTATAAGTAGAGGCAGAAATACCAGAACTGTCTTTCTCTACCATGTAAGAGCACAGAAAGAAGGCAGCCATTTGTAAGGCAAGAAGAAAGTCCTCATCAGAACTGACCATACCGGCTCCCTGATCTTAGGGCTCCATCCCCCAGTATGGTGAGAAAAGAAATTTCTGTTGTTAAGACCACTAAGTCTGTGCTGTTGTATTACAACAGCTCAAGCAGACTAATACAGTCATGTTTTACACAGAGCAGTTACATGCACGTGATCTGAGATGCTTTACTAAGTGTGAGATGCCCATCACACCTTTCTTGGGCATTCTTTACCAGGCATAGGATTTTATTATCTCGTTATAGCTGGTTGGGCCGGGTGCCTCCCTACAGGGTTTGCCTTGGCTGAAGACAGTTGCCTTGGCAAAGATCCCTTCTCAGAGTAGTCTCCATCTAATGACCAAATTACTTGGCAGGGACCAGCTCCCCTACCCCAACTCAAAACAATTCTGAATGCTCATTTCTGCTTCAGGGCTTTCATCTGACAACTGAGGCCTCTGCAGAGGATGATTGCATCTTGACTTAGCCCTCTGCTTCTTCACTACGCCCTCTGGCTGACAGCCCCAGAGTGTGGACCAAGAAGCCTCTGTATAGAGCTCACCTCCATCTCATATTGCTTTGCTGGGTCATACAACATTCAAAGCCATGGCGCGCAATCCCCTTTTCAAGAGTCCATTTCTATGTATGTGGAAGGGAGACCCAAGCTGAGAAAACACATTGTACTGTAATTTTTCTCCTTGTATTTATGTATCAGTCTTCCTGTACTGCATTATAACACTCTGGAGGCAAATATGCATTAGTCATATAACTACCCACAACATTTAGGGCTTTCTTAAGCAATAATAGTTCTAGAAAATGTTTTCAGAACAAACTAATTGTTTTATCATTTTTCCAAAGGCTTGATTAACTGGAAGCTAAAAAATAACACAAAAATTTGTACAGCCAACCAAAAACTTTAAGGTTCACGACTTGATTGAATTTCCTGAGTGACAGTTTATAATTGATCTCTAACAAAAAGTCTTTATAAAAGTACAAACAATTATATTACACACAATAATATATATGTATTTTTCATCCATTCATATACATCATTAGTATACAATTCATATTTGTTTTCATTACTGCTTTATTTTTTTAATTAATTATGCTTACTGGTACATTTTAAGTATGCATAATGATCACATTCATCTTAGGGAATTTGTTCGTCACTGCTTTAAATCTGGAAGTATATAAATTATGCAGTCTCTCCTTTAAAGAAGCTTTCTTACTTTTAGTAATTAAATTTATTTTTAACTGATACATAAATTCATAAAGCTGAGACACAATACCAAGCACTCACAATTTAAAGGTAGAGAAATTCATTTTGGATCACATTTTTTAGAAGTTTCACTATAAAGATGAGTAGCTCTGAGGGAGGGAGTGAATGGTGGAAGGGTCCGTGTCTCTAGAAAGCTGCTCAAGTCACAGCAGCCAGGAAACAGAGAGAGAAAGCAGCAGCCAGTGAGGGAGAGAGAAGGGAGGAGCCACCGAGGGGGGTAGACCCTTCCAGGTCAGGCACCTAACGGCCCCACCTCCTAACAAGGGGTAGCACCTGCATCACCCAACCACCTCCCACAAGGCCACCCTCGGAGCGTACAAGAGTTTGGGAAGACATCCCAGATGCAAACTGACAGTTGAGGAAGAGAACTCCAAGCAGGAGGAATGTCTATACCAAAATTGCGAAGGGTGGAAGTTGTGGATGTGAAGGAAGTGTAAAGAAGCAGTATACTGGACAGAGACTGAGGAAGAGAGAGGTCAGAAATCGAAGGTGGAGTTGGTGATAAGCAAAGCAGACCCTACACAGCATTGTGACCTTTGAAAGATTTTGGATTTTACTGCACATAAATGGGCTATCAGTGGAAGATTTTGAGCAAATTTTGGAAGAGTGGTGCGGTTTATTTGTCTTTTAAAGTGATCATTTTTGGCTGCTTTGAAAATAATTAAGGCTAAGGATATAGCTCAGTGGCAGAATGTTTGCCTGGCATGCATGAGACCCTGAGTTCAAGGTTCAATCCTAAGCACAGGAAGAAGGGAAGAAAGAATGAAAGAATGAAAGAAAGGAAGGAAGGAAGGAAGGAAGGAAGGAAGGAAGGAGGTAAGGAAGGAAGGAAGGAAGACGGACCAACCCAGGCATGGTGCTGTATGTGGTGGTGTATGCCTGTAATCCCAACACTCGGGAGGCTGAGGCGGGAGGATTGTCATGGGTTTGAGGCCAGGCTGAATTATAGAGTGAGACACTATCTCAAAAAACAAACAAACAAACAAACAAAAAATCAAAACAAAACAAACAAAAAAACAGAGAGAATGAGAACAGCCTAATGGTGGACGTGGCAGGGTAGAAATGGAGACCTGCTTGAGAGGTTATTGAAGATAGTAAGATGAAACGAAATATCATGGCAGGAGGCAGTGTTACCATGGAAAATGGGGAGGCGTGATCAGCATCTGCATATATATATATATATATATATATATATATTTTTTTTTTTTTTTTTTTTTTTTTTTTTGGGTACCGGGGGGTCGACCTCAGGACCTCGCGCGCCAGCAGGCGCCCTTGCCGCTGAGTGATATCACCGGCCCCTTTTTCGTATGTGGGTTCCGGGAGTCGAACTCGGGCCCTCGCGCTTGCCAGGCAGGCGCTTAAGCCGCTGAGCCATCTCACCGGCCCCAGCATCTGCATATATTTAAGAGACAGTACCGACAGGAATTTCTGTTGCTTTGGATATGGGATATGAAAGAAAAAGAAGAAATAAGGATCAGTCTAAATGTTTTTTTTGAATGACAGGAATGATGGAGTTGAAACCAAATAAGAATGGGGAATACCATGGGAGAGCAAGTATTATAACTATGTCTTTGTCTTTGGCATTTATGCGTTATTTAATGCCTTGAGATAGAAGTGATAAGAATTAAGTGGGCTTTGAAGATGGGAAGCTCTGACATTAGCAAGTAGTTAAAAAGTAGAGAAGTAAATACATTAAACTGAGAAGAAATGAGTAAGATGGCAGGAAAAACAAGTGACTATGTTTTCATTGAAGCCAAATAAAGAAAGATTATTGGAGGAAAGTGTGATCAGTATGTGAAATCGTTCTAGTAAGTCACATAAGAAAATGACTGAAATTTTCTATTTAATTTAGCAACAAGAAAATAATTGGCGAATTGATTGGAACAGTGTAGCAAGTGTGGTGGGAGAAAAGCCAAATCAGAATGTGTTTAGGAGAAAAAGAGAAGAGGGTAATTGGAGACTGCAAGTCCAGTCAATCTGTCTCAGCATTTTTTGCCAAAAAAGGGGAGTAAGAAATGGAGAAAGTGGGACAAAGGAAGTAGATTTATGTGACAAGGGAAATTAGCAGAGAGTAGACAATATGGAGGAAGAGAGAGCAGATAGAATATCTGTATTAGTATACAGGAGTTCAGTGAACCATTTCTGCATACAGTGTAGCTATTGAAAGTTATTAAATAATAAGAAAAACTCAGCAATCATTTAAAGGTCTATACATTGTCCAAATGACATAAACATGTAAAGGGCATCTACTAGATTCCAATAAGATCATCAACAATCAGTGCTGTATCTGTCTGCTCAGGCTGCCATAACAAAATGTCACAGACTAGGTGGCTTAAGTAACAGAAATTCATTTTCTCACAGTTCTCAATTCTAAAAGTCCAAAATCAAGATAAAGCCAGTTCTGGTTTATTGTGAGGCCTCCCTCCTTGGATCACTCTGTCTCCTCTTCTTTTTTTTTTTTTTTTTTTTGTGGGTACCGAGGGTCGACCTCAGGACCTCACACGCCAGCAGGCGCACGTGATGCTGAGCGATATCACTGGCCCTTTTTTTGTATGTGGGTTCCAGGAGTCGAACTCAGGACCTCGTGCTTGCCAGGCAGGCGCTTACGCCACTGAGCCATCTCACCGGCCCTCCTCTTCTTTTAATGAGGACACCAGTCAGATTACACAAGATGATCTTGTGTTACCTTAATTACCTCTCTAAAGGCTCTAATCTCCAAATACAGCCACATTCTGAAGTCCTTGGGGTTAGGATTTCAGCACATGCATTTGGTGTGGGAGAACAGTTCAGCCACAGCACTGTTCTTTCAGATCTGTGCCCAGGACACTAACTTCACTTGGGCCAGAGCATAGAGAATCCCATGTATGAAGGTATTGTCTTAAATGATAAATATGCTGACAGCAAGCAATTAACATGAGCTCTATGTTCCACAATGCAAAAATAAATAAAAACAAACGAACGAACAAAAAAAAAAAAAAAAAAACCTGACGGAACACTAGAAGGGTCCTCTTGGGATCACAGTTACCCTGCCTGGGCTTGGGAAGGATGTGAGCATTAGTTTCCACCCACTCAGCAGTAGTTAAACAGGGTGTGAGGTCCTTTCTAAAGCATTTCCCAGCCATACAGATTCATCAATATGGGGTACTCTGGCACTCAGTGTTTAAATGAACTCTCACAAAACACTGACTAAACAATAAGAAATTCCAACCCAGAGGTGACTCCTAGGAACCAAACCTTAAAAATAAAGTCACACTAAGCCTGGTGTGGTGGCACATGCCTGAAATTCCAGCATTCTGGGAGGCCGAGGCAGAGAGATCACAGGTTCAAACCTAGCATGGGCAGCTTTGTGACTTAGGGAGAATCTCTCAAAGTCATAAATAGATATAGATAGAAGAATGAATGGGTGAATGGATGAGTGAATGAATGAATGGATGGATGAATAGATGAGTGAATGAATGAATAAATGAAGAGTGAGTGAAAGGGGATATAGCTCAATGTGGAGGCCCTGGTTCAATCCTCAGCATGGCAAAGCAAACAAACAAATAAACGGAAGTCGCATTTATCCTGGGCAATCTAGAAAACTGCCTGCTTGCCTGAGCTGTGTCCATTCAAAAGTGATTGTTGGGATTTGAGCTGCCAGGCATCAGAGAAGTTGATTAAGACAGTAAAGCCCAGTGGGAGTAATTATTAAGGCTTCATTCACTCGGCAATATTATAAGCAAGATGCCAGAAAAGGTGCTTGCTCCCCCAGTGTTCCATGTTTCCCAGTGGAACAGCACTGGACCAGGCTTAGATGAACAATTGTAGATGTGCATGCAGTCAGCTTGCTGCTGGGAGCCTCATGCAGGAAAAACTCCTGCCCTGTTATGAATCTGGGGACCACGGGAGAGGCAGAGGGGGAGTGACCAAGAATGGAAAAGTACTAATAGAGAGTGGGGAAAAGTGTCTTCAAAGTTTCTCCTCCTCTTCCTGATAATGGGGGTGTCTGCTGAGGCTCTTGGGGACAGACACCCAATAAAGAACACTCTTCATGAGACACGTGGGTGAGGAATGAGTGTATGAATGACAGTGTGGCTGACCAGGGCCTGGGTCCTTGACTTCGGCTCTCCTGGAGACTGCAGTGCATGATCTGTGCCCAAGCCTGGTTGGGAGGCTCTTGAGTGGCCTGGAGGTAATGCCTTTACATTTTGTATCATTGGATCTTAAAGATCTCACATAGTTTTCAGTTTGAAACTATAATCAAATAGGAAATTATAAAGCTAATACTACCCACTTACTGGTGCTTGACTGAATGTCAGGCAAAAAATGTACATGCTCAGAACTGTGAAAGCAGCCTCCAAAATATGCATCAGACAATGAAGACAAAACATCTAACTCACCAAAGGGGCTCATGCAGCACTGGCCACCACCAAGTGGGTTACGATGACTCATGGGTAACCCATAAGTAGTCAAGCCGTAGGATAGAAGCAAATGGAAAATAATCTGAGAGGCCACACAACACGGGGAAAATAAACTTCACAGAATTAATTCAGCTAAATCATTAAGCAAACAAATATGTGGCTGAGAAGACAACAGGAAGAAACCCTGTAGTGAAAGACGAGTAACCAGAATTGCCACAACGTGTTACTTAAATGTTCACTTTTCCAAAAAAAAGAAACAATTAAATCAGAAAAGTGTTACCCAAGTGTAGTCCATGAGAAGAGGAAGGAGGAGGAGGAGAAGGAGAAGGTGAGGATGAAGAAGGAGAAGAGGAAGAGGAAGAAGAGGAGGAGGAGGAAGAGGAAGGTGATAGAAACTGCCATTGAAGGTACCCAATTGGTTTTAACAAAGACCTCAAGTCAGCCATTTTGAATATGTTAAAATAATTAAAAGAATCACACTTACAGAAAGAAAGGAATATATGGCATGGTAACAATGCCTCCTCAAATAAAATGTATTAATAAAGAAATGAAAATTATTCAAAAGAACTAAATGGGAATTTTGGAGTTAAAATTATAATAAACCAACATAAAAAATTAGAAGGGCTCTAGCATAAAATTTGGGCAGATGGAAGAATCAGTGAAAATAAATCTATTATCATGTGATTGGAAGAAGAGACACAGAAATAAGTACAAAGAAAACCAGATTCTAAAGAAATGTGAGAGTTGAGTATACCGACCTTAACATATAGAGAATAGCAGGAGAAATAGAGAGAAATAGACAAAAAAATCCAAGACATAATGATTGAAAAGAAAGATGTGTATAGAATAATCACCTTAAGGAGCCTGAGAATTGTATTTCAAGTGGGTGAGTCAGGATGGCCATGCAGCATTCTCTAGCCGCATTCACTTACATGGGTCAGGGAAGTGAAGGGGGAAACCCTGGATTGAACTAGAGTTGCAGATACACCCAGCGAGCAGGAAAACTGGGAAGGGAAGAAGGCGGGCACACAGCAGTGATAACGACAAGCCAGAGAATTTAAACGTGGCAAGGAGAGGTGTTCCAGAGTAGAAAAGGAGTAAGGAAGACGGAACGGTTTCAGTATCAATGACTTGGAAATGCCACAGATTTGAGGCGTCAGTCAGAGAAAGGTACATATTACATCACAACTCTGTGCATATGTTACAGTTTTTGGTCATGACGAGGTCTAGGGGCAGACAAAGGCAGGAATGACCAAGGTAGATATCATCGGAATGGAAACATTTAGGGAACAAAGATTATAGGGCATTGGAAAAACTCAAGTGTGTGTATGTAACACTTGCCACAAGTCAGGTGTTTTAATGGACAGGGTAGGAGTGAACCAGGAGTGTAACTTTTGAGAAACACACAGGAATGATCTTCAGTGAGGTTAGCTATCAGCAATAATGGGTTTCTTTTCTAGGAGTCACTGTTGAGTCCTATCAGGTCCGTATGCATTTTAAATCAGAAAATTTAGTGTCCCCTGTTTCTGCAGACCGTTTGCTTAAAATGTGCCATTCTCAACTGCAATTGTAAATCTCAGTGTATGTCATAATGTGGCCTTTTTGACTTGACCGTGGAGAGCTGGCATTTATGTTTAGTTTAGTTTTTGTCCTCATAATTTCCCCATGACTCGGGGGGTATTTTTTCTACTTCTACTCTGTATGATGTTTTCTATGCCATTTAAATCTCTTTTTATAATCTATTCTTTATAGTCTCATGTCATTGCCACACTGCTAACAGCCTTATTTGGGAGATGCTTTTTTACAAAATTTTGTATTGCTTCCCACATTTTACACATCTTCTTAATCTCATTTGAAGTGAAGGATTCCTCCACCCTTTTCTCCTCCTCCTCCTCTGCAGATAAGATCCCCTCCATAACCTCTTGCTGCTGGGAGATGATCATTGCCAATCAACCACAATCCCACAGCACGCTGAGAGAGAGAGAGAGAGAAAGAAACAGAGAGAGACAGAGAGACAGAGAGACAGAGACAGACAAACAGAGAGACAGAGATCGAGAGAAGAACCATTGGCTCAGTTGTGATCATGTGACATTAGACATTTATCAATTACCTTACCAAGTGCTATAGCAAAGGTATTTAGCTGCAAAGAAGAGAGTAAACTTCATTCTGCTTCACAATGCCTCTTTTTCTAAGGTGTAAAACTATGTGAGGGATTAATTAATATGGTTAAAGAACAAGACCTATGCTGAGTTTCAGGAACAAGCTGCCTGTGTGTGATTGGTGACCTACTGAATCAGAAGCTGCCGTGGTGAGAGATACCACAAATGTAGTCAGGATGATGTTTAATCTGGATTCAGGACAGATGCCTTGGCCAAAGCAAGAGGATGTCTTTTACTTGGTCTTATGACTCAGTTCTCAATAAGGGTCTTCACAGGATATGGGACTAGTAAAACCGAAACTATATCTGAAATCTTAGTAACAGGATATTCTGGGCATTGTAGTTTCACTGCCCTATCTCTCCATGCTAGACATGTATTAGTGTGAATGTTAATGTTGAACTGTGATCTACCAGGGATATTATTTTAGTTTTAATGTAATTTGAAATCTGGTAATACAGTAAAACCTTGGCTTGTTAGCATAATTCATTTCAGAAACATACTTATAATCCAAAGCACTTGTATATCAGAGGAAATTTCCCCATAAGTAGTAATGGAAACTCAGATGGTTCACTCTACAACTCCAAAATATTCGTATAAAAATGATTATAATACTGTAATATAATACAAAATAATAAAGGAAATACAAAATATAAAGTAAAATAAACAAATTAATCTGTACTTACCTTTGAAAAATCTTCCCAGCTGGCCTGAGGGAGACAAGAGAGAAGAAGATTATTGCATAGAACAACCTTCACTATCACTAACAGAATCACTGCCATCCATTGGCTCAATGGAATCTTTTTCTTGTCACACAAATTTAGTAAGGGACCCATCCAATGACACTTGGCTTTGCCTCCTTTTGTGGATTTAGCAGAAATGTTACATTGCATTGTCATTGACAGATTCATTGCCACAGTGCTAACAGCCTTATTTGGGAGATGCTTTTCTACAAAATTTTGTATTGTTCCTCACATTTTACACATCTTCTTAATCTCATTTGAAGTGAGGGATTCCTCCACCCTTTTCTCCTCCTCCTCCTCTGCAGATAAGATCCCCTCCATAACCTCTTGCTGCTGGGAGGTGATCATCATTGATCAACCACAATCCCACAGCACGCTGAGAGAGAGAGAGAGAGAAAAAAAGAGAGAGACAGGCAGACAGAGACAGAGAGAAGAACCATTGGCTCAGTTGTGATCATATGACATTCACCATCATGTACTACTCATATTGCAAGACATTGCTCATTTATCAAATTAAAATTTATTAAAAATGTTTGCTTGTCTTGTGAAACATTCACAGAACAAGTTGCTCCCAGTCCAAGGTTTTACTTTAGGAAAGAACTAGGAATTAATATATCAAGTATTATGTTTATATATTATGTAAATGAACTGTTTGGCATGATCCAACTTTGTTAATGCATTTAATTGTAAAGAACTTTTCTTAATTTGTAAATACTTGTAATACATAATACCATTTGTCTTGGGGAATCTGTACATATATACTCATACACATACATAATGATTTCCTTTCTCCACATGGTGTTCCCTCTCTCTCTGCTCCAGAGCTACTTTCCCATCTCCAAAAGTTTATCTCCCTCTTTCCCACCAATTCTCCTTTATTTTACTCTTTAAATTATTTATATTTTGCATTTTTTATACAAGAGAAACCACGATGATATTTAACCTTTAGAGTCTTATTTCACTTAACATTACAGTCTCAAGTACATCCATTTTCCTTCAAATGACTCAAATTTATCCTTCTTGTGGCTGATAATACTCCCTTGCATATATATACCACATTTCCTTTATCCATTCATCTGTTGATAGGCATATAGGCTATTTTCATAATTTAGCCATTGTGAATTGCACTGCTGTAAACATGGATATGCATATATGACATTAATATGACGACTTTAACTCTTTGGGGAAGATACCCAGGAAAGGTATAGCTGGGTCAAATGGAATTTCTATTTTTAGTTTTGAGGACTCTCCATACTGATTTCCATAGTAATAGTTTAAATCACTACCAACAATGTAGAAGAGTTCCTTTTTCCTAACACCCTCCCCAGCATTTGTTGTTCTTTGAGACCTTGATGACACCTATTCTAACTGGAGTAAGATGCAAACTCAGTGTTGTTTTGTTTTGCATTTCCCAAAGGCCAAAGATACTGAGCATTTTTTTCATGTACTTATTGGCCATTTAAACTTCTTCTTTCAAGAAGTGTCTATTCATCTGAAGCACCTGTTTTGATGGTGTGTTTGTTTTTTTTTTTTTTTTTGGAGTCCAATTTTTTGAGTTCTTTATTCTACATATTAGTCCTCTATCAGAGAAGTGCTAGCAAAATATTTTTCTCACAATGAGGATTATTTCTTCACTCTGTTGATTGTTTTCTTTGTTGTGCAGGAGGTTTGTAATTTGATATTATCCCATTTGTTGCTTCTTGGGATTATTTCTTTTGCAAGGGGGCTCTCTTCAGGAGGCCCTTGCTCCTGCCTATGTATCCAGTGCTTTAACTTAGTATCTTATCTTCCAGAAGATTCAGTGTTTCTTTTTAAAAATAACCTTTTAACAAAATCCAATAGCCATCTATGATGGGTAAAAATTGGTGTAGAAGAACCTTATCTTAAAGTAATGAAAAACATTTATTTTAAACCCTTCATACCAAATGGGGAAAAACTCAAAGTATTCCCTCTAAAAACAGGCACAAGACATTGTGCACTCCTACCACTCCTGTTCAGTATAGTGCTCGAAATTTTAGCCAGAGCAACCAGCAGGAGAAAGACAGAAAGGGGGTACAAATAGGAAAGAAAGAAGTCAAATTATCCTTAGTTGCAAATAATATGGTCCTTTACATAGAAGACTCAAAACACTTCACCAGAAGACTGTCAGAGCTAATAAAGAAATTCAGCAAAGATGCAGAATACAAAATCAACACAGAAAAATCAGAAGCATTCCTGTACACCAGTAATAAACCTACCCACTGAGAAGGAAGTCAGGAAAACAATTGCATCTACAGTAGCTCCAAAAAGCTAAACACCTAAGAATTAACATAATGAATAAGATGAAAGAGCTCTATAATGAAAATTACAGTGCTCAAAAAAAGGAGATTGAAGAGAACTGGGTAGACAATGGAAAGACATCCCCCGTTCCTGGATAGGTAGAATCAGTATTATTAAAACGGACAAATTACCAAAAATGCTATGTAGATTTAATGGAATCCCAATCAAAATAGCAGCATCATTCTTCATAAAGCTAGGGAAAAAAATCCTAATATTCAACAAAACCACTGAGCAGAATTCAGAATGTGCTCAGAAGTTCAATGTTACATAAACATCCAGAATTCCTGCTTCTCTTGTGGATTTCTATTTGGAACTCAGGTCTCAAATTAATGCTTATCTACTTGTTATATTTATTCAAAACATTAATTTAATGTATATTTAACACTTCATTTCTGACTTAGGGGCTATAAGAAAAATTTAACATATAAATACAAATACATATATAGATATAAAGTCAAGTAGTGGTAAGTATCAAGGGAGAAGCAGAAGTCATTTAAACAAGCAGAAAATGATTTGGATAGGGTGGCAAGAGGTTACTAATTAAGATGTATTTAATGTGTAAATATAAAAATTTGATCAGATTATTCTAATTGTATTCTGCTCATTTAGATGAAAGTCAGTGCTGTTTTAATTGCTTTTGAAATGATTACCTATTCACGAATCCATCCTTGTGTATTTTTTGTGGCCTACATTTTTTTGGACATACTAAAAAGTCTTTCAAAATTCATTCCCCCAAATATATAGTTCTTTTCATTTTACATACTAAGTGAAGGGGATAGAAACCTTATCGTAATCATACAGAAATATATCTGTTTCAAATAAACTCTGCTTCAATTGGAACAATTAATTATACTAACAACTGTAATGATAGTTTTTTTTTGTGTGTGTGTGGGTACCGGGGGTCGACCTCAGGACCTTGCGTGCCAGCAGGCACCCATGCCGCTGAGCGATATCACTGGCCCTTTCTTGTATGTGGGTTCCGGGAGTCGAACTTGGGCCCTTGCGCTTGCCAGGCAGGCGCTTACGCCGCTGAGCCATCTCACCGGCCCGTAATGATAGTTTTTAAGGAAAAAACTTTGTCATTTGTCCATATTATGACCAAATCATTAACCAAAATAATAAAATTGAGAATAAAATTATGAGAAGCTTGATATCAGGTAAGAAAAACTGTAATAAACTACACTTAAGAATTTTTATTCACTTGCCCAGGGAACAGATTAGTATCATAAAATTCAATTTTAAAAAACTCACTCCTGTCCTGAGGTCGACCCCCAGTACCCACAAAAACAAACAAACAACAAAAAAAAAACTCACTCCTGGATAGGTCATGAAAGATTATTGTAAGAATCAGAAAAGCCAGTGTAACAAACATAAATTCTGCCAAGTAAAAATGAACACCATCTGTTTTCAAAACTTACACAACATTCATTGGTAGTAGGTGCTTCAGCCTTCTGGACAGGCTCATGCAAGCTGGACTCCAGTGTGGAGAATCTCTTCCCCTCCTGGATGCCTTTCTCAACTCTTACACCGTAACCCTGTCTTCAAGCCTGCTTCGTTTCAGTTTCTCTGGAGTATTTGGTGGGAGGGATCAAGAGGTTTTTAAAAAATATATGAATATAAATTTGTATTAATGTAGTCAAATCTGAATTTTGAACAAAATGTAAAATAATAAAATACATATAATGTAAATTAATAGACTCATGTATAATATATACAGTAATAGTCTATGATGATATATAACATATGACTACATGTAAAATAGTAATATTAATATACAACTAAAAATGTATTATATATTAATAATATACACAACTAGCAATACATTACATATTGATAATTATTAATATATACATAACAATATAGCAAATTAGTATATTATTATTATTATTCTATAATAAGAACAACTGTCACATAATTTTCATTATTTCAGCTACATGTGTGAGGGAAATAAGACTGGATATTGATCATGTAACCCTTTGTTTTCACTTTTGTAGTTTTTTAAATCAATTATCTAATTTTTTCTACATCTGTGTTTCTAGGACATACATTGAATTTTATATTCCAAATAACAATTCATAATAATAAGGGAAAAACTAGTAATATTTTTGGAAATTTCTTACTTTAAAATTGATTAGTGAGCATAGATAGATACATAGATAATAGTCAATCATATATCTGTGTATATGTATTTATGCAATTAAATATGTGCCTATGTAATATGTACTTACCTGTGTGCGTATATATAGCTACTAGGTTTTGTTCTCAGGCTGTTTACTATACATAACTTCACACATCTTGAATCTGTAATGAGGAACTACATGTCAGATTTCTTTCACCCCTCCTTGTGTTCCAAGTAGAGTACTATTCCAGGGTCTCCTCTAACGTGTCATCACTTCTCCAATAAGAAAGTGACTGGAGGACTTAGGACATCTGTCCTAAGGCTGTACTGCCATTCTTCTCTCTGTCAATAATCAGTTTCAGAGTCTTGGTCATATTGGTCATATCATCTAACCTCTATTTCAGTTTCCTGCCTTGTCCTTCCACCCACCCCCGCCAAATTTAGATTAGTAAATTCTGTTGTGCATTTAAAATTCTTTTATTCAAAAACTTATCTTGAGCATTTACTATATCTTACTAAAAATCTGGGTACATATTAAAGGAAAGAGTTTTTTTAAAAGTTATAAAATAACTCCTTTGTAATTGTTTATTGAACAAATTTTCATTAGAAACTAAAGATGCTAGTTAAAATGTAAGTAGAAGAGATTAAAAAATCACTGCACAATGATATCTATATATGCAACATGAATGTTGGTTTTATAAAGGGTAGAAGTAATTGTAGTTATAATATATGGAAGATACAAGGCTCATTGGATAGTGGTAGCAAATAGGGAGAAAAATATATATGGGGTAAAAAGAAAGTCAAAAGAAATGAGAAAAATATACAGGAATAAACATGTTAGTATTCTAGGTGCACTTTGATTATCACTGTCTGTTTCCCTGATGTTGATTGGTTTTTATTTCTACTGAGAATTCAAGTGTGAGATGGTCAAATTATTGGGGTTCTTGTATTCATTTTACTACAATAGAAGAAAATGATTAGGAATCACCTAATTTTCTGTAGCAGTGTAGTTGTTAGCATGAGTTTGTTTTCCATTCCCTTCATCCTGGGTTCATATTGAACCAGGGTCCCTACATGGAAAAAGAAGAGATAGAGGAAAATACTGCACTCATGTATGACATTATCATGTATTCTTACTGAAAATTGAATTTCCTTTGTACAAGAGAAGTAAAATAAATTGTGTGAAATCACTTAATCTATTGAATTTAATGAAGAATTACCCTCATAAGTGCTTTTGAATATCACTCCTCATTGTTTTATAAAATCATCAGTGGTACAGAGCAAATGGGCATCAGGTGCACATTTAAGAAAATTCATGCAAAAATATCACAAGCTTATTATAAAGATGACAAACTGCATGCTGATATTTGCTGCATAGTGGTAGATGAAGTGTTTTTTCTTCTTCCTTTCCAATAATGAAAAAATCTATCTCCATTAACTCTAGGGTTTATTTACAGATACTTGAGAAGCAGAATATCATTACATTTGTAGGATTTTCTAATAAGATTCAGAGCTGTGTGACTAATTAGTAGAATAAATTGGAGGGAATCTTTATAAGGTAAAAAGATAAATGTTTTCAGGGGGAGTGAGTGAAAGAAAACAAAAATAAATTTTCTGCATAGAAATCAGTATTCGCTTGAAGACGACCTGACCAGAAATGAAAACATTTGTTTTCCTTAGGTTGAATAATCTCAGATTTATCCTATTGCCTAGAATTATAAAACATCACATAGTATCCAACTGAAACTCCTAACATGCTTCTTAGCTTTCAAAAGAAAACATGAGGAAGAAAATAAGCATTCCATGTAAGGACCTTTGTGCTAAGGTTTACTTTGAGAATGTGAAAATAGGATGGGTTGCTCATTTTAAACAAAAAAGTCTTTCTGGAATTTGTAAAAGACTGATGAAATATTTTTGGAAGGAAACAAAGCTATAAAAGACTAGAGTCTAAGAAAAGACTTTAATAAGATTAATCATCTATGATACTAATAAATAGGTTATTAGGAATTTTCTACTTCTTGAGATGATGAAATTTTAAATTGAACGTTCACAGCCTCTGGAAAGAGGCAAATCATGGTTTTTCTTATTCCTCACATCTGCACTAAGACTCTCAGTCAGATAAATATTTCTGCCAAGTCCCAAATGACACCTACCGCCACGAAGCCTTCTTTAATTAGAAAAGTTACACAGCTTTTGCACATCACTGCTGCCCCATACTTTCCCGAACTCTGTTCTTTTCAACAATGTATCTCTATCTAATTATCTATTGATAATTATAAATCCCAAACAGTGTTTCACACTTAAAATCACTGGGCTTTAAGTTGCACAAAATCACTCTATACATAGCAGATATTTCTGCAAGGCTTTGAAGTGATATTAACTGTTCATGGTGGTAGTGATGACCATAATCGTGGTGGTGGTGGTGACACTATGATAAATCATCCTCTCCCTCTCAGATCATCGAGTGAGCCCAGAAAATGTCTTAGGAAAATTTCAGGAAAGCAGTTACTCTTTCCTCCTTACTCTTTAGCTGTTTTATTTTTTATTTTTTGATAGGTGTGATCTAATTGGTGAGATGATGAGACTCTCATTTATTTACTCGCGTTCCTCAGTTGGGTGGGTTGATGCCCTAATCTTACATGCTAAGGTGTTGCTTCTTTTTCTTTCTGTATGTGACCCACTTCATTCTCTATTCTGAAATCACCTGCTTGTGAACCACACACATTCTCTTGATTTCTACCTTTTCCACACAGCAAACCAAAGAGAACAGGCGATGCCTTGTGGAGGAAAGTATTAAGTTATTCAGCCGATATATTAATGTTTTTAAATATAAGTTCTATGGAAGGAAAAAAGTGGAAATTTTGATTAAAATCCACTCTATATTTTCTAATTCAGCTTTATACTAAGCAGATGATTTCTCTGACTTGTTATATTTTCCTGTATAGATTCAGAATTGTGAGAAAATAAGAGTGGCTTATTAATCAAATAAATAAAGTAATGCTAATGATCATGATAAAATTACTCCCAAATGGCCTTTTCCAGTTGGACAAGCTTCACTTTTCCACCAGAATCAGGGATCTTCAAAGATTTCCTATTTAAAAATTTCCTAGGTTTTTGATCCATTTTTATTTGATTTCAGTACAGGGTGAGAGATATAAGTGTAGATTCATCCTCCTTCAGACCCACAGCCAGTTTTCCCAGCACCATTTGTTCAAGAGGCAGTCTTTTCCCCAGCGTTTGTATTTAGGCTTTTTGTCAAAGATCAGATGGTTAAAGGTACACGTAGATGCTTCTGTGTCTGCTATTTGATTCCCTTGTTGAGATGTCTATTTTTGTGCCATTACCATCCTGTTTTTATTACTGTAAATGTGTGGTGTGACTTGGAATATGAGATTGTGATGCCCCCTGCTTTGCTCTTTTTGCTCAGGATTGCTTTGGCTATTCTGGGTCTCTTTTGGTCCCATATAAGTTTTAGGATGTTTTTACTCTAGCGTTAGGAAGAATGCTTCTACTATTTTGATTGGAATTCCATTAAATCTACATATCATTTTAGGTAATTTGGCCATTTTCATAGTATTGATTCTACCTATCAGGAAGGAGGGATGTCTTTCCATTGCCTACTTCAATCTCTTTCTTTGGAGCACTATAATTTTCATTATAGAGGTCTTTCATCTTATTCATTATGTTAATTCCTAGGTGTTTAGCTTTTTGGAGCTATTGTAGATGCAATTGTTTTCCTGACTTCCTTCTCTACCTATACCTGTTTTCATCCATCATGGATGGATATGGGATTTTGTTAAAGGTATTTTTTAAAAAAAAAAAAGAGACACTGAATCTTCTGGAAGATAAAGTGGGTAAAGCACTAGAGCCATAGGCAGTGTTATTTATCAGAAGATGATTTCAACAAAGAGTTTTCTGTGGCGATCTACATTAAAAGGAATGTCATAATGATGATGTTTTGATAAGGGGCAAATGAAGGAGAAATCTTGAGTCTGAACAGACCGAGCAACATGGAAGTGTAGTTGAATGCTGAGCTACTGATCCCAGCAAGGAGAATGACAGCAGTGGATCTGCAGACAGCAGTGGGAATCCACGGTATACATGACCTATTTTACAGATAATGTTTAGGTAAGATGTTTTACATAAATATTTTTCCAATCTGAGATTTCAAACTTCAAACAGTGATTTTTTTCCTATTATTTTAAGGAGTTTATATAAGGGAATTTGACCATTTCTTCACAAATTCAAGTACCTTTTTCGGTACAGTTTTCCAGGAAATATTAATATATGACCCAAACAAAACCAGGGTTCAAGTCAAATAGCTTGGAGAAATATTTTATGTGCCATTTTTCTTTTTGAGTGTAACAACACTTAATTGGATCCTCATATATCCCACAGAAATTTACGTTACATAAATTAATATTTCAAAAATACATCTACAAGAGTGTAAAACCCATTTCTCATGAAACATATTTTGGAAGATATAAATTTAACAAGGAGGACAGTTTTGGATATAGTGTATTTTTTAAACCATCATTACCAATGTACCCCTATTGTAGTGTTTCTAAAACTTTAATATCATATAACTTTTTCAAGGAACTTGCTGAAATGTAGATTCTGATACAGTATGTACCTAGGGTTCAGGAGAGACACTGCATTTCTGACTAGTTTTCAGGTGATGTCTAGGCTGCTGTTCTGGAAGCCAAGCTGTGAACAGAACATTCCCATAGCATCGTGACTCTTCAGTACCATGGAGATTACCATGGAGGTGTGGACAGCGTCATGCTGTTTTACACCACGGCTTCGCTTGCATAGGCTGATGATGTGAAACAAATCATTTATTTGGGTAGAAATGTTTCTACTTTAGCTTGGGCTGGCATCAGGACAAAAAAAGTAATACAGAAGATCAGTGAAGAACGTTTCCCAACCCCTAGACCACTGTCTAGACCAGTCCTGTGAAAAGGGGTCAGACGTAGAAGGAGAAGATTACTGACTGAGTTCTTTCCGGAATGCAGATGCATTGACCCCTAGCCCTTCATAGACGTGGGAATCAGGAAATGTCCTCAGAGTCCCAAACCTAGGGACAGCACTTAAAATAAAAAAGATTAACTTTGAAACATGTTATCTGAAATTGAGAAACACTGAGGGCTTGTGCCAGATTCTTTCTTTCTTGGGAATCTAAAACAGAATGTAAACAGAATGTAAACCCCTCCGTGGCTTCATGCTTAAATGACATCTCATTAAAGTTATCCTGCTTTCATGGGATATATCGCCACTGGAAATATCTGAGTATTCTCCCTTGACCTGTCATGGAACCCATGGAAGAGAAAATCAAACAAAATTACTTTGAGTCATGTCCATTAGGGTTGTCACAATCATAGCACAATGAGACCGCAACAGAAAGAACAGGGTACACATCGCAGGATTCTCTTAGCCAAGGAAAAAAAGTGCAAAGGTCTAATGCAAATGAGCATCAGTGGCTCTACCTAATGGAGAGACTGCAGGAGAGGAGGATTCTTCAGGGACCCCAAGACCCTGACAAGGGTAAAATGCCACCCCCTACAACCTTCCCCTTTCAGGTTTCCAATTTAAACCTGGCTCAAGTGGGAAATTGAGTTTAACTGTAAACTTTGGTGTTTTATTTTTAATCTTGAAGTGGACCACTGATTTCTGAATCTAAATTTAAGGTGTACTTAAACTGGTGCTTAAAATGATGTTGCCCTTTCTTTTACCTGACAAAAACCCCAGAAAAGCCATGGTTGCCTCATTGTCTCAGAGTCCATTGAGGACTGCTGAGAAGTTTAAGTTAGGGATGCTGCATTTTATTTTGGGAGTCGGGTACGTTAACCACTCTGGTCATGGAAGGGTAGTACAAATCCAGTCTCCCTGGTTAATGTCAGAGGTTAACGCTTGCTCTGGTCAGCGTCTCACTCCTCACCTCTGATTTGCTGCATATCACCAGAAGATACCTCTGAACACAAACGATCAGCCCACCAAGGTGCTGAATGCAGGCAAGAAGGGCTCTTCTGTACATAAAATGTAAGAATTTCAGCTCAGAGAGTTTGCTCTTGTGCACCAGATTCATTTCACTTTTTCTCTTTCTCTCTATTTAAATATTGAGTTCATTATTTTATTGTTTCTGTTTTCTCTCTCTCTTTTTTTTCTTTTTTTTTGTACTGGGAATCGAACTCAGGAACTTGCTCTTACCAGGCAGGTGCTTGCTCTATTTTTTTTTTTTTTTAGATAATAGATTGTTGTGATTTTATTTGTAAAAAAAGAAAACTATATATAGAAACATGTGCAAAATACATTTATATATATCAGTGTATATGAAAAACATTGTGTACATCTTGATCATTGTTCATTGCTCATTGCTTTATGTAACTTTTAAAAATTAGTGGATTTACAGAAAGCAAAACGGAGACAGTATATCTGACATCCTAAAAACAATAAATTGGTTTGTGTGTGTATTTACACACATGTGTACTCTCATTCAAGGGCTAAATATGTCCTAACTTTAAGCACACAAACAAACAGAAAGAGAAGGCATACTTTTGGTTCTTTTGGTAAAGTTACATACTTGCTGTTTTTAGCTCTGAGGAGACAACTTGCTGCATCTGAACTTGACATCTTCATAGATCCAAACAATGTCCATTCCGTCTGATTTTTCTTACTATCAGCAACCATTTATTGATCATTTGTTGTCAATCAAAAGTTGTGCTGAAGGGCCAGGGATATAGCTCAGCAGCACAGCCCCTGCCTGGCAAGCATGAGGTCCTGAGTTCGATTCCCAGTACCAAAAAAAAAAAAAAAAAAGGAAATTGCTCTGAGGATTTTATATATGTTAATTTCTGCAGATGCCTGATGTAGGCATTTTTAATCACAATTCGTAAGTAAATTGAGGCTCACAGGATGTCAGTGAGCCCAGGTCATAGAGGGTAGTGAAAACAGACAGACTTTGAACCAGACGAACTTCCAAGACCTCCACACAGAGCCATATGACGGGGTGGAATATAAACATTTGATTATCTGCCAGAAGTCCACTTTGTTCTACAAGTGAAATATAAATTTTGTGAGGATCGTTCGCTATTTACAATACTATTACAAAGATTATACTATAGTTTTTCCTTTACCAATTATTTACAATAAATGAAATTTAATATCATTTCAAGAGATAACATTAAACTGTGCAGACTCCATAAGATTAAAGAAAAATATGCTTTGATTTTATTCCTAATTTTGGGGGGAATGAAAATTTGAACTATTTCTGAGTTTTATGGGCAACCCATCTATGTCTATAAAGTTAATTCTCTGTCTAAAGAGATACAGACATAAAAAGGCCAATTACAATTTTATGAATAGGAAATATAAGATCTGGGGCTTTGATTTCTCTATTGTTGCGTCCTAAATAACAGCACTATTTCAAGGGAATGCTTGCATCCTTCCTGACACTGAATAGCTAGCAACTTTGATTAGGGAAAAGTCAAACCAGATGCCTTGTGAGTCCCTATATATTGTGAATAATGTTAAAATAGATTCCAAACTGGTGTCTTATTTTGATGAAAACTCAGAAGACAATTTGGAAGCTGTTTGTCAGACTCTAGAGACCAAGGCACAGATGGAGTGCTGAAGTAAGTGACTTTGTATTTTGAGATTTGAAATGAGCTCTAGTCCCAATTGTATATTTCAATGATTATGGACTAATTGGATGTGGTAATTGATAATTAAAGGATTTATACTCTTAAATTTTTTAAATTCATGAATTATAATTTAAAAATTACTAAAAAATTCAAGTGGTAAAGTTATCTCTAGATTAATGTATGTGGAAAGAATTATATGAACCATATTTGGCATTGTTTAATAATAAAATATTCTAGATTAATGGCTTTCCTCTTGTCACCTAAAAGTCCTTGAGATATCAAAAGTTAAAATATTTTAACTATTGTCATATGTAAGGCAACATCGTTTAATACTTAACTTTCTTATCACACCAAATAGTTTTGAAGTAAAATGGTTATTTCCCTTTCCTCCTCCCCAAAGTCTTCTTTTCAGTGCAATTATTTAGGAGAAAACATATAATTTATGTTACACACACATGTGAAATATATATATTTTACAAACTGAAAGTTGATGGCTAAATGACTGCAATGGATTATTTATATATATATATTAATTATTCCTAATTTGTATTGTATTGTTTATTTAACAAGAGGGAAACGTTATGAACTTGCAAGTTAGAAACTTCCTCCACGTCTTTCACATAGATTAAAATAAAATTATGAATATATTTAACTTTTCATTGGTATTTTATGTATTTCCAAAAATTTTATGTGAATTATATAATATACCTCAGAAAGGATTTTCATGACTGTGGTGCATCTTTTCTTCAAAGAAAGACCATATTTACATGACCTCAATCAACTTTATTACCTAAAACTAACTTTGTAAATCTGAATTCCAGATTTCAGTGTGAAAGTGACATTACTGTAGTTAAATTATTTTCTCACACAAGTACCTTAAAATTTTTCCTAAATGATTTACTTATTTATATTAGCAACTATTTAAACAATTATAAATTGATTTACTAAATGTTTTATACTTTGTTTCCATTATTTCTGTGCCCAATTGCTCCAAATTTAGTGGCTTAATATATAACAGTTCTGTAGGTCAAATTTTGGAATGGTTTTTATGAGGCTAAAATTAAGACTTCTGTTCTTCTGAAGATTCCAGGAGGGAGTTTCATTCTAACTTTTTTCAGCTTCATTGGTTACCTGCTTTCTTGTCTTTCTCACCTCATCCTTCTAACTGCTTCCATTATCACAACTTTTCTGATTTTTGTACCTTTCCTTTCTCTTTTACTTATAAAGACCCTGGGATTTTGTTGGACCCACCCAGATAATCCAAGTTAATCTTTCCATCTCAAAATCCTTAATTTAATCACATGTGCAAAAATCCCCTTTTCCATGGAAGACATACTCTTTAGCATTATATCACATACAAAGGTAATAGAGTGTAAATGTTTCTGCATCTTAACTTCTTTATTCACTCAATGTTATATTGCTGACATCTACGTCTTTACATAATATCATTTCTAGTTTTCCTTTGTAATGGTGCACCTTATTTATTTAACAAAGATTGGCTTTGAAGATATTTTCATAGTTTATTGTTATAAATAATGTTTAAATGAACACTTCTTATGATGAATGTTTTACTACTCAAACATACATGAAATACATTGTATAGAGTATTAAGATTTTTTTAAGTAAAGTTCATGTAAGTTGTTCATCATATACGAAGGAGTTTTTCATATTTATGTTGGATTTTATTTTCTTAATAGTATAAATATGTTTAATATAAATACAAATTTCATGTGATTTTTTCCAGTATAATATATTCCCAAATTTTGTCATGGATTGCTCTTTATAAAGATAAAAGCCCTACACAAAGAAGTTTATAATAGCTGGGCATGTTGATGCACAGTTGTAGCCCAGCACTCTGGAAGACCGAAGCAGAAGGATTGGGAGTTCAACCCCAACCTGAGCAACTTAGCAATTTAGCAAGACCCTGTCTCAAAATAAAAAGTAAAATGGGCTAAGGATGTAGCTCAGTGTAAAGGCCTGCAGCTCAATCACCAATCCAAACAAACAAAAATGTTTACAATAGCAAAAGAGGCCACTGACTGATGATGAGGAAACTGATATAATGTATGTAAATGTAAATGCATGAATTATTGATTGAAATGTAGATATTGTGGTTATTGTAGATGCTATTTGCGCCAAGTCTAATTCATACTATCTTGGAAACTTGGAATATTAAAATATTTTATGCTAAAATTATATTATTTCCTAGTTTTCATATGCGTATGATGATTTTCTTTAACTTGATTCTTCATTGTTTTATGTGTTTGCCATTTGATAACCTTACGAGAAAAATCAGAGAAACAGTATGTTGGCAATCTTCTAAAACTTCTCCCAGCTTGGGTTCTCATCAATAACACAAGAGATAAAGAATTGTTAAAGTTATCTTTGTTACTTGACAATAACACGTATCTCAAAAGAACTTGTTCATATGGCTGTGAAGTAGCTGTCCAGGACAGTAGGTCTACACAGTTTTATTGAGAATCAGTAGAAGTCATTGCACATTGGATAAAAATATGATGTGTAATTATGTACAGTGCTTATAAGACTGCCATTTTTAGTTTTAAAGAATGAATTACAATTTGAGAATTGACAGTATTAAAGCAGAAAGCTATGTCATTGTCTCAAAATAGTATAAATCTTCACCAACTTCATTTATTTATCATATTCTAAAAATCTTTTGGAAACCTATCTTGTTTCACCAATTAATAATTAGGAGAAGCAAACCACAAGCTCTAGGTTAATTGTGCTTAAACTCAAAGACACTGACCATATCTACTGCAAAAAATGAAAGTCACTTTAGGTCCTTCCCAGAACAATTTTGGGTTTAGAATAGGATTTGTATAGGGTTATCTTTGTAACATGGGTGCTATTCAGATAATGTGCAGGACTGTAGCCAACAGAACATGGCAGAACCTTTTGGTTTCAAGATATGATTTCTTTTGAAAATGGATGATAAATCACAATTATATAAGCAGAGAGAAGACATAATAACCTAGAGGCTGCATAATAATAATCATAGCAAGAGGAAACTATTACATTTGTAAGATTAGAGCTAATCAGTTTTGTAGGGAGTGCAGTAAATCAATTTCAAAAATGTCAAGTCAAATAAGGGGTGCTAAGCTATTAACTAGTATGTGGTTTACAACAAAACCAGAAATTGAGTTATACAATTTATTTTGGCCACCTTCATTTGCAAAGCACACAAGAAATGCTAAGAGGTATGTTTCATTTACATATGCAACAATCTTATGCACTGGTAGGAAAGAGAAATTCAAACTGCAATGCAAAATGATGCTATTTCTGTTTTATGGGAACTAAATCAATTCGTGAAATTATGTTTTAAAAGTTAATGATCACTCTTGTAAGGGATCATATCTTTAATATAATCTAGGAAAAAATTAGATTAAAACAATTTAATATGGGCATGCCATACACTGTGCTGTAAACTAACCGTGACTAAGGAACGGTCATGCCCTCCTGGGGAGTGGGAGTTTTTAATGTGTGAGTGAAACCAAGGTTTTCTTTCTTTTTTTTTTTTTTAAGTTTAAATTTTCTATAGCTATCCTTTGTGATCCACTACTAAAACTGACAGAATGGGCCAGCATTGAATGTTGTGGGCATTCACCCATTTCTGCCAGCTTCTCTTTGTTTTCACGTATTAATACATTGCACAATATTTTGTTAAAGAAAAACCTTCTCTTTAAGAAAACAGGCAAAATTTTGCATTCTAAGATCATTTTTAGGGGCTGGTGAGATGGCTCAGTGGCATAAGTGCCTGCCTGGCAAGTACGAGGTCCTGAGTTTGACTCCCAGTACCCACAGACGAAAAAAGGGCCGGTGACATTGCTCAGTGGCATGGGTGCCTGCTGGCACATGAGGTCCTGAGGTCGACCCCTGGTACCCACACACACACAAAAAGGATCATTTTTAATTCTATAATTCTATAATTCTATTTTGTCAGGGCATTAATAATTTACCGCTGCATTTCTTAATTTATATGTTTTCAAATTTTGATGTCAGTCAAACCATACTTCTGTTTTCATATTTTAAAAATTTCAGGCTTCTCATGCTTTCTTATCTATAAAAGACCAAGTAATGATGTCGAAGAAAAAAAGAATATGAAGATGACTAGCAAAGGGACAGCTATGAATTTTGGCTGTTTGAGGGTGAGAATTTATTCTCTTATCATTCTGTATGACATTTTGCTATTAATTAATAATGGTTGACTAGATATCTCTTGATCATGAGAAATACTTCCATTTGTGAGAGGCATATTGCTGTACTTTGTAAAATTTACTTAGATTGCTAGCTGAGAAATGATGTCCCTATGCTCAGTTATACTGATTTATTCTATATCCAATTTTTATATTCAGTTATGTATATTTAACTTGCTGATATTTCTGAAACACTTCAGGGGGTTTCTTTTGTGCAAAATATGACTGTAAGGGGTTTTGTCACTGTTTAGTAACAAAATTTTCCCAATCCCACCGAATAATACAGAAAGTTTCAATTTTATTCCAATGAAACTCTTAGCATATAAAATATTTCCTTTGAATTTTTCATATGTGTCTGAACATTATTTGAATATGTTTTGAGTTAGATGGTAACTTTTTTTTTGTAAAATAGTAAAAAAAAAAGTTTTGAGTCTAGTGAAGAATTTGAATTACCAAATTCCATATTAATTTTCTTGTGATGAAGTAGAAAGCCACAAAGTCTATGATGCCTGGGGATCTGATTCTAAAAGAGTTTCAAGGGCCGGTGAGATGGCTCAGCGGCTTAAGCGCCTGCCCGGCAAGCGCGAGGGCCCGAGTTCGACTCCCGGAACCCACATACGAAAAAGGGGCCGGTGATATCGCTCAGCGGCACAGGCGCCTACTCGCGCGTGAGGTCCTGAGGTCGACCCCCCGGTACCCACAAAAAAAATAAATAAATAAAAAAAAAATAAAATAAAAGAGTTTCAAGGAGAATTAAAATATTTTCTTGTTATTCTTTGCAATTTACTTGGAGCAAAAATGTATAGATACTAAATATATAATTTGATAAGTTTAAACAAATGTCAGCCCTCTGTAAGCTATATCCTTCACCATTAATTTAGTAAACATTTATTGAGCATGTAATGTAAACTCCTTA
This sequence comes from Erethizon dorsatum, assembly GCA_028451465.1. Taxonomy (NCBI): domain Eukaryota; kingdom Metazoa; phylum Chordata; class Mammalia; order Rodentia; family Erethizontidae; genus Erethizon; species Erethizon dorsatum. The sequence continues at coordinate 141,684,466 of CM051824.1, forward strand.
ACTAGAGATACAGAAAATGAATCAGATAAAACCATAGCCCTAGAGGTATAAAGAGAAGGAAAAAAATAATTTCTTCTAAATGGTAAGGGCTTTTTAATATAAATATACACAAGAAGAAGGAATACCAAATGGGTAATCAGTTCAACTTAGAAAAGCAGGTCAAGAAAGACCACATAGAGGAGATATTCTTGTCCTGCCCCACCTTACCATTCCATGAACTGAAATGAAAAGTAAAGGTCATCTAAAGTGATGAGCCAAATTTCAATACCCCTCTCTAAAGTTTCTAGTTAAGTTCACATGTGAATTATGTGGAATGGAGCCCAGTAAATCACATAGTTGTTAAATTTGCTGTGTTTTCAAGACCAATTGGATTTATGATATTGTTAAAGATCATGTTTTAATTTTATTTCATAATAAGCTAAATTCTCATATTTTGAAATACAAATTTGAAATCTCAAATCTTGTTAAATCCCAATAAAGAAAGTGACAAAGTTGTACAAATTAAAAAATATATATATATATACCTTTATAAAATGCTATGATAAGGTCAAAATTAGAGTGAAATCATTTGAGGAAAGGTGTGCTATGTGTGGATGAAGACGAGATATTTTACTTTCTCCTACCGTGTTGTGGACCTAAGAAAAGGTTAGTAAAAACATAAAAGAGTTTTCAAAATTAAATCTGCAGCCACTTGTAGAGAGATAGACAGGTAACTTGGAGCTGAAATTTAAAGTTGAGATGAGAATCAAAAAAAATGATTTTCTTCTGAGCTATTAAGCTAAAACTGCTTAACGACACAACATGAAGGAGTTTTATGTAGCATAATCATTAGCAGAAAGGGTTTAATACACAGTAGTCCACGTAAGTAAGTTAGAGAGAAGAGATGCTCTTAGGAATTGTGTATGAATAAAATGCTCTGAGTAAAAGACATTCACGGTTTACTAATACAGTTGAGTTACTAGCATTTTCCTTCAGAGTGACAATTTGTTCAGAGTGGGCTTTTTTAAAGTACGTGCTTAAACAGCCACATTTGACTGACATTTTTAAATCAGAAAAAGTACGTTAAAGCTTTGAACTAGGGGCCGGTGAGATGGCTCAGCGGCGTAAGCGCCTGCCTTGCAAGCGCGAGGGCCGGAGTTTGACTCCCGGAATCCACATACGAAAAAGGGGCGGGTGATATCGCTCAGCGGCACGGGCGCCTGCTGTCGCGCGAGGTCCTGAGGTCGACCCCCCGGTACCCACAAAAAAAAAAAAAAAAAGCTTTGAACTAAAGATAGCAAGAGCTCTTTATCACTAGTTGATGTCTCAAATTTCAAATTAATTGGATGTAGACACAGGAACTTTACAAAAAATATCTCAGCAGTATTGAAATAAAACAAATAACTTTATTTTACAGCCATAAATTGTTCAGTGATACCATTTTACCACTTGCGATATGTTAGGCTATTAATAGGAAACTTGCAGGACAGCCTGAGGTCATTTCTCACTCTAAATGGTGTTTTTTCAACCATGACTGCACTTTGCGACCACTGGAGAATTTTAGAAATTACTGACGTCTGGATTCCACCCCTTGAGTTTCTGACGTAATGAGTCTGGGGTCCAGGCTGGACATTAGGGCTCTGCAGCCAAGCTTGAGAATCACTTCTCCAGAGAAACTTGAAATATGAGAGTCTTGAAGATTTTAAAGGAGACTCCAAACACATCTGAACTGCAGAAATTATGGCAAAGTAACCGATGCATGTCAATCAACGATAGAACACATCGGGCAGGGTAGATCCCCAGGGAGGAAACCCTTCAAATATATAAAATTGTCTACCATGAATTTCAAAGTAACCTTTTCTATTTAGAGAGCATCAAAAGAATAATCAAAGTAATATCTGTGGAAACAACAATCAGCATAAATCTCAATTAAACCAATTTTCTTAATAAATTTGATCCATAAAATTTTGATAACGTAGGAGGTATATCTCAAATCAGTGTTAAAAATCAACATAATCTCGAGAGTACCTAAAAGGTCAGTTAAATTAGATCAAATTATTTCTCTTATATGGTTGGAATTATTGGTTTCTTTTGTTCTAACTTTTAAAATGTACTAGCCATGTAGTTAGAACTCAGTTTGCCAAATGTGCAAATTATTTTACTGGTAATCTCTAATCTCCCCCCAAATACAATAGGATCATAAAACCGTTTCTCTATTTCTGTGGAGATAATAAATAATTACTTTCAAGGGATGCTTAAATGAAATTATTTCCAGTTTGCAGGCTTGGGGATTGGTGAAGATCTGTCCTTTGTGAGTAATGACAAGAGTATATTTGGGTATAAAAACAGTACAGAAATAATTAGTTTAAAAAAAAACTAAATTCCATGTTTAGCAAAGTTAATGAGTCCCTAAATTCATAAAGCTGAACATTACTGTGTATGTGAGAACTCCAAACCAAGAGAATGACCTCAATATGCATGGCTGTTTAGCTAAAACCTCATTTCTTCCTACATTCTGTACCTTGCAGTTTTAGTTCAGATTTTTTTTTCATTTACCAGTTAGCTACTTTTTAAGTGATAATTTATTAAGAAAGAAATGAATTTTCATTTCCAAAATTGTATGTTGTATTAATTGACCATATCTTTTATGTGTTTAATGTTTCCAGTTAACCAGGTTGTTTTGTGATATACAAATATTCAAAAATATTTTTGAAATCACAAATTTTATCAGTTGAGTTTTTAAGGGGAGTGGGTGGGTTATTTATTTATTTATTTATTTTTAAGTTCCTTGGCATCTTGGATATTCAAATTATCATTATAGTGTGAATAATTTGAAAGACTATAGCTCTATGATCATTTGAGACAGTAGTAACTGAATGTACAGGAGTTGGGAAGATTTTAACTATGACTTAAGGAGTTTGAAATTGGTGTCACTGAAAGGAAAAAACTGTACCAGAAAAATTATTCTTTTAAAAACTTTGTTCTTTTTGAAACTGCCTAGCTCTGTGACTGCTTCATGGCTCTGTAATTATTTTCTTGACCCCTGTAACCATGAAAGCGTAACCAAACATGCAAGATATCTGACTGTAGCAAGCTTCATGACCATTAATATGGTCTTGTAACCGATGATCATTAATCTAGCCTTGTAACCAGTGATCTCACCCTGCTAGGTAATCAGAGAACTGCCAGGCTGTTCGGTGTCGCCTTTGTACCTCCTGCTTGTGCATCATATAAAAGTACTAGGCCACAGGCACTGGGTGCCTGGCTTTGTTAAAAAACAGATCCCAGCTAGGATCATCAGTGTAAATAAAGCTGTTCACTGCCTCCAAATCCTGGGTGTCATTTCGGTGTTTCTGCTTGCCATAGCATCACCAGTGGCACAAAGTAAAAAAAAATCTGTTGTACTGTTGTAAAATAATTTTTATTTTTCTTAGAATTTTGGGGAGCAAATAGGAATCAAAGAAAAGGGAGGCACTTAAGGGAAAAAAAGAAACTAATGGAGAAAATTTACTAGGTAAACTTGGATAGTTTCTTGTCTGTAGTGACAGAATACTTAAGATCTTGAAAATAGGAGGATTGGCTCTGGGACAGTAATGGACAAGGGCTGCCATACTCGAAATCACCGACAAGTATCAGTCTTTAAAATAATTCTATAAAACTGTCCATCCTACACAGAAGGGAATTCAGTAAACATTTATTAAATGAATGTTGGATGGTAGAATGAGAGAAATATGGTAAAGGGTGAAAATGGGGAAATTATGGAAAGAAGTTGATGATTTACTCAGATTTTGGAACATTATAAGGCTTTCATAGAAGAAACCTGAAAAAAAAAAGATTCAGGTGTTGGAGGTATAGCTCAGTGGCCCTGCCTGGCAAGCGCAAGGTCCCGAGTTTGATTTCCGGTACCAAAATAAAACAAAACAAAAAGATTCAGAGAAAGGGTTAATGTAGCACATGTAATCCTCTACATAAACACTATGTACCCAGGACATTCATTGGCTATTTTGTGACAGATCCGAGTAGCTTGTGCAGAGAACTTTTAAGTTTTCCAGAAGAGGGATGAGTTCTCCTGTTCCATTTTCCTAACTCACAGTCCAGAGGGCAGATAGGAAAATTAGCTGATTTTTCATAAGCAGGATTGCTACTAACACTCTAAGCAATTTTTCTATCACCTTTTGATTTACCCATTTTCACAGATGTTGACTCTTCAATCAAAGTGGGGAAATAAAATGAAAACAAACAGACTAGGTTTGAAGGGCATGTTATATAAGTTGTTTCAGCAGGCAAATGAATACTGCTAGACATGTAAGAGTTTGTTCCTAATCCAAAATAAACTTGATGTGTTTTACTGGCAAATTTCAGATATATCAAAGAGTAACTTGACAGCAAGTCCACAGACTACCATCAAGATATTTTTTTGCATGCATGTGTAATTCCTGCTTGAATGTAAGAAAGTTGAATGCCAGCCTTATTCAATAAGTTTTGTGTCAGTTTCTGTATACAGATATACAGACATTTTGGAAGTGCAAGGAGCGAGAACATTAATTCCAGATGGTTTTAAGCAAATATTAGAAAAGTGAATACTCATAGGCTTCCAAATATCTTTCAGCTAGTTAACATTTACAAACACTGAGCTTGGTAAGCTTTCTCCATTAGCAATATTAAGGTTCTAGAAGCAAATAAAGAATTTGTGAAATGAAATAGGCCACTGGAGTATAGTACAGAAAAAGAAGACTGTAACCACTATGGTTGAAAATCCTGAAAATCAAATCTTTATTCTTTTAATAGGCATCCTATTAAAATAATGCAAAAAGTTTAATATGTCAACTGTTATTAAAAATATTTGGATATATTTGTTCCATTTCAACCACCTCACTTTAAGGTGCACAAATATGTTGAATGGCACATTATCTATTTAAATGAGGGAACAATATGTTTTAAATTCCTGAGTACACCATTGCAACTTAATGAGAGCAGAAGGCGGAGTAAATAAGAAAAGTAGTATTTACAAGAATAGCTTAAGGATGCAAGGTAGAGACCGATTAATTGTATTTCCGGTGTGTGTATGATCCCAGTTGTATGAACACACAGTGTGGGTTTTCAAGTTGTATGTTTTAGGAATAGAAGAATTCCGACAAAGCAAATGCTAAGTTCCCAAACAGTATGCAAACAAGTGTCAGTCATTACTTTCCAACATAGAAGCTGGAACAAACAAGTCCAAGTGACATGTGTAGTTGAGTGTGATTAATATTTATCTGTACAAAGGAAAACACTACTTCAGAAATGTGTCATATGCAAACTAGGGTTTTCTCAAACTTCAAAATTTATTTTGTTTTTATTTTTTAAAGTTTTAACTGTGGTTTAAAAAAAAAAGATAACACAAAATTTATCATCTTAACATTTTCAAGAGTTCAACTCAGTAGTGTTACATACATTCCTATTGTTTTCCAACCAATCCCAGAATGCTTTTTCCTCTTGCAAAACTGGAACTGTATACCCACTAAGCAATAACATTTCATCCTTTCACCCTGTAGCCCCTGCCAACTATCCTTCTAATTAATACTGCGTTTATTAAATTCCATGTGTTGTCCAGGTTTAGAAATAAAAGCAATTTAGAATATATGCATATTATAATCACAGTATGATATTGATTTCTACCTATTTCTCTGTCTCTCTTATACACATATGTATCTATCTATCTATCTATCTATCTATCATCTATCTATCATCTATTCTCGCTTGTGGCTGCGTATCCATAACTACATGTATACACACACACACTATAAAAGTTTATATAAGGACACACATCAAAACCATATCACCAGTGAATGTTGACAAATCTGGTGGGTTTACATTTCCTACTTTTATGATTCTACCAATTATTATTGTTTTTTATTAAGTTTATTGGTAAGAAATGAAAAATAGCAGACCCCCCCAAATTTAAAGACCCAATCCATAAATGGGCATCTGAAATGAATAGACATTTCTCTGAGGCAGAATTACAAATGGCAAATAAATATATGAAAAAAATGTTCAGCATCACTAAATATTATTTTTTAAAGACAGACAAAAGAGAAAGATTTATCCATTTCAGAAATTTTACAAAACAGCACTTAGGAAAATAGGTTATTCTTAAGAGTCTATAATTTATACCTAAAAATGATCTTTAACAATTAGATAGTCCTGATATTAGGATGAATACCAGTATTTATATACAATCTGTCTCTTTTTTTGTTTTTTGCTGCCTAACAATATTTATCATTATTTAACTGACTAGAAAAATCTTTCATTTTTTCCAGTATATATGTTCTAATAAGTACATATTTTCAAATTAATTTTTGAAGTTAACAAAACCTTGACTCTAAACACTAAACAGTGTATCTGTAAAATTTTAATTTTTAATTAGTTATTGCTAGTGTAAGGAAATAGACTAGATTATGTATGGTGATACTGTAACCAGTGATCTAGCTAGCTGTGCTTATTAGATATAACATTTTATTTTAGGCTTTTTATGTATAAAATAATGCCATTTGCAGATAATGACCAGTATGTTTCTTTTTTACCGTTCTTAGGTACTTTATTTCTTCATTGAAACTGCCAAAGAATTTGTCTGATTTCTGATGTCTGATAGCAAAAAGAAGGCTTTTGATAGTTCTTTATTAATTATGATTTTTCTATAGGATTTTATGATTATCTTTGATCAGTTTAAAGACATTCCATTCTATTTCTAGTATGCACATCTTAAAATATAATTTGTTGCATCCATTGGGACAAGAATTTTTTTCTTTTCATACCATTAATATAGCCAAGTAAAGTAATAGATATTTTGATAATAAAAATATCTTGCATCCCACTAGAAAAATTCTAACTTGTTTTACATTTATTATAGTTTATTATTGAAATATAATTCATGTAAAGTTGACCCTCTACAATTGTGCAGTTCAGCGATTACTATGTTCACAAATGTATACTATGGTCCTTGCAAATTCCACAAGTTTTGTTACTGGGGCAAAAGAAAAAAAGAAAATAACAACAAACCTTGCATCCTTCTTAAATTAGTCCCAATTTGTCTTCTCTCCACCCCTGGGTACTAATTTACTTTCTGTCTGTATAAATATGCCTCTTATGGTCATTTTATCAAGTAGAATTATACAATTCTACCTTTTGTTTCTGGCTTTAATCACATAACATAATGCTTTCATGGTCCGATCTTGTCACCTATATCAGAAGTTCATTCTCTCTCATGATTTAAATAATATGACATTGCAGCCAGATGTGGCACAGGCCTGTAATACCAGCTGAAGCAGGAGGATAACACATTTGAGGCAGGAGCCTATGTTTTCACTAAGTTCCTGCCTAGCAACTTAGTGACACTTCGTCTTGAAATAAAAAATAAGGGCTAGCTCAGTGCAAAGGCCTTCGGTTCAATCCCTGATACTGCAAAAACAGAGAAACCAAAACATCATTTCATGTACATACAACTGTTTCTCCACATGTATTCATTCATCCGTTGGTGGGCACTGGTTTGTTTTCACTTTTTGTCTATTATGGATAATGTCTCTAGAAACATTTGTGTATAAATAATTTTTAGACATGTTTTCAATTCTCTTATGTATAATAGGGGTTGAACTGATGGGTTATTTAGTAACTCTTTTTTCCTATTTAGGAGAAACTACAAACTGTTTTCCAAAGTGGCTACACAGTTTTACATTCCCACAACATATTATTTTTTCACATCCTCACCTACGGTTTCTTGTTTTCTGTCTTTTTGATCACAGCCATCCTAGTGAATGTACCATGGTATCTCACTGTGGGGTTTTTTTGCATTTCCTTAATGAATATTAATGTTGAGCGTATTTTCCTCCACTTTTTGCTCACTTGGACATCTGTTTTGGAGAAATCTTTACTGAAGCTCTTTCTCATTTTTGTTTTTGAGACAGGGTCTCACTCTATAATTCAGGCTGGCCTTGAGCTCACTATATACTCCAGGCTGGCCTCAAACTCCCAGCATCTCTCCTGCTTCAGCCTCTCGAATGCTGGGATTACAGGTGTGTGTTACCACACCCAGCCCACTTCTCATTTTAAATATTGTGTTGTTTGTTTTCTTTGTTGGTTAGTTATAAGAGTTCTTTATAGATTCTGAATACAAGTTCCCTATGAGATACATGATTTGCAAAATTGTTCTCAGCATATAGGTTGTCTTTACACTTTCTTGATGGTTTCCTCTAAAGTATAAAATATTTACACTTGATTTATGTATTTTTTATTTTGTTGCTTGTAATTTGGTATCATATCTTAGCCATTATCTAATTTAATGCCATGAATATTTCACTTGTTTTCTTCTCTGGGTTTTATACTCCTGAATCTTACACTTTTAGTTAGTTTTTATATATGATACAAGATCAGAATTTAACTTCATTTCTTTGCATGCACTCCTTTGTACTCCTTAGTTTGTTCCTAAGTATGTTATTCTTTTAATGGTGTTTTAAGTGAATTATTTCATTTTAGTTTCAGATTGTTCCTTGCTAGTTTAGAGAAGTACAATTTTTTTTAACTGATCTTGTACCAACAGCCTCACTGAATCCATTCATAAATTCTAACTCTCTCTCTCTCTCTCTCTCTCTCTCTCTGTAGTGTGTGTGTGTGTATTCCTTTGGCTTTTCTATGCATGTGAATATACATCTTCAGCCACATATTCTTTTCACATCATGTCCTCTACATATACAGTTTTATTTCTTCCTTTTTAATGATGAAAAACTTTTATTGGCTTTTCTTGACTAATTGTCCTGGAGAAATACTGCAGTAAAGTGTTGAACAGAAATGGAGTGATTTTCGGGTGTCCTTTATTTATTCTTGAACTTAAAGAGTTATATGTCCTTTGCTATTGACTATGATGTTTTTCCTACATCCCCTTTATTAGATTGATAAAGTTTCCATCTATTCTCAGTTTATTGAGTATTGTTTTATCATAAAAAGATGTTTGATGAACATGTTTTTATCCTTTCTTATATTAATCTGACATAATTAGAAAGATTTGTTTGCACATGTTGATGTAAACCTTGCATTTCTGGATAGAGCCACATGTATTCATAGAATATGATGTCATATGTTCCTAGATTAGGTCTGGTTGCTTTTTGTGGATATTCATGTGTGTGTGTGTGTATATACACATATATGTAGGCATCAGCATAATACTAACCTCATGAGAGGACCTGGGAAGTGTCCCTTCCTCCTGTCCATGTTTTGTGAGGAGGTTGTTAATGATTAGTGATTTTTTTTTCTTAATTCTTGGACAAATTTACCACTGAAGCCATTTGGGTTCTTGGTCATCTGGGCCATTATTTTATGGGAATTATTTTGGTTACAAGTTCAGTCACTTCATTGTTATAGATTTATTCAGATTTTCTATGTTATCCTGAGTTACTTTGGGGAGTTCGTGTTTTTCTAGGACTCCCATTTCCTCTAGTTTATCTGATTTTCTGGCATCCAGCTGTTTATTGTATTCTCTCCCAATCCACTTTGTTTTTATAAGGTCAGCAGTGATGGCCCATGTTTCATAACTAAAATTTGAATCTTTAGTATAGCTAAGTTTTGACAGGTTTTTAAAATTCTTTCCAACTACTTACTTTGGTTTCACTGAAACTAAAACTCACCAGTCTCTTACATAAAACTATAAGAATCATGGCCAGAAATGCTTTCCAATCCAGACTTTCTGTAGCTGTTCCTGTTCTTCCTTTCCCGATCTCTTCCAATGTAATTCAGTTCACCACAAACTGAAAATAGTTGGCGTGTGTTCAGCCCAAGAATAAGACATAGTAAGTACAGACATTAAGGGTAGAAGTTGTGTGAACCTTGGGACCAGAAACCAAATCACTGTAGACAGAGGAGACAGCGAGAGCAGAGAAGACTATCAAGAAGTTGAACTATGTAGACAATGAGCAAAAAAAGTTAAGTGTAAGAGACATAAAAGCCCGGGCCCGTGGATTTGAATGAGGGTGGGGATTGGTAAAAAGTCAAGACATAAAAAATACTGTATGTTTAGTGGTTTACCAGACAAGCCATTTGAGATCTTTGGAGAGTCTTAGTTACTTTTCTCTCATTGCCGAGACAAAATACCCTACACCCAAAGTTGAGGAAGGAAAGGTTTATTCAGCTCATGGTTTGTGGAGGTTTCAGTCCACAATCAGCTGGCTCCAAGGCAGGGTGGCATGGCACATGGGCAACAGTTCAAGGCAGCCTAAGACAACAAAGCAACAAGAGCAAAAGAGGGAGAGTGAGCCTCTTTTCCTCCCTTATATTGCATGCAGGCTACCCACCCTCGGGTGGGTGTAGCACTCACACCATCTCCCTGCCCTCCTCTTGCACAGGCTCAGGATGTTTACAAAGTGAGGACCCTAGCCCCCTGCTGAGTTACTTAGTTAAACTTCTAAACTTCTCAAATTGACACAATGAACAACATCCTAGAGCATAAGGGCATGTCCTCTACACTCTAGGATGTGGAACTGCTGAGTTACTTAGTTACGCTTCTAGACTTCTCAAGTTGACACAATGTATCAACCATTACAGAGGGCATGTATATTGCCAGAAATATATGGAAGTGTATTTGAATTACAATCAAAGCTTTGTGCTTAGAAACATATAGAGATAGTCACAAAGGGCATAAGATTGAGGGGACTGGTAATATTTTCTCACTGGCTTGATTTTATAATTCACCAGTAATGAAACTGACTCTGGATTAGTATGTTTGTGTCATAATGTGATCAAGAAATGTAAAATTTGTTGGTTTATCATAATCCCAGGACTTGAAGGCTCTGGATTACTGAATATCATGAGAAAATGGCTCTAAGTATCTTTAAAGATAAAAAGCATAGATGAAAGAAGATATTTGTAACCCTAGAAACTAATTGGAGATATCTCACTTATTTATAAGAACCCAAATAAGATAATAAGAAATATCCCATTAACACAGATGATCTCCCGTCAGGTCTTCACCTAACTTTGTCAGTTTCGTTTCTTGCATAGTCTGCTCAGGAAGGGAAAACTTTTTCCTAACAGCATATGTTCACACTGGAGTACTGGTGCATCATTTCTGCATTTGAATAGAATTTATTTTCCTTCTTTGTGTTTTAATTTTGCTTTTGTTGCATTGTGTTTTGGTTTGCTTCCTTGTTTGTTTCTTTTTAACGTAGATCATGATTCTGATGGCTTTTACAAATTTTGTGCCTCTTCTGTTTTCTGCTTATATCTCCACAGTATTCTTGGGAAATTCCTTTATCCAATGCCAAGGAGACATGCTTGATACTTTCTGTTGATAATCTTTATCCGTGTCTGTAGATAATAAATATAAGAAAGAACATTGTACCACACGATGTACCTTTTTTTATATACAAATGAGTAAAGAAACATGGAAGCAAGGCTGAAGTGTCCTTAGGGAAAAAGTTCCCATGCCAAGCAGATTTCGTATTGAAAATATTGACAGGAATATCAAGGATTCTACTATTTATGATGACAGTTTCTAAAGAGGATAATTAGAGAAGTACAGTACATGACATTAAGAATGCAAAGACAGTGGATGATACTTTACAAAGGAGCCTCTCTACTTCTAAGTTTCTAGCTCAATTTGGAAAAATTTACTAAGTCATCAGTGCAGATGATTTACTGGATTAATTTTAGCATTTAAAAACCATCAATAATTATGTTTAAGGTGTCTTTCAAGTCATGCTTCAAGCCAAATTCTAAGTGAATGTTTCAGTGGAATATAGCTAATATTTTCATCAGTAAATTCTAAATATACAAGATATTATCTTTGATGTATTAAAATATATTTTAAATCATGACAAAGGATTTCTCTTTCGATGCCTTTTATTTTACTATTATATCACTACTCATGGATGGTAAGATTAAAAGCCTACAGTGTTTAACTTTCTTTAAGTAACTTGTTGTATTTCACAATCACTACAGAATATAGAAAACATATTATTCTAATTTGTAAATATGTGACATTTCAATAAACTTTCTTAAGTCAGTTAATAAAACTAACTAAGCTTTTCATTGTATGTTGTCTGTTTGAATAATCTGTCACCTAACTTCAGTTTTGCTTCCCCTGTAGTCTCCTCAAGAAGGGAAACTTTATCCTAATTGTGTATGTTCACATTAGACTATTGGCACATAGTTTCTGTGTTGGATAGAATTAATTTTTTTTGTATTCTTTAATTTTGCTTGTGTTGCATTGTGTTTTGCTTTGCTTCCTTGCTTGTTTTTAATAGATCATATATTATAATGTACTTTAATATGTAATTATTTGCTTTATTATACTTAAAGGAAAAGCAGCATATATTTTCTCTCAAGATTACAATTTTCCAAAATGAGAACATTTAATTTTCAAAAGAAAATTACATGTCTAATACCTGTGTGAAATCGAATAAAACACGTCTTAGAGTGGAAAATTATGAATTTCATAGTTCCTCACTACTGTGTAATTTCCTGTGTGATCTTCTGTTGAATTTGTCAAATTTATTTCATACTGAGGTTGCTAAATATGTGAATGCACAAGCCATTTGTTGAAAATAGTTGAAAGGAAAATGAAATGTATAACTCAATATTTTTCAATAGCGTATTTCACTAAATAAACCAGATTTCTGTTGTTAATATAACCCAAATGTAAAGAGCAGAGAGTTAGGAGACTTTCTATCTGTCTCGTACATATATGGTTGATGGCTCTGTCATTCTACTTCCTGGCAGGGGTACTTTAGGATGAGTGAATCAATGCCATAGGCTGGGGATTCGTAATGCTTCACAGTGGCATCATTCCAAAATGTATGTCTGCAAAATCATATTTCCTGAAAGGTAGATGAAGAGTCCTGTTATAAGACAAAAAGATAAGCCAGAAAATCCCAGAATTTTTTATCCTTCTTTAACTGTGCTACTGTAACAGCAGCTATTATAACCCTGACTTGACAAGTATTATGGAGTTCTAAAATTGAGAAGCTGTTTAGAGTATTTTAGTGATGAGACAGAGGAAAAGAGGAAAATATAAATTGACAAAGATATTGGTAAATTCCTTGAATTATACACTTCTGCATTATATATACATATATATGTATATATGAAGGAATCATGAAATTGTAATTAGTTCAAGACCATTTACATTGCACAAAGAAGAATATCTAAGGTGCTTTGAGATAATTATTACAAGATCTTTAGCATCTCATCCAGTGTCCCTTAACAGCAGAAATGCAGGTCTAAGTTATTTTGAGCCATTCTACTCTGAGTCCTAGGAAGCAATAAAATACTTTCTTTCCGAGCACCATTGCGAACATTTTAATAATTCCTTGCCACTAGGAGTCTTATTTCTGTCACCACAGAAACAATTTAGAATTGTTAATATTTCAAACTTGAGCCATAGTTTCTGCTGTGGTGCTGATTTTATGATTATCAGCTATATGTACTCTGTTAAGTGTCTTAAATTTTCTGTAAATTAATAACACTTATTTCATGGGCTTAGCCTCAAAATCAAAGGAGTATGTATATGTGTATATATATATATATATATAAATTTATATGTTTATATAATAGGTATTTCTGAAAAAATGTGCAACATATGATAAATACCATGTTACACATTAGCTAGTTATTATTTTTGTCATCCAAAAATTGTGTCTTCCCTTTCACACTTTTTCTCTTTGTACTTTCTTTGCTCTTAATCATCCCTGCTACTCTTGCTCCAATATTTATCAGTATTTATCAGAAGTATAGTTTCATGCTTTTATCTACTGTTTCCCAAACAGAAGCTATCTCTGTCCTTCAAGACTGCTCATTGGTCCCTAAAAAGTTATTCTTCAGACTTAATTTACATAAAGTGAGGTCGGTTTATCATTCACCTTTTTCAATGGTGCCATTTTCTAACCCACCCTAATTATAGCACTTTATATTGAGGGTAATGCCACTTTGGTATACCATCACCCACCCCTTCATTGGGCTTCATGGTGTTTGTTCAGTGTACATCAATTATCAGACTATCAGATTCTCCATGTTTGTTAACAAATAATTCCCATAGTCCTTGATTCCTCAGTGGAGGAACTCTTCGGTGGAAGTGCCATCCAAATCCCCTGACCTCCATCTTTCATAATTGCTGTGATTCAGTGAATATCCCACCTGAGTATCATATTTCTTGGGTCCCATACCCACTCATCATCCAGTGCTCTCAATTCTAAAATCTTAACCTCCAGCATTTCAGTGTGATTATAATTTGCTGTCATTTCTCATTTCTCATTTCATTACATTCCGTAAGTATTTTGCATATGGCTCATGTTACCTGTCCTAATACATATTCCTGCTCTCACCTTGTGACTTAAATGCTTACAGAGATGGTTGACCCCATTCTTCCACGCTAGACTCCTTATTTCCTTATTTCCACCACATCCACTCCTGAATCCCACCCATATCTATATCTGTGGTGTCAATTCATACAGACCTTCCCAGGTAATCTCGCTTGCTGTTTCCTACCTCAATACTTGTAGGCCCCAATGTACAACATTTAACTGGTAAATTTTTGATATTAACCCCTTTACAGTAGCGATTTTTCTTGCATTCCCATGAGCGAGCCCAAACAAAATAATCCGACATTCCTTGCTTGCCTACCTGCCTGCTTCATCAGAAAGCTTACCTAACATATTGTGTGGAAGAAATCGATTCATTTATTTAAATAATCTATTCATTTCCCCACTCTCCTTTATATCAGTAAGATTTTTCATAATCTTATCTTTCATAATTATAATAGCAAGCAGAAAATTGTCTGATGCTGACCTGTACATCATTTTGCTATCGCCACCTTTTTATAGAAAATTTTCTTGAAAGGTAGTTTGTACTTACTGTACTCACTTGTTTATATTATGTGCATCTATTGTGATTTTTTCACTTCTACAAATTCTCTAGAATTTTACTTACTCAGCTACCAGTGAACATTGGGATTTTATTACACTGGGAATGCCCCATCTTTTTTCTACCTGATTCATCCGCAGAATTTGCCACAATCAACCAAACCTTTAAAATCCTTTTCTAATTCAGTTTCTACCGTACAACTCTTCCCTAATGTTTTTCACTTCTCAGACATCTGTTTGTTATTTTTTTTTCTTTCTAACTATGGTACACATTAGCTTCTTCCTTCAGGTTTATCTTCCCTCTACACTAAATACTCTGTGGATGATCACATAGGCATACATGCAAGCAATTCCCATTTAAATGCTGATGACTTCCAAGCATGCGCCTGTGGCCCTTTGTTCAGCTCCTGACCTTTGTATCTATCTATTGTTTACTAATAAAATGCTGACTTGAACATACTATTTAATCCTCAAATTTAAACTTGCCAGATGAAATCTGCTCCCTTGAAACTTTTCTCTTTTTGAGTTTATCTCAGTGAATTACTCCACAATACACCTCTTACTTTCATTTCTATATAATTTTGCTCACATTTCAATAATTTGTTCTTTTACCTATTGCATTATCTGATGTCCATGCCCATTGCCACAGTGGTAATTTGGATTTTAATTCTTTTGATTATTAAACCTCTTACTGCCACTCTTAGCTAACTTCAGTCTCTCTTTACCACGTAGAATAATGTTGTTAAAATACAACTACTATTGACATTCCCTATCTAAAATTTGTTTGTTTCCTGTCTTGGGTATAATCTCTACTCTTTGTAGTATAAAATATAAATAAGTCCTGACCACTTCTCCAGGCTCACCTACTTTCTGGCACCCATCCAACCCATGCTCCTTGGACCACATCAGAAATCTGCAGTGACTTAAATACCAGGTTCCCTGACGCAACAACATGCGTGCAAAAGTTGTCTTTGTCATAAAAAACCCATTGCCACAAACACCCTTAAAGCACTGTTCCTAATTTCCAACACACTTATCTCGTCGTTTTCACCATTTTCTGAAGCAGTTCTGAAAGTCCTCTTTTGTAAGTGTCTTCAGAGGCTCTTTTGTGGTTGTCTTGATGTCCTGAATTGATTCAAATCATTTACCTTTCTTGGCCATTTTGACATTACAGAAAAGCTAGAAGTTGCAGAGTGCCAGATCCAGTGAATAAGGGGGATGTCTTAGTTACTTTTCTCTTGTTGCTGAGACAAAATACCCAACACCCAAAATTAAGGAAGGAAAGGTTTATTTAGCTCACAGTTTGTGGAGGTTTCAGTCCGTAATCAGCTGGCTTCAACGCAGGGTGGCATGGTGAGGAGCAAAGTTCAAGGTGGCAGAAGACAGCAGAAGCAGCAAGAGCAAAAATGAGGGAGAGGGCCGGTGAGATGGCTCAGCGGCGTAAGCGCCTGCCTTGCAAGCGCGAGGGCCCGAGTTCGACTCCCAGATCCCACATACAAAAAAGGGGCCGGTGATATCGCTCAGCAGCTTGGGTGCCTGTTGGCGTGCGAGGTCCTGAGGTCGACCCCCCGGTACCCACAACAACAACAACAAAAAAAATGCGGGAGAGCAAGACTCTTCTCCTCCCATGTATTGTAAGCAGGCCGGCCCCCTAGGGTGGGTGCAGCACTCACACCATCTCCCTGCCCTCCTCCTTCACAGGGTGAGGATGTTTACAAAGTGAGGACCCCGGTCCCCTGCTGAGTTGCTTAAACTTCTAAACTTCTCCAGTTGACACAATGTATCAACTATTACAGTGGATGAGAACAAATCATAATGTTTTTATGAGCCTGCCTTTCCATCAGATGGCACACAGCAGCAGCATTTGCTGTATTATTTTTTATTTATTATGACTCTTGAAGACACATAAAACAGAGATCTTCCAGAACTGCTTCAGGAAATGGCAAGAATGATGTTATAACTGTGCTGGAAGCCATGAGGAATATTTTGAGGAGGATTAACGGCAATGTGTCTTTTAGGGCAATACATTCACCAGATACTTTGATTGCAACCTGTATGCCTCTATTTTAATTTAACTGTCTATCTCACCCACTGATCTGTGTTTTTCAATTTGTTCACAGAATATAATAAAAGGTAAGATAGTAACTGCTAAATAGTGATAAGTAAATGGATTCCAAAGAATTTATTCTTTGTAAATAGTTTACTCTTTGTAAACAGTTTAAAACAAAAAGTAAATAAAACTAGATATTTAAATATCAATCCTGGGAAGTTATACATAGAAAACCAAAAATCTATGTAAAGAGAAATGTAAGTAATAAGTCCAAAAGAACATAGGTAGTAATTACTCTTTCAGTTTAAGTTTCTTAGCAGGTATTTTTAAATAAAGATAGCATAATTTAAGCATTTCCCCCTTTAACTAAAGGGGAATTTTCCTCCAAAGAAGAAAAAATTTACGCAATTCCCACTAATGTATCAGTGCCTTACCCAAGGCATTATTATATGTGGGCCATTGCATGAAGATATTTTTCCACATTTTTTTTAAAGGGCAAAATGGATTTCAACTGATTGTTGTGTTGTTCTTCCACATACATAAAAAAATAGGTCATGACCTGGCAACTTGATTGAGAGAAGGAAATTCCGTTAGGGAGTAAGGCAATATTGTTCAAATTTGTAGACCTCTCATGATCTGATTTGACCAAGGCTGAAATTTATAACACTTAGAAGAGTGACAGTCTTCAAACAATTTTCTGTAACTATTACAACTGTGGTGTTTATTAAATATCCACTTCTATTTAGATACCATTTAAGATTTTCTAGTTATTTTAAAGGATTTTAAAACTCAAAAAAATAAAATCCTCAAAAAAAAGCAGTTTTCCTAAAGTAAATAAATAGTGTATAACTTTTAAGGTCTTATTGTAATATTAAAACTAACAAGGAGAGGCTATTGTGTCCTGTATGGTTGCTAATTTATAAACAAATTTTAAATTTTTTGCTATAACATTTTATAATTAACCCATTATTTCATTGTGATAAAAGAGTGAAACAACATCGACCAACTGCTAGCTATATGTCACATACTATGTCAGGTTATTTTACATATTTTATATCATTAAATATTGCAGTTAAACTCGTAAAACCCTAAGCTGATTAAGTGTACAAATTTAATATTTGTGGGGTTACTGAAACCTAGTACAGAGATGTATCTACATGAGATCATGAAATTGAATATTCGGGAGAAATAAATTTTTCAACAGCTTTGTGAAATCAGTGGCTAAGGCCACAAGAAATAAGGGAACTTATAAATTGATTTATTAAGTTTTTTTTTCCCCTCAGGTGCCTATCATGGATACGCTTAGAATAGTTAAGCTGGAGTTATATTTAAAGTACTGCTATGTACAGGTGTAACATTATTTATTTTATTGAAAGTTTCCCCTTGGGAGATAAAAACGGTTAATGCATGTAGTTACCAGGAGCTCCCTGCCTCTCTTTGCAAATAGGGCTTCTGCTGTACCTGCTCAGTCTCTTCTCCATTACTATTGTCTGGAAAGATAATGCTGGTGGTTGAGAGGGGTTTGCTCAGTGTTTATGCATGAGGACAATGATAAGAGGAAATCAGGACTAGAAAGGCAGGAGGGGAAGGGGAAAAAATTGGGAAGATGCATCAGAATTAGCTCTCTCTGCAGGCATTTTCTTCTAGAAAATCAAAGAATATGCATAGTTATTGGGTAGTTATGAAGTTAGGGGGACTTAAAGAAAAAAATGAATAAAAGAAAAATAGATATTTGCTTTATATTTCCTTTGGCTATTACTAAAATCCAGATTATTGAGGCGTTTTAAATCAATTTTTAACTTTTCTTTCTTAAAACCAGAGTGATGGGTCTGTGAGTCACATATTTGCAGTTGTATACATTCTAACAAGATGGTAAGAGATGGAATGATGAAACTCAAGGCGAGAGGTGATCTGGAGGAGTTGGGAATGTTGGTCTTGCTGGGAGTCAATCGGTTTGGGTAGCAGCTCTAACCTGCTGTTTGTCTGTGGTTATGTTCTGGAACTTCTTTTTTTTCACAATGTAACCAGTGGCTCAGGATAGAGTGATACGGGTTCAGACTGACCAGGGTTTGAATCTCAGTTTTGTCAGTCAGCAGTACAAGATTTCCTAGGTAAGTTATGACATCTAAGCCTCATGTCTTCATCTGTAAATGCAGAAAACAGTAACTCTTTTCAGGTTTTTGTCAAGATTAACTGATGTAATTGATGTAAAATGTCTCACAAGTACTTCACATATCTTTGTAGCAAATAAATGTTCTCATAAAATATGCGTTTTTAAAAAATTAAGTCACTGTTGTATCTTGTGTTTCCAGGTTGTCTTAGTCTGTTCATGTTGGTATAACAAAATATAGAAGGAATATTTTATACACAATGGAAACTTGTTGCTCACAGGTGTGGAGGGTGGGAGCCTAAGATCACGGCGCCAGCCGATTTGGTGTCTGCTTGGAGCCCACTTTCATACATGGCAGTATCTAAGGGTCCTCCCATGAAGGGAGGGTGATGGGGCTTTCTGCGTTACACACACACACACTCACACACACACACACACACACACACACACAAGCAGGGGAGGGAGACAGGGAGAGAGAGGAGTCTGAAGTCTAAGTTTCAAGAATAAATAAAATAGTGTCTATGGTTTTAAAATATATATTCGAGAATATTATAGGGGAAGCAAGTAAGAGCATTGCCACAAATAAAACATAATGCTGAGAGTATGAATTATTTCTAAAAATTTAATTTTATAAAGAAGTGATTTTGATAACTTTTACTGTGTGAAACGTTTTTGTTCCTGTGAATCATGGGTGGAAGGAAGACTATTCCTCTAAGTAGTGAAGAGACATAGTTGACATGGGACAAGCCTTTCAAATGAATTGATTATTCCATTCCAACACCTGGAATGTAAAATGTAGAGTCCCTCAGGAATTCACACTGTGTCGCCTCCTCCAAGGAAAGGGCCAGAAAGGAATCATCTAAGTTACCCGAAGCATCATGCACCTGTGCCGGTGTGGCTGGCCTTCTCCTAACTGCATGGTTGCATCCAAATCAGCACTTCACTACCTCAGTGAGATTCACGCCATCAGGCTCCAACTCCCCACTTTTCAAAACTGCCTACTTTCTAGGAAGGCATATCTGTATTTTTAAGGAAAATTCTGGCCACAGGCTGTCATACTTGCCCTCTGCCATCACTGTGGGTAACTTTAGTGCTGCTGCAAAAAGTACACTCACTCTACTGGCTTTACACCTTGATCTAATGTTCAGTCACATATGTTTCCCGTCTAATTTAACCACTCACCAACCACACGCATCATCCCATCAGGAATCCTGGCATCATTTGTAGCTATTCATATTGTATTTCTAAATTCCAGTGGTTCTCTCACCTTTGACTTCAATTCCTTAAACTTCCAGCTGTCTGAAAGTTTTATTTTCTGTTCATATGTTATTTGATCTTGTAGAAAGCAATATTTTCTTACCTATTTGTATTTTATCTAAACTTCGCCATTGCTTTTTTGCCTTCAATTATTTTCTGGAGAAAATTTTGGCCTTGCTCCTCTGTAGAATGATATTTCATTCTTTTTTTTGTATTGTTAGAATGGGGTCATATTTATTAGTAAAAAATTTTCTAAGTCTCTCCATCAATATTTCAGACTTACCTTTACTATATTTAATAATGAAAACTTTTAATTTAAATTTGATATGATAGAACACAGAATATACATTTAAAATTTTATCCCTCTAACCATCTTTAATCAATAATTAAATAAAGCATTAAAATACGGAATGAAATACCAATTTCAAGCCTAAATGCTATCTTGAAAATGTGCTTTGCCTTTAAACAGAATTTGAATTTTTATTATTGTACCATGGTGTAGATAAAATTTTATCTAGTGTATATTTAAATTAAAATTGTAAAAATGTATATACAAAATTTACTAATGTATATTGAACATATATAGGCTTTTACCTATTAAATTCCCCATGTTGATAGTAGCAATGGTTAGAGTTTATAGAAATTTGGTTTCATTGGCTTTTATAGCTGTCTAGGTTAAATATATAATAATATATTAGTCCATTTGGGATCTAAACTTCTTGGAGTTTTAAGAAATTGACCAGCAGTGGAATAATGCAGTAGTAACAGACAGGCAAATATGATAAATGTATCATGAATAACACAAAATATTTTCTGCAGCGTCACATAGCGAATCATGCTGTATTTTGTCAATTTCCTTAGTAAATTCAAAAGTTCCCAACTCATGAATCAGTCAAGTATTCATCTCCCACAATGAAAGTAGAGATTGTGAAAATAGTCAGCTTCTAGTCATTATAAATCACAATTCAGTTCTCCTCTGACTGAAGAAAGATATTTACATTCTTCTCATTCCAAATACCTACAGAAAGACATGAATTAATAATCTTTCATTGCTTTAAAATTACAGCTAATTTGCTGTTTTTAAAATTTCATTTGTAGTTAACAGCCTTCATGATTAAGTACATAAGGTACTTGAGCTATACAATCAACATATACTATATAATCAATATAATTAATATGATATGATCTATATAATGAATATAATATTTCAATGTATATATTACACTGACTTTTGAATACAAGCATATATTAATATACATATATATACATACACGTGAATCTACATATATGTTTATATGTACATAACATATGTACACATGAATATACATATATACACATATGCACATACATTCATGTATGTTTATATTCAAAAGCCAGTGTTGTCTACACATGAGCCACTCTCTTTAATGAGAATTTTCCAATACTGTACTTTAAAAGATAAAACCAATACACATCTTTTCCCAGTATAATCAACTATGATGCAGTGAAAAAAATGTAATATGCTCTCTTGACATATATTTTTGGTATTTAGACTTACATATATTTGTAGCTGATTACATAGTGGTAGATTTCTAAAACGAAATAAATCATGAGTTAGTTTTCTAGATAAATTTGAAGAGGTGTCTTATTTGGCAAAAATTCTACCAGATGGCTATGTTTTCATTTATAAAACATTATGTTTATATGCTAAGAAAAAGTGGAAGAATTGAACTACTGACTGATATTATTACCTAACTCCACAGTGCTATTGGACAGCACTGTGCTAGAAATTTAAATATATGAAAGTAACTAAGTAGGTGAAATTCCTGATAAATAATATATGGGATCTGAGCCCATACCCAGATTAATGTAGATGACTATCAAATGTTAAATTATGGGAATTAGAACTTATAAAATAGGTCAAACTATGTATATAAAATTATTTTTCCCTAAAAATGACCTTGACAAACTTGAAATCCTCCATTTTTAGTATTTTTTTTAAGAAAGTGACAACCCATCACTAAAGTATAATTGAAAAAAAAAACTTATAATTTTCATAAAGGTAAACTAGATACATGTAAAGAAGTTTATTTAACTCCCTGATTGATGAGTACAGGTGAGATGCTGTGACTGATTAAAAGAAGAATCTGAAAGCAGACGTCATGTAGGCAGACAGGACTGGAATGATGAAACAGATTTGCTTAGTGCCAAATTTACAAATTTGGTCAATATCAAATGAAATATATCTCCACTGAATAATTTGCATTTATATGATTAAGAATCATTCACCCCTTTGCCCCATACATAGGGTGAAATAGATTTAAAACAAAAACAAAAATAAGGAAAAATCACAGAAACTCATTAGTATCAGCTAAATCAACATTTGGTTTTCTATTGAAAAACTTAGTAGTCTTTTCGTACCATTTCATAGTCCTTCTCACTTTTTCTCTAAGAAAATGTTTGCAAATCACTTGTGTAAAAAATTAAATGAATTTTTGCTCTGTTGAGTTAGTATTATGAATAATTTATGAAAGAAGACAAAAACAATCATTAAGTTTATCAATTAAATAGATAGTATTACAGATGCCTAATAAGGAATATTTTAAGTGTATTTTCCATCCCAAGGGAAACATAAACCAAACAACTAATGTCCATATCTTTTCTACTACATATGTATGTGAATATATACATACGTATGCACACGTAGAGAATTACTCATGCAAATTGTGCTGCTCTCTTCTTTTTATTGTGAAGCCATCTGACCAAGAAGTTATTCTTAGTTTTACATGTAGGAAAACAATTCTAAAATTTTCTTCCATTACTATTTATAAATATTAGTAGCTTTCTTTTAAGACTTCTAATGTACCCCTATTGGAGGTAGTGACATATAAAATTCTAGCAGCCCAGTTCAGTTTCATGAATTTGTTTAGATTGAACACAAATTTTTAAAGATGCACTCTGTACCAACAATTTTGAAAAGCAAGAGGGTATGGAAAATGAACAGAACCTGGGCTTCAGCTATGCGTTGAAAAAAATCACCATGATTAACTATTTTTGAAAGGTAGAGAATAACAATGAATAATTTATTATTATGCTTAATAACAATAAATTAACTTCAGCTATTGCATATCAATAGTTAAAAAGAATAATAAAAAATAATGAATGATTCAAACTTTCCTTCATCCTGGTCAAATATGTAATAAGAAGACTAGTCAATTTCAGATAATTATAAATTGACTGTATTGAAATGGGTGAATAACTTATTTTGAAATCAACACTTAGTTTACAATGCTTTGAGTTTTGGTTAGTATTGAATTTATTGATATCAATAAATTACCAACTTTCATTAGGCATTCCTTTTTGGTAATCAATTTTCATGGAAATCATTTATGTATTTTCTTAGGCTTCAGTCTAATGTTTGGTAACTTTTTGATGTCTCGGCATCATTATGATTTTCAGAAAATATAATGTGTTTTTACTTAATTTAAATTTGTCGGTATTTAAGAAATGTTGGGCAGGTGAGATAGCTCAGCAGCATAAGCACCTGCCTGGCAAGCGCGAGGTCCTGAGTTTGACTCCCGGTACCCACATAAAGGAATAAAGGGCAGGTGATATCGCTCAGTGGCACAAGCGCTTGCTGGCAAGCGCAAGGTCCTGAGGTTGACCCCCGGTACCCACACACACACAAAAAAAGAAATGTTTAGGCCAAAAAATAGTCTAAAACAAATATCATTTCTAAAGAAGAACATTTAAATTGATTCTTCAAATAGTTTATAAATATAATGGAAACAACCGTACATATAATTTACATGTTCTAATATTATGAACAGTGATTTCAGAAATATTCCAGTTTGTCTTTAATAGGTTTTCAAATTCTGCTATTTTAGCCCAATTCATTTATTTACATAATGCTTTTTTTGGTGGAGCTTCTAATATTTTTAAAATATTAGTATAATCTTGGAAATAACCCAAATGCCCATCAACCAAGGAATGGATAAAAAAGATGTGGTATTTTTATACAATAGAGTACCACTCAGCTATAAAGAAGGATAAACTTGAAACATTTATAGGGAAATGGATGCAACTTGAGACCATACTCATAATAAATCAGACTCACATGTGTAAACATTGCATTGTCTCCCTAGTGTAATAAGCTGAAAGAGTAAATAAGATGCAAAATGTAAAATAGATATTGTGAAATGGGAAGGAACTGTTCAAAAGGAAAGAGAACCTGGGATGGGGGAAAGGTGAAAAGAATGGAAATAAAAGGAAAAAAAATATATATATATACAAGATAGTCAAGATAGTTATACTATTAATTGCTATTAGTTCATTGAAAGGAAAGGTTTGTGCCTATATTATTTAATCAGTTTTTCTTGCCTATATCTTGTAATATGAGCGACTACTTTGAAGATAACAATACACAATGTACTAACCATTGTTACTCTCCTACAATCTTGTTTTGAAATTTTGTACCATTTTGTACCATTGTTTTTATTGTTTTTTTCTTTAAAATAAAAAAAAGTTAGTATAGCATACACAATAATATTGTGTTTCCCTTTCTCTCTCTTCACATTTTATTTTGTTCTATAACCTTTAGCTTATCTTTTTTATTTCCTATTCCCATTTGGAGATGTAGTTTTCAAAGATGATTTTCCTATGTACACAAGAGCAAGACTTTTGAACCAAAATATTCTGAATTTGATCAAAGTCAAAGCTCAGACGTTTTTTGAAAATGAGATTCTTCTCAGTTGCGAATCAGAACCGTCTATTGCCTGATGCAGTTTGAGGACAGAACTTGACACAACCCTCTGCATTAACAATAGAGAGAAAAAATAGGATGAAATGGAGGCAAAGAACGTATATTCACAGAGAAGAAAAACTGATCTGTGTTTATTACAATACATATACCAAGTGATGGTACCAATTCTCCTCTTTCATTCAGTTCATAGAGTTCTTATTGCTTCCAATTCTTTTTAATCTATAATGGTTTTCCCCAATCTATCATTTTTAAAATCCATACCTAAATTTTGTATTTACATGGATCTCCCATACACTATATTATTATATTTTCACAGCACCTCTATATACAAAGCATGCATATCTAATTGACAAGGAAAATTATATCACTGAAAGATAGAGTCACATGGCTTATAAGATTAGAACTACAACCCAGCTATACAGATTCTTTTAGTAATCCTTATTAACATTTTGTATCAATAAAATACAGATATGAGGTGTTGTTTTGTTTCGTGTTCTGGGGATCAAACCCAGGGCTTCACTCAGGCTAAGCACAAGCTCTACCACTGAGTCAGGCTCCCAACCTCAATAACGTGCATTTAGATCACCTGTGGTTCGTTATTCTGTTTATTTGCTTTTCCTTACCACTGCCCCAGGACTCTGACCCCACTACCTCCCTTCCTGGGGGTTACCCTACAACTGTCTCCACCATTAAATAACAGTAAAATCCACATATTCATGCCTGTCTTCTTGCCAAATATCCAGACTTATTTATTCAGCTGCCAGCTGGATGTATCCGTTTGAAAGTTTTGATGTAATTCTTACTCACCATGTCCTAAACTGAACTCATCAATTTTCTCCCAAACTATGTGTGGTATGCAGAATAATATTCCTTACTCCCCAAATGTCTGTGTCTTAATCCTGGAAACAATTAATGTGTTGGTTACATGGTGCTATGGTCTGAATGCCCTCAAAATGTATGTGTTGGGGCTGGCGATATAGCTCAGCGGCATAAGCACCTGCCTGGCAAGCGCAAGGTCCTGAGGTCGACTCTCAGAACCCGCATATTAAACAACAACAAAAAAAATGTATGTGTTGAAACTTAATCCCCATTGTAGTGATATTCAGAGGTGGGGCCTTTTGGTCAGGGATTAAATCATGAGGACTCCACTCCCATAAATGGACTGACATCTTTAAAGAAAGCTTGGAGGGAAGTCTCTTAACCTATTTTTTCTCTTCCACTTTGCACTATGTAAGAACACAGCATTCCCTCCTTCTGTGCTGTAAAGACTCATCAAAAAGGCTCTTACTCCCTTCTTCACTGTTGGTGGGAGTGTCGACTGGTACAGCCACTGTGGAAATCAGTGTGGAGATTCCTCAAAAAACTAGGATTAGAGGTCCCATTTGACCCAGCTATTCCCCTTCTGGGTATCTTCCCAGAAGAATTAAAAACATCGTACCACAGCGATATATGTGCACCCATGTTTGTAGCAGCACAATTTGTAATAGCCAGATCTTGGAAACAACCCAAATGCCCATCAACTGAGGAATGGATAAGAAAGATGTGGTATTTTTGTACAATGGAGTACTATTCAGCCATAAAGAAGGATAAACTGGAGACTTTTATAGGTAAATGGATGCAACTTGAGAAAATACTCATAAGTGAAATAAACCGGACGCACATGTGTAAGCATCGTATTGTCTCTCTAGTATGACAAACTGAAAGAGTAAATAAGATCCAAAATGTACAATAGACATGGTGAATCAAAAAGAAACTGGTCAAAAGGAAAGAGAGACTGGAATAGGGGAATAGGGAAAAGAAAGAAGGGAAAGGGAAAAAATTGTACATATATATAAGATAGTTAAGATAGATACACTACCAATTTTACTTAGTTCATTGAAGAGTAAGGTTTGTGCCAATAATGTTTGGACAATTGAATGCTAATATCTGGTATCCTGAATAACTAACTTAAAGATAATAATACGGAATGCATTAACCATTGTTACCCTCCTATTATGTTGTTTTGAAAATTTGTTCTTTTTTGATTTGTTTTGTTTTTTCTTCTCTTTAAAATAAAAAAAAAATTAAAAAAAAGAAGGCTCTTACTAAATGCAGGGGTTGGTGCCCAGATGTTGTATTTTCCAAGGTCTAGAACTGTGACGAATGAATTTCTGTTCTTTCTAAATTACACAGCCTCAGGTATTTGGTTATAGTAACACTAATGGACTAAAATGAGTGGTAAAAGGGAATTAAGTTTGCAGATGCATTTAGAACTGTTAATCAGTTGTAGAATTAAAATTGTTAATCCGTTCACCATAAAATAGATTAATTTAGATGGTCCAGGTAGACCAAAAGTCACCACAAATGTCCTTAAAAATAAAAGAGGTGGCAGAAAAGGAGAGCAATCTGCACAGCCCCTCACAGCTGACTATGTAAGAATGGTCAGAAGAATTCACAGTAATTGAATATGAAGATGCGTGATGAATAATCCAGCCCAAGTGCACGTGGCCTCTGGAAGCTGAGGCAAGGAAACCGATTCTTCCCGTGAACCTCCAGAAAAGAGCAGTCAATACCTTGGTATTAGCCCAGGATCACCTCCACTGGGCCTCTGTCCTGGAAAAATGTAAGTAATAATTGTGTTATTTTAAGCCACCAAGTGTGTGATATACAGTGGCATCTAAAAAACGACTGAAGAGTTCGATACCTGGAAGTAAGGCACCACTGTAATGCATACCTAAAAATGTGCAGATGGCTTTGGAAATGGGTGAGGCACAAAGGTGGGAAGAACTTTAATGAACATGATACAACAACTTAGACTCTCATGAGCAGAGCGTGAGTAGAAATGTGAACATTAATGACTACAGGGAAGACTCAAAGCAAGTGAGGAGCATGATGGAGAAAAACCACCACCCTCGGAGAATACCAAGAGTGCCATGTTGATAGCAGCCAGGATACCGAAACATCTGCAGATGAGGGTTTAGAGGGAGATAGGGAACAATGTTTTAGCAACCAGAGGAAAGATGATCTTTGTTATATAGTGGAATCGTTGCCTGAAGTTATGAGGAAAAGAAAACTCATGGATTGTACCTTTAGCTGAGGAAATTTCCCAGGAAATTATTAGAGGTCAGCTTTGTTTCCTCTTGAAGTCCCTAATAAAATGTGGGAGAAGAAAGAAATAAATTAAAAGAAGAATTATTAAACAAATAGGAATAGGAGTTTGATTATTTGGAGATTTTCATATTATTCACATCACAAAAGGCATTAAAATTTAAATACTTCCTTTCGAGAAAGTGTACATTCTAAAAAACAAAGCTGTGGCTGGGCAATGTTTTTTTAAACCTGAAGAAAATTAAAAAGTGAAAGTATTCTGTCACACAGAAGACTATGGGAAGACTTTAAGCGTGTGACTCACTTTGTATCATTCCAGCAGGAACTAAAAATTAGAAATGAGATTACTGAGGAACTAACCAAGAACAAGCTTTCCATCTACTAGAAAGAACTCCATAATTATGACGGAGGTGCATAAAATTCTTGAGAATACTATACCCATTTGGACTGAAAGGGACACAGAGAACACAAAATCCAAAGATGGCCACCAGATTCCAAAATTCTACAGACAGAAAACAGGATGATGAGGCCACTTAGCTGTAAATACATGCCATATTGCTCGAAAAAGTAATGATGATCCGAAAGGCAGGGACTTGAGCTCAAAGGGTCTAGGCTCAAAGCCGAAGTGCAGAGCCAAAGACCACAAAGAATTGTTCCTGGCACTGAAGCGTAAGAGAGTGTGCCTGTCTGAATTCTGAAACTACTTGGCACCTGGAAGTCCTTTTCTCCTTTAATTATACCCATGTCAAGTGAAAATACCAATAACTTTTACAGTACACCTGTCCAAATTTGTATTTTGGAAAAGTTACAGGACTTTTGAACTGATGGGATTTAGAGGAAACCTTCCATCAGTTGATGACACTGTAATGTGATTGGTGGAAACACGGAAGGTGTTGGAATGAAATTAAGGCATTTTATATGTGAGTTGGATGAGTTCCATTCATGTCTGAGAGTAGATCATGGGTGGCAGCATAACGCCCCTCTCCAAACATTCATGTCCTATTTCTTGGGACGTGTGGATATGCCAGGTTAGCAAAGAAAAATTAGGGTTGCAGATATAACTGGGGTTACTAAAGAGCTGACACTGATACAGAAAGATGATCCTGGTTTATCTGCATGGGTCCAATGTAAGCATAAGTGCCATTAAAAGTGGAAGGGAGAGCCTGCCTGGCAAGCATGAGGTCCTGAGTTCGATTCCTGATACAAAAGAAAAAAATAGGGAAGGGAGGGAGGGGGAGAGAGAGAGAGAGAGAGAGAGAGAGAGAGAGAGAGAGATAAGGTTTCCAAGTTCTTCCAGAAAGGAGTAGAGTCCTGGTTAAACCTTAATCTTAGCCCAATGAGACAGATGTGAATATATATCTTTCAGAATTATAAACTAATACATTTGTTTTAAGCCAGTAAATTTGTAGTAAATCATTACAACAATAATAGGAAAATAATACTCTATTCTAGCCTCTTTTTTATTTAGTTTTACCTGACCTCTATGTACCTATTTCCTTACCCTTGATGCTGCCTATCATTCTTGTCCCCCATCTCTCCGTGAGACCCCGCATCTAATCAATCACTGTGATTGATCACTGTCTGTGAACTGAGCTCTGAAATGTTCCTAAAACAAGTCTTCTCTCCACACCAATTATGGCTTTTCTTGATAAGTTTGATTATTTTGAATAATCAAACTGAGTTTATTAATATTCTTAAAATTGCCTCTATCTTAACATCAAAAACATTTTTTGACAACTTTCAGTGAATTCTCATGACCTACCCTGGAGAATAATGATCAGCCTCCTTAAGATTACATTAAAGGGGCCGGTGAGATGGCTCAGCGGTGTAAGTGCCTGCCTGGCGAGCGCGAGGGCCCGAGTTCGACTCCCGGAACCCACATACAAAGAAAGGGTCGGTGATATTGCTCAGAGCCATGGGTGCCTGCTGGCGCGCGAGGTCCTGAGGTTGACCCCCGGTACCCACAAAAAAAAAAAAAAAAGAAAGATTACACTTAAGCTTTTCCAAGATAATACTGAGCTCCTCCGGTGCCTCTGACGTAACTTGTTCTCCACTGTTTTGCATTTTCTAATGCTGCCATAGCCTCTGCAATGTTCCTATTTCCTCTTTATACCTCTGAAACATTTTTACATTCCTAAAATCCTATCTTCTCTGAGAATCTCACTTATAATGGCAGGGTGCCTGTGAACTGTGTCTTGCTTTGTATTCTTTCCATTTCCTGGGCCACATTTACCCCATTTTTTAATAAAATAAACTATAATTATCTATTTATAGGTTAGTGAAAATCAGAGAGCCTGGTGTATAGCAGCTGATCAATAACTGATTACTTAAATTGAATAAAACTCTTCCCTGCTTATGCTAGATTTAGCCTAAAGTGATTCCCACCACACACAGAGTAACTCATGCCCTTCTAAAATTCCTCCTCCTTGCATTCAGGTAGAACCACTTGTTTCCTTCTAGTTAATAGAATGTCAAGGTGAAAGGGTTTTTCAGGTGTAATTAAGATCCCAATTTTGCTTATTTGATGTTAATCAAAAGGGAGATTAACCTGTACAGGCCTGACTTAATCAAGGTGAAACCAAGACTTCAAGCAGGACTGAGATCAACTTGAAGTGAGAAACTTTCATGCTGACCCTAAGGAAACAAACAGCCGTGTCTTGAACTACCTGTGTAGAAAACCATGTGACAGAGAACTAGGACAGCAACTAGGATGAGGCTGGGGGTGGAACCCAGCCAACAATTTGCAAAAACCCTACGACCCAGAGTCACACAGTTGCAAAGATAAATTGTTCCAATGATGAGACTGAGTTTAAAAGTTACTTATCCAGAAACATAAACAGCTAACAATGTGATCGAAGTCTTGGGCGACCCAGAGCAAAGGATGTGAACAGTGCCACGGGGTCAATGATATCCTAAGTGTGTACTCTTTTAAACTCTTAGATTATAATTTGCTACTTTAAACAGAAAACTAGGACACTGATGTAGACCACCCCTTCCGATGGTCATTTAGTATTTTACATTTACTATTATTTGAAATCAAGCACATGCCACCTTAAGCAAGTAAAGTTAACATTACCAGTTGTAAGTTTTATTCCCTGATATTATACCATGAGAAAAATGAAATATCACTTTAGTGGATTACTGCCAAAAATTCACTATCTCAACCTAATCACGAGAAAAAAACAGAACAACCCAAACTGAGAGATACACAAAATAAGTGGCCAGTACGTTAGACTCATTCATAAAAGACAGGGAAAGACCTGAGTAACTCCCAGATTGGAGCAAAGAAATCTGACACTGAAGACAGGAAAAATTCTAATAAAATCTGTTGATATGTTAATATTATTGTATCAATGATAGTTTTCTTGACTGAATAAAGGTGTGTGCTTCAATAAAACATCATGTAAGTCTAAAATAACTTCAAAATAAACATTTTAAAAGCTAACAAGTCAACAATAGAGCAAAGTGACAGTTATCTAACCTTAGTTCCCTTTATTAATTTTATCAGGAAAGTTTTGTTTTTCAACATTTATGGAATTCCATTAACTTATGTGATGCTGTGAAGTCTAGCGTTTTTTGTCTAATTGTATAACATTGCACATTAGTCATAGCAAATACAGCCATTGTGATATGAGCTTAATCCAGTGGCTTCCGTAGTTTCACAGAAATGAAACTTTACTCAGATGAATCGCCAGGGGACATCAGTAATTTCCAATTTCACTGTAAACACTGAAGATGAATGTTTTAGTATGTATAGGTTGCTACAACAAAATAAGTTATATATGGTAATTGATCAACAACAGAAATTTGTTTCTTACAGTTTGGAAACATGGGAAGTCCAAGACGGATGTGTTTTCAAGTTGGTATTGTGTGAGGGCTGCTTTGTGGTTCATAGATGCCTTCTTGCTATGTTCTCACAGAGTTCAGTAGGGAAGGAAGCTCTGGTCTTTAATAAGTGCACAAATCCCATTCATGGAGGCTGTGCCTTCAGGGCATTAATCACCTCCAAACTCTTGAATTGAACATTAAATTCCCATACATGCATTTTGGGGAGCCCACACATTTAGATCCTAGCAATGAAGTTGCAGAGAGATATAGATATAAATAAATATATATATGATATAGATATAGATATAAATATGTAGATATTGTACTATTTCTCCCCTGCTATACATGTGTCTGTATACACACATATACACGTTTTATTATTTTTATTAAACTTTACACTTTATTTTCCTTAACACTCTCACCTTTCCTTCTTCCATGAAGAACAGAGGTGAAAAAAAAGAGAGCAAAAGGACAAAAGAATGTATTTTCTTACAAAATAAAAACAGAAGAAAAATAATACATTCAGATGAGCTAACGTGAAAAGAACAGTTAAACATTGCATAAAGATTATGCTAATTGGGCCTGTGAGATGGCTCAGCGGTATAAGTGCCTGCCTGGCAAGCACAAGGCCCTGAGTTTGACTCCCGGAACCCACATACGGAAAAAGGGCCGGTGATAGCTGCGCCTGCTGGCGCGCAAGGTCCTGAGGTGTACCCCTGGTACCCACAATAAAAAAAAAAAAAAGAAAAAGATTATGTTAATCAATTGTAATGTAACAAGAAGGTTGCTAGTTTTTCTCTTTTTAACATACAGAAATGAAAAGTAAGAAGTATAGGAATATTAAAAGTTATAGCTGAAATTTAACTCTTGGACTTCCAAAAGTCAAAATATTTATTCCCTTTTACATATAAATTATACAGTATAAATGTCATTTCGTTATTTAAAGTGAAATATTTCAAACTTTTAACCATAGTTGATAGATACTGTGTCTTAAATGGAGGTCATGACGTAGTGATAGAAAATCACTGTTATTTTAAGACTAGTTTTCTTTGCTTTCCATCACTTTTAGTTTATTATTTTCAAAACTAAAAAAAACACTTGTGAGTCTGTTTTGTCATCCACACGATTAACTTATTTTAAAATTCAAAGAGAAAAATGTATTAACTCACTGGAAAAAATATTACAAAATTACAAAAATCATTTTAAAAGTTCATGTGGTTTTTATTTCTGTTGCCTAATTTACTAACTTTTCTATAAATTGACTTCATATCTTCAGGTCTTAGGTATGTGTATTTTTGGAACACACATACTGTTACTTGATGTTGCATTTTATGTGTCACGTGTGAAGTTAATTGTAATCCATTGTATCTTTTTGGAAGAATGCTGATGGAGAATACTAAAGAGGCCAAGATCTAGGAGCTTGAAACTCCTAGAAATTTGTTTCTTACAGTTTGGAAACATGGGAAGTCCAAGACGGATGTGTTTTCAAGTTGGTATTGTGTGAGGGCTGCTTTGTGGTTCATAGAAGCCTTCTTGCTATGTTCTCACAGAGTATATAATATATATATATTTGTGTGTGTGTGTGTGTGTGTGTGTGTGTGTACCGGGGGTCGACCTCAGGACCTCATGCGCCAGCAGGCACCCGTGCCGCTGAGCGATATCACCAGCCCTTTTTTCGTATGTGGGTTCCGGGAGTCGAACTCAGGCCCTCGCGCTTGCCAGGCAGGCACTTACACCGCTGAGCCATCTCACCGGCCCCTCATTAGCATTTTTGTTGACTATATTAAATAAGTCAACCTGACCGGAAGTCAGGTTATATTATAACTTGAAGGCTAATTCTCCAAAATGTAGCCAAGGTCGATAACACACCTAGGAAATTTATATTATTGTGCCATGACCAACGTCAGAGACAATTAAAGGAAAACCTTTAGCCACAGTCACGTTTCTCATATCTGGGTATCGATATGTGCAGTAAAGTTTAAATAGGACATTGTAAAATAATGCAATATTTTAATATGTAATTATCCACTAGTTAGAGTTTCCACCAAGGTATTTATTTTAATTGTGTGACAAATTAAATATTCTGTCACTAATATTAATAATACCATTTATAGCACATGCAGTTCTCAGTACACACCTATTCAATGAAGGGAAACTGACCTTATTAAAACATCAAATGATAAACATATGCATTATCAGCTAATGAATTCTGAAAAATGAATCATTTAAATATTATCTTACCACATCGCTTTGTACTTTCTTTTTCACATTGCTTTTAATTTTTTGGACTGATGGGGAATAACATTTTAGTACTTAAAATGCAAATTTCTCAATAAGCTACTCACTTTCAAAATGATATTTTGTTTAAATTTTCCCTGAAAGGTGACAAATACAGGGTCTAGAAACTCCACTCCTTGGGGATACAATTAGCTAGCTTGTTTACACGAACCTGTTGAGCTTGTGCCTGTACACAGATTACGTTGGTTACCATGGACTGGCCATGTCCACAGTGGATTCCCAAAGTGTTTTTATGCATATATTCACTCTTTCTGGAGCTCTCCTTGCCATCCTTTAATTAGGATGCAAACAAACTGGAGGAAATGAATTTAAATTTGAATTTTTCTGCAATTAGAATGAAAGTGTTTAAACATGGGTGACTTATAGTTAACATCAAATTAATTTATGCATAGTACCTCGAATCATTTGTAGCAAGAATATTCAAAATTAATAATAACAGCCTCAGATTCTTCACTCGCTTCTAGGAAATGAAATGATTTGTTCCAAAATGTCAGCCTGTTATTTAATAGTTTTCTTTAAGATTTAATAACAATTGTCCACATTGGAATAAATCCTGGATAGCTTTAATAGTGCCTCTGGCATGTGTTGGAGAAGTTAAGAATATGATTTGAGAGAAAAAAATAAACTTAAATCAACAATTTAAAAATATTCAGGGGCCGGTGAGATGGCTCAGCAGCTTAAGCGCCTGCCCGGCAAGCGTGAGGGCCTGAGTTCGACTCCCGGAACCCACATACGAAAAAGGGGCCGGTGATATCGCTCAGTGGCACGGGCGCCTGCTGGCGCGCGAGGTCCTGAGGTCGACCCCCCGGTACCCACAAAAAAAATAAAAATAAAAATAAAAATATTCAGGATAATAGTCCAAAGTCAAGCTGAAATGCATATGAGCTCTCTGGATACTGTCAACAGCCAGTGATTTTGCTGTACCCATGGGACATCCAGAAGACATAATTTACAAGCTGAATGTAAAGGGGCTGGCAAAAGGTCCAGTTAGGGCCTACAGATTTGACACTCATAAGCATATAGACAGTGATTGGCATCGTGTAAATAGATGAGTTTTCCTGAAGAAACCAAACAGCCTAACAGGTGAAGCTCAGAAAAATACCAGTTTTTAATAACGGACAGGCAGAGAAAAGAATGAGAAGTAAAATGGAGAAAAAGAGAAAAATAAAGAGGAAATATTAGCAGGAAAGCAAATGCATGGAGATTTAGGAGAACCCAGGTAATGATATCAAATACCACAGTTGTCAAAGACAAGCCTGAAAGATAATTAAAGCACATTGTGGTTATTGTGTCTTTGTTAACATTCTTAGAACACCAAAAGAAGGTGGCAAAACTGGGATCAGACCCCAGAAGATGAAGAAGAAAATTGAAAAGAAGAAGTAACCAGTTTATTTTTATTTGAGATCTTCACTATGCATGTAGAAGAGGACAGTCCCAGGATGGACTCAGAATCAGAGCATGTTTTCCCTAAAGTCTGAGTAATCGGAGCCTTTGTATAATCTAAGAGGAAGTGACACTGGAAGACAGGCAAAAATAGATGAAAGGGAGTAAAATCAGTAGTTCAGAGATTCTAACCAGCGTGGTGAGAATAGGCCTACAATACGCAGAGAGGAGGGTTTGTTTAGGTTTGTAAAAGGAACATACTTTTTATAAAAGAATCTGTGGAAAAAGAACTGGAGTGTATGTAGGGATCAGTGTAGGCTTGGATCAGAAAGCTTTGACGGAATGTACCTGAACACTTCCTCTTTCTCTATAAATTCTTCCTTTTTCTCTGTAAAGGCAAGCACAATTTTTGATGGTAAACATCAGTGGGGAAAAGTTTGTGAAAATATTTAAGAAGTATGAGAGGCTAATGAGCAAAGACATGAGATAGATTGCTGAAATTGTTGAGAATCTGAATATAAAAACAACTTTGAACAACTTTCTTATGATGTTATTTTAGCATATTTACAGTGAGAGGCAGTGTTCCTGAATTTTTGTTTTCCTTTTATTATGTAATCGTAGGTATATATATTTTAAATGTTCTTAGTTTAAACAAACATAAATACTTAAATTGTGGCCACTCTTCTGAAAGCATCAATGTATCTCTCAAAACTTTATGATTTTTTTCTTTTAAATTTTTGCAATGCTTGTACAAAAGCTTTTTTGGAAATATTAAGGACGATCATATTGCTGCTAATACACCAGAAAAATTAAACATATTGTGAATTTTTGTATTCAACAATGTGTTTGCGTTAAGCAGACAGTTTTCTTAAATGCCTTGCAGCTGTACCTCTTCCATTATTTGCGGAGCATCTCCGTGCATTTGTAGGGGCACATTTTAGTATTCCTGAAGCTGTTTACAGTACAGAATGACGGGCCGGCCTAGGCCCGTGGGTGCACACACGCCTTTGGCAGCCAACGACCGGAACCGGACACCCAGCACAGCCGGTCAAGGCGCAGAGTAATCAGCCAGACCAGCAATGTGGAAGTGTCCGAAGTAGCAGGAGGAGCCAGCAGTTGGGCTCTGGAGAATTCCAACAGAAGACCAGTCCCAGGCACCACATCCAGAGGCCAAGATCAGCTCCATACCCAGCACATTTCTGGGATTAAACATGGACACTATCACTGAACTGTAAACACCACAGGTATTTTACTACTTTTATTCTCCCTTGTTTGTCTGATTGGCTATCCCTTTCCTGTCTAGTTTCATGTTGTCTCGTTTTGTTTTGTACTCTGTAGTTATTTTTGTATTTTTTTTCCCCTGCTCTCTCTGGTCTCCTTTTTCTTTCTTTTCTTTTTCATTCTCTTTCTTCCTTCTTTTTCACTGTTTAGGTTTCTTACCTTTCTTTTTCGTTTTCTTCTACTGATCCTCTCTCTCTTTTCTCAACTACTTCTTGAATTTAAACTTTCAAGTGAGTAAACATTGTCTCTGCCACGTTTACTCCTTTGCATTCTATTTCATTCTCTCCCTCCTCTGTCCTCCAGTTAAAAACTCGGGTGATCATCCTTTGACCTCCAGCCTTGACTCTACTATATTTCACCTCATTCATCAGTTTATCCTGTCCCCTACCCATCTTAACCGCCCCCCCACCCCGCAGAAGGGTAAAATCACCTCACTAAGGGGAAAATCACTGCATACAAGTGCACAGTATATGTTTTATTTTGTCATATAACTTTAGTTTACTCCTGTGGTTGGAGATAGCAGGTTAATGGTTACCATAGCTTGTCAGTAGTTAAGCTGTACTTGAAACTATTGCTATTACTAACTGTACTACTTTATTAGCCAGGATGTCATACATGTTGTAATCAGTTTTTCTCCCCTGTATGATAATGCTGTGATTGTATGGGGTCATAATCACCACCACAACCCAGAACCAAAGGATTGGGTGCTGAGCTGAATAGTAACTTGGCATCCTTCACAAATTGGGAAGGTAGGTTCTTGGGATAGCTATAAAGAACCACCTACATCTAGAGGACATCCCTGAAGATAAGACATCTCCTAGGGAAGCTTCAATACTGGTGATAAAACTATCATAAGAAATAGGCAAGCAACAACATAGAAAACAAAATAAAGAGGCTGGTGAGATAGCTCAGTGGCCTAAGTGCCTGCCTGGCAAGTGCAAGGTCCTGAGTTTGACTCCCAGTACCCACATACGAAAAAAGAGACGGTGATATTGCTCAGTGGCACGGGTGCCTGCTGGCATGCGAGGTCTTGAGTTCGACCCCCAGTATCCACAAAAAAAAAAAAAAAAGAAAAGAAAAGAAAAGAAAACAAATTAAAATTTAAAAAAAGAAAAGAAAATGACAACACAGAAGCAAAATACAACTCAAACCCCTAGCCCACCCAGGACAAACCCAGAACACAATGATAGACGAAATTGGAAATCAAACACTGGAACTTTCTGAAATGATAGCAGCAGAAGTGAAAAAACAAGTGGAAAAGGCTAGAGAGAAAATAATCTCTCAGGTACAAAAAGAAATAATGCTTAAAATCAAAGATATTAGAGAAGACACAGATAAAAGAATAGATGAGCTTAGAAAAATGATGGAAACAAAAAATATCAACAATAGGAGAGATATGAAATCCATGAAACAGATCCAAACAGAAATCCATGAGATTAAAACCTCCACTGAATGTATATGCAGCAGATTGAGTGAAGGAGAGGATAGAATATCAGATCTTGAAGACAGAATTGCAGCTAGTGATCATGAGAAGAAAGATATCTTAAAAATAGCAAGAGACGATGAAAAATCAACCCAACAGCTACAAAATGAAGCAAAGAAGAATCACATAAGATTGGTTGGGGTCAATGAGAAAGCTGGAGACAGCGCAAATACCATAAAAAAAAACTTTGCGGAAATAATGGCAGTAAACTTAGCAAGCATGGATAAAGAATTTGACACACAAATAAATGAAGCATATAGAACTCCAAACAGCCATGACCAAAATAAAACTACACCAAGACATATAATAACTTAGATTCCAGAAATTCAGCACAAGAACAGAATGTTAAAAGCTGTTAGAGAAAAGAAACAGATCACATATAAAGGAAAGCCCATCAGAATCACAGCATACTTTTCCACACAAACCCGCAAGTCAACAAGAGCTTGGAGTGAAGTATTTCAAGTCCTGAAAGAAAATAACTTCCAACCCAGATTGATGTACCCTGTAAAACTATCCTTCAAAATTGTTGGAGAAATAAGAAACTTCCATGGCAAAGAGCAACTGAAGAAATTCATGACCACCAAACCAGCCCTACAAAGAGTACTGAAAGATATTCTAGACAGAGATGAAAATGACCACAATGTTAAGAACAACAATAGAAAAAAAAACCATAGGCAGGGCAAGCAATTCAACAGAGGGGAAAAGCAGGGAACCAACAGCAGGAAAATATCATGACAAAGATAAGCCAATACATATCAGTTATAACCACAAATGTAAGCAGCCTCAATTCACCAATCAAAAGAAACAGACTGGCAGAATGGATCAAGAAACAAGATCTGACAATGTGCTGTATAGAATGAATACATTTAACTCAAAAAGAAATTCATAGACTCAAAGTCAAAGGATGGAAAACAATCTTCTATGCAACAGGAACCCAGAAGAAAGCAGGGGTAGCTATTCTGTTTGCAGACAATGTGAACTTCAAACCAAGAATGATCAAAAGTGATAAAGAAGGTCACTACATACTTGTTAGGGGAAAATTTCAAGAGGAAGAGATAACAATCATAAATATGTATGCACTGAATACAGGAGCACCCAATTATTAAGACAATTATTAATAGACATGAAAAATCAAATAAGGAATAACACAATTGTAATGGAAAACCTTAATACCCCATTGTCACAAAGAGATAGATCAACTAGACAAAAAATCAGCAAAGAAATATCAGAACTGAACCAAGCCTGTGAACAAATGGACTTAGTAGATATTTACAGAGTGTTCCACCCAACATCATCAGAATACACATTCTTCTCTGCACACAGGATGTTCTCTAAAATAGACCATATACTAGCCCATAGAACAAGCTTCAGTAAATGCAAAGGAATTGAAATCATTCCATGCATATTATCTGACCATAGTACAATGAAATTAGAAATTGATGATAAAAGAAACTGCAAAAACACCATAAACACATCTAAATTAAATAACACCCTCCTATGCAGTACAGAACCTTAGCCTTCACTTCCTGCTTACCCAAAGCTTCAAGGTCAGCAAGCAGAGAAAGATTTGGTAGCAGCTCCCCAAGTTATTCTGGAAAGACACCCAGCTCTGTACATGAATGTGTTCTTCTTTATTCCCAGGGATATATGGGGCTCTTCGCAGCCCCATATGAATATCTCATTCCTTATTCTCCAAGACTCTTTTTGAGATTTTTGGCCAACTTCTAATTTGTTCCAGCTATTATCAGCAATTTAGAGAGCTGAAATATTGAAGCACTCTTACTGATTATTTTGGGCCAATACCGTTGGGGAAAGGCTATTTGCATTATGAGAACTATGAGCCAGCTCAAGTAAGGAGACAGCTTGTATGTAGGAGTTTTGAAGGAACGTCTAGTTCAAACAATGATAAAATTCAAGAAGGAGATTTTGGAGACCTTTCAGCTCATTCTACCCTTCCAATCCTCCCCCATCAATGGCTGCTAGTTGTTGATTTTCACTATGATTTGTGGGCTGATCTTTTTTATTTTTGTACCAGGAATCGAACTCAGGACCTTGTGCTTGCCAGGCAGGCACTGTGCAGCTGAGCTATATCCCTGGCCCAGGGGGCTGCTCTTGTCTAATGCTACCATGGAGCTTGGGAGAAGTGGGTAGAATAGAGCAAACTAAATATCACAAAGCTAACTGAAAAAATACTTCTCGAATGGATAAAACTCTTTGATTAATTTTTAGAGTTCTTAAAAAAATAGATTTTGACCATTTTTTTCCCAGTTGTTTTTGATTTGTAGGGAAGTGATTTAGAGAGTCTACCATTCTGGTATTCAGAATACCTTATGTAGGTTTTTCACAGACACTGTGGAAGTAAATCATATGCATTCCCTATTTATCCTCGGAGAATAATCCTGAGGAATTGTGATGAAATATGATTCTATGATAGCTATCAGTCAAGTCTTTCGTTCCAGATTTTCTTGTGTTAAAAGTGTTAGGTGAAGTGCTGAAATAGTTATGTTTGGAATTGTACCTGAAGAGTAAGATAAACAGATCGGATGAGGTTCTTGCAGAGAAATCTGTGTGTCTCATGGAGCTCCCTGCTGAAAGTGTAAATCCCAATGACTTGGTAAATTTGAGGTAACACAAATAAAATGGATTATAAGAAATTCAGAGTATTTTGGACCCTCTCCAATCCTTTGTGGTGACATTTTACGTGACAGCCCCACCATCTTGTAATATATGGCCTGTCAGAAAATATTGAATTTGCTCAATCGTTGATCTGACTCACATTTGTGGTCACACTTTTAAAGAACTCATGAGGGTTATGGCATAAAGAAGCAACAGGAAAAAAAAACTCTTCTTTTTGTTTATGCTTTTGTTTATGATTGCAAAGGGGTTAGGGTATTGTTTTTGTTTATGCTTTTGTTTATAATTACAAAGGGATTAGGGTATTCCTAACTTTTTAATAGATTATTTTCTGTGCAGGCCATAATCACTAAAATAATTCACTTTGATGTAAAAAAGAACTTCTTAAGGGCACTTGTGAGGGGAATTCACAGTTATGGATCATTTTAATTGAATTATATTCTCAGAGCTTCAGTTCTGAGCTCTGAATCTACAATCTGTAATTTGCGAGTAATCAATGGTACTAATTTAAATGCTCTTGGGTAAAGATAATGTGAAAAGAAAAACCTGCTTATTTCTAACATAAAATTGTTTATTAGGCAAAATAATAGATCATTGTAAATCAGCTGTTAAAAAAGAAATAAAATCTGTTTATTTAATAATTTAAATTCATATTTAACTGAGTATTTTTATGAATACTTTGTAAATTGGTTCAATTATTGTTAAAATATAAAAGTGAACTTTCAAAGCAAGCATTATTGTCTTCTAAATATTTAATAGTTCCAGACATTTTTCATCTGTCATGGGATAATATTCTCTGTGTTATGGAATCAATGTCTTTCATGGAAGGGGATTTCTGGGCATGTTTGAATGTAATGTGTAACTCACTTTTTTATTATTCCCACTAAAACAGAGAGCTGAGATGTTTTTTGTTATGTAAATTGGTAATGTACCTGGAAAATAACAAAGACAAATTATTCCTGAGATCATGAATATGTTTTCATGACGTTTTCATGTGATATTTTTGTTTTATATTTCTAAAATGTCAAATTTCCCCAGTATCAGAACTCAAAAGAATTCTAAGTAACCCTGCAGTCTTATGTCCAGAACAAGTTAAGAATGTTTTTAGCTGTATTGCCTAGAAGAATTAACTTACTTGTCTGTGAGTTTCTTCAGTCTTACAGTTGATAGCTACAATTGCCAAGAGTTGAAGATCAAATATTTTGGAAAGTACTACTTTGACTTTTCTCTGAAATATTTTAGGTAGTCTCTTTATGGATTCTTTAATAGACTAAAACACCAACAGTACATTGCAAAGCCTAGAGTGTAGCCAGCATGTGCCCATGGAAGTTTATAGATTAAAGCAATGTATCGAGTAAAATGTAACACACCGACTAAATAGTTTGATCACCTCCATTGCTTAAGCTCTACCTCATTACTCAGCAGGCTGTTCTAAACCATCTTCTCCCTTTTCAACTTCAGAATCACCTGAGGCCCACCCTACTATGCATAAGCATATTTGTTCCCTGAAAAGACTAAATCCATCTAACACTTGTTCTTCCAAATTGCTTTCTTTTTCCAAAAGAAAGTTTCAGTTTGTTAATGTATTTTATACTCTGTCTTCTGGTTTCAGAGTAAGCACTCTCAACAGGGCATGGTAACACATGCTCATAATCCCCGCACTTGGGAGGCTGAGGCAGGAGGATCGCCTTGAGTTTGAGGCCAGTTTAGCCTACACAGTAAGTTCATTAAGTTCAAGTTAACTCTGAACTACATAGAAAGACACTGCCTTAAAAAAAATCCAAAGTAAGCACTTTCTTCTTTCCAAAGGACTTTCTGCATTTATTCTAGCCACTTTGTTCCATTACTTTTCTCTTTCTTTGTTACAGCTATTCTCGTATACTGTACTAGTTTGTCCTCATATTTTCCTGCATTTTCTTCATTCTAAAATACTCCATCAGCCCGGTGTGGTGGTGCATGCTTGTAATCCCCATACTCAGGTGGCTGAGGTAGGAGGATCACTGCTAGCTTAAGGCCAGCCTGAACTACATGGTGGTACTGTGTCTCAAAAAACCTAAAATAAAATAAAATACTCTCCATCAACAATAATTGTACACATCAGTAATATTACAATGTATTATATCTGACATGTGCTTGATAATATAAATTAAATTAAAAACTCCATCAATAATCATACACAGTAGTAATATTACAATGTGTTGTATTTGACGTGTGTCTCATAACATGAGTAACAATAAAGCAGTAATGATAATTGAAGCATTCCTATTGAGTACTTTTGACTTTGCCAATACTTCTCTTTATTTTTACATGCATCAACAATAATTTAATAATGAAAGCTACATTTTAACGCTCATATTATTACAGTCTCCGTTTGGTATTGTGTAAATTAATTCTCAGCAATATTGATGGGTTCAATGCTC
The DNA here is from genome assembly GCA_028451465.1 of Erethizon dorsatum. NCBI lineage: Eukaryota > Metazoa > Chordata > Mammalia > Rodentia > Erethizontidae > Erethizon > Erethizon dorsatum. The sequence continues at coordinate 141,727,896 of CM051824.1, forward strand.
AATATAGAGGAAACTACAGAACTGGGACTTCCACCCTGGTCATTGGGCTCTACATGACCCTCATATCCCTGCTTCCAAGCCAGGAAAACTTTAGCAAATTCTATACTCACTGTCTTTGCTCTATCATAAAAACTTTCTTGTCATGAAATAGGATTTTAATTTCCATTATTTTTCTGAAATATGTTTCCTTACATGTGGTCATAAGCCCTCATATCGACTCTTCATCGTCCTATTCTAGGTAAATTTCCTATAATGTTGGATACTTAACCAAATCTGTATGTAAAACAACCTGTTGCTTTGCATGTCCTGTCCAAACTCCAGGATCTCCTTTTGCCTCCAGAACTTTCTTCTCTTACTCCACTGCTATGACATCTCTTTCTTTCTTCCTTTAGTATTGTTATTCCCAGATTGCTTATTTTCTACACATGCAAAGGTTCTCTGATAGCCTTTCAGTCTCAAAAGGTCAATGATCATATATGTACAGTTTACTCCTAAGGTATATCTGTGTCTGCTATGAGATTTTAGAGATTTCCTCCTGAGTTTATCATTTCCAATACATCTTGTCTAACAAACCCTCATAATTATGGTCATCAAACCCTCTTGATCTTGTGTCCTTGCTCTTTTCTTTCCAGAGCCTTCAATATTCCCATCAACACCTGTCCCATCAGATCCTCATGGCTTCTTATCAGAACTGCCTGTACCTGGTGCTTGGTCTTACTCTATGCATATTCTTTACTTCAGTGTAGGCTTCCCTTAGGCTTTTATTGATTCTAAAAATCATTTTCATTGGGAAGAGCAAATTCTCATTAATTTAGATTACACAAAATGCCAGGTTTGTGTAAGCCACTGTTATAGAACAGTGGAACACTAGAATAATGGAAAATTTTATTTGAATATCCTCATCTGCCTTTGGATCGTGTGAAATTTGGTGTATATTTTCTCCACTACTGCAGTGTTTCGGGCTTCTTATGTAAAGTTAATCTGAAAATTATCATTTATTAATCTATTAAATGCCCAATGACTTGCCGGTTGATAATCAAAACAAATAGCATTTTTAACTAGATGACTTCTGTGGCACTCTAATTTTGTTACTTAGTTTGTCTCATAGCATATGTGTTGTGCTATGTCATGCACTAGAAATACACATTACATTACTTAGATGTAAACCTTAGGAAAATACAAAAATAGTGGCAAATATAGAATAAGAAGAGACAATAAATAAAATCTAGCTACTGGAAAAAATGAAAAGATGTATAGGTATCTGAAAAGTTTTTTAAGGGATAGATTTTGTATAACAAGTGATGGGCAAAAATCAGACTACTCCAGTTGTATGAATTGCAAAGCCATATACTGACAAATTTTGATAGCTCTAGATAAGAGATTTATTTATTTATTTATTTATTTATTTATTTATTTATTTATTTATTTGATTTTTTGAGACAAGGTCTCACTATGTAGTTCTGACTAGGCTTGAACTCACTATGTCATGGCAATCCTCCTGCCTCAGCCTCCCGAGTGCTGGGATTATAGGTGTGTGCCACCATACCTGGCTTCTCGATATGAGATTTAAAGAAAAGAGAAAGCACAGCACTGATTCTGCCTTGCATAATAAGCGTATATGTTGTCACTACGCAAGCAAATATGAACACTGACTAAACAGAAAACAATAGACAGGAAGTTTAATTCATTTTAATCTTAAGCAGTTCTCTTTACTATTGTTGAGATTCTTTGAATTTGAATACAAGACTTTATTAACTGGTTGACAAGAAAAGTCTACTGCAAATCAGACTTTCCATGTTTTGCTAAAAATCCGAAGTGGCCCTTCTGAAGTGCGTGTGAATTATCCTGCCTGTCATCATGTATTCAGGTGTATTCAGTCACTGACAGATGGCCAGCTATTTCCTCCTCACTAGAAATGAATAAATGGCACCTGCTCTGAAGAAGAAAGGAGGCCAACAGACATCTTTCAAACAGTCAAACTTTAAAAAGGAAAATTGAAACTTGCCATTTAATATTTTGTAATTCAAGTGACAAGTCAACAATTTAGCTGTGTTAGTTAGAATGAAGTAATAGTAGTCCCAAGTTAGTTTTCTCAGGCTAAAGGGATAATTGAAAGAAGGAAATTGTAGACTTGACCTCAATATTCTAAGTAATAATTTACCCTCACATTTGTAAATTTCCCCAAATAAGGAGATAGACATTTTTGATGCCCTGGATACATTTTTTTTTGCTGTCATATGCTTATTCATACTCAGATTTAAACATTTTCCTTCATTTCCTGATTTTAGGAGGGGAGTCTTTCTTATCAAATCATCTTTGTGCTGTCTATTCATTCAATCAATCAGTCAAAACCCCACATATGTCATCTATTGGGAGGTAGAACTGAAAGGAATAAGAACTGCCTTTAAAGAACATCTTTTCTAATTGGCAAGATATTTCCCTTAGATTGTGTTTGGCTGTATCCTATAACAGTAACCCAGCATTGGTGACTTTACTCAGTAGAGGTCAGTATCAGCAACCCTTCCCATGGTGCCAGATGTTAGAGACCCCTGCAGTGGGTTCCAATCTCCTGCCTGGGTTACAGTGCATGGCAGGAAAGGAAAGAAAGAGCAAGAGACAAAGTAGAGTGCGTAGCAGGGATCTGGGACCACCAGTTGTTCTCTAGGAACAAAAGGCCAAGAGGCACCCAGACCCTTGGTATTTATTCATTACATCTGAGTGAAGAACAATGGGTGGAGGGCAGTAGGTGTTTCCAGGAACAGTACGGGCAACTAGACTAGGGTGGGCTAGTTCACCCAAGAAGATCAAAACATTCTTGCAAGGACAAGGACAAGGAAAAGAGTTTCCACAGGTGCCTTATTCTCTTTAGCAGGTCTTACCTTGTCCTATGAGCGCCACAGCAGTTATTAGCCCTAGGGTGACCAGAAAAAAAGTGGAGAGCTTCCATGTTCCATTCTGGCCCAAAACGGCAGGACAAGGAGAGCCTAGGACAGATACTATGTCAATTTACCATTCGTGGTCCCCAACAGGTCAAGGCTGGCAATCCAGTTCCACTATGGTGGTCTCACGTGCCTTCCAAAAACCAGTACTTCCTTTCTTTCCGTTCTGCCATCCTTCACTTTTGTCTGTGTTTCTGATAGTTACAAAATAGTGGATTCATCTGCCTACACTATTTCTATTATCCAGGGAAGAGGGAGAGGGATAAGTCAGAAACCAAATGGCATGTAACAGCTGGGATTTCTCTCTCCTCATAACCCTGACAAGTACATGTGCAGTTACATCTTATTGGCACAGGTCTATTCAATGCTATCATCTGCTCTTGGGGCCAGAAACCCAGGGAAATCAAGAATTTAGTCAGGTGCATTGCTGTCCTAAATAAAACAAGAAACTCTAAGTGAGGAAATAAGAGGAAAATTAATATCAGTTGGTCACTAAATGGTTCTACCTTCATAGATTTGGCCTCCATCCCAAAAGAAAAGAAAAAAAAAAAGAACAATTCTGTGAAGTAAGAAATATATGGAAATGGTACGTAATGGCTAACAGAGGGGTGATGATAGGAGATACATTTCTATGTATGCAATATTAAGTATTTTTAAAATACTGTGGTAGATATTTAAGGGTCTTATTCCAAAAAAATTTCCTGTTCAGATGGATTGAATAGATTGAGACTCAAGGCCATAAAATTAATGCAGAATAACTGTTATGAGGGCCATACCCATAGCTATGACGAAGATGCCTATCAGAAAGAACAAGTGAGAGCGATACCCGCAGAGCCTGAAGCACAGGTGGGAATTTTGTTTACAGAAGCTGAATTTGTGTTGACTGAAGAGCACTGAGCAGCATGCGCTCAGTCGGGTACAAGATTTAGAAAAGAAAAGTTATCTGAGCTGGAAATAGTAGCTGTGGAGATATCAGGTTGTAAGACACAGCTGAATTGGATAAGGTCACTCAAAACAATCCAAGAATTAATAGGTAGATACAAGAGAAAAAAGGAAAGATAATATTTGAGAGATAAGTGGAAAATAAAATAGTGTAGAAATAGTAATAAGAAGCCATAGTCAGAGAAACAAAATAAAATCTCAACAAAAGTAATATTCTATTAATAGAAAAGATAATTCTTAAAGGAGGAGGGGGAGGAGGAGGGGCAGGAAGAGGCGTGTTAAAGAGTGTCAAATGCGAAATTCCATAGGACCTAGATAGAAACTGTTCTTTGAACTTCGATATCATGTAATCATCAATGAGTTCAAGCAGAAAGGTTTAGTAAAATTAAATGGGAAGAAAGCAAATAGCAGTGTAATATTTGGAAAAGCAAAGGTGAGGAAGAAGATACTGCATACTGGGGAAATTTGGAAGGAGAAATTAGGAGGAAAGAGAGCGGACAAGAGGTAGAACTTTATCGTTCGATTCTAACAGGGTTGTGTGTTTGTGTGTGTACCAATGTACTATGACAGCTAGGAGCGTAGTATATGTGGAGGAGAAAGCCAGCAGAGAAAGTCTTTCATGGAAGGTGATATGAAGAAATCAGATGTGATTAACAAAAGATTATCCCTGATAGTTGGTAAAAGATTATCCCTGATAGAGAGTTTTGATAGAAGTGCATTCATGCCTATTTACATGATAGGTGTTACACAATTGATTTTTGCACTGGTATGCATTTGCTCATAAAAACTGCCTACCACAACCAAAATATTGAATTAATGATCATAAATGCATGTATCCAAAACTAAATAGATAAAACATATTTTTGCAAGTACATAATGAGCAACGATTTTTTACTGTGAAATAACAATATGAAAGATTCCTAATTTTCATTTCAAATAACTTTATTTCCATTTTATTTTTCCTCATAGATATCCTCACTTTTTCCAGGAAGTAAAGATACATAGGTGAAAATTTTATGTCAATATTGGTTTTAAATAATAATACTCAAGTTTCAATATTTTCAACATGAATATGTTCCTATAGTCATAAAGTTTTATTTGATATTTATAATCCGTGTTTGCTTACACTTCAACTTTCATCTGTTTTCATTTGGCATTCTGAGAAAACAACTCTGAATATATTCCATATAACTGTTTACAACAGTATTGCCCAAAGAATATATACCTATTTGTTATTAAATATTTTATACATAGCACTAAAACTAATATTTTTGTTATTAAGCTTTTTTCAACCATGGCTTTCCTTTATCAATCAATTAATACGACTTATCTGTCTTATTTAAAAACTAACGATCTCTCTTTACAAGTGTACACAATTTACTAAAGGGCAATGGAGTTAAGAAGGGAGTTAATAACTTGCTTTAGTCTTGTGACCTGTGCACACTGTTGAATTCAGTTATCTCTGTGTGAAGTGTTAGGGACATATTAAGAGACTTTCTAGCAGTACAATATACAAGTAATCATAAATGCAATCTTTGCTACCTTAGTAAGCCTATAAAATATATCTCTTGCACATGTAGTTATTTTCATTACTGCATTTCCCTGGAGAAACAGAGGTTATTCTTGAGAAGATGAATGCAGTATGATAGTTTAAATAAATGATCACTATAAGGAATTATAGGAAAGATGCTTGCCCAAAGAAGCATGGAATGATCGAGAGAGTACACTAGGGCCATCTTTGAGAGATCATTTGGCATAAAAATTGTTTTGCTTTTGTCCTAATGAGTGAATAAAAACTGAAAGCAATGTGAAAAACAGCTTTTCGTAATGTTTACTATTTGGCTGTGGTATGGTTGTTTATGATTATATTGGATCACGTGGAAAAGCCACAAAACTGTTTCCATTGTTCAATATGTTTGTTTGTTTTGTTTTGTTTACAACATAGATCCTTGAACTTCTGTTTTTCTCCAAGTACTCATTTACCAGGCCCGGGGATATAGCTCGGAGGCACAGGTGCCTGCCTGGCAAGTGCAAGGTCCTGAGTTCGATTCCCAGTACAAAAAAAATATGGTCATTTTCCTGGATAATTTGTGGTTACAAATAATAATATTTGTAACTCTTTCCTACTTCACTGAGGAGAGGGTAGGGATGGACCCCGCTTCTTTTCCTGCTTTGATTTACACACAGCGGTATCGAGAACTTCTCCATGGCAGAGCCTCATTTTACACCCAGGGATGACAGCCCCAAAGGCCTGTGCATGAGCACTTGCATGGGTGTGCACACATGTATGCAACACACGCACACACACACACACACACACGAAAAATTTTACCTTAGATCTTCACTTGACATCCTATTCCTTTCCCCAGCTCTGTCTTCCACACCAAGAGGGGAAACATGAAATTACCACATTGGGGCTCCTTTTCTTTATTCATCACTGCCTGACCACTGTCTTCTCCACATAAGATGAACGTTATACAAGTAAGAGGAGTGACACCAAATAAGTTGCTTCTAGACTACTAATACGAAGAGTAAGGGCTAAAACCCTGGAATGCTTTGAATAATCCTTTGCTATAAATGACAGAGAGCAGATGCATCATTAGTGAAGATATAAACTTCTCTCTCCATCTCTGTCCCATTTCCAAGTCTGTGCAGATCCTGCCACGCATAGGTGTGCTACAAGTTTTCAGAAGTAGCGACCACATGAATCCATAACAGTTCGCTCTCTATGGAAACCTACACAGCCCACAGTGGTATAAATACAGACCCTCCTGAAAGGAGCAGACCCGTTTTTCTCAGGTTGGCTCTACCTGGGTCTATTCTCTCTCTCTCTTTTTTTTTTTTTTTATGTGGGTACCGGGAGTCGAACTCAGGACCTTGCGCTTGCCAGGCAGGTGCTTATGCTGCTGAGCCATCTCACCGGCCCCCATTCTCTTTTTTGAATGAGAAAGGAGAAGTGGCAAAGTGGACAGGCCTGAAATGAGGAATAACTTTCAAATTGTAAAATTATTGTTGTACAGATCTATAAATTTGGATAAATGCATACTCATGTAATCACCACCAATATTAAGGTATGGAAGTCTTCCACAAACTCAAAAATTTCCCTCATCATATCCCTTTTTATTTAGACCCCCACCGAAGGTTCCCCAGCCCTGACAATCACTAATCTATTCTCAGTTCCCACCAGTCAGCTCTTTTCCTGAATGTCATGCAATTAAAATCACAGAGCATACCGCCTGTGGAGACTGGCATGTTTCTCTTTGTATTTGATGTTGATCCGTGTTGTTGTGTATGTCAACAGTTTATTACGTTATCACTGCCTAATATTACTATGCAAATTACAGATTTCTGACCATTTTGGCAGTTGGACATCTGAACATTTTCAGGTGTTATGGGCTGGGTTGTGTCCTTCCAAAATTCATATGTTGAAGTCCTAACCCCCAGAATCTCGTATTATGACTATGTTTGGAAACTGTGTTTTTACAATAATGGTAATTAAATTAAATGAGGTCCTGAGAGTGGGGTGTAATTCAGAGTGAGTTGTGTCTTTATAAGAAAAGGAGATGAGGACACAGACATGCAAAAGTGGAAAAGTAGTCATGGGAGAGGCCTCATAGTGAAGCAACTCTGCTGATACCTTAAACTTTGATTTCTAGCATCCTGACCTGAGGGAAGATGAATATCTGTTGTTTAAACCACCTAGTCTGTGTACTTTGTTATGGTAACCATAGCAAACTAATATATGGTTTGTTGATTATGAGTAAAACTGCTATAAAAATGTGTGAGCAAGTTATGAAAACCTAAGTGTGTATATCACCACAAAATACCAAGAAGCGAGATTATTGAATTTATGAATAATGTATGTTAAACATTATAATTGGCTGCCTCAGTTTTCCACAATGGTTGTATGATTTTTCATCATTCCCATGTTTAAGAGAGTTCCTGTTGTACCACATTCACTCCATCCTTAATGTTGCCATTATTTTTTTATACTAATAGTATATAGTAATATCTCCTTCTAGTTTAATTTGCCTTTTCTAAAGATGGATGATATTGAGCCTCTTGTCATCAATATTTATTTTTATTGAAATATCTATTTAATCTTTTGCCTGTTTTTATTGGGTTGGTTGTTTCTTTATGTTCAAGTTTTGAGAATGTTATATATTCATAGTACAATTTCTTGTTGTATTATATTTGTAATTTGCAAACATTTCTCCTAGTTTGTGGTTTGTACATGTTTAAAGCAGTGTCTCTCTTAAAGCAAATATTTTTGGTTTTAATAAAGTCCACTTTATCATTTTTTTCTTTTATGAATTGATTTCTGTTTTGCATTTGAGAAGGTTTATGACTAATCCTAAGGTTTCAAAGGTTTTTGCCCTGTTTCTTTTCAAGTTTATAATTTCTTTTGAAGTAATTTTCATGTGTATGTAAAGTATAAACTGAGATTTGTTTCTTGATATATAGATGTGCAATATTTCCAGTATCAGTTGTCAATGATACTTTACAGCCTGAATTGCCTTTGTACTTTACTCAAAAATCAGTTAAACACATTTGTATGGTTTTCTTCTGGAGTTTCTATTATGTTCCATTGATATTTGTACTTATTTTCTTCAGTACCATACTGTCTTGATTGATGTAGCTATGCAATAACTCTTAAAATTACATATGATTACTCAATCCTAATTTTTTATTTTAAAAAATATCTCTATTTTCTCTTCCTTTCTTCATGTATTTTAGAATCAATTTGTTGATATTTACCAAAAAAACAAAATGAAACAAAACAATTAAAACCTTGCAGGGATTTTGGCTGGTGCTTAATTAAATCTATAGATGTATTTGGGAAGGAGTGATATTGATACAAGAATACTGAGTTTTTGCAATCCATGAACACAGTCTCTGTCTCCACTTATTAAGGTCTTTGATTTTTTTTCAACATTGTTTTTCATTTGTTTGCTTGTTTTATGAGCTGGGGACTGACCCTAGGGCCTCACACATACTAAGCAAGTTCTCTACCTCTGAGCTACCTCCCCATCTCAGCATTCTTTGATAGCTCTTAAAACACCAATTCTGGACACTATTTGGTAAATCTATACATAAACGCATCATTTTAAATGTAATTCTACATACATCTTTTTTATTTTCATTTTCAAGTTTTCAACATTAATACGTAAAATATGACGGGTTTGTATATTGAATCTGTATAATGCACTGTTGCTAAATTCACATATTAGATTGAGGAGCTTTTAATAATATTTAGGATATATTATGTAAATTATTTCATTATGGAAATAGCAACTATTTTATTTCTTCTTTTCAAATGTGAGTATCATTAATTAATTTTATCTATTTGCATTTCTGATTTGGCTAGGACTTTCACTCTGAAGTTGAACACATCAGGAAAGAACAGACCTCCTTGCCATTCACCATTAAGTGCAGTTTATGTTGTTACATTTTTGTATTTGCTCTTTATGAGGTTAATCAAGTCCCTTCTATTCCTAAATTTCTGAGTTTTTATAAAGAATGGATGTTGAATTTTGTCAACTGCACCTATGATAATACGATACTTGTTCTTCATTTATCTATTAATATTGAGAGTTAGATGCATTGATCTTTGAATATTTAACTAGCCTTGCATTCCTGGTATAAATAATTTGGTTGTAAAATACGATAGTTTTATTTATTTTAACATGTCCAGATTTTATTTCTTAATATTTTATTAAAATTCTTTAGATGTGTTCCTGAGGGATATTAGTTGGCATTTTCTTTTTCTTTTAATGTCTTTGTGTCTTTCTAGATTTTTGGTGCCTGCACATGTTGACGTTATGCTGGTATTGACACTATACAGCAGCGTGGTTCAAAACTAAGCCTGGCTTTTCAGGCACGTCTGGGCAGAAAAAAAAGAGAAAAACAAGGGCATTATTTCTTACCTTTGTTCCATTTCAGAAGGCCACATTTCTACTTTACTGGATAAAATGATTTTCCTTCAGAAATTTTGCCTGCCCTGAGTTCAATGCTGGGAGAAAAAAAGAAAGCCATTAAATTCATCCCTGTTATAGGTCATTATTCATATGTAGATCTTGCTTTCAATCTGTCCTCTGCAGTTTAGTTTTAAGAGTCCTCAGTCATTGCATTTTATGTCAGATTTGTGTTTCAATCAGTAAGAGACATGCATACGCTTCGTGTTGGTGGGTGCCTGAAGTCTACACTTAGAATTTTTTTTAAAGAATCCTTAGTTCAGTAACGAATTGGACTGTACTAGTCTTTTTAATTCTGTTTAACAAAAATGAAAGATAAGGCTTTAAACATTTTATCCATTGTATAACTTAAAGCAAGTTGGAAATAAATTCCTTCCTTTAATCCCTATGTATCTGCCATAACATTTTAGTTAGAGCAGTAGTGTTAGGTCTGAATTCATTCTCCCATAGATTTTTAAAAATTATTTTCTATTAGTACATATTTATAGTGTATAATGTTTACACTTTTTGTGGACAATTGGTACATATACACAGTACATCTTAATTCCTTTTTTTCATCCCATTTCCCTTCCCTCCCTTCCCTTTCCATTCATCTCTTGATTCCCTTCATTTTTTTTTTTTGGTACATATTTACAATACATAATTTTTGTGTTCCTTGTGTGGAGTTGGTACATGTATAAAACGCATTTTAATTCCTTTTTTTATCCTCTTTCCCTCCATCTCCCTCCATCTCTTGATCCCCTGTGCCTCTGAGAACTATCTATCGCCATACTTCCTATGTATCTTTTATTTTGCTCTTTATTTATACTTTGGATTTCTTATTAAGAGAAACTATGACTCATGTGTCCGATTTGCTTCACTTAATATGATGGTCTTAAAGTACAAACATTTTCTTACAAATGACTCAAGTTTATCTTTATGGCAAAGTAGTACTCCATTGTGTGTAAATACCACATTTTCTTTATCCATTTGTCTGTTGATGGACATATAGGGCACTTCCAAGACTTAGGTATTATAAATTGTGCTGTTATAACACGGTTATGCATCTATCACTGTAATATGATGTCTTGAACACTTCTGGGAAGAGACCTAAAAGCAGAATAGCTGGGTCAAATGGAATTTCTAGTTTCAGTTTTTTGATAAATCTCCATACTGATTTCCAAAGTTGTTGTATAAGTTTACATTCCCACCAACAGTGTAGAAGGGATTCTTTTTTCCCTGCAGCCTTGCCAGCATTTGTTATTAATTGATTTCTCGATGATGTAATTCTTTCTGGAGTAAGATGGGATCTCAGTATTTTAATTCTCATTTCTCTAATGGCTAGTGATGTTGAGCATTTTTTTCCTGTATTTACCATCCAATTGCACTATATCTTCTGAAAAATGTCTATTCATTTCAATTGTCCACTTTTTGATTGGGTCTTACTCTGAGGGGCTCTAATTTTTTTAAGTTCTCTATATGTTCTAGATATTAGTCCTCTGTCTGAAGTATAGCTGCCAAATTTTTTTCCATCCTTTAGGTTGTCTTTTCCCTCTGTCGGTTGTTTCTTTTGCTGTGCAGAAAGAAGCTTTTTAAATGTGATATGATCTTATTTAATTCTTCCACACTTTTATAAGAAAAGAAGGATGCCTTCTTTGAATTTCAATTTCAGATAAAATTTTTTTGTAGTTTAATTTGTTCAATAAATTAATTCAAAAACATTACACTGTCAAGGACTTATTGCTACACATCCATCTAAGTTTAAGATCCCTCAGTACAAAGAATCAAAGAAGGGGAATACTGAGTTTAGATTTGTGTAAGACAGGAAACCAGCAGGTGCCAACGTGCATGGTTATAATCATGAGTGCCATATTCCCAAGTTTTAAATCTGCGTGTTAGAAGAGCATTTGCAGGTAACATCGGTTGTAAGAAAATTGGCCAAGCAGACAATAAATTGCGGTGTTGAAAAACTGAAAAAACTAAGCTACTTCAATTACTCTTAACAGAGAGGTACAGCTACTTATTTTTCCATCCATTAGTTTATAACTATAACCTCTTTAAAAGTAACAAGAAGTAAACTCATACATGGCTGCTTGTTCCAAGACAGAAACATCACGGCTAAGAGCATTGTGGAACAAAGATGTTTAGTTCATGGTGGACGGGAAGCAGAGCAGGGGAGCAGTAACAGAGAGGAAGGAGCCAGAGACCAGATTAGTGTTCAAGGTTGTGCCACCATGACCCCCTCAGAACACCCAAAGGTGTGCTTCTTTTTTAAAAATATAGACATAGTTATTGTCCATATCATTGAATACATTTCTATTAGGACTTCAGTTATAGGGAAAAGTCCTTTTTTTCTACTTTATTGTAGTGGCTTTGATGATGTCACCCACATTTTCCTAGGGATTGTTCTTGAGCTAGTGGGCTTAGTGACAAGGTGAGCAAACATGTTTGTAAGGGATGGGGTGGAAGCTCTGGATTGAATCTACATCTCACCTCACTGTCATTTATGATGATGCCCTGGTCTCTGCTGCTCTTTGATGAGAAAAAAATCATCGAAGTGATTGCTCAATTACCTGTCAAGTCTGGCTCTCCTTGGGCTGTGTCTCACCAAGCCTCTACTGGACACAGTGTGCCATTGTCAAGAGTATTTCTGTGGCTTTGTCCTTTGTTCTGTGTCCCTTCTCTCTAGCTAAGTCACTATGACAATCCTATCTACTCTCAGACTTCCAGAAAGTCATCACATCTTCTTGGTGCCTGATGTCCTTTTCTTTCATTCATGAAATATTTATAGCTTCTTTTTCATTGGGCCAATGGCCAAATGAGAACATCTTTTCTGAAAGGAATGTTGAAATGTGTTGGAAGTGCCAAGTCAATTTGCTTATAAAATTATAATGTGAATGAAAATTTAGAATCGGAGTGAAATAAGGTTATTTTCATCCAGATACCTTGTTTAGTAATCAAATTAAGGCCAGAGAAGAAATAAATTCCACTTTGGTTTTTGTTAAAAGTGCAAGAAGCCCATTGGTAGCAGCAATATTCTAAATATCACATGATCTACAAAAATGTAACTAAACTGTAAAACAGTTTCATAAATGAGATTAAGTACTAATTATTCTTGCATTACACTTTTAAAAGGAAGTTGTATTTGAGACTGGAAGCTTGGGCATTTAGAGGTACTCTATGTTTTAGAGTGACAATATACCTTAGGCTCAAAGTGAGGTTTTCTGTGTTTTAACAACAGTGCTGTTTTTGATCTGCTGGTCTTTTAGCTTTTAGCAGCCACAGATTTCTTGGCCTCTCAGAGTCCCGGAAGCCTGAAACATCTAAATAGACACTCCCTTCAGCTGCTACTCGGTATAATGAGGTGTGAAAACAGATCCAGTTCTGCCTCCGCTAGCTTCAGTCTGCTAGCGCTTAATTAGGTGCTTATCCTCACATCTTAGAACATACTCTCTCTATATGGCTTAATTCCCAGACTGTCGTATTTGCTTTTTCTCATAGTTCCTCCAACTAGGCAAAACTTCTCCATAAATAAGGCCTTATAATCAGCTTTCTCATTGTGAACTCACCTTCCATTCCAAAGTAGCATACATTATTTCTGTTACGGTTTGATATTGTTCATGTTTCCACCAGAGTTTGCTTCTGATCTTCTCCTAATCAATAGGCCACATTAATTTTTTCCATTTTTAGCAATCTAGTTTTATTTTTTACATTTGTTCTTAAAGAGGTCAAACCTTGTCTCTTCCCATCTTCAGAATGTTTGAAATGCATTAGCAATAAGAAAAAAATTAGATTTTTTTAAAGGATACAAATTATTTTCTTATTCTGATTTTGCACACGGAAAATGCAAAATATATAGAAACTATATGTTCCTAAATAAAGACTGTGTGTGACAAACGCGAACATACTAAGTGGGGAAAAGTTGAGAGAATTTCCTCTGTGAACTGTAAAATACAAGGATCTTTATTCTCACCATTCCCACTCAATCTAGTACTGGAGGTTTTAGCCAGAGCAGTTAGTTAAGAGAAGGAAATAATAAGGCAAACACATAAAAAGATTATAGGATTCATCATATAGACAATCTAGACTTGACCAAAGAACATATTGGAATGGATAAACAAGTCAGGTAATGTTGAAAAAGGAAAAATCTGTATATAAAAATCAATAGCATTTTAGACATCAATAGCAAACTTGCTGAAAAAGAAATCATGAAAGCAATCCCATGTACTACACACACACACACACTCCAAAAATCCTAAGAATAAATTCAACCAAGGAAGTAAAAAAACCTCTACATTGAAAATTAAAAAAACATTGATGAAAGAAATTGAAAAGGACACACACAAACACACAAACACGAACACAAACACACACACTAATTAAAAAGACTTCTCATGTTCATGAATTATGAGAATTACCATTGTTAAAATGTTGATACTATCCAAAGTAACTTAAAGATTCAATGCAATCTCCAATGATTTTCTTTAAAGAACTAGATAAAACACTTGTAAAAATAGTACAAAAACAAAAATGATCCTAAATAGCCAAAGCAAACTTAAAGAAAAAGAAAAAAGTGGAATGTATTATAATACTTTATTTCAATGCATACTATAGAGTAACAGTTACCAAAGCAGCATGATTCTCTCATAAAAACAGACATATAGACCACTGTAATGGATCAAAAGCATAAATGTAAGACCCAAAACTATAAAAGTACTAGAAGAAAACATAGGGGAACACTTCAAGACATGGGTATAGGCTGTTTTTTTGATAAGACACCCAAAACACAGGAAGTCAAAGTAAAAACTAGACAAATGTGATTATATCAAATGAAGCAAGAAAAAAATCAACACATTAAAAACACATTATAGGTATAATGAACACCTATAGAATGGAAGAAAATTATTGCAAGCTATTATCTGATAAAGGCATAATATCTAGAGTATGTAAGGAAATTTTTTAAATTTAAAAATTTTTCATTTAAATTAGCAAACGTAAATAGATGTCTCAAAAGAAGAAATTCAAATGGCTGATAGATACATGAAAAAATGCTCACTATTATTAGCTATCAAGTAAGTGCAAATCAGAACTGCAATGAAATATCACCTCATTTCAGTTTTATCAAACAAGGAGAACAAACAAAACAAGTGCTGTGAGGATGTGGAGAAAGGAAACTCTTATGTACAGTTCATGGGAATGAAGGTTAATAGAGGCATTGTAGAGAACAGGGGGGATGTTCCCAAAAACCTAAAGGTGTATCTGCCGAATGGTATAGCAGTCCCACCTTTGGTTGTGTATACCCAGAGGAAACGGAATCAGCCTAGGAAAGAGGTATTTGCACTTTCATATTTATTGCAACACTATTTGAAATAGCCATGATATGGAATCAAGCTAGGTGCCCACATGTGGGTGAGGGGAAAAAGAAAATGTGAACTACATACAAGATAGAATACTATTAGAGTATTATTCAGCCATAAAAATATGAAACCCTGTCATTTGCAGAAAAATGGATAGAACTGGAGACTTTTATTTTACATGAAATAAGCCAGACACAGAACAAGAAATATTCCTTGTTCTCCCTCACATATGGAAGCGAACAATGTCAATCTGAATATGGAGCAGCAATTACTAGAGATTTGGAAGGTGGTGACGAGACAGGGTGAAGGAAATTTGGATAATGGCGCCAAACACACTTAGGTAGAAGGAATGAGTTCTAGTGATCCACAGCAAAGCGGTGGTGACTCTAGTTCACAATATCCTATGATATATTCTATAAAAATTTAGAAGAGAGGAACTCAAAGTGTCCAACTATGAAAAAATGATAAGGGGACGGAAATGCTGGTTACCCTGACTCAATCAGTACATGCCGTATCGATATCTTAAAATATCACACTATGTCCTGTCAGTATGTACAGTTATTACAGGTTAATCAAAAATTGAAAAATAAAAAATAAAACCTAACAATAAACCTAAAAAATAAAAGAAACTATATATGTTCTGATCAAGTTGATCATGCAGAAAGGAAATATTTAATTCTGATGCTGGTCTCGCTTTGATTGCGCATTGAGATGATCTCTGAGATCAGCACGCCCATCATAATTATCACTTACTTGCAAATAACCGATGATAAACATAGAAATTATTAGCACCTATAAATGCTTCCAAAATATGTGCATGTGCTACTTTGTAAATATGAAGAAGTTCTTAATTTGAAATTTTTAGCTTAGAAAATATCTGCAAGGTTGTTATGTTTGATGATATCCGTAAAAGGAGCACTTCCTATATAGCTAGCTTCCTAGAATTTTGGAGACTGCCTATAAAATATGAAAATAAGAAAAGACAGGGAGTTGGACTTTCTTTTCATGTTTATTACAAGTTTTATCAGGAGCCAGAGTCTCATTTATGTCACCGTGGATATATTTTACAAGTTTGGACTTGCAAAAATGTGCCTGAATTTGAAAGCCTTACACTTTTTTGGGGGAAAGCAACTATAATATATAATGCACTGACCTTTTAGTATTCATTTTGATTGCTTAATGGTTATACCTTTACAGCTCAGTCAGACTGTAAACAAGAGGATAAAACTGCGTATATAAAGGTCAGAAAAATTTAGTGACAAAATTTATGAAACCCTGTACTTTCCTATGAATAGAAAAAGATTTAAATTTATACATTTGTTCTTAAAATACGTATAGGAAAATAGAAATCCTTAAAAATTATTTCAAGACATGAATCATTAAATATTTAACTTCATTGTAAATGAACCTAATTTATGTGTAATTCTTCCTAGAAAGTTCTATTTCTTCACTGAATGACTTTCAAATTAGTATTATATTTAAAGGAAAATAGCATTGGCTTTGCCTAGAGTCACAATAATTGTATTGGAAAATTCTCAGGATTTAGTTTTTTATTGTTTTCATCTTTCTTAGATAGTTGATTGATAATATTTATTTCCCACAATCAAAATGTCCAACAATATAAATAAGCACCCAAAGAAAGACATATTCATTAAATCTTAGCAATCCTTAAATAGTTTACCAGAATTATCAGCCCTCCCATCTCACTCTGGAAAAATGGAAAAGAAAGTTTTCTTTGGCGCAGAATTACTTTGTGAGCTTCAATTAAGGGGAAAAAGTGAAGATAACTAAAAAAAAGTTGGATATTACAATTAATGTGAAAGCTGTTCAGAAGCATTCCACAGTAGAGGCTGTTCAGAAAAGTCCCCTTCTACTTGAAATTACACAGGGATGCAGAAAATGACAATGCAAAAAGGGAGAGGAAGTAACAAAGTGTCGGTAGGAGCATCATTGTAACAGGTGCTGATAAGTATAGCAGAGAGAAAAAAGCGTCAACACTGTGGAGGTGTTGGGAACGGAGAAAGTGGAAACTGAATGGCTGGATAGAAATAGTTGCCCGTATGCCAATTAAATGTATATGTATAGCATCTGAATGGTCTGATCTTGGTGTGCGTATAGAGTCTCCCTACTGTATGAATGGATCACGTGTGAGTTCCTGGTAAGGAAGAAACACAAACTGCTACATTTACCCAGCTCCGGGAGCAATGAATAAGATAAAAGCAACTCTGGAGACCACTCTAGGCTATTTAAACATAAAAAAAAAAAAAAAAAAACTAAAACATAATAGCAGAAGGGGAAAGTGCTAATTATCTTAGTTTGTGTTTTCTGAAGCTTCCAGAACAGCTATTATGGCCTTTCAAAAAATTAGTACATGTTTGCAGTACATATGATTACATTCCTGTGCAGAGTTGGTGCACGTACATAACACAGCTTCATTCCTTTTCGTTTGCTACCCTTTCTGTCCTTCCCTGCTTCTTCCATTTTTTTGATCACTTCCGCATTGGCGAAGTCTCTAGCTCCCTTTGTTTTTTCAATTTGCTTTTTTTCATCCCCTTTCCCTCTCCCCTATCCCTCTTCCCTCCATCTCTTGTTCCCCTGACCATTTGAAGAACGACCTCCCTATTTCCTATGGCTTTGGAGTCCATCTCCCACTATCTACACTCCTGAGTAACAAATCTCCTCTGCTGGAGTGTGGGCTGGATCTAATCCCTTACTTCTAAAGAAGGGAATTCAGCAACAGTAATAAATGCAATGTTACTTACATGAATAATTTAGCAGTAACTCTGACTTACATCTTGCTAGTCTCTCCTCTCTGTCTCTTTCTCTGTCTCTGTCTCTGTCTCTGTCTGTCTGTCTGTCTGTCTCTCTCTCTCTCTCCTTCTTGCTTCTTTGCTTGGTAAAAAGTGCTGCTGCTATGGTTTGGGGATGGTTGGAATGTGTCCCCCAAGGCTGGCTGTGTTGAAATTAAATCTTCACAGTGAGCTATTAAGGCAGTGGAAACTTAATCTTACTGTGGTGTTTTCAGGTAGAGCCTTTGAGATGTGATTAGGATTAGATAAAGTCATCAGTGTGGAGCCCCCATGACTGACTTTTCGTGGCTTTATAGTAAGAGGGAGAGTGACAGAAAAGACATACACTGGCACTCTCTGTCTCTTGCTATGGGATGCCCTGTAACATCCATATTATGCCAGGAGGAAGGTCATTACCTGATACAGTCCCTTGACCTTCGATTCCAAAATTGAGCCAAGATTAACCTTTAAAAAAAAAAAACTCTATATATGATTTAGGGTTCTCTAGAGGAACAGAAGCAATAGAAAATATATGTATAATTATGCACAGGATTTATTTGGTAGGCTTATAGGTTCAGATGAGGGAGACTCCACAAAGGCTGTCCACAAGATCACAAGCAGGAATGTTCACAATGGCCATCCACATCTAGGGTGGATCTTCCTCCTCAGTTTGCTGGCCTGCATGTTCTGCAGACCCAGAACTGTGCTCCACTAATCTGCTAGGAATTTCTTAATCACTCACATCGACATGCCATGATTAGCAGTCACACCCTAGCCTGTGTTTTCAAATAGTAAGCATAGAAAATCTCATTACACATCTGCCAAGTCTGGGGATGATTCATGGTATTCCCTCACAGTAAGGAACCAAGAGAGTCCTCATATCAACAACCTGCAATGCACTAAATCCTGCCGATAACCATGTGAGTGAGCTTGAAATGAATCCTCCCCATTGAGTTGTGAGAGGACTGCAGACTCGCACAGAGGAAGGGTCCCAGAGCACAGCTAAGCAACACTTATGAACATTCCCAAGCAACAGAAACTGTAATAAATGCGCTGTGATATGGTGAATGTTTAAATTTTTAAAACATCTTATTACCGTAAAAAACAAACAAACACACACCACGTTCCCAAGAATGATAGGATGTATGTGTGTGTGTGTGAAAAAGGGGAAGTATTTTGAGCACTTGAGGGAGTTTAGTGGTAGTGTGTCTTCTACTGTCGTCATTTTTAAAATTTAAATATACACTGTGCTTTTTGATCATCCCTCATTTGTCAACTGTTTACAGCAATTTCTGTCAAATAGTGGGTTCTCATCCACCTTATTCATCAAATCTGGCAGTGTACAACTTCTGGTTCTTCCCCAAATTCAAAGTATATGTTCTGAGTGAATTTAGGACATGCAGCCAGTCAAAACAACCTTAACTAAAGACACTTATGAAAAAGGACTTCCAGAACTGCTTTGAAAGTGGCAAGAATGATGGGATAAGCATGTTTGAGGCTTGGAGGAGTGTGCTAAAGGGGATTAATGTCAGTGTGTTTTTTACTGTAATTTTTTTTTGTGTGTGTGTGTGGGTGCCGGGTGTCAAACTCAGGACCTCACGCACCAGCAGGCGCCCGTGCTGCTGAGCGATATCACTGGCCCTTTTTTCGTATGTGGATACTGGGAGTCGAACTCGGGACCTTGCGCTTGTCAGGCAGGCTCTTATGCTGCTGAGCTATCTCACCGGCCCTATAGTTTTTAAACTTTAACATTCACTGTATGTTTTGATCACACCTATGTCACACATAAATAGCTAATGTATAAGATGGTTTTGAGACAAAATAAATGATAGAACTGAAGTAGGATACTGTTTTAATAATTCAACAAAGAGATATAAAAAGTCTGAATAAGGGTAATAGCAGTGTGCGTGATATAAAAGATAGGTCTGAAAAATTCTACAGTGCAAGACTACAGAACTTACTAATATAAGGGAGAGAGCAGGGCGAGAGAAGAAAAGTCTTAGGGGAAAAGAAGAAAAAATAAGGTGACTTCAAGAGTTTGAATTCAAATCAGCAGTAAAAACAGTAGCAGAACTTGATTATTCAAGCATTAATTCAACAATTATTTTCTAATCATCTGTGATGAGTAAGACATTAAATTATGCATATTGGACACTCAAAGATGAACTTCAAATTAGCCATACCCTGAAAGTGATACAGTGCAAATAAAAAATGATGTCAAAATTTTGAGAATGGAGAAATTTATCTAATCTATAAGAGTTGAGAAAATGTGTAAATTAGACTTTGGATAGTAAAGATTTGATGTGTATATTGGGAATCAGCATGAGAAAAGAAGCAACACTTATCATCATACATATACACACAAATAAGTAGATAGTTCAGTTTCATTAGATTGCAGGTGTGCGAAAAGGACTAATAAGTAAATAATGCCTCTCAACTGTCAGCCTTGAATAAGCATCTTCTGTATGGAATCTCGGGACAATTAAATTGATGCCTCCAACATCAGACAAATTATTAACATTTTTGGAAGAAATGAACCCCATAAAATTTTTATTAAGTAAGTGATATGGGAATAGCTGCAATCTGGAAGATTTATTTAGATTCAGGCTCAGCAAACTATTGCCCATGAACCAAATCCAGTCTTCAATTTATTCGTGTGTAAATAAAGTTTTATTGGTACACATCCATGCTCAAGCATTATATGTTGTCTATGGCTTTAACAGAGATTGTGTGACCTGTAGAACCAAAAGTTTTACTATATGACCATTTTCAGAAAGTGTGTAAATGCCTAGTCTAGCTCCTAAAATGGATTTGAGGAAAGAGAAATGAAAAACCCATTAAGCCATATTAAAAATGTTAGAGCTCTAAATCGGTAGAATACTAACAATAGAAACGAAAAGGAAAAGTATGCGTGCGTGCTGTATTTTTGTATGTGTGTTATATTTATGCACACATGTGGAGTGTGTGGTTATGTGTGCTTTGTGACGGGCAGCTGTTTGGTGCAGGTATAATGTAGAAGAAGAGCCAGTGACAGTCCTCAGGTAGCTCTGCATTAAGTCTCCTCTCTTTATTCAAGTGCACTTTGGGAGGGATAAGTTTTTCATTTCATCCTAAATCAAGTGGCTTAATCCTTGTCCGTATTTCTTTTTCTAATGCTTAATGGGATCAACTACACAGTGGGAATAGAAAATTGATTGAGAATGAATTATGATTGAGGAAGAGGCTCTTGCATACTTCTATAGAAAAGTGCGAGTAAAAAGATAAAAGTTGCTATGACAGTGAACACCTGGAAGAGGGAGGAGAGCCAGAAGGTAATAGCTGCATCAAAAGGAAGACAGTGTGCACCGAAAGTAAATGTTAGCTCTCATGTGGCTTTTTAAAGTATTCTGCACCTAACATTAAAAATTAAATATATTTTTACAGTATGAAATGAAATTATACAAGGTAAAAAGCGGGATTTTTTTTTTGTAAAAACAGTAAGTTCTTTTTGTTATTTAAATTCTCTATTGATGTAGAACAAAATACTGTTCCAGAACCAGAAACAGGTATAATGGTGCTCAGGATTCAGTAGATTAAAGACTAATATTCTAGAATGAGTTCAGCACAATTAAGCATTCACACACTGTACAGAGGTTTTGAATAACAGATATATCACAGTAGGTTACAACTATCTAAGGGGCACATGCCTGGTACAGCGACGTGGACAAGATGCTACATAAACACCGATAAAAACACTGTAATGGATATTTCACATGGGAATATACAGAGTTTTTACTGAAGTATAAAAGGTTTTCTCTACTCCCTAAAATTTTAATGGGAATAAATTTTTATAAAATGTGAAAAGCTATTTTATATTTTTAAAGAATAAAACACAATGCCTCCATGGAACGCCATGAAACATTATCTTTGGCAATATCCATCAGCCAGGAAATTATTAGGTTATTTTGAGTCTCCCACTGAATTTTCACTCTGTTATTGAACAAGCCAGAACGCTGGAAGTGCTAAGGTCTTTTGCTCATGCTTCTTTACTACTCCAAGCAAATGGGGTGAACCCAGTCGTTCTCTCCTCTAATATTTATCCTCCTTTAAAACCTACCAAATATCACCTCAGTCAGCTTTTCCCTATTCTTCCTTGTTTCCTCTGGGGTTTTTGATAATAGATGCTGGTATCCCTTTCTGTCATTCACTCCAGTATGGTTCTCAGGGTTTATTTGGTGTTTCTTCCTCCATTAACCTGAGCCCTACAGACCAAAGTAAATGACACTCTCAGAACCACTTAGAGAGAGAGATTCGTAGGCATGTTCCTGACGATTTCACCAGTGACACCGATGTCATTACACATTTCTTTTCAAGGAAACCTCTAAAGATTATGTATCACACATTTGAGTTACCGTAGGCCAACTGACCTAATAACAGAATCCACCATCACATTCTAAGTTGCTTTCTCCATATATATTGTTGAAATCTACTGCCTTTCCCTTTTCTGGGTATATTGCTACTTACTTATGTAGTAGATTCTCATCATACATCTCAATAATTTATTCCCAAATGGCCACTATGTTAACAAGAAATTCCTATTTTATGTCTATGTTCAAGAATTCAGATATCTATTAGCAAAATCTCTATGGAATAATGATCTTAATACCTTATTTTACCAGTTCTAGATATGATTACATATGAGCATGGAAACCAAGATAACATAGGTTAGTATTCTGTATGCACTTTTGGAGTACTTCAAAAATTGTATGAAGTATCTAATTTTATGAAGAGTAGAATATTTTATGCTATGGTTTAGATTTTTTTTTTAATTTAAATTTATTGGTACAATTTAGGCATGCATAATGACCACATTCACTATAGGGAATTTGTATCTGTACATGATATATCTTGATTCCTCTTTTTTTTTTCCTCATTCCCATCCCCTCTTTTCAAACCTCCTTCCCCTCCTATTCATAAAGTTCAGTTTTCATTTTATGTTTCTTTTCTCATCTTTTGTTTCCTTTCTTTCCTTTCCCCCTCCCCCACCCTATTTCCCTTTTCCTTTTGAACAGTTTCTTCCTATTTCACAATATCTATTGTACACTTGTGTTCTTATTTACATTTTCAGTTTCTCACACCAGAGAGATAATATGATATTTACACATGTGTGTCTGATTTATTTCATTTATGATTATGGTCTTAAGGTCCATCCATTTAGCTATAAATGTCTCAATTTCATCTTTCTTTACAGCTAAGTAATACTCCGTTATATAAAAATCCACATCTATTTTATCCATGTACTTGTTGATGGGCATTTGGGTTGCTTCCAGGATTTGGCTACTACAAACTGTGCCACTATAAACATGGGTGCACATACTTCACAGTGATAATGATGCCTTTAATTCTTCTGGGAAGATACCCAGAAGGGGAATAGCTGGGTCGAATGGGACCACTAATCCTAGTGTTTTGAGGAACCTCAACACTGATTTCCACAGTGGTTGCACCAGCCTACACCCCACCAACAGTGGACAAGTGTTCCTTTTTCCCCACAGCCCTGCCAGCATTTGTTATTAGTTGTTTTCTTGATAATAGCCATTCTTTCTGGAGTGAGATGGAATCTCATTAGCATACCTCACAAAACTAGAGAATACATTCCTAAAATTCATTTGGAACCAGAAGAGACCTAGAATAGCTAAAGCAATTCTGAGCAACAAAGGCAAGGCAGGGGGCATCACAATCCCTGAGTTGAAATTATACTACAGAGCTACTGTGATGAAAACAGCATGGCACTGTCAAAAAAGAAAAGAAAAGAAAACAAAACAAAAACTCAGACCTGAGGATCAATGGGACATACTAGAAGATGTAGAAACAACTCGAAGTGCACTCAGCGACCTGATCTTTGACAAAGGAGCCAAACACATTCACTCAAAGAAGGATAGCCTCTTTAATAAATGGTACTGGAAAAACTGGCTTTCCACATGCCAAAAACTAAAATGAACCATGTCTGTCACCATGCACTAAAACTAAAATTTAAATGGATGAAAGATCTAAATGTTAAAACAGAAACACTAAATCTGCTGAAGATAGAATAGGCAGAACTCTCGAAGACATAGGTGTAGGCAGAGACTTTATGAACAAAACCCCAACCGCAGAGGAACTACCACAAAAAATCAACAACTGGGATCTCATCTTATTAAAAAGATTTTGCGCAGCAAAAGAAATCACCAACAGAGTGAAAATACAACTGACAGAGTGGGAAAAAATTTATGCCAGCTGTTCCTTAAACAAAGGACTAATATCTACAATGTATAAAGAACTGAAAAAATCAGACCCTCCAAATTCAAAGACCCAGTCCAAAAATGGGCATCTGAAATGAAAAGACATTTCTCTGAAGAAGAAGTACAAATGGCAAATAAATATATGAAAAAAAAATTCAGCCTCACTGGTCATTCAAGAAATACAAATGTGGTTTACATTTAAATGTCCCCAAAAGTATTATGTGTTCAAAGGTGAGGCTTTCAGGTTTTTGGATCATGGGGTATTATACACTATACTCATCAGTGAATTAATCTATTGTTGAGTTCATAGCTTTTAGAAGAAGGGGGGCTAGTAAGAGGAAGTGGGTCACTCAGGATATGTCTTTAGACAGTCTTCCTCTCTCTCTTTCTCTCTCTTTCTCTGCCTCTCTCTCTCTCTGGCTCTGCTCACCATCGTTCCTAGATAGCATGGGCTGAGCAGCATTCCTCCACTAGGTACCTCTCTCATGGTATTTTTGCACTGAAGCCAGCTAACCCTGGACTGAACCTTCTGAAAAAGTGAGCCAAAATAAGCCTCTTCTCCTTTAGGTTGTGGTTGTTAGGTATTTTGTTCCAGTGACAGAAAAGCTGAACAACACACCTGGAGAAAAAAACATAAAAGAAAGACTACGTGATTAAAAATAAAATACTAAAAATAAAATGAGTGTGAAGTAAGTTGTGTAAATCAGAGTAGACCAACAGAATTACTCCATCAACTAGAAGCCAGATAAATTACAAAACTAAAAATTTCAGATAACTGAAAAAATTTCGCAGAACTGAGACAAAAAAATAAATAAAATAAATAAAAATTTTATATTGACAAACTTGTACAGTGGAGCTAAGTGCTGGCAGTATTTATTTCTCTGAGTGTCTTTTATGGTGGTGGAGGAGGCTCAGGATTGAACCGGGCCCAGACATGTGTTGGGATAAAATAAGCAGTGGCATGAATGAGGTACTTTACCTGTGATCTTTACTGTATTCTTATGTTGTATGCAAGACAGAGGGACCCTTCCAGAAGATTCCAAAATTCATAATGAGATTTTCCAGAACACCACAATGACTAAGAGATAAAATTCATAGATAAGAGTTCTGCTTGAAATCCATGGCCAACCTCACACTTATGCTTCCTCCAAATGTTTCTCAGTCTTTGAAGCTTCATGGATTGAGATGCTAAATGGAAAATCTAAATACTTCTGAAATTAGAATTTAATATCTGATAGAATTTCAAGGCTAATAAGAAAGAGATCAAATTACCTCAGTCAAAATCTCAGAAGAATAGTTGATAAATATTGTTGAACCAAAGGTGGCAGAGTCTTGCTAAAAACTACAACCCAATCCTGAATTTTCCAATAAGTAACTGTATTGGTATGGCCTACAACTAATCACACCTAAATAATAGAAGAAATTGAGAACACGTTCCACTGAACCTAACATCATCTGAATAACTCATTACTCTTTTATAGGCAATGTCCAGCATGAAACAAAAAATATATCAATAGATGGCATGCTGGTAAAGTTACTAGTCAGCGAGATATACACAGACAAGTAGTAAGGACAGATCCACACAAGATGCAGCTCTGAATTTAGTAACAAAAATTAAATTAAGAACAACAATTGTTAATATGATAATATACCAAAACACAAATTTTATGAGTTAATGGAGATTTTAGCAAATAATCTGAATCTCTATAAAAATCATGTAGAAACTCTAAAACTGATAAGCATAGTAACTGGACTTCACTCACTGAATGGGTTTGTGTCAATGTAAATACAAGAAATGTAAATGAACATGAAGAGAGCCAGAAGAGAGATCCATAAAACAATCTAAATTGACCTGTAGAAATAATCTCAACTGACAAGATTGGATGAGGCAAACAAAGCATAAAAGATATGGGTTGCTGTTAAAACGTAGGATACACCTACACTGAACACCAAGAGAGAAAGGTGAGACAGAATGACGCAGAAGCAATACTTAAAGAGCAATTGGTCAAGTATTTTGTAAAACTGGTAAAGGATATCAATCAACTTAAAGAAACTTAATAAAACCTGAACATGCTGAGGAGAAAATATAACACTATGAAATTCTAAAGCTGGTGAAAATATACATAAAAGTGAAGATCATAAAATATATTTGAATAAATAATTATTCTGTGAATTTTTGAATAGAAGATTAGAACTGTAAGAATACTGAAGTTCTACCAACAGAGGAAAATCATCCCAGATAGAAGAATGAAAATACAAAAAATGGTGAACTTCACTGGAAAATTATTTGTTCAAATTAATTTTTTATCCTACTGTGGTTGACATTTGCTGCCATAATAGGAAACTTTAAAAACCCAAATAAGCTCTGTATTAGTTATAAGAACCACATTCATAATTAGAACACCTCTGATACTTAAAACATAATTCTAAGCATGGGTAGATTATCTGGAAAATTCTCCCAAAAGTTTAAGGAATAAATATGATTTACACATCATTTCCATGAAACAAATAAACCAAAAGTCATTTACAAGATTCTCATAGCAACATTGTTTTTTATATCCACATCTTCAAAACAGTACAAGTGTGCACCACAGTAATTTGGTTTACTAATTCAGTACAATAAAATATAGCAATTAAACAAAATGAATTGCTGTGTTCAGTTATAAGGGCACTAGTCATGGCGGAATGGGTCCTACCCTAATTATCTCATTTTATCTTGTTTACCTCCACAAAGACCATATTCCCCAATATGGTTACATTCTCAAGTATTAGGGATTAGGACTTCAACATATATTCTAAGGAAAATACAATTCAATTTATAAAAAACTTTTTCTTCAATTAAAAAACCCAAATACTACATCTAGGGGGATAAAAAGGAACAGAATTTAAATAAATTATGATCATAGAGTCCTGCAATAAGCCTTGAGGATATAATACGTTTTACTAAACCAAATGTTAGAATGGCTTAAAACACAAAAATTTTGAAAATTTTAGAGCCATAACATGCATTTGGGAAATTTTGACCTCTTCATTTTTTCAAATTAAACATTTAGTTGCAGCAAAATTAAATGATTTGTTTAAAGTCACACATCTAATTAGTGGGAGAATTTGAACTAAAAGCCTAGTCAAATATTAACCAACCCCCTCCCCAAAATTTTGTACATTGTTCTCAAATGGTTTCTAGAATATTTCAAGCAAAATATTCTCTTCATTTGGCATATCTTTGCCCACAATTTTATAGTCTCATTAAAGAAAGGTGGATTGAGGGAATTTCATTGCAAAAGTGAAAATCAGAATGACATTTGTGAAGCTGTAATGCTTGTTGCCATCTGGCATACACAAGGGTGTTACACTAAATGGGATCAAAATGAGCTCCTTTTGGAAGTAAACCTTTAATAGACTGGGAAACTTAAGGGAAATCTTTCCTTTTTTTAAAATAGGATTTGAGAATGAATTCTGCACAGCTGGCCAAAGAAGGAAATCTACACTGGTTGCCAAAGTCAAACTTTAAGCGAATTTGCAATCCTTCACAGTTCTTTCAGAAAGGCAATAGAAATTTTGATGAATCAAATTAAAAATTTTTTTCTCAGCAGGCAGCCTTTACATAGCGATGTATGATTAAAGCCTTTCTTTCTCTCTCCTTCCAATCCTTCTCTCTTTCTTCATTTCCCTTTCAGTTTTTCAATGAAATCAGTCTCATGGAGAACAATGATGACAGTACATACAGCTAAGTGACATAAATTGTGTAGTACTGTTAGAAATACATCCGATATATTGGCACAATAAAAAGAAAAGACAAGCAAAAAATCTAAATAGTGGGTAATTTTTGTTTCCATATTTCGTGTAGAAAATACATGATCTTTCTGTCAGTGGAGCTAAGTTGGCTGTTATTATTGCCAGTTCTTTTCCTGGTGACTGAGCCAGGTGAGACAAAATTTTGCAGATGAGTTGAGGGAAGAAAATTGTTGCTTTTGCAATACATATAAAAATTAATACTATCTAGATCATAAAGTAGGAAATTAAACCATTCTTGGCAATAAGGATTCTGATTCAGTTCTGTAGATTGTAATTAACAGAAACCATATTCACCAGACGATGCTGTCTAGAACTCACTTTCCATCGACCTATCCATGTTCTCAAATAAATTTGCTTGTTTTTCTCAGGTGCAGTAGATGTTTTATGCTTGTTTTGGCTCTGAAGTTATTGAGACCCTTCATGTCAGGAAGGTGGTATAGGATGTGTAGCCAAAGGGCTTGGCATTTCTCAGAACTAAATTGCTAGTCCCTCCACTTGCCATGATACCCATAAAAGGCACAGGGCATTTCCTAGGTCACTGCAAGCCACAAGTAACTGTACATTTGGGGAAAATATATGTTCAAAGGCATATGACAAAATTTAAAAATATTATATTAGTTTGCGTTACCTTAGCTGATATTTAAATATTACCCATGTATGTGAAAATCTAGTTAAGATGATATGGGGTTTTGGCATGCTAAATAAAGATGACTCCTTGATGATAAAGCACACTATGAGTAAGATGAACTTAATCTGCACCCAGAAAGTGCAAAATAGTGAAATTGTTTAATATCTTGTTATTCTTTCTTAGAATGCCATTTAATTTCTATCGTAGACTAGCCTGCTCAATTATAAGCTCTTATTTGTAATGGTTTCTATCCAAGTATATATGTGAAAAAATATATGTATATGTGGTTTGTATTATTTGTGTATGTTATTTATGTGTAGGTGAATATGCTGTGATGAATACGCTTGATTTATAAAATTATAAAGTAACTTGGAAATGAAATAGTAGCATGAAGTAGCATGCCACCTTTTTAATTTCAGGAAATATAATGGTTATATATCATATTCTGCATAATAGCATGTTTAAGAAACTTGCATAACACATCTACTTATATCATTAAACATGCCACAGATACTTATTTTGCTTATATCCTCCATTTTTCTTCTCCCCTTCTCCCATTCTCCTGCTACAGGGTCATGACATACTGCTTATACGCAAAATGTCTTTCTTCATTCGCTTCTGTCATTGATCTTTTGTAATTTTCTGGCCAACTTGGCACGAATGTTTTAATATAGACTTCAACATTAACTCTGGATTTCCTTTGTAAGAAAATTTGGTTGCTTTTCCACCAATTTGTTTCAGATTCTTGCAGTGAAATATTCACATAGATATTTCACAAGAACCACTTGAGAATTGATAAAATTTAGCCTGTACACTCCTTGTTTGGTCCCACAATTTTTCTAAGTTCTATCTGAAGTGGTTTTGTCCTCTATTTCTATTTTATTCCTGCCTTTACTCATTAACTCTTAATTTTACCATTCCAAAGATGACTTTAGTTTGGATGAGGACACAAGTGCATACTAAACTTACCCAGTCCATTTTTGTATGATGGCTCTGAAGATGGAACTGGTCACATTTAGAGTTGGAAAGGAAAAGCAGGCATAGGGTAGGGACCCTATGGGGATTTCTTATGGGAAAATATTAAATATCTGAAGTTCAGTCGTAGAGCCCAGAAAGTGAATTTAGTAAAACTTTTTTTACTTCAGAATTCTATTTACAAAATCACAAGACTTTTAAAAATTGCCAGACTGCATTGCATGAGCCAAATGCCAACAGAGCAATGACCTTTCAAATTACGGGCACAACAGAAGAGGAGATCAGAAAGCTCCAACTTAAAGCAAACACTAAACAAAAAAATCCTACAGAAATGACTCCTGCATCTGGCCAACTTAATATAACATGACATATTGTAAAATGTGTTGGGATTTTTAGGTAATATTTGGCCTTTAGGGTAAAATATTTTCAAAATTTCAAAGAGCAATAGTGGGAAATTTGGTAAAAGAAAGATCTATAAAAGGTGATTTTATTGCTGTTAATGAGGGAAGTGAAAATGAAGTGGAATTGTGTGGGGTATAGCTAGAAGCAGAATTGCAAGATGGGAAAAGGCAAGTTATGTTGCAAACAAAATAATTAGAGCATGTTACATAAAGAGTTTTGTAGGGCTGGGGATATAACTCAGTGGCATAGCGCCTGCCTAGGAAGTGCAAGGTCGTGAGTTCGATTCCCAGTACAAAAAAAAAAGTTTTGTGCGCTGCATTTGAAATATGCTATAGAGATAAACTTAAAAAGAGATCATGAGAAATTTTGAATCAGATTTCTAATTTTAAAATGTTATAAGCTTCCGGGTTTTTTCCTTGTTTCATATACATTTCTTTATGGATTTCACTACAACAAGAAAATGCAAATATTGATCCCTTTATAACAAAATACAGTTCCTATAAATGTACATGTTTCATGTGTATATGCCTAAAGAGGGTATTTCTAAAGTTTCTACTTAAAATATATTCTTTGAAGATCTTTTATCAATGATGAAGAGAAAAGTGCAGTTTACTACATCTTCATTTTTCTGGGTTGAAATCTGTCAACATTTTAATTTTTGCCTACATATTCTCATCATTGATATCAAATTATAAAATTGTAGATTTTGCCACATCTACATTTGAATAGATGACTGGGGTGACATATATGATGACTAATACTTTCTAAAAACATACAGTACTTCTGGGTAAGTGGCTGTAAGAGGAAGGGGAAATATTTTAGAGATGTGTCATTATCATATTTCTGCATGTGATGAATGTTTCTTTTTCACAGCAAACGTGTTGTGTATGTAAGCTATCTATAGCCAGATTTCATTGCAAGTGTTTGAAAGGCTACTGCAACTATGGGATATTGCCAGACAGTTAGTAAAACCAAATCGAGTCTATTGAGAGATTAATTCACCAGCTGAAAGAAGTACATTTGCTTTAGCGTCATCAGATATTCTACCCACCAAACTTATCCTCCAAGACAGCATCCCTAATGAGCTTCCTAAACCAATTAAACATAAGCAGGAAGCATCAGTCATGAGAACTGGCTATTTTCAGCTAATCAGTCGCTTTCACAAAATGCATGGCACTGAGGAAAGGAGAATATTCTGAGAGGTTGTAGGATTTTTTTTTTTTTTTTTACTCTGTCCTCTGTTGGTTTCTCAATTTTATGGATACATTGCCCTACCCATAAACATAAATGAGCTTTATAGTGTATAAAGTGCTTTCCCATACATTATTATTCAACAGAATAAAATGAGTTTAAATAGGCTTAAGTGATTTGCCTAAGGCACACAATTAATGCGTGGCTGGTACTCAAAATCATGTCCTTTCCTCTCTTCTAATTGTTCTATAAATATGTATGTATTGATTGACTTTCTACCCTCCATGACAGAGAATAGGTTAAAATTTTAAAATGCCATCAACTTTTATTTGGATAGACTCAGATGATAGAGGCAGGGGGTATGGGCTGTAGATAGGCATTTTTATTCCAATCTAGGTTCCTTCCTTCAAAGACAGGATTGACAAATTCTGGAAGATTCCTAAGTCCAGAAGTTTGTGTCCAAAAGTTAAGCAAAAGGACAGGACTGGGACAGCAGTATCAGTTCCTACCAGTTACAATGATAATAGTGATAAAATAGACTGCCCATCACTAAGCACTTAGAATATGCTAACACTGTACATAATGTACCCAAACAATACTCACAAAACCTTCTAAATAGATAGTCCTATCTCATTTTACAGGTGCAGAAAATATAGGCCCAGAGAAATAATGTCAAATTTGTGTGGGTCTTTATAACGTATATTTAACGACGAAATGGAACATCTATTTGTGTACGTGGTAAATATGAAGATATGTTACAGTTCATGACATGAGTGTGTGTACTCATGACTAGTTTTATGTGTCATGTATGAAATTTATTAAACACTAATTGGGGTGGTTCTTCTTTGATGGAAAATAGGGTTTTTTCCCCCCAAAGGTGGTTTAGTGCTTTCCCTTGAAGGTGAAGCCAACGGAGCAGTGGGTGGATGTAGTGGTGAGATTTTTATTTGTTGAATAAAATACCTGGCATACATACCTTAAAGAAGAAAAGATTATCTTGGCTCATAGGTCCAGAGGTTCCAACCCATGGTCAGCTGACTCCATTGTTCTTAGTCCTGTGCTAGAGCAGGAGCATAGTGGAAGGGCGTGGCCAGACAGGCTGCTCACCTCATGGCAGCCAGGATGGGGGGAGAGAGAGAGAGAGAGAGAAAGAGAGAGAGAGAGAGAGGAAAGAGCTATAGAAAACACATACCCTGCAAAGGAAAGCCTTCTGTGGCCTACTTCTTCCAATCATTCTGACCACCTAACAGCACATTCAGCTATGTACGGTTAATGCCTGATAATCTAATTACATTCCAAAAACTCCACCTTTGAACACAGGAGCTTATTGGGGGACATGTTAGATCTAAACCATACCAGCAGGTATGTGCACACTATTTTTGAGGTGGGAAGAAGAGAGGAATGGAAGGAGCTGATCCCCTATGGAAGAATAGGGGAGGAGTTCACTACCTGTGACCCAAATCATGAAGCTAAGGCCCCCCTCCAACTTGAGAAAAAACTGACTTTTTGCACAAGTCAATATTTGAAAATATTTCTGTATTCCATTTTATAAGGAAATATTTTGGTGGGCATGGTGGCACATGCCTGTAATCCCAGCACCTGGGAGGCTGAGGCAGGAGGATCACTGTAAGTTTGAGGCCAGTCAGGGCAACACAATGAGTTCAAGACCAACCTGAACTATATAGTAAAACCCTGTCTCAAAACCCCCCAAAATAAATTTTTTTGAACAACTTAGGTCTCCAGGTGGTAAGGAGTAAGACAGTTTAAAATTATTTCCTATTTAAGATTACAAAGAAACACAATTTATCATGATCACAAAACTAAGTCTTTGAACCGTTTCTCCTTTTTCCCAATTTTCAGATTATTTCATTTACTTTAATTTTGAATATTCATAATGCTATCTTTGAACTGAAGTATACCATAAATACTTTTTAACCCTTTTGACACAGATATTTAGCCTCCAAAATATGTTATACTGAATGTACTCGTTTTAGTCAGCTCTCCTTTCATATGATAAAATACCTGTGATAAACAACTTGAAAAAGGAGAGGTTTATTTTGGCTCATGGTTTTAGAGGTTTCAGTCCATGGTCAGCTGGTTCCATTACTCTAGGTTTGGGGTGTGGCAGAACATCATATTGGAAGGCACAGTGGCAGAAATATCCTCACCTTGTTGCAGCCAGGAAGCAGAGAAAGAGAGATAGAGAGGACAGGACCAAGGACAAGGTAAAGTCCTGAAGTCATACCTGTATGACTCAATCCCCTCAACTAGACTTTACCTCCTTAATTACATTACCTCTCAATAATGTCATCAAATTATAATATCATAAATGTATTAAACCACTGATTAAGATAGGGCCCCAATAATCCAATTACTTTCTGAATGCCCCACCTCTGAATACATGAGACTTGGGGGGAACATTTTAGATTTAAACCATAATGGTACTCACTTAATGCCACTGAATGAATAAGAGAATCTACCAATCTGGTGGTCAATAAGTGTGAATCCAAAGTTGTTTTAAAACATTTTGCCCTCTGATCTTTTCAGTAAAAGTGAAAGGACTTCACTAAATTAGATATAGAGGGCATTTGAGACAGGATGAGCTCAATAAATTATTTCCAAACCTCAAATAAATAAAGTAACATATGTATATTTAGCATCTACCTTGTGATAAGCATTCTAGTCATGATTGGAAATGGTATAAGCCTTTTCTTTCTTTCTTTTTTTTTTGTGGGTACCGGGGGTCGGCCTCAGGACCTCGTGCTTGCCAGGCAGGAGCTTATGCGGCTGAGCCATCTCACTGGCCTGGTATAAGCCTAATTAAATCCTGTTTTCAACTCTGAGAAACTTACTTTAATCAAAAAGATGTGACATTTGTTTAAGAAAGTTGATTAAGTGCCAATCAATGGTATAGAATTAAAATGATCTTAGAATATGTTTGGAATAGAAAAAGAAGTATTTGAGTTTGAACTTAAAACTAGATATAACAAGGTAAGTTAAAAGAAGAGGTGGTGTTTTCAGTGAGAGGGAAAACAATAGTTGGAATTTATGAGACTATAAAACAAACACAAATGAAATTATAGACACATAAAATCACATAGTCTGTAAGAAATCTGCTCTATAGCAGAATTTTGGTGCTGAGGAATTGTTTAGATATAACTTTAGAAAAATCAAAACAGTGTATTAAGTAGAAACTTGACTGCCAAGCCACCATTGAACTTTTCTCCCAGCCTCATTTCTTTTTTTTTTTTTTTTTTTTGTGGGTACCGGGGGTTGACCTCAGGACCTCGCGTGCCAGCAGGCGCCCGTGCCGCTGAGTGATATCACCGGCCCTTTTTTCGTATGAGGGTTCTGGGAGTCGAACTCGGGCCCTCGCGCTTGCCAGGCAGCTGCTTACGCCACTGAGCCATCTCACCAGCCCCAGCCTCATTTCTAAGTCTATCAGTATGTGTTGAATGAGGGCAGACAGGCAGTTTGCTTATGAGTATTTAGAAAATGTGAGGTGAATCCCAACTAGACAAGATTGTTTCCTGTGAGATTTCCTATGAAACTTTAAAGAAATCAAGAAGAGGCCATAGTGTGCATTTCCTATTTTCTGTGTTGTACCTCTCTTCCTGGGACTTCTCTATTTGGATATTTCCCCCCGCCCCTGCAGATACGTGTTGGGAACCAGTAGTTTTTTACAGTAAAGCATCTCGAAGAGCATCCTAGCTGATAAACAGCACAGTGAAACTACTGGTTTAGGGAAAATAATAAGGTGATAGTGGTTAGGAGAGAATAATGACCCTTAGAGTAGGGGATTTGCAAAGATAGGTTGTAATAACCTAGGAATGCTTGAGACAAAGAACCTCATGGTAGGACAGAAATGGAAGAGTGCATCTTCACTTCCAAATGCCACTTATAGATGAACTAAGGAGTACAAAAAGGCTGCAGATAAAGAACAAAATGTAATCTGTACACAGGTGAGAGGATAGGTACACTCGATTCTAACAGATTGACTCCCTGAAAGAGGCTAAGATGAAGAGGATTTACACTCCTAACTGAAACACATTTATTATTTTTTATGAAGTGGGGGAGAAAGATAAAAGACTAAGGAGGGGTCAAGGATAGTTTAGTATAAAAAACAGAAAGAATAGGAATAATGATCTTACTATGAAAAGCCCATTGATTTGGGTGACTAGAAATCCACTAGGAATTTTTGCAAAGCTATGTTTATTTCAATTATGAGAATGAGAATGAAAATATAAATACAAATTATGTTTCTCGACCTATAATAATTTTGAAATTAGTAAATAAAATATATAAAGCAGACTTTCCTTACAAAGGAGATGGAGGTATTGACTCTACCAGAGAGAGGGGATTGTTGGAGACCTTGACTCATGGGTCCATTGGGATGTTAGATATACAGTGTGCACCAAAAAATGCTACACACGTCAGCAGGTCGCTATACTAATGAATGTCCTGACGCTAATGGCCACCACTTTGAGCATCTTTTGTAATTGTAGAGGCCAAAGTTTACTTGTGTTAACTCATGCTGTCTCAATAGATTTAGAATTAAATATTTATACAAGTTTTTCTTTTCCTGATGTATACATTTTTTGGCAGGCTGTGTATTTAGATGAGTTGATCGTAGGAAATGACAGTTACATGTCTTGCTCCGAGACAAGGAAAACAGTGAAAGGCTTTATAAAGAGGCAGGGAAAATGAAAACTGATGCAGAGCCGAAATATCAGAGTTCGTTTCTGAGGGTACCATCTTACAGATTGGGGGGTATCTTATGACTATTTTGACCTCTTGTTCTGAAGAATGTGCTATAGCATCAAAAGATATCAAACCAAATTTCCAAGACATAAGTGTAGTCCAATTGGGAGTTAGTCTATTATTTTTCTCTTGCTACATAGCAAATGATCACACATTTATCAGCTCAAGACAACATCCATCTATTACCTTGGAGTTTCATAGATTAGATATCTGGGTGGCCTCATTGCTCACAGTTTCACAAGGCTGAAATGAAGTTGTCAGCCACACTTGACACAAGTTAGAGCTCCTGAGGGATAATTTGCTTCTAGGAGGGCCTGAGTTCCTCACTGGGTGGAAGGCACATCACCCTGTTCTTGGATCCTGATGGTCACTTGTAGCCCAACTCTTTGCCACAAGATCAACCAGCTTACACCTTCAATGCTGGCAGCTTGATCCCCTGCACCCAACTCCACAAAGGCCTTTTGCTTTGAACTCCCTGACTCTGCTGATAGAGAAATTTTTCTTTTTTAAAGAATAGATGTGATTGTGTAATCCCATCTAGACAGTCTTACTTTCAGTAAACACCAAATCACCTAGTAATGACATTAGTTACATTTACAAAACGCGTTTTTCTAGGTAAGGTAGTAGTAAAGGTAGTATCATATTTACAGTCTTAGGGATTAGAGGGGGAAGTTTTGTTCATTTTTCAAATCTGCTTAGCACAGATAATTTGATTATGTTACAATATAGTTTCATAACAACTTGAGTTCATGTACTTTAGATATCTCCTAGAATGTCCTGAAGTGATAGAAAAATGTAGAAAACATGGATGTTTTTAAATATTCTCTGTTCCTTTTACTAATCACTATAAGTGAGTGTATTCAATCACTTTAAACCAAGATGAATTTCTTAAAACAGTAAGTTTTGTTTTACATGGAGTGTCTTTCTGTATGCATGTTTGAGTTCAAATTCTTCGGGTTGGGTCTT
Organism: Erethizon dorsatum; assembly: GCA_028451465.1. Classification (NCBI taxonomy): domain Eukaryota; kingdom Metazoa; phylum Chordata; class Mammalia; order Rodentia; family Erethizontidae; genus Erethizon; species Erethizon dorsatum. The sequence continues at coordinate 141,764,852 of CM051824.1, forward strand.
CATGATTTATACATTGTTGATGTTTTTCCTGAGATTCCATCTGTGTTCTGGCCAAGATCCCAATAAAATACTGGAAGAACTCTTAGGGAAATAAAGGAAAAATAAAGTCGATATGGGAAAATATTGGAAAAGGATGTTAGGGTCAAAAAGGGAACAACACATCACCAGAGAGTTTAAAATTGCTGTACTTGTCAGATTATACTTTGAATATTTTTAATGTAAGTCATGTAATAGAACTGTTTATGAAATAATTCTTTCAATTAATGTGTTCTGAGTGTTTAAAATATTATAGTAGAATATTTAATGAAGTGAAAACTAATAACCAAAATGTTTTAAATTTTAATTCCCTGGCACATTAAGTTTTTGTAAAGGACATGTGTTTTTCTCAGAGCTTGATCACTGAAATACATAAATTATTGTCCTTACTTTAGACGTGAAGGAATCCAGGTATTCAGTAATTTAACTAATACCTCTGTCTCACATTTAGTGTATGTCAGAATTAGGATTCATATCTAAGTATGTTGGACTTTGGAATCCAAGCCATTTATGATTATAATAAATACTTGTTAAATGGCATATTTCAAAATAACAAATAAAAAATTACAAAATAAATCCATTTGTTGGGCCAGTGAGATAGCTCAGTGGCATAAGCACCTGCTGGCAAGTGTGAGGTCCTGAGTTCGACTGCCGGTACCCACATAAAAAAATAAATAAATAAAAAATGAATAAATAAATCCATTCGTCTTTACTTTCCTTTTTTTAGATTTGAATTTTTATATGGCTGGTACATATCGATGTTTCTTCATTGCCGCAGACTCGTTCTCACTTTGCAGGAAGTACTATACATATCATCATGTTAAACACAGTGAAGACACACTGCTTAACATACATTTATTAAATTCCTATAACCTTGAAAGAATCTTTATTCTAAATTTAATACCTATTAGCGTGTATGAAAAATGCTAGTAAAAAAATAAAAATTTAAAATCTTCTGTCAAATTGCTTTACTGTTTGGGTTTGTTAAAATTAAGTTTTTAAAAAATTATAATATTTCAGAGTAGGTGACCTAATTTTTTAATTTTGAAATTTATGAATTTCCAAGTTCAGTTGCTTAATCCAAGTACTCTTAAAATGATAAATATATTGTCTTAGATGTACTGAGGTTATTTCACTCTATGTTTTTCAATATGAAATGCTATCTTTGGGTTATGTATTTAATTACCATCTGCAAATTGAAACTATTTTTTTGAAAGTTGCAGAAGTGTCAAACCTAAATCTTTCATAAAGCACCATGAGAATTTAAATATCCATTAAATAGGCAACAGGCATATATTTCATTCATAATATAGTAATACCCTGCAGTCGTTATGCTTGGTCACTGCCTTAGAGGAGTACATGTCACAATTTGGGTTATTTTATTCAGACTTAGCTTTCAGTAAAATACTCTATTATTCATAACATTACCTTTTTGGAAAGGAGTTCACATATTTCAAATATTATTAAAATATTACCAGCATCCCTATGTTATCTGGGACAAATGGCTATTCTATTTTGCTCATAAATGTAAATGAAATAATTAAGAACCAAGACTGAGAAATTAATTAAATTTGTAGTATGATTTGCAGAGATGCAAATAGGACCTATATAATATGTTCCAATATTCAGCTATGTGCCGTGTGTATTGGACTATATATTTGACCCAAGATAATTTAAATGAAGCTATAAATGTATATGTCCAAAATTCTAGATTCTTTTGGTAGAATTTTTTTTCTGGAAAGATATTTTTGAGAAATTCTGGAATATTGGTTTTCAAAACAAATGCTTCAACACTGCTGGAAACAGTATTTCCAAAGTACTATAAGAAAGGCCTGATTTTATGTGCTTTTCAAAGCCTTTTCATGGGGCTAATAGGAAGGTTGTAACTCTTTATGACTACAAAATTTTGCCCATTATTTATTATTATTCCAGTTGCTTTTAGTATTGTGAAAATTTGATTGGGTTAGGTATATGCATTAAGCTAGTGGATCCATAAAAGAGAATAACCGTAATTTCTAAAGTGAGTTTTTGAGTAGAGTTCTTAGAGGATTTGAATTAGCTATCAAAAACATTTCTCGGTGTCCACATTTAGTTGTTACAGGGGAGGGCGCCCAAGCCTGACAAGTGGGAGCTCCCGGCGCTGGGCAGCGGTGGCGGCGTGGCGGAGCAGGTCAGCGGGGACTGCGACGACGAGGACGGGTGTGAGGGATCGGGCAGTGGAGAAGTCAAAAGGACGGTGAAAATCACACGCTGTAAGTGGATGATTTTAATACCATTGGAAAGAATTTGTTTTGAAATATACTTTGGCATAATTATGACGATAAGCGGAAAGTGCTGGTATTTTGGTCGTTTGCAAATGGTAATGAATTCAGAAGCAGATAAGAGAAATTGGAAATTAAATTGAGCCGATTTTTAGTTATTTAGGACATACATTCTTGTGGGTTTTGTTTATTTTAAACTAGTGACAGTTTAAAAAAATGACACTTTTTCATGAAAAATCAATGATGCGTCACGAATTCTGAGAATCATAAAAGTTTAACACTGGGCTAATTCTTAGGACATAATGGATATTAGATATATATTGGTAAAAAATGTAAAACAAGGATGAATAAGTACTACTAGCTAATCAAATTGTGCAACTTTTAGAGTATCATGTCATTATGTAAAACTTTTTACTTTGTTGGGTGTTCTTTATAGTCAAATTGCAAAAAAAATTGATAAATATATGGTTAATTGTTGTGAAGACAGTTTGGTTTTAATTCACGAATTTGCCCTGTCCAAAAATCTCATCAAACATTCACTGTGTTTTAATTGTATGGATTTGAAACCATTTCAGGCATTGCTGGTATTTTGGTCACTTGTAAATAACAAAAAAAGTAAAGGAAAAGAACCAAATGGATTTCCTTCCTGAGCTTCGCACACAAGATGAAAACTATAGGCTCTACGTCTTCCGTGGTTATGTATATGCATTTGTGTAGGTACCTAAGACAAGGGATCAACTGAGAAAGAAATGTCAGAGTTAGTATACCGAGAGCACCTGGCATCTGCTGTTCATTTAGCTCCGATCCTGTCAAAGGGTGAAGCCAGAGAAACAAGGTCATACACAACAGCTCTACTGGAGGTTTGGCCTGGTACCCTCTACGTCACACAAGGGTACTTTGGACCTGTGGGTTATGCTTCTGGGGGAACAGAAATTCATTTAGTGTTTAGTTCTCTTGTAGTGAGTTAAGAACAGTAGAAATGCTTCAGGCATCAATTTCCCATTCCTTCTAAGACATAAGATGTAGTTTTATAAGCTGATATATTGTTTAAAGGTTTAGAAGCCAATAGAGGTGCAAGGGTGTATGTCTGTAATCCTGGCTATTAGGATGGCTGAGGCAGGAGGATTGCAAATCCGAGTCCAGCCTGAGCAACTTCGTGAGATTCTGTCTCATAATTAATTGTTAAGAAAGGTTTATGGATACAGCTCAGGGACAGAGGCCCCAGGCTTCAATCTCCACTACTACGACAACAGTACATAAACAAATACATAAATAAAACGAATAAAAGACAATTAACATATAGAAACATGTTTTCCTGTTAGAGATAGTAATATATTTTGTTTAACATAGAAGGTAAAGAGATAGGAGTTGGTATACTTGAGAAACAGTTGGAAAAAGGATTACAAATTTTTTTCTGCAAATTAAGTAACTTCTACTCTTAGAGATGGGGATGAGGATATGTGTTCTTGTAGTTGACATTACTATAGCTTACCAGATTGTTTTTGCCTTTTTTTTCCTTGGGATGTTTAGGGGGAAACAACAATAGAAGAAAATGAAAATAAAAGGTTTTCATTAGGACAAAATTACTCTTACTGGGTTAGATGTCTTCTACTGTATTAAGGAATGATGACACTTATCTATTATAATATCAAATGCAATAATCTCTTCTTTTTATCATATCTACAGTACTGATATGTACTATAATTTCATTGTTATTTAAATGCTGGCAGGATATTAAGACATTAAAATCACTGCAAGAAATTATTGCACAGTTGAAATTTTATCTATAATACGTGTATGTTTGTGTGTGTGTGTGTAGTATAAAGTTGGCATCTTTATGGGATTTTTCGCTTTTTGATGTTACTTATAAGCTCAAAGACTTATCATAGACAACTCTCTTGGTTTGCTTCATGAAGTAAAGACAGTGAAGTATATTGAACTACGATTTTCTCACAAAACTGTGCTTGTCAAGGTGGCAAGGATGAATTTTTTTTACTTCAAAACCTTGGTTTCAATTATGGCTGAAATGGACAGGTATGGTACAGACAACCACCCATCAGAACCGGGGAGATTAAAATACAGATGATTTTCAGGAACTCCAGGCAAACACGAAAGAGAAAAACCACACTACCTTGCTCTGAGTGGGCTGCTTAATATGTTTCTGAGAGTTTATAGCTACTGCCTTTCCATTTTTTATAAGTGGTTAGGAAATCACTGTGGATAGCATGCTGAAATAAAGAGGGATAAAAAAAGTATCAAAGTGTAGGTCAGATTTCTATTTTTAAAAAAATTACTTTAATATTTTGCTTTTTTGGCTTGTTTGGTACATTGGTAAAGCAAATTAAACATAGTTTTGGATGGTCTTAATGACTTAAAAATATTACATTCTACAAAATTCACTAAGGTGTGATTTGTGTTAAGAGCTTGCAATGTACCATTATTTCTTCCTTACATTTGTGTTTATTCTTTAGAAAATACAATATAAGTAGAAGTATAACACAGTTAATTTATTACCTCAAAAAGATTAAGTAAAACTTTATAGATGTATAGGTGTAAGGAATAACACTACTGTTATATTCTGTAAATTAAATGTTTCTCTTCTAATTATGCAAATGTATAATAATTGATATTTTCATAAGTACACTTGAAATTCTGTTTTGTTTTAGTTTTTGTCCATGTTATTTCAGACAGCACAGGAGCATATACGTTTCAATATCCCAAGTTTTACCATCAAACTATTTATATATCTTTTAGGTGTCACTTTTTCATCACTAATGCTGTCAAATTATTTAATATTTTAAGGTTTTTTAAACTATCCCTATTTGTAATCCTACTTGTGGACTACTACTAAATGTTAACTAATGAACTTCTTATAGAAAGAAGCCATCTATCCTGTAATAGTTTTCAGTTAAGAAACTGAGAATATGTTTATGTTTCAGTAGAGAGGTTTAAAAATAACAGTATTAGGGAAATGATTTCTACATTCTTATTTTACTAAATTTGGCCCCTTTTATAGAAATGGGTATTTTACCAATAACTTCTGCATCTCCCTCCCCACCCCACCTGCACCCGCCCTTCTATCACCATGGCTCATTCATGCAGTCAAAACGCCAGTGTAAAAAACAAGTCCTCTTCCCTTAGGCATGGGAATAAACCTAGTATCACCAAAATCAACACCATCTCAGCAACATGACCACTCTTCTAATCCCTCTAAATCCTGACAGCTCCAAATGTTGAAAATCCAAACCAGAGTTCCAAGGACAGACTATAGGAAAACTATTCTATGTATAATTTTGAAAATCTGTAATAGCATTGCTTAAAATTTTCATGCAAAATTATGATTTATATTGCAAAGTCTCTATTTAAAAAATATATCACCCATGAGCAAATTCATTTGGAGAAGGTTATTCAAGGTAATAATCTCAGGGAAAATGAATTTGATGACAAGGTGATTTAGAGGCAGGGAATTTATAAAAAAGTAGAATGATTTTTCATCTTCAAATTTGTTGACACAGTTAAGGTCTATATTATTTGTAACTAAGCTCTATTATATATACAATAGACTGCTTATATACTGCTTATACAATATTATATAGTCTTTAGCAATTTCAAGAAAGTTATACCTTCATTGAAAAACCTCTAAATAACATCAAACCTTCCTCATTATTTGTGCCAAGGATATTTTCCCTAGTCACGGCATCCGAGTTCCCGTGGGACAGTCACGACACATGTTCCATAGAGTGGACCATTCAGAGTCTCACTGCGGTGCTCTGATCCCTAGGTCCTCCTGCCCAGACACCCATTCAACATCTTTCTTTAGAAGGACCGTGTATCTGTTTCTTCTCTTATTTCAGGGGATGTCATTATTCTCCTTGTAAGCTATCCATAATCCCAAATTCTAAGTGTTTGAGGAACCCCAAGTTCATTTCTCAAGCCCTTTCTCATCTCTCTTTACAACCGTTCCTTGTTCCACAGCCTTCTTACTCAGGAATAATAACAATCATAATAAGGAACGCTACCACTGATAGCAATACCTGGTTTATAAAGCATTTGCCATAGTGATATCTCAAGACAGGCTTATAGAAACAGAAAGCATTTGACTAAACACAATTAATTTTGAAAGAGTAAGACAATAACATTGTAATATTAAGTTGCTAGATCTGGAAAGAATTTTTGGTTGATCTTTTGTAGTATAAAATAAACAGAAGTATTTTTATATTGTGTTTTGGATTTCTCACTTAGCAACCTTATATCCGCCTTTAAAATATTAATCTACACCATGGCACTAAGAATGACCTTGGAAGACAATATTGGACTCCATGTGCACAGGAAAATAAAAGTAGTCCTTTGTCAATCACCTTTGGTTCAAAATCTCAACTAGGCATAGAGGTAGGGGAAGTTCAAAAGATACAACTTTATTTTTCTTTCCAGAACTACTAAAACTATTCACATCACAGGAATTATTTCATGTAATTTCCAATGTCTAGTTGATGAATTTTCCTTTCTAATATAATTTGTGTCAGAGAGTGCATGTTAATATTTGTATGCTATTAAAATATTTCCAAATATGTATATTAAGAGTATATGTACTTTTTAAAAAAATTAGAGTATCAACAAATTTGATTAAAAAAATATATTAAACTTACTTTGTGAAGCATTGAATATTAGCCTATTCATAAGTTATTCCAAAAATAAGAAAAATGTACTCAGAGTTTCTAGATAGCTCATCATATATTTATTTTATCCACTTATAAAGTAAATCATCTTTGTAGGGTTATATAGACTACAATTTTTATAACACATCAGATGTAGTCTTGAATAATAACTGTACTTCGATCTACATTTTGCAAGTGCCTAATACTGCAGGATCAGATAAAACCTTGCATGATAAAACCATAGCAAAATTCACATTTTCTAATCTTGTTCAATGTTCAAAATTATAAATACTTTGAAATTACCATCTAGTTCAGTTTGTACAGAACTGATGAAAGTTATACTAAGGAAAACTGAAATATATGTCTAAGGTAAATATATTTTAATTAATATGTGATCATTATGAATATTATTCTGATTGTACATTTCCATTTTGGCTTATACATAAGTGAGATTCATCCTAGCTGCTTGCTGTTTTGTTAACAAGATTGCATATAATGAAATGTGGATACCTAATGAATCATATAAAATCATCTTTCATCTTCTTAAAAAGTTATATAATGTAGTCATTGGTTTAAATGATAGAACTGAGTCTTAACAAAAGCAATGCCTCATAGCTAAATCTGTGCCATACCAGAAGACATAAAACAAAGAAGGTAGGATCTTTTTAAATGCCATAATGCTAAATGTGATTATGTGATTAACAGAGGAAGTAAAAATTAAAATTCAAGAAAATATTGCCTGATAAATTTTATCATGATTTAACTCATGTAGTATAACTGTCAACAAAACCAGAAAGAAACCCATATTCTACATCATTCTGTTGCAGATGAACAGTGTGGTTATTGAAATGTCAATATTTTTCCTCAGAAGAAATTGATAAAATATGTCCAAACAAATTAAGTATAACTTTGATTCCCTAATGACTTCTTTACCTCTATGTAGAAAGAGTAATTTTCATACTGATTATTGATGAAATAATTAAATATTCAGTAGGTATAATTAAGTAAAAGAAATAAAGAAGATACATTCTATTCCCAGAACCTCTCAAACTTTCTTGTATATACAAGTTATCTGGGTGTTTTTTTAAAAAGTTAAAGCATAATTCAGAGATCTGAGGTGGGACTATTCTTCTATACGCCAGATGATGCTGTTTGCAATCCAAGGACCACACAATGAAGAACAAAATTTCACGCCCTTCTTTATCACAGTCTTTCTTGATATTTCCAAAATAAATCTCTGTTAAAGCAACAGGAGATTTTTCCAATTCTATCTGTGTATTAACATTGCAAAAAAAATCATATGAATGAGGGCATTAGCAGTGATCACAACCGAATCAGTAATAGTGGCCTTTTATGAAGTTTTATGTCTGTCTGTTTGATATCTGTCTGTTTGAGTTTACTTCTGAATTTCAAGACAGCCACTTTTATCAGGATCTAAAGCCCTTGGGTTACACTTGCTTCTTCCATTTTGAAACATTACCTCCGGTATTTCAGCAGAAATGTTCTCCATTTACCAAGTCCTCCGGTTTGTGATGAACACTGAAGAAATATCGTTCCAAACCCCATAGATCATATTAAATGCCAAAGGTAAATCACTCTGAGTGATTTATTTGTACTGAGAGAAGGGGGAGATTATCCAAATGGAGAACTCATGAAGTACTCCATGGAGTGGAGAGAGGAAGAGCAATTTGGAAGCAAACATTGTACTACAGTATTTGTAAGAAAATTACCTTTGGGAGGGCGGACTTATGATTTGGTTTCAGCAATTTATAATAGGGAGGAAAAGGCATCCTGGGAAAAACAAACATCACGAACAAAGCAAACATCATGAGGGAAGCAAAATTATTAAAATTACTTGAAAAAATATTAGAAGGTTAACAATGTGGAAAATAGTATAATGGTTTTTGAATACAAGAGTGAAGAGCAGATTTAATTTGGTAGGCAAGGAGAAACTATTAAAGTTTTTGTTTCATTATTTTTCTAGGTGAACAGTTCTTTTTACTACATAGCAGTATAATAAACTGGTTAAAAGAATAAATATGTATAATAAAATTAAGTATATCTTGCACAAGTACCTTATCAGTATTTTGTACATGCAATTCTTCTGTGTCTTTTTTTTTTATGTGGGTACCGGGGGTCGACCTCAGGACCTTGCGCGCCAGCAGGCACCTGTGCCGCTCAGCAATATCACTGGCCCTTTTTTCGTATGTGGGTTCCGGGAGTCAAACTCGGGCCCTCGCGCTTGCCAGGCAGGCGCTTATGCCGCTGAGCCATCTCACCGGCCCTCTTCTGTGTCTTAATTCCTTTCATTTTGACGATTTTAAGACCTGGGCAATGACAGCACCTCCAAGTCGCAATGTTGTGATGTTTAAGGGCTTGATGGACAGTGTTACCAGACTCCCCATCTCACACCTCCAGCACTGAAACAAAGTGTTGGATAAAATATGAAAAAAGTATTTTTAAAAAATGCTACCACGAACTGACAAGAAGGAAAGGAATGATTTGATACCTAGAGCAAGTCGTAATAATTACATGAAGATGAAACGGAGTGGAGGTATTGATACAATGATAAGGGCAAATGTACAGCGAGAAGTAGGGATAGATATAGAAAACAGAGTTATATGCCCACACAGTTTAAGAAAAGTACTAAAATATATTTCTATCTTTCCCTTCTACCCAACCCAAGAAATACAATATTTTAATATTCCTGTATATGTTTTTTGAACATGCCCAGATTCACAAAGTTTACCATGATGATCAATTTTGTAAAAATCATAGTTTTAACCACAAATATGTGCATCCATTAATAACACATCACTTGGGCTGGTGAGATGGCTCAGCGGCTTAAGCGCCTGCCTGGCAAGCGCGAGGGCCTGAGTTCGACTCCCGGATCCCACATACAAAAAAGGGGCCGGTGATATCGCTCAGCGGCACGGGCGCCTGCTGGCGCACGAGGTCCTGAGGTCGACCCCCCGGTACCCACAAAAAAAGACAAAAAAAACAAAAAAAAAACACATCACTTGATTTTCCTGCTTTTTGAACTTGCTATAAACCAAATCATACACCCTGGGCTGTTATTTCATGTGCTTTTTTGCCAAACAACATGTTGAGGTTTGTCCAAACTAATAAATATTGCTGTAATCATTGTTTTTAAAACAAATTACAACATTGTAATTTACAACTATGTGCACTCATTTATTGCTAATGAATATAAACATTGATATCAGTTTTCGAATGTTGTGAACAATCCTGTTAAAAAAAAATCTTGAACATGTATATGTGAAAGAAGTTCCTGATCTCTGTCTTAGAAGCAGCAGGCAGTGTTACAAAGCAAAGCATTCATATGTTTAGCTTTCCTGAGAAGACCAAACTGGTTTATAAAGTGATTGTTCCGGCCAGTGAGATGGCTCAGCAGTGTAAGCACCTGCCTGGCAAGCGCAAAGGCCCGAGTTCGACTCCCAGAACCCACATACAAAAAAAGGGCCGGTGATATCGCTCAGTGGCACAGGCGCCTGCTGGCACGCGAGGTCCTGAGGTCAACCCCAGTACCCACAAAAAAAAAAAAAAAAAGTGATTGCACCAATTTATATTCTCATTAGAAAGCCAGGCGTGGCGGCACATACTTGTAATCCCAGCACTCGGGAGGCTGAGGAAGGAGTATCACCACAAGTTTGAGGCCACCCTTGGCTGCATAGCAAGTTCAAGGCCAGCCTGGACTACATAGCAAGACCCTGTCTCAAAGAAACAAAAACAAAAACAAAACAAAACAAAACAAACAAAAAACAAAACAAAACAAAATATATTCTCACCAGAAGTAACTAAGAGTTCTTGTTATTCTCTACCTTTTATAAATTTTTCTTTATTTTTATACATTCATCCATATGACAGAACTGAAGCAATATTTTATTCTACATTAATTTCTATTTCCCTGATAATTAATTGAAATGCATTTTTCATAAGCACATGGTCAACTTTTGCTTCCTCAGCTAAAGTTTCTTTCTTATCACCAAGCCCTTTCCTCCCTTATCTCAGGCAATCTTGCTTGGCGGAAGCTCAATACTTTTGTCCCTCAAGGGTTCACGTGTTAGGGATTTGGCCTCGACTGTGGTAATGTTGGGAGTGGTCGGGCCTCCATGGCATATTGAGATTACTAAAATCAGTTAAACGTTTTTGTATTTACCATTTATATTATCTCTCATTTTTATGGTTATAATAGAGATAGATATACTGATAGATACATGATAGATGGATAGATGAGATAAAGAGATAGATGATAAATAGATGATAGATAGACAGATAGACAGATGTATAATAGATAGATAGATTGCCAGGTCACCTATCATACCTGACATTTAACTCTATCAATCAATCCATCAGTCAGTCAGTCAATCAGAAAGAAGCTGGGGCTGGTGGTGCGTGCCTATAATCCCAGCAGTCTGTAAAGCTAAGGCAAGAGGATTACAAGTTCAAGTTTAGCATAGAAAAAAATAAAAAATGAAAAGGGCTGGAGAGTAGTTTTCGGTGGGAAGTCTCTGGATTCAATCCCTAGTACTAAGAAAAATGGCAGCTTATTTTTTGACATGGCTGCCTCTCACCCTAATGTTTATCCATATCTTGTTTCCTAGATCTCCATTATCTTTGTCCCACTAGTACTTAATTCCATTTCCATTACAGTCATTTGATAGTAGACAGCAGTGTTTGAAAACTTATACGTCCCCAATTATGTTTCAGCTAATGAAATATAATTTGTTGCAACTGATGTATGAATATATCACAAAGCATCTGTCATTATCTATTCTATATGTATATCTATCATTCCCAATTTTAATGAATACAAATAATCCCACAAGGAAGCTCTTCTATGCATATGAGTATGTGTTATTTCAGGTTGTAAAATTGGCACTCAAGGTAATTGTATCAATTTATATTTGGAGCAGCAGTGAAGGAAAACTATTTTTGAATTTTTACCGTAATGGCATATATATAGACTTTTTAATTTTTGCTAAACTCTCTGTCTAAATAGAAATACATAGCTGCATTTGTGTTGGGGAAAAAATACAGCAAACAGAATTAAATAGGCAAGAAAGCCATTATTCAAGATTATTACAATAGGTATTGAAGTTGAATTCGATTTCATTGAATCAAATACAGGAGAGTTTTAAGCCTTCCGGTGACCTAGTAGAGTGGTTTGGGGGTGGCGTTAGTGGCAAATTTGCTCATCGTGATTGGGTTATCGTCTCCATTTGCTACCTGGTGTTTATGAAGACTAGGCTCCTACCCTGCCACAGAAATTGGGAGATGGGGTACTCTTTTGGTGCTTACATTTCCTAGGGATGGCTCTGAGGTCCTTCTGAAGATACGGAAATGCTTTTCAACAAATTAAATTTTCTCAGTGACACAAATGGTGGCACTGAATTGTTTTATCTTGGGTAAGAAACACACTTTGCAAATCAAAGGATTTCTGTAGTTCTTATCCTTGTTATTTACCTGATTTGTTGCAGTGCCAAGCCTACCCTTTTATGAATTTCTTATAATTATGCAAACAACCTATCCCAAATTCTTCAATGAACATCCCAAATTGCATGAGATCTATAAATTATATTTCACAGATTCTTTTGACAGCTGGCATACCATTATTATTATTATTATTATTATTATTATTATTATTATTATTTTCTGCCAAGGGAAGGTCTTAAAAGGAGATAAAAAGAAAGGAGAAAGGAAAGCAGTTCCTTCCTATTTCCGGTTTCTGTTTGCATTACATCCAGAGCAGAGCTCACCCCTCCCTGCAGACAATTTTACCTCTTAGATTAGCAGATAATTTATGCTCCTCAAAGGCAACTGTGCCGGCTAACTTTGCCTCCATTGGTCATCTGAGAACCACCAATATGGTGTCACCTACAGGTCTCACCATCATGCAAGAAGAGCTTCACTCCCATTTTCCAGCCTCAGCTCTTTACTTCCCTTCCACATCCCTAAAATCTGGTTATCCTATTTCTTCCCTTTCTTCAACCCTAGAAATGAGGGATGCTTTGTGTACTTATTAAATCCATGTTCCTCAACATCCTTTTTTTTAATTTCACTTACCTTTAAATGTCCTTTTACCAGTTCCTATATTAAATTATCTCTCAAATGATTTCTGTTTTTGTTTTGTTTTGTTTTTGGTCTGGGCTCTATCTGATACAGTTGGTGTTAACTATATAAAGTTAAAGTAAACATATTCTTTACTTGATAACCAGTAATATCCTCCTGCTAGCTTTCAAAGGAATCAGACTATTACAATTTTCTGAGGATGCATATTTTACTATGAGACTAACATCTGTTTTACCGTTTCCTTCCAAATTCCAGAGGAAAATCATCACATAGAAAATTAGATGAAATAACTCATTCATGCTTGGAGATATTAAACAGAGAATAGGCAAAATAGTTGTCTTCTGGGTGAAAACTACCCTCAAGGATCATCCTTGGAACCACTGAGTCATTGATTAAATTTGGCCTTGTGCCAAGCTCTGTCAATGAGGCTAGTATGTAAAATTGCATCCCTGAGGACTCACTGCTGGGACTAATAAGATTTTCATGGAGCCAACTGTACAGGGCTGGGAAAGAGAGAGACAGCGCAATTAATTCATAAATAAATACAGTATATAAAAATCAAGGAGAACTAGGATAGAAGATATGAAATACTGCTTGTTCTTGAAAACAAAGTTGAAGTCTGTGCACTGCTTCTTCACTGTTATTAATGCTGAGTCCTCCTAGACTTGGAACATTTGAATTCACGCTGTAAAATGCAGCCAAGTTCTTCTTCAACATCCTGTATGTTTGCCAGACATGTATTTCTAAGGTATGTTTTTATTCTCACCTCCAGCATTAAAACAATTATTAATAGTTCCTATGGCTCACTCAATGGTATAATTTGTGTATGAGATATAATAACCGTAATAGGTTGTAAGATCTTTGAGGGTAAGTAAGGAAATGTCTTTTTATCTTTGTAGATACAAACAAAAGCATTTCTGATCATGGAATATATAACCTACTTAGGAATTATCCCTGTGCTTATTTAAAATGCAGACTATATATTTCTACCAAAAAATACTGAAACAATATTTCTAGTAGAAGAGCTCAAAAACTTGTATTTAACAGGCATAATAAATAATCATTATTTCCAATAAAACTTGAGAACAACTGCCTTACAGTCTTTCCCATAATGCCTCCAAACATAAAACAATTAATGAATATGTTCTGAAATGCATGAATAGGTATGAGTATAATCTACATGTCTCTAACACACATCTTAATTAACACTGAAAACCAGATTTTTAATGAATTAAAATTATTGACATTAATTTGGTCAAAAATATTTTCCCCAAACCAAAATGAATATAAATATATTTATAGACAAAGACCAAAACTAAGTTAAAATATACAGAAAATTTGATAAATTTAGTTTTCTTCAAAATTTATGAATATTTGTGCATTATATAAATAAATCTCATAATTTTACCTGAAGACCTGACTGGAATTTTTTATATTAGTTTAATGTGCCATTGTGAGTGAAAATTAATAAGCCAAGCATAATGATCGAGTGCTAATTGTTAAACTGAATTAAAAAGCACTGAAATTAAGATTATAACTTTCGGGCCGGTGAGATGGCTCAGCGGCTTAAGCGCCTGCCCGGCAAGCGCGAGGGCCCGAGTTTGACTCCCGGATCCCACATACAAAAAAGGGGCCGGTGATATCGCTCAGCGGCACAGGCGCCTGCTGGTGCACGAGGTCCTGAGGTCGACACCCCGGTACCCACAAAAAAAAAAAAAAAAAAAAAAAAAGATTATAACTTTCTAGATTAATATGTAATGTTTTAGTTTTGGAGGAGATACATTAACACAATATATATTGCTTGAGGATAGTTTTTAATTGTTCTTGACATCCTTTAATTTCCTTGTAACACTAAGTATCATGCTGCTGTTTAGAATGTAAATAATTATGTTTACTTATTAAGTAATGTATAAAATTAATTCCAGTTTTCTGATTATACATTTGTAAAATAATATAGTTTTTATATCATGACACTTCAGAGCAATTATTAACTCTTATTTCTATGTTACAAGTATGTCTTGTGAAATCCTTTTTTTTTTTTCCTAAAATCTAAATTGTATTTGCAGCTCATGAGGGAATTTACATGGCATTACTTTCATACCCATTTTGAGCTCTAAATCATCTTTGAGTGACTGATGGCTTTGTCTTTATGGTCTTAAGCCCATAATTATCTGTTCTTAGAAGTTAACCCCTTCTTTTTTTTTTTTTTTTTGTGGGTACCGGGGGTCGACCTCAGGACCTCGTGCACCAGCAGGCGCCCGTGCCGCTGAGCAATATCACCGGCCCTTTTTTTTCGTATGTGGATTCCGGGAGTCGAACTCGGGTCCTTGCACTTGCCAGGCAGGCGCTTACCCTGCTGAGCCATCTCACCGGCCCAACCCCTTGCCTTTACAACATCCGTTCATGCACACGTTCATTTAGCAAATACTTTCTTGGTCTTATTCTGTGCTAGTCACTATTCAAATTTGATGAGTAATCAGGAAATTATAGTGCAGTATGAGGAAATGAAGATGAGTAATCAGGAAATTGCAGTGCAGAATGAGGAATGTTATTTAGGAAAGCAGATCTCATGGGGTTATGTAGGAAAGATATCTAACCAGTCTTGGGGATAATGTGAAGACTCTGGGTTCAGTACCCAGTACCAACAAATAAACAAACAAAATTACAACTTGAGAGAGCAGTTAAAGGCCTATCACAGTAATCAAAGGACAATATGCTGATAATGTAGTAAAAAGTAAATTACTATTTTTATAATGATTTATCCATCTCTTCAAGTGAACTTGATCGCTTTGTCTACTAACTTAACTCTGCATATGTCTAGATCATGACAGTGTGGTTATCTTATCTAGTATTTATTTTCTCATGGACCATGAATTTCTAGAAATTGTCTCTATGTCTTAATTTATCTTTTATCTGTGGAATCAAATGAATCACATGAGCATAGATGCTTAAAAAATCTTTATTGATTATGGCTGAATGAATGACTGAAGACTAGTATTTTTTAAACCATCACAGGGAATATAATAAAATAAAACTATACAAAATAAAATGGAACTAATGAAATGTAAAAATGATGAATATAAATTAGGAAATTATGACATGTGAAAAAATTAACATGAGTTTTCACTGACTATCTCATGACCCCAACATGCAGAATATTGAAGCTATTATATAGTTCTTTGGATTGATTCTACCTCAGGATCTCTTGGTGGCCTTGAATACAACTTGTCATTGTCACATAATTCAGCTATTTTTCTGTTCTGTGAATAATCACAAGAATCTTAAAGATAGTTGGAATTTTCTATTTCAAAGTGTATTGATTACAAATATAATGTGTAAAATATGAGTTTTCAAATAATCTTCAGAACACAGTGACATTCTAAAAATAATAGATAATATTTTTTGAGTGATGCTCAATTTTAGTGCTCAGCCCTTCTGTTCTGGGTAAATCCGTGCATTAACATACTTAGTCTTAAAACTCTCTGTGATCGGTAAAATTCTTCTCCTTATTTGGCACAGATATCTGGAGTCTTTTGCCCTGAGTTATGTTTGCTCCACTTAGCATGCTAAAGATTCACAATTCAGGGCCAGGAAACAGAATCCCACCCAGGAATAACGTGAGAAGAGACTCAGCAGATTGTGCACGAGAAAATCTATGTCATATTTTTAAAGTTTTGGAATTATTTTTGCATATCTGGGTGAGATAGGAAATTGCAAAAGAAACTTATTGAAAGAATCATGTCTTGGGAAAGGGTATTTCTAAATATTTGCTACATCCCAGAACAAGAAATTGATAACAGGAGGTGTTCAATTCAGTTATATGCTTCTTATAGAGCAATGATTCTTTTGAGGACCACCAATGCCACTGTACAATAAAGTGCGAGGCTTAATAGATGAAAGGCACTGGATGATATATAAAGAAACAGTACCCCTAATTAGTTTCTATATCTAATGTTCAGGGAACTTGAACTGGTCTCAGATCTTAGCCCTACAAAATCCAGCGAAGCTCACAAACTCATGAAGTATTTTCTCTCTCAAATATTATGTTTCAGGGAAGGGCATATTATAAAAGAATAATTGTTATTTAGAAAAGATCTTACATATAATTGATCTTGCTGAAAGTCATTTTATTATAAAACTCCTTAGATAAGTACCCCTAGAAAACTTTGATTGCCAAAATTAGGTTTATTAATTTGAAGTATCGATGGTAACTACATTCCCAAGAGACTGTGAGGAGATGTAATAAATCCACGTTGCAATGGACTATTTACAGTGTGCATTTGTGCTGGAGAAGTCTGAAGGGAGAACAGATCAGCCCTGGGTTGGCACTGTTCTGCGGGGAGGGCTGTTTAACATTTGGATACCACAGTGATCTTGGTTCAAGGAGTGAGAAGACTGAAGCAAATCTGAGAAATCTTTGGTGAGAAAGCAATGAGCATTGTGTGATCTTGGCTGTGTCCTTTTAGAAAAGCTGTTTTATATTCTGTTAAGAACATCACAGTCTGCTTTTCAGTAAACACTCACACACACACCCACACCCACACACACACGCTAAATAGTGGATTTTTCTTTTACAGTGAGTAACACAATTTGTCAATAGGAAAACTAATACAAAAAGGTCAAGGTGTTTTTTTTTCCCCCCCATAGTTAATTATGTGGTTTGATATGAAATCATCTCATATCTAAGGTGCTGGCATACTGATTATTCCATCAAAGAAGTGAAGAAATAAATGTGGGTGCAACATCATGGCGTAGTAACAACTCATTGCAATCCAGTAGATTGTGACAAGTTATATTTCATTATCAATATTTGCAATACTTAAATGTTCATAATTGGACAAGGAAACAGAGAATTTTTTAGTAACAACAAACTTTAAATGGTTCTCAATGTTCACAAGCAAAAGACCCGAGTTTTAAGTAACATAAAAATTCAGATTCCACAGGTTTCTCAAATGAAATGAGTAAATGCAATATAAGGATTAGATGTAAGAAACAGACTTGAGAAAGACATCTAGAAAATAGAACAGAAGTAACAATGTATGAAAAGGTATCACAAAAATGGTATTTTCTGTTTTTTCCTTTGAGTGAAGTTATAAAAGCAACAACAGAAATTAAAAGAAAAACAACAGGAAAGACATGTTGATTTTAATATTTCTGAGGTGCAAAAATAGATTCAGAGGGTAGCTTTGGGCAATTCATAACTGAACTGGATGGCGAGTGACCTGCTCCTGTTTTACGGGGCACTGCCTCTGGACACAAAAGCTTTCGGTCCTTCTCTGCTGTCATTGTTGTCGTGTGGCTATCAAGGCTCCAAGCCTTTCTGAAAAGGTCAAGTATTGTTTTAAATTAACCTCTCAGCTCAATTTAATTTTATTTATTTTACTTCAGTTTTGGTTTTCACTGTCAACTTAGAGGGAAGGAGGATGGGAAGAAGGGGGGTTTTGTCTCAAACTGAAAGGTCTGTAAGCGAAAGTGCCACATTGTTTGTTAGATCCACAAGGAGGTTCACACCTTCGGCTGATTCCATGACCTTGCAGTGTGTGATGCAGGCTGACTGGGGTAGCCGTCCCTGGGTGAGGGTCAACTCTGATTTGTGTCTCCAGGTTGGTCCTCTTTTCCCTCCAGTCATGCTCCTGGTAAGGAGCTACGAGTCCCAGTAGAGAAGTCTGCTCCTAGTTGGAGGAGCCTTTCCATGAGTCTGAGGGCATACAAGTAACTTTCAACCTAGGACATCCGAATAACAACTCACCTATGTCTTCAATATGTATTTTTAAAGAACCTACTATCCAACCTCTAAGACCTTTTTTAAGTCTTTGAAGTTTAAAAATTCACGTTGCTCTATGATGCATTTTTTTCCTATGAAAATCTTTCATTTTTCTTAATCTACCTTTTATTTCCAAGACAGTTTTATAATAAATTACTAAAAGACAACAAAAATCCACTAAACTACAACATTGTGGCACTTTGAAGATAGATTTTGGATGTTACCAACCTTTACATATAGAATAAATGTTGTATTTCTTACCTTCTATTTAATATTAACTCTTTCTTCATGAGCTTTGTGAGGAGACAAGGGAAAGGTAAAATTTTAAATCGGGTATCTATAGGTATTTTTTCTTGGTAGTTACATATAAGACTTAGTAAAGATATATAAAGTAACAGTTATAAAGGAGAAAATTTATTTCATAGTTTGAAGTAGTACAAGTCTTCTTGATGGAAAAATTAAAATCTCTTTATTCAGAAATATATTAACTTTATTTATTTGATGTAGATTATGAGCATTTGGAGCTATTTTATTTAGTTGTATTTGTTTAGCACATAAATTTTCTAACTCGGGTGGAAATACTTTTCTTAATTTAAAATATTCACTTTAAATATAATTTAATAATATATTTTGAAATTTGTTTTAATATCACAGTTATGTATATAGAGTATATCTAGGAAAATGAAGATAGGCACTTACTAGAATTCTGAATTTACAACTTGGTAAAATTAACTTATGTTTTGTGATTGAGTATTATGGTGAATATTTACATTTAAAAATTATTATAGTAAAAGACACATTGACATTAATCCCCCTTACAATACACTGTTTGGCTTTTAACCTATTTATTCTATCATTCTTGACACTTTCTAAAGTAGTTCTCAGAGTCCTCCTTCATGAGTCCTTTAGTTATCCTCACATGGCTGCCTTGATGTCCTGCCTAAATTCAAAATATTACCTTTTATCATCCTCTCGACTTTGAGGAAGAGCCAGAAGCTTCCTCTAGAGCCGGGTCCTGTGAGTAAGGTGGATGAGGACACAGCATACGGCTTCCATGAGCCTGCCTTTCCACTGGCTGGTGCTCAGCAGCATTCACCAGAACTTTGGATTTCACCTCATAAAGACATTCATGAAGGAAGAATTCCAGAAGTGGGTTGAAACCCGGGCAGAGTATTTTGAGGAGGATTAATGATGATTTTCCTTTCACTGTAATACTTCTTTAATTAAAACATTTACTATATATTTTAATCACACTTTATATCAGAAGAAATATATTTACTTCAAAATATATGGATAACTTTAAGAAAAATATCTTCTTTTTTTCATTAAATGAATGGTTATTCTAGTTTCAATGTTTATATTCAAAATTATGTGCAGAACATCTCTTCTTTTAATTTCTAATGCACTGAAAATTCATACCTAAAATTATTTAAATGGTGGCACTGAGTGTTGATTTAAGACATGATCAAGAATTAATTTTCTGGGCCGGTGAGATGGCTCAGCGGCGTAAGTGCCTGCCTTGCAAGCGCGAGGGCCCGAGTTCGACTCCCGGATCCCACATATGAAAAAGGGGCTGGTGATATCGCTCAGCGGCACGGGTGCCTGTTGGCACGCGAGGTCCTGAGGTTGACCCCCCTGTACCCACAAAAAAAAAGAATTAATTTTCTGAGTATGTTGATTTCGTGTAAGATATAACTTCCTCTCTCTACAAAGTAAGAGTTTCTGTTACTATAGAATATTTAACTACCAGCTTTCCCATAAACTCACATGTTCACATTTTCTATGAAAAGCAATTGTCTCCAAAATCAGAGTTAGTATTGCCTGTTGATTAATTGTTTTTCTTTGTTTTCTTTGTAAATAGAGTAAGAATAAACAGTATGCTCATGTAGAAAGAGAAGCACAAAACTTTCAAGTTAGTAAACTTTTGAATTATTTTAAAGTCACATAATCTTAAGTTTTGGAACCACATTATAATGTGGCAAATTTATTTTCTACCTCTTCCTCCCCAGAGAGTTACCCTTCACGTACAGTGCCATGTGGAAAATCTACTACACAACTACTCTATTGTGTTTTCCCAGAGTCTTTTACAAAGGCATTAACTCTCTAACCTCCTCATCAAGTGAAAATTTTCTCAACGTTTTTTCTATGAGATATTCATGTGTGTCCCTATCTCTTCTCATTTTCTTCCTATCCCTTGGCCCTACCAAAAGTGCAGTATCTGGGACCATCTACAATTACAACCTTACGGACATTGCTTTATAAATTATATCAATTTTTTTCTTTATCTTCAAACTCACCCTCAAATTTTGTACTTTAAGAAAAACATTTAATGTTTCAAGCTTCTTCTTAAAAAATCTGTAAATGTACTCTTTTCATACATGCACACCTAACATCCACATTCCTAAACCCATATTCTGGTCTTCTGCCCTTATCGCTCTATCTTGTTGCATCCAGACCTTTTGAAATACAGTAGTTGACTACCTTCCAGGATTACTGTTCTTGACATTTTTGTTCCCTAATCCATTTTATCTTTTTTATTTTTTATTAATACATGTATACAATACATAATGATTACATTCATGGTGTGGAGTTGGTGCATGTACATAACATCTTCATTCCTTTTTTCTTCCCCTTTCCATCCCTTCTCTTACCCTCCCTCAATCTCTTGATCCCTTTTCCACTTGAGAAAGATCTATCTCCCTACTTTTTATTACCATTTATTTTGGTCTTTATAATTTGGGTTTCTCATATAAGAGAAACTATGTGATATTTAAACTCATGTACCTGATTTATTTCACTTCACATTATGGTATGGAGGTGTATCCATTTTCCTACAAAGTACTCAAGTGTATGTTTATAGCACTGTAGTACTTCATTGTGTGTAAATAACACATTTTCTTTATCCTTTCTTTCTGTTTTTTCTTTGTTTGTTTTTTCTTTCTTTCTTTCTTCCATTCATTCATACATTACTATTTCATTTTATTTTGTTTTATTTTATTTTTTTTTTTGTGGGTACCGGGGGGTCGACCTCAGGACCTCGCATGCCAGCAGGCGCCCGTGCCGCTGAGCGATATCACCGGCCCCTTTTTCGTATGTGGGATCCGGGAGTCGAACTCAGGCCCTCGCGCTTGCCGGGCAGGCGCTTAAGCCGCTGAGCCATCTCACCGGCCCATTTTATTTTATTTATTTATTTATTTTTCTTTTGTGGGTACGGGGGGTCAACCTCAGGACCTCGCGCGCCAGCAGGCACCCGTGCCGCTGAGCGATATCACCAGCCCTTTTTTCGTATGTGGGTTCCGGGAATGGAACTCGGGCCCTTGCGCTTGCCAGGCAGGTGCTTACGCCGCTGAGCCATCTCACAGGCCCCCTACTATTTCATTTTAGTTGTACAGCATAGTGCCTTGCATTTGGGCATAGTAATACGTGTGTATAACATAGATTATACCCCAACAATATCCCTCTTGCCTTCCTTGTCTCCTCCCCTGATCTACCTCCCTTTCCTGTGAATTCTGTCAAAATAAGCTTGAGCATTCTGGTACCTTTATAGTATGCTGATTTTAATTATTTTGAGGACTGGTATAGCTGGATCAAATGGTAGCTCTAGTTAACATTTCTAGAAACCTTCGTAATGATTTCCATAGTGACTCTAGCAAGTCATCATCAGCTTATATTCACTCTTCCATTTTGTTTCACTTATTCATTTACAGAACTGACCACGCCAGTTGCCATTTTCTTTTTTTTATTCATTTGTTTATTGGTGTAAATGTGCAATGCATTGTGAATACATTCAGCATGGAAGGTTAGTACCTATGTATATCTCACCTTAATCCTTTTTGCTTCCCCTTCCCCCTCCTTCTTCCCTCTCCTTCCATTCCTTAGATCAATTTCCACTTCCTTGAAATATATTTTTCTTTGGGTCATTCCTTTAACTTGGTTATCGTTAGCATTTCTATTAAGTCCTCTCATTTTTGCTCACTTTATTTTCCTGAGTGATATAATGCTCTTTAATGAATGAGTAATAATAATACCTATATCTCCAACCTAGATGTTTCCTCTGAAGCTCAAATACATATTTCCATTCACTGCATTATTGACAGCTTTCTATTGTAAAGTCTGCTTTCTATTTTTTATGGCTACTACTGTCATTCACCCAATTTCCTGAGAGCTTCCTTGTGCTACCTTTTTGGGGTTTCCCCTCTCAAACTTCCTCTGCTCTCCAAACTTCTCATTACCATGGGACTTAGTTATCAGATTTTAAATGCCAGTTCTCTTGTTTTTGTCTACAAAAGATTGCTAGTTCTGTGTATTTCCAGATAAAACATGGTATTGCCATCTCCAAGACACATGCAAACACTTGAAGATTTCTTGAATGAGTGGAAGAATGCAGAGATGAGTAAACGGATGGATGAAAAGGGTTATACTTGCGCATTTATGACATTGCAGGTGGGTTCAGGAGAACAGAATTTCCAGTTCAGAGCAGTAGATCAAACTGTGTTGTGTGATTACATCAAGGTACATGAGGAAGATGATCCTTAAGCAGACAATAAAAATCACAGCCCTGTATGAATCACTAGGGTAAGATCTCCAAAATGCAAAAGTTAGGATTTGCAAAACCATGTGATGGTTCACAGTATGGAAAACAACAAACAAAACATCACCTTTTGAATTTACTCTTAGATGAAACTTTAAATTCAGTTTTGGGAGATCTGAGAAATAGAACCAATTTTAAAAGAGTTCTAAAGAATAAAATAAAGTGGTAAAAAAAAGGGAGGGTATCTCAGCATATGTGAACTTTTTCATGTTTTATAGTCATAATAAATTTTATGTCTCCCTTGTTCATCTAATGCTTCTTTCATTTAACAGACATGTCACCTTGAAAATATTTTCTGAGAAAAGAGCCTTTTATGGAAAGGCAGCTCTTCTCATTTCTTAAAAGAGATACTACCCTACATATTGTTTTATTTCCATTGAAACTGTAATGTACAATATGATGTCTGAAACTATTTTCCAATTTCAGCAGTTTAATGCTAGGTTACTAAACAATCCTAAACCAACTAAATCCCATTTCTGCCCTTTTTCTCTACAATAAAAAAAAAATTCTAGTAGATCTATGGTTTTAGGGGCAAAAAATTAAGAAATTATTTTGAATATACCTGCTAATAATACTAGAAACATGACAGCAGTCAAAGCATCAATATTCAGTGCTAACTACATGTAATCTGTGTCATCACCGAGATTTATTTGGTCAAAATTAGTTCTTGGTTATCGATGGCATTGATCTGAAAACTAATGCAAAGGGAATATTTCTGTCATCTGTATGCTGAGAACTGTGGACTGAGACTACAGTGAAACTCCCATTTAAATAAATAGTGAATTTTGCTAAAGTAGGATGACATATACTAAAGCACTGCCTTTGTTATCAGGGTCCCTTTTTGTTGTTGTTATGGTTGTTTGGGTGTTTTTCTTTTTTTGGCTAACTTTAATTGAGCTCAACCCAATTTTGCTCAGCTGTGTTGGATATGGGGGCTTCTGGTGTGTAACAGCTGTGCTGCACTGGCCCCCTGCACTCCAGGCTTTGGTGCCCGGTTGCTTCTGTGGCTGCGCAGTGGGCCCTGAGCACACGGCGGACTAGCGGACTGGCCTGAGGCCTGAACAAGCCTTTACTTGATTTCTTCCTCTTAATGAGATGCCTTCCATCATCATTTCTTATTCCAATTGTACTGATTTGTTTTAGGGGTCATTTTAATGAAGTCTTCCTTGTGGCTTCCAACAAAATGTCATTCCTTCTATTAAGTTGCCAGGGGCGAAGAGCCAGTGTCGTTTGCAAACTACTTTTCGCCTTCTATAGTGTGTCGTAATTATTTGTATGAATATTCATCTCCTCTTACTAAGGCTCTTGATGTAATCAATAGTTACTTTCTTATGAGTCAAGAAATATTTGTAGAATGTACTGGACAAAGTTAAGACATCTTTGGATAATCCCATTGTTGGTGGTGAGGTTTCTTTTCTTTGTTATGAATGTAATGTTTTTGTATTTATGTGTATATATATATATATATATATATATATGTACAGAGATATATAAAACACAAAAGTAAGTAAATCATTTATCAAATAAATCATCTGTTTAAATAAATCATCTTTTCGGTCATACATTTATACACTTATTTATTTATTGAAGAATTATTAACCATTTTATTAAACACCATGTTGGGGAAAAAGAATTTAAAAAATATATTAGTGTAAAAAATGCTTGTATTCTTTAAAGAGTAATCTACTGCCTGACTTTGAAAGAAGTTCCACTTTGAACATTTTTTTAATTGAAGTATTCTGCAAACATGGAAAATTGGATTTTATCACATAGTGAACTATTATTCACTATTTCCAGATTTAATGGCAATGCTCTATATCTATGCCTGTATATCTACCCATGTCTATATCTGTAATCATATATATCTATATTTATACCGCATACTATGTATCCACAAATGTATAAAAACATCTAACATAGGGCCTGACATGTCATTGTCACTAGATGTTTCCTCTCTTTCTGGCTCTATATCGTCAAAATTTGGCAGTAGCTTCTAATAAAGTTGAGAAACGTTTGTGTAAGAAGCTATGCTGACGTCACTGTGGTGCCACATGCTGTATTCTCCATATCTATGGCTGAAGTACTCATACTTGTCTGTGATTTTATAGTTGTTTTAGACCCCTTCGGAAACCTCACTGAACTCTTGGCACAGAGGCCACTAGATGGGGCTTGTGTACTTAGCACTTTATAGCTTAGCAAAATAGACTTCCCTTCAGTTTTTTTTAACTCAGAAATACTTCTGCTTAACCTATGCTGTTCTTTATTAACTGTAACCCTCTAAGCAATTCTCATTAGAAATTTTTTTATATTAGCAAATGTGCAACATAACTTTTGCACTTGCACAGTGGTATTCCTCAAAGCAAGAAAACAAATCTCTTTGCAACCAGGCATGTTTGTCTGTTTAGAGGCTAAATGTGCAATCCCATTACCAATTTAACAGTTGTTTTCAAAATTGTCTCATCATATAATAGAATCTTAGATACAGAACCTTGAAAGATGTAGTTCCTCCTTTCTAGGGCCAGAAATATGCTTTACCTTTCATCATGAAGTTTGTTTCATATCTATTCTAATGTATGTTTCCCCGTAAGACTGTAGTTCTCAAACATCAGCATGCATCAGCTTCACCTGGAGAGCTTTATAGAATTCAGATTGCTGGCCATGCTGCCAGGATTTCTGATTCGGTGAATCTGGCTGGGACCAGTGACTCTGCATCATCTGGTCTCCAAAGGTTACTGGCACTGGTGTGGGGGCCACTCTCTGAGAACCCCTGTCATACGCAAAGGCTCACTGTGAATGAAATACGTACTGCTCATGATCTGGCTCAGAACACTTCCTGTCACCCTGCAACAGCCATCTCTTCACCGAACCTGGGACAAAGGGCCAGCAATGAGGGGCGATTGGTACTTTGATTGTATTTATCCTCCTAACCACTCTACCTGCAGCACTCTTGGACAAGGCTCAACTTCTTCAACAGACAAGGGAGAACTGCCATATACTTTGCAGTAACCAGCAGTTAATATTCACTTGGGGGAAACCATGAAGAATTTCAACTAAGACTTCAAAGCTATGGATTCTGACTCTCCTTTGAATCCTGTTTTTTCTTTCACTCGTTGACTTGGATTTCCAAGATTTCCTTTACATTACTCTATCCTGCATCTCCCCTTCCTAGGGTCCCTACCTCCACTCCTATTTTTTGAACTTCCCTCCCAAATGCTTGGACTCATGCCCTAGGCAACCCTTTCCTCACAACCTCCTACTTGCGGTTTTTAGCCCTTGTATTGCTGATTTCTGTCATACCATCAGACAAGATTTTCCTTTTGCTGTACCTTTCCTGGGTACCTAGCCATGCACACATCCTTTTCACACTATGTCTACATCTGGGTAACTCAATTCCTCCTTGATTTCTCCCTTGATCAGTCATTAACTACCAATGGTATGACAGACACTGCCTTCTACAGCCACTAAGCTACAGTGGTAATTTCATCTTTTGAGATCTCCATCATTGTTTGGATTGATCTGTCCTTGTGGACTTTGGATGCCTCTTGTCACCAGCTAAATCCCTGGCTTGTGAAATCCACAAATTTCCTGCCTTTTGCATGGCTCTTAACTTCTATCAGAACTTGCTGGTTTTTAGATCTTTAAGCCAGCATGGTCTCTGGCAACTGCTGCATCTTCTTTTTGCCTAAATTTCATCATTCTTGCTAAGCATCTACCTCTCTGTTAATATAGTGTGATGCTTTAAAATATGCAGTTTTTATCTTCAGTGTTGTGGTGTGCTACCATTCCTATCTCATTTGATTTACATTTCAAAGGATTAACCAGTCTTTATGGGAAAACTATATTTCTAATTATTTAAAATATTTTGCCTTCATGTTAATTTTTATATTTTTATAATTTTATAAATTACTTAAATCTTAGCCTTTGTAATCACTTTTTTTTGTGTGTGTGGGTACCGGGGGTCAACCTCAGGACCTCACGCGCCAGCAGGCACCCGTGCCGCTGAGCGATATCACCGGCCCTTTTTACGTATGTGGGTTCCGGCAGTCGAACTCGGGCCCTCGCGCTTGCCAGGCAGGCGCTTATGCCGCTGAGCCATCACACCAGCCCTGTAATCACTTTTCGAACCCATTTTCTTTTCAGACATCCTATAAAATGGATAACTTGTACCAGTAATTCATGTTCCTTGTGTTTTGCACTGTTACCTACTCACATTAGCATTAATTTAGTTAGATATGATACAAACAGTCTTTGATCAGTGTGATCTTCTGAAGCCTAGAAGCTTCTGTGTTATGCCAGCAGAATGATGTTTACTTCACAGTCTCTGCCTGAGGTTCTTTTCCTGGCCTGCACATGACAACTCTGAACTCTTATTTTTTTTTTTTTTTTTTTTTTTTTTTGTGGGTACCGGGGGGACGACCTCAGGACCTCACGCGCCAACAGGCACCTGTGCCGCTGAGCGATATCACCGGCCCCTTTTTCGTATGTGGGTTCCGGGAGTCGAACTCGGGCCTTCGCGCTTGCAAGGCAGGCGCTTAAGCCGCTGAGCCGTCTCACCGGCCCCTGAACTCTTATTTTTAACCTAAAAACTAGTAACAAAATAGTCATATACCAGTCCAGGCCCAGTATAAATTGAGCTCAATATACCATACTTCTCCCTCATTTTTCCCTCAGTTTAACCATTATATATTATTAAAGATATGTTAATAGTATACATGCAAAAGGTGTTTGTTAGCAAAGGAGAAGATTGCTGGAAGTAGCATAATATCTTCAAATCACCAATAAATATTGTTGGAGGCTTGGAGTTGAAAAGGTTAAATTACCTTGGCACACAGAAGTTTATCAAGCTCTTAACCTAATTATATCTGTGATACAAGTTAGATTCAATTTACACCCTAGGGATGCTGCAGAGCGAAGCTTACCACGGGTACAGAGAATGGTAGAAACGATCGCTCAGTGAGGCTCAGTGAGCCTCCAACCGTCACAGCCGCCACTGCAGAGCAGATGGCTCTGCACTTATTCCAGTCTAGGGATTCAAATTGGCAGGAGTCAAACAAATATCCTGAAAAGCATGTCAGCAGTTGTGGAAATGAGTTTTCTTTATTTGAAAAGTCATTCATAGCATTCCATGGTGAATGCTTGTAAAATTGCAGGTATTTGTCATTTTAGTTAAATTGCTTATTTGTGTGTTCAATTTGTTTAATTTTACTAAATATATTACTATGACTGTGAATGTATCAACACGCATATGCTATCACTATACTAATTTTTAATACATACTCTTAGTAATCTATAGGTGAGATACACAAACAGCCTATAACTATGTTATTTTTATAGTATATATATTTATATTCATATATAGAGTCTTCTTAGAAATATTTAAACTAGGCATGGTGGCACATGTGTATAATCCCAGCTTCAAGGGGAGGCTGAGGCAGGAGGATGATGAATTTAAGGACAGCCTAAACAATACAGTGAGACCCTGCCTCAAAAAAATGTTAGGGCCAGTGAGATGGCTCAGTGGCATAAGCGCCTGCCTGGCAAGAGTGAGGTCCTGAGTTTGACTCCCGGTACCCACATATGAAAAAAGGGCCGGTGATATTGCTCAGCGGCACGGGCACCTGCTGGCACGCGAGGTCCTGAGGTCGACCTCTGGTACCTACCCACAAAAAAAAAAAAAAAAACAATGTTAACATTTTGGTCAACACTTGCTAATTCTTATCATTAATATATGTTATTTTGCATTTTCTAAATCTACACTGCTACTAGCATAACAATTTTAAGATTTTCCCTAAAAATAAACTAGTTTATTCAGTTCTACCATCGAAAACTAGAATTTTGCATTACCCCTGAAACATCTTGTGGTCACACACCAGTACTTGTTCATTAACATCTTCTTTCTCCTCACATAATGAATAATTAATATTTCTTCGGGAGTTCAGTGAAAACCAATTTGACATTTTGGGGCCAGTAATCTTAAATTAGCTCTGAGGAAAAACAAGGACTTGTACATATTCTTTCAAATTCTCTTACCTGAAAGAAAGATAAGCTATTGCTTTGGTCATCTACCGTGGTGTGAGTGGAACTGTCCCCCGCTGAGCCTTGCTGTCCTCTGCACCGACAACAAAGCTCAGTGCGGATGGCTCCCTCACGTCTTCACTGTTCCAAGGTTTATGTATGGGGTGCGTCTGTCTACCAACAGGAATTTGCCAGCCTCACGCCCATTACTTTAACTGAACTAATAACCGAATCATAGTGGATTGCTTAGCATCTACACTTCTCCTCTATTCATGGGTAAGCATAGTATTCGATTCTAACTTTAACAGACTATTACAAGCTCAACGATAGGTTATTCACTCTATAATACGTTGTCAAATCTAGTATACAAGAGAAAAATGTTCAGGGCCTAGTGTTCTGTTATGTTTTATTTTATTTCAGATTTATTCCATGCTTGAAAAAACCTGATTCTGGTGATTTATGTGGTAATAGTACTTACTATTATCTGGTTCCTGGGAAGACTGAATTTTTTTTTTACATTATATATATATATATAAATTAAATGGATAAATGTTAAGATTAGAAATCACAAGGGGACACTGAAAATTTACAGGTGAAATAGATAAAGTTAAACAAAATTCTGTAAGTATGTTTGATAGCAGTTTTTGCCGTGGACAGTGTAGAGTGTAAGCCTGACCGTGAGTCATGGCCAGACACTGCCTCATTCCACATCTGTCACATCTGGAGCGGCCAGACTGCTGTAACCGTTATGCCCAAATGCATAGCCTCGAACAAATCAGAAGCTTATTTTTCAGTATCTAAGGCTGGTCTTCCTAATTGGCTATTGGTTTTTCTCTGTGCGGTTCAGGGAACCCCACTTACACAGATAAAGGACAGGTTTGGTTGAAAAGTCCCAGCTCTTACAGTATTTTACACATCAGAGCTGAATTCTCTTTCTTTAAGGCTATAGCTAAATTGGTTTGTTTTTCTTTGTTTCTAATTATTGTTTTTTTTTTAACACAAGAATCATGTAACCTTTACAATTATATTTTAAGCCATGGGAAAATAATACTTAGTAAAGTGAAAGAAAATTGGAGAAAACATATTGCAACAATAACTTAAGGCCAATTTTCTCTTTGTGGATGTCTGTGTGAATTTGCAGAAATAAAGAGCTAAATAAATTCCCCAATGGTTAAATGTTTACCTTTAGGTATTATGGGTACAGGTGATTTTAATTGTCTTAGCACTACTTTCTAATTGTCCACAAAGAACAGGTATTGCTTTTATAATGAGAACGAAGTGCACATAGAATACTGAACTGCTTCTGCAGCTAAATGTGTGTATGAATTGTCTTCCCAGAAACTCATAACCTGTCCTGAACAACAACACTTCCTCCTTCTTTGCCATAGACAGCTTGGCTATGAGCTTCTGTTCTTTCCTAACAGTCCAAGGTAGCTAATCTTTAAAGTTTTCTTAGGTAAATTAAAGGGTGACACATAGTATCACTGAGATACATTTTCTGAAAAGCATTCATAGGGAGATCCACAGCACAAAATTCCTTGTTACTAAATTAAAATTAATTTAGACCAGGTACCATCACTTTTAATTTATTCTCAGAAAGTATTTCGTGTTTGGGGAAAATCTGGCTAATGAATGAACTCAATCGAGCAAATAAAAAATAAATACAATTTCCCTCTTGGTGTGCTAGATAATTAATGCTTTGAATACATGAATCATTGCTCTGTATCATGCTAACTGTGGTACAGCATTTTTCGTAAGATAGTACAATTTTGCTTGTATAATTCCTGCAGTAGCACCATGTTAAATTTATATATGTAGACTACATAAATGTAAGAAAATGTACACTGGTCGAATTTAAAATTGTAACATTGTTAAATGAAGTCCTAAAATTGATTTAATGAAGGAAATACAACAAATAGATAACGGACTAAAGATGGGAATTCAGATTTCTTAATTTGTGCCAAGGTTTGATGCTAATTAAATAAAAAGATGTTATCCTCTATCAGGCAAGTGGTGTCATAGAACATTTGGGGAACAGTGAATAAAGACACCAGATATGTGGGTAGAAGTTTTGTCCTGAGAAGCCAAGGACAGCAATTGAAATATCAAGATAAGTTCCTGTTTGTGAAGAAGATTGA
The DNA here is from genome assembly GCA_028451465.1 of Erethizon dorsatum. Taxonomy (NCBI): domain Eukaryota; kingdom Metazoa; phylum Chordata; class Mammalia; order Rodentia; family Erethizontidae; genus Erethizon; species Erethizon dorsatum. The sequence goes on from CM051824.1 coordinate 141,796,405, forward strand.
GAGTTGGATGGAAAAGTTGGACTTTCCCTTCAAGAAAGTAGACAATTGTTCAACATTGCAGAATTTTTTTATTCAGAGAGGCCCAGGCAATGAATAATAAGGGAGAGAAATTCAAAGCTAGTAGTTTTAGAGCATATTATATGAATAACTTGGAAAAAGATTTACCTCTGTAATTATAACTTCCTTACAGCTATATTATAACGATTCCATTCAAACTTGGAGGGCGATGAAAAGTGTAGCCTAGATGTGTACCTAGCCAAACTGAAAAATCTCATGGTATTAGTCTAAATTTTAGAGCAGTGATTTTCAAAAAATGTTAAAAATATTATCTTTTTTCAATTAATAACTAAAATGTAACCCCACTTTTAAACTGATAAACCAATGTTTTAATAGTATGAATTGAGTTATACAATTCAAAATTTTTCTTTTTACAAATTACAAATTATCCGATGAGTGTAATGAGTCTATTTAGTGAAAATAAAAATTTAAAATTAAGAGTAATGCCAAAATTCCATGTAATAAATTTTTATTGATAAAACAATCTTTATTTTGGGGGGTTTCATGATGTTAGGAAAATCCTGACTGACTTGGGTAATAGAGATAGTAAACGTTGTAAACCCTGCCTTTATTACTGTAGAATCCTCCTCATTGAAACAAAAGTGGCAGAAGCTATAGTTTCACTTACGGTGTGTACTTTGGGGAGAAATTGTTAGTGCATCTCCAGTGTATTGTTTGTTTTATGATATATACTCATGAGTACTTTGTTTTTATTCCAGTTTTGATATAGGTGAAATGTATTTATTAAGTATGGCGGAATTGGTAGAATACAAGCAGTTAGTAACTTCACTGTTTCTCGCCACTCCCTATTCAACTCATGTCCTGTACGTGTTTTTTCATGTAGCCTTTCCACACACATTTAGAAAACACACAATTACCATTTTATTTTTACATTAAAATTCTAGTTCAGCCTTATAACCAAGGATTCTTGGCAACTCTGACAATTAAAACTCAATCTCTTACCCCGTGTAAGCTTCTTCCTCTCAGTATAAGCCTGACCCTGTCTTTAAAGGCCATAGTAAAAGTTGGGGGCAGCTTTGTTTGGTTCTCCTGGTTCTGTCTCCCCTTTCTTCCACTCCTTTAAAACATAGCCTTGCTCCTCCAGGTGCTGGACAGGAACCAGAGGAAACATGGGCTATCCACTGTCCACAGTTGGCAAGACAAACTCCCATTGCAAAGGGAACTTTTGTCCTCCCTGGAGATTTCCATTTCTCTTGAGCGAAACAATGCTTTTCTTCCTGGGCTTCATATGGCCATCTTAGATTCACATGAGAAACCTTACTCTTCCCAGTCCTTTTGCATAGAATCCCTTTTAGGAAGACCACAAACCCTCTCCCTTCTGGAGAGTTCACATATAATGGTGGAAGCCCACATTTTGGTTCTCACTGTTAGAAGCACTGTTTACGTTCTGCTCATTGTACCTCTCCAGGAAGTCTAAAGCATCTCCTGGTACGTGCCGTGCCCCATGTTGTCCTACAGAGTAGCCACTGGCCCCGTGTGGATATTGAGCACTTGAATGTGGCTAGTTTGAGATTTTCTGCCAGTGTAAAATTCACGTTGGATGGCGTAAACTTAATATGAAAAGAAGAATTTAAAATACCTCCTTAGTAATCATTGGATAGTGAAATGATAATATTTTTAATACATTGGAGTAAGTAAAATATAATTTACACTAATTTCACCTGTTCTATTTTTTACTCTTTAAAAATTTGGCTACTGCAGATATTAAAGTACATAGTGCTTCACTTTATGTTTCTGGTGGACAGTGTCACTTGTCTTTTAGGCTTTTCAGGAATCAACACAATACCAGCTCCTATTTCCCTCGAGCTTCTACTCTACAAATGGAATCTGCTGTCGCATTTGGGCTTGTTGTGGGATTAAAGGACTCCTCTTTGCTCGTCTATCCTTGTGAAAGGCACACATAGCAACTCTCCCCTCACCTTCCTTCCTTTAGCCTCTCTCATTTCTTACAGAGCTGAATGAGATTTAAAATCAATCATTACATTTTGGGGAGAGATTAAGCACCTCATGAACCATGTGAGTATTTGATACCCCTACTCTTAGCTTAAGGAGGCTCTACCAACAAAACCAATCCGGGATCTATGTTTACATAGGAAGATAGGTAATTTAAAATCAATTCAAGCCAAACAATTAGGGGAAGCCCCCAGCCCCAAGAATCCTGGGTTCCATGGAACATAGTGTAACAGAAATTTTCCCTTCTGGAAATGCACAGTCTATACTGTCCCCCTCCTCCCAATGTTCCGGGAATTGAGCTGTTACAAAGCTACCTAAAGTAGATAAAAACAAAACAAAGCTGACCACAGACCAGGGAACTGGGCTGCAAGATAACGACTGACCCTGGGCTAAGAAATTTGCAAGGATTGCAGATTGTGCTGTTCCGGACCACCTGCTGCCCATATTAGAAAACATCCTCCCCGCTCGGTCGGCCAGCCTAAAAACTCCCATATGAGTGTCTTCTCCCAATAAACGTAAAAAGCTGTTTAAACTAACCAATGCTATCTGCTTCTGTAACCGCGCTTGCAAAGACCCCTCCTCCCTTTGTTCTATAGACATATAAGCCCTGCACAGACAAACCTCGGGGCCCACTGTTCCTGCGTGTTCAGTGAGCCCCACGCATGCTTGGATAATAAAACCCCTTGCCCTTTGCATGAGAAAACGCTTCTTGGAGTCTTCCTTCATGCGGCAGGCTTCCCGACCCTAACAATAGTTTGAAGAACATTACGTTCTATAATTGACATATGGAAGTGCCTGCTCTTTATCAATAACTTGAAACTTGCAGACAGAAAATGCCTAAGTCTAAAGCCAGAATTGCATTCATCATAACTACTTGGGTCATTTTTCCTGGGCTGGGTTCTGGGTTAGCAAATCCTTCATTATATTACAAAACTGGGGCATATTCTTGGCCTTCCCTAAGTGACACCTACTTCTCTATACATGAAAAGTTTTTCTTTACACCCTGTTTATATATCCAAAATTTCAACTAGAAACTTTTTCAAACACAAAAAGCGTGAAAATAGTTTGACACTGGGACTCGTGTTAATAGATGTTAGCATCTTTCATTCTTCCAGTGTTGCTTTGTCTCTGTGTGGTACTGAGATGGGAAGGCAGTGTATGCAGTGAGAGCCTCACTTCTTGCCACACCTCATTGTCACAGACGGAGCCTGGGACCTGAAACTGTCACTCATCCATACCATGACATCAGTGGTTTTTGTACAGCTCAAAATATGTACATCATGATAATTACAGAAACCTACTCTTGTTTCAAAACTTTTGTGAATCGTTATCATTGTTTATCTTTTGCAACACTGATATTTTGGTTATACATGTCCATACATATAGGATTTTAGCTTCTCTAGTATGATAATGTTCAAATCAAATTTTTTCCTACTTTGGGATTTTCCCCCATATTTGCCTTTCTGTAAAACACTCAATGAACTTCCTTGAGCATGTCCCTCTTTTTTTCATGTATATTACAATGAGTTTAAGGGTTTTGATAGTGTGATTTTTCTTTAGATGTTCTCAGTCACCCTTCAGACTGTTTTGATTCACATTTCTACCCGAAGTAAATCTTCGTGTATCTGATACACTTGATACTAGAACTGTTACCAAACTTCATTAAAAATGAGTTTAAGATATTTCATTATTTCATTATGCCATCTTCAAAAAAATTAGAGTTGAGCCTCTTCTCATAAGTATGTTTCTAACTTGTACTCTGTTAGTTGTTTTTCTCCATTTTTCATTTTTTCTATTCTTTTACACTTCTGTGAATATTACAGATACTATTCCTTTGTGAATTACATGGTTTCAGAATGTTTACTCTCAATCAATAGCATATCTGTTTCTCCTCTAAACTTAAATGTGCTTTCTAGAGGCACAGATTTTTATTTTAAATTAGTTAAATTTATTGATCATTTCATCCAGTGAAAGTCATTCATTATTCTAAGCATTTAAACTTGTAGTGAGTTTCTAATCAATATCTGTGTAAACACTATCAGAATTGTAGTATTTCAGTGAATTCATAGTTTAATTGAGGATTGACATAATGTTTATAATATTAATTCTTCCAAGCATGAAAATGGTATATTTCCAAATTTTCTTAGGTCTAATTTTGTGATTTTTATTAAGTTTTTTGATGTTCTTCATAAATTTTAAGGGCATATTTTGCAAAGATTCTTCCTTAAATCTCTTCTACATTTAGATATTTTGATAATGTATCATCTTTTTGATAGCATGATGCATTTGTTATAATTTCTTATACAAACCACTATCTACTAATTTTCTCATTGACCCTAACATGATGCTTTACACCAACCACTGATACTATTAATTTAAATTTTATTATATCTTAGAAATAATTTATAAATATTCAATGCTCATTATTTCAAAAAAGCCTATTTTATATTGTTTATTACAATATCATCCTATTATCTCAAATTTTTTGTTTTATTTTATGTGCTGCCTTTTTTCCATGGTTATTCCATGGTTATTCCATGTGTTATTTTTATTACATTTTTGTTTGGGCTTTTTTTTCTTTGAGAATGCCTCCGTAAGAGACAACCTAGGGCCAGTGTTATAGCTCAGCGGCATAAGCACCTGCCTGGCAAGCATGAGGTCCTGAGTTCAGTTCCCGGTACCCTCATAAAGAAAAAAAAAAAAAGAGAGAGACACCCTAGAATGATTATGTTAGCTGATCTCTTTGTGTATAACACCAATACCATAAATTTGATTATTAAACTACATCTGTTGAAGACTTAAGCTCCTTCGAAATCTCAGAGGAAAGAAATTATTTTTTCTGGATTCAAGATATCATTAAAACCTTTTTGGATTTCTCTACATGTCTTTGGATAGATTCTTCTAAGACATCTTTGAAAAGCCAGCTCTTTGCAGGTCCTAGCTTTGTGGATCATTTTCATTTTCCACATCGCATTTTTTCCTGAAACTGAGGGATTTAGCTCCTGTCTTTTCATCAAAACTCAGTCTTTTATCCAAGAGCAAACCTTATCCTTAGCTCACTTTCCACTTAGGTTAGTAATATGTGTTAAAGTGACCCCATAATAATTTCGATTTCCGAGATAGTACAGGAATAGGAGTCATGTACCTAATCTCTAACTCAAAATATTAGATTGAATTCTCTTAAGCTCAGTAAAACATACTGTTATGGCATTGTACAGCACTGGACCTCATGTCACAGATCTCCAAAGAAAGAAAAAAAATGGTTGTTACTCTTGACAAAAGAATATTTTATAGCATTTTCAAAAAATGATACTATTCACCCCAATAAGAAGAAATGCCTTAATTTTTCAACTTTATAGACTAGGACTCTTTAGATATAGTTGAGTTCATAAAACTGGCAAATTGTATGATAATTTGGATTTAATGATGTCAATTTAACTCCAATTAAAAAGAAAAGTAACAAAACACTACATAGTTGAAAAATTGTTGTATATCATTGTCTATCAGCTTTATAAATGTGTTGAAACCAGGTTAAAATGTGCTGATATACTACCATGTAGATACAATACTTCGATAATATGAAATTATTATTAGATTTTAATGAACTCAGAAAAAGAATAAATAAAGCTAGAATACTATAATTTTTATTTTTCCAAATTGATATACTTCAGATCAAAATATATACCAATACTGAATGCTAGCAGTTATTCAGTGATTCAATTAGTAAGAAATATTCAGAGCAAAAATGTGATAACAGAGCTTTGAACAGTAATGAAATATTAACTTAAGGTTAAATGGAAGCTGCATAATCAGATACTATGAAAGATTTAATGCAAAGATGGGGCCTGCCTCAAAGGAAATTCTAATTCAGATGTCAAATCCTAACAGTGTTGCTTCTGAAAATAAGATTGCCAGAAAACTGGCCTTTTAAAGAAATCATGAGGCAGAGATTATCTTCTGAATTTTTATAGATATTATGTAATTTCTAATCATTTCAATAAAAACATTGTGAATATGGATCTCTAAAATATGTGTCATTTTTTGGTATCTCAACAGTGAAATATGAAAAAGAGCTTTAATAGGATTTGAAGATTCAAAAAATTACTGTTACTGGTGTGGGATATTGTATAACAGCCCATAACTGCAGTATAAATCTTAAAGTTCATGGGAAAATTAAACTTATCTAGCCTTCCACTTAAATGTTTAGTAGCAGTCATACATGCATAGTATAATATTTAATATTTAGTATACATAACATGTATAATGAGCAAAATTTTACACGGGATTATAAGTTTCTGAAATGAAGTACACTGTACTAACTAGAAGTTAATTGAAAACTTTTGGCATGGTGAAGTAAACAGTGCTTAGAAAAGTATAAGAAAAATAAATATACAGTCTCATGCAAAACAAATTTCAGATAATCAGTGAATGGAGTGAAAATGTTTCTTTTTGAGAACTTCACAAATTTGAATTGAAATCCTGGGTTAGAATCCTCACTACTCATGAAATCATCTAAGATTGGTGACTTGCATACTTTTATCAATTCCCTCATCTGTAATAAACTGTTTCATTTGCTGTTAGAAGGATCAAATAAAGGCATGCATATACAAGTATACTGCCATAGAAAATCACTATGCACGTATTATATAAAACTATGCTTCTGAAACTGTTTACTCAGTATGTATGAAAATCCTCCATGTAATCTTTATTTACATGCATAAATCAGTCTCCAAAAGAAATTAACACATGCATTTTAAAATACAATGCAGTAGCTTTTAAGGTTTGGTGGATCTTGAAAGCAATATTGCTTTGTCTAATAATTTTTAAAACAAATTGCTCATTTGTTATCTTTTAACACATGAAATTGTCAAGGAGTTTTGAGTTTGATATAGTGCTTTCTTCCCATTGAATGGAAACTCATAAATATTTTGTGAACTTTATATCCATCCATGTTCTCAATGGGCTAAATTTGAATACTTTATATGTATGATACCATGAATGAAATAAATGCTTAAGAATACTCTTTATTTGCCTTACTATATTTTCACAACTGGATTCTAATATTCCAGGTATTTCTCTGAACAATTAAAAGCGATCCCCCAATCTACCAGAAGGTGGCACTGCATTCCTCACTGATGACATTGAAGGCGGTGCCCTGAAAATGATTCTCCATCTAGAAAGAAACTGAGTATTAGAATATTTTATTTGAAATAATGGGACACGTGTGATTAATTTCCTAAAGAATAATTTTACTTTTGTCATTTTGGGGGAAGATGTGCACACTAAGTAAAAATGAAACAGCTGTTGAGAAAGAAAGGATAATTCTTCATTTAGAATCTATTAATTTCCATCATCATTGTTCGGTACAATATATTCAGACCTAATTACTCATGTAAAGAACATTATGACTAAATGCAAAATGAAGTTTTCTTTACTCCCCTCGAGATTTTTCCTCCTTCTAACCACAAATTTTGTGTCTTACTTTTTATTTGCTTGATTTCTTTAGGATAGAAGTCCCACTAGGGAAACTAGTTTTGTTCTTAAACCCATGTATTCATATTGTGATAGTAGCTACTTTGGCATGACGTTTCTCTTCTCTCCCCACTTCGGTCTCATGAAGGTAGACACATCAGCCATCGTTGCTGGTGAATCTTCTTTGAAAGCATGGGGCTCTTTAAAATTACTAGTGGAATAGGTGCTATCAACAAGCTGACTTCTTGTTCCTGGGGTAATTTAGACAGTGTTCTATGTGGTGCTGAATGTATCATTTGCTGATGGAAAGAGGAAAGAGAAGAGATCATGTAAGGACATATTGACAGCTAAAATAGGCTTGAATTGATTGTTTTTAAGGAACTTCAATAGGAGAAAGCCACTTTAGTTAAAGCATAACTTTGAACAAGCCCTCTACTAATTAATTGTCAGGAGAAGAGAAAAAAGTGGCACCTGATGGGAAAGAGTGAAGAAGCCTTTATTTCATGCATGTGTTTATTTTGTACCCTTGATTTTCACACTAAGTTGTTGGATTCATTTTCACTGACTGTGTGATAATAAATGATGATATAAAATAAAAGCAAAATGAAAGAAAACAAGATAAAAAGACACATGGGACTCATTGGTTAGAGAAAATATACTACATTTCATTGACTAGATTTAATAAGTTAATATAACAGGCCATTTTTCTCAAATTTCATTTCAAATAGAAAAATAAACATTTATTTATAAATGTTTTAATTTAATGTAATAAAAAAACACCAATATAGACAGCTTATTTTTTTGAATGTGGAGGAAAAAGTATTGTTTGAAGCATTCGGTGGATTTCTGGTTTCTAGTTCAACATGTAAGCATCCTAGAATTTGCCACTTTTTAAAAATAACAAGTAAAAAGTTGAACAAACTGAAAAATCAACAGCCCTCCTTGGATTGTCGGAACGCCCTAAGAAGTGGGGAGGAGAAAAGCGACAGGTGGGTATGGAGAATCACAGCTTACTAGAGCAGATACTCAAGAGCTGAAACGTCCCGGAGCACCAGAGTGGGATGGGGTAACGTAACGTGAGCTGGGCTTGGTGATTTGCTGGAGGCTCAAAGCTCCTGGAGTCTCCCCTCCCTTTTGTGGGTTTCAGCTCAGGAACTCTGCAAGGTTCTCACAATGAATGGCAGAGAAAAATCCCCTCATGCTTTCAGCAGGGAGAGGAGGAGAGGAAATATTGGGAATTTGCCAGAGCACTCTGCTCCCTTTAACAAAGCAAGTCCTTGGGATCCTGTGGATTTTATCAGGGCCTCGCCTACCTGGGGGAAGGGACATTCCAGCTCTTGCCAACTCCAGCCAAAATGCCGTACCCCCTTACGGGGATTAAAAACTGAGAGACTGGTGGAATGCACAATCCAGGTGCTAAAGGACCTGTCCTAATCACAGGACTACAGGGCGCTTCCCCACCCCCACACCACCCATGTACATTACTAAAGGCCTAGGTATGCCAGCACACCAAGTCTGCCTTTCCACCAAAAAGTAACAGAACAGTAAAAGACAGCTTGAAGACACTGAACAACTGCTGGAACCAGAGTCAGACAAGATAGAAAGTTAGAAATTACCAGGTTAGCTTTTTTTTTTAAGAGGTTAATATGATGAGAATTTTAATGGATAAAAGTTGACAATATACAAGAACAGACGGCTAATGCAAGCAGATAGATGGAAATTCTAAAAAATGCACCAAAAATAAACGCTAAGGATCAAATCAGTCACAGACATAGAGAAGGCCTTTTGATGGGCTCATAGTAGAGTGGGTGTAGGGAAAGAAATGTTGAGCTTGAAAAATATAAAAAGGTGGAAGAAAATGAACAAAATATAGGAGAAATGTGGGACAATTACAAAAGGCATAATATTCACCCATGAGAATTCCAGAAGAAAAATGAGAAAGAACAGAAGTAGTATTTTAAGCAATAATGACTGACAGTTTCCCAAGACACCAAACCACAGATCTGGAAACCTCTGGAAAGCTCACAGAATGCCATGCAGGATACATGGTAAGAAGAAACAAAACATCTACAACGAGTCATGTCACATACAACTTCAGAAAATTAAATATAAATATAAAGAAAAAATATTGCAAGAAGCCATGGGGGAAAATACCTTACAAAGTATCAAAAATAAAAATTACATTTGACTTTTCCAGAAGCCATGCTAACAAAAAGACAAGGGAATGAAATATTTAAAATGTTGAGAGAAAAAAAAAAAAAAAAAAAAAAAAAAACACCAATGGAGAATTCTATAACCTGTGAAATTATCCTCCAAGTGTAAAGGAGAAACAGACTTTCTTATATGACTGGAATTCATTGCCAGTGGGTTTGCCTTATAAAATATGTTAAAATTCCATCTCCTTCAGTGAGAAGGAAAATTATATAGATTTTACATTTGTTTCTATATAAAGAGCATCAGAGAATGAATATGATTTTTACATAAGTCTGGGGATGTAGCCTCAGTGTAACGGCCCTGACTACAATCCCTAGTACCACACAACACATACACACACACACACGCACACACACACACACACACACAAAAGAATTGAGAGTAGCTATACCACTTATCTCAGTTAGAAGAGACTTCAGGGCAAGGAAAGTTGAAAACTACGGGGAATAAAAAGTGGCATTACATAATGATAAAGGGGTCAATACTCCAAGAAGTCATAACAGTCCTTAATGTATATACACCTAAGGACAGAACATTAAAATATATGAAGCAAAAACTGATGGACAAAAACCGTATCATTAAAATAAACAGATGTCATGTAGGCCTAGAGAAAGGTGTTCAGCATCATATGTTGTTAGGAACTGAAAGTTAGAACAGCATAGAGATACCATGAATACCTGTAACTATGGTCCAAATCCAAAGCATTGATGATACCAAAGGCAGGAAAGGGCGTGTAGCAACAAAAGCTACCGATCTTTGCTGATGAGAGTGTGAAATGGTACAGTCACTTTGGAAGAACATTTGACAGTTTCATATAAAGCTAAACACACTTTCCTTATTTTCCAGTAATTATGCTACCCAAATGAATTTAAAACTAATGTTCATAAAAATAGCATATGGATATTTATAGCAACTTTATTCTCAATTATCAAACTTGGAAGCAACAAAATTGCCTTTTGGTAAGTGAATGGATAAAACAGTGATATATCCAAATAATAGAATGTCATTTCATACTAAAAAGAAATCAGCAATCAAGCCTTGAAAAAACATAGGGGAATGTTAAATGCATATTACTAAGAGAAAGAAGCCTACCTGGAAAGGCTACATATTGTATGATGCCAACTAATGACATTCTCAAAGAGGCAAAATTATGATGACAGTAAAAACATCAGTTGTGAGGGTTTTGATGGAAGGATGAATAAGTAAAGCACAGATCATTTTTAGAGTGGTAAAACTACTCTGTATGATATTTCAATTTTCGATACATGTCATTATACATTTGTTAAAACTCAGAATTTTCAATACCAAGAATGAACCCTAATGTAAACTATAGACTTTGGATGCTAATAATATCAATTTAAGTTCACTAATTGTGAAAAAAATTTCACTCTTGTGTGTGAAGTTGATGAAGGGGAAGTTATGCAGGTAGTGCTGGAGGGTATACGGATATTCTCTGTACTTTTTGCTCAATTTTACTTCGAACTACAGCAGTTCTAAAAAAGTAAAGTTTATTAATTAAAAAATGATAAATGTATATGGAGCCCATTGTTTCAAGGAATTGTTCAACATTTCATGAACTGGATTTAGTAAATATAACTGCATATTAACAGCAGTTGTTCCTTTTCTTAATTATCTTAAAATAATAAAAATTCAGCAATATGAGTTCAGTTTATTTTTAATTTGGAATGTGGAGAAAAAAGTAATGTTTATTTGAAGGATTTGCTTATTATAGAATTAGATATCTATGGGAAAGAACAGTGTTCATTAATTTTACTTGGCTAGGGAATAATAAAAAAGCTTTCATTATAGATTAATTTTATTTCTATGTCCAGGCATGGGATTCTTCTACTTAAACATAGAACATAATTTATAATAAGTCTAAAAACATTATATTTGCATGACAAAACCACATATTTTTCATTATTACTTTTTCTAATATTTGAAATGTTTATCTGACACCATAGTCATGAAAATGTATTGAGTTTATTAAAAACATATTGAATATTATGCTTATGTGGAAGTTTGAAAAATACTATTTATTCAATTTCTATGTACAAATTTCTGTACTCCAACAAAATATTTCCTTTTTCTGTTAAAATAGAAAAATTTCACAGTGATATATGCATACCCATATTTATAAGAAAAATTCACTCGTTCATAATTTGAGATGGGATCAAAGAAGCCTATTCATACTCATGTTACTGAACAATACAAATTCCTAGACTCAGTAGCTGCAATCGTGAAACCAGTGCCTGGTGTTTGTTGTATCACGCATATACAACTAATAGTGAGGGAACATCCACACCGAACAGTTTCCTACACTGAGTGATACGTGGGAGGTTCTTTTTTCAAAGTCTGGATTTGATCAAGATGATAAAATACCTCTTGAAAATAATTGTACTTAAAATCTGAAATGCTAACTTTTTTACCATTTTATTATCATTGTAAATAAGCCAGTCCAGCAGCTGTGCCCACTGTTCTTCATGTTCTAAGGAGCTGGCACTGGTCTTGAAGGAGGGTCAAAGGTGCTAACTTCACTTAGCGCTGCCCGGAAGCGCTCGTTCCTTGTGGTGCTTCTGCAATTGCAGCATATTCATATCCACTACAGTCTCTCTCACAAGCCTTTTCCCAGCCTTCATTTTGCCAGCGTAGACACTATACAGTTTTTTATTACAGGTATATTAGTGCATTTCCTGCTGTTGTAACACAATACCACAAACTGGGTAATTTATAAGGGAAATCAATTTATTTGTCATAGTTCGAGAGGCGGAGAAATCCAAGATCCAGGGACCAAGTCCGGTGAGGGCCTTCTTGCTGCAGTATAGCAGCAGAGGGCAAGACAGCATATGTGACACTGAGAATAAGAAGGGGAGGGGCCAAACTTATTTTTTTTATAAGGAAAGCTGTTCCAAGAAAAAGCATTAATCCATTGAGGTGGCACCCTCATGATTGCCTCTCAAAGCTCCCACATCCCAGTATTCTCACAGTGGGCATTAATATCAATGTGGGTTTTGGAAGGGACATTTACCCATAGCCATATGTAATAATGGATTACTGTATTTTTACTTAGATATTTCTTACTAGTCTATATGAATCTTTAGAAGAGAAATTGCACTCTTGAATCTCCAATTTAGTGGTGAATTCAGTGCCTGACCTATAGCAAAATGCAACAGAAACTTAACACACTTTTGTTAGATGAATAAATGGAAAGAAGGAAGGAAGGAAAGGAAGGAGGACATAAGGCAATTTGTTGTCCTTTTATAATAGAATAATGAATGTTTTAGAACATTTACACTACATTATAAATATAATCTGTGGACAGCATTTGTTATATACTGTAAAAGTTGCTAGTGTCTGCCTTTATTGTGGCCCTAGGCACATAACCTTGCAGTTCTTTCTGTAACTTCCCTGGTGAAGTCACCACTTTCCCCTACAAATCAGGATTTGGCAGGGATATGAATAGCTGTTTGGGGAGCATCATGATAGACTCCACTTAATGAATTCATATTATTTCATGCTGTAATAATGTGGGTATATGACATATAACCTAACAATAAATATTTTAGCCTATGAAAAACATATGAAGCACTTTAATATTTATGACTTTATATTAAGATGTCAGTGCTTCAAATTAAATTCATATTTGGAAGATCTACTTGAAAATGAGTAGATTATAACCTGAATTTAATTTAAATACTTCTATGTTCACATAGTGGTTTTTTGTGTCGAGGCTTAATTGGGTCTGAAAATATGTAACGTACAAGTTGTTAACCTTAAACCTATTTCCCCGTCCTTGTGTTCTATGTCTAGCCATCAGATGCTATGATTTATTGAGCCCATCTAAATACCATTTTTGATGCCAATTTACTCCTAACACCCTTGTAAAGTATTATGATCATGCTATCTGTAAAGCAAAGCAAACAACAAAACTGATGCTCAGAGAGTTAAAATAATTCGCTGGAATACAAATAGTATATCTGAGTGACGGAGATGGAAATCATGAATATTTCTGTCTGAAACTGGAGCCAGGCTCAGGTATCTCCTGTGAAGGCATTGCAAACATTGCGATGCCCAGACCTTTATGATATGGTGCGTGTGTGTGTGTGTGTTAGTGTATGTGTGTGTGTGTGTATGTGACAGGCTTTCTCTATTAGAAATGTACTTAATCCTAATACCAGCGCTGTGGACTAGTCATTGCAATCCATTATTTGAAGACAAAACAAAAGAAAGGTTAAAACACATCTCCTAAATCTCTAAGCAAATTAAAAGGGGTCAGGATATAAAAAACAATAAAGTGCCATGATTACCAGTTCATGGTTCTTTCAGTACCTCAAACCTGACTTATAATGCTTTTGTAAAGTTTTTCACTGAAAAATAATATCCTTATTTAGAAATTGCATAATGGTTATTGCTGGGTAAGTGTCCTGTGAATTTTGAAATCAGTTGTACTTCGTGGCAGCCTGCAGGTATGCTCCAATGCATGAGACAATAGACTAGAAAAAATAAAATTCAAGTGTAAAAGGGATTAGCAGAGGGCATACATTAGGCTGTTCTGACCTTTTTTGTTAGCCTTTCTGCCAGTTCTCATTTCTAATGCTCTTTTTTCATCAGTGTGGTATTAGAATTCATTTCCCCATCATCTGAGGTAGAGCAAGAAGGAAAATGATTTTTAGGGCCATAATAGAATAGCTAAAGGGGCACAGATTCAAAATTCTATTATCAGGAAAAAATAAGGTTATTTTACAGTAATTATCATTTGAAAAATTCTAAGACTTATATGAGAGAACCATTAGCAAAGATCTCTCCTATAGATATGTGGAGTTTGTATTGCACTGAGGATAATTTAGGAAAGCATGAAATAAAAACAAAGATAAAAATTAAGCACAAGGAAAAAAACCAGCAAATTGAGTCAGTAAGACTGCAGGTACCATCAGAATAAGTCAACATTTCAACACAATTTGATATTATGTTATGTCTAAGTATTTTCTAGTACAATAAAATATTTCTGATTTATTATTTAGAGACAGGCATAGAATATATTGTTGTTTTCTTTTTAATTCAGTACTATGAAGTGCCTAAAACTAAAAAAAAAAGAAGACATCTCATATTAAAAATATACAAAAGCAGAGTAAAAGAGAATGAAGTTGGGCATGATACAAATTGTGTTTTATTAATTAGGGTTATAGTCATTGTTTAATATAAACTTTAAAATAATCTTTTGAGTTAGAAGTGTACTGATCCCTATTATGGATTTAATATGAAGTTGTACCAAAGACCCCTTTATTGAGGGCCCCTTGTGCAGCCATGTTAGGGAGGTGGAAGCCTTGAGAGATGAATGGATCATGAGATGCTACATTTTCAAATTAATTATCATATACAATTTATGAAAGTATAAAAAGGTATTATTTAAGAAGATTTTAGAAATGGGTACATAGACATATTAAGAAAAATGCTCAAGCCAGTATAGACATAAGATGTGATCATCAAAAAGAGTGTATATTGTAAATCAAATCCTGCATAAAGTTAGTTTTGTGATAGAAGATTTCTGCTTAAAAATAGAAAATAACTGCTCCTCTGCTACAAAATAACCAAAAAAAAGTTCAAAGAGAATATATATGAACATTTTAAAGTGTTTTTGTTTTCATTAAAATAAGGAATAGTTACAATCCTAAACTGAATTAAAGGACAGGAAAAAATAAGGTTATTTTATAGTAATTATCTTTGGAAAGATTCTAAGTCAGAGAAGCATTAGCAGACATCTCTGCTATAGATACGTAGAGTTCGTATTGCATTAAGGATATTTTAGGAATATAAAGCCCATAGAAGACATACAAGAAAGGTTGAGGAAATCACTCACCAGGACTGTGAGAAAAGCAAAATTATAAAATTGATTGTAGAAAAATTGAGATAGTGAGAACACAAGGGATATCCTATGTATGAGGAGTTCATCTTCCTGGAATTGCAAAGGGAAAAGTTAAAATTGAAAAACTATCCTCAAAGAAAACTATCCTTCTTAAAAAATGAAGGCTGAAACTGCTAGTGAGAATGGAAAAATGGTATTCCAAGAGAATGTGTTTCAAATTCATTATCACAAAACTTTTCCAAGTGAATTTATTACTCCAATAGAAAGACAGAGCCTGTGACATGAAAACAAACAAAGAGGAAGTCACATACTAACTGTAGTATTTGCTATCTGTTGATGATTGCCCTGCTTCTTGGAATTTGGGAGTTCAAGTTCCACCTCCAATTATTTACTGGCCACCAAGAAAAGCCTCTGAATCTACTTGAAACTAACTTTTGAATGAGCTTAACAACTTTAAGGTGTCTTTTGGACAAATATATAGATAATGAGTAGAAAGACTTAGATTCTTGGCAGAAATTACACATCTCAAAGGTATTAGATATGCACCTGCAAGAACTCTAGGAGAACAGCATCCATGATTGCTTCAGGTTTTCTAAAAAGTGGTAGAAAAAATCCTAGATATTAGAAAGCGTTCACACAAGACAGTGTAAATATGAACCCATACACTTAAAGAATAACAGTAAGTTTTAGGGTTCATCTTTGTACTCAATCTGATTGGATGGAGAAATGCCTAGGAAAGTAGTCAAGCCACCTTCTGCTGTGTTTACAGTTGAATTTCTAGGCATTATTGACTTGTGGAATGGGAAACTGAGCTGGGGGGCCTGCCCTGGGTGTGGGCAGCACCATTTATTCGTCTGGGCACCTGGATGAAACAAAAATGAAAAGAAGTCTCCCACCTGCACAGACTTTTTCTGCCTCCTGTCTTCCAGGGGGCAAGCAGGTTTCCTTTGCAAGACCCTTCTGCCATGATTTTATGCTCCCCTCAAGCCTGCAGCAGTAGAATCAGTCAACTATAGACTATATCCTCTGAAACCATGAGCCAAAATAAATCCAACTATAGACTGAATCTTCTGAAACCGTGAGCCAAAATAATCTTTCCTCCTTTAAGTTGTTTTTCTCAGACCGTCGGGTCATACCAATTAATAGCTAACTAGAACAATCCCCCAAAACAACTAACATTAAATTGTTCCTATGATTACCAAGTACTTGAATCTAGGGTTCAAGTCTAAACTTGTTGAGACCAAATCTATTTCTTGTAATACTACACTATATTCACACTTATAATCTCCTACTACCACTCTATACTGCACCTGTATTGTGGCCATGTCAAGAAAAGAACAGCACAAGGAAGAATAAACAACCAATTGAGAACCATACACTGAAGCTAAATGATAGGATATAAGGCAAATTCAAAATCTCCGACAAAGGAAGTTCCAGTGAGTCCTTGCTACATGACCAACTATAAATTATACTTTGCCTTAAACAAATTAATATATTTAAAGAAAATCATAATTTGGAACTTTAATTATTTAAGTTCCTTGCCATTGACTGTGTCCCAGGTTTTCATTAATTCACTCATTCATTCACTCATATTTATTATACACTCACTGTGTGCCAGCTCTCAGCAGGGTGCTGTGAATGTGACCAGAAAAGTAAGCAAGGGCTTGAGGTGAATATATAGCCCCTGACAAGGACAGCAGAGCCTGTGCACAGACCCCGAGGCAGGGACTCACTGTGCCACCCAGGGACTGAGAGCCCATGGGCCAAAACTGAAACAACCAAGAGAAACATAGTGGAGGATTAATTAGAACCAAGTTAATTTTTCTTTTTACCAGTAATATCTCAAACTATATTTCTCTATGTGTAAACTTTATTGGAATAAAAAGATGTATCCCATTGACTTAATGGTATGTATATGACATGCTGTCATGGAAGTTCGAAGTATCTAGTATAAGATAGTTTGACAATTATGAAATATAAATATTAATTTTAGAACATCTTTTGCTAATAGTGCCTGATATTTCCAAAGATTTCATTGGAGAGATTGTATTTTATTTTAAAGGCATATATTACTCTTTATGCAGGATTATGAAGAAAAATGAAGATTTTTCTGTGTCCTAAAGTAGTTAAATATATAAATATACATGTTTAATGTGTATTTTAAAATTTAATTAAAATGATTTTTAAGAGGGTGAAGTAGAGGTTTGATTCGCTTTTGTGTGTGTTTGTGTGTGGGTACCGGGCGTCGAACTCAGGACCTCGCCAGCAGGCGCCCGTGTTGCTGAGCGATATTACCGGCCCTTTTTTTTTTTTCGTATGTGGGTTCCGGGAGTCAAACTCAGGACCTCATGCTTGCCAGGCAGGTGCTTATGCCGCTGAGATATCTCACCGGCCCTAGACTCATTCTTAATTAGTGTCACTAAAGCAGATATTGCTAGGACATAAAGAATGAAAAGCATGACTTTTTGCTAATACAAATCTCAAGTTTCTTGGTATTCCAAGAGGTATTAACCCCAAAGACATAAATTTTGCTGTCTCTTCATATGATCTTCAATATATATGAATTTTATGCCGCTGAGCTATCTCACTGGCCCTTGATTAGCTTTTTACTCTCGGATATTTAATCAATCCAAAACATAATTACAGGGCCGGTGAGATGGCTCAGCGGCTTAAGCGCCTGCCCGGCAAGCGTGAGGGCCCGAGTTCGACTCCCGGAACCCACATACGAAAAGGGGGCCGGTGATATCGCTCAGTGGCACGGGCGCCTGCTGGCGCGCGAGGTCCTGAGGTCGACCCCCCGGTACCCACAAAAAAAAAAAAAAAAAAAAAAAAAAACCATAATTACAATCTTAGAATACAATTACTCTGGGAATGAAAATTTTACTAAAATCTATCTAGCTACATTGAAGATTTTAATCCCAACTGCTTAGAGAAATTTCACTTACGTTTGGAAAACTTCTGCTCTGGACCTCTGTTCACAATCCAAAGGTGACATTTCTCTGGCTGCTAAGCTATTTTGTTTTCTGTTTCCTGACACAGCAACACCAAAAGCTATCTCCGCCCTTCCCCCTCCTTAACCAGGCGGGTTGTCAACCTCCACAGCCCCTCATCTCACTGAGAAGCGAGGCTCAGTGCCCAAACACAGGCAGCAGTGAGTGGAAGTGGGGCAGATGCTTCCCTTTCAATCTTCAGAGAACTTAAAGTATTCCATCGTCAAAGCCACGGTCGTGTGTTAAAATAGCATTTATTTTGGTGGGCCTGCTATTTGGGCAGAAATGCTAAGATGTTGACAACTGTGTGGTGGAAGCAATATGAATTGTACAACGAAGGAGAGTGGTCTGAAAGAGGAGAAAAGAGAGCAGGGCCAAACAGCAGTGGAGAGATTGGCTCCAACAGCCTCCTCCCTCGCAAAGGGATCGTGAAGGCACCCACAGATCCCTAACACACCTCCCTGGCCTCTTCCTATGGTTTCCCTTCGCTGAGGCTCTGAGTGTATCAAGTAATAAGACAGAGCCCCTACGGCTGCCTTTTCTTGTAGACTTCATATAGATAGGTAATAGCCATAACTAGGGCTATCTATAGTTAGATTGATTTGTAGACAAATGTTTTCCAATTTCCCAATGTCTGATATTGATAACAGGTAGGAAGAGAGATTGAATCATAGAAAGTCTATACCTGTTTATCATCTGTATCTATATCTACACACCTGAATCTTTGTGAAGTCTATACTTATCTATCAGGCAGTATGAAAGAGGTTGGAAATATGATTTATATACATATAAATGTTAAAGCTTGCTCAAATTAATTCAAGGACATTCCTGTGCCTTCTAAAATAAAATCCGTATGTTGCTTTGCTTTGTACATGACTCTGTATTATCTCTGCTTCCACCTCTACCCTCTGACCCCTTGCATGCCAGTGCTACTACGTTGCAGGAATATGCAGGCCAAAAAAATCCCTGCCTCAAGGTGCCTACACTTGCTATTTTTCTCTTCCTAGAATTCTCATGTCTGGCTCTTTGGACCTAAAACTCCTTCTCATCTTTTCAGTCTGAGGTCAAATGTCACCTCCTAGGAATGATTTCTGATTTCATCTCAAGAGGTCCATCATTGCTTGAGTAATATAGCACACTATTTATATCAGACAATTTATCCCAATCTAAAAATATCACATATTGTGTACTTGTATGTGTCTCTTTTCAACAAAATGTGACCTCGATGGGGGCAGAATCTTTATGAATGTTGTGTCGCACTATGTTGGCAACACCCAGAATGGAGTCAGTCAGTAAGAAATGGCTACCAAAATTTTCTTTTCATAGATTAGTCAACAGCTCCTGACAGGTCATTCGTATACTCCTTATTAATTTATTAATAACACTTTTTATTTTTTTTTTATTTTTTTATTTTTTTTTGTGGGTACCGGGGGTCGACCTCAGGACCTCGCGCGCTAGGAGGCACCCGTGCCGCTGAGCGATATCACCGGCCCCTTTTTCGTATGTGGGTTCCGGGAGTCGAACTCGGGCCCTCGCGCTTGCCGGGCAGGCGCTTAAGCCGCTGAGCCATCTCACCAGCCCAACACTTTTTATTAATAACACTTTTTATTAATGGGCAATGATTTCTTAGAATTCTGAGATCTACACGTGTGGTTTGTAGTTTTTAAAAATCTGATGCTCTAATTAGCTTAGGCATAATTCTTATTTCCATCATGAGTGAAAGACTAATGTGTTTAAACATAAACAGATTGGCAATGCTTACAGTCAGAACCTTAGGAAGACACATTGCTTTCTTCAAGACTAATGTTAACAGGGGACCCTCGCTAGTCCTTAAGGCCCATGGCAAAAATTTGACCTGATCTAGTTTTACTTTTAATTCTGGTTGGCTATTGGCATAATCTTTTCAAGTAGATTATAGTTATAAAAGAATCCAAAGAAGCTATTTAGGATAATTTGTGAAAGAGGAAGGCACATCTCTATCTCAGAAACAGAGAAATTGTTACATACTAAAAATGAAAAGAAAATAGTGAACCCAAACCAGGTCTTATTCTATTAATTTTATACAAAACTGAGATACCATAGAGGTAGTAAACCCAAAGGATGATAAATAAGTTTGGCCAGTATCAGCAATACATATTTTTATTTCATTATTAAAAGTGCTTATCATCAATCAACAAATCCTGACTCTCTTCTATGGAAAAATAACTTACTACTGGCTGTCACGTCAACTTCTTATCAAAGGAAATTGAAGAGAGTGCAATACTCTGACCAGCACTAACCTAAGGGAGTGAGGCCCTTCTGGACATGGCTTCTTATTGCCACATGTGTAACAACCTCTGTAAAAAAATTAATAGATGGCCATTTCTTAGGAAATAGCATTTGAGAAGCACATTTTACTTTTTCACTGCCCAGATGTGTGTCTTTAAACAGCTTCTAACCTATGTACCAACCAAAAAAAGATATGTAGAATATCTCGGGACTTAATTGCAGTATTATCCCCTCCTTTAAATTAGAAGGAAAATTAAATTAATCAATAAACTAATTTGATTCTAAAGTATGAAGGGCTTCAGTGACAGCAAAACTTTGATTCTCAGTGTTTGAAAGAAATGTGAAGCTGGGGGTGGTGGTGAATGACTGTAATCCCAGCACTCAGGAGGCTGAGACAGGAAGATCTCCGTGAGTTTGAGGCTAACCAGAGATATATAGTGAGCTTGGCTAGCATGAACTACATAACAAATCTCTGTCTCAAACAATAAATAAATAAATAAATAAACATTAAACATTAAAAATGTTAATTCACAAAAATTTAAAAGTAACCCCATAATGGTTTAAAATGAAGTATTATCTGCTTTCAATTAGAATATTGCAATTTCAAAGAGAACACTGGCCACTTTTATTTTTACATATTGATGTTTGACTGTTTTGCAGATAAATATTGAAGGCCCAAAATTCCAATACTGCTGAAGAAATACTAGAATTAGATCTATCTTGACAGTCTTTGTATACCCAAAAGATATGCTCATCTGAAATAAATAGAAAAATTACATTAGTCAAAGAGACAATGAAGTTGTATTTTAACATTCATACAGAAATATTGATAGTCTGTACCAATTTAAATAGTTTTTTAAGCCACAATAAATCCCCCTAGACTACTGTATATATCTTTGTGTCTTGGGAATCCCTTTGAGGAAATAGATACAAGAAAAAGCTTGCAATATGTATTTTTTTTCTATAAAATCTCAGAGCAAGCTGAGAATTACCTGGGTTCTGCCAATATATCATGATAAGAAACACCTATTCCTGTCTAAGTCTTTGATCAGTGCATTCTCATTGAGAATATGAAGTGTAGCAATTGTAAGTATAAATTTGGCCAAACTGTATTTTGATTATATAACAATGTATCCAGAAAGGATGACTGTATGACTTTGAACCTATTTTAATTTTATTTCTCTCTTTTATATTTCTCTTTTCTTAAGTGCCAAATAAAATTTTCCTCACTGTGCTTACTTTTAAAACACTAGTTCAGAATAAAACTAAAGGAAAAAATCATCCTCGTTGAAAGATTATCACATCTTGCACCCTAAAATTTTGGGCTCTTGATGCGATTGTCAAGCCAAAGAATTACATCTGTACTATTCTAAATAACAGACATTTACTAAGCAATATTTCTTTAAATAACTGCATTAGCTAGAGCCCTTTTGGTTGTAAATGTGAGAAATTTAATTCAAACATACCTAAGTTAAACAGGTAGTTTGGTTCATATAAAACTGTGTATTATGGCTTGTATCTAGATGTTCCCCCTAAACTTCATGTACTTATAGGTGGGGCTTTTCAGAGGTGGCTGGATTGTGGATGTGCGATACTGGATTAAGGGTGCTGGAGTAGTCCTTCTGATTGGTTTAGCATAGTTCTGGGTGTGCCTGAATGGATTTACTGAAGACAGAAGCCCCACCTTTGCTGAAGGTGGCACCAGCCAATAGTCTTGTAGCCTGGATGGAATACAAAGTGAAACCAAGCTCACTGCTTCTTGCCTCCTGCCTGCCCTGCCCTGAAGCCAGCCGACTATGAACTGAATCACCTACAAACTGTGAGCCCAATACACCTTTCCTCATTTAAATTTGGGTGTTGAGTATTTTGTCTCAGCAATGAGAAAAATAACTAAGACAGAACTTGGTAGCAGGAGCTGCTGTGACTATATATGACCATGTAGTTCAAGAGCCTTTGGAACTGGCTGTGGGAAGAGTTTGGAAAGGTTCAGAGATGCTGGCTATAATAGCAGTCCTAGAAAGCTTTAGGCAGATTCTGGTCAGAGTTCAGAATACCAGAATGCTGACAGAAATGATACTGGTAAAGACCAGGTTCAGAAGGTTTCTGCTGGGAAGAAGGACTGCATTGACTCCAGATAATGTGTGTTATACCTTGTCAGAAAGCTTGTCTGCAGTTTGCTCATGTCCAGAGAGTTTGCCTGAGACTAAGATTAAGGGTGGTAGACTAATTAATCTTGCAGAAGAAATTTCAAGACAGTAATGTTGAGGCAGTAGCATGGCTGCTGTTGAGGGCTTTTAGCCAGATTTGTGTTGAAGCTGGGTATGGTGGTATATGCCTGTAATCCCAGTACTTGGGAGGCTGAGGCAGGAGGATTGCTGCAATTTCAAGGCCAGCCTGAGCTACAAAGTGAATTCAAGTCCAGCCTGAACTAATAGCAAGACCCTGTCTCAAACAAACAAACAAACAAATAAACAAAAACAGATTTATGTTGAAAATCAAGAGCAAAGAGCCTTGAAGAATGATTTAAAACAGTGTTTAGGGCTGGTGAGATGGCTCAGCGGCATAGGCGTAGTTCGAGGTCCTGAGTTCAACTTCGGGTACCCACATACGAAAAAAGGGCCGGTGATATCACTCAGTGGCGCGGGTGCCTATTGGTGCACGAGGTCCTGAGGTTGAACCCCGGTACTCACACACACACACACACAAAAAACAAACAAACAAACAAACAAACAAACAGAAAAAAACAAAAAAAAAAACAGTGTTTGGCCAGATAGGCACCCCAGGGAAAGCTGTGGACTTCAAAGATAGAACAGAGGAGATCTTCATTGCTGAGAAGCAACAGGAGAATAGAAAGGATTGCCTGAGGGCATCACATGAAACAGCAGGACTCCAGCCCTTGCAGCCTCAAAATTGCAAAAGCAAAAGACCTCGCTTTGAGAAGAGAGCCCCAGAGCACCATGCTCCAGAATGGCAGTGGCCTAGGGAAGTTGTTCCTTGGGATTTGATTCATAGGCACTTAACCCCTACAGCCAAAAGAGAAGGGAACCTGGCTACTGGTCCAGCTGGGAGCAGACCTTGGCATCATCCACGTGATGCTGGATTTAGATGCATGCAGAATGCAAGAGTTGTGGGATTAAGAAGGATTCCACCCAGATTTCAGAAGAAGGCCTGGGAGGCCAGGCAGTGTGCCCCTGACAGGGCAGTGCGTGAAGCTATGAGTGTGAAGCTGTAGGTACAGAGGAGACCCTGGAAGTTTGGAGAAGCCAGGAATGTGGATCATCTAAGGAAAACTGCAAGGAGGGAGCAGAGCTGGCCCAAGAGAGAAGCCATGGGAGACACAACCACTGGCAGTACAGTAGGGGCAGACAACCCAAGCCCTCTGGAGTTCACAACTTGCCACAGATTGCCAGGGATACTGGACATAGAACTACAGGACTTAATGTCTGTCCTGCTGGATTTTGAACTTGCTTTGGTCCCATTTCTTTGTATCCCCCTTTTCGTACCTTTTGGAATGGAAATGTCTATTTTGCATCATTGAATGCTGGAAGCGTTTAACTTTCTCTTCATTTGTTCGGTGGCTTAAAGCTAAGAGTTTGCCTTAAATCTCAGAGAAGACTTTAGACTTGGACTTTTCAGCAGTGCTGAAACTGTTAGGACTTTGGCAACTCTTGGAGATGAACTAAATGCCTTTTTCATGAAGTGATGTGTGTGAGTCTTTGGGGGGCCATGGGCAGAAAGTTATGGGTCTTTTTAGTTGTTCCCCCTAAGCCTCATAAGGTTATAGGTAGGGCTTTTTCAGAGGTGGCTGGATCTAGAGTGTGTGATGCTGGGATGAAGGGTGTGTGATTACTAAATCAGTTGGCACCTACCCTAAACACAGTACCCTACATAGAATATAAAAGAGGAAGAAAAAAGCTGCTATTGTTGGTTGGACTTGCAGCCTGCTTGCTTTGCTACCCTCTGCCCACTATGAACTGTTTCTCCTCTGAGGTGCCCCTCTGCCATGCCATCCCTGCCTTGGAACCAGCCAACTACGGACTGAAACTTCTATGAACTGTGAGCCAAATAAACCTTTTCTCCTTTAACATTGGGTGTTGAGTATTTTGTCTAAGCAATGAAAAAAGTAACTAAGACAATATAGAACCAAAGAAAGAAACATAATGGACAGAGGCTGGTAGATTTCCAAAAATGAAAGCTCCATGGTCCTCAGGACATGTTAATCACTGGCATTTATGTGTTGACATCCAGAAGCTCTTACGAGTACTGAGGTCCAGCGTGTTTATTGGTGTTCTGGCACATAGGCATGATTGACTGATTAATTCCCAATACAGTTGATCTCAGCCTCCAGCAATCCCCTCCCTGAAGGACAAGCTGATCTCATGTGGCCTGTGGGGCTCACCATGAGTCACCTCATTAGTATAAACTATCAAGTGTGGGACAAGAGGCTATCATAAATAAAAGCCTTATCATTTCAGAAATTTCAAGAGGTTAGAGATTGCCTTTCGAGGAGCAAAACATAGTACAGACCTCTCTTTGGGAAAAATTGAATGCTTTACTACACAGGGCATGCTCTGGCCTTCGGCTAAGACATTCTTACAGCAAAACTATCCATACTTGTCTGGCATTTACATTTAATAAATTATTTATATGACAGAGACAGCAATGGTATCAGTATAATTATGCCTAACATTTGGAGGAGCCAGTGAAGTGGCAATAAGGTTAAAAACAACTACACCATCCTGTAATGCCATGACATATATTTTCATATTTTTCCCTTTGATTTGGGATTATTTGTACGTTATGATAAACTGAGACATAACAATTTAGAATAGAAATTAGGTGATGTTTAGCTAAATACTTTTATCTTCAGGCCAGCTATTTTCCCTTAGTATTAAATCCCAAGAAGGCTTTTACTTAGTTTCCTGATACATTTGGCCATCAACATTGATATTATCATGTTACCAGCAGTACTACTGTTACACTATATCCTAATATAGCAGGTGATATCTAAAAAATGAGAATCAGAAAAGACTAGACCATTTTTAGAATCCAGTTATCGACAGTATGGCCCATCATCGTATCATGTGACTGAACTATCTCCTCGAGCAATGGCCCTCTGATTTGCAGGTTTCCTTCCACTCAACCTTGACAGGTTCCCAAAGCAGGAGTATTTGCCTTTCAGATATCTGGTCAAATTGAGCTAAGTGATATCATCTCTCTGCTATCAGAATCTCTTAAGGTATTAATATGATATTAAATTTCCCCTCCCTGCATAACTACTTATTCATTCTTTTACTTTCAGTTATTGAATATGCATCTTTTCATTTGTCATTTAACTTTAGGCAAACTTTTTCACCATTGGAAAGGATGTTGGGTTCAGCAATTGTGCCATCCATGTTGTTAACAGTAAGACTAGTCTGGCAAGTGCTTCCCCCCCTTTCTGGTCTCATTCATCTGAGTAGAGATAGAGAGGTAGTAGGTTACAGTGAGCACCAGGAAACTGACTCCTCTTCACCTCCAACTCCAATTTTACTAGACACAATCAACTTCATCCAGCCCTTAGGAATTCTGAGGTAAAGGCTTAAAGCTACAGTTATAGTTTCTTGCTTAGCGATCATTTTTGCTTCCTGCACTAGCAGACTACTACATCAGACAGAAAAAAAGAAAGTTTAAAATATGTGGCAGTAAAAATAAAAAAAATATGTAGTGTTATCACCATTAGTCCCTATCTCCAAATGGTAAGAATAGCGTAGTCACGCTAGAATCCTCCCCAACCTCAACTTCCCCAGTCTCTCGGAAGAGTAAAGGAATCTATCTCGTATGCACCCCTTTGTTGCCCACATTCAGGTTGAATGTGTGCATACTCTTCTGCAGGCGTGTGAATCAGCTTTTCTTGCATCTCTTCTCTTAGTTTGGACAACAATTGCTTCACTTTCTTGTTCCAATTCTTTATCAACCCCTTTCCCTGTGAATGGTATCGCTCTGCTTATTGTTAGGCATTATAGGCTGTAAAATTCCCTGTTCCAAGGTATTGTAAATCCATGGACCAAATTTGTGGAGTATCTTTTGTTCTGATTCTTTTATAGCCCCCTGAACATTTGACTCCTCCAGCAGATGTGCAAGATACAGTCCAGAGTAACCGTCCTTTCATGGTCGGACCCTTTTGTAGCCTCTAGGAGCAAGAGGTATTGATCTGTCTTGCCTGCTATGTACAGAGCTTCCTCCTCAGAGAATTTTCTCAGTAGTCATCTGTAGTCTATGCCGCTCTTCCTGCCAGACAGCTCAGACCTTAATGACTTTTTTGTGCCTCAGAAAGTGCAAGAGCAAAATACTTAGATTCAGCCACTCTGCATTACCAAAACCTCTGAGTGTCCACTCATTTCATGGACACAGGTGGCTTCCTCAAGCCAGTGTACCACAGACCACTTGCTGTACCACTTGCAAGTACCACTTGCTGGTTCCGGTCATCTTCTGGAGCGCGACTCTTCTGATGGCCTGGGAAGAGTTTGGAAGGCATATTATAAGGGGGAATATAATGCTACCTAGTGGAAAGAATAGAAGGTCATTTGAACCATTACACTTGAGTTTTATCTCTGTCCGGTGACGCTAGGTGCAAGGTTTAAGCATCTGAACTTCAGTCTTCTGTATAAAATGGTGGTAATGAATCGTTGCCTACTATATATGAGACAGGAAAACATAATTGGAGCTAATATCCACTGAAGGTCTAACCACTGCTGATAATAAGCTTGGCCTTGAATCTGCGAGTTGTTTAATAACAGTTAAAACTCCTAACAAACTTTTGACACGGTATGGTGTATAAATAAAATGCGTATCAGAATACTCCATGGACTGTAAGAATTAATGCCTGGTTATTATCTCAAAACTATGTTTGCATTCTTATCCACCATATGTTAGCTGGTTGACATGCTATCAATATTGCAGTGATGAGAACATATTTTAATTCTTTAATTATCATAAAGATTCAGTGTTTCAGTATACGTCATGGAAATTGCTAAGCTTTGCTTCTTTTTTTTCCCATAGTTTCCTATTTCAATAATCTAAAATGTTTAAACATTTCAGTATGCATTTTATGTGTTATTTTGGGGAGTTTTCGATGATTCCTTACTGAGATTTGGGGTACACATCCTACCTTTTCTTTCTTAACATTGCCAAAAATAGTTGATTCTTCCTTGTAAGTAAAATGTGATTGAACAAATTTATCACTTGCCTTTCTTAAAAAATCGACATCTATCTGTTATCTTCGGGTAAATTAAAGAATCTCTTCAGTCTCTAAAAATATGAATAATCCATTTTCAACAGTGTTCTGTAAGTTTTTTTGAACACACAGACCATGGTGTAGAGAGTTAATATATTATTTATAACAATTGAGATCTTTTAGAACAATAGACAGCCCTCCAAATCCACAGCTTCCATATCCATGAACCCCAGAGTCAGTGAATAAACAATATTTGGGAAAAAAATGTGTCTGTACTAAGCAGTGATAGATTTTTTTTGTCATCATTATTCCCTAAACAATATAACAGTATAACAATTTATATAAAGTTTAAATCACAATAAATATCATAAGAAATCTAAAGATAATTTAAAGTATATTGGAGGAGGCACACAAGTTATATGCAAATACTATCCTATTTTATATTAGAAATTCAAGCCGATATAGATTTTGTTATCTGAGAAAGTTCTAGGAACCAGTTCTCAACAGATACCAAGAAATGATTGTAAGTAATATATAAAGCAGAGTATTCTATGGAGTGAGTCTTCAGTCTCAAAAATAAAGCAAATGTGTGGGAGCAGCAATATTTGTATTTCATATTAGATATAACCTTGAGTTATTTTTCCTGCCTGCACCAAGTACACCTTCTCAAATGAGAAATAAAAATTAACCTAAGTTACATGTCCTTTTGGTGTAGTATTAAGAGGGCAATTAGAAATCAGGCAGACCACCCCTTATTCTAGTCTTTCAGTGCATCGTACCATGCAGTATTGGCTTTTGTTTAAGGCACCCCAAGGTACTGACTAGCTTTACCACCTTACATCAGCCAGATTTTAAGTGACTCCTTCCTTACTATTAAATTGTTCTGCTTTCTATTAATTATTCCGGAGCAGTGTTTAATAGTCCTTAGGTAAGCAGGCCCTCAGGCATGTAAAAATAACGAATGAAATAAATGACAGTGGAAAAGCATGTGAAAACAGCTGATTCTTTGCATATGCAAAGTGAGCAATCATAGGAATGAAAAGACAAGTATTGAATTTGGCAAATAAATTCTTGGCAAATAAATTGGTCAGGAAAACTCTTAAGGGGGGAAAAACTATGTACATTGTTGGTTTCTTAAAAGCCAACTCCATGCAAGGGATTATTTGGCTGACAGTTTCTATCCAGAATCCACTGTCTTGCTCGTCCTTGTTCCTGACATCTTGTACCTATGTGAGTCAGGGGAAGTTGATCCTGCCTTCAGCTGTAAAGACGGCTCTTGAAATCCAAGCAAACCATGATCCTCCCATCTTTTTTCCAGAGATTGTTCAAGAATTTAGCCTTAGGAAAGCATTTGTGATTTTCTGTTAAAGATTGATATTGGTTAAGGTAGTGATTCTCTAACTGTGGTCAAGTGCCTCCTCAGACTTCCCTGTGGACTTGCTACAAATGTACATTCAACTTATATTTCTAAAACCATTATATCAGAAACTTGAGGAAGGGGCCTCACCAACAATCCATGTATTAACCGGCCTTCCAGGTGATTCTAATACCCACTTAAATTTGAGAAAAAATGGGTAAAGAGATGAGCACCTGAATTAGGTGGATTCAGTCTGATCCAAGGAAAGGGTTTTATCATGTGGGTGTGAGGTGGGTTTTCCTATTTTTACTGATTTAAATGCGGAACCAAATTACCCTATCTGCTGCTTGGGCTTTTTGACAACATCAGAGAATTCAGCTTAAGTGTAATAAACTGAATGTTTTTGTCCCCGCAATCCCATAATCGAAATATATAGAAACCTCATCTCTGTGATGGTATGTGGCGGTGGGGGCTTTGGGAACTGATTATGTCAC
Organism: Erethizon dorsatum; assembly: GCA_028451465.1. Lineage (NCBI taxonomy): Eukaryota > Metazoa > Chordata > Mammalia > Rodentia > Erethizontidae > Erethizon > Erethizon dorsatum. The sequence goes on from CM051824.1 coordinate 141,826,310, forward strand.
AAAGGTGGAGCCTTCATGATTAGAATTAGGAAACCCCAGGGAGCTCCCTTCCCTTTCTCCCATATCAGGACACTTCAAAAAGCAGGCAGTCTATGAATCAGGAAAGGGGATGCATCTGCCAGCACTGCGCTCCTGGACTTTGTGGCCTCCAGAACTATGTGAAAGCAATGGCTGTTGTTTAAGTCGCCCAGTCTATGCAGCACAAACAAAGACATTGACAGAAAAATGAAGGTGAATAAAATGAAAAGAGCATAAACTGGGCAGTGTGGCAAGTGGAGCATCAATGGGTTTCTAGTTCAGGGAAAACGATGCATTTCCTTTCTCTTTAAAGAGATTTAGCTAAAGTTTTCTGTTATTGCAGCAGAAAACATCCTAACTGATACAGGACTGAAAAATGTAGAATTTCTCTTTATTTATTTAATAGATATGTATTATGTACCAGACATGGTTCTAGTCCTCAAACATGAAAAGGAATCATGATACCAAAATCAAATTCCAACCTAATGGTGTTTACATTTTAACTGAATAAACAGATAAAAGAGGAATGATAAACTTTCAAAAAAAAAAAGATTGGCTTTTTTAGCAAGTGATAAGTGCTACAGTAAAGCAAGATACACAATAGCATGTGTGGGTTATAATTTTAGATGGTAAGGCTAGGAAATATCTCCTAAAAGGATGTCATAAAATTATGTATGCAGAGATCAGTACAAGAGAAGGAACAGCTATGGAGCAGAAATCATTAGCCTTACCTCTAGCCATGCAAACCCAAGCTAAAATAGGTTGCACGGGATTTCAGAAGTAATAAATGATAACATGATTTGAACTGAGAACTATGTAGCTGTTCATAGTAAGTATTTTCATTTATACCATATTACCTCCAAAGATACATGAAAAACAATGTTCTGTTAGTAATAACGAGGTAGTACAGCACAATTCTTAATCAGCTTTACTGAATTTCTTTGGAACCCTTCTATTCCTTATGACAATTCTTCAAGGAGCAAAATATCTTAAAGGGAGAATTTTACATCTTCTCACCATGTGTAAATTAAACTGAACGCTACACAGATATACTTTGCAGGAGGGCACAAGGGACCCAAAGCACTAATGAATTTTCCTTTGCTTATATTAGAGCTTATATTCAGTGTAAGAAAAATAGTTGCTGGCTTAAGCTCCACAAATGTCCTCTGGGCATGTTAGAAGACCCAGTGCCTCCTATTGGCCCTTGCTCCGTCCAGAATCTAAAGACTATGTCTAGCACAGTAGAGTACTCAGCACCCTATTCTACTGCTAGTGTCTATTCTCATAGGATGGTGTCTTCCCTGCCTCAGTTGTTAACCAATTTCCATGTCATCCCTGTACTCTATCATCCCTTGGTTCTCTCATCAAAAACAGTTGGTAATATATCCAATGAATCAAGTCTGCACTGCCACCAAAGTCCTATGTCAGTAACAATTCCATTGATACAAATCACAATTCTGTTCTCTGCACCAGCCCAAAGGGAATGGAGACATTTCTCTGTGAGCTCAAAGCTCAGATTTCTCTTTAAATGATTGAATAATTATGTTGGTGTTTGCCCTGATTAATAGATATGTTCCTTAGTTAACAGATGTTCCCTACAATTGCTAAATATAAATGTACATTTTCAGTGTGCTTTCCTTTGCATCAAACATGTACATGACAAACTTTACCATCCTTCTTGAGCTTACAAATCAGTTTTTTAATGGAAAACTTGGGAAGACAGATTTTATTTCACACAATAATTTTCAGTGAATAGAAGGATAGCCTAGAAAAAGAATCCCCTGGAACAATTTTTTTTTTTTTTTTTTTGGTTTGCTATCTATGGAACCCTTACTTCTGCTAATCTGCTGTAAAATGAGGCCTTATCCTGCTTGACAACAATCATCTAGTGAATAATTCCTTTTGAGGAATTTAAAACTTCTGCCATTGTCCCTAAAAAGACTATATGATCTGTCAGAGCCATTATATAAACTAACACTTAGAAACCAGAGGGTATTATAACTCCGTCCATCAAAAAGTTAATAATCTGTGACATTCTAAAGTCATAACAAAAATAGCCTTTTTGATTATGCCAATAACAATAATAAAGAGTTCCTTTATGGTCTTCAGAATAAAAATGCTCAACACCTAAATAGTTCTGGTCACTTGCTTCCATCTGATAGTGTTCTTTTGCAGACCTGCTTCTATTAGATCCAGGTATGTATCAGAAGTGAAAGGTGGAAGTTTCAGGTTTTTTATAAAGGAAAATACTATAAAATTCTAATCTAGCCAGAGCTTTCTTTTTTTTTTTTTGTGGGTACCGGGGGATCAACCTCAGGACCTCGCGCGCCAGGAGGCACCCGTGCCGCTGAGCGATATCACCGGCCCCTTTTTCGTATGTGGGCTCTGGGAGTCGAACTCGGGCCCTCACGCTTGCCGGGCAGGCGCTTAAGCCACTGAGCCATCTCACCGGCCCCCTAGCCAGAGCTTTCTAATCCAGCATTGTTGCTGGAGCTTTTGGTGATAGAGGTAAAAATTTTACCTCAGTTATGCAAAACGTCTATTGATATATATGATTGTAATTTCCTCTATCCTCTTCTTTATAAAAGCCTAGAGTGATTTCTATATTGCTAGCATCAATAGTAAAAAGAAATCACTTGTAATCTGAGGAGTGTAACTTTTTTATTGGATGCAGTAGTTCTGGACTAGGTTGCATCTTCCAAGTTGTGTTCTATGATAGCAGCACCTTCTTTGTCCTTCCCGTGAGAAGCAAGGGCTGCTCCAGCGTGAGCCCTTTCTATGTGGCCTTCGTTTCTGTTTTAGGCCTTGTTTAGTGCTTGTGTTTTTCTCAAGGTTTGGGGGTTTTTACAGTCAAAAGCACAGAGAATCTACCCAAGGTTTTGCATAGCACAATAGAAATCAGTGGCACTTAATTCCTTCAGCATTATAAACACCTCTGAGGTGGCTATTTATAAGCCCTTCCAACTTATTTTAAAAAAGCGAATTCTAACCTTCTGAGCACTGGCCTCTGAGCCCCTAAAATAAGTCTTGGGTTAAGTACCTAATTTACTAACACTTTCAAGCCTTCAGACACTGTTCACAATGATTCTGATTCAGTCTTCTTTGGCACCACCCAATTCTGAATTATTCACGCCACGCTGCCTGCCCCAAACCAACGTGCAAGAGCTTCTAACAGAGGACAAAGCTGAGAGGGTCTTATTCTTCTGTTATCTCTCCAAAAATGTCTACGTCTTAATCCCTGGAAACCTGTGAATATGTTAGATTTCACAGGACCGGGGATTTCAAGTTGCAAGTGGAATTAATATTGCAAACCAGCTGCCTTTGGGATGAGGAGATTGGCCTTAACTGCCCAGGTGAGCTCCACACAATCAACAGTGGTTAATGCCACTTTGTTCAATCAACAAAGAAGAGGGCAGAGAGAGGGAACCAGAAACAGTGTGGTGGGAGAAAGACTAGACAGCACTTGTTGGTTTTGAAGATGGAGGAAAAAGGCCATGAGCCAAGGAATGAGAGAAGCACCTGAAAGCCGGAAAAATCAAGGAAATGGACTCACCCTGAGGCTTTTGGAAACAATGAAGCTAAACTCTCCCTGCATCTCAGATCCACTTCAGACCTCTGGCCACAAGAATTGTAAGGTAAGAAACCCCTATTATTTTAAGCCACCAAGTTTTAAAACCCTAAAAAGTGGATTTAACTGAGTAATAAGGTATCATTTGAGAAGAAATGATTTTGTATATCCAGATGAAAGACAAGGAAGTGTCCACAGAGTTATACTAAACCAATAAACAAAAAACTCACTGTGAAAGAGATCTGTTAAAACACATTGGTATCTACTTTTCAATCAGTGTTTAGAATATTTTCCCCATCTCTTTAAAGAGCTTGAACAAGTTTATTTCCATTAAAAATGCTTGCAACACTCTTAATTAATTTGAGAGAATGTAATTGCTGGAACAATTCAGCAGAATAATTAAAGCAATTTTAATACATCAACATTTGCTATTTGGCAAAGGAATCAGAGAGAAAATAGAATAATTCATGTGACTTCTCTTTCATAAATGTTGGTTCCTTTCTACCTGAAATTGCAGAAGAGATGGCAACTCTACAGCTCTGTGTCTCCCCAGGGTGCCACTCACCTGCTCATTAAACATGTGCAGAGTTGTTTTGGGAAGTAAGGGAATGGAGATAATAGATGCTCTGAAATGTTGGGAAGCTTCACCTAAAGGTAGTCTGAGCCTTTGTTGATCCATTGTTATTATGAATTGGTTACAGCTTAGCAGTTTTTATTAAAAAGTCATATGCAGGAAGGATAGGGGCTCCTCCCAAGAAGTCTCATGTTTGTTCATGGGGCACTTCTCTTGTGCTGACCAGACAGTGGTTAGCCAGGCCAGTGGTGGACTGAGGTTGAGGAAACTTGAGTCATTTCTCCTGGCTGCAGGCTTTGGTGTGAGGATTTATAGGACTGTGTATTAGCAGATGGAGGGTTGCCTAGGATTCTTTACAGGCTCTCAGGCAAAGAATTGGACAAGACACATAGAAAAGGTAGCAAGGGTATACAGTTATTGAAGGTGGAAAAGAAATAGACTCTGTAGATCAAGGAGGGGTCTATGAGCAGAATTACAAGGACCCTGAGGATAAGTGAAAGGTGACTTTTGTATCTGAAATTCCTGGGTTAGCTTCTCCTTCCTGCACATAAGGCAGTGGTACAGTTGTCCTATCAAAAACTCACTTGGCCTGGAGCCAGATTTAAACTGCTCTATGGAAAGACTCCACCGGTTTCCCTTCAGATGTAAATGCAGTATTGAAAACACACTTTTCCCATTGGTCCTGCCAACAGTGCTGGACTGAAATGAAGGACTGAAAATACTACTTTCTGATTGGTTCCTTATACAGTGCTCAGGAGCCGTGGGTCATGTTAGGTCCCATGTTTTCTATTTGTCCTCTGGGTTTTTATGACCTCTGTTACATTCTACCAGGTGTTTGTCTGGGTTACACCAGCCCTAATCTCCTACCTCAGTGTATGTGTCAGGACCTGAATATGGACTCCCAGCAATTTATTTGAATGTTCTTCCTTCTAACAGTATCTACTGAAAGTTTAAATATCCTTTATCCAGAATGTTGAAATATCCTTTAACCACACAGAAGTGCTTTGGATTTTGGATTTTAGAATATTTGCTTCTTCAAAATGAAGTATCTTAGGCACATGACCCAAATTAAACATGGAATTCATTTGTTTCATATACATAGCCTGAAGATACATACATAGCCTGAAAATACAAATATACATTTTTGTGCACCTACATTTTGACTACCATCTGTCATATGAGATTAGCTGTGGAATTTTGCACTTGTACTGTCATATCTGTCCTCAATATTTTGGGAATTGGAACATTTCAGTTTTTAAACTTTTAGCTTAGGAATCCTCAATCTTTAATATAAAGCCCGAGCTTCCTAAACACATGATACTAAGGCAGTTGTACCCTAAAGGCATTTTCCAGAGAAACATCATTAGTGAGATACAGATAACTTTGCATAGCATTCTGCACATTGCATGCCAAGATACTCATTCCCATAACCAAATAGGTAAAATGTACCATAATAACAATAACAATACAACACAAAAACACATACTTATTTTATCAATGATTACATCAGACTGGTACCATTATTTTAACCTCTATTTTTATAGCAATAAGAAAAAGGTATAAAGAGAAAAGAATCCCAAGTTGCAAAGAAATAAATACAACTTTAGGTAAAGTAAATGCAAGTAGGATTTGTCTTTAAGATTAGTGTTCCTTTTGCATATCTCTGCATTTCCACCTAGGTTCTGATGACATGACAGACATGGCTAATGTATTACTGGGTTTTGGGGTCTCCTTTTGGAGGTGGCCTCTAGGTTCTTTCTGTCCTGAGTGAAGCATTGGTCAAGACAAGTGTTAGGTCTGGTGCAAGTAAAGACAAAGAAAAGGTTGAGAAAAGCCTTTAATGCAGGGGGCACAGCAGGGCTGCAATAGAATGCAGAGGACCCTCTGAAGGGCTGGCTGTGAAACAAAGTATTTATGGGGATTGTTTAAAGGCAGAGTGTGGAGGGGCGGGCAAAGTGACGTTACAAAGATGGATTGGTGGATGTTTGGCATGCACGCGAGGTGAGGGGTGGTACTTCCTGCTGGAGCAAGAAGAAGAAGGAGGGAGTGGGTGATATGTTGTTTTAAGCTCTCCTCCATGTTGGACCATAGCCATGATGACTAAGCAGCCTCCATATAGGCTAGAACCCATCACAAGCACAAATGGCAGCAAAGTTTTATTAAAGGTAGGAAAAGAAACTGGCTTTGTAGAGTGAGTTTGGGCCTAGTAAAAGTAGGAAATGAAGTATACCTTACAGCTTGAGGGCAGGCCACCATGCCAAAAACTCAATGTGGACTGTGTTTTTGTACCATCCACTCCTCAGGCTGACATCAGGTCTGAGCCATCCTATCGAAAACCTGCTGGAGTTCTTGCAAGAAGTCCACGTGCAGGGCTTTGGGAACTGTTCGGCACACGCGTTCTGGGATCTCATCACACCTCCTTTCCCATCCAGCTTTAGCCATGTCCTACCTTCCTGTCTCAAAGTGATGTTACTTTTGATAATAATTTCCAGAAATTTTCATATCTTTATAATTTTAATAACTTTTTCTTTTATCTTTCACTTTCTGAAGCTCTTTAAGTCCAGACAGTCAGAAATGTTCTCCAGAGAATTTTCACTGCAGGATTCACACAGTGCATCCTCTCTACTTCCTTCCCCTCTTCAACGTAGAACTCTTTTTATGTTTTTCACCTTAAAAATCCATAAAATCTGCTGGGTGTGGTGGCCTATACCTGTAATCCAAGTACTCTGGGAAGTTGAGGCAGGAGTATCACAAGTACAAACATAGCCTGTGCAATTCAGCAACATAGTGAGACCTTGCCTCAAAATAAAAGTTAAAAAGAGATAGGGATATAACTCAGTGTGAAAGCCCTTGGTTCAATTCCCAGTACTGGAAAAAAGAACTCCATAAAATCTTAGTTTTGTACACTGAAAAAAAAAAATGGCACTGTATAAGAACTAAAGTGTCTTTAACAAAAATTAGCAAATAATTTTCAAATCAGCTTTCACAAAATTGTAGATTAAGCTCTATAGTGGGTGATTCATGGATAACAGCTGAAACTACTTCATCTACAAGTTAATGGGTGAAATTAGCATGTTAAAGAGTTGGAGGGCTTAACCAGAAAAGCAATCCTTAGGCAAAAAAGCCTCTCAGGAACACTAAAGCAATTTGTTGATTTTATTTGTATCAGGTTTAGGGACAAAGCCTGGAAATAAAAATTAACTCAGACTTTGAAAACATAAAAGTCTGCAGTGAAATTATATCATCCTCAGGTTCCCTTTAAAGGAAGTACACCCCTCTTTTGAGAGTTTTTCTTCTAGCATTCATTTCCAAATTTTAAAATAGACTGAAAAGACACTCTGCATGTTTGCAGTTTTATCCATTTTTGATGGCCTTCATACTACAGATTGAAGTTTAAGTCTCTTAGTTCTGCATACATATTGCCTATCTCCACATCACCTTGTTACCATGGATGATGGGGTCCTGGAAGGGTTTCTAGGTTCTTGTGCACAAACAGCAAAGAATTAGACCTAGAATGCCATGGTGGTAAGGAAAAAGCAGCAAAGCTTAATTAGACAATGTTACGCTCAGAGCAAGCGGGCTTGCACAGGTGGAAAGGAAAATGGTACAAGCACTGAAAATGTTGGGCCTAAGAAATTAAAATGTTATGTCAGGTTCAGGGCACTTTCCACTGGGTCTTTGAGAGCTGTGTAGGGCTGAGTCTTATCAGCTGTGTCCACTGCATGTCCTTTCCCATAATTCACTCTGTTATAATCGGATGTCTGAGATGCAGTCCGTATGCATTGACATTTAGTGAGCTGCAAGTGAAGAAATGTTACGATTGGTCATGTGGACAGGTCTGGCACTAGTGGTCCTGGTTTGGAACTTCAGAATTTCCCAACGGGGACCAGGGTTCTCTGTCTTTCTCATCTCTGCCTCCTCTGGGTAGGCCTTGGGACAGGAGTCAGGAGAATTGTCCCTAGGGCGTTGCGGAGGTGAACGGAGGGGAGTGGTCCCACAGCCCCATTTGTGCTATTTCAAGCTCACTATAATTGTGTAATAATTTTAGTCAAGTTAATAGTATTTACATTTTTTTGACTATATGTAAATATTGTTTGCAGTTCACTGCAATACTATTCTATGCATACTTGCATCTTCTTGTTTTTCTCTTTAATATGTGGTACGTGAGCTACCTACTCTTCTAGGTAGTGAGATACAACATTGAGACAGAAGGAGAAAAATGTCCTCTAAGAGATGTATATTATGGGGAAGGCAGCATTACCGGATCAAGTGCCCGGGCTGCCACCATTCAAGTACCAATATTCAACAGATTAGAGTTGGTAGAAAGGAATCTGGTTTATTGCAAGCTGGCCCTGAAGAAGATAGAAGGGCTAGTGTGGGAGACCTGTTAAGAAGAATTGAGGCCTAAATGCCCTCCTCTGTGAGCACAAAGGAGAGAGGCTGCACACAGGGGCGACATCACATTGCAGGCTGTAGGGAAAAGTCAATACAGCTGAGATTAAGTTGTTTACCTGAGCATGTTCTAATGGGTATTGAAAGGCAGAGGAATCTTTAACTGCTTGTACCCCGTGTCTGAGTGAACAAAAGTAGGATGAGCCAGACACTGGGGCTTCTCTGCCCACAAGAGGCAAAAGCCCCCTGGCTGCTCACTTGTTAAGCTAACTCTGTGTCTGTCATTCATCCTCGTTCCCTCCCGGGTCAGGGCGACAAACTAGTAAGCCAGCCCAAACTAGTGGGCCAGCTGGCAGGGATGGCTGGTCCCCCACAGGCTACTTCCTAGAATCTCTAGCTCTTCAGGATCAGGAGCACAAGGGTGAGGGAAGGAGGCAGTGAGTCTGCAGCTTCGGTGGTATCCTCTCCAGAACTTTACAGGGATTTAGACCTGCAGGGAGCTTCCAAGGAATGGTTGTACAAAGGCCTTTTGGGTTTCAAATCTAAAGAAAGCTAGCACCTTCATTTAGGTGGGTCTTCTCTAGCCAAAGGATTAAGTTGGAGTAAAAGGACAAAAGGGAGGTGAGAGCAAAGGACAATTCCAAGGGATCCTGATTACAGCATCAGAAGCAAGAATTTAAGAAACAGATCATCTGAAACTACATTGCTTGTGTTCTACTACTGATGTTTTTGCTCATGCTTAGCAACTCTGTGATCTTAGCCTATTACCCAACCTCTCAGCAACTGTTTCTTTATCTGTAAATTGACTATAAAGTCTAATTTTAGAGTTATAATAAAGATGTATTAGCTGGGCTTGGTAGCGCAAGCCTGTAATCCCAATGCTAAGGAGACTGAGGCAGGAGTATTGTGAATTTGAGGCCAACCTGGGCTATGTAGTGAGTTCAAAGCCAGCCTGAACTATGTAGCAAGACCCTTGTCTCAAAAAAAAAAAAAAAAAAAAAAAGGTAAATATAAAGATGTAAGTAAATGTAACTTTGGGCAGGTGTGAGATACACTTTGAAATCTTCAAAAATATTAGAATGCTTCCCTGAGCAAGGTGTACCATTAACATAGACCGACACATTTGTGTCTTTCTGCAATATCATAATTTATTGAATATCAATAGATTGCTAAGCTACATCCTTTCCATCAGCTGTACTTTTCTGAGTACTATTGGTTTCACTTGGAGTCATGACCACAGCAATTGGAAATTCTTAGCTGGGCTTGGTTGCATTCCAGTCTTTACTTACATCTAACACTTACTGTCTTAACATTCAAATTACACATAACACAGCAAATAACACTTAGGTCACAGAAAGAACATGGTAAAGAATCTATAGGAGATGAGAGTCAATACAAAGTCAATACAAATGCAGGGAGTCACTGCTGGTGGTCAGGTATTGTTAATGAACCAAAGGCAGATGACAGAGCAAAGATTTGCTCTGGATAGATTTATAGTGAGCAGTGTCAACTGCATGTAAAGTCAAGCTAAGCTGAAATTTAGGGATGGTTGGGAGTTGGTTGCCTGGCAATCTCCTGGGCAGAGACCGTGATGTGCACACTGGACTGGTCTTTGGCACAGTGGTGGCCCGGTGTGCTTTGTTGCATTCTGAAGTGTTTTCTCTCATGCGTCTTAGGTGAAGGAGCTTCATCATTCACTGGTCTGGTGTGTTTGATAAGCTCATGCGCCTGGTATCGCTGATATGGTCCATGTGTCTATGTGTTCCTGCTATAAACCAGTAAGTTCACAGGTGGTAATTTTTTATCTGCACAAATAAGTCATTATCAGTCTATGCCTTATGTCTGTGTTGCCCAGATGGTGGTTGTTTACTTGTACAGACAAGATGCGTAGTCATTCTACCTTAGCATTTTTACCCAAAATGGAGTAACTCATGGCAAACTGCTTCTGTTCAGAAAATGGAGTCACTGAGGACAAGATGCAGCTCAAAAGCTCCTGTTCCTTATAGATGCTATGAAACATACAAACAAAAAACAGAATCATAAATGTGACAGGGAAGACAAGTTTGGAGATTCAGATTTTAAACTGAACAGTCAAAATGAAATTTTTTATACCATTACATTACTTGCAGTATTCATATATCTTTTAAGATACTAATTTGGGAGAGGACTTATTTCAGCTCTTTGCATTTTCACTATTTCCCATTAATTATGTTTTGTCTTACTTTACGTGGGTTTTGTGCTTTATTAATGACTTTCATTCCATGTCTAATAATAAATCTATATTTTAAAATGGTATGATAAAGAATCTCATTAAAATCTGTTTATCGTTGGGCCTGGTGGTACCTGCCTGTAATCCCAGCACTTGGGAGGCTGAAGCAGGAGGATTGCTGTGAGTTCAAGGCCAGCCTGGGCTACATAGTGGGTTTAAAGCCTGCTTTAAGTACATAGAGACCCTGTCTCAAAACAAACAAACAAACAAACAAAAATTTCTGTTTATATGGACAGAAATCTTGGTTGCCTGTATCCTGATATTTCTGTTGGGGGGAACATGCCAATCTTCCCATATTCATAGGCTGTTTTGGGGTGAGGGGATATGCCATTTTCAGAGACAATGCTCCCATTTTTTGAGGTGTGTTTCTGTTCAGAGCCTCTGTAGTTCAATTAATCTGCACAGGTGGTGACCAGCCCCTGCTCAGCAGCGGAGGCCTGGTCCCTAGTTCATGGGTAGAGGAAGGATGAGGCCAACCTCAGCCCTAGCCCTGCATCTCAGAAGACTTTCAAATAAAGAAAACAAAAAAACTAAACTACTGTTCCCTACTGCTTAGCTCATATATCACTGTGTAGCAAGTTATTTAATGACTGCCCCAGGACAGAATGTTATCTAATTTCTGAGAACTATTCCATTGTTTTGGCCAATCACAACTAAACTGTTTCTGAGACTGCACTGTACTTTGAAACAACTTTTTAAAATTTATTTCACTATCTACAGTGTGAAGTGTTGGTACTAAGAGACATTAGATCAAAACTCTTCAGATTGAAAGAAAAAAAATCTCTGAAATTAAAAGCATTAATCGAGCTGTTACAGATGCTCGCCAATGAGAGAGGCCCTGGGCTGAGTTCCTACAACTTCCAGCAGCAGGGCTTACTAGCACATGGAAAAATGTGCACTGGACCTAGGACTATACACATTTGTGTTAGGAAAACTTGAGGAAGAAAAAGCATGAAGTATTTACATGGAATCTACATTGGCTGTAGATGAGAGTGTCAGAATAATTGAAAATGGGAGAACACGGGGATAGGAAATCAGTTGGGAAGGAGAAGTAATAGTGTTATCGGGCAGTGCCTTCTAGAAGTGGATCACCAATCAAATGTTACCGAGTTTTGGGTTGCTCACCTCTCCTTCTGGAGTTGGATTCTACGGTCTTCTTATCTCGAACAAAGAATTGAACTAAATGATCAGAAAACAGTGGCAAAGTTCATTTGAGAGAGTAAAAGTGAAGAGTGAGGGGAAAACTGGTTCTGCAGAGTGAGCTTGGGCTGAGTATAAAAGCAAGATAAAAGAACACCCTGGAAAAAGCGGGATGGGCTATTGTGAGGAAAGCCGGAATAGCTAGTTCTTCTTGGGGTCTCTGCCCTTTTATGTGGTCCAGTCTTGAGGAAACCCGAGAGAACTTCTACATATGGGTCCTGAGAGGTGGAGCTGGGATTCCATGCCTGAGGCTGGCCTCGGATCTAGGCCATCCCATTGAAAACCTGCTTGAGTTCTCCAGAGAAGTCCACGTGCAGGGCGCATGTGTTCCAGGATCTTATAACTAACAGGTCACGCCTACTTCCCCAGCCAGCTTTGCCACACCCTAATCTCCTATGTCAGTAGTTTTTATATTTGATGGAACCATAACAAGATGGAATTATGCCTCATGACCAGCAGCCTGGAGTTTGAATCCAGGTTTGAACATAGAATAAGGAATGTGAAATAACTTTAGTTGGTTTGGCCCATAGCTGTTAATTGATTAACTTTCTTTAACGCTCTTCTTCTCCATCCTCCAGCCCTTGTTGAATTTGGGATGCCTCAGAATGTTTCCCTCATCAGAGGCATTACTGCAAATTTAAATAAAACAAGATCTCTTCCTTTTCAGAACTGGTAATATAAAATTTACAAGTTTGGCATTGAATCCTCAGGTAGACTTATGGAACTGTAGATATGAAAGTAAGAGATTTGACAAGAGCTTGTGTCTAACCAACACCTTTCCCCACTTTGGATACTGCCCTAGGTATGTTCCCATGACTTACTTGTACGTTGTTCCCACTAAAGTAGATGTCTGATAGGGACCCCAAGAGCAGTTGAATCTATAATTCTTATATGTGATGTCCCACAATTAAGCCTCTTCCGCTTACTCTTCTTGCATAGTTCACGTCAATATTATCCATGCATTATCCCTCATCCTTTGCAATAAATGCAATAAAAACTTTCTTCCTTTGTAAACTATCTCCACTAGAATCCAGCTGGCATTCTTCCTTTCCATGTCTTACTACTACCTCTCAGGAACACTTGTGCTCCTGCTAATAGTATTTATCTCTTTAAGCTCTGTAGAGGAAAAAAAAATGACAATACACATTTTTTTTTTTTTTTGTGGGTACTAGGGGGTTGACCTCAGGACCTCGCGCGCCAACAGGCACCCGTGCCGCTGAGCGAAATCACCGGCCCCTTTTTCGTATGTGGGATCTGGGAGTTGAACTCGGGCCCTCGCGCTTGCAAGGCAGGCGCTTAAGCCGCTGAGCCATCTCACCGGCCCCGACAATACATTTTAAATTATCATCCTGAAGAATAAAGTAGACTTTTTTACTGTCTTATTAGCATCATTCAGTTGTAACATATTTCAAATAGCAGCTAAGAAGAACTGTTTTATGAATTGCATGGTATTTGACTATTTGGTATGAATGAGTTGGATTCTTGACCTTTAGCTAGTGGGAACTTTCTTATCTCCTTGTGTTTTCCCAAGACTAATCTGTGCAGTGAAGCAGCACTTTCTTTGTTTTGTGGCAAAGTGATTATCTTCCTGTGGTATCTCCAATCAATTCTGTAATCTCTAGCCCTGTGGGTACTATGTGAGAAAAGCCCCACCATAGTCATCCTTGAACTGGGTTAGCATAGGAAATCGAGGAAGCAGCAGTAACACCAATCAACTAATTATAATTGATGACAATATTTTTTACAATTGAGTGATTGTACTATTTATTTGATGCATTTGCAGTTGTTGATTAGAGATGCACATAAACTGAGACTTGATAGAAATAATTAGAGAAGAAGTTTAATTACTGTAAATTAAGAGAAGAAAACACTGATGCACAAATAACAGATGGTCAAAGAAGAAAATGCTAATGTGTAACTATTAGAAACATTAAGGGGAAACTAAGAAATGAAGCTGCTTTACACAGACACAAAGCAATTTCTTACACACCTTTCACTGCTTCTTTTTTTTACATCCTTAAGATTTGTCAGGAATGTGTTTTTGTCTTCTCCTTTGTTTTTAAAATTTTTTCCCTAGAACCTCCCTTATTTTCTTACATGGCTTCATTTCCTTTATGGAATATTTCCTAATTAAAGAATATTTCATTTAAGCCTCGTCTCAATTATTCTTAAGGAATTTCAAGAATTTCAAATGGTTTTGCTAGCTAACTGTTTAAAGGTACTTCTCAATTATCATTCAGTTGTCATATTTATGACTAAATTAGCACATGGCCATTAAACAAAAATAAACCGTTATAATTTTGTGCCAGTGTGTGGCAGGTATTGGATTACAGAACATATTTTCATACTTTCTACATAATTGTTTCAGGCTTATTAAAAGTATTTTATGTGGTAGTATTTGCAGATTTCTTACGTGAAATACCAGACTGATTATAATTTTTTCTCTATCCCCATTTTCTTCTTTTTCATAAGAGTTTATTTTTATGGGAAATGTGACAATTAAAAACTATTGCTGAAGCTAAAATAAATGATAATTTTATTTAAAGATGAAGATTAATAGCACAAATGAAAGTTTACACCTGACCTCTGCACAATTCTGTTTTTATGAAAGTTGGACTTAGTAAACTTGAAAGGACTCTTCCTCTGGCATTTAACACATGGAAATAATCATTGTGTTAGTTACACCCTAGTAATTTTAGCCAAACTTATTCCCACTCTGTAGATAAGGTAAATTTAATTTAATGTCAGAGGTCACCCTTTCTTTCATCGTTGTGCCTTTTTATTAGCAGTCACAGAAGAGCCTTATCCTTAAAGTTTCAGGGATCTTTTATCAACAAGACAATTTATAACTAGCAAAGGAAATAATTTTGCTTTTGTGTACTCTTTGTTATAGTTTCCTTCCCTCACTTCATTTATCTGCAAAAGACCATGCTTTTTTGGTTTGGTCCTTATTTCTTCAGTCACAATGATAGAAAGTATAAACTTGAAGTTATCAGCATATGACATGAAAAGATGAAATCTCATTACTATTTTTTTCATGACCCTTAGATACTTTATATAATTATGACCTGGGGTGGGTGGAGGTAAAAATTAGGTTGAAAAGGTGAGTTTGTTGGACACTAGTTTTTCATGTTTACCAACAGCTTCCTTTGCTCTAGCGTATTTTCATTTTATAAAAGATCAAAATTTAAGGACTAAAAACCAATAGCAGCAATAAACCTGTAGCCAACAAAAATATTATGTGCAGGGCATTTCAGCTTTATCTTGGCTTTATGGCTTAAAAAGTACTTTGCATGAAACTCTTTGGTGAATTCTTATTCCAAGAGTGTGAGTGCAAATAAATGAGCAAATGTGTGAAGCAGTTTATGGCATATTGAAAATATAAACATTCCGGACACACACATCTGATTTTATGTTATCCAAACTTTCTTAACAACCTTATGAAAATTATATTTTCATATTTAAAACAAAACAATGCCTAAATGAAAGGTCATGGTAGCTTAGAATTATTTAAAGAAAAATCTGATCTCTAAAAGAAAACTTTCTGTACTATTAAGGAAAAACTAAACTTTATGGAATGTACTTTATAATCATGCCATCAGAATATTAATGTTATCAGCAATGTTATCCTTGAAACAACACTTTTCTCTCCTTAGTAGAGAGTAAGAAATGAAGCTCCAGATAATTCTGTTGTGTTGGAAGTTTTCTTGTCAATTTATCCAAGTAGATGAATGATAAGATATAATGCTTCAGGAAACTCTTGGCTTTGTATCAATAAGACTTACAACAAAATGCATTCTGTAGTTAGTAATGGTGCAGAAGAGGCTTCTGTCTCTAGAAGGGTCGGCTTGAGAGATTGTTCCTTGACTGGCTTCTGGTGACTTGCATTTTGTGAAGCTGCTACCATTCCAGAAATGGTAAGAATGGCTCATTTGCCTAAATCAGTGTGCTAATAATGTGGTTTATCTTAAACACCTTTACCTCTGGGTGTCTGGAAATTGGGTACATACTCAGGAAATGGTGCCTACATGACAGATTCCCAATAAAAATCCTAGACTCCTAGGCTCAGCCGAGCTTCTTTCGTCCATGACATTTTATGCATGGTGTTCACTATTCTGTTGCTGGAAAAATGAGACCTCTTGTGCGGCTGTCCTGGAAGAAGACTGCTGGAAGATGGTGTCTGGTTTCTTACAGGTTTTTTCTCATGTGCTTTTTCCCTTTATTGATTTTGCTTTTTATATTTGCTGTCATAAATCATAGCCATGGGTACCGCTGTATGGTTAGTCCTAAGAATCCTCTAGCAGTTTGCCACACCTGGAGATAGTCTTAGGGGACCCATGGCACAGCAGTAATCTGAGAAGCCCATTTTGTCAATTTCTCCTTCCCACTTTCTTTTGCTGACATTCTTCCCTAGCTGTGTACCGTCTCTTCTTACCCCATTCCTTCCCAAGGGAGTTTTTCATTGCTGGAATGGATAACATCCTTCTCCAGGAGGAGCCCTAACTTTCTCACTGTTCCCAGCTAGAAACAGAAATGGCTTTGGAATATCCTGATGTTGACTATTTCAGTTAGTTTCTTTAATTTGTGGTATTTATGACTGTACCTTAAGTTGTGAATGTGTATGCATTATCACTTTGTGCCTGTTTCATTTTAAGCTCTTTGAATGTGGCCAGCTATTTCTGTTGTGCCACTATAGCTGCTTGCACTCTGCATGACCCTGTCTTGGGCTTCAATAAATATACATATACCATATTAAGCGATTTTGATAAGACAAGGTCGTTGATATAGATGTTACATCACAATTACCTTCCCATCTTTTGAACTACATGGAAACTTGCATTTAGAATATCTGAGAGGAAGTCTTAAATTACACTACAACATTGGTTGAAAATTAAGTAATTTAATGTTGTGTAAATGATTAGTGAACTCTAATAACTTTGATTAATTGACTTGAAGTAAAATACATGAACCTCTGTCAGCTTTCTGAATACATATAAAAGGAAGCAAATTTACTCCAGAGAATTGAATTATTATTTCTCAAATGCATATGTATGTGTATGTACATGTGCCATAGCATGAACTACTCTTAAAATGGAAGAGCAATTCCTATGGAAAATAAACTAACGCCAGTCTTAAATTCTTCCTGAAAATGCCTTCATAAAACTCTTTCCAAGAAGCTCAATTTCACATTTTTTCTCGTTTTTTTTTTTTTTTTCTGTTTCTATTAAGTATAGGGCTTTAGTTGAAAGTTAAGAATCCACTGGGTAGAATTTCAAAAATAATGAAAACTTTAAAAGATGCCATTGCATTTTAAATCCATTCTTATTTAAACTTTGACATAATAAAATTGTCAGAGGAGTAGATAAGGAAAGAGTTATTAAGAATTTGGAAGATATATCTCCATGTTAAGATTTTTTGAGATTCTTTAGTTATTTGCTTAAACATACAGTTACAAATTTAATATTGTGTTACAGCTTCTGAATAATCATAGCAGCTTAAGCAAATATAAGTTCCCTAGTAAAAGAGCACATGGAGATGAAATAAAGGGTCAACCAAAGTATGAACTGAAAGACAGTGACAGAGTGTATGGGCACCTGAGTGGGGATTGTATAATGTGGAGAAGTAGCAAAGACATTCAAGTAGAAGACCTCAAGAAGGCCCTGAGTTTGGGCCAATTACCTTGAAAGTGTTGAAAATCAATTCATGAAAATGTTAGAAACCAAGTTCCCTTCCTCAGCTTTGAATAATCTGGCAAATGGCAGATACTTGCTTCCTTTTATCTTCCTTCTGCCCCTTTCTGAAACAGACTGGAAGTTTGATCTCCATACAGAAAAGCTGAATAATAGAAATTTTGTCTATGTCAATACCAGATCAATTAGGGCTGAAAGTAAATCCATTCCTTGCTACAGAGAATCAATGAATGTCTAAATATCGAAATCGTCCTCCACAACCTTGGCTTCCCAACCATCTCCAATTAGCCAATCCCAAACCCCCAAAACCCCCAAACCACCAGCCATGGCCAAAGGATTGCGTGATTCTGTCCAACATATCCTACATGGCCTCAAAGAGCAGCTTTCTAGATTGTGACTTGGGTAACCCCCAAGAAACCTGGCTTGCCACGTGCCTGTGCTCTAGATATCACATTGTCATCTGCATCTCCAAGTCTCATTCTGGTAAATGCTGTGCTATCATCCTTTATGGTCAGTTTTCTTATAAACAGAGAGCCAAAGGTTACCAGATGTTTGGGGGAAGCTTTTAATCTAAAAGATAAACGTTCATAGAGCCTGAAGATATTCAGAAATATCTGATGGCAAGAGGTAATGGAAGAAAATCCTAAAAGGAAAAATACTAGAGGCAATGTATTCAGAGCAATTTCTTCAAGAAGTTGAGTGGAATCAATGTATACATAAATATGATTAAAAATGGGGACAAAATATATTAATATTTTAAAATATTACACATGAAATCAATGGAAAGATAAAGTCACATGAAAAATGTAGAAAATAGAGATCTTAGCTGATAAATCCAAGAGGTCCTATATACATTTAATAGCAGCTTAAAATTATTCATAAAATCAAGAAGAAAGGAGAAATGTTATTTAGGAAATTATACTAAATATCACTTAGTAGCACAAAGTATGTAAGAATGTAGTTTGAAGGGCCTATCAGAAGTCCACTCAGAGGAGAACCTTTAAAAGTCAGAAGGAAAGAATCTTCAGTTAGAGATCTAGTCCCATTTCACTTACCAGTGTGTGGGAGGGAGGTAAAGAAAGGTCTTCTAGGCATAAGAACAAAAAAATCAAATATCTTTTAGGGGATGGGGCATGCGTCAGTGGTAGAGCATTTGCCCAGCATGAGTGAGGATCTAGGTTTGATCCCCAAGGTTGTGTTTTGGTTTTGATTTTGGTTTTGTTTGAGACAGGGTCCCTGAACTCACTATGTAGCTAGCCCAGGCTGGCCTGAGACTCAAGGAGATCCTTCTGCCTCAGCCTCCCAAGTGCTGGGATTATAGATGTGTGCTACCACGCCCCACCATTGTTGCCAGTTTGATTTTAAATGTCTCCCATGGGCAGCTGTGTGGGCGGCTTGGTGCCCAATTGAAGGCGATAGGAAGAGGTGCTGAAAACATCAGGAGGCAGAACTAGTTGGAAGAATGGGTCATTGGGCTGTGCCCTTGAAAGCTCTCTTTTGCCCATGGCCCTCTCCTCTCTCTCACTCTTTGCCTCCTGGCCAAACAACTGACCAGAGTTCCCAGGTGGTGTGGAGAGAGATCCCTGAGCTGTGATGTCTGTCTGCTTTGAGCTTGACCTTGTGTTCAGCTTCTTAGGTATAATTAGTAATCCTTTAACTTTTCAGAGAATTGTAAGAGTGACTATATGAAAAATATTGTATGTAGCAGAACTATTTTAAATAAATATCTTGGTGGTCTCAAGAACCCTTGTAGGTTCCAGAGCCAGGTGTGGTGGTGCACGCCTGTAATCCCAGCACTTGGGAGGCTGAGGCAGGAGGATCTCCATGAGTCTGAGGCCAGCCTGGGCTACACAGTGAGACCCCATCTCAAAGAAAAAAGAAACTTTGTATGTTTCAATGGCAAGTTTGTATTTCGTATAGATGTTCTTTGGCACTAAAAGTCTCTCTTACTCTTTTTTCCCTCATCCATTTTAATATAAAATTATTAAGATGGAACTTAATTATTTAATAATTAAGATCTAATTATTAATAATGTACTACTATTTCTTTTAAAATACTATCTCTTAAAATACCATTAAAGAAAATATTCTTAATAATTATATATTCACATAAAGAAAAGAAAATGTTATCTAAGTACTCTGTAAATTATTGATTCTAGAGTAGATGTAGACTATGTGAAATGTCTAGACCAAAAAAAAATGGCTTTGTAAGTCATGTGAATTGGATTAATATTGCTGTTTTTCTTATCTACAAAGTAAAAATAGTAATTGGATTTTTAAAAACAATACTGCAGTCTTAGTAGTGAATTACATATCCTTTTAGAGTTACTCAGGAGTTGTAATTTGTAATTTTAAAAAATTTAAAAGTAAAGATGTCAAATTTTGTCACTATCAATTTATTTATAGGAGAAAAACCATTGTGCTATATTATAAAAATATAAATTTAAAACTTCAACATTATAACACTTGCAGAGTAATTTTATATTATTTTCTCTTTTTGAAATCACCATACTATTTCTTCACTTTACCTAAATTTTAGTATTGAGATTCCTGCAATTCTTCCTCAATATTTTGGAATCATAAATTACTGTGTATTTTAATAATACAATAAGACATTTTCATCACTACACCAAAATGAAGAGATACAGCTTGGTAATGAGTAACAATAAAAATCATAAATGGACTTAAAATTTCGTGTAAAAACATGCCGTCGGGCTGGTGAGATGGCTCAGCGGCGCAAGCGCCTGCCTGGCAAGCGCGAGGTCCTGAGTTCGACTCGTGGATCCCACATACGAAAAAAGGGGCCGGTGATATCACTCAGCGGCACGGGCGCCTGCTGGCGCATGAGATCTTGAGTTCCACCCTCGGTACCCACAAAAAAAAATTTTTAAAAATGCTGTCAATTATACCTTTACTGAGAACAAGGACTGTTTTAATTACCCTGCTTCGTAGGGCCTGGTACAATGATAGGTATATAGCAGATCCTCAAAATTATACTAATAAATCAAAAGAAATATAAAGACAGAATTTTTCATAAAGTTATAAATTAGGAAGACATAATTAATGACCATATAATTCATCATGCTACTCCGTTTTCATAAATAAAACATGCAATAAATGAGACGACTTTAGAAAATACAGGGTGGATCAAGGCAGCAGGCGTCGTGGAGGACGAGAGCCTCTTTTTAGTAGGTAGCCAAGTGTTGGAGTTCATTATTTCTGTCACTTTGGGTGTGTTAATTGTCCTGTCTGAATATCAGTTCCTTAAAGTAATGGCGGTATCATTGTTTACCTTACAAAGTTTTTCTGAAGCTTGGGGTAAAATATATAAAGGATTTAACACAGACCTTGAGTGTATGATAGATGAGAATCTAATGAGAACTATACAAAATCTCATAGAAAGTTTTGTCTCCCTTTAAAGAGGTTAACTCATGATAACAAGCATGTGCTAAAGCCATTTTCCCTTTTCCACGCTTCTCCATAGGACACTTTATCTCTTTGCCAGCAAAGAAATTTCCAAGGGTGAGATAATCATTGATACGGCTTTTCAGTGGTTTTTCCAGTGCTCCTTATTTAATATAGTCAACAAAAATGCTAATGAGGGGCCGGTGAGATGGCTCAGCGGCGTAAGAGCCTGCCTGGCAAGCGTGAGGTCCTGAGTTCGACTCCCCGGAACCCACATACGAAAAAAGGGCCGGTGATACCGCTCAGCGGCACGGGCGCCTGCTGGCGCACGAGGTCCTGAGGTCGATCCCCGGTACCTACAAAACAAAACAAAAACAAAAACAAAAAAACCCGCTAATGAGTCCTAATCGTTAGGAGAACACCTGTCAGTCCATTAGTAACTACAAAGCAGCCCTCAGAAATTAATTCCCCCTGAGATACATTTCACTCTCGCTACTAAGTAAAATAAGCACCTGCCCGAAAAGCACGAGGTCCTGAGTTCGACTCCCGGAACTCACATAAAGGACAAAAAGGGCTGTGATATCACTCAGCAGCACAAGCGCTTGCTGGCAAGCATGAGCTCCTGAGATTGACTCCCGGTACCCACATTAAAAAAAAAAAAAAAAAAAAAAAGTGGACAAGTAAAATTGTTTCAAATTAAGCTAGTCTTGATCTTTCACTTAAGTATCTATAGAAATGTGTAAGTCTAGGCATATATGATCTTCTAGGGTTTGCCTAATTAAAAAAGAAAAAGAACTCCTGGCACCTACCATATTCTCATGTACATATCTTTTAATCAAAAACTATTTTGATAGACTCTGATGTGACAGTATGTATTAGTTTATTTTTGGTAGTTTTCATTTTAGTTAATTGTAGAAAAAAATGATTTTTTTCATCCAATCTTCCCCCTACCTTTCTGTCTGTCTCTGGGTGTGTGTCTGTGTGTTGATGAGGTAGTTTTGTGTAATAAGTCAAATTCAGGGTTTTTCTTTATTAAATTTTGGTTTGCATACAGGCTGCCAATTGTTTTGTAAGGGTAGTTTTCCCATGTGTCCTAAACGTGGCATCTCTACCTCTCAGTTTAGTGTCACAAATGTCCATTCAAGCCAGCTCGAATCTACAGTATTTCTAATATCTCTCGCAGGTTGGCTGTTATTATTTACTAGTAGAAAATTCATTGATATACCAGACCCATCTTAATACTACTCTTGGCAACAATTCTTGTTTTAGAATCTATAATCTTTCTCTAAAAGAAGGTGCTATACTGGCTAGAAAGTTAAATCCGATTTTTAGAAATTTGTGATGGATTTTGTCCTGAAATATGCTAAAAATACTTTAGTAGGTGCAAAAATATTTCTTCTGAGATAGAATTTTCCGATGGTTACAGAAGTTAATCTGTTTTCTTCGTATTAAACAGATCATAATATGTAGGACAGACCTTTTCTAATCTAAGCAGCCGTATTAAATGTGTAATTGAAGCAGTTATCAAAACTTCCACATTTTCCCAAGCATTCAGGCAAGAGTATTGAAGCTGTTTTCAAGAGAATCTTCAACTTGACCTGAAGAACTTCTTAGGGTATATGAATAGTGCTCTTTCAAAAATTGCTTGAACCAAATTGAGCATTTCTATCATTTCTAAATGTCAGCCACTCTGTAGCTGCCATGCAATCTTTTGGGATATCTCCAGATTATTGCTTTATTGCTACTCTTGCTACAAAATGCTTTTTACACTTGGTCATCATCTCGTTTCAGGGAAATAGAAGAACAATGCCTATGGTACTACATCAGAAAGGGATCTTTAAAAACGGTGAACCTGCCTTATAGCAACAAATGTGATTATAAATCAGATGAATAGGAGGAGGTAAAAGTCATTGCTGTCACCAGGTACCAGGTTCTACTGTATATAACAAATTTTCTAGCAATTAAAGCAAGCATTGGCATTTTATTATAGTTTTCAGCATTTTCCACTTCAAGGGTAAGCATTTGGAGCACTGATGTGTCGAGACCTAGTAAAGCAAACATTTGCTCCTCAGATGAGTTTAATTTCTGATAATTTGCAACCTCTCAGAGCATCTAGTCTGTGTTTTTAAATAGGCACTGTCGTGACCCGCGGAGGCTCCGACCAGCAGAGCTCCCAGGGGCAGGAACGCGTAGCCCGAGAGACAGTATGGGGATGAAGAAAAACACATACGCAGTTTGAAGGCGAGGGCGAGAGAGAGAGAGTTTATTGAGGAAGTGCCAAGGCTTATATCTCTTTGAGGGAAGCAGTGGGAGGGTCTAATGGGTGACGTAGGATCAGGATGGGCAGAGGGAGCGCATGCTCAGACGCGAAGCTGGGTCATTTATGGCTCTCTACATATGCTCCTTTTTCTCCAAAAGAAAATATTGCCGACCATGAGTGTTTGTATGACCCTGAATGTGGCCTGTCTTAGGTTGTGGAGGTTACTGCAAGTCTTTTTTAGTTTTTACGCATTTGATTTTTCAGGCCTTACCCGTTATTGAGCTGACCACTAGCATCGCCAGCGTCCCGGCGAAGAGTGGGGCTCTGTCTTAGGTAGTCCTGAGAGTGCTAGTGACTTGTAACTCCATCTTACCTGTCATTGGCTGACATTCTTATATGCTGGAGCCTCAATATCATCATAGGGTTCGGCTTGTTTGTATTTATCAGTGTCTGCCATAGCTAGATGCTGATAATGAACTTGGAGAGGTCTTTCCCACACAGGAGCAAGGGCCATTTTGACGGAGGCGATAAGTCTCCTAAATAGGAGAGGACCAAGAGCCAAAACGAGGACCAAAACTATAAGGGGGCCTAAGAAGGGGGCAAGGTAGGGGAGAACAGTTGAGAACCAAGTGTTGGGGAATAAGGCTTGTGTTCTGGCTATTTCTCTCTTTTTTAGGGCATCATTTAATTTATCCATAGCGTGTAAGACCACGCCGGAGGAGTCAGTATAGAAACAGCATTCTTCTTTGAGGGCCGCACAAAGGCCACCTTCCTTGAGGAAAAGAAGATCCAAGCCACGCAAGACAGTGTAGGTGTTCCGGCGCCTGTCCATTGACTTAGTATTTGGTGGTCTCCCCATCGACTCAAGGTCCACGTGAGTTCTTGGTGGTGAGGGTTGGTGTTACTCAGAGGGAGGAGTAGGAGGAGACACATCGAGTTGAGGGGATGTATCTGTAGGAGAAGAACAGGTGACCTCAGGGATATTTCCCTGGGTAGATTTATTGAATTGCTTCACAAGACGTTCAGGTAGCCATCGAGGGCCGTTTTCAGCTTGGGAGTAGATACAGACAGAGCCTCGGCCCCAAATTAAGACAGGGTCAGGGCCATGTTTTTGGTTGGTGAATGGGTCTCTCCATATAGCCATAGCAAAGGAGGACGCTGTAGAGGGGTGCCAAAAGCGGTCAGCCGCAGAATGATTATTGTGGTCCAGAGAGAGGAAATTGAGAATGAGAAGAGCATGATGAAGGAGGTTGCGTGGAGACCCAGCGGAGGGGTACCATGTCACCTCAGTGAGCTTAGAGAGGGTGATTTTGAGAGTTTGATTGGTTCTTTCTACTATGCCTTGGCCTTGGGGATTGTAGGGGATCCCCGTAGTGTGATGGATATTAAGGTGTTGGCAGAAATGAGCAAAGGCCTTACTGGTATAATTGGGACCATTATCAGTTTTGAGCTGAATTGGGCAGCCCAGATGGGCTATCGCTGCAAGCATATGGGCAATGGTATGTTTGGTGGCCTCTCCTGACTGCAGGGAAGCGAAAATGTATCCACTAAAGGTGTCCACTGAAACATGGATGAATTTGAGTTTTCCAAACATAGGAACATGAGTGACATCCATTTGCCAGAGGGCATTGGGGATGAGGCCCCTGGGGTTAACACCCAAGTGGGGAGAGGGAAGAGAGGTAATGCAAGTAGGGCATTGTTTAACGATGGCTCAGGCTTGTTCTCTGGTTAGGCGAAAGAGGGTACGGAGGGTATGGGCATTAAGGTGATGGAGGCTGTGTGCATGTTGTGCTTGAGAGATGTTGGTCACCGACGGAGAAGTGGCGGGAGATTTGGGAGGCAGAGATTGAGTGATGTTAATAGAGGTCGAACGTGACGCCTGATCTGCAAGTGCATTGCCAAGGGCCAAGGGACCCGGAAGGCCTGAATGAGCTCGAATATGGCCGATGTAAAATTGGTGAGTACGAGCGTGGATGAGTGTCTGGAGGCGTGTAAAGAGGGGGAGGGTGGTAGTCTGGTTGTGAAAACAGGATAGGGTTTCTAGGAGGAAGAGTAGGGGATTGGGATAGCTGAAGTTTAAATGTTTGATGTAACTTATCGGCAGTTTGTTCAAGGTCAGCAATGCGAGTCATAAGTCGGGCCATGAAGGCATCAGAGTCAGGGGAAGCAGGAGATGGGGGGTAGAAGGGAGGGAAGTTAACAAGGAATGCAGGGGCTGTGAAAGGGGGGGTGGAGGGCAAAGGGCCGGAGTGAGTGGAATCGGGAGCAGAAAATGGCGGCGGCAGTTTGGTGCAAGATGGCGGAGGGGAGTTGTAGAGGGCGGAAGTGGGCGGTGGCGGGAGGTTAGGGTAGGAAAATGGCGGTGCGCCACAAGATGGCGGTTGCTCAGGGTGTCCGCATGATTGGGGATCACTCCTACAAGATGGAGGATCGTCTCCATGCGGAAGGGCGGAAGCAGTAAGAGATGGGGTAGGGGACGGGCAGCCATGTTGGTCCTCAGGTATGTCAAGAATCACGGAGGCGGGGGGGCTATGATGGGGGGAATGAGAACAAAGGGAAGCCTCAGCTTGAGCTATAGTTTGTGCTATGTGGGGATCGGAAGGGCGAGCCTGTAACAATTCAGAAATTAATGTCCAATATGCGAAGGCAGTCACGGGGACTTTTTCAGGTCCGAAGACCCGGTAGTAATCTTGGAGTGCATAACCCACACGGCTCCAAACCTTCACATTGATAGTACCCTCCGGTGGAAACCAAGGGCAGATTTTATTTATAAACTCAAAGTAGGCAGTTAGGTGGGATTGTTTGATTTTGACTCCCCGGGCTTTGAGGGCCTGGGAGAGCCCTGAGACAAAGAGCTCATGTTCACTGAGATTCTGTCCCATGTTACACCCTACAGTATGAAAATGCTTACCGTGATTCAGACGAGAGACGAGAGAGAGAAGTCCTCGCGCGGATCACTGAGGGGGAGTCCTCATGGATGGGTCAAAGGCCGGCCGGGCACTCTTTTAAACCTTTGTAGGGTGATCCCTCATAGAACCTGTCGTTCTCGAGCCCCACGTTGGGCGCCAAAATGTCGTGACCCGCGGAGGCTCCGACCAGCAGAGCTCCCAGGGGCAGGAATGCGTAGCCCGAGAGACAGTATGGGGATGAAGAAAAACACATACACAGTTTGAAGGCGAGGGCGAGTGAGAGAGAGTTTATTGAGGAAGTGCCAAGGCTTATATCTCTTTGAAAGAAGCAGTGGGAGGGTCTAATGGGTGACGTAGGATCAGGATGGGCGGAGGGAGCGCATGCTCAGACGCGAAGCTGGGTCATTTATGGCTCTCTACAAGGCACAACTAAACTTTGGGGGAAATGCATAAATTCTCTGCCTCCTTAAGCTCTTTAGTTTAATGTAAGAATTAAATTGACAAAAGATTTGACCAGAAGAAAAGCATATACATTTTATTAATTTTAACATGTACATGGGGACCCTCACAAGTGAGGACCCAAAGAAGTGGCCAAAGTACAACATTTTATGTCTTTGTAGACAAAGGAATGATAAATTTGTGAAAAAATGACAACACAAAGGAGATTGAGCTGAAGGCAGCACATTGTGGGCTTGTCATTAGGGGAAATATGGGAGGCAGGGTAAAACTGGCCAACATAAGTGTTAGTTTAATACATTTATGTGTAGAGAGCCATTGTAGCATCAACTTCCAGTCTTTGAGAATAAGCATTATTTTCTTATTTTGATACAGGGAGGACATTTTTCTCATAGGAATTTTTATGGCTCACTACAGGTAGAAGAAGGAAGGTCATATCCCTTTCTGCGTTTTATGTTTCTTAAGTGACTTCAGGCAAAATAATCAATTTGCCAAACTGACATAGACTTAACTTTTTTGGTACAAAAAATGATCAACAATTTGGGGCTACACAACCCAATAGGAAGATGTTAATAAGTCCATGAAAATCAAGAAACAAATACAGGGGGATATTGAAAAATTTTAATTCCCTAAGGGGAAAAAAACCCATATATATATGAATATTATGTTAGAACAAGAGGAAATGTTAAAATCACTTTCTTTCTAGGCTTCCTGTACTTAATAAAGGCTACTTTATTTACTATAAAATCTTCATGCTTCTACTATAGTTTCTTGGCCAGAAAATATTGCATATAAATATAAAATTACAATAAATTGGGAAAATTTACTTTCATTTCTTCCAAGCCACTACTGGATTGATTGTAGTCTACTGCTGACTTTTTAATGCTGTATTTATTGAAAGAGACTCCTAATCATTAGAACTATTTTTGTCATCCATAATTTACAGTTATTATATAATTTTACTTGATCGTTTAGTTAAAAATTATATGTGGAATATCTTAGTTACTTTTCTCTTTGCTGAGACAAAATACCTGACACCCAAAGTTAAAGGGGGAAAGACCTATTTAGCTCACAGTTTGTCGAGGTTTCAGTCCATAGTCAGCTGGCTCCAAGGCAGGTGGATGGCAGACAGGTATGGCAGAGGAGAAATAGTTCATGGTGCCCAGAAGGTAGCAAAGCAAGCAAGGGACCTTAACAGCATCTTTCTGCACCTTTTATCTTATCCACACTGCTCAGGGTGGGTGGCACTCACACCCTTAATCCTAGTGCCCTTGATCCTAGCATTGCACCATGAATTAATCTCAGCATCACACACTCTAGATCCAGCCACCTCTGAAAAAGCCCCACCTATGATTGCACGAGGCCTTGGGGGGCATCTAGACACAAGCCATATAGTTTTCCTACCCATTCCCACCTAAGTTTCTACCTAAGTTGAATTTTGTGTATGTAAGAGGATGATGTTTGATTCAAATTAGTGGCCAGTTTTTTGTTTTTCTGTTAAAAATTTAATTTGCTGCGCTGGGCATGGTGGCACACTCCTGTAATCCCAGCACTCTGGGTGGCAGAGGCAGGGAGATCACAAGTATGAACCCATACTAAGTCTCTTTGGAAATTTAGAGACTTAGCAAGACCTGCTCTTAAAATAAATAAAAATAAAAATAAAAATGGGTTGGGGGTGTATGTACCTTTGTGGTAAAGTACCCCTGGGTTTCACCCTTTCAAAAAAAAAAAAAAAGAGATTGACTGGTGTAACTTTCAAATAGAGAAGAACATTTTACATGATGAGGGGAGATGCTCTTCTGCTCTGTACTAGCAGTTGTAACTTAAATCTATAGCTAAACCCACCTTATGATGATGTCTTTTAATCATTCCCCCGACCTTTTCTGTTACTACTCTTCACAATTTATTATTGCTTTTCTTCATATATCCTTTCATTCTAATTTTTCTCTTTGTTTTATTAAAAATCTTTTCCCCCCTTTACACTTACCCTCCCAAAGCCTCATTCCCTTTTTCAATATTTATGTATTTCCGCTGATAGCCACCACTGCGTTTCATTGTATTTGAAGCTAAAGATGCTGCTGACACTGGTGCAATAAAAGCAGACCATTTCCTTTGGAAATATTTATTGTTTAAAAATATTTTTAGACCTCTTTTTTCCTAATGATTCAACTGGAATCACACTCTCCTCTGCTCAAGAAGGGTCTGATCTCTGACTTTTGCAAAGCTTATTATAGCTCTGTATTATAGAAAGCACTAATTTAATAGAATTGACTTAAATTCACTTAAAAATATCTCCCATTGTCAGGGTAGAATATTTAATAAGCACTTCAAAGACATGCCTGTGTCTATATTATTGTTTTTAAAAGAATCAATTTCCAAAATGCAATAATTTAGGTTGTTATTTTAAAACAATCATAGGGTTTTAAAGATAAAAGTGGGAGCCAGTGAGATAGCTCAGCAGCGTAAGCACCTGCCTGACAAGTGTGAGGGCCCGAGTTTGACTCCCGGAACCCACATATGAAAAAATGGCTGGTGATATCGCTCAGTGGCACGGGCACCAGGTCCTGAGGTCGATCCCCGGTACCCACAAAAAAAAAAAAAAAAAAAGATAAAAGTGGCTGCTACAAATCCAGTCTAAAACTGGATAAGAACAGAACATTTAAACTGTTATACTAATAAAAAAAATCATTTCATGAGTGACATACATCAATTTAAATAATCTATATAGTAACAATTTTTATACCTTCTGCTTATGAAATCCCATACCACAACGTAGATAGTGTATGTCTCACAAGAAAAAGTTAGAGAAATATATATGTGGAAACCATGAAATTGTGGAACTGAAATTGAGTTTGCTTTATTTCTTTGAATAAGTATTTCAAATATTATGGTTGTTTGAATAACTATACACTGTCAATATAATGTACACATTTAAGGTAATCATTTTCATAGATGTTCACTTTTATTTTATTTTATTTTTTTTGTGGGTACTGGGGGTCGACCTCAGGACCTCACGCGCTAGCATGCACCCGTGCCGCTGAGCGATATCACCAGCCCTTTTTAAGTATGTGGGTTCCCAGAGTCGAACTCGGGCCCTCGTGCTTGCCAGGCAGGCGCTTAAGCCGCTGAGCCATCTCACCAGCCCACTTTTATTTCTTATAGTTTACTTTTAAAAGTCATTATGTTTTTTGAAGATTAGACATTCTATAATAAGGTTAAACTCAGTGAATAATATATAGATAGATATTCATTAATTATAAATGTGTATCTTAGATTAACTTTATACTCTTAAGTGTTTATGGCAAAATTAGCATAAAATCAAATTATCTAGAACTGTTCAACAAGACTTTAAATCTTTCTCACATGGAACTATTACTTTCTTTACTTCATTACTTCTGCTATTACTCTTCGCCACGTGCTTTCTTAAATTACTGAGCGTACACCTCTTTATGGTTGTCATTTTATGCATCTTGTTTTGTAATCAGAATTATATGAATCTGTTTCTTTAGTTCATGGAAGATATCAATACACTTTCTCCTCTATAATTGCTCGTCATTGTATTCATGGAACCATTCCATACTCAATACCTTGCGGGATTGACCTAGAGAAACAGACATGTTCCGAAGACTCTCTTCTCGAGTCTTTATATGTACTCATATGACATTGCAGGACATTTTAGTGTTTGCCTCATATTTTTGTTAATAACAATAGTGTAACATTAAAGGTGTTACAACTTCAAATTTGCTGCTTTGGCATTAATAGATAAATCATGATCATAAGACTCTCTTCTAAGTATGTGAACATTTGACATACTTCTATTTTACATGTTTGTATTTTAAAACACCATTAATTTTTGTAAAAATCTTTAATAAGATATATGTCACAAATCGTACAATTTTCACTTAAATAATATTGTTTAATGATTTGTAGTATATTCACAAAGTTATATAATCAGCAAAATGAATTTTAGAAGAGTATTATCACTCCAACAGGAAACATTGTTATGAACCAAATGTACTAAGTTATTCATTATAGAAATATTCACTCCCTGTTATTCAAGCATACATGGCCCACAATAACATGTATCAGGTATGAAAAAGCATCTTTAAAAATTTCCGCCCAAAATTGATTCCATTGCATTATGATTGGTATAGAAACAAGTAAAAGAAAGTAAATATAAGTTTTTTGGGACAAGAAGTCTGTGTGTACTACAAGTGAGCAGTCGAAGACAGATTTCTTGCATAAAAGGAGATAGGTGGAAATTAATGAGAGGGAAGGGTGGGAATGAAACAAATGGAGCTTCTCAGGGAAATGCAGGTTTCAGCAAAGTTGAGATATAATTTCTTTGCATAAAAAGCCTCAAAACAAAATATTTTATTTATTTATTTATTTATTTATTTATTTATTTATTTTTTATGTGGGTACCAGGAGTCAATCTCAGGACCTAGTCCTTGCCAGGCAGGAGTTTATGCCACTGAGTTATCTCACCAGCCCCAAAACAAAAGATTTTGTATTCAAATATTGGACAATTAGAGCCTCAGATTTCAGAGTGTTAGCAGTTGACAATCGTGATAGTTCAGGAACAAATGGGAGTAAATTGTTCAAATATATCATGGAATCCCACAAATAATGGAATATTCTTTGAAACATGATTTGGAAATCAGTGCATTAGATGGTTTAATTTCTGACATTTCTGATGGTATGGCTGTGAATACAGTGATTTTAGTGACAGCCTCGAAACATGTCATTTTACATTCTGAAGGTAAAGAATAACTTCTAAGGGAGTACTGATGTTATCACCTTTACACGAGAAATGCCTGTCTCTTTGAAGTCTCTGTACTTTATTTTCATCTGAAAGTAGAGAGGTTTTAAAAGTCGTCTTAGAAAAAAAATTCTTAGGCAAGCACCCTGTTTAAATGAGTTTTAGTGTAGAATTTTCGGTGGCTTATTTACTAGCTCCTGAAAAAAAGTTTCATTTTGGCAATACTCATCTGAACTCAAATTCTGCAAGTACGAAAGCTATTATAGCTATGAAGAAGACTAGAAAAGTCAGAAATCCATTCACCTCATCAATTCTTCCCAGTACCACCAGATACTAAACCCAGCTCTCCGGAAAACAGCATTAATTGATTTTATGACCATAGTATGAGCCTCAATAACGCTGCCTTGAGGACCATTTCTTTCTTATTTATTTATTTATTTATTTATTTATTTATTTATTTATTTATTTATTTTTGTGGGTACCGGGGGTCGACCTCAGGACCTCACGCGCCAACAGGCGCCTGTGCCGCTGAGCGATATCACCGGCCCTTTTTTCATATGTGGGTACTGGGAGTCGAACTCGGGCCCTCGCGCTTGCCAGGCAGGCACTTATGCCACTGAGCTATCTCATCGGCCCTTGAGGACCATTTCCAATGTGCATCTGTCTCTGAAGGGACATGTACAGAACCCGATTCCCATTTTAGTGCCCTGAATATTTTCCTGATTTGTTCTACTCCAGTTTTTAATACTCCTGTCTTGCCTATCTACAGCATGCGTTTTTCCCTTAAGATATTCTTAAAAATAATTACTCCTCATGTTTGAAATAAGCTTCAAAAGCCCTATCTTATAAAAAGTCATTAAAAATCTACTTCTAGTCCCTTTCCAACTATTGTTGATTTCTTTAAAGTCATGTCAGAAATTATCCAGAAAATTCACTAATCCTGTTACCCATGAGACAAAGCCAGGAAGCATGAAAAAAAATTACAGATCATAGGTCTTGTGTTACACATAGTGGCTCACACACTAGACATTTTATTATAGTTACTGTCATTACATGACGACCTCCTGAGTGTCTTTATAAAAATTGAAAAGTTCGTAAGAAACAAATATTAAAGCTTGAGGATTTTATGCATTTAACTTAATTCTTATTATTCATCTTATACAATAATCTTCCAAAATAATTGAATTAAATATTTAACTGGAATGCAACATATTCTGAGCCTCAGTCTTTTCAGTCCAGTTTTCCTGACAATTTTTGCTCAGTAAACATTGTTTACAGATATATACTGAAAGTTAATTTTTTCATTAGCTCCACTTTTCAGCTTTATTTTAGAAATAATACTCATCTCAAGCCTATATTTTTCTGAGACTTAATCTGATCTTGTATTGCAAATAATTTCAGCTTAGTTGCTGTTGTAATTCTCCAAATATTCTTCTCATAGCCTTGTGCAGCCATATATTTTGAGGCAGAGCTACATTTTGAACTGTTTCCCTTCTGTTTAGATCATCTTAAAGGTTAATATTTCTGTCAGAATATCCATTTCACTAACACCTAGTTGTGAATTCATCTTTGAAAGAGAAAGTCTTCCTACCACAGTGTAAGGGATCTATAAGAAATCTTCTATTTTCAAAAACTGGATTGATGAGCAGAAACAGGAAAACAATCAGACAAATTAGGAGCTTATTGCAATAGTTTGGGAAAGATCTGGACTTGGGCTCATTTTTTGTCAAAAAAAGAAATGGGAAAAAATGAATAGATCGTAGATAGATCTTGCATATTGACATCCTTAGGACTGATAGAAAGGTTATAGCTGGTAAGAGAAAGTGGAATCAAAGTTGACTTCATTTTTTAGTTTGATTAGTTACATGGATGCTAATGTCATTTGTTGAAGTGGGATGAAGGTCAGTGGAGAAATTGATTAATGTGATAGTAAATTAAGATGTATTTTATGGGCAAATTTTGGCTGAGATGCATTTTGGTCATTCTATTGGACAGAAATTATGATTCAAGAGCCTGGAAATAGTAGAAGTGGTCTGGGTTACAGATAAAAATGAGGAATCTATAGATCATTTTTAAAACCTACAAAATAAATCTGTGTCCCAGGCCCTGCCTTTGTTGGTGCCTAAAATTTGGGGTAGGTCAATAAAAAAATGACATCAAAGGAAATGGAAATTATGATAGTGAAGGAGAAGAAATGCCATGGATTAAAGTAAGGAAGTAGAAAACAAAAAATATTTATTTTACTTTATTTGTATTTTTTCTTAGTATGTGTTTGTAGTACATAATGATTACGTTCCTTGTGGGGAGTTGGTACATGTTCATAATACATCTTAATTCCTTTTTTCCTCTACTTTCCCTTCCCTCCCTTCACCCTCCATCCATCTCTTGATCCTTTTCCTTTTTTTTTTTTTTAAGTATATGTTGGTAGTGCATAATGTTTACATTTCTTGAAAGGCCAGTTATACCATGAAAGTACGGATAGAGGTCACAGATTAGGATAGAAATGTGTAATTTAGATATGATAAATAACAAGACAAACAGACACATATTCTTGGTAGTCTTCTTAACTTTCCTAAGAGTTGAGTGTTAAAGTTTATGGTTACACATTTGAATTTCAAGACTTAGTATAACTTTCAGCTCATTCTTACAAATCACTTAAAGTTGGAGAAAGAAACAATTCCTGTAGATGCTCATCCAATGCGTGCCACGGTACATTATTTCTTTTCAGTATCTCGACACTGATTTTATGTTTGACTCAGTCCATCAGAAGATAGGACTGAAGTCATTCTGATTTTCCCATTGAGAATTTTGCTGAAATTTATTTTGCTATTATGATATTTGACTTGGATTAGGAAATATTAGAAGTTGCTCAATAAAATATCACGTATGTTACCTAGTACATATCCATTTGCATAGACCAGTCCTTTGATATTTAAATACAAGGAATTAAAATCCATATTCTACATTCTCTGATAACTCAATACATTCCTTAACATTTCAGTAAATTCTTCAGAGCTTTATAATTTCATGGTCCATCCTAGCACCAAGCAATTTTTCTTATAGGCTTATAATGCACTTTCCTAGGTGATTTCTTTAGACAGGGAACTTTGGAGCTTTTTGCTTTTTCAATTTTTGAACTCCCAACCCACTCAGGTTTGCACTTATAAATGTAATATATTTTCCTGTAAGCCTGGGACAGGATTTTAATCATTTTGAAAATAATCTAAAATTGCATATTGCCATACTGGGTAAACCTTCGCAAGCCCATGCTTCTGGGATACTTGCATCTCTCAAAACACAGTCGTCCTTAAAACATTCTGAGCTCCTTCCTCCCATATCGTGTGAGTTGAACTTACTCTCTTCTCTTTTTGGGATATAATCTTTCTAGATGTATGCATGGCTCACCCTCATTTTATTGAGATCTCTGCTAAAATATCATTTCAGAAAGACTGTTCATGACCACACTATCTGAAATACCTTCCTGACCCCGTGCCCTTACTTTCTGTGTTGATACCCTGACTTATTTTTATTTGTAGTGTTTATTCCCTTTTGACTTTTTCACTTATTTGTCTGACTCCACATCCCTATTTTCCCAAGTATAAGATCAGAAAGTAAGAATTAACTCTGTTTAATTAACATTTCTAACACCCACAGTGTGGTGGATTAACTAATGGTCAACTTGTAACACCCAGCTGAACTGAATCAGCATAGTGGTGGGGTGGAAGGCCCAGCTGAGGACAGTTGCCAACAGCATGGAAGGAGAACTGGAGTGGAAGATGGTGTGCTGTTGATTCTCCTGGAGAAGCTTGTCATGCTGGTTTTCCTGATATGAACTCAGCTGTTATCATCAGAGGAGCTTGGGTCCTCACTGTCACTGAAGATGGCTGTGGTTCTTTTTGGGGGAGCTCTGGCTGTTACTTTGAGCATCACTTCCTGGCTCCAATGCAGATCCCTCAGCTGCTGGCACAGATCCTTCATCCCTCTGGTGCAGACTTTCTAGCTTCCACCACTGGCCTTTAGGCCTTCTTAGCACAGATCCTTGATACAGACCTGCATGAGACATTGTCGTGGGTGCTAGGCCTCCAGCTGGACTCGTGGAGGACATTGCCATGGGATCCAGGTCCTCAGCTGGATTCTTTGGGTCTCTGGTGCATCAGATCTTTTGTACTCTTCTGTATTTGACTCTTTGGGGGAATAAAATAATCCTATAAATTATGTGTCCTGTATTAAATCTATTCCTTGAAAACCCTGACTACAACATGTGGTGATATCCAGTCTATAGGAGGTTCTAAATAATAGTGGTGAAACATGAACGATTAAATTAATAAACATGTCTGAACCCCAGTTTCTTTAATCTATAAAGTGACAATATTAATTTATAAAGTGAAGATATTTGAGTCACAGAATGTTGGCAGAGAAAAGCAATAAAAATAATGCTTTGCTATCTGCTTTTATAGATATAAAGTTTGATAGACATGTACACCTCATATCTTAATGGGACATAAGAAAGAATATAGTTGAGTACTTACTTGCTATTAAAATTATTTGTTAATATAGTATATTTAATCTATAAATCAAATGTATCCTGGACTCACTAATGTAGAGTACATGAGGTTAGACTACTTTTTCACTTTTATATAATTTTTTCATTTATTTTAATATTGCTGTATGGAGGATACTTCTTTGCTTGGGCCTAATTTATTTATTAATTGATTTTGTTTGTTTGTTTTGTTTTTGTGTTTTGAGACAGGGTATCCCTAGCAGTCCAGGCTGGCCTTGAACTCACTATTGTAGCCCAGGCTGGCCTCAAACTCACAATAATTCTTCCACTTCAACCTCTTGAGTGCTTAGATTACAGGTGTGCGCCACCACGCCCAGCTTACTGGTTGATTATTTTAACTGAGAATTTGTTTTAGAATATTCTTGTGCAATACAATGGACCCTGTATTGGTTTTCTTGTTTAGTACAAAGATAAGTAGATGTCATTTATGATAAAATTGTACTAAATTAATCATCAAGTTATTGGATCATTCAGGATCACATGGTTGGTTTTGAGGTACTAAAAGATAAGTATGGGGGAAAAAATTACTTTTCCTTATGAGTTGCAAGTAATATTCTGTGCTCTAAATTTTTCTTCCTAAAGTAGCAACTGGGGAAAGTTAGGCTTTAGAAGGCATTATTCATTTTAGAGACCATCGTGTCTGATTTTTATCTCCAGAGGCATGTTGGTTAAAGAACAGAGATATTTTGTTTCTCCTAATAATAATAATAGGACATAGTTGTTGAATTCACTCACTAGGATAATACGTCTACTTATGTGTAAATAAACGATGGTGGTGGGGAGAGCCTCAGCTGCTGGTCTATTCCTTTCAATCTCAGTTGCAAAGATAGATCCCTCTTCCATCTGCCTGTAAACCGCACCCATAACCTTTAAACCCAGCCTGTCAACTGATATTATTGCTGCATTGGAGATTAAAGGGAGGAGGAATAACTCAGGTTTTTAATACTTTCTGGAAAAGTAACTAATTCTTATGGTAGAATTGGAGGGTTAGACTTTCATATGTAAAAACAAAAAATCTACATAATATAAAATACAGAAGTGAATCTTGAAAATGTATGGAATTCAGTTTTTGAATCCTAGTCACTGGCTGTGAAAGCATGTTCTTTCAAATAAATCAATTTTTCTTTTAGAATTTATTGTGGCTAGACACAGTGTAATGTTTTTCCAATTCTTAACAATGGTTTGCAACATTGATTTTTAAATTAGTTCATTTAATTACAAAAATTTCTGTACACCAATTCTAGTCTCATCATTAACCACTTAGACAAAATTTCTAGATATCTGTGGTAAAATCTATGCTTGGTAAGACTGATGCCTCAGTAGGTTGATGGAATGTAAAATAAGGACATTTAGCACTATAGACTGGGGGATTTGGGAAGGCTGGCTACAGGTGCTTGGAGAAGTAGAATACTGTGCCAGCAAACAGAGCTCAGTGTCTGGACAGTGCCAGCAGACAGTGTGTGGAATTTCAGACAAGTGAATGAAATCCGACAATGAACAGTAAGTGCCTAACCATATGAGCCACAGCTTAGGTCTCTGGAGTCACATAGGCTGCTTTCCAGTGTTGGTTTTGCTAAATTCCGACAGCTCAACCTTGGGTAAAGTTGTTTAGTCTCCTGGGTCTCAGTTTTCTCCTGTTAAATGTTGATAATACTACACCTATATAGCTACATGAGAGAATTAAGTTTTGGAATATATGCAGATAATTCAGTAAAAACGCTTAAGAAAATTAAGCTATTTTTATTTGTTAAGTCATTCAGGATATCTGTGGTTCTAACCTGCAAAGCACACTTGTTGATGTCCAAACACAGAGTAGGGATTAGATAGGGATTCAGTTAGGAAAACTGTTTCACTGCTGCTGAAGATTGGCTGCCTGATCCAACTTTCCATCCTTTGGATAACCATCTCAGAATATAGTTCTTAAAGTTGATAGTTTATGAGGGCTAAAGTTTGGTAAATATGATGCTTATTTTATTTTATTTATTTATTTTTTGTGGGTACCGGGGGTCGACCTCAGGACCTCGCGCGACAGCAGGTGCCTGTGCCGCTGAGTGATATCACCGGCCCCTTTTTTCTTATTGGGGTTCCGGGAGTCGAACTTGGACCCTCAGCGCTTGCCAGGCAGGCGCTTACGCCACTGAGCCAACTCACCGGCCCATGATCCTTATTTTAAACTGATGTTACAAAGACCAGCACAAAGGGTATGAGCAGCAGAGTGGTATTTGAATTCAGTATTATCAAAGAGCATTTCAAAGAGCTGCCCCATACATTTCTTCTTTGTGCTTTTTTTTTTGTGTGTGTAATTCTTAGCAGAAATCAATATACGCAGAAATCAGGGCTGACACAAAATCTGTTTATAAGTTCTTGTTCTGATATTTGCCTGTTGTGCCTTTCCCTATAGTGTTGAAGGAATACATAGTGTTGATAGAATGATCGGAATCTGAGTTCTTAGTAGAAGAATACTAAATGTTTCAGAAAGGATTACAATATGTTAAGCTCACATATGCCTTACCCTTCCTTATGGCAATGTGTTAAAATACTTAAGGTAGTTGCAGAATATAGAAATGAGGATGTACTGAGTGCAGAGCAAAACAAGCAATCAATTCAGAATCTGTTAATTAGTTCTGTTTTGTCAACATCTTTTTCTACCTGAACAAAACATTATCTAACTATAAAAATTAAATACTTGTGTAGTAAAATTTTACCTAGTGGAAATATTATTCATTTATCTCCCTTAGCTCCAGTACAATGACTCTCCTGGTGGCTGTCATACGTGATAAATATGGTTTAGTTAACAAAATTGTATTTTATGTAATTGCATACTTTAAACCAAAGATCAATAACTAACTTACAAATACACACTAACAAAGATCAATGGATGATAAGTACCACTGAATTCATTTGAGTAGATACATATACTATCTTTTCCTAACAAGTGTAGTCAGATTAAAATTGTGGTGTAACTTAATAAACACTTTATAGAATTTAATGATAGATACTCAGACAAAGAAATGAAAAGGGGGCAAAGATAATAATTTAAGGCTTCTGCACATGGGTTGCATGGACATGTGTAGGTATGGAGCAGATGTATAGTTTTTTATGTGTTGTATGACTGTGTGTTTTGGTTCTTAGTATATTTTCAGGCAGTTTTGTCTATAACATCGGTAACTACCATATGTCCATTTTAATATTAGCCTTCAAATAGATGAAGATTGGTTTGAATGAACTGCCACTAATGACAACTCATCATCATGGCCACAGCTGACAGCTGTCACTGAGTGTGGTGCATAAAGGTCCCCGAGAGGACAATGCGCTGTACACCATGTGTCTTGAGTTGAGCAGAGCTCACATATGCCTTACCCTTATGTCTACAGAGAGGGTGGTTATTTAAAGACGCTTGGAAAAAGAGTAACCTCTCAAAGTCACAGGCTGTACTATGGAAATGGTTATCAGGAACAGCTTGCCTGACCCCCGCTACTGTTTTTTCTCCACTTATTATTACATTTGGTAGATAAAAGCCACTGGAATTTGTCATTGTTTATAAAAAATAACTATCGCTACAGTATATAAAATCCATTAAAATAATGAATGTAAAAATTACTTTTGGCTGACTGATACGATTGGATTTTTAGGTCCCCACTAAGTGAGGGCATAATGTAACTAATAAAAGCAAAGCCTGACTAGCTTTATGATGGCATACGGCAGGTCATTTTTATTTTTTTCTTTTAAAGAGTGTTTATACAGCATATATGAAAATAAATATGCTCCAAAACTTGGCATTGGATTAGAAATCCAAGTTAAAATATTTTAAATCCTTACAGATATTGC
This sequence comes from Erethizon dorsatum, assembly GCA_028451465.1. NCBI lineage: Eukaryota > Metazoa > Chordata > Mammalia > Rodentia > Erethizontidae > Erethizon > Erethizon dorsatum. The sequence continues at coordinate 141,866,201 of CM051824.1, forward strand.
TATGGCTTGTGCAGCTCTTGAAGTTCACAGGGGGAAGGGTGGCGAGAGCATGGAAAAATAAAGATAAGAGACAGAAAGCTGAGGTCAGGTGGAGCCCTCTCTCCAGATGGGAGGAAAGGAACTGCTCAACCACTGCAGCATGTTTATTTATACATTAGGCAAGTTGATGCCACGTGACACCCCTTTGTCTAGCAGCCCATTGCTTGGATTGCCTTGGGACTTGGTGTTCTCTGGAGTGGAGCAGCTTGTTCATGTGGGTCACCTGGGGCGCTCTTTGTTCTTGGGATCGGCCTTGCTTTAGCCCCACACTTGTGATCGGTCTCCAGCTTCAGCTGCTCCCCCTTTTCTGTTTTGTAGGTGCAGGTGATGGGTGGTCAGTTGAAGTTGGAGGAGCTGCGTTTAGAGGACTCTGCTGAAGACCTTCTTATTCTCGAACCCATTTTATTCTGAGTGAACTTACTCATTTAGGCTAGAGATTTTCAGTCCAAGGATTTTTAGTCCCTGCATTCAGCAATTTAACCCCATACAGCCCATTAGTCCATAACAATAGTCAGTTACTGGTGTAGCTGGAAATTGTCAGGTGTTAGTGATTTGAGTTCTTTTATAGCTAGCATATTACTATGGCATAGATTTTTTTTACCTCTTGTAGTTACATTTTTCTGCAGGATATTCAAGACCAAGTTAAGGTAAGACCTGTATGAATTACAATTAATTTCTTGCTGTCTATCAAGGTCAATTAAGTTTCGTCAGGAATTACCTTGGAACCACGCACAGCACCTCTTAGATCTGTCAGTGTCATCCGTCTGGATGAGTTGGCCATTGCTTGACCCAGTTGCTTTCTGTGAAAGCTCGGGAGATTTTTCTCTCCTGGTGACTCTCCTCAGGCACACGGTACATTGTAGATCACTTTATTCTGTGGTCCCACAGTCCCCTTGATCAGAAGACCAGGGACTCACTGAGTTAAAGGATGTCGCAGCAGAGGTTCTCGTATGTCCTGGGTCTTCATTGACCTTGAAGGGCTAGGGCTTCTAGTCCATCTATATTTCTAATTTTTGGTCTCTAACCCTCATTTATTGAACATGCAGAAGAAAAGATTAGTGACATTACATTATATTGGGAGCAGTGAGCTTAATATTATACAAAATAGAACCTTTATTTCCTACCAACCATGGATTTTCTAGTATTTGAATCCCTGCAGAATGTTAACAGATAACAGGTACATAATTTTATACAGAAAATTAGAAATCAAAACTAATGTAATATTGTAACATGACAAATCACGATGACATTTTTGTAACACACCTGAATTTTCATTTTAACATAAAATAGCCTTTTTAGTCAATCATCTCTATCTAGTACATAAGAAGCTTTTACCTAACTAGTTGGCTTTTAACAGGATGTACGTCTCATAAGTTTTTGTTAAAGGTAGATGTCTGAATGTGAAAGAAAATTCTATCACCATGTACAGTCCCTGTTTTACATTTTGGAAGACCTGTACATCTGGAGACATGAATACATTTAATACACCACAAGAATAATAACAATCAGTTGTCATAGCCATATGAAAACCTTTGTACCAGAGCATTTTAAATCAAAACCTTATTGTCTGGTAAACTTAATCTTTTGATGATGACCATCATAATCATATCATGATAATATATTTTAATAACATTTATTGGGTTGTCTCCCATAAGGCTATGGAGATCATTGAGGCTTCCCATTGATGAACAAAGGCTAGGATAACTTTCCAGGCAGCTACTTCTTCATCCACCAAAGGGAGCTTTGATAAATAATTTTCCAAGCCCAAAGGGTCCCCATGTAGTTACCTTAACAAATTTTTGGTGACCTATGAGAAAATCAATTTGATATCATTTTGATCAGCTGGCAACCCAGGTGGAAGCATGCTTTTAAATTTATAACCTAAATTAAATTTTGAACAAATGATCCAAAAATGCAAAAGGAAAAGGAAAAGAGGAAAACTTGTTGAGCTCAAATAAAAAACAGCTGTTCATGGGTATGACAAAAAGACAAAGAACAAATACACAGCTTAACGGATTGGACAAACATCTTATGAAATCAGAATGCACTCAAATATGTGTTTGACCAAATTGAATTATAATAACTCTCTTACAATTTTAGAAGTTGGTAATTATAAATAGACTGGTCAGAATTATTTATAGGTCAATAAACAGAGATCTCTTATATGAAAATTTTGGAAGGAATAAAACCTTTTGTCTATAATTAATATATATTTTTTGTATTTTATTTTGTCTTAAGTACTGGTAACTTTTTCTGTCTCTTTCTTTCACATAAACTTCAGCTCAGTTATCTCTATGTACTCAGTCACCTATAATCGGTCAGACCTTTGATTCCCATTTTTGGTTTCCATCTCCTGGACATCCTGGGTCCATTCCTTTAATTGGCCTCAGGTCGGGTCTAGTCCCATCCTTGTCTCTTGGCTGTGGCGTGGTCTCCGAGGCATCACTGTCATAGGACTGAGCATCAGCTTCCTGAAAGGTGGAATCAACACCTCTGGGTCTGGGTCCATGATGCAGCTGGACAGCGTGCTCTGGCACTCAGATAAGCCGTTCAGCGTTCTCTGGAAAGACACAAGCAAACCCTCGACCCTAAGTGAGTAGCGGGCTGGGTCCCTTCCATTGTCCAGTAAGAAGATCTTTCCAAAGGACCCTTCCTAACTTCTTTTTCTTTACCTGATTGAACTCTTTCTGCTGCTGTATTTTCATCGTTAGTAGGTTTTAAAAAGTTAATAGTACATAGTGCCAAGTGAAATCTATTATGAGGTGTAAGTTTTGTAAGAAAGGATTTCCCCTTTTGTTTTTGTAATTGAATTTTGAGTGTACAGTGAGCATGTTTAATGATTTTTAGATCTTGAGGATTTTAAGGAATTCCTTAAGGGAATTCCTTAAGGGAAATATGAAAAGTTTTACAAAATATTTGGAAGGCATCACTCATATAGGCTGGGCCTTTGTTAGTCTTAAGTGCAGAAGAAAAACCCGTATCCTGTATTCAGACACCTTGGGCTCCCGGTTGTTGCTCCTGCCTCTGGCTGTGGCTCCGGCCTTACTGCTGATGGGCTCCATCTCCTGCACCCACCCCCACCCAAGGGACGAGGCAGTCATTGCCTCTGTAGCCATGGACCTTTTTTTTTTTTTTCCTTTAACAGAAAGCTGCTGCAGCTCCCGTAGCCCTGAGCAGAGTGCTATGGCTTGGGCCAGCAGTTTAAAGGCTCAGTGGAGCCCCATGGAGTTCCTGCTGCAGCACGAGGGAGGCAGGGCCAGCCTGGCTTTCTTCCCTCCACCCCTGCAGCTGAAACAAGTAACCTTGTTCTTTCCCTTTCCTCCAGGCTGTGGATGAATAACCTGAGTGACAGGTGCTGCCAAGATAGCCACCTGTACATATAAGGGGCCAATATCTGCACAAATCCAAATCATCTCAAACAGCATAGCCCGTTTTTTGTGAGCTCATAATGCCTCTTCACACCATTTATTTGTATTTGCAAAGGCCAATTGTTGAATGATTAACTTGCAAGCCTCTCTGTCGCTTATAATACTCTCACTAGCCTGCAATAAGCATGCCGCAAAATCTTGAAAAGGTTCATCTGGACCCTGACGAATGGAAGTCAAATAAAGGGATGTCTTACCCTTTGAAGGAAGCTCCCTCCAAGTCCTTGTGGCAGCTATTTTAATTTGTTCATATACTTGTAATTCAAAAGTAAGTTGAGGGCTGGTGAGATGGCTCAGCAGTGTAAGCACCTGCCTGGAAAGCGCGAGGGCCTGAGTTTGACTCCTGGAACCCACATACGAAAAAAGGGCCGGTGATATCGCTCAGCAGCCAGGCACCCGCTGGCGCGTGAGGTCCTGAGTTTGGTTCCCGGTACCCACATGAAAAGAAAAAACAAAAAAACCCCAAAGTACAAAGGACCATGGGGCCATAGGTAGTGGTATCTTCATTACCACTAGGTAATTCTTTTAAAGTCTTATAGGGTACAGCTTCATTAAGACATATAACTTGTCCCAGATTATCAGGGACTTGAACTTCAGTAACAGGGTAGACATGTTGAAAATGCTCCAAGGACTCCCCAACCCGTCTGACTTCTTTTAGCACCTATTGCAAAGGAGAGAGAGAAAATGTCTCTACTCCCTGAGAGGTGGAATTTCCAACCTGGGAGGCGGCAAAATTTCTCTAAGCTGAAAAGGTGGGAATCGCCACTTGTGGCTCAATTAAGGTTATCAGGCTGATTGTTATTCCACCATCTTTTTCCCATTCAGGACTTGATTTTAAAATAGTGCTCTGAGCCAAATCCTTTGTGGTCATCTCAACAAACTTAAGACCATTAAAGCACTCCCTAATGTAAATCCACAAAAGTAAAGTAAACATAGGAATCAAGACTACAACAAACATTTCTATATACATTTGTGGTTCTTGAAAATCTATTTGCCCCAAGTTTAACATCTGATAAAATCAATACACCTCTCTTCCTTTTGTTTCTAATGAGCTGGTTGTTCTCTTTGGCCCCAGTGACCCCCCTTTTTTTTTCTTGCCACAAGTTTTACACCTAATGATATCAATATCAATACACCGCTGTGATTAATATTGATGCTATCAGTGCACTTCTCCACCTTTTGTGCACATAAGAAGTGTCCCCTTGCCCACTATTTCTTCTTACCCCAGTCCCTGTTCAGGAGCCATATGCAGTGGCCCATGCAGCTCTCAAAGTTCCCCGGGGGGAAGGATGGCGAGAGGACGGAAAAATAAAGATGAGACAGAAAGCTGAGGTCAGGTGGAGCCCTCTCTCCAGATGGGAGGAAAGGAACTGCTAACCAGCATGTTTATTTATACATTCAGCAGGTTGATGTCATGTGACACCCCTTTGCCTAGCAACCCGTTGCTTGGATTGCTTTGGGGCTTGGTGTTCTCTGGGCTGGAGCAGCTTGCTCACGTGGCTCACCTCGGGCGCTCTTTGTTCTTGGGACCAGCCTTGCTTTAGCCCTGCAGGTGTGATGGATCTCCAGCTTCAGCCGCTCCCCACAGATATGACTTCAAAGTATGAAACCTACATTGCGGACTCTCCATAGTCCCTTATTTTCTTGTGATCCATGTGCTGTATGTGTATATGCAATATTTTGATAATGCCATGTAGCCTCGACTAAAATGTTACCCTGCGTGAAGCTCCGGAGAACCTGTTGGATAGAGGAGTGGGGCTGGGGAGGCAGTGAAATGTAGTATCGATGGGCATATCAGCTGAAAAAGTGAAGCTAATGGGCTGGATGTACATGAGATGGTGCATCAAAGACAGCGCGTTTAAAACAGAACTGTTAGATTCCTGAAATCGTTGGCAACATCACTGCAATGAGTTAGGCTGAGGGCTGCAATTGGGGAAACACGAGTGTGAGGCGGCTTGCATGAGCCACTGGGCTTGTCTCAAGGAATTCTTTCTCTTTTTTTTTGTGGGTACCGGGGGTCGACCTCAGGACCTTGAGCGCCCGCAGGCGCCCGTGCCACTGAACGGTATCACCGGCCCCTTTTTCGTATGTGGGTTCCGGGAGTCGAACTCGGGCCCTCGCGCTTGCCGGGCAGGCGCTTACGCCGCTGAGCCATCTCACCAGCCCAAGGAATTCTTTCTGATTCAGTTATTCTTTCTTTTCTTTACCTGCTGATTTCTCCTCACCCTTTGAGGCAGAGCTAAGAATTCTTACTCTTTCCTCAATGCCAATGCAAATTAAATTCCTCTTTCCCATGTGCTGCGATGGTCATTTGTACAGATATCAACCTTAGCATTTAGAGCAGGGAGCCTCATTCTCTTGCACTATGGCGTTCATCTCTGCTCATAAAGCCCAAGTTGCTTTATGTGCTATTATGGGGGAGGAGTCAGTAAGTATTAATTTTTGATTTTGTGCTTGTACTCTCAGATTTCAATTCAGAGAATGTTTATAGCATACATATAAATGTATGATTATTATTATAGATAGTAGGGACAGTCAGATATTTGTAGATTTGCTAAATATATTTTCTAAAATTCACATGGATGCCTCCATTTCTAATGTCCTCTTCAATCTCTTTCTTTCAGAGCACTATAGTTTTTGTTATAGAGGTATTTCACTTCCTTGATTAGGTTAATTCCAAGGTATGTATTTTTTTGAAGCTATTGTGAATGAGATTATTTTCTTGATTTCTTTCTCAGTGGGTTCATTTTTGGTGTACAGGAACACTGTTGATTTTTGTAGATTGATGTTGTATGCTGCCACTTTCCTGTACTTGGATAGTCAGAATCAATAATGTCAAATGGCCATATTATCAAAATGAGATATATATAGATTTAATGCAATTACAGTCAAAATACCAGTAGGATTTTTCACAGATCTAGAAAAAATTCTAGGGCTAGTGATATAGCTCAGTGCCATAAGTGCCTACCTGGCAAGTGCAAGGTCCTGAGTTTGACTCCCGGTACCCGCATATTAAAAAATAAAAAATTCTAAAAGTCATATAGAACCAGAATTCATAGAAAAGACCCAGAATAGCCAAGGCAATGCTGAGCAGCAAGACCAAAGCAGGGCACATTGTAACCCAGGACTTCTAGTTATGTGACAAAGCTACAGTAAAGAAAATAGAATATTCCTGGCACAACGACAGACGTGTGGACCAGTGTAACAGAATAGTGGATGCAGATACAACCTCAAACATCTTCAGCCTTGTGATATTTTCTTTTGACAGTGGGGCCAATAAGCTTTCCTGGAAAGAAAGATAGCCTCTTTAACAAATGCTTCTGGGAAATCTGGTTGTCCATGTGCACAAGAATGAATTCTAGATCTCTATCTCTTATCCTATATTAAAATCAAGTAAAAATGCATCAAAGACTTAGATATAAAAACAGAAACACTGAATTTGCTGGAAAAAAATTGGTAAAACTCTTGAAGACATAGACATAAGGAAAAACTTCCTGAATAGGATCCCAATTGCATAAAATATAATACAACAAATGGGAGTATAGTGAATTAAAAAGCTTCAGCACAGCAAAGGAAACAACCAACAGAGTGAAGAGACAACCTACCGGAAGGGAAGTTTATATTTGTAATCCCATGGAAAAGTTATTGGAATTCCAATAAGTTAATTCCAATCTACCACTTCCAGTGTAACCCATGGTGAGAATAAAGACACTAAGGCATATTTGTAGTTGTGGGGAGCCAAGGGGGTCCTAAGTCCAGGTAGGGTGATGGCTAACTGGAACAAAGGCCTGGACCCAGGGCAGAACTCGAGTTTTATTCATTCATGAAGAAGGGAGTGGCGCAAGGATGAGTGACTGCAAGAGTGGTGGGACGTATGTGAGTGCTGTGAGCTGGGCTAGGTAGGCCTGAAATCACCTCTGCAATACACAGAGAGAAGGATATGCAGAAAGAGTAATCTGCGTAACACAATTTGAGGTAGTATCTAATGTTTTGGGGTCTGTACTTCAGCACTGATATGTAATCATTTTTGCCCTGGGAAGTCATAGCCTCTTATCTCGAGGTTCAATCCCAGCACAGCTCTCCCTCCTGCCTGGCTGACATATGTTTTGGGGACCTACAGGCTAACACTGACCTTTCGCCTTGCTTCAAAGACCGTGTATCAGCACATCGGCTAGACCAATTTGCATTGCTTAAAGCCAATTGAAGGGATAAGGAAAAGTCTTAGCCAGCTGTGTACATATCAGTACAGGAAATAGGGCCAGGTTTAGCCAAAATGGAGACCATTGCTCTTCTTTCAAGTAGAGTCCTCCGGGTGGTCCTTCACACATACCCATATTTATAGCAACACAATCCACAATAGCTAAATCTTGTGGGCAGTATGCCCATTGACAGATAAATGCATAAAGGCAATGTGGTATTTATACAGTATGGATTGCTACTCAGCCCTAAAGAAGGATAAATCTGAGACATTTGTGGGAAAATGGATAGATATTAGGACCATTATATTAAGTGGGATTAATCAAACATAGAAGGGTAAATATCACATGATTTCTCTAATATGAGCAACCCAACATGTAAACAACACAAAACAAATAAAAGAAAACGTAGGAAACAGGGAAGTGGACTCTGTGAAGATGGGAAGAGGAAAGAGATCTGAAGGGAAAGGAGAGAAAGGGAGAATAAAAATGATCAAGATGGGATATGTATGTGTGCCAGTTCCCAAGATGAATGTAACTACTATGTGTTATAAACCTATATTAATAATAGATAAAAACTAAAATAGAATTCACTTGGAATTAGGAATATTGTACACTGAGGTAGATCAAGTTCATCACTCATTTTAAGGGCTTTCTTGTAGAAAAGGAGTTGAGTGTTCTATGTGACGCCAAATGTAAAATAAAAACCACTCTTTGAAAGTTGTATTCACTAATTGATTTTCTCTGTCATTCATTAAAAGAACACCTAGTGTGTGTTAGGCAGTGTTTTGTATGCTGTAGATATTGCTCTGACAAATGCAAGTGTGAGCCCTCTCGACTCTGTATTGGGGTGAAAGCAGATAGACATCAACCAACTACATTAATAATTTCAGATTAAGCTACAGTGAAAATGAGGAGGGCTCTGAGGGAGAGTTCATTATGTCAGAGAAGATGAGCTGCTGAAATCGAGTAGTCAGGGAAGTCTTCTCCGATACCTGATCATGGGCCCAGAGGAGTCCTTTTCGTCTCTACAGCGTTCTTAATGACCGTCTACCTTGAGGTCCACTTCTACCCCCGCTCCGTGTCAGCATCGTCTCTCACAGAGACTACAGCAGCAGTCAAAATGATCTTTTTAAAAAATACACATCAGGTTGTGTTACTCCTCTATTTAAGTTGTACTAATGACTTCATTTTAGAGTTTGAATAAATTCCAAACTATCTAGCAAGACCTGTAAGATGGTTCATAATGGGTTTCTGGTGAACTTTCTGACTTTATCTCAATAATAAAATTCATTATCTTCATTGTCTGTAGTCTACATGAACCTTCTTCATGTATTTAGAAAGACATCAAGCTCATTCTTTTTTTTTTTTTTTTTTTCTTTTTGTGGGTACCGGGAGTCGACCTCAGGGCCTCACGCGCCAGCAAGCTCTTGTGCTGTGAGCGATATCACTGGCCCTTTTTATCCTTTATGTGGGTTCCAGGAGTCGAACTCAGGACCTTGCGCTTGTCAGGCAGACATTTATGCCGCTGAGCTATCTCACCAGCCCTCAAGCTCATTCTTACTTCAATACTTTTACATTTTCTGTTTCCTCAGCCTGGAATACTCTGTTCACACAGCTTCCATGGCTGGTCCCAAAAGGACTAGAGTCCAAGACCCTGAAGTGTGAACAGGGGCTGGAGGGGGAATTTATGTAGTTCAGGAACTTGGAGGTCTTGTTTTCAGAGATCTCTTACAATGCACATTTCCACTAGTAACCACCGTAATCTAAATTGTCACCTTGGGCCAGTGAGATAGCTCAGCAGCATAAGCGCCTGCCTGGCAAGCGCGAGGTCCTGAGGTTGACTCCCGGTACCCACATATAAAAAAAAAAAAAAATTGTCACCTGGACACTGTCATATGACCCTTATTTATTATTTTTGTAATAAAATAGGTATCTAAATTTACCTCAGATTTCATGCTTGCATGTATTTTTCTCCCTTCTATATTAGAATATAAATCCTTCATGATAAAGGCTAACTCATGACTTGGCAAAACAATTTGCGTATTTTTAAATATTGGTTGCACGTGGTAGCCATTCATATGGATGGATTAAATGATGTTTCTTCTAAGTTTCTAGGATGTGATTTAAGAAATGTAATGGAAGTATGTATTAGACACCTACAACTCAGAAGAGAGGTTTATTAGATTCACAGTTTCAAGAGTTCAATCTGTGGTCAGCTGGCTCCAAGATAGGAACATCATGTCGGAAGCTTGTAGCAGAGCAAAGCTGCTTAGGTCATGGTGGCCAGGAAGCAGAGCAGGGGAGCAGCAACAGAGAGGAAGAGCCAGATAGAGTACTCAGGATCACACCTCTGTAGGCAACCCAGGTGCACCCAGACATGTGCTTTACTGATCCCCTGCATAGCTCCCATACCAATCAAGTTGACAGTGTAAGACACAACACAATAAGACAGATTTCTTCTCATATGTAACTTTTAAAATATTGGCCTGGGCTTTTGAACTTTTATTTTTAAAGATCTAATGGAATATAAAATATTTAATTATTATCCATACAATTTAAATCATGTTTCTCTTTAATAGAATATAAATCTGTGTTGACAGAATTTTGATGTTTGTTCACTGGTGTCTCCAGGGCCTCGATGCCTGTCATATGGGAATTGACTTTTTATTATTTAATGAATGTACAAAATGGTCTATGAACATGCACAATGGTTTGTGGGAATTTATGTACTAGAGCCCAAAGTTGGAAAGACCCATAATAAAATTTTCTACACTCCTTTTTGATGTGTCTAGATATATGGGTCTATCTTCACTCAATATCTTACCTTTCTCTTCTGAGAAGTGCCTTTGTCTCCTTCATGTAATCTTTGGTGAAGCTATCTCATGGAAAATACATTTCTGCAATAAAAATTAAGTGTTCTAGAGTTCAATTCTGAAACTAACAATTCCTTTAAAATATATAAGTCATACTTCTCTGACTAACGGAGGTCTGGTCAGAAGTTGCCTGTCTGTTCATACCTGCCTTTCAACACTTACCATTTGAGGGTGGAGATATTTGGTGTTTTATTTGTGATAGCCAGCTGTCTCACCTTTTGGAATATTCACAGGTATTCTGGAGCTAGCTCTTACCAGCCTACAAGGGCCAATTGAATACATTCCCTCCAATGCCCAAAATCAGTAACCTCATATCACTTGAAATGGGTACAACTTGAGACCATAATGTTAAGTAAAATAAATCAGACACACAAGCTTAAATATCACATGCTTTCTCTTATATGAGAAACCCAAAACATAAATAAATTACAGAGCAGAATAAAAGATAATAGGAAACAGGGAGATAGATCATTTGGAAAAGGGAAAGGGACTGAGAGGTGGGGGAGGGGAGGGGATGAAAAAAGAAGTGAGATGTATTATGTACTTGTGTAATGATGTGATCATTATGTGCTACAAACATGTGCTAAGGAAATTTAAAAAAAGAAATTAGTGCTGGTATAGAAGTAATACCATAAAAATCTCCAAATGCTGACTATCAAGCTTCTACGGCCTCATGGACAAACCCACCACTGTGCATGTCTGAGAGCATGGATGCTAGGCTTAATGTGGCTGCTTTGACTCCAGTCCTTGTGTCGCACCATGAGGTATGGAAAAAGTCGAACTTTAGAATCTGTTTGCAGCTTTCTCTATGATCATTGTGAAAAACTGGTTTCTTGGTGCCTTATTTATAAAATATATTTAAAAAAAAATTAGAAGGAAGTAATATCCTTGCACAATACCTGACACACATAAGACTTACTTTGAATACCGATGTGTTTCCTTTTTAGTCGTGTGATAGTGGGGTAGAATAAAGCTAGATATTCATGAAGCTCTTTTATAAGGGCATAGCCAAATGTGCTTAACTCTAGCCTAAATAACCATTCATAGGCCCAGTTGGGTGTATTTATTCTGGTTCATTTCTGAATCGTCTGTGATCCAGAGGAGGCTGGTTCCCATCTATAGCACAGCATTAACCGATAATGCCGAGCAAGGTAAAGGCCGTTAGCAGAAAGAGCATCAGACACTCTAATGTAATTATCTCAAACTGAATGTAGGCAGTCAAAGGTAAAATAATATCTCCAGTGTGGTTATGTTCTTTAATGTTATATCTTATCTGAAGAGATAAATGGTCTGAGAAAAGGTGGAACTTAAGTAACTTGGAACATTAAGCAGCATCGAATGGAGGGAGCACTCAGTCTGAAAAAAGCATTCATGGCAGGGCTGGGCTCTGTGACATGAGTACCTGCATTTTCCCCAAAGAGAACAGAAAAGAATTAGAAGATGTATGCATTTAAAAATTATGTTTTTATTTGTAGAGGAAGGAGATTGATGTTGAAATAAACTATAGGTATTTCTAGTTTACTGATGTATGTGTAAACTATAGGAAGAAGCTTCTTGTGTGGCTTCAATAAAATTTTTATTACCTATCTACCAAAGTATTAAAAACAGATTTCACAGCAATAGTAGAAAAGTAGATAAATCCTTAGTTTTATTCTTCCTGCTATTTTTAAACATAAATTGGTTATGTTGACACTACAAAATATATTTCTATCCTTGATTTTAGAATGAAAAATATATATAAAGGGATGCACTTACATTTATAGATATTTCATTTTTTAAATGAAAATATTAAATGAAACACATAAGAGAAAGAAGCTTCTTGTGTGTTTTCAATAAAATTTTTATTACATATGTACCAAAGTATTACAGATAGTTTTCACGGCATTGGTAGAAAAGTAGATAATGTGCTTAGTTTTATGCTTCCTGTTTTTTTTAACGTAAATTGTTTATGTTGAGACTGCAAAATTATAGCTCCATTGTTGATATTAAAACGAAATATATATATAAAGGGATGTGTTTACAACCTATCTCAGAGAGTTTTTAAAAATGGAAAATAGGATTTTGTAATGCACAAATTAAAAGTAACAATCAAAAAATGTAGAGGAATGTTGCTGTTAGTAAATTGAGTGGACATACCTAAAAAACACTGGTAAATATTTACTCACCTCGATTCTTTCAATCAACTTTAGCATCAAAAGTGCTACAAATATGAAAAAGAAACATTTCTTTAGCTTAAGGATCTAACATGCACAATGGATGTACAAAATATTTACATATACAACTACCATAAAAGTGCAACGTGATTAGAGACCAGAAGAATGTGGAAGTTCTGTGAGAATTTAGAGAGTGAAACAATTTCCTTCTGGCCAATGAAACCTATAGTGACATTTCAGTGGGGCTTTTTAAGATGGGGAAAATTTTATCAGTTTATAGGAAAGGGAGACTTTTTCTCCAGCACAGGAGGAAATGTGAGTGAAGTGATAGGAAAAATTGAATACAATCATATTGTAGTAATTTATTTTGGCTGAATATCAGGGAGTGACAATAAGAGTGGTGGGAAAGAGCTAGACAGTTGTGGATTCTGACAATCATCAATGGGCGATGCAGTCACTAATAGATTTGGACCTTGGATGTAACATGAGAACTCCAAGAAATGTTTTGTACTATTGATGGATTGGCATAAGTAAGGAGTACTGGATCAGATGGTGGGAACTACATTTAGGGTTCTACTTGACAAGCCTTATGGGTAGAAATAATGGGAGATAGAAGATTAAGAGATGACACGAGAAGTACTACTGATACAAAAGAAATAAATTAGCAATTAAGGATGAAGATAAGAAAAAAATCCCTTACCCGTGTGTAGCTGAGATCAAATGCACTGGTACTCAGATATTCTGGTTAACAGGGGCACAGTATTGCAAAGCAGGCCTCCTCAAGTGTGCAATAGAAATAATAACACATGCCATGGGTTGCTATGAAATTAAATGATATTGTGTACATGAAGGATTTATTAATTTAAACACTCTAAGGAAATGAATAATATTATTGGTTTTATTATGAAGCAACATAGTAACATGGCTAGAAAAATAGTACTGTTTTATTAATAGATACGTTGAAAGAAAAGAAAATATGTGGAGGAATTAATGACTTTAATTTTAGGAAGACCAAGATGAAAATATTGTATCAGTGTTGGTCACAATAGGTAAAAAATAGAGTTGTTCAAAGAAGATTTGTTTTCAAATTACTAAAGTGTCAATAAGGTGAGAGGGAACCACAAAGGATACTTATAGACACCCAAGCAGGCATAGCCCACCTGCCTCAACCCTTAAACTGAATGAGAGGAGGAGAAGAGGAAGAGAGTTCTGCATAGCTAAGCATCCCTAAGGAAGTCAAGAGTTACAGTCAACCGAAGGCAGCCTCACAGGGAGTGAAACAGAGGACAAGAAGATTGAATGTTTCTCTCCTCCTTTTCCTCAGTATCCAGCTGAAATTCCTCACTGGAATTTCAGCAAAAGGGAGCTGAACAGTGTGAGCACTGTTGGATGTAATCTGTATACAAGGGCCTCCTGAGACAGAGAGCCAGATGGAGAATAAACCTGGAGAGCAAAGGAGGGTACTTGGCACAAATACCAGTGGGGAGATCTAATAGGCACATGGACATAGGATTCTTCAAATAGAGTTTCAGAATTCACAAGCGCTGGCGGCACTAACAATTCATTACTCAGAATCTATTTACGAATTAGTAACCCCAGGCATTTTCAAAGGTTACTAGAAGCATCTTTGAAGGAACTTTGGATCATGTTGGGTATTCTACATTTAATGAAGTTTATATAGACTCATAATAAAGTAGTTTTGGAACTAGTTTCTCATCGTTTTGGCCAGAAAAGGGAACTACTTGTGCTGGACAAATGAGAAAGAAAATAGACTCCAGGGTACATACTTGCTAAAGAAAAGAATGTATTGGTAAGATAACTGTGAAAACAGATAAAAAAAGTTCTATTCTTAATTAAAATGTGGCATTTAGGGAGCTAAACATAATTTCTGTTTGAAAATCAAACAACAATGTGATTCTCCTTAATTTAGAAATCATGGTAGTCAAATCAGTGAATTTACATGGAAGAACATCTAACATAAAAACATTAATTCCTTCAGATTCTATTTCAGGATAATTTTGTCTTTACAAATCTGTATATCTAGACACATATACCTGAAAAATAAAAAAAAGAGGTTTTTCTTTTTAGTGTGTCATGTATGGTTCACTATTTAAAAATATAAGCTGAAAATTTTAATTAGAGTGTGTGAACTTAGTGTATGATGATATCTAGGATTTAAAAAAATGATACAGTTGCTCAGGCAGATGTTTCCTTTATGCAGTTACCTGTACTTTGGATTTCTCCACTGGATTTCTTGGTAAATTTCTTAATATTAACATAGAGATAAATTTAAGCAGCAACACACCTGGGTCCCTTGGCTTTCAGGAGTTCATAACACAATATATTGCTTCTTTCAGTTTTGCCATTATTTTCCTTATCCAATTATTACGTCTTTGTTTATGTTGTCTCCAGTTCTAGTCCAAGGATTTTCACTTCAAAAAATGAGTACAGAGTGTTTAGAAAGAAGTGAATTATTTTATACAAATTTCACTGCATACCACTATTGGGTAATTTCAAGATAATTTAGGATAAGAATGATAGGACGTAATATTCTGAGTCAATTATTCTATAAGACAAGTCCAGCAATGGTGATGTCAATAAGGTTCATTTTACTTTTCCTAATATGCCATGATTTTTATACCTATAATTCTTTATATATTCTTGAAGAAGGCTAAATTTAATTTTAGATCTTGTGAACTTAGAATATCAGTAGATATAGATGTATAACGTTTTATAGTGTAATTTATGGTACATGGTAGACACTCAAAAATTGCATACTGTATTAAATGATGAATGTACATACATTTGTGAAAATATAATTTATTATTATACAGCTCAAATAGAGTAGACAGAGTTGCCTATAACAGAAAAAATAGAATGAACTTGTTTAATTTAGAAAGTCAAATCTATCAATTGTTCAAATATTTTCAAATCTCAACTTTGTCAGAGGAAATCCAGACATAGCAATATAGCAATAAGGGGTGGGGGGCAGCACTGGTACTTTCTATGACTCTGGATGAAATGTACTTCTATTATTGTTTTACAGTATTACCTTTATGATTTTTTTCCTCACAATTTTTTTTTTTTTTGGTGGGTTCCGGGGGTCGACCTCAGGACCTCGCGCGCCAGCAGGCGCCTGTGCCTCTGAGCGATATCACCGGCCCCCCTCACAATTCTTAAGTTACTGTTTGTCCCACACTTTCAAAATGTAGCATATACCTAGCTCTAACCAGTTGATTGTACACTGACAAGGAAGAAATGTAGCATTAAACCATGAATCTGAGCCAACTAAAGCCAATCCTTGAATCAGTAGTTCCTGGAGTGAAATGATTTCTATTCTATTATCTTTTTTTAAAAACAAAACAAAACAAAGATTATATTCTCTGTGTTCTGTTTTCCCTCATCATTTTGAAATAATTTGTTTATCTTTTCTTTTGGATTACTAATTTTGCATATAAAGATTATATTAGAAAGGCAATAGTTCTTGATTATTCTTGAGAAAATTAAAAATGCACTGTAGTAGAATAATTTGCTCAATTAATTCCACATTTTTCTCTATCCCAAACTCTTAGCAACCAGCACTACATTCTTGGTTCAAAACTTCAAATAATTTTTGTAAAAATTGCTCAGCTGGGACTAGTTATTTAACTTCAGGCAGATCTTTGAAAGGAATAAAATCAAGCCTGAAAGAACTAGTTGAAGTGAAAAATTTGCTAGACAGTCAGTGGTAATAGTTTTTAATCCTGATAAAATTGAAATCTGATTTTTTTAATCAAAGTAAAATGTATACTTTAAGAACTCCGCATATCTCAATACTTGTAAGGAAAAATAGGGGCTGCCTGACCTTTTGCATACTTAATGGTATTTGGAGCTGCTTTGGTGTTTAAAGAAACAACTGTATGTGTATCTTAATCTTTGCTATGTAAGCATGATAATGTGAAAATTATATTTTAGGAAATTTTGTATACTTTTACTTATCATATTTAAATACTAAAATAAATATAAATGAAATTCTGGCTGTGTACAAGATTCCACATAAATTTCTGCATCTTGCATATAATCATAACATTTAAAGAAGCTAATAGAGGAAATTACTAATACCGGGATATTTCTGATAAGTCATTTGAGCTGAAGAGCTCTCAAGCTAAGTCAACTTATTTTTAATAGTAATCAAACCAAACTACTCAGAAGCTATATAAGGTTTTGTTTGAAAGGTATAATAAAAAGTAATATGATAAGGTGTTTTAAATTTCACCATTTATTATGACTATATTGCTGACTTAATAAGTGCTCAGTATTAAATATTTGAATGAAATCTAAAAGAAAATAAAAACAGTATTAGGAAGCAAGCTACTTACTAATACCTAAATACCTAGGCTTCTTTTCCTAAAAACACGGCGAGAAAACAAAATTTCATTTACATGGAGTTTTTAATGCACATCCATTCAAAAAATATAGTTATATCCTCAGCAATACAATGCTAATTCCAGTGTTGGTTAGCCAAATCTTTCAGTCATTTTCTAACCTGTGCAGAAATACATCCTAAACCCTGGCAGAAGTACAGTTCCGTGGGCTTAAAAAATGACAACACAATGCTTGCTATAATTACTATTAAATGGTGTAGCCTTTGTGGTACTTTGTCAGTATTGATGCATTGCAATAGTTAAGCTTGTTAAAAAGTAGGTATAATTTTTTTCTTTCTGTCAATGCATTAATATCACTAAAAATTTAGAAGTTAGAGACCCTGAACATTTTCTCAGTTATAACTGATACAATGATAAAACAACTTGAACATTTATTTTTATAATACAGTGCCAAATATATTGGATTGATAAGTAGAATTAACATTATGAATTTAATCTTAAACTTTTAAAATTAAAATTGGTAAATTCTCAGACAACATAGTACACACACACACACACACACTACATAAAATCAATTTTGTGATTTCTTGGTAAATAAAGTAGAGATTCTATTCTTTTACTAACTAACTTGGTGAAAATTTAAGAGTCCCGTACTACTCTAAGATGAGTGAGGCTTATGTGTTCAGGTACCTTCAAAGCTGTGCTAGACTACCGCATTGCTTAAGATTATTTTCGTGTTACAACTGTAACAATTATGAACTCACAGAACACATCTTACATATAGAAAACATATGACATTTCTATCCAAAATTGATCCAGTTTTCTTTGATAGTTCCATTTTTACTGTTGGTAGGAACTATTGACACTTCAGTAACAATTTGTCACTTCAAGTTCTCTCATTTGCTTTTGGCTTATAAGTTATTTGGAATAAATATTTGATATACATATTCACTTTTATTCTACTATCTCCTTTCAGTTTTTATGTCTGGATGGCATCCAAAGACAAG
The DNA here is from genome assembly GCA_028451465.1 of Erethizon dorsatum. Taxonomy (NCBI): domain Eukaryota; kingdom Metazoa; phylum Chordata; class Mammalia; order Rodentia; family Erethizontidae; genus Erethizon; species Erethizon dorsatum. The sequence continues at coordinate 141,884,261 of CM051824.1, forward strand.
TAGAGTTTATGTGATATTTTGAACTACCAAGATGCATTAATTAATATGTAATAAGAAAGACACTTAGTATTTCTCTCTCTACCCCTTTTTGTGGAGGAGATTTTTTTTCTACTCCTGATAGAAAATTCCTGGATTCCTAGTACCTTCCACTCACTCTTAGAAAATAAAACACCTTCAAAGGAGTTACGTAAAAAACACAGATTCAATTTTGAACTTAGAATAAATAGCTGGCCCCATATTTTCACTTCTATGTTGCACTATACTTTGACTCCTATTTCTTATCTTACTATTGGTAGTTATTCCAGAATTAAAGAGAGGGAAGTGGGAGGCAGAGAGGATAAAGATAGTAGGAGAGGTACAGAGGGAGAAAAGGAGAGTCAAAGAGAGGAGAGGGAGAGGAAGGATGAGGAGGAGGAAGAGAAAGAGGGGGAGGAAAGTGGAGGAGGAAGAAGGAGAGGGATGAAGGGAGAGGGGGAAGAAAGTCTGAGCCCCAATGACCCAGTGTCAGGGCTTGGAGGGAGATTTTTCTCCTAGGAGGAATTTGTGGTCACATCAGACTTCATCAGTTAGGAGACCTCCTTTGATTCCAGCAAATCATTCATTCTTCTCTGACTTGGTACTTTCCTGCCTGTGTAACCCTGCGGATCAGAAAGTCACCACTAGCTTCTGATAGCTCAGGTTCAATCACCTTTCTCAGTACCACATGGCAAGGGTCCCAGTTAATCTCACACTGGCTTTCTCATGTGTGGGAACAATCCTTGTAGAGGGAAGATACTCATGCAATTCTTGACACAACAAAACCTGGGAAAAAAGGCCAAGCCCATTATTGTAACAACTCATCCCTAACTGCAACCTGGGTAACTAAACTGTTTATTCTTCTTCCTCTAGACCTCCGTACATAAACCAGTCCTCTCTTTTCACTAAGGCTGGGACACATGTCGAATTCTTTGGAACATCCAGCTGAAAATTGGAATTAAAAGAAATAGCTCTTGGTCTCTCTTCTCCTTGGATGTGAGGAAGGTACTAAAAACATAACAGCAGCTCTCCCCATAACATTCTTCAAAGGCACTCAAATCTCCAATAATCTAATGTAAATAGATTTTCTCACGTACTTCTAAACCCCTTCTTAGAAACTTTGGGATGTGGTTTATCTAACTCTCTTTGCAACAAAGCACCTATTATCTTCATCCAGGTTGAAAATCAAACAGGAAGAATCCCATGTTAACACTGTTGTAACGCGAGTGTCACTGCAGCAACACAAGGCAAGAACACTTCACTGTGGGTCCTCACTGGGACCTGCTCCTTCAAGCAAGGCTCTGGACACCACCACCTTCTGCACATGGCTGTCCTCCCTGCCCTCATCCTGTTCTGAACTCTCACTGTGTCCTGAACCAAGTATTCTACTGGCTTCCCATTCCTATTTTCATTTCTGCAACTCTCCTCGGAGATTCCAAAAATCAGCACATAAGCTACAGGAATAGATGGCATAGACTGGTCACCACTATGAATCATGATTTTTTAAAAATCCACTTTTATCCTTTTCTCTGTCTCTTCTCACCTGTTCAAATACTGTATTCTTTTATTTTCTTGATAAAAAAACTTAGTATATAACATTCATTTTCATTCTTATCTTATTGCTTGGTTTCATTAGCACAAAGAATTGAAAACCAGCCAGTTCTCTCTTGAATTTAGTTGTTCTCTGCTTAAAGACATTTGTGTTTAGTTTGACTCAAAGCTACATGTTTAATTTTACTTTCTAAAAACATTGATTCTTAGGATTGTGAAGTTTAGCTTTTACAGCAGCTAGAATAACAAGAATTAATGGTGATTGTGCATTGTATGAATTTTCTAATACTGTATCACTTCTTATATACTGATACTTGTTTACTAAAATAACCACCAGAATATCACATATGTTTTTAGGCATTTTAAATATTTAAAATGCTAAATTATCTGCTTAAAATGATATGGAAACAATTTTACGACCCATTACTGAGTGGAAAGAATAGACAAGTAACTAATGAAGATTAGTTATGACTCCACCAAATTATTATGTTATTAACTTATTTTTGTTTATTTTTGTTGTTTTCTAATTTTGCTAACATAGCTATATAAGAATATTGGAAAATTAATTAGAATCCTACAGGTTTATCTTTCCATTCACTATGTTACATATTGCAAGGCAATTGAAAGCTCGAAAATGTTTTAGAAGTCAGACTCGCCTAATAAGTTTCTACATTGAAATAAGAAATTGTTTTATAGTAATTATTGGAGCTGGTTACTCATGGTGTAATGTAATGGATCATTTTCTCTGAGAACAGAATACATATTTTCACCTTAACTGGAAAAAAATTTCTGTAGAGTACACATTGGTCATCTGAATGAAAAGGATGTAGAATTGATTCCTGCTGGCTTTAGAGTTGACTGAGAGAGACAATATTTAATATTTACCACTAATTATACCAGTGAGCAGAATGATGTACAGGTCAATAGGAAAACTTCACTGTTTTCATATTTAAAGTATATTAGTTCATGGTATATTTCCATTGGGCAATAAAATGCTTTATGTGCACATTTAAAAGAACCTTCTTTTGTTAAGTTTTAATAAAGACTTGGACAATTAAAGGAAGTTGATATTTAACTTTTACCCCTTGAATGATTTCATTACCCAAAATTAATGAAAAGTCTCTCATTAGATAAAGAGGTGGGATAAATTTTCCAGTGTTTCTCAGAAAACTTATCCTATGTTCCTTAGAAAAATAGCACTTGGCTATTCATTTATCAAATGAAATAATATTATTTAAGTATAAAACTGTACCTCATGGCTTTCTATCAGTGAACAGGAATGCCTAATAGTTTTTGGTATAAAATCAAAGTGTAGAAAGAAACTTTGGAACATCACATACTCAAATACATGCAAGATGAATGCTTTCCTGGGAGAGAACCCCCCCCAATTTCTCTACTATGGTATTGCCAGTTGTTCAAGTTTTTGTGTCTTTCTAAAAGTGTTTTGCTATCTTCTGAGTAAATTTCTATGGACAGGCAAAAGGAAACCTTAATGCAACTTAATGAAAGTATAAATTGGTCAATTTTAAATAATTAGTAAATATAATAGAAAATAAGTATAAATGGGAAGAATTTAAAATGAATGAATGTATTGATAATAAAATAATATTTTAAAAAGAAACTACTGTAATAATGTGTATAGTTTTTGAAAAGGTATTCAGAATTTTAAAAGTAGAAAAAATAATTTTAATATTAAAATAGAAAATTCGTTTATTAGTGAAGTATGATAAAAGGCCTAAGAGCAATACTTGCTTTTATTATCTCTTTGGTAGATAGTAAAGCTACTATTCCTAGTTCATGGGTGGAAAGAAGACAACAATGGTTGAATAAGAAATTTCTATAAACCATTAAATACAATTATGAAAACTTCATGAAAATGAAGATAGTTCAGTATATGAACAAAAATTACATAAGTACAGGATAAAATGGTGCATCTTCTATCAAGTCTATATGTGCACGCATCTCCATGTGGCATTTGTTGTAGTGAAAATAGAATAAGGTAGGTATGCAACTAAAAGAATCTACTGAGATTTTACTATTTGCTTTTGCAGTCAGGTACTTCCTTTCAGAAAACTATGGCTTTAATACAATAAAAATAAAACTTACTATCTCTGAGGGAGAGAAATAGAAGCAAAACTTTTCTGCCTGTTTCTTTCTAGTACTTCTTTCTGTGCAGGTCCTTGGACTGTCATGGGGTTTGGAGCAACTTTATAACATCTGAGTTATATTTCATTTCTTGCATTTCACAAGTGCATTATAACTAGAACTGGAGCCAGAATCTTATTAGTGAAGAGGCTATGCAGTGAAATGTCAACACAGGGCATTTGTGTTTCACTTTATTGCTTTAATAGACAGTACACTTTGTGACAACATGGTCTATTTGAATAATGTGACATTTGGGGAAGTTTTAAAATTGATTTTATTCAATTGATATTAATGTTGGGTTAAGACCTGATATAATAAAGAAAATAGATATGTCATCCTCTATTTCTCTTTTACAGTGGAGGAGTTTGAGCCAGGAGGCCAGCAAAGACTGAAAGGGTCTTTGTATTTAGCATTATGCCACGCATTTATCTCATGTGTTTTTAGAGAATACTTGATATGTTCATTTGAACAGAATGATTGGCAAATAGCAATAAAAGACAGCTGAAGCAGTAACAACTCATGGATTCAGACATTTTTATCCTAGTAAAATGAAGTAGAATTTCCTTATGCTATTACCTTACATATAATCATTTTAAACATATATATATATATATGCAATCATTAAAATATGTAATATTATTGTTTTATTCAAATATATTTCACACGGCATATAATTTCACGTTAACAGAATAATGTAAATGTGCTGATTTGAAAGGCTTGAGAAAAAAGTTTGGACTAAAGAATTGAGAATTATTAACTTTTTCATCCTATGTTTCATTATTTTATCCTTCTGAGAGTACTAAGCCCTGAATCAAACTGTCCTTGTCATCCTACGCCAGTATTCTCTATCCTACACTTCCATGCTGTGCGGCTCTCAGTGAGGACCCAATGTTTTAGACAATGTCATGAAGCTATAACACCTTGGCTTGAATTATTGAATAAAAAATAGCTACTTTACCTGATGGAGGAATTCAAGGTCTCTCTTGAATTGAGACAGACTGATGGTACGCAAATCATGTGACGTTAAAGTTATCCCATGGATATCGTTTAAATATTTGCACACTAACATAGACGTACAGGCTGTTTGCAGCTCAGAGGATGCACCCTCAGGCTCCCCAGCATAGTTCATGTGTGCTGGCTCACTCTCAGTGCAAGCTTGCCTTCCACTCTGCTGAGAATGTCAACATCCACGTCTTAGGACTCATGTTTTCTTTTCTTACTCCTCACCAACATAATATTTCTTTGTATCATTTTTCCTTTTTTTTGTTTTCTATGAGAAGAAGAAAGATTCTGTGTTCCAAGGATAATATTCCCTTCTTAGATCATTTATGTTTCTGTTTCCTGTCTTCCATGGAATATAGCAGGATGTGGGTGGAGGGGAGGGAACTGAGCTATGGAGTTAGGGAATACTTTAAGTCCTGGCTGTGTATACTGGACGTGTTATTTATTCTGTTCATTTATAAAAGGATAAATTGTTAACCTTGGTATTTAATTTTTAACTTGCATGTTAAGGATCCATTGTGGCATACAGTCATCTGAACATATGTTTTCCCCCTTTATTTTCAGCCAAGTCACTTGTAAAACTATTAAAGGGACACACCAAAAGTAAGTTAAATGGTTAATGACTGAATTTCTCTCTGGAAATTAAAAATAATCCATTCATTAGTTGCTGGGACCAATTATAGAATTTGCTGTGATAATTGCCCAGAATAGTGACTATAATAATACTGTAATGCATTATATTTTTAAAATCATGAAAACAGTGCATTTTAAATGCTTTCACCATAGGAAAAATGTATGTGAGGTAATGGATGTATTAATTAGCCTGATTTAATCATTCCACATTGCAAACATACATCAAAACATCGCATTATACCCAATTATATATACAGTTTTTGTCAGCTAAAATTAAAAAATAAAATAAATAAAATGTATCTAGTCCATGGTAAAAAAGAAATTGATATAATATTTAAAATGAACCTCAACCATACACACACACACACACACACATATATTTCTGTACCATATTTAATAGTAGTAGAATATAATATTAAAATGTTTCCTAAAATTGTTATGGAAATGTATATTGTGTATAAATTCCCTTAGTATGATAGTATTACCTTTAATTATCAACCCATCTCAATAGATAATAAAGATACAAAAACAAAAATACGAATATTCAGAAAAGGAACAAAATGAAATGAAATAAGATGTCTCCAGAGACAGGGTTAGTATTTTACAATATTATTTCTTAAGCACTGTGGAGTGCAGCTCAGTATTACAGCACTTGCCTTGGAAGAGATGAACCAAGACAACAAAATTAATTTTGAAAATAAGCAAAATGTGGAGATGAGCCCAGCATTTGTATTGCATTTTGTATCTTTTGTTTTCCCCTGTACAAATGAAGAATACCCACAGACCCTCTGACTCTGGTTTTGTCCCACCCAGTTCCATTTTGCTTTTTAAGGGATAATACCTTAACAGCTAATTTTACTGTAAATGTTTTCTTGGTTCCTTGGATTTGTTAATGAATTGCTACACACACACACACACACACACACGTTCAACCCAAACACATGTAAGACTGTAAGATCGTTTCAATAAATTCCAAAGGACTTAAACCAGATAGAGTATATTATATGAATATGGGATAGGAAAAAGTCCATGCCATTGAAAGTTAACCTACATACTTCTAAATATCTGGTACATCAAAAAAGAAATAAAGAAAATTAGGCAATAGTTTAAATTGAATGATAATGAAAATATGGCTTAAATTTTATGAGATGCACCTGTAGCTGAAGAAGTCTGAGATCACCAAGGCAATTTAATTTGCCATGATCTTATTGTTCACTGACTTCGCTCTTCAAGTAATCTGTGAAGGGTCTGGTGAGATTGGAGAATAAAGAGATATTTTGATTGTATTGATGTTGTCTTTGTTTTTACCTTACAAAGCAATGTTTCTCCAGATAATCTATAAAAAAGTGTTTTTCCATCTACTCTCTTTTGGTGCATGTTTAAATTGTATGTACAGAATTCTCATTTCCAGGCTGGGATGTAGCTCAATGGCAGAGAACTTGTGCAGCGTGCCCAAGGCCCTGGATTTGATTTCCCAGCACTAAACAACAGCAACAACAACAAAATCCTATTTCCAGAAAATGTTTTTCTTTTCTCTGTGGTGAGAAACCAATTTGTTATCTACATTTATTTATGGTTCCTGTGAAAATAAAGTTCAGTGGTCTTTTATACTTTTTATAATCTCGTAATATTGACCTGATATTTTCACATAATCCAGATCTCTTTTTTCTTCATTGGTTACTGAATTATCTATTTTCTTTTCTCTTCTTATTTGATTCTTATCATTAACTAATTTCAAAATATTTGCATATGCTCTGATGTCACATTTCCATTAGAAAAACCAAAAACAGCAAAAATCAAAACAAGGGTCATAAAGACAACTGTTTTGGAAAAATGAGATTATTTTTTGAAGTATTTATACCACACAAGGTATTTACCACTTTTTTGGGTTTATATTTTTATAAATTACTTAATATTGTTAGTAACTCTTAAGATGACACTTGCCCTGCCTTACTTTGTCTGAACCAGCCACTGCTAGTTTGTACACTGCTTACAGATAAATAACAACAACAAAAAAGGGAATTGAATACAAGGACTATTTTAAAATCTTGGGCCGGTGAGATGGCTCAGTGGCTTAAGCGCCTGCCCGGCAAGTGCGAGGGCCCGAGTTCGACTCCTGGAACCCACATACGAAAAAGGGGCCGGTGATATCGCTCAGCGACACGGGCTCCTGCTGGCACGCAAGGTCCTGAGGTCGACCCCCCGGTACCCACACACACACACAAAAAAAAAACCACTAAAATCTTTATTGTGATTTAGGAGAAATATTCCTCTCATAATAAAGAGAAATGTTAGGAAAATTTCCTTAACATATGTGTTTGTTCAATAATTTTTTTCATTTAGTCAAGGCTTTCAGTAATAGTCATATGTTAAGAAGCAACTTTAAGAACATATGTACTTTCCTTTTTAAAATCTCTTTTTAGTCTAGGTTTTTAGCACTATTTCACAAAGTAATGCTATTGTCACACTTTACAAGAAGATGCTATTAATTCACACAATTTCTTTCAGTTGGAAATTTACATTTTAATGTTATTATAAACAATTATTTAAGTGTGGATCATTAGAGTTATTAAGTAACTACTACCTCACTAAATTTGAAAGTCATAATTTCAACTTTGACAACCTATTTGGTCACACAGAAAGCTACCAAAAATTGCTCATTTTAAGTTCTATATATGGCTTTGAAAGAATTTTACAAAAATAACAAATATATATATATATATATATTTTTTTTTTTTTTGGGGTACCCGGGGTCGACCTCAGGACCTCGCGTGCCAGCAGGCTCCCGTGCCGCTGAGCGATACCACCGGCCCCTTTTTCGTATGTGGGTTCCGGGAGTCGAACTCGGGCCCTTGTGCTTGCCAGGCAGGCACTTACGCCGCTGAGCCATCTCACCGGCCCCAAAAATAACAAATATTAGTGATCCTAAAGCAGAAGTAAATCCAACATGTGTACTATCTATCAAGAAATATATTTACCCTATTTTCTGTCACAATTTAAAATGCTGGATGCTTCATAATTTGTGCTTTCAAACTATAGAAAATTTTAACTTCAAGACTAGTAAATTGAGATTTAGTCTGAGGACTCTTGGGTTTATTAAAAGTAACTAGCAGCTTGATAATTAGAGAAGCTTTGCCCAATGTGAAATGATCTGGCCCAAGGCAGGGGTTTCAGAAACAGTCAGTGGATTCTAAGGGCTGCATTGTGAGAAGCAGTGCATTTTTCCATTTCTCGAGAGGCATACCTGAAAATTGATTATAGTATCATTATCTCATTGATAATTATAATTAAGGTTAATTTTCCAAGTGGTTTACATTTGAAACAATCATGTGTATTTTTCCTATTATCAATCAAATTTATGAAACAAATGACATTATTTTCCTAATTGATTTATCTAGGCATCTTTGCCAAAAATCAATTGGTCATGAACAAATAGAGTCTATTTCACTGATCTAGATATCCTTTCACAATTACCAAAACCTGTGCTACTGTAGTTTTGTAGAAATACTGAATTTGGGAAATACGAATGTATGAATCAATCAAGTTTTTTAAAAATTATTTTTCAATTTTCTAAGATTCTCTAATTTGTTTAGGCCCTTTGCATCTAAATTATAGATTTACCTCAAATTATATGGAGAGAAATTTTGCTAGAATATGGATTTAGATTACAGATAAATTTCAGAAGAACTGATATTTTTACAACATTAACTCTTCCATTTTATGATTATGGTATATATATCCTTTTATTTCAACCTATTAAACATTTTTTCAGCAATTATTTTGCAATTCTCATGGTGCTATGTTTCTATGCCTTTTATTGTTGATTTTGCTGCTTAAAATGACCTCCAGGTGTAGAAATGAAATGCTGCCTACTGTTTCCAAGTGCAAAAGATTCTGATCTGCCTTATGGAGAAAAATGAGTGTGTAGGGTAAAATTCAAGGTTGAGTTATAGAGTTCTTCACTATGAATTCAATGTTCATGAATGAACGACCTACTAAATACAAGCCCTATTCACAGAAACACACATAAAACAGAGTTATTGATCACTTGATGAAAATGTGACCAGAAACTCACAGGAACGTTGCTCTGTATTTTCCCTAGGATCAGTGGTTCAGGATGTATTAATTCAGTGTTTTCTGTTATTTTATAGACCATAACTACATGAATGAGATGAATCAAGTGCATGCTAATACATACAAAATTATTTTCCATTTATTCAAATGTGTAGCAAACATTTTGCAAGAATGGACCAAGTGCCTGCATTTGTTCTGGTCATCAAGGTTTTTATAGAGATAAAGGAAAATGCTCCCTGTTGACTTAATTATTTTATATATTATCTAGCAATGCTTATTAATCCAAAAACATGCTTATTTCACACTGAAATGATAATGTATTTTATGTCCTCACATGGTTATAACAGAATAATAAATTAACTAAAAATTGGAATAATCTTTATACAAGGCAAAAGAAAAGTAATCCTTCAGGGCCACATGTAGGAAAATGTAGGTCATCACATGTAGGTCATCACATGTAGGTAATGACACTGTAATGTTCAGGATAATTATTATGGAATTGGGTTGCACACAAACACTCGATTATAGTAGTAATTGTTTTTTATATGCTGACTATCTCTATTTTAAGAACATATTCACAATTAAGACAATAAAAATTTACCTCCATGTTTTCAAACTACATTTTATGAGTGAGATTTTTTTTTCAAACAGCTTCATGGGAACATAGTACCCTAGTGTTTAAAAAAGAACTCATAAATTCTGTATTCAGCTATAATTTAATGTGAATATGATCATGTAACTATTAAATATTTATTAAACTTTAGTTCTGTTTCAAAATTAAAGATATAATTTTATGTTTTCCAATGGGGAAAAACTAAATAATAGCTGTATTTACTTTTGCTAAACTGGAACTGCACTCAAGATTCTTTGTCAACTTTATGAAATACAGGGAAAAGAAGCTTGCAAGGTAAAACTTATTTTGTTACAAATAGTTTTTTAAGGAATTAATTTGAGAAAATATTTTATGACATATTTTGTTATACCTGGATAATAAATGATTACCCTCATTATGAAGTATAATTACAGTAAATTGTTACCAATTTTAAAAGCTTGGGAAACAAAGCAGAAAACTCCTCCTGTGTTCAATCTGGTTTACTTTGTTCTTTGCAGAGTAGCTGATGTTTCCGTTTCATTGGATTGCATGTTAGTTTTCCTTGGGATCACTGACAAATGACTTGAACTTGCTTTTTTTTGTCAATATGTGTATAGACTGTGTATGCTTTATAACAATGAGGAAAAATTTCTTGCTATTTAAGATAATGATAATGACATGTTGAAGCTCCAAATTCTGTCAAATTTAGAACTAATAATATTGCCCTTAAGATGAAGTCTAGAGTGTTTCGTATTTTATTTTCCTTTATACTGGCGATTAAACAGGAGAAGTGATGAGCTACATCCCCAGTCCTTTTCGGTTTGTTTTTTGTTTTGTTTTGAGATAGGATCTCACTAAGTTGTCCAGTCTGGCCTTGAGCTTGTCATCCTCTTTAGCCTCCCAACTCGTTGGAATGACAGGTGTTTCACCATTCCTTGCATAAAATCTAAAGTTTTAATAAGATGTTTTGAGGCTTTTTATACTTAAGATCCTTCTCAATACTCTGAGTTCTTACAACTTTCCATTTTCCATGATACCCTCCTGCCATATTATTTTTCTGTATTTCATGTGTATGTTGTCTTCATAGAACTCTCTCTTCCTCTCTCTCTCTCTCCCCCTCTCTTTCCCTTTCTTTCTTTCTCTCTCTCACTTGCACACATGGGGTCGAACCCAGGGTCTTCCCAGCACATTTTGCATTTTGACAGAGGGCCTCACTATTGCTAAATTTCTCAGGCTTGGTTTGAATTTGCAATTCCCCTGGCTCAGCAACCCAGCGTACTAGGATTATAGGCAAGCGCCATCACGCATGGCTTCTGCTTCTCTGAGTTTTATAGCCAGGCCCAGTGTACCCCAAGTTCAGGCAATATAACATTCTTTGGTTTTATTTATTTATTTATTTTTGGCACTCAATGCTTTGACCACCACAGCGCTTACTTCATTCTATTGACAACACAATTATTTTTTGCTCCACTTAATTGGCCTTTTTGTGAGGTCAAGGTCAATTTTGAGATTTTTTTCTAACTTGTCACTATGCTTTATAATATATATTTATATACATATAAAACATATGTATTCAATATGTATCTTATTTTCCTTGTTAAATAAGTAGTGAAAAATACTATTAAATATGCAAACTGTTTGATTTTGTATGATTGACAGCCAGAATTGAAAAGCCAGAAGAAGGAAGTGGAAGGGTGTTTAGTTTGAGTTTTGCTCAGTTCACAGTCGTCCTAGGTCTAGCAGAGATTCATCTTTGTCATCTTTATATATACATCTTTGTCCTTGAATATATACAATCATTTTGAAATTTCCGTGGGAAAAATGCAATTAAATATTAGACTTTTTCATCCTATATATTCATACTACACTTGATTTTTGCCGAAAGGCCAAGAAGCGATATCTTATGTATTGATAATAGGAAAAAGTTTAAGGAATATTATAATCCTATAGCTTGTTAATATTAAGCTATGAATGAAATTATGTCTAAAGTTCTAAATTATCTTAAAACATAGGAGGAGAATGGGAGGTGAGGAGATTTAAATATATGCTGAAGGCTAGGTGACACTTTGTTATTTAAATGCATTGAAATGTGTTTTTTAGTTTCAAAATAACTAATAGAATAGAAATGAATAGCAGAATTGACAAATTATAAGAGGCAGAAAGACAATTTTAATATAAACATGATCAATATTGGGGTGCAGGGACTAAGACAGTGGGAAAAGCAACCAAAGGAAAACGATACAAATAAGGGACATCAGAAAGATTTAGGAATAAAACCAAAAATATTAATTATATAAATCAGTATGAATGGCTTCAATGAGCCCATTCAAATATAAATAATATTAAAGTGGGTTGAACAAAATTAGCTTTATGATATTAGCAAGCATAAAATACACAAAGGTTGAAAACAGAAGTATGACTCTCTGTGAAATACCACAAACATGGAATTGTATATGCTTGAGAGTTATTACCTTTAAACCAACATTAAATGTAAAAACAACACAATGTTTTGTAATAATAATGTAATCTCTGAAGAAGATATTTAGCAGGGTGGAATTACAATTAAGACAAAAATTACAAACATATAAAAACAAAATACAAATAGCCATTAAACATAAAAATAAAAGGAATTTGAATCAGAATCATAATGGAGAATTTTGAAATGTGATTGAAAAATATGTCAGATGTTTAAAATAAACAATATTACACATTACCTTTTTTATTTCTGACAGAGTCTTGCTATGTAGTTAAAACTGGTCTTGAACTCACTTATGTAGCCCAGGCTGGCCTCGAACTCTCAGTGATTCTCCTGGTTCAGTCTCCCAAGTGCTGGGATTACAGTTGTGCACCACTGCACCTGACATTTCACATTACATTAATCCCTCTCAGAACAGTCCTCTTTGCTTCAAACAAACATATTCCATCATTCTTGCCTCTTTATGAAGCAGTTCACTGTATTTTCCGATCATACAGGTAGTTAGATTTTAGGAGACAAAGAAATACAAATACTGCACTAATTATACAATGCCCTGAATAAAATAACTATCATGTTCAGAGAAAGCAGTAACAACTGGTAAATATTTTTAATGGTTGAAGACAAACTGCTTTCCACTAGTATTGGTGTGACAGTTAATGGGATGTTCTATCTTAATGAAGGTTTTTGTGCCCTTGAAATGAAATGTGTATATTCTGCTAATTGGGGGTATAGTGTTGCATAAATGTCAGTTAAGTCTAATTTGTTGCGTGTGTTGCTCAGGTCTCTGCAGCCTTACTGTTTTCCCGTCTACATGTTCTATCAGTTAGCCTTAAAGACTCCAAGTATAATTGTGAATGTGCTTATTTCTCCATTGTTTTATTAGTTTTTACTTCATATATTTTGACACTCTGGTGTTAGATGCATACATAATGATGTCTCCTTGGTGACTTGGTCCTTTTAACAATTTATAATATCCCTCCGCATCTCAGATCATTTCCCTAGTTCTCAAGTGTGCTTTGTGTGATCTTTGTACAATGACTCCTCCTCTCTTTAATCACTGATAGCATGGTAGATCATCACCGAGCTTTAAAAGGGGATTTGTATACATATATTTGTATACATTTGGATCTTATATTTTTGTCTGCTCATGACAATATCTTTTAACTGACATGTTTTTATGTTTAATGTAAGTACTAATACTGTTAGAATTAAGTTTATGACTTTAATTGTTCTTTTGTTTCTTTCTTTTGCAATATTTGAATATTTTAGAATTAACTTTAATTTATTTTATATATTTATTAATTTTAAAAAATCTAGAGATTATAACATATTAACCAAATTTGCACAGTCTACTTACAATTAATCTTTTTGTACTTCACATAAGAGGCCATCACAAAACTACTTTTACTTACATTCTCTCTCTGATGTAATTATGTTGTATATTACATTTACTTACAGTGAAAAAATCTCATCAATGTTATGATTTTTCTTTTGAAGTAATGCATATTTTAAGAAATTTAGAAAGCAAGCAATTTACAAAGATATTTTTCCATTTTGCTCCTTTTTTGTTATTTTCCTTTTTTTTTTTCAATTCTGAGGATCAAACACGGGATTCTGTATACTAAACTACATACACAGCTTTTTTATCTTTTACTTTTAGACAGTGACTTACTAAATTGTTCAGGTGGGACTCAAATTTGCAGTCTTCCTGCCTCAGCCTCCAAGGTAGCTGGAATTACAGGCCTGCTCCACTCACCTTGGCTGCTTTTCTTTTTTGTTCCTCTTTATTCATTCCTGATGCTCCATATATTCCTCAGTTACTATTTTCTGTCTAAGACGTAAATTTCTTCATCATTTCTTTTAAAGTAGGTTTAGTCATGACAAACTCCCTTAGTTGTCTTCTAGCTAAAATCATCTTTATTTTGCCCTTATTTCCTTACATATAGATTGTAAGTTCCTTATTTTCGGCACTTTAAAAATGTTCTTCCATTGTCTTTTGATATCCTTGGTTTCTCATTAGAAATCTATAGTCACTTGTATCTCTGTTCTTGTGTGTGTGTGTGTGTGTGTGTGTGTCTGTCTGTCTTTTTCTCTAGCTTCTTTCAAATTTATTCTTCAGATTTTGTTTTCAGAACTTTGTTTCTAATATATCTGGATATGGTTATGTTTATGCTGATTAGGGCTCAGTTATTTTCTTAGACCTTCTAAGTTATATTATGCTGAACTTGAGAAAATTCCAGTTGTTATTTTCTTCAAATTTTGGCAAACTGTATCCTGTGAGCTGACTTATGGCTTTTATTACTAAAAAAGGACTTACTATAAATTATCTACACTCATTCATTTATTCAATGTTAGGCTGCTATGATGATAGTGGTGGACTTGAGTAGTTGTGACAGAAAATGTATTAAAATATTTATTTACTGATCTTATAAAAAATGATAATCTCTATCTAGACTAAAATTCCTTTAGCAGGATATAAAAAGTTCTTCATATTTTGTTTCTTAATACCATTTTGAGATTTGTTTCGAAAGTGTATTTTAAGTCTTTTTAAGTCTAGTAGTTTTTTTCTAGTAGTTCTTAAGAGTTTGTTGATTCTTCAATGTTTTGCATTTTTGTCCTTATACCTTTTTCTGTCTGGAATGTTTTGAGGGATTAGGCACTTGGGAAATAAATTTTTGTCCTTCAAAGCACAATATAGATGTTACCTTCCTTTCAAACATTTTCTGAACATTCTAAGTACTTATTACTTTATCTGTGTTATGTATTAGCCCTCTATTGTTATATACAGTGAGCCATAAATGTCTATAAGTTCTGTGAAGATTCAACCAGCTATGAATTAAAAGTATTAGGAAAAACAGTGTTTGCAATGAACATGTACTGACATATTTTTGTCATTATTCCCTAAACAATATACCATCTATTTGCATAATATTTGCATTATATTAGATACTACAAATAATAAAGAGTTGATTTAAAGTGTACTGGACACTGTGTAAGTTATATGCAGACACTGCACCATTTTACATAAGGAATTAGCACATCTGTGGATCGCACTGTCCATGGAGTCCTGGACCAATCTCCGAAGGGTACCTGGGGATGACTATGTATCACACTAGATTTTAGTTACTGTGTTTCAGTATTTTTTGGAAGTTTTGGTAAACTAAAAAGTAAGTGAAAGTTTCCCCAAATATTGCCATCTTTATTTTTATATGAACTACAAATTGGTCTTCCCATGCCAGCTCTTCAATCACGCCCCAACCCTCTTCTCAGAAATTGCCACTACTGTTAATTTGATATCCATCTCATTCTGTGTTGCTTTACCCTCATGGAAAATGCAGCGAGATGGATATATAAAATAATAGAATGCAGTTTTTTTTTTCCGTGGGTACCAGGAGTGGACCTCAGGACCTCGCGTGCCAGCAGGCGCCCATGCCGCTGAGCGATATCACCAGCCCTTTTTATCGTATGTGGGTTCCGAGAGTCAAACTCAGGACCTCAGGCTTGCCAGGCAGGTGCTTATGCTGCTGAGCTATCTCACGGGCTCTAGAATGCAGTTTTTTTTTTTTTTTTTTTTTTTTTGTGGGTACCGGGGGGTCAGCCTCAGGACCTTGTGCGCCAACAGGCACCCGTGCCGCTGAGCAATATCACCGGCCCCTTTTTCGTATGTGGGATCTGGGAGTCAAACTCGGGCCCTCGCGCTTGCAAGGCAGGCGCTTATGCCGCTGAGCCATCTCACCGGCCCTAGAATGCAGTTTTTAAAGAAGACTTTTATGTATGGTTTTAATGAACTTCTAATATTGTCAGTGCATATAGATCTACTTCATTTTGTAAAATGGCTACATTGTGTTATTCAGCTTTCCTCAGCGGAGACACAATAGCTGACACCTACAACTCAAAAGAAAAAAATGGTATAATTTGGCTCACGATTACAGGTGATTCAGTCCACAATCAGCTGGCTCCAAAACAGGAACACCCTGTGGCAGGATGTGTCGAGAAAAGATGCTTAGTTCATGGCAGTTGGCAAGCAGAGTCGGGAAACAGTCCCAGAAAAGAAGGAGTAAGGGACCAGACATGTTAGTCAGTCATGCATCTGTTATCAACCCAGACACATCCAGAAGTGTGCTTTACTAATTCCTTAGGTGGCTCTCAAGCCAATCAAGTTGACACAATTAAGCTTAACCAACACATTGTATTTTCTGAGGTTTGCTATATGTTATTTAACTAGCTTCATATAATGCATGCTTAGTATCTTTTAAAAAATTTTTGCAATTGTATAAGTGGTAAGCATGTTTGTTCACTTATCTTTATTTCTGCTAAAATTTTTATAGGTATATTTCTTTAAGTAAACTCCAACATAATTTTGTAACATTTATTTTCTTATCCTGGTCTCTCAGTTTCAGTGCTATGAAACAAATATATGACCTCTGCTTTGAGTATGCTCAGCAAGTCACTTTTAGTCCAGCACAAAATCCATACGTGTGAATACTGTTTCTTGTGTCATTGTCAACAAAATCTTTCAAAGTTGCAATTTTTTTTTTTTTTTTTTTTTTTTTTTTTTTGTGGGTACCGGGGGGTCGACCTCAGGACCTTGCGCGCCAACAGGCACCCGTGCCGCTGAGCGATATCACCGGCCCCTTTTTCGTATGTGGGATCCGGGAGTCGAACTCGGGCCCTCGCGCTTGCAAGGCAGGCGCTTATGCCACTGAGCCATCTCACCGGCCCCAAAGTTGCAATTTTTATCACTCATATTGTTAAAACATTTAAAATACGTTATTTCATTGACATTTGTACATTTTAATTCATTGCTGGATTATACTAAGTTTTCACTTTTTACTTTATTATTTTCTTCCATTCTTATTTATGTATATAAATTCTTCATTTGGTAAAAAATGTTTTTTCAGTCCATATTTTACCATTAAATGTTAGTTACGGTTACTTTTACTTTTAATTTAATCAACTCTACCAGCTGTTCTCTTTGGGGATACAGCATTACTTAATTTCAGGGTCTCTACTCAATGAATATAAAAATTATTTTTGCAGTATTTTTCATAGGATACTTGGACACTTTACCCTTTTGGAATTTGTTTTTGTGTATTCTAAGATTGGGCATATTTAATTTCTTCCAGTTGTAGAGTAAATTGCCCAGTCTCCTTCATTAAATAACCCATGTTTTCTTCCTTGAGTTGAAAAACCCTGATGTTATATATTCTATTTTGTTTCTATTTATGAACCATGTTTCTAGATAAAGCTGTTTTAATTGCAGTAGCTTTATTTCCACATCTGTTTTTGCATTGTGATTCTTATTAGGCTTCTATTTAAATTTTTATTAGATTAAAAATTTCAGAACAAAAGGCTCATCTTACTCATCTTGGCTCACAGGCTTAGCAGAGTGGCTATACATAAATTTTATAAATAAATTATTATCTAACTTTATTGACATTGAACTCTATTTTCCTTGAAAATTCTCTTGTTTGATGTTAGCTCAATTCTTTCAAAACACAGTCAACACCATAATTACTTACTGAACATGTGCTGTATTAAGACTCTGAATTAAGAACTGTGGAGAGTGAGAACACAGGAGTCTGTCTTTAAAGAATTTCTTCTTACTGTAGTGATCATAATATATTTATGCAAATAAAAATAACTGTAAAACAGCAATGCCTCGGTTCATGAACACTTCTGTTTGTGAACAATTTGGTTTGCAAACAGAAGTGTTTGGCAAAATTTTGCCTATGTTCGGGAACTCTGCATCAGGTGATGAACACAAACACAGCCATCTTCCCCAGTGTCATGGAATGAACTGAGTTCCTGAACCGAGGTGACATTGTATTAAGCAATAAAAAAAGGGTTTTTGAAAAAAAAATGTATTAAAGAGAGATTAGTAAAGTTATTGTTTTAATCACCGAAAAAAACTTTATGAAAGATATTGTTGCCACATTGGTCAAGTAGCTATATAAGTGAATATAAAATGATATAAGTTACATAAAACATCCTTGGTGCAGGATTCATCTGACCTACATCCTAAGTCTTACAGAACTTTTGAGTTACTGTATTCTGTCAAATGGGCCACAGGAGTCTTTCAAAGTTATTGTAATGGTTGATACATTGTGTCAACTTGAGAAGTTTAGAAGCTTAACTAAGTGACTCAGGAGTTCTACATCCTAGAACGTAGAGGACCCACCCTAGGATAGGAAACCTGCTTACAAGATAAGGGAGGAAAAGAGGTTTGCTCTTCCCCCATTTTTGCTCTCATTGCTTTTGTTGTCTTCTGTTTCTTTGAACTGTTGCTCCTCTGCCATGCCACCCTGCTTTGGCCCAGCTGGTTATGGAATGAAACCTCTACAAACTGTGAGCTAAATAAACCTTTCCCTCTTTAACTTTGGGTGTTGAGTATTTTGTCTCAGCAACGAGAGAAAAGTAACAAACACAGAATTTGATACCAGAGAAGTGGGGTCATTGCTGTGACTATACCTGACCATGTGGTTCAAGAACCTTTGGGAATGGCTTGTGGGAAGAGTTTGGAAAGGTTCAGAGATGTTGCTTTAAAGAGTAGAGCTGGAATGCCTTAGGCTCTTCTGTATGGGAAATTCTGGTCAGAGCTCAGAAGACCAGAAGGCTGATAGAAATCCTGTTGGTAAAGCCCAGGCTCAAGAGGTTTCTGCTGGGAAGAATACTGCATTGGCTTTTGGACTCTAGATGATGACTTGGCAGAAAGTTTGTCTGCATTTTGCTTGTGTCCAAAGATATTGACTGAGACTGAGATTAAGGGCAGTGGACTAATTAATCTGGCAGAAGAAATTTCAAGGCAGTTTAATTTGAGGCAATGGCATGCCTATTGTTGGGGCTTTTAGCCAGATTTGCGTTGAGAATCAAGAGCAAACAGCCCAGTAGGATGATTTAAAACACTGTGAGTTTGGCCAGAAAGGAAGCTCCCGTAGAGCTATGGACTGCAAAGATAGAGCAGAGGAGATCTTGATTGCTGAAAAGGCACAGGACAATAGAAAAGATGGCCTACAGGCTTCACAAGAAGCTTGAGGACTCCACCCTTTGTAGCCTCAAAATTGCGAAAGTGAAAGACTTTGCTTTGAGGAGAAAGCTGCAGAGCACCATGTTCCAGAATGGTGGCAGCCACACCATGTTCCAGAATGGCAGTGGCATAGAGAATTTGTTCTCCAGAATTGGATTCAGAGTGCTGAGCCATATAGGCACTCAACCTCTACAGGCAAGAGAGAAGGAAGCCTGGCTACTGCTCCAGCTGGCAGCAGAACTTGGCATCATCCACATGGTGCTGGTTTTAGATGCATACAGAATGCAAGAGTTGTGGGATCAGGAAGGCTTCCACACCAATTTCAGAAGAAGGCCTGGGAGGCCAGGCAGTGTGCCCCTGAGAGGGCAGTGTGTGAAGCTGTGAGGGTGAAGCCAAAGGTACTGTGGAGACCCAAAAAGTTTGGAGAAGCCAGGACTGTGGATCATCTGAGGAAAACTGCAAGGAGGGAGCAGAGCTGGCCCAAGAGAGAAGCCATGGGAGACACAACCACCAGCAGTGCAGTAGGGGCAGACAACCCAAGCCCTCTGGAGTTCACAACTTGCCACAGATTGCCAGGGATACTGGACATAGAACCTCAGGACTCAGGAACCTCAGGACAAAACCCTGCTGGATTTTGGATTTGCTTTGGTCCCATTCCTTGTATTCCCCCATTTGTACCTTTTGGAATAGAACTGTCTAACTTGTGCCATTGAATGTTGGAAGTGTTTAACCTCTTTTTCATTTGTACAGGGGCTTGTAGCTAAGAGTTTGTCTTAAATCTCAGAGGAGACTTTGGACTTGGACTTTTCAGCAATGCTGAAACTGTTGGGACTTTGGCAATTCTTAGACCTGGACTAAATGCCTTTTGCATAAAGGGATGTGCATGAGTCTCTGGGGAGCCCCAGGGGTGAAATATTGTGGTTCTAATGTAATATAACTATAACATTGATAGCCTTAACACTGTTCTTAAAGTTCGTTAAACCTGCGTTATAATGCTCAATTTGTGAAATGATAAGAATAAGCATGTCGTTGTATCTGGAAACTGATTTAAAGAAATGTGTCTGGTTGTCAAGTTGACAAGGGGTGGATTATAATGGTTGATACATTGTGTCAATTTGAGAGGTTTAGAAGCTTAACTAAGTACTCAGGCATTCTACATGCTTGGACATAGAGGACCCACCCTAGGGTAGGTAACCTGCTTACAATTTAAGGGAGGAAAAGAGGCTTGCTCTTCCCCCTCTTTTGCTCTCATTGCTTTTGTTGTCTTCTGTTTCCTTGAACTGTTGCCTCTGTAGCATGGCACTCTGCTTTGGCCCAGCTGACTATGAACTGAAACCTTTACAAACTGTGAGCTAAATAAACCTTTCCCTCTTTAACTTTGAGTGTTGGGTATTTTGTCTGAGCAATGAGAGAAAAATAACCAACACAATTAGGATAGGATTTTGGGTTCTGTTTGTTTTGTTCTTTCTTTCTTTGCATTTAGAAGCACTCAGGGCTCTGATTTTTGATTCTAGTAAAGGACATTAACAACATTTTTCATTTCTCATGCTAGTGTTTCTACCAAAGCCTACTTTGACATATGTAACTTTTATTTACATTGTGAGAATGATTTTATTTGTTGCTTGGAGACCTTTGTGTTTGCTTGATCTGTTGGCAAGCCCTCGTGGGAACTGCAGTTCAGGTAAGGGGAATGTGGATGAGGAGACAAGACTTACCATGTTCTAAGTCACAAGTCACAGCAATGAGAAAAATAAGGCTCATACTTATAATGAGATAAGTATGCCATGGATAAACTCCACAAAAGAAGTTATTTTAACGACTGGGTGTCATAGATGTTTACGTTATATATCTAGGCAATGTGCACAGTTATCAACCATTAGTAATAGATAATGTAAGTTGTACATAATAGGAAGATAATGTAAAAATAATTTTGTTTTGTTTTTTATAGGTTGTTTTTTCTTAATAGAATATCTTCACGTGAGAGTTCTAAATTTAATTCATTGATTGAAAATCTGTACAGGGCAAATGATGGAGAACATATATTTTTTCTTAAAATGTTAGCAATTGCAAAACTAAATTACTTCTAGATCTATACTGTGCATATAAAGTACATAATTTTGCTCTGTATTGAGATACAAAAGAGCTGTTTTAACTCTATTGACTTGTGTATGGTTTGTATATATCAGCCAAGTTTGCCCAAGCAAACTACCTTTTAAAAAATATTTATTTTTGCTTTCAAAAAGCAAGCACACCCTCTGCAGTCTGACCTATCAATTTTCAGTAATTCCACAGAAACAATTTAGAACCCAATTCCTTGGAGCCCTAGTGTTGTGAGTCAAATATGTGACTTCTATTTTATGTCTGAACAATGTGCAAGTAACTTTCTCTGCAGAGCACTGCCAGGTAAAGGCATCTACTGTTGTTTGCCAAAGGTGATATTTTGGAGAAATAAAACATGTCATGCAGTCTTATTGGGTCACATTTAAACTAAGTTTTATATGAGAGGTATTTGTCACTTGAAGCAAAATATTTTCCCTGATCATGATAGATGGACAATCTGTTTCTGACCCTACATTTTTATATCTTGTACCTTACTTGTTACCTTCTTTGGAACATATGGTTCTCATGAATCAAAGACACCAGCCTTAAATAGTATATAGCCTGGTGATACACATTGCTGTATATGAAGTGAGCTGATAAAACCATCCTTTTGAGAAGGAGAAAGAAAGTAATGGTCAAAAGTAGAATTCTATAGGCATAAGATGCAATTAGTCATAAATACAGTAAAGAGAAGGATCTCAGTTGTCATCATCTTCTACATACATTATTAAGTACATTTAGTAAATATGTAAGGCATTAGGACATTTCTCTGAGGTAAAGAAATCCAGAATGGGCTTGTGAAGGAAGCTGGATTGCTGAATACAGATGCAGAGTAGAGATAAATGAAAATGGTGAGTAGAAGTCAGTACCTCTTACTGCATATGACTAGGTGAGTAATGAAGAAGTGAAGCTGAAGATAAAGTTTCTTCTTCTCCACCATGCAGTTGAACCTTGGAAACATGCTGCTTTGGTTTCAGGATCCCAACCCTCTACCCTAAGATACCAAAATCTCTGGTGCTCAGGTCTATTACTGTAGAGGCATAGTATTTGCATATAACCTATCAACATTCCCTATATACTTTAAATTGTCTCTAATTTATGTGTAATACCTAGTGCAAGGTAGATTCTATGGAAATTGTGGTTATATGATGTTGTTTAGGGACTAAAGACAGGAATAAAAGTGTGTACATGTTTAATACAGATATATTTTTTCTTAATTGTTTTTGAAGTAAGATCACAAAGTCTATTATAGTTATATATATGTATACATGTAGATAAAGTCTATATAGATGTAGATATAAAATTTATATAGTTAGATATGGATGCCTAACTATATAAATGATCTTAATTGTGTTTCTTAAGTAGTGTTAAAATGACTATAAATAAACTAAAAGTAAATGTTAAGGACAAGACTGTACATAAATAACCAAAAAAAAAAAAAAGAAAAGAAAAAAAGAAAGAAAAGAAAAGAGGCACTGATCCTAAAGGTATGACAGGTGACATCCCACTGACTGTGTCTCTTTGGCTCTCTGGTTGTATTTGGCAAATCTCTACCCTCTCTTTTCTGATTATCAACATTATTTGTTATACTCAGCCAGTGAAAGCAGGGATGTGGCCCCTGACTCTCTAAACTAATTGTAAAACTCGTCAAGATTAACATTTGAGCAAAGGACTTTCCATTTGAAATACAGTTTGACTGTTTTATCCTAATATACCCTTCCTAAAGTTTTAAGCTAAATACACATATCAGAATCCAAGAATGGAAGAGAAGAAGAAAGAAAACACAGATAGAAGAGGAACTCGTATCAGCATGGAGCATAAAAACTGCAATCCCCTTGTGCTTTCCTGAGAGGAACAGCCACATGCCAAGAAGCACCAGATGCTACATTTCAGAAACTGCCTGTGGACTATCTAACAATATTTTGATTTATGAAATAGAACTGATTTTTGTATTTGAATTGCAATAGAAGTATAGTGAGGCTCTATGCTCCTAGCAATGGAATATTCTCCTAGGTTGTGAGGACCAGCTGGGGTAGCAGCAGTCATTATCTCTGTACAGCCAAGGCTCCTTGGACAACTGGTACCGGGATGTGCTGCTCCCTTGCACTAGGGGAAGAGGTTACTCTGGCGAAGAACCTGTGTGGCTCCGATCAAAGCCAAGGGCAGACACTACTGTTGCAAAGCTCCTTTCATGTTGAGCATGAGAAAAGTAATGGAACCCAACACCCTGGCTTTAAAGAATATATTGTGAGGTGGAGGAAATGGAATCTATGAAATTCGAAGGAAAACACACTTCTATAAATGATTTCCTATGGAGCCCTTATAACATTTGAGAAAGTAATTTGACATCCTTGATAGGATGCTGGAGACATAGCATAACGCCAAATTAAGTAGAAAAGAAAGCCAGACTGTGGCAAAAATACGGAAATATGAAACAAAAGATAAGCAAGCAAAGCAGTGTTAACACTGTAAAGATAGAAATTTGGGGATCCCAAGGCAGGTGACATCACTCCCTGGGATTTCTCTGCAAATGGTGCAGTGGCATTTCATTTGGAAACATTAGGATTTTGTTGTATTAAGTTTTTCACTCATTTGTTCTCTTTGTCATAATATTTAAATTTAACTTTTAAAAACATCTTCTAGGCAATATGATGTATCTTGTTTAGCATAATATTCCCGTCACCCCGTCACATATGTGGGTATTGTAGGTCTCTTTTAACTCTCTCTTGGACTAATCAATTTTTGATCCATTTATATGAATTGAAATGGGCTTTGAGAGATAGTGGCAAAGATGGTCAGCCTGAGTCTGTCTCTAACTTTTGCACTTGTTAGCTATGTGACCTTGAACAAATGACCTTCTGTGATGCATTTTTCTCTTTATAAAACAAGGAGAATAAAAATAATTATTTAAGTGTGTTACGAAGTTTTTACAGTAATATGGTGAGTAAAGTATTCTAATGCCTATTAATACATATAGAATAAGTTTTAGCTATTATCATTATATTAAAACAGGAGCAGTAAAAGAAAGCTAGGTGTAATAATGAAGATAATTTTATGTTCTAATCAAAATAATAACAGGAATATCACCTCCTTAGACAGGCTGTGCTAAACTATTCATTTATGTGAATTCAGAAAATCAAAAGAACATTTATCAAATGCCAAAAAAAAAGCTTCCAAAAAAGTTACAGTGATTTGAGAGGAAGCTCTCAAATAAAAGATTAATCTAATGAATACAAGATGCATATGGAGACTCCCATGGAGAAATATACAAAAAATCCCTTACTTTGAGCATAAATAAATAAATTTGCTTCATCTTATTCATCTACTCTCCTTTCTTTTATACTTTCCCTTACTTATTAGTTTTCAAAATATTTTTGAAAAGCATGGCCAGTAAAGTAGGGACACATACACAAAGCAATTATTATAAAAATAAATCATCAAAATTCTTAAGTCACATCTACCCTATGTGTTTTCTGGTATTTTGAAATTCATATTGCAAGTGTAATGTATTTGTAGCAGTGTGAGCATTGCCACAGCTGTTTGCAAAATCTATTTAAATGATTTTATCATAGATTTTCCTCTACCTCTTGAATTATGACTTTAATGGTGAACAGTAAAACTACTTCATGCAGGGAAATTGACTTCACTGAATTTTATAACAGGAAACAATTTTGACTTCCAATGAAAAATAAATGAAATAAGATAATATCATCCCTACAAACTTTGTCTTAACATTAAGTTGGAATTGGGGAGTAATTCTATAATAAAAGAGAGCACTATTAAATTCTATTTTCTTCCTTATTTTTCCTATCAGACATCTGAGCCTTTCTCTCGTCCATGATATTGTGTTCTCTGAGGTAATAGATGGCAGGCCCAACTGAGCTGAGGAGATGGTTGCATAAATATACTTAATGATCCTCGCCAAATACACAGTACCTAATGTTACAGGACAATATTCCTGGGGCATGTATTGATTGTTACCAAGGATAAATAAACTCTTTTCAAAAGTATGTTATATATGGGTTAATGTCTGCAAAGGTTAAAAATATCAAACTCTGAAATATCATGACCTGACTTTAATGACCCACTAATAGGTTGACATTTGCAATTCTTTTTGGGGGGTAATAGCCCACCATATGCAAAGATCGGCTTCTGCATTTAGCCACTTTTCTCAAGGGAAAAAATATGAGTAATAACAGTGCAAGGGAGGTTAATAACAGGTACAGGCCTAGCATAGCTTTTATCAGTCCATTCAGAAAATGAACTGAGAATTGCTGTCAACTTGATTGGGAAGGGGAAGGGAAGAATGAACCCCTATGGGAGGCATCAGCCAGCTTCAGTGTGTGTAAAGGTTGTTTGCAAGGTTACCTGGGCTGATACCACAGAAAGCTGGAATTTGCATGTCAAAGCTTTGCTTCTTTTGTAACATGCTGCCACACAAATCATTGGCCCTGGGGTTTACATTTCATGAATGTCTAAACTCATTTAAAAATTAACACGCAATAATTTATGATCCACAATGCACCTAATCATTCTGAAGTTTTAGAATGTTTTGTTTTGTCATTGTGCTTTCTTCTTACCTGTTCTTACCTTCGAAATTTTAGTTTCTCCACAGTCTATCGCGATTTTCCTTTGCATATGAATCCATTTTTTTTTTTTTGTGGGTACCGGGGGGTCAACCTCAGGACCTCGCGCGCCAACAGGCACCCGTGCCGCTGAGCGATATCACCGGCCCCTTTTCCGTATGTGGGATCCGGGAGTCGAACTCGGGCCCTCGCGCTTGCAAGGCAGGCGCTTATGCCGCTGAGCCATCTCACCGGCCCATGAATCCATTTTTTGATAAGGATATTCATCTTTGAGGCCACTGTATTATTACTACAGTCAGGGGGAATCAAAAGAACTCATATTTAACATCACAACTAAAATTAATTTATCATTAAGCTGATGATGTCATTTGCCTGAAATACTGGAAAAAAGATTTATAGGTGCTACAGTTTAGTTTTGTTACTTATTGAATTATTATTATTTCAATTACCTACCTAGCCATTTTCAGAACACATTCTAAGAATATCTGTACTATATTTTGGTCTATGAATTATTTAGTCAGAATTAATGGCTTTGCATTACTGAACATATCCAAATATGCTATGAGCCAATAGATGTGTAATGACTTGCTATAGATTATGTTTATTAACACTGTCATTAATTAGTATCCTTCCTCAGCAGAGTTGAAAACATTACGTGATAAAATTTTAGTATAAAGTTCATAGAGAATAATTTCAATTTTATACAAGTAGAATTTTATTCATCCATACTATATATATATATATATAGTCCACCAAAAAATGAATACATCAGGAAAAGAAAAACTTGTATGACTATTTTACTACTAAATTTATTGAGACATCATGAGATTAATACAAGTTACATTTAGCCTCATACATTTATTAGGACGGTAAACTGCTAAAGTGTGCATACATTTTTTGGTGTACTCTGTATATAAAATATGTATGTATTTGCCATGCTATATGAAAATATGAAGAGTAAGCATTATTTTTAGTTGTTTTTTATTTTATTAGTTTTATTTTCCTTCTAAGTTTATAATAAGTGCTAAAATGACATTTGGTAGCTTAAAATATTGGGATAAGCCCCAAACTATGCCTGGTTGATTCAGTGCTACAATTTGGGTTCTTTTTTCTGGTCATTATTATTATTCAATAATATAAAGAAGAAACAACTTCACAGTTTTGTTTCATATTTTTCACAATGGTATGGACTTTTCCCCTTGAGAGAGTGGAGAATGGACAGGCAGCGTGGGGCTGGAACATGTAACAGCTTGAGTGTCCTTGGGCAGCAGAAAGGACGGCAAAGTCATGATTGCTCAGAGGCCTCATAGTGGGAAATAGAGAATTGAATTTTAAATTGTGCCATAGAATAAATTAATCATTTTATATGCATTCTAAAGTAACATTGAATCTTAGAACTATTTCAGAAGAAAGAAAATTGCTTTTTTATTTGCTGCATAATTATAGCTGAGTTATGTTCCAAGATAGTCAAAGATTCAGATACCATACACTTGGTGAAAGGGTTCAGTTATTCATCACTTACTATTATGCCCACAATAGAAAACACCTCCCCAAACTCAAGAGTACATGTAAATTAATGATTTACTCCTCTCTTGCCCGACAGATGTTCTGTAGGTCAAAAATAGATAAAAATTAATTGCAAAGTTTTAAAAATATATATATTTTTTGTAGTTGATGGTGTCCTCTGTAGAATTAAAGGATTGAGAGTCTTTATGTTCAAAAACTGAGGTTCAAAATTTTGATCATAAGAGTGGCATCATTTCTGTGTCCATGTGTGGAAGCAGTCATTAAATCAACGTGTAGTTCACAAACATCTGACACATCACCTGTAGGAATATAATGGACCATATGGTCTACTCTGGCTTGATGTTATTCAGAAACAGGAAAAATATAGCCCTACACTTGTATTTTGGTATGGTCTCTAAATACCATTTGATTAAAGCCAGTAACATATGAACTACTAGATATTAAGTCAACAATGACTAAAAATGTTATTTGAGAAAGAAACTATTTTCAAGGAGGTATTTTAGTATCTGGAGGTAGCCAAAAAATCCTAGTACATTCAAGAAAAATTGACAAATGCAAATAGTAGACATTTTATTTTTAAAATATAAAATATGTGTATATATTTCACATACTAGCATAAAGAAAAATTTTGGCATATTTTTAGACAAATGTGTTCTATAAGAATTTTATGTATTGAAACCTTTTTTGAAAATTCATACTATTTCTGTTTGGAGGAACACTCAAAGCAATGCTTCCCACCTTGAAGCACTGCTTCTAACCTGAGTTAAAAATATATATTCCACTCTTGTATGAATATTTTCTTTGCTCATTAACAGTTATGACTAATAACTTTAAAATATTATTTGCTTCTTACAGAAATACAAGTGCCACAAAAATAGCATCAATATTAAATGAATCTCAAAGAACTATTTCTATATTTTAGGGTAGCCAATATACTTTTCAATGACTTTTATGATTTTTTTCTTTTGATGCTCCAAAGATTCCATTGCCACATCCAAGGTCATGAAGATTTACTCCTGTGTGTTTTTGCAATAATGTTATGGTTTTAGATCTTTATTTAAATCATGGTAAATTTTGAATTAAGTTTTGTGTAGGAAGTGTGGTAGAGGTACAACTTGACTCTTTCATATTTACTGAAAATGTATCTAGTCTTCCTAACAGTATTTGCAGAAGAGAACTCTTTTTGAATTGTTCTCACATTCTTTTTTTTTTTTTTTTTTATGTGGGTACCGGGAGTCAAACTCAGGACTTGGCGCTTGCCAGGCAGGTGCTTATGCCGCCGAGCTATCTCACCGGCCCTGGGTTTATTTTCGTACTATCAATTCCGTTGCATTGGTCTGTAGGTCTCTCCTTGTGCTGGATGTTGCCTTTTGGTTACCTTAGCTTATAGGAAGTTTTGAAGTCAGGAAATGTGAGTAGTGCGACTTTGTTTTCCTTTTCAATGTTGTTTTGCCTATTCAGAGCTCCTTGCAATTCTATATAAATTTGAGGATTAGATTTACTATTTCCCCAAGGAAGGCCTTTGAAATTTTGATAAGCATTGCAGTCAATCTGCAGACAACTTTGGGGAGTATTACACCTGTAACACTACTAAATCTCAATTCAGGATACAAGGTGTCTTTCCAATTATATTATATTATTTTATGTATTATTATATATAATATAATATAATAATTATTATATTATATATAATATATAATTTTATAATATAACTATATATTATAAATATCATAAAATTGTATATAATATATAATATGTTATTTTCTAATTATATGAGAATTCTTTATTTCAGCATATCTTGTAATTTTTATTACATACACTTTATACTTCCTTAGTTAACCTTTTCCTATGTGTCTTTTTTTTTTTTAGTATTATCGTAAATGAATTTGTTTTCTTAATTTCCTTCTTGGATTTTTCGTTGTTGTTGCATAGAAACACAATTGTTTTGTACATTGATATTTTATGCTGAAAATTTACTGAAATTATTTAATAACTGTAGTAGTTTTATGGATTCTTTATGATTTTCTATGGAAAGAACATATCTACAAAAAGATAGCTTTGCCTACTTTCTAATTTGCATGCCTTTCTTTTTCTATCTAATTATTTTAAGTGGAACTTTCCTTGGAATATTTAATAGCAGTAGTGAAAACATGAGTCTTTGTCTTTTAACTTGTTCCTGATATTAGAAGTAAAGCTTTCATAGCATTGAGTAGGCTGAGTATTTTTACCAAGAAATAGTACTGAATTTCGTCACGTTACTTTCTGTGGCTATTCAGGTGGTTCTGTGTATTTTTGTGTGCATATGTGTTTTAAAAGTGTGCTGTATTGTATTGATTAATTTTGTAATATTGAAATATTCTTTCATTCCTTGGATAAATCCCACTTGATCATGGTATGTAATTATCATACTGTTTTACTTGGTTTTGGCTAATATTTAATTGAGCACTTTTGAATTTACATTCATAACAATATTCACCTGCCTTTTCCTTGTTTTTGGTGGTGTGTTTGATTTTTCATTATTGTAATTTTGGTTTTATAGAATGTCTTAAGAAATTTTGGAACAGTTTGAGAAGAACTTGTATCTATTCTTTAAATATTTGGTAGAATTTATTCATTAAGTTTATATGGTCTTAGACTTGCCTTTGAGTATAAGCTTTTAGTTATTGATTCAATTTTCTACTTACTAAAGGTCTGTTGAAATTATCTCTTTTTTGTTGATATAGACTGGATAGCTTTTTTTTTTTTTTTTTTGAGACAGGATCTTGCTGTGTAGTTCAGGCGGCTTTGAACTTACTATGTAGCCCACGCTGGTCTTGAAACTCATGGTGATCCCCCTGCCTCAGCCTCCCAAGCACTGGGATTACAGGTGTGCAGCACCACGCCCAGCATGATAATTTGTAATTTATATGTGTGGAACTGTCAAGAAGCATATAATTGATAATTTGATTATATGTCACATTTTTGCCTATTATTATCAAAATATAGATAGCGGACTCTTGGTGAGGAATGTAAACCTCTGTTGTAACCTAATTTTTATGAACAAATGAATTTGACTCATTGTAATTTACAAATCCTGATTAAAACTTGAAATGCCTTTACATGGCATAATTGCTGATTACAACAAATTTTAGCAAAAGATTTTGGGTAATAATACAAATAAGCTGTGAATCTGAAAATGGAAATTTCTTGATTACATCTATAGAGAAAATTTTATATGATTTTGTTTTTGAGTATGTTACATAATTACTGAATTACAAAGAATGATTTTAATGAAAAAGCAAATTTGAAATAGAGGATGCTTATGACTCCAACTCTTAAGATGTCTTACAACATTTTTTGCCTCAAAATTTACAACAGACTTTTATGAATATCTATTTTTAGAGATAATTCAGAACTTCAGAGCAAACTTCCATATGTCAAACTATACATTGAGCTGATCAGTTTCTGGAGTCACAAAAAACTCTATACAGGAGCCAGTATACTGAGGAGCAAACCTTTGGTGGTTCATTATGTATTCAAAGAAAAGTGAAACACTATGATCATTATCCAGACCTCTAAAAGAGTGACTATGAATAACGACTATAATTAACATTCAGATTTATAACAGTCAGTTTCTAATACTAACCATTCCTATTAAATGAAAGTATTGAAAGTCTAGGTATGTTCTTACCAATTATAACATTTATACTGTAACAAAAATAATTTTATATAGATAGGCTGGGAAACAAATGATATAATAAATACAGCAAAATGTATATAAAATGGATTGTTTTCTTTTTTAAAAAAGATTATAATTATAAATGTTTCTGAAGTCCCCAAACAAAAACAAAAGGATTACTCTTCTAGTTTAAAAATTTATGTAATGATTTATGTTTTCCCCTTGTATATCTAAAATCATGGGCACAATCAACTCACTAAGATCTCATTAATAATGATTGATTTCAACTGAGTTTTACTGCAGAATCCGACTTTTTTATCAAAGTATTGCATGCATGTCAGAAAGTTCTAAACTGAGGGTATGACTATGTTGTATCATGCCTACAATATACAAATTATGTCAGTCTAAGGCCCTTAAAACATGTTTGTAAGGACATTCTTTAAAGAGAACTAGCTTATAGATTTTCTAGTGTGTTTGTAGCAATCCTTGGAAAAGTGGTTTTTAAAATTAATCTCTTTATGAAAGTAATTGATTATTACCTTACAAAGGAACAAAATTATGTTCACGTCAGTAGAAATGACTTCAATCCTAAGAATCTCCTTATCGCTCCAGAAGAGATGTTTTCTAGAACCATAGATCCATGGAGAGAACTATGGATCCATGGGTATCATCCTAGAATGTTGTTTTCAGAATGAACAGACGCAGGGTTTTTCTTCCAAAAGTCCTGTTCCTCTAAACACGCTGCACCAATTTCTCTCATTTTCTTTCTGAAGCTTGTTTTGAGAGTTGAAGTTCTCTCCTTTTTTATTTTAGATCACTCTGTAATACTCAATCTCATACTCAAATCAAATTATAGCATTATTCTCCCTTTGGGTGAGATTTGTTAAAGTGTGGATGGTTAGGTTTTGCCATTATTAGGTTGGTGTGGACACCTAAAATTTGCACTTCTAACCTGTATCCAGTGATGTTGGAGTTGATGTTGTAGTTTTAGGTATTTGAGGGATCATACTAATGTAAAGTCTGAATCTACTTATTCAAGATAAATCCCTGTATGGACCAGGCAAGGAATGTTAATTCAAAACAATTTGGAAACTATATTCAGTGGACAGTGGTGAGAATAGGATGTGCTGACCTAACTTGAAGTCTTTCTTAATCACATTTTTTAAGATCCTGTCATAAGGAAACAAAATGTCCAAGTTCAGCCTTTCATCGTATTTGAAGCGATGTGGCATAAGATTTCTTTCCATTTCTAATTTAAGTGTGTATTACTGAAGCCTAACAGCCAAAATCTTTTCTTTCCTAGGAAATGATGTAAAAATGCAAAATTTGAATATCTTTACTTTTCTACCTTCCAATAAGATTTGCTAATTTGATCATAAACCAATTGTAATGTAGTGATGATATAAACATCCTGGTTAGCTTCACTGGAAATTGATAAAAGTCTTGATTTCTGGCTGATAAATAGGGTTGTCAATCTTATTTCAACACCAATAAAGACAAAAACTGCTATTCTATGGAAGTAGCATGGTAACATACTAGCACAGAGTTTAAGAAAAAGATAGTACACTACAAAACATAACAGTGGATGTAATAAACTTATTTTCAAATAAAATGTCCCTTTTATTCTTCAGTCAAGAGGAAATATTTAAACTAAGGAAAATATGGATTCTTTTGTAAATAACAAGTTGAGTATTCATTCCTGATAACTCAATATTCTCTACGTGGCAGTCAAGGCTGGATAAAGGGTTTGAAGTGGTGGAATTCTGGAATCCCTATGGTTGCAAAGGGATGAATGAGCTGTGCCAAAATGTAGAAAGATTTCTGAGAGTCTAGCTACATTTACACATTACATTGGCGTGCACATAGGTACTACAAAATTTTTAAATATAGTATCAAGAAAATGATTCAAAAGTTAGAGAAACTGGGTTCTTCCAAAACACTGAATATTCCTTTACTAACTTTCTGACCAGGTTACATGTACCTGACCACATGTACTTAACCTGACCATAATTTAGTTTATTTGCTTCTAAACTTAGCCTAAAGTACTTTCTATTTTATTGAGTTGTGGAAATTATCACCAAAAATAACCAAGTGCTGGGTGATTTTATACATTACAATTGTACATAAGTCTAAAATTTTATTATTTTATGATTTGTATGACTATACGTTAAAAATATTGATTAACTTATTCTTACAACAGTAGAATCTATATAGTGCTATAGTAAGGGTGACATATCATGCCATGAATATGTTTGGATTTGTGTCCCTGGACAATAGATAGTTTTCTATACATTATTATTCTATTTGAAACTTTGCAAGTACACTTTTCTGTGTCTTAATTAATGTTACACTTAATATTTATTTTTTCATAATGTTGTTTGAGGACAGGTAAGATAATGCCTATAGGGAAAAGAATAAAGTAGCTAATTGTTGACATAGATTTTTAAAGTGCTTCCATACACATGGATTAAATGGTCTCAGTATAGTTACTATAGTGGAAATTATGAAATTGAATCGTGAGCTTGGACATAACCCAAAATTGAATCTCTATTTTGTTACTGTAGTTTTCTCTAAAGGAAAGAGTGTATCGAACAAAGAACCAAAAGATTTGCATTTTAAACTAAGTATTGCATTTATTTTCATTCTACCTTTTGCATTAATGAGTTCCCTGTTGGACCATTCCTTTATTTAGAAATGATTAAAGTAGTATATGAGAAACTCTATTTAGTTTTATCATAATTGTAATAACATGATCCACTTATTGTGGTAGATAAAAACAGTTAGTAATTACGGTACCTTCTCAGCATTTTATTATAATGAAAGTTAATCAATTGCATATTTATGCTGTATAATGTCACCTGGACTGATATACCTCCTCCTTTAATTCAAAGCATCTTTTTCCTCTGGAGAATTAAAGCAATTTTTCAAAAACATTCTCTATCTCATTAACATCTCAATGTATTTTCTTTCACTTTTCTCTCTCTCTCAATAAAACCCTCCTTTCTATTACTCTTATGGGAGGATTAAAGGAGTGAAGAAAAGGCTAAACCTTTTTATCCCTGCACCCATTCTACTTTTTCTCCATTTTCAAAACCATCAATCCTGTTATCCAACATTACTTTGCCACTTATGACTTAGAATTAATTTTTTATCTTTTCCCCTTGTAACCAGTTCCTATATTTTCTTTTTTCCTTAATATTTCATTATGCTTTCCTTCCGGTTACAAGAGCTTTGAAATATGCAGACAGTAGAGAAGGTCTTGGAGAGGAGTGGGTTGGGTCTGGGGGAGGAAGACCGGAGTGATCGGGATCAAGTTTGGAGATCCTTGTTCTTAAGAGAGATGCAAAAGCCTCATGCCGGACTCTTGGTGTGGTGCAAAGGATGCCTGAGCATTATACTCGCTAGAGACGTTCAGTAAGTTCATTATAACCAGTAATGTTTATTGTTCAGAAATCGCAAGCAGATGAAGAATATCTAGTTCTGAGACCAAACTCACTATCTATGTATCGCAGTGTGAAAATGGGCAGAAGATAGGATTCAAATAGGTCAGCATAGGAATGAACATTGGAATATAATATTTTAAAAAAGCAAAATGGATTTGGTAGGGTATAAAGCCCTACCAGGAGCATACTCAGAGAATCAGAGCCCAGAAAAAATTATTAAAAATGACAGACAAATAGTACCTGACATTTGTGTGTGTGCGCGTGTGCGCTGGGGATTAAACCCAGGGCCTTCCCACTGAGCTATATCCCCAGATCGACTTTATTTTTTTATTTTGAGAGGTTTCAGTGAGTTGCTAAGTTGCCAAGATGGGCTCAAATTTGTGACACTCCTGCCTCAGCCTCCCTGAGTGCTGGGATTAGAGCTGTATGCTACCATATTCAGCAGTACTGTAATATTAATCTGCACATTCATTCAACCAGCAGTGTCTACTTTGTGGCAGATCCCGTGACAAGTCCTGAGACCGAAATAGTTCACAAGAACTGATTCCTCCATTCATTGTATGCAGATTAGGGGGTAAGCACATAAATCATTTCACACCAGTGAAAAAAGATTCTAAACATGCTAAAGTAGCTTTTGCACAGGGTGCGTGACTACTAGAGTCTACATATATTTCATTTTATTGTTTACTATTGAGATATGGTGAACAGTCATTGATTAAAGGTAATTTTTCTTGTCCTGTGCTGTCTATATATGGTGGACCTGTAGGACCGCCTCCCATTCTCAGGTACTGGGCTCCCTAGGAATGTAATACAAAGTATTGACATGACCGTGACTTTCAAATTATATTATCTGGAAGTCTTTTGGAAAGGTAAAAAGCAAGTAGATAATCTCTATAGCAATCCTGTTTATTGCTTATTATGAAGATAATTAGCCCCTTGCCAATACTTTGGCCAGTGGTAATTATTTCAAAAGATGTTCTAAGTATGTGTTCAAAGTGCATATTTTAGTTTGTAATTTTTCTCATGTATTAACAATATTAATTTGAATGAAATACATTCTTTAGAAAAATTATAAATTTATATTATTAGTTTGTTTAATTGGATAATTTATTTCTTTTATTAGATTTTGATATATTTCCTTAACTATTAATAAAGTCATAATAATTATCTCAAAAGAATATGCATGAACAAAATTTCTCTATTTTTAAAGATGTTTAAAAATATGCTAATTGATATCACGATCAGAAGAACAATGTGACTCGATGCATCTGTCCAACTATCCACACTGAGAAAATACCATTGTCATTGGTATCTCATCAAAGCTATGTTCAGTTAAACATGGAGGAACAAACAGCACCAGTCCTTCAAATACAGATCTTATTTACATCTAAATATGTATTCAAAAGACTGTCGAGAATTATTAAAATTCACACATCACACATTTGGTATTCATGAACCAAATATTTATTTGAAAAAGGTATGCAAAAATATATAGAATCTAAGGATAAAGCCTCAAATAATTGTCCATAGGCAGTTGACAAAACTGTTGTAGTATACACTGAAAAATAAGACATCTTTCACTCAGCACCCATCTTCAGTGCATTGTTTTGCCTGGATCAGTTGGTTATTTCAGTGTTCTTATACAGTGTCATCATGGAAATATCATGGATTGTGAAACTGATCATCCAGGTTTTTAAACTAACTAGATTTTAATTCAAGGAACATTAATCATGAAAAACTATTCTAAAGTCAATAAATCTATCATTTAAAACTTATGTTGCATATTTTCTAAGGATAGTTTCATTCGTTACATCACTTTATCCTATATATATATATATTTTTTTTTTTTACCAAAAATTGCCTATTAAAAACTTACTGTGTTTAAGACTGTGTGATATTTTGAATATATTTGGTGGAAAATCCAAAAATTTATAAGTTTGGTCCAAGTCTTCAGATTCCAGGTTCATAATTGTTTCTTGCTATTGCTTTACGTATGTGCAGAGGTTCTAATAATGAAATTCAGTGGCGTTCAGAGGAACAGCTTTTAGGACAAGAATAGGGTAACTAGGATAGTGGATTTCCCAAGAAGGGCAAAGTAAAGTAGATTTTTAGGAAAGAGTGCACTGCCAATTATTTCAAGTGATGCAGAGAGATGGGAAAGTATGTGGACTGAGAAGAGCAAAGCTGGCTGGATCCATTAAGTACAGCTGTGACTTTTAAGTGATTGTTTCAATTGAGAAGTGAGATAGGAGAGCAGATTACAAGATGCTATAGAGTAAATGAGCAGTAAAAAATTAAATGAAGTGTGAATAGTCCAAAGCTTTTTAAAGCTTTTGGGTCTTTTTGTTTCAAAAGTAGAAGCCCAATTTCAAACTGAAATCTTGTATGAAACTCTAAACAGGTAGAAATTGGGATTTTTATCCCTCCCTTCCTTCCTTGTGTGGCCTGGAGGTCTCAGACTGAGTATTTGTGCAGCATCATTTGGATATTTAACAGGATAAGAAAGTTAAGATGGGGCACAATAAACTAAACTGAATAGGGAAGGAGCGTTTCCAGGACCCTCAGAGGTGAGTAAATGTATTTGTTCAAGATAAAGTTTCATGTTAGAGGCATGTTCGTATTAACAATCAATGTTTTCTCCTTCATTATCCAATAATTTGCTGTTTTTCTCTGAGATTTAGACATTTTGGACTTGGCCCAAGAAATTTCCTTTCTCTTGGATTCAGATTTGTGTGAAGCAAAAGCCATAAAGGATGGAGCTGCTTCTCTCTCATTTGCTTTACAATTGACTTCCCTTATATACTGAGGCAGGAAGATGCTGGGGTGAAAGGGAGAAAAGCAGGAAACACAGAAAGACATACAAAAATCTAAAATAATGTACCTGAACAATTTATGTCCCTATCACAGGTATGGAAAATAAGCCAGTAAGAAGTTAAATAACTTGCCCCTTTCTCCACCACCTAGGGATATTTTCAATTTTGTTACACCCATGTTTAATATACATGAAACATACACATTAGTATGGGTATATCTTAATAATATGTGGGCTATATTTTTTAAGTAAACTGTTTATTTTGGAATAATTTTAGATTTACAAAAGATACCCCACACCGTACATAGTTCCCCTAACTCTTTCACCCCATCATCCCTGATGTTAACATCTGCTGTTACTGACACCCCGAAGAGATTCATATTGGAACATTACAATTAAGTGAACTCCGAACTTCACTTGGGTTTTATCTATTTTTCCGTTCATTTCTCTTTTCTGTTCCAAGATTCAATTCAGGATACCACGTTACATTTAGCCGCATGATTTTTAGCTGTTGAAACATTTGGCTCACAAAGAAAATTTATTTTCTTTTTGTGGCCCGACATTTTTAATCATCAGATGGCGACAGTTGAGAATTAACTTTAAATATTAACTCTCTTATTTGATAAAAAGTATTCATGTGGATCTTTTTTAAAGGCAATTTAGGGCAACCATTGTGAGGTTCAAGAAATGTAGTGTGGCAAGTAAAATCCTGGTCTGTAGAATTAGAAAAGAAAAGAAAAAAAATTAAGTTAAATAACTGGAGTTTTGACTTAGTACTTTTTTTTTTTGTGGGTACCAGGGGGTCGACCTCAGGACCTCGCGCGCCAGGAAGCGCCCGTGCCGCTGAGCGATATCACCGGCCCCTTTTTCGTATGTGGGATCCGGGAGTCGAACTCGGGCCCTCGCGCTTGCAAGGCAGGCGCTTACGCCGCTGAGCCATCTCACCGGCCCTACTTAGTACTTTTGTATCCTAGGACAAAATAATATAACATCATTTCAAACCTCATTTTCCTCATATGTACAGTGAAAATAAAATCAACCTATATCAGAATTTTGTTTGTCAAAATTAATTAATGAGGGGAAATACTTGCACTGAACTTTGCACATTTCAGCAAATATGAATTTTATAATCAAGGAAGGAGGTAAGCCCATACTTAAAAGTGCCATTTGTATGTGTGTGTGTGTGTGTGTGTGGTGTTTTTTTGTGTGTGGGTTTGCATAAGTGATACATTTCAAACATATTGCATCAGTTCTTCACCATCCACTCATTGACATTTATTACACACATCTTTTGTAGAACTCAAAATATGTAAGGAGATTGACCCTGTACGCAAGGTATAATTCCACTTGAGGAAATAAATAATATATTTATAATAGCTAAAAACATAATTCTTTCCCAATAAATTGGAATGAGAAAGATCATCTTTACAATAGTGATTGAAGATCCTTGTTTTACAAACTCCATCAGGTTTTGTGACAGGGCATGGCTATTTCCTATTTAGTTATCTTTTCTAATTTCTTGTGTAGATAGTGTATTTGATTCCATAAAGATCTGAAAAAAGAGATTCAATAGGTGCTTTTGGTACTGACTTTGGGTAGGATTCTTAAGTTTCTTTTTATAACAATCCTCCCATATTCTTTTCTGTGTTTCTTCTTTCTTAGCACAAAGCAAGTTATGGTTGAATTGACTTCCTGTCTGCTTAATAAATATTGATATATTGGATGCATTTAGCCGTGGCCATGTGTGATCCATCTTTAAAGGTAGAATCATTATGCAGGGAGGTTGCAATGTATTTATTCCTCATTCATTCTCTCATCTTTGAGAGGTCTTATTATGCACATATTGAGTACATTCATGAAATGAAAAACAAAAGGAGGAAGACTAGCTTTTAAAAAAATAATAGCTGCTGAAGACAAGATATCTGCAGCAGAATGGACTGAATATGGATCCCGATGTGCACATTACATTAGTATATTTTCTTTAGATAATAGGAAAAGGTAATCGAAGGTAAAATATGCAATTTTCTGATTATCAGAAGTGCAGTACACTTCAATGATTGAGAAAACAATATATATATTTCTTTTACTGGAAATCTATGAGCACAAGATTAACTCAATCCTGAAACATTATAATTATATGATTTTTCTCGTGGATTATTTCAGACATCTGACTAGGAGAATGCATGACTTCATGTGAACATTTAATTAAACAATTCTCATTTAGATTGTAATATAAAAAAACCTTTTAAGTATGTTTTCCTGTAAAGAAAATTATGTTGTTATTTCTACTGTTACTTTAAGCTACTTGTTTGATTTGGTTTGTTCATTTAGCTTATTAGCTGAATAATAACCAAGAAATATAAACATTTAAAAATATCTTAATGATATTTTATTTATTTTTCCTTTGCTTTGTAGCAGTACAACTGGCAAATAAAAATTATGTATTTTTACAGGGTATGGTATGATGTTTCTTTATATGTGCATTGTTAAGTTATTACTATAATCAAGCTAATTAATATATCTAGAACCTCACATAGTTATCTTTTAATACTCTTTGTGTGTGTTTTGAGAACATCTAAAATCTACTGTGTGCTAAATTTTCAAGTATATAGGACATAATTAATAATTATCCTGACCATCGTTTGTACTTCATCTTCAGAGATTCTTCATCCTAGCCAAAGTATTACATTCTCTGAGCAACCATCTGCATGTTTCTCGTACACTCAACCCAGCCTCCAGCCTTTTGCAGCCACTATTCTACTCTCTTCTTATAGGAGTCTGACATTTTTAGATTCCCCACATAAGAGATCACAGTAGTTGTCCTTCTGAACCTGACTTGCATCCTCCAAGTTCATCCGTCTTGTCACAAGTGACAAGATTTCCTTCTTTTTAAAGACTAAATAATATTCCATTTTATATATCAATACAATACAATATGTAATATAATGTACAACATATAAAATATGCCATATGTCCTTTATCCACTCATTTGTTGATAGGCATTTAGGTTGATTCTGTATATTGGCTATTTTGGATGTTTTTAATTCTCTCTAAATAAAAGTAAGTGTCATTTATCTACTTTTAATTTTCACACATTTGAAAAGGACCATTATTCTCCTGTATTATATATTTTGATAGGCCTGGAACCCTGAACAGAATTGCTGTCTATTTTTGTATTGAATATGCCATATCATTCAATTCTGTATTTATTGATATCCATCAATGGGTGCAGCAGAAAGAAATATGTATTTTTGCCAAATGTTTGGAATCCTATTCTCCAGGGCAGTAGCTCTCCTCCAGGAAGGCAGGAGCATGATTGTAATTATTAAAATGGACCTCATTTCATGCACACTGCATTTGATGGCCTCCATAAAACCATTTGTGTAAAGTGTCGTGGAAGTAGATCAGTGGGAAATTCTAGCCTATACTCTGTCTGGAGACTGACCATATCTTAGAAAAAGACAGCTTTTCCCACTTTTTTTACAAAACCACTCATCTCTAATTTTTTACTTCAAAATTTTTTAAGTTTTTGTTCATTTGTTTGGGGATGGAACCCAGGGCCTTTGCAGCAAGCTACATTCTCAGCCTTTTATTTTTACTTTTTATTTTGAGACAGTGTCTAAGCTGCTCGCCTGGCCGGGCTCTGACTTGAGATCCTCCCTCCTTATCCTCCACAGTGCCGAAGTTAGAGTTGTGTAGCATCACATCCAGCTTTAGAACACGTTTCTTTTTCCTCTTTGTTGCCTTTTTTCTGAAGTTTTATTCTTATTTCTTCTCATTACAACAGGTGTATGTTTTAAATAGATATGAAATGATTGTAAAGTCGTAGAACTTGCAACTTGTTTACAAATAGTAACCATATTGGAGGGAACAAATGGTGAATGACTAATGCTATTTCATAGTCACAGCAATATTGAAAAATAAGTTTGCAGTAAAGTTTGGGTGAATAAATATTTAGGTGATTGTTCAAATTATGTATTATAGCATTATCCTATGAATATTTTCTGTCAGTAACAATTGATTTTTAGGCTTCAAATATTGAAGTAGTCTGAAATTCAAAATAGAAAAAAGAAAATTAAAAGATTCACAGAGAAAAGGGCCATTTTATATATTTTATGGAAAAACAAATAAAAATAGTCATAAGTTCATAAATACACTGTACACATCAGGGCTATGTTACATTGTAAAATAGCCACACGGTACTTTAAAATAACTATTATTAAAACTGCTTGTAAGGCATATAGCAAGTACTGGAACTATTTTAGCCACTGAGGATAAAGTAGTAATTGTTGCCTTGGTTGTCACTAGGTTTACCTTCTAGAGGCATTTAAAAAACTATGTACATTATTTATTTAAGGACTCATAGAACATAACATGAAAGGGAGAGGGAAGAAACAGGAGAGTTTAATTTAGTCTAGGTGCTAATAAATTGTTCCTTGAATTGATGACCTGTGGTTGAGCTCTAAGACTGGAAAGTGTGTGAGTGGAGCAAAGAGGAAGCAATCCAGGCGCAGGAGGAAGTGTGTGTGAAGGCTCTTAAATAAGAAGGACCAAGAAAAATTCCAGAATCTGGAGAATGCCAGGGTAGCAGTGCTGGGAGGACGGGGGACAGAACTGCAGATTAGGTGACACAGGCAGAAGAAATCACATCATGTGACCATATGAGGGACTTTGGCCTTCATTCTAAGAGCAAAGGGCAGTCATTAAAATTCTAACCATGATGATGAGGTAGGAGGATCACAGATTGAGGCCAGTCTGGACAATTTAGTAACTTAGCAAGACTTTGTCTCAAAATAGAAAATAAAAAGAGTGAGGCACGTAGTTACTTGATCAGGAGTGGGACTAACTAGATTAGATCTGAAATATTTTGAGTTATAAAGGCTATGCATTTGAAAGCCTTTCTCCTGTAAGTCTTTCTAGGGCATCACTCGTGTCTTTTCACTTTGTGTTTTCCAAGAGGTTTAGGATATGTGTGGTGATAGCAAACACTGTGTGGCATGTGACATAAACCATACTGATAAGTGGGAAAGAGTGCATTGCAGACAAGAGTAACAAATATTGATGGAGGGAGAGAAAAGGGAGGAGAAGGGATGGAAAGTAAAAAGGATTAAGATTCTATATGTATGTGTATCGACTTCTCAAAATGAATGTATTCATTATGTATTCAAACATATACTAACAAAATAAATTTTAAAAATAATATATGTAAAACATATTGCTGTGTAGTTTGAAAACAAACTTAATGTGGAAATAAAGCAAAGTGATCATATGAGAAGACCTTTTGTTTTAATTTTATACACAGTATTGTTTCATTTTTTTGTTCAATATATATTATTTTCAAATTTTATTTGCTTAATATCTTAACCTGAATATTTGTCAGTAGTTGAATAAGGTTTTACTACTCTTTCTTGCCTCTAACAAAATTAATTTGAAATTAATATAAAATTATCATTAATTGACATAACTATAAACTGACATGGATGTATGAATCTTTAAGTTAAGTTAGAAAAATGAAAGAATTATCTGTGAGTTTTATTTTGTCTTCATTTTCTTTTAACAAATAACGTTTCTGTTTAATGACTTTAATCTCTCAAATGAAATTTTTGAAAAAAACTTTTTCCTAGCTCTAGACCATGGTGTGTAATACCTACATCATTATGGAACTATCATCCATGGTATAGAAAATTACTAGTTTTTCTCATGCAAATCAGTAATTTTAATTCCACTCATTAATTTCAAAATGCCTATTTTCTAAAGAAATGGGCTGCATGTCCGAGACTTATTAATGCTGAGTTCATGGCGTGGACTGTGTCGCGTGTGATGTGGACCACCTACTTGTTCATATAAAGACTGAATTTGCTATGTAACAAAGCTTCATAACATCTCTGTTCCTGAAATGAGAATTCTAAGTATTTTTAGACAAAGAAATTAGAAAAAGGAAACAAATATTACAAGGAAAAAAGTAAAATTGCAACAAAGCTGCCCATATATTTGAGCTTTCCCCCCCCTGCTCGTTCTTCACTCTCCAGGGAATAACACACCAACATGGATTCCCGGGAACAATGCCCAGTAGAGCATCAGACTTTCCTCTCCATCTACCCACTATCACTCACACCTATGAGCCACACAATCCCCAAATTTCACTCAAAGAAAAAGTTGTATCTGCACTTCAGAAAATTATAAGTAATTTGAGACAAAGCAACACTTCAAAGATGAGAGAAAAATGATTAAACGAAATATAATGTATCTAAAGTCTACTGTTTGCAACAGCTGAAATTCTTTCTTCCTTATTATGCTTGAAATTATTTCCCTTGCCTTGTCCAAAAGAAGATTTCATGCAACTAATTTCTATGTTGCCTAAGGAATGTCATATAGAGGATGTGCGAGTTATATAGGGAACGTACTTCATTCAAAATGCTGGATTGGATTTTCACCCCAAATCCCTGCTTATCAACACAGTCTAATTGAGATCAAATACTATACCTACTCTAGACTTTATCCCTTTCCTCAATATCTAAAATTTCAGTCTGGGGCCAGAAAGGAAAAGTCCTTTTTAGGCACCTCTCTTTTTATCTCCTGTACTCTTAGCCCTTCACGCATTTAAATAATAGAATGCTCTTTCACACAAGAGAGAGAAGAAACTGGAAGAGATCTTCCCATATTCTGATGTAATAATAAATTCAACAAATGGCCATTTCCCTTGGCCACCTGACCTACCTCCAGGCCAATTTGTGGGTTCTTCCATCCATTTGAAATAAAGCAACACAAAATACTGTCTTAGTTACTTTTCTTGTTGCTGAGACAAAATACTCAATGCCCAAAGTTAAGGGAGGAAAGGTTTATTTAGCTCACACTATGTAGAGGTTTCAGTCCATAATCCACTGGCTCCAAGGCGGGTTGGGTTGGCAGTTTATGGAGAACACACTGTAGCAAAGCAAGAAGGGGCCTTAACAGCGTCTTTCTGCCCCTTTTATATTCTATCAACGCTACCAAGATTAGGG
Organism: Erethizon dorsatum; assembly: GCA_028451465.1. NCBI lineage: Eukaryota > Metazoa > Chordata > Mammalia > Rodentia > Erethizontidae > Erethizon > Erethizon dorsatum. The sequence goes on from CM051824.1 coordinate 141,928,903, forward strand.
CGGTGCCAAACCATTCAGAGGACCAATCTAGTAATTACTCACCCTTGATCCCAGCCCATGAATCAATCACATATTCTAGATCTAGCCACCTAGGAAGGAGCCTGACATATGATGCCTTGAAGCTTTGGGGGGACATCTAGAGACAAGCCATAATAAATACCAAATACATTAAAAATACCATAAGAATTTTGTAATCATGAACTTCAATGGATTTTTAACAAAGTTTTGTGCAGTAAATACAGAAGAGAATTATACTATATGTCACATTACAGTATTTCCTACATTTTGACCCATACCTGTTTTTTCCTGAATTTTCTTGCAGGCAAGAACCTCTAAAAAGATACCTCGTGTCTCTTATTTTCTCTCTCCCCTCACACTATGCCCTATCCCCCTTTCTGTTTCCTTTCCTCTTCTCGTCCTCTTTCTCCCTCCCTCTCTTCCATCTCAAAGTCCTTTTTGACAAGTCTTGGGTCTGTTTATTGAGGTCTTAAAATGTCTTCAAGTTATTTCCATTACTCTGTAAAGAAATACTCAGAATTACCAAAAAAAAAAAAAAAAAAAAAAAGGCAGGGAAATAATTTTCTGTCATTAAACACACCACAGAGAGTTAGAGGGAATTCCAAATTGTTAATATTTCAATAGAGACATAAAGTCAAATGCTTCACATATGGCAGTTCTTGAATAGTAACTATGATTTTCAGATTTTTATTATTTTGTTCACTCCCCCATCAGTTTACTTTGATTAGTTAAATATAAATGATATGCATTCTATGTGCAGCATAGCTAGAGCAGCAAATCAGAAAAAGAGCCATTCCTGTAGCACGGTAGGATGGAATGGCTTTCTCTAGGATCACAAAAAGTAATCAGGCTAGCCGGGGAGATAGCTCAGTGGTGCAGCAGCTGCCTGGCAAGTTCAAGGTCCCGAGTTTGATTCCTAATACCAATAAATAAATAAATAAATAAATAAATAAATAAATAAATAAATAAGTAGTCTACTCCAGGAGGTAGGGAAATCATTGCAAGCAGACAACAGATGAATAAATACAATTCTACAGATGAAGACTAGAGAGAAGAAACTGAATACATGTTTAGAATAGTACTCTAAAATTAGAGAAATTTTTGAAAACATGGTGATAGAGGGAAACACCTGTCCCCCAAAACAAAAACACATGGCAACAGATAAGTAAAATAATAGTGCTACCTTGAGGATCCAGAAGGTAGTGGCAATCCTAAAATTCTTTGATTTTTCATGTTTGTTGGTTGGTTGGTTGGTTGGTTTTGTTTTGTTCATATTGAGACAAGATCGGGCGTGTTCAGGGTGGTATGGCCGTAGACTGTTTTGTTTGTAATGAGGACTGCGGTTTTTACCCAAAAGGCAATAAAACATTTACTTTAAGTTTAAAAGTAAGGGTAACAGTATAAGATATGATCACAAAATACAGTGAATGTTTAAATAAAGGACTATTACAGTAAAAGACATAAACATTAATTTCCCTCAAAACAGTCCCCAAACTTCAAACACACTTACCCATCATTCTTGCCACTTTCAAGCAGTTCTGGAAGTCCTCTTCATGTGTGTCTCTAGTTACACTGTCATAGCTGCCTCAAAACATTTCCTTTCATGCACCTTTTTTTTTTTTTTCTGTGGGTACCGGGGGGTCAAACTCAGGACTTCGCACGCCAGCAGGTGCCTGTGCCGCTGAGCTATATCACCGGCCCTTTATTCATATGTGGGTTCCGGGAGTCAAACTCAGGACCTCATGCTTGCCAGGCAGGCACTTAACTGTTGAGCTATCTCAGCGGCCCTCATGCACATTTTGATTCGGGGGAAGACCTAGAAGTTACACAGTGCCAGATCCAGTAAATAAGGTGAACGACAATACACCATAATATTTTATTTGACAAAAATTGCCATAAACGTTTTAAATCCATTCAGGACATGGAGACACCCCTGACAGCACAACTAAAGACATAGAAGGGGACCTCCTCCAGAACTACCTCAGCTCAGGAGAACGATGGGTAAGTGTGTTTCAAGGGAGAGGGGGTACTGAGGGGGTTAAAGTCTGTGTGTCTTTTACTGTGATAATATTTTACTGTAATAAATTGTTTAAATTTAAACTTTCATTGTATATTTTGCTCATTCCTCATAGATATGATTTGGTAAAGAGGGGGGGCCGATGATATAGCTCAGTGGCACAGTGACTGCCTGGCGAGTGCAAGGTTCTGAGTTTGATTCCTGCTACCAAAAAAAAAAAAAAAAAGATTTGGTAAAGGCCGTGAACTTCTGGGTTAGGCTGTATTAGAAAGGGCATGAAACACAAGCCCTTTGTCAAAAAGTTCCACAATAATTCAGAAGTTAAGGCATTATGTGGACTATAATAGTAGTGAAAGACTGGAGAAGAGGTGAAGGACTTGGGGGCTTTCAGGAGATGTGGGTTCCATAAATTGGACTCCTACATGGTCTTCTTCCAAGTGTGGATAACTGCATAAGGGCTTCTTCTAAAGCCTCAGTTTTACCCACTTGATGCTGTGCCAGGTCTACCTTGTCCATCTGGAAAATGCTCAATTCATGAAGTGATTTGGACATCAAGATTGGAAGAGCCCTCATCATTTCTGCCTAGCTACCTCTTGAACTCAGTACCTTCCTAAATTAGTTTGTGTTTGCTCTAAAAGCTACTGGTCATGTGTCTTGATACTACAACAGTCTAATTTAGTGATATATGAAAACTAAGAATAAAGTAAAAGGGAGCCTTAAGACAGTTTTTTTTAAAAATCAAAACTCAGGTTTTGGAACAATAAAGGTAAACTGCTAAATAAATTTTGTTAGGTAAGATGTGTATTAGGAAAAGAGTAGTAAATGTCTTACAGGGACTCTCACTCTGATTAAAGAGTTTGAAAGACTTGTAATTTTTGCTGTACTTTAAAGAAATAAAAATTTAAAAAATATTTCTGTAGGTGTGGTTTATCCAAAGATAATTTAATCATTTAGTGAACATTGTCATTGAAAAGAAAAAGACTTGTTACACTAAAAGAAAATCATTATATATTTAAAATAAAGTTGAAACAGGTTGATCAAGTATAATATTTAAATAACGCCTTATTTTAATGGGTTTTCAATAACTCATCTATGGTTTTAGATAGCACTGGGTTAGAGGGTTTTATTGTATCTAAAATTTTTCTGCTCAGTGATCATACTTCTCTTTGATATTACTCAGTCTGTATAACCAGCGAGTACAATGATCAGTGATTTCATTGGAAAAGCATGAGAATAAAAATTAGAATAGTAACTATATAAATGTAGAAAAATGCATACTGATGAAGAACGTTTCTCCATCTAGTCTAGTTGGATTTTAAATATTTGCAGAATCGTAATACAGAAAACAATTTTTTTTTCTAAAAACCTAGGAAGAAAGGTAATACTCAGGAGGCAAGAGGACCTTGCGTTGGAGCCCAGACAGGACTACTTAGCAACTTACTGAGACCCTGTCTCAAAGCAAAAACTTAAAAAGGGCTGGGGATGTGGGCTGTATCTCAGCATAAAGGCCTCGGGTTCAAGCTCCACTACCACTCTCCCCACACAAAACCCTGGGCAGATATGTAGATAATTCTGTACGATAATTTCTATGATTTATTTGTTGTAGGATTTTCTTTTTTTAAGCAAATTTTTCCCATAAAGCAAAACAAAACAAAACAAAACAAATCAAAACAGAACAAAACAAAAACTAAAGACACATTATGAGTTCTATCAATTCAACCGCATAAAGATTGAGGACCTATATTATAGGCCCTATTTAATCTCTTACATGTGTAAAGAATTAAAATTGTATTTTTCTAAGAATAGCATTGAATATAATAAAGTAAATTAAGGTACATTTTCTGCAGAAAAAGTTACACACGCAGCAGTATCAATCAAAGTTTTTTTTTTTTTTTTTTTTTTGTGGGTACCGGGTGTCGACCTCAGGACCTTGCGCACTAGCAGGCGCCCGTGCCGCTGAGTGATATCACTGGCCCTTTCTTTGTATGTGGGTACCGGGAGTCAAACTCGGGCCCTCACACTTGCCAGGCAGGTGCTTATGCTGCTGAGCCATCTCACCGGCCCCAATTAAAGTTTTGAGAGAAATATTTGAGTGGAAAAGTTATCAAATTTTGATGTTGAATATTATTTCTTCTGGTCAGTTCTTTTATTTTTTAAACTGTTGTTTATCTCTAACAATCTCAAATTTTTATATAGGATGGTTTTCTTGTAATATCTCATTAATTGCTCATATTTCTAAATGCTAAATATATTGCATGCTCAATGATGTAATAATTTGTTATCTTTACTTTGGACGTGATTTTTTTTACTCTATATTAAAAATAAACTACGGCCAATTCCATACCATGTCATGTGCAGGCAGTTATATTCATAAGCTCTCATATTTTTTCAGTGTTAAATATCTTAGTCTTTTATTAGTCTATGGCCAAACATTATTCATTGAAGTTGTGCAGAGATTTCTTCAAGCCACAGATGGTATTTGGGAAGTTGCCCTAAGGGAAAGATTCTTGTGATAAAAGCTATAGAGAGATAGATAATGTGTCCAGGACATCAGAAGAGACTGCCTGGGGACTATGGGAAGCAAGGGAGTGTGTTTGTGATCAGTCTACAAAGCTCTGGGCAGAAGAGTGAAAGATTGGGAGTGAAGAAAGATTGTGGGTGAAAAGAAAGTTATTCAGGGAGTGGAAGGGGATGGCTTCCAGGAGCTTCAGGGTGGTAGAAAATGGGAGTTCATTTAATAAAATTTACTATCGCTGTGTTCTTGTCTTTATTTATTTGAAAGAGATTCTGAGTCTATTTCTCTTGGACCTGCTCCTCTAATTGCTACAATAATCTGGAGCATGCTGCCAGTGTAAGATTTTAAGTGTTTCAAGTGAAATGAATTTCAATTCTGGATGGTGTAAGTCAATAGATGATTAATATAGTTATGATGGCCTCTTGCCTGAGAGTTACAAATAGAATTAAAGAAAATCATATTTTTGTGTTTAGAATCAAAATTAGTGATCTGTAACTTCATTTACCTCATTCCCCTTTCATATGTTTTCCTCTATTTTAAGAATCATTAGCACATATTAATAAGCATTTCTACATCAAGGTAATTAATGCACCTATTTTTTGAGGAACACAAATACTACAATAGTTCGAAGTCGAAAAAGGAATGCAAGATGTTGTTTATGAATTAAACTTAGTGCTTCTTTCTTTTATTGTGATTCTAAAGTTTCTTTCTAGTTATGAAAGAAATGCAAAGCTTTATTAGTATAACACAATTTCATGAATTTTTGTGTTTAATAGTCTAAGAAGCCTTAATTATCATTTCAAGTACTTCAAAGTTACAATCAAAACCAAATTCTCAACCATTGTGTTAAAGTATGATATAGGATTAAATAAATTTTATGAAGCTCTTGCTTACAAGAAAAACATTTCTATAATGTATAGGATAATGACATGCAGGTGTTTTTTCTAGCTGTTCAACTTCTACCTTTCAATAAATCTATTTTATGTCATTTCACATGTAGTTTGTGGCTTTCCTTTGTTTATGTAAAAAGCTATATAAATATAGTCCTTCTTTTAGTACATGGTGTTCCTCATAAGTGTTTTATTAAGCTAACTAATGAGTTCCAGCTTGTCTTTTGCTGAGTACCTTACTTCGTAATGACCCTTGATAAGAGAAAATATACTTTTGCCTAACATCTCTTATTCTAATCAAACCTACAACTTTCTCATCAAAACATGAGGCAAATGCCAAATCTGATCAACAACTAGAAAGTGTGTGAGACAGAAAATTAATTAAGGCCTTGAAAGGCCCGAACTTACATGGGAGTTGTTTTAAAGGTTCTGAAGCACAACATCATTTATAAAATAAGACTGATTTGAAGATTTTTAAAAACATGAATATTGTGTCAGTAATGATCCACAAAATTTCATAAGCCAACATTCTTTTTGAGTTTTTGATCCTTGACAATAATCCCCAATATCTTACTAAATTTGCAATTCAATATGAATTATTTTGCTTGATAGTAGCAACTTACTACTGATTGTTTCAACTGTGCAACTTGGCATCATATTCTTAGAAATCACCTCTCCCTATCCCCCAAAAATATGTAGAAAATATCTGTAGAGTAAGTTATTCAATCCTGCTTTTAACAAATGATGTTTAGACAGCATATGAATTTAAGTCTTTGCAGATAAATGTATCATTAGTTTAGTTGCTATCATCTTTTACACCAATGTATTTTAAGTAAATTACTTTAAAATGTAAGAAAAGTTGAACAGACTTTGAAATGCATCAGTTGAAGAGCACTAAGGTTAAAGATGAGTCTAAAATTGAATTAGTGAAATCAAAGTATTAATAGAAAGCAAATCACTCAGAAACAATTTATTTCTTTATATTTTTATAAAGTACAGTACACTGATTATTCTAATTATTATATTTTCTGTTGTAATTCAACTGAAGTGTTCATTATGTTTATTTCCTGTCTTTCCTATCTTTTGAACATGTTAGAAGAGGTTGAGAAAATGTATTATTATATTGCTCATCTACTTTCATTGAAATAGTTCTGGTTGCCTTAATACTTTATATCAACAGCCAAAAGTAAACAGATCTAATAATAACTAAACAGTCTTTGTGATTATAATTTATGTAGTATTTTTCTATCTTACCACCTCAGCAGTAATCACATGAATTTATCTATGTAACAAGCATTTACTATATGTATAGCATATTAGCCAATCTTAGGAATACTTAGGAGTACAAAGGAATACAAAGAGTACACACTCTCTGTTAAAGCAAGTGAGGAAACTGAGGCACGTAAGGTTAAATAACCTTAACAAAATTACATGTATAGTAAGAGTGGAGCTTTATACAAAATATACATGGTGTATTGCTACAGGTAGATGATTGGTTTCTGAAGGCATGACAAGCACCAAAAACTAGGTGTACCAAACATATTGGGCTGAAAGGGGTAGCAAGTCTTAAGACCATTGAAACCCATGAGCTCTAGTTCACACTTGAGTACCAAACAGACTAAGTAAACTTTCAAGTCATAATTCGTGAAGTACCAAATTAGGTGAATTTCAAAGCAGTCAAGTACCAGTGTATGACTATATAGTCTCAGAAGAGACATGAGCAACCAGGTAACCAAGTAGATGGCAATGGGAAGGAAGGACTGTGAGCAAGATCTGGCTGAATTTGGGACAAAATAAAATAAATAAATAAATAAATAAATAAATAAATAAATAAATAAAGATAACTTACATGGGACACTTCACAATGACTGTATCAGAAAGAAATGGCAGCTTTTTTGTGAAGTCTTGAAAGCTAAAACATAACTTTGAAAATAATTCCTCTAGAAACAAGATATACTGGAAAATTCTGGCATTCTAATCAGAATGCAAAAACATACATTGGTGTGTAAGTTTTGTTACGGTTAATATGGTCTCATTGGGTTGAATGCAATGCTAGGAACGTAATAGTCTTTCAATGAGTACTTGTGAATTTATTAAAATTTCAGCATATATCTAATAGGATATCATTAGGTAGAAATACATTTCACAATTAAATTCCAGTGTGTATTTGATTGTTGAAGAAATAAGGTTTCATGCTCAGTGTCTGTCATGGACAAACTGATAGGAAGACCTGGATTATACTCTGATGAATTCCACTACCTCAGGCAATTTCCATGTGATTTGCTAAAATAAGCACTATCTAAACAGGAAGCAGGAATGGCCTTAACAGAGAGCACCATGTCTCACAGCAGAAAGGGGGCCCCATAGTCCTCTGTATTTGTGACAGTGGTGGAGGTGGACACTAGCAGCAGGAAGTTTGTGAACTAAAAGGGAGAAGAATTTCAGTGGTGCTGTTAGTTTTCCTCCTAGAAAAAACTTTAATTCCTAAAATGTACCTATCAGTTTATCTTTCAGCAAGTTTAGTGTGTTCTGAAGAAAGTGATATCATGGGAAGAACAGTCTATAAAATCAAACATAGTACATCAGAATTTTGATCTCAACTTTTGTTAATTATAATTTCTGGGCAGCCAGACAAGGGACTTAGTAGTTTTTGATACTCAGGTTTCTTTTTGGTAAAATATGGGCAAAAATACCTGATTACAAGTATGAGTTGATTAGATGACAAAGAAAAGGAGCTGACATATACTAGGCATTTAATTAATATTTTTATATAATTTATTTAGTATATATGCTGTACATGCATATCTTCTCCAAGGAATTTTTACGTGTATTAATACACTGGATCTTATCTAATAATTAAAAATAAACTTTGTGTTTAAAATTGGTTTTAAAACTGAAGTGAAAAACTGAACATTTTTAAGAAGTGGAATTTTCCTCATGCATAATTCTTGATTTTAAAAGTAGAGTTTGTAAAGTCAATAAATCAAGAGTTTTTTGTACTATGAACATCCATATACCTTGTGTATAAAAAGTACAAAATGCGGGCAGTGAGATGGCTCAGTGGCGTATGCGCCTGCCTGGCAAGCGCGAGGGCCCGAGTTCGACTGCCGGAACCCACATACGAAAAAAGGTGATATCGCTCAGTGGCACAGGCGCCTGCTTGCGCGCGAGGTCCTGAGGTCAACCCCTGGTACCCACACACACACACAAAAAGTACAAAATGCAATTTATATCAGAAAAAATATGGATGATACGTCAGGGTAGTAATAAACACATTATTCCATGTGATTTCAACTCTTGTAATGATCAGTTCACAAAATTTGAAAGTAGCATTTACACCAATTGCATGAAGGTGAGTCTAGTTTTTAATAATGTCTCTTGTCTGATGTACTTTTTACATTATAATTTTTTGATGTCGTTTCCATTCATGAAATCTAATATGGCAATCCTGCTTTGTCAAGAGATGTAATAGTATAAACTGTAGTGTTTTCTGGAGTTGCATAATAAAGAATAAATCAGTAAATAGCAAATTCTTTCTGTCATGCAGATATGACTTTATGATATGATGTCACAATGTACACACATCAAAATTTGTTTGCATTTATAGATAGCAATTTAACACTGAACAAAAGTAAAGAAATTTGACATACTAGTGATACCAAAACAGTAAGTGGGCACATTTGGACATATTTATGAAACAAATATATTTCACAGTATAGGCTACTGAAAACTTTAGTTGCTTGATATTTCCCGTGCTAGAATTAAAATGGTGATAGTAGTTTCCCCACAGCGACAACAAAAAAGGAGTGGATTGTGAGGGATACAGTGCATTTATTTGGAACCACATTCTATGCTGTCTTACAATTAAATATAGAAAGCTTGTTGTATGCCAGTTTAACACAAAAAATTCCACGTTTGAATATTGATAACTAAAATTATCCTAAAAGGTAACAAGTTTTCATTTTGCCCTACAGATAAATTATTTCAAATGCTTAGCTGGCAGAATAAATGACTGAAAGTGAAACTCAAATAGGTGAGAAATCTGGTATTTTATTGTTGATTGGTAGAGATCGGAAAGCAAGAGCCAAGTCAAGCTATGTAAGAAGAAAAATACAGACTTTAAAGTGATATGGAGATGATGGCACCTAGTTGAAGTGATTGGTTGGGAGATCCTGAATCAATATTATTTGGTTAGTCAAAAGTAATGCTGTAAAAGCATTTTGTGTGTTATTATGTATGAGACTTTAAATTTCTTCAATATTTTCTACATATAGGTTTTAGAAACCTATGAAAATATTACTGTAGCCTTCTATGTCACACATAAAGAGACAAATTTTGCCTAAGATCCATTTTAGAGTCATTGTTGAAATAGTTTATATAGGCAACTCCATAAAATTTAATATCATAAGAATTTTGAAAAATATAAGCCTAAAAAACAATTAGTTCAATTTGTATAAGGAAAAAGTGATATTATAAAATATGTAACAAAATTACATGTTTGAAATAGAAGATTCCAGGTGAAAGTTATTCTGGAGAATAGAACATGAGCTTAATATATAACATATGTACACACTCTCTGAGGCTAAACATGTTAATTATATTTATACATGTTCTCAGATTAACAGTAGAGTCTCCGACATGTATCAATCAATCTGGTGATGTTAATGTAAGCAGGTGTTTATAGAAAATTGCTATGGATGTGGGCATCAGTTGGAAGTGAAGGAACAGTTCATGCCTTTAAAAGTACTTGTTGATTCAGACTGGGTAAAGTTAACAAAGTTGGTCATGTACATTGTGACGGCACTGCAGTGTTTAACACCAAACTGTACTTGTTAATCCAGACCAAACATCCCAGTACATAGCCAACACACTCCCACTGCTATTGTATTATTCCTACACTGATAGTCTAAGTGAATATATGGTAGGGGAAATGGGAAGATTAGAGCAGCTCTGTGGTTTTGACCACTTTTCAGAATGAGGTCATTTGTTAAGGTAGAGTATGTCAAGACGGAAAAAGAGAGAGATGATCAGGTCGTGGAGGAAGCATACTGCAAGTCCTGCTATCAGACAGAGGATGCGATAAACGAACAGTACCACAGCAACGCGATAGAGTAGTGCTTCTCACTAGAAATGACAAGCTGTTAATTCACATTACCAAATGGGTGAATCTAAAATAATTATGCTAAGTCACTCCCAAAATGTATATGATTCCATTTATATAAAAAGGTGTGAATACAAATGAATTGTGACAAAAAGAAAATCAGTGGTTTTGTATGGATGCAGCATGGCTCAAGGGGCACTTAGGATTAAAGGATTAAAGGATAAATTCATTATGACTATGGTTTTATAAATGTATGTATATATATATATATGTGTTAAATGTATCAATGGTACATTTAAGTATAAGTACTTTGTAATTGGTAACTTATACTTCAATTAAAGCTATTTTTAATATCCAACTTTCTAGAGCCATTTTTGATCAATAATCTTGAATTTATAGATTTAATATCAAGAACTTGCAGAGGTATTAGAATGAAAATATGTATTATTTATTATGATATATAGATTTTCTCTGAGGAAGAATAGATATTTTTGAAAACAAAAACAAAAAGCCCCATGAGTCCAATGTTCTTGCTGAATCTTAACTGCTATTACTAGTAACTGGATTATCTATGAGAAAAATACAGACTTGCACAATAACAGAAAATGTTGCCATATTTTCTTTGCCTTCCCAGTTACTAAAACATTTCAATTTTTCTAAATGGTATTAGGGACTAAACACAGGGACTTTGCATTAAGCTACATCTCCAGCTGCCCTTTTTCTTTTCTTTCTTTCTTTTTTTTTTTAATTTTGTGATAAGATCTCACTGTCACTAAAATGCCTAAACTGGGCTTGAATTTGTAATTCTTCGGCCTTAATCTCCAAGAGTGCTAGGATTACAGGTATGCACTACCATACCTGGCTCAGCATTTAACTCTTAAAGGCTACATACATAGTCCAGTGTTAAGAAATTTTACAAAACAATTTTCTCATGGAAGCTTCAGCCATTATGTACAATGTTTGCTGTTGGTGGTTCATTAATTTTTTTCTTTTTAAAGCTCTTATAGATATATTAGACTTCATCTTGAATTTACAATAAGTATAGAACATTCATGGCTTTATGAAAAAGAATAATGAAACATCAATGGTTTGAAAAATAATTTGGTCTCCAAACTGGTAAGATGAAAGCACTTGATTTGTATAATCACCTATACATACTTTCTCCAGTTCCCTGAAGTGTCCTAGCTGGTCTATTTACTTAGAGTATAATTTCAATGATCATACTGTGAGTGCCAAGTTTATTACTTGGCAAAATCAAGAAAAGGAAACATCTTTGTCTAAGATAAATTAAGAATTTTTGGTGTAAATTGAGACTTAGGAAACAGAGCCACTTAATTCTTATTACTATTTGTGTAAATGGTAAATACTTTCATTATAAGTACTATGCCTTGTCTTCCTTTTTTAGTATATACACACACAAGCCATAGTCTCCATTCACTGCCTATGGTGAGAGTATGCTGGGAATGTGTGTATGAGGGGCGTCAGAAAGGGGTTCTTGAGGATGTTGTTCTGGCACAACCTGAAGGGATGGATAAGCCTGTATCCCTTGGCCTCTCTCCCCTGCTTCCTGTAGTGAAGTAAAGGGTGATAGACTGGGCAAATGTTTGCACCTTAACTGCTTTTGTGAAGATGTAATGTTCCGTCATCATTCACATCAGGCACCAGCTGTGTTAGCTAAATTAATGTCAGTGTCTGGCAATCTTGGTAGAAATAATAAAGTGCAGTTTCACTGCAACTATGATCCATTTTTTCCCATTTATAACTTTCCCTTTAGCAACACCTGAATGAGAGTCTTTAGGACTTTAAAAATGGAGAAATTAATTACTAAGGGCCAAAATAACATCTGGAGTGAATTACTTAGAGATTCTTAGACATATTTATATAGAAATCCACATGGTAATTCACTCTAAGAGGTTTTTTTTTTTTTTTTTGTGGGTACCGGGGGTCGACCTCAGGACCTCACGCGCCAGCAGGTGCCCGTGCCGCTGAGCGATATCACCGGCCTCTTTTTCGTATGTGGGTTCCGGGAGTCGAACTCGGGCCCTCACGCTTGCCGGGCAGGCGCTTAAGCCGCTGAGCCATCTCACCAGCCCAACTCTAAGAGTTTTGCAGTATTACTTATATAGAAGTGTGTGTTCAAGTATGGCTCTCAAAAAGTAAAAATGAGACTCCCACAAAACCACAAAATTTGAATTTATGTCCAAGATTTCATTCAACATATTAACTATTGAAGAGATCAATAAGGTATTAGGTTCGAAAGAGGATCAAGGAATAGATTTATAGATTGGTCAGTCAAAGGAATGGGGAATAAATGCTAATGGATACAACACTGATTAATGTCTTTCAAGGCAGTAAACAGTAACATCTGGTGTTAGTTTTTATTCTGGGCAGAAGTTATTTATGTTGCTATTGAATAAAAATTATTTTCATTTTTTGCAGACAATAATCATTTACATTGTTGGTTATTTTCTGTATGCTAATCTTAATTCTTACAAAATTGTTGTTCATACTCACTGATAGTAAATAGCAAGACAAAAGGTGCCAGATATGGTGCCAGATAATTCCCCAAGTAAACTGAGCTGCTGGAATACCTTCCATTACTCTCAAAGATACCGTGGCATCTCCTTAGCTTATTTCCAAATTTAAGGTCAGTTTTCATGACATTGGCTGAAACATATTGTCAATGCTGATTATTTTTAGCTTTAGATTTCACATTTGTCCTCACAAATCTGATCTGGTTTTGTATCCTCAGGGGTTGTTGAAGCTGTGTTTAATGAGAAAGTGTGTACCTTAGCAGCTGCTACCATTGAAATATGTCATTGGTCTGGAGTTGGATTTTGTTTTGCTTTTCTTTCTCCTACATATCATCATTCATGAGTTACATTAAACTTCTGCCAGCCAAGTATATATATTTTTTTGGTCCAGGGGAAGATATGCAACTTTTTCTTATTAAAGTTACTGAATATTTGCTATATGCTAAGTGCAAACTGTATATTATTCCATTTTTTCTATTTACTGCATGTAACAACTGAGTAAACATGATCATCATTTAATGAATCAAGATCTATACTTAAAGATGATAAAAATAAAAGCAAAGAATGGGTGGTAGCTTGTTAAAAGTGAGTCATTTAACAAGTAATGGAGCCCAAGTTTGATCCGAGTTCTCTTAGGCTAAAGTTGGACATTACTATGTTAACTATTGCAAAAAATGACATAGTTTTGTTCTTAATGTTCCTGACATTCAGTTCTACACTGAGTAAACTTTAAATGGTTCAGTTTTTTTTCTATTTACTTCCCAGGTATCGGGACATGAGTTCACATACCTATCTCAATCAGGCCAGGGAGGAGTCACCCTCACTAGTCATAAACACTTTTATCTTGCAAAGCCAGTGCCCTTCATTGCAGTGACCATCTTGAAGGCCGTTGAATAATGTCTTTACCCTTCTCAGCCTGTCTGTCTGCTTGGACTAATCTGTTTCAGAGTTCTCTTTTCTCATTATATTTGGACAAGTAATACCTATACTGGTTTGGTAAGTTCCTAGCAGGGAGAAATAGTTTCTTTACAAAATCCTGTTAATGATATTTTACTTCAAGAACCAAGACCTGTTTCACACAGGATTTGCCCTTGCTTTCTTCAAATCGTTATCATTTGAGCCCATCTAACAGCAAAGAACAAAATGCCCAAGTTTAATTTGTAATGTTCTTGCTGAATTCAAACTTGCTGTACTATCAGAGAAGCCCAATTATCTCTTTAAAACACTTTCCACTCTAAAGCACCTTCAACTCATTTTTTTGTCTCCTGCTGGGTATTACACATGCTTGTGTTACCGTTTTACACACTGGAGGAAAATGTACTTGTCTGCTTCAGAGAATTAGCATGTGTTCTGAGATATTTTGAAATGTGAGATTTCCCTGATAATCAGCATTCAACCTTTAAAAAATAAGAGTTAGCCTTGGATGCGGGGTCCAAGGGATAGGTTCAGGGGAAATAGTGCATTGTCCAGAGCGAAGCAAATCTGTTTATCTCCTATTCCTGATGAAATTCACAGCATGCATGGTCATCTTTAACACAACCATCATGTTATCTTTGTGAATCACTAACGTAATCATGCTATGCCTGATTTTAAAAGCTGTCTATGTGTCTTCAACATCTTATAGAACAAAATAAAAACTCTTTAGTAAGATGCTGAAGAACTCATTTTGTCTTCAAATTATATTTCTTATATCATTTTCTATCCCCTCTTTCTATCTAGTAGAATCCCATCATTTCTCCACCACAGAAAGTCTTCCAGTCCCCCCATGTCTCTCATAACGCACCTCTCTATATCTAGAAGACACTACAATCTTGTCTTCCCTGAATAAGTCTCAAGTCCAAGGACCAACATGGGCCTCTGTGAACATTTTCTTAACTAGTCCTGTCTCCTCGGTGTATTGTACTCTGTGGAAATATAACTGCGTTGCCTTGGGGCAAAGGGAGCTTTGTGTTCACCTCTCATGGAACTATGGTGCTGTGGTCTAGGCAGTTATTAATGTCATTTTTATTAAAATGTGAGCTCCTTAAGGGTGGAAACTATATACTTTTCTCTTTTACTTCTGGAATATGCACATATCTGTCGCACCACAGTAGATCTCAAGATCTATACTTGTGTGAGGGAAAAATGAAAGTCTAACAATGAAATGTGATTTTCTTGAAGACAAAATGGAGCATTACAACAGAAATATCTACAGAACTACAAAATGCAGATATGTAACCTGGTAGGGGGTTCCCCAAAGGGGCATACAGATACAAATAAAGGGACTAGGATGTAAGATCTGGGATAATTAGACAATTTGATTTTTTCTGGGGAGAGCTCATAGAAGAAGTCAGAATCCTAGTCTCAAGTAAATAAAACTATTAGGAAATGTATTAAGGCCTTGGACATGGAAGAATGAGAGTCAACCCATTACTGAGACCGGGCTGTAAGTTAAGAGTTGTTTGTTTGGAAAGAGTCAAAGTACATAGTCCAAGTGGCACAAGTAACAAGGTACCAGTGATGTAATACTGCACAAATTTCCTGTGACCAAGGATACACTTCTGTCAGCGTGCCCATGTCTAGTCAAACCCATTCATACCACTCCATGTTTGGAATGAGAAGAAGAATTCATCAAAGGCTTGTTATTGTATTTTCTCATTCAGGGACTTCCTGTAAGTTTTGTGTCCCTTCTGTACTAGTTGGGGTTCCTATATTCCATACCTGTTATTTTGTGGTGGCCGTGGTGGCTGTTATATTTAATATTATCTACTTAACAATTCTATACCAATGACATGGTGTTTTTGTCCCTAGATGTTGCTTTTCATGTTTCTATCCTTGAACTTAATGTTTTCAGCCACCAGCCAACTCCTGCTTACCCTTTGCCAGTTTCACCATCTTGAGTGTTTTATGATAATGTCAGGGCTGTGACCCTCAATTTCTAAGGGAAGGGATCCAGAAGAAAACTAAGGATGTGGATCATTCTATGTTGTCAAGAAGTTACAATCATCATCTTATATTCCCAAACATGTATAAAGGAATAGGTTAGCATCCTCTTGTCCTTGGATTCTGGTGCCACTCTAGAATCAGAATTCAAATAATATAGAACAGGGAAATTGTCCTTCTCCTAGATGTATTTATTTATTCACTTTTATTTAGGAATGTGCCTAAATAAAAATATTGGGCTTAGCAAAGTAAACAGACAAACAAACAAACAAAAAAACCCAATAACTGTAACATTTTACTTAAACAATGGCCAAGAAAACAACCTAAGGCAGCCAGAGTTTGCTGCCTGGTAAGCTGTAATCAAAGGAGGGTGCAGAGTAGAGAACTCCTCTGAAGTGCCTCACTTTAACTAGATAACACATAAAGGTGTTGAGTTGTAAGAAGCTTTCATGTGTTTTACTTCCGGTGTCTGAAAGAGAACAAGTTATGAGGTTATTATGTTGTAGCCAAAGCTTTTCCTTTTTTTTTTTTTTTTTAATTTTTACCCACCCATACACAGAGCCAACTTTTCCTAATTAGTGAGATGGGGAACTAATGGACTACTTGGAAGGTTGGCTGAATCAGCAGGCCAGGAATAATATCAATCATCATTTGAGAAAAAAGAATATGGTTAGCAATGGATTCGTATGCAGAGAATGCTCAAGGGCTGACCTGGACAATAGTTGAAGTAATCCTGACTCTACTCCCTAATGACCTGGCTTCTTTGGTTAGAGGATGTGGCCAGGATGTGGATTTTGTGATCGCCTGCTGTACCTCTCCTCCAAAGACTCAGCCTCAGTTTGTACCTAGGTAATACTAATACCATTTGTTGCCTTTTCTTAGAGGTCAAATCATTTCCTACACAAGATTTGTCCTTCATTTACTGTTTTTTCAATTCATCTGTCCATCTAACAAGTAGTTCCCATGCATATTGTAGTCCCATGCTTGTACATTTTACAAAGGAAATGTGTGTAGTTATCTCATGTGAAAATTACCAGAAATATACAAAAGTATTAGCATTGTATTCCCGGCCTGGTGAAGGTACTAGTAGGAACTGGGAAGCTATTCAGAAAATTTTCATTTAAACTCCCTCTAAAATATTTGATTCCATTTAAAAACATTTTATGTTTACTTTTACATAAATGTAATTCTGTCTCTTAAATGTCTTACCAGTTTTCCCAAGAGAAAGCTGAACTTAAACAAAGCATGTCTCAAATGTAGGCCATCTCCTGTGGAACGCCTAGCACCTAATTCAGCTGAGTGGTATGCCGGGATAAGGCTGAAAACAAAGTGCCAGCAAATCCTAAGAGATCCCACAGTGGGCTTGCTCTTTCTCCTCCTGATCTACAACAATCATCCATCCTTGTTTTTCAAACTCAATAGAGACTAAATAAAAATAACAGGCAGTTCTTTTCATTTTTTTTTTACCCTAAGGCACTTAATTATGATTAATTTTTACTGCTCCTGTCATTTTAAATTCTTCTTAAGCAATTTAATGAAAAGGAAAAACTAAATAGATTTTTAACACTTCAATAAGGTAATGGTCCCATGTCACAGTTACCTATTCATTATCTCCAGTGGTTGCTGAATGAAATCTGAGGAATAATCTCTTCAACAACGCAGTCTCCCCCTCCTCAGTCTTTTACTGTACATGAGTCTACCCTAAGTTCAGTGAATAAAAACCACAGTAGAAACATATTTTGAAGTGTAATTATTACAAAATGCCTCCAGTTTATATCTTTTCAAAATGAATAAAGTCTGCAAGTTTTAAGCTATTTCCTTTCATCCAGATCTTCTCTTTGTCACAGGATCCTTTGTCATGTAATGAGAAGTTGATGAATGGTGAAATTTAAAGTTTCACTAAAAAGGAGACTAAATTGAAAAATAAATAGTTTTCTCAGTTTGTATTCACATAATGTTAACTGTAAAGCAACAGAGTAGGAACTGAGTTATTGGTTGAAATATAAGCACAATAAAAACACTGGTTGTGCTGACAACTGATAGGATCCCAAATAGCCTCCCTCTGACTTGCAGTCCATCCATCCAGGTGTAAATATTTATTCAGCTTGTTATAAAATAATTCACAAAAATGATTAACTTGTAGGTACCAGGTTTTTTTCTAGGAATGCTGAGGTGAATATGCATTTTATTTAATTTTGTATATCAGCACAACCAAAGTTTTGTTCACCAACAAAAGCAGTGTAGTTTAAACTACTGTCTCAGATCTTTGCCAAACTTTTACAACTTTTGTTAGAAATGAGCATTTTATATGTTTACTCAGATGCATGCAGAAGGGGGTTCTTTACTGTTATAATTTCAATTCAATAAAAAAGTAAGAACAATTGAAGCACTGAATTTGAATTACTAGGCAATTTAGTAATTTCAAATTACTAAAATTTGAATTACTAAGCAAAGTGAGAAGTAATTATAGTTTTCAACAGTGCCCTACTCAATGTATAAACTGTATAATTAGAGATCTGTATGCAAATTACCCTTTACAACACTAAACTTTTTTTTTATGTGGGTACCGGAAGTCGAACTCAGGACCTCGCGCTTGCCAACAGGCGCTTGTGCCGCTGAGCAATATCACCGGCCCTTTTTTTTCCTTTGTGTGGGTACCAGGAGTCGAACTCAGGACTTTGCGCTTGCCAGGCAGGTGCTTATGCCACTGAGCTATCTCACCGGCCCCCTACAATACTAAAATTTTAAAAAATAATTCCCAAACAGTTAATTGTTAATACTACCAGTCTACTATCTACTGTCCCCAAAATATTCTCAAATAATTCCTTTTGGGATAATCACTTTGAAATCTTTCAACTTTTTCAATAATGCAATTTTAGAAGGTTTGATTGAACACATAATATTAATATGTAATCTGTATGCTAGAAGGCTAAACTTGAATGCTGCATAAGCCTTTAAAATATAGTATTTCTTAATGAGACTACCATATATACGAGTTAAACATTTAAGTTTGATAACTTCTGCAGTATTTTTCTGTCCTCTGTTCTTTACCTGTTAAGTGGCTTTTAGTAATGACACAAAAGTTGATGGATAGAGAATAACATTAACTATGAAAGCTTTAAAGTCATAGGCTCTGAGATCTATCCTAGACTCATTTAATACTGGAACAACTCATTTACGTAACTACCTTAATCCTTAATTCTCTCAATTATATTAGAGCTAAAGGAGCATGTTACTTAATAAGAGTATTGTGAAAAATAATAGTACAAGGTAGGATAAACAAATAACATATTAATTATTATTGCTACTGTCAATATAATTAAAATTAAATGAGTAGAGTTTTTAACTATTTATAAATATTAATTTGGAAGCATATCACAAATTAGAAAAAAATCAGAAATTTCCTAGAAATAATTCCTCATAATTATCCTCTTAAGCTGATTTTGAGTCTTTATATAGATTATCCCTTAATGGAAAGAAGATGTGAAGAAGAAAGTTCTCATTGTGGAACATTCTAGATTAGGGAACAGCCAAGGGAATACCTGGAGTCATGACCAAGAAGAGCAGACCGTCACCAGTGAAAACCTCTGAAAGAATCGGTGCTGGGGCTAAGAACCAGCTATAATTGCTAGAGGTTCAGAGTAGACAAGTATAAGAATTAAAAATTCCAGGGGGCACCGGTGATATAGCTCAGTGCCACAAGCGCCTGCCTGGCCAGTGCGAGGTCCTGAATTCGGTTCCCAGTACCCACATAAAAAAAAAAAAATACCAGTGGTACCCAGTTATAAAGGGGGCCTCCATATCTTTGTGAGATTAACTTATTAGAAATTGGCCAAGAACAGTAAATATCAATGAAAAATCCCTTGACCTTTCTGGTAGAGAGAGTAGAAAAGGAAGCATTTTGAAAGATACCAGAGCATTCTATCTTTGCCAAGTCTGTAAATAGGAGACACTATGCAACCAGGGCCTCTCTTGCTAAGGTTTTATCAGAACCTAACCTACTTGGCAGAAAGGACATATTTAATTCGAGAAAATACTGGGCTCCCACATGGAGAATGGTGAACACATAACCCCGGCTTATTCTAGGCTTCCATATGAGAAAAGAGAGATGCCCAACTTCAGCTCACTCTGGCAATCCTGGTCCACCTGGGTGGGTGCTGCTAAGAGGCGTTTGTGAAGTTCATAGTCTAGAGATGAGGCTTCACTAAAAGCCTGATACCTCATCTTAGGACAGAACACTCCCTCTCCAGACCTTGTCCCCACCATCCTCAAGGCCTATTTACCTATTTACAGTTCATTTTGCCAGGTACTCATGTCCACCTTTTCAGAAAAAATGACAAGACATACTAAAAGGTAACTGTCCTCACCCTACCACCCTCTCCAAAATTTGAAAGGCCATAAGAAGAACGAGAACCAAACATTAAAGGGATTTTGGAGTTATGGGACTGGGAATTTAAAAGACTACAATCACTATGTTAAGGTCTTTAGTGGATTAAAGTGAAAAACATGCTAGAACAAATTGGAAAAATAGAGATGACATTCTTAAGAAAGAACAAAAATAAGTGATAAAGTTTTAAAAATGAAACAAGTAGAAAACAGTCTTTTTCAACATCATACTGGGAGTACTAGCTAGTAACATAAGACAAGAAATAGAAATAAATGTTGGGAATACATATTGGGAAGGAAGAAATAAAACTGTCTTTGTTCCAAATGACATGATAATCCATAGGGGAGTTTAAAACACAGTGCACCCTCAAAAATGAAATACTTCAGTTCATACTAATAAAAAAATTGTGTGAGACTGACCTGCAGAATACAACAAAATTCTGATAAAAGAAATAAAAGAACTAAATGAATGCAGAGAGGTACTATATTCATTGATAGGAAGACTCATTACGATCAAGATGTCAGTTCTTCCCAATCAGCTCTGTAGATTCACTGTAACCCCAATCAAAATTGCAGGAAGTTACTTTATAGATATTACTAAGATGAATCTAAAGTTTAAAAGAAGAGGCAAAAGATCCAAAATAGCCACATTGCAAGAAAAGAACAAAGTTGGAGAATAACACATTCAGATATCAAGACAACTATGAGGGACAGTAATAGAAACAGTATGGTATTGGCAACAGAATAGACAAGTAGATTAGTGGAATGGATTAGAAGGGCCAGAAATAGACCTACATTAATAGTCAACTCATCTTTGACAAAGGAACAATGGGACTACAGAGGTGTTAGCACAGTCTTTTCAACAAATTATATTGAAATAAATGGATATTCACATGGGAAAAGCAAAACAAAGAAAGAAACTAGAGATAGACCTTATACACTTTGTGAAAATTAACTCAAAAGGGATCATTGACTTAAATGTAGACCATAAAATTATAAAATGCTGGAGATAACATTAGAGAAAACTTTGGTGATTTCGAGTATGACAATGACTTCTTAGATACCTGAGCACAGGCACCTTTCCTAAAAACAATAATTGATAAGGTAGTATTCATTAAAATTAGTAACTTCTGCTGTGCCAAAGAAAATGTGAAGCAAATGAAGAGAGTAGCCATAGATTGGTAGAAAACATTTGGAAATGACATATCTAATAAAGGATTGTTATTACAAATATCAAAGGATCACTTAGGAAAATGCAATTAAAAAGTGGGCCAAAGACTTTAATATGCACCTAACTAAAGAAGATATACAGATACCAAATATGCACATGAAAAGATGTTGCACATCTTTTGTCATTAGGGAAATACAAATTAAAACAACAGTGACATATTGCTATGAACTATCAGAAAGTCCACATCTACAGCAGTGACAATACTAAATGCTGGTGAGATGTGGACCAACAGAAACTCTCAATCATTGCTGCTGGGAGGGAGAAATGGTGCTGCCATTTTGAAATAAGTTTGGCTGTTTCTTACAAGACTAAAAATATTTTACTGTATATTCCAACAATTATGATACCCAAATGAATTAAAACTTATATTCACACTAGAACTAGCACAGAGATATTTTTGGCAAATTTATTCATAATTGTCAAAACTTGGAAGCAGCCACATTGCCCTACAGTTGGGGAGTGGATAAACTGTGGTACATCCAGACAATGAAATATTATTCAGCAATGAAAATAAATGAGTTATCAAGTCATGAAAAGACATAGAAACACATGAAATGCATGTTTCTAAAGGAAATATGCCAATTTGAAAGGGCTACATACTATGTGATCCCAACTGTGACATTCTAGAGAAGGCAAAACTATGTTAACAGTTAAAAAAAATAGTGGATGGGCCGGTGATATAGCCCAGCAGCAAAAGTGCCTGCCTGGCAAGTGCAAGGTCCTGAGTTCGACTCCCAGTACCTGCTTATATAAAAAAAAATAGTAGTTGCCATGAGTTAAGTGGGAAGGAAGAAGGAAAGGTAGGTCAAAGATGAGTTTTACAGAAAAGAAATTACTCTCTATGATACTGTAATGGTGGAAACAGTGCTCTAAACTTCTAGAATGTAAAAAAAAATAAGGAATTCTAATGTAAATTATGAATGTTGCCTAACTAATATATCAATGTTGGCTCATGAATTGTAACAAATACGGCACATGGTAGGAGATGTTTATCATAGAAGAGTTTTTCATGCATAGGGGCCAATTATGTATGGGAAATCTATACGCTTTCCTCTCAGTTTTTGCCCTCAAGCTAAAACTGCCACCAAAGAAAACTATAAAGTACTTGCTTTACACAAATTAGAACATCTGAGAAACATTATCTCTTTTTGAAGAACGGATTCTAGAAGAGGATCTAGGAAGTCTCTGTGCATATACATATACAGATGCATGTATACGTATGTAGATGTGTACACATATTCTTTATAATGAGATATAGTCTGTGGTGTGTATATGTGGCATCCTCTGTCTCCAACATTTCTTCACGTTTGTCCTGCTTGTGAGAAACATAGGCCCCTGGGGACTATCTTTTCTGCAATGTGTAAAGCTTGGGGAATCGTTTTCTACTTATAAATATTTGCATCATAGATTTCAAATAAGAATAGCTGTGTATTTGAGTCATCAATTGCATTTTTAAAGGAGCCATTAAGTGTTTTGGATAAGATGAGCTCATCTTATTCAAAATAGGGAGCTATATTCAGGAACCATTTTTTTAAAAAGCGTTAAGTAGGTTTTTGCCATGTTTCTTTCAACTTTCCATTAAGAAAGGAACTAATGGCATAACTAGTCAATTAGCTAGCAATGTGCACTTCAAGGAATGATTAAGAATCACTGATCTCACATAGTGATTTTTCATTTTATACATGATTGCCTATATAAAAAAAATCTGTGGCTCTATATCCTAACTACAGAATTGCCAGTGCAAATGTATGTGTTGTGCAATCTTTAAATTAATTTTAGTAAAACCATGCAAATGTTTCAGGAGATCTCTGGCTTCTCAGAAAGCACTAAGTAGCAGATAAAGTACTGCAACATTTGTAACAGTTTATAAGGTAAATATATATTTTGTCATCAACAAATTATAATAATCAAGTATCTTATTTTTACAGCTATATGTTTATAATGAATTAAAAGCATTTATGATGCTAACACATACATACATACCATCAAGAAAAAAACATTTTCTGTGTATTAGGCCAAGAGTATGCAGAGCATTTGTACCTATGAGCAAAAATATTTAGGGATGATTACTTGTCATTGGAGGAGCTCAGGTCCTCACTTTCACTGAGGATGTGGTGCTCTTTGGGGAGCTCTGGTCCTTACTTTGAGTTTTGCTTCCAGGCTCTAGTGCAGATCTTTCAGCCTGGTGGCAAAAATCTTTCACCCCGCTGGTGCAGACTTTCTAGCTTCCACCACTGACCTTTGGGACTTCCCACTGCAGATTCTTGATACAGACTTGCATGGGACATTGTCGTGGGCTCTGGGCCTCCAGCTGAACTCATGCAGGACACTGCCAGGGTCTGAGTCTTCAGCTGGACTGATGCAGAACATTGCCATGGGATCCAGGCCCTCAGCTGGATTCTTTGGGTCTCTAGTGCATGGACAGATCTGCACTCTTCTGCATTTGACTTTTTGGGTGAATATTTTAAAATAATCCTATAAATTATGAGTCCTGTATTAAGTCTATTCTCTTGCAAACCTTGACTACAATAACACAATAGTGCCGTTCATATTTCTCACTGAGAAGAGATGTGATTTTAGCTTAGTAACATCAGGTATTTACACGTTACTCATTTCTGTAATGAAATTGTATGCAAATGAGAAGTTATTTTCTCTTAAGGAAGCAACAATTGTATATAGTGATGAAAATATGTTGAGTTCGTGGGACTAACCTTTCACTGAATGACGGTGTGCAAAATCCATGTTGAAAATGAATATTAAGTGAGTGAATGCAATCAAATCCTGGAATATTCATCCCCGATTTATGACATCTGACTAACCCTAAAATTTAAAAAACATTTGAGATAGTTATAAAATGAAAACATTCTTAAATTTTTGAGGTACTTTAAATTTTTTTTACCTTGAAACATTTTCTTAATATTTTAAGTCCTGCAATTTAAATTTTACTTTTCTTTGATTTTGGGAAGGCCTGAATTTGAAACTGTGAACATATAAAATAGAAAAATCAGTCCCATGACTAGGTTGACAAGAAACATGCCACAGCTTTTTAAAAAGCCTGAATACTTGGCTTCCAATATCAACAGGCAGGAAAACACAATTTGATTTTAGTGGTTAAGAAAGTAATGAAAAGAAATTTTCTTCCTTATATTTCCTACCATCTAGTATTTACAGTCATCAGATATGCCATTAGGTTGTAATAAAAATATCATCTAATGGGCATCATTCTGTCAGAAAAGCCTAAAACAACAAAGTGTTCTTCTCTTTAGCAACTGGTTTTTAAAATTTTATTTGCTTGTTCTATCCCATCTTAGTTTAATTTTTTGATATTGTTAATACTAGAGGTATTTTAAGAATATTTTGCCAGCAAAATAATGAAAATAATAGTTTTCCTTAAATTTTAGTTTCAAGAAATTTTAGGTTAAAAGAAATACGTTCACATTCTCAAGCAAAGGAAAGATTAGGTGTTGAAATATTTAGTTAAAAATACCCAGTTACGAGTATAATTAATTTGCTCAGAATTTTCTCCTCCAGAAACGATTCCCAAGGGCTTTTCTTTGATATTGCATAATAAATTATTCTTAACAAGTATTTATAAAAGGAATAAATTTAAACTCTATTTCTATTTATATTGGGACTAATCTCCAAAGGCACATTAGTGAATTGCACATTGGTAAATATCAACTTCTAAATTTTTGATAAGAAATTTATGGAACACATAATTTTTTCTTTTTGATTAATGTCATGGAGAAAACACATGGATTAAATCACAAGATTAAAAGAAACTTTTTATATGTACAATTTTAAGGGAATGGTGTAAATGTTTTAGGATCCAGTTTACTGAAAAATATTTTTGTAGATTTCCTTAAAAAATATCTTGATTGCATAATTAAAATTTGAAGTGCTGATTTATAAGTTCAAGTTGAACAAAAAATAAAATTTCACTTATTACAAACTACATGATATTTCACCAAAGTAACCTCCCTCCTAATACAATTACTTATTATTAATGAAATAGAGAAAATTGTTTTGGTGTACCTCATACGATATTAAGAATATTTAGAGGGTAACATTTATTGAGGATGAAACCTTTCCCAACAAAAATACAAGGACAATAAAAGTTATGATATTTGTGTCATGGAAGGAGCTGCAAAAGAAATGCTGTTTTATATTAGGATGTATAAATTCATAAATTCCTTGCTGGTATCCTAAAATTTCCATTCTATATCTTGATGATCAGTTTGATAATTGGACTTTTCGATTCCTTAATTTCTCATCTCTTGTTATATTTTCCCCACACAACCAATAGTCACACAGTCCCAGAGACACTTTCTAGAATGTTTCTCTACCTCAAGTTGTTCAAATCTTAAATCTGGCGATAATCGCTTACTTTTGCAATTTATTCCTCTGTGTATTCATTAGAGTTCCCTAGAAGAACATTCCCTAGAAGAATCAATGGAAAATATATGGATAATTCTTCAAGGGAATAAGAAAGTCTTTCAGGATAAGAGATGGGAGAGTTCAAAGTGGCCCTCTGGGAACAGAATGGGAAGAATCCACAGTGGTCTTGCTGCTGGAGAGTGAGAGGATCTGGTCACTGCTCAGCCTAAAGAGCTGGAAGCTACAGAACAAGAGGGATAAAAATGCAGCACCAGTCCATGGTTAAAGGTGTGGAAACTTACTGTAGAGTTCCTGCAGTTCTGCATTAGAAATCTGAAGAAACTGGAGACTGACATCCAAAGACAATGCAAAGACTGGAGCTCTCCAGAAAACAGGCAGGGTTCCTTTTTTTTTTCCCCCTTTTTATTACATCCAGGCTAAAAGCCTATTGACTGGCATGACCCACAACCAGTGTGGGTCTTTGCCTTTTCAGTTTCCTGGCCTGCATATCAATCATACATAGACACAGCCAGAACTGTGCTTTCTAATCTGCTAGGAGATTCTTAACCCATTCAAGTTGATATATTGTGACTAGTAGTCACGCTCAGCTTTGACATATTTGTTGCTTGTTTTGCACAATTACATCCATTTTCTGCAGTCTTCTTTTCTATTTTTATTTTACACCCCTTAGATACGTTTTGCTATCCAGTTCCCGTCAAACACTAGTTCTTAAAAATTGTATATCGTAGTACCAATTCTCTCCTGGTGGAAACTGTTTGCAATGATAAAGATACACTATGGTCTGAATGTTTGTCTCCCTGAAAACATATGTTGAAATCAAAAGCTGAAAGTGGTGGTGTTAAGAGCATGGGGCATTTAGGAGGTGACTGGGTCACCAGAGCTCCACCCACATGAATGGACGTGCCCTTAGAAAAAGTTCTGGGGAAGTTGTTCATCCCTTCCACCCAGTGAGGACACAGAAAGTGCCATTGGTAGAGCTCAGGACTTTACCAGACACTGATGCCTTGATCTTGAGCTGCTCAGCCTTGAAATCTGTGTGCAATAAATGTCTGTCTTTTATAAATTAAAGCAGCCTAAAATGGACTAAGACAGTGCCATGTGATGCCTTTGAAAAAATAATGTTTTAGCAAAACTCCTGCTTAAAACACTTTATTTCCTAATAAATCCAAAAATCATCTCACCATATTCTATTACTTCTGCCTCATTCACGTATCCAAATGTTATCTTTAGGGGATTTATTTACACCTATAGATACTGTTTTATTATATTCAAAAATTTCCATGGACTTCACGTTCATATATCGTGTTTATAATATCATTTAGAATATCATATTTTGTCTCTCCATCTACAACACAGCATATATATGTTTAAAGTTTTAGTTAAATAATTTAAATGAGTAACACATGAAACAGTATGGGATGTGAAGTTTACAACAACCATTTATTTTCTCTTTCATTTATCAGGGAACCAAGATTTATCTTATTTCATAATAATGAGATAGATATACTAGTGTCCTCCTTTCTAGCTATTGCAAAATACTGAATGTTGCAACACCACTTAGGCACTTACTGCAAAGTGATACTTCCCAACCCGTTAGATCAATATGTCTGCGCCTCCATCTCAGGGGAACAGGAAATGGCTAATTAGTGGCGAAGTTTAGAATACCAAGAGAAGCCTTGTATTATGAGAAAGAGTACAATGCTTTCAGTCTGATTTTGTGGTTGTACTAATGTTTTTGTCTTCAAGTTACTTTTATTTTCCCTTCCTCTGAAATGGAACTGAAATAACTTCATGGTATATTGTTATTTTATTTTGCTTAAAGCTACTTATTCTACTTCACAAGTTCTCCAATTCTGCCTCTGACAAGCTAGGTAAACAATGCTATTTTATAGGAATCAGAAAGATGTTGAAACACAGTAAGATGGTTATCTTGATTTATAATGATGTCCTCTATTTTTAAGAGGATTCTATCTTAGTATGATTTTTATAACATTAAAATTTCAATGGTTTTTTTCTAATGCTAACCACATTTCAGCAGAACATTGGTAATGGTTGTAAAACCACACTTTCAAAATCTGAACTTATCATAATCTCTATCATTAATTTATGCAAAAGAAATATGGCAAGATTTTGTTTTTTGCTCCAAACATGTTCTATATAAAATAAATATTTTATCAAAAAGTTATTAGGAATGTATTATTATCTATTCCTATTTCCTCTGTCTACTATTCTTTCTTATATTAGGAAATAGTTGATGGTGACAAAAATGATAAGACCCATTTCACTTTTAAAAGGCAAGAAATGAAGCGTTTTCTAAAAATTAAGGATGAATAAGGTTGTTTTCATAAAATTGAGCAAACAGTTTGCTGGAAAATTAATGAAAATAATTTTTAAACCACTGATGTCCTTCTCTTAGAAGAATATATTTCATAAAGTGCGTATACTACTGACCCAGAATAACAGACAAGCATCACATAATGATATTTCATTCAATGATGGGCAATATATACAATACTCCTGTAAGTTTATCGTGCCTGGTGGTATCATAGCCATCTTATTTTGGGTAAGTACCCTCTATTCTGTGCACATACCTAATAACGCTCTCCTCATATCTCTGCCATTAAGCAAGTCATAGCTATATGTAAATTCATACCGATATGGTATCTAAACCCTGTTTCTGGGCCTACTCTTCTGAACTTCATATTAGTGTGCAACTACAATTGCAATGTGGAAAAAATGTGTTTGGAAGGGAGCAATCAAACAACCCTATTGGCGGACAAAATGAAAAAAACAAAAACAAAAAAAAACTATTGAAATTCTACCTTTTGTCTTGTCTTTTCCATTAGTTTGGAATAAATGTAAGAAGCTTGTGTTCTGGGGGAACTTAGATAACAGATTGTTAAGAAATCATTTCCAACCCACCCCTAACCTCAAGAGTGGGATCTTGGAGTCTAGGAAAAGGGACCTTTAATTTTCCCTCTCAAAGAGGATTAAGGGGTGAATCTCTGACTTGCTGAGCGGTTTTTTCAGGTAAGACACCAACAACTATGAATTTAAGGTGTCTGCCAATCTCTATTATACCGCTCATCCATCATGGGTTAATGACTACCCTGCAGATTTAGGAGACTCCACCCAAAATTTGGTTCAAAAGCAGGAGTGACCATAGTTCCATAAAATAGACTTAAAAGTAGTAAAAAGTGACAAGTAAGGCCATTACCTAATGATAAAGTGATCAATTCAGTAACAGGAAATAACACTTGTAATTATATATACACCCAAAGTCAGAGCATCCAAGTACATAAGGTAAACATTAATAGATCCAAAGAAAGAAATAGATGCCATTATTATACTAGTAGGGGACTTAAAAACTCCACTTTCAACAATTGACATATCATCCAGACAGAAAATCACTAGGCAATAACACAGATTAAATGGACCTTACAGTCCACTTAAACATCTACAGAACATTTTATCCTACAGTGCAAAATACAAGTTCTTCTCACCAGGGCAGGGAACATTTTCAAGGACACATCATAAAATAGTAAAAACAAACAAACAAACAAAAACCAAAAACCAAAAATTTCAAAAAGCCAAGTTTCAATAAATTTTGGAACATTGAAGTCATATCATATATTATTTCTTACCATAAAGCAAAACTAAAATTACTATAAAATATTTGGAAAACATGCAAATACATGGAAATGAAATAAGCTACATTTGAAAAACAAATAATTGTGAAAAAAAAAAGAAATTCAAAACTTTCTTGAAACAAAAGGAAACAACATGTCAAAGCCTATGGAATATGGCAAAAGCAGTAGCAATAGGGGAGTTCATAGTAACTAATGCCTCCATCAACGAAAAAATAAAGGATCCCAAAAAACCTGTCATTAATTTCAAAGAACTAAATAACAAGAGTAAGCCAAACCCAAAACTAGTGGAAAGAAACAATAAAGATTAGCACAGAAATAAATAATAGAAAAACTGAAAAATACAAAATATCAGTGAAATACAGAACTAATTCTATGAAACAATAAAATTGAGAAATCCTTATCTAAATTAATTTATAATTGATATCACAGAACTACAAAGAATAATTAGAGATTATGATAAATTACACTATAGCAACAAATTCAATAACCTAAAGTCTAAGATGCATATACCTTCCCAGGACTGAATCATGAAGAAATAGAAAACCTGAATGGACAAATACAAGTAATGAGACTGAATCAGAAATAACAAGTCTTCTATCATAGAAAAGTCCAGGAAGAGATGGCTTCACTGCTGAGTTCTATATTTTTAATTGATTCACTAATTAATTAATTTTGAGACAGGATCTTGCCATGTAGTTCAAACCAACCTTGAACTCACTATATATCCCAGGCTGGCCTCGAACTCATGGCGATCAACCTACCTCAGCCTCACAAGTGCTGGGATTATAGGCATGCGCCACCATACCCAGCAGCTGAGTTCTTTAAAACATTTGAAGAATTAATCCCAATTCTTCTTAAACTATTCTAAAACACTAAACAGGAGGGAATTCTTCCAAACTCATTCTATGATGTCAGTAGTAACCTGATAACAAAAGCACAGAGGGAAACAATAAATAAAGAAAGCTGCAAGTCAATATCATGATGGACATAGGTGCAAAACTCCTTAAGAAAATATTGATGAGCCAAGTACATTATCACTTTTAAAAGATTCTATACCATCATTAACTGGGATTCATCCCCAGGATGCAAAGATAGTTTCATAAATACCAATAAATAACACTGACATAACACATCAACAGGATGAAGGTAAAAAACATCTGATATTCTCAATAGGTGCAGAGAAAGCATTTGGTAAAATTTAACATCCTTATAAAAATTCTGAGGAAATTAGTTATAGAAAGAAAGTAGCTCAGCATATAAAAGGTCACTTATAACAAGCTAATGTTAAAGTCACAACGAATGTGGGAAAAGCTAAGGTTTTTTTTCTCTAAAATCCAGAGGATGATAAGGATGGACATTTTTATTTAACATAGCCAGAGAAATTAGACAAGAGAGAGAAAAGGCGTCTAAATTGGAAAGGTGGAAGTTAAATTGTCACTGTTTCAGATGACATAATAATGTATGGAAAACCTCAAAGACTCTACCATAAAATATTGTAGCTAATAGACAAATGCAAGAAAGTTGCAGGATAAAAAAGTCAATATACAAACACCATAGTGTTCTTGTACACCAATAGCAAATGTTATACAATAGAATTCAAGAAAGGGTTCCACTTCCAATAGCTATAAAGAAAGTCCAGCAATAGGGCAGTTGAGATAGCTCAGTGGCATAAGCGCCTGCCGGGCAAGCGCGAGGTCCTGAGTTCAACTCCCGGTACCCACATACAAAAAAAGGGCCAGTGATATTGCTCAGCGACATGGGTGCCTGCTGGCATGCGAGGTCCTGAGTTTGACCCCTGGTAACCCCCCCAGAAAAAGAAAGTCCAGCAATAAATTTAGCAAAAAAGTGGAATATCTCTACAATAAAAAATATGAAAGATTGGTTAAACCAATTGAATAGAACACAACCCACACACACACCCCAAAAGTTTGTTAGGCATTAGACTTTCGTGGATTAAAAGAATCAGTCTTGTTAAAATAGCTATACTGGGGGCCGGTGAGATAGCTCAGCAGCACAGGCACCTGCTGTCGCATGAGGTCTTGAGGTCGATCCCTGGTACCCACCAAAAAAAAAAAAAAAAATAGCTATACTGCCCAGTGTCATATACAGATTGCATTTAATTCTATCAAAATGTGACATTCTTCACACAACTGGAAAAACAATCTTAAAGATTATATAGAACCACAAAAAATGCCCTGTCTTGGCAAGAAACACTGAGCAAAGAGAACAGAGCTGGAGGTATTTCTCTACCTGATTTTGTTATATTCAATAAAGCTATAACAGTACATACAGCAGAGTAGTGGCATAAAAATATACACATGAACCAGTGGAACACAAAACACAGACTACATGTAAACCCACATATCTAGAGCCAACTTGTCTTTGACATGCACTGGGGAAAGAACAATCTCTTCAGTAAATGTTGCTGGGAAAATGGATATCCACATGCAGAAGAATGCAAATATGCCTCTTTCTCTCACCAGTCAGAAACAAAACCATTCTAAATGGGTTACAGAGATGTAAGACCTGAAACTGTGAAACTACTAAAACAAACATAATAGATGCAGGACACTGGAATTTATAACCATTTTTTTAAGACCTCCAAAGTCACAGGAATGAAAACAAAGTAATGTGATTGTATTGAACTAAAAATGTTCTGCACAGCGAGAGAAACAATGAATTGCATGAAGAGATATTTTAGAGAATAGGAGAAAATGTTTGCAACCTACACACCTGACGAGGGTTATAAACCAGACTATGTATGGGAAAACAACCCAAATAATCCAATTAAAAATGGACAGTAGATCCAATAGACATTTTGCCGAGAAGCAATGCAAAAGGCCAGAAAGTATGCAATATTATTTGTAGAACAATAAATACTCAACAATCAGGGAAATGCAAACCAAATAATGATATATCATCTCACTCCAGTTAGAATGGTTATTGTAAAAAATACAAATAATATAAATGTAGGTGAGGATATTAAGAAAAGGGAAATCTTGCATATTTTTAATGCAGACATAAATTAGTGTAGCTGTTATGGAAAACTGTATGGCAATTCCTCAAACAATTAAGATTAGAACTTCCTTATGGCCTATAATCCCATTAATGGGTATATATCCAAAGGAGGTGGAATCATGTAACATCTACACTCTGTAATATATTTATTTCAGCACTTTCTATATCACCATGAAGTGGAAACAACATAAGTGTCTATTAAGAGATGAGTGGACAAAGAAAATATTGTATCCCTACCCCATATAGTACTACTTATTCATAAAAACAATGAAATACTATCATTGGCAAGAACATCGATGAAACTGGAGGTCATTATATTAAGTGTAATGAGTAAGGCACAGAAAGACAAGCAGCATGATCTATTTGTGTATACAATATGACAAATCTGACTGTATAGAATTGAAAATCGAACGATGGTCACCAGATTTTGGGAGAGTGGAGTGGAGGGAAGGATGGGAAACATTGATCAGTGGATATTACATTATAATTAGATAGGAAAAAGGACTGGTGTTCTGTCTGCACAGTAGGGTGATTGTAGATGATGGTTATTTACTTTATATGTTTCAAAGATCTAGAAGAAAAGACTTTGAATGCTTTTGACATAAAGAAATGATAATTGTTTGAGTAGCTAAATATATTCACATTAATTTGAACATTACTCAATGTATACACGTATCAAATATAACATGACAATGCCATAAATATGTACAGTTGTTATGGATCAGTTAAAAATTGCATAAGAGAATAGCAGATTTCTAAGAATAAATCAAAAGTGTCAAACAGATATAGAATATTATAAAAAATAACTACAAAAACTAATTTAGACATCTCATGTTCATGTAAAGTAGGACAATAATGTGAAATGTTTATTTACACTAAATTGATCAGCATTATTCCAATCAAAATAGCAAAATAATTGTTTAAAAACTTAATAACTTGATCTTGAGATTTATGCAGAATAAATAGTATAGACTATATAAGACCCTTCAAAGAAAAACAATGAGGTAATATTGGCTATATCAGATAAGACCCACTCTGAAGTTTTGGTTACTAAGTGTAGCATAGGTATAGAGACAGTCAAACTGATGAGAAAGGTACCCATATGTAATGGTTGATGCATGTGTCAACTTGAGAAGTGTAGAAGTTTAACTAAGCGACTTAGCACAAGGCCAGGGTCCTCACTTTGTAAACATCCTTATCCTGTGCAAGAGCAGGGCAGGGAGATGGTGTGAATGCTACACCTGCCCTAGGGTGGGTAGCCTGCTTACAATATAAGGGAGAAAAAGAGGCTTGCTTCTCCCCCTTTTTTGCTCTTGCTGCTTTTGCTGTCTTCCCCTGCCATGACCTGTTGCCCCTGTGCCACGCCACCCTGCCTGGAGACAGCTGATTATGGACTGAAACCTCCACAAACTGTGAGCTAAATAATCCTTTCCTTCCTTAATTTTGGGTGTCAAGTATTTTGTCTCAGCAATGAGAGAAAAGTAACTAACACACCATGCTTATGTGGAACTTCATTATACGATAAAACTGTACTACCATATTAGTGCCATATGAAAGGTTTGAACCTAGATGATAAGAATATATATGGGAGAAATCGTACCTTTACCTCATAATTTACTTTCTAATATCCCATACTTTCTAAAAATTATATCAAACTATGACTTTAAAAAAATCTTGGTTAAAATTAAAACCATCTATCCATGGAAATCATAATGCACTTAATTTATAACAAGGGTTAGCTATCACAGGGAATGTTGTATTTAATTATGTTAAAACATGAAAATTACTAAAAAGCTACCCTAAATTAGGCAGGGAAATAGATTACAAACTGGGTTAAGATAATTGCACACAACGAACAAAGTATAGCTGTCAAGAATACACAGGGAACTTTTAAAAATGGGTAGAAAGTGACATTAATTCATTAGAAAACTGTCAAGAAACCTAAGTATGTATTTCACAGAAATGAAAACACATGATTAATTAGCATGTAATGATATTCAATAACATTATTGCAAGTGAAATTCTACTCAAGATAGCAATATGATGCTTTTTTCCTACCCATTACATTGGTAGCAATATAGTCTGCAATGTTAAGTGTGGAAGGAGATATGGTTCTGTACTGTCTTGATATATTATTTGAGGCTAAAGTTGTGAAAAACTTTTGAAAATAGTTTACTTTCTAAACAGCCAAAATTATAATATTTATGTACTTTCAAACCTAGAAATCTTTGTTATCTCTCCAAGAACAATACCTCTCTATGAGTAAATTTAGATATTTACAAAATGATACTGGCAAAAGTACTGTTCATTATAGCAAAAGTCTTGAAATGTCTATCAGTGTGATACTTGATGAAATAGCCACCAAAAATGTATGATCTATGTGAATCAAAGCAAATAAAATATAATACACAAGCATATGGATTTATTTTGGAAGTACAATAGTGAATAAAAATGTATTCTTCTTATAATGGCATGTAGCATGAAATATTTCATAATAAAGTAAGAAACATGTATGTTAACCAGATTTCTTATTGCTGAGGCTCCATACATAACCCCCATGCTTTTGAGTGATGTAATTTAGCTCATGTTTCAGGGGATTCAGTCCATGGTCACCTGGCTGTGAGGCAGAAACATCACAGAAAAGGGCATGCTGGAGCAAAGATGTCTAGTTCATAACAGCTAGGAAACAGACCAAAGGAACAGTGCCAGAGAGGAAGAGGCTAGGGATCTGAAATAGTATATGAAATCATGCTTCCATGACCCATCCAGATACACCCAAATGTGTACTCCACCAATCTCCCAGGTGGCTTACAAACCAATCAAGTTGACACAATCAAGCATAAACAGCTCATCCCACCCCTTATCAACTTGGCACCCAAACACAACACCTTATATGATACTTATTCCTCAAATAAACACAAGGTTGTAATTCTGCCTAATATGATACAACTATCCTGGCCATAATCCCCAAATCCTGCCCTCAGTCTCAACAGTTACAGTATTTTTCAAAGTCTAAGTCAAAGTCTTATCTGAGACTCCAGGAAAACTCTGAGTTGTGAGCCTCTAAAAAAACAAAACACAGGTTACCTAATTTCAAGGCACAATGTCACAGAGTAACATTCCCATTGTAAAAGTGAAGAATAGAGTTATAAAAAAGAATCAAACTGAAGCAACACTAAAACCCAGTAGAGCAAACATAAAATTCTGTAGCTCTGTATCTGGCATCCAGAGCCCATGGTGGTGAGATGTGAGTTCCAGAGGGCAACCCTACCCCTATGATCTTGCTGGTTGCAGCTCGCAGCTTTCTTTCTTAGTCTGGCTCTGATCACAATCTGCAGTTGTCCTTGGCAGACATTCCAACTTCTTTGGGTTTCCTCTGCAGTTTTGGCCTCACTCCAGCAGATTCACAGCATACTGTCTGGCCTTCTAAGGCTTCTTTTGAATCTGGGTAGAAGACTCCATTACCCCCTAACTCTTGCACTCTGCATATCTATAAAATCTTCATTATGTTGACTATGCCAAGGTCTGTTGCCAGCTCAAGCAATGGCAGGCATTCTTG
Source organism: Erethizon dorsatum (assembly GCA_028451465.1). Classification (NCBI taxonomy): domain Eukaryota; kingdom Metazoa; phylum Chordata; class Mammalia; order Rodentia; family Erethizontidae; genus Erethizon; species Erethizon dorsatum. The sequence goes on from CM051824.1 coordinate 141,965,142, forward strand.
GACCTTGGCTGCAGTGGCTTCCAGTGACTGTGTGCCTCATTATGGTGAAATGAATCCCTGGGAACTCACCAGGTGGCTCATTTTGAGCACTGGCCCAGTGATTCTTCTCAAATGAAAGGTTTGCACTTTTGGACCTTTGAGTCTGCAGTGAGTAGCATCTTGCTGATTTCTGAGATGCCTTCAAGGCATCTTCACTTAAGCCTATACAAAGCACTTGGTTCCTTTTTCATGGGGCTGATCTCTTCAACAGCCACACCTGCTTTGGCTCCAAGTTTACACATGGTTCCTTCTGGGCCAAAATTTAAGTTTTTCAGTTTTCTTTTCTGCTTTTTGCCCTTGATTCACACTATAAATTTTGCTAAAAACAGCCATAGTACTCATGCCACAGCCTGATTTTGGAATGTCTTGAAGTTTCCTCCTCCAGATCAGTTAGTCTACCACCTTTAATCTTCTTTTTCCATTAAGTTTCAGGACATGGCCAAAATGTAGACTTTTTCCCTTCCTTCCTTCCTTCCTTCCTTCCTTTTCTTTCTTTCTTTCTTTCTTTCTTTCTTTCTTTCTTTCTTTCTTTCTTTCTTTCTTTCTTTCTTTCTTCTTTCTTGCCAGAGTATAACATGCATGGCCCCTAGTCCAGTTGCCAATTATGTCCTCCTAAGCCTGGCCTTTACTGTCTGCATCCCTACCAGTATCTGGTCTTCTGTACTTTAACTAGAATCAACCAACAGCCTCTGTACATAGCACTCTAGTGCTTGTCTAGCCTAATTCTCTGAATTTTTCCAAACTCTTGCTGTGAATCAGTTCTAAAGGCTTCTAAACCACATAGTCAGAGTCACAGCAAGGATCCCACTTCTCTAGTACTAATTTTCCATATTTGCTTTCTCATCTCTGAGGCACAATACCCAACACCCCCAAATCAGAGGAAGAGAGATTTAATTGGACTCATGTTGTCAGGGCATTCAGTCCATCATTGGCCTGCCCCAGGACAGAGATATCATGATGGAAGGGCATGATGGAGCAAATATGCTTAGTTCATGGTGGCTGAGAAGAAGACAAGGGAAACAGTGGTAGAGAGGAAAGGGCAAGGGAATAGATGTGGTACCCAGCATGATGTCTCCATGACCCATCCACACATACCCAGAAGTATGTTCAACAAATCCCCTGGCTGCTCCAGAACCAATCAGGTTGATATAATCAAGCTTAGTCGTCACATCTTAAATATAAGTATAAATATAGTTTAAAGGTCTGTGTACATGTGTTTATATATGTTATATTCACATATACATAATTATGTATACACATTTTCATATGTGCATATGACAGGTATATATGTGCATATATATATATATATATATATATATATATATATATATCATACATTATGACTAAATTAAAAGGAAAGTAAGAGAAGGCAAAACATGGGAATGAAAAGATTTTGAGATTATCTCAGATTAGATGAAGTAGAGAAGAAAGCTTTGGGTTTGCCCTAAATTTTGTTTTGAGTGATAGATTTGCGGTACAAAATTCATAAAATTTATTCGATAAAAATTTCTTTGGAAATAACTAATTTTATACAGAATATATGTAAATGATTAAATAGAGTATATAACTCAAGGCTTGATTTTTGAAATATAAATATAAATAATGATGATAGTATAAACAGTTTTGTTGGTATGGATAAACACTAATTTTTTAGCCCATATACTAAACATTCGATTCTAAATGATTCTTTACTGTATCCCAAACCTATTATATATTAATTTTTTTAATTATTTGAAATATACTGCTATAGAGCATGAGTAAATTTTAAAAATATACAAACATATCTTGCACAATTAGGTGTTTAATTTTTAGTGAAATACACAATTTACATTTGTTCTTGTTTTTTTATTTTATGGAAAAAGGTAAAACAGAATTTCATAGCACAATAATAGGAGAATAACAAGAGTTAATACACTGCATATTGTCTTCAAAGTAGTTACTCAGAGTACAAGATGTGGGCATAAAAAATTCTCCAATTGATATTAGCACGAACCTTCCTTTTCAATGAACTAAGAGAAACTAATAGTATAGCTAACTTGCATTTTTCTCCCATTTTCCCTTCCTTCCTTTCCCTTTTTCCCCATCCTAGTTCCTTTTTCCTTTTAAACAATTTCTTCCCATTTCACAATATCTATTTTACATTTTAGACCTTATTTACTCTTTCAGTTTCTCATACCAGGGAGACAATACAATGTTTACACATGTGAGTCTGATTTATTTCACTTATGAGTATGGTCTCAAGCTGCATATATTTACCTATAAAAGTCTCAAGTTTATCTTTCTTTATGACTGAGTAGTACTTCATTGTATAAGAATACCACATCTTTTTTATCCATTCCTCGGTTGATGGGCATTTGTGTTGTTTCCAAGATTTAGCTATTACAAATTGTGCTGCTACAAACATGGGTGTACATATATTGCTGTGATGTGATGTTTTTAATTATTCTGCAAAGATACCCAGGCAGGGAATAGCTGGGACGAATGGGACCTCTAATCCTAGCTTTTTGAGGAATCTCCACGCTGATTTCCACAGTGGTTGCACCAGTCTGCACTCTCACCAACAATGGAGAAGAGTTCCTTTTCCCCCACAGCCCCTCCAGCATTTGTTATTGGTTGATTTCTTGATGATAGCCATTCTTTCTGGAGTAAAATGGAACCTCAGTATTATTTAAATTTGCATCTCTCAAATGACCAACGATGATGAACATTTTTTCATATATTTATTTGCCATTTGTATTTCTTTATCTCAGAAGTGTGTTTTCATCTCAGATGCCCATTTTTGGATTAGGTCTTTGAATTTGGGTGGCCTGAGTGTTTTCAATTCTTCATATGTTCTAGATATAAGTCCTTTGTCTGTGGGACTGTTGGTTAAAATTTTTTCCCACTTTGTGGGTTGTCTTTTCACTCTGTTCATGATTTCTTTTGATATGAAAAAGCTTTTCCATAAAATGAGATCCCAGTTGTTGATTCTTTGAAGTATTTCTTGTGCAGTTTGGTTTTTGTTCATGAAGTCTCTGCCTACACCTATGTCTTTAAGATTTCTACCTACTTTGTCTTCCAGTAGATTTAGTGTTTCTGTTTCAACATTTTGATCTTTGATCCATCTTGACTTTAGTTTAGTGCATGGTGATAGATATGGGTCTAGTTTTAGTCTTCAGCATGTGGAAAGCCAGTTTTCCCAGCACCATTTATTAAAGAAGCTCTCTTTCTTCCAGTGAACATGTTTGGCCCCTTTGTCAAAAATAAGGTGGCTGAGTGTGTTTGTCGTGTTTGCATCTTCTAATCTGTTCCACTGATCCTGAGGTCTGTTTTTTGTTTGTTTGTTTGTTTTTTTGTCAGTGCTGTGCTGATTTTTATCACAGTAACTTTGCAGTATAATTTCAAGGCAGGGATTGTGATGCCTCCTGCCTTGCTTTTGTTGCCCAGGATTGCCTTTGTTATTCTAGGTATCTTCTGTTTCCAAATGAATTTTAGGAATGCTTTCTCTAGTTCTGTGAGGTATGCTAATGGTATTTTGATCAGGATTGCTTTAAATCTGTATAACAGTTTGGGAGTAGGGCCATTTTCACTATGTCTGTTCTTCCTATGCATAAGCAAGTGATATCTTTCCATTTTCCGATATCCTCTTCAATCTCCTTTTTCAGAGTACTGTAATTTTCAATATATAGATCTTTTACTTCCTTCTTTAGATTGATTCCTAAGTATTTCATTTTCTTGGATGCTATTGTGAGGGATGTGGTTTCATTAATTTCTCTCTCAGTGAGTTTGTCATTTTTGTACAGGAATGCTATTGATTTTTGAGTGTTGACATTGTATCCAGCTATGCTACTGGATTTGCTTTTTTTTTTTTTTTTTTTTTGGGTACCGGGGGGTCGACCTCAGGACCTCGTGCGCCAGCAGGCGCCCGTGCCGCTGAGCGATATCACCAGCCCCTTTTTCGTATGTGGGTTCTGGGAGTCGAACTCGGGCCCTCGCGCTTGCCAGGCAGGCGCTTAAGCCGCTGAGCCATCTCACTGGCCCTGGATTTGCTTATTAAATCTAGAAGTCTTTTGGGGAAGTTTTTGTGATCTTCTATGTAGATTATCATGTCATCTGTGAATAATAATTTAACTTCTTCCTTTCCTAATTGTCCAATTTGTCTAATTGCTCTGGCTAATGTTTCCAGAACTGTATTTAATAGGAGTGGTGATAGTGGACATTCTTGTCTTGTTCCTGATTTTAGAGTGAAAGCTTTCAGTTTTTGGCCATCTAATATGATGTTGTCTGTTGGTTTGTCATAGATGGGTTTTATCATGTTGAGATAAAGACCATCTATTCTGATTTCCTGTAAGTTTTTATCATGAATGAGTGTTGGATTTTGTCAAAAGTTTTTTTGCATCTGTTGAGATGATTGTGTGATTTTTGTCTTTGGCTCTGTTGATATGGTGTATTACATTTATTGATTTCTATAAGTTGAACCATCTCTGCATTCTTGGGATGAATCCCACTTGGTCATGGTGTATAATCTTCTTCATGATTTGCTGCATTCTGTTTGCTAGCATTTTATTGAGGATTTTTGCATTTATGTTCATTAAGGAGATTGGCCTATAGTTCTCTTTTCTGGTTGGGTCTTTCTCTGGTTTTGGTATCAAGGTAATACTTACCTCCAGGAATGAGTTAGGGAGCATTTCTTCCCTTTCAATTTCATTAAAGAGTTTGAGGAGGATTGGCATTAAATCTTCTCTAAATTTCTTGTGGAATTCAGCAGTGAATCCGTCAGGACCTGGGCTTTTCTTCATTAGTAAGTGTTTTATTTTTTTAGTTTTTATTTTTTGTTTTTAATTAAAAAAAATTTTTTTTGGAACTGTGAATCAAACTCAGGAGCTCACGCTTGCCAGGCAGGTGCTGTGCTATTGAGCTATATCCCCAGCCCTGGTAAATTTTTAATTACATTTTCAATTTCATTAACTGATATTGGTTTATTTAGAATTTTTATATTTTCTAGATTCAGTTTTGGTAATTCATACATTTCTATGAATCTGTCCATTTCTTCTGTTTTCCATCCTATGTGAGTGAAGATTAATGATTTTCTGAATTTCCACAGGATCTATAGTGATTTCACCCTATTTTCTAGATTCAGTTTTGGTAATTCATACATTTCTATGAATCTGTCCATTTCTTCTGTTTTCCATCCTATGTGAGTGAAGATTAATGATTTTCTGAATTTCCACAGGATCTATAGTGATTTCACCCTTTTCATTCCTTAGTGCTTGAATTTTGAGTCTTTTCTTTTTTTTTTTTTTGATAAGGTTGGCTAGGCTTTATCAATATTATTTATTCTTTCCAAGAACCAACTCTTTGATTCATTAATTCTTTGTATTGGTTTCTTAGTTTCCATTGCGTGAATTACTTCTCTGATCTTTATAATTTCCTACCTTGGATGGGCTTTGGACTTGACTTGCTTTTCTTTTTCTAGAAGCTTGAGGTACAATATTGTTCTGTTTTCCTGATGTGAGAATTCACTGCTATAAATTTCCCTGTTAGGACTGCTTTCATGCATTCCACAGGTTCCATTATGATGTATATGCATTCTCATTTAATTGTAGATATTGTTTAATTTCTTCTTTAATTTCATTTGCAACCCATTGGTTTTTCAGGAGGGTGTTATTTAATTTCCATGTGTTTATGAAGTTTTTGCAGTTTCTTTTGTCATTAATTTCCAGTTTCACTCTACTATTATTAGATAATATGCATGGGATATTTTCAATTCCTTTGCACTTACTTAAGCATGTTCTGTTGGCTAGTATATGGTCTATTTCAGAGAATATCCCATGTGCAGCTTAAAAGAATGTGTATTCTGTTGTTGTTGGATGGAACACTCTGTAAATGTCTCCTAAGTCCATTTGTTCACAGATTTGGTTCAGTTATGATATTTCTTTGCTGAATTTTTCTCTAGTTGATCTATCTCTTTGTAACAATGGGTTATTAAGGTCCTCCATTACAATTGTGTTATTGCTTATTTGATTTTTCATGTCTACTAATATTTGTCTTATATAGTTGCGTGCTTCTGTATTTGGTTGCATATATATTTATGATTGTTATCTCTTCGTCTTTAATTTGTCCCCTAACAAGTATGTAGTGACCTTCTTTATCGCTTTTGGTCATTCTTGGCTTCAAGTTCACATTGTCTGCAAGTAGAATAGCTACCACTGCTTTTTTCTGGGTTTCTGTTGCATGGGATGTTGTTTTCCATCCTTTGACTTTCAGTCTATGAATTTATTTTTCAGTTGAATATGTTTCTTGTATACAGTATATTATTTGATGTTGTTTCTTTTTTTTTTTTTTGTGGGTACCAGGGGGTCGACCTCAGGACCTCGCATGCCAGCAGTCGCCTGTGCCGCTGAGCGATATCACCGGCCCCTTTTTCGTACGTGGGTTCCGGGAGTCGAACTCGGGCCCTCGCGCTTGCCGAGCAGGCCCTTAAGCCGCTGAGCCATCTCACCGGCTGATGTTGTTTCTTGATCCATTCTGCCGGTCTGTTTCATTTGATTGGTGAATTGAGGCCATTTACATTGGTGGTTATAACTGATATGTATTGCCTTATCTTTGTCATGTTATTTTCCTGCTGTTGGTTTCCTGCTTTTCCCCTCTGTTGAATTGCTTGCCCTGCCTGGTTTCTTTCTGTTCTTGAAATTGTGGTCATTTTTATCTCTGTCTAGAATATCTTTCAGTACTCTTTGTAGGGTTTGTTTGGTGGTCATGAATTTCTTCAGTTGTTCTTTATCATGGAAGTATCTTATTTCTCCATTAATTTCAAAAGATAGTTTTGCAGGGTATATCAATCTGGGTTGGAAGTTTTCTTTCAGGACTTGAAATACTTCACTGCAAGCTCTTCTTGACTTGAGGGTTTATATCGAGAAGTTGGCCATGATTCTAATGGGCTTTCCTTTATAGGTGATTTTGTAACAGTGTTTTTTTTTCTTTTTTACGTGGGTACCAGGAGTCGACCTCAGGACCTTGCACTTGCCTGCAAGTGCTTGTGCTGCTGAACGATATCACCAGCCCTTTTTCTTTCCTTTATGTGGGTACTGGGAGTCAAACTCAGGACCTCATGCTTGCCAGGCAGGCGCTCATGCCACTGAGCTATCTCACCAGCCCTGTAACAGTGTTTCTGAAACCTATGTTATTCCCAGCGTTCAAATGAATACAGTTGAAAAACTAAAACTTTACCATTCATTCTTTTGATAACTTTTATTTTAACACTGATTTTATATTTGAACTTGTCAAAACAAAACTCACAGTATGATTATCATGTTACATGTGATCTGACCTTGTAGCCTCTAAAGAATTTGTTCTTTAACTTGACAAGTAAGTCTGATAATAAATTTTGTTGACATACTTTCTACCAAGAAATCACATTATTTTATATTAAGTCCTGGGTTCTCTACTCTTAGCTTTTTTATTAATACAATTGTGATATAACTAAGATTTATACAATTTTCTTTAAAAAACTTGAAGGATTCACTACAATTTTTCTCCCTCTTCCCCCTACAAGAAGGTTATATACAAAGATTATTTAGATAATAAATTTAACTAAATAAATAATAAATTTATTAAATCAATTTATTAAATCAATTTATTTAAGCCACAATGTAATGGGACAATAAGCCATTTTGCACAATGTCTGACTAACATTCATAATTTATTCCTTAATTCCTCAAGTATCAAAGAGAATTTAATATGTATGAATACTATTCAATTAAATGATGCTGATAATTCTAATATATGTGGTAATCAATAAGTAAATAAAGATGTGAAACAAGATTCTGTGAGAATTTTTTTTTTTTGGTGGGTACCGGGGGGTCGATCTCAGGACCTCGCGTGCCAGCAGGCGCCCGTGCCGCTGAGCGATATCACCGGCCCCTTTTTCGTATGTGGGTTCTGGGAGTCGAACTCGGGCCCTCGAGCTTGCCGGTCAGGCGCTTAAGCCACTGAGCCATCTCACCGGCCCTCTGTGAGAATTTTTAAAAGCATGTGGTATTGAATAAATGGGAAGGTACTATATTTGAGTGGTGAGAGAATCATATCTGATCAGGTCACATTTAAACTGAGATTGCAGTCACAAAAAAATCATTTGGAAATTGGGAGAAGAACATTCCAGGCATAAGTAATACTCATGCAAATGTCCTAGCCTGAAAATGATCTTGAAGTATTAAAGAACATTTTCTATAAAAGACACATTAGTATTAAATTAGCAAGGAAGTGGGTAACAAAAGCAGTGATTGACAATGGGGATGGGACTAAGTGTCCTAAATTTGAGTTTCCTCTTTAAGAAGTAAACAACAGATAGAGGTAGGATTTATGTTAACACTACCTATTCACATGATCTGGTGTTCTATGGTATTTAACATTCTTAGAATCTATATATTATTAATGACATTTGCATATGTATTTACATATGTTTAGTCTATTTGAAGAGAAATTATCCAATTTGAAAATTAAGTTCCTTTGGATTTTTTGTGATTGTTTTCAATATACAAATATAGATATTTCAAGAATAGAAAATAAAAATTCAGTATTCATTGAAGAACAGACTTTATTTTATGAAGCAAAATTTCATGTACATGTATCAACTCACTGTGGTGAATGTATCACTAGTTACTGCAAACATGTACTCAAAATAAAAATTAAAAAATGGAGCTTTACTACCTTACTACATTTTAAATAATCTAAGGAAACTTTATTTGAATCCATACTATCAAACCTAAGGACAGTGCTTTGCCTGGAGACTCTCAAAGTTTATCATCCATTCCTTTCTTACCTCCAACCTGGAGAGAAAATGCCTTTCTTTGCTTGGCATTGCTGCTTACTGTTCATTAAGCCCCCTTGAGGTACACCCATGCCATGAGATTATATCATACAATCCCCTCATTCTTAATGTTTTTCCATCCTTTCTGTCTGTCCCCTTTGTTTACTGAAGATTATATTGCTTGTTTTCTCTCTTTTACAAAATGAGTTTCCTTCCTTCATTTTAATATCCACCCAGATGATCAACTCAAGATGCTGAGTTCTTTGTCCTCTACTCACTTCAGATACCTATAGTCTGGGCCATTCATTAACCTCATCATTATCAGCAAGAGCTGAAATCCTGAGTTTTAATTTTGAGTATCTGCTCACTAACTACCACCTCCTTTCTGTTTCTAGTAGCCTTACTAAAATAACTGTTGGATTGCTCCTGGGTCTCTCATTCATTTACCCCACCATCATTTCACTGTAAGTTCTTTTCCTTTAGACCTCATTCATTAACTTAGATTCACCTTGTCTCTTTATGATTGCTGGCCTGAGTACACCAATTTCTTTGATGATCTTTCCCATCACCATTCCTATTTGGTGAAATTTAGTCCTATTTTAAATTCAGCTCTCAACACATTGCTGTTGCCTCTTATGTTGCAGTAGATGATGTCCCTGCTCCTTTTCAAATTATTTGTTGCCCTGTGACCAGAAACATTTAGTGTATTCTTGGTATATTAATTGTTGCATTCATTTATTTAACTATTTGTTTTGCAAATTATATGGAAAATACATATACTTAGTACTGTATATAACAAGACAAAAAAAAAAAAAAAGACTCTTTTTTTTTTTGTATGTGGGTACCGGGAGTCAAATTTAGGACCTCGTGCTTGCCAGGCAGGCACTTATGCCGCTGAGCTATCTTAGTGGCCCCCAAAAGGAGTCTTATGTAGATGAAGAGGAACAATCGAGGGAATGAGAAGTGGGAGATAAGGTCAGTGAGATGCTGAGGATAGAGGCAGGAGATACTAGGACGAGTGGGCACAGAGGCACTTGTAAATTCGATAGCCTTAACTCAGAGTAAAATGATAGCTATTGGGTTTTGAGTAGCGTTGTTACAGTATTTGTTCTTACAGGGGCTAACGAGGAAGCAGGTTGGCCAACTAGTTATTTACCTACTTCAGGTTAAAGATAAGACAGTTTTAGACTAGACCCCCACTGGGGGAGGTGGTGAAGAGTTACTGGAGTTTGGATGTATTTTAAAGACAGAACTGAAGTGATTTTAGACAGATGGGACATGGGTGTGGGTGAAAAGTGAGTCGATGATGACTCCATGGTTCTTGGCATGAGATACTGGAGGGATGGAAACACCATTTGAGACAGACCAGTCACATCAGTGGATGATGTAAAGTTGGCATAAGTTAACAAATGACAATTCAAACTCAGCTTTCATACTGGGGTGGCAACAGAGAATGATGGAGATTGAGAAGTTCATGGTCTCATCAGTTGTAGCAGATGACAGCCATGTGGGAATTCATACATCATCACAGAATTTGCCATTTATTCCAGGGAAGCAGGAAATTTCAATTTTTCATGCAAAATGTTATTAGTTTTAAAAACGATGTTTTCTTATTCATGTTTGGAAAAAAAATAGCACACTAAATGCTAAAGAAAACCCTTGGTCACAAAAATATATGTCACAATTTGAAACAGCTGGTCATGGAGGGACCTTAGCCTTGGGAAATGAAGACGTAAGTTTAAATTCTATTTGGAGAATTGTACTGTTGGCCTTCCTGAAAACAACTGTACGATCTGTCCAGACTCAATATCCTAGTCTATGAGAAGAAAAAGGCAACTAAATTTTAAATTCCTTATGTTTCCTAATATTTATGGATCCAGATTTTGATAGAGAACTAGCCATGCTAATAACCAATCCTAGCTTGATTATGAGAGTTAATGAGTTGAGAGAGGGTAAGAAACATTTTCCTATTCCCAAACATTGTCTACTAGCAATGGCTAGTGGGGAGTGGAGCTTACTGGGAGGATTTGGAGGATGAACCAGAGGAGAGCATGTACCTAATGAGTTGCTGGTCAGCTGACTAGTAGGGTAAGCATTCTTGCTTTGCGGTATTAGAAAGAATGCTTCAGGAGAAAGAGGGTGATGATCACTTACCAAAAAAAAAAAAAAAATGAAGATGAAAGTTCTGGTGCACAGATTATACAATTATATCTAATGAACCCTTAGTGAATTATCTGACAAGAAAAGTGAACTATGTCACCTCTCTGCTTGGTATGCCCATTTATCTTTTGGATGACACCAAATGCTGATGCTCTGCTAGATCGTCTTGTTTAACATGAATGGATACAAAGGTACAAAAGAAGCTTTTACATTTCTTGTTATAGTACTTAGACACACCTAAAAAAAATCTTGTATATGGCCAATTCTTTAAAAATAATATTGTGATAATAAAAAATAATAGTTACTACTACTACCTGTAGCTTGAGCAAAAGTAATGTAGAACAATTAAAAGCACCTTTTACTTCATCTTCCTTCTTTCCCAGTATAAGTTTTACAAGAGTTTATTACTTCAAATTAAGATATATATGTGAATTTGTTTATTCATTTGTAGAACTCTCCTCTTTTTATTTGTTATAAGGATTGTTTATTTCCAAAATATATCTAGATTGTAGACAGTGATGCTGGTACAGATAATGTTATTGTTCTATACTGAAAGAAATTGGAAGTGAAGACAAATTGTGAAGACACTAGAAATGAAATCTACAATTAAGGATTAAAAGAGTTTTTGGTCTGAAAATGTGAGCACAGAGAAACTATTACTAGGCGGTTTAAGTCTCTAGAAAAGGAAGTATGTTTGACCACTTATGGAAATACTTACTTCTGTTAAGAAGAAGCTGAAGCAGACAATTTCAGTCACTTTGTTTCAGTTATAAAAGAGGTTATATACCCTTCTTTATATATATATATATATATATATATATATATATATATATATATACCCTTCTTTTGCGAGCACCTTCACTAGCAATTCTTCCTTTCCCTTTGAAAAGTCCATTGCATAATACACCCCTGCAGAGGATGGATTTTGATGGCCCTTCGATTTCTTTCCTCACTAGGAACCCAAGCGCAGGAACTGTATGACCTTGAGAACTCACAGGAAATATTTTCCTAAGTTTGAAAATCCATTGCTTAACTTTTACTTTTCTCTTCAAGTTTAAAAGAAAATGTTGTATTGCTAGGAGTAAAAGCATATAGGTACTCCCTTACTTCCTTCACTAATATACTTTGAATGCAGATTCTTTGTAACACTTAGGTTCTACTATTTCCTCTCAAGATGGAGTATAGGGGCCAGACTTACATTCTGTCTTAAGCAACTGGAAATTTGGATGATTATATTTATATGAAATAATGACTTTTCAGACATTGAGGAAAAAAGGCAGAGCAGGGGAAAGTCAAGGAATCAAGGTAAGACCAAAAAGTTCCTCATCTTGCTGCCTGCAGTTTCCAGATTCTGGCACAAAAGAGGAAACCTCAAAAGAGCACAGTCTCGCTGAGCTGAGGAGCAAAGACTAGAGTTCACTGTGGCCAAGATGGTGAAAATTCGTGGAGCTCAATACCAGAGAGGAAGGAGTGATGTAGTGAGGGAGAACTCTGAAGATAGAGAATCCCCTCAAGTCTCTGGCTCAATACTGATTTGCACCTGTATGAGAAGTAACTACCCAAAATGGGGAGAGGGCACCAAGAAAGTAGAAGAACAATTTCCACAAGATTAGAAATGGTTCCTGTTCCCACTGTCTAGAATAGAAAGTTTGAAATACTTGGTTTACTGGATAGATTTATGGGAAACATAGCTTGCCAATGAGTTCTATTAGCCCTAGACTAAAGGTATTTTGTATCTGTCTTAATGAAACTGAAGAGAAAGGCTTGAGAGTATCCACCTGACTTCAAGTAACTTCATTGCATGTCAGAACAAAGGTCACCATTCTTTCTGAAGATATCAAAACCCAGCAACGGACAGTCCAGCATGCAATCGTGAATACACAACCAAAAAAAGAAACACAGAAATATCATCCATGTTTAGGATAGAGGGAAATAAATAGAAAGATAGAAGGATAAGAGATCTATAACTAAAAATGATGCTGGAATTGGTAGACTAGGATGCACAAAGGCTGATTATAATTATATTCCATATATTGAAGAGAATAGAGGGAAACCTGCTTGTAATTAGAAGAGAGAAATGAAATACTTAGAAAAGAAACTGAGAAATATTTTATTAAGCTTATACATTTGAAAATTGAATGTCAAGCTACACTGTATTTCAGAAATTACTAAAACTGTGAAATTCGGAGAAATGCATGGGTAATATTTTGCAAATAAATCCCACAGAGTCTCCAAGAACATATGTTAGTATTTCAGCAATTGTAAAAACTGAATTCAGAGAGATGCAAGGGTAATACTCTGAAAGACACCCTACAAGGATTAGTAGAGTATGATCTTATCCATCTTTTGATTACCACTGGGAGCATACTTAGTACATAAATAGTTAAGAATTCAGTGTTTTCTAAAGGCATGCTGGACATATAAAACTGGTCTTGAATTATTTTTAACTACAGCAAGATGTGAGCTTTGTTATAAAATAATATCTTCCTACTTTTAAAAAATCAGAAAAGGCTTCAAGTTCAGATGTTGTGATTATGTACTTCCTAGTCTTGAAATTTAACATTGATTTTTGAAATATACTTTCATCTTGCCAATTAAGGATTTAGCATTGAACTTAAGCAGGTTTGTAACAATCTTACCATAAGTACAGTGCCCAAACCCCATCAACCCTGAGAAAAAGAGATAGGCAACTGGTGCTCTGCAAATTTTTATAATTTTTGTATACAGTTTAAAAAACTTCCTTAAGCCTTTTTTTCACAGTGTATCCTCAGATGAATAGTGATATAAAATAAATGTTTTACATCAGTAAATGCATATATAAACATTTGAGACAACAATTAAAGCTTTGTAATTATTATTCTTTAGAAATAATATATGTAATAGCGTGATTCTCTGTTTTCCAGTTTTCATCCTGCCAGGTTCTCTTCTCTCGCCTTCCATCCATGATCTGGGAAATACTGCACTTTAAAATCTTTCTTAATTTGTTTTTTATTTGTTTAATGGCTCAATAACTTACAGAAATGGATGCCTCATGCATAACTTTTATTGACGTAAAGAAGCATGACTAAAAGCAAGACACAATAAAGTTACCATAATTCATCATTGAGAGTTTTTTTAATTCTTCACACCTTCACTAATAAATGCTATATCATTTTATAAAGATTTAAATTTTAATAGAGTGAACAAATATACTCAAGTTTGGGTTGTACCTGACATTTCAACTTAAAGTTAAGGCCACCTGCATTTACATCTACTGCTATTCCATTAAATATTTGTCACAGACAAAGACAGGATTACTGTCTAATACATTCAACACTATACCTAAGAAGAAAATGTCACAGGTATCAACACGGTTTTATGTTTTGATTGAATTTGTGGTGGCATTGCTATGCAGACACTGGTAATAGCACTTCAAGACAAGGACACATGTCATAGATATGAATACAACTTCATTATTTGAAAATAAGATAGAAGATTTGGGAATTGACATATCTCAAAAACATTTAATTTGCAGTTTAGTTGATGTACTTTCAGCTTTATGGTCATCTAGATATATTTCACTTGAAAGCATGGTTTGCACTTCTCTGTATTGAATCATCAGTTTTCATCCATTTTCAGACAGGACACATGTATTAATAATCCATTTGTTACTACGTTTCAAAGTCTATTTTAGTAAGACACACAAAGAACAACCACACACAAAATAGACAAAAAGGAATATTATATTAAACAAGGAATCCTCAATCAAAGAATTGGTGATATAGGCTATTTGTTTTTAAAACAATGGAGAATGGTGTTTTCATAGCCAGGAGAGTTCAACCATTGCACATTCACATTGATTTGTAAAGAATTTTGTGAATATCACATACAAATCAATTAATTTTAATAGTATGATGTTTTTGCTAAGAGAGATATTCTAGAAGATCACTTTTTTTTAACATAGACGTTGCCACAAAAGTCTTTTAAAAAAATTTTCATATAGTGGATATTTTTATATGGATATACTGGTTAATATCTTCAAAAGACAAAACATTTTGTCATTTTACTTTCTGTCTGACCAAACTCATTACTTTTATCTTTGTTGTTTTTAAAGTTTATTGGTACATTTTAGATATACATAATGATCACATTCATCATAGGGAATTTGTACATAATATATCTTGATTCTTCTTTTTTACCCATTCCCCTGTCCTCCCTTCAATCTTTCTTTCCCTTCTTACTTAAATAAGCTTTGTTTTAATTTTTCCTTTTCTCACTTTTTATCTTTTTCCTTTCCTTTCTTTCCCCCTCCCCCTCCATATTTCTGTTTTCCATTTGAATATTTTCTTTCTATTTCACAATATCTATTACACATTTTGGTCCTTATTTACACTTTGAGTTTCTCACATCAGAGAAGCCATGCAATATTTGAACATGTATGTCCAATTTATTTCACTTAAGAATATGGTCTCAAAGTGCATCTGTTTATATAGAAATGTCTCAAGTTTATTTTTCTTTATGGCTGAGTAGTACTCTGTTGTATTAAAAAATCCAAATTTTTTTTATTCACTCATCAGTTGATGAGAATTTGGGCTGTTTCCAAGATTTAGCTATTAAAAACTGTGCTGCTATAAACATGGGTGCACATATATCACTGTGGTATGATGCTTTTAATTCTTTTGGGAAGATACCAGGAAGGGGAATAGTTGGCTCAAATGGAACATCTATTCCTAGCTTTTTGAGGAATCTCCACACTGATTTCCACAGTGCTTGCACCTGTCTACACTCCTACAAATAGTGGAGAAGGGTTCCTTTCTTCCCACAGCCTCTCCAGCATTTGCTATTGACTAATTTGATAATAACCACTCTTTCTGGGGTGAGATGGAATCTCAGTGTTGTTTTAATTTGCATCTCTCGAATGACCAGTGATGCTGAACATTTTTTCCTATATTTATTTGCTGTTTGTACTTCTTCATCTGAGAAGTGTGTATTCATCTCCTGTGCCCACTTTTGGATTGGGTCTTTAAATTTGGGGTTCTGTATTTTTTTAGTTCTTTATATATTCTTTATATTGGTTCTTTGTCTAAGGAGCTGCTGACAAATATTCTTTCCTACTCTATGCTTTGTTTCTTCACTCTGTTAGTGGTTTCTCTTGGCTTTTTAATAAGATGAGATCCCAGTTATCGATTCTTTGTGATTTTTCTGTGTGATTGAGGTTTTGTTCATAAAGTCTTTGCCTACATCAATGTCTTCAAGAGTTCTACCTATTCTATCTTCCAGCAGATTTAATATTTCTGTTTTAATATTTAAATTTTTGATCCATTTTGATTTTAGTTTAGTGCATAATGAAAGATACGGATCTAATTTTAATCTTCAGCATGTGGAAAGCTAGTTTTTCCAGCACCATTTATTAAAGAAGCTATCTTTCTTCCGGTGAATGTGTTTGGCACCTTTGTCAAAGATAAGATGGCTAAGTATGTCTGGAGTTGTTTCTGCATCTTCTAATTTGTTCCATTGATACTCAGGTCTGTTTTTTGTTTTGTTTTGTTTTGATTTTTGCCAGTACCATGTCGTTTTTATCACAGTAGCTTTGTAATATAATTTCTAGTCTGAGATTGTAATTCCCTCGCCTTGCCTTTGTTGCCCAGAATTGCCTTTGCTATTCTAGTTCTCTTCTGTTTCCAAATGAATTTTAGGATTTTTTTTCTCTAATTCTGTGAGATATGCTGTTGGAATTTTGATTGGAATTGCATTAAATCTTTATAATAATGTTGGAATTATGGCCATTTTCATTATACTGGTTCTTCCTACCCAACAGCAAGGAATATCTTCCCATTTTCTAATATCCTCTTCAATCTCCTTTTTCAGAGTACTATATTTTTCAATGTAGAGGTCTTTTACTTCCTTCATTAGATTGATTCTTAGGTATTTCATTTTTTTGGATGCTATTGTGAAAGGTGTTGTTTCCCTAATATCCCTCCAGTAAGATTGTTATTCATGTATAGGAAAGCTATTGATTACTTTTTTATTATTGGTGATATAAGTCTGAGGTTGCTAAGAGATACACTATATTTAATATACAACAATTTCAGTGATATTGCCATTTATTTCTTTTAAAAACTCTTTTACTTTATTCCTAAATATCTCAGAATTCTAGAGTTACATCTTTACTAATTGAGTAAGCACTATGTTTTACATGAAAAGTGAGAGATTTAAAAACATATTTTCCTATTTCTTCTCTAAGTTTCAAGATAATTGTTTTTTAAAAAAATTTTTTTCTTAGGATCTTAGTGACCTAAAATGGAAGAGAAAATTACTATTACTGGAAATGAGGGATGTGCACATGAAATGAATTAAAAGATTTTCTTTACTCTGGAGTTGATAAATCAGTTAGTCTTGTGGGCATGCTTAGTAGTAAAACGTTCAAGTTCCTAAAATAAAGATCTTTATTATCACCAATAAGCTGAAAACCATTTTTCTTAGACTCAGAAACACAGTTCTATAGATTATTTTTTAATCTACATGTTAAATATGGAAATGCCCTTTTAAAATCTTGGCCTGAATTATGAAGTTTGTGATAGTAACTGCATATCTTGTGTGTAGATTTTAATTCAAACTGCTTTAGGACTTAATATTTTATTTTCTTTCAAAAGCCTGGAATCTTACTACATTAATTAAAGCCAGACCTACACATTTGTGCATCAAGGTCTTCTTTTGGTTTTCTAGAGAAAAGAATAGTTATTGGCTTTTTGTTAAGTTTTCTATGTAGGAGAAGAAAAACTGTCTTTAATTGTTACCATCAAGGGTGAAGCTATTGCCCTGCATTCTCTACACCAGTACACTGTCTCGCTGGTATTTTTCACAATAAAATTTAGATTTTCATTCACTGAACAAATTCAAGATAATATTCAGTGAACGCTTATTATTTGCAAAATGTTGGGTTAGGCCTGATATCAGATAATAAGTAAGATACTATCTCTCCCCTCACAAAGGTTATGATTAGTGAAAAAAGTAAGGCAATTACACATTAAATGTGAATATGATAATTATATTGCTGCATCTTTAGAGCTGCTTTCAATGTTGTAATTGTTGCTGTATTCCCGCTGATGCCCAGCATAGTATATTCAACAGGGAGTGTTTTCAATAATCAAAGCCTGAATGAATGAAAATGTGGAGATGGGTACTACAAACTGTTCCAGGAAAACTGCTTTATGATCTTGAGTTATTTGCTCAATGAACCTCAATAAAAATGAGTTAACAGCAGTAATAACACCAAATCTCAGACCTTTCCATTATAAAAATACTTGCAGTTTAGTACATAATCACTAACCATTAACATTTCATTCTCTTAACTTTTGCATGTGTTGTATTATTTATAGTAATTAGAATTGATTTTTTGTAGTATAATTTCACAAGATACCAAAATAAGAACTCTACTAAAGGTCAAAAAAGATTTATGATATACTTTCAAATGTTAGTTCTATAATTCTATTAAATAAAATGAAAATGTTGAATAGGCCCATGGAATGTAGAGCTCACATATGCATTTCCTCTTGATGTTTAAAGGCAGGTTATTTTAAAGACCACTGCAGTAAGTACTCCTCAAGATGGCTCTTTCTGCACTTCCAAGATCAGTAAAGCAGTATTTCAAATTTAAGGATGATGATTTTTTAGGAAAATTTTCTGCCATCTAGTGCTGTTTAAAATTTGAATACAGTTATATGCTGCATAACTGCATTTTAGTCAACAGCAGGCTGCATATATGATGGTGGTCATGTAAGATTTTAATGCAGCTGAAAATTTTCTATCACCTGGTGATGCAGGGGCAGTCATAAAGTTCAGCACAACACATTCCTTGTGTTGTGGTGATGATGATATAAACAAGCCCACTGCAACTGATTGTACAAATGTATAGCATAAACACAATTATAGGCAGTACATAGTCCTTTGCAATGATCAGTATGGTATGAATTTATATATTTACTATACTATGCTTTTCATCATTGTTTTAGAGTGTACTCTTTCTAGCCAAAGGTTACCATAAAATAATACGGCATGCTAGCACCAATAGCAGCCTCACTCTTCTCATGTTTATAATTCTTAATCACATTCTTTTTCTTATGCTTGATTTAATCTCGTGCTGTCTTGTTCATCATGACCTTGGGAGAAATAGGGTGACCCACACAGGACACTCACATGTTACATGGCAAAGGGGATTTGCAGATGAAATGAAGGGTATTATACTGTATTTTAATTTTATATATATATATATATATATATATATATATGTTATAGCCTAGGCATGTAGTAGGCTGTCACCATCTAGGTTTCTGTAAGTATATTCTATGATAATCACCCAATAAAATTGCTTAACAACACACGTCTCAGAATGTGTTTAAATGACACATGACTTTATATAATTATATGTATCATGTCTGAATATGGAAAATTTAGCTTAAATCCAGAAAAAAATTGATTAAAACAAACTCAGAAATTCATATTAAAGATGAATATTAAATAATTCGAATTACATAGGAATAGTTGTAAAGTCAATGCTTGATGGACATTTGTTTAGGGGAAGTCATTCAAACTGTTTTCTTCAAGTTCATTATGGCAGCATCTGATTTTTATGTCCATGAATTTCAGCAGGAGGATTACATCGTTCATCTGCTGAGCTCCGACAGTGTTTGTTTTCCATAAAACGCCCAATAGATTTGTAGTTTCTGAACTGTAAAATGCACAAGGATTTACCTTGGAATTATTGTCAGATGGGATAAGCAAGACTATTACGTAAGCAAATTGATTCCTTAATATGACCTGGAAACTCCACCCATTTAATTTTCTTTAAAATAAAGACAGTAGTGGTTTGCTTTAAATACTGGAAGATGCAAAGAAACAGAAAAAAATACACATTAAATTAATTCTGCCTAACATTCTACTTATTGGGAAATTAAAGATAGAAAATTAACTCAGAGAGTCAGTAATAAATGTTAGTGAAAAATGTAAATTGTCCATTTATCACTGAAATATTTAAAAGTATTTTTACTCTTTTAGAAGACGACTATTACATGTAGTATATTGAATACTTTCAAATATTTTCAAAATATCAAGGGCCGGTGAGATGGCTCAGCGGCATAAGCGCCTGCCTTGCAAGCGCGAGGGCCCGAGTTCGACTCCCGGATCCCACATACGAAAAAAAAGGGGCCGGTGATATCGCTCAGAGGCACGGGCGCCTGCTGGTGCGCGAGGTCCTGAGGTCGACCCCCCGGTACCCACAAAAAAAAAAAAAAAAAAAAAAAAAAAAAAAAATATCAATATTTTCCCCAAACAGTTTAATTTTCCACAAAATGTACTCTATATTATTAGTTTGTAATGTTTTGTTCGGAAACTCATTGTTTTCTTGTATATCAACCTATCAAACTTACATTTCAGAATTCATTTTTGGTAAAGATGTTCTGCTGGGTTTAGCACTTTATTTTCTTTTTTTATTTGATGGAAAAAAAGTAAAACAAAATTTCATAACAAAATAATAGGATAACAATAGTTAATACATTGCATATTGTTATCTTTTAAGTAGTTGCTCAGAGTACAAGATATGGGCATAAAGGGCCGGTGAGATGGCTCAGTGGCATAAGCGCCTGCCTGGCAAGAGCGAGGGCCTGAGTTTGACTCCCGGAACCCACATATGAAAAAAGGGCTGGTGATATCGCTCAGCAGCACGGGTGCCTGCTGGCACGTGAGGTCCTGAGGTTGACCCCTGGTACCCACCAAAAAAATAAAATAAAAATAAATAAAGATATGGGCATAAAAAGTTTTCCAAACTGTGTTAGCACAAATCTTTCTTTTCAATGAACTAAGAGAAACTAGTAGTATAACTATCTTGTATTTTTTTCCTTTCCCCTTTCTTCCATCCTAGTTCCTTTTTCCTTTGGAACAATTTCTTCCCATTTCACAATATCTATTGTACATTTTAGACCTTATTTACCCTTTCAGTTTCTCATGCCAGGGAGACAATATGATGTTTACACATATTTTCTTGTCTTTTTTTGTGTGTGTGTGTGTGTGAGCAATTTTGAATTGTAGGCGTGGTCCTAGAACTTTGGCTCCCCTGTTCTTCATCCCCTGGTGTTATTCCTGTGTATGTCACATTACATAGCCAAAATGGGTTTGCAGATATAATTAAGGTTATTCCTAGAATACTTGTTGTGTGTTATCTGGGGGACCTAGTGTAACTATACAGGTTTATTAAAGTAGAAGAAGAAAGCAGTTCTCAAAAAGGTCCCAACAATCTCTGCTGGCTTTGAAAAAGACCATTACTTGAGAAAATGCATGTAATGTGCACAAGCTGACAATGATTTTTAGGTGATAGCCAGCAAGGAAATGGCTACCTTACTCCTACAATCACAAGCCGGTTAATTCTACCAACAATTTGAATGAGCAAGACATGGTTTATCCCCTAGAGTTTCCAGAAAAGAATGCAAACCTACTGCAACTTTAATTTCAGCCCTATGACCTCCTAAACAGAACATCCAGCTGAGTCCTCTAGATTTTTGATCCTCCACAACTATGAGATGATAAATGAGTTTTAAGATGCTAAATTGGTGGTAATTACAGCATAGTTAGAAATCTAATACAGTGAATTTAAATTTTAGATACTAGATTATAAACTTCTAGCTTAAACTTATCTTCTGTGAAATAGAATATTCTATGATTTTCAAAATGTGTAAGCTTGAATCCTTATTTCCAAGGAAAAAATAAATCATTCCTCATCTTTCAAAAACATTATCAATTCTAACCTAGATTTTTACTATTTTCTGATATTAAAGGTTCTCCACAACTAAGTGAAATTGCAACAAGCAAAACTGCTATTAATTGTGATATATTTAAAATATAATACAAATCAGGTAATTTTCTTTTTTTCCCATACCTTGCTGAAAATATTTGAGGTTAGAATCCACTAAGTGCCACATGTCATTTTCTTTGATCTTGTTGTCTTTCTGTTCTAATAATAGGTCATCTTTTTGCAGTGAAGAGATTGAGAACCTATGAAGTAGAAATATTGAGTACTGTAATCTAATGTGATCAGTTTCTCATTATTAAATCTCAGATTTAAATATCTCTTCAGTTATCATTAAGAAAAGCTATCTGAATTTGGCTTTTTTTTTTTTTTTTGTGGGTACCGGGGGTCGACCTCAGGACCTCACGCGCCAGCAGGCGCCCATGCTGTTGAGCGATATCACCGGCCCTTTTTTCGTGTGTGGGTTCCGGGAGTCAGACTCAGGCCCTCATGCTTGCCCAGCAGGCGCTTACACCACTGAGCCATCTCACCGGCCCTTGGCTTTTGTTTTTGTTGGAGGTTCTGGGGATGTAACCCAGAGCCTTACACATGCTGGGCAAACTGCAGCTGTACTTAGCCATGCATCCTCAGTCCCTAAACTAGGTGAACTCTATGGACATTTCAGTTCCTGTTTTTGTGCCCTCTTCATATGATAGACAAGGAAATAACTACATCCTTATAACACATTGCTCCTGCTTTGGAAGTCTGTAGAGTATCTCATATTAATGACAACACATTGTAATCAGTTGGAAGCAGAATATTTATGGTTTACCTTACTAAGTAAATAGTTAAGAAACATTATTCAAATCCAGAGAAACTATTAAAATCTATTCTATTTGTTGCCACTTCCAAAGCCAATAGATTTGGTGTAATTTTCCATGTATCACAAAGTTTAGGTGGCAACACAATTGGCTAGGTCAATGAATGAATAACTAGAAAGGATTCTAGTTTTACTCTATCAAAATAACACATATATCTAGTGAAAATATATTAAATATTTTACTAAAAATAGAAAAAAATATGTAGTATACTTCATTATACTACTATGCACTGCTTTAATAAATTGTGTCACAGACCCCATGTGATTGATATCACTTTCTCCCCATTAGGAGAATATCATGTTGTTTCTGTGGAAAGAAATATTAGGCACTCACCACCACCTAGACCACTGAAACCAGTAAAACCTGCCAGTAGCTCCCAACTGTCTCCATCCTTACCTTCCTACAATGACTTTAAGTCCTCACATGAGAAGCCCAGGTCAAACTTTGAGGTCTTTCAGTCCAAACTTCTTAGGAAACTTGGACTTTATGTTCTGTTTTCTGGTGGATGCTTTATTCATGTTCTGTGATTATAAATCTCTTTCTTTCTACCTTACAGGGATTCATATCCCTTACAGTATTTTGTTATTGGAGGTATCTCATGAAAAAGATTCTTTTAAAGAATGGCATAAAGGTTATGGAGGTAACTTACACATCATGAATTCAGTTCTAATGAAAATTTCACTATAGGAAAATAATATTCAGCTCAAGCTTGTTTCATTTTATGTGTAAAATGAGGGACAAATTGAAGGACAAATTGCAACACAACTAACCCAAGGTCACAATATTGTACCTTCATCTGATTACCAGTGAAGGAGTGAGAATGGTTAGTTTTATAGAAATTATAAATAATTCATGATAATATGATTGGTATAATGTTACTAGGTATAGTTACTAAAGTGCCATTCATATTTTCTTGGAATTATTCAATGATTCTATTAATATTATACCACTCTGCTTTGACCTTGAGTTATAATTTTCCTACAAAATGAATTAAGCCCTTCATTCAATGTGAATTTCGTTTATCTTGAAACTATGGAAACAAATTTGGTATATTCTCCATTTAACAAAAAGAAACCATAGCATATATTCAAACCAATCAAAGGAGGGGGGTGAGAGGGAAAGTAAAAGAATTCAGATGTGTTATGTCCATGTACCAACACTGTATGATGAATAGAATCATTATGCACTGCAACATATACTAATACAAATAAAAAGTAAATTCAGTAAGAAAACTCACACTTCTATGAATTAGTAGATCATCCAGAAGTAGAATAACACCTTCTATGAGTTTAGATTCCTTATTAACTAAATATACCACATCTTAGTTTGAATGAAATTTAATGAATCGAGCTCTCTTGATCTTGATGTGGTTATAACAGAGCTAAGGTCAGGACTGGGAAGCTCTGATTTGTAGTGCAAATACTTGCACAAAAATTGACTTCAAACCATCAACATGAGGTTACTGAACTCCTTGTCAATGAGACATTGCACGATCATCTCCAAAAGCCAGGGAGAACCTCCTGCCGCGTAAAAAACAAAATAGACTGCTGATTTTCTTGCAATAATTCTGGTAGTTTCTGCACACTGAGATTACCTAGACCAGAAACTTAAATGTGCAAACAAATCACCCAGGCAGATTTTTACATAAAATGCAGATTTTTGTTTAGTAGTGTTGAGACCGGAAGAGTTTGAGTTTGCACACTAATAACAAGTTTCCAGATGATACCAAAACAGCTAGTTTATAGACCACACTTATAGGAAGTAATAAGAATCTGTAATATTGGTTCCAAAATGATGGCATGCATCAGAATTATCTTTAGACACACATTTCCAGGTCCCACCACCTCAGCACAGTACCTGATGCAGAGTTTCTGCAGGGTCGGAGAACTGCAATTCTTTTTTTTTAAAGAGAAAAAAAAAACAATAAAAACAGTGATACAAAATTTCAAAACAAGATAGTAGAAGAGTAACAATGGTTAATACATTGCATATTGTTATCTTCAAAGTAGTCGCTCAGATTACAAGATATAGGTATGAAAAATTGATTAAACAATATAAGCACAGACCTTTCTAACAAGCATCCTGGTGGTATTGGAGATTTAGGTCCAGGGACTACACCTTCAGGACTACCAGTCCAGTGAAATCTCACAACCCTGAAGAAGTTGAGGTTTTAAGTTAAGGAACATCTACAAAGAGAATAACTAAGGTTTCAAATTATTCATTTGGTTCTTTTATCCCATCATTCTATTGCCAGCACAACCTGACCTAGAGCCTTATGCTGTGGTTTGGTTTGGTTTGGCTTTTTGAGAGGAATCACAGTGATATTAAAGAAATCATTTTTTATCTTTAGGAATTTGCAGTTTACAATAAGATGTTAAACAAACCAAGGGTAGCAACATAAAAGATGCATAATAAAATGCATCAACACTAAAATATGATTATGTGAGGATTGAATATGAGGAAATGAATGAGACAGGTGGTGTTCTAAGTTACTTAGAGAAATAATTCTTCATTCTGTGGGAAATATGGGTCATAATATAGACTCAATATTTAGATACAAAATATAGTCATAATATCGATACAAAATTTCCTGGAGAAATTTTCAGTGGGCATTGCAGTTTAGAACAGGGAGGTCAGTCTGAGAAGTTCACAAATATATTCAAATTAAGTTCTGTAAAATCCAGTGGCAGTTTTATTGTTTCAGGGGGAAAAAATAGGCATTGTGAGACCCTGGCATTCTAATCAAATTTAATTGTGAGAGATGTCATAATCATTGTTTATACAACGATCAGATTTTCTTCATGATAAAATGACATTACTAATGTGGAAATACATTAAGATCACCAAAGTGTGAACAAAAGATATTCATTTAAAAAGACTTAGTCACCATCAGAAACTCGGAAGAAGCCCAAGGAATGGGAAAATTGTATAATGGAAAAGCGGAAAACTCCAAGTTTGTTTGATTGGAGATTGTCATCAGGAAGAAGTGGGGAATGGAATCATAGCAGTGCATGTTATTGGTTTGAGGAACAAAATTAACTCTCTTTATTTAGTTCTGATTTGGAGATTATGGCAAAAATCAGGAAGTGGACAGTGATTCTACATATCATCTCAGTGGTGATGAACCCATGGCATGTATGCAGCAATTAGATCTTTGTTATCATGAAAGCTTTAAAAGTTTCTGCATTACTGTGGGCAGATTGTTGCAGAGGTTGTAGGTCAGAGTTGTTATGTCATGTATTCTCTGTTAGTTCACCCAGCCATTTATTCCCATCCTTTTACTATTCTCTTATTTGAAAAAGGTTGATTGCTTCAGGGAAGAACATAGATCTGACCTTCACTACTAAGAAATTGTTCAGTTACCTGCCTTGTCAACTATAGTTTTAGGGTCTTCATGATTTTTTTGTTGTTGGAACATGATGACAATTACATATCTGATGAGAGAATCACTGTATAAAATAATTTAATGCTCTAGACAGAATGCAGAGAATGGACCAACATCATGGCCCCTACAACAAAAATAATAATAATGAACACTCTCTGTAAGATGCTTCAGAACCACTTTCCCCACTTGACCAAACCAGCAAACAAATTCAGTCATCCCTCAGCATCTGTGTGGAATTGCTTTCGGGATAACTCTTTTACCCTCCCCCCAAGTCCTTGGACACTCAAGTGCCTTATATAAAATGATGTAGCATTTGCATATAACATGAGCATCCTCTAAATCATTTCTTACATGTACCTAATACAATATAAATGATATGTAAATAGTTGTACATTGTGTTGCTGAGGGGATAACAATAATAAAAGTCTACACATTCAATGCAGATGCAATTTTCTTCCCAATATTTTCCGTCCGTCATTGGTTGGATCTAGAAATGGAGACCATGTAGATATTGAGGCCCAACTGTATCACAGACCATGAAAATCACCTTAGAGACACTTGAAGCTTTCTCCTTAGGATTGTAATGCCTACTGTACTTTAACTGTTTCATTGATATAAGTACAGCAGGAAGTAGTAACATTGTACAGATAAAATCATGACTAGCTAATGAAAATTCTATAGCAGTGAAATTGTCCATCACTGTTTATGACAGAGAATGAAGACTGATATTCATTGCACCCAGGGCAGAAGGGATATTGTTAATAATTTTGTCAGAGGTATTCATAAATCTCTTGTTCTTTTGTATTGTGTGATTATCATCAGTGGGAAACATTGCTCTAAGTGTTACCATCTATAGTAAATCAGCAATTCCTTCAGCCACTGAGAGTCTGAATGGTGAAAGTGGGCCTCAGTAGCAGCTTCTAGCCAGAGTAATTTTTAGAATGAGCATCTTTTTTACAGAAAACTTGTCTCAATCAGTTGGGCTGCCAAACCAAAATGATTAAAGTGGGTCATTTATAAACAACAGAAATTCCTTGCTTACAATTCTGGAGGCTGGCCAGTCCAAGATCAAGGTGCTGGACAATGGCTGCTGGTGAGGGCTCTCTCTGCTTCATCTGCCTCATAGATGTAGTACTTGACCCGTCAACCTACAAAATAGGTAACTTCCAATTTGTCAATATGATCTAGTAGAGAGTACTACCATTAATTTCTGGATAGGTGGATACTAGTAAAGTCACAAGTTGGTTTGCTTAA
The DNA here is from genome assembly GCA_028451465.1 of Erethizon dorsatum. Lineage (NCBI taxonomy): Eukaryota > Metazoa > Chordata > Mammalia > Rodentia > Erethizontidae > Erethizon > Erethizon dorsatum. The sequence continues at coordinate 141,992,405 of CM051824.1, forward strand.
AGTTATTTGTCCATGCATGTGCAAGTCATTATCACCATTGGCTGTGGTTCGGAATGATCTCATTAGAAGAAGCTAACCCCAAAGCTTTTATCATGGAAGTCCAGTGTTAGATGTCCTATCCAGCATCAGAAATATTCAGGTTTGTTGCAACTATTTCTAATAATTTAAGAGTGGTGCTATAAAGAATATCTTATCCTAACAATATAATAAAGAAGAAATAAGGAAAAGAGGACTTTACATGTGATACCAAGGGTATTTAGAAAATAAAAATTATTATAAGCAAAAAAATAAATTAGGGTTATTGGTTTCATGTTTTGATAGGAGGATGTCCACTATTGAAAGTTATTAATTTGTTTTAAAGATTTTGGGTCAGTCTCTGCTCCAAAAAAGTTACTACTTCTAGATCTATGAGAATTCTCAGTGTGAGTTCCCCAATTGGTGTAGCCTCTGAGCTGTGTATTCTAAACTGCATATTTAGTTGTGAAATATTAAGCCAAATGTTAACTCATTATTGTATTTATTGTGCACGGTGCCTGATACGATAAACTTTCTGGTGAGACTGAAGAGAAGCTTTTTACTTATCAAACACACAAGAATTTCCTGTTGAACATAAAGAATCTGTTTAGATCATGCTATGGGAATGTAGCCTACACTAGTTGGTGATAGACCTTTATATGTCATTATGAGTTCCTTGCAATACTTGTCCATGACCCCCTCTAGCAGTGCAGTTCTAGTATCAGAGGTGATGTCCCCAAAGTGTGTTTTTGACATACCAGTGCAGAGGCAGATAACTGAAGTGTCTCCAAGAATTGGGTCATAAGGTCATAAGGACTAGTAGTGACAGTGTCTTTTTAATTCAAAGTGTTCACTTTTTCTCCAAAGTTTCCAGAGGCTGATGGGTGATAAGGGAATGTAGGTTCTGAGTAAGAGATAACGTCTCATCAAATAATTTTATAATGGTTCCTGTAAAATGTGTGTCTTGGTCACTTGATATAAAAGTTGGAATGCCCTACATTGGAAACACAAAATTTACTAGATTGTTAGCAAATGTAAAGGTTATAGCTTTGCAGTAAAAAAATAATTTGATTCACCCTGAAAATAGATGCATAAAAGTCAAACATATTCAAATCTTTCAGAGGGTAGAAGCTGGTCAAAATCAATCTGAAGGTCAAAGTGCCCTTGAACCTTTATTTCTGATTGTATCAATCAAAGAAACAGACCTATGTTTTTGTTATTTATTTATTTATTTATCACAAGAAATTCGCCTACCCATTCATAAGTGCTGGCTAGGCCATCTGAAATACACGGCAGGTTGTTGGACAGTGAAGGCTGGTACTGGCAAGCATGGCCTGAATCCACTGACCAAGGACAGACTCTGGGGCCTGCTCTTAAGTCAGCTGATTGAATCACAGCCAACCAGGTGATCTAGTACAGTCAACTGATTATGGCATTTAATCACATCTACAAAGTACCTCCATAGTGATATATACCTATTTGAAGCATCTGGCTAACTGGGAAATGTAACATAGTCAAGTTCCAATATAAAAAGATCTTCTATTGCCATGTGTCTCCTTTATGTTTTTTCTCCAAAATTCTATTAATAGATGACACATGGCCAGAAAAATCATTTCAAACTTCATTTAAAAGTGTTTCCACCAATGTTGGTTTAAGGTATAAGAAATTTCGACGTACATAGTGCTGAGTGGTTTCATTGAGAATTTAAACTCATTTAAACTCACCTGGTGTCAACAAGCCTCTATTTAACGATTAACAGATATCATCTTAAGAATGTACCAGATCTCTTCCATTCTTCCTTTACAAGGTGTGGGACTAAAATTGACACTTTATAATGGCCTCTTTGATTTCTTTGATTCCTATTCTTTGAGGGGTTGGGATTCTGATGTTGGGTGAACTGCATGCTGGACTTGATCCATTAGACCATAGTCTTTAGCTTGCACATCATCTCTTTTTGGACAGCCCCCTCCCTTCTTCAGGACATAGGGGTGCATCTCTAAGTCCCTCTTTGATAACAGTTTTAGTGTCAGCAAGGGAATCACTTCATTTCCAAAGCATCCCGAATTCACGCAGTACTTCAAAAGTGTGCCTGCTGTCTGTGTGCGGGTTTATTTTCTCTTCTTTGGCAAAGCAACAAATGCAACTAAGTGCAACAGATTCTTTCACCAGGGCTAATTTACTCCAGGCGAAAAGAGTGATTAAATCAGTGATCGCATGTTCTGCTTGACAAGCTTCAATTTTGAATTACAGTCCGAATTGGGGTTCTCAATAAGATCTCTAATAGATCTGAGTGAGGACTAGAAAACTCCCTTACTGAGTGATATGAATTCTATCTACGTGGCCCCTTAAAGCCTCACAGGACCATAGGTGGGACCATTGGAAGGCGATTGGGTATGGGAAGCGGTAGCTGGCCAGCTGTTAGGAGGTGAGCCCTGGTTGGAAGAGGTGGGTCACCGTTGTCAGGACCCAGAAGGTAATATCTCCCTTCCTGCTTCTTCCTTGACTCTCTCTGCTTCCTGGATGCCATGCTGCAAGCAGCTGTCATCCGCTAGACTCTTCCACCATGGCTTCCTGCCTTCTTGCCTCGAAACCAGCCAACTATGGAGTAAAAAGTGTGACAAAATAAACCTTTTCTCCCTTAACTCGGGGATATCAGGTTTTTTTTTCTCAGCAACAAGGAAAGTGACAAGACACTGAGGTAAGATATTCTTATGTAGCTCCTGAGTCAAATTCACCATGAAAACTAAATGCCTCCAGGCAGAACGCAGTGCTCCCGTGTGCTACTTTCCTGTTGTGGGTATGTGTGCTTTGCTGCAGTGCTCATAGGAAGCTTAATTGCAATTTGTTTGTTTGTGTTCTCTGCAATACTGTGAGCCCCCTGAGGAGAGGGGTAAGATTAGTCCAGTGTTCAGTGAGTGTTTATTGAGTTATATTTAAATTAGCATACCGTTCTGAGGATTGTTGGCTGGATTAGGTAGGCCTTGCATCACTGGATACATGAGGAAAAATTAGTTGAAATACTAAATGATGCCAAAGAAAAGGAGTAAATTAATTATTTTTGTAGTAGTACATGGAAATTCTACATAGAAATGTTAATTAATAATTTCCTTTTTTGTGTGTGTGGGTACCGGGGGTCGACCTCAGGACCTCGCGTGCCAGCAGGCGTCCGTGCCGCTGAACGATATCACCAGCCCTTTTTTCGTATGTGGGAGTCCGGGAGTCGAACTGGGGACCTCGTGCTTGCCAGGCAGGTGCTTATGGCACTGAGCTGTCTCACCGGCCCCAATAATAATTTCCTTTTGCAGTTGTCCCACCTGCCCATTTTTAGAATTCATCATACAAATATTTATGAGCACTTACTATGTGTTCGACCTGCACAAAATGCTGAAATGTGCTAGCCTAGGAAAAAGTACACTAATTTATGAAAAAAATCTTTATGTCCTTACACAGATTTCTTACAGTCACAGACATATGCTGTTGTTTTATTGTAACTTAATGATAATGACTATATCCTGTGATTAATGAATCTTGAAGCTCAGAGAAAACATTTGTGAAATAACTCAAAGACTCAATTTCTTAAGATTCTACCATCTTTTTCACTATATGAATCAGTATGCATTTTTAAGGTTTTTGAAAAAAAAATAACAATTTTGGCTACTATTCAAATGTAATTTAAATGTGATATTTTTCTTATCATAAACTAATTCTAATGTTTGTAGTCATGTGTGCATGGGTGTACATATGTATACATGCATTTGTATGAATATAAATTTATTTGTGAAAAAGATTTAAATATTTAAAAATATTCTAAAGGATGTGAACAAAATTTTTATTTCTAATGATTTCAAGATCATTATCTGCCAGATATTCATTTTGTCACATCCCGGCCCCCACATACACCTGTCTTTTCTCTATAATCCCTTTATTCTCAGGAATATCTCATTTAAATTGGAAAATATAGCCACCAAATTTCTAGGCTTAAATCATCCTCACATGTAAGCAACCAACCAAAGGAAAATATCAATTTCCTGCTAGTCCCGTAGAGATTTTGCACTGGTCTGGCCTGGGATAAAGGATGGTTACAGAGGAATATGAATATTCTTGGAAATACATTTATGGAGCTAAGAGGTGGGACTTAATCTCCAACTCAACATAATGGTGGAGAAATAATTATATAGAGGAGATTCTTGATAGGTAAACAAAGAAAAAATATACTATGAAAATCTTGTCCAATTATCATTGTACAATGAAAAGAAGTTTGTAATTGTTTTTCAAATACCCTTAGATTTTGTTAATAACTCATTATGAATAAAACCAACATCCTTTATCATGTTATTTCCAGGTTTTGCTTAAGTTCTAGGTTGTAGATTTCATATGTGGTGCACTGTTTTGTTTTTGAAGTTATGATTAATGATGTATTCAAAATATCATGAACTTCCAACCTAAGGAGACCTTAATTCAGTTATATATCTGTTCTTAATTCTGTGACCTAATTTTATTATCTATAAACCTGAGTTTAATGAGAACTCCTTTACTGAATTTTTGTGACATGTGAAAGAATAACTTCAACTACTGAGTTGTGTTCACTGTGTTTAAAATATAATTGCCTGTATGTATGTTTTCATTTCTAGATTGTAAGTACTTGAAGTACTGGTTTATTTTTTTCCCAAGAGCGTGATATAGTTTCTGTCGTGTAGTTCACCAGAAGTAAATAATGGTTGCACCTAAATATCTTTACTGAAGTGCTATGTCCTACAGAGAACTGCCCATCTCTAATCATAGGTGTTAGCCTTCTGCTAGAAGAACAATACCAGCCTCATGACAGGCAGTTAATAGATGTTTCTGGAATCAGTGTATGAAGGTGGGATACTAGCATCTCACTTTTTAAAATGAGCTCACTCCAGCCTAGTGATATCAAGTGGCTGAAGATTACTTACAAAACCACTTCACTTTGTTGGGATTTAGACAGGACTCATTTATTTCTACAGTCACTAACTTTAAATACATTCTCATACACTGATATTATATAAAGCAGATCCTATGATTTTCTAGTCAAAGGCCAGGTTTGCTTTGGTCATGTTAATCATGTGCCTTCTGAGTCAACACTCATGTTCATGCACTCTTCCCTGCTGGCCTGGACCCTGCTGAGAGCACTGAAATGTGGAAAAGCTGTGCTGCTTTCCTTAATCGCTCTTCCCCTTCTCTGTGGCCTGATTTTCCATCGCTAGGGAGAGAAGGAGCAATTAGAGAAAAGGAGCAGAAGCCATATTGTGATTAGCACTATTAGCTCTTCTCTGTCCTCGAATGTTGCCCCTCTCATAGCTCACACATGCCTCGCAGGAGAGAGTCTGTCTAGCTGACATTTTCTTCTGTTGCTGCTTCTTGTCCTTCAGCTAGTGGGTGTCTGTATGGCAGGCCCTCCCCCAGTCAACAGCTCCCCTGCATGCTAGAAAGTGGCTGAATCTTGGTTACTATCAACAGTGTCATTTTACCAGGTGACAGGTCACTCACCCTTCCCAAGCCAAACTTCTATCATGATTTGCTGCTAAGCCACACTCCCAGCCTGCCATTTCAATCCAACTCATTTTCCCTTTGCACCTTGGCAGAGTGCAGAGATTAGGAAACCTGCTGCATAAACACCTCCGATGGGTAAATGAGATACTGTTAGGTATTTTTTTCAGCAGCCTGCTTCTATAGACACGATGCCTTTGGTGTGCTTCTTCACTTAGCTTGACCTCTCTCAGCAAGAACATTACCCTTCTGAGAATGCCTCCAATTTCCTTTCCCCTCTTCCCTCTGCTGAGCAAGATGGGAGGAGTGAGGTCTGCTGGTGGAAGCATGGCCAGCTCTGCCTGGGTAGCAGGGTTGTGGAGATCGGTCTGGGAGTTCCTGAGGCTCTTTACAATGTGAACATAGCTGAGGTCTCTACCTTTGAGGTTTTATCCCGTTTCAATCCACAAGAAGTTTTCCTTGGACACTGAGTTACAGAATACAGTAAACTCCTTTGAATAGTAGCCTGTGTAAGTCCATTCTTACTGAAATAATTGGCTCTTTTAATGAAAAATAGTATTTTTCCTCCAAATCAACATAAAGTTAGTAAGGAAATACTCCAACTATCAATCTCTGATCTGAGTGTTTACTCTACACTTTGTAAAGTTTCTTACTCCTTATGACAGTTTCACAGACTATCACATGAGATCTGAGGTCTGCCAAACACTAGTTACTTCTAATTTTGCAAGTTAAATTGTACTCTCTGGTCAGGGGTTCCCTGTATTGTCATTGACTGCTTGTGTCTTACCTTGCTGTACTGTTGGATGAATGACTATGAAGAACTCATTTCACATCTGTTCTAGAATGTGAATGAGGATCTAAGTTGTTTCACTTATCTAAGAAATGGGATTACTGCATTTTATACTCTTATCGCCATGTAACTGGTCATAATGAGAAAAGCAAAGTTTTAATAAGTTTAAATATATTTTTCAAAGTTTCCTTCACTGAGGTTGTACACACTGGACTCCAATATATGGATACAAATTAAAGTTTATGGCAAAAATGTTGGCAAAATACTTGTAAAAGAAAACAGTGCCCATGGTTATCTTATATCAGTTAATGAAACATGCACATTTTAAGAAATCATATTATGTAGAGAATATGCATAATTACAAAATAGTAGACAAGTGTGTTCAGTTCACTGGTCACAAAAAGGGAAATCTCATCTTAATATGTATGATTCTCATTGTTCGCACATCTTCTTCATCTGCTATTTCATTTCCCAGAGGAAATATTAAATAGTAGATTTTTTTCTTTTTTCTTTTTAATGTAAAGGATGTTTAAGTTAATATGTTACATAGAAATTACCATGGCATATTAGAGAACCAAAATTCACTTGATAAAGCAGAAATATTCCAAGTAGATCATCAAACGACTGTTTTCAGAACTAAATGGTAGATTATTTGATCTAGTAGCTTTTCAAAATCAGCAGGAAAGAAGGTCTTCAATACTTTGGGCTCTAATGTAACTGTCATAGAATTGCATCACATAATAAATAGTGGATGTTTAAGTTTGCATAGATCCAAGAGTAAAAGAACAAGACCAAGACAAGTTACATGATCTTTGCTTCGGTTAGTGCACAATTGTATTAACTCTTCTTGCATTCTTTGAAATTATGAGTCTGACAAAGGGAAAAGGACCCGAATGGAGGAAATGTAGAAGTCAATTATTGGTAGATTTTTAGTCAATGAATTATTTTATTAATATTCTATTAGTTGTCATGAATCCCCTTTTATTTAATCATTTCAATAAAGTATACCTCCTAGGTTCATTAGAAAGACATCTCAATTAACTACTCAAGACTTAACCATAAGTAATAAATTACATTTTAACTTCAATTTTTTATAATTTAAAAGGTTGCCAAAAAAGAGTCTTTGAGATTATGAAGCATAACTGTGGAAACACCAATGATAACTCTAACAATGCACCTGTCAGAGTGTAGCTGCTGTTCTCCAGAGAACAAAATTAGACACTTAGCCAGCATTTGAAACTTCAAAGTGCTAAGTATTCATCAGCTTCACTACAGTGCAATTTAGTTAATTAAGGACATTCGTCCAGTAATTTTTCCAGTTTGGGAGTTACAGAATAAGAGTTTTGTTTAAGAGTAAAATATTTTCAATTAAGTATATACAAAGATTGCCATCTAAAGCTGTATATACCTACTGTTTCATATATATAAATATATAAAATGCATGTACAATGTATATTTAAATGTATAATTGCATAATTACAAAATAGTAGACAAGTATATTCAGTTCATTGACCATGAAAAGGGCAATCTCATCTTAATATGTACGATGTTCATTGTTTTCACATCCTCTTCATCTGCCGTTTCATTTCCCAGGGGAAACATTAAGTAGTAGGTTTTTTCTTTTTTTTAGCATAAAGGATGTTTAAGTTAATATCTTATGTAGAAATTACTACGGTATATATGTATACCATAGTAATATATATACACCATGATATGTGTACTATATATATATATACACCAGATTCCTTCGGCTGCTATCTAATTGGTATGTAACTAGAACTAATTGGTAGCTTGGCCAAGTCTCACAGGAGATGGGGCTGTGATTTGTACGAGGAAAGAATGATTATGCAAATATGGCATTTGTGCCAGTTTGTAATCAATCTCATCTTCCTGCTGCAAGTCTCTTAAATTCAGTTGGAGACCCAGGATAAGACATCACAAGCAGAAAACTCATTAGTTCTTATAATTTTTTTTTTGTATTTTCCTTGTATAGTGGACAAAAACTTGTTTTTAAAAGTCAAATTATTGGGCCGGTGAGATAGCTCAGTGGCATAAGCACCTGCCTGGCAAGTGCGAGGTCCTGAGTTCAACCCCCGGTACCCACAAAATAATAAAGGTCAAGTTATTGCAGTCAGTTCTATTAAAACAGCATGACAAGGAAATTTAATTACACTTCCATCATTTACATAATCAACTTATAGTCTTATAACATTTTTCTGAAACATAAATGTGTCACCAGTTCAAGAGGCATCACATGTCAGTTCTCTTTCTTTAAAAAAAAGTACCACAAAATGATCTTATAAGCATGAAATTCCAGCATGTGAACTTTGAGGTCAGAGGGGAATAAAGTGGTTTCACAAACATTGATTTCATCTGGGCACAGAGAATCAGTATAGAAGTGGTAGCAAGTGGGTACAGCACAGGAAATGTGAAAGAGCCATATCTTTCCCCCAAATGCTTGCTGTCTTCTTTCACCTCTAAGCAGTTGTCTATGATCAGAGAGACATAGGTGGAGCAGCCATGCAGTGCTGATGTCTAGGATGGGATAGTGTCCACCAAACATGTCCACTACATTGCTAGATATGTAGGCAGTGATGCCAGAATTCCTTTCCCCTTCACCACCTTAGGCTTTGAAAACATGCCCAAGGCAAACTTCATGTAAGGTCTGACATTCCCTGCCTGTAATGTAAAAATGTAGACAATAACATGCTGACTCCAGGTTGCCTGTGTTATAAGATAACTAAAACAAAAATATTTTACCTGTAGGAGCGATATGAAAACCCTCCAAATACAGATTTTCCTTTTCCAGTTGTCATGATAGGAGCAAAGCATCTTGTCTTCATTTAAGAGTGTTGAAGTACCCTGATGGTAGCCGCCACCTTACCATTTAATTCTGAATAAAAAGCCTATCTACATATATTTCTGTATATCTCAGCTATTATGGCAACAGTAATAATGTTAGAATTTGGCTATTTTATATCCAGTTGACTGTTCACCTTATAAATACAGTGCTATTTGTAGGCATGTCATATATGGGAATGTATGTGAATAATCACATTTCTTTTCAGATAAAAGCAGATAAAACATAAACTATTTCATTTAGGGACCTGTAAAATCATGCCCAAGTGATTCACTTAACCATTGGCAGACAGAGTAGTCTATGGCATTACAGGGAAGAAGCCATACCCCATAAAACAATCCTATTTCTAGCTAGGGTGATGTAACAAACCTTAGAATATCCACCAGTGTAGCTACCTTTGTCTACTTCATCAAATTAAACTGAGCCTATTGAAAGTTTTGCAAACCTAGTAAGGCATAGTTTTTTTTTTTTTTAATTCTTAGTTTGACATATGAGAAAAATTATGATCCGTGAAAAATCTAGGAAAGCTGTAAAAAGCTGTAGACTCCTAGTATCATTCTAAACTCACAGTGAGGAATTGCTAAATGTGAGCTTCAGGCAATTTTATGTTCTTAAATACAGTATTATTTTCTGCCTTGTGGCTCTAACCTTTTTCAAAACTAACTTGTTGCCTACGTAGAGAACCAAAAAGATCTTATCATCTTTTTATGCTTTCATAAGGTCAGTAATAATTACTAAGACAGTAATTCTCAGACACGACCAATGTACCTTAAATGACTCTTGGGTGTGACCAAACCTTGAGATATAAATATAGGGTTAAAAGGTACATTTTGTAAGTTATGAGTGGTTCTCTGTCATTTTCTTTGAATCTTAACTCCTAGAAAGTAAATTATTTTACAGAGGGATTATTTTTAATATGTAAATAGTGTAAAATACAATATGCATTCTTTAAACAAATTCTTCAAAAAGTGTGTTTTAATCATGAAATGGGGAAATAAATTTCCAGCAGCTTTGAAGGGTACACTTGTGATAGTACACCTGCTGCATACAGTGACAGCAAACAATCATTTCCAAATATGAACACAGTTCCTTTCCATCACAACACACTGACTTTATATGTTTAAGTAGGTGTGGATTTACTATTACTAAATATGTCTCGTTAGTTTCCATATTACCTCTGACTTCTTGTTCTGGCCCGTAACTCTGTACTATATTAGAAAATTACCTTGCTATAGATAACAAAACATTTATTGAAAACAGAGTCCCCAAGTATTTGGTATGGGCCTTTTGCTGTTTTGGAACTTAACTTCCAATGTGCTCACCACTGTGGAAGGGTTAGTTCTTTGATTTGTCCAGTAACTAACAGAGTCAGAACTACAACTCACAGGTCCTAGGCTTCCATCTCAGTGAAGATCCTGTGCAGCATGGCCGATCATGATCTCAGTTGTAAATCTCTTTAGTGAGGTCACAGACAATGAGGTAGAAGTGTGCATACTGGCCCGTGAGTCACTGCTGGGTTTCTGTACAGGTTGTAGTATTGCTTCCACAAAAATGGCTCTCTGAAGGCTTTTAATCCCATATTGTTATATACAGAGTTCCTTGTGCAAATATATGACATTCTTAGAAAAAATTAGAATCTTTGAGATGTTCAGACACAATTATTAAACATAAATTAGAATTCCAGCTCTACCATAAAACTATTTAAGCTCAACACATTTCTTAACTTTTTAAAGCCCTGATTTCCTTACCAGTAGAAAGGAGATCATTATAACTTTTAACTGAAAGACATTTTAAAGATTAATTCAGATACTCTATGTGAGGCTGGGAAATAGTGTCTATAGAGCAGATAATCAGTATACCATTTGTCTTGGTTACTTTTCTCTCATTGCTGAGAAAAAATATCTGACGCCCAAAATTAAGGAGGAAAGGTTCATTTAGCTCACAGTTTGTGGAGGTTTTAGTACATACTTCATTGGCTCCAAGGCAGAGCGGCACATGGCAGAGGGCAACAGTTCATGGCGGTGGGAAAAGCACCCAGCAAAAGCAACAAGAGCCAAAAGGGGAGGAGCAAGCACGAGAGACAGCAAGCCTCTTTCCCTCCCTTATATTACATGCAGGCTACCCACCCCGGGGTGGATATAGCACTCATGCCCATAATCCCAGAACTAGATAATGGATTAATTGCAAACTCTAAAAGCCTGACCCCTTGACTGCATGAGGCTTTGGGGGACATCGAGACACAAATCATAACATTCTGCCCCTGGCTCCCCAAAGACTCATGCACATCCCTCTAAGGCATTTTAGTCCATCTCTAAGAGTTGCCCAAGTCCTAACAGTTTCAGCATTGCTCAAAAGTCCAAGTCCCAAGTCTCCTCTGAGATCTAAGGCAAACTTTTAGCTGTGAGCCCCTTTATAAATGAAAAGAAAGTTAAACACTTCCAACATTCAATGGCACAAGATAGACATTACTATCCCAAAAGGTACAAACGGGAATACAAAGGATTGGGACCAAAGCAAGTCCAAAATCCAGTAGGGCAAACATGAAGTCCTGTAGTTCCACGTGGAACATCTGAAGCAATCTGTGGAAAGTTGTGAGCTCCAAAGAGCTTCCATGGCTCTGTCCCTATGGCACTTCCAGTGGTTGTAGCTCCCATGGCTTCTCTCTTAGGCCTGCTTTGCTCAATCCTTGCCCTTTTCTTCAGATGACCCACATTATTGGCTTCTCCAAACTTCTGGGGTCTCCACTGCATCTTTGGCTTCACACTCACAGCTTCGCACATTGTCGTCTCAGGGGCACACTGCCTGGCCTCCCAGTCCGTTTTCTGAAATCTGGGTGGAAGCCTTTTTAATCTCAGAACTCTTGCATTCAGCATGCACCTAAAACCAGCACCACGTGGATGAAACCAAGGTCTGCTGCCAGCTGGAGCAATAGCCAGGCTTTCTTCTGTCTTGGCTGTAGGGGTTGAGTGTCTGGATTGCTGAGCACTCTGAATCAAATTTTGAGGAATAAAGTCTCTATGCTGCCACCATTCTGGAACCTGGTGTGGCCCCCACCATTCTGGTACATAGTGTGGCTGCTGCCACTCTGGAACATGGTGTTCTTTGGCTTTCTCCTCAAAGCAAAGTCTTTCACTTTTGCAGTTTTGAGGCTGCAAAGGGTGGAGACTTGCTGCTTCTTGTGATGCCCTCAGGCCATCTTTTATATTCTCCTGTTCCTTCTCAGCAATTGAGATCTCCTCTGCTCTATCTTTGCAGTCCACAGATTTACTGGAGCTTCCTTTCTAGCCAAACTCACATTTTAAGTCATTCTACTTGGCTCTTTGCTTTTTAATCTCAACATAAATCTGACCAAAGGCCCCCAACAATAGCCATGCCACCACCTCAACATTCAACTGCCTTGAAATTTTTTCTGCTATTTTTATTAGTCCGCTGCCCTTAATCTTATTCTCAGGCAAAGTCTCTGGACATGAGCAAAATGCAGACAAAATTTCTGCCAAGCCATAACACACATGTTCTGGAGTCGAGCAGCCAATGCAATCCTTCTTCCCCGCAGAAATCTCCCAAGCCTGGACTTTACTGGGAAGATTTCTATCAGCCTTCTAGTCTTCTGAGCTCTGACCAGGATCTCCCATACAGAACAGCCTAAGGTGTTCCAGCTCTACTCTTTCAGATGACACCTCTGAACCTTCCCAAACTCTTCTCCCAAGCCATTCCCAAAAGTTCTTGAACCACATGGTCAGGTATAGTCACAGCAATGACCCCACTCCTGGTACCAATTTTGTTGTAGTCAGGGTTTGCAGGGGAAACAATACAATACAGGCCACATAATTTATAGGATTATTTTATAATAGTCACCCAGTCATATACAAAAGAGTGCAGGAAATCTGTCCACACACTTAAAGACCCAAAGAATCCAGCTGAGGGCCTGGATTCCACAGCAATGTAGAATCTAGGTCCAGCTGAAGACCTAGAGCCCATGGCAATGTCCCCATGAGTCCAACTGGAGGCCCAGAGCCCACAACAATGTCTCATGCAAGTCTTTTTCATGGATCTGTGCTGGGAAGGCTCAAAGGTCAGTGGTGGAAGCTAACAAGTTTGTGCTGGTGAGATGAAGGATCTGTGCCAGCAGGCTAAGGGATATGCACTGGAGCCAAGAAGCAACACTCAAAGTAAGGACCAGAGCTCCCCTGAAAAGTACCATAGCCATCCTCAGTGACAATGAGGTCCTGAGCTTCTCTGACAATGAGAACAGTGGAGTTCCTATCAGGAAAGCCAGCACAACAAGCTCCTCAAGGAGAACTAACAGCAACACCTCTTCCTCTCCAGTTCTCCTTTTTATGTTGTTGGCAACAGTCCTCAGGTGGGCCCTCCACACCCAATACCACACTGATTCAGTTTAGCTGGGTGTTACAAGTTGACCACCAGTTGTCAATCCACCACACCTTTGATGTATTATTATTTCACTGATTAAAATGTTTACCCCAATTCAACCTATTTTGTTCCTTGTGTTGGTTAGGGTTTTCTAGAGAAAGAGAATAGAAATGTGTGTGTGTGTGTGTGTGTGTGTGTGTGTGTGTGTGTTTGCAAGTGGATTTATTTGTTAAAATTATAAAATGAGGGGCAGGCTAGTCCACAATGGGAATCTGCATGCTGGAAAGACTGGATTTGTAGCTTCTGAGTCCCAGAAGGTAGACACTGCAGAACAAGAGGAATCAAAGACGCATCACCAGCTCAAAACCAAAGGCCTGGGAGCTCCATGCAGTCACTGCTATATGAGTTTATGTTGAAAGGCTGAAGAATCTGGAGTCTGATGTCCACAAGTGATGGCAGTACCCTAAAATACCCCTCCTGAAGCAGCAGGCAGCTTTCCGAAGCAGGCAGACCTCCTTTCTTCCCCTTTCATTCCATCTGGGTTGCAGGCTTTGTTGGGTGGTGCCACACACAGTCAGGATGCGGTCTCCCTCAACTTGTTGGCATGCATGCCAGAAATCTCTGGAAACACCGCTGCAGACGCACCCCGAATTGTGGTTTCTTAATGTGCTGAATGTGTTGTAATACAGTCAACCGTATAATCATGATTAGCACTATATTTCTCTAGATGTTTCTTCATGTCTATTGATGATTGTAGTGTATTATATTATTATTAAAACTAAAATTAATCTTGTATGTAATTTCCCTCATGAAGTGCTTTATATTCTTCCTACGTTAAACTTTAAAGATATAGTTCATGTTTTTAAAATTCCTGAAAATTTTTATAATAAAATTCCCATCTTAAAAGTTTAAAGTAACTGACATTTTTTCATTTTGTTAACATATTACTTATGTTGTTGAAAAGCAAAAAGATGTCCATTAATTATTTTGATCTTTAATTCACTTATATGTGTAAGAAAATGCATTTTTAATTGCAATATTTTGACTTAGGAAAAATTATAAGCATGCTGTTAACTTACCATTACCCCAGGTAACTAAGTTTATGTTACTTAACTCAAAAGATATATTCTCTTTAATGAACTGACTTTGGGCTCACATTGTATCTGGGACCATATGGCTAGAAAAGTCAGTTGACAAAATGTCAGCTCCATTTGGAACTTTCCCTGGTATTCTCTCTAGCCAGAGACGCCCAGGAATGTACCTGGACTTGAACACATTGAATATATTGCTTCTTTCACTGAGAAAGAACACACACCATGAGGAACCATGAATCATCTCAGGAAGAGGGTGTTAGGTTTACGTGCCCATTAGATAATTTGAGGGAGTATTGGGGATGCAGCTCTTTGCTCTGGATGGAATACTGACAGGAAACACAAGCACTTTTATGCTTGGATATTTTACTATCCTGATCAAGAAGGGAGGCGTCTGGAATGAAACCAAACTGTGATCTGTGAAAAAGTACAATTCTCAGGGGCTGGTGAGATGGCTCAGTGGCATAAGCGCCTGCTTGGCAAGCGCGAGGTCCTGAGTTTGTCTCCCGGAACCCACATACAAAAAAAAGGTCCAGTGATATCGCTCAGCGGCACAGGCTCCTGCTGGCACGCAAGGTCCTGAGTTTGACCCCCAGTACCCACATAAAAAAAAAAAATAAAAGTACAATTCTTCATATTAGCCAGGTTAGGGAGATTTTCAGTCTAATTATTATTAGTAGTATTAATATTACAAATTGTTATTTGCAATACTGGGGATTGAAGCCAGGGCCTTTGCACTGTGCTACATTTCCAGCCTTTAAATTTTTTTTTTTAGATAGGATCTCACAAAATCACTAAGTTGCCCAGGCTGGGCTCAAACTTGTGATTCTTGTACCTCAGTACTGGGCTTATAGAAGTGTGCTACCACACTCTGCTGTAGTCAGTTTTTTCCTTGGAAAAAATTTTGTTTTTGCTTCTGTTCAGAAATGATTATGGAGTCGTATTGTGTTGTCTTGATCCACCATGTACATGGAGTGACCTGATCTGAGGCCAATGTTCTATGAAGTTGTTTAGTTCAACAGTAAAATGCTGCAGTCCAGCTGTGAGTTGCAGGAAGCTAGACATTGCATTTCTTTTTTTCTCGTCATGTTCATAATATATATGGTTGGTGATATTGGCAAATAAACCAAATATATATTTAATGGCAACTAAGTACCAAGAGTGTTCTGGATGCATTAAATATGTGCCAACATTTATGGCACAAAATGTCTTGGTTTTGCAAGAGAAAAATATGCTTATTTGTAGCCCAGGAAACAGACTTAGTGAGATGAGATGACTTACCTAAAGTAACACCCTTTGGAAGGATGAGATCTCAACATTATCTCTGACCAAAATGTGCCCTGTTTTCACTAAGACATTCCTCTGCATGTGTTTGAACTAACATGCTGAAGAGAAAGGGTAGACACACACTTTTCGCACAAAACAAGTTGGTTTTTTGGAAATGATGCCTCCTGTGTCAAACTATTGTAGCCCTGTTTTGCAATCTACTCCCTCCACTGTAGGTTTTTTCTAATAAACTTACTATTCCTACTACCTCCAGGTCATAGAAAATAGGTACCAAAACACAAAATGAGAGCTGACAGAGGGAGTTTTTCTGCACATTAGCCACCCTCTTAACTACTAGTGAGAAAATATGAAACAGAAAGTCCAAATTAATAGACACATGAACTCAAACACCAAATCTTTTTGGAGCCATTGGCATTAAAGAATAACCAGTCTCTGAGGCCATCAATGCATAAACATAATAAAACTAATATTTCTATACCCATCATGATTATTTTAATATTTTACAAAATGTGAAGTAATTTTCACCTTGAGTTTATGGAGGTAATACATTTAAGAAAGTATATTACAAAGTATGAGCTACAGCAAGTTGGTTTTTTAAACAGGTAAAATTATATAATCTAGAAAATGTATTACTAGTAACTTCTACCACTTTGTTGGATAAAACTGACATTATTGTCAAATTATTACAAGTAGGAAACAATAATCTTATCACTATTTCATAACTTGACTCAAATTTTATCTTTATTCAGGGAATTTGCTTAAATGACATATGTTGTCAGGAAGGAGGATTTAAAAAAATAATAATCTACAATGCAAATCAAGAGTTTAAAAAAGTATAATGCAATAGTTTGAAAGTCAGGATGACAGTAGAAACTGAAGAAATATTTTTTATATATGAGACTTTATCTAATGAAGATAATGCAACTAATGCTAGTCATGGAAGATTTCTACTAGGAAAGAAAGTTAAATGAGCCAATGAATGGTCTGTATTAAAGGTGGTGAACCACCAGCCTGTAAAAATTGCAGCTGGTAGGCATGTTTTGTTTAGTCTGCTGACTATGGATCCACTCAGGGAATTTTTTGGAAAATATATAGCCAGGTCTCTACAAAGATAAACAATGGACCTGCAAGAGTGTGATGGATACATCTGTGTGTCTCACCTTTCTGCATGAAATAATCAGCTGGAGCTAAAGAGCAGCAGCTGCCTTTCATGGGATTGTGGTCAGGAGAGTTCACACACCTGGTGCACTTTATTCCCCGCACTGAGTCCTTGCAGATATTCACATTTATGATCCACGGCAGGATGTTTACTTAGATTTCCTTCTGTTTCTGGGATTCTCTGTACTCACTGGTAAATTTGTCCTCTCCTCATTGATTTTTTTATGCAAACTTTTATCCTCTGTGGGTGCGTCTGTGTGTGTGTGTGTGCGCGCGCACGTGCATATGGTCAGCAAGAGGAAAGAAGCTATTTTTCAGAAGCTAAATATGGTTTGTTAAATATACATATATACTTAACAGGATGTTTCCATTTTAAACTTTGTATATTAGTAGTGTCTATTTTCAACAGAAGCTTGGCAAAAAGGTAGGACTTTATTTTAACTTCTGTTATCAAGGTATTAAATAATTTTAATTTTTAATCTTACAGAATTTTATTTTTTAATCTTTTTAATAATTTTATTTAATCTTATTAATAATTTTATTTTTTAATCTTAAAGAATTAGATTTATTTTTTATTTTTATTTTTGTGGGCACTGGGGGTCAACCTCAGGACCTTGTGTGCCAGCAGGCGCCTGTGCCGCTGAGTGATATCACCGGCCCTTTTTTCATATGTGGGTTCTGGGAGTCGAACTCAGGCCCTCATGCTTGCCAGGCAGGCACTTACGCCACTGAGCCATCTCACCAGCCCCCCAGAATTAGATTTAAATTGTTATAACTTCACTTAAAAATCTAGAGACAAGGTTATACAAACATATAAGAAGTTAATATTCATTTACTTTCCTCCATGTACTTTTCTGGCTTTTTTATTTACTCTGTATAAGCAAGATTACTGACCTCCTTGCATTGCTTGAGAGACAACACAAATCACATTTGGAGAGATCTCCTCATTAATAGAATTCTTGATGTATTTATTAAAAACAGGAAACAAATTACATTTTATATTAATGTCATTAATTCTCTGATCCATACTTTTAGTTGCTGCTCTTGCAACTGTAAATACTAATTTTGCAGGTACAAGAGCTACATCACAATTCTATTAGTTGTGAATTTTTACAAGTAATGAGATATGATTGTCCGTTAAGATACTGTTCAACTGTGAACACAAATTATACTATTGTGAATAATAGGCTACGATAATAAACTTCTCACAGTAATTTTCTTAAAATGAAAGATGATTTAAAATTTTGTATTTGACTAAAACTCACCTTTGTGTACAGTGGAATCTTAATGAACTCAATTAGTTCACAAGGGCTGGTTGTTAACTCAAGTTGGTTGTAAGTCAAGACTGTTTTTCCCATAAGAAATAATGGAGTACCCATAATGCATTCTGAACCCCCCCAAAGCTCTCCTTAACTAACCTTTCATAATAAAAAGTGTTGCATAATGTGCATAATTTACCGGAAACACCAATACTTTTCCTAGTGTATTCACCAAAAAGTTACAAAATGTGCGTAGTTTACCTGAAACAACAATTTCATACTGTACTCTCCATTTAAGTTGACATTTTTGGCTTGGAGTAAGGAAGGATGAAGTGGGAGGTGGTTTTGTTTGGAAGGAGAGTCCCCTTGCATAAGAACATCAGGAATCTGGCTCTCTGGTGTCCTTTCTCTCCTTGGGAGAGTCGGTAGCCCACTAGGACCTGCTTCCGGCTCACTAGGTCTCAACATTTTGAGAAATAAAATCTGTTCTAAGGTTGTCTGTTTCTGTCTTTTCTTTAACACTATTCTGCAGTATGACATGACATTGTCATTAAGCAAGTAAAGGCAATGATTGTTTTTTTCTCTGTCTGAGTGGGTCTTCTCTACAAATGTCTGTACCTCTGGCACTTTTTCAAGATTTCCTTTATTTCAGAAGAAGAACTTTGCTGCACTGATTGTTGATACTCCTCCTCCTCTTCAGAAAGCTCCTCAGCTGCCATTCTCTATTGCTTAGCCAGAAGTTGCTGAAGTTCCTCTCTAGGCAATTCCTCTGGGTGTTCCTCCACCAGTTGAAGGCTCAGGATCACTTACACAGCCTTCACAGCTTCTGTCCTATATAATTTTAGGCCACATTTTCTTCCAGGCAGATCTCAGTGTCCTTAGAGAAACATTGGCCCAGGATTTCTCAATTAACCCCACACAGGAAAGGATGTTGTAATGTTCCTTCCTCTTTAAGGATCAAATGTGTATCTGAGACCATCCGGAAGAACTTCAGGAATAGTCCCTTGGTATATAACTTCTTTAAGTTAGCTATAACTTGCTAGTCCATAGGCTGCAGTAGAGGAGCTGTATTAGCAGGGAGGAACTTGACTGATAGCCAATGAAATTCTTCAGCCAATTCTTGCAAATCTCATAGATGAGCATGAGCATTGTCCATGATGAGGAGAGCCTTGAGTGGTAAACCTTTGTCCTCTAGATATTTCTTAACAGTAGGACAGAAAATCTCCCCAGTCCACTCAAGAAAACGTGCTCTTGTTACCCAGGCTTTTGCATTAGATCTCCACATGACCCCCAGCCTATTCTTCATGACTTTATATTTTCTGAACACTTTAGGATCTCTGAGTGATAAACCAGAGAGGCTTTATCTTGAGATCACCATTTGCTTTGGCAGATAGCAATAAGTTTACTCTATCCTTCATAGGCTTGTGGCCTAGCATTTTCTTCTCTTCCTGGGTAATATATGTTCTCCTGGACATTTTCTTCCAGAAAAGGCCAGTTTCATCACAGTTGAAAATTTGATGAGAGCAAAGGCCATTTCTCTGTGTCATCATTTTGAAGTGATGTATATAATTTTCAGCAGCCCTTTTATCAGCACTAGCTGTTTCACCATGCCTAGTTATGCTGTGAACCCCAGTTCTTGCTTTAAAATTGTGGGAGCACCCCTTGCTGGCATGAAATGCTTCATCATTATCACTCGTTGATGGATTGTCCTTTACAAGATCTGCATTTATGGTCCTAGCTTTTTCACAAATTATAGACTCAGACAGGCTATAACCTGCCATCTGCTTTTCATTTATCCACACTTATAATAGCCTCTTTACCTTGTCTAACACTGTGGATTGTAAGTTACTAATTTGAGTAACACCTTTGGCAACACTAGCTTCCTTACACAAATTTTTTCTCTGTAAGATTTTTGAGATGGTGGATTTCAACATGCTGTACATATTAACAAGATTGTTCACACAAACACCACTCTCATATTTCTCCACAATTTCCTTCTTCTTTTTTATTGTGATTTCTTTCTTTACCTCACTTCCTTCCTTAGCTTCTTTTCTAGTTTTTTGGGGGGCATTTTGATGGCAGTAATTGTAGCGATTATATAAAGCACTGACCAAAATCACTGACCAAAATCACATCCACAAACACATGCATCTGGGCTCAGACTTACGCTTTTTTGGCATCATGAGTCTTTGTTTATAACTGCACAAGCAGCCAGCATTTGGGTTGTAACTCAGGACTTCGGTCATAAGTTAAACCTAAAATTCCAGTTTTAACCCAAATTGTTGTATGTGAAGCTGGTTGTAACTCGAGGAGCCACTGTATTTCATTTTTATTGGGACCTTAGGATGCTGAATACTTTAAGAATTTATTTTCATCCTTATTCTCCTACTCAAGTACAACAGAATATTCCAAAGTCTCTATTTTTTACTTGAAATGTTACACTTTACACTCTAGATTCATTCAACTGCTGTTAGACGTTTTTTTCCTTTATGTGGGTACCAGGAACTGAACTCAGGACCTCACGCTTGCCACGCAGGTGCTTTTGCCACTGAGCCATCTCACCGGCCCTGCTGTTAGAATTTTGGCATTGATCTTCTAGTTTACTACTCTTTATATGAATAATATATATTCTAATTTTACTTTCATATCTGATATAACATTTATTCATGACCTTTTGTAAAGACTTCTTTTACCAAAAATGGCCAATTTTCTTCTGGCTTCTGCATGAGGCCACTAACAATTCCTTCAGACACTGACCCAGAACCCAAGGCACATGGCTTATCTCTCCACAGGTCATGTCTAGCAAGATGTAGGCTAAATCTCAAATGTAAGATTCTTGATGGTAGAAAGAAAGAGTGGATTTTAGAGGCAAGAAAACTGCTCTCATGACTTCTTCTAAGGAAAGAATTATACAAAATTCAATAAAAATTAGTATATTTCTAAATATGAAAATTGTCATTAGAAAGAGATATGAAACTGGAATTTTAGGTTTAACTTATGACCAAAGTCCTGAGTTACAACCCAAATGCTGGCTGCTTGTGCAGTTATAAACAAAGACTCATGATGCCAAAAAAGCATAAGTCTGAGCCAGGGTATTTATTTCAGGGACTAGAACTCTGCACCAAATTTGAGAGAAGAAAAAAGCCAGGTATGTTTTAGGTTAGCAGTTGTTCCACTTTCACAAATCTGTTTCCTAGGTAAATGGTTGCTTATGTTCTTTAATCTCAGAAAACAGCTTTCAACTACTTTTTAAATTCTAGACCCAACTCTTATCCTTTGTCTATAGGGACCTTCTATGGAGGACTATATTTTGAAGCTGTAAAGCCTTTTTTCCATTTTAATGTGACATTTATTTTCCTTGACATTAATATTTTCACTTTGTTATTGTCTTTCATTCAAAGGAGTTTTGTTGATACTCAAAGGAATTTATGTAGCCAAGGGTTCCTTCCTTCCCTACGTTCTCAGATAGCTTTTAAGAATAATGATATCAGATGCAGTTTTGGGAACATCTGTGTGTTGCCTCATGAAGTGAACTTCCCCTCCCTGGGGAAGTGGGCTTCCCCATCAAATACAAAATCAGTTTTGGGACCTCAGAAGATTCTGACATCTAGTTGTATGTAATGTGTCACTGTATTTACAGGGGCAAATGGAAGCCCATTACAAAGTGTTTAGCTTTTTTTCTATGTATATATGTGTGTGTGTGTGTGTGTGTGTGTACACACTATTACGGACTGAATGCATTTCCCGCCCCAAACTCATATCTTGAAATCTTCCCCAATGTGATGGTATTAGAATATGAAGCCTTTGGGAGGTATTTAGGTCATGAGGGTGAAGCCCTCATGAATGGGATTAGTGCTCTTATAAAAAAGACCCCAGAGAGTTCTTTTAGCTCTTTCTACAGTGCAAGGATTCAATGATAACTTGGGTGCCTGCAATGCAGGAGGGGACACTGACCACAGCCTGACTATGCTAGCACCCTGGTCACAGAGTTCTAGTCTCCTGTGAAAATTAAATTTCTGATTTTCATAATCCATTTAGTCTTTGGTACATTTTTATAGCAGCCCAAAACTCACTAAGACACGATTCACATCATTTATATATCTCTTCCTCAAAATATTTCATGTTATGGAAGTTTACATATTCCAATATAAAATTTTAATGAACGTAACTCCACTTTTAAATGACACTATAATAGTTCACATATACTGTAGGTTTTTTCTAGGTAATAGACTATTTTCAATTCGCTCCTTTTTATACCTCATGATAGAGTTGTCATTCATGTTCCTGATTCACATGCTGTTATGTCCCAGAAATTTTCTTCATTATAATTGTAAACATTTATCTTCTTCATTAATTAAAAGGAGAAATATATACATTTTATTTAACTTTTATTTGTTTTTCATCACTCATCTTTCTCTTACTGTATATATTGCAGTTCATGACACGCATGTACAAAATGCCAAAATACTCTAAAGAATTCCTTTTGACATTGTTTGTCTTAGAGTTTTTATTTTACTTTCCGTTCTGAAGGCACATTTTCCTTGGTATAGAAAACTAGATCAGTGATGGTTGCTTTTCTTGTTTTCAATAGTTTGCATATTTCCCTACATTTTCTTCCTGAGAAGTCCACTGTAATTCTTACAGCCCAAAGTGTGGGATGTATGCCCTGACGACCAAATGTTAGACTATTATCATATTTCGGTATGGCAAGTTTTTCAGCACAGTCTAAAAGGGGCCTGATAAAAATGTTTAAATATTACAACCTAAGAATAATTTATTTTCTAAAACAATTCCACTCTTTTGATCCTAAACAAAAATAATACAAAGATACTGAATACTTATTCATTACCTTTGTTTTACCCAATTTCTCCCTTCCTCGTTTCCAGGCATATAGAACAATATTCTCTGTTTATTACAATTCTTTTTAATTTTTATTTATTTATTTATTGGAGATTGAACCTATGTCAGGCAAGTGCTCTACCACTGAACTATATCCTTAGCCATTTTTATTTTTATTTTAAAACAGTCTCATGAGGTTTTTCTGGACTAACTTCAAACTTGTGATCCTCCAGCCTCAGCCTTCCAAATAGCTGAGATTACAGGCATGCAACACTGTTCCTGGCTTATCATACCTATGTTTTTGCTCCAATATAATTTCTCTATAATTTTCAATTATCTGTTAAATATTGCAACCTAAATATAGTCAGCGTTCACAAACTTAATTCATTCCACAATTGTGGAAAAGATGGCATGTTTGTGTCACTGTGGGAAAGATGTCTGTGCTCGTGTTTGTCACCCAACGCAGAGTTCCCAAATAAAAACAAAATTTTGCCAAATGCTTCTGTTTGTGAAACAAATTGTTCACAAATAAAGGCATTTGTGAAACAAGGCATCCCTGTATATCACATCTTCCTTGAAATCTGTATAACCCAAGCTAAAATTCATTTCATGTAATAGAAATCTTTCTTCCTATTTCTGTTAATGATACTAAAATGATTGCAGTTCTACAACCTCAAAGCTTTAGGTTATCTTTTGCATCTTGACCACATGTGAATATAATTACTAAACCAAGCTGATTCACTACTGAAATCTCTTTCCCCTTTACTTTTCTGTCCTAAGTCATGTCCTTACCCTCATGTACACTCTTTAGCTGCTAATTTGCCTCTCTCATTTTTACTTCCCTTTTTAGCCTGTGTTTCACAATTCAACTGGATTAATCTCTCTAAATTAGACTTGTAGTCAAATCAAACCATCACTCAAGATTCTCTACAAATTAGACCCTGCCAATCCATATTCAATATGCTTCATAATTTGGCTCCACATGTTTATTTCTTTCTCTTACAAACCTTTAATGATTGTACACTAGACATAACACATGCCAAGAGTACTTGAGGATGAGGTTAGAGAGATGAATAAAAATTACATAAACTGGTGAGATAAACTGTAGACCGTAAAATTATGAAAATATCAGGGTTGATGATATAATAATAGAGAACCTTTAATACCTTAAACTGCAGTCTATGAAACATCTCTCTGCTCCATGTAGATGGCCCTGTGCTACTTCTTTTATAGAAATCACATTTAGAAGGAACCTTGTAAATCATCTTACCCAGTTTACTCATCCCAACCCATTGCTCAAGTTAATCTCAACTGATTCTTCCTCTAATATGCCTAATTTATACCCACACAGATGCACAAATTAAAACTGTACAGCAGAATCCTATTATTCCCCTAATGACAAAGAGTGTATTTACCCTAATGCGATATGATTTGAGACAAAAGGAAGGAAATGTGAGTTCCTCAAAGGGTATCTTTCAATGTCAAATAGAGTTCCTCAGAAGTTAATTACTACCCACAGAGATCTGGGGCATGTGGGAGCCACACTATAAAAACTACTGCCCCTTCAGACTTATCTGTTTATATCATATACTTGTATTTGCCTAAGTATGTTTTCACTTTCATTATTATTTAACTTTGTGTGTCTGTGTCTCATCTCGTCATCTAGAAAAACTAAGTTATTTCAGTATAATAATCACATTGTATACTTGTTTGTTTTCCCAGGGGCATCTAACACAGCAATCCACCCCTCGTAGGCAGTGGAAAATTATTCGTGGCTGGCTTACCGTGGGATTTCATAATTCAGTTTGCAGTCAAGTATGGTTTTAGTTCAGGAAAAATATCATACAAATTTGCAATTATTCCTGGCCTGTGGGATAGGTGATGGCTTACCATTTTTCTTTATAAGTTGGCTTCACTACAGAGTCTGCTTTTTGGAAAAGGAATGAAATGGAGAAACTATTGATGAACCAATCTTAGCACTATAAGAAGATTCTGAACTCTAAGTGAGACAAAACATAAAGCAGAACTAATGTCAATATCGAAAGGTCAAGTTGTATTTGACAAAACTATGAGAAATACATGCTCCAAAGAGTCTAGAAACATTCATGATCCATATCATTAGGAGTATTTAATAACAATTGCTGTATCATTAACAAAACTAAAAAGGAGCATATTTCTACCTGTTCTTATGGCACTTACTGCTTCACCTGTTAATCAAAACCCTTATATCCCGTAATTTGTACTAATTCATATCACCCTTATATCCCACTAATTTGTACTACTTTCTTTTCTCATGTCTACTCTTCTACTCATGCTGTTTCATTGTCACAAAATTTCCTTATGGTAAAATTATAATATTTTAAAAGATCTAAACTTTAACCCCATGACAGCCATGAAACTCTTTCTCCCTACATGGGAAGTTGTCTGTCCTGCTCTTGAATTCGTCAAAGGATTAAAGTTTATGTTTCCTAAGATAGGGACCATTTTGTCTTGCATTACAATTAATTTTTTATTCTGTTGATAAGAGTTTAGAAATATATTTTCTATAATTTAATTAATTAAATAAGTTTTATTTTTTTATTTATTTATTTTTTTTGGTGGGTACCGGGGGGTCGACCTCAGGACCTCGCGCGCCAGCAGGCGCCCGTGCCGCTGAGCGATATCACCGGCCCCTTTTTCGTATGTGGGTTCCGGGAGTCTAACTCGGGCCCTCGCGCTTGCCGGGCAGGCGCTTAAGCCGCTGAGCCATCTCACCAGCCCATTAAATAAGTTTTAAAACAGAGATGATGACAGATTCCTGTTTCCTTTCTCCATTTCAATATTGTGAATGCTTGACAATTAAAGTATTTCCTGAAATTCTTACATGGTATATTAAAAATATCATTTTTGGGGCTGGGAACTAAGCAAATTAATTTTGTTTTAGTACATGAGGAAATCTTAGGTGTATTTAGGGATAGAAGCTATTGCCTTTGATTTCAAAAGGCCCTTATAATTTGATTCATAAATAATATAAAATAATGAAGTATTTTTATTTCCAAAATGGAGCTCCTAATGACAGACCTGTACAGTAGATCTTTGCTTGGCCAATAATTTACATATTTGCTACTATTTCTGTTTTAATTGTAAACTGATAATTTATAACTGTTTATATTTATGGGGTACAAAGTAATGTTATGATCTATGAATATAATATAGAATAATTAAATCAAGCTGAATAACTTCACAACCTCAAATATCTTCTTTTGTGTAATTTTGCCATGTACAAACTCTATCAACTATAGTCATTGTGCTATACAATATATCTCAAGAAACAAATACTTATTCCTCCTATTTTAATGGAAATTTTATACTCATCCCCCAATCCCAGACTGTAAAACATTAATCTGCCTTTTTGTTCTGTGAGTTCCATTGTCTTAGATTCCACTTATAAGAACATGTGGTATTTTTCTATGTCTGGCTTTCTTCACTTAGCTTATGTTCAGTCCCATTTTTCTGTTGCAAATGATAGAATTTCCTTCTATTTAAAGGCTGAATAATATTCAGTTGTGTGTGTTTGTATGCAACATTACCACATCTTCTTTATCCCTTCATCTCACAATGGTGACTAACATAGATTCTGTAACAGCTGTTGTGAATAGTATTGCAATGAACATGGGAGAACAGACACCTTTTTGACAAATCGGTTTCAAAATTTTGGATAAATACTCAGAAGTGAGATCACTGGGTCATATAGTAATTCTATTTTAGTTATTTGTGAACCACCTAGCATTTTCTATGAGTATAGTAATTTGTATTAGCACCAGCGTATACAAGGGTTACTTTCTCTCCACATCCTTAGCAATGCGTGTTATTTTTCATCTTGTTACTTTTCACAGCCATTATAATTACTGTGAGATGATATCTCCTTGTGGATATAATCTGCAATTTTTTAATGATTAATGATATGCAACATTTTGGGCCATTTGTATGTCTTTTTTTGGAGAAATGTCAATTCAAGTCTTTTCCCTGATTCTGAGTTTTTTCTTGCTATTAAATTGTTAGAGTTCCTTGTGTATTTTGGATATTAACCCTATTAACAGATGTATGTCTTATCTTTTGTAATAATGAGGTTGTCTCTTTATACTGTTAATTGTTTCTTTTATTGTACTGTTTAATTTGAGGTAATCTCACTTCTCTACATTTGCTATTGTTTACTATGCTTGGGGGTCAAAAAAATCATTATCAAATCAGTGTAACGTAGTTTTAACTCTGTTTTCTTCTAGTAATTCTGCAGTTT
Organism: Erethizon dorsatum; assembly: GCA_028451465.1. Lineage (NCBI taxonomy): Eukaryota > Metazoa > Chordata > Mammalia > Rodentia > Erethizontidae > Erethizon > Erethizon dorsatum. The sequence goes on from CM051824.1 coordinate 142,019,862, forward strand.
CTGGTCTTAGTTTTTAACTCCATTTATTTTGTTTGCTAACTCCTTTTTACCTAGCCCTCTAAAATATATTGCTTTGAGAAAATTTAAGGAAAAAAGAACATAATTTTCTCTTCTCTACAAAACTGTAAGATCAGAAAACAAATAAAATCTTAATATCACTTAAATTTCTACAGTGAGAAAATCCATAAAATCATTGCCTAAACCACCAAACATATAACAAATTTAAAATATACCTCCTGATTTTATAAAAATATTTCAAGTGTGAAAATATTGCAAACATATTTAAAATAAAATAAAGTCTATTTTGCTTTTTTGTTTTTTTTTTGTTTTTTTTTGTGGGTACCGGGGGGTCGACCTCAGGACCTCGCGCGCCAGCAGGCGCCCGTGCCGCTGAGTGATATCACCGGCCCCTTTTTCGTATGTGGGTTCCGGGAGTCGAACTCAGGCCCTCGCGCTTGCCGGGCAGTCGCTTATGCCACTGAGCCATCTCACCGGCCCTATTTTGCTTTTTTGTTTTAAACAAATGAAAAATAATTGACAAAATTCATGTATAGTATGTAACACCTTGTATTTATGTAGTATAAAATGCCTATGGGTAGATGATTTGTAATATAATTTTCCTAAAATATTAACATCTTTTTTGATTTTTCATAGTTCTTTATTTCAGTAGTATATATAGTTTTTAAAAATATTTATTTAATCATAAATTTATTCATCAAATATTCATTGAGAGTCGTTTCTTAAATCATAATCTTAGGCACTGGGTTAAATATGGTAGATAGACCCATGTATGCATTAAATTCCAAAGATAAATTTTCATGAACAAACAAACTATACAAGTTAGTAATTATATTATCTACTGGGAATTTCTATTGTGGATGTTTTCATGTCTTAGGAGCTATAGTAAATGGAATAATAACTTCTAAAAAATGTCCACATCCTAATTTCTGGAACTTAAGAGTATGCCATTTTATATGGAAAAGAGATTTTTCAAATTTGATTAGATCAAGTACTTTAATTTTGGGAGATTACCTTGGATTACAAGCATGTCTACAATATAACCACATCAGTCCTTAACCCTGGAGAATCTTTTTTTTTTTTTTTTTAATGTGGGTACCGGGAGTCGACCTCAGGACCTTGCACTTGCCAGCAAGTACTTGTGCCATTGAGCGATACTATCGGCCCTTTTTTTCCTTTATGTGGGTACTGGGAGTCGAACTCAGGACCTCGTGCTTGCCAGGCAGGTGCTTGTGCTGCTGAGCTATCTCACCAGTCCAAACCTGGAGAATCTTGCCAGGTGATAATCAGAAAAAGATATGTTTTACTACAGCAGCTGTAGAAAACTAACCCAGGAACATGGGGAAAGACCCTGTCTTAAATTCATAGATTGTTAGAAATTTGCTAGACAGACAAGTTGGAACAATTGTACAGGTGGAGGGAAAAGAAATAAAGTCACAAATGTGCTCTGGTAACCTCTAATTGCTTGTACTGATTACATGATAATGTAGGATTGAGTAGGACAGAGGAAAAATAGCTTATGCTCAGTGATTAATTTGTATTCTATTCAAAAGAATGTAAATAATTCCTGTAACATTGAAATTTTTACCTCATTCTTTACTGTCTTATTTTCATTTTGAAATACAGAGTTTTCACCTAGTTTCTTTTGGGAGGTCTATTTTGAGTTCTTTGTGTATTATAGATATTAATCCTCTGTCAGAGAGGAATAGTGGGCAAAATTTTTCCCAACTGGAGGTCGAATCTTCACTTTGTTGGTTGTTTCCTTTGCTGTGTAGAAGCTTTATCATGGGATATGATCCCATTTTGTTTATTCTTGGTGTTATTTCTTTTCAATTGAGGATCTGTTAAAAATGTCCTTGCCTTTCATGTGTTTTCAAGAAGTACAATGGCCAATGAATACATGAAAAAAGTTCAGCTTCTCTGGCCTTTAGAGAAATACAAAGTAAAACAACTCTAAGATTCCATCTTATTCCAGAAAGAATAGTTATCCTCAAGAAATCAAATAACAAATGCTGGTGAAGGTGCTAGGGTAAAAGGAGCACTTCCACACTTTCAGGGGGAAAGTAAATTAGTACAACATTATAGAAATCAGTATGGAGATTCACTAAAAACTATAAAATAGAAATTTTATTCAACACCGCTATTCCCAACTTCTAGGTATCTTCCCAAAAGAGCTAAAAATGCCATATTACAGTAATCCATGCATACTCATGTTTATAGAAGCACAATTTATATTAGATAAATCTTGGAAGAGGCCTAGATGTCTATCAACAGATGAATGGATAAAGTATGTTATTTATGCACAATAGAATACTACTTTGCCATAAAGAAGGATAAATTTGAGTCATTTTTAAGAAAATGGATGCATATAGGGATCATAATGTTAAGTGAAATAATTCAGACACACATGATTTCTCTTATGTGAGAAATGTAAACAAAGAGCAAAATAAAAGATAGGAAGAAATAGTGAAATAGATCTTTTGTGAAAGAGAAGGAGGCCAAGAGATAGAGGAACGGGGAAAGGGAGGGTAGGGGTAGGGAGTGATAAAAGAAATAAGATGTGTTATGTACATTTACCAACTGTCCACAAGGAATGTAATCATTACGTAATGTAAGTATTATGTAAAAAATAACAATTGAAGGAAAATAATTATCTGGTTTCAAACAAAATGTGATCAGGTAGATCACATCTGATGTTTAATTAGTTTATACCAATAATCCTATTCAATAGGATTACACTGTGTAGTTTGTATTCGTCACAAATTTACAATGCTCAAAATTAGAGTCATCAGTCTTTTAAAATAGGATATCTACATGATATTCTACATGCAGTTTGATTGTCAAAATATTTGAATCTTGTCTTTTTTAATCAATAACAGCAAAACTTTGCAGTTATTTCATGTCCTTTGTGTGCCAAGCATGGTATATTATGTTCCTTGAATATTTGTTTTACTTTATGTTTGATTGTAAAAAATAGAAATGTTTTTCTTTGTTCCAGGTCTTTGCTATATAATAATGTCATGGCATTAGCTATTAAATTGCTACTTAAGTTTTTTGTATGAAAAGAAGGTTGTAGATTCCTGGAAGGATACACAGTGTGTGCATTACATTATTATTATATAATCTTTACTCATTCATATATATATTCTTATATAATCTCATTCTTTGTTGGCATAGTTTATGTATATGTCATTCAAGCCAGAAGGTGAGACCACATCATTATTTTTACACATTTGGAGAGCTCCGTGGTAAATGACTCTTAAAAGTAGTCATGATTGGGAGCATAGGACTCTGCACCGTGATGTACAGTCCCTTTCCACAACATTAGAGAAGCAGCTGGGCCTTGCGTCTGCACCTGCATATTCCTACAACTTCTCAGAGTCTTCAGGGGCAATGACTGAGGAGATAAACCATGCAGGAAACAATGTTAAAAAAAAAAGTAGTCATGATTGTGGGACTCACTGAAGAACATGTAAACATGATTCTTTAAACACTGAATTCAGGTCACCATCATTTCTCTATTTAGAATCCTCCATTAGTTCTCATTCTTATCAGCATTAAAGCTGAGATTTTTAGGTTGGACAACAGAACCCCACATGACTGGGCTCCCAATCTTTCCTCTCCTGTCACACTGCCCCTTGTTCCCTTCACTCCTGCTGCACTATATTGCTGGAAATTCTCAAAATACTCCCACCAGGTTCTGCCTCAGGCCTCTATTCTCACTATTGCCTCTTGCTGGAGTGTACCTCCCTCAGTATCCACCTACCTTGCTACCATATTTATCTCAGGTCTTTGCCCAAAGTCATCTTTGGCTTATTGCTTAATGATAATAATAATTTAATTGGTTTTGGTCATCTAAGAAAATTAATGTGGTCAACTCTTTACTTACTCATCTTCAGATATTCCAAATTATTTCATCATTTCTCCCATAATGGAATTTTCACCTCCATTTCTTTATCAATTTGTGATATTCCTCAAGACCCGGTCTCTGTATTTCTTTGTTCTCATAACACCTGACCTATATACTCATGATGTTACTGTAAGGAAGGAAAGTCCAGGCAAATAGCTCTAGTAAGATCTTCATTGATGGGACCCAGGAGAGTCAGGTACCTTTCCATGGATAACCCCCAAAGCTACAAAACATTTTTAATCCATACCCAAAGGAAGAACTGAGTCAAAGCTATCATCACATCTTCACTTCTTAACCTCTGGTGGCCTACTTCCCTAAGTTTTCTTTCCCTCACTGGCTTTTCTCTTCGAGTCATTTTCTTTCTTTGACTTCATGTACTTCACAGTTTTGAATTGTGTGTGACTTGATTAGGCCTCATTTTAGAAGATCTTTCATTTCCATCACTGAAATGAATCTGATTCTTAGTTTTTCAGTTTTCTAATTACAAATTTCTCAAAGGAAGGGTCTGAAAGGATGAGCTTGGACTAAATAATTATGTTCCCCTTGTGCAGGAGCTCACATTTGATCAGAACAGGGGCTTATTAAGGAGGAACAAGATCATCCAGGCCCAACCCTTAAAAGAAGGTCTGGTGAGAAGACATTTCAAAGAAAGGCGAATGGGCGGGGCATGCAGAAGGCAATGTCGTTTTTGACATTTGATGAGTTTCTGACATGCAGTGCTTCAGTGTTGTGCTCTAATGTATCTATACATCTATGAATACAAGGATTGGGATTATTGTTTCAATTTTGTGACTATAATGGTAGAAACTTTAAACACTGATACAGGAGAATTGATAAGACATATATATTTGTAGTGGAAAATGAATCTCCCATTAACATGAACAATGAAAATGTGTAGATCATGTACTGTACAACAAAGTACTGTGCTAAATATTTTATATTACAAAAAATGGTAAGAATCCATACTAGCTAACACTAGGAACATTCTGTCTAGCTATGGCATATTAGTTACTTTTACATCACTGTGACAAAAATACCTGACACCCACAATTTAAAAGATAAATGGTTTGTTTGGCTCATAGTTTCAGTGGGTTGAGTCTGAAGTCAGCTGGCTCCAAGGCAGGAATAGTACAGTGAAAAGGCCTGGCAGAGAACAGCTGCACATCCCATGCCGGCCAGAAAACAGAAAAAAGGGAGAATCCAGGGACAAGAATACACCCTTCCAGGTCATGCCACCAGTAAACCTGCACTCTGGCCACAGACCTGAACCTGAAACTTTTGGGGGTCATTTTAGATCTAAGCTGTAACTTTCTGCTTCTGGAGACCAAAGGCTCATGCCCATTTAATTTTGCTAAATGCATTTACTTTATCTCTAAAAGTCGCCAGTCTTAATAGTTCTAACATTGCTTAAGGTCCAAAGCCATAAAGTCCTCTGAGACTCAAGGCAAAGTCTTAGCTGTGATCCCCTAAAAAATAAAAAGTTAGATACTTTCAATATACAGTGGCACAGGGTAAACATTTCCATTCCAAAAGGGAGAGATAGAAGGATAAAAAGGATTGTGACCAAAGTAAGACTGAAACCAAGTAGGGCAAACATTAAACCTTATAGGTCTATGTACAGCATTCAGGGCAAGTTGTGGTAAGATGTGAGCTCCTAAGGGCTTGGACAGCTCCACTTCTATGGCCTTATTATTTACAATCCACCTGGGTCCTTTCACTTCTTGCAGGTTTCTTCAGCAAACATTACATGTTCCTGGCATCCCTAAATTCTTGGGTTCATCACTACACTTTCAGCTTCACTTTTACAACTTCATGCACTGCCTTTTCAGTGACACACTGCCTGGCCTCCCAGGCCTTCTTCTGAAATCTTGATGGAAGTCTCCATGACCCCACAACTCTTGCATCATGCATGTCAAAAAACAAAACAAAACAACAAAACAGAACAAAACAAAACCAAAAAAAAAAATAGCACACGTGAATGATGCCAAGGTATGCCACCAATATAAGCAGTACCAAGTCTCCCTGGACCAGGCTGCAATGGCCCCTGAGTACCAGGATGACCGAACCCTGGAAAAAACTTTCCTAGGAAGTCCCAAATGAACTGTGCTATCTGGGATCTCTCTTCAATGCAAAGGTTTACAACTTTGATCCTTTCAACCTGTAATGTGTGGCATCTTGCTGATTCCTCATATGCCTTCAAGCCATCTTTCCAATTGTTCTCATACAAACTACAGACACATTTCTAATGCTAATCCTTTTAGGAACCACAGGCCTCAATTATGGAGGTGTTTCCTTTCTGGCCAAGCTGTGAATTTTTCAGATCTTTCAATTTGGCTTTTTACTCCTTCTCACTGAATAACTGCCTAAAAGCAGCCCATATTATTTATGCTCTACCTGAATTTGGACTGACAGGAAATCCCTCAGATTATTAGTCCACCATCTCTAAATTGAACCTCTCACAAAGCCTTAAGAAATGGAGAAAGTTTAGACAAGTTCCAGCCAGAATATAACACACCTGGCCTATGGTCCAGTTCCCAATATAGCCCTCATTCCCATCTGAAAAATTACTGAACCCTGTCCTTACTATCTGCATTCTTATCAGCACTATGGTCTTCTGAATTCTGACCAGAATCTCCCATCATTCTCACTTAACATCATTCAAGAACTTCTCTAGCAAGCATCTCCAAACCTTCCCAAACTCCTCCTGAAAACCAGTTCCAAAGACTTTTAAACCACAAAATCAAGTATAACAATGATCTTACTCTTGTTACAAAAATCTGCATTAGTGACTTTCCCGTCTCTGGTACAGATTACCTGACAGCTGTGAGTTAAAAGAAAAGAGGTTTTATTTGGCTCACAGTTTCAGTGGATTCAGTCCAAAATCAATTAGCTCCAAGGAAGAAATGGCATTTCATGTTCAGCCAACTTTTTCATTATGATTGCATTTTATCTGTTGCTTGTTACATTGAAATCATATAATTAATAGAACATAAAAGGGCTATCACAAGAGCATATACATTCTAATTATCCTTTTGTTATAAGTTTAAAACATTACTAGTATGTTTTATATATTTGAGTTGTCCATGAGTAAGTCTCTGAATCCCATTTATATTGTCAATAAAAGGAAAGTATGTCAGATCCAGTGAACATTATATTGACATTTGGTAATATGTTTCAGCTTCCCCTAATCAATTTCTCTGCAAACATTATGCACATATGACAAATATCTATATATATATATAGATATATATTTATATATTATCTATACTATAGTATATATATATATATATATATATATATATGTTTAGTGTAATATTGGCCAGCACTCCAAAAATTTTTTTATTTTTGTTGGACATATGCAAATGTACTCCATCATTATATGAATAAGAAAATATAAAGAAATAAAAGCAATTTTCCAAAAAACTTAAAATGATGATGATCTTCTTTTGTTATATTTCCCAAAAGTTAACTAAACTTTATTATATTTTTTTATTTTATGAAAAAATAAAATAAGATTTCATAGCAAAATAATAAGAGCATAGTCTTGAAACAGTAAGAAACATTTAGAAACAATAGATCTATGGAATATGCAGTAGATTACTAAACAGTCTTTATCATTAACATAGTTTATGGTAGATTTGGCATTTTGCTTATTTTTAATTTTTTTAGGTTAACTTTATTTTTGACTTTTATTAGTATATGTTTGCAGTACATAATGATTGCATTCACTGTAGGGAACTGGTACATGTACATAACACATTTCAATTCCCTTCTTTTTATGCCTCCCTTTACATCCATTTTATTTGGCATTTTAATGGGAAAGTTATTCAATAAGTGGTGCTTGCCTGAATACTGTTTTCATACTGGTAAATAAATAAACACCTTCCTTATTCCACCCACATTCACATGATAGAGATTATTCAACCATGCATGTCAGATGAAGTCAAGAGCTAAAATTAAGCAAACACATTTAAAAGAATAAGATATTATAGAGGAATGCCATTGTAGAGTATTTGGTAAGGAAGACCTTCCTGAGTAAGAACAAAAACTCAAAGACCAGAATACAAATATTGACAGATTGGCTAAATAAATATTAAATATTCTTCAACAGAAAATGTAAGTAAAAATACAAAAAATGATAAAAAATGTATTTTAACAAACATAGTTGACATAGAATCATCACCTATGTAACAGTGAGAGAAAATAACTGTATAAAAAATAAATAATGATTAAAAAGTACTTCAGAGACCAAGGTTCATAGACATTTTCAAAAAGTATATTGAAAAGTGCTTGACCTAATATTCTAAGAAATGTAGATAAGCAATTATGTTTTATTTTAAATCCATATAATTAACTGTGAACAAAAAGTTAATACCTGATATTAATGAAGATATATAAAATTCAGAAATGTTATCATAATTACTTTTCTTGTTGCTGAGACAAAATACGTGACACCCAAATTTTAAGGAAGAAAGGCTTATTTCAGCTCACATTTTATAGAGGTTTCAGTCCATAGTCATCCGGCTACAAGGCAGATTGATATGGTAGAGGGGAATCACAGGGGAGAAACAGTCCATGGCAGGCCAGGCAGAAGGCAGGGAGCAGCAGCAGCAGCAGTAATAAGCCTGCCTTTTCCTTTTATTCTAAACAGGCTACAAACATTTTGGGTGATGCCACCCAAACCCAGGGTAGAGCTTCTGTCTTCAGTAAATCCATTCAGCCACACCCAGAACTATGCTAATTCCAATCAATGGACCAATTTAGTATCATACACCCAAGATCCAGCATCTCCAAAAAGCCCCACCTATGAGTACATGAAGCTTTGGGGTAGATATATGGCATACCATATGTATAGGTAAAGTATTTTTGAAGAAAAATTTAGCCTTATTTTCATATTTAACCTATGCATCCCATTTGACCTAGAATTTCCTCTCCAGAAATCTATCCTATAGCAATTGTTATATATTGTGTGCAAGATGAATGGGCAGAATATTCACTTCTGCATAGTATATCATGCTATGAAATGTAAAACAACCTGAAGTGTCTATAAGTAAGGATGCAATTGAATAAGTTGTGCTTTATATCTTTTAAAATAAATTCCACACAGGTATAAATACTGACATGGAGCAATTTTCAAGGCATAAGTTTAAAGATGAAAAAAAAAAAAGGCAAGAAACAATTTACAACTGTTCTGATTTTTGTAGAAAGGACTTGTGTGTGTGTGTTTGGGTGTGTGTGTGTGTGTGTCTGTGTGTATGTGTACATGAGCTGAGAAAGTCATTAAAATGACAGACACCAAGTTATTTTCATGAGGATTTTCTGAGGATATGAGTGTATGTATCTATGTACCACACATGTACAGAGGGTTTTTTCCAAATTATATATTTCATATTTTTGAATGTTACAATAATCACTGATTCCTATATTATTGAGTAAACACACTTTCTCTTTACGCTGGATGGTTTTACAGAACATTGCATGCTCAGGTCAAAAGAAGCAGCAATGTAATACAGAGAAGCAATGTGGGGGTTTCTGAATTTTACAGTTGTCATTGACCATGTTCAAGTCGGGGATGGATTACTCTCTATAAACCTATAACATAAAAGGAAGCACAGTATCCAAGCAAAGAGACAACAGTTGGTTACATTTTGAATCAAATAATCTAATTATTTGATTAAAAATGTAAGTTATAATCTAATTAACCCATACACTTTAATAATTCACCTACTGTTCGGGTGTTGTGTACCATGTATATCTGGTATAACTGAGGTTTTCTTATTCCGCTCTCTCATTTGAATATGACATTATAGCTACTGGAAAGGGAACAATATGTCACATTTAAACATGTTTAAATCATTGCACACACTGGCCTGTTTAATTTAACCCATTCATCTCAATGCATTTTTCCAAGTCAAAGGAGAAACAAGTATTGAATTTTCTAAGCTTTCCAGCTGTGATAACACAAACAGAAAAAGACAATGACTGAGAACTGCTGTAATGCACAAAGTATGCCAAAATATTAGTAATATTTGGTTGCAAATAATATAAAAACCAGTTAATTAACTTTAGTTAAAAAGTGGATTAAATTTTTCCCCTGAAACACCCAACTATAACAATAAATTTGCAACAATATATTATGATTTTTGCTAACACTATTTAAATAAATCCCACAGAAGTAACTCCAATATATGAGCATTTTAAGAGTTACTTATTTTTTCTTAGCCTTCAGTTTAAGATGTGCTATAATTTGATAGCTGAATATATTCCAACTTTGATCAAAAAATTACTTGAGCTATGGAAACTCTGCTAACTTTTCTACAAAATTATACATGAACTGTTGATCTATAATATAAAATATCGATTCTAAAAAGATTGGAGATTATCTTAGAAGTGAAAGTTTGAAGGTTAAGCACACAAATTTATTTCAGTATTTTTTCTGAGACATTGTTGTGTAGATATTATTATGCAAAAATGTTCTTATTTTCCCTTCTATTACCAATAGAAATTATGACTGATTGTAAGTGGTTTGGACCTTATGTTTACTGAGTAAAAACACAGATTCAACATGACACTTGACATTGTCCTAAAATAATTATATGTACAATGTTTTTTAAAAAAATAAAACCAACTAATCTTTGAGATTTTAATAGTGTTAGTTTTTTAAGGTGAATATTTTCACTTTGTGATTAATTAGTGTTATTACTATTTAGCTGCCCTGATTAAGCATTTGTTTAAAGATTTGAGAGTCAAGGATTTGATTTATACTCATAGATTTGACTTATATGTTCATAATAATTTACATAAATCCATATAAATTAGTTATAGTTATCCAAATAGAGTTTATATATGTTTATGAAACAGTTATGGAAGATATATCCATATATAATCCATATGTATAAGTATGTACATACATATTTATACTAACGTATATATGGATTTTGTATAGTTATATATCTCTCTGTATATAATTGTATATCTCTTATCCACATGCAAGAATAGTGATTAGCCTTTACATGTAGTCAAAGCCTTTCTCTGTATACTATAGCTTAAATTGTCACATTACTTAAGTGTCAATATTTTAAGTCAAAATTTACCTTTTGAAATTTTCAGTCCTATGAGGACATGTGGAAAACATCTTAAAATCCTGCTAATGTCAGAAATTCCTATCACAAAGAGTTCTTTTGAAGAAAAACTTTCTACTCCTCCATGTTTCATTCATTTCACAATATTTATTATCTAATTTATGGAAGTCTCTGTTCAAGGCATTCAGAATATATCAGTGAGTAAAACACATAAAGAGTCTTGTGCTCATGAAGCTTATGTGTAATGAAAGATTGAGAGTAAATATAAAGAAAAACATATTTCAATAGTGTGTGACTAGTTGAAAACTACCAAGTGTGGGCCAAATCAGCCCTTCCATCTGTGTTCATAAGGACTATGGGTAGATTTTGGTTTTTAATATTTTCAAATAGTTTAACAACTTCCCAAGATTTTGTGACATGTAAAAAATCTGTGAAATTAAAATTTCTGTTTATGCAAGTGAAGCTTTATTGGAACATAGCATGTTCATTGTTTTGAGTGTTGTTTATAGCCAGTTTTGTGCTAGATCAAGAGAGTTGAGTAGCTAAGGCAGAGAACAAATGGCTTGGCATGCAAATCTTAAAATATTTATTAACTGGTTATTTACATAAAAAGTTTGCCAACTTCTGCATTAAATAACTTCATAATATTTATGCTAGAACTCACATTTAATAAGTATTTCCATAGAGAGATACTTTGATGGCTAGATGCTGATAGATTATTTTGCTGAAAGCTTTTCTCAATTAAAATTCAAATGTTTGGATATTTGCTGGCAAGAAATATAAAAAGGGTCTGTCAAATCTCTTAAGTATCTTCAGTAATAAGTACATTACTATTAGACAAATGCAGACTTATAAATATGATTTGCGTTAAACTAACAATTGTAGAGTTTACTATTTGCCACATGCTTTTAGCTATGTTATTAAGTTAAATTTTCAAATCAACTCACTAAAATAGGTGTTTGGCTTTTAATTTTATCAACAAAGACAAGGCAGGTACTGTACCAGAAATTTCAGACAGCTGTTCAATGTCAGGTTCAGTATCTGGGTGCTTGAACCTTGCCTAAGTCCCGATCTCTTCACTCAAAATCTAGTGAGTTCTTGTTAACCTAGACTTACCCCTAAGTCATGCATTCTGAGGAGTATTAGATTTATAGGTCCTTAACCCTCCTTAGCAATCAAATGACACAGAAATTCCAGTGGAATCAGCAGTTTGAGTTGAAACAGTGTAGATTACCATCTAAATTCAAAATAAAATGAATAAATCAAGTTTATTTTACTGGACAGACACTGTAAATGGATATGTTCTTACTTAATGATTTTTTGTTTCTGCTTTTATCGTAAGAACAATGTGTACATGCCATAAAACTCAAATCCTATCTTAGGTTTTAATGTTTAGTTACTCAAGAATATTAGTTACTATTCATTTTGGGTGGCATAGGTAAAGGAAAGGTGAGACAGATAAGAGATTGTAAGATTAGACAAGAGGAAAGATTAAAGGTAGAACGAACAGGGCTGATTTTATCATGGACTACATCATCAGCATCGGTAATCATAGAAAGGTGAACTGCAGGCTCGGGTAACAGCAGAGCACTAGGATAAACAGGTTGTGTCAATCAACATAAATCGTTTGAGGTAAACCTGTCATCAAAGTTTACTCCTGCAAAAGCATGAAGAGAAGGGAAGCTGACGGAGGTTTACTTGAGGATTTAAACAGAACGAGGAGGGTTTAAGGCTCTTCATTTTTATGAGACATTAAATATATTTCTTATTGTGTATGTTTTCTAACCAAGGATGAGTTCTTATTCTAGAAAGACTTCTGATGCTTGAATTTTTCCTAGTTCTGTCTTTTTGTCTCTAAATTTTGCTATTTCATTCTATAAATAAGACATATGTCAGATTGAGTTGTTAGTGAAGTAGATTGGAGGATCGTTCACTCATTAATTGAGAAATACTTCTTGCATTCCTTTTAACAGGTCAGATGCTGTACTTCTCCTTAAGAAGCCAGTAATATAGGCTTCCAAGGTCTCTTTCCTCCTTAAATCACATTTTATTGAAAGACATATAGTAAGCTACTTATTACATAGTTTATTACGTTGTTAAAATTTTTCAGTATTTTATGGAGGTAAGTACAGGGTACTTGGAAAGACTCTAAGAGACACGTGATCTAGTCAAGGCTAGATTTTGGAGAATAATATTTATACTAAGAAATTAAAGACTATTGGAGGAGTCTTAGCTATTTGGGTTACTATAACAAACTGATGTACACTAATTAACTTATAAACAACTGAAATTTATTTCTCATCATTCTGGAGGCTTGGAAAGACCAAAAACAAGGCACTGGCAGATTCAGTGCGAGTCTGAGCACCTGAGTCCAGATGGTGCCTTCTGGTCCTGTCCCCATGTGGTGGGATGAGGGGGACCTCTCTGAGGCCTCTTTTATAAGGGCATACATTTCCTTCAAAACAAAAGAGGGCTTAGCACTTATGATCCAATCACCCTCCACAGACCCTACCTAATCCCCGTCACATATTAGATTTCAACGTATTAGATTAGATTTCAACTTATTAACAATGAGGGGCATGAACTTATTCAGACCATATCAAGGGGTTTCTTTCTACCTGAGCCTAGAATGTGGCAAAGGAAAAAGCATTTAAACAAGCTTTACAGTTGAGAGGAAAGGTGTTCACTTGTTCAAATAACTCAAAGACTCGAAAAAGAGTGAGTCAGAATTTGGAGAATGAGAGGAGGGAGAGCAGGAAGAGATAAAACTGAGGTGCTAGGTAGGGGTAAAACAATGGAGAAAATAAGCATAGACAACTATTTTTAAAAAATGTGGCTGTGGGGGCCGGTGAGACGGCTCAGCGGCTTAAGCGCCTGCCTTGCAAGCGCGAAGGCCCGAGTTCGACTCCCGGAACCCACATACGAAAAAAGGGGCCGGTGATATCGCTCAGCGGCACGGGTGCCTGTTGACGCGTGAGGTCCTGAGGTCGACCCCCCGGTACCCACCAAAAAAAAAAAAAAAAAAAAAATGTGGCTGTGTGAGGCAAAGAAGTTTTGATAGTCGTGACATCTCAGAGGTAATACCTCAGACGTACAATTTTTAGATTCAAGAACCAGAATAAGCATATATAGAGGCTGCAAGAGTTGTTGAGTAGAGAAGAATGGTTGGGTCTTCAGTAAAACTGAATTATTTCCTAGTTTCCCCTAAAGTTTAGGTTAATGTCTGTTATCATTGCAAAATTATTAATGATAACAGTTTCACAAAATTTAAGGCATTAGGTAAGTTATATAGTCATCCTATATATAGATGAAAGAAGGTGTATTTCAGAGTGTAAGCAGGGAATCAGATCACAGATTAAAAGGTCAGATTATTATTTTTTATAGAACATTGCAATGAGTTCAGAATAAGGTAGAGAGTGGCAACTTGGCAGATGTGGTTGTGAGACTTAATGTTCCAGTAAGATATACAAAGCGGGACCAGCAAGATTGCCAAGAAAACATAATGGGGATAAAATAGTCTGTTCCAAAAATAGTGCTGGAATGACTGAATATCCAAATGTTGATCCTTTACATTATAATACACACAAAATTTATATCAGTGTGTATCATAGGTATAAATGTGGTTCCTAAAGCTATCAAAAACTTAGAAAAACAAAATTCTAGGAGTAAATCTTCGTAACTTTGAATTAGGCAAAGCTGTATTAGCTATGGAATGAAAACACAAGCTACAAAATAAAAAAATTAATTAGAACTCATCAAATTTTAAAAGTGTGTGCTTCAAAGGATACCTTTCAGAAACTGTTCACAAGAAAAGACAAACTGTGATGGGGGAAAGGGGAAAGGAAGAAAGGAAAAAAGAAAAAAATGTATTTATACACAGGATAGTTAGGATAGTTATATAGCTAGTTTCTCTTAGTTTATTGAAAAGAAAGGTTTGTGATAATATTGTTTGGACAAGATATCATAGCTATATCTTGTACTCTTAATAACTACTATGAGGACAACAATATGCAATGTATTAATTTTTGTAACTCTCCTACTAACCTGTTTTGAAACTTTTTATTGTTATTATTTGTTATTATTTTTTTCTCTTTAAAATAAAAAAAAATGAAACAAAGGATACCATTCAAAATAAGAAAAGACAACACCACATGTGAGAAAACATTTGGAAAACATGTATCTTGTAAGACAATTTACTTATCTATAGATATTTGGACTATTTCAAATCAATAATAAAAAAGATTACCTTTTAAATAATCAAAGGAGTTGACTATATATTTCTCTTTTAAGATTCTCAAGGCCTGTGAGATAGCTCAGCAGCATAAGCACCTGCCTGGCAATCGTGAGGTCCTGAGTTCGACTCCCGATACCCACATACGAAAAAAGGGCCGGTGATATCGCTCAGCAGCACAGGTGCCTGCTGGTACACGAGGTCCTGAGTTCGACCCCTGGTACCCACAAAAAAAAAAAAAAATAGGATTCTCAAATAGACAACAGACATATAGAAAAAAAATTCAACATTATTACCCTCATGAGCCATCAGTGAAATCTACATTAACACCACAATGATACACCACTTCATATATACTAAATTGGGCACAGCCAAAAAGATAAATAATAACAAGCATGGGAAAGGTTTAGAAAAGTTGGAACTTCCCTACTTTGCTGGTGTGCGCATAAAAACGGTACACATTCATTGGAAGACAGCCTGGCAGCCCCTCAGATGGTTAATCACCTAGAATTTCCATTTCCAGATATATATAACACCAACGGAAATAAAAGCATACACTATACAAAAGCTTCTGCAAAAAATATTTTTGAAAACTTATTCACAATATCCAAAAAAAAAAAAAAAAAAGAAAACTCAGATGTCCATGATCTGATGAGTGGATAAACAAAATATGGTATAGTCATATAATAGGATATTAAGGCACAAAAAGTAATGAAGCATTGATACATATTAAAAATGGAGAAATTTTGAAAAAATGGTGTTAAAATAAAGAAGCTGGACATACACAAAAAATCAAACATTGTATGATTCTGCTTGTATAAACTTTAAGAACAGACAAAACTATAGAGACAGAAAATAGATTAGTAATTGCCAGGAACCGGATATGGGTGGTAGAAGGAGGACAGTGGCTGCTAAAGGATATGAGATTTTTGGGGAGAATGATGAAATGTTTTAAAATTGATTGTAGAGTAGTGGTGATTGTCCAGCTTTGTGAGTTCACCAGATCCTCCTAAATTGATCTTATAATTGTGTGAATTATATGGTATGTGAATTTGATTTTATTAATCAAATAAAATTAAAAACATAAAGAGACAGTATTTAGTGACAGTAAGCACAGAGATGGGAGGTTAGGTGATAGAGATTTAGGGAGATTTGGAATATAGGTATATAGGGGAAAAGCGAATGAAATGATTTGAAACAATCTATATAGAAAGAGGAAGGAAAAATAGATATCTGACATAGTACAGTGGTGGAGAGAAGACTAGAGGTTTTGAGATCATTAATCAAATTCCTAATTATGAAGAACAGAGAAGACTTCTACTATTTATTCATCATTTCTTGTTTTAAAATATTATATGTGGTGTGGCGCCATAGTGTTAAAATGTAGTAAGGACAACTAATCTTACTTTAGTCTGAATCTCTCAGTAATTATTTTGTGTCCAAGGTAACTGGGAGGATCTAGTTTAAGCTCTCTGTTTTATCGGTTCATGTTCAGCTTTGTGTGGAAAGCAGGAGGAAAGGTGGGTCACCAACAATATTTATAGAAACATGTAAAAAGAAGTAAGATTGCAGAAGCACTTTTTCTATAGACTCTTGCCTGAAGAAATCATAAGATTATTGCTAGGAAAATATTATCCCACCCTCCACCCCTTCACTGAAGCCCATCCACAGCTGTGGAGAGCAAACACTGCCTGTCTGACGTAAATAGCAGATAAACAACTTCTCACATTGCTTATAAGATGTACAAAATAAGGGACAAGATGTGTAAAGTAAGAGACTGTGCAAACCAAATAAAATGAACTGTCAATTTCACTCAGGGAAGCACTTAAGACTAGTTATGCATATAAGCTGCAGCAACTCATTTACTCATAAAAATCAATAAGCTGCCACCTGGGTCATCAGCAGCACCCTCTCCACTGCAGGAAAACAATTCTGGGCTTTCAGATAATGAGCCAGAAGCTGCATCCTTCATTAGGCCACAGATAAGACCAATCTATATATTTTTTTTCAGCTGAGAATCTGTTAAGCATTGTTATTACTTAATCTGGCCATAAGAAGTGATTTCTTTTTCCCTTTCACAACACATCCCTCTTTCAAACGGTGGAAATGGAAATTTTCACATAGTGGAAATAAGTGAATTTCTAAAATGAGCAGCTCAGACGGAATGCTGATTCTGTGGTCACACTCTAGGTGACATGGCCGACGTTAAATATTACTAAATGTCACCTCTGAGCTCCAGTTTCCTCATTGAAGAGTGAATTTAATACTGTCCAACCCACACGTTCGACTTTAAATTACATATAAATTCTTTGGCCTATACTCAAAATGAAATCCTCCCATTCTAACAACATTTGACAATTACCGGAAATGTTTAATGGGTTATGTTCCTTAAATTCCTCTCTAGCCCATGGGCATAGTTTATTATTCATAAACATTATTTACATCAAGAACTTGAAAGGAAAGTTTAATTTATTGAGTTAATTCAAATTAAGTATAAGGGATTCCACTACCACCAGTTTTCCTCCTTTCCTCTCCATCTACCATTATTTGATATTTGTGTCATGGTAACATTTTTTCTTCAGGAAGAGCATTTTTTTTCTGGAGCCTTCTGGACATAGATCATCCTCTTGAAGGACAAACAAATCAGCCTGAAGCTTCGACTTCAGTCTCCCACCAAGCTCATGCCGTTTTATAATTCACCTCACTCTGCCTTCCTCCACCCAGTTCTTTTATGTTAGGATTATGTTAGGGATCTGTATCGCAGTTATCTGTAGTCTTCAATGTATATTTTCATTGACCTCTTTCCTCCAGTCCAGTTGGAGGCTTAAAGATCAATTTTCTACCAGCTGACATTTTTCCTGGAGAGATGTCCTGTAATAACAATGTATAGACCAAAATATTGTTTTATGTTAAGGACTTAATTTTATATCACAAGATTATTTTTGATTCATTCATTTTAAGCCAAATGGACTCAATAAGAATGTAAACCTAGGGAATAGATATTAATTACTCTTCCAAGGAAAAATGTTAAAGGAACATTCTCTTGGAAATTTTCCATTCATAGATTGCTGCTTATTTTTATTGCATAAAAGGATAGTAACTAGCCACAAATAAAATAGAACCAGTTTAGTGAGAAATCTTAAAACTCATTGGGAAATAGGGAATAAAAATCAAATGACTAGTTTACCCAATCATTTCTTTCATCGGTAAATTGTCAGATCCGTCTTTAATTGTATATAGTTTATGTTTTAACAGCATTTTTACCAAGTTTCATAACTTTCCTGTTAACTTGCTTTAGAGGCAGTTGGGGAACAGGGGAGGGGAAACGGATGAGAAAAGAATTAAGCTGTGTTATGTACATGTAGCAACTTCACACAAGGGATGTATTCATTATGCACTGCAAATATGTACTAATAAAAAAATAAAAATTGGGGGAAAACCTTTAAAGAAAACAATTCAAAATGTACCTTTTGCCAAGCTGTGACAGAGCATTGTCTGACCCACTTCACTCAACTGCCGACTGGTCCTGTGCTGTGGGTCAGGCAGGAGAATGAGGGAAGGTGGCTATTTTTTATTGGTGTTACCAAGGAATTCTTTATCACAATGGGGTGCTATCTGCTTTTGCTAAGTTTGGGGTGGCTGGTGGTCTCTACAGGCAACATGAAATGCCTCTGTCACCCCAGATTAATCCCTCTTCTCTGCACTTTCACTTTCTGTGGTTTAAATTGCCTGTAGTCAAACCCAGTCTAAGAATATTAAAGAAAAAATTACTGAAATAAACAATTCAGATTCTTCAAATTGTGAAATGTTCTGAGTGGCCTGATGAACTATTATGCCATCCTGCCCAGCCCTTGCCTGTTACTTAGTAGCCATCTTGGTTAGCTTATTAACTGTCATAGTATTGCAATTCTACGGTCAAGTAGCCTCATTTTCCTTAATAATAGCCTAAAAGTGCAGGAGTAGGAATGCAAAGGATATACTGTGTGCAAAACACAGGATAGATTAACTGGCACCATGTGCAATGCTGTGAGGCATATAAATAATTTGTAAACTGCATTTATAATGTTTGGTACTATCCATGTTTTCAGGTTTTCGTTAGGGACTTGCAATATTTGTATAACCCCATAGATAAGGGAGGAAGACTGCAAAACATTGCTGAATAGCCACACTTTAATGGAGCAACTCTGTCTTTATTTGGTCTGGTCTTGATTCTACCCCATAGCCCCTTCTCAGGATTTGACATCCTGGAAGCCCCACAGCTCCTGCTTCTCTACTAAACCAGTGTCCCTTTGTGAATCTTCACTGAAACTATAAAGCTAAGTGAGGAGGGTGCTTTTATTTGCCTCTCCAAGGGTGAGGGAGAACTTGAGACAAGCTGGAGGTTCTTTCATATACTTCCTAAGTAAACCTCCTTACCACCATTTTCCAAGCCCTGCTGCCACAAACTCTTGAAAGATTCTTCTCTTTGGATGCCACTAGAACTGAAGAGAGGTCTAGTCTCAGCTTAAAAGATCTCCCTCTTCTCTCTGTATTAGTCAGCTTTCTCATTACTGAGAGGGAATACTCAACATCCAAAATTTAAAAGGGAGGAGTTTAATTCTGCTCATGTTTTAAAGGGATTCAGTCCATGGTTAGCTGACTCCAAGGGACACACCATGGCAGAAAAGCATAGCAGCACAAAGCTTCTTATATCATGGTGGCCAGGAAGCAGGGCAGGAGAATGGTGCTAGAGAGGAAGGGGTGAGGGACCAGACAGACAACCTAAGGTTATGCCTCTGTGACCCACCTAGAGATATTCAGAAGGGTTTTCCAACAATTGCCTGGAATGCTTCCTGGCAATCAAATTGCTGCAATCAACTTACCCATCACATCCTCAATGGCAGATAGAGTGTAAACAAGGACCACACACTTCAGACAGAAGTTATCAGAATGTTCTTCCAGAAACTTTTAGCACAAGAATGTCAGCGAATTGGTGGGTTCTGATGCTCAGTAGCTTATAGCCCAAAACAAGAAGCCAATTTCCACAGTGGCCTGTTCCCTCAAACTTCATGAGCTATTCCTTAGGTTAACTGTATCACCACCGCACACAAACAAATGCCCTTAACTTCTTGGCAAACATCCCTCCTTAGCTTCCCCAGTGTAGAGGGAAAGACCAGTCTCCTACCACATTTTTCTCTCCTTATTCACCTCTCTTCTTTTGTTGAAAAAAGGTGGATGGCACATAAAACTAGTCCACAGCAGTAGTCTCTTAGGCAACTCTGCAGAAAGGTGATGGCCACAGTGGTTGGTGGCACTAATTCTAAAAGATGTGACCAAGTTTTGCAATTCCAAGGCCAAAGAATATTTTATATAAGCCATTTAATTACCTCTTTTTTCTTAAAAAAGAAAAAGTAGCTACATGACTGGAATCTAAGAGATACAGAGAAAATCTAGTTAACTTATCTAGGCCATTAACTTCTGGGCAGCCCGTATTGTGTACTAGCACTTGTCTTACTTACCTTAGTATGCTATAACAGAATTTTGTAAACTTGGTCTCTTAATAAACAACAGAAATTTATTTCTCACACAGTTCTGGAAGTTGTAAAATCCAAGATCAAGGGTCTGACATGTTCGGAATCTGGTGAGAGCCCTCTTCCTGGTTCATATGTTGCACAACTTGTGCTTTGTCCTCACATGGAGGGAAAGGTGAATGAGCTCGTCAGGGTCTCTTTCATAAGGATCATATCACCATGTATGAGGGCTTAACCTTCATTACCCAGTAGACTTGAAAATCCCCCTTCCCTAATGCCATTATAAAGAGGGTAAAGTTTCAACTCATAAATTTTAGGGAAACACAAACATTCAGTGCATTGCAACATTAACTGAAATAAATTCCAGAATGATAAGAACACATTTTAAAACTTTCTCAAGTATTTGGTACCTGCAGAAAACATGTTTACAATATTGGATGCAAAACTAGGGATTCTGCCTGGCTAATATCAATGAATTTCATTGTTTTCTTTCTCTCGATTTATTTATTTTGTTTTCCCATCAAATCACATTATTTTCTTATTATTTTGTTTATAGCAAAATGGGAATAATAATCATTCCACAGTGGTGTGGTGTATTAATTTGCTAATTTTGTTAAGCCATTGGAAGAATGAAAGTACCATTATTGCTGTTTGGAGAATGAAGATGTCTCCGGTAAAGCACAGAGAAAGAGCTGCAGCCATACAGTAAATCCAACCTGACGCTGCTATTAGTTTAAATGCCTTAGCTAAATGGTACCAACTGAGATCATTAACTTTGCTTTCATAGCAATTTTCTTAATGTTACTTAGCAACTTCACTTTGAAAATACCCATTTCACATTCCTGTAGCCTAAGGAGCATCATTAGTAGTAAAATTGCATATTTGATTGCATAGCCAGAGAAGAGTTAATGTTGTGTCCTGAGGATGTATCACTGGCTGCAGCGAGTCTACGCAGTCAGTATGCATTTCATACATCGCATCACGACTTGGTATCAGAGCTCCATTCAAAGCAGAAAAATCTACCTGCCTTTAGTTCAGAATATGAAAGACAGTTCTTCCTTATGTGGTATGCTGTAAAATACGAAATTAATACATATATGGCATGGCATAATGAATAAAAATATCAACAAAATGTTTTGTGTAGAATACAGAGTATTTCAAACATGAAAAATTAAATGTATAGAACATTTTCACTCCTTGGGAAATATATGAATATTTCCTAGTATAACCTGGGAATATTATGCCTTTAACAAATTAAATTCCTCAATGCTATGAAGATTCCTCTAGACTAATTGCTTCCCCCAAAATCTATGTGATCTAACAATTAAAAAACTCAAAAGTAGATGAAACGATTATAGTAAAACCAATGTTTATTCTTCTTTCCAATTTTCAGTATTTTTAAAATTGCTTATAATTAGCATGTGTAATGCTTTTTTGAGTGATAAATGATTATTGCTGAGCAAAGATATATAATTTAATCGAATTAATATTTATTAAATAGCTGTATACAAATAAATAGGATATGAAAGACACTATTAATTTATTTTTTAATTATTAGAATAGCACTTTAAGTACCCTCATCTTTATTCTAGAAAAGATATACCTTTATTTTTTGATGCACGGTTCTTTTCTCTTCAATTTGTCTTGTTAAAAGAGTTCATCGATGTTTAGAGAAAACACATGAAAACACTTCAATATTACCTATAAGTTAAATTTCTTCCATGACTTAATGACATATGGCTTTCTTTCTAATGCTGACTGTCTCACTGCTCTCCTTTTTGATGATTTTTCTTTAAGGGTGTATATTCTTCAGGACTTGTGTCTTTTTTTCTCTTTGCTTATGCACTCTGACAGCTTTTGTATCCTGTTTGTTAAGCTGGCACTTAGTCAATGCTCATCTATGTATCCATCCACTCATCCATACATACATCTACACATTCATTCATATAACATGCACTGAGTGCTACTATTTTCCAGACAAGTCAAGCAGGTTATGGAAATTCAAAGATGAGTAAGACGCAGTCCCTGCTTCAATGGGTGAATGAATGTCGGATATTTCTTTTTAAATTTTTAATATTTATTATTACATTTTTGCAGTACATAATACATTTATTGTAGGGAACTGGCACAAGTACATAACACATTGCAATTCCTTTTTCCCCCTTCCCTCCACTCCCCCTTTTATTTTGCCAGTATCAGATTCATTTATTTATTCTATAAGTCCTTATAAAGTCAATCATCATATACACAACCAGAGTAATTGATGAACAGAGTAATAGGCCAAAAACATATAAAACATTTAAGGCAATTATACTAAGTCAAGGCACACTTTTAGATACATTGTGCATGATAGATATTTCTATCTGGATAGGTTGGTATCCTCTCAAGTTCAGTGCATCTAAAATAAGGACTTTTTTTCACACGCCCAAACAGGATCTCTTGCCAACATTTTCTGTTTCTGTTCATGATTATTTCATGTTCATAATCTCTCAGGTTTAACTTACTGGGCCAACCCTTCATGTTGCCATCCACTCAAACTCTCTTGTTGCCTTGTGAGTTAACTCTGTTATTTTACATCAAAGCTACTCAGTTCGTAAAACTTCTCTGTTTATAGAATACATTCTTTCCAAATTTTATCTGAGTAAGTCAGGGAAGGAAAATATAAATTACATACCCAGTATCTATGTGTAAAGATTACCATCTCCTACCTGCACCTTCTTAGAGATCCCTCCTTCAGAAATAATACTTTAACATTTGTAATGCCTATTGATTGGGTTCTACTTGTTAGGTACTATATAACGATCTTTTCAATACTCATACAAAAAAATGAAAAAATTATCACACATAATCAAAGCCCAGCAACACTGATGCCATTTTTATTAGCCCTTTAGAGCTGAGAGAATGAGTGACTTGATTAAAGTTAAACAGCAAAGTGGTGGACAGCAGGGTTTAATCCAAACTTACAGCCAGGAAATCAGACTCCAGAGCCAATGTCCTTCATTTATCTTCTGTAAAGTCTTTATGGGAACACACTGTTTTAGGACTTCCTTCTTGAAATTATGCCCAGAATCACAACAATATGCTTCCATTTTTAAAATCAGCTTTAGACAATGCCTATTTGATCCCCATTAGGAAAGATAAGCATGCCGTTCATTTTCTTAAACTCATTTCTAACACTTCTCCCTTTCATATACGTAAGTATATTTAGGTATTTTGTAGTTCACTTATTCATTTTATTTTACTCCAACAATAGCATATTATACAAAGTATTGTAGGTCTGGATTTTTCATTTTGAAAAATCAAATTAATATTATGTCTGCAAATTCGTAATTGAGTTATTTTAATGACTATTTAAAACTCAACACTACATTGTGGTATGTCTACATATAACCAGTTCCTTGCTGATGGATGTTTACACTACTTCTAAT
The DNA here is from genome assembly GCA_028451465.1 of Erethizon dorsatum. Classification (NCBI taxonomy): domain Eukaryota; kingdom Metazoa; phylum Chordata; class Mammalia; order Rodentia; family Erethizontidae; genus Erethizon; species Erethizon dorsatum. Next base: position 142,044,041 of record CM051824.1, read on the forward strand.
TTTCTATTACATAAAATGAAGCACAAACACTGAAGGCTTCTACTTTTTCACACTTGGAAATGCTTTACTTTGAGGTATCAGCATTCAAAATGGAAGCCTCAGTTCTTTCAGGGGTTTGTTCAATTTATTTTAAAAAGAGCCTACATCCTCTTCCCCAGCCAGGGTGAGTCCTTTGGATACAGTTGGGTCAATACCAAATCTCTCTGCATTATCATCCACTTTGAATACCATGGTTCAGCCTCCATTTTCCCTCCTAACCTCCAAGTGTCCAACTCTGAACCTGTTCTTTGTAGTTTCTAAAAAAAAAAGGATCGACCACCTCTTCTACCACATCTCTCCTTCTGTATGCTTTATTCAGAAGTTCCAATCTGCTTCTCATATTCTTCTTTCTTTTATATTTTTTATACAGTGAGGATCTTTCTGTCAGTGTTCTTGTAAGTTCCATATACTCTCAGATGAAAAACTAAACTAAAAAGTCATGGTATCAGTTTTTAATTAAAAATTACATTTATTTTAAATCAAAATGTATGACCACGGTGTCCATCAAAAGAAAAGAATAGCAGTGGGACTCTTTTCTCTTTTAAGGATTCTTCTGGATTATTTTTGTGCATTTTCTTATGTCTTTAATATTGCTGAATATATTCTTGTTCACCTATTTTTACCTAGGTTTGGACCCTATATAATATTATGTAAAAATAAAAAGGAAATGAAAGATCAAAAATTCAGAAAGTAAAAATATAGATGCCTTGTGGAAACTAGGGCATATACACAGACAGACCACAGGTTATAAACAAGTTAGAGTTCAATTGACTTATCTGTCCATCTAACTACAGTTAATTAAGCCGTATGAGAGATGTGAAAATAAGAGGAAGTAGAGAACCAGTTAAATCATAAAAGAAGGTGAGCCGCACATCCCCATAATGAGTTTGAGATGAGCGATATGTATATGTTTTTCTGACTATTACCTGGGCTTATTCAATTCCTGGCTGCCTGTCATAGTGAGAACACCTTACTGCACCAAGTGTGAAAGTGTAGTCTGAGTGTGTGTGAACAAAACATCTTCACCTCGTACTCACTTAAGGAGTAGCAATTATTCTCAACATTGAGAACATGGTAGTTGGGTTGTATGGTAGGTTAGCTTCTAAGATGGACCCTAGGAAGTAGATTTTGAAGGACATATTAGACTACGTGTTATTTCAGCTTATGGACTATCTTTAAAATATTTCTGTAAAGCTAGGTCTCCATTGCATTGTAGTTGACTGGTGAATAAGGTATGAGATAAAAATTATCTAACCCAGAAAGTGATACATGATTTATTATACGATTTTTATTTTCCAATAAGGGAAATGTACAGTCCCTCAAGAGGAACAAAGTATTCCTTGGGATTTAAATGTGATATTATTTTTCAAATGCCTCTGCATTGAGGAGCAGTCAGTGAAGGAGAGTACAAGATGTTTGACAACATTTTGAATGAAAACTTATGAGGTTGCTATATTGCCTCTGATAGTGGTTGGAGGGAAATGTTTAAAAAAACAGGAAAAATATTCTTGTATTTTAAGTCTGCTGCTCATTAGAGAAATAATTTCTGAATGTCACTAGCAATATTTTTTCCTAATTATTGTATTAGGTGAAGTCATCTTTAAAGTTAAATAACCTAGAAGTAGAAGCCTAATAAAATTACTTTTAAGTGTGTGTAAGATAGATCCAAAGATCTCAATTAATGATAGATATTCACTTTGCTCCAGCTCCTGGATTACTAACAAATGCTACTTACAGAAAATTAAGTGAAGTGTTTGCCAAAGATTGTAGAATTTATTTTTATTGCTTTTGCAAAACATAGGTAGAAAAAATTAAGTTCACTTCTAAGACAGAATAATATGGAATAATTGAGTAGCTTACGGACAGTCGGTATGTTTATTTTGTTTTCCTTGTTCTCTAATTCCATGGTATATTAAGTATTATCAACAAAAATTTTTTAAGTGTTAATTAGCAATGAAAGGGAAGCATCCTTTTATTTCATGGTTGACAAATATAAATATATAAAATTGATTCTAAATATCTTCTCCCCATTTTCTCCTTCCCGACCAGTGTTCAGTCATCACATGATGTTTACCAGCATAGATACGCTACTGTCTCAGATGATATCCTGGCTGAGCAGGGCCAAATCTTCATTATCTGCCTTGCCTTGATGAAAACAATCATTTGCAAAAAGTCAATTCTGACAGCATCATTTGGACAGAAGGATGCACCTTATCAACTCACTTCCTCCCAGAGATTTGACCTTTTGAAAGTCCACTTACAAGTCCTGGTTCTCTTGATCTCAGCTGGGCTCTGATTAGTTCATGTTTACCAGGACTGTTACTAAGTTCTTTCTCTGGCTTATTTCTTGTGAACACTCAGTCAGAAGAGTGAGTGCCTGATCATTATTGGCTCAAATAAATTTTACTCTGGGACCCTGGGTTTGAGTAAAAAGAAAATCACAACATTCCAATGACCACTTGGCAATGACAGCTAAGATTTATCTCTAGTTCATATTCTATTTTATGCCAAGTGTACCTAAAGGCTATAATTTTCCATAGGAAAATTCATACATAGCCTTGACACCTACTTTATTCATTCTGGCCCCCAGGGTAGAATTTAAGAATACTTCTGTACAGCTAAGCTTTAGTAATCGATTGTACCGATTCATGTTTTGAATGTAAAATCATGCTATTAAACAAAAATATATATAGCTAGAAAAGAAGTCTGGCAAATCTTTGACTTCAAGAAATTGTAAGAAAACAATTTCTGTGCACATGTAAAAGCTTACTATATAATAAATCTATAAAGAAAGAATAAATCCAGATTGAAAATAAATAATTTAGGGACTATTGACTAGCTTTAGGGGACAAAATACTTTAGATCTTAGCTTCATACATTACAACAAATAAGTCTGATCCAGATAAAAACTTTAAACAGAAAAAAATTAATGATGAAAGAGATGTAAGCGTACTATTTTCACCATAAAAGTAGGCACTTAATATCTATATCAGTGGAGAAAAATTAAAATATTGATAGAATACCTCATATACAAATATATTTTATGAAAAAACCTTTCAAAATTAAAGAAAATAACTGTGAAACATTTTCATTTATTAAGAGAATCATTAAGCCCCTCCCCTAAAAAAAACTGGATACAAGAGAGTTACCATGTTGTGCATATCCAGGAGGCACCATGCACAAAATAATATGACAACTTGGATGCAAAAAGGGGAGGTAATAATACGTAAAATATTAATTCTTAAAATTATAATTCAAAATAATTTACAAAAAATACAAAATCATTTTTCACACATTCTATTAGAATTTTGCAAAAGTCTAAATTTTATAATAAATAGATTTTCAAAAGTAAAATACATTTCTTCTGAAACATATCTGTAAGGTCAATATTTCCTTTTTTTTTTTTTTTTTTTGTGGGTACCGGAGGTCGACCTCAGGACCTCGCGCGCCAGCGGGTGCCCGTGCCGCTGAGCAATATCACCGGCCCTTTTTTCGTATGTGGGTTCCGGGAGTTGAACTCGGGCCCTCGTGCTTGCCAGGCAGGTGCTTACACCACTGAGCCATCTCACCGGCCCAAGGTCAATATTTCTTGAAGTGAAAGTTGCACCCTTTTTACAGACCACTTGCTGTTTTATTCTTATGCCTTGTTTTGGAAATTTTACTTTTAAGAAGTTATCACATGAAAATAATCCAGAATTCAGATCAATATTGATACACAAAGATGCTTTTTATGCATGTTTAACCTTGAAAACTAAATGGTTAAGTAAGAAAGTTGTGGTTGGTATGTGCAAATAAATATTTTGTAATCATTAAAAATTATCAGTGACATAACAGCAATTAAAATAAACGAAGATGTTAGTCAAAGGATACAAAGTTTAATTAGGGATAAGTTGAAGAGCTTTTTTGTACAAAATGACATTTTTTTATTTTAAAGAGAAAAAACAAAACAATACAAAATTTCAAAACAAGATAGTAGGAGAGTAACAATGGTTAGTACATTGCTTATTGTTATCTCCAAAGTAGTTGATCAGATTACAAGATATTGGCATGAAAAATTGATCAAATGATATAAGCACAAACCTTTCTTTCCCATGAACTAATAGAAATTAGTACTATAGCTATATTAACTACACACACACACACACACACACACACACATATATATATATATATATATATATATATATATATATACACACACACACACTTTTCCTTTTCTCTTCCTTCTTCTCTCCCTTCCCCCATCCCAGTTTCTCTCTTTTTTTTTTTTTTCATATGCGGGTACCAGGAGTCGAACTCAGGACCTCGCACTTGCCAGGCAGGCGCTTATGCCGCTGAGCTATATCACCGGCCCCTCTCTTTCCTTTCGAACAGTTTCTTCCCATTTCCTAGTATCTACTGTACATTTTGGATCTTATTTACTTTTTCAGATTCTTACACTGGGGAGACAATAAGATGTTTACACATGTGAGACTGATTTATTTCACTTATGAGTATGGTCTCAAATTGCATCCATTTACCTATAAAAGTCTCAAGTTTATCCTTCATTATGGTTGAGCAGTACTCCATTGTATAGAAATTCTACATCTTTTTTATCCATTCCTCGGTTGATGGGCATTAGGGTCGTTTCCAAGATTTAGCTATTACAAATTGTGCTGCTATAAACATGGGTGCACATATATTGCTGTGGTATGATGTTTTTAATTTTTCTGGGAAGATACTCAGAAGGCGAATAGCTGAGATGAATGGGACCTCTAACCATAACTTTTTGAGGAATCTCCACACTGATTTCCACAGTGGTTCCACCAGTCTACACTCCCACCAACACTGGAGAAGTGTTCCTTTTTCCCCACAGCCCCTCCAGCATTTGTTATTGGTTGATTTCTTAAAGACAGCCATTCTTTCTGGGGTGAGATGGAATCTCAGTGTTGTCTAATTTGCATCTCTCGACTGGCTAATGATGTTGAATTTTTTTATATATTTATTTACTATCTGTATTTCTTCATCTGAGAAGTGCATATTCATCTCAGATGCCCATTTTTGGACTGGGTCTTTAAATTTGGGGGGTCTGATTTTTTTCAATTCTTTATATGTTCTAGATATAAGTCCTTTGTGGGACTGTCGGTTACAATTTTTTCTCTGTGAGTTGTTTTTTCACTCTGTTAGTGATTTCTTTTGATGTGCAAAAGCTTTTTAATAAGATGAGATCCCAGTTGTTGATTCTTTGCAGTATTTCCCATGTGGTTTTGATTTTGTTCATGAACTCTGCCTACGCCCATGCCTTCAAGATTTCTACCTACTTACTCTTCCAGTAGGTTCAGTGTTTCTTTTTTAATTTTTAGATCTTTGATTCATTTTGACTTTAGTTTAGTGCATGATGATAGACATGGGTCTAGTTTTAATCTTTGGCACGTAGACAGCCAGTTTTCCCAGCACCATTTATTAAAGAGGCTATCTTTCTTCCAATGAACATGTTTGGCCCCTTCGTCAAAGATAATATGGCTGACTGTGTTTGTAGTTGTTTTTGCATCTTCTAATCTGTTCCACTGATCCTCAGGTATTTTTTTTTGCCAGTACCATGCTGATTTAATCACAGTAGCTTTGTAGTATAATTTCAAGTCAGGGTGTGTGATGCCTTCTGCTTTGCTTTTGTTGCCCAAAATTGCTTTTGCTATTCTAGGTCTCTTCTGGTTCCAAATGAACTTTAGAAATGTTTTCTCTAGTTCTGTGAGGCATGCTAATAATATTTTGATCAGGTTTGCATTAAATCTGTACAACAATTTTGGGAGTATAGCTATTTTCATTATGTTGTTTCTTCCTATCCACAAGCAAGGGATATCTTTCAATTTTTTTTTATATGCAGGTACCAGGAATCGAACTCAGGACCTCAAGCTTGCCAGGCAGGTGCTTATGCTCCTGAGCTATATCACTGGCCCTCTTTCCATTTTCTGATATCCTCTTTAATCTCCTTTGTCAGAGTAGTGTAATTTTCAAAGTATAGATCTTTTATTTCCTTTGTTAGATTGATTCTCTTTTTTTTTGTGGGTACCAAGGGGTCGACCTTAGGACCTCGCGTGCCAACAGGCACCCATGCCACTGAGCGATATCACCGGCCCCTTTTTCATATGTGGGATCCAGGAGTCGAACTCGGGCCCTCGTGCTTGCAAGGCAGGCGCTTACGCCGCTGAGCCATCTCACAGGCCCCTAGATTGATTCTTAAGTATTTCATTTTTTTGGGGTGCTATTGTGAAAGTTGTGGCTTCCCTAATTTCTCTCTCAATGAGTTTATTGTTTGTGTACAGGAATGCTATTAATTTTTGAGTGTTGACTTTATCCAGCTATGCTACTGAATTTGGTTATTAAATCTAGAAGTCTTTTGGTGGAGTTTTTGGGGTCTTCTGTGTGGAGTATCATGTCATCTTTGAATAATGATAATTTAACTTCTTCCTTTCCTATCTTTATTCCTTTTATTTCTCTCTTGTCTAAGTGTTCTGGCTAATGTTTCCCAAACTATATTGAATAGGAGAGGTGACAGTGGACAGCCTTGTCTTGTTCCTGATTTTAGAGTGAAAGCTTTCAGGTTTGTTCATTTAGTATGATGTTGGCTGTTGGTTTGTCATAGATGGCTTTTATCAGGTTGAGGTAAAGACCATCTATTCTGATTTTCTGTAGGTTTTTATCGTGAATGAGTGCTGGATTTTGTCAAAAGCTTTTTCTGTATCTGTTGAGATGATTGTGTGATTTTTGTCTTTGGCTCTGTTGATATGGTGTATTACATTTATTGATTTGCATATGTTGAACCATCTCTGCATTCCTGGGATGAATCCCACTTGGTCCTGGTGTATAATCTTCTTGATTGTTTGCTGCATTCTGTTGGCTAGTATCTTCTTGAGGATTTTTGCATCTATGTTCATTAGGGAGATTGGCCTGTAGTTCTCTTTTTTGGTTGGGTCTTTCTCTAGTTTTGGTATCAAGGTGGTACTTGCCTCCAGGAAAGAGTTAAGGAGTATTTCTTCCCTTTGAATTGCATTAAAGAGTTTGAGGAGTACTGGCATTAAACCTTCTCTAAATTTCTTGTAGAATTCATCCATGAATCTGTCAGGACCTCGGCTTTTCTTTGTTGGTAAGTTTTTAATTACATTTTCAATTTCATTAACTGATATTGGGTTATTCAGTATTTTTACGTTTTCTAGATTCAGCTTTGGTAATTCATACATATCTAGGAACCTGTCCATTTCTTCTGTGTTTTCCATCCTATGAGAGTAAAGATTTTCAAAGTAGGCATTGATGAACTTCTGAATTTCCACAGGATCTGTAGGGATTTCACCCATTTCATTCCTCAATACATGAATTTGAGTCTTTTCTTTCCTTTTTTGATAAGGTTGGCTAAGGGTTTATCAATTTTATTTATTCTTTCAATAAAGCAACTCTTCGATTCATTAATTCTTTTTATCGTTTTTGTAGTCTCCATTGCATGAATTTCTGCTCTGGTATTTATAACTTCCTCTCTTGTATGGGCTTGGGCCTTGTCTTGCTCTTCTTTTTCTAGAAGCTTGAGGTGCAACATTAGGTAGTTTGTGCTCATTCTGTTTTCCTGATGTGAGAATTCACCACTATAAATTTCCCTCTTAGAACTGCTTTCATTGTATCCCATAAGTTCTGGTGTGTTGTGCCTGCTTTCTCATTTAGTTGTAGATATTGTTTAATTTCTTCTTTAATTTCATCTGTGACCTAATGGTTGTTTAGGAGGGTGTTATTTAATTACCATGTGTTTATGGAGCTTTTGTGGTTTCCTTTGCCATTAATTTCCAATGTAATTGCACTATGGTCTGATAATGCACATGGGATATTTTCAATTCGATTGCATTTACTTAAGCACATTCTGTGGGCTAGTATATGGTCTATTTTAGAGAATGTCCCATGTGTACCTGAGAAGAATGTGTATTCTGATGATGTTGAGTGGAACACTCTGAAAATATCTACTAAGTCCATTTGTTCACAGGTTTGCTTCAGTTCTTTTTTTTTTTTTTTTTGGTGAGTACCGGGGTTTGACCTCAGGACCTCGCATGCCAGCAGGCGCCCATGCCACTGAGCGATATCACTGGCCCCTTTCCTCGTATGTGGATACCAGGAGTCGAACTCAGGCCCTTGCGCTTGCCAGGCAGGCGCTTATGCCGCTGAGCTATCTCACTGGCCCCTTGGTTCTGTTCTGATACTTCTTTGCTGATTTTTTGTCTAGTTGATCTATCTTTTTGTGACAATGGAATATTAAGTTCTCCCGTTATAACTGTGTTATTGCTTATTTGATTTTTCATATCTATTAATAATTTTTCATGCCTGTTAATAATCATTTATGTCTGTTAATAATTGAACGTGACAACATTTAATAATGTATTATATTTTGAAGACTAAGAGAATAGATTTTAAGTGTTAACACGAAGAATAGGGATCTGACATAATGAATACATTAATTAGGCACCTCAAACACATTTATATTTCAAAACAATGTGTTGTATATGATGAACGTATACACAATTTTTGGCAATAAAGAAAACAAATATTTTTTTAAATATATTTTTAAAGGATTTATACAGCTGAGACATTTCCATCTAGTTCACATGTATATTCTGTTTAGAATATCTGGCATGTAATATAGCTTAGGAAAATGTAAAAAGAAAGAAATATGGGATTAACTTAATAGTAGTTACCTGTGGTAATAGGAGTATAAATGATATTTATCACTAGTGGACCCTTGACTTACGAACTCAATTTGTTCCCGAGGGCCGGTTGTAACACAAGTTGTCAACTTAAGGCTCAGGCTCCTCTACGCAGCCTTCAAAATCTCTCTCCTGTATACAGGCAAATCTCAGTGTCCTTAGAGAGACATTGGCCCAAGATTTCTCAATTAACCCTATACAGGAAAGGATGTTGTAATTTTCCGTCTAGAACTCTTTAAGGGTTATATCTGTATCTGAGACCGTCTGGAACACAAGCAACCAGCCTTTGGGTCTCAGTTCAAGACTTTGGTCATAAGTTGAAACTAAAATTCCAGTAATAACCCAAGTTGTTTGTATGTCAGGCCATTCATAACTCGAGGGTCCACTGTATTTATTTGGTATAGACTTTCTCCTTTTTCTAAGACAATATGTATTCCTTATATTAGAAGGGAGAAAGGAATTTTTTTTAACATGGTAGTTGCTAAAAAATAACCATCCACTAAGAAAGGAAACTCAACAAAGAATCAATCTTAATGATTTTACTTGAGAATGAAATGCAGTCTCACCTGTATCATTATCATTTTCTGTGTTTGCCTAAAATAGAAATCTGTGCCAGACTGGGACAGCAGTGTAATCAACATTCTTATACCATTTTTGACTCTTCTTTTGATTTCCCTGATGGTTCTTGTCCACATTAAAGCTAGAGAATCATCGAATTAAAAAGGTCATCAGAATTCAGTACAATCCAAAAAGGAGGAAAGGTAGCTTTTTAGAGAATTTTCTTGAAAGTCCACTCAGTAGGCTGGTAAATTGGTGTAACATATGTTATGAGTAAGTCTCTTAGTATAAGAGGCGTAATGCAGTCCTAAGTGGTAAGATGAAAGAAATGCTTAGCAATAAGCAGCATTAAGCTTATAAATAAAAATCATTTTAGATAAACTATATGGCTTGAAATTCTTTTTTTAAACACAATGAAAAAAATGGTTCTAACATTAGTGACTGCCTAACATGGGAGCCAATGCATAAGAGAACAATATAAAATATTTCTAAGTTAACAGTCTCTAATGCTGACTAGCACCATGCAACATATGTATGGCAAATGGAGAATTCAGGTATCTTTGCATTCATTTTTCCCAAACTAATCATATCCTACTTATACTTGGAGATGTGCATTTTGGTAGATGGTAATATATGAGGGATAATTGAAATATAAAGTGAATATTTAAATTAAAATATTTATTATAGTAAAAGATACATTGCTACTAATCCCCCTCAAAATTCTCCTTGTTACTTTGATTACACTTATCCTATTGTTCTTGTCACATCCTGAAACAATTCTGGAAGTTCTCTTTTTAGAGTATCTTTATGAGGTCTGATAAAAAATATGGCAAAGGGTGTTGGCTAGTGCCATCCAAGGGAAAGCAGGATTCTACACACATTAAGGTGATCTTCATATACCTTCTTCTCCAGATCTGGCACTGTGCAATTTCTGGCTCTCCGTCAAAGTTAAAAAGACCATTCAAGGTAAAAATTTTGAACCAATTCAGGACTTCAAGGCACAGCACAATTACAGACACTCATGAAGCATGACTGCTTCAGCAAGTGGAGAGAATAATGGGATAAGTTGATTAAAAGCAAAGGGGAATATTTTTGAGGGAGATCAATGGAAACATGTCTTTAATTTTAATAATTAAAAAAATTTAACTTTCACAGTATTTTTTGATCACACCTTGTATATAAATTACAAAATGTTAACCTGTCTACAAATATTTATTAGCTACTTCCTTTGGGCAGACATATTTCTAAATGTTAGATATGAAATTATGAGCAAGACAACCTTCTTCCTCTTCTCAAGAAAGTTCTGTCTTAATAGTTTAACACAAACAAAAACCACATAAAAGCATAGAGAAAAGATAACAAGATAATTACAGCAGTGAAAAACATTATACAGGACAATATGATTAAAGGTGGAGTACTAAAGATGCAGCTTCCTTAAGCTAGAGTACTGACTATGAGGAGGTGACAGACATTCCAGATAAACAGAGAGCAGTCAGATAGATTCTGCAGGAGAAGCACTTGAAGAAGAATAAATGACAAGTAAAGGGGCTCAAAAAAGGAAGATAATTGATATAATCAAGATTTAGAAGCAAGAGCAGGGCCGGTGAGATGGCTCAGCGGCATAAGCGCCTGCCTTGCAAGCGTGAGGGCCCGAGTTCGACTCCCGGATCCCACATACGAAAAAGGGGCCGGTGATATCGCTCAGCGGCACGGGTGCATGCTGGCACGTGAGGTCCTGAGGTCGACCCCCCGGTACCCACAAAAAAAAAAAAAAAAAAAAAAAAAAAAAAAGAAGCAAGAGCAATGTGAAGAAGGAGGACATGAAACACATTGCCGGGGCAAAGGTAATGGAGACCATGGTGAGGAGCATTCCTGGGGAAGCCACTGGAGGTATTTAAACTCTGGTCTTTGAGTTGAAAATAGACTAATATAACTAAAAGTTAGAAGAGAGCCTGTTAAGAAGGCTGTTTCTGTGTAGAAGTTAAGAAATCAGATGTTTTGAACTAGAAGTGAAGCAATGGAAGAGAAGGGATCTAATTTATAAATAATATGGACAGATTAACTGTAGGAAATACCTGAGAGGGAGGAATCAAGATTATACACTGGATGCTATGGACTAAATTATATCCACCTCAGACTCATATGTTGAAGCCTTAATTCTTAGTGTGATGGTATTTGGAGATGGGTCCGCTGGGAAGTAATGTGGTTTAGGTACCGTCTTGTCCATGAAACTCCCATGATCAGATTGGCACCATATAAAAGAGAAACCAGAAAGCATGCTCTCTGTCTCTCTGTCTCTGTCTCTCTTTGTCATGTGAGGACACAGCAAGAACATGGCCATTTCAAGGCGGGAAGAGAGCATCACCAGAACCTGACCATGCTGATACACTCATGTTGGACATCAGCATCCAGAACTATGAGAAAATAACTTTCTGTTGTTTAAGACATATGACCTATGGGATTTTGTAATGGCAGCCTAAGTTAACTAAGACATGAAATTTTAACCTGAAAAATTTGATGTTAGCTTTTGAAAAGTTTCAAAGACTTGGAAAAGAGTAGGTACAGTATAAGATAGGAAAAGAATTGGTTAATATAAGATTCTGACTAACTTCAAAGTGGAGCTGTTAAATAGAGAGTTGGATTATTAGGCAGGATATTTTTTGTTCTGTTTTAACTTAGTCTGGGATTTAGGAGGAAGTTGAAGATAAACATTTTACAGTCATCAACATAAAGCTGATATGTCAAACCTGCAACAAGGTTAGATCAATAGAGACTGCATAGAATAGATAGGAATGTCAGTGATTGTTCTTGGAGAAATTGGCTATGATGGACACAGAACAATTGAGTGTAAGAGAAGAAGTCAAATAATAATGTTTTAAGGTAGTTGATGCTAGCAATGCTATGTGTCTATAGCAATATACCACAGATTCGGAGAAGTGTCTGATGCAAGAGAAAAGAGTGGGTATTTGAAAAAGCGAAAACACTGAGAAAGTGGGAAATGCTAGGATTTTGAGAAAAGAGATGACAAGGACACATTTGAGAATATGTGGCTGGAGAGCAAGCCAGATTGGCAAGTTCGATAGACAAAATATAAGATTGTTTTTATACAATTACATGTTTTTTCCCTCTATGAATGGAGAGGTAAATTTATTGTCTGAAACTGGTGGAACAGTGAGCAGCATCAGTGGATTAAAGGCTCTGATTAGATCTAAGACCCGAGTGGGAAAATTATAATGGGTAAGATGGAAAAATAGGCAGTATTGGTCTGGGAGTGCAACACTTGAGCTCATAATGGCAAAGCTGGCACTGTTAGTAGGGATGAGCGTTTCTTGATGACTGATGCGCTATGGAGAAGTAGATGAGCTGAGAATGTCGAAAGCTGAGAGATGAAGGTGCTGGATGGATTCTCTGTTTGAATGTTATTTCTTCAATAATTAATGCTGGCATAGACATGAAGAAGACAGCAAATGAGATGCAGTAAATTGATAAATGAATGAGAGGTTAGTAGATTATATATATACATTAAAAAAACTAAAAGGAGAAGAAGCTTGATGGTATGAGTTCTTAAGGGAGCAGAGTCTGGAAAAAGCAAGGGAAACAAATGGATTGAAAGCAGCAGAGGATGTCACTTCCTGTAGGTCCTCACGTACATGGGCTATACCATCAAAAACAAGCTTCACTCTTGTAGATTCTCTAGGATCATGCAGGAGAGGGGACATATAAAAGATAAAACTAGGGAATCTGGAGAGTCAAAGGGAAAGAGATGTACGGTATTTCCGTATAACAAAGAAGAGGACAATTTTGAAAATTGTGAAATACAAAACTATAGTCAATGTGGTTACATGATTTTCTCCATGGATTGTCGAGAATTTAGGAAAAAATATTGAATAAAATATTTAAAATGTAGCTTAGTTACCTTTGACTGACAATATTACCTACATGCTAGCTAAGGAGAAAGCACCTGAATAACTAAATAAAAGTCGAGACGTGATAAAATACACACAAATACTCACACATGCTAACTTATAAAATGATGAAGTAGGAATAATACCATACCACACATTATTAATATTATTAATGATGATAAGACTGATGTTATCATTGTGCCTTTTGCTAGGCACATACTCCTTCTCAATAAGCCTCCTAGTTAGAAAATTAGAAAAATAATAACTTACAAAACGTCTATGATGGTGAAAAAATGTGACAATTTCTGTGACTTTACTGGCTAGGGAAGAGAAAATTAATGGATGGTTCAAAAACATTAACTCTGCATTAAATTTAAAGAGAGATTGTAGCTGTTTGATCTTAAATTGCTACGTGATTTTTTTGGAAGTTGTTTTCTTATCTGAAAAATTTGGATTTTGATACCTAAGCTTCAGTATTTTTGTAAGATTAAAAACAATGTAGTGATAGCATCTAATCAAACACCTAACATGGAAAAAGCCCAAAATAATTAATGGCTATGGATGTACTCTGTTATTTTCTGATAGGGACTGAACATACATAAATTATGTTCATGAATACTAAATCTGAAATCTCTATTTTTATTCAGTAGCATCCAGGCTGTTGTTTTGCTCCTTGAAAATATCCTAATGATATAAGCAGGTTGGATTCTACTTTTAAAATAAATTTTATAAAGTGCTAAATCTCAGTTCCATCTGTACATTATTCTTAATATTTCAGCTGGAGTAGAAAACCTTATTTGTATACTACTGATTTTATTTCTACTCTTAAATATCAAGAAGGTATTTTTAAAAAAATATGTTGATATTCATGAAACTGTACAAGATTTATCTCAATGAACCATGAATACACAGGTCAAAGAGATAAGGAAGAATCATACATAGACCCATAGAGCAAGGGGGTGGTTTGGGGATGCAGCTCAGTGGTAGAATGCTTGGCTACTAAGTGGGAGGCCTTGGGTTTAATCCTCAATACTGGGGCGGGGGGAGAATTTGATAAGCAGACAGAAGATTCATTTAATTCAATAAAGTAATCAAGGAGGAATTGGTTCCACTGTGGCAAGTACACACTGGAGAAGTCAGGCATTGAACTTTCAAAATGAAGCAGAAAAAAAAGTACCGGTACATGTTATAAGAATCTAAACAAACAATATCAGCACAACCTTTCTTTTCAATGAACTAAGAGAAACTAGCAGTGTAACTATTTAACTATCATATATATATATTTTTTTCCTTTTCCCTTCCTTCCTTTCTCATTTTCCCCATCATAGTTTCTCTTTTCTTTTGAACAGTTTCTTCCCAATTCATAATATCTATAAGCATTTTTTCCAAAGAGTTTTGAGGGACACTTGGTATTTGAAAAGGATTGGAGGTAAAGTGCAAAGGTAAGTCTGAAAGTGTCTTTATTATTAATTGCTGATGCAGCCTTTTGCAGATAACAGAATTAAGTTTGAGAAAGCAAATCAATTTATTATTATCAATGGATTATGAGTTTTGAGGGATAATTTATAATTTATATGAAAGGGCACTTTAATGAATATAATTTGTATGTCAATGAATAGACAGAAAGCCGTAAATCAAGTAGTGAAGTCAGCAATACAACTTCCTTTTAACAGGAGAAATAAAGCTGTTCATTATTAATCTCTATAAGGAATGACCAGAAATCAATATCACACTTGGTAGTCAGAGGGGAAATATTGGCCAAACATAGGATTGTCTAGTTATCTATTGCTGCATGACAAATGCACGTTAAATGTAGAGGCATAAAATAATAACCACCTTATTATGAACTAATATTCATGGAGTGGATGAGTGAAATGATGATGTCTAATGTCCTGAGCTGGGAGCATATGCAAGCTAATAGTAAACTAATGGCCAAGGAAAGACCCATCTGAACACATCTTGCAAATCTGGAGGCTGATTGTTAGTTTTGGTGAGAGCTGTCAGGTGACTACCCACACTTGTGGTCCTCTGCTTCCACGCAGCTTGCTGCCAATGGTGAATCCTACAGTTGCTTCAGGCTGAAGCTGACTCACATTTTGTGACATTGCCTCAAGGGGCGGGGAGAGGATAATCTCACTTTCATAAGGTAGAATGACATAACATTGTAATAAGTATGTGTAGCCATTTTTGAAAATACAATCTGTTAAATATGGAGATGAGTACTATCAATTTTGCTCGGCATCTGTTGATGGGATCTTTTACAAATATAAAGGAGATGAATTTCTGACTTCTATATTCTTCAGCATTTATATATTGTTCTTTATTACAATTTTACTCTTATTTACTTGTAGTTAAGGCTAAATCTTAAAATGACAGTTATTACAGGAGGATTTGGGGAATTATCTTTGAGTGGGAAAAAGACGACCTCCCTTATTTCTGTGACTAGTTATTTGCTTGGCATTATTATGATGTGTATAATATCTCTGTATAATTTTTCATATGTTAAATATTTTTGTAAGATGAGCAATGTCTTGATATAGATTTTTCACAGAGGAAATGTTATGTGATATATTTTAGGGGACATTTGAATTTCAATTAGATTTTGAAAGCCAGAGAATTTTTCAGTATACTGAGATGACAAAAATTTCTTAATAGTTCATGAAAGTTTAGACAGAGTCAAAAGAGATCATAATTTAAGGACATATTAGCTTTCTAATCATAAAATTTCTAACTAAACTCCATCTAAGTTTTAAAATAGCATTAGGGAGCTCACCCACCTTATCAAAGAGGAAAATAACTGCCCTAATAAAGTTGAATAGTTAATGTGAAAGGAAAATGACAACTTAGCAACAAAGGCAAGATTAGAATACAGGTTTTCTGATTCTTATTTCAAGTTAGCCACAGTTTTAGGGTTTATACCATATTTATGCTGCTTATATTTATCCAAACTTGAAGATTCAGCTGAACTTGTAGAAATATTTGCTGGCTTTCTTCTACACAAATGTATTCATAGATTTTTTTCAAGTCTCAATAAAATTATATTGATTATGTGATTTATGCATTGCATAGTATAAATAAAATAGTTTTGTATATCCAGGTTTTTGATATTAAATAGCACAATTATTTAAGTATGCAGTTAAGATTTCTCCCTAAACCAAATTAGGCTTTCATATTCATAAAGCATCATTGAGTTCCATGTTAATAGAAACCAGTAGCATGTGGCTTTCATTTCTTGAAGTCAGTTGAATGAGTCTATTACATGAATATTTCTTTTCAATATTTTAACAGTTTTGTAACTGAATACCAGGTCCATAGGCTTGTTTAAATTTTTTTTAATGAGTAACTATTCAATACATTTCAATGCAGTATGACTAAATATGGTACTCTTAATGCAGAATAATTATAACATGGTTATTCACGTTGGAAAACATTTTTAATTTGTAAGCATAAAGTTAGCAGTGGCAGATAAAAACAACTTAGATCACCATAAAAGCCTCTAAGAAATGATACACCTTTCTTGACAAGTAGAACAGAGAAAATGATAATGAAATAATTTTCCAAGTCCCTTTGCCATGGAAATTTACTTTCCTTAGGAGAATGATTTTACCGATCAGTTATTGTCCCCTGCACTGAAAGAGGAAAAATGTACTATACATTGACAAGAGAAAATATCTTTTGAGTCCTTAAAGGAAAAACACTGGGAAATGTCCTATGTTCAGCATGAATTTTTTTTCAAAACCTTAATAATTTATTATATCTGGTGATTTTAGAAAAGCATAATATTTTAATAATGTCGTTAAAACTTAAACTTGCTACTGTATAAGTTGAATAACAGGCCAAGTTAAAATCTTAAATATAGTAGATCTTGGGGCCGTGATAGAGAGTTAAAGTCAGCAGACATCTCTAGACCTATTAAGACCCTTATTTGAAATAACCGAACTGTGTTCCCAATATTTTAAACACATTACTACCTACACAAGATAGTTAAGATAGTTATACAGTTAATTTCTCTTAGTTCAATGAAAAGAATGCTTGTGCTAATATTCTCTGGACAAGATATCATGCCTATATCTTGTATTCTGCATAACTACAAGGAAGACAACATCATGCAATGTATTGATTATTGTAACTCTCCTATTAACCTGTTTTGAAACTGTTTCATTGTTATTTTTTTCTCTTTAAAATAAAATAATAAAAATATAAATGAACGCATTACCCCAGGTCTTTGATTAATCTGAGTCAGGACCAGGAGATACACCAAGAGGGATTTATTGCATTATTCTTTAAGGAAATCATATAACTATCTACAAACAGACACAGTATATTTTATCTATCAATATAATCATTAAATGTACTTAATTTGTTCGATAAAATTATGGAAAAAAGCAAATGCTGATTATTTTGATTGTGGATATAAAAGATGAATCAAGAGAAAAAGGATATGATTTTTTTTTTTTTTTTTTTTTTTTTTTTTTGGGGGGACAGGGTCTTGCTTGCTATGCAGTTCAGGCTGACCTTGAACTCACTATATAGCTGAGGCTGACCTCAAACTCACAGCAATCCTCCTCCCTCAGCCTCCCTAGGGCTGGGATTACAGGCATGCACCACCACACCTGGCTGGTATGGATATTTTAAATGTAGAAATAAGTGTGTTTTGACAATCAGGGAGGAATAGGATTAAAAGAATATAATATCTGTAAAATGTTTTCCAAAACTTATAAAATGTCTAAAAAACCTGAAAGAAACAGAACCTTTTTGTCAAAGCAAAAAGATTATTCTGCACTAGGCAAGAAGAACAAAATACACTCATTGGGAAATTTTAAGATACTGACATACTGTTGGAAATAGGATGTGAAGAAAAACTTTACAAAGGCAAAGTTGGAAATGTTTCCAAAGAGAAGTGAGTCATGGGCGAACTATAGGAAGGGATATATATATATATATGTACAAAAAAAAAAAAAAAAAAAAGAAGGTCAGCTCAGAGCATTGATTATAAAAGAATGAAAAAGAACAAAGACTGAAATAACAATATTTTGGACAGCCAACCATATTTATGACTGCGTGTGGGAGTTTGTTCCCATGAACATAGACAATTCAGAGAAAATCATGCATATTTGATTTAAAAGAAAAAATGAACATGGAACTTAAATATAAAATTTGGTAAAATACATTCAGGAATTTAAGATATTTAATTCAAGTAGAAGTAACTTGGAATTCACATTTTATATCCTTAAAATGTAGCACTTTATTTGTTGAAAGAACATGTGGGAACCACTTATGACTTTGCACTTAAGACATCTATGTGACTATATATTTGTACTGTTAAATGAGTCTTCTATTATATAAAGAGACTAGCAACTCATTGACTAAATTGGTCAATAATCTCTTATTATTATTAATAATCTCTTATTATTTTAATATAAAAATGATTCAGGCCATGAGATATCATCCAGTCATATGATTATAGTCACCATATCGTCCACTAATATTAATGGAAACATGGCCCAGATTTTAGTTTTGTGTGTAAGGACTTTGTGATAACAACTGAACTATTTCTTCCCCTTGTGGCTAAAACTATGAAATCCATCTTAGATTTTACACAATATAGTATATGGGTTTATATTGTACCAGTGTAAATGGAAATGTATGATTTTTCATTTTATATTTGTGGGAAGAAAAATGCCTTTCTCTCCTTGTACCTGACATTGCAGCACTTTTGAACCTGTTACCAGCACCCACGAAGCTGAAGGAAAGCGAATCTCACTGCCTGCAGGTGCTGTCTTGGGCTCTGCACAGTTCTTGCCACTACTTTCTCAACTTTGCCTCTTGCTTCTACCGGTCCCCAGGCTACGCAGCAGTTCTGCCACACCACTCACTATTCCTGAGCAACCTTTTGTAATTCAACACCTTAATATATAGATTACATAAGTCACCATTTAAGAGAACTCTACCCACATTTCCTTTAAAAATATTATGCTCAAATCATTCATCAGACACAATTTTTGTCTTTTATTACTTTTTATTTTTGGGGTGAGACAGTACCTGCCACTTTATTCTGCATTAGAACCAGACATGTATGAAATTATTCCATAGATGATGTTCATTATAATTAATTTATCCTCTTGTTCCAGGGGCCCAGCATTATGTCTAACACATTTTTTATAAAAATCTAAATGAAACAACACATTGAATACTTCAAAGATTCATCTAGTATTTTTTTCTTCTGCTACTGCTGTTGCTGCTGCTACTGAATTTGGGGTCAAATCTAGGACCTTGTTTATGCTAAGCAAACACTTAGCCACTGGGCTATTCCTCCAGCCATAGGATTTCTTTTAAAATAGTCTCAAACACCTTAATTATTTAAAAGAAAATATGACCCTAACCAGGAGAGAGTACTGTAGCTTTCATTGCCTTCTTATCCTTGGAAATATTTTCTAAATAGAAATTGAAGAAGAAATAAATGCAAGCAATCTAGCTACAATCCCAGAACAGCAGGTGGTTTGAATATTTGTTTGAATAAGCAAACGTTTAAGTGTTGCCTCTAGGAAAAAATAGGAACATTAAGGTAGTCACCCAGGGATATAGGGGGGAGACAAACACATCAATAGAACAAACTCTTTTCAGACCAATGACAAATATTAAGAGCTGGATCTTTTTTTGAATTACTACTAATACTGTTCATAATGGAGTCTTTATTTAGCTCTTTGATGGGTAGATTATATATTCTCTTATAATAGACTTGTTAAATGTAGTATAATATTGAGAAGTTTTTGGCCTAGAAATTCAGCTTAAATTACCCAGGCAACATTAAATGAATCAATTTCTTAAAAAAGAATTCAACATTAACTTTAAAATAATATGTACTTGAGTTGTACAAAAGGAAAAATATATAGTGGTACTTCAAAGATTAGAAAGATTTAATTTTTAATTTTTAATTCTTAAAATTGCACTAAATCCAATCATTCCACATAGTTAAGCTCCAATGTTTTAGGGAGTGTGCTGTATTATGTTTCACAAGATTGAAAGCAAGGAATCCACCTAGTAAAACTTTGATTTGTTGGTTAGGGGAAAGAATCCACTTCCATGTTCCTTCAGGTTGTTAGGAAAACTGGGGGGAATCCTTTGGTGTTTTGCATCCCTGACTCCCTCTTTTACTATAAACCAGAGTAAAATCTGTGTGAGCCTATATGATCAGACCAGGTCCACATGGATGATTTTCTTTTTACTTAATCTGAAATCCACTGATTATTACCCTTAATTACATACACATCTGTATCATACAAAGTAACATCATCGCAGGAATGATTTTCCACCTGCTCTGCAACTTCACGTGTCAAATGTTGGAATAAACTTATGATCAGAGTCATTAGTCCTCCTCAGTCTTACAAACCTTAAATTCCAATGAAAAGAGTATACAATAAAGTATAAGCTCTCAAGAAAGCATTATATATGTATGAACATGTAAATGGAAAACCAACCCAACCTATAAAGATGACTAAGTGTTCCCACAGCAAATCATTTGTAAGCCGTGTCCTAGAGGAAATACTATACTTTATTAAGTAATGAAGATGATTGCAAGGTTAGAGCAGAACAGTGTTTAAGGCAAAATGAGTAACACAAGACACACTTTCATGGAGGTTTGCCTTAAGCATGGATGACATGGTTTCCATAGTGTGCAGATGGGAAAGTAGTCAAGAGACAGCTATTACTGAGAGGCAAGAGAGAAATAGTAAACATTTAAAGGTTCTAGGCAAATGTGCTGCTTGTTTAAATGTGTTTAGAAAGGCCACTTGGCTGCAGTGTCTAACAAAGTTTTAGAGCATAGTACTTGAGGGGACAGAATCATTTACAAGTCAGCAATGATGTTTACTGCAAACATGGCTATGGAATAAAGAATGCCTGTAAAAAGACACATGGAAGAAGTATAGCAAGTTGATGTAAAAGGAGTTGGTAGCTAAACAGATACAGGTGTTAAGGAGAGAAGAAAGGCATTTCTAGTTTGATCCACTGAAAGGGTCATGGACCATTTCCTGAAATAAGGAATTTGGAAGGGAAAGTGAGCATGGGGGAAGGATGACAAATTTCAAATGTGAAAAGTATGAAGTCCCTAATAAGATAGTTTAGTGCAGATGTTTATTACATGGTTGGTTATATTGTTATGCAGATCAGATGGAAGAACAAGGCTGAAAACATACAGTGGACAAACCTCAGTACGCAGTATCAGCTGGAACAATAATGAAACCTGTCTCTAGGGAGCGTGTGCATCAGGAGAATAGGATAGAATCTAAGACACAGTTGCCAGTCCACTAACACTTAGGGAATGGTTCAAGGAAGAGATGTGTGTGAAGGATACTGAGAACAAATAACCTCCTATATCCAACTAAAAAAGAAATAGAAAAATTGCTGTTATGGAAGATAGACAAATGAGAATTCAAAATTGAGAGAGTAGATAACATTTGCAAATGCTGTAGAGAAGTCATGTGAGTGAAAATTAATAAGTGGATCACATAAATGACAAGGGACTTGTTTGTAATGCTAACAAAGCATGAGTGAATAGTACAGTGTGGGTACACTCCAAATTGAAGTGGATTAGGGAGTAAATGAAACTTGAGATTCTCTTTCACTTATATTTATTTTATAATTGATAAATAGGAAGAACAGGTTTCAAATTAAGGCTAAGAGTTGGAAGAATATTCAGAGAAGAGTATTGCAATAAAGCGAAATGTGTTTGTCATAAAACATAGCCACTAGAGAGCACAGTGAAATGGTATTGGATGAGAGCAGAATGGAAGGATATTGCATAATTGGATGAAGGAAATAAATATACATTTTTTAAAATGTGAATGGAGATGATGTTAGAAAATTGGATTTGAATCTAGAGAAGTCACCAAGGATAATGAGGATCTTTATGATGTATTGGATTTAGTTAGCATCAGAATTGCAAGATATGAGCAGAAGAAAATCAATCAATAGGACAAGAGAAGAAGGTCATCATGGTAGTTTGTAGAAGGAAAATATTAGGCCTTTTGGAGTTATGTTATGAACTGGAGGGAGATCACACTTCTAGAAAAAGGAGAAGAAATTATTCTTCCAGAAAAGAAAGTTGCTAGCTGAAGTCTGGCTTAAGTGAGAGAGGCCCCCAAAAGTCTTATTCTTGAATGGTGCTGACACACAGACTTACAGGAATTGGCTGGGTAGGAAGGGCTGTATAACAAGAAGCTGTGGTTAATACATGTGGAATCTATAGTAAAGGGAAGGAGAAATTGGGGGCAAATATTAAGGCGAGTGAGCTGGAGACACCAGCATACATTTGAGTATGTAAAAAATTTTAATTTAAGATGCATCATTTGAAAGTCAAAAAACCAATAGTCTTTGACTCACAAAATAAATACAACATTTGGTTGGTAGGAGTGTATAGAATGAAGTGAAATATTCTTGAGACAAATAAAGAAAATTTAAAATATCAGACTAAAATAATTGGTAAAAACTATGGTAGAATCAAAATGAATATATTTGTGTAGGCTTGCAAAGCACTAGCTATCCACTGAAAGATGAAAGCTCTCGACAGAAAGATCAAAGATGAGCCTTCTTAAAACCTCACATTTATAAGGTATCCAACTCTTTCCATTGGTTTATCACATTGTCTTATGCTCCTAATACATTCAGGTAGAGATTCTTGGAGTTTGGAATGGAAAATTTGAGTAGATATGAGAATATATTGTAGACTTACTATACAAGGCACTTTAAGAAATTTTGCAATAAATTTTACCAGAGAAGACTGTATATTAGAGCCAGGTATGTTCCTCTAACAGGACCCTCACAAATAGGCAAGAATGATACTAAGAAAAAATCATAGTAAAATCCTTCAAGCATTCTAAGGAAAGCATTGGCTGGTTTAATCTTGATAGTTTCAGAATGTTTGCTACAGTCTGCAAAGATTGTTAGGAGCTATTTTAAGAACACACAAAAGGACAAGTATATGAATGGCCTACCCATGCAATTGTCAGGTGTGCGTGATTCTGTGAATTTCAGTCCTACACAAGAGTAGAGACTCAGGCCATATCAGAGTGAAATTTATTCTCACATAGGTTCAAGGTAGCTCTAGACTCAAAATCCTCTTAAATCAGTAAATAGCTTACTGATCTGCATTAGGAATAAAGTAAGGCAGAGATATAAGAGATTCAATAGAATGGCCTCGATTAGGAAATTCTACAGGTCTGTGGTTGCAAATAATTCCAGGTAAAATGGCAGTAATAAATGTACAAGACTTTAATTATAGTGTATTATTGACTCTACCCAAGAAGAAGTACAGAACATGTCAGAGGTTTTGAATATGTTACAACAGCACAAAGATAACATAAACCTTAGAGAGATGGTGTTAGGTCTCCAGAGAATTATTCCAAAGATGTGATGCAATTTAATTTAGAATGAGTAAGAGTTAGAAAAGTAAAAATGGCATTTGCCTAAGCAGAGACATTATTATCAGAAATATTGTTTGTTCAAAACAAGGACGTAGGTGGTAAGGACAACATTTAGGGGACACTGGGAAGATTCTAGGTAAGAAATAATGAAGTCAGACACAGGTTTTGCAGTAGAATAAAATGGGAAAGGGTAAATTCGAGAAAATATTAAAAAGTTGACTGAACAGAATGAGAAGTTCAACAAGATAATGTATTAGAAATTCATGGCCTGGGAATTTCTGGCTTTCACCATTTTATGAATAGTAGAGGCCATTTCTGAAACAACAAGAGAATGAGCTGGGTTTGGGTGGGGATAAAAAAGGGTGGTTAACACAGATGACCCAAAAAATTCCACCAGAAGATTCCTAGAATGAACAACCAAATTCAGCAACACAGCACTGTGTAAAATCAACACACAAAAAATCAATTTTGTTTCTGTACACAAATAATGAACTTACTGAGAAAGTCCATAATAGCGTCAAGAAAAATTAAATACTTAGACCTCTACAAAGAAAAAGAATCTGAAAAAAGAGATCAAGGAGGATGTCAGAGAAAGGAAGGAGGTCGCTTGTTTCCGGATAGGGAGAACTAATATTGTCAGAATGGCCATACTCCCAAAACTGAGATATAGATCTAATGCAATCTCAATCAAAAGACCAACAACATTCCCCAAAGGTCTAAAGAAAAGAATCCTAAAATTCACGCTGAACCAGAAGAAACTCAGAAGAGCAAAAGCAGTCCCGGACAGAAAAAGCAAAGCAGGTGGTATCACAATCCCAGATTTAAAGCTATATTACAAACATACAGTGATTGAAAACAGCATGGTACTGGCACAAAAACAGACATGCAGATTGGTAGAACAGAATAGAGGATGCAGAAACAACCCTAGGACGTTCAGCCACCTGATCTTTGGCAAAGGGGCCAAAAACATATGCTCTAGGAAAGATAACCCCTTTAAGAAATGGTACTGGGAAAGATGGCTATACACATGCATAAGATTGGACCCAGACCTGTATCTCTCATTATATGCTAAACTGAAAACAAAATGGATCAAAGATCTATATGTTTCCAACAGAAACAACCTGCTGGAAGATTAGATAGGTAAAACCATTGAAGATGTAGACATAAGCAAGGACTTTCTGAACAGAACTCTAAATGCACAAGAAATGACATCAAGAATAAATGGGACTACACCAAATTAAGAAGCTTCTGCACAACAAAGTAAACAACCAACAAAGTGAAGAGAAAACCTACAAAATGGGAAAAAATGTTTGCTATCTACTCTTCGGACAGAAGACTAATAAATAGAATATATAAAGAACTCAAAAAAAAATTCAGATCCCCAAAATAAAAGAATCAATCAAAGGCAGGCAACTGAAAAGGAAGGACACTTCTCAGAAGGAATACAAATGACCAATAAATACGTGAAAAAAGGTTCAACAGCACTGGGCATTCAAGAAGTGCAAACTAAGGCAACACTGAGATTCTGTCTTAGCTCAGAAACAATGGCTGTCATCAAGAAATAAAATAATAACAAATGCTGCCAAGGATGCAAGGAAAAAGGAAGCCTTCTGAATTGTAGGTGGGAAAGTAAATTAGTACAATCATGTTGAATACAGTATGGAGATTCCTAAAAAAAATGAAAATAGAAATTTCATTTGACTCAGCTATTCCCCTTCTGGGTATCTTCTAAAAGAGTTAAAGACATCATATTACAATGATACATGCATATCAATGTTTATATCAACACAACTCATAATAGCTAAATTTTGGAAGTGGCCTATATGTTAATTGACAGATGAATGGATAAAGAAAATGTGGTATTTTGCACAATGGAGTACTAGTCTGCTGTAAAGAAGGATAGCTATGAGTCATTTGTAAGAAAATGAATGCACCTTGAGGTCATAATACTAAGTGAAATAAATCAGACACACAAGCTTAAATATTGCATAGTTACTCTTATATGAGACACCTGAAGTATAAATAAGTTAAAGACCAAAATAAAAGATAGATAGTAGAAAATAGGGAGATAGATCTTTTGCAAAACAGAATGGGACCAAGAGATGAAGGCAGGAGGTAAGGAGGGTCAGAGAAGGGGATGTAAAAAAGATTAAGATGTGTTATGCACTTATGCCAACTCCACACAAGGAATGTAATCATTATGTGCCACAAATATGTACTAAAGAATTAAAAATTAATGACATGGATTGGAATGATTTTAACTATAAGTATGAATTTTTTATATTTCAGGTGACTATCTTTCAGATATTTGGTTATATATACATGAAATTTGTGAGTACTGGCAGAGCTGTAGAGATTTGAAGGTCGCTAATTTATAGGTGGGAGATGAAGCCACCTAATTACAGCACACGGAGAAGTTAGAATAAAATAGAAATCTGGGAACACTCAGCATTTAAGGGCCAACCACAGTGGAAGATTTACTAAGGGAACTGGAGCTTGAGGGTGCTAAAGGAAAAGTATCCTTTGAAAAAGTATTAAATCCTCAAGAGAGATAAATAACTGATAAAGCAAAATGCAAGAGTATTTGGAAATAGGCAGGATTAAGAATATAATGGATGGGTTGGCACTGAACATACCTTATCAGTACTAAAATATGCACTATTAGCAGTTTGTGGATGGTGGAGTCGCGGGGAAATGATTGATTTTATGTCCTCTAGCTTTGACTTTCTAGAATTAGTACCATCTCTTTGGTAAGAGAGGTAGTGGAGGATGCAGCGAGAAGTACCAGCAGATCTGAACAATCTCTTCGGGAAATGGAGAGCTGACTAATGGTGAGGATAGATTTTGACAATCATTGACTAGAAACCATATGCTGGATTCATATTCCTCACTAGTTCTCAGCTGCTGGTTGCGGGAGCATGTGGAATGTAGGGTTGGCTATTTTTTAGGGTCAGAGTGAACACAGAATAGACTTGAAGTAATAATGGAGTTAAGTTAACTTACAAGTTCAGAGTTCAGTTTTTATCTGTAGAGAAGGAAATGAGGCCCAGAGATCTGATAACCTCTGGATCCTGAGGTTGTAATTATGACTTTTTAAATCTATACTCAAGCACAGAATACATGAACACAGATATTGTGCAGAAGAAGGCTATTAGCTACTGAATAGATGTATACATTTTTGTAATGACATAGGTTGTTATTCAGGAATAAACTGACAAAATCAATATTATCAGTTAGATGTTAGAAACAGGAAAAAGGAAAACTTGTTTATTTATTCAGTAAATATTTATTGAGTAGCCTGTGTGTATCTAGTCTCATGCAAGCTGCTGGAGATACAGAAATGAGTAGGACTGAATGCATGTTCTCAGTTAGAACAGGATGTTGGAATTGTTGATGGTTCCAGCTTTGGAAAGAATTATGAATGAGACAGTGACAAATTTGAAAGGCAGTATCTAAAATTATAATCAGTATTTACTTAATAAAACAAGCTGATATAACGAACCAAGTGGTAATATAATTCAGACAAGAGAGCTAGAATCGCATCAGGAACACCTATGGGGAGTATTTATGATGGCCAACTAGAGGGCAGGCAGAGGGAGAAGAGAGGAGAGAGGCTCCTGTACTCAAGGAAATCCCAAGATTGGAGGGACATACTGGAAGAAATGAGCCACTTAAAAGGAGTAGAGATGGCCACAGGTGATTTGTGTCTGAGACAAATGTTACCGGACATAGAAATAGTCAATATGGTACAATGACTCTGAGACACAAGTGAGAAAGTCAGAATTGCTCAGATAGATTCGCAGGTGGAGAAGTACTAATGATCTTAGCAGGTGCTTTCTCGGGTGGTGGGAATGGCATACGTCCTCTGGATGGTGAAATATTAGACTGACGAAATTGTGTGCTATCAGTTGACAACCAGCACTCTCGGGTCTCCTTATGTTTACAAGCAGTAGACTATATCATTGGTCTTTAAGATGAGAAGACAAAAGCATGCCTTTACTAGAGAAACATAATACAAAGTGTAAGGCATGTATGAGATATAAATTTAACCTATAGCCAAAAGAGAAGAAACTACAATGCAATAACAAAGGATTTGTTTTAGTAGGGATGATTATTTTGGGAATAACAATGGCTTAAAAGTTAGTTTCATCATCGGGAAATGAAAAAAAAATCCTTTAATAGTTAAAGCCAAATCCAATACTCAACAAACCTCAAATGATTTAAATGGTTTATAATATAACTGTCCTGCAAAGAGTGATGTCATATGCTTTTGAATGTAAAGTAATAGATTATTCTGACATGGACAAGTAATTCCACATATTATTACCTTCACATTTTAAAGATGGCATAAAATGTAAAGATCTTCTAAATTTAACAAATGACCTCTGATTTCCAGAAAAAAAGGCCACCTTCTAGGGTGTTGGTAAGTGAACATAAGTTTAATAGTGTTATTGCATTTTCAACATAATTAGTCATCTAACTATGTATTCAAATGAAGCTAATGGATTTCCATGTACAATTAACTATGATTTATCTAAGAGCTTTGCAGTTTGAATTTTTCTATCAATTTGCTCACGATTACTCTTTTTTATCAATTTGCTAATTATTTTTGAACAAATTTCACTTCAAATAAGTTAAAATCTATTTTCATGATGTAACATACATCAAACAGCCATTAAAGAGGAGTTGCGGAGAATACAGCTTTACCTATTGTTTGGAAAAAGAACGTTATTTGACAAATTAGGCAAATAATTTTTTTAGCCCCATTTTAATGGAATTAAAGATGAATGAAAACATTTTAAAATTTTAAACAGTAAACATGTATTAATCAATAACTGTGTTCCTTTCATTCATCTCGGTTTTACTTTGCTATTTAAATAGAATATTCACATCTTTTCTTTGAATTCTCATCAAAAGATATGGGGAAGTTCAAAAATGCCAAATTAATGACTTTAGAATTAATCCCCAAATACAGTGTACTTATGAAATAAATACAGCTTGGTTAAAAAATTAGCTAGCTCAATTTCATTTAAAAACTGGTTTGGTATAAGATGCGTGAAATGTCCTTTTTGTCATCTTAGAGCTGGTAGAGGCCAGTGGGGTTGGAACTCCTAAATTTCAATATGTCCGCAAGGCTCTGCTGCAGCACCTTATTTTCCCCCAGCAAACAGGGTTCCTGAACCCAAAGGGAGCACACAAGTCTTTCTTAAATTAAAGATGTTCCTGCCCAAGAGAAAACTAAATTCTACTTGAACAAGAGATGTGCTTAGGTGTACAAAGCAAAGCAACAGTGCTGCGACTTGTGGGGGCACACTGAATGAAACCAGAGTCATCTGCAGAAGGGCAGCCTGTGATAGTGGAAATGGGGATGTGATTCATGCCAAATTCTAAAGCAACCTTCCTGCTAGGGCCACTGGGCACAGAATCCATGTGTTGCTGCATTCCTCCATGAAAATAAATAACTAAAAGTGGATCTGTGCCCTTACATGAAATGCTAAACAAAAGCCATCTAAACATCGTATGAAATAACTAAATGCTAATTCTTAAAATATTTTAGAAATGTTTAGTAAATTCTGTGGTGCTATATGTCAATTTTATATATAACTTAAAATTTATTAGTTGCTTTTTCAGGGAAAAGTCCCCACTAATATGATCTTGATGGGCAATGACTTAGTCTCAGCATAATTGGTAAATTGAGCCAAAGGTAAATTAAAACACCATTATTTTTGTTGATTTTATTATTTCATTTTGACACATGAATTGGTTATACAAAATGTCTTTAGAAATTCTTTTGAAAATTGTTAATTCAGTATATAGAATTAATCCATATTAAAACTCCATTTATCCTGGTTAGGGAACTTGGGCAGATTGCCATTTAATGGTTTGAGAGAGACATTCTTCGTTGATAGAGCAACAAAATCATGCTCTACCGCCTAACAGCTAACGTTACTTCATGCTGAAATGGAACCTGTTGTGAGACCTACAACGTATAAGAATCAGGAGTTACAAAGTCAGATGATGACGAGTTACGTCTTCATCTGTGTATTCTGAGACAGTTTTGGTAACTCTCGGGTAAAGCACAGGCTCTGGACTCAGTATATAACCACCTTAATGGGAGCTGGGTTGTTCTACTAGTAAACCTTCTCAAAATTACCAATCCAAAGATATTTGAAAAATATGATATTCTAGTATTCTTAGTTGAGGTGAAAAGCCATGCACCAAACAAAACAAAGTATGAAATAAAAATAACAATAGTGATTATCATGTAAATAATATATGCAGCCCTAATCGCTACCATATTGCTGCTAGACTGAGAGAGAGGGTTTTTTTGACCCTATTTGACCGCAATTTGATCCTATTTCTGGTGTTCAGATTCCAAATGAATCCTTCTATGTCACTGACTCATGGAGAGTAATTGAAGCCACTCTGAACTCCTACAGAGTTTCACATTAAAATATAGAATATGGAAATTCTATATTATGTTCCCTTTATATATAAATACAGGTATTCATTTTAAAATTCTAAATAGAAATATCGGGCATCATGGTAAGTGTTTTTATTAGAGTGAAACTTGAAATTCACAGTTTTAGTTTTTTCTGTTTAGGTAACAGGCATTTCTTAATACATTGGACAGGTTAACTAATGAAAACAGTAAAATTGAAGAATTATGTAAGCATTCTAAAAGAACAATGGACCGTGGCAAAATACCATCAGTTTATACTATTTCGTAAATATTAAAAATCAACAGCAGAAATTATTTGTTGTGGCACTTTGACTTGAGTATTACATTTTAAAGATAACTTTCATACTACTTCACTGAGTAAAATAAATTAGTATATGTAATATATAACATATATAATATGTATATTTCTATATATAAATATGTGTTATGTTATATATTCATTAATCATAAGTTAGTAAGTTAAAAACCATGGCCCCTAAAACCAGTATTTCAATCTTTTCACAAAAGAAAATATTATGCACATAATTACTATATATTAACTGTAGTCTGATAAAATAAAATCAAGCATAGAATGATTTGTATGTAAAACCTTACAAAAAAATCAAAAATTAAACATAATTTATGAATTGTTCAGAACATTTCAGAAATAAAATCTTTCCCCCCTCCTTTACATTTACTGTGATCCTGGAAATCCTAGGAAATTCGAACAAGAGAAATTCAGAGGAGGTTGGATGTCCCCACAACTGCCATCTCCACCCCAGCAAGGAGCCCATAGGGGAAGTGCTTTGGTTTACAATTTTCCTCAGGCACGAAGCAAAGGAAGCCTCTTGGTGTTGCAATGCAGAAAATAACCTGTCACACTGACTTGGGTGCCAGTGCAAGGCCGACACGTAGATTACACAGCGCTTCACAGCTGTGTGACTTCACCAAGGACATGAATCCCTAGGCTGAGGTTCCGGAAGAAGCTCCATGGCATCTCCACTTCTTTTTTGTTTGGGTGTTTTTTGTTGTTGTTGTTTCTTTGTTTTCATCATTAGGAATAACAAGTTATTTAACAAAAATAAAATGAAAGAAGGAAGTTAGTTTTAGCCAGATATTGGCACATGGGTGGTCCTTCATAAATGTTATCCATTCTCTTTATTATGAAATAGAGGGACTGTTGAGCTTCTATTATTTCCATTCATGTTTTAAATAATAGCAGTAGTTAACTTATCGCGATTTTTAATAGAGATGTGTACCTGTGCTAAGGTGTGCCATGGTAGTACATCTCCATGATGCAAGCCAGTATCCATTCTTTCCCAATTCTTCCTGAAACAGTAAACAACAAGCAAGATACAAAATCGCTTTCTTTCACTCTGCTTTTGAGTACCAAGCTACCAAAACCCTTGGATTTTTCTGTGTTCAACAATGCATTATAAATCAGTTAACTGACTTGTTTCTCTCTGAAATGAGATGCACGATCTGCTCTAAGACACCTGAGAAGATTTCTAGCTCTTTTATTTGGAGGCTTGGTCTATTTCTTCCACATCGTTTACCCCTAAAATTTACATTAAGATAATAAGTATAAAAATGAGTATATCAGCTCAACATTTCAATGGAGAAATAAACACCAAAACCATTTTAGTACCATGCAGAATAGGAATGAGAAGGACTAATATTTAGGTATACGTTAGTCAAGATTTCTATAGTAATAAGGAGTATGTAGCCTATGTAATGTGTTCAAAATCAACATTAGATGTTAGGAAATATGTAATTATACTCAATAATAAAAATTTGTACTCTAATTTTGTTTTTAGACTATTTAGGAAGTGTCAATAGAGACCAACTTAACTTTTCAACTACTTTTTATTCACCATAGAATTAGCAATGCTTGGGATTTACTATGAAATTGGCAATACAGTTGGGTAAGAGGATATGAAAGACATATACATCCGTAAGTCTTAACTGTAATCAGCTTCTGGAAATTAAAGAGCATACTAATTATTATAAATCACATATTTAGTACAATCATATATTTCTACTAATTTATGACAAGTGCAAACAAAGAGTAACAAAACAAAGAATACATCTTCCTCTGTAACTTTACGAACTTGAGAGAATAGGGTTAAGGAAGAAAATAGAATTGGGAGAACCCAGGAAAACTTATGTAGCTTTTTAACCAGAGACAAACAAATATGATGCAGTCCCTAAAAAATAATAGTGTGGCTAAATGTAGCACAAACCTAATTGAGAAGTAAATGATACAGTTACCATAGCAATTTATCTTTTAAAATATTATGGTGAAAGTAAATTGAGGGAGGTAGTTATACAGTAAGGTTGAATGTGCTGGGTTATAGAAACAAAGACACACACACACACACACACACACACACACATACGTATATGAAAGAGATGGTGAACTTTCACCCATGAGTATATATATAGAAATAGCTATGAATGTTTTAGCAAGTCTTATTTATCAAAGAAACCTTGTTCGTAAAGTCACTTTTTAAAACAACAATAAACTATTGCTATGTTATTCCATAACAGTAAAACTAGTTCTTAGAGGAGTAGAATAAAATACATTAAATAAGATTTGTAATAATACTTCAACTTTGGAAAAATAACTTAAATATATAAAAACTACTGTTTGAGACTGTGATGTGTGTGCCCATCTTATTCTTTGCATTAATTCAAATTTAATACTGGTTGGAATCTATGAGGAAGGCACAGTTATTATCTCCATTTTCACAGGTAAAAAACCTAAAGCTTGCACAGAAGGCTGTATGCCAGCTACCCCAATTACTTCTCAATGGGTACAAAAAAAAGAAGCCCGAGCACTGGACTTCAAACTAGGGAAACGGTTCCCTTAATCTTAATGCCGCCTGCTATGCACTATCTCATCTACTCAAATTGCTGATTGCAATACCAATATAATCCTCTAACTGCATTCCATCCTGAATTCACATGAATATGATTACTATTCATTATTCATACTTTCCTTCTGAAAATAATATGTGATAGAAAGCACACCTTGTAAAACGTCCTGCAAACAGAACGACTATTTCTCATTATAATTTTAGTTGACAATGTATATAGCATTAAAAGCAACTTCCAATTTAATGGGTATGTAAATAATATGCCATCTAATGAAAATCATCTAAAAATGTTTTTCTACTAATATATCTTTTTTTTTTTACAGACTCTTTTTTAAAACATCCAAGTCAACATATAGGGGACTTCTACTTTGCAATGTGAACATGACCATGAAAAATAGTTTGAACTGAAAGCAAGCCATGGAAGGCCTAGATTGACCAAACAGCCCTGGTACACAGAATGATATGAATCCTGCACAGGCTAGAAGATTAGCAAATAAATTGAACAGAAAGAAAGCAAAACAAAACTAGTTCAAATTTTATGATTTCTTGTGGAAAAAGAAGTTCCTAACTAAAGGCATTGGAAATTTTGAAGGTTTTAAAATATTCCAACAGAAATTGCAACATGGAGTGTTAATGAAATTAGACTGACTCTTCTCTCTAATCTCCTTAAAAATAATACATGCATTTCTTACAAAGAAATGGAAACTGACATCCTAATAATGGCAAGGTGGTATTATAATGCTTTTTCTTTTAAGTCCAGGCTTCCCACCATTTTAATATAAATGTTGAAAAATACGACATTTTATTCTTTCATATAATATTACTTATTGCTTGTTACAGCGAGGGCAGGGTTTATAATTATTCGGGCTACAAAGTCCTTGCTAATGTTAAAATTCTCCATTTTCATATAAATAGAATGCAATCTGTCTGATTTTATCCATCTTGCTCCATAGTATTCAGCATATTATTTTCAGGGCCAGGGTTGGAAGGAAACCCTATTAACTACATCCGTGGCACTCATATCTCCATGGTTAAATACATCTACACTTAGTTCAAAGCATCTTCCCTAAGCACAAAACAACACACACACACACACAATACCTTGGGGCAATTTTGTCCTCATCTATAATGACTTTTTATGCATAAGGATATTTTCTTTCCCTTTACAATAATCAAGCATTTTTAAGTGTGATTTCTATATTGCATTATCAGAGATTGATTTACTTTATTGCTTTTGTTTGTTTTAATCAGAAACAGAATGGCTTGACCGTGTTTGTATTTACTTCAGAAAGTATTTCTTAGAAAACAATGACTTTGAGGAGCTTCCATTGTCAATTCTTGAATGTTATCCAAGATCTGAGAATTAGAAATAATCTTCAGCTTTTTAACAGCAAAGTGCCCAAGCAAATTCCAGGGTAAAGTCTACAACATGTTATTAATAGTACTCAGTAGGTGTTTGGGGTGTGGATCCATCATGTGCCAAGTGCCAGTCTACTAGTAGGCAAGGTAGACCTTATTTCTTCACATCAATAGCCTTCCTCACTATGATATCTATCTTGATATGGTCTACAATTTCCCACACCAGTGTCTAGTAACAGAACCAAAGATGGAACCTTTATCCTAGCTAGTGGTGAAGACTCAGCAGTTCAGGAAAAAAAAAAAAAAAACAGGCTTTTCATATTCATAATTTTTCTACAGCTAACTATTTTTAGGTTGTTTTTTAACTTCAGTGTACTGAAGTATAAAATAGGAAGAACTACTCAATTGTATTTAAGAAAAAAATAATAAGTAGTTGAACCAATGAGCTTGATTTCGTTATTCTGCAATAAGAAAATAGGGTCTGGCAATAACTCTACTAATATCCTAAACAATGTCCTCAGGGAGAAGAGATGCGTCTTTATTATCTTAGTGTCACCCACTGAATTTGCACATGGTGCATATTAAATATATGCTCAGAAAAAAGTATGAGCTCTGAATAGGGAAAAGAAGAGTGATCCTTTTCCACACAGGATCACACTGCAATGTGAAATTAGGGTTCCACATTCAGACATGGGCTGTTCCCTTCCCATTAGTCAATACTTAATATTGAAGAAATTTAGTGTCTTCGTTATACTCACAGA
Source organism: Erethizon dorsatum (assembly GCA_028451465.1). Classification (NCBI taxonomy): domain Eukaryota; kingdom Metazoa; phylum Chordata; class Mammalia; order Rodentia; family Erethizontidae; genus Erethizon; species Erethizon dorsatum. Next base: position 142,079,122 of record CM051824.1, read on the forward strand.
AAATGATCCACATAAATAGCAGAAGCTTTAACCACTGAGCTAGGATATTATATTTATAATAAAGCTGGTTATCAACATTTTGCTCCAAGAAAATAGGATTTTTGCTCCAGGAAATAGAATAAAAATATTCAAAGATCAAAAATATGAATTTCCTCTAAAGAAATGTACTTCATATACTTCAGCTAGGATCTGAAAAATTCAAGATTTATTTGTAAAATCCGATTAATATGAATAAAATAGATAAGCTTCAAATATAATCAGCTTGTAATATCTCTAAAAATATGCTTTGCAAACAACTCTTATGTAAGCAGTAGCTATTAACACAGAAACATACTGATTTTATAATAAATATTATGTACTATAAGTGGATTTCCATAAAGGAAGAAAAAAGAAGTAATATATAATTAATCACAAGTATCAATAATAAATTGAGAAAAGTCTATTATTGTCCAAATTCTGAAATAGGAAAAATATTTAATTTGTAAAGCATTTTCATCTTTGAAATCAGGTATGTTCTCATTAAAATGATATTTTAAATCATTTTGGGGTTAGTAGATATTAAAATCTAAGCTAAAACATTAAAGTCTGCCATTGAAATTTTTCAAAGTTTATTGAGGAAAAAATTAACATAATATGACAATTTCAGCCAAATTTTGTACTATTTATTATAGGTTACTAAAAAAAGTGGCTCTTCCAGGAGGAACATTACATTTTTCTCAGGTCCTTTGGTTAAAACACAGATTCCCCAATGCTTAAAACACTTACTTAAAAAAACAAAAACAAAAACAAAAAAACCTCTCAAACACAGAAAAAATTGACATCCCAATTGTATTACATTTTGAAAAACAAAGTCACCATAATTTTAGTTTCTTTAAAATAGTGAAAAAGATCAGTGTTCACTTTGCCCCAGTATATCACTGTATTTCATATTGGATCATTAATATGCTTATTTATTCAAAATTTGATTTTCCCAGATATCCACTTCCATATTTACTGAGGTCGTTTCCTCTCTTTCATGTAATGTACTCTCTTAAAAATTCTTAGCGCTAATGAATGTTCCCTAAGAAAGCCTTGCTCCTAAACTTCTCTGAGCTTTCAAGATGCTGTCTTCTCAGCACTTCACCTGGCTACACAAGAGGCGGCTCTAAATAAGTATACATAAAACTGTCCTCCTTGTCTGTTCCCCCAAATTTGAAATCTCTCTTTTCCACATTAACAACGATATTATTAACTGACTTGGCATTAGCTAAGTTTCCTTCTGCTTCCTCAGCTCCTACATCCATTATTTATCCTCCTTAATAACTCTGAATAAAGGAAGAGGATCAAGGGATGGAGGCGAGCAGAGAGAGAGGAGGTGAGGGGGATGCAGAACAGAATTAAGGTGTGTTGTGGACTTGTACCAAACATTATGTTCTACACTATGCAGTAATATAAAGTCAAAAATATTTAAAGCAAACTGTCAGAAATTAAGTACATGATGGCATGAATAGAAAATTATTAATATTTAAATTATACCCTGTAAAAATCTCTCTAAACATAAAACAAAAACTGTGAAATCCAACACCTATGTCCATTTACCTAATTTGCAAAGCCAACACAAAATGAAAATTTGGAGCTCTTTTTTCAAAAATGCTAAGAAGGGCCAGTGAGATGGCTCAGCAGCATAAGCGCCTGCCTAGCAAGTGCGAAGTCCTGAGTTCGACTCCCGGTACCCACATACAAAAACAGGGCTGGTGATATCGCTCAGCAGCACGGGCACCTGCTGGCACACAAGGTCCTGAGTTCAACCCCCTGTACCCACAAAAAAAAAAAATGCTAAGAATATTTAGACCGTGACAAGCAGAGCATTATACCAAATGCGGATCCTTGTGAACGCGTAGGTCCCTGTGTAGCTGATCGGATTACATGGCCATAAAAGGAACATCTCCATCACCTCTTATTTAAATTCTCTGATGCCACAGAGTCATTGTCCTTTTCCCTCTCTCTGTATTCATTTTCTATATTCCTCTTCCATCCACATCTACCCTTTACACAGGGGGTTTTCATCCTTGGCACTATTGACATGTAAGGCTGAGTAAGTCTGCTACGGAGGATTGTGCTATACACTGTAAATCAGGTCTCTACTCATCGGACGCTACCAATACCCTTCCCCACCCAAATAGTGAATATGGGAAATGTCCCCAGACAGTTCATACAGGCAAAATTGACCTTGTTGAAAACAACTGCTGTACATGGTCATTGTGCTCTTTGAAAAATACAGAGATGGTTATCGTACCTCTATGCTGAGTTTCTCTGAAGATCTTCCTACAGACTATAGAATAAGGTCCAATGGTCCATTGTGATAATAAAAGGTTGTCATAAGACAGCCTTGTGTATCTCCCCAACTCTAAATTGAATTCAGGTCATTGTTTTTCCCTTGGACTCCATCTTTGCCAAATGGTTTCCTGTTATATTCACACGCTTTTCAAGATTTTTGTAATCATACTCTAATATCTCTGATTATATATGCTACCCCCTTATCTCCTTAATGACCCCAAATTTCCCAGTTTATAAGCTTTAGGGATTCATGTAGCATATCATCTTCTCATGATGAAGTATCGCCCTGCCTTACTCCAACTGCACACAGAACTGACCACTGTTCATCTGTCTTGCGTTGTGCCTACAGGTGAGCTGCACAAAGGTGCTGCTTCTAAATCTAAGTGATTAAGAGAAGTTGAAGTTCTCGGTTCTTTGAAACAGTTTAACAAATGAGAAGAGTGAGCCATCATCAGTAACATTACCTGGAAACAATAAAATTGCCTCTGCAACATATGTTCACATGTGGAATCTTTCTTACATTCATATATGGATCCAAAAACGTCTGTATGTCTTTTGTTTCATTTATGAATTGTTATTGTGCTTGATTTTCTATATGCCTACTTCACTACTATAACCTATTCTTGAAGGTCAGGGCAGAATTTTTGTACTTACTGTGCAGAGAGCATAATCCTTGGCATATGGTAAGCATTCATGTATTCATCGTTAAAAAAAAAACGGGAAAAGGGAGGGAAGAAAAGAGAGAGACAAGAAGGGAGAGGCAGAATGGAGAAAGAAAAGTGTCCTACGTTGAATAAGAAAGCTGATTCTCCCGATATATGGCCTTCAGATTAATATTTAGATAAGCGATCTCCGCACAGCATATTCATATACAGATCCTTCATCATCATTAGTGTCATCGTCACTAACACATTAATAAATGTGACAATAAGAACATAGACTGGTTGCTTTCTAAGCACTTTCTACCTAACACTTTTGAGGAATGCATACAGTTTGTGAATACCTACTTTGGGAACTTTGCATAATGCTGTTTTCAAATTTTGTTTTTCATTTAATATTTTTTAGAATTAGAAATTAACATGTTAAATTATACATACTTATGGGATACCATGACTGTTTCAATTCATGTATATATTACATAATGTTCAAGTCAGATTAAGCATATCTCTCTCTTCAAATATTAATACAGTTTTGTGGTGAACACATTTAAAATATATCTAACATTTTTGGAATATACAATTGTTGTTATTTATACTCACCTCACCATGCAATAGAACACTAGAATTCATTTTCTCCCATGTAAGTCCCTGTTGACCAACCTTTTCCCATCTCATGCTACCTTCTATGTGTTCACTATAATATTATCACTTAAGGATTTATTGTTTATCATGCTCATATATATGCATTTATATTAATGTGTACTGTAAACATTGTCCAGAAGAACAAACCTGGATTTTACCACAATAAAAAAGAATAGCTGTGTTTTTAAATTTTACAAAATGAATCACACACTTGTGTTACTACACACATAATATTGATAGTGCATAGACACTCTTCATATAATGGTGGACAAGCTATTAGAGAACAAGATAGGATTCTGTGACTAGTGTTCAAGATATGTCCTTCACTGATGGGTTGACAAAAAGTTCCAAATCACTGTTCCTCATGATTACACTTTGATTATGAATTTCAATCTCTTGAAACCTGGATCTTCATCAGAGAGTAAATTACCATCCAATCCAGTAAGTGACAAGATATTCCCTTAGTTCTGACCTTGTTTTTGGTGCTAATGAAGTTGTTTCAGACATGACAAATATGCCCCAACAGCTGGGCGATTGTTCATTTTGGCCAAATGAAAAATCTGTTGTAGGCAAGAGACAGGCTGGATGTGCCAAGTATTTCACCACCCTACAATGTTCTTTTAAATGTATTTATGATTTCTCAAAATTTCCTTTGCTGAATTTAATCATTTTCTACCTTTATGCTCTATTAGTCCTATGAAATACATGCATCATACCTTCTGATGACTTTTGATGTACAACCTGTTTTACAGATTTGTTATACTATTTTTAAAATACAAAGTTTCCACCACTTTTTTCTTTGTGGCCCTTCTCGTTTAAAATATTTAATAAGCTTTAACTTTATCTTTAAGAAGACAAAGCTTAGAAATAAGGAGGTCATGGATCCATTCCATTATATTGTTATCTCTTTGAGGATGAAGGCTATTTTTTTTTAATCCTCACATTTATATGACAGAATGAAACAAGTGGTGGAATTGAAGTCTAAAAATCTAGGAAGGTAATTTGAAGTGCTTTCGGGAGAAGCACTGTTGTATAATTATTCAGTATGAATAAACCACTAAGTGCGATGGTACTACAGTTTTCCTTTTCCAAGGTTTCCAAATCCTAAATTCAATGGGCATCTTCATGACTCAATGATTCTCCTTCTGAGGTGTCACCAGAAGCTTAGTAGAATCCTGGTGCTGTGTCACAATGCCTGGCCTTTCACCTCAATTTCATAGCATCGGGCAAGCAGGCATCGTCTCACATTACTAAAGGAAGGATGAGTACGGGACAAGATATTTTGAGAGAGATACCACATTTGTATAATTTTATCACAGTGTATTATAATTGTTCTATTTTATTGTTGTTAACCTCTGTATAATTTATACGTTAAATGTTTACTAGGTGTGTGTGTATAGAAAAAACAGTGCATATATACAGGATTTGCTACTGTCTGCAATTTCAGATATGCATGGAAGGTCTTGGTAAACGAATGTCATGAACAAGAGGGAACTACTACTTTATAAACAAATAATTTTATTTTGCATATAGTCTTCAGCTGACCATGTCATAATAACACAAATATATAATAAAATTATTTTCAGTTACATTGGTAAAATACTAATTATAGTACTTTAGACTTTTAAAAAACACGAACTGAACCATATTTTCATCTTAATGTCCTTAAGAGTTCATATAGATTTGTGGATTTTATGTCTCTTCACTTCCAAGCCTTTGTATTTTAAAAAACTAAACAAAAAGATGTGGAATGTACAAGTCATATATTTATCACACAAACCATACATGTACAAATTAAAAAGTAAAATAACCACCAGCTCTTTCCTTCCTTTCTTCCCTTCATCCTCTCCCCTCCTCCCTTCTCCTTATCCTTTCACCCTTCCCTTCCTTTCCCTTTACCCTTCTCCTCCTCTCCATCCCTTCTCCCAACCCCCTTCCCTCCCTCCCTCTCTCCCTCCTTTCTTTATTTCCTTCCCTCTTTCCTTCCTTCTTTTTCTCTCTCTCTCCTATATGCAAGGAAAAATTAAAGTGTCTAATATATGCTAGACATTTTGCCATGTATAAAATAGAAAAAAAAAACAATATTGTGTGATTATAAGAGGTGTGACCATAAAATATAGTGAATGTTTACTTTTTAAAAAACATAATAGCAAAAGACAAATTTCCATCAATCTCTGTCAAAGTACTCCCTTTCACTTTGAACAAACTTATGTCATGGTCCGTGCCACTTTTTGAAGTAGTCGTGAAGGCTCTCTTTGGGAATATCTTTAGTTATACAGTTGTGGCTGCCTCAAAGTCCTGAATCAACTCTAAACTTTTACCTTCCATGGTCATTTTGACTTTGGTAAAGAAGCAGAAGTTACACAGTGTCAGATCTGGTGGAAAAAGTGAATGAGGACACACTGTTGTTTTTACAAGCCTGTCTTTCTGTTGGATGTCATTTTACAGTATTCACCATATTTTTGATCACACCTTGTGAAGACACTCATGAAAGAGAACTTACAGAACTGATTTAGAAAGTGGCAAAAATGTTGCGATAAATGTGTTAAATGAGAAGGGCAATATTTTAAAGGTGATTAAGGGCAATGTGTCCTTTACCATAATACATTTTTTAAAAATTAAACATTCACCATATATTTCCATCATGATTATATGTTCTACTGGGTCTTGAAGAAATCTGAGCCCTTCTCTTACACTCAAGGGGCTATAAAGTATTCTTAGAGAAAAAATAGATCACTCAATTATGTGGCTCACAGAAAGTATGTAGTTATTCCTCTAAGGAAGAGAAAAATCAGAGTTGATGTAAGGAGGGGGTCAAGCTGAAGAAGGTCTTGAAGGGTAGCATATGTTCAAGGAAATGGAGAGGAGCTGGAGAAGGCTGAAAGTCTGGATTGAAATAGTAGAAAAATGTTAGAAACTGGATGAAAGCAATATAGACCCTAAGTTAGAAGTGGGAATGCAGCCCTCTTGTGCTTTGTGCCCCAGGTCAAAGCACACAAAATACAATAGGCAACTACTGCTTCTCAGGTGACATAATAAAAATTGGGTTTTCCTAGGAGAAGACATAATATTTTTATAGGAAAGCCATTAGCATCATGAAGAGAAGCTGGGAGGCTGTGAAATAGGAGAATGTAAAAGAGAGACATCACAGGGGGCTGGTGAGATGGCTCAGTGGCTTAAGCGCCTGCCCGGCAAGCACGAGGGCCTGAGTTCGACTCCCGGAACCCACATACGATAAAGGAGCCAGTGATATCGCTCAGCGGCAGGGGCTCCTGCTGGTGTGCGAGGTCCTGAGGTCGACCCCCTGGTACCCATAAAAAAAAAAAAAGAGAGACATCACAAAGGAAGAAACGTGGAGTCTTAAAAACAGATTAGTAAGATTTCCTCACACACATGGCTGTGTATGTCAACATGTTCTCCTTTTCCTAGAAATCAATTTAAAGCATGAAAAGATATTCTGGGTACTTTATATTTTGATAAAACTAAGTAAAAGACTTTTTCTCTAGGTTGAAAAATGCAGGCGAGATGCTACAGCAAAAGTATAGAAAATTTGAAAATAATGAAAAGACATTGGGGAGCAGAACATTTATTAATTGATTCAAAAAATATTTGTCAAACTTCTATATGCCACACCCTGCTTCAGGCGTTAGGAATATAAGAATTAATGAAATGGACCAACCTTACTGCTCTCATAGGGCTTTCATATAGTTGATAAAAATAGACAATAAACAAAATATGCTGTATAATGAGATGAATGAAGATAAACAAACTGAAGAAAAATGGAGCAGGAAAAGGGGAAGAGGTGTGGGAAAAGGGAAATTTTACTTTTAGACATTCTAGTCAGGGAAGGTGCTATGGACTGAAGGTGTGTCTTGCCTCCCTCCATGGTTCACGTCCATCACCAGTGTGTTGATATTTGGAGATGGTGCCTTTGAGATTCAAGGTGCTCATGAGGGCTGAGCCCTCATGATGGGATTAGTTCCCTCAAAGGAAGACACAGGAAAGAAATCCTCTCCTCTCTCTGCTTTTTTCTTAGGAGGATGGAAGAAGATGATTGTCCAGTAAGAATTGTCGCTAGGTACCAGATCTGTTGTACCTTGATCTTGGACTTCCATCCTTGAGAACCATGAGAAATAAATGTTTGTTGTTTAAGCTGCTTAGTCAGGGGTAATTTATTACAGCTGCCTGAGCTGCTTATGCCAGAAGCATTCCCTAAGAAAATGATATTCAGTGGGACAACCCACAGAGTGGGGAAAAAATTTTAGCCAGTTGTCCCTCAGACAAAAGACTTCTATCTAGAATGTACAAAGAATTGAAAAAAAATCAGATGCCCCGCAAACTCAAAGACCCAATCTAAAAATGGGAATCTGGGATGAATATGCACTTCTCAGATGAAGAAACAAACAGCAAATAAATATATGAAAAAATGTTCAACATCATTGGCCATTCAAGAGATGCAAATTAAAACAACACTGAGATTCCATCTCACTCCAGAAAGAATGGCTGTCATCAAGAAATCAACCAATAACAAATGCTGGAGAGACTGTAGGGGAAAAAAGAACCCTTCTCCACTGTTGGTGGGAGTGTAGACTGGTACAACCACTGTGGAAATCAGTATGGAGATTCCTCAAAAAACTAGGATTAGTGGTCCCATTCGACCCAGCTATTCCCCTTTTGGGTATCTTCCTGGAAGGATTAGAAACATCATACCACAGCAATATATGTGCACCCATGTTTATAGCAGCACAATTTGTAATAGCCAAATCTTGGAAATGACACAAATTCCCATCAACTGAGAAATGGATAAAATGATGTGGTCTTTTTATACAATAGAGTATTACTCAGCCGTAAAGAAGGATAAACTTGAGACTTTTATAGGTAAATGGATGCAAATTGAGACCATACTCATAAGTGAAATAAATTAGACTCACATGTGTAAACACTGTATTGTCTTCCTGGTGTGAGAAACTGAAAGAGTAAATACAGTCCAAAATGTACAGTAGACACTGTGAAGTGGGAAGAAAGTGTTCAAAAGGAAAAAGGAACTAAGATAAGGGAAAAAGAAAAGGAAGGAAGGGAAAAGGGAAAAAGGGAAAAGAATACAAGATAGTTATACTAGTTTCTCTTAGTTCATTGCAAAGAAAGGTTTGTGCTAATATCATTTGGATAATTTTTATGTCCATACCTTGTGCTCTGAGTAACTACTTTAAAGATAACAATACGCAATATATTGACTCCTGTTATTCTCCTATTATTTTGTTATGAGATTTTATTTTATTTTTTTCCATAAGATTAAAAAAAAGAAAACAAAAAAAAAAAGAAAAAGAAAAAAGTGATATTATGCAAAGACCTGAGCAAGAGGAGGGATAAAGAGAACAACAGAAGAGCCAGAGGCTGAAGATGTCTGAGGAGCAGCAGGGAGGCCATGTTTGTGACTGGACCTGAGAGAAGGACGAGGTGGCAGTCAGGAAACAGAGTCAGACAGATACCAATGTGCCAGGTTTTGTGAGGCCCTCCCTACAAGGGATAATAAAAATTGGGCTTTTAATCACAGAAACATCAGAAGCCCCTGGAAGTTTCAGTATAGAAGACTGCAGCCTTATTTACACTTTCATGGGAACGCTTTGTTTGAATGGCTCATTGAGAGGAGACCACAGGGCTCAAGGTAGAAGCAGAGGCTCTGATTAGGAGGCTTGTAACACAGCAGGCAAGAGATGATGTTGAATCGGGCCCACGTGATACCAGTAGAGGTAGTGAAAGATGGTTAGAATCCCAATTCATTTTGTGGTAGAGGATTTGGTGATGAATGAAATGTGAAAGAGGACATGAAGGAAGAGTCTAGATGACTCCCAAATCATTGACCCGAATAAAGTTTCAATGGGCCAGATGGAAAAACAGCAGTGTTTGGGGGGGATAAAAGCAATAACTTGGTTATGGAAGTGTTAAATTTGAGGTGCTTTTTAAGTGTCCATGTAGAGATGTGTAGTGAATAATTGGGTGTTTGAGTCTAGAGTTAGGGGAGAGTTCTAGGCTGGAGAGAGACATCTGAGTTTTCCCGGTGCTGATGGTATTAAAGCCACAGGAATGAGTAAAATCTCTATAAGAATTTTTAATTATTTTAAAATAAAGTTCGAGGAAACTCCTAAAGCATGGCAAAGATGAAAAATATACCACGCGATACAACTATTTCTCTTACTTTCTTTACCAGAGTAAGGGGGACCTGTGTCAAGGCGATGCCTCCCAGTTGGTCAGGGAATAGGGTGGCGGGGATATATCTTCCCTGGAACCTCAGAGACCAACTGTATTTGCCTGAGGAGATATCGAGGGTTTCCCCACATTTAGGCCAAGCATTGAGGCTTTAGCAGGGTATAAACCGCACATTGGGTTTCATCAGAAGATGTTCAGTGCCTTTCTTTCCCTGGGTCTAATGCAGATTTCCATGGCATAACTGATGACAGCCAGCTGCCCGGGCTGATTGTCAAATGCAGCAAGTAGATGAACTGCCTGATCTATCAGCACCTGCCTCTGTTCTTCAGCACAGAAATTAACCTTTTTCAGTGTCATTTTTCTCATAGCAAGGAGCAGGGTTTACCAGCTGGTGTCTCGGATCTTTCACCTGTATGAGTCTATTACTCCTCGCCCTCATCACTCATTAGCCTCTGTTGTCAGGGCTGGTTCTAGAACTGCGTTGCTGTAGGATAGAACCACTGTGATCTGTATACTGCATTTACGTAGTAAATGAGCTTAGTTTGCAGAAAGGCTTTTTAATTTAAAAAGAGATCCTCAACTACAAGATATTATACAATTCTTTGAAACACAGATGTCCAAATATCTGACTCCATTTACATTTCTCTTAGTTTATATACAGTACCTTTACAAATAATCCTCTACAAATAATACTTACTTATTATAAGGCATGAAGATTTTTAACCTATTAAAAGTCACATATATATTCCAAAGTTTCCACTACTTTCAGAATGTAATTTTAGATTATTTTGCAATTCAATTAATAAATTGGATTTATTTAGGATTTTCTCAGTGAGTGTCTTCGTACACTCAGTTATTTCCATTTTGTTTCTTGTCTATTATTTTTTACTACTTTTTAAATTCAGGGAAGGAATGAGAAGATCTTGTATATGCTGAGTAAAAAGTGCTGTCCACAAATTATTTCGATTAACAATTGCAATGTGCAGAAATAATTGACATCATCAGTGCTACAAGAAGAAAATAAGATCCAAGAAGGTTGGAAAACTAGACGAGGTTAATACAGTTTATCACTCAGATCTGACTGAAGAGACTAGGATATTTCCATTATCTCTCATCCTCTATGTATCCATTGTATCTAACATCAAATTTGGCGTTTTATCCATTGCCGAAGGCCCACTCCTTCCATTTGAACCAATCATATCAAAGGAAGTCAACATAAAACCTTATTAATGATTCTACATTTTATCTCTGCTGTAAGAATTTTCAGATTTTTACCTAAGATATTATAGATAGACTTTTGTAGAAACACTTTTGTAAGGTTTGAAATAAATTATGGTTAAATAAATAAGAAAGTCTATAAATTTTAGGAAGACTGTTTTGCTTTGAGCTCTTCTACCTTTATTTACCAACCCTGAAGAAAGTCAGATTGAGGTAAAGACCATCTATTCCAATTTTCTATAGTGTTTTTATCATGAATGAGTGTTGGACTTTGTCAAATGCTTTTTCTGCATCTGAGATGATCCTGTGATTTTGTGTTTGGCTCTGTTAATACAGTGTATTACATTTATTGATTTGGAAAAGGAAAAAATATTTTAAAAAAGGATAAAATGGAAACAAAGCTTTGTAAATAGAGAGGGGAAGAAGGGGTGAAGGGAGGAGAGGGGATTGGGAAAAAAGAGGAATCAAAATATGTCATGTACAGGTACAAATTTCCTATGATGCATATAATCATTATGTATATCTAAAATGTGCCAATAAACTTAATTTTTTAAAAAATCACAAAGAAAAGAAAAAGAAAAAAAAAAGAAAGTCAGAGAAGTATTAATGTATCGAAACTGACTGCATTCAATTCCCATCAGTTTCATTAGTTTAGGGGTAAATTTGGAGTCAAGAACACTTTAGAATATAAGAACCTCATTGAGTTTCTTTGGAGAGCTGAGCTCTTACACACAAAAGGCTAACAATAAACAGCCTTCCTTACACAATGGGCACCTGCAAGTTTATCTACTCGATTATGAAGTGAGTGGCCCCTCCGGAGTGGTGCAGTTCACAAAGTGCACTCTACATGTATAAGATAAGATTCATTCTGTTTATAATTGGGGAGAAATTTCAAAGTTACCTATTGCATAATATATTTTACATATTGTCATTAACATTAGTAATAGAAATTCTTTTAAAAACCATATCAAAGCATGTAGTTATATAGTATGACAGAATTAGAATTCCACCCAATATTAATTTGCTTCCTATGGCATTGAGGGTGGAGCACCAAGTTGATTGGCTTTGGGACTGCACAGGGGCACTGTGAAGCAGTTTCTGGGTGCGTCTGGGTAGGTCGTGCAGGCTGGACTTCGGCATCTCCTTCCGGTCTCTCCTTTCTTCCTCTCCGGGGCTGTTCCCTTGCTCTGCTTACCTGCCAGCGTGAACTGAGCAGCCTCACTCTGCTGTGCACCTGCAACGACGCATCTGCCCTGGAGACAGCCGACCACGGCGCGAATCCCCAAATTCTCTCCTCCTTTAATTTGTATGTGTTGGATGTTTTCTCCCAACAACGTGAACACTGACTAATACATCCCAATCTCTTGCCCAGCGTTAATTCAGGAAGGTTATAATTACTGAATCTATATAAATAGATAGATTTATTTGCATATATATTTACGTGTAAATGTAATTTATACATAAACAATATACCTATGAATATTAAAAGTGAGTAATATAAAAGAACTAATATACTAATGGTGACAATAAAGTGCATATGACAGATGGCATCATTCTTGTGTTTCCTAACTATCAATATAAGAAGCAGAGCCAGAATTTGCAAAATACTTTTCTCCAAAAAGTGAAAAAACTATCAAATTTTTCAATGGCAGACACAATTTACTAAGCAATTAATTATAAAATAAATAACCCATGTATGACTTTATAACCATGGGACTTAGAACTCATGGTACACAAATATACCTGTTACTGAATGCACATATTTTAATAACAAATATGAAGTTCTTTTATGCAGATATTTTAATATTCAACCAGTTGTAGAAGAATATTGCTATCTGATGAGATAATCTCACACATGGATAAAGTATAGACTACTTAGAAAAAGAGATGAAAAGCATGTTCTTTAAAATATTAGGAATAGTTTCCCTGCACTGCAGGAAAAAATATAAATGAAATGAACTAATTAGAAAGGAGATGAAGAGTATGCTCTTTAAAATATTTTGACATGAGATTTTAAGTGGCATATCAAATAATTTGATGGTGCATTTCAATGTAAAATGTTTGTAGTCTATCCTACTTAAGGAGAATTATTCTATACACTATAAAATTAGATAAGCTCATAGTAGAGTCAACACTTTGTTTTAAAACTTGAAAGCCCAACCACGTATTTTTTTCCTAATGTAGATCGTCACATTATTTTCCCACATGGACTGAATCACCAAGATACTGTCATACAAAACCATTCTTTGTCTTTTTTTCCCTTCAAAAAGTTATTTTGATTGCATATCAGTATTTGATCAAGACCCAAGTAAAATCCCAGATTTCCACACCTATGGCAGAGGGAATTTTTATCCTTAGCAAAATAATGTTCCTCAAAAATCATTTTATCCTCTAAAACTAAGACATTAAGCTAAGTGAAATAAACTAGGTACAGATAAATAAAGACCACATATTTCACTTCTATGTGGAATCTAAAAAGCCTAAATCATAGAAATAAAAAGTAAAATGATGGTTACAGAGGATGGTGTGAAAAGTAGGCACAGAAAGGGTAACTTTTACTCAAAGATTCAATTACACAGAAGGAATACATTCTAGTGATCTATCCCAACATGGTGACTACAGTGAATAATAATATATTGTGTGTTTCAATTTGCTAAAAAAGGAGAATTGAAATGTTTTCTCCCCAAAGAAATGAGTATGTGAGGTGATGTGATGTATCTCTATCTCTCTCTCTATATATATATCTATATCTATCTCAGTTAAAATTTTAAAAGAATTCTAAACAGTTTAGTCTCCCTGCATGACCATTAAGATAATTTCACTGGTGAATGACTCTCATATATCCAGATAAATGGACTCAGAATGTGCTTTTCTGATAGTAAAAATAAGTATAAGATTGTTAACAGAACTATGGGCCACTATTCAGGGACAGAAAATCATACCATCAGATCTTAAGCTTCATAGATCTGTGTTTGCTCTCAGACAATATTATTATTTCAGCCTATCTCTGCCTAGTCTCAGACCCTAATGATACAATGAAAGAGAATTAGATTGAGATGATACTTTACTACATATCACTCAAGATTATGATTTTTATCTTTTAGTATACAGTTTGTGGTAAACCTAATTCTTACAGAGTCACTAAAGTTTATATTTTATAAAAACAGTTATATCCAAGGCTTTTGACTGTAGTAGAGTTTTTTTCTAATCAAATGTCAATGATAGAGTAACAGAAGAAGATATTTTTATGTTGGTCTTTGTCAATCTCTCTAGGAAGGTTTGAACACTGGTTAGTAGTTCAGTGGAGGAACCTGGAAAATTTGTGGTTCTAGGTGTAAAATATTGGGTTAGTTTTAACAATAAATCCTGCATAAGCATCGTTCAATAAATATCAAACAGTCCCATGAGTTTTAGTGAGTAGAGTTCTGCTTTTTCTGAAAACAAGGCAGACCACTCTTGGATTCGGTTGAGGAAAGAGAGTGCTGGCTATGAGGTGTTAATTAAAGGTTTGCTGTGCATCGAGCTGAACCATCTTCAAACTGTGCTGGCTATCCTTTTTAATACAAGCTAGAAGAAAGAGGTTTCTATTTCGCAAAGGTAGTACAGTGCTTCTGGCTTCTGGCTGCCAATAATGCTTTGTGATTTGATATGTGAGCAAGCCTTTCTCAAATGGCTTTTGAAGACACTCCTACAAAGTTGTTTGAACATCAAACAACTGCTTAGAGAGCTAATAAGGACCTTAAACTGCTTCACCTTTATCTTCTGAGCTTTTCAGACATTATTGGTGTCCTTTGAAGACAATTAAAGGGAGAAAAATTATGGGCAGAAATTCCTATCCATTCTAAGAAAGAAAACATAGAATGACTAGTGAATAATCAAATTGGAAATCTAAATAAATTATTGAACATCAATATAAGTTAATGCTTATAGATGAGTCAGACTGGATTCTTTTCTTTGATATGCTTATTCTTAAATACACTGTTTAGAGAATCAATGTCCCAAATGATGCATATAATGAGAACATGAGATGTATTAATAACTATTTAACACATTTTGTGCATTGCTTTATTTAACTCATATATACACATACAAAAAATACATAGGTTCTCTTTCTGCTTTTTTTTTTTTTTCTCATTTTGCAGTTGGGAAATATGAATACCAGAGAGGTAAAATAACTTACTTGGCACCTAAAACAAATAGGTAGAAGAGGCAGCAACGCCAGTGCAGAGCTATATCTGTAACTGCTGTGCTGCAGGTTCTCTCAGTATTGATTAGATACAGACTTTGTTCTGAAAATGCCAAGAATAATAATGAAATTTAAATTCCTCTCTCCAAAACAAGGTTATTTGTTTAATGAAGGAGGCATGTATATGCTGTTTGAGTGACTGTCTGATGAAGCTAAGAGCTTTAAACAATCTCCATATACCTTGGTGAGCTGCACCCTCATGTTAGGATACAACCTATCCCGTGGAAGTTGAGTTTAATAAAAGGAAGATCCTGCACCAAAGAGCTGAGTTTATTCCTCTGTCTCAAATTAATATCAGTGTTCTAGCTGAACTTTCCCACTATTTTCATGAATATGTTCTTAAAATAGGCCTAAGTGTTTCTGAGATAATATGAAATAAAACTCTCTGAGGGCAAAAATAGTGCAATACATGGAGAAGGAGCGGTTAATAAATTAGTTGACCCAATTACGGATTCGAAGATTCATCAAACAAGATTCGTGGTGTTGCAAAGTCAAGAATACAAAGGAAACAACCATGCACTCAGCATAGTACACCTTCTCAAGAGAAATGCTGCTATGCAGGTACACAAAAGGTGATGTGGGAATTTAGAAAAGGTCTGCCACTGCGGCAGAACGTTCTTGCCTGGTGGAATGCAGGTCTGTAGAGGCCGTGCGGGCAGAGGTAGTCACTTGCCTTTTTCAATTACTGCTAATCTGTATGGAGTAAGCGAAATGTCGGACCTGAAACAAAGCAAATAGACATGAGCAGGGGATTTCCCAGATTCTGAGAAGAGATGGGGAAATAAATAAATTGGAACTTGTGGCGCATTATTATTTGGGAAGCATATATATTTACATAAGTGAAATATCTCATATTCTTACAAAAAGGAGTACTTAGCTACATTTTTTTGGTGTACTTTTGCATACATAAGATTAATGAAACACACACACCACACACACACACGCAGCTTATTTGTTATTTGCTGGAAATGGGGAAAAGGACATAGCAAAACTGGTCACACATTTTCACTTTCTGCACCCTTACAATCACAGCCCTTCAGAAAACCTCACAATTCCCTGCAAAGCACTAAGAGGCACGCTGGATGCCAGAGCGAGACCCTCTCTGCTTCATCTTTTCCTCCTTGTCCCTCAGTGCTGGCTCCAGGTGTCACTTTCTCCAGAGGACTTTCTTCCCTGACTCCACTGTCTCCCTCAGGCTGGTCTCATACCACGCTGTTTCTGTTACGCAAGTTGAACTGTGTTGAAACTGTCTATTTAGCTGTTTCTTGATATCTTACTAAGTTTTGATTTTCCAGTGTGTGATATGGGGCAGAGTGCATAGGACTGATAACATTTATTTTACAGACCAAATGAGTGCACCCCTGTCACTCATTTCATTAAAGTAATTCTCACATCCCAACATCTACTTCCTCTCTAAATTCACTTACCGTTTTAATACCTTCATTTCAGTGTTACCTAATCCTAGAATATGAGAATCAAAAAGTATCTGGATGTTGACTAACTTGACTACTTACGTCAGCCAGGAGAAAACAAAACCCAGAAAAGGTGAAATCAATAATCCAAGGTCTCTCAGAGCGTAGCATTGTGGCTGAGACCAGCATTCATACCTCCTAAGTCTTTCACAGGGCTCTTCTGCATTTAGAATTTCTGACTAAAAACATGGAAGTTTGAGTCATTTTAGGGCTTTAGATCATGTACGTATCATCATATTTGTGCAGTGCTGTAATGAATAGTAACCACTGAGAAAATATATGATGCCTGAAATTTCTCATAATTTCCATGTTTAAGACTGGACTTCCTGTCACTCTTGAAAAGACTTTGATTATTGTAAACAGCAAGGGGAATTCATGTAGGGGTTAAAGGCATAACAATAAAAGTAGTGGCTCCCAAATTCAAATTTCATCATTGTTTGTAGTAAGTCCTGTGACAGGAAGAATGAGGTAGATGCTTCAACTCACAGCCACTCTTAAATACTGAAATTGTTCTTTCTCTGTTATGACAAGATATGTAGAAGACACCAAAATTGATAATAGCTGTGAATTCATGGGAATAACCTAAAGAATGTTGAAAAGTATCAGAAATAAACTGAATAACACAATGAAACAAAGGCTGATCTACAACCAGAGGAGCTTTTGTGTTCGGAATCATTTTTAAAAAGTCATTTTTCCAAAACTTGAGCAAAATCGTTCAAGTTATTATTTTTTTCACCCAATCATAAATGTTTAAGGATTACTTTTAATTACAGGGAATGGAGATTACTATATATTTCTATAAATAGAGGTCTATTGTAGTATTAAAATATTGTCACCTATTTTCCTGTTACAGTAAAACAATTTGTATTTCAAAGAATACTGTATGAAATTCGAAACGATATTTTGAAAAATGGCTGAACATTATATTGAATTTCAACTGTATTTTCTAACCATTCCCCTCTTTTATCCAAATATGGTTGCATATAGTCCTAAAATATCTGGGAGAAAAAAAGACAAAGCTGTGAAAAGACAGGTAAACGATGACAAAAAAAGCATGACATGGAAAGACGATGTTTGGGTTCACCTGACCACTCTATTTAGCATCTTCTTCCCTTCACTAGTGCTGAGCAGTTGCTTTCTTATTTCAAACATTTCTACACCACATTCAAAAAAGAAAACAAATATACAGTCAGGTACGGCGATGCACACCTGTTATCCGTGCACTCTGGGAGGCTGAGCCAAGAGGGTCACAAGTTCAAGCAAAGTGTGGGCAACTTAGTGAGGTGCTGTCTCAAAATAAAAGATAAAGAAGGCCTGGGGATGTAGCACAGTTAGGAGGTCCTGAGTTCAATCCCCAGTATCACAAAAGCAAATAAATAAATAAATAAATAAATAAATAAATAAATAAATAAATACATAAACAGAATGAAAGATGGAAGGAAAGAAAGCAAAAGAAGAAATGTCATTTTAAGTTTGAAAACCAATATGATTTAACTTTCAAGAATGCGCAAAAAACACACTACTGACCCGTGTGTAAATACCAAGGTTTGTATGTATTGAAAGAGCTTTGGGGCACTTTGCTTGGCCCTCTAGATGTTGTAAATTCAAAACAGAACATCCCTTTATATCAACGATTATAGACTAGTGATCTCGTGAGAGAAGAAGCAAGTTTCTTTGATGAGACGTTAAAAAGAGAAGGAGACTGAACTTCAAAGGTGCAGCTTCTTTCCTGCTTTCTCCTCGGAGGGTGCAAGGAATGGAGCAAAACCGTCCTGTGCCGGGGCGGCCAGGAGCCCTCCCTGCAGCGGGGTGATGCTCTGCCCTCCGCGGCATCCAGGGCCTGCTGGGGACGCGGAGAGGATGGCACTCCCAGCAGGAATGCTGAAAGAGGTGTGGAAACCAGATCCCGGAGGAAGTCCTCCAGGGAGGGTCAGAAGCATATACTGTACTTTGTAATCTAATTTTTAGTGTCTATATTTCCTTATTTGCATGCTTTATTTTTCTGTAGTATTTTAAAATATATGTTTTTAATGCGGCAGACTTTGTAAGCTCTAATGCAGAGAACCAGTGAAGGTGTTTCTTGTCCAATCTGGAGATGACATTTGAAACGGAGCACACACCTGTGCGCAGCAAGCAGGCAGCTGTGTGCTCAGCAGTCCCCAAACCCCGGAGAAGGGACCGCCAGGGGCACGTGCTCAGGCCACGTGCTGCTCACCTCTCCCTGTTTATAGATTCGCCGTCAGAGGCTGGAACTTTGGGAACCTCCGCCTACATTTAAAACAATGCAATTACTCAGTATTCAGTCAGAGCAAGAAAACTTACATTGACTGGCAGAGTCGTTTACTTTTTTTAAAAAATGGGTAATTGGGAGAATTTCAAGGAGTTGCAGGTGCTAATGAGTTACTTGTTTTCCAGTAATGATAAAACAATTTCAAGAGTACTTGATTACCCTAAAGGTTGCTTTTGTGGAGATTACTGCGAATGCCCATGCGTGCTGGGCACAGAGAAGAAGATCAGGCGTTCTTGTGTCACCCAACGGGAGACTCCAAACGTGGAGCTGGAGGGGAAATACGCACTTGCCTGTGGCGGCCTCACCTTATAGGTGGCTGTGAGTCTACGGAAAGTGCACAGTGCAGAAATAGTTTAACAGCACATCTGTTCTTTTTTTTTTTCCCCCTGATTTTGACCCTCTTGGCTAGTGGGTGGCATGACAGAAGTCACAGAAAGTTTTTAGAAAATGCAAGGGAAGGTAATGCCTATGCCAATGGAAGCATATTTTGTACAGAAAACGTGGGATTTGGGTTCTGATAAATCAGGATTTGAATTCTGAGCCCATCCATCCCTCTCTGTGTGATCTTGGGCAAATTATGTGTTTATTTATTTTAGGATTTTCATCTTCAAGACGAATTTAAGGATTTCACCTGCACCTTCGTTTTCACTTCTGTCCTCTTCCCTTTCCAGGAATATTTACTGGTTTGTTCCTTGTCTAGGCACTTTGCTGGCAATTTTGAGATATAATGTAGAGCAAAACCTATGCTGTGGGGCTGAGGATATAGCTCAGCGGCACAAGCACCTGCCTGCCAAGCACAAGGTCCTGAGTACAATTCCCAGTGCCAAAAAAAAAAAAAAAAAAAACCTATGCTGTTCCTCATCTGCTGGAAATGCCAGGTTGTTACTAGGAGAAAATATATGTGACTTAGTTCATGCGTACATTTTTTTTTCAATACAAATTGAGACCCTTCCTTCCCATAACAAGTCCTGTGAATGCCCTCTTAAGGCATTTTGCAGAAGGTTAAAGTACCTCTTCCCAGCTGTCCAAACGGTACAAAATGCCCGGAGGCTGGAATGGTAGGGTCGAGGAATTAATACTTCTCAACTTAGGAAAAGTTTACTACGAACTTGATTCTGTGTCTTCAAATGGCTTTACTTTGTTGCTGTTCTGTAGATGCATGTGTAAGGTGACAAAAAATGTGGCATCTATGCCTTGGGCTGTAGTAAGATAAATCTTGTGAATTTAAGCAATTCAGACATTATCAAGTTGGTATTAAATGTGACTCAGACCTCTATTACTGAGGATTCTCCATTTTTGTTAATGGCATATTTAATTGACAGTATAATCATGACTCTGAAGGGTGTGAAATTAGGAAGCATGTAAAATAGCACAATTCTGAAGCTCCATGTGAACAAAACAATTTAATTGGATAGCACCTTATTTGTCGTTGGCTGTTATATCATGACAATTTTAGTTGATATCAAATGGAAAAATTGATCTATAGCATTAGTAGTCATTTGGCTATTTAGGAATAACAATCAAACATAGATAGTGATAACATTTGTAATGATAACCAAGTGGAATACAGCATTTACATCTCGATTCCAAGGGTTGTGATCTGGAAAGCACACGTTTTCTTACATTGCCTGAATTTTTACTATATCAAAAATGTTTATGATATTTTTTCAAGTTTATAATTTCAATTATTGCGAGGGTCTCAACACCTTTCACGTACAGAGTTGATGCTACAAACCAATGTCTGTAAATAAGGTATAAAGGTTTTGTGCTTCAGGGGTGGAGGGTTGCAATGCTTTACTTACATTCTATCACACTGTTTCTCCCCGGCTGAAATGTTGTGATTTAAACTCATATTTGCCAGAGGAGTAATGACTAAGTACCTATTGCATGAAACATGGAGCAGACTAGAATAAAAAAATATGTCTTTGGACTAATAATGCCTGGTGCACTGGTCAAATGATCGTTTTGAAACTAATGATTCTCCTTACTATTATTACATGCTCTCTTACCATATTAGTTTTTTTTTAATAGGAAATGGCCAGTTTATCTTAAACTGAAAATAATATTTTACTTTCAATTTATTTTTTATTTATTTATTTATTTTTTGTGGGTACCAGGGGTCGAACTCAGAACCTTGCGCTTGCCAGGCAGGCGCTTATGCCACT
The DNA here is from genome assembly GCA_028451465.1 of Erethizon dorsatum. NCBI lineage: Eukaryota > Metazoa > Chordata > Mammalia > Rodentia > Erethizontidae > Erethizon > Erethizon dorsatum. Next base: position 142,100,337 of record CM051824.1, read on the forward strand.
GACCCATCTCACCAGCCCTTTACTTTCAATTTAAAACATTATGTTGAATAAAAAGATGTGAATACTTAGGTTTTACAATCTAGCTTAAAAACAGTTATGCAAGGGCCGGTGAGATGGCTCAGTGACATAAGCTCCTGCCTTGCAAGCACGAGGGCCCGAGTTCGACTCCCGGATCCCACATACGAAAAAGGGGCCGGTGATATCGCTCAGCGGCACGGGCGCCTGTTGGCGTGCGAGGCCCTGAGGTCGACCCCCGGTACCCACAAAAAAAAAAAAACAGTTATGCATTTGTATACAGATACTGATTGGATAGAAATCTGTATCTTGGAATTTCTAATCCCTTGTTTTTTAAAGTATTATCATGATAAATAAAATTTCAGCTCAATTACATTAATAAAGTACTTGCTTATTAGCAAAATGGTCAGTAAAAATATTCAGTTACTCTGGAATTTATTAATGTAAGATATTTTGCTTATGTCTGTATATCACTTGAACTTCCTTTGAACTCTGTGCACTACTTGCTCTTTATGACAAAGAAAGCCATCACTCAGAAACTATTGGGTTTGCCTCTGAAGCAGTACAGGAAATCATAGACAAAAGACAGAGCTGAGATGAGATGCCGAGGGTTATTGTCTTTCTATAGTCCCAAAGCTGTGTGAAATGTCAGCTAATTGAAAATGGTAATTATCCTACATAACAACATAAACTGTTTCTTGCTAGGATATGTGTTGCTTTTAAATTAATAGCCATCGATCTTTTTGGCTTTTCACTAGTCTCCTCTGTCCTTTTCTCAAATTATCCAACCATCAGTCCTTGGGACAAAACCCATTTCACCATTTTTATTGACCATGGTTTAATGAGTGACCTGGCCTTCCTGTTAGGATAGGTCCATCCATCTGGTGGCCTGTCAGCTAGAGCTGTGTAATTTTTATTGTATATTTGGTTTCTAAGTAGGCAGGTTTTAAAATGAAAACTTCAAATAATTGCAGTAGTGACTATTTGCACTTATTTCAGAAACTAGTAGGGAGGAGTCATATTAATCACAGTAGTCATAGATCTTCAAATTATGACCCACATAGTAAAGCTATCCCTTGTGAAATGAATAATGTATTTTAAAAAGGCTTAACTTCTGATGGGCAGTACTTCATACCAAATGAATTTGAGGGAAATATGTATATATAATTTTTCAGACAAAAGAATCAAAATTCTAAGTTGTGATAGAGGAAAAAAAAAAAGACCTGTCAAGTGGAAATTAGAAACACATATGCTCCATAGCTATGAAAGGAACTACAAGTGCACTTTGATCCTGCAAAATTGAGTTACTTCAGAAAATATTTCAGAGTAGCCTAATCCTAAATCAGAGTTTTCTATTTTAATAGGTAGACTACCCAAAGACAGTTGGGCTTTATATGTTTTAACAAAGTGAAGAAGATACTAAGAGAGTGGAAAATTATTCAAATGTATTCAGGATGGAACCTTCTAAGCTTAGAAGACTAATAATACACAGTGATTAATAAAAAGTTATATTCTGTCCTTAGATCCAGTCTTACCACAAAATCATAAAACTGATTTCCTTTTGATTATGAAGGAAAGGAGTACAATGTCTGTCTAGTTGTACTGAAAATGGGAAGCAGTGTTTCCTCCCACTTTATTTTTAACTAGGAGGCTGCAACCATACCGTATATTCACCAAGCAAGCAACTTGTCAAGCGTGAACAAATTTAGGACTGAAAACAAACAATAAAAAGTAAAATTAATCTGATGCATTTAATAATGAGAAAATTTCTTTGGGCTCTATATTTAGGTGCAGATATGAAAATGTTCGTATTGGGAAATCATAGATTTATATTTTAAGAAAAGAAAGAGGAGGGAAAAGAGGGGAGTGAGGAACAACTTGGTCACCTCTTATTAAAAAATAGCAATCACACTTACCCTTATCGCGTTATAAGCCACATTTTCTTAGAATACCGTGTGCTACCTAAACTCAGGACTTTCAAGTAAGTGAAAGTGCTTGCCGGAAGAAC